>OY992804.1:10207839-15207839 GCA_963921375.1 Tiliacea citrago
AACTGAATCTGTGAGCATAACAGGAGGTGAGATTTAAAAAAAAAGAAGGCGAAAGCTAGTTCAAAATAAATAATAAAGACAGACCTAGATACTGCTTGAGGAGACTGAATAAATCTTTATTAGTAGCTAGGACTTAAGGATTTCCAATGGTGACAATAACAAAAGATCGACCGAGGGGAGTGATGTGGTGGCATATACATCGCCACATGCGAACTACACATCGCACTGACGTCACCCAAAATCCTGCATCGCGCAAGCAGAGTTTACCGCGCGACTGGCATATATACAACATCCTGTCATCAACCGTCGGGCAGTTGTCCACCAGACACAACACCCGTCTGGTTGGAGGATCCTACCTTTTCTATAGACGATGAGTGAACTTTACACCCTGTTCCTCATTCCTTTCTATGATTATACACTTAAAATCTAAGATAAACAAATGGGGAAAATTAAGTAGAAGAGTACTCAATAAAAAATAGACTCGTGGAGACAAAACTGGAAAGGAAATAGGGAATACATTGAAAAAAAAAACTGACAAAGGTATTGAAAATAGCTGTCTCTATGGCTAAACATACAACATAGCGACGATCTTCGCAGGATGGCTGGTGGCAGCTGGATGAGAGTTGCCGAGAATCGAGCTGAATGGCGTGCATTTGGAGAAGCCTATGTCCAGCAGTGGACGGCTATGGGCTGATGATGATGTTAAATCTTAACTATCCTAACTTATCGATGCGAAAGTGAGTTTGTTTGTTTGCTACGCTTTGACGCTAAAACGGCTAAACGGATTTTATTGAAATTTTGTACATGCGTAGGCCATGACATGAGTTAAGACATAGATTATTTTTTATCCTGATATTCTTGCGGGATAGAAACTTATGCTGGTAAAACCGCGGGGTACATCTAGCAAGGTACATTTTTTTGACTTTGTCTGGAATAATACTATAATATTTAAACTAATACTACTATTTTAATATTCAACTATGAAAGTTGTATTACCATTATTATTATACCAGTAATATTAAAATGTAGATACGATGTTGTCATCCATCTAATTTCATTATTACAATAAGTTCAGACCGTAGACACCCATCCTATCGCATTAAAATTTCTGACACTTCAGCCCACGAAAATTATCTGCCCTTTACAAAATATTATCCGAACAGCGTAATCCGAAACAGCTTCGCCCTCTAATCTCGAAACTTTTCAATTAGTAAGTTCACTGCTTCGGAAAGTGGTCCCAACTTTCTTTGGACCATTAAAACAGTCTTTTAGAATGGTCACAGACAAGTTTTAATGTGTCTCACGGATTCTCTTTGTGTTGGTCGGTTCGGTGAGCAAACAAAAAATTGGTCAAGTGCTACCTCGGTGAATATTTTAAAGCTTCCGCGTCTAAGTAACGTCTATTTTTGTTTTAAAGTGCAGAGTTTTTAAGTGTTTGTGTGTTTCTGTGGTATATGTAAATGCTATTTTGTGCGAAGAGCAGTGGTGGCCCAGTGGTAACGGCTTCGACTTACGAGTTGTAAGTAAGCCGTGGGTTCGAACCCAGCCTTGCGCTTAACTTTGTTTAAATAATTTCCTCACCAGTGCTCTCAAAACGGTAAAGGAAATATCGTGAGGAAACCATGGAAACATGTCCTAGAACTAAAAATCTGAAGACATGTGACATCTACCAACCCGCACTGGGCCCGCGTGGTGGACTACGTATGGCCCACTTCCTCTCACAGAGAGCAAGCCTGTGTCCCAGCAGTGGGAACATTATAGGTTTTTTTTTTTTTCTAAAGTCAATAGATTTCTCTATTCCTAATGTAAATAATACTCAAGTTTCGTGACTCCCATGCAATGAAAAACAATGTTCCAATCAGATGTCCACGGAACCCGAACATCTTTAGGTAAGGCGGACATCCTGTGGAAACGATGGTAGATCCCATAGAAAACGGAATCTACTAGACGGCCGGCAGCTGATAATATCGCCAGGTCGTAATTCAAAGTGTTGCCTGGCACCTGACATTACTCAGGCCCTTTTGGCACTAGCAGTAATTTTGAAAAGTGTTTTTTTTCCTGTGCCAATAAATGCAATCTTCTTTCTTGCTTTGAGCGCAAATACTGCCACGGGTAGTCATTTTCTACTTGCACAGATACGCACGTTGTGGATTAGGTAAACATAATCGTAGAAGCAATAGAAATTAGTCATTGCGCTGATAACCAAAGCAAAGTCGTAAATAAATAAAAAAATCTGGCGTATCATATCACAAGTAAATAGGTACCTAAAAACGGTGATGCCGACGCTTGGTCTGTAAGTATTCACAGTACCATCTCTAGCGACGACCGCCAAGGTGTCTCCGTGCTCTGTGGTAATTTCATTGAGAATTCTGTTTTATGTACCATTCTTAGGAAAATGACTTTATCTCTTTGTACGGAAGGCGGAAGGTGAAAAGTTTTGATGGTTTTGCGGTAAACACTTCTAGTTATGAAGAAACTGGTTACATTGAGTTTTATTAAAGTTCGTAGGGAAGTTTATTGCTTGTCATATTGTTTACCAGGGGTGGTGTTTTTGGATGAAAAAATAAGGGGATCGGTAATTTATGAGGATTTCAATCATAGTCTACTGATGAATAAAGCGGAAATTTCATTAATGAAAGCAAACACGATCAGCACATCTAAGCCGCGTTCAATTTCGTTGCGAAATTCGAACTAAATAGGCTTCGAAATGGCAATTGATGATGGTGATAAAAACTAATCGCACAATAGTTTTCGATGATGGATTATCTGCTAATTACCCCACACTAAGTAACCTGCAGATCTGCTTGGATTGTTTTTAGATTAATGAACGGAACATTTACGTAATATTCTGGTCCTAGATAATTAGGGCCCGAACACGCGTAACCGCAACACATCGCAGCGACAAAATGTGGGTAAGCAGTGGTTACGCGAAAATAGATTCGCTGCAGCTTCTTGCAGTTATAAATAGATATATGTTTTTTTTTTTTTATTGAACGAAAAAAATCTGTCAGAAACTATGTTCGATAACAACTACATTAGTATAATTCGGTGTCGCAGTCATTAACGCCCACCTCCAAAAAGGCAAGACAAAAGCAAAACTAAAAGAAATAAAAATAAGCATAAAAAATTAAAATTAGATCTTAAAATTAAAGGTGAACAACATTATTTCACTGTGCAATTTTATGTGAAATTGTGTATTTTTATGGAAGGGTTGTGTAGTTTTGTGCGTTGAGAGTATAACTATGTATGTGTGTGTTTTTGTGTGGTGTGTGTGTGAGTGTGTGGGAGAGAGGTGTCAGTTTGTGCAGGGGAGTATGTGATTGTTATACTATAAAGGGCAAGGGTGCGTTTTTGGGTAACAGCAACAGGATCGAAAGGAAGTTCTAAGTGTTTACGCTGCACTACAGCAAGAAGAAATGCGTGTCTGACGGTAACTCGCAAAGAGCGTACAGTTGCGTTGTGGTAACAACAAAATCAAATCAAATGGTCGACGCAACGTTGTTTGCGATGTGGTCGGCCACTATTGCGTGGTCTCGGTGGTGGTTGCGACGTGGTCAGTATCGATGAAACGGTTGATTTTACCGGCAAGATGTAGTCCGTGTGTATAAACATTTTCATACAAATTAGCACTCGTCCACGTGTTGTCGTTGGGGTGTGGTTGTAATACTTGTGATCGGGGCCTTGAATGTGACATTTACTGAAATCACATCATCTGTGACCCAGCAGTTTAGGCTGTAAATAAAACTTCTCGTTTTCATTATTGACAAAATATCCAACTTATAAAAAAACACAAACAAAATATACAAATTAACAGCCAATAGTAGATTGTGTTATATGGGACCAAAATAATGTATTGTGGGCGAGAGCGATTGTTTGAATCCAGAGCGAAGCGAAGGGTTCTAGAGTAGAATCCTAAGCGTTCAAAGTATGTCGCTCGAGGTTAAATAATTTTGGTACCATGTGGCACACTCTGCTTCTCACCCCCCTCTATGAGAAAAATGTACTTATTAAAAAAACAAATAAGAAGTTCCCGCGTATTTTTTTGTTATTTGGTTAATCAATGCCGCGTCAGAGGGCGCACTTTTTTTTCTACCGGCTAGGACTTTACCGAAGCGAATTGCGTTCAAACTTTTTAATTAAATAGTGTTCCAAATTCAAAAGACATTTCGTCACTTTTATTAAGTGCGCCGGAATGACCCATTTTGCTTACATTTATCGAGGATATTTCGGTTCTTTTCGACTAAACGGAATGGGATACAAAACATTTTTCAGTATTACTTCCACACTTTATGTGAAAAAACATACATCCGTAATTTTAAATTACACTCGCTCAGCAAATAAAGCATAACTAAGACAAATAATACTAGAGCAAAAATTGTTTTGATACAAAAATACATAGAAACTGTGAGCAGGACTTGTTCAAGCGAGTCGCATTCGCATCCATGTTTGTGTTCAAGAAAATAAAAATAATATGCAACTAGTGTTATGAGATTTTTTGTTAAATGCTTTCTCTGATATTTTTCACTGGAGTAGAGTGTACAGCCTTTATTTATTATGAGCTGCTAGTTCAACAGTCTTTTAAACATAGTTTTTGTGAACGGAACAGTGTTATCATGACGATAACGTTTTTGGAAGTAGTTTCAAACTAGGTACAGCTAATAAAATTATGAAATTTATAAATATTGAAATTACATATTAATATTTTACTGTCAGGGATTTCCGCAAAGTAACGCCCGAGCCCATAACTTAGGTCTCTACGGCTTTTTTTCATTGATAGATATATATTACAGTATTTCATCACCACTGCTCTGAAAATGGTGACGGAAAACATCGTGAGGAAACCGGCATGTAGTAGAACCAAAAATTCGAAGACATTGTGACATCTACCAACCCGCACTGGCACTCAACGTCAACGGATACTTCCCGTGGACCTAGAATCATGAAATTTGGCAAGAAGCAAGGTCTCGCAGCAAAAGTAAAGGAAAAATTTCTAAAATCGTTTATCCGTAGTTTTAACACATACATTTTTTTTTTAAATTACCAACTTACACTGGCAGCGTATACCGATGTATAGGAGAACATGTTTTTCAACTATAGTATTAAGTTTGACTTTGGGATAAATTTATCCTAACTACGGAACCCTTCATTGTGCGTGGTCCGACATGCACTTAGCCGGTGTTTATTATTATTAGTTTGTGCTTATACTAGGAGAAGCAGATTAGCTTATACACTATTTCATTATTTCCTTTTTATAATACAAATGCAAGATAAGTGCAAAAAAGTTCTATATTCACTTAGCGATTTAACAAAAATAAACCTAAAACCCGCACCATAATAGTGTGTAAATAGTTTTGATGCGTGTAAAACAACAGAGGGAACGTTGTCAATAAAACTTTACGATAGCGGCGGGCGATAACCGCGCGTTGTTAGTATACAGCCTTATTTGAAAACGACGATTTTATATTCTGGTATAATGGAAAAGTTTTTAGGTTTCCTTACCAAAATGGTAAAAAAAATCCAAAAAAGATGATGAAAAACACTCTCATGCAGTCGGAGGCATCTTCTTAACAATAACGACCTATTGCCTCCGACTGTATGAGTTTGTTTATAGTATTAATTTATAATTATAAATCTTGTTTTCATCTTTTTTTAAGTTTTTAGGTTCACTTTTTACGTAGTCGGGTTTTTAGATTTTTTTAATTTCTTTTTTTAATTTTAAAATATTTAGTTACGATCATAATACGGTAAATGAGGTTATTTACTCACATCAAATCAGGTGATAACGGCATCTTACTCACTCACTCCAAAAGTTCGGGACATTTTTTTTTTGTCATTTCACATTTAAATTAAATTTAAATATATAACTTGTATATATTTTTGTAATCACTTTTAAAACCCTTAATTTTGATACCCCACTCGATAGGCTTGAGAGATTTTTTTTTTTTGAAAACACCTTTTGGCTCCAAAAATCCGCCATTTTGATTTTTATTAGTTTTAATTTACCCAGTGACACCTGCGCAATAAATACAAATCTAACGACGTATCATTCATGAAAATCGGTTCAGCCGTTTAGTAGTTACGAGGGAACATAGGGACGGACATATATACATATATATATGCATACATACATACAGGTCAAACACATATAATCCTCCTTTTTTAGCTTCGCCGCAGTTGGGTAAAAACAAACCTAGTGGCTAGCACGAATAAGACACCGCAACGCAACGGATTGCTAAATTCCTCCTTCATAACTTTCGTACATTTTCTTTGAAACATGCGTTGTTTCACTACAAAATCAAAAAAAAAAAAAAAAACACATAAACCTACATGGAAGCACTTATGAAACGTCAGAAGCTAGGTGCACGGTTCCAATTGGTCGTTTCCTATGGAAAAGAGCCGGCAAAAAACTCCACGGTTACTGCCGAAACTGGACATTTCCTTTTGATGCCTGTAAATTAATAGACAGAGAATGTTGTCAATAAAACTTTTGGATTGCGAAGAGATAACTGCATGTTATCACGTACACAACGTTGTTTAAGAACGACGATTTTATATCTTGTACGACAGACACGTTTTTTAAGTACGTGTTGAAAATAGTGAGCTTCGATGGCAAACAGTTTACGAATTCGATTCTGAACTGCATCATGTGATGTGGGTGCAATATTGATTGAATTGGGAATTTATAAACAAACAATCTTATGATGCAACTTCCTGAAAAGAGTTCGATACTGTTTAGATCCATCCATATTATTATCCAATTTAATTGAGTCGGGACTGAAAAAACAAAAATATTCAACGCTACCTCTCTCCTTAAACATCATCATTATAGTTTATTGTACCTTTTTATCGATAAGTAAGAATGCTTAATGTGCATGTATTGTATATGTAAATGGTACACCACTGCATTATTTATCTCTTCAAGAAGAAGAGATTTTATCCACCTTTAATCCATCCATAGGTTGTCTGTAAACCTCCAGAGTTGCGAGTTTGTCCGAAATGGGTATCGTGGCCCTGGCACACAGGCAACAGAAGGAACACGGGTAGGTTTTAGTCAGTAAAAGTCTGGCATGCCCTCCGGAGAAGGTATTTGATAATTTCCCACCCGAAAACAAAAGGTTGTCTGTAAAGAAGGTTTTTAGCAATAAGACCACCCATTGTGTCACCCTATGTAAAATGTCTAATTTGTAATTTTGATGGTATACATAATAAAGCCACTGTTTGTCTCTGCATCGCCCAAAGGTTGACTGGTAGAAAATGCCTATGGCATTAAGTCCGCTTCTGTACACTTGTGTGCTTAAAGTATTAAATAAATAAATAAAGAGTTTTCTATTCTAATATTGGAAACTTTTTGTAATCGTAGTCTTTTGTTTCTCAATGATGAATTGGAACAGCGACGAGTCGAGCATTACTCGTGTTAGTCGTGCTACTAGTAGAATCTTTCTTAATCAGGGTTCCATACCCAAAGGGTAAAACGGGAACCCTATTACTAAGGCTCCGCCGTTTATCTGTCTGTCTGTCTGTCCGTCTGTCACCAGACTGTACCGTGTTAGACAGTTGAAATTTTCACAGATGATGTATTTCTGTTGCCGCTATAACATTAAATACTAAAAAAAATGAATAAAATAAATATTTAAGGGGGCTCCCATTTAACAAACGTGATTTTATTGCCGGTTTTTGCTCGAATTTGATAACGGCAACAGGTAGACGCTTGAAATATTCACAGAATATTTATTTATATATCCACTTTAAAAGTAAATAATGAAATTAAAATAAAACAAATATTTAATATTTGTTTTATTTTAATGGGCTCCCATACAACAAACGTGATTGTTTTGCCATTTTTATACATAATGGTACGGAACCCTTCGTGAGCGAGTTCGACTCGCACTTGGCCAGTTTTTTTATTAATATACAACTAATACTATTTTACTCAAACTAGCAACTAAACTTGAATCCTTTAGCTTGCAAGTCTGTTTTTCAAAAAATTTAAGTCAAATTATTTATTTCAAATAGGCACATAAGAGGCACTTTTGAACGTCAAAATCTACAAAAAAATAGAATTTATTCTAGTTGCCCCTTCCAAAAGGTAGTTTCGTATGGAGAAGAATGGGCAAGAAACTCCACCGTTACCCTTTTAAAATGTTTTATAATATTTTGTTTTAGTACATTAATTATATGATTATATGTGAAGACGATGCATCTAGAATAAAATTAATATACCATAATAGGTAAAAAGAATTAAAAACTAAGCAATAAAAATAACTTCATTATGAGATAGATACATGGTGTTCACATATTTACAAACATCGTAAAAGTATATGTTTTCCTAAAAATTTAAAAATAATAAGTCAATGTGTGAGTTTCACCTAAACTCACACATTGACTTATTATTTTTAAATTTTTCACACATATATGTGTCATCACAGGATGTAAAATCAATGTCACAAAAATAACAAATTTTACAATTATAATAGCAATTATCTCGTACGGATGAAAACGAACTAGGCTAAATATTTTTTGTAAAAAGGCGATTGTTCAAATCTAAACCGTCTAGCTTAGAATCCTTGACCTGTGTCAGAAATACTGGAATAAAGAAAAAGGAACTCCACTAACAAACTAGTCAGTTGATTGCCTGGAACCACCTACATGGACGAGGCCTTCTTTTGTTTTGTTTTAAGTTGCATGGACGGAAGCTGTTGCTTGTGTGTTTTTTTGCATTGTGGGTATGGTAAGATTAAAAATACATAGGATGGAAATACTGTTTATTTATGTAAACGAGCCAGCCCCTTACATAAATAAACATGGACATATTATTTATTTATTGAATACTTTAAGCACACTAATACACACAGGCGGACCTAATGCCATAGGCATTTTCTACCATTTTTGCATACAACGTGGCAATGCCGCCAGTCTCTTGGGTACATTACCAGTCGACAGTGATGTGGATGAATTTTTCGACGCCATAATATTTTAATTTGTGAATTGTGAAATGAATGTTTTAGATAGGATATAATTTTATTATTTTTATTAATGAATTAAGTAGGTTATTTATGTACATATTATTTTAATACCCTTATATAAATAAATACATGTCCTTCAAAAAAAATGTCATACAAATAATAAATTATACAATAGCAAAAAAAAAAAAACTTAAAGTCTGTCTAAGTATATTGCCTACCTTTACACGAGTTTAGCAGTCTTCATTAGTGCCTAATATAATCACTGTTATTATTTACTAGCACTAAATAAACTACTAGGAGTACTTCTTACTCACACTAGCATGTTTACAAGCAAGGTACAGTCGAAGATCAGCATTATCTGACCCCCCTTACAAAGAAGAATAATGGAAGAGGGGTCAGATAATGCTGTTCACCGACTGTACCACTGAAAGTCTCAAGTAGGATGTACAAAAAGAATTGCCTGTGAATTCGCTTAATAGCGTATACTTAGCTATAAGGGAGATTGTGGCTAACTTATCAGCCGCACGGATCGATCAATCAGGTGAAACCCCGCTTGCAGCGGTTTGTTCGCAGAGAGCTTTGACAGTTGTTATGGGTCGTCAAAAGCCCAAAAGTCTGACAAACAGTCTTATAAAGGGGTATCGTATTACCCAATAACTGGGTTGTGGCGGTCAGATAGTAGAGATAGATAGATACAGTCGCTCCATGTAAAATACTGGTATTCAACTGTATCCGGTCAGACTGGAAACCAACCTCAACATAGTCGGGAAAAGGCAGGAAAATTATGACTTAGTTATAAGGCGTATACTAAGTGCCAATTTCAACTGAACCTGAACGCGATCAGCACATAAACCACGTTTAAGAGCTGTCAGTGTCATTATTTTCTTTGTAATATTGACACTGACAGCTCTTGAGCTCAGTTTAGAAGTGCTGATCGTGTTCAGTTTCATTGGTGGCATTCGCTCTAATTGTTACATATACAGCGTGTATTTAAAAGGTGTGGTAATATTATTTTATGGGTATGGTGCAGACCATCAAACTGAACAACTTTCTCCATGGGACCAACATCGTAGTCACGCGGTCCATACATTTGGGTCGAGTAGGTATACAAGATGTAACATAAATAACGCACAACCTCGTAACGGGTCAATATACTGATCATTATGAACAACTTTTGCTATAAGCACAAACTTGAAATCGCAAGAAAAACCTCCTAGAAGCTGTTCCCTACATTTATGTTCACGTCTATCTATCTATCTGCCTAGCCTTTTCCCAACTATGTTGGGGTCAGCTTCCAGTCTAACCGCATGCAGCTGAATACCAGTATTTTACATGGACCGACTGCCTATCTGACCTCCACAACCCAGTAACTGGGCAATACGATACCCTTTGGTAAGACTGGTTGTCAGACTTTCGGGCTTCTGACGACCCGTAACGACTGTCAAAGATCCAGGAATGACAGCCAGGACCAACGGCTTTTGGTTAACCAACCTTACATTTACGTTCACGTTACTCATCAAAATTTATGGAACAGCAGATTTTTTTGCGATTTCAAGTTTGTTCCCATAGTAAAAGTTGTTCATAATGATGAGTAGGTGTAATGACCCCTTAAGAGGTTGTGTATTTATCTACATCTTATATAATATACATATTTATGGATTTTGATCCAGATTCTACTATTAATTAGCCCGTCAAGAAAGTTTTAGTGGCAGAGTGACATGCATAATTGTATATTTCACACGTGGGAATTTGGAACTACGGAACTCGCATAGAACGAAACCAACATGTACTTTACTGCTTTCTCCCTTCAAGCCTTGGTTGGCAGCATTTATAATGAAAAAACCGGAAAAAAATATCAAAAGAATGCATGGTGTAAAATTTACGAATATGGAAACTTTATCCTTTGTGTTGGATATTGTTTTTTATTGTAAACGTTTGACTAGACTTAACTTTATACTACAGACTAGCTTTTATGATAAAACTGGTGTATTAGCTTCTATTAATATTACAAATGGACATGGATGGAACTTAAAACATAACTGGCGAAATGTGGGTGTACTATAGGTACACCTCTGTCTCAGCCTTCGGGGATTACAGGCGTGATGTTATGTGTAATTACGTACGTTTTTCTTTATTTATTTTTTATTTACTAGGGGACCCCCACCTCTGCTTTAACGATTTTTTTTTAAATTTGAAATTATATCGGAATAATGACATTCAGATCTTATTCTGAAAGCATTAAACATTATGATTGGGTAATTTGTGCAGACTATGGCGCCTATACAGGGTGGCAGGGACATCGACGCGAAATCTGTTACCATGGATTCAGTACATCATTTGCCACAACCGACACATTTGGCAGGCGGGTTGGCGTCGCAATATAGTGTTAAAATACATAGAGATCGCTGCTGCCTCTACTAAGTCCCTTAGTCGCCTTTTACGACACCCACGGGAAGAAATAGGATGGTGCTATTCTTTACGTCCGGCACCACACGGAACAATTAAAAAGCGCAAATGATAATGTTATGTTAGAAAGATATTATATTACTGTAAGGTTCACTGAACAACGGCCATTGGAAGAAAATGCAAGGAAACCAGAGAGCAAGGAGAAAAAAGGCATCCTTAAAAAAAAAAAATAAGTACTAAAGAAATCTGATCTGTTTGAATACAACAATCGCTTTATTTCTCCCACTGACCTCAAAATAATAATAAACAATAATTCTTACGAAACGCACTGGTTATCTTAGATTCTACCTTCAAGTCATCGTCATCATTTCAGCCGAAAGACGTCCACTGCTGGACATAGGCCCCCAAAAGGAAACGGGGCTGCCATAATCGCCACGCTTGAAAGGCGGGTTGGCGATCGCAGTATAGTGTTAAAATGCATACAGGACGCTGCTGTCCATTCTCTAGTAAGTCCCGTAGTTGCCTTTTACGACACCCACGGGAAGAAATAGTATACCTTCAAATACATCAATAAAAAACTTTTTATAAAAAAAAATAACCGACTTAACTTAACTTAGAAAAATAACTTAAATTTGGAAGTCGGTGGCAAAAACCTAAAATACAGATCCAAAGACAAGTTTTTTATGTAATTTTACAGCTAATGTCATATTCTGTGAGTCAAGCGTTACCAGCGACACCCTTGGCAAAAGTTATCAATTTTCGTCCCCATTAAACGCCACGACACAAATCTCAATTCCCTTCTACCGAAAAATGAATTCCAAAAAAAATCCACATAACACAGAACCGTAGCCATAAATTTTCTATCCACATCTTAGCTCGTTGGATACACAAAACGTTATTGGAAAGGATCGAGTAAGCCGCTCTTAAGGAATCTTGAGAATTTATTCATGATGTTCGCACAAAGGGTGGAGGAAAAATAATGTTTTTCTCCTCACATGACGGACAGGGAGCAAAAAGTAGTGAGACAGTTCAGAATCTTACGTCATGCAATATTGATTGTTTTGGAAAGATATTTATTTTTCTCGTTGTTTCGGTGAAGATAAAAGGAAAATCTTCGCAAGTGAGAATTGAGTGTGTGTGAGTGAGATTCTTATTCCCTTGCGTTCGTAATAATACTTTGGGCTAAGATGGATGTTGGTGAAATGAAAGAAAATATCTTTTGGATCAGCTGCTTGTCATCTCACGTTATTTGAAAGATTGATTCTAGTGACTAGAAAAGTCAAGGTTATTCTTTGCGGATATTACCTACATTACAATCAGTCTATAATTTTCGTATTGCTGGGACACAGGCCTCCTCTCTTCGAGAGAGAGTGGGGTGTAATCTACCACGCAGGCCCAGTGCAGGTTGGTAGATGTCCTTGTCTTTGCCATGTTGTGCCTACAATACTTTTGTAATAAGATGTGGTTCTGTTTCACACCTGTCTTTGAATGTTATGATCAATTTTGCACCTTAATCGCGTAGGGAATCTGGTAGGGTTATTCTGAAAAATTATACCCGAATGTTTTTAATTCCTATAGCCAATGATTAAACCATCTTCTTATTTTATTTCCTCTCCCCAATTCTTTTTATGGCGAAACAAAATATTTTGAAATAACGCATTTTATTTTATACGAAACTTGTTTCAACATGAATATCAACATAATCAGCTTATATCGTTCCCACTGCTGAGACATAGGCCTGCTCTCTTCGAGAGTGAGTGGGCTAAAATCCAGTGCGTGTTGGTAGATGTCACATGTCTTCGAATTGTTTGTTCTAGGACATGCCGGTTTCCTCATGATGTTTTCCTTCGCCGTAAATATACTCGGCAATGCTGTAGTTTCCCTTTAGTGAAAGAATATTCGGAATCGGATCAGGAGTTCTGAAGATTACCCCCTATATAAAAACTCATAATTCACACGTGTGGGGTTTTCTAAAATAAAAGTAGCCTTTACTCATTATATCATCAGCTACCTGCCAGTGTAAGTCCCGTCAAAATCGGTCTAGCCGTTGTGAAGATCAGCCGAAACAAACAAACAGACAGATAGACAGACAGACTAAAAATTGTTTCCTTGTTATAAGTACCTACCATACTTTAATAATATTTATTTGTATGAATTACGTTCGATATAAAACTAAGTGTTCAGGAAAACGAATATCATTCCCGTCTAAGAGATATCCACTTTGCTCAAAAATATTGCCCGGACCTCATTAATGCAGGAACACGCAAACTTCCTTTATCCCGGATATGATAAAAAATTCGATGGTGTGGAAGGATGATATCCGAACTTTGCAATCCTAAGAGAAATAATTTCGAGATGGCTCAGACCAAATAAAAAACCAAGACATAGCGCAGTCAACAGTGACGTGAGTCCGGTTTAGTAAACATGATTGTGTGCACTTAGTGAGTGATCCGGTGAAGTGTAGTTTGGTTGTAAATACATATGTGCGTGTGAGCGTGTATGCACATGACTGTCATGATTTAGATTTGTAGTGGATTTTAAATACTAAATATAAAATTGAAAGTATGCAATTTGACTCAAATGATTTTTGTATCAGTGTAGTCATGAAGTTTAAAAGTACCTCATTTGACAGTTACCGTAAAAGTACTGGTTTTTTAACGTAACGAAATGGAAACGTGATGTTTGGAGCGTCACCTAGTTTCTAAGTAAGTTCTCATTTAGCCTCGGAACCAAAAGGTTGTTTTCAAGAAGTCTAAAGTCCATACTAATAATTATGTTGAGTACCTAATTAAATAGTTCGTTAAATATTTCTATACACCAAGTTTGTATGTATGCAAGTAGATAAAAAAGGTGAAAAGGTGTTCAGGTTTCTTTTGTCACAGAGCGAGGTGTAGTTTTGGCATGATTCACTGTATTATTCGCAGCGCTATGTTGTTGTTTGTTACAAAAGTAGATCATTTCCACTCTGCAATCGGCATTTTGTTTTGTTTGTTTGTTGTCATTTGTCGCACCGTGTAATGTATATTGTTTTTGACCTGCCCTTTTTTATTTTTTGGGTGGGAATTTATCAAAAATAACTTCTCCCCTTCTGGGCGGAGCGGGCGTGTCAAACTTTTACTGACTAAAACCCACCCGTGTTCCTTCAGTTGCCTGTGTACCAGGGCCCCGATATCCCTTTCAGACAAACTCGCAACCCTGGCTGGCATTGGCCGCAACGGGCCAAACATCAAGCGATGGACAAAATAGTCAAACTTTAACTTTTAAGGTTTTGAATACTAGGCTTTTGGCAACTTTTTTCTTATTTTTATTTCTGGATAATATTTACATAATTTAAAAGCTTAAAATAATAATAATTGGGGCCTATTATTGAGTGAGCAAGTCACCCCCCATTTTATCCGTGATAACATTGATCAGGTAGGGGACAAAGTTCTTCCATAGTTCTAGGTAACCAATCCACTACAGCCACCCAAACCATAGCCCAATATTTTTGTTTCTATACCCTTCAAGTCCTTGTCCTTGGGTACACTTGCATAATGCATACAGGGATAATCGTCGATTGGTGCCTCATTCCATAAAAAAATTGTCTAAGTGGTCTCTGCGTGTTGGCTTCGGCCCCTCACATGCCTTCCAAAAGGCCGGGATCCCATGGTCCCGAGATAGGTAAACACTAATAATAATAATTACAAGTATATTTCTGGCTACTTTGTATTATTGTCTTTTGTCAATTTTTTTTTTTTGTAATGTGTGTTGTTCGTGCAGTATGTCCTGGTTTATTATTTGGTCTGAGCGAGATCGCAAGAGGAAGATGGGTTAAGAGGACTTTAGTTAAGATTAGAACAGTTATATGATCATTATATGAGGAAAATGGTACTGAGGACTTGTATCTCTAATCGAGTTGCTATTGTTGTGTCAATATCGACAAAAACCGGCCAAGTGCGTTTCGGACAACTCACAATGAAGGTCCGTAGTTGGGATGAATTTATGCTTAAAACAAACTTAACATTGTAGTTGAAAAACATGTTCTCCCATACATCGATATACGCCGCGGTCAATTTTCCAACTGAAACTACAAAAAACTACAAATTAACAATTTTCGGCCTTTTTCCTATAATTGTGCAGTGAAACCTTGCTTTTGTCCAAATTTCATGATTCTAGGTCACCGGGAAGTAACCTATAGGTTTTGATTTATGTGCGAGATTTTCGCAAAACTTTTTCTGTGATATAACTTTAAATTTACAATTTTAGGACTTTTTACATACTTGTGCTGTAAGACCTTGCTTTTTGCCAAATTAATTTCATGATTCCAGGTCAACGAGAAGTACCCTATAGGTTTTGATTTATTTGCGAGCATCGAAATATGTCGCAATAATGTCGCTTATATTGCCGTATTTTTTTATCGCGTTGACTTGTAAGCTTGTTTTTTTTAGAGCTTCAAGGGACCATAGACTTACGTATTTGATATTAATTTCAACTCAATACCTCCACGCGTTCCTGAGAAAAAGTGTCTTGACAGACTGACAGACAGACAACGAAGTGATCCTATGAGGGTTCCGTTTTTTCCTTTTTAGGTACGGAATCCTAATTAATAAATGGGATGGAATTTTAGTGCGCGTTACTTGGGTAACATTTGACTCAAAAATTATTATGTTGAAAGTACCGACATACAATTTAAAAAAAACCGGCCAAGTGCGTGTCGGACCACGCGCAATGAAGGGTTCCGTAGTTGGGTTGAATTTATCGCAAAAACAAACTTAAAATTGTTGTTGAAAGCATGTTCTCCCATATTATATAGATTCGTTGCTTTTTTATCGTACTTACACAAAAGCAAAGATTAAATTGTAATGTTCACGCTTTAAAACGATTCGATTCGATACCGCATCAATTATGCAAGCAAGCTTGCTCCCAGTAGGTCAAAGTGGTGACCGAGTTGTAAAATATTCTCGATTTAAACTTATTTTGAGAAATCAAATACTATAGAGAGAGAGCATGCAGTGGTGGCCCAAACGTAACGCCCGCGACTTAAGAGTTGACGTCGTGGGTTTGAAACCAGGCAGGTGCTTTACTTTGTGTTAATAATTTCATCACCACTGCTCTCAAAACGGTGAAAGATAAGATCGTGAGGAAACCTGCATGTCTAAGAACCAAAAATTCGATGACACGTGACATCTACCAACCCGCGCTAGACCCTCGTGGTAGATTAGAAAGAAAGAAAGAAAGAAAAATATTTTATTTGGGACACGCACAAGAAATACAAAAATAGCATTTAAACTAACAATATTCAAAAATAAAAACAATCACAACTTGTGCGATGCCAAAAAGGCTCCTATCTCAGCATAATGCTGCAATATTTGAAAATAAATACCGCAGCGCCGGTATTCTGATAGGGCCCGCTGTGATGCCGCGGACTCGTCTACGGACACTATATAGACCCCACTAGAGTAAAAAAAATAAAAAACACATAAATAGAAAACGTAATTAAGCACAATAAATGTTACGAATGAGTCACGCCCGACACTCAAAACATTACTTGTCCATGCCATAGACTAGTATATGGTGAACGACAAGCGAAGAGACGCGGGCGCACTACGATGCATACTACTACTTTACTGTGTTTGCATTCGTCAGATTACTATAAAGTTAGAGAATATTACGGCTCACTCCCTCTCACAGAGAGGAGGGCTGTGTCCCAGCAGTGGGACATTATAGGTTCATTATGCAAATACTATAGGGCTGCTGTTCTAGATTTTTTTGACATACAAAGGTGTATTTCGTAAAGTATGGATTTTCAGAAGAGCGGTGCCGCCACATAGCGTCTGCAATTTACCTGCGAATGATGTCACTGAAACGTTATAAGAAAGAAAGTTTGTGTGTTTTCCTAGAGAGCGTTTTTTGCAAAGACATTCAATTATTTACTTAAAAATAGACGGGACATAGCGAACAAAATCGTAATACGATACATTTATCCTAGTGGGCAAAATTCGCTCAGGCTAATGTGGTACATCTGCATGTCAAGTCGCAATTCGCATTTATGTCCATCAAAAGAAAATTATTTTCGAACCAAATGCCTTTGTGCATTATGGTATTGCAAATCTCGTAGTGATAAAACGACTAGACGACTTAACCACGGTTTATTTACACTGAGTCATGGATTACAATTTTTCTATGACAAACTCAAACTCAAAGCATTTATTTCAATTAAACCATTTACAGGCACTTTTGAATTGTCAACAAGTCGGTCAGTTACAAATATGAAGCTAATTGCCCATTCCAAATAGTAGGTTCCTATGGATCAGCACCATTCAGCTCAACCATTTTGAAGGGAGCTAAATGATCCAACACACACGCCACCATCAGCGAGACATACGTGAGCATGACATACTCTCAGCCGCCAAGTTGCCTCCATATTCAAGTTAATGAAAGACATATTACCCGGTAAATGGTAACTCTATTGTACATAGTACTCACACCTGTGCTATGCAATTATACAGGATGGAATTTTGTAATGCCACCTGGAGGGAAAGTACTCTTAATACTGCAGATAGAAAGTTTTACTCAAAGGAAACATTCCTTTATTTTTGAATAGAAAGCAAACTGCATTCAAAGATTTTCGAAAATTCTCTTCTCCCACACCCGGGAATCGAACCGGCTAAAATCTGAAAAAATTATACCCTGTACTTTTATTGCATCGATCGTTAGGGTCAATTATAAGGATGAAATCTCTCTAACAAACATGATAAATTAAATGAAAGGAAAATCAGGAAATCTTAAATTAATTTAATTATTTACTTATAATGGTAAACTAACTAATTAGTTGCTCGAAATGGGCTCCATTCTCTTGGATACACAAATTTATTCTTTTAACGAATTCATTTCTAGTAACCTTTACTAAAGTGTTGTGGTGAATATTATAAATCGTATTCTGAACTTCAACTCTCAACTCGTTGTCATTCGCATAAGATTTCATGTAAATTTGATTTTTTACATATCCCCACAAAAAAAAATCTAATGGGGTGAGATCTGGCGATCTCGCAGGCCATCTGATTGTGCCGTTTGTACCAATCCAGGTATTAAAATGGTTATTAATGTAGGCAGTAGTGACTCTGCTGTTATGTGCTGAAGCACCATCTTGCTGTAGAATTATTTGGTTTCGCTCTTCCTCGGGGAAACCATTTAACTCGTTTCTTAAGAGATCCAGTATTTCAATATACTTGACAGTGTTTAAATGACCTTCGTACACGTGGACTAACACTACATTATTTCTCATAATTCCGCACCAAACGTTGAAAGAAAATCTTACTTGATTGTTAGTTTCATGAACACGAACAGGATTCACTCGAGACCAATAATGGTTATTGCAGCGATTGTACATGCCATTATTGCTGAAGTTGGTTTCGTCAGACCATACAATGTTACTCAAAAAATTAGGGTTTCGGTCAATTTCTCCAAGCATGTTTTCACAAAATTGTAATCGTCTGTCACGATCCCCAATATGCAATTTTTGCACCAACCGACCTTCACGATAGCATTTATACTTATACTTTTTCAGCACTTTAAGTACACGAGTGTGGGTTATTCCTAATTCATCGGCAGCATCTCTACTTGAAGCCTTTGGAAATGATTCAAAGTATGTTAAAACATCTAGTTCAAAATCGAAATAGTTTTGCTGAATAGTTTGCCGTCTCTTCTTGAAACCACCCGTATTCTTTAAATTTTCTACCATTCTTTTCAATACGAACCGAGTTGGTGCCTGTCGGTCTTGATATCTCTCTCCATACCACCGCAGAGCTAGATTCACGTTTTTGTTATTTAAAAAATAAGTTTCCATTAAATCAAACTGTTCTTGATAAGCCCATTTCACCGTGAGATAAAATGTGAAATGAGTTGTAAGAACAATCAAATGTGAATAACAACTATGTCATAGTTGTTATTCACATTTGATTGTTTTGATCTAATTTTCAAATTTTAATCTAACATTCCATATTTAAATTACCTCATACACGCAGCTACGAGTATGTCGCAAAGGAGTCTGCATTACAAAAGATGGATGTTAGTTAAAGATCTTTAACTTGACTCATTGAATTTGTAACTTCAGATTTCCAGGTTTTCCTTTCATTTAATTTATCATGTTTGTTAGAGAGATTTCATCCTTATAATTGACCCTAACGATCGATGCAATAAAAGTACAGGGTATAATTTTTTCAGATTTTAGCCGGTTCGATTCCCGGGTGTGGGAGAAGAGAATTTTCGAAAATCTTTGAATGCAGTTGGCTTTCTATTCAAAAATAAAGAAAAGTTTCCTCCGAGTAAAATTTTCTATCTGCAGTATTAAGAGTACTTTCCCTCCAGGTGGCATTACAAAATTCCACCCTGTATAATACAAAGGAGATTGAGTTTATACAATGAAAAGACAATCTTCAGCAGCTCTAACAGTATTTTCAAATGTTAATCAATTAGTTGAGGTTGTGAAGCAGGACCCCGTTTTATTTTTAACTTGTATTGAACAATTTCTAATTTCGAAAGCTTTTACGAACGGGAATAAAAGTTTATTAAATTAAAGAAAACCTAATCAAATCAGCCAAAAAGGCTTCCAGTTAACCTAACTTAAGCTAATTTTTTTTGTTCCCTTGTGTGTGAATCCTCATGGACGGCCTCCGCCCTAGGGTGGGCGTAGGGGTCTGTCAAACTCTTACTGACTAAAAACCGCCCCGGTCCCTTCCCACATTTGCACCGAGGGTCATGGGATCATGTGCGACTTCCGGAATCACCGGCTGGGGCGCCCACCACCAGTATTTTATATAGAGCGACTGCCTATCTGACCTCCAGAACCCAGTCACTGGGTAAAACGATGACTGGGAAGCAAATTTAAAGAAAACCCAGCTACCAAAAAAAAAAAGAAGTGATTATACACAAGTGATACTGGTCCTTAAAAATCATCCTCAAATTCAAGATCATAACTCTCAGCCAACACTCACAAACATTGGTTCTAAACCCTGCCACAAATATCAAAAGTGGCCAACACGCTATAAGATAAAGCACTACGCTCATAACCAAGCAAACATATACTGCGTTCGGATCTCGCTGCGGACGGTCGTGTTGTGTGCTGCTATCGGTGTGCTCCCGCCCTCCTGCCGCTCTCTCGTGCCCGGTATTGTTACGCTTGCGTAACGCTCTCGTAGTCGCCCCGACTACATCCGATCGTCGATTGATTGGGTCGATTAATTTATTAATCAATCCAATCGAAAGACCTGGATCACAAAAATTGTCTTTTTCAAGACAGGTGTTTCTATAACAGGAAAACGTTATTAAATTCATTAGGCCCCTTCTGGGTAAAACCACAGTTTCGTGGTCCTCGGTGGATACCTTACGGTGCCAACGAAACCGAGTGGGGTGCTGACCCAAGCGCACCCGCCGAACCCCCTCAGGGAGAGGCAATAATTTGGACGGGTCCCAGAGTTAACCGGCCTTGGGGGATCTCCTAGTCGGCTCTGGTGACAGTTTTCCTCCCACAGCGACTCACCTAGTGTCTTTAGGGTGTGTCTACACCCTTCGCGCTAGACCAAATAGGGCCCCCTTGCACAATAAGATTGGCAACGGGATCACAAGCTCAGGGCTCACCACAGGTACTCATCCTCCCTGTCTACACCCGACAGGGAGCGAAACTCATCCCCGGGCCAATCCACCCGGGGAGTTAGGCGTAGGGCCACGATAGGCTTCATTTTCTTGTAGTGGAGTCCGGCTCCAAAATTCCTCCGATAGGATCCCCCCTCTCGGTAGAATGGAGGACGACCTCTTACTGACGTTCGTCAGAGAGGTCCTCCTCAAGGACCAAGACTTCCTCAGGAAGTACGCTTCCCAGATTAGTGGGTTGAGGGCTACGCCATCAGCGAGCCTCTCAAAATTCAGCGATGCGCTCGCTTCAAACTCAGACGACTCTGACTCACAGAGTCGTTCGGAAAGTCCGATAGTGTCGATGGACACCACCGCCCCCGCGGACAATAACGCGGCGGCGGCGAACTCAGACTCCTCGGATGCGGAGTCAGGTTCTTGTTCTTCCTCCTCTGGACCAGAGGAAGGGGGCATCACCTCAGGCCCTGGCAAGAGGAAGAAGAACAAGAGCAGGTCTTCGCAACCTGCTAAAATGGCTGCGATCGAGGCTCCCTCGACCTCCGCTCCCTCTACCCCCGCGGTAGTCGCCACTAGGGCCCCTACCCCGGCTCCGTCCGCGCAGTCGCAAGCTACCACTTCCGGTACTGCGACCGCGTCCGCCAAGACTCCTTCTGCCTCCAAGAAGGCATCCCGTCCCCCACCCATTATCATTCAAGATAAGGGCAGGTGGACGGAAGTTTCACAAAGGTGCAGTGATCTTAGGATCAACTTCACCAGTGCCATCAGCACACAACCGGGCATCAAAGTTTCCGTTCCTACGTCGAACGATTACAGGGAACTTACAAAACTTCTTCGGGCGAGAGGAATCTCATTCCACTCGTACACCCTCCCCGAGGATCGTCAGATACGCGTGGTGATCCGTAGGATCCCCAGTGAGATCGCCACGGACGAAATAAAGGCAGACCTAGAGAGACAGGGGATCCCTGTCCTCGAAGTGCACAGGATGCACCGATCCAGAGGTGGATCCGCATACGACATGGTTCTTGTCGTGTGCCCACAAACCGAAGGGCATCACCCAATCTTCAAGGTTAGCTCGATATGCTACCTTAAGGGCTTCGACGTCCAGAAGCCCCACAAATCAAGCATCATAGGCCAATGCCACAGATGCCAGCTATATGGACACGCGCAAAAGAACTGCTTTGCGAAACCCAGGTGCGTCAAGTGCCTGGGCGAGCACGGCACTTCTGAGTGCACCCGTCCAAAGGACCGTGCCCTCTGCACCGAGCCTCCCAGCTGCGTCCTATGCGGCCAACAGGGTCACCCAGCCAATTACCGTGGCTGTCCTAAAGCCCCAAAGTCATCTTCCTCGAAGCTGACCAAGCGTTTCGACGCGAGGCAGCAACGAGAGCACCCCGGGTACCCCGCTACCCTGTCTCAACCTCCGCAGCGTCTGAGCCCTCAAAGGTCCAGTCCGTGGAATTATTTTAACCACCAGCAGGCCTTCCCTGCCTTCGGCCAATATATGGCCCCTCCTCTCCATCCTCAACCTCTGATGATGGACCCCAATATTCGCGCTCAACGCGCTCAACTGGCACCCGCCGCTAACACCGCGCTTCCCGCGGCTCGCGCGCCTCTCGCACCCCGCGCGGCTCCCGCGCCCGCCGCGCCCCGCGCGCCTCTCGCGCCCCGTGTACCTGAGCCAGCTCCTAAAGCCGCTCCCGTCGCCACCACTCGCGCGCCCCCTAAACCCGCGACTTCTTCAGTTGGCGCCGTCGCTAACGCACTAGACGCGTTTAATGTGATCACGAGCACATTCAACGTGTTCATGTCTCCTCGCGCCATTCAAATGGCCGGGGAATTAGTCAAGGCTCAATCCTCTGGCAATCTCTATCAGATCCAGAGCATATTCAATGCGTACCCGGAAATTACGCAAGTCCTCAACACCTTCGCGAAACGGCCCTAATATGTATAATACGGCCCCCGCAAGAACTAAACTCAGATCCCTCAAGTTAGGCTTTTTCAATGCCAACGGCATTAGGGGACAACGCGACGAAGTCGCCGAGTTCCTCCGCGTCCACAAGTTAGACATTCTCCTAGTACAGGAAACCTTCCTCAAGCCGAGTCATCGAAACCCGTCAATTGCGAACTATCGCATAGTTCGCAACGACAGGTCTCGATGCCACAAGGGCGGCACCTTGATCTATTATAGAACCCCTCTATACTGTATTCCTCTTGATCCTCCAACTCTCTCGTGTCTTGAAGTGTCTGCATGTAGACTAGGCATGTCAGGTCATAGACCGATTACGATAGTTTCGGCTTACATGCCGCCCACCGCGACCTCGTCAGCAGACGGTCTCAAACTGCTCTCTGACGATCTTTCAATTCTCTTTGGCCTGAGCGAATCCGTTATCATAGCGGGTGACCTCAACGCCAAACATCCGGCCTGGAATAGTACCAGTACCACGTTCCGAGGCAGACACTTGTTTGACCTCTGCCCCGTCCTAAACTTTGACGTCATCGCCCCGATGACGCCCACCCACTACCCTCACGACCCCAACCATACCCCTGACGTATTGGACATAGCGCTCCTAAAGAATATCAACCTCCGGTTGGATTCGATAGAGGCGATGGACGAACTGACTTCTGACCACCGACCAGTCGTCATGAGACTGGTCCCTCGCGACGGACTCCCTGACCCGGACGAACCCTCTCGTATCAAAGTAGTCACGGACTGGAGGAAAGTAAGCGATCGCTTGAAATCCACCACTTCGCCTCTACTAGACTCTATACCAGATCAGTTTACCTCAATCGCTGACACGACGGCCGCGATCGGCTCACTCACGGAACACGTACAATCGGTCCTGAACGATTGTTCAAGGCAAGCTCCGGCGATGGACGAACATCGCTTGAGGCTGCCGGACGATGTGCGTGAACTGCTGACTGAGAAGAACGCGGCTACTCGTGCCTACGACGTCTTCCCCTGTGACGCCAACAAAGCTCACATGCGCTATTTGCAGAGATCTGTAAGGACACGCATGGCCGAGCTGCGTGACGGTAACTGGGAC
Organism: Tiliacea citrago; assembly: GCA_963921375.1. Taxonomy (NCBI): domain Eukaryota; kingdom Metazoa; phylum Arthropoda; class Insecta; order Lepidoptera; family Noctuidae; genus Tiliacea; species Tiliacea citrago. The sequence continues at coordinate 10,231,880 of OY992804.1, forward strand.
AAGATGTTGAGCGAGCTAGAGCCCACTCATCTGGCATTCTGGGAACTTCAGAGGAAACTCAAGTCCCAGCAAGTAGTCTCTATGCCTCCCCTGACACGACCCGACAGGACGATAGCATTCGACGACATCGACAGGGCTGAATGCCTAGCTGACAGCCTCGAGACCCAGTGCTCGCCCAGCTCTCAACCAGTAGACCAGGCTCACCTCGCCGAGGTGGATGCCGAAGTCGAACGTAGAGCCTCTCTCCCTCCGGTCGAAGACCCTGATTGTCCTCTAGACCCCGTCTCCCCGGACGAGGTTCACGATATAATCAAGGGTCTGAAACCCCGTAAAGCCCCTGGATCAGACGGTATCACCAATAGGGTGGTCCAGTTGTTCCCGGCTCACCTGATCATGCTAATGACCACCATCTTCAATGGTGCTCTTAGTAACAACATTTTTCCACAATCGTGGAAAAATGCCACCGTCATCGGTATCCCGAAGCCCGGCAAGCCTAAGACCGAGCCTTCCAGTTACCGTCCCATCAGTTTGCTCGACGTTTTCGGCAAGGTCTATGAGAGGCTTATTTATAAGCGTCTCAGAGACTACGCCGAGACGAAGGGGCTCATCCCCAACGAACAGTTCGGTTTTAGAACCCAACATTCTTGCGTACAACAGGTCCACCGTATCATAGAACACATAAGCGCCGGTTTCCAGCGCGGGTTCATGACGGGTGCTGTGTTCTTCGATATCGCGAAAGCGTTCGACAAAGTCTGGCACAACGGCTTATTGTATAAGCTATACAAATTCGGTGTGCCAGATCGTCTCGTGCTCATCTTACGGGACTATTTGTTGAACCGCACCTTCCGCTATCGCATCGAGGGTGCGCTCTCTTCCCCTCATCCGATCCGCGCAGGCGTCCCTCAGGGGTCTGTGCTGGCTCCGCTCATTTTTACGCTGTTCTCCAGTGACATCCCGAAAAGTAGAAAGGCGCAGTTAGCTCTGTTCGCAGACGACACGGCCATCTACTACACCGGCCGCAGTCAAGACCAGATCTCCCGCATCCTACAGACCGAAGTCAACAGACTCGGTGACTGGTTCAGGAAGTGGAGGATCGAGGTCAATCCTGATAAGAGCCAAGCGGTCCTCTTTTCTAGGCCCCGGCGTAGACCGGACCTACCACGACAGATCAAGATGTTCGGCAAGCCTATCCCTTGGGAGAAGCGAGCCAAATATCTCGGTGTGATCTTAGATCACCACATTTCGTTCGCTGAGCACATAAAGCAAGTGCGTTCGCGCGCTGCTTTCGCTCTCGGTAGGCTTCATTGCGTTCTAAACTCACGCAGCAAGTTGTCCCTTAAGGGCAAATTGCGTATTTACACAGCGTGCATCCGGCCGATTATGACGTACGCGTGTGCCGCTTTCGCACACGCCCGTCCCCATCTCATTCACAGAATGCAGGCACTTCAAAACCGATTTCTCCGTAAAATTACGGACGCTCCATGGTTCGTTCGGAACGAAACCCTACACGTAGATCTTAGAATCCCCACCATCAAGCAGTTTTTGAAACGCGCGACAAAGCGGTTCTTCGAGTCCGCAGATAGACATCGCAACCCCTTGGTTGTGCAGGCAGCTAGCTATAGGCCATCTCAAATCAGTAAGACTCGCCGACCTAGGCATACTCTCTTAGACCCGGATGACCCCATTACTCTCCTTCAGGAAAGCAATAGGGCCACAAGTACAGTGCACAAACACAAACCGTCATTCCGTCCTCGCCGCCGAGGTACCACGCGAAGATCAAGAATAAATTGTTCCCCCCGTCCCTTGCACGTCGAACCGCCAGCCCCGAGGCTGAGTGAGCCGTAGCATTTAATAGTAATCCCCGTTAATAATCATGAATTTAAACTTTTGATCCAGCCCGTCCCCAATTTGCTTTGTTTTTCCCCAACGACGCCCTAAGCCGAGGTTCGTACCCCACAGGGGGTGCCCTTAGAGCGCTGTCGTTTAGTTTTTAATACTTTATTTACGCTCCTGGCTGGAGGCTTTAAGCTAATACCTTAGGGCACCCACAGGAAAGACCGGTTAAGCAGTCACGGCCTCTCAAGGTCAACTGCGAGATGCCATATACAAAAAAAAAAAAACAAAAAAAAAAAAAAAAAAAAATCATAACCAAGCTATTTAGCGTACATCGCGCAATATTTATGCATATTTGGACACACTCCAAATAGGTTTCGGGGTGGCGTGACCATTTTATATACGGCACCGAATATATTAGATACCTACTCCTGAATTTTAACGGATATTATGAACAATATTATGTCGTGCTTTTGGTATTTAAGACTTCTCTGGTGTTTTAATTATACTCTATAAAGGCATTAGAAAAATAACGACAAAATAACAACTGTTATTGTGTTATATTGTTGAAACTGTAAAGTATTTATTTTTCCATGTAAATGGTAAATAGGTAACATTGCTTTGTATTTATTGTAAAATAACGGAGTTTATTATTCGTTTATATAGAAATAAAATGAGGTTTATAATCGTAATTTTTCTAATGTTATATAGATTTGGAGGTGGGAACAAATGAGGGAGTTATGTTATTTTTATTCGAATACGGTGAAAGCTGAAATTAAATTTCGTGAATTTCGCAGGCGGTACATGATGGATGGATTGTCCAAACTACAAAACTGATTTCAGTGAGAGCCTTTGGTCCAGTGGTAATAGATTTACGAGTTGTAAGTCGTGGGTTCGAACACTGACAGGCGCTTTACTTTGTGCAAATTATTCTATCACCGCTGCTCTCAAAACGATGAAGGCAAACATCGTGAGGAAACCAAAAAACCGAAAGCCAGAACCGAATGCCTTAGAACCAAAAATTCTAATAATACATGTGACAAATACCAACCCGCACTGGGCCCGCGTGGTAGGTTACAGCCCACTCCTTCTCGAAGAGAGGAGGCCTGTGTCCCAGCAGTGGGAATATTATAGGCGGATTATGGTAAACTGATTTCAACGAGTGGGAAGCTGTTGGACTAATTTGTCTTCATTTAAAACGTTTTTAGGGTTCCGTACCCAAAGGGTAAAACGGGAACCCTATTACTAAGGCTCCGCCGTCTGTCTGTCGCCAGGCTGTATCTCATGAACCGTGATAGTTAGACACTTGAAATTTTCACAGATGATGTATTTCTGTTGCCGCTATAACAACGAATACTAAAAAACAGAATAAAATAAATATTCTCTCTTTCTCTTCACTCGTTTTTGCTCGATATTGATAACGGCAACAGGTAGGCGCTTGAAATATTCACATAATAATTAGTTATATATTCACTTAAATAAAAAATAAATTAAAATAAAACAAATATTTAAGGGGGGCTCCCATACATCAAACGTGATGTTTTTGCCGTTTTTATAGATAATAAAGTTTTTTTAAGTTATTGATGTCAAAAGCAACTCAATAACAATATGGCGGACTTCAGGCGTAATGGTTGTCACCATTACGCCTAGTATCCGCCATATTGTTCTAGTCTTCTGATAAAAATGTAAACAAATGGATCAGAAAACGTACCTGCGAGCTGCGGATGGCAATTCCTACTGCCAATTACAAATTGAGGGGTTTATTTATAAAAACATGTTACGATAAAATGTATGGTTAAAAACATGTTACGATAAAATGTATGGTTAAAAACATGTTACGATAAAATGTATGGTTAAAAACATGTTACGATAAAATGTACGGTTAAACAGTAATTAATCGTTACCAAACTTTACACAACGTTTATAAGTAGAGGGATTCGTGAGTCGGTTTGATTATTTGAATATTTACTCGTAAACCCGAAATTTTGCTTATATATCACCTTGAAGATGTTTTTCATTCGAAAATTGAGGTTAATTTTATACCTCAATTTTCGTCGATGATTTTTAAATTAATTTAATAAAATTATTAAAAAAATAATTGCAATAAAAAGTTGTGAGATATAATGTTGATACTTTTTAATTACAGATAAATGGGTTATTAATGCCTTGTAAGTCATTAGCGCGGGGAGTATGAAAAAGAGTGGACCGTATTAATGTATTTAAGGCAATCCTCACAGTAGAACGCCACTATGACATATTAATACTGTGGAAATAAGCTATGTATACTTTTCTAGCTGTGGCTATATTAGTCAACTACCTACTCTTACTGCATATGCAGCTGAACTTAATCTACCTGAAAGAACTCTAATGTGGGCGCCCCATTGTAATTTCGAATCTAGAGCAATTCCTAGAAATACAGTTTCCGTCATAACATTTAGTTTCTTGCCATCTAGTTTAAAATTTAGAGCCACTTGAATAAAAGAGAACAAATAAAATGTCTTCAGTTCTCATTAACAAATGTACCCCCATTTGTTAAGGAGAACTTAAGACATTTTATTATGTTCGCATTAAGCAACGATACTATCGTTGACAAAAAAAAATAAAAGTGTCATCAGCGAATAAAATTTTACCTGATAGTTGTTGATAAGGAAGATCATTAAGACAAGAATCTTGAGTGCAGCGAGGGATTTAAGTCTGCCCAAGAAGAAGGCACCTTTATCCCCGGAATGCACACTTTACTTAATTCTCTCTAATTTTAAAAGTACACTTTGTAAACAAGCATATTACAAGTTAGAGGATTATAACCAAGATAGGAATGCTTAGAAACATGCTGGTCCAGCTCCATAGGACAATCTAGAGTCTAGACAAAATCAAACTGGTATTGTATATTATTGTATAATTTGTTATTTATGTGACATTGATTTTACATCCTGTGATTACCTAAACTCACACACTGACTTATTATTTTTTTTTAATTAGGAAAACATATACTTTTACGATTTTTGTAAATAATTTATGTGAACACCATGTATCTATCTCATAATTAAGTTACTTTTTATTGCTTAGTTTTTAATCCTTTTTACCTATTATGGTAGAGTAATTTTATTCTAGGTACATCGTCTTCACATTTATAATCATATAATGAATGTACTCAAACAAAAAATTGCAAAACATTTTTAAAAGAGTAACGGTGGAGTTTCTTGCCCATTTTTCTCCATACGAAACTACCTTTTGGAAGGGGCAACTAGAATCAATTCTATTTTTTTGTAAATTTTGACGTTCAAACGTGCCTCTTATGAGTATGTGCCTATTTGAAATAAATAATTTGACTTTGACTACTTTTCACACCATCTAAGAGACAATAAAAAACAATAGTAAGCATAGTTGTGTATGTGTTATAAAATCTGTAAAATAACATATTTCAGGCAAATAGATGAATTTATCCATCTAATAGTACAAGCATCACATACAGTTAGTAGACCTATTTTAAGCAATTAAAAGGTAAAAGGTAATGTTTGATACATTATTACTAGTTGTGGAAAGACAAAGTTATGTTTTTATTCGGTACATTTACTGAAGTTGATGTAGAATTTATTTGGGTATAGCTGTTGAGCAAAGTTTCAGAAACTTAGCGATAATAATTTTTGATCGTGAAAGTGGTGCTTGAGACAGCGGGCTAGATGAATAGTATTTTGATGTGGATGGTTGCGGTGACAAAGGTGTCCAAGGATCAGTCATCGACGACTTTTTTTTTTGATGTTGTCAGCAATGGGGAAGCTTATTTTATCCTTATTAACCGACTTCTAAAAAAGGAGGAGGATCTCAATTCGAATGTTTGTATTTTTTTTTATGTTTGTTCGCGCATAATTCCGTCGCTTGCTAACTGATTTGAAAATTTTATCGAAATCGGACAACCGGTTTTTGAAAAATCAACAAAAATCTAATAATGTATCTACATTGTCTACATTAACGATCTTTTCGTTTACTCTGCATTGCGTTTTTTTGTTCGCGCATAACTCCTTCATTTACGAACCGATTTGGAAAATTCTTTTTCGGCACTAAAAAGTGTAAAATAAAAAACTTTTTACAAAAAAAAAATAACCGACTTCCAAAAAAACACTACAAAGTGAAAAATAACTTTAATTTCGGAAATCGGTGGCATAAAACTAAAATACAGATGGAAAGACACCGACTTCCCAAATTAAACTTATTTTTCACTTTGTAGTGTTTTTTTGGAAGTCGGTTATTTTTTTTTTTGTAAAAAGTTTTTTATTCTGCATTGAATTTTCAATGTAGCCCTCCGCTACTGATTTAGGTTTCCAGCCACTGTGTCTTTTAGTCTGGATCATGTCTATTCCTGAATCCGCCAATAGAGTAGCTGATGTTCTCTTGAAACAGTGGCCCGTTTAGAGCTCAGCATTTACCTATTTCAGGTATTTCGCAATTTCTTTCGGCATGGTCCTCTCCTGATCTTATTTTTGCCAATGACTTGCTTGGTGCAAGTGCCAAGCTATAAAAATCTGTTAGTGTTTATATTGGAGGGGCGTAAAGCTTAGCACTGTTCGACAATTCTTTGTATTCTCTACGGACTACGAATGACCGTTCTTTTTTTAATTTTGTATCTGGAAAAGGAGATGGAGTACGGTCTCATACAAGGTGTGGCAATGGTTTATTGCCGTGCCTATCCACAAATTATTAAACTGTCCCGGGGAAACAATGAATGATTTAAACAATGGAGAATCGTTGATCGCGGTGGAGTCCGAGGAAGCGAGTGGTCGTTGGGCTGAGCCGTGCTGGCCCACGCTTCGCCTCAGCTTGCCGATGATGCGCTAATCATATTGCCTGCGCGTGCAGATCGCGTGCAAGTGTTGTGTTGGGTTCGATTCCCAACAAAGTGATTGAGCAAGGATTTAACCTGAACAGAGTTTGTTTACACTTTTGAAACCGAGTGTACAGTTTAGGAGTTCGTTCGTATTACTAAAATTACAATTGAGACTATACTGATACACTCGAACATAGTATCTCTGAACATAAAATATACTCAAATAAATTCTTACCGTGAAACCACTCACGTACTTTCACTTTCTCAACATCATAGACCAACTTATAGAGACAGCTGTTTAACATTTTTCGCATCGCTTTGACTTTCACGACAAAAGGTTACGAACCTACCTAACGTTACATAACTTATATGAACTAGCAAAAATGTCTACGCCGGGTTGTTCGTGACCAAATATTATGGTAAATTCATTGCGTTACTAAAACCCATAACATAAAATTATCATAAATACAGTGGCATACGGTGTCATCAGTCTTGTAGAAATTTGGTTTGGTTACTCATCATCATCATCATTTCAGCCGAAAGACGTCCACTGCTGGACATAGGTCTCCCCCAAAGGGGGGGGGGGGTGCCATAATCACTACGCTTGGCAGCCGGGTTGGCGATCGCAGTATTGTATTAAAATGCACAGAGTACGCTGCTGCCCATTCTCTAGTAAGACCCTTAGTCGCCTTTTACGACATCCACGGGAAGAAATTGAATGGTGCTATTCTTTACGTCCAGCACCATACGGTAAAATTAAAATGCGCAAAAGATATTATGTTAGAAAGATATTGTATTACTGTAAGGTACGCTGAACAACGGCCATTGTAAGAAAATGCAAGGAAACCAGAGAGAGCGAGAACCAGAGAGAGAGGAGAAAAAGGCATCCTTTGATAAAAAACATACTCAATAAAATTTGATCTGTTTGAATACAACCATAGAAATATAAAAAACACAATACAACAATCGCTTTATTTATCCCACTGACCTTAAAATAATAATAAACTTTAGTTCTTACGAAATGCACTGGTTATCTTAGAATCTAAGGTTTGGTTTGGTTACTGCGCAGTCTAAATTGGTAATTTTCAGTAATTGGAAAAGTACATGGTAAGTAAGTAATGCCAAAACTCCACCTGATCGGGAGTGGGTACCGCCAATTAAAGACAACTGCAACATCTAGGAAAGACCATACGTGAGAAATCTCTTAAAAATAACACATTACATCACGCTTTTATTCCCCGAAGGGTAAGGCAGAGGTGTATCTATAGTACACTCATATTTCGCCAGTTATTTTGAAGTCCCATGTAATAGGCGGCGAGTCTATTGCCATCACCCGGGCACAAATCCAGACTCCGAAATAAAGTTATAAAAACTTATATGCTCGAATTTCACTGGCACATATCCCTTTCAAAATGTAAATCATTTGGAACTAACGGACCTATATTCAGAGAACGACTAAAAATAAAACTCAAATATTTCAAAAATTGAACTAAGTTTTAAACTGCTCTATTTTCCTCACTGTTAAGGAATATAAACTTATTTATCCAGTATGCTAATGTTTTCCTTCATAATACCTGTCAGTCTTTTTTTGGGTGAGAAATTATCAAATAACTTTTCCCGCTTTGGGCGGAGCGGGAGTGCGTGTCAGACTTTTACTGACTAAAACCCACCCGTGTTCCTTCCGTTGCCTGTGTGCCAGGGCCACGATATCCCTTTCGGACAAACTCGCAACCCTGGCAGGAATATCTGTCAGTCTGATAGTAGAATACCTGCGGGGTAATTCGGTATCACACTTACAGTTTTAGCAAAGGGTTTCATTTTGACAGTTCAACGACATTCAACATTTAACAGGACCCTCCTACCTCAGACACCTTTGTCTATTTAAGATGGTACATTTTATCAACCAGTGCCTGTAATAATACTCGTATGATGTTCAGATAAATAAATATTTATGGTTATGATAATTATTATTATTCATTGCATTATTTACGTTGGTGAACGAGCAAATTTTTTGAACGTATGAAGAAATGGATTAGCAATATCCTTCACATCAAAAATATTAAAAATATAAATTTCAAAATTTTTGGGAAATAATATAATAATAAAAATCTTTATTATAATCATACACACCCTTACGCGTGCATACACTCCCTGGTGTATGCGTGCGTAAGGGTGTGTGTATGATTGAGTTTGTAATTAGAGGTATTTTTGACAGATTGAGACAGAGAGAATGAAAACAATCTGAAAAGTAAGGAAAATGCCCCTCTGATTAGTATCACATTGCGACTTCGTTCAACCAAACACGATATTTGACAGAACATCAACTGATCAGCGACTAGATCAGACTCATAGAACAAGGGGATAATGAAACAAAGCAGAACAGTTACTGATTACTACGCGGCCCAAAACAGTGGGGAACTTCGGACTACATTCTCGTCAAACTCAATCCATCACGGGCGAACAGTACTGACATCTGACGACACTGAAATTAAGCATCCGAATCGTTTTTTAAACGTGCGAGCGTACCCATCAATCATTCTGGGCTTAGTAATTTTTCACTGTCTGTTTAAAAAATGGGGCTTGTAGACTAAGATCTGCATATAGGATGGTTCATTCATCATCATTTCAGCCGAAAGACGTCCACGGCTGGACACAGGCCTCTCCCAAGGAGGGTTAACCATAATCGCCACGCTTGGCAGGCGGGTTGGCTATCGCAGTATGGTGTTAAAATGCATAGAGAACGCTGCTGCACATTCTCTAGTAAGTCCCTTAGTCACCTTTTCGACACTCACGGGAAGAAATAGTAAGGTGCTATTCTTTATGTCGGGCACCACACGGCTCTATACATATATACAGGTATGATAAGGCAGCTGCCCTTACTGTCCCAACTCAAAAATCCAACCTGTATACAGCGTGTTACGAAAAGGGTATATACATATCAAAGGCACGGATTCTTTTGGTGATTACAAACTACATGGCAACATTTTTATAATAATACCTACTTAGTTATAAAGTTAAGAAACATTTAACTAATAATAATCAAATGTTTCCAATTGAATTCTACACATCACTAGACCAAGTTAGCTGATCGGTAAACGTTTTAATCCATGCGTTTGATCCCGCCGCCAGTCGTGCCGCCCGCGCCGCCGCGTATCGGTGCGGCGCCGTGTCGCAGAGCTGTTGCAGGTGTGTGTGTGTGCGCACAGATGCAGATAATGGATAATGACCCTCGTAGTGCGGTGATACGTTTGTTATGATTTAAATTTAATAAACTATAGAAATAAAAAAATATCAAATATTTTCCAAGTTATTCTTTTTGAGCTGAAATTTTATACAGGGATTCTGAACCAGATACACTCTTCACCCTGTTTGTATGGATATACCCTTTCCGTAACACGCTCTATAGGATGGAAGATGTGTTTATTGCGGATGATAAAATAATTTAATGTCATCTAAGGTGGCAGCTGATAGAGCAGTAGTAGCCCTGTGGTACGAGTATCAGCCCGAACTGACGAGTTGTAGGTCGTGCGTTTGAACCCAGCTAGGCACTTCACTTTATGTATTTAATTTCAACACTCGCTCTCTAAACGGTGAAGTAAAACGTCGTGAGGAAACTGGCATGTCCTAGAACTAAAAAATCTAACACATGTGACATCCACCAACCCGCACTGTAACCGCGTGGTGGATTGCGGCCCACTCCCTCTCACTGAAAGAACCTGGGCTTGTGTCCTAGCAGTGGGAATATTATAGGTGGATTATGCATCTTAGGATTATGCTAAGATGGCTGCCACGTTAGTGTAGTGACTGCTGAAAATACAGCCTAGTAATTTTTGTGTTATTAATTGTGACTAACGAGAGAGGAGCTTGTGGCTAAATAATAACTGCCGCACGGATCGATCGCTCAGCTCGTGACCACCTTTTCATACCAAGATTCCTCCGTGCCTCGGAAAGCACGTTAAGCTTTTGATCCCGGCTGTCATTTTTAGATCTTTGACAGTTGTTACGGGTCGTCAGAAGCCCAAAAGTCTGACAAGGGATATCGTGTTACCCAGTAACTGGGTTGTAGAGGTTAGATAGGCAGTCGCTCCATGTAAAATACTAGTATTCAGCTGCATCCAGTTAGACTGGAAGCCGACCCCAATATTGTTGGGAAAAGGCTAGGCAGATGATGAATTGTGACTAATGAGACTTTAGGAGATTTTGAAGTGTCCTTGCGATTATAACATAACATAACTTTCTAAAGCATAAAATAAATCAGGATGATACTGATTTCATACGTGGTACATCGATTTACCTTTTGACGTCTTAACGGCTGAATGGATTTTAATTAAATATGGCGCACATGTTGACCATGACCTGGGTTAGGACATGGGATATTTTTGATCCCGAAAGTACATTCCCGTGGGATGATTTCCGCCGATACAAAAACGCGTGAAAAGCCGCGAGAAAAAGCTAGTATTCTATTATAGGTGACTGAACCGAATTCTAATAAATACCACTTTCCGTACAAAAGCAGGATAGAGTGCAAATTTTTCTTATTAAATCGTAATAACGTAATAATTTTCTTCCTTAAAGGTGTAATATCAAATAATCAAAGCAATATTTCATGACGCGGTCTCGCGCCTACGTGAAATTAGAATTTCGTGTTTGATGTCAAAGGATATACAAAACCTGTGATAGAATAAAATCTTGTTACTATGTAAACCTTTTGAATCAGGTTACAATAAAACCTTCAAGAATATCTTGTTTTCTTAGCGATTGAATGATTGGTTATAGCGTCTTATTCCCTCTTCAAATCAATATATTTTGTGTCACGTCTGAATGAAAAATCTATCTTATTTGGCACTTAATAATATTACCAGAACGTATATGCGTTGAACATATACGCATGATCAGCCTATAATTTTCCCACTACTGGGACAAAGGCGTCCTCTTTGTGAGAGGGAGTAGGCCGTCATCCACCACGCGGGTTCATACGAGTTGGTAGAAGTCACATGTCTTTGAATTATTGGTTCTAATTGAATTGAAATTTAAAATTTAAAAATGTTTATTTGTCCCAAAACCGTTACATAGATTATAAATGAGACAACCCTAGTAAGTAATTGATAATACTGGTGTTGGGGCTATCTCGCTCTTTCCCTTAATTATTAACAATATTGAGACGATTGTTTGCAAAAGGTGACTAAAAAAATTAAAAATTAAATTTAGGAAGAAAGATAAAAGTACCTACTTAAATGACTTATAAACTAATTAGCAGCTCTTTGTGTACCCTTTGTAGTTGTATGCCAATGTTTTGAGAGCAGTGGTGATGAATGAATTAACACAAAGTAAAGCGCCTATCACGCTGGTAGCACATCTCCGAAGCGACATCGCAGTAGTTAAAATGTACTGGTTCGCGTCATGTTTCGCTACTCGAATTGGATGCGAGTAGCGAAACATGACGCGAACCAGTACAATTTAACTACTGCGGTTTCGCTGCTATGGTTTCGCGGCGGAGGTATGCTACTGGCGTCAGGGTTCGAACCCGTGCCACAACTGGGCCACCACTGCTCCTAAACGTATACCTACTTCTAAACTTAAGCCTTGATCTCAAACGTAAGCTGAATTTTATATTTTAAGACGTTTTAAAATTAATTGACGTTTACGAGCATACGACGACGGTTAATGCTCTTTAACCACGATTTGCAAACTTATCGGTTATCTTTTCTTCTGATAAACTGTACCCCTTCCTAATGAATGCATTAGGCTCTATGTACACGGCACGGTTTCTGTACAATACGACATATAAACCGCGCCGTAGAAAAAACGTATCTGTCAACAAGTTTCCATAGTGATCCTTACAACAATGATGACCGTGCCGTACACACGGCGAATAAACCGTAGTTTTTTTACGGCAACAAAAACGTGTATGTACAATGGGCCTTAAAGCGCAATTCCACCAGTGTGTGGCACTGTGCGACACAGTACTACACAGAGTACGGCACAAATATTTCTTTCGATGGACTCGCTCAAGTAAAATTTTACAAATGTGCTGCACGCTTAAAAAAATTACACACAGGTTTGCCGGTTGAAACAGAGACTAACGGATCTGCAGCTCAGTACGTGAACTGTTGGAGTTCTGCACAAAGTGTTTGTGAACGTGCTGAACACGATTTTGGTGGAATCGTGACTTTAGTTCTAGTACCTAAGTGCTTAAAATGGGTGACACTAATCAATTAAATTAATTGTTTTATTAAAATTACATCGAGCAGCAACACAAGTAATTATAACAGTTTGTTTCCAACAGTATTTGTATTTCATTAAGATTATTAACTGGCTGTTAATTATGAAAGTTAAATATTTATACTTAATTTAATCTTCTCCGTGTGTGAGTATTGCCTTTCTGTTCGTGTCCTTGGGACAGATTTTGTTTAATAAAGGGATAATTTTAATATTTTATATCTTTACTGTATAATATTATGTACTATGTAAATACGTGTATTTGTTTAATGTATTATTTTTTTGAGAAATAAAGATTTATTATTATTATTACTAGTAAGGGTACAAATATTCAAAAGGAGAGCCGAAATAAGTTTAGTTCAGTGCTCTAATGTGAAAACCATTGCGGTTCAATGTAAACAGAGCAGACACCGCGTACAATTTTTTTGCGCAACATTTTGTCCGGGACAGTAAACGTTCAGTCTTCTACCTGAATACGCCGTCGTTGTCACATTTGAGATCCTCTGGACACAAATTTAGTCTGTAATTGCTGCTGTAGTTTACATTGAACCTCAATGATGCTAACATACGAGTCTGTAGGTACTTGTATTTTTTAAAACAAAAGTTGTTTTTTAAACCGTGGAATCTTGTAACGATCACTTATTTTTATTGAAATGAAAAAGTATTACCTCAAGACTTTGTGTAATACTTTGTCACGCAAAAAATATTAAAATGAGAAGACCGTTGCCACTTTTTGGGCACAAGAGAACAGACATTATACAGTCTTTGCACTTTTAGGGTCAGCGCAGACAAAGAGGAATAATCCCTGCGCGGTCTCGGGTATTTTCTTTACGGATCGCGTATATCTTCGAGGATGCGCGAGCATTTTTTGTCAGGTTCAAGCATTTATGCACTTTATTGTAATAAATTTAAAGTTTATTTTCAAGTGCGTTAATAAAATCCTCTCCGCTGCGCTCCGTTCTGTCTGCGCTGAGCCTTAAAGTTCATATTCTGCCTCTAGCATTTAATGAATAAGCAAGTATTAATCTAATTCGAGCTTTTAACCCGGAAAGTACCTTTTTTTGTATGTAAGTACGTACTAAAAATAAGATAATTGTTTTTTTTTTATTATGATGACATCTATATAAATCTTCTTTTATGGCCTTAAGTTATTTTTTTAATTAACTTTTGAGAGGAATACAAGAAAGAATATTTCTTACCGATTAGGTTTTCTATGACATATGCATGGTTTTTTAAGACCTGTGGGCGTATATTTTAGCCAATATAAAAACCTTAAAAGTAGTATCTGGTAAAAAGCTCCAGGTGTATCTAATTCGATTCCATTTAAAAATAGACGTACACGGTTATATATTCAAACAAAAATAACTCGTATTCTACTTGTATTTACAGTATATTTTCGCAGTAAAAATATCAGCCTCACTGTTATGTTTAAAAACATACTATTTCGTTTTTATTTGATCTCTCCTGTAGATGCCTGCTGTCAATTTTTATCACATACGGTTTGTTTCATCCTACTGAAAGGGCCGTAAGGGTTCGGAATTACAAAATAGACACCCAACATCCTTTTCAAAATGGGTTTTAAATTGCGACTGTAAATTATTTTTAGCCTCGGCGTAATGTAAATTCTGGGTTCATTGACAAAAGGAATTTAATTTGGGATGTTTGAGTGCGATGATTAGGTTTTTTGAAATAAACAGTCTTATTAACATGTCATTATTTTTAAAAGAACTTAAAAAAAAGTACATTAAGCCGTTGGTCCCGGCTGTCCTTCGTAAACCTTTGAAAGTCGTTACGGATCGTCGGAAGCCCGCTCTGACAACCAGTCTTATCAAGGAGTATCGTATTACCCAACTGAAACTGGGTTGTGGAGGTGAGATAGGCAATCGCTCCATATAAAAATACTGGTATTCGTTTGCATCCGGTTAGACTGGAAGCCGACCCCAACATAGTTGGGAAAGGGGCAGATGATGATGATTTTTAAAATAATTTTTTATTGGTTTCATAATTTCAGCCGAAAGACGTCCACTGCTGGACATAGGACTTTTTTTATTAAAGGAGTCGAAAATACTCATGTATCTCCTATATGCTACTCTGAAGTGGTCCCTGTCATATTATCAGCGCTGCGGTACTTTTCTTAATTGTCGCAGCATCATGCTGAGATACCTTTATGCCTTTTGGCCTCGTACAGGACTTTGTTTTTATTTTTATTCTACTTGGTTTTTTTTATTGTTTTTGTTTTTTATGTTCTTATGATTATGTTTTAGTTTAATTTGTGATCTCCTGTGTTGAGTCCCAATAAATATTTTTTCTTTCTTTCTTTCTTACTGACTAAAAACCAACCCAGCGTTCCCTTCCCACACTTACACCGGGGATCATGGGATCATGTGCGACTTCCGAGATCCTAGACATAGGCCTCCCCCAAGCACCGCCACTTCGACCGGTTCTGTGCTTCCCGCATTCAGAGGATTCAAGGAATCCTCTGAATGCGGGAAGAGAATGCGGTTTAATAGTAAGTATAATTTCATTTAGTGAATCGATCGCAAATAAATAAATAACTTTTTTTGTAATGAGTATAGACCAAAGTGCGATTCAGTACACATAAAAAAATCTCTAATAAAATAAATGATATGATTAGAAAATAAATAAAGAAGTTAAAAAAAAGCCAATAAGAAATGTCTAACTCTGTAAAAACAAAACAAATAAATTAACGACGTCTGACGTTGTAGAAAACAAAAACAAAATAACAACATTCAGATACACCCTTCATAATACACTCCAAACAAAAAGCCACAGTATAAAAAAACTGTTTACTTAAAATACTATAAGCCCACGTACACACGGGCGTAAAAATATCGCGGCGGGATTTTTACCTCTCGGTGAGTCAAGCATTGAGAATCCACTAGTGTTTACCAGGGCGCCAAAAAAACACTATCAGATTTTCAATTATCGGCGCTAAGCAGTGCGTTGAAAATAAAAACAAAAATAGCCCTTGCGAATCAGGGCTAACAGAATAGACTACACTAAAATCAAAAGCGTTGACGTCATATCCATAAAATCGTATTCAAAATTGGAACCTTATACAGGGCTAAAACAAATGCTGTCATAACCAGGGATTCGAAATCCGTAGGTAATAACAATGTTCCCTAAAACCTTTTGTTCGATTTTTGAATCAGTGATGGATGCGGGAAGATTAGCAGGCTTGTGTCTATTTTTTTAGGTTATGTTTCACGTTATTTTTCTTCTAAACACTGATTAAATTTTGGTGTGTCAGTGACACAGAATCCTTATCAGCATCACTATACAGCATGTATAAAAAATATGTGGTCATAATTAAACGGCTGTCCCATTTCTAAACCTAGTAAGGGACACTTTTTTCGTACATCGTTTTATTGCATAATCCTGCTAAACTGGTCCAAGTAAGGTGTAGTACTGACCATCAAACTGAACAATTTTCTCCATGTTACCAACATCGTAATCGCGAAAAAATTATCAGCCCTCCCAAAAAAGCCAATTACCAAAAATGCCAAATTAATTTTTTTCGCGGTCATTAATCATACATTATTAATTAAATGAAGTATAATATGACGAACAAAAAATTGGGTACAACTGGGTACCCTGAGTACTGCGCTCCACAACCCAGTAACCACTAGTGGAGGGCAGATAGGCAGTCGCTCCATGTGTAATACTGGTATTCAGCTGCATCTGATTCGACTGGAAACCGACCCCAACATAGTTGGGAAAAGGCTAGGCAGATTGATTTTATAAAACCAAAACTGCTGTTTTTCTTTACTTTAAAATTTAGCTCAAGATTTTTTTGACGATATTTGTTTGAATTTATTGCAGACTCGGTTTACACTCTGAAGTTTCATCACAAAAATGTATGTACGAGTATACAGGGTGGAATTTTCGAAGCGTACCTGGAGGGAAAGTACTCTAAATACTGAAAACAGCAAATTTTACTCATATGAAACATTCCTTTATTTTAAAAAGAAACAAAATTGCATTTAAGAATTTTTGAAAATACGCTTGCCACACCCGGGAACCGAATCGACTAAAATCCGAAAAGTAGCATCCTATACTTTTACGGCACCAATCGATAGGGTCAATCATAAGGATTTGTGGAGGATTTGTGCCCGGTTGATGGCAATAGGCTCGCCCCCTATTACATGGGACTAAACATAACTGGCAAAATGTGGGTGTAAATATAATAATAATTATTCTACAAAAACGGATACAGCAACAGCAACATCACACGAACACACCTTACACGACTACACACACCCCCACACACACACCCACAAAACACACCCTCCGCTCTCATACAACACACTACACCCACTCCATCACACACACATACTCACACATTAATATTCACATAAGCTAAATCAGGTCCAAATGCGTTTAATAACACACATAAATAAAGGTTTAATTTGTACACGAAGTTACAGTAGAACACTGACTCCTATGTCACAGGGTTCTCCTAGTTTAGGAGGCAGGGTTTTTCACTATTTGTGCAGCCTTTTCCCAAAATCAAATGTACTATTTCGAAATGTATTGGAATTGTTTAAAAGGGTATTTTGTGTCAATAAACTTATTTTATTTATTATTATTTATTTTTACAATAGATACACCTCTGCCTACCTCTGCCTATTATGTTATGGATATTCCAGGGTTGAGTAACCCAATGCGATTATCAATATTAAAATATACAAAATGTTAAAGAACTTGAATGCAACTCGTTATTATTTGCATAAGTACGCCGACTTATATCATCAACGATACCTATTTGAGTAAATGATCCGTGCATATACAGATTTTAAATTAAAATCTGCGAGTCGTTTTATTAAAATAACTGTTAAGTATCAGTACCTGGAATATTATACAGGGAGAGTATTACAGGCGTAGTTGATACGAGAGAATGTGAGTTTTTAACGAAAATTTATAGAAAAGAATATAATATATTTTATCGTGTGGTATTTTTTTAAATAGTTTTATTTATGTAGTGAATTTATGATTAAAATATGGGGACTACTAATACTTGTAAACGTCTTCTTCAACAAAAATTCACTTCGCACACTTGAATCATCACAGCAATGATTTTTGTTTACTAAGAGATACCTAATCATTCTGTTCGGCATCATAAAAGCGCTACGTGGTCGCTACGGCGTAACTTTATCGCTACGATTGCTACGCGATTTTAGCAGATCGTGCCCACGCGTCGACGTTTGTAGTTTCTTTGTCTTTCCTACCATAAATATGGTTAATTAAATACTTAAAAGATTAATCTAATATGATAACTCGATAGATATCACTAACACCGCACACAACATAGCATTCCCACCCCATACTTAAGCTTTTCACAATTTTATGACGTCATAAAAAGCAACATTTAAAGGTTTAAACCATAAGACAGCAAGTACCAATAAAAGCGTTGTTACTGCTGTATAAAACTCGACAGATACTCAGTTCACTCATTTCATTCGTTCATAAACGATTCGAATTGAATGAGAGCATATTCGTTTTATTTTTACTCTGTTTGCGGAATGTTCCTTATTATTTTTGAGTGAGCGAGTTTTTTAAGGTGAAAATTGGAAATGTTTTGTTTTTACGAACCAGTGAAGTAACATACACAAAACAGCACGTTTTTTTTTCATTCGTATTTTCTTTTTCTTTTATGGCTGAGTTACATTAATTAAGTAGCGATTTTAATTCAAGTAGCAAGTTATGAATCCCAAACGTCAGTACAAAAACGATGGTTTTTTATTCCCCACAACACAGGAAATCTCTTTCTTTTTTTTTTCGTGGGAAGTTATCAAATAACTTTTCCCGCTCCGGGAGTGTCAGACTTTTGCTGACTAAAATCATTCCTTCAGATGCCTGTGTGCCAGGGCCACGATATCCTTTTCGGACAAACTTGTAACAAATAAATTTTATTTGTACTATGTAATCCTGAATAACGCTTCTGAAAACAGGTAAGGAAAATTTATTTACAGCTAAGTTTCTTTAAAAAACATTTTTTATTTACATAATTTAATAAATAATCTTGCAAGTGTTATACTTTTTTGGAATCCTTATTAAATGTGCCTTTTAAATGTGCTTTTTAGAATCCTTATTAAAAGTAACTTTAAAAAACTTTTAAAGTTACTTGCCAAACTCGTGTAGTACATCTTTTTTTCAGTACAGTCATATAAATGTGGGCAAAGTATTCATTTGGAATACTTGGTTAGGAAAAAAATTACATTTCCTTCTGGATTGCAGTAGTTGGCTAAAAATTTTAAGCAATAGTTTTCAGAAGCATTATTCAGGATTAGATAAAAAAAGAATATTAAAAAAAAGTTAAAATCTGTAGGAACAGGAGTGAAAAGACCGTCACAGGGAGTAGATTTTCTTGTTTTTTTTTTTATAAATGCCCGTTATTTTTAAAATAAATAGAAGAGATTTTTTGTTTTTTTTTCTGTTAATTATTGATCTATCACCCGATTCCGGCTTGAAGTCTATTTCTGGGACACTGTACATACCTAATTCTCTCTCTTCTCTTTCTTATTTCTTTTGTGCCAAGAATTTATATAAAATAACTATTAGCCTCCGTACCCACGGGGGTTGTAAAATGCGCACTGGATTTGCTACTCTCAGCGCTAAGCCGCGCGTTGAGAATTCAACAGAGCGCAGCCCTAGCTCGTTAAAAAGCGGAATAATGGACTATCAACTCTCAGCGCCAAACCAAACGTTCATAATCCAGTGCCCGGTACAAAACCGCCCGTGCGTTCGTGGGCTTAAAATGTAAGAAGGCTTAGGTACTATCTGTTGTATGTGATCACCATCATATTTAGGCCCGTCACCCACGACGCTACCAACAGTAACGCTACAAATTTAAATCCCCAACGAGTAGACAGAATTGCAGCACTATAATTAACTGTAATAAACCTACATTGAAAAAGAAATAATAAAACCATAAGCGAAGGAAAATAAAAAAAATACTAATCTCTTATTATTCAAACTTTTTTTTTCATATCAACTAATCTTCTTTTTTCTTTAAAATTTTAATTTAACTTTAAGCAATATATCTAAAATTGTACCTTTTGAATTTAAATATTTCTTAGTAGTCCGTCCGCATGTTATAAACTTATCCTAGTTATACAGGGAAACCTATTATTAGCCATACAATACTTATTTCATTTTTTGGTTTTTTACTACATATTTTGCCACTTGAACAATTTTGGAATGTTATCTTATTGCACTCGTTATCAAATTAAAAAAATAAACAGTAAAAGTTTTTAATTTTTTAATTTAATTTAGTTTTTTTTTATTTAATAATTTTAATTTTGATGATTAAATTTTATGACTTTTATTTTTGATTCTAATTTCGATTATGATTTTGTTTTTACTTAGTGTTTTGTTCTTTGTTTCCAATATTTTTTTCTATCCTCACTACGAGTAAAAAATCTTGTTAAAACGTATATTTAAGAAGCTATTTTTATGTAAGTGCTGTGTACGCCTGTAAGTGACTTTTTCACCATAACTCAATGCTTATGTTATTTTTTATTATGTTAATGTTCTAGTGAATGGTTCATTGGTGTACCATTCAAATAAAATAAAGTAAATAAATAAATACACATATACACATAATATATAAATAATACACATACTCTGTAAAATACAATACATTTGCTGATGGCTGTTTGTGTATGTGAGTTTAAATGTTTGTAAACGCACCTAAGATACAGGAGAAATTCCTAGTGTGGGGCAACGTTTTTAAAAAAAAAAAAAATGTATCGCTGTTGTTTGCCTTAATAAATAAATATTTCCATTTACACGACGCAACTTACTAATGCGTTATTAACTAGTATGTGATTACATACTAGTTAATAACGTATTAGAAAGTCGCGTGGACGATGGACCTTATCTCTTTGATCGCCCATTGCTTCCATGCATTCCAAAAAAGCAACTATATTCACACCTATCATGTAAAAGCGTTCGATAGCTTTCAACCGATATCGTCTATGTTAAAATTGTATTGAACAAAAAAACATTGTAAACAAATACGCTTTCACGCAATTCTAAAATGGATGCAGTGTTTTTAGAGTTCTGTACCTTAAAAGGAAAAAACGAAACCCTTATAAGATCACTTCCTTGTCCGTCTGTCTGTCTTTCAGTCAGGCAAGACCCTTTTTTTCAGGCACGCGTAGGTAGATGGACCGTATTTGATATTAATTTCACTTGATACCTTCAAGTGAAATTAATATCAAATACGGTCCATTGGAGTTCTAAAAAAATCAAGATTCTAAGTCAGGCAATAAAAAAATATGGCCATTTATGCGACATTAAACACAAACAAATAAAAACAAAAACTACTTCCCGTTGGCCTAGAATCATGAAATTTGGCAAGAAGCGAGAGCTCACAGCACAAGTAAAGAGAAAAGTTCGAAAATCGATAATTTGTAGTTTTATCACATAAAAGAAAAAAAAAATACGCTTACGAACTTACATTTGCAGTTGGAGAATTAACCGTGACGTAAATCACTGATTTTTTTTTTCAACTACAATGTCAAGTTTGTTTTTGGGAAAAAATCATCATATCTACGGAACCCTTCATTATTCGTGTTCCGTGACACCGTTGGCCTTTTTTCCAAAAAGTCTGTCTATAAAATAGGAATGATGGATGTTTGATATCAGTGTTAAGTCAATAAAATGTAAATACGCTTTGCACGTGTTTTTTAATGGAAAGTTCGTTTTGATACACACTAGGTAAATATATAGTCCGTTTAAACATATACGAGTATAAGCACTTTTTCTACTGACTAATGCGTGCACTGATTGGTTATGTCCACTTAGTCTGTGTGGTTCTTTCCTCAAAATACCATTTCTGATCCCAATATTCTCATGATCTGACCAAGATTATGTCTGGACTTTAAAAGAGACTGTGTGTGACCTCTACATTTTTTTTTGGCCTTTCTTCTCAGAGTAGTCAGATAAGAAACGCCGACTATATTTAACTTTTAAAATATGATTGACGTGTAAAAACGTTTGTACAAATCTACATACAAAAATAAAAAATATTTATCATGTAGCTCCAATTAACTGTTCCACAAAAAAAAACACTTAATCAATCTGCCTTTTCCCAACTAGGTATGTTAGGGTCAGCTTCCAGTCTAACCAGATACCTACACAGTCCAGTTACTGTTAGTTATTAGCTACTAGCTAATATTTTATGGATCAACTTTTACGATTTAGTATGTCTCAGGACTATCACATGTAAGAAGAAAGAAAGAAATAAAATACGTTTATTTGCGGTAAACATGACGCAAAAAAGAACATAAACACAAAAATAAGAAAAGGTTGGGGAAACATGCGTCACACCACGCAAAACGGCTATCACTCAGCATTATGCTACGACCCTATACAAGACAGAGCCCCAGCGCTGGTTTTCAGCGACAGCCGGCGCCGACGTAATGACTTCGTCCGGTGCAGCAAACAATTAATAGGACGCTGTACCGGTACAGCATACATAAAGAAAAATAATGATAAACTAAACATGAATATAAAAATAGACATACATGCTGTGAGAATATCGTACTCCATAAACGTTCTACGATTTAAGTAGTGGCAACATTTCGAAACGTCATATTTGACGTACACCCAACATGCACCAAAGAAATTATGATGTAAGGAATTTAACAATAAAATTATAATATTTAATTATTTATTTTTTGTTTTTTTCAGTCCCGTACTAATCCAACAAGATCTACATTGTGTTCAACTGTATCAATCAATCGAAGAGTTTTATTAGTTTTTATTTTATTTTCTTCATAAATAATTGTTTTATTTTTATTTTCATGCACACTTGTTTTCTCAACTCACTTTAGACATTGGCAGAATAGTCGACACCGGCTTAGCTTTTAAAAAAAAAAAAAAAGATGTAAGGAATTACAAAATGGCCAATGATGTAATGTGTTCGAGATCTACATTGTGTTCAACAGTATCAATCAATCGAAGAGTTTTATTAGTTTTTATTTTATTTTCTTCATATAATTGTTTTATTTTTATTTTTATTTTCATGCACACTTGTTTTCTCAACTCACTTTAGACATTGGCAGAATAGTCGACACCGGCTTTGCTTGCCATACAACAAAAATAGAATAGTTGTAATGTGTTGTTATCATTATGCAAAAGTTATGTGTCAGTGCTTTATGCGTTTGTGAGTGATAAGATGGACCCAATAAAAAGACAAAACCTTGGAAACTGGAGGGTGACCTGACATGCCGAACATTATGAAGAGCTTTGGAGCTCCAAAAACATGTCATGTGTTTCATGTCAAGATGTACCTTTCAAATCAAAATAACACTGAACATTAGTTTTAGCTCCTACTGCAACTTAAGTCCGCTTCTCTCAAGCGCTGCTTCTGAAAGTGCTCGAGTTGACAGCTTAGTGGATTTTCTAAGAAATCGAGCACTAAAACTTTCAAGGAAAGTAGCTTACGTTCTCAATTTTACTTTCATTATCTACTAGAAAAGCGTTCAATAGGGCAGTAAATACAGTGGCGTTCCAGAATGTCTGGGCCATCTTGTAAAGTTTAAGTTACGACCGAGAGCCAGTTAGTCTACCTACAAGACACTTGAGTGCATTTAAACTTGATGAGTGGTGATAACTTTTAAGATACGTTTAGCACATCCTGAGCTATCAATCCCTCCATACTCGATATTGAAAAATAAACCGGTAAAGCAACACAGTGTTTTCCTTTTGTTTGGAATGTGGGGCAGTATACCTAACAGAAATGCACAGATTCTCAGATACAAAGCACATGAGCGGGAATCGACACTACGACCGCACCACAAATATTCTTATTGTGACAAATGAGTTAAAAGTCACATTGAGTTGTTGCTGTTAATCCCACGACTACGACGACATAATTAGATTATTGTCCATTCCGTTAGCACGCACAGTTTTGCATTCTAACTCGCCCTTGAACCGCGCGCTCGCAATTCTGAATGCTCTACTGGCATCTACACAGGAGTATGGTTTGTTTGATGCGAGATGGATAGACGTCGTGCATGTTCAATATTCTGTGAGACGCTGGACGTAAGATGAGTTTTTCGTTTTTTTTT
This sequence comes from Tiliacea citrago, assembly GCA_963921375.1. Classification (NCBI taxonomy): domain Eukaryota; kingdom Metazoa; phylum Arthropoda; class Insecta; order Lepidoptera; family Noctuidae; genus Tiliacea; species Tiliacea citrago. Next base: position 10,255,856 of record OY992804.1, read on the forward strand.
TTCCAAAATTATTTGAATGTAATTTGTTAGTTTTACCTGTTTTGTTAGTTATTTTTGTGTATTATTTCTTATTGTTATTCCTTACTCATTGTAAATATATCTGTTTTTATTAAAATTTGACTGTAATGACTTCGATCAAGGTCTATCACACTAATATAATAAAGGCGAAAGTTTGTGAGTGTGTGTGTGTGTTTGTTTGTTACTTCTTCACGCTCAAACGATTAGACAATTTTTTATAAAATTTTGTACGGAGGTAGCTGACACCCTGGATTAACATATAGGCTACTTTTAATCCCGATATTCCCACGGGATTGAGACTTACCCGGGTGAAAGCGCGGGGCGCAGCTAGTAATAAATAAATTCTTCCTCAACCCATTTATAAAGCAAAAACTCACCGAATAAAAACATAAAAAACGAAAATAAGACCAATAACGCACTCATTTCAACTTTTAACATAATTTCAAAAATTATATCACTCGGAAATATTGCGTAAAAGGTTAACTTTATTACTGAAGTGACTTCCGCCATTTCATTCGACTTTTGTTATGATATCAATGGTGAATGCTGTTCTGTTGAACTGGAAATTCTAATCGGCTTACATTGCTGTTTTCACGAGCTGTTTTCATGGTTTGGGGTCGGCAAAGTTTATTCTCTCAGCCTATGTTTTGAGATAGCTTGGGTATTTGTTGGTAAAGGAATTCGGGTTTTTTGCCAGTTAATGTTTGAAAATATTACTAAATGATCGGATACAAACATTGTACAGTGTCAAATGTTTATAGATTTTAGTGTTATTGTTAACTTCACGAATCCATATAGTGTTAAGTATGTATTTGTATTTGTAAAGAATAATCGCGGCCCCTCAACCTATAATATATTTATCATTATTTCGTCAATTATTTACAAGAAGTTGCCTAGTTTGATTATGTTAGTGTCTCAAACTCAAAACATTTATTTCAATTAAATTGTGGCACTATGGAATTGTCAAGGAGTCGGTCAGTCAGAAAGATGAACCTAGTTGCCCATTCCAAAGCACAGTAGCTACCTATGGAGAAGAACGGGCCAGACGGCCTGTTACAAAATATTGGTAACATCATTCAAGTTGAAATTATACATGTAAGAACGTTGTAGAAAGACTTCCACGTTAAAAGCGTCCATTAATGTAAACAATAAGCAAAGCCATGGCAGCTAAGAAACGACCAATCCCAACTGACAAAGCCCGTTTACGAACGTTACACATGGATCAGCACAATTAAACCTTAAAAATCTGGTAACAGAGACCATCTAAAGGTACCCAATCAATTTTTCTTCTTTTTTTTTTTTCTTTTTTTAAAAACGTTGCCCCACACTAGGAATTTCTCCTGTATCGTGGGTGCGTTTACAAACATTTAAACTCACATACACAAACAGCCAGACCCGGAACAACTACTTATAGGTCATACAAATATTTGTTCCGTGCGGGAATCGAACCCGCGACACGCAGCGCAGCAGTCAATCGCTTAACCACTGCGCCAACCGTGCCGTCAATTTAATTTACACAGCTAGCAAATATGAGACTATTGAGACTTCAGACTATAGAGTTTGCTTTTCTGTAAACTTGTTATCTTAAGTATGATATCTTAAGTATCTTAAGATGGAAACCTACCCATTTCCCATTTATTTAGCAAGAAAAAAGAGCGCGTGTGAACACACGATAGAAGTGAAAACTAATATGAGCCGAGTATACGCGATTCAGTGTCACCGATCGACTGGAGCTGAGTAGATATACCCGATTCAGCGTCACTGACCCGAACGTGACGGTTCAGTTTCATTCACTGTTCAGAAAGAGCGCATAGTGAGCCTAAGAAATTTCACTTCAAAAACAAGTTTAATCTTCTTCCTATTTTTTAGCCAAAGAATCAGCATTGCCATACAACGTGGCAATGCTGCCAGCCTTTTTGGCACTTTTCCCGTGGACAGCGATGTGGAAGAATTTTTGATGCCGTATGATTATTTCCCCTCCTTTTTTATATACTTGTATATAATATTATTATTATTTTAAGTCTGGTAGTTTTTAAATGATGTAAATAAATAAGGCACCAATTCAATAATTTGTAATTAGAAAAAAAAACTTACTTTACCTCAAATTACTTTAATTTGAGTGAGAAAAAGCGTCCTAGTACGAGTCGCACGGATTTTTCCTCAACTGAATTAAAACAATTTCTAATTTCACAACATTTTTTATAGTATGGTTTTGTCGTTGATATTTTGTAGAACATCTTAAACTCAGATTCAGATTGATAGTCAACAAGACTTCTCTGCCCCCACCCTTTTCGACCCTTAATAACATCATACATTGTCTTCACTTTCCCATAGATGAGACATTAAAGGATTACATCGCTTGCACGGGCAGCTGCGACCACTAATAACATGATAAATTGATACCCAATATCAATCAAATTAGATAATTATTATCCAATATTATAATTATATTCCTAGCTGAGTCTTGCGGTTACACCCGCATAAGTCTCGATCCCGTGGGAATATCGGGATAAAAACTATTTTATGTCCTCGTCAAGGTCATGGTCTAGCCATGTGTCAAAATTCATCCAAATCCGTACAGCCGTTTTACCGTGAAACAAACAAGTTCACTTTCGCATAATTATGCGAAAGTGAACTTGTTTGTTTCACGCATTAGTAAGGAAGTAATGATGAAGGAGAGATATGGTGATGGACTTAGTCAAGTGTGTAGATGAGAATAATAGAAAAAATAGAAAAACAGGCCACTTGCGAGTCGGACTCGCACACGAAGGGTTCCGTACCATTTTCTATAAAAACGGCAAAAAATTATGTTCGTTGTATTGGAGCCCCTTAATTAAATATTTAATTTATTCTGTTTTTTAGTAACAGTAGTAGCGGCAACATAAATACATCATCTGTGAAAATTTCAAATGTCTAACTATAACGGTTCATGAGATACAGCCTGGTGACAGACGGACAGACAGATAGACAGACGGCGGAGCCTTAGTAATAGGGTTCTCGTTTTACCCTTTGGGTACGGAACCCTAAAAAGAGTAGTGTAGGTTCTCTCTAATTAGAATTATAGTCAAACCAAAAATTTAAATCGGCAGATTTCAGTCTTGAAACAAATGTATGTTAAACTAGAAACTCAAACTCAAAGCATTTATTTCAATTAAACCATTTACAGGCACTTTTGAATTGTCAACAAGTCGGTCAGTTACAAATATGAAGCTAGTTGCCCATTCCAAATAGTAGGTTCCTATGGAGAAGAACGGGCAAGAAACTCCACAGACACTCTTTTAAAATAAAATATTTGATACAAAGTATTGGTTACATCATTCTTATTGAAAATATACATGTGAGAACGATGCAAAACGTCAGAAGCGTCCGTGATAAAAAAAACAATTCAAAACTAAAATAATTAAAAATAAGCCGTGGCAGCTAAGAGATGACCAGTCCCAACTGACAGCGCCCGTTCACGAACATGACGCATGGATCAGCACCATTCAGCTCAACCATTTTGAAGGGAGTTAAATGATCCAACACACACGCCACCATCAGCGAGACAGCTGCCAGGACATATTCAAGTCAATGAAAGACATATTACCCGGTAAATGGTAGCTCTATTGTACATAGTACTCACACTTGTGTTATGCAATTATATAATACAAAGGTGATTGAGTTTATACAATGAAAAGATAGTCTTACAATCTTCAGCAGCTCCAACAGTATTTTCAAATGTTAATCAATTAGTTGACGTTGTGGAGCAGGACCAGCATTGAGCCAAGCATTTCTATCAGCGATGTAATCCCCCAGCCTATAATATGCCTGCTTGCATAGTGTGCGTTTTATACAAGATTTGAATTTCGTCTCATTCAGTTGAAGTATGATCGCATACACATCAATTCTATATGTGATTATTTAAGTATTGTAGTAAAATACTTTATGAAATAAATTCAGGAAGTAATATCTACTTAAAGCATAACATAATACATTCAAACTACTTAAGATTATTTTCATGATTTTTTTTGTATGAACAGACTATTTTATTATCTGTAATTCAACCTGTTTTTTTTTAAATATTCATTTATTTTCATTACTAAAAATACATATTCCGTATGAAACCGAACGGCGACGGCGCGGCGTGAACGCGACGCGCATTAGTATGGGCAAGGTCAATAGCGATTACCCGACCCATGAATCGTCAGATTTACCCTCACCGTAGTAATTTGCGCGCGAAAAAGTGTCCATACCGAGAAAAGTGAGCTCATACGTTTCCATGACAATCAAGTCAAGTCATTCTGCCATTGTGTGTGTCAGGGGTAAAAATGGACAATAGAAACGCTTTCGACGCGGTTGGGCAAATTTAAAAAGAAAAAAAGAAGAAAATACGTTTGTTGCGAAAAAATAAAACACTAAAGAACAAGTTATCCTTGTCAAAAAATAATTGGCCCGTTTTGACATTTAACTTGAATCGATTTATCATGAGTATCGAGTCGTATGGTTACTTCACTAGTTACGCCGCGATTGAGCATCGCGATGTACTCGTAACTAGTGAAGTAACCATACAATTTAAAAACCGTTAAATGTCAAAACATCATCAATGTTATTATTTTTAGACAACTTTAGTAGGGCCAAAAATTACGTCCGATTCACGCAAAACGGCCATCACTCAGCATAATGCTATGACCCTATGCGAGACAGAGCCCCAGCGCTGGTCGCACTGGAGTCTAACGGTTTAAGTTTTTGATTCAATTGTATTCCCGTAGGGTGGTAGGCAGGGCGGAGGCGGAACGCGTGAGGTAGAGGCAGGGTTCGCGCCCTCACGCCCCTAGTCGCCGCAGGAGACGCCCTGGGCGTCGGGAGTCGCAAGCCAATTTCCGGCCACCGTAGGCGCGGGCCTGCGGACGGTGAGCGATGGGTAGCTCACCGTCCGATAAGGACCAAGCCCAGGTCGACGGCGCATTGTGTTCCACGGGCGCCTCAAAGAGACGTCAGCACGAATTGACGGGGTCCATTAGGGCCAATGCCTGCCAGGGTTGCGAGTTTGTCCGAAAGGGATATCGTGGCCCCACACGGGTGGGTGTAAAAGTCTGACATAAGTTATTTGATAATTTCCCACCCAAAAAAAATGGGTGGTAGGCAGAGACTGGAGTAGGTGTGTATTGCATTTATTTTATTTTGTTTATTTTTATCTCATTATGCTGCACCGGTTGACGTCCTCACGTCAACGCCGGCTGTCGCTGAAAACCAGCGCTGGGGCTCTGTCTAGCATAGGGTCGCAGCATTATGCTGGGCGATGGCCGTTTTGCGTGAATATGACGCATATTTTCCCTCAACTTGTTCTTTCGTGTTTGTGTTTTTATTTCTTTGCGTTTGTTTACCGCAAATAAACGTATTTTCTTTCTTTTTTTTTCCTTTATAGTACACCGACATTGCGCCAGTATTTTTTTAAGTTCCATGTAACAGGAATAAAATACTAGCTGATGCCCACGGCTTCGCCCGCGTGGGTTTTTATAAAATAACTTAAGTTACTCTTTATACAATCAGCCATCTGTCAGTGAAAGTCCCGTCTAAATCGTTCCAGCCGTTTGGAAGACTAGCTGAAACAAACAGACAGACAGACAAAATAAAAAGATTTTTGTAAAAAGTACGGTATCTGTACTTTCATTTATGCATTTAGTAAAAAGCTGTTATTTTGACATTAAAATAGATACATCAATTTTATTAAAAAGTCCACGGTAAGCGAGCTTATTATCAACTGGACAAATACGTACAGATTCTAGGATGCTAACATGAAATTCCTAATGCGGAAACTCAATAAATCTTTGCCTAACCTGAGTATCGAACCCTAGATTCTATCCTCAGCAGTCGCTAATCCAACGAAGAAGTCATAGGTGATAGTCATAGTCAATTGTGATTAATTGTCAACAATAACATCCCATAAAACCGTATTCTAAATTGACGATTAATGAAACTGAATAGGTACAGACGCCAGCAGGTCAAGCTACCCGAAACTGTCAAATTTTCCCAACCAACCTTGAACCTTATGCTTTAAAGGTAAAGTTGAAAATCTTTTAAAGAAATTTTACAGATTGTAGTAGCTTGATGTGCTGGCGTCTGTACCAATGAAGTCGCCATTGAAATCAAATAATCTAATAATTATCTCGAATGCATTCAGGTGCAGAATGATTTATGATCCTACTAGCTGCGCCCCGCGAATTCTCCCGCGTGAGTCTCGATGCCGTGGGAATATTGGGATAAAAGTAGTCTTAATCCAGGTTGTCAGCTACCTCCATACAAAATTTTATCAAAATTGGTCCAGCCGTTTGAGCGTAAAGAAGTAACAAACATACACACACACACACACACTCACAAACTTTCGCCTTTATAATATTAGTGTGATGATGATAGATGACAATGCGACTAACTGGAAACATACGAAAGAAAGCAAGCTAAAAAGAAACATGTAAAAAGAAAATTATTGAATTGCTCGCGGTATTGTAACCACACAGATTTGAATTTACCCCATTAAATCTGTATTAGATTTTTTTCTACGCCGTGATAACCAAAAAAATTACAATATCATGTGGTTCACAAACATTAGATGCAGTTCAATGAAACTGTTTTTTTTTTAGAACAATGATGTTTATAAAAACACGCACTCACACAGCTGTGACCAGTAAAATGTATAAAATATGTATGTTTTAAGCCCAAAGTCTTTAATAGCCAGCCCACTATAAAAGGGGTAAAGGTATGTAGGCTAACGATGTTTGTCTAACGTTAACTATGTAATTTTAGGGCATTAATGGGTTAGGCCTATAATATAGTATTATGCTATAGAGTCAAAATACATTAAAGGGAGGTCGACACGACAGAGTGTTACTAATTTTCTTAGCATCACTTAAGGCCCGTACAGACTGGAGCGATATCGCGGGCGTGACCCTTGTCGCACCCGCGATATCGCGCGAGTTTGTACGAGCATTTATTTGGGAAAAGAAACAGTTAAATACTTTAACGGCACGGTTGGCGCAGTGGTTAAGCGATTGACTGCTGCGCTGCGTGTCGCGGGTTCGATTCCCGCACGGAACAAATATTTGTATGACCTACAAGTAGTTGTTCCGGGTCTGGCTGTTTGTGTATGTGAGTTTAAATGTTTGTAAACGCACCCACGATACATGAGAAAAACCTAGTGTGGGGCAACGTTTTTTAAAAAAAAAAAAAAAAAAACTTCTTACACACGTACACAAATAATGATAAAAAGCTTGGCTCAATAATTCGATTAAAAAAAAACATACGCTGTCATGGGGACTGCAGACGCTCGACGCGCCTAAAGAAATTTTCACTTCAATAAAATAATGATTATCTAAAACACAATTTAAACTAAAAAACTTTTCACATGGTCAATTTAGTTTCACTTATTGCTACTACAGCATTTCGGCCTGGTCGTCGACGCGGTGGTGGTATTTCGGTGACGCGAACCCATAAGTTTTTCCCCTACCAAAAATCGCTCAGCACGCCTATAGAAGATTTCTCTTCAAAAATCAATATAAAAATTGCCATTAGGCGTGCTGCTCACTTGTAAGTGTCGTCATATTCGTTTCGATAGTATTTGTTGAACAACAAAGCCGACCCGAAGCAGTTACTATAAATATATTCGATATTGCCGCACGGCTGTGCCGATTAATGCCGACCCAAATCATCAGCAAATGGTGTCGGCTCAAACTTGATTCAATAAAACCAAAAAAGGGTGGGGAAAGAATCATAGGGCATCAAAAATTCGTCCGCATCGCTTTTAACAATGGGAAAACTAACGGGAAAGTTCCCAAAAAGCTAGCAGCATTGCCTCGTTATATGATAATGCTGATTCTTTGGGCAAAACATAGGCCAGCCTTTTCTACATTCTACGGAGATCCCGCATGCGGGCGCAGGGACAAAACTGTGCGGAGAGTTCTTATTATTCTACTGGGATCTAGGATGACTTAAGCCTTAGTCTCGGCCTTTAGCTGTCTGAAGTCTCTTCGAGCCCTGTTTCAATTTAGCTGAGAGTCTGTTTCATATATAATGTACGAGACATGGACACACTTTTATGTTATTCTTTAATTCCCACGCTAGTGGCAGAATATTATTCTTTGGTAGCGTGTCTGTGTAGCTGTGACATTGTTTTTTTAGCCAACATCACGTGATCTTTATTTTTCGCATCAGTGTTTCACTAGATTACGGTTTTGTTAAATGTCATGTCGTTAGATATTTTTATGTTATGAATACAAAGACGCTAAAGTTGTGTTCTTCTTAACAGAATAAATGACTCCGCATAAATACCTACATAAGTAGGTCTTCCAGCGTTTTCAAGGTTAATGTCACTTTCTAAAGACCAAACACACGATATAATGTTAAGACTGCAAACTCCCTCATTACCATTACAGCCTACGGCCCCATTCCACTAATTTACTTGGCAAAATTCATGGCAGTGCACTTAAGAATAGTTTCCTTACGTCCTTCAAAACAAAACAACAACATTAGTCTATGTCTTGTGTAACAATTTAGGGCTGATCCACATTTTGTGTTGCCTGACACGTTCTACAGGCACCGTGACATTTATGTAATCAAGGTCAACAACACAACCCTGAGGAAGTGTGAACCACATTCAGAAGGCCTGTGTTGCTATGCCACATCGTAGTTCGTCACAAGCTCAATTATATTCAAAACAATATTTTGACTTGGAGCATGATGGATCACGACAGATCTTTGACAAGTCTATGCTTAAACTGAGAAATTACTACCGCAGGCAGTTTTTGGTCAACTAGTCTTTTCTTTTGTTTTTCGGATAAAGGCCTGTTCATCACCCACCTGACAGAAGATGTTCAACGAATCGAACTGCAAACTTATTCTTTAAAAAAATCAGTCTGCAAGACATGGAAATATTCAGTCTGCCAGCGCCAGTGCCTTCAGTTATTCGGTAAGCGAAAGGCCGGAGGAAGAGGCAGTATTGACCGATTTCACTAGTCATTTCTGCCATATCATCTCAATTTGGAGTTACTTTGGCATGAGCGTTATTGGAGATATTTAACCCTAGAGTGCTCGCGCTATGAGCATTTTGCCGTCTAAATCGAAAACATGTTATTATTTTCTAAGTCTGGGGTCAAGCCTACGTCACTCACCTACCTTTTATTGCAAGTTTGAGTACAATCAGTGCAAAGACGTCCGTGGAAGAAACAAATTTCCATCTCCAGCAATTATACCAATTAATTGATATATATTCTATATATATATTTATATGTGCATATTGTGTTGAATTGGCCAGCTGTAAATAGTGAATTGGCCAGCTGTATTAACTTATTTTTTTATGTCCCTACCTACACTTTTGTTTTGTGTGCTGTTGATCTCGTACGTTGTTGTTACAGTTTTAGATATTTTACATCTGCATGCTTCGTCATTAGACGATGACTATTTATGTTAAAAGTTAAATCTCATATAAGTGAACTGTATCATGTTCTTATGAGAAATAAAGATTCTTTAAACCTATGTGTCTATAGGGCGATGCACGTAGAATAAAATTATTATATCACAATAGGTAAAAATAATAGTCTTCTTGAAAATAATAACCCCAGCTCCTTCTTTTCGTGTGTTAATAACACTTAGTCCGTGTCACGTAAGAACATTTCTCAGATAACGCTAGTACTCCTACACAATTCATTTCCTCGCAGTTCTCACGACCACCAAATGTGCGCAATACAACAATAAAATATGGAGTACACAATTGTTAGCCTAATTTCTATGACGTCACGTCTTCGCGTACCCCTTTCGCGGCACTATATCTGAACGCCTCTATGCATTATTCACCCCGTATAAAATTCACCACATAACAGTTAAGAGCCGTTATCATGACATGGAGTAAATAGAGAATTCAGAAGGTTTATTCTGTACAATGTTGATTGGCAGGTATTTTTTGGACTTCCTGGGAACCTACAAAGTGATATCCGTGGTAAGCATCAACCCTAGAGTAGTCGCGCCCTTTCTATGAAACGTTAGTAATCGCGTAGGGAGCATTTTGCCGCCCATATTAAAATGCATTTATTTATGCACATGTACTAACATAGACTTCTAAAAGTTTATAAAACATTGAAATGGAACTTACATTTTGGATAAAACTTTATTTACTCTAATAATAAATCACAGACAGAATGGGCTCATCCTTGAGAAAAATGATAACTTTTTAGGATTTTTTTTGTCTAAACTTACTTATACCAAAAAAAATAGCTTTGAAAAAAAAGTTAGGGTTATCACTATCTCTAGCATATGTTGCAGCAACACAGTAACTTTGCACAAACCAGACGGAACCGTTATTTGGTACTTTTATTTTGCTTTGATGACATACCACGCATATCCCCTCTCTCTGGAGGTAATTTCTGGTTCTCTTTTAGTACAAATGTGCTGCTGATTTGGTTTTTCGACGGGTAGCACGACGTTCCCAGGAAAGATCTTCTCATAAAATTAGATCTAGCCAAGGCAAATCCTATTATTTTTATCAAAATTATACTATCGTTAGTAGTCGCGCAGTGAGCAATTTGCCACCGCGCGTAACCTACACCCTAATTGCGTAACACACTATCGATCTCAATCTGAATAATTTTGAAGTATCCTGCTAATCCGTCACGTCATATTCTCGAAAAAAAAATCTGCTCAACAACGTAAATAACGCAATGAAAGTTGTTGAACTGTCAAAATGAAACCCATTGCTACAGATGGCGTGTTACGCAATTAATTGGTATTTTTGGTTTTATTATCTTTATATAGGTGTATATATATTATATGACTACCTCGTTGGTCTAGTGTTTGCAAGCGCGACTGCTGAGCATGAGGTCCCAGGTCGGGCAAAGTGTTATTGGGATTTTCCATTAGGAATTCCTCAGTAGCAGCCTGGAGTCTGTATTTGTGCCTGGTTGCTGCCAATAGGCTCGCCCCTATTACATGGGACTTAAACATAACTGGCGAAATGTGGGTGTACTTTAGGTAGGTACACCTCTGCCTAACCCTTCGGGGATTACAGGCGTGATGTTATGTTATGTGTTATGATATATATATTTATAAATAATTATAATTATTAAGTATGATTTTATACACATATTGACATTGCAGAATATTATTTACAATATTACATGAATATCTACTTTGAAAAGTATTATAATTTATTGTGAATGTGAGCTATGTGGGTCATTTTTTTTTCTTTAAATATTTTCCTATTTTTGTTTTCTCTTCTCAGTTTTAATGATGGTCTGGAATTTTGAGCACTTTATGCGGCCTACCCAAATGTCCTTTCTTTGGTATTGTTCGTCGAGTCGTTGAGCTCCTTAAGTCTTGAGTCGAGCTGCACGATTATTGACAAATCCTTGCACTGATTGAACAGGTCCACTCAATTTTGTGTGGTTCTTTCCTCAAAATACCTTTTCAGACACGGGTCTACATGGTTCTCACATGATATGACCAAGATTCTGTCTGGACATTAAAAGAGACTTTGACCCCTGAGTTTGTTTCGCCATTTCTTCTCAGGGGTAGTCAGATAGGAAATGTCGACTACATTTAGCTTATTTTTTTTTAATATGATGTGTAAAAGTGATTCCGATAACCTATTTACAGAATAAACGATTTCATTTCATTTCAATTATATAAATAATCTATACAAAATATTGTAACATTTTAAAAGAGTAGCGGTGGAGTTTCTTGCCCATTATTCTTCATACGAAACTACCTTTTGCAAGGGGTGCCTAGATTCAATTCATTTTTTTTTGTAAATTTTGACGTTCAAAAGTGCCTTTTATATGCCTATTTGAAAGAAATAATTTGACTTTGATGTAATGTGACGGTGTTTTTCGCAAAAATGCGACTTTTCTTAGCAACAATGTATCTAGGACTGACTGAATGTGAATTAAGTTAATGACTCCTAGATAGGTTGGTTTTGTGGTAATTGATGTTAATGTATGCCAAGTCACGGTGCCAGTATATAAATAGTAACAGTATATATAATTATGAAACCACACAATCCGGACATGTTAAAACATTGCTTGGCACTTTACTTTTTGTCCTGCTGTTTGATTGCATGGAGGTACCCAAATGTCCTTTCTTTGGTATTGTCCACCACAACGTTGAGCTCCTTAAGTTCTGAGTTGAGCTGCACAAATGCGTGCACTGACTGAACAGGTCCACTCAATCTGTGCGGTTCTTTCCTCAAAATTCCATTTCGGGCACGGATCTCACATAATCTTGGTCAAAGTGAACAATGCATGATTTGACCGAGATTAATTTTGTCTGGAATTTTAAAGATACTGTGACCTCTGAGTTTGTTTCGGCCTTTCTTCTCAGAGTAGTCAGATAGGAAACGCCGACCTCATCTAGTTTTTAAAATATGGTACGTACATTTAAAAGGGTTTGTAGAAACCTCCTTACAGAAATAAAAATCATTTCATCATGGTAACCACCCATATTATGTGAGATAAAGAAGCAGATCTGAATAGCTTATTGTTTTGGTAAGTGAGCACGTTTCACAGCTTGGCAGTCCCCACACAGCAGACCAAGGCTGCCTTGGATGCTATCTACACACCAGATAAGCCATTCTCAAGGGCAGTACACCCCAAAACATATCCACCAATCCGTGACAGACATTACTCACGCTCATCTACTTCACTTAGCAACTAACGCGGCATTTACCGCGTAACTCGACATTAACCCACGTTAACAGTGTATTATCCTCATCTGCATAATAAGGCTGTTACCAGATACAGATGGTTATTTTGGTATAACGAGCCTGTAGTGGGGTTATGGTGGAGTCAGGCACGTGGAGGTTTTAATTTTGCTTGGTATGGTTTGTCCGGCCGTTATGGAGTATGGCTTTTTTAGGGTTCCGTACCCAAAGGGTAAAACGGGAACCCTATTACTAAGGCTCCGCCGTCTGTCTGTCTGTCACCAGGCTGTATCTCATGAACCGTGATAGTTAGACACTTGAAATATTCACAGATGATGTATTTCTGTTGCTGCTATAACAACAAATACTAAAAAGCAGAATAAATTAAATATTTAAGGCGGCTCCCATACAACAAACGTGATTTTTTAGCTTGGTTTTGCTCGATATTGATAACGACAACTGGTAGACGCTTAAAATATTCACAGAATATTTAGTCGTATATTCAATTTAAAAATAAATAATTAAATTAAAATAAAACAAATATTTAAGGGATAAAATAAATATTTAAGAAATATTTTAAATTTTCCATACAACAAACGTGATTTTTTCGCCGTTTTTATAGATAATGGTACGGAACCCTTCATGCGAGTCCGACTCGCACTTGGCCGGTTTTTTTATAATTTTTTCGATAACAGTATCAATCGAGCGAATACCCTTTCATCAAGAAAGTTTCATGAAGCACTCCCTGAGGAGTCGTTGATAATCTAGGCTCTTTACCCAACTACGGCAATGCAAAAGCGGATTATTATTTTAACAGGCTATGTATGTATGTTTGTTCATTTGTTCGTTCATAACTCCTAAACTACTCGCCGTATTTTGACATACGAGGTGTCATTTGAAGCGTTATGTTGTTCTGCACGTTATAAGCTATATGATATCCGGAGTCGCACGCAATTACTATAAATATATAGCATAATATAATAGATTTGGTGGTTGGCGATTATGTGTGACTCCGGTTATACGAAAACTGTTATTAGATTGTTACGATGTCTTATTTATTACTGTTTTGGTTGGCGTTTTTGTCGTTAGTTTGGTTGTAGTTTTTAACTTTATTTTTTATTGGGCATAATATTAAGTCCCATTAGGTTTAATAAAAAAAATATATTTTTAATAATCTTTTCTGTTATTAATTTTCATCAACGTTTTGACGATGGAAGGCAGAAGCATAACCAAATGTTTTTATCAGCTATTCTTTCATTAATGTGAAATGTATAATCTCCTTAGAAGCAATTTTTCTTACACTGTGGAAGTAAACGGAATGTTTTTGAGGACTGCTTAATGTTTTAATTCCGTGAGTGTCCCAGAAAGCAAATTTTTAGGTCAATCTAACGAGCTTGACCTAAAAATTTGCTTTCTCAAAATTGAAAAAGGTTTACCCACACTAGGAATTTCTCCTGTATCGTGGGTGCGTTTACAAATATTTAAACTCATATACACAAACAGCCAGACCCGGAACAACTACTTGTAGGTCATACAAATATTTTTTCCGTGCGGGAATCGAACCCGCGACACGCAGCGCAATAGTCAATCGCTTAACCACTGCGTCAACCGTGCCGTCACGTGTCGTGGCGGTTATTTGTGGGTGTGCTCTTTCAATTAATTTAATAATAAATCTGAGGTAATTACCTCAGACGCTGACTGCTTGTCAATCAATTCATCCAGCGTATCAACGCTAAATTAATTGATTGACAATCAGTCCACCCACTATCCGCTATGCGCCACTATCTGCTCGCAGTCTTAGCTCTCATAAATTCCCGCTATGTTGCATCGATGACGTCAAAGCGCCAATCTACGCAAAGTAGCTGTTTAATATGCTGTTTCAATACTGTACCAGTAAAATTAGTATCTGATAGATTGTTCTAGATTACTGTTAGGTATGCATTCAGGTCATTGGTATTGCGTCATAAGTTACTTGGAAAGTGATGAAGCAGATTCTGTATAAAAGAGAATACATATTTCACAGCCCCCTCTGAAAGTTGTGATATATGTATTTTCGTTCTCTTTCGAATGAAACAAACATTTAACTAATAATAAGTGCTTGCGCGCTCCGAACTCTAGGTGTGTGCCGGTACAGTTTACTTTGCCGGAACAGGTCTCGGGTGAGGAGCCAGACCAAGAGAGATACAGAAACCCGCAGGGTAGCATTTGGCGAGCTTTTGGGCAGTAACAACACCACGGACCCTATTCCCCCGGATAAATCTTGTTTCTCATCTCTGCCTTGCTTTTAATGCCTGGCTGGAGTAAACACTGATCTCCCACCTCATTCTTGCCTGTATTACTCGGCTTGAGTGGATATTCGCAAGAGCAAACATGCTCGGAGAAAGGAAGTATTCCAGTGCTGGTAAGGATCTTGACCATCGTCCGGGCTCTGGGATTATTCTGATAGCCGTGGAATCCCTCTCAAGTCCTCAAGCACCTCAAGACATGTTGCTCCCTTTTTGCTACGACACTGAGTGCTCGCGACAGTTTCCGGGGGCCCATTATTGAGTGTGCAAGTCACCTTCTGCCGCTTTTTCCGTGGTTATAATAAAACATTGATCAGGCAGGGGTTTGTGAAAGTGTCTCTTGGCCTGATCATCGAACTGGTGCCGCCACTATCCAACAGTCGTCAATAGCCTGGATTGTGGTTGTGCCGTTTGTCAGCTATCGGAGAGACATGTACTATGTACACTGCGTGCAGCTTCTTAAGCTTTTAGGCTTCTTAAAGAAGCCAGAGCTTGGTTCGCCAAGTTTTATATACAGTAACTCGAAAAACTGGGAACACTGGTTGTCCGAAGTATCTGGTTCCAGAACAAGTATGAAAACGTTACTATAATTGACATTTACTAACTTTGCTAGTTGTTTCTCTACGTGTTACGCTGATTAAAGCTCCAAAATAAAACAATTCAAACAACCACCATAACAGCGACCACGTTATCTCTTCACCGGTTCAATATAATGACCGTGATTTATCCTTAACCGAGTCGCCGAAATCAATATCACTGTTTGTCGACGCGTAGACTGAATACCGAATGAGACTCGTTTTTATCAATGTTACGTTTAGCTGGTTTGATTTAGAATCGGCCGTGATTTTGTTGAAATGTATAAATGTAAGCTGATTTATGTCTGTGGATCAGGAAATGGTAAGCGAATTATTATGGTTAGGGGTACGATTTGGTTTCTGATGGACCTCGAGGGAAAAGTTTTTTATTTACCTACAGTGCTGAAAATTATAATAAAAGACGTAAAGACGTGTCTGCTTACAAAATACAACAAAACATGCTTTTATATCCAAATTTTACCTTTTCTTCGGTCCTCTCCTCTATAGTAAACTAAACTCGAAAGCAAACATTTACTCCCTGAACTACACAAATTGTAAGAGAATTCTCAAGGAGGCTCTCCAAAGTATGTCTTACGAAGATACTGAAAATTTATTAACTGTGAATATGTGTCTCATATATAAATATGAGATCACATAAATATGTATCTCTATAAGTATTTATCAAATTTATAATCTAAGAATTAAGCTATTCAGCATAATTATAAATTAACATTTAAGCAAAACTGTACTAATGTTTATGCCTTGTAATTCTTTGAATAAATGTTAAAATAATAATTATTTTACATTTCTCGGGACCCCGTATCCCGGACCTTTGGAGAGGCGTACGAGGGGCCGAAACCAACTCGCAGAGGCCCCTTAAACAATTTTAAATGGAATAAGGCACCAACTTTCGACTATCCCTATTTAAATTATGGCGGGCGTGAAACACTAGGCGCTTCTACCTTGGGTCCTGTCTGATAAGGAGCGGCGGACGTCCCCACGTCCACCGTCTCTGGACCCATGTAGGGGGGCGTACATGGGTCCAGAGACGGTGGACGTGGTCTGCCATTCCATCTGGCGGTGGACTGCCATTATTTGTTTGATCGCCTTTAATAGGCGATCAAACAGATCATGGCACTAACTGCGAACTTTAACCAAAGTATTTAGAAACCGCTTGTTAAAACTTGTTCCAACAGTCTATGATAAATGTGAAGGTCTTAAATCAAAGTCCTCTTGTGTAAGTTTATCTAGCTTACGAGAATGTCCTGAGATTAAGTCAGATTATTGAATCAACAGCGAAACACCGCAAGGTTTAGTTAATTGTATTCAAGATTGTGGAGGATTAACGTGTGTATAAGGTGTTCATAAGACGAAAATATGTTGTAGGTTGGTAGAATTAAAATAATTATTTATGATCGAACTTTTGTGTTATTGGTGACTTTGACTGCTACGTTTAGCTGTCACGAGTAAAATTAATGTTAGTTTAGTGAAAAAAATCGTTTTTTTATGATTTAAACAAAATTAGGTAATTTGAATACAGACGTATGTGGAACAAAATAAAAACAAAAATATTTTATTTCACATAAACCTACATGGGCACTTATGTAGCGTCAAAAGCTAGGTGCTCGGTTCCAATTCGTTTCCTATGGAGAAGAGCCGGAAAGAAACTCCACGGTTACTCTTTTAAAAATAATGGGCTTTTACAATATTTTCAAGTCACAGTGTTAATAGGTTTGGGAGGACAGTGTAGGCCCGTCAACAAGTACCTACTTAACAAAATATAAAATGGTTTTCCAAGCTACAGTCTATTAAGCCTACAACGTTCTCACATTCACAAATTAAAGAAGAATCTGTATGCGCTGCTGAATGGGTCGCGTACACCTTGTATGTTAGCTTGAATGATAAGTCACGGATAGCCAAAGATGATGGTTTATTGAATATATTTAACTACCACTTAACTAATGCTATATGAATGTTGTATGAATGATTACAGCTGACTATGAACGCTGTTCGTGTACTGTCGCGTTACACTATATTTTGTGCAAGGCGACGGAAAAGTGCTGATCTATCAATGCGCGCGTGCCATGTACGATACATGACTCGTACATAATCTACTTATAAACAATATTGCATTAATAATATAACATAATATTACATAAATATTATTATCCATAGAAAAGGGAGGATCCTCCGACCAGGCGGGTGTTGTGTTTGGTGGGCTACGATGTTGTATATATGCCAGTCGCACGGCCCTTGGTTGACTCTGCTTGCGCGATGCAGGATTTGTATGACGTCACGTCTGTAATGCATAGTTCGCATGTGGCGTTGTAAATACATATAAACTTGCTATATCAAAGAAAAAAATACGAATAAATCCAATTTTATCTTGGTAAAATTAATAATTGATAACGAGTTATTTATGATCTTGTTTGCCTTTAGAAATTAATAAACTAGTAAAGAAAATTTATAATTAAAAAAAACAACACTTTACTACCTACAGTTTACATTTCATTCAAAATTATTAAAAGGTAAACCCGTTGTTAATAAACAAGAAAATTAACGCAAGCAAAACGGATAACATGCAGATATTAAGTTCAAAGACTTTGAATGTATTGTTCTTCAACGTTGACGTATCAACAATAGAGGTCTATTTCAGTGAAGCTTGCAACCGTATGACGTTGAATTGAAAGAATCTTCAGCACAATCTTAGAACTAAGGCTGAAAACAAAAGAAAATCTTTTCTTTTGTTTTTGTGTCTTTCATGTCTGTTACATGGTATGGTGAAATGACTTGAGATTGAACGAACAATGGATATGAAAAAGTAATATTTAGAAGATATACTATACAGCGTGTTACGGAAAGGGTATCCATACAAACAGAGTGAAAATTGCATCTGGTTCAGAAACTCTGTATAAAATTTCAGCTCAAAAAGAATAATTTTGAAAATGTTTGATATTTTTTATTTCTATAGTTTATTAAATTTAAATCATAACAAACGTGTCACTGCACTACGAGGTTCATTATCCATTATCTGTGTCTTTGCGCCTAGTATACACACTCACCTGCCACAGCTCTGCGACACGACGCCGCGGCGCGGGCGGCACGATTAGCGGCGGGATCAAACGAATGGATTAAAAACCGGCCAAGTGCGATTCTGACTCGCGCACGAAGGTTTCAGTACCATTATCTATAAAAACGGCAAAAAAATCACGTTTGTTGTATAGGAGCCCCCTTAAATATTTATGTTATTCTGGTTTTTAGTATTTGTTGCTATAGCGGCAACAGAAATACATCATCTGTGAAAATTTCAACTGTCTAACTACACGGTCATGAGATACGGCCTGGTGACAGACGGACAGACAGACAGACGGCGGAGCCTTAGTAATAGGGTTCCCGTTCCCGGAACCCTAAAAACGTATACCGATCAGCTGACTTGGTTTAGTGATGCGTAGAATTCAATTGGAAACATTTGATTTTTACTAGTTAAATGTTTCTTAACTTTATATTTTTTTTCTTTTTTTTTGCTTTCTTTTTTAAAAACGTTGCTCCACACTAGGAATTTCTTATGTATCGTGGGTGCGTTTAAAAACATTTAAACTCACATATACAAACAGCCAGGCCCGGAACAACTATTTATAGGTCATACAAATATTTTTTCCGTGCGGGAATCGAACCCGCGACACGCCGCGCAGCAGTCAATCGCTTAACCACTGCGCCAACCGTGCCGTCCGTTCGAATTATGTAGGTATTATTTAAAAAAATGTTGCCATGTAGTTTGTTATTACCAAAAGAATCCGTGCCTTTGATATGTACGAGTATATACCTTTACCGTAACACGGTGTATAGCTACTTTAACATGAATGCGGGTTTGCTGCATAAGCTCGACAGACTACTCAACAATGATACCTGGTTCATTATTCAGTCTAAGGAAATATGGCCATGTGTCGAGCACAGGTCCGTGCTCAAATAGGTGTCTTCTTATCTTATGTCTCACTTCCAATAACTATGTTCTTTATATGCTAAGAATCTGAGTTCTTCGAACAATCTTCTCCTTCTGTGCTTCTCATACTTCTGACTTTGTTCATTCTTACTTTCATATTCAGTCCATTCTTCTCTGGAATGCGCTTCCTCAGGACGGCCACCAGTCGGTATGCATTTAAGCGGAAATTGCAGAGTTATTTTCAAAATAAATAGCATAGAGTCATCTCAATTACCCCCTTTCCTTGAAGGTACGTTTCCTAGGTATATATTATAGTAAATATATTTATATATATCACACTTCACACTAATATTATAAAGGCGAAAGTTTGGGCCCTGGCACACAGGCAACGGAAGGAACACGGGTGGGTTTTAGTCAGTAAAAGTCTGACACTCCCTCCCGCTCCACGCAGAGCGGGAGAAGTTATTTGATAATTACCCACCCAAAAAAAAAAAAAAAAAGGTGAGTTTGGTATGAAAAATACGCGATCTGACGTAGAGTTGCAGACACCAGCCCGTGTAACCTAAGGTGAGTTTGACATTTTCCTAGCTTAGATTCAAAGGAGGATGGCGAGTTTGGACCCACATTATTTATAAATTAACGGAGTGTCATTCACTTGCAAGTTAATATTAATTATAATTAAAAGTTTGTAAGAGGATTATATAAAAAATATTGAGTCGCTAGGTGATGGGAATTGAAAGTTAGAAAAGATTATAATTTACTAAAAAATAAGTCATCATGCAGTTATGAAACGCACCGTGTTTCGTGTTCATTCCAACCTACATAATAAATGACTTACGTTCTTACATTTGTAGACGTTTAAGCTTGTAAATGTTTTTTTTTTAATAATCAAAACTTGTAAAATATAAGAAAAACATACCATTTTACTATACAAAAATGTATAATGTTATAATTATTACTATTATTTGTGATATCTTAGAATGGAACGTTATGCTGTCAATAGGGGTTGGCTGTCAGTGTCATTATCACTGTTATTCCATTGTTTGTTTTCAACGGCTAACGTGGGATTTTTATTACTTTCTATGCGATTTTGTGGATTTTTGACGACTTGGCTTTATCTTTGGACTTACTATTCTACATACCGACTTTGACATCTGCTTTTACCTTTGGATTCCGCGTAGTGTGAATTGTCAATTGCGCATTGCCCGATTGCGGAGACATCGTTTGTCCGACGAAAGTGCTCAGGTAGTTGAGATAGTTCTGAGAGATGGGTTTATCCGCGTGATGTAAGTATTGTAATACCAACACATTAGTACTTAAGCTCATTTATTTCTGTAGCATCCCGTGGTGTGGTTTATTTTCGTTTGATTGCAAGACCCGCCCCCTATTACATGGAACTTAAAAACATAATAACCGTCACCCACAGGATGATAAGAAGTAGTCACATTCTTGATTTTTAACCACTCTGACATGAATATTACATTGACTTTAGTGTATTTAATAACTCTAAAACCATGGTCATCATTATTTTTAGATGACTGGAGACGACTATATTTGTCATTCCTGTTGGGAGTTGATAAAGCACAACCCAAATGAAGATTCCGAACATAACACCCGACAGCAACTTGGCCATCGTAATGTGTGCGCTGGGTGTGGAAGATCTATTTAGAGAATCAGGAGCAGATTGGTCCTTAGACCAGAGATGTCTGAAAGAGAAATACAAATATGAAACATTGTGTCTGGATGGATAAGACCCCGTCAAGTATGTTATAGAAAAAAACAATGACTAATAATAATTCTCAATAGTATTTATTATTTTTGTGATTTTTTTGATAACTTTTCTCTTTTATTGTTTCAGCTAACCAACAATGATGAAATTAAGAAGATCAGCTGATACAACACGGCGTTTCTTGTTTTTGGTGTGTAATGACAGTGAAAAACGACATGTGCCTGATGGACTGAGAAAACACATTATTATAATTTCAATTTCTATAGACCCAGGAATGCCAGGATTTACAATTTTCTCTTAGGTACCAACTTATTTTATGAATTGTATGCTAATGAAAATGCTATATCAACATTTAGTGCTGCACTTATAGAAGAAATTGTGTATTTACTAGCTACTACATTAAAGGCCATCTAGGAACGATCAGTAACAAGATAGAACGAAGATACAATTATTATATCTGTATTTATTATAATTATCATCCTCCTGCCCTTATCCTATTTTTTATCACAACCTTCTGTTTTATGATCATAAATTATTTTTTATATAAATATATTGTTTTATTCAGCAAACCTCTTGTTTAAAAATCCAAGTACATAATAGCCTATAAAATAATGTCTTTATTAAATTGTTTTTCATAGTGGGAGTTCCAGATCTATGTTTGTCTTTTAAGTACGACGGCTAGATATTTATTTATTCCTAGTACCTACACTTTGTTTTCAACTGCTTCGTTGGTCTAGTGATCGTTAGCACGACTGCTGAACGTGGGGCGGGTCCTTGGTTCGATTCCCAAATCAGGCAAGGTGTTGTTGAGTTTGAAATTCTCAGAATCAGCCCGAAGAGAGAATTTATGCCCCGTTAGTGACAGTTGGCTCAGCCCTCGAGAATTAAACGTATGTAACTGGCAAAATATGGGTGTAACGTGTAACACCGCTGCCGAAACCTTCCCACAAGCAGGTACGACGTGACTTTACAAGGAAGGAATATCGGTCGTAACCGGACATGTTGCGCCTATGGGAGTCTTAAAAATACATATTCTGCTAGATATTTAGGCTTCTTTCTGCTTATTTTTTTGCCAACAATGATTATAGTTCCATCCTATAACAATCTAGTCTATGCTAACAGAATTTCATAACTCGTTTTGACCAAGTCACTATAGTTCGTAGCTCACAGACATATTTTTTATTTTGAGTAGATACCAATAACTGGCCAGAGAGATGCAGAACCGCCATGGTAGTGTTGGTAAATATTTCTATTTTCATTGAATTCCCTTTTTAAAAGTAACTACATAATAGATTTAAACAAAATGTAAGCAGGTAAGCGCCCTTAGATTTGTTTTAGGTTATAATCTTCTACCTTGCATATCTTTTTTCTCCCACCTTCTACGACTTACTGTCCATTTGCTTTTTTGCTAGTTTTATATAGTTCTACAACTAGTTATAAGTATCCATACTGTACGATACTCCTATCAGTGGGTCCCATTGTACATGCAACCTCGCCATCCTCCTTTCGGAGATTGCCATATGGCCGTAAAGATTTGGTAAATTGACGCATATACGCTCGGTTTTGAATAACGACACGTTTGTTCGTTCCAACACACCTGTACCTTTACATTTTAAATTAAACGGCAATGTTTAAGGGTATTTATACGCTCCAAAAATACGCCCAATCTGTTGAAATAAGATCGTACCCACACACGATTGCTTAAATCCGGACGCAATATCTATCAATACTGAAATTATGTCAGCTGATGAAATTGCTGGACCAAAATAGCCATAATCAATCACGGGTTATCGTAGGTTTTGACAACATTTGCAAAAAGTTTTGATATAAGGGAAATGAAGGAAGGGCTCGTTGGACTAGTGGTCCCAGTGCTACTGCTGATTCTCCGACGGGCTTAAATGTTATTGGGTTTTTCCATCTGGAATTCCTCAGTAGCAGCCCGGTGTCGGGATTTGTGCCCGGTTGATGGCAATAGGCTTGTCCGGGTGTTCATCATCATTTCAGTCGAAAGGCGTCCACTGCTGGACATAGGCCTCCCCCAAAGGGGGTTTGCGCTAATCGCCACGCTTGGCAGGTGGGTTGGCGATCGCAGTATGGTGTTAAATACAATGAGAACGCACGAAGAAATAGGATGATGCTATTCTTTTCTCCCGGCACCACACGGTACATGTGTCATCCGGTGTTACATGGGACTTAAACATAACCGGAAAAATGTGAGTGTGTTATAGGTGCACCTCTGCCTAACCCTCCGGGTAATACAGGCGTGATGATATGTATAGGAAAGGAAATATTATGTATGAGAATAAGAAAAGATGGAAGATGGATCATATTAACGAAATTATTACATATACCATCATCATTCTCATGCCTTTATACTCTCTTAGACCCAGATGACCCCATTACTCTCCTTCAGGAAAGCGATAGGGCCACAAGTACAGTGCACAAATCACACAAACCGTAATTCCGTCCTCGCCGCCGAGGTACCACGCGAAGTTCAAGACTTAATTGTTCCCCCCGTCCCTTGCACGTCGAACCGCCAGCCGCCCGCGCCGCCGAGGCTGAGTGCGTAGCATTTAATAGTAATCCCCGTTAATAATCATGAATCTAGACTTTGATCCAGCCTGTCCCCAACTTGCTGTTATTCCCCAACGACGCCCTAAGCCGAGGTTCGTACCCCACAGGGGGTGCCCTTAGTGTGCAGTCGTTTAGTTTTAATAAATATATTTACGCTCCTGGCTAGAGGCTTTAAGCTCACACCTTAGGGCAGCCACAGGAAAGTCCGGTTAAGTGACACGGCCTCTCAAGGCCAACAACGAGATGCCATATAAAAAAAAAACATGCCTTTATCCCAATTTATTTGGGTCGGCGCAACATGACTTTTTTTCCATACTTCTCTATAATTAGTCGTCATATCACCCCCTTTCTAGCCATATCATCTGACACACAGTCCACTCATCGTTTCTTTGGTCTTCCCCTATATTGGCTATAAGAGTAGGGGAAGGCCACCACACTCATAGACTCATAGACCATCCACATTTATACTCAAAACTTTCCTCAAGACATTTTCCTCGTTAATATACATAACTTTATGTATTATTTTTCATCGTAACAGGTGAAACAAATAGGTTATTAAAAAAAAGCAAATTCCCTCTATCTTTATGAATAAAACCGCCTAACTACAATTGGTCTGTCGCACTAAACGTTCCGTCTGCATAGAGCAGTAACAAAAAAACTTAAAAAAAGTTGTATTTCTTCATTTTCCTGTGCGGGGATTTATTTCTAGTGAACTCTCTATCAATTACGGTTAAAAGTATACTCCTATGGCAGACAAGCAAACTGTCTTTTCTTAGTAACAGGATCCCGATGGTACCCTTTACTTAGGTTCTGTCAGTAAGTGACAGAACCATAAAAAAGCACAATGACAAATTCACTCACAAACAAGGGAACAAGGTCTTCAAAACCGGGACATGTTTTGCTACGCATCGCCACGTGATACGCTAATGGAACATCATTCCGAGCAGGAAAGGTGTTTTTGATGTAGGTGAGCCCGTGAAATATTATACGCGAATGATTTTGACAACATCCTGACATAAAGGTGCTGCTCCACAAGAGCCCACGGCTAAGCTACGTACGTGTAATAAGCTTTGTATCTAAATGTTAGCGGGATCGTCCATTGCGACCAAAGTCACGCTACGTTTGAATGATAAGAATAGAATTGAATACTCTTTATTATGTACACCATAAAAGTTACAGTTATAAATGTTCAAATTTTACATAATGTGACACAATGGGCAGTCTTATCGCTAAAAACGATCTTTTACAGACAACCTTTGGATAAGCCTTAAAACTATGGGTTTATTGTCTTCAGGTTTAAGTGGGTTAGCAGAGCCGGTAAGATGCGCTTTGCTCGAGCTTTGAAAATCAAAAAATACTAACTATTGGTTGATATTATATACATCCTTTGCGACGCGTAATCAGCCTACATAATATTCCCACTGCTGAGATTCAGGTCTCTTCTCTTCGAGAGGGAGTGGGCTGTTCTGTACGGGTGCGTCTTAGTAGATGTCACAAGTCTTCGAATTTTTAATTCTAGGACATGCTGGTTTCCTGGTGATGTTTTCCTTCATCGTTTTGAGAGCACTGGTGATGAAATTACATTATTATTTACACAAAGTAAAGCACCTGCCTGGGTTCGAACCCACGACCTACAACTCGTGAGTCGGGGCCGTTACCATATGGCCACCACTGCTCTCGTCTCTTTGCTATGTAGTTTAGTACAACTCTGGCGAAAAGTAGCAGTCAACCGACCACAGTTTTGAAGGATATTTACGAAGAGGTTTGTCACGTAAGCTAAGCTGTTCATTTGTTTGCCAGCCACGCATTGTCGCAGTGGATCCCGCTTATATTTTCGTAGAAGGCGAAGCTATTATTATACGTACAGCTTAGGCGTGGGCTGCTTTGGAACGGCGCTTTAGACCGGTGTGTGTGTGTGAGTAAATCTAGTCCATAAATTATGTAGGGTAAAATGGTTAATGTATGTCTGTTTTTGATGTCAATCCTGGTGTTGACAAAATGTGACAGGATTTCGGATTAAGTGACCTATTTTTGATGTTGTTGACTAGGGATTTGAAAAGGTCACTGCTTTAACACCTGAGCCTAGTGATCTTGTCAAATAAAAAAAACCGCTCAAAAGCGAGTCCGTAGTCTAAGTCGAGTCGAGTTCCGTACATGATGTTGATGATTTTTGAAAAACTGTGCTATTAAGAGACATCGTTTTATTTTTCTTGTAATCTTTACATAAACTTCTATCACATAGAATAATTTCAGATATTTATCTATGCAAATTTCGGAGATGAGGGGGGAACGGTACTTTTTTTTTACATTTTTCATCAAAAGTCGAAAACTATGATGTCTAGAAAAAACAAAATGTTTGAGAATATGCAAACAGCGCTCTTTCATATGATATTTTACATGCCCTAGTAGACTCCATTCGAATTATTAAGACCACCTTTCAGGCCCTGTTGCAAAAAAAAAAAAATTTTTAAATTTCTTTCTTGTTTGTGAAATAGTTGGGTAAACGTCATCTGAAACTATTCCAAATTTCAAGTTGATAGCATTAGTAGTTCTTGAAATATCCAGCTGTGACAGACAGACAGACAGACAGACTTAGTCTCACCATAAGGGTCCCTTTTTACCATTTTGGTACGGAACCCTAAAATTGTTACATTTGTATTTGTATTAGAAATAGTATTTTTTAAAGAACCTCTGCAACACTTTCCGCTCAAGCAGCGCTGTCGTGTTCTAATTTTAAGAGTATAAGTTGTCCAAAGTCAAAGTGAAGCGTTTTAAATAGGCACATGCACTTTTGAACGTAAAAAATTAAAAAAAAACAGAATTGATTCTAGTCGCCCCCTTCACCACGTCGACTAGTCCAAAAGGTAGTTTCGTATGGAGAAGAATGGGCAAGAAACTCCACCGTTACTTTTTCAAAGTGTTTTATTATTTTGTCTAGGTACATTAATTATATAATTATATGTGAAGACCACGCACGATGCAACTGGGTTGTGGAGGTCAGATAAGCAGTCGTTCTATGTAAAATACTGGTATTGAGCTGCATCCGGTTAGACTGGAAGCTAAGGCTAGGCAGACTGATGATGATGTGAAGACGATGCACCAAAAATAAAATTAACTATACCATCACTTAATAGTTATGTGATAGAACATGGTGCTGACATATAATTTACAAATATTATAAATTGTCTGTATAATTTACTGGCTTAGGAGGAGACTTTTTGCTTTGCCGGTAGGATGGCAACGCACATACGAAGTCCCCGCGGAGTGTAATTGTGTAACACACTTCAACAACATTCATTGCGCTATTTACGTTGTTGAGTAGACGAATTTCTAAAACATACACGAACATGAAACAATGGATTAACAATTCCTTCAAAATCATAATCCCAATTCCAAAGATTGTGATTGAAAGTATGTAACGCAATTAAGATGCTGGTATTACAGATGACCATAAGCAGCGGGTTGTCCGTGTGGTGCTGGACGTAAAGAATAACACCATCCTATTTCTTCCCGTCTATGGGACTTACTAGGGAATGGGCAGCAGCGTTCTCTATGCATTTAACACCATACTGCGATCGTCAACCCGCCTGCCAAGCGTGGTGAGAACCCCCGTGACTTTTACCATCAAGTAAGTCGACCAATAATAATAATAAAAAAATAACCTTAGACATAATGTTGTTAAAGTATCTAGAATGTTTTGAAGTGGTAACAAGACCTAACCATCTGATAGTTCGTTAACAGACAGTCAACCAAGCATTAGTAATTTGTTAACTTGACCACAATGAACACAAAGGCAAGTTTGAACATCTCTCGAAGTATGAAAGGGTCAACTAACAAACTAAATAATATTCAGTAATAGCTGGTAACTTTACTAGATACAAATAATACTGATGAGGGAAGAATTAAAATTGAGTCATTAAGAGCAGGCAGTCTAAATCAAATAGAGAATAGAGAACGCTGCCCATTCTCTAGTAAGACCTTTAGTCCCCTTTTACGACACCTACGGGAAGAAATAGGGTGGTGCTATTCTTTACGTCCGGTACCACACAGAAAACCCGCTGCCGTACGCAATTAAGGTGCTGGTATTATAGATAACTATAGTCATCTTATATACCAGCACCTTAATTGCGTAACATACTTTCAATCAGAATCCAAAGAATTTTGAAGGAAATTGTTAAGACCAGGCAGTCTAAATCAAATGTCCACGCAAGCTCCGCCCCTCGCGCTCCGCCACTCCGTTATGTGCTAAACGCTAATCCATCAGCAATAAAGTTGAATATCGCGTGCGCTCTTTGATCATATTCGAGCACGAAACTAAATAGCGTAAGTATCAATTCTTATTTCGTATAACTAAAGTAATAATTTATCTAGAGAAAAAAATATCTCGTGTCGGGATAGGTATATTTTCTTGCTGTGTAGACATAATAGCTAAACAAACTTGTTTGTTTTTATAATTATCGATAAAAAAGACATGATTTTCGAATAAAAAATTGAATGAGAGAAAATATTACAATTACGTAACTGTCTCCTGTCTTCTCGTAACTTGGAATGAAAAAGATACAATAAATCATATACTAAAGTTTTATTTTGCTTGTATTTGTGACCCTTTCAGAATATTCATGCAAATTAACATAAAAATAGGGAGCCTCCTCTTAACATAAAGTAGAATCAATGCAATCCGATTAATTGAATTAACATAAAAAAAAAAATAAAAAAAAAATTAATAAAATTTTTATTTTGGATCTACAAATTATTTAGTTAAATTTTAAATATTCATTGAATTACTTAAAAATTTCAAACTATGTATTTTGGATTCGATTGTTATATGCTGTATGCTGTTAATGCATGAATTTCTGTTCTGTTTTAATTTTAAATGAGTCGAAAAAATATCTTTGTTTTGATAAAAACAGAGGTTTTTTGGTTTTGTTAATAAATATAATGACTGCAATTAAAATACGGAGAACAGACGAGAAAAATTTACCCAAGCATAGTTTTGTCAGATTCTTGTAAATAAATTAATATTTATTATTATAAGTGAAGATTACAATTAAATTAATAATTAATAACATACATCACATACATTGGTCAGGCGCGCAGTACTCGCAACCGGCGTACGTGTATGACCAGATGTATGAACGTAGCCGAAGCAAAAGGAGTATGTGTGAAACCTAGCAGGTGACGTTCTATAGTTTCTGCCTACCCCCATGGGAAGAAGGCGTGAGTTTATGTATGTATGCACCACATACGTAACTGTTTCTTGAAGTTTGTTCCGTATAAGACCATGTTTGTAACGAGACAGTGATAAAATTTTAATAGGGATTTACAAAGATGGACATTTACTTCAATTATCTTTTACACTACGATTACTACGCCTCTTCTTTACTAATATTAGTAAAGAAAGACTTGTGTCTAGGTAATAACAGCCGCACGGGTCGATAGGTAAAGCTACACTTGCAGCGGTTGGTCCGTGGATGGGTGACCATCTTTACATATCAAGTCCCCTCCATGCCTCGGAAAGCACGCTGGTTTGGAGATGAATGAGCATCTTCTTCGACAGTAATTAGGCGTATAATTAAGGTTTTCGGTTTTTACAAAAATAGTAATGTTCTATGTGCGTGTATGTCGGGCGATTGAATGTAACGACGACCGTTCCGTGCGTCGAGGAATTCCGTCCCACCCCGCACTCCTCTCCTCTCCCGTTCAGTAGTGGTAGGCTTGCTCATGGCGATGATGCGTAGACACACTCTAAGCCATTGGTCCCGGCTGTCATTTGTGGATCTTTGGCAGTTACGGGTTGTCAGAAATCCGAAAGCCTGACAACCAGTCTTACTAAGGGGTATCGTATTACCCAGTAACTTGGTTGTGGAGGTCAGAGAGGCAATCGCTCCATATAAAAATACTGGTATTCAGTTGCATCCGGTTAGACTGGAAGCCGACCCCAACATAGTTGGGAAAAGGCTAGGCAGATGATGATTCTGCCTAGAATAACGTT
Organism: Tiliacea citrago; assembly: GCA_963921375.1. Lineage (NCBI taxonomy): Eukaryota > Metazoa > Arthropoda > Insecta > Lepidoptera > Noctuidae > Tiliacea > Tiliacea citrago. The sequence continues at coordinate 10,285,627 of OY992804.1, forward strand.
ACTCAAACTTCGAAATTCATTTCATGAACGTGGTTCAACAACTATTGTACCCTTTTTTATTTCTGTACTGTTCCTATCAGTTATCCCTAATAGCTGAGGTATCACAAAACCGTGGCGATTGGATATTTTGGCTTGAATAAAACCCTTGACATATTTTCAGCTCCAACACTTCAAATTCACACTCAAAATACAGCTTTGTCTCGTCCTGCAAAAGTCCAAAATTGCTTGGCTTTTCAGTAACCAAATTCCAAACACGAATGTGCTGGCTCTTTTTTCGTTAATTTTGTACGTTTGTGGTGTTCGGAAACAGGATCATATCTGGCTTTTAGCCATTTACATCTGATGTTTTATTGTGAATACTGTTAAAACATGTGAAAATATTTGTGTTAACAACCGTTTATTTTGAATGTTTTGGTTTTAAAAAAACTGATATTGTAAGGTAGTTCGCACTGACAATTTTTTTTTGTTTAATTGGTAGTATTTGTGGTGGCATTTTTTTATGTTCGCACGCGGTCAAAATAAAGGGTCAAATCAAATTAGCTAGCGAAACTCTTCTGACGTGATGGGTATCAATATCGAAACACGATAAAATCTTTATAAAAACGGTTTGATGATTTTTTTGGGATCAGCGACCGCTTGTAGTGATGTCACTTGAAGTACTCGTATGGGTTGTGAAAATCAGTTTTTTTTGTTTTATCGTGTTTAGTGTACACTGCCGTTGGTCTAGTAATCGCAAGCGCTACTGCTGAGTATAAGGTCCTGGGTTCGATTCCCAGGTCGGGCAAAGTGTGATTGGGATTTTCCATTAAGAATTTCTCAGCAGCAGCCCAGAGTCTGGATTGGCCACATGCGAAATACGCGCACACTGACGTCACGCAAAATCCTTTATCGCGCAAGCAGAGTTTACCACGCAAATAGGATAATATATAGAATAGAATTACCTTTATTCAAGTATCTTAGACTCAAAAATTATTAGTAAGACTTAGAACTATATTAGTAAGAACTGACGCTTCACAAAAACCAACAAATGGTAGTGTATCACCGATGTGGCAACCCATGTGAGATGGCACAACAGCGACCCACGAAAACACAGTCTAGGCGACTTGCAATCATGCTTAGGATACTATTGGATAAATAAATGATAAATGATTTATTTCTGTAAGTAGGTTGCACAAACACTTTTACACGTCAATCATATTAAAAAAAACTAGATGAGGTCGGCGTTTTGTATCCGACTACTCTGAGAAGAAAGGCCGAAACAAACTCAGAGGTCACAGTCTCTTTTAAAGTCCAGACATTATCTTGGTCAGATCATGTGAAGACCATGTAGATTGGTGGCTGAAATAATCTTTTGACGAAAGAACCACACAGGTTGAGGGGACCTGTCCAGTCAGTGCACGTATTTGTCAGTAGTCGTGCAGCTCAACTAAGTAAAAGTAAGGAGCTCAACGATTCAACGAACAATACCAAAGAAAGGACATTTGGGTAGACCGCATAAAATTACTCAAACTGCCAGACTATGATAAAAACTAACTGAGAAAAAAAGAAAAATGAACAATAACCCACATAGTCTTCACATTTACAATACTTAAAACAATATAATACTTAACAAAGTAAATATTCATGTCATTGTATATATAAGGTGCTGCCCCACACCCTGCGTACTATTGAAGCGCACCTTTTGCGCATGGTGGCATAGAAACAATCTACATGCACATCCGCGAACATCCCCGACGCACTACAGAAGCGGGGCAGCCCCATCAGCATCCTAAACGCGTTATTTTACTGAACGCGGCGAGCGTTGTACGATCTTTGCGTATATCTAGCCCACAGGCTACTCGTGTAAAAAGACGTATAAAAGGCTTGAAAGAGCGTTATCAATATACATAGTCCCGACATCAATCGCCGGGCAGTAAAGTCGCCCACTAGACACAACACTCGTCTGGTCGGAGGATCCTCCCTTTTCTATGGAGGAAGAGTTAAATTTACACCCCGTTCCTCATGCCTCTATAGTATCAATATGTCACAGTAGTAAAGTATTCAAAAACGCTATTTTAGAATTATCACTTGTGGAATGGATTGGTTTCTATTAGTAGACAAACAAATTGGATACATAACTACACTTACCATAAAAACTAAGTACCCAGAGCAACATTTTCATACAAACGAGGTAATTTCGAAACTTCCGTTCTTCGTCAGGTAACGATTCAGATGAGATCTGATGAGCTCTCTAGAGTTCGGATGGAGGAGGTCTAGACTGCCTAAGGCACCCAACTGATCCAACCGACATTTCATACCGGAGTTATTCAGGAATATCTAAATACCTATAGTTTTTTAGAGTCATCCAACGCAGTGTAAAGCTTACGTAATCATGTGATACTACTATCACTTGATTACGTATACTTTATAGACGTGATGGATTTCTATATCTATATAACATCACGCCTGTAATCCCTGAAGGGCTAGGCAGAGATGTACATCCACATTTCGCCAGTTATGTTTAAGTCCCATGTAATAGGGAGCGAGCCATGGCAATACCATCAACCGGGCACAAATCCAGACTCCGGGCTGCTGCAGAGTAATTCTTAATGGGAAATCCCAATACCACTTAGACCGACCTGGGAATCGAACCCTGGACCTTATACTCAGCAGTAGCGCTTGCGATTACTAGACCAAACGAGGCAGTCTACACTAAACACGATAAAACAAAAAAAAAAAAAGATTTACTTCAAGTGACATCACTACAAGCGGTCGCTGAGCCAAGAAAATCATCAAACCTTTTTTTATAAATATTTTATTGTGTTTCGATATTTTGCAGCAATTATAAAAATCTTCATCATACCTTTACCAAATTTCTAAGAGACCAATATAAAGTTTTTTACCTTTAAAATAAAAAATAAACCATTGAAATTGGATCTCATAAAGCGGAGATATCCAGTAAGATACACCCCCCTTGTTTCCTTTATAACATTACATGAAATGTTCCTGATTATTATATCTCGAATGACAAAAAATATGATTCTGGTGACATTATACATAGTCCCATATGCTGATATGGCATAATGGTCCCAGCCCAGACGGTACGCAATTTAGAAATCTGAGAAAAAGGGACATTTGCGCAAATTTACGGACTTATAAGATGTGTCAGATAGAACCTGGATATTCTCCAGAACTGCCTTTCCGCTTAATGTACTTGATTGTAATGACTACAATCAAGTACATTAAGCGGAAAGGCCCCCCTTTTGCCCCTTTTTGGTGGAAGTAACCCTCCAATCAAAAATCCCCGACGACAAAAAAAAATATGTAGTCTTAAAATCTGTACCTATAACAAGTTTCGTCTAGATCGGTTGTATAATACGACCTGTAAAGGAGTAGCAACAAACTGACAGCGGAAAACGAATTTAACAATACACGAGTATTTACAAAAATCTTAACGTACGCCTGAAAATAAGGATCTTACCCGTAACTTATGTGTACTTGGTTGGTCCTACTCAGGGAATATTATGCTATAAATCTAAGTTGGCCCTGATAGTACTGTCGCAGAGATACCTCATTATGTATGTGCTAAGAGTCTGTGAAACATGGAACGAAATTTTAATATGAAATGTGGACCCAGGGTTGATAGAATAGAAGGAATTCTGAACAAGTAAGTAACAACCTTAAATAACAAATGATGTACCACTCTTCATGTAACAAATTCCCTTAATCAAAGTCTCGTTATTTCCAATGACGTAATAAATCGAAATGTCTCTCGTACCTCGCACACTATGCGACATGGGACTGCGACAGCTCCACTACAAAACGCAACGACAGGTTGCGGCCGAAAATTTATATATATTTTGCTAGGGGAGTTGCACGCTTTCACTACTTGTGGGTAGCATATAGACGCATGGTGCATGAGCACACCCGATGAAATTACCATGCGGTAAAATCAAAATCAAAAGTCCTAGTCATATATTTTACATAGGTGCCGTTCGGGGACTGAAAATAATATTAATAAACTGTTCCACCGAACCGCATTCATCAAAACTTTGTTTCAGTGCCGTTAGTGGAAGTGCTCAGGTGCTGTTTGGTCAAGTGCTGTTGAAATCAGTGCTCTTAGTGGAATGCCTCATTTATTCAAACTAGGCTGAGAATCAGCACTTTATGAACGTCAAAAATTACATAAGACAGTCCTCCAAATACGCCCACCCTTCACCACTTCCTAGAGCTTAAGCTGGGAAGAAGAAGTGGCGCAAAAAACTCCTCAGCAGCACAACTGTCTGTTCAGTTAGAAAACTTGATTCTATACATAATATTGCATTTTGCAACACAAAGCATTAATTAGCAGTTGTTTTTGTTATTGTGCTATGTTTTGAAAATATTACTAACATAGTTTGTAAGTAAATTGTTACTAACGTTATGAGTCCATGTTACTTGAAAATAAATGTTTTATTATTATTAAATAAAATAAATAATAAATAAAATGTATAAAATAATATATATATAATAATAATAATATATATATTTTTTTTTATTATTAGTTAAAGTATTTGCCACGTTAGCTTGCACACGCCTCAATACAAAAAAAAAAAATGTCGTAAACTATACTCAAGCGGAAATAAAAAAATAAAACTAAAAAAACGTAAACAGAACGTACCTAAATAAAACCCTCCAGGTATAATGGGAGTGCCCGCTTACATAAAACTATAGCTGTAACTCGATATGATCTCTCTCTCGCTCGATAGGTCAGCGTCTTGTCGTCGAGCTGCCGGAGTTGCATGTCGCATAGTGTGCGAGGAAGTTTAAAGTCCGCAAGGAGAACCAAAGACATCAAACCTATAAATATTATTAGAACAGAACCTATAATTGGATTACTATCTATCTAGATCTCGCTCATAAGTTTCGCAGACACAGACTAGAATATTCAATTTAATTACATTCCGTAAGCTGCAGATAAACTTAATTAATAATGTAAAGTTCCAACAAGTTTCCATCTTATAATCATGCATAAAAAATATCCAAAAAAATAACGCCTCCATTTTGCCTTTTTCGTACAAAATTTCGACGGAGTGTTCAATTTTTCACGCTTTATTAGGCAGCCCTGGTCTGACCCTTCTAATTTGGTAGCCGTTGCTACCCTCCTTTATACATTTAGAACTAGTTTCTCAGTTCTCACACGTAATTCAACCCGTACTGCTATTTACTTAACCATTCGTGTGTTAAAATTAAGTTCTTGTAGGTAGTTACCTTTTTATCTACAGCGTCAATGTTTGTTTAAAACTATTCAGACTTGGTATTTATTTCACGAATTACTTCGTCGGCTTTTGGTATAGGTCGCTTATTTTATGTGCTTAGAGTTACCCTTGCTTACTTATTTATTTTTAATCAAGCCCTTACTTTATTCACTGTCTAATTAGCCAATCTGTATTCATGAAAACTTTAGCACCTAGTCCGAGCAAAAGAGATAGCCTACTATGGAGTTCTTTGTCGGTTTTTCTCCTTAAGAAATGACATGTTTGAACCGTACGGTATCGTACCCACATACCTATATAATATTCTATTAATCATTTAGAAAATCAAAATTATGTTGTTTTGAACTCTTATTCCTGAAAGAACATAATATTTTGCTGAAGATTGAAAGTTTGAAGGTATCTTGAAGGGTCCTTTTGGAAGAGGCAACTAGAATAAGTTCATTTTTTTGTACATTTTGACGTTCAAAAGTGCCTATTTGAAATAAATAATTTGACTTTGACTTTATCTTTGAACAAACTTATTCCGTCAATAAAACCGAAAATCAATCAATCATCATGTTTCGTCAACAATATCGTCGTATAATTTTCCTCGAAAGTCGTAAAAAGCGGTTTAATAATAAATAGTGTTAGATTTATGAAATCCATCCCTTAAGTCAGTGGATCTCAGACATTTGTGGCGACGGAACCCTTTTGGAAAACGAAATATTTGACGTAGCCCTAAAATAATCAAGAGTGGTTATAAGTGTATTCTTTATTAATAATCATATTACTTGACTAAGATTATTAAGATAATAGTTGGAATATTAAGATAGATTTTATTTTACTCGGATTGCAAAGTAAAATAAAATAGGTATGATTTTTAGATTTTTTTTCATGATGACCAGAATTTTCTTGGAGCCCCCACAGAGGCTTTGCGGAGCCCTAGGGCACACTTTGAGTATGGCTGCCCTAAGTAAACAAATAAATAATGTCAGTCATTTCAAAAATACATCCGGGTTTTCCCGTTAATACTCTTAAGGAAAACTCAATCAACACTATTGTGATTAAGGTTATTAGAAGTGCTCTAGTGATGGATGTTTGACCCCGATTACCCATGATTATTTCTTTTGAATTCTCTAGGAACGTAAGTAGGTTATGACTAGGTTAGCTTTACCACTATTAACTAAATCGTCACTTTCCACATCAGGTGAGATTATGCCAAATGAAAAAGACACTGACAACTTCTCAACGCGGTTTAGATGTGCTGATCGCGTTCAGTTTCATTTGTGAAATTCTCCGTAAGTTTTCCAAACTACATTTGATTTATCCCAAAGTTATAAAAGATATAGTATGCTAATTATAACAGAAATACACGCATCTAATGAACAGTTTTCCAACAATATACAAATCGTGTGATAATACAACGAAAAGGCAACGAAATTTATACAAAATCAAGCAAACACTCCGAATATACAACATCCCTTGACGGAGCGTAATCAACTCTTCCTAAATTAATATTGACAGGAGTATTACGGAACACTAGAGGATTCGTCGACATTGTACCTAAGGGATCGTTATATAATTGTTTACACAATTATCTGCGTAATAATTGAGTTTTTCGTTCTGGTTCTCCGTTAATTTGCTGATGCTATATTGAATATATAGCGATTTATGTACCTTATCTGAAGTTTCATTAGGTTGTTATGTAGTATTAACTTGAGATACTGTATCTTCGGGAAACTAATTATACAGGAAATCTTGAATTTGATAGGCTGGTTAAACGGGTAATATACATAGATCCTCTCGAAGACACCGTGGTATACAACAAACTACTTGATGTAATGATTTAATACCTGGAATCGGTTAAGATCTCATCAATCCATAGACAAAAAAACATAAGCCACAGCTGAGGTACACCAAGCAAGAGATAATCCTAATAATGAGCAAAAACGGTTGAATGATCAAGAAGATAGTTTCAACTGTAAAGAAAAACCAGACAGCTTTAATGGCTTTAAACTAACTAAAGTTGTACAAGTCAACTGTGCGGATTAAGATACAAATGTAGCTCCAACGTCTTTGTGAGATCGTAAATTCGCTGGTGACTTACCACTGACCAACTTAGCTAGTATAGTTTAACTGTATGTGGTTTAGCGGTTGAAACATGTAACAGACTATGATAATATTAGAAGTTATAAGGAAAGTGGTTTTAGAGTTGCAACATGAGGTGTAACTTTGAAAATAGACTTTGATAGAAAGCTGTTACTGAAGTAGCAACAAAAACAATGATTTTAATAAGGCGTGATGAGCTGAACTACTAAAATAGTACATTAAAAGTGAACCATGGAAGACAGATCAGAACAAACATTTACATTATATAATCCAAAAGTTCAAGAAGAGTTGTTGAGTAAAAGCTTGTGACGACGCACCAATTACTAAACAAATACATTACAAAGGCAGCACAGGGGTTGTTTTTGCAATCTATCCTTCTTTCAATTAAGCTAATTGGTCGGAAAACAGTGGAAAATTTAGAAGTGGCTGGGAACAGACTCTTTTATTTAAGGGCTCGAATTTTTTATCACAGGAAAGAGCATAAATTAATGTGAAATATTTTGTACAATTGTAATTTAAGATTAATAAATTAAATTATGGCTTCATCTACTTCCTTTATTAGTCATTCTCTAAAATAATGACTTAGTCAAGAATAATTCGTTAAAACATGGAAACAAAACTGTACTTAAAAAAAACCGGTCAAGAGCGAGTCGGACTCGCGCACCGAGGGTTCCGTACGTATATTGATGATGTTGAACATTTCTGAAAAACTGTGCTATTTAGAGACATCATTTTATTTTTCCTATAATCTTTATATAAACTTCTATCATATAGAATAATTTCAGATTTTTTTTATGCAAACTTCGGAGATAAGGGGGGAATGGTATTTTTTTTACATTTTTCATCAAAAGTCGAAAACTATGATACCTAAAAAAAAATGTTCGAGAATGTGCAAACAGCACTATTTCATATGATACTCAACATGCTCTAGTAGTCTCCATTCGAATTTTTAAGACCCCCTTTCAGGCCCTGTTGCAAAAAGATATATTATAAAAATTTGTTTCTTGTTTGCAAAATAGCTCGGTAAACGTCATCCAAAACTATTTCAAATTCAAGTTGATAGTATTAGCAGTTCTTGAGATATCCAGCTGTGACAGACAGACAGACAGACTTAGTCTCACCATAAGGGTTCCTTTTTACCATTTTGGTACGGAACCCTAAAAAGAATAATAATTGAATTGACTCCTAGAAATAAAATCCAAAAACATTCAATCATTCTTATTAAATAATCGCTTTCAGAAAAACTTTATGACTTCCATTAACACAAAATACTTCTCAATCCTGCATAAACGTTGATTGAAAAATCCATACCTTTCATTTTTTTGTACGACTACAAAACACTTTGCCTTTGTGCCTCCACTTTGTCACATTTTTCATAATCTGGTCCCTTAGTTTTTACTAAAACCCTGTTTTAAATCTCAGTTAGACCTTGATAAATCATTTTAAATTAACCGCCCAAGATCGCCTTTGTTGAAATTCGTTTCCCGATGATTATCTCTAAGAAAATTATTCCGGGCCTTTTTACACCTAGAACGAATTACAACAGGATTACTCATTCAGCGCTATAAACGAAACTTCTAACAATATATTCTTAACTTACTTAAAATGAAAGCAATTTAAGGAAACTTTGTTCACTATGTTATCGGCTAAGGAGTTGGGGACAGAGTTTATACAATCTTTATTAATATTTCTACAAGTAAAAGTAACGTTTGTGACAAAAGGGGAACCTGTTTGTTTGGGAGATTCGTTGGAGGGAGTTTTATAGCCGAACCGAAACGGACATTTTTCTTGAGGGGGTGTTACTTGTCATATTATTTTTTTGATAAAAATACCGTTGGGACCCGGATTGTGCCAAACAACGTTAATGAAGTTCTTCGAAAATTTATGGACATCGATCATTCAATATTAATGTGGCGATGAATGTGAGTTTCGTCGAGTGAATCGTAAAATTTAAATTTTAACTGAAGGTAATGCTTGATCCTGGTGCTCGTAAACAAGTACGGTAGCTACGACTCACTCAGTACTCAATTGTTTATTGCATTCTTTATCGAGGTACTCAGAAATGTAATTATAGCATCATAAATAGGTACGATAAAAGATTGACGTCTTTTGATCAGAAGCGAATCTAACAACTTTGAAAAGCAACATCATTTTGAAACTAGTATATAAGAAGAGTGATAAGGGTACTCATAATACAGAATATGTACAACGAGAAACTACATAAACCTACAATGAAAATAACAATTTCCGTATTGTTACATAACATTATGCGTGAGTCTGAAGTACCTAGTGATTACATCGCCAAGAAAGATAAATAGGTCAGTATTTTTCTCAGCAGTACACTGACACTATTCTTTCCTAGACAGCTTAGTATAAACACGACTATTCTGCACGATTTATTTGACAGTACGAGCACACACAAAAACTATAGCACTAGATAAGACTTAAACTTTAATTAAAAGATTACTCCACGATTATGGGCAACTCAACTACCAAACTAAGTCCGGTGTAAATCTACGTCGAATCGACGTATCTCTTGTCAAAACAAAAATGTTATTTTCGTCGAGAATTTTCTTGTTTTCGACCAAGTTGGTTTGTTATATGTGTTTGTTTTGCTGTCTGCTGTAATTTATTTGAACAGCGCAGCAGTAACACGTAGTAATGATGTATAACGCACACTTCAGGGCTAGTAGAGATGGTCTAATAAAAGGAATATATAGCCTTCTCACCGCTGTAAAAGGTTTATGCGTTGTTTTATTTTGTTTTGATATAGATAATGAGGGTATTATTGTGGTGATAGAGTAGGGTTATTAGGCTTTTGTGGTAGTTTTAGTGTAGTAATTGGTGTTTTATAACCTTTTTAGTTTATGTTATTTTTGGTTTTGTAATGTTTTTGGCACTCAGCTTGTGACATAGATAATAATTTAATTATTTATGATTAGATAAATATAAAGATAGTTTCGTTTTCGGTACTCAACAATTAGAATATCAACATTCAATATGTCAACACCACAATATCAACAACTTTAAATGAATCTTGGCCTCCCTCCACACCAATGAAACGTAGTCAAAATTTCTCTGTACAGTTCATGAATGAGTTGCTCGTTTCCATTTCTTTTTCTTCGTAATAAAATTTATATTCCTTTTTCTTAATCAATTGTACACCTAGATTTAAGTTAGCAACTAAGCGGTATTCTGGCGTCTTTGCTGTCAATGTTGTGTTTACCTGTAATTGGCATATATACCTATTACAATATTACCGTATGATTAAGTATATGTATGTGCTGTGGGTGAACCTTAAATAAATAAATGAATAACGATTTAGAACACACACTATTTGAAAACGGCTATATTGATCAAAAGTTCTACCAAATCTTATAAATTATTCTCCGACATTTGTATATTACTAGGTTATTGACAGAAACTATCAGCTGCTAAATAAACACACAATTATAATTTACTCAAATAACATTACGCAACCAAATATTAATAACAACAGCCCATTGTTGTACGTACATCAAAATTCCCGAAACCATATTCTATTACGTATCTACAATCAAATTCAAGCCGAAATCGTTTAAAATTAATTCTAGCTTATCTTTGTACTATGAACTAAGGACGCATTCACATGTCCCACACAACACTAAAACGTTAACTAGGTACGTGGGCGTGTACAAACCATTAAAATTATAGTTTTATTAACACGGACCACATTTTGTCGTCCAACTGTATGAATGATATCGACTACATCGCTGCCACAATGCACCAACAGCGACACCAAGCAACAACAATTTTATTATTCTGTTATTCAAAATCACGGATAATTTCCATTCCATCGCCACTTACTAAATTTTTTACTTTAGTGATATAATTATATTCTAAGCTGATTTTTGAGTGACTATTTGTCAATGCAAAAAAATTGTCAATGGAAATTGAAATTTGTCAACCACCTTTTTCTAGTTACCACAACGCAACTACAATATGCTGCAGCGAGACTATTCACACTTGACCACCGTCCAATTTTTGTCTATGCGCGTGGACCACAGTCGCGTGTGAACAGGCCTTAAGGGTGTACGTCATTAAAATGACAATACCAGGCCCAAACTTACATACAACTTGCTTGTTACGATTCTCATTTACCAGTCATGTTATCTCCCCTTGAAGAGTAATCCTTTACAAGTTAAATTGTGCTTTCATATCTGAGACGACTCAGTTTTGAGTCTTCTTGAATAATTGTGTAAGTTTCGATATCACTGTTTTGTTTAAGTGAAACAAGTTGGGAACTATTGTAATCGCTGGATGTTCTGTTATATATTTGATGTCTGCTATGGGGAGATTTGGTTACTAGGTTAACTAAGTTGGTTAAGTTTTCATACTTATGTCTCGGTTTAAGTTAAACAGTGCCCATTTGAAACAACGATGAGGCAATTTTTGGCGCTACTCATTGATAAAGGAAACTCAAAGAGCTAATATTGATTTTAAAACATCTAAAAAACAAACTTCCCTAATTAATAATTGAAAATAGCTTTAATAATTTATCAACAACAAGAGTAAATTTGATACTGAAATAATAATGCAGTTGTCTATCCTTATTATAACCGATCCGACAGTGTAATTCTACATTATTTGTGGTCACGAAAATACGTTTAGAGGAAAGAAAACACTATTATCTATTTTTAGAAATATTTTTGTTAAGTTACTATGTACAAAGAAAAATCTGTTACCAAGAGCCTTATCCCTTCTTAGAATAAACAAAACAAGATCAATTCTTGGAAAATAAAAGAAGCAACCCTCTCAATAGAATCAGTACATAAACCAAGAAAAAGAAAACATTATTTGTTAACGAACAACATTAAATATTTATACAGAAACCTTCGTATTTCAATTCGGTGAAGGAACACATCGTGAGGAAATAGGCATGATCTAGAAAAAAATAGAAAACATGTGACATCAACCAACTCGCACTTGACCCGCGTGGTCGAGCCAATTCTCTCTCATATAGAGGAAGCTTGTGTCCCAGCAGTGGGGACATTATAGAATGCTTAGTGCGCATTATATTATGCTTATGTTTAAGCACTTGAGACCACAATATACATATTTTATTCTGGATTACAGCTGAAAATAACTCTATTCGAAATGAAGCTATTAAAAAACATTGCCGTCGGGACTGCTTGCGAGTCCCTTTCATAGGAGTATCCAAATATTAGGGCTTTAAGTAAAATTATACAAAATTAAATTTAGTTTAAACCCCAGTTAGAAGGGACAACCTAAACAAATTTACTGATGGTGTGTGGTGTGTAGTGTAAGTAAAAGCGAGAAGAAGTCAAACTATCCAGTTTTACTAGTTGTTTTTTTTTTTGGAGAAGTTTTATAGATATAAAAATTATATTTATAAGATACGGTTTACGGGTTAAAAAAAAATATTTCACTCAAAAAGAATACAATCATTCACTTCTATGAGGAAAAACATAATAATTAAGATTAAGATAAGCGACGGTTCCGCTGGGTTATATAAACAAAAATGAAAAAAACAGTATAAACTTACAATTCAAACACCATTCAGAACATGGTGCTTTAATAGCCTTTTAAAAGTTGGAAGGGATTCAATTCCCTAATTACTATGATTATTTTCATGGTTAGCAAACAGCTGTAAAGCATCATGTTTTTTTTAAATAATAAGACAGCTATACAGGGCGCATTATTTGTGTCCAAATTCATACGTCTAATTAGATAAATAGATGTAAACGGGTACAATATTGATCTTTAATTCGATTTGGATGTGTGAGTGCGGCTATTGGTGCGGCTGGTTTGTTTCTACGAGTATTAGTTTATGTTTGTCAATGGGTGTTTTTTTTTTACCTGAATTAAATGAATTTATTATTATTATTTTAAGCTCTCAGAAATCATATTTACTATTACTTCGCCTTTGTTGCATTACATTATCATTCCTAACGAATCCATCCATATCTCCATGAGCATTCTCAAAAAAATCCCAGTATCGCTAATTTCCTCACATTGTCTAAAGTCTACTTGAGTTTACGCCAAAACTTTGCACACGTTGATATATATCTTCGAATTAACTTTAATGTCTTCCGGCATTTATGGGGGCATGTATGAAACACGCTCAAAATAGATAGGTACAGAAGGACGACGAAAACGAAACGAGCGAAAACCCGCGCAAAAACAAACGCATAGACGTGCGGAGATCTCAAACAAATGCCAGTCGTGAGTGCGCTAGCATTCCTTGTACCTACGTGAAGCGTGTCTATGTGTCCGTACGTTTTCGTTCGCTGTATCGAGCCAGCCTTCTGCACCTGTCTACATATTTTGTAAAACTCGTTTGGCTGTCTGAAACGTCTTCCCCTAAACAAAGAGTACTTACATCTTTGTTAATTATATGTTAGAATTATTACCGGATATTTTCTTCGCATATCTTTAAGGGCCTTTGGAGTACGTGATTCGTGTTTTTGACGGCTGTTCTTTACGGGATTTTGCTTTGAAAGGAGAAGATTATGGTAGTATTAAGTAAGGATTTGCTGATTCGTTTGAAGTTTGAAACGTTAAATATTTACGTGTTGAACGTATTTGTTATATTGTTCTACTTTACGATCGGTTTTTTTTCTCTTTTGTTGTTCTTTCTTTTTTTACTTTTTGTTTTACCAGTTTATGTTTTCATATATCTTGCACGTGTTTCTGTGACAAATAAAATTATTTTTCTTTCTTTTTTTCTTTCTTCTTTACTTACCTATGAATCATTTTGTGGACTATTTGGTTTCTATGTTTATAAAACTACAGCCTTAGTAACAGTTTGGTCTTCAACAGTTGATAAGTACCTGAAATCAAAACAAAATTTAATTTAAAAGACAAACTTTGAAGTACAATTAGGAAAACTTAGACCCAAGTGTTCGATTTCAAACTCCGCATTAATTAGCCCGATGTTCTGGAAATAACCTTTTCTTCTACGCTATTTTTAGGGTTCCGTACCTCAAAAGGAAAAACGGAACCCTTATAGGATCACTTCGTTGTCCGTCTGTCTGTCTGTCTGTCGGTCTGTCTGTCTGTCTGTCAGTCTGTCTGTCTGTCTGTCAGTCTGTCAAGACCCTTTTTCTCAGGAACGCGTGGAGGTATGAAGTTGAAATTAATATCAAATACGTAGGTCTATGGTCCCTTAAAGCTCTAAAAATATCAAGCTTCCAAGTCACCGTAATAAAAAATCCAGCGATATAAGCGACATATTTGTAGTACAATTTGTAGTTTTATCACATAACAAAAAAATTTTTGACGATTACAAACTAAAATTTTCAGTTGGAAAATTGACCGTGGCGTATATCGATGTATGGGAGAACATGTTTTTCAACTAAAATGTTAAGCTTGTTTTAGAGATAAATTCATCCTAACTACGGAACCCTTCATTGTGCGTGGTCCGACACGCACTTGGCCGGTTTTTTAATGAGTGCTTGGAACTTTTCATGTAACGAAGCCAATTAAGATTACAAGAAAATTCTAGATCGTTAAAATCTATATTTTTGTAACCTTCAAAATTCTGAAACTACAAAAATTGTCCTTTCTTCTAACATTGCCTAGAACAATCCAGATTCTTAAAAACTTTTCACCTTCTCCAATATTTTCATAGAAAATTCGAGAATATCGAAAAACAGTAGCTGTTTTTTCATACCCAAAGTTTGTGATCGCTGATGCTTATCGCTTAACTCGAACCAAACTCGAACATCGTAACGCAACTTTATTAAATTACTCGACTTGGGAAGTGTATAAATTGTCGAATTTATCGCTTGGGTTCTCAGTGTGTAGGTTACGCGCGATGACGTCGGTCGGCGGTCATTACTTTAGTGTAGGTTTTGTTGACCACATTATTGTCATGTGGGTTATTTTTTTTGGTATTGCTCGAAATAGAAACTGCTTTTTGTTTAAGGCGCAAAGATATGGCTTTTTTGGGGTTCGTTAATCAAAAAGGAACCCTTATAGTTTCGCCATGTCCGTCTGTCTGTCTACCAGCGGCTTAGCTTAGAGACTATTAGTACTAGAAAGCTTTAATTTAGCATAGGTACCTATACACATTAAGCACGCCGAAAAAGAGGTATAGCAAAATCTTAAAAAAAAAATATAGTTTGCACTTAAAGTGGGGTTGATTTTTTTTTTCGTCTATCCCATGGTGTGAGGTATCGTTGGATAGGCCGTTCAAATATTGACGAAATATTGCGGGTCTGTGGCGACTATTTTTCGTTTCAGGGATCCTTTTGCGTAATATTAAGCTTTAAAGTGCAAATTTTTGTTACAGTCAAGTGTTGCTGTAGCTGCCAGCTCAAAAATTGTTTTGGATACATGAAAAAAAAAATTCATGGTAGTAGTATATAGAACGAATTTAAAAGAAAAACTATCAAAGCTAAGAAGGTTTTGCAAGTTAACGAGTAATAGTCGACCAATTTCCAGTTGGAGAATTGACCGTGCCGTATATCGATGTATGGGAGAACATGTTTTTTCTACAACTACAATAATAAGTTTGTTTTTGGGATAATTTCATTCCAACTACGGAATCCTTCATTGTGCGTGGTCCGACACACACTATGTTGGTTTAATTATGTAATTTAGGGCGAATTCGATCAACCTTTTATTTAACTAGTATTAGTCTTCTCCTGTATTACTTTTATATAAATGTTACTAGTCCGTATCGGATTTTCTTGCTGATAAATTTTAGTTGTGTTAAAGTTTGTATGTGTGTTGATGAACTGCATCAATGTTTGCATGCCAAAATGGTAGAATATACAAGGATTCTTTAATATAATTGTAACCACCTTATTGTAAATACCTAAATTTGAGCAAATAAATATTCTATTCTATTCTAAAAAGGTCGGTCGTTTCCGATCTAAGTATGATTATTGTAACAAAAGGTCTTAAAGCTGCCTTACAGCTTCAAAAAAATAACCGATCACTAGATGGCAGCCAACACAGTCTAGTTTTCTATTTCCATTGTATTTCATTAACAGATGAGACTGCCTAAAACCCTATTCATGATAACTTCACAGACAACAAACGTCGAATTAGCAATATCGGTCTAATAGCCCTCCACAATTCAATGTACAACAGAATCCCATGTTCCTTTCGCACCTACAGATACTACGATACGAATTCTAGATCCTTCGATTAGCTTCAGCTCAATGCCGAGTTTCGCAAACACGGGAGGGTTACCGATCGAGATATTTCGGGAAATACCACTAATGTATATTGGAGTACTGACACAAAGCCTAGGTTCGATCTGAAAGGAAAATCGCCAGAGTAGGTTAACATGTGACATGGCAACGGTCATTATCGTCATCATCAATAGCATGTCACAGTTCAACGCTGAATGTGGTCTCGAAACTGCGACAATGGATGGTTTGGGAACCTACATAATGTATATTTCTGAACTAGCTCTTCCATAAAGCTTTTCTTGAATGGCCACAGCTTTTATTTATAGTATGTTTTTAATTTACATTAAGAGAATGTGAAGGTAAAGAAAAAAAACCGGTCAAGTGCGAGTCGGACTCGCGCACGAATGGTTCCGTACCATTATCTGTAAAAACGGCAAAAAAATCACGTTTTTTGTATGGGAGCCCCCTTAAATATTTGTTTTATTTTAATTTAATTATTTATTTTTAAAGTGAATATATAACTAAATATTCTGTGAATATTTCAAGCGTCTACCTGTTGCCGTTATCAATATCGAGCAAAAACGAGCAAAAAAATCACGTTTGTTGTATGAGAGCCCCCTTAAATATTTATTTTATTATATTTTTTAGTATTTGTTGTTATAGCGGCAACAGCAATACAACATCTGTGAAAATTTCAACTGTCTAACTATCACGGTTCATGAGATACAGCCTGGTGACAGACGTACAGTCATACCGACAGACAGACAGACGGCGGAGCCTTAGTAATAGGGTTCCCGTTTTACCCTTTGGGTACGAAACCCTAAATACATTTTTGTGGAAATGAATGAAAGAAAGAAAATACGTTTATTTGCGGTAAACATAACGCAAAGAAAAAGAACACAAACACGAAAGAACAGTTGGGGAAAAATATGCGTCACGCAAAACGGCCATCACTCAGTATAACGCTGCGACCCTATGCGAGATAGAGCTGGCGTTGACGTGATGACGGCTCGTGATTCACAAAATTCAAAGACATTGAGAACATAATGATTATTAGAATGTAATTATCTTAATACAAAACCGGTTCTCATTATAGCGAAGGGACGAGAATTTCAGATTAGAAAAAATATAAATCATAACGTCGAAAATATAAATCATAATGTCAAAAAATAGATCATAATGTCAAAATATAAATCATAATGTCAAAATAAAAAAAATACAAGATATTTACAAATTAGATAAGATACTTTTAAACATTCAACTCACGCACTTGCTTATTTGTTGGTATTAGATAGACCAAGAAGAGGTGGCTAAATTACCTAGCCGCGTACCGTAAAGGCTGGTTCGAGGTGGCTCAGGAAAAGGATACGTGGAAGAATTTGGGAGAGGCCTTTGGCTAGCGACAGGGCAGTGTCGGCTACATAAAAATATAAATACATAGATCGGCACGGTTGGCGCAGTGGTTAAGCGATTGACTGCTGCGCTGCGTGTAGTGGGTTCGATTCCCGCACGGAACAAATATTTGTTATGACCTATAAGTAGTTGTTCCGGGTCTGGCTGTTTGTGTATGTGAGTTTAAATGTTTGTAAACGTTCTAGTGTTAGGCAACGTTTTATTAAACAAAAAATAATAACGAATTATTTTTTCTTTTTTTAATATATACATATTCACTCACGCCTTCTTCTAATGAGGGTGGGTAGAAACTATAGAACGCCACCTGCTACACTCCTTACATACTCTATTTGCTTTATTTACGTTCATACATCTGGTCATACACGCACGCCCGCCGGTTGCGAGTACTACGCACCTGACCCTTCTGAAGCACATCACCAATTTTTTCTGTTCATTGGCTTTGATATTTCTCTCTTTATTATTATTATTAAATCTTTATTATAAAAACACAGAGATCCATAAAGTGTTAGTAAGGAAAACCTTAAATCTAATGTTGGTACTTATCATAATCCTATGCTAAATTCCGGAGTCGGACCTCACACTACCCACGTAGTACATAGTACGTACTTGTAGACGTATGAAGTCCGATCCAGTGACGCAGCATCGGACAATCCCACCTACCGCATAACGTGCTCAGGATACTGTGGGAGCTGGCACGCATTCTGCGAAGGATCGAGGCTCACCGGTTTCGGATGATGGCATGAAATCCGTCAATCCTCGCCTCAGCAAACATCCCCGAAGTGCTACAAAAACGCGACAGCTCCGCCAGCATCCTAACGCATCATTGTACTGTACACGCAGGGCGTTGTATGACCTTGCGTATACTTAACCCACAGACTGCAAGTGTAGAATGACTGGCAGTAAGCTCTAAACAGCTTGCTACATCGTGCAAATCTGCAGATCAGCATATTACATCGGACAGCCAACGCCATCTTTTTATCAACAGCCACATACTCTAACTCCAATTAAAACTATCAAAAAACTTATAAGTATCGTGCCATTTTTTTTTAAACACAACTGATTGCCATGTATGACCCTCACTCGTTTAGAACCAAGGCGATAGCTTTTAGATGGCAGTAAATATAAAAGGGAAACATGAACCACTAGCGCTTGCCAAGTGGGGCAAGTTACTAGCCAAGTTTCATGAACAGCTGATATTAGTTCACTGTATATTTTTTGGTGTAATCCTTGCGTGTTTCAACGAAATATTTCGTTGGTGTGGCTTGATTTGTAGCTTGTTTAAATTTCTTGTCAGCTGTGGCTGTTGACGGTTTAGTATTGTCTGCTTTCTTCTTTCTTCTTAGTAAGTTTTCCACTACTCTAACGCGGACGTTAGAAGAGTGAAAAACAATAAACTATTACCCGTTTTAACGTAGACGGTAGTCAATTTGATAAACAAGCCATTTCCCTGACTTCCCGTTGTAGTCGTGTCCTATCTTTACCAGATACTATTGAAAATCAATATTGTTAAGCAACTGCCATCTGAAATCCATAACCCAATTACTGGTTAATACCTACATTCAGCTGAGGCTAGATTTAGTTGTCAAACTCCGAGCTTATGACCAAGCGTAACGTTTATCATAGATATTTGAATCAGAACCGGTACCGAGAGGGTTTAAAGTGTCTTTCGAAGCATGAAATGGCAGCGGCTAGCACAGCTTAAGTTCGTAGACTGATGTTATTAAGCAACAAACTCAAACTCAAAGCATTTATTTCAAATTAACTAACTCAGGCACTTTTGAATTGTTAAGTGGTCGGTCAGTCAGAAAGATGAAGCTAGTTGCCCATTCCAAAGCGTAGTAGATTCCTATGGAGAAGAACGGGCAAGAAACTCCACGGACACTCTTTTAAATTAAAATATTGATACAAAGTATTGGTTATATCATTCATGTTGAAATTATACATGTGAGAACGATGCAAAACGTCAGAAGCATCCGTGTTAAAAAGATTAAAAAAGAAACAATTCAAAAATAAATAAATTAAAATAAGCCGTGGCAGCTAAGATATGACCAGTCCCTCGGCGCCCGTTCACGAACATAACGCATGACGCACTCCTGAAGTGACAAATGATTATTTTAATCTATCCGTGCCATGGTTTGTCCGCATATAGTAGTGCTGCATTCACCTGCATCCAAATAAAACCATTTATAATTTGGAGCAAAATCGCATATTCTAAAAATGTTACATTTTTCCTAGAATAATTCTATTTGAAAACTCTTCTAGCGTACACTAAAATTGTCGCCAGACATAATATATCTCCCAAGATGTCATAACTTTCTGCAAAGCCCGAGTTATTGTAATAGAGCGTACTCTAAATTCTACCTACGAAGCTTTTGACCTCTTGTTATAATGTTACTTTGAAATATTAGAAGTAATAGAAGGAATGGAACGTATTCCTTTGTTTTTTGGTTCCTTTACTTAAATTGTAATGTGTATTTCCCTAAGGTGTACCTTCACGACTGCCAAGAGGTGTACTGTTGATATTACTGTCTCGTATGATGGAAATCTTTAAACATCTGTAATGATAAAAGGAATTGCATGGCAAAGCACAAGAGATTAATAAGGATATAGATTCTGCATGCATTTCTATGTAACTTACCAACTGATCTGTAAAATAATGTCAACAATTTAAAAAAAACCGGTCAACCGCGAGTCGGACTCGCGCACCGAGGGTTCCGTACGTATAACTATATGATGTTGATGATTTATGAAAAAATGTGCTATTTAGAGACATCGTTTTATATTTTCTGTAATCTTTACATAAACTTCTATCATATAGAATAATTTCAGATTTTTCTCTATGCAAACTTTGGAGATAAGGGGTGACGGTTTAAGTTTGTTATTTTTCATCAAAAGTCGAAAACTATGATGCCTAAAAATAAGCAAAAATGTTTGAAAATGTGCAATCAGCGCTCTTTCATATGCTACCCCACATGCCCTAGTAGACTTCATTCGAATTTTTAAGACCTTTCAGGCCCTGTTGCAAAAAAGATATATTTTTTAAAATTTCTTTCTTGTTTGCAAAATATTTGGGTAAACGTCATCTAAAACTTTCCAAATTTCAAGTTGATAGCATTAGTAGTTCTTGATATATCCAGCTGTGACAGACAGATAGACAGACAGACTTAGTCTTACCATACCATCCTTTTTACCATTTTAGTACGGAACCCTAAAAAGCTTGTAATAACGCAATGCATTTATGTAATATCATAATTAAACTATGTATTATGAATTTATCAGAAACGGTAGCTATTGTAACATCACGCCTGTATTCCCCGAAGGGTTAGACAGATGTGTACACCCACATTTCGCCAGTTATGTTTAAGTCCCATGTTATAGGGGGCGAGCCTATTGCCATCAACCGGGCACAAATCCAGACTCCGGGCTTCCTCATCCGACTTCAAGTCACATGTTTGACTTTGACTTATCTCTTTGACTGTCGTTTTTTTTTTTATTTCGCCGTCGTCAGTCATTGTCAGCCGTAGTCAGAAAATGGCCGAACATTCGGCCGATTCTTCGGATTTATCGTCGGAGTAGACCCCCAGAATCACACTAATATTATAAAGGCGAAAGTTTGTGAGTATATGTGTGTGTTTGTTACTTCCTCACGCTCAAACGGCTGGACCAATTTTGATAAAATTTTGTATGGAGGTAGCTGACACCCCGTATTAACATATAGGCTATACTTTTTATTCCGATATTCCCACGGGATCGAGACTTACGCGGGTGAAATCCCGGGGCGCAGCTAGTAAGATAATTATAAAACTGAACACAATTCAATCTCGAAATGACACTCGCGCCTCCGTTTAACTACTCAATGAAGCAGTTAATCCTATATCTGATTAAAGCCATTTGTCAAACCATCTAATGTAATTGAGAATATGTTAATAATAATAATGTGTTGCATAGATCATTAATTTAGATAATTACGGTACTATGTAGAGACCTGTGGAGTAATAATTGCGGTATACCGCCAAATGGATTAAATTTGACAGCAGTATCCAATATGATTTATAATTCTACACTAGAATAAGGTCCTGAATCGTCGGTTGCAATTATTTTGATATCTTTTGTTTATGAATTTGTTTTAGTCTTTTAGGGTTCCGTAACAAACGGATAAAAAGGAACCATTATGGTAAGACTAAGTCTGTCTGTCTGTCACAGCTGGATATCTCAAGAACTACTAATGCTATCAACGTGAAATTTGGAATATTTTTAGACGACGTTTACCCAACCATTTAGCAAACAAGAAATAAATTAAAAAAATATATCTTTTTTGCAACAGGGCCTGAAAGGGGGTCTTAAAAATTCGAATGGAGTCTACTAGGGCATGTGGGTATCATATAAAAGAGCGCTGTTTGCATATTCTCAAACATTTTTTTTAGGCGTCATAGTTTTCGACTTTTGATGAAAAATGTAAAAAAAATACCGTTCCCCCCTTATCTCCGAAGTTTTCATAAAGAAAAATCTGAAATTATTCTATGTGATAGAAGTTTATGTAAAGATTACAGAAAAAATAAAACGATGTCTCTAAATAGCGTTTTTCAGAAATCATCAACATCATGTATACGTACGGAACCCTCGGTGCGCGAGTCCGACTCGCTCTTGACCGGTTTTTTTACTTTTTTACCTGCCACAATCGCAGTGAGTCCCTCCGCTATTTTTATATTTTCCTGACCAGCCAACAGTCTTTAAGAAAATTATCAGCGATAAGGGATCACATAGGGGATGGCGGGACGAGCTGGTTATGTTCCGAGAAAATTGAAAGGAGGACGCGCGGGCTCGCGAAAGATGAAAGGAGTGGAGGTCTTTGCCCAGGAGTGGGGTTGCTCAGTGTGGGCTAGTAAAAACAAAAGACTATCAATAAAACTAAACATATGTTTTTACTTTGTTACTCATTACATTAAAGCATATCCTTACATATTATAAAACAAAGATCCCCCGCCGCGTCTATCTGTCTGTATGAACGCGATAAACTCAAAAACTACTTAACGGATTTTCAAACTGTTTTAACCAATGGACGGAGTGATTCATGAGGAAGGTTTAAATGTACAATTAATTACAGTTTTGTGTAAATTGGCTGTGTTGTTAAAGATGTCGGAAAAACTATGCTGACGGGGAGATTTACTGACGCGTGCCTCGAAAACCGTAAGAGATACATTAAGAAGAAAAAGATTTTTAAGAAACAGTATATTTTTTTTTTTGTGAGTATTTTAGTTAAATTAAGCTAAGCTAAGTAATTAAGTATCAAAGCAATATTGTGGAAGCAACTACTGTTCTATTTTTCTTTTTTTTTTGTCATTAGCACAAACCTACCTACCCACCCCCCCTACTCCCCCCCCCCCCTACCTACCTATTTACCTTTAGTTAAATCGTGGACAATGGGTGTGGGTTACATGTTTGTTAAATCTTAGTTTAAGTATTTATTTGTATTTTT
The DNA here is from genome assembly GCA_963921375.1 of Tiliacea citrago. NCBI lineage: Eukaryota > Metazoa > Arthropoda > Insecta > Lepidoptera > Noctuidae > Tiliacea > Tiliacea citrago. The sequence goes on from OY992804.1 coordinate 10,308,984, forward strand.
AGCATGTAACTGTTTTTTGTCCCTACTAAAAAAATAAAATTTAAGTTTTACAGGATTGTAGGTGCATCTGAAAAAGATAAAAAAAAAACCATAATAGCATTATGTCTATCTTCTAAGGATGACCCATAGCAACCATTTTAATCTTTCAGAATTTGATAAAAAAAACATTGTTATTTCCATTGGGCATTTAATTTAAAAAAAATATATGCCTTGACATCATATCATTTAAATGATATGATGTCAAGGCATAGTACACAGGTAGTTAATAACCTGGATTACCATCATCATTTCAGCCAAAAGACGTCCACTACTGTAAATAGGCCTCCCCCTAAGGAGGGGTGTTTGCCATAATCGCCGCGCTTGGCAGGCGGGTTGGCGATCGCAGTATGGTGCTAAAATGCATAGAGACCGCTGCGGCCCATTCTCTAGTAAATCCCTTAGTCGCCTTTTACGAAACCCACGGGAAGAAATGGGGCCGTGCTATTCTTTACGTCCGGCACCACACGGAGCACTTGGATTACCATATAGAATAAATTAATATCGGTAGTACGACCATGGGATAATTTCCACGTGGGCTGAGTCGCAGGCAATCGCTTGTTCTATATCTTTCTAAACCTCTTTAATATCAACTGCCAACCATATCAAAGTAGCGTAAATACTTAAAGTTGTACTGGGGTACAACTGGTAGCTGCTGCATTTTCTGCCTTTACAAACCCCTTTTTATCGGGCATGCCATAGTCCCTTACTTATTCCTACCATCTCCTTCCATATATCCCAAGGTATGAACATATTATTATATACGCAGAAATTCCTCATCCTATCTCTATAATCACGCATAAAACCGCCTCTTTGTAGTTAGAGACAAAAACAAATTTATTGCACGTTCACAATGATTTTGACGTGGGTTCCTGATAGGGGTTTCGTAAACACCCTTATATTAATTGATGTAATTTATATGTGTACAACATTGGGGTTCAGAGCCAACGTTATTGCTTCGTTTAAACTGTTTCTACCTTGCTTTTTGTTGAATGTTGAAGATTTTAGAGCGAGTAGAGTGTTAGACGATTTTACTATTTTCACTATGTCGTAAATGTCAACAGAATCCATACCAACACCATCATCATTCACAGTCTGACTTCACACATTGATACTAGACATAATGCTTCTTTTTAATTTAGTCTTACCACTGAAGGGATTCATCTATTTATTGAGAATACCTAGAGCCACAAGAAAGATAAGCCAGTCAAAAAAGTTTACATTCCATAATAAAGTCAAATAGTCTGGTAATAAATCCTTTAATATCATTCATGAGAACCTCTTATACAAATGTTATAATGCGATATTCGATCACCATAAAACCGGAACGAAGATACATTGATGACGTAACCACTTAGAACCTGAACAACAAATTGCCGTTACTTCAGAAATTTTTGCCTTGCCTTATGAACTACCTAATTTAATTATTCAAGCCAACCTTAATGGACCAACTTAGCTTTAAAACAAAGAAGTAAAAAGAGATTAACATAAAATTAACTTCAAAAATATTCAATGTAATAACGACCGGAAAATAATGATGGCACGCAGAGACTACCAGCAATCAAAATCTGGTTAACCACTGAATGAAAACAAAGAATTTTGCGAACTTACAAAGCTGGGCCATTAATCAACAAAACTACTCCACAATTTAATAAATCATGAGAAAGAAAGAAGTGAAAATGTAAATCACGAACCACCATTTAGGGAATAATAATTAAAAGAGGTTTTTTACCCTGCCTACGCTTTTCAATCTATCGCTTCGGTATCCTTTTCGCATTTTATAGTGTAAATTGCTTTTTGTAATTCAGATTTCGTGGGTATGTAATTTATATGCCGTGACCCCGGGCATAAATGTTCAATACAATTAACAGCTCGATTTTAAGACTGATTAAAGAAAATCCTGATAATTTCAATAGTGTAACATCGAATTTGGGAATTATTATTACTAGCTTCTGAAAGATTTTTCACCCAATAACAAATATATATAGAAGTTTCATTTAGGATTATAAATCTCACAGACCATTACCTTGATTTTATCTGTTAAATAAACCTATCTAAACTTTGGCCCCTTACCAGTTAGTTTAAGAGAGCCTTTGACTGTAACGTGAATTACATCTATCTTCTAGCTCTATTGTTTCTTTGCGAACTTTGATTATATGAAAATCTCATACCGCGGTGAAAACATAATAAAAAACACATTATGTACTTACAAAGACACCTTTAAAAATACCAAGAAAATTCCTGAGCATTAAAGCTAGTGTTGGTCATCATAAACTTGACCTCAAACATAAAATCAAAATAAACATAAATTCGATTAGTGTTAAAGTAAATCGATCACATCAGCTCTTCATTCGTTTTTATCCGTTGTTTTCGGGTTCCGCTCTTTCAACGTAGTGAAAATACTATGCATTTTGGTGGGTGGAACGTTCCACCCACCAAACCATAACCATACATTTTTTATCTATGCGCACACTGTGCTTGCGAACGAATGAGTCGAGTCGAATCCAAGATGGCAGCAATCGCGGTTTACTAAGTGCGCGCTCCCGGTTAAAAATCCTTGCGATGAGAGTTAATCGTCGCTAAACGGCTTCTATCTGGACTGATTGTGATTCCTGAAGGCTCATATAGTGCAGTACAGACATTGGTGCACCAATTTGTAAGTGGATAATCGGACCGCGGCCGGTCGTCGTGCAACGCCAGCCACGTGCCACAACAGGACAAGATTCCCTCGAAGAGCCACAGGAGGCTAGCAGGTGAGTGACGCACTTTATGCTTGGAAGGTCTACCGGTCTCCCCGCGAGCAAGCACAGTTAATCATATTGTTAATAGAGCAAGCACAGTTAATCATATTGTTAATAGAGCAAGCACAGTTAATCATTAATCATATTAAAACTGAGCTTGCCCTCCAATGTACCACCATCGGCTTGGTACATTATTCTTGAATATCAATCGCCAGTCATTGAACTAATAGTTTCATCGTTCCCAAAACAAGCAATAAATTCAGATCCGTACTTAACATTTACCTCAAAAGGCTGTAACCAGTTGCAAGAAGTAAAGTCTATAATAAAGACGACAAATCCAAGGGCTGTAGGTAGCAGAGGTTTGGACGCTTGCCAAATCATTTCGCTACATTTTCTCTGCGTAACATTGTGTGGTGTAAGTCAAGAGTTATTGTAGGTATATCTTCATTTCAATAAAATATGATACACTTTCGTTCCGTGTGGTGCCGGACGTAAAGAATAGCACCATACGATTTCTTCCCGTGGGTGACGTAAAAGGTGACTAAGAGACTTACTAGAGAATGGGAGCAGCGTTCTCTATGCATATTAACACCACACTGCAATTGCCAACCCGCCTGCCAAGAGTGGCGATTATGGCATCGTATTTCTTCATTCATCCTTCATTCATCCCCCCTTCATTTGGGGGAGGCCTATGTCCAGCAGTGGACGTCTTTCGGCTAAAATAATGATGATGATATACTTTTGGAATGAAGTTCATTAACGCGGCTTGCGGTAGGAGTTGACTTGTAGAAATCGTCACGTAAGGATAAAGCGTTATGTCCCCATCATGTGACTCTCTCTCTTTGAGTGTATGTGTGCGTGCGAGTATCGACATTCGAGCAGACGAGCATGGTGCAAGTTGTAATGTTTTTAAATGATACTTACGGAACTTCGTTCCTGACGGGGGTTCCCCGACCGTACACGTATTTTTGTTGTGTAAAAAATAAAGTCAACTTCATCAATAGATTTTCTGACTTAGTCTTCTTCGTTTTCATCTTTGTAAACTGTCTGTTTTGCTGCAATCAATTTGATGTATACTATAATACCTTTCACTAGCGACCAACTCTGCTTCGCATGGTTGTTACGACTTGACAAAATATTGAGAAACCTTTATTTTATGTTAGTTTAATAAAAATGTTTTATACAAATAAACCTTTCAGAATAACTAGATATTAGTGAACACTGCATCAAGATTCGTTGCGTAGTTTAAAGTAAAAACATGGTCACACAGGCAGACACGACTACAGAAGCAACTTTAATTTGTAAATATGCATAGATAAAGATGTGGTTTATCGATTAGCATTTGCATTTGAATTGAATTTTCAAATGTATCTTTGAAATTTTTACCATCTAGTTCATCTCTTAGCATTCTTTCAAAGAGAATTTGATCACAATCTTCAATGTTTAACTTGTCCCAGCCATTTATACAGGCACGTGCCGAATCAAATCAATCTTTCTCTTAAACCCATGTTCGACCCCTGTCTCCTACAGTCGTAAGCCAATGTTCGCTCCCACGAGAGTCACCCTCTGCAGCAAACAACTGTCAATGCATTTTTAGTTGAAACTGATTGGCTTTTTTACTGACCAGTGATAGAAATAAGCCTACAAATAATATTTATTTTTCAACACATTTGGTTGAAGAATGCATTTACGAAGCCTGTTAAAATTGTTCGAAAGTTAAAAATTACGCACCATACAACGGAATGTGCGGTAAAATAGGTACTCTCACCTAAGTATATGTTTTACCGCATACTCTGTTGTATAGCGCCATGCGTGTCCGTTACGGTTTTTATTAAATTTAAAATACTTAATAATTTTATATCATAGAAGACTCGAAGAAATACTCAATCATTCTCTGAAAATGTTTTGATGGCTTGTTTCATTACCTATTGTACTGTTTTCTCGCAAATGTGTTGAAAAACGTTGTATGACACACGTGCGGAAATTGGTATTTACAAATTCGTGACCATGGTAAGCGCTCGACGGGCTTAAATTTGCCTATTCATTCGTAAAAACCAACTTACCGCACTAGTATCATAAAAAACTATGAATTTACTTTGTTTTCAAATATTACGTCAGCACTCCTGTTTTTTGCACGCGCGCAAATACATTCCTTTCTCACTTAGCGGGTACTTGTCGCCCGTTTTTGAACTGTCATTGTCATTCATAACAATGAAATCGTGCTCTGACTCGCTTCATGTAATTTATCTAAAGGTGCTTGATCATTAAAAGTATGTTGTCTTAATAGATGACAAATTATACTTTGTTTCTGTAAATTTGTTGTAAAAACAATTTAACACTTCAAAATTAATAATAATATTTTATAACCAGGTGAGGTTACGAGTTCTAGGTCGTAGGTTCGAACCCAGACAGGCGCTTTACTTTTTGAAAATTATTTCATCACAACTGCTCTCAAAACGATGAAGGAAAACATCGTGAGGAAACAGGCATGTCTGAGAACCAAAAACTTGATGACATGTACAATTGTACATCTATCAACCCGCACTGGGCCCGCGTGGTGGATGGCGGCCCACTCACTCTCTCACTCTCACTGAGAGGAGGCCTGTGTCCCAACAGTGAGAACGTTATAGGCTGATTATGTGGGGACTGGTTTTCCTGACTACTCTAAGAAGAAATACCAAAACAAACTCATGGGATAAACATATGAAATCTTATTATTTACACCACACAAACCAAGAAACTGGGTGAAAGTAGGAATAAAATGAGAAGATTTTAATATCAGAATCTTTAATTAACTTGAAAAATATTTTGCACTGGCTTTGATTGTTTAAAAACTCTTTCGAAGTTGTAATATGAAAATTTTGAACAAATTAAGTGTTACAAACGGAGGCGCTCGTAGGCTTCAGACAAAAATACAAGATAATAAATTGTGAGATTTCTTCCTTCGTTATATTTGTGAGAAACCAATAAATATGATAGATGAGAGAAGCATGTGATAAAACTGGAAAACTTGACATTTTAATTATTATGCAAAATCATCATTATATATAATTTCATATACATATTTACATAGCTGAATATTGGGATCCTGCCGTTTTGCCGAAAAGATTTTGCCAAATTTTCATTACCCAAACAAATTTTAGTAACCTTTTTTTATACCATTGCAATATTTCGAATGATTTTAGTACGCATATTTTCATTTGGTCAAATTTTTACTTGGTAAAATATTACCAAGTATAATGTCATTATGGCATTTGGTCTTTAATCAAATGATTTATTACAGCAAACAATCTTCAGACAATAAACGTTTTTGAGCGAGCGAAGCGAGCGGTGCCGCGGCAGCGGCCGGCGAGTGCCAGACACGACTAGCATTAATAGAAAAAAAGATATTGTTTTTAGTAGGTTACCCGGAACATAACTATTTAGATTAGGTTAATTTCTTTTTAAAAAAAAATGGGTAGGTTAGGTTAGGTTAAAACTGTGACCACCTACGCACTAGCCCAGCGAGCGAAGCGAGCGGTGCCGCGGCAGCGGCCGGCGAGTGCCAGAAACGACTTGCATTAATAGAAAAAAGGGATTGTTTTTAGTAGGTTACCCGGATCTGAACTATTTCGATTAGGTTAATTACTTATTTATATTATTATTTGATTTTGCGTAAAAACTGTTATTCCAACTGAAATATTTGACTAAATAAAAAATGTTAAAAGTAATAGTTGGTAAACAAGTTATAGTTTAAACGTTCATTTGTCAAACATTAGGTTTGCGTTACAATTTTTTGTGAATAGATTTTTTGCTAAGTAATAATTTGGCAAATGAAATTATGCGAGAAATTTTTTGGGAAGTGAAAATTTGTCAAATTCCTTTCGGTCAAACAAGGGAGACCCCTGAATATTATATACAAAATTACATGAATATTAACATTGAAAAGTATTATATTTATTACTTTAATTATTGTGAATAACACTAGCACTATGTGGGTAATATGTTTTCTTTAATATTTTTTCTCTTTTTTTAGGGTTCCGTAGTAAACAAGGAACCCTTATAGTTTCACTGTAGTGAAACTGTCTGTCTGTCTGTCCGTGTCCCCAGCTTAGCTCAGAGACTCTTAGTACTAGAAAGCTGTAATTTGGCATGGGTATAGATATTTATCGTATAGATATATTATTAATAACTTTGCACGTAAAGTTGGGGTGATATTTTTTTTTCTCGTCTATCCCATAGTATGAGGTATCGTCGGAAAAATATTGTGGGTCTGTGAAAACCATTTTTCAATTCAGGGATCCGTTTGCGTAATATTAAGCTTAAAAGTACAATTTTTTGTTAGGGTCAAGTGTCTCCCCCCCTGCCAGCTAAATGGTTGGTTTTGGATACGTGAAAAAATTCATGGCAGTAGTATATAAATAACGAAATCAAAAGAAAATCTATCACAGCTAAGTAGGCTTTACAAGTTAATGAGTAATAGTAGTCCAGCTTAAATTTGCAGTTGGAGAATTGACCGTAACGTGAATCGTTATGTTTGTTTTTGGGATAAGTACGGAACCTTTAATTGTGCGTGGTCCGACATGCACTTGGCCAGTTTTTTTTTCTTTCTCAGTTAGTTTTAATGATGGTCTGGCATTTTGAGAACTTTATGCGGCCTACCCAAATGTTCTTTGTTTGGTATTGTTCCTGGAGTCGTTGAGTTCCTTATATCTTGAGTTGAGCTGCACGATTACTGACAAATGCTTGCACTGATTGGACAGGTCCACTCAAATTTGTGTAGTTATTTCCTCAAAAGACCATTTCAGACACGGATCTACATGGTCCCCACATGCTCTGACTAAGATTATCTTGGTCAGAGCATGTGAGGACATTTGGGTAGGCTAGAGATAATGAACTTTAAAAGAGACTTTGACCCCTGAGTTCGTTTCGCCATTTGTTCTCAGGGGTAGTCAGATAGGGAATGTCGACTTTATCTGGCATTTTTTTTTTTTAATTTACTTGTGTAAGTGATTCTGATATTGTAGGCGAAGCACCATGATTTGATAATACAACAACATGAGTTGTAACTATGTTTTATTTACTTATAGCATGCCATAGTCAGATATGCTGTAACAGATTGTGTTACGTATCACTTTACATGATAACAACATTGTAACATAACATGTATTTTGATAACATCATCATTTGGATAATGATCGTAATAATGCAAGGTAAAAACTCGGGTTGAAACATGCATGATCAATCTTACGCAATAATATTGTCAATTGCGTAAGATTAATCAAGTTGCAACACGATTCTGAGGTGGCGACCTAACTCAAGGCCAAACCCAGCCACGCTTTGGTAACCCGTAGCATTGTATGGAAGAAAAGTTAAAACCCTTCAGGGCCCACACGCTACTTGAGCTAATGACCAAAGCCATATATACAGAAGAAATTCAAATTAAATTAAGTTCTAAACGCTTAAAAGTTCTTATTGTGTCAGCAAGTGCAGTCTTCGACAAGTCTCCGGTGAAGTAACAGCTCCTCATAACTGTTAGCTTTACAAGTCGCGAATTTTCTATAAATAGCTCAGGGCAGTCAAGTTATCATAGCTTAGGATTATTTTACTTCTCTATTATTGTGTATTTCCGTGTACTCTTTAATGATCCTTTATGCTTATTTGACTGTATTTCCGTGTTGTGTACAATTAACTAACCTTACGTATGTGATTTAAATTCGTGTTAAACTATTGTGTGTGTAAATAGCAAATATAACGTTTTAAAAAGTGCTGAAAGTGGTTTCAATTAAGTTCCCTCGTCAAGGGAACATCATCACCCCCGCCTACATCACCTGACTCCCGCGTTAATAACATTTTGGTCCTGTCGAGCCGGATCAGGTTCAACTAGAGGGAATTAATAAATAATAATAAATAATAAATTAATTAAAAAACCACATAATAATGAGTTTAAGGAGCGAAATAACCACACGCAGTAAACTACGTAAGCTAACGGAGGAAATGAGTGTTCGTAGACATCAAGAGATGGTCTCTGACTCAGGTGTGACCACCGAAAGGGCACCAGAGTCACCGTCTGTTGCACCAACGATGGCATCCACGTCTGCCCTCAATATCCCACTGACGGGTGGTCGAGTAGTCGACTTCAGTAGGAGTACGCCAGAGGGACCACAGGGAGGACAGACAGCCACTAAAGACCGACATAGATCGCCGCGAAGCAAAGGCTCGTCTAAACATAGCCGAGTCGATTACTTAAGGAAAAGAGTCGAATACGAAGCTGAGCGCGAGTTGGTGCAAATGAAGGAGAACTTAGTCAAAAAGAGACTAGAAGCTGACATCGCCGAAATAGAGGCGGCTGCTGACAGCGATGACTCTCACTCAGATGTGAGTACGACACAGCGCGTGGAAGAGTGGGTGAATACAACGCCCCAGGTGCCGCAATTGAACGAAGTATTGCGCACACCGGCTGTGTCAGGCGCGACCACTGAAATGGCTGCGCCCCGTGAACCATCTGAAACTGTAAGTAGAGTGAATCGCGTACCGAATACATACCGTGCGTCGTCAGTGCCTAATGAAAATGTGTCGCGTATAACAAGGGCATCTGAGCCAGTACCGTTACGTAACATAACGGTACCGAGTACGCCATCATACGTGCCAGTGTCAACAGAAGGTGTGAGATTTCGTCTACCCGAATATTATCCCGTCTTTACCACTCCGGTCGCAAGTGTACCTCAAGTATCAACACTTGAGTCGGATACACGGCGGCAGACGCAGTACGGAGCGGGTGAAAGAGAGAGACGGCGAGAATCGTCGGGAGACAGAGACAGCAAAATCGACAGACTGGCAGAGGCAATCTCAAGCATGGCACGACCACGGCCGGTACCAAGACAAGCTTACGAATTGCCATATTTTAATGGGGACCCATCCGACTGGATATCTTATAGAAATATGTATTGGGATACGACCCGGCAATACGAATTTAAAGCGCATGAAAACTTAGCACGGTTAAAAACCTCATTACAAGGCGAGGCAAAGATATCAGTGGAGGATTTATTAAGGACGTCGACGGATCCCACTGATATAATGCGTGCGTTAGAGGACGAGTTTGGTCACCCGACCTTAGTGCTACAGTGCGTACTGAAGAAAGTACGAGATTTACCTAGAGTGACGGAGAGTTGCCGGGAGCTAGGTAAATTCTCTTCTACAGTAAGAAATTGTGTATCATTATTAAAAAACATACACGCAGAGGGCTACATAAATAACCCACAATTAGTGAGTGACCTGCTGAGCAAGTTAACACCGGTACAACGTACGCAGTACGGTGACTTTGCGATGGGCCTAGATAACGCGCAGGGGGTGGATTTAAGAGTGTCACCGAACTTAGAAATGTTCTCGGAATTCCTGACACACCTAACACGCTCGGCATCATACTACGCGCAAGCTAACATGTTCGAGTCGAGTCCACCCAAACAACTTGCGAAGCAACAAAAGCATGGCGCCGGTCAAACCCGACCAGTGACCAATGCACGCCCCGCTGCCAGCAGGCCACCGTGGGTTCAAAAGGTGAACACGCAAAGTGACGAATCCCTCGCACCGAAAGAGTGCATAATATGCCAGAAGAAACACACCATTGAAGAGTGTGAACAGTTTAAAAAGCTGACAGTGCAACAGCGTTGGGACACAATCAAAGATAAAAACACGTGTTTCAAGTGCCTGGTGAGAAAACACCCTAAGAGGTTTTGCCGCGCAAGTAGATGCGAAAAGTGCGGCTACGGGCATCACCTGTTGTTGCACGCGGACAAGCAGCCGAAGGAGGATAAACAGCCGAAAACTGAGAAAACAGAAAGCATCACGAACATAGGAGAGTGGCGAGCAACCGCGTTATTAAAAATAGTGCCGGTATCAATCAGCGACAATAAACAATGTTACGCATTATTAGACGATGGTGCGACGGTATCGTTGATAGACAGTTCTCTCGCTACCGACCTAGAGGGTCCGTGTGTACCTCTTTCGCTGAAGACCGCGGGCGGCCACGGAGTGACGGACCTAACCTCGCGAATGGTACAAGTGCGCGTGAAAGGACCCAATGGTCAGTGTCACAACATTAAGTGTCGCACAATGGTAGACATAAACCTACCAACGCAGACAGTGTCCGCCTCAGTGATAGGCGACAATGCCCATCTCAGCGACTTGGGTTGCGTGGAGATGAGGGGCGCGAAGCCGCTGCTGCTCCTCGGGCAGGACAACTGGGAGCTACTCGTCAGCCAGGACATCCGCCAGGGACGATCCGGTAAGCCAGTTGCCTCACTTACTAGATTAGGTTGGGTCATACATGGACCATTCAATAATTCTAGTTCTGATGAAATAGTCAATTGCATGACAGTCTCCCTCCCTGACTTACATAACTTAGTTAAGTCACAGTTTGAGCTAGAATCAATAGGCATTTCAGAAAATAAGCGCAAACATAGGGATGTCGAAAAGGCGTTAGAAGTGTTGGACAGCACTAGCCATCGCACCATAGATAAGTCGCAATGTGTAGGCGAAGCACCATGATTTGATAATACAACAACATGAGTTGTAACTATGTTTTATTTACTTATAGCATGCCATAGTCAGATATGCTGTAACAGATTGTGTTACGTATCACTTTACATGATAACAACATTGTAACATAACATGTATTTTGATAACATCATCATTTGGATAATGATCGTAATAATGCAAGGTAAAAACTCGGGTTGAAACATGCATGATCAATCTTACGCAATAATATTGTCAATTGCGTAAGATTAATCAAGTTGCAACACGATTCTGAGGTGGCGACCTAACTCAAGGCCAAACCCAGCCACGCTTTGGTAACCCGTAGCATTGTATGGAAGAAAAGTTAAAACCCTTCAGGGCCCACACGCTACTTGAGCTAATGACCAAAGCCATATATACAGAAGAAATTCAAATTAAATTAAGTTCTAAACGCTTAAAAGTTCTTATTGTGTCAGCAAGTGCAGTCTTCGACAAGTCTCCGGTGAAGTAACAGCTCCTCATAACTGTTAGCTTTACAAGTCGCGAATTTTCTATAAATAGCTCAGGGCAGTCAAGTTATCATAGCTTAGGATTATTTTACTTCTCTATTATTGTGTATTTCCGTGTACTCTTTAATGATCCTTTATGCTTATTTGACTGTATTTCCGTGTTGTGTACAATTAACTAACCTTACGTATGTGATTTAAATTCGTGTTAAACTATTGTGTGTGTAAATAGCAAATATAACGTTTTAAAAAGTGCTGAAAGTGGTTTCAATTAAATTCCCTCGTCAAGGGAACATCATCACCCCCGCCTACATCACCTGACTCCCGCGTTAATAACATTTTGGTCCTGTCGAGCCGGATCAGGTTCAACTAGAGGGAATTAATAAATAATAATAAATAATAAATTAATTAAAAAACCACATAATAATGAGTTTAAGGAGCGAAATAACCACACGCAGTAAACTACGTAAGCTAACGGAGGAAATGAGTGTTCGTAGACATCAAGAGATGGTCTCTGACTCAGGTGTGACCACCGAAAGGGCACCAGAGTCACCGTCTGTTGCACCAACGATGGCATCCACGTCTGCCCTCAATATCCCACTGACGGGTGGTCGAGTAGTCGACTTCAGTAGGAGTACGCCAGAGGGACCACAGGAAGGACAGACAGCCACTAAAGACCGACATAGATCGCCGCGAAGCAAAGGCTCGTCTAAACATAGCCGAGTCGATTACTTAAGGAAAAGAGTCGAATACGAAGCTGAGCGCGAGTTGGTGCAAATGAAGGAGAACTTAGTCAAAAAGAGACTAGAAGCTGACATCGCCGAAATAGAGGCGGCTGCTGACAGCGATGACTCTCACTCAGATGTGAGTACGACACAGCGCGTGGAAGAGTGGGTGAATACAACGCCCCAGGTGCCGCAATTGAACGAAGTATTGCGCACACCGGCTGTGTCAGGCGCGACCACTGAAATGGCTGCGCCCCGTGAACCATCTGAAACTGTAAGTAGAGTGAATCGCGTACCGAATACATACCGTGCGTCGTCAGTGCCTAATGAAAATGTGTCGCGTATAACAAGGGCATCTGAGCCAGTACCGTTACGTAACATAACGGTACCGAGTACGCCATCATACGTGCCAGTGTCAACAGAAGGTGTGAGATTTCGTCTACCCGAATATTATCCCGTCTTTACCACTCCGGTCGCAAGTGTACCTCAAGTATCAACACTTGAGTCGGATACACGGCGGCAGACGCAGTACGGAGCGGGTGAAAGAGAGAGACGGCGAGAATCGTCGGGAGACAGAGACAGCAAAATCGACAGACTGGCAGAGGCAATCTCAAGCATGGCACGACCACGGCCGGTACCAAGACAAGCTTACGAATTGCCATATTTTAATGGGGACCCATCCGACTGGATATCTTATAGAAATATGTATTGGGATACGACCCGGCAATACGAATTTAAAGCGCATGAAAACTTAGCACGGTTAAAAACCTCATTACAAGGCGAGGCAAAGATATCAGTGGAGGATTTATTAAGGACGTCGACGGATCCCACTGATATAATGCGTGCGTTAGAGGACGAGTTTGGTCACCCGACCTTAGTGCTACAGTGCGTACTGAAGAAAGTACGAGATTTACCTAGAGTGACGGAGAGTTGCCGGGAGCTAGGTAAATTCTCTTCTACAGTAAGAAATTGTGTATCATTATTAAAAAACATACACGCAGAGGGCTACATAAATAACCCACAATTAGTGAGTGACCGGCTGAGCAAGTTAACACCGGTACAACGTACGCAGTACGGTGACTTTGCGATGGGCCTAGATAACGCGCAGGGGGTGGATTTAAGAGTGTCACCGAACTTAGAAATGTTCTCGGAATTCCTGACACACCTAACACGCTCGGCATCATACTACGCGCAAGCTAACATGTTCGAGTCGAGTCCACCCAAACAACTTGCGAAGCAACAAAAGCATGGCGCCGGTCAAACCCGACCAGTGACCAATGCACGCCCCGCTGCCAGCAGGCCACCGTGGGTTCAAAAGGTGAACACGCAAAGTGACGAATCCCTCGCACCGAAAGAGTGCATAATATGCCAGAAGAAACACACCATTGAAGAGTGTGAACAGTTTAAAAAGCTGACAGTGCAACAGCGTTGGGACACAATCAAAGATAAAAACACGTGTTTCAAGTGCCTGGTGAGAAAACACCCTAAGAGGTTTTGCCGCGCAAGTAGATGCGAAAAGTGCGGCTACGGGCATCACCTGTTGTTGCACGCGGACAAGCAGCCGAAGGAGGATAAACAGCCGAAAACTGAGAAAACAGAAAGCATCACGAACATAGGAGAGTGGCGAGCAACCGCGTTATTAAAAATAGTGCCGGTATCAATCAGCGACAATAAACAATGTTACGCATTATTAGACGATGGTGCGACGGTATCGTTGATAGACAGTTCTCTCGCTACCGACCTAGAGGGTCCGTGTGTACCTCTTTCGCTGAAGACCGCGGGCGGCCACGGAGTGACGGACCTAACCTCGCGAATGGTACAAGTGCGCGTGAAAGGACCCAATGGTCAGTGTCACAACATTAAGTGTCGCACAATGGTAGACATAAACCTACCAACGCAGACAGTGTCCGCCTCAGTGATAGGCGACAATGCCCATCTCAGCGACTTGGGTTGCGTGGAGATGAGGGGCGCGAAGCCGCTGCTGCTCCTCGGGCAGGACAACTGGGAGCTACTCGTCAGCCAGGACATCCGCCAGGGACGATCCGGTAAGCCAGTTGCCTCACTTACTAGATTAGGTTGGGTCATACATGGACCATTCAATAATTCTAGTTCTGATGAAATAGTCAATTGCATGACAGTCTCCCTCCCTGACTTACATAACTTAGTTAAGTCACAGTTTGAGCTAGAATCAATAGGCATTTCAGAAAATAAGCGCAAACATAGGGATGTCGAAAAGGCGTTAGAAGTGTTGGACAGCACTAGCCATCGCACCATAGATAAGTCGCAATGGGAAGTAGGTCTATTGTGGAAGCATAATAACGTACAATTGCCCAACAACTACAATCAGGCCCGGCAGAGGTTGTACGGTATAGAGAAACGAATGCGCAAAGACGCTAGTTTCGCAGAGGCATATGCGAAGCAAATAAATCGATTAGTGGACGAGGGTTACGCGCGCAAAGTAGAAGGCGAAGTAGCCAGTACACCGGTTTGGTATTTGCCACATTTTGCAGTGGTAAATCCCAACAAACCAGGGAAACTTCGCCTAGTGTTCGACGCGGCCGCCACGTCACATGGAACGTGTCTAAATGACAACCTACTGACCGGACCTGACTTATTAAATTCATTGTTAGGAATTTTAATAAAATTTAGAATAGGCCCTGTAGCCTTTTCAGGCGACATCGCTGACATGTTCCTAAGAGTACGAATCAGGGCAGAGGATCAAGGCGCCCAGTTATTTTTGTGGCGAGACGCGGACCAACATAGGGAACCAGATACATATGCGATGAATTCCATGATATTTGGCGCAGCCTCATCACCTACCACGGCGATATATATATTAAACAAAAATGCCAGTGAGTTTGGAACGACATATCCCGAGGCTGTTGAGGCAATAAAGACCAGGCATTACATGGACGATTATCTAGACAGTGCCTGGTCCGCAGACGAAGCCAATAGGCTGGTTGAGGAGGTGACCAGTATACACGCCTCTGGCGGGTTCATAATCCGGGGGTGGGTCACCAACTCACCAGAGCTTAGGGATAGGTTGGCAATAGATATGCCTGATAGGGTAGCCCTTGAGAAAGGAGCGGGCACTGTGGAGAGGACCCTAGGTCTGATATGGTCACCAAAGAAAGACGATTTAGGCTTTGATCTCTCATTTAAAAGGCTGCCGGCCGAAATATTGAACGGTAACCTGGTGCCCACGAAACGTCAGTTCTTGAGCATGATTATGTCAATTTATGATCCACTGGGTTTCCTTTATCCATGCGTTATTCAGTCGCGCATACTGATGCAGAGGATATGGAAATCGGGGATCCAGTGGGACGAACCCTTACTAGACAAAGACGCCAAGGTGTGGTTCATTTGCTTAAGTAATCTGAAACGTCTAGAAGACGTAAAAATACCACGGTGGTATGGTTTAAACCTAGAAAACCTAGAGTTGCATGCCTTCGGAGATGCTAGCGAACTAGCATACGCCGCGGTCATTTACCTAGTGGGTTATAACTCCGAAGGTAGCAGGGAGATTGTCATGCTGCTAGGGAAGGCTAGAGTGGCTCCACAAAAAGTAGTATCTATTCCCAGATTAGAGCTGCAAGCTGCGGTATTGGCCTGCCGGTTGGCAGACACCGCTGAGAAAGAGTTAGGTTTGCAAATTAAAAAGAAATTCTATTGGACCGACAGTAAAACTGTCTTAAAGTGGATCAATTCTGATGCCCAAGAGTTCCAACGGTTCGTTTCTCACAGACTAGCCGAGATAGATAGGTTATCAGACAGAGGCAACTGGCACTGGGTACCCTCGGAGGACAACCCAGCTGATAAAGCGACCAGGTTGTGTTGGCCTGATAACCATGCAGAGTGGCTCTCGGGCCCCTCTTTCTTACGTAACCCACAGGAGCAGTGGCCGGCATGTCGCGAGCCTGAGGAAACCGAGGCGGACCTCGAGCGCATCCAGCGGGTCCACGCGACCACAACGCCCGCGGCTCCACTTCTACAGTACGAGCGCTACTCTTCATGGGCACGCATACAGCGCGTCACAGCGCGCGTACTAATTTTTGTCGCCCGGTGTCGTAAACGCCGGGTCACTACCGAGCTAAGCCCACGTGACTTAGAGGAAGCACACGACTTCCTAATAAAGTTGTGTCAGGAAGATAGCTTCCATGACGAGCGGGCCGCAATCCTAAAAGGCCTGCCCGTCCCTATCAGCAGCAACGTCAAGGCGCTCGACCCGATGATCGCCGACGGAGGGCTGCTAAGAGTGAGGGGACGTCTAAGTGCCTGTGAGGCGCTCACATTCGGCGAGAAGCACCCAATAATTTTGGAGGGTCGTCACCCTCTGACTAGAAAGCTAATCGCACACTACCATGCGTTGGCTCTACATGCTAACCACGAAACAGTCGTTAACAACCTACGAGAGAAATACTGGGTCACAAAGGTAAGGACCTCAGTAAAAGCAGTAATCGCAAGTTGTCAGCTTTGTCGTATTTGCAGAGCTAAACCAGCCCCACCAAAGATGGGTGACCTCCCACTCGCCAGGATAGAGGTGAACCGAAGAGCCTTCGTTCGAGTGGGAGTCGACTACTTCGGCCCGATGGAGGTCGCTATCGGGCGACGGCGCGAAAAGAGGTGGGGAGCCCTATTCACCTGCCTCACTACGCGCGCCGTCCACCTGGAGTTGGCCGCCTCATTGAGCGCCGACTCCGCCATACTAGCCTTGCGGCGCCTCATAGCGCGCCGCGGGCAGCCAGCGCATCTGTACTCTGACCAGGGTACCAATTTCATCGGGGCAAATACCGAGCTCCGAGCGGCCCTGAAAGACCTCAACCATGGTCGAGTAAGGGACGAGGCCATCAATCGAGGAATCGAGTGGCATTTCAATCCCCCGGCGGCCCCACACATGGGCGGCTGCTGGGAGCGCCTGGTGAGATCCGTAAAGAACGCGCTGCGGAGCACGCTTAAAGAGCGGGCCCCCCGTGAGGAGGTTCTGTATACCCTCCTCACAGAGGCCGAACTGATCATCAACAGCCGACCATTGAGCTACGTGTACGACGACCACCACCAGCCCGTGGTCCTGACTCCGAACCATTTGCTCCTGGGCACGGCGTCCGGGAGTACTCCGATGGCACCAGCCGACGTCGACGACGTCGACTCGCGCCGGCAATGGCGGCGTGTAAACGCGCTCGCTGACATGTTCTGGCGGCGCTGGCTGCGGGAATATCTCCCAACGCTGCAACGTCGCGAAAAGTGGGCAGATAATGTGCCAAATGTGCGTGTCGGCGACGTTGTGATAATAGCCGACAATAACAAACAACGTAGTGCGTGGACTAAAGGAGTTATAAAAACAGTGTACCACGGGAGTGACGGCATCATCCGTGTAGTAGACATTAAAACTACAAACGGGGTCCTGCGTCGGCCTGTAGCTAAGATCATCGTGCTTCCCACAGACCAAGAAATGTAATACGGTTGAACCCTGTTACAGGGGGTGGAATGTAGGCGAAGCACCATGATTTGATAATACAACAACATGAGTTGTAACTATGTTTTATTTACTTATAGCATGCCATAGTCAGATATGCTGTAACAGATTGTGTTACGTATCACTTTACATGATAACAACATTGTAACATAACATGTATTTTGATAACATCATCATTTGGATAATGATCGTAATAATGCAAGGTAAAAACTCGGGTTGAAACATGCATGATCAATCTTACGCAATAATATTGTCAATTGCGTAAGATTAATCAAGTTGCAACACGATTCTGAGGTGGCGACCTAACTCAAGGCCAAACCCAGCCACGCTTTGGTAACCCGTAGCATTGTATGGAAGAAAAGTTAAAACCCTTCAGGGCCCACACGCTACTTGAGCTAATGACCAAAGCCATATATACAGAAGAAATTCAAATTAAAATAAGTTCTAAACGCTTAAAAGTTCTTATTGTGTCAGCAAGTGCAGTCTTCGACAAGTCTCCGGTGAAGTAACAGCTCCTCATAACTGTTAGCTTTACAAGTCGCGAATTTTCTATAAATAGCTCAGGGCAGTCAAGTTATCATAGCTTAGGATTATTTTACTTCTCTATTATTGTGTATTTCCGTGTACTCTTTAATGATCCTTTATGCTTATTTGACTGTATTTCCGTGTTGTGTACAATTAACTAACCTTACGTATGTGATTTAAATTCGTGTTAAACTATTGTGTGTGTAAATAGCAAATATAACGTTTTAAAAAGTGCTGAAAGTGGTTTCAATTAAATTCCCTCGTCAAGGGAACATCATCACCCCCGCCTACATCACCTGACTCCCGCGTTAATAACAGATATCCTATTTACAGAATAAAATAAAAATATTTCATTTCATTTCATGGTACAAAAGACAGAAGGACTATACCTACTCGTAGTGGACGGAACAAACTGCCAAGGACGAAAAAATATTGTAACATGTATAAATAATCAAACAGACTCAAAGCGGATTCTCACTATTCTACGAAAACATCAAGACCAAAAAATAAATAAAAAATAAGGGTCTTGATTTACAAAAATAGGCTACATTTGAACCCAGATGAGTCCAAATAGATCGCTAAGGCAAAATGGGGTTGGAAAATGAAATGTATTAGGATGACAAAATAATGGACCATTACTCTGAATCTGAGCTCAGCATTTAAACGTAAGCTGAACTTGATCTGAACTGACTTTCATATTCGAAATTACATCCACGAGTTTCTTCCTCGTCTTTCAAAATATATATTTTATTATTATTATGGAAAAGGTTTCTAGCTTTAGCATGACTGACATAACATCACACCTTGTTTCCCCGAAGGGTTAGGCAGAGGTGAACCCATAAAAAGTACACCCACATTTCGCCAGTTATGTTTAAGTCCCATGTAATAGAAGGCGAGTCTATTGCCATCAACCAGGCGCATATCCAAACTTCGGGCATCTGAAAAATTCCTAATGGAAAAACCCAATAACACTTTGCCCGACCTGGGAATCGAACCCAGGACCTAATGCTCAGCAGTAGCGCCTGCGACCAACGAGGCAGTAGAATAGGATTAAAGTTATGTTAGAATAACACCTCGAAAAATGTATGGCCAATCTGAAGTTTATGCTAGTTGTCGCTAACTCCATGTGTATTAATACGGGAGGATACGTTTCCTAACTGTTACTTCTTCTACTTCTTCCTAGTACATTTACTTCACATGACCATCACCAGCTCATGACCTTCGGGCGATTCACTGAGCTGCACGTAAGTGCAGTAGCTCGCCTAGCTCGGTGACTCGGCTGGGGAACATGATGACAATTTAGTGTCGTGTTGTTTTTAATTTTATTGATTTAATTTCAAAAATAGTGCCCTTTTTCTTTTTTCTTTTTTGGGTGGGTAATTATCAAATGTCTTCTCCCGCTCTGGATGGAGGGCGTGTCAGACTTTTACTGACTAAAACCCACCAGTGTTCCTTCCTTTGCCTGTGTGCCAGGGCCACGATATCCCTTTCGGACAAACTCGCAACCCTGGCAGGCATTGGCCCTAATGGACCCCGTCAATTCGTGCTGACGTCTCTTTGAGGCGCGCGTGGAACACAACGCGCCGTTGACCCGGGCCTGGTCCTTATCGGACGGCGAGCTACCCATCGCTCACCGTCCGCAAGCCCGCGCCTACGGTGGCCGGAAATCGGCTTGCGACTCCCGACGCCCAGGGCGTCTCCTGCGGCGACTAGGGGCGTTAGGGCGCAAACCCTGCCTCTCCCTCACGCGGTCCGCCTCCTCCGACGAGCATTACTGCTTCGCAGAAGGAGGTGAAAAAATAGTGCCCTATGCTTGCAACTTGATCTCATTGTTTTGGTATTTTTATTAATCGGTCAGTATATCCGTCCACAATTTAAGTAACTGATCTAAGTTTTATGTTAACCGTAGTCTGTAGTTTAACTATACCTGTAAAAGTTATTATCTATTAATTAATATTATAATTGGTGCTATTATTTCAATATCTATTACTCTATTCTTGTGATAATATGGACTGTACATTGTAATGTGTAACATTGTTTGAAATAAATATTGATTTAATTAGTTTTTTTTATTATTTTGTTTTTTTTTAACTATCCCACGACTGCCATACCTATATAATCAGTGTAATTTGAGACAATTATTATTAAAAGAGTAATCGTAGAGTTTCTTGCCAGCTCGTCTCCATAAGAAAGGCCCAATTGGAACCGAGCCCCTAGATTCTGACGTTTCACAAATCTAGGTTTATGTGAAATACAATATTTTCAATTTTTAACTCGGTAATCCAAAAACTTTGCAACTTCAGTGGCCGCCTGTACAGTAGAGATCGCTCAGAATATAGATGTTAGAGCACAATTGCACAACGAGCAGAGCATGAAGAGGGACATTACATAATCTGGGGATTAGTAACATCCTATTTTTTTTTTTGTTTTTTTGTTTCCGGGGTGGATGTCCTCCGCCCTGGGGCGTGTCGTGAGTGCCGGGCCGCTTCTGCGGGCCACCTCTAATGTGGGGTGGCGTTTGACGTCTAAGAGGGGAACACTACGCGCCGCCACCCGTGTCCTGTATGATAGGGGACAGTGGAAGTTTACCGTCCCTGGACCCATTTAGGAGGGCCGGAAGGGGCATTGTCTGCCCTCTGCCGACGCGGAAGAGATCGCCCGCTCCCTTTCCGCAGCCTCCTTCTGCAACATGACAGTTTCGTAGAAGGATACCACCGCGTTCCAGAACTCCTTGCTGCTGACCATCGACTCGACAAAGGCCGGCAGCGACTGGCCGCTGCCTACTCCTGAGATGGGGTTCAGTTTCATCCTGTAGCCCAAACTTTAACAATCCTTAAAAAATAGCGTTCTTAACACAGAAAGATAGCTCTCTCTATTAAAGCTGATCAAAGTGAAATTAGTGTATAATTATTGAGAAGGATATCAAGTATAGTCCACCTAACGCAAGATACACACGTTAAAGATAAAAACAGCTGACTACACATTAGAGGTATGACCGGGAAAATTTACGCGATCAATAATGACAACGCAAAAACGATGCCCTTATTAATACTGCAGAACAAAAGGCGCTAGGGTAGATATAGGTACAAAATAGATGAGCACAGAAGGTCGGCTCCGTGAAACAGGTGAAAACGCACGCATACATAGACACGCTTCACGTACAGCGAGTGCAAGCGCACTCGCGACTGGCATTTGAGATCCTCCCGTACGTACGGGTATGTGTGTGTGCGCCTGTTTTTGCTCATTGTATGGAGTCCGCCTTCTGTACCTTTCGGTTTTGTGGTAGATATAAGAATAATAACGTATAGATCGGCTGTTTTGGTCCATTGATTGCCTTTGCCTGTGTTGATAGAAGAGGTACCTCTGACGCCATTGAAAGTCAAATTTGGAGCTCGTGCCGCTGTTGGTTATTTGTTACTTTGAATTATAATAGTTTGATGCGTCTATTAGACGGGGGTATGGGTGATTATGTTTACAACTATATTTAATACATTACAGACATACGACAATAACAAAGTTGGCATAGAGCTATAGCAAGTTAGTTGGGTAGATCTCGGAGATAAAACACAAAAATCTGTGGCCAATATGTCTACACGAGGGAAGATTATTACCTTATCATGCATGTCGTATCTATCTGCAGTAATACACCCAGAATTATTTACTGATACCGTTTTGTTTCGATGACAATGTATTTTTTTTACAGATACATAGTACAAACGATGAAACTCTCGAACACAGCGTTTCCTAACCTTTTTCAGCCACGGACCCCTAGGAAATCAAGCGCAATTATCAAGGACCCTCTTCATAAAAAAAAACAGGAATAAACGAACTATTTATTTTAGTACCTACCACAAATACAAAAAAATAAAATATTTAAGTATAATACGCATAGGATTCTTAATGTGAAGGTTGATGTTGCCTTTTGCAACAAATTAGTAATATTCGGGTTGATGTTACTACAAATTGGATTGTGGATTCCGCCCGCTAACGCACATTTCAAAGAAAATAAAGAAAGAAATGAAAGAAAATACATTTATTTAGCACAGACTAAAAGGCACACAATTTAATATACAGCAGTTAAAAAAAAAACATCAAACCGCCACCGCCACCGCCGCCTCCGTGCTAAGTAAGCGTAGCTAGTAATAGACTTTTGGTGGCATTTATTTATTATTGTTAAATAGTCCAGAGAAGAGACTGCAGACCTCCATACATAATAATATACTCGCGGACTCCCAGGGGTCCGCGGACCACATGTTAAGAAAACACTGCTTTAACAGATTGTTACTCTAAATCTTATCTTAATGGTGTAACTACTGAAGTATTTAAATAAATGTTGTTAAGTACATAATGGTAAAAAAAGTTTGTATATTTAGTCATTATTTATACTAATATAATAATTATAAAGACGTATGCGAGAACCTTCGGACCTACTGATCCAATTCCGAAAATTCCTTCACTAATGGGTAACTACAGTATTGTCGACAGTCAGAATAAATTATAATTATTTTATGTTAAAACAAGAAAATTTATGGGGACGAAGTCACGGGCAGAAGCTAGTTTTAATAATAAATATGCTGGTTCGTTAAACCAACAATTATTCGGAAAAAGGTTCTTACGTCTCGAATATTCCCAATGATGAAAGGATTCTGCTTGGAAGCCAATTCCTATAGTAATAGAATAATATAATTGCCAAATTACATAACGATAATTGGACTAACTTCTAAGAAATAGGCCTGAATGAAAACTAATGGAAAGGGTTTGGCAAAATGTCAAAAGCACACGAAAATGTATTTTATGTATTGAATTATGTTTATCGAGGAAGCAAAGATCTAGAAATATAGTAATTTATTTCTTTTCCGATTAATCGAGCCAAAAATATTATTGGTATTTCTTTTATGATAATATTAATATCAACGTGATATTATCCCATTCATTTTTGTTCAGACCATTAAACTCCGTGTTTCCTCATGATGTTTTCGTTCGTTCTAAGTAAGTATGTGATCTTTCAGGATAACTTAAAAAGTATTCCTGGAATAGGATAGCTAGGGATTGTACGTTTTGTAATTTCTAACGCGACGATATTATTGTGGACGTTCATGAAATGTATGGAAATACTTGCACGATATAACATTACCGAGGATGGAAATTTAAAAGCGTCTTTATAATTATATTTACATTCATCAGGTAATGTGTATGTGTGCGTGCGTGTTTTTAATTTTTCCTTGTGCTATCGTGATGCCGTGATGTGGACGACCACGATAATTATGTTTGCTATAGATTTTTTTTAAATATATGTTTGCTATAGATTTTTTTTTAAATATATGTTTGCTATAGATTTTTTTAAATGCACAATAGGAGAGCTAACGGTGTAAGTTAGGGGAGACACAGGAGCCACAGCCACAACATGACAACAAACACATTTAACATAAATGTTAAAGAACTGTTCCGTTAAAGCATTTTGATACAGGGGTATCCCTGTAAAAGTGTTCAGTATGATCATAAAGGGTTTGAGTTGTAGAAATACAGATATTACCTATAAACCTTTCAAAAAGGAGGGTGTCCATGGACCGCTACACCCCAAAATAGAGCATTTTTGGATCAATGTGTATATATCAACCATAGACTAGGCCATTATTCTTAGGCCTCGATTGAACTGAGTTAGAAAACATACAAAATACATAATCAAAGTAATAAATTGGAAGTTATTACAATTATTACGCTATTTAGGTAAATATTTAGAGGAATAATGATATTATTGGGTAGCCTTTTATGTGTATAATTGAATGTCTGTCACATCAGTAACTACTAAGGCGTATATGTATAAGATAAATAAACTATAGATAAATATATACACCGTGGCGTTTTAATCGTCTTACAACGGTAGCCCACTTCATGTATCCAATGACTAATAATCATTCAGTAAAAAAAATATATTCATTATGACGCATGACGTAAGTAGTTTGAAACACCCTGTTACGAGCCTTGCGTTTCAAGGGCGGACCCACCGCGCTCATATCATGGTGTTACAAACTCCATCATGCATCATAATGAACAATATTAAAAAAAAAAATAAGTTAATAAATATTTTTTTTTACTTTTATGAATGATTAGTAGTCATTGGGTACATGAAGTGGGCTGCCGTTGTAAGACGATTAAAATGCCACGGTGTATATATAATATTAGATGATTATTTATATTTGAAGAATGGTGGCCAGGTGGTCATGGGTTCGAACCCGAGCAGGCGCTTTACTTTGTGTTAATTATTTCTTCACTATTGCTCTCAAAACGGTGACGGAAAACATCGCGAGGAAACCGGCATGGCCTAGAACCAAACATTCTAAGACCTGTGACATCTTCCAACCCACACGAGGCCCGCGTGGTGGATTACGGCCCACTCTCTCTCACCGAGAGGAGGCTTGTGTCCCAACAGTGGAAACAATAAAGGCTGATTATGTATGAAGCTTTGTATCTACAGAAAGCTGTAACTTGTATGTGTAATTCGTAAACCAAACATGATATAGAAACCTTTAAAACTGCGACAATCTTGACGCAGTCTCCCATTGGAATTCCGTTTACGCCATAAGGAAAAGGCGTCCAAAATTATTCGTTCCCAACTAAATCTTTTATGTAAATTTCTATTGCTTTTCGCACCAAAATCTTCCCCTGGAGATAGCTAAGGTAGCGTCAGTTACGTTGGAGTTTTTGGCCAGACATTAATCCAGTTTTTATTACAACTCGTAGACCTATCAATGGCAGAAGATTAAATTGCTTGTGTGACGACTAACAATTTTATTGGCCAATAAATTTTGGCGCAGATATTTTATTAAGAGCGCAAATATTAAAGAGATTACCTTGTAGGTTGTAAACATAAATTGGTTTGAAAAAAAAAATGTTCTAATAGAATCTTCATGACTCTGGCTGTGACACTTTTTTTGTTATAGATTCGATTATATTTGAAGATCAAAGCACTTTAAGGAGTATCTTTTTTATTTTATCGCTTTTTTTTTTTGCTAAGTTGAGTTTAAGAAACATTTTGTTTGCTCCTTTGTTTTATTTTTAAGTTTATAAGATAAAAGGGTGTGAAAGTGAAATAGCGGAAATAATACAAAAAAAAATAAAAAATAATAGTAACTTTTGTACAAAGTGTTCACAGATATCGAATAAAATACTTTGGTTTTGGCAATGGTGGAGTAAAATACGTGTAGATTAGTTAAAATTATGTTAAGGATTACCTACATTATAAAACTAACGTCACTTTCCTTAAAACTATTTCATGTAATCTGCCAATCTATTCTGTAAAAATCCACCGTAAAAACTAACTTACGTGAGAGCTTCAAGTGAGCTGTCATTAGTGTCAGTACTAGCATCAGGTGCTCACTTCATCTGAGTGATCGCGGTGAGATTTGTACAGAATAGACCGGCTTTTTTCAAATATCAAGAGAAGTGATTTGATTGTCTCTTGTTTTAATGAACTTTGACAGCCCATTCACTGATGTATAAACAAAATCCAGGTGGTATAATGCACAAAATCAATCAGTGCATCTTCTAAATACAGACACGGCGTGCTCTAGTGGATTCATTGAACCGGATATAATTAGCGAAATAGGGCACTATCACTGGGAACTAGGTGTTACTGTTGCAACTACGTACGCCTGATTAGCTTAAATATGGATCCTTTATCTACTATCATCATGTTGTAGGAAACGAAGGTTTTTAATTTCGCGGTCTACCTTGACGGATCCCCCTTTGTATAATATTTTTTACCTACAATGTGAAATGCAAATAAATGAATGTGAATATCTATTAGAGGATGAGGTTAAGGACTTTGCAGCCTTGTCGGCTTAGTGTTCGGCTGTACTGGAATACAGGCCTCTGCCTACTACAGGAGTCTGAATTTGTACCTGGTTTACGGCAAACATCTGGCGAAATGAAGGTGTAATAAATCAAAGATGGATTGCTAAATTTGCTGTTTTACATAACTGCAAGCTGTTTTACAGCTCGCAAGTCAGTTCTAAAAATACTAAATAGCCAAGTAATTGCTACCAACTTGGAAGTAGCGCTAGCTGCTTCCGCGGCATCGCTCGCTTCACTCGCTCGGCTCATACGCGGTTGGTCACAGTTTGGTCGGGGTACTCTAGCTTAGTTACTACGACCAAAAGGTCAGAAAGTTAAAAAGAGGCTCAATTATTTTAAAAAGTGTACATTAATAGAGGCATGTATTTAACGCAGCGACAAATTAATCGGAATTTGGGATTAAAAAATAATGAAAGCCGGTAGCAAAAATAGTAGGTTAGCAGCGAAGTATTATTTTAAGTAGAAAGTAGCAGCTCAATAATCAGTTTTTAGCTTTATTTTAATTTAAACTGGCATCGAATTTTTGTTTTGGTAACTGAATTTACCAACAATAGAGGGGATCTGGCGCTCGGCGGCCGCTGCCGCGGCACGCTCGCTTCGCTCGCTCGCCTTCGCTTGTTAATGGTTACTGTTCTAACCTAACCTAACCCAAATGATTCAATAACAGTAGATGACTTTGCAGCGATTAAGAAATAATATTTAATCGCTGCCATGTTATTTTTTTTTGCAGCAAATAATTAGTCGCCTTTTAAGTTGTAAGTCGCCTCGAAAATTATATTCCATTAATAGATACAACAGCAAACAATAACTTATAGTGGCTGCAGATAACCCATTCTGCTTTACGTCTAAATTTGGGAAGCAGTTTTTTGAAACATAGCGCAATACAGGCAATCGAGGTGGATGTTGTTCAGCTGTTTTACATAATGGAGCTGTTTTGTAAAATAACCAACGGTTTTGTGAAACAGCCGGCAATCCATCTGGGACATATACATCCCTGCTTAAGCGTTCGGGGAATACAGGCGTTATGTCATGTTTTGTATTGAGTAAAAATAAGTACAAGTGAACGCGGCACGATCGCTTTCAACCGTTTTCTTTCTGTATAAAGTATTGTCCAAATTACTTTAAAAATGTCTTTGGTAAATAAATGCGTAAATTATATTCTTTAATAAAAAAAGCTTTGAAATAAAATAACATTGGTTGAAAATTGCAAAAATGTGAAGCCGTTTTGCGCCATTTATCCAACATGTAAAGGTTACTAACCTCTGCATTTGCTGAGATTATAACATCCCATACCTATCTTTACAAAGATATCATCCCAAAAATTAATAACAGCCTCAGCATTATAATTGCTGAATAAATAACCAACAAGCTCTGTGGTATCAGTCGCTCCTTTATTACAAAGTACTTCAAAAGCTAATATCTTTGACAAAGGAACTGAATGAGATGGGTTTGTCAAAGGTGCTGTTCTGATATTTAGGTAATGTCGACAGAATTGTATTTTGTTTCATCTTGATATATTGTCGCGTCGTTAAATTTTAAGGAGTGAGCTTGTGACTGATTTCTGGGAAATGGTTTCCATTTAGAAGCGTAAAGCAGAATTAATTTGATACCTGATGAAATTGAATATTCATCATTTTAATTTTAATGGAAACGCTGTTTGGAACCGTAGATTAAAAATCTGCATCTTCATTATGTGTTTAAGTATGGCCTATGTAAAAATAATTAGATTCATACAACGGACGAGAAGAGCAAGGACGGTCCACACAGCCTTTTTTTTTTTTTTTTTGGGTGGGAAATTATGAAATAACTTCTCCCGCTATTGGCGGAGCGGG
This sequence comes from Tiliacea citrago, assembly GCA_963921375.1. Classification (NCBI taxonomy): domain Eukaryota; kingdom Metazoa; phylum Arthropoda; class Insecta; order Lepidoptera; family Noctuidae; genus Tiliacea; species Tiliacea citrago. The sequence goes on from OY992804.1 coordinate 10,337,169, forward strand.
AGGGCGTGTCAGACTTTTACTGACTAAAACCCACCCGTGTTCCTTCCGTTGCCTGTGTGCCAGGGCCACGATATCCCTTTCGGACACACTCGCAACCCTGGCAGGCATTGGTCCTACTGGACCCCGTCAGTTGGTGCTGACATCTCTTTGAGGCGCGTGTTGAACACAACGCGCCGTCGACCCGGGCCTGGTCCTTATCGGACGGCGAGCTACCCATCGCTCACCGTCCGCAGGCCCGCGCCTACGGTGGCCGGAAATCGGCTAGCGACTCCCGACGCCCGGGGCGTCTCTTGCGGCAACTAAGGGCGCGAGGGCGTGAATCTTGCCTCACCCTCACGCGTTCCGCCTCCTCCTTCGCGAGCATTACTGCTTCGCAGAAGGAGACGACGGCCTCCCATGCACTCTCGCTCCGAACCATGGCCTGAACCAGGCCCGGACGCGAGAGATCGCCGCCGCCGATCGCCTCCGTGAGGACACGGCGGTGCTCCGCCCAAGCCGGGCAGACCTCCACCGTATGCTCCACCGGGTCCACACAGCCTGGGTTTCAAAAGTACAGCCCCCAATTAGCTGGCCCATGAACACCGTGCACTCAAATAACATCAACACTACATACGCCTATGTCAGATGAAGTTGCGGATGAGAATGGATACACAAACGAATCTAATTATTTTTATATAGACCAAGTTAAGTATTAAGTATAAGTTAAGTATGTATATGAATTTTCTAAATTCCATACTTTACTTAATTTGAACTTATAATGGACAAACAAACCGCCCCCGGCTGCTTCGGTTTCTACGACTTCACAACACATCGAGATATCTTTACTTTAGGTAATTTTATTATTTAATATACACGAAAACCTTCCCGAATAAATTCTCACGTAGGTTAGAAGAACAACGCGGTAACACAGACAACAACTAAAAGCGACCATATTTTATATGTATACGTAGATATAATATTATGCACGATAGATACACAAAGCATATAGCCACCAGCGTCTCGACAGGTGGGACACTACCCAACCTACTGGTAGTTGAAAAAAACAAAAAAAAAACGACTTCAAAAAGTACTTTAGTGTGTTGGGGTAAGGTTTATTATTTCTGTTTCTATGATCGCATAGTTTCGCCTAACTAAGCTTCATCTAAGTTCACCTTCTTAATAAAGCTCCTAAATTACTTTCTAATACCTACTTGCTGCAGCACGTAGTTCCAAAGTCAACAGGATCAATATAACTAATGAAGGTACTATAAGAAGGTTCGGTACAAACTTGTTAAGGTCAAACCGAAATTAAATAGGAAAGTATAACATCACGCTTATATTCCGCAGAGGGATAGGCAGAGGTGTACATGAATTCCTTGTGAAATTACGTTTGCAACTTTGAGCATAGACCTATTTTATAATAGTTTGGTTTCAAAAATACTATCTTCGGAACACTATATCGGAACTACTATCAGTAGTTTAGGGATAATCGGTTTCAAATTACATGCGTGCTCGCAAAAATTGTAAGATTTATGCTCGTGACCAAATTTCACAAGTCTGAGCCTATTGCCATTGACGACGCATAAATCCGGGCTTCTACTGAGAATTTTGTTTTTGAAACCAGTGCATTTGCATTGATAATGGCTCAACCCCCCACTAGGCTTTATACCAGATACTATACAGCACACCAATGCAATTCAAATGCACACAGCCAGATTCGGAACAACAGTTTGTAGGTTAAACAAATGTTTGTTCAGATGTACCAATTGAGTAGTCAAATGATGAACTGAAACTGGGGCAGGAGTAAGCTTGAGATTAGAGGCTGTTGAAATTCAAAACTTGCCAAGATCTTGGCTATGTATAAGGTTACGTTTCCATTCAGGCGGAGTCTAGCGGAGCAAAGAGACAATCAAGCAGTAGTTTATCAAACACATTGGTTTGTCATACTTCTCGTCTTCGCTCCGCTTCAATGGAAGCAGTACAACAGAAGCTGTGCTCCTAGGGAGGTTGTTGCGCCACCTCTTCTTTCCAGCTATCATAGTGGGAAGTGACGAAGGGCGGGCGTTTTGGGGGACTTTCTTATGTAATTTTAACGTTCAAAACAAGCTCATTCAGCAAAAAAAAAAAAATGTTTTGCAGAGACGAGAAGTACTAATATCAAGTATGGCATGTGGAGTAGCATGGAGCGAAACGAAACGTAGTGGAACGGGATGATCCATTCGTCTCCGCTTCAGTGGAAACACCCAGCTCTTTCCTCAGCTCCGCTCCGCTCATCTCCGCTTGTCTCTGCCACAGTGGAAACGCAGCCTAATGGTCCCATTTAAATAACTCTTGATGTGAACGTCATATTGAGTTCAAATTAGTGTCAAGTTGGGATATTATGTTTGTTAATAGATTTAACACGTCATAATAAATTGTTGTCATCTTTGATTGATTTTGTGTATTCTGAATGAACATTGTATTTGAAGTTATAAGTTTGATTTTGATATTTATCATTTAATTGATTGATACCCGGAAATAAGCAATTATCCTGACATCTAATATTGATAAGATTATCATTTTAATAGAAAAAAAAAAAAAAATCTTAAAATATTTATTTATTCAGGATTGCATAATTATTCAAAATACTTAGTCTTGGCACTCGGCTTTTATACAAAATAAAATCCGTAACGACATTTACATTAATAAATAATTCATATCAAATAACACGCGTTTCTTTCTATCTGGATTTGGCACAAATATTATATTCATCAAGGCTTAATAGTAACCAAAAATATTTTCCTACGGAATGTATTCTTCTGTATTTATAAATAACTAGCTGACCCGGCGAACTTCGTACCGCCTTACACCGTCAACAGCGCCACTTACCGGGTCCAATTGTATCCTCAAACCATCCAGGAGCCCGTTGAAATATAAATACAAAATTTCAACCAAATCAGTCCAGCCGTTTAGGAAAAACCGGGCCTAGGTGACAAACACACGTACAGAAGAATTATATATAATATATTAAGATATATAGTGAGTATATTGTGTTCCCTTACTTCTTCTAAACTCCACAATGGGTTTTGATACGGTTTTCACTATCATCTAGGTAATGTATTCCTGAAGGTGTATGTGTGACAGTATAATACATTAAGGTGATTATTCATAAATGTTGCTTAAAGTAAAGTGACATTTCATTCATCATCATTTCAGCCAAAAGACGTCCTGGACATAGGCAACCAAAAGGAGGGAGGGGTTGCCATAATCGCCACGCTTGGAAGGCGGGTTGGCGATCGCAGTATTGTGTTAAATGCAGAGAGAACGCTGCTGCGCATTCTCTAGTAAGTCCCTTAGTCGCCTTTAACGACATCCACGTGAAGAAATGGGCTAGTGCTATTCTTTACGTCCGGCACCACACGGAACATCGTGTCAAGTGACGTTTAACAAGTCATGAAATGTAATGACATTAATCATATCTTAGCATGAAGCAATGTTTAAGAAAAAAACTCGATGTTTTCATATGTTGCTACATTAGTAGATCGCTCTCATGCGAAGCAAAAGGTTATGTAATCAGTTCATTATCTTTATCAAAGTTTCTTCGTTCCTCTTGTTCCTGACAGTTTTCCTCAGGAACTCTGTTAGTTTTATAGATTGTGAGATATTTTTTGTCTAGCTTCATTTTATGATTTTATGTAACTTAGAGTTTTAGATTCTTTAGTCCTAGTTGTTGTTTTGACGTGATGTCTTCCTGTTTTATTGCAATCGTAAATAATGTCGTAAATTAAAGTTGTACGGTTCTTACTGAAGCTTTTAAGTAAAAAAAAAAAGTCAAAAAAAATCAGTATTATCGCAAAGACATGAATCATGATCCGTCTCATTTAATTACTCATTTGTTTCTTTATTTACAAAAAATTACTACATACGAGTACATCCAATTTGAACATGAAAAATGTTTTTGATTTTATTTTTTATTCTTAATACACACATATCTTTGTACACACAGTAAAAGCATGTCATGTCTCTGTAAAGAAATTTCTCTAGAAATAAGCGGTACCTTTGTACTGCTTATTTCTTAAGAAATTTCTTCCAGCAGACCTGCGAAAGGAGAAATTAAAAAGAAATGTAGACAATAGTGTGTGAGAACAAGGAGAGAAAACTATGAATATCATCATCATCTGCCTAGCCTTTTCCCAACTATGTTGGGGTCGGCTTCCAGTCTAACCGGATGCAGCTGAATACCAGTATTTTACATGGAGCGACTGCCTATCTGACCTCCACAACCCAGTTACTGGGTAACACGATATCCCTTGGTAAGACTGGTTGTCAGACTATTAGGCTTCTAACTATGAATATACAAAATCTTAAACTAAAATAATTTATTAATAAAAAAAAAAATACTTTCATTAATGATTAGTAATCATTGGATACATGAACTGGGCTGCCGTTGTAAAACGATTAAAATGCCACGGCGTATATAAACATAAATAATGTATATATATAATAATTGTAAGTGGAGAAGTAATGCTAAAGCGCCATTTGGGCCAAAATGACTTATAGAAATTCAAATTAGCATGAAAACGTCTCTTATTGAAAATCAGGTCCCATGCATAATATTGCCTCAAGGTGGTAACATCTCTACTGCCTTTGTAACAGTTTCTCGATCAATCTCCAGCTAACTTGGGAAAAATGCCATCTGAAACCGTTTTCCTACATCCTTGATTCATGAAAACAACAATCATATTTATCAAAACATCATCCTGTTTATTCGAACGGCTTCCTCTTCTTTGAAAAATGTTCAGATATTTACTTAGATATGCATACGAAAACTTTTACGAGAATTATTTTTGTTGATAAAGCGAAGGTAGGCTAAGTTCCATGTTGATTCTGAAGCCGGATGTGAAAAAGGCAGGGAATGTATCAAACTATCTTTATAATATTTGAGCATTGCGTAAAAGTCCGTTTGGGAGTTTTGGTTTAGAACACAATGCATGATATTTTGACAAACATCATTCTCCTGCCATCATCCCAATTTATTTGGGGTCGGCGCAACATGTCCCTTTCTTCCATACTTCTCTATCAGTCGTCATCTCGGTAGTCACTACCTTTTTAGCCATATCATCTTTCACACAGTCCATCCATCGTTTCTTTGTTCTTCCCCGACTTTTATAGCCATCGACATCCATACTCATAACTTTCCTCACGACATACTCGTATTCCCCATTCCTCTGCATTTCCGCACAGCTATAAAAACCGTAAATTTTTAAAAATTGTCTTGTCAGGGGTATGGCACATGGGCACGCCACAATTGTGGCGATAATTCCCCTCTTTGAGGAGTGGCTGGAGAGGCGCCACGGCGTCCTCACCTTCCGCCTGACGCAGGTCCTCACCGGACATGGATGTTTTGAGAGGTTCCTGTTTAGGATTAAGCGGGAGGAAACGCCCGGGTGTCACCACTGCGTGGATCGCCCGGAGGACACGGTGGAGCATACGGTGGAGGTCTGCCCAGCTTGGGCGGAGCACCGCCGTGTCCTCACGGAGGCGATCGGCGGCGGCGATCTCTCGCGTCCGGGCCTGGTTCAGGCCATGGTTCGGAGCGAGAGTGCATGGGAGGCCGTCACCTCCTTCTGCGAAGCAGTTATGCTAGCGAAGGAGGAGGCGGAACGCGTGAGGGTGAGACAAGGTTCGCGCCCTCATGCCCCTAGTCGCCGCAGGAGACGCCCCGGGCGTCGGGAGTCGCAAGCCGATTTCCGGCCACCGTAGGCGCGGACCTGCGGACGATGGGTAGCTCGCCGTCCGATAAGGACCAGGCCCGGGTCGACGGCGCGTTGTGTTCCACGCGCGCCTCAAAGAGATGTCAGCACAAACTGACGGGGTCCGTTAGGACCAATGCCTGCCGGGGTTGCGAGTTTGTCCGAAAGGGATATCGTGGCCCTGGCACACAGGCAACGGAAGGAACACGGGTGGGTTTTAGTCAGTAAAAGTCTGACACGCCCCCTCCCGCTCCGCCCAGAGCAGGAGAAGTTATTTGATAATTTCCCACCCAAAAAAAAAAGGGGTATGGCACAATTTTAGCCTTTTCCCAACTATGTTGGGGTCGGCTTCCAGTCTAATGGAATGCAGCTGAATATCAGTATTCTACATGGAGCGACCGCCCATCTAACCTCCACAACACAGTTACTGGGTAATACGATACCACTTAGTAAGACTGGTTGTCAGACTTTCGGGCTTCTTACTACCCGTAACGACTGGCACAGTTTCCATGTTGATAATAAATTATCAAAATGGAGAACAACATCATCAACATGGAACAATATGTAGGCTTAATAGATTAAGCCTACATAATTATGTAGTTTAAGAAAAGTCGTAAAATATCATTAACGTGAAAACCAATAAAACAAATTCATCACTATTTATAATGCTGTTTGATTTAGTACAATTTACATTTATTAGTAATTTCATTGTGATCCAACATTCAAGTGTTAAGCCTGTAACAAAGGTATAATCCAAATGAATTTCCTGCTAATCCCAACAAAACAAACCATTAATCAATACCTATTCAGCTAATTTAATATCGTATCATGTTCTGATCAATGTACACCACAATTACATTTTTGTGTTTTTTATATCATCTATCTTGTCTCTAATATTTGTAATAATTCTAATATTTAGGCGAAGTTACTTGGCACCACGCCTGTTTTCCCCGAAGAGTTAGGCAGAGGTGTATTTAGCTTACACCCACATTTTGCCAGCCCCATGTAATAGGGGATGAGCCTATTGTTATCTACCGGGCACAAATCCACACTCTAGGCCACTAAGAAATTCCTGATATAAAAACCCAACGACACTTTGCCCGACCTGGGAATCGAAACCAGGTCCACATGCTCAGCAATAGCACTTAAGGCCACCGAGACATTCATAAATCACATAAAATGCTAACTAAACATTAAAAGCCACTGACACACGGAACGGTTTGCAAGCGGTGCGTATGGTCAGCAGGTTTATGCGAATTGTATCGGGCCCGATAGTATTGACCACTGACCATATCCACTATTATCGTCAAATGCATATCGTTTGTCAATTGTTTTCCAGCCATTGATTTCTCGACTCATTTCGAGCGACAAGAATATTACGCTCGTGTGGCTTCATCCTTACAAGGTAATTTTCTATCAGAATGTACAACCAATAAAATATATTAGTATTTGGGCTCCTAAGTACCTTCGTTTTAAAATGTTTTGGTAATTAATGTGCTTCATATCCTTAATTATGCTCTGCCAATTTATTGATATTGCGTGTCACTTTAGACGCATTGACGTTGGAAGTTGAATCATGCGTTTACTTAAGGTTGGTTTAGACCAAACGAGCGAATGCACATTCTATCCCCACTCGAACAAATTCCTTTTGTGTAAACAAGGACAGAGCATTTTTCGTTGGTATATCCACACTAAAATAACAAGAAAATAATGCTCTTGTTCTTGTTCTCATTCTATATTCGTTTGTTCTAAACCCATCTTAAACGCACGGACGACCTCGAACCTCGAAGTATGTGAACTTACGTTCTGTACGAGTTAGTCGAGCGTGTAATTCCAACATCCGAGGTCAAACTGAACTTGTTTGAATATTTTGCGTTGTTGTGCGTGGCTAATACAAAATGGTCAAAGACTGCCTCAATGACAGAAAAAGACGTAATCAGCATCAACGTTACTAATTTTCTTTCTGATGCATGACGAGAAATTGAAAATGTCCACAGAATTTAGGTCAGAAAAAAATCAGAAACAATATTTTATTATTAGCACAAAATGAGTCGTACCAAATTCACTTCAATCTAAGTTTATAAAATAATTTTAACAATAATAATGAATGAATGAAGAATAAAATTGCCCGTGTAGTGAAAAGATTTTTATTTTCTGCCTGTACTAATCGTAGTAATCCTTTTGTCAACTGTACAAACAAACAAAGATCACCACGAGATTCATTCCACACTTACGATTCCATGATAATAATACAAGCATAAGAAGAAGCATATTCATTTCCACTCTCTTTGAAGTGCGAAAATAACGAATAATAAGTTATGAACATAATTACAATACGAATTCGGTTAATTAAACACGCAGACTGTAATCCTTTTAATTTGAGTCGAATCTAGTTTTCCATTTCCAATAGTAATTACGGGAAATTTTTTGTTCGAATATTAGATTGAATATTGAGTTTACATTTGTTTTTTAATGTAATTTGGTACATAGTTTTAATTATGTGTTATCGTTGAATTCGCTTTAGAGTTATACAATCTTGTTATGACTAACTAAAACAGAATGTGAATGTGTGTAGTTTTTTGCTTTATAAAATATTGTTAAACCATATAGTTTTAAATAAACATAACACTGAAAAGTAGATAATTGTGATTATGTGAGTATTCATTATGGTAGCCATGAAGATAGTTTTATTAAGGACTCGCTGACCGGAACAACGTCCAATTTTCTGTACAAATTTCAATAATTCCAACAAAAATCCCACAGAAAAAAGAAAGTTCAGTTTCTTTCCATAAAAACCTAATTTAGACTATTACGAACATTCAAAAATTGCCAAATCGGTTTAGCCGTTCTCAAGTTATTCGCTTACCACCGAGCATCGTTTTTATTTAAATAGATACGTGGAAAACCAATTAAGGACAAAGCATAATTAAAAGTAGATATCTACCTTACCTCTCAAATAATTAACAACTTATGAAGAGGCGTTTGCGCTTATTTGGGATAGCATACTCAGCCAATAACGTTTCCACTGCTGGGACACAGGCCTCCTCTTTGTGATAGGGAGTGGGCTTTTATTCTATTCTATTCTATTTTTAAAAGTTCTGGCTCCATCGATAACGTTCGATGATTTTGCCAATGTCAAGGTATGAGAAAGTAAGGATCGTCAGATCGTAAACTGTTACACAACTATTGATCAGTGTTTGTAGTGGTGACATCCATGGATCGCCATGCTAAAAAAGGACAAAACATTTTATCTACCACGCGGGCCCAGTGTGGGTTGATGGATGTCTCACATGTCTTCGAGTTTTTGGTTTTACAACATTTTTAGTTTCAAAATAAGAATAGTATTTATTTGGAAGGATACGAGTACGATAAGTTGGCAAATATACATGGTATGTTTCCGTCATATTCTATAATAAGCCCTTTTTTTTTTTTTTTTTGCGGGAGGGCGTGTCAGACTTTTGCTGACTAAAACCCACCCGTGTTCCTTCCGTTGCCTGTGTGCCAGGGCCTCGATATCCCTTTCGGACAAACTCGCAACCCCGGCAGGCATTGGTCCTAACGGACCCCGTCAGTTTGTGCTGACATCTCTTTGAGGCGCGCGTGGAACACAACGCGCCGTCGACCCGGGCCTGGTCCTTATCGGACGGCGAGCTACCCATCGCTCACCGTCCGCAGGCCCACGCCTACGGTGGCCGGAAATCGGCTTGCGTAGCCGAATAAGCCCTGACACTAACATCAAGCATGGACAACATTGTCAAACTTTTAACTTTTATGGTTTTGAATACTAGGCTTTTAGCAATTAGAGTGTGTGTTTTTGTCAATTTTAATTTATTTTTTTATTTTTGTAAACTGTGTCTTGTTTGTGCAGAATAAACAATTTTTCTTTCTTTTCTTTCTTTATTTCTTCCTCACGATGTTTTCCTTCTCCGTTTTGCGAGCAGTGGCGATGAAATAAATTACACAAAGTAAAGTGCCTGGCTGGGTTCACGCAATTAATTTTGGGCAATAACTGGCTGATATTATGGCATATGTACCATCTATATCTCTCGGAATCTACCATCTTTAACTAAACATTATCATAAACTAGCTACGCCCCGCGGTTTCACCCTCATAAGTCTCGATCTCTTAAGAATATCGAAATAAAAAGTATCCTTTGCCCTAATCCAGGTCATGGTGTACCTATGTGCCAAATTATATTCAAATTTGTTAAGCCGTTTCAGCGTGAAAGCGAAACAAACAAACACACTTTCGCTTTAATCTGATTAGAATTAAAGTCTCTTTTCGAGTCTGTCTGTATGATCACGTTTTTCTTCTAAACTACGCAACGAATTTTGATGCGGTTTTCACCATAATTTAGAGAATATATTCTTTTGTACTACAATAATGTTAAACTTACATAATATAAGAAAGAAATCTCCATGTTTTGTCAATTCGCTAGTCTTACATAAAAACAAGCATGAAAAATAATAACAACATTATCTGGTATTACGATCGCCTGTCAGTACTTATGTGGACGCTAGACGCTCTATCAAAATAATTAGGTGACCTCTTAAGGACGGCTTCCGGACGCTTGGGGCTAATTTGTCTTCTTAGCGAGAGACGAACGCTCTGACAAGTTGCTCCGGGGACGGTTATCAGTTTGACTGACGCTGGCGTTAAGAGTAGTTGTGTAAAATGTTCATTTAATTTGCAAGACCAGTAGCTAATAAGTAATGTTACTGATTTATTGATTATTGTTTTGTTACTCAAATTAGATTTTACCTAAATTATTGTTTGATAAATGTTGTCATGACTAAATAATGAATTTAAGAATTTACCATATTAGTAGTAAATATTGCATTGTTAAAATTAATTTATTTGACTTTCTAAGGTAAAGCAGTACATCGTTATAACGTCAGTTAACAGATGGCGCTTGGTGCGCCGTACTGCTTTACCATAGTAAGTCTACGTAGTTTTGTGTCATAATGAAAATGTGAGTCAGTTGTCGTACAGTCTTTGAAGTGTACAGTGCTCCAAGTGGAAGTTATTTAAATATAGTTGATTATATTATGCCTAAAGTGTTTTATTCGTAACACTGAGTCTAATAAATTTGTGATAATTATGGGTACTAATACATGCTTTAAAAAGAAAACCAAACCATTATTTTTGTTTTCTGTTGGTATAGATAGGTACTATAATGTAGATATTTATTCCGTCCTAACCCTTTGGGGAATACTCGCGTCGGTGACACGCAGAGTGGGAGGAAGCACCAACAGTATCTTGATGGTGTTTGTTGAAAGGCTGGATGGACCTACCATGGGTAGGTTTATCAAGCTTCATGAGTTACATGGGGCTTGGTGAAACTATCTGTGGTCGTTAAATTATCAATTTGTTACCTTTGTATAAGTATACTAACATAGTTTATAAGATAATTTAGACACTAACACAATGTGGGCCGATGTAGTCTTTAAATAAAAGATTTTTATTGTTTGTTTATTTAATATTAGCATGATGTTATGTTGTACTGTAATCATTTGGTAAAAAATAAGCCTTAAAGTTTGAATCGATTTCAACAAACATTACATTCTCCAACACTAAATGCATTCTTTTTACCTTTTCATTTCCATTTACGTTCATCAAAAATGTTCTAGATTAAAACAATTTTTTTGGCCAAATAATCTGTCTTTAATAACGTCAAACGAAATAATAAATATTGTGTGATTGAAATCGATTCACCAATTCTTTATAACTAATAGTGATTTTCTTTTTTTTTTTTGGGTGGAATTTATCAAATAACTTCTCCCGCTCTGGGCGGAGCGGGAGGGCGTGTCAGACTTTTACTGACTAAAACCCACCCGTGTTCCTTCAGATGCCTGCGTGCCAGGGCCCCGATGTCCCTTTCGGACAAACTCGTAACCTTTGCAGGAACTCGTAACACTGGCAGGAATCGTAATATCATGAATTCATGATACACATATTCACACACATTCACATCCACGTCACACATTTTATCATGATAATAAAACGTTCAAGTAATAAAACGGTGCTTTAAAAAAAAAAATATTTTCTGCACAAAACGAAAATAAAAAACAGAAAGAATAAAAAAGAAATTATGCAAAAAAATATCAACTTGTACACATAATTTCTAAAATTAGTAAACAAAGTTGCTGCCTTACTCTCAAACGCTCTGTTCACTTTAAGGTGTTGGTAGGTACTAATAAAGAAAACCTTGGACCCATTTTAACACGTATCTCATTTTAGAAAAAACAGGCTTTTTATAGAAAGCTTTTATTTCAAAAAAGAAAAACAAGACTATATTTAAATATCACTTATGCTATCAAATAGAGGTTTAATTTGATTCAGAACTAGCTGCTACTCGCGGCTTTGCCCACGTGGCTTTTTCTAAAATAAAAGTAAAAGCCTAAGTCATTCCTTAAAACATCATCTATCTATCAATAAAAGTCCAGCCGGTCGGAGATTAGCCAGAACAAACAAACAGACAGACAACCCTTTTTTATTTTTCTACCGTACCGTTTGTGGTACCGTATAATATACTTTCATATTTTATATCTTATATTAAAAAATTATATCATATATCTAAATGCATATGAAAGTACCTATAACAGTAATAAAGAGCTGTTATTTTGACATTACAATCAGGCACTTACATTTTATTTATATATAAACATTAGAATGAACTGTACAACACCAACTTATACTTAACGGCTAATTAACAAAAATATAGTTTCTTAACTTATCTAAAATTATATACTTAACTACAAGCATGTAGGATTTTACGTAAAGAAATGCTTCTTTAAAACAAAATCGTACCTTTTTATGTTTTTAGACCCTCCACCAGGCCCTTGTCTTATATTTTACGCCGCTAAAAGCTAAAACTAATTCTAAAATCAATTTTGACCAATGTCTGTCTCTGTAAACTTCAATATAATAATATCCAGGGAATCACAAAGACGATAGAATAGATTTTATCTTATTGACAGCACGTGAGCAAGTGTCAATAAATATCTATTGTGATACAAAAGAAAAAATATCAATATGTTACGTTATTGCAAAGAAAAATAAATAACGCTGTATTTATGAGGTTATTTTGAGAAGAATTTATTGCTTATAAGAATGATGTTTATTATTATTATTCTGAAATTGTTATTTTTGGTGGTGTTTCGTTTAACCCTAATACACATAATTTATTGGTTTTTTATACCGAAAATTATTATTGGACTAGGTAACCCACAGACGTTGTTCAATCTAAATTTTAATAATTCATACAAAATTCCCATAGAATTTCAGTTTTCTCGATTTTTCCAACTTTCCACAATTCTCAATTTTTTCACAATTTTCGTTCCTTCGAACCTGACTCGGACTATAACAAACATTTTAAAACAAAAATTTACCAAATCGGTCAACCCGTTCTGAAGTCATGCGCTCTCTAACGAACAGCATTTCATTTTTATTACATAAGTAGATTGTTTTTTTTTTGTTTAATGTAAAAACTTCTGAAAACATAATTATTATACAACTTTATAGTATACTTCGTAAGTCTGAAGGATTAAAATGCGTCTAGAACCAAATTAAGACCGTATTGGCACATGCAGAAAAATATTCTTTAATATTGGTCTAGGATAATTTGCCCATAGACCTTTCTGTCAACGACTTTGTAATGATTGACACCTTATCCGTAATTTTAGGAAGTTCCCAGTCTGATCTGTCTCAATCTAAAATAAATAAAAAATACCACATAACAAACTCTTGCAGTATTAATTAAAAGAAGAGTGACAGAACACTATTTTTCCACTTCGTCTTTTGCGTATGTATTTATTATTTTAATTGAATTAGAATTATTAATATTCTAGTGCTATTTATTTTAGTAGTATGTATGTATATAAGTATATTCTCATATTATATGTTTTATTTTTTATTTTATTAAGTGAATTGTTTTTGATTTTATGAAATGAAATGAAATGAAATGAAATGAAATATTAGAAAAGTATTCTATTTTTTCTTCTACTCTTACACACGGAGTCTACATCTCTTTTTCGATTTTCCTATAGCTGGTATGCTAGAAGAAATAAGCATGACCTATGTACGTATCTTTGTTATTTTCTTCATAAATGTTTATATATGTGTGCATAAATGGTTAAATAAACAAATACTTTTACCTACATTTTTGAAAAATTTATCACATTAATAAATAATAATATTTTCATTCAGTATTACAATTGGTAAAATATTAACATAAAATCTAATAATTTACAAAGGTATTATAATGGTAGATGCCTGTATTAGGATAAACCTGTATCACAGGCGGCATCAGCTCATACTTTATGGTAATTGTAGGACGATAAAATTCTTAACAATATTTAACATTAGATACAAGTCTTGAAAAAATGCCAAATTTAATTAATTCAAATTTTTATACCTAGTTTACTTAAATATTATTTACCTTAAAGATAAAAATAACAAAAAGTTCTATATACGTAGTTTCTTATTATTTTGCGTAAAATAGTTTCTTGCACTTTATAACCTAGTTTAACACATAATTATGTTATGATTTTGCGTCAGCAGAATCGGTAAGTCAAATTGTTGCACCATGACATCACATTCAATTCAAGGCTATGATTGTAGCTGTTATACTAGATTTTGAACGTTTTTAATTACAAGAATAGGACTTCAAAAAAAAATCAAAAGTCATTTATTCAAACTAGGCTGAGAATCAGCATTTTTCGAACGCCCCCGCAAAAACGGCCGCGCATCATCACTTCCTAGTGCTTTAGCTGGGAAGAAGAAGTGGCGCTACAAACTCCCCAGCAACACAGCTGTCTGTTCAGTTAGAAAAACTTGATTTTATACAATAGTATGTAAAATAATTTTACATTTTTACGCAACAAAAACCACTAAAAAAAATATTTTATTCTTCAGATGCCATGTAAAATTAAATTAGAACCATAGGTAAATCACAACTTAAATCTTAATAATTTAATTAACCACCTTAATCCTGACACTAAAAAAGTTAAAAAAAAAACCTGATCCAACACATTTACGTAAATATATAAGTATGTTATAATATTATTTGTAATCTCATTTCTGGCTGCCGTAAAAACGTCAAGATAAAACCGTAGACTTAAGTCAAGTTTATAGTATATTTTGTTACATTTTTATATCTCAGCTTTACGAAACGGTAAATGATTGTTTTCATAGAATTTTTTTTAATACTCGTTTTGCTTTTTATGACTCTCGTTAATTTTGAGTTGATCTTGTGGTGGTCATAACTCAAGAAACGATCGTGAAGTTCCTATATCGGGTTTTGCAATAGATGTATTTTTAGGGTTCCGTACCCAAAGGGTAAAACGGGAACCCTATTTCTAAGGCTCCGCCGTCTGTCTGTCTGTCTGTCCGTCTGTCACCAGGCTGTATCTCATGATCCGTGATAGCTAGACAATTCAAATTTTCACAGATGATGTATTTCTGTTGCCGCTATAGCAACAAATACTAAAAACCTGAATAACATAAATATTTAAGGGGGCTCCCATACAACAAACGTGATTTTTTTGCTCGATATTAATAACGGCAACAGGTAGACGCTTAAAATATTCACAGAATATTTAGTTATATATTCACTTTAAAAATCAATAATTAAATTAAAATAAAACAAATATTTAAGGGGGCTCACATATAACAAACTTGATTTTTTTTTGCCATTTTTATAGATAATGGTACGGAACCCTTCGTGCGCGAGTCCGACTCGCACTTGGCCCGTTTTTTTTTGGTCTTTTTGTTCATGTTGATGTCTTTTCAATTTTAAAATTTGTTGGCCCAAAACTATGCCAGTTCCATGGGCATCATCGCTGGCAGCACAGAGGTAAAAAAACCGGCCAAGTTCGAGTCGGACTCGCGCACGAAGGGTTCCGTACCATTATCTATAAAAACGGCAAAAAAATCACGTTTGTTGTATGGGAAACCCCCTTAAATATTTGTTTTATTTTAATTTAACTACTTATTTTTAAAGTGAATATATAACTAAATATTCTGTGAATATTTTAAGCGTCTACCTGTTGCCGTTATTAATATCGAGCAAAAAAATCACGTTTGTTGTATGGGAGCCCCGTTAAATATTTATTTTATTTTGTTTTTTAGTATTTTTTGCTATAGCGGCAACAGAAATACATCACCTGTGAAAATTTCAACTGTCTAGCTATCACAGATCATGAGATACAGCCTGGTGATAGACGGACAGACAGACAGACAGACGGCGGAGCCTTAGTAATAGGGTTCCCGTTTTAACCTTTGGGTACGGAACCCTAAAAACAACCGGCTTCTAAAGAAAACAATAGAATGTGAAAAATAACATTTATTTATTTATTTAACCATTTATCAACATACAAGAAGAAAGGAACAGAAAAATACGTACAAAGGTGATGCTTATTTCTAAAGAAATGTCTTCCAGCATACCTGCGATAGGAAAGTCGATAAAGAGATGTAGACACCGTGTGTAAGAGTAGAAGAGAAAATAGAATACATATAATCAAAAACAATTAACTTAATAAAATTAAACAAATAATATGAGAATATACATATATACATACACACAAACATACATACTTCTAAAATAAATTCGGAAATCGAAACGTTCGTTCTTATTTTCGGAATTAAGTGGCAAAAAACGAAAGACACCGACTTAATCTTTAAAATATCCCAGCATCGGTCAATGCGCTTTGTAACTTTAAAATCGATGCATATTTTCTATCAATAATTACACTTCGCTTAAAGTTAAAGCGAAAACAAAAAGCTACTCGTTTGAGTAGCAAGAACGTTTTGTTTCTTCGAGCAAGACAAACAGTTTTTCAAGCTGGTTGCTTACAAAAGAATCATCGTGAATTAATTATAACTGCTCTTCCATTAGCTGCTTGCTTCTCTAGCCTTTGAGCACAACAAAAGATATTTCCTTCATTTAACTCTTAATGCTTTTAAATGTACGGAGAAATGCCAATTAAAAATAATGGTGCATTATCCTTTATGATGGCCTAAGTGCTTCAGAGCTTACCTCTTGAATTTAATAAGAAACCGTTAGTAAATTCGTTTTTACTACTGCTGCTATTTTTTTCTGCTACTAACTACTGTTAAGAGCGGCTAACACGACATAATTTCATCATCGTTTTCATACAATCGCTCGTACGTGATTATGGCGTTGTAACACATTTTTCTTTAAAATTTTTGAACTGCACTATATCTAGGTTTTTATGCAAGCAAAAAATAAAAATTTTGAAAAACAAATTCAGTATAAGCCTGCAAAAATCTGCTTTTTTGCACAAATTTTACCTGAACTTTGGCCATTCATAATGTACTTATAAATTGTAAATGTTAAGAAAACATTACGATAGAAACCTTGGAGATTCTAAATGACCATTTATTTCACAAACTGGTAAGGCTTACTCAAAAACACGTATTTCCTGGAACAAGTTTTATGAAATTTCCGCACATTATTTTTCGTTCAGTGTTATCGCGTTCTCACTCGTTTGTTAATAGTTTTCACTTGCGCTTGATGAAATAACAAGCTTTTCGACCATGCTTGCGTTGACGATAGACGGACCGGGAAGGCCCCTCGTAAGGGGTCTAAGTTCGGTCATTATTGAAGTGAAAACTTTGGACGCGTTGAGCGATTTTTGGTAGAAGAAAAACTTATGGGTTCGCGTCACCGACATACCCGCACCGACATTCTGTAGTAGCAGTAAGTGATAACTTTTCACGTGGTCAATATAAATTGACCACGTGAAAAGTTTAATTTGTGTATACTGTGCATTGTTTAAATTGTGTTGTAGATAACCATTATTTTATTGAAGTGAAAACTTATTTAGGCGCGAATAGCGATAAGTTATCACCTGTGTTGGCAGTCCCCATGACGCCTATTTTTTTTTTTTGCGTCTTTGCACTGGAATATCCTATGTATTTTCCACAGAGCACGAAGATGCCTCAGTGGTCACTGCTATAGGCGGCATTGTCAACATTTTTCATACAAACCAAGCGTGTCACTGTTTACTTGCACAACGATACTAATGACGTATGAAAACTGAAAGCTTTGAAGGCGGTCCGTGACAGGAGATGTGCGCTCAACGTACTTTCGGCGCCATGATCTTTAGGGTTCCGTACCCAAAGGGTAAAACGGGAACCCTATTACTAAGGCTCCACCGTCTGTCTGTCTGTCTGTCCGTCTGTCACCAGGCTGTATCTCATGAACCATGATAGTTAGACAGTTGAAATTTTAACAGATGATGTATTTCTGTTGCCGCTATAACAACAAATACAAAAAAAACAGAATATAATAAATATTTCTTAAATATTTATATAATAAATATTTAAGGGGGCTCCCATACAACAAACTTGATTTTTTTGGTCGTTTTTGCTCGATATTGATAACGGCAACAGTACAGCAACATGATAACGGCAACAGTAGTAGTCGCTTGAAATATTCGCAGAATATTTAGTTACAAAATTCACTTTAAAAATAAATAATTAAATTAAAATAAAACAAATATTTAAGGGGGGTTTTTATTGTGATTTTTTTGCCGTTTTTATAGAAAATGGTACGGAACCCTTCGTGCTTGAGTCCGAATCGCACTTGGCCGGTTTTTATAAATACCATTGCCGCTTGTAGACGCTACTGGTTCCATGGTCTGTGCTAATAATCGCATTCCTAATAATCCTCAATACTAAAATTGTACCAACGCATTGCGTCTAATTCATCTCAATTTCCTTTAAAACCTTTATCTTTCTCTACAAAATACGCCTGCCAAAAGACTAATCTTACTAAATAAAATACCAAAATCTTATTACAGAGCATCAAGAAAATCAAAAAGAAAGATTTATCTAGTCCTTTTTGCGAAGCAGACGACCTTGAAGACCGGATAAACGTTAACACAGCTAGACCCGACTTATGATTGGGAATGGCTTTCAATCGCGAAAAAAACTGAAATTGTATGATCTCAAGACGAAACGCGAAAATTCCCAGAGGATAGAAACTCATTTATATTTTTTACGACTTTCTAGGACATTTCTATATCTGGAACTGTATGTTTTTAATGAAAGATTTCTGATAATTTATTGGATCTGAGAAGTTTCGGATCGTATTGGAAATCTATTTTTGTTTTGAAGACTTATGTCAGTTCTGCTAACTGGAAATTGTTAAAATCATTAAGTAATTGTGTAATTTATTTTCATTCTAGTATCTGGAACAGGGTAGATAAAGAGGTAGGCTCATTGAGACGCTCAAAATACTTACAGAATACTATGAGGTGCCCAGCCTGCTAGACCTTGACACTCTGAATGCCAACAAACATTTGCGTGGGCATTCCATATAAAGCTATGGGAACATTTTTCAAAGAAAAACCCTTTGAAGCAATTCTTGTCTGAACGACTTGTAACAGCATGGAATAGGCTCCCGGAAAATTTTGTGACGTCACTGAACTGCTTCAAGAATTGACTGGATGGATTAAATATCTCCAAGCTATTTGATACACACGCATCAGCTAATTAGCTGCTAGTGTGTCTACGTAATCAGCCTATAATGTTATTAGTGATGGGACACAGGCCTCCTCTCGGTAAGAGGGAGTGGGCCGTTATCCACCACACGGGCCCAGTGCGGGTTCTACGACATAACGGTTTTCTCAAGATCTTTACCATTACCGTTTTGAGAGCAGTGGTGATGAACTAATTTACACAAAGTAAAAGCTCCTGTCAGGGTTCGAACCTACGACCTACAACTCGTAAATCACTGCCGTTACCACTGCGCCACCACTGCTCCATAGTTCACCCTAAAGTTATGAGAAAATTCATCAAAGAGAAGCCTTTTACACAGTAACAGCATGGAAAAGGCTCCCAGAAAATACTATGAAGGCTCCCTAACCGAACTGCTTCAAGAATTGACTGTACAGATTACATATCTACAAGCTATTTGATATACACGCATCAGCTAATTACCTATATATTTTTTTTTTGGGTGTGGAATTATCAAATAACTTCTCCCGCTCTGGGCGGAGCGGGAGGGCGTGTCAGACTCTACTGGCAAAAACCCACCCGTGTTTCTTCAGTTATCTGTGTGCCAGGGCCACGATTTTCTTAGATGCTAGTGTGTCTAACCAAATAATAATCTAGTGTAGTCATTACCCGGCTAGTCTTTGTCTAACTGGAGAGGCAGCCGAACGTCAACATTATTGAGAAGAGGGTGATGATCAACATTATAGAAAAAGGCTAAACCAATATTCTAAGATTATACTAGTTGCTTGAGTTTCTTGCCTGCCTTTATCGACTGCCATAGGTAAGTGAGAGCAGTAGTGGCTAAGTGGTAACGACTGTGACTTACGGGTTGTGCTTGAGTTCGAACCCTGATAGGCGCTTAAATTTGTGTAAATTATTTCATCACCATTGCTCTCAAAACGGTTTAAGAAAACATCGTGAGTAAACCGGCATGTCCTAGAACTAAAATTTCGAATATTTGTGACATCTTTAAACCCGCACTGGGCCCGTGTGGTGGATTACGGCCCACTCCCTCTCACAGTGAGGAGGCCTGTGTTCCAGCAGTGGGAACATGATTGATGGCATGGCTGATTATGATAAAGAATGGGTTTTTAACGTGCTTTCCCTTTCTGCGGTTCAATGCAATGGATCCATTTATATATTAATTAAAATTATAAATATTTTCATCGCGCTAACAACATCGTTGAATGAGCCATTGTAAGGCACTTCAATATCTAAAAACATAAGACCAACGTAAAAAAAACCCTACATCAAAATTGCCTATCTACTTATTCCTTGATATCTTTAAGTGGGGATGAGAACTGTCCTGACCCTTATATCCACTGTATGAGTGTTTTCATTTATTTGTCCACTCAATCACTCCGGACAAGATGACAGCTTGAATTGAGTGGCCAAGATTGTCCTCAATTTATTAAATTAAGTGTGTAGTTTATTACGATAATGAATTCTGATGGGACGCAAAGATTTACGGTGTGGGACGAACCTAGAGCAACACGAGCCACCGACGGAGTTCGACTGATAATGCTCAAGGAGATTATAATAATTATTAGATTTGTTATGTCATAGTGAATGATCTACAAAGATTGTGTGAAATATTGTGTTTTTTCTTGAATTTAAAGGGCCATGCGAAATTAATCGCCTTGAAAAGTTAAACAGATGTTTTTGAAGTCTGTTAAAAAATTAACTTTTTATCGCTTTATGGTTTTGTTTTATGAGATCGTTTTCTTCTACGTCTCGGATATTTTTATCGAGAACTAGCTGACTTGGTTGACGTTTTCCTGTCTAAATTTTGATAATTTATACAAAAATCCCATAGAAAAAAGGTAATTCAGTTTTCCCGAATTAGAAAAATTTCCAGGATAGTTTTCCAATTTTTCTTTACACAAAAACCTATTTCGGATTATTACAAACATTTCAAAACAAAAAATAGCCACATCGGTACAGCCGTTCTCGAGTAATGCGCTTACCAATGAAAAGCATTTAATTTTTTGATTATATAGATTAACAGATGGAAGAATGCGAATATTCTCTAGATATTGTAAATTTTCTTTATTTCTGTACTTCTGCAGACACAATCTTTTCCACTTATACCAGATTACTTTTAAATCCCGAATCCATCAAAAATATTTTGGGTGATTTATCGTAAATTTTAAAGCAACTCCATTTTATATGTCGGTAAGTCCAGCCCGGTCCTCCGTCGGCTTAGCTAAGATTTGGACCAAAGCTATAAACCAAATTTTATCCCGATCCTTTGAGAAATACGGCTTCCATTTCGCGGGTGTATTTCTTTATGTCCAATATTTCTACCTTATGGTGCTGCGAACTGGACTTATTGAGTTAAGCTGTGCGAAAGAAGAAAACAGAGCGGTATTAGTGATCGTCTTTTGTTTTTGAGGTATTTTAGGATTATGTTTCAAAAATACAAACTTTTGTCTTTTAAAACGATGCTCCTTACGTCTCAATGAGAGAGCGCGGATTTCGCGCCGCGGGCCGCGCGGGCCGTGAAGTTTAATCGATTTTGAAAATTAAAATATAAGTGATATATTTATATAGTTTATAATTTATGTTTGAATTTTTTTTTTTTTTTTTTTGTGGGTGTACTATAAGTAAACCTCTGCCTAACCCTTCGGGGATTACAGGCGTGATGATATGTTGACTTGTGACTTGTTTTTAAATAAACTGCGCAAAAACAAACATACTTTAAAAAATAACACTCAAAGGCCAATGGGCAAAACTTGTACCTACCAATTTTTACACAGTTTTGCCCATTGTCCTTATAAACCACGCTTACTTATCAAAAATTAAAACACAACTCAAAGTATTCTTCTACTTTCAAAAATGATACTGCGAATGCTCTTTACACAAAACTGAAAAACTAAAAAAAGAAACATGATTATAAAACCCTATTCATCACCCCAGAGCTCACAGGCGCACGCAACATTAAAGTTCAGTTTAAAAATTAAATGGCGTACATAATTCTTAAAGCTCTGACTGCAGAACTAAATTTCCTGCCACTAAATCAAATTCTTGTTCCTAGCTCTGAACTTCATACATTTACATACATAGTATTTCCTTTTACGCCACTTTGAGATTTGGGCGAACCACGTCTTTCTTAATTGTTGTGGAAATTCTGAGAATTGTGAAGCTGTAGTATCTTTTGGAGATACTTTGTCTCTTTAATTGTCAGGAATGTTACTTTAGTTAGAAAATATTGCTTTCATAATAAAACAAACAACCTTCCCGACAATTCGACAAACTCACTGACCAATTATATTGAGGGAAGTATTAACTAAAGATTACATAAACATAACATCATGCCTGTAATCCCCGAAGGGTTAGCAGAGGTATACCTATAGAACACCCACATTTCGCTAGTTATGTTTAAGTCCCATGTAATAGGGGGCGAGCTGATTGCCATCAACCGAGCTCGGATCCGGACGCCACTAGCGGGCTGCTACTGAGAAATTCACTGAATATTATTATACAGCGTGCCGCCACAATAGTGACATTAATTCAACACACGGGTAGGGCTAGTGGCCAGTAATTATTTATTTTTATATACAAAATTATATTAAGATAAATAATTATAAATTGAAAAATAAAAAAATCTAACAAACTAAATAATAAAGCTCTCTCTTTCCTTCAATTCGCCTACTCCTTGCAGGTTATTTATTTTAATTTAATTGATTCGATGTTATGATCCATGACCCCGGCTAATTACCTCTGCGTTACAGGTATTTAAGTACAGGTTGCTCCAAGATGGTATTTTAGAAAATTGTAAATAAATCAATAAATAATAACGTTTAATGAAATTAAAATATTTTCATAAAACGTAAAGGCGAAACTGTATACATGTGTTAAATTAATTTCGCCACTAAAGAGCCACGCTGTATATAGATTAACAGGACCGTCATACGAATAAGCGAGGGAAGTTAGCTTATGTTCGACAGAAATGTTGAATTATGTTTCACAGTGCGTCCGGGGATCGCGTAAGTAATACTAGCTCCCAAGATCCCCGGTGCAAGTGTGCGAAGGGAACACTAGAGTGGTTTTTAGTCAGTAAGAGTCTGACAGACCCCTCCGCCCCCACCAGGGCGGAGGACATCTATGAGGATTTTCCACCCCAACAACAAAAAAAAAAAATTTCACAGTGCGTAGGAGGAGCTCATGGCTTAGTACGTAATATCAGCCGTACGGGTCAATCCATCAGGTTAAGCTACGCTTGCCGTTGGTCCGTGGATGGGTGACCCACTTTACATACCGAGACTCCTACGTGCCTCGGAAACCATGTAGAGCCGTTGGTCCCAGCTGTCATTAAATAAATGTTTTTTTTCTTTCTTTCCCATCGTGGATCTTTGACAGTCGTTAGGGTCGTCAGAACCCTGAAAGTCTGAACAAAACATTCTTACAAAGGGGTATCGTATTACCAAGTTACTGGATTGTAGGGGTCAGATAGGCAGTCGCTCCATGTAAAATACTGGTGCTGGATCCGGTTAGACTGGAAGCTGACCCAACATAGTTAATTGGGAAAAGGCTGGGCAAATTGAGTGCGTAGGAAGGTTACCATAGCTCCTGCAATGGTAGCCAACCCTGGCATTGACTTTCCAAGGTTTCCAACATAAACAGAGCGGTAATAGTGATCGTCTTTTGTTTTTGAGGTAATAATTATGTTTCGAAAAAAACTAACTATTGTCTTTTAAAACGATGTATTTAATCGATTTTGTAAGTTAATAATTATATAATGTATATAATTATATGACTAAGAAACAGACGAGAATAGGCTGGTAAGAAAAAAAACGCGTAGAAAAGACTTTGGAAACAAAATCATCCCGGCTTTTGGTATAGTCCACAGTATCAGGCGCTTAAAATACACTATGTTCAATGATTCCATTGTTTTAGCCCAAAGCAAAGGTCAACCGTAGATCCATTCGAATTGAAATTGAATAGGTCCACTAACTCAAACTTCCAGCTGTCGGCCGCTAGTGGAATTCGAAGTAACATGCATTACTTACTTAGTCGCATTTTACGATCTCCGGGATAAGTGATGTAGTATTCTTGTGGAAACAGATAGACTTTCTTGTTGAAGGAGAAATACTATTTAAATTGAAGGTTCTTTATACAATTTAGATACAGTTTTCAATCTATCAAAACTGACCATGTGGAATTGTATAATCTCAAAACTAAAATGGTTTTCTATAATTCGTAATAATGAATCAGTGTCACCATGGAATATAAAGTTCCTGAACATTACCAAAAAAAACCGGTCATAGTGCATAGCGCACAATCACGCACAATGAAGGCTTCCGTAGTTGGGATGAATTTATTCCAAGAACAAACTTAACATTGTACTAGAAAACTTGTTCTCCGTACTGCAAATGTTTGTACGCACACTATTGAGAAATGCTATGTTATTTTAAGACCATAGACTTCTTTATATAGGTTTTCCTGTAAGCTATAAGTACCAGTACCATATAGTGTACTTTTTTCTAAAATGTTGGCTCAGTAGTTTTGGAGATAAGGGTTGCGAATGGTCAATTTTCACCTATTTTCTTAAATAACTTTAAAACTAATCATTTTAAAATTATAACGATAATATATTTGAGACCGTTACAGTAAGCTCTAATGTGTCACATGGTAGGTACAGCTTGTACAAAGTTTTTTTTAATTTCCTAAATTTTCCCCATATAGTGACCATACTCAAAATTCATTTATTTACGTAACACGTTCGTGTTTGGAGGAGCTCGGCTTAGCTTAGCTTGGCTAAGTAATAACAGCCGCACGGGTCGATCCATCAGGTTAAGCTATGCTTTCCGGGGTCGGTCCGTGGATGGGTGACCATCTTTACAAACTGAGACTCCTCCTTGCCTCGGACAGCACGTTAAGACGTTGTTCCCGGCTGTCATTCAGACAGTCGTTAGAAGCCCTGAAGTCTGACAACCAGTCTTACCAAGGGGTATCGTGTTACCTAGTAACTGGGTTGTGGAGGTCAGATAGGCAGTCGCTCCATGTAAAATACTGGTATTCAGCTGCATCCGGTTAGATTGGAAGCTGACCCCAACATAGTTGGGAATATGATAGGCAGTTGATGATGATGTATCAAAACATGCAAGTCACCACTTTAACGATTAAAAGACCCATAAATGTTCAACCTTGGACTATAACAACGTTTCCAAAATTACCATGCAAAAGTAATTTTTCTCACCGACATTCAATTAAAACGAAAAATGTATTTAATTTCCTTTCCCCATTTAAGTTTCTCCAAAGAATTTCAGAATCGTTTTTGTTTTAAATTCAAGAGAAAACGAAGGAAGATGTTTATCATTTTGGGGCGTAAAAGCCAATTCAGTTTTTATTGGCACAGCGTTTCCTGGTACGAGAAAACAAGGGTTGTTTGTGTTTAAAAATGTTGAAATTCCTTATTTTATTCAAAAATCTGTCGAAATTAATTAACTTTTAAATTAAAAAAGAAAACATAAAAGGATAAAAAATCACAAATTCCTCTGTTGCTTATTTTACTGTGAAATATTTAAAAAACAATTGCTGCGCACGGGGTTTTGGGTTCGCTCCCCAGGTCAAGCAAAGTGTTGTTGGGATTTGTGCCCGGTTGATGGCAATAGGCTCGTAGAGTATTAATTGTATAACCACCCACTATTAGCAAATTCATAAGTCAAGAATATGTGCAAGAAGCACGTTATCACCTTAAGACTATTGTTTTAATCCAATCTTAGAATTTCTCTAACCTATACGTAGCACATCTCCGCCGCGAAACCATAGCAGCGAAACCGCGGTAGTTCAATTCAACTGGTTCGCGTCATGTTCCGCTAGTCGCATCCAATTCGAGTAGCGAAACATGACGCGAGCCAGTTGAATTGAACTACTGCGGTTTCGGTGTGATGGTTTCGCGGCGGAGGTGTGCTACTGGCGTTACTGTCTAAGGATAGATTAAATCTATCTCGGACAGTTGTCTTGTTGCTAGGCACCAATAGTTTATAAAATATCTGTTTTTTTCTACACGAAAACAACTAGTACTGTGATTAACTGACAGAAGACGCCTGGTCCAAGCTACTGATAACTGAAACGTGAAATTATTTTAGTTCCTTACAGAATGTAGCTGTAGATTTGTGAAACAGGTTTCACGAACAGTTAAAGTTTGTATGCTATCAAAATCACTAGCAACGTCATTTTATATTAAATCATCATTAAACATAGTAATATAGGTTGGATTTTTCACATTTTCACTATAGTCTCATTTCCTATGAAATATATGGGAAAGCTTTATTGCAAATTATGATGTTTCTAGTACTCAAACCTCAATTAGTCCTATAGAGGTTTTTGATCTTTTTATGAAGAGGATCGATTGGCATAAAAAAAAGTTTTTGTAGAAATATACCATTTTCCTTCTGACTGTATTTTTTTTTTCAAAATCTGTGAATGCAGATCAAGATTTCTCAAAAAGTTAAAGACAGTCTCTTAAGACCGTTTTCCTGTAGCTACAACGTTTGGTTAAGTAACAACGTTACAACGTTGTTAAGGTAGCTGCCCTTACTGCCCCATCTCAAAAATCCACCCTGTATAATCCTCAAACAATAAAACATATTTTATATTATGAAACACTGGGTGCAATTAACAAAAATTATCGGTACAACTGCCTTCATTAAACAAATAAATAAACCCAAAATAAATATCAAACTTTACTTAACACGAAACCAACGACTATTCCCACAATGTTGAAGAAATTAAAGACAAACACACACGAGTGCTCTTAACAGATAAAGGAACGGGACACACAATGCTACTTCAATATTTAAAGTGGATATCTTGTACGACTTTAGCAGTGTTGTCTCCAGTACAATAGTAAGGCTATTATCTCTTAGACTTAGGTCTTCATAGAAACTTCTTGGTGAAAACAAAATTGTCTTGCTCAATGGGGGTTGAAGATATACGATGCGAGTAGTGTCTTTCATCACTTTAGATGTTTTTTCTCCAGGAGTTCAGGTCCTTAAAAATAAGGCTAAGTACGTATTATCTAAAAACCAGAAAATAAATAAAAATTGTTTATTCTGCACGAACAAAACGCACATTACAAAAAAAAATACATAAAATACACACACACACAAAGTAGCCAATAGCCTCGTATTCAAGCAATAAAAGTTTTACAGTTTTGTCCATTGCTTGGTGTCAGTAAGTGTCAGGGTCTGGAACCAAAGACAATAATTTACATTCCGTAATAATAATATTCACTTGTGTTGCGACACTGGCAATTGACAACAAACAAACAATCAAAACAAAAACAAAATGCCAATTGCAGAGTGAAAAAATAACTTCTTTTGTAAAAACAAAACAACCAGCATCTGCCTAGCATTTTCTCAACTATGTTGGGGTCGGCTTCCAGTCTAACTGGATGCATTATTTTAAATGGAGCGACTGTCTCTCTGACCTCCACAACACAGTTACTCGGTAATACGATACCCCTTGGTAAAACTGGTTGTCAGACTTTCGGGCTTCTGACAACCGGTAACGACTGTCTAAGATCCACGAATGACAGCCGGGACCGCTAAACGTGCTTTCCGAGGCACGAAGGGGTCTTGGTATGTAAAGATGGTCACTCATCCACGGACCAACCGCGACAAGCTTAGCTCCTGATCGATTGACCCTTGCGGCTGTTATTACGTCTTAGCCACAAGCCCCTCAAACCCAAACAAACAACAATAACAAGAACAATTAAGCGGTGTGTCGCATCTGTGCAAGAGCAGGTCACTCCGAGCTTCCTAATGGTATAAAGTTGATCAAGGGAGTCGAAGACAAATATGGGAAGTAATTTCTGGTGTCATATTCAGTAACTGGATTGTAGATGTCAGATAGGACGTCACTCCGTGTAAAAAAATACTGGTATTCAGTAGCATCCGATTAGACTGGAAACCGACCCCAACATACATAATTGGGAAAAAGTTATACAGATTATGATGACTTTTTTTTTTGGTATGAAATTATTAAATACCTTCTCCCACTGGAGGGCGTGCCAGATTTTTACCGTGTTCCTTCAGTTACTTGTGTGCCAGGGCCACGAAATGCCTTTCGGACAAATCCGCAACCCTGGCAGGCATTGGCCCTAACGGACCCTGTTAATTTGTGCTGACATCTCTTTGAGGCACGCGTGAAACCCAAAGCGCCGTCGACCCGGGCCTGGTCCTTATCGGACGGCAAAATATCCAGATTATTATGACTGCGATCACTATCGACTGTCTTTGTAGTAGAGCTCATTGTAAAGGAGCTCGTTCGGGGAGGTACCACCATATCCTACTTTCCAAACAATTTTACTGTATTTCCAGCCTTAAGGAATACATTAAGGATTTCGGTGCTGGTGTAAATGCAGGTACGTAACATTTCAGTTTTAGCGCAAATGCGCTAATGGGGTTGAAGCGCTACTGTAGTGCGTCTGGAATGTTCGCGGAAGTGAGGCTGAACGCGTTCAATGCCATTCAGAGAAGCAGATTTGCATCATTCATGTCCTGGGACGTGTAGAAACAGTATTGTTAAAGACCTTACTGATAGGATGTTTATTACCAAGACCTACATGCGGTGGTTGGAAATAGCCGCGTAAATGTTAAGAAAGGCGTAAGTTTATGTTTGTTTGCCATTTCATTGTATTTTTTTGTTTTTATTGTGTTTTTTATGGATCATGGTGGTCTGCAATAAAGATTTGTATTTATTTAAATATAAATAAATAAATAAAAATCTTTATTTCGGGTGGCATAGACCCATAGACACCTAGTACTTTTTTTTTTCTTGTATTTTTATTTATTTATTTCAAATTTGTCTCATGGAGGGCAACTTATCTACGGTGCTCCTGGTAAAGAAGGTGTGAATTTTCGGCTTGTTTGAATTCCACATCATAATAAAACTGACGACAACGGTTAAACCAGCCACACTGTAGACGCATTTTTGTACCAATTTGATACGTGCGAAAACGCACGAACGATCCCTGTCCTCCGAGTACTATGGGAGTTTGCACATTGGATACAAGTAACTCGTGCGTATATAATCTTGTTGGTATATATTCGTTAGTCGTGCGTAGGAAATACAAAATGGATACAAAGACTGCCTTCTCTATGGAAAAGCAATTATGTTTAAACAATTTGTAAGAACAGTATCGTATGGTTACTTATGAAAAGAAATCGGTTCCAATTTGCGCTTGTAAGTATTTATTTTTCCACTCTGCAATCGCCGTTTTGTATTTGTTTTGATTGTTTGTTTGTTGTCATTTGCCAGTGTCGCAACACAGAATAGTTACGCAATGTAAATTGTCTTTGGCTCCTGGCCCTGACACCAAGCAATGGACAAGATTGACAAACTTTTATTGTTTGAATACGAGGCTTTTGGCTACTTTGTTTGTGTGAAAATTATTATAACAAAATTTCTTATACCTACGTTATTCCGATCAAATTCTGTTATAAGCTTGTATTATGAATTATTATATCTACAATTCCACCTTCAGGACTACCTCGTTGGTTTAATCGTCGCAAGTGCTGAGAATAAGGTCCTGGGTTCGATTCCCGGATCGGGCAAAGTGTTATTGGGTTTTTCCATCAAGAATTTCTCAGTAGCAGCTCGGAGTCTAGATTTGTGCCTGGCTCGCCCCCTATTACGTGGGACTTAAACATAACTGGCGAAATGTGGGTGTACCTATTATGGGTACACCTCTGCCTAACCATTCGGGGAAATTCAGGCGTTATGTTATGTTTTCTAACATTTTCTGCCAGAAACTGCCTGAAACAGACGTTTTTTTTAACATCTTAGTAACCTATACATATTTATGTAAGTAGGTAAGTCTCTCACGAAATCGAGCATTCAACCAAAAGCTAAGCTGGTATTACACTGTCAGACTATAATATTCAATAGATACATAAGACTGAATTGTTTATTGTGAAAGAAAACCTTCCCTAAGCCCATATTAGCAAGTCTAATAGTTTGAAATGGGGCGACAACATTGTAAAATTCAAAGGTCGAACTTGGATACGAGTAGCTTAGGGTCAACGGAAATGGCGTATAGTTCAAGAGGGGACTATCCTAATTCTAACTTCCTAACTAATATTATAAAATGTGAAAGTGGGTTTGTTTGTTTGTTACGCTAAAATGCCTTAACAGATTTGGCACATGGGTAGACTATTACCTGCGTTAGTACATATAATACTTTTAACTCGATATTCCCACGGGATCGAGACTTATGCGAATGAAATCGTGCAGCTAGTAATGGATACATTCTGTTGATGATTGTAAGGTAAGTGTTTGTTCGATTTTATGTCTTAAAATATCTACTAACTTCATTAATAGTACATTACTGCAGCGGCCTGTCAATGCCTGGTTGCGGCCAAGGCTTGTATAGTGCTTTTCTCAAATAATGCGCGGAAATTCAAACAAAATAAATTATTTATAAATTCCAGGTTCAATGATGAACAACGATAATTTTTCACGCGCCAATGTGTTCATTTGTTTTTTTTTTCAGTTCGAAATTTAAATAAAACCTTTAGTAAGTTACCTCCTTGGTTGCCCTGTTTCGGATTTAAAGATCGTTCCATTTTTAAATTACACGATGGATATGAGTTTACTATGTAATTTATTTGGCCGCTGAACCACGACACATAATATGGGTTTTCATACAACTTTTGGTGGCCTCTGCTCGCATGTATTTGACCAGTACAGCAATTTCGATTTATCTCAAAGAAGGTAGTCAAAATAATTTCTAAGCATGTATGAGAAAACACATTATTTATTCTAGGTGACATTCTGGTTGAATTAATAAGGCCTCCACGGATGGGGATAAGTACTTAAATGTACTTGGTAACACCTTGCTGACAACGACAAATATTTTTACTACGACATGAATATTATTTTACATCTCACGCCAAAACGAGAAATGAAAGCAAGGTGTAATGATAATTTTTATAAAAAAATTCTGATTTTGCTCTTAGATACCAATTTCGATTAGCTGTTTATAGGATAGACATATACTTTTTAAAGGAAGTACCACATATATCAGGAATAAACATAAATAAGAACGGTACAAGCGGCGGTCTTATCGCTAAAAGCAATTTCTTCCAGACAACCATTCCATGGGAAGAATCATTGAGGAAACTAGAATCTATCCATCGGATATTATGTCATGTTTATAATATGGGTCAATGAACTGTACGTTTATTTATGAAATCATGCAATAAATATGTAAATTATAATATTATGGGCAAATATAGAAATCGAAAGAATCGTGAGAAACTCTTTCGTGCATTGGAAATCACGTAAAGCCATTGGTCCCGGCTGTCATTTATAGATCTTTGACAGTTGTTACGGGTCGTTAGAAACCAGAAAGTCTGATAACCAGTCTTACCAAGGGGTATCGTATTACCCACTTAAGCAGCACACAAGCGTTTTCAACATCAATATACTAGCCTATTTGAACTTAGACTGCTTTTAGAGACGTACAAGAGTGTCAAAAAAAATGTCTTTGTAATAGTGATTTATGAGTTATTATACAGCTCAAACTGTATAAAATCTTGTAAGCTTAGTGTGCTTTAACAGTATACAACTTTAAGTATTTTGTGACAATTTAATCTGGTTTTATCGTTAAAGCTATATAAAGGCTGTATTTTGCATGTAATCACTTGCTACAGCTCTAAGTGTTATTATAGTATCACTTGATACCTATTTCTGTACAATGGCATATGCAAACTCCGTTCTCAAACTTATCTTTATGGTGTAATTGTACACGCTTGTAAATATTGTGGTTTTATGACTGGTCTATAAAGGTCTTCTAAAACTAAAAAAAATAAGACAGCTTCTAATTAATGTATTCATTACAAAAAATGCAATATGTGAAAAAAATAAAAGATCTGGTGCAGTCAACAGTAGGATTGAAAGGGAATATTTTAATATTACAAATTACCAACCAAGTAACAGTAATGATAGTGAACTACCGTTTATTGAGAAAGACAGAGAATCATTAATAAATCCGACAACCTCCAGTCAAGCGTCAATTCTATCAATGTCCAACGAAGTTCCTTTGCAAAAATATTACTGTTTATACCCGAATAATACAAGAAGCAGTAAGAAAATTACCTCTTACTGCTTTGTCATATGACGATAATGATAGCCTTTTCACACAGCACTTTGAGGTGGACTAATTATCTAAAAGAGATCCTGGACCCCCTGGGGATCCTGTAGAGGATCCCTAGTGATATAATAACGGGGCGATTCTATTGGGATGATGAAATAAAATCAACCGCTTTGAATGTCCTACGCTTTGAATGTGAACCTCATTAAACACTGATTTATTGAAATATATTTTTACTTATTAATAGGTACAAATGCTGTGTGCGCAGAATTCATGGCACGTTAGGCGGTAAAATAATGTACGGTTCAGTCTCAGACCAAATAAAAAAGGTAGACTGTTTTATTTTATGCCTAAGTAAACTTATTGTAAATTATTATTAGTGTATTGTGTACATTATACCTGTTTTACTTTATTTTCATGAAAATATGCCGTATAAAATTATAGAAACCATAGAGAAAGGGCAAAACAGGCTTTGCATTGTACCAAGTTTGTGGGAATCAAAAGGCGGGTTAAGATGGCCAAAGCGATTAGATGTCAACCAATTAGTTAAGAATGTGTACTGAACCCTCAGACCAAATAAAAAATGTAGACGGAGCGCGGCGCTCTAAGAGTGAAGCAGGATAAAGGAAGACAAATTTGAATCTATTATATATATTTGAACACTATTGTTGGCGGGAGTGTACGCCAACAATAGTGTTCAAATAAGTTAATCCTCGTTTTCAAGGTTATGATGTCTAGCGCATTCAGTGTCGCGCATCGCTCTGGAACACGGTCGGCTTCCTATTTCAAATTTGTCTTCCTTTATCCTGCTTCACTCTTAGAGCGCCGCGCTCCGTCTACATTTTTTATTTGGTCTGAGGGTTCAGTACACATTCTTAACTAATTGGTTGACATCTAATCGCTTTGGCCATCTTAACCCGCCTTTTGATTCCCACAAACTTGGTACAATGCAAAGCCTGTTTTGCCCTTTCTCTATGGTTTCTATAATTTTATACGGCATATTTTCATGAAAATAAAGTAAAACAGGTATAATGTACACAATACACTAATGATAATTTACAATAAGTTTACTTAGACATAAAATAAAACAGATAACTCTTTTGGTTTTACCATAAGTACGACATCGACAATGGCGCGAGTGAATGATAAAAAAAATGAAATGCGTGCGCACTTGCCAAGAATCCGATCAATTATTTATATTAAACTACAGTACGTATGGCTAAAATTTCTTGGCGAGTCCGAACTTCGCTCAGAAGGCTGCGCCATAACATTTTTCAGGAACCAAATGGTGACATGAAGAGAGTGAGAAAATATTACAAGAATACAATGTTCGTAGTGCCTATGTTCAGACTTACCAAGATATATTTCGGCCTTACTGTACTATGTACTATCAACTAAACAAAACATCATGGTCTAGCGTAGTGCGAGATGAAATAGCCCACCATCGTTGTATCGTCATAAATTAATTTAGCAAAGAAAGAGACGACTGCTAGAACCAAAGAGTATCTTATATATTGGCTAGAACTGTACAAATAGTAGATTGTACGACAAGTACATAAAACAAGCTTAGTCACCTATCCACGACATTAATCCGCCCGAGCCGTAGGCAAAGAGTGCATAAATTAAAGTTAAGTATAAAATGTGGTTTATGAACGAGTTATAAACTCTGCTTTTCACTTCGATTGCGAGTAAATCGTACAGTGAAATTGCAAGTCAACATCTTAAGTTTTAGTTTTAAATTAGAACATTGGAATAAATGGGAATATTTTTTCTACTTTTTTTACCTGTCTACATAAAGATTAGGCTTGTGTAGGAGATCTATACTGTCTAATCACAAATAGATTTTTAATAATGTATTATTGCTAAAGTGAGGAAGGGATCAGTCATCTTGGGCTCAGGGTTTTTTATTTATTTTAAGTAACCTAAAGAGCATTATACGTTATGTATAGAGAACTAGCAGCCTAGATAATAAAAATATTCTATTTTAAAGCTGACTAAAAGCCAATAGCTGGACAATATAGTCGCCATTTTCGAATGTATAAAAACAAATTTAAAGTATATTTATTAATAGAATATTTTACAACAGCTAAAGCCGGCTGCAGGCAGCTGGTGCGTGAATATTTTGACGGAGCACATACACAGGTTCACAATAATATTGAATCTGCACTTTCAATTCATCAATTAACACCATCAGATATCCAAGTCCAAGATTATATTTTTTACTAATAAATATGATATTAATAATAAAAAGTCGCCATTCAGTACGTTTCTATTACACATGTCATCAAAAATAGTCTGTTTCATTTTTATTATCATGTAATTCTCTTTAAAAACCTATTTTGAACACTTTTCATTACAAGATACTTATAAGATGATATCTGCAATGTAATGGTTTCTTTATACACTGAATAACAGCTCTAATGCATCTACTATGCAGCTCCTCTATTTCTTCTACAGCTACTATATAGCTCTACTAACGCAAAAAACTGTGTTATATAGGCCCTTTTTGACTTATAAGCATATACAGCTTTTTACTAACTACGTTGGATGACGATACCCCTTGGTAAGAGACTGGTTGTCAGACTTTCGGGCTTCTGACGAGCTTTAACGACTGTCAAAGATCCACGAATGACAGCCGGGACGGCTTAACGTGCTTTCCGAGGCACAGAGGGGTCTTGGTATGTAAAGATGGTCACCCATCCACGGACCAGCCGCAGCAAGCGTACCATAACCTGATCGATCGACCCGTGCAGCTGTTTTTACTTAGCCACAAGGTCTGTGGGACAATTACTGGCTGATATTATTATGATATCAATAATAGGAATCTCTTAATATTCGTTACTTTTCTAAATGGCTTCTATATTAATATCGGTGACAGCTGCGGTTTAGATTATTGAAGGTTGTAGGCGATTGGACCGCCTGGTGGATTAAAGCGATTTTCTAAATTGGATTCTGGTTGGTTATTGAACGTTTTATCATAGTATTTTGGATTATTAGAGGCTTTTTTGACGTGCTGTGTAAGGAGATATAAATTTGAATATTTACTGGACAAAGTACACGTTGAATGTTAATATTATTGTCAAGTTTTCATTTGTCATCTTATATCATATTATTATTATAATATTTCAAAACAAAGTACCAAGGGATCTAGTCAACGCGTTCTGATACATCAGAAACAGCGACCTCCACTGGGATCCCAAGATGGATGTCTTAATTGTATCGTTACTAAGCAGTTTAAGTTCAATTACTTATTAGCCAGGATAGATTTTTATGTGAATAAAGTAATTAGGTACCAACTTGGATATTTTATTAAAGGAAAAAATAATATAAAAATCCACATAACATAAAGAAATAAAGATAAAGCATTTATTGGGACTCGCAAAGATCACAAATTAAACCAAAAGACACTCATAGAAACTTAAAGAACAAAAATAAAACAAAGTAAATATGAAAATAAAAACAAAGTCCTGTACGAGGCCAAAAGGATACAACAGCACGCCTGTAAGCCCCGAAGAGTTAGGCAGAGGTGTACCTATAAGACACCCACATTTGGCCAGTCATGTTTAAGTCCCATGTAATAGGGGGCGAGCCTATTGCCATCAACCGGGTACAAATCCAGAATCCGGGCTGCTACTGAGATATTCCCAATAACACTTTGCCCGACCTGGGAATCGAACCCAGGACCCCATGCTCAGCAGTAGCGCATGCGACTGCTAGACCAACGTGGCAGTCAAAATAAAAATCCAAATGCGACATTAATAAAATTGTTTACAACTGTGTTGCCATTTAAAGGGATTATAACTCAATTATAAATTGGAGGCTCAATCGAGGATTTTCGGCCGTCTACAATTGAGAAAAGATAAAAACATTTTTTCCACCTTAGAAAGGAGATCATTCACCGTCCATACATTTTTGGGCTAAATGTGAAAGTGCCAAACAAAAAAAAACTATATTCCAAAAGTATACGTTATTCCCTTATTTTTTTACTGTGGGAACAAACCTGTAGGGTCATACGTCGTCAAGTTATACGAGTTTGAAAAATCACTTTTTCATACTTATTTGATTCGGGCTTAAGTGTGATGTAATGAATTTAATTGTTTTTAACCGACTTAATTGGCTTAATTGATTTTTATTCAGGCAATCTATTGCTCCGCATCCAGTCTGACCCAGCCACCTTCTTAAGGTCGTCGGTCCATCTAGCTGGGGGGCGTCCCACACTGCGCTTGCCGATACGCAGTCTCCACTCCAGGACTCGTCTGCTCCATCGGCCATCGGTCCTTCGACAAACATGGCCAGCCCACTGCCACTGGAAGGCGGAGGACAGGGTGTTGTGGCGCAGCCTGGGAGAGGCCTATGCCCAGCAGTGGACTGCGATAGGCTGAGTTGATTGATTGATTTTCAGTGGTCACCCGAAGACGATGTACGGAAACCAAGTCAGGTTTAGAGATTTTTACCGATTAGACAAAATATGTAATAAAGTAAAATAAAATAAACGGTACTTAGAATATTATAATTACTATACAACCAATAAAATCAATATATACAGTATGAAGTATTTAAGTAGGCATCACCATGCATGATTATTAATTCATTCATTTAATTTCGCAACTTGTGCCAAGGCCATAATGCCGAATGTCACTAATCTTAGAAGCACTAGAAGGTATGTAAGAGCGAATACCAAAAATTCATACCATAACTGATTCGCAAAGAATGTAACGAACCAAAATTTTCAACTCTGACCCACTGAAAATTCCGTACCAATTAAAACATTTACGAGGTCGGCCTACATAATTTTCATCACAACCTTTGTTCTGCATTCATAATATTTGTCTACCGTGTTTGTTCCTACCTTGGAACCGGATTTTTATGCTTAAATTTGCTCCTATAAGCTGGGTGAAAGCGGAGTATTGTCCGAGATTGGTTTTGATCCGAGAAATTATCAGAGGTTTTGTATGGTCGTGCTTTTTAATGTTGGTAGTAGATTAATGGTGTTTTTTTAATTTGTAACGGATTTTTGACTTTATGAAAGTGAGTAACCGTAAAAATGAGTTGAGTTGTTCCATTTTTGTGGAATGTTTGCCTGATGTAGAGGATCTCAAGGCTAAGTAATAACAAACGCATGGGTCCAATCCCCCGATATCTCCAATACTGCACACTCTAAAATTTTTAAAAAATACAAAGAATACTTATAGATTACTAGCGTTTGCCCACGGTGGGCCTTGGTGGCGAGGACGGAAGGACGGTGGTGGGATTTTACCAAACATTTCCGTCTGGCCGTGTTCTTTTGTTACTGGATTTTTTATTTCGTCAAAGCTGGATGCTGATCTTCGATCATCACTGATGGACTTGGAAATGCAGTCAATGTTTGGCAACCTTACAGATAGCGTTAGTAATGATGGATAAAAAATACCGAAAAATAAATAAAGATTTCCCACATTACCTATTACAAAATCCATTATGATAAAAAAAAAATCCTATTATGATAAATGGGAAAGTAACTCTGTTAAGGACGCTGATTTATGAAATAATGTGTCAACCCACAAAAACTCAAATTCGGAGATACTGATGTATTCTGATAGTGCATCTCGTATTTAACATTATGCGAGAGAGTTTCAAGTCACTTAAATCAAATAAGAATGAAAAAAATTCATCTAAATCATGAATCAAATAGAAAATCAAGTATACAACATTTGTCAATACATGAATCCTTTCCTGATCGATGCTAGCAGTCAGCCAGAACCCGGCGCTGTACCACCTCCGACTCACTGGACCACAATGCAGCGCCACTCCAACTGACTGGAGAATCACCACAGATAGTTCCGACTCACCGAGAACTATGCGGCACCCGGTTCCGACTCACTGGATTCTTCTACTGGGACTGGCAAGCATCGCAAGATACCCGACTCAGCCCACTGTCGACCCACAATTGTGGCGATAAGTCCCCGTCTCTGAGGAGTGGCTAGAGAGGCGCCACGGCGTCCTCACCTTCCGCCTGACGCAGGTCCTCACTGGACACGGTTGTTTCGGGAGGTTCCTGTTCAGGATAAAGCGGGAGGAAACGCCCGGGTGTCACCACTGTGTGGATCGCCCGGAAGACACGGTGGAGCATACGGTGGAGGTCTGCCCAGCTTGGGCGGAGCACCGCCGTGTGTTAACGGAGGCGATCGGTGGCGGCGATCTCTCGCGTCCGGCCCTGGTTCAGGCCATGGAGGAGACGAACTAAGCGTCACATTGACGTCACGCAAAATCCTGCATCGCGCAAACAGAGTTTCCCGCGCAACTAGCATATATATAACGTCACGACATCAAATGTTGCCCACCAGACACACTATACACCCTAACGGAATGGTTGCCAAGAAACGGTAGTTGGAGCGTTGGCTGACCAATGGCCAGGTGGATGGATGACCTACAGCAGATCACGGGGAAGACCTGGATGAGACTCGCACGGACCAGGGAAGCATGGTACAAAAGCGAGGAGGGTTATGCTCAGCAGTGGGTGGAACAAAACTGCCAATGATGATGATGCTGATGACGACTTATTCAATGCTTAAGTGTTTGTTTAATCAATTCTATTTGTTGAAAGCAAATAGATTTAAGATAGATACTATAGAGAGGCTATCAGAATTAATGTCATAGAAAAATTGGTATCTCATGTTCCAGTGATGCCATCTAGCGTAATATAGCAAAATTACATAATTGCTAAGTTTGACACGTTACACTTTTACCGACACCAACCTTTGATTAGCAACCGTCAGATAGTTTGAAACATGTAAGAAAAATATTTATTTTATCTAAATACTGGGTTTACAAAATACTAACGAAAATAAATCGTGGTTAAGTCTAGTCGTTTTATCACTACGTGATTTGCAATACCATAATGCACAATCCAGTATAAATACTTCGAAAATAATTTTCTTTTTGTGGACACGGATGCAACTTGACATGCAGACGTACCACATTAGACGAAGCGACTTTTGCACACTAGGACAAAGGACATGTCCAAAAATGGTTTTTTATTATTTAATAATTCTAACCAGGATCAGTTAAATATATTTGGATAGACAACCCAAAAGCTAGTGGTTCTAACTATAACATACATTTTTAAAGGCTTCCATTTTTGAGAAAAAACGTTTTTTTTATTTTAGTGTGAATTTACTCCTAAAACAAACAAACCTTTCTAACTAACTAGTATATTAAAGTGAACACACCCTAAATAAAAAGAAAACTTGTCAAAATTGACACATAACTGTCTTTCAATATTTGATCGATGATTAAGACAATGTAAACAATAAGAAATATGATGAAATGGGATATTTTCAGTCAAAAATGTTTAGTCTAACCTTTTAGAATTGTAAGGGATTATATTTTAGATTTTATTTGGGTTGCCATCAACAAATAAAATATATGAAAAACATTAAATATTTATAATTTTTCTCTTAAATGGAGGGGTCTAAAAATATTATTTCAGTGGTTACAAATTTCATATTTTTGTCGCTATTATTTAGGTGTAGTTTGACTCCGGTTAGATTTTTCTCGGAATAAAAAACCATCGCCGATACAAAAAGCGGACATCTCCTTTATCGGATTACGATTTTGTTCGCTATGTCCCGCCTATTGTTAAGTAAATAATTTAATTTCTTTGGTTGAAAACTTGCAGTTTTCTGCAGCGGTTATAGTAGATAATAGTGGCAAAAGGAATTAAACCATTATTTTATAGAGCTTATCGCTTCATGCTAGGACACAAATTGAGTTAACTAACGTATCCTATGAAAGATCGACATCGACGCTTATTAAGTTAAAGCTTGGCTTTTAAGTTAATAAGTAGTGACTTATAAATTGTTGGTTTTGCTGGTTAAGTCGTTTTAACTGTCGTCATAAAGGTTGCCTTTTATGTTGGGGTTGGCTTTCTGGCTAAAGAAATAATATGGTCAAAATTAATGGAACAGCAGATTTTTCTTTTAATGTAACTTTTTGAGAAAATTCGCATTCTAGTCTAACACTGATTCTGTCAAAAATACATCACATTTACCTACAATTATGACACGTGATGGAGTGTCACTGAGATTAGATTGCGAATATATTTTGGACATCCTAACTAATATTATAAATGCGAAAGTAAGTTTGTTAGTTTGTTTGTTACCTTTCACGCCTAAACCAATTAACCGATCATCCTGAAATTTTGCATATACGTTGTCAGGTGTACAGAAACGGACATACGGTACCGTTCATCCCGAAACAAAGTACTGTTCCCGAGGAAAACAACAGTAATGTTCTTATGATAATAAATGGTGGCACGTGTCTTTCGAATCATGATTGAATTATGCTATGGGATACTAGCTGCGCCCCGCGGTTTTACCCGCTTAAGTCTCGATCCCGTGGGAATATCGGGATAAAAAGTAGCCTATGTCTTAATCCAGGGTGTCAGCCAATTCCATACAACATTTTATCAAAATTGGTCCAGCCGTTTGATCGTGAAGAAGTAACAAACATACACACTCACAAACTTTCGCCTTTATAATAAGTGTGATGTAGCACTTTAAATTTCAAAAAGAAGAGTACAACACGAATTGATTGTCAAATTCTAAATTAATGCGAGCAAAGCCGCGGGTAAAAGCTAGTTTTTAATTAAGGCAATTGGAACCTTCAGATTTCCTCAAGATGTTTTCCTTGACAGTCTTTAGACCAAGTTAAAAAAAACATAATTAAATTGAAAAAAGTTTGAGCTAAGTCGGTCCCGGAGGGTGGGAGTTTAAATCGAATTTACGACCTTTCATTCGCCAGTCCGCGCATTTACTGTTCCCTATTGACATTATTTATAACCTAAAAGAAAAGTAAATTCCCCTGCAAACTTACCATCACTAGTTAAAATACGCTTTATAATACTGTTAAGCTAAAACTTATCTACTTAACATAGCACTTAGGAGGAGTTTAGTGTGATTTTCCTGTGCAAGCAAACATTATTCTAGGCAAAGCTTAGTTTTGCGTTCGAGCAAGTTATTTTGTCAATTACTTTACCTCTTGTTTTTTTCTGAACTCCTAGTAGTTTCCGTTGCTAATTGAAAATATATTGTGTTGTAAATAAAAGGAATTCGGACCGAAAGAAAACAGAAAACAATGTGTTCGCAGTTAGAATGGGATTAATCTTACTTTGTTTTCTTAAAAATAAGTGTCCTTTACTAGGATTTTCGCCTCGTTTCGTAGGTGGCTTTACAGACAACCATTCCAGGTCTGTGTGGTACCGGACGTAAAGAATATCACCACCCTATTTCTTCCCGTGTGTAAAACGCGACTAAGGGACTTACTAGAGAATAGGCAGCAGCGTTCTCTATGCATTTTAACACCATACTGCGATCACCAACCCACCTGGCAAGCGTGGCGACTATAGTAACCCCCCTTTGGGGGAGGCCTATGTCCAGCAGTGGACGTCTTTCGGCTGAAATGATGATGATGAGTATTCGTATTTCGATTTAACAATAATGTTGTAATTTACGAGAATCTAGAATATGTTTATCGTCTTTTACAAGATTTGTGTTTCTAAGAAAACTAATTTAATTGAAAATAACGTAGATTTTGAACTTGTTTCAGTTTATTTGAGTTAACATCAAGACGTTTGAGGGAAGTTTGTTGTATAGTACTTTCCAGAAATAATAGCGAATTATTAATTGGAACTCAATCTGCTGGTTGGAACAATACTGTTCAATGGAGATTATAATAGAGAAGCTCGTGTGCTAGTTTTTTTCTGTGAGTACATCAGAATTGAAAGGATTCTCAGGAAAATCAAGGTTAATCGACATAGCCCGAATAATTGCCAAATTTGTATGGGAGTGGAACTTAAATTGCTCGCAGAACCGATACCCGTGCGGTGGCGGATGGGGCCGAAAGGTTCTGGAGTGGCGAAAGCGTACCGGCGGGATGCTCAGCATTGTAAGGCCTCCTCATTGTATTGGACATTGCTCAGGCATTAAACTCATGACCTAGTGAAGGTCGCGGCAATCCACTGGATGCAAGAAGCTCAAGACCGTTCGGCAAAGGTGTGATAAAAGATAAATGATTTTTATTTCTGTAAGTAGGTTTGTACAAACACCTTTACACGTCAATAATATTTTAGAAACTAGATGAGGTTGGCGTTTCCTATCTGACTACTCTGAGGAGAAAGGCCGAAACAAACGCGGGGTGGCTTATACATATACCTCCATCAGTGGACGTCTTTCAACTGTAAAGATGATGGATTTTCAAAACAAAACTAAGAGCTATATGTATTTACTCCAGAACGTAAATTACAATTAAAACAAAACGCCATGTTAGAGATTAACTACGATAATATGGCCCGCCCCTCCAAAATTCCAAACGTTTGAAAGTATTTGTGAAAGTCTTTGTACACATGTACACGTAATGAGACGGCCGTCAAACAAGAACAAATCACGGATTTGTTGCTCGACTAGTGGCGTCATTAATCGCTCATTATTATTAGTATGGCGCTGCACTGACGTGCTCTATGAAAACGACACGTGTGTTATCTTGCGCAATCGGCTAGTTATGATAAGTTGACCAACAAATCTGGTAATAAGTGAGATATTACGAGTACTTACAACTACATACAAGAGTACCACGGACTTCTTGGCGGGAAAGTGAAGCGT
Source organism: Tiliacea citrago (assembly GCA_963921375.1). Classification (NCBI taxonomy): domain Eukaryota; kingdom Metazoa; phylum Arthropoda; class Insecta; order Lepidoptera; family Noctuidae; genus Tiliacea; species Tiliacea citrago. Next base: position 10,380,146 of record OY992804.1, read on the forward strand.
CATGTGAGCAGTTTTGTTTTATTTTCTAAAATTTTTGTTTAGCCGAATATTAATTTGTAATAGTGGTGGATTATTAACCATTAAGAGTTTGTGAACCTGCATTAGTGTAGGCAAATGAAACAAAACAGTGCAACATCACTTTAAGTTCTCTCAAGAAGTCCGCGCGAGATTTCAGTAAAGTGCCACGTCTTTACTGAAACTCAAGGGGAGCGGGGGATCATCTATCATCTTTATCATGCATTTAATGGAGTTCATTTCATAATTTGTACTTGTTACCTAATTTTACATGACACTGGCTTAATGCACAAACCGTGAGAAGCCAAAAAAAAAAAAAAAAAAACATAGTAACTCTTTCGTAAGGATGTGACTACACACATTTAAAACAGTAATTTGGAGGAGTGTGCCATGCTATCGTAGTTTATCTCTACTAGGTATGCAAATCCTATCTTATCCTAACTTAATATTATAAATGCGAAAGTGAATTTGTTTGTTTGTTACGCTTTCACGCTAATACGGCTGAACAAATTTTGATGAAATTTTACACATGGGTAGAACATGACCTGGAGAAGAATATAGGCTACTTTTGACCCTGGATTGCAGACGAAGTCTCAGGCAACAGCTAGTATAATGTGAAATTGACTATGTTTGTTCATTTGTTTGTTATGCTTTCACGCAAAAACGGCTGAACGTATCGTTATGAAATTTAGCAAATAGATAGCCTGGGACCTGGAAAAGAACAGGCTACTTTTTATCCTAGATCGCAGATGAAATCGCGAGCAATAACTAGAAAAAAACATAAAATACAAACAATTAAACTATAGTCTCGGTGATGTGATTAAACCAACAGACTGTTCGTACTAGACTTATCAGATCTTTTTAGTAGATTGTAAGTAAACAACTTTTGTAAAACATTCTAGACTCAGCAGGCTTCAACACAAGTACATGAAACTTAATTATATTTAAGGATTTACACACGTTTCAGTTAACAGTTGGAATGCTAACTCAGTTTCATTTCTGATTTGGGAATGTAAAGGGCAACAAATTCTACAATTTATTTACATAATATATTTATAAAGCCGTTAATTTAATTAAGAAACTCTAAACCTAATTTTTGAAAGTGAGCCTGGATTACATGTCTAAATTTATTCGTTTAGAATTCAACACTACAGTGACCTTATTCTATACAAAGTATTTTCAATGTATTGAAAAAACTACAATATTAAATACAAAAGCCTACCTAGTTATAAAAATAACATCTTAACTTATGTTAATTACGGAAGTCGGTGGCATAAAGCTAAAATACAGATCCGAAGACACCGACTTCCGAAATTAAAGTTATTTTTCACTTTGTAGTGTTTTTTTGGAAGTCGGTTATTTTTTTTTTGTAAAAAGTTTATTATTTTCCACTTTTTAGTGCCGAAAAATAATTTACCAAATCGGTTCGTAAATGACGGAGTTATGCGCGAACAAAAAACGCAATGATCGTTAATGTAGACAATGTGAATTTTTAGATGTTTGTTGATTTTTCAAAAACCGCTTGTCCGATTTCGATAAAATTTTCATGGGACTATTTAGGAAGTATACCCTTTCCAACAAAAAGAGAATTTTTCAAATCGGTTGACAAATAACGGACTTATGCGCGAACAAACATTAAAAAAAAAAAGGAGGACCTCCTTTTTTAGAAGTCGGTTAAAAAGTGAGTTTGTTTGTTACGCTCTCAGGGTTAAACGTATGAACGGATTTCGATGTAATTTGACGCCCATAAGCCGAAGTCCGTACCCCACAGGGGGTGCCCTTAGCGTGTAGTCGCTGAGTTTTTAAGTTATGTGCAATGGCTGGAGGGCGAGGCCTTAATTTATTGAGGCACAGGAAAGTCTGGTTAAGCAGACAACCTCCTAGGTTGACCTGCGAGATGCCGTTTGAAAAACTAATGGATGAAATATGGCACATGGGTAGAAAGCGACCTAGGTAACATGGACATAGGATACATTTTATCCCGATATTTCCACGGGATAGAGACTAATGTGGGTGACACCACGGGGCGCAGCTAGTTAGGGTTCCGTACCCTAAGGGTAAAACGGGAACCCTATTACTAAGGCTCCACCGTCTGTCTGTCTGTCCGTCCGTCTGTCTGTCCATCTGTCACCAGGCTGTATCTCATGAACCGTGATAGTTAGACAGTTGAAAATTTCACAGATGATGTATTTCTGTTGCCGCTATAACAACAAATACTAAAAAATAGAATTGAATAAATATTTGAGGAGGCTCCCTTACAACAAAAGTGTTTTTTTTTGCTCGTTTTTGCTTGATATTGATAACGGCAACAGGTAGACGCTTAAAATATTCACAGAATATTTAGTTATATATTTTCTTTAAATATAAATAATTAATTTCAAATAAAACAAATATTTAAGGCCCATACAACAAACGTGATTTTTTTTCCGTTTTTATAGATACAGATATATGGTACGGAACCCGACTCGCACTTGGCCGGTTTTTATATAATTTTCAACGAGAATAAATACTTCACAAAAGTCATAGCTATTCAATAAAAATACCATAAGAATACAATTAATTCCCCTCACCCTATCTAAAATTTCGAAAACTCTTCAATGGAGAAGCTAATTCCGAAAAGGTTCTCTGTAACAGCCCTCCATTCTCGAACAAAATCTTAAAAGAATTTTCCAAAATCAACAGCAGTAAATAAGCCGAGGAAAGAAAGGGATTCGATCAAGGTCAAGACAATTATTATCTTCGAAAGAAAACAATGTTTAAGTCCTAAAAAAACGTTCTAGTAAAGTTGGGACTTTTTTTCTTTATTTATTTGAAAAGGTTTTATCACTTATTAAATTGAAAATGTCACCCTCGTAACAGAAAACAATCAATAAACAGTTATTATTATAATGATGACCAACTTAATAGTGTTGTCCCTATTCGTTTTGGTAAATGACCAATAACGTTCGACACAACATCCTAGCCTCCTCCGACAAAGGGAACGCTCTAATGCTGTTACAGCCCCACTTCAAATCCCACACCAAACGAATATTGTCTATCGTGTATGTTCCGGTCACATTCCATCAGCAAGTGGTATTTATATCTTTTTTTTTTTTTACCCATTAAATATTTAAACTTATTCGATGCACGAACGCATCCTCAACCAGAGCTTCTACATATTTCCTATCTATCTCCCTTCCTTCAAACCATGGCTAACTAAGCGGTTCTGACTGGATAGTGTTATACCAGATTCCCTTTAACTTTGATCGTTCATCAAAATATTCGTGCCATCTTTGTCTACATAGATCTTGGACATGACCAAGCCAATCTAAGTATAACGGTGCGCATGTGTAATTAATACCCTCATAATTACGATGCTTGTTGAGCTGCTAAATCTGCTTCCTCGTTAACCACGATTCTAATGTGTGAGGGAATCCATTGAATGGTGACGGTTTTTTTCATAGACTGCATCTTACAAATTAATTGTTAAGGAAATTAACTACCAACATAATTTGTTCGTATTTTCAAGACACAGCTGTCATTATTTGACAGTTTAATGAAATGGCTCATCATCATCATCATTTCAGCTGGAAGACGTCAGATTTACAGAGAAGGCGTTGACAGAAGGCCAATCCCTGTATTTAAAACCGGCCAAGTGCGTGTCGGACCACGCACAATAAAGGGTTCCGTAGTTGGGATTAATTTCATCAAAAAAACATTCTTTCTTACATTCCAACTGCAAATGTAAGTTGGTCGACTCATCATCATTTGAGCCGAAAGACGTCCACTGCTGGGCATAGGCCTCCCCCGAAAGGGGAGGGGGGTTGCCATAATCGGCACACTTGGCAGTGAAAATGCATATGAGAAACGCTGCTGCCCATTCTCTAGTAAGTCCCTTAGTCGCCTTTTACGACACCCACGGGAAGAAATAGAATGGTGCTATTCTTTACGTCCGGCGCCACACGGAACGGTTGGTCGACTGTAACTCGTTAACTTACTTGCAAAGCTTACTTAGCTGTGATAGTTTTCCTTTTAACTTCAGTATGCCGTGTTTTTCATGTTTTTCATAGTACTGCCGTGATTTTTTTCACCTATCAAAAACAACCATTTAGCTGCCAAGGGGGGACACTTGACTCTAGCAAAAGTTTGCACTTTAAAGCTTAATATTTCGCAAACGGATCCTTGAGTCGCCAAATGGTTAACACAGACCCGCAACATTTCACACGAGAAAAGAAAAATATTATCCCCACTTTACGTTGGCGTGATTAAAATGTACATTGTACACCCATACCAAATTACAGCTTTCTAGTACTAAGAGTCTCTATAGTATCGTCCATCTTCCATACTTCTCTATTAGTCGTCATCTCGGTAGTCACTCCCTTTCTAGCCATATAAACATTCACACAAACCATCCTTAGTTTATTTGTTCTTCCCCTACTCATATTGCCATCCACATTCGTACTCAAAACTTTCATGACGACATTTTAGTCATCTCAGCGACAAACAATGTCAAAATCTTGTCAACATTTTTGATAAATTAGAGGTATTTACAAACTGTATGCAGGTGTCGTTCGGGGACTTAAAGTAATATAAGAAAACTGTTCCGCCGAACCGCACTCATCAAAATTTTGTTTCAGTGCGGTTAGAGTAAGTGCTCAGGTGCGATTCGGTCAAGTGCTGTTGAAATCAGTGCTCTTAGTGGAATACCTCTTTTTTGGCAGCAGCTGGAGACTAAGATTAGAATGCAAACGTTCTTAAAAATACGGAAATTGCTACTCTGGTATTCGGCACCACAGTAATTTCTAGTGTTAAAAGCTTTTCGTTTAATACTCTTTGGAGTCATCATTCGTCTTAATTGAGCAAAGTCTAAAGACCTCTATACAATCTAAATCATCGTGGCAATTGCAATTTAAAGAGCTTTAAAATTTTCACTGACTTAATTCCATTATGACCTATTCTTTGCGTTCAATGAGGTATTCAAATCGAAGTATTAATTTAATAAAGAAACGGCCATTGGGTCTGAGTGCCGTCATAAAAATATTGGAGGTTCTTAAGTGATAAAAGAATTATGGGTCAATAAAATCAATGATCAGTGTCCTAATTTAAAAGAAAAATCGTATTACCCAGTAACTGGGTTGTGGCGGTTAGATAGGCAGTCGCTCCATGTAAAATACTGGTGTTCAGCTGCATCCGGTTAGACTGTAAGCCGATCCAACATAGTTTTGAAAAGGCTAGCCAGATAGATGAGTCATTTGGCATGAAAGAAAAGACTATAATACAAATAAAAATATTGATGACCGAAGCTTATAAAAGCTAACCCTGCTGAAACGAAGACTCAGACTTTATGGAAAACATTTGCATTTTTGATGCAAACTGAGCTTAATATAAGTTAATTTTATTAAGAGCCGAGAACGACAACGTAAATATTTATTATGTTCTTCCAGCAATCAGGCTTCTGAGTGTCCCAGATTATGTGCAATGCTGATTTAATCTTCCTCTGTATTCTTAAGCTTTTCTTTGTCATTTTATTAAAATTTTCTCTGTGAGAGGTTCAGGTTAAAGACAGGATTTAACCATTTCAGTGAACTCAAAAAACTCAAACTCAAAGCATTTATTTCAAATACACCAATTACAGGCACTTTAGAATTACGCTGCTTAGTCACTTGCAGGATTTTTTATGAGCGTGGAATCTTGCAGATTGGTTTCGTATTATTTGAAATTTTGGCAAATGATGGTTTAACATCCTGGTGGAATGAATCGTGGTTGTCAAAAGCCAAATCATAATGACGATTTTTTATTTTTTTTTATTCATGTTGTTTATTCAGTTATAAACCTTAGTTAAAAATAATAAAAAGGGAAGAACTCATTGGGCATAAAAATATTCGTCCGCATTGATTTTCTATTTGAAATATCTACCTAATTTATGTACCTTACCGCTTCCTGGCATAATCAACAAAACATCAAAATTTCTCATTAAAACTTCTAACAAGTTTTCAGTTAGTTCAAGAACATTATTGTCAATATAAAACTTAAGTCCACAGAAAAATGACAGATTACCGTACATAAATATCACGAAAACTCATTTCTGAACACGAAACTGTCTCCTGAGAAATCACATTAGTATAAGAACATGTATTTCCACAGTAAAAACTTTAATCGTTCCCCAAAACTTAAAATAAGTGCTATTTTATCTCACGAAACTTTAGCTTGGCCTGATTTTCAGACTGGTTGTCAGACTTTCGGGCTTCTAACGACCCGTAACGACTGTCAAAGATCCACGAATGACAGCCGGGACCAACGGGTATGTAAAGATGGTCACCCATTCACGGACCAACCCCGGAAAACGTAGCTTAACCTGATGGCTCGACCCGTGCGGCTGTTATTACTTAGCCACGAGCTCCTCTGTTTCCGTCTGAGATCAAGTTCATAATAAAAAAACTGATTTTAAACCCGAGTCTAAGTTGTCAGCTTTGTATTAAGAACTTTATCTCAGACGAAATAACATTCAAAGTAAAAAATCACACGATGGTTTAAACCTGGGTCTAAAGATAAACCTTTTTTTGTAATAAGGCCATTAGGGTTTATTCAGACGAACAACAACGATAGCGGGAAACAGTTGGCATGCAGTGGTCGATCTTCTATTGTCTAGTTAAAAGACTAGTGGCGAATGATAGACGTTTCGGGAGCAGTGTTTCTAATTTTGAAGTTTATTGAAGTGAAAATTTATTTAAGTGCGTTGAGCGATTTGGGGGGGGGGAGGTTCACGTCACCGTCATGCCCGCGCCAACATGCTGCAGTAAGTGAAGTTAAATTGAACACGTGAAAATTTGTGTATACTGTGCATTGTTTAAATTGTGTTTAAGATAATCATTATTTTATCGAAGTGAAAACCGCGCTTTGACCGATTATTTTTCACTTCAGTCGGTAGTCCCCATGTGTGCTTATGTTTTTTTTAGTTTAGAGAGATTATCACCCTAATTTTGATTGGGCTCGATACAGTGACTGAATGATCATGCGATGCGGTTGCAGTAACAGTGCTTCATTTGGTCACGAGTGATTGTGTTTGTGGAACCTATGTCGTTAGTATTGATTACACGATCGGAGACAGTCATTTAACGCGATTATAAACTGTCATAAGAACAGTTGGAGTTATAGTACATTACGATACGTGTGACTTAAGTAGTCCATTATTGCACGGCGTGAAGTTAACGCCTGAGCGCAGCGAGAATGCTAAACACCGTGCATTAATAGACTTATTTAAGTCATGAGTATCGTATACAATTTTGTAGCTCGTGTGACATTATTAGGCAACAAATTCAATGTTATGTCTTTGGCCATTTCTCTAACTGCTTCAGGGATAATGTCACCATTCTCATCTTCACTTAATTCATTTTCTGAGTAGGCCATATTAAAATCACTGTGCTAACACTGAAAAAATATGGTAATCCAAGAACAACAAAATATTACTAACTGAAAACCAAATCTAGAAGTGGTAGGTTAGCGTTTCGTCTGAAATGGCGTTGTCACTTTTCTACAGCATGAAACTGTTTTTAGGCGAAATGCTAACCTGGCCTCTTGTGACTCATTTTTGTGCTGCGAATTTTTAAGTGTCAAAGAACTGTGAAATTAATAGATTTATTTTCGCACGGTGTAAAAATGGACTACTTAAGTCACGGAGAAGCGTGACCTAAGTGTGGGTTTAGGTCGCACAGTGCTACAAAGAGTTTTTACTAAAACTCTAGACGATCCACAACCATGAGCGACAAAATGTCGCCGGCGACATTTTTGCCATTGCTGGTTGTGGCTCGTCTGTACGAAACCTTAATGGCTAGATAATTTAACTAGGTCACAGTTATCGATTTTGTTATGCGAAATATACTAGCAATTAATATTAATAAGGAGAAAGATCCTGATAGCACTAGAGTAGCGAACTAGAAAGGTAACTAGGGAAGTAATTAAAAGCTCATTATGGCGTCGCTATGTTAGTAGTGAGCCTGATGGTTTTCGATAGGACTTCCAGTATGGTCGATGTAGACTCTGTAGAATAAATAGGAGTGATTCTAGAAAGTTCCGAAGCAAAATTTTGAACGGTTGTTCGCAAAGCGAGGAGAGTTTTAGTGCCTTATTTACATATCTTTACTGCGAATCTGGACGTTTAAAATTGGTGTTTCGCATTTTAAAATTAAATTTCCGGATTATTAGTTTGAAAGATATAGCGGCAGTCTTATCCTTGATTTAAGTCAATGTGGTTATAATTTATACGAAAAATAAATATTCGAAAAAAAGTAGGTACCAACCGAAAAAAGCATTTATATTTTAAAAAAAATTAAGGTGCATCCAGACAATGTGAAGCACGAACGGTAACCCACGCATACCACGCATGCCTTAGACTGAAGCATCTGACATATAAAACAATAATAGTTTAAAAAAACTAAGAACACCCTGCTAGTTTTAAAAATGTACCTAAACGAATAAAATAATTTCATTTACTTCTATAAAATTAACTTAACTTAATGTAAAAAAAACTTGGTAGCTTTAATGCCGTATAAGTACCTACCTGTATTTTACCGATTTTTATTCGTTATAAGTTAAACTAAGAATGCTTTTGCTAACAGACTCTTTGATAACAGTAACAGTCTTTTAGCCATTACCCAGTATCCTTGCGCAAAATAAACTCCTTAGCGATACTTTCCTTAGGTAATTGGTTGGTAAGAACAGCTTCTTTTACAAGCGAAATTATTCCTAGGTAAAACAGAATTACCATGTTGTATTACAGAAAATATAAAAAAATAATTACATTAAGGTGAATCCGCAGCTGTAGTTTTTTTGCAATTTGCAGGTCAGTGGCAGGTTGCATGATTTGTTCCATTAAATGACTTCTTCATGAAGCGTCATCATCATTTCACTGGAAAGACGTCCACTGCTGGACATAGGCCTCCCCCAAAAGGGGGGGGGGGGGGGGGGTGCCATAATCGCCACGCTTGACAGGCGGGTTGGCGATCGCAGTATGGTGTTGCTTAGAAAACGTTGCTGCCCATTCTCTAGTAAGCCCCTTAGTCGCCTTTTACGACACCCAAGGGAAGAAAAATAGGAATGCCAATGAAAGAGAAAAATCAAAAACCGGTTCAGCCATTTCTCAGATTTAACGGAACAAACTGACATACAGACAATAATTTAAAATATTGTTTTAGGTACCGTAAATACTTTCATATGCATTTAGCAAAAAGTCGTTATTTTGACATTACGAACAGACACTTTAATTTTATGTATTTTTATAGACTAGCTATCAGACACAGAAAGCAAAAGTTTAATGGAACACTTAATTTATAACATGCCTTTTAAATATCCCAAAGAGTTATCACACCCACTTTACGCCAGTTCTTTAAGACGCTGACAACAGGCTATTGATTTTCGATGTTTCGGTATTTTTAGCTACGCCCACTATTTCTCCGATATCCTAGCGCCATTCTTGAAGAGCGTGATACAGCGACCGCATCATTTCGTTTTTAGGGTTCCGTACCCAAAGGGTAAAACGGGAACCCTATTACTAAGCCTCCGCCGTCTGTCTGTCTGTCTGTCTCTCCGTCTGTCTGTCTGACTGTCTGTCCGTTTGTCACCAGGCTGTATCTCATGAAGCGTGATAGTTAGACAGTTGAAATTTTCACAAATGATGTATTTCTGTTGCCGCTATAACAACAAATACTAAAAAGCAGAATAAAATAAATATTTAAGGGGGCTCCCATACAACAAACTTGATTTTTTTTTGCTCGTTTTTGCTCGATATTGATAACGGCAACAGGTAGACGCTTGTAATATTTAGTTATCTATTCACTTTAAATATAAATAATTACATTAAAATAAAACAAGTATTTAAGGGGAGCTCCCATACAACAAACGTGATTTATTTTGCCGTTTTTATAGATAATGGTACGGAACCCTTCGTGCGCGAGTCCGACTCGCACTTGTTTACTTGCTAGTTCCAAGTAAAAAACGAAATGATGCGGTCGATAATAAACATTGAACCAATATGTGGGGCCCCTGTACCAAGTTCTGTATTTAAATATGATACGTCATTGTTATTAATTTTACCAACGTAAGTTGATAAGTAATACAGATATTTTTGTTGGAAGATCATTTTAAGAGGTTAGTTTACCATTTTGTTGTATCGAGAAAACTTTTCAAAAACGTGTTTTGAATACAACAGGGTTCTCAGAAATATGTTCAAGATTAACATTTATTTTTTCCGCCGTCAAAAACTGTATAGATTTGGCAAAAAAATTGAGACAAGCCTATTTGGGTCTAATCAGTGCCTTAAGTTCCGCGTATTAAATAATGCATTAGTCAGGCACAAAGCCGGACTCGTGGCTGCTACTGAGAAGTGAAATCAGATCAAAATTATTAGACAGCAGGAACTGCCATTTTATTAAATAGACGCCGAAAGAAATCTTGTCATATACAGTCAGCGAAATTAATTATTTTGTCAAATTCACACACTACGTCAGTTGGCCGTATTATAGCCCTTTCATACAATTGTTAAAGAATTACAGTCGTTATTACACGAACAATTTAAGTTGGTAGTCAATTTGCAAAATAAATAATTCCCTTGCTGCCTTTATTTAGAACCTTTGGAGCACATAGCACAGTACGTATTTTTATTTTCGTATGTAAACATAAGAGAGTATAATCCGAAATAACAAATTCGTAACAGTGACAGACAAGGGTACGAAAACAAAAGATCTCATATGTTATTTATACGGTGATATATTACGTAAAGCTAGGATAAATAAAATATGGCGCTGAAATACCAAAAAGTGTATATACAACAAGCTAGTTAAAATCAGGGTTTCTTGTAGATACTTCCGATAATAATTTGATTCCATATAAATATATAATAATATGTAGGGAGTGGTCGGAGGGGAGCGGGTTGAGGGGTCTATCATACTCTTACTGACTAAAAACCACCCCAGTCTTCCCTTCCCACACTTGCAACGGGGATCTTGGGAGCTAGTATTACTTCCGTGATCCCGGCTACTGCCAACTCGGGGACGTCCGCCGCCCCCTATCACACAGGACCCGAGGTGGCGGCGCGTAGTGTTCCACGCACGCCCCTTTCAGACTTCGTGGGGGGGGGGTCAAACACCTCACCACCCCCCAGACTTGAGGTGGCCCGCGGAGGCAGGCCAGGGATTGTGGAAGTCGCACTGGATCCCAAGATCTCCGGTGCAAGTGTGGGAAGGGAATACCGGGATGGTTTTTAGTCAGTAAGAGTCCGACAGACCCCTCCACCCTCAGCAGGGCAGAGGACATCCATGAGGATTTACCATCCCGGCAACAAAAAAAAAAGTTTAGGATAAAGGAGGATATCTTGGTAGTACGTTCCCGTGGGATAATTTCCAACCTCCACGCGGGCGGAGCCGCGGGCAAAAGCTAGTCTATTATATTAGGATAATCTACGTCACACTAAAATTACGGTGTGAATTAAAAGATCACAAATAAAGCTCAAATCACTAACTCGCCGTGAACAAGCGTTGTGATAACTGCTCGCAGTTTTGTATGAAAAAAAGCCTTTGCTCCGCTGTGAGACAATAGTCAGACTGAAAAAATACCAGCACAGGAATGACTGTGAATTTGCACAGAAAGAAAACACAGGTTTTTTTATGTACTGTGGATTTTGTCATAATTTTGGAATGCAATTTTAACGGTCATAATAGCTTTGGTTTACATAACGTTTTTAATTTAATGAAAAACGGAACCGTACATGAGGTTTTTAACAGAAAAACCTGCTTAAAAAAATTACTAGGTTTTTCTGTTAAAAACATCATATGTACGGCGTCCGTTTTTTGCATGTACACCCTACCTTTGTACAATGTATGCCAATAAAGTTTATAGTTTTGGCATGAGCTCACCAAGAACTTCAATTTGATAACCTTATTGTAATATTATAATTTGAAGTTTTTTTTTTCACATTTGAAATTGGAGCCAAACTGCCATGCTATGCTACATATGCTATATTACATAATCTGTCTATAACGTTCCCACTGCTGGGACACAGGCCTCCTCTTTCTACTCCTTATTGATTTGTTCAAAAATATTTATGACACTCAGGATGATGTAATGATTCTAACTATACCCTATACATCTAAATCTGTTCCGGCATTTAAAAGTTATGATGGCACAAAGAAACTCATAGATAGATACATACATGAACCCTAAACACATTACACTCCTTTTTTATACATACATACAAACACACACCTACATAAATCACGCACACCACACACCCACATACACCACACACCCTACCATACACACACACACACATATACTAACTCAAGAATAAGTAATAATCAACAGTGAAATCAGTTTTTATCTTAGGCAGTCGTGTAACTAAGTCATAATGGCAAAACATAGTACGTCGGGTGCAACCTGGGAAGTTAGATCTTCTATCGCTTTGCTGACTGGCTTGTATTGGTGGCACCCATTAATGCCCAATCTGTTACTATGGATTCAGTACATGATTCTGGACCCCTTTTAACTTTTTGGGTGGGAAATTATCAAAAAACATCTCCCGCTCTGGGTGGAGCGGGAAGGCGTGTCAGACTTTTACTGACTAAAACTCACCCGTGTTCCTTCCGTTGCTTTTGTGGCCACGATATCCCTTTCAGACAAACCCGCAACCCTGGCAGGCATTAGCTCTAATGGACCCCGTCAGTTAGTACTGACATCGCGCGGCCCGAGCCTGGGGGTCTACTCCGAAGGGCTAAACCGAAGTATGGTACCGAATGTTCGGTCGTTTCTTTACTACGGCTAACTATCGATGACTACGGCGAAAAAAAAAAAGACTGTCGAAGAGATAAGCCAAAGTCAACCGACTCAAGACCCGACTCCAAGTCACAGTTGAAGTCTGGTAAGGACTCAAAGTCAAAAAAGGAAACTGTGGAAGTTATAAAACGACCGAACATTCGGCCGATACTTCGGTTTAGCGCTTCGGAGTAGACCCTCTGGTCCTTATCTCCTACGTTAAAATTATTCGCCGGTTTAAAAAAAAATTGATCGCTTAAGTATTGCACTTTTGTAGGAAACAACGGATTTTTTAATCTAATAACCGACAGAAAATTTCAGCGTTCCCCTGCGTTGAAACAACGGGGCAAGTTGGTAGATGTCACATGTCTTCGAATTTTTAGTTCCAGGACATGCTGGTTTTCTCACGATGTTTTCCTTCACCATTTTGAGAGCTGTGGTGATGAAATGATTTACACAATGTAAAGCGCCTCTCTGGGTTCGAACCTGCGCCCTACAACTCGCGTTGGCGTTACTCTGGGCCACCACTGGTTTGTATTTTATTACTACTACTACCTATTTACTATGTTAATTTATTTTATTTATTTGTTAACATAGGTAAAGAAATACAGATCTTATGTTTGATGAATAGAGCGCTATATTAGGAGGCGTACAAATACGGTGTGCAAATCAAGCTGAGGATTACAAGTGACTAAAAATATTTGAAAATCATGTATAATTATGGTATTAAATTAGAAAATAAATTGAACAATTACAATATATTATTCAATACTCTAATGATGTCAGACCTTAATGAGGAATTATTAAATTGGCAAAAATCTATGTCAAAAATTAAAATGTCAAAATTATTTAATGACAGTATTATTAATTGTAATTCCAAATTAATTCATCATTTAAGTATTCGTCAATAGTATAATAAAATTTTTCAATTAAGAACAATTTCATTTTTTTCTTAAATTGTGTAAAATTGAATTATTTTATGGCGTCTAGAATTTTGTTTTTTTTTTTACTACCTAACACAAAATAATATGGGATATAATAATATACCTATAATTTTTGTTGGATTCTATTGATTGGTACATTATATCAATGGAATAATGGTTACAATTTATCGTTCAAAATACTTTCTAGAACACTACTTTTGTCATACACGACTTGGCTTTAAAAGAATTCGTTACCTATAAAACATTCATGAATTCGAAGAAAAAATGGCCGCAGCGTTTACCAGCTAGTACTACAGCAGAAAATTATAGTGTACCCTCCATCAATTTCTGATCTATAAATAGAACGGCTCTTTTCTTTTGTGACGTAATAGGGGAAGGATTACTACAGATCAGTAGGATCAGTATATTAATTTATGACGTTATGTTTCGGTACTATTAAGAAAAATAGGGAGCAATTTTATTTTGGTTAATTGATTTACAAGGAAAATAATTATATCAAATTCACACTGACTTGACTTGACTGTCACAGAATGACAGTTTTGATTTGAATACACGGACAAAATAAGTCGGTAGTCAAATTGCTAAACAATTAATTTTCCTAACCTAACATAAAAGAGAATGACTACCATAAAACGGTTTATGCTGTTACGGATTATGCTATAAGATAGATTCAGAGATAACGGTTGAATAACAGGTAGCAATGAAAAATGAACTCTGAACATTCCTGAAATAGGTTTATTGGTTTAGTGGCAGGACGATGATTATAATGATAGCGATATAAGATTTCATTAGAATATAACGTTTGGTAAATCAAATTCAAAGTAAAATTATTTATTTCAAAAAGGCACATTTTTATTTGAACGTCAAAATTTACAAAACAACAGAATTGATTCTAGTCGCCCCTTTCAAAAGGTAGTTTCGTATGGAGAAGAATGGGAGAGAAACTCCACCATTACTCTTTTAAAAAAAATACAATATTTTGCTAGACTAAAAGTTATTAAATTAAAAGTTTAGTGTATATGAAGAAACAAAGAAACTAAAGTGCCATCTTAAAATAGGCTTCCATTACAAATTAATTCAAGTCTTCCTACAAGCTAACGAATATTGTATGACTTATGAACTCTGCAGAAAATACTAATAGCACAAAAGAATTGAATCTTAGACATAGATTCTATTCATCCATTTTGCAAAATGGAACATGAATAAAATATTAGACGGAAAGAAACGCAAAGAACCTTCGTACACGACAAATCCGAATCATATGAGGACAATCTGAACACGCTTCGTTTACTCGTCAAATATGATTTGACGTAAAAGAATATAAGATATATATTACTCCACTCAGCACTTGGGACGCTCGCGGCTTCGTTTGCAGTTAGAACTGGGGCAGGAATGGAATAAAAACGGTCATTGCTCGGGGTTACAGATATCCTGTAGCCTATTTAGTAAGTATTTCCTCAATTTCTATGATATGGTTGGTCTGGCGATAAAGTTTAACTAAGAATGGCGAAGTTAATTAACGAATGCCTGAAACTTGGTCAAGTCTCTGATCAGTCAACTTGCTTTTCAATACCTTATTTATTGTTGATATAACATTTTGTGGAAACCACACTGGGCCCATTTTGTGGGTTACGGCCCACCGCCTCTCACAGTGAGGAGGTTTGTGTCCCAGCAGTGTGTCCCAAAAATAAAGGCTGATTATGCTCAGGAAGTAATTGATTAATTAAAATTACAACAACCAAATAGACTCGAGAATTATTGACTATACTGATAAAACCGGTGGTTCACAGTATGCGTTCTGTCATGCAAATAATCACTTCACTACATAGATCTAAGTGTAATATCTATCAAATAGAACCATCACATATAACAGCTAGTATTTATATAGTCACCTGGGTCCTCTACAGAGATATCCATGCAATTTGCAGGGAGCCTGCGAGATCGGCTCTTCAAATTGAGTGTGAAAATGGAACGTTCGTGTCTGTATGCACTTTCATCGTTCACGAGACCATAATAACGAAATTTCCTACGCTGACTGCTACCAATAGTGCAGTACTATCTACAAAATGTATCTGCTAGAGTTCTAAAGTTTAGCATCTATTTCTGTAATTGTAGACATAGATTGCTACAATCTAATATTGTTTAATGGTGCTTTCCCCAAAGGAACAACCGTGACTGTATCTAACAAAAACATCAAATCAAATTTCCCGAGATTAAGTTGTTTTATGAAATGAAATCCTCCCGTTTTAAGAAAAATCTCGTGATTAATGGACCTTCACGGCAGTGCAATGAAAGCAAAAACATAATTAGTCCAAAAAACAACTTCTAAAGTAAGAAGCTAGGGACGGAACAGGAAAAATAATTTCCAATTTTGCTCCAATTACGGACAAAATTATGTGTATCGCCACGCCTATTTTACCATAAAGCGTAGGCAGAGCTTCAAGCCGTGCCAATATTCCGTTGGCACTTCGCCTCTTCGTAACATGTTGAGTTTAAATCGCAATAGTAAGCTGTGACAAATTGTTAGTGCAACGCCCACAAAACTGCAGACAATGAGTCATAAAACGTGGGAGTTACTTGATATGATAAAAGTCAGGGCAGAGTCATGACCATGTGGGTGAATCGAAGACCTAGTGAAGGACGCAGGATTCATGCACTGTTTGCAAAAAGCGTAGCACCATTCATTGTGTGACGACACATTTTTTTTTGTTGGGTGGGAAATTATTAAATAACTTCTTCCGCTTTGGGTGGAGCGGGACTCTGTGGTGTCTGACTTTTACTGACTAAAACCCACCCATGTTCCTTCAAATGCCTGTGTGCCAGGGCCACGATATCCCTTTCAGACAAACTCGCAACCCAGGGCCTGCAGTCTCGACACAGAGAGCGATCGCTTCGCGACCAAATTTGGTCGAAAATTTTTAATGGGGTCTCTAGACGGTCAAAATTGTTTGACAAGATTGTGATTTTTTCGTGTTTGCCAAGCAATTTTGACTGTTTATGGACCCCACTAGGACTTTGCGATCGAATTCGGGGTGTAAAGCGATCGCTATTTATGTCGAGACTGCAAGCCCTGGCAGGCATTGGCACTATCGAACCCCTTTAGTTGGTGTTGACATCTCTTTAAGGCACGCGTGGAACACAATGCGCCGTCAACCCGGGCCTGGTCCTAATCGGACGGCGAGCTACTCATCGCTCACCATCCGCAAGCCCGCGCCTACAGTGGCCGGGAATCAGCCTGCTATTCCTGACGCCCGGGACGTCTCCCGCGGCAACTAGGGGCGTGAGGGCGTGAATTTTGCCGCCTCCTCCTTCGCGAGCATTACTGCTTCGAAGAAGGAGGTAATGGCCTCCCATGCACTCTCGCTCCGAATCCTGGTCTGATACAGGGCCGGATGCGAGAGATTGAAGCCGCCAATCGCCTCTGCGAGGACGCGGCGCTGCTCCGCCCAAGCCGGGCAGACCTCCACCGTATGCTCCACCATGTTCTCCGGTGATCCACAAAGTGGTGACACCCGGGCGTTTCCTCCCGCTTGTGTGGCGACACTTGGGTTATCATCGTCCAGTAGTGGAAGGCTTTCGGCTGTGATGACGATGATTTAGGCATGATGACATTTTTAAGTCACTGAATTTTTATATTATTATTAATAAAAATATGTAAGGCATCCCAAAATATTGCCTAGAGAAACTTATGTGATGCTTCACTTACAAAAAACTACAACAAGAATAATGCTTTACATTAAGTAAATGAAGCTCAAACGATAGAAGGCGCAAAACCACTTAGTGATATGAAACCTTAAGTAACAGATAGCCGAGATAAAGCCCAAATGGAGGCAGAATACAAGATAAACGCAGACGAACCTCTGACGTCACTGGAACAAGATGAAATTAGAACTGATTTGAGGGTCAAAGATGAGCATGGACATTTTGTGATTACTAGGGAGATACGTATAAGTACTGAAATCACAGTAAATATCGTGCCATTTTTACCCGACAGCGGCAAATACGAAAAATACGCAAATACGTTTTTTGTTGTCGTACATTTGGTGTAATAATATATTCACTACGTACTACTACTGTTCAGTAGTAAAAAATAAATAAAATAATGAACAAGACCACATTCAACGTTCAAATCGATTGGTGGACATTATCTCTCTTTTAAGATTAGATACCCGGGCAAGAAATGAGAAATAGTTTCTTATTGCTCTACGCTCAACAAAAACATGTTTTTCTGTAGGCAGTAGGTTATCTGAAATACTTTGCTTTGCCTAGAGATACCTAAAACCTCATATATTTAAGAAGCTATCGTTGTATCACGATAAATGTAACACCATATATATTTATGCTAGATTTAATCCAGATTACCAAGAAGTTCTTATCCAGAAATCTAGAATAAGGTAAGGTAAGGTAACGTAAGGTCCACTTTGAGTCTTACGATCACTAAAGATTAATGTGCTCAACAGAGATTCATATCTAGTCTCCATGCCTTTGACAAAACATATATTCTATCCTTCAAAGGTTCTTAGGAATAATGTTTGAGGCCCACAGATTTAAATCGTTAGATTTGCCCATACCGTAGTTTGGTCAGAGAGCAGTGGTGGCTCAGTGGTAACGGCAGCGACTTACGAGTTGTAGGTCGTAGGTTCACACCTTGACAGGCACTTTACTATGTTTAAATTATTCCATCACCACTGCTCTCAAAATGGTGAAGGAAAATACAACATCGTGAGGAAACCGGTATGTCCTAGAACCAAAAATTCGAAGACATAATTATGACATCCATGCCATGAGGAGGCCTATGTCCCCTATGTAACATAAACGGCTGATTATGTGGTTTAGTCGCACATCCTGCATGGAGAGATAGATACAATTTGCAATATGAGTGAGCGAGACAGTACAATTCAAATGTCAACTGAAGAGAAACGTGACCATCTTTTGACACAGTCGGGTGGGTGAATCTAACGAATTAAATCTTTGTTGAAATATAGCTAAGTTGCGTTAGAAGTTTTCGTATCTTACTTTGAATATGTTTTAGACGGATTATGCTGGTAGGCTGAGAGCAGATGTAGGTTTCAGTTAGACGGTTTTGTTGAAATAAATTCATCAATTTCAGAGCGAGTAAAAGTAGATTCGTCGTAGTTAATCAAATGTAGAAATAATATCGCTAACGGCCGAATTCTCAAATTAAATCAATTTTAAAACATGTTAAGTAATATTATAAAAACGCCATAAAGTTAAGTATTGTTTAATAATTCGGGACATAGACGACGATCTACAAAAATAACTTTAAAGAAACAATCTCCAATTTGATAAAAGATTTACTAATATTATTGTTACGTCTTATCACATCAACAAAATTCATAAAACACTATCTAACACCATTGCTATATCATGTCCAGAATCGGCAATTTACCTAGAATTTTACCGGTATTGAGTGACAAGTAACTAGTAACCTGCCTGTAACAATCAATGCACAGAATTGAACGCCAAAAGCCTTTGACATGAACGCTTCTAGGAATGTAGACATCTCAGTACTGACATCAATCTGTGCAGTTGCTTTGACTTGCACTTTTGGATATACAGGGATAAATTCGATAGTTTATTGTAGTGAAGATTTAGCTTCCTCTTCATCATCATATATCCATCCTAGCCTACTGTGAGAAATGGGTTTGTCTAAATAGTAAGTAACTTATTACCATAATGATTAATCATTATCATCAACATCGTCATCATCACCGTCATTATTTTTCAAAAAAAGCGCAACATGTCTTTTTCTTCCATACTTCTCTATTTATCGTTATCTCGGTAGACCCCTTTCTAGACATATCTCTCACACAGTCCATCCATTGTTTTTTTGGTCTTTCTATACTCTTTTTAACCATTCAAATTCATACCCAAAACCCTCTTCACGACATTTTCCTCATTCTTCCGCATCATATGCCCACACTATCACAACCATAATGATGACTGTTTGCACTAATGTCTAACAAGATAATTCATAAGTTTTTCCAATAAAGATGAGTATTTAATAATCAAGATCATTCCAGAATAATCTACTGCTAGATACTGCTACTAGTCTTGTCTTAGATAGTGTCAACATGACTGCTCGCACAAACGTGACGCTGAGAACTTCCCTTATAAAAAAAGTTCAACTTAGATCAAAGCCATTTGAACGGAATAGGCAGTTCCTAAATTCGGTGCCTCACTTTAAGATAAGGAAATCCGTAACTTTGTAAGTGTCAGATTAGACGACGCCTATAGGGGCTTAGTAGAAACAGTAGGCCTAGCACGAATACGTGACAAAAATTTGTAACAATATTTACTTAGCTTTAAGACTTTATTCATATTATTGGGTGATATAATTTATTAAGCTTATAGAGGTATAAGATTGCGATGATGGTTTTGCGTGATGTTAGTGTGATGCTTAGTTCGTATGTGGCGATATAGATGCCACCACACGCTTATCTCAAACATTTAAAACAAAATTCTATAGGAAAGTTGTATTTTTGATTAAAAAAAATTGGCATCAGTCCACCACCCAGTGAAATATAAATTTTCGTTGCTAAATCATAACATAATCAGCCTATTCTGTTCCCACAGCTGGGACACAGGCTTCCTCTCTTCGAGAGGGAGTGGGCTGTAAATCTACCACGCCGGCCCAGTGCGGGTTGGTAGATCTCCCTTGTCTTTGAATTTTTGGTTCTAGGACTTGCCGGTTTCCTCACGATGTTTTTCTTCACCGTTTTGAGAGCAGTGGTGATGAAATTATTTACACAAAGTAAAGCGCCTGCCTGGGCTCGAACCCACGACCTACAACTCGTAAGTCGGGGACGTTACCACTGGGCCACCACTGCTAAATCATAAGTTTCAATTTATATTAACTATAACAATACTATCAGTGGTTTATTTTCTTATCAATAAAGTGTACATTAACTTCAAGTTCCCAATAGTTTTTAAGCCAAAAAAATACGCAGTCACGTGAGCAAGACCGTGGGCACAGCTACTAAATGACTCCATTCGAAATAAAAACTTAAAACACAGATAAGTGTCAGCCGCTTACTATCCCGGCCAACATGCTAAAGTCAACTGCGAAAAATGAGGTCAATGGGCCCGTAAGCTTTGGCCAAGCTTAGCTGACACTATAAATATAATGACCGGTCTTTTTGCAATGTGTAGACATTGCCGAAAATATCTCTGCAACCGAAGCACATTATTATGAGAGGTCTTATAAGTACACATAGACGGTTAATGGAACGCCAATGCCCTAGATATTTCTTACCTTTTTTGTTGAAGGAAAAGCATTAGGTTCTACATAGAATAGAAATAACACTAGCTTAACATTTCCAGTCAAAAATACTTAAAGACGAAACAGATCCCTTGTATCTTTAGTCTTAGAAAAACAAATGAAGGTCGGTTGTTATAATCTCACAAGAAAACGGTTAAATATACAAGCATTTCAGTAAAAGACTAGCATTTTTCGACAGTGTATGATGAATCTTAGATAGGGTAAAACACCTAGTAGTTAGCCTTTTAGCGCGAATGTTAAGTTTGAATAGCTGTCAGATCAAGAATTGTGGATTGAAAAACAAAGTGGTGTCAATCAAGCTGCTGAATAACAGTATTTTACATGGAGCGACTGCCTATCTGACCTCCACAATCCAGTAACTGGGTAATACGATACCCATTGGTAAGACTGAATGTCAGACTTTCGGGCTTCTGACGACCCCTAATGACTGTCAAAGATCCACGAATCACAGCCGGGACCACCGGCTTTCCGAGGCACGGAAATTCTCAGTATGTAAAGATGGTCACCCATCCACAGACCAACCCCGGCAAGCGTAGCTTAACCTGATGATCGATCCGTGTGGCTGTTATTACTTAGCCAACAGCTCATCGGCGAAAACAATGTTGTGTAATCAACATAATGATAATTTATTACAAACAATAGAAAAGTTTCACGCTTTGGAGGAACGTTTCAAGTGATGACCAAAATTTTCGTATAATGCTACAATACATTGACGCTCCCAAATGATGTGATAACACTATATTTACTTTGTTAAGTATTATATTGTTTTAAGTATTGTAAAAAGACTATGTGGGTTATTGTTCATTTTTCTTTTTTTCTCAGTTAGTTTTTATCATAGTCTGGCAGTTTGAGTGATTTTATGCGGCCTACCCAAATGTCCTTTCTTTGGTATTGTTCGTTGAATCGTTGAGCTCCTTAAGTTCTTAGTTGAGCTGCACGAATACTGACAAATGCGTGCACTGACTGGACAGGTCCCCTCAACCTGTGTGGTTCTTTCGTCAAAAGATCATTTCAGGCACCAATCTACATGGTCTTCACATGATCTGACCAAGATTATGTCTGGACTTTAAAAAGAGACTGTGACCTCTGAGTTTGTTTTCTGCCTTTCTTCTCAGAGTAGTCGGATACGAAACGCCGACCTCATCTAGTTTTTTTTAATATGATTGACGTGTAAAAGTGTTTGTACAAACCTACTTACAGAAATAAATCATTTATCATGTTAAGAACGACCTTTCAAGATCGCTTTGTGTAGTAAAACCATTTACTCACAACCTAGATAGGCGTATATTTTTGAAAGATACAAATTACGCCTTCTAGTTTTACACAGAACGCAAGAATCATTATTGTCTATCCTAAGAACATAACTAGAAAAAGGGACATCATAAAACTGATACTGCCAAGAAAAGTCCAATTAGGAATAAATGAGATATTATGACCAGCGGCTAAAAGAAATACATCTTAATGCTCGTGTACGTTCCTTTTACAAGCTTATTTTGTCCCTTTCCCAGTATTTTTCTTTTCACAGCAAAATATCCAATAATAATCTAGATGATTTTAACAAGCAATAGAAAAATGCACCATTTGCAATAAATAATCAATAAAAGTCTTTGAACCGTATGAAAGTGTTTGAAGGGAACGAAAGACTTTGAAGGTCATAATTTGCGCAAACGTTTGTGAAAACGATACGCATAGCAATCCAACTTTGAAGCACTTCTGACTCTGAGGAAGTAATGAAGGGTTTAAACTTTATAATTTTGAATGCACGTGTACCTATACGGTAAACAAAGCCTTTGACTCACATTCATACTAAAGTTTACCGGTAAGACATCTCATAGTCGAAATTACTAAGCTAGCATTGTGGTTTGCACAAGACAACATTTTGGTTAACATGGTTCGCGCCTTGGCGAATTGTAGATATAATCCACCTCTGCCTACCCCTTTGAGGAATACAGGCGTGGCTTTATATTATGTGGGTATAACCGCCACAATAGGCAGGCGGGTTGGCGATCGCAGTACGGTGTTAAAATGCATAGAGAACGCTGCTGCCCGTTCTCTAGTAAGTCCCTTAGTCGCCTTTTACGACACCCACGGGAAGAAATAGGGTGGTGCTATTCTTTACGTCCGGCTCCACACAGACATTACATACATATTAATCAGAACTAAAGGTCGCCCACTGGTCGAAATTCGACCCCCTCTGATGGGTCCGTCTATATTGTACATACTAATTCCATGAGTACACTAATTCCATGCTGTTATAAAGTACTTACTAATTCTATGTTATTAAAACCGGCCAAGTGCGAGTCGGACTCGCGCATGAAGGGTTCCGTAACATTATCTATAAAAAGGGCAAAAAAATCACGTTTATTGTATGGGAGCCCCCCTTAGATATTTGTTTTATTTTAATTTAATTATTTAGTTTCAAAGTGAATATATAACTAAATATTCTGTGTATATTTCAAGCGTCTACCTGTTGCCGTTATCAATATCGAGCAAAAACGAGCAAAAAAATCACGTTTGTTGTATGGGAGCCCCCTTAAATATTTATTTTATTCTGTTTTTTAGTATTTGTTATAGCGGCAACAGAAATACATCATCTGTAAAAATTTCAACTGTCTAACTATCACGGTTCATGAGATACAGCCTGGTGACAGACGGACAGACAGACAGACGGTGGAGCCTTAGTAATAGGGTTCCCGTTTTACCCTTTGGGTACGGAACCCTAAAAAAGTAATTACTTATTCCATGCTCAAGCTGTCACTTCTGTCACCTATCTATACTCAAGTCATGAGGGCGTTA
The DNA here is from genome assembly GCA_963921375.1 of Tiliacea citrago. Classification (NCBI taxonomy): domain Eukaryota; kingdom Metazoa; phylum Arthropoda; class Insecta; order Lepidoptera; family Noctuidae; genus Tiliacea; species Tiliacea citrago. The sequence continues at coordinate 10,403,984 of OY992804.1, forward strand.
AGGGCCTGGTATGTATTATGTGTATGTGTTTTTCAAACTTATGGTAGTGGGGTGTAAAGTTTTTTCTTATTAATTTAATTTATTTCAATATATAATAAATACAACGAATTATCTAAAAACTACTACAATTAAACTATATAAGTAAAGGCTATGCCAAGAGTAAGTTCACTTCAGTATTGCACTTACAATGTAACAGCTTCTTATATCTTTCAAGATCTAAAAATGCTTTTCCCAAACCAATATAGACTAACACTAGCTTTTCAATCTAAAATCGCTGTAACGCACCTAGGTACTGGCGTAACAACCCGACGGATTATGGCTTACGCTCGAGGCATCCAGGAATCTCGATGTTTCAAAATCCTTCGCCAATCCATCATGTTGCTCTGGCATTGTTTGTTACTGACCAACCGATTGACCTGTTGGGTAACTGGTAACCGTAGGATATGGGTTTATGAGAGGGTCATATCTAGTCTCATTTTAAGTTGCACTCTGGGTGAAATATTTAGGCTACATTTTCACTGAATATGGGTTTTTGATGTTTTACATTTTACCTCTCGCTATCTAGAAAGAAAGAAAGAAAAAGAAAGAAAATACATTTATTTAGCACAGACTAAAAGGCACACAAATATACACCAGATAAAATAAAAATAAATAAAACAAGTAAAAAGTGTAAAGTACCGAAAGTGAAGTGTGTGAGAGTGATTTCGTGAAAAGGGACGGAAGTGTGTAACGGGAAGTGACAGCTTGAGCATGGAATAAGTAAGTACTTTTTAATCGCATGCAATTAGTAAGTACTTTATAATAGCATACAAGGAGAGGTCAAAATTGGTATAATATTCCGACGATTTTTAAACGCTAATGTGATGTACCTTATTAGAAAGCTTATTTATTATGCTACTCGATTATAGTTAAATCTGATTTTTTCAGGCGCCCGTTTTTGTGAAAAAGTGAATAATGTTTCAATACAAACAAAACGCACATAGTCTTTATTTATTCATTTCTATGCAATATAATTATTTTATGTGGCTAATGTTTCCGTTTCTATTAAATACTTTGAGATTTTATTATAATTTTAGCTGCAGCTCCATGAAATTAAGACAAAAAATATTGATTATCGTGACAATGCAATAACAAAACGTATCGAAACAAGTCAAAGCTTGTAAACTCTGACTAAATATCCGTTGTAAATGTCAAGCCGAGTCCTGCTGACCAACGTTGTCAGTGTCACATCATTTGCCACAGGGCTGCCATCCCTAAAATATAAATAATGCTGGTAGAACATTTTATTTTTCAACACTTGTTTTAAAAAAAACGGTCGGCTGTAAAAAAAAATTAAATGCCCAAAGACATCAAAATAATTACCCTCTTTCAGCCTATATAGGTCAGAAGGCTGTTTAAATTTTCAATTATTTTAGTACCAAGCCCCATACATTTCGTGAACGTCTCCTTTGTGTACTCATGAAATTAGTAAGTACTATATAGATTGTAAGTAGAGGCGGTCATTTATGTCGTTGCTAAGTTGCTTATTACCAAGGTGAGATGGCAGATGCGACTACCGTAAGGTTCACTCGTTTTTAGGGTTTCGTACCCAAAGGGTAAAACGGGAACCCTATTACTAAGGCTCCGCCGCGCCGTCTGTCTGTCCGTCTGTCACCAGACTGTATCTCATGAACCGTGATAGTTAGACAGTTGAAATTTACACAGGTGGTGTATTTTTGTTGCCGCTATAACAACAAATACTAAAAAATATAATAAAATAAATATTTAAGGGGGCTCACATACAACAAACGTGATTTTTTTGCCATTTTTATAGATAATGGTACGGAACCCTTCGTGCGCGAGTCCGACTCGCACTTGGCTGGTTTTTTTTTATCATGATCAACAATCACTAGCTAACTTGTACAAAAGTGTAGGAAAAAATTAATGAAATGATTAGATAAGTTATGTCGCCCAAGAAGTGAAATTATTTTAAAGGTATTTAAATTATAAGCCAGGACGGTGACGTAAATAAATGTCTAATTAATTTATTATTAAGACAAAACGCTCCAAAATCTAATTAAGTGACACTAATTGAGGTTCTTACTAAAATTCTGGACTTTAGTTTGAAATTCATCAACAGATTTCGTATTTATATACCTAAAAGTGTAACCTAATGAATTAAGGAGTTATAAGCGCGGTTCATAACCAAAAAGCATAAACTCAAACTCAAAGCATGAATTTCAAATAAACCAATTACAGGCTCTTTTGAATTATCAAGGGATCGGTCAGTCAGAGAGATGAAGCTAGGTGACCATTCCAAAGCGTAGTAGGTTCCTATGGAGAAGAACGGGCAAGAAACTCCAAGGACACTCTTTTGAATTAAAATATTGTTTTAAAGGCGGTTATAAGTATATATTATATTATGCCGACAAGAGTGAAAAATTATCGCTCAACGCGCCTAAAGAAGTTTTCACTTCAATTAAATAATGATTAGATAAAACACATTTTAAACTATGCACAATATGCATAAATTAAACTTTTCACGTGGTTTTCACGTGGTTTTTGCGCAATTAAGGTACAGAATATACCTATTGATCTCTTATTCAAATTTACATAATTATTTACTATACAGTGTGTTTATTTATAACAATTGATCTTTGATTAAAATACCCAAGCTAACTCTAAAATATGTACAAGTATATAATAATAAAATAATAAAAAAGGGGGGAAGTGCTCTTTGGGCATCAAAAATTCGTCCGCATCGCTGTCAATGGGAAAAGTGCTCAAAAGGCTGGCAGCATTGCCACGTTGGATGGCAATACTAATTATATGGGCTGAAAATAGGCCAGCCCTGGTCACGTGAAGAGTCGACCAACCGCTTGGCGATATCCCGAAATAATTAATGAGCACTCGGACCCCAAGGCCCTAGTGTGTCAACCCCAAACGGTTTAAACATAAAGCTCCCAATCAGGTTGTGTGTGTGTGTCAATATAACTTCACTTACTGCTACTACAGCATGTCGGCGCGAGCATATCGGTGACGTGAAACCAAAAGTTTTCCCCCTACCAAAAATCGCTCAACGAGCCTAAATAATTTTTCTCGTCAATAACTCATTTGTTTTGCTGTCCATCCTTCCTTATTGCTAAATCTGCACGATAAAATATCTGATGCAATGTTAAGAGCACGCAAAAAAACTTGAGGTTGAAAAAGCCGTGTAAGTACCTAATCTCTTGAAATGTTAAGTCCAATCTATGCAAAAGACAATCGAGGCCAAAATCTTATTTAAAACATTCCTTTGCCAAAAGCATACAGATTTTTCATTACTGGAAGTAATAATGTCCTATATTAACATTTAAAGAGTATAATCAAGTCTGTTTTGGCAACGCTGTCCGTCGGACTTTCAGAGATTTTCGTCTCTAACACTTGAAATACGAAATTAGTTCGCAGTCTTGAAAATTGTATATAAGACTAGTTGGGGCCTGCAGTTTCATTCGCATGATAAGTCATCTGTCTAGTTTATTTCCAATTTTGTTGGGGTCAGCTTCCAGTCTAACCGGATACTGCTGAATACCAGAATTTTACGTGAAGCAACTACCGTCCGACGTCCACAACTCAGTTACTGGGGTAACACGATACCCTTTTGTAAGACTGGTTGTTAGACTAATTCTTATTGGATACGTACTCGGATAAAAAGCATTCTATTTTCTTTTTTCCAAATCTGTTCAGCATTTTAGGCGTGATCGAGTTACACACATTTATAATTATTATTATTAACTAGCTTTTGGCCGCGGCTTTGCTCGCGTGGATGTCTGAAAATATCCCACGGGAACGTACTACCGGGATTAAAAGTACCCTATATGTTAATTCAGGTTATAATCTATCCGTGTGCAGAATTTCATCCAAATCCGTTCGGCTGTTTTTGCGTGATAGAGTAACAAACATCCAAATATGCAAACATTCACGTTTATAATGTCAGTAGAATATTAGGATTTGTAGGATTTTAGATGAGGTACAGGCATTTACCACCTACTGATATTTTTAGTCTTAATAATGAAAAAGTAATACCAATCCAGACTTCTTAGATGGAGAGATAGGTAAGTTGCCAAGTTTAATAAGTAGCTGAAAGCTTAGTAGACAAGATAAGCTTGCACTACCTAGTGTTTTTAAACTAGCAATCCATCCTGGTAACACTCGAGCGACTGATTAATTAGTAAACCTTCTTTGAAAAAATAAAATGATCACAACGCCATTGAAAACCGTATTTTCAGAATAAATAGACAATCGAAGCCAGGCACCAACATTTTTATTTGTTTTGATTTTTTCTAAATATTAATATGAGAAAACTCATTGTTACAAAAAATTATCAAACCTTTATTAATAATATTTTTGTTATTATTTTTTATTATCTTCTCTTTAGATCCCTCAATAGAGTTACCATTTATTTGGTATCGAAAACAAAAATATCTGAAGATAAAACCCATAAAAACGATCCCGAGAATTGCCGCTTTGCCGATTGCGCCAAAATAAAAGTGCGAGTAATTCATCGAACCAATTCTCTGCAATCGACACTTCAAGAGAAATATTGCCGATTGTAAAAAAATCGATGAAAACCTAATAAGTTCTGTGAACGTTTTAACATTCCGTTACAACCGCACCCATTAGTTATAACGTCAGTTCTTAGAAAGTGCTGAAAACTGCTTGTAAAATCGCTTGAACAGGCATTTGTACCTTTTATCGAAGAAAAGTCACGGATTTTCACATTTAATGTATCTTTTTTTTTTCTTTTCTAATGGTGTTATTAAATAACTAATTAAAGAACTATTAATTTGCATGTTACGTGGCTAAATAAAAATTATTACCTTACAAATGCTGCAGTCCTTAAGATCGTGTAGGTACTAATTTTTTTATTTCTCTTACATTTTCATAGATTAATTTTGGACACAGAAACCGTGTGTATTATTTGTATGTATTTTTGTTTTATTGTTTTTAATACTTAGTAGTTAAAACTGTCATAATTATTTAATTCTGTTAAAAAAAATCTATAATTTTGTAGAAATCATGTACAGTCACAGAATACACTATTATCTTTCTAGATATTTTATCCAGCAGTAATTAAAATGACACCCTTACCTGCTAAATCCAGAAAATAAAAACAGTAGTCACTTCATATGGTTAAACTTTCCTGTTTAAAATAATTTCCACTTAAACAGTAAACCACACTTAGCACTTCACTGAAACTATTAGCCGAACAAAGTTTTTAAGTACACTAAGTTCGTCACAAACTTTTACCGGCAACCCATAATAATATGTCATAAATCTCGTCACTTTCTGTTAACCCGTACTTTACGATCCGCGACGTCACATTTCGTTGCACTCGACGTACGTCATCCGTCAAACAACGCAACAGCACGTCTGACTCGCACGACACCTTTCGGGAAACTAACTAACGAACACAGCATCGCCGGGGTGAGCACTTCACTGTGTGAGTGGAAGTCCGTAAACAGTGTACACACAGCTTATGTTGATGTGTGAGTGATCCTAGACTCGCGTCAGTGATTTGAGTCCCGGTACAATTTTGTCTCTGTGTGCGGCACCGATCACCTACAACTGCAACTGTGTGTGTGCACAGTACAGCCGGGAAAAACGGACTGTGCCACACGGCGCATGCCCAGAGGTCTGAAAAATAAAATTGTGTTTCGCGCTATTTAAATACTGATGCGAGCGACAGATTATAAAACCAGTGTGCTTTGACAAACGGGTAATTTAACTGAATGGGGGTTTTCATTAAATTCGTTTTTAGAATGTCTTCATATTCGTATATTTTATTTGGTGCTAATTTTCAGCTTTGGTACGCGTTGCAATACGTTACTCTATGTAGATTCGTGCGCGACCCTGTTATTAGCAAGAATATTTATAGGCTGTGTAAATTGTATATACAATTTAATAGAAGCTGCAGTTTGACGAGGTTAGTGACAATATGGTATAACCTTACGCATACGTATTACGCGTACACCCCGCGGTTTTACCCGCGTAAGTCTCGATCCCATGGGAATATCGGGATAAAAAGAACACACACAACAGGATAGAAAGAAACACTAATATTATTATTATTACTAATATTATAAAGGCGAAAGTTTGTGTGTGTGTTTGTTATTTCTTCACGCTCTAACGACTGGACCAATTTTCCGGGATCGGGACTTACGCGGTTTCACCCGCATAAGTCTCGATCCCGTGGGAATATCGGGATAAAAAGTATCCTATGTCTCAATCCAGGGTGTCAGTTACCTCTATACAAAATTTTATCAAAATTGGTCCCGTTAAAGCGTGAAGAAGTAACAAACATACACACACACTCACTCACAAACTTTCGCCTTTATAATATTAGTAATAATAATAATATTAGTGTTGTGATTAGTGTGATGATGTGATTAATAAATGAAAACATTATGTATGTTAGAAAAAACCAACATCTTTTCAGTAAGATAAGTGACAAGCATAATTTTAACACTAGAAATATTAACAAATTAGATTAGTTGATCTAATTTGTTCCTATTTCTAGTGTTTCAGATTGTCTAAAGTACACAGTTTTTTATTAGGTTACCTTGTGTAAAGTTTTATTAATTTAACTGAAATTACAATGTTTAAATCTAATAATCAAATCGATCTATGGTTTAAAAATTTTGTACTGGCCATACTGACGGCGGAAATCCGTACTTCAATAAAATCGGGAGATTGAATGGATTGCACTGGCCACACTGGTGGCGACGGTTGCGATGAGTTGGGAGAAATCAGACACTGTTTGATGGGGTTGGCAGCGAGTGGTTGTGGAATTGTTGTACCGTGGTTATTAATTTTAAGATATAAGTTTTGATATAGTTATGTTGTGAGAGTAATAAACAAGTTTTGAAGTTTAACTGTGGTTGTTTCTGAGAAATTAAACTTGTGAAATGTTATAATAAAATACCACTCGATATTCTTCAACTAAATTAGAAGAAATTTAAAACATGCATTAAACGCATTCTATGTAGCGAGCATTATTATAAGTTGGATGATTATATCGTAGATAAAAATGCTTGACTTAATGCTGGTCCTTACTCCTGATCTACAACCATTTGGGCTCACTTGTTATTTTTTTTTATATTTGGAAGAGATGCTTCCCTTTTTTTGTTCTGACATTACGATCATATTGTTTATTTTTAAGTAATCAAGATTTCGTTGTTGAATACTTCAATAGGTAAGAATGATTTTCCTACATTGTTCTCACATAAAAGAAGCAACAAGAATTTTGTATTATATCTTCATTAAAAAGACTGTCCTTGGAGTTTCTTGCCTGTTCTTCTTCATAACGTTTTGGAATGTGCAAATAGCTTCAATTTTCTGACTAACTGACCGACTTTTTTCGATTCAAAAGTGCCTGTAATTGGTTTAATTGAAATAAATGCTTTGAGTTTGAGTTTGAATAATGCAAAAAATATTTTTCTCATATACGTTGCGCGTTTTTTTTACTAACAATAGTTAACTTTCAGTACACTTTCAGCAGTATTACAACTGAATAAAAACAATGAATTAACCTTTCAGATTCAATAATTTTTTCTTGCTTTTTTTTGCCAATGCCAGTGGGCAACATATTTTTCAATAAATTATATTAAAGATACATCTACAACTGCGACTCAGGCAGTGCTAATATAAATTCAAATTCAAATTCATTTATTTGCCGGAATGTAGGTTTACAATGTATGATCTTCAAAACTATAATAGTCCCTTTACATTCTACCATTTTATATGGTGTGCAAATATTTAATGGTATCATAGACAATGTTATAAAAAGACAGCTACAACAATTATGAGCTCATGCATATACTTTTCCGTTATTTTATTTTGTAAACAAACAAGCTCATTCATGATAAAGTAGTCTATGGCAAAATAGTATAGCTATTATGGCATGAACAAGTGATGTCCGATCGTCGGGCTCACGTGAGTCTATCATAATATTTATTTTACGTAGTTTAGATTTTTATGTATTGTTGTTTTTTATTTATTTATTTATCCTCTCACTGGAACGCCATACAGCAATTACTCCAACGGAGCAAAAAATTATTTCATGTACTGCTATTCCATCCATCCTGTGCGCGATGGACATCGAACGGGCGGCAATGGATCACGCACACTCACGCAGCGTCAAGAGACTTCTCCATATTTCCATTACTCCATCCATATAGCGCACATTCTTTGCGATTTTTGAGACCTAAAGATTGTTTAAAAAAAAAATATTTTAAAAATAATAATTTAATTTAATTTTTTATTTATCTAAATTTATTTATAAATTGTTGTTTATAAAAATTTTATTCCTCAAGTGGGATTCATATCTGTCCGTAGGTGTGTCATCACAGCGGGCCCTATTATGTAGAATACAAGCGCTTCGGTATTAATCTTTTAAATATCGCAACAATAAGCTGAGATAGGGGGGGGCTTTTTGGCGTCGCACAAGACTTGATTGTTTATTTTTTGTATTTTGTTGCAACAAATATTATGTCAATTTTGTTAGTTTTAAATTGTCCTTTTTTACTTTTTGTATTTCTTGTGCGTGTCCCAAATCAAATATTTTTCTTTCTTCTGTCTTTCTTTCTTTAATCCAAATAATTATGATCGGTTTATTCTATCACCCAACTTATATTTGCAATTAATAAAATAAAACCATTCCTCATCGATATTGCCGCGATTACCAATTATTATTTGTTCATTAAACTGTGGGAGGCACTCCGTGAGCAATTCTCTCTGGGATATCTACATGATAAATCATGTTATCACGGACCATCAAACTATACGATAAATAAATAAGGAAAACTAACGGACTCACGAAACTACAAAAGGTCACTGTGATAGAGGAAATTACGTAACATCATGCCTGAGGTAGGCAGAGATGTAAACATAACATAACACGTGTAATCCTCGAAGGGTTAGGCAGAGGTGTACCCTTAGTATCACATTTTACCAGATGTGTTTAAGTGCCATGTAATAGGATACAAGCGTTTTGTCATCATCGTGGCACAAAACATCGGGCTGCTATTGAGAAATTCCTGATGATATTTATCACTAGACGAACGAGGCAGTCTGGTCTGGAGAACACTCAACACACAAACACTTGGTAAACATTTCGCCAGTTATGTACCTGTTGTATGAAGACCTTAATGTAAGAACGCCCATATAGGAGGCAAAATATAATCATCTTATAACGATCCCAGCGCTGAGACTCAGGCCTCCTCTCTGTGAGAGGGAATGGGCTGTTACTATAGAATATGCGAAGCCGGTGGACTACGTTGCCAACCGAACGGTAGATAACCACCGTTGTTTACCATTTTCGACGACTTGAAAAGGTTTTAAACCTGTTTTTAGGGTACCGTACCTCAAAAGGAAAAAACGGAACTCTAATAGAAAGAAAGAAATAGCATTTATTAGGACTCGTACAGATCACAAATTAAACTAAACTAAAATACACTCATAGAAACATAAAGAACAAAAACAAAAATAAAAACAGGAAGTCCTGTACGAGGCCAAAAGGCCCTATCTCAAAATGATGCTGCGACACTTAAAAAATAAGTGTCGCAGGATTTGATATCTGAATGATGGATTGTGTAATAGGATCACTTCGTTGTCCAGCTGTCTATCTGCGCATCTGTCTGTCTGGCAGTCTGTCAAGACTCTTATTCTCAGGAACGCGTGGAGGTATCAAGTATTTATACCAAATATGTAGGTCTATGGTCCCTTAGAGCTCTAAAAAATCAGCTTCTAAGTCAACGCAAAAAAAAATACGATTTATGCAACATAAATTTTTATACCTACTCGCAAATTAATCAAAATCTACTTCCCATTGAATCATGAAATTTGGCAAGAAGCAAGGTCTTACAGAACAAGCAACGGAAAAAGTCCGAAAATCGTTAATTTGTAGTTTAATCATTTTTTTTTCCTATTACAAACTTACATTTGCAGTTGAAAAATTGACCGTGGCGTATATTAATGTATGGGAGAACATAATTTCAACTACAATGTTAAGTTTGTTTTTGGGATAAATTCATCCCAATTACGGAACCCTTCATTGGGCGTGGCCGACACGCACTTGGCCAGTTTTTTTAATGAAACCTTTTTTTTCTCTTAGAATAGAATAGAATACTCTACACCATAAAAAGTACAGTTATAAATGTAGAAATTTTACATAGGGTGACACAATGGACGGTCTTATCGCTAAAAGCGATATTTTAAAGATAACCTTAGGATGGGTTAAGGGGGAAGGAGATACTCCAGGTAGTCTGGGGTGTACCATTTAAACACATATATACTCAAAACACATTAAAGTTATCTATATTATATTCAATAATAATCATGAAACAAGTGCAAGGAAAAAAATATGTTTAAGGATAGAGATAGTGTAATAATTACAATACAATAATTTGTAATTAATCTCATATTTTAATAAGAACGGTCTTCTAGTGTTACTCGTCACTTAAAGGACAAGACATTATTTTTGACCGTACGATATTCTCGTAACTGTAACGATATTTTTTTTTTCCCCAAAATAAGTATTTCTTTGTTGACAAATGAAATAACTTAACTCGTAGAATAGTTCGAATTTTGAAACATATTGGGTGCAATAACAACAAATCACAATTCAGAGATAAGCCACACATAAACAATAACCTACATAGTTATCTTGTTTCATATACATAATATGTATATAAAAAAAGATGTGAGACCGTACTGTCATACGTCAGAGCTTCCAATATTTCTCCAGTCGAATGATTAATTCATTCGCTCGGGATTTAATAATGTTCATTTTAATTTGTCCACTTTAAAATTAATTATGGACTTCAATTGTTTGGTTTACAACTTAATTATACAATTTTACGAGAGGTATTTCGTAGAAAACTGTGGGCACAATTTCAAGCTTTGGTATTGTAAAGAGTAGGCAAAGACTCCGTATGTGAATACAGAGTAGTAACCCACACAAGCTATTATACAATTTTCTGCCTTTTCTAATTTACTTGTCAAAATCAAATAATTTATATCAAATAGGCACATATAAGGCACTTTTGAACGTCGAAATTTATAGAAATATAGAAGTGATTCTAGTTGCCCCTTCCAAAAGGTAGTTTCGTATGGATAAGAATGGGCTAGAATTTCCACCGTTCCTCCTTTAAAATGTTTTACAATATTTTTTATACATCATCACATTATCACACTTCACACTAATATTATAAAGGCGAAAGTTTGTGAGTGTGAGGGTGTGTGTGTGTGTGTGTGTATGTTTGTTACTTCTTCACGCTCTAACGACTGGACCAATTTTCCGGGATCGGGACTTACGCGGTTTCACCCGCATAAGTCTCGATCCCGTGGGAATATCGGGATAAAAAGTATCCTATGTCTCAATCCAGGGTGTCAGCTACCTCCGTACAATTTTTTTTCAAAATTGGTCCAGCCTTTTGAGCGTGAAGAAGTAACAAACATACACACTCACAAACTTTCGTCTTTATAATATTAGTGTAATTAATAACCAGTTTGATCTTGAAAGTCGAGAGTAGTGGTGGCCCAGTGGTAATGGCGACGATGGTTACCAGCTTTAGGTCGTAGGTTCGAACCAAGACAGGCCCTTTACTTTGTGTAAATTATTCCATCACCACTACTTTCAAAACGGTGAAGGAAAACATCGTAAGGAAATCGGCATGCCCCTAGAACCAAAAATTTCGAAGACATTTGACATCTGCCAACCCGCACTGGGCCCGCGTGGTGGATTACGGCCCACTCCGCCTCACCGAGAGGCGGCCTGCATATGTTCAAAAAATTCTTGCCCTGCAGTGTCATTGTCTAAAAGTCATCGAGTAGAGTACAATATAATTTTGTTTTTATCTTCAAAAATGAAGAAATAGGGGGCCATAAAAGTTGTCAGTTTTGAATGTTTACAAGTAAGACAAGTAAGGAGCTTGAAACTTCTGTATATGTACCTACTCTATTTAATCAACAAATATTAATAAACGCCGATTCATATGGTATTTGTTTTAAATATGGGCGATTTTCTGTAACTGCAAAAAAATACTTTCTAATTCATAGTACTTTTATGAAATACAGATTTTGGTTATGGTATGGAACCCTTCGGATGCGAGTCCGACTCGCACTTGGCTGGTTTTTTTTTTCTTGGCACCCCCGGGGGGGGGGGACCCCTTATTGAAAATGCATTTATTTACGTTACAGGTTTGTGTCTGAATCACAGAAATTGATAATGTGTACCAAATTTCAACTTAATTGGTCCAGTACATTCGGATCAGTTGGCTGCTCAGTTGGGACATTATAGGCTGCTTATGCTTGATCTTGTAAGTGTGTTGACTAAAAACTTAACGCTGCTTTGCATAGGCTATGTAATGTTCCCACTGCACACTGCTAGGACTCGGGATTTATCTCCGTAACCTCCGGTTTACACCAAAATGCAAGTTGTGAAATCGGTTTCGGCAGGTCTCGTAAAAGACTTGTCAAAAACATTTCATGTATAAAACATGACGTATACATTTTATTGATGTTGTTTCAGATATTATGTCATCATCTGCCTAGCCTTTTCCCAACTATGTTGGGGTCGGCTTCCAGTCTAACCGGATGCAGCTGAATACCAGTATTTTACATGGAGCGACTGCCTATCTGACCTTCACAAACCAGTTACTGGGTAACACGATATCCCTTGGTAAGACTGGTTGTCAGACTTTTGGGCTTCTGACGACCGGCTTAACGTGCATTCCGAGGCACGGAGGAATCTTAGTATGAACAGATGGTCACCCATCCCGGACCAACCGCGGCAAGCGTAGCTTAACCCGATCGATCGACCCGTGCGGCAGTTATTATTTAGCCACAAGCTCCTCAGATTCAGGTATTATGTATTGTTTACTATTTTGGTTGGCCTTTTTGCCATGTTTGACAAGTTTTCTACACCACTAGTCTTTACAGCTCATTTTAGGTGTAAACTATAAACGAAACTAGTAAACTAAACATGCAGATTATGTTTTATAGCCAGGTGTAAACGCAGCAGTTGGCTTAATCACAGTACGAGTTGGTGGGTCGCACGTGTCTTTTAATTTTTGGATCGTCTTTTGTTTAGAGGTGCTGAGATGAGAATGCTAAGAGGGATGTGTGGTGTTACGCGAATGAATAGAATAAGAAATGGGGATGTTACGGACAATTTGATTAACCGGGCAGTAATATTAGGGACCGATCATTATGAATAATGACCAAGAGCGTCGGTCAAATTGATAAAAATACTTTGGCCAGCCCATATTAATAATGCCCGACGGCACGTGGTCCCTTTAATAAATCAAGGTTTGAGATAGCATGAATTTATCACTTGGACCGGACAGTATGAAAGCTGCTTTTTAAACTGACTGACTGACTTATTTTTAAACTGTTCAAGTAATAGTTTTATAATATGTAGGTATGCTGAATTTTTTTTCTTTTGTACCTTTGAATAAGAAATAAGTAAATTTAATTTCATATAATAAACAAAAACACAATTATCTCTTGTATTACTCTGCTCAAAATAGGGTGATTATTATTCATACTGATCGGGAAAAGTGATTAGTCATGCAGTTTTACTAACATTGCCCACTTGATACGGACATTATGTATACAGACCGGCCATTATTCATAGTGACCGAACTTCTCAAGTTGCCCGTAACATATACAACATAAGAGGTAGTCTGATATATTGTCATTCTCCGTGATGCGGAGGAGTGAGGGAAATGTCGCCAGGAAAGTTTTGATATGGATGGCTATGTTAGCGGGTTTGGTTCCCGCACCTAGTCCTTCATGTGGACCATTGTGCGTGGGCCATGGCGGCCATCGTTGGTTATGCCAACCAGCCCACCTCCCTCCAGAAGCTGATTAGGTCTCCTGGTCTGCTTAAGATATCCGTGAAAGATCTGGGTGACCCGAGGGTTTCTGTTCTGATCTGGGTGACGCCTGTGCATTGAAAGAGCACATGCACAACGGTTTCTTCAGCCTCCATGCAAGCCCTGCACAGAGGGCTGTCCGTTATGCCTATTGTGTGGAAGTGCTTATTCAGTAAGCAGTGTCCCGTGATGGTCCCCGTCACCAGGCGCAGGCCGCTCTTGTCCAGGCGCAGCAACCGCCTGGTTAGCCTGCCATCTAAGGATGGCATAGCTTCCATGGATTGCCTGCAGCCCGGTGTCAAGGTCCACCAGTTCTGCGCTTGTGTGTGGGTGAACTCCTGTAGCCACCTGCGTAGTTGGTTGAAGGGGATGGGTACGATAGGTTCGTCTCCACAGACTGACGTGCTGGATGCTCTCCTAGCAAGTTGGTTAGCTGCGTCGTTACCTAGTGATCCGCTGTGTCCTTTTATCCATTGCAGTGTCACTGTGTTACGGTTGCACACTGTCACCCGTTCCAGTGCGTTGTGACATATGGATGGCTATACGAGTAGGAGATTACCAAAGAAGCAATGGATTGATGGCACGGTTGGCGCAGTGGTTGACTGCTGCGCTGCGTGTCGCGGGTTCGATTCCCGCACGGAACAAATATTTGTATGTCCTATTAGTAGTTGTTCCAGGTCTGGCTCTTTGTGTATGTGAGTTTAAAAGTTCGTAAACGCACCCACAAAACAGGAACAAATTCCTAGTGTGGGGCAACGTTTTTAAGAAAAAAAAAAAAAATGGATGGACTGTGTGAAAGATGATATGGCTAGAAAGGGAGTGACTACCGAGATGACGACTAAATAAGTATAGAAGTATGGGAGAAAAATACATGTTGCGCCGACCCCAAATAAATTGGGATACGAGCAGGAGAATGATGATCGTCTTTTGTTTTTGAGCCAAGTGTATAGATAAACTACGAAAACATGGCTCGCCCCTCCAAATTACTGTATCAATGTGTGTAGTCACACCCTTAAAAAAGAGTTTGTATTTAGTTGTAAGTACTTGCAATATCTCATTTATTACCAGATTTGTTGGGCAACTAATCATAACTTTCCAATCGCACAACGCACGTGTCGTTTTCATAGAGTACGTCAGTGCAACGCCATACTAATAATAATGAGCAGTTAATGTCGTCACTAGTCGAGCAACAAATCCGTGATTTGTTTTTGTTTGACGGCCGTGTCATTGCGCACACATGCGTACAAATACTTTCAAACATTTTGAATTTTGGAGGTGTGAGCCATATTATCGTAGTTAATCTTTAGCGATTACGTTCTAACCTAATAAAAGTAGGTACGTTGGCTTTGTCAAGCACTTTATCGGGGAAGCACGAGCCGCAGCCGAGAATTTTCCTAATAATTAATTCCTATATTAAATAGAATAAATAATAAATTGGGGTGCGGGCTAGGTCCCTCCTAGCCCGCACCCCAATTCCGTAACATACTTTCAATCACAATCCGATGGAATATGAAGGGAATTGCTAATCCATAGCTTCATAATAATATGTTTGAGGAATTCCTCTGCTCGACAATGTAAATCACGCAATGAATGTGTTTGAATTTTCAAAATTATAGGCTATGGGCATTATATGTTAAACCATTTGATGCTACACTTGCCACCAAAACAAACTGAGGGGCTCGTGGCTACATAATAACAGCCGCACAGATCGATCGAAAGTTAAGCTACGCTTGCCGCGGTCGGTTCGTGGATGGGTGACCATCCATTACACAACGTGAACTCCTCCATGCCTCGGAAAGCGCCCTAAGCCGTTGGTCTCGGCTGTAATTCGTAGATCTTTGACAGTAATTACGGGTAGTCAGAAGCCCAAAAAGTCTGACGTTTTAAAAAAAAAAAAACTAATGTTACCAAAGAGTATCGTGTACCCAGTAACTGGGTTGTGGAGGTCAGATAGGCAGTCATATCATGTAAAATACTGGTATTCAGCTGCATCAGGTTACACTGGAAGCCGACTCCGACATATTTGGGAAAAGGCTAGGCAGATTGAAACGTTAAAATACAATAAAATTGTGAATAATATTTTACTCAACGCTTTTGTCTGTAGTAAAAATAAATAGAGCATCACAAAAATTGTTTGCTAGTGTTTATAAACAGCCAGCCAATCCAGTCTGAAACTGGTACATTTACTTCATGGTCTGAAACAAAATTAATAAATACCGAACAGAATAATGAAATGAAAACAATAACATGAAAATATTTTTGTGATTAGATTGATTTCCAACGCATTGTTTTTGATCGTGTGATGTTTCAATTAGTCGTTTGGTTATTTCTGAGTACTAGCTAATTAATCCATATTGTTTGTTTATGTTTTAGGTGTGTTATTTCGATGGTTCACTTGAATGGAACGTGGTTGCTACCGTTTAAAAGCTCATACTATACCAAGTGCAAAGGGCTGGCCATGTTAGCTGGAGAATCGATGACTACGGATCTGCAAACATAAGGTAGAACGCCTTAGGTGGAGAGATAATCTTCACAAGTTGGCTGGAAGCAGTTGGATGAGAGTTGTCGAGAATCGAGTTGAATGGCCTGCGATGTAAGTGGCCTGGGCAGTAGTTGGACTGCTCTAGGCTGTTGAAGAGATACCAAGTGGTTAGCCATTGTATGTACGTTATAAAATTTAAAATTCTTTCAAATCAGAATACACCAATGCTCAAGCTGCTCTCTAGTGGTTTAAATAATGAATGAGTATTGAAAGGATAATTCATAAAAAACTTATTGTATAGATACAATAAGTTTTTTATTCACTGTTGACTTCATTTTATTTCTTCCAAATATCCTTTTAATCCAAAGTTAAATAAGCCAAGCATAATAATTAGTATAATTTGTCATAGAATTAACGTTGATTTTGATAGCGACGTAAATGTGTTGAATTTATAATAATTATTAATATCTCTAGATTTTGTATTAAAAACTTTGCCTAATTTTACAAAAATACCTTTTTTCAGTTCAAAGATGGGAGAGATAATATAACAAAATTTACACATTCATCGCGGTTTGAGCAATTAGTGCTATACATAATTGTCTCGCTCACTGGCTATTATTGTGTGTAAAAAGAAAATTATGTCCTGATGGTGAACCAATATTCAGTTGAGTTGAATTCCGAGTTCCTTTTGAGGATCTTTTGACACCAAACCCAAGGTGAGTCATTACATTTATTTTAAGACAACGCACAACCTTAGATTTCTGCTTCCAATTAAAGCTTCAAATAACCAAACAAGAAGAACCTTCTAATCAAAGAAAATAAACAATTTATTTCACCATTAATTATTCGCATGAAGGAAATCACGTAACTACGCACATGGGAGTCTATAGAGATCCCAAATTGTAAGGACAAATTGAAAGGGTTTATTATTCTCAATTAAATAATTGAAAAGTTATTTAGTTAAACTATAAAGTATAATAAAATACATCTTGAATTCAAATATTTCTGGACCCAATAAAAGAAAAAACAAAAACTTCCAATTACGTTTTTAGGAACTTACAGGGTCAAATTTAATTAGCTAGCGAAACTCCGCAGACGTGATGGGTATCGATAGCTAAACCCGATAAAAGAAAAAAAAGGGTTTAATGATTGTTTTTAATTCTACGGCTAGTAAGTGTAGTTACTTGAAGTATGAGTTTAGAAAATCTTTTTTTTGTCGTGTTTAAATATCGATAACCATTACGTATGTGAAGTTTACATAAAAAAAAACGTATATTCCAAGTAACTACACTACATTATACCTAACGGTCGAAAAAAAAAATATCAACAAATCTTTTATTTTGTTTGTTTTATCATGTTTCCACCCATCAAATCTGCCCATCAAGACTGCAAGAATTGAAAGTAAAAGAGGAATATAAGAGGGAAGTAAAAGTGAAGACGGATAAAATATTTGATTTGAAGTCTAGAAGAATTATGGAATATAGCGAAAAATAGTATGGTGCAAGTAGCCACAAAAGTATGTGGTCTGGCGCAGAGAAAATGTGGTAGTAGAACAAATGATTCTTGGGTAGATGAATAAATTAAAGAGGTTGTGAGGAAGAAGAAAGAGGCCTGGCTTAATATATATAATAAGGCCTGTAAGGCCCGAAATAGGATGAATCAGGCAACGAATGTGGCAGATGATTTGGAAAAAGTGAAGAAGAAATACTCTGAAATAAAAGCGAGGGTGAAAAAGATTGTAAAAATGAAGAAGGATGAAAAGGAAGTAAAGTATAACAGGAAGTTCTCTGATAACTTCAGAGCCAATATTAAGCTGTTCTGGAAACAAGTAAGATTGGCTCGCGGAGTAACAGGAACATCGAGTAAGAACGTTATAAGAGCAGAAGATGGATGTTTATTAAGCAAAGAATGTAAGGTCTTGGAACGCTGGAAGGGATACTTTGAAAATTTATTTAGTTTTCAGGATAGTGTACAAGGAGTGGGTAATTGGGCAGAAGCCAGTTTTGAGGACCCAAGCTCACATGCAGATGAGTCGAATGAAATAGAAATAGATGAGATTGTAAGAGCGTTGAAAGGGATGAAAATTGGGAAAGCTGCAGGGTATAACCGAGTGTCTGCTGACATGCTGAAGGGTGGTGTCGGGGTGGTAGCAAGCCTGTTGTGCCAGATCTTTAATATGTGTTGGAGATATGGCCATGTGCCAGATGACTGGTGCAAGGCTGTAATCGTACCACTATATAAGCGAAAAGGCTCTCAGCAGGAGTGTAAAAACTACCGCGGCATCAGTCTTTTGAGTGTTGTCGGCAAACTGTATGCAAAGGTTTTGATAAATAGAGTGGTAAGAATGACAGATGAGAAAATATGGAATGTGCAGGCAGGATTTAGAGAGGGAATGGGATGTATGGATCAGATCTTCTCCTTAAGGTGCATAGCCGAAAAATATCTGGCAAAGCACAAGAAAGTCTACTGTGCTTTCGTTGACTTGGAGAAGGCCTATGACAGTGTATGGAGGGAAGAACTGTGGTAAACACTATCAGTGTACGGTGTGGACTGGAGCTTGGTACGGGCACTGAAATCTTTATACAAGGATTGCAATGCTTGTGTTAGGTTAAATGGGGCATACACGGACTGGTTTTGCATCTCAAGGGGTTTTAGACAGGGTTGTGTAGCGTCACCGTGGCTGTTCAACTTGTACATGGATAGTTGTCTGATAGATTTGACAGAGAGAGTGAGTGCGGATTGATAATGAATGAGTTGCCTGTCAAATGCCTTCTCTACGCAGATGATCAAGTTCCACTTGCTTCGTCTGCAGAAAAGTTGCAAGACATGGTGACTGTGATGGATGAAGCATATAAGAGGAAAGGGATGAATATAAATGTGAATAAGACGAAGGTTATGGTGTTTGAAAGAGAAGAGGTATCGGTGTGTGATGTGAAAATAAATGATAAGAGTGTGGAGCAAGTAAGTGAGTTTATATATTTGGGGAGTCAGTTTACAAGGGATGGAAAGATTGATGAAGATGTGGAAAGGAGAGTAAATGCGGGAAATAAAGTGAATGGTGCTATACATGCGATTGTGGCCAATCAGTCGATGCCCAAAAAGGCTCGACTGGCTGTTCATAATGGTGTGCTGGTGCCTACGCTTATGTATGGAAGTGAATGTTGGGTGTGGCAAAAGAAGCATGAAAGTAGAATAAATGCAGTGGAAATGCGTTCCTTGCGAAGCATGTCTGGCGTGACTATGAATGATATGCTGAAAAATGAGGTGATAAGGCAACGGTGCAGTTTAAAAGAAGATGTAGTAACAAAAATTGAAATGAGTATGCTTAGATGGTTTGGTCATGTTGAGAGGATGAGTGGAATGCGACTAACAAAATGTATTTATAAAGCAGAGGTGAGTGGAAACGCCGGGAGGGGACGCCCTAGGAGGACATATAGTGACCAAATTGGTGATGTTCTTCAGAAAGGTCAGGTGTGTAGTACTCGCAATCGGCGTGCGTGTATGACCAGATGTATGAACGTAGGCGAAGCAAAAGGAGTATGTAAGGAGCGTAGCAGGTGGCGTTCTATAGTTTCTGCCTACCCCCATGGGAAGAAGGCGTGAGTTTATGTATGTATGTACGTCTGCGGAGTTTCGCTAACTAATTTAATTTGACCCTATATGAGATCAAGGGTAAAAATATGATTATTCTTATGTTTTATATTAATTTACGTCATCACAGATTTTAAAGTGTATAAATACATAAATAATTTTGCATTTGCTGCTTTCTGTCGACAATTTTCGACCGTTCTTTCTCGGATAAAAAAAAAATATACTATACCCTTTCCACTGTTAGTCTTGTGTGCACTTTAGATTCCCTTCTCCTCTTCAAATTCCGAATCTGTACCTCCAACATAATGTTTTTCAACAAAAACTTCCAAAAACCATTTTAAAACACCCTCCGTAAATGTGTAAATTTTGCATAAATAATTTCTAAGATTTTAACGTCAATAAAATAATTTAATTACAAAAGAATGTGAAAATATTATGAATTCGTAGTCGAATTCGTTGATTAAAATCAAAATGTGAGTAACTTTTCTTGTTCAAAAAGTTTCGTAATTACTCGCATGGGGTCACGGCTGAGCAGTAACGCCTCCTGGGCTGCAGCAGCCTAATCGGTGCTAAACTATAATTTTTGAGGCGTCTTATGAAGCTACTGGAAGCGCCAGGAAGTTTTAATCAATGCAATGCAAGCACTTATTTTCGTCTCATGAAATACGAAGAAGAACGTGATGTCATATTTTGTTGAGGTGGTGATCAAGAAAAGATTTTTGAAACCATGAGATTTTCGTGATCACTTTACTCAACAAAATAGTATGGTCAGTCCTATAAAAAAACTAAATTTATAATAATAACTTTTGTAAAATAATAAAAACTTGACTTGAAAATACTAGGGCAGCATGACGACAGAGGACGAATGAAAACTCTCAAACTGGGGTAAAGTTATATACAGATCCCTGTTACTTGGAGGCAGATAATACATTGGACTGTTGGGAATGCCTTAATTACGAAGTGTATAACAATGTAGAAACAAATTCCGATATATCATCGTCAATATCAAGCTTATTATTCAACATCTTGAAATAATGTGCTTGGCATTTGGTAAAAGCTATTTTTTGAATATTGTTACTACTGGAAAAGAAAATAGGAATGAAAGTCTACTTTTAACAGTGTGTGATTCAGAGAAGATTTTAATGGATTCATAATCATGAATTTTAGGAATGCCTTTTCCTACAAGCAAAACAAGCGTGATGAAAAGAAAACCTGAACAACTTAATTTCTTTGCAAAGTAACAAATTGTTTTGTACTGTTTTTTCTATCATGGCGCTTTAAAAACGAAAACAAAACAATTTAATTTTTTCTATGTCATAGAAATTCCGCTGTAAATTCTCAGAATTTGAATAACGAGTATACAGTTAAACACCTTCATACATTCTTGTATTTTTGAAGTGAAAACTTCTTTAGGCGCCTTAAGCGATTTTTAGCACGGACGATAGAAACGCGGGTACGATCCAGGGCAGATATTCATCAACCAAAATATTAGCACCCAGAGCAAAATGACCATGGGTAGGTCCAGAACCCAGAACCCAAAATAGACCGATTATATGCAATATACAATCAGCCGTTCACCCTGTGGTTATGCCATACAGACGTCGCCGCTTTAACTATTTGAATTGAAAATGTGACTGGGAACAATTTTCGAAGTCCGTGGATGCTGAACTATCTAGTATCCTGGCTACCCCATAAAATTACGACAAATTTGTAAGTTTAGTCTCAGTAACATCCCGAAAATATATCTCGCGACTCGAGGATGTCGAACATCGTACAAATTCAATGTCTTAGTATTGTATAATTGCATAGCACATTGTGTGAGCACTATGTATCTACCATTTACTGAGTACGTCTTTCATTGACTTGAATGTGCCATGGCGGTTGAGAGTATGCTCACTCAAATGTCTCGTTGATGGTGGCATGTGTGTTGGATCATTAAGTTCCCTTCAAAATGGTGCTGATCCATGTGTCATGTTTGTGAACGGGCGCCGTCAGTAGGGACTGGTCATTCCTTAGCTGCCACAGCTTATTTTTTTTTTATTTTTGTTACGGACGCTTTTAACGTGCACGTGTTTCTACATTATTCTCACATGTATTATTTCAACGTACATGATGTAACCAATATTTTGTAATAATATTTTGATTTAAAAGAGTTGCCGTGGAGTTTCTTGCCCGTTCTTCTCCATAGCAACCTACTACGCTTTGGAATGTGCAACTAGCTTCATCTCTCTGACTGACCGACCCCTTGAAAATTCAAAAGTGCCTGTAATTGGTTTATTTGAAATAAATGCTTTGAGTTTGAGTACATTCCTTCACATATCACGAGTATCCGCAGAGCTCCTAGAGACGAGTACCTCTATGATAACGATTCCTTTTCGGAAGAGACTGTTGAAGCTGGCGAAAAACTACTATCAATAAGCGAGGGACACCAGGAAAAATAGATGGAAACCGTCACTATTGGCATGACCCACAATAGTAAAAAAGGTTGGGACACTATTTGCAAAACTCACCAGCGAACCTCCACTACCTCAAACACCTAGCACACTGACAGCTAACCAAGTAGCTTATCAACTTCTTCTAAATAGCAAACCACCAAAACGCCTTGGCAGAATTCCCAAAATTAACTTCTCTACCACTTCGAAGTCCGTGATCCATTCCAACTAGCGGACATAATTGTAGCAATTTTTTATTTACACATTTTTTCTATTTTAATGTATTTATTTTAAAACAATCTTTGAGTCTCAAAAATCGCAAAGGATGTGCGCAATATGGATTGAGTAATGGAAATATGGAGAAGTATCTTGACGCTGCGTGAGTGTGCATGATTCATTGCTGCCCGTTCGATGCCCATCGCGCACAGGGTGGATGGATAGTACATGAATTATTTTTTTGCTTCATTGGTGTAATTGCTGTATGGCATTCATTGGGAGGATAAATAAATAAATAAGTAGCTATTGAAAGACTGAGCTGCGATAAAGCTTCCGGATTGGATGACATAGTATCGGTGGAACAAATTGACACCCCAGCCCGGTTTCTATGACGTGGTTGCTACTACTTTTTAACCACTGTTTGAAGTCTGCAAACATACTTCGCCATTGGCGGAAATCAAAGGTTAACGCTTTACCCAAACTAGGTAAACCACATGACGACCCTAAAAACTATCGCCCTATATCCCTCCTATGCCACATCAACAAACTGTTCGAGAGACAGCTGCTAGCTCATCCCACAAACCACGTACACCCAAAACTTATTCCGGAGCAAGCTGGTTTTGACCTGGCAAGTCTTGCTGTGGCCAGGTCCTTAACCTAACACAACATATAGGACGGGTTTGAAATGAGGAAAGTGACGGGCGCAGTATTTGTAGACTTGTCGGTAGCCTATGACACCGTTAACATTCAGCGCTTGTTGTGGAAGGTTACCAACTTAACAGAAAATCCAAAGTTTACTATAATTCTACGAGAACTCCTCAGTAAACGTCGATTTCAAGTGAATCTTCTTAATGATAAAAGTAGAAAGCGAACCCAAAAGAACGGTTTGCCTCAGGGTAGTGTACTGCTCCCTTTGCTGTTTAACATCTACACCAATGATCAACCAGTGAGCCCAAATACAACCCGCATGCTGTACGCAAACGACCTGACATTAACTTGCCAAGCCACTGACTTTGACCTTCGTAACAGACCAGCGGGTCGAACACTCAATATATCATGGCAAGGAGTTCTAATCATCCACAGTACTCGCCCAAAGTATCTCGGCGTCACTTTGGATAGGTCCCGTAACTTCCCGAAAAACTGTGAAAATTTCAAACGGAAAGTGTACACCAAAAACTACTTGCTACGTCGCCTAACATCCACCAGATGTCGGCATCCCCTCAAGTCCTGTGAAAACTAGAATCGCACTTTATTTATCCGCTGGTGAATATGCCTGTTCAGTATGGAGCCGATCTGCCTGCGCTAAACTAGTGGATACAGCTCTAAATGAGATATGTCCCATGTTACTCGGGTCGACGTAACACGTTATCCTCTTAACGCTATCATTCACATACTTCTCTTCTCGACATGCTATCATTCACCCTCTTCTCTTTCATAACATTCCTCCCACAATCCATCCATCTTTTCTTTGGCCTTCCTCTAACTCTCTTTCCATCAACGTTTATATTCTTCCCTCTTTTAGCCATATTCGTTTTCTCCCTTTCTTTCCTCCATTATTTTCAATTTCACTCATTACTTATGTTAAACAGCAAAGTTGTGTTACCATAAGCTTGTTGTAGGTATTATAGACTTTTAGAAGAACTTTAAAGTTTTCTACCAAAACTTGCCCAATTTGTTTTCCCATAAAAAGCGATCGGTGCAACCATAAAAAGCCTATTTAAGTTTCATCACTATTACAGGTTGATCCAAAGGATACCAAACCTTGAGTGAAGTTGAAGACAAAAACCAGTTGAAAGTTTGGAGTGACAGAATTAGTTTAAATGGAAGCGAAAGCGGTTTACTGTGTGACAACATTGGTTAAAAAATAAGCGTTAAGCAATTTACTTATAGGTCTCGATTGGTGCTGTTATTAGGCTACTACCCTATTTTTATGGATGCTAATGATAAACAGAGTAACTTTCGTTCTGGTGGTTCTAAAGGACATTTCAAGGTAAGTAGACGGAGTTTTCAATATTTATCAAAGTTTAAAAAAAACTGTTGAAGTGGTGGCCAAATGAATGAGTACTTCAAATCGACACTTATTTGGCTTTGCAAATCATTGTCAATTTGTCTTTCATAGGATCAACTTAATCGTTTATTTATATTATTATCATTTATTTATTTAAACTTCTCGCACACAAAAGGTACAAAGGCGGACTTAATGCTTTAGGCATTCTCTACCAGTCATCTGAGGGAGGTGAAGAGATAAGATAGCGGGTACTCTGATTGAGAGAAAATAATAATATTAATAAATATTAAATTAAAACATAAGTAATTATAAATAAAATAGGTGCACGAGTACATAAATAAGTTATAAACTTATAATACACATACACACATAATTATTTACTATAATTATATCCCTACATTATATATATAAATATATACATACAAATTCAAGGAAAAGAGGTAATTGAGATGACTCTACGCTATTTGTTTTGTAAATAACTCTGCAATTTCCGCTTAAATGCATACCAACTGGTGGCCGTCCTGATATCAAGAGGAAGCGCATTCCAGAGAGGAATGGACTGAATATGAAAGGAAGAATGAACAAAGTCAGAAGTATGAGAAGGACACAGTAGAAGAAGATTGTTGGAATAACGCAGATTCTTAGAGTGTGAAAAACATAGATACTGGAAGTGAGACATAAGATAAGAAGGAGAGTTGAGAAGGGAGAAAAGTGAGGTCAAAGCGCGCAAACTTCTTCACTGGCGAATGGACATCCATTTGAGCTCAGTCCTGTAACTCGACACATGGTCATAGTTTCTTAGATTAAAATTATGAACCGGATACCATTGTTGAGTAGTCTGTCGAGCTTATCCAGCAAAACCGCAATCAAGTCAAAGTAGCACACGTCACCCTAGTCGATGATAGGGAAATCATCATTCTGCTTTACCTTACACGCTAACACGTCAAGTACATATTCCTGAGGTGCAAATCCCGTATTTTTAAGAACGTTTCGATTCTAATCAGTCTCGACCTGTCAATTATTTTATTACTTTATCTACATTTTTTACGTTGGTGGTTGATTGCATTCTCAACGTTTTTCAATACGTGATTACTGATTACCTTTCAGATGCTAGTGGAATTAAAACCTTATTTTTTTTTGCCTGGTATCATATCATTGCCTTAGAGTAAAAATCTACGGGAATGCACGTTTGGTATTTTTTATTTTATTACATTTTTTTAGCTGCACACAAAAAAAGTTTAATACTTAACCTTCAATGATGAGTTTGAAAAACTCGCAAACGAACATACGAGGTTTTCAATTTACCAACACTAAGAATTTTTTTAATAAAGTATTTTTTTATGTTTCGGACTTTTTTGATGATAATATTTACACTACAAGTTTTACTTTTTTGTAAGTTATAGTTAAGTAAGGGAACGATCGTAATAGAACGGATAAAAATTTATATAAATTTTTATTCTTTTATATTTCATTGATAAACTTTGAAAAACTGAAGTATTTTCGCTTTTACGACAGTAAAATGAAATAAATATGTATCTTAAGCATCTGAAAACTAATCCAAATTGCACACTATTTTTGCACAAAATTTTATTACCTCAGGTTTTTCAATTATGAAAATATTATTATTGTAATATTATTTTATTGATTATTATTTTGGTTTTTTATTTTATTTTTATTTTAATATAAATATTTTAAGAAGCTGTGGTAATAAAAAAAATTAAAGTCACAGTTTTTCTTCATCCTGTAAACTTGCCATTTTCGCATACCATTGCAAAATGAGGCAATTCGTCTTGGAGCCTATGCAGTCTACTACGCCCGTAATTACGTCACACGGGTGCGAGAAGTTGCTACGAGTATAAGTGTTCTAACAAGAGTTTTAACTTTTTTTTTTAATATTTTGTATTATTCTATAACATAGTTAAATAAATGCATTTGGGCAAGGCTAGGCTAGGTCTAATTGCCTCTTTGAACGGCTCGCCCCTGGTAATTATGAACGAATGTTCGTTTCACTCTAAGGGGACGACGCGACGGTATGTGTTAAGAAAAAGTATCGCCCCCGCTACCTCTCGAGACACACGCCCTTACAAACAATGCCAATCTGAATCTAAGCTAACGAGTGGTCCGCTTCAGTCTTCGATAGCTATTGTCCAACACGAGTGCTCCGTTTAAATTATAAAATAACATACTTCCAAGTGTTTCTCATTCAATTCTGTTGATTCTACTTCAAGCTGAACATTGTTTGCAAAGTATGTAGACTTTTGATTCATTTTTATGCTATGTTTAACTAAAAGGAGGTCAATTTGGAGGGTTTGTAGACTAGATGACCTAAATTAAATTGGTTTAGTGTTAAAGCAGCCAATTTCTTTGTATGGGATAATGTTTTCAGTTTTCGCGTCGATTGAGAGACTTTTATTGTTTTTAACTGGTTTTAACCTTATTTTAAAATCTAAAATGTTTTTCAATCTTGATAGATATTGATGATTTTCTTTTAATTATTTTCATATGAATATCTCGTATGAGTTTTGTTACCCATTTGATTTTGATTGAATCCATGCGGATTCAAACATAATAAAGACCCAACTTTTATTTTTGAAGTAAAACTTCTTTACGCACGCAGGCACGCTTGACTTGGGGAGTAAGCTGGTGACTGCGTAACGAGAGCGTTACGGAAGCGAGCGAACGGAAGTTGAGAGGGAGTTATAAGTTAGTGAAGATAGAAAGAGAGAGAGTTATTTGTAAGTTTTACTACAGTCGTGTGGGAACCCTAAAAACGAGTGTGATTTAGAAAGCACACTCGTTTTTAGGGTTCCGTACCTAAAGGGTAAAACGGGAACCCTATTACTCTAAGGCTCCGCCATCTGTCTGTCTGTCTGTCCGTCTGTCACCAGGCTGTATCTCATGAACCGTGATAGTTAGACAGTTGAAATTTTCACAGATGATGTATTTATGTTGCCGCTATATCAACAAATACTAAAAAACAGAATAAAACAAATATTTAAGGGGCTCCTATACAACAAACGTGTTTTTTTTGCTCGTGTTTGCTCGATATTGATAGCGGCAATAGGTAGACGCTTGAAATATTCACAGAATGTTTAGTTATATATTCACTTTAAAAATAAATAATTAAATTAAAATAAAACAAATATTTATTATACAACAAACGTGATTTTTTTGCCGTATTTATAGATAATGGTACGGAACCCTTCGTGCGCGAGTCCGACTCGCACTAGGCGGATTTTTTTTCTTTGTGAGTACAATCGGTTATCAAAGTTTCTTCAACTCTGTCAAACGCTTTGTCTTTATATTTATCAAAGCCGGCTCTAAAGGCTTTGTAATTTTGTAACTGCTGCTGACAATTACTGACGTTTGAAATCCGATATATTGCTATGTCATCTATTGTATCTTGCCTCTGCAACGCCTTTGTGGTCTCTATTACACATTATGATATCGTGCTGACAATATATAGTCTACAATTCCAACTGCCCATTACAAGATATTTAGACCCTGTATATAATTTAACGAATGTATCCTGAATTAGAATTTCTCTTCATGATGTTAGATGTACAGAAACTGCATGTACGGGGAAATGTGAGTGCTATTAGCGCTATACAGTATTGCATGTAAGAGAAGGTACATTTTCTACTGAACCAACTCTGAAATATGAAAAAAATTAATCCATACATTTTGATCTTG
This sequence comes from Tiliacea citrago, assembly GCA_963921375.1. Lineage (NCBI taxonomy): Eukaryota > Metazoa > Arthropoda > Insecta > Lepidoptera > Noctuidae > Tiliacea > Tiliacea citrago. The sequence goes on from OY992804.1 coordinate 10,432,304, forward strand.
TAGTATTGCACTTTTGTATAGAACAGCTAATTATTTTGTCATATTTCAGTATATTGATCCCGTGGTAAAAGTTGTTTTTTTTCATGAATATTTCACTCCGTCAAAGTATGTGGGCTCTTTTAACTGGTATCATTTGTATAAGTACCTAGTCAACCCCACAATATGTCAAATGACGTAACACTAGAAATTGTTGCATTAACCCGCCACATAAAAGTACAGTAATGGTGGTGTAATTATACCATATTAATCACCCACATAATTTAAAAAGAAAGCCATAAAATGTTGTCATGGACGTATAATTTTTACTGCCACCAAAGAACATTAATGACCCGTATCTGATTTAAAATGGCACCTAACGCCTCCTAAGTGTACATTACTCCATATAATATTCATGATATAATAATATGACTCACATTACGAACTGTGGAATTATTTACCATTACAAAATATCTACGTTGACGAACGATATGACATATCTGTATAATATGAAGAAACATGTGCGTGCAAAAAGAAAAATTAACTCAAATAATAAAGAAAAACCGGCCAAGTGCGTGTCGGACCACGCACAATAAAGGGTTCCGTAGTTAGGATAAATTTATCCCTAAAACAAACTTAACATTTTAGTTGAAAAACATGTACTCCCATACATCGATATACGCCATGGTCAATTTTCTAATTGAAAATTTAAGTTTGTAATCGTATTTCTTTTAATATGATAAAACTACAAATTAGCAATTTTCGGACTTTTTCCTTTACATGTGCTGTAAGACCTTGCTTCTACCCAAAGTTCATGATTCTAGGTCAACGGGAAGTACCCTATAGGTTTTGATTTCTGTGCGAGATATTCGCAATTTTATTTTTGTGTGATAAAACTACAAATTTACAATTTTCCGGCTTTTTCCTTTATTTGTGCTGTAAGACCTTGCTTCTTGCCAAATTTCATGACTCTAGATCAACGGGAACAACCCTATAGGTTTTGATTTATGTGCGAGTATCGAAATATGTCGCAATAATGTCGTCAAATTCTTTATTGCGTTGACTTGGAAGCTTGATTTTTTAAGAACTTCAAGGGACCATAGACTTACGTATTTGATATTAATTTCAACTTGATACCTTCACGCATTCCTGAGAAAAATAGTATTTACAGACTGACAGACAGACAGACAGACGGACAACGAAGTGATCCTATAAGAGTTCCGTTTTTTCCTTTTGAGGTACGGAACCCTAAAAATAGAAACAATATGGATTATTAATAGTAGATTGTTATACAAGGGACTAAAATGACCCATTATATACGAGGTAGTTTTACTCCCGAGCTGGCGAGGTATAATGGGTTTTAGAACAGAATAGAACACTCTTTATTATGTACACCATAAAAGTTACAGGTATAAATGTTGTAACTTTACATGAGACACAATGTGTGGTTTTATCAGTTTTAGCGCCGTGTGTTACACTATACTTTTCACTACGATTGCGAGAAAATAAAATAATCCAATACACCTTGACGGCAACAGATTGAAAATTATTCATTTTCCTTTCTCTTCCATTTGTAAATACGGGTCTCCATTCTCCCTAGATGACGACATTTTCTCTGTTGTAAAATAAATTACGGCCAACCAATTCAATTTGTAATTTAAGAAAGAATCTAAAGATTTCACGCCAATGCCTTTTGTTAATTTCTTCTGTAGCTGCAACCAAGAAGAATATTTATACTCACATAAGGTGAGGCTGCAACGCAATGCACGCATTCTACCGAAGAGATCGCCGCTTTTAGTTCCTTTTTTATGAAACAATAATAAGTCGAATTCATGATTATTTGACTTAAGGTGAATCCAAAGCTGTAGCCCGCAAAATTCAAATTTTCTTACGTTTTTTGCTATTTGCAGGTCAGTGTCAGTTTGTATTTAATCACAATATGGTTTGTGACTATAACAGATATGTATTTCAAAATTATAATCATTAATACAGCTACAGCTACAGCTTTAGATTCACCTTAAAAATAATGGCTTTTTCTGTAGGCTCGTTGGTAACAGACAAAAATAAAAAATAAAGATTACTTTTTTCCCCTAGAGGAAGATATGGTATTTTTGCCCCGCTCTGGAACGCTAAAATGACGGACTTTTTGAGCAAGAGGGGTAAAAAATTATTGTCTATAATTATGGAGTTAGAAAAGATAATGTATTGGTAATTGTATAGGTTTATGACACTATTTAAAAAAAAAGAACATGAATGCAGTGTTATTATTCCAACATGACGATGATATAATGAAAACGGAATAAGGAGTTAGTGATGACATGAAAGCTGATAGAAGAGAATGAACACATAAATAAACTCACGCCTTCTTCCCATGGGGGCAGGCAGAAACTATAGAACGCCACCTGCTACGCTCCTTACATACAAGAAGAGAAAAATATTAACGCCGACCCCAAGTAACATAGGACAACGGTAAGTAGAAGAAAAGAAACAAAATTAAATAATAATAAGATAACAAATTAACTGAATAATAAATAAATAATAACTATTTTACAACAAATATGTATCTTGACCTTGTTAGCCACAAGCACTTCAAAATGTCGAAGAAAATGCGGTTACTGATAAAACAAGTCGAACACGAACACGAACCACAAAAAACAATAGAATATATTCTAGAGATACGTGATGTGGTGTCCTGTTAACTTGAAGATAAGAAATCACGTTCGAGTGGTGGCATTGGCGAACCGGAACTCTCGCCTAACAGTATGGTTAAGGAACATTTTAATATCGTGCGAACTTTGCTAGCTTGTTGTAGCGTCTCCAAGAGAATATGTCTCAACAATCCAGGTGTACCCACTTATCGTAACTCCACCCACATTCTAGTAGTAAACCACCGTCATAATTATCTTTTAACTTTATACACTTGTTTATACACATTACCATTCATCTTACCATCATTAAATAATTCGGCATTCGCTTCGGCTGAAACTTTTTTATCGTCAAACTTGCAATCCTCAATTTTGAATGCATTTTACGACACCTGTCAACTTTGGAATGGCTCGTAAAATATTTACCTGTGCATTAAATTCCCGAAGGAATTGTGGGAGTCAACTTGAAAAATATTTTGTGAATCGAATGAATATCGTGAAAATGGGCGACAATTTACTAAATGACATTGTTTTTGCAAGTTGTTGAAGTATTTTTGTAAATTGAGTTTTATAAGGTATTTTTGTCTACTGTCTGCTAAAAGATTGCAAGCCTAGAACGAATATTTTGACGTATAATAGCGGCTTACTGTAATGGCTACTGCCAAAGATTGCAGAAAAGGTCTGATATTCAAATCAAATCGAAACAAAATATTTTATTTCACATAAACCTACATGGGCACTTATGAAACGTCAGAAATTAGGTGCACGGTTATAATTGGTTGTTTCCTATGGAGAAGAGCCGGCAAGAAACTAAAAGCCAATTATTTATAAAAGAGTAACCTAAAAATAATTGGCTTTTACAATGTTTTCACATTACAGTGTTAATAGGTATGGGAGGACAATGTAGGCCTGTAAACAATTACCTGGTTCAATTTTTTTTTAAATCGTCTAATTACCAGTATCTCTAACTTTTCATTCATTATGTTCTTGTTTGTAATTACTTAAAATAGTTGAATTATCTAGTTACCTAAAAATATGTTGATCTGAGGGAGGAGCAGAACCACCCAATACAAGCATTACTACATGCTTCCTGGGAGGTTCTAGCCACAGAATAATATTGTACAAGAAAGTTACAGAAATAAACTTTTTTTTTTTTTTTTTAATCTTGTCTATTAGCCTACAACGTTCTCACATACACAAAATATAAAATAATCAATTTAAAATAACATTAAAAATAAAAATTTATTTAAACCAAATGTCATGATTGCCATTACAACTGTAACAAATCTCAAATAATATCCTGAATACCTACCCTTCTAATTAATATTGCTTAATGACATGAAACGTGCGCGCGCGTGTTCGTGTTGTGTATGTTTTTACGAGTAGGTACTTTGTTTTTGTTCTTTATGTTTCTATGAGTGTGTTTTAGTTTAATTTGTGATCTGTGCGAGTCCCAATAAATGCTTTTTATTTCTTTCTTTAAGCTATTACATGTTAGCTAATTATCAATATTAATTATAGAAGCCAAATCCAAACCCCAGATTATTATATTACTGCCAGGGTTACGAGCCTGTCCGAAAGGGATATCGTGGCCCTGGCACACAGGCATCTGAAGGAACACGGTGGGTTTTAGTCAGTAAAAGTCTGACACTCCCTCCCGCTCCACCCAGAGCGGGAGAAGTTATTTGATAATTTCCCAACCAAAAAAAAAAAAAAAAAAAAAAAAAAAAAAAAAAAAAAAAAAAAAAAAAAAAAATTATATTAACAGAAGACCCTTATACAGCCAATCCTTAAATGGATTTCAATGACTAAGGACACAAACTCCCCTTCAAATAAATCACGCCAAGCACCAATCCAAGTAATGCCTTTAATTTGATTAAATCGTTCGAAAATCCAGTCAATATTTGAAGGAAATGAAGTTGAAATGCTCATCATATCGAAAGTATAAAACAAGCCAACAATCGTGAACGGACAAATACCTGCCGGCGAATCACGGAATCGCGCTATTTGTAAATAATCAACACATTTCTATTCGAAGGGAGGCCCAACCCTGGGAAGGGAGCAGAAGTGCGAAGGGAGTGAATACGGCATTCAGTGCTCAAAGAATTGTTGTTCGAGAGGAATTTTCGGAATTCCGGAAAGCATTCCGGGAATCCATTAATCAACTGATGGATTTTTGGGGAGATAGTTGGGCTTGCAGTCTTCAGGGTGTGTTTTAGAGGTTCGAAATTCTGAATTCCGTCAATGGCGTGATTTTATTGTAGTGGGGAAATCTTTTAAATTAAATTGGTTTTCTAAATGACATAACTGTTGTTTGTCTGCGTAGCTCTATACGTGTTTGAAACAATGATATTGTAAGTAAACGACGAGGTTACCTACTAAACATTCGGTCTTCAAAAACGGCACAATGTAGCACTATTAGAGGACACTTGAAAGTAGAACGGCATGTCAAAATTATCGGGAGCCATAAAGAGACAAGACGATAAAATGTGGCTAATGAGCCATATTTTGACGTGCCACAGCTTGCGGAGCGTGTAAACCTATCTACCTGTTTTTAATTATAATATAATTGGTGCGATGTCTCTAATATTGCAGATGTCGTTAAGTCCATAATTGCGATATGCACTCACTATCTGGGATCCGTAAGCTTGTGTACCACCAAAAATAAACCTATTATTTAATATGAAGATTATTCTTAAAAGTGATTTACTCAGGGTATAATATTCGTAAAATCATGTTATTTTAACTGTGGAAAAAAATATTCCATAACTTTCATTCTTATTTTCTTTTTCAATAAAACTCAGTCCCGAAACTCTTAAACCTGAACCTTTTCTTTTAATTCAATTAGCTTCACATTAAACATATTGGACACTAAATAACAAAATACCTTAATTAGAGCCCCGAAATGTTTCCTGGGCTAATCTTCACATTTCTATTCAATGTACCGATTGTCCCGAAGATTTGGAAAAAAGGGACGAATTAGCTACATTGTGGACAAAATGTCTTTCCAATTGTAGACACTGTGTTTGTTTAAGACTTTGCCAGAATAGAGAGAAAGAAAAGAAAGGTTAAAGTGCAAACAAATAGATAAGAGGAAAAAAATAATAATAAAATAAATAATGTTTTTTTTTTTACTATGTTATCGGATGGCAGTGAAGCTGACGGCTTATCTGATTGTAGATGGTCATCTATCAAAATCTAGCTTAGCTAGCTTGCCGCGGTTGTTCAATAGGTGGGTGACCATCTGTACATACCAAGGCCCCTCCGTGCCTCAGACAGCACGTTAAGCTGTAGATATTTGACAGTCGTTACGGGTCGTCAGAAGCCCGAAAATCTGACAACCACTTTTACCAAGGGGTATCGTATTACCCAGTAACTGGGTTGTGGAGGTCAGATAGGCAAATGCTCCATTTAAAATACTGATATTCAGCTGCCGATGACGATCTTAAAAAGGTGGTTGGGACAGACTGGATGCAGAAGACGAAGGACAGGGTGTTGCGGCGCAGCCTGGGAGAGGCCTCTGTCCAGCAGTGGACTGCTATAGGCAGAGTTGATTGATTCAGCTGCATCCGGTTAGACTAGAAACCAACCCCAATATAGTTGAGAAAAGGCTAGTCAGATGATGGATCTATCAAACACTAGAAACATCACTGGTGAAAGAAAGAAAGAAAAGAAAGAAAATACGTTTATTTGCGGTAAACATAACGCAAAGAAATAAAAACACAAACACGAAAGAACAAGTTGAGGGAAAATATGCGTCACATTCACGCAAAACGGCCATCGCTCAGCATAATGCTGCGACCCTATGCTAGACAGAGCCCCAGCGTTGCGTTGCTCTTTCTCACGTACCTGTTTTTACACCGGCATTCAAAGCTCTCAAACGTAAACACGGTAACTCTGCTTGGCGGTAGAAATTGTTACGATAGTGGTAGTTCCTTCATGAAGAGCTCCAAAAGTATATGTTGAAAATTTTCCATCTTGTTCGAGATTTTCGGTACATACTCGTATTACGATGTAATCTGTTTTTAATAGATTCATGAATTACGGAAGCATATAATTTTATTTGCCGACCCGTTTATATTGGATTAACTTGTTATTGGAGAATTTGAATGAACCCGTTATTATTGTAAATTAATAACTGGAAGATTTTGTTCCGCTACAATGGTTTATTCTGTTATTATGAAAAATATGTTTTCAAATAATTATTAACTGAATGTTTATATTGGACTTTCAGTTCAAAGGGAAATCCTGTTTGCTAATTGGTAGCAGAGTTGTTTATTGGAATATTTGTACTTATTAGTTGTGGATTTCGTACTTCGTTAGTTTCATAATTGTTTGTTTTTGATTTTACCATAGATTGATAGAGTTTGGAAGAGCTATAAAATTGAGTAACAAGACTGACCAAGGACTTCTTGGCGGGAAAGTGAAGCGTCATGTTAGCAGTTTTTTTTTTTTTTTTTTTTTTTTGTTTAGCCGAATTTAATGTGTAATAGTGGTGGATTATTAACCATTAAGTGTTCGTGAACCTGCATTAATGTAGGCAAATGAAACAAAACAGTGCAACATCACTTTAAGTTCTCTCAAGAAGTCCGCGCGAGGTTTCAGTAAAGTGCCGCGTCTTTACTTAAACTCAAGGGGAGCGGGGCGGGATATCATCAATCATCTTTATCATGCATTGAGTGGAGTTCATTTCATAATTATTCAAATAACTTTGTACTTGTTACCTAATTTTACATGACACTGGCTAAATGCACAAACCGTGCGAAGCCAAAAAAAAAAAAAAGAAAAAAAAAAAAAAAAAAAAACAAGACTGACCGCAACTTTTTTTTTGTTCGACACACACATAGTACACCAGGGCCTCAAAACTTGAAGATAGATAGGTGACAGAAGTGACAGCTTGAGCATGGAATGAGTAAGTACTTTTTAATAGCATAGAATTAGTGTACTATATTGATTGTAAGTAGAGGTGGTCGAATTTTGATCAGCAGGCGACCACTAATCTACCTATATAAATATCGTCCCCGTAGAGCGAAAAGTCATTAAGTCGAAAAATTATGTTTTGAGATAATGAGAGTTAAAGTTTTTAAAAATAAAAATCGTTATAACTTTCGCTTGCCATTACATATCTTTATGTTTTTAGCTTTAATTTGAAGGAAATAAAATTAGAATTATATTTTATGAGCTAAAACACGTAAAAAACCTCTTATAATTGAGAAAAGTTAAAAACATCAAACTAATTAATTATTCTCTATATAATCTCTGACTTAATTGTGAATTAGTTAATTGTCGAACGTAGTTAGTGGTTTTTCTCTCAGTTCTAAATTATTTTAAAGAAAATTATCTAGACTTAAGTAAAGTGGAACTAACTGTTAGAGTACGAAATGTGTATTGTAAATTCTACTTAACTGAATATTCGAAGCTTGTGTGGTAAGTTTTGTTTTAAATATGACATTAATTATTTAATAAAACTATTGTAATAAATTCAATCAAGTTTAATGGAAGGATTTTTTTTAAAAATTCAACAATAATCAACGATCCAGTACATAAATTAAACAAAAAATAAAAACGTGCAACAACCTCATGCACACCAACAGAAAAACAATAAAACGAATCAACAATTCTTATTTTTTTTTAAATACGGAATTTAGTCCACTACTTCATCTTCTCCCTCCTCTGTGACGTCTGGCTCCAAAATTCGGTCTACTACGTCTTTACTTGTTGGTAAAGACTGGTACCACAAGTGGAGCTCTTGTGGGATTATCCCCTTTCCACATAAATTATTGAGGTCCTTCTTTTTTGCCTCTGAAATAGGCAGTGGCGAGGAGTAAGCCAGTGGTATTTTATAATTTTTCAGTCCTTGCATCAATTTTTCTGTCCCTTGTCCATCAGTTTGTTCTTCTTGTTTCCTCCTCTTTCTAGTAATAAATGTAGTTTTTGTCGGACATTCTAAAATATTAAATTCTAGATAGGGACCATCATGTTGATATCTAAACTTAACGAGACCCGGACATTTTCTCTCAAAACGAAGACACTTAATTTTTAGCCATTTAATTTTATTGCCTGCTTTATCTCTGCTTGTATTTTTTGCTATTTTTTCATTAAGAGCTCTTACATCAACCATTTCCGTGTATTTTAATTCCTTAACAATATAAGGCGGTGCTGAATCTCTGTTTCTTTTAGAGCGAGCACGTTCCATGATCGACTTCCAGTCAATCATGGAATAAACAGGTGTATGTCTTTGCTGTCTTTCTATCGCACTATGCATGGAGTCCACTTCCATATGAGTGTGACCACTCTCTAAATATTTTTGCTCAATAACTTCGAGCTGCACATCCGATCTTTGAATTAAATGAACCAAAAACGCCGTGATAAATTGGTTTCTATTTTGCCCAGCGCATGTGTCGCTATACATGGTGACTTCTTTAATATTGGTTGGTATCTGACTAATCCACCAGTTCAATGCACTGGCAATTTCCACACTGCCCCTTTTACCATTAATCTCATTCCAAGTTACACAAAATGCTTCATGAGGTGGTTTAGACGTGTGAATCGTATAGTTTTGAACGTTTAATTTTCTGGCGTAATATAAAATACCAACACCACTGACTGGTATATGCAAAGTAGACTGCATGTCTGCCGTTACGACTAGATAATTGTCATCAATAATAGACCGCTGCTTGTCCGATTCTTTAGCTTTCTGTGCTTCATTTTTTCTTGTAATATGTGAATCATATTCCTCCTTCAAATTTTCTGGACGTCCGGCACTATCATAACGAGTGCATGTTATGCATAAGTCTTTTTTTTGGGTAAAGAATGACAAATTGAATTTAGACCCAAATATTGTTTTATAGACATAAAAAGAACATGGTTCTTCGTGTAACGTTGTTAGTTGTTCTTTATACAATTCGTACATTTTGGCGATTGTCAGTTTGCTCTCAAGGTACTGTCTCTTACTTTTCTTCCTGCAGTAGTGAGATTCGAGCCGGGGAAAAGGGTTGATGTGGTCAATGACTTTCTGTTCAGACTCTAAACTGGTTTTGTTTATTGGGACTCGAGAACCACGCCCATCCTTCCCTGTATAGTTCCCCATCTCATCTCTATTTTTCAATGCTTCATTTGAAATGCTTAGAGTTTTTAGAAAAAAATCTTTACAGACTCGTATTTTATTATCATTTTTATTAAAATAATATGAATAGGTAGCAGTCCGGTTTTTTTCAGTAGGGATACCCACTTTCATTGTTTTTATAGGCTGGGCCACCACTTTTTCAAGTAAAAATTGTTTTTGTGCATTGAAATTTGTAATTTTCCAGTAGGCTTCACACATTTGAAGTCTTTCATCCTCAGAAAAATTATTTTGACATTGATACCGGCATTTTACGTAGCACTTTACGGGTTTAGATTTTTTTGCAGGCATGAGATGGCCCTTTTTACCCAAATAAGGCAAACCGTTTTGTTTATTCGATTTAGCTATGTTTTTTTTCCACTTGCTAGGATCGCTTTTTTTCCAACGCGTAGGTTCAACTATATTGTTTGAAGTAACAGCGATTGGAACTTGCTGTTCATTTGATTCTTGACTGTCTACAGTGACATTACCAGTTGAATCTGAGTTGGAAGATGGTAAAGTAGATTGTTGAGGCACGGAATTTTGTTGATTCCTTGATTCAATGTCATTGTTAATGTTAATATCCTGAGAACATTCATTAAATAGCCCCCGACCATTTACTGTCTTCGAGTGCCACACAGTAGATGTACTTTCTTCATTATCGCTCTCATTAGAACATTTTGCAACATACACTCGTGTTTTCTTTTTGAAACGTGTATCCTCTTCACTATCTGGCAACCATGAAACGCTTGAATCAGAGAAAACTCGTACAGGAGAAGAACTCAACTCTTCGATACCGCTTATTTCTGAATGTGGACTTTCACAAGACTGTTGGACTTCGGTGTAATTTTGGTGTATTTTACATGACACATTTTCTTCTGTGATCAAATTCTCAACGGAAACAACATCATGGTAGGTTTCAGCCAACAAAGGAGCGGAGTATGGTGGATTGATAGTTGGTAGATCTCTTTTTGGACTTACTACTGACGCGGATGGTGCAGCAGATTCATATAGATTATTGTTTTGGAGCAGATCAAAATTAAATTTCCTCTCGTCGAGCAGCTCAGTTTCCTGAAATAAACAATTAGGAGAACGTTAGGCATGATGAATACAGATACTAAAAAAGATGCAATCTAGCTCGAGCTATTAGGAATACGAGCGATATTATACGATTCACACGTCCAAACCACCTCATGCAAGCATTTTGTAAAATTTTAAATAATATTGGTAGTACGTATGGTAAAAGGGGTAGTGAGAAAATAACAGTCCATTGAACTAGTCAGAAATTAAGCAATATTAAAATATCACTGTGTAGGTATAGCTTCCACAAGGCATTTTTGGTTCATTTTGTTTATCAATGAAATTCATAAAGACAGCAGGAAATGTTAAATGTGTTAATCTTATGTTACCTTCAACCAAATCAAAATAAATAAAAAACAGGCAATTCAAGTTTTATATTACTTACACAAAATTAGGTAATCATAATTAAGTAATAATGAATTATAGAACAACACCATTTAAACACTAAGTAATGTCCTATTCCAAGCAGATCAACCCTGTCGATCGTAATTATTTTAAACAAATGCCAAAAGCATCTTTATTAATACAATAGGCACACCTAGTGACACAACTACCTAGCATCTCTATTATGGTGGTGCGAGAGAAAATAATAATTAATTAATAATTTCTGAAGTCACTGAGTGTTAAGCATTAAGAAAAACCACACAACAAGGCAAATAATCCAAGCGTTATATGAATAGATAAGCAAAACCCAAATAATACGTATCATAATAATTACTTTCCCTATAGATCTCGTGAAGTCATCAACAGAGCAGATGCCTATAAAATGACATTATTATTTATGTATGTTAATAAATAACGTACATCAATAAAAGTGAAAAACATTTAAAGTACAATACACATAAAGATTAAACTAAATAAAAATATACTTAACACACTTACCTCTGTAACAGTTTTTTCGTTTTGATTCAATAAATCCATAATAAACTTAGCACGACTCATTGTTATACAGCACCTAATGTTTACGTTAATTTTAACAACAATGAAACGCGTGAATCTCGGTCGGCTTCGACTCCGCGAATGAGTCACCACGCGCTGCCCTCGTCACTATAGCCCCGACAAACTCACTAACTCGCGGGCGAAATGTAGTTACATTTTAACAATGTACGTCGAAGTTGTATAAATAATAATTAAAAGACTTTAATTATTATTCGCAGTAGATCTAATGTTTTGCTTTTAAAATAAAAAAAAACATTAAAATGGGTTGATGATTTTTCGCTTTTGTAGTATTGTACAAATCATTTAAAAAGAAAGAGTGAGTAGTCACTAAGTCTATTTAGGTAATTTTCGCTTTTTTGGGTTTAAGCAAACTACCGATTTTAAAAACTCACTAAATCATTTGAGTGATTTTTAGACTACCTAAAGGCGTAAGTATGCATAGATAACTCAAGAGAAAAAGTAATTAAGTCGTTTTAATTTCGAGTGATGTATATTTTCCACAAATGTATAATAATTTACTAAGTTAGTTATTTCTTCCATTATGCTGTGGGGTCCAAAGGGAAGACTTACTTACTTTTCACATTTCATAAAACAAAAACGTGACCAGCTACAAAAATGTCAGTTAGACAAATATTTAGAGAAGAAAATGTTGATTTTAGTGACATTGATAATTCATTTTGGGCATTTTTCGACTTAGTGACTTTTCGCTCTACGGGGACGATATATGTTAAATTTGAAATGAGTCAATCACAGTGGGCACGCTCACACCGTTCAGTATTAGTTACAAAAACTCTTAATAATTTGTTTTACTCTGTGGTTTATAAAATTTATACAAATTCCTCATACCATATCCAAAAATTCTTCACACACGCAATCCCTAGCGTGTATCAATATCAAAGGCAAGCAGGTAGCGTGATAATAGCCTGTTATGTGTACAATTATAATAATAACCCAGCATTGGCTCGCCTAATTATTATACAATTCTAGTTTTGACTACGTTGTGATGTCATAAGTGTGTTTAGGAGATCGTGAGGCCGATTGTATGGAAACAATTGCGTTTTTATGGTAATTTTTGGATTATATTTGGGCCTAGTAATTGAATTTGCTTAGATAAGGTCTATATTTTCATAATGAGTCATATCCATGTGGTGTTTGAAAATCAAATCTTATTTGAGATGCACACTTTATTATTATGCATATGGTTTTGTTTGGTTCACGTGTTGTTGGACTCTAGTAATAACGTCTCTCTCTATTCATTTATTAAACTGTGTGCACTACATAATATCACGCCTGTAATCCCTGAAGGGTTAGGCAGAGGTGTACCTAATAGTACACCCACATTTAGCCAGTTACGTTTAAGTCCCATGAAATAGGGGGCGAGCCTATTGCCATCAACCGGGCACAAATCCAGACTCGGGCTGCTTCTAAGAAATTCTTAATAGAAAATCCCAATATCACTTTGCCCGACTTTTTTTTTTTTTTTTTTTTTTGGGAATCGAACACGGGACCTCATGCTCAGCAGTCGTGCTTGCGACCACTAGACCAACGAGGCAGTCTACTACAGTGCACTGTTAAGTAAAATTCTCTACAAGTCTCTTTATGTCTGTCCTTAAGTGCGCTTATAACTGAATAAGAATATTCTCAGTAAAAAATAATTTATAGTGCATGCAAGTAGCAACTTTAACAGCATGTGTAAACGGCATGATTTTGATCCTTCCATAACAGGTGTGTCCTCGGCCATAAAATGCCTGAGCCTTGGCTTTTTTAATTAAGATTTTCTATGTTTAGGTTTTTATTCTCGTATTGAATATGAAATGTGAATTTATTTTAAGCTTGAATATTATAGTTTTTTTGTCTTCTTTTTTTTTGGTATGTGTGCTGTGCTGTTAACACTCTTTCTTTCCAACCTGTTTTTAGAAGTGAAGACTGTTAATTGGCTGTCAGTCTCATATAATATTTTTATTCTGTTTGTTTTAGCTGTAAGTCATCCATAGTTAATAAATAAATAAAATTATTTAGGTAATTTTTTCTTAGTTTACCGAAACGCTCTTTGGCCATGTTTTAGTATAATACCTAGAGCACGTAATCGAAGCCGTGGGGTTCAACTAAGTAGTAATTGATATCGATAGTAGCTTACAATATAGGGCATTATAGGCCGACGCGACGTCGCCTCTGATGGAAAACGCCACTAATTGACACATTCAACAGCAAAGGATTTGCCGATGGATTGCCAATTCAACGTCACTGCAGTGAGGTTGCGTCACTAACCTAATTTGCATTGACAACTAACCTATATATTTCTAAAACCATTTTTTTTGTGCCTTTTTAAAACGAACGAGGTTCTTAATAATTAATTACAATCTAGCCTTTATGACTAATAAGAAATTTTTATTTGACCTGCGACTGTCTCGTTGGTCTAGTGGTTGCAAGCGCTACTGCCGAGCACGAGGTCCTGGGTTCGATTCCCAGGTCGGGCAAAGTGTTATTGGGCTTTTCCACCAGGAATTTCTCAGTAGCAGCCCGGAGTCTGGATTTGTGCCCGGTTGATGGCAATAGGCTCGCCCCCTATTACATGGGAGTTAAACATAACTGGCGGAACGTGGGTGTACCTACTATAGGTACACCTCTGCCTAACCCTTCCGGGATTACAGGAGTGATGTTATGTTATGTGTAACCTATTTTTTTATGTGATAATTATTTTAAAACTTAGAATAGTGTTTATTGCACTTAACACAAGTCCGTTCTACTTTCTTAGAGTCTAATATTATAATAAAAACACTTTGTTCATGTGTGTCTATTATTTCTACACTTTTTACACTACACCTCAGATAATAGAATAGTAGCACTACACTAACTCAAAGAGTTTTGTTCGTTTTAATAATAATAATAATAGTTGTATCAGCCAATGGCTTAATTGCCAAGAGCCTCGACCAACACCTAAGGAGGCTCTCGTTGGGCAGCTGGATTAAGGGCCTGATTTAGAGAGCGGTACTTCTGGACACGGCTCGCATTGTTAGGAGGTTCCTCTCTCTGGAGCCCTGACCTGTAGCTTGGATCTTGTTCCCGATACCGGTGGGCTTATGTTTTTTTTTTTTTTAATGTTTTAATGTATTTTTATATTCTAATTTAAAAAAATGTAATTTATATTTACATAATAAAATAAAGGAAATAATAATAAAACATTTATTTCAGGCTACAATGGCCCATAGACATATACCTTACAAACTAACATTATATCTTAGTATAAAACAAAAACTCGTGTTAATAAATATAGCTTAAAACTATGTTAGTTGCACTTCACTTCACGAGCTTGTCCATAAGCTGTCCTATGGTACGAGTACTTGTCCGCGGAAGCGACGGGACACCACCCTCTGCGGCCAAAAGTCTTCTTCCATGACGACGGATAGAAAACAGTTCGGTACTCGCACCACGAACGCCTTGAAGTTGACGTTGCGGTACGACTCCAGTAGCTGCACCCTCGGCGTTTTAGTCTTCGGATTATATTTGTGTTACAGCTGAATTGCCTAAAACCAAAATGTTAAACTAACCTAACTAACAATACATAATATTTTATTCTATTGTTATTTCTATCAACTCAGTCTATCGCAGTCCACTGCAGGACATAAGCCTCTCCCAGGCTACGCCACAACACCCTGTCCTTCGCCTTTTGCATCCATTCTGACCAGCCACCCTCCTAAGGTCGTCTGTCCGTCTAGCTTTTTCCCACTCTACGCTTGCCGATACGCGGTCTCTACTCCAGGACTCGTCTACTCCACCGACCATTTGATTGGTCCTTGGGCAAACATGGCCAGCCCACTGCTACTTCAGTTTGCTTACTCTCCTACGTCGGTTAATGCAGTACTTTCACGGGTAATTTAATTTCTGATTTTATCCTTCAAAGAGACTCCGAGAATGGCCCACTCTATAGCACGCTGGGCGACCTTGAATTTGTGGACCAGGCATATGTCATAACACGCAGGAATTACTGGTTAAAGAGCATATCTCGCAGTGTTTGAAGACTAAGGGTCTTCAAACACTGCGGGATCGGCGATATTATTTTCTAACCATTAGTCAACCGCTGTCCACTGCTAGACGAGGACATAGGCCTCTCCTTAGTTGCACCATAAAACCACCTTCCATGACATCATGTCTATTCCACCCACCCTTGTAAGACCATCATCGGTCCATATAATCGAAAGACGTCCCACACACTACGTTCGCCGACAAACCACATTAAGCCTCGTAAAGACTCGCGCGATATCGCGGGCGCGACAGGCACCGACAAAGAAATTGTGCTACTAGTGTAGCGTCGCGCCCGCGATATCGAACTAGTCTGTACTAGCCTTTAACCTATATTCTCCATTTGAAATAATATTAAAAATTTAAATGATCTTTTTTACAGTGCGTTCATCCGATTTTGACTTCTATTCCGTAGGCATAAGTATGGCATTAAAAGCAAAATGTGGTAACAATACCAACTGTTTATTACAGCTGCCAGTAGTGTTGTCACCAACGCAATAGAAGTCAAAATCGGTCGAACGCACTGTTAAATGGTTAATTTAAATGGCTCATCTTATTTTAAATGGGGTATAAATAAATGAAGGATTGAAACACCCACCAAACTATAAGAAAAAAATAAAAAAAGAAAGAAAATACGTTTATATGCGATAATCATAAAGGCTCTTACATATCGCGGGCGCGATGCGACACTAGTAGCACAATTTCTTTGTCGGTGCCTGTCGCGCGCGCGATATCGCGTGAGTCTGTAAGAGCCATAACGCAAAGAAATAAAAACATAAACAACCCTTTGCTCTCATTTGCCAATAAAACACCCAATTACATTCGGCGAATGTTGAATGATGAATTTTATCATCCCTAATTCCATTGAGACATGTACTAAAATCCACATTTTCCTATTTATAAATAAGTTTGGTAACAAAATTAATCACCCGTTTACTCAAGCACATAGATAGATACAGAAGGTCGACTCCATACAACAGAAACCAGTAGCTCGCACACATAGACACGTACGTGCTGCGATTTTAAACAAATGCCAGCCGTGAGTGCGCTTGCACTCGCTGTACGTGAAGCGTGTCTATGTGTGCGTGCGTTTTCGCTCAAAGTATAGAGCCGACCTTCTGTACAACTCCATTTTCTGACTCAAGTCTAAACTAATTATGTTGAATTCACCTTCACGCGTCGATAAACTTGATGGAACGGGTGTGTGTTTTGGGCGTCCATTGCCTAAAACTATAATGATATTAGAGTTTTTGTTTATAAGGGTGACGTTTGATAACGATACAAGTTAAAGGTACCAACTAGCTGTTGACCTGGGGGCCGATCGCGCTAATTTTGAACGTTAATACCAAAACTAAACCACAACCAAAAACGTTACGTTAGACACATTTCGTATCGCGCTAATCATTTCAACGGATACGATATTAGCTTTACTTTGGAATGTACGTTGGAGGAACGATCGATCGAACTTTCAGTATTGGGTAACGTCAATGATGTTGTCGCTCAGAAAATCGTTGACGTTACCCAATACTGAAAGTGTTGGTGGTTTAGTTTTGGTATAAACGTTTAGCGCGATCGGCCCCCTGGTCTCTATTTAATATAAATACTATTGAGACAAATTTGTCAAAAAATAACAAAATTGACACATTTTCACGACAAAAACGGGCTGTTTAATAAAGAAGAATATGTATGAAAGAACTTGTAAGATTGTTTCCTGACGTCAATGTCGCCCATTGGTTTTATTAAATAGGCTCCTGGATTTTAGACTTTAATTCTGAAATGCATCTCTGAGCATCAATTTGATAGTGATGATTGAATAAAATAATTATCGATTGGTAAAAAATAACTTCACTTTAGAAATGTGTGCATTGTGCAGCCACTAATGTGAGATTTCATTTTACAGAATAGCACAATAAGATAAGCAAAAAAAATATGTCACATAAATGTAGCTAGCACAACATGAAGCAAATACCACGACTTGTACCGTAGTGCGGACAAATTTAAATAGAAATCAATAAAACACTAAAATTAATTGCAAAATTAGTAGCTAATCATGAGCTAGGTCTGACTACAGCTTTATTATTATAATTATGCCTGAATAATAAGTTAGTAGGCACTGAAATGTAGTATTATTACTTTGATTCGAGTTTGAATTATAATTTGAAATTGTTGACCGTGATAATGAGCGTAATTATTGTAAATTAGATTTTATATGACAAGCTACTCGTGGGTCCACATGAATTGGTTTTTAGGTTTCAAAGTTTTCTAATTTACCTGCTCACTTAATTTGCCTTTCTAGTTATATCAAACCATAATCATCTACCTAGCCTTTTCCCAACTATGTTGGGGTCGGCTTCCAGTCTAACCGGATGCAGCTGAATATCAGTATTTTACATGGAGCGACTGCCTATCTAACCTCCACAACCCAGTTCATGGGTAATACGATACCCCTTGGTACGACTGGTTGTCAGACTTTCAGGCTTCTGACGACCCGTAACGACTGTCAAAGATCTACAAAAGACACCCGGGACCAACGGCTAAACGTGCTTTCCGAGGCACGTAGGGGTTTTGGTATGTAAAGATGGTCACCCATCTACGGAACAACCGCAGCTAGCGCAGCTTAACCTGATTTATCGACCCATGCGGCTGTTATACTAATCCACGAGCCCCTCCTAGTTGTGTCAAAGTATTCTCATTTATACTGCTTCAATGCTTTCTGGCCATCAAAAGGTATCGACAAATAATGCCACAGCTGCAAACCAGCCGACTGTATGGCTTAAGACAGTGACAAAATAGAACTAAGTGTACGCAGACTTCATATAAATCTATGAAAAACCGATATTGAGGTTCTGTGTTTCCAACACAGACTGACTGACTGCCTGACTGTATGTAATTTTAAAACTAACGATACCCTTTTTTTTGGTTATACACATACATAAACTCACGCTTTCTTCCCATGGGGGTAGGCAGAAACTATAGAACGCCACCTGCTACGCTCCTTACATACTCCTTTTGCTTCGCCTACGTCCATACATCTGGTCATACACGCACGCCGATTGCGAGTACTAAGCACCTGACCTTTCTGAAGAACATCACCAATTTGGTCACTATATGTCCTCCAAGGGCGCCCCCTCCCGGCGTTTCCACTCACCTCTGCTGTATAAATACCTTTTGTTAGTCGCGTTCCACTCATCCTCTCAACATGACCAAACCATCTAAGCATACTTTTTCAATTTTTGTTACTACATCTTTTAAACTGCACCGTTGCCTTATCACCTCATTTTTCAGCCTTTCATTCATAGTCATGCCAGACATGCTTCGCAAGGAATGCATTTCCACTGCATTTATTCTACTTTCATGCTTCTTTTGCGACACCCAACATTCACTTCCATACATAAGAGTAGGCACCAGCACACCATTGTGAACAGCCAGTCGAGCCTTTTTGGGCATCGACTGATTGGTCACAATTGCATGTATAGCACCATTCACTTTAATTCCCGCATTTAACCTCCTTTTTTGGTTATAAATAAATTTCAAATAACTTCTCCTGCTCTGGGCGGAGCGAGTGTCAGACTTTTACTGACTAAAACCCACCCGTGTTCCTTCAGTTGCCTGTGTACCAGGGCCACGGAAACCCTTTCGGGCAAACGCAACTCTGGCAGGAAACTATCGATACCTGGATCCTGGGGGTCTACTTCAAAGCGATAATTCGAAGTATCGGCCGAATTTTCGGCCGTTTTATAACTTCCAAAGTTTTTTTTTTTACTTTGACTTATCTCTTTGAGTGTCTTTTTGTAGGGTTCCGTACCCAAAGGGTAAAACGGGAACCCTATTACTAAGGCTCCGCCGCGCCGTCTGTATGCCTGTCTGTCCGTCTGTCACCAGGCTGGATCTCATGAACCGTGATAGTTAGACAGTTGAACTTTTCACAGATGATGTATTTCAGTTGCCGCTATAACAACAAATACTAAAAAACAGAATAAAATAAATATATAAGGGGGCTCCGATACAATAAACGTGATTTTTTTGCTCGTTTTTGCTCGATATTGATAACGGCAACAGGTAGACATATTCACAGAATATTTAGTTATATTTTTACTGTTAAAAAAATAAAAAAATAAAATATAACAAATATTTAACGGGGGCTCCCATACAACAAACGTGTTTTTTTTTTGCCGTTTTTATAGATAATGGTACAGAACCCTTCGTGCGCGAGTCCGACTCCCACTTGGCCGGTTTATTTTTTTTCGCCTTAGTTTGCCATTAGCCGTAGTCCAGAAACGGCCGAACATTCGGCCGGTACTCTTGATTTATGTTCGGAGTAGACTTATGTTTTTTTTTATAACTTATCCCTATTTAGTACACATCATAGCAAACCTTGTGTCATACCAGTTTTTATTACCTTATGGCGTTTTCAATACATTGCACACGAATGATCGTGACAGGACTTTACATAGTCATCGTCAATAGCTTTCACGAACTATCCTCCACTTAGACTGGACTGTGATCAGGGGGTCTACTCCGAAGCGCTAAACCGAAGTATCGGCCGAATGTTCGGCCGTTTTATAACTTCCATAGTTTCCTTTTTGACTTTGAGTCCTTACCCGACTAAAAGTCACATTTTTGACTTTGGCTTATCTCTTCGACTGACTTTTTTTTTTTCGCTGTAGTCAGCGATAGTTAGCCGTAGTAAAAGAGCGACCGAACATTCGGCCGATACTTCGGTTTAGCGCTTCGGAGTAGACCCCAAGGTATGACTTCACCGAAGTAAAACAACATCGAAGGAGAGTTTTCTTGCTTTCTTGTTCACCTGTGAGGTAATTGCGTAAAACACTAACAATTGCAATGTCTTTCATTATAAAAATTCAACTACATTTATTTACTTATTTAAGTTGTCGAGCAGACGAATGTATTAAACTTAAGAAGCTATGGATTAGGAGTTTCTTTCAAAATCTTGTGAAAAAAATAACGAGCGAGCCTTACAGTGTTCGCATATAATTATGTTGTGTACCATATATCTCACTCTTTATAGTACTTACTAATTCCATGAGTACACTAATTCCATGATATTATAAAGTACTTACTAATTCCATGCTATTATAAATTACTTACTAATTCTATCTTATTATTCTCATACACACATCACTCATGTAAAATAGTATATTTATAGCGGATGAGTGAGTGGCCCCTATAACATAGGATTTTCCTAGCATCGTGGTCATTATTCACAAAAATTGAGCATAAATCTAACCACTACCAACTATATCATAATAACGTAACATGCATTGTATTTCTTCTTTTTCTAAAATAAATTGTTCTTATTTTTAATCTTATTCTATGCTATTAAAAAGTACTTACTTATTCCATGCTCAAGCTGTCACTTCCTGTTACACACTTCCGTCGCTGTTCACGAAATTACTCCCACAGAAATTGAGAGGAAATATATTAAGTTAAACATCAAAAAGTGTGTTACACAATTGGAGTGCTGGTCTGCAATATGGCAAAATACGTATAATAACCAATCACCAGTGATATACTCGTACAATTGAAGCTTCTGCAACAGTTACTTCTGCCTCAAGTCATTTTTCCAGTCGAACGAACTAAGAGCTAAGCTGTGTCCAGACGTGAACTTTTCGGCCCTGCAGCCTTGGAAGGCAATGGAAACATGTGAAACTTATCTTTTTATTAGTAACTTGTAACCTAAAAACATGATCTCTCGATAATTGCTTGTAATAATTATTACCTAAATAATATAATTTTATCTAAACTTATTATTATTAAGAAAATAGCTACCTACTTTCCATTATTAGAATTGTTTATGTTATTGTTATTTACTTATAGGCGAATGTAATTATTATTTTCATGTAGGTATAGTTTTATTTTGATTTTTTTTTATTTTATTTTGATGTTTTAAATTTTATTTTGATGTTAGCTATGTATCTAACATAATTTTTTGCTGTGCCCTGACAGGGTCTACAATAGCTCTTAGCTCTAAGCATTTTGTTCACATCTTGTTTTTTCCTTGTGGAACGCAAATAAATGAATATGAATAAGAAGGCAATTGCCCTGTTTAGATAGTAGATAATATACTTACTGACCGCGCAAAGCCAAGCGTGGTTGTTGCCTCGTCTGAACTGGTCTGGCTCGTCTGGCTTTTAGAGAATTAAAATAGAATACACATTTATAGGGTTGAATTATTTATTGTGAAGTGGCTATAAATTGCGGTTTTGACTAACACAGGTTGTTAGGATATTGTGGAATTAATTTTGTTTACGAGCCAATGTTATTAGAATAAATACCATTTTCAAATAGCTCGTAGGTACCTTTAATTATATTCATACAAAGTAGCATAATTGTGTTACAATTGTATCTGTAATTAGTAAAAGGAAATTTTCATTTTAGAAACATATCTATGGACTGCGGTGGCTACTTATGATTTACCTAACCTTTTCCCAACTATGTTGGGGTCGGTTTCCAGTCTTTCCGGATGCAGCGGTATGCCAGTATTTTACACGGGGCGACTGCCTATCTGACCTCCACAACCCAGTTACTGGGTAACACGATACCCTTTGGTCAGACTTTCGGGCTTCCGAAAATCCGTAACAACTGTCAAAGATCTACAAATTACAGCCGGGACCAATGGCGTGCTTTCTGAGGCACGGAGGGGTTTTGGTATGTAAAGATGGTCACCTATTCACCAACCGCGGCCAGCGTAGATTGACGTGATCAATCGACCCGTGTGTGTGACAGTTGTTACTGAGCCACAAGCGGTCTGCGGTGGCTATCTAATAACTTTTTTTTTATAAAAATAGTTTTTCCCTCCTAATGGTAATTCCTCGCCGCCACCTATGAACAATTACATTTATCTATTCCGTGACAATTACAATACCAGAGGCATCGCCGATGCGTTCCCCAGTCTAGGGACATAGTTAAAATGTCTGTTCATCCGTCAAAGCGAAAGCAAATTGAATGCTGTTTACCGGCAGAAATAGGCTTAGCGGCAGAACTCCCCGGATGAGCTTTTGCTTTTGTAAATAACATATACATATATTACTAGCTTCTTCCCGCGACTTCGTTCGCGTGGAAGTCGTACTCGTACCACAGGTTTGCAAAGCAGTCGTCGGACCACTAAGCTATTGGCTTTGTTGAAAGTTGAATAAAATAGCCGTTCATAAATATGTCATAATGGACTTCTTATCTCCATAAAGGTATAGCGTGATGATAATCATTTAAAAGGTTATATCCGTAACTACCGGCAATATTGTAACCTTTTGGCTTGTCTCTTTACAATTTAATGTAAACTATAGAAGAATACGAACGTAATGTTATATTGCTAGTCCTCCATACCAAATAGCGTTATAATTTATAGCCTACAGACAAGACCAGACTTATCGGCATAAGAATCGTTAGTGCTCGGCGCTATGGTGACCTTTTTTTTTTTGGGTGGGAAATTATCAAGCACCCGTGTTCCTGTATGTCTGGGCCACGATATCCCTTTCGGACAAACTCGCGCAGCCCTAAGTCTCGAATTATAGGGGAAATAAGTATATTAAATCACTATAACACGGGAGTTACAAGATATGGTACAAAATGGCAAAAGTTATAACCAACTTATTGGTAAAATGGTATTGGTGGTGGTTTTGAGTACGTGGTGTCTCTAATGAGATCTGGGGGCCGATCGCGCTAATTTTGAACGTTAATACCAAAACTAAACCACAACCAAAAACGTTACGTTAGACACATTTCGTATCGCGCTCATCATTTCAACGGAAGCGATTTAGCTTTACTTTGGAAGTTACGTTGGAGGAACGATCGATCGAACAATACGCTCACAAAAAATAGCGCGATACCATTTCTTACATCAGCTAAACCAAAACTAAACCAAAACCAAAAACGTTCCGTTCGAACGGTAATTACGTTAAGAAATAGCGCGATCGGCCCCCTGGTCGCGCACACTGTTTTGGTTCTAAGCAAAAAATACGTGCTTTTTGATCGGTTTTGTAGTGATTAATGATAACATTACTACGTAGTTGAAAGAAAATAATTATACATAATAATATTTATACATTCTTGATATTGAAAATGCTTTGATAACAACCAATTATTTCATGGCGTTTAAACTCGTTATCTAAAACACATTTTTGACGAAAATTCAGGGTATACTTACCCTGAATTTTCGTCATTGCATAGTTTAATTACTATTAAACTATGCAATGATATTTTGTCCACTCAGGACTTACTTTAATGGCTAACATTACAGCCATGCATTGGCAAAATATACCTTCTGACTTAAGCCTAACGACTTAAATTCCCAAAAAAGTAAAAAAAAAAAAATAGGCTGCGTTCATTTATTATTGTATTTTTGTTTTATTTTTTGTTTTTTTTTGTTTGGTTGTTTGTTTGTTGTGTTGAGTGTTGTTTTTGTGTCTTTCAAAGCCACCCAAGGTTTCTAAAGCCACCTCGTTTTACCGGTACATATAAGACACTAATACTCCATGACAGTATCATAATTGTCTCACATACCTATTGTAACTACATACCCAATCTAATTCGACCTTCCTCACTCCATAACTCCTTTCGACAGGGCAAAATAGGCTTGATTTGCAAAGCCAATTTGTATGGCTGACTCATTCATCTGGTCATTGTACCGGCGGCCTATAGGTACGGCGCAAATCCGAAATCTGATTATAATAATGACGTTCGGTTCAATAGGACATCTGAAGCCTTGTTATAGATTTTTAGATCCATATTGGACGCTTTTATTGTAAGAAAATTTATATGACTTCGTAGTTGGTCAGTCCTCAGGGCATATCGGGACTTTTCTCGGTGGGCCGGTCCAGTCAATTTTCCCTTCATTTTTATGTACAGCCAAGCCGTGATTAGTGACATAATTTTCAGTGTTTCTTGCTGATGGCATGTGAATAGGATATTCTCAGCAGCCTCAATCCTGAAGAGATTATTAACAAAGAGACTCAGAGAAGCGACCTTATGAAGAAAATGCTTATGCTTAGTAATATTAGCAATAATATTTAATTTCATGTCAATCAAGTGGGTACCTACTCATAAAGTCGTAAGTGAATAATAACAATAATTGAGTTTACCTGAAACTCTGATAGTTGGGCAAACTCTTTGAAACAGTCATTGCTAACCAACTTGTCAAGCGGGTGGTGCGGGTGGGGCCGGACTTGGCGGAGACCTAGTTTGGTTTCCGCAAGGGACGCTCTACGGTGGATGCCATCATGCGCGTTCGAGCCCTCACGATGGGAGATAGGGTGGCCCGGGGTGGGGTCGTCTTGGCGGTGTCATTTGACATTGCCAATGCCTTCAATACCCTGCCCTGGAGTTGCATTAGAGAGGCACGCCAGAATCACTGGATATCAGCCTACCTCTGTCGCGCTGTCGAGGCCTATCTGACGCACAGGGCCGTCATCTACCCCGGTGACCAACGAGAGTGGAATCGGCGAGAAAAATTGTGCGGTGTCCTACAGGGATCGGTCCTGGGGCCGCATCTGTGAGACTTTGGGTACGACTGGGTACTGTGCGATGACTTTCAAAATGGCGTCAGCATGGTTTGTTATGCTGACGATACGCTGGTCCTGGCCCAGGGGGAGGTCATACCAGGCGGCGGCTGAACTAGTATCACGTGGGGTTGCGACAATCGTAGAGATGATCCAGCAATTGGGACTCGAGGTGGCTTTGCACAAGTACGAGGCCTTGTGGTTTTATGGTCCTCGGAACGCGCCACTGCCGCTTTCCCAAATAACGGCAGGAGGAGTTCACATTGGCGTCGACGATGAAGTACCTGGGACTCGTCCTCGACAGCTGGTGAAACTTAGTGGAGCATTTCCGACGTTTGTCTCCCAGACTGGAGCGGGCCGGGGCTGCCTTGAAGCGGCTACTGCCCAATCTAGGGGGTCCAAACGCCTCCTGTCAGAAGCTCTACGCGGGGGTCATGCGGTCCATGGCCCTTTACGGGGCACCGGTGAGGGCGCGTTCCTCAAGGCTGCGACCAGCCCGCCTGGCGAACGCGTCCTAAAGGGCTATCAGTCTGATTCGGAGATACCGCACGGTCTCCGGTGCGGCAGCGAGCCTCCTTGCCGGATTGCCGCGATGAAATCTGGAGGCAAAAGTCCTCGCGCACATATAGGAGTGGCGCGAGGAGTAACTCCGCTGCCGCGACAAAAAACGGCACAGCGGACAAAGCTCCGGCGGGATCTCATGGCAACATGGAGTGTTGCGATTGTCAAAACCCAGCGCTGGGCATGCTACAATTGCGGCAATAAGTCCCCTCTTTGAGGACTGGCTAGAGAGGCGCTACGGCTTCCTCACCTCCCGCCTGACGCAGGTTCCTTAACGGACACGGTTGTATCGGGAGGTTCCTGTTCAGGATAAGGCGGGAGGAAACACGTTGGAGCATACGGTGGGGGTTTGCCGGGCTTGGGCGGAGCACCACCGCGTACTCGTGGAGGCGATCGGCGGCTGCGATCTCTCGCGTCCGGTCCTGGTTCAGGCCATGGTTCGGAGCAAGAGTGCATGGGAGCCCTACATCTCCTTCTGCGAAGAAGTAATGATCGCTAGACTGGAGGCAGAACGGATAAAAGAGAGGCAAATTTGAGACGCCCTGGACGTCGGGAATCGCAGGTCGATTCTCGTCCACCGTAGGCGCGGGCTTGCGGATGGTGAGCAATGGGTAGCTTGCCGTCCGATAAGGACCGACGAGAAAGGTTCGACGGCGCTTTGTGTTCCATTTTGATAATTTCCCACCCATAAAAAAAATAAAGTAGTGTGGGCCGTTTAATAAAAATTCCCGGCCGCTTTTTGGGTCCCAGACAGACGCTGGTGGAGAGAGATATATTAGTTGTCTCGTTGGTGTAATGGTCGCAAGAGCTACCTGCTGAGCGTACGGTCCTGAGTTCGAGTTTCAGGTCGGGAAAAGTGTTATTGGGTTTTTCTATTAGAAATTTCTTAGTAACAACCCGTTGTCTGGTTTTGTGAACGGTTGGTGGCAATAGGCTCGTTCATTATTATATGGGACCTAAAGATAACTGGTGAAAAGTGAATGCTCTAAAAACCTGTCTGCCTAACTCTTCGGTTAAACAGGCGTGATATTATTTATTATGTTGTTAGTAAGATGTATTAAAGTCTTTTTCTAAAGCTCGACATGATAGGTACCGTGTACTATTATTTTTGACTGATAAGACAAGTTGAATGAAAGCACAAATCTTTCACTTATAACTTTATTTACTACAGTAAAAACAGTATCCTTTTTACAGCTTTAAACTTTTTTATCATAAAAAGTATCAGATAATTCCACATAATCACACAAAACCTTATATCACCCACATAGTTCAAACAAACATTTTATACCTTTACTCATTCAATAAATTACTCCCACCGCCATCCAAAGCGATCCCAACCCAATTCATTAGCATTGACATTTCTAGGTATCGTAACGGGAAAACCTGCGAAGGTCACAACTTTATGGATTGTCGCAGAAACCATAAAATTAACGAACTCTGTGGATGGCTATAAGAGTAGGAAAAAACTAAAGAAACTATTAAGGGATGGTGCAAAAGATGAATGGAGAATGAAGAATGCTGAGAGTAAGATCATTCTAATGACATTATTATTCTCACAAATAACACACCATCATCGGTCTAGTCTTTTCCCAACTGTGTTGAGGGGAACACAGCTGACCACCAGTATTTTACATAAAATGACTCTCTAACTGACCTTCAGAAACCAAATACGATAACCTTTGGCTTACCAAGAAGAACCAGTATCAGTATTACCAGTCTTACCTTCAAGCTTAGCATGACGGTTTTTATTGCTACTCTACTGTAGAATAGAAATCACTACCCCTTCTTGATAGAAACTGTCAAGAGTCTACACGGAAACTTCATTTTTATCTAGATACTCTCCCGGCGACTAAACGCTTCTGTACGGTTCTCGTGCTAAGCCTGCTGGTTGTCAGACCTTTGGATTGACAAAAAAGCTCACAATAAAATTATACCGTCAATAGTTCCGTGTGATTCCGTATAGTGTCTGACTTAAAGGATAGCACCATCCTATTTCCTCCCGTGGGTGTCGTAAAAGGCGACTAAGGGACTTAGTAGAAAATGGGCAGCAGCGTTCTTTATGCATTTTAACATCATACTGCGATCGCCAAACCGCCTGCCTAGCGTGGCGATTCTGGCAACCCCCGACCCCCCTTTGGGGGAGGCCTATGTCCAGCAGTGGACGTCTTTTGGCTGAAATGATGAAATGATGACCGTCAATATAATTTAAAATACTTTACCTATAGAGCATTCAATAAATTAAGAACCTACTACAACCAGTAAAAGTAAAAAAGCTTTGTAGACTAAGACTAACAAACAAACAACTGTCAAACAGTCTCTTTCTAAACCCCAATATGTAATATTTATGCCCGGGCACAGTAATTCATTACCATTGACATTTTTATTGTTAAGGGAAAACCTGCGAAGGTCACAACTTTATGGAATGTCGCGAAAACCATAAACTTGGCGGCTTCTACTCGCCGACCTTTTATGCTCATGTAATAACGTTAAAAAGCCACAGAAATGTGCCCCTATACAAGGCTGTTGGATAATAATGTACGCTGTTTTAAAATTTGGGGTGGCAGTGTCAGAGTGCTAAAGCTTCTGGCGAATGAGTTCGTAGGTATCACACCATATTTTATTATTATATTTCTCTGCTCCCGGAAAATACTGTACTACTAACATACCCATGCAAAGTTTCATGTTTACAGTTTTTGAACCTCAGACCAAATAAAAAACCAAGACAGCCCTGCGAACATTACAATGAAGACAAAACTACACCTCGCTCTGTGCATACACGCTCAAACGCACACATTTACAACCCATTTCAATTAAACTACACCTCACTAAGTGCACACACGTTTACGAAACCAGTCTCCAACTATAAAGGATGAATAAATTTTAATAAAAAATCAAACAACACCAAGGAATCTTTAAAATAGTGAGCAAATTAACAATATATCTTACCGGTATTTTCAGGAAAAGTGTCACCGTGAAAACGTAGTTGAAGTGACACTATTAACCCAATAGGAAAAGGCTATTTCTAAAGGGTTGAAAAGGCTGAAAATGATAAGATTGATAATGATATACACATTTAACCGTCCACCCATCTCGAATTGCATATCGTTTGTTTATGTTAACTTACGCTTTGAATACTAGGCGTAACTTCATAAGTGGGTATGTCTCAAATAAATAAAACAATCATACCCGCGTTTTGTCAACTTTTGTGGTTTTTATTCAACAGTAATCACTTTAGTCGAAATTTGAGAGTATTGCCCCTCGTTTTGCGTGACAGATTCATTTGATTTAAAACGTTGTGATACCATTTCTTCAAATAAAACCGAGGTGTTGGAGTGTCGTGATTATATTGACGCCAAAAAAAATGCCAGCTGGAGCAGCCAGGGCTGTAGCACTTGCAGGCTTAGCCAGCGTCGGATTGGACGGATGCTTGGATATCCACGAACCACTATTCAAGATGCTATCCGGCGGTACAAAGAGACTGGTTCCTACAGAAGAAGGCCAAGGCAAGGTCGGAGAAGGTGTATATCAGAGAGAGATGATAGTTACATCGTCTCGAATGTTCTTCGAAATCGGTTCAAAACGGGTTCTGAGGCTCGTGACCGCTTGTTTGAGGTACGAAATGTAAGTGTGAGCCTAAGAACAATAAGAAGAAGGGTAGTTGAGAGGGATTTGAGAGCATTTCGACCCAAAGCTGACTGCAACTCACAGAAGAGCGAGACTTGCATTTGCTCGAGAACATTAAAATTGGACTTTGGAACAATGGAAGGCAGTTCTCTTCTCTGATAAATCAAGAATCACTTTACGAGGTCCTGATGAACGTCAGCGCGTGTATAGACGCCGCGGTGAAAGGTTTGCTGAATGTGCTGTGGTTGGAACAGTGGGCTACGCGGGAGGTTCCATAATGGTGTGGGGTGACATTTTTTACGACGCCCGCGGTACAGAGTTGGTCATCTTTGATAGAGGCAGCGTTAATGCTCACAGGTACGTGACAGAAGTCCTAGAACACATGTGATTCCGTTTGCGCCGTTCATTGGCGATAATTTTTTTACTGATTACTTGGATGCCGTCAATATTCAGCGATTACCATGGCCAGTTCGCAGTCCTGACCTGAGCCCAATAGAGCATGTATGGAACAACCTAAAAATACGGATTCGGAGTCGTACACCCGCTCCTACCACCACCAGTGAGCTAAAAATTGCAGCTGTTGAGGAGTGGGAGAACATTCCCCAAAGCGACAAGACATAATGGACGGGCTTTCTAATCGGTTGCAAGAGGTCATTAGGGCCAGAGGAGGAAATACACATTATTAATCCGACAATTTAGAGCACACTTTTTTTATTAAATGAACATTTTGATCTTTTTTATTTTTTGTAATAAAACTGCTTATGCAATGTTTTTTTTAATTTTTCTTAATTAAACCATTTCACAACATACACATATGTTTCGTTTGTTTTCATAAAGGTTCACCCAATGTGATGTTCTAACAAAATTAAATAAATTACTATAGAATTTTGAAGAAATCGACAAAACGTAGTTGACCAGTCAAATGTGCCGCTGAGTAGAATCGAATATCCATAAAAACAATATTTTGGCACAATGTATTCTAGGGATTGCAGTATCCGCTGTCAAAACAACTCAACCCCCGAACCGCTCCGCTAGTCACCCTCGTCGACGATGCGAGACGAGACCATAAAGAGAAATTGACGGCTCACATTATACGCTGCCGTAAAACGCCGATTTCAGATGCACCTGCCTTTGTTATAAACCATACTTCAGCCACTTTAGTATTATGAATAAGTTTTTACTTCCTAATTGTGCACGTTATCAATTTTAATGTCGAGTTTTCATTTGTTTAATTTAGTACCCAGGTTCACGAGTTTGTGATGAGATACATTATGTGGTATATAGAAAATTGTTATATAAATATGTAGGGTTTACTATGCACTATGCCGCTTTGTTTATGCAGGAAAATATCCCCATGTCGTAACTAGATCTTAGTATAAATGTTTAATACAAACATCGTACATAGGCGTCGCGTTTTATCTGATTACGGCAAAACAGAAGGAAGAGTTTAGGGTATGTAAGTATATAGGTATACGTTAGGTACGTAGCGTTTAGTACTTTTTTATCTCATAAAGTTTAACCACTGAACCGTTTTTAAACAATGGAATTAATTACATTAAATTGCTCAAACATCAAACAGAAAGATGCTGAAGGAAAGATCGCATAACGCCACATGTTTCGTCACAAGCATTCAAAGTAATTTTAGAACCAAATCTTAATTATCACGCATGAAAAAACAAACCCCTGAACCAAGTAACAATTTCTTTTCGATAAACAAAGTGTGTATTATAGCAAAGATGAAAGAAATACACACTCATACTTAACCTTAAAATGAGATACCCACTGACAAGGACAGGCAAGGACAAACATACCCTTCAAAGCGACATCCAAAACGGTTTCTTCTTGAGAAGACCTTAATAATAATTAACAAAATACATACATAACATCACGCCTTGTTTCCCAGAAGGGTAGGGCAGACGTGTACCTGTCCTGCCAGGGTTGTGAGTTTGTCCGAAAGGGATATCGTGGCCCTGACACACAGGCAAATGAAGGAACACGGGTGAGTTTTAGTCAGTAAAAGTCTGTCACGTCCTCTCGCTCCACCTAGAGCGGGAGAAGTTATTTGATAATTTCCCACACAAAAAAAAAAGACGTGTACCTGTAGTACCCCCACATTTCGCCAGTTTTGTTTAAGTCCCATGTAATAGGGGGCGACCCTATTGCCAACAACCGGGAACAAATCCAGACTCCGGGCTGCGACTGAGAAATTCCTGACCGAAAAACCCAATATCACTTTGCCCGACCCGGGAATCGAACCCAGGACCTCCTGCTCAGCAGTAGCTCTTGCAACCACTAGACCAACGAGGCAGTAATAATAATTAAAATACTCTTTAATACATTATGTATATGTGTTATATACTCTGCCCCAGACGTAGCTGCATTTTCCTTAATAAAACCTTCTTTCTCTCATTCGCAGTGTATCTCAATAATGAAAAAAAACGGCCAAGTGCGAGTCGGACTCGCGCACGAAGGGTTCCGTACCATTATCTATAAAAATGGCAAAAAAAATATAACGTTTGTTGTATGGGAGCCCCCTTAAATATTTATTTTATTCTGTTTTTTTTTTGTGTTTTTTGTTATAGCGGCAACAGAAATACATCTTATGTGAAAATTTCAACTGTCTAACTATCATGGTTCATGAGATACAGCCTGGTGATAGACGGACAGACAGACGGCGGAGCTTTAGTAATAGGGTTCCCGTTTTACCCTTTGAGTACGGATCCTTAAAAACGAGTAATATTATATGAACCACAGGCTTTGTTTTTGTTACTTGATATTTTTGTTTATATCTCTTCCAGCAATATATTGTTCTTGTAATAACATTTCGGTATTTGGAGTTTATATGAGTTGACGTTAGACATGTTACTTGTTGACAAGCCCACATGTCTCATACCTATCAATACTTTAACTTGAAAACATTGAAAAAGCCAATTATTTCTAAAAGAGTAACCGTGGAGTTTCTTGCCGGATTTACTCCATAGGAAACGACCTATTGGAACCGTGGACCTAGCTTCTGACGTTTCATAAGTGCCCATGAAAATTATGTGATAAAACCTATATTTAGATTTTAGACGCTATGTATTTTGATAACCAGATTGTTCTCGACTTAGCATGCACCTAGTGATTCTTTCGAAACCCCCTTAATCATCATGCACTGTAATTTTTCTATCCACATCTGGGCACAAGGCTTGCCCTTTTTACGTCATGTTTATCTGCTTTGAGTCAATGTAGTCCCAGACTTAACTTAGCTTTTTGGTAAACAAGCTAAGTTAGTCATCAACTCATCTTGTTATCTGTTTTTCTACGCTTTTTATGGTTAGTCTTGGCTTTTACCGCATCAGCGCCTGTCTGTAGTCACCAAATGTAGCTCAAACTCTTTTATATTTTTGATTCAATAAAACTTTTTATTATCTTTGTATTGCTACACTATTATTACTACTAACCTTGCTCCAAGTCGTTAGCATCATAAATTATAACTGACTACTGTTTAAAACTCAGAATAAGAAATGAGTACGGTACATAAAGGGAAGTCTGAAAGTGGCACCGGTGACAGAAAAGTTGTGCGGTAATCGGTTGTTATGGTGTATGGGCATGTGATGCGGAGGAATGAGGAAAATGTCGTGAGGAAAGTTTTGAGTATGCATGTCGATGGCTATAAGAGTAGGGGAAGACCAAAGAAACGATGGATGGACTGTGTGAAAGATGATATGGCTAGGAAGGGAGTGACCACCGAGATGACGACTAATGAAGAATGGAAGAAAGGGACATGTTGCGTCGACCTCAAATCAATTGGGATAAGGGCAGGAGAGTGATGACACTGTTTAAAACTCATAATGGTTTTTCAACATATTAAAATTTAATTTATAATTAGAATCATTTTTAACCGACTCCAAAAAAAGAGGAGGTTATAACAAACATACAGTTGAACATATTATGTTCAACTGTATGTTTGTTTTTTTTTTTTTATGTGTGTTCACCGATTACTCCGTCAATTGTGGACGGATTTTGAAAATTCTTTTTGTTTGGAAGGGTGTGCTCCCCAGGTGGTGCCATTGCCACCAAATCAGAATCTGATGATGGGATCCCATGGAAATTGAAGGAAATCCTCAAATTTTAAAGGCATACCTATAGCGATTTGAGTATTTTTTATAGTAACTTGTGCATTTGCTCTCGGAAAGCACCATTTGGTGAAATGGAACTGATAATGAAGACCACAGATGGCCACCGGAACTACTTAATAATAAGTATTTCAACGTTGCGATTCTATAAGGCACTGTAATATTGTTGATAAGCAATTTATGCTCGTCAAAATGCATATTGTGAAGTCACCACTCAACAATTAACGCCCTTGCATCGGGAAAACCAATATTTTGTAAAAGTTGATGAGCATTTGACATTAGGCTATTGTAAATTAGATAAATTACAAACTGACCCACTAAAAGTGATAAATAAAAACTTTTTATAAAAAAAAATCAACCGACTTCCAAAAAAAACACTACAAAGTGAAAAATAACTTTAACTTCGGAAGTCGGTGGCAAAAACTGAAAAAAATACAGATCCAAAGACACCGACTTCCGAAGTTAAAGTTATTTTTCACTTTGTAGTGTTTTTTTGGAAGTAGGTTGTTTTAAAGAAATAATAATCTTATACCAGGAAGAGACGCTTTATTTTACCCAGAAGAACACACAATCCAAACATTAGAATAGAATAGAATACTCTTTATAACAACTTTCTTTCTTTCTTTTTTTAACATTGGTTGTAGTACAATTATAAAAGCTTATTACTTTGTCATTATACAAGAATATGCCAGAGTTATAAACGTGCATCACACGCTCGCTTGATTGAAAAATAATTCCTGTTATCGATATTTAGCACGTTGAAAATCAAACCCCAATTTCAGCGGCCATCCGCAACTACGTCACACAAACCAATCGATACGGTCATAAAACTATTCCATCCTTAAATATAGACACTACACTATTGAAACAAGGGTCATGTGTGAATGAATTTGGAGTTTCTTAGCCGCAAATACTTTGTCCTCTCAAAATGATGGAGCAAAAGTTTGATAGAGGTTTATCTTTCACACTACAAAAGTTGGTAGACACGTAACTCGTGGTCCTAAATACGTATTAGAAGTTTATAATAATACAGGCGTTAGAATTAAACAGGTACCTAGCAAAACATAAGCCTCTCGTTTTAGAGATAATGTTGTGTTTAAGAAAAACAAAACATTATGGTAAGCTTCGTCGAATTAATTTTTGATATCGAACATGACAAGGAACTCGACAAGGACTCGTGATGAAAAGGAGATTACCTGAAAAATTTATAAGGAAGTGAGGAAAACCTAGCAAATCTCATAGTATTTTCAGAATATTATAACGTCAAAAGCTTAATAAATTGAATGCTTTCGAGTCAACTGGATAAGTTGACAATCTGAAAAATATTAAGACTTTAAAATGCTGTCAATATTCGAAAAGAGATAATGGATTCTAGGAAATTAAATTACTGGCCTTTAGAGACGGGCCCATGGGTAAGTAATTCAATTTTATTTCGTAATTGGATTATTGATCAATTTGACAAAGAATAATCCTCGCAATCCAAGGCATGACTGATTTCTATAATTGTAGTATCGGTAAGATTTAATAAGGTTTCTTCAAAGATTTATATAGTTAGATTTGCCCTCACCGAACTAAGTCACATGAAAAAAGTGTTTATACCGAGAAGAGTGAGCTCACACAATAATTTCGCATTTCTATGGCAATCAAGTTAAGTTTCTGCGACATTGTGGGTCAGAGATGTCAAAACGAAACTAAAAAGCGACCACCTTTCGAACACAGTTCGACTTATGTTAGCGCTCAACCGCCCGCTCTCTTTAGTAGCCATGGATTCGCCGTTGGAACTGGTCGACAGTGAAGTAACCAAAACTTTTGTACTATTCGTAGTGGTTCACGAAATATTGTTTCTAAAGGAGGATCCTAGTAGTTGGGAAACACTATTTCTCCGCCGCCGCTTTTCTCACACCGTCCACACAGAAAAACGAAATTCGATCGCCACGAACATTTTTGACGAAAATAGTGTTTGATGTTTGTTAGTGGTACGCACATGCGAACAAAGTGTTCGATGTTCGTGTTTACCATGTTCTTGTTCATTCGTGCTTACTCACCTCACGATTTAAATGTTTGGATTGCTATAGGCGGGTGTTCGTGTTCGCTTTGCTAATTTACGTCCACACGTACGAACCAAATGTTCTGTGTTCGATGTTCGTGTTCATCGTGTTTTGTTCGT
Source organism: Tiliacea citrago (assembly GCA_963921375.1). NCBI lineage: Eukaryota > Metazoa > Arthropoda > Insecta > Lepidoptera > Noctuidae > Tiliacea > Tiliacea citrago. The sequence goes on from OY992804.1 coordinate 10,468,051, forward strand.
ACACGCCTTTTCAGTAACGCAAAACGTCAAATGTCTAAAGCTAGTCATAAAAGATCAAGTAAAATGCACAACAATTTTTGTACAACAATGTACAAAATGGTCTTAGAAGATTTGACATAAGCTTCTTCATTCTCATGTAAAAGATATAGAAAAATCTAATAAAAGTTGTGAAAATAATTATTATTATCGTGTTAAATAATATCAAACTTATAACTCTCATTCATCATTTTCGTTGATATTTTAATCATGGATTTAATGTAAACTGAATTCAGAATTTCATTCGTGAATGATTCGATTAAGTTGAAATAATGCAGTTGATCCATCGATGTTCACTGGATAATAATTTTTCGGCGGCCAAAAATTTTAAATCATGTACTGAATAATTATTTGAGTTTTTTTCATACACGCCTTCGACAGTGCGCAATATAATTATTTTAACTATGAATAAAGAAAGAAAGAAAAGAAAGAAAATACGTTTATTTGCGGTAAACATAACGCAAAGAAAAAAAAAAACACGAAAGAACAAGCTGAGGGAAAATATACGTCACATTCACGCAAAACGGCCATCGCTCAGCATAATGCTACGACCCTACGCGAGACAGAGCCCCAGCGCTGGTTTTCAGCGACAGTCAGCGTCGAAGTGATGACGTCAACCGGTGCAGCAATAAATGAGATAAAAATAAACAAAATAAGAAATAAAATAAATACAATACTTCGAGTATTCTATTGATCGTGTAATCTAACTCGAACTTCCAAATTCCATACCGTTACTGTTATTGTTAACCTGCATCATCCTTCTGATGGACAAAGGCCACTCCCCATGACTTCCAGCTCTTTCGATCCAGAGCTATTAAGGGCCACTGGTCTTTTTTCCACTATGTAGAAAAAGGCGTCGCAGTAGACTTCGTAGAATATGGCGGGACGAGCTGGAGAAAAACATATTTCGTACTTACATTAATAATTCGAATCACACTAATATTATAAGTTTGTAAAAGCGTGTGTTTGTGTGTATGTATGTTTGTTACTACTTCACGTTCAAACGGCTGGACCAAATTTGATAAAATTTTGTATGGAAGTAGCTGATACCCTGGATTAAGACATAGGCTACTTTTTATCCAGATATTCCCACGGGGACTTACGCGGGTGAAACCGCGGGGCGCAGCTAGTTAATAATAATTTTAACCAAATGAAAGTCTATATCTTTAGTTAAGGTGAATCCGCAGTTGTAGTCCGCGAAATTCAAATTTTCTTACGTTTTATGTTATTTGCAGGTCACTGCCAGTTTGTATCAGAATCTTTAATACAACTGTATAATATGTTAGATTTGTTCTCCAATGTCATGATTGCATGAAAAAATCATTAAATGGAACAAATCTAACTTATAGAGATGTATTAATGATTCTAATGATTATAATTCTGTAAATAATATACATATCTGTTACAGTCGCAAATGATATTTCGATCAAGATACAACCTGACACTGACCTTTAAATTGCATAAAACGTAAGAAAATTTGAATTTCGCGGGCTGCAACTACGAATTATTATTCACCTTAAATACAGTTAATTTCATAATTGCTTCATCATCATCACACTTTCTTTCTTTTTTTTTGGGTGGGTAATTATCAAATATATCTTCTCCCGCTCTGGGCGGAGCAGACTTTTACTGACTAAAACCCACCCGTGTTCCTTCAGTTGCCTGTGTGCCAGGTCCACGATATGCCTTTCGGACAAACTCGCAACCCTGGCAGGCATTGGCCCTACCGGACCCCGTCAGTTGGTACTGACATCTGTTTGAGGCATGCATGGAACACCACGCGCCGTCGACCCGAGCCTACCCATCGCTACCCATCGCTCACCGTACGCAAACCTGCACCTACGGTGGCTGGGAATCGGCCTGCGACGACTATATATTCAAAAGCGATCGTCGTGTTCATATGTCACTTTTTGTTCGGTGAAAATGAACGCGTGGTCGCGCCGACAGAGGAAGCTTTCCGCTTATCCGAATGAAAAGTGACATATGCACGTGACGATCGCTTTCAAATAGGACATAAGGCTAGAATCAAGACGGGGTAAGACCACATAGCGTTTGCAATTAACCGGCGGATGACGTCACTGAAACGTTATATAATGAAAGTAAATTGGTGTGTTTTCCTAGAGAGCGTTTTCTGACACCGTAAATAGAATACTTTTATTTCAAAGTCCATAGGGTTAGTTACAATTTTACTTATCATTTAGTGTTAGCACAGACACACATTAACAAACAATTAAAATTAAAATTCAGCGTGGAGCTGCATCCATCTCCGCAACATCGGGGAATCCCACCGATCTGCGAACACACCTAGAATAAATACTGTTAGTGCTTTTTTTTTGGGTGGGAAATTATCGAATAACTTCTCCCGCTATGGGCGGAGCCGGAGGGCGTGTCAGACTTTTACTGACTAAAACCCACCCGTGTTCCTTCCGTTGCCTGTGTGCCAGGGCCACGATATCCCTTTCGGACAAACTCGCAACCCTGGCGGGAAATACTGTTAGTGTTGCAGTGAACACGCGACATAAGAGATGCACATCTTTTCCTGATAATGGCGGCAAAACCATCCAGCCAACCATGTTGTTATCCGCAAACATTCCTGACGTACTACAACGCCGCGGCAACTGCAGCAGTAGTCCCAGTGCATTATTATATTGAACGCGTAGATCGCTGTATGCCCGCGTGAAATTGACCCACAGGCTGCACGTGTAAGACTGAACGTAAGCTTTGAAAAGCGTTACTTTAACTGCCTGCGTACATCTTGCAAACTTGTGGGCCAGGTACAACACATCTTACTCGCTCCGCTACACAGCTTAACATGAGTAGAAACGGTCACATAGTTTCGTAGCTTAGCTTCCACATTCTCGCAACATAGCTGCATAGCACATCTCTGGTAGAAAAGCAGCCTAGAACTCGTTTTTTTTTAATTGTATAAGCAGTCAAAGTGTTTCATCTTTATTAATTTTTATTTATTTTCGTCGTAAGGAAAAGAACATATTCTAGTTTTCTACTTGAGCCGAAATAATATATTCTTTATTGTGTCACCTATACCGTACATGCCTTTAGTCCACCATCCATAGCTAATGGATTAAACGTGGACAGATGAAACCTTTTTGTCGTGTGTGGAATAAAAATATAAATAAAAACGTGTGCGAGAGAATTAAACTAAAAAGGATTGCTTCGGTATTTAGCTTAAAAAGGATTGCTTCGGTATTTAGCTTAAAAAGGATTGCTTCGGTATTTAGCTTAAAACCATGCACACATAACCTTATAATAAGGCCTGTTACAAAGGGTAACTTTCACAGATCGTACTTTGACTTTCCTAAGAGAAATTAGCGTTTCATACGAATACGAATCTTATTTTAAGCGAATAATCTACGTATTCATATATCCGAATGTAAGCGTTTTGTTGTTTACGAATTTATACCGTATTCGGTTAAAAACAGTTCGTATTCTTTTGAGACGATAACTTTGCTTAGCTAAGCAAAGTCAAAGTACAATCTGTGAATCGTGCGCATAATATCCTTTCTATCGCAATGTCCACTCTAAATTCAAAAATCGAATAGAATCTGCATGAAAATCAGACAGATCATTTAGCAAGACTAAAGCGCAGGCCACACCGCCAGCTAAGCGGACGGGCGGGCTAGGCGGGCGAACATCGTTTCACCTCTTTACATACTTCGGTTCACACCGCGAGCTACCGACTAAGGTGAAACGATGTTCGCCCGCCTAGCCCGCCCGCCCGCTAGCTGGCGGTGTGGCCTGCGCTTTATCCGAAGCTGAATGAAACCAAAATGGTGATCACATAATATTTCTAACGCTTTACTAATAATAAATTATATCTCCGTCTACTAAAGAATTAAAAATGTGTGTCAAACAATACCGTCAATAATTTAATAAATCATTCAAAACGCCGCAAAATGTTTAGCAAATATCAAGTTAAAGTCGAAGAGATCCAGCCGAAGGAACAGGACCAAAAGTGGTGGCTAACTGTCATCTATCAACAAGTTTACGAAGAAACTTCCTCAAGTTTTACGTCGGGACGGGTAGAGGAGGTTTTAAAGTTCATATTTTGGCTTAAACTTGAAATATTTTGTCCCATTTTACCGAAGAATCGAGGGTTTATATAAAGGGAAATGGACTTGGAAATGCTTATTGACAAAAGCTGACAAATTGATGGAAAAAATGTCCCCCGTGAATGTCATACGCTGGTTGTTTACTACGTAAATGTCATTGCCTTTTGCATTCAGACATTTTTAATACAATACAAAGCCTGAAGACGCACTATTAAGGGACTCGAAAAAATCCCTAATGGCAATGTAACACGACCACATTCAACCAAATTAATTCAAGTTGAGTGAAAAGCGCAAAGTGTACGGTAGGGTCGACATTGAATGAGATTTAATGTTTGTGGTGAATCAAGTTTATTGCCACTAAAAGAATATCGGGATATTAACGTCTGACTGGAAAGTGTTGACATCCAAAATCCTCGCGGGTGAAGTCGGAATACCATTTTTTTTTTTTTATAATATACGAAAGAAAAACATCAATTTTATTATGATCCATCCACTCACTAAAATTGAAACAATGTCTCAACGTTTGCATCATTACCTTTCCTATAACATCCATATTTCTTCTCACCATCCATATGCCTTCAACCGTGACAATATTCGACATTCCCGAGACTGTCTGCATTGCAAATTATTATGTCAGGAGCCCTTTTGCTAAATTTATTCAATTGCATCCCACAGTGTACCTATCCACTCACAGTGGTGCAGTGCCTATAAACTGGCAGGACTAGAGGAATTTTAAAATTTGACATTCGCACTATCGGCCGTGGTTTTACTCGAATCCTTGTAAAACTACCATAATAACTACTCCAATAAAAAAGAGTAACCTATACCTAATGAATCTAGTCTAGTAATGTGGAGTCATTTTAATAGGTAACATTTGACAATTCATCAAAATTCAACAACGTAACCTTGTAAACCTTGTAACGGCGACCATAAAATAATATATTTTTTCGTTTTGTTAGAACTGCACAATTTTTTCAATTACGATTACATATTTAATGTAATAATGACCGATACGAGTAATTTTACGATTTGCTTTCACTAAATTGACAGACGTCAAATGTTACCTATTAAAATGACTCCATAATAGGTGCCGATGTTTATCTAAATTCCTTCATTCGATATTGCTTAATTGCGTAGCAACCATCCGAAACTTAAACATTTTAACGTAATAATAATTATGTAGTTGGATCTAAAATATGTCCCCAAACTGCAGTACGTGTAGTATTATGTTCCCAAACTGACAGTAGATATGTCAGTTTGGGAACATAATAATAAGTTCTGCCCCCTTACTATGCCCGTTGGCTCCGCGCAAAAGCTTGCGTTGGCAGACTTTAAGCAGCTAATATTGATAGACTGTGGTAATATAATTGACGCGTGATTTCCAAATTGGTGTCTGCCTGTTTAGCGTCCGCAGTTATGGTTTGTTATATTTTATTGTTTTATTGAAAGGATACTGTTACATTTTTTTTTAAATTTGAAATTGGTATGAGAGTCTGCACGGTTTCGACGTGTTTAATAATGTAAAGCGAGTCTGTCGTCGGTTTGGTGCATTTTGAAGACTGTAAAATCATAATTATTATTATTATATTCCGTTGGTTTAGGTAGTTAAATAAAGGTAAACAAAAAAACCCACGTGACGATACAGCTGTCAAATAACCGACTAAACGTAATACCTGGCACTTCAGTTGTCATGCTACGTCACAGTTGTACTCTTCAATTTAGCAACGTTTTAATTCGTTGACGTTTAGAGAACATGTCTTTTTGGGCTTTTTACAATAGACAGATTAGAAAATAATATAGTAATACGTAAATCTAACTAAATAATTGTGCTCAAGCAATTACATCTACGAAGAGTAGTATAAGAATAAATGATAAAGTTTAACATACAGTAATAAAAGAGGAAACTATCGTAATAATAATAAAAAGAAAAAAGATTGTACGTATTTTGAAACAAGAAAGTGTCATCTATGAAAACCCTTTTTATGATTTGTTTACCTTTATTTAACTACCTAAACCTATGGAGTATAGGTATCGATATTTCATAAGTAAATAAGTATCTTAATTTTAGTTTTTATTATTTGTTTTTATTATATTTAAATTAATATGTTTTTAGGGTTCTGTAGTCAACAAGGAACCCTTATAGGTTCGCCATATCCGTCTATCTGTCTGTCTGTCTGCTTATCTCAGAGACTCTTAATACAATAAAGCTGTAATTTGGCATCGGTATACATATTAATCACGTCGACAAAGTGGTAAAATAAAATATTGAAAAAATTATTTAAGGGGTACCTTCATTTGCACCTAAAGTGTGGACAATATTTTTTTTCTCGTCTATCCCATGATGTGATGTATCGTTAGACAGGATGTTTAAAAATATTGAGAGTCTGTGAAAACCATTTTTGGTTCACGAACCCGTTTGCGTAATATTAAGCTTTAAACTGCTGATTTTTGTTAGAGTAAAGTGCCCCCCCCGCCCTTCCAGCTAAATGGTTGTTTTTGGATATTGTGAATTAAAATGAAAGCTATCACAGCTAAGAGTAGGCTTTAAAAGTTAACGAGTAATAGTCGACCAGTTACATTTTCAGTTGGAGAATTGCCCGTGACTTATATCGATGTATGGGGGAACGTTTTTCAACTACAATGTTAAGTTTGTTTTTGGGATAAATTCAACCAAACTACAGATCCCTTCATTGTATGTGGTTCTATTTTTTTTCGTTTCTTATATAAATAATAATAATAATAACCTAGTTTGGAAGGCGTTGGTGACTATGATATAATTATTTTTTTAATTCGTTCAGGCACCAACGATAATGTTAATGTTTTACTTAAAAATTTGTTTTTGTATATATATTTAAGTTTTTTCTGAAAAAGAAATAAAAAATAAATTTGATGGAGCGGTTGCTCGGATACCAACAATAAAAGGTAATATTTAAATTATATCCTAGAAAGTTAAAAACTGAACGCGTGATTATTTTTAATTTATTATTCTATTTAATTAGTAGTTTGAGCGTGATAAAAGGCCAAAGAGTGGGGTTATCATCGGTAATGTTTATATATTAGTGCAGTTGGTGACCAGCATTACCTGACCACTCTTCCATTATTCTTCTTTGTGAGAGGGGTCAGGTAATACTGGTCACTGACTGCACCTACGACGTAGTGCGTACATATAGAGCAAAGTCTTGGCTAGAGGAGCTCGCGGCTAAGTAATTACAGTCGTGTGGGTCGATCGATCAGGTTAAGCTGCGCTAGCTGCGGTTGGTCCATGGATGAGTGACCATCTTTACATACCGAGACTCCTCCATGCCCCGGAAAGTACATTAAGCCGTTGGTCCCGGCTGTCATTCATGGATCTTTGACTGTAGCTACGGGTCGGCAGAAGCCGTAGACTGGAGGCCGACCCCAACATATTTGGAAAAATGACGTTGATGATTTCTGAAAAACTGTGCTATTTAGAGACATTTTTCTCTATGCAAACTATTACTATTTTTTTTTTCATTAAAAGTGAAAGCTATGATGCCTAAAAAAAAATGTTTGATAATGTGCAAACAACGGTCTTGCATATGATACCCCAAATGCCCTAGTAGACTCCATTCGAATTTTTAAGACCCCCTTTCAGGCCCTGTTGCAAAAAAGATTTTTTTTTTAATTTCTTTCTTGTTTGCAAAATAATTGGGTAAACTTCATCTAAAACTTTTCCAAATTTCAAGTTGATAGTATTAGTAGTTCTTGAGATATCCAGATGAAAGACAGACAGACTCAGTCTCACCATAAGGTTTCCTTTTTACCATTTTGGTACGGAACCCTAAAAACAATATTTGTAATGTTTAGATCCGTAACGAGAGGTTTATTTATTCAAAGAATACAATATAACATGTTCGTTAACAGAAAATAAATTGTCAGATAAACTTGCGAATATTTTCGAATGATTACCTCGATAGCGCCATGTAAAATACTGGTATTCAGCTGCATCCGGTTAGACTGGAAGCCGACCCCAACATAGTTGGGAAAAGGCTAGTCAGATGATGATGATGACCTCGATAGCGCCAGTTACAAAAGAATTATAGTTTCGTAAAACTATTATTACCATGCCGATATGCATATTATGTACATAGTACATCGATAAAACGTTGTATTAGGCCTTCCAGTAAGTAGCGTTTAGCAGTTTCTAACCGACTTAAAAAAAGGAGAAGGTAATGCATTCAGCGTTTTGTTTTTATTCCACTACTCTTACTAAAAAGTGAAACAAAAAAAAAATTGTACAAAAAATAAAAATAATGACTAAAAAGTGAAAAATAATTTAAGTTATTAAAGCTGTTCGTTGTAATAAATATTGTTTCAGTGTTAATGTGTACATTAAACAATTAGAATAAATTTCGGAAGTCGGTGACAATTTGGCAAAACACAAAAAAACAAACAAAGCCAAGACCGAAATCGAAATTATTTTTAATTTTGTAGTCGTTTTTTGTATTTTTTTGTCGTTTTTATCTTGTAAATAAGTTTTTATTACACGTACATTTTAGAAAACCACTGATTCCAGAATACAGGAACTGACTATTTAATAATTCAAATTGCTCTAACGGCTTCAACTCTACAGACAGAAATTCCCGGAACTAGTGTATCTTTGCTATCTTTGAACCCAATATATTTCAACTGTTTGGAGCGTTGAATACTGTACCGCAAAATAGATAGCTACAAAAGGTTAGCTTCATACAACGAGCGATCGTGGGTGTGAACCCAAACAGGAATATTATTTTATGTATTTTTTTTCATCACCACTGCTCTCAAAACGGTGTAGGAAAACATCGTGAGGAAACCGACATGTCATAGAACCAAAAATTCTAAGACATGTAACATCCACCAGCCCCCACTGGGTCCGCGTGGGGGATTATGGCCCACTCCCTCTTACAGAGAGGAAGCCTGTGTCTCAGCAGTGGGAAAGTGTGCTGAAAGTGGGCTGATTATACTATAACGATTGAAAACGCACGCACACATTGACAAGCGTCCACATACATACAGTGAGTGCAAACGCACTCGCGGCTGGCTTTTGTTTGTGCTCGTTTACGGAGACGCGGGGCGACGCGCGTCGCGTGCAGCGTGGCGTTTTTTCTGTTTACAGAGAGGCGGTGCGTGCAGCGGCCCGCGTCATCACACGCGCAAACACAAACATATGGCAATGTACGATGTTGTTTATGGAGATGCGGGGCCTGAAAAGTAGCGGTATCATCCGCCGCTGTGGGCGCGGCGGAAGTTCTAGCGTGTAGCGTAGCGGGTATTGCCGTATGCTCGTACTGGGGCGTGCAACGCCGTGGGTATTGTTACGTTTTAGCCTGAACGGAGAATTACAGAAACGCAACGCCGCGTGAACTGCCGCGATAAACGTCGCGTGCGACGCGGCGGTGTTTGCTATCTTCATTTCAAGCAAACGCGTTTAAAATTGCTTCTCCGTAAACGCTCTCATACAACGCCATATGTTTGAATTTAGTGCGGGCCGGACCGCCTAATGCGACGTGCAACGCCCCGCAACTCCGTAAACAAGGCCTTTGAGATCGCCCGCCGCGCCGTACGTACGCGTCTATGTGTGCGTGCGCCTGTTTTCACTGGTTGTATAAACCCGACCTTCTGTACCTATCTATTTTGCAACTGTACCATCTTCTAGGTACATGTGAAACTTCTGGTTGCTGTATATCAGTCCTGAATTTGTTACCGAGTTCGTCGGAATGTCTTTCGGAGTTTGAAGCTAGATCAATATTTTAACGGTTAGATATTGGATGGTTCGTAGGATAAAGTGTTGATGATCGACGGAATGGAAGTTGTAATTTTCATAGAGTTGATAATAGTACCTCATATTCGTAATACAAAACTTCCCCGGAACCTCCTAGTAAACTAAACTCCCTAGTATGTATAGTTATGTTATAATATCTCCCACATTGTAGCCTAAATTCGACTATGTCTTTCATTGACTTGAATGTGGCGGCTGAGAGTATGTCATGCTCACTCAGATGTCTCGCCGATGGTGGCGCGTGTATTGGAAGATTAACTCCGTTAAAAATGGTTGAGCTGAATGGTGCTGATCCATGCGTCATGTTCGTGAACGGACACTGTCAGTTTTGACTGGTCATCTCTTAGCTGCCAAGGCTTATTTTAATTATTTTAGTTTAGAATAGTTTTTTTTTTTAAATTTGCTGTGACTGACGGACAGATAGACACACGAGTGATCCTGTAAGGGTTCCGTTTTTTTCCCTTTTGAGGTACGGAACCCTAAAAACATAAACCAAACAAACATTCCTATCTGAAATACCCCACCCTACCCCTACCCTATACCTTATACCTGCTGATTTTCTCACAGAAAAAGTTAGTTTTAGCTGCTTCGTGCGGTTTTTATGACTGGAGAAAACATCAAGATTTATTTATTATACAGGGTTTTAATGAAATTGCATGCTTAGGGGTAGGTTCAGTATCGATAAAGGAACCCAGGAAAAATTAAAAATGAAAATTTAAATAAAAACAAAAAATATTACAAAATCAACCTAATTTAGTACTACCTATTTACCACCGCGTTCGATAGTAGGGAAGTAATGAACGAATTTTCTCGTAACATTTCTTTGTTCAAAAATATAATGTAAAAAAAATGAAATTGAGTTTTTAATGGCGTGTAGATTAGGACTCGAGGTCGAGGGCCCGGTCCCTACCAAAATGTCACTGCTTACTCGACAACGAGGGGCCGGAGCTTTTCAGGTTAAACAAATAAAATAATTTTAATCCTAAAAGATTGTTATTTTAAGTTAGTAGGTACTGAATTACGTTGATCTTGCAATATTTTTTTTTATGTTTTTTATTATTATTATTGCATATAAACATTTCAGAATTAATTCTCTAAATAATGGTGAAATCCGTATTTAAATCCGTTACGAAGTTTAGAAGAACAACGCAGTCACACAGACAGACATGAAAAGCTACTTTAATTTATAATAATTACTAGCTTTTTCGCATACCATAATTCTTTTGTTACGCGTAATTTTGAATCTGTCATGTCTTTTAAAGTATTAATTTAAATTTGTAAGGGCTAATAATTTAATTTTAATTAAATAACCAATTTAAATAACATATTTTATTGCTTATGTAATTTAATACTGGTTAAAATAGCTTCGGATATAACAATTTAATTTTTATCAAATTCTGAAATTTGATAAAAATGAATCACTTCGTCAATCCGTGCAGTAGTTTTTGAGTTTATCGCGTTCAGTTCAGACAGACTGACAGAAAGACAGACAGACGCGGCGGGGGACGACTTTGATTTATAATATGTAATAGATACAGATATCGATCTGCAAAAAACCAAGTGAACAAACGACAAACTTTAACAACAGATCTAAAGGTTTTATAAAGTCAAAAATATTACCAACTTTCAGGCAACAGAGCCTTAACTATGAACTCTGGTTACACCCGACCCTTGAGATCTTTCGTGGCACTCCTAACCTTTAACTATTACTAAATTAGTGGACTTTATCGATTTGTTTGCTAAGGCGGATTAACCAGTGGAACTATTAAAATAGTTGCGCATAACGTTAATAAGTAATACCTACTCATTTTGCTTTTGATGTATTCTAGACTTAAAAGTGTGCCCACTGCTGGGACCCAGGCCTCCTCTCTATGAGAGGGAGTGGGCTGTACCACCATCCACATACACATCTACCACTCGGCCCCATGGCGGTTTGGTAGATGTCACATGGTCTTCGAATTTTTGGTTGTAGGATATGCCGGTTGCCTCACAATGTTTCCTTCACCGTTTTGAGAGCAGTGATGATGAAATTATTTACACAAAGTAAAGCGCCTGCTTGGGATTGATTCTACGACCTACAACTCGTAAGTCGGTCGATTATTTAAAGCTTATAATGCTAGAATTGCAGTCGCTTGACAGCACAGGTCGTGATCCATATCTCCTCTTCTGTATAAGAGCAAAATTTTGGTTTGAAGTGAGACAACTACGGGTTGATAATTATATATTTACATATAGCTATATTTATTTATTATTTTATTTAACAATTTATGTACACACATATATAAACATACAAGAAGAAAGGAACAGAAAAATGCGTTCAAAGGTGTTGCTTATTTCTAAAGAAATCTCTTCCAGCATACCTGCGATAGGAAAGTCGATAAAGAGATATAGACACGGAGTCTAAGAGTAAAAGAGAAAATAGAATACATAAAATCAAAAACAATTTACTTAATAAAATTAAACAAATAATATGAGAATACACTAATATACATACATACATACACACAAACATACATACTTCTAAAATAAATATCACTAGAATATTAATTATAATTCTATGAAAATAATAAATACATACGCAACTATGACGAAGTGGAAAGATAGTGTTCTTTCACTCTTCTTTTAAATACTGAAACAGTTTGGCAGTCCCTTATAACAGCGCAGTGAATTCCACAACTGCACCGCGTGCACAGTGAACGAGTAGGAGTAGAAGTCGGTGGTGTGGAGACGGGACTTAAGAAGGTTTCTAAGATGCGACCTGCAAGGCGCATTAGAAGGACGGGCGTAGGAAAAACGTTCCCGCAGATAAGATGGTATTTTAGGATTGTGAAGGAGGTTAAATCGCAGACACAAAATCCGCGAGTTCCTGCGATGTCGAATAGGTAGCCACTTGAGTATCTTGCGAAAGTTAGATATCTTTAATCTCTCTCTCTGTAATATAGACTAGCTTTTGCCCACGGCTTCACCCGCGTAGACGTCGGAAACTAACTCACAGTACCGTACTACCAGGATAAAAAATATCCTATGTGCTAAACCAGGCCATAGTTTTCCTGCGTGCCGGATATCATGGAAATCGGTTTGACCGTTAAGGCGTATTTCATATTTATTATATTACTTTGGATACAGCAGCCTGTTACCCATTTTGTGCGTGTTGTGAGTGTCAACTTTTGGGGAGCGCTGGTCGCCCTATTTTAAAAATCGGCCAAGTGCGTGTCGGATCACACACAATGAAGGGTTCCGTAGTTGGGATACATTTATTACATAATTATTATACAACATTATCGTTAAAAAAACATGTTATTCACAAACTTACATTTGCAGTTGGAATAAAGGGGACATTCCTAGGCTCAGTAGTTTAGAAGACAGGTACCACTGAGCCTAATGTATGTGTCAATTTTCATCTATTTTCTTAAATAACTTTAAAACTATTATATAATAATTTAAAAAATATCCAAAATATATCTGAGACCCTCACAGTAAGCCCTTTCATTTGATATGCCCTAAGGTACAATTTGCTTTTTTTTTCTTGTTTGCCTTCTAAAAGTTTCCTTAATCTAAATTAGACCGTGTTTTAGAAATTAATGTGTACAAAATTTCAACCTTATCAGTCCATTAGATTCGGAGTAAACTAATTGTGATAGACGGACAGACAGACAAAAACTCGAGTGTATCAATGTATAAATGTTCCATTTTTTCATTCGAACGTACGGAACCCTAAAAAGAAATATGCATGAAAATTTAAAATAATATTGCCAGTTTAGTTAACCCTTTATAAGGCAGAGGAAACTGCAAAGGATTTGGAAATAAAAAATAGATAAATATGATAACTAGGACGTCTTTATTAAGAATTTATATACAGGGTGTGGCGTAAATAGTGGTCCAACGTTAAGGGGTCGACACGCGATATATTCAGCTACCGCATACCACAATTTGATTTTTATTTTTACCAGGGGTCTCAGAATAAAACATTTTTTTTATTATTTTTTGAAAAATTAACACCTTGCGTTACTAATTTGGCTCTAATTTCAACAAAAAACATTAATTTCCAATTTTGTTTTTGGTTTATAACTGCTGAATACATGTGCTATCTTATTCAAATAACTGTTTTACTGTAAACTTATAGATATTAAAGATAAAATGTGTTTATTTAAAATTTTAACTATAATCTTCAGAGAATCATGAGACTTTGGGCGCGAATGGTGTAAAAGAAATGTACTACACTGTCGGTGCCCGTTATTGAAAAAGTTTTCCATTAAATGCAGATTCTAATCTGCAAGTAAGCGAAGCCAAGTGCCAAGGCCCAAGTGTAAGTGATACCATAATTTGAAATAAAAATATTGCCATTTAAAATGAAAAGGAGCTGAATTTAAAAAAATACACTATTTAATCTATAAGTTTACAGTAAAACAGTAATTTTCATGAGATAGCACATGTATTTAGCCGTTATAAACCAAAAACAAAAAAGAAAAATAATGTTTTTTGTTGAAATTAGAGTCAAATTAGTAACGCGAGGTTTTAATTTTTCAAAGAAAATGTTTTATTCTGAGACCCATCGTAAAAAAAATAACAATTTGTGGTATGTGGTAGCTAAATATACCCCGTGTCGACCCCTTAACGTTGGACCACTATTTACGCCACACCCTGTATATATATTTTTTTTGTTTACTTGTTTACATGGTGTCTATTATTTGGACAGAGCCTTATTAGGGCTTATGGAATTCGGCAAAACATGGGACAACACACAAAGCAACTTCACAGCGTATGCATTGTATCTTTGAGTTTTTGCTATTTTCTTTGCTGCTGCAAGCTCTGCATCTTCTGTAACTTTCCAGTGGACCAGGGAGATGAGATCCTACATCTGTAAGCCGCAGATTGTCTGGGAGTTTTGGTTTTTTACACATAAATGATGGCAAGTCAGATACCCGCTTCTTCCTACTGCTGAAAGTACCAATCAGATTTCTTCCCAGCATTGTGCGGAACTGCAAACTATTCATAAGGAAGGTATAGGTGAATTGACAGCAACTTGGCTTCGAGAAGACGACGGAGAATCCAAAATGTTTTCGATTTCTTCTTGACTCATACCCGTGAAAACCGCCTCATTTTCCCTCTCGCTTTCATAACCGTCTTCCGATTGCTCACCATCGGATAAGCCAAAAAGATCTTCTAATGTTTCCTCAAGTTTATCGAATGGTATTTATTCATTTATTTAATTCAATAATACAATTTTAAGGGGATTATATCTGTTTAATGACTGCATGATTATTTATGATCAATTAATTTAAATAAAATATGTAGCTTTATTTTGTATTTGCACGCCGAAATTAAAGGCAGAATAAGAGAACATTTTTGTACGTTTTTACCAACCTTCTGTACCTTATTTAGGCAAATAAATGATTTGATTTGATTTGATTTTGATTACCTGCAACAGAAAAAAAAACAGTATTCAAATGCGCAATTGCCGTACACGCCAACGGGCTCTGTCCAATATATGGACGTCATAATTTTTCGAAGTTCAGTTAGGAAATATGACCCTTATGACAAAAATCAATGCATGGATCCGATATTTACTATATTTAGAACATCTTGTAAAATAAAACTTACCTTTCTATTCATTTTTTACGAAGATTAGGTTGGATAAACACAGAGCACTCAAAAATCACTGAATTTTGGCAGTTAGCCGAACACCTGACAAATAACGTCCATAGATATTGTTTTTTTTTGCGTTTTGTTTTTGCTAATAAACTGTCAAATCACAGAGTAAAAACGTTCAATTTGCCTGACGGTTCATTCAGCCGCCAAAAATTAAATATCATGGTGTCCAAAATATAGACAGAGCCTTATACTGTTTTGACCTGTATTAAGTACCGTATAACCGTATCTACTAGGAGGTATTTACAAAACTACCCAATAAACGTTTTAGTCTAATCCCATCTGCGACCGCAAAAACCGATACAAAATCACTTAACCAACTATAAAAAGCCTTATCTACTCACAGATCCAGTTACCCGATTCTTCGGCCCGATTAATGAACGGGCCCAGAATTTCCTACGAACTGTAATCCGTTTAACACCTCAAGTTTGGTTCCCCGAATTGCGAAGTTTCGACCTTTTGGTCCCGAAACTGGGACCAACTGATTATACCTATTTATTAAGCACGATAAGCAGGTATTTCTGTAGTTTGGAATAGTGTTTGTTCGTTAATGAAATGTAAATCTTAGTTAACGGTTTTAACAGATTGCTGCGTAGGTTTTGATGTTAACGCTACATGGAGTAAGATTCGAACATTATTTATACGTAAGTCGAATTGTTTCAAGCTTAATTACCAAACCTGTAAAATTGTTCTTGCCAAAGACAATCTTATTTCTAAAAGGTTACATCACCCAACTGTGAAGAATGTGGAGTGGTCGAAGATGTGCAACATGTTTTGATGGAGTGTGTGCGGAATGAAGCTTTGCGATTTAGTTTACTTGGTCTAACAAATAAGTGCGATATTGGAGAGTGTAATGTTATCCTGGCTTGTCCTTTATCGGAACAAGCTAGGATACTGTACAAACTGGCATTTTTTGTTTTAAATTATTAAAGTTAGAATGATAAAGTGTTTTTAGGTTAAGTTGATTGTGCTGATGTTACAGGGTGACCTTATCGCTCAGTGATAAAGCCCTTAAAAAAAAAGAAAAAAAAAAAGAAAAAAAGGAGGACTTATAGAAATAACGAGTTTAATGCGAGTAAGTTCAAAAGATTTGATCAACGTTTTTGTGAGGTGGTGCCTAGTTACCTAAAAAAATATAATTTATCATCACTAATCAGGTCAATAACCTCATAACCTCCTATAATAAGAAAAAACAGCTCTTCTTAAAAGTTCTCGACTTCTTATGGACTGAAGGAAAAATTTCCGCCATTAAAACTTCGAACATAATGCTTATAACGCACTTTCTGAAGGCTTAATAATTAATTTAAAAGGTCTATCTACATCATTATTACGAGGTTAAAAAGTTGAAATTTTGAGTAGATATTACTGGAATATTTTCATTTATTTTGCGTTTTAGAAAAAAACTAGTGATCCACCTTTAGAGGCATGAGGAACAGGGTGTAAAGTTCACTCATCCTCCATAGAAAAGGGAGGATCCTCCGACCAGATGGGGGTCGTGTCTGGTGGGCAACTGCTCGACGGTTGATGTCGGGACGTTGTATATATGCTAGTTGCGCGGTAAACTTTGTTTGCGCGATGCAGGATTTTGCGTGACGACAATGTGACGCGTTGTTCGCATGTGGCGATATTGATGCCGCCGTTGAGGATGATTAAACTTTGCACCCTGTTCCTCATACCTCTATAATGTCATTCAGGCACCAAAAGATTCTTGTATCATTGCCAGCTATCGAAACTTGATATAATGATGTGAATTTTCGTAATTGAATTGTATGAACCGACCATGGTCATACGTAATTACGGACTCTGCATGTGTGATAAAACGGCGGTATGTTTTTTGTTTGGATCGACGCCTGTGTGTCTATGATTCTGAGGTGTGCGTTCTGTGTTGATACATCACTTATACACACAGATGTAGGTACGGTCTGTACCAGGTGTTCACAGCAATTCAATCCTTAGCATGCTATTGATCTTATGTCCGCTTACTTACTTTTAATTGTAAGTATCTACAATTAGAGGATGAGACACTGTAAGATCATTGATATGTCAGTATTTTGTTACAGGAACTCTCGTAATTTTTTAATTTTGCTAAGGCACGACTGCAAGTTTTAACGGTAAACTTTTGTCCTTTGCTATTGATTTTACACAAAGACTGATATGGATAGCCCAATAAAGCGACGATCCTTTCAATAAGGATAGAAACATTCAAGTTGAATTCCTTCCTCATTCACAAAAAAAAAACCTTCAAAGTAAAACTTCGCATCAAAGCATAAAACACAGAACAAAAAGAAAAGTAACACATCCCGCAACTTCCACCATATCAATCAATATGTCAATAATTAAACTCTTAAACCGGAAACGATAGCGGCCATGTTTGCTCCCTCCAAACTTCCGGCCGCCATCTTAACTCGGCAAGTTTGCTTGGTACGCAAACACATTGTTCTCAAGTCTTAATAAGTGGCTCTTAGCCAACTTTTAGCCATAGTTTTTGTTAACGATAATATTTTGAGAATCTTTGCTGTGTTTTGTAAAGAACTTGGGGTTTTCAGGAATTATTCAAAATAAACTGAATAGTGTTCTGAATTCTTTGTGAATTATTTTACCGGGAAGCAGTCCATAGTTTATTTTATATTTTAACAAAACAGGACAAATCCTATTAATATATTCGATGTGCGTCATTAAGGCTGAAATTCAACCAAAAACCAATGGAGAGCGCTATGCTTGGAGTGTATCTCCGTGATTGAATCAGAAATGAATAAATCCGTAGGAGCCCAGAAAGCAGTGCTGGCAGTGGATGTCTTTCGGCTGATAAAATAAATGATATAACATTTTTTTTTGTTTTTTACATTGTACTCACATAATTATAGTAGCGACAAGAATAATGTACCCGGGATTTTGTAATAACTTGATTTAAAAGAGTGTCCTTGGAGTTTCTTGCCTGTTCTTCTCCATAGAGATCTACGTTATTAAATGGGCAAATAGCTTCCACTTTCTGATTAACTGACCGACTCTTTGACAATTCAAAAGTGCCTGTAAATGGTTTAATTGAAATAAATGCTTTGAGTTTGAGTTTGATAATGATATTTGATGTTGCCACCCCGCTATGCCGATTAATAACCAGAACGAGTGTGAAGCCTTACCCATAATGGCGCTGCTAACACTAATATTGCTTACATTCGAGACATAAGGATTTGACTTTAAATACCAGCTGCATATCGGCTATTATCTTCAAGAATCAGTTCTTGAAGCAATAAGATAGCAGTTAGAAAGTTTCCATCAAGTACGCTTCTTTTCTGTGTGGCCGGACGTAAAGAATAGCACCACCCTATTTCTTCCCGTGGGTGTCGTAGAAGGCGACTAAGGGACTTACTAGAGAATGGGCAGCAGCGTTTTCTATGCATTTTAACACCATACTGTGATCGCCAACCCGCCTGCCAAGCGTGGCGATTATGGCACAACCCCCTTTGGGGGAGGCTTATGTCCAGCAGTGGACGTCTTTCCGCTGAAATGTTGATGACGCTTCTTAAGCAAGCACGGTGACGAACATTCGTTTCTACTATGTGCTTACTCCAAAAGACTGACACACTGATTACAATATACCAAGGACAAAGACACAGATATACATTTTTAATAACTAACCCACGGCCCTGGTTTAGGCCATGGTTCGGAGCGAGAGTGCATGGGAGGCTATCACCTCTTTCTGCGAAACAGTTATGCTCGCGAAGGAGGAGGCGGAACGCGTGAGGGAAAGCCAAAATCCACGCCCTCGCGTCTCTAGTCGCCGCAGGAGACGCCCCGGGCGTCGGGAGTCGCAGGCTGATTCCCGGCCACCGTAGGCGCGGGCTTGCGGACGGTGAGCGATGGGTAGCTCGCCGTCCGATAAGGACCAGGCCCGGGTCGACGGCGTGTTGTGTTCCACGCGCACCTCATAGAGATTTCAGCACCAATTGACGGGGTCCGAAAGGGCCAATGCCTGCCAGGGATACGAGTCTGTCCGAAAGGGATATCGTGGCCCTGGCACACAGGCATCTGAAGTAACACGGGTGGATTTTAGTCAGTAAAAGTCTGACACGCCCTCCTGCTCTACCCAGAGCGGGAGAAGTTATTTGATAATTTCCCACCCAAAAAAATAAATAAAAGAAACAAAGTACAAAATAAATCAATTTACCTGTCTAATTATTGGATAATACAAAATGATATGGGTTATAGCCGACCCTACATTATTTGGTGATATATGGATGCCTTTTTCCATTAATGTCGTGACCCGGTAATGCCGGAAGAGTTCCGATTGCCATATATTATATTCTTTCTAGGTCAACAATCGATTTTGCTCAACAGAACTTTCGTCTGATTGCTTGAGTTAGCATGTGTCTTTAAGATAAGCGTGGGTAGATTTTATTATGGGTTGGATATTAGGATAATTAAGGGTATATAGCAAAGTAGTTAAGGGGTTTGTTACGTCATTACTATATTTCGAGGTTACAAGTAATTTATAAAGCATTGCTTCTAAAAATGTAATTGTATACCTAGCTTCTTGTACTTTCTTGTCAGCATATTTAAGCCATAGACTAATAGTTCATAACATCACGCCTTGTTACTCCGAAGGGTTGGGCAGAGGAGTAACTATAGTACGCCCACATTTCGTCAGTTATGTTTAAATCCCATGTAATAGCCCCCTATTGCTATCAACCGGGCAAAAGTCAAAGTCAAATTATTTATTTCAAATAGGCACTTTTGAACGTCAAAATTTACAAAAAATAGAATTGATTCTAGTCGCCCCTTCCAAAAGGTAGTTTCGTATGGAGAAGGATGGACAAGAAATTCCACCGTTAGTTACTCTTTTAAAATTTTTACAATATTTTGTATAGGTACATTAAATATAGGCGAAGACGATGCACCTAGAATATAATTGTGTAGTAATTTTATTACACAATATGTAAAAAAAAACAAAAATGAAGCAATGACAGATAAATCGATTATGTAATAGATACATGGTGGTCACATATTTACAACTATTGTAAAAAAGACAAGTTTCCTAAAAAAAATATACTAATAGGTCAGTGTGTGAGTAAGGCCATCAGTATCACAGAATGTAGAATAAATAAAATTATGCAATTAAAATAGCAACCAGTTTGATTTTGTCTAGACTCTAGATTGTCCTATGGAGATGGAAACCAAGCATTCTTATCTTGAATATAATCCTCTAATTCGTAATATGCTTGTTTACAAAGTGTACTTTTAATGAGTTTAAAAATTTCTTTCATTTAATTGCAATAATCCAGACTCCGTGCTGCTACTGACAAATTCCAGATAGAAAAACCCGATAACAATTTGCCTGACCTGGGAATTGAACCCAGGATCTCATGCTCAACAGTAGCGTGGTCGACCACTAGAACAACGAGAATAGTTAAAGTCGTGGTAAAAACATATTTAGCCATTCAGTAAGATTGATAGCTGGTTGATTGTCTAAGTAGGATGGGTCTTCTATTCATGTCAGTCATGAAAAAAGAAAGAAAGAAAATACGTTTATTTGCGGTAAACGTAACGCAAAGAAAAAAAAAACACAAACACGAAAGAACAAGTTGGTGGGAAAATATGCGTCACATTCACGTAAAACGGCCATCGCTCAGCATAATGATGCTGAGACAGAGCCCTAGTGCTGGTTGTCAGAGACAGCCAGCGCTGACGTGATGATGTGAACCGGTGCAGCATTTAATGATATAAAAATAAGAAAATAAATACAATACTGAAGGGTTTTTTTTTGGGTTGTAAATTATCAAGTAATTTCTCCCGCTCTGGGCGGAGCGGAAGAAGTGAAACTTTTACTATGGAACGAAATCTGAAATTGCAAAAAAAAAATCTGCTGTTCCATACATTTATGTTCACATAACTCGTCAAAATGTAGGGAACAGCTGATATTTTTTTCGCGATTTCATGTTTGGTCCCATAGTAAAAGTTGTTCATAATAATGAGTATAATGGCCCTGATTGAACACTTACCTTATTTATAAACGTTGCCTAAAGTTAAAGAGACGTTTAAACGTCAAAAAAAATATGGATAAGCAGACGTTAATAATTACTTAACTTTAATCAACTTTTATAAGAATGGGCTTTTATTTTATTTTTGGCATGAACCTGTGCAGATCATCATGAATCATTCGCCCTTATCCCAAATTATTTGGGGTTGGCGTAACATGACGTTTTCTTCTTTTATATTTATATATTAAATACATACATCATACATAAACTCATGCCTTCTTCCCATGGGGGTAGGCAGAAACTATAGAACGCCACCTGCTACGCTCCTTACATACTTATTTACTTCATTTACGTTCATGCATCTGGTCATACACGCGTGCTGGTTGAGTACGAGTACTACCCACCTGACCTTTCTGAAGAACTTTACTAATTAGGTCACTATAATATGTCCTCTTAGGGCGGCTCCTCCCGCCGTTTCCACTCACCTCTGCTTTGTAAATACCTTTTGTTAGTCGCCTTTCATTCATCCTCTCAACATGACCAATCCATCTAAGTGTACTCTATTCAATTTCCGTCACTACATCCTCTTTTAAACTGCACCGTTGCCTTATCACATCATTTCTTAGCCTATCTATCATTCATAGTTACGCTAGACACGCTTTGCAAGGAACGCATTTCTTGGGCATTTACTTGTGTAAAACTTGTGTTTGCCTGGGGCTTCGCCCGCGTGGAGCGCGGAAATTATCCATCGGGATCGTATCTGGGATAAAAAGTATTGAGTTAAGTCAGTTTAGGCAGTGACCTGTCGCTACCGGCCATGGTCGAGTCGATGGTTGGCAGCGAAGAGTCCTGGGATGCGGTGGTATCCTTCTGCGAAACAGTCGTGTCGCAGAAGGACGCTGCGGAAAGGGAGCAGTAGATCTCTTCCACTTACCCGGCCCGCAGCAGGTGCACCGGGCGTTGGCAGAGGGCAGACAATGACCTCTTTCGGCCCCCCTAAATGGGTCCAGGGACGGCGTACTCGGGGACATCAGCCGCCCCCCATGATACTGGACCCGAGGTGGTCGCGCGTAGTGTTCCACGCGCGCCCGTCTGGCATCGCGGGAGGGTCAAACACCTCACCCCCCCAAACTTGAGGTGGCCCGCGGACGCGGGCCAACAACAGCAGTTGATTGCGGAAGTAATAACAGATGCCAAGATCCGGTGCAAGTGTGGGAAGGAAACACTGGGGTGTTTTTTAGCCAGTAAGAGTCTGACAGACCCCTCCCCCCGCCCCAGGGCGGAGGACATCCAAGAGGATTTTACACCCCGAAACAAAAATTTTTAAACTATGCCTATGTGAGCCAAATTCCATACAAAAACAAACATCCAAACTTTCACATTACCTAACAATATTTTCAAAATAATACTAGTAGGATGGAAATCTAAGAGCACGGTTCCCAGGAATCGGTTCCTATGTAGAAGACCCAACAACAAACTTCATTATTAACGAACAAAACTCGTTGTATAAGCCTTATTATGTTAGTTGGACGGGTTAACAGGAATAAAATAAATGAGAACCTCGTTAAGAAACTACGCTTGCTAATGAGTAGACGGCTCAGTTCTAAGAACAAAGAAGGATAGAATTATCATTAAGAGATGTGTTACAAGATGCGAGAAGTACTAGATTAAGTTTTTGGTGGACTACAGAAGGTTTGTTATTAAATAAAATATGTTTATGAACTAATAAAGAGCTAGTTTTTTAAGTAAATATAAGAAAGAATATAATAAAACACCTGTCTTCTACAAAGGGGTAGGCAGAGATGCATAATAACTTGTTTTCACCAGAAATAGTAACTTTTGTGACTTAATGACTGATGTAAAAAAGATACAAAAAAAAAGTTTTTTTTACTTTTTAAGAAATAAAAGAAAGAGAAGCGCAATGACACAATGCTTGTAATTTATTGCAAAATGTGAAGGAATTATCTATTTATACTCAAAAATAAGTTGCGTAATCGAAAATAAAAAACAACCAAGTTCTGCATTCAAATAAGACGTTCTTGTTATTGATTGAATACCAACCGTACGTTAATATTTAATAAATATATTATGGATTGGAACTCAAAGTAAAAGTTTAGCTTTCCGTTAATTAGTATCGAGATCTTTTTTTCTAAACGTGTTTTGATGACAACTAAGTTCTGAGAAATATGTTCAAGAATAACATATATTTTTTCCGCTACCACAGACTATACAGGGTGCAAGGGACTTTGACGCGCATTCTGTTACCATAGACTCAGTACATCATTCTTGACCTTTTTGCTTGCTTTACAATTTTTCGTCGGTTGTTAAAAAAAAAATCGCTGTTCCATACATTTTGACCGAGTTGGTATTACTATTGTCTGCAGGAAATAGCTGTTTTTTTATATTACTGACGAGAAATTTTAACGCACGAGGGTCAAGTATGATGTACTGAATCCGTGGTAACAGGTTTCGCGTCGATGTCCCTGCCACCCTGTATAGATTTGGCAATTTTTTTGTTTAAGATACGCCTACTTAGATTATTAATTTCCTCTTGTCAGCGCATTAAAGCGAGATTACCAATACAAGATCTTTAAAATAATTAAAAAAAAAACTTTATTTTAGGCATTGTACATACGGTGCTAACAAATTAGGTACCAATACTTTTAGAGCTGATAGTACTCGTCTCTAGGAGTAGACTTACGTATGAAACATTGAAAAGTTTATAATGTTACTTTTTGGAGATAATTAGGGAAACAACGTTACTGCGTAAAAACACCCTGTTAATAGATAGTCAACACTCATTGACGTTAGTCACAAACGACGATGTTCACTTGACAGAAAGTGTGTCTTGTCAGTTAAAAGCACAGGATGATTATGTTTGGGAGACTTTTAATTTATTTATTTTGTTCCGTAAATTAAAACAAAAATATCATATAAAAAGTTTTCTTAATTTCTATTTAAAGTTAATTGTTTTGATGTAATGTAACACCTCTTAAAATATTGGTACTTAATTTGTTAGCACCTTATATAGGTACATTCATTCATTCATTCACAAAAAAAAACATTTATTACAGACAACGGGGATCCATATTATGTTAGTATTACAAAAAAGCAAGTTCTATTCTAGTGTGTGTGTACCTAGTAGGTAGGTATAAAATAAAATAAAATACAATAATGCACACTCCACGCAGAGGACGACCAGACAAGAAAACATGTTTCCTATATGAGCAACCTCCGCATAAAATGCTGAATATTTGGAGTATAGCTGCTCTCCGCCACAGCTCTCAGGATATATAATCAATAATCTTATAACCAACTATCGATTTATGGTATGCCATAGCTGATACATAGGTTCCTCCAATCGCATGCCACTCGGCTACTCTTAACTATCTGTTACCAGCCACCCCGTGAAGATCGTGGCTCCACCTAGCCTTAAGTCATCCCCTACGTTTCCCTATAGCAGAATAGCATTAATCCTAGAACGAACAGAGTATCTAAAACGAAGAAAGTTTAATAATGTTATTAGAAACACATAGTTCCTAGAGAAACGCAATAAGTACTTTCTGAGTTAGTTTTGCGCACTGGGATAGTTTATGTGCTTAACCCCTCGAATGTCTTATGTTACACAGTTCGACATAAGAAAAAATGCTCCAAGTGTTTTAAGTCGGACAGTTACACTTAAGGGCTTGGTCAAGATTGGTCGCTAAATATCTGTAGTTGTGTTGCAAGTAGCAATATGTTCTGTATTTATATGAAAGAAATGGTTCATTCACTCTTAATTTTAATATTTTTCAACAGCAGAAACATTATTTTGAACGAACTAAAGAATAAATAAATTCATCTGACATTCCAGTCACGGCCAACGTCAAAGTGTATAAATTTGTGCGTAACGAACGGAGAAATAAACTATGAATAGAGGCAGAAAACCATAAGTTTTCTTATAAGAATCTAAATAGAATTACTGAGAAATAAGTGTAGATTCCGTATTGAGTAATTGTTTTTCAAAAAGTAATGATTATATAGGCGAAAAAAGTAACGAAAGTTTAGACTTAAAATTTTTTCCAAAATGGCCGTTGTGTTATAACATGTTTTTGCTAAAAATATTCTCGTAAATAGTTTGTAAGTAATATATACTTATACCATCACGTATTAACATCATTATTGTGTGTCTAATTAGAAAAAGTCGTCAAATTGGCGCCAACCATGACGGTTGCGGGACAAAGTACGTTACCGGCCAGGCAGTTTTGCCGCCGGCGCGCGCCGGCGTTCGCAGAATTTTTATCGGTTGACAGAATAAGTTGTTGTGTCATGCAAATAGTGTATTTAGTAGTGATATTTAGTATGTTATGAATGTGTAAACATATGTGCCATCATATTCTAGTGAAGTTTTAGTGAATATATTTGTGGATTCGACGTATTGTGATAAAGTGTGTAGGTTATGTGAATGAATATTATCAAAATGAAAACATATCACGCCACTGCAATATCAGGTCAGTTTTATTTCACTACGTAGCTATTTTATTAGATAGGAAAACTAATGAGGATTACGGGAAGGTATCATTTATAATTTATTATTATCGATTTAACAGTAAAATCTTCCTTTTTCTGAAGGCCTACCTACCTATATTACCTACTCGTAAAAGTACTGTCATTTACGTAATATGCGTTTTCCGGAAGCCGACAACCGAAAGGTTAATCAAATTAAACTTCTATTAATTCACAGGCATTTAAGCTGTTCAAATTCCGGTCAATTTTCGGAGGAAAACATCAAAGCGTTTAAATACGAAGAAATATTCAAGTTCGAACATTTGCGTAATTATTTTGCGATAAGACAATGCTATACAGCCAACGGAGCGGAGAAGGTAACAGAATGGGATGATGTTTATCTCTCAGAACAAACATCGAATAAATCTCCATGGTAGTCTTATCCCTTCACTAGTCCAGTTATTCGTACATAGATAGAATAAAAAAAGAAAAATGTTGCGTCATTACCCAACATCTAAGCAAAAGCCCGTTTTGCAAAAGTTTCAGCAAAAATTACACATAGATTTAAGTCCTTCTAACCAACGTCCTAGCCTTTAAGATCTCCTGAGATTTAAACTTGTACAATTTTTTTGTCGAAGAGGTATATTATAAATATAAATAAAGCATATTTCAGACCGTTATCGAAAGTCTGACAAGCGTTGCAAGACCGGCCGTTCTCGGAAAGTTTAATAGAAATATTCACATTTCATGATCGCCTCCGCTTACTGTGTGGCCCTAGCGTCACTTTCGACTTTGTCGTTTCTAAGCATTCGCAGAAAACGGTAACTCGAGTGAACCGTTGCGATGGCGGGACTCAACAAAATCAAATATCAGAAGTTCTTGAAATGTTTAGGAAATTAATATATTAAATCTTAGATTTGAAGCTGATATTGAAGTTTGAACTCCGTTTTCATTTAACACACAAGTTATTTAAAATTGGAGTTTACCCGGAAGTTTGCCTAAATTGCTATAGTAATCAGAAGTAGCTTGTGTTCATCTCATTAAACATTAATGTCTACATAGAATCGAGAATAGTTGAGACCGTGGCTCGAGTAAGTAAAACAGACATAGGTACGCATAGACCAACTTCCTGGTTCCTGAGGGGCTAGACAAATGACCATCGCATTCAAATTGTTTCGTATTTCTACAATGACTTTCAACAGGCTTGACATAAGCTTTTCGGTAGCTTAACCGTTTGTTCCGGCTGTCATTCGTAGATCTTTGACGGTCGTTACGAGTAGTCAGAAGCCTAAAAGTGACAACCAGTCTTACCAAGGGGTATCGTGCTACCCAGTACTTAACTGGGTTGTGGAGGTCAGATAGAAAGTCGCTCCATGTCAAATACTGGTATTCAGCTGCATTCGGTTAGACTAGATAGATGTCAATCCATCACATTTTTTTTTTCATCTTTATTTATACTTACACTAGCTGCGCCTCGCGGTTTCACCCACGTAAATCTCGATCCCGTGGGAATATCGAGATAAAAAGTAGCCTATGTCTTAATCAAGGGTGTAAGCTACCTCCATACAATTTTTTATCAAAATTGGTCAAGCCGTTAGAGCGTGAAGAAGTAACAAACATACACACGCACACACTCACAAACTCTCGCCTTTATAATATTCAAGGGTGTCAGCTACCTCCATACAATTTTTTTTCGAAATTGGTCCAGCCGTTAGAGCGTGAAGAAGTAACTAACATACACACACACACACACACACGCACCAACTTTCGCCTGTATAATATTAGTGTGATGACATAGTGTGATGTGATTTTATCCATGTTGCTGATAGAATGTCACTTTTTCTAGGCCCTCTGGAAGCCTTACCAAGCCTCTGATTAGTAAATCTACTAGTAAGTCGGACTCGCGCACGAAGGGTTCCGTACCATTATCAATAAAAATAGCAAAAAATCACGTTTGTTGTATGGGAGCCCCCCTTAAATATTTGTTTTATTTTAATTTAATTATTTATTTTTAAAGTGAAAATATAAATAAATATTCTGTGAATATTTCAAGCGTCTACCTGTTGTCGTTATCAATATCGAGCAAAAAAATCACTTACGTTGCCAGTAAAAAGTAACAAATTATAAATGAAGCCGGCATAATAAAACAAAGCTAACTAAAAATCTATGTTCGGATACCAGCAAAGTCTACTAAAAGTCATTTTGATGTGGCAAAAAACTAAAATACAGATCCAAAGACACCGACTTCCGAAATTAAAGTTATTTTTCACTTTGTAGTGTTTTTTTTGGAAGTCGGTTGTTTTTTTTTGGAAAAAGTTTTTTATTTTTCACTTTTTAGTGGGTTAGTTTGTAATTTATCTAATTTACAATAGCCTAATGTCAAATTCTCATCACCTTTTACAAAATATTACTTTTCGCGATGCAGGGGCGTTAATTGTTGAGAAGTTCTCCTGGTAAGAACCAGTAGAACTGATGGTGACTTCACCATATGCATTTTGACGAGCATAAATTGCTCAGCAATCATATTAAAGTACCTAATCGAATCGCAACGGTGAAATACTTATTATTAAGTAGTTCCGGTGGCCATCTGTGGTCTTCATCATCAGTTCCACTTCACCAAATGGTGCTTTTCGAGTGCAAATGCACGAGTTACTATAAAAAGTACTCAAATCGCTATAGTTATGCCTATAAAATTTGAGAATTTCCCTCGATTTCCATAGGATCCCCTCATCAGATTCTGATTTGGTGGCAATGGGACCACCTCGAGAGCATACCCTATCAAACAAAAAAAAATTTTTTCAAATCGGTCCACAATTGACGGAGTAATCGGTGAACATACATAAAAAAAAAAAAAAAACAAACATACAGCCGAACATATAACCTCCTCCTTTTTGGAAGTCGGTTAAAAATAACCAATCACTGTGATTTCAATCCTAACTCCCAATTCTATCTATCAAAACCAAAACCCCTTTATGAGACTCTATTGTATGTTACCAGAAAAAAAAACGACAAACCGTCAATATACAAAACAATACTTCGTTTCACAGGGTTAAAAAAAACTGACATCGCACTGTTTCGCTTATATTTCAAAAAGCCTGATAGATTTTTAAACGAGGTCGCCCGGAATGGCGGGAGAACCAGAAAAAATATTTCATCTAACGACCATAAAATGGCGTCGTTTAAAGTCAGTATTTTGGTTCGAGAAATGTGTTTTCAATTTGCGGTTTTAGTTGAGGAGAATTTATGGAGGCATCTAAATCTCAACGATTCTATAGGTAAAGATTTACTGGTGACACGTACAAAACGTATGCAACGAATTACGAGACCTGGACTCCCTGATTTCATATAAAAAAATAACGCATTCAAAATAAATAAAAAATATTTCACATAAACCTGCATGGGCACTTATGAAACTTCAGAAGCTAGGTGCACGGTTCTAATTGGTCGTTTCCTATGGAGAAGAGCCGGCAAGAAACTCCACGGTTACCCTTTTAAAAATAATGGGCTTTTACAATGTTGTCAAGTTACAGTGTTAATAAGTATGGGAGGACAGTGTAGGCCCGTCAACAAGTACCAAGTACTTAACAAAATAGAAAATGGTTTACAAAGCTACAGTCTATTAAGCCTACAACGTTCTCACATTCACAAATTAAAAAAAGATTCTATATAAAATATTACTAAAATAATAAAAATAAAACCTATTCAAACCAAATGACAAGATTGACATTACAACTGTAACAAATCTGAATTAATGTTCTGTCCACAAGTCACTAATAAATATTTTAAATTAAAATTGTAGGAGAAACATTAGAAACATCCTCATCGTAGGCAATGCTCCAGATGCTAAGACCAGCACAGAGATCATTCTGTCTCTATCTTTAGGATGATGCCCATATGTGAGGTATTACGTGTTGGCGTTGACAAGCAGTGGAGGCCCAGTGGTAACAGCTGATTTACGAGTTTTAGGTCATGGGTTCGAACCCAGGCAAGCGCTTTACTTTATGTAAATTATTTCATCACCACTGCTCTCAAAACGATGAAGGAAAACATTGTGATTTTGATTTAGACTGCCTGCTCTTAACTTTTTATCTTTCCTATTCGGTGAAGTTTTAGATAAAGATTTTCCCAAATTCAAAAAGGTTTGTCTATTTTAAGGCAAACGTGTCGAGTCGCTAAAGTCTAATTGGAAAGAACAAAACTGTTTTGAAGGTGATCCGTGTCAAAGCTAACGATAGATGATTAACCTCTGTCTGTATAGAACCTGTATGTTTACGTTATTTAGATCCCAAAAATATCCGGCGGGTACCGACAGCCGGATCCTGCTGGGGAAACTTTTAATAGCTTTATTTAATACGAGTTCGATTATTGTTCGGTTTGAAAGCGAAAACTGGTCATTATCTGAAAAGTCCGCAGCGTTTCAATTCTACTTACTGCATTGCAGGACGGACAGCTTTTTGGGAAGAGCCATTTTCTTTGTTTATCACGTTTATTTAAAGAATTTAATGAAAGCTTAATATTTAACACTTTTGCTAGGTATACAATTAATGTTTTTTTTTTTTTTTGTGAATAGTGTTATTGGGATTTTCCATAACGAATTTCTCAGTGGCAGCCCAGAGTTTGGATTTGTGCCCGGCCCAGGCGGGCGTTTTGGTGGACTGTCTTATGTAATTTGGCCGTTCAAAAACTGCTGATTCTCAACTTAATTTGAATATATGTCTTTTGGTATTGATATAAATTGGAGCACTTTTATCTTAGTCTTAGTTTCAGTTTTCAGCCTTACCACCTCAAAACCGCACTTTGATTTTTGTACAATAGTCAGTTTTATTGCTTTTTAGAAACACATGCAGAAAAATAATGCTGATTGTCTTGCGATTTTCACTGCAATGTGGGCAAATGGATGGATAGCAGCATAATCAGCCAGTCCTGCCACAGATGGGACACAGGCTTCCTCTTTCTGTGAGAAGGAGTGGGCCATAATCCAGCACGCGGTCAGTGTGGGTTCAAAAGCATCGCTCGCCATACAAAAAGGAGGTATGTAAGTAGAAATACAGTTAGGATTAATGGAAACCGTCTGGGTGTTACGAAATCCATTCTATTTAACACCTCAATTAACTGATTCGATTTATTGAACAAGTTTTGACGCGACTTCCTCAATTTGTTTTATATTTTGCGAAATATCTCGCTGTTTTTGACATTTTGTTCACCCTTTGTTTACGAAATTTTCGCCGAAGTGATGTTGCTTTTGAATGCAATGTACGGCTAATAAAAGTTTTTGCGTTCCCTACGTAGAATTGGATACGGCGCATTTTTTTTAATTATCTTTACTAGATAGGTGTATGCGTCACGTCCGGATGAAAACAAATGTGCCTAAATTTACGGTCTTTGTTTATTGTTACAAATTTTTTTTTTAACTTGCCTCGTTCGTATGTTTCCGGTTCCTCTGTTTGTTATGATTTTTTTCATTCTATAAAGAACATGGTTTTCAGGGATGTATCTGTTCAACCGAAATAGGTAGACACTTGAAATTTTACAGAGTGTGTACGACTATGGCCACTAAACTAATATATTATTAAAAAATAATGAAAATAAAATGATTGTAAAAATTAAAGAGGGGTCCTCATACAACAAACGTGTTTTTTTCGTTAAAGAAAAAGAAATAGAAAGAAAATACGTTTATTTGCGGTAAACATAACGCAAAGAAATAAACACAAACACGAAAGAACAAGTTGAGGGAAAATATGCGTAACATTCACGCAAAACGGCCATCGCTCAGCATAATGCTGCGACCCTATGCAAGATAGAGCCCCAGCGCTGGTTTTCAGCGACACCTTAATCCCCGAAAAGTAAGGCAGAGGTGTGCATAGTACACCCACACCCACAGTTTGTCAGTTATGTTTAAGTCCCAAGTAATAGGGCGCCAGCCTATTGCCATCAACCGGGCACTAATCCAGACTCCGTACTCAAATAAGTATTTAAAAAAATGTAGTGATAAATATTGTACGGTGGTACGGAACCCTTTGTAGATAGGTAATCGCTCCATGTAAAATACTGGTATTCAGCTGCAATTGGTTAGGCTGGGAGCCAACCCCAACATAGTTGGGAAATCGCTAGGCAGATTGATTGGCCAGGTTTTATACATTTCCACACACAACAAAGTACAGTATGCAAATTATTATGGCATATCGAGTTTAAAAGGGTCGGATTTGTAGAACGTCGTCTCCAACTCATACGACACACAGATCGAGTACAAGAAAGAGACAGTTACACAACTGTCTCTTTCTTGTACTCGAGGTGTCATTTTATTTTTATTTTATTTATTAAGGGATAATAAACAACTACAACATATACAACGTGGCGATTAGGTTATCACATTAAATAGTACAGCGGTTATTACAAGTTGTTATCAGTCTGTTAAAATAATAAAAATAAAAATAGACCTAAAAATAGAAAACTGAATTTTTCTAACAAACTAAATAGCGTAAAAATTGGCAATAAATAATCCACCCTTGATACTACGGCGCACACGCCAAACGACAGTGAGACTAGCGGAGGGTAGGTACTTGCGCTCACGCGCGGGGCGTTATAATACATGATGTTGTTAAATACTAAAAGGGAAAAAAAGGTCTCACGGGTAGAATGTTAACTTTTATTAATTATTTTATTTATGTATGCTTAAAATACGTAATGTAGAATACGTGGTTTGAATTAATGTGATAACCTAATCGCCACGTTGTATAATACATAAAGTTAACAAAGTTTAAGTAGCAATGTTGCAGTCCACTGCATTATCCGCAGATTGGACATATTTATAGATCAGTGGTTGCCACTAGACGAGCATTACCACAATTAACAAATATTTAGAAATAAATAAATAAGTTACTATAAAGCTAGCTATAGCTAAAAAAACAAATTTGATCAGAAACAGAATCAATTACTTAAATTATGCAATTAGTAAGTAATATGATTACAATTAAGTTAAACATTTTATAAATAGTAAGATTACAATGTAATACAATTAAATTACAATGTAAACTTTGTAAAGTATTATATTATTTTAATTATTATGAATGTCAGGACTATGTGAATTGTTTTTTTATTTTTATTCTCAATCAAAAAAAATTTAAATGCAGGTCTGGCAGTTTGAGTACTTTATGCGGTCTAACCAATTGTCCTTTCTTTGGTATTGTTCGTCGAATCGCTGAGCTCCTTAAGTTTTGAGTTGAGCTGCACGACAACTGACAAATGCGTGCACTGACTGGACAGGTCCACTCAAATCTGTGTGGTTCTTTCGTCAAAAGACCATGTCAGACACCAATCTACATGGTTCTCAAATGATCTGACCAAGATTATATCCGTATTTTATATACACATTGACATTGATTAATTTTATATATACAATGACATGAATATTTACTTTGTTAAGTATTATATTGTTTTAAGTATTGTAAATGTGAAGACTATGTGGGTTATTGTTCATTTTTCTTTTTTTTCTCAGTTAGTTTTTATCATAGTCTGGCAGTTTGAGTGATTTTATGCGGCCTACCCAAATGTCCTTTCTTTGGTATTGTTCGTTGAATCGTTGAGCTCCTTAAGTTCTTAGTTGAGCTGCACGACTACTGACAAATGCGTGCACTGACTGGACAGGTCCCCTCAACCTGTGTGGTTCTTTCGTCAAAAGATCATTTCAGGCACCAATCTACATGGTCTTCACATGATCTGACCAAGATTATGTCTGGACTTTAAAAAGAGACTGTGACCTCTGAGTTTGTTTCGGCCTTTCTTCTCTGAGTAGTCGGATACGAAACGCCGACCTCATCTAGTTTTTTTTAAAATGATTGACGTGTAAAAGTGTTTGTACAAACCTACTTACAGAAATAAATCATTTATCATTTATCATTTATCAATGAAGATAAACATTTTATAAATAGTAAGATAACAATTAAGATAAACATTTTATAATATTAGATTTAAATTTATTTTTCGTGCATGCAAGTATATCAATATCAATGAAATTTGAATTATAGGATTCCAACATTCTATGAATAGGGCAGCGTAAACCAGAGTTCGTACGACAAGAATTTAGCGCGAACAGAGTACGTGCACGAATCTGACGCACATGAACTGTTCTGGGGACAGAATATCACAGCTTACTCGTTAGATCAATGGCATCAAAATTATTGTGAACAATATCAAGAAGCACAAGTCATGTTGGGGTCGGCTTCAAGTCTAACTAGTAGGTATTTATTTTACATGCCTATCTGACCTCCACAACCCAGTTACTGGGTAACAAGATACACCTTGGTAAGACTGGTTGTCAGACTTACGGGCTTCTGACTACCAATTACGACTGTCAATGATCTACGAATGACAGCCGAGACCAATTCCTTAACGTGCTTTCTGAGGCATGGAGGAGACTCGGTATGTAATATTGTATGACCACGGCAAGCATTGCTTAATTTTGATGATCGTTCCGTGCGGCTGTTATTATTTAGCCACGAGCCCCCCATTTACTATATATATATAATAATTAGACATCGGATTATATGCACTATCAAAATGCCAAAATATGCACTAAAAAAGGGCGAAATATGTACACAGTGTGCACAATCAAAATACAATTTATTATGTTTATTTTCACAATAAATATTTATTTAAATGTATATTGATAATCAGTGTTGTAAGTCTTGTGACAATATACAATTAAATATTGTTCTCGATCTTCTAGAGCAAACTTGTGATGTTTTTCACTTAATATTAATAATTAATTTGTTAGCTGAAAATTTCCTCTATAAGGCAACTGACGTTACTGGACGGAACTTGAAATTTGGCGCCATTTCTGCAGGAATCTCTTCAGGCAGAGTTTGGCTGGTACCGTTGATAAATGCGTTAATTTTCTTTCAACACGCCTAACACATTTAATTACTAATATAAACACTATCAAATGAAAAAATAATCAATCAATCAACTCAGCCTATAGCAGTCCACTGCTGGACATTGGCCTCTCCCAGACTGTGCCACAACACCCTGTCCTCCGCCTTCCGCATCCAGTCTGTCCCAGCCACCCTTTTAAGGTTGTCGGTCCATCTAGCTGGGGGGCGCCCCACACAACGCATGTCGACACACGGCCTCCACTTCAGGACTCGTCTGTTCCACCGGCCATCGGTCCTTCGACAAACATGGCCAGCCCACTGCCACTGAAAAAATAATAATAAAAGTTTATTTCAGAGTAAGGTCCATAATTTTGTTAGTATTTTGGTGTTAGTAACAATAGTGCTTAGGTTAGTATTGTTAGTTTTCATAAATTAATTATTTATCAGACCTATGACTGTCCTCACCTAGTGTCCCTAACATGGAATGTCCCTTACATCCAGAACCGAATGTCCCTTACATTCCGTTCTGGCAGCGATCATTTTTAGAATGCTGTTGTCACACACAAATATAAAAATTGCGCTATAAAAATAGCGTTTTATAAATTTGCATATGCAAACGCATATAATCCGATGTCTAATAATATTCAATTGTATGAATCAGTATACCAGACGTTATAATCCGACGATGATAGACGCCAACTGAATTATATTATACATAGCACCTGTTACTAGAGAGATTACTAACTGCATAATGTATGAACTGCACTGCCATGCTAATAGCTTTGCAATCCATTGCATCACAATATAATCTGTGGATGTGCATAGATTCTAAAGGCATGTATTTAATCGATTCTTATGTAATTTTCATTTCGCTGTACTAAAAATATTATTATAATGATTGCGCCTCTTTTTGAGAACCTATTATGGGCGCAAAAAGTTTTAGAGGGTCATTAATATCAAAAAATGGCAAAAAAATCACGTTTGTGGTATTAAATATTTATTTTATTTTAATTTAATTATTGATTTTTAAAGTGAATATATAACTAAATATTCTGTGAATATTTCAAGTGTCTACCTGTTACCGTTATCAATATCGAGCAAAAACGACCAAAAAAATCACGTTTGTTGTATGGGAGCCCCCTAAAATATTTATGTTATTCTGGTTTTTAGTATTTGTTGCTATAGCAGCAACAGAAATACATCATCTGTGAATATTTCAACTGTCTAGCTATCACGGATCATGAGATACAGCCTGGTGACAGACGGACAGACAGACAAACAGACGGCGGAGCCTTAGTAATAGGGTTCCCGTTTTACCCTTTGGGTACGGAACCCTAAAAAGTGTTAATCATTAGAAGGTCAATGAGTTTTTAGAGTAGCAGTTAATTATTTCCCAATTTAACCAAAAAATTTAAAAAAGGCTAAACACTGAAATTTCTTTAAAATAATTAATTATTCATTACTAGTGGTCGCCCACTGGTTGAAATTCGACCTCTACTTACAATCTATAAAATACTTACTAATAATAATCTTTGCACTGACAGCAATAAGGCATTTATTGTCCAAAAAAGTGTTTACGAGCTGTGTTTGGTGCAGACCGGACGGATGATTTTTTATTGACATTGAAATTTAATTATTTTAAATTAGAATCATTATTATTGTCACAAAATTTGCATGCCGAATGTAGTAGGTGGAATATGAAGAACTATTTATGTGTTATAAAATCTGTAAAATACCATATTTCAGGCAAATAAATGAATGAATCATATATTTATATACCGTGGAATTTTAATCGTCTTACAACGGCAGCCCACTTCAATTATCCAATGACTACTAATCACTCAAGAAAGATTTTTTTTAAATTAACAATTGAATAATTAAAAAAAAAAATATTCATTATGACGCAAGAAGTAGTTTGAAACACCCTGTAACGAGCGCGGTGCGAGCCTTGCGTTCCAAGGGCGTTCAAAAGGCTCGCACCGCGTTTATAACAGGGTGTTTCAAACTACATCATGCGTCTTATTGAACAATATTTAAAAAAAAAAGAAAAAACAAATGTTAATAAATATTTTTTTTACTTTCATGAATGATTAGTAGTCATTGGATACATGGAGTGGGCTGCCATTGTAAGATGATTAAAATGACACGGTGTATAATAATATAAACTTAGTCATACACAATAATTGTATCGATTGTTAATTTGTCCAAGTTTTATTGTTGTTGATTCGAAATATTGATGTCTGAACGATACGAATTTTTAGAAGGTATCTTGTTATTTTACAACATAACAAACAATCAATCTGCCTAGCCTTTTCCCAAATATGTTGGGGTCGGCTTCCATTCTAACCGAATGCAGCTGAATACCAGTTTTTTACATGGAGTGACTGCCTATCTGACCTCCACAACCCAGTAACTGGGTAATATGATACCCCTTGGTAAGACCCGTAACTACTGTCAAAGATTCAAGAATGACAAGAGACCAACAGCTCAACATGCTTTCCGAGGCACGGAGGAGTCTCGGTATGTAAAGATGGTCATCCACCCCCGAACCAATCCCGGCAAGCGTAGCTTAACCTGATGGATCGACCCATGCAGTTATTATTAATTAGCCACGAGCTACATAACATCACGCCTGTATTCCCCGAAGCCAGTTTCGCCAGTTATGTTTAAGTCCCATGCAATAGGGAGCCTATTGCCACCCACCAGGCACAGATCCAGACTCCGGACTGCTATTATAAATATATATAAAATTCCATATGGAAAACTCAATAATAATTTTCCCGAATCGGGAATCGAACCTAGGATGTCATGCTCAGCAGTAGCACTTGCGACCTCTAAACCAACGAAGCAGTTCAGTTGTCTTACAAATGGTGCAAAAAACACACGCATTTTCTAATACACTGAGCAAAAGCATGAGGTCAACGACCTTCATGCACTTTAATTTTTCTTTTCACAAATATAAAATTTGAAGTGCGGGAGAAATTGCGTGGAAATAAGAAACTGCGGGAATGTGAATCCCGACTATTATTCTATCGATAAATCTGAAGTAGGTACCTCTATTGTTCAAATTCAGTGAATTGCGCGTTTATATTTATCAATAAAACTGTCACTACTGTTATTTTATTGAATAGGTACAATTATTTTAGAATAATTGAATTTCAAATGTAAAATAAATATGTCAAGCTATGAAATGTCAATGAATTCCATGTCACGCCCGTTTTTCTAAAAGCAATAATTTAGGCTTTTAGATTATTAGTACTTCTTTGACATTTATTTTTTATTTTTTACTTTATAAATTTTAAGAAAACTTACAGCTAATGCATTAGATTAGTCAGAAGTAATAAGTAGAAGCAAGCCAATTACAAGTTTCCACTATATAATTGATGACACTTATTTGATGTCTCGAAGCAACTTACAGGTAAACAGGATATTAATATTGTGAATGTGGAACCCCCTCACCCCCTAAACACCCCGGCTGATTACGCAGATCAAAGTCATAAAACGATATGAGAAGATAAAAATTAAAGATTTAAATCGTGGATTCGCCCGTCCCCGTCAAGAGATGATCCCATTGATGTTCCGTTTTGACAGCTCTGATACACACTATGTCACAGCCACTTGAGTTGTTTGTCATAGCAATGCCATTATTACTGTGTGAGCTAAATGTTCTTGGTATGAACACTTTTTTCTCGCGACTTTGTATGATCAGGGCAAATCAAACGTTTTAAGTCTTTAGTGGAAATAAAGCTACAAGATTTGCTTGAAAACACACTCACAGTTCAATCTAGTCAATGCGTTTAACAATCAGATAGGTTGAAAATATTATAAAAAGAAATCGTTAACACAAACAAATTCACCGACCATTAATCCCAAGTAATTTCGCCAGAAAATTAAACTTCTTCTATAATGCCAACTGAAATACTCGTTCATTGAACTAATACTACTACTAGTAATATGATCAAAAAATCTAGATTTGTTATGTCTGACTTTACGATTTCCACTAAGTAGAAAAACAACAAAGTTAATTGGTATCTAGGTACTCGACGTTTTAAGGTCGTTGTCCTTTAAATAATTGGGCTTATCCCAATGAATATTCAGAGGTAAGTTCGTAAATGAGTCGTAGATAAAGTTAGTGGAATCAGTACCTTTTTTTTTTCGTGTAGAAATCCTCATGGATGTCCTCCATCCTTGGGTGGGTAGAGGGGTCTGTCAGACTCTTACTGACTAAAACCACACGGTGTTCTGCTGCTATCTAAAGCCGGGGTGCTGGAGTGCTTACGCATTTCGTCACGCTCCCCCGGCTAGGTGTTAGCCCGCATGAATTCATGCGGACCCCGTCACCTTCAGTGGCCGCATACGGCCGCAATTCCTCTAGAGAGCGGCGCGCGGAACATTGCGCGCCGCCGCCCGTTACGGGCCTTTCACTGTTCAGGCAACAAACTACCCGAGTCTGTTGCCTGCAGGCATCACCCTAAGGCGGCCGGAGATCGTAGTGGAATCAGTTCCTACATAAGCTTCTTTTTTTCCCTCGTATCGGCACTAACTTAAAGGAGAATATCAAATAATGCCGTGTTGAAAACATTAGCTAGTTAGCAATGAGTGGACAGGACTGCATGCTAAGGGTCAGCTCACACCGAGACGCGACGCTGCGCGCACACTTTAAAAGAGCGACTCAAAATATAACTTTATTTTATACACGTAAAGATACACATTTCATTGTGAGAATTTAGAATACGTTACACCACCGAGCACTACGCCTCGTGATGCCTCGCGGCGTAGAGTGACGCATCGCGACGCAGCGGTGAATCGCCGGTACGCGCGGCGTGCAAGAGCGGCGCTGTGCCTCACGAAGCCGCGCGACACCCCGAGGCACAGCCGTACGTCGTTCTCATGCGCTTGCAAATGGTAGACTGTGGGTGGACGCGGGGCGGGGCGGGAGCATGTGGCGAATGTAGATACGTTCCGTTTACTATGCGACTCGCGACGTTGCGATGCGTCTCGCGGCGGCGCGCGGTGCAGCGCGAAATCACTGGCCTCTTCCAGTATCGTCACGTCGCGTCGCGTCTCGGTGTGAGCTGACCCTAAGTAATTAATGCCATTTGTGGTGACTATTTTAAGACATAATTATAATTACTTAATAGAAATTGTAATAATTCCCATTGTATGCTCCTAAAAATATTATTGAACACTCTAATATAATTAAAGCGCCTCTGTTTTAAGTCTCAAATAATTTCTATTATATTTTGGGGACCTAAAAGTACGAATAATAAATGCGACCAACTTGGATGCAGCGCTCGCCGCCTGATGCTGCGGCACCGCTCGCTTCATTCGCTCGGCTCGCGCGCGCTTGTTCATTTGGTGGAGTTTCTTGCCCATTCTTCTCCATACGAAACTACCTTTTGGAAGGGGCAACTAGAATCAATTCTATTTTTCTTTGTAAATTTTGACGTTCAAAAGTGCCTCTTATGTGCGTATTTGAAATAAATGGTTTGACTTTGACTTTGACTTTAGTCGGGGTTCTTTGTTGGACCTAACATAGTCATTACGACCAATTCGGTCAGGGGTCTTGGTTGGCCCTAACATAGTCATTACGACCAATTCGGCTCGCGCGTGTTTGGTCACAGTTCCAACCTAACCTAACCCGTTTGGTCGGGGTACCCTAGCTTAGTTATTGAGACCAACTATGAGATAAGTCCAGAAAGTTAAAAACAGTATAAATTATTACAAAACAAATGTGCATAATTAGAAGTACAAAAAGTATATAGAGGTTCACTCATTTAGAAAATGTCCATAATTAGTAGGTCAATAAGTTTATAGAAGATTAGTTAAATATTTCCCCTATTTTAATGCAACAAAAGAAAGATACAATCAAACAGAAGATGATACAAGTAATACATTTACTACGCTTTAGGTAGTTTAACTAATTAAAACACTTTGACTTTCAGTCCATTAAGAGAACATCAAAATTAAAAAATCAAACATAAAATCTCTCTTCAACAGTTAATTTAAATCGAAAAATTCAAACTAGATCTCGATTGCTAACACAAAAGTATAGCAGTGGCTGTAATCAAAGTTCGAGCTCATATCGACAATGGTACAGAATCGGTTGAAAGAATCCGCACACTCAGCACTATCTGAACGAATTTCGAATGTGTTTAATTTCGATTCGATTCCTTTCTTATTATTTTTCTTCTTTCGCGTTTTGATGAAACGGTGGATCGCAAAATAGATGAGGATTTTGCTGTTACTGAGTTTGTGTTTATTTGGATTTATTTGGGACGATATCCGTGATAATTGGATTAAGGACGTTAATTTAAAACTCTTGAATAGTGTGAGAATATTTTAGATTTGTAAACTCCATACTTTACTAATGATATTTATTAAAATTTATTTTAGTGGAAAATAACATCAGTATGAAGGCCACCCTGTTTGGTGGCAGAAAAACACTCTTGACAAAGTAGACAATGATTGATAATGAATTGTGACTAATGATTATAGACGATGGTAACTTTTCTCACCAGGTGAGCCTTAAACAATCATCAGAAATGAAGCAAAAACTAGGAACATTGCATAATACAAAAATATTACTTAGCAGGAACCTCTTGAAGAAGTTCATCCAGTGAATCTTTACTTTACTTTTGGCAATTATAACAGTAGCTCAATATAAATGCTAACTTTACATTTCACCTATACAAATCAAACGCCCTTCCTAATTTCACAGAATTTCCATATCTGTGATGACATGCAGTATTGGCAGAATGAAAGGACGACGTAATCCCTTAACAAGCTTCGTGCGTAGTCAGCCTTTTCCAAAGAGCGGGCCAACAGTAATGATGAAACAGAAGTATTACCAGAAGATCAACTTTGATGAATAAAAGATAATAAAGATAATAAACCTATCACAAATTGTACGATTTAAAAACAATTTTACAGTATTTTTACAATCAAAGAAAAAACCGGCCAAGTACGAGTCGGACTCGCGCA
Source organism: Tiliacea citrago (assembly GCA_963921375.1). NCBI lineage: Eukaryota > Metazoa > Arthropoda > Insecta > Lepidoptera > Noctuidae > Tiliacea > Tiliacea citrago. The sequence continues at coordinate 10,509,899 of OY992804.1, forward strand.
CGAAGGGTTTCGTACCATTATCTATAAAAACGCCCAAAAAAACACTTTTGCTGTATGGGAGCCCCCCCTTAAATATTTGTTTTAGTTTAATTTAATTATTTATTTTTATAAATAATTAAATTAAACTAAAACAAATATTTAACAAAAAAATCACGTTTGTTGTATGGGACCCCCTTAAATATTTATTTTATTCTGTTTTTTGGTATTTGTTGTTATAGCGGCAACAGAAATACATCATCTGTGAAAATTTCAACTGTCTAACTACCACGGTTCATGAGACACAGCCTCGTGACAGACGGACAGACAGACAGACAGACAGACGGACAGACGGCGGAGCCTTAGTAATAGGGTTCCCGTTTTACCATATGGGTACAGAACCCTAAAAAGTATCATAATAAAACTTGTGTTAATTGAAACTGAAGCGTTCATCAAAGTCTCAAATACGCTAAGAAACAAATGAATATGCTTTTTTTTCAGATGCTAATAATGAAATGCGAATGCTCAGAAAAAAGAGGTAGACTAAATAAAATATACTTAGATTTTGTGGCAAATGATAATGGCAAGGCAGTTAATGCTGATATGACGACGGATTGAGATGACTGAAAATACGAAATACATTGTGATAAAGACAGAAAGATGGTGATAGTGAAATTGAATCACTTTTTTCTGATAATTAAAAAACTGCAATTGATTTTTCGGTAAGTAAACCTTCTGCTTTATCCCTACATCGAACAAGTACAGTTTCGGGATCATTCGCCACTTTAATCAGGGCATTGTTGACCCGCGCCTAATGCACGAAATCCTATTCCGAGTTCCTCATTTGATGCGAATCACACCTTTGCGCACTCAATGGATAATGACTGCAGTCAACAATGTAGTGCAGATGTGTGCAAAATCACATACCTGGGCCTCAAGTCTGCTATTACAATAGTGTCAGAATGGTCGATCATTGATTTCATAATTGTTGATTATGACAAGTTTGGTAATCTGCTATTATAATGGCGTCATTATGACTTTCCAATGGTCGGCCACTGACACTACATTGAAAGAAATTGCATATATTGGTAATCTTGTACATAATGACAAATTAATGACATTTCTACTAATAGGTTTTATAATAATGGCATTACGAAAATGCCATTATAATAACACAATTATATTACGAGAACATTGACCGACCAATGATCGACCATTATGAATTTACCAGATTACGAACTTTTAGCAAAATGACAATGGCATGACAATGGGATCGTGTTGGAATGACTGAATTTATAAAATTACAATAGTGTCAGAATGGTCGATCATTGATTTCATAATTGTTGTTTTTGACAAGTTTGGTAATCTACTATTATAATGGCGTCATTATGACTTTCCAATGGTCGGCCACTGACACTACATTGAAAGAAATTGCATATATTGGTAATCTCGTACATAATGACAAATGAATGACATTAATCTACTAATGGGGTTTATAATAATGGCAATACGACAATGCCATTATAATAACACAATTATATTACGAAAACATTGACCGATCAATGATCGACCATTATGAATTTACCAGATTACGAACTTTTTGCAAAATGACAATGGCATGACAATGGGATCGTGTTGGAATGACTGAATATATAATAATAGCAGACTTGGGCCCCTATTAACTAGGCAGTGAATTGAAAAACTGTGAATGCATGACAAAAAACACGGCAAAATACTGTTGCTAAAACTTTGGCATGACATTCGTTGAAAGCTTTAACTTTCTGAGGGCTGTTGTCTAAAGTGGTACCGCAATTACAAAATTGACTTCAACTACTTTGTGTACTTCCACGTCATTAAAATTATCTTAACTCCATTTACAAATTACTGCCAACATTTCTAATGGGAAGTCACTAGTTACAAAACTACTTCCATAAATAACAACTCAATAGTCAATTATCAGAACCGTCAAACTTACCGGATGATTAGTTCGTCTCTTCCGTGCCGGATACATACCGGACACGTCGCTGACGTCCGACGACGGCGATTGCTATCGAATTTCAAATTTCGTTCTCGCGATACGGCTACCGGAACCTCAATCGCTTGCAGTAGTTCCGTAGAATTCAGCATGTTTTTGTTTCTGTTCCTATATTCTGTGAGTTCAGTCTGACGGTTTTGTTCAATTTTGTTTCAGTTTGTACTGGATTACGTATGTTTGGGGCTGGTTTGGCTTTTCATTCGAAATAGGAGCTTGGTTTAGATAGTCGTGTTATTTCTGACAGATATTATTTTGCATGATTACGTTTGTGTGGTTAACATTTTAGGATTGGAATATATTTGAAATAATAGAATAAAAAAGAGCAGAAATTGATGAATAATTCGACTGATAATTATTGATCGATGAATTTTGAAGAAGTTTCAATCTTTCTTGGACTGACTGTTTAGGTATTGCCAAAAGAACCTAATATCAATTAAAATAGGTAGACAGGTACCCAACATTCGACCTTAAAAAATGGTACAATATCACATTATATTAGGTGACACATAGTAGGACGGCATGTCGTAATTATTGGGAGCGATAAAGAGACTTGACAATTTATGTAGCCAAGTTTTGACGTATCACTTGCGGAGCGCGTATGTACTCTTTTTATTTTTAATAATATCATTGTCGATTACCAATTTTGTAATGTCGTCAATGTCATTTTACAACACCAAAAGTTTTACCAAACGAATATTATTATTATTGTTCTAAAACGTAGCCTCCCCTCCCAAACGCCTTGCCTTTGCCAGTTCTAAGCATTTTACTTAGAAGACTAGAAAATCGAATTTTGCTGGAGCAACAAAATCCGATAAGTAATATTATTAGTTAATGTGGTTTTTGGAATTCAAACCAATTTTATATCACACACGAACTCTATTACATTTTCGTCGTATTTTCTTCGTGATCAGATTTGCTTCGTAAGTAGATTTATATCACGAAATAAATAAATTCAAAGAAACAAGTTACCACCCAAGTACCATAAGCGATTGGGTATTTAGAGAAAATGCTGAACACTCAGCGTTCCATTCTGTTTCTAGTTGAATAATAATCAATCGACGGTAATGTTTTTTCCTAACCCCCCCCCCCCCCCGTATTTGAACACGTAATTTATTGGAAAAGCCTATTGCAAAGTTATCATTGTCGTTATTATTCCTGGCCTTTCCCAATTTATTTGGGGTAGGCGCAACATAATTTTCCCTTCTTCTCTATTAGCCGTCATCTCCGTTTAGCCTTTTCTAGCCACATAAATTTTCAGACAGTCCATCCATCGTTTCTTTGGTATTCTCATACTCGCCACATTCATACTCAAAACTTTCTTCATGACATTTTCTTCCACATTACATGCCCATACCATAACAACTGAATTTCACACAACTTTCTAGTTACCGGTGGCACTTTCAGACTTCCTCTTATGTACTAATTTTTTAGAGTTCCGTAGTCAAAAAGGAACACTTTTAGTTTTGTCATTGTCTGTCTGTCCGGGGCTAAGCTCAGAGACTCTTAGTACTAGAAAGCTGTAATTTCGCATGGGTATATATATTATTAATCACGTCGACAAAGTAATAAAATCAAATATTCAAAAAAAATCTTGTGGGGTAGGTACCTCCCTTGCACCTAAAGTGGGGATGATATTTTTGCTGTCTATCCTATTGTGTGGGGTATCGTTCAATAGGCCGTTCAAAAGTAATGCGGGTCTATCAAAATCATTTTTCGGTTCACGGATCTCTTTGCGTAATATTAAGCTTTAAAGTGCTAATTTTTGTTAGAGTCAAGTGGACCCTGCCAGCTAAATGGGTATTTTTGAATATGTGAAAAATTTCATGGCAGTAGTTTAGATAACGAAGATAAAAGAAAAACTGTCACAGCTAAGTAGGCTTTACAAGTTAACGAGTAATAGTTGACCAATTTACATTTGCAGTTAGAGAATTGACTGTGATGTATATCGATTTATGGGAGGACATGTTTTTTAACCGCAATTTTAAGTTTGTTTTTGGGATAAATTCATCCCAACACGCCTAACCCTTCACTGTGCGTTTTCTGACACGTACAAGGCCGGTTTTTATTCTGTCCATTCGCGTAACACCATACATCCCTCTGGTATTCTCATATCAAATGCATGCAATTGTCTTTCATTAATCCGTAATTAATTTTACATTAATCGTATTGCAAAGTTATCATTATAAATAAATAAGGACATCGATAATTATTATTATGTAGATCATTGTTTTTATTGTATGAACAATATTAACATCCTATACCTAACTAAAACAAGCACCTTCCACCACCTTCTTTTATCGCAGCATTATGCTGAGATAGGAGCCTTTTTGGCATCACACAAGTCTTGATTGTTTTTATTTTTATATCGTTAATTTTAAATGGTATTTTTGTATTTCTTGTGCGTTTCCCAAATAAAATATTTTTCTTTCTTTTAACTACATTACCTACCATGTTTCTGCCAAAAAAGGTAAGTAAAGTAGGTATTTTTTTACTTCTTTTAACTTTGAAGGTAAATTGTCTACGCCTACAAGGGTGATCAATATTTTTCTGTGAACCCAACAAAGCGATATTGAAATTTACTCAAATTAAATTTTCATTTTTGATGGTAACAAGAAGTCAAGATTGCCTTTTAGATTAGCTATTTCTGAAATTCTTGGTAAACTGTCAATATTACATAAAGGTATCAAAACGCCATTAAGTACTTAAATGAAAAAGTATTTGACTGGTCTAAAGCTTGAGTACTTGGAAAGGCAATTTTTATATTGTAGGTGACTTTGAGATTTATTGAAGGAGTGGATTGGACAGGATTAATATTATAGTCTCATCATCATCATCATTACAGCCGAAAGACGTCCACTGCTGGACATAGGCCTCCCCCAATAGGGGTTACCATAAACGCCACGTTTAGCAGGCGGGTTGGCGATCGCAGTATGGTGTTAAAATGTATAGAGAACGCTGCTGCCCATTCAAAATCAATATCAAAATCAATTTTTTTTATTTCACATAAACCTACATGGGCACTTATGAAACCTCAGAAGCTAGGTGCACGGTTCCAATTGGTCGTTTCCTATGGAGAAGAGCCAGCAAGAAACTCCACGGTTACTCTTTTAAAAAAAAGTGGACTTTAACAATGTTTCCAAGTTACAGTGTTAATAGGTATGGGAGGACAGTGTAGGCCCGTCAACAAGTATCATTCTCTAGTAAGTCCCTTAGTCGCCTTTTACGACACCCACGGGAAGAAATAGGATGGTGTTATTCTTTACGTCCGGCACCACACGGAACCATGAACCATGAATAATATTAATAAATTGTAATTTAAAAATCATCAACGAAAATTGAGGTTATTATTAACCGTAATTTTCAAATTGAGTGCTATGAATTGCTTATTTGAACATACAGATATACACAAGGTGATAAGAGAATTTCAAATTAGAATTTCGGGTTCCAGTATTGAAATAATCATTTTGTAAGTGGCACTTCAAATTGGCATCATATGTTTTCTGACCCATTTGTTTACATTTTTATCAAATACTTTTTAAATAGACCATTACATGGTCTATTTTTAAGCCAAGAATAAAATAAAACATTTTTAATTTTTATTTAATTTAAATCTACATAATACAAATTTTTAATCAACTCATTCAATGACATAAACGCACCGCCTAAACTTTTGGGTTTAGAAGCATAATTTTTTTCAGAAGAGTTTATTTTATAACGAAGGTGAGCACGAAGGAAGGATTTTTGTAAGTTTTATTTTCCCCTTTAGGGGATGACCTTTCGTCATTTTTGCCGATGACAAATCACACAGGGCTTGTGAAACATAAATACCGAACGTTATGAGTATTCAATATTTATTTGAATAAAGAATACACCTCGAGCTACAAAGAACAAAGAAACAAATACAAATGAATAAAAGTTCAACCGAAACAGTCTAAATCATCATTCTCATGCCCTTATCCCAATTTATTTGGGGTCGGCGCAACATGTCCCTTTCTTCCATGATTCTCTATTAGTCGTCATCTCGGTAGTCACTCCCTCTCTAGCCATGTCATCTAAACAGTCTAAATAATACAAAAATTTCGCAACACGTTTATTTTGTAACGAAGGTGAGCTCACTAAAGAAGGATTTTCGAACGGTCATCCCCTAGTTTAAGTGATAGTTCGTCATTTTTGCCGATGGCAAATCACAGCACAGTCCATGTAAAATATAAGAACGTTATGAATATTCAATATTTTTTTTTTCAATATTTATTAATTGTAATAAAAGACGTAAAGCCACAAAATACAACAAAACATGCTTTTGTATCCAAATTTTACCTGTACCTCGGTCCTCTCCTCTATAATAGACTAAACTCGAAACATTTACTTCCTGAACTACACAAATTGTAAGAGAATTCTCAAGGAGGCTCTCCAAAGTATGTCTTGCGAAGATACAGAGAATTTATTAACTGTATTAAAGTAAATATGTATACTAACCTACGATAAGTATTTTATCAAATTTAGAAAATAAGATTTAAGCTACTGAACATAACTATAATTTATTTGTCCATTGTCAACTTTTGGTATTTATTAATTTTATAAGACTATTTTAGTACTTTTCGCCTGAAACACAGGATTACTTAGTTCAGGCACGTAACTCATAAGAATATAATTTACATTTAAACAAAACTGTACACATTTTTATACCTTGTAATTTTTGAATAAATATATTATATTATTATTTAAACAAAGAACAAATAAACAAATGCAAAGAAACAAAAGCTCAAACGAAACTGTCTAAATAACACAAAAAATTGCAACACGACACTATCAATGAAAAATTTCGACTAAAATCGTTTAATGCGCCCGCTGTACTTACATAGCCCGAAGGCAGGCGGGATCCATTTACCAATCTTTTATTGCTGCCAATTTGGAGGCATAAAGCTTTTGATATTTGATTTAGAAACGAAATTCAGTTTATTAACGTTGGCTTTAATAATAGAAAGGCGCGAATAAGCAATAAATTTGTGGATTTCGTGATATGAGATGTCAAACCCGGGGACGGTAAGAAAGCATGGTTTTGATGCTTGAGGAATGAAGCTAAAGCAAACATAGGTGGTGGAAATTATGAGTATGGGAATTGGATGTGGATTGTGAGTGTATTTTTAAAATAAAATATTTATGTTTGATAAAATATTCAAACTGGTTGATTTATTACAAGATTTACTACACGGTTATGGGTAAACCTTAAGTCGTGACAATAGAACTCCTGCCATTAAAGAAACGAATTGAAAATGGCGACGCTAATCATGCCTTCTCACTCGCACATTAATCTCCTTAGTTTGAAAGAAAAAAATAAGTTTTTTAGACCCAGCTTAAACAACGTCTGGGCACGCCACAATTGTGGCGATAAGTCCCTCTTTGAGGAGTGGCTAGAGAGGCGCCACGGCGTCCTCACCTTCCGCCTGACGCAGGTCCTCACCGGACACGGTTGTTTCGGGAGGTTCCTGTTCAGGATAAAGCGGGAGGAAACGCCCGGGTGTCACCACTGTATGGATCGCCCGGAGGACACGGTGGAGTTCTGCCCAGCTTGGGCAGAGCACCGCCGTGTCCTCACGGAGGCGATCGGCGGCGGCGATCTCTCGCGTCCGGCCCTGGTTCAGGCCATGGTTCGGAGCGAGAGTGCATGGGAGGCCGTCACCTCCTTCTGCGAAGCAGTTATACTAGCGAAGGAGGAGGTGGAACGCGTGAGGGTGAGACAAGGTTCGCGCCCTCGCGCCCTTAGTCGCCGCAGGAGACGCCCCGGGCGTCGGGAGTCGCAAGCCGATTTCCGGCCACCGTATGCGCGGGCCTGCGGACGGTGAGCGATGGGTAGTTCGCCGTCCGATAAAGACCAGGCCCGGGTCGACGGCGCGAGTTTGTCCGAAAGGGATATCGTGGCCCTGGCACACAGGCAACGGAAAGAACACGGGTGGGTTTTAGTCAGTAAAAGTCTGACACGCCCTCCCGCTCCGCCCAGAGCGGGAGAAGTTATTTGATAATTTCCCACCCAAAAAAAAAAAAAAGCTTAAACAACGTTAGGTTTAGCTAAAAGATGAAAAAAACAGGTTTTTGTCTATAATATTTTTGTTGCCACCCAAAAATGACTCGAACATTTCACATAAACCAAGCTACTGCCCTCAAAATTTCCAATATCGCTAGTCTAGTAGATATTTGCCAAAAAACGAATACTTATCCTGATATACCTTTTATCCCGTAGCTTTACAAAATGCTCTGTCATCAAGGAAAGGTTCTTACGTCGGCGGAATTTAATCTTGGCTGTAGTTGGAGTGAATTTGAAGAGAATATTGAAGTTACTTTCCTTAAAGATCATTGACCTTTCAGGGTCAGATTATTTGAGGAGTTGTTGGTGCGTGAATGGAGCTTAATTAAAGCAACTTTAATCATCATTTCAGCCGAAAGACGTCCATTGCTAGGCCTCCCCCAAGCACCGCCACTTCGACTGGTTCTGTGCTTCCCGTATCCAGCTGATACCTACGGCTTTCACAAGGTCATCGGTTCACCTTGTAGTAGGCCTTCGTCAACGCTACGTCTTTGAGTACGCGGTCGCCACTTGGATGCTTGGAAACATGCTGGTCCAGCTCCATAGGACAATCTAGAGTCTAGACAAAATCAAACTGGTTGCTATTTTCATGGTAAAATCTGTTTTTTTTACATTCTGACACTGACTTATTTTTTATTTTTTGTTAGAAAAACATACTTTTACGATGTTTGTAAATATTTGAGCACCATGCATCTATCTAATAATTTAGTTATTTTTCATTGCTTAGTTTTTAAATATTTTTACCTATTATGGTATAGTCATTTTATTTTAGGGGCATCGTCTTCACATATAATCATATAATTAATGTACTCAAACAAAATATTGTAAGACATTTTTAAAAGAGTAACGGTGGAGTTTCTTGCCCATTCTTCTCCATAGGAAACTACCTTTTGGAAGAGGCAACTAGAACCAATTCTATTTTTTTGTAAATTTTGACGTTCAAAAGTGCATCTTATGTGCCTATTTGAAATAAATGGTTTGACTTTGACTTTGACCACTCCAGAACATTTCAGCCCCATTAGCCATCTGTTTTGCGAGCAATGTGCCCAGCCCACTAAAACTTAAGTTTGGCAATACTTCGGGCTATGTCGGTTACCCTGGTTCGCCTGCAGATCTCTTCATTTCTGATACGATTACGTAGGGAAACTCCAAGCATAGCCCTCTCCATTGCCCTTTGGGTGACTTTTAGCCTTAAGATGAGGCCCATTGTGATTGACCACGTTTCAGTGCCATAGGTCATCACTGGCAACATGCACTGGCCAAAGACTTTCGTCTTGAGACACTGCGGTATGTGAGACTAAGCAACTTTAATAATACAGTCTTATTCACACGTCTAAATTTCTCAATTCTAACAAGTGTGAAGCTCTCTGCAAACGTCTTTACGGGACCTTTCGCCTATAACCCGTTAGTCAGCCTTCAAAGCAAGAGTGAACAAGAATCTTCTGGCCAGTTCCTTCCATCGTGGACCTCATCCATCGCTTTCGATTAAAATCTAGTGATCGAAGACAAGTGGAGAAAAGGCTTTAATTGTCACTCACGCTAATCAGACAGTCAGTCAGAAAGAATTAAATTAATCAAGATTTCCTCTCTTTGTCAAAGTCACAATTATCAGGTTAAGGTTATAAACCAGTATTTTCATGCTTAACTTATTGGTAAATCCATACATCTACCTTGGAATTGGTACATCTGCAGTGGTCACCAACATTTTTGATACCTAGAGACCAATTCCGTGACCACAGATAAAATCACATTACGGAGTTTCCTAAGAAACCTCTAGAACTTTTGCTAGCATTCAACTAGTTCTATAAACTTTTAAAGTTTTAATAAAGGTCACGAGGGAATCACTTTCTTTATGTTACTACTGCGGCCAAGACTTCCATAAATCCACCATTAAAAGACACAAAAAAGAGGGTTTTTTTTGGTTTTTGTCTTCGATAAACATTATAAAACACAACACTTTAAAACACAACAAAACACTTTTTAGAGCCTTTTGTTCTTGATTTTACACCTGTGGCCTGTGGGTACATTTTACTCAGAGATCGTACAGTGCCCTTCGCGTGCAGTACAATAATGTTTTCAGGGTGTTGATGGGGCTGCCTTGCTTCTGTAGCGCATCAGGGATGTTTGCGGAATTGCGTGTTGATTGCTTTTATGCATTAATGCGTAAAAGATGTGCATCCTTGGTGCGACCAGTTCCAACAGCATCCTGGGAGTTATTGCTGACAGGCTGGACTGCTCTACTGCTCCAGTATTTCAGCTGGAATGCTGAAGCAGTGATTATTTTGTTGTGTGTGTTTCTATAATTGTTATTGTAATTGTATCGCTAACATAGTAGTAAGTTTATTTTATTGTTACTAACACTGTATGAGTCTCATACTCTACCCAAAGCATAAAAAAACGATATTACTTGTAAACTACTTAAGAATATATTTTCATGATTTATGTTTTTGTATGAACATACTATTTTATTATCTATATCTCTATCTATTAAGAAGAAAGATAGGGAATCTTTGATTTTTTTAAATATTCATATTTTCGTTACTAAACATAAATATTTCCTATGAAATGGAACGGTGGCACGGTGTGAGCGCGACACGCCTTTGTATAGCCGAAGGTCATCGGCTATTACCCGACCCTTAAGTTCGCACCTTATCTGATTCTACAGTAATTTAGTTTTTGGGTCTAGAGTGTAAGCATGTATTCTGCAATAATTTTGGAGTTGAACGGACTCATTGTTTATGTACTAATCACGCTACTATATCTTGATTCAAACTGCCCGCATTACCAGCCAATGAATGCATCTCATAAAAGTTAGAAATACACCACATAAAACCTTGTAAAAATTGAAACCACACAACCAATCTTCTCACATACATCCAATTGTCAGTCAAACCGCATTCACAGTGCATTGACCCTTGCTTCTGAAAGGGTCGCCCAGCTGATTGCTTCCCGTGTTGACGTCGAGTCGTGACGTAATTGTCGAACAATTGACTACCAGTGTCATTTGAAGCGACAGCGGATTATCGTGTCTTCGTATGTAGTCTAGTGAAGTGTGGTTGGTCATTTGTGCGTCTGATGATAAAATTGGTCTGGATATTAGCGTGTGCAATTTAAACATTGGACGTGTCTCTTGCATGACAAAGCAAACTATTTATAGATCCGAATCAGTTAATGTTTCTACTAGGGTTGGTTTCTATATGATCTGTTCCAAAAAGATACTTTTGATAATCTATGTTTGTTCTATGTTAGAGGGTTTGGTTTCCGCACTTAGTCCTTCATGTGGACCATTGTGCGTGGGCCATGGCGGCCGTCATTGGTTTATTCCAACCAGCCCACCTCCCTCCAGAAGCTTATTAGATCTTCTGGTCTGCGTAGAATATCTGTGAAAGATCTGGGTGACCCGAGGGTTTCTGTTCTTATCTGGCTGACGCCTGTGCAGTCAAAGAGCACATGTGCAACGGTTTCATCAGCCTCCATGCAAGCCCTGCACAGAGGGCTGTCCGTTATGCCTATATTATGGAAGTGTTTGTTTAGTGAGCAGTGTCCCGTGATGGTCCCCGTCACCAAGCGCAGGCCGTTCCTGTCCAGGCGTAGCAAACGCCTGGATAGTCTGCCATCTAAGGATGGCATGGCTTCCCTGGACTGCCTGCAGCCCGGTGTCGAGGTCCACCAGTTCTCCGCTTGTGTGTGGGTGAACTCCTGTAGCCACCTGCGTATTTGGTTAAAGGGGATGGGTACAATAGGCTCGGGCCCACAGACTGACGCGCTGGATGCTCTCCTAGCTAGTTCGTCAGCTGCGTCGTTACCCAGAGATCCGCTGTGTCCTTTTATCCATTGCAGTGTCACTGCGTTACGGTGGCACACTGTCACCCGCTCCAGTGCATTGTGACATTCTAGTGTTAGTCTGGATGTAATATATTTTATAATGATGATACTTTTGATAATGATGATATTGTAAACAAATGGATTGAAAAACGTACAAATGGATGCCAATTTATAGTGTCACTTACAAATTTAATGCCGTGATTTAGTTAATAGAACACTTAATCCAGAAATTCTACATTAAAATCACCTTAAAGATGTTAATTTGATAACCGCAATTTTCGTCGTGTATAACTAAAATTTAATTATGGAATTTTATCAACGAATTTTTTTACAAGTTTTTAGGCTTGAATTCATCGTCTGCCTCGGTTTACCAAGTATGTTGGGGTTGGCTTCTCTCTTTTTTTTTTGTTGCCGGTGTGGGACATCCTCAAGGATGTCCTCCGCCCTGGGGCGGGCGGAGGGGTCTATCTGAGTCGTACTGACTAAAAACCACCCCAGTGTTCCCTTCCCACACTTGCACCGGGGATCTTGGGATCTGTTATTACTTCCGTGATCCCCGGCTAGCCCGCCTCTGAGGGCCACCTCAAGTCTGGGGAGGTGAGGTGTTAGACCCCCCATGCGACGTCTGAAAGGAGCGGGCGTGGAACACTACGCGCCGCCACCTCGGGTCCAGTGTGACAGGGGGCGGCGGACTTCCCCGAGTCCGCCGTCCCCGGACGCATTTAGTGGGGCCGGAAAAGGGCATAATCTGCCCTCTGCCGACGCCCAGTGGAGACGCAGATGATTCACGTTTTAATAATGAAAACCAGTATTAAATATGGATCATCTGCCTCTCTGAACTATCTTTGTTATCTTACAGTACCACAATCAGAATTATCAATGAGTAAGCGGAACTTTTCGTTCATGCAACAAACTTCACATAAAGAACATACCAGCAGAATTCAACCAAGAACTCTCAACTACTATAACAATACGAAATTATACCGCTCACATTGTATTATCAGAGTTTCTGTCTATTCTGCGTTCGCCATTTAGTTTCCAAACACGTAAACAAATGTTTTGTTTGGAAAATTAATTTTAATCATCATCTGCCTAGCCTTTTCCCAACTATGTTGGGGTCGGCTTCCAGTCTAACCGGATGCAGCTGAATACGAGTATTAGACATGGAGCGACTGCTTATTTTACCTCCACAACCCAGGTACTGGGTAATACGATACCCCTTAGTAAGACTGCAAATTAACTGCAGCTGCTCAGGGACACTGAACGAGACACAATATAAATTTGATTGTTATGATATGGGCGTTTAGCGGGCTTGAACGAGTTAATATCTACGCAAAAAGTTCAGTTTGCGCTACGACTAGCTAAACAAAACCGGCCAAGTGCGAGTCGGACTCGCGCACGAAGGGTTCCGTACCATTATTTATAAAAACGGCAAAAAAATCACGTTTTTTGTATGGGAGCCCCCCTTAAATATTTGTTTTATTTTAATTTAATTATTTATTTTTAAAGTGAATATATAACTAAATATTCTATGAATATTTCAAGCGTCTACCTGTTGCCGTTATCAATATAGAGCAAAAAAGAGCAAAAAAATCACGTTTGTTGTATGGGAGCCCCCTTAATTATTTATTTTATTCTGTTTTTTAGTGTTTGTATAGCGGCAACAGAAATACATCATGTGTGAAAATTTCAACTGTCTAACTATCACGGTTCATGAGATACAGCCTGGTGACAGACGGACAGACAGAGAGACAGACGGCGGAGCCTTAGTAATAGGTTCCCGTTTTACCCTTTGGGTACGGAACCCTAAAAATCATATAAAATGTGGAAGTTAGCCTTAAAAAGATGGCGATCGGCGGTGGTGATCTCTCGCGTCCGGCCCTGGTTCAGGCCATGGTTCGGAGCGAGAGTGCATGGGAGGCCGTCACCTTCTGCGAAACAGTAATGCTCGCGAAGGAGGAGGCGGAGCGCGTGAGGGAAAGGCAAAATCCACGCCCTCACGCCCCTAGTCACCGCAGGAGACGCCCCGGGCGTCGGGAATTGCAGGCCGATTCCCGGCCACCGTAGGTGGTAGTTATTATTTTCTTAGTTTGGGTTAGTTAAACTAGGCCTATCTCTTTAATTTACAGTGATAAGAAAATCGTTGTAATAAGCCCTTAGGCGTCTCAAAGGTCTGCCCGGCTTGGGCGGAGCACCGCCCGCCGTGTCCTCACGGAGGCGATCGGCGGCGGCGATCTCTAGCGTCCGGGCCTGGTTCAGGCCATGGTTCGGAGCGAGAGTGCATGGGAGGCCGTCACCTCCTTCTGTGAAGCAGTAATGCTCGCAAAGGAGGAGGCGGAACGCGTGAGGGTGAGGCAAGGTTCGCGCCCTCGCGCCCTTAGTCGCCGCAGGAGACGCCCCGGGCGTCGGGAGTCGCAAGCCGATTTCCGGCCACCGTACGCGCGGGCCTGCGGACGGTGAGCGATGGGTAGCTCGCCGTCCAATAAGGACCAGGCCTGGGTCGACGGCGCGTTGTGTTCCACGCGCGCCTCAAAGAGACGTTAGCACCAATTGACGGGGTCCGAAAGGGCCAATGCCTACCAGGGTTACGAGCCTGTCCGAAAGGGATATCGAGGCCCTGGCACACAGGCATCTGAAAGAACACGGGTGGGATTTAGTCAGTAAAGTCTGACACTCCCTCCCACTCCACTCTGAGCGGGAGAAGCTATTTGATAATTTCCCACCCAAAATAAAATAAAATAAAATCTTAAAAAGATGTAATTATGTTGAAAAACAATAAATGAATTGTCTTCAATCTTTATTCTATAGTTGTATCAATGTGAAGCCACACTCCATATAACACATTGGGTACTTAATTGTAGCTATACATTGATACAATATTATGAAACACAAATTGCAGACAATCAAATGAATTTGTGTACACGTATGTATCCTACATCCAATTGACACTGACTGTACCTATTAGTCATTCTGAAATCAACTTAATTTACTTTTTCTTAAAGTTGATATTTATTTTGTTTAAGTGGAAATAACATAAATTGGTAACAAGGATTTGAATTGTGTGTAGTTACAATAGAGCGTAAGACGAGACAGATTACCACATGGCACGAACGTTTATATTCTCTACAGTTAGTTCTTGCAACTTGGTTGTGAGATTGCTGATATTTCTGTGGGATGCTTCATACGTGAATGTTCATAGGAGGTAGAAATAAGTTTTCTTTGTCAAATGTGTCTCTCACTTCTTCTTACATGTAGACAAAATATTTCAGAAAAGGTGCTTTGTCCCTTATATCATTCCTTTGTATCAAACTACGTTACTCGGTGTGTCTACCTACAATAAAAGCACATCCCATCTAGGATTCATCTAAAAAAACTCATACGTCACAAAAGTAATATTGTTTGCGAAACCTACATTTTTGTTTACTGAAATAGGCCAGGTATTGGAATATAGACTAAATTGTTTACTAAAACCTGTTTACAAAATGCTCCTATTTTCAGGCATTCTATATAAAAACCGACGATATTTATTTTGTTATGAAATTAAACCGGCCTTTGATATCACCTTATAACAGAAAATTATGCAACCGCCCGCCACTCAGGGGACCCATAAGGGAAATCTCAACTTGATTTTAAGGGACCCACCTATATCCTACTTGAAAGGGTGCTCGAGAAATTGTGGAATATATTCCCTAAAATATTTTTTTAGGGTTCCTTGACAATATTTGCGATACAAAATTATAAATCCAGCAATAAGCCTTTTTCAATATTTAATATTTCAATACTTTAACTTTAAAACAAGTGAAGATACAAACATTTAGTTTGCTGAAACCTACAATTAACTGAGAAAAAAGTTAAGTTTCTACTTGCCTTTTTCTATTCAGAGCCAGCAAAGAGCTATCCGCCCGGAGAGGTAAGAGGTATCGGCTCCGTGTGGTACTGGACGTAACGAATAGCACCACTCTATTTCTTCCCGTGGGTGTCGTAAAGGCGACTATAAGGGACTTACTAGAGAATGGGCGTTCTTTATGCTTTTAACACCATACTGCGATTGCCCACCCGCTTGCCCAGCGTGGCGATTATGGCCCCAAATGTTGGGGGAGGCTTATGTCCCGTAGCGGACGTCTTTCGGCTGAAATGATGATGATGATGAAAGTCTGGTTTCAACCGGGATTATTTATTTATACTTCTTACACACAATAATGTACAAAGGCGGACTTAATGCAAAGTCAAAGTTAAATCATTTATTTCAAATAGGCACATAAGAGGCACTTTTGAACGTCAAAATTTACAATTAAAGTAGAATTGATTCTAGTTGCCCCCTACCCTTACCTTCCAAAAGGTAGTTTCGTATGGAGAAGAATGGGCAAGAAACTCCACCGTTACTCTTTTAAAAATGTTTACAATATTTTGTTTGAGTACATTAATTATATGATTATATGTGAAGACGATGCACCTAGAATAAAATTACTATACCATAATAGGTAAAAAGAATTAAAAACTAAGCAACGAAAAATAACTTAATTATTAGATAGATACATGGTGCTCACATATTTACAAACATCGTAAAAGTATGTTTTCCTAAAAAAAAAATAAGTTAGTGTGTATTAGTAGAGTATAGGTTATCACAGAATGTAAAATCAGTATCATAAAAATAACAGATTTTACCATAAAAAAATAGCAACCAGTTTGATTTTGTCTAGAATGCCTTAGGCATACCCAATGACCACAGCGTCTCATAATTATTCCTAATTTTAAAACCCTAGACCAAAACACTTTGTAATGTAACAAACATTACAATTTGAATCCCAAATTTTCTAAACAACAAAAAGACCTTAAAAACGTACTCAAGCTTTAAACTACTTACCTACGGGACCTCAAAAACTCTGTACACGGGAAAAATATTAATTTCAGAAAAAAAGGCACATGCCTCAGCAAAGCGCGTGCTGAGCGCAATTTCTTTTTAATTAATACAAGTCTGTGTGCCTAATATTACACACTCACTTTGACGCCATAACGGACTGACCTCGTTTAATTTTATACTCGAATAACGAGAACGGCTAGTAATTTACCTTTGAAACGGAATCAGTTAGGCCTTTTTGTTTTTGTAGGGAAATTAAATAGGAAATTGGAATGTGTCAGTTTATATGAAAATTTAGCGCGACGTGGTGAAGTTTGTGAAAAGAACGCTTTTTAGTTTGTCTGTGGTGTGTCTAAAAAAGCTAGAATGTAGTAGATACACTAAAACGATGACATCAAGAATTAATTTAGCCAATTCCTAAGAATTTGCAGGTGCACATAAAAACACTAAGATGCAAATGGAAAACAAAATAATAAAAGTGTTTTACTTTGATCTATGGTGTGTCTAAAAAGCTAGGATGGTGTAGATACCCTAAAACGATAACATCAAAAATTAATTTAGCCAATTCCTATGAATTTGCAGTAACACCAAAAAATACTAAGATGCAAATGGAAAACAAAAATAATAAAAGCGCTGAACAACATTGTAGAGTACTGGCCTAATTAAAGACGATATTAAAAATCTCTTCAACAGCTCTTATTTCATAAAGAACGAACCATAATTTAAAATAAAAACCATAAAACAATTTCAACTCCTCAAAACGTTGATCCACCAAAAGAAGACAATCCAAAAACAGGCCCAATTATGTAGAACCAACCAAACGACCCACTTTCAAAAATCATAAAAATGGAGAAGAGAGCATTTTTTCCGTTATCCCACCGCGAGTAGCTTACTCAGTCCGAGCATTCCAAGTTCTAAGATTTGAAGGAAACGACAGTCAGACAATTACAGTTGGCTTTGTTATTTCAAGGGGTAGCGCTCTTGCAAAAATTTTAGACGACGTTCCGACGTTCCCATTGAAATTTTTAAAGACCGAACGAAGTTTCAGTTTTCGGTTACGGTTTTGACTAAAGAACCGCTTTCGGCCAAAGTTTCGGTTTCGAACAAAAAGTGGCCAAAACTTCGGTTCAGTCGATACTAGCATTCATGACCTGACCGTTATGGTAGATAACTAAATACTATCTGTCGTGTTGGTCCCCAACAACTTGGTTCCCGTAAAGTACTTATTATATAATTCTAGGAAATAATAATATGATAGTTTTAAGGGTATAATGTAAATTTACATAAAACTTTACTTAAGTCTATGTTTCGGTTTCTGCCGAAACTAGAAGAGGGGCCGAATTTTCGGGTACGGTTTCGGCTAAAATAATATTTTGGACGGACTCTAGAAATTTCCCTGCTCCGTAAATCTAGAAGTGTGCAGTTAATTAGGATTTTCCTCTTCCATTGTATTTATATTATAGTATAGAGGCTGAATGCTTGTCGGAGTTTGTTAATTTAATAATTTAAAGGGTTAATGGCCTATGGAAGTGGTGGTCTGATGGGGTTTATTTTATTTGCTTGTAATGTTTAAAATATTATGATAATGTTCGTGAATCATTTTATGTTTGAGCGATTATCGCATAGTCAAAATGGAGGGCTTATGAATCTTTAGAATCTATTTCTATGAAAAAGTTTGTAACCTTGTCACAGCATGAACACAAACATGCATTTAATTATAACAAATGAACTGTGTGTTATTTAGATCCATACGTTGTCTGAGATCTAATGACGTCTAAGGAAATTCAATATAGCTGACGCTAGACATCATGAGCAAAGTTCAATACATTTACACAGTTTGTTTCTCCACAAAGTTGGATGTTTTGTTTATTTTTCTTGTCAACAGAATTTATGAACCCGATGCCATGTTTTGTATGCAATTGATATTTATTTATGCAAGTTTCGATACGTGTTCTTTCTTTACCTTTGAAAACTGCTTAGCAATGAATTCAAAATGTCTGGATATATCGTGAAAAGTACAATAGTTTGCACGCCTGATCGGAGACATATTTAAATGAAATACAATTCTAAGTTCAAATATCTCAAACGTGAGGTGGAATTTCAATGAAGGTTTTTAAAATAATTTATATTCTGCCTAAGGAATGTTTTGACATGTTCTCAACCGCAGAACATGATTTTTAAATTTTTCATGTTAAAGATTTTAGAAATATGACCTAATCGAACTTAGAAAATATTAATTGAATGGTTTAAAGTTATTTTATACTATGTCTGGTAAACTTTATTTTTAGACCGGTCTATTTATAAAAATGGTTGTAGTTTTGCATAATATTTTGTTGAAATCTCAGTTTATTTTTAAATTTGCGTCCCATGCTAAAAATATAAACAGACTATTTTGATGAAATATCAACTCTTGAGAGTTTGATGTCCCAATCATTAATTTGGCAAAGCCTAATTTTATATTACAATTCGATCCACAGTCACTATCAAAACGATACATTCACAGATGACTTTGAAGAAGCTATATCAATTCAATATAAATTACAGATCAATTTGGAACCAAGCCAGACGAGACAAGTTGAGCAAAGAAAGCGTCGATATTCTCCAATAGTTTATCGTTCACGCTTATGAACAAATTATGTCAGCCTGAAACTATTTCACAGCAGAGCAAGAATCGTTTTTCACGTAGAATAAACGAACATAGATCACCATGCTTGCTTTAGTCATTTGTAGATTTTCGACAGTCGTTACGGGTCGTCAGAAGCCCGAAAGTCTGATAACCAGTCTTACAAAGGGGTATCGTTTTTTTTTTTTTTTCAGTGACTGGTTTGTGGAGGTCAGATCTAATAGGCATCCGCTGGTATTCAGCTGCATCCGGTTAGACTGGAAGCCGACCACAACATACTTGGGAAAAAGCTATAGACAGGTGGACACCATGCTTGCTTTTTGCGTGTCAGTGATTTCAGACCGTTCAGTTCAGTTTTCCTATCTACCTTTTCTTTTAGCAGGTATAACACTTATCCAAAATTAACTAAGAATGTATCGTGAAGTTAAAACGTCATACAGATGTGAAAATAACCTCATAAGCAAATTAATTGAAATGCAAATTGAAACATTACGTCAAATTTCCGCCTCATAGCCATTTCCAACTGTAAAATAATGACAGTAATTGTGATTTTGTTTATCTTGGTAGTAAATTATCGTAATAATAAGTTTCTCTGACTATCAGAACTGAATAAGAGTTTTCATAAACTATTTTTCTTTGTTTTCTTTTTCCAGGGGAAACACAAAGCTCTTTGAAAGAAAACATTTAGCTTTCGCAGATGTCTTTTATAGTATTTCTACTAATAAAACTAAGGTCTAATGATTATACGATGCGACGGTAACTGCTTGCTCGCAATGCTACTAACATAAAAAGACTCCAGACTAAAAAACAATAATTATATTAAAGTTTGTTGAAATTACTTGAACGAGTAGCATGATTCTTATGGGATCTAGGCTGTGATGTATCAGTCACACTAGACAAAATCAAACTGGTTGATACATTAATTGTAAAATTTATTATTTTTATGACATTGATATATTACACATATAACATAACATCACGCCTGTAATCGCCGAAGGGTTAGGCGGTGGGGTTGTGGGTTTTTATACACTTTTACGATATTTGCAAATATGTGAGCACCATGTATCTATGGTTATCATGTACATAATTTAATCATTGCTTCATTTTCAATTCTTTTTACCTTTTGTGGTATAGTAAATTTATTCTAGGTGCATCGTCTTCACATAATTAATATAATTATAGTTCCTATACAATGTGTTGTAAAATATGGGCAAGGAACTCCACCGTTACTTTAAAAAAAAAGTAACGGTGGAGTTTCTTGCCCATTCTTCTCCATACGAAACTACCTCTTTTGGAAGGGGCAACTAGAATCAATTCTTTTTTTTTGTAAATTTTGACGTTCTGAAGTGCCATTTATGTGCCCCTATTTGAAATAAATAATTTGACTTTGACTTTGATTCTGTCAATAAATCATCTACCAGAATCAGCCCATAACATTTCCACTGTTGGGATTCAGGCCTCCTTTCTGTAAGAGGGAGTAGGCCATAGCCCACCACGCTGGTTTTGGTTCTAGGAGACGCCAGTTTCCTTACGATGAATAAATGATACACCTAAAAGTAGCATGAATGAAAGACGACTAACAAAAGGTATTTATTTACAAGGCAGATGTAAATGAACGCCGGGCGGAGACGCCCTAGAACGACTTATATGTAGGTATACTGACTGTTCGTGATGTATGAACGTAAACGAAGCAAAAGGAGTCGAGAAGAGGAGAGCCTCTTTTCGACTCCTTTGGTTCGTTTACGTTAGGAGTTTCTGGCTACCTCCATGTGAAAAAAGCGTGAGTTTATGTATCTATGTACCTACAGAAAATATTCAACCCGTAACTGGTACCAAAACCGGAATCTCTATCGCCAACAAAATCACAAAGTCATCTTTTAAACCGAGCTCAATGTTGCAACAGGTCCGCAGTTTATTGAACAACGTTGTATAAGCTTCCTCTAGCTTCCTAGATTGATAAGTAGCATTTTAAGTTTTTCTTCCATTCAGGATGGAAATAATTTAATGGCTTTAGAACTGGCTGGATTGCAACTCTATTGATAACTTCCTTAAGAAGCTTAAGGGTGGTTTCACACTGTCTGGTATGACTTTTTCTGTCAGATGTGATTGGTTATATTATTGGATATTGAGGTTGACAGTCAGATGGCCCTAGTTTATCATTTGTGACTTCGAGTTACAGCTTTAAGTAAGCGGGCACGCCCTATAAGAAACTGAAAGGAAAGCCGTAATATCCTTACATATGGATATAGAACGAACTAATTATAATTTTTTGGCATCCTCTATATAACGGTTACTGTTGCAGAGTTAATTATTATGTAATATTAATTATTATGTGTAATTGTTATAGACGAAAAGGATCAGTTACTGACGTATCTATCTATGGTGTGTCTAAAAAGCTAGGATGGTGTAGATACCCTAAAACGATAACATCAAAAATTAATTTAGCCAATTCCTATGAATTTGCAGTAACACCAAAAAATACTAAGATGCAAATGGAAAACAAAAATAATAAAAGCGCTGAACAACATTGTAGAGTACTGGCCTAATTAAAGACGATATTAAAAATCTCTTCAACAGCTCTTATTTCATAAAGAACGAACCATAATTTAAAATAAAAACCATAAAACAATTTCAACTCCTCAAAACGTTGATCCACCAAAAGAAGACAATCCAAAAACAGGCCCAATTATGTAGAACCAACCAAACGACCCACTTTCAAAAATCATAAAAATGGAGAAGAGAGCATTTTTTCCGTTATCCCACCGCGAGTAGCTTACTCAGTCCGAGCATTCCAAGTTCTAAGATTTGAAGGAAACGACAGTCAGACAATTACAGTTGGCTTTGTTATTTCAAGGGGTAGCGCTCTTGCAAAAATTTTAGACGACGTTCCGACGTTCCCATTGAAATTTTTAAAGACCGAACGAAGTTTCAGTTTTCGGTTACGGTTTTGACTAAAGAACCGCTTTCGGCCAAAGTTTCGGTTTCGAACAAAAAGTGGCCAAAACTTCGGTTCAGTCGATACTAGCATTCATGACCTGACCGTTATGGTAGATAACTAAATACTATCTGTCGTGTTGGTCCCCAACAACTTGGTTCCCGTAAAGTACTTATTATATAATTCTAGGAAATAATAATATGATAGTTTTAAGGGTATAATGTAAATTTACATAAAACTTTACTTAAGTCTATGTTTCGGTTTCTGCCGAAACTAGAAGAGGGGCCGAATTTTCGGGTACGGTTTCGGCTAAAATAATATTTTGGACGGACTCTAGAAATTTCCCTGCTCCGTAAATCTAGAAGTGTGCAGTTAATTAGGATTTTCCTCTTCCATTGTATTTATATTATAGTATAGAGGCTGAATGCTTGTCGGAGTTTGTTAATTTAATAATTTAAAGGGTTAATGGCCTATGGAAGTGGTGGTCTGATGGGGTTTATTTTATTTGCTTGTAATGTTTAAAATATTATGATAATGTTCGTGAATCATTTTATGTTTGAGCGATTATCGCATAGTCAAAATGGAGGGCTTATGAATCTTTAGAATCTATTTCTATGAAAAAGTTTGTAACCTTGTCACAGCATGAACACAAACATGCATTTAATTATAACAAATGAACTGTGTGTTATTTAGATCCATACGTTGTCTGAGATCTAATGACGTCTAAGGAAATTCAATATAGCTGACGCTAGACATCATGAGCAAAGTTCAATACATTTACACAGTTTGTTTCTCCACAAAGTTGGATGTTTTGTTTATTTTTCTTGTCAACAGAATTTATGAACCCGATGCCATGTTTTGTATGCAATTGATATTTATTTATGCAAGTTTCGATACGTGTTCTTTCTTTACCTTTGAAAACTGCTTAGCAATGAATTCAAAATGTCTGGATATATCGTGAAAAGTACAATAGTTTGCACGCCTGATCGGAGACATATTTAAATGAAATACAATTCTAAGTTCAAATATCTCAAACGTGAGGTGGAATTTCAATGAAGGTTTTTAAAATAATTTATATTCTGCCTAAGGAATGTTTTGACATGTTCTCAACCGCAGAACATGATTTTTAAATTTTTCATGTTAAAGATTTTAGAAATATGACCTAATCGAACTTAGAAAATATTAATTGAATGGTTTAAAGTTATTTTATACTATGTCTGGTAAACTTTATTTTTAGACCGGTCTATTTATAAAAATGGTTGTAGTTTTGCATAATATTTTGTTGAAATCTCAGTTTATTTTTAAATTTGCGTCCCATGCTAAAAATATAAACAGACTATTTTGATGAAATATCAACTCTTGAGAGTTTGATGTCCCAATCATTAATTTGGCAAAGCCTAATTTTATATTACAATTCGATCCACAGTCACTATCAAAACGATACATTCACAGATGACTTTGAAGAAGCTATATCAATTCAATATAAATTACAGATCAATTTGGAACCAAGCCAGACGAGACAAGTTGAGCAAAGAAAGCGTCGATATTCTCCAATAGTTTATCGTTCACGCTTATGAACAAATTATGTCAGCCTGAAACTATTTCACAGCAGAGCAAGAATCGTTTTTCACGTAGAATAAACGAACATAGATCACCATGCTTGCTTTAGTCATTTGTAGATTTTCGACAGTCGTTACGGGTCGTCAGAAGCCCGAAAGTCTGATAACCAGTCTTACAAAGGGGTATCGTTTTTTTTTTTTTTTCAGTGACTGGTTTGTGGAGGTCAGATCTAATAGGCATCCGCTGGTATTCAGCTGCATCCGGTTAGACTGGAAGCCGACCACAACATACTTGGGAAAAAGCTATAGACAGGTGGACACCATGCTTGCTTTTTGCGTGTCAGTGATTTCAGACCGTTCAGTTCAGTTTTCCTATCTACCTTTTCTTTTAGCAGGTATAACACTTATCCAAAATTAACTAAGAATGTATCGTGAAGTTAAAACGTCATACAGATGTGAAAATAACCTCATAAGCAAATTAATTGAAATGCAAATTGAAACATTACGTCAAATTTCCGCCTCATAGCCATTTCCAACTGTAAAATAATGACAGTAATTGTGATTTTGTTTATCTTGGTAGTAAATTATCGTAATAATAAGTTTCTCTGACTATCAGAACTGAATAAGAGTTTTCATAAACTATTTTTCTTTGTTTTCTTTTTCCAGGGGAAACACAAAGCTCTTTGAAAGAAAACATTTAGCTTTCGCAGATGTCTTTTATAGTATTTCTACTAATAAAACTAAGGTCTAATGATTATACGATGCGACGGTAACTGCTTGCTCGCAATGCTACTAACATAAAAAGACTCCAGACTAAAAAACAATAATTATATTAAAGTTTGTTGAAATTACTTGAACGAGTAGCATGATTCTTATGGGATCTAGGCTGTGATGTATCAGTCACACTAGACAAAATCAAACTGGTTGATACATTAATTGTAAAATTTATTATTTTTATGACATTGATATATTACACATATAACATAACATCACGCCTGTAATCGCCGAAGGGTTAGGCGGTGGGGTTGTGGGTTTTTATACACTTTTACGATATTTGCAAATATGTGAGCACCATGTATCTATGGTTATCATGTACATAATTTAATCATTGCTTCATTTTCAATTCTTTTTACCTTTTGTGGTATAGTAAATTTATTCTAGGTGCATCGTCTTCACATAATTAATATAATTATAGTTCCTATACAATGTGTTGTAAAATATGGGCAAGGAACTCCACCGTTACTTTAAAAAAAAAGTAACGGTGGAGTTTCTTGCCCATTCTTCTCCATACGAAACTACCTCTTTTGGAAGGGGCAACTAGAATCAATTCTTTTTTTTTGTAAATTTTGACGTTCTGAAGTGCCATTTATGTGCCCCTATTTGAAATAAATAATTTGACTTTGACTTTGATTCTGTCAATAAATCATCTACCAGAATCAGCCCATAACATTTCCACTGTTGGGATTCAGGCCTCCTTTCTGTAAGAGGGAGTAGGCCATAGCCCACCACGCTGGTTTTGGTTCTAGGAGACGCCAGTTTCCTTACGATGAATAAATGATACACCTAAAAGTAGCATGAATGAAAGACGACTAACAAAAGGTATTTATTTACAAGGCAGATGTAAATGAACGCCGGGCGGAGACGCCCTAGAACGACTTATATGTAGGTATACTGACTGTTCGTGATGTATGAACGTAAACGAAGCAAAAGGAGTCGAGAAGAGGAGAGCCTCTTTTCGACTCCTTTGGTTCGTTTACGTTAGGAGTTTCTGGCTACCTCCATGTGAAAAAAGCGTGAGTTTATGTATCTATGTACCTACAGAAAATATTCAACCCGTAACTGGTACCAAAACCGGAATCTCTATCGCCAACAAAATCACAAAGTCATCTTTTAAACCGAGCTCAATGTTGCAACAGGTCCGCAGTTTATTGAACAACGTTGTATAAGCTTCCTCTAGCTTCCTAGATTGATAAGTAGCATTTTAAGTTTTTCTTCCATTCAGGATGGAAATAATTTAATGGCTTTAGAACTGGCTGGATTGCAACTCTATTGATAACTTCCTTAAGAAGCTTAAGGGTGGTTTCACACTGTCTGGTATGACTTTTTCTGTCAGATGTGATTGGTTATATTATTGGATATTGAGGTTGACAGTCAGATGGCCCTAGTTTATCATTTGTGACTTCGAGTTACAGCTTTAAGTAAGCGGGCACGCCCTATAAGAAACTGAAAGGAAAGCCGTAATATCCTTACATATGGATATAGAACGAACTAATTATAATTTTTTGGCATCCTCTATATAACGGTTACTGTTGCAGAGTTAATTATTATGTAATATTAATTATTATGTGTAATTGTTATAGACGAAAAGGATCAGTTACTGACGTATCGGCTGTCAGCAAATTAAAAAAATATTACATTTTAATTTTATGCTGCTCATTGCCTGCTAGTTTTAAAATTGATTAGAAAAAAGCAACTTGAGATGGTCTAGGCTATTGTGCTGTGATTTCTCTATTATATTATTCAAATGAGTAATTATACCCATGTATATCCATCTGAATAAGAATAAATATAATTAATAATGAAAAACATTTTTTTCCTCTGACATCGCATCTCCCCCATTGAAATGAATTACATCAAAAATTGCCAAAAAAATAGGAGAATACCTAATTGTGTGAAAACAAATTTTGCGCATGCAATTGAAAGCCGAGATATTAATATTAACTATTTAATGATCATCTCCATATAAGTTTTTCGAAAAAAAAAACAAAGATGTATTTTCCACCATGTTCTATGACGTCATATCAAGTGTGTATCAAGATCAAGGTTATCTTAAGCAATTCCAATTAAAAAAACGATGAATTCGAAAAAAAATCTGTCTATGAACGCCGATTTTCAGCCCACCGTGCGACGTCAGAAAATGATATTCCATAGGATAATGTAGAATCCCTCTAAGAAAACGATAAAAGCTTGGAAGCTGTTTGCAATTTTGTTTGCGGATCGGTTAAAATGGAATTTGTTTAAGAAACATTATATTTTGTATGTATTTTGACAAGCGAGCGTATGGTACGCGTATGGATTTTTTTGGTGGAACTTGATCAGAAATCGATGTTATCATCAAAGATAAATACCACCCTTACAATCATGTCGTTTCTATAACAAAAAACAACGCTGCTTTGTCTGTATGTCCGTTTATAACTAGAAAATCACATAACCGATTGGCTTATTGGTTGATTCGCACGAATTTACTCGCCCAAAACGGGCCTTTTAAATAATATGATTTTTTCTGTAGGCGATTCGCACGAAGTTAATTTATTGGTATTCGATTGGGAATCGATAACTCCAGAAATACGTATTAGGCAATTGGCATATTTTGAATTTAATGCAATATAGTTATGTAAAAGTACACTAGAAATTACATTTACCAATTAGTTTTGTACAAGTTTATATTATTATGTTATTCAGCAAATGCTTATGAGTAAAAAAAAATATAAAAGAAAATATTTTGTGTGCCGATTGCCTAATATGCTATAATATAATAGTATTTCTGGAGTTGTCGATTCATCCACAAATAAATTAACTTCGTGCGAATCATTTCTTAAATTAATTATATCAATAAATAATGAATGTATTGATTTGTTTACAATTTTCTAAAATAGCATCTTGGAGCAACCTGTACTTAAAGAACTGTAGCGCAGAGGTCATTTGCTGGGGTAATAGATCATAACATCGCATCAATGAAATTAAAACGAATAACGTGCATGGAGTAGGCGAATTGAAGGAAGTAGAGAGCTTTATTATTTTGTTTGTTTGAATTTTTTTATTTTTTATTTATAATTATTGTATCTTATTATATTTTTTTATGATTATTGGCCACAACACCACAGTGTTGGATTAATGTCGCCATTATGGTGGCATGTTGTATAAAAATGTCGATTCGCCCGTTACAGGCGAGCAAATTCGTGCGAATCGACCAATAAGCCATCAGATTTGCGTGGGTTCTTTTTACCAGACTGCACGACCTCAAACACCGGGTTATGTTTTTCACGCGTATATTTTACACACTTATATTTTACTGGGTATCATTGTGTGTGATATTCTTTATACCCTCGAAGCATCTTAACGGCTGGGTGGGTTTTAATACCTGAGGTGATTGAGTCGTCTAGGTCGCGCGAGGGTTATTGGCTTCTGCCGGGAGGACACGGCGCGGCATACGCTGGCACAGTGTGTCGCATGGGAGGAGCCACGCCGTGCCCTCATTTCAGGAGTAGGCAGGACCTGTCGATGCCGGCCGTGGTTGAGTCGATGGTCGATGGTCCTGGGTCGCGGTGGTATACTTCTGCGAAACAGTCGTGTCTCAGGAGGAGGCTGCGGAAAGGGAGCGGGACATCTCTTGCGCTAAACCGGCCCGCAGCAGGTGTAACGAGCGTCGGCAGAGGGCAGACAATGCCCTCTTCCGGCCCCACTAAATGGGTCTAGGGATGGCGGACTCGGGGACGTCCTCCGCCCCCTATCATACTGGACCTGAGGTGGCGGCGCGTAGTGATCCACGCACGTCCCATCCAGTCGCGGGAGGGACAAACACCGCGTCCCCCAGTCTAGAGGTGGCCGGCATTAGCTGGGGATCGCGGAAGTCGCACTTGATCCCATGATCCCCGGTGCAAGTGTGGGAAGGGGCGTAGCATATCCATGAGGATTTTCCACCCCGGAAACAAAAAAAGAAAAAAAAAATGGTTATTGGCTTGCTAGTTGGTGGCATAAAATCTAATATTTAACTAATATAACTGCCACCAACTGCATCAGACTACTTGATATGTGAGCTTGTTTTAAACTTTTTAGTTGCAGTCGTTTTATTGTTATTTTTTATTAATGAACTAGTTGTTGTCTAACTGGATTGTGGGGGTCAGATAGGCAGTCGCTCCATGTAAAATACTGGTATTCAGCTGCATCCGGTTAGACTGGAAGCCGACCCCAACATAGTTGAGAAAAGGCTAGGCAGATGATGATGAGTTACTGTCTATAATAAAATTAGTTACTCCTTATTTACATCAGCTATCTTTCAATGAAAGTCTCGTCGAAATCGGTCCAGCCGTTTCGGAGATTAACCGGAACAAACAGACAGACATTTTTAAAAATAGTTTTTTTGTTTTGTGTGTATTTATACATTACAATAATTATGCATTCAGTAAAAAGCTGTTATTTTGACGTTACAAACAGACACTTCCATTTTATTTATTTGTTTAGATTCTTACATATTCTCTAGGTGTGTTTTAGTTTGCCTGAGCATAGCCGATTATATTTCAAGAACATCTGATTTTGTATTGTTTTCTCAATTAGATTAGATTTTTTTTTTAAATTTAAAAATTTCTTAATTACAAACAAGAATTGAGAAACTGTATCATCCCAACCTCATCCCCACTCCCTCTCTACCCCGTTCCAGTACGAAAAAAATAAACATGTTCAATCCGATCGTTAAATGGTTCCGTGCCTACTTTAATAACAATATGAGCGCAATCTTTTGCTCTGCTAACCTCATGAAGCTCAGTTTGTTATTAGCAAAAATTTCCTTTTGAGTTATTTTTTGCCTTAAATAAAGTAGTAGGTAGGTTCCTATTCTTTTATCAAACTTCCATTTTAGATTTTTAACTTTAAGGGCTGGCTTTTACCTTGGTCAGAGGCTAAGATTGCCATACAACGTGGCAATGCCGTCATTCTCTTGGGTACTTTACCAGTCGACAGCGATGCTGAGGAATTTATTGACGCCATATTTTAGTTTATTAATAGTTTTAGTTTATATAGGATATAATTTTGTTATTTTTATAAATTAATTAGATATAAGTTATTATTCATGTATATATTAATTAAATAGTTTGATTACTTTAAGGAGGCTAGTTTAGCCCTAGGGATGCAAGAAGTACCTTATAGTATCGATATTTTTTAATGATATTGATATCGATTTCGATATTAACCAAAAAAAAAAAAAGATCGATCTATCCATATTATATCGGTGAAATTTTCAAGCAAATATTTGTACTTTATGAAATTCTATTGTGTTTGTGTTTTATTCATATAAATACCAAACAAGGAACATCATTTCTGATGTAATATATGTACAGTTATACACACGGCTACACATCAAGCTATACATTTCCAGTTTATGCTGATCTCGCATTATATAGGATTTCCGTATAATGAGAGGTCAGTGTATAGTGTAAAATAAGTCTACTTTTTTACGGCTCTGAATTCCAGCGGTTTTAGTCAGTGGCAACAACGGTGTCGCTATTGGAAATATATCGTATTTGATAAATTTTCGGTACTTGATATTTTATATCGATTTATTAATGAATCGAAATAATAGGTATCGCCAAATTATATCGATATATCGAACAAAAAATATCGATGTATTCACACACCATTGTGAACAGCCAGTCGAGTCTTTTTGGGCATCAACTTTTTGGTCACAATCGCATGTTTTTGACCATATACTTTACGCCTTTATTTATAAAACTTCCCTATAAATTATGTTAGTAGTAATGGTCTCAGCAGTCAAGATATACAGAACCTCAGAACTGGTGACGTGGGAGCAAGCAACGAACTACCGTGTGAGAAGCAGTTAGTCCTGAGGTCTCGTCTTCAGTAGCAATTTTCCATTGCTTGCGAAGTTTTTGGTTTTAGTGAATTAATGAACGCCTGCGTTCCTGTTTATATACTAAATGTCACAAAACTGATACACTGACAGATGCATTCGTCAAGAATAATGTGGTAGAATGCTGTTGTTACTGTTAATATTACTGTTCTGCATAATCTACTGTAATATTATTAAAGCCGATGGGGCCGAAAGGTTCTGGAGTGGCGACCACGTACTGAGAGACGTAGCGTTTTGAAGGGCTCCCACAAGGTGGACTGATGTCCTTGTGACGGCCGCAGGAATCCGCTGGATTCGGGAAGCACGCAACCGGTTGAAGTAGCGGTGCTTAGAGGAGCCCTATGTCCAACAATGGATGTCTTTCGGCTGAAATTATGATGTTGTGATAAAACTACAAACTAACGATTTTCTAAATTTTTCCTTTACTTGTGCTGTGAGACTTACCTTTTGTCAAATTTTATGATTCTAGGTCAACGGGAAGTAGTATTAAGGTTTTGATTTATTTGCGAGTATCAAAATAATGTCGCCTAAATGACCGTATTTTTTATTGCGTTAACTTAGATGCTTGAATTTTTAGAACTCCAAGCGACCGTAGACTTTCGTATTTGGTATAAATTTCAACTCGATATATACCTCCACGCTTTCCTGAGAAAAAGGGTATTGACTGACAGACTGACAGACAGACAGATAGATGGATGGACGGACAACGAAGTGATCTTATAAAGGTTCCGTTTTTTTTTCTTATAGGTTTCGGAACCCTAAAAAGTAAGCTATATTCTCATTTCCCACGCAAGTTTGGGACAAGGTTTTTTGCGATTTCAGACTCTTCTAGTACTTAAAGTTCGGTTGGTCTCGTAGAGTTTGTTGATCCTCATAAGAAACAGGAACGATTGGCATCAAAAAATTGTCTTGTTAAAATTACCCATTTTCTGGCTAACTGTAATTTTTTTTTCGGAATCTGTGTATGCTAATCAAACTGTCTTAAAAAGTTAAGGACAGTCTTCTCCGACCGATTTTGTGTATCTACGTTGGTTAAGGTAGTGCCGCTACCGCCCCATCTCAAAAATCCACTTTGCATATTATGTCATAATGATTGTCAGCGTAGCCCCATAAACATATAGCGTGATTGTTAAATCTGTAACTATCTGCAATGTTCTAACCGTTAGACTCGTCTTTAAACAATTTGCTGTAAACTATAGAGGAGTACAAACTAAATGAAATATTGGTCATCCCCCAAAGCAAATAGCGTGATAATATATAACCTCCCGACTGACCAGACTTATAGGGAGTATCTATGCAAAATTTGAACAGAATCTATTTGGTAGAATTTGCGTGATGCTCTAACATACATTTAGACTAGCAGACAAAAATTCTAAAAATTATATTTTCGACATTAGAATCGATCCCAGACCTCGTAGCAATTATTTTTTTTTTCAAAAACATTCAATGTACAATTTTGACTTCGCTACGATTTTATTATATGTATAGATTAAACAGTGTCAAAATTAAATTCCAGTTTCCTGCACATGTTTTTGTTTCATAAAGCAATCTAGAAAAAATAAGCCCTTAGAAAATAAGAACTAGTGACATTAAGAGAAATCTTTTAATGTCACTAGTTATTATTTTCTTAGTTTGGGTTAGTTAAACTAGGCCTATCTCTTTAATTTACAGTGATAAGAAAGTCGTTGTAATAAGCCCTTAGGCGTCTCAAAGGTCTGCCTGGCTTGGGCGGAGCACCGCCCGCCGTGTCCTCACGGAGGCGATCGGCGGCGGCGATCTCTAGCGTCCGGGCCTGGTTCAGGCCATGGTTCGGAGCGAGAGTGCATGGGAGGCCGTCACCTCCTTCTGCGAAGCAGTAATGCTCGCAAAGGAGGAGGCGGAACGCGTGAGGGTGAGGCAAGGTTCGCGCCCTCGCGCCCTTAGTCGCCGCAGGAGACGCCCCGGGCGTCGGGAGTCGCAAGCCGATTTCCGGCCACCGTACGCGCGGGCCTGCGGACGGTGAGCGATGGGTAGCTCGTCGTCCGATAAGGACCAGGCCCGGGTCGACGGCGCGTTGTGTTCCACGCGCGCCTCAAAGAGATGTCAGCACCAACTGACGGGGTCCGGCAGGACCAATCCTGCCAGGGTTGCGAGTTTGTCCGAAAGGGATATCGTGGCCCTGACACACAGGCAACGAAAGGAAGACGGGTGGATTTTAGTCAGTAAAAGTCTGACACGCCCTCCGAGAAGTTATTTTATAATTTCCCACCCAAAAAAAAAAGCCGTCTCAAAGAAGTCGTCGATTTAAAGTAATTTAAGTTACGCTAACATCTACTCCACGAGAATTAAATCAAACAGCCTGTTTTTGGCCCAAAATTTGAAAACGACCCTGCTATAAAACGTCAAAAGACATAAATAAACAACAGGTTTATTCCTCTATCATAAAGAATAGGCCTGTGTGCCAGCAATGGGAACGTTATCTCCTGATTATGCTATGCTTATGCAAATCATAAATACAAAGGTTCTGTATTCCATTTTGGCGTACGGAACCTTAAAAAAACAAATGGTGAGTGGTGGAAAAAAATCGCGATTCCATAAATTGTTCAGTAAAACTTGAATGTGTTTCTTTCATTTCGCGTTTATCCTGAATTTCTTTGCTAGCTTTAATTTAAAAAGTTGGATTGATGTCCTCGGGCCGAAATCACTGGCTGTTTTTTGTATGACTATGTTTCTGGAGTAATAATTACCCTGTTTTTTCTGTCCTATGAACGGGTATCGCTCGTTAAATTATTTCGGTGTCTGATTGTGAAACTGTTGATGGTTTATATTTTTGGGATAAGGATGGTTATTATTAACTGTTCTTTTAAAAACATAAGTGTGTTTTAATAATATTTTCTTACGTCTGCAGTATTTTGATTTTCCAGCTAGAACGAATAATTCAAAAACATGCGGCATTCGCATTGGGTTCGCGTGGTGGATTACAGCGCTCTCAGAGAAAAGGGGCTCGAAATGGGACTGCTACCTGCTATATTATTACTAATTACATACATTCGCGCTTTTTCCCATAGAGCAGAAACAGTTACACAAAGCCATAATTCTGCTACGATTCTTACATACTGATTTTGCTTCATCGTCGTTCTTATTTTGGTCATACACACCCACTACGTTACAACAGCCTTTATTAGATTCACTCATTGACGAACGCTCAAAATGGTTTTTGAATCCGAGGTTTTTGAAACTAGTAGTCCTGCGAACAGTAGACTTCGCGGGTACAAACTTTTATGCAACAATTAATATACCACTAAAGTTATTTAAAACGGGATATTAAACGGGATATTAAGAGCAGGCAGTCTAAATCAAATATCGAACGCAAGCCCTGCCCCTCGCTCCCCGCCACTCCGTCATGTGTTAAACGCTAATACATCAGTAATAATGTTGGATATCGCGTTCGCTCTTTGATCGTGTTCGAGCACGAAACTAAATAGCGTTAGTCTCAATTTTTCTGGCCGTCTCAAGTCGTATGGTTACTTCACTAGTTACGTCGCGTAACTAGTGAAGTAACCATACGACTCGGTACTCGATACTCACGATAAATTGATTCAAGTTAAATGTCAAAACGGGCCTATTATTTTTTGACAACTATAGTCGTATTATTACATGCTAGTTACGTCAATCGTCAAACTCCTGTTTCTGGCAACAAGACAACGGCACACTAACCACCCGAGACGTGACCCAAGTGCGTAAAAATACATCTGACAACAAACCACGTAGGTAGTTAATAAAAAATTGTAGGTCAGTTACCTCTTCATAACAACTTAAGTCCTACTACCTCTTATCACGCATTATTTCATTTAACACGATTTTGTACCTACGAGGTAATGTATGCAGAAATAAATCATTTATGATTTACAACTGGTTACACAATTTTGGTGCTGACATAAGCGTTGCGTAGAAAACGGGCGCGATTTTGTCTGTTGCCGCTAATTTGAAATCGCGCGCTTTTTAGCGTGTTCCCGCGCTTACTCGTCTTTCTGATTGCATCTTAGCATTCTCTTGCGGATTGTCTAGAACGTCTTGATGAATAATAATAATAATAATAATACCAGCCTAATATCGCCCCACGCACTGCAAGGAAAAATCCTCTTCACTTACAAAGAAGGCAAGCATTGATCACCACTCTTGCTCAAGATGGGTTGGCGATTTCAGACTAAACCATAAGTCCAGTATCCTCATGATGTTTTTTTTTTACACCGATGTGTCCTGAAGTACTTACATATTAATAAAAAAAGACATGTTGGTACTTGTCCGGATTTGAACCAGTGTGGGTTAGAATCCAAGCTCGTGCATGAGAAGCGAGGCTTTCACCACTGGGCCATCGTAACAGGTCAATATATACATGACCTTGTGGTGGCATCTATAACCTGACGTCACACAATCCTGCATCGCGTAAAAAACGTTTACCGCGCGACTGGCGTATATGTTACGGCTAAGACCCGAAGTGCGGCTACACCTAGTTTTAGCCGGTTAGAACTAGGTGTAGCCACTTACTCTTGGTTAAACCTAGTACGAGCCGATTGTTTTCGGGTAAAACTAGGTGTAGCCTTCATCATGCCGGCTACAACTAGGTCCAGCCATTCCCTGTTGGATAAAACTAGGTCTATCCGATATCATTCCGGCTAGAACTAGGTCCAGACAATCCCTGTTGGATAAAACTTAGATGCGTGTCCCGCCAAGCCTTCCGCCCCGCGTCACATATTATTTTAAGTAGAAAGTAGCAGCTCAATAATCAGTTTTTAGCTTTATTTTAATTTAAACTGGCATCGAATTTTTGTTTTGGTAACTGAATTTACCAACAATAGAGGGGATCTGGCGCTCGGCGGCCGCTGCCGCAGCACGCTCGCTTCGCTCGCTCGCCTTCGCTTGTTAATGGTTACTGTTCTAACCTAACCTAACCCAAATGATTCAAGCTGCCAGGCGCCTGTTACTTGTTTCAACTTGTTTGCATCTAGTTTTATCCAACAGGGAATGGCTGGACCTAGTTGTAGCCGGCATGATGAAGGCTAGACCTAGTTTTACCCGAAAACAATCGGCTCGTACTAGGTTTAACCAAGAGTAAGTGGCTACACCTAATTCTAACCGGCTAAAACTAGGTGTAGCCGCACTTCGGGTATTAGCCGTAACATATATATACAACATCCCGACATCAACCGTCTGGCAGTTGGATCTTCTCTTATCTATGGAGGATGAGAGAACTTTATATCCTGTTCCTCATACCTCTATAACCTTATGTATGAGATTATATTAACCTGGTCTCTGAAATGGAGGTTAAACTACAGGAGTCAATGATCCAATACTTCAGTTAGGTTGACGATACTGTTATGTAATGCGTAGATTTATAAATGACGTAGGTACTGATCATTTCTTAAATGGAATCGAAATTGAATGTTTGAATATCCATGCCAGAACGTTGGTGTGTAGCGCCTCCAGGGTTTTTATTAAATATTATTATACTAAATTGGTTTAGGTAGTTAAATAAAGGTAAACAAATCATAATAAAAGGGTTTTGTAGATGACACTTTCTTGTTTAAAAATACGTTGTAACATATAACCAAATTAAATTAATTTTTGATTTTACGATAGTTTCCTCTTTTACTATTGTATGTTAAACTTTATCATTTATTCTTAAACTACTCTTCGTAGATGTAATTGCTTCAGCAAATTTTTTTTGTTAGTATTTTATTAATACTATAGTATTTTGTCATCTGTCTGTTGTAAACAGCCCAAAAAGACAGGTTCTTTAAACGTCAACGAAATAAAACGTTGCTAAATTGAAGAGTACAACTGTGAACTAGCATGACAACTGAAGTGACAGGTATTACGTTTAGTCGGTTGCTTGACAGCTCTCTCGTCCCGTGTTTTTTTTGTTTACCTTTATTTAACTATCTAAACCAACGGAGCATAGGTATATAATATTTAATTCTGATCCTTCGTTACATTTTATTTTGCTAAAGAAAAAGCTTTTTTATAGAAATAATTTCCCATTGAAACTGTTATTCGAATTAGAGCAATTCCAACAATTTAATTGATATTCAGACAACGTAAAAACGAACTATCAAATCTCCTACAATAACTAGGAGTGTTACTCATAATTACAGCTTCCTTTGTTCTTTCACGTTAAAGGCAATCCTTTTATGTTGCCAACTTACAAAATGGTATTCAAGCAAAATCATTTTCTATTGCGAGTGAATTCTTATTACGCGTCGTGAGATTTTCTCTTAACAATGGTCCAGAACGTAATCATTGTGTCATTTATGAACAATCCCTATTCAGAATGGCATGATATCTGACACAGAGCGGAAAAGTTGCGCTGATAAAATTGATTGTGAGAAAGATTATAATGGCTAGAAAGGGAGTGACTTCGGAGTTGACAGCTAAAGCCGATCGTCTATGGCGCCAAACAAAAGTACTTAACGTGTTACAAAAACAAATCAACGGCAAGAATATCACAACACTAGTGTTTTAATGGTTATTAACTAGTTTGTTATTGGTTATGCCGTGTAATTACAGATACGAATGCAGACAATTTTAAGAAAAATAATGAAATTGTATAAAAAGTAACGGTTAGTAACGTAAGTAAGTAAAGGTTAAGACACGTGCGCAAAATTTCATGTAATAACATCTGCTATATTTTAATTTTAATAAAATTCAGAATAACATAATTAAGTCGGTCACCGATATCTCTTATTCATTTTTAAGGTTCCGTACCCAAAGGGTAAAACGGGAACTCTATTACTAAGGCTCCGCCGTCTGTCTGTCTGTCCGTCTGTCACCAGGCTGTATCTCATGAACCGTGATAGTTAGACAGTTGAAATTTTCACTGATGATGTATTTCTGTTGCCGCTATAACAACAAATACTAAAAAACAGAATAAAATAAATATTTAAGGGGGCTCCCCCACAAACGTGATTTTTTATGCTTGTTTTTGCTCGATATTAATGACGGCAACCGGTAGACGCTTGAAATAGTGACAGAATATTAAGTTATAAATTCACGTTAAAAAAAAAAAATATTTAAGGGGCTCCCATACAACAAACGAGGATTTTTTTGTTTTTGTACATAATGGTACAGAACCCTTCGTGCGCGAGTCCGACTGGCACTTGGCCGGTTTTTAGAGATTCGTGGCGAAAATGGGAAAAAAAGACAGCAGGAAATAAGTACAGTGTTTGTTTGTCTCAGGCAATTTAGCCCAAAACTATGTATATGACGCACACAAATTATAATACCCGCTTCTTCTTTAGAAAACCTGGTTATCCAAATCTATTTTTAGTGATCTCAAGTCACATTCACAACAAACATACGTGGTAATTGCGCGTCATGTTCGTGAACAGGCGCCGTCAGTTGAGACCGGTCCTCTCTTAACTGGAATTTCATGTCTTAACTTAGAAAACCTCTTAACTTGCGGTTTATTGAATCGTATTATGTTTTTTTTAACATGTTCTCTGAATCATGTCTACATAGAAGCAACAAGAATAATGTACCCAGGATATTGTCATATCTTGATTTAAAAGAGTGTTCATGCGTGCGCATCTTGCACATAGGCATTCCAAACCAATAATGGCGGCGGAGAGATGCGGGGGGACACTAGCTGCACGGGGGGGACTCGCACGCGAGCCCCGCCGCCATTCGGACAGCAGCTAAGACCGAGTGCACGTCTATTGAAATCTTATAAAATAAGTCTTTATAAAATATTATATCTATTTATGCCTCGGCTATCTTATTAAAATAAATCTATTTATTTTATTGCTGGTTACGTGCGTTTCAATCATCTTCCAACAAAGAGTGTCTTAGGAGTTTCTTGCCCGTTCTTCTCCATAGAGATGTATGTTTTGAAATGGGCTTCAACTTTTTGACTAACTGACCGACTCTTTGAGAATTCCAAAGTACCTGTAAATGGTTTAATTGAAATCAATCTTGAATTGATGGCTATAAAAGTAGGAGAAGACCAAAGAAACGATGGATGGACTGTGTGAAAGATGATATGGCTAGAAAGGGAGTGACTACCGAGATGACGACTAATAGAGAAGTATGGAAGAAAGGGCCATGTTGCGCCGACCCCAAATCAATTGGGATATGGGCAGGAGAATGATGATGAATCTTGAATTGAAATACCTTCTATAAAATAAACCGCTTGCAGTAACTTTAAGCCAACGAGTTAGTTGATGATTATGTTAAAACCTGACTCGAATAAATCTAGGCCTACTTACTATCAACAGCCATAACTAACAAAACGCACGAACGCAATAACACCGTTCTATTCCGATATCTGAATTAATAGACACTGTCCACTGAGCGTGTAGCGGTATGCGGTGTGACCGCATGCTACATATATAATATGTAGTTATACTTCCGAACCGGAACGGTAGCCATGATGTGCCGGATTAGTTGAAGGATACCGTTTACGGTGGCTCGAGTAAAGATAATTATCTGAAGCTGAAGATGGAAATACAAGATATTATTAAGATTGTGGTTTGCGTTGTTGAGAAATTAATAAAAGACGACTAATAAAAGGAATTTACAGGGCAGACGTGAGTGAGAAACACCGCCCTAGAAGGACACAAAGTACTGAACTTATTAGTGATGTTGTTCAGAAACGTCAGATGCGTAGTACCTACTCCAGCGTGCGTGTATGACCAAATTTATGAACGTAAACGATGTAAACGGAGTATGTAAGGAGCGTAGTAGGTGGCGTTCTATATGAAATTAAATGAAATCGTTTATTCTGTAAATAGGATATTGGAATCACTTTTACACGTCATATTAAAAACTAAAAAATAACGTATAAATAAAAATATAGTTTCTGCCAACCCTATGGGAAAAAGGTGTGAGCTTTTTGTATGTATACAGTGTGAGTCTTGATAATGTGTACATATCGAAGTTAAGGAAACTTAGTTCAATTTTATCGACGGTAAAAATATAAAAAAAACACATTTTTTTAAATTCTTGTTCGCTGCTGTTACCACTGTGTAAACAAATCGGTATAACTTTTAAATTAAACGATCTATCACGATGAAACAAACTCTGTAATAACTGGAAACAATAGGGCGTCTTTATAAAATGAAAACTAAAGAAAAAAGTCGCCCTCAATTGAGAGTTAGGTTGATTTTATAACAAAAATCTGATATTTTTTCATCATTTTTCACAATAATTGTAAAATATCTCAATAAAAGTCCTGAAAACCTACCCTTTTTTATTACTTTAAATTATTTTCCATCGTATTAGCTTTCTAAAAGTAAAAATAACATGTTTCTAAGTCAATCACAACGTTTCCTATAAGCTGTTAAAGAAAGGCCTTACACTCGGCTACGTACTTTACTTTAGCAGGTAGAGACCCTTTATTTGTAAATTATTACATTTTTCAGTTTAAGTATTTTTTCCGTAGATAAAATTAAGCTAAGTTTCATTAATTTTGATAAGTGCATATTATCAAGACTCACACTGTATATGAATTCAGATTATGGTTTGAGTATTTTACCTTATCACGCAGAAAACATCAGTATTTGGCTTCTGATTGGCAAGAGTAATCGCTAAGATAACATCGAATATTATGAAGCATTGCAAAAAGGTTCAATCAGAGAATTTTAGAATAATGTTCAGTGGTTTAACTTGATTTTAAAATGGACAGATTTCATCTTACAAATTTAATTTAAAAATAAAGTTTGCTAGCCTTTTAACAAGGTTTTATTTAACTTGCTCTGTTTATTCGTCATCTCGTCGAAACACCGATTTTATGAGCCCCATTATTATTCTTAGTTTAGAATTAATTGTCCTAAATAAAAATTCCTAATATCTCCACAAAATGATAAGCCCTACAAAATAGACGAAACAACCTTTGTTTGAATTTCTTCTACTCTTCTTTGTTCAAAAGACCATAATATTCCGAGACGTAGCCTCCTTTCGTTGCAAATTTCTTTTTAATCACCAAACACATTTCCCAGCAGGTTTTTGAGGTTTTAATTGCAAAGTCTGGCATCTAGAGAAAACCAGAAAAAAAGAAAATCGTTCTATTTTTATTATTTGAATGAGTTCTTTGATACAAATTTGAGTACAATGCTTAGCTTATTGAAGTGGGAATTGTATTTAATTTTATTTAATAAATGTTAGTGGTTTGAGCAAATATAAAAATGTAACCTTTAAGTGCTTTTTTCAGTGCAAGTAATTTGAAAGAAATTGGAATTCATTCCAATTTGGGTGTTACATTGGAGTTATTAGATAAACGAGTATGAAGCAGAATATAACAGTGTAAACAATATGCTTGCATGTAAAAAAGTTCACTTTGATACGAGTGCCTGGCAAGGGGCGGAAACAGAAATATGTACGTACCTGCGTAGGAACAATAATGAGCATACAACTTACCTTACCGCTACGCAAAAACGATTTTCGTGAATAAAAATTACTATTTCATAATAGCGTTTCGATATTTACGGCCGTATGGTGCCGGACGTAAAGAATAGCACCATCCTATTTCTTCCCGTGGGTGTTGTAAAAGGCGACTAAGGGACTTACTAGAGAACGGGCGTTCTCTATGCATTTTAACACCATACTGCGATCGCCAACCCGCCTGCCAAGCGTGGCGATTATGGCCCCCAAATGTTGGGGGGGGCCTATGTCCCGTAGTGGACGTCTTTCGGCTGAAATGATGATCGTTTCGATAACACTATATTCTTATAAATATAATATGGTTGATGGCATTTCTACAGCCATGTTAAAAAGGTACTCTGCTATCCTCACACCTGTGCTATGCCATATCTTCAACCTATGCCTCGTCAAAGGCCATTATTCATCCCGTGCCTGTATTTCTAATTATCGCCCTATTGCGGTTCTACCTGCTCTATCCAAGATCTTAGAACGACTCATTAGTAACAGGCTTATTACATACCTTGAAAGCAATAATTTATTGTCTACCAACCAATTTGGGTTCAGGAAAAAAAAATCAACTTCTGACGCCGCCTTGAAACTTTAAACTACGCCTTTAACCGCCTTTAAACTACGACGACACTGAATATTTGTTTACTTCACAATCGTAATGAGTTCTCTAACACTCCGTATCCAAACTCAACCTCTTTCCCTTCCGTTTACACACACACACAACATCCATCTCATAACACTCATGCACACCACACCACACCTCATCACAAAACACACACATACTAACACTTCACACACTTAGTATAAGTTAAAATATGTTTTCACCTTATAGTCCAAACCAGTCTATTGTATTTTTTTTTACTCCTTTGGGAACCTGGGCTGGCGAACCTTAATACAGGTTATCATGTAACCTAGCTAGGACGCCAGATTCAACTATGTTGTGTAACTCTCTTTACGATTTTTCCCTAAATTGTTAAATCATATTTGTGTAACAGACTGTATCTACCACACTTTTGAAATAAATTATTATTATTATTATTACATCCTAGGATGATATCAGCAGGTAAATTTAATGTACCTAGAATAAGGAATTATTTAGGCGACCGAACGCTTGATAAAAGAGTACCTTCTCAACCAATTGCCTACTGATATTAGAACTCAGGAAATAAAGGTAAATTTGCAAAGTTACTTAAGCAGTTCATTTTCAGGAGTGTGTAAACGATGTTCTTAGGAAAATGGTTTGCAGATTGTTGGTGGAGAGCGGATGAGTGATT
Source organism: Tiliacea citrago (assembly GCA_963921375.1). Taxonomy (NCBI): domain Eukaryota; kingdom Metazoa; phylum Arthropoda; class Insecta; order Lepidoptera; family Noctuidae; genus Tiliacea; species Tiliacea citrago. Next base: position 10,552,113 of record OY992804.1, read on the forward strand.
AGGTATATTATATAAGATATAAGTCATAAGATAATTGTTAGTTACTATAGATGTACAATTTGTGAAATTTAAGTGTCCGCACTAGTAAACCTAAATTGTAGAACTGTATGCTCTGTTCCCACAGACAAACCGTGAAAACGGTTTTACGGGGCAAGACCTTAAGTCAAGATTTTTGTAAACATCGTTTTTTTAATAAATAAATTAATTAATAATAACTAATATTATAAATGCGAAAATGACTTTGTTTTTTACGCTTTTACGCTAAACCGGCTGAACGGAATTGAATTAAATTTGGTTCATGGTACACTATGGTATACTTACACTAGTAGTATGTTCCCGTGGCATAAATTCCGACCTCCACGCGGGCGATGTGTGGGCAAAAGCTGGCATATCAATACTTTAGGAGAAATTTGCTTTAAAATCTTGCGTAATTGTAAGGTATTTATGCTCGTGACTGTACAATTGTAAATACAGACATATTTATGTAGGCTTAGCAATTATTATCTCCTCGCCCATTTTCACTAACTCTAGACGACACCTAAATTAATGCCTAGTGCTAATGAAAACGGGCATTAGCTCAAATATAAGTTTATGTACGTCGACTAAAACTGGCCATTGTGTCACCTTATGTAAAATTTCTATATTCATATTATCTGTATTACGTACGGTGTACATATTAAAAAGTATTCTATTTTATTATATTCTTGACCAAACAATCAAAAACTTACAAATTTGGTGAACGTAAATGAATCGACTCATTTTGAGCTACGCGAATTACACCGGGTTACGCTCGTCTGCCCCAGCCCTTCGCGCTCCGAAGCACTTCAATTCGCTTTATCAGACCTGAATCATACATTTAAGAATCGGGACTACGGGTGGCCTTTACACAATCAATAATTTAAGTCAAAGTTCAACAACCCATCCACACGACCTTCAATTGATAATTTATATCCAACAGATGAAGGGAATCTTGTCTAACATTCTACTGCAGACGAGTTTACGAGTCTGACGTCACTACAGCGACACATTCAAAGTGAAATATATCCCTTCGGTGCTCCTTAAGGTGCAGTCACACGGTAATCTTAAATTGCTCGAGTAATTTTTGATAAATATAACGTCACGACAACATCCCGCAGTTTACTGTGATCCTAGGCAGTAGTGCGATTTTACGACCCAAATTTATTGTCCAATTCGGGGCAATGTTATTCAAATATCACGACATCGACAAGCAATAATTCACTGCGATGTAACCATTATTGCCAGAGATACCTCTGAATATAATTTGATCAAAGGGGAGCTTCTTAATTTTAAGAACAAAATAAAACTAGATTGCTTTAAGTATATATGCAACTGTGCCGGGCAGTATCATCATCATCATCTGCCTAGCCTAATGAACCATATGTGCCGGGCAATAATTGCTCAAAAATTGCCCATGTAGCCACAGCTTTAGGTGACCCTTAGAGGTTTACGAGACGCCATAAGACGTTGCAATACATCTTATATTGCATGTTTGACAACACATGGCGAGGATATTGCTCGGATTTCTCGCAAGATCTGCGTTTTAGGTAAAGGTAAGGGACGGTTGTTGTGTATTTAAAGGACCAATAGTTCGGTTTTATTGCTCGAGTAGAGTTTTATGTGGTATTAAAGTTTTCATGTTTAATTCAAGTGTGTTTTATGTGCTATCGTGGGTTGTGCTGTGATGGTCTCATTTGACGGAGTTATGGAGACATTAAATGCTGGTATTTATGTTCAGGTGTATTCACTTCTTTAGTTGTGTGCTATTTCTTGATATTTAATTACATATTTCTACCTAGTCAGCTGTCAAGTCAGAGGCCCGAATTTACGTTACATTTAGTCTGCACGTTCGTGCTAGGCCCACTGGTCACGAGACGAAGTCGCAAACCGAAATCTGTGGTAAAAACAATATCATTTTTATTAAAATTGTGTTTCTATTATTAATATTTTCAGAATTTAACCTATGGATTTTTTTTCTTCAGTTGTGAAATAACTTAAAGTTTATTGTTAGTAGTTAGTTTTGTAAGTTACAGATGGGATAACAACCAATCCAGGATATCCTGTTTTACAAGGTAAGTAAGCGACATAAAATATCAAAATATACCCATAATTAATCATCATCATTCCAGCTGAAAGATGTCCACTGCTGGCCTCCCCCAAAAGGGGGGGGGGGGGGGTTGCCATAATCGCCACGCTTGGCAGGTGGGTTGCCGATCGCAGTATGGTGTTAAAATGCATAGAGAACGCTGCTGCCCATTCTCTAGTAAGTCCCTTAGTCTCCTTTTACGACACGGGAAGAAATAGGGAGGTGCTATTCTTTACATCCGGCATCACACGGATTATAATCATATCACGGATATACCCATAATTAATAATACCAGTCTATTATAATAATGTGGCACTATACAGCGAAGGCGTGTGAATTGATCACCACCCTTGCTGAAGGCGGGAAGGCGATTTCAGACTTATGAACTTATATCATATCACACTAATTACACTTATATTATCAAGGCGGAAGTTTGTGAGTGCGTGTGTGTGTGTGTGTGTATGTTTGTTACTTCTTCACGCTCAAACGGCTGGACCAATTTTGATAAAATTTTGTACGAAGGTATCTGACAACCTGTATTAAGACATAGGCTACTTTTTATCCCAATATTCTCACGGGATCGAGACTTACGCGGGTGAAACCGCGGGGCGCAGCTAGTTAATCATAAATATAAGTGCAGGTTTCCTTATCTTCCTTCACAATCAATAACAAACCTCACAATAACACAACTCACACAAACTAACTAGAATACCCTACTAGAAAAATGTCATAAACACGGAATTCATATTTAAAATAATAAAAGAATGAATAGGCCGAAATACGGTCTAGAGGACGTGCCTCTAGACCGTATTTCGGCCATGGCGGCCAATCGCAACGGAGACTAGCCTTCGACACGGGAAATATTGGGCTCCCACCGATGAAAATGGCATTTTTTTCTCACAAATAGAGAACGTCGTCACTTCTATGATTTAAAATATTCATCAATTGCTAGGTATTATATCGAATACTGACCATCATAGACAACTACCAGTAGTAAAAAAACCTTATTACTTGTAGTTTTCTAAACATAAAAAATACCTTAAAAATGACTCTTCATTTTTTTAGCAGATATTACCACTATTTGTTTTAACTTAGCCAAAAGCGCATGCGCTAGCCCTTAATTTAAGTGGCATATCGTTATCTTAGTTTTGAAACATTAGTGCACAAAAGTTTAAAACATTAGTGTTCATGGTTGTTTTATAAATTAAGAAAATGTCAGTATGAAAAATGCAACTTCTTTAAAATTCTCCATACAAAACGCTGATTTCATAGGTACCTATTGTTATAGTGCAAAAATGTGTGCGCAGACACAGATGCACACTCTCTACCGTTCTCTCACCCTCATAGTTCGATGGTACGGAAATCCTACACGACCGGAGAGAGATCAGGCGCAGGACCAACGGCTTAACGTGCTTTTCAAAGCACGTTAAGCCGTTGGTCCACACCGCCAACTTCCGCACTCCGGGCAACATTACTAAGAAATTCCTAAAGGAAAAACCCGATAACACCCCGACCTGGGAATCGAACCCAGAACCCCACGCTCAGCAGTCGCGCTTACGACTACGAGACCAACAGGGCAGTTATAGAAGAAAATCTTATATACTACAACACGAGTATATAACTTCGTATGTATCGCTTACCGCTCTATAGGCAAAGATGATTTATTACTGACCTCCACAGCGGGAAATAATAAAGGCTGGCCACATATCCCAGACCGTATTAGGGTGCACATAAAAACCGGTATAAAACGAGAAATTCCGACGGCCGGTTTGCTACTCGTTCATATATGTAACACCGGTAAATACCGAATGCTGGTAAAGTACCGAACTTATATTATATGACTTCTTATAATATTGGTTGCGTTTAGATTGAGTGAAACAACTGTTTTATGGTTTTGCCTCTGATCTTAAGGACAGGGTTTATTTTATATAGTTATTAGGGTTCGGTAGTAAACCGGTAATAATTTTGTTATGTTCTTACGTACATCCTTAATAGAATATTATCTACACGCCTTCTATTAACTTGGAAAATCAATCGACTTAGCCTATTGTAGTCCACTATTGGACATAGACCTCTCCCAGGCTACGCCACAGCACTTTGACCTCCGCCTTCCGCATCCAGCCTGTCCCAGCCACCATCTAGCTGGGTGGAGTTGGAGTTGGGTGGAGTTGGTTAGGCCGGCCCTTCGCGCTCCGAAGCACTTCAATTCGCTTCATCAGACCTGAATCATACATTTAAGAATCGGGACTACGGGTGGCCTTTACACAATCAATAATTTAAGTCAAAGTTCAACAACCCATCCACACGACCTTCAATTGATAATTTATATCCAACAGATGAAGGGAATCTTGTCTAACATTCTACTGCAGACGAGTTTACGAGTCTGACGTCACTACAGCGACACATTCAAAGTGAAATATATCCCTTCGGTGCTCCTTAAGGTGCAGTCACACGGTAATCTTAAATTGCTCGAGTAATTTTTGATAAATATAACGTCACGACAACATCCCGCAGTTTACTGTGATCCTAGGCAGTAGTGCGATTTTACGACCCAAATTTATTGTCCAATTCGGGGCAATGTTATTCAAATATCACGACATCGACAAGCAATAATTCACTGCGATGTAACTATTATTGCTAGAGATACCTCTGAATATAATTTGATCAAAGGCGAGCTTCTTAATTTTAAGAACAAAATAAAACTAGATTGCTTTAAGTATGCAACTGTGCCGGGCAGTATCATCATCATCATCTGCCTAGCCTAATGAACCATATGTGCCGGGCAATAATTGCTCAAAAATTGCCCATGTAGCCACAGCTTTAGGTGACCCTTAGAGGTTTACGAGACGCCATAAGACGTTGCAATACATCTTATATTGCATGTTTGACAACACATGGCGAGGATATTGCTCGGATTTCTCGCAAGATCTGCGTTTTAGGTAAAGGTAAGGGACGGTTGTTGTGTATTTAAAGGACCAATAGTTCGGTTTTATTGCTCGAGTAGAGTTTTATGTGGTATTAAAGTTTTCATGTTTAATTCAAGTGTGTTTTATGTGCTATCGTGGGTTGTGCTGTGATGGTCTCATTTGATGGAGTTATGGAGACATTAAATGCTGGTATTTCTGTTCAGGTGTATTCACTTCTTTAGTTGTGTGCTATTTCTTGATATTTAATTACATATTTCTACATAGTCAGCTGTCAAGTCAGAGGCCCGAATTTACGTTACATTTAGTCTGCACGTTCGTGCTAGTCCCACTGGTCACGAGACGAAGTCGCAAACCGAAATCTGTGATAAAAACAATATCATTTTTATTAAAATTGTGTTTCTATTGTTAATATTTTCAGAATTTAACCTATGTATTTTTTTTCTTCAGTTGTGAAATAACATAATAAAGTTTATTGTTAGTAGTTAGTTTTGTAAGTTACAGATGGGATAACAACCAATCCAGGATATCCTGTTTTACAAGGTAAGTAAGCGACATAAAATATCAAAATATACCCATAATTAATCATCATCATTCCAGCTGAAAGACGTCCACTGCTGGCCTCCCCCAAACGGGGGGGGGTTGCCATAATCGCCACGCGTGGCAGGTGGGTTGGCGATCGCAGTATGGTGTTAAAATGCATAGAGAACGCTGCTGCCCATTCTCTAGTAAGTCCCTTAGTCTCCTTTTACGACACGGGAAGAAATAGGGAGGTGCTATTCTTTACATCCGGCATCACACGGATTATAATCATATCACGGATCCTATACCCATAATTAATAATACCAGTCTATTATAATAATGTGGCACTATACAGAGAAGGCGTGTGAATTGATCACCAGCCTTGCTGAAGGCGGGAAAGTGGACGTCTTTCAGCTGGAATGATGATGATTAATTATGGGTATATTTTATATTTTCAGACTTATGAACTTATATCACATCACACTAATATTATAAAGGCGGAAGTTTGTGAGTGCGTGTGTGTGTGTGTATGTTTGTTACTTCTTCACGCTCAAACGGCTGGACCAATTTTGATAAAATTTGGATTAAGACATAGGCTACTTTCTATCCCAATATTCCCACGGGATGGAGACTTACGCGGGAGAAACCGCGGGGCGCAGCTAGTTAATCATAAATATAAGTCCAGGTTTCCTTATCTTCCTTCACAATCAATAACAAACCTCATAATAACACACCTCACACAAACTAACTAATACGAGTACCCTACTAGAAAAATGTCATAAACACGGAATTCATATTTAAAATAATAAAAGAATGAATAGGCCGAAATACGGTCTAGACGACGTGCCTCTAGACCGTATTTCGGCCATGGCGGCCAATCTCAACGACGACTAGCCTTTGACACGGGAAATATTGGGCTCCCACCTATGAAAATGGCATTTTTTTCTCAGAAATAGAGAACGTCGTCACTTCTATGATTTAAAATATTCATCAATTGCTAGGTATTATATCGATTACTGACCATCATAGACAACTACCAGTAGTAAAAAAACCTTATTACTTGTAGTTTTCTAAAAAAAATGACTTCATTTTTTTAGCAGAAATTACCACTATTTGTTTTAACTTAGCCAAAAGCGCATGCGCTAGCGCTTAATCTAAGTGGCATATCGTTATCTTAGTTTTGAAACATTAGTGCACAAAAGTTTAAAACATTAGTGTTCATGGTTGTTTTATAAATTAAGAAAATGTCAGTATGAAAAATGCAACTTCTTTAAAATTCTCCATACAAAACGCTGATTTCATTGGTACCTATTGTTATAGTGCAAAAATGTGTGCGCAGACACAGATGCACACTCTCTTCCGTTCTCTCACTCTCATAGTTCGATGGTACGGAAATCCTACACGACCGGAGAGAGATCAGGCGCAGGACCAACGGCTTAACATGCTTTTCAAAGCACGTTAAGCCGTTGGTCCACACCGCCAACTTCCGCACTCCGGGCAACATTACTAAGAAATTCCTAAAGGAAAAACCCGATAACACCCCGACCTGGGAATCGAACCCAGAACCCCACGCTCAGCAGTCGCGCTTACGACTACGAGACCAACAGGGCAGTTATAGAAGAAAATCTTATATACTACAACACGAGTATATAACTTCGTATGTATCGCTTACCGCTCTATAGGCAAAGATGATTTATTACTGACCTCCACAGCGGGAAATAATAAAGGCTGACCACATATCCCAGACCGTATTAGGGTGCACATAAAAACCGGTATAAAACGAGAAATTCCGACGGCCGGTTTGCTACTCGTTCATATATGTAACACCGGTAAAATACCGAATGCTGGTAAAGTACCGAACTTATATTATATGACTTCTTATAATATTGGTTGCGTTTAGATTGAGTGAAACAACTGTTTTATGGTTTTGCCTCTGATCTTAAGGACAGGGTTTATTTTATATAGTTATTAGGGTTCGGTAGTAAACCGGTAATAATTTTGTTATGTTCTTACGTACATCCTTAACAGAATATTATCTACACGCCTTCTATTAACTTGGAAAATCAATCGACTTAGCCTATTGTAGTCCACTATTGGACATAGACCTCTCCCAGGCTACGCCACAGCACTTTGACCTCCGCCTTCCGCATCCAGCCTGTCCCAGCCACCATCTAGCTGGGTGGAGTCCCACACTACGCTTGCTGATGCGCGGTCTCCACTCCAGGACTCGTCTGCTCCACTGGCCATTGGTCTTTCGACAAACATAGCCAGCCCACTGACACTTCAGCTTGCTTCCTCTGCCAGCTATTTCGATAACTCCGGTTCTTTCCCAGATAACTTGGAACATGAAAACCGTCAATTAACATGGTTTGATTGACTTCTGGTTGTAAATTTAATTCATAACTTTGATTTACGAACTTGGTGCGTGGTAAGATAATCAAGAGATCCTTTCGTTTCCGTTACTATCAAGTCAATCGGAAACATGAATGTGTTTTATATATATAGTTCATCATATTTATGGCTACCATCTGCCCGCGACTTCGTTCGTGTGGAAGTCGACTGTATTACTGACCTATTACACTCCAACAATAGTGTATCTTTCTCTCAGTGAACGATTTTTGTAATCGGATCAGTACTTCCAGAGATTATGTCTTAACCAGTGGCATAGCTACTGGAGGCCTAGACGGGGCAGTGCCCCGGGGCCCCCAAGTTCAGGGGGCCCCTCGGACTCTGACTTACAAACTATAAATTGAACTAGTGAAAATTTCTCTTACAAATTTCTCCCACATTCGGAATATAAATAAACCAGCTTTCAAGAATGCGACTTTAATAATAGCAACTTATTTGAAAAAAATACAGGGAAATTCCCAAGAAGTCTCGAATATCTAAAGGTTTGAAACTTGCGGGAAACTCCCCTGTATTCTTAACCTCTTAGGCTAGTTTCACAGTCGCACCGTCAAACAACGCGTTTCAAGAGCACGCGCTTGACGCTAGGCGGACCTATGAGAAACGCGGCGCGCTTCAACGGCGTGACTATAAAACGCTACTAGTGAATTTACAAGCGCGCGACTGTATTAGGTAGGATGAATCTGGATAACGACAAATCTGGAGCGATTCGAATTCGGAAAACGACGAATACTGAACAAATGATTTTACTTTGGGCCCTAGATTATTTTTGCCCCAGGGGCTTTCGTTACCTAGCTACGCCACGGTCTTAACCCTCTTACAGTAGCAATGGGTTTAATTTTGACGGTACACCCACGTTTATTGCGTTATTTACGTTGTTGTGTAGACAAATTTTTCAAACATATGAAGCAATGGATTAGCGATATCCTTCAAAATCATTCAGATTGTGATTGACAGTATGTCACGTAATTAGGTTGCAGTTTACCTCTTTATAGAGGATATTTAGATCCAAACCTTGGCAAAAAATCTTAGCAATTTTGTCAATTGTCGTTTCTTCAGCAAATATTAGCCAGCTGTCAAGTCAGAGGCCCGAATTTACGTTAAATTTACTCCCCACTGGTCACGTGATGAAGTCGCAAACTATAAATCTATCTGCCTAGCCTTTTCCCAAATATGTTGGGGTCAGCTTCCATTCTAACCAAATACTTGAATTCCAGTATTTTCGTGGAGTGAGTGACAGATAGGCATCTGACCCAGTTACTGGGTAACACGATTCCTCTTCGTAAGACTGGTTGTCAGACTTTCTGGCTTCTGACGACCCGTAACGACTGTCAATGATCCGATCCACGAATGACAGCTAAGACAGCTAAGCTCTCGGTATGTAAAGATGGTCACCCATCAGCGGACCAACCTTGGCAAGCTTAGCTTAACCTGATCGATCGACCCGTGTCGCTGTTATGGCTTAGCCACGAGCTCCTTACATGCATATAATCTATTTAATCAAAAACATCTCATCGTAAAACTAAGTACAATAATTTAAAACTTTCTTGTAAAGATAGTTTTTCGTGAAACTCCTACGCTTTAAGCGTTATTAGTTCTAAATAGATAACGTATTTGCTGGGAGAAACCGCAACGATGTGCCTTGAAAACTTCATCTAATTTTATTATTTGTACGCAATGAGAAAGCAAATATTGACATAACATCTCGCCTGTAACCCCCGAAAGGTTATGCAGAGGTGTACCTAATAGTACACCCACATTTTGCCAGTTATATTTAAGTCCCATGTAATAGGGCGTGAGCCTATTGCCGTCAACCGGGCGCAAATCCAGACTCCGGGCTGCTACTGAGAAATTTCTAATGGAAAATCCCAATAACACTTTACCCGACCTGGGAATCGAACCCAGGACCTCATGCTCGGTAGTAGCAGTTACGACCACTAGACCAATGAGGCGGCAAATAATGAGATTTAATTAATCAATTGTTGTGCTTACGTGAGTCCTAATGTGCTGTGTTGAAGTGTAATAAAAAAAAAAAAAAAATACGTTTATTTCGACCAAGAAGGATCATAGACAGTGTTTTACCAAATTAAAAATTAAAAATAAAATAAAAACACATACAAAATAAAAATAAATAAAATAAAAAACACAATTAAAAAATAAAGACACAATACAATACACATAGATACAATTTAAAAAGTAATGTGATGATAGGAAAAATACAGTAAAATATTCCTTTAGTTTACCACGAATTACTTTGGTTCTGTTTCGAAGAATCCGCAAAAAAGCTGCGTGACTAATCCACGCCCTTTCATAGTTACGTGGAAGCGACCTACGTAGATTTTGTATGTAAGCTATAAAAGGTCAGCAGTATCAGAAAATAACAGGCGTGATAATGTGGGAACTGATATTACAACTAGCTTCTACCCGCGACTTCGGTCGCGTGGAAGTCGTAAGACACCACATAATCAGCCTATATTGTTCCCACTGCTGGGACACAGGCCTCCTCTCTTCGAGAGGGAGTGGGCTGTAAATCTACCACGCGGGCCCAGTGCGGGTTTGGTAAATGTCACATGTCTTTGAATTTTTGGTTCTAGGACATGCCGGTTTCCTCACGATGTTTTCCTTCACCGTTTTGAGAGCAGTGGTGATGAAATTATTTACACAAAGTAGAGCGCCTGCCTGGGTTTGAACCCACGACCTACAACTCGTAAGTCGGGGACGTTACTACTGGGCCAGCATTGCTCACAATATACTTAACATGTAAGACTCCACAATATACTAAAATAACAACCAAATTTTATAAAACTTCCCTGTATCTCCTATTTCCTCTGTAGAAGGAGACTAGGATTTCAGCCATAACTTGTACGCTTTAGGAAACCTGGGAAACGAACCCCTGTATACAATAAAAACTTTTTTTTTCTATAGTAACTTCTTAATACTTTTTAGGCACTAATTAAAAACTGAAAATGTTTGACGTTTGTCATGAGAGTTACGATCTGTTACTTATAACCATCGACAGCCACCCATGACAAGTTGGAGGATGACGTTCTTCGTCCAGAAGTACCTACAAATCTACAATACACAAAAGTAGAATACATGTTTTTACCGATTAGGCACTTTTTTATATTATTAGTCAAAAAAGTTGTCTAACATCTTAGACAACTTTTTGAATAGCACAGAAATAAATGCCTTTCATATTTATAAAAAATATCGTCTACGTAATATTATTATGTTTAATTTATCATGATGTCTTTAGCAGTATGCAAGTAAGACGACGCCACGATCAATAGAAAATTGCAATAATTTGGAAATCTTTTAGTTATTTGTGTCTCAGCAATCAGGGCAATATTCAGCAAAGAATATTTTTCCTAAACTCGTGGAATTTTTTCCTCTTTATTCATTACTGTACACTTTAGGGCCGAAAATGAAACATCTCCTTTTTGGGAGAAATACTAGATTTTTAACTATGTGAAAACTCCATAACGCAGTGAGCAAGTGTGATAATCAATGTTCATTCATTAATTGTATGGGAAGACTCCTTCCTTGTTGGTCTTTTATTGATTTTACGTTGAGTTACTTGTACTATCCCTTCTGTAATATTTACATCAGTCATGGAAACTCTGCTTACCAATACTCATTACTTTTATTTTGCATTCCACATGTAGGTATTCTCCGGTGGTAAAATTGTAATTAGATCATACGTTATTAGATGTCGGGCACAGCAAAATAAGTGAGTTAGGAAAGAGGAAGCATTTGTTAATTATATAACACTAGCTGCGCCCTGCAGTTTCACCCACGTAAGTCTCGATCCTGTGGGATAAAAAGTCGGGATAAAAAGTAGCCTATATGTTAATCAATAAAAACACCCACAAACTTTCGCCTTTATAATATTAGTGTTATTACTTAACAAAACTACTATAACTATTTTGTTACTGATGTACCTAGGTATTTTCTGAGATAAGCTTTAATAATTATATAAGGTGTATCTATTCACACACGAAGTCTCTTAAGGGGTCATTGTACTCTTAATTATGAACAACTTTTACTATGGGACCAAAGTTGAAATCGCGAAAAAAAAATCAGCTGTTCCCTACATTTTGACGAGTTAAGCGAACATAAATGTAGGGAACAGCTGATTTTTTTTCGCGATTTCAGCTTTGGTCCCATAGTAAAAGTTGTTCATAATTATGAGTAAATTACCCTTTAAGAGATTTCGTGTTTGACTATTCAAACACGAAATCTCTTAAAGGGTCATTACACCTTATATAAACAGGTATATATTATAATTGAGAGATGTAATAATAATTAATAAATCAAATAAAATTTAAAGTCTCGATTACTTAAGTTATGACTTTATAAGTCTATCACTTAGATATTCGTTTATTGTGTAGCTTTTATTTAGCAAAAAAAAAAAAATTTTTTTTAATTATCTTAATTTTCTTTCTGTTCTTATTGGTGCGAGTAGTTAATTACATAGGGACTTGTAGAGTGCATTTTTAATCGAGAACTTGGTAAGTTCAGCCCAGATCGGCTGTAATCAGCTATAATCACAATGCTAACTTTTCCTTAAAACAAGGCGGATTTATCGAACCGACACTAGACACAAAAAAAATCTTCAACACTTAAATTACTTCGAAACTTTAAGACCGAACTCATGGCGACCCCACTCGAACGGTTTCATTAAATGAATATCATCGTGTCACGGTGAGTGGTGGCCAATCCCTTCGTGAATTGACAACTGTTTTTTCATTATGCACTTCTCTACTACTCGTACTTCATTCGATCTGATTTTGTGATCCCAATGTTAATTTAAACAGGTACAAAAGGTATTTACAAGGTAGATAGTTCTGGTAGGAAAGTGGGGTAGTTAGATAGTTATGGTAGGTAAGTAGGGCAGGTAGATAGTTCTGGTAGGTAATTGGGGCAGGTTGATAGTTCTGGTAAGTAAGTGAAGTAGGTAGATAGTTATGGTAGGTAAGTGGGGCAGGTTGATAGTTCTGGTAAGTAAGTGAAGTAGGTAGATAGTTATGGTAGGTAAGTGGGGCAGGTTGATAGTTCTGGTAAGTAAGTGAAGTAGGTAGATAGTTATGGTAGGTAAGTGGGGCAGGTTGATAGTTCTGGTAGGTAAGTGAGGTAGGTAGATAGTTTTGGTAGGTAAGTGGGGTAGGTAGATAGTTATGGTAGGTAAGTGGGGCAGGTTGATAGTTATGGTAAGTAAGTGAAGTAGGTAGATAGTTATGGTAGGTAAGTGGGGCAGGTTGATAGTTCTGGTAGGTAAGTGAAGTAGGTAGATAGTTATGGTAGGTAAGTGGGGCAGGTTGATAGTTCTGGTAAGTAAGTGAAGTAGGTAGATAGTTATGGTAGGTAAGTGGGGCAGGTTGATAGTTCTGGTAAGTAAGTGAAGTAGGTAGATAGTTATGGTAGGTAAGTGGGGCAGGTTGATAGTTCTGGTAGGTAAGTGAGGTAGGTAGATAGTTATGGTAGGTAAGTGGGGCAGGTTGATAGTTATGGTAAGTAAGTGAAGTAGGTAGATAGTTCTGGTAGGTAATTGGGGCAGGTTGATAGTTCTGGTAAGTAAGTGAAGTAGGTAGATAGTTATGGTAGGTAAGTGGGGCAGGTTGATAGTTCTGGTAAGTAAGTGAAGTAGGTAGATAGTTCTGGTAGGTAATTGGGGCAGGTTGATAGTTCTGGTAAGTAAGTGAAGTAGGTAGATAGTTATGGTAGGTAAGTGGGGCAGGTTGATAGTTCTGGTAGGTAAGTGAGGTAGGTAGATAGTTTTGGTAGGTAAGTGGGGTAGGTAGATAGTTATGGTAGGTAAGTGGGGCAGGTTGATAGTTATGGTAAGTAAGTGAAGTAGGTAGATAGTTCTGGTAGGTAATTGGGGCAGGTTGATAGTTCTGGTAAGTAAGTGAAGTAGGTAGATAGTTCTGGTAGGTAATTGGGGCAGGTTGATAGTTCTGGTAAGTAAGTGAAGTAGGTAGATAGTTATGGTAGGTAAGTGGGGCAGGTTGATAGTTCTGGTAGGTAAGTGAGGTAGGTAGATAGTTTTGGTAGGTAAGTGGGGCAGGTTGATAGTTATGGTAAGTAAGTGAAGTAGGTAGATAGTTCTGGTAGGTAATTGGGGCAGGTTGATAGTTCTGGTAAGTAAGTGAAGTAGGTAGATAGTTATGGTAGGTAAGTGGGGCAGGTTGATAGTTCTGGTAAGTAAGTGAAGTAGGTAGATAGTTATGGTAGGTAAGTGGGGCAGGTTGATAGTTCTGGTAAGTAAGTGAAGTAGGTAGATAGTTATGGTAGGTAAGTAGGGCAGGTAGATAGTTCTGGTAGGTAATTGGGGCAGGTTGATAGTTCTGGTAAGTAAGTGAAGTAGGTAGATAGTTATGGTAGGTAAGTGGGGCAGGTTGATAGTTCTGGTAAGTAAGTGAAGTAGGTAGATAGTTATGGTAGGTAAGTGGGGCAGGTTGATAGTTCTGGTAGGTAAGTGGGGCAGGTTGATAGTTCTGGTAAGTAAGTGAAGTAGGTAGATAGTTATGGTAGGTAAGTGGGGCAGGTTGATAGTTATGGTAAGTAAGTGAAGTAGGTAGATAGTTATGGTAGGTAAGTGGGGCAGGTTGATAGTTCTGGTAGGTAAGTGAGGTAGGTAGATAGTTTTGGTAGGTAAGTGGGGTAGGTAGATAGTTATGGTAGGTAAGTGGGGCAGGTTGATAGTTATGGTAAGTAAGTGAAGTAGGTAGATAGTTCTGGTAGGTAATTGGGGCAGGTTGATAGTTCTGGTAAGTAAGTGAAGTAGGTAGATAGTTATGGTAGGTAAGTGGGGCAGGTTGATAGTTCTGGTAAGTAAGTGAAGTAGGTAGATAGTTATGGTAGGTAAGTGGGGCAGGTTGATAGTTCTGGTAGGTAAGTGAGGTAGGTAGATAGTTTTGGTAGGTAAGTGGGGTAGGTAGATAGTTATGGTAGGTAAGTGGGGCAGGTTGATAGTTATGGTAAGTAAGTGAAGTAGGTAGATAGTTCTGGTAGGTAATTGGGGCAGGTTGATAGTTCTGGTAAGTAAGTGAAGTAGGTAGATAGTTCTGGTAGGTAATTGGGGCAGGTTGATAGTTCTGGTAAGTAAGTGAAGTAGGTAGATAGTTATGGTAGGTAAGTGGGGCAGGTTGATAGTTCTGGTAGGTAAGTGAGGTAGGTAGATAGTTTTGGTAGGTAAGTGGGGCAGGTTGATAGTTATGGTAAGTAAGTGAAGTAGGTAGATAGTTCTGGTAGGTAATTGGGGCAGGTTGATAGTTCTGGTAAGTAAGTGAAGTAGGTAGATAGTTATGGTAGGTAAGTGGGGCAGGTTGATAGTTCTGGTAAGTAAGTGAAGTAGGTAGATAGTTATGGTAGGTAAGTGGGGCAGGTTGATAGTTCTGGTAAGTAAGTGAAGTAGGTAGATAGTTATGGTAGGTAAGTAGGGCAGGTAGATAGTTCTGGTAGGTAAGTGGGGCAGGTTGATAGTTCTGGTAAGTAAGTGAAGTAGGTAGATAGTTATGGTAGGTAAGTGGGGCAGGTTGATAGTTCTGGTAAGTAAGAGAAGTAGGTAGATAGTTATGGTAGGTAAGTGGGGCAGGTTGATAGTTCTGGTAGGTAAGTGAGGTAGGTAGATAGTTTTGGTAGGTAAGTGGGGTAGGTAGATAGTTCTGGTAGGTAATTGGGGCAGGTTGATAGTTCTGGTAAGTAAGTGAAGTAGGTAGATAGTTTTGGTAGGTAAGTGGGGTAGGTAGATAGTTCTGGTAGGTAATTGGGGCAGGTTGATAGTTCTGGTAAGTAAGGGAAGTAGGTAGATAGTTATGGTAGGTAAGTGGGGCAGGTTGATAGTTCTGGTAGGTAAGTGAGGTAGGTAGATAGTTTTGGTAGGTAAGTGGGGTAGGTAGATAGTTCTGGTAGGTAATTGGGGCAGGTTGATAGTTCTGGTAAGTAAGTGAAGTAGGTAGATAGTTATGGTAGGTAAGTGGGGCAGGTTGATAGTTCTGGTAAGTAAGTGAAGTAGGTAGATAGTTATGGTAGGTAAGTGGGGCAGGTTGATAGTTCTGGTAGGTAAGTGGGGCAGGTTGATAGTTCTGGTAAGTAAGTGAAGTAGGTAGATAGTTATGGTAGGTAAGTGGGGCAGGTTGATAGTTATGGTAAGTAAGTGAAGTAGGTAGATAGTTATGGTAGGTAAGTGGGGCAGGTTGATAGTTCTGGTAGGTAAGTGAGGTAGGTAGATAGTTTTGGTAGGTAAGTGGGGTAGGTAGATAGTTATGGTAGGTAAGTGGGGCAGGTTGATAGTTATGGTAAGTAAGTGAAGTAGGTAGATAGTTCTGGTAGGTAATTGGGGCAGGTTGATAGTTCTGGTAAGTAAGTGAAGTAGGTAGATAGTTATGGTAGGTAAGTGGGGCAGGTTGATAGTTCTGGTAAGTAAGTGAAGTAGGTAGATAGTTATGGTAGGTAAGTGGGGCAGGTTGATAGTTCTGGTAGGTAAGTGAGGTAGGTAGATAGTTTTGGTAGGTAAGTGGGGTAGGTAGATAGTTATGGTAGGTAAGTGGGGCAGGTTGATAGTTATGGTAAGTAAGTGAAGTAGGTAGATAGTTCTGGTAGGTAATTGGGGCAGGTTGATAGTTCTGGTAAGTAAGTGAAGTAGGTAGATAGTTCTGGTAGGTAATTGGGGCAGGTTGATAGTTCTGGTAAGTAAGTGAAGTAGGTAGATAGTTATGGTAGGTAAGTGGGGTAGGTAGATAGTTATGGTAGGTAAGTGGGGCAGGTTGATAGTTATGGTAAGTAAGTGAAGTAGGTAGATAGTTCTGGTAGGTAATTGGGGCAGGTTGATAGTTCTGGTAAGTAAGTGAAGTAGGTAGATAGTTCTGGTAGGTAATTGGGGCAGGTTGATAGTTCTGGTAAGTAAGTGAAGTAGGTAGATAGTTATGGTAGGTAAGTGGGGCAGGTTGATAGTTCTGGTAGGTAAGTGAGGTAGGTAGATAGTTTTGGTAGGTAAGTGGGGCAGGTTGATAGTTATGGTAAGTAAGTGAAGTAGGTAGATAGTTCTGGTAGGTAATTGGGGCAGGTTGATAGTTCTGGTAAGTAAGTGAAGTAGGTAGATAGTTATGGTAGGTAAGTGGGGCAGGTTGATAGTTCTGGTAAGTAAGTGAAGTAGGTAGATAGTTATGGTAGGTAAGTGGGGCAGGTTGATAGTTCTGGTAAGTAAGTGAAGTAGGTAGATAGTTATGGTAGGTAAGTGGGGCAGGTTGATAGTTCTGGTAGGTAAGTGGGGCAGGTTGATAGTTCTGGTAAGTAAGTGAAGTAGGTAGATAGTTATGGTAGGTAAGTGGGGCAGGTTGATAGTTCTGGTAAGTAAGTGAAGTAGGTAGATAGTTATGGTAGGTAAGTGGGGCAGGTTGATAGTTATGGTAAGTAAGTGAAGTAGGTAGATAGTTCTGGTAGGTAATTGGGGCAGGTTGATAGTTCTGGTAAGTAAGTGAAGTAGGTAGATAGTTCTGGTAGGTAATTGGGGCAGGTTGATAGTTCTGGTAAGTAAGTGAAGTAGGTAGATAGTTATGGTAGGTAAGTGGGGCAGGTTGATAGTTCTGGTAGGTAAGTGAGGTAGGTAGATAGTTTTGGTAGGTAAGTGGGGCAGGTTGATAGTTATGGTAAGTAAGTGAAGTAGGTAGATAGTTCTGGTAGGTAATTGGGGCAGGTTGATAGTTCTGGTAAGTAAGTGAAGTAGGTAGATAGTTATGGTAGGTAAGTGGGGCAGGTTGATAGTTCTGGTAAGTAAGTGAAGTAGGTAGATAGTTATGGTAGGTAAGTGGGGCAGGTTGATAGTTCTGGTAAGTAAGTGAAGTAGGTAGATAGTTATGGTAGGTAAGTGGGGCAGGTTGATAGTTCTGGTAGGTAAGTGGGGCAGGTTGATAGTTCTGGTAAGTAAGTGAAGTAGGTAGATAGTTATGGTAGGTAAGTGGGGCAGGTTGATAGTTATGGTAAGTAAGTGAAGTAGGTAGATAGTTATGGTAGGTAAGTGGGGCAGGTTGATAGTTCTGGTAGGTAAGTGAGGTAGGTAGATAGTTTTGGTAGGTAAGTGGGGTAGGTAGATAGTTATGGTAGGTAAGTGGGGCAGGTTGATAGTTATGGTAAGTAAGTGAAGTAGGTAGATAGTTCTGGTAGGTAATTGGGGCAGGTTGATAGTTCTGGTAAGTAAGTGAAGTAGGAAGATAGTTATGGTAGGTAAGTGGGGCAGGTTGATAGTTCTGGTAAGTAAGTGAAGTAGGTAGATAGTTATGGTAGGTAAGTGGGGCAGGTTGATAGTTATGGTAAGTAAGTGAAGTAGGTAGATAGTTATGGTAGGTAAGTGGGGCAGGTTGATAGTTCTGGTAGGTAAGTGAGGTAGGTAGATAGTTTTGGTAGGTAAGTGGGGTAGGTAGATAGTTATGGTAGGTAAGTGGGGCAGGTTGATAGTTATGGTAAGTAAGTGAAGTAGGTAGATAGTTCTGGTAGGTAATTGGGGCAGGTTGATAGTTCTGGTAAGTAAGTGAAGTAGGTAGATAGTTATGGTAGGTAAGTGGGGCAGGTTGATAGTTCTGGTAAGTAAGTGAAGTAGGTAGATAGTTATGGTAGGTAAGTGGGGCAGGTTGATAGTTCTGGTAGGTAAGTGGGGCAGGTTGATAGTTCTGGTAAGTAAGTGAAGTAGGTAGATAGTTATGGTAGGTAAGTGGGGCAGGTTGATAGTTATGGTAAGTAAGTGAAGTAGGTAGATAGTTATGGTAGGTAAGTGGGGCAGGTTGATAGTTCTGGTAGGTAAGTGAGGTAGGTAGATAGTTTTGGTAGGTAAGTGGGGTAGGTAGATAGTTATGGTAGGTAAGTGGGGCAGGTTGATAGTTATGGTAAGTAAGTGAAGTAGGTAGATAGTTCTGGTAGGTAATTGGGGCAGGTTGATAGTTCTGGTAAGTAAGTGAAGTAGGTAGATAGTTATGGTAGGTAAGTGGGGCAGGTTGATAGTTCTGGTAAGTAAGTGAAGTAGGTAGATAGTTATGGTAGGTAAGTGGGGCAGGTTGATAGTTCTGGTAGGTAAGTGAGGTAGGTAGATAGTTTTGGTAGGTAAGTGGGGTAGGTAGATAGTTATGGTAGGTAAGTGGGGCAGGTTGATAGTTATGGTAAGTAAGTGAAGTAGGTAGATAGTTCTGGTAGGTAATTGGGGCAGGTTGATAGTTCTGGTAAGTAAGTGAAGTAGGTAGATAGTTCTGGTAGGTAATTGGGGCAGGTTGATAGTTCTGGTAAGTAAGTGAAGTAGGTAGATAGTTATGGTAGGTAAGTGGGGTAGGTAGATAGTTATGGTAGGTAAGTGGGGCAGGTTGATAGTTATGGTAAGTAAGTGAAGTAGGTAGATAGTTCTGGTAGGTAATTGGGGCAGGTTGATAGTTCTGGTAAGTAAGTGAAGTAGGTAGATAGTTCTGGTAGGTAATTGGGGCAGGTTGATAGTTCTGGTAAGTAAGTGAAGTAGGTAGATAGTTATGGTAGGTAAGTGGGGCAGGTTGATAGTTCTGGTAGGTAAGTGAGGTAGGTAGATAGTTTTGGTAGGTAAGTGGGGCAGGTTGATAGTTATGGTAAGTAAGTGAAGTAGGTAGATAGTTCTGGTAGGTAATTGGGGCAGGTTGATAGTTCTGGTAAGTAAGTGAAGTAGGTAGATAGTTATGGTAGGTAAGTGGGGCAGGTTGATAGTTCTGGTAAGTAAGTGAAGTAGGTAGATAGTTATGGTAGGTAAGTGGGGCAGGTTGATAGTTCTGGTAAGTAAGTGAAGTAGGTAGATAGTTATGGTAGGTAAGTGGGGCAGGTTGATAGTTCTGGTAGGTAAGTGGGGCAGGTTGATAGTTCTGGTAAGTAAGTGAAGTAGGTAGATAGTTATGGTAGGTAAGTGGGGCAGGTTGATAGTTCTGGTAAGTAAGTGAAGTAGGTAGATAGTTATGGTAGGTAAGTGGGGCAGGTTGATAGTTATGGTAAGTAAGTGAAGTAGGTAGATAGTTCTGGTAGGTAATTGGGGCAGGTTGATAGTTCTGGTAAGTAAGTGAAGTAGGTAGATAGTTCTGGTAGGTAATTGGGGCAGGTTGATAGTTCTGGTAAGTAAGTGAAGTAGGTAGATAGTTATGGTAGGTAAGTGGGGCAGGTTGATAGTTCTGGTAGGTAAGTGAGGTAGGTAGATAGTTTTGGTAGGTAAGTGGGGCAGGTTGATAGTTATGGTAAGTAAGTGAAGTAGGTAGATAGTTCTGGTAGGTAATTGGGGCAGGTTGATAGTTCTGGTAAGTAAGTGAAGTAGGTAGATAGTTATGGTAGGTAAGTGGGGCAGGTTGATAGTTCTGGTAAGTAAGTGAAGTAGGTAGATAGTTATGGTAGGTAAGTGGGGCAGGTTGATAGTTCTGGTAAGTAAGTGAAGTAGGTAGATAGTTATGGTAGGTAAGTGGGGCAGGTTGATAGTTCTGGTAGGTAAGTGGGGCAGGTTGATAGTTCTGGTAAGTAAGTGAAGTAGGTAGATAGTTATGGTAGGTAAGTGGGGCAGGTTGATAGTTATGGTAAGTAAGTGAAGTAGGTAGATAGTTATGGTAGGTAAGTGGGGCAGGTTGATAGTTCTGGTAGGTAAGTGAGGTAGGTAGATAGTTTTGGTAGGTAAGTGGGGTAGGTAGATAGTTATGGTAGGTAAGTGGGGCAGGTTGATAGTTATGGTAAGTAAGTGAAGTAGGTAGATAGTTCTGGTAGGTAATTGGGGCAGGTTGATAGTTCTGGTAAGTAAGTGAAGTAGGAAGATAGTTATGGTAGGTAAGTGGGGCAGGTTGATAGTTCTGGTAAGTAAGTGAAGTAGGTAGATAGTTATGGTAGGTAAGTGGGGCAGGTTGATAGTTATGGTAAGTAAGTGAAGTAGGTAGATAGTTATGGTAGGTAAGTGGGGCAGGTTGATAGTTCTGGTAGGTAAGTGAGGTAGGTAGATAGTTTTGGTAGGTAAGTGGGGTAGGTAGATAGTTATGGTAGGTAAGTGGGGCAGGTTGATAGTTATGGTAAGTAAGTGAAGTAGGTAGATAGTTCTGGTAGGTAATTGGGGCAGGTTGATAGTTCTGGTAAGTAAGTGAGGTAGGTAGATAGTTTTGGTAGGTAAGTGGGGCAGGTTGATAGTTATGGTAAGTAAGTGAAGTAGGTAGATAGTTATGGTAAGTAAGTGAAGTAGGTAGATAGTTCTGGTAGGTAATTGGGGCAGGTTGATAGTTCTGGTAAGTAAGTGAAGTAGGTAGATAGTTCTGGTAGGTAATTGGGGCAGGTTGATAGTTCTGGTAAGTAAGTGAAGTAGGTAGATAGTTCTGGTAGGTAATTGGGGCAGGTTGATAGTTCTGGTAAGTAAGTGAGGTAGGTAGATAGTTTTGGTAGGTAAGTGGGGTAGGTAGATAGTTATGGTAGGTAAGTGGGGCAGGTTGATAGTTATGGTAAGTAAGTGAAGTAGGTAGATAGTTCTGGTAGGTAATTGGGGCAGGTTGATAGTTCTGGTAAGTAAGTGAAGTAGGTAGATAGTTATGGTAGGTAAGTGGGGCAGGTTGATAGTTCTGGTAGGTAAGTGAGGTAGGTAGATAGTTTTGGTAGGTAAGTGGGGCAGGTTGATAGTTATGGTAAGTAAGTGAAGTAGGTAGATAGTTATGGTAGGTAAGTAGGGCAGGTAGATAGTTCTGGTAGGTAATTGGGGCAGGTTGATAGTTCTGGTAAGTAAGTGAAGTAGGTAGATAGTTATGGTAGGTAAGTGGGGCAGGTTGATAGTCCTGGTAAGTAAGTGAAGTAGGTAGATAGTTATGGTAGGTAAGTGGGGCAGGTTGATAGTTCTGGTAGGTAAGTGAGGTAGGTAGATAGTTTTGGTAGGTAAGTGGGGTAGGTAGATAGTTATGGTAGGTAAGTGGGGCAGGTTGATAGTTATGGTAAGTAAGTGAAGTAGGTAGATAGTTCTGGTAGGTAATTGGGGCAGGTTGATAGTTCTGGTAGGTAAGTGAGGTAGGTAGATAGTTTTGGTAGGTAAGTGGGGTAGGTAGATAGTTATGGTAGGTAAGTGGGGCAGGTTGATAGTTCTGGTAGGTAAGTAGGGTAGGTAGATAGTTATGGTAGGTAAGTGGGGCAGGTTGATAGTTATGGTAGATAAGTAGGGTAGGTAGATAGTTCTGGTAGGTAAGTGGGGTAGGTACATAGTTCTGGTAGGTAAGTAGGGTAAGTAGATAGTTCTGGTAGGTAAGTAGGGCAGGTAGATAGTTCTGGTAGGTAATCAAGGTGGGTAGATAGTTATGGTAGATAAGTAGGGTAGGTAGATAGTTATGGTAGGTAAGTGAGGTAGGTAGATAGTTCTGGTAGGTAAGTGGGGTAGGTAGATAGTTCTGGTAGGTAAGTAGGGTAAGTAGATAGTTCTGGTAGGTAAGTACGGCAGGTAGATAGTTCTGGTAGGTAATCAGGGTGGGTAGATAGTTATGGTAGATAAGTAGGGTAGGTAGATAGTTATGGTAGGTAGGTAGATAGTTCTGGTAGGTAAGTGGGGTAGGTACATAGTTCTGGTAGGTAAGTAGGGTAAGTAGATAGTTCTGGTAGGTAAGTAGGGCAGGTAGATAGTTCTGGTAGGTAAGTAGGGTAGGTAGATAGTTATGGTAGGTAAGTGGGGTAGGTACATAGTTCTGGTAGGTAAGTGGGGTAGGTACATAGTTATGGTAGGTAAGTGGGGCAGGTTGATAGTTATGGTAGATAAGTAGGGTAGGTAGATAGTGCTGGTAGGTAAGTGGGGTAGGTACATAGTTCTGGTAGGTAAGTAGGGTAAGTAGATAGTTCTGGTAGGTAAGTACGGCAGGTAGATAGTTCTGGTAGGTAATCAGGGTGGGTAGATAGTTATGGTAGATAAGTAGGGTAGGTAGATAGTTATGGTAGGTAGGTAGATAGTTCTGGTAGGTAAGTGGGGTAGGTACATAGTTCTGGTAGGTAAGTAGGGTAAGTAGATAGTTCTGGTAGGTAAGTAGGGCAGGTAGATAGTTCTGGTAGGTAAGTAGGGCAGGTAGATAGTTCTGGTACGTAAGTAGGGCAGGTAGATAGTTCTGGTAGGTAATCGGGGTGGGTAGATAGTTATGGTAGATAAGTAGGGTAGGTAGATAGTTCTGGTAGGTAAGTAGGGTAAGTAGATAGTTCTGGTAGGTAAGTAGGGTAGGTGGATATTTCTGGTAGGTAAGTGGGGTAGGTAGATAGTTATGGTAGGCAGGTAGGTAGGGTAGGTGGATAGGTAAGTAGGAACGATGTATACTTAGAGCTAAGCGATGTGATTGGAAACGCCGGGAAAGGACGCCCTAGTAGTACATAATTATAGTGACCAAATTAGTGATGTTCTTCAGAAATTTCAGGTGCGTAGAACTCGCAACCGGCGTGCCTGAACTTTGAAATTTGCTATGCGCTAAGCGGCACACAAAGATGCATGAATTTTATGTCATCTTGATTGCCGTGTCATCATCTGCCTAGCCTTTTCCCAACTATGTTGGGGTCGGCTTACAGTCTAACCGGATGCAGCTGAATACCAGTATTTTACATGGAGCGACAGCCTATCTGACCTCCACAACCCAGTTACTGGGTAACACGATATCCCTTGGTAAGACTGGTTGAGGGACTTGGGCTTTTGACGACACGTAATAACTGTCAAAGATCTACAAATGACAGCCGGGACCAACGGCTTAATCTTGGTATGAAAAGATGGTCACCCATCCACGGACCAACCGCGGCAATCGTAGCTTAACCTGATCGATCGACCCGTGCGGCAGTTATTATTTAGCCACAAGCTCCTCCTTGATTGCCGTGTATGGTAAAATAGTTCGCGTGAGCACCAGCCCTATAGTTACATTCAGTTTCAAAAAAGTGTAGTGTAATAGAATTAATTAGTTTGTATTTATTTTATTTTTTATTTCATATTTATAATCTCACTGTATGCTGCACCGGTTGACGTCATCTCGTCAACGCCGGCTGTCGCTGAAAACCAGCGCTGGGGCTCTGTCTCGCATAGGGTCGCAGCATTATGCTGAGTGGCGGCCGTTTTGCGTGGAAGTGACGCATATTTTCCCCCAACTTGTTCTTTTTGTATTTGTGTTGTTTTTTTGCGTCATTGTAACGCAAATAAACTTAGTTTATTTCTTTCTTATGTAAGTGCTTTCTTCCATACAAAAAACCACAAAACTGTTTTTTCTGCCACGTGTAGCTACTACTAATACCATCTATATGTTAATATTACCTACTTAAAGAGGGCTATTACATGGGCCTTAAACATAACTGGCGAAATGTGGGTGTACTATAGGTACACCTCTGCCTAACCCTTCGGGAATTACAGGCGTGATGTTATGTTATGTTATGTTGCTCCTTGTGGTGCCATTAACGTGCCACTACCACGGAGGACATCCCGTATGTCGACCACTGCGAGATTATGGCGGCTCTCGAGCAGCTAAAGAACAACAAGGCACCTGGTTAATAACGACAGAGCTCCTTAAAGCGGGCGGGGCTCCAGTCCTGAGAGAGCTAGCGAGTCTCTTCAACTCCGTCATCCAAGTGGGTACAACGCCCGAAGCGTGGAGCAGAGGTGCGGTGGTTCTGTTCTTCAAAAAAGGCGACAAAACCTTTCTGAAGAACTATAGACCCATCTCACTTCTGAGCCACGTATACAAGCTGTTCTCAAGGGTCGTCACGAACCGTCTCGCTAGGAGACTTGATGAGTTCCAGCCACCAGAACAAGCCGGTTTTCGAAAAGGCTTCAGTACCGTAGACCACATCCATACTGTTCGGCAGATTGTGCAGAAGACCGAAGAGTACAATCAGCCACTGTGTACGGCATTTGTGGACTACGAGAAACCCTTCGACTCTATCGAAATTTGGGCAGTTCTGGCCTCTCTGCAACGATGTCGAATTGACTGGCGCTACATCGAAGTGTTGAGGTGTTTGTATGACGCTGCAACGATGACTGTCCAGGTCCAGGATAAGGAAACCAGCCCCATCCAACTACTCAGGGGGGTGAGACAGGGGGATGTGATATCCCCGAAACTGTTCACCAATGCGTTGGAGGACGTCTTTAAGACGCTGGACTGAACTGGACAGGGTATCAACGTAAACGGTGAGTACATCTCACACCTTCCTTTTGCCGATGACATCGTCATAATGGCAGAGACGCTGGAACAGTTAGACCAGATGCTGCACAGCCTAAATGGAGCCTCTCGGCGGGTTGGCCTCGGCATGAATTTGGACAAGACGAAAGTCATGTACAATTCGCACGTCTTGCCGAGTCCAATCCACATCGAAGGGTTGTTTCTCGAAGTTGTGAAGGAGTATGTCTACCTAGGGCAAGTTTTCCAGCTTGGTAGGCACAACTTTGAGAAGGAAGCCGACAGAACGATCCGGTTGGGTTGGGCAGCGTTTGGAAAACTTCGTCAAGTCTTCTCGTCGTCGATCCCGCAGTGTTTGAAGACTAGGGTCTTCAACCAATGCGTCCTGCCCGTTATGACATACGGTGCCGAAACGTGGACACTAACAGTCGGGCTGGTCCACAAATTTAAGGTCACTCAGCGTGCTATGGAGCGGGCTATGCTCGGAGTTTCTTTGAAGGATAAGATCAGGAATGAAGTTATCCGGAAGAGAACCTGAGTTACCAACATAGCCGATAGCCGGTGGAGCAGACGAGTCCTGGAGTGGAGACCGCGTATCGGCAAGCGTAGTGCGGGGCGCCCCCCATCCAGATGGATCGACGACCTTAAGAAGGTGGCTGGGACAGACTGGATGCGGAAAGCTGAGGACAGGGTGTTGTGGCGCAGCCTGGGAGAGGCCTATGTCCAGCAGTGGACTGCTATAGGCTGAGTTGATTATGGTGCCAGACGTAAATAATAGCACCATCCCATTTCTTCCCGTGGGTGTCGTAAAAGGCGACTAAGGGACTCACCAGAGAATGGGCAGCAGCGTTCTCTATGCATTTTAAGTTTAACACCATACTGCGATCGCCAACCCGCCTGCCAAGCGTTGCGATTATGGCACTCCCACCTCCCCATTGGTGTAGGCCTATGTCCAACAGTGGACGTCTTTCGGCTGAAATGTTGATGATGATGATGTTACCAGACTTGACATATTTTTTTTAATCCTTAAGTTTCTATGAGTATGGAGCTCGATTTTCAGACCACTGTGCGGCGTGCGTGTATGACCAGATGTATGAAAGTGAACGAAGCAAAAGGAGTATGTAAGGAGCGTAGCAGGTGGCGTTCTGTAGTTTATGTCTACCCCTATGGGAAGAAGGCGTGAGTTTATGTATGTATGTATTAACTTCACTAATTTTCTTGGGTTTTTCCATCAGGAATTTCTAAATAGTAGCGTGGCGTCTGGATTTGTTGTTGATTGATGGCAACATGGCTCACCCTCTATTAAATGGGACTTCAACATACCTGACGAAATGTCAATTGATCGCAATGCCTTTTATTTTGATAGTTCAGTACGATCATTGCGTTATTTACGTTGTTGAACGGACGAATTTTTCAAACATATGAAGCAATGGATATTCTGAGGAATATCTTTTTAAAAAGTCAGATTGTGTTTGAAATTGTGTTTCGAAAAAGGGGCCCGGTTTTAAAGTGTTGGTGGTTCATTCCTTACTCGTATTTGTGGTTTAAATATTAGACAAGAATATTAGAAAGATGATACAAGAATATTTTGATTTCAAAGAGTGTCCATAGAGTTCATTGCCCATTCTTCTCCATAGGAACCTACTACGCATTAGAATGGGCAACTAGCTTCATCTCTCTGACTGATTTATATAGGCACCATTGACTAGGAGCCATCTCGTTTACAATTCAAACAAAAGTGCCTGTAAATGGTTCACATAAAATATAATGGTTTGAGTTGAAGTATATTTTTAACATTTTTTAAATAAACCATAATTAAACTATAATTGTGTCTACCAATTAATACAAAATCGTTTTAACCCCGGTGAGCACACTGTCTTGTCTAGCCTTGACAATCAAAAGATATTCCATTTTTAATTCCAGTAAACAGTACCATTATTGTGTATAGTAACATTTATGTTAAATCTAACAATTATAACGTAGTATCTTATCCTATAATTATGTGGAGCCTTATACCACGATACTCAATAATTACAAAATTTGTATCGTTATTATTTGCTTAATTAGTTGTTAGGTTTGCCTATAATACAGTAAATACTAATATTGAAAGTCTACCATACATTTTAAGTCCTAATTTTGTAGATCCTAATAATTACATACATGGCTCAGATATAATTGGCTAATTAGTAGAAAATGTTAGTATTTGGTTACCAAAACAATCAATTGTTTTGTGTTGTTAAAGAAAAGAATATATAGGTAGTGTCTGTTCCATATGTATCCAGAGTTTGTTTATATCTAATGATCGTATAAACAAACTGAGCCAAGTCTGCTAACTCAGTTGTGTCCGAATGGCCGATCATTGGCACCGTAATTGTAGATTTTGACAGTTTTGCTAATCTCCTAATTGAAAGGCGTCTTTATGATTTTCCAATGACGTGCCACTGATACTCCATTGGAAAAATTGTCTGTATTTGGTAACCTCGTACTGACAAGCGCCTATTATTTTGACATCCCTATGGACCACTGTCACGCCATTATGAATTTAGGAGGTTACAAACTATCGTCACTATGGTCATGGCGTTGCCTTGGTATGGTCGTCATAATGACCAATCATTGAAAATAGCAGCCTTGGCCCCATGTTCAGGTTCCATTCTTATGCAATCAATCACTAAAGGGAATCAGTAACATTTCATCTGTATTTAGAAGGTTTCCGTTTGAAATCTTACCACTTTTTCCAAAAAACATTGTTTTTATTATTATTGAATTGTAGGTAATTGAAAAATAAGGGACGAAAACATTGACCTCAAATATTGTCAAATTAAAAAATTATTTATGATTTTTTTTTTAAATCTGTATTTAAGGAGTTTGGTCAATATGACTAAGGTGCTCCGTAAGGCTTTCGTATAATATAATATAGCATTTTATAAATATGATACAGTTTTATAATATGAGTAACTATCTTCTACGAATACCAATCCACACAAGTTAATACAATAGCCTCGCTGTTTCTGAAAAGGGAATGCTAGAATATTATTGCATCTTCCCACCTCTTAAACACACATGGTGATTTAAAATTAGAATTTCGGGATTAAATTATTCTAATAATCAAAACAATGCACTCAACTGCTTCTGCTGGGGAGTTGGTGCCACTTCTTCTTCCCAGCAAAAGTACTACGAAGTGGTGAAGGGCGGGCATTTTGGGGGACTGTCTTATGTAGTTTTACGTTCGAAACGTGCTTCTTAGCCGTATTTAAATAAATAACTTTAGATTTTATTTGATTTGATTCAACTAGTACTACTACTTGTGGCACTATGGCATCTACATAGTGTCAATGTACCAAATTACAGAGGTTGTTCAAATCTCGGCTTTTCAATTAAATTATTGCTCGCAGAAACTTCAATCATACCTAATTATTTAGTTCAGGTTCATTGACTACCCAAATTGTATACAAATAAAGTGCCCTCAATTCTTTCATTATACACATTAGGCTTCTTTGAATTCCAAAAGAGGATTTGCATACGAAATGTTAGCAACGTTACTTAGGACTATAAATCACATCGCCTAATGAGCTTTCCTGGCTATAAATCTTGCGGTACTCATTAGCTACACTAAATAGTTGAATGCAAAAGGTTTGGTATGAAGGTGGTTGTCATAATAATTATCGTGGACGAAATTGTGTATTTAATTAATAAAAGCAGGTGATTACTCTGTGTGTATTAAAACACAAGTTTTGATTCGTTTGGTTAGGCTGCAAAGTTAACAGCTGGTAACATTGGAAGTAGGTCTACTACTAATGATGCTCCATAGTAACGGGCTGCAATCAAAGAGCCTCCACGAGTGCATAATTGGTCCGGCACACCCTGGGTAGACAGCCACGTACTTGTTTTTACTTCAACATCCGCTATGCTTGCCTTTTCTTGACCTTGGGCGTTGGGGCTTCCAACGCGACTTGTTTCCTTCACGTAAGTACAATCTGTCGCTCTGCAAGTCGCATTGCGGTGGCTCGTCGCATGCTCTTAATGATTTCTTTCATTTGTTTATCTACAGTCACTTTCGCATGACGCGTGTTGCTTATTTATGCGTGTAGCTCGTGGCCAAGAGAGAAGTTCGCAAAGGCCCCCAAAGGACCTCAGATAGCTGCAGATTGTTAAAGGTAGGCTGTAATTACTTTCCATGAGGGAATTAGCCAGTTTGCTACCCTATCTTTTTAGGGTTCCGTACCCAAAGGGTAAAACGGGAACCCTATTACTAAGGCTCCGCCGTCTGTCTGTCTGTCCGTTTGTCACTAGGCTGTATCTCATGAACCGTGATAGTTAGACAGTTGAAATTTTTAACAGATGATGTATTTCTGTTGCCGCTATAACAACAAATACAAAAAAGGAACTAAATATTTTTTTAAGGGGGCTCCCATACAACAAACGTAATTTTTTTTGCTCGTTTTTGCTCGATATTGATAACGGTAACAGGTAGACGCTTGAAATGTTCACAGAATATTTAGTTATATATTCACTTTAAAACTAGATAATTAAATTAAAACAAAACAAATATTTAAGGGGGCTCTCATACAACAGACGTGATTTTTTTTCCATTTTTATAGATAATGGTACGGAACCCTTCGTGCGCGAGTCCGACTCGCACTTGGCTGGTTTTTTTTTATCTGCTGTATATTATACTGTGTGCCTTTTAGTCTGTTCTAAATAAATGTATTTTCTTTCTTTTTTCTACTTTCTTTAAGTGACACACATGGTCGGTCCTCATTGTGATCTGACATTATAATGTAAGTACGGACTTGAAAAGTGACATTGTCCTCTCGAGTTTGTTTCGGTGTTTTTCTCAGAGTACTCAGCTTGAAAACAACGACATCATCGAGAATTAATAAAAAAAGAAGTTTAAAAGTTTTATTTTTACACAAATCACAAAATAAATATTATTTTTTTCGTCTTTGCGTCAAGTTGATTTTCTGCGTCCATTTATTCTGCGACATATTTTCTAGAACTTTTTAGTCTCGATTTTTGTAACAGTTTTCTAGTAGCTAAGTTAATGACGTCGTGATATGAACCAAATTGTTCATGAATATCGTTTTTATACCCGTATCGTGATTATACTGAACCATTTGGTATTCATGTCTGGTATTGTATTATAGTCTAGGTCCTAGACTATAATATTATACCAAACATGAATATCAAATGTAAAGGAACTTAAAATGCTTTACAACAGCGTTAAAAATGTTTGTCCATGTTATTACAGATATGTACCACTTCCTCTTGAAGTATAAGATATTATTAACTCCATAATATGGGTTATTAAATTATAGCACTAATGGCCCAGTGGGAACGGCCGCAACTTTCGACTTCATAGGTTCAAAGCAAATTATTTCATCGTAAATTATTTATATTATTTATTTATGCACGGGCTCGCGGAAGATGGAAGGAGTGGAGGGAGCCCTTTGCCCAGCAGTGGGACAGCGTAGGATAGAAAAAAAAATATCACCACTGCTGTCAAAACGGTGAAATCGTGAGGTAACAGGCCGCGGCATGCCCTCGAACCAAAAATTCGATGACATGTGACATCCACACTGGGCTCGCATCACCACGCGGTCTTGTTTATGGCCCACAGCGTCTCACAGAGAGGAGGCCTGTGTCCCAGTAGTTGGAATATTATCGGCTGATAATATTAAATTATTATGGCCATTTGACCACTAATTTTCGGAGACGAGACATAATAATTTCTATGACATTCACACACTGACTAGGCACTGTTTGATTTACAGTGTTTTCCAAATCTCTTAGAAACGGCCCTTTGTTCTCAGTTGACTTAAGCTAATGACGTCTTGTTCGGTTAACCGCCACTAAGTGCTAGCATAATGAACTCTATGCAACAATAAATTTAACTTCGGTGGAACAATTACTTTTCAAAACCACTTATTTTAATTAAAAAGTGGCCGCCCTTTAGTTGTTGAGGATTAATTTAAGCTTTTCTTTAAGCTAAAGAAGTCAATTTTAGCATTAAACTTATTGCAGTTGATTTAGGTTTTATTATTAGAGACTTGGGAAATCGATAAGCATTTACTTACATTAGTTGGTAGGTACTGATATAAATAAATGCTAATCGATTTCTAGACTGGTGTCTAGTTCCAAGGTTCAAGACATGTTACTTACAAATTTTGATCGCTAGCAATACTTATTTATTTTAGTTATAGAACAATTTCGGTTTCAAAATGTGTATTTTTTAAATATTTTACTCGTGGAAAAAAAAGAAAATACGTTTATTTGTTGTAAACATAACGCAAAGAAATAAAAACACAAACACGAAAGAACAAGTTGAGGGAAAATATGCGTCACATTCACGCAAAACGGTCATCGCTCAGCATAATGCTGCGACCCTATGCGAGACAGAGTCCCAGCGCTGGTTTTCAGCGAGAGTTAGAAAGGGTATTTGGCTAAGTAATAACGTTGACCGATCTGGTTAAGCTACGGTTGCCGCGGTTGGTCCGTGAATGGTCGACCATATTTATACACCAAGAACCCTCCGTACCTTGGAAAACATGTTAAGCCGTTGGTCCCAGCTGTCAGATAGGCAGACGCTCCATGTTAAATACTGGTATTCAGCTGCACTCGGTTAGACTAGAAACCGACCCCAACATAGTTGGGAAAAGGCTAGTCCGATGATGATGAGGTTAGCTAGAGTTAAGACTCGTACAGACTCGCGGTAAATCGCGGGCGCGACAGGCACCGATAATGAAATTGTGGTACTAGTGTCGCGACGCGCTAGTCTGTACGAGCCTTTATTCTCTTTCATATTTCATAAATATCGGTGACTACCGAGATGACGATATAAAGAGAACTAAGAAAGTAAAAGACATGTTGCTCTGACTGTAAATAAATCAGGATATGGGCAAGAGAATGATGATGATGATGCTATCCCCCATTTTTTTTTGTGTTTATGTTTTTTTCTTTTTGTGTAAATGTTTTTTCTTTTTTTGTTTATGTTTTTTCTTTGCGTCATGTTTACCGCAACGTGGACACTTGACAGTCGGACTGGTCCACAAATTCTAGGTTGCTCAGCGCGCTATAAAACGGGCTATGCTCGGAATTTTTCTTTGAAGAATAAGATCAGAAATGAAGTTATCCGGAAGAGAACTGGAGTTACCGACATAGCTGGCACAGTAAGCAAGCTGAAGTGGCAATGGGCTGGCCATGTTTGTCAAAATAGCGATGGTTGGTGGAGCAGACGATAACTAGAGTGGAGACCGTGTATCGGCAATCTTAGTGGGGGGCGCGCCCCAGCTAGATGGATCGACGACCTTAAGGCGGAGATTTCTTGAAAATGATCAAATAGGTGGTTTTTTAAAGCAGTGTATCTCTTAAACCGTAAATATTTTTCCTAAAGCAAAAAAAGCCTAAGTCAAGGTCAAGTTTCAAGTCTTTTGTGCATACGGTGATGGAACTCAAAACATAATTAAACATAATTCAATATATTAAAAAAAAATCTTCAGAGACAACTCTTAATTATTTTTAAAAGCAGTTTATCCCTTCGTTAACAATTATAATTAAAAGTATACCATAAAATTTGAAATGCCAAACTGCATCCGGTGATGGATTAATTTTTATTAATTAGTTAATATCTAATTTTATACGATTTTAATCGAATTTTTACGCCATAGGTTGTGTCCTCGCGCATCTCTTTCTTTTGTATGCAATCTGACAGTGACAGTGGTTTACCTGTTGTCAGCCTCTTAAAAAGGTGGCTGGCATAGACTCGATGCGAAAGGCGCAGGACAGGGTGTTGTGGCGCAGCCTGGGAGATGCCTATGTTCAGCGGTGGACTGCTATAGGCTGAGTTGATTTATGTTAACCGCAAATAAGTTTATTTTCTTCTTTTTTTATAACTGTGAATATTAAATCAAATCAAAAGTCATTTGTTAAAATTAACTGAGAATCAACACTTTTCGAACGTCAAAATTACGTAAGACAGTCCCCCAAAATGCCCTTCACCATTTCCTAGTGTTTTAGCTGGGAAGAAAAAGTTGCGCAACAAACTCCCCAGCAGCACAGCTGTCTGTTCAGTTAGAAAAACTTGATTCTATACAATAGTATGAAAAATAATTTACATTTCGCAACACAAAACATGAAATTAAATGATTTCCCATAATTATGTCAGCTAGCACACGTCACTATACCAACAAAAAAAAAACATCAAAAACTATACTCAAGCAGACATAAAAAGTTAACTAAAAACCTAAATAAAAGCCTACAGGTATAAAGGGCCTACATACCTATTAGGTAAATATGTTTGTATTCATAGGTATTTTCTACCTACATAATACAAGAATATGTTATTTTACGGCTTGAATACATTTCGTATTCAAGACTACTTTTGATGTAG
Organism: Tiliacea citrago; assembly: GCA_963921375.1. Taxonomy (NCBI): domain Eukaryota; kingdom Metazoa; phylum Arthropoda; class Insecta; order Lepidoptera; family Noctuidae; genus Tiliacea; species Tiliacea citrago. The sequence goes on from OY992804.1 coordinate 10,585,578, forward strand.
ACGGTTTTAGGTTACAAGACAAAATATACATATAGGTACTCATAATATTTGTATTCTGGAATCATAACCAGAAAATATGTGAAAAAATTCAAAATGTCTGAGGAAGCAGCACGTAGGATTTCTTCTAAGTAAGTAACTTCTAAGTATTTCACCACAATCTGTGGAATTCACTGAAAAAACGTAACAGCTAGAACAAGTTGTTGCTATTTACAACCGAGTGACTTGGTTCGGAGGGAGTCTGCAATTTTTTTTGCTAGAATTTAGCAAGTGAACTTGGCTAACGTAAGTTACTTGTTTGGTATTAACAAAGCTGTTTATGGCGTTTTAAATAAGTCTTGGTTATTTGTAATCACATCATAAATCGAATCGGTACTTTGCTAAAGCTTGATTTTGTCTGTGTTACAGAGGAAAAATATTAATGATGTAGTGCTCATATAGCAAACATAGTCGCAATCCTCACTGCGTGTTGGTGATGTCAGGCAATAAATTCCAGAGTGCCTTCACAAAGGTCAATCGCATTCAAAGCGTTTCGTATCATCTTTAACCATCTTCAAAAAAGGAGGAGGTTATAATGTTCATCTGTATGTTTATTTTTATTTTCATTTAATTTATACCAACGCGCAACCTTCTTCTACCAAATGACAAAATAATTTCCGAATTCACAATTAACGAAAATATCAATGATATTTCATTGATATTTTCGTTAATTGTGAACCGATTTTGAAAACTATTAAATTTAAATGATCACTAATTATATCCCATATAAATTTTATTAACTTTGCTTGGGTAGTTGTTGAGTTAGCTTCGATAAATACGTTGTGTGGTATGGGGTAGGTACCTTATCTAAAAATTAAAACTAAAATAAACTTTTTTATCAAAAAAAACAACCGGCTTCCAAAAACAATACTACAAAATGAAAAATTCTTTCATTTGGGTAGTCGGTGCCTTTGGATCTGTATTTTAGTTTTTTGCCACTGACTTCCGAAATTATAGTAATTTTTCAATTTGTAGTGTTTTTTTAGAAGTCAGTTGTTTCTTTTCGTAAAAAAGTTTTTTACAATGACTTTCAGCCATCATCATTATCGCTGCGAGAATATCACTTTGTCTAGACCCTCAAGGTGTCCTCACGATGTTTTTCTTCAAAGTCAGACACTCATGGTAAAAAATAACATAGAAACCTATGCACACTTTTCAGTACTCCTTCAATTCGAAAGTTATGATAGACCTATGTTCCATATAATATACATACATAGCGTGTGTGTAATATATATTTATATCTGTAATTTTATGGTGTACATAATAAAGAGTATTCTATTCTATTGGGGTGAGCCCGTATAGTAAGAAAGTAACTAAATATAATAACATTGGTAAAAGTCACATTTATACTACCCGAAAACGGGCCTCCGGCGATCATGACTTTTCCCTCTATAATATGTATTCAACTTCTAAATAAATTAATCGTTTTATGACTCCCACGAATTTACTCGCCCAAACCAAGCGAATCGACAATTTTAAATAATATTTTTTTATCTGTAGGCGATTCACACGAAGTTAATTTATTTGTGGGCGAATTACCAACTCCAGCAATACGTGTACGTATTAAGCAATTGGAACATTTTTTTTTTGTTTTATATTTGCTCATAAACATTTTTGCTGAATAAAATATAAACTTGCAAAAAAAAATTAAATGTAGTTTCTAGTGCAGTTTTTTCATAAATTTATTGCATAAAATTCAAAATGTGACAATTATCTGATACGTATTTCTGGAGTTGTCGATTCGCCCACTAATAAATTAACTTCAAGCGAATCGCCTACAGAAAAAAATATATTATTTAAAAGGGTCGATTCGCCCGTTTCGGGTAAGTAAAATCGTGCGGATCAACCAATACGCGTTATTATTGTGTAGCTAAAATATACAGTACCTTAAGTGCTGTATATTTTACCGAAGCAAGTAATATACATTCCCGTAACTTGCACAAAATCATGCAAGAAACTTGCATGCCATTATTGGGACATTCACCGTTGTGCAGATCGTAAACCTATATTTGCATTACATAAATTCAATCTTAGTATTGTATAATTTTATTGCATAGCACATGTGTGAGTACTACAAAGTTACCATTTACTGGGTACGTCTTTCGTTGACTTGAATGTGCCTGGCGACTGAGAGTAAGTCATGCTCACTGAAATTTCACGCTGATTGTGGCGCGTGTGTTGGATCATTTAGTTCCTTTCAAAATGGTGGACCTGAATGTTTCTGATCCATACGACATGTTCCTGAACGGGCGCCGTCATTAGGGATGTCTCTTTGCTGCCACGGCTATTTTAATTATTGAATTGTTTACGAGTACAATGTATGTTTTCTCTCCCTCACATGTATAATTTCAACTTGAATGATGTAATCAATATTGTATAACAATATTTTGATTTAAAAGAGTGTCAATAGATTTTCTTGCCCGTGTTCCTTAGGAACCTATTACGCCTCGGAATGGGCAATTAGCTTCATCTTTCTGACTGAACGACTCCTTGACAATTCAAAAGTGCCTGTAATTCGTTTAATGGAAATAAATGCTATGAGTTTCAGTTTGAGTTCACCAATAAATAAGAAATCGTTTTCGCACAACGGCATACAAACTAAATTCCAAATTTTGTGCAAGTTTGCACAAAAAAATATAACCTTGTTGTTCAAGAGAGCATTGACAGCTGTAATCTATCTTTCTCTACTATGATGTATGTTTGCATAAAAAAATCACCTGCCTAGTATTTTCCCAACTATGTTGGGGTCGCCTTCCAGTCTAACCGGATGCAGCTGAATACCAGTATTTTACATGGAGCGACTTCCTAACTGACCACAACCCAGTTATTGGGTTATGCGATACCCCTTGGTAAGACTGGTTGTCAGACTTTCGGGCTTCTAACGACCTGTAACGACAGTCAAAGATCCACAAATGACAGCCGGGACCAAAGGCATAACGTGCTTTCCGAGGCACGGAGGGGTCTTGGTATGTAAAGATGGTCACCCATCTATAGCCCAACCGCGGCAAGCACAGCTTAACCTGATCGATCGACGCGTGCAGCTGTTATTACTTAGCTACAAGACCCTCTGTATGTTGTAGATATACTGTTGCCCCTCAATATTCTAAGTATGTTTGTATGAAAACATTTAACACAAAAAGCTCTCATAGTTTAATCCAACCACAAACCGCCATTATATCACATCAGGTAGGAGGTGGTTAGCATTTCCCATCGTGTGTCACACAGTGTCTTAACTTATATTCTAAATTGCGAAAGTGAGTTTGTTTGTTATGCTTTTACGCTAAAACGACTGAACAGATTCGGATGAAATTTGGCACATGGGTAGAACATGACCTGGTTTAGGACATAGAAAACTTTTTATCCCGGTCGTACGTTCCCGTGGGATTATTTCCAACCTACACGCGGGCGAAGCCGCGGGCAAAAGCTAGTGTTTAGATAATTGACAACGGGGATTCACAAAAAAACATGCAGGGCAGTCTTTGGGGACTGCCTTTTCAGAAACCATTCACATGATCTGACCAAGATCTGACAGGGTTGCGAGTTTGTCCGAAAGGGATATCGTGGCCCTGGCACACAGGCAACGGAAGGAACACGGGTGGGTTTTAGTCAGTAAAAGTCTGACACGCCCTCCCGCTCCGGCCATAGCGGGAGAAGTTATTTGATAATTTCCCACCCAAAAAAAAAATAAAAAAATGATTTGACCAAGATTATGTCTGGACTTTTAAAAGAGACAACTTAAGACTTTAACCTCTGAGTTTGTTTCAGCCTTTTGTCAGGTAGGAAACGCCGATCTCATGTAGTTTTTAGGGTTTCGTACCTCAAAAGGAAAACACGGAACCCTTATTAGGATCACTAGTGTATCTGTCTGTCTCTCCGTCTGTCACAGCCGATTTTCTCCGAATCTACTGGACCGATTAAGCTGAAATTTGGTACACATATTAATTTTTGTGATCCAAACACGGACGTCTAACATAAATAAATGTTTTTTTTTAATATGAGGGTCACTTTTGGGGGCAAATTAGAAAGTTTTGCACACTGTACCGTGTGACATATCAAATGAAAGAGCTTACTGTGAGGGACTCAAATATTTTTTTATTTTTTTTATAAAAAAAAAAGTTATTCTGAACTGTATTAAAAAAATACAAAAAAAATACGAAAAAAAATACTGTTCAGTTCAGTTCTTTATTTATAAGGTAAACCTATAAAAGGGTGTTAAAATAACATGGTAAATATCATCATAATCACTCAATATTGTGCGTACAAACTGACATTTGCTGTTGGAATGTATGGCAGAACATGTTTTTCAACTACAATGATGGTGTCTTCTTGGGATAAGTTATCTTGCGATAAAATCATTGTCGATAATAATTAATTGTACGGAACCCTCACCACGCGAGTTCAACTCGCATTTGTCCGGTTTTTAAAATATGACCGACGTGTAAAAGTGTTTGTATAAATCTACTTACAGTAATAAAATCATTTATTATTTATCATTATTTTCCACTTTCGCCATTTCTGAGAAAAGGGATCTTGGCGGCTACAAAGTGATGAGAAGATGATGCAGGGGAGTTGTTTCGTTTATTAATTTAAAGGTACAGATCTCAAAAACAGCAGTAAATATCCTTGTAAATATTGCTTGTTGAGATAAAAGAGTTTACTCAAATCTCCATGTTTTTTCACCCTTTACCGTCATAAGCATTTTTCGTAAAACAGTCAGACATTTGAAACAAGCACGTAACGTTTGGGGATTATTATCCATGTGTATTATTCAACGCATTGTTTTCTTCAGAAGATTTATAGCTTGTAAGATCTTTTAGATTTACCTGCCTTGCGGAAATATTACTTTAAGTCTGTATTTCTTATCCTTTTGAGGAAATAAGTAAGGAAATATCGTGTAGAACCACTAGAAATGTTATTTTATCGTTTTTATTTGGGATATTTTATTGTGTCTGATCAAAGAGAAAAAGAGGTATATCTACCCTTAACGTAAATAAAGTAAGTTATTCATTATGCTGTGGTTTCATCTAAAGAGCCGCTGCACACCTAGGCAATAGTGACAAGTCACTGTTTGAGTTGTTTAGAGACATTCACACACACATCCACACACATAAACAAACACATGGACACAACCTCACACATAAACACACCCCCACACACTACACACGCACGAACTTGGTACTAATTCGTTGATTAAATCGTCGCATTCAAGCCACTAGCATAAAAGCTAGCGTTCTGGCTTCATTCATTCTTCTTTCTTAGTCCAGGCGGTCTTTCTTTGGAATGTGCTCCCTCTGAACATCAGGACGGCAACCAGCCGGTTATCAATTAAAGTGAAGGCACGTGAACATATTCGTCAGAAGTTGGCCGAAACATCTCAGCGGTGATTTGCTGGAGTCGTTTTATTCGCTACCGTTCGTTATTTCTCCTGACAAAGTTTATTTTGGTATATTTTGTATCTATTTATCTATGTATTTGTATTTATGCTTGTATTTTATGGTTATTTCCGAGCTATCTATCCCGTACGTTGCACCTGCCATGTTTTGTCTCTGCATCACCCTAAGGTTGACTGGTAGAAAATGCCTCAGGCATTATGTCCGCCTTTGTACAGTGTAATTTTTACTTGTGCATAAAGTTTTAATAAATAAATAAAAAAATAGTGGCCAAGTGGATATTCACATTCGATCACAGTCAACCGCCAATTTCTTCTGAGGCCTAAATTGTTTTTCAAAATGGGCAAGCACTACCGACCGCATATGAGCGCAGTAGGTAGATACTGACGTAACTTGCGACTATTTGCTCGGCTTGACTATTAGTGGCGACTACAGACTGTACAGTCCGGCCATCGAGAGAATGAGTTCCTGACAACTGTCAGTTGGACAAATTCTAGTTGTAATAAGAATCAAATTCGCAAAACACATATACGCTATTATGAAACTGACTGGTGTCAAGAACGTATTCTCTCAACGGTCGGACTGTAGTAGTCAAAAAAAAAAAAGTCAAATTATTTATGTCAAATAGGCACTTTTGAACGTCAAAATTTACAAAAAAATAGAATTGATTCTAGTTGCCCCAAAAGGTAGTTTCGTATGGAGAAGAATGGGCAAGAAACTCCACCGTTACCTACTCTTTTAAAATGTTTTACAATATTTTGTTTGAGTACATTAATTATATGATTATATGTGAAGACGATGCACGTAGAATAAAATTACTATACCATAATAGGTAAAAAGAATTAAAAACTAAGCAATAATAACTTAATTATGAGATGGATACATGGTGTTCACATATTTCAACCTCGTAAAAGTATATGTTTTCCTAAAAAAATAATAATAATAAGTCAGTGTGTGAGTTTAGGCAATCTGTCTAATTATGCAGTGACGCATAGTGCATTATCGGCTTCTTAAGACTAATCAGAAATTATGAAAGAAAATAAATTCTATATTAAAAACCACTGACTGGAAGAACACAGCCCATTACTTTTTAACAAGAGAAAGTATTCGTCACTGTGCATTTCTTTCTCCGCCTAATTTTGTTTATTTTTTGTTCTGAACTGAGCACTCATTACAACAGAATTTTAAAAGAAAGATTTAAATTAAATATTAGACTTTTTTAATAAACGCAACGCCACCCGCCGCGCCGTGCCGGGTCGGAAGGAATTCGCTGATGGAATATTAAAATATGAATGTGAGGGGCAAAGAGGGAAATAGGGTCGCAAAATTTAGCATTGCAGTTGAAGTTGTTTCTTGAGGGGTGAAAATTAGGTGAAGTAGGGAAAATTAGCGTCTTTTTTTACTCGGGGACTAAACCTCTCATTCTAGATCCGAAAATGTCATGATCTCATCACAATAGCCAATGTTAGGGTCGTCTTTCAGTCTAACAGGATGTAGCTGAATACCAGTATTTTAGATGGAGCGACTGCCTAACTGGCCTCCACAACTCAGTAACTGGGTAATACGATACCCCTAGACGTTCTATAGTTTCTGCCTACCCTCATGGGAAGAAGGCGTGAGTTTATGTTGTATTATTGCTTTATCTGGCCATGGGTCATTTAATAAAAACCCCTTTGTCATAGGAGTCACAGACAGTCCGCTGTGCAGGGCCTGCATTGAGGACGACGAGAAAGCAGCTCACGTGTTGCTACACTGCCCGGTGGTCGCCACATACAGAGCAAAGTACTTCGGTAACCCAGGCACCCTACGCCACATTGTCAGTAACACCAAGGCATTACTGGCCTTCCTTGAGGAGCTGGGGTGGATCGAAAAACCGATTTTCCCACACGTACGTAAACTAAGCGCTCTGACGTGGAGTTGCTCTATTGTTTTATCTATCCAACGCTTTTATCTACAACATCAGCACCTTTTTTGTTTTTTTTTTTGGGTGGGAATTTTTCAAATAACTTCTTCCGCGGAGCGGGAGGGCGTGTCAGACTATTACTGACTCAAACCCTACCGTGTTCCTTCAGTTGCCTGTGTGCTAGGGTCACGGTATCCCATTCAGGAAAACCCACAACCCTGGCAGGACAACATCAGCACCTACCACTCGTATCACCCAACGCTAGAACACTACAATAAAAAACAAGAATGCACAGAACTTAAAGAAGTCCCTAGAACTCTGACAGCTAATGGCACTCAATGCAAAATGTAAATTACCAAGCAACTTCACACAACTATTGGCGAGAGCCCGCAATTCGATCGAGTCCACAGGAAACTTAGCAAGGGAATAGAAATTGCATCTACATTGGGTTCTGTACAAAGCTTTTACATACTTACAATAAACTATTATTAAATCAATTACAATTATTTATATAATCATAATCTGACATAATAGTAAACTGTATCTCTTGAACTGACATAGGTATAACTTTGATATCAATTAATTAATTTGTTCCTTATAAATCTTAATGCATGAGCTGTTATTTGTTGTAGCTGTCTTTTTATTGAATTAAAATAATAACATTGTCTATGATAATATTAATAATTGTATAAATATTTGTATTTATTTTATTTAACGTGCATGTTATTTTATTTGATGTGTATTGTGTTTTCCTATTGTAATTTTTTGTAACTTATGGACTCTTTGTCTGATATTAAAGTTTTTATTATTATTATTATTAAATATTTGCACACCATATAAAATGGTACTCGTATAATGTAAAGGGACCATTATAGTTTTTAAGATCGTATATTTGTGAACCTACATTCCGGCAATTAAATGGATTTGATTTGATTGATTTCAACTAAATCGGTCTTATTACAAAACAAGGTTCTTCTTTTGACATATTATGTAGTTTGAACCGAGCCTGCAGTTTTTGTATTATGAACTATATTCTGATTACAGTAAAGTTCTTGCTGTTCAAGTGCTGTTGAAATCAGTGCTCTTAGTGGAATGCCTCAATAACGTCTGAATACCTCTATCACAGTTGGGTCTTTATTAAAAAAAACTCCAACATCATTGATGAATAAAATAACATAACATTACACCCGTAATCCCCGATGGGTCAGGCAGAGGTGTACTTATAGTACACCCACATTTTGGGGCGTCTTAGTAACAGGGGGCGAGCCCATTGCCACTAACCGGGAACAAATCCAGAATCCGGGCTGCTACTGAGAAATTCCTGATGAAACATTCAACACTATTGCCCGACTTGGGAATCGAACCCAGGACCTCATGCTCGCAGTCGCACTTGCGACCACTAGACCAACGAGGCAAGTAAGTAAGTAAGTAAGTAAGTAAGTAAGTAAGTAAGTAAGTAAGTAAGTAAGTAAAATTTTATTTGTTTAAACATGGTGTACATGATATACATTACATGCAAGATAATATGACATACAGAAAGTTCTAACATGTTCAGCCGCATATCGTGGCGTACAAATTGGTAAGAAGAGATGGTGCAAAAACCGTGTTATTATTCATCAAAATTAAATTATAGAAATTATAAAATCATCATTATTAATTAAAGATTAAGTATCATTACAATTCAGCAAGCACATTTTTTAGATAAAATTAAATGTCAAAGTAGTCATTAAATAAATTTGTCAATAAAAAAAAAAAATATTAATTACTATCATACAAAATTACAACTACAATTATTTCACAAAAAACAATAGATTACAATAACATGTCAATAAAATACAACATCGTCATCTCAAAATCGAAGAAAAATTGTCCTCTTTCATAAACTCCGCTATACTGTAATATGCTCTTACAGTTAGTAAACTCTTCAATTTACTTTTAAGAGCAGTCGCAGTAGTTGGAGCAGTTGTTGAATATAAGCCCTAAAACCATCACTAAATAGATTATTGTCTTTTAGATGGTGTAAATGTTCTTTTAAATCATTGCACAATCATATTGGTCGACTAAGTGCTCGTTTACGGAGACGCGGGGCGTCGCGCGTCGCGTGCAGCGTGGCGTCTCACGTCGCGTTGGACGTTTTTTATGTTTACAGGGAGGCGGTGCGTGCAGCGGCCCGCGTCATCACACGCGCAAACACAAACATATGGCAATGTACTTACGATGTTGTTTCTGAGACGCGGGGCGTGAAGAGTAAGGGTGTCCGCCACTGCGGCCGCGGCGGAGCTTCTAGCGTGTAGCGTAGCGGGTATTGCCGTATGCTCGTACTGGAGCGTGCGACGCCGCGGGTGTTGTTACGTTTCACCCTGATCGGAGAATTACAGAAACGCAATGCCGCGTACGTCGCCGCGATAAACGTCGCGTGCGACGCGGTGGTGCCATCCGCGTGCTCCGCCTGCGTTTCAAGTAAACGCGTGTAAAATCGCTTCTCCGTAAACGATCTCATACAACGCCATATGTTTGAATTTAGTGCTGGCCGGACATTTATCCGCCTGTAACGTCCTCACTGCAGGGACACTGGCCTCGTCTCTATGATAGAGAGTGGGTCATAGTCCACCACGTGGGCCCAGTGCGGTTTGGTGGATGTCACATAAATTTCTTCGAATTTACATTTTTGACATGCCGATTTCCTCACGATGTTTTTCTTCAGTTTCTGTTTTTGTCACTCTCGACATTCCTAATTATTTACAATTAATTTGTACTTCCCTAGAAACAATCTTAGCTTATTTCGCTTAGATAATAAGCTAATTTCTGGGAATTATCACAGGTACTTAAAAAAAAACTAAAAAAAAAAAAAAAAAAAAAACTAAAACTCGATCCAATTCTGAAGGATAATGTCAATTTAATACTCGCTAGTAACAAACATCCAAACTTTTACATGTATAATATTAGCAGGATTTTATCTGATTTATGTAGGTTTTGGCGGCGCAGCCCCATACTTCAACCAAGTATTCTCGGTGTGGTTTCACGAGGGCATATAAATCATGTTTCTTATATATTTTGTGTGGAATACAACCAGAAAGTCTACGTAGTGCCGGGGTAAGAGAAGAAATTTTAGTTCGTGTTTTTCTATGTTGTTTGACCAGGTTAGTCTTGGATCCAGTGTTAGGCCTAAATACTTTTTACTTGTTGACTTTTGTAAGGATCCATGGTCAGTCTCATGTCACTCGTTATTTTTTTATTTTTTCTGCCATGATTATGTAACTTATTTAAACCATAATCTTTGCCATATAAGGCCATTTGCATGTCTGTAGGTCACTTAGATTCAAAGATTGCATTCGATTGATCATACCCTATTTCAACTGATTCAAAAAATTAAATGGCTGCCATTTGCGGGATGTTGGGTTAGGAGAATGATTTTGTAAAAGTACATTTGTCGATAAAAATGAGTATAATTATAATATTATTATGCTCTTAAAGTATCGGTAACTATTCTTTAAACATACTGTCTATAGATTATACCTTATTGAATCTGACTGTACTGTACGTGAAGCGACTTCTATTCGATTCTGTAGATTCCTATGATCGACTCTCAGTTGTAATTATGTCACCGATGAATATGGAAATTTGAAAGTTCACCCTTTCAATAGCGTATCAAATATCCTTTGTGAAATCATAACTAAGGTATTGAATAGTATTTCAATATCTTTGTATTAACGTTTTCTTTATTTCTAGAGAGATTTTAGATTAAAGGAGTGCACGGGCTTATTGATTAGTATGATTTGGTATTTCTGTCATGTTCGTTGTAAGTATAAGGTTTTGTTTGATTTTCTACGCTGTAATTTGTTTTATGTGTGTATTTGTGTGTTTCCTTATTGGTGATTTTCTTCAGAAAGATCAGGTGCGTAGACATCGCAACCGGCGGCGTGCGTATATGATTAGCACCCTACATGCGTAACGCATTTTGAATTATAATCGGAATGATTTTGAAGTATATTGCTAATCCATTGCTTGATATGTTAGAAAATTTGTCTGCTCAAGAACTCAAGAACCTAAATAACGCAGTGAATGTTATTGAAACTGATTGCTATTGGTAGTGCGTTTATGTACGTAAACGAAGCAAAAGAAGTATGTGAGGATCGTAACAGGTGGCGTTTTGTAGTTTCTGCCTATCCCCATGGGAAGAAGGCGTGAGTTTATGTTTATTTTTTTAGTCTGGGAAAGGGAAGATTTTCACGACGAAGACTCTATTCGTGATACCCATTGTAGGGAAATTGATTGCTACATAATTATGTATTTCGGTAACTAGCTTTGAACAGCGTAAATATCGCTGAAGGACACTAATCAAGCCCTACGGTTACGTTACAAAGAAGAAAAAATCGTAGGTACAGAAATTGCCAACAAAGAGAACACCATGACAATGCCCTTTTCTTATTCGCTATTTGAAAAGGCGTTTGAAATGGTACACATACTGGCTGCTATTTGTAAAAGTCGATCGGCACCGTCGAAAAGCCCAAATATAAACACCTTACATAGAAATTCCCATAAATTAGATCTTACTACAGGCCTGTAACAACAAAAGCGTAATGTTTATATAAAGACCCCTTTAATCAGCGGTACAGATTTCCAAATACATACGTTGCTCATTAATCGTATACGCTACACGGAAAACGTGCTACAGTTGCGGAATACCACACCTGGAGCAAATATATCTGACGCTGCTTCAAGGCAATATCACCCTTACTATTTAGAAAATGAAGTTGAAGAGGAATGCAATTATAAATTTTGGAAAGATAGGCTGAAGTAAATAGTTGGAGCTGGGCTAAAGTAAAACGAAACTTATAGCTAAAGACCTAAAGTAGGGAAAGACGGCACAGATAGTTTGGTCAAAAAGCACTATCGTTCAACATATAAATAGTCAGACGGATCGAATAGACCGGTTTATATCCAAGTATTTGACTAAATGTTAAACTGTATTGTTTATAGTCACTATGATTTACACTTTGATATTTAGTGAACAGGTGTTAATCGGTTTGATTTAGAGGTCCCGGAAGGATTGAGTTACTATCTTTGTGAATTACAGCCGTACCTACGAGGTTTATGGTTTCGTTATGGGTTGAATTAATTAATTGGCTACTGGAATTACAGTTGATTCGGGAGAATTAGTGCAAATATAAATCAGAATCAGCAGCGATATTTTGTTAGCTTATAGTCTGTTGTTGAAAGTTTGATATAATGGTATCTACAACTACACCTGCCGAAAATTTACGCGTCGGAAATTCGGCCTGATGTGTAATAGTTAATTTAAAAAGCATTATAAGCGTATTATTCGCACGTCGAATTTTTGTGACGTAACTTTTGGTTGGTGTCGCTTACGCTAAGCCCTGCTGCAGTCGATCAGTTTTTTTCTGTTTCCTTTTTGTGTTCTTACATTGTGTGCCATAATCTGGGTCTAACAAATTTTTCTTTCTTTCTTTCTTTCTATATCAGGCGATAATTACTTTCTTAGAATATGTCACAATATCAATCGTCTGCAATAGTAGTGCTAGTATAAAGTAAATACCACTCTCAGTAACCTGGGTGCAAGGTTACTGAGAGTGGTATTTGTTGTTCGCAAGATTTGGCAAAAAGAGAACTAAAATAAAAAACCGGCGAAGTGGGTGTCAGACCACACTCAATGAAGGCTACCGTAGTTGGGATGAATTTATCCGAAGAGCAAACTTAAAATTGTAGTTGAAAAACATGTTCACCCATACAACCATATACGTCGCGGTCAATTCTCCAACTGCAAATGTAAGTTAGTAATCACAAAACAAAAATGATAAAATTACAATTTAACGGTTTTCGGACTATTTTCTTTATTTGTGCCGTGAGGCCTTGCTCCTTGACAAACATGATTCTAGGTCAACGGGAATTACCCTATAGATTTTTTGTCTTTCGAAACAAAATGACTGTCATGAATACGATTTAATTTAATTTGTGCTATAAGGGGAAATTATGGCTTAAACCAGCCCCTACTTACTTGCCTGACATGCATATCAATTGTTTCATTGTAACCATAACAACCAAAAATGTAAAGTATTATGAAATTAAGGCTCCGTGCACAAAAAAAACCATTTTTCGTCAATTTCATAACTGATTGTGAGAAAGCTTGAAATAATTGAAACATTAAGTCTGCGTAACTATAGAAGTACAGTTATTGTGGTGCTAAACCATTCGTGTCAGTCACAGAGCCTGTTAATAGTTTAATCACTTTTGTGCTCTCGAAAATATAGTATATTGCGCCTTTGGTTTACTTAATGAAGATATTGTATAATCATAAAATAAAATTTTGATTTTATGTCAAGAATAGCTGAGGCCCAGTGTTTGATTTTTACATTTCTTGATATGGTTTGTTTTTTGGTTTGGAAAAAATACATTAATGACTGGGTTTTTTTTAAATATAGGTTTTTTCTACTTTATTTTCTACTATATATTGCATCGAAGTTGAAAAAAGTGCTTCCCCCACATGCAAGTAGACTATTTATAATAGTTGATTATATTTTTTAATTTTCAAAATCAAACGTCAGCCTCGCGTAATTTTTCGGAAAACTTGTTGCGAATATTAGTGATTTTCCGTGAATACTTAATCTATTCAAAATATCTCTTTCCGCCACATGCAAAACAAAGAACTCGACATTTCAAACCACAAATAATTTTGTTTAAATTCTTTTCTCTTTCTCACAACCAAACCAAAATTGATCAAAATCATTTCGTGCACGGTTCCTTAAGGAATTTTGCACTTGTCATACTAATGTTTCACGAATTTAAAAACATATACCTACTCAGAACTAAACATCAACAATGTTTAGTTCTGAGTAGGTATTGCTTTTAGGGTTAACAAAGAGCTCTTATAGTTTCGCCATGTCCATCTGTCAGTCTGTCCATGGCTGGCTTAGATCAGAGAGTCTTAGTATCTACTAGAAAGCTGTGCTGGGTAAATAATATAATCACGCCGACAAAATGTTTTTTTTTTTTTAAATGTAGGTTTACCTCCCTTGCACGTAAAGTGGCGTTGATAATTTTTCTCGTCTATCCCAGGATGTGGTATATCATTGGATAGGCCATTTAAAAATATTGACGTCTGTGGAGACCATTTTTCGATTCAGGGATCCGTTTGCGTAATAATAAGCTTTATAGTCCAAATATTTGCTAGTCAGGGGTCCACCCTGCCAGCTAAATGGTTGTTTTTAGATATTATGTGAAAAAATCCATGGCAGTAGTATATATATCGAAGTTAAAAGTAAAACTATCACAGCCAAGTAGTCTTTACAAGTTAACGAGTAATAGTCGACCAACTTACATAAGCAATTGGAGGAGAATTGACCGTGAGGTATATCGGAGACCATGTTTATCAATTACAACGTTAAGTTTGTTTTTGGGATAAATTCATCCCAACTACGGAACCCTTCATTTTGCGTAGTCCGACACACACTGAACCGGTTTTTTTAAACAGCTATTGCGAAAATGGTTTGCTACAGTTTAAGCCTAATTTACACGGTGCAATTAATTTGCCTGTGGCATATTACACTCATCAAAAGTGTCTATTGGGATCAACTTTACTCTGCTTTTTCAATATAGGTAATAGACGAGGTAGTAGACGATAATGAACAAATCATTATCGTCATCGTTTCAGCTGAAAGACGTCCACTGCTGGACATAGGTCGCCCCAAAGGCCCCCGGCCTTTGTCTAGCAGAGTCGCTAATGATAGCACCACCCTATTTCTTCCCCTGGGTGTCGTAAAAGGCGACTAAGAGAGAATAGAGAATGGGCAGCAGCGTTCTCTATGCATTTTAACACCATACAGCGATCGCCAATCCGCTTGGCAAGCGTGGCGATTATGGCAAACTCCCCCTTTGGGGGAGGCCTATGTCGAGCAGTGGATATCTTTCGGCTGAAATGATGAATTATGATAACCTGACAGAAAATTTTCAAGTCCGCGCGAGGTTTCAGTAAAGTGCCACGTCTTTACTGAAACTCAAGGGGAGCGGGGCGGGATATTATCATCTATCATCTTTATCATGCATTGAATGGAGTTCATTTCATAATTTGTACTTGTTACCTAATTTTACATGACACTGGCCAAATGCACAAACCGTGCGAAGCCAAACAGAAAAAAAAAAAAAAACTAGCAAAAATGTGTTTTGTCCCTAGACACTTTTGATGTGTATATATCATAAGTTGACCACTATACCAATGAGGCAGTGCTTAGGGTTCCATACCCAAAGGTAAATATTGTATATAATATTAGTGCGAGTCGGCTCGCGCACGAAGGGTTCCGTACCATTATCTATAAAAACGGCAAAAAAATCACGTTTGTTGAATGGGAGCCCCCCTGAAATATTTGTTTTTATTTTAATTTAATGATCTAGTTTTAAAGTGAATATATAACTAAATATTCTGTGAACATTGCAAGCTACCTACTTGCATCTACCTGTTACCGTTATCAATATCAAGCAAAAACGAGCAAAAAAATCACGTTTTTTGTATGGGAGCCCCCCTAAATATTTATTTTATTCTGTTTTTTAGTATTTTTTGTTATAGCGGCAACAGAAATACATCATCTGTGAAAATTTTAACTGTCTTACTATCACGGTTCATGAGATACAGCCTGGTGACAGACGGACCGACAGACAGATATACGGCGGAGGCTTAATAATAGGGTTCCCGTTTTACCCTTTGGGTACGGAACCCTAAAAACGAGTTGGCAAGCAACGAGCAGCTAGTGCGCGACGACGATGAGCGATTACTCGCTGGTATGCGTATGTACCAAGCGTGAATCTCTCAGCGAGTGTTCTGCCCGACAAGCGAGTGTTGCTGAGCGAGTTCTCTCTTTGATAGCTCTTAACAAATGAGTACTCGCCGGCAGTGTGAACAGTCAGCGATCAGCTATTAATATATATATCTCTTTTACTCACACGCGACCTACATTTTTTTGTACGTTTCTTGAGCGACAAAATCGTTGATAGCAATACTCCATTTACTAGAGCATTAGAAAAAAAACGTCAAAATAACGATAGTTATTCTCCTTGTCAACATAATATATTATCACATAGACACATGCACACTCACGCTCACACACCCACATACACACTCACTCACACACACCGACTATCACTCCCGTCCACACTCTACACCTTATCTAAGTGTAATCAATTTCTCTATTTTAATAACTAAAATACTCTATAATAATTAAATTGTTGTTTATGATTTAACAAAATTGTAAATGTTGGCTATAAAATGTCCAGTGTCTAGAGAGGTAATGGCGCTGTATGCCGAGATACAGGTTTCGGCATCTGCAGCCGAACTAGATGAAAAACCTGTAGTTTTTCACCTAGTTCGGCTGCAGATGCTCCCATGTTGTGTTATTTACATTAAAGCCTACTTTTCTTTTTAAGCATTATGGTTGTTATAATTTTTTTTTATTTTTTTATTATTGTGTAAAATTGTTGAAATTACTGCACTTAAGAGTAATTTTTTTAACGTTTATGGTAAATAGATTACATTGAATTGAATTTATTGTGAAATAATGGAGTTTAAAATGCGTTTATATCGAAATAACAAAATGGTAATAACCGTTATTTTTATAATGTTATAACAAATGAAGTGTCTGTCGCTTCCTCGTCGGCACTGAGACGGATGCCTTAGAAACTAAAACAGCAAAGCATAATCAGCCTATAATGTTCCCACTGCTGGGACACAGGCCTCCTCTCTGTAAGAGGGAGTAGGCCGTAACCCATTAAGCGGGCCCAGTGCGGGTTGCTACTCGTAGATGTCACAAGTCTTCGAATTTTTGATTCTAAGACATGCCAGTGTCTTGATGTTTTCCTTCACCGTTTTGAGAGCAGTGGTGATGAAATAATTTACACAAAGTAAAGCGCTTGTCAGGGTTTCGAACCTACGACCTACAACTCGTAAGTCGCGTTCGATACCAATGTGCCTCCACTGCTCCAAACAGCATAGCAGAGCAATTGAAACACGCGCTCATATGTTTATAAGGAGATTAACAATATGGGCTAGCTAATTAACCCTTTTATTGTCTCGTATAAAACCGCATAAATGTAGCAAATATGATTGCTCATAAAGTTAAAACCACAAGCGGTATCGTTCTCTTGCAGCTCAGGTAGACCCGTGCAGATAACTAAATTATATTTATTTATTAAAACTTTATGCACAAGTAAAAAGTACACTGTACAAAGGCGGACTTAATGCCTGAGGCATTTACCGTTATACCGTTGAATTTAACGGTTAACTTGAGTCCTGCTGCATTATTGCATAGAATCAGCCAAGATAGTGTTCTTAGTTTAGTGATAGCATTAAGGGGTAAAAGATTTAATAGTAGATTACCTTAACTAATGTTTATCGTCAAGTGTCATAGTATTATTGTATGATAGTTTACTATTATATGACTCTTCAATGAATCAAACGTGATTGTTGCATTAAGAGTGCTATCACAAAAAAAAGGTTTTTCGTCAATTTCGCATCTAATTGTGAGAAAGCTTGAAATAATTGAAATATTAAGTCTGTGTAACTATAAAAATACAGTTTTCGTGGTGATAAACCATTCGTATCAGTCTCAACCTGTTAATAGTTTCATCACTTTTGCGCACTCGAAAATATAGCTTATTTCGCCGTCCATTTACTTAATGAAGATAATTATTGTATAATCATAAAATAAAAATTTGATTTTATCACAATGGAATGCTGAAGCCCAGTGTGTGATTTCTAAATTTCTTGATATGGTTTGTTAAATAATAGGAAAAAAACAGTAACGACGGTGTTTAAAAAAAAGAAGGGTTTTTCAACATTATTTTCTGAGACAATTTGTAACATTTTGATAGTTCTTTTTGCTACCTTTTTGAGTTGAATGTGTCTACCTACATAAAATATTTTTAATAACAAAATTTATGTTATTATCTCGAAGTAAAATGTTCCTAAACTCTACACGATATCGTCAATTTTGTGTGAAGAGGCATCGGAAATTATTTTTTACAATATTGTAAACCAAAATTTTCGAATAAAAAATTGTTAACAATGGATATGAAGGAGTAATCTATCTGTGGCAATTATAAGTTACATTTGGTTTAGTTATTTTTTGACAGATTTTGTTAAAGCATTTCTTTCAACGCATTGTTAAAAGAATCGCCTTTCAATAAGATCACAAGACGGTTATCTGTAAAACATTTACAGATGCTGATAGCTTTGAATTGGGTTGATATTAGGTTTTTAACCATCTACTATCTTAAATCTATCTTCTATATACCTAAATAAAAATCAATGTTTGTTTGTTTGTTTTGTCCTCTATGGACTCCTAAACGGCTGGATCGAGTTTGATGAAACTTTGGTGAGTTTTTCTACATACGCCCGAAATGGTTCGGGGTAGGGTAGGGTAGGAGTTGGACACCATGCGAACGTAGTCGCGCCGGGCAGCTAGTAGTCTATAATTCAATTGTGACCATTGAAGGAGGCCTATTTCAAGCCTATCCTTTGGCTGAGATGATAATGATGATTATTTTTCTTGCAAGAATCAAAAATAGTGTTCAAAATCGACAAATCCCAAAACAATAAAATAAAACGCATAGCAACGTACAACGTAACTTTCAAAACGCCCGCCAACTTCAAATTATGAACACTGCACAATATTGCCAGCGCTAATATCTTTGCTAAATACGCGAAACTACACTCCACCACAGTTTAAACAGATATTATGGTAACAACTAAAATTTCCCTTCGAAATTACAACGCAGGAACTTGTAATGTAGAATTTAAACTTTCAATGAGAGATGCTTAGAATTTAAAAGGATGGATATGAAATCATTTTTTAGTGCATTGTTGCCAGTTTTACAACGTCAATCGATCAAGTTATGTCTACCTATGGCTATTGATAGCTCCGCGAATAATTCTAACCTGTACCTGGCTATAAAGTTCCCATCTATATTTAAGAAAACGTGATGTGTCTAATCTATTTTTAAGGCATACTGCACCGCACTGTACTCGGGAGCCCTGTGGTATACCCAAAAAGCTTGCAATGCTCTGCGTATCCAATAAAATAATGCATTCAGGGTATTGTTGCGATTGCCGCCCTTCTGTAGTGCCTCGGCAATGTTTGCAGATGCACGCACTGACAGCTTTGATGCACTATGGCGTAATTATTATTATTTATTTATTCAAAATCTGTATTAACAATTGCATACATTAAGTCTGCCAAACTGCAAAACAGTTTTTCGGCAGTAGTTCTCGTCTAGCAATGGATTACAAATTTTGATAAACCTGCCTCGCTACTCCTTACGCTGCGTGGTAGTAACAACACTATCCTGCAATCGCTAGCCGCCCGGGCAGACAGCCCTCTAGTGTGGGCACTTGCAAACCGCACCCGATACACATACATAGGCTAAGCTTTTTTGTTACTTACACTATAGACAACAACGTTGATCGCCAACCCGCCTGCCAAGCGTGGCGATTATGGCAAACCCTCCTTTGGGGGAGGCCTATGTTCAGCAGTGGACGTCTTTCGGCTGAAATGATGATGATGATGATGAAATATAGACCGCATTGTAGTCTGGAAATAAAGATTAAAATAAAATAATCACCGTCTCATTCGGGATAAAAAAAATAGTAGATTGTGATACAAGGGTGGAAAGTAAGTTATTGCAAACGAGCTGACACGAGTTTGCAATAATCTACACACCCGTGTATCACAAGACGTTTTGCAATACATTTGTGGGAAATAGCAAAAGCTATAATTAAAATTTTCAGAAAATGGCGCGTTTTAGCAACTGGAAATATTTTTTTTTACAACGAAAACAGCCTATACAGCCTATGCAATTTTTGACAAATGTTGATGTGAAAATAATGAAATTAAAACTGGTAATTAAATACATATAATAAAGAACCATTTAAAAGACTTGAGAATTCAATGCTAAGACGTACGGACTCATTCACTTTTCCTCGTATAAAATCTATCCCATTTTATTCTATGTATGAAAACTCCTTGCTACTAAACTTTTTAAACTGATTTATACATTTAAAACTCAACTGCAAAACTAATGATAGAGCTCGTAAACAAAAGTCACGACCGCGTAACAGAAAGATGCCAATGCAAAAGATTTAATTTTCGAATCATAATTATAGCCTCTGAAAGTACGCCACTGTATTGAAAAAAACATTCACGACCAAAAGCGTCAGTGTTAACAATTTTTTACCACATTCATGCCAATTGGACTTGATTATAATCACTACCCACAAGTTTTAAAACTCCACTTTGTTTGAAATCCATTGTATTCAATAATATAAACATCAAAAACAAAATATTATCTTTCGACCTTCAGAAAACTTGCCAACTCATGTACGCGTATGTTTGACAGACATAAAGTTTGATAGCCGTTTTGAATTCCATCCAAAAAGTTTGGCAACAAACCCATGTGCTTGGGTTCATGGGAAAATGCTTGGTTAGCAAATTTGCAAAGCACCTTTTGTGCGGTTTGGAAAAGGTCTATCACAAAATAGTTTATCATATATTAATAATGTTTTTTTTTTAAGAAGAATGTCTTGTGCAATACAAACATATTTTAAACACTGACAATGTATTTTTTGTCTTTATTGAAAAATATACCAAAAAAAGTTGTGCGGTAATCTAAAAAACACTTCAATTCCATGTCGTCCAAATCATTCAAATCAGCATAATCGACGATATCCTTTGCAATTTACATACTGAAAGAAAACAATATGGCGAGGGTAAGAGGTAAACGCGTGCTAAACAGTGGGTTGATGTTGTTTAAATTTAAACAACGTCATAACATTGTCTAACTCTTAACAATGGCCAAACATGGTTTGAAGCTAGTTTCCCTTTCCAAAGCGTAGAAGGTTTTCTATGGAGAAGAAAAAGCAAGAAACACCACGGACACTCTTTTAAACAAAAAATTTGTAACACTAGCTTTTACCCCCGGTTTCGCTCACATGGAGGTCGAATACTATCCCACGAGAACGTACCACCGGGATAAAAAGTATGATATGTCCTAACCAGGTCATGGTCTACCCATGTGTCAAATTTCATCCAAATCCGTTCAGTTTTTTTGTTCAAAAATTTGCGTGAAAGCGTAACCAACAAGCAAACTCACTTTTGCATTTATAATATTAAGTAAAGATTAAATAAAGAGCAAGGGAAAATATATTTTATATTTAAACAATGATCATCTGAATGCCTTCGGTATAATCATTGCGTTAATTCCGATTTTAGACGCTATATTTGTCACAATGTTTTTCTTTTCCTTTTGTCAGAAGTTTTCAAGATATAGGCCTATGTCCTTCAGAGCAATTCAAATAACAATTTACACAAAGTACTTTGTAAAAAAACAAGTTTTGTAGCAGGGCTGGGCAGCATTTGGGATGCTTCGTCTAGTCTTCTCGTCGCGTATTCCACAGAGCCTAAAGACGAAGGTCTTCAATTAGTGCGTCCTGGCTGTTATGACTTACGGAGCCGAAAAGTGGACACTCACGGTACGGCTGGTCCATAAATTCAAGGTTGCTTAGCGAGCTATGGAACGAGCTATGCTTGGAGTCTCTCTGAGGGATCGAATCCGGAACGAGGTGATCCGGCAGAGAACCAAAGTTATCGACATAGCCCACAGAATAAGAAAGCTGAAGTGGCAATGGGCCGGCCATAATAGCCTTAGAACCGATGACCGTTGGGGTAGATGTGTTCTTGAGTGAAGACCGCGAATCGGCAAAAATAAGGTAGGACGACCTCAGGCTAGGTGGAGCGACGATCTTCGCAGGATGGCTGGTGGCAGCTGGATGAGAGTTGCCGAGAATCGAGCTGAATGGCTTGCAATTGGAGAGGCCTATGTCCAGCAGTGGACTGCTATATGTTGATGATTTTGTAAAATCCTACTAGTGTTGTCAATACAATACAATAAACTATACTTGTCAGAACAGAATAAGCTCGTTTTGACATTTAACTTGAATCGATTTATCGTGAGTATCGAGTACCGAGTCGTTACTTCACTAGTTTCGTCGCGATGGTCGATCGCGTCAAATGTCAAAACGGGCTTATTATTTTTTGACAACTTTAGTTACCTACTGTTTTACTAATGCAAACCTATCGCTTTCGTTAAATATACAATTCCTGGTAATATTCCTGTACTATTAGAAATAAAATTTACCATACATGTTTAAACACGTATTTGACACGGTGGATCATAAATTACTGCTAGAAAAACTTGAGCATTACGGTGTCAGAGGCAAGGTATTGGCACTACTCACGTCATATTTAAACAACAGGAATATGTTCGTGGAGATCAAAGCACAGACAAATTCTTCTGGTAAAAAATATCCAAGTGAAGAAACATATAGGTCTTCATTGTCTCCTGTGCACACTGGCGTACCACAAGGCTCCATACTGGGTCCGATATTTTTTATCGCGTTTGTTAATGAACTTATACAACACATGAGTAGAAAAGCTGCTGGATCTATCCAGCTTGTGGTGTTTGCCGACGATACAAACGCAGTTGTTTCGGCTGACAATATACGCGATCTTAATTCCATAGTTAATCAAACCTTAGATGTCTTCCACAGCTGGTTTTCTGTTAACGGTCTTAAAGTAAATGTCAGTAAAACGAATGTTATGCTTTTTCGTTCTACTTCCAGAAATAAAGATAACATTAACTGCGTCATAAATGGAGAAACAGTGAACGTGGTCCCAGTGGTTAAATTTCTGGGAGTTCACATTGATAGCCAGTTAAAGTGGAAACAAGAGCTAACACACCTAGAGAAAACAATCAGCTCTGCGTGCTACGTACTAAGAAGTCTAAGAAACGAGGTAACCATAAAACATTTAAAAATGGTCTATTACGCATTAGTTGAGTTGAAACTGAGATACAGCATACTTTTCTGGGGAGGAAGTTATGGTTACAACACTCAAAAAGCTTTTGTAATTCAGAAAAGAGCAGTCAGAACCATAGCTAGAATTCAACAGCTAGAATCATGCAAGCCACATTTTAATGACTTAAATATATTGACAGTCCCAAGCTTATACATTTTGGTCCTACTTACTCACTTATCAAAATATATCTTTGAATATGAGACTGAAGATGAAAGGCAAAACAGGGAGAGTACAAGAAGAAAAGATCTCCAGATGAAGCATGTGTCTCACCTGAACGTGGTAAAGCATAGCGCCTACCACAAGTCATTAAAAATGTTTAATAAACTGCCGACAGAGTTAAAAAGTCTAGTTCATACAAATGGGTTTCAGACTAAGCTTAAACGGTTCTTGTTAAATAAGTGTCTATATTCTATTGATGACTTATAAATTAATACAAAGGTTGAAGTAACATAATTTTATTGATTTGAATTGAATAATGAATTTTTATGAATTGACTTATGAATTATGACATTTACTTTTATATAATATAATTTTAATTTTGTTTTTTTTTTTTTTTTTTTGTGTGATTTTGTATAATTATAATGATTTAAATATTGATTGCATGCATGTAATATGTTTAGTTATAGAAATTCAGACACGATGTGAAAATTGTTATTGAATAAAATGAATTGAATTGAATTGAACATGTACGATATAAATAAGAGTTTCACAGAAGCAGCGTACGAAGAATGTGTGGGAGGTCGCTTAGAAAATCGTCTAAAAATAAATGTAGGCTAATGCTTTATATAAGTTCAGACCACATTTAAGATGTGTAGATGCTATTAAGTAGCTCTCTTCAAAAGGTTATAAAAAACTGTCTAGCCAGTACAAAAAGTTTTGTTTTTGTTTGAAACGATAAAATATTGGTATTTTTAATGATGATACATTTTCACAGCAATTTTTATAACCTTTGTTATATGAGAATGTTTTATCTGTTTTTTTTTTATCAGAATCAGCATGAATATTAAATTATTCGACAAAAATATTCTTCATGAGTGAGCATGCACGTCATGACTTTTTGGATTCATGTGCGTATTGTATATTTATCACTTGCTTTTAAAACGATGAAGGAAAATATCCGTAAGGAAACCGGCACGTCTGTCTGAGAGATATTCTTGACGGCATGTGAAGACAAGTCAGAGGCCCATGGTCGGTATAAACACTCTGACACCAGGATAGTCACAAACCACACGAAAATGAAAAGAAGAAGCGCATTTTCGGCAGTCAGTTGCAAAATTAATCCAGGAGATGAAGCAAATTTTTGCAAAGATGTATTAACCAGTAATTATGTGATAGATACAAATGGTGCTCACATATTTACAAATATTGTAAAAAATACACGTTTTCCTAAAAAAATAAACTAATAGGTAAGTATGTGAGTTAAGGCAACCAGTATAACAGAATGTAAAATAAATGTCATAAAAATAATAAATTATACAATTAAAATAGCCACCAGTTTGATTTTGTCTACAATCTAATTCTATTCGTATACTTAATTTTTCGAGACATCGCCAAGCGGTAAGTTGAATCTTCACGTAACCAGAGGGCTTGCCTATATCTTGGCCAAAGAATCAGCATTACCATACAATGTGGCAATGCTGCCAGCGTTTTGGATACTTGTCCTGTTGACAGCGATGCACACGAATTTTTGGATGCTCTATGATTCTATCCCTTACATTTTTTTAATACTTGTACATATTATGTTAATACTTTTAGCTTTTAAATTATGTAAAGATTATCCAGAAATAAATAAATATTCATATACTCGTACTTACTTAGAAAGTATGTAGGTAGTAACTATTCCCATACATAAATTATGATCAAGGGTTTATTATAGTCTGCAAGAATTAGACCGTAAACAAACATTTCAAAGGATCGTCTAACTTTTGATTTACGTAGGTGGAATTCTGTTTATAATTCAATAGTTTATGTTTGACAAAACGTTCATTAAACATCTATGAATACGTACTTGAAAATCATTATTATGTTTCAACACAAACATAATTTACGTAGGTATAATTTCAATTTATAACAGACTTCCATAAACCGTTTCAACTTCTTTGTTTGATTACGGTTACTTGAATATTTAATTTAAAAAGGTAGTTTAATTATAAATAGACACCAAAGTAGCGAGGAAAATATACCCATACTTGGGTTGGGAATGCCAACACAAGTCAATCTGCCTAGCGTTTTCCCAAACTATGTTGGGGTCGCTAGTCTAATCGGATGCAGCTAAATACCAGTATATTACATGACTATCTGACCTCCACAACCCAGTAACTGGGTACTACGAAACCCCTTGGTAAGACTGGTTGTCAGACTTTTGGGCTTCTGACGACCCCTAACGACTATCAAAGATCTACGAATGACAGCCGGAACCAACGGTTTAACGTCCTTTCCGAGGCACGGAGGAGTCTCGTGCGACTGTTTTTTTACTTAACCACGAGCTTCTCCGCTGCCAAAACAAGTATAAGTATATTTTTACAACTTACTGGGGTTACCTCCAACTCTGATAAGTAGTTTTATGTGTGAAATTTAATAAGAACCTTTTTTTTTTTGTTCTTTGTAACTTCAAAGAAATCATTAAAATCCAGAATCACCTTCTTTTATCAGCCACTGAAACTGGTAATAGGCAATACTGGATCAACAAAATTGTAGAATTACTATCCTGCACCAAAGAATCTAAGGAAACTAGCGAATAAAGTTTTAACTGAAAATTAACAACATCAGCCCAGCGCTTAAGGTTTAATAATGTCAACACTAAAGCGGTTATTACTGTTTTTAGACCACTACATGTGATTAAAACTTTCATTATAGTGCCTAAAATGTCTACTACTGGTGTCAGAATTTGTGGCTAATTATGTAGACTACCAACATACGAGTAGCCAAAATGAGAGTGTGTTTAAACGGCCTTCATTAGAGGCAATACTTTTAAAATGTACAGTTGTAGTACGGAGTTTAAAGTAGATCGGCACCTATAGCCCGCGAAATGCAAATTTTCTTACGTTTTGTGCTATTTGCAGGTTAGTGTCATTTGGCTTTTTCATAAAATCTTGACATTGGAGAACGAATCTAACTTATAGAGATGTATTGACGATTCTAATGATTATATTTCTGTAAATGCATTTTTGTTATAGTCACTAATCATATTTAGATCAAGATATAACCTGACACTGACCTGCAAATTGCAAAAATCGTAAGAAAATTAGAATTTCGCGGGTTGCATTGCGGGTTTACCTTAATAGGAAAAGAGGCCAGTTTATACTGATTTTGTTATTTTAGATGGAGCGACTGCCTATCTGACCTCCAACACCCAGTTACTGGGTGACACGATATCCCTTGGTAAAACTGGTTGTCAGACTTTGGGTTTCTGACGACCCGTAACAACTGTCAAAGATCTACAAATGACAGCCTGCACCAACGGCTTAACGTGATTTCCGAGGCACGGCGGAATCTCGGTATGAAAAGATGGTCACCCATCCAAGGACCAACCGTGCCAAGCGTAGCTTAACCTGATCGATCGACCCGTGCGGCAGATATTACTTAGCCACAAGCTCAATAATCAATAATCAAAATAACAATTGCATTTTCCTTTAAAAATCAATGTATCGAAAATTGGCTGTATTCAAAAAGTACTGGCCACTGGACAAATAATTAAGAACGCATTTTTTTTTTTTCCACCTATCCTTTGATTACTTTCGACTACGTTTTTTCAGTCAAAAGTGCATAATTATATCAAAATCATGGGTAAAAAGGCAAGTTGTGACCCATCAACCCGAAAAACGATTATGGCACTGTATGAACGTGATTGGTCGTATAAAAAGATTGCTGATCCGGAACGGAGTGCTCTAAAACTAAAGTTTAATAACGCTGTAAATCACGTCAAGAAATTCAACACTACCAATAATGTTCTTCGAAAACCTAAATCTAGAAAATCTACACCGCGTGTAGAGGATTTCATTGTTCGTTCAACGAAGACTGATCCATTTAAGAGGGCCCTTCCCGGTTACCCTATAGTCAATGCAAGCATGGTCGAAAAGTTTGTTGTTTCATCCAGCGCAAGTGAAAACTATTAACAAACGAGTGAGAACACGATAACATTGAACGAAAAATAATGTGCGGAATTTTCATAAAACTTGTTCCAGGAAATACGTGTTTTTGAGTAAGCCTTACCAGTTTGTGAAATAAATGTTGATTATTTAGAATCTCCATTATATTTGCAAGGTTTCTATCGTAATTTTTTCTTAACATTTACAATCTATGAGTACATTATGAATGGCCAAAGTTCAGGTAAAATTTGTGTAAAAAAGCAGATTTTTGCAGGCTTATACTGACATTGTTTTAAAAAAAAAATATTTTTTGCTTGCATAGAAACCTAGATATAGAAGAATAAAAATTTCAAAGAAAGATTTGTTACGACCCCCATAATCACGTACGAGCGTTTGTATGAAAAGCATGTCGGGTTGGCCGCCCTTAAGGGTAGTGAAATTATAAGAAGGGAAGTTTTTGGCAATGAAAATGCAAAGTTATTTGGAAGGATCGCCCGGAGAGTACTACTTCTCAAGAAGATGCACTGAAAAACAAGATTAGATTTCGCTAGAAAGTATGGCGACTGGACAGCAGTAAATGGAAAAATATATTATTTTCTGACGAAACGAAGATAGACTAGGCTCTGACGGTAAATAGTATGAGCGTCGACCAATGATCGTCATTGGCGTCGACCGGCTAAGCAGGCATTGAATCCTAAGTTCACGAAAAAAGTAGTACTGGAAACATAAAAGTTTGATATGTTTCTCAGGTTATGGTGTTGGGCCAGTTAAAAAGATTGAAGGCAATTTAGGCCAATTTCAATACAGGCAAATATTGGAGGAGACTATGCTTTCTTATGCTGAAGAGACGTTTCCTGTAGTTTGGACATTTCAACATGATAACGACCCCAAACAATTTTTCACATTCAGTGAAAAAGTTTCTTAGTGATCAACATGTCACTGTTTTAGATTGGCCTGCAAACAGCTCAGATCTTAATATGATCGAAACTTTATGGGGAGAAGTTAAGAAGAGTGTGGAAAAGGGCAAGTAAATTGAATGAACTGTATGATGTCTTTCTCGAATTTAGGAGCATTATTTCTGTTGAAACCTGTAAAAAATTAAAAAATTCCATGCCCTGTCGCTGCAGAGCAGTTATTATAAAAGCAAGGGTCATCCTACAAAATATTAATGCTAAGTTTAGGCAAAGCCAATTTAATAAGTATTGTTAATTTAATTAAATAATATCTGATATCGTTTAGTAAATGAAGTCATTTTACCCGTTCCTAATTATTTGTCCACAGCTAGGAAGTTTCGAATAGGTAGTTCAAATGGAGCATAGTTTAAACTATTAATATAAGTCCAACTATTTTGCGTATCTTTTTTGTAGTATTAAAGCCTATTATCATTGATGTTTAACCATGTTGTTAAAAGTTATTATCAGTAAATTGATACAAAAATAACAGCACCTTGTTGTTCCTGACGTCACATTGGGCCACACACGACACCGCGATCGCGGGCTACCCTCCCGCCATTCACTCACTCGCTCGCTCGCCGACACCTTGAGCGTGCGCACACATCGGTCGTTCTCAATATTATAATCAGCTAAAATACAGTACTTATCAAATCACCAAAATCAAGTAGTTTTATTAGTCGTAGAGTAGTCAAGACCACCAGCAGCACACTAGGAGCTTGATACTCAACATATGGTCCTTCGAGTTAAAGAAGATCGCCGTTTTTGTGCTACGCTTGCGGCTCCTGTGGACTTTGGACTGGCCGTACATACCGCGCTCGTCGACGCCGTAGAGGACATTTGAACGACAGTCCGCCCAGAGGGACTTTTCTGAGTGAGTCCGTTCCATTATCCTTATCTACTTTCCTGTCTTTTCGCCTTTTCTATCCAGGAATTTTAAAATAGTGCTATACGGATCAGGCATACATTGATCTCTTCATATAGCTTACCTATTCAGTGGAAGTTCCACAATCAAATCATCGTCATTTTGCATAATAATTACTCATAAATTCTTAAAACATTCCTTTGTTCGCTTACCGCACGTATTTGCTAAACGCGTAAACAACCTCATTAGTGTATTTTTTTCGATATTGTACTCATTGCACCGGTTAACACGCCGTGCCGGCTCATTAGCAATATCAGCTGATTTTACCGTTGGCTTGGCCAGCTGTTTACGCATTATTTTATAACTTAACTTACATTAGGTTATTTTTTTCTTTGTCTTTGCTTGCATATCAGACCTTTTGCTTTGTGTTAATAACCTAAGTACCTACCTTCTCATTATGTCTGATGCAAAATTAAGGGAACTTATAAAGAAGCGTGGTGGCTACAAGGCTAAGCTTACGCATTTCAGCAACTTTTTAAGATTATTACCTAGCGCAGGAAATGATTTAGATAGCTTCCAAGTAGCAGAATTACAAAACCGTCTTAGTTTAATGGAAACATTATATAAGGAATTCGACGTGTTACAGACAGAGTTGGAGCTGTTGTCGGAGGATGCGGACGAAATGTATGACGAGAGGGAGCAGTTCGAGACGCAGTACCACGCGCTGGTGGCCCGCGCGAGGGCGAGACTCGCCCCCGCGCGCGCCTCCTCGCCCGCACTCGTGTCTGCCACTTCGGTCGATGATCTCCCGCGCCACGGGTCTGGCTGCAGGCACGACTTCGTTCGGCTGCCTAAGATAGACTTGCCTCACTTCGATGGGGACTATCAGCACTGGCTTTAATTCCGAGCTACGTATCTTTCCCTTATTCATAACAATGACAGCATACAAGACATCAACAAATTTCACTACTTACGTGCTGCCTTAACCAGCAGCGCGTCATTAGTGATAAAAAGCAAAGATTTCAAAGCAAATAACTATGTTACAGCTTGGCAGTTACTATCTGAAAGGTACGACAATGAAAGACTTCTTGTTAATAATCACGTGCAGGCCTTATTTAATCTTGAACAAATTCAACATGAATCTTGTAAATCGTTACGGAACATGATTGACGTGAATAAAACCAGTGTTTGCTCGTTTGAACGAAGACAATTTAATCAATAAATTTTGTATCCTTATAGACTATTCGTGGTAACGAAACCATAGCGCGATTCAGAAAATCTAACAACGCCATCTAGTTACGCATGAGGTACTAAAATCGGTAAAAATATCGAAATAGGTTAACGTAAGATTGTACATTCCGCCCACTATGGACAGAATGTCCATTTTGCCCGCCCACCATGAACTAACCACATTCGAAAAAATGGACTGTATTATAGTTAGAAACAAAGTTATGAGTCAGTATGACATGGTGGCTGAGAACAAAACACACTTTAATTAAGATAAACAGTTCACAATACTAAAAAACCTTTACAAAATTCTTAACAATGATAACAAAACATACACATAATTATCTGGTCACAGAGCGACCGGTAATACACACAGTTTAGTTATTGGTCGTTTAAAGGTTATACCTTTACATTTTAGAGTGACTACCCTCGTAACATTGTCCAATCCAGGGTGTTTAGTAATGATTTTACCCAAAAGCCATTTGGCTGGAGGAAGACCATCCTCCTTTACTAAGACCACATCTCCGATATCGGGTTCAGGAGTTTTATTTGCCCACTTATAACGATGCAAAAACTGACTTAAATATTCACTTGACCATCGACGCCAAAATTGTTGCAGCATTTTTTGGGTCAATTGCCAACGTTTTAAGGACGAAATAGATGTGGTTTCGTAATTATGCTCAGGTACTAGAAGTAGTGGTTCACCGATTAAAAAATGCCCTGGAGTGAGGGGTGTGGGGTCTTGCGAATTTGTGCTAATTTGTGATAGCGGTCGAGAGTTAAGACACGCTTCTATTTGGTACAATAGCGTCGAAATCTCTTCAAAAGTAAGAGTTGCAGAGCCTATTACGCGTCTTAAGTGATGTTTAGTGGACTTAATTCCAGCTTCCCATAGCCCACCGAAATGCGGTGCATGGGGTGGAATAAAATGCCAAGTAGTGCCGTTGTTTTCCAAACACTTGGCGATTTCCACGGTCAAGGTTGAAGTTTCTTGGGCAAACAAGCTTCGAAGTTCGCGAGCTGCACCAACAAAATTCGTTCCGTTATCGCTAAATAAGTCAGCACAATGACCACGTCTGGCAACAAATCGTTTAAAAGCAGCTATAAATCCTTGTGATGTGAGATCACTCACAGCTTCTAGATGTACGGCTCTTGTAGCCATACATATAAAAAGGCAAATATAGCCTTTATAGGCTCGATGGCCTCTACCTTTAGAAGTTCGAATTTGTATGGGACCTGCGTAGTCCACACCACTTCGATAAAACGCTCGAATTGGGGTAACTCGAGCTGATGGTAGTTGTCCCATCAGTTGAACTCTTGTCTGTGCAGCATGTCGTACACAAACAACACATTTCCGAACAGTCAGTTTTGCTTGATTCTTAGCATCAATGAGCCAGTATTTAGTTCGCAGATGATTCATCATGAGCTGCGGTCCGCCGTGCAACGTAATATGGTGAGTTTCATTTAAAACTAACTCGGTAAAGTGAGATTTTGCAGGTAATATTATTGGATGTTTTATTTCAGTGTTTATTACCGCCTTCTCTAAACGACCAGCAACTCTCAAGATACCCGAATCATCTAGGAATGGATTTAATGATGTAAGTTTGCTTTTCTTCTGTACTATCCCCTTTTCTTTAATATCCTTTATCTCTTGCTGGAAACTGACTGCTTGACACTTTTTCACACAAATATGAAGAGCTTCATTTAGTTCCAAACTAGTTAACCATACAGGTAAGTTATGATCTTGTACATTTCTCAACTTTTTGATAAATCTTTTGCAGTATGCCACTACTCGAACTAATTTACGAAGAGATGAGAACTTGGTCCACAACTGGAATTGATCGTTCTGTGTTACATAACAAACCTTTTTTGTTTTTTCTTCTAAATTAGTATCTGGTATTTGTTGATTATCATCATTTTCAGGTCTATGTTTCAACCATAATGGTCCTGTTTTCCACAGTTCAAGTGTCGGTAATTCTGACGGGTTCATTCCCCGCGACGCACAATCTGCCGGGTTATCAGGAGATGATACGTGCGACCATTGGTTCCTGTCTAATATATTTAAGATTTCCGAGACCCGATTGGCTATAAACGTTTTCCAACGTGTTGGATGACTGCTTAGCCAGGCTAGTACCACGGTTGAATCAGTCCAAGCACGTAAGTTACATTTCGGAATGTTTAACACTACTGAGACTTCCTGTAACAATTTGGCCAATAAGACAGCTCCACATAATTCGAGTCTAGGGATGGATACTTGCTTAATTGGAGCTACTTTGGTCTTGGAAGTAACCAAATGAATATGCACGTCTCCTGACTCATCAACAACACGTATATAGACCACAGCAGCATAAGCCTCATTAGATGCATCGCTGAAACCATGGAGTTCCACACTGCTGCTTTTCTTGACATTAATCCATCGTGGGAGTCTACATTTGGTAAGTTCTACCAGTCCTGTACGGTAGGTAATCCATTCATTTAATAGTGTTGGTGGTAGTTTATCATCCCATTCTATTCCTGCAAGCCAAAGCTTTTGAATCATAATTTTAGCTTTTATGATTGCTGGTGATATCCAACCCATTGGGTCAAATAATTTTGCAATATCAGAGATTACTTTCCTTTTTGTTACAGGTTCCGAGATTGATGGTAGCTGAACGGAGTACTCGAAGTTATCAGTTCGTCGATTCCAGGTAAGTCCCAATATTTTAATTGTTTCACTTTCTGTTAGATCTAGGTTGCTTGTTAATGCTTTGCTTTCCTTGGTTATTTCCTTATGTAATTGATCCTCATTGCTTGCCCATTTCTGTAGTTCGAAGCCTCCCTTGCTCAGTAGTTTAGTCATTTCTGAGAATATTTGTTTGCCTTCTG
This sequence comes from Tiliacea citrago, assembly GCA_963921375.1. Classification (NCBI taxonomy): domain Eukaryota; kingdom Metazoa; phylum Arthropoda; class Insecta; order Lepidoptera; family Noctuidae; genus Tiliacea; species Tiliacea citrago. The sequence goes on from OY992804.1 coordinate 10,618,816, forward strand.
AAACACTTGTACAGCCAGTTATAAGGTCATCCATGTAAAAATTGTGCAAAACCCTTTCAGATGCTAGTGGGAATTGAGCTCCTTCATCATAAGCGACTTGATGAAGCGCTCTTACTGCCAGGTATGGAGCTGAAGCAGTCCCAAATGTTACCCGTACTAAACGCAAGTGTTGTATCTCTTTTTCAGAGTCTGATCTCCACACAATACGTTGATAATCTGCATCTTCGTCTGTAACCTTAATCTGACGGTACATCTTTACGATGTCAGCTACTAAGCAAATAGGATGAAGCCTCCACCTCATGAGAATATGCCTAAGATCATCCTGTAATGTCGGACCAACCATAAGGTTACTGTTCAGTGAAACACCATTGTTATCGCGACTAGAAGCGTTAAATACTATCCTGAGTTTGGTTGTTGTTTTATCTTCTCTAACTACTTCATGATAAGGTAAGTAAACCGCTTCTGGTTTATCAATTTCTTCTGGAGGTATTAGTTCCATATGACCGAGCTTTAAATATTCTAAAATAACTTCCGAATATTTAGTTTTTAAATCCGGTGATTTTAAGAAACGTCTTTCTAACGATAATAATCTCTTAACAGCAATATTCCGCGAATTTCCATATTTACTGCTCGGGTCATCATCTTTAAAAGGCAACTTTACAATATACCTACCAAAACTATCGCGTTTAGTTGTTTTCGCAAATATTTCCTCACAACGTTTTTCTTCTGGAGTTAATTGGTTTTTGCTCAGAATGAAGTTATCAGATTCGAGCTCCCAGAATTGTTTAAGATTAAAATCTTCATTGCAAATGTTAGTATGCATGCTGATGATAGTACTATTGCAGGTCATAGAATTGGTTTCACTATCACTCACTTTGCCAGACAAAATCCAACCCAGCCTGGTGCTTTGGGCTATCAGTGTTCCTGGAGGACCTCTAATCAATCCTTCAGTTAGAATTTGGCAATAGACCTCTGCACCAAGCAAAAGATCGATTTTATTTGGTATGTTAAACTTCGGATCTGCTAACTTCATAACTGGTAAGTTGGGCCACAGCTGGACGACAATTTTTCTTTCAGGTAGAAATGAAGTTAATTTCCGAAGGACATATGTTTTGACATTTATGGTAAAGTTAGGATCCTGGATCGATTGTAGTTTAATATAAACTACATGTTTACAATTGAGCGAAGCGTTAGCCTCTCCCCCCACTCCTGATATAACACTGTTGCATGTAATCCTGTTAAGTCCAAGTAATTGGACTGCAGACTCCGTTATGAAGGATGCCTGTGATCCCTGGTCCACTAGAGACCTCAGTGTTATATAAGATCCTGTGTTAGTTTTTGCTTTTACCAGAGCTGTTGCTAGTACAACCTGATGATTTTTGTTAGACATACTACTACTAGTTGTACAAATGTTTCTTACCTCGGTCTCGTTCTTCGATGTTGTCGCAGTTGCAACAACATTGGTACTATCAACTGATTGTTCTTTCGGATCATCAGTTGATTGGTTATTATTATTCGAATGCAGCAACGAATGGTGTTTTCTTTTGCAAATTCTGCATCTCGTGGGCAAACGACACGAAATAACCGTATGATTCGCGCCTAAGCAATTGAAACACAAACCTGAATTTTGGACAAAGTTACGACGAGCTGACAAATCTTCTTTAGCAAAATCCTTACAATTCCCTATCTTATGATTAGTGTTTGAACAAAAGCTACACACAGATGGTTTATTTTCGTTAACATTTTTTACTACGTGATGCGACTTTGAGTTAGTGCTCTTTACTGCTTTAGTACATAAAAATTCAAGTGACCTAAATCTAATCTCCAAAAAATCTAAAAACTCTTGTAACGTAGGCAAATCGTTAGCTGAATTACAAATCTTAGCTTCCCATTGTTTGCGAGACTCATTATCTAATTTAGAACACAGTATATAAATAACAATAAGGTCCCAATTTTCGATGTTAATACCTTCGTTTTTTAAAGCATTAAGACATTCATTAGTTGTATCAAAAAGTTCTTTCAAATGGTCCGATGACTCAGTCGTTATACATTTTTGATTGAAGAATCTTTTCAAAATACAATTTGTTATGAACTTCTTGTTGTTGAATCTATGCTCCAAAAGGTTCCAACTGGTCAAATAGTTCTCACTAGTAATAGGTAGGTGTCGCAACAGTTGTTCAGCTTCTCCGGTAAGATACGTTTTTAGGTAATGTAGTTTTTGCACGTTATCTAATGATTGGTTCTTGTGTATCAATGTTTGAAAGAGATCCCGAAATGTTGACCACTGAGAATAGTGACCCGAAAATGTAGGTATCGAAATTTTAGGCAATTTCACGGCAGTCGGAGTTGTTGTATTGCCGATTTCCGCAGCAGCAGAAGTAGTTTTCTTCTGTAAACGTTCTTTTAAATCAGTTTTGTAATCCATGTATAACTCTTCCGCCTTGGTATACATTTCACTGATGTACTCTGACTTCTCATAGTCTGCCTGTTCAATCTTGGAAACTATTTTACTATGATTCTCTTCAAAGGCCAACCATTGTTTTTCTAAAGACTCCAATCTTGTTTCTACGTAGCTTAGGGTAATCCTTTCTTTAGGAGACTTTTTGAAGTTAATGTATCCTCTTTGCATCGTTTTATTGATATCAACTTGCAATCTGAGTAACGAATCCATTGTTTTTTTTTTTTTTTTTTTTTTTTGTTAAAGTGTATTCCAGAATTAATTAAAATTACAAGTCCCAAACTCTGCAGAATGGTTAATGTTTTTCTTCAATAAAATTCTATGTTCCAAATTTTCGAAAAAAATTCTAAGTCCAAAATTTTGTGAAAATTTTCTAAGTCTTTAAATTAAACACTGCCGAAATTGAGCATGGATTCCCCGTCTAAACAAAGTTTTGCTTAGAAATTTTACAAGTCCAATTATTGCAAAAATTTTCTAAGTCCTAATTTTTTTTTTTTTGGTTTACCACTTTTTTTTTTTTTCACTGTTAAACAAACTTTTAGAGTACTCACAGTTTGTCCTTGATATGCACAGTTAACACACAACACTTCACCAATTATCCGATTTAATTCGATAGGGGGCGCCACTGTCGCACTTGTACTTAAACTCACTGCATCCGATTATCCGGCTCGAAGGACCATGAATAAAACCAGTGTTTGCTCGTTTGAACGAAGACAATTTAATCAATAAATTTTGTATCCTTATAGACTATTCGTGGTAACGAAACCATAGCGCGATTCAGAAAATCTAACAACGCCATCTAGTTACGCATGAGGTACTAAAATCGGTAAAAATATCGAAATAGGTTAACGTAAGATTGTACAGACGTCACAAATAAAAATCTTCGTGCCTTGCCAACTTTACGGCAGCCTACTGAGCAAGGGGGTCTAGAAGAAACCCTTATAATATTATATACATGATGTCAGAAAAACTTGACAAGGTCACACGAAGGGAGTGGGAAGAATATAAAAATAATTTAGGTGCCTTTCCAAATTTAAAGGATTATATTAAATTTTTAACAAACAGAGCAGATTTACTTGAATCCTTAAATTATAATAAAAACACATTAACAACAACAACAACAAAAAACACTAACGCAAACAACAAAACTAAAAACTTTCTTACAACAACTAAAACTAGACATAATAGCAATTCAGACAGTGTTAAATGTCCAATGTGCTCTCAGAATCACTTTTTATTCAGTTGTCAGCCTTTCAGAAGTCTTGACATAGAAGCACGCATTAAAAAAGCTTCAGAAAGCAATGTTTGTATGAACTGCCTTCGACCTGGTCATACCGAAAAGCGTTGCAGTCTCTCGCATTGCAAATATTGCAAGATCAGACACAATACCCTCTTACATAGGGAATCAACAGAAAAACAGACAGGAGAAAACATCGTTTTGTCAACAAACGTCGTATTACCCTGTTCAGAAACTAATCAGGTTCACATTTTGCTATCCACAGCCTTGGCAAAGGTGACAGACGTCAATGGAGAGCTTCATACTGTCAGACTACTGTTGGACAACGGATGCACCTCCAACTTCGTCACCCAAGAGCTCTGTGGCAAGCTCGGCTTGGTAAAACACAGCACTAGCTCCACCGTCTCAGGTATAAACGGTCAAGTTTCTAGTACCTCAGAAAGCTGCAGTCTTCATTTGCGGTCTTGTAATGGTGGTTATCAGGCGAAAGTAAGCTGTTTTGTTTTACCGAAGATCACACAATCGCTGCCTGGCTCTTATGTAGACAAAAGGTACATTACCATCCCGCCAGGTATTCAGTTAGCAGATCCTTCGTTTAATGTACCTACTGCTATTGACATTCTCGTAGGCGCTGAGGTATTCTGGGACGTCTTAGGTTCCGAGACTATTAATTTAGGCAATAATCAGCCTCGATTACAGTCATCCAAACTAGGTTGGCTTATTTCGGGCCGCGTCAGTCGGCCTCGTCTTCGTACACAACCTTCTGTTTGTCACTTTCTTTCGCACGAGGAGTTAGATCAGCTGACTCGCTTCTGGGAACTTGATACAGTGTCATCTGCAAACTGTTTATCTTCGGAAGAACAGGCTTGTGAAAAACTCTTTCAAGAGACCACACGTCGGGATACGCATGGTCAATTCATTGTCACCATACCATTGCAGGACTCGCTCGAGTGCTTAGGTGACTCTTACGCAATGGCAAAGCGTCGTTTCCTCTCCCTAGAGCGTAGATTCGAGCGGGACTCCACATTTAAAAACAGATATTTGCAATTCGTGCAAGAATATATTGATCTTCATCACATGACAGAACATTCAAAAACAAATAAATCAGAAATTAATTATTTTATGCCTCATCATGGTGTTGTGCGCGAGTCAAGTTCTACCACAAAACTTCGCGTAGTTTACGATGCTTCGGCATCCAGCACCTCAGGCAAGTCCTTCAATGACATTCAGATGGTAGGTCCAACTATACAGGAGGATCTGCTATCCATACTCTTGAGATACAGACAACACAGGTTTGTTGTAACGGGTGACATTGAAAAAATGTATAGAGTTATTTTAGTTGAGCCATCTCAGCGCCCGTTACAGCAAATTGTTTTCAGATTCAATTCCTCAGACCCTTTAAAGACCTATGCACTGAATACAGTGACATACGGTACAGCTTCAGCCCCGTATTTAGCCACAAAATGCCTAGTTTCGCTTGCAGATCAATGTTCAGACACAGAGGTTAGTCAGTCTATCAGACGTGATTTTTATGTAGACGACTATTTGAGTAGTGGCGATTCGATTGAGTCAGTCATAAATTTACGTCAAGGGGTAGTGAATACTCTTGAATCCGCCAAATTTCACCTTAGAAAGTGGCAATCAAATAGTCCGAAGATATTACAGTCAGTCACTAATATAAAACCAGAAATTCCAGATAAAAAATTAAACCTCAATGACACTCCTAGCAAAACACTTGGCCTATACTGGGACTGTAAAACAGACAGATTATTATTTTCAATAGATTTAAAACATACATCAAAAATTACAAAGCGTAATATTTTATCTTTAATAAGTCAGGTGTTTGATCCTATTGGCCTCGTCGGGCCATGCATCGTTCAGGCTAAACTTATGTTACAGCAGCTGTGGATACTTAAATGTAACTGGGATGATGAAGTACCAACAGAAATAAAATCACAATTCATTGAGTTTGTAGTACAGTCACTTCCAGCTCACCTCTCGAGTGTCTTATGTTACACAGTTCGACATAAGAAAAAATGCTCCAAGGGTCTTAAGTCGGACAGTTACACTTAAGGGCTTGGTCAAGATTGGTCGCTAAATATCTGTAGTTGTGTTGCAACTAGCAATATGTTCTATATTTATATGAAAGAAATGGTTCATTCACTCTTAATTTTAATATTTTTCAACAGCAGAAACATTATTTTGAACGAACTAAAGAATAAATAAATTCATCTGACATTCCAGTCACGGCCAACGTCAAAGTGTATAAATTTGTGCGTAACGAACGGAGAAATAAACGATGAATAGAGGCAGAAAACCATAAGTTTTCTTATAAGAATCTAAATAGAATTACTGAGAAATAAGTGTAGATTCCGTATTGAGTAATTGTTTTTCAAAAAGTAATGATTATATAGGCGAAAAAAGTAACGAAAGTTTAGACTTAACATTTTTTCCAAAATGGCCGTTGTGTTATAACATGTTTTTGCTAAAAATATTCTCGTAAATAGTTTGTAAGTAATATATACTTATACCATCACGTATTAACATCATTATTGTGTGTCTAATTAGAAAAAGTCGTAAAATTGGCGCCAACCATGACGGTTGGCGGGACAAAGTACGTTACCGGCCAGGCAGTATTGCCGCCGGCGCGCGCCGGCGTTCGCAGAATTTTTATCGGTTGACAGAATAAGTTGTTGTGTCATGCAAATAGTGTATTTAGTAGTGATATTTAGTATGTTATGAATGTGTAAACATATGTGCCATCATATTCTAGTGAAGTTTTAGTGAATATATTTGTGGATTCGACGTATTGTGATAAAGTGTGTAGGTTATGTGAATGAATATTATCAAAATGAAAACATATCACGCCACTGCAATATCAGGTCAGTTTTATTTCACTACGTAGCTGTTTTATTAGATAGGAAAACTAATGAGGATTACGGGAAGGTATCATTTATAATTTGTTATTATCGATTTAACAGTAAAATCTTCCTTTTTCTGAAGGCCTACCTACCTATATTACCTACTCGGAAAAGTACTGTCATTTACGTAATGTGCGTTTTCCGGAAGTCGACATCCGAAAGGTCTCTGTTCATATTCCTCGTTGGGTATCTTGTAGCAATGCTTCTTTAATAGAACTGCACACTTTCACAGACGCTTCTGAACGTGCTTACGGCGCGTGTATTTATGTGAGAACAGTAGCAGTCGATGGAACAGTTTGCGTTCGCCTTTTAGCTTCCAAAAACAAGGTCGCCCCTATAAAGCCCACAACCATACCAAGGATCGAGTTGTGTGGTGCTTTACTAGGTACAAGACTTTTTCTCAAGGTACGTAAATCACTCACTCTAGAGTTTAATCACTGTTTCTTTTGGTGTGACTCGATGATCGTGCTTGGATGGCTGTCTACATTGCCAAGTCGCCTTGATCTATTCGTCCGCAATAGAGTGGGTGAAATCCAAGAAGCTACGACCGGACAGACGTGGAGCTACTCGTATGTGCCTTCTAAGAGCAACCCCGCTGATCTCACATCTCGGGGGGTGAAGGCTGATTGCATCAGCTCGTCCACTCTTTGGTGGTCGGGTCCTGATTTTCTTAATCATAGAGAAATAAAATTTCCAACATCACCTAATACACAAATTCACTCTTTACCAGAAACATCCTTACATACAACTGCTGACACACCTAAACAAAATAATAACAATATATTTTCAAATTTAATACAAAAAAAAATCATCATTTACATCACTCATAAGAATCATAGCCTATATACAAAGATTTATCAATAATGGTCAAAAACAGAATATTAAAAAAGCAACTTACCTATCAGTTTCAGAATTACAATCATCGCAGAATCTGATATTACAGATTTCTCAACAGTTTCCTGAGGAATATTCATGTCTTAAAACGAATCAGGCCTTACATAAAAAGAATCGATTTATAAGTCATTCGTTCATTGATTCAGACAACTTAATACGCATAGGTGGACGTCTTAACAACTCCAACTATAGTTACAATGTTAAGCATCCTATCCTTTTATGTAGCAAACATCACTTGACGAAAATTATCTTCGAAAGAGAGCACAAAGCACTCTTTCACGCAGGGCCACAATTACTTTTAGCACACATTAGACTCACCTGGCCAGTTGGTGAGTCTAGCAGGCAGAAACCTAGCTAAGCACGTAGTGCGTTACTGCGTACGATGCACTCGCTTCAAAGCTCAGCCTATGAATACAGGGCTCGATTATGCCGGGCCAGTGCTGATAGCCGACCGTAGGGGTAGAGGATGTAAGCTAGTTAAATCATATATTTGTATTTTTGTGTGCTTTGCAGTCAGAGCCGTTCATCTGGAGCTGGTTTCCGACCTCACCAAGGAAGCTTTTCTTGCGGCCTTCAGCCGATTTATTAGTCGTCGGGGCAAGCCTCAACGCGTGTACTCCGACAACGGCACAACATTTGTGGAAGCTTTCAATGAGCTTTCACGCTTCTTAAAGGTTTCATCTGGTAGTATAGAGTCAGATCTTGCAACCAAAGATATTGAATTTAAATTTATACCTGCCTACAGCCCACATTTCGGTGGGATTTGGGAAAGTGCAGTAAAGTCCACCAAACATTTATTGCGTAGAGTCATGAGCCTAACTCATTTAACATATGAAGAGCTCTCAACTTGTCTGATTCAGATAGAGGCTATTTTAAATTCCAGACCTTTGACACCTCTATCCACTGATCCATCAGATCTTTCTTATCTTTCTCCTTCACATTTCCTTATCGGACGATCACTCACGTCGGTCCCTCGTCCTCAGATCACCAACGTCAATATCCAACGGCTACAGCGCTTCGATCGTATCGAAAAACTACGGCAACATTTTTGGCAGCGCTTCTCTAATGAGTATGTGTCTCTCCTGCAGCAGAAAACCAAATGGCAAACACCTGGGCAAGAGCTGAAAACACCAATCTTCCTCCTCTTCTGTGGTTGCTGGGCAGAGTTGTTGCAGTGAAGACTGGTTCTGACGGACATTGTCGAGTCGCCGACATCCTGACGAAGAAGGGCATCATGACACGTGCATACAACAACATATGCCCTCTTCCGGTCTCTTCAGCATCATCTTGAAGAATTCTCTTCAACGCGGGGAATATGTTCCTGACGTCACATCGGGCCACACACGACACCGCGATCGCGGGCTCCCCTCCCGCCATTCACTCACTCGCTCGCTCGCCGACACCTTGAGCGTGCGCACACATCGGTCGTTCTTAATATTATAATCAGCTAAAATACAGTACTTGTCACATCACCAAAATCAAGTAGTTTTATTACGTAGTCAACACCACCAGCAGCACACCTGGAGCTTGATACTCAACATTGTTTACCGAAAAGTGACTTCGGTATCAGCCGTTCCTAATTATATGTCCACAGTTGTATATGATATATATGGTGTATACAGGGTGCAAGGGACAGCCCTCCGCAAATTAACAGTGTGCATTCAGCTCTTTATTTTGAATCATATTCCACTGAAAAATTTCTCAGGAAAATTTTTTTTTTTTTTATTGATTTTTCAGTTACCTTTCCTTTATTTCAATGTAAAATGACATTCTTTGTACGCAGTACTCCATTAATGTAAATAATACAGCTAAAATAAAATAAAACAGCAATGGATGTTGAAATTCTCTAACGAACGACGCCTGAAATCAACTGTTCAATTTCGGCGGGGAGTCCCAAAGCTCGTTGCGCTACCGTTCGCTGCGTGCGTTTTGCCATGGTAGCAATACATTGCGTGTAGAGTAATAAAACAAATCAGGTTCATTGGATTCCCATAACGTTCCTGAAATAATTTCATGTAACGGTCATCTAAGTATGATATACTGAATTCACCCCATCAGTCTGCGGAGGGATGTCCCTTACAGTATGTGGTTGTTGGTATATGTATGGTGGTATGGTATAGTACCTAACATAATAAAATAACATAATCTTTATTTTTACCAAAAGAATAACAACCTTACCACATATTTTACACAAAGCACTTATTTTTAAGAATATAAGATATCCAATTTCCGTACTAATAAATTCACGGTTGTAACAAATCCGATTCACCCTGACCCCCGTACTAGTTATAAACTGTATTACGGTGGGACAGTTTTCCTCGTTCTCCGTTTACACTAATATAATAAGCCGTTTGAGAGAAAATAATTAGATAATCTCACCTTTCAAAAAATACAAAGCAAAACTGTGGGTAAAATGTATCACACATTCAAATTGTTCTTTACATGATTTTTACTTTGTAGGTAGTAGCGCAAGTTCACATAGTATATGTATTTTTTTTAGATTTATATTAGGTACTTCATGTATATTAGGTATATATGTATATTAGGTACTTCAGATCCAATGAGAGTCTCCCAGAAAACTCTAATACCTGAAAAAACATCTTCAACATTAGAAAGTCCCGGACCGTTTCCAAAATAAATATGAGAATATATCCCACTTGCAAGAAGTATCTCAAGTAGCAAATAGAATCTCCAATGTTTGCTGAACCAACATTGGAGTTTGGCACATCGATCAAATGTTGGGCACAACTGCGTTAAGTTGGGCAATCGAAAATAAAACTGCCTTTTATTATACATCTGATACTTTTAAAACTGAATAAAATATATATATATATATTTATAAAATAGGTGCACTGTCCGCAAAAAAGATATAATAGTTAAACAAGTGATCGTCTAACTATTGTACGAATCGTATGTGATCCCGTGAAAAGGGAAAGGGTTAATACTAATTACAGTGTAACTGACGAAGTCCCAACGGTCAGCACCCCCACTGCGTAAAACACTTTAAATGACAATCCGAGAGTTTTGAAGGATATTGCTAAACCATTGCTTCATAAGTTTGAAAAATTCGTCTGCTCAACAACGTAAATAACGCAAATGACGTGAGTGAACTGACAAAATGAAACCAATTGTCATTTTATATGTGTTACGTATACCAAATGTAATTGGTTTCGCGTCGGTGTGCCAGAAAAGGTACCAAACTTACTGGTGAAATAAATATGGAAAAACGACATTGAAATAAAATTAAAGCAGCAAAAGCCGGGTGAATGACATTCAAATGATAGCGGACCTGTCGGTCAGTTCTATAAAAATGTCACCGTGAAAACATAGTTGAATTTAGCTGTTAATACTGCCAAGCCTTAGCATCAGCTGGAATGATAAGTAGAATGACAGCTACAGCTAGCTTACTTCACTAACGTTGAGTCGCGCACATACCAGGGAAGCATGGCACAAAAGGGAGGAGGCCTAAACAGTAGTGGGTGCAACAAGGCAATGATGATGATGAAAGAAAGCCTCGCATTCTTAGTAAACAAAAGTTGCGCAACATGGTTTGTGTTGCTGAGAATATTATCCTAGGCAAGCAACATGGTGTGCAATATTGTGTGTGAAACATTCAGCAACAAAAATTCGTATTCCTGCTACAGTGTTGCTCAACTTTTGATGTTGACACGGCACCCGAATCAAAAAAAGAAAAACTGACACAATTTTAATCACAATCCGAAGGATTTGAAGGAAATTGCTAATCCATGGCTTCACATGTTTGAAAAATTCATCGGTTCGACAACGCAAATGACGAAATGAATGTTGTCGAATTGTCAAAAGTCAAGTGTCAAAGTGATTGAACGTGTATTGAACAGTTACCCACCTGTTTTTTTTTTTTTTTGGTGGGAAATTATCAAATAACTTCTCCCGCTATGGGCGGAGCGGGAGGGCGTGTCAGACTTTTACTGACTAAAGCCCACCCGTGTTCCTTCCGTTGCCTGTGTGCCAGGGCCACGATATCCCTTTCGGACAAACTCGCAACCCTGGCAGGCATTGGTCCTAACGGACCCCGTCAGTTTGTGCTGACATCTCTTTGAGGCGCGCGTGGAACACAACGCGCCGTCGACCCGGGCCTGGTCCTTATCGGACGGCGAGCTACCCATCGCTCACCGTCTGCAGGCCCGCGCCTACGGTGGCCGGAAATCGGCTTGCGACTCCCGACGCCCGGGGCGTCTCCTGCGGCGACTAAGGGCGCGAGGGCGCGAGCCTTGTCTCACCCTCCCGCGTTCCGCCACCTCCTTCGCTAGCATTACTGCTTCGCAGAAGGAGGTGAAGGCCTCCCATGCACTCTCGCTCCGAACCATGGCCTGAACCAGGGCCGGACGCGAGAGATAGCCGCCGCCGATCGCCTCCGTGACGACACGGTGGTGCTCCGCCCAAGCTGACAGTTACCCCCCTGGTCTTAAGAATTATTTTTCGTTTCTTATTCTTTTCTAGAAACGCTCAAGCGTTTCTAGAAAAGAATAAGAAACGAAGAAACACTTGAAGTACTACAAATGAATTATATACTATAGCTACTTATATAGAGCTCTTATAGATGAATGGCCTGATGGACGTTGAAGAGGACTGAAGAGCTATTGTGAGCCAGAGCTACAGATTTGAGTGGGGCGTTAGTTTGAGTGGAAAATAAGAATATTCTTGGAAATAAAAATCATGTTGAAGAAGTAGGTCCGAATAGTTGTATTGGTATTGTTTAGTTTGAAATAATTTTTCAAATAATGTCAATATTAGCAAATATGTTTTAATGTGTAATATCTTTCCTCTCGCTTTCTGTGGGAGTGATTTCGTGAAAAGGGACGGAAGTGTGTAAAAGGAAGTGACAGCTTGAGCATGGAATAAGTAAGTACTTTTTAATAGCATGGGATTACTTAGTACCTACTTTCTAATAGCATGGAATGAGTTTACTCATGGAATTAGTAAGTACTTTATGGATTGTAAGTCGAGGAGTTGAATTTCGACCAGTGAGCGACCACTAGTAATGAATAATTATCCGAATAAATATTTCAGTATTTAACTTTTTAAATTTTGAGAATAATTTCTGTCGCTGCTCAGTTGCTTATTACTAGTTATGAAGGTATCTCACCTTGATAACTAGTACACAGTTACAAATCATATGCGATTACTGTAAGGCTCGCTCGGTTTTATTTAATGCTTATGCCTTTTCATTGAAATTACAATAAAACTGAGTAAAAAAATCTAATTGGTTTCACTTTCAAGTTGTGTTTATTATTATAATTTTTCATATTTATGCCGATTAATTTAGACCAGATGATAACCTAGCAAGGCATCTTATTAGGGTTTTAAATAGACAATTAAGGTGATTTCAACCTCCGAAAACAATTTATTAATTAGTTAGTGCTTTTTAAGGTGAATTATCCGAATATATAATTTTTCTGTTGGTAATATTTCATGCATAATTGTATATTTATTTGTGATATGCAAAAAAAAATATCACATATTAAAACGAAACACTACAAGTTTACCAAACACTACCATCATCATCACCATCATTTCAGCCAAAAGACGTCCACTACTGGACATAGGCCTGCCCCTAAGGGGGGGTGTTTGCCATAATCGCCACGCTTGGCAAGCGGGTTGGCGATCGCAGTATAATGTTAAAAATGCATAAAGAACGCTGCTGTCCCAAATACCTTTTTTTTTTCTTTTTTTTTTTACAGTGTTTGTAAATATGTGAGCACCATGTATCTATCACATAATTAATTCGTCTGTCATTGCTTCATTATTAATTATTTTTACATATTGTGGTATAGTTATTTTATTATAGGTGCATCGTCTTCACATATCATTATATAATTGATGTACCAATACCAAATATTGTAGAACATTTTAAAAGAGTAACGGTGGAGTTTCTTGCCCATTCTTCTCCATACGCTCCATTCTCAATTCTATTTTATTTATAAATTTTGACGTTCCAAAGTGCCATCTATGTTCCTATTTGAAATAAATAATTCGACTTTGACTTTGACACTAGTATTAAGATAACTGTTGCAGTTTCGTTAGGGAATGCAATTTACCTATGACGACTTTGATACTTACTTACTTTTTACTCTCTCCTGTAAATTTTATTCCAAACTACTAGTAGGTTTCGAAACACAGCCGCAGCTCATCAACAAATTTTTTATCAATCACACTATCACATCACAGTTTGTGAGTGCGTGTGTGTGTGTTTGTCTTTGTTACTTCTTCACACTCAAACGGCTAGACCAATTTTGATAAAATTTTGTATGGAGGTAGGTGACACCCTGGATTGAGACATAGGCTACTTTTTATCCCGATATTCCCACGGGATCGAGACTTACGCGGGTGAAACCGCGGGGCGCAGCTAGTTCTTCATAAAATCGATACACAAGAATCCAAGAACAATTGACGCGTTCAAAAATCTCTGACATCTCAGTACAGTTAAGTTCGCGTTTTCTTAGTTTCCAAACGTTTTGTTCCACTCCTGGTCGATTAATCCGGACCAAATTGGCTGTAAAACTGAGCTTTATATTTGCTATTTGAGCTTGGGTCTTATTTTTCTACCCTTCTTATTAATATTTTTGTTTTCTCGACCTTTGTGACATTCCTTTGGTGATAGAAGGATTGTTAGTTCGATTATTATTTATCTAACTGTTTTATGTCAATAACCTTGTTGTCTGCTAAGGTCAACATACGGCGATTATCAATAAGTGCCATTTTCACCAATGAAACTGAACGCAATTAGCACATCTAAACTGCGTTCAAGAGTCATCATTTGTGGTCATCATTATTCTCCAGCCCTTATCCCAATTTATTTGTGGTCGGCGCAACATGTCCTTTTCTTCCATACTTCTCTATTAGTCGTCATCACGGTAATCACTCCCTTTCTAGCCATATCATCTTTCACACAGCGAGAGTCGTTTGCGTTCAAGAGTCGTCAGTTAGGCCTCCCACAAGGGGGGGGGGGGGGGGGAAGGGAGGTTGCCATAATCGCCACGCTTGGCGATCGCAGTCTGTTGTTAAAACGCATAGAGAACGCTGCTGCCCATACTCTAGTAAGTCTCTTAGTCGCCTTTTACGACACCCACGGAAATAAATAGGATGGTACTATTCTTTGGTAGATGTGCTGGTCGCGATCAGTTTCATTGATGAAATCCACCCGAGTGGCGGATTTAGTCAAGTTTTTTTTTTAACCATTGAAACTTCTATTGAGAAATTTATTTTGATGGAACTTATCCAGTCCGCCTCGCCATCTCCTATGTGGTCAGCCGCAGCACTATCCCGTCGCACTATCTCAGGACACCAATTCTGTGCCATTTGGGCACACAGTTGTGGCAGACATGTCCTGCCCAGTCCCATTTAATTTGGCCAGCCTTTTGAGCCACGTCAGCTATCTTTGTTTTTCGAACACGATCAGTTAATTTAACGCCTATTATACTGCACTCCATTGCTCGTTGGCAGACTGAGTTTGGACTTCTGGATGTTGCAAAAGTTGTGTTGTGGAAGACGAAGTCTGTGCACCATAGGTCGCATATAATTCTATACCTGCTCTATTTTATAAATCTTAGTCTTGCAAAATAAGTCATGTTTTCGAGCATTTTCTTGAATAAATTATAGGGAAATTGTAAACTAAAAAAAAATATAACTATTGTATGAAAGGCTTTTGGCTACTTTGGATTAGTGTGTGTATTTTATAAATTGCGTAGTTTTTTTGCTGAATAAACAATGTTCCTTTCTTTCCTATTATCAACAGTTTAGCTAAGTAATCCGATACTTCATAGAAATATTCTACCATTCCTGCTCAATTTCCAGCTACATCATCGTCAGCATCCTATCACCAACTGCCCTAATATTCTCTTGATATTCAAATACGCACTAAACATTTCTACCGTAAAAATAATCACTAATACGACCTCATCTCGATTCAATTCTCGTACGAAAAAAGGTTCTAAGAGAAGCCACGGAATCGAATCGAATCGCTAGCAAGCGTGGAATTCGTATAAACGCATACCGATTATTATTATGCATCGAATACCAATCGAATGACTCGAATAGACGGGGACGTGCGAAGATTTTCTCGCATCGCGATTTTTCTATTGATGCGAGATTATTATCTTCTGTACGTGTGTATGTTGTATTGAAGAACATTCGAAAGGTCACGATGGAGTCGATTTATATATATTTATGAGATCAGAAACATGTGGACATAAGAACAGGAGAAGTAGAACAAATTGTTCAGGAAAGAACTAGCATGATCTTGTTCGGGCGCCTCCGACCACTCGGCAATCTTCGGTTGCTGTCGTGAGCTAGCGGAAGCTGGCGGGCGGCGGCGAGAGGTGCGGCGTGCGAGGCGCGGGCCGTCGGACTACTCCACTACCGATCTTCAACGACGGCACGCGCGCGCACTCCATACGCTTACCAACATCGATATTACTGTACCTATTTTGGATTACATTTCTATAAGTTAAAGTCCATTGTCTTTTAGTAAATTCCTTAGTTAGGTCCCTAACAAATGGTCCTTCAAGCCGGTTAGGTCCCTAACAATCTTATCATCATCTGCTTAGCCCCTTTTTCCAACTATGTTAGGGTCGGCTTCCAGTTTAAGCGGATGCAACTGAATATCAGTATTTTACATAAAGCGACTGCCTTTCTGACCTCCGCTATCCAGTTACTGGGTAATACGATACCCCTTGTTAAGACAGTCTGTCATGCTCACTCAAATGTCTCGCTCATGATGGTGTGTGTGTTGGATCATTAAGTTCCCATCAAAATGGTTGAGCTGAATGGTGCTGATCCATGCGTCATGTTTGTGAACGGGCTCCGTCAGTAGGAACTGGTCATCTCTTAGCTGCCAACGGCACGCTAATTGCGGCATTAGTTGCGTGTTTTTGGTCATCAAAAGTGCAGGTGTATGGACACTTTAGGCACTTCAACTATGTTTGTCAGACAGCTAAAATATGGATTAAACAAACACCATACATATTAGTTCCAGAAGAGGTAAGGAGATAGATAATCCCCAAGGAAGCCAAAAGTCCAACTGAGGGTGAAAAGGTCACACGGTGACGTCAGAAACCCCAATTATCATAATCTACCCGACTGCCAATCCTTTATATAAACGAGTTCGTCCGGGAACACGAATATCTTTAACTTTTTAACTCACTTGTATTAAATAGGATGATTTTACTTATAAAACTTCTGGGGGAGCTCGTGGCGGAGTACCTAATAACAGCCGCACGGGTCGATCCGTGGTCTGGGGTTGGTCCGTGGATGGGTGACCATCTTTACATACCGATTTATGTTGTATTTTTGGTATAGTGGCGTGTGCTAGCTAGCATAAGGCAAATAATTTAATTAAATGTTGTGTTGCGTAACGCAAATTCTTTTACATTTAATTGTATAGATTCAAGTTTTATATCTGAACAGACAACTGTGCTGCTGGGGAGTTTGTTGCGCCACTTATTCTTCCCAGCTAAAGCACTAGGAAGTGGTGAAGAGTGGGCGTTTTTGGGGGACTGTCTTATGTAATTTTTGACGTTCTAAAAGTGCTGATTCACAGCTTAGTTTGAATAAATGACTTTTGATTTTGATTTTCGAGACTCCTCCATGCCTCGGAAAGAACGTTAAGCCGTTGGTCCCGGCTGTCATTCGTGGGTCTTTGACAGTCGTTACGGTCGTCAGAAGCCCGAAAGTCTGACAATCAGTCTTACCAAGGAGTATCGTATTACCCAGTTACTGGGTTGTGGAGGTCAGATAGGCAGTCGCTCCATGTAAAATACTGGTATTCAGCTGCATCCGGTTAGACTGGAAGCGGACCCCAACATAGTTGGGAAAAGGCTAGGGAGATAGATAGACTTATAAAACTTATAAATTTTCCTTCCATTTTGTACCAGAAACCGAAGACCTAAATAAAACTTAGTGATAAGTAGGTTTTACGATTTAGCAAATAAACAAACAAATCATTGTTTCATCTCCCTATAAATAAATCTACAAATAAACAAAACAATGTAATCACTACTATAAACATTAAAATACGTATTTTACCGAGATAATTAGTAACAACAATTAATTAATCGTCAGAACAATAAAAATGAATTGTCACAAACAATTCAATATTTTTGCTTTGTAGATTAAAATCATACATTTTAATTATGATAAATAATAATGGCTGATCGTTGAGGTTACTCTCATTATTTATTTAAAACTATGTTTTGATACCTATTTGGATACCTATAAAATTAAATTAATTGTAAATAATCAATAATCAACAGTGCCCATCCGTTAATGTGCCACATTGAGTTTAGTAAAACTTCGGACTTGACTCAGCCTCTCTTGGTGAAGCCTGATGCACACGGTGATTGCCTGTGGCATACCAGAGGTTGGAGCAACAATGAAAGATGCACCATCTTCACCATTAACACAAACCAACACAGACAATTCCAATCATGTAACTTATTTAATATAACTGTAATGTACTGATTTTTACCTATACAGTATGTAATTAATCTGCTAAAATGTGACTTGTAACTGGAACCTTGTGAATCCGTTATTCTTAGGTTGAGGAAGACTATCCGCTCGTGATGCAGTTTTATACTAGTACGAGGGGATAGGGCGAATCAGTCCTGGGACAATCAATCCACCATTACACATTGTCCAACTGTTCACCTGTGTCAATAAACTTATTTTAATTTTAATCTAAACAGTGTTTAGACAATGCAAGTCATTTTTTGCTACAATTTTATTGCAGTCAGAAAACAAAATTGCATCGTGTTGGGGCTTTAAGCTCGATTCGGGTACTGTCAAGGCAGCAGTGGTACCGGCTGCGACTTACGTGTTGTACGTGGTTCGAACTCTCACAGGCGCTTTACTTTAGTCATCATCAGCTTTAAGCAATGCTTAAGAGACTTAGACTAAGCCCTTCCAATTGCAAGACTCTAGTAGATTAAATAATTAGCCACTCTCATCTCATCAATCCGTTTGACTCATCATTGTGTCATTATGCTTTTTATTCTATACTTCATTCTTATTCTCCACAATTTTCTTCATCATTTTCTTGTACTTTTTGATCTTCAGTAACCGAAAGAATAATATCAGTGCAGTGGTGGCCCAGTGGTAACGGTCGCAGGTTTGAACCCAGACAGGCGCTTTACTTTTTGTACATTATTTCCTCACCACTGCTCTCAAAACGGGGAAGGAAAACATCGTGAGGAAACAGGCATGTCCTAGAAACAGAAATCTGAAGACATGTGATATCCATCAATACCCCTGGACCACTGGGTCCACGTGGTGGATTACAACCTACTCCCTCTCACCGAGAGGAGGCCTATGATGTCCAATAGTGGCAACATTATTGGCTAATTATGCTATGCTGTCAAGACCTAGCACGAACTCGCGGAGTAAAACGTAACGTAAATTCGGATTTTAAATTGAAATTACTTGTTTCGAAATTCAATTATCTTAGTTTAAATACCTACTAAATGTGCTTGTCACAGGAATTTATACCTACATGCTATAGGATACATGTAATTTTGATTTAATAATCGTTCAAATTTATTTAACGTTTACGTCACGCCGTCGTGATTGGGCCTCTGTATAGAGCTTTCAGAATTGGCAAACTTCAGTGTCAGTGGGCAGGCTATGTATGTTGAAAGTCCGATGGCTATTGGAGCAGAAGAGTCCTTTAGTGCAGACTGTGTATCAGACGTATCAGTAACCGAAGTGGGATGACTAGCGAATTGGGTAGACTAAATGCCAAAGGCTGAGGCGTTGTGGCGTTACTTGAAAGAGGCTTTTATCCGAGTTTGCAATTGGCCGAGTTTATTTCGACGGCAGCAAAGTAGAAAGAGTCGACTGCACTTTTTACGAAATTCCCTTTTTTACATAATTCGACTCAGAACTCTGTTTTTTATAATAGGATTTTTTTTTTGTGTTATCCTCAATTTTCACAAATATTAAGTTACGTATATAAGACAACTACACCTATTTTTTTGGTTTACACCGGTTTTTTTTAAAGTTGTATTATTTTAGTGCAACAAAAATTCAAGTCAAGTCAGCGGCGTTACAAATAATGGTTAAATAAGAAGAAATATTACATACCTCTATATAAGCAGCAATAAAAAATGTAAAATACAGAACAATAATAATACTATCTTAATAATACACACTGACCACGCACAATGAAGGGTTCCGTAGTTGGGATGAATTTATCCCAAAAACAAACTTAACATTGTAGTTGAAAAACATGTTCTCCGATACATCGATATACGTCACTATCAATAATTCTCCAACTAAAAATTTCAGTTGGTCCACTATTACTCGTTAACCTGTAAAGCCTACTTAGCTGCGATAGTTTTCCTTTTAATTACGTTATTTATATACTACTGTCATTAATGTTTTCAGATATCCAGAAACAACCATTTAGCTGGCAGGAGGGAGACAGTACTAGCACTCTAGTACTAAGAATCTCTGAGCTAAGCCGTGGACAGACAGACAGACGGATATGGCGAAACTATAAGGGTGTTGTTTACTACGGATCCCTAAAAATGTTTTAAATGCGATTGGCACTTGTCTAGGTCCTCTACTGCCACTACAAACACTTACCCGAGGTGTCTGAAGCCCACATCGAGTCTTTGAACACCAAATGTGCATACAAAATCAATATTGCTTGAACAAAAAAAACAAAAGACTATCAAATGACTTTAAAATTCGAATAGAGAATGAATAAGCCTTTTCATGAATAAAATACTTTTTAGTAAAGCGTAAACTAAGTCAACAAACGACCTAAATCACATAATACTACGAACTATTCCCAATAAAGCAGAGTACGAAACAAATTGCTTTGAAAATGAACACTTGGCAAGTGCATAAGGTTTTAATAACGTACAACGTCGAGCAAATAAGTACTAGTTAATATACGCAACATTGTTTAAGTTTCGAAGTTCAACAGGGTGTAATATTTAATGTAAAATAATTGTACATTATTCGTATTATATTCAGGATTAGAGAGAACATGAAATAGAAATTGTGAGGCAGTTGTGTTTGGCTCGAAGTGTAGCGTTCTATATTATAGTGGTAATGTTGTAGGTTTCCGAGAAAGAAGGTTTGTGAAGTCTGAAGAGTGCGAGTGTGTCTGGTGTGTGTGTGTGTGTGTGTGTGTGTGATTGATAACAAAAGTATTCCCCGAAGCGTTAAGCAGAAGGTGTACCTTTACATAGTATACCCTCGTTTCGCTAGTTTTTTACAATAACAAATACAATATTCTTTTAAATTCCTTAGTCACATTATTCTGGAGACAAACGTCTGTAACTGACAGTCAGACGAACTGAGGCTGAATATTTTGTGAGTCCAGTGCCACCTCACTCTTTATCTCGCTCGCGGTCACGTGAGCAAGCGAGACCGGGCGGCAGGGAAAAGGCTCCAAGGCACCGATAGTTTAGGTAATTTATTTTTACGGTGAAGCAAAGTAATTAAAAAAAAAAACCAAACAGTAGCTGCTTTATATTTAATTCAGCTTTTATGCAAAGTTTAATGAAAGCTAACGGTTTATTGTTCGGTTTGGAGGTAGCTTTGTAATTTTATTCTGTCGAGAAAATTTTATGGAATCGTGTTTTTCATTTTAACGAAACATTATTACAACAAATTATTGTAGTCCTACAATAATTATTGTAATGTATAATTATATAAACAAATTATTGTAGTCCTACAATAATTTGTTAAAACATAACTATTTCAAAAACTTTTTAGAGTGGAATATGAGCTGTTACCACAGAGCTCTAAAATAATTCGCCCAGAGCGATCCATCCGACAGTTAATTTAAAATAACTTGGAACTTACTTTAACCCAAACACAGGACTTAATTGACGGTACTTAGTGAATTTCAATTAACTTGTGCCATTGTTTCTTGAAACTTGATGATTTATTCAAGCGTCGAGTTGGTCAGTATGTAGGACAAGTTTATGCATAATTACAAAACATAGCATCACGCCTGTATTCCCGGAAAGGTTAGGCAGAAGTGTACCTTTATTATACCCACATTTCGCCAAGTTATGTTTAAATCCCATGTAATAAGGGGCGAGCCTATTGCCATCAACCGGGCACAAATCCAGACTCCGGGCTGCTACTGGGAAATTCCAGATGGAAAAACTTAATAACAGCTTGCCCGACCCGGGAATCGAACCCAGGACTTCATGCTCATCAGTAGGTCTTACGATCACTAGACCATCGAAGAAGGATACCTATACAAATACATTCCTACATAGTAAGCCTTTCAGTAGCGCTTGCTCACTAGACCTTCGAGGCAGTATACCTATACAAATACATTCCTACATAGTAAGCCTTTTAGTAGCGCTTGCTCACTAGACCTTCGAGGCAGTATACCTATACAAATACATTCCTACATAGTAAGCCTTTCAGTAGCGCTTGCTCACTAGACCTTCGAGGCAGTATACCTATACAAATACATTCCTACATAGTAAGCCTTTCAGTAGCGCTTGCTCACTAGACCTTCGAGGCAGTATACCTATACAAATACATTCCTACATAGTAAGCCTTTCAGTAGCGCTTGCTCACTAGACCATCGAGGCAGTATACCTATACAAATACATTCCTACATAGTAAGCCTTTCAGTAGCGCTTGCTCACTAGACCTTCGAGGCAGTATACCTATACAAATACATTCCTACATAGTAAGCCTTTCAGTAGCGCTTGCTCACTAGACCTTCGAGGCAGTATACCTATACAAATACATTCCTACATAGTAAGCCTTTCAGTAGCGCTTGCTCACAAGACCTTCGAGGCAGTATACCTATACAAATACATTCCTACATAGTAAGCCTTTCAGTAGCGCTTGCTCACTAGACCTTCGAGGCAGTATACCTATACAAATACATTCCTACATAGTAAGCCTTTCAGTAGCGCTTGCTCACTAGACCTTCGAGGCAGTATACCTATACAAATACATTCCTACATAGTAAGCCTTTCAGTAGCGCTTGCTCACTAGACCATCGAGGCAGTATACCTATACAAATACATTCCTACATAGTAAGCCTTTCAGTAGCGCTTGCTCACTAGACCTTCGAGGCAGTATACCTATACAAATACATTCCTACATAGTAAGCCTTTCAGTAGCGCTTGCTCACTAGACCTTCGAGGCAGTATACCTATACAAATACATTCCTACATAGTAAGCCTTTCAGTAGCGCTTGCTCACTAGACCATCGAGACAGTATACCTATACAAATACATACCTACATAGTAAGCCTTTCAGTAGCGCTTGCTCACTAGACCTTCGAGGCAGTATACCTATACAAATACATTCCTACATAGTAAGCCTTTCAGTAGCGCTTGCTCACTAGACCTTCGAGGCAGTATACCTATACAAATACATTCCTACATAGTAAGCCTTTCAGTAGCGCTTGCTCACTAGACCATCGAGGCAGTATACCTATACAAATACATTCCTACATAGTAAGCCTTTCAGTAGCGCTTGCTCACTAGACCTTCGAGGCAGTATACCTATACAAATACATTCGTACATAGTAAGCCTTTCAGTAGCGCTTGCTCACTAGACCTTCGAGGCAGTATACCTATACAAATACATTCCTACATAGTAAGCCTTTCAGTAGCGCTTGCTCACTAGACCTTCGAGGCAGTATACCTATACAAATACATTCCTACATAGTAAGCCTTTCAGTAGCGCTTGCTCACTAGACCATCGAGACAGTATACCTATACAAATACATACCTACATAGTAAGCCTTTCAGTAGCGCTTGCTCACTAGACCTTCGAGGCAGTATACCTATACAAATACATTCCTACATAGTAAGCCTTTCAGTAGCGCTTGCTCACTAGACCTTCGAGGCAGTATACCTATACAAATACATTCCTACATAGTAAGCCTTTCAGTAGCGCTTGCTCACTAGACCATCGAGGCAGTATACCTATACAAATACATTCCTACATAGTAAGCCTTTCAGTAGCGCTTGCTCACTAGACCTTCGAGGCAGTATACCTATACAAATACATTCCTACATAGTAAGCCTTTCAGTAGCGCTTGCTCACTAGACCTTCGAGGCAGTATACCTATACAAATACATTCCTACATAGTAAGCCTTTCAGTAGCGCTTGCTCACTAGACCATCGAGGCAGTATACCTATACAAATACATTCCTACATAGTAAGCCTTTCAGTAGCGCTTGCTCACTAGACCTTCGAGGCAGTATACCTATGCAAATACACACCTACATAGTAAGCCTTTAACATGCCCACTGCTGGGATTCAGGCCTCCTCCCTTAAAAAGGAAGTGGGCCGTAATACATCCGTGTCGGTTGCTAGATGTTACAGCTCAAGAAACCCGGAGTGCCTTAGGCCCGTTGTAACCATACGTTTTTTTGCGGTGAAAAATCAAATCAATCAAATCAAATGATTTATTTGCACAATAGCCATATTATCCATATCCATCCATCGGCCATATTAGTCGTAGAACCGATGATCGTTGGGGTAGACGTGTTCTTGAGTGGAGACCGCGAATCGGCAAACGTAAGGTAGGACGCCCTCAGGCTAGGTGGAGCGACGATCTTTGCAGGGTGGCTGGTGGCAGCTGGATGAGAGTTGCCGAGAATCGAGCTGAATGGCATGCAATTGGAGAGGCCTATGTCCAGCAGTGGACTGCTATAGGCTGATGATTTGCATAATACATGTTAAAAAGGTGTTACAGGTACATTGTACTATAACCTAATGAGGTGTGCAAATTAATAATATATTAGGTACCAATCATCATCATCATTTCAGCCAAAAGACGTCTACTACTGGCCATAGGCCTGCCCCTAAGGGGGGGTGTTTGCCATTTGGCAGGCGGGTTGGCGATCGCAGTATGGTGTTAAAATGCATAGAGAACGCTGCTGCTCATTCTCTAGTCCCTTAGTCGCCTTTTACGACACCCACGGGAAGAAATGCGGTGGTGCTATTCTTTACGTCCGGCACCACACGGAGGATAAGGTATTAATCGCAACATTGAATATAACGGATACATTTTAAATTGAGTTACTTAAAAAAATAGAATGTTAAAATAAAATAAAAAATACAGAAGTCAAATCAAAATTTCAATAATCATTACATTTGTGGTGCCATTTCAGCTAAAATCAGTCATCTTTAATTTAAATAATCACATAATACATAACATCACGCCTGTAATCCCCGAAGGGTTAGGCAGAGGTGTACCTAATACCACCCACATTTCGCCAGTTATGTTTAAGTCCCATGTAATAGGGGGCGAGCTATTGCCATCAACCGGGCACAAATCCAGACTCCGGGCTGCTTCTGAGAAAATCCTAATGAAAAATCCCAATATCACTTTGCCCGACCTGGGAATCGAACCCGGGACCTCATGCTCAGCAGTCGTGCTTGCAACCACTAGACCAACGAGGCATTTAAATAATCATTAATTGGATAATAACATTTTACAACAACAGAATTCGTGCAAACCTAATTTGAATTGGTCCATTTTGTGTAGATCTATGATACTTTTAGGCAACTTATTTTATATTTTGGGTGCCATTCCCAGATTTTTTTTATTTAATACTGCTTTTTTATGACCTCTTACGCATTATGTTATTTTAATTTTATTTATTATATATATTTTTTAACTACAGTTGATTCGCCGTGTGAAGGCACGGTCGTGAATGTTGTATGGATTACTTAGGAAGGTTGTTGACAGATGCGGAGGCGATCGGCGGTCAGTGCAGTGCAGTGCAGTGTCTTAAAGGAGCTCACACGATTATTTTGCGGTGCAGCTAGCGTGCTTTACCGTAAAGAAACCATAATGTATGTAATGAATTAATGTACACATAATGAAAGTGTTACAAAAACATTTTTTTAGACATTCAATATTGTGTAGGTAGGTATAAAAAGCATGTTGCATACTGGGGCGTAATTAATATCACTCACGCTTCTTTGAAAACGTATAATTTGTAGATTTTAAACAAAAACACAGAAAAAAAGAAAAAAGTAGAATGGATATAAAAATAGCAAAACCTAACGAGCAAATTTAAAAAAATCACATGATAACCGAAAGTATTACATTCCAGTTGCCCTTGATATTAAAATATAAAAAGAATACACTAGATGAGACTTAAGGCTCGTACAGACTGGTGCGATATCGCCGCCACGACGCGACACTAGTAGCATAATTTCTATGTCACTAGTTGTCGCGCCCGCGATATCACGGCGTGAGTCTTTAAGACCTTTTAAATGCGCGAGTCTTAGTATTGGTCTCAATACGCTCTACCGGATTGGTTGCAACCAGGCCTCTTAGGTACGCTTGAAAGTTAAGGATGAATATAAGACCTAAAACGCGGCGCTAAGTTCGAAACTGTGGTCGCAATACGGACTTAATTCACATGGAAAAGACTAGAAAAATTACTGACATGCGTTAGCAACTAACAAGTTTAAGGAAATTAAGTTGAATAATCTGGATCTGCTCCGTGTGATGCCGGACGTAATGAATAGCACCACCCATTTCTTCCCGTGGGTGTCGTAAAAGGCGACTAAGGGACTTACTAATGGGCAGCAGCGTTCTCGATGCATTTTAACACCATACTGAGATTGCCAACCCGCCTGCCAAGCGTGGCGATTATGGCAAACACCCGCCCTTAGGGGGAGGCTTATGTCCAGCAGTGGACGTCTTTTGGCTGAAATGATGAATGATGATGATGAATCTGGATCTAATTCCGAAGCGGCACAGCGTAGATGGGACACGAACACCATGACATGTGGAGCAATGTTGTAATGGCCAAGTCTGCTAACGCAGTTGTGTCCGAATGGTCGATAATTGGCACCGTAATTGTAGAGTTTGATAGTTTTACTAATCTCCTAATTGAAAGGCGTCTTTATGATTTTCCAATGACGTGCCACTGATACTCCATTAGAAAAAATGTCTGTATTTGGTAATCTCGTACTGACAAGCTCCTATTATTTTGACTTCCTTATGGAACACTGTCACGTCATTATGAATTTAGGAGGTTACAAACTATTGGCACAATGGTCATGGCGTTGCCTTGGTATGGTCGTCATAATGACCAGTCATTGAAAATAGCAGACTTGGCCCCCAGGTATTCCGCCACGCCCATGGAGTTACAAAGGCTGGCTTGGTAGAACGGTGAACTTTCCAGTTCCTAGATAGATTAATACTTGTCACAATAGAGCAGACAATCGACTCTTGAATACGAAGTTCCGTTAATCAAATTCACATTTCAACGAGCAGGGCACCAGTATTACATGGTAAAAGTATGTACAATGTGGCATGATTTCCAAATATTAATAAGATTGTAGTGATCTTAAATACTAAATAAAAAATTGGTAGTCATGAAGTTTAAAAGTATCTCATTTGATAGTTACGGTAAAAGTACTGGTTTTTAATGAAATAGAACGGAAACATGATATTTCGGGCGTCACGTAGTTGATAAATCAATTATCTTCCAGCCTCGGAACTTAAATCTTTGTCTTCAAGAAGTCTAAAGTCTATACTGATATTATATTGAGTACCAAATATGTAGTTCATTAAATATTGTTATAAACCAAATTTGAATGTGTGCAAGAATATAAATACAGAAATATTCGTTCTAAAAGGCGTTTCATTACAAGTGATAAAAAATTGATAACCATAATTTTGGCGTAGGAGTTAAAAAAATATGACCTTTTGTTGAAACAGGATAGTTACTACTCTTTGGAAACAGGTATCTGGAATGACACGCCCAAGTGAAAAATTTTCGACGTTCCGTCACAAACAAAAAAAAATTCAGTCTCTAATATTCAAAAGCTAAACATAATACCAGTACCAACCTTTAAAAAAAGGTTGATTACTTTTTGAAACAAAAGAGGAATAAACAAAAAAATACAAAAAAATCAATGTTGAAATATTCTGACCTATACAATATTATTTTCATTTACTTATTTTTTTTAAATCAATTTATTGGAATTAAACGAAATAAAATGGGTCGTGAATAAAAAAGTTAAAAGTTTAATTGAACGTACCAATTTATTTAACGAAACAGATGAAATGAAAATAAAGCAAATAGGTACTTTCAATTTTTCATTCAACAAAAATGAATTCGCGAAATATTTCAAATAAAAATATTACAGTCAAAAAATGCTGTACCTTAAATTTATTTAAAGTAAGTATATGAAATGTGTATTATTATTATTTTTGATAAGAAAATAAAGCTTGACTTCATAAAAAAAAATATTTTAAAAAGCAAACTATTTAAAATGGCTACTCATTTTACTGTGTAAAAGATTGATTTTAGCAAAAAAAATCGTTGGTATTTTGCATTAGTCTTTTCGCAATAGAAATTCCTAAAACTTATTTTTTTTTTTACTATTTAATAGGAATAAAATTTGTATCTGTATCAATAGGACAAACTTAAATCATTAATAGACTAGAACACTACAGAGCGACTTGTGGCTAAGTACGAGTAATGCTAGCTACACTTGCCGCGGTTGGTCTGTGGACGGGTGACCATCTTTACATACCAAGTACCCTCCGTGCCTCGGAAAGATAAGCCGTTGGTCCCGACTGTAATTTGTAGGTCGTTGACAGTTGTTACGGGTCGCCAGAAACCTTGAAGTCTAACAACCAGTTTAACCAAGGGATATCGTGTTACCCAATAACTGGGTTGTGGAGGTCAAATAGGCCGTCGGTCCATGTAAAATACTGGTATTCAGCTGCATCCGGTTAAACTGGAAGCCGACCCCAACATAGTTGGGAAAAGCTAGGCAGATAATGGAGACTAGAACACTACAGGCACTATTAAAAGACTATTTTTTTAAACAAAAGCGAATCTAAACATATATTATAGTGCTACAAGAATCTTTTGTGGCCTGTTTAACATTGATAGGGTTTTTTTTTTTTTTTGGGTAGGAAATTATCAAATAACTTCTCCCGCTCTGGGCGGAGCAGGAGGGCGAGTCAGACTTTTACTGACTAAAACCCACCCGTGTTCCTTCAGATGCCTGTGTGCCAGGGCCACGATAACCCTTTCGGACAGGCTCGTAACGCGAGTTTAAAGTGTAAGGGTGGTGTTACTGGTATATATTAGTGAAATTGTCACACAAATTGTATTGAAAAACCGGCCATGGTACACGGTATGGAACGCTTCGTGTGCGAGTCGAACGTATTAAAATCGAGCAAAAAACACTTTAAAAATACGTATGTATTGTATTGTATGGGGACCTCCTTTAATTATTAACTTCTTGTTATATACTAGCAATAGAAATACATAATAATTATGTGAATATTTCAACTTTCTTCCAGCATTACTAACCAGAATTACTAGCCCTATTACTAAGCCTCTAGCAGAGGCTTAGTAATAGGGTTCAAGTTCTAAAAACAAGATGGTGGCCTTCATTCTTATTTCGGCATCGCGCTAAAAGATCATTGTACCGTTGTATGTGCCAATACTGATCGATCACAAAACGATGAGACCAGTGAACCATCTAGCAAATAGAAGTACCCTCACTTGAATAAAATTTAATTACTCGGTTCTTACTGTCAGCACCCTTGCATAAAATAAAAAGGTACAGAAGTCCGGCTCCATAAAACCAGTGAAAGCTGGCGTACGCACGCGTAGACGATGGGTTACTTCAATTACAACATATTTTAGGTAGCCCATACTTTTAATTTGCGGTTCTGCCGTTCAAAGAAATTACCATTGATACCTGGAGACTGGCGGCTTCGTGCACCTTCCAGGAGGACCATGAATCCGAGTCACTACAGCACGACTAGATCGGTTTATCTTTGGCAACAGCCTGTGTCATCGTCACCTGACTTCAGTTCAGGTCCAAGAACAGCTTTGAAACTTTCATGGACTGACTGTTTGCGCTCGAACTGTTAGAGAGACACTCGAAAAACGTGGTCTTAAACCTCATAAGCCAGCTAATAATCCCAAACTGACACGAGTTCACAGAATGGCGCGCCTACAGTACATGCGAACATTTTCATTGGACTCAACGTCAATGGAGCCCTGACCTAGTGGTTTTCATAAGCATATTTATGATTTTTACACCCTCCAACACAAAACTAAATAATTCATCATTTTCACATACTGAAAATTTATTCCGTAATTTGCGTAAAACTTGTCATTTGAATCATCAAGTTCCTTATCTACAGTTCCGCCGGACGTAAAGAATAGCACCATCCTATTTCTTGCCGTGGGTGTCGTAAAAGGCGACTAAGGGACTTACTAGAGAATGGGCAGCAGCGTTCTCTATGCATTTTAACACCATACTGCGATCGCCAACCCGCCTGCCAAGAGTCGCGATTATGGCAAACCCCTCTTTAGGGGAGGTCTATGTCCAGCAGTGGACGTCTTTCAGCTGAAATGAGGGCGCGCCGAACTTCTGTATCTATCTTTTTTGTGACTCTGGGTAGCGGATACTGAAGCTTTTGTTGCCGACTCGTACTTCCGCTCTAAACAATGGCGAACGCCGTGAAAATAAAGTTTATTGGACGTTTTAGCGCTGCTGTGCCGTTTTTATGGCAACCTTATTGAGAGGAGCGATAATTAGTTGATGTGTTGTTGTTTATTTTTTGTTTAGGCGATGCGTGTTAAGTGAAAAAGTTCAGATGCCTTTTGGTACGGGTTTACAAGAATCTAACCCAGGAGGTAGGGATCTTAAAAGTGCTGAGCAGACGTTTGATACTTTGTTCGCGAACAATTTGTCGGTGATTTGTGTCTATACTTGTCCTACGTCTGCGTTATTGGATAGATTCGCATATGTTCTATCGACGTGGACAATTTTTCCGCGGACAAATAATTTTCATCGTCTGCTCAGCGGCTTATAGTCGTTACATTGCGTTTCTATACAGGAATAATCGTGACGTTTACAAGCCAACCCAAAACTTTTTACAAGACGATTGAAATATAATATTTAGGCAATACCATTTTTATCTTGTGTCAATTTCCTAGTTTAAGAATCTAGCTAGGTTGTCAATGTTAATTAACTTTAATTTACTTTCTAACCACGGTTCGGTTAGAAACTTGATCAACGCCATTTGTAATAAGCCGTCTAGAGTATTTGAGACTTTGTATCAAAATATTACGATGATATCATATTTAAATTCGTCTTACAGTGCATATTATTAACACGCAATAGACAATATTACAATTATAATATTATTATTATTTTATTATTAATTGGTGATGTTCTTCAGAAAGGTCAGGTGCGTAGTACTCCGAACCAGTGTGAGTGTATGACCAGATGTATGAACGTAAACGAAGCAAAGGGAGTATGTAAGGAGCGTAGCAGGTGGCTTCTATAGATTCTGCCTACCCCCATGAGAATAACGCGTGAATTTATGTATGTATATTTCATATTGAGTAAATGAAATATTAGGTGTTAAATATCCATTGTTCAAAACCTTCACCAGATTCAAACTTCAAAAAAGTACCAACCCTCTTGTAAAAAGTACCCAACACGATACTATTGTTCTCTCCCCACAAAATAACACGAAACAATAGGTAATAAACGAAGTAGCGGTCAGAGCGGAAAAACAAAGGAAACGCAATGAATCAAGCTCTAAAGAGTCAAGTAAACTTCGTTCAACTGTTCGTCTACCTTAAGAACTTCCACTTTCGTTTGATAGATGTAGTCTTGGTCGTGGTGTAAGAGTGATTAGTTTTTGTGATTTTTCTATATTTTACAGGACTGGGTTCCCGTCCCGTCCCTTCCGTGTGGTGCCAGACGTAAAGAATAGCACGGCGATTTAGGGGGCTTACTAGATAATGGGCAGCATCGATCTCTATACATTTTTAACACCATACTGCAATCACCAACCCGCCTGCCAAGCGTGGCGATTATGGCAAACCTTTTTGGAGAGGCCTATGTCCAGCAGTGGACGTCTTTGGCTGAAATGATGATGAATGACAGGACTGGGGGTAGACTAATAACACTTAGACTATTTCCTCATTGTTTGGTGCGTCAGCGGTTCGGGCTCGGTATACCCAGTACCGAAAGCTCACCAAGCGTCTATATTTCAATAAGCGTTGCCTGATTGGCTCGGTATGAGCGGGAGCGGGGCGAGATCGTTTCGGTTTACCGCGTCTCGGTAGAAACATCCAGTGACGACATTTTCTCGCGAGGATTTAAGCGGTACTACACCAATTATGCCAAAAACTTAACGTGAGGTCCATAAACGAAAGCAATGCGGTATCGTTTCGGTGTAGAGAGCAAACTATACCGCTCGGCGGCTTACCGACCAATGATGAAAGGGCCTTCAAGGCTGGTGCGTATTAAGCCCGACGCAGACGTAGCTATAATAAAAAAAATATATATTATAGCTCCGTCTGAGGTCACTCGAAGATTACTATGAAAAATATATCGTAATGTCTTGCTATAAAATATATTACAGGTACGTCTGTGGTGGGCTTTACAGCCGCATTGAGCTACATCGCATCACATTTCAACACTATAAAAGCCTGTACTGTGCGATGGGTCTTAAAAAATGTTCGAAAGTGATTTTGCAACGCAGTGCGGGCTGCCCAAATTAATGACCGCTGTGCTTATAAGCCGGATTTACATTACGAAACTAGTTGTGCAAACTTAGTTATTAATTGGTAGTTTCACGTGTAAATAGATAATTATTTACACGTGTAAATAGATAATTATTTACACGTGAAACTATCTTTTCGTAATGTAAATCCACACGCACACAGCGCACATTAATTTGGGCAGGCCGCACTGCATTGCCAAATCCGGGGTAAATCACTTTTGTACATTTTGTATGAACCATCACACAGTACAGGATTTTTTGGGTTTAGTTTCGTAGTCAATAAGGAACCCTTATAGTTTCGCCATGTCCGTCTGTCTGTCTGTCAAAGTCAAAGTCAAATTATTTATTTCAAATATGCACATAGATGGCACTTTTGAACGTCAAAATTTACAAATAAAATAGAATTGATTCTAGTCGCCCCTTCCAAAAGGTAGCTTCGTATGGAGAAGAATGGGCAAGAAACTCCACCGTTACTCTTTTAAAATCTTTTACAATATTTTGTATCGGTACATCAATTATATAACTATATGTGAAGACGATGCACCTAGAATAAAATTACTATACCACGATAGGTAAAAAGAATTAATAATGAAGCAATGACAGATAAATTAATTGTGTGATAGATACATGGTGCTCACATATTTACAAACATTGTAAAAAAAAAAAAATGACCCCGGCTTAGCTCAGAGACTCTTAGTACTAGAAATCTTTAATTTGGCGTGGGTATACATATTAATCATGCTGACAAAGTAGCCGTAACGTATATCGATGTATGGGAGAACATATTTTTCAACTACAATTGTTACAGTTTGTTTTTGGGATTAATTCATCCCAATTACGAAAACCTTCATTGGGCGTGGTCCAGCTGCACATAGCCGTTTTTTTAATGCGATGCACTAAAATAATAAAAAAACACTTTAGAGTACAGTTGGTCACCAGCATTACCTGAAGGTCAGGTAATGCGGCACGGTTGGCGCAGTGGTTAAGTGATTGACTGCTGCGCTGCGTGTCGCAGGTTCGATTCCCGCACGGAAAAAATATTTGTATGACCTACAAATAGTTGTTCCGGGTCTGGCTGTTTGTGTATGTGAGTTTAAATGTTTGTAAACGCACCCACGATACAGGAGAAATTCCTAGTGTGGGGCAACGTTTTTTTAAAAAAAGAAGAAAATGCTGGTCACCGTCTGTACCTAGGTAATTTATAAGGGTGCATGAACAACACAGGAACAGTTGTTGAGGCTATTCTTGGGGAGGCTTATGTTCAGTTAAGGTTTTAGTTGATAGCATGATTGTATTTTCGATCTGCATTTTGTATTGCAGTATGCAATTTTAGAGCTGGAGGAAAATATCCATCACCATGAATTGGTTTAGCTCCAGGAGTCTTTCGCGGTTTTGCATGTAGTATGTGTAGAGAGAGGTTATTTTTGTAGATAAGTATATATAATCAATGTAAAAAGTTATTTACACCAAAAAAAAAAGAATCGCCGTAGGTACATTTTTTGAACCAGTCATGAATTTTATTTGTTGTAAATTCCCTGAATTTATAATTCTATTTCAAATTGCCTTATCTCCAAAAAGTCTAGACCAATTTACACGATGGGTCTGATTCTCAAATAATAAAATTACTCAAACACAAATCTAAGCTTAAAATTCAAGCTCCAAAGTAATCATGACGTATTAGTTAAAAACCGAAGACTCATCGCTGAACGATCCTTCGTCCTAAAATGATAAATGTTCATTAACTAGATCAAGTCTAGGTAGTCCTTAAACTGACTCACATACGTTTAGTCTCATTATTATATATATCTCTTAGCTATAAACAACTCAATTTGGTACGTCGCAATCAATACCGTTTCAGCTAGTTCAGTCAGCCACCACCCCGGATAAGATTAATGTTTTGCCAACTTTAGGCGTAGGTGGAATAAGACCTACTTTACACCAAACAGCCGGTAAACTGGCTTATCATAAAATCAGCCTTATCCGTAATTATTTAAAGTTGTTAATTGCATGTGCAGGATTGAAGTTTCCATTCGCGTAACCACAAGTTGTGCTAAGCGAACCACATAAAGAAATGCATTTAATTTTAAACTTGCCACAAACAGCTTATAATTTTCCTAATTTTCTTTTTTGAGAGGGAGTGGGCTATGATCTACCACGCGGGCCTAGTGCGGGTTGGTAGATATCACATGTCTTCGAGTTTTTGGCTCTAGCACATAGATTTTAAACTTAACTTGTTTATAAATAGGGTTTCAGATTGATTGTGGGTTTAAAAGTCGTGGTACTCATGCAATATATTTTTTTTTTTGTTTAGTTCCAGATGTAGGTAGTTAACACAAAATTCTAGCCAATTTGCGTGAAACTTTAACAAGCAAAACTTACCAACTCCAATTAATTTAAAACTATAATATTATGTTAAATAGAGTTAAAAACCCAATTCAAAAATCCTACATGTGGAGTCGGCTTTACAAGCAAAATAGAGTAAGCTAATAGTACTAGCCTAATTTCAAAGAAAAACAGATTAAAGGTAACAAATAAGTACACGAGAGCGTTTACTTTTGACCCCCTTTCCCTAATTTCTAGCTCAATCATGATCCAAAAACCTAAAATAAATATTGGACTACGTTTATTATTTCATTACCTACCTTTTTCTTACGTACCATAATTAAAACGATTGAAAATTATAAGTATCTGGCTTCTAGCCGCAAGTTTCGTCTGCGTGGTAACTGGACTATACTCCATTTGTTACTCAAACTCAAAGCATTTATTTCAATTAAACCATTTACAGGCACTTTTGAATTGTCAAAGAGTCTGTCAGTTAATCAGAAAGTTGAAGCTATCTGCCCATTCCAAAACGTAGATCTTTATGGAGAAGAACAGGCAAGAAACTCCAAGGACACTCTTTTAAATCAAGATTATAACAAAATCCTGGGTACATTATTCTTGTTGTTTCTATAAATATGTGAGAACAATGTAAAAAAATAAATTATTTGAAAACAATTCAAAATATAAGATTTAATATAAGAACTTATTTGTAATCTTTTAGATTACAAATAAGTTATATGTTGTAAGTTATTTATTACATTAGACAAATAACGGCCATCACTCTTTTGTTATTTCGATATAAACATATAATAAACTCCGTTATTTGAAGCTAAATACAAAGCAAAGTAATCTATTTACCATTTACATAAAAAAAATAACTCTAAAGTGCAGTAATTTTAACGATATTACACACAATAACTGCCGTTATTTTTCTAATGCTATAAATGGAGAAGGTATATATAATTTCTATCAGTGAAGGAATTTTTGTAGTCTTCTAGAAATTACGTCTTTTTGTTGTTTCTAGAAATGACAAACCAGCTATGAATTTTATAATAAATAATAATTAGTTTGTGATTTTAAATTTAGTAATGTCAACGTTGACAAAGAATTAGCAAGATTATGACACCAAGTATGATAGAACAATTTTATTGATCCAACAAATAATCATCCTTCCATCATCAAACGCCCTGGGGCCCAAGTCTGCTATTTTTATAAATTCAGTAATTCCAACACGATCCCATTGTCATGCCATTGTCATCTTGCTAAAAGTTCGTAATCTGGTAAATTCATAATGGTCGATCATTGGTCGGTCAATGTTCTCGTAATATAATTGTGTTATTATAATGGCATTGTCGTATTGCCATTATTATAATACCCATTAGTAGAAATGTCATTCATTTGTCATTATGTACGAGATTACCAATTTAAGCAATTTCTTTCAATGTTGTGTCAGTGGCCGACTATTGGAAAATCATAATGACGCCATTATAATAGTAGATTACCAAACTTGCCAAAATCAACAATTATGAAATCAATGATCGACCATTCTGACACTATTGTAATAGCAGACTTGAGGCCCTTGTTCTTCATTAGATCAAAGTAACAAGTGACATTAAATTTGTATATACAAATTACATACACACCTGGCCATTAAATTACTCCAAACACCATTAAACAAAGTTCAGGATATCCCTAAACTATAATGTAACAAAGATGCCTTTACCCTTCAGACTCCAAATTGTTGAAACAGAGATACAGCAATCAGTACCCAAAAGTTTCTCAATCCACATTTAACACCTTTAGACTGAGACCACGGAAAAGAAAGATAAAGAAGGCCAGCTCCATACAATGATAAAAACAGGCGCACGTATACATAAACAAGAACGTACGACGATCTCAAAGAAATGGCAGTCGCGAGTGCGCTTGCACTCACCTATGCGCAGACGCGCGTCCATATGTGCGTGTGTTTTCGCACGTTGTATGAAGCAGACCTTCTGTCCTTGTCTATTTTGTTTAGACCGAGACGCCCCGGGTTGAATTGTTTAATTATATTATAGTACCCACAGGTAGGGATCTAAATGAATAGTACTTTGTATGTTTGTAAGTTCGGTACGTGTATAGAACCTGGAAAGGAGCAACCAGTGATTGTAGCTAATAGTAGAATTTTTGTTGAAAAAGATTTAGAAAAAAATTAAGGTCGTTAGGAAGATAGATAGAAGACGACGATGTGCGCTTTTATAATTTCTAACGGGACGATAATTATTATCGTAGACGTCTACGTCAACGTCACGGCATCACGATAACACAGGGAAGTAAAATGTATGGAAATAATAAGAAGATGCTTTTATATTTCCGTTCATAATAACATTATAACGTGCACGTATTTTCACATATTTTATGGACGGTGGACGTTCTCGATAATATCGCGACGTTAGAAATTATAAAAGCGCACAATGACAGAGAAATTAAAGCTGAGGCAGAAGATCATGAAGTGAATAGAGTGAACATAATTGCAAGAAAGAGTCATTAAAACAAAATGGTGTTTGGGGTAACGTCTGAATGTTACCCCAAAATTCATTTAAGGTTTTAAAATAATACCAATTGATTGATAAAACCATAATTATAATTTTTAGCCACAATGATTTATAAATTCTCGTGAAAATATTTACTACCTACCTTTTATTATTTCTTTCTTTCTTTATTTTACCTCATGAAAAAGCTAAGCACGTGTTCAATTAGACCTTACATTGATTTACTTACACACAATCTTTTAAGACTAAAATTGCAAATTGTTTCTTCGACGGGAAGGGACTGAACGGGAGCCCGGAACTGTCAGCCTATCGTCTGTAAATCTATTTGATTTATTAATCGAGGAGACCGGACACATAATAGATAGGTACAGAAGGCCGGCTTCCTACAACGAGTTAAAACGCACGCACTCATAGGCACGCTTCACGTACAGCGAGTGCGAGCGCACTCGCGACTGGCATTTGTTTGCGATCTACGTCGTTCGCGTTTTCGTGTGCGTGCACCTGAATTCATCCGTTGTATCGAGCCGACCTTCTGTAACTATATTTTCTACGCCCAGGCTGAGCCAAAGACGTTTTTTGCGAAACCATTATTTTTATTCAGATAGGTGTCAATGAGGATTGTCGAGGAGATTTTGTTTATTGATTTTGGTCACGAAGGGTTTTTGTCAGCCATATACCTACATATGATAGTAGGGAAATAATATGGGATGCTTTTGAAAAAGAAGTTTGATCAGCCCTTTGAAAGCATGAGCGATTAGGTATACTCGTAACTGGAATGTTGACGTAGACTATTGATTTCTAATCTCATGAACCATCACTATAGCAATTAAATGATACCTAGAAAATATGTATTCTTAGAAGCTTACCTCTTTTTTATCCATAAATGAGCAGTTCTATTAAATAAGGGATTTCTGCATGTACACAAATAATAAAAAAAAACTAATTATGTATATTTCTATTATGCACAGCTTAATTTAAGGCAAGACGTCGGTGAAAAATAAACACTTCTAAGACATTTGTGAAATAAAACCCAGAAAAATAACATGAAAAAAGAAAGAAAATTTTGTTATTCTAAACAAACAAAACCCACAGTACAAAAAAAAATACATAAATAAAATACACACATACAAAATAGCCAAAAGCCTCGTATTAAAAAAATAAAAGTTTGACCTTCTTGTCCATTGCTTGAGTTCAGGGCCAGGGACCAAAGACAATTTACATTCTGAACATCAATATCAAAATATTTTATTTCACGTATACCTACATGGACACTTATGAAACGCCAGACGCACGGTTCCAATTAGTCGTTTCCTATGGAGAAGAGCCGGCAAGAAACTCCAGGGTTACTGTTTTAAAAATAATTGGCTTTTACAATACTTTCAAATTACAGTGTTAACAGGTACAGAAGGGGAGTGTAGGCCTGTCAACAAGTATCAGATACTTAACGCACAATGATTAACAATTAATTATTCAATGATTAACATTTCCAATCCAATAATGCCCGGTACAAATGCACCAACAAACGCAAAGTGTCTCAATGAACTGACGTCAGTATAATTAGCTCTATCAAAAGCAACGAATGGCGTTTCATTAACGGCTCAAAATGCTTTCGGTGGATGTGGTTCAAGGTAAAAACTTAAATGTATTAATATTTATTGACACCAAAACGTCGAAAATTGATTGTTCCGTGTGGTGCCTGGCGTAAAGAATAGCACCATCCTATTTTTTCCCGTAGGTGTCGTAAAAGGCGACTAAGGGATTTACTAGAGAATGGGCAGCAGCGTTCTCTATGCATTTTAACACCATACTGCGATTGCCAACCCACCTGACAAGCGTGGCGATTATGGAAAATCCCCCCTCTTTGGAGGTCTATGTCCAGCAGTAGACGTCTTTCGGCTGAATGATGACACAAAAAATATTATATCAAAACAATCATATTACGTAAAAAAATTGTAGGCTATAATGGAAACAATACAACGTAGGAACTGCAGCCGAACTAGGGGAAAAACCTGTATCTGCATACAGAGCCATACCTCTCTGATAATAGACTGGATTTTTTTAATGGTAGATGGTGGATAAACTGAATTTTATTTCCTCTTGGCAGTAGCAGTCATTCTAAGGTACGTATATTTAAGTTAAATAATGTAACTAATTATTGTCGCTGAATGCAAAGAGAAACCAGCATTTAAGTTACAAGAAGACGAATTTATTTGTTTCTAAAGTTTTATTTCGTAAAAATATTAACGCTCTATATCTCTTCATTCTTAATTGATTAGCCAATTAAATAATTCTACGCCATTCGCTTATCACTTAGACCACACTGTAACACGCCAGAGGCGGGTGATGAATACTTCATTACCACGGAAATAGGGCGAAGGTTGCCTTTTCAAACGTTTTTATTTGCTTTATAAAACATACGGATCCCACCGTCGATATTTGACGTATTTACATTTTCTGAGGGAGAATTTGTTTCTTTTGTTAAGCTGATTTGGTTTGATTTTGAAATAATTATAATTTCCATTGAAAGGATTTTAGAGTCATTCGCAATAATATGTTAGGATGTATTCATATAGAACGCTGGTAACCGGTGTCGATACGCCAGCGCTTCTCGACGCCGACAAACGCTGAGTCGGTGCAGGCAATTTTCATACTTTTTGCCAATTTAGCGCGAACTCATTTTCATGACAGTTTCATTTCATTCAATTCTATATGAATACATCCTAAAGCTTGGGCTAAAGGGCTTTGACTTTCAACGCGGACAAAATACAGTTATTATTTTTTATTAAACGTCTTTAAGTGACTCTACGACTCAAGGTAAAGGTTAGCAGTCGGTTCCGCGTATTTCCTGTGGGTACTACAGAAAATACGCGAAACCGACTACCCTAATAAGTTGGGCAGCACTCGCTCAGTTTTCTATCAACAAGATGTAATCTTTATTTATTTAAATTTCATTATTTTTAATATCAACATCAACCCGTTCGCTGTAAAAATAATAAGTGATTTAAACGTTGATTGCTTTGTATCGTTCCAGGTTTAAAAACCCGGAAAGTGTGTGCTCGTCCACATAAAAGATAAAATTAACATTTCAAAAGCACAATAACCCAGACTACAAAGATAAAGGGACCGAAAAATTAAAGAAATTCAACTTAACATTAGCAGAAACACAAAAAGCAGTAGCGCGAATTGTGATCCACAAGCGGAGCATTTGCCTCTACTCTCTGTGGATTCCGCATAACATTTTGTTTCGCAATATGAGCCACGAAGAAGCATTTAGTTTTAAAATATAAAACCGTACCCACACGTGCGCTGTATGAAAATTCTTGCATTTCTTTCGTAATGAATACTTGATAAGAAGCAGATGTTGTGGATTGTGGAATAATGTGTTAAGTTTTGCAGCTTTTTGAATATATTCGAATAAAACTTTGGATTTTGGGTGACTGGGGTTAGCATTTATTATTACACCGTGGCATTTGAATCGTCTTACAATGGCAGCACACTTCGTGTATCCAATGACTACTAAAGGCACGGCAAGGTTCGCACCACGCTCATAACAGGGTGTTTCACACTACATCATGCGTTATAATGAATAACATTTTTTTTTTAATTATTCAAATGTAAATATATATTTTTCTTACTTTCATGAAGGATTAGTAGTCATTGGATACATGAAGTGGGCTGCCGTTGTAAGACGATTAAATTGCCACGGTGTATAAGGTTTGTGCTTATTTTAGTCATCGTCTTTAAGCAATGCTTAAGAGACTTAGACTAAGCCCTTCCAATTGCAAGACTCTAGTAGATTCAATAATTAGCCGCAAGTGATAGAAAAGAGCTAGCTCTTTTCGATTGACGTCGCTCTCGGTCACTAACTCGCTCACTCAGAATTTTACAATCACTATTGAGCGAGCCGAGCCGCGTCCCGGGACGCGTGTGGGGCGTAAGTCAAATAAGCTAACAGTCGGCGTCTGAGTCACTGAGCTATTATAGAAGAGCTAGTGAGTAATAAAGAGTCCAAACTTCCAAAGAGCTATTTATTGACTATTAAGCGAGCCGAGCCGTCTTCTTCAACGCGCGTGGGGCGTGAGTCATATGAGCTAACAGTCGGTATCTGAGTCACTGAGCTGTAGAAGAGCTAATCAGTAACAAAGAGTACAAACTTCCAAAGAGCTATTGAATATTGAGCGAGCCGAGCCGTCTCCTTCAACGCACGTGGGCCGTGAGTCAAATGAGCGAACAGTCGGCGTCTGAGTCACTGAGCTATAGAAGAGCTAGTGAGCTAGAAGAGTGATATAGCTCTTTAGAGTGAACGAGCTAATCGCTCTTTTTCTTTTCAGTGAGCTATTGCGCCCATGTCTATCACTCCTTCTCTCACTGAGATGAGGCCTGTGTCCCAGCAGTGGGAACATTATAGACTGTTATGTAAGCGAAAGAATTTGTTTTCTTCTTTAATTGCCAGATCGTCCTTTGT
The DNA here is from genome assembly GCA_963921375.1 of Tiliacea citrago. NCBI lineage: Eukaryota > Metazoa > Arthropoda > Insecta > Lepidoptera > Noctuidae > Tiliacea > Tiliacea citrago. The sequence goes on from OY992804.1 coordinate 10,660,206, forward strand.
TTTCAGGTCCATTTTTTTCCCTCTTATATTCAGCGATTTACCTACATTTTACAATTTTCATCTTCAACCTCATTCTGAATATCAATACGCCAGCACGTCTGAGCCACAGTTTTCTTATAAGAGCAACCGCTGCCGGGCCGTTAGGTGAATGCGCTGAATTGTTTTCTAGAGAATTTCAACGTGTAAACGGGGGAATGTGGCCGTTGCACGCGACTGTTCCGTTTCGCTATTGCGTTCTCATTTTGTTCAGATGATAAAATGGTTTTTAAGAAATGGCTCACGGGATTTTTGGCACTTTGGCTACGTGAAAGTCTTAGGAGAGCGAAGTGGCAATTTATTGCAGGAACATTGGGTGTAGAATTTGTTATAATTTCGTTTGTTGTTTTAAGCTTGTCTTTACTATTGTAGTTTTCTCCTATTTGTGGCTTGGGGTTGTCGAATTCCGAGATAAGATTATTCAGAAAAAAAAATATAATTTCAAAATTTTGTTTAAAGATTTGTCTAAAAACTATCCAACTGTTGCCAACTCACTAACACGTCTATCACGTTTCCTCTTATCAGACGTATAATGAAATTAAAATGTTGTGAAAAATAGCAGCCTCTGAATAAAAGTCGCTAGGGTCAACAAAAAGCTGTAACTTATAATACGTACCAACAATATATTGATACATATTGTTCACTTTTTTTGCTACTGCTACAGGCATGATTTTGACAAGGGTCGATTATTATAAATTCAATATTTCATCTACTTGTTACGCTAAAATTCATATGTTTTGCAAACATTTTTTGCGATAAATAATTCATGTCTTGTCGGGCAACGAAAAAGCAGAATATTGCTATGATGTAAGAGTATGAGAGTTATACACCGTGGCAATTTAATCGTCTTACAACGGCAGCCTGCTTCATGTATCCAATGACTACTAATCATTCAAAAAAGTTTTTTTTTTAATATCATTCATTATGACGCATGATGTAGTTTGAAACACACTGTTATGAGCGCGGTGCGAGCCTTGCACTCCTCCTTCCTTCCGCGGCGCCCTTGGGTGGCAAGGCTCGCACCACGCTCGAAACAGAGTGTTTCCAACTGCGTCATGCGTTTTTTTTTCTTAATTATTCAAAATTTTAATAAATATTTTTTTTTACTTTCATAAATGATTAGTAGTAATTGGATACATGAAGTGGGCTGCCGTTGTAAGACGAATAAAATGCCACGGTGTATATTATAGAGGCACGGTTTATATTCACGGTTAATCGAACAGAATGACCTAAGGTCATTCTGTTACCAATAGTGGTGAGTCCGTACCTTTCTGTTCTGGCGAAGACTTCGTACTTTATACCGTCAATCAAACCGTTGTGGATGTGCTCTTTGAATGCACGCGTCACCTAGATTAGAACAGAAACCCTCAGGACATACAGATCTTTTGCAGATCTACTTTTGGAGTGATGTGGGCTGGTTGGAATAACCAATGACGGCCGCCATGGGCCACGTATAATGGTTCACAGAAGGACTAAGTGCGGACACCAAACCCTACCGTCAATCGAAACTGAAAGGACTGTGAGTCAATTTTCTAAGCTTTCACTATTGACCGTGGAAAACTCACATGACTTTCAAAAATGTATTGTGAAATAGTTATTTACTTCCATCCTTTCTTCCTTCCCATCATTCAGTTTAATTGATCCAGAAAGCGTTCTTAATCATAAATTCAAAATAACCTCTGAGCTCTCTAAAAATCAAGTTATAAAGAAACAAACCAAAAATTGTTTGTTTCTTTTTTTCGTCTTTTTCGGTTCCGTACCTCAAAAGGAAAAAATGGAACCCGTATAGGATCACTCGTGTGTCTGTCTGTTTGTCTGTCACAGCCAATTTGCTCCGAATCTACTGGACCGATTAACTTTATATTTGGTAGACATATGAATTTCTGTGACCCAAAGATAGATATGTAACGTAAATAAATTAATTTTGAATATGGAGGTCACTTTTGGGGGCAAACGAGAAAATTAAAAATCAAATTTAGCTAATTGTAACTGTGATAATTTAAATGAAAGGTCTTGTTGTAAGAATCTTGATTTTTTTTACAGTCTTGAAAAAAATAGGGTGTATTAGGTGAACAGAGTAGAAGCCTATGGCATAGTCCTTTTTTTTTTTTTTTTTAAGAAACGCGGGTGGATTTTTTTATCAATGAACTCGTAGCGTGATCCTATCCTTTGAAGCCGGCCGATAGTTACTCGCCGCGCATTTAGTAGGGTGCGTATGATTTGAATTTCGATATTTTTTTTATCGGTTTTCTTTTATTTTTCAAAATTTATTTTTTTGTCGTTTAAAGTTTAAAGGTTATTCAAGAAAATACATGAAAGTTTACCTTCCCCCCTACCTATCTCCGAAACTACGAAGCCTACTATTATGAAAAAAAAAAGTACAGAAAGTAGTTCTTTCCTTAAAGGTTACACGAAAACGAAAAGAAGTTTATGGTCTTAAAATAACATCTCTCAATATTGTGCTTACAAACTTACATTTGCAGTTGGAATTTATGAGGGAACATGTTTTTAATCTACAATGTTAAATCTTGGGACAAATAAATCCCAACTACAAAACACAACCCTTCATTGTGCGTGGTCCAACACTTGGCCGGTTATTTTTTTCATCTTTTCGAAACAAAGCTAAAATCTTTTTGAATGACATCCTTAAACTCCGATGAATAACGACTAAGACACAGTTACAGCCACAATAACCCAACCCATCCCATTAAAAAACTACATCCAACTCCTCAGCTAAATACTAAATGAAAAAAGGCAAATCCACGGAGACACCGTCTACAAACAGGCGGCAAAGAGTCCCTTTATAATTGCAGCCGTAGGCTGAAAGGCCTTTGAGAGAACACGACGGATTTAAGCGTTTCACCATAGTACTATCACGGACAAGTACAGAAGGTCGTCTCCATGAAACAAGCGAAAATTCACGCACACATAGACACGCTTCACGTACAGCGAGCGCGACTGCCATTTCTTTGGGACAGTTTGAGATCTCTGTATAAAGAAAACAAGGGCCATGCACACATAGATATGAACGTAGTTCACGTGTTTGTGTACATGTGTCTGGTTTCGCTCGTTTTATGGAGCCGGCATTCTGTACCTATCTATTTTGTGCCACAACCTATCTTGGAATTATTGGGTATTTTGTTTCTAAATATAGCAAGGGTTGCTTATGGCGAATTTCTTGTTCCCTTTGTGCTGTTTATGAAAATTCCTGGGTCAATATGCCGATCAAAGGAATATTTATTGTCTTGATAATATATATTGTAACGTTATTTATAGCTACTGTTATCTAAAAGGTGTCGATAAGACCCAATTACTAACAAGTTTCTGAAAACCCGTTCAATAGAATCTGTTGTGAAATCATTGAGGAAGTTTTTTAGCTGCTGTTCTTATTTCGTTCATCCAATCAAAACAGCAAACAAAAGATTTGACAGTAGATCACAAACTTCTTAATTCTGAAAACTAAGGGCAAACGTTAACCTCTTCAAAGTGAGAGTGAACAGGCTTCTTCTGGGTAAGCTCACTCCATCGTTGACTTTGTCTCTGTCACCTCTGACCTAGACTAAGGTCAAGAGCAAACCCATCGCAAATAAAAAAAAGAAAAAAAAAGACAATTTATATATTGAGGTAGAATTTTTTAATTTCACTTGTAAAAGTTCTAAAAAGCAAGTTATTCTAACCCAAAACTAGTTAATCAAATTGAAATTTCATAGGAAACCATAAACTAATTTAATCTAGATTCGCTTCTAGACACAACCTAAAACCAAATAACAAAATTGAATAAAGTTATCATTTTACCAATTATTACGAAAGCCACACTTTCTCTCAGACTATCCTTTTACATAATTATTGCGGTAGCGGAGTCTAAGAAAGATGACCAATATTTCGGGATTTCGTAACAGAATGGATGAATTTGATAAAATTCATACATAGTGTAGTAGGTCGGGTCTTTTAAGCTCCTTAAACACGGTGCAAGTTCATTGGCTGTGGCATATCATAAAATTGTAGGGAAACTAACTGGCACCGTCTAAACACACGTAGAATATTGTTGCACGATACGAGCAAGTCAGTTACCGTTTAAAACTGGTAAAGGTGTAAACAGCACGTACAATAAAATTGTATGTACAATAAAATTGCACGTGCAATAAAATCTCACTCAACTCACGAATGAAACAAGTTAAAAAGGATCTTGAAGGACAAATAAAATTTTAATGAAATATTTGGCAGCGCAAACGAGGTAATTTTATTGCAAGTTTTGCCGTTCAATAAAATTGCCTTGGTGTAAGTCGCATGCAATTTTTTGAACGACAAAACTTGCATTCAATAAATTATTGTATGCCATTTTACGGAAAGCGCACGCGTGTAAACGCTTGCATGCAATTCTTGAATGGCAATAAAGTTGAACGTGCTTTATGGCATGCGATTATTGCTATTGAACGTTCCAGAAACTTGTACGAGGGTGACACTGAAAGTTCTTAGAAAATCAAAAACTGAACTAACTAGCAAGTTCTTAGTTTTATTATATCTTTTCAAAATAGTGTCCACTTACATCAATACATCGCGGCATCCGATGGAATTACTGAGAAAAGCACTTTGCCCACTCGTCCTTAGGGGTCTTTTCGACGGCATTTTGAAACGCAGCCACTGCTTCCTCGGCGTCCATAACACGTTTTCCTCGAAGTTTTTCTTTTATTTTCGGAAATAAATAAAAATCGCAAGGTGCGAGGTCGGGTGACCCAGTAATTCCACGTCTGACGTCGCCAAGTAGTCGATTGTTTGATTGGCGGTGTGCTGCAGGCGTTGTCGTGGTGAAGGAGGATCCTACTGCGAGGGCGTTTCTCCCGATCTTTTTCCAAGACAAGTGGCAAACTATTGTTAGTGTACCACTCTGCAGTAACTGTTTTTCGATCCTCTAAAACAATTGTTGCGTAACGACCTGTTCTTCTGAAAAACGAGGCCACCATCTTTTTTCCCACGCTTCGACCTCTCTTCACTTTAGTTGGCAACTCCTCGGAAGGAAACACCCAGACAGCAGACTATCTCTTAGTTTCAGGATCATAACAATAAATCCAGCTTTCGTCACCCGTAAGTATGTCGAAAACAGCATTTGGGTCACCCCCGTTAAATCTTTGAACCATTTGACGACACCAATCAACACGACCGAGTTTTTGGGCCTCTGTAAAATTATGCGGTATCCACCGGGCACAAAGCTTCCTGACCGCTAAATGTTCTTGGAGGATTTTGTGCACTTGACTCATACCGATGCCTAAGCTTGTCCGATTCTGCTGATAAGTCACTCTTTTGTCAGTCGCTATCATACGCCGCACAACACTGATGTTATCTTCAGTCGTCGCCGTAGAAGGCCGTCCCTCACGCAGATCATCGGTGAGATTAGTGCGACCACGTTTAAACTCTTTAAACCAGTTGTAAACAGTGGCACGAGATGGAGCTTCATCGTGAAAGGCCAATCGAAGTCTATCATAACTTTCCTGTTGACTTAAATGACATCGAAAGTCATAAAAAATTTTCAATTTGCCGCCAAGTCGTAAACAAATTACAAATGAATAATATACATACTTAGAGTATAAATATACAATAATATTGGCAAAGAGTTCCATTTTCAAAATTTGAACTTATTTTTTATTATATGAAAGAAGAAGAAAGAAAATACGTTTATTTGCGGTAAACATGACGCAAAAAAGAACATAAACACAAAAATAAGAAAAAGTTGAGGGAAACATGCGTCACAGCCACGCAAAACGGCTATCACTCAGCATTATGATTCGACCCTATACAAGACAGAGCCCCAGCGCTGGGTTTTAGCGACAGCCGGCGCCGACGTACTGACGTCATCCGGTGCAGCAATCAATTAATAGGAGGCTGTACCGGTACAGCATACATAAAGTTAAATAATGATAAACTAAACAGGAATATAAAAATAGACATCCATGCTGTGAGAATATCATCCTCCATAAACATTTTACGCTATAAGTAGTGGCAACATTTCGAAACGTCATATTTGACGTGCACCCAACATGCACCAAAGAAACTATGATGTAAGCGTTACAAAATGGCCATATCGTTTACAAATGGCCAGTTCTAAAAACTTTCAGTGTCGTTTAACTTCATTATTACACTACTGCCATGAATTTTTACACATATCTCAAAATAACCGTTTAGATTTCAAGGGGGGGGGGCTTGACTCTAACAAAAACAAGCACTTTAAAGCTGAATATTACGCAAACGGATCCCACGGAATCGAAAAATGCTTTTCACAGACCCGCAGTATTTTTGAACGGCCTATCCAACGATACCCCACGCCATGGGAGAGACGAGAAAAAAATATCATCCCCACTTTACGTGCAAGGGAGGTACCCTACAAATGATTGTTTTTTAAGTTTTGATTTTACCACTTCGTTGGCGTGATTAATATGTATACCCGTGCCAAATTACAGCTCTCTAGTACTAATGGTCTCTGAGGTAAGCCGCGGACAGACAGACAGACAGACGGACATGGCGAAACTATTAGGGTTCCTTGTTGACTACGGAACCCTAAAAATTAGGTGTACTAAGAGTTGACATAAATTCATGATCGAGCACGGCTAGGATTTAAGACAGGAATATTTTCTCGTGTACCTACTGCATTTTAGTAAGTATTTTTTTCTTAGTTCAAATGTCATTAAATCGAAATGAGTGTGAAGTAACGCTATTCTTGGGTATGGTAATACAATTTTATTTGGATTGGATAATCTTAAGTGCGGATTTTACGACTTCTCTATTTAATTTAATTTACTCAAGAGCTTAGAGTTCGAAGCTTTTGGTAGTTATTTACTGCCTCGAATTTCGATGCATTGACTAGGTAAAAAATATTTTTTATTCTGAAAAATATTTACATAATGTGTATAAAATGCATGTATATAAAAAAAAACTGGCCAAGTGCGAGTCGGAATCGCGCACGAAGGGTTCCGTACCATTATCTATAAAAATGGCAAATAAAATCACGTTTGTTGTATGGGAGCCCCCTTAAATATTTGTTTTATTTTAATTTTATTGTTTATTTTTAAAGTGAATATATAACTAAATATTCTGTGAATATTTCAAGCGTCTACCTGTTGCCGTTATCGATATCGAGCAAAAACGAGCAAAAAAATCACGATTGTTGTATGGGAGCCCCCTTAAATATTTATATTATTCTATTTTTTTGTATTTGTTGCTATAGCGGCAACAGAAATACGTCATCTGTGAAAATTTCAACTGTCTAACTATCACGGTTTATGAGATACAGCCTGGTGACAGACGGACAGACAGACAGACGGCGGAGCCTTAGTAATAGTGTTCCCGTTTTAAACTTTGGGTACGGAACCCTAAAAAGGAGGGGACAGAGTTGAATAGGCAATTGAATAGGTAATTGACAAAAATTGTAATTGGAAAAAACATGTGGAAAATATATGCAATAGGCTAAACAGTTTTGCATTTGCACTACGAAATCTTAGGAAAACTGTTGGACGTAATGCCGCGCTGGTAGCCTATCATGGATATGTCTCATCTGTGTTAAGATACGGCTTAATTATATGGGGTAATTCCACTGACATCAATAAGGCATTTATTGTGCAAAAAAAATGTTTACGAGCTGTGGTTGGTGCAGACCCATTAGATTCTTGCAAACCTATTTTTAAAAAACACAGTTTATTAACATTAGCATGCTTATACATATTGGAAATGGGAGTATTTGTAAAAAAACATCCTCACCTATTCAGTAAAGCCGATAGCCTCAATAATTATAAGGTGGGCAAAATGTCAAGGGATCCAACAAAATTAGCAATGCCAAGATGTAGAACAGCGTACTGCCATAAAAACACTAGTCGAATGGCAATACAGATATTTAATAATATTCCGAAGGATATTAGAGAACTGCGAACCAGTCTATTTCAAAAGCATCTCAAAGCATGGCTGATAGAAAACTGTTTTTATAGTATTAAAGAATTTATGAATTCTAGAACAAATAGGAAAATTGCAGGACATGTAAATTACATTTGACATTTTTATTTTAAGCTGTTGACATAATATTTTGTAATTTAATTTTCAATTTAATTTTTATTATTTATTTTTGTAATTCGATTTATAGAAAATTTGTAATTGAATTATTTTTATTTGACATTTGTAATTTGATAATTTAGGCAATTCTTGATTTAGTACTTATTTTTTCTGACATTGGAATTTAATTATTTTGTTAAATTAGAATCATTGTTATTGTCACAAAATTTGCATGCCGAATTTAGTTGGCGGAATATGTAGAACTATTGTGTATTTGTTATAAAATCTGTAAAATACCATATTTCAGGCAAATAAATGAATCTGAATCTGAATCTAGGTTAATTTAATTGTGAGTATTTTTAAGGTACCCTTCTAGAATATTATTATGTTTTAGTTGACTTTAAGTATTTTCTAAATAAGTAATTATTAGTTTTAATAGTTATTTATGAAACTATTGTATACTAAGGGGTGTTAAAACACGATGTGGGTTTATAACACGAGGCGAAGTCGAGTCGAACAGTATCACATGAGTGTTTTAACATCTAACTATGTACAGTTGCATACAAGACTTTATCTACACCCATGATAATATGAATCCTCTATAAAAGGTTCTGAAACCATAGGGTGTTGTACAGTCTTGTAAGAACTCTATGTAAATTCATGAAACGTTTAATTGCTGAGTATGTAATACAAAAATACTACGTATAGGTAATAATAGCATTATTTACTGTAATAATTATTTACATTTTTAAATTACGGCGCTGTGGTAGTGAAACGCGCGTGCATGACAATGTTCTTTTTTTGAAATTCATAAAGATACCACGAATTGAGTAGTGAGAATGTGGTGGCTGTCTGATGAGTAAGGAAGGGATCGAAAAAGCAAAGGAGTTGCATAATTAAATTTAGTGCAACATTATAACACTCGTTTGGATGATATTATGGTTACTATGATACTGGTTGCTTTAATGATGGCAATAGGCTAACTGTTTCAGAAACTTTTATATTATAGAGGATTTATAGCAAGGGTGTAGATAAAAACTAATAATATAATTTTACGTCCTTATATGTCAATGGTTTAGCATCCGGTAGCGAGTGGAAGTGGTAGTTCCTTAGCCGTAAATTTTTGGTTAATACAGGGTCAAATTAAATTAGCTATTAAAACACAGCAGATATTATGATGTGATATGATCTCATGAGTATATCTTTGTACTTTGCTTATAACTTATCCTTGAACCTAATTCCAATAACCTATTTAGGCAACAATTACAGAATCCACTTTCAGCAATCCAAATTTTCAATAACGTGAAGTAGAACGCCGTACCAGCTGAATGATATCTAACCCAATTATTTGAACAGATGGCCCTTTTTTCTAATGAATTGAAATAAAATGTACCACCTGTGACCTTCTCGCAAATTTTTATTGTTTCACCATTTTATTATCGAGTTCTAGAGTTAGATTTGGAATTTGGACTTTTTGCTCGTTTAAGGCCTTCGTGTAATAAGGTTGGTGTTGGATTTGTGATTGGTTTCATAATTTATTTATTTTACGGCACTCCAACGACTTATTGACTAATATTTTTTTTTGGGTACTGTAACAAAATCTTGGTAGTATTAGTCAAATACAAGTGTGCACAGCGCTTACATATTTCAAGTTTTATAATATTACAAAAAGTACATAATTATAGGCTAAAAAACAAAACTACATGAAAATCAAAATTGAAAAAAAAAAAAAAGAAAAGAAATAACTAAATCTATTTTGTTGCTGTAAAGTCTAAAGAATAAACAGTCAATGATAAACAATAAATAAGTAAGTAATAATATTAATAATCATAGATATTAACTGTGGCCACTGGTCAGTAACAATTATATTGTTTTTGAAATTTCGATAGCTTGTTGGCGAATACACGTTCCAATCGCATTGACATGCGATTGGAACGTGTATGGAGCTCAATGTACGTCCTCGTCAACTTTTTCATTAGTGCCTAATGTCCGAGGTTAGGAGTGAACACATCTAGGATGCGTTCAGATCTGGGTGAGCTGTGGCGAGGGACAGATATATTTATTTTGACGAGATAATCAGATGAATCTAAGTATAATATAATAGTCATCAGTAATCTAGGAATACATAGCGTCTTCTAACTGGACTAGTTTTACTACATCAAAATGGTCTTCGTACCCTTGCCCCGTGTTACTTGGGGTCGCTGCAACACGTGTTGTCTTTCTATTCTCCCCTGACAACCATCACGCTATCATTCTATCCCTTCTCTTTCATGTCATTCCTCACACAATCCATCGCATCTTTTCTTTCTCCTTCCTCTCCATCTCCATCCATCAACATTTATATTCATCACTCTTTTAGTAACATGCATGTTTTTGGTTTTACAACAAACCTAGATATAAAAGCAACAAGAATTACTATATAACATAACCCCAACTATGTTGGGGTCGGCTTCCAGTCTAACCGGATGCAGCTGAATACCAGTATTTTACATGGAGCGACTGCCTATCTGACCTCCACAACCCAGTTACTGAGTAACCCGATATCCCTTGGTAAGACTGGTTGTCAGACTTTTGGGCTTCTGACGACCCGTAACAACTGTCAAAGATCTACAAATGACAGCCGGGACCAACGGCTTAACGTGCTTTCCGAGGCACAAAGGAATCTTGGCATGAAAAGATGGTCACCCATACACGGACCAACCGCGGCAAGCGTAGCTTAACCCGATCGATTGACCCGTGCGGCAGTTATTACTTAGCCACAAGCTCCTTCAACACGCATAAAAAATATAATGAATGAATGAATCGATAAATATTATCTTGTTTATAGCAATAACAAGCAAAACAGAGCGAGTTAGGTACACTCCATACTTTGCAACATCATAAACATCATAAAATGACGCATACGATTCTTGCCAGTTAAAATCCGTTGTGTTCAAAATAGTTGAGTTCTAAATTCTTCCAATACCATTTTACTGCCCGTACACAAAGATCACGTTAGACCAATAAGGCAGTTCAGGAGTTGAAAACCGCTGTTTTTAAATTCATACCAGTTAAATGTAACGATATAACTCCTTTGGTTTCTTCAATGAATTCGTGTACCTCAGCTTCATTCCGAGCTCGTGTTACTCAACGTATCATTTCCGCACATAAATCACATAATAAATAATACATTAAGCGGAACCACGTTTTCCAAACCCATCCTTATAAGCTTCTAAGAATTCGACATCACTCAAAAACATAATCTTTATATTCAAATTAAGTTCTACTTCATCACGTTAATTAGTCCATAATCACATCTCTTCGTGACGTAATTGATCATACTTTGTACTCTAATTAACTCGTTTATAAGTGGGTAAGCTCTTCTGGTAACACTACAAGAGATTTTGAACTTTACCTGTAAACTGCCAAGGTTAAATGTCGTATAAATGTTTTCGGTTGAAAAGTTTGCAAGGCAAAAATGATGCCTAGTCTTTAGTGTTATCTCAAAATTTTCGCTTGTAAGGACGTGACAGAGCCTCCTTCGTTCTGATAAGAAGCGTTTGTCGTTTGTGCCAAAGTTTCTGAGGTTTAGGTGATGATTTTAGACCTTGACATGTCCTAAATACCTGTCGTTCTAAGATTAGAGGCCATAAGTAAAAAGTAGGGGTTGACTATTAAGATTGATGAGGAAGATAGTGAAATATAGGGCAGGTTTCCGTACCCACATGCATATTTGATTGCCGCGTGAGACAAAAAATATTTATGGCTGGTTTGGTAAGCCCGCCACACAACAGTGCAACACCCAACTAATGCAACTCTTGATCAAATATCCAGAATACAAACTAGCTATTAGATTGTCCGTGGAGTTTCTTGCCCGTTCTTCTCCATAGAAACCAGGGTGTAAAGTTCACTCACTCATCCTCTATAGAAAAGGGAGGATCCTCCAACCAGATGAGTGTCGCGTCTGGTGGGCAATGCCCGACGGGTGATGTCGAGATGTATATAATGCCAGTCGCGCGGTAAACTCTACTTGTGTGATGCAGGATTTTGTGTGACGTCAGGTCTTTGATGCGTAGTTCACTTATGGCGTTGCAGATGCCACTACAAACCTACTACGATATGGAATGGGCAACAAGCTTCATCTTTCTGACTGACCGACCTCTTGACAACTCAGAAGTGTCTATAATTGGTTTATGTGATATAAATGCTTTGAGTTTGAGTCATATCGATAGGTTCTGTGGTTTAGATGTGAGAACGTAACATACAGAGTGAGTTGCTTTCGAATTGTGGATAACTATGCAGCTTCCCACGGTCTATGATATCGCGGATTATCACGCGCAGCCGACGACCACGGACAGCCACGCACCGCTCGGTGCGTGTTGGTCGGTGTGGGTCTTGAGATTGAATCCATTTTCATTCCAAAATACAAACTGAAAGAGAACTTGTAAATAGAGCTCACACTCACCACGTGCCGCGACGAAAGTGTCTACGGTACGCTACCACGGCTGTTATTTTTCCATGGTGCGTCGGTGCGGGCTGCTCGGCGTCCGGTCGCAATATCACGTACCGTGGGAAGCCAGCTTCAGACTGATCTACGCTTTTACCGTACTGGCACAAGCCACCAATATAATGCTCGTCACCACCTTCATTATCTATGAATAACCAGTACTTAATTTGAGAGTAACTTCAAAGGACTTTGATCGCAAGGTTATTATGCGTTATTGTAATTAACAAACAACTATTCTAATTACTCGTACCTATGTTATAAAGGTCGTTGCTACGTGTAGGAATAAATTCAGGGGTGATAAATAATCCGGCTTATGAAGGATTTTAAGTCAGTTCCTATTTTAAAACAAGACGTTTTTAATACTGATGGTACCTATTTAAATACGGGTCGATCGATCAGATTAAGCTACGCTTGCCGTGGTCGGTCCATGTGTGGGTGAACATCTTTAAATACCAAGACCCCTCCGTGCCTCAGAAAGCACGTTAAGCCGTTGGTATCGGCTGTCATTCGTAGATCTTTGACAGTCGCTACGGGTCGTCAGAAGCCCGAAAGTCTGAACACCAGTCTTACTAAGGGGTATCGTATTACCCAGTAACTGGATTGTGGTGGTCAGATAGGTAGTCACTTCATTTAAAATACTGGCATCCAGCTGCATCCGGTTAGACTGGAAGCCGACTAATATAGTTGGGAAAAGGCTAGGCAGATGATGATGATGATGGTGTCTAAATGAAATTCCTTAACTGCTTTTGAGGTATAAATAAGGAATATGTTGAGCAGGCAGTCTAAATCAAATTTCGAACGCAAGCTCCACCCCTCGCTCCCCGCCACTCCATTATGTACTAAACGCTAATACATCTGTAATAAAGTTGAATATCGCGTGCGTTCTTTGATCGTGTTTCGTTGATTCTTATTTCGTTTATAACTAAAGTAATAATTGATCTAGAGAAAAAATATCTTATGTTGGGAAAATAAAACCATATTTTCTTGCTGGAAATATTAAAATTTATTTTAGACATAAAAGCTAAACAATCTTATTTTTGTTTTTATATTTATCCTTAAAAAAGATATGATTTTCCAATAAAAAAATTATTGAGAGAAAATATTACAATTACGTAACTGTCTTCAACATGGAACGAAAAAGATCCAATAAATCATAAATACCTACTAAGTTTAATTTTGCTTGTATGTGTGACTGTTTCAGAATATTTATGAAAATTAACATAAAAATAGGGAGCCGCCTATTAAGGCGAAAGCTCAAGAGGAGCCTGCGAAATTCAAATTTTCTTTAATTTTTTTGCAATTTGCTGGTCAGTATCAGGTTGTATGTTGATCAAAATAAAATTCGCGACCGTAACAAATTACATGTATTTCCATAAATATGAATTATGGTCTCCAATATATTTGTTTTTATAATATTAAAAAAATAAGATTTAAAGTAATTTATTATATATAAATCATTTATTTTTTAGTAACACTTACTCATAACGTTAGTAACAATTTACTTACAAACTATGTTAGTAATATTTACAAAAAATAGCACAACAACAAAAACAAGTTCCTAACCAACTACGTTCCTATTAGCAAGTACATGCAGCTGGCTTAAAAAGTAAATGATAGGGCAATCCAGTTTGCTAGCAATGCCAGCCAGGAGACTGCTGGAGGAAATAGATGGGAATTGATTTAAGGAAATAGATGAAAATTGACCTTGACCCCCGAAACTACTGAGAACTTTTTAGAAAATATTTCTTTACTAATAGATTACAGAAAAACTCAAAAAAAAAAATCTGTTGTCTTAAAGTAACATGGTAAATCTCTCAATATTGTACGAGAACATGTTTTTCAACTACAATGTTAGGTTTTTTCTTGGGAAAAATTCACCTCAACTGTCCTTCATTGTGCGTGGTCCGACTCGCACTTGTTCGGTTTTTTAGGGCAGTGCGGATGAAATAATTTACACAAAGTTAACTGCCTGCTTAGGCTCGAAGCCACGATCTACAACTTGTAAGTGGCGGCCGTTACCACTGAGCAATCAATACTATTTCCCGCACAAAAATCATAAATTACGTCTTTAATTATTTTTACCATTACGTGAAAATATTCATAAATTCTTTCCCAGCTAACGTTTATTCTTCCCAGTACATAGTTTTACGATCCTTTCTAATTACAACGCATTTGTAAGGCTCCTTACACATTGGCGTGCACGGTCGTCAGGTGAACGTATGATTGGCGACGCTGTGTAAACGTATGTGTTTTTTTTTTTAGTCCAGGGTTTTGGCAAAAAGCTCAAATAAAAATAAAATGCTGTTAGGTGAAGTACATTAAGATAGTGCTAAGTGCATATCTCGTCGACATCAAAATACCTGAACTTCATATTGTTGTTATACAGCAACTAAATAGAAAAATAATATAAAAAATGTGTTTGGACGTAAAAAACGGCTATTTTATAATCACCCTATGTCATTGAATAATTTCGAAATTTTTGTTATTACATCATATTTTATACACGGCAAATGACACCCTACATCAATTTGCCGAGTTATAACCGTTTTAAACAACTGTCAAAGAATGAGTTGTGATTTCAATTTTCATACAATTTAAGATATTAGTTAATTTGCTTAGCAATTAATTCTTCTTACTTAACGTTGTTAGCAGTATCGGTCTACATCGCACTCGTGTGAAAAATTGGCACTTACGTACGTCGAAAAAAACGCCTATGTGTAGAAGCCCTTATTTAGCTGAAACCATTTTATGACCTGAATTTTGTTTCTGACAACTTAATTAAAATTTGGAACTCATAATAAAAGCCGTATCGGGTTAAAAGGGAAGCCAACTTAAAGCTTTTGCTAAGGGTACTTGAAGACGTCTTATAGATTGAAGTAAGTTAAATATTTCGTCAGTTGTAGAACTTAATGGAAATTCCAACAATCAAGATGTTTCTGTTTTTCTCTTGATTTATTTGATTCTGGACAATACTGTTATTGTAGGAAATACATATGTAATATGGTTCTTTCCTCAAAAGCCATTTCAGCCACAATCTACATGGTCCTCAAATGATCTGACCAAGATTATTTCCGGATTTATACAGCGTGCCCCTACAGTGGCGACATTAATTTAACACACTTATACAGTTTCGCCTTTAATTTTTATGAAAATATTTTAATTTCATTAAACCTTAATATTTATTGATTTATTTACAATTTTCTAAAACAGCGTCTTGGAGGAAACTGTACTTAAACAGCGTAGCACAGAGGTAATTAGCTGGGGTCGTGGATCATAACATCGAATCAATGAAATTAAAACAAATAACGTGCAAGGAGTAGGCGAATTGAAGGAAAGAGAGAGATTTATTATTTAGTTTGTTTGATCTTTTGTTATTTTTCAATTTATAATTATTTATCTTAATATAATAAAGGACATTGACCGAATGACTATGAAACTTAGTATCGGTATGAAACATGCGGTGACTCAAAGATTTACGCTTTAATATAAAGGCTGATTTTAGAACTATCAAATGTCCTTTATCATTTAATCGTAATTCTCAGCATTACACGGTAATTAGGTTTCAAAATCTAGATTTAGAATCTAATCTCTTAGTAACTTCTTGTCACAATGTATGCTGGTAAATTCAAAATACGAATTAGTCAAAATGACGTTTGAGCATTTTTAATATTACTCGTCAATTTCGACAGATAAAGGTTGATGTAGAGGCTTTAGAGGTAAGTACAAACTTGAGAATTCACATGTAACAGAACATCAAACATTTAGCAATTTGTACATATTGGACGGAACATTTGTTCAACATTGTTTTCAACTTAATTTCAACACTAGTGAAATAAAATGCATCCTACCAAGTGAGGAGATATCCAACTAAGAATCATATTCCTTTCTTCACCATTTGCAGGCACTCTTATTGCACGTACGCTTAGTATAGATGTTCCACACGCAAAGCATACATACACTTCGTTGGACAAATGAAGGAGCTGATGCAGGCTCAGCTTAGAGATCATCATTTAGGCAAGCAAAGTACTCAGTACAAACCAAAATCACCTGAAATCTATTTAACCAAAAAATTAAATTAGGTACTGGTAGATACCTTAAAAACAGGTCCTGCGTCTAATATAGTACATATCTCATAATATGAGTCTTCACACATTCCTGAACGCTGTACATACTAGGTATATAGTTCCACCCTCATTGAAGTGTGTAACTATCTTACCATGAAGGTTCCTCGCCGAAATCCGTATTATTCATGATTGCATTGATAATACGGATTTCAATGAGGAAACACCGATGATTTTGTTAATATAAAACATAAATAATATACCGGAAGAAGATAAATGTACTTAATAACAGTAATAACATTTAACATTATTCTTTCGTCGATCTCGTCGGTATAGTAGTCACAAGCATGTCTGCTGAGCGTGGGGCCTTGGTTCAATTCCCAGGCCAGACAGTGCTATTGGGCTATTGCAATTGGAATTTTTCAGTAGTAGCCCGGTGTTTGGATTTGTGCCCGGTTGATGGCAATAAGCTCGCCCCTATTACATTGGACTAAACTTACCTGGCGAAATGTGGTTTCAGGTGCTACACACCTCTGACTAACCCTTTGGGGAATATGTATAGTACAGGCGCGATTTGGAGTTATTTTTCTATTCAATTAAATCCAAATTGAAAAAATATTAATGGCCTAGTACTTAGTTGACAAACAAAACATTTATACATATAAAATGATTCGATTGATTGATTCAATTAACTATACAATAATAATAGACAAATAATAAAAGTAAACACCGGTCGACTGTACTTAAAACGAAATGAATGGGACGTGCTTAGATGCTAGAAAAAGAACACCCGATGTTCGGTCGCCAGCACCTAGAGTAATATTATGCTCGGGATGCGCGCGCACAGTATCATAAGGCGCGCGTTTGTTCTGTTTTCAAAAAGTTTATAATATGATGAATCAAACAGGCAAAGGTCTCAAAAACATTCTGCCTTTCGTATAACCAAAAGTTTAGCTTTGGTACTTTTAACACCTTAACAGATTGATATTACAATGTAATAATAATAATTTGTTAGTATCAATATCTGTTGTTATTAAGTATTTAATTATAATTTCAATGATTGGAAGCGTAATTTAATTATTTTACGTAAGTCAAGAAAGTTTTATTGCTTCAATAATCTTTGAATGCCATGCCAATGACATGTGACATTTCTTGCGTGAAAAAAAACCATGTATGGGTAAAATAGGAAATCGAAATAAAAACTAATACATTTATGATGTTTTTTATGCGGAGAATTTAAGGATTCGAATTACTAGATAAAATTATTATATTTAAAAACAAGAATTATCAACATTATGAACTCAAGTCACCACAAAAGAAATAGCGATACCAGGTCTGGTCAATCTCCTTTAAAAAAAATAGAAAAAAAATAGAATTATTTTTACATAAAATATATTAAAAAAAAAATATGATTACTGGCCACTAGCCCTACAGTGTGTCAAATTAATGTCGCCACTGTAGCGGCTCGTTATATACATTGACATTGATGAATTTTATATACAATGACATGAATTTTTACTTGTAAAGTAATATATTATTCTAATTATTGTATGGGTCAATGTTATTTTTTTTTTCTCAGATAGTTTGAATCATAGTCTGGCAGTTTGTGTAATTTATGCGGCTTACCCAAGTGTTCTTTCTTTGGTATTGTTCGTCGCATCGTTGAGCTCCTTAAGTTCTGAGTTGAGCTGCACGATTACTGACAAATGCGTGCACTGACTGGACAGGTCCACTCAATCTGTATGGTTCTTTCCTCAGAAGACCATTTCAGACACTAATCTACATGGCCTCCACATGATCTGACCAAGATTATGTCAGGACTTTAAAAGAGACTGTGACCTCTGAGTTTTTTTCGGTGCTTAGAGTAGTCAGATAGGAAACGCCGACCTCATCTATGTAGTTTTAAAATAATTTTCATTGGCGTGTAAAAGTATCTGTACAAACCTACTTACAGAAATAAAAATCATTTATCATCATTCAGTTTATGGTTTATGTACGGTGAAACCACTACCGACGACTAAGCATTTTTACGTAACTCATTATTAAATATTAATTGAGCAATTAGTACATGACTAGCGGTCATCGCGTGTGCTCCCTCGCTCCTTTATATGGGGACTCCCTATATATTTTTACCTTAAACGCAGCAGTATCATTGACTAACCACCAACCTTCTACATGGTCCTTCGAGCTATCGGCCGGGACTTCGCGAGTTATAGTATTCGTTTTTCTTTGAGGAGTTACGTCTATTTAGAATCTTGTGAGTGATCTCGTTCGGAAATCAGCATATCGGATTACAGTGATACTTGTGAATTGTGGACATAGTTTCGCAACCGCAGAACTTTACCAAAGTATTCGTAGCAAAACCCTATAGCAGCACAGGGTGGAGTTGCAATACTAGTGAGCACGAGCAACTTTCCTGAGCATCCCGAGCAAACGAATATCAGCGCTTCAAGCACGAAGCAATCAGCATCCGGACTAGCAAGCAGCAAATCGGTATTTACTACAGCAGCACTCGGTATCTACAGCAGCAGGACGACAGTGTCCAGTTATAGCAGAGCATCAGCATTCGGAGTGCGACAACAGCAAACCAGCGGCAGTCAAAGCCAGTATTTTTCAAGTAAGATCTTTCCTTTTTTACTTTAATAACTAACTAACATTATGAAAGAAGAAAGAAAAATAATTTTATATGTATGAGAATATTTATTATGAATTATCTTCTTCTTGGTAATTACTTGGCTTTCTAAAGTACCTACCAGATTGAAGCAAATGATTGGACTATGATTTTGCGTATAAGAGAAAAAAAACCTTCAACTAAGTAGTTACTTTCTTTTACAAAGAACTTACCGAACCCGAAAGGCTTTTTAATGGCACAAAGAGTTAGTTGTACATTATAAAAAGCAAGTTAAATTTTTTAATTGATTTCAAGAAATTCACTGGTGCTGGTTGATATACAAGTACGTCTAGCCGTAATTAGTATAGCCAAAAGCCCGAAATTCTGGCAACTGGTCTGAGTTTAAGATAATATCGGTTTTCCTCAATAATTGGGTGGAGGTCAGATGGCAATTGCTTTATTAAAAATATTAATATTTAGCTGGGTTCTAAGTCTGAAAGTCAGCCTCAATCATTGGAAATTAGGATTGTCAGATTATCGGTTGGGAGAAAATAAAAGCACGGTAGGTATGTATTAACCGTCGGGCGAGGTGCAAGAAAAGAGTGGCTTATAGGCATAAGCGGGTGCAGTAGGGTTATGGATGAGAATGTGCCAAAGACAACATTATCCTAGTAGTCTTTAAGAAGACTTGCTAACGCACAGTTCTCATCAGTAGGACCTCGAGTCATGAAAAAAATATATAAGGATTCACATAAGAAGAGTAATTAAAACACTTGATCACAATATTATTCAGTGTAAATCGTACCATAAAACAAAATAGATGTAAATGAAGACATTACAGAGACATAAAATGCATGAACCAACTAATGATACCTACAGCTAAAGCCATAAGCATAAACATCCCTAAACATGTCACTTTGGTTGCCATAAACGATGAAACAATCACTGATTACTTCGCACTGAGCGAAATTACAACCTTGGCCACAAGCTACCCGCCAGGGTTACGAGTCTGTCCGAAAGGGATATCGTGGCCCTGGCACACAGGCATCTGAAGGAACACGGGTGGGTTTTAGTCAGTAAAAGTCTGACACGCCCTCCCGCTCCGCCCAGAGCAGGAGAAGTTATTTGGTAATTTCCCAACCTAAAAAAAAAAAAAAAGACCGCAATCTGTACGCTCAAGCGACTCGCGTCTTGCGATAGCGACTGAGGAAAAAATAAATTAAATAAGTTGTTTAGAGCATACCACGACTTGTAGTGCGACGGACGAAAACAAGTGAAGCGCGCACGTGTCGCTTGACACAAATCGTGTCACAAGTGGCATCGCTCGAGACCGTGAACGGTGCCTCGCCTAGCGCCCCGCGGGACTCAGCGAGTTAGTAAGAGACCGACATCTATTGTTTTATTCTATAGAAACACATCTACGAGTGATTAAAAAAAAGGAACTAAGTATGTGGGGGGTGTATGTGTGTTTAGTGTGTATATGTGTGAATGTAAATTGTCTTTGGTTCCTGGCCCTGACATCAAGCAATGGGCAAGATTGTCAAACTTTTATTGTAATGAATACAAAGCTTTTGACTACTTTGTATGTATGTATTTTATTTGTATTTTTTTTTTGTAATTTGCGTTTTGTTTGTGCAGAATAAACATTTTTTATTTTTAGTTGATCCCTCTACTTCTCTCTGCAACAACACCCGATGCACTATGGCCACCTAATCGTGCCCGCCACCGCGCCCGCTACCGCTCTAGTCACCGCGCGTTCTCCCTGGACAATGCCTTACAGTTCTTTTAACTCACTTACACAAGAAATGAAACGGTAATAATTTACCAAAACATTAATTCCGGCTGCCACATCAAATATACGAGAATTTATAGCGGGAAAAACTTCGCCAATATAACTGCACCATTCTCATTTAATGGCTAGCTTTTACGCACGACTTCGTTCGTTCAATTCAGTTAGTCAAATAGTGGGATTCACCAAAATTCGTTCAGTTTTTGAAGTGATGGTCAAACATAATATAAAATTTTAGTGGTTTTGTTCTATATTGCAGAGTGGATTCTGGAAATGGTGCTGTTTGAATAATCTAGAATATTTGGGAAGAGCAAAGTGTACATACAACTGAAAATTACACCCATTTGTACATGCCTGATTATGAATACGCAGTCTGCCTAAGAAACGGACCCAAATAAACAAACCTTAGCACACAAAATATTTTTGCCCACAAAAATTCTACGGCTACCTCCAAAGTCTGCCATGGGCCTGCGTCACTAGGCTGTACCTCGGTCTTTTTGTTTCCAAAACTGAACCATACCTGAAAACCACGGAATTTTATCAACAAAAACCGGTACTGTCCCAAAATAGATAAGTACAGAAGGTTGGCTCCACAACACGAGCGGAAACGCACACACACATAGAAACGCTTCACGTACAGCGAGTGCAAGCGCACTTACGACCGGCAATTCGACCGAGATGGTTATATGTACAGGTATAAGTGTGCATGTTTTGTTGTTTAGAGCTGACCTTCTGTACCTATTTATTTTCTGCCGGTACTGCTTTACAAGGTGCGAACAAAAGGAGAACATTCCCTGCTCTATCAGTAGGTGGGTTCTGTATGAATATTTGATGGTCTACGGCTGGATAATGTGATGTTCTGTCGGATTCGATTTCTTTGTTGCTTCTCTGTGGTGATTTTATCTGCTTTGATGTACTTTTAGGGTTTCTTTAAATGCTTTTTTAAAAGGACTTATGGATTATTTTATGGCTGTAGATATTACTTAAGGCTCCGTGCACGAAATAAACCCTCTTTTGTCAATTTCTTACCTAATTGTGAGAAAGCTTAAAAAAATATTGAAATATTAAGTCTGTCAGACTATAAAAGTACAGTTTTTGTGGCGCTAAACCATTCGTGTCAGTCACAGTACCTGTTAATAGTTTCATCACTTTCGCGCTCCCGAAAATATAGTTTTATTCGCCATTGATTTACTTAATGACGATAATTATTGTCTTATCACAAAGTACCTAAGACTTTTCGGATTCACATGTGTATTGTAATAATATTATCACTTGCTTAAAAAAAAGGTGAAGGAAAACATCGTGAGAAAACCGACATGCCTGAGAGATATTTCTTGACGGCATGTAAAGCCAAGTCAGAGGCCCATGGGCGGCATAAAAACTCTGACACTAACCACACTAAAAAAATCATAAAATAAAATTTTGATTTGATTTCAAGGATAGCTAAAGACTAATGTGTGATTTTTAAATTTCTTGAAATGGTTTGCTAAATAATAGGAAAAATATAGTACAGACTGGGTTTTTTTTCCCGAAAAATAAGTTTTTTCAACATTATTTTTCTGCTATATTTTGTAGAAAAGTTGAAAAAAGTGTCCAGCCACGTGCAAGTAGACCATAATATTATAATGAAGTTGATGATATTTTTTATGTTCAAAATCATAAGTAGCTTCTTGTAAAAAGATGATCAAACGTCAGTCTCGCGTAATTTTTTCGAAAACTAGTTAGCATTTTAGTGATTTTCCATGAATAATTAATATATTTGATTAAGCCCCTTTAGTTTTAAGTAAAATCCCTCTCAACCAAATGCAGAACAACGAACTCAACTTTTCTAAACACAAATAATGAACAAAATTGATCAAAGTTAGTCATTTTCGTGCACGTTTAACGTTACGTGCACGTTAAGTTTTTATTTGATTCTTTGTGTTGATTACTGAGTTAGTAAGTATCATCGACTTTTTATTTACGTATACCAACATTAAAGTGATTAATAGTTAAGTTAGTGCAGGTCCTAGTTACCACAAATAGACTAAACATATTTTGTTTTAAGTGTTTACAAAAATAAATCATGAACATCTTTCCTCAACAAAATTTACTTTGACACTAACTTTCAACAAATTCCGGAACACTAAGAACAGACAAAATATTTTCGCCAACAAAATCACAACCAACTTTTCCTATCAAGGTTTACAACGTGACAATTTTTCTTTACACGAATAAATGCCAAAGAAACTCGAAGTATAACCTTCCGAGGTACGCTAACTATAATTGCTGCCTCGGGTTAAAAAGGAGAGATGAAAGGACACTCCTCTCATAAAGGCACTGAGATCTCGTGAATGGCATCTGACAAAACTATTTATTCAGTCCGAAACACTCTTATTTTGAAAGCATCAAAGTTGAAATTTGGAGCGTTTCGTGTAGGTCTAAGTTTGTCGTTCCACAATGTCTAGTTTTCTGTCTGGATTGCCATGGAAAGGTTAAGCCGTTGTAACTAAAATGCTGGTAACAGTCAATGACATGAAAGACGTTTTGCTAAATACAGAGGAGGATTTGAGAGGCTTTTTGGAACTAACGTTGTGTGAGAATTAATAGCGTGTTTGTTAATTACGATAAGGAGCCAAAAGACACCGTTAGTTTAAATTATTTTAAAAGTGTTTAGAAATTTTCTCGAAAGAGTTAATTTAGGGTGGGGCAGAATTCCTGTGTTCCAATTTAAAAGGTGCGGACGTTGGTGCAAGAATATGAGACTTTTTCATTTTATTATATTCAGCTTAAGTTGACTCCATAAACATAGTCAAAGTTACTTTTGAACATTAGCACTAACATTAGCATTAGTATTGGATATTAGCACTGTAAATAATTGAATTTAGCCCTCTTTGCTGGCATTTCCCGGGTTAGTAACGCTGCGCTAAGCGTTGTTGGTAAGATTTACCGTATACGAAATTGTCATGAATATGAATAAATAAGATTTGTAGTGGATTTTAAATACTAAATATAAAATTGAAAGTATGTGATTTGCCTCAAATGATTTTTGTATCAGTGTCGTCATGAAGTTTAAAAGTATCTTATTTGACAGGTACCGTAAAAGTACTTGTTTCTTTAACGGAACGGTATGGAAACATGATGTTTGTAGCGTCGCCTAGTTTCTAAGTTGATTCTAATCGAGCCTCGGACCCTCAAGGTTGTCTTTAAGAAGTCTAAAGCCTATACTGATTTTATTATATTGAGTATCTAATTAAATAGTTTGTCAAATATTGCTATATACCAAGTTTGTATATTATGAGCTTATCCCATAATATATAACTGACTTTATCCTACAATAATGATTAAAACTGATTGCCACAAACCTTTCAAGCAGCAACATCACTTCACTGCGTTTCTTCCAAGTTACTGGAACCTTAAAATTCTTCAAAGACTAATATGAAATTATTTTTAAAATAAACATACCTGTGTATCGTCCTTCATTTAACTTTCATAAAACGCGCAGAGCACGAGTAATCAAAGCGAACGATTTGCTTTGAAACGCAAACTTTCTTCGTCCGTCTTTATATTGAAGAAAAGGAAAAATATATAAATGTTTCTATAAAGAAGAACTTATGTGAGATGCAAGGAAGATTATTAATTTGTAAAGCTGAGTGTAGATTTGGCTTAAATAAATTCAGTTAATTCTCCTTATTCACAAGCCTCGGAGATTGGTCTAGCTTTGAATTTAATTTATTTTTTAACGAGGCAAACTGGTCCAATGGTCGGTCTCTGATGGGATCGGTAAATAGGAACTATTATTTTATTTTAGTCCAAAAGCCAATTCATACAGACATTAGAATAAGAGTTAATAATAAATAAGAGTTTGTTCAGATGATAGAAAATAAAATAGTAATAGTTAACTAAAACAGATACAAATATTTTGTTTATGAGCACTCTTACATTTCGGCGCTGCGCTAACTTAGGTATTTTATTTTTTATATAATTATTTAGACAATATTTATATTATATTTACACAACGATAGTATCGACACGACAAAGAGCGCCAAATCAATTGACATAGGTCCGTCCTCGACAAGCGTTCGTGTGATACTTAGCGCACATCGTTTTTTTTTTTTTTTTGAATGGCATCTCGCAGTTGTCCTTGAGAGGCCGTGACTGCTTAACCGGTCTTTCCTGTGGCTGCCCTAAGGTGTGAGCTTAAAGCCTCCAGCCAGGAGCGTAAATATAAATATTACAAACTAAACGACAGCGCTCTAAGGGCACCCCCTGTGGGGTACGAACCTCGGCTTAGGGCGTCGTTGGGGAAAAACAGCAAGTTGGGGACGGGCTGGATCGAAAGTTTAAATTCATGATTATTAACTGGGATTACTATTAAATGCTACGGCTCACTCAGCCTCGGGGCTGGCGGTTCGACGTGCAAGGGATGGGGGGAACAATTAATTCTTGAACTTCGCGTGGTACCTTGGCGGCGAGGACGGAATGACGGTTTGAATTTGTGCACTGTACTTGTGGCCCTATTGCTTTCCTGAAGGAGAGTAATGGGGTCATCCGGATCTAAGAGAGTATGCCTAGGTAGGCGAGTCTGAATAATCTGAGAAGGCATATAGCTAGCTGCCTGCAAAACCAAGGGGTTGCGATGTCTATCTGCGGACTCGAAGAACCGCTTTGTCGCGCGTTTCATAAACTGCTTAATGGTGGGGATTTTAAGATCTACATGAAGGGTTTCGTTCCGAACGAACCATGGAGCGTCCGTAATTTTACGGAGAAATCGGTTTTGAAGCGCACATCGCTGGCACGGTGAAATATATACTACTTTTATTTTATTAATAAAAGAAGAAATGGAAAAAAAATTGCTGTTGTTTAAGAAAATGTTGGATATAAAAACTAATTCAAAATGATGTAGAAGTTCGGAGATATTCAGACTTGTTTCCAACCCTTTTCAGTAGAAAATTGAATTAGGACCACTTTTCTTTATATAAAAGGCATAAAACAAAAATTAATTCTATTATCATAAAAGTATAGGATATTTGTAATATGAGAAAAAATATTTTGATGGATTATATTCAACAGAATCCGCAAATTAGAGCTCTTCAATCAGCTCTGCATGAGTTTTTGCCTAAGTATGCATCGGGAGAACGATTATTGCTAAACACGTAAATAAATAATTAAAAAATAGTTTTATTATTATTTTAGAAGAGAAAACGAACTATTTTTAGCAAGTAATTATTATTTATACGAACCAACGAATAGTATTCAATTTCATAGAGAGAATAATAAAATAATAAGAGAATATAAGAAATTTCATAGATACATGCATTTTTGTAATTCTCCTCTTAAGAGTCGGGTCAACTTTGTTGACCTTGGTCATACAAATTCGCATCGCGCTCATGCCGCGTTGCCGTTTGGTTTCAAAGGGAATATTTATTTTTAGTAACGAAATATGAATATTTGAAAAAAATCACAAATGGAAATATAGGTAATCAAAGAGTCCGTTGATACAAAAAAAAAATCATGAAAATGTGTTGTATAGTTTGAAAGTAATATCGTTTTTTATGCTTTGGGTACACAACATTACTTCCTGAATTTATTTCATAAAGTATTTTACTACAATACTTAAATATTCATATATAGAATTTAAATATACGCGTTCTAGTTTAGAAACACATTTTTTGCATAACATACTTGAATAACTTTGATGGCGTACTATCAGATTTAAAACTCACTAAAATCATATATCTGCGCCTTAAAATAGTGCTTCAACGAAGTTAAGTTCTAATTCGGGAATCCAATGAAATCATGTTGGGCATGTGTTCCAGCTCTTTAGCCATATATACTGCGTACATAAAATCCTTAAAGCTGTCCGAAGTAAGTGTAGATTTCTTCCAAAATTACACAAGAGATACCAAATAAACATACAAAATCATGCTACGAGTACTTTAGCACCCGTTATGAAGTGCGCCCATAGATTTATCTAAACAAGTCCAAAATCATTGTATTTCACGATTGTTTAGACAAATGCATATATCTTAGAAAGGGTTTACGAATAAATAATTCAAACGCAAGGGTATTACGGAGCGCTTCGTAAGATCTTTCGTTCAAAATAAGATGTATCTTTTCGCATATTTTAAGGACTTTGAATTTTTTATATAGTTGGTGATAGGTGGTATGTTTTTAGTTATTTATTGCCCGATTATAGAATTATTATTTCTTTTGTACATAGTAAAAATCTGCCTAGCCTTTTCCAAATTATGTTGGGGTCAGCTTTCAGTCTAACGAGATGCAGGTGAATACCAGTATTTTACATGGAGCGACTTCCTATCTGACCTCCACATCCCAGTAATTGGTTAAAACGATACCCCTTGGTAAGGCTGGTTGTCAGACTTTCGGGCTTCTGATGACCCGTAACAATTGTCAAAGATCTAAAACTGACAGCCGGGACCAATGGCTTAACGTGGTTTCCGAGGCAGTCTTGGTATGTGGACACTCATCCACGGGTCAACCCCGAAAAGCGTAGCTTAACCTGATGGATCGACCCGTGCTGCTATTATTACTTAGCCATGAGGTCATCCTTTTTCTTATTTTACATAATAATATTAAATTAATATAACTCTGAAATTGCCAACCTGTTTTGAGCAAGGGTGGTGATTAATTTGTATACTTTCTCTGTATGAGGAGAGCCATTTGCTCCACAGTTGAACAATAATAGGTTGGTATTGTAACAAAAATGTAGGTGATCGACTTTTTTTTTACTGAGATTGATTGTTAAAACAAATTAATCATTAACTTTGATCGTCGAATGAAAGTCGAAAAATTTGTTAAACTTCCAATGGTTCACTAAGATGAAGTTTTTACCATTAATAAAGTAGAATCATTAGTCTGATTGCCTCATTTATTTTGGTTTGAAGAATTAAGTAAATATCTTTAGATAACGTCTCTATTTGTAGTATCTATTATATTTGTATTTGTGTGCAGCAAAAGAAGCATTGTGTATATTTTAGTTAGTGAATTTCAGTTTGGAAAAAAAGGTAAAAAAACTGGCCAAATGCGTGTCGGATCACGCACAATGAAAGGTTCCGTATTTATCCCAAAAACAAAACTTAACATTGTAGTTGAAAAACATGCTCTTCCATACATCGATATACGATACGGTCAATTCTCCAACTGCAAATTTAAGTTGGTCGACTATTACTCGTTTACTTGTAAAGCCTACTTAGCTGTGATAGTTTTCCTTTTAATTTCGTTATATATACTACTGCCATGAATTTTTTCACATTTCCGAAACCAACCATTTAGCTGGCAGGGACACTTGACCCTAACAAAAAATAGCACTTTAAAGCTTAATATTACGCAAACGGATCCCTGAATTGAAAAATGGTCTTCACAGACTCACAATATTTTTAAACAATAGACGAGAAAAAAAAATATCATCCCCACTTTATGTGCAAGGGAGGTACTCTTAAAAACATTTTTTTTTTTTTTCAAGGTTTTCTTTTGCGACTTTGTCGGCGTGATTAATTACCCATGCCAAATTACAGCTTTCTAGTACTAATAGTCTCTGAGCTAAGTTGGGGACAGACGGACGGACGGACAGACAGACAGACAGACGGACATGACGAAACTATAAGGGTTCCTTGTTGACTACGGAACCCTAAAAATGTAACAATAGGAATTTCAGTAGGTATCACAAAACTCAAATAAGCCAAAAACAAATGCACACGTTTAGTTTCAAACGAGGTCTTCCATTCCTTTAGACCACACTTATAATTCGTCCGAAACATTTGTGGCCAGTAATAATGATGATTGTGCCTTTACAACGGAAACTCTTTAGGTAAGTGTTCCCATTGTATCCAAACGAGTCAGTATGTCCCATCCCTTTACCGTTAAATGCCACTTGATTACGCCGAAATTAATCTAATTTATTAAACAACGATATAGCATTACCACTGATGAAATCGCAAGCGACCTTTGATCGTCACAATATTCAGTAACTACGCAAAATAGATAGGTACAGAAAGTCAACTCTATAAAACGAGCGAAAACAGGCGCACGCACACAGATGCGTAGGTACGTGCGGCGATCTCAAACAAATCAGTCGCGAGTCACTTGTCTTGCACTGGCTGTATGTGAAGCGTGTCTATGTGTGCGAGCGTTTTGACTCGTTGTACAGAGCTGACCTTCTGTTTTTATTTATTTAGTGGTTACCCAAACGAAATAGCCGGTTGATGGTATTACACTTAATTACTTAAACGACGATGTGTTAAAGGAAAATGTTGAACGCTTAAACCATGCATTTTGGATTCAATTAACTGAAAATTACTGTTTCGGTAACTGTTTAAATGTGTGACACAATTGGCAAAGAAGACTTTTATAAATATTATCTATCAATATTTCAATAAAAAACATCTGTTCCAGATGCAATATTGCGTAAAAGAAAACATGACGTGTTGCATACTTTTCGGTTGAGTAGGCGTACAAGTTTCTTTTTGACCGACTTCCAAAAAGGAGGACGTTATAAGAATATTATGTTCGTCTGTATGATTTTTTTTTAATTTATGTTCACCGATTTCTCCGTCAATTGTGAACCGATTTTAATAGTTTTGTTTTGAATGATGAAAAATGCTTGAATAGGCATTTTTTCGAGGTGGTCTAATTGTCACCAAGTGAGAATCTTATGGAACTTGAGGGAAATCCTCAACTTTAAATAGGCACACCTATAGCGATTTGGGTATTTTTTATAGTAACTCTTACATTTGCTCTTGAAAAGCACTGCTTGTTGAAGTGGAATTGACGATGAAGACCTCAGATGGCCACCGGAACTAGTTAAGAATATTCGATTAGGTAATTGGGTTGCTAAGGAATTTATGCTCGTCACAATTTATAAGGTAAGTGGCAGTTCTCTTGGTTCTTAAACCAAGAACGCCTCAACAATTAACGTCTCCGCATCGGAAAACGCAATATTTTGTACAAGGTTATGAGCAGTTGACATTAGAGTATTGTAACTTAGATATATTACAAACTGATCCACAAAAAAGTGAAAATTAAAATAAAGGAGCAGTTTTTTTTTTAATAACATTTTCTGATTTAACTTTATTTGCTTCTAGAAGGTACTTTTCGATAAAATCATGCTGCTTCTGTTGTCTTGAAATTATTTATTATTATTTATTTATTTATTTAATACTCTAAGCACACAAATGTACACAGGCGGAGTTAATGCCATAGGGATCTTCTACCAGTCAACCAAAAAAAAAAACATAAAAAAAACAAAAAACTTCAAATCACTCAAAAAACACAATTCAAAAAACTAAACAAAACAAATTACTTATTAACATTGTTATTACATCTTCTATATTGTATAACTAAGTGGTCTGTAGCTTCTGAATATATCATGTGGTCAGTACTAAACGTAAACCTAGTGGTGTGACCTTCGGATTACCAAGTCATAATAGGTCTCGAGTCCTAACCCAAGGCACGCACCTCTGACTTTTCGGATTCATATCTGTATTAAAACTATCACTTGTTTAAAAAACGGTGAAGGAAAACATCGTGAGATATTTCTTCCTAAGAGATATTTCTCGACGGCATACGAAGTGAAGCGAAGTCAGAGGCCCATGTGCGGCATAAAAACTCTGACACTAGGTAAGTCACTAACCACATGAAAAAAAATAAAAAAAAGTACCAGACGAATATTACAGCTTGTAGTGACATCATTAGTGATAAAAACCAGCCTATTGCAAGTCGGACTTGCGCAAAGGCTCAAAGGCTTTTCATTGCTAGAGGCCATAGTAAGGCACCTGTCCTACCGCCAGTGATTAACAAAAAGCGAGTAGAGTTAGCAACTAAATACGAGTTGACAAGCAATGAGTGCGCTACGCCAACGAGCGATTACTCGCTGGTATGCATATGTATATAAAGCTATACTTATTTATTTATTAAAACTTTTTGCACAAGTAGAAAATACTGTACAAAGACGGACTTAATGCCTGAGGTATTTTCTACCAGTCAACCTTAGGGTGATGCAGAGACAAAACATGGCAGATGCAACAAAGGGGATAGATAACTTGGAAATCAAAAATATATACCAATACATAGATACATACATACTTATAAACAAAATAAATAGTCTCAGGAGAAATAACGATTGGTGGAGGAGAAAACGAATCAGCGCTGGGGTGATTCTGCTAACTTCTTACGAATATATTCCCGTGCCTTCACTTTAAATTTTAATCGACCGGTTGCCATCCTTATGCTCAGAAGGAGCGCATTCCAAAGAAAAACCGCCTGGACAAAGAAAGAAGAGTGAATGAAACCAGAGCTGTGAGAAGGACCTCGTAGAAGACGATTGTTGGTGGAACGAATATTTTTACTATGGGCAGAGCACAAGTATTGGACATGGGAAGTTAGGTAAGAAGGAGAAGTGGGTTTGTCGAGTATGGAAAACAACATAAACAAAGCCCTCAACTCTCTGCGCTGACGAATGGGCAACCATTTTAAAACCAATCGGTGCGCGGACACATGATCATATTTACGAAGATTGAAAACGAATAGAATTCAGTTATTTAGAAGGCTGTCAAGTTTATTGAGCATATCAAGCTATATACAACGTGTCGCCACAATGGCGACATTAATTAGTTTTTTTAATGATACACGGGTAGGGCTAGTGGCCAGTAATCATAAAAAAATATAATAAGATAAAATAAATTATAAAATGAAAAATAAAAAAATTCAAACTAACTAAATAATGAAGCTCTCTCCTTCCTTCAATTCGTCTACTCCTTGCATGTTATATGTTTTAACTTCATTGATGCGATGATTTATGATCCATGACCCCGGAAAATGACCTCTGCGTTACAGTTCTTTAAATACAGGTTGCTCCAAGATCCTATTTTAGAAAATTGTAAATAAATCTATAAAAAATATCGTTTATTGAAATTAAAATATCTTCATAAAACGTACAGGCGAAACCGTATACATGTGTGAAATTAATGTCGCCACCAAAGCGCCATGCTGTATATCCAGTTTAGGCTGATCTCGCATTGTATAGGATTTCCGTACTATAAGAGGTCAGCTTTTGCTGGAAATTTATAGCTTGATATGGTATGTAACCATATGTACCAAGCGTGCGTCTCTCAGCGAGTATTCTGCCCGCCAAGCGAGCGTCGCTGAGCGAGTACTCTCTTTGATAGCTCTTGTCACTGTGACAAACGAGTACTCGCCCGGAGTTATGAACAGTCGGTGATCAACTAATAATATACAATGTGGAGACAACAAAACAACATTTTGGAACGATCAAATAAATTCTAGCATCGAAATTAAAAAAAAAAGTGATTATTTAAAACAAACTTAATAGCAGTGGTGTCACTATAGGTTTTGGCAATCTTTGACTAGCTATAGCGCCTAAACTATTGGATATATTTGATTGAATTTTCGTATGCAGACTGTGAACGTCATTAGATATACGCAGTTGAACTTATTGTCATATTGTCGTCTCCACGTTGTATGTATCTGTTTTACTTACACAGGAGCTACAATCTTGAGTGAGAAAATCATTGATAGCTAGTCACTTCCTTTGGTAGGACAGGTGCCTCAATGTATGTAATAACCGTCTCAGCCCACGTGCGCATAGACGTAAAAATATCGCGGCGGGATTTTATCACGCACTGGATTTTCCACTGTCAGTGTTGAGCCGAGCGTTGAGAATCCAACAAAGCGCAACCCAGCACGTCAAAAAAACAAACTGTTGGATTTTAAACTTCATTTAAAAACCAGTAGTGCTATTCTGTAAAACATCTCACCGTGAGAACTTAGTTGAAGTGAGCTTGAGTTGTCAATAGTGTCAATCCCTAGCATCGGATGGTATAACAGTTCACTAGAAGCTCACTTCACCTAATTTTTCACGGTGACGTACAATCAGACAGTTTATGGTTAGTAATAGAGTACATTTGGCACCCTATAGGTATGGAACATCCCTTTGTAACACAGTGCTTTTTTAAACTTACTTCATAAAACAAAATCGCAGTTATAGTGAATATGGACTTTAGATTCCTTCTCGGAAAATACCGTTTATAGTGCTTCTTTTTTTTTTAATGTGTCTCGGCAAACTTCGTATTTCGTCAGTCTTTGGATTTCTATAATAGTTCACACGGAAATCAAAACAACAATAAAGTACTTAGTTCTGAATTCTAATTATTATACACGATAAATCTAATAATTTATGGACATGGGAATTAGCATTCGTTTGTATTGGGAAATGTGATGATTGCCGAGAGACATTAAGAAAATAGAAGCAGTGCACTATGACATATTGTCGATAAGTTAAGTGAGATGGAAGTAGTTTAGTCATGTTCCATGTAAACCTATAGAAGTGAAAGCTGGCATCCCACGGTGCGTGATATTGCAGACAGACGCGGACCAGCCCACACCGATGCTTCATGGGGAGAGTATCGTCCGTGGTAGCACTGACTCGTGGGTCGCGGTGCGTCGATCCCCGGTGAGTCGGTAACTTCAAAGGTCTGATGCGAGCTCTCTTTCACATTTCATTATGGAATCAAAATGGCTTCGAATATCAGGACCCACACAGACCGACACGCACCGTTGGAAGAGGCTTGGTGTGCGGTACGTGGTTGTCTGTAGTCGTCAGCCGCGGGCGTCCGCAATATCACGCATCGTGGGAAGCCACCTTCAGAATTCGTAGAACTTGCATCTCGGCGAAATATTAGTGTCGTACTAATATTTAAAAAATATTATTTTCATTATAATCGATAGTGGATGTGTCATGCCTTTGTTACCGATGAGTTTGAAGGTGGACTATAGTTTTGATTTGTGATATATTAGCGTATAAAATGAGCATATTTCACCACCTCCGGACTAGCCACTAGCCACCAGATCTATATGTCGAAGATGGATTGTGGAATCCGCTGATTTACAAAGCCGTTAGTAGTTTTACAAAACAGCTCCGGTATACTAAACATCATTATGTATAATTAAAATAGATGTTGGTATAAAGGCACCTTTGGTTTGACGTCTACGAGGAATCGAACAAAATTCATTAAAAAAAAACCGGCCAAGTGCGTGTCGGACCACGCACAATGAAGGGTTCCGTAGTTAGGATGAATTTATCCCTAAAACAAACTTAACATCGTAGTTGAAAAACATATTCTCCCATACATCGTTATACCCCACGGTCAATTTTCCAACTGAAAATTTAAGTTTGTAATCGCAAAAAATGATTTTTTTATGTGATAAAACTACAAATTAACAATTTTCGGACGTTTTCTTTTACTTGTGCTGTGAGACCTTGCTTCCAGAGGCGGCTCGTCATAAAGAGCGCTGGTGCAGTGCACCCCCACGAAAATAGCATAATCTATATTTCTTTATTATAATCCTTTATATACATTCTTTCTACTATGCCCATACGCATACAATAGCAGTTTACTAGAAAACCATTTCCTACGCGTACATTTGGCGTCAAGTTGTAACGTGTGGAGCGATTGCGCTCCTATGAAACAAAGTTCAGTACGATTTCTAGCACTGTATTCAATGAGTGCGAAAGAGAAATATCGACACAGTCCGACGCGTGAAACAAAATATTTTGTATGAGAAATTAGCCTAATTTGGAGCGCCGCTCACGCGCGACGTTGCCAAACGGCGCAAGGCGGCCCCGCGCGCGGGAATGCGATCTATGCCTATGCGCTGTTGCCGATCTTAGGTAAACAAACGGTCGGCTCAACTCGGCTGTCAGTAGATTCGCAGTGTTTATTCTAAATAATTATTAAAAATAGTTTGTGCGCGACTTTGTATTAAAAATGGAACAATACAGTGTATCTTTTATTAAAAATTGTGAAAAGACTCGCAATGCGCATCGAACTGAAAGCTAAGGGACCACCACGTGCCGAAATTGCACTTTCTCAAAAATGTGTTACGAAAAATAAATCTTTTACGCGTGGTTTTAAATCTTAACAATATTTCAAAACACCTTGGTTGTGTGGATGTGAAGAAAGCAACAAATTATTTTGTTTCCCGTGTCTGGTGTTTGGAGCTGGCGCCGGCAGTGGTGGTGAATCTGCATGGACGGAAACGACCGTGTTGACGATTTAGCGCATCTTTCAATAAAAGTGAAAAAACATTCGCAATCTCGATTTCATATCATACTCGTATGTGAAGTGCAATTGGCATCTATCGGCCGTCAAGATATTCGTAAGGCGCTCGATTCTGCGTATCGAAAATCTATTAGAGAGTTCAATGAACGCGTTGATGAAAATCGATAAAGATCGCCGAATGGTTTTTCTTTACAAATAACATAAATGGTAAGCTCTAGTTCTACGTTTCTTTTTTTAGTGAACCCCCACAAATAAATGTCACGAGCCGCCTCTGCTTGCTTCTGCCCAAATTTCATGATTCTAGGTCAACGGAAAGTACCCTATAGGTTTTGATTTATGTGCGAGATATTCGAAATTTAAAAAAAAAACTGCAGCTTTTTAATTATCGGACTTTTTCCTTTACTTGTCCTGTAAGACCTTGCTTGTTGCCAATTTTCATGATTATAGGTCAACGGGAAGTACCCTATAGGTTTTGATTTATTTGCGAGTATCGCAATATGTCGCAATAATGTCGCTTATATGGCCGTTTTTCAACTGCAATGTTAAGTTTGTTTTAGGGATAAATTCATCCTACCTACGGAACCCTTCATTGTGCGTGGTCCGACACGCACTTGGCCGGTTTTTTTTATTCGTTTGTTTGTTTGTCTGGATGTATGTTCCGGATTGACGCAAAAACAGCGGAACGGATTTTGCAGAAATGTGGCACTCAGGTAGTTTATAACCTGGAGTAACACATGGGGTACTTTTAAGCCCGGTAGTACCTACGTTCCCGTGGGCTATTTTCCGACATCTACACGGGAGAAGCCACGGG
Source organism: Tiliacea citrago (assembly GCA_963921375.1). Taxonomy (NCBI): domain Eukaryota; kingdom Metazoa; phylum Arthropoda; class Insecta; order Lepidoptera; family Noctuidae; genus Tiliacea; species Tiliacea citrago. Next base: position 10,696,109 of record OY992804.1, read on the forward strand.
AAAAAGCTTGTTGATATTAATTCCTATATTCCTTCGTCATGACCAAATTTAACTTATATAATTCAGAACATGTATCAATTACGTCTTACATTATCTTTATTCTCGATCTTCTAAGCAATCATCATACATCATAAAATCTATCATGAACAAAACTTCTTCAATCAAGCAAATTGTACAGAAATTGCAAATCAATAAGTAAACTTTATCGGACACGTAAATCGTGGCTCAATATTCCTGAGCTGTGTGGAGTCCATACCACAGAATAGTACAGAAGATCCATAAAACGAGCGAAACACACGCACACATAGACACGCTTCACGTACTGCGAGCAAGCGCGCTCGCGATTGTCATTCAGTGCGCTTTTATAATTCTGCACGTCACCTTATCGTGGACGTTGACGACAACGATTTTACCGTTGATGAAAATATATCTTTGCACGTTACAACGTTATTGTCGACGATTAAAAACCATCTTCGAATTTCTATACATCTTCCCTGTTCCACGTGGTGCCAGACGTAAAGAATAGCACCATCCTATTTCTTCCCGTGGGTGTCGTAAAAGGCGACTTAGGGACTTACTAGAAAATGAGCAGCAGCGTACTCTATGCATTTTAACACCATACTGCGATCGCCAACCCGCCTGCCAAGCGTGGCGATTATGGCAGCAAATGATAAGCACTAGGTGCTTGGGGGAAGGTCTATGTCCAGCAGTAGGCGTCTTTCGGCTGAAATGATGAATGATAATGATGATGAACTTCCCTGTGTTTTCGTGACGTCCACGATAATATCGTTACGTTAGAAATGATAAAATTGCACTATAACTGAGATCGCCGTACGTACTCGTATATGTGTGCGTGCCTGTTTTCGCTCGTTGTATGAAGCCGACCTTCTGTGCTATTATACGGTATGGTGTCCATAAATGCAATAAGTTGGATTAAATTCTCTACCGACATAAGTTAGGGACGGTTTACTAATAAATTTATACACACGGTTATTGGTACTATAACCTATGATTTATGTGTATCTTGTTAATATTAAAGACTGGGGCGTGATATATTGACAAGTGTAGTGGTTTTTGTTAGTTTAAGTAGCCTTATTTTAAGGTCACCATTATTTTGTTGTTAATGAAGAAAGAAAGAAAGAAAATACGTTTATTTGCGGTAAACATAACGCAAAGAACTAAACACAAACACGAAAGAACAAGTTGGGGGAAAATTTGCGTTACATCCACGCAAAATGGCCATCGCTCAGCATAATGCTGCGACCCTATGCGAGACAGAGCCCCCTGGGTTTCCAAGGACAGCCAGCGTTGACCTGATGACGTCAACCAGTGCAGCATTTAATGAGATAAGATTTTTGTGGTTTGAATGGGTCGAATAGATAATATAGTAAACGATTAGACAGTTGTTTTTTCCCTCTTTTTGTTTCGAAAACCAATGCTACAATCAGTTTTTTACCTTGTTCTCATTCGTGCTTCTAACAAAATGAATATGGTGCATTCAATTTCGAGTTGTAGGTCGTAAGTTTGAACCTAGACAGGAAAATTACTTTTTGTATTTAATTTAATCCCCATTACTGCAGCAGCAGCTCTCAAAACAGTGAAGGAAAACATCGAGAGGAAACCAGGACCAAAAAATCGAAAACATGTGACATCCATCAACCCGCACTGGGCCCGTGTGGTAGTTTATGGCCCACTTCCGCTCACAGAGAGGAGGCCTGTCCCAGCAGTGGGAACATTATAGGTTAATTATTTATGTATTCAATTGAACGATTAATATTTTTAATATTTGAATGCCAGTCCATAGCAAATCATGTAAGATCATATTAATAAGAACTTAATTCACCATGTTTTATTAGAACAGAAATATTTTATTGTAATATATTTCGTAAGTTTTAAACAGTACGTATTCATCGTCATTCCACGTAATATTCAAATCTATTTTGGTCTAAATTTACCAGAATCCTAGGATTTTTCGCCACATTTTTCTGTGGTACACGCCAAAACTACATAATTTATCAGATTACTCGTTCTTTTTCGTAAAAATACATCATAGTTCTTTTTACCCCTACTCGCCCCTTATCGTGCTCTCTTATTGAAACTAAAGCGGTCCCATGGGCCTAGCGGGCGATGAAAAATGTGCCCACTTTACCCTCACCGCGATAGGTATGAGATTATCGTGTGGAGCATAATGACCTTTTCACACAATAAAGGGGAGTTTTCTTACGAGTGGGAAGGAAATTATAAAGAACGCCGTCTGATAACAGAACCTTTTTTAATTCTGTTTTGATGTCGACATTTTGGTTTGGAACTCTGTTTACTTACTTTGCACAATTTAGTAGGATGAGTCTGTGTAAAGTATTTATTATGTTACCGTATCTTACCACGGTTATATCAAATTCAAAGTCGAAGTCAAATAATTTATTTCAAATAGGCACTTACTCGTAACAAGCCACTTTTTATCGATGGATAAACATTAATATACCTTTCCGTACATTCATAGATACGAAGCGAAAAGCTATTCGTTTCTGATTGGTATTAAATTAACAGTATCACTATTTGGGGTCTACTCCGAAGCGCTAAACCGAAGTATCGGCCGAATGTTCGGTCGCTCCTTTACTACGGCTAACTATCACTGACTGACGAAAAAAGAAAAAAAAGGCAGTCAAAGAGATAAGCTAAAATCAAAACTGTGACTTGAAGTCGGGTAAGGACTCAAAGTCAAAAAAGGAAACTATGGAAGTTATAAAACGGCCGAACATTCGGCCGATACTTCGGTTTAGCGCTTCGGAGTAGACCCCCAGGTAGTATCATTGCTAGTAACACGGGCAAGAAAGGATACGATCCCCTTTGACAGTAGTGACCAAGTTGTCTAAATTTAATCTTGAATTTCTGAAAGCAGGTCGATGCCGTTCATACCAAGTAATTGGGTTGCAGAAATAAGATGGCAGTTCAGTGGCACTGTGTAATATTTATATTACATCAAAATTCAGGCAGAAAATGCAATTAGAAGCAGCAAAGCAGAATAGAAAGCAGAATAAATGCGGTGGAAATGCGCTCCTTGCGAAGCATGTCTGACGTGACTATGAATGATAGGCTGAAAAATGAGGTGATGAGGCAACGAAGCAGTTTAAAAGAAGATGTAGTAACAAAAATTGAAAAGAGTATGCTTAGATGGTTTGGTCATGTTGAGAGAATGAGTGAAAGGCGACTAAGAAAAGGTATTTATAAAGCAGAGGTGAGTGGAAACGCCGGGAGGGGACGCCCTAGGAGGACATATAGTGACCAAATTGGTGATGTTCTTCAGAAAGGTCAGGTGCGTAGTACCCGCAATCGGCGTGCGTGTATGACCAGATTTATGAACGCAGGCGAAGCAAAAGGAGTATGTAAGGAGCGTAGCATGTGGCGTTCTATAGTTTCTGCCTACCCCCATGGGAAGAAGGAGTTTATGTATGTATGTATGTAAAATGCAAATGCGCTCAAAACACGTTATGTGTTTATTTTAATGGAATTTTATTATATAAAAAAAATTAATTCATTGTTTGATTGTATCAAACAATGAATTATTTTTTTACATTGTATACCCGAAGCTATTCGATCGTCAACGTTATTGAATTTCGGCGAAACAAACCAATTGTAATGAACATTCAAACACGTAGTGTTTTCAACATTGTCGGACTGAAATTATGAATTTAAAATAAATATAACATCACGCTTCAATTCCTCGAAGGGTTAGGCAGAGGTGGACCTGAACACATTTCGCTGGTTATGTTTAAGTCCCATGTAACAAGGGGCGCGAGTATTGTCATCAACCGAGCAAAAACGAATTTAAGGCCAAAAACTAAATAAAAAACAACAAAAACAAAAATAACAAAAAAAAAAAGAACACAAAAGATCAAAACAAAGAACAATCTAAACAAAAAGAACAACAAGAAGAACTTAATAAAGAACATAACAGACTAACCAACGATTCTTTAGATGAATACAACAGAGGTGATTTGAAAACTCACAAATCACCAGATATGTTTAAGCCAAATTAATGTAAGGAGTGAGCCTATTTTTACTAAAAACGTTCTAATCAAATCAAAAATCATTTATTCAAACTAGGCTGAGAATCAGCACATTTCGATCGTCAAAAATTACATAAGACAGTCCCCCAAAAACGCCAACCCTTCACCACTTCCTAGTGCTTTAGCTGGGAAGAAGAACTGGCGTAACATACTCCCCAGCAGCACAGCTGTCTATTCAGTTAGAAAACTTGATTATATACAAACGTATGTAACATAATCAAAACATTAAATTATTTGCCTTATAATGTTAGCTACAACACGCCACTTCACCAAAAAAAAAAATATACACTCAAGCAGAAATAAATAAAAAAATACCTAAAAAAATACGTTAACAGAACGTATCTAAACAGAAGCCTCCAGGCATAATGGGCGTGCCCGCTTACATAAAGCTATAGTTGTGTGTGTTCTGATAGAAAAACTAAAAAACACGTCTCCCAACCCAAATCGAACCAAAAGTTCCATTCTAAGTCGTCGAGTGGAACGTTAACTCCAACGATTTAATTAAAATCTACTCCAAAAGTGTAAAAATATTAAAAACTATCACCAACAAACTTGTTTACACAGTCAAATACACGCAACCATTTTCATTCTATATTGTGAAATATTCGGAGCAGTAAAATTGTGGTCTGCAGTTGATTGCCAATAAATTAACCATTGGCATACTGTGGAAACACGAAATCAATAACAATAAAAAATTGTTCCATTACAAGGTGATATTGAAAAGTTGTAGCATTTAGAGGACGGAGCTGTATTTGATTAAAGGGGCCGTGCACGAAATCGACTGATTTTTGATCAAATTTGTTCATTGTTTGTGAGAAAGGGAAAAAGAATTTTAAAAAAATTATTTGTGATTTGTAAGGTCGAGTTCTTTGTTTTTCATGTGACGAAAAGTATTTTTCAAATAAATTAAGAATTCCTGGTAAATTACAAAAATTTGCAACACGTTTTCCAAAAAATTATCATCATTTTACGAGAAATTAGTTTTGATTTTGTACATTAAAAAATATAATCAACAATAATATATGCTTTTCTTGCATGTGGCTGAAGCACTTTTTTCAACTTCAATAGAAAATATAGCAGAAAAATAATGTTGAAAAAACCTATATTTTTTTTAAAACCCAATCGGTACTGTATTTTTTCTTATTATTCAGCAAACTATAGCAAGACATTTAAAAATCAAACACTGGGCTTCAGCTACCTTTGAGTTATAATCAAAATGTTATTATATGATTATACAATCAAATCAAATATCTTTATTTGCAATCCATAATGTATACTTAAAGGTGGTAAATAATACTTATTAGAAACAATTATGGACCCTGTCGGGCACAGCAACATTTTAATTCAGTAGGAGAGACGAAGAGCGCTTAATGATTTTTCTTGTTCCTAAATATTAAATTATTTCCTATCTATCTGGTTTTTTACAAAACAAAACCCTCATTAAGAAAATTAATGGCAAAATAAACTATATTTTCGAGTGCGCAAAAGTGATGAAACTATTAACAGGTACTGTGACTGACATGGATGGTTTAACACCACAAAAATTACAGTACTTTTATAGTTTTTCAATTATTTCACGCTTTCTCACAATTAGATAAGAAATAGACGAAAAAGGGTTTTTTCGTGCATGGAGCCTTAAGGAGTAATGAAGCACTTTACTTCATTTTTAGGGTTCCTTACCAACGGGAGTCTATTACCAAGGCTTCGCTGTCCGTCCGTCTGTCTGTCATAGGGCTGTATCTTTAGAACCGTAATAGGTAGATACTTGCTATTTTCATAGTTGTTTTGAGAAATACTATAAATTAGAAGCATTTAGTGCATGCGTCAATATTCATTCAAACTTTACTTTAATTCAAACTTTTATGATAATATTTTACCTACCAATTTGAATACTGAATAAATATTTATTTATTATTAAACTACGGAACTCTTCACTGTTCGTGGTTCAACATGCCCTTGACCGATTTTTAATCAAATTATTTTGCATGTCTTTGACTAACGGGATTTGCTATGAAGGTGGTTCGATTATAATTTTAATTAATTTTTGTCGTAATACTTTGGTTATGTACTTAATACTTATTTCTACACTATAACTATTATAACTATTTCTTATTTAAATCCTTGTTTTCAATTGATTTCATTTCCACTTAAACCAATATTAACTTTATGATGGTGTTAATTAAGTTGATTTCAGAATGAGAAGTATTATTAAAAATGTCATAAATGTTTCTAAATTTTAGCGCAAGCTGAACTTTATGGCTTTTTCGGTTTTACAGTTATTGTTCCATAAACAAATTTTTCCTTATAGAAACTAAATTGCGACCGTATATCTAGTTTCTAGAAGTTCTACACATCCCTAAGGTAATTAAGTCATGTGCAAACCTACATAATAGGGGATTTTGATAGTCGAAAGCTTAATTAATGTGCTTATCATCCGATAAATCTATGGTTGAAATGATAAATGACAATGACTAAGCTAGAGTGTGATGATATTTTTTTATCAATGTTAAAAAAATGGATATAATTACAGTTATAGTATTCTTCATAGACACCCGCGCTTTTGCAGTGCGTCGGGGATGTTCGCGGAAACCGGCGTGCCGGATTTTTACGTGCTAATGGGTTTGCGTATAGCGTCCCTAATGCGGCTAGTGCGCGATAGTCCCAACAGTATTTTGGCTGCTGTGACCAGCAGGTTGGACAGCCCCATAATGTGGCATTGGATGACGACTCACAGAGCGTCATTCCAATGCCTTAAATAACTGTATAACTATTTGTATTTATTTTATTTAACGTGCATGTATTTTTTTTTTTTTTTGTAACTTATGGACTATTTGTCTGATAATAAAGTTTATTATTATTCTTATTATAGGCGTTGTAGACTATGAAGAATATTTTGAATTTATATCCATTTAGTTGTATTTTCTATGATTGTTGATGAGTAAAATAAAAGTAAATAAAAAATAATAAAAAAAAAGTAATAAAAGTCGTTATTAAGATTTTTTTCAAATAAAAATATCTGCTCAATTTTTTTTGCCAAAACGACAGAAAATCCTTAAAAACACGACGGGAAACCTACTTCAAACTAAATGGCCATAAAGCTCACTTCCATAATCCATAATGGTTCACACTACATTGATGTGAGGAGCTCCCGATTTTTCTCAATAGAAAATTCGTCTTTCACGGCCTAAGGAATGTTTACGCCCAAACCTTTTGACGCTGGAGTCGAAGAAAAATGTGTTCTGTGTTGTAGGCACGACCCGTAAATAAAATGTGGTTGCGCCACTTAGCCGCTTGTTCCACGCTATTACACAACATTCTGTGAGGAATTTCAAGTGTCACGACCTTTTCTGGATTAGTTTTCTGGACGATGTAATTTTATAGGTGTCATTTTGACTGATGATCGGAGCTTCGGGTCTACTCAATCAGTCATACATTGACAGTAGATAGAAAAACTTGTCATTCTCTAACTGTAGGTTTAATTTTAAAGTTTCCAGCCATAGTTAGATTACTTAACTGCTTATTCTATGCTATTACACAACATCCTGTGAGAAATTTCAAGCATCACGAAGTCACGATCTTTTCCGAATTCGTTTCCTGGAGACGTAATTTTTCTTACTGTGAAGTGTTTTTTTTTACTAACTGTATTTTAACGTGATCATCTGAATACAGTCATTAGGTTTGTTCAACTACGAAAACATTGATTAGAGATAGAAAATTTTATTATTCTTTAAACTTGCTTGAGGTTTATTTTGTTTTTTACTCGTAAATTAATTGTGGTTTCGCTACTGAGCCGCTTGTTCCACGCTATTACACAACATTATGTGAGGAGTTTCAAGTGTCACGACCTTTTCTGGGTTGTTTTCTGGACGATGTTATTTTTCACACTATTTACCATCTTTGATTGGTGTTATTTTACCTGATGATCGGAGCTTTGACTGCTGCTTATTTTTTTTTCCTTATAAAGTATCACAATTGGTGATACTATATTCACAATACAATCTAGCCTATTAGCTAATTAGTAATTTAAATATAACTTAAACTGCTAAGTAACTATAAAATTAAGAAATCGTCCAATAACGTCTTTCTTATTCACTATAAGTTAAGGGGAAGACACTTGATTCACGTGTTCTTTATAAAAGTCAGCACTTGCACTACAGTTTAAGTTCACTTACACTGCACTAAACTAACTCAAAAGGTTTTACCCTATTTAGTCTTCGAACTAAATCAGTGTTGTCAAGGAGTTGGATCGCCTCGACATTCACGTGATGATGAAGTCTGTGTTCATGAGCTTCTGCATATTTTTGTAAAACTATGTTTATGACATCCATCTTGCGGAGCTTTGACTGCTGCTTATGAATGTAATCCTTTGGGTTAATTCAAGTAGCCATACATTGACTGTAGATAGAAAAACTTGTCATTCTCTAACTTTAGGTTTAATTTGACAGTTTCCAGTCGTAGTTAAATTACTTAGCTGCTTGTTTCACGCTTTTGCGAAACATTCAGTGAGGATTTTTAAGTGCCACGACCTTTTCTGGATTAGTTTTTGGACAATGTTATTTTTCCCACTATTTACCATCTTTAATGGGTGTAATTTTAACTGATAATCGTACTTTGACCGCTGCTTATGAAGTAATCATTTGGATTCCGTTTTTGGGTTTATTCAAGTAGTCATACATTGACTGTAGATAGAAAAACTTGTCACTCTCTAACTTTAGGTTTAATTTAAATAGGTTATTATGACTGATGATCGGTGCTTTGATTGATGCTTTTGACTGTGATCTCTGGATTCAGTCGGGTTTATTCTATTGGTTTTAGATAATCTTCGTATTCATTTTCTGCTAGATTTGGTTAAAAGTGGACAATACTTAATTGTTTTTATAGGCAATTGCTCCACAAACGATCGGATTACTTAATATCATGTCCTGTCAGCTGCGCGTTACAGGAACTGATGGACGCTAGTGATGGCACCAATTACGTAGCCGAATTCTATGCCGAGTCCATTTAGATTGCCATCGACACGCTAAGAAAAAGATAGGAAATTCAATATTTGTTTGTAATTTTGTAATTTACAGGCTTTTTCTTACATTTTGTTTGAGTTTTCTGCGTCGAAAACAATAAGGATTTCTTAACAGAGTTGGTTAAAAAATACCTTTCCTTTATAGTCCGAGAAGTCCTCTACCCAAATGTACCTAATGGAAACGAAAGAGCAAAATATTTTTAAAGCGGCATTGAAAATGTAGAAACCGCTCATTTACACTACATTTTACATGAAGTAAGTCCATTAGCAGCAAAAACTATTACTAAAAACCAAAAAACTAAAAAAGAATGGCGTAAAAAGTAAATGGTGCAAACAGCAAAAGTTAAGACACCCATTACTTATAATAAAGCTAAAGACACACTAGAAAAAACCCGACTTCGCGCTTCACAAACTTTCGCTCCAGAAACTATTTCGCCAGGATCCTTTGGCGACAGAAATAAGTCTGTTCCGGTTTATTAGAAGAAGCTAGACAGATACCGAGAGTCTATTATCTATGTTGAGTCTAGGATTCTAGTCCGTGCCTTAAGCCCTGGTGGTTTTAAATTGTTATCATTATTCTTTGCTTTGTTCAAAGTGAAGATTTTTATAAAGAGAATTGCTTGCAGTATTTTTGTGTAATTGTTTGCGATAATGTATCTTTGAATATTATTTTGTTGTGTAAAAACTAATGCAGATTTTTTTGTTATCTTATCAAATATCTGTCTATCAGAATTTTGGAGAAAATAATATACATTGTATAAATAATGGTAGAAAATTTATGTAGTTCCATTATAACTACATAAAATACTATCGAAGAAAATAACATACACACAATCATTTGCATTGCATATACTTTGATTATTTAAATGTCTAGATAGACTGTTGCTAACTAACAGGCCAACTTTGCTAGGCTGGTGTACGTGACAGCTACGTCTTACAGTCGTACCACGTCATGGTGCTGTCGTTGTGTTATTCTAGTATGCGTGCATTTTGCGGCTAACAGCTGGACGCAATTTTTTTCGACAAGTTCACAGCTTTGACTGTCTATCTAGACATACTTATATCTTTGCTTAACTCTCGTCTTTTTTCAAAGACGAGTGTTCTTGGGACACCCGATTGGAACGAAGTTCCTGTCAATTTTACACACTTGACGAATGAGAGCCAGGCCGAAAAAAGTATTTCATTTTGACCGTCACGACGCTTTTCTTACGTAACAGTTTTGGTCTAGCTCTCATTTCAAACCTTTTTTATGGTTCCGTACCTCAAAAGGAAAAAATGGAACTGTTATAGGATCACTCGTGTGTCTGTCTATCTGTCTGTTTGTCCGTCTTGCACAGGCATTTTGCTCCGAATCTACTCGACCGATTCAGTTAAAATTAGGTACACATAATGAATGTATGTGACCAAAACACGGACGTGCAGCGTAAATAATTGAATGTTGAATATAGTGGTCACTTTTGGGGGCAATTACAAAAAATAAAAGTTTTGCAAACTGTGCTGTGTGACATAATTATGAAATGCAAGGGCTTATTTATTTATTTAATACTCTAAGCACAGAAATGTACAGAAGCGGGCTAAATGCCATGGGCATTATCTACTAGTCAACCTTTGGGCGATGCAGAGACGAACAGTGGTAGGTGCAATAGCGAGAATTGAGGAATATCACAAATTAGAGGATTACATCCACGATAATTATGCTTGGAAACATGCTGGTCCAGCTCCATTGGACAATCTAGAGTCTAGACAAAATAAAACTGGTTTCTATTTAAATTATATAATTTATTATTATTTTTTGGTATTTATTTTACATTCTGTGATAAGTACTGATTACCTTTAAACTCACACACTGATCTAATATATATTTTTTTTAGGAAAACGTATCTATATTTTAACTATATTTGTAAATATAATGAGCACCATGTATCTATCACATAATTAATTTATCTGTTATTCCTTCATTTTTAATTCATTTTGCATATTGTGTAATAAAGTTACTATATAATTTTATTTTAGGTGCATCGTCTTCACATCATTATAATTAATTTACCTATACAAAATATTGTAAAATATTTAAAAAGAGTAACGGTGGAGTTTCTTGCCCATAAATTCTTCTCCATACAAAACTACCTTTTGGAACCGACTAGAATAAATTCTATTTTTTTGTAAATTTTGACGTTCTTAAGTGCCTTTTATGTGCCTATTTGAAATAAATCATTTGACTTTGAATAAATATTATTTAAATATAAAGATATACATATACCTATTAAAAACTATAAATATAATCATCATCATCATAATTTCAGCCGAAGAACGTCCACTGTTTGACATATGCCTCCTTCAAGACGGGGGGTTGCCATAATCGCCACGCTTGGGAGGCGGGTTGGTGATCGCAGTATGGTATTAAACTGCATAGAGAACGCTGCTGCCCATTCTCTAGTAAGTCCCTTAGTCGCCGTTTACGACACCCACGGGAAGTAATAGGATGGTATTATTCCTTACGTCCAGCATCACACGGAACATAAATAAAATAATAAATATAATATAATATCTAATAATAATATATATATAAATATAATATAATACACCTAATTATATATAAATCCAGGCACAAAGAAATACCTATACATAAATATACTAAAACAAATAAGACAAACAATGGGAAAACATTACCGTTGTGATGATATTGCCAGCTTCTTGCGATTGTGCTCGCGAACTTTAACTTTTAAGGACAATTGGTTGGTTGCCATCCTGATTTCCTAGGGCAGCGCGTTCCACAGAGAGATAGACTGAACGAAGAAGGAAGAGTGAATGAAGTATGTGCGATATGTGGGATATTGAAGAAGACGATTGTGAGATGAATGTAGATTTTTATTATGGTTGGCGCAAATGTACTGAAAGATGAAGAAAGAAGAAGATGATATATATTTTTTAATAAATTTAAAGTAAATACTTTAAAGTTATTTAAGAAAGTAGATGCTGCCAGCCTTTTGGGCACTTTTCCCACTGAAAGCGATGCGGAAGAATTTTTTGATGCCCAATGATTTTTTCCCCCCCTTTGTTATATAGGTACTTACTTGTACATATTATTATTTTTATTTTAAGTTTGTTTAGTTTTTAAATTATGTAAATACTTCTAAGAGTGATAAAAAAAAAAAAACTAATTAGAAAGTAGATGAAAATTGACCATTCCCCTTTATCTCCAAAACTAACCAGCCTAAAATTTTGAAAAAATACTTCTTTAATTATATGTCGCATCCGGCATTTAATGTTTACAACAAGACAAGGTGCACCTAGCGGCAACTATCAAGACTAGAATTGGCGCGCTTCGCCAGAGTCGGAGCGGTTCCGGTCGGTTACGAGGTCGAGGAGAACGCGTCAAGTCGGACATTCCTTATCTGGTGATCGAGCTGTGAGGACGCTTCGGAACTGTCCTACGATTTGTTGTGCTCAGTTATTGTGGTCATTGTAATTTGTAGTGATTGTGTCAATTTGTGATTTTAATAAACGCTGTGTATCGTACATTCGTACTCAGTGTGTTTTCATTGCACGAAACAGAGTAAATCCTGACGATCTGACATATAGATTACAGGAAAATCTAAAAGAAGTCTATGGTCTTAAAATAACATGGTCGATCTCTCAATGGAACTACAATGTTAAGTTTGTTCTTGGGATAAATTCATCTCAACTACGGAACCCTTCATTGTGCGTGGTCCGACACACACTTGGCTGGTTTTTTCCTGTATTATTTAAATCCCTTGCTAAATTTAAATTCATATCCTTATATCACTTTAAAAATTCAGATTAAAAACCTTGGTCTTGGTAAAATGCAATATTAGAGCGACCACATAGACCGCTGCGGCACTTATAAATCATTCCCCTGACATTATAGTCCACGTTTGTATGGAGCGCAATTTCACGGGTGGCATTCAAAAATGGATAATATATAGGCGATGTTGCAAACGTCTGTAGCTGAAGAATGTTTAGTGTTGGACAGTCACAGCAAATATGACTGTTGAATTGAAAGCGTTCCAATTTTAAACGAAAATAAAGTTGCTAGTGGTAAAATAATTTTATAGAGATATTTTTGTAAATGGCAACTTTGTAAATGAATGTTATTTTGTTTGTGTGGGTTTTAGTGGATATTTGAACTGGGTGTTCTTTAGATAGTGGTTTTATATTGTTGATATTTTTAAAAATGGCGGATTGTACGGCATTATTTTACCATTTCAAATATTTGATACCTATCGATAACCATTATGAATATATTACGTACAATTTTACTTTTATTTACTCACATTGTAAATAAAAATTAAAAACGTTCATTTATGAAATCTTGGCAACATTTTTATCGACATCTTTAATTTTGAATAATCTCAAAGAAAAAAACAATACTTTTATAACCAACTGTACCTCCGTTTCCGAATGTGATTGCATTTTCAAGTGTGCAATTTTTCTCAGAATTTCCAAATACATCAAATACACGGAAATTCATCTCTTTGTATCGAGCTCGAATCCATTAAGAGGGTGAGTAGGGCCCTTGCTTGTATGAATGCACTCAGAATATTTTATTTGACAGTTGTTATTTATTGAGAATCGCTTTACCCTAAAACCCCCTCATCGTGGTCAAGAATTTATAGCGCACACAACATTTTACATTGCGCACATTTTATGCATGATCTGCACATGCTTTTAGGGGTGCTACACACTTGATCGGGAGCCACATTTAATTCGGCAGTAATTTACCCGACCGTAATCACTACACATATTCCGCTTTCTTTCGGCTCGTGCCGATCGGCAAGCTCCATTCGGCATAAACCGAGCGGCTGTTTCAAAATAAACCCCCGCAGTTACGCATCATGCCGACCCGATCCAGTATGTAGTTATGCTTGACACTTTAAGATGATACTTTCAGTTGTAAAAATATGCTTGTATGTTTAATTAGTAGGTAATAAATTAATCATGTATAGTAATTCATTACTCCCATTCATTTGGTTGTGTTGAAAAGTTCAAATCTTCCCTGAATTTTGCTTTTTTCTCTAGTATAATTTATTAAGTAGTCTTATTTATAATATTTCTTAGATATTTTTGGAATTATCATCATTATAATCTTTTTTTTTACGTATGCAGGCAGCTTTTTCACTTATTTTGGCAAAACAATCGCAATCGTAGAATTGCGGGTAATTGCAAACAAAAAAAAATACACCCTAAGAACAGACACTCAAAATGGAAAAATATATGATTGATTCAAAAAAAGATCTACTAACCTTGTAGGTGTTTCTGAATTGGAAAATAATAATTAACAATAAAAAAAAACTCCTTCATTATATTCTTAATTGGTGACTCAACTCAAGGAAGTAAAGCAGATTCGCGATAAACTTTTTTAATGAGAAAGTCGAAAAACTTTTCATGTTTTTGGTTCGACTTTCAAATTAGAAAAGAAAAAATCATAATTGATGGTTTGATGAGTGTTTCAGTAATTTCCTTTGTTTTTAGAGTTCCTTACCTCAGATGGAAAAACCGAAACCATTATAGGATCTCTCGTGTGTTAGTTTGTTTGTCCGTTTGTTATAGCCAATTTGCTCAGAATCTACTGGACCGATTATGTTTAAATTTGGTACACATATGAATTTCTGTGACCCAAACATGGACATGTAATGAAAATAAATGAACTTTGAATATGGGGGTCACTTTTGGTGGGCAAATTTGAAAATTAAAAAGGTTTTGCAAACTGTACCTTAAATGTAACATATCAAATGAAAGGGATTGTTGTAAGGATTCCAGATTTTTTTTAAATAAATTTAAAATAAGTACTTTTAAGGTTATTTAAAAAAAATAATGAAAATTTACCCCCCTATCTCCGAAACTAGTGAGTCGTCTGAAATTTTGAAAAAATTCAGAAATTAGTTCGTTCCATAAAGATTACAGAAAAACTTATAAGAAGTCTATGATCTTAAAATAACTTGTTAAATCTTTTAATATGGTTCGTACAAACTAAAAGTTGCAGTAGGAGTGCATAAGGGAACATGTTTTTCAACTACAGTGTTAAGTTTGTTCTTGGGGTAAATCCATCGCAAATACGGAACCCTTCATTGGCTGGTTTTTTGACGTGTTTTCCCTCGGTGTACTGAAGGTAAGTTCAATATTTCTGACTGAATTGACTGAACTCTATTTATCACTATGTGTCAAAATACCAACTCGTATGCCGCAAAACATGTTTAGCTAGAACGGCGGCGGCGGTTCTAGAATAGAATAGAACTCTCTTTATTATATACACCATAAACATTACAAATATAAAAGTTGAAATTTTACATAGGGTGACACAATGGGCGGTTTCTAGTGTAATTCTCAAGAGTTGACAAAGCACTGCCAGGAACTAAACAGAAATCATTTCATCATCATCATCATCGTCTCAAATCGGCCGTAAAGGCTCGTACAGACACGCGCGA
The DNA here is from genome assembly GCA_963921375.1 of Tiliacea citrago. Lineage (NCBI taxonomy): Eukaryota > Metazoa > Arthropoda > Insecta > Lepidoptera > Noctuidae > Tiliacea > Tiliacea citrago. The sequence goes on from OY992804.1 coordinate 10,711,639, forward strand.
TATCGCGGGCGCGACAGGCACCGACAAAGAAATTGTGCTGCTAGTGTCGCGTCGCGCCTGCGATATCGCACTAGTCTGTACGAGCCGTTAATCTGGCCAGAAAAGGTAATAGAGCAGAGAACATTACTGCAAGAGCTTGGCAAACAAGTAGAACAACTGAAAGCCGCAACATCAGAAGACATCCTGTCGGATCATGCAACATACTACGATGTCCACCAATACGTTGTCATCACTTAATAGCTGCCGCATCAGCATTCGCATGCGTAATATACGCTTACAACCGCCTACACAAGCATTGGGCAAGTAGACGGAAACCAAAAGCATCATCTGTTCCCAACGCGATGCCCCGAAGAAGGTCGACAGCGAGCATTGTGGACGCCTTATTTGACGTCACAGACGAGAGTGGCGCAACGCACTTATCGAGTGCACGCACACTCAATAAAGCAACGTCGCCTATTGCGCGTTGTGTATTACCATAATAACTTTGTTTGTATTTACCATTTAAATTCTCACTAGATTTTTAACAATTTCCGATGTATATTTAAGTTATCTTTGTGAGTGGGCAATATGTACGAGCTACGCTGTACATGCAACTAACTTACCCTACTTACAGTGAAACGTTGCAGTTTTGTATCCAACTAATTAATTGTACATTATTACCTAATAACAAGTTATTTTTAGGAACAATAAAAGAGGCATTCCACTAAGAGCACTGATTTCAACAGCACTTGACCGAACCGCACCTGAGCACATCCACTAACGGCACTGAAACAAAATTTTGATGAGTGCGGTTCGGTGGAACAGTTTTCTAATATTACTTTAAGTCTCCAAACAGCACCTGCATACAGTTTGTAGTGATGGGACGTATATTATATTCTGTGTTCTGGACATTACCAACTATAACATAACGAGTAGTAAGTGCAATCGAACCACGTACAGTAAAGGGCTCCGATATCGTACGTAATGAATGCGGGTAAATGTTTACGTATGCAATTTGTTTAACGTTGGATTCAAGTCACTAAACTATTTCAACATAGCATAATAGCAGAGACGCTGAAAAAGTTAGACCAGATGCTGCACAGCTTAAATGGAGCCTCTCGACGGGTTGGCCTCGGTATTAATTTGGACAAGACGAAAGTCATATACTATTCACACGTCTTACCGAGACCAATCTACATCAAAAGGTCGCTTTTTGAAGTTGTGAAGGAGTATGTCTACCTAGGGGAAGTCATCCAGCTCAGTAGACACAACTTTGAGAATGAAGCGGACAGAAGGATCCAGTTGGGTTGGGCAGTGTTTGGAAAACTTCTTCAAGTCTCTTCGTCACCTATCTCGCAATGTTTGAAGACCAAGGTCTTGAACTAGTGCGTCCTGCCCGTTATAACATATAGTGACAAAACGTGGACACATACAGTCGGGCTGATCCACAAATTCAAGGTTGCTCAGCGTACTATGGAGCGGGCTATGCTCGGAGTTTCTTTTTTAGGATAAGATCAGAAATGAAACTATCCGGAAAAGAACCGGATTTACCGACATATCTTGCAGAGTAAGCAAGCTGAAGTGGCAGTGGGTGACCCATGTTTGTTGAAGGACCGATGGCCCATGGACAGACGAGTCTTGGAGTGGAGACCGCGCATCGGCGAGATGGACCGACGACCTTAAAAAGGTAGCTGAGACAGACTGGATGTGGAAGGCGGAGGACAGGGTGTTGTGGCGCAGTCTGGGAGAGGCCTATTTCCTGCACTGGTACAGCGCAAGGCTGAGTTGATAGATCACGTTGACGATATAATAGTTACATATTATATTATGAGGAGTTGATTTGATTCCATTCACACATACCTAGATACATACATAATAATTAAAAAAAATATTACCTAAAATCAATTTTGAAAGCAATAGTTTAAGTTACTACATAACACACATACATAATCAGCCTATAATGTTCCCACTGCTGGGACACAGGCTTCCTCTCTTCGAGAAGTAAAAAAGTAACAAGTAGTAAGTTTAAGTTACTAACAAGTCCAAAATGGCGGAAAATAATAATAATTAATATGCCTGACCTAGTTCTCGAAAATTACCATGTCACGTTGTACTGGGATCGGTCTATCATTACTGATCGGACTATTGTCGCCAATTTGCCTGATATAGTGGTGATAGATCGATTAGCGCGCCGCGCAATGATTGTAGATGTTGATATTCCACATGACGAGAACCTCGTGAAAGCTGAGAAAGAGAAACATAATTTCTCGACACGAGCTTGTTGACATGTGGAATGTGAGCTTGGCTGTCATTGTGCCGATTGTCGTTACGGCCAAAAGTCTGATGCTTGAAAGCCTATATCAACATCTCTCGAGGCTCTCGTTAGGCGGTTGGATCAAGGGCGTGATTTGACGGCTCGCATTGTGAGGAAGTTCCTATCTCCTGCAGCCCTAACAACTGGTAGCTCGAACCCTGCTCCCAACACCGGCGGAACTCATTTCTTTTATATTTTTAAATGTTTTGTTTTTTTATTTTTGATTGTAGGAAATATTTAAAAATGTATTCTGGTAAGAAAACAAAAAACAAACGACATAATTATTATTATAAATTAGACATCCTACCTACATGATAACACCCAATTAATAAACTTGCCTCGATGTGACAGGGACTTCAGCATACTTCAGCAGACTTTCAGCATACTGAAACATAGTTAGATTTCATGTAGCGGTCTATATGTATGAGTGTGTTCATTCGACCATTTTGTTCCTAGTTGAAATACTGTATGATTTGAACCTCAGAACAATTTTGAACAAACGAAATCGCTAAGACAAGTGACAAGGTCTCTCATTTTTTGTTTACTGACAGCGACTCAAATAAAACATTACTCTTTGCTCCAGGTGAACAAGGTGGAATTATCCGGAAGACTTAACTTCTGCTGATTTGTATCGATATGTTTTGTTTGCTTATGTCTTGAACAAAAAAATACACCCCATCACTAAAAAAATATTTTACATAGGTGCCGTTCGGGGACTGAAAATAATATTAATAAACTGTTCCACCGAACCGCACTTATCAAAATTTTCAGTGCGGTTAGTGAAAGTGCTAAGGTGCGGCTCGGACAAGTGCTGTTGAAATCAGTGCTCTGAGTGGAATACCTCCAATAAAACCTTTATACCAATCGTTTGTTTACTCGTTCAACATAACATAACATCCCAATTCACAACATCAACACGACATTTTCACTGTTGGGAGATACGCCCCAACATATTATGTGTATATGAAAAAATCCCAATTGAAAAAAGCTTACATCATAGCCTAAAAAGTCTGCTGCCGAGCAAATGCTATCTAGCTACGGCAATACCGGAAACCGTTGGAAAATGTTTTACGAATGCCTGTAGCAAAAAAAAAAAACCGGCCAAATGCATGTCGGACCACGCACAATGAAGGGTTCCGTAGTAAGGATGAAATTATCCCTTAAACAAACTTAACATTGTAGTTGAAAAACATGTTCTCCCACACATCGATATACGCCACGGTCAATTTTCCAACTGAAAATTTAAGTTTGTAATCGCAAAAAATGATTTTTTTATGTAATAAAACTACAAATTAACAATTTTAGGACTTTTTCCTTTATTTGTGCTGTAAGACCTTGCTTCTTGTTAAACTTCTTGATTCTAGGTCAACGGGAAGTACCCTATAGGTTTTGATTTATTTGCGAGTATCGAAATATGTCGCAATAATGTCGCTTATATCGCCGTATTTTTTTATTGCGTTGACTTGGAAGCTTGATTTTAGTAGAGCTTCAAGCAACTTTAGACTTACGTATTTGATATTAATTTCAACTTTATGATTCCACGCGTTCCTGAGAAAAAGGGTCTTGACAGACTGACAAACAGACAGACAGACGGACAACGAAGTGATCCTATAAGGGTTACATTTTTCCCCTTTGAGGTACGAAACCCTAAAAATAGCAATAATTAAGATTTTGACTCATATCGGCTGTAAATCGGCTTAGTTAACCACGACAATCGAAAAAAAAAAACTTCATAAAGAACACAATACGACAAAAAAAGTTATGTGTAAATACAAAAGCCGAATAACTAAAAAAAAACATCGAGAATCATCATGTTATCGTGAGACGAGAACATTAGGAGGTTTCAACGGCAGTAAACTAATAAAGGGGACACCTATATATAGGTGGGAGTTTGATAGGAACTGTAACATCCGCGCTTGATCTGTGTGACCGAAGCGAGCATACCGCGGCAGTTACTGGTGAAAAGCTAGCACCGATTAGCAAGCTCGGTTATACCTTCCTCGGCAAGGTACATTTTACGTGCCGAGCGAGGGGAGCGCGCTTTCCCACCAGATGAGTGAGCGTAGCGATTGCTCTCACGATACAGCGTGCGAAGCAAGCACACTCTTGACACGAATGAGCATAAAGGCTTAATCACACGATAAGGAAATCCATCTTCGACAAGAGTTAGGCGGACGCGCTTACATATAATAAGAGCGAGCGAAGTGAGCTCTACCTCAAGAAGAGCGAATATAGCGAGCAATTTTTTGTGCTAAAGAGCGAAGTGAACCCTATGACACCTGACTGAGCAAAGAGCGCTTACTGAAGCAATGAGCGAGCGAAGCGAGCTCACTCACAAAACCAGCACGTGAAACAAGCTTATTATCAAAACCAGCGAGCTTACTCGCCCCACAAATTGAGTTGGGCTTGCTGTCACATGTGAACAGGGAGCGCAGCGTGGGCTCGCTGCGCTCCCTTACAAGAAAAATTTGTTTAGCAAGCCCACTCTAGCGACGAGTGAATGAAGCGAGTATATTATTTTCATCATCACTTGTTAGTAATCGCACTCCGCCCACTGGTGGCTTACGTGGGCTCGCTTCACTCGCTCGTCTCAAAAGTGGATTACCTCCACTCACTTGTCTTTTGAAGGTTTGCTTCACTTGTTTTAAAAAGCTGTTTTGAACACTGAGCTGCCATCGCTCGCTCGGCGTAAGAATTGGCTTCTGTGTTGCACTCGCTTGTCTTGACTGGGCTTGCTTCGCTCGCTCATTGCTTGAATAAGTGCGCTCTGCTCGGTCGTGTAGTCTATGGACTCGCTTCGCTCGCTACACTGGGCTGAGTTAGAAGTTAGAAGCAGTAGGACCGACTAAGGATTGTGCAGGGCACTCCTCTCACAAGGTTAGGTACGTTATACCTGTGCTGTGAGTCTGTGACCAAATGTTTTTACGAAATCAAACGGCATGGTCTCGAACAACGTCTAATTATTTTGGTTTTCTTAAAGGCTGTTGGTAATTCTGTACTTGGAACCTTTTAATGGGGATTTTTATTTGAACGCTGAAAAATACCTTCATAGAACTAGGCTGAAGGCTACCGTATTATGATGTGAGAAGGATTTCCTTCTAAATAAGCATGTAGGTACTTAAATGTTGGTGCCTTTCAAAATGTCTACATAATATGAAGGCTACGTTACTGTCCATTACATCTATACCTACACAATTATTACTTAAAGTCGCTTTTCGTGTCTGTCTGTGTGTGTGTGACCGTGTTGTTATTCTAAACACAACGCAATGGATTTTTAAGCGGTTTTCATCATCATTTAAAGGGTTATTTCAGAAGGTATATGTGTATAAATACGTTAATATTAAACATAACTTATAATAAAAAAAACTCGATGTTTTGTCGTAAAAACCATGTGAAGTAGGGGCGAATTGTTAGTATTTTATAAAAGCATGGGCTTTCTAACCGTATTTCCTTCCGTATTTTTATTTTGAATCAAAACATAATTAATTCCAAGGTCCACCGGTTTATTTACAGGTGTGAAGTTCAAAGGAAAACACTACTTCCCCGATTATCGCCCAGATGTTATATAATGTTGCATGATTTACTTTCGTCCTTTTGATGAGTGCTCTTTAGAGCAACGTCTCGTAGCAAGCGATCTGTTTATTATTTTTCTTTTGTTTTAAACAATTATTTGAAAAGTTTTTGATATCGTCATGCTTGTATGTCTGTCTGTCATCGTACACTGGGCCGCACATCAGTGGTTTCCAGTTTACTAGTTTTGACTAGTAAACTAGAAACTATGTACTACGCTAGGCCAGATCAAAGTCAAAGAATTTCCATCGACATTCGGTCTACTGTACGATAATTCTTCTGTCAAGCAGAGAACATCGGCATGACGTTCTTTCTCACTTACTTTTGTCTCATGACGTCATGAATGAAAATTGACCTTAGGTTACGCAATTGTCCAATAAAGGCACATCTTCTAGGTGGATAAAACCGGCCAAGTGCGAATCGGACTCGCGCATGAAGGGTTCCGTACCATTATATTTAAAAACGGCAAAAAAATCACGTTTGTTGTATGGGAGCCCCCCTTTAATATTTGTTTTATTTTAATTTAATCATTTATTTTTAAATTGAATGTATACATTGCAACATAAATCACTATATTTGATGGACCAAGTAAAATATTAACTATCCTTTTAAGAAAACAAATTACAAAAAAAAAACAACCGACTTCCAAATAATGGTTTACGGTTTATGCATAAGGTTTGTGTTTATGAAATTAAATGTTTTTTTTTATTTTTATATTTGAGTTGATTGAATGAAAGTTAAATTGCGGTTTACGATTTATGACGTATTAAAAAAAACTACCTACTAGATCTCGTTCAAACCAATTTTCGGTGGAAGTTTACATGGTGACGTACATCATATTTTTTTTTAGTTTTATCATTCTCTTATTTTAGAAGTTACAGGGGGCACATTTTACCACTTTGGAAGTGTATCTTGCGCAAACTATTCAGTTTAGAAAAAAATGATATTACAAACCTCAATATCATTTTTGAAAACCTATCCATAAATACCCCACACGTATGGGATTGATGAAAAAAAAAATTGAGTTCTAAGTATGGGGAACCCCCAAATTTATTGTTTTTTTTTCTATTTTTGTGAGAAAATCTTAATGCGGTTCACAGAATACATCTACTTACCAATTTTCAACAGTATAGTTCTTATAGTTTCGGAAAAACGTGGCTGTGACATACGGACGGGCAGACAGACAGACAGACATGACGAATTCATAAGGGTTCCGTTTTATTCTATTTGGCTACGGAACCCTAAAAACGGCCAAACTGATATACGCACGATATCATTCTAAATGCGAGATCAAAGTATGTTGCCATATTTAAAACAAAAACATTAAATCCATTTCATTATTTCAACTGAAATAAGTACAATAAGACCAGTTTTCCACCAATCGAATTTGTTTATTATTCCACCGCCATCATTCGCTCCAATTCTTTATCATCAAGACGCCATCTTGGAAATGCGTCCTCTTTAATTAAACATCAAAGGTGGGTACTAGGTAGAACGCATTTCGAGTTTTCCGTGCAGACGATGTTAAGGTAAACTCGATAATTACTCTGCCTTAATTGTTGCTTGAGTTACAGCAAATTAAGGTTGAATATTATTTATTAGTATCAGGTGGCTTTCTTGTCATAGTTTATTTGTTTATAAGTTCTTAGAAGTACCTAATCAGTCTATGTCAACAAGATAGGCTAAATGTGCTTATGAATAACAAGAATTATTTTTCCTACCATTTTACTATCTCCTTTGTCTATACTTGTCAAAAAATAATAGGCCCGTTTTGACATTTAACTTGAATCGATTTATCGTGAGTATCGAGTACCGATTCAGAGAGTAACCATACGACTTTAAGGATTATAATTCTGGAAGTAAATATTATTAGTTACGGTCGCAAATTTTGTTTTGATCAACATACAACCTGATAAAAATAAATTTGAAAAGAAAATTTGATTTTTGAGGGCTGCCCTTGCTCTTACTGGCGGTACTCGATTCTCACGATAAATCGATTCAAGTAAAATGTCAAAACGGGTCTATTATTTTTTGACAACTGCAGTGCTGTATGAGGTTCTGGTTTCGATTCCCAGGTCTGACAAAGTGTTATCGGGGAATTTGTCAGTAGCAACTGGGAGTGAGGATTTATGCCAGGTTGATAGCAATAGGCTCATCCCCTATTATACGCGACAACTACTGATAGATTCTTGTACTGACTGGAGTCCACTCAATCTATGTGGTTATTTCATAAAAAAAAAACATTCATTTTCATAAATAAGGCACAGAAGGTTGGTAAAATGTACAAAATTGTTCTCTTATTATAAAATCACTACAAATCCTATTAATATTTGGAAATCATGATAGTAGGTACATTTCCAAAACCGCTCCTTTAAAACAAAAATTAGGAACACTTCAAGTAAATAGTCAGTATAGTTTCAGTAGAACGCTCCGTCTCCCATAGGTGTGATTTATCTCAATAATTGGACCTCACGTCACGAGATAGACTATTTGTTTGAAGATACTCCGATTCTACTTGGATTTTATTTGGGACTCGGATCGGATCTTCGTTTGTTTTTATCAGGAATTCGGGAGGAAGGAAGTTTGTAAGTAGAGATTGTTTGTCGTCATTATTCTTTGTATCGCTTTCAGTGAAAGAAATACTAAAGATAAATACTTATTATTATTTATTACAGGGAAATAAACTAAGTCCAACCTAACCGTTCGGAGAATACAGGCGCGTAATATTATGTGTAAGTTCTAAGTACAATTCATATATTAATATTTAATAGCATGTCGTGAGATTGGTAACTGACCCTGTATAAAAATGGAAGAGGATTCTTAATGCATCACGCACAACTGATGACCCATACATAAACCTTTTTCCAATAGAATATAATTATATTTTTTATTTAATAAAACGTTTACAAAAGGTGTAAATTTAGCCAATAGTAGTATAAATATCCTATACAATTATAGTGCGTACTAATAAACTCAAGCTAAAATATTTTTATTTACAGGTGCAAGTAATGATGGTCCGGAATTAGAATGGTAAGTAGCGACCCGCCCGATCTAGGTTTATTCAAACCTGTGTTTCAAGCCATAACTTTACATTTTAATTACATTTGGACATATTTTTTAAGTAAAAGTGATATAATAAAAATAATCTAATAACAACTATGAGAAAAAGCATATTGATACATTAATACCTAAATCTATACTATGTAAAATACATATTATACAAAACTACTACTAGAAGATACTTTTTTTGTTTTGGGTGGGAAATTATCAAATAACTTCTCCCGCTATGGGCGGAGCGGGAGGGCGTGTCAGACTTTTACTGACTAAAACCCACCCGTGTTCCTTCCGTTGCCTGTGTGCCAGGGCCACGATATCCCTTTCGGACAAACTCGCAACCCCGGCAGGCATTGGTCCTAACGGACCCCGTCAGTTTGTGCTGACATCTCTTTCAGGCGCGCGTGGAACTCAACGCGCCGTCGACCCGGGCCTGGTCCTTATCGGACGGCGAGCTACCCATCGCTCACCGACCGCAGACCCGCGCCTACGGTGGCCGGAAATCGGCTTGCGACTCCCGACGCCCGGGGCATCTCCTGCGGCGACTAAGGGCGCGAGGGCGCGAACCTTGTCTCACCTTCACGCGTTCCGCCTCCTCCTTCGCTAGCATTACTGCTTCGCAGAAGGAGGCGGCCTCCCATGCACTCTCGCTCCAAACCACGGCCTGAACCAGGGCCGGACGCGAGAGATCGCCACCGCCGATCGCCTCCGTGAGGACACGGCGGTGCTCCGCCCAAGCTGGGCAGACCTCCACCGTATGCTCCACCGTGTCCTCCGGGCGATCCAACTAGATCTGCACGATTACGACAAATGCTTGCACTGATTGGACAGGTCCACTCAAAATTGTGTGGTTCTTTCCTCAAAAGACCATTTCAGACACAGATCTACATGGTCCTCACATGATCTGACCAAGATTATGTCTGGACTTTAAAAGAGACTTTGACCCCTGAGTTTGTTTCGCCATTTCTTCTCACGGGTAGTCAGATAGGAAATGTCGACTACATCTAGCTTATTTTTTACTTTTTAATATGACGTGTAAAAGTGATTCCGATATCCTATTTACAGAATAAACGATTTCATTTCATTTCATTAGATGATACTTACGAGGGAATAAATTATCAGCATGACAAAATTTCTAGAAGTTTTCCTGTGTCTGTGTAATTGAGTATCGCTAAATATTCTGATAAAATGGTGCTACACTTTTTATAGCTAACACTATAGAAGCTTAGTACCTTATTCAGCCTATTACGAGTATACAGAAAAGGTCCCAAGAATACATAAAATCGATTAGCAAACGCATGTTTAATTTGAGGCGATGTGGCTAGGCAGAATCTACAGAACACCGCCTGCTTCGAACCTCACATCCTGCTTTTTAAGCAACTTCAAAAAAGGAGGAGGTTATAAACGTTCGACTGCTTTTTTTTTTTTTTTTTAGTGTAAACTTGTTTACGTGCGTTGAGCTGTTTTTAGTACGGAAAAAACTTTTGGGTTCGCGTCACCTACATGCTAATGTGACCACGTCACCGACATGCCGTAGGTAAATTTTGTAGTAAGTGAAGTAAAATTTACCACGCGAAAAGTTTAATTTGTGTATACTGTGCATTGTTTACACACAAATTAAACTTTTCACGTAGTAAATTGAACTGATTATCGAATCATTGTTTTATTGAAGTGAAAACTGCTTTATGCGCGTTGAGCGAGTTTTGCTAAGGGAAAATTTGATGGGTCACGTCACCGGCATGCTAATATTAATTGCTAACACTTTAACAGTGTCACCGTAGCTATGCATAGTTATAATGTTTTCACATCTGTCGGCTGTCACTACGACTCTTTTTTTTATTTATGTAACAGTTTATGTACACACATATAAACAGACAAGAAGAAAGGAACAGAAAAATACGTACGAAAAAAAATTTTTTTTTTTTTTTTGTTCTTTGAAATTTTCGTCTATTGTGGACCGATTTTGAAAAATATCTTTCTCTTCAGCATTTGGCAGAGGAAGATTGCGCGGTGGTCCCTTCAAAATTATATTAACTTTTCTTGGGTGGTTTTTGAGTTAGCTTCGATAATACGTATTTAATCCAATTTGTGTATCTTGAGGATGTTAAAAAATCTTCCTGTCACTGTTGTTTACATAGCAAGTAGTGGTATACGAATCGATAAGGGGTAGGTAGGTACTACCATAACTAAAAAGTTCGGAAATTGGTGGCAAAAAACTATAATACAGATCCAAAGACGACATCCGAAATTAAAGTTATTTTTCACTTTGTCTTGTTTTTTTTTGGAAGTCGTTTGTTTTTTTTTATATTTTTTTTTCCTTCACGTTCATACGTACACGAGGGGATCCCATGGAAATCGAGGGAAACCCTCAAATTTTATAGGCAAACATAGGTTAATACCCAAATCGCTCTATAGCGATTAGCGACGAGGTATTTTTTATAGTAACTCGTACATTTAGTCTCAGAAAGCACCATTTGGTGAAGTGGAACTGATGATGGAGACCACATATGGCCACCGGAACAATATAATAATGAGTACCCCTATTTAACGGGTTGCGATTAAGCAATTTATGCTTGTCACTATGCATATGGTGAGCGGCAGTTCTCCTGGTTCTTACCAGGAGAACTCCTCAACAATCAACGCCCCAGCATCAGGAAAATAAATATTTTGTAAAAGGTGATGAGCAGTTAACATTAGGCTATTGTAACTTAGATAAATTCAAAACTGACCCACTAAAATCTGTAAAATAAAAAACTTTTTACAAAAAAATAAGCACCGACTACCAAAAATAACACTACAAAGTGAAAAATAACTTTAATTTCGGAAGTCTGTGCCAAAAATTCAAATACAGATTCAAAGACACCGACTTGTAGTGTTATTTTTGGTAGTCGGTTCTTATTTTTTTTTATTATAATTATGTTAATAGATTTTCCAATGACATAAAACAACCATGATATGCTCCCGCCACCCAGGTGATCGTTCTGCTAAACGCCCTGATTGCTCAGGAGCCAGATGTTGACGTATTTAAGTGTAGTAGTAAATATATGATAAATGTTTGCATTAAGGGGAATGCGCTAAGGTAGCCCACGAAGAGAGTTAGTTGTATTGCTGATTCTAATGATTATAATTCTGTAAAGCCATACTTGTTACTTTCGCGAATCGTATTTAGATCAACATCCAACCTGTTACTCACCTAAAAATTGCAAAAAACGTATGAAAATTTGAATTTCGCGGGCTACCATTAGCGCATCCCGCTTAAGTTTTTTAGTTGTTACGAGTACGTGAAATGTTATACTGTGGGCTTGCTGCACGCTTTGGTGTTTACTGTAACTGTAGCAAGCAATTGTCTAATACATAAATGATAACAGATAGAAAAGAACCTAACTAAAATAGGCGAGTTTTTTTTTTTTTAGTTAATGGTATAGCTCTATGGAATAGCTCCATTTAGCCAGCAGTACGTACTTTCAGCACGTTTTATTTATTTGTGTACATAATTCGTGTAATTCGTGCTTGTTCCAAATTCAAAATGATTTTATTCACTCATGGAAAGAGTGTTATATTCACTAATATCGATTAATCAAATGCCCTTTTTCGAGTGGCAATGGTAAAAAATATTATGAAGGTGTTTTTTTTTTCTATAGCTTTGTTTTGCCTAATTGTATTTTAACAGTTGAAAATAGCATGAAACTTACAAATTTAAGCAAAACTGTGCTGTCCATTCACAGACGTATCTAAATTCACTCATTTCCTCTCATAAATAATGAACACAAATAAAGCAAGCAGTCACTTAAAATAACAACGAAATATGAATCGCCATTATCTAAAACGCCAGCCTTGAATTTCCTCTAATATCTCACAATTGGCTTACTTTAGAGATGAGGGGACACTCATTTTTCTCTATTATAATCCTCATTTACCTCAAACAGACTTTAGGATTAACACAACAGAGTTGAATTTTGTAGGCGCTAAAGATTTTTCATCAACAAATTCGTAGTATAGAGACAGGTTTCAGTAGTTGGATTTGAAAGATAAGAATATTATAGGTGCTTTCATTTCCGTTGAGTTTGAGTTAAAATAGGTGCATTAGGGTGTTGAACTTTCTACTTTTGTAAAATGTGGGGGCAGTAAAATAATGAGAGAACTGAATCATGATAATGCATTTTGACGCAAAATTGGGAATGTAATAGAAAGTGTGTTGCGACCGTTTTATGTTTTTGTTTTGTTTTACAATTCTTCGTCTGATGTTTTTGTTTTGTTTTACAATTCTTCGTTTTATGTTTTTGTTTTGTTTTACAATTTTATTCTTCTTTTTACTGTCGTCCATGTTATATTATGGTCCTTAGATATTAACAATCATTAATTTATTATTGTTGTATATTTTTTTCAGGTCAAAGTTACAAAAGAAAGCCTACATAATACCCCACCACCCTTACCACCCTTTGGGAAGAATTCCTCAGCATGAGATTTCTGTTTGATTTAAGAGTAAAAATTTGTCGAAACTACTTAATGAAATTAGTGCTCTACAGAGCAATATTTCATATAATTTTAATTTAAAATTTAGTAATATTGGCAAATAAATGAAAACAGCGAAATATTTTACAGCTACTATAAAAGACGTTGCCAAATGTCTTAAAGAAAGAAAAGTATTTATTGGGCCCTGCACAGGAGATCTTAAATTAAACTAAACACACTCATATAAACGTAAAAAAACCGGCCAAGTGCGTGTCGGACCACGCACAATGAAGGATTCCGTAGTTAGGATGAATTTATCCTTAAAACAAGCTTAACATTGTAGTTGAAAAACATGTTCTCCCATACATCGATATACGCCACGGTCAATTTTCCAACTGACAATTTAAGTTTGTAATCACAAAAAATGTTTTTTTATTTGATAAAACTACAAATTAACAATTTGACTTGGAAGCTTGATTTTTTTAGAGCTTCAAGGAACCATAGACTTACGTATTTGATATTAATTTCAACTTGATACCTCTACGCGTTCCTGAGAAAAATGGTCTTGACAGACTGACAGACAGACAGACAGACGGACAGACAGACAAACGGACAACGAAGTGATCCTATAAGGGTTCCGTTTTTTCTTTTTGAGGTACGGAACCCTAAAAACAAAAAAAATAACAAAGTAAAATGAAAATAAAAACACAACCCTGTACGAGGCCAAAAGGCTTCTATCTCAGCATAATGCTGCGACGTTTAAAAATAAGTGTCACAGTGATAGGGCCCTGGGCAGCGGTAGGGGATTACTACTATTCCTGTTAATCTTTCCACCTAAGCTTTGGCTCATGTTAGGAGTAGATTCACATGAAAACCGCAACGGGTGAGATTTGAACTTATTGTATATGTCACTGTATGGATTAGAACATCGTTAGTTTATAATCTATGTAGCGAGATTATAAACTATCAAAAATTGTTAACTGCAACAAACCATTTACAATTTAACACATTATTTTTCTATTGTTTATACCTAATCTATCCATGGCAAACCAACTAATTTGTGAACTGGTATCAAACTTGCATGCAACGAATGTATCTTGCGCTAATACTAAATAGCCAAGTAACAGCGACTAACTTGGAAGAAGCACTCGTTGGCCGCTGCTGCGGCTGCGCTTGGTTCGCTCGCTCGGCTCGCGCGTTTGGTCACAGTTCTAACCTAACTCTATAACGCGCTCTTTTATGAAGTTTTTACAGTTTGACCTATACTATTTTATATTTGACATTTTAATTTTTTGTAGATAAGACACATAGACACACATACATTCAGACACACAGACACACATTTACACAGACACACACAGACACATACACACAGAGACATTTTATATTTTATTTTGGTAATTTTTCATTAATTAATATAATTTTTTAAATGTTTAAATTTTATTGTTCACAATTTTATGTTAGTGTTATACTGTTGTTTGTGATTTAGATGTGTGAGTGCGGCTATTGGTGCAGCTGGTTTAAATAATAAAATCAATTTATTGACACACACAAGTTAGTAAACATTTGTAAACATGAACAATGTTAATTGAAGGAGTGCATAAGTAGAAGTAGCCGTGGGCCCCAAACTAGGCACAGCCTGTATCTTGGTGGCCCAATAGAGATAGAAAAGGCAGATTGATTTATTGACAGTTCAGCGTGACACAGCACAGCAAGACACAAGTAATAATTAATTTTGAAAAAATGAATTAAAATTATTCAGTAATCAAAAATAAAATCATAATAACAAACAATAATAAAAAAAAATAAAAAAAATATACATATTATATGTATAAAAACCAAAACAAAATCAAAGAAAAGAAAGTTTGTTTCTATTAGCTTATGTTTTTTACCTGAAATAAATGAATTTATTATTATTATTGTAACTCTAATCTACAAATAACAGCAGGGACTAACGGTTTAACGTGCTTTCCGAGGCACGGAGGGGTCTCGATATATAATGGATGGTCACCCATCTACGTACTGGCCTTGGCAATCGTAGTTTACGAGCCATTACTCATTAGCCATTAGTATACTTCTACAATCCATAAGTGAAGGCAAATGACAAACTTCTAATATCTTATTTATTTAACAAATTTTTTTTTTTTTTTGTTTTTTTTTTTTTATCATTCAAACTTTTTATTTTTTGGTCCTAACAATCAAACTTTTTTTTTAAATCTTTAAAATTTAAACTTAACTCTATGCAATACCTAAACTTGTACCTTTTTTATTTAAATTTCCTAGTAGGTAGTCCGTTCGCATATTTTATATTTATCCTAGTTATACAGGCAAACCTATTATTAACCATACAATACTGTTATACATACTCTGTAACATACTATATGTATCGCTGTTGGTTGCCTAAATAAATAAATAAATACTTCAAAAGAGTAGCCGTGGAGTTTCTTGCCGGCTCTTCTCCATAGGAAACAACCAATTGGAACCGTGCACCTAGCTTTTGACGTTTCATAAGTGCCCATGTAGGTGTATGTGAAATAAAATATTTTGAATTTGATTTTTTTTTAATTTCATTAGGTAACAAGAAGTATGTGCGAGTACCTAATGAAGTACGAAGGTATCAACAACTTCAGTTACCAACTTTAGTAATGATACATACGTCCCAAAAACTGGCACAAAACTTATTCAAAGATACATCTAGTTGCAAATGTTAGCTGTATACGAATAAATCGAGCTTATGAACTCTGACAGCCACGAAAACTGCATTGCAGAATTTAAGATGCTGTTCCATTGCTGCATAGAATCGGTATTGTTAAGTAGAGAAGGCGAGTAATACTCTTATGGAACTGGTTTACGTACTGACGCTTTATTATGTTTTTTTTCAAATTGAAAATAGGGCGGGGCTTATGTCATCCTGACAGTAATGACACATTATTATCCAATAACCGCTATGGCTGCGTTCAGATATTGTAGTTACTTATCATTTACCATATTTTTTTTTTATTTACTTATCGTTTTTTAGGGTTCCGTACCCAAAGGGTAAAACGAGAACCCTATTACTAAGGCTCCGCCGTCTGTCCATCTGTCACCAGGCTGTATCTCATGAACCGTGATAGTTAGACAGTTGAAATTTTCAAGGATGATGTATTTTTGTTGCCGCTATAACAAGAAATACTAAAAAACAGAATAAAATAAATATTTAGGGGGCTCCCATACAACAAACGTGATTTTTTTGCTCGTTTTTGCTCGATATTGATAATGGCAACAGGTAGACGCTTGAAATATTCATAGAATATTGAGTTATTTATTCACTTTAAAAATAAATAATTAAATTAAAATAAAATATATATTTAAGGGGGGCTCCCATACAACAAACGTGATTTTTTTGCCATTTTTATAGATAATGGTACGGAACTAGAGAATACATCAGAATCTCGGGATCCCGGGACCCCGACCGTTTTCTGGCCCTGAAAATCCCGGGACTTTACTTGGCTAATCTCGGGATTTTCGGGATTGCCACAAACAAGTCTAGTTTGTATTCCGTAGTCCGTTGCCCCTTGAAAATAACCTTGCCTAGATTATTTTATACATTACAACAAAAAGCAACTCGTACAATAAGTAGGTACCCACTATTTACTACACAGGTACAGTCCTAATAATATGTTTGTCGTAGAACTTAGAAGGGACTTCCCCACTCGGAATACTTTAATACAATACTCTTAAGGTAATTCCCCAACGAATCAACAGGGGAATCACCCGATCATCTCATATCATAACATTGTTGCGGGTATTTTCCGTCGGTCGGGGATTCCCTGTACGAAAGTAAAAATATGCAAATCAGGTTTTATTTTTTTCATTTATTGTTCTGTCAGTGACGGGTTACGTAGGCTACGTCAGTGACGACGGGTTACGTAGGCTACGTCATTAAAATTTAAAAGTCAATTATCTGAAATTAAGTATTTCAAATGGCGGGAGACTTTGTTAGACCTACTTTGACCCTATTTTTGTCATCGCCACCTGATATTGCAAAATCTTATACATGTATAATAACTGCTTATTCATATCTCCACATTGCTTATTAGGTTAGTACTAAAAGAAACTTAACCAACCATTCCTGGTTCCATAGGCTTAGCATGAGAACCGTAGAGAAGTGTTTTAAAGTAGATAAAAATTACGCTTCTGTGGAGACAGCTGACAGTTTTCTACGAAGAAAGATAGACAACCGATTTCTATTCTACAATAGAGTAGAAATAGAAAGCATCATGCTAAGCCTGCTTTTAGAGTTTTAATTTTGTGTAATAAATGAAAATCACCAGTCTTTCAAAGAGCATGGGAGATGGGCTTCAAGCTAATCTTTGAGGATAATTGATGAAATTATTGTTGCTCTGCTATTATTACTAATATTCACTTTGAAAAGCCTTATCAAATCCCCCTTAAAGTTTAAACTTAAAGTTAGCAATTACCCATATTTATGGGTCTTGAGATACTTAGCTCAAGACACCGTCTTGAGATACTTAGCTCAAGACACCGTCTTGAGATACTTAGCTCAAGACACCGTCTTGAGATACTTAGCTCAAGACACCGTCTTGAGATACTTAGCTCAAGACACCATCTTGAGATATAAGTATCTCAAGATACCATTTATTATTTTATGCCTAGTATCTTGAGATAATGCTTGTGAAGCATTGATGTCCCAATCACCCGTACAAAGGTAATGGGTAAAACTGTGACATTAGAAGGTCACTAGGCAACTTAGAGAGATTAGATAATAACTTAATGAAGACTTACTGGACTAACTTATTGTCTGGAGTCTTGACTGGGACCAACAGGCCATTGCATTATAAGCATCATAAATGCTGTAGAGCTCCAGACCGTAATCATGTAAAATATATGGAGTAGGTGCCGATTTGCTGTCAACCCATATTTATGGGTCTTGAGATACTTAGCTCAAGACACCATCTTGAGATACTTAGCTTAAGACACCATCTTGAGATACTTAGCTCAAGACACCATCTTGAGATACTTAGCCTAAGACACCGTCTTGAGATACTTAGCTCAAGACACCGTCTTGAGATACTTAGCTCAAGACACCATCTTGAGAGGCTTGTGAAGCATTGATGTCCCAATCACCCGTACAAAGGTAATGGGTAAAACTGTGACATTAGAAGGTCACTAGGCAACTCAGAGAGATTAGATAATAACTTATTGACTTATTGAAGACTTACTGGACTTACTTATTGTCTGGAGTCTTGACTGGGACCAACAGGTCATTGCATTATATAATACAAAAGTAATATACTGTGTACTGTAGGTAATTATATTATATATGTACAATGATATCCACGAACTTCTCCATTTTCGAACAGGCTCATTTCACGTCTAATACTATTTGCCAACCCCAATTCATTTTGTACTTGTACTTCAGGACCTGGGGATTTCATACTCTTGTTAGTTTCCAGCTGTAACTTTTCCTTTAATGTCAATTGGGGTTGGGAGGAGTATCTCAAGACACCGTCTTGAGATACTTAGCTCAAGACACCGTCTTGAGATACTTAGCTCAAGACACCGTCTTGAGATACTTAGCTCAAGACACCGTCTTGAGATACTTAGCTCAAGACACCGTCTTGAGATACTTAGCTCAAGACACCGTCTTGAGATACTTAGCTCAAGACACCGTCTTGAGATACTTAGCTCAAGACACCGTCTTGAGATACTTAGCTCAAGATACTATTTATTATTTTATGCCATATCTTGAGATAATGCTTGTGAAACATTGATGTCCCAATCACCCGTACAAAGGTAATGGGTAAAACTGTGACATTAGAAGGCCACTAGGCAACTTAGAGAGATTAGATAATAACTTATTGAAGACTTACTGGACTTACTTATTGTCTGGAGTCTTGACTGGGAGCAACAGGCATCATAAACATCACTGATCATAAATACTGTAGAGCTCCAGACCGTAATCATGTAAAATATATGGAGTAGGTGCCGATATTAACTATTTGCTGTCAATCAATTACCCATATTTATGGGTCTTGAGTAGAGAATACAATCCCGGGATCCCGACCGTTTTCTGGCCCTGAAAATCCCGGGACTGTACTTGGCTAATCTCGGGATTTTCGGGATTGCCACAAACAAGTCTAGCTTGTATTCTGTAGTCCGTTGCGCCTTGAAAATAACCTTGCCTAGATTATTTAATGCATTACGACAAAAAGCAACTCGTACAATACGTAGGTACCCACTATTTACTACACAGGTACAGTCCTAATAATATGTTTGTCGTAGAACTTAGAAGGGACTTCCCCACTCGGAATACTTTAATACAATATATAATACTCTTTAAGGTAATTCCCCAACGAACCAACAGGGGAATCACCCGATCATCTCATATCATAATATTGTTGCGGGTATTTCCCGTCGGTCGGGGATTCCCTGTACGAAAGTATAAATATGCAAATCAGGTTTTATTATTTTCATTTATTGTTCTGTCAGTGACGGGTTACGTAGGCTACGTCAGTGACGACGGGTTATGTAGGCTACGTCATTAAAATTTAAAAGTCAATTATCTGAAATTAAGTATTTCAAATGGCGGGAGACTTTGTTAGACATAAAAAAGACAGTGATACGACGTCAGTGTGGAGTTATTATTTAGTTGAGAAGGACGGGAATAGTGCTAAGCGATGCCCAGCCATCCTCAAGACTTTGGGTGGATCAACTAAGGGATTACATACACATTTGTTATCAAAACATAACATCAAGGTTATATCAGCTTCAACAAGTCAAGATTCTGAAAATCTTTACACAGCACCGCCGCCAGCCAAGCGAAAGTTAGATAATTATTTTACTAAAAGTGCCGCCGATAGCCTGGATGATATTTTGGCAAGAATGATTGCATTAGATGGATTTCCATTCAGTGTATTCATAACCTCAGATGATTTGAGAAAATTGCTCTTAGCAAAATACACGGATTTACCAAAGTCAGCCGTCACTGTTCGAAAACGGGTTATGAATTACAGTGAAAAAATCAGAAAGCAAGTAACTGCAGAATTAAAACATTTGAAAAGTGCAGGTGAAAGATTTAGTCTTTCTTTCGACGAGTGGACTTCAACTTCCAATAAACGATACATGGCGGTCAACGTTCATTCATATAAAAAAATTTGGAACTTAGGACTTGTTCCTATTGCTGTCATACTATCGTAATAGTATGACAGCTGAAAATTGTCTCCGTATATTGCAAGAGCGTCTAAGTAAATTTGACATATCCCTAGAAACTGACATCGTGGCTATTGTAACCGATGGACCGAATGTTATGATAAAGGTGGGGCGGCTTATTTGCACTGAACAACAACTGTGTCTCGCACATGGTATCAATTTGGCGGTCTGTGATGTGTTTTATGAAAAACATAATAATTTGCAAGATAGCCCTACCTCAGATGATACTATAAATGAACCAGCTGTGACTGTTGATTATATGGACGACAGCGATGATGAACACCATTTAGAAGACTTAGACTGCCCAGAATCAGGTTTAATCGTAATGTCACAAATTTTGTGACCATCATTTTGAACTTTGGTTAACACAATATGAAAATATTAATGAGCTGATAAAGAAAATCCGCAAAACTGTAGTGTATTTCAAAAGATCTCCATTGAAAAATGAAACAGTACTTCAAAAATATGTGAAAATTGAACATGGAAAAGAGTTGTCACTTCTTTTGGACTGTAAAACCAGGTGGAATAGTCTTTTAACTATGCTGGAGCGATTTTATCTTATAAAAGCATGCATTCAAAAAGCTCTTATAGATCTCAATCATCCAATTCGTTTAGAAGATATTGATTTTGAATTGGTAAATAAAATTGTTGATATGCTGACCCCAATTAAATTGACAGTAGAAGCAATCTGTCAGCGAGATGCTAATTTATGCACAGCTGATGCCGCTTTGAAATTTCTTATAAAACAACTGTCTAGCAAAAACTCAGCACTTGCCAAAAAAATTAAAACATCCTTAGTGGAACGTATAAAGCAACGACGAAGTGATGATTTAACTGGCGAGTTAAATTATTTACAAAATCCACGAATGGATGTTGAAAATCAGTTATTATCGGATTTGGAATGGCACGACTTATTTCCAGTTCCGACACAGGCGAAGTGTGGAAGCGAATAAAGAGTATTGTTAAAAGACTTAATAGTCAAGATTACACGGAAGAAGAAGCAAGGTCAGGATCACAAACAGATGATGAGCTAAGGTCAGAAACCTCCCAACCCCAATTGACATTAAAGGAAAAGTTACAGCTGGAAATTAACAAGAGTATGAAATCCCCAGATCCTGAAATACAAGTTCAAAATGAATTGGGGTTGGCAAATAGTATTAGACGTGAAATGAGCCTGTTCGAAAATGGAGGTGTTCGTGGATATCACTTAGAAACAGCATATAAGTATCTATTGTCAATTCCTCCAACCAGCGTAGAAGCTGAACGAGCGTTTTCAGCTGCTGCTTATGTTGGCAATAAACTACGAAGCAGGCTCGGAAGTCAAACATTGGATGCTTTGATATTTCTCCGATTATATTTTCGAAATTCTAAATAGTTATTTTGTGCTGTTTTTTAATTTCTTGCAAAAGTATAGTATTTTTTGGTTTGTGTTTTTTCTTTTCTTATTATTATTCTGATTTGTGTTGTGCAGACATTAAAGACATTTTTTTTTTAATTACTCGTGTTTTTTTTTATTTTAGTCCAATTAGAAACCACATAGTCTAATCCCGGGATGAGCCCGGGATCCCGGGAAAAGGCTTCAAAAATCCCGTAAGCCCGGGATTGAAAAACATGCTCGGGGTTGTATTCTCTATACGGAACCCTTCGTGCGCGAGTCCGACTCGCACTTGGCCGGTTTTTCATCATGCTGAGTGCAAGCCCTCTTGTCACAGTCATGACGTGCAGCTGCCGACTATTTTTTTTTGTGCTCGTGATTATTAATATATGTAGATCTGTTTTGTATAATTTTTACCTTCGAGTCTATTAGATATTTTTTGTAAGCACATTTTTCTGTGACAAATAAAATTATTTTTCTTTCTTTCTTTTCTTTCTATTTACGTATCCTAGCTGCGGGGTCTATTTATCAGATAGCACTCTGCACGGTTATTTTGACGTACTGTTATGCACATTACACGACGATGACGTAGTTGTCCTTAGCCATGTTCTCAGCAAATGACGTAACGAAGCTACGGCCACCTAATTTTACTGCGTGGGCACACCTGCAGGCTTAGCACGAGAACCGTAGAAAAGCGTTTTATCGACGGAAGAGTAGACAAAAATTACGTTTCCGTGTAGACAGTTGACAGTTTTCTACTGAGAAAGATAGACAAGCAATTTCTATAATATTCTCTAATGTTTTTAAATATGACATATTTACACATGGTGCTCACAATGTGAGCACCATGTATCCATCTAATAATTAAGTTATTTTTCATTGCTTAGTTTTTAATTCTTTTTACCTATTATGGTATAGTAATTTTATTCTAGGTGCATCGTCTTCACATATAATCATATAATTAATGTACTCAAACAAAATATTGTAAAACATTTTTAAAAGAGTAATGGTGGAGTTTCTTGCCCATTCTTCTCCATACGAAACTACCTTTTGGAAGGGGCAACTAGAATCAATTCTATTTTTTGTAAATTTTGACGTTCAAAAGTGTCTCTTATGTGCCTATTTGAAATAAATGGTTTGACTTTGACTTTTGACTTTCTACAGTGGAGTAAAAATAGAAACCGTTATGCAAAGCTTGCTGAGGAAGTCACGCGTGTTTTAATGACGTCTTCAGATCCTTCATGTACCTATATTTCTGCTTACACCTACATTTCCATACAATCAACTCAGGCTATCACTACAAACGGTTAAACCAACATATGTTAGGTCTCTCTTAAGCAATTTTAATAGCATGTGTAAACGGCATGATTTTGATCCTTTCATAACAGGTGTGTCCTCGGCCAGAAAGTGCCTAAGCCTTGACTTTTTAAATTAAGATTTTGTATGTTCAGGTTTTTATTCTTGTATTGAATACGAAATGTAAATTTAATTTAAACTTGAATGTTATACTGTCTTTTTATTTCTCTTATTTTTTGGTATGTGTGTTGTGCTGTTCACACTCTTTCTTTCCGATCTGTTTTTAGAAGTGAAGACTTGTAATTGGCTGTCAGTGTCACATACTATTTTTATTCTGTTTGTTTTGTAGCGGCATCAACATCGCCACATACGAACCACGCGTCACACTGACGTAACGCAAAACCTGCATCGCGCAAGCAGAGTTTACCGCGCAACTAGCATATATACAACGTCCCACATCAACCGTCGGGAACTTTCGATCCAGCCCGTCCCCAATTTGCTTTGTTTTTCCCCAACGACGCCCTAAGCCGAGGTTCGTACCCCACAGGGGGTGCCCTTAGAGCGCTGTCGTTTAGTTTTTAATACTTATATTTACGCTCCTGGCTAGAGGCTTTAAGCTAATACCTTAGGGCAGCCACAGGAAAGACCGGTTAAGCAGTCACGGCCTCTCAAGGTCAACTGCGAGATGCCATACAAAAAAAAAAAAAAAAAAAATCAACCGTCGGGCAGTTGCCTACCAGACACAACACCCGTCTGGTCGGAGGATCCTCCCTTTTCTATGGTGGATGAGTGAACTTTACACCCTGTCCCTCATGCCACCAAAGTTTTAGCTGTAAGTCTTCCATATTTAATAAATAAGTAAATTAAGTGATTGACGGACACTGAACGACATATAATACAATAGTAGCTTTATTGTTACTACACTTATGGGCGTTTACTGTCCCTCTAATCTAAGTGTTAAGTTATGCCGTGCCATAACACCGGTACTCTGCATTCCGCAAACCGCATTCAATATGTCCCTTCCACCTTTTTAAGGTGGTTCATCGATCTAGCTAGGAGCAAAACAAACAGACAGACACACAAGTGGTTCTATAAAGGTCCCGATTTTACATTCAGACCTACGGAACCCAAAAAAAATGGATAGAGAGTCCAGTAGCTAAAAGACTGTCCACACTGCGCTTGACAATTCGAGGTCTCTTCTCAAAGACTCTAAAAGCCGAAGCTAAAATATACATAGACGTTCATAGTTATGGGTAGCAATGGAACAGTGCCTTAGCATTCCCCTTAGGCCATATATCATGCTTTAGCAACGTACTGAGACGATTGTAGGCGTTCAACGTGGGTGTTGTCTGTTTATGCACTGCTTCAACGATTTACATGCGATTTAGAGGAGTTTCATGTTGTTTCTTATATGGTTTGGTATTGTGATTATGGTGTGATATATGTATAAGCTAGGAAATAAGAAAAAAAGAAAATATAGGGCTGTCTTGTTGGTAATGCTTTTCCAAAAATTTGCTTAATACTATATTTTTTGTAAATCTTTGATAGTCGTTACGGGTCAGTTAGAAGCCCGAAAGTCTGACTACCAGTCTTAACAAGGGGTATCGTGTTACCCAGTAACTGGGTTGTGGATGTATGTTGAGCAGTGGTTCAATGTAAAATACTGGTTTTAAATTGCAGCTGGTTAGACTGGAAGCCGACTAACATATTTAGGAAAAGGCTAAGCAAACGATGATTATAATTTTGATATGGACAAGGCTTTATAAGGGATACCAACGAATTATTGTCTATATAATTTTCTAGCGAATTCATTGTCTATTTTAAGGATATAGTGAGGGATGAATTTCGACTCCCTCCAAAAAGTATCTACGCCAACTTCGCAGAATTTTCAATACATGATAAACTTATTTGAAAAACCCAATATTCCTGCAAAAGAAAGCCTTGTGGAAACTAACTCGAAAGACAGACTGTATGGAAGGGTTACCAATATGTTCGAAGGTGCAATGAACTCTTCATTTTACTGTCTGTTGAACAATACAAGTTGGATGTCGTGGGTTCGACGTAAAATATTGTCAACCGATTGATTTTCTTTTGTTTTTGGCTGTTTTTTTGTTCGAGGGTAGGTAGTTTTTTTTTTTCAAATAAGATAATTTTTGAAATGGCTTGTCAATTGCAAAGCAGCATACATAACATACATACATAATCAGCCTATAATGTTCCCACTGTTTTCTTTCACCGTTTTGAGAGCAGTGGTGATGAAATAATTTACACAACATAAAGCGCCTGTCTGGGTTCGAACCTACGACTTATTACTCGTAAGTTGCGGTTTTTACCACTGGGCCACGACTGTTCTCAGCAAAGCAGCTTAAGTGAAGAGAATCCTGTTTAAAAGTATAGGTTCTGGTGAAATGAATTTCACACTGCAGTTTTCTTCGCATTAAAAATGAACGAGTTTTATCACGTTTCCTCACTGCATGTTGTCAGTTAATATATTAATTTGCCAGCATTTTATACTACCTAAGTATCTCATAAAACAGTCTTAAAATTCTAACTTATAGTTAAACTTTTAGAACGAATCACCGTTAAATTTTGTCAATTAACTAGCGACCCTCCCCAGCTTCGCATGGTTTTTAAGACTTGACAAAATATCGAGATTATATGTAGCTAAGTTTAGTTCCGTGTGTAAAGAATAGCACCATCCTATTTCCTCTCGTGGGTGTCGTAAAAAGCGACTAAGGGACTTACTAGAGAATGGGCAGCAGCGTTCTTTATGCATTTTAACACCATACCGCGATCGCCAAACCGTCTGCCAAGCGTGGCGATTATGGCAACCCCCCCTTATTTTGGGAGAGGCCTGTGTCCAGCAGTGGACGTCTTTTGGCTGAAATGATGATGAAGTTTAATTATGATGTTTTATACAGATTTCCTTTTTTGGGGGGTTTTGTTTTTTTTTTTGTTTTATAGGTTTATGAACTTATGACATACGGTGCCGAAACGTGGACACTAACAGTCGGGCTGGTCCACAAATTTAAGGTCACTCAGCGTGCTATGGAGCGGGCTATGCTCGGAGTTGCTTTGAAGGATAAGATCAGGAATGAAGTTATCCGGAAGAGAACCGGAGTTACCGACATAGCCTGCAGACTAAGCAAGCTGAAGTGGCAGTGGGCTGGCCATGTTTGTCGAAGGACCGATGGCCGGTGGAGCAGACGAGTTCTTGAGTGGAGACCGTGTATCGGCAAGCGTAGTGTGGGGCACCCCCCAGCTAGATGGACCGACGACCTTAAAAAGGTTGCTGGGACAGACTGGATGCGGAAAGCGGAGGACAGGGTGTTGTGGCGAAGCCTGGGAGAGGCCTATGTCCAGCAGTGGACTGCTATAGGCTGAGTTGATTGATGAACTTATGACCCTTCCGGAATAAATTCTGTATAAACCGCATTAAAATCCATATTGTAGGTTAGAAGAACAACGCTGTCACACAAACAGCTACGAAAAGTGACATTAATTTAATTATTATAATAATATTTGTAGACAATGATAGATAGATAATTGTAGAACGAATCACAGTTGTCAATTTGAATTGCTTTAAAAAAAACTAAATAATGAACAAAAAAAAACGAGCGAGCCTTACAGTAGTCGCAAAAGATAAGTAACATCTGATCTCACCTTGGTAATAAGCAACTGAGCAGTGCCAGAAATTAACCTCAAAATTTTAAAAAGCAAAATACTGAAATATTTATCCGAATAATTATTAATTAATAGTGGTCGCCCACTGGTCGAAATTTGGCCCCCTGTAATTGCAATCTTTATAGAACGTACTAGTTCCTTGAGTACACTAATTACATGCAATTAAAAATTACTTACATGCTCAAACTCCTGCTACACACTTCCATCCCTTTTCACGAAATCACTCCCACAGAATCACTCCCACTCGCTCAGACAGCGAGGGGGCACTTCCTATTACACATCAAAAACTAGGTGTAGTTTTTCACCTTTTGGGGAAGAATGGATGTTTGAATGATGATTCAAACATCCATTCTTTCCAAAACCATATTACTCATATGTACACACATACAGTCACATTTTTCATATCAATAGCAGCCCGGTTGTCCGGAGCGACAGTATCGAGCGAAGCAGAAGATAGCCAGTCTAGAATGTGTAATGCATTCGGAATTCCCGTGCACGTAACATGCAAACTAGTATCGAATATTAAGGGGAATGTATTTTTGATGTCTAGTTGTCAATACCTTTGTGAAGATCTTAGAATTATACCAACAGATTTGCTTTTGTTTTTGTTTTGTTCGAGTGCATAAAAAATCTAAGTTTGTTTTACTACTAATTTAGTAGTAAAACCACTTGAAACACATGACAGCGTAAAAGTATAGGTTCTGGTGAAATTAATTTACACACTGCATACTTGTTTTCTCATTCAAAAATGAACGAGCTAGAATACGTTTGCTCACGGCATGTTGTCGGCTTTAGCATTTTACATTACCTAATGTATCTCTGCTCAAAACCATGTACAATCCCTCATTCGAACTCTAAGAAGTAATAGACGATCGCAGAACGAATTACAGTTATCAATTTTAATTTAATACTTATAAAACTAAATTTCAAATAAAAAAAACACAACACTTTTCTTCCCCAAAGCATATTAGTAATACGAATATACAGTCACATGTTTCATATCAATAGCGGCCCGGTTGTCCGGAGCGACCGTATCGAGCGAGGCAGAAGGTAGCCAGTCTAGAATGTGTAATGCACTCGGAATTCCCGTGCACGTAACATGCAAACTAGTATTGAATACTAAGGGATTTGTATTTTTGACGTCTACTTTTGCATATTTGTTTAGATCAACGAAGTAATTTTTTTAAAATTAGGTGTCTACGACATAAGGAGCAGCTATTGATTTTTGGAATAGGACCATATTTTATGGAATGGTGATTGGTCTGGCCGTTGGGGCACATGTGAAAGAAGTTAGTAGAAGATGAAATGAAAACTAGGGTGAAATAGAGAGAGGATACAAATAAGCTTATTTTTTTTTATTTTTTTTTTATTTATTTAAGTTCGGACAACAACATGGTCCAATTGTTAGTAAAATACCTTATCACTAGTGTTAGTAGTACACAAAACAAAAACAAAAATAACAATAGGTTGTGACTGTGGCAGGATGTGCAGAGAACGATAAAGCAAGGAATATGGTACCTGACCATTCTCCCCACATAGTGCCTCAGAAATGGGCTGTAAGGGTTCTCCACCACTGTTCTCAGGATGCTATTGTCACTGACCCGCATTCTACGCATCAATGATGCGACTTTTTTGCGAATCACTGCATGGAAGCCGGTTGTTCGGTTCTGAGCAAACATCTCCGATGCGCTACAGAAACGGGGCAGTTTCAACAGCATCCTAAAAACATTGTTATATTGGATGCGTAGAACATCTAGCGATCTTTTGGTGTAACTGACCCATAGACCCCCCGCATACAGACCTTGACATACTGCCTTGAACAGGGTGATTTTGACTTGGTCCGCACAACGAGAGAATCTACGGGCCAACATGTTCCCTCGGACCGCCAGTGCCCTACGTTCCCTTTCGATGTCTACATTATCTTTAAGGTCGTCGGTAAGTATGTGCCCCAAGTACTTAAATTGGTGGACTTTATTTATGCTATGCCATTTAGATAAAAACTAGGTTCATGATTAGGGCACTTACCGGCGGCCTTAAAGACCATGTATTCACACTTACGGACATTGTACACAAGGCTGTGCAAAGCAGCATACTCCTCGCAGACCTTCAACATTTCTCTGATAGATCCCTCAGTCGGGCCCAGAAGCACCATGTCGTCCGCATAGCTGATGCTGTTAATACTAACACTACCAACCCGGCAGCCGATACGCATACCACTGAGCTCGACTATGAGATCATTAATATAAAGGTTGAAGAGCCGTGGAGATGTCAACCCCCCCTGTCTCACACCGCACTCCAACCCATACGACTCAGAGAACGTTCCGGCCCACTTTACACAATTCGTTTGGTTTGCATACCAAATATATGTGTATACATATATATATATGTTTATACCTTTCAATAAATACATAAGAGGAAGTCTGAAAGTGGCACCGGTGACTGAAAAATTGTGCGGAAATCTTTGTCATGGTATGGACATGTGATGTGGAGGAATGAGGAAAATATCGTGAAAAAAGTTTTGAGTATGAATGTCGATGGCTATAAAAGTAGGGGAAGACCAAAGAAACGATGGATGGACTGTGTGAAAGATGATACGGCTAGAAAGGGAGTGACTACCGAGATGACGACTAATAGAGAAGTGTGGAAGAAAGGGACATGTTGCGCCGACCCTAAATAAATTGGGATAAGGGCAGGAGAATTATGATAATAAAGCTTATACCAGTCTACCACTAATAAAAAGAAAAGGATAATCCTACCCTTCTGAATCCTAGAATAAAACATCAGAAAGCGGTACCTACTGCTTTTCAACCATAAATAAGTACTGAATGCAGGATTACTCCTAAATTTAGCCCTGACTGGAAGGAGGTTTCTGTCTCTCTGGAGCCTGATTACGAGTAGCTAATATTTTTACAAAATTACTCTAGTTCTCAATGTATAGACATAGGTATTACTTCTGTATTCAGAAACAGTTTTGCTTCACAGCAGGCTTTACTGAAATAAATCAATTAAATGTGTCAAAAAACTGAAGCATTTAACAAATATTAGCCGATTTCATTTCGAATCAATGAATACAAACAACAATTTAGTTTTACAAAAAGCCGATAGCACCATTGTAGTAATTGCTTTTAGGATTCGCTTTTCTGTAAAACAAATTAATTTGTCATCTATGTTTTTAGCATTGGATGGACAATACCATCAGTAATATGGCTAATGTTATCTTTTATTCTTGGAAATGTTTTTGTAACTTTCATTTGTTTCAATTCTCGACTGTGTAATTGTTAAATATCGTCTCGAACTTGTTTTGTTACGGAGGAAATGTCAAAAACGAAAAATTTTATTTACAGAAAACTTAAGCCGGACGCTCGCTCAGACCAGACGCTTCACTTTTTGTTCATTTTTGGGGTTCTGTACCGTAAAAGGAAAAAAACCAGCCAAGTGCGAGTCGGACTCGCGTGCGCAGGGTTCCGTACCATTATCTATGAAAACGGCAAAAATATCACGTTTGTTGTATGGGAGCCCCCCTTAAATATTTGTTTTATTTTAATTTAATTATTTATTTTTAAAGTGAATATATAACTAAATATTCTGTGAATATTTCAAGCGTCTAGCTGTTGCCGTTATCAATATCGAGCAAAAACGAGCAAAAAATTCACGTTTGTTGTATGGGAACCCCCTTAAATATAATATTTATTTTATTCTGTTTTTTAGGATTTGTTGTTATAGCGGCAACAGAAATACACCATCTGTGAAAATTGCAACTGTCTAACTATCACAGTTCATGAGATACAGCCTGGTGACAGACGGACAGACAGCCAGATAGACGGCGGAGCCTTAATAATAGGGTTGCCGTTTTACCCTTTGGGTACGGAACCCTAAAAACGGAACGTATACAGTATCTCTCCAATGTCGGGCACATCTAATTTTCTCCGAATCTACTGAACCAATTAATTTGAAACTTGGTACACATAATTATGAGTTTCTGTGACCCAACACATTCGTTTAACGTAAATAAATTAGTTTTGAATATGAGGGTCATTTATGGAGAGCAAATTAGAAAATTAAAAAAAAGTTTTCTAACCCGTTTGACATATAAAAAGAAAGGGCTGAAGGGGTTTATAATTTTAAAATAAATACTTTTAAAGTTATTTAAGAAAGTAGATGAAAATTAACCATTCCCCCTTTATATTCTAAACTACTGAGCTGGAAACTAAAAATAAATAAATACAGAAAAAGGTTCTTTACTAATAGATTGCAGGAAAACCTATAAGAAGTCTATGGTGTCTCTTAATATTGTGCGTACAAACTTACATAATTGCAGTTGGAATGTATGGGAGAACATGTTTCTCAACTACAAAGTTAATTTTGTTTATGGAATAAATTAAACAACAACACATTTAAACAAAACATAGTAGGTAACATATTCATTGTACGTAACCCTCACCACGTGAGTTCAACACGTACTTGTCCAGTTTTTCTCTTTCATTCGGCCGGATCTTCCACGAAATGCATGAACAAAAAATTTATCAAAAGTGAAAAATTAATTTATAACTGAACTGATCCACCGATGTCGAATTTCGGCATCTTTCTCTCGCTTATCTATGATCGGAAAATTAAATGAAAGGAACAGATGAGCGTTCTTTGTAATTTTGTCGTGTGACCGAGGATTGAAACCAAAATGAGCCTTCACTTAAGTGAGCTGATTTCTCAACTGCCAAATAGGTTTTATCTGTAGAATAAATAAAGCCTTTTGACATTATTTTTTATACAAAAGATGGAAACGATTGGAAATTCAGTTCTATCTCAAATAAATAAACAAACAGTCGGTGATCTAAATATAACTTTGATTTGAAAACACAGGGGGTACTATTACCTCCTGTGTTTTCATAACAGCGTTATAGTAGTTGTCCTTCGGCCCGTCGTCCACGACAATACTTACTCAAAAGTCAATCAAACTGCCTAGTGTTTTTCAAAATATGTGGTGGTCGGCTTCCAGTCTAACCGGATGCAGCTGAATACCAGTATTTTACATGGAGTGACTGCCTATCTGACGTCCATAACCCAGTAACTGGGTAAAACGATACCCATTGGTAAGACTAGTTTTCAGACTGTCGGGCTTCTGACGACCCCTATTACAACTGTCAAAGTTCAACGAATGGTAGCCAGAGCCAACGAGCTATAAAAGTCTAGAATACAAGTCTAATAGTCTACTACAATAAATATGGCCATTTTATTACAAAAAGTGACAGCTAGCACTTGTCAGATTACTCCAGCGAATTAATAATTCATCTTTAGTAAGCCGCATCGCGTCGTCCTTCGCTTTAAGTTGCATTTGACGAAGTAGCACGTACTTGACTGACCTACATTCAGACCCAAATATCACTAGAAGCCTTGTTGTATCCATCTTCTAACTCAAACCACGATGTAAGAAGATCACTCATTCCATAATGCTAAAACATTATTCAATCCACAACATCAATAATTTGCAACGCTTGGCCCAAAGGCGATAGTCGGACTGGTCCGAAAATATTTTATTCTCAAGGTTCCATCTTGAAACTCAATTTTCTGTATCGAACTCCTACCTGACTCGAATCCGTAATATCTGAGATGCGTCTGTCAAAAGCGTTGGACGGATGTTGATATAAATCTAATCGTATTTGGGACAGATTGCATTTGCAATGCTGGTAAAAAATATATGAGGTGACAATTTCGGAGAGGATTTTGATAAACGGGTGATGGAGATCGATGAATAAAGTCAGAAGCGTTGGACGGATGTTGATATAAATCTAATCGTATTTGGGACAAATTGCATTTGCAATGCTCGTAGAAAATCAATGAGGTGAAAATTTCGGGGGGGATTTTAATGAAAGGGTAATAGAGATCGGTAAATACAGTTACTTGTTTAGACGTATGCGAGTAGCTTGCATGCCTTTGTAAACAGCTTCTGATTGGTGAATGAATCACAGTGGTTTGAAAGTTACTTGCATGCTTGGATGCAAGTTACAGGCATATATATTACGTGCTTTAGGCACCTTTCCCGGCGCCGTCGAGGAAGCGACTAGGTATCAAGGATTTTTTCGTTCAAAAAACATACAAAATATTGTAGGTTCCGTGTAAGTAAAATATATACGTATATTAATAGTTGATTGCTGACTGTTCACGCCGCGCCGGCAAGTATCAAAATCAAAATATTTTATTTCACATAAACCTTGGTGCACGGTTCCAATTGGTCGTTTCCTATAGAGAAGAGCCGGCAAAAAACTCCACGGTTACTCTTTTTAAAAAAATGGGCTTTTACAATGCTTTCAAGTTACAGTGTTAATAGGTATGGAAGGACAGTGTAGGCCCGTCAACAATTACCAAGTACTTAACATAATAGAAGATGGTTTACAAAACTACAGTCTATTAAGCCTACAACGTTCTCACATTCACAAATTATAAAAGAATGTGTATAAAATATTACTAAAATAATAATAATGTAAACAAAACAAATAAAAAATAATAATATAATAAGTACTCGTTGGTCGCAGCAACAAGAGCTATCAAGGAGAGTACTCGCTTAGCGACTCTCGCTTGGCTGGCAGAACACTCGCTAAGAGACTCACGCTTGGTACATACGCAGTCATAATCAGCCTATAAAGTTCCCACTGTTGGGACACAGGCCTTCTCTCTGTGAGCGGGAGTGGACTGTAAGGCTATGGTCTCCTATAAACGCCGTCGGCGGCGTACAGCGTCATGCCGTACGCCGCGACACGATGCTTACTATAGAAATGTACTGTTGTGGTCTCTTTCACACGCTGACGTTGGCGTGTGGACTCCGTATGCGGCATTCAAACGCTTTGCGTCGCATCTCTACTTATTTCGAAGCATTGCAGCATGAATGTCGTATTTGGCGTCAGTACAAAATGTCTCAATTTTATAAAGAAAAAGACGAATTATTAATTGAATCTGTCAAATGCTCTAGCTCCCTATTCAAGTAACACAAGCGCCGCCAAAACTGTCGAATTTATATCCATTTTATGTCACACGACTACACGCGAGCACTGTTTGTCGACTACTGTTGTGAACGAGACGTCGTCGTTTGCTATGAGATGTATTGACCGCTGACGCTGTGCCTGGCCTTTAGGCGTCGATCGGAACGTAAACGCTGAAATCGGACGCCGAGGAGACCGAAGCCTCAGGCTTTGAACCGACTCTAATCTACCACGTAGGCGTAACGCTTCTTGGTAGATGTTACTTCGAATTTGTGGTTCTAGGACCTACCGGTTTCCTCACGATGTTTTCCGTCACCGTTTTGAGTGCAGTAGTGATGAAATGATTTACACAAAGTAAAGCGCCTGCCTGGGTTCGACCTACAACTCGTAAGGCTGGGCCGTTTCCACTGGGCCACCACTGTTCTTACATACGCATACCAGCGGGCCTCAAGACGTTTGTGACAAGACATGATAAATTATGTCATGTCAATTTGTACTAGCATTTTATGACAAAATAGTTTTATCGCTCAAACTGTGATAAAATTTGTGACTCAAGTCATGTCACAATAGGCCGTGCTCGCTTTGCAGCAAGTAATCGCTCGTCATCGCCTCACACTCGCTGCTCGTTGCTGGCCAAGTAGTCGATTTTTATTCGCACACTGCTATATTCCGCCACAATCCCGATAATATTGAAGCTGCTGAACCACTAATACGATGACCACTTCTGGTAAAGGTTATCCTGGCAATGATACTATAAGTAAAAAGAGGTACATAGATTATACACGGTCCGCAAGTGGCTCGTCAAAACTTGGCTAATTAGCCACAATTTCTTCGTCTTGTCTCTTTTTCGCTCCCGTTAATTACGATATGCCGTCCTACTTCCACGTGTCATCTAATAGTGTGACATTGTGCCGTTTTTGAAGGTCGAATGTGGAGTAGGTAATCTATTTACGTTTTTTTTCTTATAATATCATTGTATCCTGGGTCGTGTTGGGTACAATATACTGCGATCGCCAACCCGCCTGCCAAGCGTGGCGATTATGGCAACCCCCCTCCCATTTTGGGGGAGGCCTTTGTCCAGCAGTAGACGTATTTCGGCTGGAATGATGATCCTGGATCGTTAAGTATTATAAGACAAGAAAATATTCAAGAAGAGAGCATAGTAGTAGTCGCCCATTGTAATGAAATACCATATAGTAGGGCCTTAGTCGGTAAAACCGGCTGAAACTAACATTTTGAATCTATACACACAACATCATACTTTAAAACCGTCTTTGATGAAAAATCTACAGAAAAATAAGTGGCGGATAGAACTTAACCAAAAAGTACTAAAGTTTTTCATGTTAAAGTTTATTACCATTTTAATAGCTTTTTTCGCATAACACGTAGGTACTAGGCCCTCGGGATATAATGCTTAAATCTTAGAGGATAAACAGAATGTATAAATAATGATGCTAGTGGAAGTATACAAGAAAACTAGCCAAGTGCGTGTCGGACCACGCACAATGAAGGGTTCCGTAGTTGGGATGACTTTATCTAATAAAAAACTTAACACTGTAGTTGAAAAACCTGTTCCCCCATACATACCAACTGCAAACGTAAGTTTATACCAACAATATTGAGTGATTTACTATGTTATTTTAAGACCATTGACTTCTTATAATCTATAAGTTAAGAACTATTTTCTGTATTTTTTTTCAGAATTTTAGGCTCAGTAGTTACGGAGATAAAGGGGAATGGTCAATTTTCATTTATTTTCTTAAATAACTTTATAACTAATTATTTTAAAATTATGAAAAATATTTTTTTAAACCCTCACAATAAGCTCTTTCTTAAATATGTCACACGGTACAGTTTCCAAAACTTTTATTTTTTTATTTTCTAATTTGCCAAATTAGAACATTACTTAAATAATTATTTATTCTAAATTAATTAATGTACATTGCATGTCCGTGTTTGGGTCACAGCATTCATATGTGTACCGGATTCGGAGCCAATCGGCTATGATAGACGGACGGACGGATTTTTTCCTTTTGAGGTGAGGATTCCTAAAAATAATATCATTAATATGATTATTATTCTTAATCATCTTGATAAGAATGAATACATTAATTACCATTATTAATTAATAGAAACAGAAAATGTTTATTTGCATAGAATGTAGGTATACAGGTGAGTTGTAATAAAATTATGTTTCGTTCCAGGTACATTCTACCATTTGGCATGCAGACATGTGTACTTATACCGTATAATTATTAAAATATCTAAATAATAAGAAAGAACAAAGAACATACATGTTATTTAGCACAGGTTAAAAGGCACACAAATATACACCAGATTTAAAAAAAAACCGGCCAAGTGCGAGTTGAACTCGCGCACGAAGGGTTCCGTGCCATTATCTATAAAAACGGCAAAAAAGTCACGTTTGTTGTATGGGAGCCCCCCTTAAATATTTGTTTTATTTTAATTTAATTATTTATTTTTAAAGTGAATATATAACTAAATATTCTTTAAATATTTCAAGCATCTACCTATTGCCGTTATTAATATCGAGCAAAAACGAGCAAAAAAATCACGTTTGTTGTATGGGAGCCCCCTTAAATATTTATTTTATTCTGTTATTTTGTATTTGTTATTATAGCGGCAACAGAAATACATCATCTGTGAAATATTCAACTGTCTAACTATCACGGTTCATGAGATACAGCCTGGTGACAGACGGACAGACAGACAGACAGACGGCGGAGCCTTAGTAATAGGGTTCCCGTTTTACTCTTTGGGTACGGAACCCTAAAAAACAAGTAAAAAGTGTAAAGTCCGATGAAAAAAATTAGCAGAAAAGTGTGCCTCATGACTGCGCCAAAAAGGCCCAGTTCAGCAAAAATGCCAGACAACTAGTGCCTGACGCTGGTTTTCAACTGAACCTAAAAAAAAAGAAGAGAATAAAAACAATCCTCAACAGGCTCGGGATCTTACAGACAGGTGGCCTGTGTCCCAGCAGTGGGAAATATATAAAAAATAAATTTTAAACAACCCTCAACAGGCTCGGAATCTCACAGACAGGTGGCCTGTGTCCCAGCAGTGGGAACGTTATAGGTTGATTATGAATAAAAACAGCAATTAGTAATAGAAGTATAGATTGTAAGATAGAAGGGCTAATTAAAGTCGCTGCTCAGTTGCTTATTACCAAGGTGAGATGTCAGATGTTACACATCAGTACCCGGACGAATGGAAGATCACTCGAGTTATCCCAGTCCCAAAAGGGGGTGTCACCGCCACCGGTCGGTATCCACTCACATCAGTGCCTACTGATGTGAGTGGATACCGACCGGTGGCGGTGCTGTCGGCGTTTGCTAAGGTATTTGAATCTGTCTTGCATAAAAGTATTTATACGCACGTTAGCTCACAGCTGTCTGACGCTCAACACGACTTTCGGCCGGGTCGCAGTACGGGGGGTAACTTGTTGTCATTTGTTAACTACCTGTCGCCCGTCATTGACGCCGGAGGGCAGGTGGATGTGGCATATTTCGACTTCCGGAAAGCGTTTGACACCGTGGATAACGATGTACTTTTGGGCAAACTCTCTACTATGGGATTCACACCGCACTTGCTCAAGTTCTTTGCTAGTTACCTTGGCGAGCGCCGACAGTACGTTGAGTTTGCTGGTCATGAATCCAGACCTTATTACACGTACTCCGGGGTAAGTCAAGGGAGTAATATTGGACCTTTGGAATTTATTATAACAATTAATGATTTGCCAAAAGTCGTGAAAGAGGCAAAGTGTCAACTTTTTGCAGATGACTTAAAATTATCCCTTAAGATTGAGAACACTGCAGACTGTAATCGGCTCCAGTCTGACATTGATAATGTGGTCCAATGGAGTAAATCCAACAAGCTGCATTTTAATATTAAAAAGTGTTGTGTGATGAGCTACAGCCGCGCGCGTGCTCCATTACAGCATCAGTACGAGATGGACGGTGAAGTTATGCCGCGTGCCTCACATGTACGAGACCTGGGCGTACAGATGGTATCTGAGCTGACGTTCCGCAAACACATAGTTGAGATGTGCGGCAGGGCTTTCAGAAATCTCGGGTTCATCTTGAGACAGTGTAAGGATTTTACCGATACTGCAACGGTTAAAGCTTTGTATAATGCACTTGTTGTCACTTGGAGTCATCTGGAAACAAGTGCAATCCTTTGGAATCCACATGAAGGGAAATACAGCCTCATGTTGGAAAAAATTCAAAACAAATTTACCAGATTTCTCTATCACAAACAGTACGGAGTTTACCCTTTTTATCCCCTGATGTACCTAAGTCTTTCGTCCTGGGCATGGTTGGGTACACCAGGCTGACAGTGAGAAGGGACGTGGCACTGGTCAAGTACGTGGCTCGCGTACTGCTAGGGTTGCTGCACCACCCGGAGGTGCTGGCAGCGCTGCGGCTACGCGCGCGCCGGACGGGTGCGTAGGTGCGCGCCGCCGCCCCGCTCTGTTAGACGTGCCAGCGGCTAGGACTAACCTACTCAAGTTTGCCCCTATGTCACTAGCTGCACGTATTATTAACAGTATTACAGTTTCAGAGGATATATTTGGGCAAAACCTGCCGAGATTCATTGAAATGGCACAAATAATTATTGAAAGAGGTATATTATAAACGTTGTCATGTTTATAATAAAATATAATTTAATTATGTGTAATTTTCCTTACCAATTATTTGTTTTGTATAAATCTGTGTAAGTAATAAATCTGTGTAAGTAGACATTGTGACTTATAACATCGCCTTGGATAAGTCTGTAAAGGTGTTATAATTGTGATTTAAATAAATAAATAATAATTATGCGACTACTGTAAGGCTTACTCGGTTTTAGGGTTCCGTACCCAAAGAGTAAAACGTGACCCTATTACTAAGACTCCGCTGTCCGTCCGTCTGTCTGTCCGACTGTCACCGGCTGTATCTCATGAACCGTGTTAGTTAGAGACAGTTGAAATTTTCACAGATGATGTATTTCTGTTGCCGCTATAATAAACAATACAACCGACTCGCACTGGGCCGGTTTTTTTTTTTTTTTTAATACGTTTTATAAGCACCGGTTGGTAGTATTCTTCATATTGGGACCTCATAGTTGTAGTTAGATTTCTCGTGTTCTTAAATGTTACCGATAATTCAGTAACGCATTTAACATACCTAAGTATTTTGTTTTTAACAGACATACCTACTTTCGTTTTTACAGCCTTTTCCCAAAATCGAATGTACCTATTGTCAAAAGTATTGGTATTGAATACAAAGGTTTGTTGAGTCAATAAACTTATCTTTTTCTTTTTTACTTACATTCTATTTTATTTTTGTAATTTTACAAATTCTCTTTTCAAAATATAATTTGGAGATCAAATCAAATCAAATCATGTATTTTTGCAAACATGGGTAATTAGTACATAGATGTTTTCTTAAAATGTAGTCCTCCATATTCTACCGTCTCACGATATGACCGACGAGATTTCTAATAAAATTATTACATTAAAAATCAACGTATTTTTAAATCAAATAATCAGTTATGTCACCTGTCTATACCATTCCTAGAAATTGCGTGTTATTTTGTTCAAAACCTGAGTCTCCTTAACAATTTCAAAAAAACTTAAATAGAATTTATTTATCAAATATTCAGTCCAATTATTCTTCTAGTTGAATTTTTAAAGCTCGCAAAAAGAATTCATTGTAACTTTTGCAATTTCAATAGTTTTATTGCGTTAAGAGTAATTTAATCTTTACGGATTAAATTTTCCATTATTAGTTCTTGAAATTACAATTTAAATTAGCAACTGTAAAAGTAATTTAATTTAAATAAACATTTTATTTTGACCTTTTAACGGTTTACGCCATCGTTTTTTTATTAGACTAAAAAGCGTTATTTAATTAAGCATAAACCAAAACCATTTTAAAAATAATTGAGAAACCAACTTAGAAAGAAAGAAAGAAAAATGCGTTTATTGGCATTACAGCAACACAATACACCATAAAACTATAAAACCAGCCAAGTGCGTGTCGGACCACGCACAATGAAGGATTCCGTAGTTGGGATGAATTATCCTAAGAACAAACTTAACATTGTAGTTGAAAAACCTGTTACCTCCCATACATTGATACAAGCCACGGTTAATTTCCCAATTGAAAATGAAAGTTAGTAATCGCAAAAAACAAAAATCTGTATTAAAATTACAAATTAATGATTTTCGTACTTTTTCCTTTACTTGTGCTGCAAGAAAGATCTCAATCTTGCTTATTGCCAAATTTCATAATTCTAGGTCAACGGGATGTACCCTATTATAGGTTTTGATTTATTTGCGAGTATCAAAACTATGTCACTTTTATCACCGTATTTTTTTATTGCGGTAACGTAAAAGCTTGATTTTTTAGAGCACTAAAGGACCGTAGACCTACGTATTTGATATTAATTTCAACTTGATACCTCCACGCTGCCTGCTTTTTCTGAGAAAAAGGGTCTCGACAGACTGGCAGATAGACAACGACAACGAAATGATCCTAGAAGGGTTCTGTTTTTCCTTTTTAGGTACGGAACCCTAAAAAACAGAAAACAATGATTATAATGCCAAAAGGGCCTCAGCTCAGCATAATGTCAGATGACAACACAAGTTGAACCTACCACCTGACACTGATTTTCAGCTTGTTAAGTTCACATCTACAATGGCAGCACTGTATGGTGGCTTGTGACGTTTGCAAGTTTTAATGAATTTCCATTTAGAACAGGCAGTGTAAATCAAATTTCCA
This sequence comes from Tiliacea citrago, assembly GCA_963921375.1. NCBI lineage: Eukaryota > Metazoa > Arthropoda > Insecta > Lepidoptera > Noctuidae > Tiliacea > Tiliacea citrago. Next base: position 10,752,331 of record OY992804.1, read on the forward strand.
CGCAAGCTCCGCCCCTTGCTCCCCGCCACTCCGTTATGAGCGAAACGCTAACACATCAGCAATAAAGTTGAATATCGCGTGTACTCTTAGATCGTGTTCGAGCACGAAACCAAATAGCGTAAGTCTCAATTCTTATTTCGTTTATAACTAAAGTAATAATTGATCTAGAGAAAAAATATCTGGTGGCTGGATAATAAAGAATATTTCTTGCTGTGAATATCTATTTTAGACATAAAAACCAAACAATCTTGTTTGTTTTTATTTCATCCTTAAAAAAGACATGATTTTCGAATAAAAAATGTATCTAGAGAAAATATTACAATTACGTAACTGTCTTCAACATGGAAAGAAAAAGATCCAATAAATCATTTATTAAAGTTTCATTTTACTTGTATGTGTGACTGTTTCAGAATATTCATGCAAATTAACAGAAAAATAATTACTTCTCTTAATATTGATTAGTAAATGTGAGGAGGATACAGATGCTATAAAATACATTGTATTACGGGCTGCAATAATAACGTACCGCTGGAACTATAATTTACCGAATGGATAAATTATATTTTTATAATTCACTGGTGCCATCATACAGTATCTATAATAATCATGCGAATTAATAACTAAGATGTAAGATCTACAAAGTTAATTGATCGAAAATGAAAGTTTCTCTGATCATTGAGGAAGAAACTAGATGGGTCTGCATTATTGATAAAATCGCTTCATGATTATTATAGTAAGCAGTTTTCAATTCTATTCCTAGGTTTTACTTTCCACCCTCATTGCCAAGTAATCTATAAAATTAAAAATAAACATCCTGCACTCTTATGAATTGTACCAAACATATTTTCTTCAGTGCAGTTGTAAGGCCATAGAGCGATACAAAATATATTTTATGTGATATTTCTCGGTCTAATACCGTTCTATTATTTGCTTCGGCGTCGACATACCTCCGTTAAAAGAATTTTGGTTTGGAATTCTATAAGAATGTCTTTCTTAACTACTAAACAAATAAATAAATGATTATGATACTGCTACGGGAATATTTTCTCTTGGTTTTGTAACAAAAAGTTCAGCTAGCATTGCAAGGAAATGTGTAAACAGTTTTATTCAAATAGGAGGTAGTTGCTAAATAATAACAGCTGCTCGGGTCAAACGAAGGTAAAGCTACACTAGCCGCGGTCGATTCGTAGATGGGTGACCATCCATTACATATCGAGACTCCTCCGTGCCTCAAAAAGCACGCTAACTCGTTGGTCCCGGCTGTCATTCGTAGATTTTTCAAAAAGTCCAAAAAGTCTGACAACCAGTCTTACCAAGGGGCATCGTGTAACCCAGTAACTGGGTTGTGAATTAAAACAAGGTGACGAGCATACCAAATATAGTGGTTATTATAGAACGTGATGGGTGACGATAATGGAAGACGTGTAGGTAGAGAAAATATTGTTATTTGTTTTAGAAGCTTCAACAGTCGGGCAAACAGTCTTACTAAGGGGTATCGTGTTTATCCAGTAACTGAGGTGTGGAGGTCAGATAGACAGTCGCTCCATGTTAAATAATGCTATTCAGCTGCATACGGTTAAACTGGAAGCTGTGTTCAACATAGTCAATGGGAAAAAGCTAGGCAGATGTTGATGATTTGACGGCTGACTATTATTTTCAAAGGTGGAAGGTGCAGCGTGGTTAAGCTCCCCCAACAGGTATTCCAAAGACCTATTAAAGGTTAAGGGAATTCATTGGGTAGGTGCAGTGCTAGACTGGTTGTTGTCACGATATTGGGGACCCCCCCGCCCCCCCCCCCCCGCCCATCAATGGACGTCTTTTGGCTAAGATGATAATTATTGCTTGATTTATTATGGTGCATATAATAAAGAGTATTCTATTCTATTCTATACTCGAATCCTTAGAAGAAAGAAGTATTAATATAATGATACCCCATCATTAAATTAATACTTGAAGCGAAAACTTTGGACCTCTTTTTACGAAAATTACGCGGACGGAGGAAAATGAAATTGGGAACAATTAAAGTTTATATATAATATAATATGGAGGATGAGTGCAGAAAGCTAATATTTTTATATGAATTATAAATAAAAAACCATGCGTTTGACACGAACACACGAGATAGATAGGTGACAGAAGTGACAGCTTGACCGTGGAACAAGTAAGTACTACTCATGGAATTAGTAAGTACTATATAGATTGTAAGTAGTATGGGTCGAATTTCGACCAGTTTTCGACCACTAGTTGTGAAAAACGTCAACGCCGGCTGTCGCTGAAAACCAACGCTGAGGCTCTGTCTCGCATAGGGCCGCAGCATTATGCTGAGCGATGGCGGTTTTGCGTGAATGTGACGCATATTTTCCCTCAACTTGTTCTTTCGTGTTTGTGTTTTTATTTTTTTGCGTTATGTTTACCGTAAATAGACGTATTTTCTTTCTTTCTTTCTTTTCTTTAAAAAAATGCTTGAGAGAGTCCCACTAATAAACAGGAATGTACTGATTTGATTGCAAAAATGCCATTGACTACCCTATTTCAAAACTCTAAGCCTAAAACCTGCAATAAAATAAAAATATACCTAACTCCCTTAAATTGGAATCCTGAAAAGCGCATAACGAACGTAAAAAATAAAATTTATGAAAGCCATCCCTACCAGATTGGTTTCATGAAATTTTTTGTAATAAAATAACAAAATCCGGTCTCTATAACAGAACTAATAGTTTTGAAATCCAAAAACTGACTTTAGAATTTATTTCTGGTTTATTGCAGTTTCCAATACCAAATGGCCAGATTTGGTTCGTGTATTTAATGTGTATTTGAGTTTTCATCGCTACTTTTTTTTTTTTGGTTCTGTATGGTGTGATGATTTGATGCTATGTTGTGTTCTTTTAACTGAACAGAGCTGTGCTGCTGGGGAGTTTCTTGCGCCACATTTTCTTCCCAGCTAAAGCATTAAGAAGTCGTGACGGGCGTTTTGGGGGACTGTCTTATATTGCAATAAACTCAATAATGGTTTAACAAACAGAGAACCCGAAAAGCATTCAAAATCAAAAGTCATTTACTCAAACTAAACTGAGAATCAGTACTTTTTGAACGTTCAGATTACATAACAATGACAGAATTTTAAGATCCTGTAGTAGTAATATCTGCTGCTGATAAATTAAACTATTTCGTGCAAGTTTCCCTAAAAGCAAAAAAACCGGCCAAATGCGAGTCGGACTCGCACACGAAGGGTTCCGTACCATTATCTATAAAAACCGGCCAAGTGCAAGTCGGACTCGCGCACGAAGGGTTCCGTACCATTATCTATAAAAATGGAAAAAAAATCACGTTTGTTGTATGGGAGCTCCCTTAAATATTAATTTTATTCTGTGTTTTAGTATTTTTTGTTATAGCGGCAACAAAAATACATCATCTGTGAAAATTTCAACTGTCTAAGTATCACGGTTCATGAGATACAGCCTGGTGACAGACGGACAGACAGACAGACAGACAGACGGACAGACAGACAGACAGACGGCAGAGCCTTAGTAATAGGGTTCCCATTTTACCCTTTGGGTACGGAACCTTAATAAAAATTAAGGCAAATCAATATTACGGTAACGAAAATTGAGACATAACATAAAATCACGCATGTAATTCCTCGAAGGGTTAGGCAGAGGTGTACCTATAGTACACCTACATTCCGCCAGTTATTTTTAAGTCCCATGTAATAGGTTGCAAGGCTATTTAATGAACTCGAGAGATAATGGAACAGAAAGACCGAACGAATCCGGACCTTAGAAATAGATCGAAAATAAGGTCAATATTAAATTACCTACTTAAGCATAATATCCTAACAGCAACAGAGTTTAATACTCCGTGAGTCTAATAAATATCACTGTTTAGTACATAATGAAATGAAAGTGTTTATTCTGTAAATAGGTTATCGGAATAAATTACACGTCATATTAAAAAAAAAAACCAGAATAAGCAAGATGGAGTCGAAATTTCCTATCTGACTGACCCCTGAAAATAAATAGCGAAACAAACTCAGGGGTCAAAAAGTCTCTGCCAGGGTTACGAGCCTGTCCGAAAGGGATATCGTGGCCCTGGCACACATGCATTTGAAGGAACACGGGTGGGTTTTAGTCAGTAAAAGTCTGACACGCCCTCCCGCTCCGCCCAGAGCGGGAGAAGTTATTTGATAAATTCCCAGGCTCAGAGTCTCTTTTAAAATCCTGACATGATCTTGGTCAGATCATGTGAGGACCATTTAGAAACGTGTCTCAAATGGTATTTTGAGGAAAGAACCACACAAGAGTGGACCTGTCCAGTCAGTGCAAGCATTCGTCAGTAATCGTGCAGCTCAACTCAAGACTTAAGGAGCTCAACGACTCGACGACAACACTACACAATAAACAACAACGACATACAGTCAATGAGGTTGGCAAATCAGAATACCAGCGCTGCGATACTTATTTTTTTTTTTTTTAAGTGCCGCAGCATCATGCTGAGATACCCTTTTGGCCTTTTGGCCTCGTACAGGACTTTCTGTTTTTATTTTCATTTTTACTTTATTTTTGTTTTTGATCTTTATGTTTCTATGAGTGTGTTTTTGTATAGTTTAATTTGTGATCTGTGCGAGTCCCAATAAATGCTTTTTCTTTCTTTCTTTAAATGGAAATTGAACCAATAGGTAACCGTTACCACTTTTCTCAGTCCTCGATTAATGTTCCTTAGGAAGATTAGCACAAATAAAACTAGGTCAAGGGAGAAGAAATAAATAAAATAGGTCGCAAATAGAATTCAATTATGAAACAATTATTCGCCGACGAACACCCTCCAAATACTGAAGTTCTGTCTATGAAAGATAATTTAATAAGTATCATTAAAAACGGGTATCTTCATAACATAATAAGTCTAAAACATACACCATATCGAAATTAGTTTCTTTGACGTAAAGCATTTCGAGCAAATTCCTATCTTATATCCCTACGGCTGGATGGAATCGTAAAAACAACTATCATGATAAATGGTAATCAGAGATTTCTATGCGACCGGTAGTCGCCAAATATGATTTGGATTATCTAACGCAAGTCTTTCTCATTGAGCTGGAAATATGACATATTTCTTCCATTCCATTTACGATTAGTATTGGCATCCGTACTTCGATAAGGAGAACTGTTTGATATCTGAACATGGTTAGGCTGCTTGTTCATTAAAAGCGGAGCGAGTAAGCGAAGAAGAGCGAGAGAGCATTGTAGCGGAGGATCCCTGTTCACTGAAGCAGAGCGGTGCGAATGCGCAGTTCTTCCATCGTGACGATGGCACGTATTTTAATTATACAAGGTGTAATTGGAAAACCCTTAGGGGTTCACTGTACTCATTAGGGGAGTATAACGTAGGGCATCTTACCGGAGGCGGAGACGCAGGTGGACAAATAAAGAAAAAAAATATTAACTTAACATTAAAATTCTAAGTCCTCCTAGGTCGTGTATTTTCAAACCCTCATAGCTTCGGCCTGGATAATGTGCGCCTTCTTTCCATCGGGGTAGTGAGAAACTATAGAACGCCACTTAATTGCTACCTTTTTTTTTTTTTTGGGTGGGAAATTATCAAATAACTTCTCCCGCTCTGGGTGGAGCGGGAGGGAGTGTCAGACTTTTACTGACTAAAACCCACCCGTGTTCCTTCAGATGCCTCTACCTACGCTCCTTACATACTCCTTTTGCTTTGTTTACGTTCATACACGCACGCCGGTTGCGAGTACTACGCATCTGACCGTTCTGAAGAATATCACCAATCTTCAATGTTGGAACATTTAATTATGCTAGCAATGTTAAAACTCAACAGCATGTTGGTTTTTTTTATTTGCTGAATTGCGGGGGAAGTCATAGGTATAATATGTATTGCACGGCACAATAATCAATGTCACTATTCTAGTTACTATTTAATTCAAAATTACACACTCCGTTAACATGAACATGATAATTATCATGCCCGTATTCCCCAAATTATTAGGCAGAGGTGTACTTATAGTACTCCCACTTTTCACCAGTTATGTTTAAGTCCTATGTAATAGAGGGCGAGCCTATTGCCATCAACTGGGCACAAATCCAGATTCAGAGCTGCTACTGAGCGGCCTGTGAATCGAACCCAGGACTTTATGCTCAAATAAATTGTTCCACACTCTAATTACTTCAGGATACCCAAAAAAGAGTGGCTATAGAGGGGTGGCTTTTGGTTAAGTAATAAAAGCAGCACGGGTCGATCGATCAGGTTAAGCTACGCAAGCCGCGGTTGGTTCGTGTATGGGTGATAATATTTCTTACCAAGTCCACTCCGTGCCTCGCAAAGCACGTTAAGTCGTTGCCCCGGCTGTCTTTCGTGGATCTTTGACAGTCGTTACGGGTCGTCAGTCTGCCAACCAGTCTTACCAAAGGGTATCGTATTACCCAGTAACTGTATTATAACGTAATAGATTGTAACGGTAATCAGCTGCATCTGGTTAAAGTGGAAGCCAACCCAACATACTTGGGAAACAGGCTAGTCATAAAAAATGATGACGGATCACCGAAAATATAGTAAAATACCCTATTTTCAAAATTCAATCGTATCAGAGAGCTTTATAACGCCACTATGAAGTCGGGTTTGCTAAATTTTTTTGGTTTAAGTTTGAAGAGCCCACACAATCAGAGTGAATTTTCGACGCGGATATGAAATTCCTGGCTAGAAAACGGTGCACTTTTGCTATGAGTTTCACCGGTTTTAAATTGACAGCGTTTGTTTGGAAAAACTATGGAACAATTGAACGACTTCCATCGTCTCTTTGATAAAAGTGATAGATATACCTACCACAGGCAATCTGTATGATTCCGCTTTTTACAAACGGTATCGTCGGTTTAAAAACGCTGGCAGTTATGAAATATGCCGAAGGCAAAATGTAAATTGCCATAACACTATACAGTGTTATGGCAATTTACATTTTCAACATTTGATGGACAATCCAAACGCCGTTTACAAAATGTCGCCGCTAATTTAAGTATTTAGTTCTATTTCTCACTCGTCGGTCGCTGCCGTGCTGCCATGGCACCACTCGCTTCGCTCGCTCGGCTCGCGCACTATTGGTCACAGTTCAAACTAACCTAACCTAACCAATTTGGTCGGGGTTCCCTGGCTTAGTTACTGCGACCAATTCGGCTCGCGCGTGGTTGGTCACGTTCTAACCGAATCTACAACAACAACCAATGTCGAAATTATAGTTGCCAATTTGCTTTCGAAATATTTCATAACTGCGAGCGTTTGTAAATGGATGGTGCCGTATGTATAATGACGAATGAAACAATCTGCCTGCGACAGATATACGATAAACTATAAAATAACATCACGCCTGTATTTTTCAACGGAGTATGCAGAAGTGTATAAAGTCGAACTATTGATTCACTGGCGTAATCTGACATGTGCTAGCAGTCAGTTTGTGCAATAAAATTGTCATATTTATTGTAACAAAAGGCCGTTCGAAACAAAAGTTAAAGCAGATATGAGTGGAAACGCCCGACCCCGGACGCCCTAGGAGGACATAAATAGTGACCTAATTGGTGATGCTCTTCAGAAAGGTCAGGTGCGTAGTACTCGCAACCGGCGTGCGTATATGATAATAATAATAATAATAAAGCTGGCAACACCAACACGTCACGGAATACGTTTTCTTTATCTTCAGTTATATATTCATTTTAGACGCAGTTTATTTAATTCTATTAGTATACAATAAGCCTGAAACCCAAATAATCAAGCCTAAATAAAAAAAATCAAAATGAATCATAATAAAAACCAAGAATTTTATCAAAAACTGCCGAATCGAAGGTGACATCTGTCATGTCACCTCCGATAAAATCCACCGATTTTAAAATAAAGAAAAGATGTTGACGAGATCAGCTACGAGACGAGCACGCCCACCACCTCCGGACTCTTCGCTCAGCTCCGCCTCGCCGCCGCCGGTATCCAGCCTCACTGTAAGCGCTGTGACGACACTGGCCGTGGTAGTTGCGTCGAGCTCGAGCGACGAGTATTTTTCCCCGCCGACGTCGCCAACACCTGTACGTCGGCAGGGGAGAGGCCGGCCACCGAGGAGCTTGGGACTTAGGGGCCATCCGGCCCCGAGCCGGGTCCCCGCTGCCGGTGGTTGTGTGCAGCGCATGAGATGGACTCAATCTATGAACGAGAACGTCATGCGCGCATATTACGGGTCTACAGAGGGAGGAACTAACCTCACTGCGTACCGTGCTAGGATGCTGTCTCTGTTTCAGGAACTAGAACCAACCATCAACATCTCGGCCCAACGACTATCGGATCAGGTGCGGGTCATCCAACGCGATCATAGGTTGGATGATGTTGCACTTGATAGGCTGCGCTCAGAGGTACTTAGCAACCATATCGTCTCGACTCCGGCACAAACCGCGGTGCGAATGTCAATTATTGATGGAATCCCGCCGCGGTCCAATCATGATGTTGAAGAAGAGGATGATAGGGTTGCCACAGTAAGTAGCCAATGCAACGCCCGATTGAGGAGCGCACTGGAGGATGCATTTGGCGAGTATAGGTCCACTCCGACCGAACTTAGACCCCGATTACCACGCCTACCTATGCACAAGAAAAATAGGGCGCTGGTGTGTGCCTTGGACTCGCAGCTTAAGAATTTCTTCCAAAGCAGCGAGGATCTCATTGATACACACTCGATTCTGTATTGCGCGGCTGTTGCGGCATGTCGTTTAGCTAACGTCAAATTTCCAAACTGTGACGGAGCTACTCGACCAAAACCAGCCGTACCAGCCTGGCAGTGCAGGATCGAGCGCCGTATTGATGGGGCCAGGGTACTCATCGGCAAACTATACTGCTTCAGGGAGGGCAATACACGACCACGAGTGATGCGCTTTGTAAGACGGGCTTTCTCGGGGACTGGAATCAGCCCTCGAGAATACATGTCCCGTGTCACAGAGCGCATCGACTTCCTGAAGCAGAAAGTTTGTGCATGGGCGAGCCGTATTCGGCGGTATAAGCGGCGGGTGGATCGATACACGCAGAATCGCATGTTCCAGAGCAATGAAAGGTGGGTATATAGAGCTTGGGAGCGACCTGAACAAAATGTGACAGACGTGTGCCGCCCGGATGATGCAGCCACGAGTGCATTCTGGCGCAGCATCTGGTCGGAGCCCGTCTGTCACGCAGAGGCTGACTGGATGCGGGAAGTTGAGCGAGTGTGTGAAACTATACCAGAAATGGAAGCAGTCATAATCACCCCATTAGACGTAGCCAGAGCAGTCCGTCTGTTACCAAATTGGAAATCACCGGGACCGGACGGACTGCACAACTTCTGGTTGAAATGTTTAATTAGTTCACACACTTGCCTGGCATCTCAGTTCCAGTCATCCTTAGAGTCTGGGTCGCTACCACAGTTTCTAACAACAGGCGTTACCCACCTGCTCCATAAGTCAGGTAGTCCCGCGGAACCCAAGAATTATAGACCGATCACATGTTTGTCAACGGTCTATAAACTTCTTACATCCATTTTGAGAGTGAAAATTAATACGCACATTGACAATAACTCCATTATGTCTGCCTCTCAAAATGGATGTAGGAATGGGTCCCGCGGTACTAAGGAGCTACTCCTCATCGACATGGCCATAAGCCAACAGGTTCGTCGATCCCGTAAGGATCTGTCGACATGCTGGATAGACTATAAGAAGGCCTACGACTCGGTGCCACATACATGGCTCATGAGGGTGCTGGAGTTGTACAAGATAGATGCAACTCTGCGCAACTTCCTGATGTCATGTATGGGGCAATGGAGAACGGTCCTTCGCTATCCAGGATGTCGGCAGATCCAGGGGAATGATGAGCCTGTATGGATTAAACGGGGAATATTTCAGGGCGACAGTTTAAGTCCACTTTGGTTCTGCTTAACCCTGAATCCTCTAAGTACACTGTTGGAGGATTCAGGTCTAGGCTATCGGTTGAGGAGAGGAGGTCAGGTCATATCTCACCTCTTCTACATGGATGACTTGAAACTCTTTGCCCCCAACAAATTGCGACTGATCGAGCTACTGAAGGTAACTGAAACATTCAGTAGCGCCATCAGGATGGAATTTGGTGTGGACAAATGTGCAGTCATGCATGTAAAACGAGGAGAGATTATGGAATCCGAAGGAACCCAACTCTCGGATTCCATACACCTTAGATCCCTTTCTTCATCCGAAAGCTATAAGTATTTGGGTATGTCAGAAGCGTTAGGGATCAACGTTGCTGACATGAAGCAATCGTTGAAGGAGCGCTTCTTTGGTCGCCTGAAGAAGGTATTTATTAGTCTTCTTTCAGGCGGAAACAAGGTGCGCGCCTTCAACGGTTGGGTCATGCCGGTTTTGATGTACTCTTTTGGCATACTTAAATGGACTCAGACCGAACTAGACGCCCTGGATAGGAGGGTCCGTACACTGCTGACCGCAAATCGGATGCATCACCCACGATCATCGGTGATGAGACTGTACATCCCGCGGAAGTGCGGGGGTCGAGGCTTTTTAAATGCAAAGACCCTCCATAACCGCGAGGTGTGCAGTCTCAGGGAATATTTTTTACAAGCCGAACTGGGTATGCACCGTGATGTGGTCGCAGTGGACAAGGGACTCACCCCGCTCTCCATGGCTAAAGAGAACTGGCGCAAACCTGTAATACTTACTACCGATGATCGCAAAGGTATGGCAAAGCAAGGAGCTTCACGGACGCTTCTATCGGGCTCTTCATGAACCCGGTGTAGATTTCTTAGCGTCCGTATCCTGGCTACGTTTTGGTGACCTTTTCGGGGAAACCGAAGGTTTTGTCTGTGCAATTATGGACAAAGTTATCTTGACGAATAACTACCGGAGACATATTATGAAGGACGGGACGGTTGACGTGTGTCGGGCATGCCACCGTCCGGGTGAGTCCATCAGACATATTATCTCTGGCTGTTCTCGTCTTGCTAATGGCGAGTACTTGCACAGGCATAACCAAGTAGCCAGGATTATTCACCAGCAACTTGCTTTGAAATATAAACTTGTGGATTCTGAGGTACCGTATTACAAGTATGTGCCCGACCCAGTTCTCGAAAATGACCATGTCACGTTGTACTGGGATCGGTCTATCATTACTGACAGGACTATTGTCGCGAATAAGCCCGACATAGTAGTGATAGATCGATTAGCGCGCCGCGCAATGATTATCGATGTTACCATTCCGCATGACGAGAACCTCGTGAAAGCTGAGAAAGAGAAACAAATAAAATATCTTGACTTAGCACACGAGGTTGTTGACATGTGGAATGTGAGCTCGGCTATCATTGTGCCGATTGTCGTATCGGCCAATGGCCTGATGGCCGAAAGTCTCGAGCAACATCTTTCGAGGCTCTCGTTAGGTGGTTGGATCAAGGGCCTGATTCAGAAGACAGTACTCCTCGATACGGCTCGCATCGTGAGGAGGTTCCTATCTCTGCAGCCCTAGCCACCGGTAGCTTGGACCCTGCTCCCGATACCGGTGGACAACTATTTTTTATATTTTTAAATGTTTTTATATATTTTTTATATTCTGATATTTAAAAATATAATTTGTATGTATTTAAATTAATAAAGGAAATAATAATAATAATAATTTCTTTATTTGTATAGAATGCAGGTATTACAATGATGATGTTAGTTTTAGATATGTTTCCAGTACATTCTGCCTGTTGGCATACAAAAATTTGTTAACTTACAGATAATTTAAAAACTAGGTACCTACTTATATTCAAAATGAGATCATTGATCAGCTAAGTCTAATATATAATACATAATAAATGAGATAAGGTGAATCAAATATTACAATTCATCATTTATAAAATCGGTAGCAGAGTAATAACATTTCTCTGTCAGCAACGACGACAGGAATTTCTTGAATTGTTTTAAGGGCTGATCCTTAATACAGTTTGGCAAATTGTTAAATATAATAGGTGCCATACCAATAATGTTTTTTTTAACCCCCAATGATGATGGTGATACATAATAATAATAAAACAGTAACGAAGTAAAACTGTACAATTAATATTTTTTTTTAAACGTAATTGCTAAGAGGTCTGTTTATCTGCTTGTATGTTCCGGATTGACGCAAAAATGGCTGATCGGATTTAGACGAACGTTGGCACCCTGATAGTTAATAACCTGGATTAACACGTAATTATGGTACTTTTAATCCCGGTAGTACGTTCCCGTGAAATATTTTCCGATGTCCACGCTGGCGAAGCCGTGGGCAAAAGCCTGTATTGATATAAGAATTATTATTATCAACATTATACATTATTTATTGGCCATATAATATTATTATATTGTCCATTACAAAATATGGGCTTCCCAATGACCGCTAAAATGAAGGGACAGGTCCTATAATCACCGCGTTTGCGAAAATGAATTGCTGATCAAAATCACAGTTTATGGTCATTAGTGCAATAGAAAATGACGCTACTGACAATACTTATTTTTTATGTAATCCTTTGATCGTTTTTTAAAACTACTACGAGGATGGTTAAAGAAGAGAGGGAATTGTTACCTTAGAATAGAATAGAATATTTATTTATTTGCTCAGAATTTAGGTATTTACATTATGGTGGTTACAATAAATGCAGGTAGAATAAATGCAGTGGAAATGCGTTCCTTGCGAAGAAAGGATACGATCCCCTTTGACAGTAGTGACCAAGTTGTCTAAATTTAATCTTGAATTTCTGAAAGCAGGTTGATGCCGTTCATACCAAGTAATTGGGTTGCAGAAATAAGACGGCAGTTCAGTGGCACTGTGTAATATTTATATTACATCAAAATTCAGACAGAAAATGCAATTAGAAGCAGCAAAGCAGAATAAATGCAGTAGAAATGCGTTCCTTGCGAAGCATGTCTGGCGTGACTATGAATGATAGGCTGAAAAATGAGGTGATAAGGCAACGGTGCAGTTTAAAATCAAGATGTAGTAACAAAAATTGAAAAGAGTATGCTTAGATGGTTTGGTCATGTTGAGAGGATGAGTGGAACGCGACTAACAAAAGGTATTTATAAAGCAGAGGTGAGTGGAAACGCCGGGAGGGGACGCCCTAGGAGGACATATAGTGACCAAATTGGTGATGTTCTTCAGAAAGGTCAGGTGCGTAGTACTCGCAATCGGCGTGCGTGTATGACCTGGGGGCCGATCGCGCTAATTTTGAACGTAAATACCAAAACTAAACCACAACCAAAAGCGTTACGTTAGACACATTTCGTATCGCGCTAATCATTTCAATGGATACGATTTAGCTTTACTTTGGAAGTTACGTTGGAGGCACGATCGATCGAACTTTCTGTATTGGATAACGACAACGATTTTGTCGCTCAGAAAAAATAGCGCGATACCGTTTCTTACATCAGCTAAAACTAAACCAAAACCAAAAACGTTCCGTTCGAACGGTAATTATGTTAAGAAATAGCGCGATCGGCCCCCAGATGTATGAACGTAGGAGAAGCAAAAGAAGTATGTAAGGAGCGTAGCAGGTGGCATTCTATAGTTTCTGCCTCCCCCCATGGGAAGAAGGCTTGATTTTCTGTATGTATGTATGTGTGGTTACAATAATATTATTTATAAAATAAAAAAAAACAATAATTGTTTACAATGATACGCATTTATATAGGCTATATTAGTTTCCTGTTACAAATGAATTAGACATCTGTAGCCAAACTAGGCGAAAGCCTGTATTTCGGCTATCAGCGCCAAAACCCTCAAATAATCACATTAATATTATAAAGGCGAAATTTTGTGAGTGTGTGTGTATGTTTGTTACTTCTTCACGCTCAAACGGCCCTGGATTAAGACATAGGCTACTTTTTATCCCGATATTCCCACGGGATCGAGACTAACGCGGGTGAAACCGCGGGGCACAGCTAGTGATTTTATAAGTAAAAAGAGGTACATAGATTATACACGCTCCGCAAGTGGGTCGTCAAAACTTGGCTAATTAACCACAATTTCTTCATGTTGTCTCTTTTTCGCTCCCGTTAATTACGATATGCCGTCCTACTTCCACGTGTCATCTAATAGTGTGACATTGTGCCGTTTTTGAAGCTCGAATGTGGAGTAGGTAATCTATTTACGTTTTTTTTCTTATAATATCATTGTATCCTGGGTCGTGTTGGGTACAATATACTGCGATCGCCAAGCGCCAAGCGTGGCGATTATGGCAACCCCGCCCCCCCATTTTGGGCTAAAAATAACCATTCAGTAGAAATGCTAACAATTCGTAGATAAATAAAAGTGACAATAAACTACATAGTAATTCAATATTATCAGAAATTGCCAAAATGAAAATTAAATCATAAACAAAATTAAAACTAAATTTACATCTGGACAGTGTGTGTGTCCTCTCTTTGTGTGATATGATAATGTGGATGCGTGAATGTGAGAGGGAAAATATAGATTCCTTGTACATTCTACCATTTTGGCATGCAAACATTGATGCAGTCCATCATCAAACATACAAACTTTAACACAACTAAAACTTCAGCAAGAAAATCCGATACGGAGTAGTAACATTTATCTATAAGTAATACGGTTAGCTTCTTTTTGAAAGATATTACTGGTTCCTCTTTTATGGAATTAGGAATGTAGTTAAAAATAGCCGGTGCCATACCAAAAACACTTTTCCTTAACAAAGCCTTTGACGGCACGGTTGGCGCAGTGGTTAAGCGATTGACTGCTGCGCTGCGTGTCGTGGGTTCGATTCCCGCACGGAGCAAATATTTGTATGACCTATAAGCAGTTGTTCCTGGTCTGGCTGTTTGTGTATGTGAGTTTAAATGTTTGTAAACGCACCCACGATACAGGAGAAATTCCTAGTGAGAGGCAACTTTTTTTTTTTTTTTTTTTAAAAAGCAGTCCTATATCCACCTGAGCGTAACAAATTTTGGTATTGAGATCGCAAAGTTACATCTCGGTATCTGCTTTCCGATAAAGTCAAAAATAGATGTCGATTACATTTAACAAAAATAGCAATTTCTAAAATGTAAAGGCACGGAAATGTCACCTGTCATGTGTACCTTCTATAAGGAAACACATACCTACCTGTGTTGCGCTAAAAAGATTAATCCTATTATTGCTGTTTTTGCTTGAAACAGGCATTTCATATCTTCTGGCATTGGAAATCGTAGAAAAATATCAAGCTCACATGCAAAACTCTAGGCATGACTAAAGCATCGTTTTTAGAAAAAAACTTTGGCAATACTATTCGTTACGTAGTATCGCAGACTGAGTATCGCCAACGATACAGACATATTTTGATAAATATTAGTGTCGCATACTGGTCGAAATTAGCTCTTTACAATCTATATAGTACCTACTTACTAATTCCATGCTATCATAAAGTACTTACTTATTCCATGCTCAAGCTGTCACTTCTGTCACCTATCTATCTTCAAGTCATGATGAGTGATTTTATTATTAATTTAATTAATTTATGTTTTTTTTCTATGTGGGTGTACAATAGGTACACCTCTGTCTAGCCCATCGGGGATTACAGGCGTGATGTTATGTTTTTTGTGTGTAATTTATTTCTAATATAATATGTTACTGTTCGTAACTAATATAACTAAAACGCGCTGGTAAAGTAACCACAGTTTATTTCACAACCGAATAGTAAACATCGTCAAAGACCAAGAGAAGTCTCAAGTGTCAAACCTTTTTTTTTTTTTTATAACTTCTTCCACTATGGGCGGAGCGGGAGGGCGTGTCAGACTTTTACTGACTAAAACCCACCCGTGTTCCTTCCGTTGCCTGTGTGCCAGGGCCACGATATCCCTTTCGGACAAACTCGCAACCCTGGCAGGCATTGGTCCTACTGGACCCCGTCAGTTGGTGCTGACATCTCTTTGAGGCGCGCGTGGAACACAACGCGCCGTCGATCCGGGCCTGGTCCTTATCGGACGGCGAGCTACCCATCGCTCACCGTCCGCACGCCCGCGCCTACGGTGGCCGGAAATCGGCTAGCGACTCCCGACGCCCGGGGCGTCTCCTGCGGCGACAAAGGGCGCGAGGGCGTGAATCTTGCCTCACCCTCACGCGTTCCGCCTCCTCCTTTGCGAGCATTACTGCTTCGCAGAAGGAGGTGACGGGCTCCCATGCACTCTTGCTCCGAAACATGGCCTGAACCAGGGCCGGACGCGAGAGATCGCCGCCGCCGATCGCCTCCATGAGGACACGGCGGTGCTCCGCCCAAGCCGGGCAGACCTCCACCGTATGCTCCACCGTGTCCTCCGGGCGCTCCACACAGTGGTGACACCCGGGCGTTTCCTCCTGCTTTATCCTGAACAGGAACCTCCCGAAACAACCGTGTCCGGTGAGGACCTGTGTCAGGCGGAAGGTGAGGACGCCGTGGCGCCTCTCTAGCCACTCCTCAAAGAGGGGACTTATCACCACAATTGTGGCGTGCCCAGCGCTGGGTTGCGACAATCGCACTCTCCATGTCGCCATGAGATCCCGCCGGAGCTCTGTCCGCTGTGCCGTGATTTCTCGCGGCAGCGGAGTTTCACCCCGGTGTTTCGCCTCCTTGCGCCACTCCCAGATGTGCGCGAGGACTTTTGCCTCCAGATCCCATGGCGGTAGTCCGGCAAGGAGGCTCGCCGCCTCACGGGAGACCGTGCGTTAACCCCGTACCAGCCTGATGGCCATGACCCTTTGGGACGCGTTCAACCGCTGGGCTGGTCGCAGCCTTAAAGAATGCGCCCACACCGGTGCCCCGTAAAGGGCCATGGACCGCACGATCCCCGCGTAGAGCCTCCGGCAGGAGGCGTTTGGACCCCCTAGATTGGGCAGGAGCCGCCGTCCGTTTTAGGAGAATGAGACTAATGATGGTGATGAAATTATCGCATGGAATACACAAAAAAGAGACAGATTGCCTGTCTCATTTACACTATCTACACTAAGCAGATGAAGTTGAAAAAATGTATTGAAAAGGCGCAAAAATACGATGCAACTTTAACATCAAATAAATACAACTCTGTTTATAACAATGATATAAAAAACTCAAACAAAATTCTGATACGAGTATGCAAATATTTGAGCGCACTAGAGTTATAACTGTGAACAAGTTAATTAAGTTTGTTTTAAAACTACCTTTGCTGTGCATCAAACCATTTTTGTACTGTAATATTAAATGGTGTATTTCAATACCCTGCACATACATGGTTTATTTTGAAAGTGCTGGTGCTTCAAAGAGCCTCTATGACTGATGATAACTATGTCATTGCACGGGCAATAATGTCAGGAAACCCACTGGGCTTTTCCAACATTATTCCCCGTGCAATCACACCAAATACCTCCGGGTTGGCTAGGGTAGCCAAAGAATCTGCTGAGCCTTTCTTCGTGTGCCTGGGTGAGCTTAAAGTTAAGCTAACCCCTTCCAATGCCTTCAACAGATGGTCCAAGTACTGCCGTATCTGCTGCTAACTGCTGCTGCTGCACGTCTCGGCTGCTACTGAGCGCGCTAAAAGCTAAAGCGTCGCTCGACGAGCGAGGTCTCAACCACTGGGTTAAGACCTCACGTTTCATGCACGAGATTGTGTGGGTTCTAATCCAGGCAAGTACCAATGTGACTTTTTCAACTCAAATGTACTTTCTAAGTTTATCTTGGGCATTCCTGACATCGGTCAAGGAAAATATCGAGCGGAACCTGGATCTATGACCTGATCAACCTGGCTTAAGCAAGCGTGGTGATCAATGCTTGTACCTTCTCTGCTTGAGAACAGGTCTCTGCCCTGCAATGGGGCAGTAATAGGCTGGTATTATTACGGGTATAGGGGGTAGAGGAACAGGGTGTAAAGTTCACTCATCCGTCATAGAAAAGGGAGGATCCTCTGATCAGATAGGTGTCATGTCTGTTGGGCAACTGCCCGACGATTGATGTCGGGACGTTGTATATATGCTAGTCGTGCGGTAATGTCTGCTTGCGCGATGCAGGATGTCGCGTGACGTCAGTGTGATGCGTAGTTCGCATGTGGCGATATAAATGCCGCCACACGGGCAATAAACGTCACCATGCACTAACGTTGCTGAATACTGAATGGCTTATATTTTCATCACGACGCACGACGGTATGACCAGTATTCGTTTGGTTCACGTCATATCTGTAAATGGAGTCATCTAGAAATTAGGACAACTTATCAAATAGCTAGATAAGATGAAAGAAAAATTGTTTATTCTGCACAAACAAATTGAAAATTACAAAAAAATATACCTATAAAACACATACAAAGTAGCCAAATGCCTCGTAGTCAAGTAACAAAAGTTTATTAATTTTGTCCACTGCTTGATGTCAGGGCTAGGGAGGGACCAAAAACAATTTATATACTCTCGCGTTGCGACACTGGCGAATGACAACAAACAAACAATCACAACAAAAACAAAACACCGATTGTAGATTGAAAAATCTGCCCAAGTGCGTGTCGGACCACGCACAATGAAGGGTTCCGTAGTGGGGATTAATTTATCCTAAGAAAAAACTTAGCATTGTAGTTAAAAACATGTTCCTCATAGACATTCCAACTGCAAATCTAAGTTCGTACGCCCCATAGATATAAATGGTACGCACAATATTGAGAGATTTACCATGTTATTTTAAGATCATAAACTTATTATTTTATTATATTTTTTCATAATTTTAGGCTCAATAGTTTTGGAGATGGTCGTCGTGGAAGCCAGATAAACAGACAAACACACGAGTGATCCTATAAGGGTTCCGTTTTTCCTTTTGAAGCACGGAACCCTAAAAATAACTAATTTAGTAACAAACAAATATATAAATAGATAATATCCTACTTGAGAGCTCTTTGTTTATAACCTTATTTAAATATTTTGGAGAAATATTTTAAGAGGCAATAATGAAGCTGTTTTTATGTTTATTTATTTATATAACAATTTTTTTTTAAAACGTTGCCCCACACTAGGAATTTCTCCTGTATCGTGGGTGCGTTTACAAACATTTAAACTCACATACACAAACAGCCAGACCCGGAACAACTACTTGTAGGTCATACAAATATTTGTTCCGTGCGGGAATCGAACCCGCGACACGCAGCGCAGCAGTCAATCGCTTAACCACTGCGCCAACCGTGTCGTCAAATTGCTTGCTACACTTACATACAGTAAACACCAAAGCATGCAGCAAGCCAACAGTATAACAATACACGCAACAACTAAAAAACTGAATGCAAACATTAAACATATATTTCCTATTACACATAAATACATCAACATCCGGCTCCTGAGCAATCAGGGCGTTCAGCAGATTGATCGCCTGGGTTGTGGGAACATATCGAGCAGTAAGGGTCAGGGACCATTTTGATTACCCATTGAAAAGGTTTTCGATAGGGTTTTTCTAAAATGGTAACCAAAATGGTCCCTGGGTAGAAAAGAGATAGAATTGGTCGTGTTCCGCGTGCTGGGCGGTTATAGAAATAACATAATATTATGATTTTTTCATGTCACTGGGTTTCAAGTAGGTATAGAACCCATTGCATGGGAAATCATGTAACCCTTTCACTGGGTTTCAAGTATAAAACTCATTCAATGGGTTATCATGTAACCCTTTCACTGGGTTGCTAATATAAAACCCATTCAATGGGTTATATCATGATAAAGGTAACCCATTGAATGAGCCCTTCGAAAGAGTTAACTCTTAACCGGGGTTGTACGTTCCCTCCCTGGTAAGGGCACGCACTGGCGGAGCCGTGAACAGGCACCTCCGCTCCGCAGCCGCACAGTGGGCTGGGATTACAAGGTTGGGTCTTAAGAGATCTAATGTATTTTTTTGGTATCTAGGCATAAATTTAAAACGTTTTTATTCCTTGATTTTTTTAATTTAACGAGTACTTTCGGAGATATAGCCATATCAAATTTGTATGAAGAGTCATGTTATTTTAGTTAAGCAATTTATTCCAATTAAATTGAAATTGAAAATAATGTATACTAAACGGCCTGAAAACCTCAATACCTACTTAGTTCTTTAAAAAAAAAACAATTGTCGACATTTTCCACCACCATAGGTAGGTATGACGTAATTTGTTTTGAGACTTATTTCCGGGAATCAAGGGATAAGAGTGCGCGAGCGCAACAACAAGTTATGACGTGTCGTAACGTGATTGGTGCAACGATAGGGTATCTACGGAATGTGCGGTTGCATTCAAACGTACTTCAGTGTTCTATTACCCACCATAATAGACGCACTACCCCCACACATTCATTACTTACTTATTTGTTATTTTGTATTTGTGAAAATGTTTGAAAATTTAGTTACAAACCTTGATCTTTTCGTTATTTTAAAAAACAGTGGCAGTATTAAAAATAATGACAGTTTGTGTAGTGAGATAAGGTCTAAATTTTTTAGTCGAATTAAGTGATGATCACGAAAAGACCTTAAAGTTGTTTTGTGCAAAATTTTGTTATAATTTAAATAGAAGATGGGAAAACGCTTATCGTAAAGAAAATATATTCAGAACTAAAAATAGTGAATGGTTACAAGAAAACATAATATGGCCAGACTTTATTAAGTGTTTAATAGGCAGTAATGAAGATCAACCAGCACCGAGTACATCAACTCAGTATGTATCACCATCAAAAGTTTCTGTCGGTGTCTCCACCGAACAAAGCCCAAGAAAACCTTTTTGTGAATTAGCACCTAAACAGAAAAAAAGACGTGCAGAAAACTTTCATTTATCTTCGGACGAAATAAAATATGCATATTTTGAGCAGTTGAAAGCGGATGGGAATGAGGAGGTTGCTAAAATACTAGAACATTTACTAAAGAATCCCCAAGATGTAAAAAAAGTTAAAAAGTGCATATCTGTTAAAGAAACAAAACCTGTGTTTTCTCCGGATGAGGCTTTAGGGTTATTTTTATCACTTAAGCTGACCAACTGGCAATACAATACTTTAAGAAAAAGTGTTAACGAAAAAGACAGTAATATATTTCCATCTTATTATCAAGTGCAACATGCGAAACAGAAATGCTATCCACCAAAAGATGCTATTACAGTGACAGAAACCTCAGCTAAAACAAAGTTACAAGCTCTATTGGATATAACGACAACAAAAATAATGACGTCACTCGTCATAGATAGTGGTTGTAAAGAATTTACACTAATCAGTAAGTGGGGATTTGACGGTGCTTCTAATCAAGCCAATTACAAACAAAAAATGCAAACAGACGATGAACAAGAAAGTCAGCTTGACGATTCAAGCATATTTATGGGTAGTTTAGTGCCAATAAAATTAGTGTGCGGCGAACAAGTTATCTGGCAAAACGATTCACCAAATCCATCTTACTGGTGTCGTCCAATCTTTTTCGATTTGTGAAAGAAAATAAAATAACGATATTGCGGGAAAAAAGTGCTATTAAGGAAGAGATTAAAAATTTAGTGAAAACAGAAGTTGGAGAAATAAAAATTTCACACTCTTTATTAATGACTATGATAGACGGAAAAGTAACATCAATTTTATGTGATACTTCATCTCAGAGATGCGACATTTGTAAAGCCACTCCAACAGAGATGAATAATTTGCCCTTAATTGCATCAAAACCGACTGATCCAGATCTCTGTAAATACGGATTGTCATCATTGCATACCTGGATACGAATGATGGAATGCATTCTGCATATAGCCTACAGATTAACGATACAGACATGGACAGTAAAGGGAGACAACAAGTGCATCATGGAAAGAAGAAAGAAAGACATACAAGACGCTTTTAAAAATAGAATGGGACTTCTGATTGATGTTGTTAAACAAGGGCACGGCTCCACGAATGACGGAAATACTGCTAGAAGATTTTTTGCAAATCCAAACATGACTGCTGAGATAACTGGTGTTAGTGAAGAATTAATAAGGCGATTTGCAATCATTTTAGAGGCAATTTCATCAGGTTACCACATTGACACAGCGAAATTTCACGAATATGCTCAAGTGACCATGCAACTGTATTTGGAATTATATAGCTGGTATTATATGCCTTCAAGTGTTCATAAAGTTCTTATGCATGGTGCAGCTATTATTGAAAGTTTTGGTCTAATACCAATTGGACAGCTATCTGAAGAAGCTGCTGAAGCTAGAAATAAAGACTTTCGTAGGTACCGCCAACACCATTCCAGAAAATACAGTAGAAAAACTACAAATGAAGACATTTTAAATAATTTATTGACCAGCTCTGATCCACTCATCTCAGCGAAACGTCACAAACTTCGCAGAAAACATAAAACTTTGTCAGTAGAAGCACAAAGTTTATTAGTAATTGAACAAGCGGAAACATTTGATGATGACGAATACGAAAATTTTGCATTCGTTAATATGGATACCCTTGACAGTGATTAAATTAAAACAGTGCAGTGGCCAGTAGTGATTGTGATTTTTACTTATTTATTTATTTATTTTATTAGTCCTTAGTGGATTAGGCCTAAAGGGGAGACCACTACATAAAAAAAAAAACGTGCCTAGTTAACCTCATGATGGTGTGGAATAGAGAACAAAATTTGAAATTGCGACCAAATCGCAGAAAATCGCAACCCGAGAATAGGCGCTAAATAGGACAAATATACGTACTATGCATACGTAGAGTCAATTCTTTGAGAAAATTTGAGAATTTCGAGATTTTCACATTTTTTTCTTTTGCTTCATACAAAAATTACTTTGGATATTTATAACTCCGAAAATACTAAGCTATCTGAACGACCCTCATAGAAATAATTACTTATAATCGATAGATAAATCCAACACAATATTTAAAATTTCAGAAAAATAAACTTTTTTTTTTTAAATGCTAAGTCCTTTACCGGCCCGTTTCAGCCCACTGTGAGCCGGTTCGGAGCAAATAATGAACAGCGAGCTAGAGTAGTCGCGTCATCGATCTTATTATTGAGTAATAAGTACTAGTGTATCAACAGCGCACAATTACGTCTTAGTTCCAACGTGTTGATGCCCACCAGCAACACCTTAAACGTTTTTCATTATTTTTCGAGTTCATTGAAGAGATTAACATCATATACACCAAGTACGAGATGCTTATCAAGGTCAGCTGTCGTTACGCCCAACTCCCTCTTAGAGGATGCGTGTGACTCAACAGTGGGAACTTTATAGGCTGATTTTGCTTAAGCTTATACAATCGTCAATCAGAATCAGATGTAACTCAGAGGCCATGTGATATCGTCATAAAAAAACTATATCCTAACTGTCGTTATTTATAATGTACCATTAACAAACTAGTCCAAGCTAATAAAGACATTAAACATCGAACGAATACAGCCAAATTCCCAGAACACATAATAGTCTCGCTAGTATAATCGCGAACAAAAACAATATCCACTGAAACCGAAATAAAATAAAATAGTGTTGAAAAAATAGAATATTGCAATGTAATCCCATGGTTGCGTGCTGAACTTGTAATGGAAAAACTAAGCGAACTCTGATTTTGTTCGGCTATATTCTGCAGGACTATTTTTCCTGTTTGTCGAAAGCTTAGTTTATTCCTCTTTTGTTTATGACTGTACCTTTTTCACTGTTGGAATTAATGTGTGGGTTTCTTCTATCCGCGTGTGTGCCTGCCTTTTGTTCTTTCAAATATAAGTACAGGGTATATTTTAATATATTTTCGCAGTGTCCATTGTTAGAAAGGAGAGTTTATGAATAGAACCCTCTAGTGTTACATTTAATTTATATATTTAATATAACTTTTAGGGGCTGGAACAAAAATTAAGTAGCCCAAGGGGCTTTGCCAAGTTTGTGTGAAAATTTCACGAAAGTTCTGCTAGCCTGCTGCAGGTCAAGTGGTAAAGGACCGAATGAAAATGTCGTGAAATCTATTCATCATCCCTAGGACCAGCTCAAAAAAATCATACACTTCGTTAGTACACTAACATTTTACGCCAGCAGTTAACCTTCTTTGACATACTCTATAGTATATCAAACCGACGATTACTCCTATACATTCTGCGACCAGCACAACCAATCCGAAAAAACCTCAAATAGACATTTAAAAAGTCCCGAAAAAACGGTTTGAAACTCATAGAGAAAATCCCAGTTGAACTCATTCTACTGTAGCATTCGGGTCGTCAAGCTCTACCCGATAATTCCTTGTCACGAATCCATTGTGCCCGCACCAGAAAGGGTTTTTGTATGGAATTCGTTACGAAACATGGGCGTTTCGGTCCGAAAATTGAAATTCGATATTTCGCGCTTAGTATGTGCACGATTATGGGAACCTCAAAAATGTTTGGGTGATGTTAAAAACATTGGCCTTTTTGCCTTTTTTTTGTAAAGGGATATTTTTTCCATGGGGCTTTCTGTAGTGTTTATTTTGTAGGGGAGCGATTAAATCTATTGAACCTTTTATTTATGGCTTCTGAAATAGAAGCCAGCTTAAAAACAAAAACAACAAAAATTCTACGAGAATATTATTAGTTGGTTATTTGGAAGTCTTTGGTCTAATGCATCCAATATTCACAAACAGATCAGAAATATTTTTTTAAATTACGGCTTCACAATTTATGATTTAAGAAGACTTGTATTTTTATAACTAGGTTATCTATAACCTATCTGATAGACCAATACTTTTTTTTTTGACGAATTCCTACATTATATCCAGCAAAAAAAATCCCTCCAAAAAATCCTTTAACTACCCACATTCTGATTATCATGCTAAGATACTGCGTGATACTAACAGTAATTATCCCTTTAAAAAGGCTAAATAAACCTCACACAGGCGCTGATTGAAAAGGACTAATTGGCAACACCGCACGAACTCAGCAATCAATGACGTACACTGTAACTGACAGCACGACACGGTGACGTCATGGATAGGGAATTTAGCGATAATTAAGGTAACTGTGACGTAGATAGATTGGGATTGGTGTTTGTATGTTCAAAGAATATCTAAGGCATAGATTGATAAACGTAACGTCTCTCGCGTCCGGCCCTGGTTCAGGCCATGGTTCGGAGCGAGAGTGCATGGGAGGCCGTCACCTCCTTCTGCGAAACAGTAATGCTCGCGAAGGAGGAGGCGGAACGCGCGTCGACTAGGGGCGCGAGGGCCGTGAATTTTGCCTTTCCCTCGCGCGGGCGTCGGGAATCGCAGGCCGATTCCCAGCCACCGTAGGCGCGGGCTTGCGGATTGTGAGCGATGGGTAGCTCGCCATCCGATAAGGACCAGGCGGTCTACTCCCTAAGTCCGTTAACGAAGCAACGGGCCCGTCCGACAGTAGTCCGATACGTCGCAGTGAATCCTACTCCCTACTGATTTCGGATTCATCAGTTTCCAACGGAATCATAGACAATCTTCGTGAACGAATGACGCATGACTATAGAGTTGCGCAATTTTACCGGTCGATTACCGGTTTACTTATTTTGTGGTTGTCAGGTTTAAATAATAAAAAATTAATATTTTTCTCGTTAGAAACGACCGCATTTTTAACAATATACTTTTTATTATGTCTAAATATTGAATTGAATTATTTTTGCCATTTTTGTTCCGAAACCGGCATTATCCTGTTGATACCTTTGCCTATTTTGTTTTTGACGGCAATGTTCAAATGAAATGTCAGTCAGAGTTCGTACTAGGCGGGAAGGACTGATTTTATTTTCAATTATTATTAATGTTATAAAATGGCCCCAACGGCTGTAGCAACTTCCGGGCAAATTGAGGCCATCCTCGATTTTATGAGAGAAAACGTAGAATTGGCTCGCGGATTATTGAGGGGTGCCGACGGGAGAGCTCGCTCAAAACGGCTGTGGGAAAACCTGTGCAACTCCCTTAATTCAATGGGAAGTTGCACAAAGTCCGTGGATCAGTGGCAGAGGGTGAGTTTATTACATTACTCGTCAATATTAATATGATTATCGTGAGTAAAGTACATTCAAGGTTAATCAGTCATCCTCCAAATACTTATTTGTAGGAGTTCTTACGATTATAGTGGTTTTTATATAGCTGTTTATGCAATTAAAATTAAACAAATATCCAAATTTTAGGTGTGGTCTGATAAAAAACACCTAACCAAAAAGGCTGCTGGAGCTGCTAGGCGTTCAGCGTGTGCTACAGGTGGAGGCCCATCAGAAGCAGCAACCCTCTCCCAAGTGGAATTAAAGATACTGTCGATTATGGGAGAGGGTTTTGGACAGCCGGAAACCGAGGCAACAGTGCCAGCTTTTCCATTGGTAATAATGAAATTTATAGTTTATGATAGTACAGTACGGCTGAAATATCTTGGGAGTCCGAACTTCGCGCAGTATTATTTTTTGGGAACAAAAGAGGCTAGTGTGAGCGAGAGAACATGTGTGGAAGTTCGTAGTGCTTATGTTCAGAGACTCACCACAATATTTCGGCCGTATTGTAAGTTTCTTTCAAAAACAGCAATATTGTATTTATAATCATTGGTCTTTGCATGACTTTTTAAAATAAATAATAATAAATTACAGATACACAATTATATATTTTTTGTTGTACAGGGTCCACCTGTAAGAGAGCCAGTCGCCGTCTCACTCACCCATGCTGCTATACCTGCTGACCCACTCTCTCACGAGCATTCTTCATCTGAGGCAATGGAACAGGCTCCAGTGCCTCAGTGGACTCCGAGTGGAGTAGCACTGGTAACCCCTGAGTTGCCAATGCAAAATCAGCGAAGTATGTATTATTGTTCAGAAGAAAATAGATTATGTAAATCATGTTTCAGAAAATTACCTAAAACTGACTAAAAATGATTTCTTTTATTTACAGCATTAAACCTTCTTCGTGCACGACCACGTGTTCAGCGATACCTCCCTGCCGACGCTGCAAGAAGCCGAATTGTTGAGGTAGAAGAACAAAGGCTGCTACTCGAATGGAGGAGAAATGTGGTGCTTGGTGAAATAAAGGTTGCAATTGTGGAACTTTGCACCTTGGTACGGGAACACATTAATAAAACTAGTTAAATTGCCAGCTTTAATTCTTGGAAGTCATGGGGAGAGGCCTTTGTCCAGCAGTGGCATGACGCAGGCTAAGAGCCCCCGCAGACTACAGACATTCTATCGGCCGATAGTTTGCTTGGTTCCTTAATCACTATGAAGATGACATCAGTATGTATGTGTGTATGTGATTAAACTTACATACATCTTCATACTATTTAAGAAACGGACCAAACTATCGGCTGATAGAAAATCTGTAGTCTGTGGGGGAGTCTAACAGCAACTTTGTTCATAAATAATGTTGCAACCTTTATTTCCCGAGTTCCTCCTCATTTTTTTTGTCGTTTGAAGTCTTTGGTCTTCCAACTCACTGATTTAGTAAATGAAAACTTGTCTATGTTATTAGCAATCATTTAAAATTCAAAGGTCTATTTGAATTTTAAATAATTGCTATTAATTATTTAATTTTAATAGAAAATAGGTGCTTTGAAAAAAAAAACTGTTGATTGTATTATGTTGATTTTTAATTTGAGATTAGGTACTCTAGTTTAAAAGATAATAGTCTTATGTTTTTATTGTTATAGTGTATTGTTGAGTGTTAATTTTATTCAGATTATAAGGTTTTTGAGACTGAAGTAGACAAGTAAGAGAAACTGAGTTCCTAGCCATAATTTAAGACTACAATAGATAAATAAAAGGAAAACAATGTTTTGATTGTTATAGTGAATAATCATAATTATTATAATTAGGTCTATTTGAATTTTAAATAAATGCTATTAATTATTTAATTTTAACAGAAAATAGGTGCTTCGATTGAAAAAAAAACTGTTGATTGTATAACTTATGTTGATTTTTAATTTGAGATTACTCTAGTTTAATAGTCTTATGTTTTTTATTGGTGTAGTGTATTGTTGAGTGTTAATTTTATTCAGATTATAAGGTTTTTGAGACTGAAGTAGACAAGTAAGAGAAACTGAGTTCCTAGCCATAATTTAAGACTACAATTTATAGATAAATAAAAGGAAAAAATGTTTTGATTGATATAGTGTGTAAGGCACCGTAAAAATTTACAAAAAAAAAAAAAAATATATATTCTAGTCGCCCTGTCCAAAAGGTAGTTTCCTGTGGAGAAGACGGGCAAGAAACTCCACCGTTACTATTTTAAAAATTGTTTAACAATACTTTGCATACTTATGTTACTGTAAAAGCCCGAACTTAAGTAAATCCTCAGATTTTCCCGTAAAACCTAAGATTTACCAACTCTTAATGGTAAAAGTCCGAACTGTTCTGTGATCATGGTTAATTTCTAACTTTTACTACCATTCACTTGGTAAATCTTAAGTTTTATTTACCCCAAAGACACGATAAAAAAAATAGACTCGATTTTTTAAAAAATTGTTTAACAAATACCAAATACTAAGAAAAATACTGATTCAGTTACCTTAGCCAACGCAAGCGTTATATATGTTTGTGAGAAGATAATTTTAGTTTGGTTACTCATTTGTTTTTTACTATTAAAAAAGTATTTACTAGTTACTAGTAAATATTTCAAAGATAATAATTAAAAACAAGTAAGGTTTTGACTGATAGGTAATAGAAATAAATGATTAAGTTAATTAATTCATTGTTTTATTCCAAAAAACCACCACCGTACGATTACCCATTTTACCAACCGTCATTGGCAAAACCTAGCATGCACCAAACTAATGGTAAAAGCCCGAAAACTTGTCTCTTTTTTTATAAAACCTTTACATTTACCAACTTATGTTGGTAAATTCTAATATTTACTAGTCAAACTTAAGATTTACCTTAACTATACCTACTTTAATTATATCATTAGATGAGAATCGTCTTTACATTTAATGATATAATTAATGCACGGAGAATAAAATTACTATACCGCAATAGGTAAAAAAAAAACGATTGTAAAAGTATAAGATTTATTTTTATTTTAGCAAGTATTTTAGTCGGTGTGTGAGTTTAAAAACAATATTTTTACTGTCTTCCCAATCAGTCCCAACATCCCTTATGTCCTGTAAGCAAAATAAAAAAAAGTTTATAAAGTAAATATCCTATTCAATAATATAAACGCAAATACCCTATGCATATATTGACATGTTTTATTTGGAAAGTATTCTTGTAAGAATGCATAAGTACCTATTTCTTTCCAGCAATTGCACTGGTCTGTCTCTTGCTCTTTGCCCTTGCTGAAGAGCTTGATAAGCGGATACACTTCTAGAGGTAGACTCAACGCCCTGTCTATTGCGCTCTAATTGCATTTCTTCCTCGCTGAGGGAAGGTGCTTCAAGGCCCGCCCGATTACACATATTGTGTAAAACACAGCAGGCAATGACAATTTTACCTGAAAAAAATAAAATAAATGTGCTGTGAAATTGGTGCATTCAATGCGATATAAGAAAAACATAGCTATAGTATAACACTGTGACAAATACTTGCTGTGAACGGTGCGTAATGCAGCTCTCTTGCTGCTAAGAGGCATCGCCATCGGCCTTTTAAAATTCCAAATTCCAAATGTACGCTCTATAGTGGAGCGAGCACGTTTTTGTGTATAATTATATCTCCCCTCTGGAGAATCTTCGACAGCGTTGTCTATTGGGATCATCATGAATTCCCGAAGTGGGTACCCAGAATCCCCTGTAACAAACATTGTTGGTATACAATCGCTGCATAATAAATCTGCCACTCGGCACACCTTGAACTCTTATTATACGATTACCTCTAAAAAGAAAATATTTTTAACCTTTGCACAAAACCCAATTAAATCCAGCAGGAAAAAATTACGATAGATTATTTTTTTTATAAGTACAACTATATACCCAATAGACATACTGTCTCCAGTTGTAGACTCTCCAGGTGAGCCTTAATTTCGTGGTGCGACCAAATAAATGAATCATGGGTCGCTCCACGATAGGATGCATCAACATTCAAAATTGTGCATTCTGCATCACATATCTGTAAGAAATACCATTAAAAGTAAATATTATGAGAACTGAGACTTAACAAGCACTCAAATATACTAATGGCAGACATATTCTCATGTACTATGAGTGAATTCACAAGGCAAACTTTATTATCCTAACTAATATTATAAATGCGAAAGTAAGTTTGTTTGTTACGCTTTCATGCTAAAATGGCTGAACGGATTTGAATTAAATTTGGCACATGGGTAGCCCATGACCTGGGTTAGGACATATAATACTTTTTATCCCGAGATTATGTTTCTGTGGGATATTTTCCAACCACCATGCAGGTGAAGCCGCACGCGAAAGCTTATTGGTACTTATGTTATAACAGTTAATGTATTCTACTTTATCTTTACCTAGATGTAACTTAGAACATCTTTTTATATAAAACAGATACTTACAGCTTGAACATTTAAGGAGTGAAAATGTTTCCTGTTAAAGAAACGCTCCTCATGTTCAATGGGCCTCACCAAAGCCATATATATGTGTGCAATCAATGCAGCCGACTACGCCTGGCAGGCCATATTTTTCATAAAATCTGTAAACATTTTGCTTATTAAAATTTAAAAAGATAGATACGATCTATTTTAGTGCACATTCTTTTTAAAGTATAGGTATAAACACAAAGCATAGGCCGGAGTCGATTGTCAAAATGGCATGTTTCCATCCTAAGCAGTTAAGACTATATTTTATAAAATATACCTACATTTGTTTTAGAACAATGATACAAGCTTTTAAACTTACTGTCTTTTTATAAGGTTCCTCTCAGCTAAATTCTGTGGAAACTTAATATATTTTTGGAGTATTGAGGGACTGTTGAGTGCGTTTGTGACATGGCGCAGACAGCGTGACACTGTCTGTTGTGCCATTGGAACGTCACTGCTAAGGCCCACTGCACCTTGGTAGCTTCCCAGGGCATAAAAGTTAAGGACAGCGAGGATCTAAAAGTAAACAAAAACCACAGTAAATGGGTGGGACGGATTGGTTGCAGAATCTTTAATATATCCTTACTTTCAGTCTTGGATCAACACCACTTCGTCGTATGTGTTCAGGCAAAAGAGGTACTAAATCCTCACATAAGTCTTCGAATAATTCCCGAGTGAGCCTATAGTTCCCTATAAACTCAACATCGGGAATACTCGCCAACCTAAAATTTTGCCGTAAACTCTGCCTACGTTGCCTCCGCTCTTCCTTTAGAGCTTCTTCCAGCAAACAGCCATAGTCCGGAATTCTTTAAACTTCCACGAAACTTATTACTTTCGTCGACGGCACGATAACTATTTTGATGTCGTATAAACTGACATGACGAGCCGTCAAAACAAGTGTCAAGTTGAACTTTTCGGACGGGCAAAAACGCATCGGGAGTAGGGACACCTGTCAAATCGTGTTGTCATTCATTCTTCGTTCGGGCCCGGAACGAATCATCCGTCCGAAGGTGATAAGGAGTAGGAAACGCCCGTAACGAAGGCCGACACAACGGACTTCGTGCTTAGGGAGTAGACCTCCAGGCCCGGGTCGACGGTGCGTTGTGATCCACGCGCGCCTCAAAGAGATGTCAGCACTAATTGACGGGGTCCGAAAGGGCCAATGCCTGCCAGGGTTACGAGTCTGTCCGAAAGGGATATCGTGGCCCTGGCACACAGGCAACGGAAGGAACACGGGTGGGTTTTAGTCAGTAAAAGTCTGACACGCCCTCCCGCTCCGCCCAGAGCGGGAGAAGTTATTTGATAATTTCCAAAAAACGTAGCATGTACTTTGGCTAAGCATTATTGTTGACACTGTAGCACGACTGTCAAGCTACAAGTGCAAGATAGTATTGGAACATAACTAAGTAATTTTTATCAATTTCGACCTAAGAGTAAGCATTCGCAGTAGAAAAATTGGAGGACAATTAGAATTGCGAGCAGTGGCCTACGCTCAGCATTGATTGGATAATGGCTGAAAAAGAGAGGGATATTTAAAAGTAGTTCTTTTTCTGACAGACAAAGCATAGTCGAAACCAGTAAAGTTACAAATTAGATGAGTTTATTACCGGTTGTGATGCTGCACTAAGGGCGAATTTTCGCTAATAAAACTGAACACGATCAGCACCTCTAAACCGCTACAGCTGTTAGTGTATTATTAAATAATATAATTATAGTAATTAATAATAAAAAAAATAGAATCATAATCATTCAAAGAAAAACAATTTATATATAAATGAATAAACAGAATTATAATACATATGTACAGGTATAAAAAAAAATATCTAAAATATTTAAGTACATTTGTAGATAAAATAATAAATGAATAATAGTGCGAAATGTTATTATTTATTTATTTTACACACAGTAAATAAAGTTAGTATCTATTTATCTCTCGACTTTGGTTATAGTTATGTAAATTAAAACTTTCAGAAGACACACTTCGTGCCTAGGATTTGAACCTCCAATCTTGTGCACGGCAAGTGGTCTTGAAAGCTACGGTCTACTTAGACGTTGAATTTCTTTTCGTAAATGTTAACCCTATTATTACTTGTTATCTCGTTATACGCAATAATAAAAGTAATAACGTTTTATTGAAAACAAACAATATTAAAAACAGACTTAAAAAAAAATAAGTAGGTACTAACTAAAACTTATTTATTCACTAAATAATTATAATAAAATGTTTTTGCAAAATACAAAAACCAACTTGGGCCTACCACGGATTAGAAAGCACATATCTTTTGGAGGAGTAACTACTTAATGGAGTTGTATGTACAAACGAACTATCGTTCGTAATAATAATATCAAAATTGTGTCACATAATTTTGTACCCAAAAAGATACGAATTTGTTAGAGGACATTGTATTCATTCAGAGGTCATCTGATATTGCTATTAGCAATAATATCGTTGTACTTCGTCGTACAGCTTTCATTTTATGTCTATTTTTAGCTACTTTTGTGTGGCATTAAGGCTTTATGGCTTATTACTATTCCATCTTTTATTCATCTAAGGAATCATTTTTGTGGGAATATTATATTTAGATCAACAGGACAACAGCTCAGTAATGACGCTAAACTTAGAATATAATATTGTATTATAATAATGTTTTTAAAATCTGACAGTGCCTCACATAACCTTCAGATAGATAAATGATACAGTTCTAAGGATACGCTGATTTCAACATAGTAAAACGAATGCTTGCTCATGACATGGAAAGAATTCTCCACAAAGCAGCTTTACTTTTCCGACTACAACTAGATCAAGCACATTACTTCTCTGCTCTGTCTCTTAGGTTAAACCCTCATCTTCAATTCCTTTAGCATAGCAGAAACTATTTTCCAACAGGAGAACCTATGTGTTTGAGAACGTGAAACCCAAAACAAGACAAAATAATATCACCAAGCGACGCCACAGCAAAACCCAATCTATTTAATTTAAATATATATCGTCGAGGATCATTAAAGCGCTGAAAGCGTCTAATTCAATCAATGTCAATCAAGCTGCGTTAATTAAAGCCAGGTGACGAGCGTGTCACGTATGGTGGTTATTATAAAACGTGATAGGTGACGATAATGGAAGACTCGTGTAGGTGGTAGAGAAAATATTGTTGTTTGTTTAAGAAGCTTCAACAGTCTGATAACCAGTCTTACTATTATGGAGTCATTTTAATAGGTAACATTTGACAATTCATCAAAATTCAACAACGTAACCTTGTAATATATTTTTTCGTTTTGTTAGAACTGCACAATTTTTTCAATTACGATTACATATTATTTAATTTTATTGTAATAATGACCGATACGAGTAACTTTACGATTTGCTTTCACTAAACTGACAGATGTCAAATGTTACCTATTAAAATGACTCAGTAATAAGGGGTATCGTGTTACCCAGTAACTGGATTGTGAACGTCAGATAAGTCGCTTTATGTAAAATACTGGTATTCAGCTGCATCTGGTTAGACTGTGCACAACATAGTTGGGAATAGGCTAGGCAGATGATGAAGTAGTTAAATAAGTTTTTTTAGAGCAGTTAAATTTAAAAGCCTAACCGTATCAGGTGAATTATACAGAAGAGACCTAAATCCAGGTCTGTGATCATCAACATGGAGCACACAAGCGTAATACAACAATGCTGGGGGCCAAGTCTGCTAACGCAGTTGTGTCCGAATGGTCGATCATTGGCACCGTAATTGTAGAGTTTGACAGTTTTGCTAATCTCCTAATTGAAAGGCATCTTTATGATTTTCCAATGACGTGACATTGGAAAAATTGTGTGTATTTGGTAATCTCGTACTGACAAGCTCCTATTATTTTGACTTCCCTATGGACCACTGTCACGCCATTATGAATTTAGGAGGTTACAAACTATTGGCACAATGGTCATGGCGTTGCCTTGATATGGTCGTCATAATGACCAATCATTGAAAATAGCAGACTTGGCCCCCTGGAAGCATTGCTCGATTGTTAGCTGATTTGTAGGAGAAAAACTATTTGCCTGCGGGCTGAGCATGAACGTGCCATGACGTTTGTGACAAGACAATGATAAATTATGTCATGTAAATTTTTACTAGCATTTTATGACAAAACAGTTTTATCGCTCAAACTGTGATAAAATGTGTGACTCGAGTCATGTCACAGTAGGCCCTGCTCGCCCAGCTGCAGAAGGAAATTTATGTACAGGTTCGTAACCAATCACTGCCAAAAAGTTCACTGCTGCGTCCCTATTTAGCGCCGATTGTAAAAATATGAAGTGGAGTGAAGACGGGAAAGGTACACATGGCACATCAACCTGCATTTTGAACGAACCTAATATGTCAAAGTCAATAACATGAACTAGTGCTGAAACTGGATATTGTAAGTAACTCCTCTATACCCCATCAAAAGCTTTCTTTACTCACAAAAAATAAAAATATATCGCGGAGTAAACTTAACATTATCAGAACGTTTTTATTGAATCCCCGTTCACCCCATGAAATAAAAAAACCGGCCAAGTGTGTGTCAGACCACGCACAATGAAGGGTTCCGTAGTGGAGATTATTTATTTAAAGATCCAACTTAACATTGTTGTTGAAAAACATGTTCCCTCATACATTCCAACTGCAAATGTAAGTTTGCACACACAATATTGAGAGTTTTACCATGTTATTTTAAGGGCATAGACTGCTTATAGGTTTTCCTGTAATCTATAAATAAATAGCTATTTTCTGTATTTTATTTCAAAATTTTAGGCTCAGCAGTTTTGGAGATAAGGAAATGGTCAATTTTCATCTATTTTCTTAAATAATTTTAAAAGTATTTATTTTATTATTCGATATAGCGCAGGGCATTGGCAGTCCGATGCAATGCTTGCCCACAGGTGTGCGCGGTGCTCTAACGAGGTAAAACTGACGCTCTTCAGAGCCTACTGCCAGTCGTTTTACTCGTGCAGCTTGTGGGTTAGGTATACGCAGAAGGCTTACAATGCTCTGCGCGTGCAATACAATAATGCACTGAGGATATTGTTGGGGCTGCCTTGGCTTTGCAGTGCATATTTGCGGAAGGGCGAAAAGATGACTTTCATGCCATCATGCGCAAACGGTGTGCATCGGTGTTGGGGCGATTCAGGGCGATTCGACTTCTAAAATACTGTAAGGGCCTTACAGAATTTTAGCTACACTGACGGACAAGGTTGATGGACCATTTATCAGGCTCTGGGCTGGCAGACATGTGCGTTCATGTAACCATTTAATATATAGTTATTGTATTTTTAAGGTATTGAGTTTACTAACATAGGCTAAATTCATACTAACACTATATGGATTCCTTGGTCTGTTTTTTTTTTATTTGAATTAAATTTATAATGATAAATAACCTTTTAAAACTTTTTTTAATTTTCTAGTTTGCCCGCCAAAAGTGACCCCTATATTTAAAATTCATTTATTTACGTTACACGTCCGTATTTTGATTACAGAAATTCATTTATGTATACCAAATTTCAACTTAATCGGTCCAGTAAGTAGATTTGGAGCAAATTGGCTGTGACAGACGCACCGACAGACAGACAGATAGGTACACGAGTGACCCTATCAAGGTTCCGTTTTTTCCTTTTGAGGTACGGAACCCTAAAAACGTATAAAATGCACGTACATACAGATTTTTACGATCCCTTCAACCTAATACACGGAAAGCCTACTAAACAACCCAAAAGTACTCCCTAAAATATTAACTCGAGCGTCAAAATCATATATTTCCGAACTCCCTACTAAGTATTCCTTTAAAATAATTCACTTTAAAAACAGCAGACCCTTCCTGAACTAACTGTCTTTACTTCGATATACAAACGTCTTAACTCTCAAAAAGGCCAATACAAATTTGGACTCAAAAGTTTGTGGATAAAAGATGAAAATTGTCTGCTGGTAATTCCGGAACTTTCCTAAGGACCCAGATGGGAGCCAGTAATGAAAGAAAGACCGCATGCGGTGTAGCAAATTGCTTTCAGACGACACATTGCATTAGGCCAAGTAGGTACCTACGTACTGTTAGGTTATCTCACACGAATAAGTATGTACATAGACCGATACGGTATAGTCAAATTATATTTCCAGTGGCTTATAAGATAGGTCAAAATTGAATTAGTATGAGATTCAAGCTTTGGAGCGTTTCGAGTTTCGTTTTGTTTATTATATTCGTGAGAAACTTAGTGAAAATACCTCTCTTTATTTAACACTAGCTTTTGCCCGCGGCTTCGCTCGCGTTAATTTAGATTTTGATAATCATTTCGGGTTGTACTCTGCATTTTGAAATTTAAAGTGCTATTAAATACATCCCATAACATAATTCAATCATAAGAACGTTATTGTTGTTTTCCTCGGGAACAGTACTTTTTTTCGGGATGAAAGGTACCCTATGTCCGTTTCTGTACACCTGAAAAAGTATATGCAAAATTTCAGGATGTTCGGTTCAGTGGTTTAGGCGTGAAAAGGTAACAATAAACAAACAAACAAACTTCTTTAAAATATTAATAATAAATAAAAAAAATAAAAAAGTTAGGATAAGGATTATAAGTCTGTACCTGTATGGGTAAATAGTTGAAGTATTCCCGTTTGAGCACCTATGCATTGAGTACCAAAGGTATTCCGAAATGGGAATACCTTTGATGCTCAATGCATAGGTGCTCAAAAAATGGGTGCTGAAACGGGAATACTTCGAATAGTTGACCTCAATAGTTGCTTAACCACTATTTACCAAAAAAAAACCCAGTAAATTAAAACTTGAAACTATCTACGTCACAATGGTCTTTTAAAGCAAAAATAGACCTTGAAATTTAACTGTCTGCAATGAAGTTTATCCTTTAGATAACCTCGCTGCCATCATTTTCGTATCAGCCGTCACTGCGGCCGTTATGTGGCGGCCACCGTTCTTGTATAAAACCGAAGAATTTGCAGTGCGGTTCATTTGCTTACCAGTCACGCATTCGTGCGTAGCATGGGCGTGAGTTGCAGTGGACGATCTAGCCTACATTTGTATGGTTTCGTGCCTCAAAAGAAATAAAAAACCGGCCAAGTGCGAGTCGGACTCGCGCGCGAAACGCCCGTCACGACTTCTTAGTGCTTTAGCTGGGAAGAAAAAGTGGCGCAACAAACTCCCCAGCAGCACAGCAGTCTGTTCAGTTAAAAGAACACAACATTGCATCAAATCATCATACCATACAGAACCAAAACAAAATAAAAAAAAAACCGGCTACATGCGAGTCGGACTCGCGCACGAAGGGTCCCGTACCATTATCTATAAAAATGGCAAAAAAATTACGTTTGTTGTATGGGAGCCCTTTAATATTTGTTTTATTTTAATTTAATTATTTATTTTCAAAGTGAATGTATAACTAAATATTCTGTGAATATTTCAAGCGTCTACCTGTTGCCGTTATCAATATCGAACAAAAACGAGCAAAAAAATTACGTTTTTTGTATGGGAGCCCCCTTAAATATTTATTTTATTCTGTTTTTTAGTATTTGTTGTTATAGCGGCAACGGAAATACATCATCTGTGAAAATTCCAACTGTCTAACTATCACGGTTCATGAGATACAGCCTGGTGACAGATGGACAGACAGACCGACAGACTGACAGACAGACGGCGGAGCCTTAGTAATAGGGTTCCCGTTTTACCCTTTGGGTACGGAACCCTAAAAATGGAACCCATATAGGATCACTCGTGTGTCTGTCTGTCCGTCTGTCTGCCACAGCCGATTTTCTCCGAATCTACTGGACCGATTTAGTTGAAATTCCGTACACTTAAGAAGTTTTATGACCCAAACATGGATGCGTAACATAAATAAATTAAATTTTGAATATGAGGCTCGCTTTTGGGGGCAAATTATAAAATTTAAAAAATAGTTTTGCAAACTGTACCGTGTGACTTATCAAATGAAAGAACTTGTTATGTGGATCTCACATATGTGTTTTTATAATACCATTCCCACTTAACACCGAAACTATGAAGCCTAAAATTTTGAAAAAAATACTAAAAATAGTTTATTGCTCAACACAATCAATCAATCAATATCTTTATTGTGGATCATAAGTAGGTACATAACACAGGTCTTAAAAAAAAAACTCGAGATCAGCTATGTCACGCCCTTAATGCATACAATAGTTACATATAATAGAAATTAAAATTACATTGACACAAATTATTAAGATTACACATAAAAAAAAAGATAATAATTAAACGGAACGAAATAAGGTAGGAACACATCAGTGGGATACTGAACTGCACTGAACGCATCATGACTGAGGGGAAAAGAAAATAGTTGTTTACATATAGATTACAGGAAAACCTATAAGAAATTTTTGTTTTAAAATAACATGGTAAATCCCTTAATAAGTACAAACTAACATTGGCAGCTGGAATGTATGGGAAAACATGTTTTTCAACTACAATGTTAAGTTTGTTCTTGGGATAAAAAACATGGTAGATAACATATTCATTGTACGGAACCCTCACTACGCGAGTTCGACGCGTACTTTTCGAGTATTTTTTCATACAAATTAAGCTAACTACACGGCCGTAGCTTAGTCGTGGGCTGCAGCTGTGGAGCAGCGCCCTTATACGACGGTAAAAAGTTATTCAATTAATATGAATGATAAAATGATAAATAAATGATAAATGATTTTTATTTTTGTAATTAGGGGAGAACCCCTTTCTGTATTCTACTTTTATCATTAGCACCGAATTGTAAGTACATCTCTCAGATGCAACTCATATTATTTATATTAATAATAATAGGCAGTTATAAGCCAGAAAGACTTATTTATTTTGTATGCTTTACGAAACGAAAGAAAGCATTTTTAGGGTTCCATATTTAAAAAGGAAAAAACAGAAACCTTACAGGATCACTCGTGTGTCTGTCTATCTGTCTGTCCACCTGTCACAGCCAATTTGCTCCGAATCTACTGGACCGATTAAGTTGAAAGTTGTTACACATTTATGAA
The DNA here is from genome assembly GCA_963921375.1 of Tiliacea citrago. Classification (NCBI taxonomy): domain Eukaryota; kingdom Metazoa; phylum Arthropoda; class Insecta; order Lepidoptera; family Noctuidae; genus Tiliacea; species Tiliacea citrago. The sequence goes on from OY992804.1 coordinate 10,791,726, forward strand.
TTTCTGTGAACCAAACGTAAATAAATGAATTTTGAATATGAGGGTCACTTTTGGGGGGCAAATTAGAAAATTAAAAGAATAGTTTTGCAAAGTGTACCGTGTGACATATCAAATGAAAGGGCTTGTTGTAAGGATTTCAAACATATATTTTTAATTATTTAAAAATAAATAAGTTTAAAGTTATTTGAGAAAATTGATGAAAATTTACCATCGACCTCTTTTCTTCGAAATTACGGACCCTAAAATTAAAAAAAAAAAAATACAAAAAATAGTTCTTTACTTATTTATAGATTACAGGAAAACCTATAAGAAGTCTATGGTCTTAAAATAACACGGTGAATGGCTCAATATTGTGCGTACAAACTTCCATTTGCAAGTGGAATGTATGACAGAACATGTCTTTCAAATGCAAAGTTAAATTTGTTCTTGAGATAAATTCATCCCAACTATGGAACCCTTTATTATGCATAGTCCGACAGGCACTTGGCTGGTATTTTATTTTTAACATACGGGCAGGTGCTTAATAAATTGTATTTCAGCATATTTGTTCAGTGTTGAAATTCTATGTAATTCGTTATTTTCTATACATCTAACTAAAGCAATGATTGTCAGTATTCACGCAAAAAATAAGATATAGGTACTGTATTTTGTTATTGAACTGCAAAATCATTTTCATGAAACTAAAAACTTTGCCAACACAAAACTCTATTCAAATAGCAATACATCCGAAAAACATGTATAGGATAGGTATATGAAACTCCGCGAAAATAGTCAAAAAATCCGGGTTCATAGTTTAGCAGAGCGATAACAAAAATGTCACAGCTCACAAAAGCGTTCTTGTGTGGTGGTCACTGACAGAGAATTACTATATTGGCAACACACTCGCGATTATAATTTTTTATAGGTACTCACGGGGCTTGTGGCTAAGTAATAACAGATGCACGGGTCGATCGATCAGGTTAAGCTACGCTTGCCGCGGTGGATACGTGGTTGGGAGACCATCTTTACATATCAAGACCCGTCCGTGCCTCGGAAAGCACGTTGAGCCGTTGGTCCCGGCTGTCATTTGTGGATCTTTGACAGTCGTCAGAAACCTGAAAGTCTGACAACCAGTCTTACCAAGGGGCATCGTATTACCCAGTAACTGGGTTATGGAGGCCAGAAAGGCAGTCGCTTCATGTAAATACTGGTATTCAGCTAAATCCGGTTAGACTAGAAGCCGACCCCAACATCGTTGGGATAAGGCTAGGCAGATGATGTTGACATAGCCATACAGTTCCAGTATAAGATGATCTCCCATTGTATAGGATTTTCCTACAATGAGAAGTCAGCTTATACTGGAAATTTAATAAACTGACATGAAGCCGTGTGTACATAAATTGCTTGAATATTTGTTTTTCATATTTGGATGGAAAAACTTAACACCAGGGGCCCAAGTCTGCTATTTTTATAAATTCAGTCATTCCATCACGATCCCATTGTCATTTTGCTAAAAGTTCGTAATCTGGTCAATTCATAATGGTCGATCATTTTCTTTGCAATTTCTTTCAATGTAGTGTCAGTGGCAGACCATTGGAAAGTCATAATGACGCCATTATAATAGTAGATTACCAAACCTGTCAAAATCAACAATTATGAAATCAATGATCGACCATTCTGACACTATTGTAATAGCAGACTTGAGCTCCGACTCACCTGGTGTTAAGTTTTTACCGCATATTTATATGTATCTGCGTTGCTATCCCAGAGACTTTCCCCCGATGACGCCAGTACCCTTCTCCAGAAGAGTAATAGGGCCACCAGCACTGTACACAAATACAAAATCCGACCGCCACCGCAGTCCTTTTATACTCGCCCCCGAGGCCCGCCGCGACCGACGTCCGCGTCCACCCCGCCCTGAGTCTTACTCGAACCAGCACGTGCCGTTGAGCCTGTAGCTTTGGATTGGTCCCTAATGAATCCCTCCTTCTCCCCCAGCGACGTCCTAAGCTGAGGCCCGTACCCTACAGGGGTGCCCTTAGTTTATAACTTTATGCTCTGGCTGGAGGCTTTAATTTATTGAGGCTCCCACAGGAAAGTCCGGTTAAGCAGACCTGTCTTTTTTTATTTTTTGCCGGGGTGGAAAACCCTCATGGATGTCCTCCGCGCTGGGGCGGGCGGACGGGTCTGTCAGACTCTTACTGACTAAAAACCACCCCAGTATTCCTTTGCCACACTTGCACCGGGAATCTTGGGGCTAGTATTACTTCCGTGATCCCCGGCTAGTGACTACAGCTGCCTAGGTTAATCTGCGGGATGCCATTTATAATAAAAAAATAACTATGTTGTCAGCGTCTTAAGCTGCACGATTACTGACAAATGCTTGCACTAATTGGACAGGTCCACTCAAATTTGTGTGGTTCTTTCTTCAAAAGACCATTACAGACACGGGTCTACTTGGTCCTCACATAATCTGACCAAGATTATGTCTGAACTTTAAAAGAGACTTTGTTTGACCCCTGAGTTTGTTTCGCCATTTCTTCTCAGGGGTAGTCAGATAGGAAATGTCGACTACATCTAGCTTATTTTTTATTTTGTTTATATGACATGTAAACGTGATTCCGATTTCCTATTTACAGAATAAACAATTTCATTTCATTTCAAATAGGTAACCATAGGTACCTATTACTGCTTCCTCGAATGAGCCTTCACAAACAGATTTTCTGCCAGCAACAAGACATGGGCCGAATGGATTCCCATCGGAAAAAATTATGAATTTCCACGCAAACTTTTATCCCGTATTCATTAACCCCTTTAGTATATACAGGGTAAAATTAAATTAGCTGGAAAAACTCCGTAGACGTGATGGGTATTGATATCTAAACAAAAAAAAATGATTCTATGATATTTTTTTTGGGGTCAACGATCTTTGAACGTGTAATTATGAGTTGAGAAAACCAGTTTTTTTTTTTGTTTTATCGTATTGAGATTATGATAGGTACTACTAACCTAGTCTGTGAAAAAAACTGATATTCGAATGTAGATAAAATTACCTACAGTAGTTCCTCCAGCCTCCAAAAAAATAAACATACCACTACATTTTTTTTTACTGTTGTATCATATTTAGATATCGATACCCATAACGTCTGCGGAGTTTCGCTAGCTAATTTAATTTGACCCAGTAGAACGAATAAATTTGACCCTGTGGAGAGAGAGATAGAACGAATAAATTCTCTAAATGACGGTGAAAAGAAAACGTAGCGGTAATCTTAAAAAAAAATTGTTGTTCTTCTAAACTAAAAGAACAACGCAGTCACTCAATTTTTTTAATAATATTTTGGTATGTTAAGGATTGGAAAAGCAGAGACTGAATGGGATGGATTAAAAACTGTATACTTATCATATCAATTATTGGATAATCTTACCTATCTTGTTAATTGATTATACACTACAGTGTAATCATGTATATATTTTTGACCAGTGATGTTGTATTAAGGCTTTCAGGAAGGGGCAGTGATTGCGCAAAGGGAGGCGGGCTTTTTCCAATATAAAATTAAAGGACTTAGATAAAAACTAATTAGAATATTAAATTAACAACAAAAACAGTCTTTGTACTAGACTTTTTTCATTGGTTTTATTTATTTTACACAGTTTCGAGTCCTTTCTAGACCTCCCTAAAAATAACCGACATTCTTCTACATTTTATACCGGCCAACACCAAGTTTAAAGCTCAGTCGTAAATATGCGGCCACCCTTACAGCATTGTATCGCTGAATCGTTAACCCGATGGAAGCGCCACACGTGCTGATATTAACGCCCGATACGCCTGGACAATGCGGTTTTTGTTCAATTTATATCCACATACACACGAGTCATATAAAGCGCTTGCACGAAATAAGACACATGCTCTTTACACGTTGGTGCCAACGTTTGCCAACTCATTAAATAAAACAGGCTCAACCAACAATAGAGTATTGTTTTCGTAATCTAATAATTATTGTTTCAAAAATAAGTACCTACCGTCATTTTGCATTAATTGAATTCGATCGAACCGCTTTCAATTATGGTGTTACGAGTATGGTTTGAAAGGCGTTTCTTTCACACGTCATCAAATATTTTCAAGGTTTTTGCTGCGCAATTAAATATAAAAAAAAAACTTTATTTTTTATTCATGTTGTTTTGTTTATGCTCACGATTGAGACCAAAGTCCAAGTTTCCACACACAGATTTTCTTTGCAGTAAGTCCGAAGTGTACAGAAATTAATATAATGTGGCCGTTTTATGTTAAAGTAAAATAAATAAATAATAGGCTTGTTGACTGTTTTTAGGAAAACGATAAAAAAAATCTTTGCGGTCTATTTTCCTTAAAATATGAATATTTCATCAAAATAACAATACCCACTTTCATTTATAATACTCAATTTAAGTTTTATGGTCAAAACGTACTTTAATGGCGGCTCGAGTGATGACATCGTCTTTATTCGTCAAATATGTGACATCTGTGACAGATTGACTACTGTCAAACAAGTAAAAATAAATTCAGTGTTTCCACACTCTGTTCTTGGATTTCCTATGTGGTGTTTGATATCGATCCAAATAATCGATTTTTATTTGTAAGTTTTTATTTTTATATCCTGAGGTGGGAACCCTGAAGCAATGTTATTTTTCAAAGTGACATTACGACTTGAAGACTGAAGATTCGCGTTCAATGTTACATGACCAATGGCTATATTTTTACGTTATTATTTCTCAAAAATATTAATGAACTAATATCATTTACAAAACTAAGTTGAATTTTGATACTTCATTTTCACATAATAAAATTCATAAGGTATTTTTCATTCTGTCAATTATGCCTATGATGACATTGATGGTGACAATGGTCCTTTTCAAACCAGAAACCGTGTGCTTCACGTCTTTGAACCTCCAAGCCACCAACCAAAGATATAAATATGTCTAGATAGACAGTCAAAGCTGTGAACTCGTCGAAAAAAATTGCGTTCAACTGTTGGCTGCAAAATGCATGCACACTAGAAAAACACAATTACAGCACAATGACGTGACGCAAGTGTAAGACGTAGCCGTCTCACCAGCATAACAAAGTTAGCCTGTTTGTTTTAATTATTTTGCAGCGCGACACTATATAGACATTTGAATAATCAGAGGCCGCCTTTTACCTTTCTTTGTAACAATTTTCTTAATTAAATTAAAGTCCTAATTAAATTCTCAATTCAGAATTTGAGAACGTCCTAATCTGTACTTAAGTATAACTTAAACTTTTTTTCGTTTCTGAATTAAGTTTCTTTAAACTCTAATCAAGATTTGAGTAATATTATAATTTATATTAAATATTATATTAGAAAAAAAAAAAATCTGTTTAAAAATAACTATCATCATTTACTCCAATTTGACAGAAAGCATGCGGACCTCATGCTTTTTTGCTTAAGTTAAAGTCTTAGTTAAGGTTTTTTCTTAAATAAAAATCTTAGTGGTTCAACAGCATATTTCTCCGGATAAACGACCAACGCAGTGATAAAATATTTCCACGAAGATTCTCTTAAGATAGATATAAATCTTTTTTTTTTCGGGGTGAGCTTGCTCTTGACCTTAGTCTAGGTCAGAGGTGACAGAGACAAAGTCGACGATGGTGTGAGCTAACCCAGAAGAAGCCTGTTCACTCTCACTTTGACGAGATTAGGGTTGTATGCGTTCGGAAACACAGACGCAGGTAGACAGTTCCACTCTTTTGCTGTGCGCATTATAAAAGACATTTGGAAACGCTTAGTGCGAATTGGTGGAATAGCAACCAGGAAGGGATGGTAACCTGCAGTGCGTCTAGATGTCCGATAATAGAAGGGGGCCGGAGGAATGAGGTCGTGGAGTTCTTGGGCACACTCACCGAAGTAAAATCTGTAAAAGACTGACTAGCAGGCAATCCTGCGGCGATGGGCAAAGCTGTGAAGCTTGGCATCCACCAGTTTTACAGCATCATCATCATTTCAGCCAAAAGACGTCCACTGCTGGACATAGGCCTCCCCCTAAGGTGGGGGGTGTTTGCCATAATCGCCAAGCTTGGCAGGCGGGTTGGCGATCGCAGTATGGTGTTAAAATGCATAGAGAACGCTGCTGCCCATTCTCTACTAAGTCCCTTAGTCGCCTTTTACGACACCCACGGGAAGAAATGGGGTGGTGCTATTTTTTATGTCCGGCACCACACGGAGCCCACCAGTTTTACATGGTTTATTTTAATTATTATTCTTGTTGAAATATTTCTAGGAATTTTTGTAAGATGTCTTTACAGCGGTTTGAGTTAAGTACATAATATTGTACTGTTTTCTTGTTATCCAAGACGTAATTGAAATAAATGGGCATTGTACTCATCATTCTGAACATTTTTTACTATGGGACAAACACTGAAATCGCGAAAAAAAACCAGCCAAGTGCGAGTCGAACTCGCTCACGAAGGGCTCCGTACCATTATCTACAAAAAACGGCAAAAAAATCACGTTTGTTGTATGGGAGAGCCCCCCTTAAATATAAGTTTTATTTTAATTTAATTATTTATTTTTAAAGTGCATATATAACTTAATATTCTGTGAATATTTCAAGCGTCTACCAGTTGCCGTTATCAATATCGAGAAAATACTAGCAAAAAAAACACTTTTGTTGTATGGAAGCCCCCTTAAATATTTATTTTATTCTGTTTTTTAGTATTTGTTGTTATAGTGGCAACAGAAACACATCATCTGTGAAAATTTCAACTGTCTAACTATCACGGTTCATGAGATACAGCCAGCTGATAGACGGACAGACAGACAGGCAGACGGCGGAGCCTTAGTAATAGGGTTCCCGTTTTACCCTTTGGGTACGGAGCCCTAAAAAGCGTCTCTTACATATTCATCATTATCATCATTTCAGACGTCCACTTCTGGACATAATATGCCTCCTCCAAGCATCGTCACTTCAACAGTGTTTATGTGCTTCTCGCATCTAGCGGATTCCTGCGGTCTTCACAAGTTCATCGGTCCTCCTTGTGGGAGGCCTCCCAAAGCTCCAAATTCCGGTACGCGGTCGCCACTCCAGAAACTTTCGGTACCATCAGCTTCTATACATTGTATTTATTTTCGCATAACTCGACAAAACGTAAGGAACACTTTTTTCGCGATTTTAGGGATGGTCCCATCGTAAAAGTTGTTCTGAAGTTTTCAGTTATTTTAGGGATGGTCCCATCGTAAAATTTGATCTGAAGTTTTCAGTTATTTTAGGGATGGTCCCATCGTAAAAGTTGTTCTGAAGTTTTCAGACATTTTAGGGATGGTCCCATCGTAAAAGTTGTTCTGAAGTTTTCAGACATTTAAATTGCACCCTGTAAAGTACTATTATTTATAACATAAAATAACACCACGCCTGTAAACCCCGAAGGGTTAGGGAGAGGTGTACCTATATTAAACCCACATTTCGCCAGTTATGTTTACGTCCCATGAAATAAGAGGCGAGCCTTTTGACGTGACAATGTCTTATAATTCGATGGAGCCGGCTGCACGCACGAAAAAACATGAGTCATGCGGCGTTACCTCTCATGGGGCGTTACCTGTCATGCGGCGTTACCTCGCCCTGAGGCGTTCCATTTAAGGCTTATAACCAGGGACCGTACAACCCCGGTTAAGGGTTAAGCCTTTCGAAAGGGTAACCCATTCAATGGGTTATCTTTATCATGATGTAACCCATTGAATGGGTTTTATAGTAAATACCCAGTGAAAGGGTTACATGATTACCCATTGAATGGGTTTTATAGTAGAAACCCAGTGAAAGGGTTACATGACAACCCATTCAATGGGTTCTATACCTACTTGAAACCCAGTGACATGAAAAAACCATAATATTATGTAATTTCGATATCCGCCTAGCACGCGTAGCATGACCAATTCTATCTCTGTTCTACCAAGAATAGACAAAGTTTTTGATGTGAAACATTCAACAGCCGCACGTAAAACCGAGTGCTGGCGGGGCGACGCATACCACGTGGCGACGCATCGCTACTATATACAGTCATCTGTAGTAAGTTGTTTGATGTGAAACATTCAACAGCCGCACGTAAAACCGACTGCTGGCGGGGAGACGCAAGCCACGTGGCGACGCATCGCTACTATATACAGTCATCTGTAGTAAGTTTTTTGGTTACCATTTTAGAAAAACCCTATCAAAAACCCTTTCAATGGAAAGGGTTTTCGATAGGGTTTATCAAAGCAGTTAATCAAAAACCCATACGGTGTGGGTAATTTTGAATGGCTTAAACTAAGCTAAGTTACCAAAATTTAATTTAAGCCATTCAAAAGGGTTACCCATATCGTATGGGTTTTGATTTACCGCTTAGAAAAACCCTATCGAAAACCCTTTCAATGGGTAACCAAAATGGTCCCTGCTTATAACGTTGTCACGTTCAACTATCGTCAGTAAACCGACTTTACAGACAACCGATTTTTTTATGGTTATATTTGTTATTTTTATTATATTGATTTTACATTCTATTTTACATTAAAACAACACGCAGCACTTCCATACAGCACCGATTTTACTAAAAAAAGACGGAAAGATATAGTTTGCCCTCAAAAAAGTACAAAACATGCTTTCTCAGCCAAGTTCTATATGTACCTCGGACCGCTACTCTATAACAGGCTAAATGAAAAAGGAAACATCTACTCCTTAAACCACAGTAACTGCAAGAAAATCCTTAAGGAAGCTCTTCAAACTATGTCCTATGAAGATACAGAGAAGTTATTAGTTGTGCTAAAGTAAATATTGTTCATATTGTTATTTTGTATTTTTGTTTTATTTTAGTTAGCTAGGTTAAGATACTATATTTTTTTATTTTTTTTATATACCTTGTTACCAAATATATTATTAAGCTATGTGATTATTATGTCAACTAAAGTTACCTCCAATCGCCTGAAACACAGGACTTCCTAGTTCAGGCACAAACCATCGTGAACTTGACGTAGATTTAAGGAAAACTGTAAACGTTGTATCTTATATTTTTGAATAAATTTTATTTATTATTATTATTATTCTGTGATTACTTATACTCACGAATTCATTGCACATGACATTGCAGAATATTATATACAATATTACATTAATGTTTACTTTGAAAAGTATTAGATTTACTGCTTTAATTTATTGTGAATGTGAGCACTATGTGGGTCATTTTTTTTTTTTTTTCTCTTTAAATATTTTCCTATTATTTTATGCTTTTTCTCAGTTTTAATGGTGGTCTGGCATTTTGAGCACTATGAGGCCTACCCAAATGTACTTTCTTTGGTATTGTTCGTCGAGTCGTTGAGCTCCTTAAGTCTTGAGTCGAGCTGCACGATTACGACAAATGCTTGCACTGATTGGACAGGTCCACTCAAAATTGTGTGGTTCTTTCCTCAAAAGACCATTTCAGACACAGATCTACATGGTCCTCACATGATCTGACCAAGATTATGTCTGGACTTTAAAAGAGACTTTGACCCCTGAGTTTGTTTCGCCATTTCTTCTCACGGGTAGTCAGATAGGAAATGTCGACTACATCTAGCTTATTTTTTACTTTTTAATATGACGTGTAAAAGTGATTCCGATATCCTATTTACAGAATAAACGATTTCATTTCATTTCATTTCATTTCACACACTGACTTATTATTGTTTTTTTTTTTTTTTAGAAAAACATGTTTTCCCGATGTTTGTAATTATGTGAGCAACTGTATCTATCTCATAATTAAATTATTTTTCATTCTTTTTACCTATCCTAGTAATTTTATTCTAGTTGCATCGTCTTCACATATAATCATATAATTTATGTACTCAAACAAAATATTGTTAAACATTTTTAAAAGAGTAACTTGGTGGCGTTTCTTACCCATTCTTCTAGAATCAATTCTATTTTTTTGTAAATTTTGACGTTCAAAAGTGTCTCTTATGTGCCTATTTGAAATAAATAATTTTGGCTTTGACTTTTAACCGGGCACAAATCCAGATTCCAGACTGCTACTGAGAAATTCCTGGTGGAAAAACCCAATAACACTTGCCTGACTTGGGAATCGAACCTCAGGCCTCATGCTCAACAGTAGCGAGGCAGTACACTGCAAGTAGCACTATTAAACTATCCATAATAACGATAATAAACAAAATCATTTTCAATTTCACAATTTCCACCAAAATGAAATCGAAAGAAAAATATCTTAATAGCTCGTACTAATTGGTAGTCAACATCTTAACCCTATAAAGAGCACCCGCCGGCGTCACTTTGAAGTTTAAACCCTCCAATTTATATAATTGAAACTTTATCTTGTTTTGTGTCAGTCTGTTGTAATCACAAAATAGATAGGTACAGAAGGTCGGTTTCATACAACAAGCGAAATCAAGCGCACGCACACATAGACACGCTTCACTTAGAGCGAGTGCAGGCACAATCGCGACTGGCATTCGACCGAGATCGTCGTAAGTACGCGTCTATGTCTGCGTGCGTTTGTTTTCGCTCGTTGTTGTTATACATGGACAAATTAAATTAGGAAAGCCCCAGAAAAATCCGAAACTGGCGCCATATTCGCTAAACTCAAGTATTTGAATACGAAAGGATTATTAGTCAGGAAAATGATGAAGTGACAGCACAAAACAAGTACAGAAGGTCAGCTCTATAGGGTCAAATTAAATTAGCTAGTGAAACTCTGCAAACGTGATGGGTATAGATATCTAAACACGAAAAAAAAAAATTATTAAGTTTTTATGTTTTTTTGGGAGATCAACGACCGCTTGTTACTTGAAGTATGAGTTTGAGAACATATATTTTATTTTATTTTATCGTATTTAGATATATAACCAGGACATATGTGTAGTTTACACAAAAAAAAACTGATTTTTTAAACTGATATTTCAACCGACGACAGTATTTGCAGTCGATGATCCCAAAAAAAACATCATCAAATTAATTTGTTTTTTATTTTATCATGTTTAGATAACGATTCCCCAGACGTCTGCGGAGTTTTGCTAGTTAATTTAATTTGACCCTGTAGAGCCGACCTTCTGTACTTACTTGTTTTGCGTTGTAACTTCATAATTTTCCTGATTAATAATCCTGTCGTATTCAAATACTTGAGTTTCGCGAATACGGCGACAGTTTCGGACTTTTCTGGGGCTTGCAATCTTAGGAGGGTTTTGGGAAATCATAGACGCGGTTGTCGCGGGTGAGTGAGTAATAATGAGTTCCATTTTCGTCATTATTATCTTTTTTGTGGACAGGAAGACGGATTGTAAAGCTTGTCTAATAGTAGATGGTTTGCCCAGGGAGCAAACAACAATTTGTTTACTTGAATCCAGAGCGGACCCAAGTTCTAAAGTAGAATCCTGAGCGCAGCGAGGGTCTCAAAGTATGTCACTCGAGCTTAAAATAGTGTTTTTCCCGAGGTGGACACTCTACTTTTTATTACCCTCTATGAGAAAATAAGTAAGTGCAATTTATGAATAAGAACAGTGGTTTACTTTATCATACAGCCTGTTACTTGTTCATACAATGTGCGTGATTCAAAGTCCAAGTCATTTATTTGTAGTAAATGCGGTACAAAAAATGGTAGGTATATAATTGGCATGCAAATATTAAAGTAGCAAGATGCTAGTTTCAATAAGCAACTCTTTACAAAAATGAACACAATCATAAATTCAACATTCAATTATTTTAAGTAAATTTTTTTGCTTCTTATACTCAACATCTAAAAAATAGGTATTTCTATTCCAAAAATACAACATAAAATAAAATGCAGAACGTACAGTAACAACTTAATAACAAGATTATCTACTTACAATGAAATAATGATAAGATTGACAATAAGTTTTTTTGAGGAATTCAGCTATAGAATAAAAAAAACCGGCCAAGTGCGAGTCGGACTCGCGCACGAAGGGTTCCGTTCCATTATCTATAAAAATGGCAAAAAAAAACACGTTTGTTGTATGGGAGCCCCCTTAAATATTTATTTTATTCTGTTTTTTAGTATTTGTTATTATAGCGGCAACAAAAATACATCATTTGTGAAAATTTTAACTGTCTAGCTATCACGGTTCATGAGATACAGCCTGGTGACAGACGGACAGACAGACAGACAGACGGCGGAGCCTTAGTAATAGGGTTCCCGTTTTACCCTTTGGGTACGGAGCCCTAAAAAGCGTCTCTTACATATTCATCATCATCATCATTTCAGACGTCCACTGCTGGACATAATATGCCTCCTCCAAGCATCGTCACTTCAACAGTGTTTATGTGCTTCGGTGATAGGAACTTTTACTAACAATATCTACATTATGGTTAAAGAAAGGAGAGGTCAAAAGTGTTATAATATTCCAAAGATTTTTAAACGCTAATGTGATGTACCTTAATAGAAAGCTTATTTATTATGCTACTCGATTATAGTTAAATCAGATTTTTTCAGTTTTTGTGAAACAGTGAAAAGTATTTCAATACAAACAAAACGCACATAGTCCTTACCTATTAATTTCTATGCAATATAATAATTTTAAATGTGGCTAAAGTTTCCGTTTCTAATAAATACTTTGAGATTTTATTATAATTTTAGCTGCAGCTCCATGAAATTAAGACAAAAAATATTGATTATCATGACAATGCAATAACAAAACGTGTCGAAAAAAAGTGAAAGCTGTAAATGTCAAGCCAAGTCATGCGGGGCAAGAACGGCCTTCTGTGACATGACTTAGTCACACACTTTATCACAGTTTGAGCGATAAAACTGTTTTGTCACTAAATGCTTGTACAAATTGACATGATATAATTTATCATGTCTTGTCACAAACGTCTTGGCACGCCCGTTCTCGGCCAGCTGCTGACTGACATTGTCACGTCATTTGCCACAGGGCTGCCATTCCTAAAATATAAATAAATATGTAATGTTTGTATCACTAGATGCAAACATTTTATTTTTCAACACTTGTTTAAAGAAAAACGGGCGGCTGTAAAAACAAATTAAATGCCCAAACACATCAAAATAATTACCCTCTTTCAGCCTATATAGGTCAGAAGGCTGTTTAAATTTTCAATTATTTTAGTACCAAGCCCCATACATTTCGTGAACGTCTCCTTTATTTCTCATTAATAAATTATTTTCACTTACTTGAGAACATTTATAGAACTGAAAAATATAGTATTATATGAACTTTGACATAGAATCTAAGTTGGTGTTTGTTTTTCATTATATCAAATCAATCATTAATTTACTAAATAAAACTTCATTTCGTACGCAAATAACATTAACGAAACACAAAACTTAAAACTTTCCAATCGACCCGCAAAATAAATAATTGCCGTGATCGCAAATATTTATTACAGATAAGGAATGTGAGCCCAGTGCCACAATAAAGCAATGCAGCAGTAAGACAAGTCTGTATATGGTAGTAATTAATGTTTGATCATTTAGAATGTGATTTTTTATTTAGTTTTGAAAATATAAAACGAGTTCGCGTTCTTTACCATATCTCATTTGTTATCATATCTCTGGATATCCAGTCTTGTTGGGGTGGATTTAGGACTTTATTTTTAGTAACTTTGCTTTTAAGTATTGCACACTTTATATAATTTTTGAGGTTGCCGTAGCAGTTGTCATTTGGCTGATGGTTTGCACTTTTGATATATTTGAAGTTTTCCGTAGTTCATTGCATCTTATTTGGCACTATTTCTAGGTTGTGATTTGCACTTTTTCATTTCTAGGTAAATGTGCTTATCATCAGACATGGGTAAGTCCACAATTACCATGTGGAAGCCCTTATGTTTCAAGTTTGAGCATACGTGATTGAAAATAGTCTTTGTTGATTTAGTTTCCGTGTGCAGTGGTCTTCGCTGATATTATTAATAATTACATACCCAGATTCTTGTACGGCAGTTCTATACCGTTTGCTGCTTCGTTAATAGGACGATGTTAAAATCACCAAAGACAATGGCTCGCTTTTTGCTAATCAATTGTGATGAGTACACTTCAAGAAACTCTTTTATGTTAATAGTTCCTGGGTTGTAGACTAAACTTATGTTCAGTGCATATTTTTCTAGACCTACCCAAATGTAGTTTATACCTCCAGTGTAGGTTTCTTCGTTCATGCTATGATTTATATTATTATGCAAATTATTATATGAAAACTCCACGGCCTCTAGAATCTGTTCTAAGATCATAATAATGTGTATAGTTGGGTAATTGAAATGATTCCGCATCCTCTTTAGATCTTAACCATGTTTCGGAGAGTAGGATACATGGGTTGTGTTTTAAATCGATTTTAACGAACCTTTCAGTTCAGCAAGTTTTCCTCGCCTGCGTATACTCCGCACGTTTGTGTAGAATAATTTAAGGTAAATTTTGATGTAGATAGATCTTGGTAGGTGTGATATAGTTGATAGGTAATAGTTTCGGTAATAGATTAGCATTATCTTCAGTGGAAGATTTTTTCCTAGGGCGTATTTATCAAGTGGCATAGCTTTGACCACCTTGGGATTTCCCAAAACTACATTCTGCAGGATAATCTGAGCAGCGCTCACATCTGGAGTTTGACGTGCGGAGTTATCTGACAGTCTGCTCTGACAGGCCTACAATTATGACACTTTTACTTCTGTTATTCCTTTAGAGTTCTGAAAAAAAAAATTCACCAACAAAAATATCAGGTATGTTGTATTTACGTCATTTTGAAATTGAAAATATTAAATCTACCACGTCTAAACATAGATGTGGTAGATTTAATATTTTCAATTTCAACTTCAAAGGTAGATTTTTGATTCCGAGTTGGTGCAGTTTTGTACGAGTACTAAGAGACTTTGTCTTTCATGCTTTTGTGTTCTGCTAACAGTGTATTGTTCAGCTTTTAATATAATATATCTGATCTTTCATTGTAGATATGTCATCACTCATCGGTTTCAAGTTTATTTGAAGTATTAAGATCATCTCCGCCCGAAAGTCATTGAGTGCAGTTAGCACATCGCAGAATTCTCTTTCTTTCCTTTTTCAGCTAACATTGTTTTTCGCATCCTCATCACACATTTTTGATAAGTCCGGTTGCGAGTGCGAACAAAATTGGCCTACTGGTACGTTTCTGGATTGTGGCGGGCGGTGATCACTCATATTATAGTTAAAAAAATTGTAGTATACCTGCGTGTTATGCGTAGGAAAGTACGCGCGTGGGAGGTGAAAAATGCAGTTGTCTCTTTTACTCGAGGTGTGCACGGGGTGCTGCAGCTCTCACGCCGCTTCGGTGCGCCAAAGTGTAGAAGCAATTAGTCGTTACCGCATCAATCAATGTATGCTAATTTCGGTATTTAACACTGTTAATTTATGGGTTCATATTGCGTCCAATGAAATTAATTTCTCGGGACCAAATTAGTAGCACTCCTGCTCTGTTTGACTGTCAAAGCAAAACCCACACATGTATGTACATTGTAAATTAAAATCTCTTTTGGTCCCTATGAATTAAAGAGCTATTTTAGTCCCTGTTTACGAAGAATAAACAAGCTCTTTTTGTGATAAAAATACATTTTTAATGAGTGACGGAGTTATTTTCGTATTTCTACAACGACTTGCAACATTCTGATGAAGATTGACATATACTCGTAGTTTTCGGTAGCTTATGTCAGTCCAATATATTTTTGAATTTGTCATCTTCGTTATCGGTGATAGATTGTTACTTTGCCTAGGCCCTTAAAATGGATTGGCATAAGGAAACGGGCAGCCTTTTTTTTGAGGGTGGGAAATTATATCAAATAACTTCTCCCGCCCTAGGCGGAGCGGGAGGGCGTGTCAGACTTTTACTGACGAAAACCCACCCGTGTTCCTTCATTTGCCTGTGTGCCAGGGCCACGATATCCCTTTCGGACAAACTCGCAACCCTGGCAGGGAAACGGGCAGCCTAAGAGCCTGTTCACACGATGCGCCGCACCGCAAAGGATTCGCCAGATTGGCTGTCACACGGGTGTTGCGGCGCTGCACCGCGAAGATGTCACCCTTTCTTCTGCTGCATAAATAACTGAGCGGTGCCGCTGCGGTCGCAATGCGTCGCGTCTCGCAGGTTACAAGTCCGGTATACGTGCGGCTCATGCCGCGTATTCCACACGGTGCGTTCCGGCGTCATCGCCGGAACGCACCGTGTGGAATACCATGGATATTTATATCCGCAGCGAAACTGTTCCAGCGCATCGCCACAACCCACTACAACGCATCGTGTGCATCGGCCCTAACGTTATAGCTCGTTATTCTACACTAACTTTAATATGCACTGACACTTTCTTTTATAACTTTTTTCATCTAAAATCTGCATGCAAATAGGTGGCGTGCCAAGCAACTTTCGGAAATAAAATATTAAATACTAACTACGCCCCGCGCTTTCATCCGCGTAAGTCTCGATCCCGTGGGAATATCGGGATAAAAGTCCTATGTCCTAATCCAGGTCATGATCTACCCATGTGCCCAATTTCATCCAAATCCGTGCAGCCGTTTTAGCGTGAAAGCGTAACAAACAAACTCACTTTCGCATCAATCATGATTCGCCATCTATCATCATGAGAACGTTATTTTTGTTTTCCTCGGGAACAGTACTTTTGCGGGATGAAAGGTACCCTATATCCGTTTCTGTAGAACGTATATGCAAAATTTTAGGATGATCGGTTCAGTGGTTTAGGCGTAAAAAGGTAACAAACAAATTTACTTTCGCAAATATATTAGTAAGGATAAGTAAGGATTATTTTGATCAAGTTTACGCCTTCTACCGGATTGTATGCTCAACACTACGCCATCCGAGTAGATCGCAACACAAACAAGATCAGTCATCGATAAGATGATAACAGCAACAGTACCTACATACTACTAGCGACATCTAACATTCGACGTATGAAGTGTCCGTGACGTCAACGAAGGTTACAACTACATACACGCATGAGATGGTGAAGACACACACACATATGTCAAACCGACTACATAAACGGTCAGTCATGAAGGAACGATCATCATCAAAACTGATTTCTCCGTAAAATTACGGATGCTCCTTGGTTCGTTCGGAACAAAACCTAGATTTCAAAATGCCCACCACCAAGAAGTTTATTAAACACATTACGAAGCGGTTCTTCGATTCCGCGGATAGTCATCGCAACCCCTTAGTTGTGCAGGCTGCTAGTAACAGGCCTTCTTAGATTAGTCAGACTCGCCGACCTAGGCATACTCTTACCGACCCAGAGGACCCCATGACTCTCCTCCAGGAAAGCAGTGGGGCCACCAGTACAGTGCACAAATCACACACACCGACATTCCGTCCTCGCCGCCGAGGTGCCACGCGAAGTCCCAGACTAAATTGTCCCTCCCGTCCCTTGCACGTCGAACCGCCAGCCGCCCGCGCCGGGGCTGAGTGCACCGTAGCATTAATAGTAACCCCAGATAATAATCATGATTTAAACTTTGATCCAGCCTGTCCCCAACTTGCTGTTCCCCAACGACGCCCTAAGCTGAGGCCTGTAACCCAAAGGGGGTGCCCTTAGTGCGCAGTCGTTTAGTTTTAATATATATATTTACGCCCCTGGCTGGAGGCTTTAAGCTCACACCTCAAGGCAACCACAGGAAAGACTGGTTAAGTAGTCACGGCCTCTCAAGGCCAACCACGAGATGCCATTAAAAAAAAAAAGAGGAACGATCACTCGATACCTAAACAGCACAGAGGACGATAGCCCCGCAGTCACCTCTGTTGTCAAAAGCTTGAACTGAAGCCCCGTCGCCTTCAGGAATCGCTAAGCTAGGAGTTTAAGGGATAGGATAGCCCCGCAGTCCATCCCTGGAATCACACATAGGTTTTAATCTAGACCCTTTTGTATACTAGAAGTTAAGTGTTTGTCTATCTATCTATTAGGTTGGGGAAAAAGTCTTTTCGTATTATAGTATGTATGAACTTGTAATAAAATCTCTTTGGCTATACTATTTGTATCTGGCTGGTTTTGGTATCATTGAAAGTTTAAATTTTAAAGAACATAATTCCAAATTCAAATTAGGAAAATGTGTGATTTTCATTTGTTTTTTGTACTGTCAAGATGAGTGAATCTAATGAAGAAATTCGATACATTTTAAAATTTTACTACAAAAAAGGGAAAAAAGCAACGCAAGCCGCAAAAAAAATTTGCGATGTTTATGGACCTAGTGCAGTGTCTGTGAGAGTAGCACAAATTTGGTTTAAGCGTTTTCAATCCGGAAATTTTGATCTCAAAGATGCACGTCGCTCTGGTGGCCCTATTACGGATAAAATGGATGCCATTAGTCGTGAGGCATAAATATTGGATTAGGTATTTTTCGAAGCTAGTCTGTACCTAATCCAAAGCGTCTAGGATTAGGTATGGCACAAAATATTCGTACACAGTCTACACAGAATATATTCTGTACCTTAAAATGTGCGGGTTAAGTTTCAAGTATAATTAGCACTGCCGCCAGCGCCATCTATGTAGAATACCACTGGACTAGTTGTGCAGCCGCACTCTTTAAGGGGGATGCGCTAAGGTAGCCCGCGAAATTATAATTTTCTTACGTTTTTTGCAATTTGCACGTATGAAGGGTAATTTTGATCACTTTAATAAATGTTAAAAACAAAAGTATTCACGTTGACTCTATGTACCGTTTGCCCATAAAAAACGAAATATTAATCCACCGTGCCACAATTTAACAGAAACAGAACATCCTTAATCCATGCTGAATATTTCTTACCCAATCCACATACGATACATAATATCGGTAACAGGCCAGCGGCTTTATTGAATAAATATTCGGATTAGGTATATGGATTAGGTATTTTTAAATACTAGGATTAGGTGGATTAGGTATCGTTTTTACCTAATCCGACCCATGTCTAGATGCCATTTTTGAAAAAGTGGATCAAGATCGGCATATCAGTAGTTACGAGCTGAAGAACTGGGAATTGACCACAAAACAGTTTTGGCACATTTGAAAAAAACTGGGTACACAAAAAAGCTCGATATTTGGGTACCTCACGAGCTCACTGAAAGAAACCTAATGAACCGTGTACTTATTTGTGATTCTTTTTTACGACGTAATGAAACCGAACCAATTTTGAAGAAGCTGATAACTGGTGATGAAAAGTGGATCACGTACGACAAGAACGTGCGAAAAAGGTCGTGGTCAAAGGCCGGTCAGGCTTCACAGACTGTGGCGAAACCCGGGTTAACTCGCAACAAGGTGATGCTGTGTGTGTGGTGGGATTGGAAGGGCATTATTGAGAGAGAAAGCGGCCGGAATTAATCAACAGAACGGGTGTGGTTTTTCATCATGATAACGCTAGACCTCACACATCTTTAGCCACTCAGCAAAAATTAAGAGAGTTTAGCTGGGAGGTGTTAATGCATCCGCCGTATAGTCCTGACCTTGCACCTTCAGATTTCCACCTGTTTCGGTCTCTTCAGAATTCTTTAGGCAGTGTCAGGTTCACATCACGAGAGGACTGCCAAAACCACTTGTCGCGGTATTTTGATCAGAAGTCCCAAAATTTCTATAGCAATGGGATCATGTCCCTACCTACAAGATGGCAAAAAGTTATAGAACAAAATGTTACCTACATACTTTAGTTAAATGTAAATAAACTATATTAATTTATTTTTGAATTTTCTTAAAAAATGCGAAGAAACTTTTTCCCCAACCTATTATATAAATAAAAAGACAAGTCCTGACTGACTGACTTATCAATGCCCAGCCCAAACCTTTGGACCTAGAAAGCTGGCATTTGGCACAACGGTTCCCTTTATAATGTAAACAAGGAATAAGAAAGGATTTTTCGAAATTCAACCCCAAAAGGGGTAAAATAGGGGATGGAAGTTTATATGAAAGTCCGTCAGTTTTGAAGTTAGGATCTTTAAATTTTGTGTTTAGACTGACGATTAAAAATCTATTTACACGTGTCTCAGCGTTGTTACTCCCCACAATTGTGGCGATAAGTCTCCTCTTTGAGGAGTGGCTAGAAAGGCGTCATGGCGTCCTTATCTTCCGCCTAACGCAGGTCCTCACCGGACATGGTTGTTTCGGGAGGTTCCTGTTCAGGATAAAGCGGGAGGAAACGCCCTGGTGTCACCACTGTGTGGATCGCCTGGAGGACACGGTGGAGCATACGGTGGAGGTATGTCCTGCTTGGGTGGAGCACCGCCGTGTCCTCACGCGGCAACGATGTCTCGCGTCCGGCCCTGGTTCAGGCCATGGTTCGGAGCGAGAGTGCATGGGAGGCCGTCACCTTCAAAGCAGTAATGCTAGCGAAGGAGGAGGCGGAACGCGTGAGAGTGGGGCAAGGTTCACGCCCTCGCGCCCTTAGTAGCCACAGGAGACGTCCCGGGCGTCGGGAGTCACAAGCCGATCTCCGGCCATCGTAGGGGCGGGCCTGCGGTCGGTGAGCGAAGGGTAGCTCGCTGTCCGATAAGGACCAGGCCCGGGTCGACGGCGCGTTGTGTTCTCGAAACTCAGTATTTATACTAAGAAACAAAAATTAAGAATATCATGTATCAGAGTTTTTCGAAAATTTACCCCTAACGGGGTGAAAGGGGTAGTCAATTAGACAAGGGATGATTTTACTGCGTCGCTTGATTAACTCTTAAGTATGGCTTTGGCATCCACTAAGAAGGGGTTTTTGGGAATTCGACCTTTAAGGGGGTGAATAGGGGGTTTGTTTGTAAGAAAAATCTTATTCCTTGAGTTAATAAACTTGAAACTTGGCACGAATACTAACCTAAGTAAATTATAAAGTTTGTAAATTTTTTGTTTTTTTTTTAAACAACAACAAAGTTTGTATACAAGAATTTTAACGCGCGGTCCGATTAGCTCAAAACTTGGTATTTTATATTTACGTACTGAATGCTCACAGATTGTAAAGCCTTACATGTTTTTGGGTTTATTCAAATATCACCCTTACGGGGCAAAAGGGGGTGGGGGGTTTGTATAACACATGAATGAATATATTTCAAAAATAAACTCATTTCGGGGTGAAAAGGGGGGAATACAATTTGACCCGAATATTTTCTTAATAAATTAAATGACCGATAACATATATTTTCAAAAACAACCTTTTAAAGGGAGTGTCGAATTTTGTGGGGGAAAATAATTGTTTGGAAAGATTTTAACACGCGGTTCGATTAACTTGAAATAAAGGAAAAGGTATATCAGGGTTGTCAAAAAATCTACCCCAAACGGAGAAAGGAGAAAGGTGGAAAGGAGTAGTCAAGTTTAGAGAGGATGATTTTATGTTTCGGATTGGCGCAAAAATGGCTGAACGTATTTAGATGAAATTCCTTACTGTCATCGTTCGTATCATTCAACCGCCACCATTATAAGCATTATTTATAAAATAATCTGCACCCAATAAACAAGATTTAATTACATTAAATCCGAAAGCTAACAGAAGTGTGTACACAATTTTATAAATTAACCCTTTATAATTCAATTCCAAAATACCACATTTGACAAATAAAATACAAATCATTGGTAAACTAATCAAAATAAAAATGTGCTCATTTTTATTCATTTATTAAAACTTTATGCACAAGTAAAAACTACACTGTACAAAGGCGGACTTATTGCCTGAGGCATTTTCTACCAGTCAACCTTAGGATGATGCAGAGACAAAACATGGCAGGTGCAACGTACGGGATAGATAGCTCGGAAATAACTATAAACTACAAGCATACATACAAATACATAGCTAGATATATAAATATATACATAATATACCAAAATAAACTTTGTCAGGAGAAATAACTACCGGTTGCGAAGAAAACGACTCCAGCAAATCACCGCTGAGATGATGCTTCGGCCAACTTCTGACGAATATGTTCACGTGCCTTCACTTTAAATGATAGCCGGCTGGTTGCCATCCTGATGTTCAGAGAGAGCATTCCAAAGAAAGACCGCCTGGACAAAGAAAGAAGAATGAATGAAGCCAGAACGGTGCGAAGGACATCGTAGAAGACGATTGTTGGTGGAACGAAGATTTTTACTATGGGCAGAGCATAAGTATTTAATTTGGGAAGTCAGGTAAGAAGGAGAAGTGGGTTTATTGAGAATAGAGAACAACATAGACAGAGCCCTCAACTCTCTGCGCTGACGAATGGGTAACCATTTCAAAAGCAGTCGGTGCGCGGATACATGGTCATACTTACGAAGATTGAAAACGAATCGAATACAGTTATTGAGAAGGCGGTCAAGTTTATAATGAGGAGATCTGCATTTAGTTCATAGTAACACACATCACCATAGTCAATCATGGGAAATATTAGAGACTGTACAAGCATTGCCTTTATGTGTGATGGAAGAAGATTTTTCAACCGATAGAGCGACCGCAACGTTCCGGTGACTTTTTGACTTACAGTCGTGACCTGCTTTCGCCAGTCAAGACAATTGTCGACATGCAGACCAAGATTCTTAACATCGGAGCTAAACGGGATGACTGAATTGTCGAAGATTACAGGTGGCACAGTTAAGCCATTCAGCTTCCTCATACTGTAGGGGCTCCCTACTATGATAGTCTGGCACTTGGTTGGGTTAACCGCTACCCCAAATCGATCAGACCAGTTTTTAACGACATCTAAATCCCGGTTTAGCTCCTCAATCGCATCGGATATGTTGTCAACACTTGCCCGAAAATAAAGCTGCAAATCGTCAGCATACAGATGATACGCAGTCCAAAGCTCGGTAGTAATGACGTTAATAAAAATGGAGAATAAAAGAGGAGATAATATACCGCCTTGAAGGACGCCAGCTGCAAGATCACACCAACTCGACGAAGAGTCTCCAGCATAAACAGACTGCTGTCGCCCCTGAAGGTAAGATGAAAACCATTTTAATACCCCCGGAGAGACCATAAGATAGGAAAGGATGGCTAAAAGGACTTCGTGACTGACGGTATTAAAAGCATTGGAAAAGTCAATTAACACTAAGACCGTAACCTTAGTGTCTTCCATACCCCGCCTTATAGCGTCAGTCACTTTAAGGAGAGCTGAAACGGTACTGTGCCCGGGCCTGAATCCGGATTGAAATGGACTGATAAGGGAGTTGTAGTGAATAAAGTGAGAGAATTGTTTGTAAACACTGGCCTCGAGCACTTTAGATAGAAAGGGAAGGATGGAAATTGGGCGGAAGTGACTGGGAAGAGAGGTATTGGGTATCTTAGGCAGGGGCCGAACATGGGCTTTGCGCCACAGGGAAGGAAAAACACCGGTGTAAAGGGAAAAGTTTATTATATGCAGGGAGGAGTTGATCAAGAGCCGTCACGATCATATGGCGGCTGATATTATCGCAGCCCACTGCTTTGGATTTAATGGATAGGATAATCTTTTTGATCTCTCCCGGGTCAATTGGGGTGAAGACAAAGGGGTTGATATTGGGACGCGTCAGACCAGCAAGGTAGTCGAGGGTTTGACATTTGGCTAGACTATCTTGAGTTGGAATAGTGGAGAAATGGCGATTTAGATCGTCTAAACCAATTGTGTTAGGAAAGTCTGAATGTCACGATTTGCCGATACCTAAAGTTCCAAGGAACTTCCGAATATCGGCAGGCGAAGAAGAAATGATATTATTTAGGATATGGCGGCGTTTAGCGCTGCGTATCATCTGATTACACCGATTCCTAGCAGCCTTAAAGAAGGTCCAATGGTTCTCCGTGCGATCTTTTTTAAATTTCCGAAACGCGCAGTCCCTTCATCGCCTTGCCATCCGAACACCCGTGTTCATCCACGGTGCAGGCGGACGCTTTAACTTTATCTTCTTGACAGGCGCATGGGCGTCATATAGTTTGACCACAACATCGTTGATAAAACTAACTTTCTCGTCAACTGAAGCAGCTGCTTCCAGGGGTGACCAGTCAATATTGGATGCATCTTGTTGAAGCCTCTCATTATTCATACGTGCAAAGGCACGCCTGTACTGAAACACGGGTTTAGGTTTAGGGGGTTTAAGGACATAGGATAGGAAAATAAGGTCGTGATGGGAAAAACCAGGAGGAACATGTTGACCATGTAAGGAAACTAGGGAAGGATTAGAGGTGAGGATCAAGCCAAGTATCATCTCCTACTATATTGTGATGAGTGGGTTGGAGAGGCAATGCGTGCAGACTGGCTGACTCGATGAGATGCAGGAGTTTACGGGACCGAGGGGAGTTGTGGGCAAGAAGATTGGTATTAAAATCCCCCATAACGACATGATGTGCATACTCCGAACCCAAAGATTCAAGAACCGACTCGAATTCAGTGAAGTAATCAGTGGACGGCGGGCAATAGACAACACCAAGGACGATTTTAGCTCCTTTGACACAAACCTCGAGGAAAAGAAACTCTGCAGATTTATCAGGAGAGGAAGAAGCCAGAATTTTAAAAGGGAAATCACCACGAAGGTAGATGGCTATACCACCCCCTCTCTTACCGATCCGGTCATTCCGAAGAAGAACAAAACCAGGGAGTGGGTAAGAGGTTGAAAGCAGGTTAGGTTTGAGCCAAGTCTCGGAAATCAGGACGGCATGAACGTTGTTATCGGTGAAGGTATCGTAAAGTTCGTTGAAGTGACTGGGAATGCTCTGAACATTGAGCTGAAATTTTGGCGTAAAAGAACACCTAGGGTGTCTCTAAGAGAACAAAAACTTTCATCGCTGGAAGAGGCACTATTACTTTTCTAATTCAACTGTCTTAAAAGTACCTATCAAGAAAGTCTGAACAGGGCAAATAATGCTTTCACTTTCACGAAAGAAAAACACATTCACCAACATGCCAAGGTGACATACAACTCAATGTCAAACACTACAGAAACCCTTCACTGAAATTAACTGTCGCAAATTCCAATGTTTACCTATGTAAAGTAGGCTCATTCCGAATTACGTGTCAATCGGGTACTGTATCAACATCCATTTTATTCACATCAGGCGTACGCCTAACGAGTCGCTAAAGGCATGTCTACGCGGTCCATATTTTTTCGGTAATGTGTTGGTGCTATCGGTTTTACCAGCATTATGTTAAGTAGATGGCCCAAACACTATTGTACTTAATTCAGTGAGAAGTAATCAATACACTGAGAGGTGTTAAATGTTACAATCAAATACCTTGTGTTATATTTCTGTAGCGGCATCAACATCGCCACATGCAAACTAAGCGTCACACTGACGTCACGCAAATCCTACATCGCGCAAGCAGAGTTTACCGCGCAAATAGCATTTATACAACGTCCCGACATCTATACCCTTGGGCAGTTGCCCACCAGACACAACACCCGTCTGGTCGGAGGATCCTCCCTTTTGTGAACTTTACACTCTGTTCCTCATACCACCAAATAAATGAAAGAAAATTTAAACAAATTAAAAGTACACTTTATAAACAAGAATAATAGAAAAATTAGAGGATTAAATCTAAGATAAGAATGTTAGGAAACATGCTGGTCTAGCTGAATAGGACAATCTAGTGTCTAGACAAAATCAAACTGGTTGTTAATTTAATTGTATAATTTATTATTTTTAACCCACACACTGATACTTTAATTTTTTTAGGACAACATACTTTTACAATGTTGGTAAATAATGTGGGCACCGTGTAGCTATCAAAATTAAATAATTAATTTATATGTCATTGCTTCATTTTTAATTATTTTTATGTGCAGCATCTTCACATAAAATATTATCCTATAATAATAATTAATGTACCTATAAAAAATATTGTAAAATATTTTAAGAGTAACGGTGGAGTTTCTTGACCATTCTTCTCCATAAGAAACAACCTTTTGGAACGACTAGACTCAGTTCTATTTTTTTGTAAATTTTGACGTTCAAAAGTGCGTAGAAGTGCATATTTGAAATAAATAACTTAACTTTGACTTTGAGATAACAAAAAACCTAACTAAGGCATGAAATTTTGCACAAATTTCTTATATAGCGTAGGTGAGCACTATGGAAGAATTAATTCATCCCTCTAAAGGTGTTAAATAAGGAATTAAGTTTGTAGGGAACTTCGTCCAGTTTTGGCAATGGGAAATGTCATCGGTTTTAAACCAAATAATTATTTTAGCTGGTTTGTTTCGATGCCTCCGCTATTCAATACATTACAAAAAATGCTCAACCTAACTAAAAAACGGGCCAAGTGCGAGTCGGACTCGCGCACGAAGGGTTCCGTACCATTATCTATAAAAACGACAAAAAAATCACGGTTGTTGTATGGGAGCCCCCCTTAAATATTTGTTTTATTCTGTTTTTTAGTATTTGTTGTTATAGCGGCAACAGTAATACATCATCTGTGAAAATTTCAACTGTCTAACTATCACGGTTCATGAGGTGACAGACGGACGGACAGACAGACAGACAGACGGCGGAGCCTTAGTAATAGGGTTCCCGTTTTACCCTAAAAACTGCCTCTATAGCTGCTTTGATATAATGACCTATTCAGATGTAAGTGATATCACTGTCGCGCTCGGTAGCTATACAGGGTCTCAAGTCTGCTATTACAATAGTGTCAGAATGGTCGATCATTGATTTCATCATTGTTGATTTTGACAAGTTTGGTAATCTACTATTATAATGGCGTCATTATGACTTTCCAATGGTCGGCCACTGACACTACATTGAAAGAAATTGCATATATTGGTAATCTCGTACATAATGACAAATGAATGACATTTATACTAATGGGTTATATAATAATGGCAATTCGACAATGCCATTATAATAACACAATTATATTACGAGAACATTGACCGACCAATGATCGGCCATTATGAATTTACCAGATTACGAACTTTTAGCAAAATGACAATGGCATGACAATAGGATCGTGTTGGAATGACTGAATTTATAAAAATAGCAGACTTGGGCCCCTGGTCCAAAGTGAGTAACCAGAAGGCGAACAAGCACTGCTACATAGCGCGAAAGCGATATCGCTTATATCTGAATAGACCTTTAGGTACCACAACTGCGGCGATAATTCACCTCTTTGAGGAGTGACCATCAGGTGGAAGGTAAGGCCGCCGTGGAGCCTACGGCGGCCTTACCTTCCACCTGATGGAGGTCCTCACCGAACATGGTTGTTTCGGGAGGTTCGTTTTCCGGATAAGGCAGGAGGAAATGTCCGGGTGTTACCACTGTGTGGATCGCCCGGAGGACACCGTGGAGCATACGGTGGAGGTTTTCCCGGTTTGGGCGGAGCACCGCCGTGTCCTCGCAGAGGCGAAAAATAAAGTTGCCGTGATGTTGCCATTAAAAATATTACTGTCACACTTCGCGGAAAAAAAATCGCACATTAAAAAGCACCTTAGAAGAAATTATTCGTAAGAATTTTGCTAAAACATTTGGCCTTGCAAATGTCTATGGTACTCGTGAGTGTTTGATGTCACGTATGCTTTTCAAGGGAATTCAAATTAAAAGAGTTCAATGTGGAATATGGGAATTCGAATTGTTTGAATGTGGACTAATTTTGCATGCTATATTGTATTATATTTTACAGGTATTGAAATGCCATTGTAATTTGTTGTTTTGAGAATTCGTGTTGTAAGTGACAAACTTTCTCGAAACTTAAATAAAAAATAACAATGTAAATATTGTTATTTATATTGTTAAAAAAATAGATCCATGGTTTAAACTCGAGTCTGAAATAAATTTCAGACGAGTTTAAACCATGGATCTATTTTTGAATTTCGAACTTATAGTTAAAGTTTTAAAATCAAAAACCGATTTTATACCCGAGTAAATTTTGTATTTAGAACTTCACCACAGTCGAAATTAGGTTCGAAATATCAAAACTGACCTAAGTTAAATTCGTTTTTTGATAAGACGGTTTATTTTTTTGTCTTTCAAGTGAATCTGCAGCTGTAGCCCGCGAAATTCTAATTTTTAAGTTTTTTGCAATTTGCAGGTCAGTGTCAGGTTTCATCTTGATCAAAATATGATTCGCGATTATAACAGATATTATGTATTTACAGAATCATAATCATTAATACATCACTCTATGTTAGATTTGTTCCATTGAATGACATTTTCATGAAGTCATGACATAGGGGAACAAATTTAACTTATACCCCAAGCCTCTAATTCAGATAATTTATGTAAACAAAGGGGACAACAGATCAAAAAAATATATTATTAATGGTAATTCACAAAAAAATGGCGGAAAAAGGTTAGATTCTCTTTAAAAATAATAATTAAACTAATATCACACCGAAATAATTTTTATTTTTTATAAAGCAAATTTATTATAAAAAATAAGATTTCTCTTTATCCTGAACAGGAACCTCCCGAAAGAAGGTGAGGACCTGCGTCAGGCGGAAGGTGAGGATGCCATGGCGTCTCTCTAGCCACTCCTCAAAGAGGGGACTTATCGCTACAGTTTTGGCGTGACACTGATCTGCAAATATCAAAAAAAACGTAAAAAAATAATAATTTCGCGGGCTATAGCAGCTGCGGATCCACC
The DNA here is from genome assembly GCA_963921375.1 of Tiliacea citrago. NCBI lineage: Eukaryota > Metazoa > Arthropoda > Insecta > Lepidoptera > Noctuidae > Tiliacea > Tiliacea citrago. The sequence goes on from OY992804.1 coordinate 10,820,172, forward strand.
TTAATATTGATTTTAATCGTTCGTCTAATATGGCCAAAATAATATTTTATAGCCTTATACAGAATGCTATTTTTAAGCCACTCTTCTGGACTAATTTTTAACCTAGCTTAAATTTCTATGTGCACTATGCAAGCCAATAAGTTATCAAACGAAGTTAAAAATTCCATACTCGAATTCACCAATACAACCTATCAATGACAATCATTTGCAATTTAAATACAAACGCACACTGTTTGAATTTCGAAATTGCAACAATTCTATATTTGATGGCGTTATTGTACTGAACACCAAACCGCAAGTCTGACCTCGCTTTGACGATTGCCTTATGTACAATGGAAGAGAATTGAGTGACTTTAACCACAAAATAGAAAGGGTACAGAAGGTCGGCTCTATACAACGAGCGAAAACCTTACATAGACACGTACGTACAGCAACAGAGGCCTGTGGCTAAGTAATGACAGTCCAACGGGTCGATCGATTAGGCTAAGCTTGTCATGAATGGTCCGTGCATAGGTGACCTGAATCTTTACATGCCTGAATATTTACATGCCAAGACTCCTGCATGCCTCGGAAAGCACTTGATCCCGGCTGTCATTCGTGGATCTTTGACAGTCGTTACGGGTCGTCAGGAGCCCGAAAGTGTGACAACCAGTGTTACCAGAGGAAAACGTATAACCCAGTAACTGGGTTGTGGAGGTCAGATAAGCAGTTGCTCCATGTAAAATACTGGTGTGAATTAAAATAAGGTGACGAGCGTGTCAAATATAGTGATTATTATAGAACGTAATGGGTGACGATAATGGAAGACGTGTAGGTTGAGAAAATATTTTTGTTTGTTTTAGAAGCTTCAACAGTTTGACAACCAGTCTTACTAAGGAGTATTGTGTTGCCCAGTAACTGAGTGTGGAGGTCAGATATGCAGTCGCTCCATGTAAAATACTGGTATTCAGTTGCATCTTGTTAGACTGAAACCCGACCCTAATATAGTTGGTTCAAGGCTCACGTCTGTACAGCGCAGCAATTTCAAACGAATACCTACTAGTCGCGAATGCGCTAATTGTACTGTCAAGTTTTTAAATCTTTTTCACTTTTCATATTCTTTCTGTCATCAAATCAGCGGAGTAATTGCATAACACACTTATGATAACAATTGATCGCAATGGGTTTAATTTTGACACTTCACCCACTTCATTGAGTTATGTATTTACGTTTTTGAGTATACGAAATGTTCAAACCTATGAAGCAATGGATTAGCAATATCCTTCAAAACTCTCAAAATTGTGTTCGAATGTGTTACGAAATTACAGTGCTGGACATAATTATAATTAATACCTTTGGAAGCTGCTGCACTGACCAGACTATTGCATAGAAAACTATATGTTATTACCTGATAGCAATAGTCAAAACAGCATTCACCTTAGACGAATGTCAAGTGGATATCAACCTAAAAACTTTTAAATGGCCTGGCCATTTTCATCATCATTTCAGCAGCATTTTCATCATTTTTCAGGGGGGGGGGGGGGCATATTCTCCAAGCTTGGCAGGCGGGTTGGCGATCGCAGTATGGTGTTAAAATGAATAGAGAACGCTGCTGCCCATGCTCCAGTAAGTCCCTTAGTCGCCTTTTACAACACCCACGGGAAGAAATAGGATGGTGATATTCTTTACATCCGACACCACACGGCACTGGCCATTTTATTTTAATTTAATTGTTTGAGTCATTGTCACATTTTATATTCGATCTGATATGCTTGGAGTCTCTCTGAGGGATCGAACCCGGAACGAGGTGATCCGGCAGAGAACCAAAGTTGTCGACATAGCCCACAGAATAAGCAAGCTGAAGTGGCAATGGGCCGGCCATATTAGCCGTAGAACCGATGACCGTTGGGGTAGACGTGTTCTTGAGTGGAGACCGCGAATCGGCAAACGTAAGGTAGGACGCCCTCAGGCTAGGTGGAGCGACGATCTTTGCAGGGTGGCTGGTGGCAGCTGGAAGAAAGTTGCCGAGAATCGAGCTGAATGGCATGCAATTGGAGAGGCCTATGTCCAGCAGTTGACTGCTATAGGCTGATGATGATGATGATATTCGATCTGACACATAAAGGAGACGGCTGAATGTCATTCTAGGTATTGAAATAACGACAGGATATCCAATGCTGAGCCGGTAAAGCAGATTCCATTGTACAATGAGCACACAAACCTAGCCCTTATGGAGACGAACATAATTTTAGATGTGACTGTAGAGCAATCTCAAACGAATGCTATTCGCAAGTACGCTTGCACTCGCTGTACGTGAAGCGTGTCTATGTGTGTGTGTGTTTCCGCTAGTTGTATGGAGCCGGACTTCTGTACTTATCTATTATGTGTATTTATGCAAGAGAATTGAGTGACTAACTATACATTCCCGTTCCTTCATCTACAAACAGAATTGCTAAAGGAAATTCGCAGAACACGACAATTGGAGCTTATGCTTTAATAACGCCTTATTGCTGTTAGTGGCTAAATTGGTAGATGTTGAAGAAGGTTGTAGTGACAAATATAGTCGTATGTAATATAAAAATGTCTAGATAGACAGTCAAAGCTGTGAAATCATCGAACAAAATTGCATCCAACTGTTGGCCCCGAAATGCACGCACACTAGAATAACACAAGCATTTTTTTTATTTTATTTAATAATATTTATTCTTATAATTGGTTGTATAGGCATTATTATTCTAAGTAGGTCCTGTTTGTTTTATTTTATTTTGTTACCTATTATGTACAACTCACTAAACTTGACTTGGGTTCCGTACGTATTTTTCGGGTGACCACCGAAAACCAGCGCTGTGCTGTGGGTCCCCCATAGCAAAACATCATGCTGAGTGCAAGCCTTCTTGTCACAGTCATGACGTGCAGCTGCCGACTGTTTTTTTTTTGTGCTCGTGATTATAATGTGTTTTGTGTAATGTTTACCGAGCTGTGTTTGGTGCAGACCCATTAGAATCGTGCAGACCTATCTTAAAAAAACATAAATGATTAACATTAGCATGCTTATATATACTGGAAATGGTGGTATTTGTAAAAAAACATCCTCACTTATTCAATACAGCCGATAGCGACAATGTTTATAAGGTGGGCAAAATCTCAAGGGATCCAACAAAATTGTCAATGCCAAGATGTAGAACAGCATACTGCCATAAAAACACTAGTCGAATGGCAATAAAGATATTCAATAATATACCAAAGGTTATTAGAGAACTGCGAACCGGCTTATTTAAAAAACATCTCAGAGCATGGCTTATTGAAAATTGTTTTTATACCATTAGGGAATTTATGGATTCTAGGACGATTGGAAAAGTTGCATGACATTAAATTATACATTTTTATTTTATTTGATTTGAAGCTATTGACATTTTTGTAATTTAATTTCCTTGGTTAAAACGCACGCAGCTAACTGTAGCACAGTGAGCTTTCGGACGCCCTCCCCGTAACCGCGGAAATTGAACAGCTGATTTCAGGCGTCGTTCGTTAGAAATTTCAACATCCAGCTGTTTTTTTTTTATTTTAGCTGTGTTATTTACATTATTGGAGTACTGCGTACAGAGAATGTAATTTTACATTGAAATAAAGGAATAGTAACTGAAAAAAAACTGGCCAAGTGCGTGTCGGACCACACACAATGAAGGGTTCCGTAGTTAGGATGAATGTATCCCTAAAACAAACTTAACACTGCAGTTGAAAATCATGTTCTCCCATACATCGATATACGCCACGGTCAATTTTCCAAGTGAAAATTTAAGTTTGTAATCGCAAAAAATGTTTTTTTATGTGATAAACCTACAAATTAACAATTTTCGGACTTTTTCCTTTACTTGTGCTATGAGACCTTGCTTATGCCCAAATCTCATGATTCTAGGTCAACGGGAAGTACCCTATAGGTTTTGATTTATGTGCGAGATATTCGCAATTTTTTTTAATGTGATAAAACTACAAATTTACAATTTTCGGACTTTTCCTTTACTTGTGCTGTAAGACCTTGCTTCTGCCCAAATTTCATGATTCTAGGTCAACGGGAAGTACCCTATAGGTTTGGATTTATGTGCGAGATATTCGCATTTTTTTTTTATGTGATAAAACTACATACTTACAATTTTCGGACTTTTTCTTTTACTTGTGCTGTGAGACCTTGCTCCTGCCCAAATTTCATGATTCTAGGTCAACGGGAAGTACCCTATAGGTTTTGATTTATGTGCGAGATATTCGCAAATTTTTTTTATGTGATAAATCTACAAATTTACAATGTTCGGACTTTTTTCATTTACTTGTGTTGCCTTGCTTGTTGCCAAATTTCATGATTCTAGGTCACCGGGAAGTACCCTGTAGATTTTGATTTATTTGCAAGTATTGAAATATGTCGCAATAATGTCGTTTATATCGCCGTATCTTTTTATTGCGTTGACTTGGAAGCTTGATTTTTTTAGAGCTTTAAGGGACCATAGATTTACGTATTTGATATTAATTTCAACTTGATACCTCTACGCGTTCCTGAGAAAAATGGTATTGACAGACTGACAGACAGACAGACAGACGGACGGACAACGAAGTGATCCTATAAGGGTTCCGTTTTTTCGTTTTGAGGTACGGAATCCTAAAAACGATTAAAAAAAATAACTTTTTTTCAGTGGAATATGATTTAAAATAAGGAGCTGAATGCACCCTGTTAATTTGCGGAGGATTGTCCCTTACACCCTGTATAAATAAGCATAGGTCACACATGTGTGTTGATGTAAAAGATTTTAATGAAGCCACAAATTACAAAGAACAAACACCATCATGCCTGAAGGTTCGCCGAAGGAGCAGGTTGAGGTGTATAATATAATTAAACAGGAACAAAATCAAGACTACATACTGCTACGAGTACAGATAGTTTTTGAATATAAAAATCAATAAGACCTAAGGAGTTATTTATATAAAACTAGCCGCCCCGCGGTTTCAATTGCATAAGTCTTGATTCCTTGGACATATAGGGATAAAAAGTATCCTATGTTCTAATCAAAGTCATGGTCTACTGATGTGCCAAATTTAATCCTAATCCGTTCAGTCGTATTAGCGTGAAAGCGTAATAAATAAACTAACAAAATCACTTTCGTATTTATGCCGTGTGCACAATGGGATTTCCTATTGAAAACTTCTCAAGAGCCTTAAGAGATGAGTTTCGAAAAAACTATATTACAACTAACTTTTACTTAGAAACTAAAATCTAAGTAATAATAAAAATAATGTGTCAATAATTTTTTTATCAGATAAGATAAGATGGCGGGTGCCCCCACCATCTTATCTCTTCACCACCCATGGTTGTCTGGAAGAGAATGCCTAAGGCATTAAGTCCGCCTTTGTACCATATTGTGTGCGAAAAGTTTAAATATGTAAATAATAAAATAAGTACAAACTTCATGTTTCTTACTTAAAAAATGCTGAACTTCAATCCCTTAATTTGGTTTACAACCAAGTCACATAATCAGCCTATAATTTTCCGTTATTCACCACGCGGACATAGTGCGGGTTGGTAGATGTCACATGTCTTAATTTTTTTGGTTCTAGGACATTTTCGGTTTTAGTATCCTCACGATGTTTTCCTTCACCGTTTTTAGCGCAGTGGTCATTAAATAATTTACACAAAGTAAAGCGTGTGCCTGGGTACGAACCTACGACGTACAACTCGTAACTCGCGGCCGTTACCACTAAGCCACCACTGATCTAAAACCATGTGCTCGATGAGATTACCCATCGACAAAAACGGACGAAATTCCATACAAATTTCATCCCGTGTTTAACCCCTATAAGGGATGAATTTTCTTAATTGCTCACCTTCGCTACAAATGAAACTCTTGTGCAAAATGTCCTGCTTCAAGACTTTGTATTTTTTATTAACTAAACACCACGTTTTTTAAACGCGCCGTTCGCGTTGACGCGCGTTTAAGAAACGTGAGAGTACAGTCTCTATAGGGGGCCGGGGGGGGTGTAACCCGCGTGCGTATCACCTCTGTATCGCTACAAACGCGCGTCAACGGTTCGTTTAAAAACGTGGTAGTGTACAGTCCCTTAGAACTAAAGTTATCTTAAAACAAACTCTTTAAGATCCAGACAAAAATCAAATAGTAATAAGAAACGGCACGAAAGAAATGGATGAATTGCAAAAATAAAATACTCGTTGAAAATTAAACCATTAAATATTATAAAGTTTTTGAATATTTGAGTAGCACTTCTAATATTATCGTCAGATGAAAAGAGGCTCATTTTGAATTCTGTTAAATTGAAATGCTGGCGGTGACAGCATTAATAATGGTGATATATTATATTATCAGGTTATTACATACGTGAGTATCGTTTTTAGAAAGCATTAAGTTATGTTTATAGATTCGTTTTTAGAAAGCATTATGTTAAGTTTTTAGATTGTTCTGAAAAATGATGATGTTCTTAAACTAGCTGTATAATTTATTAATAGTTTATTAGCTCAAATATTTTGAACTGGTGTATCATCATAATGATTTATATTTCGAAGCTCACTATTAAGTTTTGCTGATATTTATAACGTTTTAGGTTTCATAACTATCGAAATCTATAGTGCTCATGGTACGTATTTTAATTCTTGCTGTGACCGCAAGGGGCGCTGTTCAATATTTTATACATATGATTTACGGAGACACTAGCGAGTTTTGGCTGTGCAAACTCATGGTAGAGGTGCTGGTGAATTCAGGCTAAAACTCTTTCCTATTTTGTTTCTGAGTGAATCCAGAAAATTCAAATTCAAATTATTTTTATTAAACTTACACATTTACTTACATACAATTATGCATTAAATTTTACCCAACAGAAAACTTAGATTTATCAGCGGGTCCCAAACTAGGCACAGCCTGGTCACCATCTTGATGACCCGAACACCACACAAAGTTAATAACTTAATGAGTTCTGCTAGCGCAAATAATATTAGGGCCATCAGTACTGTAATAGCATAATTTATTTTCCGATCTCACTCCACCGCGAATTAAAGTTCCATACTATCGTAGGTATAATTAAAGAAGGCATTGAGACCTAAATTAAGTCAAATCTAATTCCCCAAATTAAACAAATTATTCTTGAACTAACTTGAGAAACACTTCATATAAAGTACAACAAATCGAGTTTCAACTTTTTACCCTCACATACAGTTTACTTAATAAAATAAACGCGAGCGTTGACATTGATTAGACAACTCAATTATACGTATATAAAAACATGACGACCGACCTCTAGACGATCGCTGTATTGTATGTACTAAGAATTCTATTATAGCTGTGTCTTTATGTGTAGTTAATATATAAGTCAATAACGCATGTATTATTCTTTCATCATGGTTGATGTATGTCACACGGTCACACCGTACAGTAACATTATTCTTGAGTGTAATTTACTACGCTCCTTTATCATCATCGTTATGGGCAGTTAGGAAGAGGAGCTGACCATCAGGGTAGGTAAAGTCACTGAAATTAATTAAGATACCTTATTTTAATAAAATTACTTTCACTGACTTTCAAAGGCTTATCTTAAATCTTTATTTGCCTTAAACATGGTATAAAGTTGTTACAGCCTGGTTTTTATATAATGTCCACATGTTTAGCTATACAGATTATTTTATCATTTGCATGAAAAATGTATAAAGGTGAACTATAGAATGTGGCAGTCATTCACCCATTTACATTTTTTTTTAAAGTTAGTATTATTTAATAATTTTAGTTCTTTTGGTATTCAGTGTGTTACGCAAAGGGAATATCCATACAAACCGGGTGAAGAGTGCATCTGGTTCAGAATCTCTGTACAAAATTTCAGCTCAAAAAGATATCTTTGAAAATGTTTGTTTTTTTTTATTTCTATAGTATATTAAATTTAAATCATAACAAACGTATCACCGCACTACGAGGGTCATTATCAATTATCTGTGTCTGTACACCTAGTACATACATACCTGCCACAGCTCTGCGACACGGCGCCGCACCGACTCGCGGCGGTGCGGGCGGCACGATTCGCGGCGGGATCAAAAGAATGGATTAAAACGTGTACCGATCAGCTGACTTTGTCTAGTGATGTGTAGAATTCATTTGGAAACATTTGATTTTTATTAGTTAAATGATTCTTAACTTTATAATAATGTTGGTATTATTAAAAAAATGTTGCCATGTAGTTTTTATTATCACCAAAAGAATCCGTGCCTTTGATATTGTACTCGTATATACTCTTTCCGTAACACGCTGAATAGTCACACATCACAAGGCAGCTTTTGCCATGCTTGTCTAACTTAGGATTATCCAATAATACTTAATATAAGTCTGAGTGGATTCCTTGTTGGTCGAGAGATTACTTCATACATTTTTTTTTAAACAATCCCTTATCCTTGCACACAAATTTACAGATTGCATATAATTATGTAAAGTGAGGAATGTCGTAATAAACCTAGCTGTATAAAAAGAGGTTCGCAGGACTCATCAGGAGTCCAAAAATGTCCCTGATTCAATAAATGCTCTAACCTTATTTAATTGATTATCAAACTGACACACTACGTACATTTTTCGTATTTAAACCATTTCACAACTGTCAAAGAATGACAATTATTATTGTGGATCGAATGAACGAACAATTTAAATCGGTAGTCAAGTTGAATGAATGATGATGAATGAAAGAATGGTGTGGGCTCACGCCCTTATGTCGAAGACAGTAAAATTCCACTAACTAAAATTGACAAAGTTTAATTGTATTGTTAAGGTGACGACACCGCTGTTATTTTTGACGAATTAATAGAAATTTTATTTAATAAACAATTAATTTCCTTGAAAACCACACAAACTTCTTCGTCTCCGCAATGTTTCGTATTGGCAATTGAGCTATACGATAAAGGCTTTTGAAGGTGGGTAGTGGAATGAAATTAAATAAAATAAAATTATTTATTCTATAATAGGATATCGGAATTACTTCTACACGTCATATTAAAAATAAGATAGATGGAGTCAACATTTCCTCTCTGACTACCCCTGAGAAGAAATGGCGAAAAGAACTCAGATGTCAGTCTCTTTTAAAGTCCTGACATAATCACGCTTGGCAGGCGGGTTGGAGGTCGCAGTATGGTGTTAAAATGCATAGAGAACGCTGTTGCCCATTCTCTAGTAAGTCCCTTAGTCGCCTTTTACAACACCCATGGGAAGAAATAAAATGGTGCTATTCTTTACGTCCGGCACCACACGGCACGGCGATGGAACGGTGTAGGAATATTATGTTTATTCCACGATTGGCACCTAAATTCAAAATACGCCCTTGGTCTTTTGAATTACCTACCTGTTAGATCTAGTCTAGAATATTCAGGTAAAAAAACACTTCCTCACTCCTTAAACATCATCATTACATAATACAGTTCCTTGTTCTTGTTTCATGTTTATTATTGTATATATATATATATTTATATAGATAAGTGTATGCTTTATGTATATATGTATTTATTGTATAATATGTAAATGGTACACCACTGACTACCTGCAGTATTGCCTCTCGTTCTCCCTTTAATCCATCCAAAGGTTGTCTGTAAAAGATCAACAAGAAAATTTCAACGTTTATATAGAATAGAATACTCTTTATTCTGTACACCATAAAAACTACAGATATAAAATGTTGAAACTTTACATAGGGTGACACAATGGGCGGTTTTATCGCTAAAACCGATTTTTTACAGACAACCTTTGGATGGATTAAAGGAAGAAGGAGAGACAGAGAAGAGACAACTCTCTAGCCTGATATAATTATCACGCTAGAGAGTTGTCTCTTCTCATATAGAGAAGCATTGATCACCACGCTTGCTCGCGATTTCAGACTTTCAAATAATTTCCTTTGCCGTTAGCCAGTTGTGTCTCAAAATCTTCTAAGTAAATACATATACCAAAGTCTAGAAAACACGATTCTTTATGCATTTTGCTTCAAAAATATATCTTCATACGGTGTGTTTTATGACTACGGTGTAAAGAAGAAAGTGCTAATGCACTGAGCTTAAGTGAGATGACTATCTTTGGGTAGAGAATTTTTACGGGTACGTCTAGAATAAATTACGGTTGTATCTCCAGATGTGTTGTTTATTTTCTTATTACTGTCTAACGGGTTGGGATTCCTAAAATATTTTTTTGTGTAAAATGAGAAATAATTAAAAAAATATTTTTTAAACATTGTTACAATTATTACCTTAAAACTATTTTTACATAATAATTCTGTCTGTTACTGTTTGTGACATTCATTTTGTTATAAGCGGTGGTCCCCAAACTAGGCGGTGCCTGTATCTTGGGGACCTGAGTTTTGATACATTCGGTTTTTACTGGTTTATAAGGAAATGGGTAATAAATTGCTGTCAATTATAAAAATCTAAATTAAAATTTGAAATGAAATCAAAGATAAAGAAAAAGAATTAAACTTAAATTGTTTTGAACAAAATAAAACTTTTCAGTTAATCAAAATAGGAAGGTCAAGGTCAAGGCTTAAAATTAAAACTAAAGAATAATTGACAATTAAAATAATGTGTGACTGTGTGAGTGTATGTTCGTGTGGAGTGTAGTGTGTAGGAATTTAGGTGTGTCTGTCGTGTTAGCGAGATTCCGAGTGTGAGTTCAGTGTTGAAATGTTTAGGCTTCTTTTGTTTTATCTGTAGACTCGAAACGCGTGCCATACGCAACATGAGCCTAATTTTTAAACTCTGTGAAAAGAGTTGTTTGGAAAATTGTGGCATATTACCTACCTGAAGATCGCAATTCGAATTTGGAAGATTCTAGCGCATTGCCTTCGTTCATTTTATTTTCTGATATGCCCCATACATAATCAGCTTATACTGTTTCCACTGCTGGGACATAGGTCTCCTCTTTCTGTCAGAGGGAGTGGGCCATAATCCACCACGCGGGCCGAGTTCGGGTTGGTAGATGTCACATGTGTTCGTGTGATGCCGGATGTAAAGAATAGCACCATCCTATTTCTTCCCGTGGGTGTCGTAAAAGGCGACTAAGGGACTTACTAAAGAATGGGCAGCAGCGTTCTCTATGCATTTTAACACTATACTGCGATCGCCAACCCGCCTGCCAAGCGAGGTGATTATGGCAACCCTACCCTTTTGGGACGTCTTATTTGTATGCAGAACTTGGTTCTTTTTTTATTTTAGATTACTCAACTAATTTTTGAGTAATCTAAAATTTTGCAATAAATTACAAGCGTTGTGTCATCGCGCTTCTCTTTCTTTTGTATGCGTCTGATAGTGATCGAAGGTTAGCTGTTGTCAGCGTCTTAAGCTTGAATATTAGTATAGATGCTAGGCGATAATAAACAATAAAAAATCATTTAATTCAGATAACTTGATCCATACAATTACAATAATTTAAATTAAAACACAACACAACACTCAAATTACCCGCTCAATAAAGGATCTCCATAGCGGAGAAGAGATCCTGTCGGCTACAGTATTCAGAACTCCGTTGCAGCTGACACGCATTCTGCAGATTCTGAGATACGGTTTTCTTGCGGATGATGGCATGAAAGCTATCAGTGCGGTACAGCGCAAACATCCCCCCCCCCCTATGCACTGCAGAAGCGAGGCAGCCCCAACATTATCCTGAAGATAATAGATTGTTATACTGGACGCGCATAGGGGTTGTTTAAATATTTACGTTCATCATTTCTCTTGCCCTTATTCTAATTTATTTTGTGTCGCCGCAACATGTCTGTATTCGTCATCTCAGTAGTGACCCCCTTTTTAACCAACTTCAAAAAAGGATGAGGTTCTATGTTCGTCTGTATAAACAGGGTCAAATTAAATTTGCTAGCGAAACTCCGCAGACGTCATGGGTCGATATCTAAAAACACGAAAAAATAAAAATTAAAAAGATTTTATGAGTTTTTTAGGGTCAAAGACCTCTTGTGGTGTTGGAAGTATGGAAGTATGAGTTGAAAAATTGTTTTATTTATAATTTTATCGTTTTAGCTTGTGAAGTTTACACAGGACAGATTTTTTGTAGGACAGATTTTTTTAAACTGATATTTCCAGTGACTACACTCATCATCTACTACATCATTCATCATTTTAGACGAAAGACCTTCACTACTGAAAATAGGCCTCCCCCAAGGGGGGTTTGCTATAATCACCGCGCAAGCGGATTGGCAATCGCAGTATGGTGTTAAAATGCATAGAGAATGTTGCTGTCCATTCTCTAGTAAGTCCCTTAGTCACCTTTTTTTACGACACCCACAGTTAGAAATGGGGTGGTGCTATTGTTTACGTCCGGCATCACACAGACAAAACTGTGTGACTACACTACCGGAGGTTATAAATTACCAAAAAAAAAACTCACCACATTAATATCTTCTTTGTTTTATCATGTTTAGATATTTATACCCATCAACTCTGCGGAGTTTCGCTAGCTGATTTAATTTGACCTTGTATATATTTTTTTGTCCCATATACATTTTATTAACTTTGCTTGGGTAGTTTTTGAGTTATGTTATAATAACTTCTTGACACTGTCATTTAAACAGCAAGTAGTAATATTCGAATTTGTGTGGAGTGAACTGAAGTGAAAAATAAAAAAAATAAACTGTATTTATTCTATAAAGTTTTTTTTTACCGTATCATCTTTCACACAGTCCATACGTTGTAAATTACGTTACCTACATTTTATGAACGGCTCACAAACAAATTTACACTTTAAATTAGGTCTTACTTACATGTTTTGTGGTGCCATGTTTTTCACGCCTCAACCACTGTAAACAACGCTGTGGTAATGAAATTGGCTCTGTGCTCGTGTATAACAATATAAATATATATAAGTAGGCATGAGAATTAATTACAGCAGGCGGTCGTTCAGTAAACAAATGGCCGAACATATTGTTCTTTCTGTACATACTGCTGTCAATTTTATTTACCGGTGCATGTATACATTCGAAACAAAATGGCGACATATTACTTCGTAGTGAATTAAGTAATTTATGGAGATTGAAGATAAGCGTTTCAGTAATTTTTGAGATGTTTAATGTGTTTATTTTCTGCAGAATTATTTCGTTTCAAAGACAGTGTGTGCGTTAATGAAATTAAATACCTACAATGAATTTAGTTGGGGAAAGGTAGAACCATAAAAAATAGGACACAAATAAATAATTACTTAATCAAGGAATCCAAAGTGTCTATTTATGGTCTGTCCTGACTTCATGAAAAAGAAATTCAATGGAACAAATCTAACTTAAAAAGATGTATTAATTATTCTAATGATTATAATTCTGGAAATACTTATTTGTTATAGTCGCGAATCATATTTTGATCAAGATACAACCTGACACTGTCCAGCAAATAGCATAAACTGTAAGAAAATTTGAATTTCGTGAGCTACAGCTGCGGATTCATCTTAAGTTTTTTCGTTAAAATACCTACCGATTTGTTGACTGCTGCGCCCATGACCTACGCCAAAAGTTTGATATAGTTTTGGCAACCAATCTGAAGAGAATATTAGTAATGGAAAAAAATGACTAATCCTTTAAAAACTTTTTACGCTTCTAATGATAATATACACTTTTCTAAATTAATGAACCGCAAAAAAATTATGCGTTTCTAATAATGCACATTTATTTTTGTAAAAAAAACAGTACCCCTAACAAAAGGGTAAGCTAATCTTAGAACTGAGACCAACCACGCGCGAGCCGAGCGAGCTAAGCGAGCGGTGCCACTATATCCAAGTTGGTCACAGTTACTCCGCTATTATGTATTTTAGGACCCCAAAATAGGAAATATTTGAGGTTCACAAAAAGGGGTACAGTCGTTATATTTAAATAACATTATTAGAAGCGCAAAAATGGAAATTATTAGAAGTTCAATTAAATGCCTTTACTAATCAGTGATTTTGCCAAGGTTTCGTGGAAGAAGCAGAACGCTATTCCATATTCGACTATATCATAGCCTAAAGAAAAATATATACTTTACTGATCTCATCCCTCGTTAAGATTGATAGCCCGATCTTATTGAGAAGTAATTTAAAAATGCAAATAAATAAAGTTTTATAACAGTAAGTAACTTTTTATCGATGATGCTAATGTACTAGTGAAGTTTAACGACTAAGAGCTTCTTGATCATAATAAAATTATTTAGAGCGTCGTAATAAAATGCTTGTTTTATTTTTTACGAGTAGTGGGACGATATTCTTAACTTTTTTTAATGACGCTATTGATCTCGTGTTTTTGCTTTTCTAACTTGAATCTTGTATTCGGTTGTATGGCTCAGTAAATAAAAAATCAATACATGATAATTAATATGAATTGCACAGAATGATTCAAAAACCACATTGACTACTGCAGTGCTGTTTGAAACACAAACAAAGCCTCCTTATTGAAATGACCGCAAATTACTTCAAAAACTGGCCAAGTGCGAGTCGGACTCGCCAACGAAGGGTTCCGTCTATAATATCTATAATATATCTATAATATCCATCTATAATATCGGCAAAAAAATCACGTTTGTTGTATGGGAGCCCCCCTAAAATATTTGTTTAATTTTTATTTATTTATTTATTTTTAAAGTGAATATATCACTAAATATTCTGTGAATATTTCAAGCGTCTACCTGTTGCCGTTATCAATATCGAGCAAAAGCGAGCAAAAAAATCACGTTTGTTGTATGGGAGCCCCCTTAAATATTTATTTTATTCAGTTTTTTAGTATTTGTTGTTATAGCAGCAACAGAAATACATCATCGGTGAATATTCTGTGTATATTTCTGTCTAGCTATCACGGTTCATGAGATACAGCCTGGTGACAGACGGACAGACAGACAGACAGACGGCGGAGCCTTAGTAATAGGGTTCCCGTTTTACCCTTTGGGTACGGAACCCTAAAAACGAGCTCTATCACAAATTCGGAGTAATATTTAGATAATTAAATTGATCAACACTATGTAAAATTATTGTCATTATGTATCAAAGCGAAAACGCCTTAACCAGTTGTTTCTTTCATCCTGTTTCAGAGTCGATCTTAAAACAACACAGACTTCAAAACAAATAAACCCCTACCACACAAACCTACTAACACATCCTTACCCAGTTATAATCAATCAAATTATTAATTTAACCGATCTACATACCTCCATACATTCACTTAAGTATCATAATCCCATGGCGATGGAGTTGGAAACTACTGAGCTCCCTGCCCGCTATTCAGTCAAGGTAGAACTTGAAGCTATCCATCGATTTATTATGTTAAACGTATAGTACTCTTGGGGTTTGGTGGTGAATGGGAGAGAGATCAAAGTGGAATTTGAGTTTCAGAAATTTGATGCTGGTGAGAGGTTGTCATTAATTTTGAAGTCTACACTTTTAATAAGGAAACTAAGTAAATGAATAAGGGAGTGTTTATGAGCTGCAAGGGATTAGGGGCTACTAAGGGACTGGATAAGCCACAGATCAGATCTGAGGGATAAGCTTAATGTTTAATTTACGCGGGTAAAAGTGAGTCGCTAAAATTACATAGAAGTCGTTTTAGTTTTTGTGATCAGTTTTATCGTACCATTGTACGAGGAGCTGTTCGATCAATTTATAAATTAAGTCCAAGACAGTCTCTCAGAGAGAACTCGTAATTATTGCCATCTTCGCTACATTCAACTCAATCATTCTGCCTAGCCTTTTCCAAACTATGTGGGTGTCAGCTATCAGTCTAACGGATGCAGCTGAATACCAGCATTTCACATGGAACGACTGCCATCTGGCCTCCATAACCTAGTAACTGGGTAATACGATACCCCTTGGAAAGGCCGCACCGCGCTTATAAAAACATTATAGATCTGCATAACACAGGTGACTGAAAATCAGCAATAGGTATTACATATTTCGAGTCATCCGTCATTTCGAGCGCGACGCTTATTACTACGCTGGGTCGCTGTTCTTAAAAAAAACCGACCAAGTGCGTGTCGGACCACGCACAATGAAGGGTTTCGTAGTTAGGATGAATTTATCCCTAAAACAAACTTAACGTTGTAGTTGAAAAACATGTTCTCCCATACATCGATATACGCCACAGTCAATTTTCCAAATGAAAATTAACGTTTGTGATCGCAAAAAATGTTTTTTTATGTGACGAAACTACAAATTTACAATTTCCGCATTTTTTCCTTTACTTGTGTTGTGAGACCTTGCTTCTGCCCAAATTTCATGATTCTAGGACAACGGGAAGTACCCTATAGGTTTTGATTTATTTGCGAGTATCGAAATATGTCGCAATAATGTTGCTTATATCGCCGTATTTTTTTATTGCGTTGACTTGGAAGCTTGATTTTTTTTTAGAGCTTCAAGGGACCATAGACTTACGTATTTGATATTAATTTCTACTTGATACCTCTACGCGTTCCTGAGAAAAATGGTCTTGACAGACTGACAGACTGACAGACAGACGGACAACGAAGTGATCCTATAAGGGTTCCTTTTTTTTCCTTTCGAGGTACGGAACCCTAAAAATGAGCTGTTACTCTATTATGAAGTCTTCTAAGACATTTTAGCAGCTTCTTACTGTGCAAAAAGCCACGTAACATAAATTCATTCAGTAATCTAATTTAAAAATCTTATTTTATGCAGTTATTTCTCGTTTCCCGGAAAACCCAGAGACCGAAGACATTACACTGATTAAAGAACAAAAATAATGCTCTACCCAGGTGAAAAAGTCAATACGGATTCTGGTCACGAACCAACATACGATTCGGAGCAGTCTGCATTGGCGTACACCGAATTAAGTGAATTACAGGCCAAAACTACGGAAATAAACGGTTTAGACTGTTTGAAAGGAGGCCGCATAGCCAAGTTGTGAATTTTTAAAGTAATTTGTAACTGACTTTGTGTCTTATGGGGTATTTACACGGGTTGATTTCGACCGCACGACTAGGCCACGCGGCAAAAATGGACTGTACAGCAGGACTAAGATCGCAAACGTCAACTTTGAGTAGGTTTCGACTTTTGCCGTAAGACGACAGGTCGCGTGGGTAGAAATGCTTTGTCGCAGATTACCGCCGCCGCATGTAAAGCTCCATTTACACGGAGCAAGGGCAACTAACTGGCACCGTCTGAACAACATGTACAGTATTGATGCACGATACGGGCAAATTAGTTAGCGTTTAAAACTGGTATAGGTGTAAATAGCATTATACAATAAAATCGCATTCAACTCTACAAGTACGAACGAACGAAATAAGTTTAAAAAAAAAAATTGAAGTCTTTCAATATCTTAATGAAGTATTTGGCAGCGCAAATACTTCATCAATTGTATTGTATTGTACATGTACAAGTACGTGCAACTCTGTATTAGGACGAGGCAAAACTTGCATACAATAATCACCTTGCAATAAAATTGCCTTGGTGTAAGTAGCATGCAATTTTATTCAACGGCATTCAATTATTGTATGCCATTTTATGGAAATCACATGCGTCTAAACACTTGCGTACAATTTTTTTGAATGGCAATCAAATTATGAATTCAGTCGACTGTGTCACCTTACACAAAAGTTGATAATTTTTTAACTTTGTAACATAAAACCGTTCATTGACGAGTAACATTTTTCAATGTCGCCATTTGCATCGTAAGTAAGTATATTAAAACAAGATTCTAATTATGGTTAAAGTTTCCGTAAGTACATGTGTAGCTACGTTCCTTTGTGTGGCGATTTGATACTCGACTAGTCGCAAGTTGAATTTCAACCAGTGTAAATACACCTTTAAAGTCCTGTTTACTGTTCTGCTTTATTGTTAGTTCAGCTTTAATAAGACACAATGAAAATGAATAATCGAGTTTTCAACTACTTTCTTCGGTAATAAATCCCGGGATTTCGGTTCGGGGACGAAAAATGGCGTCCTGGCTGCCTTTGGTGCGATTTGTCAATTTGTCATGTCTGTGTAAAGTGTCGTTCTATGTAGATTTAGAAGAGTTTTTATTTTGCTTCGTTTGTGAATAGTGTCGAGGTGTATTGGATTTGAAGTAGTAATAAAATTGATTTGATTTGACGCAGCTGTGGCGTATTGATCTGGGTTGTCGTGTACCTGTGATGGAATAGATACAGAACAATAATATCAATGTCATACTGGGTTTTGTGAAATTATAAAAACTATCATTTTGCGCGAGTATAAACAAAAATGTATACAAAGTTTGAATTCTTGTTATAGATACATTAATGAACGTGTATTTTTATCAATGCATGTAATTATGGACAAGTTTAATCCCTTATCTCAAGGTGGACCGATGGCTTTGTAAAGACCGCAGGTATCCGCTGTATTCGAGAATCACATAACCAGTCGAAGTGGCGGTGCTTGGGGAGGTGTAGCAGTGTACTTCTTTCGGCTGAATGATGATAATCCCTCCAAATCCGTGGGTGTTGCGTAATTAGCAAGAATTGTGATAATAGCAATTTTATTATTAACCGTTTACTTAATTAGCAGGATTAGATTCAGGATAGAACAATCCTGAATCTAATCCTGCTAATTCAGTTCAGGGATTGATTATGACTATGAAGTTTATTTATTTATTTAATTATACTTCTCACACACAATAAGGCACAATGGCGGACTTAAAATGCCTTAGGCGTTCTTTACCAATCAACCAAGGGTGGTGAAGAGATGAGATGGCCGGTGCTCGGATTGCAAGAAAATAATAACATTAAAATGTGTATAACATCATCATATCATAACCAGTCTAT
Organism: Tiliacea citrago; assembly: GCA_963921375.1. Classification (NCBI taxonomy): domain Eukaryota; kingdom Metazoa; phylum Arthropoda; class Insecta; order Lepidoptera; family Noctuidae; genus Tiliacea; species Tiliacea citrago. The sequence goes on from OY992804.1 coordinate 10,838,908, forward strand.
AATGTTCCCACTGCTGGGACACAGGCCTCCTCTCTTCGAGAGGGAGTGGGCTGTAAATCTACCACTCGGGCCCAGTGCGGGTTGGTAGATGTCACATGTCTTTGAATTTTTGGTTCTAGGAAATGCCGGTTTCCTCACAATGTTTTGCTTCACCGTTTTGAGAGCAGTGGTGATGAAATTATTGACACAAAGTAAGCGCCTGCCTGGGTTCGAACCCACGACCTACAACTCGTAAGTCGGGGACGTTACCACTGGGCCACCACTGCTCTTAATTAATTAAAAATAAAATAGGTAGGGTAGGCAGGTAGGCAGGTAGGGTAGACATTTAGCGCTTCCCGTGCGACGCCGGATCGGGTAAAGCTAGTATATTATGTATATGTATACGAGTATTATGTATATTCAAGGAAAAAAGAGCTTATTGAGATGACTCTACGCTATTTGTTTTGAAAATAACTTTGCTATTTTAAATGCATACCGACTGTTGGCCGTCCTGATATCAAGAGAAAGCGTATCCAGAGAAGAATGGACTGAATATGAAAGTAAGAATGAAAAAAGTCAGAAGTATGAAAAGGACAGAGCAGAAGAACGTAGATTCTTAGCGTGTGAAGAACATAGATATTGGAAGTGAGACTTAGACAGAATCACACTAATATTATAAAGGCGAAAGTTTTGAGTGGGTGTGTGTGTGTGTTTGTTATTTCTTCACGCTCAAACGGCTGGACCAATTTTGATGAAATTTCGTATGGAGGTAGCTGACACTCTGGATTAACATATAGGCTTTTTATCCCGATATTCCCACGGGATCGAGACTTACGCGGGTGAAAGAAATCGCGGGGCGCAGCTAGTAGAAAATAAATATGAGTTAAAACAAATACCAGTGGTATTAGAACGGAACAAATCAAATAAGAATTAAATAATCACACCCTATCACAGTTATGTTAATTCCTATTCCAGTCAAAACTTATACAGGCCGGCTGTGTAGTATGTACTAAAACTAATTTATATTATGCTGAATGTACTGGTTCGACTTGAATAAGTTATGACACCATCAAAGGACGATGGGAACTGGCGTCCCCAAAATTGAAACTTAGTCAACAGACTTGAGACATATCTCATTTAAAAGGTCTTAACTTACTGATCATTCTTTACTATGGCGACGATAGTCAAAAGCATGGGGTTTTAAGGGAAATCGAGGAAATGTAATGGTACTACTGTAGTACAAAATATGTTGATTATGAAAAAATAAGTGAAAATCGTATTGGTTTTTACTTATGATACTTCATATTGTATTTATTTTCCATGACATAACATATTCACGCTTGTATACCCCGTAGGTGTAGGTAGATATTGTGTACCCAGGGTACCCACAACACGATATCCAAACTTAGTCAACAGACTTGGGACATATTTCATTTAAAAGGTCTTGGCTAACTGATTATTTTTTATTATGGCGACGACCGTCGAATGTATGGGGTTTTAAGGGAAAATAATAAAATGTGGTTATAATTATTTTGTAGTAGAGAATAAGTTAGATTATTAAAAATTGAAAATCGAATGTTGTGTGGGTGTGGGGACGGGGTCCATAGTAAATTACCCATCGTCCTAATTCCACAAAAGAATAGATAGGCAGACATGTGTGGAGCATTCACATTTTGCTTTATGTTGTATTTCGCGATGTAATCTATTATACTCATTTTACTTACATGATATCACAATAGCATTTCTCGTAGGGAGGGGAAGGCAGAGGTCCACCCCTATCATAGGTAGGTACTACTGCATTGTATTTTTCGTCAAAATGAATTGTCTACGACTATGTTTTTATTTTAATCTATTTAAAACTCTTTACAAGACACCAGGAACATTCTCAAAGTCGATTTCAACAGAGTGATCTGGAATTTATTTAAAGTGACCTGATACCGCCTTTATTCCCTGCAAGTGTAGGCAGAGATGTTATGTTATGCCATTTTAAATAAAGAAGTAAGTATACTTAAAACAAATATGCAATAAAGCAAAATAACATTCGATTTTCATTTTTTTTTATGTTCCATATTAAATAAGTAGGCAATTATTATGTTTTATCTCATTTATTGTGACGAAAAATAGAAAACAATCATCTATATTCTCGTTAGATAATTGAAACTGAAACATGAATTTTTCAGGAAACCCCATATATTTAAGACTTGAAACTAGCGGATTGTTATTTTGTAGTTTGTAACGAAAAATATGAGACAAAAGCGAAGTCCGTTGGATCAAAAAAAAAAGTGGGGACGGGGTCCATAGTAAATTGCCCATCGTCCTTTCATTGTTTATTACTATGTTAGAGTTTTGGGCTTATGGACATTGTTGTGTTGGTCGCCTTTTGGAATCTCTTCAGAATATATTTTCATGTGTTGGTAATCAAGCGGGGTAATTGAAATAAAGAAAGAAAATTGGTTTATTTTCGGTAAACATAAATCAATTAAAAAAAATACAAACACGAAAGAACAAGTTAGGGGAAAATATGCGTCACATCCAAGCAAAACGACCATCACTCAGCATAATGCTGCGACCCTATGTGAGACAGAGCCCCAGCGCTGGTTTTCAGGGACAGCCGGCGTTGACGTGATGACATCAATTATGTAACACACTTACAATTTGCAATATCTTTCATTTTGACAATTCAACAAAAAAAAAGGCTCTATGGCATGCGTTACAGAAATCTCCCGCACCCCGCAGTCGAGCCCTATAGCCAAAGGAAATGAGCCTTAAAGCAATTATTAAAAGAAACGGAAAAGCGGGAACATTTAAACTAAAACAAATGAAGACATTCCTACTTATAATTGATCGAGCGACCAAAGCGAGCGAAGAGGGTCTCTGCTTCAAGTCTGCCAAAATTTGCTTTCCTCTGTTAGTTTGTTGCTACTCCTCTACAGGTTGTATTTAAAACTGATTTAGACGAAACTTGGTATACAGGTATTTAGCTTGGTATACGGACTTCCTGCAAAAACGGGGCTACTGGATATCTCTGCCTTATGAAATCCTATTTCGATGGTTCTTTTTTTTATTTTAAAGGTAGTAAGTAACTTTAAATTGGTTTCTTACAAATGTGGTGAAGATCTGATGAGGATTTTCGGCGTAATGAGCAGAACAGCTCCTCAAAATGCAGTAAATTGCTCACTTTTAGGTTTCTACCAGTGGAATCGGCCCTTTAACTTCTAGATAGGGATGGATGGAGCACCTAAAACCAGCATCTCATCACAAAACTAGGCAGCTGCGGATTTTTTTTCTAGCTGGCCTACAAATTTGTACTCATCATTTTTCTTTGCTATGTTTTTAAAAACAAAAAATATGGTATTTTAATTGTTGCAAAAACATTTTATGCCCGCTAGGTCTACTGTTCGCAGAACTACTAGTAAATAATTGTGAGGATTTATCTAATAAAAAACTTTTACAAAAAAAAACAACTGACTTCCAAAAAAAACACTACAAAGTGAAAAATAACTTTAAAGTCGGTGGCTTTTGATCTGTATTTTAGTTTTTTGCCACCGACTTCCGAAATTAAAGTTATTTTTCACTTTGTAGTGTTTTTTTTGGAAGTCGGTTGTTTTTTTTTTGTAAAAAGTTTTTTATTTTTCACTTTTTAGTGGGTCAGTTTGTAATTTATCCAATTTACAATAGCCTAATGTCAAATGCTCATCACCTTTTACAAAATATTGCTTTTCCCGATGCAGGGGCGTTAATTGTTGAGGAGTTCTCCTGGTAAGGACCAGGAGAACTGATGGTGACTTCACCATATGGATTTTGACGATCATAAATTGCTTAGCAACCATATTAAAGTGCCTAATCGAATCGCAACGGTGAAATACTTATTATTAAGTAGTTCCGATGGCCATCTGTGGTCTTCATCATCAGTTCCACTTCACCAAATGGTGCTTTTCGAGTGCAAATGCACGAGTTACTATAAAAAATACTCAAATCGCAATAGGCATGCCTATAAAATTTGAGAATTTCCCTCGATTTCCATGGGATTCCCTCATCAGATTCTGATTTGGTGGCAATGGGACCACCTCAGGAGCATACCCTTCCAAACAAAAAAAGAATTTTCAGAATCCGTCCACAATTGACGGAGTAATCGGTGAACATACATAAAAAAAACATACAGTCGAACATATAACCTCCTCCTTTTTGGAAGTCGGTTAAAAACTGAAGTTCTTTGCATGTAAGCACAATACTCCGAATAATGCCCGGGATACATGAGGCTAGTTTTTAAGCTAGTGTTAGTAAGCTAGCAAGCTAGTATCTCTGGCTTCGTATATACATGACTAGCTTCATTTCTAGGCTAGTAAGCTAGTGAGAAAGCTAGTAAGCTAGCGTCTCAAGCGAGGATAGTTTAACAGGATGGGATTCTATTTTTGAGCTAGTAACCACCGATTTATTATCTGGCTTCATGTGGCCGGCGAAGATAGTGTCCAATTGGATCATTTTACTCTACGGACTAGGTCACCGCAATGCTATTAGCTTAAAATTTACGAGCATTGTGTAAAAAGCACTAGCTTGTGCCAAGGCAGGACTGCAAGCCAGGATAGAATAGAGAGGTTCTAGCTTTTACTATCCTAGCTTTGAAAAACTAACCTCCAGTATCCCGGGTATTAAAACTAATACAATTTCTTACGTCAAGTCGCCACAGTCGGTAACATCTTTTTTACAAGAACATCTCTGACAACAAGCTCGAGCTCGCTGAATTCATTTGTTTACTATGAAAAATGCTTACAATTATTTTCTTATGAAAAATATAAATGTTGGAATGAGCAATAAAATGAACAATTTATCTTGTAACTCCTGCCATTTTGTGCAGAGCAATAAGTTGCTGCATTGAGTTATAAGAATAAAAAGTACGAATGCCGGATAAAACTCAGGCGTTTAGTTCATTTTCTGTGTTTTTATATTCCTTCCTTCCGTACCTTTGTTTGTTTTCTCATGGAGAGTGGATATTTGAACATTATTAGCGCCGTGCATTTTAAAATTTCCGTTACCTTTTTCCGTCCTGTGAATGTAAGCGGTGATAAGGATTAGATAGCTCTCGGAAGAGGAATGTACTTACTCAGTTATGGAGAGTACTTTCAAGGTATAAGTCAAAAGATAGATAGAACAGTGGGGAACACACTTACAATGCCTTTACTTTTGATAATTTATTTAACATCATTTAATACGTCATTTACGTTGTCAAGCATACGAAATTCTCAAACATTTATAAAGCAATAGATTAGCACTTTCCTTCAAAAAATCCTTCGGATTATTATGGTTTAAGTGTGTTACGCAATTGGGGGCAGTCAGGTCAGTCACACAGTGACTAAGTACTTGGTTTAGTACTTCGTGTTAAGACGCATTAGTGCTATACTTCGTGCTAGGACGCATGCTCCTAGCAAACCAATGCATGGTTTATAGTCAACCAATCAATCACAGTTTGCAATGACAGCGCCTTATATCTTAGCAGTAAAGGTGATTTTTGTATTGCTAGTGTTAGCTCTGATGTGTGGTTGACTCGCTCGATGCCACGATTCATGACTATTGCGTCACTTGTTTGATCTACGCTACTCACTTAGTGAAGCTCCTAGCTGTGTGCCCTAAACGAGAAAATTAAATAAATTCCTCTGTGTACCTATAATCCGGGCAAGTGCCAATGCGACTTTTTCAATTCATTTATGTATTTTATAAGTTTATCTTGAAAATCACTAACATTGGTGAAGATAAACATCGAAGCCTGGGGATCAATGCCTTCTCTATATGAGAAGAGGCCTTTATTAAGGCCTTAAGGGGTCATTGTACTCATCATTATGAACAACTTTTACTATGGGAACAAACCTGAAATCGCAGAAAAAAAATCCGCTGTTCCCTACATTTTGACGAGTTATGAGAACATAAATGTATGGAACAGCAGATTTTTTTTTTCGCGATTTCAGGTTTGTTCCCATAGTAAAAGTTGTTCATAATGATCTTGTATATATATTTTTTTTAATGTCTGCAATTTTATTTAATATCACACTAAATAGTTAGTGTGATATTAAATAAAATTGCAGAAATTTGTGTAAGATAATAATAATAATAAATATTTAAATAGTTAAATATTCTTTATTATTATTACATTTATTTTATTTAGGTATACATACACAGTAGTAGGAAACTGATTTACATCCATCACATCACATTACAGGCCTTGAAAACCATCGTCAGGCACCAGTTGTCTGGCATTATTTCTGAACTGGCGCAGCCACAAGGCACACTTTACTGCAAATATCTTTAATTTTTGACACTTTTTGTTTTCATTTTATTCTTTTTTTTTTACTTGTAGTTTTAATAATGTTGTGTTGTGTGCTTTTTAGTATGTGCTTAATATAAATGTATTTTCTTTATTTCTATCTTCCCTTGTCCGGCAGTAGGACAATGTTAAGGTGGTTATTTATTATTTACTTATAATTATTCAAAAGACCAAAATGCAAAACTCCATTCAAAACGTCAGCTCTAACCGAATCAAAACTACAATTGATTAAACACCAACTGTCATATCCCATAAATAGCCAATAAAGATAATTCGATAACGAATCAAAAGCGTCCTTCATGTTCTTTTTAAAGTCATTCATCCTTCCATAATCGACCGTCGTCATTGCTTATTCAGTCTGTCGGGACGACATTTGCATTCGACCTCTGTTCTGAACACTCGTATGGGAATTTTTATTTAATTTTGACATAAAATCTGGTAATTGATTAACGCTTGTTTCGGACGTATGTAGGTTGAATTCAGTTTGCTGTTTTAATTTTTTTACCTTGTAGGCTTTATTGTTTTTGGGGAGAAATTAACATTTTTGAGATTTTGTTTTGTATTTGTTTTATAATTCGATGGGATGGAAATCGGTTTCTACTGATTGATAGGCAGAGATTGGTAGGCAGTAGTCCGTAATAAGTTGTGATTGAATGCTCAAAAAAAAAGTTTTTCGTGTCTCTCTGTGTAGCAGCGTTTATCTTCTAAACTACGAAATGGATTTTGATGCGGTTTTGACCACCATTTAGAGCATTTTTTCTGAAAGGTTTCTGTGTATAATACATCCATATTGAACGTACATTATAATTAAGAAATCTCGATGTTTTGTCAAGTCGTAAAAGCTGTGCGAAACATTATTCAAAAGAAGTGTAAATCTTTGACAGTGATTACGAGGAGTCAGAAGCTCGAAAATCTGGCAACAAGTCTTAACTTAAATGTTACAGCAAAATACGTTGTGATATATTGCAATTAAATGAGAGAAAATTTGAAACACATATTAAAATTACACTTTGGAAACTTAGCTTATTACAAGTTAGAGGATTATATCCAGGACAGGAATGCTTGGAAACATGCTGGTCCAGCTCCATAGAACAATCTAGAGTCTAGACAAAATCAAACTGGTTGCTATTTTTACTGTAAAATTTGTTATTTTTATGATATTGATTTTACATTCTGTGATTATACCTACACTCACACACTGACTTATTTTTATTTTATTTTTTTGAAAAACATATTTTTACGATGTTTGTATATTTGTGAGCACCATGTCTATCTCATAATTAAGTTATTTTTCATTGCTTAGTTTTTAATTCGTTTTACCTATTATGGTATAGTACTTTTATTCTAGGTGCATCGTCTTCACATATAATCATATAATTAATGTACTCAAACAAAATATTGTAAAAAAATTTTAAAAGAGTAAGGGTGGAGTTTCTTGCCCATTCTTCTCCATACCAAACTACCTTTTGGAAGGGGCAACTAGAATCAATTCTATTTTTTTGAAAATTTTGACGTTCGAAAGTGCCTATTTGAAATAAATAATTTTGACTTTGACTTTAACAAGGACTATCGTAAATTACCCAGAAAGTAATGGTTGTGAAGGTCAAATAGGCAATCGTTCCAAGAAAAAAATAATTACAAGCGACAGGCCCGCCAAAAAACAAACTAAAAAGTAAAAAAAACAAGTTGTATTAGTTAATCTATATACAAAACGAAAAGTCACTCATTTACTCTCTGACTTAACAGTTAAATAAAATTGTCATTGCAGTCGGGGGACCGTTCTTTTTTAATCTATGAGGTCCCCCCGACTGCAATGACAATTTTAATTATTTGTTTAATCAGCTCACTTTGTTTTTGGGTAGTCGTGTAAAATACTGGCATTCAGCTGCACCCGGTTAGTCTGGAAGTCGACACCAACATAGCTATGAAAACTAGGCAGATAATGATTAAAATATATTCTATAGTAGGCCTGTTTTTGTCAAGGTCAATGGAATAGATTTATACAGGAATATCATCATCTGCCAAGCCTTTTCCCAACAAGGTTTTTTTTGTTGGGGGGGAAATTATCAAATAACTTCTCCCGCTCTGGGCGGAGCGGGAGGGCGTGTCACACTTTTACTGACTAAAACCCACCCGTGTTCCTTCATTTACCTGTGTGCCAGGGCCACGATATCCCTTTCGGACAAACTCGCAACCCTGGCAGGCATTGGCCCTAATGGACCCCGTCAATTTGTGCTAACATCTCTTTGAGGCGCGCGTGGAACACAACGCGCCGTCGGCCCAGGCCTGGTCCTTATCGGACGGTGAGCTACCCATCGCTCACCATCCGCAAGCCTGCGCCTACGGTGGCCGGAAATCGGCTTGCAACTCCCGACGCCCAGGGCGTCTCCTGCGGTGACTAGGGGCGTGAGGGCGCGAACTCTGCCTCTCCCTCACGCGTTCCATCTCCTCCTTCGCGAGCATTACATCTTCGCAGAAGGAGGTGACGGCCTCCCATGCACTCTCGCTCCGAACCATGGCCTGAACCAGGGCCGGACGCGAGAGATCGCCGCCACCGATTGCCTCCGTGAAGACACGGTGGTGCTCCGCCCAAGCCGGGCAGACCTCTACCGTATGCTCCACCGTATCTTCCGGGCGATCCACACAGTGGTGACACCCGGGGGTTTCCTCCCGCTTTTTCCTGAACAGGAACCTTATCTTAGGTACTTCATCGTCGACTCGACGCCAATGTGAACCCCTGCCGCCATTATCTGGGAACCCGACAGTGGTGCGTTCCGAGGATCATAAAAACTCTATCTCAAATTCTATCGATGATTGTCGCAACCCTACGTACCGCCAGTTCGGCCGCCGCCTTATGCGACCTACGCCTAGCAGACTACGCTGACGCCGCTAGGGAGGTCAGCGCGCAGCACCCAGTCGTAGCCAACGTCCTACAGGACCGACCCCTGTGGGACACCGCACGACATCTCTCGCCAGTTCCACTTTCCTTAGTGTCCGGGGTAGATGACGGCCCTGTCCATCAAATAGGCCTCGATCACGTGACAGAGGTGAATCGGCACCTGGTAATACCGGAGTGCCTCCCTAATGCAACTCCAGGGCAGGGTATTGAAGGCATTGAAGATGTCAAGAGACATCGCCAAGATGACCCCACCTCGAGCCTCGACCTAATTGTGTGCGAGAAGTTTAAATAAATAAACGCGCATGTTATCCACCGCACGATGGGCCGGTAAGCGGACGGAGAGTCTGCCGGGTCCCTGGCATCTTAATGAGGACCAGTTTCCCCGTCTTCCAACAAAGTGGGAACTGGCCCCTCTCCAAGCATGCGCTTAGGAGCTCCCTTAGTCGAGGCCTCGAAGGCCAGAACCCAGGCTTTTACAGGTAAGCCGTTGGATCCTGGGGCGGTATTTTTGGTATTCAGCCTACGTACCGCCACTCTCAGATCTACCTCGGTCACCGCCGGAGTTCCCAACTATTCTGGGGTACTTGGTTTCAAGTCTAACCGTATGTAGCTGAATACCAGTAGTTTACATGGAGTGACTGCCTATGTGACTTCCACAACCCAGTTACTGGGTAACACAATACTCCTTGGTAAGAGTTGTTGTCAGACTTTCGGGCTTCTGACGACCCGTAACTACTGTCAATGATCTACAAATGACAGTCGGGACTAAAGGCTTGACGTGCTTACCGAAGCACGGAGGGGTCTTTGTATGTAAAGATGATCACCCATCCACGGATGAACTGCGGCAAACATAGCTTAACCTGATTGATCGAGCCGTGCGGCTGTTATCACTTAGTCACAAGAAACAAGAATAAAACTCCAATAAATAATGATCCCAATTTTATAATAAAACGAGCTTCTGCCCGCAATTTCGTTCGCGTGGAAGTCGTAAGAAATCACAATATTATAATAAAATAAAAGCCACATTTAAAAAAAAAACTGTCTCGTTCGGTTTGTGGTTGCTACTGTTGAGTATGAGGTCCTGGGTTCGATTCCCGGGTCATAGAAATTGTTATTGGGTTTTTCATCAGAAATTTCTCAGTAACAGTCCGAAGTCTGAATTTGTGCCCAGTCAATGGCAATAGTAATAAAATAAGGACGCTTTATAAAAATGTGATTTCAACAGAGGTGACAAAAATTCAATTGTCACACAAATAGTGGAAAAAGTTTAAAAAGGAAATCACGCGCGTGAAATTCCCCGTAAAAGCCTGAAGCGATTCAGTTAGTGAAACGGTTACAAACAAGTTTAAACTCTGATCTAAAAGTCGAACTGGATTTTGAGAGCATGCTTGTACTAATGCTTTTGAGGAGTACAAGTTTATGCAAAGGAATAAAACAATTTTAGTGTTAACTTGATATTTGACTTTGTTAGTGTAGATTTTAAGATCATAATGGAACCACCATGGTTTATGTAATTTAATTTATGAATTTAAACAACGCATATTATAACTCAGGTCACTTCTTCTATATGCATGGTGTAAAATATGGTATCAAAGCAACTTCATTTATACTCGTTTCGACACTACTTTAAAACCTATTTCAGAACGCATAATTTTTGGACCTCTTAAAAAAATCTGACAAAATCAACTACTACCAAAACGAAACATCCTACGAAAAACCGGATAAGTGGGAGTTGAATTCGCGTGGCGAGGGTACCGTACAATGAATATGTTATCTACCATGTTTTTTATACCAAGAACAAAATTAACATCGTAGTTAAAATACATTCCAACTGCAAATGTTAAGTTTCTACGCACAATATTGAGAAATTTACCATGTTATTTTAACACTTCTTATAGGTTTTCCTGTAATCTGTAAGTAAAAACAATTTTCTGTATTATTTTTCAGAATTTTAGGCTCAGTAGTTTTGGAGATAAGAGGGCCGGGTATGGTTTTTTTTATCTATTTTTCTTAAATAACTTAAAAGATTAATTTTAAATTATAAAAAAAAAAAATTGAAATCCTCTCAACAATCCGTTTCATTGATATGTCACACGGTGCAGTTTGCTTTTTTTTTTCTATGTAGCCCTAAAGGTGACCCTCATATTAAAAATCTAAATCTAAAAATCCCGTTTCCGTCCGTTTATTTCTTTTGGGGACCGTACCCCAAAAAACGGTGACACCAAAAAGTCCTAAATCCAATCAATACCAATCCCGCGGAACTTTAAATCCAACACGTATTTCTATTAACACATTCAATTTTAATCTTTAATGGCATCCCGTCGATGTCACCAACCGACCCGTTAATGCCGACGATCAAACTGTAGCCGTGTCGTTAACTTGAATTGAAAGGGGCTTATGGGATTAACACATGCAAATTTCTCTCACTACCTGTACCCACATTTCAAGGCGCTAACTCGCTTCCATTGTTTCTGATTTAAATTATGTTTTTGGGTGTGACGTCCGTGTTTTTGTATTGAAGTGATGTGATGTATTTTGGTGGTTCTGAAAGGACTGATAAATCTACCAGCATCAATCAACTCAGCCTATTGCAGTCCACTGCTGGACATAGGTCTCTCCCAGGCTGCGCCACAACACCCTGTCCTCCGGTTTCCGCATCCAGTCTGACCCAGCCACCTTCTTAAGGTCGTCGGTCCATCTAGCTGGGGGGCGTCCCCCACTACGTTTGCCGATATGCGGTCTCTACTCCAGGACTCGTCTGCTCAATCGGCCATCGGTCCTTCGACAAACAAGGCCAGCCCACTGCTACTTCAGTTTGCTTACTCTGCAAGCTATGTCAGTAACTCCGGTTCTTTTCCGGATAATTTCATTCCTGAACTTATCCTTCAAAGAGACTCCAAGCATAGCCCGCTCCATAGCATGCTGGGCGACCTTGAATTTGTGGACTAGCCCGACTGTCAGTGTCCACGTTTCGGCACCATATGTCATGATGGGCAGGACGCACTGGTGGAAGACTTTAGTCTTCAGACATTGCGGGATAGGTGACGAGAAGACTTGACGCAGTTTTCCAAATGCCGCCCAACTCAACTGGATCCTTCTGTCGGCTACCAGCATTATCAGCCTATAATGTCCGATGTGCCGATGTGCTGGGACAAAGGCCTCCTCTCACCGAGAGGGAGTGGGCTGTAATCTACTGCACTCGCCCAGTGCGGGTTGGTAGATGTCAATTAATGTCTTAAAATGTTTGGTTCTAGGACATGCCGGTTTCCTCACGATGTTTTCCTTCACCGTTTAGAGAGCAGTGGTGATGTAATTGTAATGTAATGTAACCCATCCACCCCCTGCACTTGTCCTCCGCTTGCTAGATCCGAAAGCGTTAAATACCTCAGAGTACACATAGACGACGGACTGAGATGGGACCAACAAATTGACGCCGTCACCAACAGAACTTTACTTCTTATATAAATATATAAGTCTCTTAGAGTATCCGCCGACCTAAAAACTCTTAAGATGGTGTACCTTGCACTATGCCAATCAATGATTGGTTATTGCATAGTTGCATGGGGCGGTGCTGCTAAGACTAGATGAGGGTGGAAAGAGCACAGCGAGCTGTACTTAAAGTCATGACGGAAAAGCCCTATCGGTATCCAACAGCTGAACTGTTCTCTGACTGTAAAGTACTTACGGTTTGTCAGCTTTATGTGCTTAAATCCACCATTAGAAAGCACGCAGGCCTTCCCCATATTATTACAAACAAACGCACGTACCTTCCACCAAGTATCCAACACAAGAGCTCCTTCGCCAAACATCAATATTATATACTAAGTACTCATATCTATAAAAACAATAACAAACATCTCAATATTATAAATCTAAACTCACATGCACTAAAATCTAAAGTAACTGAGTGGCTGCTCCTTAAGGATTACTCTTATACGGAGTCTTTACACACCATTCACACAACATACAATTCCACTCTTGTTTACCATACACTAGAATGACACAGTCCACTTGAGATAAGTTTTTGTTGATTAATGACCGTAAACTACCTCTTAAAATACAGGTACACCCTAGCTTAAGAGGTAGAGTATTATTCTTGTACAGATTTTGCAACATAAACTATAAATGTATTTTTAAACCAAATATCAAACTGTATTTCAAACTCTGTATTTTTTTGGGATAAACTATTATTATTAATAATTATTTACAAACAAAGTAAAGCGGATGTAAAATACAGGTATTTAGCTGCATTTGGTTAGTCTGGAAGGCGACCCCAACATAGTTGAGACAAGGCTAGGCATATTGATTGGCGAGGTATTATTAATTTGTCTTACTAAATTAGGTTTTGCACAGACAAAGCAGAGAAAGGATGGCTGGTACTACTACCAGCTCGTCTATGTAGCTCGTCGCGTATGTAGATAGATGGATGAGAAGAGCAGAAGTACGAGCTAAATCACAATTGGAGACGCCTCTGTCCAGCAATGGACTGCTATTAAAGGTTGATAATGAAATCAGAAATAGCAAGTTGCAGGCTTGCTCATTGAAAGTGGCACATAAAATACAGCATTGAGTTCACTTTAATAACTCTCAAGTATATATATTCCAAATCTTTCAAAAAGTTGCTATTACAAGGAATTGTGAAAACCGTTGCATCAACCTACCCAGAGTTTCGGATTCGGAAAAATCGAACTGAAAAGCATAATAACACCGTTGCTATCATCCTCTTCTTAAATATGTTTTCCATTTAGCCAAGAATACATTTTTGGTAAAGTTAATTTTAAAAACACCTCATTTGTCTAAATTAATTCCATAGTTAAGTCTTTACTACTTAACAAACTATTTCACATAGCCTGTGTATAACCTTTCCTTTCAGTTTCACAATCGGATAATGTAACATTCGTAAACATGTGGTGTGCCAGGACTTCAAGTTGTTTAGAAGATTTAGTACCAATTCAGCCAACAGCGCAGATGTCGTCCCGTTTTCAATAGGCTATGATACATTTTTTTGGGAATTTCATATTGCATTGTTATCGAAATGGAATCGCTTGTGTGAATGGTTTTACTCTTTTTTTTCTGGCAAAGGGGATACATTCATACTGGTTTGCCTTTTAGGGATGTTTTAAATTGTTTCTTGCAGTCTAAATTGTGAATTATAGGTTTTTGAAACGGGGTTTTATCGGGGAAAAATGTAAAAGAACATGTAAAGGACGAACAGAAGGTGTTTATAGGGCAGATTTAAATAACTTGTTGTGGCCAAATAATAACTGCCGCACAGGTCGATTGATCAGGTTAAGCTACGCTTGCCGCGATTGGTCCGTGACCATCTGTTCATACCAAGATTCCTCGGTGCCTCGGAAAGCACGTTAAACCGTTGGTCCCGGCTGTCATTTGTAGATCTTTGACAGTTGTTACGGGTCGTCAGAAGCCCAAAAGTCTGATAACCAGTCTTACCAAGGGATATCGTGTTACCCAGTAACTGGGTTGTGGAGGTCAGATAGGCAGTAGCTCCATGTAAAATACTGGTACAGAAGCCGACCCCAACATACTCGTAGTTGGGAAAAGGCTAGGCAGATGATGATGATGATTTCAATAACTTTAGTATTCACACAAGACAGAGAGGTTTGAAAGAAGCCAAGAGGTACATATTGTTGACTTCATAAAAATTGTCTGAAGTCATTAGTTAAATCAGAAGCGAACAAACTCCGGCAGCAAAATGATTTTTGATGCCAGGAACTCTTCAGTGGTATTATATTTGCTTCGTCTTTAAGCAAAGGATTGAAATTCAACCGACACTAGAAGGAAATAGTGTAACAGTCTCACTTTACCAAACATTTAAAACGTGAGGTTGGGGTGACAAAAAGGTATTTTGAAAAGTGAGGATAGAAGTTCTAGAGGCTTGTGTGAGGGAAGACAATGGGCCGTCCACAACAACTTTGGAATTTGTCACTACTATAGATGGCCCAATAATATTAGCTGAATAGGTTTAAACATTTCTTAAAAAAAGGACTTAATTAGAACTTGTGGAAAAGCTAAAATCTAATACTATAATCATTTATTAAGTAAGTTTATTAACAATAATATTGTTTATCAAAGCCAAATACTGGTATATTTTTAGTATTCTTTACGGAACACCTAAAAATATTATTACCTTTTATTCCTAGCTCCAAAAATGAATTCCTCTATTCCACCATATCCATTACAAATAAATTCTCTACAAGCAAAAAATACTGAAATTCAATTCGGTCCAACGCAAAAATCTATTCGACACTGCATGCTGCGTACAAGGCAATTTGTCAGTAGCCCAACCATAACAGGGAATTGGTTAATTCGAATCATTGTCACATATGGGGATGGGGAGGTTTCCATAAATTTTATCGATATGTTAATCACGTGCTCTCGAATCAGTAATGCATGTTCCCATTTGTTTGATTGGTGCAAAATCATTTATGGAAATATACCGTGGCTTTTGTGTCGTACGTGTTAAATGAAGTCGATTAAGTTTCGATGTTTAATTTTGTTGTTTTTAAATTTATGTACTGTGTTATAAAACTTAATATCACGCCTGTATTCCATGGAAGATTAGGCAGAGGTGTGCCTAATTACATGTTCCCATTTTGCCATTTATGTTAAAGTCATGGAACAGGGGCCGAGCCTATTGCCATCAACTGGGCACAATCCTGACTCCATGCTGCTACTAAGAAATTCCATATGGAAATACCCAGTAACACTTTGCCACACCCCGGGAATCTAACCCAGGACCTCATTCTCAGCAGTAGCGCCAGCAACCACTAGACCTGTTGTTTGGCTGAATAAAGCAGTTTCTTTAAAAGATTATTACGCGATTATCGAAGACAGACCTGTGGGGCCCTGCAGAGTGAAATAGGAAAATCTAAAACTGTAAGAATTCTAAAATCCAGCGAGTTAATGGCTTTGCGTTAAATGTGTTTAGGGTTCCGTACCCAAAGGGTAAAACGGGATCCCTAAAAACTAAAGAAAAAACTCGCCCTTAATTGAGAATTAGGGTAATTTTATAACAAAAATCTGATATTTTTTCATCAATTTTTACAATAATTGTAAAATATCTCAATAAAAGTCCCGAATACTTACCCTTTTTTATTACTTTAAATTATTCTCCATCGTATCAGCTTTGTAATACTATAAATATCATGTTTATCAAATCAATCACAACGTTTCCTATCAACTGTTAGAAAGGCCTTGCACTCGGCTACGTACTTTACTTTAGCAGGAAGAGATCCTTTTATTTTTTTCCGTCGATTAGTTTCCCTCATTTCGATATGGGCACATTATGAAGACTCACACTGTATAACATTACGCCTGTCTCGGCAGCTGTTACTTGATGACATGGCACTGCACGGCATATGCAATAACAAGTTTGATTGTATTGACCTAACAAACAAGTTGTGTTACAAAGTACCCAGAAGTGTTATTCGTAAGGGGGTGCACGTCCCTCAACTATTCCATACAGACATATGCAGGACTAACGCTGGGGAATGTACACCTCTTCGACGCCTTGTTGATTCTTCATCTACTGGACATAGGCCTCCTAAGGGGGGGTGTTTGCCATAATCGCCACGCTTGGCAGGCGGGTTGGCGATCGCAGTATGGTGTTAAAATGCATAGAGAACGCTGCTGCCCGTTCTCTAGTAAGTCCCTTAGTCATCTTTTACGACACCCACGGGAAGAAACGGGGTGGTGCTATTCTTTACGTCCGGCACCACACGGCGCAGGCTGATTCTTACAACATGCATTTTATTGAACTGGCTAGATTTTGTCTATCTAAGCAATCATTTAAGAAAATGTTTCTGGATATCTTGTTTAGCGAGTATTTTAGTTAAATTAAAGTAAGCTAATTAAGTAACAGTAATATTGTGGAAGCGACTATTGTTTTATTTTTATTTTTCTTTTTTATCACTAGTCTTGTCTTTACCACTTTTAATCTTTAGTTAAATCGTCGACAATGGTGGTTTGTTAAATCTTTGTTTAAGTATTTCTTTGTATTTTTAGCATGTATCTGTTTTTTGTCCCTAATAAATAAATTAATAAATAAGTAATCCCCGAAGGTGTACCTATAGTACACCCACATTTCGCCAGTTATGTTTAAGTCCCATGTAATACGGGGCGATCCTATTGCCATCAACCGGGCACAAATCCAAACTCAGGGCTGCTACTGAGAAATTCTTAATGGAAAATCCCAGTAACACTTTGCCCGACCTGGGAATCAACCCAGGACCTCATGCTCAGCAGTAGCGCTTCCAACCACTAGACCAACGAGGCAGTCTGTGCAAAAACTTTTCCTATTTATAAAGTACTGAATAATCTTGATATTATAATACTTACTGCATCATAACATCACAATATGCAGTTAGGTACTGCATATTGTAATGCTATGCTAGATACTTATTTTCACATAAATATTTCACATAAATTTTAATTTTATAGATCTGAAAGCTCTTTAAAATCAAATCTCAAACTTATTTCTTGTACTGACAACATAGATTCAACAAGAAAACAAAAACCGGCCAAGTGCGAGTCGGACTCGCACACGAAGGGTTCCGTACCATTATCTATAAAAACGGCAAAAAAAGTCACGTTTGTTGTATGGGAGCCTCCCTTAAATATTTGTTTTATTTTAATTTTATTATTTATTTGTATAGTGAATATATAACTAAATATTCTGTAAATATTTCAAGCGTCTACGTACCTGTTGCCGTTATCAATATCGAGCAAAAACGAGCAAAAAAATCACGTTTGTTGTATGGGAGCCCCCTTAAATATTTATTTTATTCTGTTTTTTTTTTTGTATTTGTTGTTATAGCGGCAACAGAAATACATCATCTGTGGAAATGGACACGGACAGAAAGACAGACAGACAGACGGCGGAGTCTTAGTAATAGGGTTCCTGTTTTAACCTTTGGAACCCTAAAAATGATCATCAATCTTCATATTCATCATATTCACTATTATTCCTAACATAAAAATAAGTAATTGGCATAATTAAGCCAGAAGAAGATAACTTCTTCTTAAAAAGTGGTCATAACTTTGTATAATATAAACCATTCAGGCAAGATTTTAGCGGGGGTGATGTCATGGAGGCCATTATCAGATGTGCAGAAGTAGTCAGTTGGCAGTTGCTCCATTTAAGGTGTTAAGTCACATCTGGAAGACTTGAAAGCAATTCTAAGATACTTAATAAAATAATAATAATAAAAAATATTTATTTCATAGAATCTAAGAACACATTGCACTGTATACATGGAGATTATAAATTTACAATTGACACACTATAAGCACAATTATATAAGACTCTATCCCTTAAACTAGGTCTAGCCTGTATCTTAAGAGATAAGGTTCAGCCATAAGAGTACAGTAAATCATTGAAATTCAGTAACAAGTGAAACAGTGTCGCTGTTACATTAAGCCAAAGTTATTCTATGAAATAAGTGTATGTTGTTACTTAGTGTGTTGTGTATGTGAGTGAGAGTTCGTATGTGTGCGTGTAGATGTGTGTGTCTGTGCGTGCATGTGTGTGTGTCTGTGCGTGCATGTGTGTGTGTTTGTGCGTGGATTTTACGAGATATATGTTAGAAGATTCTCCGTTGTGAGGTAGTCCTGTTGTAGTAGCCATTGAGTGATTTTGTATTTTAGCGTGTGTCTGTTTAAATCAAGTATGTTTAGTATTTTGTGTAGTTTCTTATATATATAAATACCTATGACGTAATATTGGCATTTGGCAAATTTAGTTAAAAGGCTTTTAAAAGTTGATACTGAAGAGAAAATGATATCGAGCGAGAAAATACATATATAATATAGAAAGATTAACCACCAATCTTCGAAAATCCTATTACTGTAAAAACCATAAAGATAAACACTTAAAAACTCCGAAGTGCGTAAAAATTTAAGGGCTCGTAAATCGAAAGGAATGACTCACACGGGGCGTTTTACCAAATACTGTAAGATTCGAACCAAGGAAACAAATATGGGGTAATCATTAGATGAAATCTTAGGGAGTTTACATGTGAAAATGTACAGGAAATCTCCCATTTTGAAGTTCATCATAAGGGAGTTAGGGGATCATATTATTTAAGTGAAGAGGTATTTACTTCTGTTTTTAGGGTTCCGTAACTCAAAAGAAAAAAACGGAAACCTTATAGGATCCGTCCGTCACAGCCGATGTGCCCCGAATCTACTAGACCGATTAAGTTGAAATTTGCTACACATATGAATTGCTGTGGCCCAAACACGGATGTGTAACGTAAATAAATTAATTTTGAACATGAGGGTCACTTTTAAGGCAAATAGAAAATTTAACTAAAGTTTGCCTACTGTACCGTGCGACATATCATTTTTTTTTTTAATAAATATTTTTAAACTTATTTTTCTTATCTCTGAAACTACTGAGACTAAAATTTAAAAAAAAATAGAGAAAAAAATTAATTACTTACAGATACCAGAAAACCCTATAAGAAGTCGGTGTTTAAATAACATGATCAATCTCACAATATTTTGCGTACAAACTTACATTTAAAGTTGGAATGAGGGAAATGAGGAGACGAGGGAACATGTTTTTCAACTACAATGTTAAGTTTGTTCTTTGGATAAATTCATCCCAACTACGGAACCCTTCATTGTGCGTGTTTCGACACGCACTTAGGCGGTTTTTTTCTTTGATTTGATTGATTGTAAGTAATCAAGATAATGACAGGTTAGTTTCTGTTTTACTACCTAAATATAAAGCTTTTTATCAATTTGCCGAAGAAGATAGATGATAAATAATTTTAGAAAGTAAAAATTAGGCAGGTAGTATGCAGTCCATGACCATTAATTTTGTAATCAGCATTATTCGAAAGTTTTTTATTCTTAGATACGGAACAGCTTTGCATAGTTTTATACATATCTCAGTCACCTTTGCAGCTGTGAGAACATTATCAATTATTCATCAGTTGCAATTCCCTAAACGCCACTCCTACTCCAAAAATCCCTAACCCAGTCCCCATTTACCCTATTTCATCTATTGTAAAAAAGAAAACAAACTCTCAAACCAATTTTGTTGCCGTAAAAACTCCGGTTAATATCCTGGTTTGACACGACAAGCCTAAATCTCCTGGGATCATAAAATATTTAACAATCACGCGGCAAAAGCGTAAACGTTTTATTTCTTTTCCATTCTCCGCAATGCGGTCTAGTATTCTTTGTAAGATTTGAGTGCGAGCCTCCTGGTTTGCCTTTGAAAGGATTAGACTCACCTTGGGCTATCTTATTCCCTCCGAAGAGGGTAGTATTTAGTTTAAAGGTACGGCTGGCATGGTTGGTAATATGCTCACTGCAATATTCAACGAATGTAAATGTAAATCAGTCTTAAGAGAGATGGTAACATCTCTCGGCTCATTTATATAATAATGTTAAGTAGCCAGTTTAGTTCAAGAAGCTTGTCATCAGACTAGTCTTTTCCCAACTATGTTGGGTTCCAGTCTTACGAGATACAGCTGAATACTAGTATTTCAAATGGAGTGACTACCTATCTGACCTCCACAACCCAGTTACTGACTGGGTTATACAAATACTTGAGAGTTATTAAAGTGTACTCAATGCTGTATTTCTGTGCTAATTTCAATGAGCAAGCATTGATTTTTCTGATTTCATCATCAACCTTTAATAGCAGTCCATTGCTGGACAGAGGCCTCTCCAATTGCGATTTAGCTCGTACTTCTGCTCTTCTCGTCCATCGATCTATTACCAGCCATTCTTTTTCTGGTTTGTCTGTGCAAAACCTGATTAAGTAAGACAAATTAATAATACCTCGCCAATTAATCTGCCTAGCTTTTTCTAAACTATGTTGGGAGTGGAGAGGTCTGGTGAAACAAAAATTCAAATTCAAATTCAAACTCTTTTATTAAACTTACTCATAGTTCTCAAATATACAATTATGCATAAAAAAATTACCAACAGAAAAATTATATATTATTTAACAGCGGGTCCCAAACTAGGCACAGCTTGTATCTTAAATAAAAAACAATTTGCAAATAAATTCCGTGTGGGCCGTTAACGTAAGCCGAAGTGCAGAACACAATGACATAATGAATTTAAATTTATTGTTCTACAACCAAAAAGAGTGTAAATTAATAAAAATTGTTTGTGGTTTGAATTAAATGCATGTTAAAAAAAACTTTGTACAAAAAAAAACCGAATTCCAAAAAAAACACTAAAAAGTGAAAAATAACTTTAATTTCGCAAGCACGTAACAAAACATCACGCCTTGTTTCCAAAAAGGGTTGGGCAGATAATATTAAATGTCGATGTACTACAGGTACACCACCTGTAGTACATCGACATTTAATATTATATCTTATTTATTTTCGGAAGTCGGTGTCTTCGTTTCTGTATTTTCATTTTTTGCCACCGACTTCCAAAATTAAATTATAAGTAACTCAATGATAAGTTCCGGTGGCCAACTGTGGCCTTCTTCATCAGTTCCACTTCACCAAATTAATCTTTCTGAATGCAAATGATTGACTTGTTGATGAAAATATAAAAATCGCTATATAATATTTGAGGAGTTCCTATAGTTACTCATGGATCCCAACATCAGAACTGGATTTTGATAAAAATGGGACCAATCTGGAAGTATATCCTTTCAAATAAAAAAATAATTTTCCAAATCGGTTCATAAACGACGGAGTTCTGAGGTAACAAACAATGCAAGCAACATTTTGTTATATTATTCTATTAATTATTAGCTATCCTTAGAAATAATCTGTATTTTATTTAGATGTAGTAAGAAAATAAATGGATAAATGATGATTATAGTAAATAATTATGAATGTATGTGTATTATAAGTTTATAATCTATTTATGTACTTGTGCACCCGTTTTATTTATATATATTTTTTTTTAATATTATTATTTTCTCTAAATCAGAGCACCCGCCATCTTATCTCTTCACCACCCTTGGTTGACTGGTAGAGAATGCCTAAGGCATTAAGTCCGCCTTTGTACCTAATTGTGTGCGAGAAACTTAAATAAATAATTACCCGAAAAACAACAAATCGAAACTGAAACTGCCGAAAATCAAGTTATTATAATCGAAGTTTCCCCTTAATAATTTACTTGCGACTCACTATAACTTACTTATTTGCAAGCTATTACTTAAAGCGTTCCCAATTGGCATTCAGGCAATATTAAAATTGAATTTACGCCTTAGTACAGTGAGTTTGCAAAAGTTTTGGTGCGAGAACGGGGCTCGATAAATCGGCAAGAACGGGATCGTCCAAGTTTCGATATATTTAGCGTAAGTGCCTCCCGGCCTTAGTTTTCGTATAGAATTAGGAAAGGTGTCTGTGAAGCGTAGATTTGGTCGATTTTTGGCTATTTTTATCACAATCCTAAATTTCCTAATCCTAATCCTAACTTCCTAACTATCCTAATAATAATATTATAATTGCGAAAGATTATTTGTTTGTTTGATCATCCTGAAATTTTGCATTTACATTTTCAGGTGTACAGAAACGGACTTAGGGTACCTTTCATCCCGAAAAATGTACTGTTCCCGAGGAAAACAACAATAACGTTCTTATGATAATAGATGGCGCCACGTGTCTTCGAATCATGATTGAATTATGTTATGGGATGTATTTAATAGAACTTTAAATTCCAAAACGCAGAGTACAACCCAAAATGATTGTCAAATTCCAAATTAACGCGAGCGAAGCCGCGGGCAGAAGCTAGTAATTATTATATTATTACTAGCTGCGCCCCGTGGTTTCACCCGCATAAGTCTCGATCCCTTGGAAATATCCAGATAAATAGTATCTTATGTCCTAATCCATGTGCTAAATTTCATCCAAATCCGTTTTGTGTTTATGTGAAAGCGTAACAGATAAAACAAACAAACTCACTTTCGCATTTATAATTGACCGAGCGAGCGAAGCGTCTCTGCTTCAAGTCACAAAATTTGCTTTGCTATGTCAGTTTGTTGGTACTCCTCTACAGGTTGTATTTCGCGACCGATCTAGACGGAACTTGGTATACAGGTTTTAGGACTTCATTGTTTTTTTTTTTTGGTCGTCGGTAAGAGAACTGTCCCGTGTGACATATGAAATTAAAGGGCTTATTGTGAGGGTTTTAAATATTTTTTTTTTATAATTTTGAAATTATTCGTTTTAAAGTTATATTAAGAAAATAGATGAAAATTGGCCACTCCCCCTTATCTCCGAAACTTCGGAGCCAAAAATTCTGAAAAAATTTCAGAAAAGAGTTCTTTACTTCAGGGAAATCCATAAGAAGTCTATAGTGTTAAAATAACAAGGTGAAGTTCTCAATATTGTGAAAGAAATAAAGAAAGAAAAAGCATTTTTCTGTCTCGCACAGATCACAAATTAAACGAAACTAAAACATTTAAACTTACTTTTGCAGTTGGAATGTATGGGCGAACATGTTTTCCAAATACAATGTTAAGTTTGTTCTTGGGATAAACAAACCAGGAATTAAAAAAAATATATCTACTATTTTTTTTCTCATATTTAGTGTACGGAACCGTCACCACGCGAGTTCAACTCGCGCTTGTCCAGTTTTTTACCTTTAAACATACCTGAAAAAAAAGAAGTTTACATTATTTACTAAAGAAATTAAAAGGGATCGTAGAATCGAGGTGTTTCTAGTAGCGTGATAAATAAACTAAAGAATATGAAATCACTTTAAAAATTGCATCACCATCCAAGGAAATGTTACAAATTATTATTGCATACCATCATTTCTAAAGCAGAGGAGAACAAGAAAATCTGTAAGCCCTTTACAGAGAAAGTATTCATGATGCTAATTGAAATATTTTTTTCATTTTTTTTACAAAACTCTTTTATTTCACTAAACAAAGCTAAATCTAAGCATATAAATAGCTTTCTGTTTGTTCATCGAAATATTACAATCTCTGAGCTTCTTTATCTCGCCATCTTTAAGAATGACATTTCCCAAGGGGGCAGTTTTATTAGCCACAAAGAAAAACTGGAGGAAAATATTAAAAAAATTCTTCAAAAGGCTTTTGATTACCATATTTGAGTAGAGACCAAAAATATATACAGACTAGCTTTTGCCCGCGGCGTCGCTCGCGTTCAGTGTCTATCCCTCGGGAACAGTACTTTGTTCTGTATGAAAGGTAACTTATGTCCTTTTCTGTACCCCTAACAATGTGACTGCAAAATTTCATGATGATGGGTTGAGTAGTCAAGAAGTGAAAGCGTAACAAACAAATAAAATTCATAAGTTGGGATTTATTTTGTTAAGGTTAAAAACTTTGTTTATAAAACAATGGTGATGTTGATTGAGACAATTTGTTGAATTGTACTTATATTAGGGCTACCGTCCGTGTTAAAGAGTACCCATAAAAAGAACACAAGAATCACAAAAGGCATAGAATGAGGTAGGAGTGGTACTTCTTTAAAACATA
This sequence comes from Tiliacea citrago, assembly GCA_963921375.1. Classification (NCBI taxonomy): domain Eukaryota; kingdom Metazoa; phylum Arthropoda; class Insecta; order Lepidoptera; family Noctuidae; genus Tiliacea; species Tiliacea citrago. The sequence goes on from OY992804.1 coordinate 10,863,559, forward strand.
TCTTTCAGATAAATGATTATTCACATGATTTTACATTTTTATACGATGACATCCGCCATGTTAGTCCTTCAGCTAATTCTTACAGTTTTTCTTCTATTCTTTTTAATAATTACGCTATCAACATAGAACGAACTCGCAGAGGTTGCATGTTAAAACATTTTTTCACTACTCTTGCTAAGTCCGTCATTTTAGCGAACCAGAGCGGGGCTAAAATAGCATATTTTCCTCTAGGAGAAAAAGTTTTTTTATTTTATTTTTGTCTGTCAACGAGCCTACAAAAACGAAAAAGTCTTTATTCTTAAGGTGAATCCGCAGCTGTAGCTGTATTAATGATTTTAATTATTATAATTATGTAAATACATATCTAGTAGTCGCGAATCATATTGTGATTAAGATACAACAACACTTGACACTGACCAGCAAATAGCAAAAAAGGTAAGAAAAATAATTGAATTTTGCTGGCTACAGCTGCGGATTCATCTTAAGTAAAATAATCATGAATAAAGACTCGACTTATTACAGTTTCATGAAAAATAGAAGAACATTTTATTTTTGAAAATGGAACTAAAAGCGGCGATCTCTTCGGTAGAATGCGTGCATTGCATTGCGACCTCGCCGTAGGTGAAGCGTATAAACGTTCCTTGGTTGCGGCTATAAAAGAAAAAAAAAACATTTGCGCGAAATCCTTACATTTCCTTCTCTAATTACTAATTGAATTGGTGACCGAAATTTATTTTACAACAATGGAGACCCGTATTTGCAGATGGAAGAGAAAGGAAAATAAATAGTTTTCAATCTGTTACCGTCAAGGTGTATTAGATTATTTTATTTTCTCGCAATCGTAGTGAAAAGTATAGTGTAACACACGGCGCTAAAAACCCATTATAACTCCGTTTCTATTTACTCTCTCGCTAAGCTCGGGAGTAAAACTACCTCGTATATAATGGGTCTATTTTAGCCCCTTGTATAACAATCTACTATTATCTCAATACGCCGCGCGCCGCAGGATCCGTGGCTTAGGCCCCCAGTGGTCGAGGCACCTGTGGCCGACGCTCCCGATTGGATTAATTTAATATCCTTTTTTCTGTGCTTTTTCACTTAGTACAGTAAATGAGTAAAGTGTTTCACCATAATAATAAAGTAGTTTTCCTTGCTAATCAAAAGTTATCTATCAAATAGCAGAGAGAATAGATCGACACTTAACCTTATCCTTACACACATTTTTCCCCATAAAACGCATATTTATTACCAACTAACAAATTTATGTACATTTTTTTTACTAGATTTCTTATTGAGATAAATAAATAAATAATGAAAATTAACTAACACTTTCATTTTTCAAAACATTTCTAGTTTTTAATAGGTTTATATACCAATTCTCAAGGTAATCGAGCCACACATTAAAATCCTCCCTTGTAAAATTGACTACCCCTTTTCACCCCGTTAGGGGTCAATTTTAAACCCTGAAAAATTAAGAGTAACAACTCTTTTAAATATAAATATTGAGTTTCGAGTTAATCGGACCGCGCGTTAAAACTCGTCTATACAAACTTTGACATCCTCTGATTCCCATTTTGGGGGTAGTTTAAAAAACAAAAAATGACAAATCTTATGATTTACTTACAGAAGTATTCCTGCCAAGTTTTATGATTATTAACTGAAGGAATAAGATTTGCCATACACACAAAGTCCCCGCTTTTCACCCCCTTAAAGGTAGAATTTGCAAAAACTCCTTAGCGGATACCTACGTCATAATAACTATCTGTGTGCCAAATTTCATCCCAATCCGTTCAGTGGTTTGAGTTGTGGGTTGATAGACCAGTAGAGTCACGCTTTCCTTTTACGAGTATATATATAGATTTAATATTATACATATACAGTTTACAATCAATATACATTTATCATTTTTGTAAAACATTTTTGTGCCTGACAGTACATTTGATCAAAATGCTTTGAATTAAATTAATCGAATCCGGGGCGTCGGCCACAGGTGCCTCGACCACTGGGGGCCTAAGCCACGGAGCCGCGCCGCACCGGTTGACGTCATCACATCAACGCCGACTGTCGCTGAAAACCAGCGCTGGGGCTCTGTTTTGCATAAGGTCGCAGCATTATGCTGAGCGATGGCCGTTTTGCGTGGGTGTGACACAGATTTCCCGCAGCTTGTTCTTTCGTGTTTGTTTCTTTCTTTGCGTTATGTTTACCGCAAATTTATGTATTTCTTTAAACGATGCAGGTGAAAACCTCTTCAGTACTGTCACAGGTTCCTGTCCCAATAGAGCTTTATTCCAATTCTTCTTCCTAGCTAAATCACTAGAAAGTGATGAAGGTGGCCGTTTCTGGGGAACTGTCTTATGTGTTGATGTTGTGTGATGTGTTATTTTGACTTCAGAAAACTGATGATTCTCAGCCTAGTTTTAATAAATTACTTTTGATTTTGATTTATTATTCGTATCGTAAAAGTTACAAGACTACGCCCTGGACCGCCCGGGACTGGCAAAAGTACGCGCGTGAGCTGATGATTTTCATAAAAATGCTGTGTAATGCCATACATAGTGAAATACAAATTGGTGTGTACTGAATAAAGGGTTTATGCTTTTCTAACTTGTATACGCATTGTAATGACGAGTGATAGATAGAATAGAATACTATTTATTATGTACACCATAAAAATTCAAACAAAAAAAAATCTAATTCAAAATCATCATAACTTGTTTCCCCGAAGGGTTGGGCATGGGCAGAGTTGTACCTGTAGTACACCCACATTTCGCCAGTTATGTTTAAGTCTCATGTAATAGGGGGCGAGCCTATTGCCATCAACCGGGCACAAATCCAGACTCCGGGCTGCTACCGAGAAAAACCAATCAATCAGTCAATTCAAATTTTCATTAGATACAAAGGAAATTCTACGTGAAGCTTCGGTCTTCACAATTATTCATCATCATCATTTTAGCGGAAAGACGTCTACTGCTGGACATAGGCCTCCCCCGACATTTGGGGAGGGGGTTGCTGTAATCGCCACGCATGGCGTCTCGGGTTAGCGATCGCAGTATGGTGTTAAAATGAACAGAGAGCTCTCTAGTTAGTCCCTTATTCGCCTTTTACGACACTTACGGGAAAAAATAGGATGGTGCTATTATTTACGTCCGGCACCACACGGAGTTACCGACATAGCCTGCAGAGTAAGCAAGCTGAAGTGGCAGTGGGCTGGCCATGTTTGTCGAACGACGAGTCCTGGAGTGGAGACCGCGTATCGGCAAGCGTAGTGTGGGGCGCCCCCCAGCTAGATGGACCGACGACCTTAAAAAGGTGGCTGGGACAGACTGGATGCGGAAAGCGGAGGACAGGGTGTTGTGGCGCAGCCTGGGAGAGGCCTATGTCCAGCAGTGGACTGCTATAGGCTGAGTTGATTGTTTGATTGACCACACGGAAACATAATCACAATCACAATTTTTATACTCCCCATATTAAGAAGAGTAAAAAAATTAGGATTGTGCCAAAATATTATTTTCGCAAAACTAAGTATATACCCACGAATAACATCAAACTAACAAGCAACAAATCCGAACCCCACTACTTACTATAACTTATACAAAATTATCCCTTTTCACTGAACAAAACTTTTCAGACTAAGCCAAGTCCGTATCTGTTACTTTCTCAACTCTGTGCCGCATATATCGTGCACTCCCTGAGTTATCGCTCACGACTTTCAACGCAGTATCTTACATAATTCTTTTTCTATCCCCGCCATTATAAACTTTAGGACTACTACCATAAAGGCAAAAGTTCCTTGAAGTATTTGGACTGTATCACGCGCTATCGTTGCCGATCGCACGGTTTCCACCAAACTTTATAAGCCGATAATGTTAAATTTCTGTTGCGTATAATGCATTTCGTTGGCTCGCTCGTCTTTCTAACTTAGCCTTAATATTTTCTAGTTCAATTTTGGTTTTAAATAAACTTAGGGTGCAGTTTGTTGAGATTTATTGTACCTATGCTGCATATATACATTACCTACTGTTTTTATCGAAATGGTTAGAATTCTATCTGGAAAGAAAGATAGATAAGTAAATTTAAAGGTGGGATATTAACTGCATATGGTTGGGTAATGTTACATATTCGTAATTATTTAATGACTATTCAGTCTCTGTATCTTTATAGAATTCATTGTTATTTGACCGCGGATAGGTGATCTAGTAAGTTGATTAGTAGATTATTAGTAGAATATAAAATGCAGATTTTATATTATATTACTTGTGTTTAACGACACCCAGAGGACAGATTTTTCTTACACCTGAAGCCACATAAACTTCGTTTTAGTACTTTCAGTCTCATCATCATGCATTTCCACATGCTCAGTTTCGGGTAGTCGGCAAGTCGAACTTCGAATTAAGAGGGGCCTTCCCGGTCCGTCTATCGTCAACGCGAGCATGGTCGAAAAGTTTATTGTTTCATCAAGCGCAAGTGAATACTATTAACAAACGAGTGAGAATGCGCTAACATTGACCGAAAAATAATGTGCGGAAATTTCATAAAACATGTTCCAGTAAATATGTGTTTTTGAGTAAGCCTTACCAGTTTGTGAAATAAATGTTGGTCATTTAGAATCTCCATTACATTTGCAAGGTTTCCGTTGTAATTTTTTCTTAACATTTACAATTGATGAATACATTATGAATGACCAAAGTTCCGGTAAATTTTAAGCGAAAAAGCAGATTTTGGCAGGCTTATACTGAATTTGTTTTTCAAACTTTTTAGTTTTTGCTTGCATAGAAACCTAGATATAGCGCACAAGATACCTATTGGTTCAAAAATTTCAAAGAAAGATGTGCTACAACGCCATAATCACGTACGAGCGTTTGTATGAAAAGTATGTCGGGTTGGCCGCTCTTAAAAGCCATAAATAGTAATTATATTTTTCTGCGACCAACGATTAGCCAATAATATAGTTCAACAAACAGTCCGTCCAACTCAAGCTACTTACCATAAAAGTATTGCACTAAGCGACTATCAAGAAGAAGAAAAGCAATAAGTTGAAACTCCAAGAGATTTTCGTCTTGGCAAAGTTCTAGACCGGAGTTAAAAACTATAAGTACTTGAGTCCGTAGTTTGGTATTGTTCCGATAAGCTGGCTGGATCTCTGTTAATAAAAGTTGTCATTGCTGATGGACTTGGGAATATAAATATTTTGTGGGTACATAATTTATGGTTTTAAGTTGAAAATAGATTCAACTCAGCCTGTCGCAGTCTTATGCTAGACATGCCTCTCCCAGGCTGTGCCATAGTACCTGTACTCCGCCTTTTGTATCAAGTCTGTTCTCACCTTGTTGAAGATGGAGTACTTAGCTATCAATATGTTATTTTATTTTATTTATTAGGTTTTTAATAATAATAACTGCCGCACGGGTCGATCGATCAGGTTAAGCTACGCTTGCCGCGGTTGGTCCGTGGATGGGTGACCATCTTTTCATACCAAGGTTCCTCCGTGCCTCGGAAAGCACGTTAAGCCGTTGGTCCCGGCTGTCATTTGTAGATCTTTGACAGTTGTTACGGGTCGTCAGAAGCCCAAAAGTCTGACAACCAGTCTTACCAAGGGATATCGTGTTACCCAGTAACTGGGTTGTGGAGGTCAGATAGGCAGTCGCTCCATGTAAAATACTGGAAGCCGACCCCAACATAGTTGGGAAAAGGCTAGGCAGATGATGAGGTTTAAAGATATTTTATTCTCAAAAAAGACACAAAGTCACTTACATGAGAACAATGCTAGGCATAAATTATAATTATAAAGTTCGTCACAGAAGTCACGGTAGCAAAACGGTACACCCATCCAATGCATTCAGCTTTTAGGAAGGGTGTTATTTGTGATTAAATATTCAGATAATTGAGTTTTGAATGCATTGAATGAGCGTAACCTTCTTATACATGAGGGTATTTTGTTGTATAATTGTGCTCCTTCAAAAGTTATATTTTCTTTGCCAAACTTAGTTCTCATCTTCGGTGAAATCAGAAAACTAGCTCGGCGAGTGCTACGTTGGGTTACTTGTTTTACTTTAGTAAATGATACATTAGTCTGTATACTTTGGATGAGTGCCTTACGAATGAAAATACATGTATTGTAAATTATTTCTGTATCTATCCGTGACATTACAGCGGGCCCTATCAGAATACCAGCGCTGCGGCACTTATTTTTAGCAGCCTCTTGGCCTCGCACAGGACTGTTTTTATTTCCATTTTACTTTGCTTTTTTTAACATCACGCCTGTAATCCCCGAAGGGTTAGGCAGAGGTGTACTTATAGTACACCCACATTTCGCCAGCTATGTTTGAGTCCCATGTAATAGGGGGCGAGCCTATTGCCATCAACCGGGTACAAATCCAGACTCCGGGCTGCTACTGAGAAACGCTGGCTGGGCTGCTGCTTTATTTTTGTTTTTGAGAGTGTGTTTTAGTTCAATTTGTGTATCTCCTGTGTGAGTCCCAATAAATACTTTTTCTTTATTTATTTCTATCTAAAAACTGTAGCTCTAAGCTAGAACTTGGTCTGTAAGGGGTTACATTTAAATCAAAGATTAAAATAGACTCGACAAGTCAGGATACTAAATTGTACTACGTCGAAGCATCTTGGGTAATCAACTCTACTGCACTTCTGCAGGCTGACTGGCTATTACGGCCATGACATGAGTTATTTTCATATTTATAATTCGTTTAGAAACGAAAGAAAGCGAAGGAACCTGTGTAGTTTTAAACGAATTTCTTTAAAACAAAAAGTCGTTCCACACGTGGCGCACCCCCGTATTGTGGGAAATAAATCTTCCACGAAAAAGCACGGTCAAACCCGGAACGACTTTCTCTAGGCCATCCAAATGTTTGTTTCATTAATCAAATCCGGAACTCGACGTTCAGAAAGCCAATCACTCACACTGCACAAATCAAGCAGTGAAACCAAAAAGTTCTATATTTTTACCCGACTGCCCCAGAATAGGCGGGTTATGTTTTTCAAGTCTATGTGTGTATGTATATTTCTTTGGCATGATCTGTAGTCTAAACGGCTTGATGGGTTTAACATATTATGAGGCATCATTAGATTCGTTTTAATTGCAGGAATAACATAAGGTATAAAATTTTACTATGGCATCTGTGAATCAAAAAGAGAGATGGAATAAAAGAAAATATTTTGTGATTATAATAATATGGGTATCAAATGAAAGCTAGTTAACAGCCAATTCTAAATAAAAATAATATTATAACACTTCTAAGGATACATTTTGACACAAATTACAAATACAAACAAGTTGTTATTAACGCGGGAGTCAGGTGATGTAGGCGGGGGTGATGATGTTCCCTTGACGAGGGAATTTAATTGAAACCACTTTCAGCACTTTTTAAAACGTTATATTTGCTATTTACACACACAATAGTTTAACACGAATTTAAATCACATACGTAAGGTTAGTTAATTGTACACAACACGGAAATACAGTCAAATAAGCATAAAGGATCATTAAAGAGTACACGGAAATACACAATAATAGAGAAGTAAAATAATCCTAAGCTATGATAACTTGACTGCCCTGAGCTATTTATAGAAAATTCGCGACTTGTAAAGCTAACAGTTATGAGGAGCTGTTACTTCACCGGAGACTTGTCGAAGACTGCACTTGCTGACACAATAAGAACTTTTAGAACTGTAAGAACTTTTAAGCGTTTAGAACTTAATTTAATTTGAATTTCTTCTGTATATATGGCTTTGGTCATTAGCTCAAGTAGCGTGTGGGCCCTGAAGGGTTTTAACTTTTCTTCCATACAATGCTACGGGTTACCAAAGCGTGGCTGGGTTTGGCCTTGAGTTAGGTCGCCACCTCAGAATCGTGTTGCAACTTGATTAATCTTACGCAATTGACAATATTATTGCGTAAGATTGATCATGCATGTTTCAACCCGAGTTTTTACCTTGCATTATTACGATCATTATCCAAATGATGATGTTATCAAAATACATGTTATGTTACAATGTTGTTATCATGTAAAGTGATACGTAACACAATCTGTTACAGCATATCTGACTATGGCATGCTATAAGTAAATAAAACATAGTTACAACTCATGTTGTTGTATTATCAAATCATGGTGCTTCGCCTACATTCCACCCCCTGTAACAGGGTTCAACCGTATTACATTTCTTGGTCTGTGGGAAGCACGATGATCTTAGCTACAGGCCGACGCAGGACCCCGTTTGTAGTTTTAATGTCTACTACACGGATGATGCCGTCACTCCCGTGGTACACTGTTTTTATAACTCCTTTAGTCCACGCACTACGTTGTTTGTTATTGTCGGCTATTATCACAACGTCGCCGACACGCACATTTGGCACATTATCTGCCCACTTTTCGCGACGTTGCAGCGTTGGGAGATATTCCCGCAGCCAGCGCCGCCAGAACATGTCAGCGAGCGCGTTTACACGCCGCCATTGCCGGCGCGAGTCGACGTCGTCGACGTCGGCTGGTGCCATCGGAGTACTCCCGGACGCCGTGCCCAGGAGCAAATGGTTCGGAGTCAGGACCACGGGCTGGTGGTGGTCGTCGTACACGTAGCTCAATGGTCGGCTGTTGATGATCAGTTCGGCCTCTGTGAGGAGGGTATACAGAACCTCCTCACGGGGGGCCCGCTCTTTAAGCGTGCTCCGCAGCGCGTTCTTTACGGATCTCACCAGGCGCTCCCAGCAGCCGCCCATGTGTGGGGCCGCCGGGGGATTGAAATGCCACTCGATTCCTCGATTGATGGCCTCGTCCCTTACTCGACCATGGTTGAGGTCTTTCAGGGCCGCTCGGAGCTCGGTATTTGCCCCGATGAAATTGGTACCCTGGTCAGAGTACAGATGCGCTGGCTGCCCGCGGCGCGCTATGAGGCGCCGCAAGGCTAGTATGGCGGAGTCGGCGCTCAATGAGGCGGCCAACTCCAGGTGGACGGCGCGCGTAGTGAGGCAGGTGAATAGGGCTCCCCACCTCTTTTCGCGCCGTCGCCCGATAGCGACCTCCATCGGGCCGAAGTAGTCGACTCCCACTCGAACGAAGGCTCTTCGGTTCACCTCTATCCTGGCGAGTGGGAGGTCACCCATCTTTGGTGGGGCTGGTTTAGCTCTGCAAATACGACAAAGCTGACAACTTGCGATTACTGCTTTTACTGAGGTCCTTACCTTTGTGACCCAGTATTTCTCTCGTAGGTTGTTAACGACTGTTTCGTGGTTAGCATGTAGAGCCAACGCATGGTAGTGTGCGATTAGCTTTCTAGTCAGAGGGTGACGACCCTCCAAAATTATTGGGTGCTTCTCGCCGAATGTGAGCGCCTCACAGGCACTTAGACGTCCCCTCACTCTTAGCAGCCCTCCGTCGGCGATCATCGGGTCGAGCGCCTTGACGTTGCTGCTGATAGGGACGGGCAGGCCTTTTAGGATTGCGGCCCGCTCGTCATGGAAGCTATCTTCCTGACACAACTTTATTAGGAAGTCGTGTGCTTCCTCTAAGTCACGTGGGCTTAGCTCGGTAGTGACCCGGCGTTTACGACACCGGGCGACAAAAATTAGTACGCGCGCTGTGACGCGCTGTATGCGTGCCCATGAAGAGTAGCGCTCGTACTGTAGAAGTGGAGCCGCGGGCGTTGTGGTCGCGTGGACCCGCTGGATGCGCTCGAGGTCCGCCTCGGTTTCCTCAGGCTCGCGACATGCCGGCCACTGCTCCTGTGGGTTACGTAAGAAAGAGGGGCCCGAGAGCCACTCTGCATGGTTATCAGGCCAACACAACCTGGTCGCTTTATCAGCTGGGTTGTCCTCCGAGGGTACCCAGTGCCAGTTGCCTCTGTCTGATAACCTATCTATCTCGGCTAGTCTGTGAGAAACGAACCGTTGGAACTCTTGGGCATCAGAATTGATCCACTTTAAGACAGTTTTACTGTCGGTCCAATAGAATTTCTTTTTAATTTGCAAACCTAACTCTTTCTCAGCGGTGTCTGCCAACCGGCAGGCCAATACCGCAGCTTGCAGCTCTAATCTGGGAATAGATACTACTTTTTGTGGAGCCACTCTAGCCTTCCCTAGCAGCATGACAATCTCCCTGCTACCTTCGGAGTTATAACCCACTAGGTAAATGACCGCGGCGTATGCTAGTTCGCTAGCATCTCCGAAGGCATGCAACTCTAGGTTTTCTAGGTTTAAACCATACCACCGTGGTATTTTTACGTCTTCTAGACGTTTCAGATTACTTAACCAAATGAACCACACCTTGGCGTCTTTGTCTAGTAAGGGTTCGTCCCACTGGATCCCCGATTTCCATATCCTCTGCATCAGTATGCGCGACTGAATAACGCATGGATAAAGGAAACCCAGTGGATCATAAATTGACATAATCATGCTCAAGAACTGACGTTTCGTGGGCACCAGGTTACCGTTCAATATTTCGGCCGGCAGCCTTTTAAATGAGAGATCAAAGCCTAAATCGTCTTTCTTTGGTGACCATATCAGACCTAGGGTCCTCTCCACAGTGCCCGCTCCTTTCTCAAGGGCTACCCTATCAGGCATATCTATTGCCAACCTATCCCTAAGCTCTGGTGAGTTGGTGACCCACCCCCGGATTATGAACCCGCCAGAGGCGTGTATACTGGTCACCTCCTCAACCAGCCTATTGGCTTCGTCTGCGGACCAGGCACTGTCTAGATAATCGTCCATGTAATGCCTGGTCTTTATTGCCTCAACAGCCTCGGGATATGTCGTTCCAAACTCACTGGCATTTTTGTTTAATATATATATCGCCGTGGTAGGTGATGAGGCTGCGCCAAATATCATGGAATTCATCGCATATGTATCTGGTTCCCTATGTTGGTCCGCGTCTCGCCACAAAAATAACTGGGCGCCTTGATCCTCTGCCCTGATTCGTACTCTTAGGAACATGTCAGCGATGTCGCCTGAAAAGGCTACAGGGCCTATTCTAAATTTTATTAAAATTCCTAACAATGAATTTAATAAGTCAGGTCCGGTCAGTAGGTTGTCATTTAGACACGTTCCATGTGACGTGGCGGCCGCGTCGAACACTAGGCGAAGTTTCCCTGGTTTGTTGGGATTTACCACTGCAAAATGTGGCAAATACCAAACCGGTGTACTGGCTACTTCGCCTTCTACTTTGCGCGCGTAACCCTCGTCCACTAATCGATTTATTTGCTTCGCATATGCCTCTGCGAAACTAGCGTCTTTGCGCATTCGTTTCTCTATACCGTACAACCTCTGCCGGGCCTGATTGTAGTTGTTGGGCAATTGTACGTTATTATGCTTCCACAATAGACCTACTTCCCATTGCGACTTATCTATGGTGCGATGGCTAGTGCTGTCCAACACTTCTAACGCCTTTTCGACATCCCTATGTTTGCGCTTATTTTCTGAAATGCCTATTGATTCTAGCTCAAACTGTGACTTAACTAAGTTATGTAAGTCAGGGAGGGAGACTGTCATGCAATTGACTATTTCATCAGAACTAGAATTATTGAATGGTCCATGTATGACCCAACCTAATCTAGTAAGTGAGGCAACTGGCTTACCGGATCGTCCCTGGCGGATGTCCTGGCTGACGAGTAGCTCCCAGTTGTCCTGCCCGAGGAGCAGCAGCGGCTTCGCGCCCCTCATCTCCACGCAACCCAAGTCGCTGAGATGGGCATTGTCGCCTATCACTGAGGCGGACACTGTCTGCGTTGGTAGGTTTATGTCTACCATTGTGCGACACTTAATGTTGTGACACTGACCATTGGGTCCTTTCACGCGCACTTGTACCATTCGCGAGGTTAGGTCCGTCACTCCGTGGCCGCCCGCGGTCTTCAGCGAAAGAGGTACACACGGACCCTCTAGGTCGGTAGCGAGAGAACTGTCTATCAACGATACCGTCGCACCATCGTCTAATAATGCGTAACATTGTTTATTGTCGCTGATTGATACCGGCACTATTTTTAATAACGCGGTTGCTCGCCACTCTCCTATGTTCGTGATGCTTTCTGTTTTCTCAGTTTTCGGCTGTTTATCCTCCTTCGGCTGCTTGTCCGCGTGCAACAACAGGTGATGCCCGTAGCCGCACTTTTCGCATCTACTTGCGCGGCAAAACCTCTTAGGGTGTTTTCTCACCAGGCACTTGAAACACGTGTTTTTATCTTTGATTGTGTCCCAACGCTGTTGCACTGTCAGCTTTTTAAACTGTTCACACTCTTCAATGGTGTGTTTCTTCTGGCATATTATGCACTCTTTCGGTGCGAGGGATTCGTCACTTTGCGTGTTCACCTTTTGAACCCACGGTGGCCTGCTGGCAGCGGGGCGTGCATTGGTCACTGGTCGGGTTTGACCGGCGCCATGCTTTTGTTGCTTCGCAAGTTGTTTGGGTGGACTCGACTCGAACATGTTAGCTTGCGCGTAGTATGATGCCGAGCGTGTTAGGTGTGTCAGGAATTCCGAGAACATTTCTAAGTTCGGTGACACTCTTAAATCCACCCCCTGCGCGTTATCTAGGCCCATCGCAAAGTCACCGTACTGCGTACGTTGTACCGGTGTTAACTTGCTCAGCAGGTCACTCACTAATTGTGGGTTATTTATGTAGCCCTCTGCGTGTATGTTTTTTAATAATGATACACAATTTCTTACTGTAGAAGAGAATTTACCTAGCTCCCGGCAACTCTCCGTCACTCTAGGTAAATCTCGTACTTTCTTCAGTACGCACTGTAGCACTAAGGTCGGGTGACCAAACTCGTCCTCTAACGCACGCATTATATCAGTGGGATCCGTCGACGTCCTTAATAAATCCTCCACTGATATCTTTGCCTCGCCTTGTAATGAGGTTTTTAACCGTGCTAAGTTTTCATGCGCTTTAAATTCGTATTGCCGGGTCGTATCCCAATACATATTTCTATAAGATATCCAGTCGGATGGGTCCCCATTAAAATATGGCAATTCGTAAGCTTGTCTTGGTACCGGCCGTGGTCGTGCCATGCTTGAGATTGCCTCTGCCAGTCTGTCGATTTTGCTGTCTCTGTCTCCCGACGATTCTCGCCGTCTCTCTCTTTCACCCGCTCCGTACTGCGTCTGCCGCCGTGTATCCGACTCAAGTGTTGATACTTGAGGTACACTTGCGACCGGAGTGGTAAAGACGGGATAATATTCGGGTAGACGAAATCTCACACCTTCTGTTGACACTGGCACGTATGATGGCGTACTCGGTACCGTTATGTTACGTAACGGTACTGGCTCAGATGCCCTTGTTATACGCGACACATTTTCATTAGGCACTGACGACGCACGGTATGTATTCGGTACGCGATTCACTCTACTTACAGTTTCAGATGGTTCACGGGGCGCAGCCATTTCAGTGGTCGCGCCTGACACAGCCGGTGTGCGCAATACTTCGTTCAATTGCGGCACCTGGGGCGTTGTATTCACCCACTCTTCCACGCGCTGTGTCGTACTCACATCTGAGTGAGAGTCATCGCTGTCAGCAGCCGCCTCTATTTCGGCGATGTCAGCTTCTAGTCTCTTTTTGACTAAGTTCTCCTTCATTTGCACCAACTCGCGCTCAGCTTCGTATTCGACTCTTTTCCTTAAGTAATCGACTCGGCTATGTTTAGACGAGCCTTTGCTTCGCGGCGATCTATGTCGGTCTTTAGTGGCTGTCTGTCCTCCCTGTGGTCCCTCTGGCGTACTCCTACTGAAGTCGACTACTCGACCACCCGTCAGTGGGATATTGAGGGCAGACGTGGATGCCATCGTTGGTGCAACAGACGGTGACTCTGGTGCCCTTTCGGTGGTCACACCTGAGTCAGAGACCATCTCTTGATGTCTACGAACACTCATTTCCTCCGTTAGCTTACGTAGTTTACTGCGTGTGGTTATTTCGCTCCTTAAACTCATTATTATGTGGTTTTTTAATTAATTTATTATTTATTATTATTTATTAATTCCCTCTAGTTGAACCTGATCCGGCTCGACAGGACCAAAATGTTATTAACGCGGGAGTCAGGTGATGTAGGCGGGGGTGATGATGTTCCCTTGACGAGGGAATTTAATTGAAACCACTTTCAGCACTTTTTAAAACGTTATATTTGCTATTTACACACACAATAGTTTAACACGAATTTAAATCACATACGTAAGGTTAGTTAATTGTACACAACACGGAAATACAGTCAAATAAGCATAAAGGATCATTAAAGAGTACACGGAAATACACAATAATAGAGAAGTAAAATAATCCTAAGCTATGATAACTTGACTGCCCTGAGCTATTTATAGAAAATTCGCGACTTGTAAAGCTAACAGTTATGAGGAGCTGTTACTTCACCGGATACTTGTCGAAGACTGCACTTGCTGACACAATAAGAACTTTTAGAACTGTAAGAACTTTTAAGCGTTTAGAACTTAATTTAATTTGAATTTCTTCTGTATATATGGCTTTGGTCATTAGCTCAAGTAGCGTGTGGGCCCTGAAGGGTTTTAACTTTTCTTCCATACAATGCTACGGGTTACCAAAGCGTGGCTGGGTTTGGCCTTGAGTTAGGTCGCCACCTCAGAATCGTGTTGCAACTTGATTAATCTTACGCAATTGACAATATTATTGCGTAAGATTGATCATGCATGTTTCAACCCGAGTTTTTACCTTGCATTATTACGATCATTATCCAAATGATGATGTTATCAAAATACATGTTATGTTACAATGTTGTTATCATGTAAAGTGATACGTAACACAATCTGTTACAGCATATCTGACTATGGCATGCTATAAGTAAATAAAACATAGTTACAACTCATGTTGTTGTATTATCAAATCATGGTGCTTCGCCTACACAAGTACATTTACATTTCTAAAATCTATCCTATGCTAACCTTACTTTACTGTATAGCTTATTTAAGTACTTACCAATACTTAACTGAATAATTTGTTCATTAATAATAATAAAAAGCCTAAAATAAAACAAATTATTACAAAAACCCGACTCCAAAAAAACGATCTGAAATGATGGAAACAAGATAAAAAGAAAAACGAGTATCCATAGAGCGCAAATTATCAGGCGTGTGACTTTCGTCACATCCTAGATGCCTCCGACTTATATCTCCTTTTTTTTAAACATAAATAAAAACAAAGACTATTTTTAAAATTTTAACAATTTTGAAATCATTTGTTTCTGATTTATATATATGGCATTTCTTGTGCAGAAATTCATTAAATCATGAACGTAAATTACTTAAAAGTTCTAAACAATCCGCATTTACGCCATTCTAATCTAAAGTAAAGTAAAGTACAGCCTCGCACAGAAAGTAGCGTGTGAAACATACCACATTCGTATTGGAAATTTCCGGAACAATAAATTTGAGAGAAACACTGTTGGCAGACGAACTGCACTTTTGTTTACGACTGTATTCATAATACAGAAAACCTAGAACAGAAGGTCACACAAAATAATCTTGAAAGCTATATTGAAGGAATAAATCTAGAGAACGTTGACGTTTAATACAACAATAACGAATTGCTTAAATAAATGTATACTACAGAAAAGTACAGAAGGTTAGCTTCATAAAACGACTGAAAATTCACGCACACATCTACACGTTTCACGTACAGAGCAAGCGCACACGTAACTGGAATTCGAACAAGGGAGGCCCGCTTGCTACACTCGCTTTGAACAAGCACCCCTACTCCGAAGCGATAATCCGAAGTATCGGCCGAATGTTCGGCCATTTTTTGACTTCCAAAGTTTCTTTATTTGACTTTGAATCCTTACCCGACTTCAAGTCACGTTTTTGACTTTGACTTATCTCTTTCACAGTAGTTTTTTTTTTCGTTCGCCCTATTCAGCCATAGTTAGCCGTAGTCAGGAAACGGCTGAACATTCGGCCGATACTTCGGATTTATATTCGGAGTAGACCCCCAGGTTGCAGTTTGTACACGAAATATAAACGAATGAATCAGAAAACGTACCTTTGTATGTCAAATTATAGTGCCACTAAGGCTTTTCTCCCAAGAGGCTATTAAAAAGCTACGCAACTGAGACGCGAACCATAGGTCTCCTACTGATATGCTACTCTATCTATTCGGTTTTCGTACACGGCGCTACCCAAATTCGACTATATTCATTCATTATTTCTTAAGCTGTCGAGTACGATGTCTTCAAATGGTGTCAAATTTTATGTTTACTTCTTGTTCGGCCGCCATTTTTATGCGTTGCGTAGTCGACTCAAGTAGCGTGCAACCAACACAACCAGTAGCGTGCGACTGACGTCAAACGCGTTGTCAAAAATAATAATAATACTTAACAAAATTGTATGGCGGCTTCTTACAAGAAACTAGTAGGATATGCGTATAAAACGCGAGTATAAGAGAATAGCCTCATGAGAGAAAGGCCTTACTTATTGAGAGACTTTGATTTAAAATTGGAATTTTAAATCATCATAAAGATGTTTTTTTGACAGTTGAGGTAAATTTTGTAACCTCAATTTTCGTCTATAACTTTCCATTTACAATTATTTAATAATGTTATTCAAACAATAATTGTTGTAAAACTGGAAGAAACAGGGTTTGTTTACGCTTTCCTCGTACACTTTTTGAACTGACTATAATAATAGTCTGTTGTCGCTCGTTGTATGGAGCCGACAAAGAGATTTATGAGAGATACTATAGAGAGAAAATTATTTATTATATATTATTTAAATACTGGGTAAATTACAAAATACTAATGAAAATATACCATGTTAAGTCTAGTCCTTTTACCACTACGTGATTTGCAATACTGCACAATTCGAAAATATTTTTTTTTTTTTGGTGTACACAAATGCGACTTGGCATGCAGGCGTACCACACTAGACTGAGTGACTTTTGCCCACTAGGACAAATGTATCGGATTACGATTTTGTTCGCTATGTCCCGTCTATTGTTAAATAAATAATTTAATTTATTTGGGAGCCGACGACCTTCTATACTATGCTGTGCTTCTGCTTACGACTGCATTCTTATGCCAAAGGTAAGTGCTCGCAATAAAATTTTGTATCCACCTTTTGATGTTCGTCATAGTTTAGATTTTATATTTTCATAACTCCTTCTGCACTTTGGTTGCAAGTAAGAAGTAACGTACATATTAGAAGTGAAATCGTTGTCGCAACTTGAAACCAGACCTAGGAGAAATACAGAACAGTAGTCAAAGAATTTATCTCATAATATCAAGCCTGTAATCCCCGTAGGGTGGCCAGAGATGTCCTTACTCCGGGCTGCTACTGAGAAAATACTCAACAACACTTTGCCCGATCTGGGAATCGAACCCAGGACCTCATGCTCAGTAATAGCGCTTGTGACCGCTAGACCAATGAGGCAGTCAAAAAACCTTTGCTGTCAATAAAAAAAAAATCAAATCCTTTGAAGACAGAATCATGTAATTCGGAAGATCATAATATTTCTATGTTCCTTAGAGAGCGTAGAGGTGCACTTAGAAAAGGTTGTTCAATGCTCCACTCTTATGCGGGTAAACGAGAAGTTTCAAGTTTGTTTGCGAATGAAATTGCGTTCAATAAACAGCCAGTTTGCTATACGTATCAATATAAAGTGTTTTTGATTAAAAAAAGGCTAATCGGTATTGGATTTGAAAATCGAATCCAAAATTCTCTTCTTTATTTTCGTTGCAGATTGAATAATATCTTGGGAGGAAGCAACACTCGTATTTTTCTTTCTAGAGAGCACCGTAACACCCATATTCTAAGTCATTCCCTACACTCCTCGTGTAACCTTGCCTCCATCAGTAACATTTACAGCTAAAACTTGTTATTCTACTTCTTCGCTTCGCTCTTGACAGAGCAGTCGTCACGATAAACTAAAGTATGTCCAATCGCAGGTGTAGTAGTCGTCGCTCGCCTCACGATCATTCTCCATCTGATTGTGTTAGTTGACAGTCTAGTGCATTCATTAACAGGGCCTCCAAACGCGGATTTAATTTGGTCGGTCAACCTCAAAGTAAAACTCTAAGCATTAATTTCAATTAAACCATTTACAGGTACTTATGAATTGACAAGGGGCCCAATTCTGTAAAATAACCAACTTGTCAATAGTGTGTCGGTAGTGTCTCAGTAGTGTCTCAATAGAATAGTCATGGACATTTGGGCGCAATTCTGTAACTTTGAGTTAAGCAACACGCCATTGACACTCTATCGACACACTACAGACATTCTTTTGCCACTGTTGCAAATTTGGCATTCTGCAAAAACTTCAATGGCGTTTCAGTGGTGTCTCAGTAGTGTGTCGGTAGTATGTCGATAGTGTGGCAGTACAATAGTTTTAGTGTTGCTATAAAAAAATCTACCATGAGGTAAACCAAACCTACCACTTTTTCAAATCCAATTTTTATCAATTAAATCTTTATATTATGGGTTTATTTATTGATATAAAAACGTTTTATTATTAGAAACATCAAATTTCACTAAAAACATGCGTTTAATAACGTTTAATGAGAGTAGCCTTAGGGGCGCCATGGCGCGAGGACGTTTTTTTCGAAATCCAACAATTTTATTGCAGTATCGGGACCTTGACCATAGAAACCATTTAGGCTCAGAGACGCATGGCCCCACGACGCATCGCTTCCAAGATACGGGCCTTCGATATTAAAAAAAAAAACTTAATTCATGTTGGGATGCTGTTTACACGGGGGTTCCTTATTTTTTGCCTAGGACGCACCGTTTTCGGAATATTTGAATTTGTATATTAATAAAAAAAATATTACATATAATAACTGAAGAAAAAAAAAAAAATTTTATTTCGTAGATTTTTTACATCATCTCATGGTCTTCGGTCGGACTATCAAATTAGGTACCTTCACATACAAACCTTTAATTCAGCAGGGATTCCATTCCGCCGTCGCTGTCTCTGGAGAAAGCGAATGAGCTCGTCAATTAGCTTCCTTGCTTGATCTACTTTATCAATTTCACTACGTAAGTCGCACACACACACGGACACATTATTTCAAATTTAAAAATATACCAATTGAACCCAATCAACAATAGGGAAAATAGGTGTCGTTGTTCGATGGCTTCACAATGGCGGTTCCATAGCCAAAACACTATTCAAACACGATAGAAACAACTGTCAAATACACTTAAAATATTTACAGACTACCGTAAGCTTGGCCATCACGATGCCATTGTAAAATTATAGTGGACCAGACTACCAATTATTGTTGCCAAATTTGCAACAGTGGCAAAATAATGTCTGTAGTGTGTCGATAGAGTGTCAATGGCGTGTTGCTTAACTCAAAGTTACAGAATTGGGCCCAAGGAGTCGGTCAGTTAGAAATATGAAGTTAGTTGCCCATTCCAATGCGTAGTAGGCAAGAAACTCCATGGACACTCTTTTAAATTATAATGTTACAAAAATAATAAAATATATTATATAAATATTATAATATTATATAAAAAACCGGCCAAGTGCGAGTCGGACTCGCGCACTAAGGGTTCCGTACCATCTATAAAAGCGTTGTATCGGAGCCCCCTTGAATATTTATTTTATTCTGTTTTTTAGTATTTGTTGTTATAGCGGCAACAGAAATACATCATCTGTGAAAATTTCAACTGTCTAACTATCACGGTTCATGAGATACAGCCTGGTGACAGACGGACAGACAGACAGACGGCGTAGCCTTAATAATTGGGTTTCCGTTTTACCCTTTGGACCTACGAACCCTAAAAAATATTGTTACATCTTTAATATTGAATTTATAACTAATGTGGGGACGATATACAAAAAAAAAAAACGCGTCCATAGCACAACTAATACCAACACACAAAAAAAAAACAATTCAACACTGAAATAATTAAAATAAGACATGGCAAGGGCAACTAAGAAATGACCAGTCCTAACTGACAGCGCCCGTTTACGAACATGACTCATGGTGACCTTATCGGTGGCTTCCCGCGTGGCCTACCCTCTACTCTGCCCTGCACCAAAAGATGACATGTTATAATGGAGCCATTATTCCGACTCGAGACATGACCAAAGAACTTTAGTATTTGAGACTAAATTTCTTACTGGTGCTGATAAACGCTGTTTAATGCCGAGTTCTAAAACTTGTTATAAATTAACATAAACGACAATCGACGTGGAGTGGAGTCTAGGAAATTACTTTGTGTAATAGTGTTAGAATAAGGTTGTAATTTAGGGGGCGGTTTTGCGGCCGTTGTCATGGCGAACTGAGTCGAGTATGAGTTGAAGAAGTTTCTTCAAACGGACTTTGACCTAAGTATGTAAACCTCACAGTAAAACTTGAATTAAAGTCTGTAATTTAACATTAGTCAGCTGCAGAATCGCTATCCATCGCTGTAATAGTTCTCTTAAATTACTGTCTTACGAACATGTTCTTCAATAAAGTTAGGTGCGTAGTACTCGCAACCCGCGTGCGTGTATGACCAGGGGGTCCACTCCGAAGCGCTAAACCGAAGTATCGGCCGACTGTTTGGCCGTTTTATAACTTCCACCGTTTCCTTTTTTGACTTCAATTCACAGTTTTGACTTTGGCTAATCTCTTCGACTGTCTCTCTTTTTTTTTTGCCATAGTCAGCGATAGTTAGCCGTAGTAAAAAAACGACCGAACATCCGACCGATACTGCTGATTTATTTTCGGAGTAAACCCCCTGTACCCCAAGTGTAAGTTTGCAAGAGCGTAAACATAAGTATTTCGTTTGCGTTTGATTTGACCGATAGATCATAATGCTAATTACTATAAGGGTGAGAATAAAAATCTTAACGCAAACGCGCTAGTTACGTTTACTCTCTTGCAAACTTACACTTGGGGTACTGATTAATGAACATAAACGAAGCAAAAGAAGTATGTAAGGCGTTCTGTAGCTTCAGCCTAACCCCATGGCAAGAAGGCGTGGGTATAATTATGTGTGTTAGTATGTATGAACTATTTATTACAGCGATTATGTAATAATAATAATATAAAGTATGCAAAACATACAAAGCTTTTCATGTAAAACAAACAATACAAGAAATCTCTTTGTTTATCCCAACAACGACCCGCATGCAAAATACAAGCAATCATTACTACAATACCGCATAAATACCGATTAAAAGTGCTTTCGAGTTGCATAACGAACAATCGGTATGACAAAACAGCATTCGAGAATGCATCGATTACGCAAGTTAACGATCGATACGAGTGAACGACGACGTCGCCTGCACTTGACAGTGGCCCAAGTATAGGCGGTAGCGACTTTCTTTTATTTATTTTGAAATTATGACAAAATGGTTGACTGGAGCCTATCTATACACACATAATTATTATAAATTAAAGTCACATTTCGTGTCTGTCTGTGTGACCGCATTATTCTTCTAAATTACGCAATGAATTCGAATGTGGTTTTCACTGTCATTTAGAGAATGTATGCTTTAAAACATGTAAATTTCATTAGAACGTGTAAGTATAAACCATACTTACACATAATAAAGAAATCTACATGTTTAGACAAGTCGTCAAAATCGTGCGAAGCAGGGGTGGGTCGCTGGTTTTATATTTATTTATTTTTCTTTATGTTATTTACACCGTTACAATTTTAAAATAATATAACATGACATCACGCCTGTATTTCCCGAAGGTTTAGGTAGAGGTGTACTTATCGTACACTCACATTTGGCTAGTTATGTTTAAGTCCCATTTGATAGGGGGCGAGCGTATTGCCATTAACCGGGCGAAAATCCGGACTCCGAGCAGTTACTCAGATATTAGAATTAAATTATTATTACAATTTAAATATAACATTTTACTTAAATCTAAGCAAAGTCAAAGTCAAACCATTTATTTCAAATAGAGACACTTTTGAACGTCAAAATTTACAAAAAAAAATAGAATTGATTCTAGTTGCCCCTTCCAAAAGGTAGTTTCGTATGGAGAAGAATGGGCAAGAAACTCCACCGGTACTCTTTTAAAAATGTTTTATATATTTTGTTTGATTACATTAATTATATGATTATATGTGAAGACGATGCACCTAGAATAAAATTACTATACCATAATAGGTAAAACGAATTAAAAACTAAGCAATGAAAAATAACTTAATTATTAGATAGATACATGGTGTTCACATATTTACAAACATCGTAAAAGTATGTTTTTCAAAAAAAAAAATAATAATAATAATAAGTCAGTGTGTGAGTATAGGTTATCACAGAATATAAAATCAATATCATAAAAATAACAGATTTTACCATAAAAATAGCAACCAGTTTGATTTTGTCTAGACTCTAGATTGTCCTATAGAGCTGGACCAGCATGTTTCCAAGCATTCCTGTCCTGGATATAATCCTCTAACTTGTAATATGCTTGTTTACAAAGTGTACTTTTAATATGTGTTTTAAATTTGCTAAAAAGCATTTTTTTTTTTGAAAAGCATAGTGTAACTATAATATTTATCATAACAAGTTTAATATATAACTGACAATGAGACATATTTCTCACCAAAGGACCAAACTATCATATTTCCACGACAATTATGTTTAATAAAACAGAAAACGATGAATAAAAAACTTACAAAACTGTCAGATTGTCGAATTGTCACCTGTCTGTTTAATTAAATAGGCCCCTCGTCTAATTGATAGATAGTAGTGACAGCCGCCTATCCAAAATCAACACAAACAAAAGATGAGTCAGCAAGTGAAGAAAAGTTGAAGGATGTCGCATGTATGTACTTGTACTTAAAATTTTACCCGCCATGCAAGCTTGGTTCGGCTGAAGATCAGCTGGGTAGGAATGGGTATTATTGCAGTACTTTATGGAGGATTTATCATTAACACGTACACTCCCAAAGTATTTCAGGGTAGCCTTATACACTATGCCCACCTCCTTGGCCGAACCTAAGAAGAAAATATTCAGCTTACCTACTTGCGTCAAATTTAATGACTATCCACGATCTTTACATTATTAGTCTACCTGGAACCTAATTTTTAGTCCATCTGAAATAAGGTTGTCCAATATATCCGCTCTACTATAAACCAGAAAATTAAGTACTAAAATAGCAAACCAATCCGCTTCAGCCTCTTAATGACACTGCAACCCGCTTTCTGCCCCCACTTTTACCACGCTCAACGCGCTATGAAGGGCGAATCGACTTAATTGCAGTACTTCCGATTTCATGGAATACTGCTTTTCATTCCTACCGATATATTAGCTGGTTTACGTCAGTATTTCTATGCCGAGCTGAAAAATAAGGTCAAATTCTCAGTGTATTCGAAAATGGAGGTAGGTAATAGCTGAACGATTTGGAGTGAAGTGCAGTAAAATTGTGCAAAATATTTCTTGTTTCTGGAAATTGAACTTATTAAATGAAATGCAGTTGGAGTAAAGGCAGTTTGAAAAAATCGTGGCTAATAACAAGACCAAGACCAAGACTCAAAGTGTTCCTATTGGAGAAATGTCTGCATTCGATAGACGATGACATATTCACGTTTTGAAAAAATTATATTAGTTAATGTGAGACTGGGTAATAATAGTATGTAGTAATAATAGCTTGTAATCTTAATGAATTTTTAATTGTGTTGAATGTTTATATTTTCTATATTTTATTGTATTATGAATGTGTTAGTTTTATAATTTTAATGAACGTGTTTTTTTTTTTGTTATTTAATGTATTATTTATGATTTCAAACACAATGTGAATTGTTCCTGAATAAAAATTGAATTGAATTGAATTTGAAAAGATTTAAGCGAACACAACACAACATTAGCTGACGGATTGAAGATCACAGTTTTTGTTTGAAGCAGACCAAATAATGATACCTGACAATCATTTAAATAAGGAAGGGCAGGTTTTGATTTAAGGAAATCTGAAAAAAAAAAGAGACATGGACCAAGAGCATTCGACCAAAGTCGTCAACATACTCTGCCAAATAAGTATGCTAAAGTGGCAATGAGCCAGTCGTATTTGCTCTACAACCGTGGTCAGACGTGATCTTGAGTGGAGATCGCGAATCAACAAACGTTGCTGTAGAACCTTCTCAAGATCGGTGGAGTGACTATTTTGGAACGGTGGCTGGTATTGGACGGATGAAAGTACAAGTGAGCTCAGTGGCATACAATTGAAGAGAGATATGCCAAAACAGAGCCCGCTTCTCAAGTTCGAGGTTACAATATTTGTAAATATTGTGAGCTTCGTGTATCTATTAAAATAATTAATTTGTCTGTCATTGCTTACTTTTTAATACTTTGTACCTATAGTACTGTGTACCTTTGTAGTACAGTAATTTTATTCTAGGTACATCGTCTCCACTTAAAACTATAATTAATTAAATACAAAATATTGTAACACATTTTGAAAGGGTAACTATTTTCGAGTTTCTTGCCCATTCTTCTTCATACAAAATTATCTTTTGGAAGGCGCCTAGAATCAGTTCTTTTTTCTACGTTCATAAGTGCCTTTTAATGGCCTACTTGAAATAAATAATTTATTTGACTTTCTCTTTGAAGACTTGAAACTTGGCAAAAATTAATGTACCTGAATGATAAATGATTTTATTTTTGTAAGAAGGTTTGTACAAACACTTTTACACGTCAATCATATTTTATAAACTAAATAGATGACGTCGGCGTTTCTTATGAGAAGGCCGACACAAACTCAGAGGTCACAGTATGTCTTAATGTCCAGACATAATCTTGGTCAGATCATGTGAAGACCATGATGTAGATTGGGTGTCTGAAATAGTATTTTTTATAAAGAAACATAAAGAATAGACTGAAATTATCATCATGCAACATCAACAAGTTGTTCCTGTTTCTAGTTGAAAAGACGTACTACTCGATTGAAGACTTTTTAAATGACAAATTATGACTAAATTTAATTTTCTTTGACATTCTAAATAATTAATAATATAATTCAATTACTTTATTTTATGCGGCTCATGACATTTTTTCAATTGCTTCATTTCCTTTATCCTAGACTTTATTAATTATGATAGTAAAAATAACCTGCTTACTAATATTATATTTGTATGCCGATTATTGGCCGAACATACAGATCAGCTAAAATGTATAAGTAACACCTTTTTGTACTTATGTTCACAAATAAAGATTGATTTGATTTGATTTTGATTTTTAACTTTCTTTGTATGAAAAGAGACCTTTGAATATAATAAATAAATAACTTATCGATATTGTTGTATATCTAGATCGTGGCTAAATAATAACAGCCGCACGGGTCGATCCATCAGGTTAAGCTACGCTTGCCAGGGTTGGTCCGTGGATGGGTGACCATCTTTACATACCGATACTCCTCCGAGCCTCGGAAAGCACGATAAGCCGTTGGTCACGGATGTCATTCGTGGAACTTTGACAGTCTTATGGAGGGATATCGTATTACTCAGTAGGGTTGTGGAGGTCCGATAGGCAGTCGCTCCATGTAAAAAACTGGTATTCAGCTGCATCCACACTACTCTACTACTACTCACACACTGACTTATTTTTTTACTTTTTTTAGAAAAACATACTTTTATGATGTTTGTAAATATGTGAACACCATGTATCTATCTAATAATTAAGTTATTTTTCAATGCTTAGTTTTTAATTCGTTTTACCTATTATGGTATAGTAATTTTATTCTAGGTGCATCGTCTTCACATATAATCATATAATTAATGTAATCAAACAAAATATTGTAAAACATTTTTAAAAGAGTACCGTACCGGTGGAGTTTCTTGCCCATTCTTCTCCATACGAAACTACCTTTTGGAAGGGGCAACTAGAATCAATTCTATTTTGTTTTGTAAATTTTGACGTTCAAAAGTGCCTTTTGAACGTATTTGAAATAAATGGTTTGACTTTGACTTCCAGTTATACTGGAAGCCGACCCATAGTTGGGAAAAGGCTAGGCACATTGATTTTTATTGTTGTATATCTAGCAATTTACAGCTAATAAAGGCTGGATGATGAAACAGTGTCTGATCCAATACCCACAGTCATTTTAGAAACATCAATCAACTCAGCCTATCGCAGTCTATTGCTGGACATAGGTCTCTCCCAGGCTGCGCCACAACACCCTGTCCTCCGCCTTCCGCATCCAGTCTGACCCAGCCACCTTCTTAAGGTCGTCGGCCCATCTAGCCGGGGGGCGTCCCACACTACGCTTGCCGATACGCGGTCTCCACTCCAGGACTCGTCTGCTCCATTGGCCATCGGTCCTTCGAAAAACATGGCCAGCCCACTGCCACTTCAGTTTGCTTACTCTGCAAGCTATGTCGGTAACTCCGGTTCTTTTCCGGATAATTTCATTCCTGATCTTATCCTTCCAAGAGACTCCAAGCATAGCCCGCTCCATAGCACGCTGGGCGACCTTGAATTTGTGGACTAGCCCGTCTGTCAGTGTCCACGTTTCGGCACCGTTTTGTCATGTCAGAAACATAATCATTCTTTAATAGTTCGTTCCGGAAAGTAATACAAACATACAACTCT
This sequence comes from Tiliacea citrago, assembly GCA_963921375.1. Taxonomy (NCBI): domain Eukaryota; kingdom Metazoa; phylum Arthropoda; class Insecta; order Lepidoptera; family Noctuidae; genus Tiliacea; species Tiliacea citrago. Next base: position 10,890,043 of record OY992804.1, read on the forward strand.
TTTTATACCCTATAAAACTTACTATAGCCATTATAATGACTACTAGAGCCATTCACACGAATCTAATCATTTTTTATCACAGTTTCCCAAGGAAAAATGTTATATCGCTGATCGTTGCACAACTCTTAATGTGGGTCATGTGAGATCTATTGTACGTTGGTGGAAGAAAATTACGTAGATATTGTCTGATATTTTTCCATATAAACTGAGACTAAGAATATAGACAATGTATCGGGTATGCAAATTGCAACTGTCAATTATATTCACGCGATTGAAATTAAAATGAAACGTTGACTGACGAGGCTCTGAGAATATAGGGCTAGATTTTTGTTCTATGGTCAGCGTAATTTTAAACTATCAATTTTCATTTGGGACCTGTCCTTGCTTTGTAGGCTTTTTTTTCTGGGTATCAATCTAAAAGACTATTGGCGGAGGGACTCATTTATGATTTGAAATTGGTAACATGCAGGGAGTAATTGTAAAGTCAATGTTCGTTTTCCGTAAATAAAAGATAAGACAATCACGTTGGTAGAATAGAATAGAATACTCTTTATGCACACCATAGAAATTACAGATATAAATTTAGAATTCTTACATAGGGTGACACAATGGGCGGTCTTTTTCGCTAAAAGCGATCTTTTAAAGACATCCTTACTGGCTGGTGTTATTATAATATGAACGTTTTACCCGCGTGAATGTCGGATAAAAATTCTAAAAAATATATTTTCGGCATCAGACTTGTTCCCACATCACGTAGCAATATTGAGTCAAAGATATTAAATGTACTGTTTTGACTTCTTTACTATTATTAAAATTATGTACCTTTAGACAGGGTGAATTGTAATCTGACGTATGCCTTCAAGGATGTGATAGTGTGACCCATTTGCAACAATTAAGCACCTCATAATGCCTAGGAGAAAATTGAGAGTTTAGAGAAAAGTGTTATTTAGTGACGAATTCTGGGAAATACCTATTCAAAAAACATAAAAATTTAGTATTCTGCAATCCCATGAATTTTCGCCTTGGCTGATTATGTAAGCATCCCATAAGATGCTTACATAATCAGCCTATATAATGTTCCCACTGCTGGGACACAGGCCTCTCCTCTGTGTTAGTGAGTGGGCCATAATCCACCATACGGGCCCAGTGCGGGTTGGTAGATGTCACATGTCTTCGAATTTTTAGTTCCAGGACATGTCGTTTCCTCACGATGCCGTTGATTTTGATTGACGTTCCTTCACCGTTTTGAGAGCAGTGCTGATAAAATAATGGGGTGCTTAATTGTTCACAAATGGGTCACACTATAACGTCCTGGAAGAAATACCTACCTACGTCAAATTACAAGTTACCCTGTATAAAGAATATAGATATTATAAATTGCGTGATCGATAAAATCAGAGTCAAGCCATTAGCATCACTATTATGACGATTACGTGGGTAATAACAACTTTTGTAGAATTAAATCGATCCGCTTTAACACACATTGGCACTTATTTCTGACACGCAATTTGAAGAACCTTAAACCTTCATGCATGTTTGTTTTATCCTAACATCCTTATAATATATTTTTCTTTTTTTTAAAACCTTGCCCCACACTTGGAATTTCTCCTGAATTAATATTTAATATTTAATTAATATATTATTATTAAAACACCATAATCCATACGGTGCTCGGGGGAGAAAGAAAGAAATATAAATATATTAATAATAATAAATAATGTTTTATTTGGTACTAACAAAATTGACATATTTCATCTGCCTAGACTGGAAGCCGACCCCAACATAGTTGGAAAAATCCAACTATGTTGGGGGTCGGCTTCCAGTCTAACCGGATGCAGCTGAATACCAGTATTTTACATGCCTATCTGACCTCCACAACTCAGTTACTGGGTAACATGATATCCGTTGATAAGACTGGTTGTCAGACTTTTTCAAAATTGACATATTTGTTCGAACAAAATACAAAAACAATCAAGACTTGTGCGACGCCGCTCACATCTCAGCATAATGCTGCCATATTTTAAAAAAAAAAATATTGCAGCGCTGGTATTCTGATAGGCCCCGATGGAAGGAGGCCTATCTGCAGCAGTGGACGTCTTTCGGCTGAAATAATGATACTTAACGAACGTATTCTAACCTGCATCGTGTGTTAATTTTTCGTCTGTTATACTGCTAGTAACCATTAAATGCATTTAGTTCACACGTCACTGTGTAAAAGTGTCAATTAGCACCCCTACCGTTCTATGAACTTATACAATTCACTATTTCATAACACTTCATGAACGCGTAACGATGTCTCTTTCAACTCGCCAACTTTACCTGGTTTCCCCCGAATCAACACCGGAATAAAAACTGCTCTTTTTAATTCAGTCATCACAACACCACACCCAAATTACTGTGTTAATCATCATTTCATTTAAAATGCACTATTTATGCGGTTACTTCGTTAACGCGGGCGAGCCAGTTCACATGTAAGTTTATTTCTGAAAAAAAGTACATAAAGAGGTGTCTTTTACGTGGATTAGTTCTCGGAATCCTGTGTGTTCTGTTATTTCAAATGTTTGCCTGCATTCTTTTGAGTAATTAAAGTTAGCACAATATCAAATTTTATTAATTTTTATTTTTTTAGGTTACGTACCTCAAAAGAATAAAATGGAACCCTATAGGATCACTTCGTTGCCCGACTGTCTGTCTATCAAGACCCTTTTTCTCAGGAACCCGTAGAGGTATCAAGTTGAAATTAATATCGAATACGTAAGTCTACGGTCCCTTGGAGCTCTAAAAAAAATCAAGCTTCAAAATACGGTGAATTATGCTTCATATTTTGATACTCGCAAATATTATATATCAAAACCTATAGGGTACTTCCCGTTGACCTAGTTTAGCTGTTAACTGCATTGTTGGTCTAGTGTTCGTACGACCGGAGATGGCGAAAGTCGCACATGATCCCATGATTCCCGGTGTGGGAATAACACTGGAGTGGTTTTTTAGTCAGTCAGAGTCTGACATATCCCTCCTCTCGCCCAAGGGCGGAGGACGTCCAAAAAGATTTTCGACCCCGGGAACAAAAAAAAAATGTTCTTAAGAGCGACGAGAGATGGTGGAGTCCTCTGAATGATGGGATTTTTGTATTAGATGTTTTATACCGGAAATCTCAGGGACCGTATTTGAACCAAATTAGTACAAAAAACCAATCGTACAGATTGATTCGTAAGTGAACGTTACTAACGTATAATAAGTCTATATACTGTATAGATCAATAAAAGTCCTAATTCAATCCATAAAGTACATAATGTTGCCACTGCTGCTTGCTCTCCATGAGAGGAACGTAATCCACAACGCGGGCATAGAGCAAGTTGATGGATGTAATCAATGTGAATCATAAAATAATCGTTATTATTTAATAGGAATCCGTCAGAATATACCCTTGAACTATCCTTAGGGAGAATCATAGCAAACTTAAAGGCCTGCTATTCTATCACATAAACATTGTTCCTATCCGTAGCCTTATTCTAATAGATGATGTGATTGTCCCACATCGTTCGTTCGCGTTTTATCGACTAACCCGTACCGACTCCATTTTCCTTTACAATGTACGGTAGTACATGTTTATGTAATCGCAAACGGAATGAGATTGCATGTCTGCTAGTATGGCTTAGAACACAGAACAGGGAAGTTGTAGAAAACTTAGAGTAAACAACGATTGAATCTCATTCGAGCTTGTTGATGTTTTGCTATGAAAAATGATGACTGATTAGAGGTATTGAAGTTCCTGAACTTCTTTTGAATTGCATCCGTTGACTGTTTTACGTGTTGTAATATTCTACTTAAAACTAAACGAAACGATTTAAAAAAATCATTAATGATAGCTTATACTAAAATACTGCAAGTCATGATGTTTTGCATAAATAAATAACTCAACATTGTATTTTAAATTTCAAGCAGGCACCAGTAACCGTTGAAGAGTTCCCTCAAATGGAGACAACCCTAGCTACAATATTAGACCATATACACCAATAAATCGTATTGTCATCGGAACGAAACGACTATACAAATGTACAGCTTTGAAGGCTACGTGGATGGGTAAATTAAATACAAGGCTTGTGTTAAAAAAAACTGACTGAGCTGGAGGAAAAATTCAGCTATGTTTTTTGAAGTTATTTTTTCCCCTACCAAAAATCGCTCAACGCGCCTTTCTTTAGGCGCGTTGAGCTATTTTTGGTAGGGGAAAAACTTATGGGTTCGCGACACCGACTTGCTCGCATCACCGCCTGCTGTAGTAGCAGTAAGTGAAGTTAAATCGACTACGTGAAAAGTTTAATTTGTATATACTATACATTGTTTAAATTGTGTTTTAGATAATCATTATTTTATTGAATTGCAAACTTCTTTAGGCACGTTGACTGATATGTTTAGACTTCTGTCAGCAGTCCTCATGGCTGTGTTTTTTTAAAAAGCTGTAATAATATTGCCAGTGTCAATCGCTGTAGCAATACGAAACTAATGTTGCCCTATTTGTTCAAATCAACCTATAAATTCATCAACATCATCGGGTAAAAAACACACAGAATACCTAAACTTCTGTCCCCACATTTCAATATGTACAGGGATTTGCAATTGTGGACATTGTTGGCTATTATTGCACTGTATACGTTGAATTTAACCTATTCGCTGGAACTTCTGACAATAAATGTTCACAAATACTATTGTTTCTTTTGAAAGTGTCTTCGATTTTGTCTAAACATACGGTTTGAATAAGTTATGGGGTCGCGTTTGACGCTCGCTTTTAGGTTGGTTTTTATTCTAGGGCACAAGTTTTAGTATATAAGATTTTTATCTGTTCGTTGTTTACTGCTTATGGAAAGTCTTGAGGCACCTATCCCCCTGCCGACAAAGAAGCAACTAGCTGTCAACGATTTTCTAATTTGCCTTCCAAAAGTGACCCTCATATTCAAACTTTTACGTCACACGTACGTGTTTTGGTCACAGAAATTCATATGTGTACTTTTCAACTTAATCAGTCCAGTAGATTCGGAGCAAATCAGCTGTGACAGACGCCAAACAGACAGACAGACACACGAGTGATCCTATGAGGATTCTGTTTTCCCTATTGAGGTAAGGAACCCTAAAATTAGACTTTGCTGTGTTTAAACTATAGGTACCTAGTCAACCAGAGTCACAGTATAAAAGCTAGAATATTACATAACCTTTACAAACTATATGATTTAAAGCCTTTATCGTGGCAGACCGAGATAAATATGACGCTACAATAAAGAGAATCTTATTTCACTATGATATCCTAAGGGACATTTTTCCTTTATGGAATATTTACACTGCGATTTTACTGAGAATGTGAGGTTAATAAAAATTGCGAGGAGTATAAAATACGGTGAGGTTTGTAGTTGTAAATAAAACTTTGAATTAAAGAAGTTCTTTGAAGTTAAATATTGAACAATAATATTTACTTTTATTTCTTGAGGGGCTTGTGGCTAAGTAATAACAGCCGCACGGATCGATCGGTCAGATTAAGGTACGCTTGCCGCGTTTGGTCCGTGGACCAAATCTTTACATACCGAGACTTCTCCATGCCTCGGAAAACACATTAAGCCGTTGATCCCGGCTGTCATTCGTGGACCTTTGACAGTCGTTACGGGTCGCCAGAATACCGGTTCAGAACTTCGGGCCCGGGCTCGGGACCCTCGAGTTGTCAGCAACCAGTCTTACCAAGGGGTATCGTATTACCCAGTAACGGGTTGTGAAGGTCAGATAGGCAGTCGCTCTATGTAAATACATTCATTTGTATAGAATAAATATTTTTGTTGTTTTAAAATCCCATGTAATACGGGGAGTACATGCATTAAAATGATCACTTAACGAAAGTGTCTTGGTCAGTTATGTAATGCTTAAGTAATTTGTCATCACCTGAAAAACGAACGTCGAGGCAATTCAGCTGTTAGACAACACAAATACAGTGCGAAGACTAAAACGAACAAAACCCTTTGAGTTAGTGTAGACACACATGAACAAACTGTTCTTGACTCTAAGGCCCGTATTACAGAACGTCACTCAATACCCAAACACTACTTAAAACTAGATTCAAGCCATTTGATTGGTTGAAAGTAGTTGTAAGTAATGCTTGAGTATTGAGTGACGTTCTGTAATACGGGCCTAAGAAAGTGGAACGGAGTTGTGCAAACTGCAGCAATAAACACTATTCTTAGTTTAAAAAAAATATCACGTACAAATTCAAGTTAGAATGAAAGGACGTGGCTAAATGGAAGTATGGGCGACTGCCCTAGCAATGTATAAACATTGTACCTATTAATATGGAATGCTGAATAGGTGAATAATTAATATTTCGTATAAATAAAGTTTCTGGGACTCTTTATATCGTTACAATCTTGAAAATAAAATCGGAGAAACTCCTACGTCAATTAAATAGGTATACAAACTTGTAAAAAAAAAGATTTTGTTAGGAAAATCACCCTATTCATACATATTATTATTAATAATAAATATTTGGGACATTTTACACAGCCCCATCTAGTCCCAAACTAATCAGAGCATGTAGAGTACTAGACCATGAAAATATGTTTTTTTTTTTTGTAAACAGACCAACACAAACACTTATGTTCGTCGCATAAACATTTGTGGCCTATAATGACTCCATAAATATCCTAAATTGACTTTTTCTTTTAGGTTATGAACTATGCGTGTCATCCCTGTTGGATAAGACATCAACACCAGTCAAATGAGGATCAAATCGTGTAAATCTACCAGAACCTGAATCAAGATGTGGACCTGAACCTGAACCAGCAGCTAGACCTGTAACGGAACTTGAAATAAATCTGTCATATTATAAACGAGCTGCAAACACCTCAACACACTGTGTGTTTAATGTTTGTGTCTTTGAACAACAGTTACATGTAATCCCGGGATTTATAAAAAAAATATACTCGAATTCCACTGCAAATCAAATCGAAGATATAATATCTATTGCAAAATCGGACAAACCAACATTTGATTTTGAAAAGGTTACTGAAATGCAATATTATTGTAGCTGTAATATGGGTAACAGAACTGTTGGCTGCTGCTGTCATGTCGTCATTACAGTGATCTGGTATTTGGGGTGGGCGAGACAACAGAGTACGTTGTCTGCTCCGGCTTCTTTCTTAGATAATGTGCTTGTTAGATTAACAGAATAATCTCTATTTACTACATACCACTTATTGCTCCTTAATAAATAATGAACACACGGTTACACGCTGATTTAATAAGGAAATATAAAATATTGAAATAAAATACCAACAATGACATTTATTCGTTTATTAAATATCCAGTTTAAGCTGATCTCGCATTGTATAGGATTTCCGTACAATGAGAGGTCAGCTTATACTGTAAATGTATAGCTTGATATGTAACCGTGTGTAAATTATTTATTAAGGAGCGATAAGTGATATGTAGTAAATAGAGATTATTCTGTTAATCTAACAAGCACATTATCTAAGAAAGAAGCCGGAGCAGACAACGTACTCTGTTGTCTCGCCCACCCCAAATACCAGATCACTGTAATGACGACATGACAGCAGCAGCCAACAGTTCTGTTACCCATATTACAGCTACAATAATATTGCATTTCAGTAACCTTTTCAAAATCAAATGTTGGTTTGTCCGATTTTGCAATAAATATTATATCTTCGACTTGATTTGCAGTGGAATTCGAGTATAACTTTTTTATAAATCCCGGGATTACATGTAACTGTTGTTCAAAGACACAAACATTAAACACACAGTGTGTTGAGGTGTTTGTAGCCCGTTTATAATATGGCAGATTTATTTCAAGTTCCGTTACAGGTCTAGCTGCTGGTTCAGGTTCAGGTCCACATCTTGATTCAGGTTCTGGTAGATTTATACGATTTTGATCCTCATTTGACTGGTGTTGATGTCTTATCTAACAGGGATGACACGCATAGTTCATAACCTAAAAGAAAAAGTCAATTTAGGATATTTATAGAGTCATCATAGGCCACAAATGTTTATGCGACGAACATAAGTGTTTGTGTTGGTCTGTTTACAAAAAAAAAAAACATATTTTCATGGTCTAGTACTCTACATGCTCTGATTAGTTTGGGACTAGATGGGGCTGTGTAAAATGTCCCAAATATTTATTATTAATATTATGAAGTAGGCATTGAATCAATACAGGGTGTTAAAGAAATTGCGTGCCATAGCTTAGGAGTAGGTTCAGTGTCGATAAAGGAACCCAGGAAAAATAAAAAATAAATCCAAAAAGGAAAATAATAATAAAAACATAAAAAAAAATTATTGCAAGTTCAACCTATTTTAGTACCTACTAACTTAAAATAGCAATCGTTTAGAATTAAAATTATTTTATTTGTTTAATTGGTTTAATTACTTACCTACTATCGAAGGCGTTGGTAAATAGGCAGTACTAAATTAGGTTGATCTTGCAATATTTTTTTATTTTTTTATCATTTTTTATTTTTCCTGGGTTCCTTTATCGATACTGAACCTACCCCTAAGCTATGGCACGCAATTACTTTAACATCCTGTATAAGAGAACACACATAGTAGAGAGGTCAGGGACTGGACCGTCAATTTGCCGGCTGAGGAACTGATTGTCCGAAAAGGAACAAAATCTATGCATCCATCGGATGGGCATTTAAATATGAATGAAGACATTGTGTTTATCATTTTAATTAACTGATAGAAACCTGGATGTGACCTCGGTAAATTCTGAAACATTGAATTGTTCCTTTCCACTGCATGTTATTGTGCACTTCTCACAGAACAGCCACAAGTAACGCACACCATTGTATGCCCAAATAAACGAGCGTCACCAGCTATTTCCGAACTCAGAAGTTCAAAACATGGATGACAAATGTTGGCATCCATTGGAACCTAGAACAAACCTAATTATATAAGAACTGTGTTAAGCAACCTGCAAATCGCATTTGCACTTAGTTGCTTCTCATATTTATTGGTTGTAGTATGATTTCAGCTAACTAGATGACTTACCTCGATAGTTAACCATTGTGCTAAGATAATGAATAGAAGACCAGGCAAAGAAGAGGTGGTATGCCTCCGCAGTCTTTGCGTGGCGACACCATAGTTTATGCATCTCATGATGAATCGATAGGCAAGGCAAGTCCGTGTAGAGTAGCTGAAGGTCAGTACGAGTAGCTACATACAAGATGAGCACACACAATAAAGCCGATAAAAAGCTAGGGTCAAAAGTAAATAGCGAAAATACTGTGAAAGCAACTGTGAATACGTACGAACAAACGGCAGAGCGATCAAATGACGTCTGACTTGACTGACGTTTTTTTTTTTTTTTTATAGGTGTGATTGAACTTGGAATTTAATAGAATCGATTAAATAATTGAAAATAAAATTATTGTTCTTGTCGATCATTATTTAGTCAACATTCTTCGACATAAAATAGTTAGTTAGGTTATTGTATCATTTGAATATATTGAACAAAGAGTTTACACAGTTTCCGAAGCTTTTGGTCTTTTATTTTGGCTATAATTGAATCAAGTATAATCGAGAAGAATCGACAAAATCGATTTGTCACTTCAAGTACCGGCACTATTTAAGTGCCGTTTTTTCCAGATTTTGCCAATAATTTCTAGAAATCAGATATAGGCAATCAAAGAAATCAACGTTTTGAGACGTATTGCAATACAAAAATAATGAATATTTAGTCATTAATACGAGTACTGTTCATTTCAGATTACGAAAATATCTTTAAAAGTCGGTTTATTGTCCACATTTCCGTAGAATGGAACGTCGTAATCTTATGATTTTTCTCCTTGTCAAACAAAAAACATGAAAAATACTTTTAATTATTTGATTAGTTCGCAAAAGTTCTAGGAGAATAATAAAACCGTAATAATTCATTAATGAATATTTGAATGTTACGAGCTAGTGAGAAATTTCTATACATGTTAAGGGCAGTCGTTTAGCCATGTCCTTTCTTATTTGTCTTAAAGGCTGGATTGTAATTAATTATTAAGAACCTCGTTCTTTTTAAAAAAGCATAAAATACCTGTAAGGCTTTTCAATACAATCAGTTGCCATTATCACATAAGCAACTGGAATAACTGGAATAACCACCGACGGCCGCCATGGCCCACGCACAATGGCTGCCTGAAGGACTAAGTGCGGAAACCAAACCTTCTAACATAGATCATAGAACACATAAGTAACTAATTACCTTACTAGGAAAATCCGAACAGTGTATTTACTAATTAGGCTTTCAAAAACAGCGAGGAAGTCTCTTTTCCATGGTTACTACCTCAAATTCGTGATTTGTTAGCAGGAATAGTCTGGTGGTGTGACCGTCGGACTGCCAAGTCATAGGTCTTCATATGCGAATTGTATAAAACACTTGCTTAAAAAACGGTGAAGGAAAACATCGTGAGGAAACATGCCTGAGAGATATTTCTCGACGGCATGTGAAGTGGGGAGGCCCATGGCTAGAATACAAACTCAGACACCAGGTCACCAACCAAACGAAAAGAAAGAAGATCATTAGTGTTACAACTCCTAACCGTCAACCACCGGTAACTCCAACGTTTCGTTAAAATAACAAGCTGGCTTCAATTACAAAGCGATGCCCTATCCTGTATGTTTTGATGGTGGTGCAAGTCATAGGAATAGCGTCTAGTTCCTTTAGGTATGAAATAATCTTATTTGTGCATCGCCAACAAAAACATCCTAAGGGAACCATTGCTATATGGCAATTATTACTTCTCAATGAATCACATATTTTGTGCCACCTACCCTGCTGCCCCAAAACATACGGACAAAGTGACCTCTGCCACCGATACGCAATGGAAGTGGCTAAGTTTTGAGCTAACTAAATATGAATAACTGTGGTGCTAGCGACATGAAGAAGAATTCGTTATATATCTCTGTATCATAATTATGATTTATTAGTGGATATTCTAAAATGTACGTCCGGTAAACCCTCGGCTAGATTATGACTCACCGTGCAATCATTTTGTTTGATTGTAGTAAAGGTCACAAGAAATTGTGATCTCGATACCAGATTGTGGATTTGTCGATGGTATGTGGTTACCTTTGCCTAGATATCTTTGAAGATCACACCAACTTTTATATGCAGCAGCCAAGCAGCCGAGCAGTCAAGTGCTTTACACTTGACTGCTCAACCAACCCAAACCATCATTTGTGGTCCTGACTTAGGTCTAAGGGACTGCCACATCATAATATCCCTGAATGTCCAGTAATAACCCTAAATATCCTTCTGACAAAGAAATTGAAAAGGCTACATTTGCTGATCTATCTCAAGCAGTAGTTTAAATGTCAGTTTAGTACGAATGGTCAAACGCACATTCTGTCCTCACTCTACCATTTTGTTTTGTATAAACAGTTCTTGAGCATTCTTTCGTTTCTCCATCCACACTAAAATGTCAAGAATATCAAGAAAATAATGGTCTTGCTCTTTTTCCTGAAAAATTTGTTTATTAGTCACAGAAACACGTGCTTACAAAAAGATATTTAACTCGAGTAAAATTAAAAGAAAAATTTAAAAAAATAGATCTACAATCTCAAATATCAATATCAATCAAATAGTCGGCAGCTGCTGGCACGTCATGACAGTGTCAAGGAGGCTTCCACTCAGCATGATGCTGTGCACAGCGCTGATTTTCAGTTGTCACCCAAAAAAAGCAAATGTACAGCAGAAAACAGATAAATGCTATCTCCTTTCACTCACCCCACCACCCACAGTCCAGCTTCGTATCCATTAGCTGACGCACAGTATTTTTCACGGAAATAACAAGTTTCCATTGAAGCAACCCATTGTTGGGCACACTGGTGCACTATATGGAAAAAATGACAATTAATCAACAGGAAAAACTATGAATGAGCAGATAAACGGCCCATACGCAATCTGGGTAATGAGTTGTGAAATGCAATAGCTGGAATTGCTTCTCTTTTATCGACAATTTCTTCTGTAGTGTGTTGGACTGCCTCGTTGGTCCGCAAGCGCTACTGCTGAGCTCGAGTTCCTGGGTTCGATGCCCCGGGTCGGGCAAAGTGTTATTGGGACCTTTTGGAAGGGGCAACTAGAATCAATTCTATTTTTTTTGTAAATTCTGACGTTCAAAAGTGCCTCTTATGTGCCTATTTGAAATAAATGGTTTGACTTTGACTTTGGGTATTTCCATCAGGAATCTCTGAAGGTCTTTCGGTAGGTGAAAAACTATGAATGAGTTCTGAAATACGATAGTTCTAGCTGAAATCTCTTGTATTTTATGAGCAATTTGTTTTGTTTTAATCTATGTGCAATCACGGTGTGTATAATATCATAACGTACCAGCTTGAAAACAAAATTCTGTGCACAGGATACCGCGTCTTTTTGCGTTGACCAATTTTTTTCTTCTTTTATTAAAATAAATTTCTCAGGCTCTGTTACAATGATCACAGATGTCTGACGACCCTTTACCCGGTTTTTATATGGTCTTTTTTTTTCAGTTACAAAAACAAGGGGCTCAGCAAAAATTGATGAGCGTAGATAAGCGTTACTATAGGGGCCGAGAGCTGCAAGCAGGAATAATCCTTCCAGTGGTACGATTTACGCACCGGTGACTGTACACAACTGTTAGAACAAGTGGGCTTAGCATGAAAGCGCGGAATTAACGTAACGTAAATTCTAACAATTTTGAAATTGAAAAAAACCATTTTGCACATAATATTAACTTAGTTTGAATACTTATTCATATCGATGGGTCAGATGGGTGATAATTATTGTAATTGTCGCAAAAAACAAAAACAAAATGCTATATGACAGTTGTATTTACCCTGGTGACCTGCAATACAGCATAAACAACAACAAAAACAGTATATTATAAGCCTAACTCAGGCTTCAGTCTCTCAGAAAGTTAGCTGCTTGTTCGTGTACTACTGTCAAAGTTTAGCATTACGTTTATAACTTGTTTATAGAAAATATATATTTTATGTTATTATATTAAAATATCTCGGGACCCTGGCGTACCGGACCTTTGGAAGGCGTACGAGGGGCCAAAGCCAAGTCGCAGAGGCCCCTTAGACAATTTTAAGTGTTGAGGCACCAACCAATGATTATCCCTGTACGTACTATACAAATGCACCCAAGGACAATCCCCGGTTGGTGCAAGACTATTGCAAAACATGGAAACAAAACATATTGTGCTATGGGTTTGGGTGGCTATAGTGGTTTGGTAACCTAAGACTATGGAATGACTATGCCCCCTGCCTAATCAATGCTATGTAATACACGGATAAAATGACAGGGGGTGATTTGCACACTCAAAAATGGGCCCAGAAACGGTCGCTAGCACATAGTGACGTAGTGACAAGGGAGCAACACTTCTTGAGGTGCTTGAGGAGTAGAGAGGTATTCCACGGCTATTAGAATAATCCTATAGGCCGGAAAATGGTCAAGATCCCTACCAACACTTACTGGAATACTTTCTTCCTCCGAGCACGTTTTCTCTTGCGAATATCCACTCAAGCCGGTCCATAAAAGCAAGAAACAGGGGTAGGAGCTCTGTTCCCCGTCAGTTTTCATGCCAGTTGGCCACTAAAGGCAAGCCAGAGATGAAGAACAAGATTCTTCCGGCAGATAGGGTCCGTAGGGCGCTAATGCCCAACAGCTCGGCACATGTGTATCTCTCTTGGTCTGGTACCTTACCCTAAACATGTTTCAGCAAACTGAACTACCAGCACAGACCTAGAGTTTGGAGCGCGTAAGCCCCACCACGCTGTCAATGTAGAGATACGGCAGTGAGGGAGTATACGGCGGTGAGGAATTACGTTCGTTCTCGTTTACTCCGCGCGTTTGTGCTAGGTAAGCTGTACCGATAAATTGGAGTAGACGTGTTTTTGAGTGGATACCGCGAATTGGCAAACGTAAGTTATGACACCCTCTGGCTAGGTGAAATGACGATCTTCGCAGGGTGGCTGGTAGCTGGATGAGAGTTGCCGGAAATCGAGTTGAATGGCGTGCAATAGAAGAGGCCTATGTCCAGCAGTGGACTGCTGTAGGGTGATGGTGATGATGAGATGATACAGAGTCGGAGCTCAACAAAACATTTTCTTTTATTATTTTTTTCGCTTTGTATAAATACAAAGCACCTAATCAGTGTATCTAATACAGTATTTTTACTTTTTAGTTAGTTTTTGGTTTTTTGGTTGTTCATGTTTTTTTTATTTTTTTATTGGTGATGTTATTTAAAATTCTATATTATATAATTTTTTTCTATATTATTTTAAATAATATTTTATTTTTAATATTTTTTTTTTATATTTTTATATAATAATAAGAAAACTGTTAGTTATAAAACACAATTCAAAACTAAGCAACATTCGAAAATCGAACCTAATCGAAAACTTTATAGTTTCGAAACAATTAGCTGTTCAAATATATTATGAACAATTTCTACTATCATTTCTTAAACAAAAATCTTTTAAAGAAAATCAACACAATCTTCCTCCGCTTAGTAAAATCTAACTGTTGCGCCTTTGAATCAGTTTTCTCGGAAACTGTAAATATTTATAAAATTGATTGATGAAGTTACGATAAAGTTGACTGAGGTTTTTGGATATGATCTAGAATTAAGAAAGTAAGCAAAATAATATAGTTAGCATTTGATAAAGTTTTTGGACCCATAATTAGTTTGCGGGTGAGGAGCTCGTGGCTAAGGAGGAGCTCGTCGTTAAGTAATAACAGCCATACGGGTCGATCCATCAGGTTAAGCTACGCTTGCCGAGGTAGGTCCGTGGATGGGTGATCACCTTTACATACCATTTACAACATCACTATTTTTATAACGTTAGATTATATATTTTGACATAATGTAATAGTGGAATCTTTAGTTTAAGTATTTGTTTTGGTATTATTTTTAGATTTTTTTTTTTGACATTGTCATAATAACAGGGGATTGTAAATGTTTTACTTTTTAATTTCTTATTTGGTTACTTTTTTAAGTATTGATTTATATTGTAATTTTTTTAATTTTTAATTATTATAATTTTGTGTAAAATTTCGATACAATGTTAAAATTGTTACAAAAAAAAAAACTGAGACTCCTCCGGAAAGTACGTTAGGCTGTTGGTCCCAACTGTCATTCGGGAATCTCTGACAGTCGTTAGGGGTCGTCATTAGCCCGAAAGTCTAACAACCAGTCTTACCAAGAAGTATCGTATTACCCAGTTACTGGGTTGTGGAGACAGACAGGCAGTGGCTCCTTGTAAAATACCGGTATTCAGCTGCATCCGGTTAGACTGGAAGCCGACCCAACATAGCTGGGAAAAGGCTAGGCAGATTGATTTAATTAGTTTGTGGGTTAAAAGCCATCAGTGTCCTGATATGCAGCAATGTCATCAAAATCACCACTATCCGTATGTCTTTTTCTGCCCCCGTTGGGTATTGACACAAAGTACGAAGGGAGACCTACGCTTCGGCAGTCGCTGCTAGAGGCGGCACTGTAAACAATATCCATACAAACCAAGCATGTCACCGTTTACTCGCTCTGCGACACTAATAACTAGAGATCGGATATTCGGATGCATATTTACCGACAGAAGTATGCCATTAAAAAAAAAAAAGTATTTTCATTATTTATAAGTTGATGAATAAATGTTACTATACCCTACATGATTACTTAAATGATAAAACCCTGGCATCATCATCATCATCATCATTCTAGCCGAAAGACGTCCACTGCTGGACATAGGCCTCCCCCAAAAGGGTTGCCATAATCGCCACGCTGGGCAGACGGGTTGGCGATCACAGTATGGTGTTAAAATACTATGAAAACACTGCTGCCCATTCTCTAGAAAGTCTCTTAGTCGCCTTTTACGACACCCACGGGAAGAAATAGGATGGAGGAGATGGAGGAGAACAACAAATGTAATGCGCTCAATAATGCGAATTTTATTAACTCTGCCATATGTGGATACTGCTGACGTTGCGATTCCGTGCTCTGTAAGCATTAGCCTTCTCTTTTTTATTGGACTTTTACCTACAATTATGCCAATCCTTTTTTGATGTTTTCAACAAGAAAACCATTACGCCATTCACCTACTTAGCTTTCGGTATCCCAACGCTCCATGTACCAATGCAATGTTACGCTTTCAAATCCATCCATGGAACATTTATGTTCAAAACTGAAAACAAATGAAAACCAATGCATCATTCCTTAACTCGCATGTATCGCTAACGTGTTTACTTCTCGATTCATAAAAGAGAAATAACAAAATCGATTTAAAAGATTGATAATCGCATAAGTTGAACAATTTGATACAGAGGGAACAGGAACTCCGTCTGAGGAACCTAAATAAATTGTATTTTGTGAGAAAAATTGTGAATTTATTGCAGTGTATTTTATTTTCTAGATTTTCTTTTATTTTATTTAAAATATCCTGTTCTTGTTTTGGATCTTACAATATTGTTGATAGTATCATTTTAAAATAGCACTGCTTTATAGCCGGAGCTAGCGCGTACGAGTGTGTTGTCATTGTGACAAAAAAGTTTCTGTCAGTATCACATCACGTTATCAAAGTGGAGTGCGCTCAAGAAGAATGAAAGTCACCAGACTTTTTGAAATCAAGACGTCATTTGTCGACATGGATTTGGGAAAAACGGTCAATAACTCACAAGACGTAAAAGAAAACAATTATCGTAAAAAGAATACTGGGTGCACACCATTTGGTGTGACAAGCTCATAAAAATGAAAAGTTTTACACAATGTTTCATAAACTTCGACGAGGAAGAAATTTTTTCAATGTTTTTGGAAGTTTTGATGAATTTTTGATGTGTAACATCTTTCCTCACGCTTTCTGTGGGGGTAAATTCGTGAAAAGGGACGGAATTGTGTAACAGGAAGTGACAGCTTGAGCATGGAATAAGTAAATTTTTTAATAGCATCGAATTAGTGTACTCATGGAATTAGTAAGTTTCTATGGATTGTAAGTAGTCGAATTTCGACCAGCGGGCGATCATTAGTAATGCATAATTAAACGATTAACATATTTCAGTTTTTTTTTTTTTGATCTTGACCTCCTCGTGCGAATGGGGAGCGTTTTTCATCCGTGCGTGCGCGTGCGCGCGCATCACCAATCAGTACTTAAATAATGAACACAATCACACTAATATTATAAAGGCAAAAGTTTGTGAGTGTGTGTGTGTGTGTGTGTGTGTGTGAGTATGTTTGTTACTTCTTCACGCTCAAACGGCTGGACCAATTTTGATAAAATTTTGTATGGAGGTAGCCTATGTCTTATTCCAGGGTGTAAGCACCCTGGAATAAGACATAGGCTACTTTTATCCCAATATTCCCACGGGATTGAGACTTACGCGGGTGAAACCGCGGGGCGCAGCTAGTATATTATATATTAAAGACAAAGAATAAAAAAATAAAAAAAAGGATTTGCTCAAACGGCCTTATTTTAAATCTGTAATCTCTAAACATTAACTCTACTTATCTCTATATTGTCTAATCTCTTCTCTTCTCTATACTCTATACAAAGTCGCTTTTTGTGTCTGGCTGAGTGACTGCGTTGTACTTTTAAAATATGCAACGGATTTTTATGTGGTTCTCTCCATCATTAATTAATAGAATTTATTCCAGTCCTCTGGATTTTACACATTTAACATTTAAAGTCTGAAATTTTCACCTATTACCCAATAAAATAACAAAAAAAACCGGCCAAGTTCACGACGGACTCACGCACGAAGGGTTCCGTACCATTATCTATGAAAATGGCAAAACAATCACGTGTGCTGTATGGGAGCCCCCTTAAATATTTGTTTTATTTTAATTTAATTATTTATTTTTGAAGTGAATATATAACTAAATATTCTGTGAATATTTCAAGCGTCTACCTGTTGCCGTTATCAATATCGAGCAAAAACGAGCAAAAAAATCAAGTTTGTTGTATGGGAGAGCCCTTAAACATTTGTTTTATTCTGTTTTTTTAGTATTTGTTGTTATAGCGGCAACATAAATACATCGTCTGTGAAAATTTCAACTGTCTAATCATCACGGTTCATGAGATACAGCCTGGTGACAGACGGACAGACAGACAGACGGCGCAGCGGAGCCTTAGTAATAGGGTTCCCGTTTTTCCCTTTGGGTACGGAACCCTAAAAACATTTATTTCTGCTACATAACCCATATTATAAAACATCTTTAAATTATTTAATGATAAACACAAAATCACACATAAATACATGAGACATGCAAGTATGCGACACGCTGGTCCTAGCGCAGGGGAGGTCGCATCAGGCGGCGGCCGAACTGGCGGCACGCGGGGTTGCGACAATCGTTGATAGAATCCGGCAATTGGGACTCGAGGTGGCATTGCACAAGTCCGAGGCCATGTGTTTTTATGGTCCTCGGAACGCGCCACTGTCGGGATCGCAGATAACGGCGGGAGGGGTTCACATCGGCGTCGAGTCGACGATGAAGTACCTGGGACTCGTCCTCGACAGCTGGTGGAACTTCGTGGAGCATTTTCGACGTTTGGCTCCCAGACTGGAGCGGGCCGGGGCTGCCTTGAAGCGGCTCCTGCCCAACCTAGGGGGTCCAAACGCCTCCTGCCGGAGGCTCTACGCGGGGATCGTGCGGTCCATGGCCCTTTACGGGGCACCGGTGTGGGCGCGTTCTTTAAGGCTGCGACCAGCCCAGCGGTTGAACGCGTCCCAAAGGGTCATGGCCATCAGGCTGGTACGGGGTTACCGCACGGTCTCCCGTGAGGCGGCGAGCCTCCTTGCCGGACTGCCGCCATGGGATCTGGAGGCAAAAGTCCTCGCGCACATCTGGGAGTGGCGCGAGGAGGCGAAACGCCGGGGTGAAACTCCGCTGCCACGAGAAATCACGGCACAGCGGACAGATCTCCGGCGGGATCTCATGGCGACATGGAGAGTGCGATTGTCGCAACCCAGCGCTGGGCACGCCACAATTGTGGCGATAAGTCCCCTCTTTGAGGAGTGGCTAGAGAGGCGCCACGGCGTCCTCACCTTCCGCCTGACGCAGGTCCTCACCGGACACGGTTGTTTCGGGAGGTTCCTGTTCAGGATAAAGCGGGAGGAAACGCCCGGGTGTCACCACTGTGTGGATCGCCCGGAGGACACGGTGGAGCATACGGTGGAGGTCTGCCCAGCTTGGGCGGAGCACCGCCGTGTCCTCACGGAGGCGATCGGCGGCGGCGATCTCTCGCGTCCGGCCCTGGTTCAGGCCATGGTTCGGAGCGAGAGTGCATGGGAGGCCGTCACCTCCTTCTGCGAAGCAGTTATGCTAGCGAAGGAGGAGGCGGAACGCGTGAGGGTGAGACAAGGTTCGCGCCCTCGCGCCCTTAGTCGCCGCAGGAGACGCCCCGGGCGTCGGGAGTCACAAGCCGATTTCCGGCCACCGTAGGCGCGGGCCTGCGGACGGTGAGCGATGGGTAGCTCGCCGTCCGATAAGGACCAGGCCCGGGTCGACGGCGCGTTCTGTTCCACGCGCGCCTCAAAGAGATGTCAGCACCAATTGACGGGGTCCGATAGGACCAATGCCTGCCGGGGTTGCGAGTTTGTCCGAAAGGGATATCGTGGCCCTGGCACACAGGCAACGGAAGGAACACGGGTGGGTTTCAGTCAGTAAAAGTCTGACACGCCCTCCAGCTCCGCCCAGAGCGGGAGAAGTTATTTGATAATTTCCCACCCAAAAAAAAAAAAACCCCAACATAGTTGGGAAAAGGCTAGGCAGATTGATTCCGTTTTGTTCCATTTAAATATTTAAAACTCCTTTTGCTCAGAAACATTTTCGGTCTGTTACCCAAACGTTTAAAACCAAATAAATAATTTTAAACTTGGAGTCTTTCCAATTGGATTTATTAAACAATTAGCTGAAACTATTTCTGGAAAGCTGCGATAAAAGATTGTCTATGATTACGAAAAACAGTTGGTTTTATTACGGGAATCCATCAGAATAGCCCGCGAAATTCAAAATACCATGGAGAAGTTATTTGATAATTTCCCACCCAAAAAAAAAAAAAAAAAGTGGTTAAGACCACGCCTCTCATGCACTACGTCGTGGTTTCAAATCCGAGCAGTACCAATGTGAAACCGCTACCATAAAAATCCTGATGATTAGTAAAATTACAGAAATATAAATACCATATTCTGGTCAGTGGCCATTGCTCTCATCCCAGGTTCTAAGCTTAGATACTGCACATAATTGCGTTTTAAGAGGAGGCTCCCTATTTTTATGTTAATTTGCATGAATATTCTGAAACAGTAACAAATACAAGCAAAATAAAACTTTAGTACCTATATGATTTATTAGATCTTTTTCTTTCCATGTTACGTAATTGTAATATTTTCTCTAGATACATTTTTATTCGAAAATCATGTCTTTTTAAGGATAATTATAAAAAAACAAATAAGATTGTTTGGCTTTTATGTCTAAAATTAATATTCAAGCAAGAAAATATAGTTTATTATCCACCCGCCAGATATTTTTTGTCTAGATTAACTACTCGTATTACTGTAGTTTACGAAATAAGAATTGAGAATTACGCTATTTAGTTTCGTGCTCGAACACGATCAAAGAGCGCATGGGATATTCAACTTTATTACTGATGTGTTGCGTTCATGTAGGTTTATGTGAAATAAAATGTTTTGATTTTGATTTATTTTTTATTTTTTAGCACATAACGGAGTTTGCGTGGAAATTTGATTTTAGCCTGCCTGGTCTTAATAGTCAGATTTAATAAAATATTAGTTTTTTCTTTGTGGAGCTTTACAACGTAAAGCCCTATAACTGTTTCATATAATTTACATACTTTCATTCATGAACGCTTCTGAAATTAGGCGACACCAAAACTGCCATTATTATTTTAAAACCTTTTACAAAAAACTTTAATTTCGTGAAAAATAGCTTTAATTTCGGTGTCTTTGGTTTTGTATTTGATTTTTTTGCCACCGATTTCCGAAATTAAAGTTATTTTTCACTCGTAACCAATCGTAAAGAAAAGGTAGATAATCATAATATTCCACCAGCAAGATCCCATGGACTTGATGACGTCACAACTCTCATATACTACACCTAACTTTATGACCCGACTCAGATGAAGTTGGCACATAAAAAGTCTATTTCCTAACATATAGCGATTTCCCCTTGCTTTATTGTTCTGTTTTGAACACAATATGAACTATTGTTTGGCGTAGATTGAATAGAGAAGCATGTACTTGTATTGTCTTGTGATTGGATGGGGCTTTGGAGTATGAATAAGACAAGCTTAAGCTTGGAGGATTTGAAGGACAATCTAGATGTAGACCTGAGCTAAGAACATTAACAGTGAGATGTAATATGTTGATCCCAAGGTTCTCACGCTGCTCGGGTGCTGTTAAAATAACACTTTTTAAGGCATATTGCCAAGTGTTTTATTCGTTTAGTCTTTGGACTAGCCTCAATCAAAAAGCTGTTAATGCTCTTCACGTTCAGTACAACAATGTATGCAGGATGCTGTTGGGGCCACGCTTTCGTAGTGCCTCGGGCATGTTCGCGAACGCGCAGAATAACGGCTTCGCTGCGATCAGACGCAAGCGTGCAGCATCCTGTTGCGCAGAGTGCGTGCCAGCTCCAACAGTCACCTGGTTTATTGCTAGCAAACTGGATCATCACTCACTACCACCATCACTACTAAACACATCACTATCATCATTTACTATTTAAGCCAGCTGAATGTACCTGCTAATAGGAACATTAAAAAATCGTTTAAGAATTTGGAACATGTTGTTTTTGTTGTTGTGTTATTTAGGTTGTTTATATTTTGTAAATATTACTAATATAGTTTGTAACTAAATGGTTACTAACGCGACTTACGAACTGTAGGTTCGAACCCAGTCAGGCGCTTTACTTTGTGTAAACTATTTCATCACCACTGCTCTCGAAACGGTGTAGGAAAACATCGTGAGGAGACCTATGTCCTAGAACCAATAAAATCAAAGATATGTGACATTTACCAACCGGTACTGGGCCTGCGTGGTGGATTACGGCCCACTGCCCCTCACTGAGAGGAGGCGTGTGTCCCAGCAGTGGGAATATTATAGGCTGATTATGAGTTATGAGTTTATAGGTACCCAAAGTTACAAGCAACGGCAGGGTTTCAAATCGATTTTTCTTGCAATAATACATGGTGGAAGGGATATCGACGCGAAGCCTGTTACCATGGTAACAGACTTCGCGTCGATGTCCCTTCCACCCTGTATACAACATTATTTTTAGTATATGCGAAACCTGAATACCTATATAATAGTTTGTTCAGAATAAGGAACTGAATCGATTTGAATAATTTTTACACCATGTTATATTTTTTCCAAAAATATTTAAGTGTAATGGAAAATGTTATCACCATTTAATTACATACAATACAATCGCCGTACGGTTAGGTACCTACTGCCAAATTATTATCAATGAGCGCAAGACGACCCTGGAGGCGCGGGGGCGCTGTTAGAATGTTTTTGTACGGACAACCCGGTAACATAACAACCTTATAACTTTGTGAGTTTTCATGATACAGTTTTGAAATTTTGTACATAGATTTTTTACATAAAAATACTAGACACGTGTTTCGGGTTTCGCATAAACTAAAACTAATATTGTATATTGCTGTTCTTCTTCTTTATTGCTGTTAAGTTTTGCATATATATGTTACGGCTAATACCCGAAGTGCGGCTACACCTAGTTTTAGCCGGTTAGAATTAGGTGTAGCCACTTACTCTTGGTTAAACCTAGTACGAGCCGATTGTTTTCGGGTAAAACTAGGTCTAGCCTTCATCATGCCGGCTACAACTAGGTCCAGCCATTCCCTGTTGGATAAAACTAGGTCTATCCGATATCATTCCGGCTAGAACTAGGTCCAGACAATCCCTGTTGGATAAAACTTAGATGCGTGTCCCGCCAAGCCTTCCACCCCGCGTCACACTCATGACTCACAGCATCTGCCGCAGCGGCGCGGGGTGGAGGGCATAGCGAGGCACGCGCCTCTGCAAAGTCATCTACTGTTATTGAATCATTTGGGTTAGGTTAGAACAGTAACCATTAACAAGCGAAGGCGAGCAAGCGAAGCAAGCGTGCCGCGGCAGCGGCCGCCGAGCGCCAGATCCCCTCTAATGTTGGTAAATTCAGTTACCAAAACAAAAATTCGATGCCAGTTTAAATTAAAACGGAGCTTATTACTGATATATTAATATGCTACCTATTACTTATTACGATACTCCTTATTAGCTGCCAACCCATTATATATGGTACCCACTCTATTTTTTTTAAAACCTGTATTCATTTACTTAGTTGCCGCATTAAATACATGCCATTATAAATCACACTTTTATAAAGTAAACTTGTTTGCATCTAGTTTTATCCAACAGGAAATGGCTGGACCTAGTTGTAGCCGGCATGATGAAGGCTAGACCTAGTTTTACCCGAAAACAATCGGCTCGTACTAGGTTTAACCAAGAGTAAGTGGCTACACCTAATTCTAACCGCTTAAACTAGGTGTAGCCGCACTTCGGGTATTAGCCGAAACATATACACCATTGCACGGGTTGTAATTCAAACAGAAACACAATACTCATCAATATAGTCATCTGCCTATCCTTTACCCAACTATGTTTGGGTCTACTTCCAGCTTAAGGGGAGTGCCGTGCACGAAACTCACCGATTTTTATTTTATACATTTTGTTAATTATTTGTGAGAAAGGGAAAAAGAATTTAAACAAAATTATTTTTGATTAGCAGATTTCTTTGTTTTTGCATGTGGCTGGAAGGGATTATTTTAATAAATGAATTACTCATGATTCATCAAATTAGTATTCATGGAAAATCACTAATATTCGCAACAAGTTATCCGACGTTCGCGGACTCGTTTCTTGAATGGAGTCCCCATCCAAGAAACCTGTTTTTGGCGTTTATTTATTATATTTTAACTATTTTTTTTTAAATTATTATTTGTTGTTCTAGCACCAATAGAAATACACAATCTGTGAAAACGTTAACTGTTTACCTATTACGGTTCATGAGATACATTACATAGCCCACTGATGGACGGATTGATAGCGGAGGCTTAGTAATAGAGTTCCGTTTGGCAATGTAATGATTTCATGAAAAATTCATTCAATGGAACAAATCTTACTCAGATGTGTTCATAATTCTAAATGATTATAATTCTGTAAATACAATAATTATATGTTATAGCGTGAATCATATTTTGATCAAGATACAACCTGACACTGACCTGAAAATAACAACAAACGTAAGAAAATTTGAATTTTGCAGGCTACAGCTGCGGATTCACCTTAACCAAATGCAGCTGAATATTTTACAAAAGCTTATTACTTTTATTGTGCCCGGAAATGCTACATTAGCTTAAAACAGTCATGAACTTTATATGAATTAAATTGATCAATCAATGTGCGCTTTCATAATTTATAAAGTGCATATATCATCGTGGACGTCCACATAACACATTACGATACCACAGAAAAGTTAAATGTATGGAAATATATGAAAACGCTTTTAAATTTCCTTCTACGATAACGTTATAGCTTCACGTATTTCCATACATTTTTCTTCCGTGCCGTAGACGCACAATAGAACACATTATGCGTTCTACAGCACATTTTTACTCTCTGCTCCACAACTACAGAGCTTTTGCAGCTGAAAGGAAAACCTATGTCTGTCTAATTTGTTCTCAAGAACTCAGAGACCAGAAGGTTCTCACTTGAAGCATTTGAATTATGAGAGAGCTTATGCACAATTGCACATCGTTTACAACAGACACATTGTAAGCTGAGATGAATTTGCATGCTTTTGCTCAGTGGATTTGTAAAAGTAGTATAATTTTTTTTTAAACATTTTCTTCTGGTGTGGTTTTGATTAAATTACTGTAGCGAAGATACGCGGTGTATTATAGTAACAATGTTCTTCGCGAATCATAATATAGCGTAAGTTATGATGGAACAGCTTTTCAGCCATAAAACCGATGGAGTTAGGGAATATGTTTATAAGTGGGGACTGCGAATTCACATTCGTAAAGGTGCGTACAGAGTGTGAGGCATGAACTTCGAATGGTAAGCCAGGTCTATGAATCATCACTGTGTGGATAACCTGGAGGACACGGCGGAGCATACGGTGGAGGTCTGCCTAGCTTGGGCGGAGCACCATCATGTCCTCACGGAGGCGATCGGTGGCGGCGATCTCTCGCGTCCGGCCCTGGTTCGGAGCGAGAGTGCATGGGAGGCCATCACCTCTTTCTACGAAGCAGCAATGCTTGTGCCCTCACGGTTCTAGTCGCCGCAGAAGACACTCTGGGCGGACGGAGAGCGATGGGTAGCTGTTCGATAAGGACCAGGCCCGAGTCGACGGCGCGTTGTGTTCCACACGTGTCTCCAAGAGATGTCAGTCATTAGGGCCAATGCCAGCCAGAGTTGCGAGTTTGTCCGAACGGGATATCATGGCCCTGGCACACAGGCAACTGAAGGAACTCGGGTGGATTTTAGTCAGTAAAAGTCTGACTAGTGATAATTTCCCACCCAAAAAAAAATATATGTATATGACTCATGCCTCAGACTGAGGATTCTGAAAGAAAGAAGAAAGAAAAATTGCCAAAGAGGCTGAGGCCCCAGCTCACCATAATGTCAGATGACAACACAAGGTGTACCACCTGACGCTGATTTTCAGCTGCAACCCACGAGTGCCATACGCTAGAATAATAAACACAAAGAGAAGTGTGTATCTGTGATTAATTAATTATGAGATTAAATTAAAGGTGATAATATAAAAAAAAGCTCATACAAAATAAAATAAAATGTTGTGACATACAGTGTGTTGATTACGTTACATCCATCCGCTTAGGGGTGATTCTACCCGTCATACTAACCCTCACGCCCCTAGTCACGATGCAGGTGACTAAATGGCCACCCTGTATAAAAAAATGCATTTGCGGACTTCCACTGTCCTTCCACTGTCTGGACGTACCCTAAGGTAAGATGACTTCAGGCTATTAGAGCGATGATCTTCATGGGTGGTAACTGGCAGCTGGATAATGAGCTATTGGCGATGCCTATATCCAGCGGCTTTACTTTGTGTAATTTATTTCATCACCACTGCTCTCAAAACGGTGAAGGAAAACATCTTGAGGAAACCGGTATGTCCTGGAACCAAAAAGTTGAAGACATGCGACATCTACCAATTCGCACTGCGCCCGCGTGGTCGATTATGGCCCTAGGGCACAAGGCCTGTGTCTCAGTAGTGGGAACATTATAGGCTGCTATAGTTCAGCGTTGGACTGCTGATCAATGCTATTAGGATTTTAAAGCTACTTAGAAAGAAATTACCTCACACTACTTAAATCTACTTAACATAACATTACGTTTTGTACCCCTAAGAGGTAGGCACACAGATGTACAGTACATTCACGTCTCGATGACTATGGCCATTTATATTTTGACTTTAAACAGTCTTTATTACATTTTGCTATACCAAATTACCAACCCCCGTAAATGTTCCCCACATTCATACTTAAACACTCAAAACCTATGTTCAAATTTGCGGTAGATATTAACAAAAACATTGTTAGCCACATGTGCAGTACGGCCGTAATGCGCGAGCATTTATCATTTTTACGACTGCCCTCTCCCCCGCGCACCTTACCGGTTTAGTTCATAATATTACCCACGGGTTATAAGGGAGTTTTTCTGTTTTACCTTTATTTATGCGCTTAGGTTAGTAAGGTTCTAATTGAGAGGGTTTTTTTTTTGTGTTCGTTTGTTTTTGCTAGTAACGTTACTCACAATTCACCTGCTTAGCCTTTTCCAAACTATGTTGGGGACGAATTCTAAGTCCAACCGGATGCAGGTGAAAACCAGTATTTTACATGGAGCGACTGCCTATCAGACCTCCACAACCCAGTACCTATGTAATACGATGCCCCTTGGTAAAACTGATTCTTCAGACTTTCGGACTTCTGAAGACCCGTAATGACTGCCAAAGATCCACGATTGACAGCCGGGACCAACGGCTTAACGTACTTTCCGAGGCACGGAGGAGTCATATTATGTAACGATGGGCACCCATACACGGACCAACCCCGGCAAGCGTAGCTTAACTTGATATATCAACCTCAAGCAACTGTTATTACTTAGCCCTTAGATTAGGTTCCTGACGTGTGTTAATATATATAAACAAACTAGCTGCGCCCCACGGTTGCACCCGCATAAGTCCCGATCCCGTGAGAATATCGGGATAAAAAGTATATTATATCCTAATTCAAGTCATGGTCTACTTATGTGGCAAATTTCATCTAAATCCGTTCAGCGGTTTTAGCGTGAAAACGTAACAAACAAACTCACTTTTCGCGGATTACTCGTAAACATCAAAAGGGACACAAAACTCCTTAACTGAACTTAAAACTTTGACCCAGTTAAACTAAGTCCCATTAAGTTTAGTTTTTAGTCTCTGTTGATCGATTAGTTGGTTGGAGCTAAGGCGATTCACACATCGGCCCGCTATACGCTGCGAGGAACGTGGCGAAGCAGCCACGCGCGTGGTCGCGGGAGAGCAGATTTGCACCATCATGTAGATTTTTTCGCACAAACGCACAAAGCTACAGTATAGTATACTGTGTCCCAAAAGCCGCATTTCATAGCGAGATCCATTTCAAAATATTACTTCATGTCTAGCTCTGTCAAAATCATGCACCATACTGCAGAACTCAGTGTGCCATACCTTGTGTCTTCCCCACGCGCGAGGGCGCGTGTTTCTCTGCATGTAGGCGCGTGATCTGCAACACTGCGCGTGAGCACTATGTGGGTCATTTTTTTTTTCTTTCAATATTTTCCTGTTTTTTTTTTCTCTTCTCAGTCTTAATGATGGTCTGGCATTTTGAGCACTTTATGCGGCCTACCCAAATGACCTTTCTTTGGTATAGTTCCTCGAATCGTGGAGCTCTGACAAACTACTTACAAATGCTTGCACTGATTGGACAGGTCCATTCAATTTTGTGTGGTTCTTTCCTCAAAATACCATTTCAGACACGGATCTACATGGTCCTCACATGATTTGACCAAGACTATGTCTGGACTTTAAAGGAGACTTTGACCCCTGAGTTTGTTTCGCCATTTCTTCTCAGGGGTAGTCAGATAGGAAATGTCGACTACATCTAGCTTATTTTTTTAATATGACGTAAAAGTGATTCCGATATCCTATTTACAGAATAAACGATTTTATTTCATTTCATTTCAATGCGTTTTGCTGTGTGTTGCACTACGCGTGTTTTCAATGCAAAGAGAGATACTTTCAAGCAACGTAAGAACACGCACTCCCGCGCTACGCTGGGTAATGCAGTGTGCGAATCGCCTTAAGTTCCACACTCAATCTGTAATTTATAACGACAACCACGTTATCCGGAACTTGGGTTAATCTTTGATCGGAGTAATCCCTCTATCAATTCAGTACGGAACTAATAGTGTATAAGTCTGAAAATTAGGTCGTATGGTTGACTTCTATATTGATAATAATCTGTCTCAATGTTGTGAATTGAAATAATACTTCTAAAAGTACTGAGACGAAATATTGATCACCAAAGGAAGAAAAAAACATGCGGGGCAGTCTTTGGGGACTGCCGATAGAAGTGAAAACTAGCGTTCGGTGACGATGACGCGAGTTCCATGATTTTTGTTCACCCAAAAAGTACACATATAAACACAGTATACATATAGCTCATGAAAAGCGTTCGGTGATGATGAAGCAAGTTCCATGATTTCTGTTCACCCAAAAAGTGCTCAACGCGCCTAAAGAAGTTTTCACTTCAAAAATTGTAATAAAGTTCCTTTCGCTTTATATTATGTACTAGCTTCTGTCTAGAATTTCTTCTTCCCCCCACTGCGTCGCGTTGCATCGCCCGCCTAGGGTATTACTTCGTTTTAGCTTAGCGTTCTTTCTGACTTTTTTTTCTTATTACTCGGCTCCTGAGGATCTTAGCGGGATGTTAAATAGCCAATAACGTTCCTCTTGGGGTATCAAATGCAAAAATATTTTTTCAAATCCGACTGGTAGTTCCTTTTTGTTTTTTTACACACACGTCAAAAGCGTCGTAACGGTCAAAAAAATTCACTTTTTTCAGTCTAGCACTCATTCGCCAAGTGTTCAGGGTATTTTTTTATTTTTTGATTGGGGAATTATTACATAACTTCTCCCGGTCTGGGCAGAGCAGGAGGGCTTGTCAGACTTTTGCTGACTAAAACCCACCCTTCAGTAGCCCGTGTGCCAGGGCCACGATATCCCTTTCAGACAAACTCGCAACCCTGGCAGGGTATAACGTGCGTTTTAGAAATTCGTTCCAAAAATGAAAATGTGTATGTGGGCACTTTAAGCTAACACGTTGCAGGACGGTACTGACTTTTTCAAATTATGCGATATGACAGTAAAATTGTCCATACAAGTTCCATTATATTTTCAATGTGCGATTTTGTGCATTCTAATGCTTCTATACTTACGAGAGATTGATGTGGTATGACAGTAAAAACGGTTTTCCTTGTTCCTATATACAAAATTTCGCTGTAATGCCCGTACCTCAGTTCAGATGAGGTTAAAATTGTACGGCGGTGCCCGTACTGTCATTTTCACCACCGAAAAATCTACTGCTAATGCAGTGCGTCCCGCAACGTGTTAAGAATGCATTCTACATGCACACATACTCTATTTCAGCACGACTGCACCCTAATTGCGTAACACAGTTTGAATCCGAATCGGAATGATTTTGAAGTATATTGCTAATCCATTGCTTCATATGTTAGAAAAAAGTTGTCTGCTCAACCACTTCAATAACTCAATGAATGTTGTTGAACTGTCAAATTGAAACCGATTCCTACTGATAGTGTGTTACGCAATTAGCCAACTGGTTTTGTCGATTTTAGATCACTATGTCCAGAATTCCTCTAGCAGTTTTACTTCTTTGGCTTCGGTGCTGAGAAATTACGTATGGCATTGAAATTGGGGCTGGGGTACAGACACAAGTCCAAAAAATTTGGAAAATCCAAAAGTGATGAAACATGTTGACGATAAATAATAATATTACGGGTTATTCTTTTTCAATCTTTTTTTTTTTCTAAAACACTTATTGCTTTCTTATTTTACAGTTTGGTTTCAGCCACATAACGAAAACCTGTCACCATCTAAGAAAATTCTTCGATTTTTGTTAATATCTTTTGAACTGTTATGAGTTTGAAAACGAAAAGTAATAGGGCCCATTCGAAGGATGAAAAAAAACTTAAAGAAGTAGAATTCCATTGTGTGTGACGGCTTGAATCGTGACGACAAACAGACACACTTCCCAACGGAAATGTGACACGTTTTCGTTTTGTGCGCTGAGGTTTTTTTTTTTAAACATCGCAGCATTATGCTGAGACAGGAGCCTTTTTG
This sequence comes from Tiliacea citrago, assembly GCA_963921375.1. Lineage (NCBI taxonomy): Eukaryota > Metazoa > Arthropoda > Insecta > Lepidoptera > Noctuidae > Tiliacea > Tiliacea citrago. The sequence goes on from OY992804.1 coordinate 10,920,540, forward strand.
GCATCACACTTGATTGTTTTTTTTTTTATATATTGTTGGTTTTAAATGCTATTTTTGTTTCTTGTCTTTTAATTTTGTAATTATATTTTTGTTATATAATTTTATCAAGGTATATCTATCTAAAAATATATTAATCTTATAATGTCAAGTCTCTAGTTTTTAAAACTTTCTTGCTTTTATAAATTCGACGTATAATAATTGAGAGCATAGAAACGATTTTATATTGGACAATTTTGACAAGGCGACATAATTATTGAGAATAAATTAAATTAAAAATTAAAATTCATTTATTACAGACAACAGGGATCCATATTATTTAGTATTACAAAAAAACTTATATTCTAGTGTTAGTAGCGGGTCTCCCTTGTTTTACCGAAAAGAAATTGCCAAATTATCACTTCCCAAACAAATTTTCGCATAATTTCATTTGCCAAATTATTACTTAGCAAAAAATCTATTCACAAAAAATTGTAACGCAAACCTAATGTTTGACAAATGAACGTTTAAACTATAACTTGTTTACCAACTAGTACTTTTAACATTTTTTATTTAGTCAAATATTTCAGTTGGAATAACAGTTTTTCAGTGGCGAAGGGTGAGTTTATGGGAAAGGTAAGCCGGAGCAAAAACAAAAAAAAAAAAAAGCTGACCTAGCCCGGACGTGGCGCACGTAGTCCAGTTACCTAAAATCTGTGACTGACTTCCTGGCTTCAGTCTTCTATAAGCAGATGTCTTCAGTCCACCTTTACCATACGTGTAAGCACTGATAGATTGAAACAGTGTCTTGCAAGTATAATAAAAGTGGCTTTGAAAAAAGCCGTTTGTGGTGTGATCTGTGTGATGACGTTGACGTATGATGTCTACTAGACAAAACTACTTAACTAAAATACTACTGACTTATAATACTACTTATACTCTAAAGCTATTCGTCTATTCTTTCGTACAAAGTACGCTAAGACATTATCATAAAAACCGGGATGATTCTTAATTTTTATCAATAAATGTTTTTCTATAGAAAAAATGGCTAGATCAGATAATCTTGTTTTTGAGAATTACGCAAGTACGTATGAATTCGCTTCAAAGCCGAAAACGACCTCTCCGCGGATGCCACTGTAACGGGAAGTGTCAAAAATATACTACATAATTTTGTAATTTGTGGAAAAGTGTCACACAATAATGAATTTTGAAAATTGAGATAAAGCTCGTAAACATCTAGTTTGTTCAAAGACGGAGTTGTGTATAAGACTTTCAACTCGTTCTTTAAAGCAGTGAACTCAAATATTGGAAAATGATCTACTATAAAAACTATACTTAGATTTATTAAGTAAATTAAGAAAACTCATTTGAGAAAGTGATTGGTACCTGTGTTGTATTTGCGTCTTAACATTGTCTATTATTTCAATGAAAAGACGCCGATACATAGTTCTAGTGTCTACTTCTGTATTTAGTCGTCTACGCTGACGCGGCGGCTCATGGAATTCCTGGACGCTGTCATAAATAAATTCAAAATTATTTATAAAATCATTCGCAAGCCAACTATTGAATGAATCTATTTCGCGGTTTACCACTTCGATATCAATCTGTTTTGACTGCAATAAATTAAAAAGAACGTCGGTTTTTTGAGAAATGTCTGATAAAACATGCAAAAAAAAACAAAACTGCCTGTTTTCTAACTTACTGGGGAAACATTCTGCCAAGGAAAGAGATTCACTATCCCAAGATTGCGGGTTATCTAACATCGAATTAAAAGTATTAATCATGTCTAATCTACAGTTAAAAATTACATTAATAATGCGTGAGTGATAGTGCCAACGGGTTTCTGATACTCCAGGCATACGGCGGTCAGCTATTTCCTTCAAAAGGTTGGACCGTTTAGTTGATTTGTTGAAAAACCGAACAATACTATTTACGTGTCCAAAAAAAGTTTTCAGTTCCTGAATATTTTCAAGGGAACGGCTAAGTACTAAATTTACTATATGAGCGTAACATGGGACAAACATTGCCATCGCGAATTTTTACTTGTACTCCACCGTGCTCGCCAGACATTACTGCCGCGCCGTCGTAAGACTGACCAACTAACTTATTCCTACAACGATACTGGTCAAGTATTTCTAACAACTGTTTGTATAAAACTTCAGCAGTTCGACTTCCGCTAACATCGTAAAAACCTAGGAATCATTCTTCGATTCTACTTTCAGATAAATATCGAAAAATTACAGTCAATTGCTCCCTATGACTGACATCGGGAGTTTCGTCAATCATTACAGACGGAAATGGAGCTTTATCTATCTCGATTCTAATGTGGTCTCGTAAAACGGATGCAATACTATGTATTAAATCATTTTGAATATCACTTGAGAGACCAGAAAACGCGGGGTTCTGAACTGAAGAACATAGTTCCAAATGAGAGTCCATTACGGTGTCATACTTGCTCAGATATAACAAGGTTTCAATATAGTTACCGCGGTTATCAGAATTCGGACGTTCATCGTGGCCGCGAAAAGCTACTTCTTGTTTACCTAACAAAATAACGGTGTCAATAAACCGTTTCATTAAATTCCTATTTCGAGCTACTTTCCTATTATGAGCTTCATGCGAATTAGTGAAAAATGGTTCTATCCTACTATTCCCGAAGTCATGTAAATCTAAACAGCTACGAATATGCTTTTCAGTCTGCACATGTTTTTTTGATGAATTCGTCAGATTATTAATATCTGTAAAACCCCCTTTATTCCATAAACTACTAGAATCTGAGAAAAGTAAACATGGAAAACAAAACATCTTATTTAATTTACAACTACCAGTCAGCCATTGATATTTATCGTAAAGGGAAACATTAAAATGTTTGAAAAACCCATCGCGTCGTTTGTAGTTTATAGTCATATCTGGTCGATCACGACCTAGCCTAATTATGTGTTTCTTATTTTCAAAACTTAACCTTGAAAAGCATGTTTCCTCACGAAGCAAACAATCTAAAACTATTAATGCCGCCATCCTACTAATAACTTTTCAAATCTACTCTAAAAAAGTAATTTCAACTTGCTAATCTATCGACTTACCACAAATTCCTAATTACAACGACGGCGAACGCACAATTTCACAACAAACTCACGATTATCAAATTCTAATTGTTACACTAAAACTACACTAATAACTTATATGAATACAACAAACAAAATGCTAATTAACTACAAGTATCAACAAAATTAAAGGTTAATAAATTCTATTAACTATTTACGTCAATCGTCAGCAAACATTTAAAATTATTGCGTGCGTGGAGCGTGGAGCGAAGTTTGTCCCTCCCCCCGTCCCGAACCAAACCGAACGCTTACGAAATTCAGCGAATGCATGGACCTATATTCCTACACTGTACCTATCATAACTCGACTTATTACGGCTTACTATTGCCTCAAAAAACAGCGTGTCACGTGACCTGAAGTGACGTCATGACGAGATTATTTTGTATAGAAATTTAAGTTTTCATAACCCGCGCGGACAACGAGTTATACTGGAGGCACTAGAGCAAAATTGGCGCGCACTTTAAATGTTTTGTTTTCGTTGGAATATAAAGACAATTTTTTTAATGTAGGTTGGGGTTGTGTAATACTTTAATTTTATGGTGTAAGTATTAAATAATACATTCAGTGTGATTATTAAACACTGCTGAGAACTACTGACTGTCATAATTTCCTAAGGGAAGCCGACAGGAATCGTGTAATTGGTTAGCTGCGCCCCTGCAGTTTTTACGCAAAATCAAATAATAATATAAATAAGTAATTAACCTAATCTAAATAGTTCAGATCCGGGTAACCTACTAAAAACAATCTCTTTTTTCTATTAATGCAAGTCGTTTCTGCCACTCGCCGGCCGCTGCCGCGGCAACGCTCGCTTCGCTCGCTCGGCTCGTGCGTAGGAGGTCACAGTTTTAACCTAACCTAACCTACCCATTTTTTTTTTAAATAAATTAACCTAATCTAAATAGTTATGTTCCGGGTAACCTACTAAAAACAATATCTTTTTTTCTATTAATGCAAGTCGTGTCTGGCACTCGCCGGCCGCTACCGCGGCACCGCTCGCTTCACTCGCTCAAAAACGTTTATTGTCTGAAGATTGTTTGCTGTAATAAATCATTTGATTGATGAGATAAACCAAGCATTTCTCGATGTGCCAGGACAGTCCATACTGCCCACATCACAGCTATCACATTTTGATATGAATAGATTTGGTGAAACTCAATTCGAGCTTAGAAATGTTAAGGAGGATCAAATTTCTAAAATTATTAAGAGCTTGGGGTCAAATGCTAAAGGGATTGATGGAATGAGTCTGGATATGATAATGTTAACGTTACCAACCACCCTTCAGGCTATCACCACAATTGTAAATAAGTCGATAGATACCCACAGTTTTCGTGACTTATGGAAGTGTGCTATTGTGCGTCCTTTGCCCAAAATCGGCAACCCAAGTACGTTTAAAGATCTACGTCCTGTTAGCATTTTGCCTTGCTTATCTAAAGTCTTAGAAAGGGTGGTTTACAACCAAATGTTGGAATATTTGGAAGCAAACAGTATGCTCCCCGACCTGCAGTCTGGTTTTAGGAAGGGCCGTGGTACATCCACGGCCCTTTCTGATGTAGTGGGGAATATCCTGGAGGCACGGGACAGGGGGGAGGGAACAAGCCTTGCACTGCTGGATTTTTCACGGGCCTTTGATGCAATAAATACCACTATGTTGCTTTCCAAGTTGGCCTATTATGGTTTTACAACGGAAACAATACAGTGGTTCGCTAGCTACTTGCAAAATAGGTCACAGCTCGTTGAAATCCAGAGGGAGGATGGATCTAAGATGTCATCCCCCGCTCGACAGGTGCCACGTGGTGTGCCTCAGGGATCAATTTTAGGGCCTCTTCTGTATATCCTTTACAGCGCAGACATTATTCATTCGTTTCAGCATTGCAGGTACCACATGTACGCAGATGATATTCAATTATATATAACTTTTAAACCAGCTGATACATTACAGGCAGTGGAAAAAATCAATGATGATCTTGAAAGAGTGATGGTATGGTCCGATAATAACTCACTGGTATTAAACCCACTGAAATCTAAATTTATGGTTTTAGGAAGTAGGAAAATGATCAGCGCGATACTGTCAGCCAAGCCAGAAGTTGTTATCAGAGGGGAAAAAATAGATAGGGTAGAGTTAGCATGCAACCTTGGGTTAACCATAGATCCGGAACTACGATTTGAGAAGCACATCAGTAACTCCACAAGGAATTGTTTTTATAGATTGAAACTCCTATATTCAATTAGAGACTACTTGAGTGTTGATCTACGTAAACAATAAGTGGATAGTTTAATTTTATCAAGACTTAACTATTGTGATACTGTGTATGGCCCATGCCTGTTAGTAAGAACAGAAAAGCTGATACAACGCATACAAAATGCATGTACATGGTTCTGTGTAAGGATACCACCTAGAAGTCATGTCACTCCTTTTATAAACGAAAATAATATTTTGAAAATGGCTGCTAGGAGAAAGTTACATATGGCTAGTTTACTTTTTGGAGTAGTCACTACACAAAAACCGCACTATTTGTTTGAGAAGTTAAGTTGGAGGCAGAGCAAATACGAACCACGTTTTTCTACCCAACCTCTTTGTACATCGACACATAGGACTACAGCATTCAGGGGGTCCTTCAGATACGCCACCACGCACTGTTGGAATAACATTCCTCCACCAGTAAGAGTCCTGAGAACAAAAAAGCATTTTGTGAGTGGCCTAAAGAAATATTTCATGCAGATCCAGCAATCAACATGATTGTAAACTAGAACTAGTACCTAAACAGTAGCTGCTCTTTTTGTACTTACCTCGAGGGTCATGGCCTACGGGCAATGGATATGGCTTTCCAACAGTTGAATGGCGGCTGATTCCTCCCAGTTTAGGTCCGGTCTGTGTCATTGTTACAGGAGGCGGGGTCTTTTTGAAGCTACGTTATCTGGGTGGGACAATATTGGTATAATTTCAATTTTACTTAATGTAAGGCTGGGTTTCTGCGTTGAGTTGTACTTTATGTAGGTACTACGTACGTACATTAGGTATAACTCCATGGGTTTCTGTTTCAATTTATTTAGTAAGGAGTGCAATACAAATACCTATAATAACACTTACCATTAGGATCAGGAGGCTTGGCATTGTTGCAATGAGCAAATTTATAGCTCTGTGCGAAAAAGCATGGTTCACGTTTGCCAACGCCATGGATTGATGATGAATGCCGTTTGCAAATGGCCGCCATCGTAAGTCCCATAGTGCATCTGAAATTATGGTGTCTAAATGAAAACTTAATTGTATCTTTGTAGAGTATTGTTAGTGTATCGAATTTATATTATTATTAAGTAATTTTTTTAGTTCCATTTATTTGTATTACAGTGTTTGTTTATGTATTTTTCATTTTTATTTTAACAATTACGCATTAATACACGTAAATATATATAAGAACTTTTTAATTTTATCGATAAGTACATACTACATATTGACTATAATCAGAATCACACATATTATTCTGTGGAATTTATTTTACTTACCCGATTTATTATGTCACACAGGGGGGCGTCATTACGTTATTCCATGGTTTCTGCTGAAAATCAGCGCTGTGACGATAGGTTTGTCCGAAGTCACAGCACCTGTGACCTGTTCTTGCACAGATGTGATGCACGGTTATTGTAATTGTTCATAATTAGTATAGTTTGTTTGTTTCAAAAGTAGTTATTTTTCCACTCGGCAATCGGCATTTTGTTTTTGTTTTCATTGTTTGTTTGTCGAATTTGTTGTCATCACATAGACCATAGACTAATATCTATAGAATGAGATTATAAACTATTTAGTAAACACTTTGTGAATTGTCTTTGGTCACTGACATCAACCAATGGAGAAGATTGTCAGAATGCTTAAAGTATTGGATGCGAGGCTTTTGGCTACTTAGTATGTTTTTTTTTTTTTTACTTATTTTGTTGTACTGTGCGTTTTGTTTGTGCAGAATAAATAATTTTTCTTTCTTTCTTTCTTCTTTCTTTCTGATTAAAGACCAAATGCCATAATGACATTATACTTGGTAATATTTTGCCAAGTAAAAAATTGACCAAATGAAAATATGCGTACTAAAATCATTCGAAATATTGCAATGGTATAAAAAAAGGTTGCTAAAATTTGTTTGGGTAATGAAAATTTGGCAGTTCTTTTCGGCAAAACGGCAGGATCCCGTTAGTAGCAGGTAGGTATAAAATAAAATACAATAAAGCACACTCCACGCAGAAGACGACCAGACAAGAAAACATGATTCCTATCTGAGCAACCTCCGCAGTAAATGCCGAATATTTGGAGTATAGCTCTCCGCGATAGCTCTCAGGATATAGTTGCAACTACCTCGCACTCTGCTCAGCAGCGACGCAGTTTTTTTACGAATTATTGAAAGCCATCTGTGTGGGTCTCAGCAAACATTTCCGAAGCGCTGCAGAAACAGGGCAGTCGCAACAACATCCTGAATGCATTATTATATTGCACGCGCAGGGCGTCCAGCGATCTCTTGGTGTAGTTGACCCATAGATTGCTTGTATAAAAGCTCTGACAGCAAGCCTTAAAAAGCGTAATTTTGACTTGGTGAAAGCACCGAGCAAATCTACGGGCCAACATGTTACCTCTAACCGCTAAAGAACTACGCTCCGTCTCTATGTCTATATCATCCCTAAGGTCGTCGGTGATGTAATGTCCAAGATATTTAAATTTAGACACTCTGTTTAACGGGAGCCCATTCAGGCGTATTATTTCTGGAACAGAGTCCGGACACCTACCGGCGGCCTTTAAAGTCATATATTCACTCTTGGTGACATTATAAATCAGTCCGTGTGAGGCAGCATAATTCTCACACACTTTGAGCAATTCTCTGATTGCCCCAGCAGTTGGGCCCAGCAGCACCATATCGTCCGCGTAGTTGATGTTATGGACGCTTACTCCATTTACTCGACATCCAATACTCATGCTGCTGAGCTCAGTGATGAGGCCATCAACATACAGATTGAAAAGCCTAGGGGATGTCAAACCCCCTTGTCTCACACCGCATTCCAATCTATATGCTGAAGAGAGAGTGTTAGGGTTCTTTTGATTGGCATACCAGTACTGGAAAATTTTCTGTATTTCAGCAGGCGCACCCCTGTCCCTCAACTTGTCCCAAAGCACATCATAGGAAACAAGATCGAAGGCCTTTGAGAGGTCAAGGAAACAGGAGTATGAGTGTTAGACCATTTAACCTGGTTCTTTTGATTGGCATAGCAGTACTGGAAAATTTTCTGTATTTCAGCAGGCGCACCCCTGTCCCTCAACTTGTCCCAAAGCACATCATAGGAAACAAGATCGAAGGCCTTTGAGAGGTCAAGGAAACAGGAGTACGGAATAGAGACGGAATAGAGCACTCTTACACGCTAAAGCGTTAATTGTGAGGCGTGCAATTAGTGAGCCACAAGGACATAAGGAATTTCTTATTTCAATAAAATTGTACTACAATTAACTTCATATCTGATCTAACAATTAATTTCAATAACAATATAGTCACTATACATATTTCATTCCTACAATAACCATTGTCCCTGACACATCACGTTCCATTGCATCCCATTCACTGATATCCCCGTTCAATTTCGAGCTCACGCAGCAATGGAACAATACATCGCATCTTCGATCAACAATCGTAGTTACAATGTATGTTCACGACTATCGCTTACTGTAATATGCGTGTGAATATTCATGACCGCAGAGCACGAAATCGCTGCGACTAGAGGCGCCATCTGTACAAATAAATAAACTTGAAGTGTATGTGTGTAATCTACACTTAATGCATACGAAAGTATATACGGTACTTATAACAAAAAAATATTTTTTTAATTTTTTATCTCTGTCTGTCTGTATGCCTGTTTGTTCCGGCTAATCTCCGAAACGGCTTGACCGGTTTTCACGGGACTTTCACTAGCAGATGGCTGATATTATAGGGAGTAACTGAGGCTACTTTTATTGCAGGAAAAGCCACGCGGGTGGTGCCACAGGCGGCAGCTAGTTACTAATAATATTCATGCAGTTAGCGCTAAGCGCAAATTCTGCTGTCACAAAATAATCCGCCTATAATGTTCCCACTGTAGGGATAGGCCTCCTCACTTCGAGAGGGAGTAGGCTGTAGTTCACCTAGGCCCAGTGTGGGTTGGTAGATATCACATGTCTTCGAATTTTCGCTTCTATTTGCCGCTTTCCTCACGATGTCTTCCGTCATCGTTTTGAGAGCTGTAATCATGAAATAAATTTCATAAAGTAAAGTAGTTGCTTGGGTTCGAACTCATGACGCTACAACTCGTAAGTTGGTGCCTTTACCACTGAGTCACCACTGCCAAAGCTGGCTGGCTGTCACAGGCATTGTCGGACTGGCCACGGATTGTCAGATTCTATTCAATTCCACAATTAGATAGATAGATAAAATTTATTCAGTGCACACAAAATACATAGCACAATAAAATTAAAAGATAACAAATGAATTTATATAAAAACAATAAGCAAAAAAAAGAAGAACATACTTAAAGAAATAGTAACACTATGACATACTTCACATTAAAGCTTTTACATACTGGCGCGACTCGTCGTTCGACGCGACACGTACCGTATTTTTCGGGTGACCACTGAAAATCAGCGCTGTGCTGTGGGTCCCCCATAGCACAGCATCATGCTGAGTGCAAGCCTTCTTGTCACAGTCATGACGTGCAGCTGCCGACTATTTGTTTTACCAGTTTATGTTTTCATATATCTTGCACGTGTTTCTGTGACAAATAAAATTATTTTTCTTTCTTCTTTCTTTCACCGGTAGAACAAATTCTATGAAAAATTCAAGGAAATTGTTCTACCGGTGTCTCGTCGCGCCAGTATGCAGAAGCCTTAAATCAATATTATCAAAGTGCGGTGTGCGTCTCAAGGTTGCACTAAATGGAAGTCCAGCTCAACATGTGTCAGGCAAATATGCCTGACGCTGATATTCTGCTGGATCCCTGAATCAATCAATCAATCAATCAACTCAGCCTATCGCAGTCCACTGCTGGACATAGGCCTCAACGCCACAACTGCGTCACAACACCCTGTCCTCCGCCCTCCGCATCCAGTCTGAGCCGCATCAGCGCATCTAGCTGGGGGGCGTCCCACACTACGCTTGCCGATACGCGGTCTCCACTCCAGGACTCGTCTGCTCCATCGGCCATCGGTCCTGCGACAAACATGGCCAGCCCACTGCCACTTCAGTTTTCTTACTCTGCAAGCAATATTTACAATATTTTATCAAAACATAAATAAATAATATTGGTAAGATACTTATTTATCTATCCCTGAATCCAATCAATCAATTCAACAATCATTTACTCTCTCGTCACAAAGCTGTGTTAGACACTATGTTGGGAAAAACCTGTTACAGGACACCAGGCCCCCTCCACGCCTACCATGAGCTCTTACAGAGATACCGTGCAAGAGTCGAAGTTAAACAATATGCTTAACAAAATAAAAACTAAGTAAGAGTTAAGACACTATGCTTATTCTATGAGTAAACGGTGACTTTCGATACGCTTGGTTTTTATGGAAAATTTTAACTGATCTAGCCACGGCCGTCGAGGCATCTCCGTGCTCTATGTTCATGACTAATCATAAGGGAAGCGGTATTCAATGGCATGTGCGGAGTTCATGGAATATGGTAGCGTAATCTGTCAACGTTTCAGCCGTTTTGTTGGTTTGGTGATCGCAATCTTGACTGCTGAGCATGGGGCCTGGGTTCGATCCCTACCTAGATTAAGCAAAGGTATATTGGGTTTTTTTCAATTCGAGAGAATTTGAGAGCATTAAGAGTTTAAGAATTCGAGCTGTGGGTCGTAGGGTCGATCCCAGGACTTTGTTTTGTGTAAATTATTCATCACCACTTCTCTCAAAATGGTGAAGGATAACATCGTTAGGAAACCGGCATGTCTTAGAACTATTAATCCACTAACTCACATTGAGCCCTTTTTTTTTGGGTGGGAAATGATTAAATATCTTCTCCCGCTCTTGGGGTGGGAGGGCGTGTCAGACTTTTACTGACTAAAACCAACCCGTGTTCCTTCAGTTGCCTGCGTGCCAGGGCTACGATATCCCTTTCAGACAAACTCGCAACCCTGGCAGAAACCCACATTGGGCCCTCGTGGTGGAATACGGGCCACGGGGATCTCACAGACAGGGGGCTTGTGCTTATGCAGTTCCAATTTGTGGGAGTGTAGGTTTATGCGCAACTGTTCTCTGCTATATATTTGCGAGGAGCATAGAATTTTCGAAAAGCGATTTATATAATAGCACAAAAAAAACAACGTAAAAATAAGTCTTACTAAAATCTGAAAGTGTTGACTACGTATATTGTTCTTCTTTCACGCAGCTACAGAGCAATTAATCGTAGTGATTTTTGGCATAGAGAATGTGTATGGCGGTGAATGACAAAGGCTACTTTTTCCTACTTTATATCAGAAAAATTTACGGTTCCTGTGGGATAGTCCAAGGGTAAAGGCGAGTAGGACATAAAAGCATTTTGATAACAAGCTTAGCAGGTATTAATGAATTATTCGAAACAAACAAGTTATCAACAATAATTGATATAATCATGTCACGGCCTTATAGATCCTACGAACCGAAATCTGGTAAATTTTAATTAGCATTATTGAGCTTTCGGATCGAAAACCGATAGCTGGTTTAATTAATTATTATAGTATAAATGCGGTTTGTTAATATTATACGTTATTCCGCGTTGATATATTAGTGATGTTTGATTAATCAGTCTACTCGATGCATACCTGGCTTACTTATGGAGGTACAAAGTTAGGTTCTGTAAAATAAAATTGATCAATAGTAGATTGTTATACAAGGGATCAAAGGGATCAAAACCCACCTCATACCTAAATAGGTATTTCACCCGAAGTAAACACTCTGCTTTTCATTTCGAATATGAGGAAAGTAAATAAAAAACTTTAAGTTAAACAAACAATATTTTATTAAAACAAATAAATAATATTGGTAAGATAATTATTTATCTATTTAACAATAAGTATTATTAAAATTAGAGCAATTATTAAACGTAAGGGCCAGGTTCTTTCCTGGTATATTATTAATGTTGGATATTTTTTTGCTAAACTTTTGTTGTGTTTCTGTTAGTGTTGGAGAAAGCAATTTTTTGTCATTTTCTTCAGCTCGAATGGTTTTTTTTACTTCGCTTCGGATAGTCTTTGGAAGTACTAGGTTGTAGACAGAATTCCGAGGAATGTAGATTTATTGTTTTTGTTATTTTACTTGATATTTTAGTCTTAATTTCTACTGATAATTCTATGTATCCTTCGACTACTTAACTAGATTTCCATCCGCCGTGTCTTTTAGTTGTAGTCAAATCTGCGCTTAAATCAGCTAACAATGTAGCTGAAGTTCTGCAGAAGCAGTGACTAGAATATAAGTTTGGATTTGGAAAATTAAGGTACGTGGCTATTTGTTCCGGGATACCAGACATTTTGTTTTTTTCAATTACTATACCAGTAACACGTTTTCCGAAAAATACTCTTTTTTCAGCGCGCCATTTCATAAAAAACTTGTAAACTACATGGATGCAATAAATGATGATTAATTGATAAATTTAAAAAATATCGTAAGTTTTTAAGCACATTTCTTTTAATTTTGGCGGTAAAAGTTTTTCCACTGCGGTTTTAGCCTCTCCTCTAATGAAATCAGGCGTTAAATTCATAACTGATGAACTCATTATAAAAAAAAAATCTGTTTATGTAAATAATTAGCACTCGACAAAACATTTGCAGATCGAATTGCCGCTTCCCGTCTTTTTATGTTTCTTTTTCTGTGGCATTCTACCAGCTAGTCTTTTTAGGGTTCCGTACCAAAATGGTGAAAAGGAACCCTTATGGTGAGACTTATTCTGTCTGTCTGTCTGTCTGTCACAGCTGGATATCTCAAGAACTACTAATTCTATCAACTTGAAATTTGGAATAGTTTTAGATGACGTTTACCCAACTATTTTGCAAACAAGAAAGAAATTTAAAAAAAAAATATCTTTATTGCAACAGGGTCTGAGGGTTAAAAATTCGAATGAAGTCTACTAGGGTATGTGGGTCATATGAAAGAGCGCTGTTTACAAATTCTCAAACATATTTTTGTTATCGTTTTCGACTTTGAATAAAAATTAAAAAAAAAATACCGTTCCCCTTATCTCCGAAGTTTGCATAGAGAAAAATCTAAAATTATTCTATGTGATAGAAGTTTATGTAAAGAATACAGGAAAATAAAACGATGTCTCTAAATAGCACAGTTTTTCAGAAATCATCAACATCATAATATACGTACGGAACCCTCGGTGCGCGAGTCCGACTCGCTCTTGACCGATTTTTTTATCATTGATGATGGTAAATATTTAGCTCAAATGTATGTAAAATAAGTAATAACTCAGTGTAAAGTAAATTATAAGTATAAAGTCATGTTATAATATAAAAATGTTGATAATATTTTTTCATTACAATTATACGCCGTCATTGAACAGAGTGGCTCTGTAAAAAGTTGGGACATGGCTTGCAAAGTTTTTACATTTTTTGACAGTAGGGAAAATTGTTACTACTCAAATTTGTGTGGTTCTTTCCTCAAAATACCATTTCAGACGCGGATCTACATGGTCCTCACATTATCTGACCAAGATTATGTCTGGACTTTAAAGGAGACTTTGACCCCTGAGTTTGTTTCGCCATTTCTTCTCAGAGGTAGTCAGATAGGAAATGTCGACTACATCTAGCTTATTTTTTATTTTTTTATATGACGTGTAAACGTGATTCCGATATCCTATTTACAGAATAAACGATTTCATTTCATTTCGTTACCCTGGGACGGAAAGTACTGTTTTCATCCCTCTGATCACGTAACTTCAAGCGTACTTTCCAAGTATGAGAAATGAAAAATGTTTTACACAACTGTGGACATGCTGTGGAAACACTCGTTTAAAATACTTTCATTTGTTTCTTGCCTTATTTGAAACTTCAGACACTCACTTTTATTTTTGGGGTATAATTTCGTTACCATCTTCAATGTGATGTAGGTACCTACAGTCGGCCCGGCTGTGCCAAATCATACTAAACCGAACAAGTGTGTAGCATGGATTTCCCTCTCAAAGAGAGCAGGAGTGTGTCCCTGAAGTAGGAACATTATAGACTGATTAGAATATGCTTAAGCTTATGCCTAAAGAAAAAAAATCGGTTGTCTGTAAAGTCGGTTTACTGACGATAGTTGAACGTGACAACGTCATAAGAATCGCCGCAATTATCGTTGCTATAAACAATTGATACCACATTCACTTTTCACTGCACTTCATACTTGACGAAAACATGTAAATGTATTATTGTATAGCAGCTGACCACGCGGACGCATCGCTCACTCAACTAGGAGAGAGACAGATGTCGAACGCTGCTGAACGCGGAGGCCGATTGTGCCTCTTTGTCGCTCTCGCTTGCACTTCAAGCCTTAAATGGAACGCCTCAGAGCGAGGTAACGCCGCATGAGTCATGTTTTTTCGTGCGTGCGGCCGGCTCCATCGAATTATAAGACGTTGTCACGTCAAAAAAAAAGAAAAGTGAAGCAATTATTTATTGATATGAAACAAGTAAAACCGATTGTTGGCGGGGCGACGCATGCTGCGTGGCGATCGGCCACTATACACTTGTACAGTCTATATGTAGTAGTGTGTAAATGTGTGTGTAGTGTGATTTTTCACACCTGCCAGTCGTCCCATGACGGCTCAGTTTTTTATTTATTTATCTGTGTTAATCCAAAAATGCAGTGTAGCAATGTGGTGCAGTGGCCCAGGGATAACGGCGGTTTACTTTGTGTAAATAATTTCATCACCACTGCTCCCAAAACGGTGAAGGAAAAGATCGTGAGGAAACCGGCATGTCCTAGAAACAAAATTTCGAAGACATGTGACATCTACCAACCCACACTGGGCCCACGTGGTAGGATTACAGCCCACTCCCTCTCAAAAAAGAGGAGGCCTATGTCGAATCGCAGTGTAGGTGCATCGTCTACCTGCCAGGGTTGCGAGTTTGTCCGAAAGGGATATCGTGGCCCTGGCACGCAGGTAACAGAAGGAACACGGGTGGGTTTTAGTCAGTAAAAGTCGGACACTCTGGGCCCTCCTAGAGCGGGAGAAATTATTTGATAATTTCCCGCCCAAAAAAAAGGGTGCATCGTCTACACATATAATTCATGTACTTATACAAAATTTTGTAAAACATTTTAAAAGAGTTTCTTGCCCATTCCCATACGAAACTACCTTTTGGAAGGGGCTACTAGAATCAATTCTATTTTTTTTGTAAATATTGACGTTCAAAGGTGCCGTATCTATGTGCCTATTTGAAATAAATAATTTGACTTTGCAGCAGTGGGAACATTATAAGCTGATTATGCCAATCCAAAAATAACTTAAGCATTCACAATTTCTTCTTACACACTAACCCCCTTAACTTGATATTGGAGGCGACCAACATTCTTTATTACCTAACCGTAACAGCCACCAGATAAGACTTTCACGCCATTTTGTGCAACAACGGGTCCTTTAGTTACGTAAGAAGTTAATAATTATTGGAAGTACGAAACTATCGTAAAAGTTACCAAACTGGCACTGTGACGACACTAACTGTCAAAATGAAACCCATTGCTTTAATCGGTTTTATTTTGATTTTATTTTATGTTTTTAATATAATTTTATAATTCTAATTTTGATTTTATTTCTATTGTAAAATTTATTTATAACAATTGGTCCTTAATTAAAATATATTATACAAGCTAACTCTAAAATATGTAAAGTATGTACAAGTAGGTATATAATAAAATAATTAAAAAGGGGAAAGTGCTCATATTTATATTGTTTAATCAATTATTTATATTTAAATATAGTTAACCTTTAAAAAAAAATATAGTTTACCTTTTAAATTTGAATTTTGTACAATATAATTATGATCCTAAATGGATTGAAATAAATGATTTTTTAATTTGAATTGCGATCAATTGTCATTTTATGTGTGTTACGCAATTAGCCCGCTGGTCGTACACGCAGAACGGTTGCGTATACTAAGCACCTGACCTTTCTGAAGGACATGGTGATATTATGGTCTTTTAAGCATATAACATAACTTAATTCGCTCACAATCTTCTTCAAAGCACCAAGAACTCTCAAGCACCTCGTATTTTCTAGTAATGGTCGCAGCGAAGTACAGTCGCTA
Source organism: Tiliacea citrago (assembly GCA_963921375.1). Taxonomy (NCBI): domain Eukaryota; kingdom Metazoa; phylum Arthropoda; class Insecta; order Lepidoptera; family Noctuidae; genus Tiliacea; species Tiliacea citrago. Next base: position 10,936,886 of record OY992804.1, read on the forward strand.
CCATTATCTGAAGTGGTAAATGTTAAACGTGAACTTTGCGTGTTTTTCGCTACATTTGTGACAATAACAATATTGGAAGCTTGCTGGGATTCTGTCTGTTTTATGATGCTCAATGTACCTGTGTCAAAGTGTCATGAGTTGGGGAGTATTTTTATGGTGTGTCATAGCACTTATGATACCAAGTGTACATTGGATCTAGATTTGAATTTCTTGGAAATTACAGTTTTTTATTCTGGATTAGTTAGACAAGATAAGTTTTTATTTGCCTTAAACATGGTATAAAGTTATGGATAATAATTTTCCAGGCGACTAATAACTTAAAGGGCGACTAACTATTTGCTACTAAAATAATAACTTGGCAGCGATTATTAGTCATCTACTGTTATTGAATCATTTGGGTTAGGTTAGGTTAGAACAGTAACCATTCCACCCGCCGAGCGCCAGATCCCCTCTATTGTTGGTAAATTCAGTTACCAAAACAAAAATTCGATGCCAGTTTAAATTAAAATAAAGCTAAAAACTGATTATTGAGCTGCTACTTTCTACTTAAAATAATACTTCGCTGTAGCTGCCAACCTATTATTTTTGCTGCCGGCTTTAATTATTTTTTAATCCCAAATTCAGATTAATTTGTCGCCGTGTTAAATACATGCCTAAAGTTATTACAGTTCAGTCTTGATATAATGATATAATGTCTACATGTTTAGCTATAGGTACCGAATTTTGTATCAATTGCATGCCAAATATTTAATAAACTGTCGTAGATTAATTGGTTATTCAATAATAGTCATTCGGATCATACTTTACAAACATTTTTATTAAAATCTACCTGTACATGCATATTTTAAATTTCAAGTTAAAGAAATCTTAATGTCATAAAAGTTATGTCCATTCAGCCATGTTTGTTTTTAAATGAGTTAGTATTATTTTTAATAATTTGAGTTATTTTGGTAGTTGAATAATGATTTGCATAGCCCTGGCTAATGAACATTTTTAGCATGCGGATAATTAGTTTGAAATGTGTGCAGTTTATTGTCAGTTTATGACCGATTTTCATGAATAACTATTATGTTCGTAATGTGTGTATACTATTTTTTAACCTTTTTAACGCAACATTAAAAAAAAAGAAGAAACATTCGCTTTATTCTATTCTATAACGCCTATTTTCCCCGAAGGGGGGTATACCACACACGTTTCGCCAATTATGTATAAGTCCCTTATAATAGAGGGCGAGCCTATGCCATCAACCGGGCACAAATCCAGACTCCGGGCTGCTAATGAGAAATTCCTGATGGAAAAACCCAATAACAATTTGCCTGGCCTGATTTATCAATTTTATTTCATTGGAAATTTCTCTAAAGCGTACCCTAAATCAAAGCGAATTCATTAATATTACCTATGTTTATTTGAATTTAATGGGAAACAAAACAATGCATTTCCACCATGACAGATGTCAATAAATAATTATGTCACGTCAGTCAGGGTGGCAGGGAGAAGGCTCCAAGGCGCCGATACTTTAGGTAATTTAGTTTTACGTTGAAAATAATGGTAATTAAAAATAAATAAAATCATTGTATCTGCTCTAAATTTAGTTCAGTTAATAGACAAAGTTTCATGATCTAATTTGAAGTATTTTTTAATACTAGCGGTTTATTGTTCTGTTTGGAGGTAACATTGTATTTTTTTTTCTGTCGAGTAAATTTTATGGAATCGTGTTTTTGGCAAACATAGTACTTGACATTAATCTTCAACTTTACTATTATATTCATTCAAAATTATATTACATTATTTTCGATATAACGGAGGATCATGGTAAGCAATTTGAGGTATTGTAGACGTTTAACAGAATTATTGAATAAACTTGATGGCTGATTCCCGTATTTAAAATATTTCAAAATCTGGGCACTGGGACACTTAATAAATATTCCAACTTATATGTATACCTACATTATCAGCAAATAAATGATTTCTTTCTTTATTTCTGGTCGCAATATCAATCTCAACGAAAATCAATGTCAAATACTTGTCAAAAATGCAGGTAAATTAGAGGTATTTTTGATAGTTTGTGACTGAGATTTGAATATGAACGTTCTAAAATAAGGGGATTGCCTCTCAGATATTTGATATATATTCATTAATTCATAATTGCTAATTAATTTTAACGGTGACACGACCAACCATAGCTGATAGTGCAGTGGCTATTGCACGCCTCACAACGCTTCCAACATAAAATCGTTGCTATGTTATCAAATGTGTACATGGAATTCATATTAGTAGGAAAGTTTTAAAAGCTAGAGACTTGACTTCTTTTTTTTTTTTTAAACGTGGCCCCACACTAAAAATTTCTCCTATATCGTGGGTGCGTTTACAAACATTTAAACTCACATACACAAACAGCCAGACCCGGAACAACTACTTATAGGTCATACAAATATTTGTTCCATGCGGGAATCGAACCCGCGACACGCAGCGCAGCAGTCAATCGCTTAACCACTGCACCAACCGTGCCGTAAATTATAAGATTAATGATTATATTTTTAGATACTTATAATTATTATGTTATTTAGAACAAATAATTTAATTGAAAAATTGTGTTTAATGCTTTCCGATGGGAAGTGTGTCTGTTTGTCGTCACGATTTATATCGACACACAATAGATTAATCTAAATCTTTTTCTTTAAGTTTTCTTTCATCTTTCAGATGAGTCCTATTGGACACATAACCGTTCAAAAGATATTAACAAAAATCGATGTATTTTTTTAGATTTTCTTTAAAAAAAAAATTATGCGATAAGTTTGCTCTTGACCTTAGTCTAGGTCAGAGGTGACAGAGATAAAGTCGACGATGGAGTGAGCTTACCCAGAAGAAGCCTGTTCACTCTCACTTTGAAGAGATTAGGGTTATATGCGTTCGGAAACACAGACGCAGGCAGAGAGTTCCACTCTTTTGCTGTGCGCATGAAAGACATTTGGAAACGCTTAGTGCGACTTGGTGGAATAGCAACCAGGATAAGATTTATCGTCAACATGTTTCTGAGAGTCCGCGTATCACTGGTCAGTTTCCCTCACTCGTCAGTTTATTTCATTCGTCAGTTTCGTTGACAAGTCAGTTTCACTGATTGGTCAGTTTTCCGGATTAGACTGAGGCATGCACTTTTGGATTTTCCATTTTTTTTTATATTGAATCGCAAGGTGATTTACGGTTCAATATTGAATCTCGACAGTATTTTTATTTAGTAAGTTTTCAAATAAGTACAACAATTAGTAAGTAAAGCCATCCATTATTCAGATAGAAACAATGAAAGTGGATATATAAATGTGTAGAATAATATCAAATATCATTTCAAAACAGACTATAATGAACCATGTACATACACACAGCACAGTGACAGAACAAAAAAGTACTAAAATATTCAAACAAAACGTGGCAACATTACTTAAAACAACAACGAACTATATTACCAAGCGTGAAAAATATAAAAAAATGTTGGCAACACCACAAAATATTCATGTCTGGGAACAATGTGCATCTCGCAGCGTTGACATGTAATTTCAGTTCCTCGCACGAGAATAATGTGGAAATGCATCGGATGACCGTAATGATTCAGAATTGCATAGACTACAGTTTTAAAGTTGATTTTTGTGAGAAAAATAGACGAAACGACGAAAATGACAAGTTTTTCAATGGCGATCAAGCTACTTGCCATTGATATTTGCATTTTTTTTCAATGCTTCATTGGTCTAGTGGTCGCAAGGTCTACTGCTGTAAGTGAGGTCCTGGCCTTGATTCCCGGGTCGGGCAAAGTGTTATTAGGTTTTCCATCTGCAATTTCGTAGTTGCAATCCGGAGTCAGGATTTGGGCCCAGTTGATGGCAATAAGCTCGCTCCCTAATATTACAAAATGTGGGGGTCGGTACGCCACTTGACTTCCTCAGCCTTCGGGCAATTTATGCCAAATGGGGTCAATACTCTTGCACCTTGTTATGCAGTACGATTTTTTTTAAATACTTCATTTAGGTACTATTTGTATAATTGTATCTTTTAATGGAGAGATTTTTTTTTAGGCATGATGTTATGTTAGCAAGCTTTTTTAGATCCTGACAATTACCTAAACTTTTTTTTTTTTGACTGAATATCAATATTTAATTCATCACCCAATCCCCAAATTACCCAATCTCTTCACCACCCTTGGTTGACTGGTATAGAATGCCTAAGGCATTAAGTCCGCCTTTGTACCTTTTTGTGTGTAAAAAGTTCAAATAAATAAATCACACTAATATAATAAAGGCGAAAGTTTGTGAGTGTGTGTGTGTGTATGTTTGTTACTTCTTCACGCTCAAACGGCTGGACCAATTTTTATAAAATTTTGTATGGAGGTAGCTGACATACTGGATTAAGACATAAGCTACTTTTTATCCCGATATTCCCACGGGATCGAGACTTACGCGGGTGAAACTGCGGGGCGCAGCTAGTAATTCATATGTCTGTACCAGCTTATTAGGTACTAGCTATTGGGCCCATCGTCGACGACGTTAGTGAAAAGGGACCTTATTATCATTATTAACTAGTTTGCGATTGGTTTTGTCGTGTACGGACCGCATCATCACCATCTGCCTAGCCTTTTCCCAACTATGTTGGGGTCGGCTTCCAGTCTAACTGGATGCAGCTGAATACTAGTATTTTAAACGGAGCCACTGCTTATTTGACCTCCATCCACAACCCACTTACTGTGTTGTGGAGCACAGTGGCTGGTCACGATACCCCTTGGTTAGACTGGTTGTCAGACTTTCTGGCTTCTGACGACCAGTAATTACTGTTATAGCTAAAACGATAATGATAAATGATTTATTTCTATAAGTAGGTTTGTACAAATACTTTTACACGTCAATCATATTTTAAAAACTAGATGAGGTTTCCTATCTGACTACTCTGATAAGAAAGGCTGAAACAAACTCAGAGGTCACAGTATCTTTTAAAATACAAACATAATCTTGGTCAGATTATGTGAAGACCATGTAGATTGGTGTCTGAAATTATCTTTTGATGAAAGAACCACACAGATTGAGGGGGACCTGTCCAGTCAGTGCACGCGTTTGTCAGTAATAATTCTCATATGTATTTCTTACCCAGATAAGAACTAAAAATAAAGAAAAAAAAAATATGGTGCATAATATAGGAATGCATCGGTTGACGCTAACGACTTACTTAATGGATGTTGGTCGTTAGGGAAATAACGTTTACATATAAAATCCGGTCAGGAGTGTAAAAATAGTTATTTTGGTAAACATGTAACATAAGAGACAAAGTAAGTCTTTTCACGTAGGTACTTAATATTTTGTTCTGTCATACGTAGATCTTTGACAGTAGTTACGGGTAGTCAGAAGCCCAAAAGATTGGCAAACCAGTCTTACTAAAAGGTATCGTGTTACCCAGTAACTGAGTTGTGGCGGTCGCTCCATGTAAATTCCATGTGATTTGATTTGATTTGCACGATGTAAAATACTGGTATTCAGCTGCATCCGATTAGACTGGAAGCTGACCCCAACATACTAAGGAAAAGGCTCGGCAGATTGACATAATGCTTTATGATCATCATATAAAAGTACATAAAAGTCCCTAATGTCAGGGATACACACTACTAGTTTTTCAAAGCTAGAATAACAAGCTAGAAACTGTATTCTATCCTGGCTTGGCACAAGCTAGTGCTATTTACACAATGCTAGTAAATTTTAAGTTAATAGCATTACGGTGATTTAGTCCTTAGAGTAAAATGATCCGATTGGGTACTATCTTCGCCAGCCACACGAGGCTAGTACACAAGCCAGTCTACTCCGAACATAAACCCGAAGTATCGGCCGAATGATCGGCCATTTCTTGACTACGGCAAACTATAGCTGACTACGGCGAAACTAAAAAAAAACGACAGTCAAAGAGATAAGCCTAACAGTCAAAGTCAAAAAAGGAAACTGTGGAAGTTATAAAACGGCCGAACATTCGGCCGATACTTCGGATTATCGCTTCGGAGTAGACCCTAGGATAGTAAAATCGGTGGGGGCGCTACAGCTCAAAAATTAGAACCCTATCCTTTTAAACTATCCTGGCTTGAGATGCTAGCTTACTAGCTTATAAAGAAATAACTTAATTTCTATGCTAGAAGTTAAGTTGGTTCTTTATACCCGCCCACGCTCCCTTTCACAGAAAGAGGAGGCTTGTGTCCCAGCAGTGGGAACATTATAGGCTAATTATGTTGTTATAACCCAGAGTTACTAGCTTGATAGTTTACTAACTAGCTTCAAAAACTAGCCTCGTGTATCCCAGGCATAAAAGGCACATCCTCCTCTACCACCTACTCATATTTCAATGGATTTTTAACCGAGTTCTAAAAAAGGAGGAGGTTCTCAATTTGGATGTTTGTATTTTATTTTTATGTTTGTTCGTGCATAACTCCGTCACTTGCCAACCGATTTGAAAAATTCTTTTTTTTTTTAGAAAGGGTATACTTCCCAAATGGTCCCATGAAAATTTTATCCAAATCGGACAAGCTGTTTTTGAAAAATCAACAAACATCTAAAAAATTATCTACATTGTCCTACATTAACGATCTTTTCGTTTACTCTGCATTGCGTTTTTTGTTCGCGCATAACTCCATCATTTACAAATAAAAAATAACCGACTTCCAAAAAAACACTACAAAGTGAAAAATAACTTTAATTTCGAAAGTCGGTGGCATAAAACAAAAATACAGATCCAATGACACCGACTTCCGAAATTAAAATTATTTTTCACTTTGTAGTGTTTTTTTGGAAGTCGGTTATTTTTTTGTGTAAAAAGTTTTTTCAAACACCAAGCCAACCAACCTGCGATACCAAGTTTGAGACAAAGTTGATATTTGTCCTAAGCCTGTAAATAAACAGATACATGGAATATTTATTTGACGCATGTGCGAGCGGCTGAGACACCACGTATCACTGTTGACAGTCCGTCATCTCTTACTACGTACTTGTTTACGTTTACGTGGCGTCTCGCGGCGCGTCGGACGTTTTTTCTGTTTACAGAGAGAGAGGCGGTGCGTGCAGCGGCCCGCGACATCACACGCGTAAACACAAACATATGGCAATATACGATGTTGTTTACGGAGACGTGGGGCGTGAAGAGTAGCGGTGTCCGCCGCTGCGGAACTTCTTGTGTAGCGTAGCGGGTATCGCCGTATGCTCGTACCGGGGCGTGCGACGCCGCGGGTGTTGATACGTTTTACTCTGAACGGAAAATTACAGAAACGCAACGCCGCGTGCACCGCCGCGATAATCGTCGCGTGCGACGCGGCGGTGCCATGCGCGTGCTCCGCCTGCGTTTCAAGCAAAAGCGTGTCAAATGTTCTTTACGGAGACGCGGGGCGTGAAGATTAGCGGTGTCCGCCGCTGCGGCCGCGGCGGAAATTCTAGCGTGATCCGCCTGCATTTCAAGCAAACGCGTGTAAAATCGTTTCTCCGTAAACGCTCTCATACAACGCTATATGTTTGAATTTACTGCGGGCCGGACCGCCCAACGCGACACGCGACGCCCCGCGTCTCCGTAAACAAAGCCTAAGACCTCCATCATGGGCGTGTACGTGCAGGTGTATGAAAAATAATACTCGCAAAATAACACACTTAATTTACGCACAAATATCGCAACAAAACTTAACCACAAAAAATAATGATTACAATGATCATCACTGATTAAGTCAAATCATAATGACTTTTTAAGCTTGCATTTAGAGCCAATATATTTGAGCGTATGCACCGCGTTACGATCGCGTCAAAAGTGATCCCTCCGCCGCCATGACACTCACAACCCCATTCGGTGTTACCCGCACTAAATAAAAATACCACTAAAGAAATTAATTCTAAAAATAATCGATTACAACTTTAACAAAGTGTTACAATAAATCGACTTAATCATCCCTCGCCATCACATTAAATAAATCGGAACATAAAAGCAATGCTGTGTGGTATTAAAAATTCATATTATTATGATACTTAGTACTTTCCCGGACGATCCCTTTTAAAGAATCTCTACTATCATATTTCCTTAAAACCCCGCCGAAACCACAAAAGTCGCTTGAAACATAACCAGCACCCCAATTGCGTAGAGATCGCCCAGTATAAAACTGCACGCCCCTCCACTAAAATTTATATTAAAATGTGTATGCAACAAGCAGTGGCTTTCAATCGAAATCCAAAAGATTTTTAAGGAAATCGATAATCCTCTCATGTTTGGAAAAAACCGGCCAAGAAAACATGTTCATACATTGATATAACCCACGGTCAATTTTCCAACTGAAAATTTAAGTTTGTAATCGCAAAAAATGTTTTTTATGTGATAAAACTACAAATAATACATGCCTAACAGCGTGAAATCCTGGACTACTCACAGCTATGACAATCTCATGAAAGAGACGGTATAATAAAATTGTACTTCGAATTACATTCAGTAAGGTAAACAATTAAACAGTCGGTATATGCCGAGCTCAATATTTATGCAAGAGATTTGTTTATGTAAACCCTGCATGAGAACGAAGCAAATATTAATACAGCTTATAAGGTAATACGAATGTGGAAGACATGTCTAAGGCCGTTTCCTGATTTGCCGGAATGGTTGTATTGCGTCGAGAAATGAATGAATCGTGTTTGTGCCTTCTTCCCATGGGGGTAGAAAATATAGAACGCCACCTCCTACGCTCCTTACATACTCCTTTTGCTTCGGCTACGTTCATTCATCTCGTCATACACGCACGCCGGTTGCGATTTTTACGCACCTGACCTTTCTGAAGAACATCACCAATTATAATAGATCAATGATTTTTATTTCTGTAAGTAGGTTTGTACAAACACTTTTACACATCAATCATATTTTAAAACTAGATGAGGTCGGCGATTCCTATCTGACTACTCTGAGAAGAAAGGCCGAAACAAACTTAGAGGTCACAGTCTCATTTAAAGTCCAGACATAATCTTGGTCAGATCATGTGAAGGCCATGTAGATTGGTGTCTGAAATGGTCTTTTGAGGAAAGAACCACACAGATTGAGTGGACCTGACCAGTCAGTGCACGCATTTGTCAGCAATCGTGCAGCTCTACTCAGAACTTAAGGAGCTCAACGATGCGACGATCAATACCAAAGAAAGGACGTTTGGGTAGGCCGCATAAATGACTCAAACTGCCAGACCAGGATTAATACTATTACTATAGGATTAATACTATTCACATTCACAATAATTAAAACAATATAATACTTAACATGTAAATATTCATGTCATTACGTTTTCTATTATGTCCTCCTAAGGCGCTTTCACTCACCCCTGCTTTGTAATACCTTTTGTTAGTCGCAAAAACCACAACCTTAGTAAATTTAATGTAAATGATACCAAACCGTTTGCATTTCAACTCGTATCGTACAAGAAAACTGTGAACCCATAAACGCATACAGTTCAAGTTCATATTCCCACCTCCACGTTTGGACTTAACCGCTGTAGTTATTGAAACAAGGTTCCTGAAGAGCATTTTACAAACAGAGACAATACAAAGTGGTTTGGAGACACTTCTCTAGGATATCCTACCATTTGCTGTAGCTGAAAATAAGATAAGAGCTTTTCTAAAGTGTGATTTTGGTTAAATCTATATACTCGTAAACTCGACGTGTTCATCATCATTTTCAACTAATGGACATCCAGTCAGTGAGGGACGTATGGCTAAGTAATAAAGCTGCACTGGTTGATCGATAAGGTTAAGCTACGCTTACCGCGGTTGGTACGTGGATGTGTGACCATCTCTGACAACCAGTCTTACCAAGGGGTATCGTGTTACCAGTAACTGGGTTGTGGAGGCCAGATAGTCGCTCCATGTTTAATACTGGTATTCAGCTGCGTCCGTTTAGACTGGAAGTTGACTCAACATAGTCGAGATAAGGCTAGGCAGAGACATCTAGTCTACTAGTCGACTAAGGCCTCATTTACGGAGACGCGGGGCGTCTCGCGTGGCGTGCAGCGTGGCGTCTCGCGGCGCGTCGGACGTTTTTTCTGTTGTACAGAGAGGCGGTGCGTGCAGCGGCCCGCGTCATCACACGCGCAAACACAAACATATGGCAATGTACGATGTTGTTTACGGAGACGTGGGGCGTGAAGAGTAGCGGTGTCCGCCGCTGCGGCCGCGGCGGAACTTCTAGTGTGTAGCGTAGCGGGTATCGCCGTATGCTCGTACTGGGGCGTGCGACGCCGCGGGTGTTGATACATTTTACTCTGAACGGAGAATTACAGAAACGCAACGCCGCATGCACCGCCGCGATAATCGTCGCGTGCGACGCGGCGGCGGTGCCATGCGCGTGCTCCGCCTGCGTTTCAAGGAAAATCGTGTCAAATCGCTTCTCCGTAAACGCTCTCATACAATGCCTTATGTTTGAATTTAGTGCGGGCCGGACCGCCTAACACGACGCGCGACGCTCCGCGTCTCCGTAAATAAGGCCTAACCCGCCCCCGTGTGGTGGATTACGGCCCACTCCCTCTCTCCTGTGTCCCAGCAGTCGGTACTATAGATTGAATAATGCAGCCAGTGGGCAGCAGTCAGTGAGGTTACTAACACGCTGATTACTGGTCAAACTGACGTCACCAAGCGTGGTTACAGTTTACCACATATACATCACAATATTGCTTAATTCGATCATTGGAGATTAGGAACCAATACTTAATCAGGCTATAATATTGCCAGTGCTGGAACACAGGCCTCCTCTCTGTGAGAGGGAATGGGCCGTAATCCACCACGCAAATAAATAATTGCTAAAGTAATTGTGTCTGTGTGTCTGTTACCTGTTCACCAGGGACCGAAACCGGTATAGTCAATACCGGTATTTTTAAAGGTTACCTTAATTCTTAGAAATTGAATACAATCGGTATTAATACCGGTTACCGAAATAAAGATTACCTCTATCTTACACGTGCCGTCGGCAAGGACAAAGGGCGCGCATTGCCTGTGTGTGAGTCGATCCGCGCGCCGACCAATCACGGTCCTGGCTTTAGGTAATCGGTATTGAAACGGTAACCTAAATAGAGGTAACATATTTCTTCTTCCTATGGTTACCCAGATAGCGGTATTCTTAATCGTAGAGGTAAATTAAATTCTTCAATACCTGTACCGTAATTTATAAAGGTTTCCAGTCCCTGCTTTTCACGCATAAACTACTGAACTGATTGTGATAAAATTTGACACATTATTATTATAGGTAGTCTGAGACCGGGAAAAGGACATTACGCTACTTTTCATTATGGATATTTGTCAAAATACATGCGGACGAAGTCACGGGCAAGAGTTAGTTTGAAATAAAAATCAGAACCATTTAATAAAACTAGTGGTCGCCAACTGGTCAAAATTTTACCCCCTCTACTTACAATCTATAAAGTACTTACTTATTCCATGCTCAAGCTGTCACTTCTGTCACCTATCTATCTTCAAGTCATGAGGCCCTGGTACTATGTTTGTGTGTGTGCCAAACGCATGGTAGTGTGTGTAATGTTTTTTTATTAATTTAATTTATTTCTAATGCATAGTAGGTAAAAAAAAAAAAAAAAATTCAAACTCCTCCGACCGCGTTATTTTCGTAATAATGGGTACAAAGTTATTATAAAGCGTAACACTCGTAGCGGCGCCGCGGCGGCGTCCTGAAAATGATTGTTGGCAGAGCGGACTGTCCCATCCAAACATCACTGGTTGAAGTTAGATATAGGAAAGTTATTAATTAAATTAAGTACTAATATCACTGAAATAGTAGCTTATAAGCACAATCTGTTACTAACCACTAAAAAATGCTTAGGTCTGAAATAAAACTTTTTTTATTTTTTATTATTAATAAAATCATGATGAACAAACAACTTGACAATACTCAGTGTTGTACAGAGACAGTACACAGACACTGGCGAGAACTAACGTCTTCTTTTACAAAAATCTCACCCAAAACTCGAACCAAAAACAATTCTATATCCTATAGTAATATCTAGCTATATCCCTCGTGGGTCTAACACAGTTTTCGTTGAAATGACTCGCGTCGCTAGCCACTTTCACATGCGATGTCCGGTGGCTTATATGATACCCACTGAGGTACAGGTACAAAGAGAGTAAAAGAAATGGGGTAAATTATAAGTAATATTATTTTTATACTGGTGATATTGTTGCTTTAAGCTGTTGATATTTTTAGTCTGTGTTTGTTGTGAATGTTTTTATGCTATGCTAGGGTTTATAATTCAAACTCAAAGCATTTATTTCAATTAAACTATACAGGGTTATTGGTAAAACACCAACAACCTCTTAAGGGGTCATTGTACTCATCATTATGAACAACTTTTATTATGGGACCATACCAGAAATCGCGAAAAAAAATCTGCTCTTCCCTACATTTTGACGAGTTATGTGAACATAAATCTAAGGAACAGCTGATTTTTTTTCGCGATTTCAATTTTGGTTACATAGTAAAAGTTGTTCATAGTGATGAGTACAATGACCCCTTAAGAGGTTGTTGGTGTTTTACCAATAACCCTGTATAAAGGCACTTTTGAATTGTTAAGGAGTCGGTAAGTTAGAAAGTTTATGTTGCCCATTCCAAAATTTAGATAGAAGAACGGGCAAGAAACTCCAAGGACACTCATTAAATCAAGATTACTTATTACAAAATCCTGGGTACATTGTTCTTGTTGCTCCTTTATGTGAGAACAATGTACCAAAACCAATCTTCAAAATATAAGATTATAGATAAGCCTTGGCAGTTACGAGATGATATCTCGCATGGACCAGCAATGGAATATGACGCATGGATCAGCATCATTCAGCGTAACCATTTTGATTGAAGCCGAATGGTCCAACACACTTAAGTATATTACTTTTTTCGGCATGGATCGATTAAATACTGGTGATCAAGATCTACTTGGGCGCAACGAGAAACTTTTATGGTTTGGTACCGACGGCTACACATGAAGCTATACATTTCCAGTATAAGCTGATCTCGCATTATATAGGATTTCCGTACAATGAGAGGTCAGCGTATACTGGAAATTAAAGCTTGATGTGTAGCCGTGTGATTGATCAATAAACAGGGCTATCTGGTGAAAACTTTCTCAAGAAATAGAGAACTCTCAATAACATTTGTTATTTGTTTGTTGTTTATCATTTGTAGGATAAATGAAACGCGACTAACAAAAGGTCTAACAAGGCTGATGTGAGTGGAAACGCCGGGGGGGAACACCCTAGAAGGACACATGTAAGTGATATTCTTCAGAAAGTTCAGGTGCGCAGTACTCGCTACCAGGGGCCCAAGTCTGCTATTTTTTATAAATTCAGTCATTCCAATACGATCCCATTGTCATGCCATTGTCATTTTGCTAAAAGTTTGTAATCTTGTAAATTCATAATAGTCGATAATTGGTCGGTCAATGTTCTTGTAATATAATTGTGTTATTATAATGGCATTGTCGTATTGCCATTATTATAAAACCCATTGGTAGAAATGTCATTCATTTGTCATTATGTACGAGATTACCAATATATGCAATTTCTTTCAATGTAGTGTCAGTGGCCGACCATTGGAAAGTCATAATGACGCCATTATAACAGTAGATTACCAAACTTGTCAAAATCAATAATTATGAAATCAATGATCGACCATTCTGACACTATTGTAATAGCAGACTTGAGGCCCAGCGTGAGTGTATGACCTGGGGGCCGATCGCGCTTATTTTGAACGTTAATACCAAAACTAAACCACAACCAAAAACGTTACGTTAGACACATTTGGTATCGCGCTAATCATTTCAACGGAAACGATTTAGCTTTACTTTGGAAGTTACGTTGGAGGAACGATCAATCGAACTTTCAGTATTGGGTAACGTCAACGATTTTGTCGCTCAGAAAAAATAGCGCGATACCGTTTCTTACATCAGCTAAACCAAAACCAAAAACGTTCCGTTCCGTAATTACCGTTCAAACGGAACGTTTTTGGTTTTGGTTTAGCTGATGTGGACCACGCATAAATCTGCGCCCTCAAAATCGACACTATTGGAGAAAATCGCTTTACAATGATTTTGTTTTATGTCGCATGTATCCAGGGGGTCTACTCCGAAGCGTTAAACTGAAGTATCGGCCGAATGTTCGGCCGTTTTATAACTTCTATAGTTTCCTTTTTTGATTTTGAATCCATACCCGACTTAGAGTCACATTTTTGACTTTGGCTTATCTCTTTGACTGTCGTTTTTTTTTTCTTTCGCCGTAGTCAGCCATAGTTAGCCGTAGTCAAGCAACGGCCGAACATTCGGCCGATACTTCGGTGTAACGCTTCGGAGTAGACCCCCTTATGTACTCGAGTGTAATGTGTAAACTGAACAACTTTCTCCTTGGGACCAACATCGTAATTATCAGGTTACCTATCAATTATATTAAAAGTAAAAAGACGTAGATAGGTTACCTACTAAACATTCGATCTTCGAAAACGGCACAATATCACACTATTGGATAAAAAGTGGATGTAGGACGGCATGTCGTAATTATCGGGAGCGAAAAAGAGACAAGACGAAGAAAATGAGGCCAATTAGCCAAATTTTTACGTGCCACTTGCGGAGCGTGAATAACCTATCCACTTTTGAGGGTTCTGTTCCCAAAGGGTAAAACGGGAACCCTATTACTAAGGCTCCGCCGTCTGTCTGTCTGTCACCAGGCTGTATCTCATGAACCGTGATAGTTAGACAGTTGAAATTTTCACAGATGATGGATTTCTATTGCCGCTTTAACAACAAATACAAAAAAAAAAAAACTAAAAAATATTTTACGGGGTCCCATACAACAAACGTAATTGTTTTGCTCGATATTGATAACGGCAACAGGTAGACGCTTGAAATATTCACAGAGTATTAAGTTATATAACATTCACTTTAAAAATAAATAATTAAAATAAAATAAATATTTAAGGGGGCATGCAACAAACGTGACTTTTTTGCCATTACTATAGATAATGGTACGGACCCCTTCGTGCGCGAGTCCGACTCGCACTTGGCTGGTTTTTACTTATAATATCATTGTTCCACGTATAATTATGTACGTATATTTGGATCAAGTAGGTTTGGGAGTTTTGTAGGGACAGCTGATTATTATTTCGTGCATACGATGTTGGGTCCCATGGAGAAAGATGTTCAATTTGATGGTCCACACCCTTAATATAACCACGCATTTACACGGTGGTATCGGTAGTAAAGATCGTTGAACTACCAGCCGACCCCCGCAGCACATGTTCCATTGTTCCGGCACTCATTACTGGCTTCCGGACAACCATTGTATCACATATCTCGGGATTTATATTTTAAAAGCTACATTTTTTGCTTTACCAGTTCAAATTGTGTGAAATGAGTGTTGATTAAAGATTCAATTTTGTTTTTTTTTTTTCTAAACTAGCTGCGCCCCGCGGTTTCACCCGCGTAAGTCTTGATCCCGTGGGAAAAGCGAGATAAAAAGTAGCCTATGTCAAAGTCCAGGGTGTTAGCTAACTCTGTACAAAATTTTATCAAAATTGGTCCAGCCGTTTGAGCGTGAAGTCAAAGTCAAAGTCAAAGTCAAACCATTTATTTCAAATAGGCACATAAGAGGCACTTTTGAACGTCAAAATTTACAAAAAAAATAGAATTGATTCTAGTTGCCCCTTCCAAAAGGTAGTTTCGTATGGAGAAGAATGGGCAAGAAACTCCACCGGTACTCTTTTAAAAATGTTTTACAATATTTTGTTTGATTACATTAATTATATGATTATATGTGAAGACGATGCACCTAGAATAAAATTACTATACCATAATAGGTAAAACGAATTAAAAACTAAGCAATGAAAAATAACTTAATTATTAGATAGATACGTGGTGTTCACATATTTACAAACATCATACAAGTATGTTTTTCTAAAAAAATAAGTCAGTGTGTGAGTATAGGTTATCACAGAATGTAAAATGAATATCATAAAAATAACAGATTTTACCATAAAAATAGCAACCAGTTTGATTTTGTCTAGACTCTAGATTGTCCTATGGAGCTGGACCAGCATGTTTCCAAGCATTCCTGTCCTGGATATAATCCTCTAACTTGTAATATGCTTGTTTACAAAGTGTACTTTTAATATGTGTTTTAAATTTTCTCTCATTTAATTTCAATATATCACAAGGTATTTTGTTGTAACATTTAACACAGTACCCCATAAAAGATGTATGTACTTTAGATAATCTGAAAAATGGTTGATCTATTTTATCTTTATTTCTAGTATTAAAATTATGTCTATCGCTTATCTTGTTAAAAATATGTAGATTTTTCCTTACATACATAATATTTTCATAAATGAATTGGCAAGGTACCGTCATAATATTAATCCTTTTAAATAGTTCCCTAAGAGATTCGCGGCGACGGAGATTATAAATTGCTCTGACAGCTCTCTTTTGCAAAATAAAGATGGACTCAATGTCAGCAGCCCGACCCCACAGTAAAATGCCATACGACATAATGCTGTGGAAGTAACTAAAATAAACCAAACGCGCGGTTTCTATATCTGTTAGCTGTCTTATCTTTCTAACAGCATAAGCGGCCGAGCTTAACCGCCCCGCCAGAGAGGTTATATGTGGTCCCCATTGCAGTTTCTCGTCTATAGTGATTCCTAGGAAAACCGTTTGATTAATAAATTCCAGTTTTTCTCCGTTCAATATGATATCACATTCGCTACTTCTAACATTAGGTAATTTAAATCTAATACATTTGGTTTTTTTTTCATTTAATACCAAATTATTTACCGTAAACCAATCTTGGACCTGAAGAATAGAGTTATTCACTTCGTCAAGATTTTGTGATCGTCGATCTATTTTAAAGATCAATGATGTGTCCTCAGCAAATAACACCATCTTCGGTTGATTTTGAAGTAATTGGGGTAAATCATTAATGTAAACTAAAAAGAGGAATGGACCCAATATCGAACCTTGAGGAACGCCCATTGCCATTTCAGACCCTAATGAGTTAACGCCGTTTATTTGAACTTTAACCTTTCTATCTTTTAGGTATGATCTTAGTAAATCAAGAGCTGCATTCCTAATCCCATAGTGCTCTAGTTTCAGCAAAAGTGTCTCATGGTTCACGCAATCGAACGCTTTAGAGAGGTCGCAAAAGATTCCAATGGCATCTTGTGCTTCCTCCCAGGCGTTAAAAATGTTCTTTATTAGGGTAACACCGGCGTCAGTGGTACAACGCCCTTTAGTGAAACCGTACTGCTGTTCATGAAAGATGGATTTTTTATTAAAGTGACGTAACATTTGATTGAGCATCAACTTTTCAAACACCTTACTGAGAACTGGCAGAATTGACACAGGCCTATAATTATTGGGTTCTTTACTATCTCCGGATTTGAACAAAGGAACTACTTTACTGTGTTTCATGAGATCCGGAAAGACTCCTTGATCCACACTGGTGTTAAATATAAAAGCTAAATAGGGCGCAATGGTTTCGATTATAGATCTACAGACTTTTACAGACATGCCCCAGAGATCTTCTGTTAATTTAATTTTAAGATCTTTAAAAGTTTTTATAACAGCCTGGGGGTTTGTATGTTGGAACCTAAATTCCAAAGGGCATACTTTTACATTCTTTCTAAGTAAGGCAGCCGAGAGCGCGGGTGAGGAATTTAAAGTTTCAGTAGTTTTAAGGGAAATATTAGCAAAAAAGTTTTCAAATTCCTGAGCTATTTCTACCTCTGAAGTGATGGGCCCATGTGCAGTTTCTAAATTTAATTCAGTATTACGCTGTTTTTTCCTACCTGTTTCATTATTTATTATTTGCCAGGTAGTTTTTATTTTATCATCAGCTGATTTTATTTTATTGCTAATATAAAGAGCTTTAGCTATTTTGCACACACTTTTAAAAGTTTTAGAATATTTTGCAACATATTGATGAAAGCTTGCATTATTCTTATGTTGCTTTAGGCCATAAAGTTCAAAAAGATTTTCCCTGCTTTTACGAATACCTGGAGTCGCCCAATCACTAAATACGAACTTTGTGTAAATACTTTTAGTCTTTAGTGGAAAAGTGTCATTAAATTGTGTGTTTAATAGTGAAAAGAACTCGGCGTAGAACTCATTTGGGTCACAAATATTATTAAATCTCTGAACACATAATGCACTGGCCAAAGAATTATTTAATTTCTCTAAATTTTTACTTGTAATTGGCCTAAACCTTATTTGAGTTTTTTGTACAGGCATATAGGAGCAAAATGTTATTGTTTGACCACTATGATCAGATGGCAACTTATTTACAATTTGTTTGTGTAAGTAATCACAATTACAAAAAATATTATCTATACAAGTGGCAGAAGAAGCTGTCACTCGGGTTGGTTCAATAAAAACATTTGACAAATCAAATGACCTAAAAAGACTTAATAATCTGACAGTGTTCGAGTTATTTTCTAATAAGTTAATATTAAAATCACCACATATGATTATTGACTTACTATTAGTACTAAGTTTTTTTAACACATCTTCCAGTACAGAATCAAACAAAGATAGATTCTGGTAACTTGGAGGTCTGTATACGCATACTATAACATGCTTATCAAGCTCAACACAGGACAATTCAATGGTGTGTTCAACCGACAGTCCGATGATGTCTTTCCGTTCTTTCGATTTGATAGAATTTTTAATTAATATTAATGATCCGCCATGTATCATACGTTTTCGGCTAAAATGGCTAACTACACAATAATTTTCATAATTAATTGACATCACTTGATGATCTTTTAACCAATGTTCTGTTAAACAAATGACATCAAACTTGGTATTTTCTAAAAACAATTCTATTTCCAGTAATTTGGAAGAGCAACCTTGGATATTTTGATGAAATAATTTTAAAGTATGTTGCACTCCCTTTGTTTTTTTTTTATGAGTTAAATGGCCAGAAGATACCTTTTTATTATTCTCTAATAATAATAATTGGTTATTTGAATGGGTAACTTCTGTTGTCTTACAGTCTAGTTTAAAGAATTATCTGGAGTGACCTCCACAACTACAACTGAAGAGTCTAGAATGCCTGTATGAGTTCCAGCAGGAAGAGAATACCCTATCTGACTGGTAGTGGCCTCCAAGGATGTTGGTATTATAGGTGGATCCTCCTTCGTACAACATGATGACTCATAATTAATCTCTATGTTGTTAGTATAACTAGACAACACAGACTCGTCACTAATACTAAATTTCGTTATATTAGCTATAACCTCATTAATATTATATGCTATCAACATAGCAATCTTATGTCTACATTTCCCAGACAGAGATAAAGTTCTCTGAGTCAACTTAAAACCACTAACAAACTTATTAGTGTCAAAATACAGTAATTTGTCACTATGACAACATGTCAGCCTATGAATAGTATTATTCAAACTAAAAATATAATTATTATCATCATCTGATAAGGTGTCAGAATAAGGAAAAGCACACAATATCAGCTTTCCTACATTTAACTTTAATAAGGTGTTCACACCATCCACTATGTCCTTTCTGGTAATACTAGTACTATTTCCTAATAACAAAACCATTGTAGAATAATTATTTAGGTTTGTGTCTGTAATTCTTTTAATCATTTGTTTAAAACTTATGTTATGATAGCTCTGATTGGTAAAACTATGGCTAAGGTAATTGAGTAAAATTTTTCCAAAGCCAGAACCTAATTCATCACAAAAAAATATTGTTTTATTTTGCTGTGAGCTAACACAGGTCTCTCCTGGAAGAGCCAACACCGGAGGGTTCAAGTTAGGCTGAGGCTGAGTAGGTAGTGGCTGGTTGGCACAGCTACATGAGAGGTTATTAGTCAGAGATTCATACCTCTCAGCATTGCACTTCACCAAATCCAGTAGTTCCCCAGCCTCCAACAAGCGGTCACTTAGTTGACATTGTGAAGTTTCATATTTTTCAAAAATATCCTTCAGAAGAAGAAGTAAGAAGAAGTAACAAACATACACACACATTCACAAACTTTCACATTTATAACATTAGTGTGATCAGGTGGAAACGGGTATCTTGTTTATCAATGGGTGTCGTACAAAGTAATTGAAAAAGATATTGTGTAAAAAGAATGAACAGTAAATTGTATGTCTGCTAATAAAAACAAAATGAGATTTTGTTTACCTAGTTCCCAACAATTCATAAGGCTCAAATGAAGCTGTCGAGCGATAGTACGCTGAGACAATCCTTGCTGGATTAGGATGACGACTTGAGCGGCTTTTATAGGTGTGGTTTCCATTTTCTTTTAGCTTCAGTATTCCAAGTGAAGTAAATTATTAGACTGATAATCAATTTTCATAAACGTCCCTTTTTATAGGGTTTCAGGTCTATCAAACAATATGGTGTTTTGTTTTAAAAAATGATGTTTTTTGTTTTACGTTCCATGATATAAGAATAATCTTTGGTTATGATATTGTGGTCGACACGGTTGGAGCAGTTTTGAGGTTATGTAGTGGTATTTTCACGGCATAAAATGGCACCGATTCTCTTTAATTGGCTGTAACTTAATAATTTAATATTTCATGTAACTTTTCGTTTTTATCACTGTCTCCGTTATACCAAAACTTAAGCAGTATAAACCGTCCAAGTTTCTCACTGGTCCTTAAATACGGAACCTTAAAAATCCTACAAAATACCAACATGCAACGAACTTCAGAACATCGTAAAATACAAAGTCGTATAGAAAGTTGCCGTGCATAAATCGACAACATCTGATATTCAATATATCGGCGAACGTATCATAAACCCGGCTCAGTGGCGTCGAGATAAACTTGTAAAAATTGTATACTTTCGTAAACAAGGATGCTCGCGGTAATGTTTGGGGATTAACCCTTTTTATACACTGCCGCAGCGTTAAGCGAAATTAACGCAAAAACTGACAAATTTGTATGAAAAACTACCGCTTTTCGCAGCAGAACCGCAGGGATGAACGTCAGTGTGAAAACTGTAAGTCTAATTAAAAGATAATTAACCTATCTCTAACCTACCTCTGCCCACTTTTAGGCTAAATACAGGCCCGAGGGTTAGTCGGGCTCGTGGCTAAATACTAACAGCCACACCAGTCGATCTTCAAGGTCAAGCAATGCTTGCAGAGGTCGGTCCGTGGATAGATGACTCATTAAACACCGAGGTCCCTCCATGCCTCAAAAAGCACGTTAAGCGGTAGATTCCAGCTGTAATTCGTTGATCGTTGACAAGCGTTACGGGTAAACAGAAGGAGTAATCCTCCTGCCAAACGATATTCATTTTTACTCATAACTGCCCATGTAGGTGTATTTAAAATAAAATAATTTGATTTGATTTGAAAGCATACCAGCGACCTAAGTCTGCCGTCAAGTAGCGGTGGACCGTATTATTCTTATAAGCAGGTGCCATACAAGAATAATACGGTCCACCGCTAAGAAGCATAAAAAAATCTTTACGACTCACACATATGTACAAAAAAATACAAATTAAGGTAATTTCAATATTGCATAACGACAGATTTCCATGGAAATGAGAATTAATTATTAAGTAAACCATATTGCATTGCGGTGAAGATTTAAATGCAAATTGTAACAAGATATTTTTATTGAAAACAACATTGCCATTTAACTTAATTTTAAAACTGATTAATTTATGACCTACATAGTTTTGCTCATGGCTGATAAATTAATTAATGGGTCTTTCTAAACTTCAATAATTAAGTATGTTAAGTGAGGGAAGAGAGAGTACATCTTATGTTTGCATACACACTCAGTACACTATTATGTCCTGGGTTGATGGCTAATCTCCGCTGAGATTTTCCGACATGGTCGCAATTCGGTCAGGAGTTCTATATAATAATGTACGTTGCGGACTTGCGGTGGCTTTTCAGTATAATTAAGTAGGATTGTAAGAAATTTATTTAAGTAAAGCAATCTTACATCTTTGCGGCAACGATTTAAGTTAAAGTTTATGCGATAATGAGAGGTAAAATATCTCAACTGCTTACACAGGATTTTTTTTAATTAATGCGCAAAGTTTTGACAAATTAATCTTAACCTAATTTTATTAAATTAATTTGATGTATGTAATTTAATTTAAATTTATAATGGATTGTAGTTTTTTTTTTGTAATTTTACTATGGGTTTAGTACCTGAATTATACGATTAATAATAAAAATATATAATTAAACATATGTTTTTTATTTTGAAAGATGTTTTCTTTGGAACTGGTTTAATGGTGACTTGCCGGCCGGCGGATGTGCGCAGTGTAGCGGAACGCGCGAAGGTACCTAAACAGCTGTGCGCTCGCTCGATTTGTGATTTGTAGGTATTTAGGTATTTTATTAGAAAAAAAAAATAATGGAAATGTGTTATTTTACTGATACTGAGCCACCAAAAAAAAATCGTGCACTGGTTAAAAAAATATATTTTATAGTTACGTAAGCTCAGCGATTCACAAGCTTTCCATTGCAAAACTACGCAAGGCGTCGTGAAACACAATATTTTCCCACAATATCAAGCCCTCAAGAAATCGCATCAAATACACTGTCAGCAACGGTAATCACCCATAGTAAAATTCGCCCGTACAACATTTTTACTTGTCGCTTGCTAACTGTACGTACTGCTTGCAGAGGAAACCGTTGTAACACACTTTATCTTTTCCTTTAGGAGATTATTCTGTGTTGCGTTGAAATAAGTCTTTTATGCGTTGGGAGTGTGTTTTTGATATCAATCTAGGTTAGGAAATTAGAATACTTGTTACTTTGAACCCTGTATTAACTCACAAGTATTATACATAAACTCACACCTTCTTCCCATTATCTTTTTCTCATGAGAGTAGGCAGAAACTACAGAATGCTACCTGCTACGATCCTTACCATACTTCTTTTGCTTCGTTTACGTTCATATAATATGTTATACACGCACGCCGGTTGCGAATACTACGCACCTGACCTTTCAGAAGAATATCACTAATAAGGTTACTACAATGTCCTTCTAGGGCTGTTTTACTTTTTTTAATGTGTATCAAGACTTATAATAACATTCCAAAGTCTATAAAAGAAATACAAAGAAACAATATATTTAAAACAAAATGGTTCACTTATTTGAACCAGAAGTGCTACTACACATTGCAAGAGTTTTTTGAAGAAAGGAAAAATAAATAAATATAAGGTAATGGAATAAATTGCTCACCATTGTTTTTATACATACCTACATAATTTAATTTATTTCAATTGATTCATTTTATTTTGATTTAACTTATTTTTTATTTATTCTATAATTCTTATAATAAATAATATAATTTGAAAGCTGCAGTGACAATAAACAATAATTATTCTATTCTATTGATTTGAAATTGTAAAATGACACAAATGATAAAAATGTATTGTATTGTATTTTTTTTTTTAATTTTGTTTTGTTTTTGTTTTGTTTTGCAGTGCCCTTACAGGGTGCATGTTTGAAACTTTTATGCTTATTCCAACCTCTGTACAACATGTTTGCAATAAACTGATTAGATTTGATTTTTTACTTGAGTTAATAAATTGTTGAAGTAGTTCGAAACTTTAAGGAACCACCTCTATTGTTGGTACGGTCGGTGCTCTATATTACCTGACCCCTCTTACAAAGAAGAAGAGTGGAAGAGGGGTCAAGTTATGCAGGTCACTGACTGTACAAGAGAGGTGGTAAATCGCCATGCTTAATCTGCGAACTAGTGTTTGCAGATTATATATGTGGGTTATTGTTCATTTTTCTTTTTTTCTCAGTTAGTCTTTATCATAGTCTGGCAGTTTGTGTGATTTTATGCGGCCTACCCAAATGTCTTTTCTTTGGTATTGTTCGTTGAATCGTTGAGCTCCTTAAGTTCTTAGTTGAGCTGCACGACTACTGGCAAATGCGTGCACTGACTGGACAGGTCCCCTCAACCCGTGTGGTTCTTTCGTCAAAAGATCATTTCAGGCATCAATCTACATGGTCTTCACATGATCTGACCAAGATTATGTCTGGACTTTAAAAAGAGACTGTGACCTCTGAGTTTGTTTCGGCCTTTCTTCTCAGAGTAGTCGGATACGAAACGCCGACTTCATCTAGTTTTTTTTAATATGACTGACGTGTAAAAGTGTTTGTATAAACCTACTTACAGAAATAAATCATTTATCATTTATCATTAAACATAGCGATACCATTCCTGAATTTTTTTCCTGTTTCCCAGATTTTTTTAAGTCCCTTATTTCAGCATATATTATTTAATTCTACCGAAGTACTTTCAAGAGATTCCGTGTGGTGCTGGATGTAAAGAATAGCACCACCCTATTTCTTCCCGTGGGTGTCGTAAAAGGCGACTAAGGGACTTATGGGGCAGCAGCGTTCTCTATGCATTTTAACACCATACTGCGATCGCCAACCCGCCTGCCAAGCGTGGAGATTATGGCAAACCCCCCTTTGGGGGAGCCCTATGTCCAGCAGTGGACGTCTTTCGGCTGAAATGATGATGATGATGTCTTTGAAGAGGCTATACCATTATGTTAAGCTTAGTTAGAGGAGTTAACAAGAATACTAGTAACGTAATTCATTAGAAAGACGCATCTTCATAATTATAAACTAAACATAATTAGCAAACGTATCAACATAACATCAAGCCTGTATTCCCAGAAGGTAAAGGCAGAGGTGTACATTCAACAGTAAGTACACACATTTCTTCAGATCGCCGTACGCCGTTCGTACCAATAGTTCACCTGCATTTCAATGTTTAAGTCCGATCTAAGACCTATTGCCATCAACCGGGCACAAAAATAATTAAAAAATAAATAAATAAAAAACGTTTATTTTGACCAAAAAAAGGATCATTATGCACAAAAAAAAAGTAATTAAAGTCTTGCCCAAATACTCTTAAACTATGGCAGTACCACAAAACTTTTAGCAAAATTACAACGACTAGCAACGTACTAAGTTCTACACGAATGGACAATATCAATGTAACTGAACATTGCACCCATAACTAGGTATTGCTCTAGAACCAGGCGAATAGTTTAGTGCGACTTTACGATATTCTGCATGGAATTGAGAGCAATAATTTCAACGTTTAATGTGTAATTAATGTTCCATTTCTAAAGACTATCCAGCTTTTGTTGAAATGGGAATAGTTTGCATGGGTGAACATTTTCTAGTTGTTCTTTTGTTTATTTGATAGGCATATGTTTAAAATCCAAATTCAACAAGAATTCAAGGACGCCCAACGCGATCTTGCGCGGGCTACGCTCGGCGTCTCGTTAAGGATAAAATCCGAACTGAAATTATTCTTAAAAGAACCGGAGTTACCGACATATCTTGTAGAGTAAGCAAACTGAAGTAGCAGTAGGCTGGCCATGTTCGTCAAAGGACCGATGGCTGGTGGAGCAGACAAGGCCTGGAATGGAGACCGCATATCGGCAAGTGTAAAGTGGGAGGCCCCCAACTAGATGGACCGACGACCTTAAGAAGGTGGCTCGGACAGACTGGATGCCAAAGGCGGAGGACAGAGTGTTGTGGCGCAGCCTGAGAGAGGCCTATGCTCAGCAGTGGACTGCGATAGGCTGAGTTGATTGATGTGTTTAAACAGTACCTAGGGCAACTCCCGTATTTTTAAAACGTTCACTTGCTAATTTCAGTCTAAATCTGTCAAAATCCTCTACTATATTTTCTATATCTTTTCGTCATTTGTGTTGCTGAGATTGCAACTCGATGAAGATGCATGCTTGCTTATTAATAAGGTATCACATGCTCAGCTTTGATAGGGGGAGTGTACTTTCACCGAACCAGACTTCTGTCGCTAAGCTGCATTGTTGCTTTGATTTGAAAGTTAAGGATTACAAAGGTATTGGTTATTTGAACTACATCATTATGCCACCCTTTTTTTATTTTTGGGTGGGTAATTTCAAATAACTTCTCCCGCTCTGGGCTGTCAGACTTTTACTGACTAAATCCAACCCGTGTTTCTTCGTTGCCTGTGTGCCAGGGCCACGAAATCCCTCTCAGACCAACCCGCAGCCCTGCCAGGACATATGCCACCCTGACTGATACGAAAACAAGGCGCTGTCAAAATCAATTTGTTACTATGCGTACGATTGACTGTACGTCATCAAAAATTCAAACTCTGCCTCTTTGACTGTGAATGTACATTGAGTGACACGGGTCATACCTTAAACGAAATGCCAATCGCAATTTGCCAGCTCTACATAAATTCTAGAAATTCCTAATTCAGGAAAGCGGATTGGAAGCAATATAGCACCGTAGAATGTAATGTCCAATTAATGTTCAATTTCTAAAGGCCTATATCGTTTTATCTGTGAATTTGGTGAGGGTTAACGTGGAGTGAGAAGATATGGATGTTCCTGTGTGGTTCAAAATGTGTCAAAGAATATTTTTTTGGAATATACGGTTGTCTAAAAAATAGGATCTACAGCTGTAGAGATCGTCTAATTTAAAACTGCACGTCCTATTACTAAAATTTATATACAAACATTTGAAATGTGTATGCAACAAGAATTAAAGGGGCGTGCAATTTTAAATTATACGATCTCACAATCACCTTTTAGCGCGTGACCAAAATCAGAACTAACCGCGTTTATTTTCTCAATACATTTTGCAAAAAATATCACAAAAGTTTATAAGATAAATTCCAACAATGGAAATTAAATGGTATGCCAAGGTCTGGTCTTAGTTACTTGAATATGAAATATAGTAAGAATAGGTTTAAAAGAAGATTGAAATATTGTCAAAATCACAAAGATCAGATTAATATGGATAATTTAGCTCAAAATTATAGTCAGAAAAATTTCGTAAAGTTTTGGAAACAAACTATTAAATTGAATCAAAAACCGGGCCTTCCTGTGAGTGTGGATGGGGCGACGGACGCAAAGTGTATAGCGAATATTTTTAAAGACCACTTTAGGGTGCAGTCCGCGTTGACTCAGGAGCAAGGTGGGATAGAGGTAGGTTTGAGTGCCCCCTGGGGATTCACTGCTAAGGATATTAAGCAAGTAGTGACTAATTTATCAAAGGGGAAGTCTCCGGGGCATGGTGGATTAGGTGTTGAGCATTTGCTGTACGCTGGACCTCATATATACCGCATACTTGCGATGCTTTTGACATTTTGCGTCCGTCACACCTATTTTCCAGTAGGTTTAATAGAAAGTGTGGTAGTGCCCGTAATTATAAATAAAACCGGTGATGTCTCTGACAAAAGCAACTACAGGCCTATCTCCTTAGCTACGGTAGTGGGGAAGGTACTTGATGGTCTGCTTGAGCGTCAGCTTAATAGCCATTTAACATTAAATGATGCGCAGTTTGGCTTCCGACGCAAATTGTCGACGGAGAGTGCTATCCTGGCGCTCAAGCAGACTGTAAGGTATTATACGGATAGAAAGACGCCAGTTTATGCTGCCTTTCTTGACCTTTCCAAGGCTTTTGACCTCGTATCTTATGAGACGCTATGGTCGAAGCTCCATAGTTTAAATATGCCTGCAGAACTAGTTAACTTGTCTTCAACAAGTTAAGTTTTGGTACAGCTCGCAAACGAATCGTGTCAGGTGGAATAATGTGTCTTCCGAGCCGTATTTGTTGGAATGTGGGGTTAGGCAGGGTAGACTGACCTCACCGGCTCTGTTTAACCTGTACATGAATGACCTGATTGATGAGCTCCGCAGGACAGGTGTCGGCTGTTCAATAGATGGTGTCATGGTTAACAGTCTGAGTTATGCAGACGATATGGTACTGCTGAGCCCATCAATCAGTGCACTCCGGTGACGCATTGGCTTACATACAACGGTAAAAAATCGTTAATGTTGGTTTTTAAAAGTAAACATGTATCGGTGGGTAATGTTCCTCTCGTGACTATAGGCGAAACACCATTGCAGCATGTTGCTCAGGTTAAGTATCTAGGACATGTGGTCACGGAGGACTTATCTGATGATGCAGATTTGGACAGGGAGCGTAGGGCGTTGGCGGTTCGGTGCAATATGTTAGCCCGCAGGTTTGCGCGCTGTAGTGGGGAAGTGAAGGTGTATCTTTTTAAGGCTTACTGCGAAACCTTCTACACGTGCAGCTTATGGGTGAAGTATACACGGGGGCCTAGAACGCCCTACGCGTTCAGTATAATAATGGGTTTAGGATGTTGATGGGGCTTCCGCGCTTCGCAGATGTTCGCGGAAGCCCGTGTCGATGATTTTCATGGTATAATGAGAAAGAGGGCAACGTCAATTATGGGTTGATTGCGCGGAAGCTCCAACAGCATCCTAAAAACATTATGTGATAAGGTGGACAGCCCCTTTATTAGGCACTGGGTGCGGAGGCACGTGCCAACATGTGTTGAGCCACGTAGGTATTAGTTGTTCGGTTAGTTTGTAAGTTTTACTAACATAGTTTTTAAGTTGTCGTTACTAATTATGGAACATGTGTATTTTATGTGTGATCCGAAATAAATAAGAATATATATATAACAGCACTTCCATGACCACCATTTTTTTTTTGGGTAGGAAATTATCAAATAACTTCTCTGGACGGGCGTGTCAGACTTGTACTGACTAAAATCCACCCGTGTTCCTTCAGTTGCCTGTGTGCCAGGGCCACGGTATCCTTTTCGGACAAACTCTCAACCCTGGCAGGAAGTGTGCCAGCTGTGTAGTTGTTTTTGGATTATTATGTGAAAAAAACAGCAATAGCTTTTAAAACGAAGTTAAAAAAAAAACCGGTCAAGAGCGAGTCGGACTCGCGCACCGTGGGTTCCGTACGTATATATGATGTTGATGATTTCTGAAAAACTGTGCTATTTAGAGACATCATTTTACTTTTCCTGTAATCTTTACATAAACTGCTACCACATAGAATAATTTTTGATTTTTCCCTATGCAAACTTCGGAGATAAGGCGGGGAACGGTATTTTTTTTACATTTTTCATCATCAGTCGAAAACTATGAGGCCTAAAAAAAAAATTTGACAACGTGCATACAGCGGTCTTTCATATGATACCCCACATAGTAGACTCCATTCGAATTTTTAAGACCCCCTTTCAGGCCCTGTTACAAAAAAGGTATATTTTTTTAAATTTCTTTCTTGTTTGCAAAATAGTCGGGTAAAGTCATCTAAAACTATTCTAATTTTCAAGTTGATAGCATTAGTAGTTCTTGAGATATCCAGCTATGACAGACAGACATACAGACTTAGTCTCACCATAAGGGTTCCTTTTTACCATTTTGGTACGAAACCCTAAAAATATCACCGCTAAGAAGTAACTAACATTTGCACAACTTTCATTTGCAGTTGGAATGTATTTATATTTGTAATTTTTAGGGTTCCGTACCAAAATGGTAAAAAGGAACCCTTACCCTTTAATTGTTTGGTTTTTGTTTCTCGACACGAATTTTTATAACAGGAGAAGCCGTGTGCCGTATAACCTCAGGATATGTTGCCCCCTTGTCGCTACGTCACTATATGCTAGCGACAGTTTCCGGGGGCCCATTATTGAATTGCAAGTCACCCCTGCTATTTATTCCGTGTATAATATTGGTCAGGCAAGGGCCATAATCCTTCCGTATTTCTAGGTAACCAGTCCACTTAAGCCATCCAAACACGTATTCCAATATCTTTGTTTCCGTAGCCTGCAATAGTCCTACACCAACAGTGGGTTGTCCTTAGGAGCAATTGCATAATCGTCGGTTGATAAATGATAAATGATAAATGATTTTTATTTCTGTAAGTAGGTTTGTACAAACACTTTTACACGTCAGTCATATTTTTAAAACTAGATGAGGTCGGCGTTTCCTATCTGACTACTCTGAGAAGAAAGGCCGAAACAAACTCAGAGGTCACAGTCTCTTTTAAAGTCCAGACATAATCTTGGTCAGATCATGTGAAGGCCATGTAGATTGGTGTCTGAAATGGTCTTTTGAGGAAAGAACCACGCAGATTGACCAGGACCTGACCAGACAGTGCACGCATTTGTCAGTAATCGTGCAGCTCTACTCAGAACTCAAGGAGCTCAACGATGCGACGATCAATACCAAAGAAAGGACATTTGGGTAGGCCGCTTAAATGACCCAAACTGCCAGACCATGATTAACACTAACTGAGAATAAAAGACAAAGTGAAAATAAAAGAGCAATAACCCACACACTTCACATTCACAATAATTAAAATAATATAATACTTTACAAGTAAATAATCATGTCATTACGTATATATTACTTTACGTATATAAAATAATAAAAGTTAGCAAAAAAAACATCAAACAATAAAAATAAACCACTTCAATAAGTAAAAATTGGAGCATCTCAATCCCAAGCCTTTTTGTCCTCAATATAATCTTTAACGGTATAAAAAGCTTTCTGACACAACTTACGTTTAATGAATGATTTGAATTTATTAAGGCTTAGATCTTGAACGTGGCTTGGAAGTTTATTATAAAAGCGTATACATTGACATCGGAACGAGCCACCTATTTTCTTGAGCCTTGTTGTAGGTACAACAAATTTATGTTTGTTTCTAGTATTTATATTATGGATATCACTGTATTTTTTAAACAATTTTATATTTTTATGGGCATATAAAAGATTTTCAAAAATATACTGAGAAGGTACAGTCATTACATTAATCTCCTTAAATTTCTCTCGGAGAGAGTGTCTTGGACTTAATTTATAAACTGATCGTACAGCTCTTTTCTGCAAAACAAAGATATTCTGAATGTCGGCGGCATTTCCCCACAACAGAATACCGTACGACATTACACTATGAAAATAGGCAAAGTACACTAAACGGGCTGTCTCTATGTCAGTTAAATTACGAATTTTTCTAACAGCATATGCTGCGGAGCTTAGCTTTTTAGACAGTTTATCTATATGTGGGCCCCACTGAAGCTTAGCATCCAAAGTTAAGCCCAAGAATACTGTGCTTTCTTCAGGATTCAATTCTTCGCCCTTTATCAACACATCAGTTTTCACCTGCCTAACGTGAGGTAGCGTAAACTTAATGCATTTGGTTTTTTTTTTCATTTAGAAGTAAATTATTAACATTGAACCAGTGAACTACTTTTGAGATCGCGCTATTTACATCGTCAGTAACCAGCTGCTGACGTTTAAGTTTAAACAAAAGTGAAGTGTCATCTGCAAACAACACTATATCATGATTATCCTTTATGAGGTAAGGCAAGTCATTAATATAAATAAGAAACAAGAAAGGACCAAGAATTGAGCCCTGTGGAACTCCCATTGTTACTATAGATCCGGGAGATCTTTTTCCATTGACGTTAACGCTCTGAATCCTATTACTCAAGTATGAAGTAAGAAGATCCAGAGCGGTGTTCCGGATCCCGTAGTGGCGGAGTTTCCTGATTAACGTTTCATGAAAAACGCAATCGAAAGCCTTGGACAAATCACAAAAAATGCCCAAGGCATCGCATTTATCTTCCCATGCATTATAAATATGTCCTAACAGTTCAACACCGGCATCAGTAGTCGAACGACCCCTTGTAAAACCAAACTGTTTGCTATGTAGTAATTTATGTTTATTAAAAAATCTTTGCAATTGGTCCAAAATTAATTTCTTAAAAATTTTACTAAAGGTAGGTAGTACTGAAATAGGTCTATAATTTGTGTGGTTGGTGCCTCATTTCATGAAAAGCGTCTAACGGGCCACTGCGGGTTTGTTTCGGTCCCTTGTACGCTTTCCAAAGGTTCGGGATCCTAAGGTGCCGATATCACTATAAATGGACGAAACTTGGTAGACAGGTTTTACGATTTTATATTTTTTTGTCGTCTTCGATTTTTGATTGCCCATACTTCCTCCTTAAACGGGCAAAAGGGAACTACTAGATTCTCCGCCTTATAATATCCGATTTCGATGGTGGTAACTTTAAGTTGGTACCATAAAAATTTGGTGAACATCAGATGAGGAACTTTGGCGTGATGAGCAGAATAACTCTTCATAAAGTCTTCAGTAAATTGCTCATTTTTAGATTTCTACCAGTGCAATCAGCTGGTATATTAATAGTTGCAAAAAAGTTTGTGCTCGCGACGTCTACTAGTTATGTAACTTAATACAGAAGAAAGCTACAGGCTCCATTGATTTTAGTAGCTCCATGTTCCAAATACATTAGGATTCTGCTATTGAAAAGCAACGGTCAATGTTCGCACAGTCGTAATTTAGAAGTATTGGAGTTTTTATAGAAGACATTAGGTACTTAGTTGTGAAATATTAGGAAGCTTATTGGTTATTTTATGACTTAAACGTGTTTATAATGTTGATTATTAGGGTTCCGTACCTCATATGGAAAAACGGAACCCTTATAGGATGACTCACGTTACTGTCTGTCCGTCTGTCAAAACCGATTTGCTCCGAATCTGCTGGACCGATTAAGTTGAAAGGTGCACATATGAATTTCTGTGACCCAAACACGAATGTGTAACGTAAATAAATGAATTTTGAATATAGGGTTGACTTTTGGAGGAAAAATTAGCAAAAAAAAAAAAAATAGTTTTGCAAACTGCACCGTTTGACTTGACGTGAATTTTTAATTAATTATGTTTAAAGTTATTAAATAAAATAGATGAAAATCTACCATTCCCCATTATCTCGGAAACAGCTGAACCTAAAATCTTGAAAAAAATACAGAGAATAGTTCTATAATTATATATTACAATAAAACTTATAAGAAGTCTATGTATCCAGGATGTCAGCTACCTCCATACAAAATTTTATCAAAATTGGTCCAGCCGTTTGAGCGTGTAGAAGTAACAAACATACACACACACACACACACACACTCACAAGCTTTCGCCTTTATAATGATGATGATGTGATATTGTATTTCCAGATTCTTCATCATGGTATTGAACTTAAATGCTCTAGACTACTCTAGAGTATTTACGACTTTTTAAGCGACAGTGAGTGATGTCGAAGATTAACTTAAAAAGTGCATTGTTAAATGATAAATGATTTATTTCTGTAAGTAGGTTTGTACAAACACTTTAACACGTCAACTTAAAAAAAAAAAAAAACTAGATGAGGTCGGCGTTTCAGCGAAACAAACTCAGAGGAGAGAGTCCCTTTTAAAGTCCAGACATAATCTTGGTCAGATCGATTGTAAACTAAACAGTCAAATTGGTACCTACTTGGCCATTCAAATCTAGTACATTTAATATACCTACAGCCAGCTCATAAATATTCACCTGATTACGTGCGCTGAAACAAATGAATTCGATGTAACTGTTTATTTTAAGTGGTAAATCATTTTGTGGTTTTTCGGGCAAATGACGTCAGTGTTTGATCGTAGCAGTTTTAAATCTGTAAAACATTGGCTGTTGAATTTCCTTAAAGTTTTGTAGTAGGCACCCATTTAATCACATTTTGGATTTAAAGTGACTTATAACTTTAATAAATAATAACCGGCCGACTCTGTGTCAGACCACGCTCAATGAAGTGTTCCGTAATTAATCCTAACAACAAACTTAACATTGTAGTTGAAAAACATGTACCTCATATATTCAACTACAAAGTTTGTAATCAAAATAGACACACGAACAGATAGACAGACAGACACGCAAGTGATCCTATAAGGATTCTGCTTTTTTCCTTTTGAGGTACTGAACCCTGAAAATACTAAAATTTTAGTCTGAATAGATACTAACTAAAACATAATTGGCATGATGAGATAATTCCTTAGGTACACAAAATTTTACTAACCCCGCTATTTGACGTAAAGATTGAAATGCAATTATGATAATTAATAAGTAGCTGCTACTTACGGCTTCGCCAGCGTGGCTTTTTCTAAAATAAAGCCTAAGTTACTCCTTATAACAGCAGCTATCTGCTAGTGAAAGTCCAGTCAAAATCGGTCCAGCTTTTTCGGAAATCAACCGGAACAAACAGACAGACAACCAGCCAGTCGGACAGAAAAATAAACTTTTTTTGTTATATGTACCGCATACAAATACTTCATTTAGTAATAAGATGTTATTTTGACATTACAAACTGACACTAGAATTTAATTTAATTTTTATTTATTATTTTGTATGTAAATAAAATTGAAAAAATCTATGATAAATTGATAACAAACAAAACAACAAACAAATACAAATGACAAATTAATATTTAGTGAGAATTGTGACACGATTCAAATATGTTACGGCTAATAATAATACAATATGACAAACTAATACTTTTTTCGTTCCAATTAAAACTGATAGCGCTGTCTAAGATTTCATGGTCAAAATATTTCCCAACTGTGTCAGGCTATTAAATATTTAGTTATAGGTGTAAAAGTAAGAATTGCCAAATCAGATTTGAATACAGAATTGCGTGCAATGTCACCTTCAGAGTCCGTTTCCACGATTTTATCGTGACAATGAACTTCGGGTCAATGAATACTTTATAATAATAACTGTAAGATACCTTTTTCAATAAACAAAAGCTTAGGAAAAAGCGTTAATGTGTAACTGTCAATCTGTTTATTCATCTTTTATGTTCATGTCATTCTTTTGTTTTCGATTTGACAGTGTCTTCCCAATTTATATTTTTTAGTTAATATTTTTTTGACTTTAAATTGTTTATTATTGAATGCACCCTTGAATGATAATGACGACTTGATTTTCTTTTGTCTTGTATTTAATGTTTGTTTTGTTTTTATTTTAACTTTTTATACCGTGTTGCTGACGGTTATTTCAATATGTAAATTATTTTAAACTTAAAAAGATAAGCCAGTTAATTGGAGCATTATGTATTACAAAGAAATCCGTTCTCTGTTAACCATACTTTAGTCAGTGAAAGCAGCGGCAGCGCAGCGATTCAGCTGTTTTTAACGTGGCTGGCTAAATGATTTATCTCTGTATGAGCAATTAAAAGGAAAAAACGAAACCCTTATAGGATCACTCGTGTGTCTATCTGTCACAGCTGATTTGGTCCGAATCTACTGGACCGATTAAGTTGAAATTTGGTACACTTAAGAATTTTTGTGACCCAAACACGATCGTGTAAAGTAAATTAATTAATTTTGAATAATTATGAGGTTCACTTTTAGGGTAAAATATGAAAATTAAAAAAACTAGTTTTGCTAACTGTACCTACCGTGTGACATATCAAATGAAAGGACTTGTTATGATGATTTCAAATATTTTTTTTTACAATTTTAATCTAAATATATATTTTTATATTTATATTTATTTATAATTTAAATCTCAATATTGAGCATACAAACTTACATTTACAGTTGGAATGTTTAAGGGAACATGTTTTTCAACTACAATATTAAGTTTATTCTTGGGATAAATAATTCATCCCAACTACGAAGCTCTTCATTGTGCGTGGTCAGACACGTACATGTCCAGTTTCTTTATAAAAAATTGAATGCTATTACATAGTGCAAAAAATGTTACCTAAAACTCATCACAATACGATTGGTCGCAATATTTAATTGCAGTCGAAAATGCATTACATTTCTTCATAAAATAAAATATCTTTTTGCAATACATTTAAGTACAATAAGTCACGGTCTAAAGATTTGAATGATACCGTTTTCTTTTGCTATATTGCACTTTCAGAAATGCATTGTATTCCACAATACGTGAATGTCATGCTTCGGAGTCAAAATTGAGTAAGATCTGTGAAATCTGACTGTTCTTTATCTGGGAGGAACAATTCAAGAGTTTCAACTGTAGTGACACAAATTGAAAGAGTATGCTTATGGTTTGGCCTTATGGTTTAGAAGCTCTTCAAATTTGATTCTTGAAACTACTTGTTACACAAAAAACCAGAAACAGCTGTAAAGGAGACTATAGGAAACTATTTAAAATATGTAAAATTCTACCGATCAGTTACAAACATAAGTATCTTTTAGCAGTTAACCACCATGGTACCCAAGAGCATAACCTAACTCATGTAATCAACAACCATAACACACGATCTATGGCTGCTGGCAAATTCAATGTACCCAGAGTTACTAATTACTATGGTGACAGAACCCTAAAAAAACGAATACCATATTTATTGAACAGTCTGCCAGCTGACATAAGGAGTGAAATTAATAAAAATTGTTTTAAGAATAAATTAAAAATACATTATTTAGAATTATGTTAAAGTGCTACTTACCTATAAATAATAATTCGTTTTAAGTAAAAGTTTATTGAGTGTATGGATAGAGGCTCACCGACCCCACAGCCAAACCACTACAACGGTTTTGTGGGGCTTCATTTATAAGTTGTACTTACCTTGTTTTAATAAAGATAAATAATAATAATGTTGAGAGAATAAGTGAAAGGTGACTAATATAATATATAAAAGGTATTTACAAGGCTAATGTGAGTGGAAACGCCGGGAAGGGACGCCCTAGAAGGATATAATAGTCACTTTATTGGTGATGTTCTTCATAAAAGTCAGCTGCGTAGTACTTGCCACCGGCGTGCGTGTATGGCCAGATGTATGAACGTAAACGAAGCAAAAGGTGTATGTAAGGATCGTAGCAAACGGCGTTCTGTAGTTTCTGCTTACCTCCATGGGAAGAAGGCGTGCGCATAAGTACCTATGTGTAAACATAGGGCATGAATAAAATATAATATAATAATAATATATTAAAATACCTAACATGGCTACATCCTGCGACGTCACAAAACACATAATATTTTCCTAACCCTGAAACGCTCCACGAAAACCGCGAGAGTAAAACTATTAGACAATAAACACACGATAGTGGCAGGTCATTAAGCCTTATAACTACCAAAAACGACCAGACCTACTATAATCCCCGTCTATTTTTACGACTAAGGAAGATAACAGACTTTGTTTCCGCCTAATCACAGACCGTTTAGAACGGCAGTTGTTAAGGGTAATCGTGTGTTATCGGACTTATTAAGGCTGTAAGTATTTATTGTTATTTTTTGTGATTATAGTTGTATAAACCCGCTTTTTTAGGGTTCCGTTCTTTTGCCTCTTGACTGTCAAAAAAAATTTCATTATAAAGGTTACTTTATCAGGTTAAACGACATACGGTTGTCAACAGTAGATACGAGGAACATAAACAGGCGCTTTACTTTGTGTAAATTATTTCATCACCACTGCTCTCAAAACGGTGAACGAAAAAGTCGTCAGGAAACCGACATGTACTAGGACTAAAAATACGAAGACATGTGATATCTACCAACCCGTACTAGACCGCGTGGTGGATTATGGCCCACTCTCTCCCACAGTTAAGGGAGGCCTGTGTCCTAGCGCAGTAGGAACATTATATGTTGATTATGAGAGACATTCAATTTAAAAATGTTTGTGCCATACATTAATGTTTGCATAACTGAACAGAATGTAGGGTATAGCAGATAATTTTGTTTCATGCTTTTAGAGTTGATTCCATAAAATTGATAATTTGATAAATGTTACACCCTCTAAGTACTATGTAAAAGTGGGGTTGCCATAATCGCCACTTTTGGCTGGCGGGTTGGCGATCGCAGTATGGTGTTAAAATGCATAGAGAACGCTGCTGCAATCTCTAGTAAGTCCCTTAGTCGGCTTTTACGAGACACACGGGAAGAAATAGGATGGTGCTATTCTTTACGTCCGGCACCACACGGCACCTCAAAATGTACTTGCCACCGTAGGGAAGACAACTTCAGCGTTCGATCCGCTACAAGTGGATACCATCCTTGGGGAAACCTTCGACACTAAGGCCCTTCCTCATTGGTCGGTAAGCAGCATTGCGGTATAGCATGCTCTGTATACCGAAACATTTACGGATCTGACGTTGTTTTTGGCTTAATTTGTACAGTACCGCTTAAATGACGCATTCAGGGTGCTGATGGGGTTGCCACGATACTGCTGCGCATCAGGGATGTGTTTGCTGAAGCTCGTAATGACTGCTTCTACACTGTGATGCGGAAGCGGTACGCATCCCTGGTTAGTAAGGTGCGGGGCAGTACCAACAGCTTCCTGTCTATGGTAGTAAGCAGGCTAGATTTTGCGTTTTTGAGCCACTGCTGCAAGGTATCGGCTGGGCCTGTCAACTTGCAGCTGTGATGTCACAAATTGTTTCTGTGTTAATGTTTTACTAACCTAGTTTGTAAGTATTTTGTTACTAACTCTATGAATCTTGTTGCTTGAATTAAATAAATAAATAAATTAAATTAAGGGGGAGGCGCTAAGGTAGCCTGCGAAATCCAAATTTTATTAAGTTTTTTGCAATTTGCATGTCAGTAACAGGTTGTATGTTGATCTAAATATGATTCGCGGGCGTAACAAATATGGCTTTACAGAGTTATAATCATTAGAATCAGCATTACAACTCTCTAACTTCATAAAATCCTACTGAATGATTATTTCAGAAATAGACATTCAATTGAATTTTATGAAGAGAGTTAGTTGTATTGCCGATTCTAATGATTATAATTCTGTAAAGCCATATTTGTTACGGCCGCGATTTACGCGCGCGTTTGATGAACATACAACCTGTAACTGACCAGCAAATTGCAAAAAACGTAAGAATTTCGCGGGCTACCTTAGCATCCCCCTTAAATCCTCCCGAGAAAATGTCGTCACTGGATGTTTCTACCGAGACGCGTAAACCGTAACGATCCCGCCTGCTCCCGCATATACGGAGCCAATCAGGGAATTAACGCTTATTGAAACACCTATAGGCGCTCGGTGAGTTTCGGTACCGGGTATACCGAGCATGCTGATCCCGCACCGCTGACGCTCCGACCAATGTGGAACGGGCCTATGGTGCAATACGTGGTGGACCTTGAAAACAAAATTGATTTCTCATGTGCCAGTAATGTCCCGGCTCCCTAACCTTTAAAACAAAACAATGCTGCCTTGTGGTGGAAGTAGGTACCTATGCTGGTTGTATTTCCCCACATAAAGTATTTTTGATGGAGTTTTGCCAGTCTGCCAGTTTGTCCGAAAGGGATATCGGGGCCCTGGTACACAGGCATCTGAAGGAACACGGGTGGGTTTTAGTCAGTAAAAGTCTGACACGCCCTCCCGCTCCGCCCAGAGCGGGAGAAGTTATTTGATAATTTCCCCGCACAAGAAAAAAAAAATGGAGTTTTACCAGTAATCACATCACATCACGCTAATATTATAAAGGCGAAAGTTTGTGAGTGGATGTGTGTGTGTGTTTGTTACTTCTTCACGCTCAAACGGCTGGACCAATTTTGATTTAAAAAGTATGGATTCCTCCATCATCAGCTACCGCTGACACCCTGGATTAAGACATAGGCTACTTTTTATCCCGATATTCCCACGGGATCGAGACTTACGCGGCTGAAACTGCGGGGCACAGCTAGTAAGAAATAATTATAACAATAGGCACATTTGACCAATTAAGAAAACCACATGTGCATTTCCGTATTCTGCATTATATATTATTTCCTTATGCTACTAAATGTGAGGGATTTACAAAAGTTTTATTATTAAAATAAAATAAAAGACTATCT
This sequence comes from Tiliacea citrago, assembly GCA_963921375.1. Taxonomy (NCBI): domain Eukaryota; kingdom Metazoa; phylum Arthropoda; class Insecta; order Lepidoptera; family Noctuidae; genus Tiliacea; species Tiliacea citrago. The sequence goes on from OY992804.1 coordinate 10,976,371, forward strand.
CGTTCGTCTAGTGGTCTCAAGCGCTACTGTTGACCATGAGTTCCTGGTTTCAATGCCAGGGTCGTCCAAAGTGTTATTGGGGTTCTCAATATCCAGCCCGGAGTCTGGATTTGTGCCCGGTTAATGGGAATAGGCTCGCCACTATGGGACTTAAACATAACTAGCAAAATGATATGAAAATGGTGTACTATAGCTAGATATGCCTTTACCCAACGGCGAATATAGGTGGTGATGACTTTTTGTTTTATGTAAAAAAAATATATGGGCACCGCGTGGATGTCAGATTGCTTCAAATTGCTCAATCTATATTTGCCCAGCCTTTTCCCAACTGCGTTGGGGTCGGCTTCCAGTCTAACCGGATGCAGCTGAATACCAGTATTTTACATGGAGCGACTGCCTATCCTACCTCCACAACCCAGTTACTGGGTAATACGATACCCCTTGGTAAGACTGGTTGTCAGACTTTCGGGCTTCTGACGACCCGTAACGACTGTCAAAGATCCACGAATGACAGCCGGGACCAACGGCTTAACGTGCTTTCCGAGGCACGGAGGAGTTACGGTATGTTAAGATGGTCACCCATCCACGGACCAGCCCCGGCAAGCGTAGCTTAACCTGATGGATCGACCCGTGTGGCTGTTATAACTAGAGATCGGATATTGAGATGCATATTCACCTAAAGTTTGAGAGTTGACTAGTATGGAGTGCGCTTCGGTACGGGAAAAAGTGTCGGTTTCCAGGACTGACAAGTTTTTAAGAACTACTCTGTATCTACTGTGTATCCCCGAATAAATATATTTCATTTTAGAATAAAAGGTTTTGAAGAAATATTAATAGTGTTTTTTAAACGTGTTATATTTTCCACAAAGTTCTTGCCTAGTTCTAAATAGATAAGAAATATTTGTTATACTTAGGAATACAAAATTGTATACCTACACACTGTTATTAATGAAACTCCGCGATCCCGGAATAAAAATATGTTTTAAGAAGCCGTTTCCATACTTTCTATCCTTTGCCGGGAAAGAAACGTACTTTAGGTAAATATGCATCTGAATATCCGATCTCTAGTTATAACTTAGCCACGAGCTCCTCTAAAATCTCAATATCCACTAATATTATAAAAAGGTAAAGTTTGTAAGTTAAGATGGAGCAAGTAATATACAAAACTACACATCCGATTTATAGGACATATTTTAGATTATATAATAGTAGGCTTCCAAGCGGACGGAGTCGCGAGCAGGAGCTAATAACCTAACTAACAAAAGAAAACCACACTAATATTATCAAGGCGAAAGTTTGTGAGTGTGTGTGTGTGTATGTTTGTTACTTCTAAAACCAGCGCTGGGGCTCTGTCTAGCATAGGGTCGCAGCATTATGCTGAGCGATGGCCGTTTTGCGTGAATGTGACGCATATTTTCCCTCAACTTGTTCCTTCGTGTTTGTGTTTTTATTTCTTTGCGTTATGTTTACCGCAAATAAACGTATTTTCTTTCTTTTTTTTTTTGAAACGGCTGGACCAATTTTGATAAAATATTGTATGGAGTTAGCTGACACCCTGGATTAAGACATAGGCTACGTTTTATCCCGATATTCCCACGGGATCGAGACTTACGCGGGTGAAACCGCGGGGCGCAGCTAGTACTATATATGCGAAAGTGAGGTTGTTTGTTTATTTGTTTGTTACGCTTTTACGCTAAAACGGCTGAATGAAATTAGATCAAATTTGGCACATGGGTAGACCATGACTTGGATTTGAACATAGGATACTTTTATCCCGATATTCATACGAGTTCGAGACTTATGCGGGTGAAACCGTGGGGCGAGCTAGTAATAATATAACAACCAAACCATACACAAATACAAAGCTTAGCAATCACCCTAACAACAAACCAACCAATGGCCTGTTCAAATACGTAGTAAGTAAAGGGAAATACGCCTAGTGTACTGTACCACCGACCCTTACTAATTATTATTATCCGCAGATAATACCTACGCAATTACGACCATTGACCCCTTATTGACGCGACCGATTGATTTGATACGTATTGGATGTTAGCGATATGGTATTTACAATACCTTGAGATTACGAAGGGTTCTTGTTTGTCTCATTGCTGCATCACTTACCCCAGAATTTGTAGAAACCATAGACATAAGAAAGATTTATATGGTAGAAACAGATGCGGCACCGGTGTGCACGCGGCAGCAACATAAGGCTCAGTACTTTTAACTAATTACCGGCAGATGATATACAGTAAAATAAACCGGCAAATTGCCAAAAAAGTAAAATAAACCAGCCAAAATAAAGTGCCGAATTGATCATCTTATCTCCGAAACTAGGTACCGAGCTTAAAATTATGATAAAAATACAAAGGTTAGTTCAATACTTATAGATAACAGCAAAAACTAGAAGTATATGGTCTTAAAATAATATAGTAAATCACTCAATATATTGCGTACAAACTGACATTTGCAGTTGGAATATTTGAAAAACATGTTTTTCAACTACAATGTTAAGTTTGTTCTTGGGATATATTTTTAATCCCAACTACGGAACCCTTGATTGTGCGTGCCCCGACACACTTGACTGATTTTTTCTTAACTCCACCTCCACCTCCGCTTCCTCCTCCATTAACCTCCGCTTCGACGGAGGTCAAGCTCTGCAACTCCGAAACTCTGCTAAGATGGCCTCCGTTACGTCCCCTGTTTTAGATTGAGGTTTTTCGAGTAGTATCAGTGAGCAGGTCAAGTGGCCAGGGCCTCAAGTCTGCTATTACAATAGTGTCAGAATGGTCGATCATTGATTTCATAATTGTTGATTTTGACAAGTTTGGTAATCTTCTATTATAATGGCGTCATTATGACTTTCCAATGGTCGGCCACTGACACTACATTGAAAGAAATTGCAAAGAAAATGATCGACCATTATGAATTTACCAGATTACGAACTTTTAGCAAAATGACAATAGCATGACAATGGGATCGTGTTGGAATGACTGAATTTATAAAAATAGCAGACTTGGGCCCCAGGTTATGAGCCCATTACTAAAAACTCCAGCTAAGCTCGAAATTAGGTTAGCTCGTTAATTAATTAATTAATAATTAATTAATTAATTATTAATTAATTAATTAATTATTAATTAATTAATTAACGTTCAAAACTAGCTAGGAAAAAACATTTTAATTGGATTTTTTGTCACTTCGTTAACTGCATAGTGTTACGCACCGACTCGTTGCTTGAAACCTTGTACGTTGAAATATATTTTATTTGTTCAATGCTAACTAACTTTCTAAGATTATTAACACTTGTGGCTTACGGTGAGCAGTGAGCAAGTCTGGTGATCAGTGCTCATACCCAGCAATAGGAAAATGAGTTCACAGTGTTAGAACATGGAGCCGAAAGGTTCTGGAGTGGCGACCTTATACCGGAAAGCGTAGCGCTGGAAGGCGACCCATAAGGTGGACCAATGACCTAGTGAAGGACGCAGGTATCCGCTGGATGCGAGAAGCACCAAACCGGTCGATGTGGCGACGCTTGGGGCGGCCTATGTCCAGCAGTGGACGTCTTTCGGCTGAAATAATGATGATGATGTTAGAACATTGTCAAAGTTCACGCTTAACTTTTTGGCGGATTCGTTTTTTTCGCAAAATTAATAAGTAAGTAAATACCAGCTTACGACAATAACGACAAGCTTAGCTTTTTTCACGAGATTGTGAGCAAGAAAACAGCTTCACTACTGAGGAGAGTGAGAGGTAGTCCCAACAGCATCGTAAGAAGTGTAGCGGAGAGTTTCAGCTCTTCAATTGTAAAGCAGTTTGTTCCGAGGGTTATAGGTACTAACACTAGATAATAAGCTGTTTTAATATTATATTAATTAATAACACTCATTGTCCGAAATAAAAATAATTTATTTTATTTAATCAAATAACGACAACGCACTTATAAAATATATCTTTAGTTATTAGTAACGTTTTGGTTATTTAATAAATACCAGAAAAGCAAATTATACTATTTTCATGATACTATTTAAAAATTTTTTTTTATTTAACAAAAAACGCCTTCAACCTCTCTCCTATTAAAAATTAACTTTGCTGTGCCCCACAGGGTCCATAATTGATTCTATGTTTAACATACCAACTGTTATAAATATTATGTACACATTATGGAATGCAATAAAGTATTGAGTATTGAGTATAGCTAGCGAAACTCCGCAGACGCAATGGTATCTATACAACAAGTTCTGGAATTAACGCACAACCTCTTAGGGGGTAATTGCATTCATCATTGACCCTCCTTCTTGTTGTTCCCTACATTTATATTCGAATGACTCGTGAAAATGTAAGGAAAGGTGATTTTTTTTCGCTAGATCAGGTTTGGGCCCATAGTTCATAATTATGACTAGAATGACCCCTTAAGAGGTTGTGCGTTAATTCCGGGACATTTTGTATATATGATAATTATCTAAACATGATAAAACAAAAAAAATAATTTATTTTATGATTTTTTTGCTGGGTCATCGACCGCAGTTAGTATAGTCACTTGAAATATAACTTTATAAAATCTGTTTTTTTTTTTCTGTAAACTTCACAGACGTGATTAGTATCGATACCTAAATACGATAACAAAAGAAAACGGCTTTTCTCAACTATCAACTATCTCTTACTATCAGGAGTCATTGACATAAAAAAAGAAAACTTCGTTACTTTTTTATTTTTATTGTATCGTGTTTAGATATCGATAGAGTGCTGACCCAGTGGTAACGGCCCCGACTTACGAGCTGTAGGCCGTGGGTTCGAACCCAGACAGGCTCTTTAATTTGTGTAAATTAATTAATCACCACTGCTCTCAAAGCGGTGAAGGAAAACATCGTGAGGAAATCAGCATGTCCTAGAATCAAAAATTCAAAGACATGTGACATCTACCAACCCGCACTGGGCCCATGTGGTAGATTACAGCCCTCTCGAAGAGAGGACGCATATGTCCCAGTAATGCGACCATTATAGGCTGCTTATGCTTTTGCCAGATATCGACCCACGACGTCTGCAGAATTTTGGTAGCTAATTTAATTTAACCTTGTGTGTACATTTTACAATATACAATTTAATTTGACTATAGTAGGAATCGGTTTCATTTTGACAGTTCAATAACATTCATTGCGTTATTTACGTTGTTGTGCAGACAAATTCCGTGCCTGGGGTAAATAACTTGACACCTCGACTAGCATGATTTTTTTTTATTAGCTCAAACGCTTTCTGCATTGTATGAATTTATATGGAAAAAAAAAATCATCCCCGAATCTGCATTAGTTTTGTGGAAATTGTATCCGTAACATCTTTCATTTTAACGTGTTTATTTTGACAAAATCATTTATCTTAAGTTAAATACCACATTTAAAAAAATAAAATTGATATGTTATCTTATTAACTTATGCGCTATATTCAGAATTAGAGAGAGAAATTGACATCTTCAGTATTACACTTATTAATTTTTCAAAACCGTTAAACTTATCTTGAGAAGTCGAGATGTCAAGATATTCACGCCTACTAATGAATATTTTAGTTGACATTTTTTAATATCAAAATACGGACTGCTAATAAATATTTAAAACACATCAGACATCTTTAGCTTCAGTTATCCCCAACTAAAGTTGTGAGCTCTGTAATAATTGACATGATCATTGTAAGTATGGCCATAGAAACATTATCAAAACTGTAATATATTTAATCATTCATTCAGTCATTAGCAACATGTACCTAAACTAAAAAAACACATTTTACGTTTTTATTGCTGAAAATCGTCTAGTAAGAAGTCTTTAAGAAGTCAAGTTATTCACGCCAGGCACGGAATTATTCTAACATATGAAGCAATGGATTAACAATCTACTTCAAAAACTTTTTACAAAAAAATAAGAACCGACTACCAAAAATAACACTACAAAGTGAAAAAATAACTTTAATTTCGGAAGATTTGTATTTGAGTTTTTTGCCACCGACTTCCGAAATTAAAGTTATTGTTCACTTTGTAGTGGTATTTTTGGGTAGTCGGTTCTTATTTTTTTGTAAAAAGTTTTTATTTTTCACTTTTTAGTGGGTCAGTTTTGAATTTATCTAAGTTACAATAGCCTAATGTTAACTGCTCATCCCCTTTTATAAAATATTGCTTTTCCCGATGCTGGGACGTTGATTGTTGAAGAGTTCTCCTGGTAAGAACCAGGAAAACTGCCACTCACCATATGCATAGTGACGAGCATAAATTGCTTAATCGCAACCCGTTAAACAGGGGTACTCATTATTATATTGTTCCGGTGGCCATATGTGGCCGGGATGTATCTTCATCATCAGTTCCACTTCACCAAATGGTGCTTTCCAAGAGCAAATGCACGAGTTACTATAAAAAATCCCCAAATCGCTATAGGTTTGCCTATAAAATTTGAGGGTTTCCCTCGATTTCCATGGGATCCCCTCATTTGATTCTGATTTGGTGGCAATGGGATCACCTCGGGACTAAACCCTTTCGAAAAAAAATCAAAATCGGTGGATAATTAACGGAGTAATCGCGTAACAAACATACGAAAAAAAAAAAACATACCGCCGAATTGAGAACCTTCTCCTTTTTGGAAATCGGTTAAAAATCATTCCGATTCTGATTAAAACTGCGTTACGCAATTAGGGTGCTGTATTGTGTGCACATAAGACATATTGTGCCAAATAGACATGTTTTAATTGTTTCAACCGTTGAGTCAATTCCTGCAGAAAAGGACGATGTCTCTATATACTCGTAGAACTTTGCAAAGGGAACGAAGACCTAGACTATTAGCAGCAGCTTTCTAACACACGAAACTTCCATCTCAAGCATAATATTAAGCTGGTTATCAATAATGCTAGAAAACAAAGAAGGTTCATTAGCCTAGCTAAAAAAAAACAGTTTGAAGGCACACGCCTAGATGCTTCGATTTGCGTTTGGCTTTAAGAAAATTTACTTAATAAAAAATCCCATCAGGCGCAAGGTTTGGCAATCTATAAATCAAATATAGGTAGGTACCTAATAAACTGTTACTCACGCCAAAATTTTTACATTTGAAACAAAATAACTTTTTTTTTTATTTGGGGTGGTTTGCTCTTGACCTTAGTCTAGAGGTCAGAGGTGACAGAGACAAAGTCGACGATGGAGTGAGGTAACCCAGAAGAAGCCTGTTCACTCTCACTTTGAAGAGATTAGGGTTGTATGCGTTCGGAAGCACAGACGCAGCCAAAGCCAAATATTAATCACTAGCTTTTGCTCGCGGTTTCGCTCGCGTTAATTTAGAATTTGACAATCAATTCGGGCTGTCCTTTGCTTTTTGAAATTTAAAGTGCTATTAAATACATCCCCTATCATTATTCAATCATCATTCGAAAAACATGTGGCGCTATATATTATCATAAGTACGTTATTGTTGTTTTCCTCGGGAACAGTACATTTCTTCGGGATGGAAGGTACCCTATGTCCGTTTCTGTACACCTGACAACGTATACGCAAAATTTCAGGATGATCGGTTCAGTGGTTTAGGCGTGAAAAGGTAACAAACAAACAAACAAACTTACTTTCACAATTATAATATTAGTCAGAAAGTTAGGATTAATTAAGATCACTCACAAAAAGGCTTTAAAAGACATTAATCTAGATAGTACTTAATTAATAAGTATGCTGCCATTATGGTTTAATTACCGTTAACAGAACCAACAGTTAAATCATCTAATAGTACAGTAAACTTTGATTATACTAACCACAGTTAACTTTCTCTAGCGTTAAATTATGTAAACAAATTTTATTACCTTTGGTTCCGTAGTAGTTTAAATAATAAAATCTTTATTTTTATTCTGCCTCGTTGGTCTAGTGTTCGTTAGAGCTACTGTTGAGCATGAGGTGCTGGGTTCGATTCCCACTTCGGGTAAAGTGTTATTGGGATTTTCCTATTGGTTTTTTTTTTTTTTTTTGGGATGGGTTCGCTCTTGGCCAGGTCAGAGGTGACAGAGACAAAGTCGACGATGGAGTGAGCTTACCCAGAAGAAGCCTGTTTACTCTCACTTTGAAGAGATTAGGGTTGTTTTAGAGTTCTAATTTCTCAGTAGCAGCCCAGAGCCTGGTTTTGTGCCCGGTTGATGGCAATAGGCACGCCCCCTGTTACATGGGACATAAACATAACTGGCGAAATGTGGGTGTACTATAGGTACACCTCTGCCTAATCCTTCGGGGATTACAGGCGTGATGGTATGTTCTGTTATCTATACAGTGGACCTCAACAAACGTTTTGCAGGGCTGTGTCGAACTATCGAAATTGTTGGAATATACAATATTATTTTTAGTATATGCGAAACCCGAAACACGTGTCTAGTATTTTTATGTAAAGAATCTATGTACAAAATTTCAAAACTGTATCATGAAAAATCACAAAAGTTATAAGGTTGTTATGTTACCGGGTTGTCCGCACAACAACAGCGGCGCGGCCGGCGCCGCCGCGCCTCCAGGTTCGTCTTGTGCTCGTTGATAATAATTTGGCAGTAGATACCTAACCGTACGGCGATTGTATTGTAAGTAATTCAATGGTGATAACATTTTCCATCACACTTATATATTTTTGGGACAAAATATAACATGGTGTAAAAATTATTGAAATCGATTCAGTTCCTTATTCTGAACAAACTATATATTCAGGTTTCACATATACTAAAAATAATGTTGTATAGTACTCGTAGGAACTGCGTTAGATCCCTATAGTCCGGAATTTATTACAAAAGAGTACCTTGTAATCCGACAAATTACAGATCCAATGATAAGATTATGTTATACTCTGAAGTACAAATCATACTTCATTATGTATGTAAAATTTAGTAAATTAAACAACACAATAGAGAGAAAGAACAATAATAATAGACATGCCGGATTACAGGGGCTGCCGGATTAGACAGGGGCCGGATTATCGGGGGTTCACTGTATTTGATTAATAATATTGTTATTTTTTATACCGGGAGTTAGATCATATATTTGACAGTCGTTACGTCAAATATATCAAAGATAGCAGGATAGTCAGAACCCCAAAAGTCTGACAACCAGTCCTAACACGGGCCCACCAACTAACACACCCAGTAACTGTGTTGTAGAGGTCAGATACCTATCTAACCGATACCGGTATTCAGCTGCATCCAGTAGACTGGAAGCCGATTCCAAGATAAAATAAAATAAAACAAAATCAATATGTTTTATTTCACATAAACCTACATGTGCACTTATGAAACGTCAGAAGCTAGGTGCATGGTTCCAATTGGTCGTTTCCTATGGAGAAGAGCCGGCAAGAAACTACACGGTTACTCTTTTAAAAATAATGGCGTAGGTGGGAAAAGGCTGGACAGATTGATTGATTTACATCCAAAGCCTGAGGCTAGGACAGCTTTAATATTTGAACCGTATAGTCCCGACATGTTGCATTACGTAGCATATTGTCGGTCGGAGTCATTACTGGAACATCTACAAAATTATGTGTTTTGGACTAAGTATGCAGAATGATAGAAAATTAAATACTCTTTCCAAATCACTACTGGAACAAGTCATAAGCGTTAATCTAACTTGAAGAAACGACATCTACCGGCAGAGAATTATTGTAATGGCCTAAGTCATTTACCCCCGTATTCAAGAACAATACTTACATAAGTATGGCAGCGTCACTATGCTAAGTAAGGCATTTCTCATTGCGTTTGTCATGGCAGGCCATTTAATTCACAAACAATACTCAAGCGACACTTTGCTATGCGAACGTACAGCGTCGATTATAGATCTATGATTGGTCCGTTATGTTGCTAAGTTCGCTTTAGTGTTTGGCAGATGTGTGGACGACATAAATATAACCTTTAAACGTGTTGCCAGTTGTGAAATATAAAACATCAAGTGTGGTGATTTAGGTAATAATAAAAAGTACTCTGTTTTCAAGGATCGACAAACAAAAAATAGTTTATTTATTTTCGATTGATTAGTTATCAATGGATGTATATACCATTTCGAATTCTCCAAAAACAAACGAAACCGTCTATTAATGGTGTCTTTACTATTTTTTTTTATATTAATGATTTTATATTATTATTACTAAATAATAATTAATTTAATTTTTGGACAATTCTTCCTATACATCTAACAACAAATTTACTATCTACAATAATATAAAATCTATTCTAATATATCTCTTTAATAACAATTGAATATAATTTTATTTTGCTTCAGTTTTAAGAAGCTACCGTTTTCTGTATCGGAATGATAGCTCTTTGTAGCATTAATGCGGGCGGCTTATCATAGAAGACAAACGGACACACGCCAAAAATATTGAATTCAAAAAGTTAAAATGAATAATAAAATAAAATACCACATCTGTGGACCACATTATCATTTGACACAGACCTTTTTTTTACAATATGCTACACTATGCGTTGGTTAAAATAGCACTCCAGTTACTTTACGTAGGGGTCTTTCTAAGTGAAAGCATAGCGTTGCACATCACTCAAGTATTATTTATGAATTGGATTTACCGGCCCTATGCGTTGATGGTCACTGTGAGACCTCATAGTATCGTTCTTGAATACGGGTGTTAATCAATTATGTAGTGACCTAAGTTATTTCGAAATGTTACATAGTTAGTAACAATCTCATAATAAACTATAGTATTTTTACGATATGTAGGCATAACATAGAGCAAGACTACTAAAAGTTATGTCAACAAAATTAACCTATCAAAATATCTAAAAACTTAAACTTGGATTTTCTAAAAACAATGACGATATGGTAAAATCAGGAACAACGCAGACGGCATGAACAGTGGTGGCCAGTAGAAACTGCCTCGACTTACGAGCTGTTGTAGGTCGTAGGTTCAAAGCCAGGCAGGCATGTTACTTTGTGAAAATTATTTCATCATCACTGCTCTCAAAACGGTAAAGGAAAACATCGTAAACAAACTACTCGGCATGTCCTAGAATTAAAAATTCGAAGACATTTGTGACATCTACCACCATCTGGGCCCGGGTGGTGGATTACGGCTCACTCCATCATAGAGTGTAGGCGTGTGTCCTAGCAGTGGTAACATTATAGGCTGATCTTGCAGACAGCATGATTTCTGAAAAAAATAGGTCCACGTTGTACCTATGTACAAAAAAATTGAGAAAGCTTTGTGATTTTGGGCTTTTTGCACTAAGTGCTTATAATGCTATGTTGTACATTTAGGCAGAGAAACAAGTGAGCCGTTGAATATTTTGACTCAAAAGGCTAATTTCCGTAATTAAAAATTTCGCAATCTCCTTAGAGACCAATCAATGTCAAAAACCAGTCAAAAGAGTATGTAAATTAGAGGTTTTTTGGCAGATTGAAACTTAGATTAGAATGCAAACGTTCTTTTACACATAAATACATATAACATCACGCGTGTATTTCCCGAAAGGCTAGGCAGATGTATACCTATAGTACACCCACATTTCCCCAGTTATGTTTAAGTCCCATGTAATAGGGTGACCCTTATAACTATGTATGTCGATGTGTGTAATGCGAATGTACTTGCCATGCAATGAACCGGCCAAGTGCGAGTCGGACTCGCGCACGAAGGGTTCCGTACCACTATCTATAAAAACGGCAAAAAAATCACGTTTATTGTATGGGTTGAAGTTTCTGCCTACCCCCATGGGAAGAAGACGTGAGATATGTATGCAGTTCAAACTTTAACACCGTAAACTACGCCAGAATGACAATTCTCGATTTTTAGGGTTCCGTACCCAAAAGGGTAAAACGGGAACCCTATTACTAAGGCTCCGCCGTCTGGCTGTCTGTCTGTCTGTCCGTCTGTCACCAGGCTGTATCTCATGAACCGTGATAGCTAGACAGTTGAAATTTTCACAGATTATGTATTTCTGTTGCCGCTCTAACAACAAATACTAAAAAACAAAATAATATAAATATTTAAGGGGGCTCCCATACAACAAACGTGATTTTTTTGCTCGTTTTTGCTCGATATTGATAACGGCAACAGGTAGTCGCTGAAATATTCACAGCATATTTAGTTATATATTTAATTTAAAAATAAACAATTAAATTAAAATAAACAAATATTTAACCCTTCGTGCGCGAGTCCGACTCACACTTGGCCGGTAGTGTTTGTTCTTTTTTATTGTTTTCATGATTTTGTTAGTTTCAATGTTATTTTTTTATTGTTTTATTTACATTTTTCTTTTCTTTATTTATTTCTATTGATCGCAGCTAGTTCTACACAAAATAAAACGACACATTCATGTTTTCATTTTGAGCGCACCTGAGTTTCGCTTATCTGGCCAAACTAAGTCCTAAACATATATGCAGATAATATTATATCACACAGAATTCTAAAAACTATAAATACAGTATTTCCGTTGGAACATTACTTACTAACATTACAACTCTCATTCATTCCCATTAACGGTGTTCTGGCATTTTGAGCACTTTATGAGGCCTACCCAAATGTACTTTCTTTGGTATTGTTCGTCGAGTCGTTGAGCTCCTTAAGTCTTGAGTCGAGCTGCACGATTACGACAAATGCTTGCACTGATTGGACAGAAAATGATCCCACGGAAATGATTATTTTCATTACATCATCAAGTATTTAGTAATAGTCCTTATTAATTCTTATTCAATATTTATTCTCAGATCCGGAATTATTTACCTATCATGTAGGTCACACAATATTCACCATCAGAATTCGAACCTGCAATGTAAAGCGCAGCAAACCAATTGCCAAGACACTGCTATCAAAATAATATTTTACAGTTGAACATCACGCTCCGTATTATAAGAAATTGTATTTTCGGGTTCATGTGCGTATTCCTTATAATCACTTGCTTAAAAAAAACGAGAAACCTGAGATACATTTCTCGACGGCATTGGAGCCAAGTCAGAGGCCCATGGGCGGTATAAAAACTCTAACATCAGGTTAGTTACTAACTACACAAAAAAATAAAAAATAATATTATATTTTATAACACTCGTTTTTTCGCAATTAATCCTAATCACTCTCTTTATTTTGGAATGTCATACCTAAGTAGTTTCATCCCTAAAATAAACTTAATCTTACTCTAAAACAAACAATATCATAAAACAACAGAAAAAAATCCGCCACTAATCCATTTTTGACGCGTGTCACACGACCTTACTCTCTAAATCCAAACATAACCGTGTTACTAATAATATTAACAAGCACGCAATCACTAAGGACACCTTCAACCAATCTCCCACTTACGAGTACTTAGCATCGCTTTACGCCAAGCCATTGTACCGCGAGTGCTTGCTCCGAACACACGAACAAGAAGCTCGAATGCTCGCGAGTGAAGTGAAGTGATAAAAATGTCAGGACAAACTTGGACCCCTCCGAACATAGCCGCAATCTGCCCTGAACAACAAGCCCAACTGACACAATGTTCTTCAACAGGATACCTCTTTCTCGCCCTAATTTCTCAGCTGTACAGTGGGTCAAAAGACAACATACAGCCAGATTTTTTAGACTATTGGGATACGCGTGTTAATGATAATCCAAGCACGTTATCACCATTTTTTGGAGACTCTGAAGTTCCTTTAGGTCCTATTCCTTTAAAAGCAAATGAATTACAATCAAGACAGCCTATAGGACCAACAATATTGTCACATGACGACATTTTTTCTGAAAAGTTTAGTAGTCCTGTAAAAACGACAAACGTTTACAGTCATGGCCCGGGCGGTAGTCGTGGAGTATCCCAAGTATCATCATATTTTCCGACGTTCGAATTCGAGAAGTACGGTAGAACTTTCCACAAAGATTTCGAACCATTCGATTTTGACTCGAGCGCTAAAAAGCGAGATCCGGAATTCGAATTCGAGAATCCGTTCTCGGCTACCAGCAGTAAGTACCATTCGGGGGATTTGGATTTCGGGTTTGCGAAGAAGATGTTTACGGATGTAGAGCCGGCGAATTCTGAGAAGGTGACGGTGAAAGCGGAGAAGAAGGACGGTGCTAAGAGCAGAAGAAGAAGGCAGGCTATTGAACGTTTTGATTTCATTGTGGTTGGTGCGGGTTCCGCTGGATGCGTGATTGCTAATCGACTGTCTGAAGTCAAAAAATGGAAGGTTAGTTCTTTTTTAAACATAGAATATTATAAAAAACGAAAACAAACGACCGCTTTTCGTCGGTGACCGATAATACATTTTTTAGTTTTAAGAAGCTTATGGTTAAAATCTCATTGACATAGAACCTATTTATATAATTTCAGCGATAGAATATCGTTCATTTAATTACATCCAAATTATATACCTACTCGTATGATTGGTTTAAAATCAGTAAATCTTTATATTTGTCTGTTCTAATTGTGACAGTCTGGTTACAACATGATTTCCCGTAACTTGGGATTTAAACAAAACTGACGAAATAGTGGGTAATAGTACCTTCACCTCTATTTCGTCAGTTTTGTTAAAGGAAGCAAAGTCGTACCCAATAGGTAAGATTCTGCTTCCTTTTCAGGAATACAGACGTGATGTTATATTAAGTGAAGAAAGAAAATAAATAAAAATACGTTTATAAAAAAAAAAAAACAGAAAACAATGATTATAATGTCAGAAGGGCCTCAGCTAGATGTCAGATGACAACACAAGGTGTACCACCTGACTCTGATTTTCAGCTGCAAGCCACGAGTGCTGTATACTAGAATAATAAACACATAGGGTAGTGAAAATAATATTGTCACTAACTAGCTTCTGCTCGCAACTTAGCCCGCGTGAAATTTCTTGGTTTAAGGGTCAGATAATCGCCGTTGACCTTGGCCATACCAAATGCGTAACGAAAATACGAATATTAAAAAAAATACACATATGGAATTATAGATAATAAAACAGTCTATTCATACAAAAAAACCATGAAAATAACTTAAGTACTTAGAAAGTAATATCGTTTTTTTATGCTTTGGCTTTTTTTGTTTCATTACATCCTAAATTTATTTCATAAAGTACTTTACTACAATACTTAAATATTCACATATAGAATTGATGTGTTCTAGTTTAACATACATTTTTTGCATAACTTACTTGCATTATATTATGATGGTGTAATAACAGATCTAAAAGTCACTAAACGCATATATCTGCATCTTAACACAAAATAGCAGACACTCGGCAATACTGTAGCTTAACATAACTTTTTTTTTTAAATCCTTTATTTAAAAAAACAGGTTCTTAATTATTAATAACAATCTAGCCTATAAGACTAATAAGTAATTTTAATGTAACTTAATTTTTTACGTGATAATTATTTTAAAAATTAGAATAGTGTTGATTGTACTTTACACAAGTCCGTTCAACTTTCTTAGAGTCTGATATAATAATATAAACACTTTTTTCATGTGTTATATGTGTG
Source organism: Tiliacea citrago (assembly GCA_963921375.1). Classification (NCBI taxonomy): domain Eukaryota; kingdom Metazoa; phylum Arthropoda; class Insecta; order Lepidoptera; family Noctuidae; genus Tiliacea; species Tiliacea citrago. The sequence continues at coordinate 10,991,784 of OY992804.1, forward strand.
TCATTGTCACTATTATGTCTACACTTTTTACACTACACTAACTCAAAAGGCTTGCTTCTCATTACTGAAAGAGTTCTTGGAATCGGATCAGTACCTAGTTCCACAGATTACCCCTACATAAAACTCACAAATTTAACATCTTCATATTTATTTAACCATTTATGTACACACATTATAAACATACAAGAAGAAAGGAACAGAAAAATAATATAAGTATAGATTTAATAATCCACATACTTTGCCCATTTTACAATTGAATGGATAAAACTATTATAATAGCTATAATAAAATTGATTGAACGATAACAAAGAGAATGTTAATGTCTACAAAACGATTTCACTCAATTCTCGTTTGAACTTGACCATATTTACCAGATTTATGTTCACCTTGTTGGGTAATAACAATGTTTAAGAGTTGGCAAATTAATACGATTCATTTCTTAATTTTCTTACCCCACCTATAACTTTTACGTAGGTTGAGTTTTGCGCATTTAAGTGTGTGATTTATATTGTAATCTTTTAAAAACTTTTGGTAAAGTGATTTTAATTTTAAAATGCACCGTCGCGCGTCGCCCTGTCAGACTGTCTTAGGGATCAGCAATTAGTTTTATTGGGGGTCCGTTTAAAAGAAAAATATGACTGTCGCGGCCGTTTAATGCTAGTAGACGTTTGTTTACTAGCATTCAAATGTAATTTTTCACATTAATATAAATTGACGATATTGATTATATATTGATTTGATGGCACGGTTGGCGCAGTGGTAAGCGATTGAATGCTGCGCTGCGTGTCGCAGGTTCGATTCCCGCACGGAACAAATATTTGTATGACCTACAAGTAGTTGTTCCGGGTCTGGCTGTTTGTGTATGTGAGTTTAAATGTTTGTAAACGCAACCACGATACAGGAGAAATTCCAAGTGTGGGGCAACGTTTTATTAAAAAAAAAAAATTATTTTGTTATTTTTGTTTTTTGAGAGCAATAGTGGCCCATTGGTGACGGCACTGACTTACGAGTTGTAGGTAGTGGGTTCGAACCCAGACAGGCGGTTAACTTTGTGTAAATTATTTCATCACCACTGCTCTCATAACGATGAAGGAAAACATCGTGACGAAACTGGCATGTCCTAGAACCTAAAATTCGAAGACATGTGACATCTACCAACCTGCACTGGGCCCGCATGTTAGATAACAGCTTACTCCCTCTCGAAGAGAGGAGGCATGTGTGTGAAAGTTATAGGCTGATTATCCCCTTTGTAATTTTTTTTTACTAACCCTACCTACCTACCTTTATTGTTTCTTTTCTTTTATTTCTTATTTTACATTTTTAATATTGTATGCTAGATATTTTTAGGGAGGAGCTCGTGGCTAAGTAATAACAGCCGCACGGGTCGATCCCTTAGATTAAGCTACGCTTGCCGCAGTTGGTCCGTGGATGGGTTACCTTTAACCTTTTCAGGAATACAGAAATGATGTTATATTAAGTCATAATAATATTATCACTAACTAGCTTCTGCCCGCAACTTAGTCCGCGTGAAATTTTCCGTTTTAACACAATTTATATCCTATACCATAACCAGCCTAAAATGTTTCCACAGGCCTACTCCGCCACGCGGACCCAGTGCGGGTTGGTAGATGTCACATGTCTTAGATTTTTTTTGTTTTAGGTTATGCCGATGTTTTCGTTCAACGTTTTTGAGAGCAGTGGCGATGAAATAATTTATACCAAGTAAAGCGCCTGTCTGGGTTCTTCCTAGGACCTACAATTAGTTAGTCGCGGACGTTGCCCCTTGGCCACCGCTGCTTTCAAAAATATATCGAATAAAACCATTCGGCAATAATGTTGGTTCCCAGTAGTGAAAAAAAATCCGAGCTTTTCGGTGATTCCAGTAACTTCGAAACAAAACGAGGCGACGCCACTTGCTGCGCCGTCCTATCTATTGAGTAATGTAGTTAGTTTAAAGGTCGTTACATCATACAATTTTAGGTAGTTTTTACCCACTTCTATGACTTCGGGGATCATCTCAAAACGCCGTAAAAAATCATCCCTTTGGTTAAACCGGCCGCCTGCTGAAACATTGTTCGAAAAATCACAATCTTTATTTAGCAAGAGGGAGGATGCATTTTCGGAGATGGTAGCAGCATACCGTGGGTAGGTACCTATTAAACTTCACATAAAAAGGCAACAAAAAACCTGAAATAAAGATCGATTCGATATTTTGATACAATCCGTAACTTACTCTATTTAACTTAATTGTTAGCTTCCATATGCGTTAACTCAATCACAAATATTATCAATGAATACAATAACATTAGGTACCAATAACTAATATAATGTGACAAATATTTCTCACACGTTAATAATTGACGTTTTCTATATTAACGGAATGTCATTGTCATAATAGTGTGCGAAAAGGATCCTGTGCTTTTCCATGGACATTTTCATTCATAACATAAATCAATCGAATACCTTTGTCTCCGTATTGACATTCTTCGAAATAAGGTTCATGGATTAGTCGCGTGACGTACAAAATATTTATGTAATTTTGATACCAAATTATATTTACCTCTACCTAACTTACCCGGCTAAATAAATATCATTTATAATGTAATTAATAAATGCTGGCTGGCTGGTAAAGGCTGTTAACAAAAAAAAAAAAAGTACTTAAATGTAAGTACTTTTTTTTTATTTGTTAACAGCCTGGAACAACTATAAACAATATACGTGTGGCGCCGGACGTAAAGAATAGCACCACCCTATTTCTTCCCGTGGGTGTCGTAAAAGGCGACTAAGTGATTTACTAGAGAATGGGCAGCAGCGTTCTCTATGCATTTTAACACCGCCTGCCAAGCGTGGCGATTATGGCAACCCCCTCCCTTCCTTCTTGGGGGAGGCCTATGTCCAGCAGTGGACGTCTTTCGGCTGAAATTATGAAGCGCACGTCGAGTCTTAGCCTTCACAAAACATCATCTATCAAACTTCTCTTGCACGTTAATGTTTATAACACTGTTCTTAGTAATAATAAAAATGATTATCATAATTATGATAATAATTTTATTATAGCGTTTTATTATTAAATAATATTATTAATTTAATAATATTTTCATTATTAGAGAGTCTCTCTGATGAATTACGATTACGACGTCCAGTAGATTATAATTTAATACTACATAACATATACTTAGACTCCGAAGAGCTTAATGGACTCTATGCTTTAGTTTTAAGAGTCCATAATACTTCAGCCCCACCTCACTTTTTATGTCGCTCGCACAATACACACGCGAGCAAGCGAGACAGGGACAAGGCTTCAAGGCGCTGATAGTTTAGGTAATTTCTTTTTACGGTAAAAATAATGATTATTAAAAATAATAAAAAACATAGTAGGCTATAAATTTAGTTCAGTTATTAATTATTATGCAAAGTTTTATTATCAAGTATGTTTTTAATACTAGCGGTTTATTGTTCGGTTTGGAGGTGAATTTGTATATTTTTAGTATCGAGAAATTTTATGAATTCGTGTTATAAAAACGAAGGATCATGCTTATTTCTTCCCGTGGGTGTCTTAAAAGGCGACTAAGGGACTTACTAGAGACTGCGACGCCAACCCGCCTGCCAAGCATGGCGATTATGGCAACCGCCACCATTTTTGAGAGAGGCCTAACACCTCATACCCCCGCCTCCCAGACTTGAGGTGGCCCGCAGAGGCGGGTTGGCACTAGCCGGGGGTCGCGGATGTAATACTAGCTCCCAAGATCCCCGGTGCAAGTGTGGGAAGGGAACACTGGGGTGGTTTTTAGTCAGTAAGAGTCTGACAGACCCCTCCACCCGCCCGGAGGACATCCATGAGGATTTTCCAACCCGGCAACAAAAAAAAAAGTGCAGCATTTATTCTTCCATACTTCTCTATTACTGGTCACTTCAGTAGTCACCATCGTTTCTTTGGTATTCCTCTACTCTTCTGGATATAATCATCATTCCTCCGCATCACATGCCTATATCATTACGCACGGTTGGCGCAGTGGTTAAGCGATAGACTGCTGCGCTGCGTATCGCGGGTTCGATTCCCGCACGGAACAAATATTTGTATACCTACAAGTAGTTGTTCCGGGTCTGGCTGTTTGTGTATGTTTGTAAACGCACCTACGATACAGGAGAAATTCCTAGAGGGAAACGTTTAAAAAAAAAAAAAAAACGATTTCCACACCACTTTTCAGTCACCGATGCCACTTCAGACTTCCTCATACTTGTGTGTGTGGAATTAGAATCATAATCATTTATTCGTAATTATAGGTCATAATTACATACGAGTATAGGCTCTTAAAAATTAGGTAGTGCGCTAAGTTTTGCCAATTGACATACAAATGTGGATAATGATAATTCTCTGGTTCTTGGTAGTTTGTCGTCATGCGCGACTTCTTCCCATCCAAAACACTAGGAAGTGGTGAACGCCATTTTTGGGACCTTCTATTATAACTTTAGATTCTGTGCACATGAAAATGTTTCCGTAAAATGTGTGAAATCGATTTAAAAATAATTATTTATACCCACTGTCATTGCGCATGGGCAATATGAAGCAATTATTTATTTACTCAAAAATGAGTTGAGTAATCGAAAATAAAAAACAACCAAGTTCTGCATACAAATAGGACGTTCTTGTTATTAATTAAATACCAACCGTACGTTGATATTTAATACAGATATTTTGGATTGAAACTCAAAGTAAAGGGTTAGTTTACTGATAATTAGTATCGAGATTTTTTTTTCTAAACGTGTTTTGGTAACAACCAAGTTCTGAAAAATATGTTCAAGAATAACATATATTTTTCCGCTACCACAAACTATATAGATTTGCCAATTTTTTTGTTTAAGACAAGCCTATTATCATTCGCCTCTTGTCAGCGTCTTAATTGTTTCAAAAAGGTTTGTCCTCGCGAGGTCCACTGTTCGCTAAACGACTAGTTCTAGTTTATGTATAGAACGAGCTCCTCAAATACTCACCAGTATTAAGTGCGTTAAATTCTCGAAAACTTGATAAGAGTAGGAGCTAACAAAAGATGGCAAAAACATCTTTTAAAATGGAGAATGAATTATGTTACAATACAGCAATTTAAATGTCAAAATAATGATTCATACTGCAAATAAAGGTACACAAATGTCTAATCAATTAATAGCACAAAGGCATAAGAAAGGTCACAGCTGAAAAATTATCATGAAATATTTTAGCAAATTTTTCAACAAAGAGGTTTTAATTATCCATTGAGAGCCCACTACAGATTTACGCACGGCCATTGTATTGCAAAAGTAAGAATACCAATATGTACAGTGCACGTAATATAAATTGTTTCAAGCTGAATAGTTATAATAGAGCAGTGGTGGCCCAGTGATAACGGCCTCGACTTACGAGTTGTAGGTCGTAGGGTCGAACCCAGACAGGCGCTTTACTTTGTTTAAATTATTTCATCACCACTGCTCTCAAAACGGTGAAAGAAAACATCGTGAGGAAACCAGGATGTCTTAGAACTAAAAATTCGAAGACATGTGACATCCACTAATCCGCACTGGGCCCGCGTGGTGGATTACGGCCCATTTCCTCCCACAGAGAGGAGGCCTGTGTCCCAGGAGTGGGAGCATTATAGGCTGATTATGTAAGGTGAATAGTTTGACTATAAATTAGTTGACTTTAAAGTAGTTACACTGATTTGAGTGTAAGCAACGATTGTTATGGCGGAGCTTGAGATTAAATTATTATTACAGTCTAGCTTTTAAACGCTGCTTTGCCCGCATTGTAGTCGGGAATTATCTACTGAACCAGAACGTAATACCTGGATAAAACGTGTCCTATGTCCTAACTCACGTAATGGAATATCCGTGTGCCTCATCCAAATCCATTCAGCTGTTGAGGTGTGATGAGGTAAGAGACAGACAGACAGACAAACAGACCAAAAGGCAGTTTAATTACTTTCGCATATCATCAGCTGCCTAGCCTTTTCCCAACTATGTTGGGTTCGGCTTCCAGTCTAACCGGATGCAGCTGAATACCAGTATTTTACATGGAGCGACTGCTTATCTGACCTCCACAACCCAGTAACTGGGTAACACGATATCCCTTGGAAAGACTGGTTGTCAGACTTTTGGGCTTCTGACGACCCGTAATAACTGTCAAAGATCTACAAATGACAGCCGGAACCAACGGCTTAACGTGCTTCTCGAGGCACGGAGGAATCTTGGTATGAACAGATGGTCACCCATCCACGGACCAACCGTGGTAAGCGTAGCTTAACCTGATAGATCGACCCGTGCGGCAAATTACTTTCGCATATATACATTGTATTAGTATGGATTTTAATAAAAAATCTTAAATTCATCTCTACTTTTTAGGCATTTATCGAACTCATAAAGCAAGATAACAAACCAAAGTAATGTGACCTACATATGGACCAAAATCCTACAATTACAAACCCTTCTTCATTATCCAGAACATACGTACCTAAATGTGCTAACAAAGGTTTCAACTAATGACTAACTCAGTCCTTTTGTGAACAAAGTTTGTACATCACCAGCAATTAGGCTAGAACGATTTCTCATTTTACCGTTCTTAACCTTGATGTACTAGATTTTCTCTCTGTGTCAATAATAAATTGTCCTACTTCTTCTTTTTTGTGTGGTTAGTGACTAACCTGGTGTCAGAGTTCTTAAGCCGCCCATGGGCCTCTGACTTGGCTTCACATGCCTTCAAGCAATATCTCTCAGGCATGCCAGTTTCCTCACTATGTTTTCCTTCACCGTTTTTTAAGTAAGTGATAATTTTACCATACGCATATGAATCTGAAAAGTCAGAGGTGCGTGCTTTGGGTTCGAACTTGAGACCTATGACTTGGCAGGTTGGCAGTCCGACGGTCACATCACTAGGCTATATTTCCTTGTAATTGTTTTATTGAACTGCATATCAGGACACGTCGGAGGAATTTCTGTCGCGTAATTTTTGTCAGATGCGTCACTATGCTTTTTTTTATGTGGGAAATGATCAAATAACTTCTCCCGCTCTGGGCGGAGCGGGAGGGCGTGTCAGACTTTTACTGACTAAAACCCACCCGTGTTCCTTCATTTGCCTGTCTGCCAGGGCCACGATATCCCTTTCGGACAAACTCGCAACCCTGGCAGGCATTGGCCCTAATGGACCCCGTCAATTCGTGCTGACGTCTCTTTGAGGCGCGCGTGAAACACAACGCGCCGTCGACCCGGGCCTGGTCCTTATCGGACGGCGAGCTACCCATTGCTCACCGTCCGCAGGCCCGCGCGTCACTATGCTGTTTACATAATCTGAGTTTGATTCGTAGCTGAAGTCCGACTCGCGCTTTGTCGATTTTTTTCACTTCTGACTTTTTTGTCTCCGGTTAGTCACCTTAAGGTCGTATAACGATTGTTAGCCTGAACACCTGTTTACCTTGTCCCCTCGTAAAAAGTTCTAAGCAAACGAATGTCTATATTACCTAATTGGTTTAAGCAGAGCTAGCGATGTACCTATTAGGTGCAACCACAGGGCTTGTGGGCAGTGGTGGCTCCGTGGTAACGGCTGTGACGTAAGAGTTGTAGGTCGTAAGTTCTGACCCTGAAAGGCGCTTTACTTTGTGTAATTGATTACCAATACAGAGGTATAAGGAACAGCGTGTAAAATTCACTCATCCTCTATATCATCACCACTATCTCCAAACGGTGAAGGAAAACATCCTGAGGAAACCGGCACGTCCTAGAACCAAAAATTCGAAGACATGTGATATCTACCATACCGCACTGGACCATCGTGGTGGATTACGGCCCTCTCACAGAGAGGAGGCCTGTGTCCCAGTAGTGGGAACATTATAGGCTGATTATGCAGGCAATGGTGGTGGACCACTTTTCATCCTTCCTGCCGTAGAAATAATGTTGAAAATTGGTCAACCCCCTAGTGTCTGCGATGGTACATCTCTAGCTACCCCTTCGCACACATGTAACAGGGGACGAACTTATTGTCATTGACCAAGCAGAAAGCCAGACTGGGAATGTCAATACGTTGGTCGACTCGGGATTGTGACCCATGATCCAGCCGCGGTCGGTTCATGAATGGGTGACCATCCATTACATGACGAGACCCTACCGTGCCTCTGAAAGCACGTTAACCCGGCTTCCGGCTGTCATTTATAGATATTTGAAAGTCGTTACGCGTACTCAGAAGCCCATAAGTCTGTCAACCAGTCTTACCAAGGGGTAACGTGTTACCCAGAAACTGGGTTGTGGACGTCAGATAGGCAGTTGCTACATGTAAAATAATGGTATTCGGCTGCATCTCTTTAAACTGGACGCGGAATCCAACATAGTTGAGAAATGTCTAGGCAGATTGATTGATCTAGTTGAACTGGAAGCCAATTTAAATCCTTTCCAAAAAGAATAAGCGGGTGATGATACATGCTGATTAAAATGAAATTCCTGTCATTAAGAGCCCATGTTTGGCTGAAGAAAAACCTACATTTCAACACAACCACTCTAAGAACTTTACGATCAACATCCTAAAGACAATTAAGTTATAAAAGCCAAGTAACCAAAAACACAATGGACTTTACAAATGATAATAAAAATAACAACCTTCCAACTTTGTCGTAAAAGTGACCAATTAAAAGAACTTGTAAACATGCACGCCAGTGCAATTGCGTTGAGTAAGAGTTGCGAAAGTGTGGCAACCCATACACTGGAGTGCATTGTAATGACTAATTAGATAATTGTAAGCATTCAACCGTGATCGGATAACTGGATCGGCCGAAATGTGGTAAAATAAGAAACCAGTTTCTTGATTTTTATTTCTTCGACATTGATATATTGCAAGAACTTCATCGTCTTTTTGAGAACTTTTGCTAAGGTCTGAAGTTTGTTGAGATTCAGTAGGTTCTAGAAATGGCGATATTCAGCATTATGCATGTTCAGTATATAGATTGGCAAGTTTACCACAAAAAAAAAAAAAAAAGTTTTATTGACATTCTTTTCTTCTTTTTTTCTTTAATTAAGGAGTTACATTTTAATTTGAAGCCCTGACTCCAGTGGTAGGTGGTGCCTGTGTTACAGGAGTCTTCCCCTGTTTTTGGAACAATAACAATAGATGCAATAGAATTATAATAACAAAAAATTAAAATTATAAATTAAGGAATTTAGTGCATGCATGCTCTTGAGTAGTTTGTGTGCGCGTGTGTGTGTGTGTTTTTGTTGTGTTTTGTGTGTAGGTATGTGTGAGCGTGTGGCAGGTATTATGTTAGTGTGAGTGTGTGTGAGTGATTGTGCTTGGTGGGTAGACTTTGGGTTATACATGTATAATATGTATACATACTTAACTACGGAGATGTGATTTAAGACACACAACACAAACACCCGTAATCACTAATATTTTAAGTATAATCAGCCTATAATGTTCCCACTGCTGGGACACAGGCCTCCTCTTTCAGAGAAGAGATAGGCTTTAATGTACCACGCGGGCCCAGGGCGGGTTGGTAAATGTCACAATTGTCACATGTCTTCGAATTTTTGGTTCTAGGTTATGCCAGTTTCCTTCACGGTTTTGAGAGCAGTGGTGATGAAATTCGGTACACAAAGTAAAGCGCCTGCCTGGGTTCGAAATTCAAACCCATGACCTACAACTCGTAAGTCAAGGCCGTTACAACTGGGCCGCTGGTCGTACCACTATGTATAGACCATTATCATCATGATTTGAGCCTGCATTCTTTTCATTCCGCCATACTTCCCGGTGCTGTGTCTCTCTCGTCCAGGTGTTAGACCATACAAAATATTTTTTGTTCCATGCTACATCTGTGACATACGTACGACAACGCGAAAACCTCAGTCACGTCAATTCTCCGATACGTAATTTTAATTTCAAAGTATGAAAATGTACTCTCGTTATAATTAATGACGTGTTAATTAATTCAATTTCATTGTTCCGTTGTTAAGTTGTATGACACGCTTTTAGGACTCAAATGAGACTTTGCAAAAAAGAGCAAATAAAATGTCGCTAAAATTGCTTCATCGACAATCTTTGTTGACACTGACCTTGATCATTGATCGTGGTCATTTAACCATTCCCATGACAACGGTCAAGTGTCCACATCAACAGAATATAAATAAACTGGCTAAGTGATTGTCGGACCACGTATAATAAAGGGTTCCGTAGTTGGGATGAATTTATTCGAAGAACAACTTAACATTGTAGTTGAAAAGCATAATCTCTTATACACTCCAACTGTAAATGTAAGTTTGTATGCACAACATTGAGAGATTTACCATTTTTTTTAAGAAACATAACCTTGCCCAGATAATCTTTTCTTTTTTTTATTTAAAGAACGTTGCCCCACACTAGGAATTTCTCCTGTACCGTGGGTACATTTACAGAAATTTAAACTCACATACACAGACAGTCATACCCGGAACAACTACTTGTAGGTCATACAAATATTTGTTCCGTGCGGGAATCGAACCCGCGACACGCAACGCAGCAGTCAATCGCTTAACCACTGCGCCAACCGTGTCGACAAATGTAAGGATGTGGAATGGATAATGTGAGGACCACGTAGATTTCTTAGATTACTATCTGAAATGGTCTTTTGAGGAAAGTACCACAGATTTGAGTGAACCTGTCCAGTCAGTACAAGCATTTGTCAGTAATGTTGTGTTGTTCAACTCAAAACTTGAAAAGCTTAATGACTCGACGAACTGTTAACAAAGGTCATAAAAAAATTGCATCGTCTTTGTAATAGAAAAAAAAAAATTGGGACTCGCGCTGTAAATACAAACAGTAAAACAAGAGGCATTTTATTTGTTAATAAAATGACATCACGCATGTATTTTATGAACGAGTAGGCAGAGAAGTGTAATAGTCTCATTTGTTATCAATGGGTTTTCAAGCCAAATCTTCGCATCGAAATAAATCCCCTGTATTTTTTTATACAAAGTGAATGGTAACAAAAAGTACATATTATAAACGATAGTAAATTAGATCGCTGATAAGGCTGGAAAGAAATAAAAGTATTTAGGCTTTAGAAAGCATTTAAATGATAAACATTGTTCAGAATAATCGGGTTTTCAATTGTATCTTATCAAGAAACAATACATAAGCAATTGAAACAGCAACTTAAGGACGCTCTCACAAAATCTGACAAAAATTTGCAATTATTGGAAGATGTTATTTATTCGAAAATGTTGGTTTATAATATTGTAAAAAATAATTTCCGTTGCCTCTTCACACAAAATTATCGATATCGTGTTGATTTTAAGAACATTTTTCTTCAATATATAATAACATAAATTTAGTTATTAAAAATATTTTATGTAAACATGTTCAACTCAAAATTAACAAAATTAACTATCAAAATGTTACAAATAGTGTCAGAAAATAATGTTGAAAAAAACTATATTTTTTTAAAAAAACACTGTCAGTAATGTTTTTTTCCTATTATTTAATTACAAACCATATCAAGAAATTAAAAAATCACACACTGGGCTTCAGCTATCCTTGTGATAAAATCAAAATTTTATTTTATGATTATACAATATCTTCATTAAGTAAATGAACGGCGAAATAAGCTATATTTTCGAGACCGCAAAAGTGATGAAACTATTAACAGGCGCTGAGACTGACACGAATGGTTTATCACCACGAAAACTGTACTTTTATAGTTACACAGACTTAATGTTTCAATTATTTCAAGCTTTCTCACAATTAGATAATATGAAATTGACGAAAAACGTTTTTTTTTGTGATAGCACACAGCTTAAACTAATGCCAAAATAAATTATAGATTACCTATTCAATGAAAGGCTATAAACCTATTGTTTTTTTTTCTTATTTTAATGTTCTATATGTTTGTTCATAAACCTATTTTCTTTCTTTGTTTCATAGTTAATTTGTATGTTTTGTTTTAAATAATCTCTCTAAAAGGGAACTTTATCGATATGAGTGTTTGATTGTATTCATAGTTTTCGGAGTTTCGTGTTTGGGATCAGAATGCTAAAGTTTGCCCATCCAAAATTACTAACTTCTATACAAAGTTTCATCCCCTATTAAACCCCTTTGGGGGATGAACTTTCAAAAATCCTTCCTTAGTGCTCACTTTCGCTATATATAAATGTTGTGCAAAATTCATAGACTAAGGGGTTTTAGGCTTTGCGTTGTCTATCAGTAAATTTTTTTGATTAGCGTCTTCGTTCTGATAGACAAATAGCTCATAACAGCAATCGTCTTCACATATTAATGTACGTAAACAAAATATTGTAAAACATTTTAAAAGAGTAACGGTGCAGTTTCTTTCCCATTTTTCTCTTCCTTTTGGAAGGGGCGACTAGACTCAAATCTATTTTTTTGTAAATTTTGACGTTCAAAAGTTCCTTCTATGTGCCTATTTGAAATTAATAATTTGACTTTTGACTTTTGAATAATAAACATGGGCATACTTACTCCTAAATTAAACAATAAATCTACAATCATTCAATAAATCACTACAATCGAAAGTGAAACAGCGATAATCTTTAGAAAACACGTGCCAACAATAGAAGAGAAAGATTGTAATCTAGCACAAGTAATGACACAATAACTACGCAGAATAACCATTTCACTAATTAGCTAAGAGTGCGCGGGAAATACTGGCAATGGATGTTGTTTTTAGAATGCCCTAGGTCCAAATTAAATCAATGTAAAATCGTTGATTTCAATTAGACCGTATCATACAGATAGGGTTGAGAGTCTATAATTATTTTCACTTGATAATAATTATCTATTACCATCAACATTATCATACCAGAGATCACTGACATTGGTGAGGGAAAACATCGTGAGGAAACCTGGACATATATCTTAATACATAGATACATAAACTCACGCCTTCTTCCCATGAAGATAGGCTGAAACTATAGAACGCCACCTGCTACGCTTCTTACCTACTCATTTTGCTTCGCCTACGTTCATACATCTGATTATACACGCACGCCGGTTGGGAGTACTACGCACCTGACCTTTCTGAAGAACATCACCAATTAGGTCACTACCTATATGTCCTTCTAGGGCATTGGTACTGGGGCTGTCTGCCCTGGGTACCAATGTAAGTGCATAAGTACTGGGCAAGGCATTTTGTTAAACCGAGTTGATCTTCGGAAGAAACTTACAATAGGTACCTATAATAAATGCATCCATACAGCCAGTTATATTATTATCTATTCAATATCTGATATCAATAACGGGATACAGGGAATATCAGATATATTCGTCTACTCGTAGTATTCTCGATATTATACAGTCTTCTATGTGGGAGGATATTGTTTGACGCGATTCTGAGTGGTGTCAAGTATCTTCCGATTTTTAATGATTAGCTTTTATTATGTGATACAAACTGATTTACCCTGGTTTCGCGTAGGTGTTGATTTGAATTATAGATCAGCTATAAATATACAACACGTTCCTATTTATAGGTTTAGGGAAGACCAAAGAAACAATGAAAGGATAGTGTCAAAGATGATGTGGCTGAAAAGGGAATGAATACTGCAATGACAGTTGATTGAAGCAGAAGATGGTCTACTAACCGCAATATAATTGGGATAAGGGCAAGTGGTTGATAAATAAATGATAAATGATTTATTTCTGTAAATAGGTTTGTACAAACACTTTTACACGTCTAACATATTTAAAAAAAAACTAGATGAGGTCGGCGTTTCGTATCCGACTACTCTGAGAAGAAAGGCCGAAACAAACTCAGAGGTCACAGTCTCTTTTAAAGTCCAGACATAATCTTGGTCAGATCATGTGAATACCATTTAGATTGGTGCCTGAAATGATCTTTTGACGAAAGAACCACACAGATTGAGGGGACCTGTCCAGGCAGTGCACGCATCTGTCAGTAGTCGTGCAGCTCAACTAAGAACTTAAGGAGCTCAACGATTCAACGAACAATACCAAAAAAAGGATATTTGGGTAGGCCGCATAAAATTACTCAAACTGCCAGACTATGATAAAAACTAACTAAGAAAAAAAAGAAAAATGAACAAGAACCCACATAGTCTTCACATTTACAATACTTAAAACAATATAATACTTAACAAAGTAAATATTCATGTCATTGTATATATAAAATTAATCAATGTCAATGTGTATATAAAGTACGGATATAATCTCGGTTAGATCATTTGAGAACCATGTAGATTTGAGAGGTTGATGAAAAATCTGCTGACTTTGCAGCAACAAATAATAAACAAATTGCTACGAAACAAAACCTTGAAGAAACCACCATTACTGCATATTTTCCACACTATAACACAAAAAACCAAAACACATGCTATAATCGGAAATGCACAATACTACACCCGATCTAGTGAAACTAATTCCCAGGTAAAAGATACATATAAAACAATGAGACTGTCACTGAGTGAAAAAGTTTTACAATCGCAGTAGTTAGTTAGTTTTCTTTGCCCAACAGTGTTTTGTTTTTAAGTAAGTTCTGTAGCAAATGAAACTAGTGGTGTAGAAACTGTTAAAATGTTCACAATATTCTTTTTGGGTTTAATAGATCAATATAATAGTTTGGATTTGTGACCGGGTTGATGGCAATAGGATCGTCTATTACATGGGACTTACATATCTGGCAGAATGTGGGTATGCTTAACCTTTGGTGGATTTAACCCCCAAAAGGTTAGGTAGAGCAGTACCGTGTGCTGTCAGCGTGATGTTGTGTTATTTTAGATTAATTTTATTGTTCATTCTCTGTCTACTACACAGTACCTTTGACCTTTTTCCGGGGCCCAATTTATGGAGACCAAGCCCTGCAAGGAATTTGCTTGTCCAAATGCCTATTAAGTACTTTTTGAGATGTCTCATGAATCGCATATTCAAACGGATAATATAAAAATACAATTTTAAGATAATATTTACACAATTTAAAACCTAACAGTTAAAGTAATAATAATAAAATGTTGAAATAAATAAAAAGGGACGAAAGAATCGTAGGGCATCAAAAAATTCGTTAACATCGCTGTTAATCAGGAAAAGTGCCCAAAAAGCTGTGATTCGTTGGCCAAAAACAGGCCAGCACTCTGGTCAGGTGAAAAGTGGAATTTGAAAACGGTGCAATACTATTTTCTATTAAAATTAAACTATTACAAAATCGTCGTGACAATAAATTGAAAGTGTATGGCGATATAAATTAACATTTACCAATCAAAAGGTTGACCACAAATGCCTATGTTACGAGACTAGGCAATCAGGTAGTAATATTGGTCCTATGTCTTTGTCAATAGGCGCACCCATTTCAAACTGTTCAACCGTAGATACGATAATAAGGAATGAATTAATTTGTATAGTAATTGTCACGATTGCAATCTTCTTAAGACAAGCTACGGGTATACTTTTGTTCCTGTAGCTATTTAGATCTGGATCAGGCGCTTTGTCAACTGCTCTAATATTAATAGGCAACCTTTTTTTTTTGTGGGAAATTATCAAATAACTTCTCCCGCTCTGGGCGGAGTGTCAGAACTTTACTGACTAAAACCCACCCGTGTTCCTTCCGTTGCCTATGTGCCAGGGCCATGATATCCCTTTCGAACAAACTCGCAACCCTGGCAGGCATTGGTTCTAACGGACCCCGTCAGTTGGCGCTGACATCTCTTTGAGGCGCGCGTGGACAAAATCAAACTGGTTGCTATTTTTATGGTAAAATCTGTTATTTTTATGATATTTTGGTGGTACGAGGAACAGGGTGTAAAGTTCACTCATCCACCATAGAAAAAGGAGGATCCTCCGACCAGACGGGTGTTGTGTCTGGGGGGCAACTGCCCGACGGTTGATGTCGGGACGTTGTATGTATGCTAATTGCGCGGTAAACTCTGCTTGCGCGATGCAGGATTTGCGTGACGTCAGTGTGACGCGTAGTTCGCATGTGACGATGTTGATACCGCTACAATATTGATTTGACATTCTGTGATAACCTATACTCACACACTGACTTATTTTTTTAGAAAAACATACTTTTATGATGTTTGTAAATATGTGAACACCATGTATCTATCTAATAATTAAGTTATTTTTCATTGCTTAGTTTTTAATTCGTTTTACCTATTATGGTATAGTAATTTTATTCTAGGTGCATCGTCTTCACATATAATCATATAATTAATGTAATCAAACAAAATATTGTAAAACATTTAAAAAAAAGTACCGATGGAGTTTCTTGCCCATTCTTCTCCATACAAAACTACCTTTTGGAAGGGGCAACTAGAATCAATTCTATTTTTTTTGTAAATTTTGACGTTCAAAAGTGCCACTTATGTGCCTATTTGAAATAAATGGTTTGACTTTGACTTTGGAACACAACGCTACCTGAAATGCGTTTCATGTATGTCCAGCGATGGTCGATGGACGGTATATATTGGCCTACTTATTACTGTTTTATAGTACTAATCATCATTTTCTTGCCCATAAAGCAATTTGTACATACCTCTGTATTAGTCGTCATCTCAGTAGTCATCCCCTTTCTAGCCATATCATCGTTCACACAGTTCATCTATAACGATGGATGAACTGTGTGAACGATGATATGGCCTTTCGCCTTTGGCCGACTTCTAGTCTATTAGCCATCCATAATCACGCTCAAAACATTCCTCGAGACATTTTTCTCGTTCCTCCGCATCACCAGCCTATTTTCCATACCATTGTCATGGTATGGGCATTGGGCATGTTTTTTAGACTATTTTTTAACCAATGACGTGCGGTTTACTGTACTTTTTTGCAATAGTTAATACAAAACCTCTTTGTCCAATGTTTGTTATCCCAGCTAAATCACATATCGTTAATAAAACGATCTGCATAACCATTTCCTGGCTAATATGAATACTATTTGAAAATGAGGATATAATCAAGAACAGATGATTGTTTGCATTGTATGCAAATACCAATTTATTGATGTTTGAAGTGGATTCATAATTAATAAATTAGGGGCGTGAATAGATTCTATGAATGGAAATCAGCTTTGTGTAGTTTCACTATTTTTTTTTACAAAGGGACCATCCACGGTGATTATTGAGTTAACGGTAAGAGTACGGGTAAGAAAAACAAAGAAAAAAATGACATAAAAAGAGAAATATTAATTTAAGAAGGTATTTAAATTAATACAGTTTTATACGAATCCCTAAAATTGATCATAACATTACATAAACATCACGCCTGTATTCCTCGAAGAGTTAGGCACAGATGCACCAATAGTACACCCACATTTCACCTGATAAGTTTAAGTCCCATGTAATAGAGGGCGTGTCGCCACGCTTGGCATGCGGGTTGGCGATCGCAGTATGGTGTTAAAATGCATAGAGAACGCTGCTGCCCATTCTCTAGTAAGTCCTTTAGTCGCCTTTTACGACACCCACGTCAAGAAAAAGGGAGGTGCTATTCTTTACGTCCGACACCACACAGATATAGTCCGGGCTACTACTGAGAGATTCCTGACAGAAAAATCAAATAACACTTTGCCCAACACGGGAGTTGAACCCAGGACCTCATGCTTAGTAAGCACATGTGAGCACTAGAACAACGAAGACGTCTTGATGATAATCATACGTAAACTTTCACGATCGTTAACTTCAACAAATGATTTTGACAGTGTTTTGTAATTAGCAAAACAAAAATTCCAATAGAATTTAATCCAAGAGAAAACTGGAAACTAATTAAATATTTCCATGAATACAAACCCTCGTACTATAATTTAATACATACACAGATTTCTAATAAAGAAAACGTTGGAAAACGTAATTAGAATAAATTCACTTTGAAAACAAGCGCCTTAATTTGAAACTATAAAACCCCTACTACAAACAAAATCTACAATGAAGAAATATCTCTACCTATATTTAAAAAAATAACTGATGCTATAAAAGGCGTAACGTAGGCTACTTTCATTTTATTTTTTCTATATATTCAACATCATAATTTCAGACTTTAGCTACTGCATAGTAGGTATTATTATTAATTTCTTGCGTTTATCTAGTGACTTACCATTCTTGACCATTCACAGTATTTTCGTCCAATTGTCAGTGTCATTTCTGCTAGTTCAAACGGCGACCTTGACATTATTTCAATTTATAACTGATCATACCGTTTTCTAAAAACTGTGCTATGTCAAAACTCGTTTTTTAAAAACTGTGCTATGTCAAAACTTCACTAACACAATTCTTAGTGTCCGCGCTTCATTTGAAACTCGTACTATCCTCCATTTTTCTAAACTCCCGTATCTGCAACGAACTTTTGACACCGCCACGGTTTCAAATAAAAACTGCTAACAACCGTAGTAGAGGGGCCTCGCTGAAAACATAAAATGAAAATATAAACAAGTTCCATTTATAGGAGGCACGCCTGGCCTGGTAGCCAATTAATATAATTCTGATAGTTTAGACTCAATCAAACTTTTCAACGAGGTAGATGGGTAGCGTTTTTATTCCAGAGTAATTCGACCCTGTACCGTCTATTTTATTTTTATACTAGCTTTGCTGTTTAATTGAATTGTGCTCGTTTTATGCCATTATTTATGCTGTATCGGATTACTTTTTAATTTTCAGCTGCAATACGATTATTAGTGAAAGTGATCCGGGATTTAGTTTCCGTTTTGATTTTTTAGGTCCCGTTTATTTAATGCAAATTTATTTTGTGATTGGCTCTGCATTATGAACTAGTCTTAACAAGGAGTATCGTGTAACCCGGTAAGTGGGTAGTAGAAATCATATAAGTCCTGCTGCATGTCATTTTCCTGCCCTAGTGCTATGTTACTTGGAGTCGGCGCAACATATTTCCTTCTTCTATTCTCCCCTGTAACCGTCACGCTATAGCTCCCTTCTCTTTCATATTATTCCCCATACAATCCATCCAGCTTTTCTTTTTCCGTCCTCCCCCTCTCCATGTCAACATATTATATAATCATCACTTTTTTAGTGGCATACCATTCAAACCGATTTCCTTTCAACTTTTCTGTCACTGATAACACTTTCAAACTTTCCCTTATATACTGATTTCTTACTTTATCCATTTTCGTCACTCTATATATCCATCCATCCATCTATCTCGTTGGTCTAGTGGTCGCAAGCACGACTGCTGAGCTTGAGGTCCCGAGCTCGATTCCCAGGTCGGGAAAAGTGATATTGGGATTTTTCATTAGAAATTTCTCAGATGCAGCCCGGAATCTGGTTTGTGCCCGGTTGATGGCAATAGGCTCGCCTCCTATTACATGGGACTTAAACACAACTGGCGAAATGTGGGTGTACTATTAGGTACACCTCTTCCTAACCCTTCAGGGATTACAGGCGTGATGTTATGTTATGTTATATATCCATCTGAATATTCTCATCTGCGCTGCATGCAATCATTTTCCTTCGTCTTCTTCGCGGCCTAGAATTCCAATCCATACAGTACGACAAGCCTTATCATGGACTGGACATTCGTGTGCGCAAGTTGTTCCTGTGACCTGCCGCTATTTCATGCATCCTGAGATAATCGGCGCATTACGTTTTGTTCCATGTAAAATACTGATATTCAGCTGCATCCCATTCGGTTAGTCTGGAAGCCAACCCCAACATTTGTTGGGAAAAGGCTAGTATGATGACTTCAGCACAATAATGGTTGATTTTCAATACACTGTCTTGTTCTCTTTTGACATTCGTTTGCGGAACTTTCTTCCAACTGCCACTAAAACTGCGCTTGCACAATCCGGTTTACTACCAATCCGTGACTACGCTGATGTCAGTTACCTCGATTTCACTGAGGCACAACTGGATAAACTTGAGCGACTTCAAAACTTTTGCATAAGATTTATATTTGGCCTGCGCAAATATGATCACATTTCCGTATTTCGTACAAAGCTCAAGTGGCTTCCTATATGTCTTCGCCGGAATTCTCATATCTTATTTCAGCTATATTGTATTCTGTTCAATCCTACAACCCCTCTTATCTTAAAAAACGTTTCAAGTTCCTTCATGACACACTCAATAGATATCTGAGGTCATCGGAAAACTTGAGACTAGAGATGCCGATGCATTCCACCAGCTTTTATGACAAATCTCTTACAGTTCAAGCAGTACGGTTATGGAATGCCTTGCCCGTGTCGATAAGGCGTGCTCAATCTTTGTCCACTTTTAAAATTCAGGTAAAAAAACACTTCCTCACTCCTTAAACATCATCATTAAATAATACAGTTCCTTGCTCTTGTTTCATGTTTATTATTATATATATATATATATATATTTATAAAGATAAGTGTATTGCTTTATGCATGTATGTATTTATTGTATATGTAAATGGTACACCACTGACTACCTGCAGTATTGTCTTTCCTTCTCTCTTTAATCCATCCAAAGGTTGTCTGTAAAAGATCGCTTTTAGCGATAAGACCGTCCATTGTGTCACCCTATGTCATATTTCAACATTTATATCTGTAATTTTTATGGTGTACATAATAAAGAGTATTCTATTCTATTCGAATAGTGCAATTCTTTGATTTGGTTGGCTGAAGTGTATAAAATATTCTAAACAATTTTTAAATACCCCAAGAGTTATCTTGTCTATAGTCTGTAAATCCTTGTTATCAAGGACATGAGTCATACTAAAATATTTAAAAAAAAATAGAGGATAAAAATATTTTCGATAGCATATTATTGTGTCCTTAAAAAGTATATTGAAGTAGTACAAGGCTTTATCTACAGACTAGCCACAGTAACGTTATAAAACCTATATTAAAATTTATAAGAAGAGGGTACTTAACGAGATAACATCATGTTCCAGTAGCAATATATCTGCTAAATCGACCCCCAAGGCAATTTGAGGCACTAGAAGTTCGAACCTAAAATAAATCTTACCAAACATAAAATATTTCACCGATTCTTTATACCAATATAATATGTTATGGTAATAATCATACGGTAATATTTTCTCGTACAATATCGGGGATTTTTGCGTTTATGCTGACTCGAAGATGATTCACTAGGTCTGCTTGAAGCTTTATGTAAGACTTTTTTGGGGTTGAAATTGGGCGGTTTGTGTACTTATTAGCACAGTTTTTTGACTGGTTATTTCTAAAAAGGACTTTATTTTATTTTCGTGACGTTTTTGGATGAACTAGATTTTTTTTTAATGATATGCATTATAAAGCTATTGGTTTGAAAAACAACCCAAAATCTTTACAATTCAAAATAGCCTGTTAATAATTTAATTGAAACAAGTTACAACTACTAACAAAAAGCTTTGAGTTTGAGTTTGATAATTTCACATTAAGTACCGTATAGTACCTACGCATAAA
The DNA here is from genome assembly GCA_963921375.1 of Tiliacea citrago. NCBI lineage: Eukaryota > Metazoa > Arthropoda > Insecta > Lepidoptera > Noctuidae > Tiliacea > Tiliacea citrago. Next base: position 11,013,104 of record OY992804.1, read on the forward strand.
AGTTAAAATTAATAAATAATATAACATAACTTCACGCCTGTAATTTCAGAAGGGTTAGGCAGAGGTTTACCTATAGTACACCCACATTTTGCCAGTTATGTTTAAGTCCCATGTAATAGGGGGCGAGCCTATTGCCGTCAACCGGGCACAAATCCAGACTCCGGACTGCTACTGAAAAATTCCTAATGGAAAATCCCAATAACACTTTGCCCGACCTGGGAATCGAACCCAGCACCTCATGGTCAGCAGTAGCGCTTGCGACCACTGGACCAATAAGTCAGTAAATAAAAATAATCATATAAGATGAAGCCATGCCATAACATTGCTACGAACGTATAGCTCTTGATTATATTTCGCTCTTGCGCAAGATTAGACCTAACTAACACGCGATTGGAGCTACATTCCTATTCTTCTTAGCTTCGCTCTTGACAGAGCAGTCGTGGTCAAGATGAGTTTTGGCAAATTACAGGTGTAGTCGCAGCTCGCCTCACGTCTCGGTCAACCTCATTGGTGACCTCCCGCGTGGCCGTCTACTCTGCCCTGCAATAATAGACGCTCTATGGACTCATTATTTCGCCCCGAGATATGCCTAAAGAACTTCAGTATTCGAGACTATACTAGTGCTGATAGACGCTGTTTGACGCTGAGTTCTTGGAATATGGACACATTTGTGTGGAATCTTGTCCACAAGATCTCAAACATTCTTTTCCAGCTCCAGTTCCATTGAGCTACATAAAAACCTGTTTCTCAAACCAATACTTTTCTTATATTTCTAGGTCCTGCTAATAGAAGCCGGCCCAGAGGAACCAGATGTGACCAGCGTTCCAGCTTTCGCTCCAGTCTTGGGCAGGTCCAGTATCGACTGGAACTACCGTACGCAGCCTGAAGAGATGACCTGTAGGGCACAGAGGGGACAGACATGTGCTTGGCTGAGGTATGTAGAGGAATTTATTTACCTACAAAAAAATAATGATTATGGTGGTTATCATTAATAGCTCCGAATTCTCAAATGACACTTAACTTGACATTCATTTCTATCGCTACGTAGAAAGACGGCGTGAGACTGCAAATTACTAAATGCGTTTAGCACTAAACGTACCTTTCGTACTGTTTCTGTACGTAAGACATACCCAGAATGATGTTTTAAATACGTTTAGCGCTAAATAGATTTAGCGATTTGTGGTGCAAGTGAGCCTAAAACGCGATTAAATGTTAAGTTTCGTCTTTTAAGGGGATGTAGCCCAGTTTGTTTTTTGGATAAATTCATCCCAACTACGGAACCCTTCATTGTACGTGGTCCGACACGCACTTGCCCAGTTTAATTTTGTTTAATCTTTATTTAAGGAGTTTGGTCAACACGACTAACTCGGAGAGACTTAGTCTTGTTGACCAAACTCCTTATGATAGTAAGGCTTTCCTGTTATTATACATCATTTTATAAACGTAATGCAGTTCATACAGCAGTAACTATTTATACGAAAACCAATCTACACAAGTTTATATAATATATGTAATAGCCTCGCTGTTTCTACAATGGGGTATGCTAGAATATGATTGCATCTTCCCATCTCTTTAACAACACCCAAGTGTACCTTAGAATACGTCATAAAACAGCAAGACACAGAGACAAGAGACAATTTCTATATTTTCACTTTAAATTCTTCTTATTCTTCAATTCAAAAGTGCCTGTAAATGGTTTAATTGAAATAAATGCTTTGAGTTTGAGTTTGAATTCTTTCTTTTATTTTATTTTTTTCTTAATAAACGTATTTTCTTTCTTTTTCTTTTCTTCTTTCTTTAAATTGCTAATTTTTGTTAAAGTCAAGTCCCCTACCAGCTAAATGGTTATTTTAGGATATGTGAAAAAAATCTCTGCCATAGCATAAAAAACGAAGTTAAAGCAAAACTATCACAGCTAAGCAGGCTTTACAAGTTAACGAATAATAGTCGACCAACTAACATTTGCAGTTGGATTTTAGGGAAGAACATGTTTGTTCAAAGACAATGTTAAATTATCTTAAGATAAATTCATCCCAACTACAGAACCCTTCACTGTGCGTGGTCCGACGGTTTTTGATAAGTTGGATTGAGACTAGTTTTTGAGCCTTTTCAATTACAGGAATTGTCCCTAAGCTCTATCAAATTTAATTCAATTCAAATAATCTTTATTCCATTAGATGTACTTATTTATGTGGTTAATAATACTAAATGAAATGTGGACCCTGTCGGGCACTGCAACATTTTAAATAAGTAAGAGAAAGGAAGAGCGTTTTTTTTTTCGTTTTTTTTTAATGATTGTCCTATTACTAAATATGAAATTATTTCCTCTATAACTGTTTTTTTACAACAGTATCAATTATTTTATATTAATTTATTTATTCCATAAATATAATAATGTGTCGGTAAATCTATTTATTTATTTTTGTATTCGATTTTATGTTATTACTAGCTGCGCCCCGCGGTTTCACCCGCGTAAGTCTCGATCCCGTGGGAATATCGGGATAAAAAGTAGCCTATTTCTTAATTCAGGTTGTCAGCTACCTCCATACAAAATTTTATCAAAATTGATTTAGACGTTTGAGCGTGAAGAAGTAACAAACATACACACACTCATAAACTTTAGTTTTTATAATATTAGTGTGATTGCTTATTTAATTATTTACTTAAATATGTTGTGTTGCAATAAGTGTAGGAATGGATATAGTTATATGTAGATATATTTAATTGTTATAATTATGTATACCTAGTTATATATTATTTTTATAACATTAAATTAACTCTATTTAAAGAAAAGAAAGAAAAATCGTTTTTTGGTATTACAGCAAAAAATACACCTTATAATAACTATAAAAACAGAAAACAATATTATTATAATGCCAAAAGGGCCTCAGCTCAGCATAATTTCAGATGACAACACAAGGTGTACCACCTGACACTGATTTTCAGCTCAACCCACGAGTGTCATACGCTAGAATAATAAACACATAGAGAAGTGTCCGTCCGTGATTAATTAATTATGTGAATAAATTAAAGGTGATTAATAAGAAAAAATCTCATACAAAATAAAATAAAATAAGATGGGTCTTTACGATAGTTAGATCTTGTCCGCCTTAGTGAAGTTTAAATCTAATGGGAATTATTGGAAAAAGATGTAAAGCCATAACAAGGTCGACTATACATTATTAAAATTATCAACACAAATGACAGAAAATGGGCGAAAAATCAATTATAACATTTTGATCCTTATCTACAATGTGTAACTGAATTAATGCACATTATGAATTTACTCATCTAGAATTCAATATATATACGAATTTAATATATAGAATTCAATCATTAAACCCTGGGTAACCCCTGGTCTTTTAAAATGTATAAAGAATAGAGATAAAATGCACATAAAATCTAAAAAAATCACCAGATAAATACCTCTTAAAATATAGGTACACCCTAGCTTAAGAGCTAGAGTATTATTCTTGTACAGATTTCGCAACATAAACTATAAATGTATTTTTAAACCAACTATCAAACTGTATTTCAAACTCAGCATGTTTTTTGGATAAATAAAGATTATATTATATATTACTTTATTCAGAATCGATTAATGAATCGATTTCTGTATGTGTATTAGTAATTTTTTATCCCAAGCTTAGTTAAAACTACGTAAATTACAGCCACACTTCCTCTGTACAGTCAAAACAAACCAAAATGGACAAAGTACCGTCAGTAAGCAGTGCCTTAGGTTTATAATGCGACCACAATTTTCTCTAACAATCAGTATAACTAAATAAACAACGTTTTATACATCATCATATTGCCTAGTCTTTTCCCAACTATATTGGGGTTGGCTTCCAGTCTAGCCGAATCCAGCAGAATACCAGTATTTTACATGGAGCGACTGCCTATCTGACCTCCGCAACCCAGTAAGTGGGTAATACGATACCCCTTGGTGAGACTAGTTGCCAGACTTTCGGGCTTCTGACGACCCGTAACAACTGTCAAAGATCTAGAAATAACAGCCGGGACCAACGGCTTAATGTGCTCTCCAAGGCATGGAGGGGTCTTCATTTATGTAAAAATGGTCACCCACCCACAGACCGATCGTGGCACGCGTAGCTTAATCTGATCGATCAAGTCCAACGTTTTATACATAATAGTAAAAAATCTGTATTTGTATTATAATTATAACATAATATTCTAATTAGGGTGCAGTGGTGTCCGTTAATTCCGGGATATTTTGTATAGACAAGACGTGCGAAAATGATTCTTATGACATAGTAAACAGAGATAATAATTTAATAAATGCTAAATTTTCCTTCACATGAAATTAAATAGACGCTACTTATTGCTTCAAACAAAGGTTGGCATTTAAAATTAAATTCTAACGGGTGTAATGTTCTGCAAAGAATGATAACCTCTGAATTGAAAGTGAATTATTGGTTCAAAATGGAATTCATTGACTATCAAGCATTTTTAGGGTTCCGTACACTAGCACCCTGTCCGGCCTTCCATCCGTCTATCACAGGGCTGTATCTTTTGAACCGTAAGCAGACACTTGAAATTTTCAAAGAGTGTGTACTACAAATGACCGCTGTAACAACAAATAATAAAATAAATTAAAGAGTCTCCCTCTTTAATTTATTTTATTATTTGTTGTTACAATAACAAGAAACTTTTCGACAATAGAATTTTATTTTGACTTTTTTAGAAAATGTTGTACGGTGGACCCTTCATGTGTGAGTCCGACTCGCATTTGGCCGCTTTTTGGCAATTATTCTGTTTTGCGTCAGTGGACACCAAAAAGAAATATACTTATACATTATTTTGAAATTTAGATCTCTAAGAAATTTAATGATGATCTAGATCTAGTAAGAGGTATCATTTAGAAAGAAAGAAAATACATTTATTTAGCACAGACTAAAAGGCACACAATATAATAACAGCAGAAAAAAATAAAAAAATCAAACAAGTAAAAAGTGTAAAATGCGATGAGGCGAAAGCATCAGAATGGCCAGCGAAAAGCGAATTTTCTTACGTTTTTTTGCAGCTAATTACTTATTACCATACAATTTGATAATAAGCAAAAAATTGTAAAAAACGTAAGGAAATTTTAATTTCGTGGCAAGTTAGTCCACGAAATTAAAATTTAATAAATACCATACCACTTACAAGCGGTATGGTATTTTTCGGTCAGAAAGGACTCCTGAAATAATAAAATACTTATTACCTTTACGAACGTTACTGAAAAAGCTATTTATTTTAGTGTGATTGCGACTAATGACAAACGACATTAAAGTAATAGGTTTTTAAAAGTCGTTTTTTTTTTTTTGTATGCAAAGGTTTTTGTCAAAAGTTCTATTTGTTTTATGTTTTTTGAAGTGAAAACTTTTTGTTATTCTACTAATAAATAAAACAGAATTTTCTTAAAGTGCTTTCTTAAGATTTGTAATCCCTTACCAATTCAATCTTCTAAGAGATTCTTTACATACCGAGACTCCTCCGTGCCTCGAAAAACACGTTGGTCCCGGCTGTCATTCTTGGATCTTTGACAATCATTACGGGTCGTCAGAAGCCCGAAAATCTGACAACCAGTCTTATCAAGGGGTATCGTATTTACCCAGTAACTGGGTTGTGGAGGTTAGATAGGCAGTCTCCATGTAAAATACTGGTATTCAGCTGCATCCTGTTAGATTGGAAGCCAACCCCAACCCCAACCTTACGAACGGTGAGCGATGGGTAGCTCGCCGTCCGATAAGGACCAGGCCTGGGTCGACGGCGCGTTGTGTTCCACGCGCGCCTCAAAGAGATGTCAGCACAAACTGACGGGGTCCGTTAGGACCAATGCCTGCCAGGGTTGCGAGTTTGTCCGAAAGGGATATCGTGGCCCTGGCACACAGGCAACGGAAGGAACACGGGTGGGTTTTAGTCAGTAAAAGTTTGACACGCCCTCCAGCTCCGCCCAGAGCGGGAGAAGTTATTTGATAATTTCCCACCCAAAAAAAAAAAAAATCCCCAACATAGTTGGGAAAAGGCTAGGCAGATTGATTTCATTTTGTTCCATTTAAATATTTAAAACTCCTTTTGCTCAGAAACATTTTCGGTCTGTTACCCAAACGTTTAAAACCAAATAAATTAATTTTAAACTTGGAGTCTCTCTTTTATTGGATTTATTAAACGATTTAAGATTTATTTAAACAATTAGCTGAAACTATTTCTGGAGAGCTGCGATAAAAGATTGTCTATGATTACGAAAAACAGTTGGTTTTATTATAGGAATCCATCAGAATAGCCCGCGAAATTCAAAATACCATGTATTTTTTTTATATGATATTTTAATGGCCTGGTTGCTGTGACCTTTTAGCCAAACCTTTATTTAGTTATAAACTTTGTTTAATAATAATTAAATGATGCATGAATTGCATGATAGATGATATCCCCACCCGCCCGCTCCCCTTTTGTTTCAATAAAGATGTGGCACTTTACTGAAACCTCACGCGAAGTTCTTGAGAGAACTTGAAGCGATGTTGCACTGTTTTGTTTCATTTGCCTACACTAATGCACGTTCACGAACACTTAATGGTTAATAATCCACCATTATTACACATTTATATTCAGCTAAACACAAATAGAAAATAAAACAAATCTGCTAAACTTGACACTTCACTTTCCCGCCAAGAAGCAACATGTGTTTTCAAATCAATAAAAGGTAGATAATATAATATAATATTTTTGAACCTTTTAACTCCTTTGTAGGATTTGGGTCTATTGCTTTGCTCTTGAAGAAAAGAGTTTTCCAAGAATCCATTAAGAGCTTTTTAAATCTTGGAAATTTATTAAAACTGACGATAAGAATCATTATATTATTATTCTTAATGGAAATTAGATTGGAATAAAAACAAGATAAAATATAAATTTTTATTGTATTTGCTCATGTACTTATACAAAGAAGATTTTCTGCAGAAGTCGACAAGGATCCACCCACAATCACTGTATTTATCCAAACACTGATTAAGATTTCATAATGCGTTTAGCTAACAACGAAGCTAGTTATGTGACTACTGGCTAGAGGCAGCATTGTCAACACTTTCCATATAAACCGCATTATAACGCTAGTAACGTTTAAACTGACGGCTTTGAATGTGGCCCGAGTCAAAAATTATGCGCTCAACGCTCTGTATTCGTACTGCTTTCTCTAGACGTTGCCGGGCGGCGTGGTGATTCCGTGCTCTGTGTGACTTTAATCGGATTGTAGGAATAAATGATCCAACACGAAAGTATTTTAATGATAATCAAAGGAACTCATCACAAATTTATTCGAATTTTGAAACAGCAAAAAACGCCTAGGAGTTATTCAAGGAGTACACTGGAAGCTTTTGCTACCAAAGCTATCCAAATATCATTGCTTTAAACGGTTAAGGAAAAGATCTTTAAGAAACTACATGTCCAAGAAAATACATTGTGGTATTCACCAACCCGTACCGGTCCCGTGTGGTGGACTACACCCTGCTCGCTCTCACAGAGAAGAGGCCCGTGGCCTCCTGTATCACAGCAGTGGGAATATTATAGGCTGGTTCTTTTTTGTTATTGCTGTTACATACCTTAATGCTACTGAAAATCATCATTGTTATTTTGAATTGGCTGACTGCAGTCCATCAAGCAATCACCAGAATCCATGAATGATTCTCGCCAATTAACCATTATTAGGTCATATTATTATGTCTGTCACTTATATGGCTATTTACTAAATAATTTTGACATTACAGTGGCCGAGTTATGGGAGGATCGAGTGCTATTAATTATGTGGTATACATGAGAGGCAATAAAAAGGATTACGATCAGTGGGCGATGCTTGGAAATGAAGGATGGAGCTATAAGGACGTAAGTAGCACCGTTTTATATTAACTTAATTTATTCACATTATTTTCTTAAACTTGAATTGTACATTTCAGTCAAATTGCTCAAAGCTTGATAACACCTACTTTCTAAATCATTTTGTTAATAAAATAACAAAACTATGATTCTTAAGTTCCAAGAAAAATAGAAGTTTTATTTTTCAGGTACTGCATTATTTCAAGAAATCTGAGAACAATCAGAACGTTGAAGCTCGGTCTACCTACTTTCACGGAACTGGAGGTCCTCTAAATGTAGAACGATTTGCTTACTCTGACCCGAATGTCGCTATGCTTGTGAAAGCGTTTCGTGAAAAAGGATTTCCATTAGTTGACTTCAATGGGCAACAACAGATTGGAACCATGACCACCCAAACTACAACTAAAGACGGCAGAAGAGTGTCATCAAATGATGCATTTATTAAACCCATACGCGATAAAAGACCAAACCTTACAATAATGACAAATTCTCAAGTGATCAAAGTACTTATTAATAAAGAAAAGTTTGCTCATGGAGTGCAATATACTAGAAATAATAAGGCATATAAAGTGTTTGCCAGTAAAGAGGTAATAGTTAGTGCAGGTGCATTAAATAGTCCAAAAATATTAATGTTGTCTGGTATAGGACCAAAATTAGACTTGGCGCAATTGAAAATACCTGTAATAATGGATTTAAAAGTGGGGTATAATTTGCAAGATCATGTTACTACAGAAGCAGTATTGATGAACCTTACTAATAAAACATCGACGAGTTTACCAGGAAATGAAATGTTGAAAGCAGTTCAAGATTTTTATAAACTCAGAACCCGATTTGACGAGATTTCAGCAACTGGACCTCTGCAAGTAACAGCCTTTCATCGAACAAAATACGCAAGTAAAGACACAACAATCCCAGATATACAATTCCATTTTGACGGTAGAAACAAAAGAGATTTCTACAAGGATCCTTCTACATATTTAGCTACCAATATATTCCCGTTTTCAATGTACGACAGTATAAACGTGAGACCGATTCTTCTCCAACCGGGAAGCAGGGGATATATATCTCTAAACAAAACCCATCCTGTCCTTGGTCAACCTCTGATTTATCCAGGATTCTTCTCAATAAAAAATGATTTGAAGGCTTTGGTAGCGGCGCTTAAGTTTGCAACTAAATTGGAAGAGACAAACGCTTTTAAAGAAAACAAAGTGAAGTTTATAAGAAAACCTGTAGAACCTTGCAGTTCACATAGATGGGGTAGTTATAAATATTTTGCTTGCGTTTTAAAGAGTTATACTGGGACTATATATCACCCTGCTGGAACATGTAAAATGGGACCTAGTTATGATGAAAATGCGGTAGTTGATGCAAGATTGAGAGTGTATGGGATACAAAATTTGAGGGTCGCCGATGCTTCTATAATGCCTCATATAGTTCGAGGAAACACCAATGCTCCTTGTATGATGATTGGAGAGAAAGTATCTGATATGATTAAGGAGGACTGGGATACCGTATAATGGGATCCAAAAATTATAGCTAATACAGTACTTGAATCTTTTTGAGTAGCATACATTACTGTAAGTAGGTAGTTTAAATTAGAACATACTCTATTTTAGGAATGACTATGCAGTGGATACAAAATATTATAGGAATTGCTAGAATATAGTATAGTCAAAAATGACGCAAAAGCTATAAAATCTATGTGTGCTTTGAAGGTCAACATTTTATAGTACAAAATTCTTAGAACTTCCTTGTTTTTTTTAGATTTTCTTTCAAGTACGTAGTTGCTGCTATTAATACCAAATATTGCGATAATACGATCATCAACATTTACAGTCTTTTAATAAATACTTCACAGGCTTCATCATTGATTAAGATTAGTGCTTAAGTACTACATAAAGAATGAAAATAAGCTTTTGTTTTCATTTTTAGTTTATTGCATTGTAGTCCCACTTCACCTTCGCAACCAATAGTCTCCGTAGTGAAGCTACGAACATGTTTAATTTATCCCAAAGTCTTTAATTTCGTCCATTAGCCTAAGTACCTAATTAAAATATTTTTACATTGTAATTAAAACCTTTACCAAAGAATAAGATTTTTATTTTCCTTAATCTAAATCTTTACCTTTTTGCCTCAAAAGCGATTATCTACACAACGGTGAGTGAAAAGATCGCAATTTTTAGTAACCTAGAATTTGTTACTAAAACTTTAGTTATCGACGTAGATAATTGTTTAGATGTATATTTTAATGTTATTGTGCTTTCTAACAAAAGGATTCTTAAAACGTATAGAATTTGGTAGATATGTCACCGATACAAAACAGGTAAGGATTAGAAGTTAAACAATTGACTTTTTATGATTCTTCATCCGAAGCTGTAAGAATTTCATCAGACAATAAAACTAGTATATTCAATACAAATGCCTAACTATATAATTTTACAATTTTCTCAGCGCGAATAAAAAACAAGCAATGCTACGGAAAATAAATTTAATCAGTGAGAAACTAAAGAATTTACAGCTTCGAAAGTTTCTACAGTTACTGTCTCTCCTTGTGCTACTAAACTTTACTTCGCAATACTCTCTTGTATTTTCTCGTATTTGTATTTCAACTGACCTATTGCATCTTACCTGTATAACAGCAAAGTTTTTACATCAAAATTCTTCTGGCGCTGACAGTTTTTAAATTGGAAAAAGCCACTTCGATGTTAGACGTGCTGTCGTCAGATTTGAGACCGATCTTATAATATACTTCTTTATTTCCATACGTGTCAGTATAGTTTGATAAAATATCAATATCTGAACAATTTTTGTTATTAGGAGTAGACTACATTAGCTTTGTCAGTGGCTGTACCAGGGTAATCAATATGTGCAGTCTAGTAAATAGAATAGAATATCCGGGCTCGATTCCCAGTGGGGGCAAAATTTTCTGCTTGGTATTTTTAGTGGTAAGGCTTGATCTAAGCCTACCTGGCTAGCTACCACCATCTTATCTCTCTGTCGCCATAACAACACTGTTAACAGCATTGTTATATATGTTTCGGCAATTAGAGATAAGATAGCCAGTTCCTTTTTGGTTGATAATTTTGGGTGAAGCTTACTTCCACCTTCGGCCTGACCATCACTTACCATCAGGTGAGATAAAGGACAAGAGCTTCACCATTGTGGACAATGTTTTTCACCGAAATTGTAATATCTGTAGATCGGTTATGTAGTGACCTCAACCAACACCTCAGGAGGCTCCCATTGCGCAGCTGGGTCAAGGGCTTGATTCAGAAAGCAGTACTCCTGGAAACGGCACGCATAGTGAGGAGGTTCCTGTCCCTAAAGCCCTGACCATCGACAGCTTGAACCCTGTTCCTGAGGCTGATGGGCCACTATTATTAAACATGTTAAATGTTTTTTTTAAATATTTAAACACGTAATTAGGTAATATGTGTGTAAAATTATTAAAGGAAATAATAATAAAAAACTATGTGCGACCGTTTCTGGGGGTTATTGAGTGTGCTAATCAGCCCCTTTTTATGTTTGGAAATTATCAAATAACTTCTCCCGCTCTTAGTGGAACGGGAGGGTGTCAGACTTTTACTGACTAAAACTCACCCGTGTTCCTTCAGTTGCCTGTGTGCCAGGGCAGTGGTATCACTTGCGGACACACCCGCAACCCTGACAGGCAGTGGCCCTAACGGACCCCGTCAGGTTGAGCTGACATCTCTTTGAGGCGCGCGCGGAACACAACGCGCCGTCGCGCCGGGCCTTATCCTGTACCGGAACCTCCCGAAACAACCGTGTGCGGTGAGGATCCGCGTCAGGGGGAAGGTGAGGGCGCCGTGGCGTCTCTCTTGCCACTCTTCAAAGAAGGGACTTATCACCATAATTGTGGCGTGCCCATAGGTTGGTACTTTGGTAGGCTACCGGTAGTATTTTTAGCTTGTTTTATAGATTTGTTACTCGTTTACTAATACTTTTTTATATTTTGTTTTGTTTGTCGTAAAATTATTTTGATATAGAAAAATATAAATATTGAATGCACGTAATTTTATTCGTTGGAACACAATTATTATGTAATATAGTACTTTTGTCCGTTTGGTTTATTTTTATAAGTTGTAGTTGGTCTAGTTTATTAAAAAAAAATGTAGCGTGTTGGCATTTTACGAGTACCTTGTCACTATATAATGTTGTTGTTTGGTTTTATTGTTGTTTATTTAGTTAATGTTGTGTTTTTTTTTTTGTTGTTGTGTGTATTTAACTTTTTGGTTACCCTTGCACTTTTGTTGTGCATTAATAAAAATGTTTTTAATTTTAGCCGTTGGTCCTATTAAAATAATAAATGCTTGCTTGCTAATTTATGAAATCGCATTTTCATAACTTTTATTAAAATTGTATTGTATGCTCTAATTTATTATTATTTAATTTTCTTTCGATTATTTATCACAAAAAATACATAATATTAAAAGAACCTTATTATTATTATCGTAATATGAAAAATACTGATTGAAAAGTTTGATAAAGCAATTATCAAACTTTTCAATCAGCTACCAATTCCACTAATCATGCGAAAACATTATAATTTTGATACATTCATTTTTAAAACCCTACGATTTCATAATTACTAAACAAGCGAACTTATCAGACAACAAAATGAACTTGAAAACTGTAACGTTACAGAGGGAAGACCATGGGAGGATCGAGTGCCATAAACTACATGATATACATGAGAGGAAACCGGAGGGACTACGACAGCTGGGCAGAACTTGGCAACCACGGGTGGAGCTATAGAGAGGTCAGTTAACTAACATTTCTACCATTAAAGGCTCATTTAGTCCACATACTAAATGGTATGTGGACTAAAATAAATGCTATTTCTTAATGGGTGTTCTAAGGGCTGTGGTTGTTCCTATACAAAATGAAGTATTAAAATTATGTTTATTCAAAAAGTTGGTACATAAACTGGAAAAACTGCAAAAAGCTAGCCTATCAATAAAGACTAATGTAATCAAAGTATTTTTTTTTTCTGTTCTCATTTAGTTTAATCATGGTCTGGCAGTTTGAGTAATTTATGCGGCCCACACAAGTGTCCTTTCTTTGTTATTGTTTGTCGCATTGAAGTTCTGAGTTCTGCACGATTACTGACAAATGCGTGCACTGACTGGACAGGTCCACTCAATCTGTGTGGTTATTTTCTCAAAAGACCATTTCAGACATCAATCTACATGGCCTTCAAATGATCTGACCAAGATTATGTCTGGACTTTAAAAGAGAATGTGACCTCTGTGTCTGTTTCGGCCTTTCTTCTCAGAGTAGTAAGATAGGAAACGCATCCTCATCTAGTTTATAAAATATGATTGACGTGCAAAAGTGTTTGTATAAAGCTACTTACAGAAATAAAAGTAATTTATCATATATAATGGTATCATTAAATATTAAGGGTACTATTTATATAATTTTGACTCTGTTTGGGAATTTAAAAACTTTGACAAAAATGTCGGTTATTCGATAGTTAATTGTTTACCACTATCAATATTGATTTAACTAAGTAAACGAGAACTTATGTGTTGAGCACACTATCGCAAAATGAAAAAGCTTGCAATAATAATATCACAGATTTGAAACCCAACATTTTGCATTTTCCAGGTCTTGCCTTACTTCAAGAAAGCAGAAGACAATCAAGACGTGGAATCCCATGATACTTTCTACCACGCTGTGGGTGGACCTATCAACGTAGAACGATTCAAGTACCTGGACATTAACTCCATGATGTTAGTCCAAGCTTTCAAAGAAAAAGGACTACCCATCACTGATTTTAACGGCGAAAGCCAATTTGGAACAGACATAGCCCAAACAACATCGAAGTTAGGTCAAAGAAACTCCGCTAATAGAGCATACATAAGCCCTATTAGATATAAAAGGCCTAATATCCATATTGTTAACAATGCTTTTGTCACTAAAGTACTCATAGATCCTATTACAAAGGAGACGTATGGAGTTGAGTATGTTAAGAATGGAGAAATATTAGCAGCTCATGCTGAGAAAGAAGTTATAGTAAGCAGTGGTACAATTAACTCTCCAAAACTGTTGATGTTATCTGGTATTGGACCTAAATACCACTTAAAGAGTTTAAATATTCCGGTAATAGCTGAATTAAGTGTAGGCAGTAATCTCCAAGACCATATCACTACAGATGCTTTGACTTTGGCTTTGTCAAATAAAACTTTAACTGCTTTAACTGACCAGCAATTAATGCAAGAAATACACCAATATTATGCTCAACCTTTGCCCAAAAATGGACCTTTAGCTTCAACGGGCACTCTTACCGGCACTGCATTCATGAGCACGCAGTACAATGAAGACGAACCGAATATGCAATTTCATTTTGATGGAAGAAATGTCAAAGATTTTTACGCTGATCCGACAACGTATTTGGCAACAAATATATTTCCTTTAGCATTCTACGATGGTTTATCAGCTAGACCATTATTATTGACTCCTAAAAGTAGAGGATTTATTCTACTAAACACCACTGACCCAATATTTGGTCCGCCACTAATTTACTCAAGATTCTTGACAGAGAGAGAAGATATAGAAGCTTTGATTGATGGACTTAAATTCGTTGTAAGTTTAGAAGAAACTGACGCATTTAGAGCCAGTGGAGCAAGCTATGTAAAAATACCAGTTCAGGCTTGTTCTGGATTAATTTGGGGTACTGATGAATATTGGACATGTCTGTTAATTCAATACACTGCAACTATATTCCATCCTGTAGGTACATGTAAGATGGGTCCTAAATGGGATAAAGAAGCTGTTGTGGATCCAAGATTAAAGGTGTATGGTATTGAAAAACTAAGAGTAGTAGATGCTTCTATAATGCCATTGATTGTAAGAGGTAATACTAATGCTCCAACAATCATGATTGCGGAAAAAGCTTCGGATATGATAAAGGACGAGTGGTTATAATTATATTAGCTGGTAGGCACTAGTGTCATAGTCTATATTACTTTATGTTCATTGAATGCTTCCACGCTACTGGAAGTGAAACATAATAGAATGGATCAATAATAAGAAAGGAATTAAAATTTTGCCTACCTACACAATCATGCATCATGAAATTATTAATATTCTAGAATGATGGTGATAAAAATTCAATTAATACAATATCCCAAACTAAACACATGAAGGAGTTTTACTCCTATAATTACTTGTTATTTTGATTCAATACAACGTCATCATCATCATCACCATCTGCCTAGCTTTTTCCCAACTATGTTGGGGTCAGCTTCCATTCTAACTGGATCATCATCTACCTAGCCTTTTCCCAACTATGTTGGGGTCGGCTTCCAGTCTAACCGGATGCAGCTGAATACCAGTATTTTACATGGAGTGACTGCCTATCTGACCTCCACAACGCAGTAACTGGGTAATACGATACCCCTTGGTAAGACTGGTTGTCAGACTTTCGGGCTTCTGACGACCTCTAACGACTGTCTAAGATCCACGAATGACAGCCGGGACCAACGGCTTAACGTGCTTTCCGAGGCACGGAGGAATCTTGGTATGAACAGATGGTCACCCATCCATGGACCAACCGCGGTAGGCGTAGCTTAACCTGATCGATCGACCCGTGCGGAAGTTATTATTTAGCCGCAAGCTCCTCCAGTCTAACTGGACATAAATAAAAATGTTAAATCAATGAGATTTTTAGTTAGCAAAAATCCTCAAAAAATACTGATGTTTAAAATTGCTACGCAAATAAAAAGTTATTCAGATTATGATTAATTAAAAGCCTTTTACAATAATTGCGTTAAGTAGTTTTAATGTAAATAATTGTACATAATGTGTTGTATTTAATTTTGAGACCAAAAAGTGTTCTTATTAATAGCTTTTTAAGTAGATTTAAACAACTTCTCGCAAGTATTAAATTAATTATTTTATATTAAAAATGTTTTCTTTAACCCACAAATAGGGAACCTAAATGACATTACAGTAATGAATTAATTATTAAATATGGTTGATTAAATTTTGAATCTTCAAAAATCTTTAATAACACAAGAAAGGGGTCAAAAATTATGTAAAGTGCCTGACTGTTGTACTAAGTGATTGACCTGTGTAACGAGACCCTGTGCCCTCTGCCCCTTTCCCGGGAGGTAATAATTATGTATTGTTCAAAACGTATGCAATATGATAAACAAAGCAGAAATTATAAACCAGCCAAGTGCCGTATTAAGATCGAGCAAAAAACGCCAAAAAAAATACGTATCTTGTATTTTTAACTTTATTATTTTTTGTTATAGCGGCAATAGAAATACACAATAAGTGAACATTTCAACTGTCCATCTATTACGGTTCATGAGATACAGCCCGCTGACATACAGACGGACGGATAGCGGAGGCTTAATAATAGGGTTCCATTTGGCACCCTTCGGGTACGGAAATTTAAAAGTGTGTACGTGTTGTGTGTGTGCGTGTGGGTGAGTGTGGTGTGCGTGTGTGGATTGAATTGATGTTCGTTCAGTTTCAGATTCAGGGGTTGGGGTTCAGGAAAGGTTTATTGCGATCGAGTGAGGCGTGAAGGTCAGTGCTATTGCTACAAACTGGGCTGTCTTAAACTTATTACATTCCCAAAAATACTTGGATTTTATGCAAGATAAGCCTATATCGTTCCCACTGCTGGGACACAGGTGTGCTCTCTGTGAGAGAGAGTGGGCCGTAATCCACCACGCGGGCCCAGTGCGGGTTGTTGGATGTCACATGACTTTGATTTTTTTTTGTTCTAGATCATGCCGGTTTTATTCGCCATTTTAAGAGCAGTGGTGACGAAATCACACTAATATTAGAAAGGCGAAAGTTTTTGAGTGGCAGGAGGTAGCTGACACCCTGGATAAACATAGAGGCTACTTTTCATCCCGATATTCCCACGGGATCGAGACTCACGCGGTTGAAACCGAGGGGCGCAGCTAGTTATTTACATAAAATAAAGCATCTACCTGGGTTCGAAACCACGACCTACAACTCGTAAGTCGGGGCCTTTACCAGTGGGCCACCACCGCTCCTCCGATCGGTGTGACAGATGTAAATTGGCGTACTTAAGAATTTTAATAGGATTGTAGAGGACTCAAAAGGTCTGTTGAACTGTTCACATTAGTCCCCCGACTCGTGGCTAAGAAATAGCGGCCAGTAGAAATTATATCAACCGGTTAATTCACTCACGCATTCCAGCTTTGTCCTAGTTTGATTGCGAATTTTAAAATTGATATTTAATTCATTCAAGGTTGGCATAAACAGTTATACAACAGACCCATCAGTTACACTGTTATACATAATTGAATTGTATCAGTTTCGTGACATACTTTTAAACTATTTTAAACTCCATCAACTAACTGCCAAAACAAATAACAGACACTGCTAGTCCTTGACCATTTTTTTTTCAGTAGCATTAAAGCAATCTAACTAGCAACTTCGTTTAGTTTATTTTTTTCCACAATGATGACGTTGGTAGCTACCTAAGTACTGAGATTTTTGCACAAATATCTTAGCGAATACAAATACTACAGATGTAGGCAAGCGAGACAAGAAAGTTGGTAACAAAAACCAACAATACGCGGCTGAATCATCTACCAAGACGCCGCGGTTTGGGCCAGGAGATACGGAACGGATATACGCAAGGTGGGTTTATTATCACCATTTTACTCCTTGCAGAAGAACATTTTATGAAGAAAGTCATCATTGGTTATTACATCATTAGAGAGATCTACCTTTTTGGAACGGGCAACTAGTTCCAGCTTTCTGAGTAACTGACCGACTCCTTGACAAATTCAATGTAAATGGTTTAATTGAAATAAATACTTTTGAGTTGAAAAAACCGTTAAACGAACAAATAAAATATTTGATTTGATTTTTTATTTAATTTGTGATTTGCTTTTTATTTAATTTTTGATTTGATTTGTTATTTGATTTGAGTTTGAGACTCTCAGAAAATGGTCTTCAAAGACACTTTAAATAAAAATAATTAAGTTTTATGGGCTGCTGGTACTAATAAATTGGTGCTAGATGCAACATTTATATCATTAACAACCATTATTATGTCCACAAACAGAAAGCCATTAAATTGGTACTTCATCATTTCAGCCGAAAGACGTCCACAGCTGGACATAGGCATGCCCAAAGCATTGCCACTTGTGGTGATTTAATAGTGGCTAAAAAGTGGCAATGCTTCGAGGAGGCCTATGTCCACCAGACGTCTGGTGGTCGTCTTCCGACTGAAATGATGAAGTACCAATTTAATGGCTGATGGATATATAGGATATATAGTCATTTTCATTTTGAGAATACAATCAGGACCCCATTAATATAACTGACAATGTGACACATTTGTCAAAAAATTACATTATTGTCAGATTGGCACGATATGTGTGTGTTTAATAAAACAGAAAAATCTTACAAAATTGTGCGACTTTCTGATTTTCGGCTGTCGGTTTTATATAAAAGGCCGGGTTTTTTCTAATTCTCAGCATAATATCAAACGAATGGAACATCTCTTCCAAAAAAGTTTCCCCGCTTCTTTTATAGCCTCAGCCAAGACCCATCTGCTGTTCCTACGCCCCCATTATCTACTTCCATAAACCGCTGAGAAGCAAACAATCTGTAGATTCTGTCCTCACTCTAAAATCACTACCACACTACTCTGACCTGCCACCCCTCCCTTACTTCACCAAAACCCAGGACATCGAGAAACTTCTACTAATGAATCCAGGGTTCTATCAACACTGGTTACGTTATAAATTTTACAACGTAGTAGACTTAAAACTTCATCAAAGTGCTATAAATAAACAGGAGTGCGTCTTCGGTGGTTTCGAACGTTTAAAAGCTTCGTTTTAATACTTGTACGTGGGGATTTAATGGATATTAATCTTTAGTTCTATGGCTTTGAATTGGGGACAGTATTAATGGTATTGAGAATTTGAATGCGGTACTTCCTTGGTAACTTCGATTAAATCTATAGTAAGGGGGATCGGTTTATCTAAATCTTGATTTAGGTAAGATATTCTTAGCAAAACTGCAAAGTTCTGCAGTAAACCTATACTATAAGTTCCAAGTAACGCAATGGCTGACCGCAGTGGATGCTGTATCACAAGCACTGGTTCAATTTGCATTTATATAAGTAGCAAAATATAAGTTACATGAGTGGGAATCGAACCAATTGTAATTTTGCAGTGCTTGATTGACAGAGAGTAGATTCGGGTGTTATGTAAAAGTTTAATGTTGGTTTTAAAATGGACCACAATAATTTAAATTTATTTATTTTCATTTCTTCGATAAGATGCACAAACGAAATCACTTTTACACATCCATTTTAACATTACTTAATCTTCTATATAATTATATCAAATTCTCCGCTCATTCAAAATCTGCGCTGTTTTAATGGACAGCAAAAGAAAGTTTCAATTTACTTTCTTCTCAGGTGAATTTTTACAACTACCTATGTTTTCAAAGACAGAATAATTTTCCGGAAGACGCTAGCGTCGGAAGGCCTCCCTAAAAGTAGATCGATGACCTTGTGAAGGCCGCAGGAATCCGCTGGATGTGAGAAGCACAGAACCGGTCGATATAGTGGTCTTAACCACCAGGAGGAGGACCACCACTACCAGCACCAGGAGGGGGGGGTGGTGGTGTTGTGGTGGTGGTATGAATTTATAATTGAATTGAGAATTGTCCTTGAGGCCTACGTCCAGGAGTGAGACGTCTTTCGGCTGGAATGATGATGATGTTATCAAAAATATACTTTTCAAACACACTATCCCTAGTCCCTCATACCAAACATGGCAATCAAAGATATTCTTAACAAAAAATAACTTTTACAGAACGACTCCCACGAGAAACATTAACATAGGTAGAACACAGTCTGAACATAGAATAGTACTTACAGAAGGTCAGCTCCATACAACGCGTGAAAACAGGCGCACGCACACATAGAGGCGTACACACAGCGTCAGTATGTGCTAACCTCTCAAGTTTTAAAATGTTACATTGAATTCGTTACGAATAATCTAAAGGATACTTCAAAAAGAGTTAATTGTTTCGACTTAGATTCGAACCATCGCATCACCGAACATCGTCATACTCTTAAAGGCAGTTTGACAAACCAGCCATCGAGCCCTTATGATGTGCGACGAAATTGTTATCTGCTATCATCCGAGTCTCTTTATCTTTAGGTCTCTGTATTGTATAATCGGTAGATGTTATAATTTGAGTGTCCATTAATTTTACTTACTTACGTTTTCTTTATAAAATTAATCCATACCCTCAAGTTTAATGTATACGTTCACTTGAAACGACGAAGAGTAAACGATTACGCATTATTATTTAAAATAATTTATAAGTTTATCCTCTTTTATCATTTGCGTTAATAGGATGTCACAATGTCTAGGGGTCAGTTTGTGTCAGTTGGCAAAATATGTAAATTAACAAATCAACTTGTAAAAAATAAATCTTTTTTAAAATATTATATTTTTCTTGATTTTTAAATTCATTCTAAATATTGCTAAAACAAAATAGCTTAATGCTTTACATTAAAAAATATATAATGCATGAGTAAAAGCACATTTCGAGCTAGAATTTTAACCTCCAATCTTATGCACGGCAATTGGTTTTGAAACCTCCGGTCTATGTAGACATTGTATAACTTTTCGTAAATGTTGACCTATTATTGCTTGTCGTTATACGGAATAATAAAAGTATTAATCTATCTATCTATCTGCCTAGCCCTTTCCCAACTATGTTGGGGTCGGCTTCCAGTCTAACCGGATGCAACTGAATACCAGTATTTTACAAGGAGCGACTGCCTATCTGACCTCCACAACGCAGTAACTGGGTAATACGATACCCCTTGGTAAGACTGGTTGTCAGACTTTCAGGCTTCTGACGACCCATAACGACTGTCAAAGATCCACGAATGACAGCCGGGACAAAGGGCTTAACGTGCTTTCCGAGGGACGGAGGAGTCTTGGTATGTAAAGATGGTCACCCATCCACGGACCAACTTCGGCAAGCTTAGCTTAACCTGATGGGTCGACCCGTGCGGCTGTTATTACTTAGCCACGAGCTCCTCTAAAGCGAATAAAAATATTCATGTTTTATTGAAAAAAAAAACAATACTAATTTACTATACTTATTTATTCACTAAAACAATATATTAATTATAATAAAATGTTTTTGCAAAATATAAAAACCAACTTGGGCCTATCACGGATTTGAACGCACATGTCTTTTAGGGGGGTAACCACTTAATGGAGCTGTGTGTATTTACCGGGACCTCAAACAAATGCCAGTTACAGCGCTTCCATGCGCTGTGCGTGAAGCATGTCTAAGGGTGTGTGCGTTTTCATACGTTGTATGAAGATGTACCTTCTGTACTATTCTGTAGTATTCGTTTCTTCAGCAACTCCTTATTGTTGTATTAAACGTCAAAGTTTTAGAGATTTATTCCTTCAATATAGCCTTCAAGATCTGTGTGAGTTATTCGTTTTGTTGTTTTGTAGTGTAGTTATTTTAAAATGTTTCTAGAGGACTTTGAATATATTGGGTGTACCATTATTTTTGTGGGTTTAGTAAGATTCGGTTTAACATCTTATTATGTTTATAAGTATCTAATTTTGAGAACAATCACTTGATTGATTTACTGTTAAATCAATATTAATGTTATTCTATAGGTCGCCTTTTCAGTTTAATAAATTATTAAAGGGGCATGTACTTAACCAGCTTCAGTACGAAGCTACTTAGAATTTGAGAAAACTGCTTATTATAAAGAAAAAAAAGATGCCCCCGTGGATATATATAATGTTCATATTTATTATTCCAACATTTAAAAGAATACAAATTATGCTGTTAGACCTTTTCAATTAACGGCTGCCGGAAAGCGGTTTGATGATCACAGTGTATTATTTAAAAGCTCAGGAAGGAGGCTGTTTTAATCCATATTCACTAAATCCTATTCTACGTATATATACATACACAACATAGATTTTTTTTGCAAAAAAATTGTCAAATTTCATTCTCCATCCAAACAGGGCGTCAATACACTCTAGCTACACAATTTCACTAATAACAAAGCTGTAAATCAGAGCCAGTTGACACGTAACGAGATAAAATAACACCAGTGCAGCACGCGGCGCCGCTCGTGCGACACCTAATTGTGTGCTCTTGTTAAAGTTCACTTTAGACGTAGAAGAGTTTCTAGAAGAGACTTGTTTCTTCGTGAATGTGAACAATTTGTTTAGTATAAAAGAGACTATCTAATAGATAAAGTAAATAAAAGAGACAAGCTGCATAGTTAAATCATTATACATATGTGAATACGTGAAGCAAAAACTTTGTAACCCTTTTTACGAAAAATACGCGGACGGAGGAGTATGAAATTTGACACAGTTAAAGTTTATATGAAGAAGGAGTGCAGAAAGCTAATATTTTTATAAAATATGCATTATAAATAATATAATTAATTTAAAAAAAAACATTAGGTGCATACACTACCATGGGTTTGACACACACACATAGTACCAGGGCCTCATGACTTGAAGATAGATAGGTTACAGAAGTGACAGGAATAAGTAGGTACTTTATAATAGCATGGAATTAGTGTACTCATGGAATTAGTAAGTACTATCTAGATTGTAAGTAGAAGGGATCGAATTTCAACCAGTGGGTGACCACTAGTCATAATAAACATCAGACACAGATAATATAAAGAAAACCAAGACATGCTTCGTCAGCTCCAAATAAATTTAGATCAAGGCAGGAGGATGATCAAGCGAAGTAACCCCTACTATTGTTGAGCAAAGGCAGAATGGCCAATGTTACTGTGTGGCCTGCACAATGTGCGCTTCTTTTATCTATTTCGTAATGATCTTAGGGTCATCGGCGCATTGTGTACCACGCGCGCCTCAAAGAGATGTCAGCACCAACTGACGGGGTCCGATAGGGCCAATGCCTGCCAGGGTTGCGAGTTTGTCCGAAAGGGATATCGTGGCCCTTGCACACAGGCATCTGAAGAAACACGGATGGGTTTTAGTCAGTAAAAGTCTGACACGCCCTCCCGCTCTGCCCAGAGCGGGAAAGTTATTTGAAAATTTCCCACCCAAAAAAAAAAAAAGCCTTGACGTCTTACTTGTATAGTTATGATTAGGATTGATATCATGGCTAAAATCATCTATCATCATTGCCAACATCCTACCACAATTTACTAATGATTCTGCTTCCACCCAAAACTGACGCTGCGCCAAAAGGCGAGACTACAGTTGAATGATGACTCCGCGATCGTCTTTTGTTTCTTGCACAAACCTTTTAATTAATGTGCGCCAAAAATTATGTTTTAAGTCGCATACATGAGCTAGCTTTTTTGATACGTAGTAGATGCCACTTCCAGTAATTCTAGGAAGACGTTGTCCAATGCGCTTTTCTCTGATTTATATAGCAATGTCACGTGCCGTAATGTCTTTGAAATAACGACTTTACTGATAATCGTTTATCTTTTGACTGTCTTACGCTCTTACGGGGTACGACAGAACAGAATGATAGTAAGTCAAAAATTTCACGTGTATCGTTGTTATGCTCGACTTCAATGTTTTTAGGTAAAATCAAGTCAATTATACTAATCGTAACATTTCAAACTCAAACGCAAAAGCATTTATTTCAATTAAACCATTTACAGGCACTTTTGAATTTAGCTCGCCGTCCGATAAGGACCAAGCCCGGGTCGACGGCGTGTTGTGTTCCAGGCGCGCCTCTAGAGATGTCAGCACGAATTGACGGGGTCCATTAGGGCCAATGCCTGCCAGGGTTGCGAGTTTGTCCGAAAGGGATATCGTGGCCCTGGCACACAGACAAATGAAGGAACACGGGTGGGGTTTAATCAGTAAAAGTCTGACACACCCTGTTAAATTCTCACCCCAAAAAAAAATAGCACTTTTGAATTGTCAAGAAGTCGGCAGTTAGAAATATGAAGCTAGTTGCCCATTCCAAAGAGTAGTAGGTTCCTATGGAGAAGAACGGGCAAGAAACTCTACGGACATTCTTTTAAATTAAAATATTGATACAAAGTTGTTACATTAACTGGTAAGCACTTTTGAGGACAAGAATTTAGGAAGAGATACTCGACGGCGCAGCAAGTGGCGCCGCTCCGTTTTGTTATGATTACGAAGTTACTAGGATTACCGAAAAGATCAGATAAGAGTGACACTGGCTGCTGATAGTCAGTCTAGCAGAGCGTCATATCGATGGTTGCGTGGAGTCTGTCTTGATGACAGAAGAGGATGCCATGAGAGCAGCTATCGTACCACGTCCAACTGCTAGATAATCCGGCTGCTACAATCCTGATGATATTGAAGCTGCTGAACGACTAATACGATGATCACTTCTCGTATGTACTATTGGCTACTTTGTATTTAGAGTGTTTATTTTACCATATTTTTTTTTGGAAAGATTGTCTTGTTTGTGCAGAATAAACAATTTTTCTTTCATTTTCTTTTTTTTCTATAAGCTATCCTGCGCCGTTATACTGATAAGTACACCCTCCTTAGAAGACGAAATGACACGAAAATTCTATGGTAAAACAGAACTATAGGTAAACAGTTGGGATACTTTGCTTGCAGCTGCAGAATTCCGCGTTCATGTACTCGTAGCTTCGTCTTCATGAATAAATATTGTTCATGTATGTAGTCTTATTGAATAAATAAATGGTTCAAGTAGGTTCGTCTTAAAAACATTTATACAACAGAAAGATAATTTCTATCCCAAACTGTAGACATAACAGAAAGAATGAACATTTTCTTTGCCAAACCAAAAATAGTAAATGAAATAACCTTGAAACAATTTGACCTCTCACTCCAAATTACAAAATCTTTAAAGATTTCTCATTGTTCCAACGACCCAGTCTGTACCAAGTACCAACAATTACTTCAGCCTTTAGCGAGTATTCCAGACAACCAACAGATTTGTCTCCCTAACTATACAATTGACTCTTAATTAACTTAACTGAGTGTTAACCGTCTTGGTCTAGCTCTATTTTAACTGGTTGTTCTATTAATTGTATTTGAGTTGGAATAAAGCTTTAGTTTTGGAGCAAAATTGAGAGGGATTTGATTATGTTCGTTTAAAATTGTAAAAGTCGGTGTCTAGACAGTAATAAAATTTAAATTACTCAATAACAGCATTAATGAACGAAAATAACCTATAATAGTGTTTACAAATGTTATGATGAACGAAATAAAAAAGGTAGATTGGAATAATATCTCAAATGGTATAGTTTTTAAGTTTAATGAATACGTACAGAGCATTGTTTCTGAGAACATTGAAAAATAAATGAAGAATTGAATGCATAATTATGACGGCGCGCGATGATTACCTAGCCGATTAATTTAACATTTTTCTGATGTAATCGGTTATTTATACTCTGTGGTTTAAAACTTATTTCTTTGGTGGTATTTTTATTTGGAGCCGGTAACACCGAATGGGGTTGTGAGTGTTATGGCGGCGGAAGGATCACCTTTTTGATTCGATCGTTACGCGGTGTATACGCACAAATCCATTGGCTCTAAATGCAATATTAAAAAAATATTGTGAATTGACTTAATCAGTGACAATCATTGTAATCCTTATATTTTATTATTAAATTGTATTGCGACATTTGTGAGTAAATTAAGTGCGTTATTTGGCGTGTATTATTTTTCAAACACCTGCAACAGCCGGTCTATTCTGTAAAAATCTCACCGTGATAACTTGGGTAAAGTGAGATTCTAGTGAACTGTCATCCCATCCGATGCTACGGATTGACACTATTGACAGCTGACTTCACATAAGTTTTCACGGTGAGATGTTTTACAGAATAGACCGGCTGATGACGATTCAACAGCGACACGTGCTGTCTCAGCCGCAAACATCCGTCACATATATCAGAACATGGCAATAATCCAAAATCAAAAGATAATAATACTAAGTTTAATCATCTTACCAAATCATTAGAAACAATTTGAAAACTAAAACAAAATCAAAATGTAATAATTGCAATACATAATTATATAATCAATACCAACTATAGAGGTTTGAAGAACAAGGTGTAAAGTTCACTCATCCCCTATAGAAAAGGGAGGATCCGACCAGACGGGCGTTGTGTCTGGTGGGCAACTGCCCGACGATTGATGTCGGGACGTTGTGTATAATTACGCTAGTCACTCGGTAAACTCTGCTTGCGCGATGCAGGATTTTGCGTGACGTCAGTGTGACGCGTACTTCACATGTGGCGATGTAAATGCCGCCACACAACAATACAATAAATAAAAGACAAGAACTATTCTACAATTCACACATCTACCATCACAAAAGCCAGGCAAGTACTAACAAGCCCAGTTATTAATTAATAGGAAACAGAACAGAACCGCATCAGCTAGATTCCTGCCTATGACATCTGTAAACAAACCCCTACCGAGAGTTGGGTCAAATATTAACTTATCTACTAGTTGCTTTATGTGTGGGATAGGAGAGGAGAGTTGGCGAATAAAAATTAAATAACACGATGACCTGACTAACATAACTATAGAAATTAATTGATTGAATTTAGTTCTAATCAGTCAGAGATTTCAAAGAGGATGAGAATTTAGGTGGAGGCAAAAGAAATGTATACTGTTTAAAATTAAACTCAAGAGACGAAGAATCAAAATTGAGTTTTAAATGGTTTTTGAAAGAACAATCAATCAATCGTTGCCGATTTATTAATGTATGTTGTATAATGTCTTCATAGTGAAAAACGACAACATCCATCGAAACATAATTATTTGACAGTGATGATTCTCACTCAAAAAAGACCTCCTCAATATTTTCTAATGATTGAAAGCGGTAACATTACTTGCTAATAATTATGGCTCTTCTAGAACGAAAATTATAAATCAAGAAAAACAAAATACGACCACTAATGACTTTTTAACCCACATACTCACGCAATCTCCTCAACTTTCAGCCACATGGTACACCAACGCCCACAGACGTCACTGCAGTGCTGTGCCACAAAATAGATAGATACAGAAGGTCGGCTCCAAACAACGAGTGAAAACGCACGCCCACATAGACGCGCTTCACGTAGAGCGAGTGCAAGCGCACTCGCGACTGGCATTTGTTTTAGATCGCCGTAAGTACGCGTCCATGTTATGTTATTATATCTCTTTGTTTAATGTGTTAAAGATATGTCTGTTCCGTGTGGAGCTGGACGTAAAGAATAGCACTACCCCATTCTTCCAGTGGGTGTCGTAAAAGGCGACTAAGGGCCTTACTAGAGAATGGGCAGCAGCGTTCTCTATGCATTTTAACACCATACTGCGATCGCCAACCCGCCTGCCAAGCGTGGCGATTATGGCAAATACCCCTCTTAGGGGAAGGCCTATGTCCAGCAGTGGACCTCTTTTGGCTGAAATGATAGATGTGTATATAGGTCAAAAAAGTTTAATATCTAAGTGTCGCCTACAACAGGGGAAGAACACTGATGTCTGAATGAATCAATGAAATGCACTGACCCCAGCATGGTTGTACCAGACTCGATTGCTCGAATGAACCCAAAGATTCACCCTAGCCCCTGAATCCTCATGTTTCATGAGACTACAGAGACCATTGTATATCAAAGAGTAGACCGGGAGGCGCGATAATGGTAGGGAAGACGTGCCCTTGGGATATGGAAAGATTATTAGAGTCTACCCGATATGCATCATCATGAGCAAGCATTCAAATAGTGGAAAGATGGATTATATTTATCTATGGGTGGTCTTTAATGGCGCCGCTGCCAGGTTGCGTTCTGATCCAGCTTCGCCGAGTCTTGGATCTTTTGGCAGGGTTAAACTGCTTTCTTGACGCTTTTCTATGGCACTGCTATGCTGTTTGCTGTTGCCAAAGTATACATCCAAGGTTTCTGGTTTTTTGGTATAGTAGGACGAAAAATTGCGTAGACTTCGCAAGTAGCAAAATACTCGGAATTCCCCAAATCTTATAGTAATGTTTCTCATCTTTGTTCTATTCTCACGACCCTTTTTTGCAGTGAGTTAGGTCTTTCGGACTACGTGAGCACTTGTAGCTCTCGTCTATGATAATATCTAAAAATATAATGCACATTCCCAAAAACAAAGGATTTTCTGCCACTTTAACACTGCACTGCTCATAATATTATTATACTTTACACACGCTTATTATTGGTTAAATTAAGGTACCTACGCTTTGTTTAGCACTCCTTAACCGATTAAACTAGTACTCGTAGGGACAAAATAATCTAATGCCTTTAAATGACAAAAGATTATCAGAAGCAACCCTGAAGGATATGGAGAGATCTCACCAGATTTAGCCTGCATGCCATGTCGCATCGGAGCAGCTATGCATCGCGTTAAGGACTCACTCACATAACAACACCGGGAAGAGCACTGATGTCTGAAATACAGATATTTTATATCTAGTTCGGACACCAATGTTCAATACGAGTATCAGATCAAAGAATAAAGTGTAATATAGTGTATCACCTTATTATTTAAATGTCTGTATGTTTTTGAATAAATAAAATTATTTTATTCTTATTATTTTCTATTCTATGTGTGCGTGCGCCTGTTTTCGCTCGTTGTACGGATCAGACCCTCTGTAGGCAGGTCTATTTTGTGGCTGCGCGGCCAAATTGCTCGGAAGTTCGCTTCTTGCTCCAACTTCTCCAAAACATACAAAGCTTAATGGATTACACGTCTTGTTTTACTTGACGAATGCTAGCTTTGTGCTGCATGTTGTTTTACGAGAACGATTTCTTTTTGTCAGGGAAGTAAGTCAAGTGTTTTGGTTGTGTGTGGAACGTACGATGGAAATGAATGATAATTTGGTAGTGTTACGAGACTTTTGAGAGAGAAATTGTAGCAGCTGACATACATAACGTCACGCCTGTAATCCCGAAGGGTTCGGCAGAGGTGTACCTATAGTACGTACTCCCCACATTTCGCCGGTTATGTTTAAGGGGTTATGTTTTCTCATGTAATAGGGGGTGACCCTACTGCCATCAACCGGGCACAAATCCAAACTTCGGGCTTCTACTGAGAAATTCCAGATGGAAAACCCAATAACACTTTGCCCGATCCGGGATGCGACCACTAGACCAACGAAGTAGCATCACCATTTTAAGTAATTTTCGATGTATTTAAACTCTGCTAGATGTATTATATTGGAGCAGTGGTGGCCCAGTGATAACGACCGCGACTTACAAATTGTAGGTTCGAACTCTGACAGATGCTTTACTTTGTGTCAACACCACTGCTCTCAAAACGGTGATGGAAAACATCGTGAGGAAACCGGCATATCCTAGAACCAAAATTCGAAGACCTGTGACATCTACCAACCCGCTCTGGCCCCGCGTGGTGGATTACGGCCGGCTGCGTCACAGAAAGGAAACCTGTGCAGCAGTGGGAACATTATAGGCTGATTATGTAAGATGTATTTTATTAAAAATATTTTATCAATTTGAGTTATGAAATATGCAATTCGTAATTTATTTGAATGAATTCTATTTGAATGAAATGCCAAATGTTAAGAATTTACAAAAGCTTTAGTTAAATTTTAAAGAATTCCTATCGAAAATTAAGAAGCTTTCTTAACATTCTAAATATTTCAAACACTCTAAATCACAAAACGTATTTTAATTGAACACTGCAATCACAAAGCAAATTCCAAATTCCTAAAAATCCAAACAAAAGAAAATCTGCAAGTTAAAAATCTCAGACATCCCAAGAATGTAATTAAAGAGAATTTAGAGCATTAAAACAAAACACAGTTAACGCATTTACCGCTGCGAATAATCCGCGTCTTAAAGTATTATACTAGCTAATTATTATGCAAAGGA
Source organism: Tiliacea citrago (assembly GCA_963921375.1). Classification (NCBI taxonomy): domain Eukaryota; kingdom Metazoa; phylum Arthropoda; class Insecta; order Lepidoptera; family Noctuidae; genus Tiliacea; species Tiliacea citrago. Next base: position 11,042,859 of record OY992804.1, read on the forward strand.
ATTCGTAAAAAGAAAGTCACTCCCCCCTTGCGCAAACTCGGACAAACTTTAGCCTGGAATAAAAGCGGATGCAACTTCAATATGAAATTTAAATGAGACTTGTTCAGGTAGCTACTCTAATTCCCTTGCAACATCCACCTGTAACTTCATTCCAATTCTCCGCGTAGTTGGAATTAATTCTGGTCTGAATTATGTATTTTTAAAATGGTCGGATTCTATTTGAATGTGTAAGCTAAGGTTTAATGTTTACGTTGAGGTGAATGCCGTGACTGGTCTAATCTGGTCTCTGAAGGTAAGAGCGTTATTGCACTGAAGATTTTCCAGCAAACCGAGTTGTGATCGTGTTTTACGCGGATGCGAAGGGAGCTGGCTGCGGCGTCTTTTCACAATATTGTACACTCGCTTATTTAGATCTCTCTTGTCACTCACGTCAAAAGCTCTCGTAACGCAAAAAGTGGTAAATACGAGGTCGCCTATGGGTCAGAACCAAACTATTGCCGTAATTTCACAACGGAATGTATCACACTGGAATATTTTAGGCCAGTGTAAAATTCTCTTGTCAATAGCTCTCGTAACGCAATCGCGGCAAACACGTTGCGAATTGCCTCACTGTACTCGCAAATGGCGTTGGACGTTCAAAGACTGGAAAAATTAATGTTGATCGTCTGGTGGCGAAATGGGCAGACGACGTTGTTGCCATCGCGAGAAAAACGTGGATGAGGCTGGCGCAGGAGCGATTCGCACAAGCAAAGAGAGTCTTATGAAATCAGGCTGCGGATGATGGTGATGATTGATGATTTTCTTTCATGTTCTTTGCTTGTTTGTCATCAGATATAGTTAATAAAAAAGGTAACTGAAGAAATAGAGATTGATCAGTTATTAAATCTATATGCCAGTTACCTTGTTAGGAATCTTTAACTTTTTGATATATTATGTGGTATGTTTGTTATCAATGCACTTATTTCTGATGGCTTTTTAACAGGTCTTGTCAAGAGTGTCACCCGTATTTATATTATAGTTCAAATAAGCATTATCAAGTTATTTTAAACACAGATTATTTCTATAGATCTCCATTTGCCATAGACATAGGTACTATTCAAATTATCATCAACAACAAACTTCTCTATTTAATCCAAAACCATTTGTCCAGAAATGCTAACCAAGCTTACTCCAACTCAATACCACAGCACATATATTATTAGTTATAACCAAAATCAAATAAGCAATAACTAACGAACAGTTACTACGAAGTAATTTCTACAAACAATAGGGTACCAAAACTGCACCATACGAGGAAAGTTCTTGTATAAATGTTCCTAGTTGCAATTTGTTCATGTTACAACGAAATAGATAGTTACAGAAGGTCGGTTCCATACAACGAGTGAAAACGCACCCAAACATAGACACGTTTCTCTTACAGCGAGTGCAAGTGCACTCGCGACTAGCATTCGTTTGGGATCGCCAAATATAGGCGTAAATGTGTGCGTGCGCCTGTTTTCGTTCGTTTATAGAGCTGGCCTTCTGTACCTATATTTTTGTGTTGTTACTATGGGACCACCAAGTTGCACAAAGTACTCTGGCACAGTGTTTGAGCTTAGGTCATAGTTACAGATTGAAGTACTCTGTTTGTTTGCTTTTTTTTCTATTTGAGGGTTATTTTTATTTGTATTGTTGTTGTTTGGGTTGGAGACTGGGGTAAAAGGTTGTTGCTATTTTAGAGTTTTAGTTTTTGATAAAAAAATGCGTTCTTTGCGAAGCATGTCTGGCATGACTATGAATGATAGGCTGAAAAATTAGGTGATAAGGCAACGGTGCAGTTTAAAAGATGTAGTAACAAAAATTGAAAAGAGTATGCTTAGATGGTTAGGTCATGTTGAGAGGATGAGTGAAAGGCGACTAACAAAAGGTATTTATAAAGCAGAGGTGAGTGGAAACGCCGGGAGCGGACGCCTTAGGTAGACATATAGTGACCAAATTGGTGATGTTCTTCAGAAAGGTCAGGTGCGCAGTACTCGCGATCGGCGTGCGTGTATGACTAGATGTATGAACGTAGGCGAAGCAAAAGGAGTATGTAAGGAGCGTAGCAGGTGGCGTTCTATAGTTTCTGCCTACCCCCATGGAAAGAAGGCGTGAGTTTATAATTATGGTTTCAAGCCAGCCATACTCTCAATTACGACCTGTAAGAAAACCCTAACTTCAGCTCTTTTTAAATTATCATACAGCTACACCGTAGCCTTGATATAGCACCTACACTCGCATACATAAATGCACGCACACATACATGTGCACACACACACAACAGCACATGCCCAACGTTAATCATTGCTGTTTTAAATAAACTGAATATAAGATTTTTTTATTTAATATTTTGTGTTTAGAAGAACACAAAAAATATTAAATTAAAAAAATCTTTTTCAGTTTATAACAAAAAAAAATGTAACATCCTCAAACTGTAATGTAATCTTTATAACTTTGTAAAATTCTCACTCCAGAGCCACATGGTGGAGCATACGGTGGAGGTCTGCCCGGCTTGGGCGGAGCACCGCCGTGTCCTCACGGAGGCAATCGGCGGCAGCGATCTCTCGCGTCCGGCCCTGGTTCAAGCCATGGTTCGGAGCGAGAGTGCATGGGAGGCCCTCACCTCTTCTGCGAAGCAGTAATATTTGTGAAGGCGGACCGCGTGAGGGAGAAGCAAGGTTCGCGCCCTCGCGCCCCTTGTCACCGCGGGAGATGCCCCGTGTCGGGAGTCGCAGACTGATTCCCAGCCAACGTAGGCGCGGGCTTGCGGACGGTGAGCTATGGGTAGCTCGCCGTCCGATAAGGACCAAGCCCGGGTCGACGGCGCGTTGTGTTCCACGCGCGCCTCAAAGAGATTTCAGCACTAAGTGACGAGGTCCGTTAGGGCATCGGACCTCGTCAGTTGGTGCTGACATCTCTGTCACGCCCTCCCGCTCCGCCCAGAGCGGGAGAAGTTATATGAAAATATCCCACCCAAAAAAAATAAAAAGAGCCACAAGCGATGCTAAGTTTGTGGTTCACCAAATGTGTCACATTGGTACTTTTTGATGAATAAACTTTATTATTATTTTAATTAAATTATTATATTATTCTTATATTTAAAAGTTTATTTTATTTTTATAAATTACTTTATTTTTATAATTAAAAGAATCGACGCAAATTAAAAAAAAAAAAAATTGTTTATTTCTGTAACTTTCTTGTACAATATTATTCTGTGGCTAGAACCTCCCAGGAAGCATGTAGTAATGCTTGTATTGGGTGGTTCTGCTCCTCCCTCGGATCAACATATTTTTAGGCAACTAGTATAACTAAACTATTTTAAGTAATTACAAACAAGAACATAATGAATGAAAAGTTAGAGATACTGGTGTGACTTCTCTTTATGTGTGTGTGTGTGCGTGCGTGTGTGGTGTGTGTGGTGAGGATGTGTGTGTGTGTGTGTGAGGGTGTGTGTGTGTGTGAGTGCCTTATGATATTTAGAACATACTATTTCTCATATAGGCTGTGTGAATCACCTTACTGATAATGACCTATTAACAGTAATTGAATACATTGTTTGTTGCATGATCAGCTGAACATTGAACTCGGTCAGAGTTTTGAAACTAGCCGTATCCAGGCAATCTTTTATCATTGTTAAACACTTACTGTATACCATGAAACCATTATAACATGAAAAAGTCACACTAATGTTGTGATAAAATAAACAGTTTTTTCAATGCCACAAAAATAACGATCAATAATAATTATAAAGACTATGGGGTCTACTCCGAAGCGTTAAACCGAAGTATTGCCCGAATGTTCGGTCGTTTTATAACTTTCATAGTTTCATTTTTTGACTTTGAATCCATACCCGACTTAAATTCCATTTTTGTCTTTGGCTTATCTCTTAAACTGTCGTTTTTTTTTTCTCTTTCGCCGTAGTCAGCCATAGTTAGCCGTAGTCAAGCAACGGCCGAACTTTCGGCCGATACTTCGGTTTAACGCTTCGGAGTAGACCCCCAGACGAATAAATTCAATATTTTGAACATTAAAATAGTAAGAATGCGAGTTCTGTCGCATTCTTACTATTTTGACACGATGGTAAAATAACGTGCTGAAAAAAGGAGCGAAGTGGCAGACCATTAGGTGTCGCCTATAGCACGCGAGATGTAGCTCAAGTAGTGAGGGGAAAACATGTCGATTAGAAGAAAAAAGTTTTAAAAAAAATCTTGCATATCGGTACTGAAATTATAATGGAAGAATGATGACTCCTCCGTGCCTCCGAAAGCACGTGAAGCCGTTGGTCGCAGCTGTCATTCGTGAATCTTTGACAGTCGTTGCGGGTCGTCAGAAGCCCGAAAGTCTAACGACCAGCTTTACTAAGGGGTATCGTAGTACCCAGTTACTGGGTTGTGGAAGTCAGATAGGCAGTCGCTCCATGTAAAATACTGGTTTTCAGCTGCATCTGGTTAGACTGGAAGCCGACCCTAACATAGTTGGGAAAAGGCTAGGCAGAGTGATTGAATGGAAGAATGAATGCGGGTACGTGACGCAAATTAAAAAGAAGTGAAAAAGATTAGTTCCAAAACTTTTTAGCGGATGTTTTAATCAATTTTGGAGTTCTGCACCATGTTGTCTTTGTATAAGAAATAAAGCAGTACGTATTCATAAGGACAAGCCTACGAAATCAATGAGTTGACCGATCTACGGATTGAGCGTGTTGAGCGCAGTCTAACCTTACATCCATGCACACAGTTCTTATCCACGAGACCTTTGAATTAACAATTCTGAGCCTTAAATATTACTTCTACAGTCTTCAACGCCAAATTAAATGCCTTTTTCGCAATTTGTAAACTAACTCAACAATATTTATTCTATCGACAGTATAACATCACCACACACTTCTATGCAGCGACCGTGGGACAATGGTCCAAGTCGTGCACCGTTCTAGATGCAAATTGGCGAATGTAACTATAAGAAAAATAGTAACTGCAAACAATACTACAATATCAGTGTCAGTGATTACTGTGCAAAGCATAATAAATTATATAATATTAGAGTAATTTAATGTAGGGAATTTGGATTTATTGAATATTTATATATACAATATTAGTTTTAGTATATGCGAAACCCGAAACACGTGTCTAGTATTTTTATGTAAAGAATCTATGTACAAAATTTCAAAACTGTATCATGAAAAATCACAAAGTTATAAGGTTGTTATGTTACCGGGTTGTCCGTACAAAAACATGCTGACGGTGCCCCCGTGCCGCCAGGGTCGTCTTGCGCTCATTGATAATAATTTGGCAGTAGGTACCTAACCGTACGGCGAGTGCATTGTACGTAATTAAATGGTGATAACATTTTCCATCACACTTAAATATTTTTGGGACAAAATATAACATGTTGTAAAAATTATTGAAATCGATTCAGTTCCTTATTCTGAACAAACTATATTCAAGTTTCGCATATACTAAAAATAATGTTGTATAGCTATCTCTTGCCTACGGATTCGTCCGCGTGGATGCCATTCAATTAGGTTAAAGAGTATCTTTTGTGTGGCCCAGGGCATGGTATACCCGTGCGCCAAAGTTCATTTAAATCCGTTCAGTCTTTAAGACATGAAAATGTAACAGGCAGTCCCTTTGTAATGTTTGTAAAAATATACAACAAACTACCAGAATTAATAAAAAAAAAAGACAAAATTAATATTATTTATAAACAAAATAAAACAGTTTTTAATAATAATATGCTATTTTAGTTTTAACGACTATTTAAATGACAAAAACTAAGTGATAACCTAATAAGTAGACAATAAAATGTAAAAAAAAACTTGATATTTAGTTCAGAAGACTGAAAAGCTAAGTCTTTCGAAGCTTTCTCTTTCCTACTATTTGGCTGTGCCCGGGTCCACAATGATCACATATAATTTTAAGTTACCATGCACCTAAGTAAACATTGTGGAATGCAAATAAAGGATTGAGTATTGAAAATAATATAGGAGAAAGAGGACACAGGTGCCCAAGCTGAACCAGATAAATTTGTGGTTGTAGACATCCCTGCAATGTTATTCTAGGTCTCTAGGAAGTTCACTTTGTATCCAAATGATTACAAAGCCCGGATAAGTTGGTATCTTACTGCGATGAAGTTTCTTTTCAGTTCGTGTGTCTGACCTAGTTCAGATTTTCTACAAAGAGATGTTTTTTGCTGATATTATTTAATTTTGGTACAAGTTTCATTAAACGAAGTTCGTCAGAACAATAGATTTTAAAGAGTTTTGGTTTTGATTTTTGAAAATGGTTGAAGTAAAAATTGAAATGGAATTAGAAATCCTGAAATGGTGGCAGAAAAGATGGACTTACTGAAAGAATAAACCAGAAATTCATACCTCCCGCAAAGGCGGGGTTTCCATAATCGCCACGCTTGGCAGGCGGTTTGGCGATCGCAGTATGGTGTTAAAATGCATAGAGAACGCTGCTGCCCACTAGTAAGTCGACTTTTACGACACCCACTGGAAGAAATAGGGTGGTGCTATTCTTTACGTCCGGCACCACACAATCTTTTTGTCTGGTTGATGGCAATAGGCTTGTATTACATGGGACTGGTAGTACGCACGGGCGATTTTATCACGTGACGTTTTTTTTGGATTTTCAACTCTATGTATTGAGCCGAGCATTGAAAATAAAACTGAGCACATTCCAGCGCGTCAACAAAACACTCTGCTGGATTTTCAACTCCTGGGGCTAAGCAGAGAGTTGAAAATAGAGTGTCAGGAAAAAAATGCTCGTGCGTACCTGGGTTTAAACATAACTGGGGAAATGTGGGAATAGGTACTATAGGTACACCGATGTTATGAAATATATTATTTAAGGTGGGTGCGCTAAGGTAGCCTGCGAAATTAAAATTTTCTTACGTTTTTGCAATTTGCAGGTCAGTGTCAGATTCTATCTTGATCAAAATATGATTCGCGACCATAACAAATATGTAATACAATCATTAATGTTAATACATTTCTCTAAGTTTGAATTGGTCTCAAATACTGTGCAATGTCATGATTTTATGAAAAAGTCATTAAATATAGACCAATTCTAACTTAATTAATAATTCTAACGATTATAATTCTGTAATTTATACATATTTAATTTTTTGCGGGGCTATCTTTGAGAAAGTATTTATCTACTTGATTTTCGAAAAAAGTACTACACCATAATGCTCTAAACAGCAAACAGATTTGTTTATTCATCACGGAGAAGTTAACATTCAAAACTTAGAACTAAGAGCTGTTTTTACAAAGTTACGCCTGTAATCTAGGTCATAATGACCCATTATCATGGTAATAAATAAAATTATGCGGCTTGTATTATTTCGTTATTTTTAAAATAATTGACAAATTGCTTTCAAGCCTTTTATTTCGGAATATTTTATTTTCTCCAAACCTTACATACACACAAGTTAGCTATATTGTTCAATTTTTAAACCTTACCAGGGGGCCGATCGTGCTATTTCTCAACGTAATTACCGTTCGAACGGAACGTTTTTGGTTTTAGTTTAGTTTTGGTTTAACTGGTGTAAGAAACGTTATCGCGCTTTTTTTTGTGAAAGTATTGTTCGATCGGTCGTTCTCCAACGTAACTTCCAAAGTAAAGCTAAATCGTTTCCGTTAAAATGATTAGCGCGATACGAAATGTGTCTAACGTAACGTTTTTGGTTGTGGTTTAGTTTTGGTATTATCGTTCAAAATTAGCGCGATCGGCCCCCAGCACTAATACCTGTTCTCATGCTTAAATTCAAAACGGACTATGGACATAAGGACAAGGAGCAAGGCAGCATAACAGCATAATCAGTCCTACTGCTGGGACACAGGGCTCTTGTCTGTGAGGGGGAGTGAGTCGTAATCCACCACGCGGCCGGTCTCAGTGAGGATTAGTGATTGCCACATGGCATTGAATTTTTAGTTCTAGGACATGCCGGTTTCCTCACGCTGTTTTCGTTCACCGTTTTGAGAGCAGTGGTGATGAAATAATTTACACAAAACCTACAACTCGTAAGTCGTGGTCGTATCATTGGGCCGCCATTGCTCCAAGGAGCAAGGAGAGGACCCTAAACACACTTTGAATGTTGTTGAATAGTGAAAATCAAAGGCCAGGCCATTGTAAGTTTGTTAATACCGTACGCAATTACGCGACAGGACCAGGACTTTTTTACTTAAAGTATATACAAAATTATAGAAAAAAAAAAAAAAATAGGTATTTATACTGAGGGATATTCTTACAGTTCCGTATTCATATGGTAAATGAGGCCCATCTTTCCTTCATGAATATTAAAAATACTTGAAAAATTTTGCATTATTTGGCAACCTTCTTCGAGATAAATCGAAATTGCTGTACTGGGCAAATACATGCGAGCAGCGGCTTTCAAAAGTTGTATGAAAATCCATATGTCGTGGTTTAGCAGCCAAATAAATTACATAGTAAACTCAATACGCGTAATACTAGTATAATATCTATCGTGTAATTAAAAAATGGAACGATATTTTACTCCGAAACATGGCAACCAAGGAGGTAACTTATCAAAGGTTTTATTTAAACTTCGAACTGACTTGCGAATAGACAGCTGTTTATGAAAAAAAAAAACAAATCTACATATTGGCGCGTGAAAAATGATTGTTGTTCGTCATTTAACCTGGAATTTATAAATAACTAGCTGCACTCCGCGGTTTCGCCCGCGTAAGTATCGATCCCGTAAGAATATCGGGATAAAAAGTAGCCTATATGTTAATCCAGGGTGTCAGCTACCTCCATACAAAATTTTATGAAAATTGGTCCAGCCGTTTGAGCGTGAAGAAGTAACAAACACACACACACACTTCACAAACTTTCGCCTTAATAAATATTAAAGTGATTTACTTAGTTTGTATTTCCGCGCATTATTTAAGAAAAGCACTATACAAGCCTTGGGCGTAACCAAGCATGGACTCACGTATGTGTGCCTTGGCCCACATTTACACGTTCGTCCATCAATGCCTCTTTTTCTGGCCGCTCGCTGCAGTAATGTACTATTTGCCTAGTTTGTCGTTTAAACGCTAAGTATTTGTTTTTGCGGAGAAAAAAATACAGATTGCGTATTTTAAATACTTTTATCCATATTTAGACACAATAAATAGAAACTACCAATAAATTTAACCGGCGTGGGTGTAGGACCAGCACCCTAATTGCGTAACACAATTTGAACCAATCCATTGCTTCATAAATGTTCGAAACATTTGTCTGCTCAACAACGTAAAAAACGCTTTGAATGTTTTTGAACCATCAAAATTAAACCCATTGGTACTGTAAGCGTGCAACTACCCCGCCTATGTATGAACGTAAATGAAGCAAAAATAACGTAGCAGGTGGCGTTCTGTAGTTTCTGCCTACCCCATGGAAATTGAGCCATCGCAGGACCACTGGCAGATGTGAAACATCGAAACAATTTTGTATAGAAAATATGCATAATTTCAGCCGAAAGACGTCCACCTGGACATAGGCGTCCCCCAAAGGGGGGGTTTGCCATTATCACCATGAGTGGCAGGCAGGTTGGCGATTACAGTGTAGTGTAAAAATGCATAGAGAACGCTGCTGCCCATTCTCTAGTAAGTCCCTTAGTCACCTTTTACGACAACCACGGGAAGAAATAAGGTGGTGCTATTCATTACGTCCGGCACCACACGGAAAAAAGAAAATCAAAAAATATGCATTAAAGGAAATAAATATGGTATAATCAAAAACAAAATATTCCGTATTTTTTTAAGAAAAAAATCTTGTTCATCTAAAAAAATATATAATAATTATATTATTATTATTAAATTATTATTAGACATATATTAAATTACACTAGATAGGCCTTCACGCGAGGGCAAGCGCCTGACTATTATTACTCTTACGAACACTAGGCGAACACTAGGTGGACACTAACAGTCGGGCTGGTCCACAAATTTAAGGTCACTCAGCGTGCTATGGAGCGGGCTATGCTCGGAGTTTCTTTGAAGGATAAGATCAGGAATGAAGTTATCCAGAAGAGAACCGGAGTTACCGACATAGCCTGCAGAGTAAGCAAGCTGAAGTGGCAGTGGGCTGGCCATGTTTGTCGAAGGGCCGATGGCCGGTGGAGCAGACGAGTCTTGGAGTGGAGACCGCGTATCGGCAAGTGTAGTGTGGGGCGCCCCCCAGCTAGATGGACCGACGACCTTAAAAAGGTGGCTGGGACAGACTGGATGCGGAAAGCGGAGGACAGGGTGTTGTGGCGCAGCCTGGGAGAGGCCTACGTCCAGCAGTGGACTGCTATATGCTGAGTTGATTGATTGATTGATTGAACACTAGGCTTAGAACATTGTTACAACAAATTTATGGACAAAGTCTGAAATAAATTACTAAATAAAATAAATACCAAAATTAATTTCATAAATCTGCGAGAGAGTCGTAGAGTTACGAGCGCGTGGCGACGCTTTAGATGTTTCACATCAAAAAGGCGCTAATTTATGTATGTGTATGTAAATAGAAAGCAGTTTGCGATACGGTGTTTTCGGTTAAAGATGTTTTATTTCTCAAGAGCATTACAAATTCACTTAAGGCTCCGCGCATGAAAAAACCCTTTTTCCTCAATTTCTCATCAAGTTTGTTTATTGGTTGTGAGAAAGCTTAAAATAATTGAAACATTAAGTCTGTGTTACTATAAAAGTACAGTTTTTGTGGTGCTTAACCATTCGTGTCAGTCACAGCACCTGTTAATAGTTTCATCACTTTTGCGCGCTCGAAAATATAGTTTATTTCGCCTTTGATTTACATGAAAGTTTTGTGTAATCATAAAATAAAATTTTGATTTTATCTTAAGGATAGCTGAAGCCCAAAGTGTGCTTCTTGAATTTGTTGATAAAGTTGGCTAAATAATAGGAAAAAATACATTAATGATTGGGTTTTAAAAAAATATAGGTTTTTTCAACATCATTTTTCTGCTATATTTTATGTGGAAGTTGAAAAAAGTGGTCCCGCCACATGCAAATAGACCACATAATGATGTTTATGATATGTTCAAACTGTAGTTTCTTGCAAAAAGATGATCAAACGTCACTCTCGCGTCATTTTTTGGAAAACCTGTTGCGAATTTTAGTAATTTTTGCAGGAATTCTTAATTTATTGAAAAAATCCTTTCTGCCACATGCAAAAAAGAACTTGACTTTTCAGTTGAGTAATAATTTTGTTTAAATTATTTTTCCCTTTCTCACAACCAATAAACAAACTTGATCAAAATCAGCCGATTTTATGCACGGCCCCTTAAAGAGAAAACCTCAACCTAATAGGTTTAAACGATATTATGTGCTATCAAGCGTAACTTAAAATAAAACCAGCCTATGATGAATGATTGGTGTTGACTCTACAGCCTTATTCAATTACCGCGGTAGATAAAAACATAATTTGCCTATAATGTTCCCACTGCTGGGACACATGCCTCCTCTCTGTGAGAGGGAGTAGACCATATGGATGTCACGTGTCTTTAAATTTTTTGGTTCAAGGAATTGCCGGTTTCCTCACGATGTCTTCCTTCACCGCTTTGACATTCACATAGGTATAGGTAATACACGTAGTTAAAAAAACTTTTTACAAAAAAAACAACCGTCTTCCGAAATTAAAGTTATTTTTCACTTCGTTTTTTGAAAGTCGGTTATTTTTTTGTAAAAAGTTTATTTTTTATATTTCACTTTTTAGTAGGTCAGTTTGTAATTTATCGAAGTTACAATCAGGGACCGTACAACCCGGGTTAATAGATAAGCCTTTCGAAGGGGTAACCCATTCAATGGGTTACCTTTATCATGATGTAACCCATTGAATGAGTTTTATACTAGAAACCCAGTGAAAGGGTTACATGATAACCCATTGAATGGGTTTTATACTTGAAATCCAGTGAAAGGGTTACATGATAACCCATTCAATGGGTTCTATACCTACTTGAAGCCCAGTGACATAAAACAATCATAATATTATGATATTTCAATATCCGCCCAGCACGCGGAGCATGACCAATTCTATCTCTATTCTACCCTGGGACCATTTTGGTTACCATTTTAGAAAAACCCTATCAAAAACTCTTTGAATGGAAAGGGTTTTCGGTAGGGTTTTTCTAAGCAGTTAATCAAAAACCCATACGTTGTGGGTAATTTTTAATGGTTTAAACTACGCCGTTCAAAAGAGTTACCTACACCGTTTGGGTTTTTATCAAAAACCCTTTCAACGGGTAACCAAAATTTAATTTAAGCCGTTCATAAGGGTTACCCATATCGTATGGGTTTTTGATAACCGCTTAGAAAAACCCTATCGAAAACCCTTTCAATGGGTAACCAAAATGGTCCCTGGTTACAATAGCCTAATGTCAACTGCTCATCGCTTCGGACGTTAGTTGTTTAGGAGTTCTCCTGGTAAGAACCATCAGCTCTTCACCATATGATTTGTGACGAGCATACATTGCTTAGCAACCATAATAAAGTTGCTAATCGAATCTCAACCCGTGAAATACTTAAGTAGTTCTAGTGGCCATATGTGATCTTCATCATCAGTTCCACTTCACTACACTTCTTGCTTTCCGAGAGCAAATGCACGAGTTACTATATAAAAAAAATACCTAAATCGCTATAGGTGTGCCTATAAAATTTGAGGATTTCTCTCCATTTCCATAGGATCATTAGATTGTGACTTAGTGGCATACCCTTTCAAAAAAAAAAACAATTTTCAAAATTGACAGAAAAATCGGTGAACACACATAAAAAAAGAACAAAATACAAACACAGATGAACATAATTATAACCTCCTCCTTTTTGGAAGTTGGTTAAAAATAATCTTATTGAAAATCAGTCTGCAAAAGTCCGTTCCCCTCTTCAGAAAACCCGGTATTAGCTGTCATCACAACATTGTACAAAGGCGTTCCCTCCGTCTCATATACACTTTGAGAATAAATTAAATTGTCGAACGTAACAGCTGTTGGTCACCAGTGTAAGAGTCATAATGTGTCATCAATCTTCTCGTTAGATTATAGTTTAATCAGCTGATAATATTAGTATAAAAAATTACTTTGTCTTAGGACCCGTTGCTACTACAATAGAAAATTAAATTCGAATGTAACTGTGTCTATTACCTTTTTAACGGCTGAACTTGAATTCAACGCCGGTGAAAACACCGGCAAAGGCTATTGCTGGATAATTATGTCACCCTTTTTTTTTTTTTTTATGGGTGGGAAATTATCAAATAACTTCTCCCGCTCTGGGCGGAGCGGGAGGGCGTGTCAGACTTTTACTGACTAAAACCCACCCATGTTCCTTCCGTTTCCTGTGTGCCAGGGCCACGATATCCCTTTCGGACAAACTCGCAACCCTGGCAGGCATTGGTCCTACCGGACCCCGTCAGTTGGTGCTGACATCTCTTTGAGGCGCGCGTGGAACACAACGCGCCGTCGACCCGGGTAATTATGTCACCCTATGATTATGAACATCGTTAGTGTATAATCTGTCTAGCGAAATTATAAACTATCTAAAAATTGAGAATTTCAACAAACCGTTTACAATTTAACGCATTATCTTTAGATAGTTTATTATCTATCTGTGGGAAACAGATACATTGTGAGCTGTATCAAACTTGCATGCGACGAACGAACGAACTTGGCTATTACTAAATAGCCAAGTAACTGCGACTGACAACCATTTTTTAAATTATCTAAAGTACATACATCTTTTATGGGGTACTGTGTTAAATGTTACAACAAAATACCTTGTGATATATTGCAATTAAATGAAAGACAATTTAAAACATATATTAAAAGTACACTTTGTAAACAAGCATATTACAAGTTAGAGGATATCCAAGATAGGATTGTCCTATGGAGCTGGACCAGCATGTTTCCACATGCTGGTCCAGCTCCATAATCTAGAGCCTAGACAAAATCAAACTGGTTGCTATTATAATTGTATAATCATATAATATGTAAACAAAATATTGTAAAACATTTTTAAAAGAGTAACGGTGGAGTTTCTTGCCCATTCTTCTCCATACGAAACTACCTTTTGGAAGGTGCAACTAGAATCCATACTATTTTTTTGTAAATTTTGACGTTCAATAGTGCCTCTTATGTGGCTATTTGAAATAAATAATTTGACTTGGACTTTTGACTGTTTTTTTTTTTGTTTCCGGGGTAGAAAATCTTCATGGATGTCCTCCGCCCTGGGGTGGGCAAAGGGGGTCTGTCAGACTCTTACTAACTAAAAGCAACCCCGGTGTTCCCTTCCCACACTTGCACCGGGGAGTCACAGTTCTAACCTATCCTAACCCATTTGGTCCGCCAAGAGCTACCGGGATAATCAGGGACGGATCACAAATTTACGGGTAACAAAATCGGACAGATTATGAATCCTGTCGTTAAGTGCAGGTTCGTTTACAATATGAAGATTTGACATTGATATAGATCCTATAGTACCGATAATTAATGCGTTATATTGTAACAGTTCACAGTTTTTCGATAGTTTATAATCTCGCTAGATAGATCATAAACTAACGGTGCTCACAATCTTCCGACAGATATAAAATTAAATTTCAAAAAAGAACATTGCCATGCACGCGCGTTTCACTACCACAGCACGATAATTTAAAAAATAATTCTGTTATTACCTATACATAGTTTGTTTGTTAAACTTTCCAGGAATTCACATAGTTCTACAACACTGTACAACACCCTATGGTTTCAGAACCTTTTATAGAGGATTCTTATCATGGGTGTAGATGTACTATGATTTAGTCTTGTATGGAAACTGTACATAATTAGGTATTAAAACACTCATGTGATAAACCCAAATTCGTGTTTTAATATTTATTACACAACAGTTGCATAAATAAATATTATGTACCGTGTATACTTTCAAGATAATGCATTTAGTAAAAAGCTGTTATTTTGACGTTTTAAACGGACACTTCAATTTTATTTATTAGTATTAAATAAATATTGTGATTGTTGTTGTGAAGGACATTGGTGTGTTTACAAGCCTTAAATAGGCTTGTAAACACACCAATGTCCTTGAGGATTTGGGCGGAGCTAACGACCTATCTCCGCGCCATCGCCACTCCGCTACTCGGATTGGACGCATTTTTAATTTATTATAATAAAAATAATACATATTTTTAAAAAGTAACAAAACCAAATCATTTTCTGTTGTATTGTAAAGCAGTAGATATTTTTTTTATAATCTTTTAACAAAAAATGCAGGAGTAAAATGGTTTCATCTCAACGACTTGGAAGTGATTTGGTGGGTTTTTTTTCTTATTATGTAATACCGATTGTACGGTCTCATCGCCGTACATTTTTCTGCTTACTCTGTAACCTACTTTAGGTCAACGATGCGCGTCATAATTTAGCATAATAAAATAACATGACTAACGAATTTAAATATAGTGAACTTATAACTGTGTAGCTATCAACAACTGAGAGAAATAATCGCCTTCCATGCTAGTACTGTTACTTACTCTTAACTTAAATAAACTTAACTACTTAGTGCATCTTAGTGGAACCTGTTTCTCTTTATTAACTAAACTTTCAATTATGCTCATAATTTTTATTTGAGTTTCAACCCTGACATATTATTATCTGAGGACTGTTTAAAATACGGAGTGCTAAGATAAATTGTTCTATTCGCGATGTTTGTGAAAAGAACAAGAGAGGAATTCCATTAAAATGTCTCTGCCACTATTCTCTGTTATCTTTTTCTATTTGCACGGCTAGTGAAGAGCGAGTATCGATAAGAACGTTATCGATGCTGGGTTATCGGTGTCAAGGTTAATAAAATATTTAAAGTTTGATAATAAAATATTATGTAGAATTAATCATAAATAAATAATATACAAATTAAAAAACCGGTCAAGTGCGAGTCGGACTCGCGCACGAAGGGATCCGTACCATTATCTATAAAAACGGCAAAAAAACACCTTTTTTTTTTGGGATCACCCCCCCTTAAATATTTGTTTTATTTTAATTGAATTATTTATTTTTAAAGCGAATATATAACTAAATATTATGTGAATATTTCAAGCGTCTACCTGTTGCCGTTATCAATATAGAGAAAAAAGGAGCAAAAAAAATCACGTTTGTTGTATGGGAGCTGTTATTAACGCGGGAGTCAGGTGATGAAGGCGGGGTGACGGTGTTCGCTTGACGAGGGAATTTTAATGGAAACCACTTTTAGCACTTTTATAACTTTATATTTGCTATTTACACACAATAGTTTATACACGAATTTAAATCACATACGTAAGCTTCTAGATAATTGTACACACACGGAAATACAGTCAAATAAGCATAAAGGATCATTAAAGAGTACACGGAAATACACGACAATAGAAAAGTAAAATAATCCTTATGAGGAGCTGTTACTTCACCGGAGACTTGTTGAAGACTGAACTTGCTGACATAATAAGAACTTAATTTAATTTTTTTTTTTTTTTTTTTTTTTTTTTTGTATATGGCATCTCGCAGTTGACCTTGAGAGGCCGTGACTGCTTAACCGGTCTTTCCTGTGGGTGCCCTAAGGTATTAGCTTAAAGCCTCCAGCCAGGAGCGTAAATAAAGTATTAAAAACTAAACGACAGCGCTCTAAGGGCACCCCCTGTGGGGTACGAACCTCGGCTTAGGGCGTCGTTGGGGAAAAACAAAGCAAATTGGGGACGGGCTGGATCAAAAGTTTAAATTCATGATTATTAACGGGGATTACTATTAAATGCTACGGCTCACTCAGCCTCGGGGCTGGCGGTTCGACGTGCAAGGGACGGGGGGAACAATTTATTCTTGATCTTCGCGTGGTACCTCGGCGGCGAGGACGGAATGACGGTTTGTGTTTGTGCACTGTACTTGTGGCCCTATTGCTTTCCTGAAGGAGAGTAATGGGGTCATCCGGGTCTAAGAGAGTATGCCTAGGTCGGCGAGTCTTACTGATTTGAGATGGCCTATAGCTAGCTGCCTGCACAACCAAGGGGTTGCGATGTCTATCTGCGGACTCGAAGAACCGCTTTGTCGCGCGTTTCAAAAACTGCTTGATGGTGGGGATTCTAAGATCTACGTGTAGGGTTTCGTTCCGAACGAACCATGGAGCGTCCGTAATTTTACGGAGAAATCGGTTTTGAAGTGCCTGCATTCTGTGAATGAGATGGGGACGGGCGTGTGCGAAAGCGGCACACGCGTACGTCATAATCGGCCGGATGCACGCTGTGTAAATACGCAATTTGCCCTTAAGGGACAACTTGCTGCGTGAGTTTAGAACGCAATGAAGCCTACCGAGAGCGAAAGCAGCGCGCGAACGCACTTGCTTTATGTGCTCAGCGAACGAAATGTGGTGATCTAAGATCACACCGAGATATTTGGCTCGCTTCTCCCAAGGGATAGGCTTGCCGAACATCTTGATCTGTCGTGGTAGGTCCGGTCTACGCCGGGGCCTAGAAAAGAGGACCGCTTGGCTCTTATCAGGATTGACCTCGATCCTCCACTTCCTGAACCAGTCACCGAGTCTGTTGACTTCGGTCTGTAGGATGCGGGAGATCTGGTCTTGACTGCGGCCGGTGTAGTAGATGGCCGTGTCGTCTGCGAACAGAGCTAACTGCGCCTTTCTACTTTTCGGGATGTCACTGGAGAACAGCGTAAAAATGAGCGGAGCCAGCACAGACCCCTGGGGGACGCCTGCGCGGATCGGATGAGGGGAAGAGAGCGCACCCTCGATGCGATAGCGGAAGGTGCGGTTCAACAAATAGTCCCGTAAGATGAGCACGAGACGATCTGGCACACCGAATTTGTATAGCTTATACAATAAGCCGTTGTGCCAGACTTTGTCGAACGCTTTCGCGATATCGAAGAACACAGCACCCGTCATGAACCCGCGCTGGAAACCGGCGCTTATGTGTTCTATGATACGGTGGACCTGTTGTACGCAAGAATGTTGGGTTCTAAAACCGAACTGTTCGTTGGGGATGAGCCCCTTCGTCTCGGCGTAGTCTCTGAGACGCTTATAAATAAGCCTCTCATAGACCTTGCCGAAAACGTCGAGCAAACTGATGGGACGGTAACTGGAAGGCTCGGTCTTAGGCTTGCCGGGCTTCGGGATACCGATGACGGTGGCATTTTTCCACGATTGTGGAAAAATGTTGTTACTAAGAGCACCATTGAAGATGGTGGTCATTAGCATGATCAGGTGAGCCGGGAACAACTGGACCACCCTATTGGTGATACCGTCTGATCCAGGGGCTTTACGGGGTTTCAGACCCTTGATTATATCGTGAACCTCGTCCGGGGAGACGGGGTCTAGAGGACAATCAGGGTCTTCGACCGGAGGGAGAGAGGCTCTACGTTCGACTTCGGCATCCACCTCGGCGAGGTGAGCCTGGTCTACTGGTTGAGAGCTGGGCGAGCACTGGGTCTCGAGGCTGTCAGCTAGGCATTCAGCCCTGTCGATGTCGTCGAATGCTATCGTCCTGTCGGGTCGTGTCAGGGGAGGCATAGAGACTACTTGCTGGGACTTGAGTTTCCTCTGAAGTTCCCAGAATGCCAGATGAGTGGGCTCTAGCTCGCTCAACATCTTGTCCCAGTTACCGTCACGCAGCTCGGCCATGCGTGTCCTTACAGATCTCTGCAAATAGCGCATGTGAGCTTTGTTGGCGTCACAGGGGAAGACGTCGTAGGCACGAGTAGCCGCGTTCTTCTCAGTCAGCAGTTCACGCACATCGTCCGGCAGCCTCAAGCGATGTTCGTCCATCGCCGGAGCTTGCCTTGAACAATCGTTCAGGACCGATTGTACGTGTTCCGTGAGTGAGCCGATCGCGGCCGTCGTGTCAGCGATTGAGGTGAACTGATCTGGTATAGAGTCTAGTAGAGGCGAAGTGGTGGATTTCAAGCGATCGCTTACTTTCCTCCAGTCCGTGACTACTTTGATACGAGAGGGTTCGTCCGGGTCAGGGAGTCCGTCGCGAGGGACCAGTCTCATGACGACTGGTCGGTGGTCGGAAGTCAGTTCGTCCATCGCCTCTATCGAATCCAACCGGAGGTTGATATTCTTTAGGAGCGCTATGTCCAATACGTCAGGGGTATGGTTGGGGTCGTGAGGGTAGTGGGTGGGCGTCATCGGGGCGATGACGTCAAAGTTTAGGACGGGGCAGAGGTCAAACAAGTGTCTGCCTCGGAACGTGGTACTGGTACTATTCCAGGCCGGATGTTTGGCGTTGAGGTCACCCGCTATGATAACGGATTCGCTCAGGCCAAAGAGAATTGAAAGATCGTCAGAGAGCAGTTTGAGACCGTCTGCTGACGAGGTCGCGGTGGGCTTAATTTAATTGAATTTCTCCTGTACATATAGTTTTGGTCATTAGCTCAAGTAGCGGGTGGGCCCTGAATTTCCTTCCATACAACGCTTCAAGACACCAATGCGTAGTCTGGTTTAGCCTTGAGTCAGGTCGCCACCTCAGAATTATGTTGCAACATTGCTTAATCTTACGCAATTGACAATATTATGGCGTAACATTGATAGTACATCATTTAATTTGAGATTACCTCGCATTGTTTACGGTCATCCAGATGATGACGTTATTAAAATACATGCTAATTAGGTTGCTGATGGCTTATGTGTATCAGATGTTTACTCAAATTTACTCTACATGCCAGGGTTACAAAGTTATTATCATATAAAGTGATAGCAGAGGTACTGTACAAAATATAAGGGTTTCAACAACTGATTACTTATCAACGGGCCTTTATCTACTTCATTGGGTATTTACAATGCTTGTTAGTCTTTTGTTATCATGACAAACTGCGATGTTTACATAACATAATCATAACAGCATATCTGATTATTTTCTATTAAACACAATGCAACACAGCTAAAATACAACATACTTACAACTTATATTGTATTAGTATTCCTAAAATCATTGTGCTTCGCCTACAGGAGCCCCCTTATGTATTTATTTTATTCTGTATTTTAGTATTTTTTTGCTATAGCGGCAACAGAAATACATTATCTGTGAAAATTTCAACTGTCTAACTATCACGGGTCATGAGATACACCCTGGTGACAAACAGACGGACAGACAGACAGACAGACAGACGGACAGACAGACGGCGGAGCCTTAGTAATAGGGTTCCGGTTTTACCCTTTGAGTACGGAACCCTAAAAAGGCAGTATAAAAACGTCATAGTGCAGTGGTCAAGGCCTCACGTTTTATGCACGAGATTGTAGTTTCCGTGTAAGTGGCATTGTTATGACTTCTTCAATTCATGATGTAGTTTCTAAGTTTATCTTGGCCAATATTATTAACATCGGTGAAGAAAAACATGGTGAGGAAACCTGAACTTCTAATTAATCATAATCAGCCTATAGGTGGTAATATTCCCATTGCTGGGACATCGGCCTCCTCTCTTTGAGTGGGAGTGGGCTGTTATCTACCACACGGGCCTAGTGCGGGTTGGTAGAGGTCACATGTCTTTGAATTTTTGGTTCTAGTACATGCCGGTTTCCTCGCGATGTTTTCCGTCACCGTTTTGAGAGCAGTGGTGAAGAAATTATTTACACAAACTAAACCGCCTGCCCGGGCGTCAAGACCTACAAACTCGTAAGTCGGGACCGTTATCACTGGACCACCACAACTCAATCTCACTCTAATTAATATAAGTCTGTAATCGCAAACACGTCTTGAGCAAGCCTGGTGATCAATGCTCGTGCCTTCTCTGTATGATAAGAGGCTTTTGCCCTGCAGTGGTCTAGGCTGGTATTAAAATATTTAAAAAAAAACCGGTCAAGAGCGAGTCGGACTTGCGCACCGAGGGTTCCGTACGTATATATGATGTTGATGATTTCTGAAAAACTGTGCTATTTAGAGACATCGCTTTATTTTTCCTGTAATCTTTACATATACTTCTATCACATAGAATAATTACAGATTTTTCTCTATGCAAACTTCGGAGATAAAGGGGGGGGGACGGTATGTTTTTTTACATTTTTCATAAAAGTAAAAAAAAAATGTTTGAGAATGTGAAAACAGCGCTCTTTCATATGATACCCAACATTCCATGACTTCGAATTTTTAAGACCCCTTTCAGGCCCTGTTGCAAAAAGATATATTTTTTTAAATTTCTTTCTTGTTTGCAAAATAGTTGGGTAAACGTCATCTAAGTTCTTGCGATATCCAGCTGTGACAGACAGACAGACTCAGTCTCATCATAAAGGTTCCTTTTTACCGGTTTGGTACGGAACCCTAAAAACAATGTTTTATTAACTGTGAGAGAGAATAATGGTCGTTTGCAGAACAATTGACTCAATAATAAATTGTATTATTCTTGGTATCATATTTTATGTCGAATGTAAATATTAGGCGGGTTATTATGTTTTCTCAAAAACGCTTGGAAATTCGAGCATGATTTTGACAACCTTCTTCGAGATAAATCGAAATTGCTGTACTGGGGCCTAAAATGGACGTTTTGGCAGAATAATAATATGATCTGCGTACAATTCATATCCCGCAATTCATCTGTTTGACAGTTTTGTATGGAGTTTCGTAAAATGGTCCACTATAGTAGCTTTAATGAAGTCTATTGTCAAATAGCAACTGTCAAACAGATATTATGATTCTTCCATTTTAGGCCCCCTGGCCAAATACATGCGAGCAGCGGCTACCAAAAATTGAATGAAAATTCATGTGTCGTGGTTTAGCGGCCAAATAAATTATATAGTAAACTCATATCTATCGTGTAATTTAAAAATGGAACGATCTTTTACTCCTAAACATGGGGCAACCAATGAAACCGATTTCGAACTGGCTTGCAAATAGAAAGCTGTTTTGAAAAAAATATATATATGAACACATTGGCGCGTGAAAAATTATCATTGTTCGGCATTCAATCTGGAATTTATAAATAATTTACTTAGTTTGAATTTTCGCGCATTATTTGAGAAAAGCACTATACAAACCTGGACTCACGGATGTGTGCCTCGACTTCGCCTCGGCCCACATTTTCATGTTCGTCCATCAATGCCCCTATTGCAGGCCGCTGCAGTGATATACTATTCTTGTCGGCTCTTCTCCATAGGAAACGACTAATTGGAATCGTGCACTTAGCTTCTGACGTTTCATAAGTGCCCCTGAAGGTTTATGTGAAATATTTTTTTTTGATTTTGATACCTATCTGACTTCAGTGAACTGACTGATTAACGGAACTGGTCGTGTTGCTGGCTCAATGCAATAACCATAGAAAATTCAGTACATTTCTATAACAAAATCTCTATAATACCGCCTGTTATTAATATACTGGGGTATTACAGAGTACAGACCACTTAAAAACACCTTGAACAAACCAAGTTATTAGCAATTGCAAAACTGGTGCAACTACAGAAAATTTGTCGACATCAGCGCTTACAACACTAGAAAACTTGTTCGAGACAAGTTAAAGTTGTCTTAAACTTTGTCCGATATCTTGTAGCACATTGAAAGGTGTTCCTGGATGCTTTTTAAAGTACAAAAACTTCGGTAGTCGACTTTATTCTACTGGACTTTGAGTACAGGAAAAGGGGGCATTTGATATTTATACTGCTAAAGGCCTTCAAAGTGAAGCTGGATTCTGGGGGATTTCTGCTAAGTTTACTGTGACTGGGTATTCAAGTATAAAAATGTCGGGGTACAAAACTGACGCTAAGATTTCTAGTGAGACTGAATATCAGAGGTGCTACGCTTATGTTCGGGTCGGCAGATTCGATTCGGCAGTATTTGTTACTTTGTTTGTGTTCGGCTGTCGCTGAAAACCAGCGCTGGGCTCTGTCTTGTATAGGGTCGTAGCATAATGCTGAGTGAAAGCCGTTTTGCGTGGATGTGATGCATGTTTCCCTCAACCTTTACTTATTTTTGTGTTTATGTTCTTTTTTGCGTCATGTTTACCGCAAATAAACGTATTTTCTTTCTTTCTTTCTTTCTTTAACAATAAAACCGACCCGAAGCAATAACTGCATAATATAATCGGCTTTCATTCGGCTCGTGCCAATCAATGCAAAATTCGTTCGGCATCTACTCTTGCTGAATCATGCTTGGGTTGGCTCAGCACAATTCGAGCTAAGCCGAGTGGCTTTTTCGCGAACATATACTTAGCTGCATAATATTCTACTAGACTTTTGAGTACAAGAAAAGGATATATATAGTGTATTATATATACTATTTGATATTAAAGAAAAAAAGGTAAAAAAGCCTTCAAAGTGAAGTTGGAAGATTTTTGCTCAGTTTACTGTGACTGGCTAAAACATAAAAATGTCGGGGAAAAAAACTGACGGTTAGGTTTCTGTTTTCAGGTACAATGATAGTATATGATAGTTATAAATCTTTATTTAATCTCGACATATTATTACAGGCACTGGTTAATATAATGCATAATCTTAGTTAAAATGGTCAAAAAGGTGGTTTTTAAAGCAGTGTATCTCTTAAACCGTAAATATTTTTTCCAAAACAAAAACATTAAGATATTTTCAAGTCTTTTGTGCATACGGTGATGGAACTCAAAACATAATTAAACATAATTTAAGACATCAAAAAAATCTTCAAAGACAACTCTTAACTATTTTTAAAAGCAGTTAATCCCTTCATTAATAGTTATTATTAAAAGTATACCATAAAATTGCAAATGCCAAACTACATCCGGTGAAAGATTAATTTTTATTAATTAGTTCATATCTAATTTTATACGATTTAATATGCATTTTTACGCCATACGTTGTGTCATCGCGCATCTCTTTCTTTTGTATGCAATCTAACAGTGACAGCGGTTTACGTGTTGTCAGCCTATTAAATAATTGTGTCTGAGGTAGGTCCCTAGTTGCGGACTATCCGGCTCTTTCATCTCCGATTTACAGAAAGTTAATTCAAGTTATTATACATATTTAATATCAAAATATATCAGTCTACGGTAAGCAAGTAATCAAAATGCAATAAAGACGGAATTTGGACGACGTTACGAAGAATTTAAGAGTCAACCAATCTGCCAGGGTTACGAGCCTGTCCGAAAGGGATATCGTGACCCTGGCACACAGGCATCTGAAGGAACACGGGTGGGTTTTAGTCAGTAAAAGTCTGACACTCCCTCCCGCTCCACCCAGAGCGGGAGAAGTTATTTGATAATTTCTCACCCAAAAAAAAAAAAAAGAGTCAACCAAGGACCACTAACATAATAGAATACTACAAATCATGAAGATGGTTGTTACAATACTAAATTCGTTTTACCGTACGAAGCAATAAGAACCATATTAAACAGACAAATACAAAAATAGAAACTCATTTAGACGAGTGGGTCACCAGACTATGTAATAAAAATTCTAATAATTTATTTTTAAGAATACAATGAACCTGAAAAAAAAATACATCGAAATTTCAGCGTGACAAATTGACTATTTCATTCTTCGAAACCTTTTTGAGAGGCCTTTCATTAATTTTAATGCGTCCTATTTAGACTTTTTAGAGAGGTTCCACCGAGTTTGGAAATTCTGGCTTAACATCATTTTGCGACGTAACGAGAAAGTAATAAAAGGCCAGGGGAGAACAAAGAAATATTGGGGTAGTAACTAATGGTTGAGGAAAACTGGATGAAATCTCTGCTGATTGAGAAATTAATATTTAGAATATAATAATAATAAAAATGAGGTACCTATATTTAGTCATAGGTATTTTATAAAGTCAATCTGCCTATACAGGGTGTTAAAGAAATTATGTGCCATAGCCTAGGGGTAGGTTCAGTATCGATAAAAGAACCCCGGAAAAAATAAAATTGCAAGATTAACCTAATTTTGTACTACCTATTTACCAACGCGTTCGATAGTAGGTAAGTAATTAAAGCATTTAAACAAATAACATAATTTTAATTCTAAAGGATTGCTATTAAGTTAGTAGGTACTAAATTAGGTTGATCTTGCAATATATTTTTTTTCCTGGGTTCTTTTATCGATACTGAACCTACCCCTAAGCTATGACACGCAATTTCTTTTACACCCTGTATAGCCTTTTCCCAAGTATGTTGTGGTCGATTTCCAGTCTAACCAGATGCAGCTGAATACCAGTATTTTACATGGAGCGACTACCTATCAGACCACTACAACCCAGTAACTGGCTAATACGATACCCCTTGGTAAGACTGGTTGTCAGAATTTCGGGCTTCTGACAACCCCTAACGACTGTCAATGATACACGAATGACAGCCGGGACCAACGGCTTAACATGCTGTCACGCACGGACGAGTCTCGGTATGTAAAGATCAACGGACCAACTCCGACAAGCGTAGCTTAAGGCGAGGTTGCAGTACTTTTTAAGTTAAAGTTTAAGTTTTTTAAACCTCTGTAAATCTAGCAAAATATAAAGGAGACGTTCACGAAATGTATGGGGCTTGGTACTAAAATAATTGAAAATTTAAACAGCCTTCTGACCTATATAGGCTGAAAGAGGGTAATTATTTTGATGTCTTTGGGCATTTAATTTTTTTTTACAGCCCCCCGTTTTTTTTTAAAACAAGTGTTGAAAAATAAAATGTTCTACAAGCATTATTTATATTTTAGGGATGGCAGCCCTGTGGCAAATGACGTGACAATGACAACGTCAGTCAGCAGGACTCAGATTGACATCTACAGCGGATATTTAGTCCGAGTTTACAGCTTTGACTTTTTTCGATACGTTTTGTTATTGCATTGTCATGATAATCAATATTTTTTGTCTTAATTTCATGGAGCTGCAGCTAAAATAATAATAAAATCTCAAAGTATTTAATAGAAACGGAAACATTAGCCACATAAAATAATTATATTGCATAGAAATGAATAAATAAAACCTATGTGCGTTTTGTTTGTATTGAAACATTTTTCACTTTTTCACAAAAACGGGCGCCTAAAAAAATCAGATTTAACTATAATCGAGTAGCATAATAAATAGGCTTTCTAATAAGGTACATCACATTCGCGTTTAAAAATCGTCGGAATATTATACCAATTTTGACCTCTCCTTTGCGCAAAAAGAAAATATTTTAAGAAAATTGAACATATTATCAAGCACTGTGTGAAGATAGAAACATGAATTAAATTAATTGGCTCGATAAAAAAAAATCACAAAGATGACACTAAATCGCTATTTAAAACGTGTACCTTGAACAGATTACTTCGTTAAACCATGTAAAAGCTATACCAAAAGATAGGCCTTATTGTTTTTTAGTACTTGGTGAGAACACATTTTATAATTTCCCTACTATTTTTTTCTATGGAGCAAATATACACAAAATCTAGCAGTTCAAGAGCTCGCAACGGCCGGCCAGTTACAGCCGGCTACACACCGCACTACAAGACGGTCTTAACCTGGTGGATCGACCCGTGCGGCTGTTATTACTTAGCCATGAGCTCCTCTAGGTATTTTTTAACGTCATACCTTATTAAGGTTAGACTGTTTTTAACCAGTAAATTCTAGATAGTAAATATCTACTAATTTCCCCGTCTACATTACTTATGACGTGACAAGCCGTGCTCCCGATGGAAAATCCCATCGGGAGCAAATCATCGGCAAAAATGAGAAACTCCCAAACAAACCCTAATTTCCTATTTAACCGGTTTATGAGATATTTTTTTCAAAAATCCACCCTTAATTCTCACCTTCATTTTCAATAATATTTTTTTTTGCTAACAAATGTGTGTACAACTCATATAACCTAAACAAAAACACCATGTACAGAGTTTTGAGCATTTTAACGACGATGTCTGTGCTAGCATTAACGGTGAGACAGACACCCGGCCTTCTTCCTACAACCTTATGTAACAATCTAAACCGTGACATAATGATTTGAATCATTATAATCAAATATATTATAACAATATAATATAATAATTATAATAATATATTATTATATTTTGAATCATATTATTTCGTGAATAATTATAATGATACAAATAGTTCTGGTACAAAATTAAAAGAATACAAATTTAATTTAATTGAATATAATTTTTTTGAATTATTAGATTGAAAATAATTTATTTATTTTTATTTTAAGGCATGCCGGAAATACGTGAATGTGTGTGTGAGTGTGTGGGGGGGGGACCCAGCACAGCGGTTCAGGCTTTGCGATGTATGACTGATAGCCCGTTAATAATAAATGAAAAGAAATGTAATTTTATTTGCAAGAATTGTATTACATTACAGATGGTCGGGTTTTTTATCAGTTTCTAAAACAATTCGCTAAAACTAGCATGCAAAATAATTGATTACATTATTTAAATAAATGATATCTAATAAAATTGGAAGATAAATCCTAGATCAGATAATATTATATTAAGAATAGAAATGTCACTCATTTGTCAAATTATAATAATTAAATGTCAGTGTGAATCTTTAAAGTTTAGGTACCCATTCACAGAATAGAATGATTTTTCTATAAGCCATTTGAATAATACTGTTTTAAAACGCTTGAGTTCCTTAGATGATTAATAAAATAAAATATGTAGAAACAGAAATCAGAATGTCAATGAAAATCTGTAGTCAGCTAACTAAAGACATTTTCCTGGAAAGCTCGTGGGATCATTTACGCTCATTTCTGCGACCTGTTTCTCCGCGACCTAGCCTTAAATCCAGGTACTTATCTAGAAGTTTTTTAACATAATTTGTCATCCTTAACTCTGGAAAAACCCCCAAATAAATGGAAGTGGCTTTTATTGAAACTTTTTGTAGGCTTTAACTGGGAATTAATGCGTAGCTTAGTATAAAAGCGACCATTACATTATCCAGAGGGCTAATTGCGTAACACACTACAGTAGGAATCGGTTTTAATTTGACAGTTCAACAACTTTCATTGCGTTATTTTAGTTGTTGAGCTGACAATTTTTTCTAACTTATGAAGCAATATACTTCGAAATCATTCCGATTCCGATTCAAACTGTGTTACTCAATTAGGGTACAGTTTGCAGTCACAAACATGAGCTTCATACGAAAAGCAACCGGTTACAATGATAACTATGACTTAGGTGTTTCCGTTTTTTGGAAGTCATATAAAAGCGAATTAAAATTTAAATGGAACTAACACTACTTGCAGATATTGGCACGTTACAGGTCACCATTTCAGCCGAAAGACGTCCACTGCTGGGCATAGGCCTCCCCCAAAAGGAGGAGGGTTGTCATAATCGCCACGCTTGGCAGACGGGTTGGTGATCGCAGTATGGTCTTAAAATACATAGAGAACGCTGCTGCCCATTCTCTAGTAATTCTCTTAGTCGTTTTTTACGACACCCACGGGAAGAAATAGGGTGGTGCTATTGTTTACGTCTGGCACCACACGGAACGTTACAGAAAAAAAAACGCGTTTTGGGCGCGTTGCCCAAAAGTCTTTTAACTGCCGAGTCTATTCTGTAAAAATCTCACCGTGAAAACTTGGGTGATCTTGTAGTGAGTTGTCAATAATGGTAGTCCTTAGCATCAAGTGGAATGACAGCTCACTTCACCCAAGTTTTTACGGTGAGATTTTTAACAGAATAGACCGGCTAGTGCTGTATTCTATAGAAATCTCACTGTGAAAACTTGGGTGAAGTGAGCTTCTAGTGAACTGTCACTGCCCATCCGATGCTAGGGATACTACGAGTATTCACTCCACGTAAGTTTCCACGGTGAGATGTTTTACAGAATAGCAAATATCTTGAAAACGGTGCGTCCTAGGCAAAAAAACAGAAATTTAAACCTCAAATGTTACCTCCATGCAAGCAGCATCCCAACATGAATGTTGATGCTAAGCTTTGACACTATTGACAGCTCACTTCATTTACGTTTTCACGATGAACTTTTTGTAAATGTTGACATTCAAAAATGCCTTTTATGTGCTTATTTCTAAATAAATGATTTGACTTTGCGATTTTTACAGATAGATCGGCTTTTTTTGATTTTTTTCACGGGTTGGAAAATTCTCATGGATGCTCTCCGCCCTGGGATGCTCCGGAAAGGTATGTAAGACAGTTACTGACTAAAAACCACACCAATGTTCCCTTCCCACACTTGCACCGGGGACCTTGGGATCTAGTGTTCGACTTCCGCGATCCCCAGCTGGTGCCGGCCCGCTTCTGCGGACCACATCAAGTCTCTGGGGGTGAGGTGTTTGACCCCCCCGCGACGTCTGAAAGGGGTGCGCGTGGAACACAACGCGCCGCCACCTCGGGAGATATAGATCGGCTGATCTAACCTTTGAATATTGCTATCGCATTGGTTGAATTAGTTATTAAAATCAGGTAGCGATATCTTATGAAGATATATTGATATTCAGACTTGAAGCGGACCGTAACCTAGTTGAGAAAAGGCTAATATTGAAAGATTTACTCGGCTTCCGAATCAGGCTCAGGTACGCACGGGCGATATTTTTAGCGCAATAGATTTTCAACGGTCTGCATAAACCCGAGAGTTGATAATCCAACAGTGTGTTTTCTTGGCACGCTGGGATACGCTCTGTTGGATTCTCAATGCTCGGCTTAAAGTGCAGAGTTGATAATCCAATGCGCGAACAAAACCGTCGTGTATAAAAATCGCCCGTGCGTACGGTCTGGGCTTACTCAGTCAAACCAAAGCGCAAAGATTCACAGAATCTGAAACATTAACCCGTTAATCGCTACTTGAATATTTATACTCACTCAGTGGTCGACTAATTTGCAAGATATTAATCCTGCCTAGAATAATCCCATTATAAGGATATTACGTTTCTCCGTTTTAATTTAATATCACTGAGGTTTTCGTTGAACTGCATTTGGAACGTAGTTATTAAGTGGGTTAAGAGCTCGTGAAAGATCTTTTTGAGTATTATAGAGATAAGTCTTGCGATTAAGAATTATGATTTATTTTAATATCGACCCGGGGGTTGAGATAAGGGGGTTAAAAGGGGTTTGGTAAAATGTTGGATTGCTTTTAATGTAGGCTACAAGTACTGTGTATAACCTGCGGCTACGGAGAACCTCAAGCGGCGTAAGTATAATAACCGTTGTTGGCAATTATATTTTCGAGCCGTTTGGGATTGAAACCCTCGGGCCG
Organism: Tiliacea citrago; assembly: GCA_963921375.1. NCBI lineage: Eukaryota > Metazoa > Arthropoda > Insecta > Lepidoptera > Noctuidae > Tiliacea > Tiliacea citrago. The sequence continues at coordinate 11,072,951 of OY992804.1, forward strand.
TGGGTCCGAGTGCTCATGGTCTTTTTAATTAAAACTCGAAACGGCTGGTTGACACTTCCCTTGACCCAAGGGCTGTTACCTTGGCCAGAGGTTAAGCATTGCCATACAACGTGGCAATGCTGCGTGGCTTTTAGCGATAAGATCGCCCATTGTGTCACCCTATGTAAAATTTCAACAGTTAATATCTGTAATTTTTATGGTGCACATAATAAAGAGTATTCTATTCTATTCTATTCAATGCCGCCAGTCTCTTGGGTGCACTACCAGTCGACATGGTGATGTGGATGAATTTTTCGATGCCAAATATTTTAGTTTGTGAATAGTTTTAGTTAGGATATAATTTTGTTAAGATGTTATATATAAATGTAGGTACATATTATTTTAATTCTACATAAAATAAACATAATTTGCATAATAAAACACATATTTTCGTTAATTATGTACATGTTACATAAAAATTGAGCACGATATAAACTTGTGGGGTAAAAAAACAACTCATTACAGGCAGGTATTGAACATACAGTGGGAAATTATTAATGAAAACGTGGATAATTTGATTGCATGTAATTTCAATAAATCGGTAAAAAATACAAAATAAAGCAACTAAATTCGGTCGTAATATTAACAAAAAGATATGCCCCGGGTGAGGATCGAACTCACGACCTTAAGATTATGAGACTTACGCGCTGCCTACTGCGCCACCGAGGCCGGTGTGGATTAGGTCGAAATAACTAATCAGTAGAGGACGCACCCATTTTTTTTCAAATATTTTGTTCGTTTTTGTAATAAATGTGACCTCTAAAAGAGATATTCATTAGCTAAAAATTTAAAAAATTAAACGGTCTCACAGTAAGCGCTATAATTATTGTGTTCTCTACGTCATAACTTACGCACACGAAAATAGACCAAAATATTATACGTGTATACTAGGTAGCTATCTATATTTATCTCATCACTGGCGATCCGCTCCTACTTCGCTAAGTTTTAACGACTTGACAAAACGTCGAAATTAGTTAATCATAATAAGTAGGTACCTACGTTTAAACGTACGTTTACGGTTTTGTCTATGTGGTGCCGGACGTAAAGAATAGCACCGCCCTATTTCTTCCCGTGGGTGTCGTAAAAGGCGACTAAGGGACTTACTAGAGAATGGACAGCAGCAGTCTTTATGCATTTTAACACCATACTGCGATCGCCAACCCGCCTGCCAAGCGTGGCGATTATGGCAAACCCCCCTTTAGGGGAGGCCTATGTCCAGCAGTGAACGTCTTTCGGCTGTAATGATGATGATGATGATAACCTACGTTTAATATAATATTCAGGGTCAAATTAAATTAGCTAGCGAAACTCCGCAGACGGGATGGGAATCGATATCTAAACCAGGGACCGAAAACCTTTATAAATTACGGTACAGGTATTGAAGAAATTCGGTTACCTCTACGATTAAGGTTACCTCTGTCCGGGTAACCATAGGGAGAATAAATAATTATGTTACCTCTATTTAGGTTACCGTTTTAATACCGGTTACCTAAAGCCAGGGCCATGATTGGTCAGCGCGCGGATCGACTCACACACAGGCGATGCAACACGCAACGTTTAGTACAGCTGATCCATAGAGCGCTTGAGTACAGAGATGTGCAGTATGCTTTAAAAAGTGTGATTTCGACCGCATCTGTACATCGCGCGAACCTACGGACCAGCATATTCACCCGCACCCGGCATGCGGAATGCTCTACGCCCCCCTCCCCTTTCAACATCAGCATCGTCTTTAAGGTTGTCAGCAACGGCACTGTGTTACTGTGTTATTCACATAAATATTTCGGCATAAATTCACTAAATGATGGTCAAAACCGCATCAAAATCCGTTTCGCAGTTTAAAATAGAAGGAGTTTACTTAAACACATACGAAAAGCGACTTTAATTTATAATAATAATACCTAATATTATAATTATGGATGTATAGGTCTAGTAGCCTAATTTTGAGGGAGTTGGAATACCGCTGAAATCGGTAGGTACCTAATATTAAACCTATGGGTTGACAACCATCAGGTTTCCGATTGTACACACATGACTACAGTATACGGTCGTATCACCGACTTGCAAGTGACGGAGACATAGGTAACATGAGTAAGTTATACCACAGAAGCTTTACCCGTGGTCACGAGCTACGTGTTCGAACGACGCACATTTTGCGTCAACGACTCCAGAGAAAACAAAAGTTGTTTCGAGCATGCTACGCGTCACCGCGACTTGCAGACAGCTCTTGACGCAAGTCGAAAGAGCAGGCTTAGCTTGATGCTTTCGATTTCTACTCTACTGTAGAATAGAAATCGCTTGCCTACCGAAAATGTTCTAGTGTCTATAAGGAAACGTCGATAAAACGCTTCTCCACGGTTCTCGTGCTAAACCTGCTGAAAAGGCGCGCGCGTGTATCACGCATTACTCGAATCCGTGAACGTGGCCTTAGGGTTATAATGTTCAATTTGTTCAAGGCTAGACATACTACTATAAGAGTACCAAGACAAACTGACATACTATCAGCGGTAAAGCTATCGAAAAACTTAATGTAATCCTAGAACGCTATTGAAACCGTGCTCAACGTAGATACCTACTGGGCCAAAGTAATCTAGTTAACTAAGCAAATGTAGTATCATAGATTCGAACAGAAGATTTAAATCTTGGAGAAAGTGGTTGTAGAAATACGAAACGCTTTTTAAGCGATTGTCACTTTTCTAGGCCCTAAGGTGCAGCTTTCTGTACATCAGGTACCAGGTATTTTGAATAATTTATGCAGCCTACCCAGATGTCCTATCTTTGGTATTGTTCGTCAATTCGTTGAGCTCCTTAAGTTCTGAATTGAGCTGCACGATTACTGAAAAATGCGTTCACTGACTGGATACTTCCACTCAATGCGTGTGATTCTTTCCTCAAAAGACCGTTTCCAACACCAATCTATATACCTAGTCTTCACTTGATTTGACCAAGATTATGTCTAGACTTTAAAAGAGACTGACCACTGAGTTTGTTTCGGCTTTTGTTCTCAGAGTAGTCAGATAGGAAACACCGACCTCATCTAGTTTTTAAAATATGATTGACGTGCAAAAGTATTGGTATAAATCTATATCCTGCACTGTTACTCCTTAATACAGGCTATATCATAGCAAGGAGAACAGCACGTCATCCACTTGATTGCCGGAGATTGAACACTACCTAACCTGTGAAAACTGTTACATGTACTACAATCTGTTTTTTTTTTATATAAATAAAGATTATAATAGTTATACTCACTGAAATAAAATCATTTATAAATTACCTACGTCATACTGTCGATACAAATGCCACCAAACTTTACAGAATTACGCTGCAAAAGTATTTTTGTGAGAAGACGTAGACAAAACATTACCCGAGCTGAGCATTTCTGATGAACATCAAGCAATCTGTTTATTTTGCTGAAACATAATTGGGTCCTGTATTTTTTACTTAATTGTGGAACTTACGAGAATGCGGCACTGATAAGTAAGGCGTGATACTCAGGTTAGGGTCAGCACATTCGATTTGGCAGAAACTGTTAAAGCTCAACACACACAGGCAGCGGGTGCGGGTCGGGACGGCAGTACGGCGGGCTGAATTCTCTGTATTTATATGAATGACACCACACAAAACGCGTGCGCGGGTCGGGCGCGCAGCGGGTCAGCACCTTACTGCCGTCACGACCCGCGTCTGACCCGCGCCCGACCCGCACCCGCTGCCTGTGTGTGTTGAGCTAGTTGAAGCAATTACTACATTATATTGCAATTTTTCTTTCTTTTTTTCTTTTCTTTCTTGTCTTCCTTTTCTTGGTTTTCATTCTTTTCTTTATATTCGGCTTTCATTCTACTAACATAGATTTAAGCAATTTGTTATACTAACAGTGAAGTGAAACGTTATTTAGGCGCGTTGAGCGATTTTTAGTAGGGGAAAAACTTATGGGTTAGCATCACAGTTAGCATCACCGACATGCCCGCGCCCGCCGAGCGGCTGTAGTAGCAGTAAGTGAAATTAAACACGTGAAAAGTTTAATTTGTGTATACTGTGCATTGTTTAAATTGTGTTTTAGATAATCCTTATTTTATTGAAGTGAAATCTTGTTTAGACGCGTTTAACGATAGGTTTTCACTACTTTTACCGTCCGGCTGTGCCGATTAATGCCGACCCAAATTAGTGTGTATACACTATAACCGCGAAGTGTAGTCTCTGTAGCATACATACTCCTAGCCCTTCACCCCTATGAATTACAGTCAAGACGTGAATGCATTACATTCGAAGCTGCGCCTGTCATCCAGCTACATAACTCACGGAGATACTGCCTGAAATTATGTTACACCACATTAAATTAAACGGTCTGTGTATCCTATTGTAATTTTTTCATTGCATTAATATACGGTAATTTACACAATTTATGGTTTGTTCTCTCTGTACGTCTGACGCACTGTAGAACTGTCATTCCCGATTACAACCTTGTTTTCTGGATAATCTTTTCCGCACGCAATCCTTAAGTTTTAGGGTACCGGACCTCAAAAGGACAAAACGGAACCCTTATCACTCGTGTGTCTGTCTGTCTGTCCGTCGGTCACAGCCGATTTGCTCCGAATCTACTACATCGATTAAGTTGAAATTTGGTACATATATGAATTTCTGGGACCCAAACACGGACGTGTATCTTAAATAATTAATTTTGAATTAGGGGTTTATTTTTGCGGAAAAATTTGAAAATTAAAAACAAAAGTTTTGTATACTGTATATTGTGACTTATCAAATAAAAGGACTTGTTAAGAGGATTTCATTTTTTTTTAATAGATGAATATTGACTATCCGACCCCTAATCTCCGAAACTGCTGAGACTAAAATTTTGAAAAAAAAAATACAGAGAATAGATTACAGGAATTATCAGGATTACTTGTAGATTAGAGAAAAACCTATAAGAAGTCTATAATAGTCGTAAAATATCATGTTAAATCAATCAATGCGTACAAAAAGTTAAATTTGCAGTTGGAATGTATTATAATTATAATATATAGGAACATATTTTTCAACTACAATCTTAAGTTTTTTATTGGTATAAATTCATCCCAATCACGGAAACCTTCATTGTGGCCGTTTTTTTTTTTTCATGAGCATCTGTTTTCGTATGTATCAATCGTGCTGACTTCTCATAAAACTGATATCGCACGAGTGAATGAAAGGCATTTATTGCCTTTCATTCACTAGAATTGAACACAAAGTTAATCAAAAGTGGAGAATTAGTTCATTAGTGACCCGATCCAACGATGTTGGATGTCGGCACTCGGCGTCTTTCACTCGCCTGTCAAACGATCGAAAAATTTAATGAAAGGAGCACATGAACGTCCATTTCATTATAATTTTGTCGGCGTCATGTCGTGTGGACTTGGAATGAAACTAAACAAAGTTAATTTAAACAAAAAAACACGACTACGTAAAAAGAGGACTTTAAAAAAGATAGAAACAAGATGACCTATTTCTGTCTCCAATCCCACTTAATACTATGAACAATCTCATGCAGTCGGAGGCAATAGGTCTTTATTATTAATTTTAAGATGTCTCCGACTGCATGAGATGGTCTTCAAATACCTATTCAATGACACCCAACTTGCCATATTTCGTCAACGTCCATCTTTTTTTTTGACAATATGGCGTCTGGTTGTTGCCATATTTAATTATGATTACTGTCATGTCTTTAGTGACACTCACAAGATTATGACAAATCGATTGACGTAAGAATCATCAATATCGACCCGCGCGTTTGGTCTCTAGAACGCCACAAAAAGGAACAAACATACATAATTATACATATAGGCGGATAAACACATTACCCTCCTTTGCGTCGTGCAGTCGGGTAAAAATGAACCAACTCTCGAGTGAAGCATCTGATATTGGATAAGTAAGAATGAACGAGTCTTCCCGTCATCATTATAATAGGTGACTAGAGGGTTTTGTCAACATGTTAAGAAGATTTTGATCCCTATTTAATCATTGACAGGTGTCATGGAGATAGATGCCTTACAAAATGTAATCATCATTTCAGCCGAAAGACGTCCACTGCTGGATATAGGCGTCCCCCAAAAGGACGTCATAATCGTCATAATCGTGGTGTTAACGCACGGGATTATACGCGGGACTTACTAGAAAATGGGCAGCCTCATCTAGAATCACCTACTTACAGAAATAAAGATCATTATTCATTTAAAAGTTATGGACAAAATAATCGATACCATAATCATTTTCAGGGCAGTTGATGTGTAGGGTGCAAATTGGCGGACAGTTAAACCGGTCAAAAATCAAATGGTACTTCAATTTTCATCTAATATTAACCTGCTTTAAGATGCCTACTATGTCAGCCCCCTAATTTATGTAAGCGATTAACCCAATATTTTGATTTATTTCTAACTTATACGTAAGATTCAATCAATCTTACTAATAAGTTCTTAAGTTAAGAGGAGGCTCCCTATTTTTATGTAATTGCAAGAATAATCTGAATCAGTCACACGTACGTACAAGCAAAATGAAACTTTAGTATATGATTTATTGGATCTTTTTCTTTCCATGTTACATGAAGACAGTTACGTAATTGTAATATTTTCTCTCGATACATTTTTTATTCGAAAATTATGTCTTTTTTAAGGATAATTATAAAAAACAAACAAGATTGTTTGGCTTTTATGTCTAAAATAAATATTCACTCTCATATTCATTCGCAGGAATATACAGGATGGAATTTGTAATGCCACCTGGAGGGAAAGTACTCTTAATACTGCAGATAGAAAGTTTTACTCAAAGGAAACATTCCTTTATTTTTGAACAGAAAGCAAACTGCATTCAAAGATTTTCGAAAATTCTCTTCTCCCAGACCCGGGAATCGAACCGGCTAACATCTGAAAAAATTATACCCTGTACTTTTATTGCATCGATCGTTAGGGTCAATTATAAGGATGAAATCTCTCTAACAAACATGATAATTAAATGAAAGGAAAACCAGGAAATCTTAAATTAATTTAATTATTTACATAAAATGGTAAACTAACTAATTAGTTGCTCGAAATGGGCTCCATTCTCTTGGATACACAAATTTATTCTTTTAACGAATTCATTTCTAGTAACCTTTAATAAAGTGTTGTGGTGAATATTATAAATCGTATTCTGAACTTCAACTCTCAACTCGTTGTCATTCGCATAAGATTTCATGTAAATTTGATTTTTTACATACCCCCACAAAAAAAAATCTAATGGGGTGAGATCTGGCGATCTCGCAGGCCATTTGATTGTGCCGTTTGTACCAATCCAGGTATTAAAATGGTTATTAATGTAGGCAGTAGTGATTCTGCTGTTATGTGCTGGAGCACCATCTTGCTGTAGAATTATTTGGTTTCGCTCTTCCTCGGGGAAACCATTTAACTCGTTTCTTAAGAGATCCAGTATTTCAATATACTTGACAGTGTTTAAATGACCTTCGTACACGTGGACTAACACTACATTATTTCTCATAATTCCGCACCAAACGTTGAAAGAAAATCTTACTTGATTGTTAGTTTCATGAACACGAACAGGATTCACTCGAGACCAATAATGGTTATTGCGGCGATTGTACATGCCATTATTGCTGAAGTTGGTTTCGTCAGACCATACAATGTTACTCAAAAAATTTGGGTTTCGGTCAATTTCTCCAAGCATGTTTTCACAAAATTGTAATCGTCTGTCACGATCCCCAATATGCAATTTTTGCACCAACCGACCTTCACGATAGCATTTATACTTATACTTTTTCAGCACTTTAAGTACGCGAGTGTGGGTTGTTCCTAATTCATCGGCAGCATCTCTACTTGAAGCCTTTGGAAATGATTCAAAGTATGTTAAAACATCTAGTTCAAAATCGAAATAGTTTTGCTGAATAGTTTGCCGTCTCTTCTTGAAACCACCCGTATTCTTTAAATTTTCTACCATTCTTTTCAATACGAACCAAGTTGGTGCCTGTCGGTCTTGATATCTCTCTCCATACCACCGCAGAGCTAGATTCACGTTTTTGTTATTTAAAAAATAAGCTTTCATTAAATCAAACTGTTCTTGATAAGCCATTTTCACCGTGAGACAAAATGTGAAATGAGTTGTAAAAACAATCAAATGTGAATAACAACTATGACAATCTAATTTTCAAATTTTAATCTAACATTCCATATTTAAATTACTTCATACACGCAGCTACGAGTATGTCGCAAAGGAGTCTGCATTACAAAAGATGGATGTTAGTTAAAGAGCTTTAACTTGACTCATTGAATTTGTAACTTCAGATTTCCTGGTTTTCCTTTCATTTAATTTATCATGTTTGTTAGAGAGATTTCATCCTTATAATTGACCCTAACGATCGATGCAATAAAAGTACAGGGTATAATTTTTTTCAGATTTTAGCTGGTTCGATTCCTGGGTGTGGGAGAAGAGAATTTTCGAAAATCTTTGAATGCAGTTTGCTTTCTATTCAAAAATAAAGGAATGTTTCCTTTGAGTAAAATTTTCTATCTGCAGTATTAAGAGTACTTTCCCTCCAGGTGGCATTACAAAATTCCACCCTGTATAGTTTATTTTCCAGCTACCAGATACTTTTTCCCTAGATCAATTATTACTTTAGTTATGAACGAAATAAGAATTGAGAGTGACGTTAAATTCGCTTGGAAATTTGATTTAGACTGCCTGCTCTTAAGGCTGACTGCAATAAATGTGTTTGATATTCAGCGGGGTTATTACGTAACACACTTTTAGTATCAATGGGTTTAATTTTGACAGTACATCTATATTCAATGCGTTATTTGTACGTTATTGGGCAGATTTTTTTTTCAAACCTATGAACCAATGGATTAGCAATATAAGTACTTCAAAGTCATTAAGATTGTAGTTCAAACTGTGTTATGCAGTTAGGGTGCTGGTTTAATTGAATTGTTCACATGGGGGTAAGTCTATATCTACGTATAAGAGAAACTTCTCTTTCTGCTGAAAATATCTAAAGAAATTTCTTCTATCTTCTACATTTAACTATTTATTACTTATAAACTATTCAAAATTCTAAACAGATTAACACCCAAAACTAAAATTCTGATTATTTAAATTTAAATATTCATCAACTCATTAAAAAAATGTCAGAATCGTATAAAAAATAAAATGTCAAACATTAAAGCTTCTTTATTATTCATAGGTTCTTTCTTTTCAACTTTAATTTAGCACCCCATCTATGTATAATACATAATTTTACTAGGTACATAAGCGTTCTGACATGAGCACTATTTATACACACAGTAATCATGCCCGGCTAGCTCAGTCGGTAGAGCATGAGACTCTTAATCTCAGGGTCGTGGGTTCGAGCCCCACGTTGGGCGAAACTTTTTGTAAAATTCAAAACCATTTATTTCATTATGTACCTACATCGGCACTTATAAAACGTCAGAAGCTAGGTGCACAGTTCCAAAACTGACCAAATGGTCGTTTTTTAATAACGGCAAGGCATTTACAATATTTCTATGTCGACGGAGTTTAAATAAAAAGCCTCTTTTTAATAAAAAAATCTGTTTTTTTCATAAAAGGTACCTATATTCTTTCCAACTTTCATTTTTCCTCCCCATGTATGAAGTTTACTAGATACATATTACATTTATTTACCTAACCGTCCCTTTCAAAGCGTTCCGAGATGGGCGTTTTATTTATTTTCGCTTTATTTTCTTTTCTTGTTATTCGTACCGAAACGACATCCGATCGTTTTTTTTTTTTTGTAAAGAATTTAACGCTTAGTAAGTCATTTGGAAATGTTGATAATGTTTGTTACTTTTTAAGACTAGCATGTATTTAACGCGGCGACAAATTAATCTGCATTTAGGATTAACAAATCGTAAGTAGGTTGGCAGCTACAGCGAAGGATAATTTTAAGTAGAAAGTAGCAGCTTCGTAATCAGTTGTTGCTTTGTTTTAATTTAAACTGGCATCGAGTTTTTGTTTTGGTAAGTAACTGAATTTACCAACAATAGAGGGGACCTGGCGCTCAGCGGCCGCTCCCGCGGCAGAATTGGTTTACTTATGTATATACTTTATTACTTATAAATATATTATATTACATATAATTTTTTTTTTTAGACAAACATACTTTTACGATGTTTGTAAATATGTGAGCACCATGTATTCTATCTCATAATTAAGTTATTTTTCATTGCTTAGTTTTTAATTCTTTTTAGCTATTATGGTATAGTAATTTTATTCTAGGTGCATCGTCTTCACATATAATTAATGTACTCAAACAAAATATTGTAAAACATTTTTAGAAGAGTAACGGTGGAGTTTTTTGCCCATTCTTCTCCATATGAAACTACCTTTTGGGAGGGGCAACTAGAATTTAAATAAATAATAAGCCTTGGACTTTGACTATATTAATGGTGTGAACTAAATAAAAAAAAATACATAACTTTTGTTGATTTCGATCTAAAAATAATATTTTTATTTTTTAAGCAGCAAATAGTTAGTCGCCCTTTAAGTTGTTAGTCGCCTGGGAAATAATTAGCCTTTGTATGTCCGAAAGGGATATCTCGGCCCTGGCATACAAGCAAATGAAGGAACACGGGTGGGTTTTAGTCAGTAAAAGTCTGACACGCCCTCCCGCTCCGCCCAGAGCGGGAGAAGTTATTTGATAATTTCCCACCCAAAAAAAAAGGTTCTTAAATTTTATTGTAAATATGTAGGTATTGTTACTAATATTATGTATGCCTTATCCTTCGGAGAAAACAGGTGTTATGTTAGGTTATGTAAAAATTCAGAAAAGACGCGTATCAACTACGCGTTCATGATTTTACCGATAGTGCTAAATAAAACGAAGAAAGAAAAACAACTAGTTACTTGTAATTAAGATACGACTTTAGTTTTGTAAAAAACCCGACTGCGTAAAAAGTGAACTTTAAAAAAGATGGAAACCTATTTCTGTCACATACCGTACCAGGGGGTCTACTCCCTAAGCACGAAGTCCGTTGTGTCGGCCTTCGTGACGGGAGTTTCCTACTCCTTATCACCTTCGGACGGATGATTCGTTCCGGGCCCGAACGAAGAATGAATGACAACACGATTTGACAGTTGTCCCTACTCCCGATGCGTTTTTGCCCGTCCGAAAAGTTCAACTTGACACTTGTTTTTCACACTTTTTGCTGCAGCGGTTGGGGCCATTTTACAACATATATCATTGAAATTAAAATAAAATAAGTAATCCTTCCCGCCTAGTACGAACTCTGACTGACATTTCATTTGAACATTGCCGTCAAAAACAAAATAGGCAAAGGTATCAACAGGATAATGCCGGGTTCGGAACAAAAATGGCAAAAATAATTCAATTCTATATTTAGACATAATGAAAAGTATATTGTTAAAAATGCGGCCGCTTCTAACGAGAAAAATATTAATTTTTGTTTATTTAAACCTGAAAACCACAAAATAAGTAAACCAGTAATCGACCGGTAAAATTGCGCAACTCTATAGTCATGCGTCATTCGTTCACGAAGATTGTCTATGATTCTGTTGGAAACTGATGAATCCGAAATCATTAGGGAGTATGGTTCACTGCGACGTATCGGACTACTGTCGGGCGGGCCCGTTGCTTCGTTAACGGACTTAGGGAGTAGACCCCCTGGCTGGCCCCACTTAGTGGCATCATACAAAATAAACAGGCAGGTAATATGTATTTCTACTTAAAAATTAAAACATAAAATAAATAAATGACCAGGGGGCCGATCGCGCTATTTCTCAACGTAAAAAACGTACCGTTCGAACGGAACGTTTTTAGTTTTGATTTAGTTTTGGTTTTGCTGATGTAAGAAACGGTATCGCGCTATTTTTTCTGAGCGACAAAATCGTTGACGTTACCCAGTACTGAATGTTCGATCGACCGAAATGTGTCTAACGTAACGTTTATGGTTTTGGTTTAGTTTTGGTATTAAGGTTCAGAATTAGCGCGATCGGCCCCCAGGAAAATTAAAACACAACAAAAGCAGTCAGAGGGTGCGTGGTGAACGGTGATGCATATGTAGGTGAATGGTGGAGAATGTGAATGTGAATGACGGTGAAAGTGCAGGTAATTGTTTGAACACAAGTGTTATATAATTGAGTGGAGCAATTTCTCTGTGTCATCATAGGAAAGAGTTTCCAAAAAGTCAGTTACTTTTTGCTTACAACTGAAAGAAAGAAAATACATTTATTTAGCACAGACTAAAAGGCACACCATTTAAAATACAGCAGACTAAAAAAAAAAATCAAACAAGTAAAAAGTGTAAAATGCGGTGTAAGAAATTAGCAGTTAGCGTTAAGCAGTTTGTGTAGTCGATCAAAATTTAGACCCTTGTTGATAACACTACAAAGATAATCCCCAAGGTAATAGAAAAACTTGTGGGACACACTTGAACGGAAAAAAATAGTACTGCACACTACTACCCTTTCTTCGTTTATATTTAAATAGATCCGAATCATAAACTAGTAGCGAGTGCTTTTGAGGACTGTATGTAGAACAAAAGTCTGTCTTATTGTCAGAATATTCCACTTTATGTACAAGTCGACTATAGGAAAGAGGGAGGGAAGACCTGCAGTAACCTTAAGTATAGCACGTTGAGCTCTTTACGCCTCTATCAAGTGCGTTTCATCAGCACCTCTCCAGGACTTGATGCAGTAGTCAATTTGCGACTGACACAAGGCATAGCAGACAATCTTGATGGTACAAAGATCGGCTACGTGTTTTAGACTCTTGAATATGTAAATGAGTTTGCGCAATCTCGTTACCAGGACTTCTTTATGTGGTTTGAAGCTGAGAAACAACAAAGGAACAAACGTACATGCATTCACTTCTTTGCGTCGCGCAGTCTAGTAAAAAGACAGCTCGTCTCAAAAACTGATATTAAGATAAACCTGTATGAAAGCCAAAACCAACATAGCTGGAAAAATACTAGGTAACAGAATATAAACAGCCTCCATGCCAACCATCTACGTATAAAATCTACACTAATCACTTCATGCCAGTTTGCTCATTCGGTTCATTCACATTTGCCCGAAAAACTCACGTCTACAACAGAATATTTTACCAAGAATCCCAGTACAACTTCGTAGAACTTGCATTCATTATTACCGAAAAAGCATATCTAAGATGGTACGCAAACAAGATAAGCACAAGCGTGCACTAACGACTCTTGAAGTTTCTCCGTAATTTGCCGCGAAAGGTACGGTTCCTTTGTACCACGTATTTTAGGACCAAAAGTTAAGGAATTGTGCTTAGGTTTGATGGTAGCTTGTTATGTATTATTTAAAGCACTAAGTCCCACTATACCAATCACAAAACACAAAACACACACAACACATAAAATTAAAACAAAAATCACTATATCATTAAAATACAATACATTAAACTTCATTATACACTTCTCATCAGAAAAATCGAAACGCCTTGCAAGTTTATGTTTTTTAAGGATTATCAGAAAAATGTGTATATTTAGGAATATATGTCAAATGTCATTTAATAGTGAATAATATGAAGTTTTCAAATCCTAATGTTAATGTTCTAAATTCAAATTAAATTTTCATAGGTTTCGTATTTTGTTTAACAAGTCAATTTTTACCCTGTATGGAGTATGAAGGAAATTGATAAAACAACACACGTAAATGAAAAAATAAGCTATGAAACGTTTATTTAATAACTTGTATTGCCTCCCCGAGCTCTTATTACTGCTTCCATACGGTTCTTCATCGATCGGATGAGAGTCACGACCAAATGTTGTGGCATTACATTCCATTCCTCTTGGATTGCATTTTGCAGCTGGCTAAGTGTTTCTAGGGCAGGATCTCTTGCACGAATTCGTCTCTTTAATACATCCCATAGATGTTCAATCGGATTCATATCCGGGCTTCTTGCTGGCCATTCCATAATGGAGATACCGACTTCGGTAACATAATCTCGTACGACGCTCGCAGTGTGAGCCCTAGCATTGTCGTACATGAATATGAAACTGTTGCCAATAAAATGTGTATAGGGCAACACGTGAGGCTCAAGACACTGTTAGATGTACCGATGACTGTTTAGTGCAGGCAGATGTGGCTCAGACACAAAGACAAGCTCTGTCTTACCGTCGGCGCTGATTCCTCCCCAAACCGTCCACGACCCGCCACCATAGCTGACCTTTTCTTCAATGCAGCATTGTGCAAAGCGTTCTCCATCTCTTCTGTAGATCTTGTTCCTGCCGTCGTTACCATACAACATAATTTACACTCATCTGAAAAGAGGACTTTGTTCCACTGGAGGTATGACCAATTTAGGTGCTCACGCGCAAAGTTAGGGCGCGCTCTTCGATGGTCTACAGTTAATTTCGGCCCATGTGCTGGCTTGTGCGGTACCAGTTCACGTTCCTTCAACCTTCTTATAATTGTAGAGTCACTTACAGCCACCCTACGTACAACATGAAGCTGCTGCTGCAGTTGAAATGCATTAAGGCGTCGATTTCGTAAAGAATTTGTTACAATAAATCGATCATCCCGCTCTAAAGTGACCCGATTCCAGCCAGATCCTGAACGGCGCGTGAACAGACCAGTCTCTCGATAGCGTTTGTAGACTCTATGAACAGACGACGGGCTTAGATGCGATCTTTCAGCCACAACACGCTGACTAAGTCCAAAATCCAGCAATGCCACCACTTGGGCGGCTTCTGCGGGCGAAGTATCCATATGTTTTAGAAAAAAAAACTTTTTCAAACATCCCAAAGTCACAGTACACCCACAGTATACAGAACACGGAACAAAAAGTTTTAAGACAAGCGCAAATTTTTCCAAAGGTGAAATGTACTCCAACTCTAAACACACATTTGTCTCAAAACAGTGAATCATTTAATTTATAGGATAAACAAATGAAATTCTAATTTTGAATTTTGAATTTTCGCTTATCACTGTAATGGCCAAACTGCCAGCTATACAATCATTTGATTTTTTTCATGGAATGAAAACTCTTTTGTGTTAAATTAGGACAGAAACCATAAAAACGGAAGTGTTTCGATTTTTCTGATGAGAAGTGTATATATACAGGATGGAATTTTGTAATGCCACCTGGAGGGAAAGTACTCTTAATACTGCAGATAGAAAATTTTACTCAAAGGAAACATTCCTTTATTTTTGAATAGAAAGCAAACTGCATTCAAAGATTTTCGAAAATTCTCTTCTCCCACACCCGGGAATCGAACCGGCTAAAATCTGAAAAAATGATACCCTGGTAGTATATATATCTCTACTTGAAGCCTTTGGAAATGATTCAAAGTATGTTAAAACATCTAGTTCAAAATCGAAATAGTTTTGCTGAATAGTTTGCCGTCTCTTCTTGAAACCACCCGCATTCTTTAAATTTTCTACCATTCTTTTCAATACGAACCAAGTTGGTGCCTGTCGGTCTTGATATCTCTCTCCATACCACCGCAGAGCTAGATTCACGTTTTTGTTATTTAAAAAATAAGCTTCCATTAAATCAAACTGTTCTTGATAAGCCATTTTCACCGTGAGACAAAATGTGAAATGAGTTGTAAAAACAATCAAATGTGAATAACAACTATGACAATCTAATTTTCAAATTTTAATCTAACATTCCATATTTAAATTACTTCATACACGCAGCTACGAGTATGTCGCAAAGGAGTCTGCATTACAAAAGATGGATGTTAATTAAAGAGCTTTAACTTGACTTATTGAATTTGTAACTTCAGATTTCCTGGTTTTCCTTTCATTTAATTTATCATGTTTGTTAGAGAGATTTCATCCTTATAATTGACCCTAACGATCGATGCAATAAAAGTACAGGGTATAATTTTTTCAGATTTTAGCCGGTTCGATTCCCGGGTGTGGGAGAAGAGAATTTTCGAAAATCTTTGAATGCAGTTTGCTTTCTATTCAAAAATAAAGGAATGTTTCCTTTGAGTAAAATTTTCTATCTGCAGTATTAAGAGTACTTTCCCTCCAGGTGGCATTACAAAATTCCACCCTGTATATATATACGCGTATATATATTTATTTAACATACAATAAAAGGTCCACACTGACAAAAATCAAATACCTAATAAAAGAATGATAGCATCAATCATAAAACATGTTAGTACTTATAATCTAGGATTTGAGTAACAATTTGGCTTATGATCTATGTTAGTACTTATACACTACGACAGACAGTGTTGTTTTGATGAGATGTCCCATTATGGGGCTCTCATCAGGCCTGTCAGCTATCACCTTCAGGAGGCTCTTGCCACTGCCACGCAACCACGTTTTATTGATGGTACATTTACTGGAAATTTCCTGCCAACAGCCTTAAAGACCATGCGTTCGGACTTCTTCACATTATATAGCAACCCATGGCCGGCAGCATAGATCTCAAAGATATTGACAAGTTTTCTGAGTGCACTGACCGAGGGAGCCAACAGCACTATATCATCTGCGTAGCTGATGTTATTAAAACACAACCCGTCAACAAAACAGCCCACATGCGCACTGCTGAGTCCCTCGTTCAATGCATTCAGATATAAGTTAAAAAGATTAGGGGAGATTAAGCCCCCCTGCCTCACGCCACACTCCAAACTCTACGGCAAAGAACAGCTATTCCCCCATCTTACAACGTTAGTTTGGCTGCCGTACCAGTACCTAAAAACTTTCAGTAGCTCATTGGGTATCCCTGTTGCCTTTAATTTATCCCAAAGAATGTCATATGAGACCAGGTCGAAGGCCTTGGAGAGATCCAGGAAGGCCGCATAAATTGGTGTACTCCTGTCAGCGTACTACCTGACAGTGTGCTTAAGACACGCGATTATACTATCATTATGATACATAATTATAATAAAATTGAATATAGTTATTAAAAAAACAAAAAACTTTTGTCGTTGTTTGGCACTCCGATGAACTTCGAGTCAATACCTGGATCGGACTGCTCCAATCCTCACTAACAACCCTCACCAGTTTTATTAAAGCACTGTAAAACGATGCTAGCCTATGAAACGTCATAGGCCAGCATCGTTTTACAGTGCTTTCACATAACGATGTGAGGTATGAAATAATAAAGTACTCGTAGCTCTTTTAAAGGAATGACCTGCTTACTTTATTTTAATTTTGTAACAGAGACATCGTCATTCTCTTGCGCTTATCCCAATTTATTTGGAGTAGGCGTAGGATTTCTTTTTCATCCATACTTCTCTATTAGTCGCCATCTCAGTAATCACCCCCTTTTAAGCCATTTTTATGATACTAGCCGCATTCCTCGGTTTGACCCGCATAAGCCTCGATCCCGTGGTAATATCGGGATAAAAAGTATCGTACATCCTAATTCAGGTCATGGACTACCCATGTGCCAAATTTCATGTAAATCCGTTTAGCTGTTTTAGCATGAAAGCGTAACAAACAAACTCACTTCCGCATTTATAATATTACTAGCTGCTCTCTCAAGTCTCGATCCCGTGGGAATATCGGGACAAAAAGTAGCCTATGTCTTAATCCAGGTTATCAGCTACTTCCATACAAAATTTTATAAAAATTGGTCCGGCCGTTAGAGCGTGAAGAAGTTACAAACATACACACACACTCACAAACTTTCGCCTTTATGATATTAGTGTGATGTGATGTGAAGTAATGATGCAGTCCGTCAGTCCGTCCATCGTTTCTTTGGTCTTATATCCATCCACATCATCATCATCATCATTTAAGACGAAAGACGTCCACTGCTGGACATGGGCCTCCCCCAAAGGGAAGAGTTTGCCATAATCGCCACGCTTGGCAGGCGGGTTGGCGATCGCAGTATGGTTTTAAAATGAATAGAGAACGCTGCTGCTCATTCTCTAGTAAGTGCCTTAGTCGCCTTTAATGACACCCACGGGAAGAAATAGGGTGACGATATTCTTTACGTCCGGCACCACACAGACAACCACATACTTCTCACGGCATTTTTCCACTGTTTTGTACCAGAGACGACTAAACAAATTCATTATGACATATGATGCGACTGCCTTTGGGTTTTTAGTACCCAATGACTGGGTAAAGGTTGTGATTACCCATAACGACTGTCATGAATATTTGCCTGACAATCAGAAGGCCAATTCTACTAATTAAAAAACGTTCAAATTCAAGTTGCAGTGCCGCAAAAGTTCCAAAATGTCACAAAGGGTATTCTACTAAACCAAAAAAGCAAGTTAAACGTGACGTTTAACTGCAATGAGATTGCGACTAGACCGAAGCAAAATAATGTACCAGAACGGTATTCTGCTAAATTTTCGAATTGACATTGTAAAAAAATTTGGTATTCCACTAAAAATAAGAACGTCAAAACTGACGTAAGCATGAGATTATTTGTTGACCGGACTGTGACTAATAATTTTAGCTTCTGCTAGTTAGATATCTATAAAATATATATATATAGCTGCATAGTTATTATATAAGCGTATGTATAAAACACAGGACAGACGTTTTGTGTATTTTTTTGTTTGTGAAGTGTTTGGATATTCTGTTATAGTTGGATAATTATTTAAAAAGGAGTGGTTTTCGTTTGCGACATGTTTGCGGTTACTTTATTTAACCCTGGCGCAACGTGCAGACTATGCAGCGGCGCGGCGTCAGAAAGACGGAGAGAACGCCGTCGTCGTCGCCTTGCAACGGATGCATTTTCCATGAGCGACCGAGAGTGTGTGAATACCTACAGGTTCACTAAGTCGCTCGTGGCGAATAACGGAGCTGACGCCGCACATCCCTTGGGAAAGGCGCAAAGATGGACTCGATGCTCGCCAAGGTGAATCTTAGTTACTTACACACATATTATTTATTGACAAGCAACAAGGCAGCTAGATTCCAAACATTACATTATCTACTTTTTCTAGGTACTGATAACCCTGGCGTTTTACGCCTGCGGGTTCTATCAGACCTTGGTAGGGCAGCACTGCTCCCATTCAGTTTCCAAGCCGAGCGTCTGTAGGGCGGTCAAACAAGTGACTCTGGCCCTGAACCACCCACATGTATTTAGAAAGCATGCGACTTTCCCTTTGACAAGGGGAGCCCAAGAAAGGGCTAGGAGTGGGTAAGTCTAAAGGCTAGCGCGTATATGATAGCCGCATACGACGGAATTTAATCAAGTTAGTTATCCGTCGACATCGCTTGCAACAACTTAACAAAACATCAATATATTTCTTTACTATACCTATGTCATTTTAATATTAAATAAATTCTCTAAATGAAGCTTGAAACCATCTTAAAATCGGTTGCGTAGTTTAAATGAACAACGCGGTCTGTACCTAATGTAATGATGATGCGCGGCAATATTGACAATACAATATTATACCTATTATCTGCATTTTAGATTCTATGCCAAATTTGGATTCCCGGGGGCGGTTGGCTGCATTGGTGTCTGCATCATAAAAAACCGGCCAAGTGCGCACGATTATGGTACGGGTTCCGTACCATAACCTATAAAAAAAAAACGGCAAAAAATCACGTTTGTTGTATGGGAGCCCCCCTTAAATATTTATTTTATTTTGTTTTTTAGTATTTATTGTTATAGCGGCAACCAAAATACATCATCTATGAAAATTTCAACTGTCTAACTATCACGGTTCATGAGATATAGCCTGGTGACAGACGGACAGACAGACAGACAGACAGACAGACGGCGGAGCCTTAGTAATAGGGTCCCGTTTTACCCGTTATGTACGGAACCCTAAAAACCATCAGAACACGAAGATGCCTATTACTGCCGGAAAGGCCACCCACTGAACGTGAGAAAGAGAACATGAGGATAGTAAGTGTTAAGATTGATGTAGCTACTTAGTACCTACTACCCAGCGGCTACAATGGCGGGGTGCGGCGCCTATTCTGTCAGGGCGGGCCTATTACCTCGTCAAGTCAAAAATATTTAATTAGATAACAACTTAGCAAAATAAATATTGTAGGAAGTAGGCATGACACACGCGCCCGCTTCCCGCTGCACTATCGCCCCGTCCGTCGCCCACACCCCTTTCCGCGCCCGTCAGTCCGGCTGAAATCACGATCGCAAACGGCTCAATTTTTGCACTGTTCTAATCACACAACTAAAAATTTTCAGCGTTTTGTATTGTGTGGACGAATATATTGTTTTTTTTGTGTCGCAAAAGTTTATTTCATTTACCTACAATAATAATTTTCAGATATGTGATGCAGAGATGAATAGGTATACTTTGCGTCGATCCATCTAGCCCCGGGAGTTCACACGACTCGACCATTTGGAGGGATCACCTAGATTTAAGTTAATCGGTAAAGTTATCCATTTCATTACCGACTAACCATTGTGTACATACAAATAACTCGTTTCTGCTTACCCCATGGGAAAATGGCGTGAGTTTATGTATGTTTTCTTTTTTTTACCAATTAAATTGAGGTCGGTGATCAGTTTTGAATTCAGCTAAGTACCAGTAGTTGGATTCAGATGATACCTATCCACGGACCGACTGCGCGTGACCTGCGTAGCTTAACTTTGATCGATGGACTTGTGCGGCTGTTACTTAGCCTCGAGCCCCTCATAGGTATTTTTTAATAAATAAGATTGAGTTTTTTTTTGTAATATGCATATTGTTTATTAATTAACAAAATAAAAGTGAAAAAAACAAAGCCGGTGGTGCATCGCTTGTGTGAAGCATGGCGCTGCAGCGTCAACAAAGCCCTGAAAGGAAACACAATTTAGTTTTTTATTTTATACATATTATTTATTAAATAAGATTGTTTTATTTTGATCTCAGCGTTTTATTTACAAAACAAAAAATGGTAGGGGAAGCCCAGACGATTTTTCAGCAAGCATATTCAGAACGACATATTCGTTCTGAATATGCTTGCTGAAAAATCCTAACGTAGTATATATAATATATATCCAATTCTCGACTTCCACGCGAACGAAGTCGCGGGCAGAAGCTAGTTAGTAATACGTTCACAAATAACATTTACATACCTTGGCCTTTATTGGATACTACTCGGCAATTCTTATGCTGCTGTTGCTTGAATTCTAAAAACAATCAATTACTTCAAATGAAATCCTGTTGCGAGTATGATTGTCTGATTTATTATTATTCGCTTAAACACTTACACTTGCGTTACGTCGTCGCAGCCGAAGAGTTTCCTCATAGAGGCCGGCAAAACGGTTTGCAGCCCCTGCTATTTCCTCCATAGCAGAGGCATGCCTAAAAAAACAAACACATAGTTATAGTAATTATTGTTTTAGTTTTGTGATGTTAAACTTCACTGTAAGCTTTAGCTCACTCTATATCTATCTGTCTCGCAGTAGGCGTGACAGTAGGCAGGTCGGCATCCTGCTGCACAGTGGTTATTCCATCATATCCACCACTACCATCAGTCTGTTGCCTTCTCGAAGGACTAGTCAAATAAATCACACATTCAATATAATTGCCTGTACTCCTAAGAGTTGTTATGTTCAATATGTGAAGACCACCAAAAAAACTACCTATATCTTATCAACAGAGCATCCAGTGCATTCTGACTGAATCATCATCATCATTTCAGCCACAAGACGTCCACTGCTGGACATAGGCTTTCCCCAACGGGGGGTTGCCATAATCGCCACTTACGACACTGTCGCCTTTTATGACACCCACGGGAAGAAATGGGATGGTGCTATTCTTTACGTCCGGCACCACACGGAATGCCTGACTGCATCCTCTGCTGAACTGTATCCTCCCACGATGCTGATCAGGCGCTCTTCGAGGGGGAACCACAAAATTTGGGGTGCTGGCCCACCACTCCTTGTTCGACCCCCCTTTATTTGCCTCAGTTTTGCCTTCGTCCGGCTTTTGTACTGGTTGTCGTACTGCACACAAAAAAATTATGTATTTGTTGTATTCCGACTCTCCTGCAAGCACAGCTAGTGGTTACAATAAGTTAACTTCTTCCACTCCGGCCCAGATTTGGACAGTCCAGCATTCAAAATATCGGCGCAATGTCTCCAGAGCCACTCACCCACTTGGACAGGGCATTGCCCTCCCTACCTCTCACCTTGCCCAACGCCAATGATTGGTTCTCCTCCAGAAAGTCTAGAAGCAGCTCCAATTGGCGAGGCGTCACTTGGTGGGGAGGTAGTATTATTAAAATCAGAAAAAAAATATGATATTGTGTTTTGTGTTATTCACACTTTCGCGCGGATATACAGAGTTGCTAGTAAATAATCGTCTATTACCGACAACCACGATAAAAATACTCACTTTTTACTTGACTATGGAAAGCATAATTTCATCTGTTCCGTCATAAGTCTAAACCCAAACCAAAGAAGTGGGTAGGTAGACCTCAATGATCCCAAAATAATTGAAAAAAAAAAAAATCTGGTACCTTAACCGAAAAAAAGGTTCTATTTTTCAACTTTCTCATTCCTTAACATTCGATTTAAACTCAATGAAATTTATCCCAATCAGAAACGATTTGATTACCCGTCATCGATTATTTGATCGGATGTACTCTATAAATAGAGCGCATCTGATAAATTATAAGTCCGATGCTGTCGGTGTGTATGTTTATTTATAAATTCAGTCCTTCTAGCTTCTCCTAGTTTGAGCGTGTGGCCTAACAACTCAACTCGCTCGCTTGCTCGGTCGCTTAAAGGAGCAGATGGAAAACAAGGGCGAAAATACCATCAGACAGTCGGATGGACAATAAAATCGAAAACAGTGTAAGTGCCGTTTCTGACTGAAGTACGATCTGCCTATCGGATTGGACGTGTATCAATATATCGATTTAATACAAATGTAATAATATTTATTATTCAGTCCTTAATAGCTATAACCGTACCGTACCTAGTGTCACAAGTTTAATAACTGAATTTACCCGCACATCGGGAAATTATTCACCAAATGGCAACTCTGATTTTGACACAATTGACATTCATTCTGACATACAGTATTGAAAAACATTGCGATGGCTAGGTACAATAGTCCAGAAAATCAATGTAGTTTTATAATTAAAATGGAATAAATCTTTATAGAATACTTTCTGACAAAATTAAATTATATAAAATTGAATTATAGTTTGACATTCGTAAAAATAAATAATGACGTCTCTTTTTGACATCTTAATCATTCGCATAGCGCATGCGCGTCGCGATTACCAATACGTTCCATGTTAGCTTTCTAGCCGATTATTTATTTTAATGATTTTTTATTCTCAAAGATATAAAATAACAAACGGGAAATGAAAATACTATGAGTATACACTTAATCAAGCAAACTAATAAAGACATTAAACAAATCAGAAAATAAGGTTGCTAAAAATTAAAGTATCACTAATTATCACAATATCGTCTGCGTACATTGAATCGACATGAAACTATGTTTAATTTCGTAAGCGAGAACAAAGTTGACCGCTATGAGACTAGACTGCAATGATATTGCGACCGGAATGTGAACAAACCTAATTTTAAGGTTAGCAGAATACCATTTTTTGGTCTGTTCACAATGTCATCGCATTCCGGTCTCATGTTTTTCATACTGCACGTTAATTAGTAGAATTGAC
Organism: Tiliacea citrago; assembly: GCA_963921375.1. Lineage (NCBI taxonomy): Eukaryota > Metazoa > Arthropoda > Insecta > Lepidoptera > Noctuidae > Tiliacea > Tiliacea citrago. The sequence continues at coordinate 11,096,537 of OY992804.1, forward strand.
CTTCAGGACAGACGGTATAACCTGCTCTCCGAGACACGTAAATATCTCAACGTGTAACGAATGATTGCCCGTAGGGTTGTGGCGTATTTATCGTAACAGATAGAAATAAAACTTAGACAAAAATAAAAAATAATTTAATTTTATAATTAGAGAAAAGAACGCTGCTGCTCATTCTCTAGTAAGTGCTTTAGTCGCCTTTAATGACACCCACGGGAAGAAATAGGGTGACGATATTCTTTACGTCCGGCACCACACAGACAACCACATACCTACTTCTCACGGCATTTTTCCACTGTTTTGTACCAGAGACGACTAAACAAATTCATTATGACATATGATGCGACTGCCTTTGGGTTTTTAGTACCCAATGACTGGGTAAAGCTTATGATTACCCATAACGACTGTCATGAATATTTGCCTGACAATCAGGACAGACGGTATAACCCGCTCTCCGAGACACGTAAATATCTCAACGTGTAACGAATGATTGCCCGTAGGGTTGTGGCGTATTTATCGTAACAGATAGAAATAAAACTTAGTTAAAAATAAAAAATAATTTAATTTTATAATTTTTTATTAAATTACTCCCAAAAACTGTTACCACGTCTGCTACTGTTAATTTATTATAACATTCTCCACTCGGACTGTTACCATTTACCTTACGTACACACTCACAAATGAAGGAGTATAGCATAGTCGGCTTTCAGTTTAGCCGGATGACTAAAAAAAAAACGCACTAATTTCACACTACCCCGACATTCCTAGTCAATACTTCGGATAAGATTTTAGTCTTTAAACAAAAATAAATATAAGTAGAAGATAGAATACTGAGATTTAAATACGTAGTTATCGTCCGTACAAAAACAACAGGCTGTTATTTAATAACAGATATTTGGATCTGTTATTTTTTTTAACAGTAACAGTGATAACAGATATCGTGTTAACCTGTTACAGCCCATCTCTAATCGCCCGTCAAAGTCAAAGTCAAACCATTTATTTCAAATAGGCACATAAGAGGCACTTTTGAACGTCAAAAATACAAAAAAAAATAGAATTGATTCTAGTTGCCCCTTCCAAAAGGTAGTTTCGTATGGAGAAGAATGGGCAAGAAACTCCACCGGTACTCTTTTAAAAATGTTTTACAATATTTTGTTTGATTACATTAATTATATGATTATATGTGAAGACGATGCACCTAGAATAAAATTACTATACCATATTAGGTAAAACGAATTAAAAACTAAGCAATGAAAAATAACTTAATTATTAGATAGATACATGGTGTTCACATATTTACAAACATCATAAAAGTATGTTTTCTAAAAAAATTAAAAAATAAATCAGTGTGTGAGTATAGGTTATCACAGAATGTAAAATCAATATCATAAAAATAACAGATTTTACCATAAAAATAGCAACCTGTTTGATTTTGTCTAGACTCTAGATTGTCCTATGGAGCTGGACCAGCATGTTTCCAAGCATTCCTGTCCTGGATATAATCCTCTAACTTGTAATATGCTTGTTTACAAAGTGTACTTTTAATATGTGTTTTAAATTTTCTCTCATTTAATTTCAATATATCACAAGGTATTTTGTTGTAACATTTAACACAGTACCCCATAACCATACCCGTCCAAGTACAGCTTTAAAATTAGCAAATAGATGCCCATGGCTGTACTATAACCACGAGTTCCTCCAATATTATGACGATCATGTTATATTTAATAAATGCAAATTATTAATACAATGGTTTCTCTTATACGGAAGGAAGTTATTACCCTAAAATAAGATGTAAGTAATGGTAACCCAATAAAAACAAATTCATCATTTTGTCACAAAGGAAGTGTAGTAACATTGTTATGCCGAATAATCGTATAATAAAGAGCTTATACTCAAGGCCATAAATGAAAATAATCATACATTAGGGATGTGATAGCAAATCATTTTATATTCGTTTCATCTGCCTAGCCAATCTAAGTATGTGGGGATCGGCTTCCAGTCTCAGTCAAAGTCAAAATATTTATTTCAAATAGGCACATAAAAGTCACTTTTGAACGTCAACATTTACAAAAAAAACTTTTTACAAAAAAAAAAAACAACCGACTTCCAAAAAAAAAAACACTACAAAGTGAAAAATAACTTTAATTTTGGAAGTCGGTGTCTTTGGATCTGTATTTTAGTTTTTTTGCCACCGACTTCCGAAATTAAAGTTATTTTTCACTTTGTAGTGTTTTTTTTTAGAAGTCGGTTGTTTTTTTTTGTAAAAAGTTGTTTTGATGAGATATCCCATTATGGGGCTCTCATCAGGCCTGTCAGCTATCACCTTCAGGAGGCTCTTGCCACTGCCACGCAACCTAGCGAGCATAGATGCACCTTTCTTCCGTACGATAGCTGAGAAGCTGTCGACTCGGGCTTTTGCGAACATCTCTGACGCACTGCAGCAACTTGGCAGCCGCATCAGCGCCCTGCGCAGCGCATTTGCGGCGCGTTTGGTACAGTTGATCCATAGGGCGCTCGAGTACAGAGATGTACAGTATGCTTTAAAAAGCGTATGTTTGACCGCTTCTGTACATCGAGCGAACCTACGGGCCAACATGTTTTCCCGTACCGCCACTGCCCTGCGTTCCCGTACGACATCAGCATCATCTTTAAGATCGTCAGCAATGAGATGTCCCAAGTATTTAAACTGATGAACCCGACGAATCGGGACATCATTAAGTTTTATTGGTGGTACATTTACTGGAAATTTCCTGCCAACAGCCTTAAAGACCATGCGTTCGGACTTCTTCACATTATATAGCAACCCATGGCCGGCAGCATAGATCTCAAAGATATTGACAAGTTTTCTGAGTGCACTGACCGAGGGAGCCAACAGCACTATATCATCTGCGTAGCTGATGTTATTAAAACACAACCCGTCAACAAAACAGCCCACATGCGCACTGCTGAGTCCCTCGTTCAATGCATTCAGATATAAGTTAAAAAGATTAGGGGAGATTAAGCCCCCCTGCCTCACGCCACACTCCAAACTCTACGGCAAAGAACAGCTATTCCCCCATCTTACAACGTTAGTTTGGCTGCCGTACCAGTACCTAAAAACTTTCAGTAGCTCATTGGGTATCCCTGTTGCCTTTAATTTATCCCAAAGAAAATCATATGAGACCAGGTCGAAGGCCTTGGAGAGATCCAGGAAGGCCGCATAAATTGGTGTACTCCTGTCAGCGTACTACCTGACAGTGTGCTTAAGACACGCGATTATACTATCATTATGATACATAATTATAATAAAATTTAATATAGTTATTAAAAAAACAAAAAACTTTTGTCCTTGGTTGGCACTCCGATGAACTTCGAGTCAATACCTGGATCGGACTGCTCCAATCCTCACTAACGACCCTCACCAGTTTTATTAAAGCACTGTAAAACGATGCTAGCCTATGACGTTATGTGAGGTATGAAATAATAAAGTACTCGTAGCTCTTTTAAAGGAATGACCTGCTTACTTTATTTTAATTTTGTAACAGAGACATCGTCATTCTCTTGCGCTTATCCCAATTTATTTGGGGTAGGCGTAGGATTTCTTTTTCATCCATACTTCTCTATTAGTCGCCATCTCAGTAATCACCCCCTTTTAAGCCATTTTTATGATACTAGCCGCATTCCTAGGTTTGACCCGCATAAGCCTCGATCCCGTGGTAATATCGGGATAAAAAGTATCGTACATCCTAATTCAGGTCATGGACTACCCATGTGCCAAATTTCATGTAAATCCGTTCAGCTGTTTTAGCATGAAAGCGTAACAAACAAACTCACTTCCGCATTTATAATATTACTAGCTGCTCTCTCAAGTCTCGATCCCGTGGGAATATCGGGACAAAAAGTAGCCTATGTCTTAATCCAGGTTATCAGCTACTTCCATACAAAATTTCATAAAAATTGGTCCAGCCGTTAGAGCGTGAAGAAGTTACAAACATACACACACACTCACAAACTTTCGCCTTTATGATATTAGTGTGATGTGATGTGAAGTAAGGATGCAGTCCGTCAGTCCGTCCATCGTTTCTTTGGTCTTATATCCATCCACATCATCATCATCATCATTTAAGACGAAAGACGTCCACTGCTGGACATGGGCCTCCCCCAAAGAGAAGAGTTTGCCATAATCGCCACGCTTGGCAGGCGGGTTGGCGATCGCAGTATGGTTTTAAAATGAATAGAGAACGCTGCTGCTCATTCTCTAGTAAGTGCTTTAGTCGCCTTTAATGACACCCACGGGAAGAAATAGGGTGACGATATTCTTTACGTCCGGCACCACACAGACAACCACATACCTACTTCTCACGGCATTTTTCCACTGTTTTGTACCAGAGACGACTAAACAAATTCATTATGACATATGATGCGACTGCCTTTGGGTTTTTAGTACCCAATGACTGGGTAAAGCTTATGATTACCCATAACGACTGTCATGAATATTTGCCTGACAATCAGGACAGACGGTATAACCCGCTCTCCGAGACACGTAAATATCTCAACGTGTAACGAATGATTGCCCGTAGGGTTGTGGCGTATTTATCGTAACAGATAGAAATAAAACTTAGACAAAAATAAAAAATAATTTAATTTTATAATTTTTTATTAAATTACTCCCAAAAACTGTTACCACGTCTGCTACTGTTAATTTATTATAACATTCTCCACTCGGACTGTTACCATTTACCTTACGTACACACTCACAAATGAAGGAGTATAGCATAGTCGGCTTTCAGTTTAGCCGGATGACTAAAAAAAAAACGCACTAATTTCACACTACCCCGACATTCCTAGTCAATACTTCGGATAAGATTTTAGACTTTAAACAAAAATAAATATAAGTAGAAGATAGAATACTGAGATTTAAATACGTAGTTATCGTCCGTACAAAAACAACAGGCTGTTATTTAATAACAGATATTTGGATCTGTTATTTTTTTTAACAGTAACAGTGATAACAGATATCGTGTTAACCTGTTACAGCCCATCTCTAATCGCCCGTCAAAGTCAAAGTCAAACCATTTATTTCAAATAGGCACATAAGAGGCACTTTTGAACGTCAAAAATACAAAAAAAATAGAATTGATTCTAGTTCCAAAAGGTAGTTTCGTATGGAGAAGAATGGGCAAGAAACTCCACCGGTACTCTTTTAAAAATGTTTTACAATATTTTATTTGATTACATTAATTATATTATTATATGTGAAGACGATGCACCTAGAATAAAATTACTATACCATATTAGGTAATTAAAAACTAAGCAATGAAAAATAACTTAATTATTAGATAGATACATGGTGTTCACATATTTACAAACATCATAAAAGTATGTTTTCCAAAAAAAAATAAAAAATAAATCAGTGTGTGAGTATAGGTTATCACAGAATGTAAAATCAATATCATAAAAATAACAGATTTTACCATAAAAATAGCAACCAGTTTGATTTTGTCTAGACTCTAGATTGTCCTATGGAGCTGGACCAGCATGTTTCCAAGCATTCCTGTCCTGGATATAATCCTCTAACTTGTAATATGTTGTTTACAAAGTGTACTTTTAATGTGTTTTAAATTTTCTCTCATTTAATTTCAATATATCACAAGGTATTTTGTTGTAACATTTAACACAGTACCCCATAACCATACCCGTCCAAGTACAGCTTTAAAATTAGCAAATAGATGCCCATGGCTGTACTATAACCACGAGTTCCTCCAATATTATGACGATCATGTTATATTTAATAAATGCAAATTACTGTTATAATGGTTTCTCTTATACGGAAGGAAGTTATTACCCTAAAATAAGATGTAAGTAATGGTAACCCAATAAAAACAAATTCATCAATTTGTCACAAAGGAAGTGTAGTAACATTGTTATGCCGAATAATCGTATAATAAAGAGCTTATACTCAAGGCCATAAATGAAAATAATCATACATTAGGGATGTGATAGCAAATCATTTTATATTCGTTTCATCTGCCTAGCCAATCTAAGTATGTGGGGATCGGCTTCCAGTCTCAGTCAAAATATTTATTTCAAATAGGCACATAAAAGTCACTTTTGAACGTCAACATTTACAAAAAAAACTTTTTACAAAAAAAAAACAACCGACTTCCAAAAAAAAACACTACAAAGTGAAAAATAACTTTAATTTCGGAAGTCGGTGTCTTTGGATCTGTATTTTAGTTTTTTTGCCACCGACTTCCGAAATTAAAGTTATTTTTCACTTTGTAGTGTTTTTTTTTGGAAGTCGGTTGTTTTTTTTTGTAAAAAGTATTTTATTTTTCACTTTTTAGTGGGTCAGTTTGTAATTTATCTAATTTACAATAGCCTAATGTCAAATGCTCATTACCTTTACAAAATATTGCTTTTCCCGATGCAGGGGCGTTAATTGTTGAGGAGTTCTCCTGGTAAGAACCAGGAGAACTGATGGTGACTTCACCATATGCATTTTGACGAGCATAAATTGCTTAGCAACCATATTAAAGTGCCTAATCGCAACAGTGAAATACTTATTATTAAGTAGCTCCGGTGGCCATCTGTGGTCTTCATCATCAGTTCCACTTCATCAAATGGTGCTTTTACAGTGCAAATGCACGAGTTACTATGAAAAATACTCAAATCGCTATAGGTATGCCTACAAAATTTGAGGATTTCCCTCGATTTCCATGAGATCCCCTCGTGGCAATGGGACCACCTCGAGAGCATACTCTTCCATCCAAAAAAAGAATTTTCAAAATCCGTCCATAATTGACGGAGTAATCGGTGAACATACATAAAAAAAAAAAAAAAACAAACGTACAGCCGAACATATAACCTCCTCCTTTTTGGAAGTCGGTTAAAAAATAGAATTAATTCTAGTCGCCCGCGCCCTTTCCAAAAGTTAGTTTTGTATGGAATGGGAAAGAAACTCCACTTTAATCTTTTAAAATGTCTTACAATATTTTTTATAAGTACAGACGCCAGCTGCAAGTCAAGCTATCCGAAACTGTCAAATTTTCCCAATCAACCTTGAACCTTATGCTGTAGAGATAAAGTTGAAAATCTATTAAAGAAATTTGAGAGATTGTAGTAGCTTGATGTTCTAGCGTCTGTACAATAATTATCTATCCGGATGCAGCTGAATACCAGTATTTTACATCGAGCAACTACGTATTTAACTTCCACAACCCAGTAACTGGGCAACACAATACAAGGGGTATTGTGTTGCTCAAGCAAATAATTTGATATTATTTTTCTGTAAGTTCTCACAATAAAAATAAACTACTTATTGTCCATTTCATAGATACCAAAAAACCTGCCAAGTGCGTGTCGACCACGCACAATGAAGGGTTCCGTAGTTGGGATGAATAAAACTTAACTTTGTAGTTGAAACAATATTCTTCCATATATCGATGTACGTCACGGTCAATTATCCAACTGCAAAATAATGTTTGTAATCGCATTTTTTTAAATTTATGTATTTATTTAAACTTCTCGCACACAATAAGGTACAAAGGCGGACTTAATGCCTTACGTATTCTCTACCAGTCAACCAAGACAATTTTTTCATGTGATAAGTCTACAAATTAACGATTTTTGCTGTGAGTCCTTGCTTCCTGTCGAATTACCATACAGGTTTTATTTATTTGCGAGTATATGTATAAAATAATACTGTCGTATAAATATGGCCGTGTTTCTTTAATGCGTTGACTTAGAAGGTTGATTTTTTAGCGCTCAAGGGACCGTAGTATTACGTATTTGATATTAATTTCAACTTGATACCTCCACTCGTTCCTGAGAAAAAGCGTCTTGACAGACAGATGGACGGACAACGATGTGATCCTATAAGTTCCGTTTTGAGATACGGAACCCTAAAAAGATCTTTATGCTTACTAAACCAATCATATCTTTTTGAAATGGTCCTTTGAAAAGATTCTGGAGGCAATTTCACGCTCTTATGAGATGAAAGAGCTTCTCTACGCTTTGATAATATTATGAAGGAAGATACAATAACATTCATTCTAGTTTTCGCCATCTGGAACTTGATACCAGTTGGAGCATCAACTAAGTATGTAATAATTTTATATAACATAACATCACGCCTGTAATCCCCGAAGGGTTAGGCAGAGGTGTACCTATAGTACACCCACATTTCGCCAGTTATGTTTAAGTCCCATGTAATAGGGCGAGCTCATTGCCATCAACTGGGCACAAATCCAGACACCTGGCTGCTACTGAGAAATTCCTAATGGAAAATTCCAATAACACTGCCCGACCTGGGAATCGAACCCAGGACAGCATGCTCGCTTGCGACCACTAGACCAACGAAGCAAATAATAATAATTTTGAGATAATTTTAACATTTGGAAGACCTTAAACATGATTGTGGTACAAAACTTGTTCATTTGCCTGTTTAGTGATAACCTTTTGGCGTGTGGCCATAATCTGAACAAACGCCGCCATCTTGGTTTTTCAATACATTTTCACAAAAAAGATCACAGATGTTTAACAACAACGCCCACCTGTCAATGTCATTTAAGAGTCGGGTAATCGCCGTTGACCTTAACCACTTAACAAATGTGCGTCGCGCTCACGCCCGCGTCGCGCCGCCGCGCGCCGTTCGGTTTCATAGGGAATATTTATTTTTGGTAACGAAAATATGAATAGGTATTTGAAAAAAAACACAGAAAGAATTTTAAATAATAAAATAGTGTGTTTATAAAAAACATGAAAATATCTTTAGTAAGTAGTTTGGAAGTAATATCGTTTTTCTTATGCTTTGGGTAGACATTAACAGCCTTATTTATAAAAATATCGCTAATGACTGATCAGCCACTGTTTAGCTAAATAATTGGTTAGCTCCTAATCAATGATAAACTTTTCTTTATTTATAAACGCTAGTTAGCAAGTGATTAGTCGCGAAACGAAATAGAGGAGACAATGTGCATTTGGCACAGATTATAATCAAAATAGTCGACTAACAAAGCAGAATATTATGAATAAAGTTGTCAAAACCACGATTTATGTATCTGTTGAGATAATGACAGACAAAAGTCAATAATCTCATTGGAAAATTTGAATTTGAATATATTAATTTATTAAGTTTATTTCAATGTGTTTGCGATAGTAGCAATGGAAATAATAAGCTCCAATAAATTGGAGCTCCGAAACGGAAACAACTTGGACTGACACTAAAAAAGTTCTACTGGATAATTTGGTCGAAACTTACAATTACACCTGGAAAATAAAACCCTCATTTACAAAGCTATAATCAAGCCTTTAGGGACATATGGCATTCAGCTACGGGTATCAGCATCACACTCTAACATAGAGATCAAACAGCGATTTCAGCACAAGCTTCTAAGAACAATCACAAACGCCCCATGATTTGTACCAAATGAAGATCTACACCATGATCTGAAAATACCGACAGACAAATATGAAATAAAAACCTATATCAAGTTGTTTATAGAAAGAATTACTCGACACCCAAATAATACGAGTTGACTACAGCTATGAAAGCCACGAACACCTAGCACCTATACAATCCAACTAGCAAAGACGGCGAGGGAGGAAAACATTCTACGTGAAAAAGATGCGGAATGAGAGTGGCATGAGAAAAGAATGGCACCCATGTCTTTGGAGGAAGAATATTGGAAATCAAAAAATTATGAATTTATAACAAATTGTAGCTTTATTATGTATCAAAATATATTGTTTTCTTTAAAATGTCTCTGGTTTTTTATATGTGACTACCACAACATGGCTTTTCTTTAGTTCTGGGCCTTATAACTGGTGTCATAAGATGGGCACATGGGGTAATCACAATCTCCGATGTGCTCCCTCACGAACTCATTCTCTTCAAACCTACTGAGCCTCGTCCTGATGTAGCTTTCCCTATAAATCCTTTCATCATGTGTACTTCTTCATTCGAGAATGTAATAGGAATATGTGTGGAATAATCATTCTCGTAGTAGATTTAAATAAGCTGTGTAGGTCTTCCTCCGTCTACTTCCTGCCGGCGGCGTTTAATTCTTCTGTTGTTCTAAAATCCCGTAAAAGATTGTCGAAATCCACATTTACTAAGGCTCAGAACAAAATTACCTCGAAGTACACAATAATCTTATTGAATCGATCAGCTGATTGAAATAAAAATCTGCCATGTTTCCTCTTAGCATCCTCTTAGCAAGCTCTAAACAGGGTACCGGTGGTGTTTAATTTTGACATCTATTAATCAATTGCTTAGCGGCCTATTAGCGCTAAATAGCGTTTATGAATAAGAATTTTGCTAATCAGTTGCTTAGCAATTGATTAAAATTTAACATGCGTTTATAAATAAGACTGTTATTCCTGAATTTATTTCATAAAGTATTTTAATAAAATACGTCGTCGTCGTCGTTTCGGTATATTTACGTATAGAATTGATCTGTATGCGTTCTAGTTTAACATTTTTTTTTTCATACCTGCTTGCATATATTATTATGGCGTAATAACAGATTTAAAAGTCAATAAAATCATAATATGCGCCTTAAGCGCCAAAAAATTCGTATAGCACTGCATTTTTTTTTGTACTTTCACGATAGTCTTTTCTTTCTTGAAATATAATCTAAGTATACTAAAAAAAAACATCGGACTGATTATAGGATGCCTACCAAAAGTTCCAAACGGAACATACTTTCTAGTTCCAATATGTTTTGTTATAAGTTCCGTGGAACTTTGAGACCAACGGCTAGCTTTGTTTTTGTAGAATATTCATCAAACAGCAGAATTCCTGGTTATTATGAATAACAATTGTAAACTGTGTTTTGAATATTAACAAAAGTTATATTAATATAATCTTCGTAAAAGATTAGGTCATATCTGTTAAGCTGGTAATATTCGTTGTTTTGCGGTAAAAAAATAAAGTAAGAAAAGAGTATTTTGCAAAAAGATTCGCCCAACGTGGGGCTCGAACCCACGACCCTGAGATTAAGAGTCTCATGCTCTACCGACTGAGCTAGCCGGGCATATCTACATAATGTTGTATCTATCCATTAATTGATTTAAGAACTGGTAAACTTGTAGGTACTTATTCTTAATCAAATGAAAGAATAATTTATTAATTAAAGTTATTATTGTATTATTAATTTTTCAATTTAAGGTGTCCAATTCTAATCTATCATAATTACATTTATGATAGAATTCACTAACAGGTAAGTCCGTTCAATCAGTAATTATTATAGATAATTATAATAATTATCACATCATGACCTACCACGATATTGTATGAATTGGCTTTTACACACCATCAAAATATTATGTTTATCTTTGTCAAAAATGGTTCTTTCGACGGTCTCGAAGGATCATAATTAATTATGTTATTTATTCATAATATCTTGTTTTATTTTAGAGATTGATTTATTTGTCGTATTTTCTTCTACTTGATTGAAAATTCAAAAAAATTACGTGTTTAAAAATAGGCGTAAGTAGCTAATCAAAAATGTATGCGCCCAACGTGGGGCTCGAACCCACGACCCTGAGATTAAGAGTCTCATGCTCTACCGACTGAGCTAGCCGGGCTTGTCTGCCAGTGTTAAAAATACTTACTATTATCTCACCTATACCTACTGTATTTAATGAATTTAAAAAACTCGAATGACATTGAAACTAATACTAAAAATAGTTTTTATACACAAAACGGTACTGTGAAAAAGCGTTTAGCTAATAACAATAAGGAACAAATAAAAACAGAATTGACTAATAACGTCCCCACGTTGTGACGTTTCAGTTGTCAAACTTGCATCAGATAAATCGCGTTATTTCATATCTCTTACATCTTTTTGAAATGTCAGGGAACTTAATTGTAAAGCAAATTGACTAGCAACTGAAAATGTGCGTACCTACATTCAAATCACAACTCATTCTTTAACGGTTCTATAAAATGCCTATAGCACGGTTAATTGACGTAGGGTGTTAAAATTGCTTAACTTTAATTTCTCTGATTAAGGCTCGTACATACTGGTTCGATATCGCGGGCGCGACGCGACACTAGTGGCATAAGTTTTATGTCAGTGCCTGTCGCGCCCGTAATATCGCGTGAGTCTGTAAGCTGCTTCAACAAAAGTTAATTTCCAACAATTATTTATTTATTTTTAAAACCGTAATAACTACGTTACTACCATGGGCGTACCCAGCTTCTGGCCTAGGGCCCCGGCAAGGCAGATTTTTTAGGTCGGATCGTCCGCGGCTGTTTTGTCATACACACTACACAAACACACCTACATGAAACATTAGGTATAGGTAGTTTAGTGTGTAGGGCAAACAGTTTTTTGGCAATTGCACCGTGCATTTTGCTAGTGTCTACTGCGCGGTTTATTTAAAAGTTAGAGCATAAGGCCCCGTTTACACTTTGATTAGTAATTAGGCGAGCTCATACATGTTATGCGAGATTTGCAGGGGGCAGCCCCCCCCCGGGTACGCTCATGGTAACTACATAAGTACATAATACATTAATAAAAGCCGTATAAAATTAAAGGACGAGAAATATTTACCTGTTTCCAAAAATCATTGATGTCATAAGCAGGTCGACCAATCAATGTTACTAATAAATAAATACTGGAAATTATGAAAATAACCCAATCACGAACCATAAATGATACCGAGAAATACCGAAATTTACGAATATCAGCTTTCTGTCAGGCACAGCGATAAAGCGAAATGTTTCGCCAATTATTGGCCATAAGTAATGTTCTCTCATTTATTAAAGAGTAAGATAAAATCATACGAGGGAAAGAAATAGAAAAACACGGTTAGTAGGACTTATAACATTACGGAATTTGAGTAAACCCCCAAAACTTTTATGTTACTGAATACATTTAATGTTTTCCTCTTTTCATTAGTGAATTGAATTTATTACCTGAGGTGTGTCGGTTGTTTGAATGTAATTTTCGTAGTGGGCGCCATTTTTATTACGTCACGAATTAGCTGGTCCTTCGAGCCGGATGACGCAGTAAGTCTCTCTGTCCGACGACATTGCTGAGCAGTCATTTCATAAGCTCTATTATAATTGATTGGGCATTATTTATTGATTTGAATAGTTTCATTTAAGATTAATTTTTATTTCAGCCGAAAGACGTCCACTGCTGGACATAGGCCTCGCCAACATTTGGGGGGGGGTAAGCCATAATCGCCACGCTTGGCAGGCGGGTTGGCGATCGCAGTATGGTGTTAAATTGCATAGAGAACGCTGCTGCCCATTCTGTAGTAAGTCCCTTAGTCGCCTTTTACGACACCCAAGGGAAGAAATGGGATGGTGCTACGATTATTCTTTTCGTCCAGCACCACACGGTGCACCAAATGTAGTAAAAGTCTTTTCGCATTATAGTATGTACAAATTTGTAATAAAATCTCTTTTAAAATCTATTTGCATCTGGCTGGTTTTGGTATCATTGAAAGTTTAAATTTTAAAGAACATAATTCCAAATTCAAATTAGGAAAATGTGTGATTTTCATTTGTTTTTCGTACTGTCAAGATGAGTGAATCTAATGAAGAAATTAGATACATTTTAAAATTTTACTACAAAAAAGGTGAAAACGCAACGCAAGCCGTGAAAAAAATTTGTGATGTTTATGGACCTAGTGCAGTGTCTGTGAGAGTAGCACAAATTTTGTTTAAGCGTTTTCAATCCGGAAATTTTGATGTCAAAATGCACGTCGCTCTGGTCGCCCTATAAAATGGATGCCATTTTTGAAAAAGTGGAGCAAGATCAGCATATCAGTAGTTACGACGTAGCTGAAGAACTGGGAATTGACCACAAAACAGTTTTGGCACATTTGAAAAAAACTGGGTACACAAAAAATCTCGATATTTGGGTACCTCACGAGCTCACTGAAAGAAACCTATTGAACCGTGTACTCATTTGTGATTCTTTATTACGACGTAATGAAACCGAACCATTTTTGAAGAAGCTGATAACTGGTGATGAAAAGTGGATCACGTACGACCAGAACGTGCGAAAAAGGTCGTGGTCAAAGGCTGGTCAGGCTTCACAGACTGTGGCGAAACCCGGGTTAACTCGCAACAAGGTGATGCTGTGTGTGTGGTGGGATTGGAAGGGCATTATTCATTATGAGCTGTTACCACCAGGCAGGACCATCGATTCTGAACTCTACTGCGAACAACTGATGAGATTAAAGCAAGAAGTTGAGAGAAAGCGGCCGGAATTAATGAACAGAAGGAGTGTGGTTTTTTATCATGATAACGCTAGAGACCTCACACATCTTTAGCCACTCAGCAAAAATTAAGATAGTTTGGCTGGGAGGTATTAATCCATCCGCCGTATAGTCCTGACCTTGCACCTTCAGATTTCCACCTGTTTCGATCTCTTCAGAATTCTTTAGGCAGTGTCAGGTTAACATCACGAGAGGACTGCCAAAACCACTTGTCGCGGTATTTTGATCAGAAGTCCCAAAATTTCTATAGCAATGGGATCATGTCACATGCCTACCTACAAGATGGCAAAAAGTTATCAAACAAAATGGTACCTACATACTTTAAATAAATGTAAATAAACTATATTAAAAAATTTTTTGAATTTTCTTAAAAAATCCGAAGAAACTTTTTCCCCAACCTATTATATTAACAAGATACTTAGGTACCTTAATATAAGTTTTATCCAGCGAATGAGGAGAATTTGGCCAATACGACAAATAAACAAAACAATTTAACACTGCTAGTTTTCCAGAGCTAACTCTAATCATTATGAACCGGGCAACCCACAAGTTGTGAAATGTCAAATTTTCAGCCAGTTTTATTCCTACACATACTGTAGTTTCCTCGTAAAATATGCTCATATCAACAACTCAGCCTATAGCAGTCCACTGCTGGACATAGGCCTTTCCCTCCGCTTTCCGCGTCCAGTCTGTCCCAGCCACCTTTTTAAGGTCGTCGGTCCAGCTAGCTGTGGGGCGCCCACATAACACACACACACACATAACTACTGCCAAATTTTAATCACAGATGACGGTAAAATACATAATTATGGTAGGTACATACAAACAGAAAGTCACCTGCGTACCTACTACTGCAGTGTCAAAATTTACGGCTGCAAAATGTACGCGGTTGAAATGCAAAATGGTACTCGCTTTATATTTAATGAGGAAAAATGTGTGCATGCAGAACAGGAGACCGCGGAATAAATAGTTGTGTTTGTGTAAATTGTGTGTACTAACAGTTCTGATAAAATTATAGGGTTACATTCAAATAACTGGAAACCGGCTTGTCCTAGAACCAAAAATTCGAAGACATGTGACATCCACCAACCCGCACTGGGCCCGCGATTACGATTTACACCGAGAGGAGGCCTGTGTCCCAGTAGTGGAAACGTTTTAGGCTGATTAACACATAACAGAACATAATATCGCGCCTGTAATCCCCCAAGGGTTAGGCAGAAGTGTAACTATACAGTATGTAACAAAAACCCTGTTGTTCCTTTTAGGGACGTATACATTCACCTACAAGCACAACATTGATGGAATTATAATTTAAAAAAAATAAGCATTGGCTAGTTGAGAAGTCCAAAATCAAAGAATTGCAGATGTAAGAAATCAGTTAAACATCACAAATATTAATAATTAAATATTTATTATAATTATTTTTGTTGAACAGTTTTTTATAAATTACTTGCTTTATTACGTATGTATACCGATTCTTAAAACTTAGGTAGAAGGAACAACGGGGTTTTTGTTACATATTCTATAGTACACCCACATTTCGCCAGTTATGTTTAAGTCCCATGTAATAAGGGGCGAGCCTATTGCCATCAACCGGGCACAAATCCAAACTCCGGGCTGCTACTGAGAAATTTCTAATGGAAAATCCCAATAACATTTGCCCGACCTGGGAATCGAACCCGGCGGTTCGGCTCAGCCGGAGCACTTGCAACCACTAGACCAACGAGGTTGGCTGATTGTGCTATTCAAATAATAAAGGTGCTAATATGGCATAATAAAGGTGCTAATATGGCATAATAAAGGTGCTAATATGGCATAATAAAGGTGCTAATATGGCATCACACGACAAGCCCGGCTAGTTCAGTCGGGGTCGTGGCTTCGAGCTCCACCTTGGGCTCATACTTTTTGGTACTTATCTTTAAGAAAGCTGATGGTTGGGACGTACACGTCTCATCCGTATCATAAGTAGCCGTTCAGAATTACAAAACAGTAGCATTACATAACATACTTACCACCTACATTATGTAGGTTATTATAGTTATTAAAAAATATTTTATAAAAAAAAATTTGGTCCTACCGCCCTAAATTCCTAACTAATGCTAAAGTAAGTTTGTTTGTTTGTTTGTTACCTTTTCACGCCTAAACCACTAAACCGATCATCCTGAAATATTGCATATACGTTGTCAGATGTACAGAAACGGACATAGGATACCTTTCATCCCGAAATTACTGTTCCAGAGGAAAACAACAATAACGTTCTTGTGATAATAGATGGCGGTACGTGTCGTTCGAATCATGATTGAATTATATTATTATAGAAACTTTAATAGTCTGATAAGAGCTTTTTGCCGCCATACGCCAAACAACAAGCAGTGTACAACCAGAATTGATTGTCAAATTCTAATTTAACGCGAGCGAAGCCGCGGGCAAAAGCTAGTCCGAAATAATTTAACGGTATGCACGCTTACGCCGTTACCTGTGTTATATTAAAACATGCTCAAACAAGAATATTTCAATCACATAAAAAAACTATTTACCCCATGTTTTTTATGTTGTTTGAGTTTTAGTTATTCGCCCAAAGCGATCCACAAAAATCAAACAACATGAAAATGGCTGAAAATGGCTGAAAATTTTCCAACTCGCTTGACATCGAATGGCTCAATTAACTTCTCCATTCCGGTTGTAACTGCATATTTTAAAGGTTTTATTGACAATTATCAAATAACGGTTTTTCTCCAAAAAAAAATACAGAAGGACCACTCCTCTATAAATTACTTACAGCGTAGCTGAAGTACACCATAAACTTATGTGGGAAAACTAACTAGATAGACAGAAAGAAACATTGTTTATTCTGCACAAACGAGACCTAGTATTCTAAACCTTAAAAGTTTGACAATGTTGTCCATTGCTATCAAGGAATGGACAACATAATAATATGCTGGACATTGGCTTCTCCAATTTGACGCACTCGATTCTCGGCAAATCTCATCCAGCTACCATGCGATCATCGCTCCACCTAGCCTGAGGGCAACCTACCTTATGTTTGCCAATTCGCGGTCTCCACTCAAGAACACGTATACCCAAACGACATCGGTTCTACGTCTGCCCGGCCCATTGCCCATTATTTTACGAGTTCATTTTGCGCTAGTCCTAACATTCCATAACACCTATAACATATTGAGCTCGTATTAAAATGGTTCTTCTGCCATTTCTTGTTCAAGAATTTTCCGGTCGCTGATTTCAACTGAGTTACATATCATAAAACATATGTTTTAATATGCCATTTCGGATTTAACGCTTGAAATTAAGAATGGAATTAAATGAGTTTTACATATTGTGTGTCTATTTCTGGTGTTTTTGTCGTATTTCATTCTTGGATTTGGGATGTGAATTTTGTTACACATGAGTACCTAAATATCTCTTTGAAGTAATTTTATCCATTTATTATTTTTAGGTAACTTGTGGACCTCATTATTTACAACCTTTTTCATTAAGAGGAGGCTACATATTTTTATGTTAATTTGCATGAATATTCTGAAATAGTCACACATACAAGCAAAATTAAACTTTAGTATCTGATTTATTAGATCTTTTTCTTTCCATGTTGAAGACATTACATAATTGTAATATTTTCGCTCAAAACATTTTTTATTCGAAAATCAGGTCTTTTTTAAGGAAAATCATAAAAACAAACAAGATTGTTTGGCTTTTATGTCTAAAATAAATATTTACAGCAAGAAAATATAGTTTATTATCCAGCCACCTGATATTTTTTTTATAGATCAATTATTACTTTAGTTATAAACGAAATAAGACTTGAGACTTACGCTATTTAGTTTCGTGCTCGAACACGATCAAAGAGCGCACGCGATAGTCAACTTTATTACTGATGTGTTAGCGTTTAGCACATAACGGAGTGGTGGGGAACATGGGGCGGAGCTTGCATGGAAATTTGATTTAGACTGCCTGATCTTAAGCTGCCAGGCGTTCATTATATTCGTCAATGTAATCTTTACTCTTTTACAAATATTTTCCGTATTGAGCTGAAACTGTAACTACAGTCGGCAACAAAAGTCAATTAACACTTCAGTGTTTTAAAACCTCATTAACAAATGTAAAATTGAAGGAAGATTACTCATAAATGAAAAGCTAAAAAGCAGTTTATTTAGTAATTTTGTGAGAATGTTGAGGAAATATAAAAGTGACAGTCTAACAGCGACTTTTGTTGCTGATCATACCTATAATCTATATAAACATAATACAATCTATCTATGTATATATAAATAAAAATGGGGTCTCCCTTGTTTGACCGACAGGAATTTGACAAATTTTCACTTCCCAAAAAATTTCTCGCATAATTTCATTTGCCAAATTATTACTTAGCAAAAAATCTATTCACAAAAAATTGTAACGCAAACCTAATGTTTGACAAATGAACGTTTAAACTATAACTTGTTTACCAACTAGTACTTTTAACATTTTTTATTTAGTCAAATATTTCAGTTGGAATAACAGTTTTTACGCAAAATCAAATAATAATATAAATAAGTAATTAACCTAATCTAAATAGTTCAGATCCGGGTAACCTACTAAAAACAATCTCTTTTTTCTATTAATGCAAGTCGTTTCTGGCACTCGCCGGCCGCTGCCGCGGCACCGCTCGCTTCGCTCGCTCGGCTCGTGCGTAGGAGGTCACGGTTTTAACCTAACCTAACCTACCCATTTTTTTTTTAAAGAAATTAACCTAATCTAAATAGTTATGTTCCGGGTAACCTACTAAAAACAATATCTTTTTTTCTATTAATGCAAGTCGTGTCTGGCACTCGCCGGCCGCTACCACGGCACCGCTCGCTTCGCTCGCTCAAAAACGTTTATTGTCTGAAGATTGTTTGCTGTAATAAATCATTTCATTAAAGACCAAATGCCATAATGACATTATACTTTAGATGCCAGTGTATACGTTTTTATAATAAACTTCCTAGCCATATTCAAGAATTAAGCCTTAATAAATTCAAATGTTTTATAAAACGGAAACTGTGCCAGAAAGCATTTTATACTGTTAAAGACTTTATTGAGGACAAAAAGGCTTGGGATTGAGCTGCTCAAATTTACAGTGAATCTTGATTTGATTTTTTTTCCAACTATTTATACTATTTTTTGATTGAAATTTTTAAATACCTAAACTATGACATAAATATTTACTTTGTAAAGTATTATATTATTTTAATTATTATGAATGTGAGGACTATGTGAATTGTTTTTTTATTTTTATTCTCAATCAAAAAAATTTTTAATGCAGGTCTGGCAGTTTGAGTACTTTATGCGGCCTAACCAATTGTCCTTTCTTTGGTATTGTTCGTCGAATCGCTGAGCTCCTTAAGTTTTGAGTTGAGCTGCACGATAACTGACAAATGCGTGCACTGACTGGACAGGTCCACTCAAATCTGTGTGGTTCTTTCGTCAAAAGACCATGTCAGACACCAATCTACATGGTTCTCAAATGATCTGACCAAGATTATATCCGTATTTTATATACACATTGACAGTGATTAATTTTATATATACAATGACATGAATATTTACTTTGTTAAGTATTATATTGTTTTAAGTATTGTAAATGTGAAGACTATGTGGGTTATTGTTCATTTTCCTTTTTTTTTCTCATTTAGTTTTTATCATAGTCTGGCAGTTTGAGTGATTTTATGCGGCCTACCCAAATGTCCTTTCTTTGGTATTGTTCGTTGAATCGTTGAGCTCCTTAAGTTCTTAGTTGAGCTGCACGATTACTGACAAATGCGTGCACTGACTGGACAGGTCCCCTCAACCTGTGTGGTTCTTTCGTCAAAAGATCATTTCAGGCACCAATCTACATGGTCTTCACATGATCTGACCAAGATTATGTCTGGACTTTAAAAAGAGACTGTGACCTCTGAGTTTGTTTCGGCCTTTCTTCTCAGAGTAGTCGGATACGAAACGCCGACCTCATCTAGTTTTTTTAAATATGATTGACGTGTAAAAGTGTTTGTACAAACCTACTTACAGAAATAAATCATTTATCATTTATCATTATCATTTAATATTTTGCCAAGTAAAAATTTGACCAAATGAAAATATAAGTACTAAAATCATTCGAAATATTGCAATGGTATAAAAAAAGGTTGCTAAAATTTGTTTGGGTAATGAAAATTTGGCAAAATCTTTTCGGCAAAACGGCAGGATCCCATAAAAATGAAATGCTGTTCGTTGGCAACCGCAAAACTTGAGAACGGCTGGACTGATTTGGTAATTAAAAAAAAAAAATGTTTTCCATTCTAATAAAGACAAGACAAATGATTTAAGACATACAAATCGCGCCTGTTTTTTTTTTGGTTGGGAAACTATCAAATAACTTCTCCCTTCTCCCGCTCTGGGCGGAGCGGTAGGACGTGTCAGACTTTTACTGACTAAAACACACCCGTGTTCCTTCAGATGCCTGTGTTCCAGGGCCACGATATCCCTTTCGGACAAACTCGCAACCCCTGTATTAGCCCTGTCGGACCCCGTCAGTTAGTGCTGACATCTCTATCAGGCGCGCGTGGAACACAACGCACCGTCGACCCAGGCCTGGGGTCTACTCCCTAAGCACGAAGTCCGTTGTGTCGGCCTTCGTTACGGGCGTTTCCTACTCCTTATCACCTTCGGACGGATGATTCGTTCCGGGCCCGAACGAAGAATGAATGACAACACGATTTGACAGTTGTCCCTACTCCCGATACGTTTTTGCCCGTCCGAAAAGTTCAACTTGACAGTTGTTTTGACGGCTCGTTATGTCAGTTGATACGACATCAAAAAAACAAAATAGGCAAAGGTATCAACAGGATAATGCCGGTTTCGGAACAAAAATGGCAAAAATAATTCAATTCTATATTTAGACATAATAAAAAGTATATTGTTAAAAATTCGGTCGTTTCTAACGAGAAAAATATTAATTTTTGATTATTTAAACCTGAAAACCACAAAATAAGTAAACCGGTAATCGACCGGTAAAATTGCGCAACTCTATAGTCATGCGTCATTCGTTCACGAAGATTGTCTATGATTCCGTTGGAAACTAATGAATCCGAAATCGTTAGGGAGTAGGGTTCACTGCGACGTATCGGACTAATGTCGAACGGGCCCGTTGCTTCGTTAACGGACTTAGGGAGTAGACCCCCTGGTCCTTATCGGACGGTGAGCTACCCATTGCTCACTGTCCGCAAGCCCGCGCCTACGGTGGCCGGGAATCAGCCTGCGATTCCCGTCGCCCGGGGCGTCTCCCGCGGCGACTAGGGACTTGAGGGCGCGAATTTTCACGCGTTCCGCTTCCTCCTTCGCGAGCATTACTGCTTCGCAGAAGGAGGTGACGGCCTCCCATGCACTCTTGCTCTGAACCATGGCCTGAACCTGGCCTGACGCGAGAGATCGCCGCCACCGATCGCCTCCGTGGGGACACGGCGGTGCTCCGCCCAAGCCGGGCAAACCTCCACCGTGTCCTCCGGGCGATCCACACAGTGGTAACACCCAGGCGTTTCTTGCCGCTTTATCCTGAACAGGAACATTCCGAACAACTGTGCCCGGTGAGGATCTGCGTCAGGCGAAAGGTGAGGACGCCTTGGCGCCTCTCTTGCCACTCCTCAAAGAGGGGACTTAATGCCACAATTGTGGCGTGCCCATCTCCCACATTTCACCCGTTATGTTCAAGTCCCATGTGAAAGTGGGTGGACCTATTGCCATCAAGCGGGCGCAAATCCAGACTCCAGGTTGCTACTGAGAAATTCCAGATGGAAAAACCAAATGACACTTTGCTCGACCCGGGATTTGAACCCAGGAAATCATGCTCAGCAGTAGTGCTTTCAACCACTAGACCAGCGGGCAGTAGCATTGCATTAGCAGCAGCGTTTTACTGAGAAATTGACTATCTACTTTGCTTTAAAACTGTTTTGATCAAAACAGTAGTAAATACAATAATATATATTCAAAAACAATATACAGCCACAGCCAAAAGAATGATGGTCACTCCCCTAATGAGCCAACAAGGAATACATAAGTAATGTTATCGAACATCGAATACCCTCAGTCATCGCCGGAGATCGTGAACGGACAGAAATTAAACTTTTCGGCAGCGTCATAGGGTTGAGGCAGAATGAGTTAAGAAAACTGGCCAAGTGCGTGACGGACCACGCACAGTGAAGGGTTCCGTAGTTGGAATGAATATTTACGCATGCACAGAATTGATTTTATCGACCATAAAAATAATTTTGTATTTTACATAGTATTTTTCGAAAAAACTGTTAAAACAAAAAAAAACCGGCCAAGTGCGAGTCGGACTCACGCACGAAGGTTTCCGTACCATTAACTATAAAAACGGCAAAAAAATCACGTTTGTTGTATGAGAGCCCCTCTTAATTATTTGTTTTATTTTAATTTAATTATTTATTTTTAAAGTGAATATAGGTATAACTAAATATTCTGTAAATATTTCAAGCGTCCACCTGTTGTCATTATCAATATCGAGCAAAAACAAAATTTGTTACAGTTGTAACAAATCTGAATTAATATCCTGTTCACAAAAGCTACTAATAAATAGTAGAAATTAAAAAATTATGTCAAGGAAGTATTTTTTTTTTTAATAAGCATCGTAATTTGGGAGCAGTTATTAGACATTTACTTAGTTATGCCGTTAATGAGGTACTAGGAAAGTCACATGTGCAGAAGGAATTATAGCCAAACTTCCTTGTCTTCAACGTAGTCCTTAATCTTATAATATGCTTTTTTGATTAGGACACGTTTGATGTGGGTTTTGAACTTTCCATCGCTAAGTTCTTTAACCGACATTGGCAACTTGTTATAGAAGCGGATGCTGTTTATGAATGAATGAAACTATTGACTTAAATAGGGTGGTCACTTAAAAACATCATAATCTTTTTAGATATGGGATTCAACGATATACACGGTTACATTTATGGGGAGTGCCACCTCTAATAATCGTTTTCGTAATTTCTCTACACCATTGTTTAGCGGTTCATAAAATACACCTTCTTTCCAATTTTCATCGGTATAGTGCAAATGGTCTCCGAGTAAAATGGATGTGTAACGTCCGGACAGACGAGCAGACGGATGGACGGACGGACAGACGGACAGACAGATATGATGAAATTATAAGGGTTTCTTTTATGCCTTTTTGGCTACGGAATCTTATTAAAAGAGGAGTGATGTTTATTTGAAGCGGCTCGATTTATCTCATCATCATCCCTACATGATATCAATGCATTAGTATTTTGTGCAGCATGTCTTCTTTCTTATTCGGTACATCTCTTTAAGTGGTCATCTTAACATTTACCCCTTTCCAGCCATATCATCTTTCACACAACCCATTTATAGTAACTTTGGTCTTCCCCTATTCTTATAGACATTCCTGTTTATACTCAAAGCATGCCCCACTGAAAATTTAAGTCTTATGCCTATTTTCAGTAGTTAACTCTAGGCGACATCTAAATAAATAAATAAATAAAATAAGTTTATTGACACAAAATACCCTTTTAAACAATTCCAATACATTTCACAATAGGTACATTTGATTTTGGGAAAAGGCTGCACAAATAGTGAAAAACCCGCCTCCTAAACTAGGAGAACCCTGTGACCTAGGAGTCAGTGTTCTACTGTAACTTCGTGTACAAAAGAAACCTTTATTTAAATGAATACTTAAATAAAAACGCGCGGTTGAATTTTGAACTTTCGGCGCTAAGCCGAGCGTTGAAAAATCAACAGTGCCTAGTGCTAGTGAAAACGGCCACTCATTTTGTCACGGTGATTTTCTTCACTGCAAGTCAACAACACGCATCTGCAGGCAGACCACGGCAAGAGCAGCTTTTGACCTCGCAAATGGATCGAACCACAAGACTGTAATTTAGTCAAGTGCTATTCAAAACTCGAGAGAGATAAGTCTTAGAAAACATTATTCCAATTCAAGCTATTTTCAGCGTTATTATCTCTCACTCTTTAAGTAATTACCATACTATTAAGATTATTAAGTGCATACATTAAAACTAATTAACTAACATCACATTATCCCAAAAAGTGTTCTTCGTTGAATTTCAAAGTTATAACTTGCACATTTCATATTTAACTTAGGTTTTTGAATAACTTGGACTTGGTGGCAAGTCTTTTGGTTAGGTTTTAGCTGTCTGGTAATTTGATTTATATATAGGGTGGAATTTTGTAATGCCACCTGGAGGGAAAGTACTCTTAATACTGCAGATAGAAAGTTTTACTCAAAGGAAACATTCCTTTATTTTTGAATAGAAAGCAAACTGCATTCAAAGATTTTCGAAAATTCTCTTCTCCCACACCCGGGAATCGAACCGGCTAAAATCTGAAAAAATTATACCCTGTACTTTTATTGCATCGATCGTTAGGGTCAATTATAAGGATGAAATCTCTCTAACAAACATGATAAATTAAATTAAAGGAAAACCAGGAAATCTTAAATTAATTTAATTATTTACAAAAAATGGTAAACTAACTAATTAGTTGCTCGAAATGGGCTCCATTCTCTTGGACACACAAAATTCTTTTAACGAATTCATTTCTAGTAACCTTTAATAAAGTGTTGTGGTGAATATTATAAATCGTATTCTGAACTTCAATTCCCAACTCATTGTCATTCGCATAAGATTTCATGTAAATTTGATTATTTACATATCCCCACAAATCTAATGGGGTGAGATCTGGCGATCTCGCAGGCCATCTGATTGTGCCGTTTGTACCAATCCAGGTATTAAAATGGTTATTAATGTAGGCAGTAGTGATTCTGCTGTTATGTGCTGGAGCACCATCTTGCTGTAGAATTATTTGGTTTCGCTCTTCCTCGGGGAAACCATTTAACTCGTTTCTTAAGAGATCCAGTATTTCAATATACTTGACAGTGTTTAAATGACCTCCGTACACGTGGACTAACACTACATTATTTCTCATAATTCCGCACCAAACGTTGAAAGAAAATCTTACTTGATTGTTAGTTTCATGAACACGAACAGGATTCACTCGAGACCAATAATGGTTATTGCGGCGATTGTACATGCCATTATTGCTGAAGTTGGTTTCGTCAGACCATACAATGTTACTCAAAAAATTAGGGTTTCGGTCAATTTCTCCAAGCATGTTTTCACAAAATTGTAATCGTCTGTCACGATCCCCAATATGCAATTTTTGCACCAACCGACCTTCACGATAGCATTTATACTTATACTTTTTCAGCACTTTAAGTACGCGAGTGTGGGTTGTTCCTAATTCATCGGCAGCATCTCTACTTGAAGCATTTGGAAATGATGACACAAAGTATGTTAAAACATCTAGTTCAAAATCGAAATAGTTTTGCTGAATAGTTTGCCGTCTCTTCTTGAAACCACCCGTATTCTTTAAATTTTCTACCATTCTTTTCAATACGAACCGAGTTGGTGCCTGTCAGTCTTGATATCTCTCTCCATACTACCGCAGAGCTAGATTCACGTTTTTGTTATTTAAAAAATAAGCTTCCATTAAATTTAAAAAAAAAAAATGTTTATTTTTTTCTTCCACAAATAACACTTATTAACTATAACTTAAAAATGATAATAAAAAAACCAAACAAACTGTTCTTGATAAGCCATTTTCACCGTGAGACAAAATGTGAAATGAGTTGTAAAAACAATCAAATGTGAATAAAAACTATGACAATCTAATTTTCAAATTTTAATCTAACATTCGATATTTAAATTACCTCATACACGCAGCTACGAGTATGTCGCAAAGGAGTCTGCATTACAAAAGATGGATGTTAGTTAAAAAGCTTTAACTTGACTCATTGAATTTATAATTTCAGATTTCCTGGTTTTCCTTTCATTTAATTTATCATGTTTGTTAGAGAGATTTCATCCTTATAATTGACCCTAACGATCGATGCAATAAAAGTATAGGGTATAATTTTTTCAGATTTTAGCCGGTTCGATTCCCGGGTGTGGGAGAAGAGAATTTTTGAAAATCTTTGAATGCAGTTTGCTTTCTATTCAAAAATAAAGGAATGTTTCCTTTGAGTAAAATTTTCTATCTGCAGTATTAAGAGTACTTTCCCTCCAGGTGGCATTACAAAATTCCACCCTGTATAGGAGTATCTAGTTGTCATGTATAGTATTCTGAACATTCTGAAGTATTAACTATCCGAGACCCAAGGACAAAATATCGTTTCAAAGATTTATGGGTTGCGAGTTTGTCCAAAAGGGATATCGTGGCCCTGGCACACAGGCATCTAAAGGAACACGGCTGGGTTTTAGTCAGTAAAAGTCTGACACGCCCTCCCGCTCCACCCAGAGCGGCAGAAGTTATTTGATAATTACCCACGCAAAAAAAAAAGTAAATAATAATAAATATTAATAATAATACACTTAGAATAGAAATAAACGTTTATTATCTAGTAGTACTGACTGGACCGACGACCTTAAGAAGGTGGCTGGGTCAGACTGGATGCGGAAGGCGGATGACAGGGTATTGTGGCGCAGCCTGGGAGAGACCTATGAGCAGCAGTGGACTACGATAGCCTGAATTGATTGATTGATTGATCTAGTGGTAGGTACATATACAAAGTATAATACCGGAAGCAAAAGGTTCAAGCATCAGCATTGTGCTTTAGCGGGTTGCAAAACACTGGTTTTCACCTTTTCTAAACCCTTGACTTCTGTTTACAAAAAAAAACCTATATTTTAACAAAAGAGAGAGAACAAAAGAGTTAATATACTGTAACGATAATAGTAATATTAACGTACCGGAAGACTTAGCGTTGGAAGGCTTCTCACAAGGTGGACCGATGACCTTGTGAAGGCCGCAGGAATCCGCTGGATGCGGGAAGCACAGAATCGGTCGAAGTGGCGGTTCTTAGGGTAGGCCTATGTCCAGCAGTAGACGTCTTTCGATGATGATAATATTAAGATGATCATACATTGATAAACTTAAAAATAAAACCAACCAAATTGATACACTTTCAGAACAACCTTCAATATTGGTTCAAACAACTTCGGCTCACAAAAGCAACCAAATTCTATATTAATTTTTCACGCATTAGTATACAGTAGATCGGACATTTTTCATAGTAAATTTGAAAAGTCAATAAATCAGCCGAGTGCCCACCTGTCGTAAGGCTTTTTTATTAAAAAAGTTCTCACTGTTCGTGGCAATTTAATTCGGAAAAATTTGACCCGACGCCGACGACGGGAAGAGATATTCGTAAATTAATACGTAGAGCAGTCTAAATTATTCCAATGGATTTCTTTGAAGCATTAAAGATTTTTCTTGAGATAGTTTTCTGTATAATTGAACATCGGAAATGGAAATGGGTTATCGGTTTTTCCTCGGTGGTAAATTGGGGAAGAGGTCTTTAAGTCAATGGGGCATGTTACATTTGTCAATATTATCATGATCCTAATATCCCGATATTTCAAGATTTCCTAAAATCTTGTGATTTTATCCCGATACCGCCAATTCCTAGTGTGGGGCAACGTTTTATAAAAAAAAAAAAAAAAAAAATTACACCATCAATATTACCACGGTATCGTGATACTATTCACAATGTAACATGCCCCAATTGATAATTCAAAAATGGCGGTAGGCAGGTTTTCAAACTCTTTAAACACAGGTTGTGGGTTTAATGTGAGTAAGTGATAGGAATATTTTATGTACTAATGATAAATACTTTATTAGGCTCGCGATCGCCATTGGTCCCGGCTGTCATTCATAAATCTTTGACAGTCGTGACGGGCAGTCTGAAGCCCAAAAGTCTGACAACCAGTCTTACCAATGGGTATCGTGTTACCCAGTAAGTGGGTTGTTGGTCAGATGGGCAGTCGCTCCATGTAAAATACTGATTTTCAGCTGCATCCGGTTAGATTGGAAGCCGACCCCAACATAGTTGTGAAAAGGCTAGACATAATAATTAACTTAACAACCGCGGCAGCCAGGTTTACGAACATTTTAAACGCCAGGTTGCGGATTTAATTACATAAATAACGGGAATATTCTTTGTAATGACGATAAATAATGTAACATCACGCCTTGTTTCCCCCAAGGGTTCACCAGAGGTGTACACCTACATTTCGCCAGTTATATTTGTGTACCTAATAAGGAGCGAGCCTATTGCCATCAACCGGACTCTTATCCAGACTGCTACTGAGAAATTATAAATATAAAAACCTAGTGAAACTTAGCCCGACCTGGGAATCGAACCCAGGACCTCATGCTCAGTAGTAGCGTTTACAAGCACTAGACCAACGAGGCAGAGATGATAACTACTTTCTAAATCGTAATCGTAGCTAGCAATGGTAGCGAGCGTTTGGCAGCGATTGTTCACTGAACAGGCACGTAGTTGTTTTTTCGCATTATGTTTTTTGTCATTTTATTATTCATTTTTGTCGTTGTAAAGTTTGTCATTGGTCTAATTTCAAATTCTTCTAACGTTCATAACATTAGTTTATCTTTATTTCTCCAATTGCCGTTAACTGACTATGACAGAGCACTTTTTTATTGTAGTATTCTATTGTAGCAATAAACAGCCGTAATGTTTTTTTATTCTTGCCGGATGGTCGCGTGTCGGCGCCTGCGTCTCTTTACTGTGTCACAGCCACAGTGTATTAATACTCGTATGGAGGTCACAGCGATACCATAGAACACCACAGACACAAAAGGCACTGACAAGTAAATGATGTTACGTCGCCGCGTCGGGTTCTCGCACGCGGTGTAAGTTTACAATTACAATATTTTTTTTATTTTTTTTTCGACTCTTCACTGGACCAGAGGGCTGGCCTATTTTTAGCCCAAAGAATCAGTATTGCCATCCAACGTGGCAATGCTGCCAGCCTTTTGGGCACTTTTCCCATTGACAGCGATGCGGACGAATTTTTTGATGCCCAATGAGCACTTCCAATTTTTAATTATTTTATAATTTTATTAAATAATTATCTTATTTTCATTGTTATTTCACTCATCTATTTTTATTTTTTATTTCCGTATCTATCCGTGACATCACAAGCCCTATCAGAATACGAGCGCTGCCACACTTATTTTTAAGTGCCGCAGCATCATGCTGAGATCTATTTTTGCTTTGTTTTATTTTTGTTCTTTATGTTTCTATGGGTGTGTTTAAGTTTAATTTGTGATCTGTGCGAGTCCCAATAAATACTTTTTCTTTCTTTCTTTCTTTTCTTTAATAATAATAATCAGCCTGTATTGCCCCACTGGTACTGCAGGGAAAGCCCTCTCTTTCCTTCTTCTACACAACTCGTTCCAGAGCCAATATGGACTAATCCCTCCTATATGCGTCAAGTTTGTCCCGTCATCAACGCCTGGGCCTTCCGCGATGCAGTTGAACGTTTTCAGGAACCCATGCTGTGACGTGTCCAGCCCAGTCCCATTTGAGTTTGGCTGCTCTTTGGTTATTTGTGTCGTGAGCGCAGTATCGTGTTCCGTATCTGACCGGTAAGTTTCTTACTTTTGTAAAAAAAAAATTGATCCTTCAGAGAAAGAAGTTGCTAAGGAAACCTGAGGGCCTAGACAAAGTAACGTTGGATTAGCGATGACGCTAGTAGAAAAGCCAAAAAATGTATAGGGTTGACATAATCTATCGAAATGTCACGTGATCATAGGTCAACTTATATAAATTCGGTATGTAAAGTAAAAATTAACCTATGCCGATTCCAAAACCATTTCGAGATTTTAAGCTTTTATGAGTTATTTTTCTATTAATAGGTCTTAAAATTATAAGATCGTATTTATTTTCACAAAAATACTTAAAATCACTTGACTTTTATTTGACCTCTAAATGTCATCCAAAGTAGCCTAAATTGGGAACTTTCAGTGCCTCTTGTAATTAAATAATTAAGTTGTGCTGTATGTGTCAAGTGTCAATGTCAACGACAAAGGAGACGTTCACGAAATGTATGGGGGCTTGGTACTAAAATAATTGAAAATTTAAACAGCTTTCTGACCTATATAGGCTGAAAGAGAGTAATTATTTTGACGTCTTTGGGCATTTAATTTTTTTTTACAGCCGCCCGTTTTTTTTAAAACAAGTGTTGAAAAATTCTATTCTATTCTATTTTTCTTTCTGGCAATGGTGCCGTTGTCGACAATTCTGCCAATGTCAGATGTGTTGAGAGAAAACGTGCGGAAGAAAAAAAAAAAAGAAAAACTAAGTCCAATAATATGTTGATTAATAATTGAATTTAATGTGAAACTGTTAGTACACTGAAACAAACATAAGCATATTGTTATTTATATTAATAAATATGTACATAAATGATCACAAACAACACAAAAATAAGGAGTGTTGAAAAATAAAATGTTCTACAAGCATTATTTATATTTTAGGGATGGCAGCCCTGTGGCAAATGACGTGACAATGACAACGTCAGTCAGCAGGTCTCGGCTTGACATTTACAGCGGATATTTAGTCCGAGTTTACAGCTTTGACTTTTTTCGATACGTTTTGTTATTGCATTGTCATGATAATCAATATTTTTTTTTGTCTTAATTTCATGGAGCTGCAGCTAAAATTATAATAAAATCTCAAAGTATTTAATAGAAACGGAAACATTAGCCACATAAAATAATTATATTGCATAGAAATGAATAAATAAAGACTATGTGCGTTTTGTTTGTATTGAAACATTTTTCACTTTTTCACACAAACGCGCGCCTGAAAAAATCAGATTTAACTATAATCGAGTAGCATAATAAATAAGCTTTCTAATAAGGTACATCACATTAGCGTTTAAAAATCGTCTGAATATTATACCAATTTTGACCTCTCCTTTACATGCAGCACCTATTATTATTCTATTCAAATAGGTAAATAGTGTAGTTTTTCACCAGCGGCCGACAGTACAAGTCGAATCACATCGATGTATCGCCTCAGGAAAACTTAACTTACGTTCAAATGATCTTCACAATAAAACAGACGCCGCACAGACTAGTACTCAACGTTTACTTCCTCGCACCATTTCTTTTTTAAGGTTTCTTTTACTAACAATCAATTTATGTCGGCTATTTGTTGTGGTGTTATACTTGACGGTATGAAGCACGTAGCAGAAGTAGTCTTTTAACCATTCATTTTATTAATAAGCTATAACTTTAAACTAAGGTACGGAAATCGCTAAAGTATGAAATGTAAACAAATTAACTGTCCAATTTGACTGTTTGACTTTACTGAATTTTTGTTTTTAAACAAGTGTTAAACGTGGCAAACATCCTAAGCTATTCAGGCTACTTTAGAAATCAGCACGAACAATACTTTAAAAAAATATATAAAAATAACTACAGCTTGTAAAAACAAAAAGATGAAATTATGTGTTTCAAATACTCTTATCTTTAAAATAAAAATATAAAAAACATACGTCAAAAATACTTTACATACCGAATTACGAGTCCTTGAAACGATACGACAACGTCGAACGATAACTTCATTAGAGATGCGTAGCCAAGTGGCTTTTTTTGACAAGCGTTATCGCCTGCTAATCGAACTTCGTTATCGTTGAAACGATAGCGATTGTAGAATAAAACCCGACTACTGAAAAATCACGCTCTAAAGAGTATGAAACAAGAAAATAATTTCATCTGAAATTATTATGTACAAACTATTCAATATTTATCGTCTATTAAATAAACAACTTACACGTAATATATTTTAATGTATTTAATACATATTCATAGTGATGTTTAGAAGACAGCCGTGGTCGTATGCCACTTTGCCCTAAAGATAATGATCGCTTACTACTGTTAGAATGTGTTGTTTTGATAGGTTAGGTGGCATACGACCACGGCTGTTTTCTGAACATCACTAAGAATAAATACCAGCGGATGATCAAGACGCTTCCAACAATACCTCATTTGTCAAATCATGACAAGCAGTTTAGAAGTAATGAGGGAACAGATGAACATACATACATACATACCGGTCGAAATCATAACCCTCCTTTTTGCTTCGCCGTAGTCGGATAAATAGAATCGCTCCGAAGAAAATGCCATTTGTCTAGACCCTCTGGACTTAATGGCCTGAAATTGTAAACACTAAGTGGGCAAGCGTTGTTAAAGGCTTCCTGGCACGGCGTGACAGCGTGACGCGACTCTAATATAACAATTTCTAAGAAAAATTTTGAACATTGTTCTGCCAGAATCCCGTCGCACCGTCGACCGCGGTCGCCATCGTCGTTTCGCAACTGTTAATGCATTTTACTTTTCCGTAAAAAAATGCTTAGTTCTTCAGCACGACTGAACAATACTGTCAAGAGAGAAATTAAATGAAATATCCTTATTTTTTTTTGGTTTCAGCAAATCTTCAACATCATCATCATCTGCCAAGCCTTTTCCCAAGTATGTTGGGGTCGGCTTCCAGTCTAACCGGATGCATCTGAATACCAGTATTTTACATGAAGCGACTGCGATCTAACCTCCACAACCCAGTAACTGGGTAATACGATACCCCTTGGTAAGACTGGTTGTCAGACTTTCGGGCTTCTGACGACCCCTAACGACTGTCAAACATCCACGAATGATAAATGATAAATGATTTATTTCTGTAAGTAGGTTTGTACAAACACTTTTACACGTCAATCATATTTAAAAAACTAGATGAGGTCGGCGTTTCGTATCCGACTACTCTGAGAAGAAAGGCCGAAACAAACTCAGAGGTCACAGTCTCTTTTTAAAGTCCAGACATAATCTTGGTCAGATCATGTGAAGACCATGTAGATTGGTGCCTGAAATGATCTTTTGACGAAAGAACCACACAGGTTGAGGGGACCTGTCCAGTCAGTGCACGCATTTGTCAGTAATCGTGCAGCTCAACTAAGAACTTAAGGAGCTCAACGATTCAACGAACAATACCAAAGAAAGGACATTTGGGTAGGCCGCATAAAATCACTCAAACTGCCAAACTATGATAAAAACTAAATGAGAAAAAAAAAGGAAAATGAACAATAACCCACATAGTCTTCACATTTACAATACTTAAAACAATATAATACTTAACAAAGTAAATATTCATGTCATTGTATATATAAAATTAATCACTGTCAATGTGTATATAAAATACGGATATAATCTTGGTCAGATCATTTGAGAACCATGTAGATTGGTGTCTGACATGGTCTTTTGACGAAAGAACCACACAGATTTGAGTGGACCTGTCCAGTCAGTGCACGCATTTGTCAGTTATCGTGCAGCTCAACTCAAAACTTAAGGAGCTCAGCGATTCGACGAACAATACCAAAGAAAGGACAATTGGTTAGGCCGCATAAAGTACTCAAACTGCCAGACCTGCATTAAAAATTTTTTTGATTGAGAATAAAAATAAAAAAACAATTCACATAGTCCTCACATTCATAATAATTAAAATAATATAATACTTTACAAAGTAAATATTTATGTCATAGTTTAGGTATTTAAAAATTTCAATCAAAAAATAGTATAAATAGTTGGAAAAAAAATCAAATCAAGATTCACTGTAAATTTGAGCAGCAGAATGACAGCCGGGACCAATGGCTTAACGTGCATTCCGAGACACGGAGGAGTCTCGGTATGTAAAGATGGTCACCCATCCACGGACCAACCCTGGCAAGCGTATCTTAACCTGATGGATCGACCCGTGCGGCTGTTATTACTTAGCCACGAGCTCCTCTTCAACATATTTTCAGCAAATCTTCAACATATTTTCAAATTAGCAACACGAGAAACTTATTTTAGTGGACTTTGCAAACGACATCATGGATATAAGTTGTACCTATAACAAACTAACTTTATTATCAATAGTAAGCAAATCAGTGGCCCATAAAGTTATGAATGTAAGTAATAGTAATTTGATCAAAGTTAGTTTATTCTCAGAAGGGAAGGCCGAAGGCGTTATTATTATGTTACCGTGTTAGTGACAGATTTTTTTTTTTGAACGAAGTGTGTTATTGCACGTTCTCTGCATATCAGGTCTAGTTGAAAACCAGCGTCAGGCACGAGTTGTCTCCTACCAGGGTGCTCGCGAAGGAGGACGCGGAACGCGTGAGCGAGAAATTCGCGCTCTCACGCCCCTAGTCGCCGCGGGAGACGCCCCGGGCGTCGGGAGTCGCAGGCTGATTCCCGGCCACCGTAGGCGCGGGCTTACGAACGGTAAGCGATGGGTAGCTCGCCGTGCGATAAGGACCAGGCCCGGGTCGACGGCGCGTTGTGTTCCACGCGCGCCTCAAAGAGATGTCAGCACCAACTGACGGGGTCCAACAGGGCCAATACCTGCCAGGGTTGCGAGTTTGTCCGGAAGGGATACCGTGGCCCTGACACTCAGGCAACTGAAGGAACGCGGGTGGGTTTTAGTCAGTCAAAGTCTGACACGCCCTTCCGATCCGCCTAGAGCGGGGAGCAGATATTTGTTAATTTCCTAACCAAAAAAAAGGCACTAGCTGTCTAGCATTTTTGTTGAACTGGGCCTATTTAGCACAGCCGTAGCCGCCAGGCACACTTTCCTGCCAATATCTTAAATTTTTCGCACTTTTTATTTGTTTTCTTTTTTTTTTTACTTGTTGTATATTATGTTGTGTTGTGTCCGTTTTAGTCTGTGCTAAATAAATGTATTTTCTTTCTTCTTTTTTTTTCATACTTGGTGAATGAGAGGTAAAAGGCCGGAAAAAGGGTAACATTTTGACCGTCACGACACTTTTATTACGTAACAAAGGTGTGCAAAAGCAAAAGGAACTTCGTTTCAACCGGGTGTCCCACTACACCTCTCGTATTTAAGGTTTAGAATCATGTGTGCGGGGGCACACATGATTCTAAACCTTAAGGCCCCCACCCTGCTAGCTAAATGGTTGTTTTTGGATATGCGAAAAAATTCATGGCAGTAGTACAGATAACCAAATTAATCGACCGTGACGTACCTATATCGATGTATGGGTGAACATGTTTTTCAACTACAATATTCAGTTTGTTTTTGGGTTAAATTCATCCCAACTACGGAACCCTTCATTTTGCGTGGTCCGACACGCACTTGGTGGGTTTTTTTTTCTTCTTAATAATAATTCGTCTTTGGTCTTTTATGGTATCAAACAATATCTACAAAACTTTCCCACGGTCGAGGCATCAAATAAGGTGAATAGATTCACGGATGTAAGGACCAAATTGTTTGTAAGGCAAGCTCAAGGCCTAAATTAAGACGCTGCCAACAGCTAAACCGCGGTCACTGTCAGACAGTCTAAAAAAGAAAGACAAGCGCCATGACACAACGCTTGTAATTTATTGCAAAATATGAAGGAACTATCTATTTACTTAAAAATGGGTGTAGTAATCGAAAAGAGAAAACAACCAATTTAAGTTCTGCATTCAAATAAGACGTTCTTGTTATTAATTGAATACCAACCGTACGTTAATATTTAATTACAGATATTTTTAATTGGAACGCAAAGTAAAAGGTTAGTTTACCGTTCATTTGTACCGAGTTTTTTTTTTTCTAAACGTGTTTTGGTAACAATATTTTTTTCCGCTACCACAAACTATAATTATATATAATTATAGATTTGGCATTTTTTTTTGTTTCAGACAAGCGTACTTAGATCATTTGCCTCTTGTCAGCGCTTTATGAATAAAATCGAAATCCCTTAATGTTTATAAGTGAAACCAAATTACTTTCATCAGCTTTCTACGTACTCTTAAATACATAAATATTTTTTTTTAAATAAAATTTTATTTCAGTTAAACTTTACACTACAATATTTAATATTACACAGAGGCCTCCTTTTAAGTATAAAAAATACCTGTGCTAGGAGACCCCGCTCTTCTAAAACTAGAAACAATAATAATGTAGGAGTGTACATAAAATCAATTCAACTTATATAGGCAGATGAGTGTGTGTGCGTGAGTGTGTTTAGGGGTGTGTTTAGGTGTGTGTCTGGGGGTGTGACTGTGTGTGTGAGTGACTGTCGCTTATTTTCAAATTATCGCATGATGATTTGTAAAAGAGTTTCAATGTCGTCATAGCTCTTGCATTTTAGCCAGTCTATTAATGTTTTTTTAGATTCTCGATAAGTCATGGGATACATATATCATATATAAAAGTTTATTTAATGTGTTGTAGATGAAAGCGGATTGTATGGTGAACTGTATTTTTGCATATGAGGTTTTAACCGACGTGTTTTAACAAAAAAAGAAGAATATATCTTGTTGCACCGGAAGCAACAAGATATATTCTTCTTTTTTTGTTAAGGCTAGAATAATTCGCATAGCAAAGAATTTTATGTAGTTTCAAAGCAGAATGGAGTTCGTATAATTTCCTGACTGTGAGAAGGCCACTTAGTGAGTAAATTATTTCAGTAGGGAATCTATACGGTTTAAAATACATTACTTTCAAGAGAGACCTTGGCGCTCTTTCCAGTTCTAGGAATTTGATTTTAGTGGCCCCGCCCCATACAGGTATACAATAAACTAGAACTGACTGGGCCAGTGATACGTATATTTGGTTTAATGGAGTCTTTGAGATAACATGTCTGTCCTGAAAATCCAAATGAGTTTTCTGGTTCGAGACAATCATGAACATATCCGTGTGTAAATGCCAAGATAATCGCTGGTCTATCATAATACCTAAATATTTTATATCAGTCACTTTTGCTATTCCAAGAACAATCTATGCTAGTAGGATGATCACAGCTATGTATTCTAAGGTTATGATTAGGTCCAGATTGACTATTGTTGTAGTTTGTAAATGCAATATATTTAGTTTTAGAGGTTAAGTGTTAGTAAAAAAGAATTTAACCATTTAGCAATACTTATGAGTCCCTTTTCAGCATATTCATATGCAGATTCCCAGGTATCTCCAGTGAAAACAATGGATGTGTCATCTACATAGGAAAAAACACGTCCATTTTCAAGTTTCATTTTGCAGAGGCTATTTATGTATATTAGGAAAAGCGTCGGCTCCAGAATACTGCCTTGTGGGACACCGAAGCTCACCTTTAATTCATCGCTAACGTAGTTTTCTATTTTTACACGTTCTATCTTGGAGGTAATCTGTTAGCAGAGCCAAAGGGACTCTTCTTACTACTACAATTTACTTCGCGAGGCAGCCAGAGGACCAACCCTTTGTACCCATAACTCATAATCTCCGTACATAGATAGATTATTAATATGGAAGTTTGCAGACGACCCTTGCTGGTTGTACGTCTACATAAGCTAATTTAACCACATAAACGACACCCGAAGGAGTCGGAACTCGTCGATAGGAATAGGGCTAGGAATAGGGATAGGCTTAGGGTTGTACTAACTAAATTAGACCTTTATAATTTAATTTGTTAATCTATTGATTCAATAGGATGTAGTACTCAGGAAGTGAGAGATGACTAGGTATTTTAACGAAGCGAATTTTTAAGGTGATTCTGTCCATTTCGGAATTGATCCATAAAGACGAACCAAGAAGTAATTACGTAAGGATCGGTGTTTTGGTGTTAAATTTTAGTGAAGAATAAAGCAAAAATAAAATAAATACTTATCTATCATACAAGCTGGAGCCTTTCGCTTTAAAAAAGGCATGACTTTATATAATTATGTATAATATGTGTGTATTTCATAATTGTATAATAATATAAGTAGTCGTATTGCATTTCCACATTATTTAAATGTTAGCTATGACATTCAGTGGCATGTATAATGTATGAAAATTAAAATGTAAAAGAGATCAAAATATATTCCTGTAAAACACGTCACATCATAACTTTGACAACCTGATAAAATACCTTAGATTATATTGTGCTCTAAGTAAAAGACAATTTTTCTCAAGAAAAACTGAAACACGTTAAAACATTTTTGAACACGACAACCCTGATCCTGTTGGGAACTTCACTAATCCCAGACCTATCAACTGATATTTGGTCTGGTCTAGACCAAATCCAAATACATGTTGACTGGTCTAAGGGCTGGTTCACATTTGGTTGTACCGACAATTTTATCAGATCCTACTAATGTGAACATCATCTACTTTCCCAACTACATTATTGGGGTCGGCTTCCAGTCTATTCGGATGCAGCTGCATACGAGTAATTTACAAAGAGCGACTGCCTATCTGACCTCCGCAACCCAGTTCCTGGTTAACACGAATACCCTAGCAAGATTGGTTTTCAGACTTTTCGGCTTCTGTAGTAGCAACTGTCAAAGATTGACAGTCACGATCATGTGATTTCCGAGGCACGACAGGATCTAGATATATTACTATATGGATAAGTAGCTTTTGCCCGCGGCTTCGCTCGCGTTAATTTAGAATTTGACAATAATTTCGGGTTTTACATCCCATAAAATAATTCAATCATGATTTGAAAGACACGTGGCGCCATCTATTATCATAAGAACGTTATTGTTGTTTTCCTCTGGAACAGTAATTTTTTTCGGGACGAAAAGTATCCTATGTCCGTTTCTTTACACCTGACAACGTATTTGCAAAATTGCAGGATGATCGGTTCAGTGGTTTAGGCGTGAAAAGGTAACAAACAAACTAACTTTCACATTTATAATATTAGAGTTTTGAAGTTAGGATTATCCATCCACGGTTCTACCTCGGAGAGTGTAGCTTGATCTTGATCGATCGACCCGTGTCACTGTTTCTTAGCCACGAGTCCCCGACTAATGTGAACAGTCCCATAGACCTATTGAGCCCTCTAGTTCTATTAAAATACATAGGTAGGCCAATTCACATCAGTCACACTGATCGGAGGAGCAGTGGTGGCTCAGTGATAATGGCCACGACGTACGAGTTGTAGGTCATGGCTTTAAACTCAAGCAGGCGCTTTACTTTGTGTAAATAATTTCGTCATCACTGCTTTCAAAACGTTGAAGGAAAACATCGTGAGGAAACCGGCATGTCCTAGAACCAAAAATTCGAAGATATATGACATCTACCAACACGCACTGACCCCGCGTAGTAGATTACAGCCCACTTCTAATTGAAGAGAGGAGGCTTATTTCTAAGCAGTGGGATGTTATGGCTGATTATGTTATAAAAAATTTCTGACATTTTTTAAGTAAGATAAGATAATTTTCATTTGTTCAAAATATTATATTTGTGATATATATATATTTTTTTATTATTAGTGATCTTCTTTAATGACATTTAATTTTAATTTATGACATCATTCACTTACTATAACATTCTATAAATAGGTACTGGCAATTTTCATTTTAATACAGACGCCAGCAGGTCAAGCTACCCGAAACTGCCAAATTTTCCCAATTAACCTTGAACCTTATGCTTTAACGATAAAGTTGAAAATCTTTTAAATAAATTTGACAGTAGCTTGATGTGCTGGCGTCTGTACAATAACTTACTGCAGACATTTTTGTTTGTTTCTCATTACACATAATATTTTATCTAATTATCTTATCGACATTTTTCTGCGTGATTGAAATTCTTAATGCGATAGAAGATCTAATTTATTTACTTGTTTATTTGTGGTTCATATCTGTATTAATTTCTCGTTTTAATTATATTGCATATATTACTATTTTTGTACGCCCTAGAGGCAAAACATAGCGCCCTCATGTATTACCAAATAAGAACTTATAATGTACCTATGTTTTAAAATAAATAAATGAATATGAATATGCCATCGATCGAACTGATAAACGTGTTGGTCTGGCGTAACGTGAACCAGGTCTATATACATCTGGACCAGCCTGTTAAGACCTCCACATAATATTGAATTATTAATACATAGCCGCCGGCGCACAGTGGGCCCATACTGAAAATTAGTGGACTTAGGCAACAAAGTTCCTATATCGATGCGATTTTTTTTTATATGACGTGTTATATTATTCCTGACAACTTTTATTCTTATAAAATTTCTTCTAAAGTTGATAGTTTGTCTTGAAAAAAATTAATTAGATTTTTTTGTATGGAGCGAATCACATTTAATTTTTTTTCTTCAATTGTACTAATATGTTGAGTGTGTGGCGTGAGTATATGATAGCTAGGGTCATTCTCTATCCACGAAAAAAAAATCAGCGCCGGCCATCTGCGGCAGCGCGAGTAATCATTCGGTAAAAAAATAATAATTTGGAAGAATTTTTTTGTCATTTAAAATAAATTCAAAGCATATTTTTTGTCTCATTTGGCTGTTTTCACCTTCTTTTTAGTTAAATAAATAGTTTTAATAGCGCATACGTACTTAGAACTAGTAATTCTGGTAGAGATTTAGTTATTATTGCATGTTATCGGTACAAATGAGTCATCAATCACAATGCAGGTGCTCTGCATTGTGATTGATGACTCATTTGTTTGTGCGCGCATAAGTAATGAGTCATCGAAAAATGCTCGTCTCTGATTGGCTGTGTTATTTTTTAACTGCACGTTATCTATTGTTGAATAAATATATCGTAATGTTTCAGGTTATACTAATTTTGTTAATGATAGGTGAAATAATTTAAATTTGTACGGGCAAGTCGTTGATAATTATCTACATAATCAACTGTATGTATATTATTATAGTATAAGTTATCGTACGTATGATCAATATGAAACTGTGAAGTAATTGTAGCCCTGAAAAGGGCTGTTTGTCATATTCCTAACCCTGATGGGCTTTTGTGGGAATAATTTAGAGCCGGATCACATTATTTCTTGTTCCAGAAGTGTTAGTGGGTCCGGCAAATTTTCGGACTCTGCTATGAGGCATTCTTCTTCCTCCATAATTTCACTGTCACAGGGAGGCTCAGTAGTCTGTAACAACTGAGTTGCTTCAGGCAACAACTCATTATGAACCTGTTTCATTATTTTAGGCCTTATGTAGGATATGTGGGGAACAGAGCTTATTAGAAGTCCATGGAGGATGTCTTCGTTTGTTGCTATTCTCCCCGTTTTCCGAGTGTGCCTCTCCCTGACGTTTCTGAAGTCCTTATTACGGGCTTCCGAAGCTTCTTCAGATAAGGTACCTAAAACGAATAAGTACATTCATTTTAATTTCAAAACGCAATCGAGTCAAATAATACATCAAACTATATTTATTTTTTACTTACCGATTGGCAAAACACCAAAGTGGTTACAGATCTCTGCACCGTGCATTAGAAGTTTATGTACACTAACTGGCATGTAGTACCACGAATAGTGTTGCACGTACACATCAGCTGTTTCTCTACAGTATCTTCTAAAATTTTCACAGTCAATGTTTTTGCCTGATGATATGGCTTGTAGAATAACGGAAAATCTGAAAATCAGATTTTCGTCAATTCCCGTTATTCTGGAAGATCTTTTGTAATCTTGGAAAAAGCGCCTCGCTGTATTCCCGTCGTTTGTAGTTCCAAAACCCTAAAATGGGAAAACAATACTGTAATATACAATACATAGAGATATAATTCACAAACAACATAAAGAGAGCGAAAATTAAATACATACCTGTTTGACTATATCAATCAGCATTCCAGTTTGCTCACGAAACTCTTGCTGTGTGGTATTTTTTTTAGCTTGTTTCAAAGCCTTATGTTCGCCGCGAGCAGTCCATCGTTGAAAATCCAGATTATAAGATATATGGAGAAGACATTCCATACACCGAATCTTCATATGCAGTGAAGAAATTCCTTGTTTGTAAATTTCTTCACGAAGTGGTTTAGAAGTCAAAGCGTCTAAATTATTCATCTCACTCGGTTTTGCCAAGCAAATGGGACACGTTGCATATGATGGTACTCCAGCAATAATATTGGCCACTTTTCCATCAATCATGGTCATATGCAATTCATGTGATACAATAATATTTCCACACTGTGTAGATATTCGTTCATCAATTTGTTTTTTCATCTCAGACTTTATAAAGTCAGCTGTCTCCGAAGTGAAAGTGAACTTCACTGGTCGACAGTACAGAGTTGAGCAAGGTGTGGGGTTCTCCCAAACTAGATTTTCATTCCCAGATGATGGCCTAGTAGACACTAGCCGAAGAGGGACGATGCTTATCATGACTACTGATGAATCATCGAACTCTGTAGCTGTGTTTGACGTTTTCTGTTTATAGTTACTCTGCGACGAAGAACCATCAAGTCCCCATTTCCAGGTCAACTTGAGTTCTTCATTTTGAGACCTATCAACAGTATTTATATCAAGTAATATCCTCTCCACAGTGTGGTCCAATAGCGCTTGCAATTTAATGTGAGCTCCGTTTTCGGTAATCTCCATACTCTCTTGTGGTGGGTAACATCTTTTCTTGGCATTTACAAGCTTTGGATAAGATGGAAAGGCAGCACAGTTTTCTTCTTTCAGAAATTGTCGAAGAGCTAAGTACTTCCATTTCGAGAGCGCAACTGATGTATAAAGAGCTAAAAACTTATCTTCAGAGACAGTACTTAAGCTCTGCTTTTTGAATAGTCTCTCTTCTACTTCGGATAGCGCATCTGGATTACTGGAAAGGTATTCGACCACTTTTGCCAGATTCGTTTTGCCGTTGTCTTTCAATTTTTTTATGTACCAGTGCTGCAACTCTTCCTCGGAATTTTCTTCTACTATTGAAGTAGAACGTCTTTTCTTTTGCTTATTACTTAACTCTTCGAACGGTTTTCTGTGCTCCTTTTCTGTAGATGTTCCCGCTTTCGCAGTACATACTGCAAGAGTAGGAACATGGCAATCTATATCCACAAGCTCAGATAAGGCTGCGTCCGAAAAGCCCATCACACTTCTCAGATCAACACTGTCACAAACAGGCCAGTTGATATTTTTCCAACCACTTGCGATTAATTACACGATTCATAAAAGTTTTTTGATTTCTACTTGACTCTATCTACTTTTTATTTAAATTTACACAAAAAAGTCGACAGAACTCCTTGATTCGGTTCTTGTCTTCTTCAGAAACTTCGGTAGTCAAGACAGAAATGATACTTTCATATAGAAACATATGATTTTTCAGATCACCGCCACTTCTTAATTTCACAAAAAGATCTAGGTTGGTACAAAATCCAGCCATAGTTCTAATGTAAATATAAAATACAAGTATTTCACTGTGTTCACAAACAAGCGACAAGAGCGAAACTAGATGGACTTAATGAATGTCTTTATATTTATAGTTAGTGTTAATTACGCAAGTAGTGGACATAACAGTGAGTGAAAATTATTCAGCCAATCAGAGACGAGCATTTTTCGATGACTCATTAGTTATGCGCTTAGCCGAGTGCACAAACAAATGAGTCATCAATCACAATGCAGGTGCTACCGATAACATGCAATAATAACTAAATCTCTACCAGAATTACTAGTTATAAGTACGTATGCGCTATTAAAACTATTTATTTAACTAAAAAGAAGGTGAAAACAGCCAAATGAGACAAAAAATATGCTTTGAATTTATTTTAAATGACAAAAAAAATCTTCCAAATCATTTTTTTTTTACCGAATGTTACTCGCGCTGCCGCAGATGGCCGGCGCTGATTTTTTTTTCGTGGATAGAGAATGACCCTAGCTATCATATACTCACGCCACACACTCAACATATTAGTACAATTGAAGAAAAAAAATTAAACGTGATTCGCTCCATACAAAAAAATCTAATTAATTTTTTTCAAGACAAACTATCAACTTTAGAAGAAATTTTATAAGAATAAAAGTTGTCAGGAATAATATAACACGTCATATAAAAAAAAAATCGCATCGATATAGGAACTTTGTTGCCTAAGTCCACTAATTTTCAGTATGGGCCCACTGTGCGGCGGTTCAGCAAGTAATCAGTTGTTTAATAATGAACTTAAGACTTCGGTATAGTTTGGACAGCTAATTATTCAGATTTCTCTAGGGCATTTTAGTTTTTGCGTGATAGTCTAAATTTCGGCTACGGGTAGTCTTAATACCGACCTATATTGCCTCAAAGCCTCTTCTCATATAGAGAAGGCATGAACATTGATCAGCACGTTAGCTCAAGGCGGATTGGCGATTTTATACCTACTTAGCTAAGTATATTAATTACCGTTTTTTAATTATTAGTTAATTACTAGCAGCGCCTCGCGGTTTCACCCGCATAAGTCTCGATCCCGTGGAATTATGACAATAAAAAAGTAACCCAGGTCATGGTCTACTTATGTGGCAAATTTCATCTAAATACGTTCAGGCATTTTAGCAGAAAGCATAACAAAACAAACATACAAAAAATCTAATATTTTCTCATTATAATATTAGTTTAGATAAGATCCAGGTTTCCTCATGATGAGTTCTTTCCGCGATGTCAGTGATGTTCAAGATAAAAGCAAGTGCCGCGTCTTAAAATATGTCGTCAAACACACAGTCATCCAGAAATTTCTCCCTCTCCCTCTCAACCATTTTATACAAATCGTATTAAGTTTGGTACATTATTTTCGCTGTGTTTGCAATGTTAGACAAATCTCCCCTGAGATCTAAAATAAGCGCTTTCCTTTAAAACTCTGTTAGAATTTTAAAACGTTTGAAGTTCGTCGCTTACTTTGATAAAACGATTTGAAGCGTGTACGTACTTTGTACGATGAGAAAAGTACATTCAGTAACTGTATTAGTACTTTTACGGATTTGTACGAGTAATGAGCAGTCTTGATTCTTGATTTACTGTTGACAGTGTTTTCCAGGGTTCAGAAACCGCTTAATTTTCTATGTAACCTTAACCGTTATTAGAAAGGTTTTCGAACAATTTTCTTTTTAATTATTTAGTATTTTGTTACAAAATCAATGCTGAACTTAATGTGACGAAGCAATCTTTGAAGCTTATATCAATTGTATCA
The DNA here is from genome assembly GCA_963921375.1 of Tiliacea citrago. Taxonomy (NCBI): domain Eukaryota; kingdom Metazoa; phylum Arthropoda; class Insecta; order Lepidoptera; family Noctuidae; genus Tiliacea; species Tiliacea citrago. The sequence continues at coordinate 11,141,525 of OY992804.1, forward strand.
AAAATAATTGCCCGTGTCTATAAGGCGTGCTCAATCTTTGTCCACTTTTAAAATTCAGGTAAAAAAACACGTCCTCACTTCTTAAACATCATCATTACATAATACAGTTCCTTGATCTTGTTTCATGATTATTATTGTATATATATATTTATATAGATAAGTGTATTGCTTTATGTATGTATGTATTTATTGTATATGTAAATGGTACACCACTGACTACCTGCAGTATTGTCTCTCCTTCTCCTTTTAATCCATCCAAAGGTTGTCTGTAAAAGATCGCTTTTAGCGATAAGACCGCCCCTTGTGTCACCCTATGTAAAATTTCAACATTTGTATCTGTAATTTTTATGGTGTACATAATAAAGAGTATTCTATTCTATTCTGTTCTAATTTGTATTTTCGGAAATGTGTTTTTTTTGGTCTTTTGATCTTGTGTAATGTCTTTCTGTGCATAGTTCCTACATTGGCATGAACTTATTCTTTCACCACGAGTTGCCAATATTTCTGACATAAGAATTTAATATGTTCACGTAGCTCAGGACGTTTTGAAGTATTGAAGTATTTATTAGACATTGTACGAGTAAGTGAAGCGTACAAACATGTGACGTCCGGATATGGGTTTAGCACTCACTTTCTTGCTGCATTGTATATGTCGCAGGCAATTTGTTTAATTCAGCTTTTTACAAACGGCGTCGTCCGTTTAAAAACGCTCCCAGTTATGAAAATATACCGAAAGCAAAATGTAAATTGCCTTGTCACTATAATATAAATATATATAATATGCCACAAAATTTGATGCACAATTCAAACGCAGTTAACAAAATGCCACTGCAAATAAAATTTAAGTATTCAGTAAATTTCTGAGGCCGCTCGCTGGGCTCGCGCGGTTGATCAGGGTTATAACCTAACCTAATCCATTTGGTCGAGGTGTCCGGGTTTAGTTACTGCGACCAATTGGCTCACGCGTGGTTGGTCACAGTTCCAACCGAACCTACAATAAAAATCAATGTCGAAATTATAACAATTGGAAGAGTTGCCAATTATTTGCCTTTGACATAGTTCATAACTGTACGATATATATAACTGACGACGCCGTATGTATAATGACGAATCATACAATCTGCCTATGACAGTCATATTTCTAGTATATAAGGCCGAGTTAGGCCTACTGATGTCCTCAAATACATGTACATCTTTCCAATTGATAGGTAGGTATAACAAAGATAACATAATAGAGATTTTCACCGCAGACGAAGCCGCAGGCACAACTATACTCCATTTGAAATAAGATAAGACATATAAATAAACATTTTTTACAAAAGTCAAAGTCAGAGTCAAAGTCAAACCATTTATTTCAAATAGGCACATAAGAGGCACTTTTGAACGTCAAAATTTACAAAAAAAAATAGAGTTGATTCTAGTTGCCCCTTCCAAAAGGTAGTTTCGTATGGAGAAGAATGGGCAAGAAACTCCACCGGTACTCTTTTAAAAATGTTTACAATATTTTGTTTGATTACATTAATTATATATGATCTACGCAATTCTGCATTGTCATACGTAATATTTTTGAAAAACGTGTTTATTGTGGCGATTTTTCGCGGTTAATATTCAAAGATCACATCAAAAACTTTGAGGGATTGGTATTTTGCCCAGTAATTTTGTCCAAAATCACCATCAATGTGTATAAAATAAACCAGTGATCAAGATTAACTCATATAACTTTCCGAGTTTTTTATCGTCTTCAATATTTTCACGTACTTATTACTTTAACCTCAGAACGCCCTAAAAATAACAGCTCACATAAAAAGCAATATCCACCACAAGCATTTCCAAAATAGAATAGCATTACCCACATGATTATTTGCGTAGGTACTTACCTTTTTACGGCTACCGAAAAACGACTTTAATTTTAGCCAAGATTATAAGCATATTTTGTTTTTTATGTAACTGCGATGAAGAAAAACCGGCCAAGTGCGTCTCAGATCACAATGAAGGGTTCCGCAGTTGGGATGAATTTATATCTCAAGACTTAACTTAACATTGTTGAAAAACATGTTCCGCCATACATTCCAACTGAAAATGTAAGTTTGTACGGACAATATTGAGTGATTTACCATGTTATTTTAAGACCATAGACTTCTTATAGGTTTTCCTGTAATCTTTAAGCATATAACTATTCTCAGCTCAGCTCAGCACGGCTCAGCAGTTTCGGAGATAAGGGGTCATGGTAAATTTTCATCTACTTTCTTTAATAACTTTAAAATTATTATAAAAATATATTTGAAATCTTGATAACAAGTCCTTCCATATGTCTTACGGTACAGTTTGCAAAACTTGTTTTTTTTTTGTTATTGTTTTGTACGGAGTTTTGTTAACTCATCATTCACACACTCATTTGATCTTTTATATTATGATTCATACATACAAAATATAAGAGAATAGATTTTGGGACTGGATCAAGATAATAGCGTCTAATGGAATCCCTTGATTAGTAAAATTGTGTCTTTCCAAACACAGTAAGAAAAAAATAGTTATTCATGAAAACAGAACATTCGTGATCAAATCACAAGGGATTTCCTACAAAACTCTGATTTCATCGTTCCCTTGCATACTTATTTCCCCTATGTGCATACATGAGTATATAACAAGTACCTAGAATACATTCAGGAAATCTATTTTCAGTCATGTTTCTGTGAAAAACGGAATAGAATTTTGGTCATTTGGTTCAATATTGGTTAAAAATAGGAAGCAATTTTATGAGGAGAGAGCGCTAGGCATGGAACTAAGATGTATATTTTAAAGATAGCGAAGCATAACACTGACCTACTCTCTAAATCCGTCAACGAAGATACGGGCCCGTCCAAGAGTAGTTCGAAACTTCGTACGAAACGCTTGTACGTGTAATATTTAATTAATACACGTATCTTGTGCACTAGATCTAGGTTTCAAACCAAGCAAAAAATAAAAAATTGCAGAAACGAATTCAGTATAAATCTGCAAAAATCTGCTTTTTTGCACAAATGTTACTTGAACTTTGGCGGTTCATAATGTACTCATAAATTGTAAAAGTAAAGAAAACATCATCATAGAAACCTCGCACATGTAATGGAAATTCTAAACGATAAACATTTATTTCACAAACTTGTAAGGCTTATACAAAAAGAAGTATTTCTTGGAACAAGTTTTATGAAATTTCCGCACACTATTTTTCGTTCAATGTTATCGCGTTCTCACTTGCTTGTTAGTAGTTCTCACTTGCGCTGAACGAAAGAACAAGCTTTTCAACCATGCTCACTTTGATGATAGACGGACCGGGAAGGGCCCTCTTAATCGTGCTTAGGGAGTAGACCACCAGATGAGTATCAGCGTAAGTAAGAGTTTGGTACAATAAAGCTACGGTTTCCTAGATGAAGAGCGGTGGTCGTCATGCAATATTATAACGGCCCTGAAAATCTGTTATGTCAGTATTTGACATTTATCACCTGTCAAGACTTTTCCCAACTATGTTGGGGTCGGCTTCCAATCTAACCAAATGCAGCTGAATACCAGTATTTTACATGGAGTGACTGCCTATCTGACCTCCATAACCCAGTTACTGGGTAATACGATAACCCTTGGTAAGACTGGTTGTCAGACTTTTTGGCTTCTGACAACCCGTAATGACTGTCTAAGATTCACGAAGGACAGCCAAGACTAACGGCTTAACGTGATTTCTGAGACACGGAGTGATCTTGGTAAGTATGTAAAGATAGTCACCCATCCGCGGACTAACCGCGGCAAGCATAGCTTTTTATGGAAGCGAGCTTCACCCGGAATCCTCAACCACAGAGGAACAGGCCATCTTACCTTTAACTGCCGAAACACAACAATGCTGTTAACATTGTTGTTGGCGACAGACTTAGATAAGATGATGGTAGCTAGCCAGGTGGACTTAGAACAACCACGAAGCAATCCCAGCAGAAAAAAATCTCCTGCTGGGAATCGAACCCGGGACCTCTGGGTCTGAGACAGGTTGTCTTACCCCTAGACCACAGAGGCGGTTAAAAGTATTTGGACTCTGTATTTGGACAACCGTATTGTGTGATCATTTACCGCTTTCTTAAGAAACCAGAGCTTTATAAGGATAGGCATAATTAGTCTTATTTCTCTACAAATGTAATACGGAGAAAGAACGAAATTATAATCTCAAATTCGTCCTATACGCCCTTAAATTTAATGGAAATTCCCACACATTACACTACAGAGGTAGGCAAAAATGATGTGTGAGAGTGTCGTTTAACTCGGTAATTTTAACGGATAACGGCTAGTAGGCCGGGATTAGGACTCGGTATTATGAGCTAGTAAATGTTATCGTTCTGCTGAAATATGTGGGTAGTAGGCATAATTTATTAATATTTTTATGAGGACCATGAAGGTGAAGGTATAAAGGTTTTGGGGAGAAAAGAACCAAAACCAAAATGCCTTACCTAAACAGTGGCAAAATTGGAGAGAAAAGGACCAAAAGCAACATGCCTTACCTAAACAGTAGCTAAATTGGCAAGACAAGGACCAAAAGCAAAATGCCTTACCTAAACAGTAGCAAAGTTGGAGAGAAAAGGACCAAAAGCAAAATGCCTTACCTAAACAGGACCAAAGTTGGGAAGACAAGTACCAAACCAAAATGCCTTACCTGTAGTGTTTAGACACTAGCAAAATTTATTAGTCGGTGCCTATCGCGCCCGCGATTTCGCCCGAGTCTGTTCGAGCGTTTACCTAAGTATCGAAGTTGGGCAGAAAATGACCAAAATACCTAAACAGTATCAAAGTTGGGGAGAAAGGACCATAACCAGGATGCCTCACTTAATCAGCTGCAAAGATTGGTCCTTAAGAAAGAAAGAAAAAATATTTATTGGAACTCACACAGGAGATCTGAAATTAAACTAAAACACACTCTTAAACATAAAAAAAACAAAATAAAAAAAATAGAAAGTCTTGTACGAGGCCAAAAGGCTCCTATATGAGCATGATGCTGCGACAATTAGAAATAAGTACCGCAGCGTGCCTTCGTGCAGATGCTTACAGTGTTCCGAAAGTGGTCCATTTTTGGGCAAAAGAAATTATAAAGTTTCAAGAGATTTAAAAGAAAAAGGATTACTATACGAGTAATAAATAAATAAATCAACCTGTGTTGTCCAACTTCAGGGCAAAGTGTTGCCTTTCCTTTTTCCGCTCAACACGATCCTGCGCCAATCTGGAATGACTATGCCATAAAAAATTCATAATGGCCGAGGCTTGGCTGTTGTTATCTATACTAAAATATAAATATTACATACATATTAATAAATAAAATTGATGTGTCCGTTTGTAATGTCAAAATAACAGCATTTTACAAAATTCTTATGAAAGTTTATACGGTACATCAAAAAGGCAATTTTTTACATTTTGTGTCTTCTTGTCTGCTTGTTCCAGCTAATCTCTGATTGGAGGATTGATTTGTACGGGACCTTCACTGGCAGATAGTGGAGGTTATAAGGACTAACTTAAGCTACTTTTATTTTAGAAAAAGCCTCGCGGCGATGCCGCGGGCAGCAGCTAGTTTTTTTAGGGTTCCGTTCCAAAGGGTAAAACGAGAACCCTATTACTAAGGCTCTGCCGTCTGTCTGTCCGTCTGTCACCAGGATGTATCTCATGAACCGTGATAGTTAGACAGTTAAAATTTTCACAGATGATGTATTTCTGTTGCGCTATAACAACAAATACTAAAAAACAAAATAAAATAAATATTGAATGGGGCTCCCATACAACAAACGTGATTTTTTTTGCTCGTTTTTGTTCGATATTGATAACGGCAACAGGTAGACGCTTGAAATATTCACAGAATATTAAGTTTTAAAATTAAATAAAAATAAAACAAATATTTAAGGGGGCTCCCATACAGCAAACATGATTTTTTTGCCGTTTTTGAGATAATGGTACGGAACCCTTCGTGCGCGAGTCCGACTCGCACTTGGCCGGTTTTTTTAGTTTACACTGCTAGTTGATGAATATTATACTGCGATTATCAGAAATTCGTGACCATAACACCATCTGTACAACTTTCTCCATGGGACCAACATCGTAAGCGCAAAAAAAGAATCAGCTGTCCTACACAAAACTTCAATACCTACTCGACCCAAACATATACAACGTGGCGATTAGGTTATCACATTAATTCAAACCACGTATTCTACATTACGTATTTTAAGCATACATAAATAAAATAATTAATAAAAGTTAACATTCTACCCGTGAGACCTTTTTTTCCCTTTTAGTATTTAACAACATCATGTATTATAACGCCCCGCGCGTGAGCGCAAGTACCTACCCTCCGCTAGTCTCACTGTCGTTTGGCGTGTGCGCCGCCCGCCGCCTATAGTATCAAGGGTAGATTATTTATTGCCAATTTTTACGCTATTTAGTTTGTTAGAAAAATTCAGTTTTCTATTTTTAGGTCTATTTTTATTTTTATTATTTTAACAGACTGATAACAACTTGTAATAACCGCTGTACTATTTAATGTGATAACCTAATCGCCACGTTGTATACAGTTGATCTGTATAGTAGCTGGCAATATAAAAGCTCAGTCGTCATTTATAAAAAATGCTGTTAGCATTGTTGTGTTTCGGCAGTTAAAGGTAAGATGGCCTGTTCCTCTGTGGTTGAGGATTCCGGGTGAAGCTCGCTTCCATAAAAAGCTATGCTTGCCGCGGTTAGTCCGCGGATGGGTGACTATCTTTACATACTTACCAAGATCACTCCGTGTCTCAGAAATCAAGTTAAGCCGTTAGTCTTGGCTGTCCTTCGTGAATCTTAGACAGTCATTACGGGTCGTCAGAAGCCAAAAAGTCTGACAACCAGTCTTACCAAGGGTTATCGTATTACCCAGTAACTGGGTTATGGAGGTCAGATAGGCAGTCGCTCCATGTAAAATACTGGTATTCAGATGCATCCGGTTAGAGTGGAAGCCGACCCTAACATAGTTGGGAAAAGGCTAGGCAGAAGATGAAACTCTTATGATTTTACATTCTGTGATTACCTATACTCACACACTGAATATTTTTTTTTTTTTTTTTTTTTTTAAAACAGATACTTTTACGATGTTTGTAAATATGTGAGCACCATGTATCAATCCCATAATTAAGTTATTTTTCATTGCTCAGTTTTTAATTCTTTTTACCTATTATGGTATAGTAATTTTATTCGAGGTGCATCGTCTTCACATAATTATAATCATATAATTAATTAAACAAAATATTGTAAAACATTTTTAAAAGAGTAACGGTGGAGTTTCTTGCCCACTCTTCTCCATACGATACTACCTTTTGCAAGGGGCAACTAAAATCAATTCAATTTTTTTGTAAATTTTGTCGTTCAAAAGTGCCTCTTAAGTGCCTATTTTAAATAAATAATTTGACTTTGACTTTAATTTGACTTTGACTTTAATTTGACTTTGACTTATTATAGTTATGGTGCAAATACGAGAAAGAGTTGAATCCAACAAGATCTACATTGTGTTCAACAGTATCAATCAATCGAAGAGTTTTATTAGTTTTTATTTTATTTTCTTCATATAATTATTTTATTTTTATTTTCATGCACACTTGTTTTCTCAACTCACTTTAGACATTGGCAGAATAGTCGTCACCGGCTTTGCTTGCCATACAACAAAAATAGAATAGAATAGAGAAAGAGTTGAGAGTACTCTGATGCGTAATGCATAGTTTCGTATGATTGGAATTTCTGACTAGTTTCCTACTGAAACAAGCCAAGCAAGTCTGATAACAGAAATATTTGATGACCTGTATCCGTGTTATTTAGATAACATTTACTAAAGACTACTATTTCAGCTTGTCTGTTTGGCGCCGGACGTAAAGAATAGCACCACCCTATTTCTTCCCGTGGGTGTCGTAAAAGGCGAATAAGGGACTTACTAGAGAATGGGCAGCAGCGTTTTCTATGCATTTTGACACCATACTGCGATCGCCACCCCGCCTGCCTAGCGTGGTGATTATGGCAAACCCTTTGGCCTATGTCCAGCAGTAGACGTCATTCGGCTGAAATTACTACTTCAGCTACTTCTTCTTTCAGTATACTTGGGATTCGATGGGAGACGATGTTCGGAAAATCAATAACTGGTGTTACTTGGAAGACGATGACCAACGAGGGTGGCAAGCTCTATGAGAGGATTTGGGGAAAACTCAAGACAATATCAATTCCGATGGGTTATAATTAATATATTTAAGTCAAAGTCAAAGTCAAAGTCAAAGCATTTATTTCAAATAGGCACATAAGAGGCACTTTTGAACGTCAAAATTTACAAAAAAAATAGAATTGATTCTAGTTGCCCCTTCCAAAAGGTAGTTTCGTATGGAGAAGAATGGGCAAGAAACTCCACCGGTACTCTTTTAAAAAAGTTTTACAATATTTTGTTTGATTACATTAATTATATGATTATATGTGAAGACGATGCACCTAGAATAAAATTACTATACCATAATAGGTAAAACGAATTAAAAACTAAGCAATGAAAAATAACTTAATTATTAGATAGATACGTGGTGTTCACATATTTACAAACATCATACAAGTATGTTTTTCTAAAAAAATAAGTCAGTGTGTGAGTATAGGTTATCACAGAATGTAAAATGAATATCATAAAAATAACAGATTTTACCATAAAAATAGCAACCAGTTTGATTTTGTCTAGACTCTAGATTGTCCTATGGAGCTGGACCAGCATGTTTCCAAGCATTCCTGTCCTGGATATAATCCTCTAACTTGTAATATGCTTGTTTACAAAGTGTACTTTTAATATGTGTTTTAAATTTTCTCTCATTTAATTTCAATATATCACAAGGTATTTTGTTGTAACATTTAACACAGTACCCCATAAAAGATGTATGTACTTTAGATAATCTGAAAAATGGTTGATCTATTTTATCTTTATTTCTAGTATTAAAATTATGTCTATCGCTTATCTTGTTAAAAATATGTAGATTTTTCCTTACATACATAATATTTTCATAAATGAATTGGCAAGGTACCGTCATAATATTAATCCTTTTAAATAGTTCCCTAAGATATTCGCGGCGACGGAGATTATAAATTGCTCTGACAGCTCTCTTTTGCAAAATAAAGATGGACTCAATGTCAGCAGCCCGACCCCACAGTAAAATGCCATACGACATAATGCTGTGGAAGTAACTAAAATAAACCAAACGCGCGGTTTCTATATCTGTTAGCTGTCTTATCTTTCTAACAGCATAAGCGGCCGAGCTTAGCCGCCCCGCCAGAGAGGTTATATGTGGTCCCCATTGCAGTTTCTCGTCTATAGTGATTCCTAGGAAAACCGTTTGATTAATAAATTCCAGTTTTTCTCCGTTCAATATGATATCACATTCGCTACTTCTAACATTAGGTAATTTAAATCTAATACATTTGGTTTTTTTTTCATTTAATACCAAATTATTTACCGTAAACCAATCTTGGACCTGAAGAATAGAGTTATTCACTTCGTCAAGATTTTGTGATCGTCGATCTATTTTAAAGATCAATGATGTGTCATCAGCAAATAACACCATCTTCGGTTGATTTTGAAGTAATTGGGGTAAATCATTAATGTAAACTAAAAAGAGGAATGGACCCAATATCGAACCTTGAGGAACGCCCATTGCCATTTCAGACCCTAATGAGTTAACGCCGTTTATTTGAACTTTAACCTTTCTATCTTTTAGGTATGATCTTAGTAAATCAAGAGCTGCATTCCTAATCCCATAGTGCTCTAGTTTCAGCAAAAGTGTCTCATGGTTCACGCAATCGAACGCTTTAGAGAGGTCGCAAAAGATTCCAATGGCATCTTGTGCTTCCTCCCAGGCGTTAAAAATGTTCTTTATTAGGGTAACACCGGCGTCAGTGGTACAACGCCCTTTAGTGAAACCGTACTGCTGTTCATGAAAGATGGATTTTTTATTAAAGTGACGTAACATTTGATTGAGCATCAACTTTTCAAACACCTTACTGAGAACTGGCAGAATTGACACAGGCCTATAATTATTGGGTTCTTTACTATCTCCGGATTTGAACAAAGGAACTACTTTACTGTGTTTCATGAGATCCGGAAAGACTCCTTGATCCACACTGGTGTTAAATATAAAAGCTAAATAGGGCGCAATGGTTTCGATTATAGATCTACAGACTTTTACAGACATGCCCCAGAGATCTTCTGTTAATTTAATTTTAAGATCTTTAAAAGTTTTTATAACAGCCTGGGGGTTTGTATGTTGGAACCTAAATTCCAAAGGGCATACTTTTACATTCTTTCTAAGTAAGGCAGCCGAGAGCGCGGGTGAGGAATTTAAAGTTTCAGTAGTTTTAAGGGAAATATTAGCAAAAAAGTTTTCAAATTCCTGAGCTATTTCTACCTCTGAAGTGATGGGCCCATGTGCAGTTTCTAAATTTAATTCAGTATTACGCTGTTTTTTCCTACCTGTTTCATTATTTATTATTTGCCAGGTAGTTTTTATTTTATCATCAGCTGATTTTATTTTATTGCTAATATAAAGAGCTTTAGCTATTTTGCACACACTTTTAAAAGTTTTAGAATATTTTGCAACATATTGATGAAAGCTTGTATTATTCTTATGTTGCTTTAGGCCATAAAGTTCAAAAAGATTTTCCCTGCTTTTACGAATACCTGGAGTCGCCCAATCACTAAATACGAACTTTGTGTAAATACTTTTAGTCTTTAGTGGAAAAGTGTCATTAAATTGTGTGTTTAATAGTGAAAAGAACTCGGCGTAGAACTCATTTGGGTCACAAATATTATTAAATCTCTGAACACATAATGCACTGGCCAAAGAATTATTTAATTTCTCTAAATTTTTACTTGTAATTGGCCTAAACCTTATTTGAGTTTTTTGTACAGGCATATAGGAGCAAAATGTTATTGTTTGACCACTATGATCAGATGGCAACTTATTTACAATTTGTTTGTGTAAGTAATCACAATTACAAAAAATATTATCTATACAAGTGGCAGAAGAAGCTGTCACTCGGGTTGGTTCAATAAAAACATTTGACAAATCAAATGACCTAAAAAGACTCAATAATCTGACAGTGTTCGAGTTATTTTCTAATAAGTTAATATTAAAATCACCACATATGATTATTGACTTACTATTAGTACTAAGTTTTTTTAACACATCTTCCAGTACAGAATCGAACAAAGATAGATTCTGGTAACTTGGAGGTCTGTATACGCATACTATAACATGCTTATCAAGCTCAACACAGGACAATTCAATGGTGTGTTCAACCGACAGTCCGATGATGTCTTTCCGTTCTTTCGATTTGATAGAATTTTTAATTAATATTAATGATCCGCCATGTATCATACGTTTTCGGCTAAAATGGCTAACTACACAATAATTTTCATAATTAATTGACATCACTTGATGATCTTTTAACCAATGTTCTGTTAAACAAATGACATCAAACTTGGTATTTTCTAAAAACAATTCTATTTCCAGTAATTTGGAAGAGCAACCTTGGATATTTTGATGAAATAATTTTAAAGTATGTTGCACTCCCTTTGTTTTTTTTTTATGAGTTAAATGGCCAGAAGATACCTTTTTATTATTCGCTAATAATAATAATTGGTTATTTGAATGGGTAACTTCTGTTGTCTTACAGTCTAGTTTAAAGAATTATCTGGAGTGACCTCCACAACTACAACTGAAGAGTCTAGAATGCCTGTATGAGTTCCAGCAGGAAGAGAATACCCTATCTGACTGGTAGTGGCCTCCAAGGATGTTGGTATTATAGGTAGATCCTCCTTCGTACAACATGATGACTCATAATTAATCTCTATGTTGTTAGTATAACTAGACAACACAGACTCGTCACTAATACTAAATTTCGTTATATTAGCTATAACCTCATTAATATTATATGCTATCAACATAGCAATCTTATGTCTACATTTCCCAGACAGAGATAAAGTTCTCTGAGTCAACTTAAAACCACTAACAAACTTATTAGTGTCAAAATACAGTAATTTGTCACTATGACAACATGTCAGCCTATGAATAGTATTATTCAACCTAAAAATATAATTATTATCATCATCTGATAAGGTGTCAGAATAAGGAAAAGCACACAATATCAGCTTTCCTACATTTAACTTTAATAAGGTGTTCACACCATCCACTATGTCCTTTCTGGTAATACTAGTACTATTTCCTAATAACAAAACCATTGTAGAATAATTATTTAGGTTTGTGTCTGTAATTCTTTTAATCATTTGTTTAAAACTTATGTTATGATAGCTCTGATTGGTAAAACTATGGCTAAGGTAATTGAGTAAAATTTTTCCAAAGCCAGAACCTAATTCATCACAAAAAAATATTGTTTTATTTTGCTGTGAGCTAACACAGGTCTCTCCTGGAAGAGCCAACACCGGAGGGTTCAAGTTAGGCTGAGGCTGAGTAGGTAGTGGCTGGTTGGCACAGCTACATGAGAGGTTATTAGTCAGAGACTCATACCTCTCAGCATTGCACTTCACCAAATCCAGTAGTTCCCCAGCCTCCAACAAGCGGTCACTTAGTTGACATTGTGAAGTTTCATATTTTTCAAAAATATCCTTCAGTAAGTGCTCCTTGTGTAATAAATCATTATAGAGCAGCTGGATGTCAGTGTCATATTTTTGCCTACATTTATCTAATTCAATAGTACATGTATTTAAAGTTTTTGATAGGACTACACGTTCCTTTCTTAGGGAAAGATTCAATTTTAAGAGATTTTGTTTTTTAATTGCTCTCTGTGACCGTTTAATTAATTTCTTCATTCTAATGTATTTTTTTAATTTATTGTGACTCATAACAATAGGACACAATGGTATGGTGTCATCACCAGTCAAATCAATCATTACAGCTGGCTCACACACTGAATTTGGCTTACTACCTACCAACTCATTAAATAGGTTACTGGTACTAGCAACATGTTTGCTGAGTTTAATAATGATACTTTATATTTTAGTACAGTTTAATTTCATACTCATGTTTTGTAAGATTGTGGAATAACAGCTATTACCTATCATTATTTATTATTAACACGTGAAGCGAAAACTTTGTACCCTTTTTACGCGGATGGAGGAGTATGAAATTTGGCACAATTCAAGTATATATGGAGGAGTGCAGAAAGCTAATATTTGTATATATTATGCATTAGAAATAAATTAAATTAATAAAATAAAACATTACACACAGGTACCAGGCCAGGGTAGTACCAGGGCCTCATGACTTGAAGATTTTTTTCTTTTTGGCTTCGCACGGTTTGTGCATTTAGCCAGTGTCATGTAAAATTAGGTAACTAGTACAAAGCTGTAACTAATATTAATAATGTATAATTATGAAATGAACTCCATTCAATGATGCATGATAAAGATGATAGATGATATCCCGCCCCACTCCCCTTGAGTTTCAGTAAAGACGTGGCACTTTACTGAAACCTCGCGCGGACTTCTTGAGAGAACGTAAACTGATGTTGCACTGTTTTGTTTCATTTGTCTACACTAATGCAGGTTCACGACCACATAATGATTAATAATCCACCACTATTACACATTAATATTCGGCTAAACACAAATTTTAGAAAATAAAACAAAACTGCTAACATGACGCTTCACTTTCCCGCCAAGAAGTCATGACTTGAAGATAGATAGGTGACAGAAGTGACAGCTTGACCATTGAATAAGTAAGTACTTTATAATAGCATGGAATTAGTGTACTCATCGAATTAGTAAGTACTATATTATACATTGTAAGTAGAGGAGTCGAATTTCGACCAGCGAGCGACCACTAGTTTTAGTAAAATGTGCATCATTTTTTAATAATTCCATGAGTAGTACACTCATGGAATTAATATTTACTATACAACATGTCCTAGAATTAACGCACAACCTCTTAAGGGGTCATTGTACTCATCATTATGAACAACTTTTACTATCGGACCAAACCTGAAATCGCGAAAAGTAAAAAAAAAAATCAGAAAAAATGACCCCTTAAGAGGTTGAGCGTTAATTCTGGGACATGTTGTAGAGAATCTGGTTTCTGGGTTCTGATCGCGTTTCGACCAGTAGACGATCACTATTTATTATTACTACTTCAGTTGCAAACCGCTCGCACTTGTAGTTTCAGCCACACACAAAGGCCCAGTAACTTTATCTAATCCGTGAGTCGCACCCCTGTCACAACTTTGTTTATAAAGAGCAGTATACTGAACCGTTTTATGTGATCCACAGTGGACTGTCATTTTTATAGGGCTACTTTTTATTAGTTTTTTTAGATCACGTCTACTTTTGCCTCTCCAATAAGTATTGTAAGTTCGAAGGGTGACTTTTGGGTGCGAAGGACCATTGAATAGGACTAAGGGCCAAACTGTTGAAAGATAATGATTGATTGGAAGTTCCTGGTTTACTGATATAACGTTATTAGGACGCATCCTATCTGTATAATGGCGACAGGTTAGTCTAGATCCGGATGCAGCTAAGATAAGTCTCGGTCTAGCTTCCATTTTTAATTTTGATTGAATTACAGAATTACTATCTGATTAGGGTACAGCAGGGGTACATAGCGTTCAGAATCTAATAGTCAAGATGACTTTTATAATCCAAATTCAACAGAAAGATCTTCTCAAAAAATAAACAATACGAGTATAAAGAATCTGCAATGCAGTGCTAAAGCTAGTCCACTGCGTTTTGGCGTTCTTAGACTTAATAATATTCAAGTTCCGGTTTTTTTTAATCCTTTACCTTTTGCATGAAAAAAAAAACGTATTCTGGATTAACTCTTTAGATACTTTTAACCCAGAAAACTTTTCAAGTACCTAGGCGAAACGACGCTGCGGGCACAGCCAGTCAACACATAAGTCCAATAATTATGAACCGTATCAGAATAAGTATCTTAACACAAAAAGCTGTAGCAACATACAGAATACTTGACCTTACCTTCTTGGTAATAAAGAGTGATTTCCCATGAAACCTCAAGAGGTCGATATCCTTCAGATCGTATCGGATAACAAAGGTATGGGGAAAATATGTGTCAGAGTACTCGAGAGAGGAAATTGAATAACAAATCCTTCAGTCGGGCTTCGAATAAGTGTGTGGATCCTACATTTTTGATTTATGTAGGGGCCCGCACTCTGATTTCTTGGACTTTGGGGAAGCGACGTTGCACGATCATGCTTCGGGTTTTTTGGATTGAATATCTGTGAATTTTTTTTTTTTTGGGAAAAGATTTATGACCGATATTAGTGCTGTACTGGACATTTTAATTTTTTTTTGCCATAGCTCAATGCCTAGAGATCACGTCAGAAATATGAGAGCCGATTAATTTGGATTAGCTAGGACATGGGCATCCCACAAGCATCGCAATTCAATACAAGCTACCAAAATTGTTACCATAAAAAATATTTAACAAATAAACTACCGACTTCCAAAAAAAAATGTCGATGTCCTATGATCTGTATTTTAGTTTTTTACAACCAACTTTCGAAATTAAAGTTATTTATCACTTTTAGTGGGTCTGTTTGTAATTTATTTAAGTTACAATATCATAAATGCTTGTGATGAGCATGAATTGCTTAGCAACCGAATATTAAAGTAATCGAATCACACAGCCCGTGAAATACTTATAATTGAGTAGTTCCGGTGACCATCTACGGTCTTCATTATTAGTTACACTTCACCAAATGGTGCTTTCCGAGAGCAAATGCACGAGTTACTATAAAAATACCCAAATCGCTATCGATGTGCCATGTGCCTATAAAATTTGAGGATTTCCCTCGATTTCCATGGCATCCCAGGTTATTATATTCTGACTTGGAGACAATGGGACCACCTCGAGAGCATACCCTTTCAAACAAAAATATTTTTTTTAAATCGGTCGACAATTTTATTTACGGATCAGTCGGTGAACATACATAAAAAAACAAACATACACACGAACATTATAACCTCCTCCTTTCGGAGGTTTCGCTTATAAACACGAATAACACAGTCCTACTACCAAATACCACTGTTGGTCATCAATGAAATGCTCAACACAAAACTGCTGTCGGCTGTCGCTGAAAACCAGCGCTGGGGCTCTGTCCTGTATAGGGTCGCAGAATAATGCTGAGTGATAGCCGTTTTGCGTGGCACATCCACGCAAAACGGCTATCACTCAGCATTATTCTGACGCATGTTTCCCTCAACCTTTTCTTATTTTTGTGTTTATGCTCTTTTTTGCGTCATGTTTACCGCAAATAAACGTATTTTCTTTCTTCTTTCAAATCACAACACCTATGATTAACTAAGACAAGAATGTAGAATATCTATTAAATCCTCTGATAACGATATATTAACTGAGCATGGAATCCCGATTATATTTCAAATTTTCCGCACTACAAATACTAATTCTAATTAAAGATCTCAAACTACACAGAACAAAAACTTCCGATCCATAACAATAACAGCATCTAGAACTAAAAACAAAAGATTTCTTCCGTAAAAAAGCCAATACACTCATGAACTTGATCTGACAGGATATCCATAACAAGAGAACATTGCGCCGAGCAGAACTCATTTGACCTAGTTTTTCGTGGCAATTAGATTGTTCGCCCCCAAGCTTTGATATATTGATACTTGTACCAGTTTCATGAGGATTTATAGGTGTGTTGATGTTTGCAGTTGAAAATGGTAGGTGTAATAATGTTAAGAAAGTTGGTTTTCTGTTTATGTGACGGGAGAAATTGATTGGACTTAAGATGGATGGGGTTAAAGGAGATGCAAAACTGTTTGGAACTTATGAATCGTCCTTATGCTTTATGAATGCAGAGGACCCATAGTAAAATTAATACAGTAATATTAATAGAGAATAAGGGTAAAGAATAATCTGCAAATAAAAACGTGGTACCTACTCGCCACGACGCTACGAGCGCTGTCTGTCAGAGGCGGAAACTGATCTGAATTTGATTTGAGCTGGAATTTGATCAACTGCACGCCTAGAATGTATCAACCAAAATCAGATTGGAATATCCATAAACTCCATAAAGCAACTAAACTACTCTACTATAATAAATAGATAGGTAGGGTCACCTGTACAACAGTTAACCACTCGTATACAATCAACCATGCCCATATTTGCCAAACTTGAAGTCACTATTACGTGCAACCGCGCGATAGATGCGCGATAGATTTAGATGTCAAAACGGCCCCGCTCCCCTCTCCCCAGTTTGCAGCTAGCTAACGCGGGCGTCAGTTGTGTGACATCAAATTTTGTGTTTTTGTAATGAAAAAGTTAGAAAAATAAAGATAAGATAAAAATATTTTTATTTTTGTAAAAAAAATACGTGAGTACTTTTTCTCTTAACTTCATTTGGTTTGATTTTACAATAATCAGTATTTGTCAGCTGTGTAGACTGACTAAACATGCTTTATTTGGTATAGGTAATATGTTTAAAGTGACGCTTATTTAAAAGTGAGGTTAGCTCAGCGGCTTTGGGAACAGGGTGGTCTACAATTAACCAAATGCAGTTGGTACACAGTTAACCATGGTTGACTGTGTTGGTACACAGTCAACCATGGTTAACTACGGTTAATTGTGTTCCTGTATAATTTTGTCATGTGTGTTTGTTTGTTTGTAAACTCTTTACTGTATTGTATACAAAGAAATGTATACAAAGATTACTGATTTTTTTTAAAAATTATTTGCATTTTAGATGTGGCGTACTGAACAACAAGAAAGAAGAAAAGGAAGGCATTCAGTAAACGCTATGAAGAAGCCTATTGAATTAATTCAGGTGGGATGAGCATAAGACCCAACGAAAATGCTGGTCAACCAAAGCATTTAACACCACACTATGAAGTTAACAATCTTTTTACATCAGAAGAAGAAGATGACTTAGTAAAATATATTGAACACTGTGCTGAAGTATATTACGACCTCACTGCTAAAGATTTTTATTAAACGTCTTAAGACTGAGTAAGTGCCATTAAATAATAAGTAGGTTATAATTAAACCAAATGGATTTCTCTGGTTGTATGTGCTTTTAAACATGAAAATTATTCAAATATTATATTTGAGTAGTACAAAACCTAATAATAGTTACATAATTATTTAAAATAATGCGCTTAAAGCCTTGCTTGGATTTAAAAGCATTATTTATTATGATTATGTTTCAAATCGAGAAGTCTGGGGCCCAAGTCTGCTATTTTTATAAATTCATTCATTCCAACACGATCCCATTGTCATGCCATTGTCATTTTGCTAAAAGTTCGTAATCTGGTAAATTCATAATGGTCGATTATTTATCGGTCAATAATTTTAAAAAAATATTTAATTATATTGTAAAATAACAAGGTAATATAATTGTGTTATTATTATAATGGCATTGTCGTATTACCATTATTATAAAACCCATTAGTAGAAATGTCATTCGTTTGTCATTATGTACGAGATTACCAATATATGCAATTTATTTCAATGTAGTGTCAGTGGCCGACCACTGGAAAGTCATAATGACGCCATTAGAATAGTAGATTACCAAACTTGTCAAAATCAACAATTATGAAATCAATGATCGACCATTCTAACACTATTGTAATAGCAGACTTGAGGCCCTGGTTGATAATATTACAAACATGTTAATTTGTTCGTAATTATTGTGTTAATTTTGACAAAATAACCCTTAATAACAAATAAAAAGGTCAATTTAATAACATTTATGTTGTTATTATTTCAAAATCAATGGTTTATCATATTTAGTGATTAATTGTGTACCCCATGGTTAACTGTTGCAAAACCCCCCCGGTTCATAGTGTACTATAGTGTGGACACAGTTAGCCAATTCTCATTTCTTTCAAAAACATTTTTTTCTCTAAAATCGTTAGGAAAACGAACAGTCGTTCAATGCCAATATGTAGCTAATGAACCTGCCTTTTGGCCAGAATAAGAAAAATAATGTTTTTGATTAACAATTATGAGGTATGGTGGTCTGAATTTTATGCGGTTCACTGTTGAACAGGTCACCATACTCAGAAATATGCAGATTTTGCCAAAACAATAATATCGAAATGGAAAACAAAATCCAAATTTTTCATTCTCACTCAGCCGAAAATCAAAACAAAACAGTTCACAGAGTATCCCAACGAGCCAGAATAAGCGTTAACAACTTCTAAAACTCGGGACATAATCCAGAAGGATTTGTAAATTCATTAGCCACGATAAAACTTCTCACTGAATTAAAATGGAGATTATAAAGTTTAAGGCGGCGAAGGAGGATGATTGGCATTTTTTTATGCCTCCATTAAACAAGAAAGTTGGTTGATTTATTAATAAATCTCTCTGGTGTATTATCAATATTGCTTTCCGTTGTAAGAATTAAAAATTTTATATCGTCTTTACTGTATTTTTATTATTTTACGTAATCTCTCTTTTATCAATTAAAGCTCATAATGTGGTAGATGGACCAGCCAGTCAGCCCTTTGATAGCCTTTTTCTTCTTTTTGTTGTCCATTATTATCATTGACGGCACAAATCTTACTGTACACTGAGTCGTATGAATTGGACCGAGTGCCCGGCCCACCACAAAGCCGTTGACATAATATACGGCGTAAGAGGGCAATTTTACAGCTAGATTAAGCGCTGTTTTATTAAACAGAAATTTTAAAAAGGAAAACCTAATTGGTCAGTTTTTCCTTTTTTCAATTTCGTCTGCTTGACTGACGACTTTGTAAGCAAATTAAAAGCAGCGAAATTAAATTACTATTTATAGGAAAGAGAAGTATACAAAAACATTAAACATGAAGTGGCATCGATAAATTTTATGTTAAAAATAACAATGACATTTTATGTAGTAGTTATTACGTTTTTGATAACAGTCTGTGATATTAAAAATGTAATAACTACTAGCTAAGATGAATGATGTTTATTGACTTTTTCAAACAAGATTTGGAGCCCAAAGATAAGTTTAAACACCCTATCTCATAATTTGCGCTTAGTTAATAAAAATAGACTGTAATTAAAGTTTTTTCCAACTTTCTCCATTTCATAATTTATTTCAAGCAAAAACCCACGTAAAGTTATCTCAGTTAAATCCTGTACAATTTGCAATGGACATAGAAATAATTGGATTCTATTTTAACGATTCTTTCTCTCTTTGATCTATTAATAAAGGTAATGAATTCTTTTCGTTCTTTGAAATGTTCACGTTAATCGCCCGTTTCAGTTCTAGGTTTTCTTTGCAAGGTGTTTTTTTTTAACTTGAAAACTGTTTTGGTCCTTCAGATTTTTCCGTTCCTCTTGTATTGTCACGAACTTTACTGAAGAGATATCAACATCTAGATAGTTGAACGGCAAACAGATTTTCCGTTAACATGTTTCCCCGTTACTTCCACCGTGGGTATTTATCACGTTCCGTACCCAAAAGGTAAAACGGGAACCCTATTACTAAGGCTCCGCTGTCTGTCTATCTGTCCGTCTGTCACCAGGCTGTATCTCATGAACCGTGATAGTTAGATAGTTGAAAATTTCACAGATGATGTATTTTTATTGCCACTATAACAACAAATACTAAAATAACAGAATAAAATAAATATTTAAGGGGGGTGGCGGGGCTCCCATATAACAAACGTGATTTTTTTGCTGGTTTTTGCTCGATATTGATAACAGCAACAGGTAGACGCTTGAAATATTCACAGAATATTTAGTTATGTATTCACTTTAAAATAAATAATTAAATTAAAACAAATATTTAACGGGGCTCCCATACAACAAACGTGATTTTTTTGCCGTTTTTATAGATAATGGTACGGAACCCTTCGTGCGCGAGTCTGACTTGCCGGTTTTTTTAGCCTAGTTTAGATCCTTGAAAATTTGTTTACTTCGGTACGCGTATATTTCGCGCGAAATTCCAAACTTTGCCCTAGAGCTAAGCAGTTCCTATAACATTCATCCCATGCCTTTTTCCCGTGGGAAACTGCTTAGCTCTACGGCAGAGTTTGGAATTTCGCGTGAAATATACGCATACTGAAGTAAGCAAAACTGAGTAGGCAGAAACTACAAATCGCCGACTGCTACGATCCATACATACTTACTCATTTTGCTTCGTTTACGTGATCTAGCTGTGATCCCGGCAATGCTGACGAGCTAGGAGACCTAGGATTTGACTTGAATATTCCTACGAAGACGCAAGAGAGTCAGGAATGACGAACGGATAACGACAACCCAATGGTTGTCCCAACCCTATGCGTATCAGCGTGGCAGCACTAGTGATCGGCACGAAGTAATTTATAGACGACACAAATATTCGGGAGTGCTCGGGAGGTGTTTATAGTTTAAATTCAAGACCTAACAGAATTCAGAAGTGGGATTTATTTATACCAAATTTTCAAATAGCTCTGAAAGATTGCTCTGCACGCCGGTTGCTAGTTAAACACCTGACCTTTCTGAAGAACATCACCAATAAGGTCTGTATTTATACGTCTGTTTTCAAACTTCGAATTAAAAGCAGCCATCTTAAGTTCTTCTCCTACTCCTCGATCGTCTAGCTATATTTCAAGGTTAATTAAATAAATAAATTACAATTTCGGTCCTCGGTTGCCATCCTATTATAAGTTAAGGCACTGAGGAGCGGAGGCATTAACTTCGTGGTCGAGTTTCATCTCCTGAGACGAACATAAGGTGTGCACTGTACACTGATGGACTAGTTTCGATGTTGAAACTACTAAAAGCTTTTATATTTTACCTTTACTGTGTCAGTCAAGAGGTTTTGTTACTAATAATTACGTTTTAATAGAAATTGACTTAATAAAAGCAAAAAAAAATTGGTCGTTCGACCCGGAAATGATATTTTTTTGGCTATTGTTTGTTTTGACCTAAGTGTCTGCTTCAAAGTAATTCCAAATAGTTTTCATCACAAAATAATCACGTGTACCGAAACCATTTCTTTTAACATGACCTTTCCAACTATTTCCTCCAAATCCTGATACAAACTAACTCTAAAGTAACCCGAACCAAAGAGAGACAAAACTCGATCAAACTACCGAAAAACTGTGCCCTGAAGAGTAACATAAAATGCTATCTCATTTAAACTTTATGCAGTAAAACGTTTGAATCTATTGCTTCGTGTGTTTGTGAAGGAGAACTGCTAAATCTGTCATGAGTTTGAACATGGAGTTTGTTTCGAACAAGTTTATTTTGAAAGGGGATGCTAGGTCGGTTTTCAGACCTTGGAGTCTTATTTTGGTCTTTTGAGTCACTCGATATTTTGTTTGTGAAACGAGGTTATGAAATGTTGCTGTCGTTCAAGATGGTATTATTTCTTCTTTGCGATGTATTTTATAAAATTATTTTTATGACTGCCTCGTTAGTCTAGTGGTAGCAACCGCTACTGCTGAGCATGAGGTCCTGGGTCAATTCCCAGGTCGGGCAAAGAGTTATTGGGATTTCCCATTAGGAATTTCTCAGTAGCAGCCCGGAGTCTGGATTTGTGCCCGGTTGATGGCAATAGGCTCGCCCCCTATTACATGGGACTTAAACATTACTGGCGAAATGTGGGTCTACTATAAGTACCTGCACCTCTGCCTAACCCTTCAGGGATTACAGGCGTGATTTTATGTATTTACTAGCTGCGTTTCGCGGTTTCACCTGCGTAAAGCTGAAAACAAATTATCGGACGCGGCTGAAGGACGCGGCTGACAGTTGAGACTGATAAGTGTGCACAGTCTTTTGAGACGTGGCTTGCGGAAGTAAGTATCGATCCCGTGGCAATATCGAGATAAAAAGTAGCCTATATGTTAATCCAGGGTGTCGGTTACCTCCGTACAAAATTTTACCAAAATTGGTTTAGCCGTTTGAGCGTGAAGAAGTAACAAACACACACACTCGCAAACTTTCGCGTTTATACGAGTAATATTAGTTTGAAGTATATGTTTATAAAATGAAACCCTTGGATTTTGGGGTTTTATTTTATGAATTAAATCATTAGTGGTCTTTAAGAAACCAACTGTCAATCAAATCAGCTAAATCTGCATTTCTGATTGTCTTATTTGTACGTACAACATCATGAGCGGTCGAGCTCGCCAACGATAAACTATGGTTAAAAAGTTTTAGGGCTACTAGTATGGTTATAAAGTTAGACGGATCGTTACGCATGAAATCTGTAGTTTTTTTCCTTTCCTTGTGGGTAAGGTCCTTTGTGTTTATGTGGTTTACAATAAAGTTTTTAGCCTATACATTTCATAATTCCTCTTACCAAGACGTATCGTATTAACCAATATAAGTTACGCTGACGACATGGTCCTGCTGAGTCCATCAATAAGCGCACTCAGGCGTCTTGTTGGGATGTGTGAAGACTACGCGGTCACTCAGGGACTCAGGTACTACAATGCAAAAAAATGTGAATTATTGGTTTTCAAGGCGGGCACCAAATGTTACACTAACGTGCCAGATGTGACCATAAATAATACTCCATTATCTAGAGTATCAAAATTTAAGTACCTGGGTCACTGGGTAACTCATGACCTGAATGATGACATGGACATAGAAAGGGAACGCAGGGCGATGGCTGTCCGAGGTAATATGCTGATCCGCAGATTTGCACGTTGTACGACGCAAGTCAAAATAACCCTTTTCAGAGCGTACTGCCAGTCTTTTTACACGTGCAGTCTGTGGGTCAGGTATACGCTGAGGGCATACAACGCGCTGCGTGTCCAGTATAACAATGTATTCAGGATGCTGTTGGGTTTACCACGCTTTTGTAGCGCTTCCGGGATGTTTGCCGAGGCCAGAGTCGATGGTTTTCATGATACGGAAACGGTGTGCCTCTATTCTCGGTAGAATATGTGCTAGCTCCCACAGCATCCTGAGTGTATTGTGTGATAGGTGGGACAGCCCCACGCTGGCTCACTGGATACGGCTGCACACGTAGGTGTCAGTCGTTTCAATTTTGTACATAGTGTGGTTTTTTACTAACATTAGGTTAAGACCTTTACTAACAACTTATGGATCCTGATCTGAAATAAAATAAATATATATATATTAACCAGTTAATGAGTTGTGGAGGTCAGACAGGCAGTCGCTCCATGTAAAAAATTGGTATTCAGCTGCATCCGATTAGACTGGAAGCCGACCCCAACGTAGTTGGGAAAAGGCTAGGCAGACTGAACATTTCATACAGTCGTTTTTCTTCCGTCTGTGCAGTCGCGTTTTTCTAAAGTTCAGAACGGATTTAGATGCGGATTTCACCATCGCTTAGAGAATTTATTTAGGAAAGTTTATGTGTACACACATAAAGTCACGCCTTCTTCCCATGGGGGTAAGCAGAAACGATAGAACGCCACCTGCTACGCTCCTTACATACTCATTTTGCTTCGTTTACGTTCATACATCTGGAACATCGCCTATTAGGTCACTATATACTGTGTGTTCTTCTAGGGCGATAAGGGGGCGGCTATGAAAATAATATAAAACATTAATTTTAAACATCCATATCATAAATCTCAATGCTTTGTCAAGTCGTACAGACCATGCAATGCTGGGGCGGGTTCATCATCATCATCATTTCAGCCAAAAGACGTCCACTGCTGGACATAGGCCTCCCCCTAAGGGGGGTGTTTTCCATAATCGCCACGCTTGGCAGGTAGGTCGGCGATCGCAGTATGGTGTTAAAATGGATAGAGAACGCTGCTGCCTATTCTCTATTAAGTCCCTTAGTCCCCTTTTACGACACCCATGGGAAGAAATGGGGTGGTGCTTTTCTTTAAGTCCGGCAGCACATGGAGGGGCGGGTTGTTAGTTAATAAATAAAATGTAAGCTGTTTAAAAAATCTAATTCTTCTATTCTATTCTTAAATTAGTAATTCTTTGTAAATACAAGGAAGTACTAGTTAGAAACGAAATAAATCAACGCCTTCCAAATACAATTTGCTGTACATTTCTGTACGAGCTCCCGCAGTCAGGGATGTGGCGCCATCTATCATCGAAACCCCTGAACGTCGATACGTTACATAGGTGGCCAGCTGTATCGCAGTGCTTTACATTGATCGATTGTGGCTTGCTCACTAAAAGCAGTTTGGGTTTAGAATGGAATTGAAATGGATTTGTATTATTGTTGGCTTTGATATTAGTCACGAGTGTATTAAGAAACCAATATTAGAGTCCATAAAATAGCTAACTTTTATTAGCTAATTTAGATAACACTTTTTTGAGCTGCACCTAAGCAGTTTCGACAAAATAAAAGTACATCCAGCAACCTGGGGGCCAAGTCTGCTATTTCCAATGATTGATCGTTGGTTTTCAACGATCATATCAAGACAACGCCATGACCATTGTGCCAATAGTTTATAACCTCCTAAATTCATAATGGTGTGACAGTGGTCCATAGGTAGGATAGTGGTCAAAATAATAGGAGCTTGTCAGTACGAGATTACCAAATACAGACAATTTTTCCAATGGAGTATCAGTGGCAGTCATTGGAAAATTATAATGACGCCTTTCAATTTGGAGATTAGCAAAACTGTCAAATTCTACAATTACGGTGCCAAGATCGGCCATTCTGACACAACTGTGTTAGCAGACTTGGCCCCCTGGATATTCAGCCCCACTAACAATAATAATATGGCCATGGGCTATTGTTAAAGGGTTTACGAAGATGTACAAATTCTGCAAGAAAAGCTATTTTACTCATTGTTTGAAATACAAGGAAGTACTAGAAACGCAATAAATCAACGTCTTCCAAATACAATTTGCCGTACTTTTCAATCCGAGCTACCGCAGTAAGAGAAGTGGCGTCATCTATCATCAAAACCCTGGAACGTCGATAAGTTACAATACATAGGTGGCGAGCTGTATCGCAGTATTTTACATTGATCGATCGTCGCTTGCGTACTGGGGGTCTACTCCGAAGCGTTAATCGGAAGTATCGGCCGAATGTTCGGTCGTTTTATAACTTCCATAGTTTCCTTGTTTGACTTTGAATCCATACCCGACTTAAAGTCACATTTTTGTCTTTAGCTTATCTCTTTGACTGTCGTTTTTTTTTTAGCATCCATCATCATCATCATCCAGCCATAGTTAGCCCGAACATTCGGCCGATACTTCGGTTTAACGCTTCGGAGTAGAACCCCTGGAAAGCAGTTTGGTTCAGAATGGAATTGCAATTGATTTGTATGTTTGGTTTGATATTAGTAACACTCGTAAAGAGAAACCAATTTTTTTCTTGAAAGTTTCATCTATAAAATTAACCGTCTTCGCATGATCTAACTTTAGTTCAAGCTTAAATCATCGAGTCAGTTTTGAACTTTATTCCGAGTGTAGCAAAGTTCTTCATACAAAGTTTTCAATTTAGAATCGGTTCTAAATGCAGTTTTTCTATTAATAACTTAACGTTTGTCTGAATTAAGTTCAGAATACAATAACTGACTGAAAGGTAACTAACTACCCGAGAAGTAACTAACACGAATGGTAACTGATAATAAATGAGAATGATTTTCAATCAATTAAATCTGAAAATGGAATGGCAATCTTTGTAATTAGTAGCAGTGTTGCCAACACTAAAAAACCGGCCAAAAGCATGTCGAACCACGCACAATGAAGGGTTCCGTAGTTGGGATGAATTTATCCCAAGAACAAACTTAACATCGTAGTTGAAAGATATATTCCCTCATACATTCCAACTGCAAATGTAAGATTGTAGGCACAATATTGAGTGATTTACCACGTTATTTAAAGAGTAAGCTATAATAATATGTAAAGAACTATATTATTCTGTTTTTTTCAAAATTTTAGGTTCAGTAGTTTCGGAGATAAGGGTCAATTTTCATCTATTTTCTTAAATAACCTTAAAAATATTTATTTTTAAATTATAAAAAAAAATATCTGTAATCCGTACAAGCCCTTTCATTTGATATGTCACACGGTACCGTTTGAAAACTTTTTTTTAAATTTTCTACTTTGTCCCTTAACACTCTTCCTGCCATGGGAACCGCCGGCGACCTCCAAAAAATTTTGTTCAGCAGGCCAAAGCACATTGCTTTATACTTTTATTAGCGGGCCATAGGGTCCGCCGGCAGCCCTCTTGTAATAATTTTAACTATTGACTCACGGCGTTCACAATCAGCAAATTTGGGGCCCGCCGGCGACCTCCATGGCCTCCTGAACTTAAAAAGCTTTATATATTGTCGGCAGGGAGAGTGCTAAAAGTGCCTATATTGCATATTCAAAATTCATTTATTTATATTTATTAGTTACACGTCCGTGTTTGAGTCACAGAAATTCATATGTGTACCAAATTTCAACTTAATCGGTCTGGTAGACTAGGAGCAAATTGGCTGTGACAGACGGATAGACAGACAGACAGACACACGAGTGATCCTATAAGGGTTCTGCTTTTTCCTTTTGAAGTACGGATTCTTAAAAACAGTAGAAATAAATATGAACTAAAACTGAAAACAGGGAAGCCATTGAAAAACAGTAGACCTACTGTTAAAACAGTAGGGTTGGCGATTATTCAGCCTTGAATAAGGTCACATCTGGACTTCACCATTATCCCTAGAAAGGCCATGTTAAGTTTATGTAACGTCCTAGATTTGGTAAGACATTGGAAACCTTTGGTATACAAAAGTAAACAGGGTTACTGCTGGTAACTCGCCTTATTCAAGCAGGACCTGATCATCATTATCACCATTTCAGCCGAAAGACGTCCACTGCTGGACATAGACCTCCCCCAAGCACCGCCACTTCGACCGTTTCTATGCTTCCCGCATCCAGCGGATTTAGGACCTGATAGTATGACCTATTTGCAACAATAAGGTATTTTACTGTTTTTTTTTATTTAGACTTTTCGTAAACTACAAAAAAATTAAGCCATGGTAAAAAAAAATGTTTCAATATCTCAAAAAATGCCGAAGTTGTATGCGTTTTAAAATCTAATATAGACACAGCCAGCACTGCTGCGATATGACATCACAACACAGGAACGCCATAGTAACTTCCCGCCATTCAGTACCTCAAGTGTAAGTTTGCAAGAGAGTAAACGTAACTAGCGCGTTTGCGTTAAGATTTTTATTCTCACCCATATAGTCTTAGCATTATGATCTATCGGTCAAATTTTAACGCAAACGAAATAGTTACGTACTCTCTTGCAAACTTACACTTGGGGTATGGTACAATGATCGTTTTGCGTGACAAGGATAGTCGAAAATTTTCAAAATGAATCTCCTCCATTTTTTCACAGATTTTTTTTTCACATATCGTCTTTTTTAATAACACCTTTAAAAATAAGTATCAATTCATGAATAATGTATTTTTGATAAAAGTCAAATAAGCTTTTAAGCACCCCTTAAATCATAAGCGGAAATGGATTTCATGAAAACGCAAGTTTTATGTTTTTTTTATTATTTCCCAGATTTCGTCATTAAAAGCTAATTGAATGGTCTTCATTGCTTTTTCTTTGTAGTTGGTACTTTAACCACTTACTACGTAGCTGAAAATACTGTAATACTTGGTAGCTAAAAGGGTTCTAAAACATCGAACAACTAAAACCTAAAATATAATTATTTACGACAATAACAGGTAGTTAGCTATAACTATCAATCCCAATCTAAATTATTTTCCATTGCTTCATAATGTTCGAAAAAAAAAATCTGAAATAACACAATGAATTTTGTTGAACTGTCAAAATTAAACCCATTACGTAAGTCTATTACGTAATTACCTTGCTGATGAAAAAAAGAAAAGAAAGAAAGAACAAAGAAAAGAGAGAAAGAAAAAAAAGAAAGGAAGAAATCTCTTCGTTTACAATAGACATTTACGGTGGAGTTTCTTGCCTATTCTTCTTAAGAGTCAGATAGTCGCCGATGACCTTGGCCATACAAATGCACGTCGCGCTCACGCCGCGCAACCATTATTTTTCATAGGGAATATTTATTTTTAGTAACGAAAATATGAATATATGTGAATAAAATTATAGATAATAAAACAGTCTATTCATACAAAAAAAACATAAAAATATCTTAAGTTGTTTGAAATTAATATCGTTTTTCATGCTTTGGGTAGACATTACTTCCTGAATTTATATCATAAAGTATTTTACTACGATACTTAAATATTCACATATAGAATTGATGTGTATGCGTTCTAGTTTAACATACATTTTTTGCAAAACATATTTGCATTTTAAGAAGGCGTAATAACAGATTTAAAAGTCACTAAAATCATATATCTGCGCCTTAACGGTGGAGTTACTTCCCATTCTTCTCCATACGAAACTACCTTTTGGAAGAGGCGTCTAGAATCAAGTATTTTTATTTGTAAATTTTGACGTTCCAGAGTGCCTTTTATGTGCCTATTTGAAATAAATAATCTTCTTTAACTTTAAAAAAAATGATCATAATTAAAAAAAAAAACGTAACATATCACCACTTTAAAGAAAGCACATAAGCAAAATCTACAAATTCGTATCCTCAGAAAGTCTCGCAGCCTTTCTTTTGGATGTGCTATGTAAGTAAACAGTGCTTCTTTATCTCATCTGCCTCGCAAATACCAGGGAAGCGTCTGACTGAGCGCTGCGATCATGTGCACTCGATTGCTGGGGGCTATAGTGTAGGAGCCAGTGCGCCGGAATATTTTGGTCACTTTAGGATTTTCTGAGACTGAAATACGAATATCCGGACGGTGTTTGGGATGCCGAAATCATATTTAGCTGTTAGCAATACAGCCAGACAACACATTAACATTACAATACAAAACAATACAATACACTATCAACACTTACACTAGTGACCGACGACTGTAAGTGATGTGCAAGTCAGGCAGCGTCTAATGTATGGACAGTTGAGCCTGTCAACTATCATCATCAGTACGCTGTTGGGGCTGCCGCATACCCTGCGCACCAGAGACGCGCTCCGCTTACGCATCGTTGCATAGAAGCAGTCAACGCTAGCTTCGGCAAACATGCCCGAGGCACTACAGTGGCGCGGCAGCCATGCGGCCTCATCAGCGCTCTGAAGGCGTTGTGATATTGGACACGGAGGGCTTCGTAAGCTTTTTGGGTGTGATTCCCCCACAGGCTGCACGTGTACGTGTGAGGTACAATAAGCTCTGAAAAGTGTTTGCTTGGCCGACTTGGAACAGCGTGCAAACTTATGGGCTATCATAGTAGCTGTAACTAACTTTAGCTCGGGCTATTATTTTAGTTTTCCATTTCAACCAGGTAATTTGTGCAAAATTGTCACAGCGTGTAAAATTTCGATTTTCAGCTTTACACTCGTAAAATCTCAATTTTATTTTTCCACTCACTGAAAATATACGAATTCTAAGGCAGAACGTAGAACCGTATTCACAGTTTCCAAGCTTTTGACTTGGCTGTCTGCAACTGTCATTTCATTTGTCACCTAGACCGATAGCTTTGCACGTTCTTTGAGAAACGGAGAGCTGTCGTTCTGAAACGGTGATCCCGGCCTTTACACACCCGTTTTACTTGATTGAGCGACACAGTAACTATTCATTAGTGAGCCTTGAATAGTGGTTGAAATAACGTGAAAACTTCGGTCCCTAGCTCCTAGATCATCAGCGGCATTTTGCATGTGATTCAACTGCACTCAACTCGTAAACACAGTCGTAATTAAGTAAAGCGCTACAGCGCTTAATGTTCGCTATTACGTACGGGTTTAATACTGTGTGCGATTGTTGAGGGTTCCTGATTTTTATAGAACGAACCTATGAAGCGCTTTTAGCTTTGACATATTATATTTTGTTATAAGGAACGGTAGTTTTAAAATATGTCGTCAGAAAGGTTTTATTCGTTTTGAACCATAAATTTTCATATGTTGCCCGTGGTACTACCAGTGGTACTAAACTAGTAGTAAAAAAAAACCCGTAGAATTACCAAGCGATCCAGTAGTACCAGTTGTGTATAAACAATACTAAATCTATGTTTTGGAAACTGCGTCATAAGTTTGTATCAAATGATCAGGAATTTTTTTTTATGTATCGTATCCTTTTTTCTGTTTATTTTGCTCCTTTTCAATCCTACGTCCTAATTTAAATAAATAAAAAACAGCTAACAGCATTATTGATTTGGAAAATGTTAGATAATATTCTGTGCAAGACTTTATGACCGATAAGTTAACTTAATTAAAATTTAGTTTCTGTAATCTGTTGAATGTACAGACGCCAGCAGGTCAAACTACCCGAAACTGTCAAATTTTCGCAATCAACCTTGAACCTTACATTGTAGGAATAAAGTTGAAAATCTATTAAAGAAATTTGACAGATTGTAGTAGCTTGATGTGCTGGCGTCTGTACCTACATTCTTTGCAAATAAATATAATATCTATTCTATTCTGTCCTAGTTAGAAATGCGTAAGTGTGTTTGTTTGTTTCGCATTATTTCACACAGTAACGGAGCTTTGGATCGACGTGATTTTTGAGATAATACTAATGTTTATAGGCCGCAGAGTGGCAAAAGCTACTTTTTACGTCAGAAAAAGAAGAAAAATTTTAGGGCAAAACCCCTTATCTTTGAAATTGTTTTAATTAACAAAATGTAAATTAACTATTATGTCTTAAATCGATGGACACACAATAAAAGTTACCATTTTGGTAGAAATTTCGGCCCTACCACACTGATAAATATATTCATGGACAAACCACAGAATACAAAGTTATAATAACATCAAGTTATTACCGAACAAGGGTTTGTCCCCAAAACATTGTTATCTATTTGCATACCTGTAATATTTGGGGCATCCCAAGTATTCCAAGATAAGGTACGTAACCATAGAGTAATGCCGAAGATCTGACATGATGAAACATCCTTTCATTACTGTGATGCCTCAATAGCATCTTCGTAGAATACCTTTTCAATGAGCTTGGGTTGGTGGGATTCCGAAAATCTTACCTATTATGCGATTTATATTTAATCAACCTTTCGAAAGGACATCGTGAGTATAATTATCCTCAACTCTCTGAGTTAAAGTAACTTGAGAAGTATAAAGAATATAGAATATATTAAGAAAGGCGCGACGCGATTCTAGTAGAATAACTTCTATGAAAACTCCGCAAAATACAAATCAAAATCAAAAGTCATTTATTCAAACTAGGCTGAGAATCAGCACTTTTCAAACGTTCAAAATTACATAAGACAGTCCTCCAAAAACGCCCACCCTTCACCACTTCCTAGTGCTTTAGCTGGGAAGAAGAAGTGGCGCAACAAACTCCCCAGCAGCACAGCTGTATGGTCAGATATAAAACTTGAATCTATACAATAAAATGTAAAAGAATTTGCATTACGCAACACAACATTAAATTAAATTATTTGCCTTATGTTAGCTATCACACCACTAGCAAGCAGAAATAACGTAAACTTTTATCCCGATATTCCCATGGGATCGAGACTTACGCGGGTGAAACCGCGGAGCGCAGCTAGTTATAATATAAACTATGATCATCATTTGCCCAGCCTTTTCCCAACTATGGTGGGGTCGGCTTCCTGTCTAACCGGATGCAGCTGAATATCAGTATTGTTACATGGAGCGACTGCCTATCTGACCTCTACAACTCACTAACTGGGTAATACGATACACCTTGGTAAGACTGGTTGTCAGACTTTCGGGCTTCTGACGACCCGTAACGACTGTCAAAGGTCCACGAATGACAGCCGGGACCAACGGCTTAACGTGCTTTCCGAGGCATAGAGGGGTCTTGGTATGTAAAGATGGTCACCCATTCAACGGCCAGCGGCAAGCGTAGCAGATCGATCGGCCCGTGCAGCTGTTACACACAAACCCTTTTTATTATAATATAAATTGTGATAAACAATTTATTTGGTGACTAAGCAGCATAGGCTCTTTTTCCATATTTTTCTATTAGTCGTTACCTCGGTAATCAACCCCCATCTCGCCATAAATATCCACGGGCACTACTACTACCTACCAATCTATATACTGGTTTACCAATTAATCGAATGGTACGTATATACCCCACGACCTTTGTCAAAAATGATATTAGTACCACTTTGAAAACTCCAACTAATCTCTCCCACTCAGCCTCGATATTGATACAGACTTTTTCATAATAATATTCATGAATACAACGTCATTATGTCGCGACGTCTTTTTGTGTTTAATGTATTGTCTGCCCTAGGTTTTTTAGGGCTTTTCTAGGTAAGTAGGTATTAGTAAAGGCTTCTACATGCTGGGGCGACTTGTCGCTTCTCGCGTCTACTTTATTTTTTGTGTGGTTAGTGACTAGCCTGGTGTCAAAGTTTTTATGCCACCCAAGGGCCTCTGACTTGGCTTCACATGCCGTCGAGAAATATCTCTCAGGCCAGTTTTGGGCATGCGACAATTATGGCGACAAGTCCCCTCTTTAAGGAGTGGCTAGAGAGGCGCCACGGCGTCCTCACCTTCCACCTGACGCAGGTCTTCACTGGTCACGGTTATTTCGGGAGGTTCCTGTTCAGGATAAGGCGGGAGGAAACGCCCGGGTGTTACCACTGTGTGGATCGCCCGGAGGACAAGGTGGAGCATACGTTGGAGGTCTGCCCGGCTTGGCCGGTTTGGGGGGTGATCTCTCGCGCCCACCCGTGGTTAAGGCCATGGTTCGGAGAGAGAGTGCATGGAAGGCCATCACCTCTGTCTACGAAGCAGTAATGCTCATGAAGAAAGAGGCTTCCGCCTCTGCACCCCCGGCCGTATCCTCACTGAGGTGATTGGTGGCAGCGATCTCTCGCGTCCGGCAATGGTTCAGGCCATGGTTTGGAGCGAGAGTGCATGGGAGGCCGTCACCTCTTTCTGCGAAGCAGTAATGCTCGCGAAGGAGGAGGCTGAACGCGTGAGGGAGAGGCAAAATTCGTGGCCTCATTGTCCTAGTCACCGTAGAAGACACCCAGGGCGTCGGGAACCGCAGGCCAATTTCCGGCCACCGTAGTCGCGGGCTTGCGGATGGTGACCAATGGGTCCGTTAGGGCCAATGCCTGTCAGGGTTGCGAGTTTGTCTAAAAGGGATATGGTGGCTTTGGCACACAGGCAACTGAAGGAACACGGGTGGGTTTTAGTCAGTAAAAGTATTTTCGTGTCGTGGTCGTTCGCTTAGAGCGGGAAAAGTTATTTCATAATTTCCCACCGAAAAAAAAAAGGCGTGCTGCTTTCCTCACGATGTTTTCCCTCACCGTTTTTTAAGCAAGTGATAATTATACAATACGCACATGAATCCGAAACGTCGGAGGTCGATGTCGGCCTTGGGTTCGATGTCGAGGCTTATGACTTGGCAGTCAAACGGTTACACCACTAAGCGATCACTGGTGTTAAAAACTGGTATTAGTAAATAAGGACCAAGAGAAAACTGATACGTAACTATTATTAGCCTCAGACGTAGACGTGAGAACATAAATTGTATGCCTAATTCCATACACTGCTCTCCTTAAATCCACATTAATATTTGGCCCATATTACTATCCACTCACACACCACTATCACCCTTAGCACCAACAAAACAGAGTTCAAAATAGCTTGTTACGATCTAAAACCCTGCATACCTTACTGGCAGTATTGTCGTACATAATTGCCCGAATGCGGGCAATAATTATGACGTCATGAAATAACTCTGAACTACAAGCAAGTTAATGGCGAATCGCTAAGTGATTCAAAGTTTAGTTCCATTGTGGGAACGTTCTGGCGGGTTCAGATGGAATTGTTTGAGGCAGAAGTTTTATATTATTTGAAAAGATTTATCGCATAAATTAAATTTGTGAGTTAGATAGTATATTTAAGCGGTGTAAAATGGTAAATGCTAGCCAATGTCATATGTCATGAGTAGCTGGTGGTTTGTGCAGCAGAAGCTACCTTTAAATCTTTGATTTACCTTTTCAAAAGTTAAAA
Organism: Tiliacea citrago; assembly: GCA_963921375.1. Classification (NCBI taxonomy): domain Eukaryota; kingdom Metazoa; phylum Arthropoda; class Insecta; order Lepidoptera; family Noctuidae; genus Tiliacea; species Tiliacea citrago. The sequence goes on from OY992804.1 coordinate 11,176,461, forward strand.
TGAAAAGCTACCGAGAAACCAGCCGGCATTGCTAAAGTGAAATTATATCAGCGATAATGATGATGGAATCGTCTAGTCATTGTAGAAATTCGAAACGCGAAATCCATTGGCTCTTGTACACTGCTTCATTGGTTCGAAAAATGTGTCTGCTCAACAACGTATATAACGCAATGAATGTTGTTGAACTATCACAATGAAACTCATTGCTACTGGTAGTGTGTTACGCAATTATCCCGCTGGTTTTACTGGTTTGAAATCATTTATCACGGAGCAAGCAGTTTTACTGATCAATACAATAAAACACAAAAAAAAAACTGAGAGAAACCACATCTGGGCTGCAATGGGGAAATCACAAGATGATTTTCCAACAGTTGACCATAATGGACCGAGTCCAAAATGGAATGTCATAGATCTATGACAACATGCTTCCTGTTAAAACACCTATTAACCTCGTTTGTTTTCCTCATCACAATAACTTCAATCATTTTTTATTCCAAAAAGCCGACAGTCAAAACGACATTTGAACACACCATTACTAGCTCAGAGCACAATGTTGACAATACTACAATAGAATGGAATACGTTAACGTATCTAGATTCGCGTCGTTACAGAATTAGGTACCTACTACTTTGACAAAGTGCTGGCAAGATGTCTTCAAGACTTTGTGGCCAAAACATGGAGATATGATATTAAGGATAGCTAGATTGTATATTATAGTTACTTTAAAGATAAGATGAAAAGGCGGATGATGATTATGATGGTGTAAGTGAATTCCGAAATTACTGCTGATAAATATTTTATACAAAATAGGACGTAGTACATTAACCCCAAATCAATTGGGAAAGTGCCAGGAGGTCTGGAGTCTTAAATAATGAATTGAAAAGTATTAACCTTATCGACTATTAACTTAGGTATGCTCTGCATATAAAAAGAATAGTCTATTCCTATAAAACACAAACGAATGTATTTTTTTCCAAATTGTGGTAAAATTCAACAAAAAATACGGAAATTATTTATACTTATCGCCAAGAAATCTAGGCCACAACTCACAATATTTTAAAATGTTGCAAAGGCAGAAGCTATTAAATTATAAGTGTAAGCTTTCGTGCATGACAGATAACTGACGTAACGTTACTGTACAGCGTAATGGTTTATTTCATAGCCCTTACTTAGCACGTGAAGATGTAAGTCCAAAGGATAAGAAAACCGCGAGATATATAAAGGTCATTCACCGCATGCTTCAAGTAATTTTCCTCAAAAATGTTTAAGTTCGAAGAGACGTTACATATTCTAAGATGTTCATCATCTTTCGGCTGCCTGGTACACGCAATGCAATCGGGTGATTGTATTGTATGTAACAGGCAGCTGATAATCCAGTTCTGCGAAACACGAAACGTATCTACGTCAGGTTTTCTATGGGAAGTCATTATCAATTTTGCTGGCCAGGTTTTTTCGCCACAACATGTTATGCTATTCTCGTATAGCTCGGATGACAAGAGATAAGTAGATAGTAATATCTAAATATGTAAACCTGACGTAGTGGGAAATGAGTTCAATTCAATCATAATATTATAATGAAAATGAAGCAATATTTAACGTTATCGATATTATACTTTGCTATCGCCTTCTACACTCTGCGGCAGGTTAAACAGAAGACCGAAGAGTATAACCTGATTCTCTACTTAGCGTTTCTGGACTTTGAGAAAGGCTGCGATTCAATCAAAACTTGGGCTGTACTGCAGTCTCTTCAATGGTGTCAGATCGACTATTGGTGAATCGAGGTGCTGAAGTGTTTGTATGGAAACGCTACGATGTCAGTTCGATTCTAGGACCAGGCCTTAAAACCGCAGCGATCTGTGACACAGGGAGGACGTTATCTCTCTGAAACTGTTCACCGCTGCACTGGACTGGACTTCCAGGGTCTGGACTGGAACAGGGTCGGCATCAACATCAATGGCAAGTACATCACGTACCTTCGGTTCGCTGACAATATAGTAGTCATGACTGAGACTATGAAGGACCTCAGTGCAATGCTCGATGACCTCAGTAGTGCTTCCGAAAGAGTTGGTCTTAAAATTAACATGGACAAAACGAAGGTTATGTCAAATACCCTTGTAACACCTCATAAAGATCGGAGACTACACTGGAAGTTGTGGACGATTGTGTTTACCTAGGACAAACTGTCCAATTAGGTAGGTCCAACATCGAGAAAGAGGTAAAACTTCGAATCTGACTTGGCCAGGCAGCGTTCGGGGGCAAGATACGCAATATTTTCACGTCCCACATACCGCAGTGTCTCAAGACGAAAGTCTTTGACCAATTCGTGTTGCCAGAAGGCTAACAACAGCCACCCAAAGGACAATGAAGAGGGCTATGCTTGGAGTTGCCTTACGTGATCAAATCAGAATTGAAGGGATCCTAAGGTAACCGACATCGCCCGAAGAATTGTCAAAATTAAGTGGCAGTAGGCAGGGCACATTGCTCGCAGAATAGATAGTTGATGAGACTGAAAGGTTCTGGAGTGGCGACCGCATGCCGGAAGACGGACGGAGTACCGATGAACATGTGAAGACCGCAGGAATTCGCTGGGTGCGAGAAGCACAGAAACGGTCGAAGTGGCGGTACTTGGGGGAAACCTATGGCCAGGAGTGAATGTCCTTTGGCTGAAATTATGATAATGATGATGATCACCTTCTGCTTTTTCTTCACTTTTCAACGACCTTCGAAAATAAAATAAACTACCATAAAACTCCAAAAGTACCTCCCTTGGACCATACCTACCCAACACGCCATCATCGATCACGTCCGACTGCCGTGTCCGGCGTCCGGTCGTCCCCGGACGCATTGTAGACAACAACCCCAATCACAGGCCGGATTTGTGAAGCGAATTCTTTCATTTCAAACTAGGCGAGATGAATTTTTACAAGGAAGAGACTTTTTGTTTGGGTTGCAGTGAGTGTTTCGATATCTGTTTGGGTTTTTTTTATGTCGAGAAAAATACATTTTGGTAAATTTTTATGTACCAAGTATGAAAAGTACGGTACTGTCGATTTTTAAATCATAATACAATAATGAAAGACATAAAAAAAACTATTGAACACAAGACAACTTTGGGCTCTATTTAATGTGCAGAAACTGATTCGTTATTCGTAATAAACAAAAAAAAAATATTAATTATTTTCAGCAGCATTTGAGGTAGGAATAAAATCATATTTTTTTCAAACAAAAACAATGTTCGTTTCGTTAAAATATTTATCACAAATAGAGCATTTTAGATACTCATTATCCATACGAAATAAACTCAAGATCATAAACAACCAATTTTGTGAATAAAAGAAAAAAAACGTATAATTATCATGATCAAATTCACGGCACGTCAAAACAAAATCGGAACTGTACCAACTTTCGTTCAAACATTCCATTCGAGGTTTGAAAGCACGTGGGGCTAAATTCCTACCGCAAGCACCTCATCGAGCATTTGGCAGAATTGCACAAACAAGTTGCTAGACATCTATCACTGCATATCTGATGTTGTTCGTACACTATTGTTTGTAGTACCGTGGGTGGGCAGTATTAGAGCTACAGGTATTGAACTGTCTATTTTCTCGCTGAATGCACACATGCATGGAAATGTTCAAATTCTAATTTATTTACAAAACTAGCGACTGCTTCGCATGGTTTTTAGCACTTGACAAAACTTCGAAATTTATTATATAAATGTAATTTTTATTATAAATCTAGAAGGATTATGTGTATAATATAATATATACATGAGCCTTCCGGGATAAATATTCTTAATTTAATCAAAATCAAATTCAAAAGTCATTTATTCAAACTAGGCTGAGAATCAACACTTTTAGAACGTCAAAAACTACATAAGACAGTCCCCCAAAAACGCCGACCCTTCGCCACTTCCTAATGCTTTGAATGATAGTGATAATCGCATCAAAGTCCGTTGCGTATATAGAGGCATGAGCAACAGGGTGTAAAGTTCACTCATCCTCTATAGAAAAAGGAGGATCCTCCGACCACACTAGTGTTGTGACTGGTGGGCAACTGCCCGACGGTTCATGTCGGGCTATATATTCTAGTTGCGCGGTATACTCTGCTTGCGCGATGCAGGATTTTGCGTGACGTCAGTGTGATGCGTAGTTCGCATGTGGCGATGTAAATGCCGCCACACGTACTTTAGAAGAACAACGCAGTCACAGACGGACACAAAAACCGACTTTAATTTCTATAATAGATAGATTAAAAGACTGGCAAGTGATGGTAGTAGACAATAAGAGACTCCCCGTAATTCCCTCTTAAATTTTGTATAGACGACAGCTTTGTATGTGTGCGTAGGAAAGCTGACAAAGTTGGGGAGTTATACACTCAGTAGAGTCGATGTACGTATATTCTGTGGCTTTTCGTCTCACTGGCTACGAAAACGTGGAATATGGCGAATGTGGCAGGTGCAATCGTAACACGTACGGTTACCTTTTTTAAGAAAGAAAACGAATGGCGATAATTCAAAGCAGACATCTTGGATTTGTAGCATTATTTTGCGAGTTTAGAGCTTGAAATTGGAAATTCTGTTCTGTCTTAGACTACCGAATGTAATTTGAAAAATATTGGTGTTGAATAAATGATGATGTACGACTAAACGCTAGTATTGTTAAGAGAAATTGTACCAACTTAAATTGTCCGTATATTCAAATCACAACTGTCATTCTCTGACATTTGTATGATGTAATAGCTATTAAACGACAAATTGAAGTAGTCAATGATTTGCTTAACAGTTGCCTTGACTATACTTAGATATTATCATAAAAGTAAAAACATCTAATTCATCAGGGTAAAACAAGACTGCTGGGAAATATGGAATAGCAGCTATTGACCCATCTTTAATTGATTCACCTCTTGGAACACCATCAAAACATCTATTATTAACTGCAAACGATCCAAACATTTCTTCAGAGACCTCAGAAAGGACAATTCCCAATACAAAACCTGCTTCTAATAAAGAATGGACCAAAGATTGTTACCTCATCATCATAATACACACTGTGGCAATCAATAGCAAAGCAAAACAAAGGGAGATTGCTTCTGTATCTTTTTGTTCTGCCCGGATATTACAGGGAACTCTATTCCATAGAATTGTATAGAAGGTCAACTCCATAGAGCGAGCGAAAACATGCGAACGCACACATAGACGAGAACTTACGGGGTGATTTCAAACAAATACCTGTCGCGAGTGTACTTGCACTCACTGCACGTGAAGGGTGTCCATGTGTGCGTGCGTTTTCACTGGTTATGTGGAGCCGAACTTCTGTACTATTTTGTGGCTGTACAATCTATGTGGTTAATATAGGAAGCTGTTGTTTAAAATTAATCTTCTCATAGGACGAAGGGAATATTTTATTCTGATTTCAAAAATAAGGGTTCACAGTTCCATTCGGATCCATATCCCTTTAGTCTGATGGTAAAGAAGAACATGGTAATAATGAATTTGTTGTTTCCAAAGACTACGTAGTTGAGAAATTAATTAATGCGTTTTGTTTCCAATACGCCGCGCCGTTCTATTATTGGAAATAATCTTATTCTGACTAAACTCGAAAATAAAACTACCTATCGTGTGGTGGCGAATTTTATCAGAGATTTATAAAACAAACACGAGTAAAGTTGTCAAAAAATAATAGGCCCGTTTTGACATTTAACTTGAATCGATTTATCGTGAGTATCGAGTACCGAGTCGTATGGTTACTTCGACGTAACTAGTGAAGTACACACTTATGATACTTTTTATCCTGATATTCCAACGTGATCGAGATTTATGCGGGTGAAACCGCGGGGCGCAGTAGTATAGTATGTCCTAACACAAGTCTTGGTCTACCCAGGTGCCAAATTTCATCCAAATCTATTCAGACGTTTTAGCATGAAAGCGTACCAATCAAACATACAAAAAATGAAATCTTTTCTCTTTATATTATTAGTTTTATGCATGATCAGTCTATAATGTTCCCACTGCTGGGACACAGACCTCTCTTCGAGAGGGAGTGGGCTGTAAATTACCACAAAGGCCCAGTGCGGGTTGGTAGATTCCACAATGTTTTTATTATTATTATTTTATTTTTTTGTTTTTTCTTAAACATAACTGGCGAAATGTGGGTTTTTACTATAGGTGCACCTCTGCCCTACCCACTCAAATTATTTTATTCCAATCCACTCAAATTTTGATTAGACAGAAAAGCTGAAATCTATAAACATTAATACGTGGTTTTTAAGAGGGCCCTTCCCAGTCCGTCTATCGTCAACGCGAGCATGGTCGAAAAGCTTGTTGTTTCATCCAACGCAAGTGAAAACTATTAACAAACGAGTGAGAACGCGATAACATTGAACGAAAAATAATGTGCGGAAATTTCATAAAACTTGTTCCAGGAAATACGTGTTTTTGAGTAAGCCTTACTAGTTTGTGAAATAAATCTTGGTCATTTAGAATCTACATTACATTTTCAAGGTTTCTATTGTAATGTTTTCTTAACATTTACAATTTATGAGTACATTATGAATGGCCAAAGTTCAGGTAAAATTTGTGCAAAAAAGTAGATTTTTGCAGGCTTAAACTGAATTTTGGTTTCAAAAAAAATATTTTTTGCTTGCATAGAAACCTAGATATAGTGCACAAGATACCTATTGGTTCAAAAATTTCAAAGAAAGATGTGTTACAACGCCATAATCGAGCGTTTGTATGAAAAGTATGTCGGGTTGGCCGCTCTTAAGTCATGATCTCGTCTCTGTCTAGCCCTCGTATTTCGACAGTTGTGTAACAGTAACAGGAATAACGCTAAGCCAAAGTACGTTTTAGTAACGTTTATTGGTATCGGCCAAAGAGAACAAAACTTAACTCTAACTAGCCACTCACGTCAGCATATACCATTTTAACACAGCACCAGCACCTTAATTGTTGAATAAAATATTGGATGACTGCTTTCGCTACTCGTCACCAGAGAGACGATTTATCAATGAATCATTGTTTAAGTCATTAATGAATGTTGTAGTTGTCGCGTTTACTGTGCATTGCGTTTTCTATTTATATTTGTTTTTTATTTATTGTGTTATTTTTTATTACCCTAGTGGGGTTTATAATTGTCCGTAGGCGAGTCTACGGCATCACAGCGGGCCCTATCAGAATACCAGCGCAGCGGTATTTATTTTTTAAATATCGCAGCATTATGCTGAGATAGGAGCGTTTTGGCATCGCACAAGCCTTGATTGTTTTTATTTTTGGATACTGTCAGTTTAACAACGTTTTTGTTTGTTTGTTATTGGGATTTTCCATTAGGAATTCCTCAGTAGCAGCCTGGAGTTATTAACATTAAATTTGTGCCCGGTTGCTGGCAATAGGCTCGCCCCCTATTACATGGGACTTAAACATAACTGGCGAAATGTGGTTGTACTTTAGGTAAGTACACCTCTGCCTAACCCTTCGGGGATTACAGGCGTGATGTTATTTTATGTTGTGTAGTTTGAATGCTATTTTTGTATTTCTTGTGCGTGTCCCAAATAAAATAATTTTCTTTCTTTCGCCGGTAGCAGCACTGTAGAACATACTGGAATGTACTCGAACTTTCTAGAAACCGGAAATAGATTTATTTTTGTTATTTTCACAGTTATAATGCTGTATTCGCTAAGAAAAACGGATATTTAAAATGAGCCCTCCGCGATGGTGTCCGGCATCCCATAGGTATGGGACTTGAGTGAACCCTCCAGGAGGGCTCCCGGCACTGAACGTGTTAACTAAAGCCATGCTTGCCTAAAATCAGAGTACGTAATTTATAGTAAACTAAAACCTGTGGATATTGAGATTATTGAGAATAAATCTGTACCCCAAGTGCAAGTTTGCAAGAGAGTAAACGTAACTATTTCGTTTGTGTTAAAAATTTACCGATAGATCATAATGCTAAGACTATAAGGGTGAGAATAAAAATCTTAACGCAAACGCGCTAGTTACGTTTACTCTCTTGCAAACTTACACTTGGGGTACTGGTAGTATAGTTTCACATTTGGCGTTTCATTAAACTTACTACTACTAAGTCCTCTGTCCTCAACACACCATCAATCATCAATCTGAATGATTTTGAAGTATATTGCTAATCCATCGCTTCATAATGTTCGAAAAAAAATTCTGCTCAACAACGTAAATAACACAATGAATGTTGTTAAACTGTCAAAATGAAATCCAAATGAAAATTGCCACTGTAAATGTGTTACGTAATTACCCCGAAGATTCAAGATTATATACGAACTAACATCAATTTTCGATTTCCGAGGGACTTGCTTTAATGGGAGAGACTAAAATATGTCCTATTTCGAAGCCGAAGTTAACCCCAAACGGTGCCAAGACAAGATAAGGAATGCAGTTTCAAGCCAAATACAGCAATAATAATTATAATTGATGTAAAAGGACATTGGTGGTGGTGTTTGCCAAAGGAAATACCCATTTTCTGTCTAATATTGGGTGTCGTAAAGCGTAACGCGACTGTTTCATCAAAAGTCAAAAAAAATCAAATAGTTTATTTCAAATAGGCACATAAAAGCACATGATTTAATTATATGATTAATTAATTAAATTATTTTTAAATTTTATTAAATTATAATTATTTATTATTAAATTAATATTATATATTATTATTATATAATACTTAATTAAATTAATATTATATATTATTATTTATATATTACTTAATTAAATTATTATTACCAATTGCTATTAATTATTACTAATACTAGTTTGTAAGCTCGCAGTTGTACTAACAATTAATGTGGATGTAATCATACCTAAATAATTTAGGTTTATTTTATTGTTTATTTATTTATTTATTTAAAAGCCACTTTTGAACGAAAAAAATTACAGAGAAACAGAAGTGATTCTAGTTGCCCCTTCCAAAAGTTAGTTTCGTATAGAGAAGAATGGGCAAGAAACACCCATACTCCTTTAATTTTTTTTTACAACATTTTATATACATTAATTACATAACTTCATGTGAAGACTATGCTCCTACAATAAAATTTCTACATCACTATAGGTAAAAATAATTTAAAATAAAGCAATGACAGATAAATTAAATATGTGATAGATACAGTTCTTAAATTAAAATTTACAAGCATTGTAAAATTAGAAGAATTTCATAACATTTATAAAAACAAGTAATAATCCAGTGGTGGTTAAGTAGTCATAGAATATAAAATCAATATCAGAAAAATAATAAATTAAATTAACAACCAGTTTGATTTTGTCTATGCTCTAGATCTAGATTGTTTATGGAGCAGGACCAGCATGTTTTCAAGCATTCTTATCCTGAATATAATCCTCTAATTTGTAATAATTATTCTTGTTTACTAAGTGTACTTTTAATATGAGTTTAAATTTTTCTTTATTTTAACTGCAATATATCATACGGTATTTTGTTGTAACATTTAACACAGTAATTATGATGACATTCTTTAGATAATCTCAAAAATGGTTGATCTATTTTATCTTTATTTTTAGTATTAAAATAATATATATCACTTATTTTATTGTAAAGATGTAGATTTATTCAACCCATAATATTTTCATAAATTAATTGTCCTAAAATTAATCTTTTTAATTACCTAGTTCCCTAAGAGATTCGTGGCGACGAAGATCATAAATGGCTCTGACAGCTCATCTTGAGAGAATGAGTTTCTGTACCTAAGTATATTTTTCCGTCTTCTTCTTCTTTATCAATTCATCAGCTAATTTTAGTGATTACAGCAATATATCAGGTGTGTGTATGTCAGTCAAAACAGTTTTTTACCTTCACATAGTTTTATTTCAACGTCATCATCTATCGTTCGTATCAATCGTTTTCCAAACTATATTGGGGTCGGCATCCAGTTTAACCGGATGAAGCTGAATACCAGCATTGAATTCAATTCTTTATCAAGTCTTGTCTTGGCTCGCAAGGTTGTCGACATTGTAGGATGTGGACTCAGCGATCATTGTGCCAATAGTCCCAAAAGCCTTGACCTATATCTAAGGAGGCTCTCGTTGGGCAGCTGGATTAAGGGTTTCATTCAAAGAGCGGTACTTCTGGACTCGGCTCACTTTGTTAGGAGGTTGCTTTCTCTGGAGCCCTAACCACCGGTAGCTTGGACCCTGTGGTCGATACCTTTGGGCTACTATATATCGCCGAGTGGTTGGTCGACTCTTCACGTGACCAGAGGGCTGATCTATTTTTTGGGCAAAGAATCAGCATCGCCATACAACGGGCAATGCTGCCAGCCTTTTGGGCACTTTTCCTGTTGTCAGCGATGCGGACGAATTTTTTGATGCTCTGTTATTCTGTCCCGTCCATTTTTATATACTGAAATGTACATATTATTATTATTTTAAGTCTGTTAACGTATATGTTATGTAAATATTATTAATCTTTAATAGTTTAATTGAATTTTCCACGCGGTACAGTTTGCAAATCCTATATTGCATATCACATGTGCATTTGTGACATGGTCAGATAGGCAGTCACTCCATGCAACACAATCGCATAGAGTGACTGCCTATCTGACCATCACACCGCACATGGCTTAGTTTGTCAATGACGGTTGACTCATAACTATGTATCTGATGTGCCACTTCCTCCCAGCTAAAGCACTAGGAAGTGGTGAAGAGTGAGCGATTTTGGGGACCAGTCTTATGTAATTTTTGACGTTCGAATAAATGACTTTGGATTTTGAATAAGGAACTGATTTAGAATTACCTGCTACTATTAATTATCATCTTACGTTAATGTTGTTTTCTGATTTTCGCATTCATCTAAAAAAAAAATAGGAAAGAAAATACGTTTATTTACGGTAAACATAACGTAAAGAAAAAAAAACCCAAAAGAACAAGTTGGGGGAAAATTTGCGTCACATCCACGCAAAACGGTCATCGCTCAGCATACTGCTGGACGCACACAACACAGAACAGTAAATCGAATATTCACATCACATTGCGTTACTTTTAGCAACCTTTTCGACAGCCTCAGAGTCCATTATTAAATTCGATTTTCAAGCCGTGAAAAATGAATTCAATTTATTTTTTTAAAATGTTTTCAATTTTGAAGCTTTTTAAATAGATTTTGTGCTGAACGCAATACAGTATGTATCAGAAAATTGTGGTCATATTTAAAGGTTTGGTACAGCCCGTCAACTTTCTCCATGGGACCAACACCATCAAATTTGGCACAAGAAACTTAAAAAACTGGACAAATGCGACTTGAACTCACGTGGTGAGGGTTCCGTAGAATGAATATGGCGTTATCTACCATGTTTTTATTCCATAGCTAATAACCCCAAGTACAAACATAAGATTGTAATTGAAAAATATGTGTTCACCCATACATTCCAACTGCAAATGTAAGTGTGTACGTACAATATTGAGATATGTACCATGTTATTTAAACATCATAGACTTCTTATAGATTTTCCTGTAATCTATAAAAAAAGAACAATTTCCTGTTTAAAAAAAAAATGGTCTGTAGTTTCGGAAATAAAGGTCAATAAACCATCTACTTTCTTAAATAACATTATAACTGTTTATTTAAAAATTATATTAAAATAAATATTTGAGACCCTCACAAGCTCGGTACAGTTTGCAAACCTTTTTTTATTTTCCCCGTAAACGTGACCCTCATATTCAAAATTCATTTTTTTATGTTACACGTCCGTATGTGGGTCACAGAAGTTCATATGTGTACCAAATTTCAACTTTATCGGTCCAGTAGATTCAGAGCAAATCGGCAGTGACAATCGGACAGACAGACACACGAGTGATCCTATAAGGATTCCATTTTATCCTTTTGATGTTCGAAAACCTAAACAGAATTTCATACTTAATCCAAGTTGACATACCCCATGCCCTATAGCGATGTAGATTTTTTTCGAGATCTTTCTTCTACAATTAAAAGAATCACTTCTTTCATATTTAATCGCTAACATTGACGGGCTTCTAAAAATGCTAATCGAAAATCCTTAGGCTACAAAAACTATAATCTCATCACTTGTTGCGACGGTCTCAAACTGTATAAAAATCATCACTTTGGCACTGCATCGAATAAAACAGTTTTACTACCCTCTGCAATGTAATACACATTAACATAAACCCAATATACCTTTAAATCTCGTCAGATTGTCTCAAAACGTTTCTTCAATGTAGGGTTGGCAAAATGATATTTTTTTCTGTTCTTTATTTATTTATTTTTTTTTCTAGCTGCGCCCCGCGGTTTTACCCGCGTAAGTCTCGGTCCCGTGGGAATATCGGGATAAAAAGCCTATGTCTTAATCCAGGGTGTCAGCTAGCTCCATACAAAATTTTATCAAAATTGGTCGAGCCGTTAGAGCGTGAAGAAGTAACAAACATACACACACACACTTTATTTTCTAAAATTTGTGTTTAGCCGAATATTAATATGTAATTGTGGTGGATTATTAATCATTAAGTGTTTGTGAACCTGCATTAGTGTATGCATTACTGCATGAGTGCATTAGGGCAAATGAAACAAAACAGTGCAACATCACTTTAAGTTCTCTCAAGAAGTCCGCGCGAAGTTTCAGTAAAGTGTACGTGTAGTCTTTACTTAAACTCAAGGGGAGCGGGGCGGGATATCATCTATCACCTTATCATGCATTGAATGGAGTTCATTTCATAATCTGTACTTGTTACCTAATTTTAAATGACACTGGCTAAATGTTTTACGTAATTACCCTGTAGAAAACCCCAACCATTGACAACTCGCGATAGACAAAAAAAGATATAGGTGATAGAAAGAGAGTTGCAAAAATGTTGTCGATTATATTCATCATTATCTTCCCTTGCCTTTTCGGGTCGGCTTCCAATCTAACCAGATGCAGCTAAATAGCAATATTTTACAAGGAGCACCTGCCTATCTTACCTCCACAACCCAGTAACAGTGTTTATCATACACCTACGCTACTAACATAGTTTTAAGCTATATTTAATCAAACAAGTTCTAATTTATACTGTATGTACTGTGTTGGTTTGTCAGGTATATACATTTATATGAACCATTGTAGCCTAAAATAATTGTTTTATTATTATTGTCATTCATAACCATATTAAAGTCAAATATTTAAATCGTTAGGTTTACTCTCACGTAACTTTGATTGTCCAGCAGTGGACTGCTATCGGCTTTTTTTTGAGGTGGGAAATTATCAAATCACTTCTCCCGCTCTGGGTGGAGCGGGAGGCGTGTCAGACTTTTACTGACTAAAACCCACCCGTGTTCCTTCCGTTGCCTGTGTGCCAGGGCCACGGTATCCCTTTCGGACGACTGCTATAGGCTGGGTTGATTGACTTAAGCTTGTCGCGTCAAAAGTGTCGATATTGAGAAGAGTAAGCTCACACATCTTGTATACATAATACAACGTTTCCATGGCAGTTAAGTCACTGCGACGTTGTGAGTACGGTGTCAAAACGAAACGCGACCCTCTTTTCACGAGTTAGGGCAAATCAAATGATTTAAATCTTTGAGTATAGCCATATTGTCAGAATCACCGCGACTGCCGAGTGCATACAGAAAGTATGGGACTAGTCGGGCCCTATCAGAATACCAGCGCTGCGGTATTTGTTTTTTTTTTTCAATAATCGCAGCATCATGCTGAGGTAGGAGCCTTTTTGGTGTCGACTCCTTATTTTTTTTTTGTGTTTTTTGTTTCAAAGTTTTATTAGTTTTAATAGTTTTACCCGACTGCCTCATATTTTAGGGTTTTCATTATTATTTTTTACTCTCTTTATTACGTAGTTAAATGTTGAAATTTTACATAGGGTGTCAATGGGCGGTCTTATCGCTAAAAGCGATCTTTTACAGACAACCTTTGGATGGATTAAAGGGAGAAGGAGAGACAATACTGCAGGTAGTCAGTGGTGTACTATTTACATGTACAATAAATGGGATCCCTTCTTTTCGCATAATGTTCTTTGTCCTAATATACTTCGGCATAACGATTTTGGCACAATTTGTTTTGGCATAATAATACTTCGGCATAATTTTTTTAGACATACATTTTTTGTTGGCATAATCATCTTAAAAACTAATTTGTTTTGGCATAAATTTGATTCTCATAACGTTAGTAGGCCTAATGACTATTAGCATAACGTTAATGATTATTCCAGACTTTGGGTGGAAATGGTGGTGGCGAACTTGTAGTACCCCATACATAATTCTGATCAAACCAATTTGCTATAGTTTCAGTAACAATTAAATAATATTGTTGGTTAAAAATTGAATATGCTGTGCAACAAAAGTTAGTGAAAGAACAGAATTGCTGCAAAACTGACTCCACGTAGTCTTGTTTGTCCTACCCCTAGAGTGTAATTTAAAATCGCGAAGGCGCGTGGGGCCGCCGGAGGCCCGCAGCGCCGGAGCCGTGACAGAAACCCAGTTATGCTTTAGAACTTTATGCTTAATAAATTTATGCTTTAGAATATTATGCTTAATCATTATTATGGTTAGAGAAATTATGCTTAAAAAAATTATGCGTAAGCTGTTATGCGTATTTATATTATGCGAAAATATAATTATGCCAAACAAAATTATGTTAAGTTATATTAGGTCTTAAAATTTTATGCAAATGGATAGGGAACCACAATAAATACATACATACACAAAGCATACACTTATCTATATAAATATATATATACAATATACTATAATAAACATGAAACAAGAGCAAGGAACTGTATTCTGTAATGATGCTGATGATTTTTTTTATAGTTTTATTGTTGTATTTCCTGTGCGTGTCCTAAATAAAATAAAGGGAATTGCCCAGTTTGTTAGGGTGCTCTGGCTTGATGTGGACATTAAGTATAATAATAAATGAGTTGCGTTTTTAATATTTCATTCCTAATAAAAACGAAATATTATAATAAAGTTGCAGGAAATTACAATAATGTACCATATTTAGCATGTGTAAATATTGTGATTTCGTCGCTGAGAAACGTCTAATATGAGTATATATTTTCCGAATTAATAATAAAAAGAGTAAAAATTAGTAGGTAAGCTAATTCTTTTAAACTGACTTCAACAAAAGGAGAAGGTTCAACAACATTCACAACACGGAACTAGCGACGAAGCGAAGCAATTCGTTTTTTTTTTTCATAGTCAGTTGACATATGATGCAGTTGGTGTTACCGGGTAATAAAAAATATTTCAACAACAATCGATTTATGGATCCGAAAATCGAGTCTATATTCAGATGTAAATTGATGTACGTACAGAAACAAATCTTTTGATTGTTTTCATCCAATCACAGATAAATAAGAATAAAATATGGTCCAAATCACTTAGTAAGTAAACGTGCTAAAGAAAGAAACACATTTTTTTACTCAAATACTAGCAATCGATTTTTTTATCGAATAAAAACTGAAATCACATTTTTATTTGTGTGGTAACCCAGATCCTAAGCCACCGAGAGCCTGCAAAAAATGGCGGTGTTTTGCGCATGCAATCGACGTGAATACTTACAATACAACTTTTTTTACAGAAGACTTTCCTGCGAGGAGGTTTGCAAAAATATTTATTTTAGAATTAATTATATTTATTTGATAAAATAATTTTTACTGAACAGCATGTCCACGTTAAGCCGAGAATGGCGATACCCTTTATTTCTTTCTAGAAAGTTCCGACTTGACCGTACGGGGAACCTGTATCTTTATGCAAGCCGCCTTCCAATTGAAAGATCTTTTGAGTAAAAACAAATCCATGATCTAGAATTGCCAGCCCTTATCCTATATCTCCAAAGTTTTTATAGAGACTGGGGCACTGTGTTGTTGTTTTATCGTCGCCGACTTCTCCCTTATATCGTAACTTCGTGACGAATAGATCTATTGCCTACTAATTTGATTAGCTCAACCGTTAATACGTTCTAGTTTTGTTACTTCGGATCAAGGTTGGGGCTTTTAGTAGTTTGACCTGGATTTTTTGTTGTTGTTTTGTTTTTAAGCATTTTCATTGTTGCTATCGAATTAAGTCTTAATCTCATCGTTTTCATCTACTAGTCCTTAACTAACCGCAATTTTTTATTTTTTTATTTTTGACTGATCCATTTCGAAGGTGCGAGACCATTAACATGGTATTAAAACTTTAGTTTTTGTTTTACCTAAACCTGAAAAGGGGTCACTGCAGTCATCATTATATATAAAGTTTTACTGTGGGGCCAACACCGAAATCGCGATAAAAATCAACACCTACATTTTGTCGATTTATATGAACATAAATGTATGGAACAATATATTTGTTTCGCAATTCGGTTCCTTCATAAAAGTTGATCATAATGATGATGACCACGTTTCTGTATGAGGATAAATAAAAACTTAGGCCGTATAATAATTATATAATATTATTACCGTATAAATAATTACTAAATTGTATGGTGCAAATTGAAGAACTAAACACTAAACGTCAAGACAAAAAATGCAGAACTAAAATCCGTGTAGATATTCATCCAGCTTCGATTTTCTCCTATAACTGACGAGGTACCCCGATAATACAGCGTTTATGCAATGATATAGGTATACCATACATACATACATGACATAGGTGACATATGCCTCCTACTAGGTGGACCGATGACCTTGTGAAGGCTGCAGGTAACCGCTGGATGCGGGAAGCACAGAACCGGTCCAAGTGGCGGTGCTTGGGGGAGGCCTACGTCCAGCAGTGGACGTCTTTCGGCTGAAATGATGATGATGATGATAGGTATACCGCTCGCCCACCCGGACTAACTGTACTCAATCATGCCATACATAGTACGTGATACAACACATGGAGATTTAGATTTAGGAGGTCTGTTATCAGTTTATCACACAATACTTGCAGTGTACAGAATTGGGGAACCATTGTTGGTGTAGGAATCTATTGGATGCGAGAAAGCACAGAACCGGTCGAAGTGGCGATACTTGGGGGGAGCTTATGTCCAGCAGTAGACGTCTTTTGGCTAAAATGGTGATTTTGATTTAGGCCGTGTAGACTGTAGATTTGTGGACCATTTTTCATTTTGTTAAGTACCTGGTACTCGTACCCATGCCTATCAACACTGTAATTTGAAAACATTGTAAAAGTAAATTATTTCTAAAAGAGTAATCGTAGAGTTTCTTGCCCGCTCTTCTCCATAGGATCCCCATTGACGTTCCCCATCAATGGGGAGTTGTGAACTTTTCTTCCACAAATCCCCATCGACACACACATATGTATATCTCATGTTAATCTCGTATTTGTGGAAAAAAAGTTCACGAATCCCAATCGGTTTAAAAATAACATACAAACAATATATTATAAGAATCCCAAAGTCTTTATTTCTTATGGAGGTAAGGACTGGGGATTAGTGGAATAACCCATAAATGCCCATGTAGGTTTATGCGAAATAAAAACTGACATCCATGACATTAATCAGTTTCCTGATTCGAGTTACTGATAGACAGTCTCGGAAGTAAATTATCTCACAGGCACCATTTAATATGGTGCCTGCCACACACACCATTCTGTTAAATGTTGTATACAACAACAATATTTCACAAAAAAAAAAAAATATAATAAACAAAGACGAAAATCTTCCTTCAACTTCAATATTTTGAGTCCAAAATATATTTCCTTTGCCTTTTGTGTTCAATAGAAGAGTGAAGTCAAACAAACAACACTTTCTTTAAAACATTCGCACAAAAGCTAAACAAACGTACCTTTTACTAGAACACGCTACTGAGCGATGGAACACTGTATACGCCTCTTCTTATGTTCATAATTAAACATAAAGAGTCCCTACCTACCAAATGCCTGATGGTTACATATCTACATAACATAAAATGTTAAAATTTATAGGGGGATTGGTAGAAATATCGTGAGTTAATTTTTTTCCAGATTTTCCACATGCACATTGCCCAAATACCAAGAGCCGTCGACTGGCAAGACGTAATACAAACACCGTCAGACAATGATTGGCTCTATGCTCGCAGGGTGATCACGTTGGAGAAACTCCAATGGGCCATCCGAAGCTTCCATCCTTTTAAGGCAGCTGGTCCTGATGGAGTGTTTCCGGCCTTACTGCAGTGGGGGGGAGCCTCAGTCGCAGTAAGACTGGTGCCTCTAATGAGAGCGTGCCTGGCCTTTAGATACGTTCCTAAAGGGTGGAGGGAAGTGAAAGTAATATTCATCCCAAAGCCAGGTAAGGGTGACTACACAAACGCCAAATCACACCGACCAATTAGCCTGACCTCTTTTCTTTTAAAGACTATGGAAAGGCTATGTGATAGGGAACTAAGGGATGGCGCTCTGAAAACCATACCGCTACACGGTAACCAACATGCATACAGCTCAGGTAAGTCAACTGAATCTGCTCTTCATCTAGTGGTTGGCCAGATAGAGGAGGCGATCAATCAGAAAGGCACCTGCCTGGGCACTTTCATAGACATCGAAGGAGCCTTCGATAAAACTAATTTCTCTAGCATCAGCAGCGCTCTCTCCAGACACGGAGTAGAACAGGTACTGATGGACTGGATTACAAACATGCTGAGCAAGCGGGTGGTTCGCCTTGAAGGTGAGCAGCAACTGGCCATGATAGCCAGAGGCTGTCCCCAGGGAGGGGTGTTGTCCCCTCTTCTATGGAATCTGGTGATTAACGACCTCATCACCAAACTCAACGCCAACCGCTTTTACACAATAGGCTATGCAGACGACCTCGCCATCCTTGTTTCGGGGAAGGTGACGGGAACAATCTGTAACCTCACTCAGCAGGCACTACGTATTGTAGAAAGATGGTGCAGGGAATTTGACCTATCGGTGAACCCCACTAAAACGGAAGTAGTCATGTTCACCCAAAAACGAACATTAGGCCCTTTCCGCCTACCAAAATTGTTCGATACAGAACTTCAGTTGGCCAATGAGGTCAAGTACCTTGGGGTCATTCTAGACAGAAAGTTAAACTGGAGTAGTCACTTGGACAACAAGCTAAACAGGGCCTGCATTAGCTTCTGGCAGTGCAGGAGAATGATAGGTAAGAAGTGGGGCCTATCCCCCAAAATTATACTATGGCTGTACACCGCAGTGATCCGCCCCATGATCACCTACGGGGCTGTGGTCTGGTGGCCCCGTACCAAGCTGGTTACGGCCTTTAATAAACTACAACGCATGCAAAGACTAGCCTGCATGGCGACCACGGGCTGCATGAGGACTACTCCGACTGCAGCAACTGCAGCAATCGAAGCCATGCTGGGTCTACCACCGCTCCACCTGTTCATACAGCAGGAAGCGACGATGGCGGCGGTACGTCTAAATGCAATAAATCTCTGGGGTAAGAGGGAGACACAACACACCGCTCTGCTTGAGGGACTATATAATGAGTTCCCTATTACGAAAGCTATTAATGACCGGGTACCCAAACAATTTATCTTTGATAAGAAATACAAAATCCAACTTCACGAGGATCGCCGATGCGAGGGTTTACGCCCCGCAGAGCTGCGCATCTTCACGGATGGATCGAAAACAGGTAGTGGCACAGGTGCTGGAATCTTCTCGGATGACTTCAATATACACATAGCCACACCATTGGGAGTCCATAACACAGTGTTCCAGGCCGAATGCATGGGCATTTCTCTTGCCGCTTCAGCGATCATGGCCAGGAAAGTTAAGGGCCACTCGATACGCATACTCTCAGACAGCATGGCTGTTTTGCAAGCGCTAAATAGTCATACAGTTGACTCTGGGCTGATATACGAGTGCCACCAGCGCCTCAACCAGGTGGGTTGCCTCAATAATATAACCATTCAATGGATCAAAGGACACAGCGGTTCGCTAGGTAACGATGCAGCCGACGAACTCGCAAGAAGGGGGTCTAGCATGGCGCCAGTGGGACCCGAACCCATCGCGCCACTCCCCTTCGGTTATCTACGCACTCTGGTAAGGAAACGAACCAGGGACCAACATCACAAACTATGGTTGGACCAAAGTGAGTGCAGGCAGGCGAAGGAGGCACTCCCTACTATCGACGGCCGCCTCACGAAACGGGTTCTACAACTAACTAAACAACAGCTGCGCACAGTTACAGCCGCTATAACTGGCCATGGGTCATTTAATAAACACCTCTTTGTCATAGGAGTCACAGACAGTCCGCTGTGCAGGGCCTGCATGGAGGACGACGAGACAGCGGCTCATGTGCTGTTAAACTGCCCTGTGATCGCTACATACAGGGCAAAGTACTTCGGTAACCCAGGTATCCTACGTGAGATTGTCAGTAACACCAAGGCGTTGCTGGCCTTCCTTGAGGAGCTGGGGTGGATCGAATAATCGATTTTCCCACCCGTACGCAAAATACGCGCATTGACGTGGAGTTGCGGACACCAGCCCGTATTACCTATTACCTATTACCTACCAAGAGCCGTTTTAAATACCTACCTGAACGTCAGAATACAAGGTTTTCATTTCTACAGTCGATTTTGCAACAGCCATTTTCAATTACGGTTCGTTTCGATAAAATAGAAGAAAACAGCTAATCATCTACTAATCAAATCGAGATTATCTTTTGAAAAAAAACACCTTTCACCCAAGTTAACATAACATAGGGACTGCCGACTGAAGTGAAAACTTAAAACTTTGGAATAACATATATATATAAGGTGTATCTATTCATACACGAAATCTCTTAAGGGGTCATTGTACTCATCATTATGAACAACTTTTAGCGAACAGAAATGTAGGGAACAGCTGATTTTTATTCGCGATTTCAACTTTGTTCCCGTAGTGAAAGTTGTTCATAATAATGACCCCGAGATTTCGTGTATGAATAGATACACCTTATATATATATATATATGCATATACATGTACACAGGCCGCTACGCATCGCCAGTCTAGCGCAAAACGTTACGTGGTTAGCATGTCGGTGACGCGAACCCATAAGTTTTGCCCCTACCAAAAATCGCTAAACCTGGCTAGAAAAATTATCACTTCAATAAAACCAAAGAGATTTAAGATAGATATTAGTAAATAATTTGATGTCTTTCAAAAAAATAATACTTAGAAGGTCAGTTACCACGTTTCACTACAAACGAACGGCTAAATGCGATAAGTCACGAGATTGCATGTTTAACAACAATAGTCTACGTAAGCATTAGCTTTTTATTAATAAAACCAACAGCTAACACCTCGGTTCGAATTATAGGGTCTGTGTCTTCCGCCAGGGTTGAAATTTTGTCCGAAATGGATATCGTGGCCCTGGCACACAGGCAACTGAAGGAACACGGGTGGGTTTTAGTCAGTAAAAGTCTGACACGCCCTCGTGAGAAGTAATATATTTGACAATGTCCCACAAAAAAAATGGTCTGTGTCTTAGCGGTAACTAAGCTAACGATGCGAGCATGTCCTAAAAACTTAGCTGTAGTTTTTTACCTAATTAACGTATAAAATATAAAATGGTACTCTTCATTATGTACATCATAAAAATTATATGTAGATATAAATGTTGAAATTTTACTTAGGGTGACACAATAGGCGATCTTATCGCTGAAAGCGATTTTTTACAGAAAATCTTTGAAAGAAAAAAAAATAAGAAAAATTATTTATTCTGCACAAACAAAACGCACAATACGACAAAATAACACAATCAAAATACAGTAGCCAAAAGCCTCGTATCCAATACACTAAACATTTTGACAATCTTGTCCATTGGTTGATGTCAGGGACCAAAGACAATTTACAATGTGTTTACTAGTCTATAGTCTACATAATGTTCTGTTTTTGTGGACTTGTGGTCACAGACAAGAGGATGGATGATATGGATGGATCAGAGACAATACTACATTGGTGCACCATTAACATAATACAAAGTACATACATACATAAAGCATATACTTATCTATATAAGTATATATACAATAATAAACATGAAACAAGAGCAAGAAACTATGAGGAAGTGTTTTTCTACTAGAATTTTAAAAGTGGACAAAGATTGAGCAAGCCTTATCGATACGGACAAGGCATTCCATAACCGTACTTCTTGTGTGAGAAACTATGAAAGACTTGTCATGAAAGCTGGTGGAATGCATCGGCATCTCAGCCTCAAGTTTTCCGATGACCTCAGATATCGATTATGTGCGTCATGAAGGAACTTGAAATGTTCTTTAATCTAAGAGAGGTTGTAAGATTGAACAGAATACTGTAGAGCTGAAATAAGATAATCATAATTCCGGCGAAGACGTATGGAAAGCCACTTGAGCTTTGTATGAAATTCAGAAATATGATCATATTTGCCTAGGCCAAATATAAAACTAATGCAAAAGTTTTGATGTCGCTCAATTTTATCCAGTAGTGCCTAGGTATAAATATTTTTAGCGCATCGAAAGCAATCCTGTTGGCAAAACCAAGTTATCTCTGCTACCAGACAAATGTATTGTCATTGCTAAACTATACGAGCATACTTTGGAAAGGACATTGACCAAAACCAATAAGATGTGCAAAAATCCAGTACTTATTGCTTACGCAAATCAGGCAGGCGCAAGGAGACGCTATTCCTAAAGTCAGGGAAATATTTGTTTAGAAAATTAACTACCAAGTTAAATTGTCCGTATAATCATATCAAAGCTGTAATTCTTTGACAGTTGTATGAAATGGCCATAATACGGCAAATATAATAATAATAGCACACGAAGTTGTTGACATGTGGAATGTGAGCTCGGCTGTCGTTGTGCCGATTGTCGTAGGTATCGGCCAAAGGCCTGATGGCCGAAAGCCTCAATCAACATCTCTCGAGGCTCTCGTTAGGTGGTTGGATCAAGGGCCTGATTCAGAAGGCAGAACTCCTCGATACGGCTCGCATCGTGAGAAGGTTCCTATCTCTAGAGCCCTAACCACCGGTAGCTTGGAACCTGCTCCCGATACCGGCGAAGCACTATTTTTTATATTTTTAAATGTTTTTATATATTTTTTTATATTCTAATATTTAAAAATGTAATTTAATGTAATTAATTTATAATTTGTATGTAATGTAATTTGTATATAATGAAATAAAGGATTCTTATTCTTTTTTAAAAAACGTTGCCCCACACTAGGAATTTCTCCTGTATCGTGGGTGCGTTTACAAACAGTTAAACTCACATAAACAAACAGCCAGACCCGGAACAACCACTTGTAGGTCTTACAAATATTTGTTCCGTGCGGGAATCAAACCCGCGACACGCAGCGCGGCAGTCAATCGCTTAACCACTTTGCCAACCGTGCCGTCAATAAGGATTTTTTTTTTTTTAGGATAATAATAATTTTTTTATTCAGTAATACAATTGGTAAAATATTAACATAAAATCAATTAATTTAAATAATCAATTAATCAAAGGTAATATAATGTTAAATGGATGTAGTGCGTCCATTTTTTATTCAATTAATTTCCCTGAATGTACCTAAGCGAGAAATATTGACGATACCAAGTAAGCTAAAAGGAACTAAGCTAGAAATTAGTCGCTAAACACAACCCTAATATTATTCATAGCTATTCTAATTCACTTTTTGTGGCCACTAACTGTGAAACTATTCATTACTAAGCAATCAAACCGTATAGCTATAGGGTTATAGTTTTTCATGGCTATAATCAAGGGCAGTTATACTATGGCCATTTTTTTCATTAGTAATAATGGCTAGGTTATTGAATTTGTTGACCTTTGACCTTGAATAATTTAAGACACGAACTAGACCGCATTAAAATATTTTAGGCAGTGTTTAGATGGTCAAAAACTTGGAAAATCCAAAAGTGCACCCCCCACAGACAGAAACATTTTGACGATCAATTTTACGGAAAAAATCTAAGAAAATTAATTTGTGAATTTTTTTGAACGGTTGTGAGTTTTATAACGAAAACCCCATCATCATCAAATCGAATCATTTATTTATGCAAATAAATGATTTGATTTGGATTTTAAATATGGGTACATTAGGTTATACAAATAACAAAAGTTCTTACATAATTTATGAAAATTATTAATAATAATAATTTTATCATCATTACCCAAAAATCAATCAATTTGCTTAGCCTTTTCCCAACTATGTTGCGGTCGGCTTCCAGTCTAACCGGATGCAGCTGATTACCAGTATTTTACATGGAGCGACTGCCTATCTGACCTCCACAACCCAGTAACTGGGTAATACGATACCCCTTGGTAAGACTGGTTGTCAGTCTTTCGGGCTTCTGACGACCCGTAACGACTGAGAAAGATCCACGAATGACAGCCGGGACCAACGGCTTAACATGCTTTCCGAGGCATGGAGGAGTCTCGGTATGTAAAGATTCGGTCACCCATCCACGGACCAACCCTGGCAAGCGTAGCTTAACCTGATGGATCGACCCATGCGGCTGTTATTACTTAGCCACGAGCTCCTCTATCATCATTAACTACTTAACATAAAAAAAAAATATTTATCATCCCAAGTTTCTTGCAGGCATCTAAAGGAACACGGGTGGGTTTTAGTCAGTAAAAGTCTGACACTCCCTCCCGCTCCACCCAGAGCGGGAGAAGTTATTTGATAATTTCCCACCCAAAAAAAAGCAAAAAAGCGGGGTATTTCCTTAGCACACTCACACTCCCATTGCCATTATTTTTGACAATTCAACAATATTCATTGCGTTAATTACGTTGTCGAGAAGACGAATTTCTCAAACATAAATATGAGGCAATGGATTACGAATTTTAGATTAAAACTGTGTTTCGCAATTAGGGTGCAGGTCAGATTATAGTTGCACTGACCAGCTGAACCCTGTGCGGACTTGAAACAGCAGCTCTATAAAAACCTGAATATTTTAACTCTGCCTTAATATTATTTGAAATATGCAAATTCGCTCATAAACATCAAGACTTTTACACTAAACGAGAAGATATACAAACAAGATACACACTCCGATACTAAACACGACTAAACTTACCAATATCAATTATAAAAAAAATATAATAATAAGTTACTTACTTATTATTATATTTTATTTTTGAATGAATCAATAAGAAAATAAAAAAAAACTACATATATTACCAATTAAATTAATTAATAAAGCTATTTATAAATGTTATAACAGTGTAAACGAATATTTAAATCATAAATCCATAAAACTTATATAAAATACACAAATAGTTTTTTTTTTTAGAATAAGTTAGTTTTATGACAAACAATAAGTCTTCATCTCTACCTACTATCTTTCATTTGCTGTGCCCGACGGGTCCACGATTGTTCTAACGCCAATGTTTACACCATAATCATATCTAATACATTGTGGAATGCAATAAAGTACCAGCAGCTAAATTTGTCAGATGAAATTTTTTTTATTTTGGAGGTCTTTTCCCACTTAGTTACCTTACCCTGTATAATATTTACCCAAAAAAATCTATGGTACAATAAACACAATACCCCGGCCTCATTGGACCATACATTACTAGTAGTGACACAATTATTACACCATAAATTATATTTATATGATCTTACACCATTTAACACTACCCTGTATCGGTTATTTTGTGTGCTGAAATTCTTGAAAATATTATTATTAAGGTGGAAGAAAGCTTGTGAGTTGATTCTTTTTCGAATAGTAAGATGTGGTTATTTTTAATTACCAAAAACCGGCCAAGTGCGTGTCGGACCACGCACAGTTTTAACACGGCCTGGTTTTTTGCTGGCGCTGGGTAGAAACCGTCCGAGCTTGCACACAAGACGGTTTGTATTCGTGGGCATGAGCGTTTAGTTGACACGCGCCGGGCGTAGGTCCGGTCTCGTGTACATGCGCTCATACACTGCCATACTTTACTGCGCACCGGGCGTAGACGCGGCGAGCACCGTGCCTGGTTGCGCGGTGAGCCGGCGTCGTGTGCACGGCTTCATAGTGTCCCATACACGACTGACGACCGGACGTAGACCCGGTTTGACGCCGCCGGGCTTAACTCCGGTGAAAAATCGTCTCGTGGGCATGAGCGCTTATACTAATGTTGATTGGTATACCCATAAACAGCAACATCATGCTGAGAAAGGAGCCTTTTGGCCTCGTACAGAACTTTGTTTTTATTTTCATTTTACAGTTTTTTTTTTGTTTATGTTTTTAAGAGTGTGTGTTTAGTTTAATTTGTGTTTTTTTTTGTTTCTGTCAATTTTACAAAGAAGTATGTTCTATTTAGAGGGTTTGGTTTCCGCTCTTAATCCTTCATGTGGACCATAGGGGTAATCTTCGGAACTACTAAACCAATTCCGAGAATTCATTCACTAATAGGAAGCTACAGTATTGCCGAGTGTCATAGGACGTTTAAAGTTAAAACAAGGAATTTTATACTAACACAGTCGCGGGCAGAAACTCAAAAAAAAAAACTGTAAAAATCTTTAAGGCTGATTTGTTTTCCGTAAGTCGCTTTCGGGTGACCACTGAAAGAGAGAGTAGGTCCCCCATAGCATAGCATCATGCTGAGTGGAAGCCTACTTGTCTCAGTCACATGAGGGTCCAGCTGCCGACTATTTATGTTCTGTGTTTGTATAAATCTGTATTGTTTTATATTTTTTATTTGAATTCATTTCTTGAATTCATTCATATCTTTTTGTATGTTGGTGCCGGACGTAAAGAATAGCACCATCCTATTTCTTCCTGTGGGTGTCGTAAAAGGCGATTATGGGACTTACTAGAGAATGGGCAGCAGCGTTCTCTATGCATTATAACATCACACTGAGATCGCCAATCCGCCTGCCAAACGTGGCAATTATGGCAACCTAAAATCCTTTTGGGGGAGGCCTATGTCCAGCAGTGGCCGTCTTTCGGCTGAAATGATGAATGATGATGTTTTGTATGAACGTGTTTCTGTGACAAAAATAGCTATTTTTCTTCCTTTCTTTCAAAACTTCTGCGATACAATCAGTGTTCGCAACAGAACCACCCACTGTGACATCGCTGTCAATATTTCGAGCTCACAGCACTAAACTAATACAATGAGCCGTTAGTTTTGGCGCACTATCTCGTCACGCATGCCCAGTGAACTGCGCTAATTGTGCCGGAATTATTAAGCCTTATGGCTTTTATAGGGGCGGGTTGGATAATAGATAATAAGGAAAGGATGGATTCATGGATGAAAATCCGATTAAAATTTATTTTCATTCAACTACGTAGTAATGTTATCATTAATCAATACAAAACCGATCACAAAGGACGTATTTTTTGCTTAGTACCAAAACAGTGCAGAAATGCCCTTTTCACCCCGTTAGGGGTAGATTTTCAAAAAACCCTGATACACGTTATTTTTTATTTTTGGTCTTAAGTAAAAATACTGATTTTCGAGTTAATCGGACCGCGCGTTAAAATTCTTCCATATAAACTTTGACACCCCTTTTGACCCCCTTTGACATACTCGTTAATGGCCGCCGAAAATAAAAAAGGCACCACCTTTTAATTGTTTTATACGTCGACGTCAACTAAATAATATACATTGAGAACTCATTGGTCGAGCTATAGAGATTAACTACAATAATAATTATGGCCCGCCCCTCCGGAATTCAAAACGTTTGTAAGTATTTACAAAGCGCCACCAAGACTCACAACGCACGTGCGTGTGCGCGTAATGAGACGGCCGTCTAACAAAAACAAATCCACGGATTTGTTGCTCGACTAGTGGCGTCATTAATCGCTCATTATTATTTAGTATGGCGCTGCGCGCTGCATTGACGTACTCTATTAAAGCGACACGTACGTTTTCTTGCGCGATCTTAGTTGACCAACAAATCTGGTAATAAGTGAGATATTACTAGTACTGATTGCACAAAAACTATGAATAAATTCGACGAATACGAAGACGTATTCGTCTTCGTCAATTTTTTTATTTTTATTTTTTTTATTAATGATGTGACTACCGACTACTTTCATAAGGATGTGACTACACACATTGAAACAGTAATTTGGAGGGGCGAGCCATGTTATCGTAGTTTATCTCTACATAGTTATTTTATCTACACCCATGCTATAAATCTTCTATAATTATAAGTTTCTGAAACAGTTATCTTACGTCCAACATTAAGACAACCAGTGACATAGTAACCATATAATCCAAACGAGTGTTATAATGTTGTACTAAATTTCATTATGCAACTTCTTTCCTTTTTCGATCCCTTCCTTACTAATCAAACAGCCACATTCTCACTACTCAATTCGTGGTATATTTATGAATTTAAAAAAATCATATTTATTGGGGGAAAGTGTGTTTTATAGTAACTTCTAAATTTTATTGAAAGAAAGAAAGAAAAATGCGTTTATTGGCATTACAGCAAAAAATACACCTTAAAACAAAAACAATATTATTATAATGCCAAAAGGGCCTCAGCTCAGCATAATGTCAAATGACAACACAAGGTGTACCACCTGACGCTGATTTTCAGCTGCAACCCACGAGTGCCATACGCTAGAATAATAAACACATTGAGAAGTGTGTGTCCGTGTTTAATTAATTATGAGAATAAATTAAAGGTGATAATATAAAAAAAAAGCTCATACAAAATAAAATAAAATTGTTGTGACATACATGTATGTGTGTGTTGTGGTGGAAAACTAAAATGAATACTCAATATCTGTGTACTACAAAAAAAAATATTAGAGTTGCAAGTGGAGAAAGTCTGTCATTATGGTACTATTTCTGATTTCATAATTTTACTCACAGTTTACGATATAGAGTAATAGGATAAAGTTCATTATAATCCCTTCAGTAAGTGAGCACAAGTTCCAGCACGAACTAATCAAGTTGCACACACAGCATAAACACAATCACATTATGTACATACGCTCGGTAGATCAGGTTAAGCCTAATTTAGATCGCTCGATACTGGAGCTAACTAGTTGGTGCTGATGCCAATATCATAGGCAGAGGTGTACCTATAGAACGCTCACATTTCGCTTCCATTTAATAGAGGACGAGATTATTATTAACTGGGAACTTTCTTTACTCTGGGCTGCTTCTAATAATTAGTAAAGGACAGACCCAATTACAAGTTTTTCCATCCATTTGCAAGTTCCCCGATGGTGGCGCAAAGGTATGTTGCCATTTTATTAATATTTGTATAATTTTAATATTTCACACATTTTTTCTTCTCTTTAATAAAATAAATAGTGGGTTGGCAAAATAAATGTTAAAAATACACGATGCGAGAGATGTTCGTAAGTTTTTTTTCTTCTTATCCAGAATTATCAAATTTTATTATTCATCAATTTACCATTGTAATTCAGGTTAATTTAAATAAAAAAAAATATCCTAACCTATCATAAGCATAGAAATCAACTTCAAAACTAAAATTATCAACACCCCACCGCTCAAAGATCGATCCAAAACATTCCTTTGACAACTCTTTGTAAGAAACGTTTTCATAAAAACTAGTCAATCGAATCAATTTCATGTGATTGAAAGAAACAAACAAAGGCTTTGTGTATTTTGATACCACTAAGGCTGGTTTTCCACCAGAGATCTATGCTAGAGCTCTAGACAGTATTGGATACAACCCATTGTGGAAGCTAGATATTCGAGGGAGCATTATTTAGAGTGAGCATTTTATACTCTTTTTAGCAAGCTACAAAACGCACCTACAAAGTTTTTGAATTACTTTCGTATGAGTGAATCCACATTCGATTATTTGCTAATTCATCTCACAAACAGTATCAAGAAACAAAACACCAATTTTCGAATGGCTGTAGGGCCTACAGAAATTCGCACACAGAGACAATTTAAATACACGTATAGCACACATACAAACTTTATCGTCCAACAGCCCTTGATTGAGCCGTCAACGTATCAGTGTCGGATCCGACATCCGATATCGGAGCGGATAATGTGAAAGACAGGTACATGTTTCATACATTTTACTTGCCCCGATATCGTATCGGTGTCCGATACCGATATCGAATCGCACTAACTGGAAGTTAACGAAGTTACGCCGGACACATCTTCCGTCAGATGTTCGACGGGGTTAAAGCGTATTAGTCGGCCCTCGACTGTCATCCAAGCGTCCAGTACTAAATGTGCGAAAAATTACTTCAGCCACCCGCAATCGACACTGTCAGGTTAGTCGACATTGGCTCAGTTGCCAAAGAAGAAAACAAAAACATAGGCAGTCGGACTGGAGACACAAGTATAAACTTAAAATTATGCATAGCTACAGCTGTTTATCTACACATGTCGGTTACGTGAACCCATAAGTTTCTCCCCTACCAAAAATCGCTCAACGCGCCTAAAGAAGTTTTCACTTAAAAAAACTTCAGCCACTGACTGATCGTCTTTTGTTTTTCATACATTTTCACAGTCGGCGGCCGACTGTATGCTTGGGGTGTACACGTCCATATGGACAATAATTATTATTGTAAGGTTAAACCTAATGGTCTGCAATCGCCAACTCGCTGTAGGCAAGCGTTGGGCCTTTGCCGTACCATGCCAATTAAGTAGTTTATTGCTTGCCTACACACCTGGTTTCCTGGTCCGTGGTTTCTTGACATAGTAGATACTATGTCAGGAAAGCATGGAAAGCAATTCGAAACTCGGCAAATACACGCATCAAAAATGTCTAGGGATCAAGTACGTTTTGGAGTACATATCGCCGCAATTGAGGATTATTATTTTAACTTTCTCGGACCGTTATTGACGCCAGTAGCACACCTCCTAGAATTTTCTTAAAATTTTGATTAAAAATAATAAAGCATTTTTTTTACAAAACCATTACAATTTCTGCATCGGAACTGAAAAAAATGCATCGATATGGAACGACGACATCATTTGACACGAAAAGAGATGATGAGAGCCGTCGGAATGTTGCAAGCTGGTTCCAGGCAACGTACTGTGGCTGACGCTCTTGGCACTACACAAAGCGTCATATACGCTATCGTATCATGGGCAGCGTGGCCGAGCGACATGGAGGACGATCTCGCATCAACACACGCAGACAGGATCGGTACATCCAAAATACTGCTGTAACCGTACCATTGCCGCCATGATATTGGGTACGAGGCTCCACAGCTCGTCAGGCTTGCTGATAAGCGACCAAACTATTCTAAATTGTTTACTTGAAGTGGGTCTGCGTTCCTGAAGGCCACTGAGAGTTCCACCTATAGCTCATCGCAATCGTAGGGCCTTTACAATGGGCTCGCGAACACAGAAATTGGGATCAACAAGACTGGCGTTGTTTGCTTTTCCGATGAATCTCGTTTCGGTATGAGGCCGGATACAAGACGTACTCGAGTTTGGAGGACCTCTGGATGTCAAGAACGTTTGAAGTTTTGTCAGAAATCATTCATATGGGGAACATTAATGGTTTGGGACGGTATTTGGATAAGTGGAAGAACCGATCTAATTTGGATCAGGGGCAACCTCAATGCTCAATTTTATGAGGAGAGTATTGTTTCAGACGTGATCATCCCTTTGCGAAGCTGGTTGGGTGATTCGTTTCGATTAATGCACGTCCACACACGGCTAGAGTCATAACGCGCTCTCTCTTGCCGATGCTCGCATCAACGTTCTGCTTTGGCTTGCTCAATCGCCAGACCTCAACCCAATTGAGCACGCATGGGATATGCTTTAGAAAGAAGAGCGTTGTCGAGCTCTGACAAATATGGATGTCGTGCATACCCCACAACAACTTTTTGAGTTGTTAGAAAGAACGTGGAAATTCCAATGGAATATGAATCGCTCTCGGCGTCCATAAAATTCTTACTAATATTTACAAAGAAGATCGTCTGTAAAGAGTCCTTTCTGATGTCGCCTTTGTGCCATTAAATACATTCTTTATTTATTATATTACGTGTGTTGCAGTTAAAGTTTGAATAAAGGCAAATCGGAACTTAAAATAATTATATTTACTTAGATTTATCAACAAAAGTGTTAATAAATTAATACTATTGAAACTAATTCCGACTATTTTCATTAAGTGTTTGGTACTACATATGTAACCCAGAAACCGGCATCCTAATTGCGTAACACAGTTTGAATCAAAATCTGAATGATTTTGAAGTATATTGCTAATCCATTGCTTCTTAAGTTCGAAACATTTGTCTGCTCAACAACGTAAATAATGCAATGAATGTTGGTGAACTGTCAACATGAAACCAATACCTAGTACTGATAGTGTGTTACGCAATTACCTTGCGAGTTGAGGAGGCCAGATAAGTAGTCATCATCATTTCTGCCGAAAGACGTCCACTGCTGGACTTAAGCCTCCCCCAAGGTTTGCCATCATCTCTACGCTTGGGTTGGCGATCGCAGTATGGTGTTAAAATGCATAGAGAACGCTGCTGCCCATTCTCTAGTAAGTCCCTTAGTCGCCTTTTACGACACCCACGGGAAGAAATAGGATGATGCTATTCTTTACGTCCGGCACCACACGGTAAAATAAGTAGTCGCTTCGTGTTAAATACTGGGATTCGTCTGCATCCGGGTAGACTGAAAGCCGCCCCTGACATTCTAGAGAAAAGTTTGAGCAGATGATGTCTGGTCAGGTACAATAAAACATGCTAAAATTACGACAGAATTTAACTGCCTTGTTGATTTAAGGGTCGCAACCCACAAGCGCCTTTACGAGCAGTGGTTGCCCAATGAGAAGTGGTAGCCCAGTCCCTAGTGGTAACGGCCTCGAGTTACGAGTAGTATAGGTGGTGGGTTCGAACCCAGACAGGCGCTTTATTTTGAGTAAAAAATCAATCAAATCAAAAATCAAAAGTCATTTATTCAAACTAGGCTGAGAATCAGCACTTTTCGAACGTCAAAAATTACATAAGACAGTCCCCCAAAAACGCCCACCCTTCACCACTTCCTAGTGCTTTAGCTGGGAAGAAGAAGTGGCGCAACAAACTCCCCAGCAGCACAGCTGTCTGTTCAGATATAAAACTTGAATCTATACAATAAAATGTAAAAGAATTTGCATTACGCAACACAACATTAGATTATTTGCCTTATGTTAGCTAGCACACGCCACTATACCAAAAAAAAAACATAAAAACATAAATCATTTCATCACCACTACTCACAAAACGGTGAAGAAAACATCGTGAGGAAACCGGCATGTCCTAGAACTAAAAGTTCGCCAACCCGCACTGGGCCCACGTGGTGGATTACGGCCCACTGCCTCTCACTGAAAGAATGCCTGTGTCTCAGCAGTGGGAACATTACAGGCTGATAATGTATAACATGTATGTTAGGTAAGCTCCTTTGCGGAGCATAGGTTTTCGGGCTCGATTCCAGGGTTGATTTGTTTGGTTATTAAAAAAATACTCTGTTTTTCTGGAAAATATTTAGTTTTCCCATAGGTTAGAGTAGTTACAGTAACATTGTCTTTGACACGGTACCCTTGTTAGTGGTCAGAACTATAGAAGTATTTGTTTATTTGTGAGCCTTTTTGTTTATATTTCAATAAAGCGGTAAATATATGATTTGTTTTGGATATGGTTATGATTTCTGAGAAGAACTCTTTTAGACTATCTGCTGAGCATGAGGTTCTGGGTTCGATCCCCAGATCGGGCAAAGTGTGATTGTTTCTATCTGGAATTTCTCAGTGGCAGCCCGGAGTCTGGATTTGTGCCCGGTTGATGGCGATAGGCTCGCCCCCAATAGGGCTCATGTAATAACATGGGACGTAAACATAACTGGCGAAATGTGGGTGTACTATAGGTACACCTCTACCCAACCCTTCGGGGAAATAACGCGTGATGTTATGTTATGTTAACTCTTATAGGTAAATGTGTTTAGTACTGAGAAAAATATCAGATAACATAATATCTATGTGTTTACTTGTTCTATTTCTGATTAGCTTCTGCTCGCGACTTTCTTCGCATGGAAGTCGTAAGACACCACAATAATAATATATTAAAATAATAGCCATATTTGTATAAAACTTCCCTGTATACTACGTTTGTAGTTTTGGTCTCAGCAGCCAAAATATGAAAAGAGTCAGGACTGGTGACGCGGGAGCTAGCGACGTACAGTTTTCGAAACTATAAGGATTCCTTGATGACTACAGAACCCTATAAAGGATCGATTGGCATCAATTTTTTTTTGGTGAAAATTGCCGTTTTTCTTGCTGACCGTACATTTTTTTCAAAATCTGTGAACGCAGATCAAAATGTTTCAAAAAGTTAAGGACAGTCTCCCAAGACCGTTTTCTTGTTGTGACAACGGTTAAGGTACCTGCCCTTATTACCCAATCTCAAAAATCCATCATGTTTATTACCCGACTGCCTCAGAAGGAGGGTTATGTTTTTTTCATGATTCAAACTCAAACTCAAAGCATTTATTTCAATTAAACCATTTTCAGGCACTTTTGAATTGTCAACAAGTCGGTCAGTTACAAATATGAAGCTAGTTGCCCATTCCAAATAGTAGGTTCCTATGGAGAAGAACGGGCAAGAAACTCCACGGACACTCTTTCAAAATAAAATATTTGATACAAAGTATTGGTTACATCATTCTTATTGAAAATATACATGTGAGAACGGTGCAAAACGTCAGAAGCGTCCGTGATAAAAAAAAACAATTCAAAACTAAAATAATTAAAAATAAGCAGTGGCAGCTAAGAGATGGCCAGTCCCAACTGACAGCGCCCGTTCACGAACATGCACCATTCAGCTCAACCATTTTGAAGGGAGCTAAATGATCCAACACACACGCCACCATCAGCGAGACATCTGAGTGAGCATGACATACTCTCAGCCGCCAGGGCATATTCAAGTCAATGAAAGACATATTACCCGGTAAAAGGTTCTATTGCACATAGTACTCACACCTATGCTAAGCAATTATATAATACAAAGGAGATTGAGTTTATACAATGATAAGATAGTCTTACAATCTTCAGCAGCTCCAACAGTATTTTCAAATGTTAATCAATTAGTTGAAGTTGTGGAGCAGGACCAGCATTGAGCCAAGCATTTCTACCAGCGATGTAATGCCCCAGCCTATAATATGCCTGCTTGCATAGTGTGCGTTTTATACAAGATTTGAATTTCGTCTCATTCAGTTGAAGTATGTGAGGAGGAATTTTATTATAATATTTTAAACAGTACCCTATGAAAGATGAGTCTACTTAAGCCAGTCTGAAACCTGGTTGAGCTAATAGATCCCTACTTCTAGTACTATAATTATGTCTTTCGCCTCTTTTACTAAAAAGATGTATATTTTTTCTTACGTACATGATGTTTTCATAGATATATTGACAAGACACCGTCATGATGTTAGTATCCTTAAACAGTTCCCTAAGCGCCTGCGGAGATTATATAATTATGGCTTTGATGGCTGTTTTCTGGAGAATAAAAATAGACTCGCCCCCGTATTCAAGAACGATACTTACATAAGTATGGCAGCGACACTATGCTTTTTTTTTTTTTTTTTTTTTTTTTTTTTTTTTTTTTTTTTTTTTTTTTTTTTTTTTTGTGGGAAATCATCAAATAACTTCTCCCGCTCTGGGCGGAGCGGGAGGGCGTGTCAGACTTTTACTGACTAAAACCCACCCGTGTTCCTTCCGTTGCCTGGGTGCCAGGGCCACGATATCCCTTTCGGACAAACTCGCAACCCCGGCAGGCATTGGTCCTAACGGACCCCGTCAGTTTGTGCTGACATCTCTTTGAGGCGCGCGTGTCCCCGTACCATCCTGATGGCCATGACCCTTTGGGACGCGTTCAACCGCTGCGCTGGTCGCAGCCTCAGAGAACGCGCCCACACCGGTGCCCCGTAAAGGGCCATGGACCGCACGATCCCCGCATAGAGCCTCCGGCAGGAGGCGTTTGGACCCCCTAGATTGGGCAGGAGCCGCTTCAAAGCAGCCCCGGCCCGCTCCAGTCTGGGAGCCAAACGTCGAAAATGCTCCACGAAGTTCCACCGGCTGTCGAGGACGAGTCCCAGGTACTTCATCGTCGACTCGACGCCGATGTGAACCCCTCCCGCCGTTATCTGGGAACTCGACAGTGGCGCGTTCCGAGGACCATAAAAACACATGGCCTCGGACTTGTGCAATGCCACCTCGAGTCCCAATTGCCGGATCCTATCGACGATTGTCGCAACCCCACGTGCCGCCAGTTCGGCCGCCGCCTGATGCGAACTCCCTTGTGCCAGGACTAGCGTGTCGTCAGCGTAGCAGACTACGCTGACGCCACTAGGGAGGTCGGCGCGCAGCACCCAGTCGTACCCGATGTCCCACAGATGCGGCCCCAGGACCGATCCCTGTGGGACACCGCACGACATCTCTCGCCGGTTCCACTCTCCGTGGTGACCGGGGTAGATGACGGCCCTGTCCGTCAAATAGGCCTCGACCACACGACAGAGGTAGGTCGGCATCCGGTGATACCGAAGTGCCTCCCTAATGCAACTCCAGGGCAAGGTATTGAAGGCATTGGCGATGTCAAGAGACACCGCCAAGACAACCCCACCCCGGGCAACAGCATCCCCCGTCGTGAGGGCTCGAACGCGCATGATGGCATCCACCGTAGAGCGCCCCTTACGGAAACCAAACTGGCTCTCCGCCAAATCCGGCCCCACCCGCACCAGCCGCCCGACAAGGCGGTCTGCAATTACTCTTTCAAAGAGCTTGCCCACCTCGTCGAGCAGCACGATGGGCCGGTAAGCGGACGGAGAGTCCGCCGGGCGCCCTGGTTTCTTTATGAGGACCAGTTTCCCCGTCTTCCAACGAAGTGGAAACTGGCCCCTCTCCAAGCATGCGCTTAGGAGCCCCCTTAGTCGAGGCCCGAGAGCCTCTAAGGCCAGAACCCAGGCTTTTCCAGGCAAGCCATCGGGTCCTGGGGCGGTATTCTTGGCATTCAGCCTACGTACCGCCACTCTCAGATCTACCTCGGTCACCTCTGGAGCATCGTCGTCGTCGGTGTGGTCCGCATCCGGCACTGCAGGAGGCGGAGCCATGGGCGGGGGAGCATGTTCCCCTCGCGAAGGGAACAGAGCGCTCACCACGTCCTCCACGAGCTGGGGCCGGAGACTCTGCGTCAGCGGGGGAGCCCATGGGCGGAGTTTATCTCGCACCCATTTGTAGGGGCGTCCCCACGGGTCTCTGTTGAGAGTCTCCAGCGTCTCCTCGCGGGCCATTCCTCTGGCCGGATCTCCGCTCGGAGGGCAGTCTTCGCCGCTCTGTACCCCTCGTATAGCTCCGCCTGAATGACTTCCGTATCCGGAGGGCGGATACGGAGCCTGCGGTGTCTGGAGTACCGGTGGCGCGCAGCAACGCACGCCTCGCGTAAAGCGGTCAGCTCACGCGACCACCAGCACACCTGGCGCCGAGCACGTCCGGGCTGGACCCGGGGCATTGCCACGTCACATATTTCGGACATGGCCTCCCGGAACCATTCCGCCTCGTCGTTGATGTCGGCAGGCCTGTCTGGTGATAACACCCAGGCCTGCACGATCGAGGCTTCCAGGAGGAGCTCCCGGTCCAGCTGCTTTAGCGCCCACCGCGGACCACTCGGGGTCTGTCGGACCGGCGCGCCCGAGGTCTGGGCGGAGACGTCAAACCGGATGTACCGGTGATCGGAATAGGTCTCCACCCCCTCCATGACGCGCCAGTCGATGACACGCGGTGACAGAGCGGGGCTGGCGAACGAGATGTCCACCACTGATTCACCCCGCATCCGCACACACGTGGGGACAGAACCCCGGTTTAGGACGACCAGGCCTGTCTCTAGAGCCCAGTCCTCCACCATCCTGCCCCGTGTGTCTGTATACCGGGAACCCCAAGCCACGTTTTTGGCATTGAAGTCCCCGAGGACGAACACGGGGAGGGGATGGTACCCGACGACGACGACTCTCAGCTCCCCAAGGGAGTTGTGGAACTCGGCGAGAGTTCGGTTCGGGGAGAAGTAAACTCCTACCACGACAATCTCCCCGAACCGTGCTGCCACGCAACCCTGTCCCCTCTTGACGGCCTCGAGGGACGGGGTACCGGCGGCGGCCGACGAAATTAGGGTCACTGAGCCGCTCAGGTCCTCCACCCAGTCATCCCTGGGCGGGACAAAGTACGGCTCAGCGACCACGGCGATGTTAATCGACCACTGCGCCATGCTCTGGAGCAACAGATCCTGAGCGGCGGCGCAGTGGTTGATGTTCGCCTGGAGGAGGCGTAATGGGGCCATTTATTGGCATTCCATATCAGCCTCCTCCCGGGCCCTCAGGGATGGCCCTGCCGCGGTGGTAGCGGCGGCAACGACGACGGTGGAGGCGGCAGCGGCGGCGGCAATCGTGGCGGCTGCGGCGGTGACGGCGGTGGCGGAGGGCTTGCCCCTGCCCCTGGGTTTGGGGGGAGGAGCACAGGCCTTGCCCCCAGCCCGGTGATCTGCCGGCTTGCCAGCCGCCGCACATGCAAAA
Source organism: Tiliacea citrago (assembly GCA_963921375.1). NCBI lineage: Eukaryota > Metazoa > Arthropoda > Insecta > Lepidoptera > Noctuidae > Tiliacea > Tiliacea citrago. Next base: position 11,214,834 of record OY992804.1, read on the forward strand.
CAGTGCGGCGTGGCATTACAGGAGCCGGCCTTGTGACCGGGCTGACCGCAGCGGAAGCAGTGATCGCTGCGGTCCACCTCCGAGGTACAGCATGCTCCCACGTGGTTTCCCACCCGGCAGCGGAAGCACCTCAGAGGTCTGGGTTCCAGCAGTTTCACCTGCGCGGATACCCAGCCCACCCGGAGCCTTTGGCCCTCCCCGGATATTTTTTGGGCCGCCGACACGGGGCAGCTCACCGTAATGGTTTGCATCCCCGATTTGTCAGGACGGAGGGTGCCGGCCCTCACCTGCTCGGCAGAGCACTCTCCACTCCTAGACACGGCGGCCACAACATCTTCCGCCGTCACGCAGTCGTCCAGGCCCAGGATGCGCATGTCAGCGCACTTGGTGGGCCTGGAGACTCGGGCCTCCCCCGCATTGAGGGACGCCCTGAGCCTTTCGGCCAGGGCGTCAGCGGTCGGGCCGCTTGCCGCACCAGGGATCTCGAGCATCCGGGCCCCAGTTGCCGTGACTTTCATCCTGAGGCCCTCGGCAACGCCGATCTCCTCCAGGTTCACCGCCTTCCACGCCTTGGCGAGCACCTCACGGTAGGTCACGCCCTTCTTCTCCGCTTCCGGCTGTAGTGTGATCACTACAGCTGCGGACTTCGGGGCGCGGAGCCTAGCCGCAGCGCTTCGCTTCTTGCGCCGTTGCCGCCTCTCCTTTTTCTTGGCCGCCCTTTTAGCCTTAGCCACCTTCTTTTTCTCCCCGGCTACTTGCCATTCGGCGTCTGCCGGAGGGGGATTAGGAGGCTGGGAGGGGGGCGACCGTCCTGCCGCAGTGGCTGGGGCCCTTACCTTCTGCGTAGCCACCTGTGCAGCCGCCCCGCCTTTCTTGGGCTTAGGCTGCGCCGATTTCAACGGAGGCGCGGGCTTGGCCGTAGGCTTGGCCGCGGCAGCCACGGTGGCCGCAAAGGTGGCCGGCCTGCTCGCCGCAAGCGGGGGGCGCAGGACAATGCCCTCAAGTACGGAGAACCGGCTGTTGAAGGCAGCCAGCTCCTGCCGCACCAGGGACAAAACCCGGTCCTCCGCTGGCAAGAGCAGACTCTGCCCTTGCTGCACCCCTCCATGCGGCACCTCCTGAGGGCCAGCTCCTCGAAGCCGGGCCAGGTCCGCTCGGAGCTCCTCATTCTCCTTTCGGAGAAGCTCCATAGCAGCCGTCAAGCGGCCGACCTCCGCCCGCATCTCGGACACTTCGTCCGACGAAGGCCCGACCTGAAGGGCCTTCGCTGCCGCCAATATGGAGGCCGTGGCAGCGGGTACGACCTTGTCTTTAGAGGATTGAATCCTCTTCAAGGCCACACCCCTGATTGCGGCTACCACAACCTCCTCAAAGCTGGCAGCTCGCTCCTTGGAGCCGCCAGCGGCATCCGGCTCACCACCGGACGACTCAGAGGGAGCCGCTCTGCGGCTAGTCTCTCCGATATGGAGCCCCTCCGTTACAAGCCCTTCGGCCCGCTGGGCCGGCACAGCTGGAATGGTTCGGCTGGGCTCGGTGGCCTCCTGGGTGGTGAGCCCTCTGCCCACATCTTGTCTTTGGACCCCTCCCCGCCGACCAATCTTTCTCCGGGCCGAGTTCAACCCGCCATCAGAGGACGACCCCTGGCCATCCCCTGGTTTGGAGCGCTTCTTCATGAACTTTTTGCAGTTCTTCATTGTTGCAGCTCCCACCACGGGTTCCGGGCTCTTAAAAGAGCCCTTCACACCAGATGCGGCGTCGGACTCCGACCCCACATCACTCCCTTCCTCTGCGCTTGTAGCGCCTTTTTTTGTTTTTAGGTTTAAAATTTTTTCCATTTTTGTTCCCACGAGTATGGGGGATATATGTTGTCATTCCTAGGGTTACCCCCTGTACCTAGGTAAGTCGGATTACATTTGTTTCCCAACCAGAGGTTCGACTGGTCCCTGGCTGGGGGTGCGCTAACGACTGATGCGCCACCTGCAACTACGAAGTTACAGATGGCACTACTCCTCAGCCATTCATACCCTCGCCACGCACCAAAACTTGGTATTAGAGGATTTTTTATAGAGGTTATCGTCCTCGCGATCCAGGCGGCTAAGCCAAGATCCTCGTCCCGTTCCAAGTCACAAAACATGACCGTGATCTCTTTCCGGATTACGATTTCGACGGGTGCAGTCAGGAGAATCAGTTCTCCCGCTGCCAGCTCGTTGGCAGGGTAAGTGCACAACGAGCACCGCCCCTGCTTCTTCACACATGGAGAAGCGTCCTCCTTCGGCCTTTGGGCCCTTCCTCCACGGACCATTCAGGTCCTAACCTGCGCCCACTCAACCATCCCTCTGTAAGCAGAGAGAGGGGTAGGCCACCGTCCACCCAGGAGGAGCATTACGCTCTCCCCCTCGCAGAAATTCGCCATAAACAATACCCTCTCCGAAAAACTCCACAACCTTTTTCGAAGAGAGTATTGTCCATGCCCAGGGTGCACCGGCCCGACGACTGCTCTTCCCCTCGAACGTATTCATAAGGGACCAGCAGGCATCAGGCATACGGGGAGGTTTTCTGCACGCACCCCACTTATTTTAGCGACACTATGCTAAGTAAGGCATTTCTCACTGCGTTCATCCTGGCAGGCCATTTAATTCACAAACAATACTCAAGCGACACTTTACTATGCGAACGCACAGCGTCGATTAGGGTGATTCGTTTCGATTAATGCACGTCCACACACGGCTAGAGTCATAACGCGCTCTCTCTTGCCGATGCTCGCATCAACGTTCTGCTTTGGCTTGCTCAATCGCCAGACCTCAACCCAATTGAGCACGCATGGGATATGCTTTAGAAAGAAGAGCGTTGTCGAGCTCTGACAAATATGGATGTCGTGCATACCCCACAACAACTTTTTGAGTTGTTAGAAAGAACGTGGAAATTCCAATGGAATATGAATCGCTCTCGGCGTCCATAAAATTCTTACTAATATTTACAAAGAAGATCGTCTGTAAAGAGTCCTTTCTGATGTCGCCTTTGTGCCATTAAATACATTCTTTATTTATTATATTACGTGTGTTGCAGTTAAAGTTTGAATAAAGGCAAATCGGAACTTAAAATAATTATATTTACTTAGATTTATCAACAAAAGTGTTAATAAATTAATACTATTGAAACTAATTCCGACTATTTTCATTAAGTGTTTGGTACTACATATGTAACCCAGAAACCGGCATCCTAATTGCGTAACACAGTTTGAATCAAAATCTGAATGATTTTGAAGTATATTGCTAATCCATTGCTTCTTAAGTTCGAAACATTTGTCTGCTCAACAACGTAAATAATGCAATGAATGTTGGTGAACTGTCAACATGAAACCAATACCTAGTACTGATAGTGTGTTACGCAATTACCTTGCGAGTTGAGGAGGCCAGATAAGTAGTCATCATCATTTCTGCCGAAAGACGTCCACTGCTGGACTTAAGCCTCCCCCAAGGTTTGCCATCATCTCTACGCTTGGGTTGGCGATCGCAGTATGGTGTTAAAATGCATAGAGAACGCTGCTGCCCATTCTCTAGTAAGTCCCTTAGTCGCCTTTTACGACACCCACGGGAAGAAATAGGATGATGCTATTCTTTACGTCCGGCACCACACGGTAAAATAAGTAGTCGCTTCGTGTTAAATACTGGGATTCGTCTGCATCCGGGTAGACTGAAAGCCGCCCCTGACATTCTAGAGAAAAGTTTGAGCAGATGATGTCTGGTCAGGTACAATAAAACATGCTAAAATTACGACAGAATTTAACTGCCTTGTTGATTTAAGGGTCGCAACCCACAAGCGCCTTTACGAGCAGTGGTTGCCCAATGAGAAGTGGTAGCCCAGTCCCTAGTGGTAACGGCCTCGAGTTACGAGTAGTATAGGTGGTGGGTTCGAACCCAGACAGGCGCTTTATTTTGAGTAAAAAATCAATCAAATCAAAAATCAAAAGTCATTTATTCAAACTAGGCTGAGAATCAGCACTTTTCGAACGTCAAAAATTACATAAGACAGTCCCCCAAAAACGCCCACCCTTCACCACTTCCTAGTGCTTTAGCTGGGAAGAAGAAGTGGCGCAACAAACTCCCCAGCAGCACAGCTGTCTGTTCAGATATAAAACTTGAATCTATACAATAAAATGTAAAAGAATTTGCATTACGCAACACAACATTAGATTATTTGCCTTATGTTAGCTAGCACACGCCACTATACCAAAAAAAAAACATAAAAACATAAATCATTTCATCACCACTACTCACAAAACGGTGAAGAAAACATCGTGAGGAAACCGGCATGTCCTAGAACTAAAAGTTCGCCAACCCGCACTGGGCCCACGTGGTGGATTACGGCCCACTGCCTCTCACTGAAAGAATGCCTGTGTCTCAGCAGTGGGAACATTACAGGCTGATAATGTATAACATGTATGTTAGGTAAGCTCCTTTGCGGAGCATAGGTTTTCGGGCTCGATTCCAGGGTTGATTTGTTTGGTTATTAAAAAAATACTCTGTTTTTCTGGAAAATATTTAGTTTTCCCATAGGTTAGAGTAGTTACAGTAACATTGTCTTTGACACGGTACCCTTGTTAGTGGTCAGAACTATAGAAGTATTTGTTTATTTGTGAGCCTTTTTGTTTATATTTCAATAAAGCGGTAAATATATGATTTGTTTTGGATATGGTTATGATTTCTGAGAAGAACTCTTTTAGACTATCTGCTGAGCATGAGGTTCTGGGTTCGATCCCCAGATCGGGCAAAGTGTGATTGTTTCTATCTGGAATTTCTCAGTGGCAGCCCGGAGTCTGGATTTGTGCCCGGTTGATGGCGATAGGCTCGCCCCCAATAGGGCTCATGTAATAACATGGGACGTAAACATAACTGGCGAAATGTGGGTGTACTATAGGTACACCTCTACCCAACCCTTCGGGGAAATAACGCGTGATGTTATGTTATGTTAACTCTTATAGGTAAATGTGTTTAGTACTGAGAAAAATATCAGATAACATAATATCTATGTGTTTACTTGTTCTATTTCTGATTAGCTTCTGCTCGCGACTTTCTTCGCATGGAAGTCGTAAGACACCACAATAATAATATATTAAAATAATAGCCATATTTGTATAAAACTTCCCTGTATACTACGTTTGTAGTTTTGGTCTCAGCAGCCAAAATATGAAAAGAGTCAGGACTGGTGACGCGGGAGCTAGCGACGTACAGTTTTCGAAACTATAAGGATTCCTTGATGACTACAGAACCCTATAAAGGATCGATTGGCATCAATTTTTTTTTGGTGAAAATTGCCGTTTTTCTTGCTGACCGTACATTTTTTTCAAAATCTGTGAACGCAGATCAAAATGTTTCAAAAAGTTAAGGACAGTCTCCCAAGACCGTTTTCTTGTTGTGACAACGGTTAAGGTACCTGCCCTTATTACCCAATCTCAAAAATCCATCATGTTTATTACCCGACTGCCTCAGAAGGAGGGTTATGTTTTTTTCATGATTCAAACTCAAACTCAAAGCATTTATTTCAATTAAACCATTTTCAGGCACTTTTGAATTGTCAACAAGTCGGTCAGTTACAAATATGAAGCTAGTTGCCCATTCCAAATAGTAGGTTCCTATGGAGAAGAACGGGCAAGAAACTCCACGGACACTCTTTCAAAATAAAATATTTGATACAAAGTATTGGTTACATCATTCTTATTGAAAATATACATGTGAGAACGGTGCAAAACGTCAGAAGCGTCCGTGATAAAAAAAAACAATTCAAAACTAAAATAATTAAAAATAAGCAGTGGCAGCTAAGAGATGGCCAGTCCCAACTGACAGCGCCCGTTCACGAACATGCACCATTCAGCTCAACCATTTTGAAGGGAGCTAAATGATCCAACACACACGCCACCATCAGCGAGACATCTGAGTGAGCATGACATACTCTCAGCCGCCAGGGCATATTCAAGTCAATGAAAGACATATTACCCGGTAAAAGGTTCTATTGCACATAGTACTCACACCTATGCTAAGCAATTATATAATACAAAGGAGATTGAGTTTATACAATGATAAGATAGTCTTACAATCTTCAGCAGCTCCAACAGTATTTTCAAATGTTAATCAATTAGTTGAAGTTGTGGAGCAGGACCAGCATTGAGCCAAGCATTTCTACCAGCGATGTAATGCCCCAGCCTATAATATGCCTGCTTGCATAGTGTGCGTTTTATACAAGATTTGAATTTCGTCTCATTCAGTTGAAGTATGTGAGGAGGAATTTTATTATAATATTTTAAACAGTACCCTATGAAAGATGAGTCTACTTAAGCCAGTCTGAAACCTGGTTGAGCTAATAGATCCCTACTTCTAGTACTATAATTATGTCTTTCGCCTCTTTTACTAAAAAGATGTATATTTTTTCTTACGTACATGATGTTTTCATAGATATATTGACAAGACACCGTCATGATGTTAGTATCCTTAAACAGTTCCCTAAGCGCCTGCGGAGATTATATAATTATGGCTTTGATGGCTGTTTTCTGGAGAATAAAAATAGACTCGCCCCCGTATTCAAGAACGATACTTACATAAGTATGGCAGCGACACTATGCTTTTTTTTTTTTTTTTTTTTTTTTTTTTTTTTTTTTTTTTTTTTTTTTTTTTTTGGGTGGGAAATCATCAAATAACTTCTCCCGCTCTGGGCGGAGCGGGAGGGCGTGTCAGACTTTTACTGACTAAAACCCACCCGTGTTCCTTCCGTTGCCTGGGTGCCAGGGCCACGATATCCCTTTCGGACAAACTCGCAACCCCGGCAGGCATTGGTCCTAACGGACCCCGTCAGTTTGTGCTGACATCTCTTTGAGGCGCGCGTGTCCCCGTACCATCCTGATGGCCATGACCCTTTGGGACGCGTTCAACCGCTGCGCTGGTCGCAGCCTCAGAGAACGCGCCCACACCGGTGCCCCGTAAAGGGCCATGGACCGCACGATCCCCGCATAGAGCCTCCGGCAGGAGGCGTTTGGACCCCCTAGATTGGGCAGGAGCCGCTTCAAAGCAGCCCCGGCCCGCTCCAGTCTGGGAGCCAAACGTCGAAAATGCTCCACGAAGTTCCACCGGCTGTCGAGGACGAGTCCCAGGTACTTCATCGTCGACTCGACGCCGATGTGAACCCCTCCCGCCGTTATCTGGGAACCCGACAGTGGCGCGTTCCGAGGACCATAAAAACACATGGCCTCGGACTTGTGCAATGCCACCTCGAGTCCCAATTGCCGGATCCTATCGACGATTGTCGCAACCCCACGTGCCGCCAGTTCGGCCGCCGCCTGATGCGAACTCCCTTGTGCCAGGACTAGCGTGTCGTCAGCGTAGCAGACTACGCTGACGCCACTAGGGAGGTCGGCGCGCAGCACCCAGTCGTACCCGATGTCCCACAGATGCGGCCCCAGGACCGATCCCTGTGGGACACCGCACGACATCTCTCGCCGGTTCCACTCTCCGTGGTGACCGGGGTAGATGACGGCCCTGTCCGTCAAATAGGCCTCGACCACACGACAGAGGTAGGTCGGCATCCGGTGATACCGAAGTGCCTCCCTAATGCAACTCCAGGGCAAGGTATTGAAGGCATTGGCGATGTCAAGAGACACCGCCAAGACAACCCCACCCCGGGCAACAGCATCCCCCGTCGTGAGGGCTCGAACGCGCATGATGGCATCCACCGTAGAGCGCCCCTTACGGAAACCAAACTGGCTCTCCGCCAAATCCGGCCCCACCCGCACCAGCCGCCCGACAAGGCGGTCTGCAATTACTCTTTCAAAGAGCTTGCCCACCTCGTCGAGCAGCACGATGGGCCGGTAAGCGGACGGAGAGTCCGCCGGGCGCCCTGGTTTCTTTATGAGGACCAGTTTCCCCGTCTTCCAACGAAGTGGAAACTGGCCCCTCTCCAAGCATGCGCTTAGGAGCCCCCTTAGTCGAGGCCCGAGAGCCTCTAAGGCCAGAACCCAGGCTTTTCCAGGCAAGCCATCGGGTCCTGGGGCGGTATTCTTGGCATTCAGCCTACGTACCGCCACTCTCAGATCTACCTCGGTCACCTCTGGAGCATCGTCGTCGTCGGTGTGGTCCGCATCCGGCACTGCAGGAGGCGGAGCCATGGGCGGGGGAGCATGTTCCCCTCGCGAAGGGAACAGAGCGCTCACCACGTCCTCCACGAGCTGGGGCCGGAGACTCTGCGTCAGCGGGGGAGCCCATGGGCGGAGTTTATCTCGCACCCATTTGTAGGGGCGTCCCCACGGGTCTCTGTTGAGAGTCTCCAGCGTCTCCTCGCGGGCCATTCCTCTGGCCCGCTGGATCTCCGCTCGGAGGGCAGTCTTCGCCGCTCTGTACCCCTCGTATAGCTCCGCCTGAATGACTTCCGTATCCGGAGGGCGGATACGGAGCCTGCGGTGTCTGGAGTACCGGTGGCGCGCAGCAACGCACGCCTCGCGTAAAGCGGTCAGCTCACGCGACCACCAGCACACCTGGCGCCGAGCACGTCCGGGCTGGACCCGGGGCATTGCCACGTCACATATTTCGGACATGGCCTCCCGGAACCATTCCGCCTCGTCGTTGATGTCGGCAGGCCTGTCTGGTGATAACACCCAGGCCTGCACGATCGAGGCTTCCAGGAGGAGCTCCCGGTCCAGCTGCTTTAGCGCCCACCGCGGACCACTCGGGGTCTGTCGGACCGGCGCGCCCGAGGTCTGGGCGGAGACGTCAAACCGGATGTACCGGTGATCGGAATAGGTCTCCACCCCCTCCATGACGCGCCAGTCGATGACACGCGGTGACAGAGCGGGGCTGGCGAACGAGATGTCCACCACTGATTCACCCCGCATCCGCACACACGTGGGGACAGAACCCCGGTTTAGGACGACCAGGCCTGTCTCTAGAGCCCAGTCCTCCACCATCCTGCCCCGTGTGTCTGTATACCGGGAACCCCAAGCCACGTTTTTGGCATTGAAGTCCCCGAGGACGAACACGGGGAGGGGATGGTACCCGACGACGACGACTCTCAGCTCCCCAAGGGAGTTGTGGAACTCGGCGAGAGTTCGGTTCGGGGAGAAGTAAACTCCTACCACGACAATCTCCCCGAACCGTGCTGCCACGCAACCCTGTCCCCTCTTGACGGCCTCGAGGGACGGGGTACCGGCGGCGGCCGACGAAATTAGGGTCACTGAGCCGCTCAGGTCCTCCACCCAGTCATCCCTGGGCGGGACAAAGTACGGCTCAGCGACCACGGCGATGTTAATCGACCACTGCGCCATGCTCTGGAGCAACAGATCCTGAGCGGCGGCGCAGTGGTTGATGTTCGCCTGGAGGAGGCGTAATGGGGCCATTTATTGGCATTCCATATCAGCCTCCTCCCGGGCCCTCAGGGATGGCCCTGCCGCGGTGGTAGCGGCGGCAACGACGACGGTGGAGGCGGCAGCGGCGGCGGCAATCGTGGCGGCTGCGGCGGTGACGGCGGTGGCGGAGGGCTTGCCCCTGCCCCTGGGTTTGGGGGGAGGAGCACAGGCCTTGCCCCCAGCCCGGTGATCTGCCGGCTTGCCAGCCGCCGCACATGCAAAACAGTGCGGCGTGGCATTACAGGAGCCGGCCTTGTGACCGGGCTGACCGCAGCGGAAGCAGTGATCGCTGCGGTCCACCTCCGAGGTACAGCATGCTCCCACGTGGTTTCCCACCCGGCAGCGGAAGCACCTCAGAGGTCTGGGTTCCAGCAGTTTCACCTGCGCGGATACCCAGCCCACCCGGAGCCTTTGGCCCTCCCCGGATATTTTTTGGGCCGCCGACACGGGGCAGCTCACCGTAATGGTTTGCATCCCCGATTTGTCAGGACGGAGGGTGCCGGCCCTCACCTGCTCGGCAGAGCACTCTCCACTCCTAGACACGGCGGCCACAACATCTTCCGCCGTCACGCAGTCGTCCAGGCCCAGGATGCGCATGTCAGCGCACTTGGTGGGCCTGGAGACTCGGGCCTCCCCCGCATTGAGGGACGCCCTGAGCCTTTCGGCCAGGGCGTCAGCGGTCGGGCCGCTTGCCGCACCAGGGATCTCGAGCATCCGGGCCCCAGTTGCCGTGACTTTCATCCTGAGGCCCTCGGCAACGCCGATCTCCTCCAGGTTCACCGCCTTCCACGCCTTGGCGAGCACCTCACGGTAGGTCACGCCCTTCTTCTCCGCTTCCGGCTGTAGTGTGATCACTACAGCTGCGGACTTCGGGGCGCGGAGCCTAGCCGCAGCGCTTCGCTTCTTGCGCCGTTGCCGCCTCTCCTTTTTCTTGGCCGCCCTTTTAGCCTTAGCCACCTTCTTTTTCTCCCCGGCTACTTGCCATTCGGCGTCTGCCGGAGGGGGATTAGGAGGCTGGGAGGGGGGCGACCGTCCTGCCGCAGTGGCTGGGGCCCTTACCTTCTGCGTAGCCACCTGTGCAGCCGCCCCGCCTTTCTTGGGCTTAGGCTGCGCCGATTTCAACGGAGGCGCGGGCTTGGCCGTAGGCTTGGCCGCGGCAGCCACGGTGGCCGCAAAGGTGGCCGGCCTGCTCGCCGCAAGCGGGGGGCGCAGGACAATGCCCTCAAGTACGGAGAACCGGCTGTTGAAGGCAGCCAGCTCCTGCCGCACCAGGGACAAAACCCGGTCCTCCGCTGGCAAGAGCAGACTCTGCCCTTGCTGCACCCCTCCATGCGGCACCTCCTGAGGGCCAGCTCCTCGAAGCCGGGCCAGGTCCGCTCGGAGCTCCTCATTCTCCTTTCGGAGAAGCTCCATAGCAGCCGTCAAGCGGCCGACCTCCGCCCGCATCTCGGACACTTCGTCCGACGAAGGCCCGACCTGAAGGGCCTTCGCTGCCGCCAATATGGAGGCCGTGGCAGCGGGTACGACCTTGTCTTTAGAGGATTGAATCCTCTTCAAGGCCACACCCCTGATTGCGGCTACCACAACCTCCTCAAAGCTGGCAGCTCGCTCCTTGGAGCCGCCAGCGGCATCCGGCTCACCACCGGACGACTCAGAGGGAGCCGCTCTGCGGCTAGTCTCTCCGATATGGAGCCCCTCCGTTACAAGCCCTTCGGCCCGCTGGGCCGGCACAGCTGGAATGGTTCGGCTGGGCTCGGTGGCCTCCTGGGTGGTGAGCCCTCTGCCCACATCTTGTCTTTGGACCCCTCCCCGCCGACCAATCTTTCTCCGGGCCGAGTTCAACCCGCCATCAGAGGACGACCCCTGGCCATCCCCTGGTTTGGAGCGCTTCTTCATGAACTTTTTGCAGTTCTTCATTGTTGCAGCTCCCACCACGGGTTCCGGGCTCTTAAAAGAGCCCTTCACACCAGATGCGGCGTCGGACTCCGACCCCACATCACTCCCTTCCTCTGCGCTTGTAGCGCCTTTTTTTGTTTTTAGGTTTAAAATTTTTTCCATTTTTGTTCCCACGAGTATGGGGGATATATGTTGTCATTCCTAGGGTTACCCCCTGTACCTAGGTAAGTCGGATTACATTTGTTTCCCAACCAGAGGTTCGACTGGTCCCTGGCTGGGGGTGCGCTAACGACTGATGCGCCACCTGCAACTACGAAGTTACAGATGGCACTACTCCTCAGCCATTCATACCCTCGCCACGCACCAAAACTTGGTATTAGAGGATTTTTTATAGAGGTTATCGTCCTCGCGATCCAGGCGGCTAAGCCAAGATCCTCGTCCCGTTCCAAGTCACAAAACATGACCGTGATCTCTTTCCGGATTACGATTTCGACGGGTGCAGTCAGGAGAATCAGTTCTCCCGCTGCCAGCTCGTTGGCAGGGTAAGTGCACAACGAGCACCGCCCCTGCTTCTTCACACATGGAGAAGCGTCCTCCTTCGGCCTTTGGGCCCTTCCTCCACGGACCATTCAGGTCCTAACCTGCGCCCACTCAACCATCCCTCTGTAAGCAGAGAGAGGGGTAGGCCACCGTCCACCCAGGAGGAGCATTACGCTCTCCCCCTCGCAGAAATTCGCCATAAACAATACCCTCTCCGAAAAACTCCACAACCTTTTTCGAAGAGAGTATTGTCCATGCCCAGGGTGCACCGGCCCGACGACTGCTCTTCCCCTCGAACGTATTCATAAGGGACCAGCAGGCATCAGGCATACGGGGAGGTTTTCTGCACGCACCCCACTTATTTTAGCGACACTATGCTAAGTAAGGCATTTCTCACTGCGTTCATCCTGGCAGGCCATTTAATTCACAAACAATACTCAAGCGACACTTTACTATGCGAACGCACAGCGTCGATTATAAATCTGTGATTGGTCCGTTTCTGTTGCTAAGTTCCCTTTAGTGTTTGGCAGATGTGTGGACGACATAAATATAACCTTTAAACGTGTTGTCAGTTGTGAAATATAAACCATCAAGTGTGGTGATTTAGGTTGTAATAAAAAGTACTCTGTTTTCAAGGATCGACAAACAAAAAATAGTTTAATTATCTTCAATTGATTAGTTATCAATAGATGTGCATATGATTTCGAATTCTCCAAAAACAAACGAAGGCGTCAATTAATGGTATGTTTACTGTTTTTTTTTTTAAATATTAATGATTTTGTAGTATTATTTTTAAACAATAATTAACTTAATTTTTGGATAATTGTACCTATACATCTTACAACAAATTTACTATCTACAATAATATAAAATCTATTCTATCTATTTAATAACAATTAAATATAATTTTCTTTTGCTTCGTTTTTAAGAAGCGACCGTTTTCTGTATCGCAGCGATAGCTCTTTGTAGCATTAATGCGGGAGCGGCCTATCACAGAAGACAAACGGACACACGCCAAAAATATTGAATTACAAAAGTTAAAATGAATAATAAAATAAAATATCAAAAATGGATACAAAACACACAGAAACAACCACATCTGTGGACCACATTATCATTTGACACAGACCTTTTTTTTTTACAATAAGCTACACTATGCGTTGGTTAAAATAGCTGTCCAGCTACTTTACGTAAGGGTCCTTCTAAGTGAACGCATAGCGTTGCACATCACTCAAGTATTGTTTATGAGTCGGATTTACCGGCCCTATGCGTTGATGGGCACTGTAGGACCTCATAGTGTCGTTCTTGAATACGGGTGTCGATGTCTGCAGCCCGTCCCCAAAGTAAAATACCGTAAGACATAATACTATGAAATTACTGAAATAGACTAGCCTCGCGGTATCCACATCAATAAATTGACGGATTTTTCTGACAGCATTTATGCTGCTGAACTTAGCCGTCCTGCAAGAGATGTTAAATGAGGACCCCATTGAAGCTTAGAGTCGAGCGTGATCCCTAGGAAAACAGTTTTATCGACGAAGTCTAGTTTCTCTTGATTCAATACTATCTCATAATCACTACTTTTTACATTTGGTAAAGAAAATCGTATGCACTTAGTTTTTTTTTCCATTTAGTACTAAATTATTGGCAGTGACCCAATTTCGGACCTGCAGTAGGGCGTTATTTACGTCGTCAAAATTTGTAACACTTCTATCTACCTTAAAAATCAAGGAAGCATCGTCAGCAAATAACACCATTTGTGGTTGATTTTTTTAATAAATGAAGAAGATCATTAATATACACTAAAAAGAGGAAAGGACCCAATATCGAGCCTTGAGGAACACCCATTTTTACTTTTAAACCAAGTGAATTGATACCATTTATTTGAACTAGCTGTTGTCTATCGTTTAAATAAGATTTTTCTAAACTAAGCGCAAGTTTTCCAAGTCCGAAATGCTCAAGTTTCAAGAGTAAGGTTTCGTGATCGACGCAATTAAATGCCTTGGAAAGGTCACAAAAGATTCCTATGGCGTCTTGGGCCTCTTCCCATGCGTTAAAAATTTGTCTAATAAAGGTTTCACCGCCGTCGGTCGTACAACGTCCTTTGGTGAAACCATACTGTTGATCGTGAAGGATTTTATTGGCGTTGAAATGATTGAGCATTTGATTAAGCATTACCTTCTCAAACACCTTGCTGAAAACCGGCAAAACGGATTGACTGCTTAGCTCCATAAAGGTAAGGCATGATGATAATGGCTTCACCTGGGTGGAGGCACGGCTACGTATCAACGTAGCCGTGCCTCCACCCAGGTAAAGCCGTGGGCAAAAGCTCAACAAAGGAAACCATCAAACATTGTTGAATCCTTCATAATAATTCAAGGAGCAAAAAAAGTAGCTTCAAGAACATTAAAATGGTTAAGAAAATTGAAAAAGATTAATAGAATAATGTCGAATCAGGTTTTACTAAAACCTAACTTAGTAAGCTAGATCTATTATTTACGGCCTATAATAAATTCAAAGAAATCGAATTGAATAATTTCCGTAATAATGATAGACATTTACGGGCAAAACGAAACTCGATTATTCTACATAAATTGAGAAATTTTGTTTCAATATCTATAATTTGATTGAGTGATCGGATGCGGCAAAAACACAGTGAGCAAGCATTATAAACAAAAATCATCCTCCCGACCGTATTCGGCCACGGTGGCCAACGGAGATTAGCCAGGTACCTGCCAGGGTTGCGAGTCTGCCAGGGTTGTGAGTTTGTCTGAAAGGGATACCATGACTCTGGCACACAGGCAACTGAAGGAACACGGGTGGGTTTTAGTCGGTAAAGTCTGACACGCCCTCCTCGCTCCGCCCAGAGCGGGATAAGTTATTTGAGAATTTTCCACCTAAAAAATAAATAAAAGGCAGGTACGCAGGAGATATTGCAGTGAACAAGCGTCTGCGCAAACACCGGTGTACTCTCTGATCCTTTACTCTCATAGTCCGATGGGACGACAATCCGACACGACTGGGAAGAGATCAGGCGCAAGACCAACGGCTTTTAACTGGAACTCCGGGCTGCTACTCAGAAATTCCTTAATGGAAAAACCCGATAACACGTTCAGCTGTCGCGTTTGTGACCACGAGACCAAAGGAAAAAAAAAACCGACCAAGTGCGTGTCGGACCACTCACAATGAAGGATACACTAGTTGGGATGACTTTATCTCAAGAACAAACTTAACATTGTATTTGAAAATCATGTGCCCCCATACATTCCAACTGCAAATGTAAGTTTGTATGCACAATATTGAGTGATTTACCATGTTATTTTAAGAACATAGACTTCTTAAAGGTTTTCCTGTAATATACACCGTGGCATTTTAATCGATGCATTCCACTAAGAGCACTGATTTCAACAGCACTTGACTGAACCGCACCTGAGCACTTCCACTAACGGCACTGAAACAAAATTTTTAAGAGTGCGGTTCGGTGGAACAGTTTATTAATATTATTTTCAGTCCTCGAACGGCACCTATGTAAAATATTTTTTTAGTGATGGGGTGTATTTTTTTGTTCAAGACCTAAGCAAACAAAACATATCGATACAAATCAGCAGAATAACTTCTGCTAATTTGTATCGATATGTTTTGTTTAATTATCCGGAAGACTTAACAGTCTTCCGGATAATTCCACCTTGTTCACCTGGAGCAAAGAGTAATGTTTTATTTGAGTCGCTGTCAGTAAACAAAAAATGAGAGACCTTGTCACTTTTCTTAGCGATTTCGTTTGTTCAAAATTCTTTTGAGGTTCAAATCATACAGTAGGTATTTCAACTAACAAAATGGTCGAATGAACACACTCACACATATAGACCGCTACATGAAATCTAAGTATGTTTCAGTATGCAGTGAGTCGGGGCTGTCATATCGAGGCAAGTTTAGTAATTGCGTGTTATCATGTAGGTAGGATGTCTAATTTAAAATAATAATTATGTCGTTTGTTTTTTGTTTTCTTACCAAACAAAAAACAAACGACATAATTATTATTTTATGTCGGTAAATCTGGTTCTTTTCCGGATAGTTTCATTTCTGATCTTATCCTAAAAAAGAAACTCCGAGCATAGCCCGCTCCATAGTACGCTGAGCAAACTTGAATTTGTGGACCAGCCCGTCTGTATGTGTCCACGTTTTGTCACCATATGTCATATCGGGCAGGACCCACTAGTTCAATACCATGGTCTTTAAACATTGCGGGATAGGTGACGAAGAGACTTGACGAAGTTTTCCAAATACTGCCCAACCAAACTGGATCCTTCTGTCCGCTTCATTCTCAAAGTTGTGTCTACCGAGCTGGATGACTTCCCCTAGGTAGACATACTCCTTCACAACTTCAAAAAGTGACCTTTTGATGTAGATTGGTCTTGGCAAGACGTGTGAATAGTACATGACTTTCGTCTTGTCCAAATTGATACCGAGGCCAACCCGTCGAGAAGCTCCATTTAAGCTGTGCAGCATCTGGTCTAACTTTTTCAGCGTCTCTGCTATTATGCTATGTTGAAATAGTTTAGTGATTTGAATCCAACGTTAAACAAATTGCATACGTAAAAATTTACCCGCATTCATTACGTACGATATCGGAGCCCTTTACTGTACGTGGTTCGATTGCACTTACTACTCGTTATGTTATAGTTGGTAATGTCCTGAACACAGAATATAATATACGTCCCATCACTACAAACTGTATGCAGGTGCCGTTCGGAGACTTAAAGTAATATTAGAAAACTGTTCCACCGAACCGCACTCATCAAAATTTTGTTTCAGTGCCGTAAGTGGAAGTGCTCAGGTGCCGTTCGGTCAAGTGCTGTTGAAATCAGTGCTCTTAGTGGAATGCCTCTTTTAATCTCGTCTTACAACGGCAGCCCACTTCATTTATCCAATGACTACTAATCATTCATGAAAGTAAAAAAGTAATTATTAACATTTGTTTTTTTTTTTATTATTAGTCATTATGCATGATGGAGTTTGAAACATACTGTTATGAGCGTGGGGCGAGCCTTGCACTCCATTCCGTGCCGCCCTTAGTACGCAAGGCTCGGACCGCGCTCGTAACAGGGTGTTTCCAACTACGTCATGCGTCATAGTAGGTTTTTTTTTTAATTATTTAAATTTTAATAAATATTTTTTTTTACTATCATGAATGGGTAGTAGTCATTGGAGACATGAATTGGGCTGCTGTTGTAAGACGATAAAAATGCCACGGTGTATAAGTAAAGAACTATTTAAAAACTATTTTAAAAGAGACCCACATATTCAAAATTCATTTATTTACGTTACACGTCCGTGTTTGGCTCACAGACGTTCATAACTGTACCAAATTTCTACTTAATTGGTCCAGTAGATTCGGAGCAAATCAATTGGCTGTGATAGACGGACAGACAGACACATGAGAATTCCTATAAGACTTCCGTTTTTTTCCTTATGAAGTACGGAACCCTAAAAACCCGATAACAAGCTCAGCTTTCGCGTTTGCGATCACGAGACCTATGGGACAGTTAATAATTGAACGTTATTATATCATCCTCAGCATCATTACAGCAGTCCACTGCTGGACATAGGCCCCTCCAATTGCATGCCATTCAGCTCGATTCTCGGCAACTTTTATCCAGCTGCTACCAGTCACCCTGCGAAGATCGTCGCTCCACCTAGCTTGAGGAAGTCCTACCTTACGTTTGCCGATTCGTGGCCTCTACTCATGAACACGTCTACCCCAACGGTCATCGGTTCTACAGCTAATATGGCCGGCCCATTACCACATCCGCTTGCTTATTCTGTGAGCTATGTCGACAACTTTGGTTCTCTGCCGGATCACCTCATTCCGGATTCCATGTCTCAGAGATATTTCAAGCACAGCTGGTAACATAGCTCGCTGAGCGACCTTACATGTATGGGCCAGCCGTACTGTGAGTGTCCCTTTCGGCTCCGTTAGTTATAACAGGCAGAACGCATGACGATTGAACAGTTAAATCTTCAGGCTCTGCGTAATACACGACAGTATTATATCTGTTACCGCCAAATTAGGGCCAACGATAAAGTACATATCCTTATCATTTTAATGCCAATATAGTAAAGTAGGGCAAAAATAGTTATAACATCGTTTGCAAGATTTTTAAATACATATGGGTAATGTACATAACATAACACAATGTCACGCCTGTGTTCCGAAAGTGACATTGATGTGTAGTTCACCCAACATCTTTGTTCGCTAAAGGGCCAATTATCAAAACGGCAAATTCTCATGGGCAAATTCTTATAATGGCAAATTCGCATAAGGGCAAATCTAGTACAGCAGCCTACAAAAGTTTTAGGTAAACTATGTTTTCCTACCAAAAAACCGTTCGTTCCCGTATGACTCGCGTAAAACAAAAAATGTAAACCTTGCGGTTAAGAGAACTGTAAAGAGGAAACCTCCTTCAAATCTAAAAAGGTTTGATTACACTGGCCAGTTCATGCATTATTATTGTCATGATAAAATAATGCCAGTTATATTTTAAGTTACATGTAATAAGGGCGAGCATATTGCCATCAGGCACAAATCCAAACTAGACAGCTAGCTATCTCTTACAAGTTCCAGATGAAAATATCTGATAACAGTTCACCCTGAGCTGCATAGCTATTCGCAACCATTTGATACGCATCCATGCCAAATCGAACATCGATTAATGTCATCGACGAAGTCCTCTAAAGGCAGTTCACAAATCCGAAACCCGAAAATGTAGGCTACTTGCTGTCGGGGAGCAAGGGAAATCATGTAACCAAACATATTATTATGTAATTTTTGACACGACTGCCTGTCGAACGGATGTGAATAGCTATGCTGGAGACCAAACCTAGGACCGTAGCGTTACTACGCAGTCACATCAACTCAACAAGAAACGCACAGAAAATTATTTAAAAATGACACCGCATCCAGACCAGCTTCATCGTTGTCCCTAACAAAACCTCGTTCTCGAGGCTAATTAATAATATTGAAATGGATTGTTTTTGATTAAACTTTTCACTAGCCATCTCTTTCTAACTTGTTTAATTGGGCTATTGCTGTCCCCTTCTGAGGCCAAAAAGATCACATTTGATTGACTGGACCTCTTAATTTAAAATGTATATTTACTGTACTAGGTAACTGTTTTTTTTATTTGCTCGCTTTTGATTTCGAAAAGGTATTTACCAATTTCTTGCTTCCTCGTTCATTTACTTTCTCAATTGCTCTAGCTTTGCCCGTGACCTCGTCCGCGTGAATGCCAATATACAAATGCAAACTTTTTTATTTAACGTGCTTCTTCGTGTCGATGTTGAAAGGTTTGCTTCTTCGTGTCGATGTTGAAACTTCACCAAAGTCGTGCCGACTTTGGTGAAGTTTTAGACCTAAAACTTCACCAAAGTTGTGTCTACCAAGCTGACTGATGACTTGCCCTAGGTAGACCCACACACTAGCCACAACTTCAAGAAGCTTAACTTCGATGTGGATTGAACTCGGCAAGACGTGTGAATTGTACATGACTTTTGTCTTGTTCAAAATCATGCCGAGGCCAACCCTTTATATTCTATAGTCTTATAACTGTTCCAGCGTCCCTGCCATCACTTCACCACTTTCACGGCGTCAGTGGCAGCTCAGAGGTATCTCTATGTATGATATAATGTCAGTTGTATAGGTATTGTATCTGTGTTACTAGCTAGTTTTAAAATACTTTAAATTGTAATCTGTGGGGAACGTAGTGGGTAGCATAATTGTTTTAAAATGTAATATTTAAGATATTATGACTATTTATTATTGTGCTAATGTTTGTTTTTCCTTAAATAAATAAATAAATCTTTGCCTGCACAGCGGACAAGATAAGAGCTGGAACATAGTTTACGTTCCATATCCACACCCGGCTTTCGATTTATTTAATAAAGAACACGACGAGCATAATTATACATTCAACATAAGTAGTATTCAGGAAAGCAAAGAAACTTCACCACTACAAAACAAAATCAACCCTTAAGACGCTGTCAACAGATAAAGCGCGGTCACCGTCAGACTGCATAGAAAAGAAAGATAAGTGCTATGATACAACGCTTGTAATTATTGCAAATTAAGAAACATTTACCTATGTACTCAATTAGTTGAGTAAACGAAAATAAAAAACAACCAAGTACCTACTGCATTCAAATAAGACGTTATTGTTATTAATCTAAATTAACAACGTACGTTGATATTTAATACAGATATTTTGGATTGGACCTCAAGGTTATACAGTCAAAGCTATGAACTCGTCGAAAAACATTGCGTCGAAATGCTAGCCGCAAAATGCACGCACACTAGAATAACACAATGACAGCACAATGATATGGCGCGAGTCTAAGACGTAGCTGTCACGCACACTAGCATAACAAAGTTCGCCTGTATTTTTAGTTCTTTTGCAACGCGACACTCTATCTAGACATATAAATAATCAAATTTAAAAGGTTAGTTTACCTTACCGCCAGTTTGGGGGTATGAGGAACAGGGTGTAAAGTTCACTCATCCACCATAGAAAAGGGAGGATCCTCCGACCAGACGGGTGTTGTGTCTGGTGGGCAACTGCCCGCTCTCCGCGTGAAGTCGTTGACGTGGTAAGCTGGTACACCGTTAATTTGAATCGTATTTTTTTTTTTTCAAAACTTATTTTGGTAACAACCAAGGTCTGAGAAATATGTTCGAGATTAGCATGTACTTTTTTTGCTACCAAAAACTATATAGATCTGGCACTTTTTTTAAGACATGCCTACTTAGGTCTTTCGCCATGTCAGTGCCTTAAAAAGTGAAATAGGGGTTCATCAGTTTTTTTTTTGAAGTTTGTCTATTCTATGTATTCTTTTCGGAAAAACCTTATGGAGTTCTACCTATTATGTGCGTGCGAGTAGGTCTATCGCCTTTTGATAACATGTTCTCCTTTTACGCTTTTACTATAGAAGGAGAATGTCCATTGAGGTACTCCAAACTTTACCTCAGGGCTGTGTAATAGAAACTTAATTTAAGTTTCTAAAAATAAGTTATTTAATCAAAGTTTTGCGGAGACATCTGTGATAAACATCTCAACCTCATTAAAATTTATTTTGGGGGAAGGACTGATTCTGTTACGAGAGATCGATATAATTTTGTTTTGTTAGAGAAATTCTGAGAAACAAAAGAAAAACTTGGAGTGTTTTGTTATGTTAAGCATAATCAGTCTATAATGTTCCCTTGGGGGGCTTGTGGCTAAGTAATAACAGCCGCACGGGTCGATCGATCAGGTTTAGCTACGCTTGCCGCAGTTGGTCCGTGGATGGGTGACCATCTTTACATACCAAGGCCCCTCCGTGCCTCGGAAAGCATGTTAAGCTGTTGGTCCCGGTTGTCATTTGTGGATCTTTGACAGTCGTTACGGGTCGTCAGTAGCCCGAAAGTCTGACAACCAGTCTTACCAAGGGATATCGTATGTCTCAGTAACTGGGTTGTGGAGGTCAGATCGGCAGTCGCTTCGTGTAAAATACTGGTATTCTTCTGCATCCAGTCAGACTGGACCCCAACATAGTTGGGAAAACGCTGGGCAGATGATGATGATTCTATAATGTTCCCACTGCTGGGACACAGGCCTGCGAGCCTGCGAGAGTGAGTGGACCATAATCCATGTTACCTATATTATCATTTAGTTATTTATAGAATACTGTTCTATGTATGAATTTTTGTTTGGTTAAGAGGCCGTGCATGAAATCGACTGATTCGGATCAATTTTATTCACTTTTTATGAGACAGGGAAAAATAATTGGCTAATAAATAATAGGTAGCTCTGTACCCATTGTGTTCAGTTCTACCTGAAGTGGTTAGGCCCCTAATTGTCTTCGCCACTAATGCATGTATCGAGTGGATTCAAATAATGGTATTTAAAATTTTAGTTTCCGCGTTTTAAATTACAGCAACAGGCCAAGAACTGTAAAAGGGCGTCTTATAAAATACACATAAAGCAAGATTCCAGAGCCAGAGTAGATATTGACTTGCCTTAATGTAGTTGTATTAAGGCGAGTCTATATCTGGTTTATTCAAAAAGTATTATTATTAGAGCCGTTTGGGCTTGAAACACTAGGGCCACGGTGTCCGAGTGCCCACTTAGTTTTCGAAACATCGCCAAGCGGTTGATCGACTCTTCACGTGACCAGAATGGCTTATTTTTTGGCCAAACAATTAGCATTTCCATACAACGTGGCAATGCTGCAAGCCTTTTGGGCACTTTTCCTGTTGACAGTGATGCGGACGACTATTTAACACCCATATCACATCTACGGAGTTTTGCTAGCTAATTTAATTTGACCCTTTATACTGCATTTACTTCTGTAACCTGTAACATTGCACAGCAATCCAAACTAGCCTAATTTCAAGTATATTTTTTGCTTTGCGCTCTACAGAAATTCCAACCAAGATTAAACCCCATTTATATTTTGGTCTGCCTGACTTCTAACAAACCAGCTTGATTATACCGCTTAGCACCACCTGTAGAGTTTTTAACAAAATGGCCGCAATAGCGTTCGTCCGTTCTTTCCTAACGATTACCAGTTTTATGTACGTGTCGTAAAATCCTTCAGATTTGGTACACGGAAGGCGCAGCCAAGCTTATTGCGATATTGCTACAAAAATTATAAACGAAATTCAGTTTGCAGGCTTACAGCATTCAATAATTGTCGGGGGGAATTTTACAATGATTAAATGCTGGACCAGGGGATCGAACCCAGGACCACAAGCCACAGATTACTAGATAAATCACTCCATACATTTTTTTCAATACTGCTATATTAGCCTACACCTTCGAGTCGCTAGACGCTGCGAACGAAAATGTACCTAACCTTACAAGCGTAAAGTGAGTTTTTCTTTGAAGCTGCGCGCCGCCACCGCGCCGCGCGCGCCTCGCGTCTGTCGGCAGCCCACTGAGAAATGGTTCGCGTGCGACCCGGCGGCGGCCGGTAGATAGTTAGTGCGCGTAAGTACAGGCAGTGATTTTTTTGGTAATCTGTGTGTCATTAGTCATGATAGCGAGCACTAGACGAATGAGGTAGTCAACCACATACATATAAAGAAGCACGGCAGGAGTCGAAGTAATCTGGGTGTCGCATTTAGACTTCGCGTACATTCGAATAAATACTGTCCAAAGATAGATCTCGGTCAAGTTACGATAAAAGGTAATAATATGATAATTATATTTATAACTAGGTTCTAAACCTAACCTTCCTCAATAGTTGGGCTCTAAAATGTAAAAAGAAGTTTTCTAATCCGACTGGTAGTTCCAGAGATTAGTGCAACCAAAAAACAAACAAACTTTTCAGCTTTATTATAACCGAGATTTATTAAGACCGGTCAACCCGTCATACTTTTCATACAAACGCTCGTACGTGATTATGGCGTTGTAACACATGTTACTTTGAAATATTTGAACTAATAGGTATCTTATTTCTCTAACTATAACTAGGTTTCTATGAAAGGAAAAAATCAAAATTTGGAGAAACAAATTTAAACTCAAAGCATTTATTTCAAATAAACCAATTACAGGCACTTTTGAATTGCCAAGGGGTCGGTCAGTCATAAATATGAAGCTAGTTGCCCATTCCAAAGCTTAGTAGGTACCTATGGAAAAGAACGGGCAAGAAACTCCACGGACACCCTTTAAAAAAAATCTATAGAAGCCTGCAAAAATCTGTTTTTTTACACAAATTTTACCTGTACTTTGGCCGTTCATAATGTACTCATAAATTGTAAAAGTAAAGAAAACATCTATATAAAAACCTTCACAGCAGATTCTAAATGACAAACAATTAATTCACAAACTTGTAAGGCTTACTCAAAAACACGTATTTCCTTTTTCTTTTTTTTTTTAATTATAAAATAACTTCTCCCACTCTGGGAGGAGCGGGAGGGCGTGTCAGACTTTTACTGACTAAAACTCACCCGTGTTCCTTTAGATGGTATTTCCTGGAACAAGTTTTATTAAATATCCGCAAACT
Source organism: Tiliacea citrago (assembly GCA_963921375.1). Classification (NCBI taxonomy): domain Eukaryota; kingdom Metazoa; phylum Arthropoda; class Insecta; order Lepidoptera; family Noctuidae; genus Tiliacea; species Tiliacea citrago. The sequence continues at coordinate 11,238,691 of OY992804.1, forward strand.
ATTTTTCTAAAAATAATTTGAGAAATTTTGCGTTCTCACTTGCTTGTTAATAGTTCTCACTTGCGCTTGGTGAAACAACAAGCTTTTTGACCATGCTCGCGTGGACGATAGACGGACCGGAAAGGGCCCTCTTAATGGTGCGTACCGAGTTGCGCTGTAATCGATTTGAGCGGACTTACATCCGAACTGAATTAGCGTGAGCGCGAAAACGATGTCGCGCGAATCGTCATACATGACGTCATGACATGCGCCATCTTGGGTTAACGGTGACCATGCCCTAAATCAATATCACTGTGGTCGCTAGCACCTTATCTAATTAGCGTGGTATTTTCGAAATTGTGCTTCTGGCTACAGTCGCCATCTAACCAAAGAAGAAGAAGTGTAAACATGCCAAAATCCAACCGTGAGTGCGTTCACGAGCGTTCCGAATTGTTGACAGCTCTCAGCTGTCATAATCGTGATAATTATCTACGCAAATTATTGATGTGAGCGCTGTGAGCGATTATGGTCTAATTCGGAATGCAGCCTTAGTATAGATATTTGGCTTCGACCGAAAAACACTGTTCGCTACTCTTTCGATATGCTATCAGTATAGCAAGAGGTTTAGTTCACTTCACAGGCCAGTCGTCTCGTAAACGTATCGTAACATGTAATAGAATGGCGTGTAATTTGACGTTAAAAATATTTTTTGTACATTGAATTTCACGGTGATATACGGTCGTCGGAGATGTGTTATAGCACCCTATATTGTTTGATTCAATTTATTGATTTAATTTTATTTATTTATTTATAGTTAATTAACACGGTACATTACCAATTACATTAATCAACATAGAAAACAAAACTACATGATGCAATTATCAGCTACTTACTAACATGGAACAGTGGACACCCTCGCGTACTGTTTCTCACAGAACATCAGACACATACGCTTTTATGGTGTATATAATAAAGACTATTCTATTCTATACGCTCTTAATTTTACTCCATTCGTCTAAAAACACATCACATTCAGGGTTGGCCATCAGGAGGGCATTGAGCATCCGGTGATTCAGCCCTGGCGACCGTTGTGCTAGGCAGTTGCGCGAACAGATTGTGTCGGTGACTTTGGCGGTGACCGATGCCGGGCACAAATAGTCGACAGAAAAGGTCATGGAGCCCAGGGCATTCGATACGACCGTTAAGGATCTTACAGGCTACCGTGAGCTGATCAAGGCCTCTTCTTACCTCCAACGAGTTGAAACCCAAAGTCCCTAGGATATAGTTGGTGGGGTATGTTATGTTGGGAGAACGGGACACAGCATTGAAACACGGTGGTTGAGCAAAGACTGGTTTATTGTATTCGTATGTTTTGTCCTGCCTACCACATGCATTACTAATATTAAACAATCGCATTTATAGTAATTTACTTATACCTACAACCCCCTTATTAATTAATTCGAATAATGTTTACATTCCATTCATTTTTTAATTAATTTCTTAAGTACATATTTTTGATTTTGAGATTCTTTAACAATAAAGAAAGAAAACAAAAATAAACAATATTAACTACGTTAAGAACAAAAACACCATAATATGGTATACAATTACACACCTTATAAATCTATTACTATAATAAGAATTGATGATTTGATGCTTTTTAACCGACTTCCAAAAAGGAGGAGGTTATATGTTCGGCTGTATGTTTGTTTTTTTTTTTATGTATATTCACCGATTACTCCGTCAATTGTAGACGGATTTTAAAAATTCTTTTTATACTCGGGAGCATTCCCGAGGTGGTCCCATTGCCACCAAATCAGAATCTGATGAGGGGATCCCATGTAAATCGAGGGAAATCCTCAAATTTTATAGGCATACCTATAGCCATTTGAGTATTTTTTATAGAAACTCGTGCATTTGCACTCAAAAAGCACCTTTTGGTGAAGTGGAACTGATGATGAAGACCACAGATGGCCACCAGAACTACTTGATAATAAGTATTTCACCGTTGCGATTCGATTAGGCACTTTAATATGGTTGCTAAGCAATTTATGCTCGTCAAAATGCATATGGTGAAGTCACCATCAGTTCTCCTGGTTCTTTCCAGGAGAACTCCTCAACAATTAACGCCCCTGCATCGGGAAATGCAATATTTTGTAAAAGGTGATGAGCATTTGACATTAGGCTATTGTAAATTAGATAAATTACAAACCGACCCACTACAAAGTGAAAAATAACTTTAATTTCGGAAGTCGGTGGCAAAAAACTAAAATACAGACCCAAAGACACCGACTTCCGAAATTAAAGTTATTTTTCACTTTGTAGTGTTTTTTTGGAAGTCGGTTGTTTTTTTTTTTTGTAAAAAGGTTTTTTTTATAATTTATTTATCATTATAATAATTTAACATTCACTTTATTTATTGCTAAATGGGTTCATTTATTACATGCGTTAATTCCCCTTTGTTTCATTGTTATTTTGGAATCCTAGTCTAGAGTTAGTTATTACTTTCGCTATTTTGATTGCCTATTCTTGTGATTTATACTGTATTTACACTGCTGCTAAGTTATTTTATTTATACATGTACTTATGATTTTTAAATCATCAGCGGCTTGACATTTGATTGCTTCAGGTGGATTGTCCCCAGCGATCAGGTGGTTTCACTGTCCTGCCAGAACGAGTTTTATAATAATTAGTGGTACAGCTATTATGGTCTATATTGTGTGTCGTTGTTGGAGCACTGGAGCCGCTGTGTGACTCATCCATGCGCATGGCATGATTTTGCGCTCTGTCTATATTTATATCGTCATATGTATGTCTGTAGTATTCATTTGGTTGTTTGTTATTATTACGCTCTGAATCAATTATTATATGTTTCCTATTTCGTCTTAAGATTTGTCCTGTGTTCATTCTTATTAAATAAGATCGGTTAGGCAGTAGACGTTGAACTACTCCACTATTCCAATGATTATGCATTTTGATTTTGACTTTTTGATTTATGATTAGTGGTTTTAGTCTTTTTGATCCTTTATCAAAGTACTTTTTCTGCTGTATTTGTCGATTCTCTAATTTATTTGACACATTCCCCTGCAATTTTGGTTGAAGAAGATGTGGAGAACACGGAATTATACTTCGTAATTTTCTGTTGTATAATAGCTCGGCCGGTGAACTTAACTCATTACTCATTATTCAAATATAACAACAATTCCAAACTGAAGTCGGTATTTTGAAAGGTGGTCTTTTTCATCATATTTTTTATTGTCTGGACCGCTCTTTCTACCTGTCCGTTTGATTGTGGGTACCTAGGAAAAGACGTTATGTGTTGAAAACTCCAGTTCAACGAAAATTCTTTAAACAAATTAGAGGAGAATTCCGGGCCATTGTCTGACATAACTATTTGTGGTATTCCATGACGTCTAAATAAATGTTTAATTTCCTTGATTACCTCTAAGGATGTGGTCGAACACAGTTTAACTACTTCTATGAACTTACTATAATAATCTACTACTATCAAATATGATTTAGTGCCATAGTGGAAGATATCTGTGCCTATCTTGTACCAAGCTCTATCGGGAATGTCATGCGGAATTAAAGATTCTTTTGTGTTATCTTTTCTATATGTTAAACAGGCCTGACAATGTGATAAGTACTTCTGTAATTGTGAATTCATATTAGGCCAATACATGATCTCTCTAGACCTAAGTTTACACTTTTCTATACCTAAATGCCCTATGTGTATTTTTTGTAGCATTGTTTTACGCATACAGTTTGGTATAATGATTCTATTGCCTTTCCATATTAGTCCATAATTCACTGTTAACTCATCCCTGCTATCCCAATAAGGTTTTAATTAATTACTAATTTCACTTTTAAGTACGGGCCATCCTTTTTTATTATTTTTTTCAATCCCTGCATTTCGTTATCTTCCTTGGTCCATTTCTGTATTTCTAAAAAATGTGAGTCTGTCTCTTAGAGGATTCATCGTTGTTATGGCACACACTTGTGCTTGTGCGTCGAGGTGGTCGCGCGTAGTGATATTGTCGGTGTGTGGCAGCACCGCTCGTGATAATGCGTCCGCTATGTATAGATATTTACCTGGTTTATATATTAGCGTAAACGAATATGGTTGAAGTCGCATTAACATTCTCTGTAGGCGTGCTGGTGCATTCACCAATGGCTTATTAATAATACTCACTAATGGCTTGTGATCTGTTTCTATTGTCACATCGTTACGGCCATATATATATGTAAAGAATCGCTCGCATGCAAATACACAGGCATATAATTCCTTTTCGATCTGAGCATAGTTCTGTTCAGTTTTAGTTAATGATTTCGAAGCGTAACATACAGGACAGTTGTCCTGCATTAGACAGGCACCTAAACCATTTTTACTCGCGTCTACTGAGATCACTATGGGTTTATCGAGTGTGTAATATCTTAACACGGGTGGGCTTAACTGATTTTTTAACATTTCAAAACATTGTTCATGTGTATGATCCCAGTGCCAAGCTACGTTTTTTCTTAGTAACTCGCGAAGAATTGATGTCTTTTCAGAAAAATTTGCAATGAAATTACTAACATAGGTTATCATACCTAAAAATCTTTCTACATCTTTAACATTTTGTGGCCTTGACGTATTTTTAATAGCCAATACCTGTGACTCATCGGGCCTGATGCCGTATTTTGTTATTTTATGGCCTAAGTACGTTAGCTCACTTAAACCTATTTTACATTTATTTTTATTTAATTTCATGTTTATTTCCTTACACCGTTTCAAAACTGATCGTGTATTTCCTTTGTTTCTGCGTAGATTAGGAGGTCATCAATGAACAATATAACACCCTGTATATCGTCAAAATGTTCATATAAGCGTTTGTGCAAAATTTCTGACGCCGATGATATACCGTACAGCATTCTTAAAAATTTTAACCTTCCAAAAATTGTATTAAACGTACAGAGGTCTGTGCTGGCGGGGTGTAAATTTACATGCCAGAATCCCTGTTTAGCATCTAAAGTACTAAAATATTTGGCGCCGGATAGGTTGGCGGTTATTTCTTCAAGGGTAGGCAACTTAAAATGCTCCCCGCTTTATTGCTTTGTTTAAGTCACGCGGGTCTAAACAAATGCGGAGATCTCCGTTAGGCTTTTTTACAACCGTCATACTATTTACCCAATCGGTGGGTCCCTCAACTTTTGCAATAATACCCTGATTTTTCATTTCCGTTAGTTTTTCTTGTACTTGTCTTTTAACGCAATAGGTAGCTTTCGTGGAGCATGAACCACAGGTTTGTACCCATCTTTTAATTGTATTTCATATGTACCTGGTAAACAACCCATTTCTGTAAGTATGTCAGGAAACTCATCCAATATATTGTTTGCACATCTTTTATCAGTCTGTTTTATATGCTCCGTCGCAGAATGTCCACTTCTCAAAATGTCCACTGGTCGCTAAATGTCCTTTTCTCAGAATGTCTCTTTCCCAAAATGTCTCTTTCGCAGAATGTCCACTTCGCAAAATGTCCCTTTCGCATATTGTCCCCTTTTTATTGGCAGCGATTAAATATTATTTCTTAATCGCTGCAAAGTCATCTACTGTTATTGAATCATTTGGGTTAGGTTAGGTTAGAACAGTAACCATTAACAAGCGAAGGCAAGCGAGCGAAGCGAGCGTGCCGCGGCAGCGGCCGCCGAGCGCCAGATCTCCTCTATTGTTGGTAAATTCAGTTACCAAAACAAAAATTCGATGCCAGTTTAAAATAAAATAAAGCTAAAAACTGATTATTGATTCATTCTGACTCATAAATCAGAATTATGATTAAAGGATGTTAGAAATAAAAAGGGGACAATATGCGAAAGGGACATTTTGCGAAGTGGACATTCTGCGAAAGAGACATTTTGCGAAAGAGACATTCTGAGAAAAGGACATTTAGCGACCAGTGGACATTTTGAGAAGTGGACATTCTGCGTCGGAGCCGTTTTATACTCATTACTCTTTTCAATAATTTTAATTCATCACATGAACTTCTACCCAAAATGGGAGGTGAATTAGTGTCAGCAACTATGAATTGTTTAATGTATGTATTGTTTTTGTATTGTACTTTAAGATAACATTTACCAATGACTTTAATCTGACTACCTGAATAACCCTCTAACTTCATTGTTGTATGGACCAATTCATCTTTCGATATTTTAATTTTAGATAGATATTTGTTTGGCAAGACATTAACGTCGGCTTCAGTGTACAGTTTGAAATTGACATTTTTATTTCCAATACATAATGCTACCGTCCACTCAGTACTAGAATTACTATCAATAGTGTGAACTACCTGATCGCTGGAGTCTTCACGTACCTCGTACACACGACACATTCTTGAATAATGGTTCATTTTTCTGCACTGACTACATCGCTGACCATACGCTGGGCATTTATATTTGTCGTGGCTTTTCCCACCTTTTCCACATACTGGACGTGATCTTCGATGAGCCTCTCCTGGTTGATCGCGTGCGTGTCCACTTGATCTCTGCCCATCTGTCTGTTCACAACCCTGGCGGGAGGTCCTGGCATCTCCACCACTGGTACCGGTTGGCCGCCATTATTTATGACGCGGCGCCGTACTTCTTGCATAGTGAACATTTTTTCCTTCCTTCTCTTTGTTTGAAATAGCATGTACATTATGAGTTTGATCCTGATTCTCGTTTTTTATATTTTTTGCTTGAGCTCTAGATACTTCCGCTAATCTACAGATATCTATAGCTTTAGATAAGGACAAGTCTGGTTCTCTTAACAGTCTTTCTCTGAGTCCACTGTCTTTAATTCCACAAATCATCTTATCGCGCACCAACTCACTACATAATTCTTTAAACTCACACTTTGCTGCTATTTTATTCAGTTTGAATACGTATTGTTCAATTGACTCTAAATCTTTTTGGTCACGGGTAAAGAACGTATGTCTTTCTATCGTTAAATTCTTCCGTGGCAAAAAAAATGCATCAAAGTCATTTAGCAAGTCGTCTATAGTTTTGTGCTCGCGTGTGAATTGTTCACATACCTCACGACATTTTTCGCCTATGATATGTAACAAGATGTTGATTTGCACTATTTTTTCTTTTCGATGTAGTTCACAAGCTTCATAATATATCTTGAATGCCTTTCTCCATTTTTCCCATTCCTTGCTTAAATTTCCTGATGTTACATTTGTTATGTCATTTTCAAAAACGTACGGTGGGGGCGGTTGCAAAATGGACTCCATTGTATGATGCTTCCTTTGTGATATCACTTCTGCTTCTTCGAATAATTCGGAATCACTGCTACTTGTCATGTAGGTACGTTTTCCTTTTATTTCACTTTTAGGTTTTAAAACGGCTAACGGCTAACTAACTTATTTAGCTACCAGCTGCGCCTTGTTATGTTGGGAGAACGGGACACAGCATTGAAACACGGTGGTTGAGCAAAGACTGGTTTATTGTATTCGTATGTAATTATATTCGTTGTCCTGCCTACCTTCACATACATTACTAATATTAAACAATCGCATTCATAGTAATTTACTTATACCTACAGGGTACATGTAAGGATAGAAATTATAGGTGCTTTTAAAAGGATATCTGATAAATTTTTCCTTTACTTTCTCGAGCATTAGTGTTTGAGCCGCGGTATAGGGATGCCAGACACAACTACTAGTCTCCAGCTTAATGTGAACCAGAGTGGTGTACAGTAATATGAATGATAATTATCATATATAACCACATAACAGTAAGAATCATTAAAAAAAATACGTGAAGCGAAAACTTTTCCTTAGAATGATGACTACCATCATTATTCTAAGCCAGGGCCTCATGACTTGAAGATAGATAGGTGACAGAAGCGACAGCTTGAGCATGGAATAAGTAAGTACTTTTTAATAGCATGGAATTAGTAAGTACTTTATAATAGCAAACATTCAATCATGGAAGTAACTACTATATAGATTTTATGTAGTCGAATTTCAACCAGTGGGCGACCACTAGTAATTATAAATCAACCTGTAATTTACCATCCTGCATAGCAAAGGGCGGTGTGAGGAATTTTGTCTTGCGTTTAAATATTTATAGCCAGGTGTGAGGTAGGAGTACCTAGAGTTATTTGTTTCTCGTCCGAGGAAGTGCTAATACCAGTCACGTGAGACATATCACTTTTATGTTTAGGATGGCAACGCACCTTCGCTGCCTCTGGTACCTTTTGCAGACATATAGGCGGTGATATTAACTTTCAGGCAATAAAAACCAATATGAATAATATAATATAATATATAATTTATGCCTTTTTTTTAGAAGATGTAGTGACAAAAATTTAAAAGAGTATGCTTACATGGTTTGGTCATGTTGAGGGGATGAGTCAAAGGCGACTCACAAAAGTATTTACAGAGCAGAGCTGAGTGAAAACGCCGGGAGAGGATGCCCTAGGAGGACATAATAGTGAACTAATTGGTGATGTTCTTGAAAAAGGTCAGGTGCGTACTCGCAACCGGCGTGAGTGTATGACAAGATATATGAACGTAGGAGAAGCAAAAGGAGTGTGTAGGGAGCGTAGCAGGTGGCGTTCTATAGTTTCTGCCTACCCCTATGGGAAGAAGGCGTGAGTTTATGTATGTGTATGTATAATTTATGCCAGTCGCGCGGTAAACTCTGCTTGCGCGATGCAGGATTTGTGTGACGTCAGGTCTTTGATGCGTAGTTCGTATATGGCGTTGTAGATACCGCTACAATTTGATGTAAAGAATGGGTAGATAACGGCTATATGATGGGTCTTTTATACCCTGTATGGCAGAAGAACTTTACCGGAACCAAGAATAATAAGGGGTATCTCTTTTATTTCTGAATAGTAAAAAATCTCCATTCCACCAACAATCGTCTTCTACGATGTCCTTCTCACCGCTCTGGTTTCATTCCTTCTTCTTTCTTTGTCCAGACGGTTTTTCTCTGGAATGCGCTCTTTCTGAACATCAGGATGGCAACCAGTCAGTTGTCATTAAAAAGGGAAGGCACGGGAATTTATATTCGTATGAAGTTGGCAGAATTATCTCAGCGCTGATTCGTTTTCTCTTCTACCAATCTCTATTTCTCCTGACACTTTATTTTGTTTAAATTTATGTGTGTATCTATGTATTAGTATATATTTTTGTTTTTCGAGTTTTCTATCCCATAAGATGGCACCTACCATGTTTTTTCTCTGCATCTTCCTAAAGTAGACTGGTAGAAAATGCCTCAGGCAAATGGTCAGCCATTGAACGGTATTTTTTTATAACTTGTGCATAAAGTTTTAATAAATAATAAATTACAAATAAGTAATCTTAAACATACATAACATCACGCCTGTAATCTCCGGAGGGTTAGGCAGAGGTGTACCTATAGTACACCCACATTTGTGCCAGTTGTGTTTAAGTCCCTTGTAATATGGGGCGAGCTTATTGCCATCAACCGGGCACAAATCCAGACCCCGGGCTGCTACTGAGAAATTCCTAATGGAAAATCCCATTAACACTTTGCCGGACCCGGGAATCGAACCCAGAACCTCATGCACAGCAGTAGCGCTTGCTACCACTAGACCAACGAAGCAGAAAAAAAGGAATCTTATACATAATTAATAATAAAGCGTACATTTTGTAACTCAAACACTGTAAGTATTATGTGGGTCCATACTAAGACTTGCACATAACTGGTAGTTAAAAGATGTAAATACCTAAGAAACTTATGTCATATCAATGCAAAATAAGATAGTATAAACATGTTTAAATAGAAAATCAATCACGATTTGTATACAAATAGAATAAGATCAGACTATTATGTAAACAGCATTGTTACAACAAATGTATTTTTAAAAAAAACGAGCGAGCCTTCAGTAGTCGCATAAGACATCTGCCATTTCACCTTGGTAATAAGCAACTGACCAGCGTACTTACTAATTCCATAAGTACACTAATTCCACGCTATTATAAAGCACTTACTAATTCCATGCTATTAAAAAGTACTTACTTATTCCATTCTCAAACTGTCACTTCCTGGTATACACTTCCGTCCCTTTTCACGAATTTACTACCACAGAAATCTAGAGGAAAGAAAACAATAGCCTTAAAAAAATCTATCCTGAGGGTCTACTCCGAACATAAATCCGAAGTATCGGCCGAATGTACGGTCGTTGCTTGACGACGGATAACTATGGCTGACTACAGCGAAAAAAAACGACAGTCAGAGAGATAAGCCAAAGTCAAAAATATGACTAAGTCGGTTAAGGATTCAAAGTCAAAAAAGGAAACTATGGAAGTTATAAAACGGCCGAACATTCGGCCAATACTTCGGATTAACGCTTCGGAGTACACCCCCCTTTTTTTTTGGGTTGGAAATTATCAAATAACTTCTTCCGCTCTGGGCGGAGCGGGAGGGCGTGTCACACTTTTACTGGCTAAAACCCACCCGTATTCCTTCCGTTGCCTGGGTGCCAGGGCCACGATATCCCTTTCGGACAAACTCGCAACCCTGGCAGTGGAGTAGACCCCCTGGGGATTAAAAGATCCGGGTAGAGAAAAAGAAATTCGAAAAGAGATTTCATCAATTTAATATTGTTTTCGCTTCTTTAGGTTTGTTATCGCCGCTGCCAGGAGCAGCAGCTTTAAGAGCATCACCATTTTGCTCTGCGTCTTCTTCTTCAGGTAAAGGTATGTGAAACCTGGATGAATGTTGCGGTACAACCTCTTTGGGCTCTTCCACGTTCGGTATACGATAGGCCATCATGGCTGCCCCATAGTTGCCTAGCCCGACATCGTAGAAGACGATCTGAAAAGGATAGTTTTGTTCTTGAGGACGATGCAGAGACATAGAGTTTTTGCAAAATTTGATTCGATTTGATTAAATAACGACGCTTGAAAGGCAAAAATTACCAAACGACATTTTGGGCGATATTGAGTTATATATATCATTGAAATCAGAAAAAAAATCCGCGTCGATTGATCATACTCTCGTACCGCTAGGAAGAGTTTTGTTGTCGCTTGGTAATCTATAAAAACACACATTTTCACCGTTTTCGGCGACTAAACGACTAAAATTTTAACGATTTATGAATAACTTTCACTTGGTGGGTATTCGATTTTAACTTTTTACGCTTAGTAATTTTTGCTTTGACTCGAATTAACGCGTTTAAACATAAAGTATTTTTTTCCTTACGGTATCTAGGGTATGAGCATTGCTTAAGAAATTTTACCTGAGTATTATTTTATTTGTTTCTTCATTTAAGACTTTTTAACACACCTTAATTATGGACTCATTTTCATTTAGTATTTTCTTCCTAAATACAATGTACTGTAAAACGTAATATAGTAGTATTTTTCCTGCCTAAAAAGAATATATTTTGTCGTTTGGTAATATTTTACCTGCCGTTTTTTTTACTATTTTTGTTACTTAGATATCTCTTTCAGATATGAAATTTGTATAAAAATGAGCTTATCCCCGTTCCACCTATTTTGGGTCGTCGCATAGACGCGTTGTAAAGCAGATTTTGAATGGCTGATGGTAAAAAAAAATCGATTAGTCTTCACTGAATCGTCGCATAGACAACCCGCGTGCTCGCGCGCACCGCACTAAGTACGTCGCCTGCCATGCTATTCTGTAAACACCTCACCGTGAAAACTTGGGTGAAGTGAGCTGTCAATAGTGTCAATCCCTGTGGAATGACAGCTCACTCCACGCTCACTTCACCTAAGTTTTCACGGTGAGATGGTTACAGAATAGCACTGCTGCTCGAGATAGTACCTACTCGGTAAGTGTTTTTATTATAAAGATTGTATGAATGTTATTAGCAACTTATTTAACACGCATTTTATAAATTGCTTTTATATTTATTGTTTTAGATAATGAATCGTAATAGGCGAATAGATAATATAATTAAGCAAGCAATGTCAAACGCGGGTGTGGATAGCAGGGATTTGACCTTGGTAATGTACCTACTTAGTTTACTGTTAAATCATTATTCTCTCAATTGTAACTATTAGAAGCAATTATCCTTTATTTAATTTCTAGGGGCCAAGATATCGAGAATTTGCTCGTACTTACAAAGACAAAAGTCTACAACGATTGGAACAAGTTCGCAAAAAGCTTGTGTTTATTGAACCGGTATGTTTTTAATTTTTTAAACTTGTGACGCACACACATACACTCTTAATGAAGAGTGTATGTGTGTGCGTGTAGGTTAAACACCTATTTATTATTTTACTTTTGACAACCCGAATGGCGCAGCGGTAGCGTGGCTGCCTTGCGTTCTTAGGGTCCCGGATTCGAATCCCGGTAGGAGCAAATGTTTGTGTGATGAGCATGGACATTTGTTTCCGAGTCGTGGATGTTTATTTATGTATAATAAGTAGGTATGTACTTACAAATAAAAAGTACCTATGTAGTATATCAACTATCTGGTGTCCACGATACAAGCCTCGTTGCTTAGTGTGGCACTAGATGGCGCTGTGTGTAATGTCCAGCGATATTTTTTTATTTTTTATTTTATTTTCAGGTTGAGACACTTTCAGATGAAGGCCCTGCAAGGACATCCTTTCAAAGTACTTCTGAGACTGTTACAGCTGGAAATAACATGGAGATGACTGGCCCACTAAATGACGATCAACAGCAGCAAAATAACATGGAGATGACTGGCCCACTAAATGACGATCAACAGCAGCAAAATTATAGTGAAGCATTGATGGATCAAATTTTCAGTGGCCCATCAGGCCCCACATTAGAACTCGTACCTGCACATCTAGCTGAAGAGAGTACAGTCCCAGTAGATTATTCTGTAGTTCAAATTGGCATACCAGAAAAAGAACCAGATAACGAACCTACAAACATTGAGATTGAATTACATATACCGGAATCATCCTCTGCAAGCAACGCTCTAGAACAAACAGTTAAAAACAGTAACGGTGGATTGACTACACCAGAAATGTCTACTTCAAGCAATTGCCAAGTAAGTGCAAATTCTACAAATTCAACCATTGTGGGATGCTCTCAATCTGGCGGATCAAAAACTATAAACCCTCCAAAAGGTAGTAAACGTAAGTGCAAAACTGATAAAATGTACATTGATTATTTATCAGATGAAGATTACTCAACCTTTATCGATTGTGAAGAAGCTGTAATTTCAGATGAATGGTTAGGATCTACTTCTTCTAATGACGATGAGGTAGTTTCAAAAACAAAAAAAACAAAAAAATCTAAAACGTCTAGTAAGAAAAAATCTAAAAAGGTAAATAATACTTTGGTTGACATTGATGAAGAAATAGTTGGAGAAAAAGGCTTGAGAAACAAAAAAATAAACTTGAGAAAGGAACGATCACAAAAAAAAAAATCTGGACAAGAATATGTGCGAAGAGATGGCAAAGTCATAAAATCGAAATCAATTCAACCTAACCCGTGCATTGGAAAAAAATGTGGAAATAATTGTGAGAATATTGATACTGAAAAAAGACAGAAAGTATTTGATCATTTTTGGGGACTCTCGGGAGATCGTCGAAGAGATTGGTTAGTAAATATTACGCAGAGAGAAGAGATAAAGCGTAAGCGAGTTGATTCGGGAAAACGCTTGGCAAGCTATAAGTATCATATTAATGAAGGAGAGGGGAGGAGACCAGTGTGTTTGCAATTTCTATCGGCTACGCTAAATATATCGTCAAAAACGATATATCATACTATCAAAAACTCTAGTTGGGGCTGCGCTAAAGAGGATTTACGTGGCAAACACGTACCACCCAATAAAACTAAACCAGCTACAATAGAATCAGTATTAAATTTCTTAAAAAGTTTACCTGCTGTACCGTCGCATTATTGCCGACAGGATTCCACTAGAGTCTACTTGACACATGAATACAAAAATGTTGCTAATCTTTACAGCACTTACAAAAAACGATCTCAAGATAATGGCGTAGATTTTGTTAGCGATAGAGTGTTTCGTAAAATATTTTCTGATGATTTCAATATAGGGTTCCACGTTCCCAAGAAAGATAAATGTTTGAAATGCTTAAAATTCGAACAAACAGATATGTCAGATCCAGCAAAGGCTAAAGAAAAGGATGAACATGAAACTGAGAAAAATGAAAGTTATAACAGGTTTATTACTCATAAGAATATTCACAAAAGTGACCCTAATACTCTATGTGTAAGTTTTGATTTAGAGAAGGTTTTAAACACCCCACATGGTGAGTCAATGCTTTTATATTATTCGCGCAAATTGGCTGTGTATAATTTGTGCTTTTACGAAAACGGGACGCGCAAAGTTTTTTGCTATTACTGGGATGAAAGTGATGGCAAAAGAGGTGCGAACGAAATATCTAGTATCCTGCATAGATATATACTGTCGGTTGACGAAAGGGGTAATGTTAAAAACTTACTTTTGTATTGTGACTGCTGCCCTGGGCAAAACCGGAATCGTACGGTATTGGCAATGATACACTTGACGTTACAGCAATGCAAAAATTTAGAAAACGTACAGATAAATTATTTACTTACTGGACATACATATATGCCAGTCGACAGTGTTCATGCTGTTATTGAAGCTAATCTACGTAAGACAATTATTCATGCACCATCTCAATGGTATACAGTTTTCACCACAGCTAGAAAGGACCCCTTTCCCTACGAGGTAGAAAAACAGACTTTTGAAGATTTTTATAAGTGGGATTCTATTGCTGAAAAGTACTTCAAAGGTAACCTTACCGGAAAAATAAGTAAAATCAGAATTGCAACATTCAAAAAAAGTAATCTAGCAAATATTTCCGTCAAGTATTCCATGGACAAATCTGCTAAGTCTAGCGTGGTTGAAATCCAATCTAAAACCAGGGTACCTCTTATGTCGTATTACCATTCACGTCTGCCGATAGCAAAGGCAAAATATAATGACCTTGTTAAACTTTGCAAGGACAAAGTTATTCCTGCTCAATTCCATAAAGAGTTCACCGAGATACCTTTTTCTGCATCCGCAAAAGATTCTTTACCAGAATCTGACATCGAAGACATGGCGCCTGATGATGTTTAAATATTTGGAAAAAGCTTGATTTCTGTTTATTACCTTTAATACTATTAAAGGTAATAAACAGAAATCAAGCTTTTTAATATTGTTATTATTATTTTATTTTAGTGGTGTTAATGTTTTTTTTGTAAACCTAATTTTGTGAATTTTAAAGTCGATGGATGGATCTCAATTCTATAATAATTCGTAACCTACATCTACCTCGCTCGTTAAAACTTCATTTTGAACTTGTTAAAACTTCTTGTAAAAATTGTATTGATAAGCTTACATAATAAGCCAAATGTACCTTTTAAGTAGTACTTAATCAAAGCTTTAAATTGTTGACTTGATCTCTAAAGTGTTGTTTGATTGATAGACTAGGTACCTAAATATTATGTTAAACACTCATGTTGTTTTGGTTGTGAAACGTTTTTGTCATTTAGAATATTTTTTGAGAATTGTATCTCAAATTTGTATCTTTTTATACGTGATTTATATTATGTTAGATAAGTGAAAAGACTTTCTGAAAAAAACTATTATTAGTATTGTAGTTCATTTCTGAATTCCATAGTAATATAACAATGTAAGACTGCTGAAAGAGACAATTTTTTTTTTAATAGCCTTGAATGTCCCACTGCTGGGCAAAGGTCTTTTTGAATTGTTTTATCTACCTGTACTGATTTTTTAGTTACTAGTATAGTATAACGGGTGTCCGCAACTCCACGTCAAAGCGCATATTTTGCGTACCTACGGGATTTTTTTTAATTTTTGTAATGACTAATAAATACCTTTTAAAATTAAAATGCCTCATTTATTTTAGTTTACCTTTACAAGGACAAGGGCTGTCATGATGATGATGAAAACCTTTGTCTGAAAGTTTTTGATTTTGTGTCTTAAAACCTAAATTCATTGTTACTTAGTCAATAAAATCCTACACTCACCATATTTAATTTGTACTATAATTAAAATTGGCTGACAGAAAAGTGTTTAAGTTTTCTATTTAGATCATTTTACCTATTATGTCAAACATGCGCCACCATGGATGCGTCATTTTTCTTTAAACAAAATTATAAAATAATGGAGTTTAGTTAATTTTACTTGTTTTATAATAAAATTTTGATGTCGGTAAGTAAGTTTTACCTGTTTGTGATTTTGATGAAATTATTACTAACCGACACTATTTCATAACCTATTGAGAAAGTTCATAATCTTTAAATGCCAGTTTATTAAGCCTTTAAACTGCATTTAAAATTCGTTGAAATTAAGTAGTTATGACAAATAGGCGATTTTCTAAGATTTTTTTCTAAAAAAAAAAAACTTTAAAATGCTCTACTGTAAAGTTGCCAATATGTCGCTTGGTCATTTTTGCCTTTCAAGCGTCGATAAGATTTTGAGAGAGAGTAGGCTGAGCATGTTGTACGTCTCGAATATAAACCTTTGCGAAAAGATTATTTAACAATGTAAAGTCAGGGAAATTAATTGTTTTCACCAAATCAAATTATTTACAAATAGATCACAACTGTTATTTATTTATTTAAACTTCTCGCACACAATTAGGTACAAAGGCGGACTTATGCCTTAAGCATTCTCTACCAGTCAACCAAAGGTGGTGAAGAGATGATGGCGGGTGCTCTGATTGAGAGAAAATAATAATATTAAAAAATATTAAATTATAACATAATTAATTATAAATAAAATAGGTGCAAAAGTATATAAACTTATAATAGTCATACATACATAATTATTTACTATAATATTTATATCCCTACATTATATATATATAAATAAATAATCATACAAATTCAAGAAAAAGAGGTAATTGAGATGACTCTACGCTATTTGTTTTGTAAATAACTGCAATTTCCGCTTAAATGCAACCGACTGGTGCCCGTCCTGATATCAAGAGGAAGCGCATTCCAGAGAAGAATGGACTGAATATGAAAGGAAGAATGAACGAAGTCTGTATGAGAAGGACTATAACACGGCTAATTGACGGAGTGTGTTAATTTGATAAACAATTAATTTCCCTGACCGTACATGAGCAGGGGTAGAATATTCAATATAGGTGAACATAATTAGAACCTATTAGTCTTGTCTGGAACATCATAATCAGCCTGTAATGTTCCCACTGCTGGGACACAGGCTTCCTCTCTTCGGGAGGGAGAGATAGTGGGTTATAATCCACCACGCGGACCCAGTGCGCTTGGCACATGTCACATGTCTTCGAATTTTTGGTTCTAGGAGGAATTTTTGGTCGATATATTGGGTTTTTCTTCACGATGTTTTCGTTCACCGTTATGAGAGCAGTGGTGACGAAATTAATAACACAAAGTAAAGCGCCTGGCTGGGTTCGAACCTACTCCTTACAACTCGTAAGTTGGGGCCGTTACAACTGGGCCACTACTGCTCTGCTCGTCTGGAAAAGATTCGGTCTAAAACTCAAATACCAAAATCAGAAACGCTCACTACAAACTGCTGTCAAATAAAACCTGAAGTATCTTCATCGACTTCACCACATAAATAATGGCACATACTACACCATCTACCACTTCCACCTGTTGCCATCCATCAGTACCATCCAATGTATGTACTCCCGAGAAAAAACTCTGATTCATAGATCACCCGCCCAAACGCCACGACAGCCGACCGATCGTTTGGGAGGGAACGTAGGAATTGAGCGGTAAAGATTAGGATTGACAAGTGGGATGTACTGAGATATGTGTGAATTATTCGTTGCGTTTTTAAGGAGCAGTGGAGTTCTATCAAGTAGGATTAGTAGAAGATCATTGCGACCTAACTTGTATCCTAACTAATAATATAAATGCGAAAGACAGTTTGTTTGTTTGTTACGCATTCAGAGCAAGAGTTTCGATTCGATTGCCACGTATAACTTTCTATTCTATGGCGAAATGAAGGATTTTTCAGGCTTAATTCAGTTTTTGCATACCTAGAAAAAAGCTTCATGTTTTGTCATTCAAAACTTACCTCTC
Source organism: Tiliacea citrago (assembly GCA_963921375.1). Classification (NCBI taxonomy): domain Eukaryota; kingdom Metazoa; phylum Arthropoda; class Insecta; order Lepidoptera; family Noctuidae; genus Tiliacea; species Tiliacea citrago. The sequence continues at coordinate 11,256,676 of OY992804.1, forward strand.
CATCAATCAGGTATCTGATGTAGTATATTTCGTGCAATTTGGTGAAACCCAACTCCGTGGCAACAGTTTGTGCTCTGGCGGTGGTAAATATACTAGCCATTGCAGGCACATTCGCGCTTGAACTAAGTGCAATTGCTGCTTTTAACATTTCTCTTGCTATGCCTGGAAAAGTAAGATTAAATAAAACTTATTTCGTGGGTGTCTAAAAAAATTTATATAGTACGGCAGGTAAAAACCGGCCAAGTGCGAGTTGAACTCGCGCACGAAGAGTTCCTTACCTATATCTATAAAAATGGCAAAAAAATGACGTTTGTTGTATGGGAAATATTTGTTGTATTTTAATTTCATTATTTATTTTTAAAGTGAATATAGAACTAAATATTCTGTGAATATTTCAAGCGTCTACCTGTTGCCGTTATAAATATCGAACAATGTTTGTTGTATGGGATCCCCCTTAAATATTTATTTTATTCTGTTTTTTAGTATTTATATTTTTGTTATAGCGGCAACATAAATACATCCTCTGTGAAAATTTCAACTGTCTAGCTATCACGGTTCATGAGAGACAGCCTGGTGACAGACGGACAGACTGACAGACGGCGGAGCCTTAGTAATAGGGTTCCCGTTTTACCCTTTGGGTACGGAACCCTAATAAGAAGGGACGTATACAGGCATGAGAAACAGGGTGTAAACTTCACTCATCCTTCATAGAAAAGGGAGGATCCTCCGATCAGATGGGTGTTGTGTCTGGTGGGCACATGCCCAACGGTTGATACCGGGATGTTGTATGCCAGTCGCACGGTAAACTTTTATTGCGCGATGCAGGATTTGTGTGACGTCAGGTCTTTGATGCTTAATTCGCATGTGGTGTTGTAGATGCGTCCGTAGATGATCGTCCCTTTTCTATAGAGGATGAGAGTGAACTTTACACCCTGTTCCTCATACCTCTATATACTATTTTCTAGAATCACCTTTAGTAATATAATGTTATTTACGAATTATGACAAACCTCGATGCCTATACCTGCTCTTCAAAGCGACGATGTATATCTTAAAGTATCGCCTGACGTCCAGCGATTCATAGACGTTGACTGGCTTCTCAATCTCATTGTAAAATTTCATTACAGTGGCGTATAATGGATTGTGGGTTAACTTAACACGGCTGAAAGTTCTGGAGAAAGCATCTGGAATTGTATGAAAACAGTGAAGTTATTTTGCGATCAAATAAGATTTTTTATATTGAGGTTTTTGCCATCTTCTGTATTGAATAGCTACTGTTGAGTCAATTGATCTCACGTCTAAAAGATATTAGAATGTATGGTATCTTTTACAGCGCTACATGCTGTAAAAGATACCAGACTTTCGAATATCTTGTGCATGGGTGCATTAATATATTTAACACACAAATCTGCCTTCTAACTATTTGTTTCTTTCGGAAATTACACATAACATTCTGTAGTACAAAAGCAAATCGAATCAAGATCTGTATAAAACTAGCATTGAATCGTCAAATTGTCAAATAACAAATACCAAAGCCACAAAAAACGCCGGCCAATTTTCAGATTTAATTTAATAATTTGATCTATGAAGCTAATTAGCTTCGTTTGACATTGACGTCTTAAACGTCAAATGAACGCTTCTATTGAATTTGTTTCAGGCAATTGGGCCCTTAGCATTATCTTATGAATGTCATTCACTAATGAAACGATTGGAAAGACATTAGTGGATATTAATTTTATTGACATTGATATTCTTTATCAATATCATTAAACTCAAAAACATGTTGTATTATAGCTTTATTAACTTCTTTTCTCCAAAGTATCGAATTGGTTAGATAATAAGTAGGTGATCTTACAAAGGATCTGATTTTTGAACATAAAAAAAATATATTTTAAAAACTAGATGAGGTCGGCATTTTTTATCTGACTACTCTGAGAAGAACGGCCCAAACAAACTCAGAGGTCATAGTCTGTTTTAAAGTCCAGACATAATCTTGGTCAGATGATGTGAAGAACATGTAGATTGGTGCTTGAGATGATCTTATGAGGAATGAACCACACATATCGAGTGGACCTGTCCAGTCAGTGCACGTATTTGTCAGAAATTATGCAGCTCAACTCAGAACTTAAGAAGCACTTGCGATTTGACGAACAATACCAAAGAAAGGACATGTTCTATCTATGTTCTATGTTAGAGGGTTTGGTTTCCGCACTTAGTCCTTCATGTGGACCATTGTGCGTGGGCCATGGCGGCCGTCATTGGTTTATTCCAACCAGCCCACCTCCCTCCAGAAGCTAATTAGATCCTCTGGTCTGCGTAGAATATCTGTGAAAGATCTGGGTGACCCGAGGGTTTCTGTTCTGATCTGGCTGACGCCTGTGCAGTCAAAGAGCACATGTGCAACGGTTTCATCAGCCTCCATGCAAGCCTTGCACAGAGGGCTGTCCGTTATGCCTATATTGTGGAAGTGTTTGTTTAGTGAGCAGTGTCCCGTGATGGTCCCCGTCACCAAGCGCAGGCCGTTCCTGTCCAGGCGTAGCAAACGCCTGGTTAGTCTGCCATCTAAGGATGGCATGGCTTCCCTGGACTGCCTGCAGCCCGGTGTCGAGGTCCACCAGTTCTCCGCTTGTGTGTGGGTGAACTCCTGTAGCCACCTGCGTATTTGGTTAAAGGGGATGGGTACAATAGGCTCGGGCCCACAGACTGACGCGCTGGATGCTCTCCTAGCTAGTTCGGTCTTATTTATAAACGCATGTCAAATTTTAATCAATTGCAAAGCAACTGATTAGCAAAATGCTTATTCATAAACGCTATTTAGCGCTAATAGGCCGCTAAGCAATTGATTAATAGCTGTCAAAATTAAACACCACCGGTACCCTGTTTAGAGCTTGCTAAGAGGAAACATGGCAGATTTTTATTTCAATCAGCTGATCGATTCAATAAGATTATTGTGTACTTCGAGATAATTTTGTTCTGAGCCTTAGTAAATGTGGATTTCGACAATCTTTTACGGGATTTTAGAACAACAGAAGAATTAAACGCCGCTGGCAGGAAGTAGACGGAGGAAGACCTACACAGCTCATTTATATCTACTACGAGAATGATTATTCCACACATATTCCTATTACATACTTCGAATGAAGAAGCACATGATGAAAGGATTTATAGGGAAAGCTACATCAGGACGAGGCTCAGTAGGTTTGAAGAGAATGAGATCGTGAGGAAGCACATCGGAGATTGTGATTACCCCATGTGCCCATCTTATGACACCAGTTATAAGGCCCAGAACTAAAGAAAAGCCATGTTGTGGTAGTCACACATAAATAACCAGAGACATTTTAAAGAAAACAATATATTTTGAAACATAATAAAGCTACAATTTGTTATAAATTCATTATTTTTTGATTTCCAAAATTCTTCCTACAAAGACATGGGTGCCATTCTTTTCTCATGGCACTCTCATTCCGCATCTTTTTCACGTAGAATGTTTTCCTCCCTCGCCGTCTTTGCTAGTTGGATTGTATAGGTGCTAGGTGTTCGTGGCTTTTATAGCTGTAGTCAGCTCGTATTATTTGGGTGGCGAGTAATTCTTTCTATAAACAACTTTATATAGCTTTTTATTTCATATTTGTCTGTCGGTATTTTCAGATCATGGTGTAGATCTTCATTTGGTACAAACCATGGGGCGTTTGTGATTGTTCCTAGAAGCTTGTGCTGAAATCGCTGTTTGATCTCTATGTTAGAGTGTGATGCTGATACCCGTAGCTGAATGCCATAGGTCCCTAAAGGCTTGATAATAGCTTTGTAAATGAGGGTTTTATTTTCCAGGTGTAATTGTAAGTTTCGACCAAATTATCCAGTAGACTCTTTTCTTAGACTCAGTTCTTAGTGTCAGTCCAAGTTGCTTCTCTTTCGGAGCTCCAATTTATTGGAGCTTATTATTTTCATTGCTACCATCGCAAACACATTGAAATAAACTAAATAAATTAATATATTCAAATTCAGATTTTCCAATGAGATTTTTGACTTTTGTCTGTCATTGTCTCAACAGATACATAAATCGTGGTTTTGACAACTTTATTCATAATATTCTGCTTTGTTAGTCGACTATTTTGATTATAATCTGTGCCAAACGCATATTGTCTCCTCTATTTCGTTTTGCGACTAATCACTTGCTAACTAGCGTTTATAAATAAAGAAAAGTTAATCATTCATTAGGAGCTAACAAATTATTTAGCTAAACAGTGGCTAATCAGTCATTAGAGAGATTTTTATAAATAAGGCTGTTAATGTATTGAACACAAACCCAAATGCTACCACACCCAATTTTAATTTATAACTTTAGATTAACCTAACAATCCAAAACCATAAAAGCAAACATTTATTCCTCATTCCAACTAAGCAGGTCTCATTTCGGAAACCCACTAAAATTCGCATTGTATTTACTTTCAACTCGGTCTGAATCCAAATGGTCTTTTTCTGTTTATCAATAGCGAATCAGAAAATAAGCTCACCTTACGTTGACTTGGTTCGGTAGTCTGTGTAGTGTTCTGGATACGCTTCGATAGCATCACCGCCCCTAATATAGTCCTACCCGTATCTACTACTTGGAATCCAATTTACGTACAAGAAATAGGGGGCTGAGGGATGAGAGGTAGCGTTTTTGTTAAAAACGCCATATTTTTCAACTAGCGATTGGTTAGAGCTGAATGCAAATTCCCATATTTACAAAAGTTTAGAATCTAGTTGCGATCTCATCTTAGCGACAATATCAAAAACCATAAAAATTTGGTATTTTTGACGGATTCAGACTGAGATTAGAATGCAAACGTTCTTTTGAATACGGGAATTACCACTTTGAATGTGTTACGCCAACGGCTTTTACAAGCTTCCTACATGCTGCTTGACAGGAAAAATCTCATAATAAATATATCTTAATTGTTGTGATTAATTGACTATAATCACAAGTAAATAAAGTGTCGAACATTTGCATAGTGAAAATGGATTTATTCAGCCTGTAATTTTCTCACAGCTGGGACAATAGGCCTCCTCTCAGTGAGAGGGAGTGGGCCGTAATCCACGCGGGCACAGTGAGGTTAGATATCACATGTCTTCGAATTTTTGGTTCTAGGACATGCCGGTTTCCTCACGATGTTTTCCTTCAGCATTTTGACAGCAGCGGTGATGAAATATTTCATAACCATGATCATCATTTCAGGCGAATAACGACCACTGCTCGACCTAAGCCTAAATTACTTTAAACAAAGTAAAACGCCTGTCAGGGTTCGAAGCTACGACCTACAACTCGTAAGTCGCTGGTTACCAAGAGCAAAAGGCAAAGTCATCATTCTCCTGCCCTTATCCCAATTGATTTGGGGTCGGCGCAAAACGTCCCTTTCTTCCATACTTCTCTATTAGTCGTCATCTCCCTTTCTAGCCATATCATCTTTCACACAGTCCATCCATCGTTTCTTTGGTCTTCCCCTACTCTTATAGCCATCGACATGCATACTCAAAACTTTCCTCACGACATTTTCCTCATTCCTTCGCATCACATGCCCATAACATGACAACCGATTTCCGCACAACTTTTCAGTCACCGGTGCCACTGTCAGACTTCCTCTTATGTACTCATTTCTTATTCTATCCATTCGTGTCACACCACATATTCCTCTTAGCATTCTCATCTCAGCTACAGCAAAGGGCAAAGTAACCCGCTATAATAATATTCTCACAACTTGCACCAAACAAAAAACCCTATAGCTGAATCGGAATTCTTTTTACGGATGCAGTAAAAATTTAGGCTCGAAGCATTCAAGGAATCTGCCCCCTAATGTAACTGCCATCGGTTCAGAACGAATCGAGTTCCATTCGTTTCGATTGATACGCAAATAGATTCAGAATAGTGATGCGACTAGCTGTGTGTGTTCGTTTTATATGGGAATTCATTTGACTATTATGAGAAGATCGTATTTAATGAGGATCTCAAGCTACTGCCAGCCACCCTGCGAAGATCGTCGCTCCACCTAGACTGAGCGTCCTACCTTACATATTCGCGATCTCCACTCAAGAACACGTCTACCCCAACGGTCATCGGTTCTACGGCTAATATGGCCAGCCCATTGCTACTTCAGCTTGCTCCTAAGCCTATCCCTTGCTTCTATGGCTGTCAATATTGAACTAGATCAATTAATTTGTCGTATTACAGATATTAAAGAGCAGGCAAGCACCATAGTTGAAATCCGTAAGATTAATCACACGTTCAAGTTACCGGCTACCCGACGCCGCATAAGCGCGAATGCATAAACGAACTGGGTGACATCTAAAACATGTGAAAACTGTCATTCATATCCATTTACACAACGCATTACAACTATCTAGGCAGCCGGCTAGATCACAGCCAGAACGAGTCTTTTTACACGTGTGGCCTGTGGGTGTCATACACGCGCCGAGCCTACAACGTCCTGCGTGTACAGTATAATAATGCTTTTAGGATGCTGTCGGGACTGTCATGGCGTTGTAGCGCTTCTGGAATGTTCGAGGAGGGTCGCACAGATGGTTTCCATGCCATCATGCGAAAGAAAGCGGCCTCCTTGCTACAGCGCCTGCATGGTAGTGACAACAGCATTCTGAAAATGATCGCTGCCAGAACGGACTGTCCCTTTCAGGGACACTGGGTGGGGACAGTCATAGGTCTGATACATAAGTAATTTGTAAAACTAACAATACTAACCTATATACCTAAGCACTATTGTTACTAACTCCAAAATACTAACAAAATTATGGACCTTCTTAATCTGAAATAAAATTTTATTTGATTTAATTAAAAAAAAAATTTAAAGCCTAAGGGCATCGATCACTAATAAAGAACCTTCTTTATTAGTGATCGATGCCTAAGGGCCAGCGCAGATCAGCAAAATTCCCAAGCAATTTTTTATGGATGAATTGTAACTAATTCACAACAGCTAAAATAGAGATTCCCTGTGGTATATGTTCGTGCAAGCTCGTGCATAATTTCACCCAAAACTTGACGGCAAATAACGTGGTGGTGATTGCCAGATCATTTTGCTGCTCTTTCTGAGCTGACGGGTTAACGCATTGTTCAAAGACAGAATTCGCATAAGTTATTAAATTAAGGTCGATGAGCAGCTGTAGCCCGCGAAATTCAAATTTTCTTTAAAATATGATTCGCGACTATAACAGATATCTATTTACTGAATTCGATTTTTTTTATCATTTGAATCATTCGTCATGTCATCTCTCTAAGTTAGATTTTTCCATTGAATAACTTTTTCATGCAGTCATGACATTGCCTTAACCTTAAGGCCCTGCACAAACAGGGGTACCGTAAAACGTCCACTTTTTGCCACGCACAATTAGCCATATTGCTACATATAACAAGCCCAAATATACAGTATATAGTCAAGTTTATAAAAAACCGGCCAAGTGCGAGTCGGACTCGCGCACGAAGGGTTCCGTACCATTATCTATAAAAACGGCAAAAAATCACGTTTTTTGTATGAGCCCCCTTAAATATTTGTTTTATTTTAATTTAATTATTTATTTTTAAAGTGAATATATAATTAAATATTCACAGAATATTTAATTATATATTCACTTTAAAAAGCGTCTACCTGTTGCCGTTATCAATATAGAGCAAAAAGGACCAAAAAAATCACGTTTGTTGTATAGGAGCCCCCTTAAATATTTATTTTATTCTGTTTTTTTGTATTTGTTGTTATAGCGGCAACAGAAATACATCATCTGTGAAAATTTCAACTGTCTAACTATCACGGTTCATGAGATACAGCCTGGTGACAGACGGACAGACAGACAGACGGCGGAGCCTTAGTAATAGGGTTCCGGTTTTATCCTTTGGGTACGGAACCCTAAAAAAGACTTATCCAAAGATATTCTAAAGAAATGATATATATTGAGCGACAACTATTCATATTTTTGTAAGTATTAAAAAAGCAATTTGAATCGACTAAAGAAATAGGTATGTAAAAATGTTTTTAACTTATTACCCCACTCTGCCAAGGAAAGTTTATGTTTTTCGCGCGTATCTTGTATGTATTTATTATTTGTTTGTAAATTTCTTTATTGGTGCTATAATCAAACGCATCACCATTTTTAACCGAATTTGTATACCGCGATGCACTACTGTCGTTTCACCTCCTGCAATACGTAAAGATTTGCTTCTTACCGCGCCTTAAGTACTTACTTTTTTCCTGTATCCTCATGATGAGTACTCCAACCAGCTTATCCGTTCCTTCCTGCACAGCTGCTAAAGACATCTTATCCTTCATCCATATCCGGACGTTGTGGATAAACTCATCTGTGCCTTCTTTGTCGTCAACAATTTTCACAGATCTATACGTTAGCTGAAAAACAAAAGAAATTAACTGACTTCAGATGAAATATTTAGTCGAAAGAGCACAGAAACGATATGGAAGCCCTTGCTAGAGACAGCATTGTCAACACTCCTTATAAACCAAGCATGTCATCGTTTACTCGCATAGACTCATACTACGACACAAGCGACGGATAGAAACCGACGGCTTTAAAAAAAAAACCGGCCTAGTGACGAACAGAAACAGAGACGGCTTTAAAAAAAAAACTGGCCAAATGACGGATAGAAACCGACGGCTTTAAAAAAAAACCGGCCTAGTGACGAATAGAAACAGAGACGGCTTTAAAAAAAAAAACTGGCCAAGTGACGGATAGAAACCGACGGCTTTAAAAAAAAACCGGCCTAGTGACGAATAGAAACAGAGACGGCTTTAAAAAAAAAAACTGGCCAAGTGACGGATAGAAACCGACGGCTTTAAAAAAAAAACCGGCCTAGTGACGAATAGAAACAGAGACGGCTTTAAAAAAAAACTGGCCAAGTGACGGATAGAAACCGACGGCTTTAAAAAAAAACCGGCCTAGTGACGAATAGAAACAGAGACGGCTTTAAAAAAAAACTGGCCAAGTGACACGGCTTAAAAAAAAACCGGCCTAGTGACGAATAGAAACAGAGACGGCTTAAAAAAAAAAACTGGCCAAGTGACGGATAGAAACCGACGGCTTTAAAAAAAAACCGGCCTAGTGACGAATAGAAACAGAGACGGCTTTAAAAAAAAAACTGGCCAAGTGACGGATAGAAACCGACGGCTTTAAAAAAAAACCGGCCAATTGCGTGTCGGACCACGCACAATTAAGTGTTCCGTATTGGGGATTAATTTATCCTAAGAACAAACTTAACATTGTAGTTGAAAAACACGTTCCCTCATACATTCCAACTGCAAATGTAGTTTGTACGCACAATATTGAGGATTTACCATGGTTATTTTAATATCATAGACTTCTTATAGGTTTTCCTGTAATCTTTAATTCAAATTTCATTTATTTACGTTACACGTCCGTGTTTGGCTCCTTCATACTGTACTCATGTTTTACAAAATAATTATTATTTTAACTTATCTTCTATGTCAGGTTAAGTCGACGGCAAAAGTTACACTGCATACAAAAACGCATGAAACTTTTTGTCAAAATATTTCCTTTATAATCAGTATATAATATTCCCTCTGCTTTGACACAGGCCTCTCTTTGAGAGACTGTAATCTACCATGTGGGCCCAGTGTGGATTGGTAAATGTCACATATATGTCTTCGAATTTTTGGTTCTAGGACATGCCGGTTTCCTCACAATGTTTTCCTTCACCGTTTTGCGAGTAGTGGTGATGAAATTATTTACACAAAGTAATACGCCGGGCTAAATATTTCCTTGCTTCCTAAAAAATACTAAGTGCATAGTAATATCCCAGTTCGTGGTAATTTAGAAAGAGATTTGACTTTCATGATTTTCTCGAAGAATCTTCATTTAATTTCAGCATTATAATAAAGACTCGAAAAGTATTTTAATCAAATCAAAATTACAGATAAGATATTTTTCAAACAAATTGTTGAAATTGGACTCGAATTCAATAGCGAATTGGTTTCTTTAATAAATTTAATAAAAGGTTTATTAAAAAATATCTATCAGAAGTATTTTTCAATTAATACTTTTTAGATGGAGTTAAATGTGGGGCGCTAGTGTAGGCGGTGAGTTCATAAAATTTATTACCTAGTTACTGGCTGTGCTCACCCAGATATAAGTGTATAATTTTAATTTAATTTTCTATTATTATTTATTAAAATAGTTTAATTAGAATACTTTTGCCCGCGGCTTTTTCCGAGTCAAATTTCTTGTTCCCGATCTATTTATTTCAGTGTAAGTTGAAATTTGGTACACATTATGAATTCCTATGAATCAAACACGGACGTGTATAATATATCTGCCTAGCCTTTTCCCAACTATGTTGGGGTCGGCTTCCAGTCTAACCGGATGCAGCTGAATACCAGTATTTTACATGGAGCGACTGCCTATCTGACCTCCACAACCCAGTAACTGGGTAATACGATACCCCTTGGAAGACTGGTTGTCAGACTTTAGGGCTTCTGACGACCCGTAACGACAGTCAAAGATCCACGAATGACAGCCGGGACCAACGGCTTAACGTGCTTTCCGAGGCATGGAGGAGTCTCGGTATGTAAAGATGGATGTGTAACGTAAATAAATGAATTTTGAATGGAAGGGTCACTTTTGGGGGCAAATTCGAAAATTAAAAAAAGTTTTGCAAACTGTGCCGTGTGACATATCAAATGAAAGGGCTTGTTGTATTTCATATATTATGCGTGGTCCAACATGAACTTGGGCGGTTTTTTTTCTTTTTGCTCGGCTCCTTAGGGTTCTAGCGTGATGTTAAATAGCCTATAATCTTCCGCAAGAATTGGGCTATCTAATGCAAAAAGATTTTTTTAAATCCGACTGGTAGTTCCAGAGATTGCTCCCTACATAAAAACTTACAAACAAACAGCTCTTTATAATAGATTAGTATAGAAGTATTGAAAAGACCAGCCAATTGGAAGTTAGACTAACTAACGCTTTGTGGGCACATGATCCCATAATCCCCGGTGCAAGTGTGGGAATGGAACACCGAGTTGGTTTTTAGTCAGTAAGAGTCTGACAGACCCCTCCGCCCACCCCAGGGCGGAGGACGCACATGAGTAACTTCCACCCCGGGAACAAAAAAAGGCATTAAGTCCACCATTGTACGCTAAATTTTTTTTACTTTTTTTTAAGTTTTAATAAATAAAAGTAATAAACTTTTTCTTCAAATTCAAATTAATTTATTTTGTGAACACAGGGTACAATAGAAGGTGTATAAAAAAAAAGTGTTATATATACATAAGATCCGAGCTGTTTCCCACCAAAAGGCATACAAAATATAAAAGGTTTTTTTTTTTTTTTTAAACAAATTCAGTTTAGATAATCAAAAGTCGGTACAATCACTGAAATGTCAAATTAAATAAAGTAAAAAGAATCAAAAAATACATAATAAAAATAAAAATAATCAAAATTAACAAAATTATTTAGAATGAGCAACAGATTGGATTTAGCTATCAGGTAATGAAGTTAAAATTTATCATTTTAATATTCGTCAACAGAATAATACACCTTCTTATTTACCTAATTGATAAGATTTATTTTAAACACTATGTTTTCATTAACATTGCCATGATAGAGGCAACACGTTTTCTGTAAAATGTTCAACTAATTGCCTGTGAGTGACAAGCAGCCGGCGGCGTTGTGTTAAAAATAAGGTCCCTGTAGCACCATTTGGTTACTAAACTCTAAAAATCAACGAGTTCGTATAAAGCGCACGAACTATTATAATATGTAAGGAAAATCTGTACAAATAAATAAAATATAAGTGTCTGATTGTAATGTCAAAGTAACAGTTTTTTACTAAATACAATTATGAGTTTATACGGTACTTACTTATGGGAGTCGCAAGCCGATTTCCGGCCACCGTAGGCGCGGGCCTGCGGACGGTGAGCGATGGGTAACTCGCCGTCCGATAAGGACCAGGCCCGGGTCGACGGTGCATTGTGTTCCACGCGCGCCTCAAAGAGATGTCAGCATGAATTGACGGGGTCCATAAGGGCCAATGCCTGCCAGGGTTGCGAGTTTTTCTGAAGGGGATATCGTGGCCCTGGCACACAGGCAAATGAAGGAACACGGGTGGGTTTTAGTCAGTAAAAGTATGATACGAGTACGCCCTCGCGCTCCGCCCAGAGCGGGAGAAGTTATTTGATAATTTCACACCCAAAAAAAAAAAACGGTACAGACAGACAAAAAGAAATTGTTATATTATAAGTAGATATAACAATTTCTTTTTGTCTGTCTGTTCCGGATAACCTCCGAAAAGGCTGGACCGATATTGACGGACTTTCACTGCCAGATAGCTGATGTTTAAATGAGTAACTTCACATACTTTTGTTTTAGAAAAAGCCACGTTGGCGAAGCCATGGGTAATAACTAAGTTTTACATAAAAATATACTTTTTAGAACAGCCAATTTCACGCTCTTACTTGAGCCTTGGCTAAAATACATACCGTTTGTTTTTCATCCACTTTTTCTTAGTACAAAACATCTTAATTAAGTAAATTAAGATTTCCGAACGGAAGATTCATCTTTTTGTTTTCGCCCCTTTAATTAAATAGTCAGCTTTGAACCGATTGTCGCATTGTTGGTGGATTTTTTTTATTTCAATGGGATATTAGATGGCTTCTTTTTGTGTTGTAATTTACAATTTATGTATTTTAATATGTGGAAATTAATTGACTCTGTTCAAACAATGATTTGAAACACTACAAAATGGTTTGTTTTGAATAAGGAAATAGTGCATTTGACACGAACCTTAGTATTTTGTCTACAGTTATTAGTAGTACCTATGTGTGTTTTGTCTCAGTGGTTCGGGTCGGCACTTTCGATTCGGGAGTTTTCGTTGAACAACAAAGCCGACCCAAAGCAACCGACCTACTACGTAATATTCGATTTTACCATCCAACTGTGCCGCGTTATACCAACTCGAACAAATCTGTAGTACCCTTATAAAGGATGTAAAAATACCCATCACAAAGCCGTCATCAACGCATTCTGTACATCAAACTAAGTAACTTTGTGCAAAAATACTTGCTGAAAAATTAGGTATTAAGTGTGAAAATTCACTGTTTACGGTAGTGCGCAAAGTCTTCTTTAGCTGAACGTCAATCAGCCGTAATAGAAAGCGCCGTTATGTATTTCGGCTAGACGTTTTGAAATACGCCGTATTATACAATTCGGCAAATTCGAAGACTTGTGACATCTACCAACCCGCACTGGGCCTGCGTGGTGGATTACGGTCCGCTCGCTCTCACAGAGAGGAGACTTGTGTCTCAGCAGTGGAAAAATTAAAGGCTGATTATGTATACAATTCGGGTGCGTCATATATTCTGAAAAACCGATCACAAATGGTGTTATTTGCTGATGACACATCTCTGATTTCAAAATTAAACAGAAATGCACAGGAGCTTGACGCCGTAAATAACGCTATGCTTAAGGTCTATAACTGGGGGCCGATCGCGCTAATTTTGAACGTTAATACCAAAACTAAACCACAACCAAAAACGTTACATTAGACACATTTCGTATCGCGCTAATCATTTCAACGGAAACGATTTAGCTTTACTTTGGAAGTTACGTTAAAGGAACGAACGATCGAACTTTTAGTATTGGGTAACGTCAACGATTTTGTCGCTCAGAAAAAATAGCGCGATACCGTTTCTTACAACAGCTAAACCAAAACCAAAAACGTTCCGTCCGAACGGTAATTACGTTGAGAAATAGCGCGATCGGCCCCCTGGTTTACTGTAAATAATTTGGTATTGAATGAGATAAAAACTAAATGCATAAGATTCGCGTTACCGAGCGTTAGAAGTAGTGAATGCCACGTTGTATTAAATAAGGAGATACTAGAATTCATCGAAAATATGGTTTTTCTGGGGATTACGCTTGACTCAAAGCTACAGTGGGGTCCTCACATAATATTACTTGCAGTGCGGCTACGTTCAGCCGCTTACGCTGTTTGGAAAATCCGTGAATGAACTGTTATAGTTACTTTCATAGCATTACATCTTATGGTATTTTGCTGTGGGGATGGGCTGCAGATATTGATTATATCTCTGTACTGCAAAACAGGACTGTCAGAGCCATCTACAACCTCCGCAGACGCGATTCTCTAAGGGAACTGTTTAAGAAAATTAACATCATGACGGTACTTTGTCAATATATAAATGAAAACATTATGTATGTTCGCAAAAATCTACATCTTTTTTTAGTAAGTTATGTGACATAGTTTTAAAACTAGAAATAGGAACAAATTAGATCAACCACGTTTCAGATTGTCTAAAGTACACACTTCTTTTTATGGGGTACTGTGTAAAATGTTATAATAAAACATGCACTAAAGGTACAATAATTGGAAAAGCATAATATAAGTTGGATGATTATATTATCGTAGATAAAAATGCTTGGCTTAATGCAGGTCCTGCTCCACAGGCCCCACAGCCACTTGGGCTTACGTGTTAAACTTTTAATATTTGGAAGACACATGCTTCCCTTTTTATTTCTGACTTTACGACCTTATTGTTTTTTTTTAATTATTATTTAATCAAGTGTCAGTGGTTGGATACTTCAATAGATAATAATAATTTTCTTTATTTTTGGTAGTAACATTTATTATTTTATTTATTCATCTCTCAAATACATTGCAAACTATAATTTGGTATAATTTCAAAGCATTTTTTTCAATTTTGTAAATGTGAGTACCATGGAGCCGTTTATTATGTTATTGTGTTGAATGTTGACTTGAAAGTGACTTAAATGTCTCACTGATGGTGGTGCGTGTATTGGATCATTCGGTTCCCACAAATTGGTTGAGCTGGATGATGCAAATCCACGCGTCATATTCGTGAACGGGCGCCGTTTGTTAAGATTGGTCATCTCTTAACTGCCCGGGCTTATTTTTTAAATCTTATATTTTGAATTGTTTTTTTATTTTTTTTTACATTGTTCTCACAATAAGTTCATACGGAAACAACAATACCCAGCAAAAATGTACCCAGGATATTGTAATATCTTGATTTAAAAGAGTGTCCTTGGAGTTTCTTGCCCGTTCTTTTTCATAGCGATCAATATTAAGGAATGGTCGTTGACCCCAAAAAAATCAACTGTTTTTTTTTGTAGGGTATCCATCACGTCTGTGGAGTTTCGCTAGCTAAATTAATTTGACCCTGTATATGTATGAAAGTCACCCTACCTCGCCACCATCACCCAAGTAATGTTTCTTGAGCAAGCGTACTGCATCCTCATACCTCGTGTCCTGCAGATCTTCAAACCTGACCCCACAAGGAACTCGACCCCATATAGAAGGAGCTTTTATTCTATCTTCCAACAGTTTCATCTTCTCTAAGGCATCTGCGTTGCTTAGTGCCATGATTGGTTCACTGGAAAAATAAAAATATTCGTCATCATAATCATCATTGCAGAGTAAAGACTGCTGAATATAGGCCAAGAATTGATAAAACTTATTCGCAGCCACTGAATATACAGGGTGTCCCATTAAACCTGTACCAGCAAAGGTCTGTGGTCAGGGGACACTAATACCTATCGATTGAGCAACCATGTTTGTTCCGCGATATTTTGTAGTTTTTGAGATATGATTTTTTTGTATTATTTTCAGATTTTTTAAAATTGTAGATGATTTTATTTTTAACTTTTGCTGAGTGGTGTTTCTTTGAGTTTTTTTTTGTCAGTATTATGGCTAGAATGTGTGTTCACCTGCTATAAAACAAAAAACACCCAAATTCTAACTACTAATAGCTCAGAATTTGATCACAAGATTAAAACCACCAACCAGTCCAGTGACCAGCGTGTGTCCAGTTTAAGGACTTTTCCATTAGAAATTTCTTAGTAACAGCCTGTTGTTACTAAGAAATTCCTAATGGAAAGTCCAATACCACATTGCCTGACCCAGGAATCGAACCCAGGACTCAACGCTTAGCAGGTGCGCTTGCTACCATGAGACCAATGAGGGAACATAGTTTATCACGTGGTAAAAATATTAGCCAGTACCGAGATTGATAGCACATTGGCCACCCAGTGTGTACCATTCATTAAAGTAAACAAATATTGGCGCTTTTGGAGGCTATAATGCACCAAACTTTATTTAAGGAATTATATAATGCCGCAGCTGAATTGTATAATACGGTGTATTACAAAACGTCTAGCCGAAATACATAAAGGCGTTTTTCTATTACGGCTGATTGACGTTCAGCCAAAATGTCGTAATGATACGTTCGCCAAAACGGCGGCCAACCTTTGGCCCTATCGCCGCTAGTGGCACCCCGACTAAATAGGTTAGGTTAGGTTAGAGCTGCGCGCGACAAACAGCGCGCGAGCCGAGCGAGTGAAGGGAGCGGTGCCGCGATAGCGACCAGTGAGCGCTACATCCAAGTTGGTCGCAGAAATGGTTTTTGGAACTAAAAACTACAAAGCGACGCGCCAAATTGTATTATGGCGGAGCGTTAATTAGCCGCATTGGGGGACGCGATGCGCTATTATAATGCAGCGTACGTTTATTTGGCCGTAATACATTTTGGTTGAACGTCAATCAGCCGTAATAGAAAAAAGCGCCTTTATGTATTTCGGCTAGACGTTTTGTAATACGTCGTATTATACAATTCCGCTGCGATATATGCATGAATAGACAATGAAAGATTCAGTCTATTCCAAGAAACTCAAGAAGCTGCGTAATGATTATCACTGTGAAAACTTTTATCTTTTGTACAAAGAATTATGTAACATTTTAGTATATCTACCACTGTATCCCACCTGTGTCTATGTACTTTGAATGGACAAACTCTATTTATTTAAAATAATCATAAAATAATTACCTGTGCTTACTGTAACTTTCAAAATTCAACACAAAATTAAATAAACAACATAACTTGAACGAAACAAAATCATTTACGTAAAAAACACATGTAAAATTATTGAATAATTAAAATTGTAATACATAATTTTATTTGTTTACGTTATCTATCACATCTATCTGAAGCGAATGTCAAACTGCCCGCTTATTTTTTAATCCTTAACTGCAAATAGTTTTCTGAAAAGTATTTAATAAAACCTTTTCTTTTCAGGGAGGTTCCAACGGAATCAACTATAATACATATTAGTATTAAGATCAGCTCCCCTTTAAACCGACCTAAACACGGTACTCGTACAATCGAAAATTTAAATTGAAAAGCCTAGGAGCTTTGGGTAATTTAGGAACAGTCACATGATATTTAAGTTGATTCAGTTACAACCTCTTTCGATTTTCAACCTCGTTTTTATATTCGCCTGTGTGATCTACATAATATGCGAATATAATGAAATCTACTCTCTTAATAACAAACACTGAATAAAGTCTGAATAGTGTCATCACAACCAAGTTTCTATACATTCCTGGCACTAGATTAAATATATCATTACTGTACAAATTAATTCATCCTTAGGTTGGCTAAAATATGAAAAACCCAAGTCACATGAGGCCGTGAAGGTGAGGTTTTGAATTATTATCTCGCTTATTTATTTTCATACCTTATTGATAACATTTTGAATTATTTTTTCAATAAACATAAAAAAAAAACATTTGAATTATTATTATTTAAAGTGTCTTTGACATATCTCGGGAACCAGGTTTGGAAGGCATACGAGGGGCCGAAACCAACTCGCAAAGACTCGTTAGACGCTTTTAATGAAATGAGGCACCAACCGACGATTATCCCTGTACACACTATCCAAGTGCACCCAAAGACAACCCCCGGTTGGCGTAGGACTATTGCAGGATAAGAAAACAAATATATTAGAATAGGTGTTTGGATGGCTAACTTGGACTGGTTACCTAGAACTATGAAAGGACTTTGGCCCCTGCCTGATAACTGTTTTATTATACACGGAAAAAATGGCAGGGTTTTTTTTTTGGGTAGGGAAACTGTCAAATAACTTCTCCTGCTCTGGGCGGAGCGGGATGTCAGAGTTTTACTGACTAAAGTCCACCCGTGTTCCTTCGGTTGCCTGCGTGCCAGGGCCGCGATACCCCTTTCGTACAAACCCGCAACCCTGGCAGGAATTAGCCCTAACATACCCCGTCAATTTATGCTGACATCTCTATGAGGCGCGCGTGGAACACTACGCGCCGTCGACCTGGGTCTGGTCTTTATCGGACGGCGAGCTACTCCCGGCCACCAGGGGTTTTCCTCGGACGACTAGAGACGTGAGGGCGCGAAATTTGCCTCTCCCTCACGTGTTCCGCTTCTTCCTTCGCGAGCATTACTGCTTCGCAGAAAGAGGTGACTGCCTCCCATGCACTCTCGCTCCGTACCATGGCCTGTGACCAGGGCTGGACGCGAGAGATCGCACTTGCACACTTAATAATGATCCCCAGGAAACTGTCGCTAGCACTTAGTAACGTAGAGCGACAAGGGGGCAACATATCCTGAGGTGCTTGTGGGGTGGAGAGGTATTCCACGGCTATCAGGACAATCCCAGAGCCCGGAAGATGGTCAAGATCCCTACCAGCACATACTGGAGCACCGAGCACGTTTGCTCCTGCGAATGTCCACTCAAGCCGGCCAATAAAGGCAAGTATTATCAGTGTTCACTCCAGCTGGTCCATAAAGGCAGACCGGAGATGAGAAACAAGACTTCTCCCGGGAGATAGGGTCCGCAGGGTCACTACTGCCCAACAGCTCGCCACATGCTGCCCTACGAGTTTCTGTATCTCTCTTGGTCTGACTCCTTACCTTAGACCTGTTCCGGCAAAGTAAACTCTACCGGCACAGACCTTGATTTCGGAGCGCGCAAGCAACGACGTCATTGTAGAGATACAGTGGTGGGGGAATTATTATATCATTATGGTTTTTGGAGCTGTTGATACCCAAGAATTTTTGACTTCCGATTGGATTTGAATATTTGTACAGGCAGGGAAATTAATTGTCAATATAATTTACCGTGATATAGCCATTTCATTTACAACTGTCAAAGAATGGCAGGTGTGATTTGAATATACGGACAATTTGAGTTGGCAAACAATTATATTCCCTGACTTTACAAAACATTTTCTTTTAATTCCCAATTCAGTACGAAAACATTTTAGCCCATGTTGTTTAACTAGACCCCTACCCTACCACTTAACATACAGGAATCAAGGCAAGCAGGTGCGTCTGATTAAATAAGGGTATCATTGTTTGGGCCACTTCAAATGTTTGCTTACACTATGGCAAGTTTCTCTGATAATATAGTGATATGACAATGCAGGTGTCGATATTTTGAAATTATCGATAACAATTTAATAAGGGAATTAATGCCTACAATTCTTATGAGTATAATTTCCATATTAATTTTGTATTTTATGCTTCAGATTTTGTGAGAACTGGTGCCTGATATTCAAAATCCTCATGCGAGTATGATATTTGGGAGCGGTATACCTAATTGTTTAACTGTTGCTGCAGGATTTTGACATTTGTCTGCCGTGGGAAAAGGTAAGCCATTGAAGATTATCATCTGCCTAGACATTTCCCAACTATGTTGAGGTCGGCTTCCAGTCAAACCGAATGTAGCTGAATACCAGTATTTAACATTGAGTGCCTATCTAACCCCCACAACCCAGTTACTGGGTAATACGATAGATAGCCCTTGGTAAGACTGGTTGTGACATTCAGTGTTTTGACGACCCGTAACAGCTGTCAAAAAATAATAATGAAGAATTGAAGATTTTATCGATAAATTACACAGACAACACTATTCATAAGAGCAGCAACTTAGTTGTCGTTAACTAATGCTCACATCTATGTTTGCTGTTACAACATTACACAATCAGTTTCTACCATTTGTTTTGAAAGTAATTAACGATAAAAATCACATAAACATTACAAGACGTGTTGGGGAGGAAGAGCGAGGGATTGAAGTGGTTGCAGCTAAGCCTCTGCGCTGCTACAAGTGTTGTGGCATCGGACACACTCGGCCTCTTTGTCCGTCCAAGGTCGACAGGGCGGACACGTGCTTCCGATGTGGCAAAGACGGGCACAAGTCCGCCTCCTGCGAGGCCGCCACGCCGCACTGCGCGGTGTGTGCCGCCAGTGGCTGCCCTGCGGGTCACGTGATGATGGGGAGGAAGTGCAATCCTCCCCCTAAGAAGGGCAAAGAGCAGGCGCCGATCCAGCCTGTCGCTGCCACCGCCGTCCCTGAGGCTGGGACTTTGGCGGCTGTGGAGGGGGGTGCGATGTCTGATTGATGGATAGGGTCATCAAGCATCGCATCCTTCAGGCGAACGCCAACCACTGCAGAGCAGCCCAGGATCTGCTGATGCAGACCATGGCCGAGTGGTTGGTGGACGTTGCGGTGGTTGCCGAGCCGTACTCGGTCCCTGGCCGTTGGCTGGGTGATCGAGACGGCTTGGTGGCAGTGGTGTCGCGGTTTTCCACAGACTCCCCTCCCCTCTCGCTCTTAGAGAGGGGACCGGGATACGTGGCCGCCGCGTGGGGAGACTTGGCCCTTGTGGGCGTCTATTTCTCCCCAAACCGCCCTCTCGCGGACTTCGAGAACTTTCTCGAAATCCTCACCGCAGTGGTCGGGAGGGCGGCACCACGCCAGGTTGCCATATTGGGCGATTTGAACGCCAAGTCGACGGCCTGGGGCAACCCGGCCGCTTCTTGTAACGTCCGGGGACGCGCCGCAGAATTTTGGGCGGCGTCGTGCGGTGTGTCCCTCCTAAACAGAGGGACTGTCCACACTTGTGTGCGGCAACGGGGAGGGTCGGTGGTCGACGTCTCGTTTGCCACCCCCGTGCTAGCCGCCCAAGTCGTGAACTGGCGGGTGGAGATGGTGGAGACCATGTCGGACCACCGCTACGTGCGGTTCGACATCTCCACCCAGAGCTCCCAGGGAACGGCCCGCCCGGGCCAATCAAGGTTCCCACGGTGGGCTCTCACCCGTCTGGACCGAGAGGCTGCAGAGGAGACGGCGTTCGTCCAGGACTGGCTCACACCTCCTGTCGGGGTCCTGGACGTGGACGCCGCAGCGGTCCAGCTGAGGGGGTCCTTGACCGAGGTGTGCAACTGAGAGACTCTAGACGGAGTCTAGTGGAGACTCTAGACGGAGATCCGTGGGGGCGCCCTTATCGTGTGGTTCGAGGGAAACTTCGAGCCGCGGCGCCTCCACTCACGGAGAGTCTCCAATCTGAGCTGCTGGAGGAGGTCGTCGCAGCCCTCTTCCCGGCAAGAGCGGAGCATACTCCGCCGCCGATGGCTTTGCCCACAGCCGCTGAGTCTGCAGAAGAAGAGAACGCCATCAGCGTCCCAGAGGTGACACAAACAGAGATGGGGGCAGCCGTGACGCGGCTCCGGGCCAAGAACGTGGCTCCGGGGCCCGACGGGATCCACGGCCAAGCGCTTGCCCTCGCTCTGAAGGAGCTAGAGCCCCACTTGAGAGGACTCTACACAGCGTGCCTTGAGCAGGGCCAGTTTCCCACTTTGTGGAAATCTGGTCGTCTGGTCCTGCTCAGGAAGGCGGGGCGCCCTGCGGACTCACCGTCCGGGTACAGGCCCATAGTGTTGCTAGACGAGGTGGGTAAGATGTTTGAGCGGATAATAGCTGCCCGCCTCGTCGGCCACTTGTGCGGAGAGGGGCCTGACCTGGCCGAGAGCCAGTTCGGCTTTCGGCACGGGCGCTCCACCATCCACGCGATATCGCGGGTGAGAGTCCTGGCGGAGGAAGCGGTGTCCCGGGGCGGGGTGATGTTGGCGGTGTCCTTGGACATCTCCAACGCCTTCAACACCCTGCCCTGGAGCTGTATTCGGGAGGCACTATCTTACCATCGGGTGCCTTCCTACCTCCGCCGCATCGTCGGGGCTTATTTGGCGGAGAGGTGTGTCACCTATACGGGACGTGATGGCGGAAACCAGCGCCGCATGTCGTGCGGTGTTCCACAGGGCTCGGTCGTGGGACCGCTCCTGTGGAACATTGGGTACGACTGGGTGCTGCGGGGCGAGCTCCAGCCGGGCGTGGACCTGACGTGTTATGCGGACGACACACTGGTCACGGCCCGGGGGAGCTCGTACAGGGAGGCAGCGTTGCTGGCGACGGCTGCGGTCTCACAGGTGGTGAGTCGCATACGTCGCCTAGGGCTGGAGGTTGCCCTCAACAAGTCGGAGGCCTTGATCTTTCATGGCCCCCGGCGGGCGCCGCCGCCGGGATCACACATCGTGGTCGGGGGGGCTCAAATCGCTGTCGAGTCCACCATGAAGTACCTAGGATTGGTGCTCGACAGCCGGTGGGATTTTGGCCCCCACTTCCGGCGGCTGGCGCCCAAGTTGTTGGGCGCGGCTGGGGCGTTGTCAACGCTGCTTCCCAATCTGGGGGGCCCGAGCGCCGCCTGTAGGCGGCTCTACGTGGGGATCGTGCGATCGATGGCCCTTTATGGGGCCCCGATCTGGGCGGCTGACCTGACGGCCGGAAGCATCGCAGTCCTGCGAAAACCGCAGAGAGCGATGGCCGTCAGAGTCATCAGGGGATATCGCACGATCTCCTACGAGGCGGCTTGTGTACTGGCCGGATCCCCGCCCTGGGACCTCGAGGCGAAAGTACTCGCGTCACTGTATCGGTGGCGCGAGGAAGCGAGGGCGCGGGGCGAGTGGCTGATGCAGCGACATGTTGAGTTGCGTCGGTCACAGCTTCGCGCAGCCCTGGTGGCGGAATGGCGGGAAAGGCTTTCACGCCCTACCGCCGGCCTCGCCACCATCGAGGCGATCCGGCCGGTACTCGAGCCCTGGCTCGGGAGGAGGCACGGCTCCCTGTCGTTTCGGGTGACGCAGGTGCTCTCGGGGCATGGTTGCTTCGGGAAGTACCTGTGTCGCATAAACAGGGAGCCGGACGCCCGGTGTCACCACTGCGTCGACTGCCGGGAGGACACGGCGCGGCATACGCTGGCAGAGTGTGCCGCTTGGGAGGAGCCTCGCCGTGCCCTCATCTCAGGAGTGGGCAGTGACCTGTCGCTGCCGGCCGTGGTCGAGTCGATGGCCGGCAGCGAGGAGTCCTGGGACGCGGTGGTATCCTTCTGCGAAACAGTCGTGTCGCAGAAGGAGGCTGCGGAAAGGGAGCGGGAGATCTCGTCCGCTCACCCGGCCCGCAGCAGGCGCACTGGGCGTCGGCAGAGGGCAGACAATGCCCTCTTCCGGCCCCCCTAAATGGGTCCAGGGACGGCGGACTCGGGGACGTCCGCCGCCCCCTATCACACTGGACCCGAGGTGGCGGCGCGTAGTGTTCCACGCGCGCCCCTTTGAGACGTCGCGGGGGGGTCTAACACCTCACCCCCCCCGCAGACTTGAGGTGGCCCGCAGAGGCGGGCCGGCACTAGCCGGGGATCACGGAAGTAATACTAGCTCCCAAGATCCCCGGTGCAAGTGTGGGAAGGGAACACCGGGGTGGTTTTTAGTCAGTAAGAGTCTGACAGACCCCTCCGCCCACCCCAGGGCGGAGGACATCCATGAGGATTTTCCACCCCGGCAACAAAAAAAAAAAAAAAAAAAAAAAAGGTGTGCAACTCCAGCATGCCCCGGTCTCATCGCCCACCTCCCCGCCGCGCCGTCTATTGGTGGTCGGAGGAACTGGCGGGGCTCCGGACCGCCTGCGTAGCGGCCAGGAGGGCCTACACGCGGAGTCGAAGGCGCAGGCCCCGAGACCCCACCAACGAGGAAGGCCTCTATGCCACGTATGTTGACGCAAAGGCGGTCCTAAAGACGGCAATGTGCGCGGCCGAAGACTCGGCGAGAGCCGAGATGCTGGAGGGTCTCGACAGGGATCCGTATGGAAGACCATACAAGGCGGCGCGGGATAAACTGCGCCCCTTTGGTCCTCCACTGACGGAGACCCTCGAGCCGGCATTGCTGGATGGGGTGGTCCGGTCTCTGTTTCCGTCAAGGACCGGCTTCACCCCGCCAGTGATGGACCCCCCGCGGGAAGCGGTTCCGCCGGAGGAGGAGGTCCCCGCGGTTACGGCGTCGGAACTGCGTGCAGGGACTCTTCGTCTCCGCGCGAAGAACACGGCCCCAGGGCCGGACGGCGTTCCCGCACGGGTGGTGGCCATCGCCGCCTCTCAGATGGAGGAGAGGCTTCGGGACCTTTTTAGCGCGTGTTTCACGACTGGGAGGTTCCCGAAACCCTGGAAGGAGGGGCGGCTATGCCTCCTCCGAAAGGAGGGACGCCCGGCGGACTCCCCCTCGGCTTACCGGCCCATCGTTTTGCTCGATGAGGTCGGTAAGTTGTTCGAGGGGATAATCGCCGACCGGCTGAATAGCCTGCTGGGGACGGTGGGGCCGGACCTGTCGGACGCCCAATTCGGTTTCCGACGGGGTCGTTCGACAGTGGATGCGTTGGCCCTACTGAAGGGCCAGGTGAGGGAGGCCGTGGAGGCGGGTGACGGAGTGTTGGCGGTGTCATTCGACATAGCCAACGCCTTCAACTCTGTCCCCCACTCGACAATCTTGGAGGCACTTCGGTACCACGGAGCGCCCCAGTACCTGCGCCAACTCTTGGCCAGCTACTTGGAGGACCGGGTGGTCCTCCTTGAGGACAAGACGGCCAGAGTTAGACGATATGGCGCAGAGTCCGGTGTTCCACAGGGGTCGGTCCTAGGGCCACTGCTGTGGAACATTGGATTCGACTGGCTCCTGCGGGGAACCCTCCTCCGTGGCACGAGCATCATCTGTTACGCAGATGATACTCTCCTCATTGCCCGGGGGAGGGACTTCGGCGAGGCGGCCAGTCTGGCCTCGGCTGGCGGATCCTTAGTGGCAGGAAGGATCCGCCGCCTAGGGTTGAAGGTGGCGCTCCACAAGACCGAGGCCGTGTTTTTCCACGGGCCACGGCAGCGTATCCCTCCCGACGGCCACATTATCGTGGAGGGCGTCAGGATCGAGGTCAAGGCCCAGATGAAGTACTTGGGCCTTGTTCTCGACAGCAGGTGGCGCTTCGGCCCACATTTTAGCGGGCTGTCGACGCGCCTGCTGAAGACGGCGAACGCCCTGTCGTGGCTCCTCCCGAACCTGGGGGGTCCGAAGGCGAGATGCCGGCGCCTGTACGCCGGCATCCTCAGGAGCATGGCCCTTTACGGGGCCCCAATCTGGGCGGACTCCCTCCACAGGAGGGAGAACGCCACTGCCATCCGGAGGCCCCAAAGGGCCATTGCACTGCGGGTAGCGAGGGCCTACCGATCGGTGGGCTTCTCGGCGGCGTGCGCTCTGGCCGGCACCCCTCCTTGGGAGCTCGAGGCGTGGGTGCTGACCAGAGTTTACGAATGGACGGCGCGGCGTAAGGCGCTTGGGGAGCTCCCGGCCGCAGAAGAGCGGGAGGCCGTGCGGCAGGAGGCGAGGGACGCGATCGTCCATCACTGGACAGAGGACCTCGCCACTGCCGCTTTTGGCCGCCGAACTTTGGACGCGCTCGGGCCGGTCCTGAAGGACTGGCTCGAGCGGTCACATGGTTTCCTCTCTTTCCGTCTGGTGCAGGTGTTGTCCGGCCATGGGTGTTTCGGATCGCACCTGCACCGGATCCAAAGGGAGGAGACCTCGTCGTGCCACGACTGTGGCGCGGCGGAGGATACGGCACAGCACACCCTTGAGGTGTGCCCGGCCTGGTCCGAGCTGCGCCAGACTCTGATCGCAGCGGCCGGGCCGGACCTCTCGCTTCCCAGCGTCGTCAACTTCATGCTGGAAAGCGAGGGGGCCTGGACAGCAGTCGCCTCCTTCTGCGAGGAAGTAATGTCACAGAAGGAGGCGGCGGAGCGCGCGCGGGAGGACGATCCTCTCGCGGCGCCGCTCCGCAGGCGAAGAGGAGGCGCGAGAAGGCGATTATACGATCGTCGTCTCCGCCTCCTCCCAGGTGGAGGCCAGCAGGCAACGGGTGCGGGGGCACCCTTGCCTGTATTGCACAGGCCTCCACCAGTGCCGGACGGGAATGGCCAGGTGTTCCCTGCCATTCCCGTAGCCCCCCATTGAGAATAGGGGGCACGCGGGGCCCGCCGGTCAGGCGGGCATGCACCGAGAGGGTCATGGATGTAAAGGTTGAGCCGGTTTCCCATGGCCCTCCCATCACGGTGATGTGGGAACACCGCTGAGTTTTTGTGGGTATACTGTCACTTATTGACAGGAGTCCCACATACCCCGACTCGTCCCCCACGAGCGGGCATGCGTAATGCATTTCTCAGCGTAAAAAAAAAAAAAAAAAAAAAAAAGGGATTGAAGTGGTTGTGGTTTTAAAGAAGATGTAGTGACCAAAATTTTAAAGAGTATAGTAAGATGGTTTGGTTATGTTGAGAGGATGAATGAAAGGTGACTAACAAAAAGTATACAAGGTAGATGTGAGTGGAAATACCGGCACCCTACGAGGACATAATAGTGACCTTATAGGAGATGTTCTTCAGAAAGGTCAGGTGCGAAATACTTGCAATGGGCATACGTGTATGACCTGGGGGTCTACTCCGAAGTGTTAAACCGAAGTATCGGCCGAATTTTCGATCGTTTTATAACTTCCATAGTTTCCTTTTTTGTCTTTGAATCCATACACGACTAAGGCCCGGCGCCCATTATCGGCATCGGTACGACTGAGGATTTTAGGTGACAAATAGCAATATACTATAACATAATGGCAATAAAGTAGAAATTTCCGTGATATGTGGTCGTAATAACAAAAATACCGCTTCGGTATGCTTGAGGCTGGTGTATCGGCAGCCTTGAGAATGCTTCGGGATGCTTCGGCATCCTTCGGCAACCTTCGGTACGCCGCCGGCGCCGAGGCAACACTCGGGGGATAGTTTGCCCTGCGGGGCGTCATCCTTAAGGATGCTTCGTCATCCCTAAGAACGTTGCAGCATGCCAAAGCATAATTGCCGATAGTGTGCGCTTGCATGTAGGATGCCGAAGGATCCTTTTCCTTGCCGATGCCGATAATGGGCGCCGGGCCTTAAAGTCACATTTTTGTCTTTGGCTTATCTCTTTGACGTGTCTTTTTTTTTTCGCTGTAGTCAGCCATAGTTAGCCGTAGTCAAGCAACGTCCGAACATGCGGCCGAAACTTCGGTTTAACGCTTCGGAGTAGACCCCCAGATGTATGAACGTAAACGAAGCAAAAGGAGTATATAAGGATTGTAGCAGGTATTGTTTCGTAGTTTCTGCATACTCCCATGGGAAGAAGGCGTGAGTTTATGTATGTATGTATGTGATTGATAGCTTAGGAATTGTGATTAAGTGTTGAGTGACATGTTGATTTGATAATGGTGATTGCTGATCTACGGTTAATTGCTAGTTGCTGATACAAAATAACCAATAATTATTTCTACCGTTGAGATGGGCTCATAGCTGCACGCGTCGAAGGTTAAGCTACGCTTACCGCGGTGAGTTCGTGGATGGGTGACTATCGATTACATATCAAGACCACTCCACGCCTCGGAAAGTAAGTTAATCCGTTGGTCCCGGCTGTCATTTGTAGATCTTTGACAGTCATTTACGGGTAGTCAGAAGCCCAAAAGTCTGACAACCAGTCTTACCAAAACGTCAAGGGTTGGCGCAGTGGTTAAGCGATTGACTGCTGCGCTGCGTGTCGCGGGTTCGATTCCCGCACGAAACAAATATTTGTATGACCTATAAGTAGTTGTTCCGGGTCTGGCTGTTTGTGTATGTGAGTTTAAATGTTTTTAAACGCACCCACGTTCCTAGTGTGGGTTGCCCCACACTAGGAATTAAAACGAAAAAAAATAAAAATTAAAACGTTTTAAAAAAAATGGATTTTGGAGGTCAGATAGGCAGTTGCTCCATGTAAAGAACTGGTATTCAGCTCTATCCGGTTAGACTGGAAGACGACCCCAACAAAGTTGGGAAAAGACTGAGCACCTTGATAACGGTAACTTTTTCTGAAATATTATCCTAAAATTAGGTTGGTTTTAAAGGTTTTACTATCGCTGTCGTTGATTGGCCATCATTCTTCTGCATGGTTAGACATATTAATTCACATGAATAATAATGCATATTTTGTAAAATTCACTATCGTATCAAATTCAAAGTTCTAAACAAAGGAAATCGATTAGATCATCGTAAAAATTGTGATTTCTCTACTGATCATTTTAACCATAATATTCTGCGAAACTTGACAATGTTATCTGTTTTCCAGTAATTCCTTTGATATCATATAGCTTATGGTTATACGATCACTCGGTATTTCAGGGAACTCGTCAATGCATAAATGCTGAAAATATGGAACACAATACGAGAACCAACTAAAGCTTCATTTCTCGGTAACCTGTTCGAGGCTCTGGGGGGCTTAAAATCCAGCTGTTATATCAGTAGCATTTTAATATTGCTAGGGTGTAACAGGAATGGAGCTATATATTATAAGATTAATGGTACCATCTTTTTTACACACTAGTAGTATGGCTCCTGACGATTGACCTGATATCAGGCAGTCACTGGGTAGACAGCACATACGATACGTATCCGTGCATGGGAGGTGTACACCAGGGGGCCGATCGCGCTATTTCTCTACGTAATTACCGTTCGAACGGAACGTTTTTGGTTTTGGTTTAGCTGATTTAAGAAACGGTATCGCGCTATTTTTTCTGAGCGACAATATCGTTGACGTTACCCAATACTGAAAGTTCGATCGATCGTTCCTCCAACGTAACTTCCAAAGTAAAGCTAAATCGTTTCGGTTGAAATGATTAGCGCGATACGAAATGTATATAACGTAACGTTTTTGGTTGTGGTTTAGTTTTGGTATTAACGTTCAAAATTAGCGCGATCGGCCCCCTGTTGCGGTAGAATGTATAGCACCTAAAAAAATATTAACACAGAAAATTCTAATTCTAATTCACGTAAAAAGGGGATGATATATTTTTCACGTCTATCTCACGGTGTTCAAAAATATTAAGGGTCTGTCAAAACCATTTTTCAATTCAAGATTCCGTTTGCGTAATATTAAGCTTTAAAGTGTAAATTTTTATAAGAGTCAAGCGTCTCCCCAGCCAGCTAAGCGATTATTTTTGGATATGTGTTAAAAAAATCATGGGATTAGTTTATTTATCGAAGTTAAAAGGATAACTATCACAGCTAAATAGGCGTTACGAGTTAACGAGTAATAGTCGACCAACTTACATTTAATTTTGCAGTTGGAGAATTGACCGTGACGCATCATACCGATGTATTGGAGAACATGTTTTTCAACTACAATGTTAAGTTTGTTTTTGGGATAAATTCTGTCCAACTACGGAACCTTTCATTGTCCGTGGTCCGACACTCACATAGCCGGTATTTTTTATTTAATTTCAAATTCATATGACAACCACAAAATTTCGTAGAAATTAATGTTCATTTGCTCATTTCATAAAAATTTTAGGGCATTCTGTGGGCTAATTGCGTAACACACTATCAGTAGGAATCGGTTTCAATTTGACAGTTCAACAACATTCATTGCGTTATTTACGTTGGTGAGCAGAATTTTTTTCTAACTTATGAAGCAATGGATTAGCAATATACTTCAAAATCATTCCGATCCGGATTCAAACTGTGTTACGCAATTAGGGTGCGGATCGGAGCACGAGTGAAAATAGCCGAATGCCGAAATCTAACATCATTGGATTGATTCACAAAATCATTAATTTTCCACTTGTAGTTTATTTTTTGTTCAGACGATTCACTTCCAGTGAAAGATGCCGAATGAAAGACATAAGTAAACAACAAATAAAGTAATTTCCGGGAAAATTACAAGAAAAATGGCATAATCTAGGTGAGTAAGTTTAAACTTTTAATAGTTCCTTACTAAAACTAAAAAGTGAAATGTGATTTGACAACCGAAAGGCTACGTAATATTCATGACAGATGTTGTTGATGATCATGAAAAAGCTTTTGGAAACCACTGATGGTTTATAGAAGACGCTGACAGAAATTATAATGAGGATTACGCATGAATAGTGATTTATAAACTGGTAATACACGATGATACTAGATGATGAACTCAGATGTTGTAAACCAGTAAATTAATGGTGTGATGAAAATCTTCATGCTCAAACCCAACAAAATCTTACCTCTAAAAATTATTTTCTATTTTCCACGAAAACCACAGTGAAACTACCAACTTACTTATACCGACTTCGCAAACAAAATAAAATAGCTGCCGATCCACCATATACCTACAGCCAAGCACGCGACACTGACTTACCGAACTTCGTTCAATAGGGAAGCAAAAAAAGAAAATAAATCAATACTGTGGCAAGGCATTCATAAAAGTTTGCACGGCATCAAGTAAAATGACTTGGAACGAAGAATAGTTAATGTCTTCGGTTGAAGGGTTCCGTGGGCATATTTTGTTGAAGAAAATTTTCCTTTATGTTCCATATTTTTCTTTATTGATATGTCAAAAGCGTCGCAGATTCGTTGCCATCTTCGAGACAAAGCGGAAATGCCCCAGGGTGAGGACGTCAATCCCAATCCTAACTTTTAAATATTATCTATGCAAAAGTGAGTTTGTCTGTTTGTTTGTTACGCTTTCACGCTAAAACGGCTGAACGGATTTTGATCAAATTTGGCACATGAGTAGACCATGACCTGGAGAAGAGCATAGGCTACTTTCATTCTGGATCACAGACAAAGTCACGGGCAACAGCTAGTACGACAATAAAATGAAACTTCATATATCCAACTAATGCCGTTTTCAGTCTACAAACAAATATTCAATGAAATACATAAATACTCGCCAATATTCATCATTCATCATTTCAGCCGAAAGACGTCCACTGCTGGACATAGGCCTCCCCCAAAAGGGAGGGGTTGCCATAATCGCCACGCTTGGCAGGCGGGTTGGCGACATTATGGTGTTAAAATGCATAGAGAACGCTGCTGCCCATTCTCTAGTAAGTCCCTTATTCGCCTTTTACAACGCCCACGGGAAGAGATAGGAATCGCCAATTATTCAGCTGTATCTAGTTTAAACTATGATTTTTAATTTGCTAGACCAAAATGATATTGCGATCGACTTTTTTTTTAAATAACACGATAAATAATAAATATTACAGAGCCAACACCGCAACAGTGAAGATCCTTTTGCAGAGAATGATTCAGTGGTCCTTGGTGAGAGTCAATCGGTAGCTAGATTATTTTTTAAGTCGAAACCAAATGTCATTTTTGTCTGGCAAATTAAAAATCATAGTATACTGTAGTAGTGTACCTGTATCTACTTGGCTGATTAGCTAAACCCATAGTCAACCTATATCTTATACTCAGCTTGTGTGAAAAAATCCATTATTTAATTTCGATGTTTGAATTTATGTATTTGATGGTTTCACTGTATGGACTATGTGTTGCCAGCGTTTTCATTTATTGTCGTATTTTGTTAGTATTAAATGCTCCTTTTTAATTTTTTTTATGACTTGTCCGTGTCCCAAATAAAATATTTTTCTGTCTTTCTTTCTTTACTAAATGTTACCTGAGGTCAGAAATTATCCCACGGGAACGTACTACCGGGTTAAATTTATCCTATGTCCTAAACCAGTTCATAGTTTACCCATATAATGCCAAATTGTATCCAAATCCGTTCACCCGTTTTTTTAGCTGTGAGGTTTTTTTTTCTTCTCATTTTTGCTCATACATTTACACTTACTTTTCTACATACTTCACTAATGAGCATTATTTCACTAATGAGAAGCTACAGTATTGCTGAGTATCATAGGATACTTATATTTTATGTTAAATAAAGAAACTTCACGTGGACGAAGTTGCGGTCAGAAGCTAGTTACAATTAATTTCATTACAAACCCTTAAATCCGACGCCATGGGCAGTGGTGGCCCAGTGATAACATCCTCAACTTACGAGTTAGGTCGTGGGTTCAAACCCAGACAGGCGCTTTACTTTGTGTAAATTATTTCATCACCACTGCCCTCAAAACGGTGAAAGAAAGCATGGTGAGGAAGCCGGCATGTCCTAGAACTAATAATTCGAAGACATGTGACATCCACCAAATCACGCTGGGCCCGCGTGGTAGATTACTGCCCACTCCTTCTCACAAAAAGAGGCTTGTGTCCCAGGAGTGGGAATATTATAAGCTGATTATGTAAAGCCCAGACATAAACAAAAGCGAAACGACATAATAAAGGACAAAAAAAAACTCAGTCTAAGAAAGGTCGTTCAAATCACTTCAGTGGCCCTACATGACACATTCGCGCTTACGTTTTATTCCACATACCCGAATAGCTAAAAGATTTTCCTACAATCCACTAGCCTATATCAGTTGACACCAAAAGCCTAATTTATGGGTCAGACCAGTATTAAGTTATCTGCAGACATCCATTCATTTTACTGTCTATATATAATTATATGAAATCACATTCAGTCGACAGGACTCAGTTCAATGGAACAATGGCTGTTATAAATTTTTATTCTATTATTTAGTATACTCTTATAAAACTACTCTGTTACTTGTCTTGTGATAGTAATTTTGATTTCTTTTACCGGTGATATGCGCACTTAAATACTTATAAACGTACACATAATTATACAGGAAAATATTTTAACTAGTCCGCAATTTTTTTTGGCGGTTCAGTATCAGTAATAGAACACAAATCCATTATTTGTTTTTTTTTTTTTTTGCCACTTGAAATATTAATAAAATACCTAAAAACCTACAAATCGCAATTATCGAGCGAGCGCACAGCTGTTTAGGTATCTGCGCGCGATCCGCTGCACCACGCACGAGAGCCAGGTGGCAAGTCACCATAAAACCAGTTTCAAAGTAAAAATCTTTCGTTAACGATAATTTTATTTTTTTGTATTAAGACATATCAAAATAAATATATATATTATGTATAATAATATTCGTATAATTTGTCATTTGCGCACTGGTATTTTTTTTTCCTGAATAGATATTTGATGAAGATTGTTAGTTGTCAAAGGTTTATTTTTATTTTGACGTAATATGTAAAGTTTCCCCAAGAAGTAAATATACTCCGTGGGTTTCCCAAAATCGGTGAATAATCACAATTTCATAATAAATATGAAATTGTGATTATTCCCCGATTTTGATTTCATATTATACAAAATACAAAAATACAAATACAAATTATGAAATCAATGTTGATCACATGAGATATAAAATAATTTTAATTGCATTGTGCTGTAGATAGAATGATGTAGAATTGTAGAACATATTATAGGTACTTTGAATATCATAAAAATATTCCACTTTTCATCAGCCCGCTAACATCTACTGCTGAAGATGACCTTCACAAACGACTGCTGTAGTAACGCCATAGGGTTTATTACCGTTATCATCACGCTTGATATCAAACGATCACCGTCAGAAGGCAATCGCAATTGCTTTTAGCTATCAGCAGTATTAAATCTACTATTCCACGCTAAATTCTTCAGCAGCTCACAGGCCCCTAATTCCGTAGAAAACGCAAATCGATACGCGACGTGCTTCAATATAATTTGATCGTAGCATCGCGAACTTTGAAAAGAAACAAAGTATATACAATTTGCTTTGCACATGCCTTCAAGGTTTGATGGTACCAAGGATTTCTTGTTACCAAAAAGGCGACTGCTGGGGATATGACAATAAGACAGTAATTGAAGACTGATTATAGGGGTAAAAGATGGTTGTCGCGAATAGACGATACAGCGATTTATACCAAACCCACGGGTAGTGGTTTTTAAATTGAAAACGTATGTTCGTTTTTTCTTTTGCAGCTTACAATACAGTAGGATGGCGTGCTTAAAATATGTATACGGTACTTAACTATAAAAAAACCCTAAATTCTAAACTTCCAAAGTTATTCCCATAAAAGAATTTAACAATTTTTCGCTGTTTCCATCCAACATAAAAAATACATCAACTTTATTATTTGAATTCTTTTGCGAACTCCCTAAAGGCTGTTCTATTTCTCAGCTTGAATGCATTCCATTTCATTACTTTAAAAGTTCGATCCCGGTAATTTCGCAACAAGTATTATATGGCACAATAAAAATAGCTTGGTGCCGTTTTCCTTATCGGCCATCCCTAGTCCCTTTAAGGGCCTAATGTAAGGAACGTTTATGTTTAACATAAATAGTAAGTGCTGAGGTACTGAAAAATAAAAACAGATGTGACAGCTCTAGCACATTGTGTGCGTAAATCAGTGCTTCAACGGATTCTTGGGTATAGTTATTTATTTTTGCAAGACTAGAAAGGGAATATCAAAATCATATGCTAGGAGTATTCTTCAGAAATAGAAATAGTAGTTATTTCTATCACCTAATTTTATTGTATCACTATGTATTATATAGATACCTAAGTTATTCCGACCCCCAAGATACAAGCCCTGCTTAGTTTGGGGGTCAATGATGAAACCAAAATACTGTTATGTACAAACTCAATTGTGTTTATGTAAGATAGGTTATGTCTGTCATTACCTTTTCCTTTTGCCAATAAAACTTTTTGTATTTTTTTTGTTTTATTGTTCCGGAAAGGGTTTATGTCGTGGAGATAAATGAGACCACGCAAATTGTCAACATATAATTATATATTTTTATAAAATAAAGAGATAAAGGGGATAGGTAAGTTTAAGGTCACAAGATTCACACCAAAAAGAAGAATAAGATGCACCTTCAAGATTCGACAGAGCGGTAATTTGATGAAGCTATACGGAAATTGAACTTGGCGAACTTCATACGTAGTCTGAATTCGACCTCGTGTGATAAATCAATTTACTTCATCAGAAAACTGTACTGTTCTCAACTCAAGTTCAAGATGGTGGGTTCGAAACCTTTTTTGACGTGACAACGTCTTATAATTCGATGGAGCCGGCTGCACGCACCAAAAAACATGACTCATGCGGCGTTACCTCTCATGCGGCGTTACCTCGCTCTGAGGCGTTCCATTTAAGGCTTATGACGTTGTCACGTTCAACTATCGTCAGTAAACCGACTTTACAGACAACCGATTTTATTTTTATTTTATATTTTTTGGGTGGGAAATTATTAAATAATTTCTCCCGCAATGGGCGGAGCGGGTCAGACCTTTACTGACTAAAACCCACCCGTGTTCCTTCTTTTGCCTGTGTGCCAGGGCCACGATATGCCTTTCGGACAAACTTGCAACCCTGGCAGGCATTGGCCCTAATGGACCCCGTCAATTCGTGCTGACATCTCTTTGAGGCGCGCGTGGAACACAACGCGCCGTCGCGTCGGCCCGAGCCTGGTCTTTATCGGACGGCGAGCTACCCATCGCTCACCATCTGCAGGCCCGCGTCTACGGTGATCGGAAATCGGCTTGCGACTCCCGACGCTCATGGGTTCGAAACCAGCTGGCAACACTAACGTAACGGGCTAATGCGTTAACGCGTCGTGTACTGACCATCATTAAAATACTATTGCTATGACATCCCGGCTAGTTATTGCTGCATTTAAGTTTTAAACACGTTACTTATGAGTAGCCTCAGATTGTTTTGAAGTAGGCCCCTGTCAAATTAATTCTACCACTTTCAAAGTTGTCTCCAAATGGGACTGCTGTAACTTTGTTTTACGTAAATACAACGCTGGCATGTCCATCTTCACTAACGACGTTGTGATTGCCCATCCGTGATGTTTCAGTTTTCTCATTATTTTGAAGTAGTGTGTATATGAATCTAATGTTTTGTTTACCCTTTTTTTAACGAAAAAGTTTTTTTATGTAATAATTATCCGAATTGTGTGGTTCTATAAACATCACAACAACGCGCCTGTATTCCTCGAAGAAGGGGGCAGAGATGAAACCCAAGTACATCGACATTTCACCAGTTATGTAACAGGCCTAAATCTCGGCTCCAGGCTGCTGATCAGCATTTCTATACGAAAGAAATCAAAATCAAATAGTCCGAACCGGTGATTAAACTCAGTTTATCATTTTTAACAGACCCGCTATCGACCAACCTAGACTAACGAGGCAGTTAGGTTAAAGAAAATCTGGGAATACTCCCAAGAAGTGATGACATAAAATAACAATGATTTTAGTTCCGTGCTCAAACGCCAAGTCTGTACAAAGATCGTTTCTCATAAAAATTATAGAAAGTTCCATGAGCAAACTTTATAAAAATAAAAAAAACATTTATTTTTT
Source organism: Tiliacea citrago (assembly GCA_963921375.1). Classification (NCBI taxonomy): domain Eukaryota; kingdom Metazoa; phylum Arthropoda; class Insecta; order Lepidoptera; family Noctuidae; genus Tiliacea; species Tiliacea citrago. The sequence continues at coordinate 11,292,798 of OY992804.1, forward strand.
ATTTTGCATAAACAAGACGCACACTGCAAAAAAAGGCATAAAATACACATACTAATACGAAGCAGCCCAAAGCATTACATATCTTCTCCGTTACCTACCAATCTCCGCCGATATTATTTTTTTTCCAAAAATCTTTAATAGAATACCAATTAATTAATATATAAATCTTTTTGAGTAGTTAAGCACCATAATGTAGCTTGTAATAATATCTGGAATGGGAATATAATTGCTACTACAGTTCAACAAGAACAAAGGTCCGATTTAGCCGTTGGCTATTGTCATTGTCCACGACGAAATCATCCAAGTAGATTATTATAACCGAATCAGAACTGTAGGATATCAGTACAATTCTTTACTACTGAAACTTGTTATATGAATTTATTTCGAGTCCTAAAGTTTTATTGCCACCGAAGTTAAGTGTAACTGGGGCGAGAGCAATGCACGTGTATTTTATGTTTTTATATGTATTTGGTGAAAAGCCAGCGAGAGAGCAACACGTCAGGCGGCACTCTCTTGAGTGTGAGTTACATTTAGGTGTTTTATTTGTTTACTAGTGACTCGCCACTGCCTGCTTTGCACGGCTGCAATGGCGACATGTCAAAACATCTACATTTCTGTGTTATATTATTCAAGTTAAATTATCTGCCTAGACTTTTCCTAACTATGTTGGGATCGGCTTCTAGTCTAACTAGATGAATATCAGTATTTTACATGGAGCGACTGCCTATCTGACAACCCAGTTGCTGGGTAGTACGATAACCCTTGGTAAGACTGATTGTCTTTCGGGCTTCTGAAGACCCGTAACGACTGTCAGAGATCCAAACAAATGACAGCCAGGACCAACGGCTTAACGTGTTTTCCGAGGCACGGAGGGCTCTTGGTATGTAAAGTTGGTTACCCATCCACGGACCAACCGTGGCAAGCGTAGCTTAGCCAGATCGATCGACTCATGCGGCTGTCATTACTTAGCCAGGAGCCCCTCAAATATATATAAATTTAATATGTATGTATTATTAAACCTTTGAAAATAAATGCTCTAAATGATGGTTAAAATCATATCAAAATATCAGATTCGTCAGATTACTTTAGTGCTCTCTTATCGAATCTTTGCATCGAATGTAACTTTAAAACACATCAATCAACTCAGCTTATAGCAGTCCACTGCTGGACATAGGCCTCTCCCAGGCTGCGCCACAACACCCTATCCTCCGCTTTCCGCATCCAGTCTGTCCCAGCCACCCTTTTAAAACACATAGTATATAGCATCCAAGTATTTTTTTTTTCAGCTTTACACTACTGTTATTTATCTATTTTCTCATAACTTCACGAAAAGTAATGAACTAACAAATAAACTATTTAATTTTAATTCAAATGATAAGACACTGTCAATAACATTGAATTTTTACGAAACTCAAACTTCAAGCATTTATTTAAATTAAACCATTTACAGGCACTTTTAAATTGTCAAGGAGTCGGTCAGTAAGAAATATGAAGCTAGTTGCCCATTCCAAAGCGTAGTACGACAGCGACGATTCCTTCAAAAGATTAGTCCGCTCATAGATTCTCATTTATTTCGTTTTCCTTATTCCGTATCCAATTCTACAGTGACTAGGGTAGCATGGCTTACAATAGTTGTTTTGTTATTACGTATGTCGGTTTTGCAGCTAGCATAAAATTTTATCATTCCAATCTCTGTCTGTAAATGAACATAAAGGGAACCGTGAAAATGAATAGATTGAATTGGTGAAATGGCGATATTATTTGCTTCTATCAAAGTTTTTGTAAAACTATAGTTAGTGACATGGAATTACTTTACAGGGACGGATTTTTGAGACGTGGCAGTATTTCTTTTTTTTTTAAGTACAACACAGGTTGCAGTATGAAACTGATTTACATCCATCACCTCACACTTCAGGTCCAGTTGAAAACCAGCGTCAGGCACTAGTATTTTTGCTGAACTGGGCCTTTTTGGCGCACCCACTTTACACTTTTTATTTGATCTTTATCTGATATTATATTGTGTGCTAAATAATGTCTCAAAATGTCTCCTAATGTATGTATGTATTATCATCGTTATAAAATATATAATTGTTGTAATTAACATTTAAAAATAATAATGTTAAACTTAAAAGGAACGGCTGGCCTGCACACAGATAAACTCTGTGAGGTTTTCGTTGTGTGGCTAAAAACCAAATTGTAAAATAGGCTAAGTGTTTTAGAAATAAATAATAAATGTATTTTCTTTCTTTCTTCTTTATTTTTCAAAATCTGTGAATGCAGATCAAAGTTTCTCAATAAGCTAAGGACAGTCTCTTAAGACCGTTTCCTGTAGGTACAACGGTAAATATACCCCGTCTCAAAAATCCCTGTATAGTACAGTTAGTGCACACGATAACACGAAGTTTGAGTGAAAGTTTGTTGAAAATTATCATTTCATTGTTTTATTTTCTTAATCAAACACGGTCCTTTCAAAAAGGTATCTCGCCCGTATTGTATATGAGTTTAAAAAATACGCACTGAAAACCGAAACACAGGCATTGCCTAGTTCGGTTGCTGTGGCTACATCCATTTTATTAGAAAATAATACTGCCAAACTATTTTCTGTAAAATATTACTAAGGTTTTTGAGAAAAAAAAAACCATGTCTAAATGCAAATATCCATTATTGAACTGAGGTCTCTAACAGATACAAACATAATATGCAATATCGCCACAAATACCATATTACTGAGACAATAGATGCCCTCAATACGATGGTGTTTAATACATGCTTGCATAAATAGTAATAGTAATAATGTTTATTTTCCACACTAATCAAACACAGTACTGACATTATTAAAATAAATGGAGTAGACTGGAGCCTAAACTAGGGCAGCCCCATAATTCAGGACTTCAGAGGGCTAAGCAATGTATTAGCAATATACTTCAAAATCATTTCGATTCCGATTTTGAATGCGTCACGGCGAGTAAGTTGGTACAATTTATAACTGAATGACAACTAGAGGTGTAATTATTAATTAATATATATTATATTGTGTGTGTCAGGGTGAGTGCGTGTGTCTGTTGTGAGTGTGTTCGTGTGTGTGTGTTGTGAGTGTGTTCGTGTGCGTGTGTTGTGTTTGTGATGAGTGTGAGTACGGTTACACGCATCTGTGTTTGTGAGAGTAGGTATATTATGTAGGCGTGGTTGTGGATGAATGAGCTTTGACTGCTCTTGATTCACTGCAGACAGAACAGAGAAGTTATTTAGAAATTATGAGTAAGGATTCCGTGTCATTGTAATTTAAATTTAGAAGATATTTTTGGATAATAGATTTACATTCATGCGAGATTTTAGGGAAAATATTTAAAACAGAGTTAAGTTTATTACATAAATAAGGCGCAAGGAAACAGGAGCTTGCATAAATCAATGCTTATTTTATCGTTGTTGCGTTACTCAGCAGTTGCAAACTAAAAAGACAAAAGAGACAAAGAAGGTATTAATTATATAGGTATTTTTTGTTCTCCTAACTGTAAAAGAGAATCATGTTAGTGAGATGTAATTTAATGTGAAAGGCAGAACAATAATTCATATGACGCAACCTGGAATAGGACCAATGTTGAAGACGTAGGACTACGGATAGAAGCTCTAAAATGGAGGAGGCATAGACCAGGGAAGCATGGCACAAAAGAGAAGAGGCCTATATACTCATCAGTGAGTAGAACACGGCTGCCAATGATGATGATGATGAACCTGGAATAAACTCATGTCCAGCTATGGATATGGTATAATTGACAAATAACCGAAACCTACGTAATGATTTGGTCGAGATGAGATTGTATTTTGAATAAAATTAGTGAGTCAGAGTGTTTCGTGTGGTGCCAGACGTAAAGAACAGCACCATCCTATTTCTTCCCGTGGGTGTTGTAAATGATGACTAAGGGATTTACTAGCGAATGGGCAGCAGCGTTCTCCATGCATTTTATCACCATACTGCGATGGCCAACCCGCCTGTCAAGCGTGGCGATTATGGCAAACCCCCCCAAATGTTGGACAAGGCCTATGTCCAGTAGTGGACGTGATGAACATGATGAACGATAAGGCATCCTGCCAGGGTTGCGGGTTTGTCCGAAAAGGATACCGTGGCCCTGGCACACAGTGAAGGAATACCTTCCCGCTCCGCCCAAAGCAGGAGAAGTTATTTGATAATTTCCCACCCAAAAAATCTAACAATCAAACCATTCCCAGAGAAAACAAACAAAATGACCATTTAGTACCAATAGTTCTGTAACTGTCCAGTTCCAAGAAGGATCAATACATCAATGTTCTAAATGGCTAAAGATCTTGATGTATGTTGGAATATTAGTCCAAGTTAACACTCGTTTAGTAGATTAGTAGCAACGTTGGCTCAAGCACAAAGTAGATAGGTACAGAAGGTACGCTCCTTATAACGAGTTAAAACGAACGCTCACATAGACACGCTTCACGCACAGCGAGTGCGAGTGCACTCACGACTGGCATTTGTTTGAGATCGCCGCACGTACTCGTCTATGTGTGCGTGCGCCTGTTTTCACTCGTTTTATGGAGCCGGCCTTCTGTACTATATTTTTTGTGTAAGTAGCAACGTTGGCTCAAGGCCGCTCGAAGGACGGCGTGATTAATCGCTGTTAATGAACTGAGACGGGCCAATGATGTACGAGAGATAGGAAACGTTTTGGAGGAACTAGGATTTGGAGCAATTGGTATTAATTAACTAAGTATATATGTATAGGGTTCTACGCTTCTAGGCTTCGGTATCTTGCTTTGTAGATCGATAAGATTCCAAAGTGAATTGATTGTCGATCAAAAATCTAAAATTATTGAATCATGACTTTTTGTTGACTTGTCATGAAAAAACTTTTCTTCTCAAAAATCAAAAAACTTTGGGGTATCTTTATAAAAAAATAAATCGAAAAAGTTCTTTTGGATTTCTGACTTTTCTAGTACTCAAACCTCACTTCGTCCAAAAGAGTTTTTGATCCTTACGCGGTGTCCTGCGTGAGCGACGAACGCGGCGCGACGCGACGCAACACGGCGCGATGTAATGCGACGCGATGCTATACGCGACAAATGTCCTACATTAGGAGAAGTACAGTACAATTTTGCTTGAAAGTTCATATTTAAAGTATAGACTTTTAAAAAAATATCGTAAAAAGCACAGAAAGAAAACAAATATAATATTTTTACAAAGAAACACATTTGGCGAGTTCCATCATTTATATCCAAAATTAAGAAACGATTCTAAAATGTTTAAACAATATTGTGGAGTGTTACCGTCTACTTTCGATTACATAATTGCTTATATTAAGTCTGAATTTCAATTAAAAACAACAAATTTTCAAAAACCTATTTCTATTGAAGAAAGATTACTCTTGACATTGCGGTGAGTACATAGAAATGAAACTACATAATATTGTATAATTGAAAATATGTATTTTAATTATTATGAAATTATCACTGAGATGAATCACCAGAAGTGAAGTAACCCATCATTGAAGATTCTGTGTTTGATGGGGTATTCAGTTTTGATATTTCGTTGATGAGCATCTCCTGAACCTGAGTCCGAAATAATAATTTATTCAGAGATGGTAGCTTTTTCATATACGGCATTATAGACTTGAACCAGTTCAAGTCGTCGTCGTCTTCATTTAAATTTTTCTTCATTAGGTCTATCTTTTCTCGTTCGAGTGTTATTAAGATTTCTTCAATACTTTTTGCTGCACCTTCTTGTACCTTTTGGTTAGCCAACGTTCCAATAGCTCGCGATGGGGTATACGACGGTCCAGGTGTCGAGGTATCATGTAGTATCTGTGCCGAAATAGCATTTTGTGGAGTTGCAGCATCAGTCGTAGGGCCATCAATTGTTGCCAAATTGGTATCATCTGTATTGAACTGCGATTCATTGGTTTGCGTATTGTATGCCGATTGCTCAGAAAGAATAGACATCATTGTATCATCATCAATAATGTCGTTTTCATCTAATATGTTATTTTGAATATTACTCGTAGTTTTACGAGGTTTCAAAATTGTCTTTAAAAATTGCATTGATTCAAAATGTGGCCAATCGCCTTGATATTGACCATTTTGATCTGCGTCCGAACCCGATCTTGGCTTTTCTACTTTTTTAAGCTCTCTGTTATAGGAATCTCTTAAATTCTTCCACTTCTTTTTTACATCATCAGCTGAAATTAAAACAATATTATTATTTACAGATATTTGGTTACTGGAACACCATATAGAAAGTTATCATTCAATTTCCGTATATCAAAAACTGCCATTTCAAACATAGTGAAAGAAGTGTGTACCGCAATTTGGAAGACTTTAGTAATAAAACATATGCCTATACCTACAACGGAACTGTGGAAAAGTATCGCAAAAGATTTCTGGGAGAAATGGCAATTTCCTAATTGCATTGGTAGCCTTGATGGCAAACACGTACGTATTAAGAAACCAAAAAAATCTGGTTCTATGTACTACAATTATAAGGGATTTTTCTCTATTGTATTACTAGCCTTAACTGATGCTAACTATAAATTTATAATGGTTGATATTGGGGCCTATGGAAAAGATAACGACGCTGGAGTTTTTGACGCATGTACTTTAAGACAAGCAATAGAACATCAAAAATTACAAATACCGGAACCCGACTTTTTACCTAATACCCTCATTAAAGCGCCTTTTGTATTTGTGGGTGATGCTGCATTCCCATTAAAAACATACCTTCTGAAGCCTTATGCACAAAAAAATGTCAGTGAGGGAGATATTAAAGAGCGGTTCAACTATAGATTGTCTCGAGCGAGGATGGTCGTTGAGTGTTCTTTTGGTTCAATAGCGTCAAGATTTGGATTACTTAATACGCCAATTGAGACAGATATTGAAAATACAATTAACACTATAAAAGCTATAACTCTACTTCACAATATAATACGTGATCTTGAGAGTAATTGCGAAAATTTGACGTCAACTTCATCCCCTGATCTTCGAAGATCAAGAAGATATAATGCCTCAAGTCAAGCAGCCATACATACAAGAGAGATATTCGCGAATTATTTTAATGAACATTGAAGGTTTCGTCACTTAGCGGAAGTGGCAGGCCAGAAGAACAGCCAGCCACTTAACGATTAACAAAATGATTGCAAGAGTAAATTACTAAACTTAATAATAATGTAAATAAAACTTACCTGAGCATTCTACTGCTTCGGCAACATTCTTCCAACTTCTTTGTACTAATAAACGATTCCTATAATGTTTATGTTTTTTGTCCCACAACAATCTTTGCTCACGCACTGCGGCGATCAACGCTTCTGAATCAACCATTACATATATTAATTTTCTTCTTAGGGCGAAAAATGTTATAGTTCGTGTTGTCGCATCTGGTCGCCCTCAAAACAAGTGCGCGTTACGTCGCGTCTCGCCGCAGACTGTCATATAGGCCGCATGTAGGGTATGCCGTTGAGTTGATCGCGTTCGTCGCGTTCGCAGCGAAGCGTCGCGTCGAGTTCGTCGCCCACGCAGGACACCGCGTTATAAGCAGTGATGGGAATAGGTAGAGCTTATTTACCAAAACATCGAGGAAGGAAGTAACATAGAGTGGATATATATAGGTAAACCTCTGCCTAACCCTTCGGGGAATACAGGCGTGATATTATGTTATTTGTATAGATAATTAGTTAGTCTATTATTTAAAACAGCATTCAACCCCATCATCCTTCCTTATATCCTATTCCTCACACATATTTTGAAACTCTAAACCTTTCTGTCTTTTGCTCATGTTCTTAAAACTCGAGAGCCTGGTAGGTATCTGAGCACTGTTTTTTTTTTTAATTCACCTGCAATGTTTACAATATATGGTTTGTAAGCAAGCAGAGCTGCGGTCACAGTTAAATTCCGTCATCATGAGTGAGCGGACTTATAGCATCATCCAAATATACAGAAAACTTCTTCACCTTGGTAGCGCTAATTTTAAAATAGTACCTCCAAGTAAATTCTTAGCTGAACGACCATCCTACCATCTGCACGGGTCGTCTATTCGAGATACGTTCCGTATTTAGCCCAGTTCCCGACTTGAAAGTGCCACATTAGTCGGTTTTACTCTAAAATCTAAGTTCCTACGTTTGTTGTTTTATTGTCTAGAGCTAAGGTTTCTGGGTAGAATTATTTTGAAACAGGTGGAGAGTAACTGTTGTAAACAGAGCAAGGCGTGGTTAGTATCATAACGGCTAAGTGCAGTTTATTTTGTAGAAAGTTTTACAGCTGAGCGAGATACTGAACTGTGTTGAGGTTTTAAAAAGAAAACCACAAAGTCAATCAATCTGCCTAGCCTTTTCCCAACTATGTTGGGGTCGGCTTCCAGTCTAACCAGATGCAGCTGAATAGCAGTATTTTATTATTGTTATGGAGCAACTGCCTATCTGACCTCCACAACCCAGCAACTGGGTAATACGATACCCTTTGGTAAGACTGGTTGTCAGACTTTCGGGCTTCTGACGATCTGTAACGACTTTTAATGATCCACGGATGACAGCCGGAACCAACGGCTTAACGTGGTTTCCGAGGCAAGATGGAGTCTCAGTATGTAAAGATGGTCCCCCCTCAACGAATCAACCCCGGCAAGCGTAGCTTAACCTGATGGATCGAAACGTGCGGCTGTTATAACTTAGCCATGAGCTCCTCTTGAAAATCATAAAGTAATGCAAAATATTGTAAGATGTTTTTTTTTCTGATGAACCTGTAATCAAGAATAATTCTGTCATACACAAATGTCATAATTTTACTATAAATAATGGCTTGCAATGTGACACTTTTAAAAGGTGTCAGATGTATTCAATTATGAATTTATTTTTTACTAGCTGCGCCCCGTGGTTTCACCCGCGTAAGCTCGATCCCGTAAGAATATCGGGATAAAGAGTAGCCTATGTCTTAATCCAGGGTGTCAGCTACCTCCATACAAAATTCATCAAAATTAGTCCAGCCGTTTGAGCGTGAAGAAGTAACAAACATACACACACACTCACAAACTTTTGCCTTTATAATATTAGTGTGATTCAGTTCAGAAATCATCTAATCTGTTTAAGTGAATGAAGATGTTGTGAATGTTAACCAAACAACAATTTTAAAATGATTAAAATATTAACTAAATGCCATTATCATTTCAGCCGAAAGACGTCCACTGCTGGACATAGGCCTCCCCCAAAAGGGGTTACCATAATCGCCACGCTTGGCAGGCGGGTTTGCGATCCCAGTATCGCCTTTTACGACACCCACGGGAAGAACTAAATGCCACGCAGGAATTGAAACCAATCCCATAGACAATGCGTCGTAAAGTCATTCAAACATACGAGTATAATTTAGATTTATTCGAGTTCACTCAGAAATTCAGTATCACATTTTACCAGAATTATAGTATTCTCTTCTTTCTTTGTTCTCAAGCGTTCTAGATAAAACAAACACAAAGAACGCAACTCGTATAAGCATAATTTGATTCATTGACTCGTTTCAAACAAAGCGTTGGAAAACTTTTACATTCGCTCCTAGCCCTGCAGACATCGAAGTTTTCGTTTTAAACTCCAAACAATAAAATTTTCATTGTAAAATTTTCTGTATCATTAAATATTCAATGTGAAGTTACAGAAAGTTTGAATATAAGAAGTCGATTAACGCGATATGAAAATAGCTGTATTAAGGTGAATCCGCGGCTGTAACCCGCGAAATTCAAATTTTCTTACGTTTTTTGCAATTTGCAGATCAGCCTCAGGTTTTATCTTGATCAAAATATGATTGACGACTATTTCAGATACGTCTTTACAGAATTATAATCTTTAGAATCATTAATACATCTCTCTAGTTATATTTGTTCCACAATGTCATGATTTCATGAAAAGTCATTCAATGAAACAAATCTAACTTAGAGATGTATGTTGTGTTTTGGATTCTAATGATAATAATTCTGTAAATAAGTAAGTACATACGAGTATATTCTGTTATAATCGCGAATCACATTTTGATCAAAATAAAACCTGACACTGACCTGCAAATTGTAAAAAACGTAAGAAAATTTGAATTCCGCGGGCTAAAGCTGCGGATTCACCTTAAGGCGCTGACAAGAGGCAAATGATAAAAGTAGGTTTGTCTTATACAAAAAATTGCCAAATCTATATAGTTTTTGGTAGAAAATATATGTTATTCTGGAATATATTTCTCAGAACTTGGTTGTTACCAAAACATGTTTAGAAATAAAAACTCGATACAAATTAACGGTAAACTAATCCTTTACTTTGAGTTTCAATCCAAAATATCTGTATTGAAAATCAACGTACAGTTGGTATTTAATTAATAACAAGAACGTCTTATTTTTTTGCAGAACTTGGTTGTTTTTTATTTTCGATTACAAATCATTTTTGAGTATTATATATATACATATATACAATAAATTACAAGCGTTGTGTCATCGCGCTTCTCTTTCTTTTGTATACAGTCTTACAGTGACCGCGGTTTAGCTGTTGTCAGCGTCTTAAGCAATACACTTGACTTCGAAAATAGACGAGCATTTGTTTAAGTTCGCGTATCACTGTCAGTTTCCCTCACCCGTCAGTTTATTTAAGTCGCCAGTTTCCGTTAATTAGTAAATCTCGCTGGTTGGTCAGTTTTGCGGATTAGAGACTTGCGTCAAATCAACAGTTTCCAGTGTTTCCCAGTTTCCTTGATTCGTCAGTTTTATGGATATGAAATGAAATGGAATCGTTTATTCTGTAAATAGGATATCAGAATCACTTTTACACGTCATATTAAAAAACCGGCCAAGTGCGAGTCGGACACGCGCACGAAGGGTTCCGTACCATTATCTATAAAAATGGCAAAAAATCACGTTTGTTGTATGGGAAAATTAAATATTTGTTTTATTTTAATTTAATTATTTATTTTTAAAGTGAATATATGACTAAATATTCTGTGAATATTTCAAGCGTCCACCTGCAAAAACGAACAAAAATTGACGTTTGTTGTATGGGAGCCCCCTTAAATATTTATTTTATTCTGTTTTTTGTATTTTTTGTTATAGCGGCAACAGAAATACAATAAAAACCACACAAATTTGAGTGGACCTGTCCAATCAGTGCAAGCATTTGTCAGTAATCGTGCAGCTCAACTCAAGACTTATTCGATTCGTTAATCAAAGTACAGTCGGTAGAAAACTGCATACACGTCTGCTAACTTAATTATGTATTACGCATCATAACATCACGCCTGTTTCCTTAAAAGGTACACCAAAACTTTGTCAGTAACAACAATATTAGCTTCCATGTAGGCGATAAAAAATGCATATTCCAATTGTGGTTCATCTAGCAGAAAAGCGAAAAAGATCCTGCCCATACATTGGAATCGAAGCAAAAATACCATAACTATCCCTAGGGCGATATTTATGGTATTTTTGCTTCAACCTAATATAGTGGCAGTATATAACTATAGTGACCTTATGGGCAAAGTTCTTCAGAAAGGTCCTGTGAGCAGTACTCGCAACAGGCGCGTGGCATGGCGTGCGTTTAAGACCAGATGTATGAACGTAGGTGAAGCAAAATGAGTATGTAAGGAGCGTAGCAGGCGTGTAGGGTGGTGTTATATAGTTTCTGCCTACCCCTATGGGCAGAAAGCGTGAGTTAATGTATGTGTGTGAATTTGAAACTTATATCCGATAAGCAACTAGAAGTATCTACATACAAACGTTATTACGTCACAAGTTGTGTGACACTCCACAATATATGGCGAGACTCTCAAAGTTCAACGTCACTATTGCATCCAGTCTGAAAACAAATTTGTAGTGGTCTAGTGAAGAACTTTAAATTCTAAACGGTTACAATTATAATATGAATATAAATTAAGAATTATTCGATTCCCAGGTCGGGCAAAGTGATATTGGGATTTTCCATTAGGAATTTCTCAGAAGCAGCCCGGAGTCTGGATTTGTGCCCGGTTGATGGCAATAGGCTCGCCCCCTATTACATGGGACTTAAACATAACTGGCGAAATGTGGGTGTGCTATAGTTACACCTCTGCCTAACCCTTCGGGGATTACAGGCGTGATGTTATGTTATGTTAAGAGTTATGAATCTCTCCTTTGGCCAGGTATGACAAAGTTCTATGTAAAAGGAGGCGACACTATTGTCATTAGCATCAATCCTGCTACTACTGAGCTGGTTGCTACTGAGAATCGCGTTTTGGAAAAACCTAATAACATAGGCGATCGAAAACGGCATCTTGAGTCATGCTTTCGACTATAGGCAAACTATTCAGCAAAGATTTATATCGTTGCGTTTATATGTATATGTTACGGCTAATACCCGAAGTGCAGCTACACCTAGTTTGAGCCGGTTAGAACTAGGTGTAGCCACTTACTCTTGGTTAAACCTAGTACGAGCCGATTGTTTTCGGGTAAAATCATTTGGGTTAGGTTAGGTTAGGACAGTAACCATTAACAAGCGAAGGCGAGCGAGCGAAGCGAGCGTGCCGCAGCAGCGGCCGCCGAGCGGCAGATCCCCTCTATTGTTGGTAAATTGGTTTTATCCAACAGGGATTGTCTGGACCTATAATTCTAACCGGCTAAAACTAGGTGTAGCCGCACTTCGGGTATTAGCCGTAACATATATACTCATTGCGTCAAAAGATATTCGCGTTTTAGTATAACGAAACTCATCATCATTTCAGCCGAAAGACCATATGCGGGATGTGTGAGCTCAGTCTTCTCAGTATTGACACTTTTCGCGCGACATAGGTACGGCGAGGACTAATCTAAAGATTGTTTTTAATATTTTAAGTAAGTAGGTACTAACTTATTCTCTTTTATTTGTGGGTGAAGTCGCGGGGAATGCTAATAATAACTGTCTTCATTTCGGAACCCGGTTACATTGTTCATATTTTCTGTTTTAGTAATATTAGGTACAAGGATTTCTTAGTTTGTAAAAATATATATTTTATATAGACACAAATAGTAGAACAATAATTTACAAATTACACAAGTGTTGTTTTTGTTTTTCTATAAACAAGTGTTTACCTAAAAACATTATGTACCACTGCTCTGAAATATGCTACTGGCTACCTATATGCGAGCGTCGGGTGGGTGGCAGCCAGCCAGCCCTGCAAAATAGAAACTACGTGACCGCTACGCGCGTAATTATGATGAGGGGGTACGCGGGGCATTCTCAGTGGTAACGCCCATTTGAGCAAGGTCAACGGTGTAATACTAAGCCTTAAATCTTTGTCATTCAGTCAACTTGTACAATTACCTCAATTTCCATAAAAAATATATCCTGAAAAAGCAAAACAAAAGTATTTTATGGATCTCGACTAGAAGTAAGCCATGCAAAATCGTCCTGAAATCCCGTAGCTATGCTGCGGTTTTTATTACTCGCAGAGTTCTCTGAAGCGAACCGGATTAGTATTCTTTTTACGTTCTTCTCACGGTTGAAACGATTGTCTCCTTTTATGTTTGTGTTATTCCATTTTATGCAATAATCCTCATGTTACCTTATTTTTTGTATACCCTTTTATCTTGTAATCCCATTTGGTTCGTTCTGTTAGATATTTTATGAATTTTGGTGTACTTTATTGGTTTGTTGTTGTGTTTTTGTTAAGGTTTTGGTGAAGTGACTGTGTTTTGTGGAAGGATTAAATTCTTTGACCTGCCGATCTATTCTGAAAAAATCTCACCGTGTAAACGTAGGTGAAGTGAGCTTGAAGTGACTTGTTAATAGTGTCAATCCCTCACTGACAGTTCACTCCACGCTCACTTCATCTAAGTTTTCACGGTGAGATGGTTACAGAATAGCAATGCTGACTATGGTTATTTTGTATAGCAAAACTAAAACCCAACTACGACAGGGCACTAACAAAGTGTAAACAAGACATCGATGTCGTTTTTTTTCGGTTTTCGTGTAGCCGACACGTTTGTCTAAATACGACAAGTAGTTTAGGAGTTATGAGGCATCAGATTAACATAGTGTGCGTGATTATTGCGTGCTTAAGAGTTAGCACGCCAGCGCCATTGGATGGCAGTGTCGTAATTTCAGTGATTTAATAGAAATATAAATAAACGTAATTATAATATTCACTGTGGCAACACTGTTAAAGTACAAATTATTAGTTTTGCTACAACCTTTTAATTGTATTTTTAATATGGCAACTGAATGTGTTATTTTACTTTGGCAATACTTAGAAATAACGGTTATCATGTTATCGTTAGTTTTAAGTGAGGGAAAATTAATTTTAAATAGTAAAATGTAGTGCAGCCAGTCGTCGTTTAGTTGGTAAATAGTACTGCAGTTGTGCGGAATAAAAGCGTTAGCAAGAAAAGAGTGTTTGTTCTACATAATATACATACATAGCCTGAGAAAATCATAACCTTCCTTCGGCTTTGCCGTAGTCGGGAAAAATTTGAGTAACTGTTTGTCATCACCAACAAACGAGACTTTCAGAAACGGATTCATCACCAGCATAGAGTAGTTTACTGTGTAACTCATTGTCATCATCTAATTCCTCCCACAGTCAGCTCGTCGAATCAAAATCAACAATCAAGTGATAAACCGTGTGTTTTTATGACTATCAACAATCTAATATCATATTCCATGCAATCTACAACTTCTAAACATCCCCTAAGATGGACGATGTGATGATACATTTATCAAAGTAACAACTTTTCTGGTCCTAAGCTGTAGCACCACAATATAAATAATGCATACACTTGACTCAAATAAATTGTGAACATCTTAAGCGGTGTTTCAGATTGGATCCCCCGTTCCTGTTATTTACATCTTTACCATAAATTATTCAGTTACGTGGTACACCTAACAAAAGAGTTTGGTGTATAGGAACAATACATACACTCATCTTTCTTATCGTTATTCTTCTGTTCGAACCGATGGAGGTACAATTTATTATTTTGACTAATTATGTGTATACGCATAACTATTAAAATGTAAGTGGAATGATACCACCGAAATTACGTGACGGACATTCGGCGTACTCACGTCTGCAATGCAAATTACGCGACATAATTGCGGCCTGAACTATGTCAAAGGTAATTTAAAAAGCATTGCAGATTTAAACACAACGTAAAACTTTCCGTTGCGTATGATTCGTCAACTAAATAAATATCTGCTCAGAGAAAGATTTTCCGGGATAGATCGCCTCTCGACGTTATCTTGGTATATCGTTACGTGACAGTACGGCTAGCGGAGGTGAACTTTATTTCATTTAATTAGGCAAACCGTCGATAGCCTTTGCTTGCCCATAACATTCCTAGGAAACACATGATCTAGTCTCACATCGCGTGACTTCATTCGTTCGTAGGTGTCACGGCAAACTCTTTTAGAGTCATTTTTCAACACACGCATACGCAGTGCTTATGCACAAAACAACACATTCGTACCGCCGGCAGGAGTAGACTGAGCCATACAAGAACAATGATGTTGATATTTTGTGTCACGGCGTGATAATTAAAAATATTATGTAATATGGTAGTACGGCTGTAGACGGTATGATAAAATGTATGGGATTATGAAGTGTCATTACACCAAATATGAAAATAGTCAAGTGTCCCGGAATGTGTTAACTTAGATATAGCAAAAAGGTTAGGTTCGGTGAATAAAATTTACTTAAAAAATATAGACTTTGAAATCATTTAGAGAAATATGTCAGTTCCATATAACCTGATGTGCCAGCTATCGACTGTACATTATCTGCAGAGTTGCGAATCTGGTTAGTTCAGAATCTGGTAAGATGAGAATCTGGTGACTTGCTCATGAGGGAAGAAATCTCCGTGTTTTCTCAAGTCATAAAAAACATGCGAAGCAGGGTGTGTTGCTAGTGAATAATAAAAAGTCGTAATTATCAATTTAGCTGCCTGTATACTTTTCTCTTTTGTTGACAATACCAAAGGTGTAAGGTACATCGTTATGGTAAAGTGAGCCATTTTTTAAAGTTGAGGGTGTTCTGATTTTATTTCTTTATTGCTGTATTTTGTGTTTTCATTTCATTAGGTCTGATGGGGGAAGTGCGGTTAAATTGATTTATGAAAATTGTCGCTTTTTGACGCTTAGTGTTGGTGTGATTACAAGAAATTGACGCTTTTTGGGGAAATTTTCTTTATTGACTCCTTCCCTCTATTTAAAACGTCTTCTAACTTATAATATAGGGGTATATATTTTTTATTTAAGTAAATGTAAAACAAGGATTTATAAATAAAAAGTTTTTAAGAATGAAAGAAAATCTCATAATATGTAATAATTATGTCTAACATTAAAGGCTCTCACAGACAGGTGCGAGGCGACAGCACCACGCGACACGAGTGCAAAATTTATATGAATACTTCATGGAAAGTTGCCCGCCTGTCGCACCAGCGGTATTACGCCAGTCTGCACGAGCCTTAAAGTCAAATAAAGTGTTTAATTCTCAATGTATGAAAATAAGATTGTCAGTAGACTTACGCAATCAATATCACGGCAGTATTTCTGCCTAGGACCCAGAATAAATTTTAGATTCCATAGATAAAAATCCTAAGGCATGTTTAGAGGCAAAAAAACAGTTCTAAGGGTTGCCGTACACCTGTTTATCTCGCGATGGAATCTTTGAATGTGCCACTTTATTGTTATCAGAAAACATTAAGGGCATTACTCCGATCCTTTCCCTTTCAAAAGTCTAACAAATCTCTTACTGAAAGTATGTTTGGTTCAAGGTAACGTCCCTTGATTTTTGGATTCTCTATTTCAACATCTCAATCGATAAAGGGAAAAAATGTAATAACTTCAAGATATAAATTGGGATCTACATACGCTTCGCTCCAATTTTTTTAAATCTTCCCACCCATCGCCAATGTTAATCATCATCAGTAAGGATCAACGACTTACAAATGATTCTTCTCAGTAATTGATTTAAAATAATACCTTAACTTATTGTACATGCTAAAATATTTTTTTTTTTTTTAAAGGCACATATCCGTGCATCTTCAATATAATTTTCCTCCCATAAACACGACGCTGAAAGAAGACGGGATGAAAAAAGAGTGCCTAGCGGAGATGAGGATGTTGAGATGGATGTGTGGAGTGACGAAAATGGATAAAGTAAGGAATCACATCATCATCACACTAATATTATAAAGGCCAAAGTTTGTGGGTGTGTGTGTGTGTATTTTTGTTACTTCTTCACGCTCAAACGGCTGAACCAATTTTTTTTATGGAGGTAGCTGGCACCCTGGATAAAGATATAGGCTACTTTTTATCCCGATATTCCCATGGGATCGAGACATACATGGGTGAAACCGCGGGGCGCAGCTAGTGAGTATATAAGAGGAAGTTTGAAAGTGGTGCCAGTGACAGAAAAGTTTAAAGAAAATCGTTTGGCTTGGTATGGGCATGTGATGAGGAGGGAGGAAACGCATGTAACTAAAACAGTGACGAATATAAATGTTGATGGGTGGAAAGGGAGAGGAAGGCCAAAGAAAAGATGTATGGATTGTGCGAGGAATGTTATGAAAGAGAAAGGAGTGAATGATAGCGTGATGGCTGACAGGGGAGAATGGTAGAAGTAAACGTGTTGCACTGACCCCAAGTAACATGGGACAAGGGCAGAAAGGAGATAAACCCGAGGCTTCTCCCTTTCCTAATTTAACTGATTTATACAACGTATCAAACAAAATCAGGATAACAGTAAGTCTAGCAACTATAATAATAATCCATCATCATCATCAACATTTCAGCTGAAAAACGTCCACTGCTGGACATAGGCCTTCCCCAAGCACCGCCACTTCAACCGGTTCTGTGCTTCCCGCATCCAGCGGATACCTGCGCCCTTCACAATGTCCACCTTGTAGGAGGAATTCCAACGCTACGTCTTCCGGTACGCGGTCGCCACTCCAGAACCTTTTGGCCCCATCGGCCAATAATAATTACTAGGTTATAATATCATAATCCTTAATCTCTAAAAGCTTTTTCAACTACCTAACAAAACAAAGTTTTCTTGAACACCAAAGACTAACCAGGTCACGAAAATAATTAAAGGCGTCATCAAAGATCTTTCCCGAAGATTACAACCTCTTTTCACAAACACGCGACTTAACGATCTAAGGCTTTGCGCAGACCTGAGACTTTAGGACGAGGGACTTTGAGGAAGTGGGCCGTAATACATCACTCCTTCCAAGCCCTGCAGTGTGGGTTAATGCATGTCATATGGCCTTGAACTTTTGGTTATATTTTAGGAAATTGCATTTCCTCTTCATGTTTTTTTACTGTTTTATGAGCAGATATTGCTCAATAGAATCAATGATGGCGCGTATCGATTAACTCAGCCCATCGCAGTCCACTGCTAGACATAGGCCTCTCCCAGGCTGCGCCACAACACCCTGTCATCCGCCTTCCGCATCCAGTCTAACCCAGCCACTGTCTTAAAGTCATCGGTCCACCTAGCTGTGTGTCCCACACTACCCTTGCGGATACGCGGTCTTCACTCCAGGACTCGTCTGCTCCATCGGCCATCGGTTCTTCAACAAACATGACCAGCCTGCCAGCAATACGCGCGTATACACGTATTAAAACATATTCATAGTAAACTTAACAAGAATCTACTGCAAAAGTTATTTTGGCCCATTTCTGGCCATGACAGTCAAAACCGTCTCGACTTCGGTGTGCGCACTGTCTAAACTATCAAAAATATGAAAGAGACCAAATAAGTATTTTGTCCTTAATTACATCTTTCTTTTGTCTTGTAATCTAACATCCCTTGTCAAAAACTTTGGCTATTTTATTACAAAGTTCCCCCTTTTCGTAATAAATACTTTTTAATATTCGCCTCTTTGGAGTTCAAAGGGATTCGACGCTGAGGCTTTTGGAGCACAGTTATTGGCTGACTGAGAACTGTGAGCGAGCCAATTCTGAATTCTTCTTTTGGTATAGAATAGGTCATACTAGTAGTAGTAAGGTTATACGATGCTTTCATATGTCCATTTGAAGCAAGTCACATACATCAAATGGTTGGAACGGTTGAAAACTCAATTAATTTAGAGTTTTCAAATGTTTTTGTCAATGAACCAATTTTTAATTTCTTTTGTTTCATGAATACATGAGTTGTATGCTTGTTGTATGAGAATAGCACACCCCATAACAAAAAGATCATGCAGTCAAAAAGGATTTACTATCTTACTCTTTTGTTATAGAACTTAGCGATGGAAAGTTCAAAACCCACATCAAACGCACAAAAAAGCATAATATAAGATTAAGGACACGTTGAAGACAAGGAAGTTTGGCAATAATTCCTTCTGCACATGTGGCTTTCCTGGTACGTCATTAACGGCATAACAATGTAAATGTCTATTAACTGCTCCTAAATTACGATGTTTATTTCTTTTTTTTTACATACTTTGACATAACCTACAATTTTAATTTAAAATATTTATTAGTGACTTGTGGACAAAATATTAATTCAGATTTGTTACAGTTGTAATGGCAATGTTGTCTTTTGGTTTAAATATGTAGGTTTTTATTTTTATTATTTTAGTAATATTTAATATAGATTCTTTTTTTAATTTGTGTATGTTAGAACGTTGTATGCTTAATAGCCTATAGCTTTATAAACCATCTTCGATTGTGTTAAGTACTTGGTACTTGTTGACGGGCCTACACTGTCCTCCCATACCCTAACACTGTAACTTGAAAACATTGTAAAAGCCCACTTTTTTTTAAAGGAGTACCGTGGAGTTTCTAGCCTGCTCTTCTCCATAGGAAACGACCAATTGGAACCGTGCACCTAGCTTCTGACGTTTTACAAGTGCCCACGTAGGTTTATGTGAAGTAAAATATTTTGATTTTGACTCATCATAGCTTTTTCGCTGGCGATCAAAATTCCTCGATGTGCTTAAATCTAAGTCGATAAAGTACATGCATAATCAGCCTATAATGTTCCCAGTACTGGGACACAGGCCTTCTCTCTGTGAGAGGGAGTGAGTCGTAGTCCACCACGCGAGCCCAGTGTGGGTTGATAGATGTCCACATCAACATCATCATTCTCCTGCCCTTATCCCAATTGATTTGGGGTCGGCGCAACATGTCCCTTTCTTCCATACTTCTCTATTAGTCGTCACCTCAGTAGTCGCTCCCTTTCTAGCCATATTATAGATGATAGATGTCCACATGTCTGCGAATTTTTGGTTCTAGGACATGCCGGTTTCCTCACGATGTTTTCCTTCACCGTTTTGATAGCAGTGGTTATGAAATTATTTACACAAAGTAAAGCGCCTGCTTGGGTTCGAAACCAGGACCGTAAGTCAGGGCGGTTAACACTGGGCCACCAGCCCACCACTGCTCTTAAATAATCAGATTAAAGTGTATTAAACACTCTCAAATACGGACCAAAATCGAAGTTTATGCTCGGTAGTGCGCTATAGCTCTTAATGCGCTCTATAAACCATATTGAATATAGGTGAATTTGGAACATAAAACTTTAGTGCAACTACATGGGGCTACGTATAGACTTAAAAAATGGAGTGAGCGTTAGCCTCACAAAAGTGACCACTCTCTAGAAAGTGACCAAGCAACTGTGCGGCCAATACCTATCCTTTTCTGCAAGCCTGTAAAAGAAAATTCAATTTGGTCAAATTACAAAGAGACAACTACTGGCCGCACATTCACTTTGTGTCTCTCTTACTTTTCGGTCTGTATGCACTGCACAAATGAATTCGCGACGCTCAGTCCGTTCTCTACGTCTATGGGCTACGTGATAACGCTGTACCATGAATGAACTGTCGTGAGAAACAACTGCCAAGCAAAGAACATGGAACAAAACGTACGGTCCCCCTTGTAGCAAATTGAGACTAGTACCATTCGAAAGGTCTTAATTTTTTTTTTATATTTATATATTTTATATGGCGACAACTCTGTAGCTCACGAGAGAAAAAAGTTATTCGACGTTTAAATATGCTGAAAACCCTTCATGAATTCACCTCACGCGCCATTCAATGATCGCATTTTCGAAAATTTTCAATTTGTTAATTGAACTACTTATGCGCTTGAGACCCAAGCAATTAGCATTATTTGGTACTAAGGTTTTGGCAGGCACCTAGATAACTTCGTAGGTCCAGCAAATGCTTGGGATGAAATAACCATCGAGAGCAACAATACCATTTAGAAATTATGTTTATTTTGTGTACCATAACAAATTTAAACAAATTGAATTGATGGCGTTTTAATTAATATATTCCTTACCAAAAAGCATACCTTAGGAAACTGGGTCAGTCTCTCTCTATAAAACAGAACGACTGGTTATTCATTGGGCCTTTAAAATAATGATTATAAAAATACATAGATGATTGAAAATGCAAAATAAAAGTGATCATAACTTCGGTATCCCATTCATTAATTAATTCATGTTTGAGTTGTTCACATAGGCTTATGTCTTCCTAATGACACCTAATCTAAAATGCTACAAGGTGGGTACGGCTTCCAAACAACCCATTGTTCTTTGGTGATCGTATTTTGTTTTTAAAAACGTCAAAGCAACCTAATAAAACCACAAAGGGGCACCTTTATTTGACCCACATATAGCCTCAGACTTCTTACCTAAGTTTGTACGGAAAATCTCTCTGAAAATATATTTAGCACTCCAAAACCCCGAGCCGGCACCAGATAGTGTACGAGCCATATCCTGGCGTCATTCAGCGTTGAAGTGTCAAACATGTGTACCATAAAACGTTTTAGAATACACCAACACCAGTTGGACTACCGCGTCACC
This sequence comes from Tiliacea citrago, assembly GCA_963921375.1. Taxonomy (NCBI): domain Eukaryota; kingdom Metazoa; phylum Arthropoda; class Insecta; order Lepidoptera; family Noctuidae; genus Tiliacea; species Tiliacea citrago. Next base: position 11,314,578 of record OY992804.1, read on the forward strand.
CCCCAAACTATTCCAATAAGGCGATACGAGGGAACTTAGGACCCAACTAAGGTTCAACTTTGAATGGTTAGTGCAACCGTCTCTTGCGCTTAACAATGTTATTTCGATTTTCAATCAAAGTAAACTAGGTCTTATTGTGGGAGTGTAAGGATGCTGTGGGGTGTATGTTTATGTTGGTTCTCAGCACACGTCGGTCGCATTCCGTTGGAAAGGAACTCAATTTTACGGTAGACATGCACTTATAGTGAACACGGAGACGTGTAAACTTGCAAGAAGTGTCAAGAGCAGAACTTAACATTAGAGCTTTCTAAATATTAAGATTTTAGAACTACGGTAATAATTTTGTATGCCATCCTAATTCAAACTAATATATAAATGCAAAAGGGAGCTTAATGTTTTGCTTTCACGCTAAAACGGCAGAAAAGATTAAGATGAAATTTAGCACATGGGTAGCCTATGACCTAGATTAGGACATAGGATACATTTTATGCCGATATTTCCTCGGGATCGTGACTTATGCGAGTGAAACCGCGGGGCGCAGCTGGTTTATAAATAAAGATACCTATTCGATGAATATTAAATACTTACGTGGCAATAACATCTTATCATGGTGGAAAAGCAACAAGAAATCTGTTGCAGTGTTGGGAAATGTTTCAAAAGTAGTTTTGCGTTTTCATTTCAGCCGAAAGACACTGCTGGACATATCCCTCCCCCAAGATTTAAATTACTGCTATTAAGGTAGATCTGTAGCTGTAACCCGCGAAATTCAAAATTTTCTTACGTTTTTTGCAATAGGCAGGTCAGTGCCAGGTTGTATCTCAATCAAAATTATATGATTTACGACCTTAACATATATGTGTTTACCTTCGTTAGATTTATTCCATAAGGAACAAAGCTCATAGGGATAAGTTTGAATGGAACAAATATAACTTAGGGAGATGTTTTAATGATTTTACTGATTATAATTCTGTAAATACTGATTTCTTACGGCTCGTGCAGACCGGCGGGATTTGTCGCGTGACGTCACACCGCTTGAATAATATCTATGAAATCGCGCCGGTCTGTACGAGCTTTTATGGTCGTGATTCATATTTTGATTGAGATACAACCTGGTACTGACCTTAACTTGTGCTAGAAGTCCTTGCTTTTCGCAAAATTTCGGAAGTACCCTATAGGTATTGATTTATTTGTAAGTATCAAAATATGTCGCTTATAATATGGCCGTATTTTTTATTGGGTTGACTTAGAAGCTTGATTTATTTAGAGCCCCAGAGGACTATAGACTTCCATATTTGATATAAATTTCAACTTGATACCTCCACGCGTTCCGAGAAAAAGGGGCTTGATTGACTGACAGACAGACAGACGGACAACGAAGTGATCCTATAGGGGTTCCGTTTTTTTCCTTTTTAAGTACGGAACCCTAAAAATGGGTGAAAATGACCAATTTTCATGACGGCCGTGACGGAACCTCTTTCCCAGGAAACCAAATCATGAATTCAAGCTTTGGTTTTGGTTAACTTATTAAAATAATTACTACTGCCTCGTTGGTCTAGTGGTTGCAAGCGCTACTGCTGAGCATGAGGTCCTGGGTTCGATTCCCAGGTCGGGCAAAGTGTTATTGGGATTTTCCAGTAGGAATTTCTCAGTAGCAGCCAGGAGTATGGATTTGTGCCCGGTTGATGGCAATAGGCTCGCCCCCTATTACATGGGACTTAAACATAACTGGCGAAATGTGGGTGCATACTTTGAGGTACAGCTCTGCCTAACCCTTCGGGGATTAGAGGCGTGATGTTAGGTAAGATTAAAATACATTTTCTGAAATAAAATTTCGTTTTTATTTCAGGGATATACGAGTAACAATAAAATTTACAACAGATTACAAATTATTCATTAATTATACTTTACCGACCACCTGCTAGTCTAATTAAAAATTCTAATTGTTTGATGTCTTATTTACCGCAATGATTGCAATCTCTGATTACGATAACTCCAATAAATTAAACAAGCAACCTGCCCATGCTTCGCACAGTTTTGCGATTTATTTACATACATAATACACGCCTTCTTCCCATGGGGGTAAGCAGAAACTATAGAAGGCCACCTGCTACGCTCCTTACATACTCCTTTTGCTTCGCGATTTATTTACTTCACGTAAATTTAATATCAATGTATATAATATTTACAATAAAACAAATCTTTTTATTGTGAGCATAAACCTATACAGACAGAAGTTAGGTAAATTACAGATCCATCATGTCCTGTCTAGTAAGCATAATACATTATGTCAACATGCAGTATAAAAAAAAACCTAGGTATCACGTGTAAAGCATCTTACAAAATAAAAACCGGCCAAGTGCGAGTTGGACTCGCACACGAAGGGTTCCGTACCATTATATATAAAAATGCCAATAAAAATCACGTTTTTTTATGGGACCCTTAAATATTTGTTTTATTTTAATTTAATTATTAATTTTCAAAGTGAATATATTATAACTAAATATTCTGTGAATATTTCAAGCGTCTATCCGTGGCCGTTATCAATATCGAGCGAAAACGAGCAAAAAAATCACCATTGTTGTATAGGAGCCCCCTTAAATATTTATTTTATTCTATTTTTTAGTATTTGTTGTTATAGCGGCAACAGAAATACATCATCCGTGAAAATTTCAACTGTCTAACTATCACGGTTCATGAGATACAGCCTGGTGACAGACGGACCGACAGACAGACAGACAGACAGACAGACGGCGGAGCCTTAGTAATAGGGTTCCCGTTTTACCCTTTGGGTACGGAACCCTAAAAATTACCTAGATGTATGGTGACAGATTGTAGGTACATACTCATTTTAAGAAAATCTTAGATCGTGTAGTAAAGGTTTGTCAATTAAAAAATTACGAAATTTATATTTCAATAGTGGGAGTTCCTTGGTGTTAAAATGTCCACAGGTTTTTATTGTAAATTTTAGATGCCATTCCAAAAAACCTTTTGCCCAGAAGAGCAGTTCTATGTGGTACACTAGATTTATATTAAGTGTACTTATATCTTTTTGATTATAGTTCACCAAATAGATTTTAATTTGTTTTAACAAATATTGTAACTTCATAGATAAAACTTGATGGAAGGGTCAAAATTTCAAACATTTTTAACATTTTTAATACACATATATCTTCCGAAATAAATTCTCTAAATGATGTTGAAAACCGCATCAAAATCTGTTGTACTATATATCTATAGATGTCTGTATAGCTATAGATGTTGGGCACTACCTTTATATCCAACAACATCGTAGCCTAAAAAATCCTACAATCTAATAAGAAATTCCCCACGAGTATTAAGAAAAGTAAAGGTAGTACATGTGGCTGTTATTAATATTAAACTACATACATAGTACACATGGCTACATATCAAGCTATCCATTTCCACTATAACCTCTCACTGTACGGAAATCCTATACAATGCGAGATCAGCTTATACTGGAATTTTGTAGCTTGATATAATTATGTAGTCGTGCGTACATAAACCACACCATATAGAAGTATGTACCTACAGGGTTAAATTACGTTACACGTGTCTTGTAGCGTGTTCTTTTTATTTAACTGTTTTTCTAAGTCGATAGGCAGATAGAATATGCTATATTGTATGATCACTAAAAGGCTTTGGTAAATTCAAAGTCAAAGCTAAATTATATATTTCAAAATTTTTGACGTTCAAAAGTGCCTCCTACGTGCCAGGAGGCACTTTTGAACGTCAAAAATGTACAAAAAAATAGAATTGATTCTAGTTGCCTCTTCCAAAAGGTAGTTTCGTATGGAAAAGAATGGGGAAGAAACTCCACCGTTACTCTTTTAAAAATGTTTTACAATATTTTGTTTGAGTACATTAATTATATGATTATATGTGAAGACGATGCACCTAGAATAAAATTACTATACCATAATAGATTTATAGTATAAAGAAAGAATATAATATAAAGAATATAATAGAAAGAATTAAAAACTAAGCCATGAAAAATAACTTAATTATGAGATAGATACATGGTGCTCACATATTTACAAACATCGTAAAAGTATGTTTTTCAAAAAAAATAAAAAAGTCAGTGTGTGAGTATAAGTAATCACAGAATGTAAAATCAATATCATAAAAATAACAAATTTTACAATAAAAATGGCAACCAGTCTGATTTGGTCTAGAAAAGTAATTAAAGTAAATAATATCAATTTGCAACAGGTTTTCTAAGTTTTCTTCCATTGGAGGCTAAAATTACGCCATTATAACACCAAGCCACAGTATTTTTTTGTGATTCAATTAATCAATCAACTCAGCCTATCGCAATCTACTGCTTGACAAAAGCATCTCCCAGGCTACACCACAACACCTTGTCCTCCGCCTTGCGTATCCATTCTGTCCCAGCCACCTTTTTAAAGTCGTCGGTGCATCTACCTGGGGGGCGTCACACATTACGCTTGCTGATACGCGGTCTCCACTCCAGAACTCGTCTGCTCCACCGCACTGGCCATTGGTCCTTCGACAAACATGGCCAGCTCTCTGCCGCTTCAGCTTGCTTACTCTGTAAGCTATGTCGGTAACTCCAGTTCTTATCCAGACAATTTCATTTCTGTTTTTATCTTTCAAAAAAACACCGACCATGGACCGCTGAGTGACCTTGAATTTAGTAGTAGTTTAGTGATTGTAACACAAAAAGGTTTTAAAAGTGTCACTGTAATTTTACCAAGAGCGATGAACTGATGCTGGTAAAAAAGATGATGGCATTGGTCTCTCGCCAAACTATATCCAATCAAAGTATAATGAAAGCCTATTCGTAAAGTAAGGTAACTCTTTTTCACCAAACCAAAGGAAACGAAGAGACGCGGAGAAAAGGTAAGGTCAGACTTATTTTATATCATCAGATTTTATATCACGAATCAGGACATTTCTAACTATATTGTCACACGTAGAATACTTATCGAATGCATGAGAATTTGCGTAGAAATAATATATTATAGGTCAATTCCAATTTCATGTTAATGTGGCCTTTCTCAAGCAAACACGTCGTACAACTTTATGTTTTAATTCTCACTTATTTTGGAAAAGTATCAAAATTTAAGAACTGAATCTTACCATTTTCTGTACAATACTAAATTCTTCGTTGATCACTTACTAGCCAAAAGACATCGGTAGACCCACCTTTGTTCATGGTTTCCTCTGGCTCGTCACGCCATTCTTTGCATGGTCTGCCACAACGCCTTCTGGCTGTGTGTAGCCAATACCTGTACAAACTATTAACTATAAATAAACAAAATTATAACGGATTCCGTAGCTAAACGGCAAAAACGAAAACCTTAAAAGCATAATATCACTGCCTGTATTCCAGAGTTTGCATTAACATAAGCACTATTACAAGCATCACCAACATTTCAATCCAATCCCACATTCCACGTAAAAAGACAGCTAATTCCAACAAAGCAACGTCGAACAAACCACTACAATAACTCGCCATCCACTCCACCCGAGCAAAAAAGCGTAACAGTGGGAAAGCAAACAAACAATACACTACTCATTGCCTAAACAATCTCGTTGGGTTCGTAATGACGGAAGCCTGGCGCATTATTCCACATCATTCAGAGTAACGCTGCTACGCTGAGAACTCACTTTGATTTCATTTTACTTTTTGCTAGTGGATTTTTTTGTATAGTATTGGTATTTTCTGCTACAAGTGTTTGACTGTGATATAAAGAGCCATCATCTTCTTGCCTTTCTTGTTAAGGGTCGGTGCAGCAGGTCTTTCTACCTTCCATACATCTCTCACCAACTGTTATCTAATCGCTTCTTTCTCTATGTGTTTATTATTCTAGCGTATGGCGCTCGTGGGTTGCAGCTGAAAATCAGCGTCAGGTGGTACACCTTGTGTTGTCATCTGACATTATGCTGAATTGAGGCCCTTTTGGCATTATAAATTGTTTTCTATTTTTATAGTTATAGGGTGTATTTTTGCTGTAATGCCAATAAACGCTTTTTTTCTTTCTTTCCTAGCCATTTTCGTTCACACAATCCATCTCTCTTTACGTTGGTTTATATTTTTCTTCTACTTGTAGCATACTAGGTACGTATAGCGAGACCCCATCCTGGAAAAAAGAAGCATACATCGAATCATTCTTATTAAATACTTGTTTACGAAATCTTTAAAGGTAATCCACTAACCTTAGATTATTTACATGTCTAGATAGAGCGTCGCGCTGCAAATTAATTAATAAAACAAACAAGCCAACTTTGTTATGCTGGTGTGCGTGACAGCTACGTCTTACACTCGCGCCACGTCATTGTGTTATTATAGTGTGCGTGCATTTTGCGGCCAACAGTTGGACGCAATTTTTTTCAACGAGTTCCCAACTTTGACTGTCTGTCTGGACATGTTTATATCTTTGGTAATAACATAACGACAATTGTAGGGGAATATTTTGCTAAGAACACGTCTTTCGGAAAGAGGGACGAACACATAAACGTTATTATAACTATTACCGCAAAAAATAGCCCTGGGGGTCTACTCCGAACATAAAACCGAAGTATCGGCTAAATGTTCGGCCGTTTCTCGACTACGGCTAACTATGGCAAATTACAACGAAAAAAAAAAAACGACAGTCAAATAGATAAGCCAAAGTCAAAAATGTGACTTGAAGTCGGGTATGGACTCAAAGTCAAAAAATGAAAACTTTGGAAGTTATAAAACGGCCCAACTTTCAGCCGATACCTCGGATTATCGCTTAGGAGTAGACCCCCTGTTCTCAGAAGTACATTTTCTTATCTTCTACAAACTCAATGGGGTATATTTTTAGATAAATCCAAATACGTTTCCCGCAGAATCTAAAACTCGCACTATTCAATTCCTTAGTACGGCCACCGTTTGGACGTTAGTGCCTCAGTAACTACTTGTAATTTGTTCGCTTCGTACCAAATGAGAAATGAGTGGGCCCACGGGTGAAGCGTGAGATTCCCAAGAATAACTCAAAAGGTATTACCGACTGTAACTCAGTGTGCGAATGAATCAGTGCGATCGTTGATTTTGATAGCAGATAGCATTGCAGTGTGGGTTTTTCTTGAGTTTTATTTAGTTTTATAAGGAGGAGAAAAGGTATGTTTTAAAATTAACAAAATAAATTGCCAGGTCTTTTATGAAAGTGTAAAAAAGGTGCCCTGAATGGGAACCCGTCCTCTTTTAAAAATATCAAGCTGTAACTATAAATGTACCGTGTGGTGCCGGACGTAAAGAATAGCACCACCCTATTTCTTCCCGTGGGTGTCGTAAAACGTGGTGGGTGACTTACTAGAGAATGGGCAGTAGCGTTCTCTACAGGGGCGACGGCTTCATACAACCCCATTCCTACCGGCTTCCCTTCGGAACAAAGACTCTATCTGAGTTTACTATTACTAAATAATATAGTACATAGTCACATAAAAACGCGTACGCGTTTTTAGGATAGACTATAGGTATCCTAAATCGCGAACACAGTTTACATTTTCTGTTTTAACTAAGAATTCCGAAAAATTTATATGGCGTTAAATTAAGAAAATTAAAGGAATGACAAACATTTTTGAGGTAATTTTGATGTTATCTTGAATTTATGTGAACTGAACAACTTTTTCTTCGGCTTCCCTCTAATGGAAGTTGTACCTTCGCTACTGGTTCTCTATGCATTTTATCACCATACTGCGATTGCCAACCCACCTGCCAAGCGGGGCGATTATGGTAGACCCCCATGTCCAGCAGTGGACGTCTTTCGGCTGAAATGATGAATGACTATAAAGACGCCTATGTTTAGCTGAAATATGTAACCAAGGGATAATAATGTTATGTTGCGATGATCATGCTTGTGGTTTCAGAAGAAGTAGCGGATTATTAGGTACCTTATACAATGTGTAACTGAATTAATGCACATTATGGAAGTAGTTTGTTCAGAATCGTTTACTGAATCGATTTTTGTAATTTTTAATATACATCATTTTTTATCCCAAAAATACGTAAAACTACTTACGTAAATTATAGTCACACTTCCGTTGTACAGTTAAAACAAACCAAAATGAACATTAGCGCTCATGCCCACGAGAAGATTTTTTGCCGAAGCTAAGCCCGGCGTCAAACCGGGTCTACGTCCGGTCGTCAGTGGTGTATGGGACACTATGAGGCCATGCACATGACGCCGGCGCTAGCGCCGGTTCACCGCTCAACCGGGTACGGTGCACGCCGCGTCTACGCCCGGTGCGCAGTAAAGTATGGCAGTGTATGAGCGCATGTACACGAGACTGGAGCTACGCCCGGCGCGTGCCGACTAAGGGCTCCTGCCCACGAGACAGTTTTGGTTACATTACAAATCTACGCACCTACACAATCGCACACGTATAAGGGTCTAGCGTAATGGCTCCTGCCCACGAGACGGTTTTAATATGGCCCGGCTTTTTGCGCCGGGTAGAAACCGTCGGAGCTTGCACACAAGACGGTTTGTACACGAACCGGATTCATGGAGGTGCAGCCTTAGTCGGCACGCGCCGGGCGTAGGTACGGTCTCATGTACATGCGCTCATATACTGCCATACTTACTGGCAAGGTGGGTTGCCTCAATAATATAACCATTCAATGGATCAAAGAATACAGCGGTTCGCTAGGTAACGATGCAGCCGACGAACTCGCAAGAAGGGGGTCTAGCATGGCACCAGTGGGACCTGAACCCATCGCGCCACTCCCCTTCGGTTATCTACGTACTCTGGTAAAGAAACGAACCAGGGACCAACATCACAAACTATGGTTGGACCAAAGTGAGTGCAGGCAGGCAAAGGAGGCACTCTCTACTATCGACGGCCGCCTCACGAAACGGGTTCTACAACGTACTAAACAACAGCTGCGTACAGTTACAGCGGCTATAACTGGCCATGGGTCATTTAATAAACACCTCTTTGTCATAGGTGTCACAGACAGTCCGCTGTGCAGGGCCTGCATGGAGGACGAGGAGACAGCAGCTCATGTACTGTTAAAATGCCCGATGGTCGCCACATACAGGGCAAAGTACTTCGGTAACCCAGGTATCCTACGTGAGGTTGTCAGTAACACCAAGGCGTTGCTGGCCTTCCTTGAGGAGCTGGGGTGGATCGAATAATCGATTTTCCCACCCGTACGCAAAATACGCGCATTGATGTGGAGTTGCGGACACCAGCCCGTATTACCTATTACCTATTAACGCTTAGCTCTGGCGAAAAATCGTCTCGTGGGCATGAGCGCTAAGGCTGCACCTCCATGAAACTGGGTTGTGTTCAAACCGTCTTGTGTGCAAGCTCGAACGGTTTCTAACCGGCGCCGGCAAAAAACCGGGCCGTGTTAAAACCGTCTCGTGGGCAGGAGCCCTTACGCTAGACCCTTATACGTGTGTGACTGTGTGTGTGCGTAGATTTGTAATGTAACCACAATTTTCTACCCGATCAGTATAACTAATTTAATAAATAAACAATGTTTTGTACATAATATTAAACATGGAGTTCTAATTGGAGTGTTTGGTGGTGTGCGTTAATTCCGGGAAATGTTGTTTAAACGAAACAAAAAAAAAAGAAATTCATATATTGAAGTCAAATTATAAAGATCACAAACGTACTAAAGAATATGGGAGTACAAGCAGCTATAAACAGAATTCCAAGTACTTTTTTTTTAAATAAACCCAATCTTTACATGAATACTTATTAGGCACACGTCACTTCATAAATTTGAAAAGATGAATGAACATTGATTTCAAAGAAAATAAATTATGGAATATAATGATGAATGAATGTCTTGAATCTTATGTCACGAGGAAATTTGTTTTTTGGCGTACGTATGTTTTTTCTTCTTAACTAATGTAATTACACCAACAATCCAAACATAGGGACATGCCAGTGGTAGATATACATTAATATTGACTGATTTGACATTTCAAATGATTTTGTTCGTTTTTTCAATTTGGAGTTTAACATTTGCACCTGTCAAATTAGTATCTAGGATTAAAAAACGAACTTTAGTATCATTCATCAGGGAGAATACAGAGGAATATGTTGGTACGGAATGAACACCAACGACCACTTTTTAGCATTCAGTTTAATATCTTTCGACCGATCTTCATACTTTGACTAAATTGTAATCACAGCTGTCATTCTTTGACAGTTATATAAAACGGCTATAACACGGCAAAATAGCGTATCATCATTTCACCCAAAAGACGTCCACTGCTGGACATAGGCCTCCCCCTATGGGGGGGTGTTTGCCATAATCGCCACGCTTGGCAGGCGGGTTGGCGATCGCAGTATGGTCTTAAAATGCATAGAGTACGCTGCTGCCCATTGTCTAGTAAGTTCCTTAGTCGCCTTTTACGACACCCACGGGAAGAAATGGGGTGGTGCTATTCTTTACGTCCGGCACCACACGGAGCGTATGGTGTCAATTAACTTAACAATTAATTTCCCTGACTTTACGAACATAGATGAAGCAAAAGGCGTTTAAGAGACAAAGCAGATGGCATTCTGTGATTTCTGCCAGTCCCCATGGAAAAAGGTATGAGTTTATGTTCGTATGGATATATCAATCTCAGTTATGAACAGGCTTCTAAAAATTAGACAAGAATTTCTCAAAAATAATTCCCATTTCAAGGAAGTGATTTACCAAACATACGGCGCTACCCACGAAATGTTTCTAAGAATAATCTTCATAACTCAATTACATCAAAAGATGAATGATTCCCATCTTGTGCCCGTAATGCATTCCCAGAATTACCTTAAAGCATACATTTGATAAGAAAAACACGTAGAACACATTAGTATGACGAAATATGATTGATTTTCATTTCGCGTGACAATATTTGCTTATCAAAGTCAAATTAAAGAACGTGGAAAATATACTGGCAGAAAAGAAGTTAAAAGTTCGTTTTGTTTTCATTTGAAGCTTGGAATGAAAATAAGACTAGGAGATTTTATCATAGAAAGTTTAGATTCAAATACGAAAATAGAACTAAGTTTAGCTTCAACACTAGAAACACATAAGCCTCGGAAAGCACGTTAAGCCGTTGGTCACAGCTGTCATTCGTGGATCTTTTACAGTCGTTACGGGTCGTCAGAAGCCCGAAAGACTGACAACCAGTCTTACCAAGGGGTATCGTATTACACAGTAACTGGGTTGTGGAGGTCAGATAGGCAGTCGCTCCATGTAAAATAACGGTATTCAGCTGCATTCGATTAGACTGGAAGCTGACCACAACATAGTTGGGAAAAGGCTAGGCAGATGATGACTAGAAAAACATAAAGCCTGGAAAACAATATGCTATGTAGCAGCATAAAAGCATGCTGATTTGGAGCCGCTTACCTCATCATCATCATCATCATCAGCCTATAGCAGTCCACTGTTGGACATAGGCCTCTCCAATTGCACGCCATTCAGCTCGATTCTCGGCAACTCTCATCCATCTGCCACCAGCCACCCTGCTAAGATCGTCGCTCCACCTAGCCTGAGGGCGTCCCACCTTACGTTTACCGATTCGCGGTCTCCACTCAAGAACACGTCTACCCCAACGGTCATCGGTTCTACGGCTAATATGGCCGGCCCATTGCCATTTCAGCTTGCTTATTCTGTGGGCTATGTCGACAACTTTGGTTCTCTGCCGGATCACCTCGTTCCGGATTCGATCCCTCAGAGAGACTCCAAGCATAGTCCGTTCCATAGCTCGCTGAGCGACCTTGAATTTATGGACCAGCCGTACCGTGAGTGTCCACGTTTCGGCTCCGTAAGTCATAACAGGCAGGACGCACTGACTGAAGACCTTCGTCTTTAGGCTCTGTGGAATACGCGACGAGAAGACTCGACGAAGCTTCCCAAATGCTGCCCAGCCCAGCTGAATTCTTCTGCTAACCTCCCTCTCAAAGTTGTTTTTACCAAATTGCAAAGTCTGCCCGAGGTAAACGTATTCTCGAACAACCTCGAGAGCACCGCCATTAACAGCAATCGGTCCCGGTGTGACGTGTTCGTTGAACATAACCTTGGTTTTGGCCAAGTTCATCCGGAGACCAATGCGTACAGAAGAATCAACTAGGCCGTCCAGCATCTGCTGCAAGTCATGCAGCGATTCAGCCAGTATGACGATGTCATCTGCAAATCTCAAGTGTGAGATGTACTCGCCGTTGATGTTGATGCCACGTCCTTTCCAGTTCAGCGTCTTAAACACATCCTCCAATGCGTTAGAGAACAATTTCGGGGAAATAACGTCCCCTTGTCTCACCCCTCGACGCAGGGGATATGCTCAGTTCGCCGATCCTGAGTTTGGACGGTCATAGTCTCGTTCTCATATAGACATCTCAACACTTGGATGTATCGCCAGTCAACTTGGCATCGCTGCAGAGGCTCCAAAACAGACCAGGTTTCGATAGAGTCAAAAGCCTTCTCATAGTCCACAAATGCAAGACATAGGGGCCGATTATACTCTTCGGATTTTTGTATAATCTGTCGCACTGTGTGGATGTGGTCTATGGTACTGTATCCTCCTCGAAACCCAGCCTGCTCCGATGGCTGAAACTCGTCGACTCTTCGCGCTAGACGATTCGTAACGACTCTTGAAAACAACTTATATACGTGGCTAAGGAGTGAAATGGGTCTGTAGTTCTTTAAAAGGGTCTTATCACCCTTTTTAAAGAACAGTATAACCACACTCCTTCGCCACACTTCTGGAGTTCTCCCAGAGAACAGAACAGAGCTGAAGAGCTCCCGAAGCTCTTTCAGTACAGGACTTCCTTCCGCTTTCAGTAACTCGGTCGTAATCCCATCCTCATCCCATCCTCGCTTTTCCATTTTTAAGCTGTTTAAGAGCCGTCTCGATTTCGTCTTGGCTGATTTCTGGCAGGTCTTCCGTAAAATGGCGGGTTAAAGTGGCTCTGGGATCCTCATTTTCGGGATCAGGTCGAGATGCGTGCGATGCGTATAATTGGCCGTAAAAGTTTTCTACTTCCGAAAGGACCTCCGGCTTCGAAACGACGACATCCCCACTGAATTTGGTCAACTTCGTCAGGTGGCTCCTCCCAAGTGACTGGACGAACACTTTCGATCCCCGATTTTGCTCAATAGCTTTCTCTATAGAGCGCGTATTGGCGCGTCGGAGGTCGCGTCGTACCAGTGTTTTATTTGTTTGTTCAGTGCCCGTTGTTCCGACGAAGTGATAGGTGGGTTTTGACGTCGTTCCGTCATGAGCTCCAGAGTCTCTTCCGAAAGTTTGGACCTCTTGCCCGTACGCCGCATTTTACAAAATCGCGTACCTTCCTCCCTGAGGATTTCCGCCATTTGGTCAAGCGCCTGGTCAACGTCATTTGTAGTTTCCACGGCAGCAAATCGGTTCTCCAGGTCTAACTGGAACGCTTCAGATCCTAACATAGTTTGCAGCATGTTTGGACGGAGCCTAGACTTCATCAACCGAGTTCGCTCGAGCTTGAAGTCAATATTCAGAGAGCCTCCGACAAGTCTGTGGTCACTGCCAGTGTTGAACCTGTTGATCACTGAGACATCCCTGAATATATGCTTTTTATCTGATATGATGAAGTCTATCTCATTTTTCGTCATATTATCGGGGCTTCGCCACGTCCACTTCCTTTGGGACTGTTTCTTAAAGAAGGAGTTCATCAAGAAAAGCCTCTCCTTCTCAAGATTTCTGCTGCCAAACCCGTAGGATCCTACTACCGATTCGCTTCAATCCTGTACTCCCACTTTAGCGTTAAAATCCCCCATGAGAACGTTGTAGTGGGCCTTAGTAGTGCAATGCAAGGCCTTGGAGATGTCCTCGAACATTTGCTCCACTTCTTCATCCGAGTGTACCGCGGTCGGTGCGTAAACCTGAACAACCTTGAGGCTATACCTCTCAATCAGTTTCACTACGAGGTACGCTACCCTGCTCGAGACACTCGAAATTTCTCGAACTCGAAAGGGATTTGTTTACCAGGAACCCGACTCCGCCTTGGGATAGCTGGTCTCGAAAATACATAAGATGGCCCGATTCAAGGGTTATTGTGTCCTCCCCCTCTCTTTGGACTTCACTCAACCCAAGAATGTGCCACCTTATTTTTCCGAGCTCTTCTTCTAGCGGCACTAGGTGGTCATCGAGCCGTAACGTCGTCCGTTATACGTTGCCAAGGTCAGTTGGGTTTGGCGGCCACTCGTAACCCGGGGATTCTTCGCAGCCCCTACCTCGCCGTTACCGTGATCGCCGCCAAAATCAGGCATAGCAAGGCGGCCGGGAACTGGGGGCCGTGGTTGATTTTGACTTGCCATTTGGAGGGTTTGCCCATAATCGCCACGCTGGGCATGCGGGTTGGCGATCACAGATCGCAGCTTCTCGCACTAGTGATGCAGCGAAGTTTTTATTTAGAATGGTTATACCGACATTTTTCGATTGTCAGAGCCGCGTTTGTTTGTCAGCAGGGTGCACCACGAGCAGGTGAGGTTGACTTGGGGCACTGAGGTGGTAAGGGTGCCCCCTTACACCCAACCGATTACCTAGTAGTACATATTAAGCATGTGTATACGAAAAGAGTATGATCCTTTTTAGGGTTCCGTACCCAAAGGGTAAAACGGGAACCCTATTACTAAGGCTCCGCCGTCTGTCTGTCTGCTGTCTGTCACCAGGCTGTATCTCATGAACTGTGATAGTTAGACAGTTGAAATTTTCACAGATGATGTATTTCTGTTGCCGCTATAACAAAAAATACTAAAAAACAGAATATAATAAATATTTAATGGGGCTCCCATACAATAAACGTGATTTTTTTGCTCGTTTTTGCTCAATATTGATAACCGCAACAGGTCGACGCTTGAAATATTCACAGAATATTTAGTCATATATTCGCTTTAAAAATAAATAATTAAATTAAAATAAAACAAATATTTAAGGGGGGCTCCCATACAACAAACGTGACTTTTTGCCATTTTTATAGATAATGGTACGGAACCCATCGTGCGCGAGTCCGACTCGCACTTGGCCGGTTTTTCACCCACAGAAAGCATGCTGTAATAATCATACATACTACTTACTAGCAAAAGCATGCTTTTTAATAGCATGTGTATTTCAGCCTTTAAATCAGGTGGGTTAATGTGGATAAGCAAATGAATAATCGTGTCACGTTGTGTTTTGATATAAGAAGGGCTCGTAGTAAAATAATCAGCCGCATGGTTCGATTTAAGGTAAAGCAACGCTTGCCGAGGTCCGACCGTGGATGGGTGACCATTCATTACATATCAAGACCCCCCGTGCCTCGGCAAGCACGTTAAACCGCTGGTTCCAGCTATTATTTGTAGATCTTTGACAGTCGTTACGGGTAGTCAGAAGCCCGAAAGTCTGACAGCCAGTCTTACCAATGAGTATCGTATTATACTCCGTAAATAGGTTGTGGAGGTCAGATAGGCAATCGCTCTATGTAAAATACTGGTATTCAGCTGCATCCAGTTAAGCTGGAAGCCGACTCCAATATAGTTACGAAATGGCTAAGAAGATGATGTTATGTTTTGACATAGATACCAAATAGAGGGTGAAACTAAAAGGAACTACAGTACTACTACTATATGAAACAGATACTCAAGAGTATTATGACATAAGCAGATAAACATAATACGGAGCACGACAAAATATAACTAACTGTACCGAAATGTGACGGAAAAACGTCATAAATAAATTGGATGGTTGTGTGAAAGACGATATAGCTAGAAAGCGCGTGAATTCTGAAATGACACCTGATAATCTCAAACTCAAAGCATTTATTTCAATTAAACCAATTACAGGCACTTTTGAATTGTCAAAGAATCGGTCAGCTAGTCTGAAAGTTGAAGCTATTTGCCCATTCCAAAACGTAGATCTCTATGGAGAAGAACAGCCAAGAAACTCCAAAGACACTCTTAATCAAGATATTACAAAATCCTGGGTATATTATTCTTGTTGCATTTATATGTGAGAACAATGTAAAAAAATAAATTAAATAAAATGCAATTCAAAATAGAAAATTAAAATATTACAAATAAGGGCAGATGAGATGACCAGTCTCAACTGATGGCGCCCATTCACGAACATGACGCCTAGATCAGCACCATCCAGCTCAACCATTTTGTAGGGAACACACGCGCCACCATCAGCGAGACATTTAAGTGAGCATGACAGAGAGAGACGTTTAGAAGAAGAACCCAGTCATGGTGCGTGGAGCCCAATGTAATTGAGATAAGGGATGAAGATCGAAGACTTAGGATGCCTATAAGAACAAAAAAACGGCAGAAGACTGAAGATAATGAGAAAACAGGAAATAAAACTCAATCTAAAGCAAAATAAAAACAAAATAACCCAATTATAGTAAATACAAAGGTACAATAAGGTAAAATAAAGAATACATAAATAAATAAAACCAGGGCTCATTACACTAAAAAGCTGTTAAACTTTTCCCAAATACTGTTAATGAAACCTAAAAAGTAAAATATCCTAGTTCTCGACATCTTAGCATCCTATAATTTAATTCAACACAGAGAGATGGTAACGCGGTTAATAGCGGTAACTTGTCACTTTTAATCGCTACAGCTCAGATTTCTTTCGGCCAAGTCTTACGTAAATCCTCTTTAAGATACCTACTATTTATCAGTGACTAGAATTAGCACGGCTGAAAAAATTGTGAGGAAGAATATATTGTTAGGTCGGCACTTTATTTTTAGAGCCTGGTATTTTGTTGTAATAAAGGAAAAACAAATGAAAAACACGTTTGAGATTCTTTCTTACCCGACTGCCAAAGAAGGAGGGTGTTTTTATAGAGTACCTATGTAAGTATGTATGTTTAATTCTTTGGCACGCTCTGTAGCCTAAAAGGCTTGATGGATCTTAAATTCATTTGTCATTTGGGTGCCTTTAAATTATTTGAGCTATGTTAAAAATTATCATATCATCGTCAGTATCGCTTTGATAGAATTTACTCGGTTTCAAGATAAATTACCAAGCTAACCAAAATACGTCTTTAAGTATTGGACTTTAGAAACCATAATACCCACGTCTTTGTCTTTATCAGACAAGCTCACAATGAAACCGAGTCTTCCTAACGACTTGCTCTTTCCTTAATTACCAAAATCATTCCGGATACGCATTCTAAACCCAAACCCAAATACAAAAGTTTCGTATATCCTAAATACTTTCACTGAAACACCAAATCATGCGGTGGGGACGGAACATTTACATATCATTAAGACAAAAGTACTTAAATTAATGCTAGGTCAATGTTGGGATGGAGATTTTGGCAGTTTATCTGTTGGCAAGTCCATTTGAGAGATGTGAATGATCTCAAATAAGCTAAATTGTTGCCTCCCTGGTCGGTGGTCTAGATAAAAGAAGAATGGCACTTCTGGAGTCACTTAATTTCAGAAGCGATCATGAATGCAAATATGAAGGTACATTATAAATGAAATGATTTTATTTCTGTAAGTAGGTTTATACAAACACTTTTACAATTCAATCATATTGTAACCCGTTCACGAGCGTTGGCAAAATATTTGCCACAGCAGTATTTTGAATCTGGGGCGTAATCGATTTGACATAATGATATTTTTATTCTACGTACTACTAGCGCCATTACCCAAAAACATCTTATGGTTCGTTTGATTTCGTTAATATTTTTGTATTTTTATGTCTCTGTAATAATTATTGACCATGCTATTATATTCACAAAATATTTCGTATAAAAACTAAACAATATTAGGATAATTACTCGAAAAACTTGAGCTTGCCACTGCCTTGCGCTCGTGGCAAAATAGTTCCCTATGCTTGAATAGGTCTGTGGCTGTGGACAAATATTTGACAATGCATTGTTTTGTTCCTGATTTCAGATGTTATTACGAAGAAAAAATCTAAGGCATATTATTATTTTATATCTAATAAATAAAACTGTGAAACAACTGGTACGAAAAGAATGATCATAATTATTTTTCTTATGTAAAAGAGGAAGAAGCCAAGCCTTAGAATTTTTTTTTTTAAGTTTAGTTTTTTGTAAATGTTTATGTTTTGCGACTAATAAATATTTTGATTTATTTTTATTTTTATTCAATTAAGTTTCAGTAGTAGAGCATTGGCAATATAAAATATATAGTTTAATAGCGGACATTGGCAACTATATTGCCAAATAAATATATAGATGTGGCATAGACAAACATATTGCCACCCCCCATAAAAGTAAATAGGCGTATCTGTAGGGGCGCAATTGTTAAGAAATGTTTTGTAGAGGACCTCTAACTACGTCAACACTCATTAAAACAAAAAAAAACTACGTATGTCGTACCGCCCGTTAAAGGGTTTAAACACTAGATGAGGTCGGTGTTTCCTATCTGACTACTCTGAGAAGAAAGGCGGAAACAAGCTCAGAGCTCACAGTCTCTTTTAAAGTCGAGACAAAATCTTGGTCAGATCATGTGAAGACCATATAGATTGGTGTCTGAAATGGTTTTTTGAGGAAAGAACCACACAGATTGAATGGACATATCCAGTCAGTGTACGCATTTGTAAGTAATCGTGCAGCTCAACTCGGCTCAACGATTCGACGAACAATACCAAAGAAAGGACATTTGGGTAGGCTGTGAGTGGACCTATCCAGTCAGTGTACGCATTTGTAAGTAATCGTGCAGCTCAACTCGGCTCAACGATTCGACGAACAATACCAAAGAAAGGACATTTGGGTAGGCTGTGAGTGGACCTATCCAGTCAGTGTACGCATTTGTAAGTAATCGTGCAGCTCAACTCGGCTCAACGATTCGACGAACAATGCTAAAGAAAGGACATTTGGGTAGACAGCATAAATCACTCAAACTGCCAGACCATGATATATACGAAGAGAAGAGAAGAGAGAAAGATCAGATATATATTATATGAAGCCATTAGAGGGTTTTACTTCGTATACCTGAGGGGCTCGTGGCTAAGTGACAACAGCCGCACGAGTTGAGCGAAAGTTATAAGTTATGCTTGCCGCAATCGGTTCGTGGATGGGTGACCATTCATTACATATTGAAACTCCTCCGTGCCTTGGAAAGCACGATAAGCTGTTGGTTCCGTTTGTCATTCGTAGATCTTTGACAGGCGTTACGGGTAGTCAGAAGCCCGAAAGTCTGATAACCAGTCTTACCAAGAGGTATCGTGTTTCCATAACTGGGTTTTGGAGGTCAGATAGGCAGTCGCTCCATGTAAATTTCTATTATTCAGATTCATCTGGTTAAACTGGAAGCCAACCCAAACATAATTGGGAAAAGGCCTAGGTAGATTGATTGACTTATTTAGGTTTCCGTACCTCAAAAGGCAAAAACGGAACCCTTTTTTATAGGATCACTCGTGTGTTTGCCAGTTTGTCTGGCCGTCTGTCACAGCCGATTTGCTCCTAATCTACTGGACCGAAGTTGAAACTTGGTACACATACGAATTTCTTTGACCCAAATACGGACGTGTAACTGTATTTTGTAACTGAATAAATGAATTTTGAATATGGAGGTCACTTTTGGGGGCAAATTGTAAAATTAAAATAGTTTTGCAAACTGTACTATTGTGACATATCAAATGAAAGGGCTTGTTGTGATCTGAGGGTCTCAAATATATATATATATTTTTTTTGTATAATTAATTTTAAATTAATTTAAGAAAATAGCCCTTATCTCCGATACTACAACGCCTAAAATATAGAAAAATACAGAAAATAATTGTTTACTTATAGATTACAGGAAAACTTCTAAGAAGTCTATGGTATTCAAATAACATGGTAAATCTTCCAATATTTTGTGTACAAAGTTACATTTACAGTTGGAATGTATAGGAGAACATGTTTTGCAACTACAATATTGATTTTGTTCTTGGGATAAATAAAATTAATCCAAACTTCCAACTAGGTACGTTACCCTTCATTATGCGTGGTCCGATACGCACTTGGCTGGCTTTATTTATTAAACTGCAAAACGAAATAAATATTCTGTATCTAAACGCAATTATTAGAAATATCTCAACAGAGAACCTGGGACAACCAAGTATCTCAAAGTTACCAAAATATAATTTTGCTACCGAGAACAACTTTAATGCGCAAGCGTCTGCTACATGGCGCCAGTCATTTATAAAAAAATTACCGAGTCGGACTCGCGCACGAAGGGTTCGGAACCATTATCTATAAAAACGGCAAAAAAATCACGTTTGTTGTATGGGAGCCCTCCTTAAATGTTTTATTTTAATTTAATTATTTATTTTTAAAGTGAATATATTATAACTAAATATTCTGTGAATATTTCAAGCATCTAACTGTTGCCGTCGTCAATATCGAGCAAAATCGAGCAAAATCGAGCAAAAAAATCACGTTTGTTGTATGGGAGCCCCCTTAAATATTTATTTTATTCTATTTTTTAGTATTTGTTGTTATAGCGGCAACAGAAATACATCATCTGTGAAAATTTCAACTGTTTAACTATCACGGTTCATGAGATACAGCCTGGTGACAGACGGACAGACAGACAGACAGACGGCGGAGGCTTAGTAATAGGGTACCCGTTTTACTCTTTGGGTACGGAACCCTAAAAAGCTTCGAAATTTTTTAGTAGACAAAGCTATAGTGTCACGGATTTTTTAATGGATAAAGGAATTTCTAGATTACTTACATATTTTTTATAATGTTTACAAATTATAAAAATATAGACATTTAATTTTTATTTAAAGTATTTTTTATTTTGACTGCAGAAGAATTGTGTGTAAATAACTATTGAAGTACTTCATAATTCAATCATAATTCAATTATGATAATAGACATTGTTTTTATTACTAAGTACTTGCCATCTCTATGGTATTTTTGTACTTTTGCATGCCTTCTGGCTAAATATGGCTGTTTTTAATAATATTTTTTATATCACCGTGTTTTTGTACCCATATTTGCGAAGTAAATATCTAATCTTATCTTATCTACCATCAAACTGAATATACCGCAGCACACATCTTTCAAGCCTTCCGGCTTATAAGGCTGAGGCACATTGGCAGTAAGTAAAATGGGTTGCAATAAAAATTTCTTCACGAATGATGATACTTAAAATACGTCCGGCGCACCCTACATTACCAACCTCTCTAACACACGAACCTGTTTTCCGGGAATATCTCGTATTGCTCGTATACATTACTGGTAACTCGACGTATTCCTTGCAGGACGTTATATTAAGGTTAAAATGCAACAAATTAAGCCACCAAATGTTCTACCGAAATTCAGTAGTTTTTGAGTTTTTTTTAAATAAAGTAATGACAAAAATTACGAAAAATATTTAAAAAGTTTTAGGTATTTTTGAACGTTTAATTAACAACAAAGACCAGCTACGGCATCAGCTATGGTAGTAACTAAAATTCCAGTACAGTCGCGTCGTAAACCATTTTTAAATTGGATTTTTCATAAAACAACTAAAAACCTAATTAACTCAAGAAGTACTGAATTTCGGTAGAACATTTGGTGGCTTAATCTATTGCATTTTAACCCTACTATGCCGTCCTGCAAGGAATATGTCAAGTTACCAGTAACCCTGTATAATATGCGTATAATGTTCCTACTTCTGGAACGGAGATGTTCTCTCTGTGTGATGAAGGGGCCATATGCGGGCTAAGTGCGGGTAGGTTAATGCCTCATGTCTTAGAATTTTTGCTTCTAATCACGCACTTCCCCTTTTTTATCGAATTACATAACATAATATCACGCCTGTATTTCCCGAAGGGTTAGGCAGAGGTGTACCTATACACCCACTTTTTGCCAGTCATGTTCAAGTCCCATGTAACAGGGGGCGCGCTTATTAATATCAACCGGGCACAAATCCCAGACTTCAGGCTGCTACTGAGATTTATTAGAAAAACTCAATAACACTTTGCCCGACCCGGGAATCGAACCCAGAACCTCATGTTCAGCAGTAGTACTTGCGACCACTAAATCAACGAAGTAGCCTCTACATAGTACTATAATTATGTACTCATATTATCCGTAATAGCGTGAGCGACGTGCATCTATGACATCAAAATTTCCGGATCGAAAACGCTTAAACCAAATTTGTGCTACTCTCACAGACACTGCACTAGGTCTATAAACATCGCAATTTTTTTTCGCGGCTTGCGTTGCATTTTTACCTTTTTTGTAGTAACATTTTAAAATGTATCGAATTTCTTCATTAGATTCACTCATCTTGACAGTACGAAAAACAAAATGAAAATCACACATTTACCTAATTTGAATTTGGAATTATGTTCTTTAAAGTTTAAACCTTTAATGATACCAAAACCAGCCAGATACAAACAGTATAGCCAAAGAGATTTTATTAAAAGTTCATACATACTATAATGCGAAAAGACTTTTTCCCCAACCTATTATTATTGTTAGTTTGTATTTAAATATAGTCCTTTAAATAAAGTAAAAGTATATTTCATTGTTTTATAGGCGATGAAAACAAATTACACAGTGTAAAGAGTCCTGCGGGCCGAGCACGGGCGTGCCAAGACGTTTGTGATTAGACATGATGAATTATGTTTTATCGCTCAAACTGTGATAAAATGTGTGACTCAAGTCATGTCACAGTAGGCCGTGCTCGCCCCACTGGGTGGGTTTGAATCCAAAACCAAGGAATCGAAACCTCCCACACTGACTTATTGCTTGTTTAAATTAGATGAAATTCGTCTACTTTTACAATGTTTGTAAATATGTGAGCACCATGCCTAATTAATTTATCTGTCATTGCTTCATTTTTAATTCTTTTTACCTATTGTGATGTCGTAATTTTATTGTATGTGCATCGTCTTCGCATATAATTAATGTATACAAAATATTGTAAAACATTCTAAAGGAGTAACTGTGCAGTATCTTGCCTATTTTTGTCCATACGCAACTACCTTTTAGAAGGGGCAACTAGAATCACTTCTATTTTTCTGTAAATTTTGTCGTTCAAAAGTGCCTTGTATGTGCCTACTTGGTCACCACTACTTCCATGATAAGGTCGTCCCATAAGGATAAAGATGCAATGGCTTTTTAAGAATACAATAACATCATCAACATAGCTACCTCATTCACCAGTCAAAACAAGGATAATCAACAACAAAAACAAATAAAAACCTTCCAATCCAAACTTCAAACATTCAACTCATAATGAAACTCATTTGTTTTTATTAACACCTTCAACATCGTAACTAAAAGAAGTTTTGTCGTCATCGTTAAAGTTTATTAGTTAAATAATAGTAACAACGGTTTCGCGGTAATCTAATACAGTTGAAATTAAACACTAAACAGTGACTACATAAAAGTGGTACGGACATCCCGAAGAAGGGAAAGAATGGAGTCGCCTTGTAAAAGTTTTAATTTTAATATTCCATCACGCGTATTTTCCACAAAGGGGTAGGCAGAGTTATATGGTAAGTACACTCACATTTCCACTAGTAATGCCTAAGTCCCATCTATTAGAACGCTCCCATTGCTACAATCTAGACCCCAGGCTGCTGCTAAGAAATTCCTGATAGAAAAAACCAATAAAACTTATCCCGAAAATTCTTGACCCGGTCTGTTTTCGTAGAATTAATTTAGTCTTCTCGTCTCGTTGTCCAATTAAGTTAATTGGATAAATTGGTTAGTTTACTAATAAAGTCATTGAGGCTTAAAGCTCAGTAATTGTGCTAACAAGCACTTAAAACATACCAAGATCTCGCTTTTAAATATAGAAGACAAGAAAGCGTCTCGTCTATATTCCCCAAAAGGGCTATCAGAAGTACACTCACATATCGATAGTTATGTTTTGCACCGGTGTTGCACCGGTCATGAATCTAAACTCCGACTTGCAACTGACGAATGAAAATAATAATTTCTTAAAAAGTAACGCGAAAAAAGCGTCTCCACGCCACCAACTGTTCTCAAACCCTGTTTAAAACATCAACCCCACCCTAGGGCCATGCAGTAGTTTTAAACTGTTCGCGAACTCACAAATTGAGGCCTCTATAGCGCTAATGTACCTAAATAACTGTGTGCCAGTTTGATAGTTTTAACACAGGTGATGTGGAGCTGGTGGGTTGACGTTTATGTTAAAAATGTTAAGTTCATTCTCAACTTTAGAGTGGGAACCGGGGTTATTAATTCAGTAATAATTGTTCTATGTTTATTTTGTCATCATCTTCCTGCCCATAACCCATGATACTTGGGATCGGCGCAACACATTTTCTTCTTGCATTCTCCCTTGTCCTCCCTTGTGTTTGTTTATTTTGCAGTATGCACTATCATTCCACTATCACAAGGCAAAGTTCGTCGGAGATCGTCCAGGACCGTCCAAAAGTGCGTTGGGTTGACGATATCGTCAAAATTGTGGGAAACACCTGGGGGCCAAGTCTGCTAACGCAGTTGTGTCCGAATAGCCAATCATTGGCACCGTGATTGTAGAGTTTGACAGTTTTGCTAATCTCCTAATTGAAAGGCGTCTTTATGATTTTCCGATGACGTGCCACTGATACTCCATTGGAAAAATTGTCTGTATTTGGTAATCTCGTACTGACAAGCTCCTATTATTTTGACTTCCTTACGGACCACTGTCACGCCATTATGAATTTAGGAGGTTACAAACTATTGGCACAATGGTCATGGCGTTGCCTTGGTATGGTTGTCATAATGACTTATCATTGAAAATAGCAGACTTGGCCCCCTGGATGATGGACGCACGGAACTAGGAAGTTTGGCAGAAGAAAGCAGAGGGTGATTCAATTATGCAATATCATTACCTACTGACCATATTCTAATCATTATAGTGCAGTAAATGTAGTGACCTTTATTTTCAGTATGGACTAACTTTCACGACGCAATTTACTAGCGGGTGATGTTCTAATGTTGGATCCACAGATCGTAATAATCATTATATTAGGTTTTCAGAATTTTGAATATCCGTAACTATTGTTTTATGCTTTTTAACTGCGATGAACCCTTTATGTACGGGCTGATGATAAATGAGGAATATTTTTCGCTTAATTTATTGCCAATTTAATTGATAAATTGACCAGGCTGTAACTTGAACACCATTTGAACAGTTTTATAGGCAAAACAAATTCAACGAATAGTTCGAAACACAAACAAATGAACATAATACCGAAGCCGCACAAAAAAAAAAAAATCCGACCAAATTCAGTTGGGATTAAATTAATACAATTACGATATTGAGTTTCAGCCTGAATACGACCAGCGTAAAATACATTGCGTATCCCGTAAACCTAGCACATAGTAAACCGACCTTTACAGTTCATTCGTCCCATATTTGAAATCACTCGTGCAAAAACCGAGAATAATTAAAGGGGTGCGCACACAGGCGAGGCTTATCCGGGACCCTTGTCAGGCGTATGACGGACGAGACAAAAACACGGTGTCAGTGTGAACATAGCCTTTTTGTCTGTCCACCCCTTTGGCAAGGGAAGCGTTTGCTGCGAAATTTTTGTTGTTCGCAATTTAGTACTTGCCTTCATAATACCGTTCCTATGAGATTGTTGAATTTGTTACTGGGTTTTTAAACCCCTGTGTTTAATACTTGAATTATTTTGGAAGTTGTATATCATGCGATATCATCGTGATGTTTATTCGTTTTGGGGTTTTATCGGCTTGTTTATTTTAGATGATTTTCTTATCAGCTAGCAGGGATTGTTGGAAATATTAGTAACAGTGATCACTATTATTTAATTTGTCATATGTATTTCCTTAAAGTTATTTAAATCGTCGATCTTTCTGCATACGATAATTGCTTACAAGAAAACAAAACCGTAATCTTTTTTCCTTACTCCTTTTGCATTCCTTACACGTTTATATAAAAATTTATCCGTGCGCAGATAATACACATTAACTTGAAATTGTTTCCATTTTCTATATATTATGTTATCATTTGTATGACGAGTGCCTCTTCTTTCAGCCCAATAAGCATCTGTTCCTCGCGATTTTCTGGGAACATCGCTGGTTCAGCTGATTTCTCTTCTGTCTCTAAAAGCAGCTTGACCTAGAAAAAAGAAAGAAAATAACTTGATTTGAGCCTAATATGACACTTAAGAGAACAAAAAAAGTAAAGATAAAACAAATAGGGAAAATGTGCGTCATATCAGCGCAAAACGGCCGTCGTTCACCACTGCTGTGACTCATGAGCTAAATAGAGCTACAGCGCTAGTTATCAGTAGCCGACTTTGATGTGCTGACATCTATCGGTAAAAGATATAAAGTAGGTACATGAACAAACTAATTAAATTATACTTAAGAGAACATTAACCTCTCCAAACTCAAAAGAAACTCGCTAATTTCTCATAGCAACGTTCAGTCCAACTATCCCTGTACAAAACAAACAATTACACAAATTACAAACACAAACAGCCGATGATAAATACCGCCAAACATTATATCTTCTATTGTTCCGCCCAGCCCGCAATAAGTTGCAAACTATGCGAGCGGTAGCCAAACTTTACGGTGCTCCCTGCGGGACACCAAAAAGTGGCATTGATCAGACGCTTTTGTACGCACACAATTCACAATTGAAGATACACAGAGTTTATTTATATTCAGACACTTAGGCTGCCATTTGAATATTAAGACAGGGTTGGCTGTAAATATAAAATTTTGTTTTCTGCATAATTTATATCTTGAAACTATACATTTATAACTATTGCAATACAACGTGGCAAAGGAATCCTTATAGTTTCGCCATGTCCGAATCAGTAGGGTCTGGGTCAGTGATAAGTGATAACACTTTAACTATGAGCTGTCCAAGAAGTGCACGAAGTTAAAATAGAATAAGAGGACAGCGTACACTGGTTTTTTAGAGTTCCGTAGTCAACAAGGAACCATAGTTTCGCCATGTCCGTCTGTCTGTCTGTCCACGGTTTAGTTCAGAGACTCTTAGTACTAGAAATCTGTAATTTGGCATGGGTATACGCCGACAAAGTGGTGAAATACAATAATTAAAAAAAGTTTTTGTTGGGTAACTCCTTGCACGTAAAGTGGGGATGATATTTTTTTTCTCGTCTATTCCATTGTGTGCGGTGTCGTTGGATAGGCCGTTCAAAAGTATTGAGGGTTTGTCCATTTTTTTATTCCAGGATCTGTTTGCGTAATATTAAGCTTTAAAGTGCTGATTTTTGTTAGAGTCGAGTGTTTGCCAAGTAAATGGTTGTTTTTGGATATGTGAAGAAATTTATGGTAGTAGTATATACAGAGTGAATCTTGATTATGTGCACATATCGAAATTAAGGAAACTCAGCTTAATTTTATCGACGGAAAAAATATTTTAAAAAATCTAAAAAAAAATTCAAGTTTTTATAGCATTTTTTAAATTCTTTTTCGCTGCTGTGACCACTGTGTAAACAAATCGGTATAACTTTTAAATTAAACGTGCCGAGGGTCTTGTCACTGTTCTTCACGATGTGTGTTAGCCATTCATACCTGCCGGAAAGTTTAATGAAAACTATTGTGGTTCCCATTGTAAAGAACAGGGTAGGGGACTTAGCCATTGAAGGGAATTATCGCCCGATTTCCTAGGCAGTGGTCATGGCTAAGGACAGTATGCTTGACTCATGTTTGAAAAATATTTTAAATCTTCATGAAGCACAGTTCGGGTTTCAGCCTGGACTATCAACTGAAACTGCTATCTTGAATCTCGAGCATACTGTTCAATACTATGCTGATCGTACGCCGGTGTACGCCTGTTTCCTTGACCTCACAAAGGCCTTCGAGCTTGTTTCCTATGATGTGCTTTGGGACAAGTTGAGGGACAGGGGTGCCCCTGCTAAAATACTAAAAAAATTCCAGTACTGGTATGCCAATCAAAAGAACCAGGTAAAATGGTCTAAGACTTCAGCATATAGATTGGAATGCGGTGTGAGACAAGGGGGTTTGAAATCCCCTAGGCATTTCAATCTGTATGTTGATGGCCTCATCACTGAGCTCAGCAGCATGAGTATTGGATGTCGAGTAAATGGAGTAACCGTCAATAACATCAACTACTCGGACAATATGGTGCTGCTGGGCCCAACTGCTCGGGGAATCAGAGAATTGCTCAAAGTGTGTGAGAATATTATGCTGCCTCACACGGACTGATTTATAATGTCAACAAGAGTGAATATATGACTTTTAAGGCCGCCGGTAGGTGTCCGGACTCTGTTCCGGAAATAATAAGGCTGAATGGGCTCCCGTTAAACAGAGTGTCTAAATTTAAATATCTTGGACATTTCATCACCGACGACCTTAGGGATGAAATAGACATAGAGAGGGAGCGTAGTTCTTTAGCGGTCAGAAGTAACATTTTGGCCCGTAGATTTTCTCGGTGCTCTGACCAAGTAAAAATTACGCTTTTCAAGGCCTACTGTCAGAGATTTTATACGAGCAATCTATGGGTCAACTACACCAAGAGATCGCTGGATGCCCTGCGCGTACAATATAATAATGCATTCATGATGTGGTTACGACTGCCTCGTTTCTGCATCGCTTCGGAAATGTTTGCTGAGACCCACACAGATGGCTTTCAAGCTATAATTCGTAAAAAAAAACCACGTCGCTGCTGAGCAGAGTGCGAGGTAGTCGCAACTATATCCTGAGAGCTGTGGCGGAGAGCTATACTCCAAATATTCGGCATTTTATGCGGAGGTTGCTCAAATAGGAAACATGTTTTCTTGTCTGGTCGTCCTCTGCGTGGAGTGTGCATTATTTTATTTTATACCTACCTACTAACACTAGAATATAAGTTGTTTTTTGTAATACTAACATAATATGGATCCCTGTTGTCTGTAATAAATGAATTTTAATTTAATTTAATTATCAAGACACACTGTATAACGAAATTAAAATGAAAACTACCACAGCTAAGTAGGCTTTGCAAGTAAACGAGTAATAGTCGACCAACTTACATTTACAGTTGGGGCATTGACCGTGACGTAGGTATATCGATGTATGGGAGAACATTTTTTTCAACTACAATGTTAACTTATCCCAACTACGGAACCCTTCATTGTGCGTGGTCCGACATGCACTTGGCCGATTTTGTTTTGTTTAATGTACATATTATTATTATTTTATGATCATGATGAAGTAAATATATTATTAATAAACTATACAAATATTTTTATAGTATAATAATAATATCTTTTAACTCTCTCCTCTCTCTCTTTTTTATGGTTCCGTACCCAAAGGGTAAAACGGGAACCCTATTACTAAGGCTCCGCCGCCGTCTGTCTGTCTGTCTGTCTGTCCGTTTGTCACCAGGCTGTATCTCATGAACCGTGATAGTTAGACAGTTGCAATTTTCACAGATGATGTATTTCTGTTGCCGCTATAACAACAAATACTAAAAAAACAGAATAAAATAAATATTGAAGGGGGCTGCCATACAACAAACGTGTTTTTTTTGCTCGTTTTTGCTCGATATTGATAACGGCAACAGGTAGACGCTTGAAATATTTAGTTATATACTCACTTTAAAAATAAATAATTAAATTAAAATAAAACAAATATTAAAGGTTAATCACATACAAAAAACGTGTTTATTTTTGTGCCATTTTTATAGACAGTGATACGGAACCCTTCGTGCGCGAGTCCGACTCGCACTTGGCCGGTTTTTCTCTTTTAGTAACTGAAGAAGTGATGATATGAATAAGAACATATAACTTTAAGAACCATCGTAATATAAACCTCTACGCTTTAATAAAGTCTAAAGTTATGTGCACAGAATGATGGACGAGCACCTATTTCCACGCCAGTATGGAAAATTGAATGAATATCTCATGGTGTAAATAAACAGTGTTTAGGACCCTACCTTTTTACCTTATGACCATATAAAAACCCAACAATATGAGTCCCGCATAAAATAATGCAAATATATAAATAAACGAGTAAGAAATCCTACAAAATATTTCGCGTATTTTTATGTCGTGCTAGAGATAACCCTCTTTATATTTTTATAGCACTGTCTAAACACATAATCGGGGTCGCAAAGACCATAACATGGGGAGAAAACGCCCAGGATCGCACTAAAGCATCCCTAGTTACGTATCAAAACCGCGAAATCCCGGAAATCCCTATAGGACTCGGGACTTTTGGTCGTACTGTAACGACGTCCCAGGTGTAAACCCTTATGCCCACTATCCTAAATTCCTTTCAAGCCAAATAAACCGGGAAAATAATTGATGTCCTATTTTTGGGACAAGCAGGGAAATAATTGATGTCCCAATTTTGGGACAAGGCATGTTGTAGTGAAATTATTTGAACATAATAAGCCCTTCGGGATCGTTATTTAGTTGTGGTTGTAAATTAGTTTATGACATCGTTTGAATGTCCGGTTATGAAAGATAAGAGGATTTATTGCATGGTTGATATGGGCCGTTAATTGATAAGGCGAATTTGATTTAAATTGTGGATATAATAAGATAAAACAACGGTGGAATCTAATAGAGTAGAAGAAAATAAGTAAAAATGTCAAAAACATTTTTTTTTAAGTTCTTTTTGTTTATTTTTGGAAAAATATGAACCTATTTAAATACTTACCATCTACTGTCTTTTAGAGTTCAGAATAGGTTATTATATTTTGCTGCCATGTGCCCCTATATTGGAATCTTCACATTACTTTCGTATCCATTGATTGCACATTATTGTTTCACTGAGCTCCATCCTTCATATCAAATAAGTACTACGATTTAGTCTGATCCACAGATAACTATATACTAGTCAGAGACAGATAGGACAGTACAATGGTTGACGATTAATTCCAAAAATATGCGCCAAGCGCTAGTGTCGAAATGTCACCTAGTGATTACCCACAGCTTAATAGAAAAGTGACGATAGCGATTACCATAGAATATCGATAGCATAGTGATGTTCCATGGAAAATTCTTATAGGGTTAATTTTATTATTTGCTAGGTTCAATAATTTCCTTTCGTTATGTTCATTGGATACGAATATTACGAAAGAAATGTAAAAATAAAACGACATTTCAGATTGTTGCGTGTTTTTCGAACAACAGTTTAGACCTTTCAAAACTTGTATATTTTTCATTATGTTTGGCGTCTATCCAAAAATTGTAGAGTTGACGAGCGTTCGGCTTTATTGGCCCACGCAGTTTGCCCTGGACAATGCTCCCTCGAGATCCGTTCACACTATCAAAGAGTTTATCGATGAATGCCACAGCTTCGCCTGTTGTAGCCATTGTCTCACTGACATTTTGACCGGAGGCTGTAGTTTCTGAAATATTACATGATTATATATAAGTATAACAAGGGCAATTAGCAATTGCCTTTCTTCTTTGTGTCCCATTTTTGTGTTTTGTGCTTTGGTACTCTAAAAATATTATCAACACCACATTACACATTATAAATTAATTTCAGCAAACCAGTTTATTGTTCTTGGAAAATACAATCTGTCAGTTTAAAAGATAAATACAACGCCCAAAATGGCTGCCAACAACATGGCTACCGAAAGTAGCGCCATAACGCATTTTTTGGAACTAAAGCTGTCGCAGGCCTGGTCTGATCCACCGTACACGTAGTCAACCCTCTCTGATCTCAAACAGGAGTTATTTCTGCCAAAAAACCGATAGATGGCGTTATCAGACTGGCGCCATCTATGTTGAGATTTTGACGCCTTTCGTATATTCGGTCTTTGGTGCTGTTGTTAGAAGTCTTAGTTACCGTGTAGTACCTGAAAGTTTCGGTGACTCCGAAAGAGGGCGCTGTAAGCAATGGAAGAGGATTGCTTACAATCAAAGAAAACAATTATAATGTAGGTAGTTACAAAAAAATTGTCTCAGAGTAGCAATTGTGAAAAGGGATGTTTTATTGATGATCATATGAATAAAGATCCGCCGAATTATGTACCTAACTAAATAATATATTATAAAGTTGTATTTAGAATAGATAAATTCTATAATTTGAAGTGGGCGTCCAACCAAAAATGGTCCAGTTCTCGGTAATTTGTTTCCGAGATATACGCAGTTCCGATGACCTTAAGAAGGTGGCTGGATCAGACTGGATGCGGAAGGCGGAGGACAGGGTGTTGTGGCGCAGCCTGGGAGAGGCCTAAACTATGTCCAGCAGTTGACTGCGATAGGCTCAGTTGATTGATTAAGCAGTTTTGTAATGCTGGGTGAAAAAAATTGAATTTCGCGATTTTAATTGATTTAATTATTAGTTACCTAATGCTCAATTATCTACAATTTGATATAGTTTTTCTCAAATCCAGCTTTTTCAGAGTTTCAACTTCATAAATATTTGATAAAAAAAATGTGCCAGTTTTTACCAGTCGGGTAAAAACTGGACCATTTTTTTTCCAGAAGGAGGGTTATGTTTTTTAATATATTTTTTTAATCCATAATATCAATTGACTATTCTAGATACCAAATCTAGTCTTAACTTAATCTGGCTCGGATCACTACTGGACCCTGTTTGCTTGGACGCTGGTCTTGTTAGGATTGTTTATTGATAAATGAATATTCAAATTGATTTATAGTAAAGAAATGCCGCTGATACAAGTATTGTTTATTTGGCTTCCTTTTCGCAGCGGGTGAAAACAGTTTTATCTTTTGATTTCAGCATATTGTTATAAACGATAAGATTTGTGGTTTCCTTGAATTTCTGTGAACAACAACAATAACATTGTTTGTTTGTTTGTAACATTGTTTTCATTTTTAGTTACCTATTGTATTTTAATATTCTATCTGTGTGTATGTATTTTGATATTCTGTATGTTATTATGTTGATGCCGATGGTATTTAAGAGTATGTGTCTTTATGGTATGGGTGTAATACCTAATTGCCTGAAATAAATGATATTTATTTTAATTTAATTTAGTTAGATTTAAACCCAGACCTACGTCAGTATCTTGTAGGTTAGCATTAGTCTTGTTACCTCATGTATTACCATCTGCAATGATATGGCAATGACTAAAATAGCGAAAACAGTTATTGAAGCTTTATATATGAGGATAGCACGGAGGGGTCTTGGTATGTAAAGATCGTCATACATCCACGGACCAACCGCGGCAAGCGTAGCTTAACCTGATAGATCGACCCGTGCGGCTATTATTACTTAGCCACAAGCACCTCCACATGTTTCTTAATGTAAATACCGGATAATAATATGATAAAGGTTCAATTAAATGGGTGTGGGCAGAAAACAAACAACTGATAATGTTTCAAGTAGGTACTTCATTAATTATATCTCAATAAAAATTCAATTGGCGTTGCTACGAAGTCATAAAAACTAGCACAAAAGTTTAAATTCAAATTCTCATTCTAAATTCAAATTCTAATATTTATTGCTAAACACAGTACATATATGCATTTCCAGATGTCAAGTGAATGCGCAGTCCACTGTATTTACCAATTCAGGCATGCAAAATTATAGTTAGACATTTTCACAAAATCCAATTAATCGGTTATATAATGTCATAAATTCAAAAGAATAGTAATACCCTGAACAATAATATACATTCAAATTATTACGTAAATAATGTCACAGATTCAAATTAAAATTAATGTCAGAATAAATAATGTCAAAATAATTAATGAATTTACCAATTTATATGCATCTTTTCCAAATCATCTATTATGATGATACTTAATTCATATTTACTTTTTGTAGGTAATACAGAAAAAGTGTCAAGTCAAATTAATCTTTCGTTGTATAGTCAACCGTAGTGGTAACAATTTAAAATTGACAGTGGCGGCTTCATGTCGTAGCTATTTTCGTAGTAAACTAAATTCACCGGATTTGCAGTCGCTTTCAGTTTTGGTCCTTCATGTTGGAAGCCATAATATTATATTATGTCGAATTATTAATTCACTGGAGCAATCTGACATGTGCCAGCTGTCACTTTGTGTAATAAAATGGTCATATTTATTGTAATGGTGATCATTTAGTTTAATCGATTTGTTTAAGTGTAAAATAAATGTACAATAATAAATGTAAAACTCTAGAATACGATCAATACTCGTACAATAAATTTGACCATTTAATTCAATGATATTATAAGTAAAAAAAAACAGTCAAGAGCGAGTCGGACTCTTGCACCGAGGGTTCCGTGCGTATATATGATGTTGATGATTTCTAAAAAACAGTGCTATTTAGAGACATCGTTTTATTTTTCCTGTAATCTTTACATATACTTTTATCATAATTTCAGATTTTGCTCTATGCAAATTTCGGAGATAACGGTAACGGTACCGGTAACGGTATTTTTTTTTACATTTTTCATCAAAAATGCCTAAAAAAAAATGTTTGAGAATGTGCAAACAGCGCTCTTTCATATGATACCCCACATAGTAATATGGTAGACTCTATTCGAATTTTTAAGACCCTTTCCCTGCCCTGTTGCAAAAAAGATATATTTTTGAAAATTCCTTTCTTGTTTGCGAAATAGTTGGGTAAACGTCATCTAAAACTATTCCAATTTTCAAGTTGATAGCATTAGTAGTTCTTGAGATATTCAGCTGTGACAGACAGACAGACTTGGTCTCACCATAAGGGTTCCTTTTTAACATTTTGTTACGGAACCCTAAAAAAGAGGTAGATACGAACACGCTGCGCATGTGACACGTCAAAACTTGGCTAATTAGCCACATTTTCTTCGTCTTGTTTCTTTTTCACTCCCGATATTATTATGACGCCGATTATCATTATTGTGTGCGTGGAGCTGGACGTAAAGAATATCGCACCACCCTATTTCTTCCCGTAGGTGTCGTAAAAGGCGACTAAGAGACTTACTAGAGAATGGGCAGCAGCGTTCTCTACGCATTTTAACACCATACTACGATCGCCAACCCGCCTACCAACCGTGGCAATTATGGCAAACCCCCCCAAATGTTGGGCGAGGCCTATGTCCAGTAGTGGACGTCTTTCGGCTAAAATGATGAATGATAGTGAGTCAGGGGATGAAGCATCCTGCCAGGGTTGCGGGTTTGTCCGAAAGGGATACCGTGACCCTGGCACACAGTGAAGGACCACAGATGGGTTTTAGTCAGTAAAAGTCTGACACGCCCTTCCCGCTCCGGTCAAAGCAGGAGCAGTTATTTGATAATTTGTCACCCAAATAAATCTAACAATCCAACCATTCCCAGAGAAAACAACCAAAATAACACAAACAAAATGACCATTTAGTACCAATAGTTCTGTAACTGTCCAGGGGGCCGATCGCGCTAATTTACCAAAACCAAACCACAACCAAAAACGTTACGTTAGACACATTTCGTATCGCGCTAAATAGCGCATTTCTCAACGTAATTACCGTTCGAACGGAACGTTTTTGGTTTTGGTTTAGCTGATGTAAGAACCGGTATCGCGCTTTTTTTTGTGAGAATATTGTTCGATCGATCGTTCCTCCAACGTAACTTCCAAAGTAAAGCTAAACCGTTTCCGTTGAAATGATTAGCGCGATACGAAATGTGTCTAACGTAACGTTTTGGTTGTGGTTTAGTTTTGGTATTAACGTTCAAAATTAGCGCGATCGGCCCCCTGTTCCAAGAAGGATTAATCCCCCCTTTGGGGGAGGTCCAAGTCCAGCAGTGGACGTCTTTCCGCTGAAATGGTGATGATAATTATTATGACATACCCGTCCTACTTTCACGTGTCATCTATTAGTGTAACATTGTCCTCTGATTTTGTAAACTAACACAAATTGACGCACGCGACGACCGCGCGAAAATTTGTCACTTACTCGTAGTCATAACGCATATTCACTCTCTCGCGTGTATTTCTACATTTTCCATCCCGCTTACTCAGGCGAACGAGCGAGCTAGCGCCTAGTGGAGTGGCGTCCGTGTCAGTTCAGTTTGTCTTTGTTTTGTAGTAATGTGTTTTGTTTGTACTAATATACACTAATACTATAAAGTGCCATATTATAGTATTAGTGTCGTTTTCCACATAAAATAAGGTAATGTTACTTTTCTCGTGAAAATGTTACTTTTTGAGCTGTCTCATGTTATATTTGACTATCTGCCACTGGCAACACTGTAGACAAAGTGACTGCTAACACATGTCAGATTACTCCAGTGAATTAATATTAAATTTCAATTTAGTAGCCGTATTTATCGGTAATATGTGGTCGGCTTCTTGTTTATTCAGTTGTAGCCGGATGACATACTTGATTACAAGCAATATGCCTTCGTGATTTATTGTTTTGATAGTACTCAAGAAATCATTATCTGTTAAGATATTATTTCGGATTGATATCAGGGACCTGTTAATTATTTTAATGTCATAGAATAGAATAGTATATATACACCACGTGGATCAATACAGCTGTGCTGCTGGGGAGTTTGTTGCGCCACTTCTTCTTCCCAGCTTAAGCACTGGGAAGTGGTGAAAAGTGGCGTGGTGTGGCGTTTTTGGGAGACTGTCTTATGTAATTTTTGACGTTCGAAAAGTGCTGATTTTCAGCCTTGTTTGAATAAATGATTTGATTTATAGACACAGGTAAAAAAAATAAAATAAAAATGGTAATATAAATGTTGAAATTTTCATTGTCATCAATACTAATTTTATGACGACATCGTTATCACAGTGTTCACTTCCTTGCTTAGTATATCATCTTTCAGTGAATCCTTTCAAATTTTCCAAGGTCTCTCTCTTTTCAAAAAGCAACCCATATTTTATTAATAATAAAATTACTTTTCATAAAATTAGTATTGATGACAATGAAAATTTCAACATTTATATTACCATTTTTATTTTATTTTTTTTACCTGTGTCTATAAATCAAATCAAATCAAAAATCATTTATTCAAACAAGGCTGAAAGTCAGCACTTTTCGAACGTCAAAAATTCAGTGTAGTCGATGTAGTCATTTTTTTACAAGAGTAAGCGTCGAGTTTCTTGCCGGCTCTTCTCCATAGGAAACCAATTGGAACCGTGCACCTAGCTTCTGACGTTTCATAAGTGCCCATGTAGGTTTATGTGAAATTCGTAAAATATTTTGATTTTGATTTCAGATAAGTTCACTGCACTAACCTGAGAAACAAAGTTTTCATAACAAAATCTCCTTATAAGTCGTATAATCTACAGGCAAAAACGACAGTCATTTGCTTAGGTAATAGCGCCAACATGACAAGGATTTAATCAACTGAATCAAAACAAATGAATACCTAATTATATCAAATTCTAGAAAAGCATTTATCGCATTATCAAAACAACCTACTTAATTCAATTGTATAGTTTATTCAAATCTTAAGCTGGCAATCTTTCTGATACCAATCATGCTAGATAAAGATAAAAAATCCAATTTTAGTTTTTCTCGAACCATTAGTTATCTTTTAGAATTTCCGGAAATTCCTTTTTCCTCGTCTTCGACTTGAAATATCCAGTTTAAACCGGAATGGTGGCGAAATTGGTTAGTAGCTAGGGTACGGGCCTAATTCTTTCTTATATGGAGCTTTTAATGCACATAATTGTGAAGAAAATTTCTGCCTCTTACGATACAATAATCTAAACGCCACTACATAAACTAATCAGGACCATAGCTGCAGCAATTTCTATTGAAACTTGGTTTGCAGTGAGGCATTATTTTAGAGCAGAATTAGTGATCTAGTTATCACAGTCCTCCTGTTTGGATTGGTTAATAATTAATATCATAAGGCTGGTTTTTTTACTAAATTTAATTCATATTTAGTGGATCTATGGACAATATTAATTCTCAAAACGAAGCAATGTATTTTGCTATCAGTAATTACCGCTTTTATTTATTTTAAGGTGCAGTTTTCCACGGCCGAACTTACGCAATAATTGACCTAGTATCATGAGATATTATTATATCTTATCTCTCCAGCAGTATCTAGATTTCTGAAACGGTAAAGACCCTGTTGTTACTAGAGGAAATTATTCCGAAACACTTTCAAGTGAAAGATGTGCTATGCTATTTATTAGAAGCACCTAATGCTAAGCAGTCACGGCTGCCTATAGACATCTGAATCCCAGAGTTGCCATCGTTTCAGTGTCAAGCTGAAATGTTTCATATATCATTAATTCAATACAGCAGCACCCGGCAAACTTCAACTGGAACACAGAAAACCTGCTTAGTGATTATTTATAATTGGTGGGTAGATGGAAAAGAAAAGTTCTCTAACACCTAATTTCAAACTGAGAATTATGACTTGGTATTTGTAGTGAATGCGATCATACATAAAAGCCGAGCTTTTTGTAGGTAACTGAAGAAAGCTGGTGGTAAATCTAAATTTCTCTACGATGATTATAATCAATCTCAAACACAAACACATTAAAAAAACAACACACAACACAACAACCAAACGACGATCGGAAAGTGATACCGGTGGCTGAAAAGTTGTGTGGAAATAGGTTGTAGTATTGATACGGAGTAAGAGGGATAAGGAGTAAGAAAATGTTGTCAGGAAAGGGGAAGACCAAAGCAACGATGGATGGACTATGTGAAGATGATATGGCTAGAAAGGGAGTTACTACCGTGATGACGACTAATAGACAAGTATGGAAGTAAAAGACATGTTGCGATTTCCCCAAATAAATTAGAATAAGGGTAATAGAATGATGATGATGATGATGATGAGAAATGATTATAATTACGACGGAAATATTGCTGGTTTATGGCAAACTGACGTGATTTAATGTAGTAGCAAAACCCTATTCAAAGTGCCCGAGTGTTTTATACAAGAGGAGTTTAAATGAGGCTATGCAAACGTTTCATTTGGAATATTATCTGTGGCAATCCAGATTTGTGATAAAAATTATCGCTTATCAAGCAATCTGCAGATATTAATTCTTCGAATTCATTAATTTTATTTGTTACAGGATTCAGAAGTACCTCCAAGATAATTATCATGTATGCTCCAGGATAATATCTGTTTGTTTGGAAATATTATTATAGCTATGATTATGCTTGTATGAAAACATATAACTTTGAGGTTTAGAAATGGGCTTAGCATGGAATTAATTAATGGTTAATATAACAGAAGAAAAAATATTCTTGCTGTGAGGGTGGACCGTATCCAAAATAAGCAGTTTCTGCATCATGCACTTGGCCCTTGCTAATTCGTACTTCATTAATGGTGATTGTATATTTTGGTGTTCAGGTTACTGGCCGTTAAGATAAATTAAAAAAAAAAACATAGGCAGTCATGGGGACTGAGCGCATAAACAAGTTTTCACTTTAATAAACTAATGATTATCTAAAATACAATTAAAACAATGCAATATACACATACACAAATTAAACTTTTCACGTGGTTAATTTAACTTCATTTACTGCTGCTACAGCATGTCGGCGTGGGCATGACGGTGACGCTAAGCCATAAGTTTTTCCCCTACTAAAACTCGCTCAACTCGCCTATAGAAGTTAATTTCAGTTCAAAAACTAAACTATTTAACTTAGACGTATTAAAGGTTTTGGATGAAGAAATCCCGAATGTCTTTTTGCTTTGGGTCACATAACAAGCTAAAACGGGGATGCACTGCACGGAAACAAAATAATTAATTATCCGTAATAATAAGTCAAAACTAAAATACCTAAATGAAAAAAGAGTAAAAATAAAAACCCCGCCGCATCAGAGATTAGATATCTGAACATAATTGTAGCAAAAAGCAATGATTAAAAACAAGATCGATAAAATCAATCTTTATATAAAATGAAGAAGTGTATTCGTTCGTCGTCACTTTCTAGCTGGTGTATCTAGCATAATGAAGTTTGTTGGTGTACTAGCGTTACTTCTGGTTGCTTCGGCAGCCATTGCTGAAGAGGAACTGCCTGCAGCTGAAGAATGCGATCCAGATACTGAGTGTACTCTCCCTGACTGCAGATGTTCAAGCACTGACATTCCTGGTGGATTACTGCCTAGAGATACACCACAGGTAAGATTGGATGATAATGAAATGGAGGTGTTTAGGTCAGCTCTTAAGATTCCTATCTGCTTATATACAGAACGACATTAATATTTAATTTTATTGTTATTTTAAGTAATGTGGGGACTATTTGGGTCATTTTTTTTAACCAAGATCTGGCAGTTTGAGTACTTAATGCGGCCTACCCGAATCTCCTCCGGCTCCTCAAGGCCCTTTGTACACACATGTTTTTCTTGCCGTGAAAAACTACGGTTAATTCCTCATGTGTAGGCACGGTCGTCAGTGTTGTATGGATCACTATCTTACTACTGGATCACTCTAACTAAGCTTGTTGAAATACACGTTTTTCTATGGTGCGGTTTATAAGCTGTACCGTGTGAGTTGAGCTACGCGATTTTAGTTCTACTTTTTTTTTGTCGTGTTAAAGTGTTTATTTGAACCTATTTACAGAAATAAATATCATTTATCATAATCTAGAGCGCTTTATAAAGATAAAATCCATTTCGTTTTTTATAAAGAAAGAAAATTCATTTATTTGGCACACAATATATTATGCAGCAGATAAAAAAAAACAAGTAAAAAGTGTAAAGTGCGATGTAAGAAATTAGCAGAAAAATGTGTCTCACGGCTGCCCCAAAAAGGCAGTTCAACAATAGTGCCAGACAACTATGGCCTGACGCTGGTTTTCAACTGGACCTGAATGTGAGAGGTGACGGATTTTAATCAGTTGTATACTGCAAAGCGTGTATGCATATCTACTTAAATAAAATAAATTTGTGTCACATAAAAATAATAACGAATAAGTACATAAATAGTGTGATTTTTAGTAAAATTAAAAATGCTACACGATATACAAATTATACTAACGGCTACGGGTTACGATTGTAACTGGTTGGTTTGGTTCATTGTTTCGATTTCCGCATACAACAAAATATTTGTATCGCAAATTTATTTTCCATTCGACTATTTGAGATTTAGAAAGAAAGAAAGAAAATACGTTTATTTGCGGTAAACATAACGCAAAGAAATAAAAACACAAACACGAAAGAACAAGTTGAGGGAAAATATGCGTCACATTCACGCAAAACGGCCATCGCTCAGCACAATGCAGATTTGCAGATTTGTGTTTGGAAATACAGAGTGGCCAACTCGACTATAATTATACAACTTTTTGGCCACCATATTTTACGATTGTTTGATCTATTTAGTTAAAATATGACAAATTCGTTATGCACCATTTAAAAGACCATGACTATCGCATTAACTTCAATAATTGTATCCTAGAGTTCCTAAACGGATTGAAAAACGACCGGATTCTTTTCAACAAATCGGTTCTACTCAAACTGATTTCTTGAAAATAATCCGGTCGGTTTTGATCATTAAAATTGTTTGTAAATAAACTAAATTTTCACAATTGTGGAGAAGAGCAACCTTTTTTGACCACGCAGGACCCCAAATTCTCTTGGTCTTACTGTTTAGGCGGAGTAACTATAGTATTCTTTCTTGACGAAGCTACACCACAGGTGCTACGACTGGCAATCGCAATAATGTTTAAGTTTTTTATTTCATCAAATCAATCAGTTGCGGAGCCAGAAACCATGCAGCACGAAACATGTGAATGGAATATTTCCGAATCAAGAAATTTCAAGAAGTGTTGCTATAAATTGGCCCCCAAAATAGTTTAGACAGGTCTTGACTTTTTTCTGTGGGGTTATCTAAAGGGGCGTGTCATGGTCAATTTTGAATACTAAAAGCAGAATATTTGTGACTGATAGTAGAATACCTAAAGAAGTAGGCAAAAATTTGGTGAAAAACACGATGCAAAGCGATCGCATTTTAAACGTGCAGAATGTTTGAGATTTAACAGATATTATTTTCATACAAAATTGCCAAGCTTGTATTATACAGTACGAGTATGTAACGAAAACCCTGTTGTTCTTTTTAGGGACGTTTACATTTACCTACAAGCACAACATTGATGGAATTATAATTTAAAAAACCGGCTCAGTGCGTGTCGGACCACGCACAATGAAGGGTTCCGTAGTTAGGATGAATTTATCCCTAAAACAAACTTAACATTGTAGTTGAAAAACATGTTCTCCCATACATCGATATACGCTACGGTCAATTTTCCAACTGAAAATTTAAGTTTGTAATCGCAAAAAATGTTTTATTTATGTGATATGACTTTTTCCTATATTTGAGCTGTATGACCTTGCTTATTGCCCAATTTCATGATTCTAGGTCAACGGGAAGTACCCTATAGGTTTTGATTTATTAGCGAGTATCGAAATATGTCGCAATAATGTCGCTTACATCGCCGTATTTTTTTATTGCGTTGACTTGGAAGCTTGATTTTTTTAGAGCTTCAAGGGACCATAAACTAACGTATTTTTTATTAATTTCAACTTGATATCTCTACGCGTTCCTGAGAAAAATGGTCTTGACAGACTGACAGACAGACAGGCAGACTGACAGACAGACAGACGGACAACGAATTGACCCTATAAGGGTTCCGTTTTTTCCTTTTGAGGTACGGAATCCTAAAATTAAGTATGGGCTAGTCGAGAAGTCAAAATCAAAGAATGAAAGAGGTTAGAAGTCGTTAATTAATGAATAATAAAAAATAAAGTTAATTATTACAAATATTATATTATTATTAATATTATTTTTGTTGAACAGTTTTTATAAATGACTTGCTTTATTACGTATGTTTACCGATTCTTAAGACGTAGGTAGAAGGAACAACAGGGTTTTTGTTACATATTGTATAATTATGAAAAAAATATCTGGTAATTTTTGGTTGTAATAAAAATAATCCAAATATAAAGTTTTATACTTCCGAATTGGCCACCTTATACAAATACTTACATTATGATAACTGATGTTATTTTTAGAACGATTACAACATCCAGCATTATTATTCGTTTCAGGTTTTAATTAATATTTTCTATCAAATCACTGCTTCCAATATTATTTAATCGGGTTTCACATAGGCAACAAATTGTAATTAGATTACGCTGGTTTATCATTTATTTTATAATCAATGTTATTATAATTACGCTAAAGTTACTTAAAGAAATCAATCTCATTCAATATTGTTTTAGTATTTTCTATAGTTACAAATTTAATCATTATAGCTATCTCTTACAGTTCCATTTGAAACGACCAGGGGCCCAAGTCTGCTATTTTTATAAATTCAGTAATTCCAACACGATGCCATTGCCTCTGGCCTTGTCGTTTTGCTAAAAGTTCGTAATCTGGTAAATTCATAATGGTCGATCATTGGTCGGTCAATGTTCTCGTAATATAATTGTGTTATTATAATGGCATTGTCGTATTGCCATTATTATAAAACCCAATAGTAGAAATGTCATTCATTTGTCATTATGTACGAGATTACCAATATATCCAATTTCTTTCAATGTAGTGTCAGTGGCCGACCATTGGAAAGTCATAATGACGCCATTATAATGGAGGCCCAGGGCCTCAAGTCTGCTATTACAATAGTGTCAGAATGGTCGATCATTGATTTCATAATTGTTGATTTTGACAAGTTTGGTAATCTACTATTATAATGGCGTCATTATGACTTTCCAATGGTCGGCCACTGACACTACATTGAAAGAAATGGCATAAATTGGTAATCTCGTACATAATGACAAATTAATGACATTTCTACTAATGGGTTTTATAATAATGGCAATACGACAATGCCATTATAATAACACAATTATATTACGAGAACATTGACCGACCAATGATCGACCATTATGAATTTACCAGATTACAAACTTTTAGCAAAAACACAATGGCATGACAATGGGATCGTGTTGGAATGACTGAATTTATAAAAATAGCAGACTTGGGCCCCTGTTCTAATGCTTCACAAACACTTCTTTCCAGTTTGTCACAGTTACCTTCGACGACGGTATCAACGTCAACAACATCGTTACATACCGTAATACTCTCTACGATCGTTTCAACTCCAATGGCTGCCCTGCTGGCGCCACTTTCTACGTCAGCCACGAGTATACCAACTACGTCATCGTCAATGAACTGTACAACCGTGGTTTCGAGATCGCTCTCCACTCGATCAGTCACCAGATTCCACAGACTTATTGGTTAGAAGCCACCGCTGAGGACATGAGGAGAGAATTTGGAGACCAGAAGGTTCAAATGGCTCACTTTGCTAACATTCCTTTTCAATCTATTAAAGGTGAGAATTACACATTTAATCCCTTATTAGTATTAGGTACACTTTGGAATTAATCTTTAGCATCCATTTCATCCTCTTTAGGGGCTGACCTTCATACAAAATTGATTTCTATATCCTGTAAAAATAGAACTTGCAGAAGCAAAGATAAAGTTTTGCAAAAATGTTCGACAATGTGTTTTGTTGTTCATGATTTACTCGCTCGATAAATTGTGGTACTTACCAAAAATAATTGATTACTCACTAATGTTATATTTTTATATGGTTTCAATTTATTTCAGGTCTCCGCATTCCCTTCCTCCAAATGACCGGAAACGCCAGCTTCGAAATAATGGCAGATTATGGCTTGGAGTACGATTGCACCTGGCCCACAGTCGCAAACACTAACCCTGGTCTATGGCCTTACACCCTAGACTATGCTTCTACCCAGGACTGCATCGTTCCTCCTTGCCCAACAGCGTCCTTCCCTGGACTATGGGTTAATCCTTTGGTTACCTGGTCTGATCTCCAAGGAGTTCCCTGCTCATTTGTGGATGCCTGTTTTTTCATGTAAGTAGTTATAACTTCATTTAGAAATACAACAAATCTCGGTGTTATGACATGTCACCATTGCACCCGATGCGAAGCAGAGTTGGGTATTATAACAAAAAAAAAATTGAAACTCCCATAACAAATCCTTACATTGGTTTATGTCACACGGTACAGTCTGCAAAACTTTTTTTTAATTTTCTAATTTGTCCTCCAAAAGTGAACCCCATAATCAAAATTCATAT
This sequence comes from Tiliacea citrago, assembly GCA_963921375.1. Lineage (NCBI taxonomy): Eukaryota > Metazoa > Arthropoda > Insecta > Lepidoptera > Noctuidae > Tiliacea > Tiliacea citrago. Next base: position 11,359,437 of record OY992804.1, read on the forward strand.
TAACGTTACACGTTCGTGTTTGGATCACAGAAATGCATACTTGTACCAAATTTAAATTTTTAATCGGCCCAGTAGATTCGGAGCAAATCAGTGACAGACGGACAGACAGACAGACACACGAGTGATGATAAAGGTTGCGTTTTTTTCCTTTTGAAGTATGGAACCCTAAAAAGTGTTACTATAGTGCTCTCAACGCTTTATATATTTTAAATAGCTTACATATTGAACATAGCTTAACGGATTGTGGGGATATCTTAGGAACTATAATATTGTCATGTCTTTTTTATTGCCATCGAATTTAATTGTATTTGTATTTCTTATACAAAAATTTATTAATACGTATTATAGGTAATGTAACTATAGTTATTTAATTTAGCACCCAGTGTAAATAGTTTGTTGTATAATAAGTAACTTTAAAAAAAAAAAAAAATGTTGCCCCACACTAGGAATTTCTCCTGTATCGTGGGTGCGTTTACAAACATTTAAACTCACATACACAAACAGCCAGACCCGGAACAACTACTTGAAGGTCATGCAAATATTTGTTCCGTGTAACTGTTGTATAAAAGCTTTAATTGTTTTTATGTAATACTAGCTTTTGCCCGCGGCTTCACACGCGTGGAGGGTGGAAATTATTCCACGGAAACGTACTACCAGAGGGCTAATTGCGTACACTATCAGTAGGAATCGGTTTCAATTTGACAGTTCAACAACATTCATTGCATTATTTACGTTGTTGAGCAGACAATTTTTTCTAACATATGAAGCAATGGATTAGCAATATACTTCAAAATCATTCCGATTCCGATTCAAACTGCGTTACGCGATTAGGGTGCAGGATTAATTTACCCTGTGTGTTAATCCAGATTATTAACTATCTGTGTGCCACATTTCATCCAAATCCAAGTAATAGCAAAGGAAAAGGTCATTGACTACCGCGCCGCCGCCGCCGCCGCGCCGCGTCAACCATAATTATTTTGTTTTGCGTAATTTTGAATCTGTGATATCTTTTTAGATAGATGGATAGATTAATTTATTTGCCTGAAATATGGTATTCTTTTGGTACTACTTTAAATTATTCATTTAAAATATGATATGTCCTATCATATTTTATATTATTATCATATATTATGGTATATTTTAATCGTGAAGTGCCGCGGCAGCGGCCGCCGAGCGCCAGATTACCTCTATTCTTGGTGAATCATTTTGGTTAGATGAGGTTGTAAATATGAAAATTTGGTCAACTGAGCGTTTTAAATTTAAATAAGAGCTTCTCATTTTGTATTTTAAGTAACTCAAATTAATGTTTGTAAGTTGCTGTTGATTTTTGTCACTCGCAGTCAGTCGCTCACTTAATAATAAATATAAAGTAAATTAATTGTTTTTGTCTCTTTAAACTTTAATTTACAGACATTCGTTTAAATACTACCCGATTAATAACACACTGGTCAAAATAGCTTCGGAAATAACAATGATTTTTTTATGAAATCCTAATACATAAAAATGGTTGCCGTGGGTCATCCAAGAGATAGACATAATTATGCTAGCGCGGACTTTTAGTTGAACTTTTTTTGAAGTACAATCCTGTAAAACATTAATTTTATTTAACTCTTACGGCTTACGCGACGCACCGGCACGCCAGTAAAACTCCCAGTCGGCATGATTTTATCCGACATCTTCAAAAATAATCGTCATATTTCAGCCAATTTCTAAAAAACCTTCATAAATTATGCACTTAAACCTTCCTCATTAATCACTCCGTCGATTGGTGCAAACCGTTTGAAAATCCGTTCGGCAGTTTTTGAGTTTACTGCGTTCAGACAGACAGACGCAGCGGGGGACAGGTTTTATAATATGTAAGGATATCTACAAATACTTAGGTTTTATCCACTGACTTTTTTTTACAGCCCCGATCGCCAAAATGAAGAAGAATGGTACCAGTTCATCCTCACCAACTTCGAGAGGCACTATTTGGGCAATCGCGCCCCCTTCGGCTTCTTCGTTCATGAGTCGTTCCTGAATGCCTTCCCTGCCGTCTACCGTGCTTTTGTCCGATTCATGGATATGGTCAACAAGCTCCCTGACGCTTTCATGGTAAAAATAAAACCTCATTTACACGATGCAAGTTTGTTGCCTGACGCATACAAAAATAATTGAAGCAACAAATGGTTAACATCGTCTAATAAAAAGTCTTACTTTTATTTTTGATTTAACTTATGGTATGCCACAAGCAATTAAATCGCTTCGTGTATATCTAAAACTTCTTCACAAAATAAAAACGATCTAAAAGAATAGACATTTGCGAGTATTGCAATGCTCGCAAATCTATATTCTTTTAGATCGTTTTCTTTTCGATTGATGAGTTCTATTCTTTATTTCCGAACGTATTCATGAAATCTTCATCAAAATGGTTGATCGACAAAATAAATATTAATTAACCAAATCGAAGTACAATCAAGTCTTATAGATCTTCGTCAGTTTTCATATTATTTCCTTTATCAAATCAGGACAAATAATAATTTTAAAGCTACGGCACCGAGCAGACTCTTACGCATAGAAAACTATATTTAATTACTTCATACCAAAGATCAAAATCGCATACACCTTTGACCAATGTCGAGTTGAGCTCAACCTTTTTTTTTATAAATTATTGTCAGAGTCCGCCTGACATGTAAAAAAGATGGCTGAATGTCGTTCTGCTTAATTTACATTACGAGGCAATCTACAGTGTTACTGGTAACTCGACGTATTCCTTGCACGTTATATTAGGGTTCAAATGCAACAAATTAAGCCACCAAATGTTCTACCGAAATTCAGTAGTTTTTGAGTTCTTTTTTATAAAGTAATGACAAAAATTACGAAAAATATAATGTTTAATTAGTGATCTGTGAACTGCCATAGTTTTAGGTATTTTTTAACTTTTAGTTAACAACAAAGACCATCTACGGCATCAGCTACGATAGTAACTAAAATTCCAGTACAGTCGCGTCGTAAACCATTTATAAATTGGATTTTTCATAAAACAACTAAAAACCTAATTAACTCAAAAAGTACTGAATTTCGGTAGAACATTTGGTGGCTTAATTTGTTGCATTTTAACCCTAGTATGACGTCCTGCAAGGAATACGTCGAGTTACCAGTAACCCTGTATAATGCTGAGTCGGTAAACCAATATGGTTTACCGACTCAGCATTATACAGGGTTACTGGTACAATCGCGCAGTTAGCAGACACAAATGCCTGTGACTGTTATCCTTCGGGGTGCCGATTAATCTAGACTAGATTCTTATCACAATCCTCGGAGTGGCTAGTCAATCTACTGTAGATCGATCGACGTATGCGACAAGTTTGACTGTTATAAATTATAATAGGCATTTTTATTTATTTTAAACTCAAAAAAATATTTGCTGATAAAATTGTTTTTTACTCCAGGTGAACTCGCATGAAGTTATTGACTGGGTCAGGAACCCCGTCCCAGTTGATGAGTACAAGCGTCAGAATTGCCGTACATTCACCCCCTCCACCTGCACTCCCAGCACGTGTCCTCTTACCTCTAGCCACAATGGAGTAAGTATAAGGCTATTTCCTTCATTATCAGCAGAAAGTCTTGACATTAAAGGGCAGTTGTCAAAGTCAAAGTCAAATTGTACATTTCAACAGTTTTGAACGTCAAAAATAACAAGAAAAAATAATAATTTAATCTAGTTGTCCCTTCCATTCCGTATGGAGCCGGACGTAAAGAATAGCACCATGCTATTTCTTCCCGTGGGCGTCGTAAAAGGCGACTAAAGGACTACTAGAGAATGGACAGCAGCGTTCTCTATGCATTTTAACACCATACTGCGATCGCCAACCCGCCTGCTAAGCGTGGCGATTATGGCAACTTGAGATTGGGGGAGGCCTATGTCCAGCAGTGGATTTGGGTGGTTTTTCAGCTGAAATGGTGATGATGATGCCCCTTCCAAAATGTAGTATCGTATCGAGCAGAATGGGCAAAACTCTTAGATAATCGTTAAAAAAAGGTTTTACGACATTTTGTTTACATTGATTGATATACCTACAATCCGAGGAGGAGCTCGTGGCTAAGTAATAACAGCCGTATGGGTCGATCCATCAGCTTAAGCTTCGCTTGCCAGACTTGGTCTGTGGATGGGTGACCATCTTTACATACCGAGATTCCTCCGTGCCTCGGAAAGCACGTTAAGACGTTGGTCCCGGCTGTCATTCGTGGATCTTTGACAGTCGTTACGGGTCGTCTGAAGCCCGAAAGTCAGACCACCAGTCTTACCAAGGCGTATCGTATTACCCAGTTGCTGAAAGAAAGAAAAATGCGCTTATTGGCATTAATTTAATACACCTTATAACTATAAAAACAGAAAACAATTATTATAATGCCAAAAGGGCCTCAGCTCAGCATAATGTCAGATGACAACACAAGGTGGACCACCTGACGCTGATTTTCAGCTGCAACCCACGACTGCCATACGCTAGAATAATAAACACATAGAGAAGTTTGTGTCCGTGTTTAATTAACTAAGAGAATAAATTAAAGGTGATATAAAAAAAAGCTCATACAAAATAAAATAAAATGTTGTGACATACATGTATGTGTGGGTTGTGGAGGTGAGGCAGTCACTCCATGTAAAATACTAGTAATCAGCTGCATCCGGTTAGACTGGAAGCCGAACCCAACAAAGTTGGGAAAAGACTAGGCAGATTGATTTTGATGTACAGACGCCAGCACATCAAGCTACTACAATCTGTCAAATTTATTTAATAGATTTTCAACTTTATCCCTACAGCATAAGGTTTAAAGTTGATTGGGAAACTTTGACTGTTTGGGGTAGATTGATCTGCTGGCGTCTGTACCTACACTCCGGCCAATGAGAGAATGCGCTCCTGACTTAGTACAAAAGATTACGTGTTTTACGAATTTAAACGTTAGTTCCTAATCATGTACAACTGAAATGAAGAAATGTATTCTCTCGTTGGCCGGAATATTAATCATAAAACAACTATACTACAATAGGTAGGTACAAAGTATTTGCAAATTAAAAGTAACAGATCAATTCAATATGTTGATAATAATTACATGGTGCTCACAATATCTACCAATATTGAATTGTGGACAATAATTAATAACATTTTAACAAACAATGAATCAGTGTGAGCGCTAAAGGTTGAATGGCATAAGGGGTTTTAGACAGAATCTGTCACACTTATATGAGTGACAAAGACGAGGGTCTACAAAGATGAACAAAATAAAAAGTAATTTATTCAAACCATTTAAAGAAGAGTTTGAGTTCTGTTTAAAGAGGAGCTTGTAGCTAACAGAGGAGCTTGTGGATAAATAATAACTGCCGCACGGGTCGATCGTTCAGGTTAAGATACGCTTACCGCGGTTGGTCCGTGGATGGGTGACCATCTTTTCATACCAAGATTCCTCCGTTCCTCGGAAAGCACGTTAAGCCGTTGGTCCCGGCTGTCATTTGTAGATCTTTGACAGTCGCTACGGGTCGTCAGAAGCCCAAAAGTCTGACAACCAGTCTTTCCAAAGGGATATCGGGTTACCCAGTACCTGGTTTGTGGAGGCTAGATAGGCAATCGCTCCGGTATTCAGCTGCATCCGGTTAGACTGGAAGCCGACCCCAACATAGTTGGGAAAAGGCTAGGGGGATGATGATATTTAAAGAAGAGTGCATCTGTGTCTCCTCGCACATTTGTGCACTATAATATCTGCCGCATAAATGGCTAGTTTCCACTGATATTGGCTGCCATGGCCGAAATTCGGTCTAGAAGAATATTAATAAATCCATCCCAATTCTCAACCAACTCTTTGAAAATCATGTCTTAGAATATGCCCCTGCTCTCACTCAATTTTAATTGTAACATCAAACATCACACCTTGGTAATAAGCAACTGAGCAGCGACAGAAATTAACCTCAAAATTGAATAGAGCTAAATACTGAAATATTTATTCGAATAATTATTGATCACTAGTGTTTGCGTCTTACTTACAATCTTTTTTTTTTTTTTTTAAAAAAAACGTTGGCCCACACTAGGAATTTCTCCTGTATTGTGGGTGCGTTTACAAACATTTAAACTCACATACACAAACAGCCAGACCCGGAACAACTACTTGTAGGTCATACAAATATTTGTTCCGTGTGGGAATCGAACCCGCGACACGCAGCGCAGCAGTCAATCGCTTAACCACTGCGCCAACCGTGCCGTCATATTCTATTATATAAAGTACTTACTAATTTCATGAGTACACTAATTCCATGCTATTATAAAGTACTTATTTATTCCGTGCTCAAGCTGTCACTTCCTGTTACACACTTCCGTCCCTTTTCTCGAATTTACTCCCACAGAAAGCGAGAGGAAAGATGTTACACATAAAAAAAATTCAAGAAAAAAAAAACTTGTAACATTTATCACATATATATACTTCTTAATTCCGTTGTTTTAGGTAGTTAATATAGGTAAACAAAAAAAAACCACGTGACGAGACAGCTGTCAAGTAACCGACTAAACGTAATACCTGTCACTTCAGTTGTCATGCTACGTCACAGTTGTACTCTTCAATTTAGAAACTTTATATTTCGTTGACGTTTAGAGAACCGGTCTTTTGGGCTCTTTACAATAGACATATTTAATTATCAAACTAATGGAGTAGGTATAGAGAGTACCTACTTTATGCTAATGCATGCAATTTGTTTCTTTCACAGATGCAATACTGGATGACAATCTGCAATGTTTGCCCACGTGTCTACCCATGGCTCGGCAATCCTCTTGGACTATAAATCTGAGATTGAATAAGTTTTGTGATAAATAAATATTTCGTTCTAAAATGTTGTGTTTTCCTTTTTAGGGTTCCGTACCCAAAGGGTAAAACGGGAACCCTATTACCAAGGCTCCGCCGTCTGTCTGTCTGTCTATCTGTTTGTCTGTCTGTCCGTCTGTCACCAGGCTGTATCTCATGAACCGTGATAGTTAGACAGTTGAAATTTTCACAGATGATGTATTTTTGTTGCCGCTATAACAACAAATACTAAAAAACAGAATAAAATAAATATTTAAGGGGGCTCCCATACAACAAACGTGATTTTTTTGCTCGATATTGATAACGGCAACAGGTAGACGCTTGAAATATTCACAGAATATTTAGTTATAAATATTCACTTTAAAAATAAATAATTAAAATACAATAAAACAAATATTTAGGGGGGGGCTCCCATACAACAAACGTGATTTTTTTGCCGTTTTTATAGATAATGGTACGGAACCCATCGTGCGCGAGTCCGACTCGCACTTGGCCGGTTTTTTTTTTTTATTTTACGGTAGGCCGCACATCACTGGTAAAAATAATTTAAAAAAACAAAAACCCGACTGCAAAAAAAAGAGGATGTTACGAATTTGCGTCCGACTGCATTTATTAATTTTTCGTTTTCTTTTCATCTTGTTTCCATCCTTTTCAGTGAATTTTTTTGCAGTAGGGTTTTTGTATTTTTTTTTTTATTTGTTTTATTTTAAGCTTTTTAGAGTTTAAATGAACAAATTGTTCAGTTATGTATTGGTAAGTTAATAAACTATACGATAAAGTAGGATTAGCAAGATAGGATAGGATAGGTTTCGACTTGCTCCTGCCCGCGAGTCCGCGACTTCGTTCGCGTGGAAGTCGTAAGATATAGGTACTTACTAAAATATAGGTACTTACTAAAATATAGGTACTTACTAAAATATAGGTACTTACTAAAATATAGGTACTTACTAAAATATAGGTACTTACTAAAATATAGGTACTTACTAAAATATAGGTACTTACTAAAATATAGGTACTTACTAAAATAACAGTCACATTTAATTATAAAAAATAGCCTCGTTGGTCTAGTTGTCGGAAGCGCTACTGTTGAGCATGAGGTCCTGCGTTCGATTCACGAATCAGGCAAAGTGTTATTGGGTTTTCCATCTGAAACTTCTCAGTAACAGTCCGAAGTCTGGATTTGTGCCTGGTTAGTTGCCACATTTTGCCAGTTATGTTCAGTTCCCATATAATAATGGGACCTAAAGATAACTGGCACAATGTGGTTGTACTATAGGTACACCTCTGCTTAACCCTTCGGTGAATATAGGTGTGATGTTATTTAATTTTTATAAAAAATCCGTTTTTATCTCAGAATCCAACATATACAGAGACTTAAGACAGTTGTCCGTGTGAGAAGCAGTTTTAGTCCTAAGGTCGACTCTGCAGTCTTTAGTAGCAATTTCCCATTGATTGCGAAATCTCTTAACTAAACCGCGGACAGACAGACAGACGGAATGGCGAAACTATGCTTCCTTGTTGACTATGGAACCCTAAAAAACCAGTATACGCGGTCCCCTTATATAAACTCCGTGCTACGCTTGGACAGCTCTCGGTTAAAGTGTTATCACCACTTATCAAGTTATCACCGACCATTATTTTTTTTGGGTGGGAACTTATCAAATAACTTCTCCCGCTCTGGGCGGTATCAGACTTTTACTGACTAAAACCCACCCGTGTTCCTTCAGTCTCCAGGGCCACGATATCCCTTTCGGACAATCACACAACACTGGCAGGCATTAGCCCTAACGGACCCCGTCAGTTGCTGCTGACATCTCTTTGAGGAGCGCGTGGAACACAACGCGCCGTGCGTCGTCCCGGGCCTGGTCCTTATTGGACGGGGAGCTACCCATCGCTCACCGTCCGCAAGCCCGCGCCTACGGTGGCCGGGAATCAGCCTGCGACTCCCGACGCCCGGGGGGGCGTCTCCCGCGGCGACTAGGGGCCCGAGCATTACTGGAGAAGGCCGAGGATTACAGAAGGAGATGACGGCCTCCCGTGCACTCTCGCTCCAAACCATGGCGTGAACCAGGGCCGGACGCGACGGATCACTGCCGTCAATCGCCTCAGTGAGGACACGGCTGGCAGTGCTCCGCCCAAGCCGGGCAGACCTCCACCGTACGCTCCACCATGTCCTCCGGAAGATCCACACAGTGGTAACACCCGGGCGTTTCGTCCCGCTTACATTACTATCAACACCAGTAACGTTAAGTTTGTCTAATTGTTCTCACCCTAGATCTGTTTTGGCAAAATAAAATCTACCAGCACAGACCCAGAGTTTGGAGCGCACAAGCCCCACCACGACGTCAACGTAAAGATACGGCGGTGGGGAATATTCTTATTATTATATTATAGTTGTACAATGATCTTTTGGCTCCTGGCTGAAATCAAAACTAATGCCGCCATCTTGCCGCATCTTGTTTTTCATACATCTTCACGAAACAATTTTATAAATGTTTACCAACAACGCCCCCTTGTTAATGTCATTCAAGTACCAAAAGAACTATGTAGCATTTGTTGCAGTGTGTTTTGTTTGTAGTGTTTGTTGTTTGTTTTACCTTACCTTGCAGATGGATATTGAGCACGTTACTATACTCAGGCCAACGATACCAGATAAATAGTGAAAATTGAAACTTAGACAAATATCAACTTTAAACTTAAGTAGCTTATTAAGTTGATTTTTTAAGAAAAAAATATCGCCAAACGTCATAAAATAATTTTAGTTGCAATGGATACTGAACCATAAATGCAATTAATTTAAAGTTTTTAATCCGAAATAATAATTCCGATTATAATCTTTATACGCTATTATTGTATACGCATGATGTTGTTTGTAAGTATTTGATTGTTCAACCATTATTTGTTCAATAAATAAATCTTAATCTTTAAAGTATCAAATTTATGTCTCGTTGGCTTTAATTTACCTGTTTTTGTTTTTTATATCCTATCTTTGTTTCTAGGTAAGTTTCTGTATTTCCACGAATGTTGGTGATATCATTATCAACAATTTATTTTTGTACGTCAGAATGCAATAAACCAGGAAAAACAGTGGCTGGATTATCAATGATCTAACGGCTGATTGCTTTTACGATAATTTCGAATAATATTGGGTGGCACTTTGATTTGCATCGATAATAATAATATTTAATGATAATTTTACATGGCGGTTAATCAGTTACTTAATGGAAGTATTGCTATAAATCCTACCGACATTTCGCTAGTTATAGTCCGTCCCAAAACTATGTGATGAAAGTGTCAACAATCCTAGGTTAAATTCGTAATCAAACTCAAACTCAAAGCATTTATTTCAATTAAACCAATTATAGGCACTTTTCAATTGCCAAAGAGTCGGTCAATTAGTCAGAAAGTTGAATCTGTTTGCTCATTCCAAAACGTAGATCTCTATGGAGAAGAACAGACAAGAAACTCCAAGGACACACTTTTAAATCAAGATATTACAAAATCCTGGGTACATTATTCTTGTCGCTTTTATGTGAGAACAATGTAAAAAAATAATTATTTAAAAACAATTCAAAATATAAGATTAAAAGATTACAAATAAGCCCTGGCAGTTAAGAGATGACCAGTCTCAACAACTGACGGCGCCCGTTCACGAACATGACGCGTGGATAAGCACTATCCAGCTCAACCATTTTGTAGGGATCCAATCACTAACTAAAAGGAATTAGTAACACATTTATCTGTATTATTATTTAAACTCACGCCTTCTTCAATCTGGTCATCCACGCACGCCAGTTGCGAGTACTACGCACCTGACCTTTCTGAAGAACATACCAATAAGGTCACTATATATGTCCTTTTAGGACATCTCCTACCGGTTTAAAAGAAGTTGTAGTGACAAAAATTTAAAAGAGTACGATTAGATGGTTTGGGCATGTTAAGAGGGGCCATCCCGGTCCGTCTATCGTCAATGCGAGCATGGTCGAAAAGTTTGTTGTTTCATCCAGCTACTATTAACAAACGAGTGAGAACGCGATAACATTGAACGAAAAATAATGTGCGGAAATTTCATAAAACTTGTTCCAGGAAACGTTTTTGAGTAAGCCTTACCAGTTAGTGAAATAAATGTTGGTCATTTAGAATCTCCATTACATTTGCAAGGTTTCTATCGTAATGTTTTCTTTACATTTACAATTTATGAGTACATTATGAATGGTCAAAGTTCATGTAAAATTTGTGCAAAAAAGCAGATTTTTGCAGGCTTATACTGAATTTGTTTTTCAAAAATTTTATTTTCTGCTTTCATAGAAACCTAGATACTCGTATAGTCACAGGGTCACAGGTCCACCCTTAACAAACGTCACGTAAGGCCGCAATACTGTCAAGGGTGTGATAATACATGAAAATATATGATAAGTAAGGGAAGTTGCTAAGACCTACACGCCTAACAGTCCCTACGACTCTAAGCCCTATAAGCCCTACAGCCCTAACCTATCATATCCCTAGTGTGATAGATAAATATATAAATAAGTTCAGGATGTCTGCACCATGCGACCTAAGGTTACAGACGGATGTTGGACAGGAATTCCAGGTTGGGGAGGGGTACACTCACTGCCAGTCCCGCAGACTCACGAGACTGATCAGAGATGGCTAAAGGTGTCTTGGCCACAGTGAGGGGTAATGAGACAAGAATATAAAATTCAAATCTGATTTATTAACAGTATGTTACAGCTTATATACTATAGTTTCATAACACACACTATTATACAAATTCTTTGTGTTCTGTACGTGTGAGATGCAACCCAATCAATATTTTAACTGGGCCGCGCGTGAGCCGGGCCGAGTGCTGAGTCAATGTCCAAAGGTAACATTGAACATTCTGGCGACTCTCAGGAACAGGATCCTATTTGGTACAGCTCGATGGTTTCGTATGGTCTGGCCTGGCCGTGATCAGGTTGTTGTGCCTGCGTGGGCACTCTGCGTGGTATGCCGTACGGTTGCTGTGTTCGCTGCGTGTGTGTTGTGCTGCTGATGATCGTTGGTTGCTGCACAGTTGGCGCAGTGTTTCTTCTTGCTGCAATGATGGCTCGAAGTTGATTCAACAGCTGTGGACCGAAGTAAATTAAGATACATGCTAAAGTGATAATTACGAGTGAAGTACTGATGCTAGCTATGTATGTGTTAGATTTTACTTGTTTCCAAATTGTGTTATATAACTGTGTTTGTAAGTTTGTTTCGGATTTGACTAAATGATCGAAAACTCCTTTTGACCTGTCTAATACTAATTCTTCTTTGGATATATCTTTTACGTTTGTTGGTAAAATCTGTGTATTAAGGGAGAAGTTCGTTGTTTTAGAATAAGAAGCTTTTTTTTTTTTTTTTTTTTTTTTTGGGTGGGAAATCATCAAATAACTACTCCCGCTCTGGGCGGAGCGGGAGGGCGTGTCAGACTTTTACTGACTAAAACCCACCCGTGTTCCTTCCGTTGCCTGTGTGCCAGGGCCACGATATCCCTTTCGGACAAACTCGCAACCCCGGCAGGCATTGGTCCTAACGGACCCCGTCAGTTTGTGCTGACATCTCTTTGAGGCGCGCGTGGAACACAACGCGCCGTCGACCCGGGCCTGGTCCTTATCGGACGGCGAGCTACCCATCGCTCACCGTCCGCAGGCCCGCGCCTACGGTGGCCGGAAATCGGCTTGCGACTCCCGACGCCCGGGGCGTCTCCTGCGGCGACTAGGGGCATGAGGGCGTGAACCTTGTCTCACCCTCACGCGTTCCGCCTCCTCCTTCGCTAGCATAACTGCTTCGCAGAAGGAGGTGACGGCCTCCCATGCACTCTCGCTCCGAACCATGGCCTGAACCAGGCCCGGACGCGAGAGATCGCCGCCGCCGATCGCCTCCGTGAGGACACGGCGGTGCTCCGCCCAAGCTGGGCAGACCTCCACCGTATGCTCCACCGTGTCCTCCGGGCGATCCACACAGTGGTGACACCCGGGCGTTTCCTCCCGCTTAATCCTAAACAGGAACCTCCCGAAACATCCATGTCCGGTGAGGACCTGCGTCAGGCGGAAGGTGAGGACGCCGTGGCGCCTCTCCAGCCACTCCTCAAAGAGGGGACTTATCGCCACAATTGTGGCGTGCCCAGCGCTGGGTTGCGACAATCGCACTCTCCATGTCGCCATGAGATCCCTCCGGAGCTCCGTCCGCTGTGCCGCAATTTCTTGCGGCAGCGGAGTTATGCCCCGGAGTTTCGCCTCTTCGCGCCACACCCAAATGTGCGCGAGGACTTTCGCCTCCAGATCCCATGGCGGCAATCCGGCAAGGAGGCTCGCCGCCTCACGGGAGACCGTGCGGTATCCCCGTACCATCCTGATGGCCATGACCCTTTGGGACGCGTTCAACCGCTGCGCTGGTCGCAGCCTCAGAGAACGCGCCCACACCGGTGCCCCGTAAAGGGCCATGGACCGCACGATCCCCGCGTAGAGCCTCCGGCAGGAGGCGTTTGGACCCCCTAGATTGGGCAGGAGCCGCTTCAAAGCAGCCCCGGCCCGCTCCAGTCTGGGAGCCAAACGTCGAAAATGCTCCACGAAGTTCCACCGGCTATCGAGGACGAGTCCCAGGTACTTCATCGTCGACTCGACGCCGATGTGAACCCCTCCCGCCGTTATCTGGGAACCCGACAGTGGCGCGTTCCGAGGACCATAAAAACACATGGCCTCGGACTTGTGCAATGCCACCTCGAGTCCCAATTGCCGGATCCTATCGACGATTGTCGCAACCCCACGTGCCGCCAGTTCGGCCGCCGCCTGATGCGAACTCCCTTGTGCCAGGACTAGCGTGTCGTCAGCGTAGCAGACTACGCTGACGCCACTAGGGAGGTCGGCGCGCAGCACCCAGTCGTACCCGATGTCCCACAGATGCGGCCCCAGGACCGATCCCTGTGGGACACCGCACGACATCTCTCGCCGGTTCCACTCTCCGTGGTGACCGGGGTAGATGACGGCCCTGTCCGTCAAATAGGCCTCGACCACACGACAGAGGTAGGTCGGCATCCGGTGATACCGAAGTGCCTCCCTAATGCAACTCCAGGGCAAGGTATTGAAGGCATTGGCGATGTCAAGAGACACCGCCAAGACGACCCCACCCCGGGCAACAGCATCCCCCGTCGTGAGGGCTCGAACGCGCATGATGGCATCCACCGTAGAGCGCCCCTTACGGAAACCAAACTGGCTCTCCGCCAAATCCGGCCCCACCCGCACCAGCCGCCCGACAAGGCGGTCTGCAATTACTCTTTCAAAGAGCTTGCCCACCTCGTCGAGCAGCACGATGGGCCGGTAAGCGGCCGGAGAGTCCGCCGGGCGCCCTGGTTTCTTTATGAGGACCAGTTTCCCCGTCTTCCAACGAAGTGGAAACTGGCCCCTCTCCAAGCATGCGCTTAGGAGCCCCCTTAGTCGAGGCCCGAGAGCCTTTAAAGCCAGAACCCAGGCTTTTCCAGGCAAGCCATCGGGTCCTGGGGCGGTATTCTTGGCATTCAGCCTACGTACCGCCACTCTCAGATCTACCTCGGTCACCTCTGGAGCATCGTCGTCGTCGGTCTGGTCCGCATCTGACACCGCAGGAGGCGGAGCCATGGGCGGGGGAGTATGTTCCCCTCGCGAAGGGAACAGAGCGCTCACCACGTCCTCCACGAGCTGGGGCCGGAGACTCTGCGTCAGCGGGGGAGCCCATGGGCGGAGTTTATCTCGCACCCATTTGTAGGGGCGTCCCCACGGGTCTCTGTTGAGAGTCTCCAGCGTCTCCTCGCGGGCCAGTCCTCTGGCCCGCTGGATCTCTGCTCGGAGGGCAGTCTTCGCTGCTCTGTACCCCTCGTATAGCTCCGCCTGAATGGCTTCCGTATCCGGAGGGCGGACACGGAGCCTGCGGTGCCTGGAGTACCGGTGGCGCGCAGCAACGCACGCCTCGCGTAAAGCGGTCAGCTCACGCGACCACCAGTACACCTGGCGCCGGGCACGTCCGGGCTGGAGCCGGGGCATTGCCACGTCACATATTTCGGACATGGCCTCCCGGAACCACTCCGCCTCGTCATTGATGTCGGCAGGCCTGTCCGGTGATGACACCCAGGCCTGCACGATCGTGGCTTCCAGGAGGAGCTCCCGGTCCAGCTGCTTCAGCGCCCACCGCGGACCACTCGGGGTCTGTCGGACCGGCGCGCCCGAGGTCTGGGCGGAGACGTCAAACCGGATGTACCGGTGATCGGAATAGGTCTCCACCCCCTCCATGACGCGCCAGTCGATGACACGCGGTGACAGAGCGGGGCTGGCGAACGAGATGTCCACCACTGATTCACCCCGCATCCGCACACACGTGGGGACAGAACCCCGGTTTAGGACGACCAGGCCTGTCTCCAGAGCCCAGTCCTCCACCATCCTGCCCCGTGTGTCCGTATACCGGGAACCCCAAGCCACGTTCTTGGCATTGAAGTCCCCGAGGACGATCACTGGGAGGGGATGGTACCCGACGACGACGATTCTTAACTCCCCAAGGGAGTTGTGGAACTCGGCGAGAGTTCGGTTCGGGGAGAAGTATACTCCCACCACGACAATCTCCCCGAACCGTGCTGCCACGCAACCCCCTCCCCTCTTGACGGCCTCAAGGGACGGGGTACCGGCGGCGGCCGACGAAATAATGGTCACTGAGCCGCTCAGGTCCTCCACCCAGTCGTCCCTGGGCGGGACAAAGTACGGCTCAGCGACCACGGCGATGTTAATCGACCACTGCGCCATGCTCTGGAGCAAGAGATCCTGAGCGGCGGCGCAGTGGTTGATGTTCGCCTGGAGGAGGCGTAATGGGGCCATTTATTGGCACTCCATTTCAGCCCCCTCCTGGGCCCCCTGTGAAGGCCCTGCCGCGGTGTTAGTGGCGGCAGCGACGACGGTGGTTGCGGCAACGGCGGCGGCAATAGTGGCGGCTGCGGCGGTGACGGCGGTGGCGGAGGGCTTGCCTCTGCCCCTGGGTTTGGGGGGGGGAGCGCAGGCCTTGCCCCCAGCCCGGTGATCGGCTGGCTTGCCAGCCGCCGCACATGCAAAACAGTGCGGCGTGGCATTACAAGAGCCAGCCTTGTGACCGGGCTGACCACAGCGGAAACAGTGATCGCTGCGGTCCACCTCCGAGGTGCAACATGCTCCCACGTGGTTACCCACCCGGCAGCGGAAGCACCTCAGAGGTCTGGGTTCCAGCAGTTTAACCTGCGCGGATACCCAGCCCACCCGGAGCCTTCGGCCCTCCCCGGCTATCTTTTGGGCCGCCGACACGGGGCAGCTCACCGTAACGGTTTGCATCCCCATGTTATCAGGACGGATGGTGCCCGCCCTTACCTGCTCGGCAGAGCACCCTCCAGTCCTAGCCACGGCGGCCACAACTTCTTCCGCCGTCACGCAGTCGTCCAGGCCCAAAATGCGCATGTCAGCGCACTTGGTAGGCCTGGACACCCGGGCCTCTTCCGCATTTAAGGACGCCCTGAGCCTTTCGGCAAGGGCGTCAGCGGTAGGGCCACTGGCCGCCCCGGGGATCTCCAGCATCCGGGCCCCCGTCGCAGTGACCTTCATTCGGAAGCCATCGGCGACGCCGATCTCCTCCAGGTTCACTGCCGCCCACGCCTTAGCGAGCACCTCACGGTAGGTCACGCCCTTCTTCTCCGCTTCCGGCTGTAGTGTAATTACTACAGCTGCGGACTTCGGGGCGCGGAGCCTAGCCGCGGCGCATCGCTTCTTGCGCCGTTGCCGCCTCTCCTTTCTATTGGCCGCCCTTTTGGCCTTACCCGCCCTCCTGTTCTCTCCAGCTACCTGCCATTCGGTATCCGCCGGAGAAGAATTGGAAGGCGGGGGTGGGGGTGGGGGCAGCCTTCCCGCCGCCAGGGCTGGGGGCCTCGCCCTTTGCACAGCCGCCTGCGCAGCTGTCCCGCCCTTCTTGGCCTTGGGTGGGGGTGGCACCAATTTCGCCGCCGCGGGTTTGGCCGCGGGATTTGCCGCAGGCTTAGCCGTGGGCCGGGCCGTGGCAGCCACGGCGGCGGCAAAGGTGGCTGGCTTGCTCGCCGCTAGTGGAGGGCGCAGGACAATGCCCTCCAGAACGGAAAACCGATTATGGAAGGCAGCCAGCTCCTGCCGCACCAGGGTCAGAACCCGGTCTTCCGCAGGCACGGGAAGACCCTGCCCTTGCTGCTCCACCCCCTGTCGTACCTCCTGCTGAGGGCCAGCTCCTCGGAGCCGGGCCAGGTCCGCTCGGAGTACCTCGTTCTCCTTTCGGAGAAGCTCCATAGCGGCCGTCAGGCGGCCGACCTCCGCCCGCATCTCGGACATTTCGTCCGACGTTAGGCCGGCCTGAAGGGCCCTCGCTGCCGCCATAATGGAGGCCGTGGCAGCGGGTACGACCTTGTCCTTGGAGGCTTGTATCCTCTTCAAGGCCACACCCTTGATCGCAGCTACCACGACCTGCTCAAAGCTGCTGGCGACTCGCTCCGCCTTGGAGCCGGCAGCGGCGTCCAGCTCACCACCTGAGGTGTCAGAGGGCCCCTCCATTGGGAGCCTCTCGGCTCCCTGGGCCGGCTCGGCTGGGCTAGCTCGGCTGGGCTCCTGGGTGGTGAGCCCTCTGCCCCCACCCCGTCCTTGGACCCCGCCCCGCCGGCCAATTTTCCTCCGGCCCGAGTTCAGGCCACCATCAGAGGACGACCCCTGGCCGTCCCCTGGCTTGGAGCGCTTCTTCTTCATGAACTTTGCAGCCCCCACCTCCACGAGCTCCGGGCTCTTAAAAGAGCCCTTCGCGCCAGATGCAGCGTCGGACTCCGACCCCGCATCACTCCCTTCCTCTACGGCAACCGGGCGCACAAATTGTGCTCGGGCCTTTGGCACTCTCTGTGCTTTTTGTTTCGGTGCCGTGGATGTACTGGGAATAGAACCCAGCGACTCCTCAGCACCGGAGGGTGAGCCACCCTGGCTCAATGCGTCCCCGAAGGACGGGTAAAAATCCGAGTTGGATTTTGGGCGTTCATTGTCCCCCCCAGAATACGAGGGACTGACCGAGCTCTGCTCGGTGAGGGATTCTCCTACTGCGGAGCAGCAGGTACCCTCCTGGGGTAGTGTGTTTTTATGACTCGCTTCCATATTTTGCTGAACACAGCTTTGCCTTTTTTTTTATGGGGTGGGGTCCCCAGACCACTCCTTCACCTCAGTCATGTCTGATGAGCAGACACGTACTAGAGGTGAACCACTCTTCCCACTCTCCAAACGATGAGGAGAGAAACGCGCGCCATCCAAGAACACCAACAACTGTTGAAGTCCTCAGACGGCGCGCCCCTCGCGGAAGTCAGATGTTATTGACTCCGCCCCATGTCTCTCTTAGTCAGGTCTCTCACTTGAGGCCTTCCGGCATGAGTGACTCTACCGGCAAAGCCCCCAAGATCATTGAGACACGCAAGCCCCACCACGACGACAACGTGGAGACACACTCGGTGGGGTAGAATAAGAAGCTAGCACTGTCATAGTTGATGTTCTTTTTGCGGCAAGTATGTTATTTAGTGTCTTAATGACGCAATTCTCGGAGATATGTAAAACTCCGACATCTTGAATCGTAATTTCTTTTCTTTGACCGTCACACATAATTGATACGGCTACAGATTTTGTTGTAATGAAGAGCCAAGTGTTTTGCATGAATAATTGTTTCCATACAACATCTGTCGATATTTTGTAGGTCTTTGATGTGCATTGGGTTTGGGTGTGGTTCTCAGTTTTAAAGAGTTGTTCAACTATGCAATTTTTATTTAATTGCATGTTCTTGACAGCTACAGGATAGCAAACAAACTCTGTATTACTACGAAGACAGTCTTTAAATTCTTCTTGACTAAGTTCAAAGTAATGCTCGTTGTTGTAATCAAAACCCATGACTGTCTGCTGAATGGTCAAGCACTCGAATGATCCATCTGTTTTTCTCTCTGGTATAGGTGTAACGTGTATCAGAGTATATTTTGTTACATCGTGTATTGGGAAATAAGCGTACACTCTTATGTGCGTGGTATTTACGTTCATCTCAGTTTGTATTATTTGTCCCTGAATAATTTTTAAGTTTGATGGTAGTTTCTGATTAGCCATTTTTATGATGTTGCTGATGTGTGTTGGTGTTAATATACTATATACTGTTGCTTTCTGTACATTAATTTCAAGTAACCCTGTATAGTAGTCCATAATTTCATTTATATAATTGTTTGCTAACTCGTAGGTTTGCATTACTTGGATCTTAATATGATTTTTGTCAATTGATTTATACCAAACATTGTTTCCATTCATGAACGAAATTGCTTCATTTAATTTTGCTTGGAACTTCTCTAACTTTTTCTGGATTTTCTCTTCAGTTTGGTTTACACCTGTGATAGTAGATATCATTATCTTTGTTTGATGATTGGCAGCGTCTATAAGTTTCTGCTGGTTGTTATTTAATGTATCTATGTCTCTGTATACTTCATCATTAACTCCAAACACCGATGTTAAGAGTTGTCCCAAGATACCTCTTTTCTTCCTCACACTCTTTATCTCTGTTAGGTATTCCTTTGTTTTCTCAAACTTTACTTTTTCTTCGTTTAGATGGTGATAAAATTCATTGCAATGCGTCTCCTTCATGATGTCTTGAGTATCCTTGCAAAGTTGTTGGAATTGTGATGTTATTTTTTCAATCCTTCTTTGGTCTATTTCCAAGTTTTGTCTCTCGTAATCTGTTTCAATTCTAAACGTTCCTCGATTAATAGTTGTGGTTCCTATTTTTTCAACATATAGTCCAGGATTTATACTTTTTAATGTGTATGTACTCGACACGGTGCCAATTAATAGAATAATTATTGTATGTAATAGTAATCCCTTTATCCAATTTTTCGGTGATCGTATACCTTTGTTGTTTATTGTGGCTGTTGATATGTTACATTGCGTAGACATTTGTCTGTCTTTGCCTGTTGTACCAATTTCTTTGTTTTCGTTCACAGGGAGCGGGATCAACGTATTAATTGATCTTTTCTGACAAGCTCCTGTTGATTTTTGAAGAGTTACTGCTCTAACTACACCGTCATCTCCCGGGTGAATTTCTGTGATTTTTGCCAACGGCCATTGGTTTGGACTTATATTGTCATCTTTTATTAGTACTACAGTTCCTATTTTAGCATTTTCATGTACTTGTTTCCACTTGTATCTTTGTTGAAGTTGATGTAGATAGTCTTTTGTCCAACTATTCCAAAAATCTTTTTTCATTTTTTGAATCTGTTTCCATCTATTCACTAGGTCAGTGTTGATGTTTTCCATCGGATCTGGTATCCCTACTGCTTCTCGTCCAATAAGAAAATGGCTTGGAGTTAGTATTATGTTGTCATTTACATCTTCGGTTTGCGCACACAATGGTCTTGAATTCAAACACGCTTCAATTTGGTGGAGGAAGGTTGTCATTTCCTCGTATGTTAGTGTCGAATCTCCGATCACTCGACGTAAGTGATGTTTCACTGACTTTACGCCAGCTTCCCAGATCCCACCGAAGTGTGGTGATGCTGGAGGAATGAAATGCCACTGAGTTCCTATGTTTGTCATTGCGTTTTGAAATTGCGGTGACTGCGTAATTTGTAATATTTCTTGATGTAAGAAGTTGGCTGCTCCTACGAAGTTTGTTGCGTTGTCACTGTACATGTGTGACACGTGACCTCTTCGTGCCATAAATCTGCGTAGCGCCGCGATAAATGGCACGAAGAGGTCACACCACCCCCCACGATATCCCTTTCGGACAATCACACAACACTGGCAGGCATTAGCCCTAACGGACCCCGTCAGTTGCTGCTGACATCTCTTTGAGGAGCGCGTGGAACACAACGCGCCGTGCGTCGTCCCGGGCCTGGTCCTTATTGGACGGGGAGCTACCCATCGCTCACCGTCCGCAAGCCCGCGCCTACGGTGGCCGGGAATCAGCCTGCGACTCCCGACGCCCGGGGGGGCGTCTCCCGCGGCGACTAGGGGCCCGAGCATTACTGCTTCGCAGAAGGAGATGACGGCCTCCCGTGCACTCTCGCTCCAAACCATGGCGTGAACCAGGGCCGGACGCGACGGATCACTGCCGTCAATCGCCTCAGTGAGGACACGGCTGGCAGTGCTCCGCCCAAGCCGGGCAGACCTCCACCGTACGCTCCACCATGTCCTCCGGAAGATCCACACAGTGGTAACACCCGGGCGTTTCGTCCCGCTTACATTACTATCAACACCAGTAACGTTAAGTTTGTCTAATTGTTCTCACCCTAGATCTGTTTTGGCAAAATAAAATCTACCAGCACAGACCCAGAGTTTGGAGCGCACAAGCCCCACCACGACGTCAACGTAAAGATACGGCGGTGGGGAATATTCTTATTATTATATTATAGTTGTACAATGATCTTTTGGCTCCTGGCTGAAATCAAAACTAATGCCGCCATCTTGCCGCATCTTGTTTTTCATACATCTTCACGAAACAATTTTATAAATGTTTACCAACAACGCCCCCTTGTTAATGTCATTCAAGTACCAAAAGAACTATGTAGCATTTGTTGCAGTGTGTTTTGTTTGTAGTGTTTGTTGTTTGTTTTACCTTACCTTGCAGATGGATATTGAGCACGTTACTATACTCAGGCCAACGATACCAGATAAATAGTGAAAATTGAAACTTAGACAAATATCAACTTTAAACTTAAGTAGCTTATTAAGTTGATTTTTTAAGAAAAAAATATCGCCAAACGTCATAAAATAATTTTAGTTGCAATGGATACTGAACCATAAATGCAATTAATTTAAAGTTTTTAATCCGAAATAATAATTCCGATTATAATCTTTATACGCTATTATTGTATACGCATGATGTTGTTTGTAAGTATTTGATTGTTCAACCATTATTTGTTCAATAAATAAATCTTAATCTTTAAAGTATCAAATTTATGTCTCGTTGGCTTTAATTTACCTGTTTTTGTTTTTTATATCCTATCTTTGTTTCTAGGTAAGTTTCTGTATTTCCACGAATGTTGGTGATATCATTATCAACAATTTATTTTTGTACGTCAGAATGCAATAAACCAGGAAAAACAGTGGCTGGATTATCAATGATCTAACGGCTGATTGCTTTTACGATAATTTCGAATAATATTGGGTGGCACTTTGATTTGCATCGATAATAATAATATTTAATGATAATTTTACATGGCGGTTAATCAGTTACTTAATGGAAGTATTGCTATAAATCCTACCGACATTTCGCTAGTTATAGTCCGTCCCAAAACTATGTGATGAAAGTGTCAACAATCCTAGGTTAAATTCGTAATCAAACTCAAACTCAAAGCATTTATTTCAATTAAACCAATTATAGGCACTTTTCAATTGCCAAAGAGTCGGTCAATTAGTCAGAAAGTTGAATCTGTTTGCTCATTCCAAAACGTAGATCTCTATGGAGAAGAACAGACAAGAAACTCCAAGGACACACTTTTAAATCAAGATATTACAAAATCCTGGGTACATTATTCTTGTCGCTTTTATGTGAGAACAATGTAAAAAAATAATTATTTAAAAACAATTCAAAATATAAGATTAAAAGATTACAAATAAGCCCTGGCAGTTAAGAGATGACCAGTCTCAACAACTGACGGCGCCCGTTCACGAACATGACGCGTGGATAAGCACTATCCAGCTCAACCATTTTGTAGGGATCCAATCACTAACTAAAAGGAATTAGTAACACATTTATCTGTATTATTATTTAAACTCACGCCTTCTTCAATCTGGTCATCCACGCACGCCAGTTGCGAGTACTACGCACCTGACCTTTCTGAAGAACATACCAATAAGGTCACTATATATGTCCTTTTAGGACATCTCCTACCGGTTTAAAAGAAGTTGTAGTGACAAAAATTTAAAAGAGTACGATTAGATGGTTTGGGCATGTTAAGAGGGGCCATCCCGGTCCGTCTATCGTCAATGCGAGCATGGTCGAAAAGTTTGTTGTTTCATCCAGCTACTATTAACAAACGAGTGAGAACGCGATAACATTGAACGAAAAATAATGTGCGGAAATTTCATAAAACTTGTTCCAGGAAACGTTTTTGAGTAAGCCTTACCAGTTAGTGAAATAAATGTTGGTCATTTAGAATCTCCATTACATTTGCAAGGTTTCTATCGTAATGTTTTCTTTACATTTACAATTTATGAGTACATTATGAATGGTCAAAGTTCATGTAAAATTTGTGCAAAAAAGCAGATTTTTGCAGGCTTATACTGAATTTGTTTTTCAAAAATTTTATTTTCTGCTTTCATAGAAACCTAGATACTCGTATAGTGCACAAGATACCTATTAGTTCAAAAAAATCAAAGAAAGATGTGTTAAAACGCCATAATCACGTATGAGCGTTTGTATGAAAAGTATGTCGGGTTGGCCGCCCTTAAGAGGATTAGTGAAAATCGGCTAACAAAAGGCATTAACAAAGCAGAGGTGAGTAAATAAGATTAGTATTCTAGAGTAATAAGCGATGATAAAATAAGATAGTATTCTAGGATTAAGGTTGCTAGGACGGTGTGTCACTATGTCGATATATTGGCTATATGGGTTATCAAACTACTTAGGTAGTCACAGCCAAATCAAAGCCGTTATCATAAACACTTATCGATGCATTTACATTATTAAGTATTAGTATTTTTGATGCGTCACGTTAAATATTATGTTTCATAATAATTTTAACATCGTCTTGATTGATTTGAGTAGCCACAGCATCGTCATTAAAAATCGTCACAAAAAAAAAAATCACAAATCGTTGGTGACGAGACCCTATACTCGTATAAGACTTCCCCCTACCAAAAATCGCTTTTTGGTAGGGGGAAGTTTTCACTTTCAAAATAGGTGTTTTGAAATTAAAGTAATTAAATACTGAATTCATATTTTTAATAAAGCCTCACATACATCACACATAAGTTTTAGATTAAACATACCTACATTCAATTAAATAAATACATTAATAACTATTTTATTATAAACCAAGTGGGTTGCCTGTCCAAGGGTAGACTCTGGGGCAAACATTGCATGCTTCTAGCCAATAGGTCATCTGTAAGAAAAATAATAATATTTAAATTAATCATGTTGTACTATCAAAGTCTTGAAACAGTAGAGACTTTACCACCTCTGTGGTCTAGTGGTAAGACCACCTGTCTCAGACTCAGAAGGCCTGGCTTCGATTCCTAGCCGGGGATTTTTTTCTGCTTGGTTTGGTTGGTGGTAGGGCTTGTTCTAACGGACTTCCGTCTGGCTAGCTACCCCCATCTTATCTAAGTTTGTCGCCATAACAGCAATGTTAACAGTATTGTTGTGTTTCGGCAGTTAGAGGTAAGATAGCCAGTTCCTCTGTGGTTGAGGATTTCAGGTGAAGCACGCTTCCACCTTCGGTCTTATCATCACTTACCATCAGGTGTCATGAAGGCCAAGAGCTACCCGTTGTGGATATAAAAATGAGATTGTTTTAATAGTGCTTTCTTCAGCCACGCTATATACGGATGCATGGCTGGCAAACAAATAAACCGTGCAGAAAGTGTGGGTGACATCTCTGTGCACATCGTGCACATGCACAGCAGTGAAATTCCACCTTAACTCCTATGACCAACTCTTTCTCCAAAGTTCAAATGAAGATACTTATTGAAGCAAGGATGCCTGCCTCGTTGGTTTATGCTGAACATGAGGTTTTGGGTTGGTTCTCACGTGGGGTAAAGTGTAATTGGGGCGGATCGATGGCAATAGGCTCGCCTTCTATTACATGGGACTTCAATTTGCAAAATATAGGTGTACTGTAGGTACATCTCTGCCTTACCCTTCGAGGATCACAGGCGTGATGCCAGGTTGGATGTTATGTTATTGAAGCATTGCAAACAAACCTCGTTATGTTCAGATTGAAGACCACCACAGAAGTGGGCAGGGCAGGTACTCGTACTCCATGTCCTGCAGCCCTTAGTCTTGTATTCAGCTACAGGAATCGGGTTCTTTACCCAATTAATAACTTCGTTGGAATTCACCTGAACAATTGAAAGAAAAACCTTCATGATGATTTGGTACAGCGTTTTATTACGTATTGTCTTGTCAATCATCGTTGAAAATTTTGTTATCTAATATCTGGACTAAGAGATGTACAGTTGCCTTGCGATATGAGCCATATTTAGAATCTTTTCATTTTATACAATCCAAATGGCAACAGCGACGTCAAAAATGAGACGCGTCAACCAAAAGTGATCAAGGTAACTTTGGCGCGTGGCCAGCGGAACTAAAGCCGCCATTTTATATTTTCAATACATTTCACAAAACTATAGAGGTATGAGGAACAGGGTGTAAAGTTCACTCATCCTCCATAGAAATGGGAGGATTCTCCGAGCAAATGGATGTTGTATCTGGCGGGCTACTGCCTGATGATTGATGTCGGGACGTTGTATATATGCTAGTCGCGCGGTTAACTCTGCTTGTGCGATGCAGGATTTGTGTGACGTCAGATCATTGCTGCGTAGTTCGTAATGGCGTTGTAGATGCCGCCACAAAACAATTGCCATATATCCACCAACAAGCCCCCTGTCAACGTCATTCGGGCGCCAAAATATCCTTGAAGCAGTGTACTCTTTATTGTTAACCAATGTGTAATAAATATAAACTAAACACTATACAAACGTTCAGAACTCACCATAAAGGCATCACTCAAGTTACTGACCAAATCCATGAACCTAACAAAGGCGGATTGTACAGCTGGGTTGCTGGCCAGATACCATTCATGGACATAGAAGCCGAAGGGAGCGCGATTGCCAAGGTAGTGCCTCTCAAAGTTTCTGACGATGAACTGGTACCAACCTTCTTCGTCATCCAGTTCAGGACTAAAGAAAGAGAACATAGGTACAGGTTGAATGCATGACTGGCTGTGGCCAAAACAAAGAATTTATCAGTAAGATATTGGGGTCCCAGCGTATACTCATACATAGATAGCTAGCTAGAATACTCTTTCTTTGTTATGTACACCAAACAAGCTACATTTGTTTAATTGAAACATGAAAGAACACTGCAGTAACTTCAAAGAAGTAACTTAAAAAATCTGCAATAATAATTAAGTTTAACCAGTTAATTCCAATGTTAATAATACTAGCGTTAGTATAAATTGCGGTTTTTATTAACTTTCACTTCCAGACCCCATAAACAAATGCAACAAACTTACGTATGATAGCAAGTATCAGCCATCGCGCATGGGATGCCATTCAAGTCAGACCAGGAAACCATAGGCTGGACCCAAGGTTTTGGAATAGCAGCAGTAGGGCAAGGAGGGATTTGGCAGTCCTGGATAGACTCATAGTCCAGGGTATAGGGCCAAAGGCCAGGGTCTAAATGCTCAATAGTGGGCCAGGAGCAATCGTATTCTAAACCATAGTCAGCCATGACTTGGAAGCTAACGTTGCCAGACATTTGGAGGAATGGAAGACGGACACCTGAAACGTTGAATTAATGTTAATACCTCAATCAAAATCATAATGTCCTGGTCAGCGAAGTCCTCAACACTATAGTTATTGTATTCAGGTAAAAAGAGACTATAAATTAATTATAATATGTAAAGAATTAGGGGGGGATGTTGGAACTCCCCTATTAACTTATAGCTTCACTATCGCGTTAGGTTAAAAAAAAACCTGTAAAGATGGGTATATAAACTAAATAATTAATAAATTTTCTAAATGAATTTAATAGATTTTTTATAATACTATAATTTACGTTACTCAAGAGACTACAAAAATTACTAACCCTTAATGCTTTCAAAAGGAATATTGGCAAAGTGAGAAATCTGAACCATTTGTTCAGCAATCTCCTCTTTTATAACATTGTAGGTAGCAGTCGCCCAGTAATTTTGAGGAATTCTGTGACTGATGGAATGCAGTGCGATCTCAAAGCCTTTGTTATACAGTTCATTGACAAGGCGGTAGTTGGTGTACTCGTGACTGACGTAGAAGGTAGCTCCTGCGGGACAGCCGTTGGAATTATTGCGATCGTAGAGGACATTGCGGTAGGTTTCTATGTTTCTAATGTTGATGCCATCATCGAATGTGATAGTGACGAACTGTAAAACAAGAATTACTTGGGGTCAGATCCATTATTAAAAAAATTAACCCGTCGGAATGGTAAACCTCGCAATGCTCCTTGTTCTGCACTAATGCCCGGGATACACGATGCTAGTAAATTTTAAGTTAATAGCATTGCGGTGACTTAGTCCGTAGAGTAAAATTATCCGATTGGGTACTATCTTCGCCGGCCACACGAGGCTAGTACACAAGCCAGGATAGTAAAATCGGCGGTGGGGTGCGCTACTAGCTCAAAAACAGAACTCCATCCTATTAACTACCCTGGCTTGAGACGCTGGCTTACTAGCTTTCTCACTAGCTTACTAGCCTAGAAATAAAGCTAGTTCTGAGTAAAGTGACGCTTTTTAAAGCATATTGTCCGACATTATACACGTGCAGCCTCTGGACAAGTTGTACGCAGAAAGCTATCAATGTTCTTCGCGTTCAAAACAACAATGCATTCAAGATGCTGCTGGGGCTACCACGCTTCTGCAGTGCGTCGGGAATGTTTGCTGAGGTGCACTCTGGTGGCTTTGCAGAAATCAGACGTAAGCGTGCCGCGTCGCTGCTGCAGAGGGTCCGGGGCAGCTCGAACAGTCTCCTGAATGTCATTGCGCAAAAATTTGATTGCCCGCTCGTCCGTTATTTGTCCAACCTGCATGTTTACTAACATAGCTGTTGAGATTAATGTTTAAATTATGAATGTTTTTTTCTGAAATAAAATGATTATTATTATTATTCTTCTTATACGTTTATGTATCTAAAAAAAAAAACACACTACTAACACTTGCTTACTATCATAGACTATGCTACTAGCTTCAAAAACTAGCCTCGTGTATCCCGGGCATAAAGGCCAGTGTAGACTGAAGCGACACACGTCGCACTGCCTGTCGCGCCAAACGGCAAGGGCCTTAAAAGGGACTTATAACTTGAGCCTATTCATAGCCTGTAACAGTGTATACATTGTGCAATTAAAAAAACCGTAATGAAAATGAAAAAATTTGAGAATTTGATCTCGAGAGTTAAAAGTGATGCTGTAAATAAATTTTGACCTACTTAAAACCATGAAAAATGTTTATCATCAAACATCTTATCATACTTGACTTCTGTGATAATTAATCGATTCAATATTACTACACAGTTATTATTCGATCACAAATTATTTGTACAGATTGATGAAAATGGCACGATTTGACGCCATATTTATGTAAGAGAGAGTAGAACTCTTATTATTAAATTTTCCACTATTAATAGTTTAGTGAAATTTTTAATCCATCTTTGCAGAAACTAATTGTATTTAAATAGATAAGGAACTCTTGAGTATAATTTTATGTTTCTCGACCCAGCGGTTAGGCTGTGCGTTGCCTGTCACTGAATTAATGATTAACTTTAAGATTTTGATTAAGTATTTATATTGTATTTACTTGAAAGATTAAAAACTTACCTGAGGTGTATCCCTTGGCAAGAGACCGCCAGGAATGTCCGAAGACGAACATCTGCAGTCGGGTAGTTTGCACAATTCTTCATCACACTCTTCTGCCAATGGAAGTTCATTTGGATCTAGCGTCGTTGGTTCGGGAGTTTCAGTTGTTGGTACAGGGGTAGTCAATGGTTCAGGGGTCTGCAATGGTTCAGGTGTATCTAATTCACCTTCAACAACAGCTATCGCCAACCCCACGAATAGAAAAGAGAATAACGCAACCGACCTCATTTTGGTATCCTATTTTCCAAATGAGTAGATTGAGATTCCTTCCTGTTATATTTATATAGAACATTAATCTCAAATTTTGATTGATTATCACGTAATGCGTTTATCGATTTAATCTGCGAGTAACACGTCGCGTACAGTGTCATAATTACCTGACGTAATAGCGAGGTTAGTTGAAACAGTGATTTCCGGGAAAAAACTTTTTATTTTCATTTTTTGTTCTTAGAAAAACAAAAAATTACAGATACACTGAACTTCATAGGTGAAAAATATTCAATGTACAGTTTTTGACTTTGCTACAATTTTATTACAATTATGTATATGAATGTTACACACAAGAGTTTGGTAATAGTCCTCGCGCACATATGGGAGTGGCGCGAGGAGGCGAAACGCAGGGGCGTAACTCCGCTGCCGCGAGAAATGGCACAGCGGACGGAGCTCCAGCGGGATCTCATGGCGACATGGGGAGTGCGATTGTCACAACCCAGCGCTGGGCACGCCACAATTGTGGCGATAAGTGCCCTCTTTGAGGAGTGGCTAGAGAGGCGCCACAGCGTCCTCACCTTCCGCCTGACGCAGGTCCTCACCGGACACGGTTGTTTCGGGAGGTTCCTGTTCAGAATAAAGCGGGAGGAAACGGCCAGATGTCACCACTGTGTGGGTCGCCCGGAGGACACGGTGGAGCATACGGTGGAGGCCTGCCCGGCTTGGGCGGAGACCTGCCATGTCCTGACAGAGGCGATCGGCGGCGGCGATCTCTCGGGCCCGGCCTTGGTCCAGGCCATGGTTCAAAGCGAGAGTGCATGGTGTCACAATAAAACTTAGAATGCTCGCGAAGGAGGAGGCAGAATGCATGAAGGAGAGGCAAATTTCGTGCCCTCACGCCCCTAGTTGCCGCGGGAGACGCCCCGGGCGTCGAGAGTCGCAGGCTGATTCCCGGCAGGCTTGCGGACGGTGAGCGATGGGTAGAGCTCGCCGTTCGATAAGGATCAGGCCCGGGTTGACAGCGCGTTGTGTTTCACGCACGCCTCAAACAGATGTCAGCACCAACTGACGGGGTTCGATAGGGCCAATGCCTGCCAGGGTTGCAAGTTTGTCCGAAAGAGATATCGTGGCCCTGGCACATAGGCGTCTGAAGGAACACGGGTGGGTTTTAGTCAGTAAAAGTCTGACACGCCCTCCCGCTCCACCCAGAGTGGGAGAAGTTATTTGATAATTACCCAGCCAAAAAAAGGAGTTTGGTAATACCAACCGATATAATAACATCTATACAACAACGACGATTTCATTGACCATAGTTAATCTAGTTAACGACGAAGATGGAAAAGTGACAAAAATACGTATAGACGTGTACGCATTTATCTAGTCTTTTCTTCTTGTCTGTTTATACGTGCGTAAATAAATACAAAAATAAATAAATAAAAAAGTTGCTTCTAATACATTTACTTTATTCCATTTACATCAAATAGTAACTATTCCATATCCAAAATGGTAAATACTAAGTCTTACCTCAAAACTGTTTATTTAAAGTTAGACTCAGTTTCAGACTGAAACGTAATCTAGCCTTTAAAATACTTTTAAATACAGTTAAAGTCTAAAACTTCATTGTAGAAAAAGATGTTAGTAACATTTTAGCAATGCGAGATGTCAAATCTCTGCTTAAATAATCTGCTTAAAGGCACGTCCACTGCTGAGTAGAATGTGCATGGAGAGGTTATGCACTTTACCTACGAGGGTTCATTTGTTTAGTAGCCACGCATCCGCACGTAGTGTGAAGCTACATATGTATGTAGCATAGCAGTGGGCTGCAATGGAACTGCGTCTTTACACTTGAATGAAGACAAGCAGCACATTGTCAAATAATTTAATGGACGCGACAATCTACAAAGTAACGTTTACTTATTTCAAGTTAACGAGTTAGCTTTTAATCTCTACATACAGATTAAGTACTTAAATATCATTGGTGATACGTTTGAGTCAATGAGAAAAATACTTAAAACTAAGTTATAAATAGACGATTTCGAATTCTTATATTTGACACGTTACATTAGATTGGCAAGTGTAAAATTTTGATTTATTCATGCCTTTTCGAGGTTCTAAGAAAGCAAAAGTTTCGTCGAGGTTAAAAGGTTAAGACTCTTAAGTAGGTATGATAAAATAAAGGATAGTGTAGAAATAATGAGAAAATTATTCAAAGATAAAGACTTATCAATGAGTCAAGTAGAACAAATGAAACCATCATAACAATAATCAAAACAGAATTAAAATCGAAAACCAAAATAGCATATAAATACACAAGAAAAGAAAACAAAAAAACCAGAATAACAGAATCTCAAGAGCAGTATCAGAACCCCGAAAACCCAGAATCCTTACACTAAACACAGACATTACAACTATTTATGTTACATAATATCACTATAGAGTATGTACAAATAACATCGAAGATTACATACCAAAGGTTTCGAAGATAAGATTTATCACTAAAAGGAATAAAGCTATCACGTTCCTAATACAATAAGTTACTAGAACTAGCTTATTGGGTAAAATATTTACAGCTGGCGAATTTTAGAAAGCAGCTCTATGAAATGCTACATGTGTAGATACTTGTCATAGAATTCTAGATGTCTTCTGTATAATAATTTGGTGTTACTCAATTTGCCATTTTCTTAAAGATGACACTTTGGAAAGGGTCAGAAAGAATTAGTCTTATACAAGATAAATTGATGAGAATTCGAAATTATCTGAAAATAACCAAAATACCGTTGATGTGCCTTTCACAGAACTGTTTCGTTTACTTAAATTAACCGATATTATATCATGGCATGAACGAAATCATTTTCCTCATGAGGTAGAAAATCAATATGTGTAAAAGTTTACACAATAAAAATATTATTATTTACATTCGGCACATAAATAAGAAGAAAATGCCTCAAATCTATAACTATCAATATTAGAATATTAACAAAAGCACTATTTACAACTTTGTACATTTAAAAGTAAAATAAGTTAGTAATACTGTAAATAATTTTAAAGCTTAATCTTCAGAAAATTAAATGTTATCTAAAATACTAATTAAAATTAATAATCAGTCAGCTTTTTATAATAAGGACTTTGTTATAGACGAATTTAATGAAAACGAAATAACATCAGCTAAAGAGACATACAAAAGTAAATAATTATAATCGGTTCGAAATATCCAAGAGAGCTCTATACTATAAAAACTCGTAAAATTTGCAACAGCTTAACTAATGTTCCCTCACAGTATTAAGTTCAGTAATAAAATATTCAAAGGTAAGTGTGTTATTTCTAAAATAAAATATTTGTTCGTTAAGTCACATGTTTAGTTGTCTTATAAAATAGTAATAGCTTCCATAAGCTTTTCATCTTTAAATCATTTAGGCCTTGTAGTTTCTTTAAAAGTTAATAAAAAAATTGCAATGTGCGACAGATTTTTGAAAATCTTTCATAAGTTTTAAAAGAAACAAGAAATAAATAAGATATTAAATTGCTTCTTGCATACCCAGTATTTATTGCCTCATATTCTTCAGCAACTGTAACCATTTCCATTCTCAGAACATTAATCACTTCAAATATGACGTCACCAAAACCGATTTCACAATAGAAGTCAACAAAACTTAATCATTCTTCAAATGAATCATCGATATCTTTCATAACATTGACTTCACTAAATTAATAAAATGCACAATTTTCTCGAACCAAAATCATAGGTGTTTCTTCATTAATTACAAACATGGTGGTCACGTTTAAACCGGCAGATCTCGCATTCGACTCTGCAACACCATACGAAGCGGCATCGGCATTTCTCTTCGTGATCTCTCACTCGGGTTTGATAGCCTCGACCGCAGCAGAGAAGGCGACAGCCGTCAAGACCAGCTGATGTTCTGTTGCAAGTACGGCCACGGGTGCCTAGGATTCCCAATCTAGAAAGAGAGATATTGTTGCATTAAAAGGGAAATATGATATAGATGTACCGTTGATAATAAAAGAGGAAGGAGCATTAAAAGTGAAATTGAAAAAAAAAAAATATGGGCCTAGTATTGTTCCATGTGGTATTCTACGTGATAACGCAAAAGTAAGGGATGTATATTGTTAAATACCAAACACCAAGGATGGTACTCAGTACTAAATGTTGACCTTATGAGTAAACTAGTAGGGTTGACGGTTTGAATACAATAACCAAACTTATACAGTTTGGTTATTGTATACTGTTCCATAACTGGTAATAAATATTTGCTAAAATTCACACGCTAACCAAATCTTTGTAACAAAACCATTGCCAGATCTAATTCGACACCAACGCCATCTAGATACGTCGTGTACAACTTTGAAAATAATACAATTAATTTGGTTGACCTAATAAGTGGCTTTTGATCATGCATCATGCATGATCATGAACATATACTTTTCTTTAACATAATATAATATCACACCTATATTCCCGGAAGGGTTAGGCAGAGGTGTACCAATAGGACCCACATTTCGCCAGTTATGTTTAAGTCCCATGTAATAGAGAACGTGCCTTTTGCCATCAACCGGGCACAAATCCAGGTTGCTACCTACTGAGAAATTCCAGATGGAAAAATCCAAAAACACTTTGCCCGATCCGGGAATCAAACCGATTCGATCGATCGAGACCGATTTGACAGATATTTTCATCATCATCTCAGTCAAACCACGTCCTCTGCTAGAACTAGGCCACTCCTAAGAATCGTCAGAACGACCTGTCGACGCTGCCCGTATTCAGCGAATTCCGACGAACTTCTTGCTAAACTTTATTTTGTGATAATAACAACTTGGAAGATAGTTATTCAAAAATAAACTTACTCATCATTCGGTTCACAGTAATCAGGCGAGTCCTCCAAGTAGACGAGATCAGTCTTGTTAGGTTTCTTCATGTCCATGTGCATCGGTCGCAGCTTTCTTATGTTTTTGCCTCTCTTACGTTCGACGACCTGAAAATGAGTTTAAAGCTAATGAGATTTTGATAATAATATTTTAATATTATTATTGGTATTTTAGAGTCAAAGTCAAAGTCAAACCATTTATTTCAAATAGGCACATAAGAGGCACTTTTGAACGTCAAAATTTACAAAAAAATAGAATTGATTCTAGTTGCCCCTTCCAAAAGGTAGTTTCGTATGGAGAAGAATGGGCAAGAAACTCCACCGGTACTCGGCGGAGAGTAGCCCTATCCTATTAGTAATTAACTATTCACCAAAATATATATGTACAATATCTAATAATACTACACAATACACATACCAATAACTATTTAATAAAATAGTTAAACAATTTAATGATATGAGTTTAAATATACATACATTTAAACTAACCACAACAATTAAAATAAAATAAAACATAATAAAATACACTGATACATTATCATTAGTTGTTTATGTCTAAGTCAATAATCCATTTTGTCTTCTAACTATCGATTGGCACGACCCTTATCACTAATTGTTAAGGTGTAAGAAGCAATTATGTATAGCGCCGAGCCGCTGCCACGCTCCACTCGCGGAACTGCGGCCGCGCCTAGTGAGAACCCCCCAGTCGAGAATGCATGTTTTGTCCAGGGACCATTTTGGTTACCCATTGAAAGGGTTTTCGATAGGGTTTTCCTAAGCGTTTAATTAAAAACGCATACGATATGGGTAACACTTTTGAACGGCTTAAATTAAATTTTGGTTACCCGTTGAAAAGGTTTTCGATAAAAACCCATACAGTGTGGGTAACCCTTTTTTGAACGGCTTGATTTAAGCCATTCAAAATTACCCACACCGTATGGGTTTTTATTAACTGCTTAGAAAAACCCTAACGAAAACCCTTTCCATTGAAAGGGTTTTTCTAGAATAGTAACCAAAATGGTCCCTGGTAGAATTGAAATAGAATTGGTCATGCTACGCGTGCTAGGTGGATATCGAAATGATATAATATTATGATTTTTTCATGTCACTGGGTTTCAAGTAGGTATAGAACCCATTGAATGGGTTACCCCTTCGAAAGGCTAAACTCTTAACCGGGGTTGTACGGTCTCTGGTTTTTTCTGTTGAAATTTTGATTTAAATGATTCTTGTTCATTTATTATGATATATTATATTTGTGTGCTTGCTACTGACCTTGTATGCTTACATGACTGTGCTTAATAACTTTGTGTGAACTTAATAACACTAACCCATTGCACGTGTGTAGCC
Organism: Tiliacea citrago; assembly: GCA_963921375.1. Lineage (NCBI taxonomy): Eukaryota > Metazoa > Arthropoda > Insecta > Lepidoptera > Noctuidae > Tiliacea > Tiliacea citrago. Next base: position 11,394,332 of record OY992804.1, read on the forward strand.
TGAACTAACTGTGATTTTGGACTGGAAAAATCATTATACTTTAGGCATAACCGTGAATCGAATATTATTTATTATTCCTCAAGACTTCTTATACGCATTTGTTTAACTGACCAGACCTACTACACCTTGCCTATTGGACAACTACATTGGTTGAAATCATTTCTACACTTCCATTTCGCTGTTTATAGTTAAACTGGCTGACCGGACAGACGTTGTCCTGTTTCCTAGAACTAGCATTTAACTACGAACTAGCTAGATTGCAGCGCTACCTACCGGGTCCAATTGTGAATCTGAACCATCCAAGGACCCACTCAACGCACACAAAAAATTTCATTAAGATCAGTCCAGCCCAGCGACAATCTTCGCGGGGTGGCTGGTTGCAGCTGGACAAAGTTCCCGAAAATCAAGTTGACTGGCGTGCAATAGGAGAGGCCTCTGTCCAGCAGTGGACTGCTGTAAGCTGATGTTGATGATGGATGTAATGAAGTATCCAGCACACAAGCCAACATAATATCAAGCTATAAATTTCCATCAAATATAAACTGCGTAACCAACAACAACCAACCTGCCTTTCATTTTGAAAATTCAACAACATTCACTGCATCGTTTACTTTGTCGAGCGGACGAATTTTTCAAACATACGAAGCAATAGATAAACAATTTCCTTCAAAATCATTGGAATTGTGACTGTAATTGGTGTTCTGGCTTTGCGTTATTACAACAAAATGTACACAAGTAATAAGAAAATGGTACCAACCTTAACATGCGAAGCTCCTTCATATCTAGTAGACAGCGCGTCGCCAACCATTCGCAGTTGCGGCAAGCGACGCCAACAGACGCGAACTGAACAAGATCCAGACATGCCGTGACACTTGCAGACGCGTTGCATGCGACCACGGACAGCCTGTGGAGTATTGAAAAGGTAGGTTAGAAATTAACTATAAAGCCAAAAATGGGCACGGGTTACTGAAATACTGCAAGATTAATAGAAAACGAGTTGTCTCATAAGACGGTCGTAATATTAATAGTTCCAGTGTTAAAGAAACACCTATAGATTTCAATTTTGTTTTACTGAATTTTTCTAATAACAACTTTACTACTATGTGCCCATATATTATCTGATAAAGCAATGGAATACTTTAAAAAAAAAACAAATACTGTTAGTTCTTTATGTTTCATTTATTATAAGGAAATCATCATCACCGTCATTGTCATCATTATTTAGTTCATCAATATTATCAACCTGCAGTTCATTTTACTTGACGTTGTTTAATAATCACTTGTTCTACTATTGTAAATGGTACAAATTTACCCTTCGTCCAGCCTCATTATTGTGTAGGTTCACCAGCCCCTCGTCACTATTTTTGTCTTCTTTGGAATCAGAAAAGTCTTTACTGAACATCTCGCCATATCGTATGTCCTGAAAAAAGGAATGATTATATTTTATTTCACGGTTTTTACCCCAGCCTATTTTACGTCTATTTACGCCTATCTTTCTCTTCTGCTGAAGCTAGAAAATAATTTACAGCCATCAATTAGCCAGCTAAGACACATAAGGAAAAAACGTTTGTAAAAAACATAACTCCGTCTTTGCTGTCGCACAGTCGGGTAAATACAAGGTCTAAGAGACATCGACATCGCAAACCGTTACCAATTCAGCACAAAAAATTTCAGTAATAAAATGTGCTGTTCTATACATTTTGATCGTGTAGGTATTGCACTTTTGTATGAAACTGCAGATATTTTAATAGCCAATTAATAATTACTAAATTATTCATTGGTTATTAAAATAGGGTAGGGTAGTACCTGGGGGGTCTAGGATCCTGAATTCATAGTAACAGTTTGGCGTCGATGATCCCTTACACCGTGTATGAGGAACCGGTCGAATACCCGACGTATACAGTGCGAAGAAAGTCCTAAGCATGGTGTTTTTAAAACTTATCTTCAGTCTCTACTATAAGTTAAGCTTAATTATATCTTCCAAGTCTTACCTCAGAACAACCTCCCCACTGCCAATGCCTCGGCGTGCGCTTTCTGACGCGCGAGTCGCAGGAGCACTCGTTGAGTTCGCCGCGACTGCAGGCGCGCGCCACTGCATGCGCTAACGCAGCCGCTGACAGCGCGTGCACGAATGCTGATTCACGAGATTCTGGAAAGGAATATAATTTTCGAGGCGACTTACAACTTAAAGGGCGACTAATTATTTGCTGCAAAAAAAAATAACATGGCAGTGATTAAATATTATTTCTTAATCGCTGCAAAGTCATCTACTGTTATTGAATCATTTGGGTTAGGTTAGGTTAGAACAGTAACCATTAACAAGCGAAAGCGAGCGAGCGAAGCGAGCGTGCCGCGGCAGCGGCCGCCGAGCGGCAGATCCCCTCTATTGTTGGTAAATTCAGTTACCAAAACAAAAATTCGATGCCAGTTTAAATTAAAATAATGCTAAAAACTGATATATTAATATGCTACCTATTACTTATTACGATACTCCTTATTAGCTGCCAACCCATTATATATGGTACCCACTCTATTTTTTTTTAAAACCTATATTCATGTTACTTAGTTGCCGCATTAAATACATGCCTTCTGGAAAATGGTGTGAAAAGGGTTATGTAAAAACTAGCTGGCTGGCAAAAATACAAACTTTAATTCTCTATTTAATCCCTTTACTCGTAGCAGATGAATTTAAAAAAATCCTTCCTCAGTGCACACTGGCGGTTATATTATGGAACACATGCCTCTAGATCCAGCGATTTAGGCTGTGCATTATTTTTCAGGATTTTTGTAGGCTTAAGTGGTATGTTGTACAATTTGAGAATTTTGGAAAATGTATGCACATAAACTATCTTAATTAGAGTTACACCAAAAATGGTCCTTAGAGTAATGTTACAATCACCATGCTTGAAAATAGATGGCCAACCGTAGTATATGATTAAAAGCACATTGAATTAAGGACACGTGAAGAAAGTGTGTCCGATCTTAGACATACGATAATAACATTAATAGACACACTTCAGCTGAAATTTCAAACAAGGAAACAAATCTTGGAACTTCCAGAGCTGTACAAATAACTATTGGATGAAGGTAGATGGACGCATTAAAGACTAAGCTAGTAAGAATGTTCTAGATAAATATGTTTAGCATTTCTTTGTCTTTGGTGACCAGATGTTCATTGAATTCATAAGAACACTTCATTGTTATTTTTCTCGCGTTGGAAAAATGTTCATTGATTCAAACATATGTATTTGTATAACAGTATCACGAGACAAATGCTCAGCAATGATTGAATGCTAATCCAAAAACGAATATAGCCGTAGAAGCAAAATCTGCCAAAACGATTCAAATTCTAAAAATGAAAATCCATACATAAGTTCGTTGACCAAGTAATCTTTGAAGCAACCAAGAAATGAGATCCCTTAAAAGGCATGCAACCACATCCTGACATCCACAGTACTAGGGCACCAGAGGAGGGTGGAAGCTCTACAAAACTGGTTACGTTGTTAGTAGTTTACAGTAAACAAACTGAGCAACTCCGTCAACAAAACACACACGAAGTAATCGACATATGAAAATAAACATTTTACGTCTAAGACGATGAAGTTCTATGAAACTGGTCTTGATGTAAACTTATACACAAACTTTGATTTTGATCAGCAACGGAAGACCGCGTCAAATAGTATATTCAGATGATTCTCGTTTGTTAATAAGAATAACAAGGTACTGAGTGCATATCGTTATGCATTTTGTCTTTTCACAACTGGGCTTGAGAAGGATGGAGGGAATGGATCAGCTATGTTATTGTCTTGAGAGAGTGAAAGAAACGGGTTTCTGTGTTTATGAGTAAGTACTCATTGTTTACAATTTTCATGACTATTTAAGACTGATTATTGTATGTGAGTGATTTACAAGTAAATGTACTTACAGTACATATTACGAGTATAACAAATAAATAAATGAATTAGCCATCTTTGGCTTCATCTTTGTTTGCTTACAGAACTAATTAGACAATCGTTTCGTCGTTATCAAATATAAAAAAGTGTGTAATCCCTGACTTCCCTTCTTTCCTGACTTTACTCGATCTCAATTTTGTGTATGAATCCCAGAAACCTCTCCGATAATAAAGATATATAAGGAATTCTAACAAGACCAAAAATCCATTTTGTAAATGTCTTCCAGACTTAAGTTGTCGGAAGATAAACAAAAGTGATGATGGACAAGCGTTCGAAGACGTAAACGTACTTCAAACGGGAACAGATGGAATGCTTGCAGCGATCCTTTTGAACTTGAGCGATGAGTGGTATTTAATATTTCTAGATGTGGATTGCGGAAAAAGCTTGAGAATAAGTTGATATTATCTAATACAAAATATGATGTTTCGTGTAGACTGTTTCGTATATTTTTTACATCATTTGCATCAATTGTTTTCTCTTGATCTAGTGCGTTGTATGAAAATTTTCTTTCAATATAACATATTCCTTCCTACGATATGCATTGATTTAGCATGCTCATTTTTAATATATTTATTTACAGCCATATTCTAAAAGACGAAGCTCGTTGTTATAATGATCCTTATTAAAACAAATTTAGCGTTATCCTAACTTTGATCTCTCCTGTAAACATACTGTGCATTAACAAACAAAAGAAAAAGAGATCCCTAATCTGGAATAATTGTCTGTAGGTGTACTGAAATACTTACTGAACTTGAGAACACCTCCAAAAATGTCCGTAGAATTCTCCACAGTACTACAATTCCACCTGCTGTGACGGAACTGGTGCTGGCACTCTTCCACTGCCTGGAGTGCACCAGTCTGAAGGACCTGGAACATTGAAAGATGGTACTGATCAATATAGACAAATATAAAAAACATAAACATAACCATTTTTTATTTCTTTCTAATCTAGAATTATAAAAGATTACGTACTCGCATATACATATACCTACTGGTAAACCATCAAACACAATAGTTACAGGTACTTAAATTGTTCCAAAAATGCCTGATTTGCTATCATAGACATCATAAATGAAAGTCAAAGTCAAATTATTTATTTCAAATAGGCACAAAAGAGGTACTTTTGAACGTCAAAATTTACAAAAAAAGATGTTGTAGTTCGTTTTCTAAAATATAGCAATACTAGCTGCGCCACGCGGTTTCACCCGCATAAAGGCTCGTGCAGACCTGTGCGATATCGCGCCACTCTGCACGAGCCTTAAGCCTCGATCCCGTAGGAATACCGGAATAAAAAGTATCCTATTAGTATGTCCTAACCCAGGTCATGGTCTACCCATGTCATGCCCATGGTCATCCAAATCCGTTCAGCTGTTTTAAAACAAACAAAATCACTTTCGCATTTATAATATTAGTTAAAATGCAATTTACCATGGGATTTAACAGATAAGATCAGGAATAAAGTTATCCGGAAGAGAACCGGAGTTACCGACATAGCATGCAGAGTAAGCAAGCTGAAGTGGCAGTGGGCTGGCAATGTTTGTCAAAGGATCGGTGGCCGGTGGAGCAGATGAGTCCTGGAGTGGAGACCGCGTATCGGCAAGCGTAGTGTGGGGCGCACCCAGCTAGATTTACCGACGACCTTAAAAAGGTGGCTGGGAGAGACTGGATGCGGAAAGCGGAGGACAGGGTGTTGTGGCGCAGCCTGGGAGAGGCCTATGTCTAGCAGTGGACTGCTATAGGCTGAGTTGATTGATTGCTGGGATTTAACAACAAAAATGCATTATAAACCATTTGGCCTTGATCAGGTGCATTATAAAACATTTCGCCTTGATCAGGTGCATTATAATCTTACTTCCATCATAATAATAAACTTCCGTTGATTACTACATCTTACCCAAATATTCGCTTACAGATTTGGAACTTCACTCAACTCCAAGAAATCTCAACTGTTAACCTACTTTATTTCTGAAATCTGATAACACTTTAAATTCCTCATCCTTATGGGTATCTTTCAACAAAAACTTCTGGACATCAAATGGCTATAAAAATTCATACCAAAACTTGGAAGTTATTTAGTTGAAAGCAGTAAAATGTTAAAATTACACCCCAAATCGGTGCTTAGTCTTTTATACACGAAATATCGAAAAATGAAAAATCGGGAGCAAAAAGTTGTAAAAGACCAGTTTTTGAAAATTAAGCTAACAAGGAACATGGTGTCCCAAGTGACCTAAATATGATGGGATACGAGATTGAAGCGCTTTTGAGAGATTTTTGAAGAGTCCTTTTCATAAACCTCGCTCTAGTTTTTCTTTAATTTATTTTCTATTTTTTGTAACCCACTTTTAGAGTATGCTTTGGTAAAAGAAGCTATTTCTATAAGCGTTTGCATTTGGAATGAGTTTGCGATTACTATCATGTCTTCAGCCTTTGCCCAATGGTAAAACTTTTGGATCACCGTTGCGTTCTTCAACATTATCAGTCTATGTCAGTCCACTGCTGGACATACGCCAATCATACGCAATTAGTGTCATAATTTTGTGCTTTCTCAAATAGCTGATATTCACATAGAGTATTCAGGATACTTATTGAAAAAATGATATTTTCGTCCATGCATTTCTGAGCCATATTCAAAACCGTTTAAAACCTTGCCAAGTTACTACGTAAAATTGTATTCAAATTAAAATCAAACAATATTATAATTAAAATATTCCTACAATCAATGTAACCGTATATTTACCGCAACTCGGGCGGCAATAAATCAGATCGATTAATTCAATAATTCTTACATTATCTGCAAAGCGATCTCAATTAACTTCGACATCGTTAAGATTAAATTTTATGACGTTATCAAAGTGAATTGCGAATGGTAATTGTATGTTTTTATTAACTAAAATAAAACTGTCATTAATGCTAAAGTTAGGGTCGGTTTTCTTTTATGCGATCATTATGTTACTTTGTGGGACGTGGTCATTAAATTGATCTTGGTTATTTAGTTCCTTATTACGTTTATTACTGTTGATGTGGCAATTTTTAACTAGAACTGAAGATATTATTATCCAGACTTGCTTTATTTTCATCTGTCGATATTATGGCTAGGATTTTTCGGTAAGTCCAGGGACTTTTATTATATTCGTATTTTATTTTTCTTGTTTATTATGTATATCTCAGTCAGTGATAAGGTAAATAAAGTATTCACATTACAATCTAGCTTATTAGATAAAAAGTCATTTAAATGATTTGTAATGACAAAAACTTTTTACCAAAAAAAAAACACTACAAAGAGAAAAATAACTTTAATTTCGGAAGTCGGTGTCTTTAGATCTGTATTTTAGTTTTTTTGCCACTGACTTCAGAAATTAAACTTATTTTTCACTATGTACTTAGTGTATTTTTGGAAGTCATGTTTTTTTTTTTGGAAAAAGTTTTTTATTTTTGTCTTTTTAGTGGGTCAGTTAGTAATATCTAAGTTACCATAGCCGAATGTCAACGGCTGGGGCGTTAATTGTTGAGAACTGGAACTGATGTTCACCTCATCATGTGCATTATGACGAGCATACATTTCTTAGCAACTATAATAAAGTCCTAATCGAATCGAAACCGTGAAATAGTAGCAGTAGTTCCGGTGGCCATCTGTGGTCTTCATCATCAGTTCCACTTCAACAAATGGTGCTTTCCGAGTGTCACTGCATGAGTCAATATAAAAAAATACCCAAATCGCTATAGGTTTGCCTATAAAATTTGAGGATTTCCCTCGATTTCCATGGGATCCCCTCATCAGATTCTGAAGGAGAAATCGATGAACATACATAAAAAAAATAAAAAACGGATAGACCAACATAAATAATCTCCTCTTTTTTGGAAGTCGGTTAAAAAGATTAATGAATTCGTTTGCATTTGTTCCTATCGGTGTAATTTATGTCAATCTGCAACTCAAGATGTATCTTCTTCTTTATCTAAACATGACCATTTATGTTAAAAAGACAACTAATGTCCAAGTTAATAATTGTTTAAAAATCAATAAAAAGATGACTTATTCTGTTTCAGTTTATAATTATAATATCTTGTAACAATGACTGAATGATTTTATTTTCATTCAGTATTTCGATGCATAAATCTATCGTCTAACTTCTAAATCACCACTTATGTTCGCGTAAATGGAACACTATCCTTATTTCTTAGTAATACGATTTTACGAGCGCCTTATAAAGTCGTTTGTTCCGTATATCTGTGTTTAAGAGTTCCTTTAATTTGATTTTAATCATTTTAATTTTATTGTGTACCAGTTTTGTTTACCGGCCATGGCTATTTTAGTGTCTGCATCCTTAATTTTATTTGTAGCATGGCTACTAAACATGAAATTAATGTAACGGGATCTCACGGGCTTTAAGTGCCTAATTAAGGATTTTAATCTATTTTTCGCAATGAGTTTTCAACTGATTTGCCGATTTGATTTTATAGTTTCATCTGTTAGCCCAGAAAGTATGGGCGATTTTTAACGCGACGATTTTTTATCGTGCACTTGGTTTTAAGACCGACGTACGGCATTTCATACAAACTTTCAAGCCCTTGTTTTTCGAAATGACTGAACCGATTTTTATTAAACTTCATACGCATGAGCAGGATACAAAGGACTAAAAAGTTACTTAAGAACATTTTCGAAATGTCTTATTTAAAAACAAATAACTGGAAATCTCTGTTTCTATGTCAAATTTTAAATCAGTCTAGTTTGGCTGTAACACTATTTTTCTAAAATGTTCTTCTAACTTTTTAGACCGCTTAGAAAGCGCTGGGATATATTCTGTAGGATTCTCAATGCTCGGCGCTACACCAAGAGTTGAAACAAATACAACAAACTTCCAAAAAACACTACAAAGTTATAAATAAGTTGGATTTCGAAAGTCGGTGTCTTAGGATATATATTTTAGTTTTTTGCTACCGACTTCCGAAATTAAGCTCATTTTTCACTTTGTAGTGTTTTTTTGGAAGTCTGTTGTATTTTTTTTCAACTCTTGGCGTAGAGCCGAGCATTGAGAATCCTACAGAGTATATCCCAGTGCGTCAAAAAAATACACTGATGTATTAAGAACTCTCAGCGCTAAGCAGTGCGTTGATAATCCACTGAGGAATAAAAAATCGCCGGTTATAACACCTCCCAGTACGAGGGCTTATTTTTTACTTTTTTAATGCTCGTACAGACCGGCGCGACTTGTCGCACGACGCAATCCAATCAATCAATCAACGCAGCTTATAGCAGTCCACTGCTGGACATAGGCCTCTCCCAGGTTGCGCCACAACACCCTATACCTCCGCCTTCCAGTCTGTCCCAGTCACCTTTTTAAGGTCGTCGGTCCATCTAGCTGGGGGGTGTCCCACACTACGCTTGCCAATACGCGGTCTCCCGTCCAGGACTCGTCTGTGACACGCGACACTGGTAGAACGATTTCCATAGAAATTGTTCGAAGCTGGACCTGAACGCAACATGGTGACGACGTAATTAAAAGATGCCCACACATAGATAAATATAACCCGTCTCTCCACTATTCCAATGCTTGCTCAAGGATGCATATCCGGTAGGCTTTAATAATCCTTCCATATTCCAAGGGCACGTCTTTCCTACTGTTATCGCGCTCTCCGGTCTACTATTTGATATGCAATGGTCTCTGTAGTCTCATGAAATATAAGACTTCAGCGGCTAGGGTGAATCTTAGGGTTAATTCGAGCAATTGAGTCTGGTTAAACCATCCTGGGGTCGGTGGATTTCATTCATTCATTCATGGAACTACCTTCTCAGTAGCAGCCCGGTGCCTGACTTTGTGCCCAATTGATGGCAATAGGCTCACCCCTATTATATGGGACTTTATTATACATAACTGGCGAAGTGTGGGTGTACTGTAGATACACCTCTGCCTAACCCTTCGGGGAATACAGGCGTAATGTTATGTGTAATGCTCATTCGTATTTTTTATTCTTAAACCAATTCCAAAATGATAGGCGCTATGCAGATTTTTTTTCAACAAAGATAGGGTAGGTTAGTTTGTCCTTGGTCCTAATGTATACAACTCATATGTGCAAGGACTGAACTAGAAAAATCTCAGGAATGAAATATCCAACCAAGCCTTATACTCCTTTCATGTATGAGCACCTCCAGCTAATCGAGTTATTTATGCAGGCAGGATTGATTTGACTTACTTTCCGACACCAAGTGACAAGCGTAGGCGACTGACACGGAGTAGTAACATAATGGAGTGATCATGTGAATAGACATAATTGTAGCTAAATGTGAAAGTGCTACTTGACTTTCATATTGCAAGTTGTACTTTCTTCGGATTTGTAACGCTACGAGCCCATTTCATTATTTTTCAGTCTAAGAAAGGTTTAATTTTATTAATGCGTGGAATCGATAGCTGGGTTCATGTATTGGACTGGTTACTGTTGCAGCGATAAACGTAATTCATATGAACAGTTTTCATTTCTCTGATTCATAATCAATGTATTTTATATAGTGTGGGCTGAACATAATGTGCCTGATACTCTTGATCATAAGTAAACTTTAAATTATTTTTGAGAAAATATGTCCGATTATCTGCACAATGAAATTCAAAAATGGACAACTATATAACGGAGAACGTACACTCGGCCTAATTTGGTTTCCGACTAATGATAACCTGGGATTCGATGTTTCATTCAAAAGAATTCCCACGCCAATGTTCCCTAAGCTTTAGCTCGCAGCAGGAGCTAGTGGCTAAGTAATAACAGCCGCACGGTTCGATCCATCAGGTTAAGCTATGCTTGCAGGGGTTGGTCTGTGGATGAGTGACCATCTTGACATACTGACACTGCTCCGTGCCTCGAAAAGCACGTTAAGCCGTTGGCCTTGGCTGTCATTCGTGGATCTTTGACAGTGGTTAAGGGGTCGTCAGAAGCCCGAAAGTCTGACAACCAGTCTTATTAATAAGGGGTATCGTATTACCAAGTTGCTGGGTTGTGGAGGTCAGATAGGCAGATGCTCCATGTAAAATAATGGTATTCAGCTGCATCAGGTTAGCCTGGCAGCCGACCACAACATTGTTGGGAAAAGGCTAGGCAGATTGAAGTTTAGCTCGCACGCTGAGGATTGAGAATAGAATAGAATATTCTTTATTATGTAGTACACCATAAAAGTCAGAAAAAGCCAGAATGATCTTTTGCACCATATCATTCCATACGCTAACTCTTCCGTGGTGCTAGCCCACACAATTTAACACAAGTATTGAACCTAATCGTTGCTTATGCACGGACTTGCAGATACAATTTATTTATAAAGAGTTTGACAAAACTATTTATTTGCCATTTATTTCGTTTGTGCAAAATTAACAATATTCTTTATTACTTTTTCAGAGAAATTAATGGAAATCTTAGGATCACTAACAAGCATAAAGTGAGTCAAAAATCATCCCATCACCATCAAGTTCCAAGACTCGACCTCTTTGCCAAAATTACATCAAAATCAGGCTGACACATTAGAGGAACCATAGCATAATACTTTCACCTTTATAAAAATTCTTCATCTTTACTCTTATTAGCATAAGCAGTGACATTATCTCATGTTAGTCGTGGTATAAGTTTAACTGGCTTAATGACTGCAAGGTTGCTGACAAGGCTGATTGCCCTGTGCACTCAGGCCTTACGTATAGCCCAGTCAGGCCCAAACAGAATGTTCTACGCGCGCCTTTATGAATGGACGTACGGTCGTGGGATTGGTCGCACTTGTGATAGATCCCGCTAGGCCCAAATCCGACATAACCCCAGACAGGAGTATCCATGAGGATATCCCAAAGCCCGTACCTACGTGGATGCTCTTCATCTTACTTATGGTATCAAACAGCATACGCAGCTGTTTCTGCCGCTTGATGAGGTACTATAGTCTGTGACAGTTGGCTTTATGCAGAGATGTGAACGTCTCTAGCAATGTGTTATAATTAAGACCATAGTGCAAGTACTCCTCACCCTAATAATAGTATCAGACAGTATACACAGTTGTTTCTGCCGCTCCACGAGGTACTCTAGGTACACCGCGGTCGGTCTGTGGCTGGGCTGGGTATCTTTACATACAGAGCCCCTCCCTCCATGCCTCGGATAACACGTTAAGCCGTTGGTCCCGGCTGTCATTTGTGGATCTTTGGCAGACGTTACGGGTCGTCAGAAGGCTGAAAGTCTGACATCCAGTCTTACTAAAGGGTATCGTATTACCCAGTAACTGGGTTGTGGAAGTCAGATAGGCAGCATAGGCTCCTTTTAAAATACTGGTATTCGACTGCATCAGGCTACACTGGAAGCCGACCCCAACATAGTTTGGAAAAGGCTAGACAGATTAATTTGTATTCAAGATATCCTCACCTTAATCATAGTATCAGACAGCATACACAGCTGTTTCTGCCGCTCCACGAGTTACTCTAGTCTGTGGCAGTTCTCGTTATGTAGCGACGCGTGAACGTCACTAGTGATGTTTAATAATTATTATCATAGTCTAAGATTACCTCACCTTAATCATAGTATCAGACAGCATACACAGCTGTTTCTGCCGCTCCACGAGGTACTCTAGTCTGTGGCAGTTATCTTTGTGCAGCGATGTGAATGTCTCTAGTGATGTGTTGCCGAGCGCGAACTGAGGTCGCGGGGCTGCTAGATTCCTGGAAAGAGGAGAAATTTGTGGTTAGATTTATCAATGATGATCATGGGCTTCGTATAGGTTTTCCTGTAATCTATAGGTAGATATTGATCTATTTTCTGTATTTTTTTTTTCAAAAATATGGGTTTAGTAGTTTCGGAGATAAGTGTGAATAGTAAATTTTCATCTACTTTCTTAAATAACATTAAAACTATTTATTTTAAAATGAATTATTAATCATTGGAGACCCTTACAGTACAGTAAGCATTTTCATTTAATGTATCATACGATACAGTTTAAAACTCTTTTTTTTTCTTTTTTCTAAAGTGAAAGGGTCTATCCTCGAAAGTCCATATTCAAAATTTATTTATTTATGTTACACGTCCGTATTTGGGTCACAGAAATTCAATTATATACACAACTTAATCGGTCCGTAGATTCGGATCAAATTGACTGTGTGTGTGTTGATTCAGAGCAGACGGACGACAGACACACGATAGATTCTTTATGGGTTCGGTTTTTTCCTTTTGAGGTAACGGAACCCTAAAAATTGTCAACAGGATGTCCCATCCATACTAACATTACAACAACCTCTTTTCAACTATGAATGAAAAGAGACATGAAATGTATCCCGTACTTTGACTACAAACACTTGAATGAAGACAGTTCCTGACAAACACAGGATAGTGGTTAGTAAGAAATAAACATAGCTAATTTGCTTGTTTTGTAATAAGCCCCACACTCGAGTACTAAACGAGTTCCGTGTAATAAAATAACAATGTTGAACATCATAAAATGAAAAGCCAGCTTAACGGACGAGTGTCCTTAAAGAAACAATAGCGAAAATATAAGGTAATTAAAAGTCGAGACGTCCGCTCCGTGCGGCCTCCTCCACTCAAATGCGAAATGCCACTCGAATAAAACAAAACTCGCTATTACCTACCCTCGGCTTTTGTTCCATTTTTCGAAAAAATATTCTCTATTCAAACGGACCAATGTGAGGCGGGCGCGGCACGACCGTTGATTGGCCGACGACCTCTCAAGTGCAAGTGGAAATAAAAGTGCTTGGGTAAATGAGGCGTGTTGTCTCTTTCTGGCTTGTTGAGTAAGTATGGCGTTGTTTCGCTCTGTTTTTCGTTTTAATTGCAAGCTTGAGAGGATGTGTAAAGGGTTGTGGGACCTTGAGTGTCGCACGTGCACCGTAGTTCTGACGGGGAAGCACATTCAACGTTTAAATAGGGGAGGGAACGTTGTTTACGTCATCCATGTAATTAGATAGGATTTGTGACGTCATAAGCCCTGTATTGCGGGGTCAATGGTGCTTAAGGAGGTTTTTACATTAACTTTTTTTTTCTTCGTTTTATTAAGAGCTTCAGGCCTAATTAGTACTTGTGACCCCTGTTTTAATTGCTACGGTTAATTCAAGTATAGCATGTTGATTGCGGTTGTAACGGGAACGCAGTGGTTGTAAACATTTTTTCATAATTCTTGAATCAAAGCATTTGTGTCATAAAAATAATTAGTAAAGAAGGCGAACCTTGTTTAAATAACAAGGAAATGAAACGACATGAGAGCCGTTATTGTATATTATGTTATTAGGTTGTGAAAAAAAATTACCAGCGAATCTAGGTCGAAGTTCACAATTATGCCAAATAAAAGCCAATAGGCCCTTCCTAAATGACGCGTTTATGTCGAATATGTAAAATGTTCCTCCAACTTTCAAATATTAAAACCAAACATGTTTCATATTTCATAAAATTTTATTTGCACGATAATTTTAAGCTACGCCAAGGAAAAAAAAATACATTCGCCAACAAATTTCCGGGTGCAGGAGCCGACGATTCCCAGGAATGGTGTCAAGTGGATACAAGGAAGCACTGATAGTATTAATTATACTGAACATTTACTTTGCAAGGTTGGAAATGTTGGGGTTCATTTGTACTACGTACATAAAGTGCATAAGGGTGCTCGCCAACGTGCAATTTTCCCGGCGATTTTTGTCAGAATGTATTACATCTGACAAAAATCGCCGGGAAAATTGCACGTGGGCAAATTGCAAAATTGGACCAATCAGGTTAAGCTACGCTTCCCGCGGTTGGTCCATGGATAGGTGACCATCTTTACATACCATGACCCCTCCGTGCTTCGGAAAGCAAGTTAAGCCGTTGCTCCCTGCTGTCATTTCTAGATCTTTGACAGTTCTTTATTACGGGTTGTCAGAAGCCCGAAAGTCTGACAACCAGTCTTGCCAAGGGATATCGTGTTACCCAGTAACGCTATCAAAAAATAAAAAAATAACTGGGTTGTTGAAGTCATGCAAAATACAGGTATTCAGCTACATCCGGTTGGATTGGAAGCCGACCCCAACATAGTTGGGAAAAGGCTAGGCAGATGATAATTCTAGATCCACCACTGTTGAAATAATTCGTTGGTTTAAAAAAAATATCAGCTCTTCCATTTTTTTACCGTGTGATTGCCTAAGTATGAAGCAGCAGACTGTTTTTTATAACCCACGAAAACATTCTAAAATCATGTGCTGGTGCCGTATTATGAAGTATAAATGCCATCATGATTCCAGTGCAAGAGAGAGATGGATCTATACATGACCGCTAGCACCGTCCCTTTTTTGCTCTGGAATCATAATGGCATTTATACTTCATAATACGGTCCCTGATCGATATCCCTAACACGGTGTATACCGCATGACATCAGTAACAGACCACAGGAGATCAAATAAGAGATCACCCTACCAATACTAAAACCAAAAAAAAACCGGCTAAGTACATGTCGGACCACGCACAATAAAGGGTTCCATAGTTGGGATGAATTTATCTCAAAAACAAACTTGACATTGTAGTTGAAAAACATGCTCTCTCATACATCGATATTATACGTCTCGGTCAATTCTCCAACTGCAAATTTAAGATGGTCGACTATTACTCGTTAACTTGTAAAGCCTACTTAGCTGTGATAGTTTTCCTTTAAATTTCGTTTTCCATGCTATGTTTTTTTTTACATATCCAAAAACAACCATTTAGCTGGCAGGTTGGGGGTCACTTGACTCTAACAAAAAATAGCACTTTATTACGCAAACGGATCTCTGAATCGAAAAATGGTTTTCACAGACCGGAATATTTTTAACGGCCTATCCAACGATACCCCACACCGTGGGAAAGGCAAGAAAAACATAATATCATCCCCACTTTACGTACAAGGGATACCTCCCTTGTACGTAAAACTCCCTACAAAATAAATATTTTTAAGATTTTATCTTAACACTTTGTCGGCGTGATTAATATGTATACCCATGCCAAATTACGGCTTTCTAATACTTAGAGTCTCTGAGCTAAGCCGGGAATTGACAGACAGACACGGACAATACGGACATGACGAAAATATAAGGGTTCCGTGTTGACTGCGGAACCCTAAAAACCAATAAAGTTTAGACCCAAATTACAAACACAGCATGAAAATCTCTAAAACAAACACAAATTCAAATGTTAAAGTGATTTAAACTTATTACAATTCACAGTATTAAATCAGAAAAAAAATATAGGTAAACCAACGCATCGCGTGCTAACATCCTATAAGGTGGGCAACACTGACTAATAGTGTTACCAACTCACAAGCAGCCGATCCATTTCCGCTTCTACCATTTCGAAGTGCCTTCCGGTCGTTTTTAATACAAATAGTTTGTGGGAAAGGGATTTAAAGTGCTGTTTATTAAGGTTACATTAATACCTGAAATATTGTTCTTATAAAAGTATGGTTTTTGAAAGAAACCGTATTATACAATCATGGCAAGGCAAAGAAAAGCCTTTTGAAACAATGGCTCGATGCCATTTACAATTTCATTCTGACGTGAGGACCTTAGACAAGCCGCAATCGCTTTCAAAACGTTACGTATTTCTACAACTTTCAACAGGAAATACATATTTTCGCCAGCATGTCAATCCAATACATTTTGAGTTTTCCAATACATTTTGACTTTTCCAATACATTTTGACTTTTCCAATACATTTTGACATCAAGAGGTGTAGTAGTACTCATTCTTTTGTCCCCAACTTGGTTTTTGGCTTTACTTTTCTTAATGGTAGAATTTGTAGATCTTTATCTAGTTTCGGAAAAACTAGTCCAATACATTTATTGGAGTAATATTTCCCAAACTAGTGGGAAAGAAAACTGTCAAATTGGTTCCACGGAGATTGCGCTATTAAGTGTCTGTTACTTTCATTCAACTGGCAATGGAGTTCCATGCTAAAAATTGTACCGCGAGATGGCGCTAAGTGAGTAGTCTTGTCGCCCATTGGTTGGTTTTCATTCAATATAATTTCACAAGTGACGAACAGTCAGTGCTCTCTCATGGCGAAGTTTCCAGCAAACCACTCCATTTGAAGAACATAGGTTAAATAATGTCTAATAATTTATCGAATAAAAAGTTATCAATGATAACGTATAATTACTAATTATTAACTGCTTCCCCAAATCCACACATAATGGCAAAGTCGATGTGTATTCCGGCGTTCTAGATAAAGAAAGGGTTAGCAACTTAACACTACAATATCTAATCAGCTTTACCTTACAAAATACATACCATTGGTATTGGTATGGTTCCATGCATCCATACCATTTTCCTATACAACATTTACTCAAAACATTAAATATTGAACACCATAAAACTGTATTAGCGGTACCTTTAAAATAAGTTAAAGTAAAATACACGTTTCTTAACATACCGCTAAGCTATAGGTAATGGTGTGCTCACACACGCCGCTAACTATGTACGGTAAGGCAATTACTTAAAAATCTTGGAAAGCAAATATTGATAGTATGGTCGTGTGAAGACAGCTTATCAGTGGCCGTAGAAGGTTCACTGTCAAATGTGGAGCGATAGTACGATGGAAGAAAATTCGACTGGCATCACTTATTGGTCGTCAGTTTTGTCCACACGTTGATGAAAAACCGGTCAAGTACGTGTCGGACCACGCACAATGAAGGGTTCCGAATTTATCCCAAAAACAAACTTAACATTGTAGTTGAAAAACATGCTCTCCCATACTTCGATAAACGTTACGGTCAATTCTCCAACTGCGAATTTGAGAAGCCTACTTAGCTGTGATAGTTTTCCTTTTAATTTTGTTATAATTATATACTATTGTCATGAATTTTTTCACATATCCAAAATTAACCATTTAGCTGGCAGGGGGGGGGACACTTGACTCTAACATAAAATAGCACTTTAAAGGTTAATATTACGCAAACGGATCCCTTAATTGAAAAATGATTCTAAAAACGCTAAAAAATTATTCTAATTTATGTAGAAGTATATGAGATCAGCATCAGCACTTTTTAGGGTTCCGTACCCGAAAGGGTAAAACGGGAACCCTATTACTAAGGCTCCGCCGTCTGTCTGTCTGTCTGTCCGTCTGTCACCAGGCTGTATCTCATGAACCGTGATAGTTAGACAGTTGAAATTTTCACAGATGATGTTTTTCTGTTGGCGCTATAACAACAAATACTAAAAACCTGAATATTATAAATATTTAAGGGGCTCCCATACAACAAACGTGATTTTTTTGCCGTTTTTATAGACAATGGTACGGAACCCTTCGTGCGCGAGTCAGACTCGCACTTGGCCGGGTTTTTTCACAATGCCAACATCTTAAATATATTGTTGACAGACAGAGGAAAATGTTGCAAGACTTTATTATAAATAGGCACCTACTGAAAATCAATGCAAAGTGAAACAAAACACAAACGAAATAGAATCGAAAGTTGAAACCCCACAAGCACCTTTTCCGTCACTCACAAATAGGCATGTTCCATCCAACTTGTGTCTTGTAATGTAACCGACACTTCTTGACGTAAATAGCCCCTTGAAGTGATCGACAACATAAGAATTATAATAAATCGCTGTGCTTGCACACTTATCCATGTTTATTTGATAGCACTTTAAAAATGTCAATGGGAACTATATTTTAAATTGTAAAGAGTAGATGGTTTTGATTGCCACATTTTGTTTGATAGCAGAATGTTTACTATGCAAAAAAGTTGATGCTTTCTAGATTGGGTGAATAGTAACGTAACTTGTGGAATATTCACTAAGAAAAATAAAGCCTAGACGCAGAATTAAAATTGCAGCGTAGGGGCTGATAGGGTCACCCAATCAAATGAAATTCCAATAGGCCAGGGCATACTGTAAACGCATCTTGACCGCATTTATTGATCGAGCGACCGAAGCGAGCGAAGAGCGTCTCAGCTTCAAGTTTGCCAAAATTTGCTTTCCTCTGTCAGTCTGTTGCTACTCCCAAGTCTGCTATTTTTATAAATTCAGTCATTCCAACACGATGCCATTGTCATGCCATTGTCATTTTGCTAAAAGTTCGTAATTTGGTAAATTCATAATGGTCGATCATTGGTCGGTCAATGTTCTCGAACTTTAATTGTGTTATTATAATGGCATTGTCGTATTGCCATTATTATAAAACCCATTAGTAGAAATGTCATTCATTTGTCATTATGTACGAGATTACCAATATATCCAATTTCTTTCAATGTAGTGTCAGTGGCCGACCATTGGAAAGTCATAATGACGCCATTATAATAGTAGATTACCAAACTTGTCAAAATCAACAATTATGAAATCAATGATCGACCATTCTGACACTATTGTAATAGCAGACTTGAGGCCCAGGTCGTATTTTACAACCGATTTGGACAAAGCCTGGGGGTCTACTCCGAAGCGTTAAACCGAAGTATCGACCGAATCGGCCGTTGCTTGGCTACGGCTAACTATGGCTGACTACGGCGAAAGAAAAAACAAAACGATAGCCAAAGAGATAAGCGAAAGACAAAAATGTGACTTTAAGTCGGGTGTGGATTCAAAGTCAAAAAAGGAAACTATGGAAGTTATAAAACGGCCGAACATTTGGCCGATACTTCGGTTTAACGCTTCGGAGTAGACCCCTTGGTATACAGGTTTTACGACATCATAGTTTTTTTTTTTCGTTGGGAATCTCCTCGCCTCGACTTACGATTAGTAGTAGTAAAGGTCGTGGGTTCGAACCCAGACAGGCGCTCTAGTTTGTGTAAATTATTTAATGAAGGAAACGTGAAGGAAAACATCGTGAGGAAACCGGCATGTCCTAGAACTAGAAATTCTAATCACCGCGTGATGGATTACGACTCACTCCCTCTTACAGAAAGAGGAGGCCTGTGACCTGTGTCCCAGCCGTGGTAACATTATAAGCTGATTATGAAATCCTTTCACCCATATTTGTTTGTCGGGTTGTGGGATTTTATAATAGAGAATGAAGCTCTATTATAAAATCCAACAACCCGACAAACCAAAATGTCTTCGACAAAATCCCACTTAGATAATTTTCACTACCAGCTTAAAGCTCCCGCAGACAGGCGCGGCGCGACTCCAGTAGAACAAATTCCATGAAGTTGTCATAGAAATTGTTCCAGCAGAGTCGCGTCGCGCCTGACTGCGGGAGCCTTTACTGGTATAATATGCACTTTGTTATAACAATCAGCACTTGGCAGGTAGGAGCGATTTCACGCTTCACCTCGTCTTAATAGAGTTTCTGTCTCATTCTTAATAGGCGGTGAAAGTACGAAAAGAGGATTTTTATAACCGATTAAAATTGAGGGAGGTTTTAGAAGATATTGCAATGAGCTGATAAATGAGACTTAAAAACAAATAAAGACAGAAAGAAAATACGTTTATTTTCGGTAACGTGACGCAAAAAAAGAACACAAACACAAAAAATAGCAAGTTGGGGGAAAACATGCATCACATCCACGCAAAACGCGTTTCTTTTTTTTTCATTTAATTTATTTCTAATGCATATTATATAAAAATATTAGCTTTCTGCACTCCTCCTCCATTTAAACTTTAGCTGTGCCAAATTTCATACTCCTCCATCTGCGTAATTTTCGTAAAAAGGGGTACAAAGTTTTCGCTTCACGTATTAATATAAAATAAAGTAAGACAAATCGCACTGTAAAATCACTACGCACCGAAACTTATTTCAATTGACAACGTAATTCTAAGAACGCAGTAAGGAAACACACGTTCATTTTGATACAAAATGCCTTAGCAAATCTCTTTGAATAACTATAGCCAAAAGATCATAGGAATTCCTAGAACTTTTACTAACTGTGCACCTAGCTTCCTGTTAGCCCTTTGTGTCATTCACAATGCGTAGACTGAAGACTAGAGTGAAAATATTCACGGAATGCTTTGATGATTATAGCCTGTACAGTACGATTCACGAAAGATGACCACAAATGGCGGCCGTCTACCGGCCGTAACGGCGATAGACGAATATCGACTGAGCAGCCTATCACGAGACGCGCGCGCACCAATGCACAGTGGTCCCGTTAGTAGGTCATAGGCTTCCAATGGCAATGACTGAGCTAAGCCATTATATCTGGTTCAGTTACCCACTAGTTGTCATACTACCTGAGGGTATAAAAGGTTTTGCAATCTATTGTTCGCAACATTACTTTTTTGGCATCGGAAGTAAACACATGTAATTAGTCATCAACCGTGTTATCACCAAGCGCTAATTACCCTAAGACGCGACGCGTGTTTTCAAGATCGAACTTGTTTGTGACCTGTTATTTTGCAATGGACATTCAAGTTACAGGTATGAATTATTAATTTACTTTACTATTTTGCATTTTTAATACACATTTTTTTTTTAAAACAAGCGAGAAAACAAAGAAAAACGAGTGCTACGCCGCAGCATTTCTTGCGTATTTATTTCTGTATTTTTTTTGTATTGAAGCTTTTACTTATGTTTGTATCTACTTGTGCCATTGAATTAGGTATAAAAATGTCGCTTAAAATCTCTACTACTAGAATTTAAAAAAAGTACTTGCGGCATGCTGCATCTGTAAGATGCAGCCAGGGTCTACGCCGAGCGGCTGAGCGCGTAGCACTTGCTACGAAATATGTATTGTTTTTGATCCGCATTTAACTGTTTGTTGTTTTGTTTTAGGTACTAGTATTGAGTGTTCTTTTAAAAGAATGCTTGTACTAGATACTTGGCTGTCTATGAAGGACAGCAATTCCGAACTGCAACGGTGGCGTCGAGTTTTTCAAGCCCCGATACAGTTACTGCCTGACGATGAGAATTTGGTTGCTGATGACTTAGAAAAAAGAGTTGCTAATCTTTGTACTAGATTTGTAGCTATTTGGAAGCAAGTCTCTCGCAATCATACTCGCATGGTATCTAAGTACGGAGACTGGCTGAACGAAATTTAAGTTTGCGTTCTGTCAAATTGTGCAGCAGCAGGGAGCCACGACACTCAACGGCCAGCAGCAGAGGCTTCGACGAGCACTCAACAGCATCAGCACAGGAAGGACTTCGAAGAGTGTAGCAAGAGATCAAAACGCCGCAGGCTTGCAGAGTTAAGGAAAGTAGACAGTTCCGCGATCAATTATTTGTTGGATGATTCAAGTCGATCTGACGCCGCTTACGCTTCTTTAAATTTCAACACTGATGAAGTCTTGTCTCTCATAACTGAGACTAAACTGACTAAACATCAGTATCTTATGATGAAAGAGTTCATTAATGCAAAATCACCGAATGCATTACCATCTTATCCAAAAGTGTTGGAAGCTAAGAAGCGGTGTTATCCATCGCAAGAGTTTATCACGGAATCATCGGCTGAAGTAGAATTACAATCATTGTTAGACCATACTGCATGCCGGATACTAGAATCCCAACAACACGTTTTAAATAATATTGACCTTAATAAAGAATTTGTTTTAATTGGAAAATAGGGTTTCGATGGGAGTACGGGGCACAGCGAATATAAACAGTGTTTTGGTGATTCTGGTATCGAGGATGATGGCAGTATGTTTTTTACTTCATATTGCCCTCTCCAATTAGTTTGTAAGTCAAATACTTCCGACCCAGACCAAATAGTTTGAAAAAACCCGCGCCCAGATATTGTAGGCCTATTCGATTCCAATTTGCCAAAGAATCGAAAGACCTTTTCGTGCAAGAAGAAGCTTATTTCAAGACTAAAATTGACAGTTTACAGCCATCATCTTTCACTCACAATAGATGTGAAATAAAGGTGCGGGATTCTTTACAATTAACCATGGTTGATGGTAAAGTGTGCAGTGCTCTGAGTGAAACATCTTGTAGTAGGTGCTATATTTGTGGTTTAACTCCAAAAGACATGAATGATATAGATAAATCATGTAGCAAAACTGTAGACAGTAGTAAATATTAATTTGGACTATCTCCTCTTCATTCGCATATCCGATTCTTTGAATATTTTATTCACGTTATTTATAGATTAGATTTCAAAAAATGGCAGGCGCGTTCTTCAGACGATAAAGCTCTTCTTGCACAGAAAAAACAACATGTCCAGCAACAGTTTAGGCAACGACTTGGTCTAATAGTCGACAAACCGCGAAGTGGAGGAAGTGGCACATCCAACGATGGAAACACTGCCAGAAGGTTTTTTTCTAATTCAGCTATTTCAGCGGAAATTACTGGATTAGACAAAGACCTTATTGACAGATGTCATAATCTGCTGCAGTATCTTTCGTCGGGATACAAAATTAATAACGTGGCTTTTAAAGAGTATGCTCTAGACACAGCACGTAAGCTTGTTGCTACCTATCCATGGTACAACCTGCCCTCGTCTGTACATAAGGTCCTCATTCATGGTTCGGAAGTTGACCACGCATTATTGTCAATAGGTGAGCTTTCGGAAGAGGCCGCCGAATCTTGCAATAAGTTAGTTAAACAGTTTAGGCGTGACAACACGAGGAAAATGTCCCGGGTTGTCACAAACACCGACTTGATACATAGACTTCTTCTTAATTCGGATCCTTATATTTCTGGTTTGAGAAGGTTACCACGGAAGAAGAAGTCTATTCTATCTAAAGAGGTGTTGAATTTGTTGTCGGTATAGAATAAAATGTATATAGTTATATAATAAACACTAGATTTACATTATTTTAGATACAGCTCCTATTATGTAACTATTAACATGTAAATAATATATTTTTTGTCCATTTCTGTATTTGTAGTTAGGTAATAATTAGGTATTTACTTTATTTTTATTAGAAAAATGTATATATTTAAGTTTATTAGTTATTAAGTTCCAATTCCTTTATTGTATTTTAGTAAGTATTTCGTCAAGTAAATAAATGCATTATTTATTCTAATAAAATATTTTTTTTAACATTAATTCGGTTTCTTCATTTTATTATAACATGAAGTATTACAAAAAAGCATAATGATAATATTTAGTATTGATAACGACAGTCATTACCTTCGCGAAACCCTATGACCGCCTCTCTTAGGGCGCGTAACCACTGTGCAATGGCGTCGCTCCGGTCTTGACGCATTCCGCCCGCGCCTCACCTCGCACCTCCAAAGGGACTTAAAATATGCCTTCTGCGCCGTGGTCATCTTTCGTGAATCTTACTGTACCTAGTGCTATGTGAATTTCAGTACTTTAACTATACTAATATTATAGGTATGGAGGTAAAATTTTAAATAGAATAGAAGACTCTTTATTATGCACATATTTTTTTTTGTTTTTGTGGGATATTATCAAACTAGCTGCGCCCCGCGGTTTCACCCGCGTGTGTCTCGATCCCGTGGGAATATCGGGATAAAAAGTAGCCTATGGCTTAATCCAGGGTGTCAGCTACCTCCATACAAAATTTTATCAAAATTGGTCCAGCCGTTTGAGCGTGAAGAAGTAACAAACATACACACACACACACACACACTCACAAACTTTCGCCTTTATAATATTAAGTGTGATAACTTCTCCCGCTCTGGGCGGAGCCGTAGGGTGTGTCAAGACTTTTACTGACTAAAACCCACCCGTGTTCCTTCAGATGCCTGTGTACCAGGGCCACGATATCCCTTTTGGACAGACTCGTAACCCTGTCAGATTATGTACACCATTAAAACTACAGATAAAAATGTTGAAATTTTACATAGGGTTACACAATGGGCGATTTTATCTTACATCTATTTTTATTTACTTCTATTCTATGATGATTGGCTCTTTTAAGGGATAACTTAGTAGAACTTACATTTCATTTGAGCTTTAGAAAATTAATCAATTGTTGAAATCAGATATGGAATTTTGTGCCTATTATCAAACTCAAGACGTGTAGTAAATTGCAATACTTTTAAAACTAAAGGTTACTCAACGCGCTACAGAGTGTATTATGCTCGGAGTTTCTTTGAAGGATAAAATCAGGAATGAAATTATCCGAAAAACAACCGGAGTCACCAACATATAGCTGGCAGAGTGAGTAAGCTGAAGTCGCAGTAGGCTGGCCATGTTTGTCGAAGAACCAATGGCCGCTGGAGCATACGAGTCCTGGAGTGGAGACCGCGTATCGGCGTAGTGTGGGACGCCCCGCAGCTAGATGGACTGACGACCTAAATAAGATGGCTGGGACAGACTGGATGCGGAAGGCGGAGGATAGAATATTGTGGCGTAGCCTGGTAGAGGCATAGAGGCATAATGTACAGCAGTGGACTGCGATATACTGAGTTGATTGATTAAAACTAAAAAACATTAAGTTGCATTGGTACTCGTTAACCATAACAAAATATGCCTTATCATAAAAATGACTACTCATTTAAATTCACAACTTACACCCTTTTACATTAGGATCGCGCATTAAATGCGCCGGACATCTACACACCTTATGTATTTGCCTATTAACCTCTCAATAGATATCAGCTTAAGCTCTAACTACCATGCAATAATCAATCAGTTTTGTACTCTATTTCTCACAACCTAAAGCTGAAATTTCATGTTACAGGGAAACTAGCAAAGAATTTTTCTCACTGACTTGCGAAATTGTCGACAAACAAGCAGTTTTGAATGAAAACTCAGTAAGTCAGTGGCATTGCAATCAGTACTAATATGCGCATTGAACATCTTACTAGAGCTTTTCAAGGTACGTAAAGAAGCATAATATTTAATCCTTCGTTAGAATCTTAAGCCTGAAGAAATGAGGCTTTAAACTGTTTCATAATAACTGCTTACGGATCTAAAGCCTCTAATTTTCCTTGCTAACAACCTATGTACAGCTTCTCGAAGAAAATTATTCGCCTCGGGAATCATCGTCTATGTTCGGAAATACGAACGATATGATGAGATCTAATATCGAGCTGGTATAACCATGGAAATACTTGCCTATTTTACACACAAAATTATAGATTAACAACACTATACAATTCCAAGAAACTTCACAAAACTTTTGAGTAATTCGGAGTAGGTAACCAGACAGAGAGAAAACTTCATACAAACGCACAATGATATGATTCTCTACTACAAAGCGCGGTATTATTAAATTTTGAAGCTTTGTCTCTGTGGGGGGTTACTCCGTGGCGCGACGTTCGTGCTAAGTGACTAACTACATTTATTCAGCTCCATTTGCGTTTCGCTGAATGATTTTGGTCACACTTATACAGTTCTGCTTCTGTCAGCCGCGTACAGCATCGTAAGATTGTGAAAAGCTGTCATAGCGTGTTTTATCCGCTGCAGCGCATCTATCGCTACGGCGCTGGATAATTGAGAAGCGATTACATACTCTTTGCTGCGAAAACGGTAAACTACTCTTGTGCCCTCAACATGGACATCATCTCACCATCCGTGTTCAGCGCTGTTTCGCCACGTTTAGCGCTGAACGTGGACTGTTCCCGACTCCTCGTCGACAAGTTGCGACCGCGTACAGTCCTGAACTTGACGGAACAGCGCTGAACGCGGTGCGGGACAGCGCTGAACTCGGCGGGACAGCGCTGAACGCGGCGGAACAAGTTTTCACGGTGAGACGGTTACAGAATAGCACTGCAGCAGTGATATTCTGTAACCATCTCAACGTGAAATCTTCGGTGAAGTGAGCGTGGAGTGAACTGTCAGTGAGGGATTGATACTATTAACAACTCACTTCAAGCTCACTTCACCTACGTTTACACGGTGATATTTTTTGAGAACAGATTGGCTGTACCTATCTATAGCATTCGCGGGATAAAAACACATTTGTCCACATACCTGTTTGCCGCGAAAACAGAATAGTCGCGGAAAACTGAACGGATGACGCATCTCCATACAAAATCGTTGTTTGCTATGGACAAAAGCTGAACAGACCTGAATAAGTGTGGTTAGTCCCTAATTCGGAAACGTGAATATTACCGAATCGCACACCTTTTCTGGATTACCTGTACCTATGTATTTATTTTGGCATCAAGCTACCTTTTCAAGATTTCTTCCTGAGCTAAAGTAATGGGGTAGTACGAGTATGTAAGCTGAAACCAAACTCTACTTTGTGTTTTCATCAATTGTTTCATCAGTACAATAGTTTACTAAAAGACAGAGAGACCAACATATTTTGGGACCTACCTTCTAATTCTAATCGAATCAAAAAGAAACCATTTATTTCTTTGCAAATATGTACAGGTAGTTGGTAATATTATTTTTCTGTTTCAATTTAATTCGGAAATACATACCTAAATACTACCAAATTCACAATCATTCTCCTTGACTATAAACTAGAACCCCAGCAAATAAAAAGGTCATAAATAATTTATAATATGAAAATATTTTGTAATAAAAAATGTAAATAGTCATAAACTAAATGAAAAGCACTAACACGCAAGTCTTATATCAAAATTATTGTATAAACGAACTGTTAACGTATTTCAGGTTGACTAACGATGGAAATTTGATATGTCAAAATTAAATAGTTTCATAAATTATTAAAAATATTATCATGTCAGATCCATTAGCTAACTTCAAATCATAAATTATTATGATGTTAAATTTGATTATCTATTATCACATCAAATTAAATTAACTAATTTTAAATGGTCATAAATAAAATTATATTATGACATCAAATTCAGTTTACTAATATCAAAACGTCTTATTATAAATTATATCAATGTCAAATTCAATCACAAATGTCAAAAGGTCATAAATTAATATTGTCAAATTGTCTGAACAAATAAACATTAAGAAAAACTACTTCTTTTGTACGCAATTTGACTGCAATTACAACAAAAACCTGTTAACTGTAACACTTTACCGGTAATTAGCCTGGATACCGTTATCACAACAGGAAGGCAATTGTTGACTTGCGTCCGGTGTCGAAACGTCACGTGTTCCCAAAATTCTATGCAACCTCCTCCAACTCTATTTCCATGATCAGTAAGGTCACTTTCCTTTGTTTCAGGTGAGGTGTTATATTGGTTAACGCGTGTAGACACGTTTGGGTAATAAATAAATGTTGCGTTAAAAAAAATCTGTATGTAGGCGGTGTTTGAAAGGTTTAGTGAAAAGTGAAGTGATTCATTATCATTTAACATTGTCAGCAGTTGTTTTGTTGTAGTGGCACATTTTCATAGACGGAACAAGCGAAGTGCTTAGATTAAATTGTCTTTAAAAGTTACTAACTCAATAACAGAAGATAGACGATAAATTGTCAAAAGAACATCAAAAATACTAGCTTTTCTTGCCATTCGAGTAAAATCAGATATTACAGTTGAAAAAAATACAGATAATGATGATGATAAAGTATTGAAATGAAATAACCTTAGAATGAAAACAATCGAAATCCGCAATTTCTAAACAGTTAGATCAGATCTAGACCAATCTTTATCTCTAATCAAATAATAAACTCAGATCTAATTTAAACTAGACAAAATAATCATTAACCATTGTAGCTGCTGTACCATATACTAGCTCAGTTAATGGCAAATAAAACCAAGAAGCGATCGAGCCAATTGAAATGATATAACAGGCGTTAACGTAGGAATGCTTCTGTCTAATTGTCTATTCTGTCATTTTATAGACCAAGATTTAATTTTAACAATAGTGTGGGCCGGCAAAGAACGGGCCACCTCATTTTTACTCAGATGTGGAATTATAAGATAGCAAAGGTATGTTGTCCCTATTTCTTCCCGTGGGTGTCGTAAAACTAACGGACTAACTGGAGAATGGGCAGCAGCGCTCTCTATGCATTTTAACACCATACTGCGATCGCCAACCCGCCTGCCAAACCCCCCCTCCCCTTTGGGGAACGCCTATGACGTCCAGCAGTGGACGTCTTTCGGCTGAAATTATGAAAGGTATGTTTGAAGAAGATCATCCAGTGATAACATGTTAGAGATCAGTACGCTCAGCGCTTATCGGAGCAATCAAATAAATTCTGTTAATAAGATCATTGAAGGAAGGATCGTTGTAGTCGAAAAGGGAAGGAGACGAGATTATATTATGTGTAAGATCAGATCATAAACCCAATGAAATCTATAACAATCATACATATTATCCAAAAATATTCATCAATTGCGTACTTCCCACTCTAACACACGACACCCAAAACCTTCCCATGTAAAGTGTCGATCAAAAACTCAATAAATACAACCTAATCGTCTCCACTCATTCATTAAACGGTTACCCATCAAAATTCCCCAGTATTCACGACATTCAGAATGAGTCACTACAAACTGGTGGAGGTACCCTCCCATTGATTATGCGTAATACAAAGTTTACTGCTAATGAATTCCGTGATGAGAACATTGTGGTCAATAAATTTTGTAATTGAGTTACGAGTTATTGGCGAGTTTATTGCTTCAATATGAGTAGACAAAGCAGACAATATTTCTTTCGATTTTATTAAATTCGGATGCGCCTATAAAGCCAGCAACCGATTTTTTTTTTTTTATTAATCTTGCGCTAGATTCGAGTATGATTCTATGAAATCGAATTAAGTTTCATCTTTGACCGTCACCGTTCTAGAAAAAGTTAAAGGTTGACAGTAACGGAATTGTTGGACGTCACTAAAGTTGGTATTTACTGTAACAAAACAGTGTAATTAAATTATTATTTCTTTCAAAATCTTACGGAATCAATTGCATCATCCACATAAACTTGAACGTTTTATCAACTTTGTTTCATAAAGACCAAACTATCGATTCAAGTCCCGCCATCGTTAAACCACTATCAACCGGTACAATATACTCAAAATCTAACGTTACAACTGCAATAAAGTGGAAAGCCAATAAACACTTTATTGAAAAAAGTAAAATGCCCATCAAAAGTGTTTACGATTTAATAAAAGGCGATGGAAATGACTTGCTTAAGAGTAGCTACTGCGATAGGTGATGAAACCTTATGTACTGATTATGTGGTTTACTTACATGCTGAGGTTTGAACGTTATTGTAAAATAAATTCTACCTTTAAAATATTGTTTGGTAGAATTTTTGGGTCATTAGGATACTCACAGACAGGATTTAAGAGAATCTTTTGTTTTATGCTAAACAATCATGCTGTTTTATAAATCTCCAAAATACAATTGTTATTAAAAAAAACTGTGCTATTTAGAGACATCGTTTTATTTTTCCTGTAATCTTTACATAAACTTCTATCACATAGAATAATTTCAGATTTTTATCTATGCAAGCTTCCGAGATAAGGTAAAACGGTATTTTTTTTTCATCAAAAGTCAGGAAACTATGCAGCCTAACAAAATGTTTGAGAATGTGCAAACAGCGCTCTTTCATATGATACCCTACATGCCCTAGCCCCACTTCAAATTTTTAAGACCCGCTTTCAGTCCTTTTTGCAAAAAAATATATATATTTTTTAATTTCTTTCTTGTTTGCAAAATAGTTGGGCAAACATCATCTAAAATTATTCTAAATTTCAAGTTCTTGAGATATCCAGGTGTGACAGGCAGACAGACAGACAGACAGACTTAGTCTCACCATAAGGGTTCCTTTTTACCATTTTGGTACGGAACCCTAAAAACAAGAACCCTTGCTGCATTATAAATTTATAACTCTCTCACAACAATAATACTGATCATCGATAATACCTATTAATCTAATATCAGGAATTTAAACGATTCTACAATGAGATAAAAATATTGTTACAAAACAGACTCTCTAACTCCACCTCCACTTAACACGCCTAAAAACCATAACGGCACATAAGCAACATTAAACACTATGATTAACAATTAAAGTTTAAACAATATTAATAAATAACAGGTCGTATTGTGCCCGATGTCTTCAAGCCCACGCCTTGGAAGGTAATAAAGCTAATGAATGGTTTTGATACAGCGTAAAGCGTCATAACTATCAATAATATTATGTGCGTGCCGAAAGTTATGCTAAAGATGAAGGTACGCGATAGATTTGAAGTTTATTAGTTATTTTGTATTAGCATGACTGAAGTATGTGAGTCGAGGATCGAGGTTTAGTGGTGGAGGGCCGCGGGGGACTATGTTAGGTCTCGTTTTGTTTTGAAATAGTTTTGATCCAGATTGTAAGGAAAAATTATTGGACATGACATTGATTGGATGTTTATTATTTTTCAACATGCGTGTAATAAAATACATATTATTTCGTAAAATTAATTTAGACTAACATCTTTATTAATCAATTCAGCAACGTACCGACCAACTAGCTACTTAAGACCGATTTACATGAATTAGAATAAGTAAGTCGCCTTATCTGACTCACGTGTGCGTACTATTGCCTAATCCGACGAGTCGATCGTAAATCAACATACGAACAATATAACGTTCTTGTTCAAAATGTTCATGTAATCGTCAAATGTGTCAATCAATTGACTGTGCCTTAAACATGCGCAAAGCATACCGTTAGAAATGTTAATTAACTGTTAGAAAATATTTTGGAAACTTAATTTGTTGCTGACCATAATTAGTATGAGATATGATTAATGAAAATTGATTCATCGATGCTTGTTAAAATTAGCATAATATTTCGTCATGTGTAGTTTAAGAAGAAGCTAGTGTCATATAACTTTAAATAAAAGCAATATAATTCATAATTTATGGTTTTATTTCGATATTTTTCATCAATGGGTCGTCTTCATTATAAATATTGGCCCTACCATCTTACCGCTGCTTTGGTAATCATAGAATAATATTAGTTGCCATATTGTATAATATCTTATCGTTGCATTCTAAACTATACCAATGGGATCATGTGTAACCAGAGACCACGCACTGAGTGTCAGGTTTAATTATGTAATTATTGTGTTGATATAATTTATCGGTATATTAGCTGCACTACATTCTCAGATTTCATTGTCAAGACGAACTTGATAGTCCATTAAGAACTACATAGTCCAAAGAATTTGGGCCAAAAGGCCCTTGGTCTTTTAGTTCGCGTAGACCACATCGTACGATAATCATTCCATAATTTGCAATACTTTTATTTTGACTCACCGCTCAAAAAAAT
Organism: Tiliacea citrago; assembly: GCA_963921375.1. Classification (NCBI taxonomy): domain Eukaryota; kingdom Metazoa; phylum Arthropoda; class Insecta; order Lepidoptera; family Noctuidae; genus Tiliacea; species Tiliacea citrago. The sequence continues at coordinate 11,426,216 of OY992804.1, forward strand.
ATACTTTTTTGAGCGATACTTTTTTGTATAGAATCTATTTTCCATTTAATCTCCGTCGGTGGGAGAGTATCCAGTCGGGAGACAAACTCTACAGGGACGCACGGGGTGGGGTGCGGTCTTTTCCCCTGAGGGAGAAACCGACCTAAACACTAAATACGTATCCAAAAAAAAAAAAAACTGAAATAGTCCGCACATTAACATAATTATTAGATTTTGTTCCAATTGGGCGCTTCCCTCTGATTCTAAGAGGTCAGCTAGATTCTATACAAAAAAGGAACACAGGTATTTTGTTTTTGTTCTACGATCCTCGGGCCCCAAAAAATTACAATATACCCGACTCCGAGCAATCTTATTTTTTTTTTCATCGTTTACATCAACAATTAATTAAACACTGCAATCTGTAAACCTTATTACTGCTACAATATATTTTGCCTGTCTACTAAAACCACATTTATCAACGACACAAAATAAGCGAAGTAAACAACAATCCCGACGACACCAGCGCGGCGCCGAAATATTAGACGGGCCGGAATCTAAATCATCTGTAACTGACCAACCCTATAATTTAAGTGTTAAACACAAATTGATATTTATGACTAACGAATGCGAAAATTACATACTCTTGGGTATGCTCAGTATATTACATCCGTTGAAATTTTTATGGATTATGAAAAGAATTTGAGATGTGAGATGATAATTGATGCTTGGATTCAATTGGAGAGATTTATACTTTAGGGCTTGGGCTTTTATAATTATTTAGCCAATTAGAAACTGATAGTACAAGCAGAGAGAAATGATAGTGCAATCTATGTCAGAGTCACCGACATGGCTTGCAGAGTAAGCAAGCTGAAATGGTAGTGGGCTGGCCATGTTTCTCAAAGGACCGCTGGCCATTGGAGCTGACGAATCCTGGAGTGGAGACCGCGTATCGGCAAGCGTAGTCCCGCTGGGGACCCCAGCCAGAAGAGACTGGATGCGGATGGTGGAGGACGGGGTGTTGTAGCGCAGCCTGGGAGAGGCCTACGTCCAACAGTGGAGTGCGATAGTTCATTTAGTACAAGTAGATCCTCCTCAATATCACTAATTTAAGAAACACTTGGAAATATATTCCTTGGTAAATTAAATGTCTCACGACCACAGGAGGCACTTAAAGACTCACAAAGTAACAAAGGAAATTTCAACCATGAATACAACACAAAATAAGATCCCGCTAAAAACGCATGAACAGTTTTCGAGATATCAACAAATATACAAATTGAAAAATTATTTGTTTATACCAAGTTTAAACCGCTTTAAATATAGACGCTCACTGCATTATGTACACAGAGGAGTACAAAAAGAAAAAAAATAAGACTTTTTCTTCATCTGTCAGAATTTTGATGGATCGCTTTGTGTAGGGATCGGATTTCATAATTTGTTTAGTGAGCATTCAATTTTTGATTTCGATTGTGTTCCTTGATTAAATAGTTCTGCTTCTTATAATAAAGTTCGGTTTTTTGTCTTTGGGTTATTTTTGGTTCATATTTATTTTTCCATTGGTTTTATGAGATTGAAATAGCTACTTCTTGATCATTAATGACTTGATTGTTTAATGACTTTATAGAATGCGTAGAGAATTATTCCTAATGACATAATACTAATTCTAAACGATATCAAAACGTAAGCAATCGAAATAATACAGGTTTCCTTAGACAATGTTTACGTTGAATTATGGTTTTGCCAATTCTGCAAAAGGGGTTTCTTTGCCAAAGAAAGGAGGGAGGGTGATATTGTTGCTAGTTAATAGAAACAATTACGGGACTGCATATAACAACATATTATTTGCGTTCAATATTCTGTTTACAAAACTAGAACATGAAAGAACCTCGAATTTACGGAATCATCATCCCTTCTAGATATTGTTAAATTGTAACAGATCTGTCCAAATACATTAGTTCAAAATTCAGTCATGTATGCAACTTACTACAAATCCTATTACCATTAGATCAATGAAGGATATACTTACAAGTATCTGTATAATTATGAAGTTAGTAACTTCAAACACGTATTTAGTCAATTCTCTCAGTGCCCAAGGCCGACCGCAGAGGCTCTTTGATTTTACAGCCAAATTAAAACGTGGTTCATTTAATGCCTCCATAAAATCTATAGCATGTTATTAAACTGCCTCGAAGAACGTTTTTACTGTAGTGTCGAAAGCATCCTGTGTAACATCATTATTATACAGTATTATAGCATTTAAGTTTATATTTTTTTTATGGTGGAGATGACGTTAAATTAGGATTGGAAGGGACAATGAGTTTGCAATTATTATGCTGTAGTATCAGATGGACAGACAATTTACAATTTGCAAAAAGAGCATAACTTAACAATAGAACAGGGGTGGCCCTGTGGTAACAGCCACGACTTACGATTTGTAGGTCGTGGGTTCGAACCCAGGCAGGTTTACTTTTTATAAATAATTTCATCACCACTGCTCTCAAAACTGTGAACGAAAGCATCGTGAGGAAACCGGCATGTCAAGAACCGAAAATGAAAGACGTGACATCCACCAACCCGCACTGGGTCCGCGTGGTGGACTCTTTCAACTGTCGCAGCATCATGCTGAGATAGGAGCCTTTTGGCCTCGTACATGACTTTGTTTTGTTTTTTAATTTTACTGAGTTTTTTTATTGTTTTTATTTTTTATGTTTCTAAGGGTGTGTTTTAGTTTAATTTGTGATCTCTTGTGTTGAGTCCCAATAAATATTTTTTCTCTCTTTCTTTCTTTCTTTATGGTCCACTGCCTCTCACAGAGAGTAGGCCAGTGTCCAGCAGTGTGAGCGTTATAGGCTGATTCTGCTTTTGCTTATGCTATAAGTTAACATCACGTCTGCTTCCCCGAGGGTGAGGCAGAAGTGTACCTATAGTAATACACACATTTCGGCAGTAATGTTTAAGACCCATGTTATAGGAGGCCAACCCACTGCCATCAATCGGAAACATATCCAGATTGCAACAGAGAAATTCCTTTTGGGAAGACCCAATAACACTTTGCCAGAACTGGGAATTGAACCCAGGACATAATGATAATTATTTATTTTATTTATTTGCTCTCATGCACATCACACATTTTACAATAAATTACTGTCGGCTTTTGTACATAAACCCTGTCAGGGCACTGCAAAACAAAATGTTGGTTTGCTGTTGAGTTACCTTAATTAGTACATAACATAAATTTTGTCAAAACTTATAAAAAAAACACAATACAATACATTTCAAAAAAAAAATGTCTTGATTTATAAAAAAAAAACACAATACAATACATGTTCAGCAGCAGCGCTTGCATCCACTAGATGAACGAGGCAGTTAGTCACATTATCCTATCCTATCATAACTATTATAAATGCGAAAGTGCGTAGGTTTGTGTGTTAGTTTGTTTGTTGCGCTAAAACGGCTAAACGGATTTGGATGAAATTGGGCACATGGGTAGACCATGACCTGGTTCAGGGCATACGTTATTTTTTATCCCGATATTCCCGGGAACGAGACTTATACGGTAACTGCGGGTTGCAGCTTGTTTTGATATAAATCGCCTTCAATCATTATAGAAATCTGTTTCTCCAATTCAACAAAGTTTTTTTTCTTTTTCCTTTTATTAAGTATCACGGCTGGTGATACTTTATTCACATTACAATCTAGCCTATTTCCTAATAAGTAATTTAAATATAACCTAAACTGCTAAGTAAATATACAATTAGGAAATTGTCCAATAACGTCTTTCTTATTCACTTTATGTTAAGGGGAAGACACTTAATACACGTGTTCTTTAGTCAGCATTTGCACTTTGCACTGCAGTTTAAGTTCACTCACACTACACTAAACTCTAACCGTCTTATTACAAAACAAGGTTTATTTGCAGACCCAGGTTTTACCCATGGAGCCATTATTGAATATCGAAATTTATTCCGTCTATGGTAAAGTTCCTAATACTAAACTGACAACTTAGTACCGAACTAAGTTTTCAGTTTTGTATAAAGAACGGTATTTCAATCACAGTTACGTTCTTATTACAAAAACTGGCTGCATGGTTTAAACCATGTCTAAATATAAATCTTGTTTTGTAATAAGGGGGATAAGGTTTTACCCTTTTTAGTCTTCGCACTAATTCAGTGATATCAAGAAGCTGGATCGCCTCGACATTCACGTGGCGATGAAGTCTGTGTTCGTGAGCTTCTGCATATTTTTGTTATTACTATGTTTACGACATCCATCTTGAGGTCCTCCCGGTGGAGGTCGCTGTTTCTAATGTACCAGGGCGCGTTGACTATATCCCTGAGTACTTTGTTTTGGAATCGTTGTATAATTTGACGATTGCTTTGGCTGGTAGAGCCCCCCCACAGCTGAATACCGTAGGTCCATACAGGCTTTAAAACTTGTTTGTATAACAACAATTTGTTAGATATTGACAATGGCGACTGTCTACCAAGTAGCCAATACATTTTGTATCTAATATCTAGTTCGGCTCTTTTCTTTTGACATGCTCTTTCCAGCGCAGTTTTGCATCCAGGGTCATGCCGAGATATTTGGCAGTATTCGCGTATGGTAGCTAGTTTTAATATAAATCGCCTTCAATCGTTATAGAAATCCGTTTCTCCAATTCAACAAAGTAACCTTTCTAAAATGACAAGCATTTGAACCGTATCCTTCTTATTTCCAGTTCCCAGGCTTCTATTATAAAATTCTCTCCATACATATTTGTGTACGAATCAATCATTTTGAATATTCGATGTGGAAAGGAAGCGGTTACGTAATCTCATTCAAATGTCAAAGATCAACAATCGGTGCGGTTGGTAGTAACCTTTGTACAGTCGTGAGCAAAAGTGTCTTGATATATTTTTAAGTGCGACTTATTTTCAATGATTATGGTCAGTAGAACAATAACTCTAGAAGAGCCCACTCCATCTCGTAGAGAGGAGGCCTGTGTCCCAGCAGTGGGAACATTATAGGCTTATTATGGTTGGTCAGTAGAGCTACAGCAATATAATTTATGCTAATAGTTGACTTTGCTGGTTTTCTCTTACGGGATTGAGAAGAGAAAAAGGATACATTTTGTTGAAAATTTATGTTAATCGTAACTAATCCAGAAAGACCTGACATAAAATATGTTTTTTTTTACATCTTAAAATTGAATACTTTAAATCAACGCGGTTGCTTAAAATTATTATATTATTACTTGAGAAAAATTTAATTAGTTATGAAAAATATAACTCAAATGCTTTCTCCCCACAGCTGTACAATTGTCATCAATCTCAAACGTCATTACACAGTATTTGATTTTTTGTTTAAATATTTGGTTTTGTTGAAAGCACCGCAGGCAGGTGGCCTGCCACGATGTTATATTGTCCTTTTTTCAAGTATTGATGTCATAAACAAACTATTTTAATTGATGGATCTTGATATTATAGAAAAGGATGCATGATGCGAGGTTTTATGAAGAAAGTTGTGTTCTTTTTTCAAAGTTCAAGTGTAGAACCAAAACTATAATCATAAGCAGCACACCCACAACACAATATTTTTAGTAATTATTTTTCAGCGTGACTGTACAATTTCTGCCACTGATTAGAAATATCAGATTATATAGAACAAAAACTATGAGACGGATCTAGTTCAGACAAATGAATAGTTAAAACTATTTCGGTTTTAATTTTTTTATTGTAATAGTGCAGATCTAAGTATAAACATTTCTGATTAGAATTGCCTACAAATCTATCTGGGAATTTAAATAAATAATACTTAAGATACCTATGCTCTTAAAACTTACACTCAGAAATATTTTAAACATTTGCAAGCAAAACCATACATATATTATTTAATTCATATTCTTGTTAATCCGACACATTGACTTCAGTCGTGAACTTTAGCACCTCGTAATAAGGTTCATTATTACTCATAACTTTGACTGCGTATGAGTATGTCACCTCGTAAACTTAAGTCGAATATTTTCATACAAAGGAGGTACAAAATAAAATGTAGTGTTTTATGATTCTCACATAAGCTTGTTCATAGTCTTCGTAACTTGCGATTTGCTTGAAAAGTTCAAAGAGGTGCTGGCGTTCAAATAAATTAATATTTTCATATTTTTGTTCTAGACCTTGGTTTTTAGCTTAAAAGGTAACTGAAGACCTAGTGAACACACATTGCAGTATAATCTTAGCTTCAAAATAGTAGATTGTTTGCCCAGGGAGCAAACAACTATTTTAAAGGCGAGAGTGTTTCTTTGAATCCAGAGTGGAGCGAAGGATTTATTAGGATTATTTATTTCATTCTCACTACTTGAGAAAATACATTTTTTTTTTATAAAAGTAAGTAAAATAATAATTTGAGTAAAAAATTACGAACAAAATGCATATCGCGCGTTTATTATTTTTTTACATTTTTTGTTTTTCTCGCGCGTGGTTTACTTTATCTTACAGCCTGTTACTTGTTCATACAATGTTCGTAAATAATTTCTTTGGTGATTGGACTTTTACTAACAATATCCACATTCCAATTTTAAATCACTTCTAGTCACTATGGAGAAAGAGCTATTTTAGTCCCTGTTTACGAAGAATAAACAAACTACCTCTTTTTGAATAGATGTGATAAAAAAATATTTTCCGCCTATTCGGGATACTATTGCTGCAAATTTAACCAGAACTAATAACATTAGGCAAAATAACAAGAAGTTAATCAAAAGGCAATATGTTGATCAAAAAAATAAAATCAAATGTTGTCAGTAGGTAAGTATCCAAAAAAAAAAACATACTTTGAAATGATCATCCTCAGATGATCAAAATTAAGATCAAGCAAAACGACATATTCAAGACTAGATGAAGCAATCAATCGATCAATAATATTAATGTTACTGTTAATGTTTATCCTTGTAACAATACAGAAAAATGAAGAAGACATAAATAAAGTAGTAACTGACACCCTCCTAAGTCCTTAACGAAAGTAGTTACATAAACACAAACTGCAACTGACTGTAGCAACACACAATATAAGTACCTTTAAACAGGTAGGACATTCATTCTCTATAGTGTTGGACCCGTAAAACACAGTGTTTCTTAGAGCGTTAGATTCAAAATGATCTGTTCTATTATTTTTGTTATTGGTATGTCTAAAGAATACCTTACGTGCTTCAATAACTTTAACGAATTTACCACATTCCTGGGTCTTATGAAAATTTCAATAATACGCACCGTCTCTAGTTATTATTTCATTTCATAGTATACATAACACCTTTCTTATGTTTTAAATTATTACCCCATTGTTTGACATCAGTCCCGTGGTTTTGTTTTTCATCGACCGCATTTTTTTAATTGAAATCATCGTCGATGTAATCGAATATATCATAGAATACAAATGTATTCCCCCCTATTTCATTATATCTTCCAACAGTCACTTTCTCTTTTTCTCCAAATATCAACGAAAGTGCTCAGATCAAACAGTAATCATAACCAACCTAGCCGTGTACTTTTTGATCGAATATAATGTACGAATAAACTTAACCAACTAGTTTCTTTTATCTCTCTACACACTACCTAATCATTAACGGCCTGCGCAGTCTACTTGCAAATTCCTACAACTTTATCTTGCATTTTTCAAAAACAAGTAAACAGATCCCACCTGAGCTAAGTCCCACATCCACAACCCTACATCATTCTATCCACACTAGAGGTGGACTCGTAAAACGTGGTGCTATCAGGAGGGCGTCAATTTCCAATTTATTTTTTCCCCACCGTTGCAGGGCCGGTGCAGTAAACTTGGAATCGTAAAGTTACGACGTCTGGCCCCTGCGATGCCCTTACCATGTGATAGTGGAGTTTGTGGGGTATAATTCAGGATTGTGGTGGAGCAAAAGCGAAATGCAGGGAGCTTTGTGGAAGAATTTTCGATACGAGATCATGTGATTTTTTACGTTGTTACACTCAATACCATTATTAGTGCATATTTTATTATAAGTGTCAAGACCGAAAACCTGAATTGCGAAGATAAAAACAGTAAAATTCGTTTATTTCTATATTATACTAAAATCCATTATATTTTGGTAACTATAACATATGCTTTAAGTCCTGTATGTACACATGAATTAATTTCTTGTCAATATCTTGTTGCTATTAATCCATTCATGACTATTATTAACACATTATAAAATTCTTTTCACTTTCTAAATGTTTACCTGTAAGGACATTATGTCTATTAGAAATAAAAAATGCAACGGCATGCTCACTTATAAAATCCGTATCCATCGCATCGCCACCAGTTACATGGTACAGGGTGGTCCTAGTATAATTTAGTAAGGATAATAGACATTCATTTTTCACTAGTTCAAATTGGACACGGTGGCTGCCGGCTTTTTTGTTGCATATCTTGTCTCGGAGGGGACCGGTAAATTACACCTTGGCTCATATCCCCTTTGATGACGAGGAGTAAAAATTTTAGTGTTTCTTGAATCGGATATGAAGGCTCATTGAGGTGGGTATAAGATTGTTGGTAACATCTGTATAAGGCAATATTTTTATTGCGTATCCCTGACAAAAGTCAGAAACCAAACCGTGAGTTTTGTAAGCAAAATACAGGAGAAAAGCAAATACAAAACTGAAAAAACACGGTATAACTCCATCCAAACAGTCGCCTAATAATGCAAGAAATCCGACTCTTGAAGTGACGAAATCTTACCCTCAGCCCTCAGCTAATAAAGATAGCAATGTTATGAAACCCGATGTTCAGGGGGCAGAAATAGGTGTAGGGGATGTTTTACGAGCAATTTCATTTTTACAGTTCGCGCCTACTACGATGAATCAAACTGAAGTATGATGTGCATCAACAGAAATTGTGACGGGTAAATATTCCTGTTTTTTGGGTGTTAAATATGATTTTGTGCTGAGTATTACGATTTTTCCGTCTACTTATGCTTCAAAAATGTTGGTTTATAATATTGTAAAAAATAATTTCCGTGCCTCTTCACACAAAATTGACGATATCGTGTTGAGTTTAGGAACATTTTTCTTCAAAGTCAAAGTCAAAGTCAAACCATTTATTTCAAATAGGCACATAAGAGGCACTTTTGAACGTCAAAATTTACAAAAAAAATAGAATTGATTCTAGTTGCCCCTTCCAAAAGGTAGTTTCGTATGGAGAAGAATGGGCAAGAAACTCCACCGGTACTCTTTTAAAAATGTTTCAATATAATAACATAAATTTAGTTATTAAAATTATTTTATGTAAGCAGACATGTTCAACTCAAAAAGGTAGCAAAAAGAACTATCAAAATGTTACAAAAATAGTCTCATTGTGTCCCAAAATAAAATAATGATACTGCTGCCATGAAATGTAATGTCTAACGATTAATATAAGAAAGTTCCCAGAAACTCTGACTTTAAGTAGGTACCTATGTATTTGTTATAGGTAATCATGAAGTTGTACTTCAATATTATAACAATTATAACTATACTAAATATCCATATAAGCTAGAATAAATCTTCACGTTATTTTAGTATCGCTATCGAACGAAAAATCCAATTGTATCCCAGTTTACTAATAACTCCTTGGAAACTCCACAGCAAATTACACCATTTAACCTGTCAATAACGCCACAACATTTTAAGCGGTGGACATTGATACAGATAGTCGAATGTCAAGGATCAACAAACACGGTTTTACTTTCAACGAAGTCTTGGCCATAAAACAGACAGGTATAGAAGGCCGGCACCACACAACGAGTGAAAATGCACGCACACATAGACACGCTTCACGTACAGCTAGTGCAAGCGCACGCGAGACTGGTATTTGTTTGAGATCGCCGTTTGTACGCGTCTATGTGTGCGTGCACCGGTTTTCGCTCATTTGTATGGAGTCGGCCTTCTGTATCTATCTCTTCTGTGGTCTTGACGCCTATATCGTGTAGTACTGGCTTAACCTTTAAGTTATTTTGTACTTGAGGTGTTTCATACTGGTGGAGGAGCAATTTAAAACGATTTAGCCTAGCTGTTGGAGGATTTGTTTCTGATGTTCTGTTGATTTCATCAACGGTGATAACATCAATAACGTTGGACAGACTCCAAAGAGATTTTCACAAGGACGTTAAACTAAAAGAATTTAATAAAAAACGTCTGTGATTAATCCAAATGCATAGTTGATGAATAAAGATGCTGCACAATAAGCTAACATTTTCGATTTAGCCTAGCTGTTGGAGGATTTGTTTCTGATGTTCTGTTGATTTCATCAACGGTGATAACATCAATAACGTTGGACAGACTCCAAAGAGATTTTCACAAGGACGTTAAACTAAAAGAATTTAATAAAAAAACGTCTGTGATTAATCCAAATGCATAGTTGATGAATAAATATGCTGCACAATAAGCTAACATTTTCGATAACCTTGTCACTGAAAAAAATCAAGGTAAAGTCAATAAAATTACTTGTTAATTGACTACCCACAAAAATTGTCCGTATATTCGACAAATCACACCTGTAATTCTTTAACAGTTATATAAAATGGCTATAACACGGCCAATTAACGTAGGGTGTTATTTCCCTTAAAAAATAATTTCGGCTGTATATAGACAGTATATCATCTGTTACCTGTCTCATTTCTCTTTCTCTGTCTCGACTAGAAATAATATATGTATCACCTCTTACTCTTAACAATCCCAAATTTTTTCGGAAACAACTTCACGTCATCGTGTGTGTGAAACAGCCCTGACATCACTTACGCTCAGAAGGCGTGGCTCACTGCAATCATTCTTAACTTTTATTTCTTCAGACTTATTTGCAATGGAACTCGTGGCTTTCCTGTAATTACAAGCCATTTAAATTCTTAAGTCTTTAAGTGATTTTGTACATTTTTCTTGCGTGTCGGTGAGCTGTTCATTATTTATGTTGTGACTGAGAATTTGTACTTGTCTGTTTATTGCTGTGATGTGAGCATAACTTTAACTCATGTGTATTTGATTAAGTGTTTCCTGTATAAGTTTGTTTGTAACTTCAAAGAGCAATTAGAATAAAAAGTTAAATCTTCAGTTTCCAACAGTTGCCGCGTTGCAGAGAATGGTAAGTTATTGTATCGAATGTATATATTTCTTTTCTATATTTCTTGGATCCGTCATAAAAATGATTAGCAAACATCATGTAACTGCAATTCGCTAGGATTCTATAAATATAAAAACTAGAATGATCAGAAGTCTAAAGAGCAAGATATAGCTACATCAAACCCAAACTTTAACTTGTAAATCAGTTGATCGATCTGTGACCAAAATAGTCGCACTGATTTAAATTGAATGTTAAATGACAAATGATTTTATTTCTGTAAGTAGGTTTTCAAATACATCATATTTTAAAACTAGATAGGAACAAACTCAGAGGTTACAGTATCTTTAAAGTCCAGACATAATCTTGGTCAGATCATGTGAAGACCATGTAGGTTGGTGTCTGAAATGGTCTTTATGAAATAACCACACAGATTGAGTGGCGCTGTCAGTCAGTGCACGCATTTGTCAGTAATCATGCAGCTCAACTCAGAACTTAAAGAACTCAACGATTTGACTAACAAGATCAAATAAAGGACATTTTGGTATGCCGCATAAATTACTCAAACTGCCAGACCATGATAAAAACTAAATGAGAAAAAAAAAACCAATGACCCACATATTCTTCACATTTACAATAATTTGATATTAGCGAGCAAGTGGTGTGAAAATAATATAATAGGTATTTTACAAAGTAAATATTAATGTCATTGTAGCACTCTCTATCAGTCTTTCGTTTACATTAAGTCCAAGGAAGCTTCTCTAAGTAAAACTCTTTTCTCACTCAGTTGTCGCATTAAGAGTCAATCAGCTAATTGATAATCTGCTGAAACCAACCGCCTGGAATATAATTATTACGACAGAGCTTTTAACATTTTCGTAATAACCCATTAAATGTTTATTTTAATACTTTCACTAAGACTTGAGCTTTGAAAGAGTAAACGAAGAAAATAATTTGCTCTTGACGATTCGTAAGTGACGGAAACGTAGTACCTAGTTAAGGCATCTTTGGCTTGGGAAAAGAATAAACAAGATACTAAGCACCCAATCGACAATGTAAAAGAACTACCAGAATCAATAACAAGTGAAAATTATGAAAAACATTGATATCAAAATTAAAATAAATTAACTAACTTTATTAACTCCATTAAAAAATAATAAATGACAACCCAATCAAGTTAAACGTCGTTATAAAACACTTAACACTCCAAATAAATAACCCGAAACTATCAAAGACCACTACACTGTTGAAAGTAATAAATCAATTTTATCAATAGTTGGTACAAGCACAAAATACATATGTACAGAAGGTTGGCTACATACAACGAGCGAACATGCACGCACACATACGACACGATTCACGTACAGCGAATGCAATTGGGACTGTCATTTGTTTTTTTCTACTCGTAGTTGACCTTGAGAGGTCGTCACTACTTTACCGGACTATCCTGTGGCTGCAGCTTAAAGCCTCCAGCTAGGGGCGAACTAAATTCTTAGATTCTAAACGACTGCACGCTAAGGGCACCCTCTGTGGGGTACGAACCTCGGCTTAGGGCGCCGTTGGGGGGACAGCTAGTTGGGATAGGCTGGATCAAATTTTAGGTAATTATTATTAACGGGAGATAGTATTAAAGCATTTGTTTGAGATCGCGGCACGTATATATTATATGCGTTTATGTGCCCGTGCACCTGTTTTCGCTCATTACATCCAGTCGGCCTTCTGTACATATCTATTCTGTGGTACAAGCATTGCTGTGCAACCTGTTTGGAAACCAATTAGTAGATTCAGAGAGTAGTTAATTAGGACGCTCGCATCAATTACTATCCGTATGCCTTCTGGATTTATTGAGAGTTTGTTATCATTGAATTTGAAACTTGGTTTATATTCCGTATTGGTTTCATTTCGTGTAAGAGCTTTAGTTGATTTTAGGTCATGTATTTCCTGGGTAATATTATAATGAAGAGTTTATTCACGTCGTAAATTGAGCATCAGTGTATACATGAAGACTTCCTTGTCCGATTTATTTAACAATATTTTACTATAAATTATCAGGAATATATCTTCATTTTAAGACCATGAATTATTTATTTTTATAAGTCGATTTATGTCTTCACATTGTACAAGAATTTCAAAAACTACTATTTAATGGATAAACGGTCGTAAAAATTAAAAGAATTATGACTTTGTCAAACCGTGAACTGAGATAATGAACAAATGCGAGACTATAAATAAAAAGAAAAAAAAAAAAAAAAGATATTTTTTGCAAGCGTCATCTTGTTTTAGCTTTCCATAGAACACGAGTAACAGCATCTAATACACCGATTACATTATAAGTATCGCAAAAGTCTTGAGCTTTGAGGAACTTGAATGCAGTATCGCTTTTTGTCATGAATACATTAAACATTGATACATTTGCTTACCGCAATCAGTTCCGAAATGCAAAGTAGACAGAGATGCACTAAAGTGCCTCTACGAGTGATAATAAAAATACGTCCGGCACTTGGGCAGTCAGAAATGCTTCTTTTCATCCTTGCTAACTGGCTAATAATTTAACCAAAGCATTGGCTACTGACAAAAAGTTCGTGTCGATACGAGAAAAGAAAATACCGGAAATAAAAAGCACGATAAAAATAAATTTACTTTGTGAGTCAGCCACACACGATACACGTAATTATGAAAACTTGAATTGCCTATCACCGAGATTAAGAAAAGCTAACTTAAAAACTTTTTACAAAAAAAAAAAACAGAAGTCGGTGTCAAAAAGCTAAAATACAGATCCAAAGACACCGACTTCCGAAATTAAAGTTATTTTTCACTTTGTAGTGTTTTTTATTGGAAGTCGGTTGTTTTTTTTTTTGTAAAAAGTTTTTATTTTTCACTTTTTAGTGGGTCAGTTTGTAATTTATCTAATTTACAATAGCCTAATGTCAAATGCTCATCACCTTTTACAAAATATTGGTATTCCCGATGCAGGGGCGTTAATTGTTGAGGAGTTCTCCTGGTAAGAACCAGGAGAACTGATGGTGAATTTACCATATGCATTTTGACGAGCATAAATTGCTTATCAACCATATTAAAGTGCCTAATCGAATCGCAACGGTGAAATATAATACTTATTATTAAGTAGTTCCAGTGGCCATCAGTGGTCTTCATCATCAGTTCCACTTCACCAAATGGTGCTTTCCGAGAGCAAATGCACGAGTTGCTATAAAAATTACTGAAATCGCTATAGGTATGCCTATAAAATTTGAGGATTTCCCTCATCAGATTCTGATTTGGTGGCAATGGGACCACCTCGAAAGCATACCCTTCCAAACAAAAAAAGAACTTTCATAATCCGTCCACAATAGACGGAGTAATCGGTGAACATACATAAAAAAAAAAACAAACATACAGCCGAACATATAACCTCCTCCTTTTTGGAAGTCGGTTAAAAATAAAACTATGTAAGTACCTTTGCAAGAGCATTTAAGTCTGTCCCCACTAAATTTCACACTGCATCAAAATCAAAATTTATTAGTCACAACCTATGAAGTGCAACACAATTTGCGTTCTTGGCACTTTAACCTTTCCAAAATGGCTGTTAACGCACCATTATGGTGTATCTCGTTTCGAATCTAAGCGCAGTTTGCACGCAAAACGTAAATCTTGACAATCGACGCTTAAATCATAAAGCAAATTGGCCGTTTATTTGTATATTCTGAATTTAAACATAGATAGATCATAGGAGATAGATGGGAATTATTCTCGTATCAACTTAGGGCCGGAACACACATGTACCAAGACGACTACACGTGGCAGGCGCTAATTTATTTAAAACTAATAGTTTATTCACACTGATCACATTATTTTGGCTGTCAAAATCAACCGTGTGGGCGATACCGGCCACAACAAGGCAGCCACCAGCAAGACCGCGCACTAGCGGCCGGCCACATCGCAAACAACGATCTATCTGTCCGCAAAAATGATAGCCACAACGTAACCACAACGCAACTACAACGCAACTGTAAGTTCACATCATTCACACGTAACCACTGCTTGCCCACGTTTTGTCACTGCGACGTGGTATGGTTTAGAAACGTGTGAACGGACCCTAGTGGTCAGATTTCTACACTTTGTCCAATCATAGCGCTTGTGAAAAGTCTCTCTCAGTCAGAGCTGTCACGATATAAAAGTCAGTTGAAATTCACAAGATAAATTGGGTCTCTTGTCATCAGTATCTCCAGAGGATTTCAATTGGATATTTACCAGCACCTTAATTGCGTAACACAGTATCAGTCACAGTCTGAATGATTTTAAAGGATATTGCTAATCCATTGCCTCATATGTTCGAAAAATGTGTCTGCTCAACAATGTAAATAACGCAATGAATGTTGTTGAACTGTCAAAAACCCATTGCTACTGTAAGTGTGTTACGCAATTACCCCGCTGTTCGGTGTATAATGCATCTACTTTAATATTTATGTGCACCTTTCGTTGACACAGTGGTGCGATGCCCGAAGTTTTGGACAAAAAACGCTTTTAAAACGTTTTCATTGTAACCGCAATATGCCGCTGTTTGGCAGTCTCGATAGTTCTTGATACTTGGAAGAGTAAACGAAAAATGTTATTGCGTGGATTCTATGATTTCAGTAATAATAATCGTGCAATGTTAAAGACGAATTTAACTTTGTTGCTATTTTATAATGAAATTGTTGTTTTTGTTTTCAAATAAAAAGCATCTGTTATAAACTTGTAGCAGATGAAATATTTTTTTAATTTAATCAGACTTCGAAGAACAGCGAGTCCAAATATTATTATTTATCAAATCAAGAAAGTTTATTTTTAATAGCTACAAGCTGTTATAAATAAACTTTGTGTAAAAGTGTAATGTTTTTTTTTTGTTTATATTCCATAACTTCAAATCATTAATCCAAATTAGACTAAGATCCAGCACTTTTCGAACGTCAAAATAACATAAGACAGTCACCTAAAACACCCACCCTTCACCACTTCCTAGTGCTTTAGCTGGGAAGAAGAAGTGGCGCAAAAAAACTTCCCAGCAGCATAGCTGACTGTCATAAATGCCTACCGATCTCACTTAAAAGTACTCAAAACATTTATTTTTGTTCTTGATTCTTGATTTAAATAACTGTCAAATCCCCTCATTCGTACTATAGAAACCACTGGTCAACATTTATTCGATAATGCGCACAAAAAACCTCGGACAAAACCGCCGCCCGCCGACAAAGTGACGAACGCATAACTTTCGAGACCCTTACATTGTGGGCCCGCGATTAACAGTTAATAATACGGCGTCGAAAGTTTTCAATGACCGAATATTATTCACGTTTTTTGTCCACTACTTTGGTACAATGACGCGCACTGTGCGAATTGTAGGGACGTGCTAATCGAAATCCGTGACTATTCAAAAAAATTAAATGCAAGTTTATGAATAGTCTCTTGCCTATATCAATCTTTCGATAATTATGCAAGTTCGGTGTCGGCTTTGCTTTGTCGAGGCAAAGAGGTCCGGTAACCAAATACGTGAAGCGAAAAATTTGAACCCCTTTTTACGAAAATTCCGCGGGCAGAGGAGTATGAAATTTCACGACGACGAATTTTATGACGGCACGGTTGGCGCAGTGGTTAAGCGATTGACTGCTGCGCTGCGTGTCGCGGGTTCGATTCCCGCACGGAACAAATATTTGTATGACCTACAAGTAGTTGTTCCGGGTCTGGCTGTTTGTGTATGTGAGTTTAAATGTTTGTAAACGCACCCACGATACAGGAGAAATTCCTAGTGTGGGGCAACGTTTTTTAAAAAACAAAAACAAAAACAAAAAACAAAAACAAAAATTTGGCACAGTTAAAGTTTATAGGTATGGAGGAGGAATGCAAAAAGCTAATATTTTTATATAATATGCATTAGAAAAAAAAAAGCTTGACCATGGAATAAGTAAGTACTACTCATGGAATTAGTAAATACTATATAGATTGTAGGTAGAGGACGTCGAAATTAAGACCAGTGGGCGACCATTGTAATAAAACTTCCGACTGTGGTAACTTCTTCTTTGGCATCGAAATAAGCGATGAGGATCTTTGGATGCACTTCATTTGGAGATTATAACTCAGGAATGTCAACTTTATGATTATGTAATTGTTTCTGCATTGCAGAAATATTACGCGTAATATGTTATCTAATTTTGAACCAAATTGTAAAATGTTTTTACGTACTAAGTTATTATTTTTCCGAGTCTGATAATATTATTCCGTTTAATGTCGATACTAAATACACCCAAATAAAACTCCGTCATCCACACTTTTATCTCACAATATCTGTTCAATGCACATTTGAAAAGTAACACACCCAGAGTAAACACCAATTGGAAGAGATAACTTTTAAATAAAATTCTAGCACAAACAAATTAATTAACGAACAAAATTATCATGATGGCGTTAAGTAAAGGCAAGTCGGGATCTTACGAAACTGTAAAGATAGGGTTTGGTCCCATTGCCAGCAGTTGGAAAGATGTATAAGTATCTCAAACTTGGGAGATTGACATATTTATAAAACCAGCTCGAAGGACCAACATTGTTGATAGTCAACAAGCTTAGTAGAGAAACGCTATTCAATCCAAGCCGATAGTATTTCATCATCATCATTTCAGACGTCCACTGCTGGACATAGGCCTCCCCCAAACGGGGGTTTTCCATAATCGCCACGCTTGGCAGGCGGGTTGGCGCAGATATGGTGTTAAAATGCATAGATAACGCTGCTGCCCATTCTCTAGTAAGTCCATTAGTCGGCTTTTACGACACCCACGGGAAGACATAGGGTGGTGCTATTCTTTACGTCCGGCACCACACAGACACGATAGTATTTGCTTGCATTAAAATAAACCAATTTTCTGGTAAATCCATATCGAACATTATAATTCACCTACTACCGATTCGATCTCAAATGTTTTAATGATTGCTATGAATTTAATGTATTAACTTTGACACTAACAGAAGAAGAGTAGAAAACACTTCGAGCGTTGTACAAAGAACATTAAATAGACCCAGTTCGTAATATTAATAATAATTTAGCAAACGTGCTCGGAGGAAGGAAGTATTCCAGTAAGTGCTGGTAGGAATCTTGTCCATCTCCTGGGCTCTGGGATTGTTCTGATAGCCGTGGAATACCTCTCCACTCCTCAAACACCTCAGGAAGTGTTGCCCCCTTGTCGCTACGTCACTATGTGCTAGCGACCGTTTTCGGGGGCCCATTATTGAGTGTGCAAGTCACGGGTTCTGCCATTTTTTCCATGTATAATAAAACATTGATCAGGCAGGGGACATAGTCTTTCCATAGTTCAAGGTAACCAGTCCACTTAAGTCACCCAAACACATACTCCAATATCTTTATTTCCATATCTTGCAATAGTCCAACACCAACCAGGGGGGGGTCTAACACCTCACCCCTCCCCCAGACTTGAGGTGGCCCGCAGAGGCGGGCCGACACTAGCCGGGGATTGCGGAAGTAATAACAGATCCCAAGATCCCCGGCGGAAGTGTGGGAAGGGAACATTGGGGTGGTTTTTAGTCAGTAAGAATCTGACAGACCCATCCGCCCGCCCCAGGTCGGAGGACATCCATGATGATTTTCCACCCCGTGAAAAAAAAAAAAAAATAGGTGCACTTGCATAGTGCGTACAGGGATAATCAGCAGTTGGGGCCTCATTTCATTAATAAACGTCTTAACGGGCCTCTGCAAGTTGGCTTCGGTCCTTCGTACGCCTTCCAAAGGTCCGGGACCAGAGGGTTCTAAGAAATGTCAAGTGACGTAATAATATTAATTTATTGTTCCAAAAAACAGTGTTACAGATTATTTTTCCACCAGTTATTCATAAGCAAAAATTATGCAATACAATACAGTACTTAACTTTAGTGGAAAAGATCACCTGTATCCTGCACTAGTTAAAAAAAACTACGTTACTCATGATTGAAGAGCGATTTCACTATCGCTCAGCTTGGTCTCTGTAGCCGCAACCTTAGCTGCATACTATTATGTGTAGGTTCGCTAAACGAATCACAATGGCAAATCACAGGCATCAAATTTTTCGAGACTTCGGCCCTTTTGGCAAGCTCCCTATAATTAAGATTTCTCCGAAGTTCACTTCTTTGATTCTTTGATAAAAAGTAAAATTAAACAATGTATTTTATGAGGGCATGGCACTCAACAATCCAACCTTCCATGATGACGATCGATTTTCGTAGATAATCTTTGATTTACATCATAGGGACTAGCTTTTGCTAGCGGCTTCGCTTGGGTGGAGGTCGGAATCAAATAAATAATCACAGGGGATTATACTGCTGGGATAAAAAATGTCCTATTTCCTAACACAGGTCATGGTCTGTCCGTGTGACAAATCCAAGAATATCTTAAGAAGTTAGGATACCAACTTCCTTCCTTCTTATTTTTGTCCGACTTTCAAAGCAAGGATATCAAGCATCAAAAACTACCCTACTTCTTTAAAAAAAAGATACTTCTTCAGCAAAAAAACTGCAAACAGGACCACCTCGCAGTCAATTAACACTAAACATATCGGCTGGTCCAATTTACAGGCGAAAGGCGATAAAAGCGGCACAATGACAACCTTTTAACATGTGTAGGAATGTGGTAAAGATGTTTGTCGAAGCTTGCAGCATATTTACTATAAAACAACCTAGTTGCTCGTTGGTGTACGTGTGTTTGGCTTTAGAGGGTTAAACGAATTTGTATTTTGTGCAGATTTTGATAACTTTGTTGTTTATTTCCACAAGTAAATTCACGCCTGAGATGGAGCACGATGGAGGGCTTTTTGGGGTTTACTCCTTAAAAACCGATTTTCATATGAGGCCCCCTGTATGGAAATTTTATGAGGAGTGAAATTAATACAAGCGTCAACTCAAAACCGTTACGTTCTTCTGCGTAACGTACTTACCTTGCGCACGTTTCAAGGAGTGAACTCCTGTCATAAGTCCTCCAGTAAGATTTCTAAAAAGTTCATAATACATTGTGATAGTTATTTTCTTACTCAAAAGCTCAGCTTTAGCTGGCAGCTTCAGCCGATGTATTCTGTAAAAATCTCACCGTGAAAACTTAGGTGAAGTGAGCTTCTAGTGTGAACTGTTATCCCATCCGATGCTACGAATTGACATTATTGACAGCTCACTCCAAGTTCACTTCACCTAAGTTTTCACTAAGTTTCACTAAGTTACAGAATAGCACTGCTGGTCTGTTCGTGTGAAATAGGTAACCTTTTAAAAAAACTCGTTTCACCTCTACCTGAAACTTAAATCTTACGACACCTCGGAAAAAGATGGTTAAGTCCTTCCTGCCATTAATATGACTACATATTATATGAAGTAATTGCTTTCCTTAATCATGTTTACATTTATTAATTAGGTTTAAGCTAATCTCCGTTAGTTTCACGTCCGTCGTGCTATTGCGCCATGATGATCGACAAAACATAGCGCACTGTATTTACTTTTAAGATCTGTATTTTTTTTGTTACCTATGTTTTACAAATAATAAATGATTGATTGATTGATTGATTGATTGATGGTATAGAAAATAGGGTTTTCAATGTATAATTAACCTGACATGAAATCACCCCTATTTACTCGAAGATGTAGTACACCAACAATTCCCCAGTTATGTTTAAGTCACATATTATAGGTGACGACCCTATTGCCACAAATCCAGACTCCGGGCTGTTATTAAAAAAATCCTGATTGAAAAACATAATACCACTTCGCCCAACCTAGGAATCAAATCGTAATAAAATCAAAATATTTCATTTCACATAAGCCTACATGAGCACGTATGAAACGTCAGAAGCTAAGTGCACGGTTCCAATTGGTCGTTTCCTATGGAGAAGAGCCCGGTAAGAAACTCCACGGTTACTCTTTTCAAAATAATTGGCTTTTACAATGATTTTAAACTACAGTGTTAATAGATATGGGAGGACAGTGATACGGTGAGTCAAAAAGAAAGTGACAGCATCAATTTAAAGTCTCCGTTAAACTAATGTTGGTTTCGTGCACCTCAACGTAAGCCCGTCAAAAGTACCAGGTACTTAACAAAATAGAAAATGGTCTACAAATCTACGTTTATTCCCACTAGTTCGATTCATTAGTTCGATCGTCGAACTAGTGAGATTTTTTTTTCTCATTTGTCCGACCGTCGAACTAGTGAGATTTTTTTTCCTCATTTGTACGTATAGTAATTTAGTTAAATTGGATATTGATGAAGAGTTTTTGTTTTGGTAACTGAATTTACCAACAATAGAGGGGACCTGGCGCTCGGCGGCCGCTGCCGCGGCATATAAACCGCGAATAAATTTAACTGTATTGCATTATGAGGAAAAAAGTAATGTTAAAATGAGGAAAAAAAATCTCATTAGTTCGACGGTTGAACAAATGAGAAAAAAAAAATCTCACTAGTTCGACGGTCGGACAAATGAGAAAAAAAAATCTCACTAGTTCGACGATCAAACTAATGAATCGAACTAGTGGGAATAAGCCCAAATCTACAGTCTATTAAGCCTACAACGTTCTCACCACAGAACAGATAAATTTATCTGTTCTGTGGTTGTCACATTCACAAAATATATAAGTAGTGGAGTTGTCGTAAGCGCTCCTGCTGAGCACATTTTTTTTTCGGGTTGGAAAGTCCTCATGGATGTCCTTCGCCCTAGGGTTGGCGGAGGGGTCTGTCAGACTCTTACTGACTAAAAACCACCCCAGTGTTCCCTTCGCACACTTGCACAGGGGATCTTGGGGTCTAGTATTACTTCCGTGATCCCCGGCTAGCGGCCCGCCTCTGTAGGCCACCTCAAGCCTGAGGGGGGGGGTCATTCGGCTGAAATGATGATGATTTTAAAATGAAACCCATTGATACTAATAGTGTATTACACAATTTGGGGGCAGGAGGCATGTTTACATTTATTAATTAAGGTTTTAGCTGATCTCCGTTAGTTTCACGTCCGTCGTTCCATTGCGCCATGATGGTATAACAAATAGGCTTTTCCTTTTGTAATTATTAGCTGCAAAAGCTCTTAAACGTTGAAGAGCACTTTGTCCTCACAATTATTATTTGCAGAGTTTAATTCTTTGGAATTATTCATAAGTTTGACGCTGTTAGTGTTTAGGAGTAACGTTTTCGTTTGAAGGGTTGAAAGCTGCGCGAACGGCGGGCCAGCAGGATAGGCTGCGTGAACGGCTGGCCAGCAGGCTGTCGCAAGTTTGATTCCTGTACGTTACATTTTTTTTTTAATCTGCACGTATTATGTTTCTTTTTAAGTGGTCTCTGGGAACAAGCTTACCAAGCAGAAACTTTTGAAATAATATGTATGAATGTCCAATGTTATCCTTCCACTTCAATAGGGCAGAAACTTAGTAGAATGTCTGTCTGTCTATTACTTTTTTAAAACCTTTTGATTATTTATATTAAAAAACCAAGAACACATAGACATTTTACATCAAAAAAAAGCAGAGTTGAGAGACGCGAAAGATATACTAGAAAATCAAAAAAAGAAGCACCCAATGAAAGCACCTGGCAGTAACAGCTGTAAGAAGTCATGTACTGAACATGATGAATTGAAAAAAGAAGAAATATATGAACAGTTTTGGAACATGAACAGACAAAGGCGTCACGATTTCTTGTCTAGACAGGTGGAAAAGTTACCAACTGCTATCAAAACTGCTGGTTATAACTCAAGATGACATAACACACTAGTTTGGAGACCCAATGGAAGAAAAGTATGTAAGAAGTTTTTCATCTGCACATTGGGATATACAATTGAAGAAACGGTTTTGAAAGCGTTTCATGTCTCAAAATCTTGATCCAAAAATAGGAGCTGCGCAAGACCCTCGAGGGCGACACCCATCTTCGACAGCATTTTACACAACTTATCAAGAACAAATGAGGAACTTTTACATAAAATATAACTAACAATCATACATTTCTTGGCCCTATAACCAAGTTGGTTTACCAAGTCAGTACACTGTAACTCTAAAATACAGTGACAATTTCTTCCTTAGCTTTTACGGCAATTACGGCAACACAAGCTATCCACGATAATTCATTATCTATACTTTACATATATATAAAACATACGGGGCTTGTTAACTCATAAAATTACCTTTGACTTGATACCAAACACTTAATACTTTCTAAAGAAGGTTTTGGAGTAATCAACAAAAAGCTGAAAAAAAATATTCGTAATGTTGTTCAAAATCGGTTATTCTTAGCTACAGTGTATTGGATTCACAGGGTATAGATAGGCAGTCACTCCATGTAAAATACTGGTATTCAGCTGCATCTGGTTAGACTGGTAACCGACCACAACTGGGAAAAGACTAGGCAGATTGCAGATTAAGAAAGCGAGAGAAAGCGTCCTGGGTATGGCTCCACGCATTTATAACAAAATTCCAGACACCATAAAAGAATTAAATATTACACAATTTAAGAAAAAAATGAAAATGTTCTTAATTGATAAATTTTATTATACTATTGACGAATACTTTAATGTTGAATTAATTTAGAATTACAATTATTAATACTGACATTAAATAATTTAGACATTTTAATTTTTGACATAGATTTTTGACAATTTAATAATTCCTCATTAAGGTCTGACATCATTAGAGTATTGAATAATATTTTGTAATTGTTCAATTTATTTTCTAATATGATACCATAATTATGCATGATTTTCAAATATTTTTAGTAACTTGTAATCCTCAGCTAGATTTGCACACCATATTTGTACGCCTCCTGGCATAACATAGCGCTCTATTCATCAAACATAAGATCTGTATTTCTTTACCTATGTTAACAAATAAATAAATAAATAAATAAAATAAATAAAAAAGATTGATTGGTTTTCATTAAATAACAGTTCATTTCGCTTACAACAAACTTTATTGTAACAGACTGTTCCAAACTTCTTTTCATAAATTTACACACACACACACATAAACTCACGCCTTCTTCCCATGGGGGTAGGCAGAAACTATAGAACGCCACCTGTTACGCTCCTTACATACTCCTTTTGCTTCGCCTACGTCCATACATCTGGTCATACACGCACGCCGATTGCGAGTACTACGCACCTGACCTTCCTGAAGAACATCACCAATTTTGTCACTATATGTCCTCCTAGGGCGTCCCCTCCCGGCGTTTCCATTCACCTCTGCTTTATAAATGCCTTTTGTTAGTCGCGTTCCACTCATCCTCTCAACATGACCAAACCATCTAAGCATACTCTTTTAAATTTTTGTTACTACATCTTCTTTTAAACTGCACCGTTGCCTTATCACCTCATTAAATTTTTAATTTATAATAATAATAAATTATTACTATTTAAGTGTCTTTGACTTGTCTCGGGACCGGGATCCCGGTCCTTTGGAAGGCGTACGAGGAGCCGAAGCCATCTCGCAGAGGCCCGTTAAGACGCTTTTAATTAAATGAGGCACCAACCGACGATTATCCCCGTACACACTATGCAAGTGCACCCAAGGACAACCCCCGGTTGGAATAGGACTATTTCAGGATATGGAAACAAAGATATGATTAACAAAATGAATGCAGGTAACTTTTGTGAGATATCGTCACAATGTCATGTCATAACGCATTAAATTCATTGCACTACGCCTGTATTCTCCGTAGAGCTATGCAGAGATGTAAGTATGTGAGTATATCTACATTTCGCAATATGTTGTTAGTTCCAAGTTCTAGGGGCGAGCTTATTCTCAACAACCGGGGAAATCCCAGATTCTAGCAATCCCTATGTTATTTTTCCTTGAACATGAGACAGTTAAAATTCTAATTATTAGAGTTAAGAAAGAAAATACGTTTATTTGCTGACACGACGCAAAGAAAGAACACAAACACGAAAAGAACGAATTGAAAGAAAGAAAAATATTTTATTTGGGACACGCACAAGAAATACAAAAATAGAAACTAACAATATCCAAAAATAAAAACAATCAAGACTTGTGCGATGCCAAAAAGGCTCCTATCTCAGCATAATGCTGCGATATTTAAAAAATAAATACCGCAGCACTGGTATTCTGATATGGCCCGCTGTGATGCCGTGGACTCACCTACGGACACTTATAGACCCCACTAGGGTAATAAAAATAAAAAATAACAATACAAAACAATTGGGGGAAAATATGCGTTACATCCACGCAAAACGGCCATCGCTCAGCATAATGCTGCGACCCTATGCGAGACAGAGTCCCAGCGCTGGTTGTAATATCCCAAGACTTAATTCCAGCTCAAGGACACTGAACGAGATACAATGGAAAGTTTTATTTTTATGCTGCTATGGGCGTTTAGTGGTCCTGAACGAGTGAAGCAGTTAATTTATAAATCTATCCACAGTCTCGTAAGTAAATAATTAATCCCTCAACATAGCCGTAATCGGTTCATAAGTGAGTTGCAAAACTAGGTTATTTTGCGTTACCCAACATTATAATTATTTCATACTGTAATAGGAAAATTGCAAACTTCCTGTCATATACGCGCAGTCTTTAAAAGTAAGACAAGAAAATTACTTGATGTTTAAATAATTATTAACATAATATTTTAAACCACCGCGGGTTGGTCTAGCTGTCGTAAAACGACCACGCGGGTTGGTTGAAGACTGTGGACTGAAGTGATCGGTTGATAGTTGATTCCTTCGAGGCGCTCACACACAGACTTTTTTTTTTTTTTTGGGTAAAGATATTTTTACGATGTTGTAAATATTTGAGCACCATGTATCTATCTTATAATTAAATTATCTGTTATTGCTTCATTTTTAATTCTTTTTACCTATTGTGGTATAGTAATTTTATTCTAGGTGCATCGTCTTCACATATAATTATCTTAAACTAGTTTTAAGCAATACTACTGTACATTTGTGAAGAGAAAAAATAAATATTACATATACTGATTTATAAACTTAAACAAAATATTTAAAAGCATTTTTAAAAGAGTAACAGTGGAGTTTCTTGCACAGTCTTCTCCATATGAAACTACCTTTTGGAAGGGGGGCAATTAGAATCAATTCTATTTTTTTGTAAATTTTGACGTTAAAAAGTGCCTCTTATGTGCGTATTTAAAATAAATAATTTGACTTTGAATTTGTATTATTGGAAACTTTGATGTTGAGCAGTTTGGTAGAAGTTTACTCCAGCAGTATACGTGGAGGCTTTATTCAAAAATAATCTATGGTGTATTCAGTGGTTTTCGCCACCAATTTTGATAACAATAGATAACAATAAAACATTTTCGACCAAATAGCTAAAGATTCGTAATAGAAATGCTTTACCAAAATGGATCTATCCGCTAAAAAAAGATGCAATCCAATCGACGGAGAAAAAACAAAAGAATAAACTGTAAACAAAAGCATTTTCAAAATTAAACAAAAAAAAGTGCAACAATTCCGCCTTCCATTTTCAAAACACCTCTAAACAGAATTGAACAAGCCACGTATGACCCGCTAAGTGCCATTAAAACTAATCGCTAAGCATTAGTTGCATGTATTAAGGGCTTATAATTGCTGTAGGTAGACCCATCAGTGCTTCCCTCCACCTGGGTCGTAACATAAGGTCATAGTCCCCTTAATATCACCGACGAGGTCGTAGAACGATGATGGTAATACACAATTTTACGGGCCACCCTAGATTTGTGGTGTAAAAGAGGAGAGGTAGCGGTAGCGGATGTATGAGCGGGCTGGTCAAAAGCATAATATGAATTTAAGAACGTTGAATTGTCCTGCAGTATTGACTAAATTGGGTTTTACTTTTAAACGTTTATTGCTACCAAATCCAAAACTAAAACAATTTTATTTAACAATATTGTAATCTTCTGAGGGCATTTACCTACACACCATCACCATTTTACGTTTACATATTTTTTTTTAATCCAGGAAATATTTTTGATATTTTGATAATAGTTAGTAATAATCTTTTTTTAGGGTTCCGTACCTCAAAAGGAAAAAACGGAACCCTTATAGGATCACTTCGTTGTCCGTCAGTCTGTCAAGACCCTTTTTCTCAGGAACGCGTGAAGGTATCAAGTTGAAATTAATATCAAATACAAAGGTCTATGGTCCCTTGAAGCCCTAAAAAAATCAAGCTTCCAAGTCAACGCAATAAAAAAATACGGTGATATAAGCGACATTATTGTGTCATATTTCGATACTCGCAAATAAATCAAAACCTATAGGGTACTTCCTGTTGACCTATAATCATGAAATTTGGCAAGAAGCAAGTTCTTACAGCACAAGTATAGGAAAAAGTCCAAAATTGTTAATTTGTAGTTTAATCACATAAAAAAATACTTTTTTTCGAAAATGTAAGTTTGTAAACTTACATTTTCAAGTTGGAAAATTGACCGTGGCGATGTATGGAGAACATGTTTTTCAACTACAATGTCAAGTTTGTTTTAGGGATAAATTCATCCCAACTACGGAACCCCTCATTGTGCGTGGTCCGATACGCACTTGGCCGGTTTTTTTTATTAAATCATAAAAATACGAGAATGAAATCAAACGAGTTTTACTTATCACTACCCTCTTCCTGAATCATTGTGCTCGAAATGCATGTTAAGCCGTTGGTCCAGGCTGTCATTCGTGGACTTTGACAGTCGTCAAAACCCCGAAAGTTTGACTACCAGTCTTACCAAGGGGTATCGTATTACCCAGTTACTGGGTTGTGGAGGTCGGATAGGCAGTCGCTTCATGTAATACTGGTATTCAGCTACATCCGGTTAGACTAGAAGCCGACCCCAACGTAGTTGGGAAAAGTCTAGGCAGATTGACACTCTTCCTAAATCACATCTAGTATCAAATCGCTACCACTCATGGCTCGCGCCACACCCTGACGTATGCACCGTCACGACCCACCCGCTACCTCTAACATAAGTGTGTATTTTAAATAGCCCTAACGATACACTGTTGTTGTAAAACCCTGGCGGCGAATAACAAGCGAACATACTACAAAACAAATGCGAACTATTCAAATGAATCTGAAGAATTTTCTTTAGAAATAACTGGCATAGAAACTGTCTATAATCTGTTTCAAAAGTTGTTGATGAATGTGTCAACAAACCCTGTTCAACGAGGGTTTCATTTTGACAGTTCAAAACATTCATTGCTTTATTGACGTTGTTGAGCAGCCAATTTTTTCGGACATATAAACCAATGTATTAGCAATATACTTCAAAATAATTCAGACTGTGATTGATAGCGTGTTAAGTAATTAGGGTGCCGGTTATATTCCGACGCATTCACTCACTAAAGGGAATTAGTAATACATTCATCTGTATTTAGACAGATTCATCTTTATATCTCAACACTTTTTTGAACAATTATAGTTTAATAGTACATTACTGCAGCGGCCAGCAAAAGAGGCATTGATGGACGAACTTGTAAATATGGGCCGAGGCGAAGCCGAGGCACACATACGTTCGTCCATCAATGCCTGGTTGCGCCCAAGGCTTGTATAATGCTTTTCTCAAATAATGCGCGGAAATTCAAACTAAGTAAATTATTTATAAATTCCAGATTCAATGATGAACAACGATCATTCTTCACGCGCCAATATGCAAATTTGTTTTTTTTTTCACTATACCTACAGCTTTCTATTTACAAGCCAGTTCGAAATTTAAAACCTTTGATCAGTTACCTCCTTGGTTGCCATGTTTCGGAGCAAAAGATCGTTCGATTTTTAAATTACACGATAGATATGAGTTTACTATGTAATTTATTTGGCCGCTATACCACGCCAAAAAATTGAATTCTTATCTGCTTCCATACGAAATCCTATTAGTTAGAAAGAATACCCTCTACTCTACTGTAGAATAGAAATCGCTTATAGAATATAAACCCTGCTCGGTAGAAAACTGTTAACACGGGTCTACACGGAAACGTAATTTTTGTCTAGAACTCTTCCGTCAACGGAACGCTTTTCTACAGGGCCTCAAGTCTGCTATTACAATAGTGTCAGAATGGTCGATCATTGATTTCATAATTGTTGATTTTGACAAGTTCTTTCTCTACTATTATAATGGCGTCATTATGACTTTCCAATGGTCCGCCACTGACACTACATTGAAAGAAATTGCATATAATGGTAATCTCGTACATAATGACAAATGAATGACATTTCTACTAATGGGTTTTATAATAATGACAATAAGACAATGCCATTATAATAACATAATTATATTATGAGAACATTGACCGACCATTATGAATTTACCAGATTACGAACTTTTAGCAAAATGACAATGGCATGACAATGGGATCGTGTTGGAATGACTGAATTTATAAAAATAGCAGACTTGGGCCCCTGTTCTCGTGCTAAGTCTGATTGATGACCGATGACCACTGTGTCTTGGAGGTTAAATAGCCTAATGTAAACAAACAGCAAGGCGGAATAAATTAAGTATAGGTTATTATTTCTAACAATTATGATGTTTCATGGAAGCAGATAAAAATTATATTGTTTCTCTTTTCAAATCACGTTCTCGTGTTAGTTATTCCCCCTGGCAGTCATGTTCTTTAAAATACACTTCCTTTGGTATGATTTATTTGCGACTTTTCTCTGTATTTTAAATGACGAATGACAAGACTGATTTGACGCACAGAGTTGCCAACTAACAAAATTTATAGTTAAAGTATTTTCATGTAAATAATATTGTTATTTTCTTATGAATGCGTTTATTTATCAGTAAAATTATTTTCTTCAACACAACTTGAAAATAAATTGTTTATGTAATTTATTTATCAATATTGGTTATTTCGTTTAGTATTAAACCCTTTGACAGTTCTGCAACATCAAATAACATTTAGACTCATCGAAATTAAGTTAGCGCTTACAACGTTTGAAGAATACTGTTTACGATGTGTCGATTCCAGCAGCATTAAGATTTACGAAATGACGAGTGTTTCAAGGCTCATCCCACGTATTGTGTAACAATTAATAAAATGGTTTTGACGTTTACTGGTGGAATGGTGTCATAAACTCATAATCTAGCTGCATTTTAAGTTTTGTACCGAAGGACTCATTTTTAATGTGTAGGTAATATCTTTCCTGTCAATTTTTGTGAGAGTGATTTCGTGAAAAGGGGGCGGAAGTGTGTAACAGGAAGTGACAGCTGGAGTATGGAATAATGAAGTACTTTTTAATAGCATGGAATTAGTGTACTCGTGGAATTAGTAAGTACTATATATATAGGTTGCAAGTAGAGGGGGTTGAATTTCGACCAGTGGGCGGACCACTAATATTGAATAACTATTCGAATAAATATTTCAGTAATTAGCTGTTTCAAATTTTGAGGTTAATTTCTGTCGCTGCTCAGTTATTTATTACCAAGGTGAGATGTCTGATGTAAAACATCATATGCGACTACTGGAAGGCTTGCTCGTTTTTTATTTTTATATTCGTATCGTTATGCCACCACGGATCTTCCATCCTAAACAACTTTTCGCAGCCTGTTTCTGACATAGACCTCTCCCACAGATTACCAGATAAATCACTTCATGTACTTACGCGCGTTAACTACCTACCGTCCGGCGGTGGGTCGCACGCGACCCATTTCTCAGTGGGTCGCCGACAGTAGCGAGGCGCGTGCAGTGCGGCACGGGACGGTGCGCAGCTACAGAGCAAAACTCAGTTTACGCTTGTAAGGCTAGGTATATTTTCGCTCGCAGCGTCTAGCGACTCGAAGGTGTGGGCTATTATAATAGTAGGTATTACAAATTTTGTATGGAGTGATTTATCTGGTAATCTGTGCCTCTCCCAAGTTCAGCCATGATTCATGATTGGTAGCCGGTGTTCTACAATACCCCCATCCAGGGGCTCTACTCCGAACATAAATCCGAAGTATCGGCCGAATGTTCAGCCGTTTCTTGACTACGGCTAACTATAGCCGACTACGGCAAAACAAAACAAAAAACGACAGTCAAAGAAATAAGCCAAAGTCAAAAATGTGACTTGAAGTCGGGTAAGGACTCAAAGTCCAAAAAGGAGACTGTGGAAGTTATAAAACGGCCGAACATTCGGCCGATACTTCGGATTATAGGTTCGGAGTAGACCCCCTGTATACCAGTCACTACACAGTTACGGCTCGTAGGACCATTTAAATTACCTATGTCGCTCCTTCACCGTTAAAAGATCCATCTTTAAACCAACCTGACTGGGTGCCAAGTCTGCTAACGCAGTTGTCTCCTTATGGCCGATCATTGGCACCGTAATTGTAGAGTTTGACAGTTTTGCTAATCCCCTAATTGAAAGGCGTCTTTATGATTCTCCAATGACGTGCCACTGATACTCCATTGGAAAAATTGTCTGTATTTGGTAATCTCGTAGTGACAAGCTCCTATTATTTTGACTTCCCTATGGACCACTGTCACGCCATTATGAATTTAGGAGGTTACAAACTATTGGCTCTATGGTCATGGCGTTGCCTTGGTATGGTCGTTATAATGACCAATCATTGAAAATAGCAGACTTGGCCCCGTGATATCAAGTACCGTATTAAGTTCAATAATAATTCTTATAATCACGAACACGTCGAGTCAGTAATTACCTGCAGTCTTCAAGCTCGATCATTTCTCTTCGGAATATCTATTACCTCACTCATATCACTAAATGATAGTCAATTACTGAACTGTGCTACAACGTAATTAAAGAAAGTGTCGGAGAAAATGAAGTAGATAGTAATTAATAACTTGTGATTGCTTTAGAGTAAGGTGAGCAGGGGCGAAAGCACCGTATAACTCGATTCCTACCGGCTTCCCTCCGGAAATTCGGAACACAACCACTCTATTGTCATTGAAAGATGGCACAGTCAGTAGTGTTTAATAATGCTAAATAATATAATCACACTGTAGGTATTTACGAGTAATAGACCATAAAGGCTTCTACATACGGGCGCGAAAGTCGCGCTAGTATGTAGAAGCCCATTACAAAATGCCTACATTATATTTTTTGTCTTTATATCGTCTACTTCATGACGTGTTTATTTTGTATAGAAACAATTTTTTTTGCTCCGGCTTACCTCTCTCATAAAATCACCCTTCGCCACTGAAGGTGAGTCAATTAATAGTACGGTGAATTAAAATGACGTCTGCGCATACTTGCTTAGGTAGCTCCATTAGCAATCTGGCTGATTGGCTTTTCTCCAGCTATCTTTTCAACGTTCGTATAGAGCGATGGTTAACATAATTATCTATGTTTTGTAGTAACTTACATTTCCTTATCAATAATTGTTTTTTTTTTACAAAACATTGATCCACAGTAGGAATTCCTCCTGTATTGTGGGTGCGTTTACAAACATTTAATTCAACATATACACAAACAGCCAGACACGGAACAACTACTTGTAGGTCATACAAATATTTGTTCCGTGCGGGAATCGAACCCGCGACACGCAGCAGTCAATCGCTTAACCACTGTGCCAACCGTGTCGTCAAAGTTTGTATCCACTACTGAAGTAACTCCGTGACTTCTTTAAAAAGCAAAAGTTTCTTCGATAGTATTTTGTTACTTTTAGTAAAATATTCTAACATTAACATGAACATAATAATCAGAAAAATATACACAAAATAGTTACGATCCATCAATAACGAATACATCAAGTCTTCAACCAATATTGGGTTCAGAAATGTTGTCCAATATTGATCCAATGTTTTGTCAAACATTTCCTAAAAAGTCAATATGTTTGGTAAAGAACTGCTCGGTTCCAATCATCAATTTTAAATTGAACTGCATACTCTAGCAACATGTTTGTTAATAGAGGTCAATCAGAAATGGTCCTTTTGGTATACTTTGTCATTTAAATGGTTTTAAAGCTTAAACAGATAAAAGGCTGGGTTTCAAGTTAGTGACGGATGTTTTAAAGCTGTTTATCGTTAGATAAACGATAGTTCAACAAATGGAATAGCACTTTTACTTTTAAATAGGCTCAATTTATTATAGTTTTTTGAAGGCACTTTGCTCACACATTTTTTGTTTTCGATATCTTTGTAAATTACTTCCACTCTTTTAACAGTGTCATGTTATCTTTGTAAGTGTTTTGTTTCTTGAAAAATAAATTAAAGACACACAACATATCATCACGCCTGTAATCCCCGAAGGGTTAGGCAGAGGTGTACCTATAGTACACCCATGTGTGTTTGCGTATGTGCGTAAATTAAATACTCTTTTTTAAAGCCCTGTTCTTTAGATAGATTGAAGTTAAGTTCTACTAAAAGGGATAATTCAGTAAACAACCACTCAAACTCAAACTCAAAGCATTTATTTAAATTAAACCATTTACAAGCGCTTTTGAATTGTCAAGGAGTCGTGGTCAGTTACAATTATGAAGCTAGTCGCCCATTCCAAAGCGTAGTACGTACATAATGGAGAAGAACGCCCAAGAAACTCCATGGACACTCTTTGAAATCATAATGTTACAAAATTATTGTTACATCTTTAGTGTTGAATTTATAACTACATGTGATAACGATGTAAAAAAGACGTACACGTTAAAATTGTCCAGAGTACAGCTTAAAGATACAACAAAAGAAAACAGAAATAAAATAATTCAAATAAACCGTGGCAGGTAAGAGATGACCAGTCCCAACTGACATCGCCCGTTAACGAACATGACGCATGGGCATTATGGGCAATGAAAATGGCAGTACCTTTCCGGACGACCTATTTCACCAAGAACTCATCATTAATCATCAATTCAGCTGAAAGACGTCCACTGCTGGACATAGGCCTTCCCCAATAGGAGGGGGTGCTTGGAATAATCGCCACGCATGGCAGACGGGTTGGCGATTGCAGTATGGTGTTAAAATGCATAGAGAATGCTGCTGCCCATTCTCTAGCAAGCCCCTTAGTCGCCTTTTACGACACCCACGGGAAGAAATAGGAGACTCACCTCAAGAACTTAACAGTACTACTACTAACTGAAACACTGATAATCTTACCAAATGTTTACAAACATTAAAACATAAATGTATGACTGATGTGGGCCCTGAACATAAACCAAGAGAAGCAGAGTTCAGAGCATATGTCGCGCTACTCAACCTGGGTGACGCAAATTTTAGGTGGGAGGTCCGTAATTTTACAGCTTATATTTTACTTGAATAACTCTTTATATAATCATATTTGAAGGACTCATGTCAACTTATTACTACAGCGAAGACGCAACGCTATGGTAAATTCCGATTGCCGACTATAGTCGGAAATCGGAAACCGGTGTCCACAAGGCGGTGCTCATTTTCATAATTTTCCAACTACATCTATCTATCATCTGCCTAGCCTTTTTCCCAACTATGTTGAGGTCAGCTTGCAGTCTAACTGGGTGCAGCTGAATACCAGTATTTTACATGGAGCGACTGCCAATCTGACCTCCACGACCCAGTTACTGGGTAATACGATACCCCTTGGTAAGACTGGTTGTCAGACTTTCGGGCTTCCGACGACCCGTAACGACTGTCTATGGGGCCAACGGCTTAACGTGCTTTCCGACCGCGGCAAGCGTTTGAACCGTGCAACTGTTATTACTTAGCCACGAGCCCCTTACCTATCTATTACGTCTAATATAAATATGATTAAGTCTAAAATTAGATGCTTAAATAATTGTCCACAAATCTATCTCAAAAATAACAAAAATTTCAGAGGAGGCTATATTTTTATGTTAATTTGCATTAATATTCTGATACGATCACACATACAATCAAAATGGAACTTTAGTATAATTATGATCTATTGGATTTATTATTTGCATGTACTAGACAGTTACGTAATTGTAATATTTTTGCTCGATACATTTTTTATTAGAAAGGCATGTCTTTTTTAAAGATATAATAAAAAAAATATTCGGCTATTACGTCTAAAATAAATATTCACAGCAAGCAAATATAGTTTATTATCCAGACACAAGATATTTTTTCTCTAGATCAAGTATTATTTTAGTTATAAACGAAATAAGAATTGAGACTTACGCTTTTTAGTTTCGTGCTCAAACACGATCAAAGAGCGCACGCGATATTCAACTTTATTACTGATGCATTAGCGTTTAGCACATAACGGAGTGGCGGGGAGCATGGGGCGGAGCTTGCGTGGTTTTAGAGTGCCTGGTCTTAATGCTGTTCGTTGGTAACCGCATCACTTGGTAACGGCTAGACCGATTCGGCAATTTTTGTTTTAACATGTTCATAATAGTCTGAGTTAGGTTTTTATGGAAAGGAAGTTTAAAAAAAACCCGGAAAATTTAAAAATTCGGGAAAAACTGAGCGCCCTGGTTCTATTGAATTGGTGTATAACACAATTCCAATGCTTACTCAAGGATGCATATCCGGTAAGGCTCTAATAATAATCCTTCCATATCCCAAGGGCACGTCTTCCCTACCATTATCGCACCCCTCAGTCTACGCTTTGATATGCAATGGCCTCTGTAGTCCCATGAAACATGAGGCTCCAGGGGCTAGTGTGAATCTCTGGGTTCATTCGAGTAATCGAGTCTAGTCAAACCACGCTGGGTCAGTGCATTTCATTCATTCAGTCAACCTATTGAAATTTTGACAGGAAGACGTCTGACGTATCAGCTAGTAGTCACATAAAACACACCATTCTATAAGTTAAGAGTAATACCAAAATAATCAAGGGCAATATCGACCTCAGCTACAACAGCAATAGGCTGTGTGTGACAAGCTGTAACAAATCTCTTCATCGCTTTGGCAGCGACAGCTTTGCAAATGTAAAGCGATATAAAACATTTTATTCCTGTCGTTGCCATGGTTACAACAATACGACTGCAGCCTCAGACTAACCTATCACGATCTCATGAAATGACGTACAGTAGAACAAGCTATTTGGTACTCGTATACAGGCAAAAATATTCATCTTTCCACAACTCTGCCAATATTCATTTTATTGTATGCGTAACTAAGCTTATAGCATACACTTAAGGCGCAGTTATGATTTTAGTGACTTTTAAATCTGTTATTACATCTTCAAATAATGCAAGTAAGTTATGCAAAAAAAATATGTTAAACTAGAACGCGTACACATCAATTCTATAAGTGAATATTTAAGTATTGTAGTAAAATACTTTATGAAATAAATTCAGGAAGTAATGTCAGTAAGTTATGCCCAAAGTATAAACAATTATATTACTTTCAAACTATTGACTATAGATATTTTCATTATATTTTTTTGTATGAACGGACTATTTTATTATCTATAATTATATATGTGGGTTTTTTCAGCAGCGTGGCATGAGCGTGACGCTCGTTCATATGGCCAAGGTCAACGGCGTTTGCCCGACCCTTAAGAGAGAGATTTAAAATAATTGGCAACTCAGCACACTCACAACGTTGTTTGTAAAAGTAGTTGCAAGTAGCTGCCTGTATACCTAATAGCTTGTTCATCTGTAATTTCCCATGCACTGAGATATTGCAAAACATTTGGAAATAAGAACGTTTTTGTTACGAATGAAGTTCTGGCTACATTACCTGGCTTGATGCTTGCCAAATTCGATACGATGCAGTACAAAACAAAAGAAAGTATTTCATTTTGTTTTTTACTTTCGACTATACCTTTAACTGACTTTTGAATTTACATCAGTCTTTTGTTTTCTTTATTTGTATATAGGGACTTTAAGGCTTAGCGTATGTCAGTCCCATCGTATCCTAAACAATTGTACTTTCACAAGACGCGGGCCATGAATTTGTACAAACCCTTCGCATCGTCGCCATTTGATTGGGATTTGTATGGAACATGCCAATATCAGTTCTGTTCAAATTCAGGGACCTTATAAAATTATTTCAACTTGACGCATATTGGATACATTCCATCAATAAATGTTGTAGTTCCTCGACAATCAAAACCAAAAAAATCTAAATTAGATCTATGTCTACGTCATGAAAATCATTAATATTGAATTGAATTAAAAAATGTACAAAATCCAAAACAAATACAACATAACATGCATGCACGCGCTTGAAACCCCCGAGAAGAAAAAAGGAAAGAAAAACTGTTTATTCAGCACAAACAAAATGCACATCACAATGAATTAACATAAATTGCACTCAAACAAAGTAGCCAAAAGCCTCGTTTTCAAACAATAAAAGTTGGCAATATTGTCTATTGCTTGATGTCAGAGACAATTTACATTGCGTAATTATTACTCTGTGTTACCTATAGTCCACCCTTATTTCACCAGTTGCCATCAAGGTGTGCGCAGTGGTGGTCCTGTGATAATCGCCGCGACATACGAGTTGTAGGTCGTAGGTTTGAACCCAGACATGCGCTTTACTTTGTGTAAATTATTCACACTATTTATATTATTATTCAATTATCACCACTGCTCTTAAAACGGTGAAGGAAAACATCGTGAGGAAACTGGCATGTTCTAGAACCAAAAATTCGTATACTTGTGACATCTACCAACCCGCACTGGGCCTGCGTAATGTGGTGGATTACGGCCCACTCATGGGAAGATCATAGGCTGATTATGCTATTGCCATCAACCAAGCACATAACTAGATTCCGGACTGCTGAGAAATTCCTGAAGGAAAATCCCATAAGATATAAGATGTTCATTCATGAATTCATGATTACTTTCACCCTTTTATAAGCCAATGAATTCAAAGCCAGCCGGTAAAATCGTAAACGCATGCCACTTAGCTCGTCAATAACATGAACACGGTCTTCGGAACTTCATTATTTCAGCCGAAAGACGTCCACTGCTGGACATAGTAAAATGACAAAATGGCATGGCATGGTGGTTGCCATAATCGCCACGCTTGGCAGGCGGGTTGGCGATCGCAGGATGATGTTAAAACGCATAGAGAACGCTGCTGCCCATTCTCCTTTATGTCCCTTAGTCGCCTTTTACGACACCCGCGGGATGAAATAGGATGGTGCTATTCTTTACGTCCGGCACCACACGGAACATAGAGAGACATAATCACATTGGGCCAGCATTCCCAGTGCAAAGCAACGAGACGTTTGCAGTCAAAACAATCGACAAACGTCCGTCAGTACCGGTTTATAGTCAAACACACGACGGGATTTGAATCTATATATTTCCTAACTTGACCTAGCATTGCATAGGCTTGCCGTACAATGACAGCTCAGACTATACTGGGATGTTAGCTTGATATGTTGTCGTGAGTACACGCGACTTTGTCGGTCGAAGATTTATTGCTTACGTATTTGACGACCTAAATGGGGGTGGTACTGCCCGTCGTCAGTTGTTTTGGGTTTTAGTAGCTACTTACAGAGTTTAGTAATGTTAAACAAAACGTGTGATAATCGTAGTCATGTTTGTAATAATGCCTCATGTCTGCTCTTTTCAGTGGTCTATCGGAAGGTTAATTTTCAGCTGTGGACGTGGATGGAGAAGGAGAGGCAGAGCAAAGAAAACATGTATGGAATGTGTAAGAGATGATATGAATTGAAAGGGAGTAATACCGTGTTGGCTGACAAGGGAGACTGAAGGAGATAATTATTTTGCGCCAACGAGTAACATATGCCAAGCCAACGATGAAGACAGCAATAAACACCAGAACAACCACATAGTTATTTCATCCCATATACTAATCAATACTTTATTTTCTATGAACTCTGCAGCTGATCAGCACATTGCAATACTCTACTGAATAACGCTTGACACATCAAATATGCGTTGTCACGATGCTACAAAAAATAGGTTCTTACGTTGTGTTTTAATGGGCAATGTCATACCAATCAAAACCACATAAGCATCAATGTCAGATGGTAAAATGTCATGTAAGATGTACAAACATATCGGGTCATAAGTGAAGGAGAAAGTACTGCATGGGTCTGCAATCTTGAAGCCATTGCAGTAACTCATTGGATTTAAAGATCAGAATCGTGCTTAGCCTTTAATCTAGTCAGTGTTCGAGTGTTGACATAAATAAAGAAGCTAAACGAGTGAGGTATTATTTAGAGTATAATAAGAGCTAATATGTTAGGTTGTACTCGTATTTCCCAATTTACGGCTGCAAGGACCAAATAGAT
The DNA here is from genome assembly GCA_963921375.1 of Tiliacea citrago. Classification (NCBI taxonomy): domain Eukaryota; kingdom Metazoa; phylum Arthropoda; class Insecta; order Lepidoptera; family Noctuidae; genus Tiliacea; species Tiliacea citrago. The sequence goes on from OY992804.1 coordinate 11,465,318, forward strand.
GAGTTTTGGACGATCCATAAGATGTCTATATTCAGACTCTAAGGACCGAACCAAGACTATTTACAAATGACTCCACAGACTAACCGTTATGCAGTCGGTTATCACTTTGAAGGTAAATATATGCACAAAGATGCGAACTTTGATTATTTATATGTCTAGAAAGTGTCGCGCTGCAAAATAACTAAAACAAACAAACCAACTTTGATAGGCTGGTTCGCGTGACAGCTACGTCTTACACTCGCGCCACGTCATTGTGCTGTCATTGTGTTATTCTAGTATGCGTGCATTTTGCGGACAACATTTGGACACGATTTTTTTCGAAGATTTCACAGCTTAGACTGTCTATCTAGACATCTTTATATCTTTGGACGTAAAATGTTTTAGCTTGATAGTCTCAGTTTTAATTTCGAACGGTAGATGGATGTAAATGATAGGTACCAAATAATGTTATTGAATTTCTACTAAAAATAATACTATTGTATTTACTAGACGAACTATTTAATACGTTAAATAAAGACACACTGTCTAGTGTCTATGTCGCAAACACTTCACTACTTAACGCTGTTATAAATAATCCAGCATTAAACTAGATAGATAACCAATGTCCTTCGCATCACATGCAGCAGACATCTGGGCACTAAAACATCGCAATCATCACAGATTCACAGGCACTTGTTATTGTCATTCGATAGTTTTATGACAGCTTCTATTGATAAAGAGCTAGTTTAGTTTGTGTATGAATGAGTCATTGGGTTGTGCAAAGTATGCTTGAATTAAATGAGTAGCCATTTTCTGTGTGAAAAATGTTATCAGGAATTCTTGCTTTGGGCAGCAAATCTTTCTGCTTCTTATATCTTTTTTCATAAACTTCTTTTGCCATTAAAGCTATGAACGTTTATTGGATATTGAAGGTTTCATAAAAGCAAAACGAGAGCACAAGGACCAAGGAGACAAAAACAATGAACATAACTATCACGTCGCGTCATTGGGGAAGTACAAAGTATTGATCAAAGTACTCCTTTGCAAAATACCGGAAACCCAAACCAAAGGTAATGAATGTCAAAATTATAAACCACGCTTTAGATTACACAAACCATTTCTAATACTTCCATACCCAAATTTTTTTACTAAATAAACAAAGTATCACAGAATCTCCATTATGTAACCGATCAACTAATCCTCATTGAAATTACAAATGCTTAAACAAACTTCCCTTCGATAACAACGGCTTATACAATGAAGTAACAAAGGGCACATGAATCCTTTTACTTCAAAGATGAATTGTATACTTATATTGAAGTTCAGTCAACAGTGTAATAAAGATGTATAGAAAGTTTTGGATTTATTGAAAACCGGTTTAAAGACCTTATTATGGAAGTTGATACTTGAGTCGATGATGGAGTTGTTTATCTTAAAGGGAGATTGTTTAATTATAATATGTATAAGCATATCAGTGCCCCTTCAGTACCCCAAGTTTAAGTTTGCAAGAGAGTAAACGTAACTAGCACGTTAAGATTTTTATTCTCACCCTTATATTCTTAGCATTATGATCTATCGGTCAAATTTTAACGCAAACGAAATAGTTACGTTTACTCTGTTGCAAACTTACACTTGGGGTAAGTTTGTCTATCGATGACAAGAATTCTTGGGGTCTACTCCGATCATACATCTGAAGTATCGGCCAAATGTGCGGCCATTTTCAGACTACGGCTGACTATGGCTGACTATGGCGTAAAAAAAAAAACAACAGTCAAAGTCAAAAATGTGACTTGAAGTCGGGTAAGGACTCAAAATCAAAATAGGAAACTTTAGAAGTCAAGAAACGGCCGAACATTCGACCGATACTTCAGATTATCGCTTCGGAGTAGACCCCTTGATTGCAAGATTGAGGTTGATTTCTCACTTTGGGTATATAGATCCGAAAACATAGAACCCGATAGATTTTTAGATACACACGAGAATTCGAATGGATATTTAAGCAACAATATTCAGTAGTAATCAGTAACCTGAGATCATTTCTTAGTTGCTGTTACGTCACCGAAAAGAGATACCTCGGTATCTTTTCTTAGCCAAGACCCACGCATAAATAGATATCCCAGCAATATTTAAATTATTAGTTAAGACATGTAGGCTTATTTTCCAATCAAAACGATAAGAACTATCGAACATGGCACAAAGTAGACGAAACGAGCAAAACACGACTAATCCTAGTAAAATAACGCATAACACTGTACTAGCAATAGCAAAGTAGTAATACTTTCATTATAAGTAACGGAAATAAGTCTAGAAAACGACAATTTAGGAACAAGTTTTTAATGTACCAATATGCATAGAACTAAGGCCATTTTGCTAGCGGAGCGGAGCGATAAGTTAAGCGTGGAATACACATGCTACCTAGTAGTACACGAGCATGCTACTTTTGAGCAAATGCTACTTAGTAGCGTTCACCTAGCATGTATACGAAAAGAGCATTAGTATTTTACAAGCACAGAGAGCATGCTACTAATGAGCATGATACCTAGTAGCAAACAAGCATGCTTAATAGCAGCATGTGTATTCCTGGCTTTAAAGTCATGCAAGAATTTGCAGCAATCTACTACTGAAAAACATGCTGAATTTAGTTTTTGGTCCTTTCATCCGCTCCAAATGATCTCAAATTCAAAAATTCAAATTCAAATAATTTATTGTGGATCATAGGTTCATAAGATGTTGTGTTAGGTACGGATAAGTCTGCTATGTCCCGCCATTGAGGCATACAAAATTCATATTATAAGTTCGGTACATAGTTCAAACACAATACATCAAATTATCATGCAATACACTAAGATTAAATTAGTAGATATAATATTTATGTCGAATTAAAAATTAGTCATTTTACAAAATAGTGTGATTCAATGTATTGTCATAAAAAAATCATATTGTGTATTGTTGTATTGTCGTATCTTGGAGGGATAGTTTTGTAATTGTTGATTTCTGGTCCAAACAGGAAATTTAACTTAACAATTGCAATCTCATACGCTAAGAAGAAGAATTATAAGCGTATTAAGTAGGTGCATGTATTTAAGTTTCATTATTATCTCTAGAATGCTCTTTGTTTTTAATGGTTCCCCCTCTAGACCCCTCAATTGAATGACTAGGCTCATTCATGGTAGAAACAGGGAAGGCGTCTATTTGTAAAACAAAGTAACTGTGCCTTTCTTTAATAATTTAAATAAACAATTTCACACATACATACATAAACTCACGCCTTCTTCCCATGGGGGTAGGCAGAAACTATAGAACGCCACCTGCTACGCTCCTTACATACTCCTTGTGCTTCGCCTACGTTCATACATCTGGTCATACACGCACGCCGATTGCGAGTACTACGCACCTGACCTTTCTGAAGAACATCACCAATTTGGTCACTATATGTCAAAACAATTAACAATTTCAGTAGGTATAATAATTAGGCTGTATATTTCCACTGAGAGAGAGAGGCAGAGCAGTGGTTACCCAACGGTATCGGCCCTGACTTACGAGTTATTATAGGTAATGAGTTCGAACCCAGACAGGTGCTTTGTGTAATTAATTTCATCTCCAATGCTCTCAAAACGGTTAACCAGCAAGTCCTAGAACCGAAAATTCCCCAGGACCCCTAGGGCCCACGCCACGTGGTGAATTACAGCCCACAGAGAGGAGGCCTGTGTTCCAGTAGTGGTAACATTATAGGCGGGTTATACATGTATTGTCCCACGGCAGGGCAAAGTTTCGTTTCCTTTTTCCAATTATCTCGATCCTGAGCCAAATGGACCAATCCCTCCTATAAGCTTCAAATTCACGCTTCAAAAATAAATTAAGGTTTTAACGCCCATTTAAAAAAAAAAAAAACAGGTAGTCATGGGGACTACCGACAGAAGTGAAAACTTATCGCTGCACGCGACTACAGAAGTTTTCACTTCAATAAAATAATGATTATTTAAAACACAATTTAAAAAATGCACAGCAGGTACCACCATCCTCCTGCCTATATCCCAATTTTTTTTTTCTTCCATAGTTCTCTAAACTTCTCTATTAGTCGTCATCTCAGTAGTCACCCCCTTTCTAGCCATATCATCTTTCACACAGTCCATCCATCGTTTCTTTGGTCTTCCCCTACTTTTATAGCCATCAACATTCTTACTAAAAACTTTCCTTACACTTCTTTTTCCCTTTTTCTTTTGCAAACAATGCAGTATACACAAATTAAACTTTTCACGTGGTCAATTTAACTTCACTTACTGCTAAGTGCTACTACAGCATGACAGCGCGGGCTTGTCGGTGACTAACCTATACGTTTTTCCCCTAACAAAAATCGCTCAACGCACCGGAAGAAGTTTTGATTTAAAAAACCTAAAATAACGCAATACTTTTAGAATAAAACAAAGCGTAAACAAAACTCGCTTGCAACACCACCTCGTAGCTTCGAATTTCTAATTCGTATCCAATGACAGACAATTTGTATTCTGCATAATTTCACCTCAATTCACACTTACCGCGATAAGGGAAATCTGAGATTAACCTCAAATAACCAGTAATCACTTAATAACACGGCTGCAAGTAAAAACTTTTTGGAGGAAGCAGCTGTCCAATGAGGTGTGGCGTTTTTAGAGGCTGGAATATTACGTGAAATTCGGTTAAATGGTTTCGGCGCCAAATAAGGGTTTTTATTCAATTATTGCAGTCATTATTTTAAGGTAATATTCCGAGACACTACGTCTTGATTCCAGATATTATAATTAGTAGCATTTTCGTTTAGCAGAAGTTGATATCTTTTGCATAATTATTTAACATTTTCCAAATTAGGCGAGCTATTAGTCACATTGTTTGCAGTACTGAATGTCAGGCAGGAAAATAATGTTGCAAAAGTAGAGTAACACTTAAAAATAAAAAACAAACGTATTCCAATTTAATCTCATAACAACAACTAATTACGTATCGCGACCCGTCGCCGCCGCTCTATCGCACACAATCAAAGCTTCCCACTCAAAGGACCAAAAAATGCGATAAGACCAAAAAAGAGATGACGATCGAGCCCCCATAATTTTTACAAGCCGTGCGTTGTATGGGAAAATCTTGCCTCTCTGTCCCACAGTAGGCGGGGCCTCGTAAGCATTTAATCACATACATACATTATAATTATCGGTTGATGGTCTTACCTGGATGATTAAAGGTACGCGTCAACATTTCGAGTTTTTGGGATTCTGTTTTTTACTGATTTATACTAATTGTTTCCTCAGTGAGACTGAGGGTTTAAGTATGGGTCTAAGATATAAGTTACGTAAAGGAACTGATGTGTTTATAATAGTGCATTTTATTTTTAAATTGCAATTCACTGTTAATATGTTTCCTTTAGATTCTGGAGATTTACTTATAAGACAGTCCAGATTCATAGAATGTCATTCAGACTTATTGACCGTTTCAGTATCCAAGGATCGTTTCAGTATCCACAAAAACCTAACTAATACTATAAATGCGAAAGTGAGTTTGTTTGTCAGGCTTTCACGCTAAAACGGCTTAATGGATTTGGATAAAATTTAACACATGGGTACACCTTGAACTGGAGAAGGATATAGGCTACTTTTCATCCTATAAGCAAACGAACTCGCGGGCAACAGCTAGTTGTTCTATAAAGTTAAATGTCAGTCTAATCCAAGCAGATGGCTCTTTGTAAGCCTCAGGAATCCCGTCAGCAACAATAAAACTAAATTACAATATACATTATCCCTTAAAACAGCAGAAATCGAACAAAAGTTAATTGAAACACGACAGCGAATTTAGATGGCAGAAGAAAACAAAAGACTACGCTATCGAATCCTGCCAGTTCGTTTAATTATAGGTTAAATATAAACTCAGTATTAACGAGAGATTATCGGGGCGAGTTTGTGCCAACGCTGGGATGTTTTCTCGCCTTATCTGTCCTATTGTAAGTCTATGGTTGAGCTTGTAAGATTGTTTAAGAAGTAAGTTAATTAGCTGTTGGGAATATTAAGGCGCTGACAAGAGGCAAATGATCTAAGTAAGATTGTATTAAAAAAAATATTGCCAAATCTATGTAGTTTGTGGTAGCGGAAAAAATATATGTTATTCTTGAACATATATCTCAGAACTTGGTTGTTAGTTGTTAGCGAAACACGTTCAGAAAAAAAAATCTCGATATAAATTAACGTAAAGTATACCGTTAATTTATATCGAGATTTTTTGTCATTTTACATATCATTTTACTCTTAGCTGCAATCCAAAATATCTGTATTATTTATATCAACATACGTTTGGTATTTAATTAATAACAAGACCGTCTTATTTGTATGCTTAAACTTGGTTGTTTTTTATTTTCGATTACTCAACTAATTTTTGAGTAAATAGATAATAATTGCATCATATTTTGCAATAAATTATAAGCGTTGTGTCATCGCGCTTCGGTTTCTTTTGTAGGCAATCTGACAGTGACCGCGCTTTAGCTGTTGTCAGCATCATAAGGTTTTTTTGATGGCGTTTCGTTTTCTCTGATGTAAGGGATTTGATTACAGTGTTACGAGTGTTTTTATGACGGAAGACACGTTAAGCCGTTGGTCCCGGCTGTCATTCGTGGATCTTTGACAGTCGTTATGGGTCGTCAGAATCCTGAAACTCCGACAACCAATCTTACCAAGGAGTTCGTATTACCAAGTAGTTACTTGGTAATACGATACTCCTTGGTTGTGGAGGTCAGATAGGCAGTCGCTTCTTAAAAAATACTGGTATACAGCTACGTCCGGATAGACTGGGAGCCGACCCCAACATAGTTGGGAAAAGGCTAGGCAGAAGTGGTGAGTGTTCTTAGGCCTTTTGTAGGTACAGTCGGCGGCCAACATTACCCGACCCCTCTTACAAAGAAGAACAAAGAGGGTCAGTTAATGCTGGTCACCGACTGTACTAGATACGTAGCGGCATCAACATCGCCACATACGAACTACGCGTCACACTGACGTCACGCAAATCCTGCATCGCGCAAGCAGAGTTTACCGCGCAACTAGCTTAAATACAACATTCCGACATCAACCGTCGGGCAGTTGCCCACCAGACACAGCACCCGTCTGGTCGGAGGATCCTCCCTTTTCTATGGTGGATGAGTGAACTTTACACCCTGTTCCTCATTCCACCAAAGATAGAACATCATAACCTTGCAAAAAGTAATACTAAAACGAACAATAAAATATTTTATGTGACTTTCTCACTCTCAACTCTCTATATAATATCTTATCTAAAACCAATATAGAAAATGTACTAGATATTTAAATAGCAGTGAAAATCGTAATTTTACAATTAACAGTGCGGCTGCCGCGTCGCAACTGCCTGTTGACGCGCGATAACCCGCCACTGCCGCTCAAATGCACTATTCTTATGATTAGGGTTGCTACAGAAATTGTTTGATAATCGAGCTTTGATTTTTTTGCCCGAAATTGTTGAAAAGGTGGTCTATTTCTGTAGGTATCCCTAAAACGATGAGAAAAAAAACTCAATTAGTAAGTTAACATATTGAAAGACTGTTAGACAGTAATTATTTTAAATTTTTTTAAAAAGTTACATACTTGTTTTTCATACGCTACATGTACGTAATATTTTATTAATGGATTTCGGACAGTTCCATTTTTTGGAAGATATATACATTTCTTTAACAGACTCATTGAAGGTTCTCAGACCTCATTAAAGTTCTGAAACTTAAAAAAGCCTTCATCATTTTATTATTTGGCATTATTGCCGAAAATTAAAATGAATTAATGAATAATGGTAGGTATATAAATACCTTCCTACAATTTTAAATCCAACTATTAAAAAAAATATTGTTTATTTCATATATCTTATTTAACTTACATTGCATGTCGAGGAGTCTCCATTTAAACATAGAAGATAGACAACCCAGATGGGTCCAGATGGGCCTTTTATTAGTTGATTTTGTGGACAGGACATTAATTCAGATTTGTAATAGCAATCGTGTCATTTGGTTTAAATAGATTATTATTGTTATTATTTTAATAAGATTTTATAAAGATTCTCTTATATTTTGTGTATGTGAGAATGTTGTAGACTTAATAGACTGTAGATTTATAGATTACTAGCTGCGCCCCGCGGTTTTACCCGCGTAAGTCACGATCTCGTGGGAATATCGGAATAAAAAGTAGCCTATGTCTTCATCCAGGGTGTCAGCTACCTCCATACAAAATTTTATCAAAATTGGTCCAACCGTTTGAGTGTGAAGAAGTAACAAACATACACACACTCACTCACAAACTTTCGCCTTTATAATATTAGTGTGATTTTCTATTTCGTTAAATACCAGGTATTTAAAGAAATAGAAAATCACACTACTTGTGGAAAGGCCTAAACTGTCCTCCCATACCTAATTTTAAAACATTGTAAAAGCCAATTATTTAAAAGAGTAATCGTGGAGTTTCTTGTTGTCTCCTCTCCATAGAAAACGACCAATGTCAAACAAAAAAAATAAAAAAATTGGAACCGTGCACCTAGCTTCTAACGTTCGATAGGTGTTCATGCAGGTTTATGTGAAATAAAATATTTTCATTTTGATTTTGATCAAAAACCATAAAAATAAAATATTATCTCAAATTCCGCACCAACCCTGTTTTCTAACATTCAACACATCGAGCGTCTGCAGTCACCTCAATAACCGTTTCTTTGTGTCCTCGGAATTTATACAGCATTGTCGCGAATCCGACATTCTTTGCACAATAATGTACTTAATATTTACTAGCAAGTGTAGTGTAGCTTGAGAAGCAATTTGAGAGGAGTCATTACTTTCACTGGGTAGTGGAAGGTTAAATGCTTATAGGATTTGTAAATAAACAAAGTCATAGTGCTAAAAAATGAAGCAAGAATAAAAAAAAAACGAACGAGGCTTACTGCCTAATCGGTAATACTGACCAATCAGTGAAATTGACTAATCAACGAAAATGGCGAATTAAATAAACTGACCACTGAGGGAAACTGACCAGTGATACGCGGGCTCCAGTAGTCTTATATGACCTGTACATCTGCCATCTCAGCTTGGTAATAAGCAACTGAGAAGCGACATAAATGACTCCCTCTACTTACAATCTATATCATTTCAGCCGAAAGACGTCCACTGCTGGACATAGACCTCTCCCAAAGGGGTTTGGCGATCGTAATAAGGTCTTAAAATTCATAGAGAACGCTGCTGCCCATTCTCTAGTAAGTCCCTTAGTCGCCTTTTACGACACCCACGAGAAAAAATAGGATGGTGCTATTCTTTACGTCCGGCACCACACGGTACTATCTATCTATATAGTACTTACTAATCCAATGAGTATACTAAGTCCATGCTATTATAAAGTACTTACTAATTCCATGCTGTTAAAAAGTGCTTACTTATTCCATGCTCAAGCTTCCTGTTACACACTTCCGTCCCTTTTTCCTAAATCACTCCCACAGAAAGCGAGAGGAAAGAAATGTTACACCTCAAAAATCTTGCAGCATCTTGCAAAAAGAATATTAATATTTAAATACAAAAAAGAATTATCAAATTCGGTCCACAATTGACGGAAAAATAGGTGATAATACTTAAAAAAAAATCAAACGTACAGACGAACATATAAACTCCTCCTTTTTGGAAGTCGGTTAAAAAATAAGAATCGGATTTTTATCAAAAAACTAATTTGACACGTTCACAATAACAATGTTTTCACAGCATTAGAGGTTTTGAAATTTACAAAAAAAAAAAACGAAACTTAGTTATCCCTAAACTCACCGTAACATATTAATCAGCACATGAATATACATAAGCTTTCATTACAAACCAAATACAGAAAAAAGCATTACCCTTTTTCACGATATTATACCAAAATAAAACAGGCATTTTAAAACTCATAACATTCTTATTAAGTTCTCCCCATTTAAAGACCCGACCAAGCCTGCAGATTCAATCTAGATGTTATCAAAACTTATAAGGGTATCCTAGGCATGCATAAGGATGACTACATTAAAAGATAATTAATACAAACTCATGTAATTTTGCATAATAATTGCTAAAGTGTGTGGTCCTTCTGTCCGCGGAATTCAAATACGATGTAAATATTTTTGCAAAGAATTTTCCTTTTTTGCGGAATGCTGAAGCTGCCTCCGCGGGAGACGATACTTAAGTACGTCCGGTAGCCCGTTGGTCTCACGGTCTCAAGCGCGACTGCAGGCTAAGCGTGGGGTCCTGGGTTCGGTTTCCGGGTCGGGCAAAGTGTTATTGGGTTTTACCATTAAGAATTTCTTAGTAACTGCCCAGAGTTTGGAAGTTGGCGGTGTGATACCCCCGCCCCGTGCCTCAGAAAGCACGTTAAGCCCTGCGCCTGATCTCTCTCCGGTCGTGTCGGATTGCCGTCCCATCGCATCGGACTATGAGAGTGAGGGAAAAGAGTGTACCTGTGTCTGCGCACACACTTGTGCAGTATAATATCTCCCGCGCTGAAGGCTGGTCTTCGATGAGATTGATCGCCATTGCCGAAATTCGGTGTGGACAAATATTATTACGTCCGGTGCAACCTTTAGCTGACTCCATCGGTACCAAACTTAATTGACTAGCAAATCTTTTCGGCCCACTCTGAGATGAGCTATTCTTGTATGTGACGGTTACTAAATTACCCTAGGCTGATAAAATTTTAGTTTTTCCTAATTAATGTTAATATTAGTGTTAAGATCGGCTTCCCTTCGTATATCTATTTGCCGCAAAAGTTAAGTAAAAGACGGCCTTTTTTTTTTAGTGGGAAATTATCAAATAATTTCTCCCGCTCTGGGCGGAGCGGCGCGTGTCAGACTTTTACTGACTAAAACCCACCCGTGTTCCTTCAGATGCCTGTGTGCCAGGGTCACGATATCCCTTTGGGACAAACTCGCAACCCTGGCAGGTATTGGCCCTATCGGACCCCGTCAGTTGGTGCTGACATCTCTTTGAGGCGTGCGTGGAACACAACGCGCCGTTGACTCGGGTCTGTTCCTTATCAGACGGCGAGCTACTATTGCTAACCGTCCGTAAGCCCGCGCCTATTACACGGTGGCCGGGAGTAAGCCTGCGACTCTTGACGCCCGGGGCGTCTCCCGCGGTGACAAGGGGCGTGAGAGCGCTAATTTTGCCTCTCCCTCACGCGTTCCGCCTCCTCCTTCGCGAGCATTACTGAATCACAAAAGGAGGTGATGGCCTCCCAGGCACTCTCGCTCCGAACCATGGCCTGAACCAGGGCCGGACGCGAGAGAGCGCCGCCGCCGATCGCCTCCGTGAAGACACGGCGGTGCTCCGCCCAAGCCGGGCAGACCTCCACCGTATGCTCTACCGTGTCTTCCGGGCGATCCACACAGTGGTGACACCCGGTCGTTTCCTCCCGCTTTATCCTGAACAGGAACCTCCCGAAACAATCGTGTCCAATGAGGACCTGCGTCAGGCGGAAGGTGAGGACGCTGTGGCGCCTCTCTAGCCACTCCTCATCGCCACAATTGTGGCTTGCCCAAAGTAAAAGACGGCGTATGGTGATTATCTATGAGACTTGATTAATCATATCGTTAGATACTTCTTAAACTTAATTTGACTACTGTTTCTTAGCAGCACTTCTTGTTCATGTGGTTAGTGACTAACCTGGTGTCAGAGTTTTTACGCCCATGGGACCTCTGACTTAGCTTCACATGCCGTCGAGAAATATCTCTCAAGCATGCCGGTTTCCTCACGCTGTTTTCCTTCGCCGTTTTTCATGCAAGTCATAATTATATAATACAATACGCACATGAATACGAAAAGTCAGAGATGCGTGCCTTGGGTTCTAACTCGAGACCTATGACTTGGCAGTCCGACGGTCACACCACTAGACTATCACTGCAGCGAGTCGAGCACGGGCGTGCCATGACGTTTGTGATAAGACATGATAAATTATGTCATGTCAAATTCGCAAAAAAAATGCACATCCTTTTAGTTTTTCGGTAAAAAGGCCACGATGTAGATAATCATCATCATATCTGCCTAGCCTTTTTCCAACTATGTTAAGGTCAGCTTCCAGTCTAACCGGAAGCATCTGGATATCGGTATTTTACATGGAGCGACGGCCTATTTGACCTCCATAACCCAGTTACTGGGTAATACGATACCCCTTAGTAAGACTGGTTGTCAGACTTTTGGACTTCTGACTACCCGTAACATGTCAAAAATCTACGAACGATAGCCAGGACCAACGGCTTAACGTACTTTCCGAGGCACGGCCACGATGTTGATAATGAATTAAAATCAAAATCGCTCAAAAAATATAACTCTGCATCTCCTTCAAGAAGCAAGTTGCCAAAGCAATAAGGTCTTAATATACATAATCAAAATAATACTAGTGAAGAAGCAAACATATCGGTAATTGTCTTTCTCATATTAAACGAGTTAACAGTGAATACACACTATCCGATACAATCGCAGCGGTTGTAACGATCGAAAAATTATTATTTTATTTTTATATTTTCGTAAAGTTGATAAAGATTTTTACCGTTGCTCTATGGAAGTGTGGGCATGAGTTTTATAGGTACTTTTATTAATATCGCAAGATCGTAATATAATCTATATCTATATATATTATATAATCGTACAGGATTTGAATAACAATAAGAAATAGAAGTGCATGAACACAATGATACACATGATTTATATGTTGGATATGAATTTGGGCTGTAACTTGCAAGATTTATCATCATTCATCATTTCAGCCGAAAGACATCTACCCCCCAATGGAGGGTTTTCCATAATCGCCACTCTTGGCAGGCAGGTTGGCGATCGCAGTATGGTGTTAAAATGGATAGAGAACGCTGCTGCCCATTCTCTAGTAAGTCCCTTAGTCGCTTTTTACGACACCCACGGGAAGAAATGGGATGGTGCTATTCTTTACGTCCGGCACCACACAGGCAAGATTTATAGCCTACCCATTATTATTCTATGTAATTAGGTACTTGAAAACACGGAAAATTGTATGAGAGCTATTTCATACCATTTTAAAATCATCTTAAAGATCACAACACTGGTCCTTTGGTACGCTGTTTTCCTATTAGGAAAACAATTAAATACCTAGGCACTAAAAATAAAACGTCAACTTTGGAATGTCTTTGCTAGCAACAAGTCAACATCCATAGACTAGAACATTTCTCAGGAAAGCTGAAGAAGTCACATAATAGTCAGACCACTTGGCAAATGAATACTTATGCAAATGACGTTAACGAATGCCTGGCTCATAGTTGCAAGACTAAAAATAAATATGAGTGTGTCTATTAGAAAAATATAATCGTAAAACACTATGGAATGACTTGTTAAAAGCTTAGGTGGAGTTGACAAGTAATTTAGTAGATAAAAAATATTATTATATATTTTAGTAGGGACGGCTTGTAACTTGTATTTTCGATAGTCGATCGATAGTACCCTGCTTAAGTGAAGGAAAATAATATTTAGGCATCATGAGGAAATCGGCATGTTCCAGAATTAAAAATTCGAAGACGTGTGAGATCTACCAACCAGCACTTGGCCCGCGTGGTAGATTACAGCCCACTCCCTCTTGAAGACAGGAGGCCTGTGTCCCAGCAGTAGGAACATTATAGGTTGATTAAGAGGTAATACACTATACAAAAATGATGTAGAAGTTAATTAAACTGGTGAATGATCTCCAATTACTTTTTCAACTTGACAACAAAAATCACCTAAGCTAAACATACTACCAATAAACAAATTAAAGTCACAACCTTTAACTATTTAAACAAAATAAAACACACTCGCATATACCACAGCACCGCCATTTCACGTTCACACGGAAAGTCTAAACCTTCTCTTACAAAACCTGTTGTATCGCGTAAAACTTCAATTTAAGTATTATCAGCCACCACGACGAGTCACTTAAGCCTTAATGCACATATATACGAACATAACGGGGTTCCAGCGGGGATTGAGACTAGTTCCTCCAATAAGTATCGGATGTCATTGATATTGATATCAAGTTGATGTTTGTATGGAAGTTTTTGAACAGTAGCTATCCAAGTGCAGCCTAGAGAAGATTCCTATCTTCAATGGGTTTTAAAATCAGTTGCAACATCATTATCAGTCTATAACAGTCCATTGCTACAACAAAGTTTATCAAATGTTGTCCTGAATATAAATGAGTTGGAAATAAAAAAATGCAGGCAGTTCGAAATTCAAACGAGTACAACTATTTAGCTTTCATTCAAATATTAGCTCTGTGCGCGAATGAAACCTTCGAATTTTAGCCGCTGAGAAAATGCGTTCCTGACACTAGTCAGTTGGACACGATTAGGAACTAATAAAGTTTAAATTCATAAAACACGTTTTCTTTTGCACTCCGCTGACTGTTGTCAGGAAAGCATTCTCTCATCGATCGGAGAATAGGTAGGTGTATTTAGTCCATAAAAGTCTTCTCCTTGGTTTAAGTCAAAATGTCGTCAACGTTGCTAGACGTTTGATTATCTCGCCGATAATTTCGGACCAAAGGACTAAACCTATCTACCTTGTTAAAAATAATCGTTTCTTATCGCAGCCTAAAAATGCGACACTTATCTTTTAATTACTTGTACAATGTACAGTCTTTCAAAAGCTACCAATGTAATCGACACCAGGTAGCCTCAATGTTTAAAAACCACTTACATTGAACGGATACCCCCTACATAATAAATATCGTATCAAAACCTTATATACGGGGCCATAAAGACCACCCGTGTCTTAAATGTGCTGTTGATTTTATGATTTTGTTTGAAAATTATGGTTGTACTTTCAATCTTATCCTTAATAGGGATGATATCATCGGCTTGTATAAGTATTGCTACCTACATATCAAACGTCATTATCTGCCTTATAGATTCGCCAACTGCTACGATGAAAAGTAAAGGGCAAAACTGCTTATCTTTTGTCCTTAAATCGGCACAAACTATGGGTTGGGGAAACAGTCTTTTCGCATTATAGTATGTATGAACTTGTAATAAAATCTCTTTGGCTATACTATTTGTATCTGGCTGGTTTTGGTACCATTGAAAGTTTAAATTTTAAAGAACATAATTCCAAATTCAAATTAGGAAAATGTGTGATTTTCATTTGTTTTTCGTACTGTCAAGATGAGTGAATCTAATGAAGAAATTCGATACATTTTAAAATTTTACTACAAAAAAGGTAAAAATGCAACGCAAGCCGCGAAAAAAATTTGCGATGTTTATGGACCTAGTGCAGTGTCTGTGAGAGTAGCACAAATTTGGTTTAAGCGTTTTCAATCCGGGAATTTTGATGTCAAAGATGCACGTCGCTCTGGTCCCCTACTACGGGCCCTATTACGGATAAAATGGATGCCATTTTTGAAAAAGTGGAGCAAAATCGGCATTTCAGTAGTTACGACGTAGCTGAAGAACTGGGAATTGACCACAAAACAGTTTTGGCACGTTTGAAAAAAACTGGGTACACAAAAAAGCTCGATATTTGGGTACCTCACGAGCTCACTGAAAGAAACCTAATGAACCGTGTACTCATTTGTGATTCTTTATTACGACGTAATGAAACCGAACCATTTTTGAAGAAGCTGATAACTGGTGATGAAAAGTGGATCACTTACGACAAGAACGTGTGAAAAAGGTCGTGGTCAAAGGCCGGTCAGGCTTCACAGACTGTGGCGAAATCCGGGTTAACTCGCAACAAGGTGATGCTGTGTGTGTGGTGGGATTGGAAGGGCATTATTCATTATGAGCTGTTACCACCAGGCAGGACCATCGATTCTGAAATCTACTGCGAACAACTGATGAGATTAAAGCAAGAAGTTGAGAGAAAGCGGCCGGAATTAATCAACAGAAGGAGTATGGTTTTTCATCATGATAACGCTAGACCTCACACATCTTTAGCCACTCAGCAAAAATTAAGAGAGTTTGGCTGGGAGGTGTTAATGCATCCGCCGTATAATCCTGACCTTGCACCTTCAGATTTCCACCTGTTTCGGTCTCTTCAGAATTCTTTAGGCAGTGTCAGGTTAACATCACGAGAGGACTGCCAAAACCACTTGTCGCGGTATTTTGATCTGAAGTCCCAAAATTTCTATAGCAATGGGATCATGTCCCTACCTACAAGATGGCAAAAAGTTTTCGAACAAAATGGTACCTACATACTTTAGTTAAATGTAAATAAAATTTCTTAAAAAATGCGAAGAAACTTTTTCCCCAACCTATTATATGAAAAATAGCTTATGCCGTGGCAAAAATCTAGTGCCGGAGATTACCCAGGAAAATCTCAGGGTGTGCTAGACGTGTATTATAGTATATTTTACGACAAACCTCAAGACTGCACAGTTTCCTCATCTGATGATGATGACGCTGTACACTCTTGAGTGGCCTGTCCAGTGATGATGAAGACTTAGGCCTCTCCAATTGCACGCCATTTAGCTCGATTCTTGGCAACTCTCATCCAGCTGCCACCAGCCACCCTGCGAAGATCGTTGCCGCACCTAGCTTGAGGCTCTACCTAAACTACCTTAAGCTTGCCAATTCGCGTTCTCCACTCAAGATCACGTCTATCCCTACGGTCATCGCGTCTACAGCTAATATGGCCGGCCCATTGCCACTTCAGTTTGCTTATTCTGTGAGTTATGTCAACCACTTTGATTCCCCGCCGGATCACCGTGTTCCGGATTCTATCCCGCAGAGAGATTCCAAGCACAGCCCGCTCCGTAGCTCGCTGAGCGACCTTAAATTTATGGACCAGCTGTACCGTGACTGACCGTGAGAGTCCACGTTTCGTTTCCGCACAAGACTCCACGATATTGAAAGCATCTTATACGGAAAACTTAATAACACTTTGTTCGACTCAAGAGAAAATTAATACCTTAATCAGTACAAATGAAAATCCAAATAATAATGTCAACACCACTAGCAAAATTACTTTTCAAATACCTTCAAAAGAACTAAAAAAACCTGAAGTAAGAGTTTCAAGTAATGTAAAGAAATCAAAGAATGTCAACCGTTACATGCAAATGATATTGAAGATGCAATTCTATGAAATAGTAAACTTCAAGAGTAATAGAATTTCTAATTTAACTTTAGACTAGCTAAAGTAAGCATTAAGATTTTTGCTATATAAGTGCAAGTTCTATAAGTACACCAGTGGAATTCCTTCTAGACATGGATAAAGCGAGCGTAGGAGTATCTATAAAGCGGGTTCCAAGGAAAAAATATTGAAAGGTTGGTTGCTATGCAAAACAAATAATAGAATAATGAAAAAAGGCTTGTTCAAATTTCTAACAATATAACAAATAAAAACAATATAATTTCGATAAATTTGCAAAACTATGAAAAGAAATTCGAATGAGACTGAGTCATATTAGTCATAAATAAAATTAAACCACAATCCTTAGCCGTCACAGCAAAAGGACCAATATAAATCTACCCCGTACAAAAAGACTAAAAAATATTCATTCACAATAAAATTACTACCATCTCCATAAATGAGAAAGACCAAAGCTCTCTTACATAGATCTTATCATTTCCAATAATTTTCGAAAAGTCATGTAATAAAATTATAATATTCATGGCTTGTCGTAAATGGACATCATCATTATCAATGTGCATGTTATTAATTTCTCTACTAATTACACCTTAGGTATTTCTTGAAGATAATTAAATTGTTCGATGCAATCGACAACTGTTGGTAATTTGTATGGTTCAATTTATAAGCAAAATATTTAGTCTTGAAATTTTATTTTCGCAAAGTTCTAATCTAACATTATCTGGTCCTAAAAGAATTCTCTCTACAATAAAGACTGGTCCTTTGGGTTCGTTTCAATGTTTCTTTTCATATATCCCTTACTTGAATGCATTTGAAAGTCTTCCAAAATTATCTTGCAATCAACTCAACTACCAACATAGCCACCGTATTTGAACAGATTTTTATCTCATTTCTTTTCGCCCCAAAGAATTTCAAAAAGATAATATTGGAAGACGTTCAAAATGTTCAAATGCATTCAGCATTTGAAAGTCTACCAAAATTATCTTTCAATCAACTTAACTACCAAGCCACTGTATTTAAATCGATTTTATCTTATTTCTTATCGCCCCAAATAATAAAAAAAAATCTAATGTCCTTACATTTCCCCCCAGTAACAACTCAGGTGGCACTATCCATCCCTATTATAACCGAAAAAATAAAACTGACACAAATCTTTAGAATTTTCGCATTCCACTTCTATTTTACACCACAAAACTAAGCAGGGAGCTAAATTAAGTATTAAAATTCACAACAGACCCAACGCTAATAGAGTATGGTCAGTAAATTGTTGAGAGCGATGTTATCACCTTAATAACTTCTTTGGTAGCAGTGTCTCGAGAAAAACGACACAAAAACATGATGAAAATGAAATTCTTGGACATTACGGTCTTGGGAACGGGTCTGGGACATTATTCATGTTTGTTAAGTGTTAATGGGTCTCTGGGCTTACAAAAAAATACATAATAAATATATCAGGTGGAAGAAGGATTTTTGACGATTTTAGAATTGGTTGAGAGGAACGTGTTGTAGAATTCTTTAAGGTATACTAATTAAGATTTAAGGAATTGAAAATCGAATAAATAACTGAATAGTTTGGGTCTCATACAATTATCTAATGTAGCTTTAGAAGAAAGTGTTTTGCTAATTGATTAATTTAGATATCTAAGTTGAGTTCATTGATATAATAATTTAATATTAAATGACAAAAAGAATAAAAGAAAAGATGTATAAATGCAATAGTAATAAATTATATCTTGGAAAAGAGGTTTACCTTAGTCCAATTAAAATCTCGAAAAAAATAAAAGGCTACCTTATAACCAGACATTTAATAAAAATACCTGTGTGACTCACTTCCTTTATTAATAACAAAATGACGAATATAATGAAAAATAAAATTTATAAGGGACAAAAAACAGAACAGGTTAAGTGGCTAAGCCAAAGCAATAAAAATAATAAAAAGCTAATAACGAAACATGAAAAATAAATTAATACAAATTCAAGGAACACAATCAAAACACATAAATCGTGTAAAATTATTATCGAGAAAAAAAGACGTTGGCCCAACTGTTGACAACCACTGACATCATTTAAAATTAATGGCGGTCGTAAGTTAGTTGG
Source organism: Tiliacea citrago (assembly GCA_963921375.1). Classification (NCBI taxonomy): domain Eukaryota; kingdom Metazoa; phylum Arthropoda; class Insecta; order Lepidoptera; family Noctuidae; genus Tiliacea; species Tiliacea citrago. The sequence goes on from OY992804.1 coordinate 11,484,486, forward strand.
CTACCAGAGTCAGGGGTGGTCCACCTTTTACACTTTTGGGTAAAAAAAATCTTATATCGCTCTTTTCGTGTGGGTTCCGTAAATACCATACTTGAATTGAGAGGTACAAATGATATTACTTTGTCAAATATAAATGTTTACATAAAAAGGTCTTGCATTTAAATATACACGGATTCAAATTAATATCATTTGAATCGGATATAGGACCAAAACCCTAGCGCTTACACTAACCAGTCAGATTTATTCCTTCAGTAATAAACCGATGGCGCTTATCTAACTCTTGAACTATCATACCTACATCTTCTGTAGCGTTGACACAAGCTATACGAAATATCAAACATTATATGAGCCCACGCTCATATAATACTTGATATTAGTTAACTCAGTTTTACATTTATAATATTAGTTCGAATTATTTCTAGTATTATAAGTGAGTCTGTTTGTTTGTTTGTTACGTTTTCACATTAAAATGGCTAAGCGAATTTGGATGAAATTTGGCAGATGGGTAGACCATTTTTTTTTTTTTGTTGCCGGGGTGGGAAATCCTCATGGATGTCCTCCGCCCTGGGGAGGGCGGAGGGGTCTGTCAGACTCTTACTGACTAAAAAAACCACCCCGGTGTTCCCTTCCCACACTTGCACCGGGGATCTTGGGAGCTAGTATTACTTCCGTGATCCCCGGCTAGTGCCGCCTCTGCGGGCCACCTCAAGTCTAGGTGTTAGACCCCCCCGCGACGTCTGAAAGGGGCGCGCGTGGAACACTACGCGCCGCCACCTCGGGTCCAGTGCGATAGGGGGCGGTGGACGTCCCCGAGTCCGCCGTCCCTGGACCCATTTAGGGGGGCCGGAAGAGGGCATTGTCTGCCCTCTGCTGTCGCCCAGTGCGCCTGCTGCGGGCTGGGTGAGCGGACGAGATCTCCCTGATGGGTTGGTTAGAACATAGGATACTTTTATCCCGGTAAACGCAGACGATGTCGCGGGCAGATGATCTTATATTGTATAGTCTATAAGAGCGGAGGAAAACCAAAGAACAGAGGATGGATTATGTAAAAGATGATTTCACTAGAAACGGCGTTAATACACTCATGATGGTATCGTCATCCGTCTTCTGGCTCTAGAATTGGAACATATACCTAAAAGAAATGGTGCTCTGAAGCCAAATAAATTGAGATCAGGGCATGCGTATGATGATGCTATTATGCATTTTAATTCGAGAAGAGTCTTAAAAGTTTAATATGCACCCAACCTACCAATTGATTCTCAACAGAACTCCAAAATTAAACAGAGATAAGATTAATTTTGAATGCTCCAAATACCTTACCGTGTGAAATATTTCTGTCATTAACTCCAACGATGCCACTTATTTTATTGATTTGTATTTAGATAACTTATTCGTTTGGAAAGACAGCCTCCGTATCAACAGGGCTGACTGGGTAATCTTTCGACCACGCCACGGTACAAACTTTTCTCTTATTCACATAGAAGAAGGTTTTAATGACGAACCAAAAACTTAATTTGTATTGAGCTGATGGAGTCAATCTGAAACTCAATTGCCATGTCGGCCGGGTAAATTGTTTTGGGTTCACCCATTAGTTTCTCAACCAGGAGTCTGGACTTGAGCCCAGTTAATGTCTCAGGCTCAGGTCAGGCTCGTCCCCTATTACATAGTGACTATATATAACTGGCGAAATAACATTATACTATTCCTACGAAACTGCATGGTCATCCCTTTGGGGAATAAAGTCGTGACAATGTTGTCTTTTATTTGAATTGTCAAGAAGTCTGTCAGCCAAAAACTTAGTGTACCATTTCGAGCGAAGATTTTGAAAAGAACAGTAACTTCAATTCACTTCATTCAAAACACTATTTTCAACCAATCAAATAGCTTGAATCTAGTTTTAAGTAATGCAAGAGTATTGAGTGACGTTCTGTAATACGGGCCTAAGACACGTTTTCGAGATATTATTTGAGAAAATGCTCTGGACAGTAAGCTAAAAACAAAAGAAAATAACCAACGAAACTTCCAAGTTTACCGAGGTATCACCGTAACACAAAATGGTTCATTTGTTGCGGTTAACCAATAACTCTGCCACAGAATAGTACAGAAAGCCCATACAACAAGCAGAAACGCACGCACACACAGCCACGCTTCACGTACAGCGCGTGCAAGTGGTCTCGCCACACTTACGTGATATAATAATAATAGCTCGGCTATCATTGTGCCGATTGTCGTATCGGCCAATGGCCTTATGGCCGAAAGCCTCGAGCAACATCTTTCAAGGCTCTCGTTAGGTGGATGGATCAAGGGCCAGATTCAGTACCCCAAGTGTAAGTTTGCAAGAGAGTAAACGTAACTAGCGCGTTTGCGTTAAGATTTTTATTCTCACCCTTATAGTCAGCATTTAGTTAGCATTATGATCTATCGGTCAAATTTTAACGCAAACGAAGTAGTTACGTTTACTCTCTTGCAAACTTACACTTGGGGTACAGAAGACAGTACTCCTCGATACGGCTCGCATCGTGAGGAGGTTCCTATCTCTGCAGCCCTAACCACCGGTAGCTTGGACCTTTTTTTATATATTTTAAACTGTTTTTATAGATTTTATATTCTGATATTTAAAAATATAATTTGTATGTATCTAATTAACATCACATAACATCACGCCTGTAATGCCCGAAGGGTTAGGCAGAGGTGTAACTATAGCACACCCACATTTCGCCAGTTACGTTTAAGTCCCATGTAATAGGGGGCGAGCCTATTGCCATCAACCGGGCACAAATCCAGACTCCGGGCTGCTACTGAGAAATTCCCAATGGAAAATAAAATAAAGTAAGTAAGTAAGTGAGTAAGTATCTAAATAAATAAAGGAATAATAATAAAACATTTATTTCAGATTTTCAGGCTACAATGGCCCATAGAAACTAACATTTATATAGTATAAAACAAAAACTCGTGTAAATAAATATAGCTTAAAACTATGTTAGTTGCACTTCACTTCCTTCACTAGCTTGTCCTTGTGCTTGTGCCGTTGCTGCTGCTGCTGTGTGTATGTACACGTGTGTCTATTTTTGCTTGTTGTCTGGAGCCGGCCTTCTGTACAATTCTGTGACTGCTGCGGTTGCAGACGGTTAATATCAACAGCACAGCTAAACACTATTCTGTTGGTTGTGTTTCTAAATAATACACAATCATAATTGATTTATGGTAAAACCACAGCGCGAGGAATTTTAGTTTTGAAGTCGGTTTCAAGATTAGAAAATCTAATTGAATGCTTGATTTGTTCTGGCCAGAAACAGGAAGACTTTCAAGATAAAAGAATGCACCCTTGAGGAACACGCTCGTAATGACAAAAACTTTCGTTTTTTTTTATTAAAATACCCATATAATAAAAAATATTAAAATAATATACTCAATATCCATTACGTAGATACAACATGTTTCCACAAAACACGCATGTAATCCCCGAAGGGTTAGGCTGAGGTGTACTTAAAGTATACCAACATTTCGCCAGTCATGTTTAAGTCCCATGGGGCGAGCCTATTGCCATCAACCGGTCACAAATCCAGACTTCGGGATTAGCAAGAAATGGTTCCTGTTATAGGCAAAACGGCCTCCTTCCTTACTTCCTGTTGCTAGCAGAATAAAAGTAAATTAAAAAAAATTGACAATTGAAACTGGTTTTGAAAAAAGTTAGTTCTTAGGGCCAAATGCCACCAATCCCGGAGCTTCACGGAATCCTTATATTTTTTCCTAGTATGATCCTAATTCCCAATACGAGCAGATTTTACGGAAAGATCTCGCAGTTTAGATTTAAGTTATACCCTATAATATGTCACATTATACCTATTATATTTATGTCATGTTATACCTATAATATGTGACATTATACCTATATGTCACATTATACCTATTATATTTATGTCATGTTATACCTATAATATGTGACATTATACCTATATGTCACATTATACCTATAATATTGGGACCTATGAAATTGGCGTTTTTTTCTCACAAATAGAGAACCTCGTCACTTCTATAATTTAAAATATTCATCAATTGCTTGGAATTATATCGAATTCTGACCATCATAGACAACTACCAGTAGTAAAAAAACCTTATTACTTGTAGTTTTCTAAACATAAAAAAATACCTTATAAAGACTCCTCATTTTTTTAGCAGAAATCACCACTATTTGTTTTTAACTTAGCCAAAAGCGCATCCGCTAGCGCTTAATCTAAGTGGAATATCGTTATCTTAGTTTTGAAACATTAGAGCATAAAAGTTTTAAAACATTAGTGTTCATGGTTGTTTTATAAATTAAGAAAATTTTAGTATGAAAAATGCAACTTCTTTCAAATTCTCCATACAAAACGCTGATTTCATAGGTAACTGACCTATTATGTCATATTATGAGTACCTTCCTATAATATGTAATTTCATACCTAAAATATTGCTGTGATCGAGTAGACCTTCAGACAGGTCATAATATTATGTCATAATTATGAATTCTGCAAATCTCATCACCACATTTTATCTTTAAAACAAAACCTAAGTGGAGCAATATTGAGCTCTTTTTCCTGACAATCCCGATAGTTCTCGGTATATCGTGAGAACATAACCGGACACGTCCAAAGAATGTGCTGTGACACGTATGTGATTTCTATAGAAATTCACCTTCAATAGAGCTTTACAATATACAGTTTGTCGGTTATCAATCGGAGAAAGGCCAAAGCAACTAAGATGACATGACGCATATAAATGTCAAGCTGTCAAAAAATCACAAAAAAATACATCGTAAATACCGGTAGGTATGCGTATCGATACCGATATTTCATGATAACCGATCACCAATCATTCAGATTTACTGAGTGCTGAAGATTTTTAAGGGACAAAACTTTCAGGGACTACCCGCCTGGATTCCCAGAAGAGGAAGACAGAAGTTCACCCACATTTATTCATGGCAATCATATCATTTGGTTTAAATAGGTTATGTTAAATTATTTTAACAATATTTTATATTTTGTGAACGTGAGAACGATGTAGGCCTAATAGATTGTAATACTTGTTGACGAGCCTGCACAGTCTCTCTCTTGGAACCATACACCTAGCTTCTGACGTTTCATAAGTGCCCATTTAGGTTTATGTGAAATAAAATATTTTGATTTTGATTTCGCTAGTCAGTCCCAAAGTATCTAAGGGCGAGCGTATTGCCATCAACAGGGCACAAATCCAGACATCAAGCTGCTACTGCACGCCCTCCCGCTCCGCCCAGAGCGGGAAAAATAATTTGATAATTTCCCACCCAAAAAAAAAAATCTGCTACACTGACATTTCACTACAGTCTGGCCGTTGAGAGAATGCGTTCTTGACATCCGTCTGTTGAATACCAACGAATATGTGTTATGCGAATTTGAGCCTTAGAAATTGTCCAACTGACAGGTATCAGGAACGCAATCTTTCGACGGCCGGACTGTACATGTATACTATATTAATGTTTCTCATCGATCGAATTACTTATGAAGCCCTTTTCAACTCCTACGCACAAGAATATGAGTTAATTTAAAATATACTCAATTTAATATGAAACATAACGGAGAATCTAATTCAAAATACCGTTGTGCTTTACGAAAACGAGCTATAATTTAAATAATTTTATTATAATTACCAGAACATCATGTTCAACAGACCAATAAAAGCTTAACACAAATGAGTATAATAATAATTAGTTATAAGCGTATTGTACATTAATTTGTGTTCGTAAACGAAAAGCGAATTAAAATTTTGAGTGCGATAATATAATATATAATATTTCCGACGTTCTATGTGGTTTCCCGAAAAAGTCATCCACCGTTCACCCGTAAGATTTTATTATTATATACAATATTATTTTTAGTATTTATGCGAAACCCAAAACACGTGTTTAGTATTTTTATGTAAAGAATCTATGTACAAAATTTCAAGACTGTATCAAGAAAAATCACAAAGTTATAAGGTTGTTATGTTACCGGGTTGTCCGTACAAAAACAGTTGCGCGGCGCCCGGCGCCCCCGCGCCTCCAGGCGTCTTGCGCTCATTGATAATAATTTGGCAGTAGGTACCTAACCGTACGGCGATTGTATTGTAACTAATTAAATGGTGATATTATTTTCCATCACACTTAAATATTTTTGGGAAAAATATAACATGGTGTAAAAATTATTGAAATCGATTCAGTTCCTTATTCTGAACAAACTATATTCAGGTTTCCCATATACTAAAAATAATGTTGTATATTTGATTTTTTCTCGATTTTGTTATGTCTGTGTTTGTTTTGTTCTATTGAATTTTACTTTTTTTATATTAGTTTTATATTCCATTACGTAATTTTAATTTAAACTTGCTCCGCCATATTACAAAACAAGATTTATATTTTGACATGGCTTAAACCATGCAGCCAGTTTTTGTAATAAGAACGTAACAGTGATTGAAATACCGTTCTTTATACAAAACTGAAAACTTAGTTCGGTACTAAGTAGTCAGTTTTGTGTTTAGGAACTTTACCATAGTCGGAATAAAGTTCGAAATTCCATAATGGCTCCATGTTTTATAAACCTTGTTTTGTGTGGCTAAGTTTAGTTATTATATATTAATTTTATAGTTTAGTGCTTGTGGCATAATTAATAAGTCAGGGCATGCGGGATTATGGTAGATATTACTTCAACTATTTACGGTGTAAAAAATTGTGGGTTGGCCAAAGGAAAAAATAAGATGCTAAAAAGATTCCAGAGTGTATTCATAAATAGTTCTTCTTATCTCAAATCGGCATGATTCAGATCTACATTCTATTATATACCTACCAACAGATTAGTTCAGGCCACGCCCATGGTAAGAAAAAAAAATAATCTTGCGTTTTCGAAAAAATGTTATATGTTTATATTTCACATAGAGTAAATAACATTCAGTAATTAGTATCCAGTGAGTATGAAAGATATACAACAATTAATATTATACCGACAACGCCGTACAATCGCTCAACTACAGCATTTCACGGCCACAACTAACGGTCTTGAGTGAAGCTAACAAAAACTAAAGTTGTTAATCAAACGGTTCTTCTAAAACTGATCTTATTTTGTTTCGGTATAAAGTACTTGATGTTGCTGCTAGTCTTTTAACCTAGTTTTAAATGTTACCTATTTCATTTGTTGATAGAAATATATATTAAGTAAATAAATTAAAAAAAAAGTAATATAAATAAGTAAATTAGGAGATTGTGGCTAAGTAGAAACTAGTAGTTTTTTACATATTATGTAGGATAGCCTTTACCAGAAGTGGTCATCGCATTAGTGGTTCAGCAGCTTCAATATCATCAGCATTGTGCCAGAATATAGCAATTCGTCGTGGGTCTGGTACGACAGTGGCTCCCCTGACATCTCCTTCTGTCATCAAAAGACAGCCGCCGCATAACCAGCATCGATGCGACGCTCTGCTAGAGTGACTGTCAGCAGCCAGTGTCACTCTTATCCGACCTTATCGGTGATTATAGTAACTTCGTAAAAAAAAACCAGATGGCGCCACATGCTGCGCTGTCATATGTATGGACATTGTTTCAGACATATCCTGTCAACTATTTTGTTCGTCTTTTTGACAAGAACTTTTGACAAATTTTGTATAAGGACTTGTTTTAGGTGTAAACAATAAACGAAAACTGTACACACAACATGTAGAGTACATGTTTAAAAAGTTGGTAATGACGCTGAATAACAAGTTAAGGGTCGGCTAATCGCCGGTGACCTTGGCTTTACAAATCCGCGCCGTGCCGTAGCCATTCGGTTTCATAGGGAACGAAAAAAAAACGAACATTTATGAATATTTGATAAAAATCACAGATATAATTAGGTATAGATAATAAAATAAAACTGTTCATTTAAAAAAAAAACATGAAAATATCTTAAGTAGTTTGAAAGTAATATCGTTATTTATGCTTTGAGTAGACATTTTTTATTTACTTAAATATTCACATAGTGTACTTTCTTGTATAACTTACTTGCAATATATGAAGGCGTAATAACAGATTTAAAAGTCACTATAATCATATGTTTCAGGATTACCAGGCTGCGCTAAGCGTACTGAATTAGGTACCGTCTCACTCGTGAAAGTTCTTGCAATAAGTACACCCTTTAAGATAATGAAAGAAATTCAGACCAAACCAACTTCTGTAACTCATAAAATCCACATTTTATTCCCGAAAAGAATCAAATTATCTCAATCAATATTTCCGGACCCAACTCTACGTATTTAACTTCAAAAACTTATTGTTATACTTTATTAAGTCAACCATATTGAATAGAGCGTTCCGTTTCAATCCGACGCCGTTTTAGAAGTCAAACAGAATGGTACAAACACCGCAAGTTATATGAAAAGTTTTTGCAACGTGAAACGGAACTTTTCGTAGACTAATATTTCAGATCGGTTGAATTTGAGTTCGTTAGTAAATAGATTTGAAACGGAGTTGGTATAAAGTGCAGAATTCCTTGTTAGAACTTTTGTAAGAATAATAATATTATTATGAAGGTATAAATTATTATTAGCTATCTCTGGTACCTATAATAATTTACCAAGGGAGCGAAGCATGTCGCAAGTCCAGCAAAATTTGCTTTCCTCTGTTAGTTTGTTGATACTTCTCTACAGGTCGAATTTTACAACGGATCTAGACGACACGATTGATACACTGGTTTTACAACTTTATAGTTTTTTTTTGCAGTCGGGGATTTTTGATGGGGTATTTCCTCCAAAAAGGGGCAAAAACTATGCACCTCCGGCGGGGGGAAAACGTGGGGGACGACTCTACTCCTCCCCTTCAACCCCCCCCGGGGATTGTAGGTATGATACGCCATTTTGAACTGGGTGTAATAGGTTAGGTTAAAACTGTGACCAACCGCGCGCGAGCCGAACGAGCGAAGCGAGCGCTGCCTCGGCAGCGGCTGGCGAGCGCTACTTCTCAAAATAAAGTTCCGTAAAAATGTTGGTTATTAATCGTGATTTGCACTTGAATACCCTGTTTACTTTATATTCACAATCAATATGCGTAATAAATAGATTGGTCAATATGAGTAATTGAGATTGGTCATTTTGCGTATTGGTCATGTAGTGTGTTGGTTGTTTAGCGTTTTGGTCCTTCTGCGTTATTTTTACCAATAGATATTGGTCATTATGCGTGTAAACCGCCAATATGTTAATTTTTAGGGTTCGGTACCCAAAGGGTAAAACGGGAACACTATTACTAAGGCTCCGCCGTCTGTCTGTCTGTCTGTCCGTCTGTCACCAGGCTGTATCTCATGAACCGTGATAGTTAGACTGGTTAGACAGTTGAAATTTTCACAGATGATGTATTTCTGTTGCCGCTATAGGTAACAACAAATACTAAAAAACAGAATGAAATAAATATTTAAGGGGGCTCCCATACAACAAACTTGATTTTTTTGCCGTTTTTATAGATGATGGTACGGAACCCTTCGTGTGCGTGTCCGACTCGCACTTGGCCGGTTTTTTACTTTAAACAGCTCTAGGTATTTGCAAGCCAAATCGAAATTTTAATAAAATCTTTGATAAGATACCTCCTTGGTTGCATGTGTCGAAGTAAAAAGTTCGTTGTATTTTTAAATTACACGACAGATATGAGCTTTTAAAGTAATTTATTTGGCCGCTAAACACGACAGATATGGATTTTCATGCTAACATTGCCGGCCGCCAGCTCGCATATATATATTTGACCAGTACAGCATTTTAGATTTATTTCGAAGAAGGTTGTCAAAATAATGCTCGAATTTCCAAGCATGTTTGAGAAAAAGCACACTTTACCAGTTATCTTAAGTGCCTTAAAACAGGCAGACACAAATCTAAACTTCAATTGACCAACTAACGCAAAATAGTAGTAGTAGATGTCTGGGCTGACACAACACACGATTCCCCGTATTCCCTGTCCAGTCTGTGTCATTGTATAAATCTACAAGTCTTTCCCACGCGTATGTATACAATACATTTATTTACAAGATCTGTATGTATGAACCATCTTCTTCTACTCTCGTATTGGCACGCACTATATAAGAATACATCATCTCATGTTAAAAACTTAATCTGATCCAGCCTATCCCTTGCTGTCCTCCCCAGCAACGCCCTAAGCCGAGGTCCGTACCCCACAGGGGGTGACCTTAGCGTGTAGTCGCTTAGTTTATAAGTTTACGCCCTGACTGGAGGCCTTAATTTATTGGGGCACCCACAGGCAAGTCCGCTTAAGCAGTCGACAACCCTGCGAGATGCCATCAATAAAAAAAAAGTGTTCAAACCTTTAGTAGTTAACCCGTTATCACCTTCTTGACTGCCTACTCAAGAAAGTGATAACGGGTTAACTGCCCAGTCAGTGTGCCCCGAACCTATCAATGGTGGAGGCTATTTTAGCAACAAAATGAATTAATCAAAATTCCAAAATGACGTTTTCTCGCTGAAAAATAGTCCCATATTTTAGGCTAATTATTCGATTAGATACCTAAAATATGAAACCGAGAATTTATTGCCACTTGATTGTATTCCAATATTTCAGCCATAAATATTAGTCCAGAATAACACACGATTACCAAACTAATATTAATCAACTCGAGAAATATTATTCATTAACCAATAAATAATTCAGAACTAAATGAAATATTGTAGCAGGACAATGTACCAAATGTTCCCAAAATAAACAAATTATGGTTTATCCGTACCGAACAATGTTTTGATAACAATCGCCGGTGTATCAATGGCTTTAAAACAATAAAAATAGTGATGTGAAATGCATGCAGTGCGTTACACGTTGACATCGACATATCGACCGCAGAAGGGTTTAGTCAAATTAGTATTCCTAGATACGGCTTATCGATGTAGTTTATTAGTGGGGTACTAATATTTACTTGTTGTGGAGATAAAGATAAATTCCAGAGCTATAGCGTTGGTGAGAAGGGATTCATAGTTCTTGCATACTAGTGCGTAGTTTATGTTACTTAGAGTCTTAGGTTTTCAAATATTCTCCAATTGCTTTTTAAAATTCGATTTTTCAAAGTTTTTTGTGAAGGTGTACGATAGATGACCTTATACCATACTGACAGTTCATTGATTATTTATTTATTTTTAATTTTAATTAACACGGTTAAACCAATTACGATAATTAAAGGCAGAGACATATACACATAGAAAAGAAAATATTAAATTATAAAATACAGGTAAAAACATAAAACAAAAACAAAATACATTACTTTCATGAATCCCTCTCACAGTATTTCTGGCGTGCCAATAAAATCTTCGACCATTCATCCGCAAACAGATCGTTTGTTGGATTAGAATCCAAGAGATCATTAAGTGCGATCAGAGTGCGAAATACTGGGGAAATGGAGGCACAGCAACCAGCCTGTTTCTGCCGCGGTAGTAATTATCTGGGATAAAGAAACGAGCCTGCACAGCATGCAGGTCAGGTGCGTCAACAGTGCCACGAAGCATCTTGCACGGTATGGTGAGCTGATCTCGTGCTCGCCTTACCTCTAATGATAATATTCACTCACCTTAACTTTTTAAGCAAATATTTAAACTTATTTTACTTATTCCTACACAAAACAGCATACACTAACCAAACACAAGCCTAAATGAAAACTAAAAATCTGTAAACCAAAAGTAGCAAAAGCAGACAAACATTTCACAACATGACGTCATTCCCGTCGTCACTTCCAGTCACTTCTACATCCCGTCACCGTTATCTGCGTTTATTCATTGCAACAGAAGGCCAACCCCACAATAATTTGGACAGCGTACACACTAACGCGGTAACGCATGCAAATTCAACCCCGGCCCGTGAAATATACGACCAATAAATAAACACAGAAAGGGGTGAAATTAAATATTCATATACGGGTGATGGGTTGAATGGTGAAGAGTGAGACTATCGATGTTTTGTTGGTTTTTTTTGTCGACATTTTATGTGAGTAGGATTTTGTTTTTTCTGGAAGAAGTTTGGTAGATTCTTTCGTCATTTTCTAGGACAAATTGGTAGGAAAACTGGTGCGAAGACGATGTAGGATAGGATAGTTATTGTAGGAAAGAAGCAAGTGTCTAACTAGTCTAGTACTTCAACTCATTCTAACAACATTCATTTTTTAGTTTAAAGTTATTGGTACCTATGTGAAAGAGCTATCTGAAAGAATATTAAAGGATCGTGCAGACTGGCGTGATAACGCGGGCACTACAGGCAGCGCGACACGCAGTGCAATACTTCCCATTAAGTTTTCATAGAAATTGTGCTACTAGTGTCGCTTCGCGCCTGTCTGCGGGAGCCTTAATTATTTTGTCAGATGTTGGTTGGTCTCTGGTGATATCTCAAGTGGCTATTATAATTATATTTCCTTTCTTTGTTTTCCTGTTTGTACTCGTACGTTTATAATGTAAGGGATGAGCGGAGCCTTCAACTACAGGCATTTTCTATGCTTAAATGGAGACTCCTCGACATGCAATATAAGCCAAATAAGATATATGAAATAAACTTATTTTATTTTTATTATTATAGATGAAATAAAAAAAACACAAATAAAATAGTCAATCTTAGTCATTCAAAAGCCCAAAAAAAATATTATCGATAACTATCACACGAAAAATGAACATCACTAAGACAGTCCAATATCGTAATGGGCAGACTAAAGAGTGAGGCGACTTGTATAACATCACCAAATTAGCCAAGCGATGTGCAATAGCCCTTAGGCGATAGGGTTGTCATTGTACTGTGCAACGTATTATTATTTAATTAAAAATGTATTGGCGTCATGGTGTTTTGTATTTGAACAAAATAAATTGGAATGTTTGTATTTTATTTTTGCATTATAGAAATTGATTTTTATACACCAAGGAGAAAAGCGTCTCAATTTTCTTTAATGAAATCAAATTGGTCTGGGGTTTGCTAATTTTTCATGAATCTAAAATAAACACGAATTCTCTTTTCTCAAACATTTAAGTAGTTGATGTTTGAGAATACGTGTTTTTGGAAATGTGTCAAATTCCTCTATCAAATGTGTATTTGACGACTTTGACATTTCACACACATGAATCTAAAATGAAAAATGTTTTGACAGTAACTGTCATAATAAATCATGAGAATAGTTCCATTGCAATTTAAAGCACTCAGGGAAGATTGACGGGTTGGTACATTAGGAAAAATGCAATCTTGAAAGCGCAGAAAGCAATGACAGTAATTTTATTATATCACCCTAGTACTGTTACTGTTTCTGTCTATCCATAATTCCATACTTAAGAACAATAGAGGTTATTTAAAGTATTTGCTTAAAGTTAACAGACGTTTGAATGTCAAAAAATGTATGGATGTGCAGGCGTTAATCTAGCATTCAAACTTTATAAATAAACCCTAATAAACTGTTTTCCCTTTGTAAATGCAAATCCGTACGACATTAATATTTGTTCATCTCTACGTAACTTTTCGGAAAATACAGATATTATGTTATATTATGTTAAATTTTTTACAGAATTTTTCTTTGAACCAATTTGGGGATCAAACCTTTACTTATCTCAGTTTTACCCTTAAAATCAAAACTAAATTCAAGTGTTTATTATTTCAAATTACTACGGCCAATAATTTTCAAGAAAACACCAGACGGAAGCCGTTTTGATTAAGCGTTTTGCTAATTTTAGGACGCAACTCAAAAAAAATACCAATTTAATATTCCTCTACGCACAACCCTATCTTGGGTACGGGACATGGATACATCGTACAAAATGCTTAGTGACGCCTTACAAATGATTGTATCTACCGAGTTTTGTTGATATATTGCACTCACAAATTGAATAGGACGCAATCTGGACGGGCGGTGGGGCACACATGGGCTATTGCAAATATTGCAATCCCCTGGGTGGATTAAATATATTAGTCCATTAAACATTCTATATTTGAATTTTTGCGAGTAGAGGAGTGAAGTAGAGTACCTACTGAAGATTCTTTGATATTATATCATCATCATCCAATCCTCCACATCCTAATATTTATGTGGCCCGAGTTTTTCTAAGCTAGGATAGCAAGCTAGAACCTCTGTATACTACCTTGGCTTACATAATAAGCATATAATGTTTCCACTGTTGGGGCACAGGCCTCCTCTCTTCGAGAGGAGTCGGCCGTAATCTACCTACCACGCGGGCCCAGTGCAGGTTGGTAGATGTCACATGCCTTCGAATTTTTGGTTCTAGGACATGCAGGTTTCCTCGCGATGTTCTCCGTTTTGAGAGCAGTGGTGATGAAATTATTTACTTACACAAAGTAAAGCGCCTGCTTGGGTTCGAAATCACGACCTACAACTCGTAAGTCACTGCTCTCTATCATGGATTGCTGTTGTGGTATTTTGCTACACAAAACCACATCTTTTATTATATTTTTATATTTACCATTTAAAGAGCTGCTGTGTCTAACAATTCTTGTTATATCCCTATTCCTTGTTATCTTGTTTTCAAGTCAGAGCCGGAGGGCCAACCGTAACGTTACACTGTTTTGGCTTGGCACGTGCTAGAGCTGTTTTCACGATGCTAGTAAATTTAAAGTCAATAGCATTGCAGTGACATAGTCCGTAGAGTAAAATTATCTGATTGGGTACTATCTTCATCGGCCACACGAGGTTAGTACACAAACCAGGATAGTAAAATTGATGATGGGGCCGCTACTAGCTCAAAAATAGAACCCGAGCCTATTACACTATCGCACTAGTTTACTAGACTAAAAATTAGGATAGTTCCGCTACATGAGGCTAGAGTGACTAGCTTGCTAGCTTATTTGCACTATCTTGCTATCCTAGTTTCAAAAACTAGCCTCATGTAACCCGGTCATAAGAGAAAACGTCTACGTCTACCTATTCTGTAAAATCTCACCTTGAGCTGTCATTGACGCTCACTTCACCTAAGTTTTCACGGTGAGGTTTTACAGAAAAGATCGGCTGGTTTGGAAGATATAATAAATGTTATAGACAAATCCCGTTCATTTCCAAACAACAAATCAAATTATTCGATTTTTTAAACTAAATGGGGCAAACGAAGGATTACAGTTTCTATGAGAAAGAAGTTGCAGACAGGTAGTCTAATAAATACACTCGTACTACAATATTATATTTTGAGTGATACCGCTGTATCGCGCCTTAGGTAAGTGCGCGGCGAGACGGGGGGGCAGTGCAGACCCCTCATTCGTCAACGCTCACGGCGGCGTTGTGCCGCTCATTCGTCAACGCAGTCCCCCGCTTCGCCGCGCATTCCCAAGGCACGGTACAGGGATGTCGGTCAAACTATAGTAAATTTTACAACCGGCTTATCTTCATAGTACACACAAAAACTACACTAAACAAATACTCACAAAACAAATAAATATTAGAGTGACCTTTAGAAGTAAATAAAGTTGTCTATACCAGGGGGCCTACCACCAACTCTTAAAGGAGTATTATTATAATCTTACTTTGACTTTTCGTACCATGACGTCCTTAAAATTAGCTTACTATAATATTGAAACAATGTTATTTTCTTAGCGGTTTTGGTGACGTCACGACTAAAAGTTCATTCAATTCGTACCACGACGTGACTTTTGACAACTAGCAATATTGTTTTTACGTCAAATTTAGCAATCTTAAAAAAGTTCCTCGGACTCGACGGATATATTATTGTTTTGCAAATTTATATATTTTTTTTAAACATTTTCGTGTTTTATAAAATTAAGTAAAATATATTTTTTTACGTAAACTTACCGAATGAATTGTGTATCTAGAGATTTTAGTACATAATTTAAATATACAATTAATACATAATTTCTTGTTTGATTCTACATGGCGAATGCATAGGTACTACGAAATATTAGAGTTTTGGAAGATAATAATGCAGAAAAATATTGTTTAATTTAATATTGATATATGTATTAGACATACTTAATTTAAATTGACAAAATAAAAAGTTATAAGTAGGTAGTTACTTTAGTCCAGCCTGCCCAATCTTTATGAGCGCCATCACCTTGCGAGTTCAAGATTTCCGCAATCTCTTTCCACTTTCTTCGTGAGTACTCCTTGGCTTGTAAAGAGCGATTGTGGGCAGTAGCGATACTACTAATTGCCATAGTATCTTTAGCTGCCGCCAGGAAACCCGATTAACTCTTCGAATGCAAACACTAATTACTGAGTCTGACCACATATTGTTTCGAACTATCTTCGCCAAAACATAACACTGCATAAATAACATAAAACTTATTCACCATTATTCACTGGATAACTATGTTTAACCGTATCTTGATTCCATGTCGACTTTAGATAATAAGAAAAAAAAAAAAGGTTCAACCACAAAGAGTGCCACTTGAAAACAAAAATATCGCCACATCGACTGTCATCAAGTTTCAAATTTCGTTCTGATAAGAACACATTTTGTTCCGATTCATATTATGTCACAACTTAGCCGTAGCTTATTTTTCATTTCTTCTATTGTTTTTCTCAGTTTTCAAAGCAAAATCTTTTAATATTTGTGTCAATTTCATAGCAAAATCTTTTAATATTTGTGTCATAAAACTTATAATTTAATGCAAAGTATCTTTTTTAAGTAAAATTTTAATAATATTTAGCTTCAAGACCAGGACTTCGTAATAGCGATTCGGACCAACGTATGAAATCCAGCGCTATACAATTCATATATCATTGTTTCTTTTCTATTATAGCCGGCGATAAACAAATCTTACAAATCGTTCGTTCTTTCCCAGCTCTAAGCAGGAATAAAACAATATTGTGCTATGGAGATCATGGTACGAATATGAATAATGTTATTGTAATCTTGAAACAAAACTATCTTGATGTAATATTGTTTCGTAAAAGATTGTGGTTGGCCCCCTGATTGGTTTATTTATGTTCTAGACTATCTTAGTTGACCATAATAAATTAGCCGGTACTTAATTATCAAGTAGTAAATAAATATATGTCTGAGACGAAGTGGCAACAAAACCAGTCTTACCAAGGGGTATTGTGTTACCCAGTAACTGGGAGGTCAGATAGGCAATCGTTCCATATAAAATGCATTATGCTGAGATAGGAGCCTTTTTGGCATCGCACGTCTTGTTTTTTTTTTTTTTTTGATATTGTTAGTTTAAATGCTACTTTTGTATTTCTTGTGCGTGTCCCAAATAAAATATGTTTCTTTCTTTCTTTCTTTAAAATACCGGTTTTCAGCTGCATCAGGTTAGACTGGAAGCCGACCACAACATAGTAGGAAAAAGGCTAGGCAGATTTTTTGACGAAATAGCACCACATGTTCAACAACCCACTACTTACGCTGGTAGCTCCGCCGCGAAACCATCGCAGCGAAACCGCAGTAGTTCAATTCAACTGGTTCGCGTCATGTTCCGCTAGTCGCGTCCGATTCGAGTAGCGAAACATGACGCGAGCCAGTTGAATTGAACTACTGCGGTTTCGCGGCGGAGGTGTGCTACTGGCGTCAGCGTCAAGAACCAGGTTACTGGTTTAGATACCTCTGACATGTACCAAGACAGACATCATTTGTTATTATATTTTAATATTGTCGCCTCAGAAATTTTACCGATCGATACAATGCTATTTAAAAGTGCATACCTATCTTATAACCTCGCAAGACGAAGGAGACTCCACGACATAGGGAATCCTAGTGGGGAGGCTAGTGCCGTTTGAATTTGTAATGCTCTCTTGAACAATAACGTTTATAATATTATTATTTTATTACCAGTGGCTAATGGTGAAGGAAAACGTCGCTGATGAGTAAACCTGAGGGCCTAGACCAGGAGACAACAAATGGTGGACCGCGGTCCGGGGCGTCTACTCCTTATCACGAAATCCGTAGTTTCGGCCGAAGTTTTGGGCGTTTCCTACTCCGTATCACTTACGGACATAAGATTAGGTCAGCGCCCGAATCAAAAATGAATGACAACATGATTTGATAGTGTTCCCTAATCCCGATTTGTATTTACCCGTTAGTAAAATTAAATTTGTCACTTGTGTCAAAACAAGTGACAAATTTAATTTGTCACTTGTTTTGACGGATCAAATACCTTCGGACGGGCCTGTATCTTCGTTGACGAACTTAGAGAGTAGACCCCCGGATCCGGACCGTCGACCTATTTTGTGCGAACCTTAAGTAAACGGTAAAATAACTAAAACTTAATCATTATCATCATATCAGCCGAAAGGAGTCCACTGCTGGACAAAGGCCTCCCCCAAAAGGAGGGGGGGTTGCCATAATCGCCTCGCTTGGCAGGCAGGTTGGCGATCGCAGTATGGTGTTAAAATGCATAGAGAACGCTGCTGCCCATTCTGTAGTAAGTCCCTAAGTCGCCTTTTACGACACCCACGGGAAGAAATAGGATGGTGCTATTCTTAATCAAAAAACATTAAAATGATTTTTTTATCTTTGAAAGAATAGAAAGAAAAAGTATTTATTGGGACTCGCACAGGAGATCACAAATTAAACTAATACACACTCTTGGAAAAATGAAAAACATAAAGTAAAAAGAAAATAAAAACAGAGAGTCCTGTACGAAGCCAAAAGGCTCCTATCTCAGCTATCCTCGCCTATCTTTAATAAATCTAAAAAGTGTAAAACCTTGAAAATGTACATGTACATTTCACAGCACTATCACAGAAGTGCCGTTACAACTACATAATGTAACTTCATACTAGAGCCATACATTGTCCGTACCGCGGTCCGCGCTACAAGAACGGGAATAATTCCCATCCAAAACTTTTAATTGATTTCTCTATATTTTCATCGATCTTACAGATTTTATCGATTATCTCATTTAATGCCTTCGTTTTAATTACATTAATTGTTCAAACAAGCCAAGCTGATATTTTTAATAAAACACTGCTGTTATAGGCCATCATCGCTGTGGTACAGAACCCTTGGTGTGCGAGTCCGACTCGCACTTGGCCGCTTTTTTTAAGTTATCTAAAATAATGGGGTTCTCCTTTCATCTCCAATAAACGCCCACATTATTATACTAAGTAACTTAGTTCGTTTTTAGGGTTTCGTACCCAAAGGATAAAACGGGAACCCTATAACTAAGGCTCCACCTTCTGTCTGTTTGTCTGTCCGTCTGTCACCAGGCTGTATCTCATGAACCGTGATAGCTAGACAGTTGTAATTTTCACAGATGATGTATTTCTGTTGCCGCTATAACAAAAAATACTAAAAAACAGAATAAAATAAATGTTTACGGGGGCTCCCATACAACAAACGTGATTTTTTTGCTCGATATTGATAAACAGATAGATGCTTGAAATATTCACAGAATATTTAGTTATACATATATTCACTTTAAAAATAAATAATTAAATTAAAATAAATATTTCCATTACCGCCCTCTGTACCCGCGTGTGCACAACTATTCGATGCGTGATTGCGTTTTGTTTATTTGTGGTACTACGTTATTGATTGGTTATATTTAGTCTGTGTACTTGTCTTTGGAATACAGAAAAAAATGTGTGGCGGGAAAATAAATGTTCGAAATGTCACTTTGTTTTACGAGTTGTGAGCTAAGCTGGTAAGGTAAGATACTTTTTTGTATTTTTATTATAAATAATTACGAATTCATGATTGTTTTTTACTATTTTGTTTGTTTGAATAACAATTCGTGAGGATAAAAGTGCAGTAAATATAAGTTTTCTGTGCTGTGTACCTGCTGGTGTACAATGGGCGCTTGTGTAATTTTTTTATTTTATTTTACAGGTGTATTCAAAGACACTACAATGACTGACCGTCGCGTTTTTACGAGTCAAAATAACTATGCGAGACTTGAAGAAGCTCTGGAATCTATAGTAGCTGATGAAAATGATGATTCGCAGTACGAATTTTTTTTATTGCCACCAGATCCAGCTATTGTTAGTGATGAAGAAGAAGGTAATGAAGATGACTTGACTTCTATAACTTTCCCGAGAGATGTACCGGGTACAGTTGAGGTAGTTCCACTGCATCCTGATCATGATGTATCGGACTGGGATGATACTAATAATGAGCCATTGTCCACTAACTCACGACCTGCAAAGCGACTTACGAGTAGAAGGCAAGATTCTAACGAGCCTGTATGGAGAAAAATATTACCCGTATACAGCATGACCCATGACGTAACTGATATTTTTCAGCGACGGCAAGAAGTCCTCGTTGAATCTTTGAAAAACTGCAGCCCTATGATGTTATTTGACAAAATATTTGATGATAATGTCATAAGTTTGATTTTGGAAAATAGCATGAAGTATGCTGGGCAACATAACAGACACAGTTTCGAAATTGATAAGCCTGAATTGAGAACTTTTCTAGCAATTTTAGGTTTTACTGGATATCACGAACTGCCTTCCGGACGTGCCTATTGGAGTTTGGATGACGATCTCGGCGTTCCATTGATCGCCAATTGCATGTCACGCAATAGGTTTTTGGACATCAAACGAAACCTACATTTCGTCGACAATTCCCTAGCGGAAGGTTCCAATGATAAAATGTTCAAAATGGGACCGCTGTGCAATCTTATACAAAAAAACTCTTGCCAGTGGGGAGTATTTCATGAAAACTTATCTATAGATGAATCTATGATAAAATACTTTGGCCGGCATCCCGCCAAGCAATACATAATGGGAAAACCTGTACGATTTGGCTATCGGAATTGGGCTGCAACAAGTTCAGATGGCTACTGCTACACTTTCGACATTTATTGCGGAAAATCTACAGAAGTGTCTACAGACCCGCTGGGCTCGAGAGTGGTAAAATCCCTATTAGCAAAAATGCCGATAGTCCCAAAAGCACACATCGTATACTTTGATAATTTTTTTACCAACTATAAGTTACTCCACGACTTGCGACTCTTAGGGTACAGAGCCACAGGAACAGTACGAGAAAATAGAACAAAAAGATGTCTTGTAACTGATGTAAAAACAATGAAAAAGAAACCAAGGGCGGAATACGACTATCGTTTCGATACCAAAAACGAAATAACAATCGTGCGCTGGAAAGACAACAACGTGGTCACGATGGGATCAAATTTTAACGCTGTAGAACCGCTGGGGAAGGTGAAAAGGTGGTGTACTATACAGAAACAAAAGTTGGATGTGAATATTCCAAGATTGTTTGTTAATTATAACAGAGAAATGGGTGCAGTAGACCAGACGGATCAATCGATTAGTCTCTATCGAGTAGCCATAAAAGAAAAAAAATGGTGGTGGGTAATCTTTACCTACCTTTTAGATATGGCGATTTCAAATGCTTGGCGACTGCATGTCTTGATCAGCAAAACTACAGATACACCCTACATGGATCAATTGCTATTCAGACGTACGATTGTTAGAGCATACCTTCGCCCAACTAAGACGAAAAGTCGTGCTACGTCATCAACTATATCTGGCCTTGTGCAGAAAAATAACGGACACAACCCGCAACGCATCGAAAACCCATTACGATGTGTTATTTGCCACAACCGCGTACGTTGGCGCTGTGAGATATGTGCCAAAACACTATGTGTGGAACGACCATGCTTTGGAAAATTTCATGCCTGATTCGCCTACTGTACCCAGCCAAGTACACCCCTACAGATCCATAAAAAAAAAAACATTTTTTTTCTTTTTGTACCTCATATTTAGTCTACATTAATGCAATAAATAATGAGTGGTTATAATTTTCATGTGTAGTTTCATTTTGGGCGTTAATGGGTTGGGGGGCTCCCATACAACAAACGTGATATTTTTTGGCATTTTTATAGATATAATGGTACGAAAACCTTCGTGCGCGATTCCGACTCGCACTTGTTGATGTTTCATAAATACCCATTGTTATTATTTTTTTAACCTGTTCTAATTCACAAAATATTAATACAACATTTCGCATCACTACTTATTAATTTATGCAAAGGGTTGTTGATCAAACATTGGCCCAACATTTACAATGCAACTCTTTGTTATGTAGACAGTTTACATGTTATCGTACGCAACAATGTCGATCACCATTGTTGAGTCTCGAACGACACATGTTTTGTGTCAAATTACGGTTCAAATATTAAAACAACGTTTTCTGATATTTGATATTCGAATTTTAAATCATTTGTAACAGTAAAATGCGAGTGTGTTTATTATTCTGTTGATGGAAATTAAATTGATGTTGTTGATGAAATAAAAAATAAAATAATCGTATTTAATAAAATGGTAAAGTGCATTTTAAAAAGAAACTCGAGAACATTTATTACAAGACCTTAACATTTATTTATATTCCCATACATGATAACGTTGACCCTCAAAACGGTGAAGAAAAACATCGTGAGGAAACCGGCGATGTCCTAGAACCAAAAACTCGAAGACATGTAACATCTTCCAACCCGCACTGGGCCCGCGTGGTAGATTGCCCTCTCGAAGAGAGGAGACCTGTGTCCCAGCAGTGGGAAGGGGAACATTATAGGCTGATTATGCTTATGCCACATATTAATGTTCAAAACCCTTAAACTGTTTGAGTTAAATTTATAATATTTTCTGGATGCTCAAAATACTTCGCCACATAATAATTATTACAGGTACTCGTAAACCCTGATTAGTTGTGCTACTAAAATATCAAAACGTGTTAGTCGACTTTAGCACAGTTACTATATCAAAGTAAGCACCTATTTTGATACTTAGTCTTACTTAATAATAATGTACGTTGAAAAATAAACACAAGTTATACAACAGGAAAACGACATAACATCGTTAAATGATGGACTTACTAAGAACTGCATTTTGTGTGTGGTCCGATACGCACTAAATAATTTTCGCATCTATATTGTGGTGAATTTCTGGCTATGTTTTGAGTCACTGTTGTTCGATCTTGGCAATGCAAAATGTTCTCAGTACTACTTCTTTTAATGTTAAATGACTAGAGTTCTTTGTAAAAGAGCTTGCTTGCTATCAAACTCAAACTCAAATCATTTATTTCAAATAAACCAATCACAGGCACGTTTGAACTGTCAAGGGGTCGGTCAGTCAGAAATATGAAGCTAGTTGCCCATTCTAAAGCGTAGTAGATTCCTATGGAGAAGAACGGGCAAGAAACTCCACGGACACTCTTTAAAATTAATATATTGTTACATCATTCATGTTGAAATTATACATGTGTGAACAACGTAGAAAGACGTGCACATTAAAAGCGGCCGTAATAAAAAAAAACAATTGAAAAATTAAATTAAGTTAAAATATTCCCTGGCAGCTAAGAAATGACCAGTCCCTACTGACGGCGCCCGTTCACGAACATGGCGCATGTATCAGCACCATTCAGCTCAACCATTTTGAAGGAACGTTAAAGATCCAACAAACACGCCACCACCAGCGCGACATTTGAGTGAGCATGACACACTCTCAGCCGCCAGGGCACATTCATGTATGTGTATCATCCCACAGCTATTGCCTTTCCCACCTAAATTCCGAAATGTGAAGTGGCATTAGTAGCTGTATTCCGTACCCCAAGTGTAAGTTTGCAAGTGAGTAAACGGATAAGATGTAAGATTTTTATTCTCACCCTTATTTTCTTAGCATTATGATCTATCGGTCAAATTTTAACGCAAACGAAATAGTTACGTTTACTCTCTTGCAAACTTACACTTGGGGTACTGGTTTTGAGAATATGATATTCAGAGACTGAGCGGTATTATGGGATTGGGATGAAATAACAGCTTATTCTGAGTTCAGAGCTAAAGAGAACCGTAGAGAAGCGTTTTGTGGACGGAAGAGTAGACAAAAATTACGTTTCCGTGTAGACAATAGAACATTTTCGGCAGACTTTATGTTAAGCCTGCTGGTACGCTATAATCTTCTCCGTCAACAAAAATTGGTTAAACGAAATAATTCCTAAAAAATACTAGGTACTAACATCCAGACACTAAACGAAGGATACGAAGGAGTATTTTTTTTTAATGTAGCAGGAGTGGGATATCCTCAGGGACGCCCAGACTGCCTCACTGATGAGCCAGTCTGGGCAATGCCGGACTCTTACCGGCGAAAACCAACTCCTGCTTTTGCTGTGTCCCTCTGACATGATCAGAGAACTTGCATTGCAATTGATCTGATTTATATCGTTCTTTTCGTTTTGTTTTTTATTCTTCAGTTCTGTTTAAGGGAATGGAGAGTTTCTAGAAGCATCCGCCTCAGTTTTTTACGAAGGAGTATTCTAAGGATCGTAGTAGGTCACGTTCTGTAGTTTCTGCCCGATGGGAATAAGACGTGAGTTTATGTATGTATACAGGGTCAAATTAAATTAGCTAGCAAGACTCCGCAGATGTATATCGATATCTAAAAACGAATAAATAAAATGAAAAAGATTCTATGATGTTTTTTTTTTTTTGCGGCGACCGCTGGTGTTTGTTGTTACTAGAAGGAAGTATGAGTTGAAAAAATCTGTTTATTTTTATGTTATCGTGTTTAGATATCGATGCCCATCACGTCTAATTTTACAGAAAAAAAAATGTTTTTTTTATTTATTTTAAGGGATTACTAACACTAACGGCGGATGATAACTACCCAAAAAAAAACTTATTAAATTCATATTTTTTTTGTTTTATTGTATTTAAATATCGATACCCTTTACGTCTGCGAAGTTACGCTAGCTAATTTAATTTGATCCAGTATAAAAAAAAAGTTTATTGACACAAAATATTTTTGTATACAATACCTACCTACCTTTGTATATGTGTCAAGTCACCCAAAAACATTAACATCTAGAAAAAAAAAAAACAATTTTAAAACCAGAACCTTCTACAATTCCCTTCAAATTAGTCCCAGTTCCACCCAACCCTACGCGATATTAAGTAAATAATTAGTCATAATACCAGTAGGTGGGTCCCGTCAGTCGCAATAGCGTCACTGTAGGGTTAAGAGGGGCTCTGCGGTTGATACGTCATAATGTAAATGATGGTTACTTTATTTGCTTGGGGGGTTGAAGGAAATGCGTTGTAGAAGTTCGAAATTTAAAATGCATACGTAGGTGTACGTAATTTGATTTTGCTGCGATTTGCTCATATATTGTCCGTTAACCTAATTTGTATGTTAAACCCAGTTAGGAGAGCAGTGCAACACATGATTTTAGATATAGTACTTATTTTATAAAACTGTACTATTGTGTACAAATACAGACGCCAGCACATCAATCTGTCAAATTTCTTTAAAAGATTTTCAACTTTATCGTTAAAGCATACGGTTCAAGGTTGGTTGGGAAATTTTGACAGTTTCGGGCAGCTTGACCTGTTGGCGTCTGTACTATGTACTAAACATGTACCTTAGTTTGAGTAAATAAATATAATTAATAGATAAGCTTTACGGTCACTTGCTTTCAACGCTACGCTAACTTTGATCTCTGGTCATCTAAAGTAAACCAGTTAAGTCAGAAAAAAAATATAATAACATTGAATAAGCAAGCAGTGTTTGAAAATAAATTCGACTTTTAAGAATTGAATCCAGCCCTGAATGAAAAAGGTCAATTCTTCTTTAAACTAGATGGTTATCAGTATCGATATTATGGACCATGCAAAGCATGCATTATAGACCATAATGTTCCGTGTGGTGCCGGATGTAAAGAATAGCACCATCCTATTTCTTCCCGTGGGTGTCGTAAAAGGCGACTAAGGTACTTGCTAGAGAATGGGCAGCAGCGTTCTCTATGCATTTTAACACCATACTGCGATCGCCAACCCGTCTGCCAAGCGTGGCGATTATGGCAACCCTCCCTCCTTTTGGAGGAGGCCTATGTCCAGCAGTGGACGTCTTTCGGCTGAAATGATGATGAATGATAGCCCTTGCTAAATGTTGATGATGGTTCCATCTACATCAAATTAAAATAGCCAGCGAAACTCCGTATCGATACCTAAATATGATTAAACAAAAAATAAATTAATTTCATGATTTTTTTTTGGGTCATCTACCGCCCTCGGTAGTGTAGTAATTTGAAATATCTGTTTGAAAAATCTGTTTTTTTTTCGTTTAAACTTCACAGACCTGAAGCGATCGATAAATAAACACAATAAAACAAAAAAAAAACATATTTTCTCAATTCATACTTCAAGTAACAACACTAACAGTGGTCGTTGACCCTAAGAAAAAACATCAAATCTTTTTATTTCTATTTTATCGTGTTGAAATTTCGATGCCCATCGCGGAGCCGCATCTGCGGAGTTTCGCTAGCTTAATTAATTTGACCCTGTATGTATACTATGACATAACATAACATCACGCCTTGTTTCCCTGAAGGGTTGGACAGTGATGTACCGATAGTACACCCACATTTAGCCAGTTATCTTTAAGTCCCACGTTGCATGGGGGCAAACCCTACAATAAATACACGCCCTGGACCACATTCTGTTTGCCCAACAAACAGTATGCTATTTTCAATGATTGGTCATTATGACGACCATACCAAGGCAACGCCATGACCATTGTGCCAATAGTTTGTAACCTCCTAAATTCATAATGGCGTGACAGTGGTCCATAAGGAAGTCAGAATAATAGGAGCTTGTCAGTACGAGATTACTAAATACAGACTATTTTTCCAATGGAGTATCAGTGGCACGGCATTGGAAAATCATAAAGACGCCTTTCAATTAGGAGATTAGCAAAACTGTCAAACTCTACAATTACGGTGCCAATAATCGGCCATTCGGACACAACTGCGTTAGCAGACTTGGCCCCCTGTACTAGTGACCAACTATTAATTTCATAAGTTTACTACAACTAAGTCACAAAGTTCCTATAACCTTTGAAAACCAATATAATAAGGAGCACAATTTAAATAACTAAAATCAAATATCACGCTTATTCAAATAGACAACGAGCAGGGATGACCATACCTTGTCAAATAATATTCTGAAGTAATCGGTACTTATTGTAAACCTTACCATAAAGTTAGGAGACGAGACCTTTTGCATTGTAACTTGACTATATTAACTTTGGTTAGTTATATATATGTCGTGGATAACGATATCATTTTAATAAAAGTCACTCAATTGATTACTGTAGTAGTAGGGCAAACGCCGTAACGTCATTTGTTATTTTTTTGAATGACGGTACGTGGACAGAGTCGTGTTGGAAAGTGCGGAGCGAAAAGTTGGCAGTTCACTTTGAGACACGGGTCGAGGCACTTGTCTAATATGAAACTGTCGGTTTGCCTAGCGTAATTAAGTACCTAGTTATACTGTGTAGTGATAAAGTGCTATTTGAATTGTGTATTGCGTTTGTGATTAAAAAGTGAGGTTATAATTACACGTGGTATTATTATTTTACAAACGCTTATGAAATGGACCCTATACCACCGAATCCTCATGATGACGGGTCTATCGCTCAGCCATCGCTGACGCCGTCATCAGAAGTGGGATCTGGACTCGATTCCCACTGGCGTGCTATGTTCGAGATGCAGCTGAAGAACATGATGCAGCTGATCGAAGCCATCAGGACACCAGCAGTGGCACCTCAGATCACGCTGCCAGAAATTAATCCGGAGCTACCAGATACTGATCCACGTGCCTGGTGCGCAACGGTAGACATCTGCCTGGATGTACATCCACTGGAGGGAGCATCGCTCATCTTAGCTCTCAGCAAGGGCGGCGCGTCCTCTGCGGGCCATGCGGTCTATAGCAGCGGAATCGGCGCCGTAGCCGGGCGACGCGTCGATAGCTGCGAAATAGCAGGTGTTTGCGGGCAATTGGAACAATCCGGTGAGTCGTATTATTTTTATTTTGATTCCGGTGCCGAATGCTCTCTTGTCAAACAATCTATTAGCCGTTACTTCAAAGGTCAACGTGTTTATTCGATAGTTCGTATAAAAGGTATTGGTTGTGCTAATGTAGATTGTACCGAACAAATTCTTTGCGACGTTTTTATTAACAGTCATTGTTTACCGATTTTATTTCATGTTCTACCCGATAATTATTTGAAATATAGTGTGATGATCGGACGCGAAATTTTAAAATTAGGTTTTAAAATTAACATGACCAGCTCTTCCTTAATTATTTCTAAACAAAAAAAATGTAGCGGTTTGTAGTTATGAAAATAATCGGTTACTTTGTTTTAATGATGTCGATACCGATATGCAAAATAGTGTACCTTTGATATCGTTGTTGAATGAATATTCCCATGCTTTTATTAACGGGTTACCCCGTACACGTGTTACTTCTGGTGAACTGAAAATTAGGCTTCAAGACCCAAACCGTACTGGTTATCGTCGACCTTACCGACTCAGCCCAGACGAAAGGCAAGTAGTGCGATCTAAGGTTAAAGAATTATTAGACGCTAATATCATTCGGCCTGGTCAGTCCCCTTTTGCAAGTCCTATTCTTTTGGTTAAGAAACGTGACGGTTCTGATCGTATGGTAGTAGATTATCGGGAACTAAATTCTAATACTATCCCTGACCGGTTTCCATTGCCTCTTATAGCAGATCAAGTGGCTAGGTTATCAGGCGCGAAGTTTTAGAAGCACTGACTAAAGCCGGATTTTCTCTTAATATTTCGAAGTGTTCATTTTTGAAACGTCTTGTAGAGTTTTTAGGCTATGATATCACAGCTGGCGAGCTGAGGCCGAATCCCAGAAAGATTGAAGCCCTAACTAAACTACCTCCCCCTGACAATATTCATCAGCTCAGACAATTCATTGGCCTTGCCTCATACTTTCGTAAGTTTGTTAAAGGTTTCTCTCAAATTATGTCCCCTCTGTTTTTATTGACGACTAGTAAGAAATTCATTTGGAAATTAGAACACGAGCAGATACGACAACGAATTATTTCAATTTTAACTACTAAGCCTGTCTTAATTATTTTTAACCCTGAGCACCCAATAGAATTGCATACTGATGCCAGTGCTGATGGGTATGGCGCTATTCTTTTTCAAAAAGTAAATAATGAACTTTTAGTTGTCGAGTACTTTAGTAAACGCACCTCGAAAGCCGAGTCAAAATACCACTCATATGAGCTGGAGACTCTGGCCGTAGAAAACGCAATAAAACACTTTCGTCATTATTTACAAGGGCGATATTTTGAAGTTATTACCGATTGTAATTCACTGAAGGCTTCGAGAAACAAAATTGATATTACACCACGTGTTCATCGTTGGTGGGCTTTCCTTCAAGCATTTGACTTTCAAATCTTTTATCGCGAAGGTCGTCGTATGGCACATGTCGATTTCCTTTCCCGAAATCCATTGAGTACTCCGTCTGAGCAAAAAGGTATGCAAAAAAATCGAGCAGAAGCGTGTTGACATCGCTACTTTATTACAAAATTGGTTATTAGCCGAACAATTGCGTGATCAAGAGATTCAATCGTTGGTTACCAAACTTAAAGAAAGTCAGTTTCCACCGGACGTTGCCAAGACTTACGAATTGCGTTCGGGTGTATTGCATCGCAAAGTACAACGTAACAATCGTACTCGCTGCCTCCCTATAGTCCCACGTGCTTTCAGATGGTCGGTTATTAACCATGTGCACGAGTCACTTATGCATCTAGGTTGGGAAAAGACATACGAACACTACTGGTTCGAACATATGGCTAAGTATGTTCGTAAATTTACCGATGGATGTATAACCTGCAAAGTGTCTAAGTCTCATTCCGGGCGTATACAGGCCGAACTTCATCCGATCCCCAAAATTAGTGTCCCGTGGCATACAGTTCACGTTGATATAACCGGCAAGCTTAGTGGTAAAAACGATTCTAAAGAGTACGTCATAGTTCTAATTGATGCATTCACTAAATTTGTTCTTTTATATCACACTCTTCGAATCGATTCAGCTAGCGCAATTAAAGCTCTAAAGTCTAGTGTATCGTTGTTTGGAGCACCCACTCGCGTTATTGCTGACCAAGGTCGATGCTTCGCCAGCAAAGATTTTAAAGATTTTTGCGAGTCTCACGGCATAAATTTGCACTTGATTGCGACGGGATCAAGCCGCGCTAACGGACAAGTCGAAAGGATTATGAGTACACTCAAAGGCATGTTGACTTCGGTAGAGACATCTGATCGATCTTGGCAAGACGCACTAGAAGACGTCCAACTTGCATTAAATTGTTCTGTCCACCGTGTCATAAAAGCAAGCCCTCTCGAACTTTTGATAGGCCGCCTAGCTAGACCCCTAAATCTTTTAACGTTAGACGATACCGAAACGGAGATTAACCTTGACGAGACGAGAGAGCAAGCGGTAATAAATATTGACAAAAGTGCAAATTATGAAAAATCTAGATTTGATAAAGGTAAAGCTAAGTTGGTAAAATTTGATGTTGGTAATTTGGTTTTAATTCAAAATGAAGAACGGAATCAGACTAAATTAGACCCCAAATATAAGGGACCGTTTAAAGTTGTAGAAGTACTTGACGGTGATCGTTATCTTTTGAAAACTTTGAATGGTAATAGAACCTACAAGTACGCTCACGATCGTATACGAAAGATGCCTCTAAGTAATGTTCCTAATGAGTTAAACGTAGAGGACGGTGATGAAAGTACCTCCACCGAGTAGTAGACACATACCATGGCTATTTGGTCGCACCGTACGCACTAGTCTGTAGTCTTAACTGCAGCTCACTTGTGAGCTGTTCAGGGGGAGATGGGCAGCTGGTGGTACGGCGGGGACCTGGGTCTCAATGGAGACTATTGTTGTTTTGGTCTTGTACTGACCTGGGAGTCGCAGACTCTATGTGATGTGTGTGGTCGTATCACATGAGGTGATGACGATATGGGTGGCATAAGTGTCACTAGCTGCTGCGGCAGCTGGGCCATGAGCGTTGTATGTGATCGAAGTTGATTTAGTTGCTGAGTAAATATGATGGAGACTTAGAGGAACCTTTTGTTTGACAACTGTTATTTTCAAGTTGTGCTTTTCCTTAAAGATGTGGTCAGGTTAGCCGAGCTACCTTAGTTATTAGGTATTGGCAGGTTAGCCGAGCTACCTTAGTTATTACGTATTGGCAGGATAGCCGAGCTAGTTTACTCTGTGAGCATATTTTGTCCACAGGTACTACACCCGAGGATGGGTGCTAGTCAGAGATGGCCGTGTCGTGGATAGATGGCACCACAGTACAGCGAACAGCGCCATCTATTATTTAGTTTTGTAGTTTACAATAATATCGTTACCGGAAACGCAAGCGAAGGATTCCTCTAAGTGATGTACCAGTTGAGTTAGATTTGCCTGATGTAGAAGATGGTGAGGAGGGTGCCTCCACCAGCAAATAGAACACATACGATAGCTAGGTCGCACTGCACGCACTAGTCTGTAGTCGTAACTGTGACTATTGGTAGTTATTCAGGGAGCGATGGGCAGCTAGTGGTGTGGCGAGGACCCGGGTCTCGGAAGAGACTATTGTGTGGTCATGTATTGACCTGGGAGTCTGGGACTCTAGATGAAGTGTTGGTCGTATCACATGAGGTGATGACGATATGGGTGACAATAGTGAATTGTCACTAGCTGCTGGGGCAGCCGGGCTATTGATGTATGTGATCTATTGCGTTGATGATGTGATGAATTGAGATTCGATAATTATGAGACTTAGAGGAACCTTTTGTGTTTAGCTTAGACTATTTAGAAGTTTATTTGGTTATAAAAACGTACTTGTAGTTGATGTAATGTAACGGCACGGTCAGGTTGGCCGAGTGTGCGCGGACGCTTTTAAGTTGGTTATTTTGTTACAGATACTGTAATACACGAGGACGTGTAACATGTCAGGCTGGCCGTGTCGTGGATAACGATATCATTTTAATAAAAGTCACTCAATTGATTACTGTAGTAGTAGGGCAAACGCCGTAACGTCATTTGTTATTTTTTTGAATGACGGTACGTGGACAGAGTCGTGTTGGAAAGTGCGGAGCGAAAAGTTGGCAGTTCACTTTGAGACACGGGTCGAGGCACTTGTCTAATATGAAACTGTCGGTTTGCCTAGCGTAATTAAGTACCTAGTTATACTGTGTAGTGATAAAGTGCTATTTGAATTGTGTATTGCGTTTGTGATTAAAAAGTGAGGTTATAATTACACGTGGTATTATTATTTTACAAACGCTTATGAAATGGACCCTATACCACCGAATCCTCATGATGACGGGTCTATCGCTCAGCCATCGCTGACGCCGTCATATAATATAATAATAGTTATGTAAATAGATAAATATAAGTAATAGCCTCATTAGTCAATGATATGTCTTCATAGATGGATAATTAAAATATAGCTCCTTGAAAGTTTTCTCTGATTGTAAGAATTCTTTCATGCATGGGACTTTAGGCAAATTCAATATCATTCAGTTCCAAATAAAAAATAGTAACATGAAGATTTTTTCTAGTAATTATTAAAATATTTCTGAAAAAATCATTATTTACGTAATACTTTTCAAGACTGCACCGAATTTAATGTCTATTTGGTAGAGACGTAGAGTCTATGCATCACGAGAAGGACATGGAGATATTTTTAATGGCGGAAAATTAAAAACTATACACGCGAATGAAGCCACAGGCCTTATTAATACTCCGCTGCCGCAAGAAATCGCGGCACAGCGGACGGAGCTCCGGAGGGATCTCATGGCGACATGGAGAGTGCGATTGTCGCAACCCAGCGCTGGGCACGCCACAATTGTGGCGATAAGTCCCCTCTTTGAGGAATGGCTGGAGAGGCGCCACGGCGTCCTCACCTTCCGCCTGACGCAGGTCCTGACCGGACATGGATGTTTCGGGAGGTTCCTGTTTAGGATTAAGCGGGAGGAAACGCCCGGGTGTCACCACTGTGTGGATCGCCCGGAGGACACGGTGGAGCATACGGTGGAGCTTGGGCGGAGCACCGCCGTGTCCTCACGGAGGCGATCGGCGGCGGCGATCTCTCGCGTCCGGCCCTGGTTCAGGCCATGGTTCGGAGCGAGAGTGCATGGGAGGCCGTCACCTCCTTCTGCGAAGCAGTTATGCTAGCGAAGGAGGAGGCGGAACGCGTGAGGGTGAGACAAGGTTCGCGCCCTCGCGCCCTTAGTCGCCGCAGGAGACGCCCCGGGCGTCGGGAGTCGCAAGCCGATTTCCGGCCACCGTAGGCGCGGGCCTGCGGACGGTGAGCGATGGGTAGCTCCCCGTCCGATAAGGACCAGGCCCGGGTCGACGGCGCGTCGTGTTCCACGCGCGCCTCAAAGAGATGTCAGCACAAACTGACGGGGTCCGTCAGGACCAATGCCTGCCGGGGTTGCGAGTTTGTCCGAAAGGGATATCGTGGCCCTGGCACACAGGCAACGGAAGGAACACGGGTGGGTTTTAGTCAGCAAAAGTCTGACACGCCCTCCCGCTCCGCCCAGAGCGGGAGAAGTTATTTGATTATTTCCCACCCCAAAAAAAAAAAGAAAAAAAAAGCCTTATTAATAAAACTAGTGGTCGCCCACTGGTCAAAATTCGCCCCCTCTACTTACAATCTCTAAAGTACTTACTAATTCCATGAGTAGTACTTACTTATTCCATGCTCAAGCTATCACTTCTGTCACCTATCTATCTGCAAGTCATGAGGCCCTCGTATTAAGACATGTGTGTGTATGTATAATGTTTTATTTATTTATTTTATTTATTTCTAATGCATATTATATAAAAAATATTAGCTTTCTGCACTCCTCCTCTATATAAACTTTAACTGTGCCTATCATACTCCTTCCGTCCGCGTAACTTATGTAAAAAGGGGTACAAAGTTTTCGCTTCACGTATTATTCTAATGATACCCAATGACCTAAATCGGCTAACCCGATATGCCCACAGCACACAAACAAATGTCAACTACTAACAACAAAAAAATGAACGATTCTTAGTAAAATGTTAGTTGCGGTCCGTTTGAACTTAACGCCCCGTAACAACATGTGTGTGCGTCTGTCCTCTTGTTTATAGTTAAATATTCCCATTTATACTATTATTAGAGTCGTACAGGATGTAAGTACTGTGTACTGCCGTCCTGACTATGCTAAATACGGGCACGAAAAACGGGCAAGGTGGGCAATTGTTTTTATTGAAATGCTCGGCGTTTAAGGGTTGATGTTGATGGTGATAGTGGAATCTTATATGATTTTTATTTGTTGTTGGGACTTTTTTAGGGTTGTCATAATATTACTGTGACCGTTAACTTATGAAGTTATGGTTTTTAAAATTTCAAATGGAATTTTCATTTTCAAGCCGTGCAAAAGTTTTCTCATCTAAAACAATAACAAATAATAATACATGACAATAAAACAGAATACTGGTGATGTATGGAAGAGCGTACCGAGGATGTTAGTGTTATCAAAGGACTAGAGAAAAATACAAGAATTACCAACCATCTTGCGACTGCCCATCTGACCTCCACAACACAGTTACTGGGTAACACAATATCCCTTGGACAGACTGGTTGCCAGACTTTTGGGCTTCTCGACTCCCCCGTACTACCCGTAATGACTGTCAAAGATCTACGAATGACAACCGGGACCAACGACATAACGTGCTTTCCGAGGCACGGAGGGATCTAGATAATGTAACAGATGATCACCCATCCACGAACCGACCTTAGCAAGCTTCGATCGACCCGTGCGACTGTTATTATTTTGCCACGAGTCCTGTTATTATTTTGTACTGGGAAAGTAATTCATTCTATTCTGCCAATTTTAGTCTATAACTAAACAATGCAACAATTTAAAGAAAAAACGATAAAACAAGCGAAATCACACCAATCGAAAAACATAAACATTCCTGTGTAAGGAAGTCTGCAATTTGGCATGATTGTCCTTTTAACCAAATTCGTTGATGAGTCCGAACTAAACGAAGCTACTTTAAAATTAGAATTTGATTTTGGAAAATGCGCAGGCGTTCTTAAAGGTATTATGGATTTGGTTCTTAATTTGAACTGGTGATCAATGTGATCATTCTATTTAATGGTCTAAAAAGGTTGTTTCTGTCTGGTCTAAGTAAATAATTGTGATGATAGTTTGTTCTAAATTTATCCTAGTTACGATAAAGTAAACTAGTCAATAAAGTGTTATTGGTCATGTTCTTTGTTCTGTCAGATATGGTTAGTACCAATTTAGTCTTGCCTTTCGTCTTATACCGCATTTGGTAAAAATCATCTATCAGTACCCTAGTATATCAGGCACTAATTTCCTAACGAGTTTATCATGATTGTAAGCAACCACTACCGTTTTTTCTTTGACCATGTTAAGGCAAATACTCTTGGGTAAGGTCTTGCATTTAATTTAACCTCATCCTTTTCTTGAGCCATTTCTTTCATAAACATTTTCATGAGGTAGGTTTTCCGGATTTTCATCCTTTAGGTCTCATTCCTTACTCTATACATTATAACTATTGTCCTGTTTGTATTGGCCTGTGTTGTCCTACCGCAGAGCAAAGACCTCTCTTTCCTTTTCTTTGTCATTATTACTATTACATGAATATTCAAGCGCATTAACTAAACTCATCGTATTACTTATCAAATAACATACAAACAACATATTATAGGAATCCTGAAGTCTTTATTTCTTTCTTGGTAAGGACTGGGGATTAGTGGAATAACCCGGCTAGCTTGTGACGTTTCACAAGTGCCCATGTAGGTCTATGTTTTGACGGCACGGTTGGCGCAGTGGTTAAGCGATTGACTGCTGCGCTGCGTGTCGCGGGTTCGATTCCCGCACGGAACAAATATTTGTATGACCTATAAGTAGTTGTTCCGGGTCTGGCTGTTTGTGTATAGAAAATCCTAGTATGGGGCAACGTTTAAAAAAAAAAAAAAAACACCTCATACTATTTCTTCTTTACCTACAATTGCATTATCATAAACATGTATAACTTCATACAGCTGTTTATCTATCGTAATTATTTTACTGTTCATATAATGCGCAGTGAGCTTTAGATTATAATCTTATCATTATTTAAATACTACTTTATTAGCTGTTAATTATAGGTTAATGTTTGTCTACAGTTGTATATAACTGCTTGCTTTTGTCCGTGGTTTCACTTGGATCCCATGCAAATCGAAGGAAATCCTCAAATTTTATAGGCACACCTATAACGATTTGGGTATTTTTTATAGTAACTCGTGCATTTGCTCTCGGAAAGCGCCATTTGGTGAAGTGGAACTCATGACGAAGACCAGTGATGGCCACCGGAACTACTTAATAATAAGTATTTAATTTGTGTATTGTACTTTAATATGGTTGCTAAGCAATTTTATTTATGCTCGTCACAATGCATATGGTGAGTGGCAGTTCTTACCAGGAGAACTCCTCAACAATTAACGTCCCTGCATCGGGAATAGCAATATTTTGTAAAAGGTGCTGAGCAGTTGACATTAGGTTATTGTAAGTTAGATATATTACAAACTGACCCACTAAAAAGTGAAAAATAAAAAACTTTTTACAAAAGAAAAAACAACTGACTTCAAAAAAATACTACAAAGTGAAAAATAACTTTAATTTCGGAAGTCGATTTCAAAAATCTAAAATACAGATCCAAAGACACCGACTTCCGAAATTAAAGTATTTTTTCACTTGTAGTGTTTTATTGGAAGTCGGTTGTTTTTTTTTTTTTGTAAAAAGTTTTGACAGTTCATTATTATGAATTGCCTTATTTATGTTGTTGCAGACACATTTTTCGAAAATATGAAGCAATGGATTAGGAATATACTTCAAAATCATTCAAGATTAATAGTCTGTTACGCACTTAGGGTGCAGGTTTCCTCACAATAGACTTTGAAGAATTGATTCTAGTTGCCCCTTCCAAAAGGTAGTTTCGTATGGAGAAGAATGGGCAAGAAATGAATATAATGACGTAATATTTGTCTTGAATCACCTACTACACAGTTTCAATAGTAATCTCTGTGTCAATAATAACTCGTGGATGTAATTATTACATTAAATATTTAACTTATAACTTGCAGTAGAATTAATGTAAATAAATAAAGCAATAAAACTACTTAGTATTTGTGTGTTCAAAATGAAGGTTTTATAATTATGTTAGAGTTATTGCAATATAATATATCATCATCTGCCTAGCCATTTCCCAACAATGTTGGGGTCGGCTTCCAGTCTAACCATATGCAGCTGAATACCAGTATTTTACATGGAGCGACTGC
The DNA here is from genome assembly GCA_963921375.1 of Tiliacea citrago. NCBI lineage: Eukaryota > Metazoa > Arthropoda > Insecta > Lepidoptera > Noctuidae > Tiliacea > Tiliacea citrago. The sequence continues at coordinate 11,521,580 of OY992804.1, forward strand.
CTATCTCACCTCCACAACCCAGTTACTGGGTAACACGATATCCCTTGGTAAGACTGGTTGTCAGACTTGGGCTTCCGACGATCCGTAACTACTGTCAAAGATCTACAAATGACAGCCGGGACCAACGGCTTAGCGTGCTTTCCGAGGCACGGAGCAATCTTGGTATGAAAAGATGGTCACCCATCCTCGGACCAACCGCGACAAGCGTAGCTTAACCTGATCGATCGACCCGTGCGGCAGTTATTATTTAGCCACAAGCTCCTCCGCAATATAAATGATTAATAATTTTTATTTCTGTAAATAGGTTTGTACAAACACTTTTACACGTCAATCATATTTTTAAAACTAGATGAGGTCGGCGTTTCCTATCTGACTACTCTGAGAAGAAAGGCCGAAACAAACTCAGAGATCACAGTCTCTTTTAAAGTCCAGACATAATCTTGGTCAGATCATGTGAAGGCCATGTAGATTGGTGTCTGAAATGGTATTTTGAGGAAAGAACCACACAGATTAAGTGGACCTGACCAGTCAGTGCACGCATTTTTCAGTATTCGTGCAGCTCTACTCAGAACTTAAGAAGCTCAACTCTAATATGTGAACATGTAAAATAGTTTCCTACTGCATCCGATTAATTTTCCCAGTATGATTATTAGTGTAGCAAAGTTCATTATTTGACTACTATAGGTAAAATTCTATCCTCTTGCACATCTATCTACTTCTTCTTCTAATCATGTCAGCGGAATATAAATTGTATCAGCCCCAAATTTGCATTATCAAAGTATCCAGGTATCAGGGCACGAAGGACATGATGTTAAGGGTACCAGGGCAGGACAGCCCGATTTAGTTATACTATTTCATCATAGGTATTAAACGGACCAGCAATCAACATCATTGCTGACATTTAACATCGATCACCAATAAACCTGTCAAGCCCATTTATCTAAGATTTACCATCTCAATCGTTTACTATATCAAACCAAATGCTTATGTTAGCAGTTTACATTAATAACTGGATCACTTGTGTAGGCGCATCTTGTACATGAATGATAAGTAGCAGTAATCTAGTTTTCTTACAAGCAAGTCTTAAAGTATTTAATTTTCTCCATCGTCAGCTGTGTTACCTCCTACACCCAGACCCGGAATCGGTTTTTTTCCAGTTATTAAGTTGTGATACAAACAGATTTTTTTTTTTTTTTGTATTTTCATTGCTTTAAGTACAGATCGACTAATTTAAAACTTCACGCTCCTTTACTCCTTGTTGCATACACATTTTAAATGTTTATATATACATTTTAGTTGAGGGGCGTGCAGTTTTAAATTGGACAATCTCTAAAAAGATAGCTATTTGTTTATTAAAACTGTATTGCATAACTAGCAGAAAATATAGGTACTATTTAATTAATCAAGAATTCACAATAATAATTATACCGTTTTCATGGCGAAATGATCTAATAGTGGCACATTGTTTAAAGTCTCAAATAAACCATGTCACGTTTTAAGCGCCTTGTGCCATTATTTCAAACAATCCCTATCCTCAAATAAAGCAAACCGTTTCTTGATCAATATATCCACACTCTATATCTTCCTTAACCCTAACAAAGCCATCAAGCCCAATAACGACCTAATCCAAAAAACAAAAGACGGTTACTTATCGCGCGTGTACCAAGGTATAAATAATTTAACTAAAGCCCTTTACTAGGACATGCATCGCGGACATCAAAGCGCGTCTGTTTGTGTGTCGTCTGGTGCTTTAAGTTTATTAGGTCCCGCAAATGGGCCATATTTAGATGCAAGCGGAATCAGCTTGTAATTATGCTTTTTATTTTTTTGAGGGTAAAACATTTGACACACGAGTGTTCTTTAAAAGGAAGTAGCTTAGAGGTGTTTTACAACGACTATCTTGTCTTAGAACAAAAGCAACAAGAGACCAAATACATGATATTTTCAAGATTAAAATAGATGACTAGCACTATGGTTGGTTGGAACAGCTGATGATACACCTACCTATTGAAAACCCAGACCGTGTAAATTTTAAAGATCAAACGTTTTCCGCAGAAGTTAGAAGTCTCAACAGAAGAGCTCACATGCTCTTTTAATTGATATTAATAACAAATTAAAAGAGCATGTGAATTAATAATTACGTATCTGAAAACTTCGCTTAAAGACAGTTGCAAAAAACCACTTAAAAAATTCTTTAAGACGTAAAATTCGGTAACTTCTTCGCCATAGAGCTTTTTGTTAAGGAAGACAAAGGATGCTACTTTGACGTCATGCTATGTAAACACTGGAGTTTCTTCTGCCATGTTTAAACCATGTAGTTTTAATGGGATATATGTGTGAGGTCACAGTCTTTACACAAGGTGAAAACTTGTCAATAAGTCCCAAGTATCCTTCCACCTTGAATTATCTTTGTCTAAAACAACACTTTCTTCGCCATTCCTAACTATTATAATTATCTTCTCCAGTTTGTTCTGATCATGTGTGAACTTTATCGTCTTTCACAATAATATTCACTACACCATATATAATATTTTCTTGTTTCAAATCGTAAAGTACAAACGAAGTGTAATTGTCTAATATTATTCGCTTCTTGTCTTTGACTTTAACGACTCGCAAACCTTAATAGTATGCAGCTGTTTCAATGTTTGTTTTATTTTTCTGCCCTTAAAACTTAAATACGTAACTATGTGATTGTGCTCTTAAATTTTAAGGGTTGAGTCGGTTGCCAGTTCTAGCCTTGCCATCCATATGACTTTTTCAATTTCGTTATGGTCTACCTAAGACATTATTGATTGACGGTGAAAGAAAGCATCGTGACCTGATCCTGGTGGATCTGGACCTATCATATCTTAACCGAAATACATCCAATACTGTACATGCCTCCCCCAAAGACTGCCAGATCGACCGATCGTGCGCTACTCGTATATTTTTCTTATCCCTATTGGATCTATGATAGTCAGAAATTGCCAGCCCATTCTAGGCAAGTGTGGTGCTTGCTTCCTTCTCCGTGAGAGAAGAAGTGTTTACAATATACCTAGTGGGCCAATATAAGCCAGTGGTATAGTTTATATCTGAGTACATACTAAAATAAATAAAGACGGTACCGATATAGAAATTGATACATTTCCAAGATCTTGCAACAGTGATTGACAGAAAATTATAGCTCGTCAAACAAATCCCTTGCATTTATAATAAATCAAAATTATTCCAATAAATTATAATGCATTTGTAATAAATCAAAAACGTATTTATGCCAAAGTAAACCCTAGTGCGTTACATAAATCTGTTTTGTTTTTCGACCAAATGTCAAACATTGTTCAGTGCAATGAGAAATGTAAACAATTATTATTTATGTTAGGGATGTGCTATTTATAGAACGTTTCGTTTATATTTGGAAATAAAACAAAACGGTTTTACTACTAACACGTTTGCTATTGCGACATAAGTTACTGTTCTTTACAAATAACTAGCGTTGTAGCGGATAAATATTATTTTATTTTATTACTTTACCGTTGACGTCTTCGTCTTTTATTTTAATTTTATTACCTTTATTACTTTCCCTGTTTTTTTTTTGTGTCTTCATTTTTATTAAAACATTCATCCAAACAACAGTGCTGGGGCCCAAGTCTGCTATTTTTATAAATTCAGTCATTCCAACACGATCCCATTGTCATGTTGCTAAAAGTTCGTAATCTGGTAAATTCATAATGGTCGATCATTGATCGGTCAATGTTCTCGTAATATTAGGTTGGGGAAAAAGTCTTTTCGCATTATAGTATGTATGAACTTGTAATAAAATCTCTTTGGCTATACTATTTGTATCTGGCTGGTTTTGGTATCATTGAAAGTTTAAATTTGAAAGAACAAAATCACACATTTTCCTAATTTGAATTTGGAATTACCAAATTCAAATTAGGAAAATGTGTGATTTTCATTTGTTTTTCGTACTGTCAAGATGAGTGAATCTAATGAAGAAATTCGATACATTTTAAAATTTTACTACATAAAAGGTAAAAATGCAACGCAAGCGAAAAAATGTTTATGGACCTAGTGCAGTGTCTGTGAGAGTAGCACAAATTTGGTTTAAGCGTTTTCAATCCGGGAATTTTGATGTCATGCACGTCGCTCTGGTCGCCCTATTACGGATAAAATGGATGCCATTTTTGAAAAAGTGGAGCAAAATCGGCATATCCGTAGTTACGACGTAGCTGAAGAACTGGGAATTGACCACAAAACAGTTTTGGCACGTTTCAAAAAAACTGGATACACAAAAAAGCTCGATATTTGTGTACCTCACGAGCTCACTGAAAGAAACCTAATGAACCGTGTACTCATTTGTGATTCTTTATTACGACGTAATGAAACCGAACCATTTTTGAAGAAGCAGATAACTGGTGGAAGGTGATGAAAAGTGGATCACGTACGACAAGAACGTGCGAAAAAGGTCGTGGTCAAAGGCCGGTCAGGCTTCACAGACTGTGGCGAAACCCGGGTTAACTCGCAACAAGGTGATGCTGTGTGTGTGGTGGGATTGGAAGGGCATTATTCATTATGAACTGTTACCACCAGGCAGGACCATCGATTCTGAACTCTACTGCGAACAACTGATGAGATTAAAGCAAGAAGTTGAGAGAAAGCGGCCGGAATTAATCAACAGAAGGGGTGTGATTTTTCATCATGATAACGCTAGACCTCACACATCTTTAGCCACTCAGCAAAAATTAAGAGAGTTTGGCTGGGAGGTGTTAATGCATCCGCCGTATAGTCCTGACCTTGCACCTTCAGATTTCCACCTGTTTCGGTCTCTTCAGAATTCTTTAGGCAGTGTCAGGTTAACATCACGAGAGGACTGCCCAAAACCACTTGTCGCGGTATTTTGATCAGAAGTCCCAAAATTTCTATAGCAATGGGATCATGTCTGATAACTTTTTGCCATCTTGTAGGTAGCTACAAGATGGCAAAAAGTTATCGAACAAAATGGTACCTACATACTTTAGTTAAATGTAAATAAACTATATTAAAAAATGTTTTGAATTTTCTTAAAAAATACGAAGAAACTTTTTCCCCAACCTATTATAATTGTGTTATTATAATGGCATTGACGTATTGCCATTATTATAAAACCCATACCCATAGTAGAAATGTCATTCATTTGTCATTATGTACGAGATTACCAACTGAGCACTAGTCGGTGTAACAATTTCAATCCTTCTCCATTCGATGCTATTTCTTTCATCATCTGCTTTCACTATTTGCTTCCAGTCTAACCGGATGCAGCTGAATACTATTTTACATGGAGCGACTGCCTATCTGACCTTCACAACCCAGTTATTGGAAGGGTTTTAGTATGTAAAGATGGTCACCCATCCACGGACCAACCATGGCAAGCGTAGCTTAACCTGATCGATCGATCCGTGCGGCTGTTATTACTTTAGTGCTTAAATGCATCTACATTTTGATTTATACTTAATATTGTCCACCTTCTTCTCGGTAAGAGAAGAAGGGGCAAACTGAAAAGAGGTAGCTTTTACTGTTTGCCCCTTTTTCTCTTCTATAACCAAGATGAAGTGGTATAACCAAGATGTTAGGAGTAGGATATTTTTATTTGCTCTTCAGATGGACGAAGTTAGAAATCTTATGAAATTTTAAACTTTGTTTTCATCACAACATCTTCACTTTCGACTATGCTTATTTATTAATTTAAACATATCTTTTGTCTAATTATTAACTAAAACACTGTCTAAACCTTTGTCGTATGAGATGCTGGGATGTTCTCCGTGGGAACTCACGAGCAAAATGATGAGATGATTTAAGTAAACAAGTATTATATTTGATATTACTGTCCACTAATAAATAACACACTGCGGTTACCGATCCACTCATGAATATGTATTATGCCAATGTTCCCACAGAATAGTACATTGTAATCATCTTTGGTAAACTTTAGCGGCGGTATTTATGAATCTGAAGAGATGAAATTAATGAAGCTGCAAGTTTCTTGACGGAAAAGACACTATCTCGATGCAGTATTTGAGATCGCAGAAGAATAGCAGCAAGTATTCTTCCAGCTACCGGCCTACTTCGGTATTTAGTTAGATAATTTTTGTTTTGTAAAAAGTACTATGTTGTAGTTAGTTAGATTTGATGAAGCTAATAGAGTTTTTGATCATCGTCGACGAAAAGTTGCAGTTCTATCTCAGTACAAAATAGGTGCATTATTAATTGAAAATAAATTTCAAAAGTTTCACGTGATTTGCGTTGGTTTTAAGTGTTGGTAGGTACTTTGGTAAACATTAAAAAATAAATATACTAGGTATCCAGTTTAGTATTCGCTATTAATACATGTAAGATCAAAGCTTTAAAAACCAGAAAAGGTTGATTAAAAAATTAATAAGTAGTTTTTAATAATATGAATGAATGATGGATGACTTACCACCAGTTCCCCAGAACAGCTTGCACTAGAAGAAGTAAGGAGCACAAAACTTTCCAAATAAGCTTCATAGTGCCAAATAACTATACAAAGTCACTTTACAAACATCCTATTTTAGTAAAACACTCGTACAAAAGTTTAACTCTGAACACTTCACATTAACACCGCAAAATTTTAAACAAACTAAAACTTTAATTTTTAACCGCAAAACTCAAATATAAACCAAAATAACCACTCAAACAAAAACCACAAAATAAAAATGTAATCACTGTAATGTAAACAGAAAAAAATACGAAAAAGAAATAAAAACTTTTTAAACAAACTTTTGCGAAAGTTTACTTTTGCCGGGCACTCTTTTAAAAAACAAAGCTATCAACCCAAGATTCCATAGAGCGTTTATTAAAATTCGAACTGTTTGAAAAAATCGAAAAAAGATTTTGTGTGCAGTCGTTTCCGTTTAGACCCGACGCGCTTGCGATCCGCGCGCATTGAAACACAAAACCAGACTGGCTTGCTTTAAGCCGTTTGTAAGTATTCCATAGGATTCTCAGTAAGGGGAAGGGTCGAATCGGAGGGCGTGTAGATGCAGTATAGTGCTGCACGAATTCATCCTTCCAAGCCCTTACTACGATCTACGTAAACTTTAGAGACCGGAATGCCGGTGTCTCGCGAAATGTCAACGTACGTTTACGCAAAATAATCATCGAGTTTTATAAAGTTGCGACAACATGTAGTAACTTTGTGTGCTGCAGAAAAATGTCTGCGATCATCAATTGTGAGCTTATCCTCAACTCATGAGTTTAATACGGTGAGTTATTACCATTTTTCAAATTGATTTGCTGATCGAAAGATAGGATTTAAACGCGTAAATGTCAAACAAATTGTATTTATTACGAAAATTATGTTAACCGTTCGGGATTTAAAGCCACATATATTTTGGTTAAGCCTTTTAGAAGTTTATGTTTAAAGCGCTGATGGTCCTAGATAATGTTCTGACTAAGTTTCTAATAATATACCCCTATATTATATTAAATAAACGCTGCTTAAAGTTAATTAATGATTAGTGACTTTTTTGACGTTTAAATGTCTCTTAACTTTAATCATCGATTAAAAATAAACACCATAATGTCTAAGAGATATAAATTCAGTATTGAATGAAATAAATATTACAATCACTTTACGTTTATGGTGATATCCTTGAATTAATTTGCTACAAACATCTTCATAGTGCACTATTCAAGCGTCGGTGTTTTGCAAGGTAGCATTGTAGGTCCTTTACTGTCACTTACAAAGACATTAACGTTCTTAGCCAGATAAACAATAATCATCTATCAAACGACATATTATTATAATAAATAGAAAATTAACATTTCACGCGATTCTAATTAAACAAGGACCTAATTTGGTATTCGAATTTTATCATAGATCTGCGTAGCTGGGTAATTAAATTACCCTTATTCGTGCAAAAGTAAAAGGTATTTTGAAACTTTTTGTTTATAGTCCATCCAAAAAAGAAATCTTCTGTATTTGCTTCCTATTAAAGATGTTTATTAAGATATTCACATAACATAACACATAATCAGCCTGTAATGTTCCCACTGCTGGGACACAGGTCTCCTCTTTCTGTGAGAATGAGTGGGCCGTAATCCACCACACGGGTTGGTAGATGTGACATGTCTTCGAATTTTAAGTTCTAGGACATGCCGGTTTCCTCACGATGTTTCCTTCACCGTTTTGAGAGCAGTGGTGATTAAATAATATACACAAAGTAAAGCGCCTGTCTGGGTTGCTGGTGCTCTATAGGTATATTAGAATGATTAAATTAAGATGGTAAGCAAAACACTCTTGCGCAAGTTATAAAATAATGCTGAGTGCAGATATTTAATACGCATTATTTGAAACAAATCTACTCATTAGTAGGCTTAGAAAAACAGACAAACAATTATTTATATTAATCCGACACGGCAACTTTTTTTTCAAGTATCAGTGTTTATAAGAAATCAAATTTCATACCTATAGCAAAAAATAAGACTGTTGTATGATGAGAAAGTTAAACTTATGTAAACCACCCTTAATCAAAATGCTCACCTTTATAAGACCATACTACACGTTTTAAAAACTTCACACATCGCTTTATCAGGCAAAGCTTTTAGCGGATAAAAACTATTAGCAGATGTCTTCAGTAACATACCTTCACAACTTCAACCCATAACTAATTTTAGAGAGCCGATCTAAAAAACCCACGGAGGGTAAAAAACGATAACAATAGGGCTTACCTGCAGCCATTTTGTTTCCCGTGTTTACGATCGCAGTAAAACTGTAATTGCAGCAGATCAAACGGACCGACAGGCTGACTTAACTGTATAGAATATTGTAATATCCATTCTGCGGTCTGAATTCTATAAAGAACACAATAATGAACTTAACGGCGAAGAAAATAAGGAAAATAAAAATGTTATTTATACGAAAAATAAAGATGGTGTTATAAATGCAACTGGTGCATTGTTAGATGAGTTTAAACTTAAAACTGTTAGAAATAAGATCAATTGTGCAGTTGATACAATATGATGATTTTTGCAACATGATCGCAAAGATGTCAATTCAGATTTAGATTTACGTATATCAGTGTTAAATTCAATTGTATCTGATGGTGTTAAAGTTGATAATTGGATGACAAATTTGGATCAAGCTGAGAGGAATGTAACTCGATTTTCTAAACAATTTTAAGTATTTCAAGACAATCATTTAAGTTGGAAGTACGACATGCGATAGGAAATAAATAAACTGTTTCGGAGTAAGCGAAGGGTGTCAACACACTATTGAATTATCTTTTTGCATTCAAAGGTTTTTTGCTAAACGACGTTGACAAGTGGAGATAAATAAAAGCAGATAAAAAGGGTGCTATAGAAGTATATTTTAGTAGCAAGGATCAATTATTTTGACCCTTTACTTATTTGCCTTCAGGGCGGAGATGGAATTAATAATAAGCTAAGTACAATGATGAAGATTTTATAATATCTTTGTAATTGACTCATGTAGACCGATAGTAGCATAGTAGACTTATTTACAAACACTAAAACTATTTAGTACATTGTTATTTCAAACGTAGACACGTCTGTCGTAGTGAATTCGAAGTTCATGGAATGTTTAAATTATCAGAATATGAATGAGGTATACGAACGAGGTAAAAAGACTATAATAAGGATCCATATGGGCATAATTCAGAATTAAAATAAAAAGTCATTTATTCAAACTAGGCTGAGAATGAGCGTTTTTCGAACGTTCAAATTATATAAGACAGTCCCCCTTTAGCTGGGAAAAAGAAGTGGCGCAACAAAATCAACAATCAAAATCGCCGAAAACTATACTCAAGCTCAAAAAAAAAAAACTAAATGTCGTCAATTCAAGTAAGCCTACTCCGAAGCGCTAAACCGAAGTATCGGCCAAATGTTCGGCTGTTTTATATCTTCCAAAGTTTCCTTTTAGGACTTTGAGACCCGACTTCAAGTCACAGTTTTGACTTTGGATTATCTCTTCGACAGTATTTTTTTTTCGCCGTAGTCAGCGATAGTAAAGAAACGATCGAACATTCTGCCGATACTTCGAATTTATGTTCGGAGTAGACTTGTTTGTGACTTGATTTCATAAGCTTCTTCATTAGAATACTAGAATCAACGTACAATTGTTGCAATTTTATAATTATCCCAAAAATACTTGCTTTGAAATTATTTGCAGACATTGTCTCATCCCTTTTTATTTATAAAACTGATCCAAGGTTTGTCTACAATAGCTGCAAACGAGCAATATACTCGCCAATTGTTGTCAATCTACGTTAAAAGTTACAAGAATTGTTTTGCACCATTATTTCATTAGAGCGTGCTAGAAATATTTCTGAGTCGATGTCATGTCATATCGTGCATGGAGTAACGATGTTCTTTGTTCCATTATGTGGTATACAATGTTATAGACTTTTATGCAGTGGAAAGAATTACTGTGTTGTGTTGGATTGCTCGTGAATTGACTCGTGTAATTACATTTTTTTTTTCTAAATAATTGAGTAGTCATCTCAACACCTCTCTCTCTTGAATTTGTATATATATATATATATTTATAATATAGGTATATGTTATAGTAAATATGTATGTCTATTATAAGTTTAAACCCTATAATACAAGTCCGCCTTTTGTGTGTTAAAAGTTTAAACAAATAAATAATTTTAGTTACTTTTTGCTATTCTTTAACAAAGGTGTCAGCACCCTAATTGCGTAACACAGTTTGAATCGGAATCGGAATGATTTTGAAGTATATTGCTAATCCATTGCATCATAAGTTATAAAAAATTATCTGCTCAACAACGTAAATAACGCAATGAATGTTGTTGAACTATCAAATTGAAACCGATTCCTTCTGATAGTGTGTTACGCAATTAGCCCACAGTTTGCATATATTTTGGCATAGCGACAAATGGGTTTACTTTTTGCGCTACAGACCTCTAGTTTGACCCTAGCTCAAAATAAATATTTGGAACTAGAAAACTTTGAATAACTCTGATGTTTGCATCAATTAAAAATAACCTACCAAAAAAAAACGCGTTATTAGAAAATGACAAATAAGTTTCTCTTAGTAAACATAAAGCTGAAACAGAACACAACCATCTCAAGCTCAACAAAACACATCGACTTCCACGAAAGCAAACAAAATCTAATAGCTACAAACTGGCATAAGTCAATACATTAAACTTGTTAGAAGAAAAGTCACTGAAACATCTGCCAATATCCTTTGCAGCTCATAAAACAAGAATCGTTCAGAAAGTATTAAAGATAAGGGTGGATGTGACAGCAAATATAAGTTTGTCATACGGTAACTGCCAATTACGTCTGATATCTGTGTAGTAGACGGAACGACGGCAAAACAATAACATAAAAGAATCGATATTGCGAGATACAAATGAATAATCTATAAATGCCTTTAAGACATTGATTGGAAGACTTAGCAATAGGATAGAGAAGGACGAACAAGATTTTATTACCAAAATTAGTACTATAGCATCAGATAAGGCAGATCTATTGTCAGTTGACTTTATGCACAGATGGAACAGATAAGTCAATAAATAATAACATTTATCAGCGGCTTAGGACTAAAGCTGCAGTACATCCATAGCTATGACCTCTTGCTTGCTTGGGTTAGCTATCTAATAGAATTATAGTGGACAAGATATTTCGATGTGCACATTGGAATCCCTTAAAACTATTGTACTTTAGTCCAAAATGATAATAGGTACTTGAGTACTATTATCCTTAGTCTGCCCAGACTACAATATTTAACAATCTGAATTTAAATAAACTAGAACTTTACCCTTTTACGTTTCATATACTAAAATCACATCTTTAACTCTTCGCTAGGAATACTTTCTCCTGTTTATTTTCATTGCTCTCTACTGCCACCTCTATCCATTGCTAACTCTGTGCACAAAAGTTAATACGATCCAGTTATTAGCCGAATAATAACTCGACATATTCCATAGTCAGCCAGTTTTCTTCGATATCATCTCTTACTATTTTTATTTTATTCATAGGGATTGTCTCTTTATTCTTTTGTTTACTTCGAACAGGATCTGCTTTTAGTAATATGTGTGTTTTTGTTTTTTGTAAGGAACTTTCGTCAGCAAAGTGAAGGTTAGAAGGTAAATCATTGGACGAATATGGATTGGATGTCCTATTTTCGGTTGTCTCCATGAAGAATTGGGTCAAGTAAAGAATAATAAGAATAAGAATAATTTATTTTTGCAAAAAGAAGAAATACAATGCGTTACGTTAATATGATATAACATTTGTGCTCAATTTTTGTGAATAATGACCCCGATGCTAGGAAAATCCTGTGTTATAGGGTCCATCCATTTGTCCGCTAAGATTATTTCACAATATTAGGAAATCTAAAACGTGTAACAGCAGCTGGTGGATATAAACAATATCTGATCTATCTTTATGCCAATAAACGCATTTTTCTTTCTTTCTTTGTTTTTCTTTCTTTCTTTATAGTGATGATGATTGGTGATTAATAGAGCGGTCAGGTTAGGTACAGTTTACTGGGGTACTGAAGTATAGTTACTCGTGGCAGCTGATTTAATATCAGCTTCCACGAGTAACAATACTTCAGTACCTAACTCCGGTACACTGTTAGTCTCGTTTCCAACCTTGCTATCTCGCTAACCATTTCATGGCATGCGTTATTTTCGGATAGCTCGAAAGAAGAAGGAAATAATGCTTGCAATTATTTATTAGGTTCCACTACCCTTAGTAACATCTACTTAGGCTTATCTAAATTATTCTGATAGTTCATAATGATTACCCTGATAGTAGAATAGAACCAGATTTGTATCGCAGAATGCGGATGCATCCAATTGGTTGGCTGGATACCGGGAACCAACTTCTCACTACTTCACACTATGCCATCTAGGTTTAAAGGTTTTCTTTGAACCGTTTGCGCATAAAGTCTGATAACAAGGTTCGGAAAAGTCATGACTCAAAGGAAAAGCTTTCAACTAGTGACATGGTTTGATTAGGACTTGAAATATGTTGTATGAACAATTGGGTAATAATACCTAGATAACTTATTCAGCGTATATCAGAAAAGTGTGACAGGCCAGGTAAGGTCCGCTTAATCTGTTCTGATTATTTCATCAAAAGACCATTGAGACACCAATCTACATGCTCTTTACATGATCTAACCAAAATTATGTCTGGACTTGTCTTGGAGACTGTAACCTCTGAGTTTATTTCGGCCTTTCTTCTCAGAGTAATCAGATAGGAAACGGCGACCTCATCTAGTTTTTAAAATATGATTGATGTGTAAAAGTGTTTGTACAAACCTACTTACAGAAATAAAATCATTTATCATTATTATGTGGTCAATTTTAAGAGTGTGGTACAGACTCAACAATTACCTCCATGGGACCACCATCGTAATCGCGAAAAAAATATCAGCTGTCACATACATTTGGGTCGAGTAGATATTGACGTGTTCGTTCCATGGAGATAGTTGTTCAGTTTGCTGGTCTGTACCACACTCTTAAATATGACCTCACATTGCTGATACACGTTGTATTCTACTAACGACCCGCCCCTTCATCTTTATAAATGTATCATTATCATATTTTAAGTAGTTTTATATTAATAATATATATCATACACATAAACTTTCCGGAATGAATTCGCTATTCTAATGCTTGCTCAAGGATGCATATCCGGTACGGCTCTAATAATCCTTCCATATCCCAAGGGCACGTCTTCCCTACCATTATCGCGCCCCCCGGTCTTCTACTCTTTATGGGACTACATGAGGCTCCAGAGGCTAGTGTGAATCTTTGGGTTCATTCGAGTAATGGAGTCTGGTTTAACCACGCTGGAGTCGGTGCATTTCATTCATTCATTCAAACGATGGTGAAAGCCGCACAAAATTCGTTGTGCAGTTTGAAAGAACAGCGCAGTCACACGGACAAACAATAAAAGCCACTTTAATTTACAATATGTATCGATGCTGATTTTTAGGACGTGCGATCGTGGTATCGGCCGCACTCGATGATGGGGCCCGCTAGGCATTGCGGGCTGATACCAGTCGGGGGTGCGACGAATGTACAAGTATCTCCCGGGCCCCCGACTCATGGTACTAGAAGGAACAGTGAGGTTTTATTCGGTAGGAGTTCGACATAACCCTCCGTTCTTCCCAGACGGAGGGTATCCATAAGAATATCCACAAACAAATAAAAAGAAGGTACTATTAAGCAAATGAGCTGCTTAAGTAGTAGTGGGCAGGGCACATTGTTCGCAGAACGGATGGCCGATGGGGCTGAAAAGTTCTGGAGTGGCGACCACGTACCGAAAGACGTTGGAAGGCCTCCTGCAAGGTGGCCCAATGACCTTGTGAAGGCCGCAGGAATCCGCTGGATGCGGACAGCACATAAACGGTTGAAGTGGCGGTGCTTGGGATAGGCCTATGTCCAACAGTGGACATCTTTCGGCTGAAACTATGAGATTAGCAAATAAGTCAAAGTCAAAGTCAAAGTCAAACCATTTATTTCAAATAGGCACATAAGAGGCACTTTTGAACGTCAAAATTTACAAAAAAAATAGAATTGATTCTAGTTGCCCCTTCCAAAAGGTAGTTTCGTATGGAGAAGAATGGGCAAGAAACTCCACCGGTACTCTTTTAAAAATGTTTTACAATATTTTGTTTGATTACATTAATTATATGATTATATGTGAAGACGATGCACCTAGAATAAAATTACTATACCATAATAGGTAAAACGAATTAAAAACTAAGCAATGAAAAATAACTTAATTATTAGATAGATACGTGGTGTTCACATATTTACAAACATCATACAAGTATGTTTTTATAAAAAAATAAGTCAGTGTGTGAGTATAGGTTATCACAGAATGTAAAATGAATATCATAAAAATAACAGATTTTACCATAAAAATAGCAACCAGTTTGATTTTGTCTAGACTCTAGATTGTCCTATGGAGCTGGACCAGCATGTTTCCAAGCATTCCTGTCCTGGATATAATCCTCTAACTTGTAATATGCTTGTTTACAAAGTGTACTTTTAATATGTGTTTTAAATTTTCTCTCATTTAATTTCAATACATCACAAGGTATTTTGTTGTAACATTTAACACAGTACCCCATAAAAGATGTATGTACTTTAGATAATCTGAAAAATGGTTGATCTATTTTATCTTTATTTCTAGTATTAAAATTATGTCTATCGCTTATCTTGTTAAAAATATGTAGATTTTTCCTTACATACATAATATTTTCATAAATGAATTGGCAAGGTACCGTCATAATATTAATCCTTTTAAATAGTTCCCTAAGAGATTCGCGGCGACGGAGATTATAAATTGCTCTGACAGCCCTCTTTTGCAAAATAAAGATGGACTCAATGTCAGCAGCCCGACCCCACAGTAAAATGCCATACGACATAATGCTGTGGAAGTAACTAAAATAAACCAAACGCGCGGTTTCTATATCTGTTAGCTGTCTTATCTTTCTAACAGCATAAGCGGCCGAGCTTAGCCGCCCCGCCAGAGAGGTTATATGTGGTCCCCATTGCAGTTTCTCGTCTATAGTGATTCCTAGGAAAACCGTTTGATTAATAAATTCCAGTTTTTCTCCGTTCAATATGATATCACATTCGCTACTTCTAACATTAGGTAATTTAAATCTAATACATTTGGTTTTTTTTTCATTTAATACCAAATTATTTACCGTAAACCAATCTTGGACCTGAGGAATAGAGTTATTCACTTCGTCAAGATTTTGTGATCGTCGATCTATTTTAAAGATCAATGATGTGTCATCAGCAAATAACACCATCTTCGGTTGATTTTGAAGTAAATACTATAATAATACACCGATGATCATCTTAATGTAATGACTACGTCTTTACATACTTACAACCCTTGTCGAAGAAGACGAGAACATTTTCCAGCACAATTTTCTTAATTGAAAAATGTATTAGGCTTCGATGCAGCACAGGAAGTTTGATCCAGTTATAGTAGGCGTTAAAATTTCTCAAAACAACCATTCTTCATCCCCTGACTCACTAATCTTATTCAAAATAGAATCTCATCACAAACATATGACTGTATCCATCCGCACTACGTATTGGTAAATGGTAAGTAATAGGAGTGGTTTTACGGCGGCCTGGTGCGCAAGTATGGCCCGAATAATAACATACTGCTCAGGTGAACGGGCGTCGTTTACACTGAACTGATTTTTTATGTAGGGAAGGGGAGGACGGTGTCGATAGCTTTTGGGAGAACTATGTCGATACTTTTGTGGGTCAGTACCTTCACTACAAGGCCAAGATTAATTGTGAAACATGACTTCACTGCTTATAAGTTTAATGATATAATCACATTAGGTGCTGTACGTAATCGACGATCACGTTATTTATAACGTTATTCAAGCGTCAGGTAGGCATTGCTGCTCCTATTACTAACTTGAACTAGAGCCACATCTCATTGGCATTGTCTGTATTATAATAGGCAATTAAAAAGACCACCCATGCTTGTAACACGTACTTTTCTGCATTAGTTATCTCATAATACGGTTTATCTTGACTAAAGTACAAAACCTATTTTTAAATGACATATATACAGTAATATCTAAATAGTATCTACATGAGCCTTTGTATATCAGTGTAAGATTGTGAGAACCGTTGGATCCATCGGTATTATTTCCGTTAGAGGTTAGACTATAAACTGTCGAAAAATTGTGAACTGCGTGAAATGGGTTTGGTTACTTTAGAACTGTGACAAACCGCGCGCGAGCCGAGCGAGTGAAGCGAGCGATGCCGCGGCAACGGCCGGCGAGTGCTACTTCCAAGTTGCTCGCAGCTAGGCAGGCTATTTAGTATTAGTGCAAGGTGTCTTCCATCGCAAGCAAGTTTAATACCAGTTCATAATTTGTCGGATTCACATGGATAGATTATAAACTATCGAAAAATGTTTGTTCACAATTGTTCGACAGTTTATAATGTAACGGAAATAATACCGATAGACTATAAATTAACGAAGTTCATCATATAAACGGGCACTTATATAAAATTTCAATTTCCTTCTTTTATCGTTCATATCAGGTTACATCATTTCATAATACGATTTGTAAGCAGTCAACATTCTATACAGTTCGTACTTATGAGATTATGCAAAACCCAGCCATAATGTTTATCCATATTTTACTACGCCTAGTTATATCATTCCTGTGCGGAATTAACTCATTACGTTTATATTTACGAGTATATCTTGTGAAATTATATGAATGAGAAACATTTAAGCATTGATTTTGAATTTAATTTACGTGCATATAATTTCTAGACTGTAAGCTAGATGTAAATGGTCATAGTAATTTCTAATCATAGCCGTGTCTTTGCCTTACTGTTAATTCCAATCTATTTATCACAGACTCCACATTTATATTTACCCTGTAATGACTGCATTCTATCGACACAAGTATCAAATATCGATTTATATGCAACGTTCACCAAAAAAAAAAACATCGATAAATTCGGAACCACGTCTTTCCCAACCCTAGCCCTCTATTTATTTATCAAAATACTGGCTTGTATCAGCGGTCAATCATCGCAGTGTTTTCCTATCAATCACCACCCCAAACCAGACTTATCCGTCTTTATAAAACACGCGGGTAAACTTTAGAGTGTATATTGTACGTTTTAACTACCAATTAATATGTTTATCTCTATATAACTATACTAATTTACTGCCCTAATAAAAGTCGCAGTGAATTTTGTTTGCGGAATTTTAAGTTTTTCTATTTTTTCTAGGCGTTGATTGGTTTGACCTTATTACTGGCACCTTTTTAGAAATGACGTAGAGTGACGTCATTTTTCCGCTTTGAAAGGTTAGAATTTAACGCGGGAATTTAATTAAAATATCTTGTTACTTTAAAGTAAATTGTAAAGTGATTTACCTATTTTTATTTTTAGCCAGAAAAATATTGTATTAAGTACTTTGATGAAAAAAACGAACATTGAAACTAATTTTTTAATAAATAAAATTAAAATTAGATAAGTTATTAATGAAAGAGGTCATATTTTAATATTTTGAAGGCAAAGGAACACAGGAAGACCCCAAACTTTAATATGATGTGATTACATCATACGAATCGAAAATCACATAACTTGAAATACCCTGGTTTTCGTCACTCCATGATTCAAATAAAACAATGTAAGTTTCTATTAATATTAAATGCGCAATCAGATTGTGAGTTTAACGTCAAGAGTTCATTGTTTACATTATAATGAAAAGTTGGAGTATAGACTAAACAATATTGATGTGTGAAGGATTGAATGAAGTGTGTTTATTTTACTAACTCAAATCCATACTTATTATCGGGCTATGATTTTGTAGTGACGACTTCTTTGAGTGTGAAGCTAGAAGAATCATGATGTTTTTTTGTATATTATGGTTCATCATTCATCCTTCCGCACTGATCCTTATTTATTATTATTGTACCTATTTATTCAACTCACATCTTTCACACAATCCTTCCATTGTTTCTTTGGTCTTCCCTTCCTTTTACTGTATGAGCTTGAGATCTTGTTATGGCAGCTCAAAATGTACAAACAGGCTGAAGCATAAAAGACAAAGAAAAATATAATCGATATATTCAACCAAAACCAAGAACATGGTTAACCAAAATAGGCGTATACGACCAATACTACAAACTACAATCATTCACCAACGTTACCCCTCAATACCCATTATAATGTTCCACGTTCAAACAATAACCGTTCAGTCGGCCATGTTGTTCCGATGACGTTTCGACGGCCGCCATCTTGCATCGGGTTGCATTTGAAATGAGAACAAAGCACTTCGAGTTTCCGCACAATAGAATGGAAGTGATATGGCGACCGCTAATTCGAGGTTTAATTCGAGACCACACAAGATGATGGATGTCGATCATTCTCTGATAGGTATTGGTAGGTTTGTGTGAATCGTGTCATGTGATTGGACGTGATAGAGCATTTGTTTGTTTGGTCTATTGTCAAATTGCACTAGAGCAAATAAAATGCTTCGATCCAAAATTTACTGAATAAGATAAATTAATCATGCATTAAAATACTAACAGAGCAATTATTATGCATAGGTACTTACCTACTTACCTCAATCAATCTGCCTAGCCTTTTTGAAAATCTACTATTATTTATGTAAGTAGGTTTGTACAGACACTTTTACCCGTCAATCATATTTTAAAAACTAGATGAGGTCGGCGTTTCCTATCTGACCTACTCTGAGAAAAAAGGCCGAATCAAACTCAGAAATCTCTTTTAAAGTCCAGACCTAATCTTGGTCAGATCATGTGCAGACCATGTAGTAGATTGTTGTCTGAAATAGTCTTTTGAGGAAAGAACCACACAGATTGAGTGGACCTGTCCAGTCAGTGCCCGGATTTGTCAGTAATGTTAAGTGTTAAAAATTACTTTAATTTCAGATTAGGATTTCTAATATTCAGTTTCGGTCAAAAGATGCTATTTATAAAAGCATCAATAATATAGTGTCATGTTATAGCCCGTGAGAGTACAAAACAAGTATCACACGCGATGTCAAGCTACTACTAAACATGACTAATAGTGTTGTCAATATATCGATAGGTTTATGATCGGATTAATTTGTTTAATTCTGTGAGAAGGGCGCCTGGTGGGCCCACCGCCGATGGGTGTAATTAATTGCGTACCATGCGATTCCGATGGAAAGGCCGCACGAATATCGAAATTACGAGGTGCATTTAGACTTGCGACTTTAAGTCAATAGTAATTCTGACCTAGGACTGCAGTTAGAACTATTCATTATTAAAAAAAACCGGCCAAGTGCGAGTCGGACTCGCGCACGAAGGGTTCCGTACCATTAACTATTGGCAAAATCACGTTTGTTGTACGGGAGCCCCCCTTAAATATTTGTTTTATTTTAATTTAATTATTTATTTTGAAAGTGAATATATAACTAAATATTCTGTGAATATTTCAAGCGTCTACCTGGTGCCGTTATCAATTTCGAGCAAAAACGTGCAAAAAAATCACGTTTGTTGTATAAGGGAGCCCCCTTAAATATTTATTTTATTCTGTTTTTTAGTATTTGTTGTTATAGCAGCAACAGAAATACATCATCTGTGAAAATTTCAAATGTCAAACTATCACGGTGCATGAGATACAGCCTGGTGACAGACGGACAGACAGACGGACAGACGGACAGACAGACGGACAGGCAGACAGACAGCGCGGCGGAGCCTTAGTAATAGGGTTCCCGTTTTCCCTTTGGGTACGGAACCCTAAAAAACGAAAATTCAGTTTAGAAGTGAAGGTTGTTTTATAAATATCTTACAGCACTTTTATAATATTAATTGTGAATTAAGGTGCCTCTCAACTCTTGCCCTTATATATCCCAATTTATTAGGGGTCATATATCATCTTTCAGTCAGTTCATCCATCATTTCTTTGGTCTTCCCCTGCTCTTTTATATAGCCATCAAAATCAAAATATTTTATTTCACATAAACCTACATGGGCACTTATGAAACGACAGAAGCTAGGTGCACGGTTCCAACTGGTCGTATCCTATGGAGAAGAGCCGGCAAGAAACTCCACGGTTACTCTTTTAAAAAAAAAGTGGGCTTTTACAATGTTTTCAAGTTACAGTGTTAATAGGTATGGGAGGACATTGTAGGCCCGTCAACAAGTACCAAGTACTTAACAAAATAGAAGATGGTTTACAAAGCTACAGTGTATTAAGCCTACGACGTTCTCACATTCACAAATTAAAAAAGAATCTATATAAAATATTACTAAAACTAAATAAAAATAAAAACCTACATATTTAAACCAAATTACAATGACATCCGCAATCATACTCAAAACTTTCCTCACGCCATATTTCTGTTGTGCAATTAAGTACCTTGAGATTATTATTCCCAGAATACTTACCTTAATATAACAAACTCATTTCATATAAAAATTATCTACCATTTTTTTGTTTCGTACCCCGAAGGGAACTTCGAAAACATCGTATAAGGAACTTGAACTTTTTAAACTCCAAAGTACCGTTCACAAAAAACCATAATCTATGCAAGTAAATTGGCAACTTCCTCTATTCTCCATGTCTGAGTCCTAGACAACGCGCAACGCTATCAGGAGCTAGCAAAAGTTGGGCCCCATCACTAAAATCCGCAGGTTATTGTGGCACGTCCCTATCTGCGGTCACCGGCGGACATTATCCGCGCACCGGTGCGATATCCGCGCGACCGCCGTAATAAGAAGTCAATATTAGTTGGGCGGGCGGATTTGTATAGGATGGAAAGTGTGGAGAGGGACCTATTTGGGGTATGTTTTAAAGGGTTTGATTACAAAATAGAATAAATAAATTGATCGTGCGTTTGGAAGATTGATAGGGACATCTTTTTTTTACTTACAACGGTTTTCCGAAAATCTTATATATACATATACTTACTACACAAAAAAAAAATAGTTCTTGTATCACATCTTGGGTCGTACCATATCATATCATATCATGATATGATAATGATACCATATCATGTCATATCATATCATATCATCGTAGAAGTTCACTTCAATCTTAAAGGACATAACCAGTGGGACTACGGGCGCCTGCCTAAGTGTCAAAATCAATGTACAGCAAATTATGTTTTATTTTTGCAATAATTGTTGTATGAAAGATTGGTGCAGATATAAAAGTTTCACGGTTCTAAAAGTTCAGGAAACTGATAAAAATAAAGATAATTCATGAAATAACTCTGCTTTTCGTTATGAGATGGCACTAGGCATTGTGGTTATCGAGTATTTAAAGAATGATTTTCTACTATTTGAGACGCCATCGAGGCGCTAGTTTTTAACCGACTTCCAAAAAGGAGGAGGTTATATGTTCGGCTGTATGTTTTTTTTTTTTTTTTTAATGTGTGTTCACCGATTACTCCGTCAATTGTGGACGGATTTTGAAAATTCTTTTTTTGTTTGAAAGGGTATGCTCCCGAGGTGGTCCCATTGCCACCAAATCAGAATCTGATGAGGGAATCCTATGGAAATCGAGGGAAATCCTCAAATTTTATAGGCATACCTATAGCGATTTGTGTATTTTTTATAGTAACTCGTGCATTTGCACTCGAAAAGCACCATTTGGTGAAGTGGAACTGATGATGAAGACCACAGATGGCCACCGGAACTACTTAATAATAAGTATTTCACCGTTGCGATTCGATTACGCACTTTAATATGGTTGCTAAGCAATTTATGCTCTTCTAAATGCATATGGTGAAGTCACCATCAGTTCTCCTGGTTCTTACCAGGAGAACTCCTCAACAATTAACGCCCCTGCATCGGGAAAAGCAATATTTTGTAAAAGGTGATGAGCATTTGACATTAGGCTATTGTAAATTGGATAAATTACAAACTGACCCACTAAAAAGTGAAAAATAAAAAACTTTTTACAAAAAAAAACAACCGACTTCCAAAAGAAACACTACCTACAAAGTGAAAAATAACTTTAATTTCGGAAACGGTGGCAAAAAACTAAAATGCAGATCAAAAGCCACCGACTTCCGAAATTAAAGTTATTTTTCACTTTGTAGTGTTTCTTTTGGAAGTCGGTTGTTTTTTTTTTTTTATACCATCAAAGGGAGAATTAAAATGAGCATGCTCAATCACATAAGAGATGAATTTATATTATAGCTAAGTATTACTGCAGCAACGATCTTCGCAAGATGGCTATTAAAGTGCTAAATATAATATATTAGAGCAATGTAATACATTTAAGAGCAGCTTAATTCCCGGATTTGGATGCTCGTTCGAACATGGTGACTTTCAAATCTGCTGAAAAATGAATCCTAAGCAGAAGTCCGTTCCACACAACCCACACCCCGGTGAAGCTCGAGGCACCCCGATAACAGGGCGAGTTTACACAACGCCAATTAGACTGGCCCCGCGGCATCCTCCGCTGTTTTCACTGGCTAATTGTATCTACGCTGCCGTGTGCACCGTACCTAGTCTGTTTACAACGCTGTGTGTATAAAGCCTTATGATTTTGTGTACGGTTTGTGTAACATACACATTATTAGTCCTTAATTAATAAATCTGTGGGGAGATGGTAAGATTTTGTGCTTTGTTTAGGGTTGTCAAGTTTTTTTTAAATCGTAATTTACATAAAAACAGAATAAATTGTTTTGTAGCGCGGTAATAGGATCATAATATATTTCTGGGTTAATGAAAAATGACACGGATTATTTTTTGCATTGCTAATATATGACTTTTTTTTTATGGTAGAACAGTAACTAGGGTATTCGTATTACCACCGCTTATTTTTATTATTCCCGCACACCAACATCGTCAAATCAACAGCTCTGCTTAACCCATCCAAGTCAGGATTCTCCAGTGTTCTAGCTCGCTTCGCTCGCTTGTGCATTCTCTTAGTAATATCACAACGTAAGCGTCAGAAATAAAACAAACCCGCCTTTAGCCCTTTAACCGTCATAACGATTTAGCAATCGGACAACAATGCCAAATAGTCAAAGTATTATTGGTAGAAAAAGATTTCTTTCATCATTAATCACTACAAAACCGATCACAAAGGACGTATTTTTTAAAACTTACAATTATTAAACGTGAAATTTGCATTTCACGTTTAATAATTGTATGTTTTAAATGATTGAGGAGAAGATGAATTAAAGTTTGTTTTCATTAACTTGAGTTTTTATTTTGAGTAGGTATATTTTAGCACGGTAGGTAGATTGGTAGTTGAAAGAAAAGTAGATTACCTAATATTAATCTTTTTTAATATTTAGTCAATGATTGATAGGTTCAAATAGCCTTTTAAAAAAAAAATACATGGAACGAATTTTTGATTTTAAAGCTGTAAAATCATGGTGGTAAGAGCATTCCCGTTGCCTGTTGGGTTAGAACTAATGGGGTAAAGTGAGGCCCAATTATTTTTTTTTAAACTGGAATGTCCTGATTTGGAAAGTTGTCCTGACTTGTTACCTAAGCTGGTATTGTGATTTTACGAAAAGATTGCAAGAGCGACCTCCAAAATTGCAGCAATTGAGCGTCCGCGCTGGGATAAGTTAGATTTTCTGTTTTTCTGTGTGATTTTGCCACATGAATGTAAAAATTAGACCAAGCCTGCAGCTTGAAGCCTTTGTAAGCCATAAAAAAATTGCATAATTTTTCATATTTTCATTAATTCCGGGCCTTTTAATAATTTGATATTGTGGATAACATTTTACGAATTATGCCGGCCAAGACCTGCATTATATAATACATACTTATTTTACACTTGGATCTTGATATTTTGGCCACAATACACGATTACTTGCACTTTACTGCATCCAATTAAATCGCAAAGATACGTCTAAATTATGGTCTAATTATCATTTCATTTGAGTTTGCTGTGACCAATAAAACTTATACCATATTAAAGGTCGTAAAAGATGTAACATAAATCGGCCGACATAATTATGAAATATGAAAATACCTTCTACTAATTCCCCTAATTCCTACCACTAATTCCAAAATGAAGTGTTTTCATCTTTTCATGCGATCGCTTCGTGTCAACTAGTGGGGATTTCTGGAAAAAATAATAACAATCCCCACTGGTGGGCATTTTTCGGTGGGGATTTCTGGAATAAATCTTAGTACCAAGTACTGCATGCAGGATTGCGCCAAGTATCTTTCGCCAAGGAGAGCGGGGTGAGGCCCTTGTCCACTGCAACCACATCTCGGTGCATCCCCACGTCAGTTTGATGGAAATATTCCCTGAGACTGCAAATCTTGCGGTTGTGGAGGGTTTTAGCATTTATTGTTACAGTAGCTGCGCCCCGTGGTTTCACCCGCATAACTCTCGATCCAGTAAGAATATCGGGGAAAAAAGTATCCTATATCCTAATCCAGGTCATGGTATACGCATGTGCCAAATTTCATCCAAATTCGTTCAGCCGTTTTAGCGTGAAAGGGTAACAAACACACTTTCGCATTTACCTATAACATTAGTTAGGGGATAGTGTAGGTATCATGTCTCGTAGGAATTAGGATTCTCAATCACATTATCCAACAAATTCCAATGTACACTAACCTTTACCACTCAAAGTGCATTATACTTGTCATAGTTTAGTACCTGCAGGCGGCACTTTTACACTTTATCGGTACGACAATATTTGCTTGTTCGCCCTTAGGTACTGTACACAAAGCATTCCTTGGTATAGTGGTGCTCAACCTGCGGCTGCGGTTTACATAATTATAACACAATGAATAAAGTGTTTTTACCCGATTGCGGCGAAGCCAAAAAAGAAGGGTTATGTGTTTGACCAGGGTCTGCAGTCTCGATATCGATAGCGATCACTTTACGACCGAAAAAAAAACTTGCGGTTGGGTTCGGGGATCGACGAGTATTTGAAACTTACGTAGGTAGGTATACCGGGTATAACATCACCAATTCACCATCATCATCGGTAGTCATCTGTCAGGCGACACATCATTTTTTTTTTTTCAATTTTAATGTATTTATTTTGAAAATTCATTGAGTCTCATTTTCAAAATCGCAAATAATGTGCGCAATATGGAACTATGCAGAAGTGTCTTGACGCTGCGTGAGCGTGCGTGCATCGCCGCCCGTTCGATGTCCACCGCGCACAGTGCGGATAGAAGCAGCAAATGAAATATTTTTTTGCTCCGTTGGTGTAATTGTTGTATGGTGTTCCAGTGGCTGGATAAATAAATAAATAAAATTTGTAGAGAACTGTTGTAAGTCGATTTAATTCCTGACAGTGATTTGTGTAGCTGAAAGAGTAGAGTCGTTGAGGATTCCGCTTCCACCTTCGGCCTGATCATCACTTACCATCAGGTGAGATGGAGGCCAAGCTTCTCCGTTGTAGACAAAAAAAAGAGTGCCTACGTTACAAAAAGTACACTGAAAGTCGGGCTGGTCCACAAATTCAAGGTCGCTCGGCGTGCTATGGAGCGGGCTATGCTCGGGAGTTTCTTTGAAGGATAAGATCAGAACTGAAGTTATCCGGAGTTATCGACATAGCCTACAGAGTAAGCAAGCTGAAGTGGCAGTGGGCTGGCCATGTTTGTCGAAGGACCTAAGGCCGGTGGAGCAGACGAGTCCTGGAGTAGAGACTGCGTATCGGCAAGTGTAGTGTGGGACGCCCCGCAGCTAGATGGACCGACGACCTTAAAAAGATGGCTGGGACAGACTGGATGCGGAAGGCGGAGGACAGGGTGTTGTGGCGCTGCCTGGGTGAGGCCTATGTCCAGCAGTGGACTGCTATAGGCTAAGTTGATTGATGTAAGTAGGTAGGTAGCCTGTGTGCCTACCTAATGGTTTCAGGACTCAAGTTTAGGATTCATTCATTGCAAATGTAGAAAAAGTGTAAACAAAAGCAGCAAAAACCATAGGTACTAGTCATCATCAGTCTCCTGCCCTTTTCCCAATTTATTTGGGGTCGGCGCAACATGTCTCTTCCATACTTCTCTATTAGTCGACATCTCGGTAGTCACTCCCTTTCTAGCCATCTTTCAAAATGTCATCGGTAACTAGTAGATACTATTTGGAATGATGTTGAGCGATTTATGAAGGCAGCAGTGGCGAAACCACCGTATAACACGATTCCTACCGGCTCCCCTTCGGAAATTCGAAAAACAACCACTCTATCGTCATTGAAAAATGGCTCAATCAGTAGTGTTTAATAATGCCAAATAATATGTATAATCACACAGCAGGTATTTAATACACCATACAATTAAAACACATTACACTTTTGTCTTTATATCCCAACAACAGAGCATTATGCTCTAAAATAACTAGCAGGCGCGTCCGGCTTGCTGTGAGTTCAGTGTCTATACAAAATAGACGTCGTCAGGAGGAGTTTATCTTATTGCTCCGGCTTATCTCTCTTATAAAATTACCCATCGCCACTGGAAGGCAGCCAGACAGCGTGGACAACGTAGGTACCTTATCAGTCAACCCACGGCAGTAGGTAGGTATAACACATAGCAGTCCTCATACATGTTGAGAACCTCTGCCCCAATGCTTTCTATCATTGCCGTCATTATGACTAATAAATTGCTTAGATAAAGCCCTTTATGGTTCCTGGTAAAGAATATCAATCGCAGGCGCCTTCCACCTGTCAGTATCGTAAATTGCGACTAAATGGTTAAGCATGGTCTTTTTTAGGGTCCCGTACCCAAAGGGTAAAACGGTAACCCTATTACTAAGGCTCCGCCGTCTGTCTGTCTGTCTCTCCATCTGTCACCAGGCTGTATCTCATGAACCGTGATAGTTAGACAGATGATGTATTTCTGTTGCCGCTATAACAACAAATACTAAAAAACAGAATAAAATAAATATTTAAGGGGGCTCCCATACAACAAACGTGATTTTTTTGCTCGTTTTTGCTCGATATTGATAAAGGCAGAGGTAGACGCTTGGAATATTCACAGAATATTTAGTTATATATTCACTTTAAAAATAAATAATTGAATTAAAATAAAACAAATAATTAAATATTTATTTCTCATACAACAAACGTGATTTTTTTTTGCCGTTTTTATAGATAATGGTACGGAACCCTTCGTGCGCGAGTCGGACTCGCACTTGGCCGGTTTTTATGGTAGTTAATCCTACCACCATACGTCCAATAATATGCAATATAACATTTATAAGGTCATTTACTAATTCTACGAAAGCGAAAACTCGTCTGTCACCCTCAGATAACCATTACTTAGGTCATATCATTTTTACATGTCATGCACGGACGTATTAGGGTTAATTCTTCAGTGCATTACTTATGTACCTAATACATGGACAGAGACTGTTATCCATATTGGGTAGGTATACCTACTATTATGTTAGGTATACCTACCCAATTAACATAGGTACTGCAATAATTCATCCATATTGGCAACTGGCTCTTCGCCGTAGCTTTTCCCCCGCGGATGTCGGAATGTATCTCACGAGAACCTACCTACTACCCGGATTAAAAGTATCCATGTCGAATCATCCATCATCAGTGTTAATACAGGTTATAAACTGTCGGTGAGTCAAATTTTCTGTTCAGCCGTTGATTCGCCAATCTGGAACATACATCCAGGGGCCCAAGTCTGCTATTTTTATAAATTCAGTCATTCCAACACGATCTCATTGTCATGCCATTGTCATTTTACTAAAAGTTCGTAATCTGGTAAATTCATAATGGTCGATCATTTTCTTTGCAATTTCTTTCAATGTAGTGTCAGTGGCCGACCATTGGAAATTCATAATGATGCCATTATAATAGTAGATTACCAAACTTGTCAAAATCAACAATTATGAAATCAATGATCGACCATTCTGACAATATTGTAATAGCAGACTTGAGGCCCTGGCATACAGACAAACGGACAAACATTCTAAAAACTACTTATATTTTCGGCATCAGACTTGTACCCAAGTAGCAATTACTTTTTTCAAAAATATTCAATGTACAGTTTTAACTTCGCTACTATTTTATTAGTTATATGTATATAGATTGGCTTGTATTGTTTTTGGGAAGTCCATCGTCACGATGACTATTTGTGATGAAGCGTGCCTGACTTCCAAGCATGGTAATTTTATTAAGATCAGTCTTACCACAAAAAATAAATAAAACAACGTTTAAATACGTGTTTAGTTAATCAGTGTCTAAGGGATAAACACTGCTTAAACAAGTGTTTAAAATTTCTTACCACAAATACATGTTTAACATCTAACTAACAAAACACTGCCTAAATTGCCGTATCTTTGTTTTAACTTGGCAATTCTCAGAAATGTTTCCTTTTACTCAGATTTCATTTGTTGAGCCTTTTTCTTTTCATTCGATTTTTTTTTTTGTTTCCGTTGTTAGTACGGAATAACTAAGCTAGAATATTGAAAATAGGTACTATTTAATTAATAAAAAGTCCGCCATCCATTGGTACCCATACGGCTGGTGTAGACATAAATGTAAAAAGTTTTATGTACATTAAACAACGGAACGGAACATACTTTTCAATGACAGTTCTTGCTTCTGACAAAAAGTCAAACGAACAAATAGACAATCGGTAATGACAATAAAAACTAAATACAATAACGAAAGGGCGCTTACCTGATGGCGGGCCCAGTTCTGTAAGGCACAGGCAACTTGAATTTGAGGATCTAAGCACCTACCACGAGAATCATGTGGAATATCATCTTTTATTAGGTCAACAATTTTTAGCGGCCGCCGAGCGTCAGATTCCCTCTATTCTTGGTGAATCATTTGATTCAATCACTCGATAATTTTTTTTTCTTGTTAATAAGTTTGATATAACTAAGCAATATGAGGATAGAGAATAATATTTGGTTTGTTATTCTATGATATGAATATGAAAACAAAATTTTATTTGTAACAAAAATCATTGATTATAATTTCTTCAAAGTAAGTATTCTGCGTATTGATTATTCTATGAAATGATAATTTATGAGAATTTTTTTATGTGAAACGAAATTCTATGAAACTATTTTCTATAAAACAACGTACAACCGTTAGTCATACATTCTATGTCGTCCATACAAAACCATGTTTAGCCGTTGTTTAGGGTTAGACAATGTTTAGACGTTGTTTAAATTTAAACAACATCAACCCCCCCTGTTTAACACGCGTTTAAGCCTCGCCATAAATAATTAAAATCAGCATAATCGAAGACACCCATTGCAATTTGCAATTTACGTACTGAGAGAAAGCATCTCTCAGTACGTACGGGGTTGATGTTGTTTAAATTTAAACAACGTTTTAATTACCCTCTTTCAGCCTATATAAGTCAGAAGGCTGTTTAAATTTTCAATTATTTTAGTACCAAGCCCCATACATTTCGTGAACGTCTCCTTTAATTTTGAATAGCGTATTTTCCCGAATATAATTTCTAAGCGTACGTCTATGTAATATAGCATATTTGTCGATCTTGTTTCTATTTGAAAGGTTGCACTCTCCAAACATTCAAACAAAAAATAAATCTCACTCTTTTTAATTATCACAAAACAACAGCAAATAACAACACCTCATACTCACTCCAAAATGTACTTAAATACGTACTTAAGTTAGCTAACAACGTAACACAATAACTTTTGTACATTTATTTACATTGGCAACCTTCTTGGAGAAACTATAGAGCCAAAATGAAATAATAGAAAAGAATAGACATAGAAGATGCATAAGAAAGAATGGGATAGACTACTTCCATCTTGCATTACCAGTCATTTTACGACTGCAGCTTGTCACTTTGACAGTTCAGTGTCTATCTCGGGATTTTCTGTCTGGCTTACTCCATGTCGAAACCTTTAAGTTTATTTACACAACAAATAACTGACCCCAAGTTTTAAACCCGGATCGGTAGATGATCGGCTGTCAAATCTAGTGTAATGTGATTGGTTATCGGTCTTTTAGTCAACCAATCACAACATCTTACATGGGATTTGACAGCAAATTGACCAATAAGAGAGTCATCCAGAAACCAGGGGTCCTTAACTGATAACATAAAATTGGCTCATAGTTTATATTCTCCCCTTTCATTATCATTTCGTTTATTTTTTTCACTCGTTACACGATACTGTCTTGTTATAGCCGTTGTTGACAATCATACAAGTTCCGCATTTACTCACTAGAGGAGCAATGGCGCTAGTGTAGTTCGAGGTTATTGTATGTGGCCCAAAAAGACAAAGGTGATTCTAAAGTTTTACAAACAAATAATTGAAACGAAAATTCACATAAACTCGTAATACTGCTTAGCATGACGCTTTCTATTTCTACTCTACTGTAGAATAGAAATCGCTTGTCTACCCTACTCGGTAGAAAACTGTCAACTGCCTACACGGAAACGTAATTTTTGTCTACTCTTCCGTCGACAAAACGCTTCTCTACGGTTTTCGTGCTAAGCCTGCTGTTATAGTAGAAAATCATTTATCAGTAAGCTTCTCAAATATATTGCCACTAAATCTGGTATGCAAAAAAAACCGGCTTCACATTATACCGGGACCACAGCAAATAGATGAATTTATACTCTATTTATTATAACAATAGATATAAAATTGCCAAACAACAGACAAATATCTTTCAAACCATTTCTTCAAGTACAGTTTCAACTCATTGTGGTTAACAGATAAGGTTCCATAATACCTCCAATTGCTTAGCATGATTCTTAATACTGTGAGGAATGGAATCCCTACTGGAAGGAAAAACATTGTTATTTTTATTCCAAAAGGGGTCTTATTTTGTCTATTTTTATAAATTTATACTATCTCACTACAAAAAGAGGTCTAACTGTAGTCAAGTAAGCTTTAACATTTGATATAAAGTTCTTAATACAAAATTAACATCTTAGACTTGGGTTAAAAACCAGTTTTTGTATTATAAATACAAAAACTGGTTTTTAACCCAAGTCTCGACTCTAACCTTGTCGGAATAAAGTTCGAAATCAAATAAAAATGCTTCAAAAATACATATTGTTTAAAAAAAAAAATTAAACCTTAGTCTAAAGATAAATCTTGTGTTTTCTTTACTTCAACGGTTAAATATCTTTCCTTTCTAAAATGGGTCTTAATTGTCTATTGTTGCAATAAGCAGAGTTGTCTCATAAAGTCATAACACTAGCGCCATCGGCCCACTCAATCAAGTACTATAACAGTATCGGTACTGCACGCGTCTGGTCAGCTTGTGTGATAGAGGCCAGCTAACGCATCCTCAAGTGCGCGTAGGCATGGTAATGTTGACTTGTAGCCGCCTGCCTTCTCTGTCTCGTTCTCTGCTCTGTAGACATGAGATAATGTTGAATATAGATAAAAAAATCGCGTAATATTGAACTTATGGATTCGAAAGTAGAGTTACTTTGACCCCAAAAACTCGTTGATAATGAGAAACGATCTGTCAATGAATACAATTGAGCCCAGGCTGGCACGGGCGATTTTTTCCAGCGGCAATTTTTTTTCGCAAACTGGATTTTCAACGCTCTGCTTAGCGCTGAGAGTTGAAAATCCACCAGTCTTTTCGACGCGCTGGGATGCAATCTCTTGGATTCTCTACGCTCGGCTCAACACCGAGAGTTCAAAATCCAGTGCGCGATAAAATCCCGCCGCGATATTTTTTCGTCCGCGCGAACGTGGGCTTAGTTGTTATTTTTGTCTATCAATTACTAATTTACTACAGCTATTAGTATGGTGTCCCCGCAACTATTAACGCAAATATCATCAAACTTCAGTTTCGAAAGCATTACTTAGTCAGGGTTGAAAAATTGCATTTGACGATCTAGATTCTAGAAGGAAAGAAGTCAGTTATGCAATACTTAACTAGATACGTTGGTCTGTTTTCGGTTTAGTGTATATATGAATTCTATTTCAAGGAAGCAATATATTGTGACGAATGCTATGTATGTCTTAATTGTCATGTCCATTAGTTATTAAGATTGTTTTTAGCATAAGTTTTATGTATCTGAGGTGGCTGTGCTAAATAAATAAATGCCCAAAATAAGCAAAGCCTAAAGTTCAACCATATGTCAGAAAAAAATAACAAACTAAGGGCGAAATTCACACATAAACCACGTTTAAGAGCTGTCAGTGTCATTATTTTCTTTGGAATATTGACACGGACAGCTCTTGAACTCGGTTTAGATGTGCTGATCGCGTTCAGTTTCATTGCTGAAATTGGCACTAAGAGTCCTATTTCTATTTAAAGTTATTACACGTACCTAACGTGTTGCAGATAACCACATCTCACAATATCTTCGATAGAAGGTGCATCTGGTCCACATCGGTCTGGTATAACTGGTGCTTCATACTTGTACAGTGGCCCCTCTTCTATGAGCGGTAGCGTTGGCTGTGTTGAGACTCTCGTGAACTTTACACCCGTTGAGAATTGAGTTACCTGAAACATAGAACATTAAATAAATCATCATCATTTCAGAAGAAAGACGTCCACTGATGGACATAGGCCTCCCCGAAGCACCGCCACCTCGACTGGTTCTGTGCTTCCCGCATCCAGCGGATTCCTGCGGCCTTCACAAGCTCATCGGCCTCCCTTGTGTGAACCCCCCAAATGACAAGCACGAAATAAATCATAGGTAAAGTTAATTATTAAAGGCATGGGCAAGTTACTTATTCAACAAAACAACTTATTAAAATTGACTGATTAAAAGTATTAAAACTTAATAACGCACACACCCTACAACAGTTGCTGTTTTTGCCTGGATCTCTATTTGTAATGATATACAGGCTGGAAACTTTCAGCGGGGCAGTAAGGGGAAGTACCTTATCCGTTGCAGCTACGCGAAAATGGTCTTAAGAAACTATCCATACTTTTTTATGGAATTTTGATCACCATTCACAGATTTTGAAAAAAATGTACAGTCAGCAGGAAAATGGGCAATTTTCACAAAAAAAAATTTTTATGCCAATCGATCCTCTTTCTTATAAGGATCAAAAACCTCTATTGCACCAATTGAGGTTTGAGTACTAGAAAAGTCATTAAACGCAAAAAACTTTTCCCATGCATTTCGTAAGAAATGATACTCCAACTTAGTTTTTTATGATCGATAGATGGACCGCTACAACGAAGACTGGCCAAAAATAAATAAACTTAGTATTTCGAAATCGAATTCCGCCTATTCGCAAGGCAGTGGATACAAACATAGTGGCGCTATTTAAAAATTGAACTTTATAAAAAGAAATACAACAGTGTTCAGGAACTCAAAGATTTACTTACCACGATTCTCTATGGAATTAATCCTAGCACATTGTCAGCCCAGTCCCAGACCCAGTCTGTAGTAAAGAGAATAAACCTATGCCTACGTCAAAACGGCTACCATTCTGAACACCTCATAACTTAGAGCACAAAAGTAAAAGTTCTAGGTGAGTCCAAATGTAAAGTTTCAAGTTTTTAATTTTAAGGTGAAATAATACCCAAAATAGAAGTTATAGTTTTTTATTTGTTTTTCGATCAGTCTTTTTTGTAGCAGCCAGTTTATCGATGGTAAAAAATGTAAGTTGGAACTTCTCATTTCCTACGAAATGTATGGGAAAAGTTTTTTGCGATTTATGACTTTTCTAGTACTCAAACCTCAATTGGTCCAATAGAGGTTTTTGATCCTTAAAAGAAAGAGGATCAATTGGCATAAAAAAAAGTTTTTGTGAAAATTGCCCATTTTCCTGCTGACTGTACATTTTTTTCAAAATCTGTGAATGGGGATCAACATTCCATAAAAAATTATGGATAGTCTCTTAAGACCATTTTCGCGTAGGTGCAACGGATAAGGTACTTCCCCTTACTGCCCCGCTGAAAGTTTCCACCCTGTATACCCTAATTGCGTAACAGTTTGAATCACAATCTTGCTAATCCATTACTTCATAAGTTAGAAAATTTTATTTGCTCAACAACGTAAATATCGCAATGAATGTTGTTGAACTGTCAAATTAAAACTGATTCCTACTGATAGTGCGTTACGCAATTAGCCTGCTGATCATAAGTTATTATTATTGCTTTTCCTAGTTACAACTAATTCAAAAGCTGGATTATTGATTGCTGTTGCATTATTCTAATTTTTGTTTGACATGTGCTAGTGAGCAACAATAGGCAAAGAACAACCAGACAAGTTATCATTAACCCCTGTTCAAACTGGATGAAGTTTAACATAGCAAATGGATAATTTATGAACACACACCAATAGATTTCACTTTACAAAAATCTGCAAAAATATCCTATGATTAGATCCAGAGCGTGAGGGTCTGGGTTCAATTAATTTGTGCCCGGTTGATGGCAATAGGCTCGCGCCTTATGCGCTTGTATTATTATAGGTGCACCTCTGCTTAACCCTTCAGAGACTACAGGTGTGATTTTAGACCACCAAACTCAATTTCGACAATTTGTAATACGACAAGATTCAATTTGGACAAACTCGCAACCCTGGCAGGCATTGGTCATACTGGACCCCGTCAGTTGGTGCTGACATCTCTTTGAGGCGCGCGTGGAACACAACGCGCCGTCGACCCGGGCCTGGTCTTTATCGGACGGCGAGCTACCCATCGCTCACCGTCCGCAGGCCCGCGCCTACGTTGGCCGGAAATCGGCTAGCGACTCCCGACGCCCGGGGCGTCTCCTGCGGCGACTAAGGGCGCGAGGGCGCGAATCTTGCCTCACCCTCACGCGTTCCGCCTCCTCCTTCGCGAGCATTACTGCTTAACAGAAGGAGGTGACGGCCTCCCATGCACTCTCGCTCCGAACCATGGCCTGAACCAGGCCCGGACGCGAGAGATCGCCGCCGCCGATCGCCTCCGTGAGGACACGGCGGTGCTCCGCCCAAGCCGGGCAGACCTCCACCGTATGCTCCACCGTGTCCTCCGGGCGCTCCACATAGTGGTGACACCCGGGCGTTTCCTCCCGCTTTAACCTGAACAGGAACCTCCCGAAACAACCGTGTCCGGTGAGGACCTGTGTCAGGCGGAAGTTGAGGACGCCGTGGCGCCTCTCTAGCCACTCCTCAAAGAGGGGACTTATCGCCACAATTGTGGCGTGCCCAGCGCTGGGTTGCGACAATCGCACTCTCCATGTCGCCATGAGATCCCGCCGGAGCTCTGTCCGCTGTGCCGTGATTTCTCGCGGCAGCGGAGTTTCACCCCGGCGTTTCGCCTCCTCGCGCCACTCCCAGATGTGCGCGAGGACTTTTGCCTCCAGATCGCATGGCGGCAGTCCGGCAAGGAGGCTCGCCGCCTCACGCCACGGGAGACCGTGCGGTAACCCCGTACCAGCCTGATGGCCATGACCCTTTGGAACGCGTTCAACGGCTGGGCTGGTCGCAGCCTTAAAGAACGCGCCCACACCGGTGCCCCGTAGAGCCTCCGGCAGGAGGCGTTTGGACCCCCTAGATTGGGCAGGAGCCGCTTCAAAGCAGCTTCGGCCCGCTCCAGTCTGGGAGCCAAACGTCGAAAATGCTCCACGAAGTTCCACCGGCTGTCGAGGACGAGTCCCAGGTACTTCATCGTCGACTCGACGCCGATGTGAACCCCTCCCGCCGTTATCTGGGAACCCGACAGTGGCGCGTTCCGAGGACCATAAAAACACATGGCCTCGGACTTGTGCAATGCCACCTCGAGTCCCAATTGCCGGATTCTATCGACGATTGTCGCAACCCCACGTGCCGCCAGTTCGGCCGCCGCCTGGTGCGACCTCCCCTGCGCTAGGACCAGCGTGTCGTCAGCGTAGCAGACTACGCTGACGCCGCTAGGGAGGTCGGCACGCAGCACCCAGTCGTACCCGATGTCCCACAGATGCGGCCCCAGGACCGATCCCTATGGGACACCGCACGACATCTCTCGCCGGTTCCAATCTCCGTGGTGACCGGGGTAGATGGCGGCCCTGTCCGTCAAATAGGCCTCGACCACGCGACAGAGGTAGGTCGGCATCCGGTGATACCGAAGTGCCTCCCTAATGCAACTCCAGGGCAGGGTATTGAAGGCATTGGCGATGTCAAGAGACACCGCCAAGACAACCCCACCCCGGGCAACAGCATCCCCCGTCGTGAGGGCTCGAACGCCCATGATGGCATCCACCGTAGAGCGCCCCTTGCGGAAACCAAACTGGCTCTCTGCCAAATCCGGCCCCACCCGCACCAGTCGCCCGACAAGGCGGTCTGCAATTACTCTTTCAAAGAGCTTGCCCACCTCGTCGAGCAGCACGATGGGCCGGTAAGCGGACGGAGAGTCCGCCGGGCGCCCTAGCTTCTTTATGAGGACCAGTTTCCCCGTCTTCCAACGAAGTGGGAACTGGCCCCTCTCCAAGCATGCGCTTAGGAACCCCCTTAGTCGAGGCCCGAGAGCATCTAAGGCCAGAACCCAGGCTTTTCCAGGCAAGCCATCGGAACCATCACAATATGGAACTCCGACACGTCTTAATTTCGACAATACTGTCCGATGCATTTTAATTTCGACAATACCTAAGTTCGAAATACCTTAAGTCCGATACTACTATACTCCGACAAGGCGTTTCTTCGACATGACTTAACTAGGAAACGATGCAACTTCGACCACATACATATTCGACAACTATGCTAGTCCGACATGAGTCAATTTCGACATAGTCTACTCCGGCATGCTGTACTTCGACAACTGTTCTTAAAACGACGTGATACTTCTGAGACACGATGCTACACTCCGTTAAAATATATATATTTTTTATAATTAGTGTGGAGTTGTTTAGTTGACAGAGATTTTATCATCTTTTTTGTGTTTCTTGTTTATTGTTTTATTTAAAATAGGTATTCAGTAATATAAGCTTAAAGAAGCATTTATATGATACTCACTTATCAATGTACTAATAGAAAAAAGTTATTTTTAAATAAAAGTTATTATTTATTCCCTAAATGCCTAATAATTTCGAAGAACGATTCAATTGAAAAATGTTATTATACAACTGATGAATTCCTAAATGATAAATTAATATAGACTTATTTAAGTACTTGACCGGATAAACAATTTTTAATTGAATACTGTGACTAATTGTAATTAAATTAATGATAATTTATTTATGCATTGACTGTAGAATTATTCCTTATTATGACATTTATAATTTTTGTTTTTATTTGTTTATCATCATTCTATTAATTTTGACATAGCTACCAAATATTTGTTTACCACTCGCTTGATCAATATTTTATTTCGCATGCAATCATATTTGTACGCCTCTTGGCATAACATAGCGACCTAAGAACTTTAATTTAAGAACTGTATTGTACCTATGTTAAACAAATAAAAAAATATTATGATTATGAAGCATTGTGTCTCAAGTATCACGTCGTTAAGATATTGTCGAAGTACAGCATGCCAGCGTAGACTATGTCAAAATTTACTCATGTCGGACTAGCATAATTGTCGAATAAATATGTCGTCAAAGTTGCATCGTTTCCTAGTTGTCATGTCGAAGAAACGCCTTGTAGGAGTATAGTAGTATCGGACTTAAGGTATTTCGAACTTAAGTATTGTCGAAATTAAAACGCATCGGACCTAAGTATTGTCGAAATTACGACGTGTCGGAGTTCCATATTATCGAAATTAAATCTTGTCGTATTACAGTTTGTCGAAATTGAGTTTGGTAGTCGTGATTTTATGTTATAACTAGCTGCGTCCCACGGTTTCACCCGCGTAAGGCTCGATCCCGTGGGAATATCAGGGTAAAAAGTAGCCTATGTCTTATTCCAGGGTGTCAGCTACGACCATACAAAATTTTATCAAAATTGGTCCAGCCGTTTGAGCGTGAAGAAGTAACAAACATACACACACACATACAAACTTTCGCCATTATAATATTAGTGTGATAATGATTAGATCAAGAATGTACTGTGTGAAAATCTAAAGAGAAAATACCTTTTGCACCGCAGGCAACACTTCTTCCTGCTTACTGGCTTTATTCTGTGCGAATGTGTGGAGTATTTCTTTGGCATCTCCCTCCGCAAACATGAGCTCATCAATTAAAGCCTCTTTTTCTCTAATCTTCTGCTTTTTCGCTTCTTGTTCTAAGCGGTTTATTTCCTGTCTACGAAGTTCTTCCATTTGCTTCTCTATTTCTAGTATTTCTTCTAACTCTACTTCTTCTCTTCCTGTAATGAATATGTTTAATATTATGTAAGGAACAAACTTACAATCATGACAAACAAAACAGTCTGTGTTCAAATTAGAACAAATATTTTACTAGTCCTCTTGACCAACTAAACCAAACATAATAAAATCTGGTTGGTCAAAACCTCAGATGATTGTTTTTGGAAATCATGTTGATTTTATTGATATCAAGATGTTATTTTCACTCAATGCATACCGATTTATATTATTACATAGTGTACTTTAAAACAAGTGACCATGTACATACTTATATATATATATTTTTTTTTTTTTTTTTTTGGGTGGGAAATCATCAAATAACTTCTCCCGCTCTGGGCGGAGCGGGAGGGAGTGTCAGACTTTTACTGACTAAAACCCACCCGTGTTCCTTCCGTTGCCTGTGTGCCAGGGCCACGATATCCCTTTCGGACAAACTCACAACCCCGGCAGGAACCTGAAGGACCTACCAATTATTGTCATTGAATGACTTACCTATTTTAACTTTATTCTTCATAATAATTTCCTTATTATCTTTTTTGTACTGTTCTATCCGTTTATTAGTGCCAACAATATCTATATTATTTGTTAAATTATAAACTATTGTCTCTATTTCTTCTAAATAGTCGTTGTATTCCCGTAGTGAAGCAAAATCTTCCTCCTTCTTGTTATAATCCTTGAGTACTCGTTTTCTGATATCTATTTCTTTCTCTACCATGGGGTCTTCAAATAATTGCACTCTGAAGTTACTTCGACGTAGTGGTACATTACAGTCCGGACAGGAACCAGACCCTAGAAAATAGTTAAAGTTGGTAGGTACCTATGTATTAATAAAACAAATATTTTTCCACACTCAACATTTTAGCATTTTATGTTAACTTTCTTTCATTCCTGACAATAATTTAAAGATAATTAATGTATCTTACCACTATTTATTCAAACATTTACTGCTGCCTACTAGTTTACAGAAACAAAGAAAAAATTCTAAATGGGGTAAAGATATTTGGAGAAACACACAATTTCAGAGACTCATTTAACTTTTGATAGACTTAAATTATGCACAAAATTGTAAGAGGCAGGAATTATTACAAAATCAGAGTTTTTACCTTTCAAAAACAGTAAATCAACACAGCTTTCACATAAAGCATGGCCACATACGTTTACCATCAACTTCAGAGACGGATTTCTGTATTTCGTGGTTTTACAACGAGGACAAGCTTGATCATCCATGTTTGTGTTATATTTGGATCCTAATTTCTGTAAACCAATAAGTCTAAGTCGTCTGTAAGATATACTACAGCAGAATAACTATGTATCATTTTCCGCCGAAATTTTTTAAAGACAAGTCGACTTTTTTCAGTTTGTTTGACACAAAAAGTTACATGCTCCGTGGTGACACATGCCAAGCACACAAGTTTGACAGTCACTTATCGACTCTTTTTTTTTTTTTTTTTTTTTTGTTGGCTTCGCACGGTTTGTGCATTTAGCCAGTGTCATGTAAAATTAGGTAACAAGTACAAAGTTATTTAAATAATTATGAAATGAACTCCACTCAATGCATGATAAAGATGATTGATGATATCCCGCCCCACTCCCCTTGAGTTTTAAGTAAAGACGCGGCACTTTACTGAAACCTCGCGTGGACTTCTTGAGAGAACTTAAAGTGATGTTGCACTGTTTTGTTTCATTTGCCTACATTAATGCAGGTTCACGAGCACTTAATGGTTAATAATCCACCACTATTACACATTAATATTCGGCTAAACACAAATTTTAGAAAATAAAACAAAACTGCTAACATGACGCTTCACTTTCCCGCCAAGAAGTCCCACTTATCGACTTGTCGTTGTCATTGTGATTTGAGTGGCCAGTTCTGAAACAGATAAAAGTAGGTGTAAGGTTTTTGTTCATTTTATTCACTAATCTAATGAGGTAGTAGCCGTATATTGATAACAAATATACTTAATAACAAAAGTTCATTTTAGGATTTTCTTAATGTATTTTGTCAGTTACCTATCTGTTACTCAGTTACTGTAATGGCTGCATTCCGTATTAGACTTTAATCGCTGACAGCGCTCACATCAATAATTTGCGTACCGAATTAGTTATTACGATTATGACAGCCGACAACTGTCATTAATTCGGTACGCTCGTGACCGCGCTCAGGGTTGGATTACAGTATTTCTTTGTTTAAACACCACACACACACATTTGTACACTTCTTCTTCTTTGGTTAGATGGCGACGGTAGCCAGAAGCACAATTTCGAAAATGCCACGCTATTAAAAATAAGATAAGAATCCAATTCCAATTCCAATTTTATATTAATGTCTCCATCGTTTTACCGATGATTCTGCCAATGTCAAGGTTGAAGGAAACAAAGTGTATTCGCTGAAGTTAACCGGTTGTATTGTCTTTAAAACTGGATCCGTTTGAGTAGCCTGTAAGGACAACACAAAACATTTGTTAGTACATATTGTAAGTAAGCAGACAACACAAATTAATTTTATTATGAGACGAACATTATGAACTACCTTTATGAGTTGGTAAATTAAAGCTTTAAAATTTTTGGAGTGTTTTAACTAATGGGGAATCAACGAGTGTCAAGAGGAACGGTATATTAATAGGTGT
The DNA here is from genome assembly GCA_963921375.1 of Tiliacea citrago. Classification (NCBI taxonomy): domain Eukaryota; kingdom Metazoa; phylum Arthropoda; class Insecta; order Lepidoptera; family Noctuidae; genus Tiliacea; species Tiliacea citrago. Next base: position 11,562,831 of record OY992804.1, read on the forward strand.
GGGAAAATGAGGAGGGAGCATATCATAAACAGGTACCAAAAGATTACGACAAGAGAAAAATATGTGCTCAAGAGTACCTTCTTCCACACCACACTCGCAAAGGGAATGATCCCGAATGCGTAGTTTAGCACACTGGAGTGCAAACATGTCCCAGTCTGAGACGTATAATAATAGATGTGATTAATTTATTCAATTTCTTATTTTTGACAAACCAGGGCTTTATTGGGATATTGGGTTGGACACTGCCATAATACTTGCCCTTAATTGCCCTTGATTTTGGCCACAGATCATTCCAAGACCTCATGAGACGTGGTTTAGCCAGGCAACGGACGTCGCGAGCCGGTATGTTGGAAAAAGACGTACAGCCTATCCGGATAGACTGCTTAGCATAGAAATCAGCTGCCTCGTTACCAAATATGCCAATAAGTCCCGGAATCCATGCCAAGACAGTTTCTAGGCCAGATTGATTTAACTTATAGAGTATTTCCTTAATTCTAAGAATAAGAGTTATCTTTGCTGCGAAATGGGATTTTCAATAAATCTTGGAGAGAGCTGAGAGAGTCTGTAAAAATCAAGGATTTATCAAAATGTTGTTGATTGGCATCAATGTATTTCACTGCCTCTAATATTGCTAGGGATTCTCCTGTAAAAGTAGAACACTCAGACGGGCTCTTAAAACTTAAAACAAAATTAAACTTAGGTATGAACACGGCTGAACCTAAATGAGATCCTTCTATTTTGGATGCGTCTGTGAATAACAAAATCCAATTTGTCCATTTTTTATTTAGAATTTTATTAAAAAGGTTGTTGGGATCGGGACTCCGTTTATGTATACCAAAATCAAGAATGACTCCTGGTTCCTTATGAGTCAGTGATTTACCAACCCAGGTTGGTAAATCACTGACTCATAAGGAACCAGGAAAAGGGGATGATTATCCAATGGCATAACTGGAGATGAAAGAGACTTATTATTATTGAAACTGTTCACTAATAAAGGAGGAGATTTATTCCTCCAATAAGTTGAAGTTTCGATAGAACGAGAAAGAGGACGAAGAATACTAAGAAGAGGGTGTGAGGGAAATTGAGACGCTACCGAAAAATACCTATCTGCTAGGAATTGTCTACGAAGATGAAGTGGAGGCTCTACACATTCCACTTGAAGAGCATTAATAGGCGATGATTTCATTGCACCAGTAATAATGCGTAAGCATTTAGATTGGAGCTTATCCAATTTATTCAGAGCCAATTTACTGCAGGGTTCTAGTATAAAACATCCATAGTCAAAGTGGCTGCGAACGATGGCATTATAAAGAACTTTTTGAGAGGATGGATGAGAACCCCAACGAACTCCAGATAAAGACCTAAAAACATTAATGGCCTTCTCACTCCTATTAAATATGTATTGTAAGTGATATAAACCTGTCATTTTGGAATCAAGAACAACGCCCAAAAATTTAACCTTATCTTGAATTAAAATTGGTTCTCCAGCAACAGAGATGTTAACTGGAGGAATATTTCTTCTACGGGAAAATACTATGGCTTGACACTTAGGAATAGAGAGGTCCAGTCCATGATCTGAGAGTCAATCATTCAAGTAACTAAGAGCAGAGTTTAATTTAATAGCACCATTGGACAAAGAAGAACATTTTATGTATAAGGCTATATCATCGGCATATTGCAGTATGTCGCAAAAAGAATTAACTGCTAAGTCAAGGCTAGCAGTGTATAAATTATATAGGATTGGGCTTAAGACAGACCCTTGCGGAAGACCCCTCCAGAGAACACGGGGAGACAGGAGATCGCCTTGAGAACGAACACGAATAGAACGGCACATAAAAAGATTAAAGATGAAATTTACCAGTCTCACGGGAATACTCAGCTCAAGCATTTTTTGCCTGAGTAGCGGAAGCTGGACGTTATCATATGCCGACGAGATGTCAAGAAAAACCCCAATAACTTGTTCATTGTGGGAGAATGCAAGTCTTATTTGAGAGGTAAGAATACTTAGACTGTCGATTGTACCCGTACTTCGTCTAAATCCAAATTGAGAGTTGGAGAGTAAACCACGGCTTTCAAGGATCCATTCCAATCTGTTTTTTACAAGATGCTGTGTAATCTTTGCCAAAACCGACGATAAGGCGATAGGTCTATATGATGTCGAGAGATTTGGATCTTTCCCAGGCTTTAAAATGGGAATTATAATTTGTGTCTTCCATGCCTCAGGTAGAAAAGAAAAAGCAGATAAGAAAATTGCATTAATAATACTTAAGAGATATAATTTTGAAGATTGGCTAGTTTTACAAATAAAGGAATACGTGATACCGTCTATGCCTGGAGAGGATTCTTTAAGGTGATTTAAAGCACAAGTAAGTTCTGCAAACGAAAATTGATCATTCATTCTGTCAGATGAAGGAGAGGGAATCATACTACAAGGAAAGCAATCTAAATGAGGTACTAAGGGGGGGGCCAGTCTATGAACAAAATTATCGAGCCAGGTAGGTCAGGGGGTCATTTGATGAAATATTTTGATCCTTGAATATTCTTCGGAAATTATTAATTTTACGCCATACGACAGTTAAAGGGGTACGAGGAGATAAGGATTCACAGAACTTTAGCCAACCTAAAGCCTTCGTCTTGGCCAAAAGTCTCGTGGCTTTAGCCCCAGTTTTCTTAAAATCAATATAATTTGCCATATTTAAATCCGCTGCATATGAATTTTCCGACTCGTTGCGCAGACGCACCGTGGTGGTACATTCTGAATCCCACCAAGGGGGAGAAGGGATGCGACCACGAGACGAGTTCTTGAGCGGTATAGATTGATCGGCAGCTGCAAGCATACAGGAAACAAAAGCTTCATAGGCCATCAACAAATTTGAAAGATCTATGGGACGGAGACCAGATAATTTAGAGTCTAGGGCTTGAGAATACTTGTCCCAGTCTGCATCTGATAGTCTATATCGCTGTAAGGGAGGAAGGGCAGGAGGGGGGGGTAAATAATTGTAGAAAGTTGATTAAAATTGGAAAGTGGGCGCTGCTGTGGGAATTAGGTAACATGGACCACGAAAGAGAATTTACTAGGGAAGGAGAAGATAATGAAAGATCAGGTACACTATTATTTTGACCAGGAGGTACCCTGCGAGTCGGAGATCCATCGTTTAGTAGGCAAAGATTGATGTCATCCATTAGATCAACTAAAAAGTGAGAGGTTGTGTTTATGTAGTGGGACCCCCACATAGTGTGGTGACAGTTAAACGCGTTCCATATTAGCATGAGCGCGAAAACAATGTCGCGTGAAACGTCATAGATGACGTCATGACATGCGCCATCTTGCGATAACGCCGACCATGCCCTAAATTAATATCACCGTGAGCGCTGTCAAAAATGACAGTTGCGTTGTTTTGTTTTGATTCTTATCTTGGATTCTGTCGGTCAATGTGTTGTTGAAAACACGTGGTTGAGTGAATTATTTGTGAATTTTATGCTAATTACTGTTTTGAGTGCCTAAACTTGTTTGGTTTTTGTGTGTGTGTCTTGTTGCCTGCTGTGTTACTATTGTAAGTGCTTATATTCCCGTTTCCCTCATTCGAAATGAGGGAAACGGGAGATGATGATGATCCCCCTGATGGAGGAGGTGCTGACCCAGTGAATGAGCCATCACTGGCTCGAATGCGGCGCCGGCGGTGTGCTGAACCGATAACCGGTTCGACACACTCGAACGCTAAAAAAAGTACCCCACCATCAGATTCCTATCAATCAGTGTACACCAAACCTGGTTTCGAATCCGACTCTAAAATTCTTTATAATTCAAGTGACAAGGGACCTTTTATTGTTCACATTACGCGGTCGGAACCGGATTTGTCTGCTGGGCTGTCAATAAGGATACTAAAGTTTGCGCAACTCATCCACCAAAACAAAATATCGGATGTAGTAGATGGAAGTATAAAAGCACTGGGGAGAAACAGGGCCTGCTTGGAATTCAATTCAGCGGCTGCTGCCAATGATTTTAAAAACCACGATTTTTTGGTCACCTATAAATTTGCTGCAGACATCCCTAAATTTCATGTGTCTCGGATGGGAGCAGTCCGTAATATTCCAACAGATTGGACCTTAGAGGAATTAGTGGAAGGTATTAGAACTCCTCCAAACTGTGGAGAAGTAATCAGGGCCCGTCGTTTGAATGATAAATCTAAAAAAGAAGATATCACTACCTGGATTCCTTCCACTGCAGTTGTTCTAATCTTTACTGGTCAAACACTTCCTGAGAGAGCTTTCTCCCATGAAACGTCACTCCCTGTAAGCACATATCAAATGCCAACAATACAATGCAGAAATTGCTGTCGCTTTGGACACATCCGTACTCAATGCCGCTCAAAGCCTCGGTGCTTTAGATGTGGTCAGGAACACTCCGGCGACAGTTGCTCAATTACTGACGATCTCTCAACTTGTATCTTGTGTCGAGGAGCTCATAAGGCGACTGATTTTAAATGCCCGGAACATTCTCGGCAAAAATCTATTAAAATTGTTATGTCACAAGACAATATTAGCTATTCTGAGGCCGCACTGAGATTTCCCTACCCTAAACGTCTATATGCTGACATCACCTCTACTTCCTCTCCATTCTATCCATCACAGCAAATGCAATTCTCCCAACAAACCTCATACTCTTTACAATCTCCCCCACACTCCCCTGCTCAACCTCTCTCTCAATCCTACACAAAGACTGTATATCGTACCCCCCGTCCAAGAACTTCGTTAGGTAAGTCCTATGATGTGCATGCTCATAGAGATATTACAAATACTCCTTCCTTCTCTCAACCAAATGGTTGTGCTTTGCTTACTCCCATGGATAAAACCACTCCTATGCTCACTCCTAATGATAACTTAATAGAGCTCCTTGCCTGCTCCCTCATAAATATCACCAGTAAGTTTAGTGATGGTCTACCGAACAACGTCGTTAATATACTACAACAACTTCTCCAAACCCTTATAAACAAAAATGCTCCCCTCAACCCTCCTCCAATGGAATTGTAGAAGCATTCGTAGGAAAAAGCATGAGCTTAGTTATTTGAAAAATCGCTATAAACCTGTCCTCCTTGCCGTCTCGGAGACTTGGTTGGTACCTGGTTCCGTGTTTAGGTTTCCGGGATTTTCCTGTCTTAGGGACGACAGGGCGGATGGCTGGGCAGGTTGTTCCTTGCTAGTCTCAAGATCCATTCCGTTCTCTCAAATTAATATTCCTGCTCACAGCGACGAAATCCATGTAGTTGCAGTGAAAGTCTTTAACATCTCCGTTGTTTCATGCTATATCCCCCACCCAAATAGTACAGTGATATTAGAACTTAATAATATTCTTTCTTCCATACAGGGCCCCCTCATTGTAGTGGGAGACTTTAAGCGCGCTAAAATCGATTACAGCGATTATGGTCTTAATTCGGAATGCACCCAATGTGTGTCTAATAGAAACCCATTTCAAAACGCACATAGTGTGCGTTCTCTTTGTATCGGTTGAGGTTAACAGCCAATAATATTAACGAAACAGATGATGTTACCAATATGATCGGAGTAAAGTATTTAACTGACAGCTCCAAGAAGTGTGAAATGTAAAACAAATAGTTTTTGTGTTCATCGAAGTTTTATTTGAATTGAATGTTTTACTTTTCATTTTCACGTAGTAGTTAAATAGCATAATTTTGTCACCAAAACATATTTAGAAATATGAATTTAGCTTTAAGGCAATTAACGAGGCAATCTTTTAGAATATGTGACAGATTTGCGTATAAAAGTTTACCCAAACAGATCGCTATAACCTCAACATGTCCTGTTATACAATTACGGCGAAATTATTGCGAGGAAAGGCTGGAGCCTCGAAAACTGCCGCAACTTATGGAATTCCCGCCTATTGTGTGGCCTTCGTTCCTCAAATTCATAAAAAATTGGATGTTTGCGAATTTTATCATAAGACCGTATTTTGACTCGGAATTCAACTTACATGAATTCATCGAAGCATCAAAACATGCCGTTCAGGTATTTATATTTGCGTCTACTTTCAAAACATTGCTTGAATAATCATTAAAAATAATTCAAAAGTGTTGGCTACATTTCCAATAATAAATGTACAGTTCACCATTTTTATTTTGAAAGAAAAGGTAGAAGTTAGCATTAACTATGACCAAGGCATTGAATAAAAAATATGTAAATTATACAGACCTACAACAAAACAAATTAGAAAGTCTTTGTAATACTGTCTGTGCCAAAAAGAGCCAACTAAAAATAACTATTTAGAATGTTTTCCACTAAAATATTCTTATAATAAAATATTATATACATTTAAGCAAGCGACTCTCTTATCGTCATAATAAAACACATTCTTGTTTGTTTGCTGTTCATCATAATATTTTTTTTCATAGGTATCTTATTAAGAATGCTAGGCTCACCCATCAGGTGAGATAGTAGTCAAATCTGAGCCTACCATTCAATAAATAAAACAATCAATCTTTTGCTGTAAAAGTAATCAGCCTAAATGTTCCCACTGATGGGACACAAACCTCCTCTCTGTGAGTAAATACTAAATTTCCCAGCTATTTTATTTATTTCCTCAAAAACACATGTCCAAAGACCAATTTATAATAGATAGAACGGTTCTCCTAGACTATAGCCATCTACATCAAAGTAAAACTAAATAATAATCAGGCTATAATGTTCCTACTGCTGGGAGACAGGCCCTCAGTCTTCGAGAGTGAGTGGCCCAGTGCGTGTTGGTAGACGTCACATGTTTTTGAATTTTTAATTCTAGGACATGCCGGTTCCTCACAATCTTTTCCTTCACCATTTTGACCTACAACTCGTAAGTCACGGCCGTGACTGGCCACTTGGCTACCACTGCTCTGCGCTTTCTGTTACTCCATGCCAACTAGTTACCATTTCGAAATTAGCACAGTCCTGACAAAAAGCCAGACATTAGAAAAAGTCTGGGGATTTTACTTTTTAATCTTTCTTTTTGCAGTACAGTACAGTAGTAGATTTTTTTATTTCCTAAGAAAAATCTCCATAAGAGCGTTTACGACGTGCGGCATTTCATACAATGGGCTTGAAGCTTTTCGAAATGACTGAGCCGATTTTAATTAAACTTCATGCGCATAGGCAGGATACAGGGTCTAGAAACTTAGGTAAGAATATTTTCGAAAAATAGTGTTACAGCCAAATTAGACCGATTTTAAATTTTCCATATGAACAGAGATTTCCAGATATCTGTTTTTAAATAAGATATTTCGAAAATGTTCTTAACTAACTTCTTAGAACTTAGTATCCTGCCTATGCATATGAAGTTTCATTAAAATCGGTTCAGTCATTTCGAGGAGCAGGGGCTTGAAGGTTTGTATGAAATGCCGTACGTCGTAAACGCTCTTACGGCTCCGTGCACGAAAAAGCCCTCTTTCGTCAATTTCATACCTAATTGTGAGAAATCTTGAAATAATTGGAACATTAAGTCTGTGTGACTGGACAGTTTTTGTGGTGCTAAACCATTCGTGTCAGTTACAGCACCTGTTAATAGTTTCATCGCTTTTTTGCTCTCAAAAATATAGTATTCTGCGCCTTTGATTTACGATGCGCCTTTGAAGATATTTTATAATCATAAAATAAAATTTTGATTTTATCTCAAGGATAGCTGAAGGCCAGTGTGTGATGTTTTAATTTCTTGATATGGTTTGCTAAATAATAGGAAAAAATACATTAATAACTGGGTTTTAAAAAAAAAAATGTTATTTCAACATTATTTTTCTGCTATATTTTGTATAGAAGTTGAAAAAAGTGCTAACCCAAATGCAAGTAGACCATGTAATAATTTTGATTATATTTTTTATTTTCAAAATCCTATACAGTAGTGTTCTACAGTCTCGCGGCATTTTTCGGAAAACTTGTTGCAAATATTAGTGATTTTCCATGAATACTTAATCTACTTGAAAAATCCCTTTCCGCCACATGCAAAACAAAGAAATCGACATTTCAAATCACAAATAATTTTGTTTAGACTCTTTTTCCCTCTCTCACAACCAATGAACAAAATTGATCAAAATCATCCGATTTCGTGCACGGTCCCCTTAAGTCGAAAAGTCCTGACAAATGACAAGGCTGGACGACGTCCAGACAAGGGTGAAAAAATCGAACATTGGACATGTTCGATTTTTTCACCCTTGTCTGGAAATTTCTCCTTTTTTTATTTATTCTTAAGTTCTATTTTCATTAACGTCTACCGTCAGGTTGTTTCAGATGGCTTACAAAGGAGTGATTTCAAGTCTCTTGACGGTCTGGTTGACAAGGAAGCTGTTGCCGTGTTAAAGTCTGCTGTCTCGAAGCTGTCGGTGACACAGAGACAGCTGTTATCTATTGAAAAAGAAGATATATTTTATGCTTTTCCTTACCAGGTATATTTATAATTTAAGAGCTACTTAGGCCTATTCATTCATGACAAAAAAAATGATTTATCTGCTTATTAACTAATTAAGCAAGTGTTTAGGTACTTAAGGCACCTGCCCCACCGCCACCGCCGACGAGTAAGAGTAATCAACGATTTTCTCGCTCAAGAAACGTACAAAAGATTGTAGGTCCCATGTAAGTAAAAGAGATACATGTATTACTAGCTGCGCCCCGCGGTTTCACCCGCGTAAGTCTCGATCCCGTGGGAATATCGGGATAAAAAGTGCCTATGTCTCAATCCAGGGTGTCAGCTACCTCCATACAAAATTTTATCAAAATTGGTCCAGCCGTTTGAGCGTGAAGAAGTAACAAACATACACACACACACTCACAAACTTTCGCCTTTATAATATTAGTGTGATTAGTTGATTGCTCACTGTTTACACCGCCGGCGACTACTCGTTTGTTGTAGCGACAAAGCTATCAATGAGAGTACTCGCTTAGCGACGCTACCGCTGGCTTGGAGGGCAGAACACTCGCCCAGAGACTCACGCTTGGTTCATACAAATACCAGCGCTTAAACCTTTGAAGGCTCTTGCGCGCGATGAGGTCCGCGAATCGCTCGCATACGTCGCACACTCGCTGCTCGTTGCTCCCCAACTCGTTTTTAGGGTTCCGTAGTCAACAAGGAACCCTTATAGTTTCGCCATGTCCTACTCTTTTACAGCTAAATGCAAGCCCTATACGGCAGATAGAGGATTTTTAGTTCTTTTTAGTCTTACAGTTTCGCCATGTCCGTCTGTCTGCTTAGCTCAGAGACTCTTAGTACTAGAAAGCTGTAATTTAACATGAACATACTTACATACATATTAATCACGCCGACAAAGTGGTAAAATAAAATCATGAAAAAAATGTAGGGTACCTACCTCCTTTGCATGTAAAGTGGGGATGAATTTTTTTCTCATCTATCCCATGGTGTGGCGTATCGTAGGATAGACCGTTCAAAAATATTGCGGGTTTGTTAAAGACCATTTTTATATTCATTTTTTGTTAGAGTGTCCCCCTCCTGCCAGCTAAATGGTTGTTTTTGGATATGTGAAAAAAAACATGGCGGTAGTATAAAAATTATAACGAACGAAATTAAAAGGAAAACTATCACAGCTAAGTAGACTTTACAAGATAACGAGCAATAGTCGACCAGCTTAAATTTGCAGTTGGAGAATTGACCGTGCCGTATGGGAGAACATGTTTTTCAACTACAACGTTAACTTTGTTTTTGGGATAAATTTATCCCAACTACGAAACATTTCATTGTGCGTGGTCTGACACGCACTTAGCCGGTTTTTTTAGTTGCTAGCTCTACTCTCTTCTCTTTAAGCGCCGGCGGTGGGGCAGGTGCCTAAACCTTAATATCTTATTTACCCATTGATAATACAAATTCAGATTAAATTAGCTAGCAAAACTTCAGACGTGATGGGTTTCGATATCAAAACACGATAAAACAAAAAGGAGATTTGATATTCTTTTTTAGGGTTCCGTACCCAAAGGGTAAACCGGGAACCCTATTAATAAGGCTCCGCCGTCTGTCTGTCTGTCTGTCCGTCTGTCTGTCCGTCTGTCACCAGGCTGTATCTCATGATCCGTGATAGCTAGACAGTTGAAATTTTCACAGATGATGTATTTCTGTTGCCGCTATAGCAACAAATACTAAAAACCAGAATAACATAAATATTTAAGGGGGCTCCCATACAACAAACGTGATTTTTTTGCTCGATATTGATAACGGTAACAGGTAGACACTTGAAATATTCACAGAATATAAAATAAAACAAATATTTAAGGGGGGCTCCCATACAACAAACGTGATTTTTTTTGCCGTTTTTATAGATAATGGTACGGAACCCTTCGTGCGCGAGTCCGACTCGTACTTGGCCGGTTTTTTGGAGACCGGTTTTCTTATTTGAGGTATAAAATGATAATATCCGTTTTTTTATTGTGTTAAGCTTAAGATTTCGATACCCATAACGTCTGTGAAGATTACACTTTCAAGTACTTAACTACACTAGCTACGGTCGTAGACCCCCCAAAAGAATCATCAATTTCATCATCTTTTCCCAACTATGTTTACATGGAGCGACTGCCTTTCTGACCTCCACAACCCAGTTACTGGGTAACACGATACCCTTGGTAAGACTGGTTGACTTCCGGGCTTCTGACGACCCGTAACAACTGTCTAAGATCTACAAATGACAGCTGGGACCAACAGCTTAACGTGCTTTCCGAGGCACGGATGGGTTTTGGTATGTAAAGATGGTCACCCATCCACGGACCAACCGTGGCAAGCGTAGCTTAACCCGATCGATCGACCTGTGCGGCTGTTAAGTTATTTAGCCATTAGCCCCCCCTCTTAAAGCACGTTGGGTTTTGGTATGTAAAGATGGTCACCCATCCACGTACCAACCGTGGCAAGCGTAGCTAAAACCAGATCTATCGACCCGTGCGGCTGTTAAGTTACTTAGCCATTAGCCCCCCACTTATATCGCACATATACATAACCCATCAAATTATTTTATTTTATCATGACGTGTAGATCAATTACCCATGTGTAAAAATATTTAATTTAAATTGTAAGTATTGATGTTTCTACTAACTATATTTTCAGGTTGGTGTTATGTTTGATGATGCTGACAAACGTTGGGTAGAGATAACAATGTGCTACCACGTATTCAGAGGACTCAAACATTTAAAAGAAGCCGGCGATCTTCCTGCTCTTACTGTTGGGTAGGTTTTAGGTTTACGTATCTTAATATCTACGGCAATTATGGCAATCTTCTTCTTCGTTCCCTCAATGCTGAGGGCCGCAACCACATACGACGAGTCTCCGAGTTATGGGGTCTTCTCATCTTCTGCAGTGTGGACCGCTCGGTAAATGCTACCTCCAACCGCCTACTTGATCGCGTCTGACCATATTGCCGGTGCGCTGCCTTGAGCGCATTTTCCTATCACCCGGCCCAGTATCATAAGCCTTTCCAGACCATGGTTAGGTGAACGCATAATATTGTCCGAAAAAGCTGAGGGCACGCTCCTGGCATATTGTAGAAAGTCGCTTGGTGATACTGAGTTCCTCCAATATGGATTCATTCGTTCTCATGGCGGTCCATCGTACGGGTGTGGTACAGACCATCAAACGGAACAACATTATCCGTGGAACCATCATCGTAATCGCCAATAAAAATTATCAACTGTCCCTTAAAAAACTTTGATACCTAGTCGAACCAAATAATGGCCCGGCTGATTAATTATTTTTTCGCGATTATGATGTTGGTCCCTCGGAGAAAGTTGTTCAGTTTGATGGTGTGTACCACACCCTTAAGACCAGGCACTCTAAATCAAATTTCCACGCAAGCTCCGCCCCATGCTCCCCGCCACTTCTTTATGTGCTAAACGCTAACACATCAGTAATAAAGTTGAATATCGCGTGCACTCCTTGATCGTGTTCGAGCACGAAACTAAATAGCGTAAGTCTCAATTCTTATTTCGTATATAACTAAAGTAATAATTAATCTAGAGAAAAAATATCTGGTGCCTGTATAATAAACTATATTTTCTTGCTGTGAATATTAATTTTAGACATAAAAGCCGAACAATCTTGTTTGTTTTTATAATTATCCTTAAAAAAGGCATGATTTTCGAATAAAAAATGTATCGAGCGAAAATATTACAATTACGTAACTGTCTTAAACATGGAAAGAATAAGTTCCAATAAATGATATACTAAAGTTTAATTTTGATTGTATGTGTGACTGGTTCAGAATATTCATGCAAATTAAAATAAAAAAGGGAGCCTCCTCTTAAATATGACCACATCTTCCTATTTTAATATGCTGTAATACAAGGTCAAATTAAATTAGCTAGCGAAACTGCAGACGTGATGGGAATCGATATCTTAAGATGATAAAACAAAGAAGAAATTAATTTGATGAGTTTTTTTGGGGTTAGTCACTTGAAATAACAGTTTAAAAAATCCGTTTGTTTTTTCTGTAAACTCCACAGGCGTGATGAGTATCGTATCGAGTATAACTAAACTCGATAAAATAAAAATAAACAGATTTTCTCAACTCCTACTTCCCGTAACAAAATCGACAGCATTCGTCAACCCAAAAAAAAAAATCATCAAATCTTTTTCATTTTGAATTTTTCGTGACTGAAAAATTCAAAATGAGCAAAATTAGCTAGCGAAACTTGCTAGCGAAATTGCAATTGCATGCAAAATTAGCTAGCGAAACTCCGCAGATGTGATGGGTTATACATCACATCTGCGAAGTTTCGCTAGCTAATTTAATTTTAACCCTGTTTAGTCAAGTTATCTAAACTTCATCTGTATGAACTTAGCCCACTTTACATCCAAGAATTCCATAATCCAATAGTTATGATTCCATGTCTTTTTATTTACAGTGTACATCCAGAATATCAAGACAAGATATTCATACTTAACTACAGATTTATAAGAGAGTTTACTAAAGGCGTCGAAGACAGTTGGTGGGTAAATATTGTAAATCACTTCCAACCACACTCTATAATAAAGAAATAATATTTTTGATGTTTTAATGTTATATGAAGCTTCAAACAGTGTAAAATAAATGCAGTTGAATTGTTTTTAATATTCTTTTATTTATGAAATACTTACAGATAAGGTTATTTGGCTTTGCCATAACTGTTCATTATTGTCATCCTTGGTAAGGTCAGACAAGCAAATGTATAGCTGTCTTGCTCGCACAGAGGCTGTGGCCGCGACTGTGCAAGTGAGATAACACGAAGCATACCTACACACAATAATTCTTACGACTACTCTTTTACAGCTAAATGCAAGCCCTATACGGCAGATAGCGGATTTTTAGTCTTACAGTTTCACCCAGCTTAGCTCAAAGAGTTTTAGTAGGTACTAGAAAGCTGTAATTTGGCATGGGTAAGTATACATATTAATCACGCCGAGAAAGTGGTAAAATAAAATCTTGATTTTTTTTAGGTTATACCTCCATAAGGACACACGCAAAGTAGTGATGACATTGTTTTTTTTCGTCTATTTCATGATATGTGTATATCGTTGGATAGGCCGTTAAAAAAGATTGAGGGTCTGTGCAAACAATTTTTGCGGACTTGGCCGGTTTTTCTTTAATAAAAGATCACATCTTAGCAGTTTAGCACCATATTTTCTTAAATTGTATTTCTTTAACTTAAAATACTACGCAGTATTGGCCGGTTTTTTTTTAATAAAAGATCACATCTTAGCAGTTTAGAACCATATTTTCTTAAATTGTATTTCTTCAACTTAAAATACTACGCAGTATTGGCCGGTTTTTCTTTAATAAAAGATCACATCTTAGCAGTTTAGCACCATATTTTCTTAAATTGTATTTCTTCAACTTAAAATACTACGCAGTATTGCTTGTAATCTTGTATTGCTTCTCGCAAGTAGTTCAATAGCGTCTCTGTGTCGCCTGAAAAATAAAAATGAATGAAATTAGCAGCATTCTTATGACTGCTAAATCGAATACCTACATTTGATCTGCATTCAAATTGCGTAGGTTACACACTATCAATCTGAATGGTTTTGAAGTAGGTATTTTGCTAATCCATATCTTCATAAATGTTCGAAAGATTAGACTGCTCAACAACGTTATAACGCAATGAATGTTGTTGAACTGTATTTTTATCGATACTGCGTTCGCGATTTTAGATTTCGCAAAAAATGGGTGTTTAAGGGGGATGCGCTAAAGTAGCCCGCGAAATTCAAATTATCTTACGTTTTTTGAAATTTGCAGGTCAGTAACAGGTTGTATGTTGATCTAAATATGATTCGCGGCCATAACAAATATGTATTTACAGAATTATAATCGTTATATACAACTTCAAACATCTTTATGACTTTTTCAATGGAACCTACCGGTTATTCAGAAATCCACTTAATTTACACTAGCATAAAGTTGAGAGTAGGGCAAGACCAAAGAAACGATGGATGGACTGTGAAAGATAATAAGGGTAGAAGGGTGACTAGCAGTCATCTCGGTAGTCAGCCCGACTACAGAATTAACCATTAAGTGTGGACGAAAAGACGTATTGCGCCGACCCCAAATAAATTAGGATAAAAGCAAGAGAATGATTTTGGTAAAGTTGATAGTATTTCTTTATGTGGAAATAGAAGATTGTTTGGCACTAAGCGCCCCTGGACACCTCAGCCCCCCAAAAATACTGTTTGAGCCGATTTTGGTCGGCACAGTCTTAAGTTCTTAACAAACCTGTAGTTGGATCATACAGAGATCTCTTCTCGACACCACACTGGACTTTGATGGGCCTTTGCTTCTTCAGCGACTTTTCGACATCTGAAACAAGGTTATTGTTGTTCAGTACGAATGTTGCTATTTTTTTTAAATATTGATACTTTTTGGCAATTGTTTCATCCCTTCCCTAGCTCGTCGCCGTCGCGGACTCGTTTTTAGTTGCTAACTCTACTCTACTCGCTTCTCGTTAAACGCCGGCCGCGGGACAGGTGCCTTAGAGTTGCTTTTTCTAGTATAATTAGACTAGCCTTGTCTTGTTCTAGTAGAATTACCTTAGTTTTTTTTCAAGTAGATTTAGCCTATCCTTTTTCTAGTAGAATTAGTCTAGCCTGGTACATTAATGAATCTTGAATGAAACTTTAGAACATATTATATTGTAATCTTATTAGATTTTGAGCTATTTCAAATGAAAAACAATTCCTCACCTTCATGAACTTTATCCAGCAAACTGCTGACATCTAAATCATCATCAAACCTCGAACACAATGCATTAACATACTGGCTGGCTCCCGGCACAATCTTGTCCGTATCACCAGTCTTCAACTCATAAGTCTCATCTGTATTGATGGTGGTAGAACATTCTATCTGTACAACTTCGTATGCAGCTTGCGAAGACTGAGTTGAGTATATGATGAGTAAGTTTTTGTGGGCTGTATAGTCTTCTACTGTGTGAATTGCTGTGTATATTTGGGGGTTTGCTTGCCTGTAAAGTTGCGATTAGATGAGAAGACGTTTGATAAGTATAGGTATACTGGTACTAATGTTGTCATTAGTTTGGTACCCCTCATGGAATCAAATGAGATATAATGAATGCATATAACCATTCACGCATGGTACTGGGCATGGCTATGTGTCCATGAAAAAATTGTTTATTCATATTTCAAGTCTTAGAGAGACAGCCTTTTTAAGGGTCTAACTCTAACCAATCTACAAAGTAAAATTTTAAATTGATTCTGCTTCTGCAGTCTGTATCCAATGAGATCAACCTATCCACAAGTCATGAAATTATTACCTGTCCAAATAAACCCTGCACATATCCATAATTAGTATTCCCAGTTCCGGTTTGCATCTCGCCATTTCATTTAGTACAAAGTTTTCAGTAACACAGTGGTCTAAATTGATGTTTTCTGCAGGGCAGTCTATTCCTAACATGCATTTTGTGTTGCATAGCTGGCAACCATGACCAGCGTAAAAGAAAAAGCCTGGAAACAGATTAATTTATGGTGAACAGAAAGCATTTAGGTATACTATTCAGCTCAGTATAATTTAACAGCAACCATATGAAAATCAATACTGAACAAAAAAAATGGCTGGTTTATGTATTTTTTATCATAGTAACTGAGCAATGATTATTACCCCGCAGCAGATACAGGATGTAATGCAGTCAAGGTTGACAGTCTGTTTGTGAGTTGCAGTTAATTGTAGCCTGTTTTAATGTTAATAAATATATTCTGTACTTTTATTAATATATTGCCTCAAATAGAAGCTGTCAATCGAAATAATAAGAGACTTCATCATCATAGGGACTACCCTATATTATTATATTGTATTCTGTGATTGGGACCCCGGTACTTAGTATAGTTACTTAGTAAGTAGGTACTTACAATAAGAGTTTTCTTCCAACAGCTCAAAAATCTTTGACAGAATAATTTTCAAAGTCGCGCTTGTACTGTTCTTTATTTTTATAGCAATAAAACCTATATTCTTCAAATGTGAGGCTAACGAATCGCAGTCTATTGATGGAGTGGCTAGTTTAGACAAATGTATGTATTTTTCATTGGCCACAAGAATGGCCACTTTGGACTGTGGTTTGTAGAACGTGGTTATGGTTTTAACGTTGTAGGACTCGGTCACAAGTTGCTTGTAATGTTTTACGGACAGCCCAGAGCGATCTAATGCTTTTATTAGAGTTTCACCTGGTTTCTTGGAGTCGATAAATGATATCCTGAAAATTTTAAAGACGTTTTATGGCATTGTCTGGTTCTTTTATAAATACTGAAAACAGGAACTTACAATTCAACTTTGTAATTAATCTTCACTAGTTTTGCTATAATTTCGCACTGATGTAAACTTAATTCTAAAGCCTTTTGGTATTCTCTATACGACAAATTCTGCAGTAAAGACATTTTTGAGATTACAACAAACAAGAAAAAAGATCGAAATAATATACAAAAACTGACATGACAATGACAACAAAACAGATGTTTTTGGCCGCATTCCGAATTAAGACCATAATCGCTGTAATCGATTTTAGCGCGCTAAACGGTAATAGGGAATCGATTACAGCGATTATGGTCCTAATTCGGAATGCACCCTTGGTAATTTTTGTCATCAATAAATTTTTCCATTTCAATCAACGCAATACAATACGCAAACGGGATTCTAGTTTTTAGAGTTTTTTTCTTACTTATGTAAGAATTTATTATATTTTGACTTTATGGAGTTTAGTTGTATCTAATAAAATAATTTAAACCCAATTTCTTGTTAATTAAAATGATATACCAGTATAACAGTTTACGTGTTATTGGATTAACTTGTTACTATCGAACACGAACAGAACACAAACGGAATGAAAAACTTTAAAATGGCGATCGGTGTGGATACGTCAAACTGGAAGCCTAGAAAAATAATAGGAACACCAGCCTCAAAATTCAGGAATATACTTGGTGCAGGCTTAATAAGTGTTGGATTAATAACCGGAGTGTTTTTCCAGTATGTAACTATAATGAGTAATGAACCATTAATAAAATGTAAATTTTTGAGGTTATAAATTGCATTTGAGCGCTTCACAACAACGGCTCTATCTCAAAATATTATGATGACCTCGATGACCTAATATAACAGCTTTTGTATACATATTATTATTGAGGAAAATAATATCGCTCCAGTTACTATTAAACTTACTACATGTAATAAAATTAAACTTTTTAATAGCAGTGTCCTTCTGAACTCTGCTGTACAGTGTACTCATCTTTTGATATTTGGTAAATGGACTCTTAAACATCCACTCAGTTTTAAATCATTTAAATCACTCATATTCGCAATTTTCAGCCCCATAATAATATTGTGACTACTTTAATTTTTAGCTTTAGCCCAGTGACGAAAAATATACGGGCATCAGTGGAAGGATTATATGAAGACCCGATAGAGGAAGTA
The DNA here is from genome assembly GCA_963921375.1 of Tiliacea citrago. Taxonomy (NCBI): domain Eukaryota; kingdom Metazoa; phylum Arthropoda; class Insecta; order Lepidoptera; family Noctuidae; genus Tiliacea; species Tiliacea citrago. The sequence continues at coordinate 11,580,740 of OY992804.1, forward strand.
GAAAGAAGACTTATGATCGCCAGCGGGCTGCCAAACCGTACCGGTGATGCAATCAGGAAATACATGAAAGAAAGCCAAAGGCCAGATCAACCAGACAAATAGATATGAGTATAGATATCAATAGGTAATATTTAACTTGTTATTTATCATGTAGTTAATAAAATAGTTCACTTTATAATTTGTTTTATTTTTGTTCCATTTCAGTGAATGCATTAAAAGTAAATATTTTACGGGCCAGACTGATATGGATGAGAGTCTTTCAGAATTTCAAGAAGAAAAGAAAAGTTGTAAAGGTCCAAAACCGTCTCAAAAACCTGTGAAACCTAAGGTTAAAAAGGTAACTAAACGCATTAAGGGCCAGAAAGATATAAGAACAGCTTTGAAAGGAAAGAAAAATGAATTAGTATCATATAGCAAGAAGTTTGATACTGTCTGTAAAAAGTCTGGCTTAGACGTTGATTCGGAACAACTGCAGTTAGCTATTGCATTGTCCAAATCACTTCAAACAGAATCCACTAACCCTGAAAGTTCACAGGCATTATCCTCTCAGCAAAGAGTAGCAAAAATACGTAAAACTTTACAAGAATACGGTTTCAAAGTACCTGAAGCTAAAATATCTGCTGGTAAGAAAACTAAAAAGTATAGAAAGAATTATAAACTTCTTACTGTTACAGAGGAAGAGAAACATCAGAATATCACTGGGAAATTTACAAGAATATTGTTTAAGAATTATGATCATTCAAAAGTAGAACAAAATAGCCCTCATGATCAAGAATCTGATGCAAGAGTTTTCTATATAGCTTCAGGTATTCCATATGAATGCATGAAAGATAATAACATATTTTATGTGAATAATTTAGTTGAAAAATCAACAACCAATGGTTCTTTACTAAGGGATTGGTCAGAAATTCCTGGTCGCCCTGAAAGTCCTAAGCTTATTGATACTTTTATAATGAATTTCAAAGAAATTGATTGCTCACAGGATGAACTAGATATCATACTAAGTGGGCCAATCAAATCTGTTAAAGATATATTTGCTTCTAAAGAAATTGAATATAGGAAGAAATATAAAGAATGTGATGTACCAAAAATTGTAATAGAAGATGAAATAAAAGAAGTAAGTGATGATGATGATAACAATCATAAAGTTGGTGTAACTGAGATTAAATCACCATTCCAAAAAGCTTTTAATATGGAGTCACCAGTCAAAATGTTTGATACAAGGTCACCAATAAAAATACTATTTAAAGATAAAACACTGGTAAGTGACGAGATTGAAATTATATCTCCTATCAAGCCAGCAATAAGTAATAGTCCTTTTAAAGCTGTAATAGATGTAGAAACCAGTAACAAGCTAACATTTACTCAACAGTATAGAAGTTGTTCTCCAGATATTTTTGATGATGAACTATCATCCATAATGGAAACTACAAAACCTATAATTGTTTTATCACAAGATCATAAAACAAAAGTGTTTTCTCAAGAAATCATGGATTTAACTCAGTGTGCTAATATTATACCATCACAAAATTCAGAAAAAGGTATTCAGCTGTCTCAGAACGTAACGAAAAGGAGGTCAAATGATTTTATGGAAATTACTGACTGTATTGTAGGTTCCTCACAGCCTATACGTGAGGAATTGAAAGAGATAGATTTGACACAAAGTCCTGAAGACCCCCTGTCTTTAGGACTTTTAATAATAGAAAGAGATCATAGTATAAACATAGATGGTAATGCAGAAAAATTAAGTACACAATTTTCTAATGATGCAGAAGAAAATGCTACAGTCAGTATTAGTCGTAATATTACAGATGAACAACAAATAAAAGTGCTTTCAAACCATCTAAATATAGATTCAAATCAAACCGCAAAAGAAAACATTGATTTGACTCAAAGTTCCAATGAAGATGATAAAGGAATACCAATAGAAGAACATATCCAAACTCCAGTCAATAAAGTAGTAGAAAGTATGGATTTGACTCAATCTTCAAATTCCACTGACATCAGTCTACCTTTAATTGATATAGCCAACTCGCAATCTCAAGCATCTTTGGATGATACAATTATAGTTGACAAAGACGAATATATTTCCAATGGTAAAGTTAAGAAATCCATAGTCTGTAATAATGAGCTACTCAGTCATGTTTTTGATTTAACTCAGGCTCAAGATACTTTTATAGAATATAATCCTAGCCCTGTAAAGGTAGGAAATACAGGATCATGCAGTAACAGTTTTTATGAAGATTTTGTGCATGATCATTCAGAAAACACTGAAAATAGTAAAGAAATTGAACAACAAAATACTGATATATCAAAAGAACAGAATAATAGTTCACATAATGAAAGTAAAGAATCCAATTATGATATAGATTTAACCCAAAGTTCAAGTACTTCTGAAGAAATACTTTTGTCTCAAAGACCAATCACAGTACTTGAAAATATTCCAAACAATAGTAGTTTGGGAAAACAGGATGATGTGTCAATAGATTATGATGAAATTATAATAGAAGACAATATTTGTGAGAACAAAACCTTCCAAAAAAGTGCGAAGGATAGTAGCTCATCTCAAAAATACGATTCATCTAAATCTCAAGTTAACAATGATGTAGAAGACAATAATGATAATGATATAAATTCAAGTCAAAATTCCGAAGTATTTCAAATCTCAGATAAGGAATTGGACTATTCTCTTCACAAATCGAGATGTGATTTTTCAAGAGATAATTTCGATTTCGTCAAAGGAAGTGAGAAAGATAAAAGTGATGACTTAAATTACGATTCATCCAAATCGGAGGTTCATGATGATATAGAAATTGTAGGTGAAAACAAAGATATTGATTTCAATTCAAGTCAAAACTCCGAAATATTTCAAATCTCTGATAAGGAATTGGATTATTCACTGCACAAATCTAAATGTGACTTTCAAAGAAAGAATTTTGATTTCGGCGGTATATCTGTTTTGGATAATGTGACTAAACTTGGAAGTTACAGAAGGTCTTTGAGTGAAGGAAGTCAACCATATTTTACTGAAAACAAAAATGATACTTTTGGGGACAGTTTTCTTTCTAAAGTTTATGTTAAAAAGACTGAAAATAAAATTATAGAAACAACACAACTGATTCATCAACACATTGATGAAGCTGAAGGCATAAGTCCGATAAAAGTTCAAGAAGTACTAAAAAATAATAATGGTATTATTAATATAAAAACGCCTAAAAATAGTGAGTATATTATCAAGACTGATAATGTTACTCCAATGGCGGATTATGCCTCGATGTCAACGCCGCAACGGAATCGAGAATTGGATAGATATGGGTTGAAACCTTTCAAAAGAAAAAGAGGTAAGATTTCATTTTTCTTTTGATAATATCTTATATTTAAAAAATTTCTTTATCCCACCAGCTCGTAACCCCTCTTAGTCATTTATCATCTTTCAATAGTTTCTTTTCCCTAAAGTATCCACCTTTGTCGAGAAATTCACTTTGTTGAGGCTGGTAGTCATGCTCAAACTCAGGAGCCCTTTGATTTCTATCAAAAGTCCTTTTTTTTGTGTTGTTTCATTTTATAATCCAACACTGAAATATTTATTCAAATTCTTCCTATATCAGGAACTTTTACATTTTCCAGCCATAAAAATCCTCACGCACCTTTACAATCAAACGCATCCAACAATACAACAGCTAGTAGACGAAGATCAACCATCGCCCTCTAAAAAACCAAGAACAAATACATACACACAAGAATCGTCACCACAGAAACTGATTACATCACCTGAAAATTCACCTTCAAATACACCAGTGAAATCTCCAAAAAAAATCGTTTATAAGAAGCCAACACATGAAACAAGACTACTTGCTTCGCCTAGAAAGAATGACAAGTTAGAAAGAGTTAGAGATATATTCTCTGCACCATCTCCTATGAAATATAATGAGTTAGAAAGATATAGAAATATTTTGTCTGCACCATCTCCTAAAAGAAATGCATGTTCAAAAACACTTGTGAAATCTCCAAGAAAATTCATTTATAAGAAGCCAACACATGTCACAAGGCTACAAGCTAGACCTATAAATGATGAGTTAGAAAGAGATAGCAATAGGATCTCTGCAACATCTTCCACAAAGACTAATGAGTTAGAAAGAGATAGAGAAATAATGTCTGCACCATCTTTTTCAAAGACTGATGAAATAAAAGGAGTTACAGATGTGTGTGGATATGATGTGACTAGTGAAGTTGCAGTTCTAAAAAGTGTTGATTGCAGTCCTGATGATTGGGTGTTTCAAAAGAGGGAGAAAGCTAAGGTAAATCTTAAATAATCATTCAATTAATGGCTTTAACTGTCAATAACTGTAAAGCTAAGTAAGGCGGACCGAAAGGAGATCACACGATTTTTATAATGACATTAAACAATTAACTCTATTATCAGTGGCATAAAGCGCAAATGCGTCGATATTCGTGCAATTTTGCACTTTATTTAACAAAAAGTTAATGCCATTATAAAATCTTTAGCTCTCTGATCATCTCGGGCTACACGTACGTGATGAACCATTTTATAACGTAACATCATGCCTGTATTCCTCGAAGGAGTAGGCAATACTGTAATACAGTTCGCCCACATTTCGCCACTTATATTTTAAGCCCCGTCCCATGTAATATCCAGGCAGGCACCAGGCTGCTACTGATTATCAATGGAAAATCTTATCAAACTAATTAATGCAAATATTAATTTTAAAATATGTATTAAAAATCGTTATAAAATTCAACAGGTACACTCATGCCGCGTACCGCTGCACATAGCCTTTCATAACTACGTACTAAGTCGACGCTCTTTGAGAGAAGCGATACTCAAGTACGAGCCAGTCAACATTGATGTTATACACAGAGATTTGGTGGGGTATGGACACCGTTATGATCCTAAGGTAAGCCTAAATCATTGAATCCTTTAAGACGGATTGGCGTGCCCTTTACGTCAAGCACAATAAGCTTTTATATTTGCCGACTAAGCGGCGTTCAGTGTGTGGGTAATCAATAACTTAGCAGTGAGCAAAAAGACTTCTCGAGTGCATATTTTGAACACAGCTGTCTGTTTTACCCAGCTTAGTAAACGAAAGCGACTGACGCGTGGGTACGTGATCGTCACGTTTTTTTTTAGATGAATATGTTATTATTGTGTTATTATTATTTTCTCTCAATCAGAGCACCCGCCATCTTATCTCTTCACCACCTTTGGTTGACTGGTAGAGAATGCCTAAGGCATTAAGTCCGCCTTTGTACATTATTGTGTGTGAGAAGTTTAAATAAATAAATAAATATGTCTGCGTCTTTAAAAGCGATCGCCTCGCCACGAAAGCGTGAACCTGAACGCGTGGTCGCGCCTACAGAGGGCGCTTTCTGGTTTTCCGAAACAAAGTGACATGGGAACGCGACAATCGCGTATTCGCGCGACGATCGCTTTTATATAGGACGCGGGGTCTGACGTACTCGCGTACGGCGATGTTGATGCCGCTAAAACCCACATATTAAAGAAATACAGATAGATGTATTTGTTACTGACCCCCAAACTATTGATTATACCATGATTTTGTAAAAGCCCAAATAATGATTTGTACAACTAATGAGGTATCTGTCCTTTTCTTGTCCCAAATCAAAACAGTTATCCCCCGCGTCCTATATGACGATCGTCGCGCTAATACCCGATCGTCGCGCTAATACGCGAACGTCGCGTTCTTAAGTCACAGTTTTTGTTCGGTGAACCTGAACACGTGGTCGCGCCGACAGAGGTGTTTCAGGCTTTTTGTGTATGTGAGTTTAAATGTTTGTAAACGCACCCACGATACAGGAGAAATTCCTAGCGTGGGGCAACGTTTTTTATAAAAAACAAAAGAAAAAAAAGGGCGTGGTCCGGTATTCCTAACAAAACGTGACATAATATATGACCGCGGCGATCGCTTTTAATTAGGACGCGACCATCATCCCTTGGAGTAATTTATCGGGTGTATCGGGGAATAAATCAAAAGTAGTTTTAAATAAAATTGTTTAATATCGTCTGTCTTATAATATCAATTAATTCTGTTGCAGGATCTCCTCAAATATTTGGACAAGAAATGCATAACAGTAAAAACAACAGATAACAATGCAAGGAACAATAAAAGATAGCACGAACATAATCATGAAAAATATTTTGTAAATAGATACATATTTGTAATATAAAGTACAAAGTTTTATTCAAATGGTTTGTTTTCAATCATCATCTTCATTATTTTCTTCAGACATTTCTAAATGCTGAGTTGAATTGATTATGATACACTTAGGTATTCAAATAACAACCGGCCAAGTGCGAGTCGGACTCGCGCACGAAGGGTTCCGTACCATTATCTATAAAAAAAAAACCGCAAAAAAACGGCAAAAAAATCACGTTTGTTATATGGGAGCCCCCCTTAAATATTTGTTTTATTTTAATTTAATCATTTATTTTTAAAGTGATTACATAAATAAATATTCTGTGAATATTTCAAGCGTCTAACTATCACGGTTCATGAGATACAGCCTGGTGACAGACGGACAGACAGACAGACGGCGCACATACGGCAAAATGACCACTTTAGACGGTCAAAAATAGGACTTTTCTACTTTAATATAAGGTCTAAAATGTATTATATTCTTCCGAGTCAAATATACTTGGTCCATGGTGCTGGCCATAAATATCCTTTGTTATGTTTATAACAAAGGCGCCCGAAGCACCGACAGGTAAGCGTTGTGCAGTGTACGGCTAGTTGCATTCGAAACCCGAAAGCATTATAACGTGTTATTTTCTATTACCTCGTGCAAAAATCAAAATATTCATTATGGACATAGAAGTCACAGGTATGTTTATTAATAAAAAACATTTTTTTACCCTAATTATAGACTAATTATGCAATAATAACTTTCATTAAAAAAAATGTTTTCATAGACTTTCAAAAAAAGTTCCGCTTAGTACCGCTTTCTATCCTAGATATTTACACTTGTGCGTTTGCTGACTACTAATAATGAGAATTCTAGGAACTCAAACCAACCCATTGTGACCCTAGACCCCTTTTTTCACAGGTAGTCGGAGTGGACCAAATCACTCGGAATTGAATATTAGAAAAATGGATCTGATTTTAGTGTTAAAAAGCGAAAACTTTTATAAACAATCATCATCTCAGTGTGTAGAACGATTAACTAGTTACATATTGGACAATTTTGGTAAATATAACCAGTCAAAAGACAGTGTAAATAAAATAAAGTGTTCCGAAAGTGTTTGTTTCAAAATTATTACAAAAGAGGAAAAAATCGAATTGGAACATGGAAAGATTTATGAAATGCAATGCAAAATGGTTAACGAACGATTTGGTCTTGCCAGCAATAAGCAATACAAGCGCAAACAATGATTTGCAATTGATAAAAACCAGAGGCAGACCTGCAAAATCTTTTACTATGAGAGGAAAAAGGCCAGCTGCCAAACTAGTGAGCTTAGCCTTAACTACAAGCCCTAGGAGATACAAACGCATGAAACAAATTTACGATACGCCATCATATTCGGCTTTAAAGCCTTACTCTCCTGAAGAAGCTTTAGCGCTCATTATTGACTCAGACATGAGAAAAGATTCAAGGTTCATTGGCAAAAAGGAGCGAAATTGCGAGGCGCTAACATTTATCCACCTTACAACGTCATAGCACAAACAAAAACGCAGTGTTACCCGAATAAAATAAAAATCACGGAGACTGAAGTGCAACTTCCAGTTCAAGATATTTTAGACCATACAATACAAAGACTTGCTCATGTGCAGCAGGATGTACTTCTGTTACACCATGATCACGAGAAAAACTCAGCGATCGAAATCTTTTACAAGTGGGGTCTTGACGGGAGTGGTGGACATTCCATTTACAAACAATGTTTTGCCAACAATTCATTGTATGGAGACACTAACATAGTTCTATGTACTATAGTTCCATTGCAAATGTCAGAGGTCACAACGAATGGAAAACAGATTTTCTGGCAAAATCCAAGTCCGTCTTCGTCGAGATATAACCGCATCATTCGCCTGCAGATTGAAAAGGAAACAAAGGAATCAGTAAAACTCCATTACGAAGCAATAGAGGAACAAATATCAAGGTTGCAGTCTACTGAGGTTACTCTTGGGGATAAATGTTACAAATTTAAACATCATGCTGTGTGTACAATGATGGACGGAAAGACATGCAACGTACTCACAGACACTTCGTCATCACAAGCGTGTAAAGTGTGCAAGGCTACACCCAAGGATCTCAACAACCTTTACCTACTTTTGCAGAAAAAATATCCTACGACAAATTCATTTAAGTTTGGAATATCTGTACTGCACTCATACCTTAGATGTTACGAGTACTTGTTACATATTTCCTATAAACTGGAATTACGGCAATGGCAAGCGAGGGGCAGAGAAGCCAAAGAAAATGTAAAAAAGAGAAAAGGAGAAATAACCACTAAGTTTTACCAGCAAATGGGATTAGTGGTAGACCAACCGAAGCAGGGTGGGGGCAACTCAAACGATGGGAATACGGCAAGGAAGTTTTTTGCTGAGCCTATAAAATCTGGGGCTATCACAGGTTTGGATCCTGGAATTATAGAAAGATTTGCCAACATCCCGAGTGTTTTATCATGTGGATTTAGCGTGAACTACGTTAGTTTTAAAAACTACTGCATTAAAACAGCAAAAATGTGCATAGAACGTTATAATTGGTACAAAATGAGTGCACCTGTGCACAAACTATTAATACACGGTGCAGACATAATAAAGGAGCTACCTTTGCCTGTGGGGTTGTTTTCAGAAGATGTGCTGGAAACTAGTCAAAAAGAATATAAAGGTTTACGACTTTTCCATGCTAGAAAAACTTCCAGAATCAACATTAACACAGACATTGTGCACTGGATGCTAATAGCTTCTGATCCAATTATTGCATCCAAGAGAAGGAGCCATAATAAAACAAGAAAACCGTTTCCTAAGGAGGTGCTAGAAATGTTGAACGTGCCACTTGTAGAAACGATCGAAGACAAGGATGATAATGACGAAGAAGCAATGGATGATCATGACGACAGTGATAGTAATTAACAACATAACTGTTTACTACATAATTGATGTATGATTTATAAATTAATGTGTACTAAGTAAAATATTCTACATTTTATTTTTAATACTATTTTATTTCTAGCTATAAAAACCTTTATGGTAGGTAGGTACTTAGAAACCTCAACACAAAGTAACCATAAAGGACAGAAACATTTCTAAGCATAAATGCACATTATTTCACATCTTTGATTTTTGACCGCCTAAAGTGGTAATTTTGCCGTATGTGCGGCGGAGCCTTAGTAATAGGGTTCCCGTTTTACCCTTTGGGTACGGAACCCTAAAAGACGAGTTGACTCAAACCCGGGAGTCGAGAGTTATTATATCTTTGCAGTACATTGCGGCGGTGCTATTTAAATTAGAATAATTAAAAATACTTAACCTAAATATAAACCTAGAGATCTAATAAAATCACAAAGCCAGATTAGGCCTTTTAAAAATTATAATATCGCCTTCTATGTATTTCAATTATACCATTTACAGGCACTTGTGAGTTGTCAAAGGGTCGGTCCGTTAGTCAGAAAGTTGAAGCTAATCCATAAACAAGGATATAAGTAATTCTCTTACGAAATAAATTAAGTCGCTCGTAAGCCCTAGCGAGCACTGACTTGCGGTGCGTTTATTCTACCGCACGCGGTGGGTTTTTGCTACCGTTCAGCATGCGTTTATTTCACCGCAATGCGCGCACTTCTAGGACATTCCATACTTCACAGTTAAGCGGTAAAAAAAAACACACGGCAGTGCGCGCTAGGCCTAAAGACAAAATCGCTCTTGAGAAGAATCTTAAAAAAGATTTTCCAAAAAATCTGCAATCGAAATAAAAGTGATTTTTCTAATATTTTCAGTTGTGTTTAAGAGCAGGCAGTCTAAATCAAATTTCGAACGCAAGCTCTGCCCCTCGCTCCTCGCCACTCCGTTATATGCTAAACGCTAATACATCAGTCATAAAGTTGAATATCGCGTGCGCTCTTTGATCGTGTTCAAGCACGAAACTAAATAGCCTAAGTCTCAATTCTTATTTCGTTTATAACTAAAGTATAAATTGATCTAGAGAAAACATATCTTGTGGCTGGATAATAAACTATATTTTCTTGCTACGAATATTTATTTTAGACATAAAAGCCAAACATCTTTGTTTGTTTTTTTATAATTATCCTTAAAAAAGACATGATTCTCTAATAAAACGCATTGAGAGGAAATATTACAATTACGTAACTGTCTTCAACTTGGAAAGAAAAAGATCCAATAAATCATAATATACTAAAGTTTAATTTTGCTTGTATGTGTGACTGTTTCGGAATATTCATGCAAATTAACATAAAATAGGGAGCCTCCTCTTAATGGGGGTTTTTTTTCAAATAAAAAAGAAAATGAATATAGTAAACTCTTATTTTCCCGTATCTTATTTTCCAAGAAACTTATTCGAGTAGGCATAGCAGTCAAAACAGTTTCTACAATCTACACCTTATATTTAACAAGTCCTTTATATACAGGGTTAAATTAAATTAGCTAGCGAAACTCTGCAGACGTGATGTATGGGTATCGATATCTAAACGCGGTAAAATAAAAAAAGATTGAAGGTTTTTTTGGGGGGTCAACGACCGCTGGTAGTGTTGAAGTATGAGTTGAGAAAATATGTTTTCTTTTGGTTTATCGTGTTTAGGTTTCGATACCAATCACGTCTGTGAAGTTTACACAAGAAAAAAAATGTTTTTTTCAAGTGACTACACTAACTGCGGTCCATTACAGTACAAAAAATCCTCAAATTAATGTTTTTAGGGTTCTGTACCCAAAGGGTAAAACGGGAACCCTATTAGTACTGCTCCGCCGTCTGTCTGTCTGTCCGTCTGTCACCAGGCTGTATCTCTTGAACCGTGATAGTAAGACAGGTGAAATTTTCACAGATGATGTATTTTTGTTGCCGTTATAACAACAAATACAAAAAACAGAATAAAATAAATATTTAAGGGGGCTCCCATACAACAAATGTGATTTTTTTGCTCGATATTAATAACGGCAACAGGTAGACGCTTGAAATATTCACAGAATATTTAGTTATATATTCACTTTAAAAATAAATAATTAAATTAAAATAAAACAAATATTTAAGGCTTCCATACAACAAACGTGATTTTTTTGCCATTTTTATAGATAATGCTTTGTGCGCGAGTCCGACTCGCACTTGGCCGGTTTTTTTGTTTTATCATGTTTATGTAAATTATCGATACCCAACACGTCTGCGGAGTTTTGCTAGCTAATTTAATTTAACCCCGTATAAATATTTCTGAGTGAAAAATAAGTCGTATTACAAAGGCACTGTATGCCGTACACTGACTAAGAAGTACAGTCTATATACAAAATAGACGCATTCGAAGCCTAGCTTTGTGGATTCATCTGATAAACTACGATCACATGGCCCACCCCTCCAAATTACTGTTTCAATGTTTGCAGTCACATCCTTACGAATAAATAAATCCCTGAATCATATTTTTGGTCGACGGCCGTCTCAGTACACACAACATGCCTAACCAACCCACAAAGCTATACCTTCAATGCTTATTAAAATTCGCACCTTACATCTAAGTGTATGCTAAATGTCATTTCTTTAACAACCCTGCTTGTTGTATGACCTGTCTCGTCGCGTTGTTGATGTGTCTGAATCTGTCGGGGCCTAGTTGTATGCCGCCGTACCTGGATAAATAGAAAAGGGAAGATAAGTAATGTGAGTGAATTATTAGGAAGCGGTACAGGGTGGGGGTTTTACTTTTTTATGACGTTGTAAGGCACAGACTCGTGCAATTGTAAATAAATACAACAATTATTAACATCGAGCGAAACTACTGAAATGGGCCAGTTGTTTCTTAGATTTTTGTTTGAAAGTTTCATCATCATTTCAGCTGAAAGACTTCCACTGCTGGACATAGGCCTCTCCCAAGCACCGCCACTTCGACCAGTTCTGTGCTTCCCGCGTCCAGCGGATTCCTGCGGCTTTCACAAGGTCATTGGTTCACCTTGGGTTGTCTTCCGGTACGCGGTCGCCACTCCAGAAACTTTCGCCCACATCGGCCATTTGTTCTGCGAGCAATGTACCCTGCCCACTACCAAGAAACTATTATAATAAAATAGCTGTAAAGTCGGTTCGCTCATCTTCTGTATCAAATCTTCCAAGGCCGCTCATAGGTAAGCTTACTGTAGTTGGTAGTCGATCACTTTTTGAATTTTTCCGATATCTATTCACAACTCAACCTTTTCATTGTTCTAAGAACTCAACCTTTTTAAAAAGACATGTTGGCTACACATTGCCATCAATAATTTGGTCGCATTCAAAAATGGAATGGTTCTTTTTTGTTTGTTTTGCAGTTCTTTCCATCATGTTTACCACAAATAATAGTACATTACTGCAGCGGCCTGCAATAGGGGATGGACGAAAGTGAAAATGTGGGCCGAGGCACACATACGTGAGTCCACCAATGCCTGGTGCGGCCAAGGCTTGTATAGTGCTTTTCTCAAACAATGCGCGGAAAGTCAAACAAAGTAAATTATTTATAAATTCCAGATTCAATGACGAACAACGATATTTTTTTACGCGCCAATGTGTTCATTTGTTTTTTTTTTTTCAATAAACAGCTTTATATTTGCGAGCGAGTTCGAAATTTAAATCTAACCTTTGATAAGTTACCTCCTTGGTTTCCATGTTTCGGAGTAAGATCTTTCCATTTTTAAATTACACGATAGTTATTACCTATAATTATGTAACTTATTTAGCCCCTAAACCATGACATAATTATGGATTTTCATACAACTTTTGGTGGCCGCTGCTCGCATGTATTTGGCCAGTACAGCAATTACGATTTATCTCGAAGAAGGTTATCAAAATAATGCTCGAATTTCCAAGCATGTTTGAGAAAACATATTTTCTTTCCTTTTTTTGAAGTGAAAACTTTAGGCGCGTTGAACGATTTTTGGTAGAGGAAAAACTTATTGGTTCGCGTCACCGACATGACCGCGCCGACATGCTGTAGTAGCAATAGGTGAAGTTAAATTGACCACGTGAAAAGTTTAATTTGTGTACTGTGCCTTGTTTAAATTGTGTTTTAGATAATCATTATTTTATTGAAATGAGAATTTCTTTAGGCGCGATATTATTTTGAAAGCTTGGCTCTCATATAAATAAACACTATATCACCTAATTAAGCGATAATACGGTCAAAAATAATACATGCTTCCCTAGAATCATGGACCTATAAAAAAAGTCGGACGGAACTCCCGCTAAGACAAAACTGGGTCCCGTAATGGCGGCGACAGTCTCAAGTGTGAGTGAATTTAGGGTTGTCATGTTAGCCAAATTTACCCATATATTATTGTTTTATTTTAAGACAAATACAGGTCGAGCGACAAGTTTTTTGGAAATGTCGGCAGAATTATACCGTGCTATTTTAACAGGTTAATGGTAATCACCAAATCTCCCTATGAAAATATGTGCAATTAACAACATAGTTATTAATTCAAAAAATATCTATTGTAAAAAATATTTACTGTATCTATTGTATAACATCCCAAATGCTGAGTATTTTTTTTTTAATTCAGTCATTTTGACAGTTACAATTTCGATTTTTTTTATGCAATAATTTCTCCATACGTCATTTTCTTTAGGAACCGTGGTAAAAGGAATATAAAATAACTAGTAATAAATAACCTAAATAAGTTGAATTGATTAAAAAAATATATAAATTTCCCATATATTTAGGTTAATTTGCACACGTGAATATTGACAACACTGGCCTTGTGATGAATTATTTTGTTCTAGTGAATGAAGATTGATTGTAATCTATAAAATCGGGAACTAAGTTGTTGAATTATGCATTTACCTGTCTGTACGTACAGCGAGCTGACTGACTCTGAGGTCCGTAAACGTTAATCAGACCAAGAGCTCGCATTTGATAACAGTCATGAGGTCATGATCGTATTAATAAACATAATAATTGATATACACAAGTTACGGCTTGAGTTTACATTATCAGTGATGGACTGATTAATAAACGAAAATCGACACTTAAATATACAATAGTGTGTGTACTCGAGATGCTTAAATCTGAGTGTAGGCAGTCCGTGACTTGAGGTCGTGATTAGTAGCGCGAAACATGGAGTTTGAAAATATTTTGGAAATAATTATTTCGATGGATTAGAGTAAGTACTATGACGATATTTTTTCCAAAAATCTATTTATGGGATGCCTCAAATCCTTTTGAGTTACCAAGTGAACATTTAAAAAAAAAAACAGCAAATTGCGTGTCGGACCACGCACAATGAAGGGTTCCGTAGTTGGGATGAATTTATCCTAAAAACAAACTTTAGAATGTAGTTGAAAAACATGTTCTAACTATACATCGATATACGTCACGGTCGATTTTCCAACTGCAAATGTAAGTAGGTCGACTATCACTAGTTAACTTGCAACTCAACCTACCCAAAAAAAAATTTTTTTCGAGCTTTTATTTTACCACTTTGTCGACGTGATTAATAAGAGTCATAAGGAAAGACAGACAGACAGACGGACATGGCGAAACTATAATATAAGGTTCCTTGTTGACTACGGAACTCTAAAAATGATCCAGATTTGTCACATTAATAAAAAGACTCTTTGGTGAAATACAGTAACATAGGTCTTCCAATTTCCCGAGAAATATTAATAACGTGATACAGCGCTATACATTAAAGTTTTAACAAAATACAAGTATTTTAATAAATCTACGACTTATCAAGAACGAAATGTGATGAATGTCATTCTAAACTTCGGTCATTGTGATGTAATCGTTCATCAAGTACAGCTCCTTGAGGAGCTGATCTTGGTAACTGAGATACTATTTTCATGTGTTTATTAATTAGTAATGATCTTGAGATGCTGATATCGTAATAATGGCGTATCAAATAATTACGCACTTGAGTACGTCATTGGGGAACGTTTATTAATACGGGCCTGAGTGACACAGTTTTCTGTTAACGAGAATCCGTCCGACTTTTTTTATAGGTCCATGCCTAGAATTAACTGATTCGAAATTTGTAGATTCCTAGAAGTATGAATGTAGCGTACCATCGCGACACAACGGCGATGGTATTCTTCTGGTCCAGTATCTGCAGCAGATGCAGCATCCTGCCCCCGTCGTGCAGCTCGCCTTCGCCGTCACAGTCCTGAGGTAATCTCGCGGCCTTAGCTGTCTTACGTTCTATACTCATATAAAACTATTCTACTTACCATCGAGACACAACAACGATGGTATTCTTCTGGTCCAGTATCTGCAGCAGATGCAGCATCCTGCCCCCGGCATGCGCCTCACCGTCATCGTCACAATCCTGCAGTATGCTCGCGCCCTTAGCTGTCTTACGTTCTATACGGTATGCGTACATGTTGTGTGTCGCGTTCATTATCTTCTTGTTAAGTTTTAGTTTTGTTAGGACGGCGCTGGAAAATATTTAAAGTAATTTTTGAAGGATGTTTGCAAATTCTCATAGAAGTGTTTTGCATGAGCTATTGTAATTTATACAAATCTCCAAGACTCATGGCAGCCATGATCAGAAAAGGTGTGAGTAGGACAGTAAATATTTTTATTATTACGGGATTTCTTGTGTCGTCTTGCTGCCTCGTTTTATGAACGCTAGTGCCACGTTATTGGCGTACAGTAATTTTTTTGTCAGTGAGACTTACAGAATTTTTGGTGGTTGAATTATAACATCACATTTCTCCTCTCAAAATGTTCGCATAGTTAAGAAAATAGTTTGCTAAACAAGGGAATATCCTAAAATTATACTTACTTAACATCTTCCATACAGTGTACTTCAGCTGCGTGACCTTGGAAGGAGCTCTTTCTATCTATGATAACTTCACCGTGAGTTATGTCAGGGCAGTTGATATCTAACTGAAATTTAAATAAAAAAGTTATGAGATTATAGAGGTCAGTAGTGTTATCTTTCCTCCGTAAAAAGAGGTAACACTTCAGATTTTTTTTTACAAATACAGGGAGATTTTATTTGTAGCTCTATGCCATTTTATTAATGGGTTTTGTTATGGTTTCTAGGTTGTGGAGGTCAGATAGAATACTGGTGTTCAGCTGCATCCAGTAAGAATTGAAGCCGACCCAGAACCTTTTTTTAATGATGGCCTGATACGTCTTGAAAGGTTGTCCAGATTCGACTTAATTATACTACCTATTTTAATAAATTACAAAGGATAGAAAGAGACAAAGGGCAGTTAAATGTTAATGAAAGATACTTGGTCAGGGGTGTCAAAAAATATGATAAAGCAAATCTCAGTTTCAGTAACTTTTGATATGAAACATGGATCAGTGGGCCACAGGTGTCCACAGCCACAGTATTATCTGAGTTAAGCAAAAGTGGATGGGACTTGCACAGACCAGGGAAGCATGGCACAAGAGGAAGGAGGCCTATAACACACCAGTGTACATCTCCCACCTGCACTACACCACTAAGGCGGAAGGTCGTGGAGTACGTGCGCCAAAAGACGAGGAACAAGCCAAGGGTGCAGTTACTGGAATTGCACCGGAACATTAACTTCTAAGTTATCTGCCCCTCGTCATGGAGGAAGACTTGGCCGCAGGATGTGGTGTTCCGCGGACAAGTTCCACAGGACAGCAAAAAGTCAAGCTAGTGCAAAGTGGAGTACTCATAGTCTTAAGCCTTTTTTATTAAAACAAAGTTTTGTTTATATTAAAATATGTATGTTTGGTTAAGGTGTTTTTTCTATGGGCATGTGTCGCCTGAATTAAACGGTATTATTATTATATTGAGTTCTTTATTGTTCTTCTCATTTGAGAAAGTTTTACAACCTTACCCATGGGCCAGAGCCAAGTAAGGGGAAATTTAAATTAAAAAGATGGATGATAATGTAGCAGAAATCAGGAACTTTCGGGTGTCTTTGAGAATGGAGGCTTTTTGAAGCATGTAAAGTGTGTGAGATGTGTAGTGTGTTAAGACTTTGTGTGAGAGCTTTCGGCATTACACCGGTATATGAGAGTACTACAGGGACGATATGTAAGGTCTGTGCTTTCCATGAAGGCTGCGCTGACGTTCATACTAGGAGTCACCAGTTGGGTGGCATGAGGAACAGGGTGTAAAGTTCACTCATCCACCATAGAAAAGGGAGGATCCTCCTTCCAGATGGGTGTTGTGTCTGGTGGGCAACTGCCCGACGGTTGATGTCGGGACGTTGTATATATGCTAGTTGCACGGTAAACTCTGCTTGCGCGATGCAGGAGTTGCGTGACGTCAGAGTGACGCGTAGTGCGCATGTGGCGATGTTGATGCCGCTACAGGTTTTTATTTCTATGGCGAGGTCTTGGTACTTACTTAGTCTTGGATGTTGTAGTTTGAATGTTGTGTACCTATATCTATCAAGTAAACTGTTTTATTTATTTTGTCATGAACAGTGATATCAGGTCTATTGTAATGTATAGTTTTGTCTGTAATTATTGTTCGATCCCAATAGATTTTTTGATTCTTGTTTTCTAAAATGGTTTCAGGTTTGTACTTATAATATGGAACCTATAAGTTTATATTTGTGTGCTAAGTGTTGGTGCATTATTATACTCAGTAGTGAGAGGAACGAGGCTGATAATGATGATGTAAGCCAGAGTGAAATCTTCTATTACATATGGTAATAATTGAACAAAACTCACCAGAGCCAAGTCCAATGTTTCCACAGCAAGTGGTTTGGCTTCTACTTTCTTCTCAACAGGTTTTATTGCTTGCAGAACTTCTCTTATTTTCTCTACCCATTGGAATACCACATGTTCTCCAATATTTTCTCTGAAATGTTGTAAGTTTTACTTTTAGTTTATAAGCAGCTTCTTTCCAATGTATTTTTTTCTTTAAATGTTATGTACACATATAACTTGTATAAACATTAGCAGTAATAACTTTCCTAAATACTTTTGTAAAACAATGTTGAATGTATATGATGCAGGTTTTTTTAAATAAATAAATAAAATAAAATATAGTTAACATAAGATCACACCTGTATGCCCCGAAGGGCTAGGCTGCACTGAATAGTAAACCCACTTTTCACCAGATTATTTAAGTCCCTTAACTTAAATAATATTTTATTTTATTTATTTATTTTAAAAAACCTGCATCCTCCTGAATAGGGGCAACATATAATTTTCTATTACTTCGAATAGTTCTTGTATGTACCTATGTAGTTTAATTTTCTGTTTATCCTATCCATGTCAGAATATTCTTTTTAAATCTTTTAATTTATTTTGTTATTATTATATGCCCAAGAGGAATGTTGTAATGATACTTTTTTCACTTTTTTGACCAATTTGATTTGTACAACTGCAGCAACTGTAAACAATATGCTATTCTAAAATATTTTTTGAAACTCAACTCAAGTTAAAATATTAAATTCTTATGTCTTGTAGATGGGCTCTATCCACCAGATAAACTAATTGAAAAATGGAACCAATTTTGAATGAATATAACTGCCTGATTATTTTATAGAAATTATCCAAAGCTGGAGTAATACCTCTACAGCACACAGTTGATATCTAGGATCAACTGTACAAACTGAACTTACCTCCTAAGCAAGTCATGTAAAACAAAAAATGTGAATAAGGATACAAGCAAAACGGAATGATAATTACTGACTCACAATGCACATCCCCAAATATTAAAGATAAAAATATTCAATTTGAAAAATGTATGTCCATTAAGCCTCTACAACTGTAGAAGTACATTGAAAAAGGAGTACTCTTTTAATATCACTACACAGTTAATTTGAGGGGTTACAACTTATTGGTAAATGCAACAGCTAGCAATGCAAGCAGACAATAGCACATTTTATCATAATTTATTACAAATACTCACAAATAAACTTCATCCAAGGTATGGTGCAGCTGTGTTTTAGCTTTTCTTTCCATCCATGGAGCAGACAACTCATATTTCGGAGGTGCCTGAGAAGGATAGTCATCAGGCATCGTCACATACAGCATTACCTCATTTTTATTCTCTTCTATTTTAATGCTATACGACCTTGTTACTTCGCTCTCTGTGATCCAGTCATCCCCATAGATTGAGCTCAACGCTTCTACTTCCTCTGCCTGATAGAAACATAATAAAAGAAAATAATACCACGGTTTAGACGACTGAATAAACTTCTAAATGGTAATGTGGCGTACCTGTTTAGTTAAATTGTCTGTTTCCATTTTTAGATTGTTTTGCAATTTGTTGAGGGTTAATGGAATTGTAGGCTGTTTATTATTTAGTTCAGTAATTTTAACAATATTTCACTTTAGTGAAATTGACGAACACGATCACGATCGATTGACATTTGATTTGAGATTGACATTTGCTCATACTATGGCTGCATTCCGAATTAAGACCATAATCGCTGTAATCGATTTTAGCGCGCTAAACGGTAAAAGGGCACGCGTTTAAGCGCGCTAAAATCGATTAAAGCGATTATGGTCTTAATTCGGAATGCACCCTATAACAATATGAGTAAATGTCATACTAAAATAAAATGTCAAAGACATTACAGAAATAATACAACTTACTAATGTTCTTGTTTTTACCCGACTACGGCAAAAGCAAAAGAGGGTTTGGACAGTTTGGATTTGAACAGGCCATGTATGTTCATCTGTTCCGTCAAAACTTCCCTAAACAACTCATTCTATTTTGACAACGTATCAAATGAAACGAGGTCTCGATGAAAGCATTATGTTGTTCCGCGGGATATGGGCTATATAAATTATAACGTCACTTAAAATCTAACATGGCGGCATATAGTTAAAACCATTTACTGGCACTTTTCAATGGTCAAGGAGTCGGTCAATCAGTATCAGTATTCCCGTTCCAAAGCGTAGGTAGTAGGCAAGAAACTATATGGACACTCTTGCTCTGTAGCATACGCATACGCGTAATCAGCCTATGTTCGCACTGCTGGGACAGAGCCCTCCTCTCTGTGCGAGAGGGAGTCATGGGCCATGTCTTTGAACTTTTGGTTTTAGGACATGCATTTTTACACGAAGTAAAGTGCCTGCTTGGGATCGCACCTACAAACTACAACTCGTAAGTCGCGGCCGTTACTACTGGGCCACCACCATTCGAGCACTGCTGTAGCATATTTATAAGCATAATTACTATGGCCCATAGTTAAATTCTCTGGGTATAATTCATAAATTACTCTCTTATTATTGTACTTAGTTGAGAAAATTTTGAATACAGCTAGGGTACTTGTGTTTCGCGGATTTCTTACCTTACCCATTTAGTAACGGTTCGTCATTTTTTAGATGCTTACTATTACTGTGAATGACATATCTGAACCAATAAATAAAATCTGTGTATCGCCGTCCACTGGGCGCTGTTGCTGAACACTGGTTCTTCCACCAAGAACACTATTTTACATGGGGTCATGTAAACGAACAGATATTAATTTTCTCTTTTCTTAGTAAATCGACTATTGGCACAAAAAAATAATTAATTGCATATATACTACTGTCTTGAAAATGTCAAATGTGTTTAGTTGTTGCCTTTAAATGTCATAATGTCCAGAGTATCGGCCCCCGACTTATTTCATCACCACTGCACTGCTCTTAAAACGGTGAAGAAAAACATCGTGAGGAAACTGGCATGTCCTAGAATCAAAAATTCGAAGACATGTGACCCCCGCACTGGGCCCCACAGAGTACATTTGCTGGGCCCGCGTGGTGGATTACAGCGCACTCTCTTTCACAGAGAGGAGGCCTGTGTCCCAGCAGTAGGAACATTATAAGAACCGAATAAGGTAAATATTTTTAATTTGTAGTAGTAGTAGTATTACACTTTCTATAATCATAAACTTTGTTATAAAAGTGTGTATTTCGTGTTTGAAAAATAATTGTTTGTTAGTGTACAAAAATGTTGTAGTTAAGTTAAGTTGAGGCAACTACTTTATGTAGGTTTAGGAATTACTGACTGAGACTTCTTCTTTACTTCGACAATCACTGAAGATTGACCATCAATTCCGAATATTTATTCTCGTCCTTTGCGAGGTGGAACAGCTCAGCAACAACCGTGGGTCCAGTTCACTCGTGAATCGTGGCAAGAGTTGTAGGTTAGTTGCTTAAGCGCTTTGCGATTACTTACTACAACGAGAAACAAGAACGCACACGACTACAGACTTATACACTCGGCGAGAAATCGCGCGGCACTGACGCGTAGCACTGACAGCACGTGCCCTCGCTCTCGGCAACATGTTCCGCGTCACGTAAATGCGTCTCAAAATGTTGCCCACAACGTGCCGTCCAACATCTTTTGCCCAATGTCCCGACACAGGGCAAATTTGCAGCGTCGCTTAGAATGAGCGTTGCGCGTCATGTTGGGTTCCCTAGTGTATTCGCAGCTTAAACGACTGTCGCGCCATCGACACGACCAGAAGAAGATACTTAGATGCGGAATTCCTGCTCCTAGCGCATTGAAAATCGTGCTAAGTAATTAGGTGCCCTACAGTTTCGGGGCTACTACTTTTTTTTTTAACCAGTCAGGATAGTAGCCTAGGGACCGGATAGGTAGGTAAAACCTTGACTGGAAATATTTCTTATGCTGCTAGTGCGAATGCGTTCAAAATCACGTCAACAGACCTATCCTACAGCTGCGCGTGTGAAACGCCAATTTTCTTCTTCACGAAGTTGTACTAATTTATTTTTATTTTTTTACTATTTGTACAGTTGTACAGTTAGTGACCTGCATAACCCGACTCCTCTTCCATTCTTCTTCTTTGTAAGAGGGGTCAGCTAATGCTAGTCAGTGACTGTACTTGTAAGTCTAGGTACATTATCTATGAGCTGATCTAAATTACCTATGTATGTTCGAATGCCTACCTACCAAAATAATTATTAGTTGCCTATAGGCACTTGTTCTACTGCCGGCGATTAACGAGAAGCGAGTAGAGTGCGCGATGGCGACAAGCGATTACTTGCTGGTATGTGTATCGTATACCTTACCTGTACTTTTAGTGAGTGTTCTGCCCGCAAAGCGACCATCTGCCATGTCGCTGACAGAGTACCTACTCGCCGGCTCGCCAGCGGTTTTCTACATTCTGCAAAGTTTCACCATGGTTTAGGTGAAGTGAAGCTATCAATAGGAGTATAGAGGTATGAGGATCAGGGTGTCAAGTTCACTAATCCTCCATAGCAATGGGAGGATCCTCCGACCAGACGGGTGTTGTGTCTGGTGGGCAACTGTCTGACGTTTGATGTCGGGACGTTGCATTGTATAAATACTGGTCGTGCGGTAAACTCTGCTTGCGTGATGCAGGATTTTGCGTGACGTCAGTGATGCGTAGTTCGCATGTGACGATGTTGATGCCGCCACATCACTCCTCTCCGGAGACCGTAGGTCGATAGTGGTCTGAGTCGTGTATCTAGCGGTGCTTGCCTGTGCCAGTAGAGGGTCCAGTGCGTCGGAACCGGGTGCCGCATAGTTCACGGTGAGTCGAAATTGTCTGCGGAGGTTCCCCAGTGAGTCAGGGTGGCGCTGTGTTATGCTCCAGTAAGTCGGATGTGATACAGCGCCGGGCATGGACCTATTATAGGTCCACCGGTCCACTTCACCTAAGTTTTCATGATGAGATTATTTTTAGAATAGGCCGGCAGATCTGTCAGCCATCAACTATTAATATATGGCTGCATTCCGAATTGCGCTGTAATCGATTTGAGCGTGCTTACGTCCGATCCGAATTAGCGTGAGCGCGATTACGTTGTCCGTAAACCGTCATAGATGACGTCATGACATGCGCCATCTTGTGATAACGCCGACCATGCCATAAATTGATATCACCGTGACCGCTGTCAAAAATGACAGTTGTGCTGTTTTGTTTTGAGTCGCATCATGTCTTTAACTAACAGAAACGATAGAGTCAACCATAGATATAATTATATTTCTATGAAGTCAACCAACAAAACAGAATTGCCAATGCGTTGAACTTCCATTTTCAAAAAAATACCCAGTTGGTCTGTCTAGTGCAATGTTTGTGGTTATGTTAGTTTGACGTTGAGCGAGCACTGTAAGCGCGTTCACGAGTGTTCCGAGTTGTTGACAGTTCTCAGCTGTCATAATCGTGTTATCTAAATCAGAACGCAAATTGTTGTTGTGAGGGCTGTGAGCGATTATGGTACCTATAATTCGGAATGTAGCTTAGGTATCTCTTTTACTTATACGTATCTCTTTTACTGACACGAGTACTACTTAGTCTGTGCTTACACGGGACCTACAATGTTTTGTACCTACGTGTCTTGAGCAAGAAAATCGTTGATAGCTTTTCGCTTCCTCGTCGGTGGTGGGACATGTGCCTTAGATTCTTATTCATATGTGACCTCATAATTCGCAATTATACTCTAAGCCCTATATTACATTCAAATTACATTTGAAATTAAAATGAAATCTTACATTCGTAATTACCAAGTAAATTGTAATTCCTTTGAAATGTCGCGTGAAATGACCAATTCAGAATCGAGCAAAACAAAATCTATGAAATTACGAAGTTTCCGGTCGGCGGCGTATTTCCATAATACATCTATTACACACCGTTTGCATATTGTAGGGGTCATTACGCATAGCATAATTTAATCTAATAAACGCTGAGATTGAGAAAGCCGTAAGTACACTTACGATTTTTTTTTCCAATCTTCCAATCCAACTTTTAATGAAAAAGTTTTTGCTCTACTGGCTAAAGCAATAGTGTTCATCAGCGTAGACCTGTATTTTAGCTGAATAAATAGGTAATTAAGGTAGGAAAAGCTCAGAAATGAAATTATCCGGAAAAGAACTTGAGTTACTAAGGTAGTGGCAGTGGGCTGGCAATGTTTGTCGAAGGACCGATGGTCGATGGATCAGACCCTGGAGTGGAGACCGCGCATCGGCAAGCGTACCTAGTATGGGACGCCCCATGGCTGGGACAGACTGGATGTGGGAAGCGGAGGACAGAGTGTTGTGGCGCAGTCTGGAATAGACCTATGTCCAGCAGTGTCCTGCAGTATGTTGAGGTAGGTAGCCCCACCCTCCCGTACGCGTACTGCTGCACGCGTGCCCCTATTAGGCGTCGCGGGATTAGTCTTACATCTCACCCCCTCGCGGCCCTGAAGTGGCCCGCAAAGGCGGCCTGGCACTAACCGAGGATTGCGGAAGGCGCACAAGTTCCCGTGATCCCCGGCCCAAGTTTGGGAAGGGAACAGCGGGGTGGTTTTAAGTCAGTTAAGAGTCTGACAGACGACATGCGCCACAGGATAGCGCGTCAGGACACCCATGAGGATTTACAAAGTCTGAACAAAAAAAAAAAAAAAAATTAAAATGAATCAAAAATCAAATCAAATTTTATTTGTGAACATAGGTAGATACATAAAAGGTCTTAAAATATACATTTTAGCGTGATCTCTATGTTCTATCAATGCAATTGGTAAACAAATAATTTGTTACCCCATCAACACCAATATGGTGACCCCAGCTTAGGTATGTAGGCACAGCAGACTATACGCCGCGGTGGTAACACTGTGACCTTGAGTGAGCTGGCCTAGCCTCACGTAGTACGGAATTTCTGCGAGGCCAGCTTTTACTCTTTTTTTACCAATGACGTATGGCAGCTACTGCACGTAGGTACTACGTGATGTGTAGGTACCAACAGATGACGGACGGGCGTGATCGCTGGACGGATATTCATGGAGAGTGTATGCCTAACCGTCGGGCAAATTGCTTAGGAATCGGGTTTAAGTGTACAGAGACGGACATAGGGTATGTCCGTTTCTGTACACCTGACAACATATTTGATAATGCAACAACATCCATTGCGTTATTTACGTTGTTGAGCAGACAAATTTTTCTAACATATGAAGCAATGGATTAGCAATATACTTCAAAATCATTCCGATTGTGATTCAAACTGTTTTACGCAATTAGGGGGCAGCTTTATCCCGGTGTGAGGGTAGGTCTCTCCCAGTCCAGGCGGCGCTGCGTCCTGGTTCCGTGCATAGATATACTGTTATATTTCTATGGTTCCGAGTATCTTCGTGAATCAGCTGGCGACTGTCCTGAAGTCTTGACGGGATTGGTTTTTGACGTAGAAATAGTAACACCATAACGATGCCTTCCTGTGTGTTCAGGAAGCGATTTGCAGGACTTTTCAGGAGTCATCATCATCATCTGCCTAGCCTTTTCCCAAGTTCGTTACCGATGAAGTACGTCATAGTGTGCACGGACTTTCGTTTTAGCGGTGGTCCAATGTACGCACCTGTGACTGTACTTATTTCAGTTTCGTACCTATTCTGAAAATAGAAAAGAGTATGCTTTTTTTTTGGATGTGAAATTACCTATTAAATAACTTCTCCCGCTCTGAGCGGAGCGAGTGGAAGGACACGGGTGGGTTTTAGTCAGTAAAAGTCTAACACTTTTACTGACTAAAACCCACCGTGTCCTTCAGTTGCCTGTGTGCCAGGGCCACGGTATCACATTCAGACAAACTCACAACCCTGGCAGGCATTGGCCCTATCGGACCCCGTCAGTTTGTGCTGACATCTCTTTGAAGCGCGCGTAGAACACAACGCACTGTCGACCCGGGCCTGTACCCTAATTTCGTAACGCAGGTTGAATCGGAATGATTTTGAAGTATATTGCTGATACATTGCTTCATATGTTAGAAAAAATTGTCTGCTCAACAACGTACCTAAATAACGCAATGAATGTTGTTGAACTGTCAAATTGAAACCGATTCCTACTGATAGTGTGTTACGCAATTAGCCCTCTGGTCCTTGTCGGACGGCAAGCTACCCATTGCTCACCGTCCGCAAGACCGCGCCTACCGTGGCCGGGAATTGGCTTGTGACTCCCGACGCACAGGGCGTCTCCTGCGGCGACTAATTGAATTTTGCCTCTCCCTCACGCGTTCCGCTTCCTCCTTCGCGAGCATTACTGCTTCGCAGAAAGAGGTGAAGGCCTTCCATGCACTCTCGCTTCTAACCATGGCCTGAACCAGGGCCGGACGCGAGAGATCGGCGCCGCCAATCGCCTCCGTGAGGATACGGCGGGGCTCCGCCCAAGCCGGGCAGATCTCCACCGTATGCTCCACCGTGTCCTCCGGGAACGAGTATGCTTGGATGGTCAGATGTGAGTGGAAACGTCAGGATGGACGCTCTAAAAGGACATAATGTGACCTTATTGGGGATGTTCTTCAGAAAGGTCAGGTGCGTAATACTCGTAACACACCAATTGCGTAACACTCTTCCAATCACAATCCGAGAGTTTTTAGGGATATTGTTTTTATCCATTGCTTCAAAGGTTGGAAAAATTAATCTGCTTAACAACATAATTAAAGCAATGAACGTGGATGAACTGTCAAAATGAAACTCATTGCGATCACTTGTCATTTGTGTGTTACGCAAATAACCAGATGAAAAAATAAATGTATGAACGTAAACGAAGCAAAAGGAGTACCTATCTATTGTAAGGAGCGTAGCAGGTGGCGTTCTGTAGTTTCTGCCTAGTGCCTACCCCCATGGGAGAAAGGTGTGAACTTATGTACATGTATGTATTGTGACAACCAATAATCAGATTGGATTTATTATGTGGCGTAGATGATTGTTATTCCCGGGTCGACGGCGCGTTGTGTTCCACGCGCGCCTCAAAGAGACGTCAGCACCAATTGACGGGGTCCGAAAGGGCCAATGCCTGCCAGGGTTACGAGCCTGTCCGAAAGGGATATCGTGGCCCTGGCACACAGGCATCTGAAGGAACACGGTGGGTTTTAGTCAGTAAAAGTCTGACACTCCCTTCCGCTCCACCCAGAGCGGGAGAAGTTATTTGATAATTTCCCACCCAAAAAAAAAAAAAAAAAAGATGATTGTTATTGAAATAAGAACAAACTTTTAATTTGTATTTGGTTTATTGTGCGATCTCATAAATAAACAACTACTGTGATTACATTATGTACAATACGACTATCTTAACTATAACTAAGTACAATAAAATAACTATTTATAACAATAATACATAGGGTATCTAAAGGAATTATTATTTTCAAAGAGGATTATTGAACTAATTTACACATACTTCCTACAATATCACAGAATTATAATTATAAATATAATTAATTACGTAATTATTGGGCGTTAAGGTGATTGTCCATACATAACTCAAAATGTACAATCTGATGTAAAAATAAGCGACAATTTTTCAAAATACCTATTGGGTAATTCTAATTACAGTCGGAATCTGGTTATTCAACCAAAACTGTACAACCACCTTAATAATATAACTTAATCTATATTACTATTTACTTTCTAACTTCGAATAGGTACTACCAACAAAATAATTTATTACTTACAATATTCTTACACTTACATAATTATCTACAATCAACTTTACGAATACTCTATTTAAATTACTAGATAATATGGACACGTTAATAAAAATAAGTATCTATGATTGATTATGGCATTAATTATTTACAATATTATTATACTTTAAGAGTTTAAGTACCTACACAAAATTAAAATGAAGCTACACAATTAGTTTTCTTCCGATAGATGGCGTTGTGGTACCTGTGGTGTAGTTTGTACATTCGCCAGCACATCAGGACAACCTGAAGCCAAACTGTATTTCTCCAAATGATTTTAAATGTTAAGTTCGAAATTGAATGAGAAAATTTGACAGTTCGTGGTAACTTGGTGTTCTGGCGACTGTACAAAATAAATCCAGCATAATTTACTATAGTTATGCAACTATAATTATAGTTAAAGCGAGAAATAATCTATTCACAATTAATTGTTACATTCATGTTTGAAGGAAATTATATAAAGGACTTTTAACTTTCCGACAATAATTTTTGATGTTGACTGTACAATAGGAATTGTATGGTACTGCGATTAGATATACATGTACAATGAATTTGTTATTGAATTCATGTGGAACAATAATACACTCCCGGACTCCTAAATCGAGCCACACTGCATTTTTATGTTTATAGGTCTATGATTTTTTAAATGGTCTCTCAAATGAACTCAAATACGGAACAATTATGACCCACCAGAATAGTGGCAGTATGTCGCCTTCAAAACTACGTAAAAACTTTTTATTTGACTTTTAATTATTTCGATGTTTTAGGCCTTTATACCTTACGTGGAAATGCACGGTGGCTAGATTTACGAGTCTGAGAGTGTATTTACAGCTGCAGGCTTGGCACGAAAATCGTAGAGAAGCGCTTTGTCGACGGAAGAGTAGACAAAAATGACGTTTCCGTGTAGACAGTAGAACATTTTCGGTAGACAAGCGATTTCTATTCTACAGTAGAGCAGAAATAGAAAGCGTCAAGCTTTAAGTCTGTTATTTAAAAGAAATCAATTCCCTGCCTTAATTTCAGAGCTGGCTGATTCAGAAAAGCAATCATTTGAAACTCCACTCTGTACCGAACAGAAACTCGCTGGCGAACTTCTGTTACTCACATCCTGACTACTTTCTATCATACTGCCGCTAGGCTGCCGTAGAAAATTCTGGAACCCAATCGGATTAACATTGACCATTTTATCCGGCTTTTTCAAAAGTTCCTCTATGGAATAAGGGTTTTTCTTTTTCTCTTTTTCATGCGATTTCTGATCGTCGTCAACATCAGGCCTGTCCGTACTATCGTCGCTCGCTTCAACAGAGATGTGTTCCGAATGTTCTGACTTCACCTCATCTGGGTTTATTCGGCTTAGGAGATCGTTGTGTAAACTCAATGCGTAAGGAGAGAAGTTTTTGGAATCGTGGTATGGCAACATTATCCTTTGCCAAGGATTTATTGGATAGGGTTTTAGGAGGCCTTGTGCTTGCACCTGATTGGCTAGAAGCCAGGATGTTGCCAGTCGTCGGTCGTACAAATGGGCCGGGTCCGTGTGTTGTGGTGGTGGGACCCTGACTGCTGAGTGCGCGAAGTAGGGGGAGCCCTGTTGTGACGGTATCCCAGAGGGGGGTAGAGAGTTCTTCATTGACATGTATTCCATCATGTTTGGCGGTATGTCCGGTTGGGGGTAAGATTCTGTAAATAATAAAAAAGGGTTTTAAACGATTGTTTTTTTATAAATTTATTATAGGTGGCTTAGGAACCGTAATTGAATTCGAATAGATATTAGGTTCTGTTGAGTCAATATACCTAAGTATGCAACACAAATTAAACATCAATGTTAGCCGATTAAACGAAAAATATCTTAATCCTCAGATAGCAACCAGATCATTGGAACGCACGGTGCCTAAGTAATTAATGATGACCTTTAGTTTTTCATATGGTTCGAGTTGATGTCCGAAAATTATATGTCCGGTGATTTTAAACGCTATAAACGAACAATATGCTAACTAGGATAGCCTAACATAACTCTTTCTTTTATTTTTCCTGTAAAACAACTAGAACTTTGGTAAATGACCAACATAACTCAATAATGTCTCAGATAATACACCCACGCATACTCACACCGGATTTAATGTCTTTTAAATATGTCCACGCAAGATTTAAGTGTAATTAAATAAAAAATAACATTTTATATTGCTAGAGACTTCCTGACACCTGTCTGTAAACCGCCGAGAATTTACGCCCATCATGCCATTAATTAGTTTATTCCGTTTATTTTTAATGTTGTCTATTTAACGTTCTTTATTTGAATTTGATGTTTGACTCGTTCCATTCACGTTCTTTATTTGATTTTGATGTTTGAGTAACGACATTTTTAGGTGAAAAAGAGGTGTTAATGAAATAAAAACTTTTTGATGACGCGTCAAGTGTGTGATGATCATCTTGTTACTTAAGGGTTATAAAACGGTGGAATCATAGATTTTAATGTTAAGTATTGTGCTAAGTTATGCGTTTTTGATGGTTATTTGCTGGCTGACACGGGAGGAACTTAAACACTATAAACTTTATCTTTATTGAGATGACGATGATGATGATGTTCGACTCAAAATTTCGTCATAACCTGACTCTCGTTTTACTAGCTAACGTAACCACTATAATTATGTTTTAGTCAATCAAAAACATAAATCTGCCTATAGCCTTTTCCCAACTGTGTTGGGGACGGCTTCCAGTCTTACCGGATGCAGCTGGATACCAGTATTTTACATAGAGCGACTGCCTATCTGACCTCCGCAACCTAGTAACTGGGTAAAATGATACCTCTTGGTAAGACTGGTTGTCAGACTTTCGGGCTTCTGACGACCCTTAACGACTGTCAATTATCCACGAATGACAGCCGGGACCGACGGCTTAAAGTGTTTTCTGAGTCACGGAGTGATCTTGGTACGTAAAGATGGTCACCCGTCCACGAACCAACCCCGGCAAGCGTAGCTTAATCTGACGGATCGACCCGTGCAGCTGCTATTAATTAAGTCCGCAACCGTTCTCCGACAGTCGTTTCTCCTTTGGACTGTTCACTGACAGGACGTTTCGTTTTTGAGAGATTCGTCGATAGAACGTTTCACCTATGGATGTTTCGCCGACAGAATGGTTCGCATTTGTTAGTTTCGACGACAGGACTTTTCATAGGTTACCCGGAACTCAACTATTTCGATTGGGTTAATTTCTTCTTTAAAAAAAATGGGTAGGTTAGGTTAGGTTAAAACTGCGACCTCCTACGCACGAGCCGAGCGAGCGAAGCGAGCGGTGCCGCGGGAGCGGCCGGCGAGTGCCAGAAACGAAACAATCGTAGATAAAACGATCTGACGGCGAATATTCCATAGTTGAAGTCCTGTCGTCGAAACTAACAAATGCGAACCATTCTGTCGGCGAAACATCCATAGGTGAAACGTTTTATCGACGAATCTCTCAAAAACGAAACGTCCTGCCGGTGAACAGTCCAAAGGAGAAACGACTGTCGGAGAACGGTTGCAGAATCCTATTAATTAGCCACGAGCTCTAGCATCAGTTAAAAAATATAAATAAAAAAAACAACTTCTCAATCCTTACCATGTGCACTCCTAGTGTCATCATCGCTCCACGCCAGTCCACTGTTCCTCAGTATTCTGTTCACACTAGACACTGAAGGTATAGAGTGAGGTTCACACACTCTCGCGCTCAGCAGTCTCTCCCGAATTTCCCATGCGAACATACCAGGGTTCTCTTGTTTTAGTCGCAGGATCTTCTTGACTACTGTCGGGGTTGCGACTTGCTGTGAAAAAGAGGTTGCTGTTAGTGTTTGGTTGAAGAAGAAGAAGTATTTTGATTGGTTGATGGTGACTTCATAGAGGAGGTTCTCAATTCGATTATGTTTGGAGTTGGAAAATAGGTAGTACCTAGTTCTAAAGATTTGAAAAGTATATTTTTTTCGAAACTATTAAATTTTATGTGCATTGTTTGCAATAGAGATGCACTTATAAAGCCTAAGAATTCAATAAATAGTAATTATGCTTATGAAACATACATCACGATGCTTTTGTTCACGAGACAGACTAGGAAAGTACACTTTGAAAAACATACATAATAATGTATACAAGGATTAAATAAATGTTGTACAATAGAGGCACATTAAAGGGCGAACTGATGCCTCCTAAACTAGGCCAAAAGCCTATGTTTTAGGAGCCAATGTTCCTCCAGATATAATGGCATACATCTGAGACAATCGCAATCTGAGGCAATCTGCATTATTCGGAGGTAATCTACAAAATAGTTTATAAGCTTGAAAAATGTTCACCTTTTGCCAAAAAAGATATTTCTGCAAGGTATCAAAACATTGATCAAGTATTTCATCTATTTCGAACCGAACCAGACCAAAGACTGTAATAGGAACTAAATTTTCTTCACGGATTAAACAAACACCTATATTCCCCCATCGTTACAGAAAAACAGTAACAAAACAAAATAAGAAACGAAACGGAACTACAGTACCTACAACAGTTAAACCAGTAGATTGCATTCAGTCAAGGAAGTCAGCCTCGATAATGACATTATAATAACTACAGCTCATGATGCGCGACCAGTACTCAGAAATGTCATCATTTATATGTTTATGTGCAGCTTATAGTGTGAAAGTCTGTTTTTGTCACACGTCGTTTCGTTATGAAAACTCTTTGGAGCTGTCTGTTTGTGTGTTTTGGGTAAACGAGATTTAAACTGATCTCATGGCTAAGTAATAACTGCCGCACGGGTCGATCCATCAGGCTACGCGTTGGTCCGTGGATGGATGACCATCTTTACATACCGAGACTCCTCCGTGCCTCGGAAAGCACGTTAAGCCGTTGGTCCCGGCTGTCATTAGGGGATCTTTGACAGTCGTTACGGGTCGTCAGAAGCCCGAAAGTCTGACAACCAGTCTTACCAAGGGGTATCGTATTACCCAGTTACTGGGTTGTGGAGGTGACGCATATTTTCCCTCAACTAGTTCTTTCGTGTTTGTGTTTTTATTTCTTTGCGTTATGTTTACCGCAAATAAACGTATTTTCTTTCTTTCTTTTCTAGGTCGGATAGGCAGTCACTCCACGTAAAATACTGGTATTCAACTGCATCCGGTTAGACTGGGAGCCGACCCCAAAATAGTTGGGAAAAGGCTAGGCAGATTGATTGGGTAAACGAGCTAATTGCTCGATTAAACTGGAACGATCAAACATTCAAAGTTTTTCGAAGCCTTACTTACGTGTTGCTCGCTCCTGAATCAGATGCTTTGGTAGTAATTAAAGTTTTCTGACTGGGCAGACTACAGTAAAACTCCTGTGACACTGCTTTTTTCAGTCATTCCCATATTTGTCAAGCTAATTAGTCCGAAAAACACTCGGAGGGATTTAAGAGAAGGTTTTAGCTTTCTCTACCTACATATTGAATATATGAATCATAGAAAAACCGAGATATTGTGAATTAGTAGTTATTTAATCACTGCAATAAGCAGCATTGTAAGAATTATAAAGCACGAATTAATGCTCCATAAATAGTAAATTCAACGCTTTAGGAATAGAGCAGAACCAAACCCAGAACGCAACAACAAAAAAAACCGATAAGCCATCGCTTAATAATCTCGCTACCTCTCACGCCACAGCGAAGATTAAATCGATAGAGGACCCCCTTTACTCGAATCGAATCTGATATATCGACACTCTAGTCGACTAATGAGCAAAGCCAACGGGCTAAGCTAAGTCATTACTGCCCACACATGGTAGTTCGCACGAACTTTCATTTTAATACTGATATAGTCGATAATTTGAGTAGACTACTCGTAGTGTTGTAGTGTTGTAATGAAAATTCCTACACTAATAATAAAGTTGTGTGTCGATGATAGGGAGATAAGGTTGGACATGACTTCGGTATTGCTTCTTCAGTTTTGTTTCAAACTAGGTTTCCCCGTGAATCTGTTTGCTTTATAGGTACTAATTTCAAGCCATGATTATTTTGGGATCCACTACTGAAGAGTGGTGTTCCGAAAATTCTTTTCATAGTCCACTTCAACTGCCTCATGAATGTATTTTAAGTAATATTGGCTTCGCGTCGGTTTTCAATCATCCACGTAACTGATAAATATCTACGTATAGAATATCATAATGGAGCATCCCTTTTGAATGTAGTCCCTTTTTTAGACTATTTCCTCGCTTTTTCCATATGAGTATCACTTAGTAACTTTATTCACTAGTAGGTAACACTGGCACGACTATGTCAAATCGAAACACAGCAGCTGACAGCAAGGCTTAGTGGCAGATCTTTCTACCACTAAACTCCACTCCAGGAATGTCCAGAAAATATGTGCGTACTACTTCTTTGTAACCTCTACTACAAAGATAATCGTCATGCTCCACTGTAAAGCTGACGGCATCATCACAAGTCTATCGGTACTCTGTTACGGATAAGCGTAAGTATGGCAACATTAGCACATGTAGTGTAGATCATTGGAACTCCATTAAACACTGTGTCCATCACGGTTACGTACGATACGTCCCGGAAGGCAGTGAAATGGTTTTTTTTTAGTTTGTTGCGTGATGTAACTAATACTCTATTTTTCTTCTTTGACGGCACGAGCTGTAGGTACGATAAATACGTATTATACTGCATCGCAAAACAGGGAGGTGTTACATTGGTGGCTACAGGGGCCATGGCAGCCTTGCCCCCCGCCCAAAACACTTCCAGAATTTCATACTTTCGACTCAACTTTTCGATTCAATTCAGGTGCACTTTTACACAATAGGTAGGTATATCGGGAAACAGAAATAATAATATATTCTTTACAACAGGTGAATTTTTACTTCTCCGTTAATATACAAAGATATAACAAGCATGCACATTTGCACATACTTAGGATCACTAGCAAACAACCCACCTCGTAACCACATCCGGGACCTTGAAATGAACATAAATCCTTAAAAATGCAATTTGTTACACTCTTGGGTTGAATTTCTAAAAATGCTGAAAACGTAATTTTCCATCAAGCGATAGGCTAAATACCTGCCAATTTTCAAGGGTTTTAACAAAAAACCGGTCAAGAGCGAGTCGGACTCGCGCACCGAGGGTTCCGTACGTATATATGATGTTGATGATTTCTAAAAAACTGTGCTATTAAGAGACATCATTTTATTTTTCCTGTAATCTTTACATAAACTGCTATCACAATAATTTCAGATTTTCTCTATGCAAACTTCGGAG
Organism: Tiliacea citrago; assembly: GCA_963921375.1. Lineage (NCBI taxonomy): Eukaryota > Metazoa > Arthropoda > Insecta > Lepidoptera > Noctuidae > Tiliacea > Tiliacea citrago. Next base: position 11,615,480 of record OY992804.1, read on the forward strand.
ATAAGGGTGGAAACGTTATTCTTTTTACATTTTTCATCAAAAGTCTAAAACTATGCCTAAAAAAAATGTTTGAGAATTTTCAAACAGCGCTCTTTCATATGATACCCCACATGCCCTAGTAGACTCCATTCGAACTTTTAAGACCCCCTTTCAGGCCCTGTTGCAAAAAAGGTATATTTTTTAAAATTTCTTTCTTGTTTGCAAAATAGTTGGGTAAACGTCATCTAAAACTGTTCCAAATTTCAAGTTAATAGCATTAGTAGTTCTTGAGATATCCAGCTGTGACAGACAGACTTAGTCTCACCATAAGGGTTCCTTTTTACGATTTAGGTACGGAACCCTAAAAATGAAGATTTTTGTATTAGACACAAGGTAAATCTAGGAAATATTTATCTTTGATTAATCCATTAACTTTTCGCATTTAAACTAATACCACTTCACATATTGCACATTGTTTATTTACTACGTATCTACGCATACTTTATTGCACGACAACTAAAATGAAAAGTTCAGAACTTAGCAAAGCGTATTAGTAAGCCTACTGCATCATCGATAGCAAGTCTTTCAGCGTGCAAGTATCAGGGTTTCACTAGCAGTGAATATTTGAATGAGCCGTGCATACATAGGGCGCACTATATGTTTCCGGAACTGGCCACTTACATAAACAATATTTAAAAAGTAATTACAATAATTCAAAATGGAACTCTTTGCCTGTAGAATACAGTTTTTTTCATACTGTCAATTGTTTTTACATTGTGGCGTCATTTTAAAAATTGCTTGTCTTCATCACCATTAATTCAAATCGTGAAAATTTTCGATGTATGACTTTCTACGATTTTAAGTATAATTTGTCAGCTCAGCAGAGCTTCGCTCGACTTCAAACTGCTTTTGGCGATGAAGCACCATGCAAGACGACAATTTTTCGCTGGTTTGCAGAATCCAACCGCGGTCGTATCAATCTCAGTGTCGTATTTCGTGATGGTCGCCCGTCCACCGCTGTGACGAACAAAAACATAGATGCTGTGCGCCGTATGGTCTAAACCGACAGTCATGTGACCTAGCATGAGATTCGGGCATCTTTAGGCATAGGCATGAGTCAAATACAATCAATCCTACACTAACATTTGGGTATGAAAAAGCTGTGCTCACAGTGGATCTCACACAATTTGACCGAGGCACAAAAAACGGACCGCGTCACTTGGTGCAATGCGATGCTTACCAGATTCAAGGAAGAGGCGTCAAATTTGGTGTGGGACATAGTAACAGGGGCCCAAGTCTGCTATTTTTATAAATTCAGTCATTCCAACACGATCCCATTGTCATGCCATTGTCATTTTGCTAAAAGTTCGTAATCTGGTAAATTCATAATGGTCGATCACTTTCTTTGCAATTTCTTTCAATGTAGTGTCAGTGGCCGACCATTGGAAAGTCATAATGACGCCGTTATAATAGTAGATTACCAAACTTGTCAAAATCAACAATTATGAAATCAATGATCGACCATTCTGACACTATTGTAATAGCAGACTTGAGGCCCAGGTGACGATACCTGGATTTATTGCTACGACCCTAAAACAAAGCAGCAATCGACCGTATGGCTCTTTCGAGATGAGCCGAAACCAACCAAAGTGGCGCGCGAGCGAAGTGCCTGTAAGCACTTTTTAAAATGACGCCACGATGTAAAAACAATTGACAGTTAGATGAAAAAAACTGTGTTCTACAGGCAAAGAGTTCCATTTTCAAATGTTGTAATTACTTTTAAAATATTGTTTATTAAGTGGCCAGTTCCGGAAACGTATAGTGCGCCCCACGTACATCCTTTAACGTAGCGGTTCCCAACGATGGAACTGTTTTTTGCTACTATCGACTTGCCATTCCCATAACTTTAGCAATTATCTGCCCCACTTTAAAGAAGAGTCAAAATATTCGTACAATCAAGATGACTACAGATTTTTTAACATAATAACATCAATTTCCTCAACACCTCACGATCGATACATCTGTTGAAATCGAATCAATATTCCGACAATTATCTAAATTCGAACCACCGAAAATCCATTATACAAACTTTTTTGAACGCAACCTCCACGCATGTGGATTAAAAAAAATAATTATAGGACTTTTAAGTAGGCTGTCAAAGTTAATGGGTAAATAGTAGGTTATGGAGTAGAGGTGTGGCTAAGAATCGGTGAACGTAAGGCGCCAATTTTGAAGGGTAACCGATTATTACGCTATTAGATGCACAATCGATATCCTATTGAGTGGTTGGTGCATCCGAATGCACTAGTAAATGTTGCATGGGTAAGGACGATTAGAAGGAAGGTTTTTTTTAGAGATGCATTAAATTTTTAATTTCCCTACAAAATATAACGGTTTCGTAGGCCCAGAAGTCTGACAACCAGGACAACCTTACCAAGGGGTATCGTGTTACCCAGTAACTGTGTTGTGGAGGTCAGATAGGCAGTCGCTCCAGGTATTCAGCTGCATACAGTTATACTGAAAGTCAACCCATAGTATATAGCATAGTTGAAACAGGCTAGGCAGATTTTTGGGCGAATGGAGTCTCAATCTGTGTGGTTCTTTACATGGTCTTCACATGATCTGACCCAGATTATGTGAAGACCAAAAGACACTGTGACCTCGGAATTTGTTTCGGCCTTTCTTCTCAGAGTAGTCAGATAGGAAATGCCGACCTCATCTAGTGTTTAAAATATGATTGACGTGTAAAAGTGTTTGTACAAACCTACTTACAGAAATAAAATCACTTCATTTCATTTTATAACTGTACTAGCAAAATATATAAAATCCAGGTCCGTGAGTTGAATTCAAGGAAACAATAAATAATGCACTGTTTCGTGTCCATTTCGTAGAGACCACCATTCAAAAACGGTGTTTAAATTGCCAGTTGCTCTATGCAATTATAACATGCGTTTCATATGCTCCTGTCAAAATATTAAAGAAATCACTGTCCTTTTTAAAAGGCTACCATTTACATTAACTACCGTACTCAGAAGTCTGCTGTCATGTGTAGTGTTTTGCTAAATTCTTTATCTATTAAATGATGTTATGGTCCATTGCATATAAGAGTGAGGACTATTAGGCAATGGACCATAACATCATGTTTTAGATTTATACGCATCCAACTTGGCCTAAGGTAAAGATATATTAATTTGCTGAAACATGTCGTGTACACACAAGACTAAAATGCATGCAGGATATCATAAAAAAAATTAAGCTTCAGACATATTGTTTGCCACATAATATGGCGTGCAAATATTATGAATAATATAATAATTAATTTCAAGTCTATATCATTAATTTAACGCAAACAATAATCCTAACTATATAATATAAACGCGAAACTGAGTTTGTTTGTTACGCTTTCACGCTAAAACGGGTTAAGGGGTGAATTTGGTAGACCATGACCTGGAGAAGAACATAAAATACTTTTTATCTCGATATTCCCACGGAATCCAGACTTATGTGGGTGAAACCGCGGGGCGGAGCTAGTAAATTATAAATGTCAACAGTAAAAAAAGTACCCTAAGTATAAAAGATGTCGGCGAAGAAATCGCGTAAGCTTATGAATATGCAACATTTCAGGATTGGCTCCTTGAGATACCCCTGAAGTTTCAAAGGTCTCAATGTGTTGAAAATGGATCATCATTCAAATCCTGACAGCGATAGCCCTGAAATCCTTGAAGATCCAAACGGAACAAAGTGATCGTGCATTGAGCCCGTCATTAGAAAAGTCATTTAATTTACAACGCCATAAAACTTCATAAAGTCACTACCTTCTCACGAGACAGTATCAACCGGCAGAACAAGAATATTTGATTGACAAGCACCCAGCGATGCACGACATCCAATTACACAGCTTCTGGTTTCTTAGAAAAAATCGATGATACCTACTTCATTACAAATACTAGGTACTGGCGATGTTGGTTTCACACTACTTAATATTTGGGGTTTAAAATATGAAATTGCCGTTTGAATGTTCTGGCCACTTTGAATTAATATTAAAACTGGATGGTGTGAGATTCCAGAATGAAACTTTTTTCACACGATAACTATAAAATTCTAAATTTGAAAAATGTACAACTGTCGAGTAGTTTTTGGATACGAGTTCCGACGTGGAACTAACACAGCAGAAACAGCTCGCAATATCAATGCTGTGTTTACCTCTCCAACTAAGCTTTACACCTCTAAACGTAAGTAAAACCGCGTGTTAGTACACTAGCCTAGGTGTCTTTTGTTTTTACCGTGTACCTACCTTCAAACAAAAGACAGCTGAGTTGCAATATAGGAGTGGGTTGAAGTCAAAAATGGAGTTTGTGTGTTTAAGTTCTCATTCGCCAGTTTGATCTGGCCGCTGCTCTAGCTATTGCCCGATTTTTGTTATTTCCAAAGATATCCTTTCAAATAAAAAATATCCAAATATTTTGTTTCACATAAACCTACATGGGGACTTATGAAACGTCACAAGCTAGGTGCATGGTTCCAATTGGTCGTTTCCTATGAAGCAGAGCCGGCAAGAAACTCCACGCTTACTCTTTTAAAAATAATTGGCCTTAACAATGTTTTCAAATTACAGTATTAATAGGTATATAATACAGTGTAGGCCTGTCCACAATTACCAGGTATAAAAAAAGGAAAATGTTCTTCAAATCTACAGTCTACTAGCCTACAACCTGGCTGCATTAGTCAAAATTAGCAATGCGTGAGCATTACTCCTTTTTTTTTTTGTTGCCGAGGTGGAAAATCCTCATGGATGTCCTCCGCCCTGGGGTGGGCGGAGGGGTCTGTCAGACTCTTACTGACTAAAAACCACCCCGGTGTTCCCTTCCCACACTTGCACCGGGGATCTTGGGAGCTAGTATTACTTCCGTGATCCCCGGCTACTGCCGGCCCGCCTCTGCGGGCCACCTCAAGTCTGCGGGGGGGCGACGTCTGAAAAGGGCGCGCGTGGAACACTACGCGCCGCCACCTCGGGTCCAGTGTGATAGGGGGTGGCGGACGTCCCCGAGTCCGCCGTCCCTGGACCCATTTAGGGGAGCCGGAAGAGGGCATTATCTGCCCTCTGCCGACGCCCGGTGCGCCTGCTGCGGGCCGGGTGAGCGGACGAAATCTCCCGCTCCCTTTCCGCAGCCTCCTTCTGCGACACGACTGTTTCGCAGAAGGATACCACCGCGTCCCAGGACTCCTCGCTGCCGGCCATCGACTTAACCACGGCCGGCAGGTGAGCATTACTCCTAGCGCAACTTCAAGTGAGATCTACAGACATCGCACTTAGTAACGCTAGGAGTACCTCAAGGCAGAATTCTGGGCCCCTACTGGCGGTACCCCCTTATCATTTTATATTGTTGACGTCCCAAATATATTGTTAAACAAAATATGGTTTAATTTGCAGACGACTGCAGTACGGGCATTGCATTAATACGGTATCGACGGTCCTTCTGAATTTGCAACGGTCCAAGCTTGTCTTGCGTATACCTACGTTGGTATATTTCAATCAAGGATGCGTTAAACGCGCGACCAACACGCCCATTGGAAATACTACTGACGATAAGCCCGACCTTTTAAGAAACAAGACGAACAAGAGCTGCCAAACAAAATCTCGATAGTAAGAATCTAGCTAACAAAACAGCAGCACCCAACATCGCTACAAAACTTCCAGTAAAGACCAGAGTCTTACATCAAAATCTAATCTAAACTAAAACAGCCTACGACTATCTAAGTTCGATATCAAACTATAAACTGTACCTCACGATCAAATGAACGTACATAACCGCTTCACATTCCCCGCGACGTCACGGCCCGTTCCGTTCAACACAACTTTTTGCCCACTCCCGCGCATCAATCATGCCTGACACATCCAATATATGTTTTTGCACGATGCCGCAACGCGCTAACTGTCTACGCGTGCGATTAGCCTTTCTTATTACGTACTACGGATTTCTATTAGACTTTCCACATTTGATGGGGTGAAAGATAATTCCATGGGGCGTGAGACCCGTTGCTTTAATACCTTAATGGTAGATTGATTCGATATTAATTCCAAGGATGCATTAACTGCAGGTGTCTAGGAGTTGACATGTGACTTTTTTTCTCATGTAATAAATGGGTCAACGTTGTGCTCATTAAGCTTGCATCCTATCAGGAACTAGGGTGTAATTATATGGTTTACGGAAGCTATCAAGAGATAGTATTAAAGTAATCTATATATCATTAGGCAAGGTTTTTTGTAGAGTTTGATTGCGAATAATTAATGTCTGTGTCCATGTTGTGCGTAGTAATGACATGCATCAGCTTTAAATATAGCTTGTAGTCTCAATGGGCATGGTGTAGTAATAGCAAGTTTGAGAGCTTGGGTTCGTTGCAAGTTTTGATACATAGTCCATACAAAAGAGATAAAATCTAATACACTGGACTAAGTTTATGTCATGGCGAAACAAATCTAAAGCAAGAGGCAATTTAGATCAAGACTTACCTCACGATGGATTAGAATCTTTACGTATGAGAGACACGATTCCATTCGACAACAAAATGAAAAGTATTGGAAGTCGCATCAGATAAGGATGATCCAAGTGATGTTAACTTAGATCCGATCAAAGCCATACATCATCATTTCAGCCAAAAGACGTCCACTGCTGGACATACGCCTCCAAGCACCTGCACTACGACCGTTTCTGTGCTTCACGCATCCAGTTCATTCCTGCGGCCTTCACAAGGTCATCGGTCCACCTTGTAGGAGGCCTTCCAACGCTACGTCTTCCGGTACGCGGTCGCCACTCCAGAACCTTTCGACCCCATCGGCCATGCCATACATAATGCACTTATTTAAATAGATTTGCATTTAAAACTATTGAATGTCTCTCATGCCCTTTGCTCTTTTGAAGGGTAACCTTCGTGGATGACAGGCGTGTCACAAATGTATGAACAAGCTTTAGCACGCCTCAAAATGCTAAATCAACAGAGGGGAATGGATTTTTCCGGTGACCATAAGCCGATGAGTCAACATTTATGCAAACACAACATCACGCGAATTATAATGAATCACATTATATATTGATAACTTTATCAACAGCTCTTATTAAACAAGACCAGACAGTTTTTTAGTAACTACTGTAGGATGTTTAGTGATGATCAGAGCAGAATGAAAAACTACAAACGTGGTGTTGTTTTGACGTTTTTTCAGCCCCATTGCTAAGCAGCCTTCTGCAATGAGGCAAAGCAGCTTCTCAAATTATGAAAAGAGAATTTATTTTCGTGCGATATTTTCGAAGATGTCTTAGATTAACGTAAGACATTGGAGAGGTTTGAATTTTACATTCTAGATTTTGAACCCTCAACCTTTGGACAATCTGGATAATTAAATTGGTACTTAAAAATCCTCATAAGTTACTAATAACGGAAGGATCCTCCCGCCACACCTCTTAACGACTACTTTACATAAAATGCTACAAACCGTATCACCCGCAAAAAGAATCAATTAAAGAAATCTCTGCTTCATACAATTTATCATGACTTTCTATAAAAGACGATGTCTTTTACTTGGAGACAGGTTGTAGGTGTGAAGTTATTCTTATAATGAGCTCATCAACATATTTCTATGTAGTGTGTTCCATGCCTCAAATAGTTGAGCAGAAAAAAGCTATATTCATGACGGGTTCGCGAAGGAATCCAGGTTATTCCTAATGAAGGGTTTTTGTGTTTCCTTGTTATCGTTTCTTATTTAATTGTAAGGTAGAAATAATGGAAGTATTTTATGATGGGTATTTTTGTGAAAAATTTTACATATTTTTTTTTTACATTTATGGACAAGGTTTTTGTAACTTTGACATATTTTCTGCACCTAAGCCTTTTAATATTATAATGGTGTTTTTTTTTTTTTATATAAATCAAGACTTAGTAAGTGGTGACTTTTCTTCTTTTTGTTTCTGGTACTTTAATCTTATATGGTTTAGGCCCAGTAGATGGTCACGTTATTTGCGGCATTAGTGGCATTCTTTAAGTGTGATATCCTGCTATTTCTAAACTTGCCTTAAATTCAAAATCAAAAGCCTTCCATACAGAGAGCCTGGGTTGACTTTGGGATAGTTTTGATGTACTTAATTTGATAAAGTCATTTCAATAAGTTATTCTAAAAAATTACAAACGCATTACATATGCATGGGTATACGTACCCATTTTTGTCACTTCTCAATTTCAAAGTCATCATAAGAATCACAACGTTAATCTTCGGAAAAAATCTATGAATCGATCTGCCAAGCCCTTTTACTGAGGGTAACGTGCGTTCCAAGGCTTCAGAAGACAAGGTCGGACAAGACAGGGCCATTCCAAACGTACTTGATAATTATCAGTTTAACGTGCCTTACCTCTTTTAACGGAAGAGGTCGGGTAATTAGAGTTTTTATGCCGTTTTAAGTGTTGTGATCTCCTTTGTGAATGAAGGACGGTGAAGTTTGGCGCCAGATGTAAGGTTTTTTTTGAAAATAGAATACCGACTGAGCAGGAAATAATGTAGGGTAACATTGGTCCTTGTAATGTCGCAGGATGTTTGTCGCTGTTTTTATACAAACACTTAATTCTCTCTCATCTCTATGTTGCTTATACAACTGAATTGAATCGATTTCCGATAGAAGTGGGGGGCTTGTGGCTAAGTAATAACAGCCACACGGGTCAATCCATCAGGTTAAGCTACGCTTGCCGCAGTTGGTTCGTAGATGGGTGACCATCTTTACGTACGTAGACCCCTCCGTGACTCAGAAAACACGTTAAGCCGTTGGTCCCTACTGGCATTCGTGGATCTTTGATCGTCGTTACGCGTCGTCAGAAGACCGAAAATCTGACAACCAGTCTTACCAAGTGGTATCATATTACCTAGTAACTGGATTGTGGAGGTCAGATAGGCAGTCGCTCTATGTAAAATACTGGTATTCAGCTGCACCCGGTTAGACCGGAAAATGATCCCAACATAGTTGGGAAAAGGCTAGGCAGACTAATTGGTGAGATAGAAGTAGATATTTCTCGTACAGTTCGCGATTACACGAAAGAAGAAGTTATATTAATATTAGGGGTTTAAATACGAAATTGCCGTTTTGTACTGAAAAGTTCAAACAATTTTTGATGTTTAGGATGTGTTATCGTGTGAAAAAAGTTTCACTCTGGAATCTCACACCATGCAGGTTTAATTTTAATTCAAAGTGGCCAGTACATTAAAACGGCAATTTCATATTTAAACCCCTATTACCAACAGTGGCATTAGGTGCGTTCGTAATTCGTATCAATACTACCCAATAAAAAAAAAAACCGGCCAAGTGCGTATCGGACCACGCACAATGAAGGGTTCCGTAGTTGGAATGAATTTATCTCTAAAACAAACTTAACATTGTAGTTGAAAAACATGTTCTCCATACATCGATATACGCCACGGTCAATTTTCCAACTGAAAATCAAAGTTTGTAATCGCAAAAAAGTATTTTTTTATGTGATAAAACTACAAATTAACAATTTTTGGACTTTTTCCTTTACTTGTGCTGTGATACCTTGCTTCTTGCTAAATTTCATGATTCTAGGTCAACGGAAAGTACCCTATAGGTTTTGATTTATGTGCAAGATATTCATAATTATTTTTTTATGTGATAAAACTACAAATTTACAACTTTTGGTCTTTCTGATTTACTTGTGCTATAAGACCTTGATTCTTGCCAATTTTCATGATTCTAGGTCAACGGGAATTTGAAAAAAATTTGAAAATATCTTGCACATAAATCAAAACCTATAGGGTACTCCTATAGGTTTTGATTTATGTGCAAGATATTCTCAAACTTTTTTCGTTTTTTTTGTTTAGGATGTGTTATCGTGTGAAAAAAGTTTCACTCTGGAATCTCACACCATGCAGGTTTAAAACTACAAATTTACAATTTTAGGACGTTTTCCTATACTTGTGATGTAAGGACCTTGCTTCATGCCAAATTTCATGATTCTAGGTCAACGGGAGGTACCCTATAGGTTTTGATTTATTTGCGAGTATCGAAATATGACGCAATAATGTCGCTTATATCGCCGTATTTTCTTATTGCGTTGACTTGGAAGCTTGATTTTTTTAGAGCTTCAAGGGACCATAGACCTACGTAATTGATATTAATTTCAACTTGATACCTTCACGCGTTCCTGAGAAAAAGGGTCTTGACAGACAGACAGACGGACAACGAAGTGATCCTATAAGGGTTCTGTTTTTTCCTTTTGTGGTACGGAACCCTAAAAAATGTTTCACGCTCAAATATAGGTAAGTATTTAAGTACCAATATCCTAAATAAGACATCCTTTCCACACAAAAGCAGCAATTTCCAATAGCATGATAAAGTGGACGTATCAAGCAATAATTTCCAATATGTTTTATGGAGCGGCTCAACGGTATTAAAAGGCGCGTAATAATATTGACAGCGTAATCCACGGGGCAACATAAACTGAACGATATCGCTGCAAATCCGACTTAAGTTGCGAAAAGCTGGGCGATCAATTCTGATAGTGATGTGTTAGTTCGTTTTAGAGAATTCGTGATTTAAAAAAAGTGGTTTGAGCAGCACTTTAAAAAAACAATATTTTAATTGTTATTCATGTTATTTAAACGCATTTTTTTTTAAAAACCTTCCGTATTTAGAGAGAGAGAGAGATTTCCTGATTATTTTGTCGTTCATGACATTTTAACGCATTTTTAGAATATGCTTTTGCATTTAGTGAGAGAAAGAAATCGTGATTTAAAAAAAAATGCTGGAGGATGTCAGTTGTTTTTTTTTGTTTGTCTAAAAGTCTTTAATTGTTATTCATGATATTTTTACGCATTTTTAGTACATCCTTCCGTTGCCTCGCAACAATAAATAATTAATTGTGTCTCATTAGTCAACCGTTCATAGGTTAACGTCAACCAAATGTCACTTGCAAAAACCCAAGCAGAACAAACATTTAAAAAGTGTTGTCTTGTCCAAATAAAAAATAAACACAAACGCACAACCCTTTAAAAACCGAAAACGATCAACAAAATCCATTCATCTACAACCAAATTCCCGTATCCTGTCCGTACGTCCACGTGAGGTTATTAAGGCCTAACAGATAACACCCGCGATAGTTTGACACAATGACAGGTGCCACCCGGTCCCATGACCCGCTTGACCAATCGCACCATTATTGTTACAAATTGCCCTCTGATCCGACCCCTGATTGTGTACGGAAGACGTAATTACGTTTTTCGAGTGTGTTTCCGAACGTCTTTTTTAGGGAGCTGTCACTTTGATAATTTTAATCAGGTGTTTTTGACGTTTGTTTGAATTGTACTGATTAATAAATATTTTATTTTGGAGCAATTTTATTGGTTTACAGCAAAATAATTTTACTTGTTTCTAAAAATATAAGGTTGTCTTTATGAAAAAAATACTTACAAATGAAGAAAAAAGACTGCAAAAAAAAATCTGCAATTGGTTTGAAAATAATTAAAAATTACACGTCAAATTAGTTTTTAGTGTTGATATTTTTATGTCAGTATTTTTGTCTTGACTCTAGCTCTGGATTTATCCAACTAACTATTGCTAGTACAGCCTGCAAGCTTATCGCGGGATGTGGTCATAATACTCATTTTGTTTACGCCGGTCGCTTTTCCGTGTAAAAGTTATCTAGTAAAGCCCTTAAGCTCTACTTATCGAGTATGAAAGAAGCGAGACAAACATTATTACTCTCATTTTATGATAGTGGTTTACCTAGATGACATGATAGTTAATAATGTCTTAATATTGTTGGTCTTGGTTCGTGAGTTTATTGGTGTAATTGGTATACATATTGATAATTTGCAAAGAAAAAACATGCAATACTTAGAAAAAAAAAATCGAAAGCAAAAACAATCTCATCCAGGGTAAAACCAACATTTTATCACGAAGCAAAATTTTGACTTGATTAATCAATAGGTAAAAGTACCTAAAATTTTTATCTAACGTCACCATTTTTTTTTATGGGTGGGAAATTATCAAATATCTTCTCCCGCTTTGGGAGTGTCAGACTTTTAGACTAATGTTTATGTGGATTTGGCTGTTATTAATTTTGGCCACAATTGAACTCTCATTCTTTAATGTCATGTCATTACTCTGGTATCACTAGCAAACGGAAACGGATTGCTGTCGCTTTGTCTTTGCAACGATAAAATTGTAAATCTCCTTTTTATCATCCTAAACCACATATAAGTTTATTAGAAGGAGGAACTTTTTATGTGGTTGATGTCTGTATAAAAGAAATTCTTTTATAACGATCAAAAAAGGGGCAGTAAGTATCTTTTAATTTGTTAGATTAGATTATAAATGTTTAGTCTTTATCAAAAACGATTTTACAAAAAGCAATATCTTCATCAATATCTTTACATTTACCAGATAACTTTTGAGATATGGAAATTTTTTGTGGATTGAATCGTTCAAATGGGGTCTAAATATCTTTTCCTGCACGAGTATAAGATTCATTTTGTTCAAACATAAACGGAAAGAAAAAGTCCAGTAAATATACACTCATTTTTGGACAATAAAGCTACGGTTTCCTCGGAAATCGGTGGCGTCATATCATAACGGCCGTCGTGAAAATCTGTAGTTTTCACCAGTATTTGACATTAAAGTGGATCTGCTGACCCCTTAAGAGGTTGTGCGTTAATTCTGGGACATGTTGTATAGAAAGAAAAGTAAGAAAGACTAAAGAAAAATTGTTTATTCTGCACAAACAAGACAGACAATACAAAAAAGATGGAAAAGTTCCTATGGAACAAATCAAACTACGTTAATGATTATAATTCCGTAAATACATATTTGTTAGGGTCACGAATCATATTTAGATTATATACAACCTGACACTGACCTGCAAATTACAAAAAACCTAAGAAAATTTGAATTTCGCCCGTTGGTAACGGGGTGGAAATTGTCATGGATGTCCTCCGCCCTGGGGCGGCTGGAGGAGTCTGTCAGACTTCTACTGACTAAAACCACCCCGTGTTGATCGCACAATTGCACCGGAGGCTGCGAGGGCACTTAAGCAACTTCAACGCACCCTATTTATACCTTTTTAGGGTTCCGTACCCGAAGGGTAAAACGGGAACCCTATTACTAAGGCTCCGCCGTCTGTCTGTCTGTCTGTCTGTCCGTCTGTCACCAGGCTGTATCTTATGTAAATTTTCACAGATGATGTATTTCTGTTACCGCTATAACAACAAATACTAAAAAATAGAATAGAATAAATATTTAAGGGGGCTCCCATACAACAAACGTGATTTTTTGGCTCGTTTTTGCACGATATTGATAACGGCAACAGGTAGACGCTTGAAATATTCACAGAATATTTAATTATACAGGGTGTCCCGTAAATAATGGATCAAACGTAACGGGTAGGTAGCTTACCTCATTTCCAACAACTAATTTGAACAGTAAAAAAAAACCGATAAGGTAACCAAGAAATTTTTTTTTTTCGATTTTTACTATTTTCTGTACCTTCAGTGTTTTTAATGCTGTTGCTGCAAATGGTATCATATAAAAAAATTCTTGGTTACCTTATCGGTTTTTTTTTTACTGTTCAAATTAGTTGTTGGAAATGAGGTAAGCTACCTACCCGTTACGTTTGATCCATTATTTACGGGACACCCTGTATATTCACTTTAAAAATAAATAATTAAATTAAAATAAAACAAATATTTAAGGGGGGCTACCATACAACAAACGTGTTTTTTTGCCGTTTTTATAGATAGTGGTACGGAACCCTTCGTGCGCGAGTCCGACTCGCACTTGGCCTTTTTTTTTTTTGTTACTGGCGTGAAAAATCCTCATGAACATCCTCCACCCTGGGGTGGAGGATAGGGGTCTGTCAGACTCTTACTGACTAAAAACCACACCGGTGTTCCCTTCCCACACTTGCACCGGGGCTCATGGGATCATGTGGCGACTTCCGTGATCCCCGGACCATATTTATACCTAGACCAACTATAAAATAAAAAAGACATAAAATACGTCTATTTGCGGTAAACCTGACACAAAGAAAGAACCCTAACACAAAAAAAGGACAATTTAGGGGAGAATATGCGTCAATATCTACTTATTCACTCTGTAATAAAAGTTTCCAGTGAACTTAAATTCCATCTAAATTACAGACATCGATCAAATCATTTAACAATAAAACCGATAATTATATCGCAGGAAAACATAAATTAAAATTCACACGTAATATTGTACGAGTTATACGAAACACCGCGCTTCGGTATTGTCAGGTCAATTAAAAACACGTACCTACAGGTAATGTGTTGCCAGCGTTGAATATTTAATATTGCCGCGTTATATTGTTTGACAATGCTGTTAATGTCAGTTTGGCATGTCATGGCGTTCAGGCGATGACTATCACTTTTTTTTTCAATAATTTTCGAATATTATTAAGCAATTTAAATTTATAGAAATCGATTGAGTGTTCGTGTTAACCAGTAATTGATTTTATACGTGCTGTAATTTTTCAGTTTAGAAGTGGAACAAAATATTAAGGTATTTTAATTATCTAGTTCAAAAAATATTTTAAGTCCACTAACTTAGCTCTTTTACGAAACAAAAGTAAACGTTTGGACAAGAAAAGAAAACTATCTGTTTAAAAATATAAATGCAAAATAAACCTCCTTACATGAATCCCACAAAAATTGCCAGCAAAAAAAGAAAAAAAATCCCTCGTCCGATCAAATAGATATCGCAAATGAGCGAACACAAACCACACTCAGGTAAAAATTAACCCCTCGATCGCGACACTCGATGTTTTAACATGTTATTAAGATAAACGGGGTCGCCCCTGCCCGCAACTACAGAATAGATAGAAACAGAAGGTCGGCTTCATACAACAAGCGAAAACGCACGCACACATAGACACGCTTCACGTACAGCGAAGGCAAGCGTACTCGCGATCGCGACTGGCATTTATTTGAGATCGCCGTACGCACGTGGCACCCACCACCGACGAGGAAACGACTAGCTATCGAAGATTTTCTCTTTCAAGAAACGTACAAAAGTTTGTAGGTCCCGTAAGTAAAAGAGATACAATTTATAGTTGATTGATGACTGTTCAGACTGCTGGCGAGTACTCGTTTGAAGCAGCGACAAGAGCTATCAAAGAGAATACTCAGCGACGCTCGCTCTGCTAGCAAAACATTCGCTGAGAGACTCACGCTTGGTACATACGCATACCAGCGAGAATCGCTCGTTGCCGTCACGCACTCGCTGCTCACCAATTCGTTTTTGTTTGCTCACTTCTCGTTAAGGCGCAGATATATGTTTTTAGTAACTTTAAATTATGGCACCTTGGGGAGGCCTATGTCCAGCAGTGAACGTCTTTCGGCTGAAATTATTACTGTCTGTATTATTATCTGCTATTATGCCTTCATATAATGCACGTAAGTTATGTGTATTAAACTAGAAGGTATAAACATCAATTCTATATGTGAAAGAAAGAAAGAAATCATTTATTTGCCGATAATGTAGGTATACATATAAGTTGGAATATTTATTAAGAGTATCCCGATACATTTTACCTGAATACCTTGGTACCATTGTACCTTTTTGTGAATATTTAAGTGTTGTAGTAAAATACTTTATGAAATAAATTCAAGAAGTAATGTCTACCCAAAGCATAAAAAACGATATTACTTTCAAACTACTTAAGATATTTTTATGATTATTTTTGTATGAACAGACTATTTTATCATCCATAATTATATTTTTGATTTATTTAAAATATTCATATTTTCCTTACTAAAAATAAATAATTCCTATGAAACCGAACGGCGTGATCGCTACGCGGATTTGTATGGCCAATGTCGGCGATTACCCGACCGTGCGTGCGCCTTTTTTACTCATTGTGTGGAATCGGCCTTCTGTAGGTACCTGTTTTGCGCCCCAACCCCGGATATTAGGGTTGATCGGATGTATTGTATTTAATTGGTTCGTGTTGTTCGTATTTGTGTAATTGTGAACATAGTCCGTTTGTAACACACGACAGTTTTTTAATCGATATGAATTTGTTATAAGGATTTATGTATGGGAATTTTGGCGTTGATGTCTTTTGTTAATGAAAAGGAGATGTTTTGTGTCTATAGTTTTATTATGCTTATTATCTTCGTCGACTTGTTCTTTATTTCTAATTGGTTCTCAATTTAATCTCTGTTTTATTTTAAAACGAGTCTTTATTATAAGAAAGTTTATATGGAAATGGAATAAATTGTCCATGTGGTGCCGGACGTAAAGAACAGCACCATCCTATTTCTTCCCGTGGGTGTCGTAAAAGGTGACTAAAGGAATTACTAGAGAATGGGCAGCAGCGTTCTCTTTGCATTTTAACACCATACTGCGATCGCCAACCTTGAGGTCCCCCTTTGGGGGAGTCCTATGTCCAGTAGTGGACGTCTTTCGGCTGAAATGATGATGATGATGACGAAATGATGGTTTTACTACATCAAAAAGCTTTTTAAAGCACACAGACACGAAACCCGACTTTAAATAATAATATTTACAGATACACCTCACTCTTCACTCAAATAGAATTTAAATCTAAATTATTATTACAATCATGTCAAGTGTCTTAATAATATTTAGGATGGTTTTATCGCGTCCGCAAAATTAAAGAATATCTATGTACGTAATTTCAAACTAATTTTCAGTTAGCACTCCTTCTATAAACTTTCAACTACCCCAGCCTAAAAACATCCGCTTTCACCAGAGGGGAAATAAGCGTAAACAAAAGACGGCCTCCGCATCATGCCTTTCATATATTAGAGCAACGGTAATGCAGTAAACGTCAAATGTTAACGAAGTTCGCAGAGGTACGCAAAGTTCCTAATTGGTCATAAACAATGAATGAGGCTCACACCTCGGGCTTGCGCTGAGATTGACACTGAAGGCGTATCTGGAGCTCTGGGAAGTTTTATTAATGAAATATGGTAAAGCATGGTCAGAGAGTTTTCTAAAAGTTTTCTTTCATACCTATTGGCGGACGACAAAAGAGATATGTATAAGTTAAGAGTCATTTCACGATAGGTTCCATAAGTCTCTGATTTTCTTGAAATGAAATGAAATTGTTTATTCTGTAAATAGGATATCGGAATCACCTGTACACGGCATATTAAAAAAAATATTAAAATAAGCAAATTTTTTATATTTTCTTGACTACCCCTGAGAAGAAAAAGCGATACAAACCCAGGGTCAGTATCTTTTAAAGTCCAGACATAATCTTGGTAAGATCATGTGAGGACCATGTAGATCCGTCTCTTGAGGAAAGAACAATTTGAGTGGACCTGTCCAGTCAGTGCAAGCATTTGTCAGTAATCGTATAGCTTAATAAACCTGTCGTATTAGTTCCGCGTAGATGGCGCTAAGTGTTTGTTAATTTCATTCAGCTGTCAATGGAGTTCCTTATAGATATTGATTTTACATTCTGTGATGATAACCTATACTCACACACTGACATATTTTTTTTTTTAGAAAATATACTTTTACGATGTTTGTAAATATGTGAGCACCATGTATCTATCTAATAATTAAGTTATTTTTCGTTGCTTAGTTTTTAATTATTTTTACCTATTATGATATAGTATTTTTATTCTAGGTGCATCGTCTTCACAATCATATAATTAATGTACTCAAACAAAATATTATAAACATTTTTAAAAGAGTACCGGTGGAGTTTCTTGCCCATTCATCTCCATACGAAACTACCTTTTGGAAGGGGCAACTAGAATCAATTCTATTTTTTTGTAAATTTTGACGTTCAAAAGTGCCCCTTTGTGCCTATTTGAAATAAATGGTTTGACTTTGACTTTGACTACTCAACCGAAATGACTTGAATGACGATCGAGTATAATGGGTCAGTGGGTCGTCTTAGGTACATGACACAACATAATATATTGTCAAACTGTATCAACTCAATACTCTGTGATAAACCCGTTATATAAATTCGCGCACCTAATACCAGTACGTTAACAGTAGTGACGGTAACAAATACTTCACTACATGTGAGCTTGCGCAAACACATTCATTATTACGAACGGATTTCCATACGGTGTGTGGCAATCGTTTTAGTTACACTAGGTTATCTGTGTGTATTACGATTTGTGAGATATACGAGTACGAGAGAATGTCTTGTGATATTGTAGTTTAAGAGGGGTAACAATGTAATATATACACAATGTACATAATACAATGTAGATAACACGACATAGGAATGGAAATTGAAGCTACGCAGCAGCGGTAATTATAAGTACCTAATTGCTTGAAAATACCATAGAACAGCCATACTCAAAGTGTGCTCCGCGGAGCTTTATGGACCCCGCGAAAATACTGGTCGTAATGAAAAAAAATACTATTTTAAAAATTTATTTTCCGCTGCAATTTGAGTAAAATTAAATCTATCACAATATTCCAATATAAAGTAAAAGAATATGATTATTAATAAAGATTACACATAAAACCATTTTAGATTATTTTAGGGTTCCGTCAAATATTTCGTTTTCCAAAAGGATTTCGTCGCCAAAAAAGTTTTAGAACATAGGATACTTTTTATCCCGGTAGTACGTTCCTCCTGCACGCGGGCGAAGCCGCGGGCAAAAGCTAGTATGCAATATTTTTACACAACTCAAATAATGTGTGCGTTGGAGCCATGGTAACATGGCCCAGGCCCATTTTCAACACCCAACACAGTAAGCTACAAAACTTAAACGAATACGCCACAATAAATGTAAACTCCTCCAAAACTACAATTAAACTGTACCGCTAATAAATATACAAAAATATCCGAGCAGAACAAATACAAATTCTAAACTTAACACTAAAACGCTGTGTGAAAGCTATGTTCAATCGCGGGCCGCCCAGCTATAAAGTCCAGTGGTACTCGGCCCCACTAATTACGGTCATTTGGCCATAAATACTGGCCATCGATCATAAAGGCTATAACTCGCGGTCATAAAGCGGAGATAGGGATATATGTGAATGTTTTCATGCAAATATCTTGGTTAGTTGGTTAGCCTATCCCATTCGAAGGGTTGACCTTTTGTGAGTTTTTTATGACTTTTCCGTAGTGAGGTTTGGATTTAGATGACAAATGTTGAGACTTATAAATGGCGTATGTCATATAAATGGTTTGATGTCTCTATTTGCTGGTTTAAAGGTAGGAGGTAGGTTGGTTTATGGAATGTTTTAAAACCTTTTGGTACTCTTTTCCTAGGACTTGTTATGAAAATCTTAATAGTTTACTGTATCTTTTCAATTTAACCTGGTTTTTTTATTATTTAATACAATTGATCCTTAATTAAAATACACAAGCTAACTCTAAAATAATAAAAAAGGGGAAGTGCTCATTGGGCATCAAAAAATTCGACCGCATCGCTGTGAATGGGAAAAGTGCCCAAAAGACCGGCAGCATTGCCACGTTGGATGGCGATACTGATTCTTTGGGCTAAAAATAGGCCAGCCCTCTGGACACGTGAAGAGTCATTTCACTGTATCTTGATGTATTCCTGTTACATCCATCAGTTTCCAGGATTGCTCAATTAATCTGCCTAGCCTTTTCCCAATTCTGTTGGGGTCGGCTTCCAGTCCAGCATGGAGTGACTGCCTATCTGACCTCCACAACCCAGCAACTGGGTAATACCCCTTAGTAAGACTGGTTGTCAGACTTTCGGGCTTCTGACGTCCCGGAACGACTGTCAAAGATCCATGAATGACAGCCGAGAACGGCTTAGCGTACTTACTTTCCGAGGCACGGAGGAGTCTCGGTCACTCATCCTCGGACCGACCCCGGCAAGCGTAGCTTAACCTGATGGATCGACCCGTGTGGGTGTTATTACTTAGCCACGAGCTCCTCAGAGGATTGCTATTACCTATGACTCATAAAATCATAACATTACGCCTGTATTCCCCGAAGGGTTAGGCAGAGGTGCACCCACATTTCGCCAGTTATGTTTGTCCTATGTAATAAGGGGCGAGCGTATGAGTAAATACCCATGTTCCTAGTTTACAATAAACAATTTGATTTCACATAAAGAATTACAGCTTAAAAAGCGTAGCCTAATTCCAGAAAGCAATTAGTATTAAAAATGTTAAAGCACTCTACATTATTTTGTCGATTTAAATTTTATATTCCGTGGTTTTATGACGGATTATCATAATCCGACGATTAGTGGTGCGATCAGCCACAATTAGTATTGATCCCACCAAGAACAGTCACATCCTAATAAATCAATAAATATAGATCTACATCGAACTACATTATTATGGAAACAATTTTGTGTTTTAAAGCTGATTGATTCGCGTTTTATATTATTGTGATTCTATTTACTTCCTCAAAGACTAATTTATAAGAACGGTTCTTCTAGACAGCAATCTGCCTCGAGTTAAAACTACATAATAATCAGCTTATAATGTTCCCACTGCTGGGACACAGGCCTCCTTTCTTCAAAAGGGAGTGGGCCGTAATCCAGCACGCGGGCCCATTGCGGGTTGGTAGATGTCACATGTCTTCGAATTTTTGGCTCTAGGACAAGCCGGTTTCCTAACGAAGTTTTCCTTCACCATTTTGAAAGCAGTGGGGATGAAATAATTTAAACATTAAGCGCCTGTCTGGGTACGATCTACTCGTAAGGCGCGGCCGTTATCACTGACTGGGCCACCACTGCTCCTACGTACCTATTATTTAAAGTGTCGTTTACATAATATCTCGGGACCCTGGGGTCCCGGACCTTTGGAAAGCGTACGAGGGGCCTAAGCCAACTAGCAGAGACATGTTAGACGCTTTTAATGAAATGAGGCACCGACCGAAGATTATCTCCGTACGCACTATGCAAGTGCACCCAAGGACAACCCCCGGTTGGTGTAGTACTATTGCAGGACATGGAATCAAAACATATTAGGCTATGGATTCTTTATAGGCGATTATAGGCAAGAACTATGGACGGACTATGTCCCCTGCCTAATCAATGTTATGTAATATACAGATAAAATGGCAGAGGGTGACTTGCACACTTGATAATGTTCTTATTATTATTTATTTATCGTCTTTGATTCTCGGGACCCTGGTGTCCCGGATCTTTCGAAGGCGTACGAGGGGCTGACGCCAACTCGCAGAGGCCCATTATTCATTAATTAATTATTAATTAAATGAGGCACCAACCGATGTTTATCCCTGTATGCACTACGAGTATGCATCCAAGGACAACCCCCAATTGGTGCAAGACTATTATATTATACTATGCGATTAATCGACTTAGCTAGGTCCGCATTGGTATATTAATATCTAAGCTATATTAACTTGCGGGTTTCCAGGGGGGAAACAGGGACAGGGGGTCTACTCCGAAGCGCTAAACCGAAGTATTGGCCGAATGCTCGGCCGTTTTATAACTTCCAAAGTATCGTTTTTTGACTTTGAGTCCTTACACGACTTCAAGTCACAGTTTTGACTTTGGCTTATCTCTTCGACTGTCTTTTTAGGGTTCCGTACCCAAAGGGTAAAACGGGAACCCTATTACTAAGGCTCCGCCATCTGTCTGTCCGTCTGTCTGTCCGTCTGTCCGTCTGTCACCAGGCTGTATCTCATGAACCGTGATAGTTAGACAGTTGAAATGTTCACAGATGATGTATTTCTGTTGTCGCTGTAACAACAAATACTAAAAAACAGAATAAAATAATATTTAAGGGGGCTCCCATACAACAAACGTGATTTTTTTGCCGTTTTTATAGATAATGGTACGGAACCCTTTGTGCGTTTTTTTTTTTTTCGCCCTACTCATCGATATTTAGCCGTAGTAAAGAAACGACCGAACATTCGGCCGACACGTCGGAGTTGTGTTCGGAGTAGAGCCCCAGGCTACAATGATTTTTGATAAAAGTGTGTCTTCAAAGGTTGATAATTTCGGGGGCCACAGATGACTACAAACATAGAGAAATCGAATTAAACTGAGAGCAGCAGCAGCAGCCGGGAGTCTGGATTTGTGCCCGGTCAATGGCAATAGGCTCGCCCTATTACATGGGACTTAAGCATAACTGGCGAAAGGTGGGTGTACTATAGGTACACCTCTGCCTAACCCTTCGGGGATTACAGGCGTGAAGTTATGTTTTAAATTAAGAAACTCTTAAAACCAGATAATGAGGTAATTATTCGGTAACTAGCAACTAACCCTACCGGCTCTAAGTGTTAAACAATAAAACATTTAAACTCGAAAGCGATTCATTTGTTTACCATTTAGTACCCAACCAGCTATTACAGATGATAAAACTTTCGTGGACAGTTAACATTAACGAACGCTAGACGGCTCGTAACAACTTAAACTTTAATTAAAAGTAGAAGCTCAACCAGCCGGTAAAACTATAGAAATATGCTTCTGAAGTGATCACCAATTAACTTGAAAAAGCGTATCGTAATTTTATAATAGCTACACGGTGTAATCGACCGTTTATCCCGAGTTTTCGCTATTCGTAAACTAAAGTAATAACGGTAAATATTTGAAAGAAAAAAGATAGCGTGGTTTCCCACACTAGTGATTTGAATTGGTCAAATTATTTAAAATGTGTACGATTTTTATGTTTCACGTTTAGCTTTTTATGTTCTTGCGTTTGGAGCTATTTAAAGATTTGTAGCGAGCTGTTTTGGTATTTAGTTAGGGTATTTTGGACATGTGGACCGATAAAGGTTTGTAAAATGGAGGATTTAAATTTCCAGTTATATGTTTTTAGACGTTCGTATCCTGCTTATGCGTATGAAGTTTCATTAAAATCGGTTCAGTCAACAAGGGCTTGAAAGTTTGTATGAAATGTCGTACGTCGTATACCCTCAAATTTTGGAAGTCCACATTTCAAGGTCCACAATTGACAAAAATATCGATGAACACAAATAAAAATAAAAAAACAGATGGAAATCCTCCTTTTTTTAAGTTGGTCAAAAATATAGTTCTATTTAACATACTTTTAGCAATCTTTTTTCTCTTTTTCTGAAAAGATAGAAAAGTAATATTCTAGCTAAATTGTGCACCACTGCAGTCAAACTTGTTTTATAAAAGGAAAATGCAATTATTACTGCCAATCAACCTAAATAGGACTCAAGGTGCCTCAAACGATATTGTTTTAACCTTTTAAAACCCAAGGCTGGGCAAATTGTCCAATCAAACGATTTTTCACAGAGAAATCGTTACTGTTCGTTTATAAACCTTTGATTTTGATGTAGTGTTTAATTGATTGAGGTTATCGCACTAGCGTTATGGTGCCTGCATAATTTTGAAGTTTACCTATTTGTATTTTGTAAAAAAAGATAAACGATATTATTTTTTCTTTTGTTTTATATTAAAACTGAAAAGGAAATGTGTTTTTTTCGGGTAGAATTTTAAGATGTGTTCGTAAGTGCTATGTTTTTTATTAATTTCACGTTTTATTAAGTTAAAGATATTGTAATTTTAATTTAATTTCATCAAACTAGATTTATTTAGAAATTAAATGAAATGCTTAGTTTCAAATGTTTAAATTTATTTGGGTACGATAAAACATTGGAATGTATCCTCCCACGCGAATTTTATTCGGTGGCGACAGGCTGGCAATCCATTACTCGGTAATTTATTAAAAGTTTGAAACGCATCTTACTCAGCACCGTTCAAAATAAGATCGAACCGTAAAGAAAAAAACATGTGCATATTTTTTGCTAATAAACCTACAGAATTTAAAACAACCTTCTTAGTTTTTCCCATGGAATTAGCATCATCAGCTTCGAGTTTAAGATCTCTCCATCGAGAAAGTTATATTTTTTTCACAAACAAATCAGTTAAAGTCAGGACAATCAATTTTATAGACAAAATGATGAGAATTTATAACTTTAGAGCATTGTAATAAAAAATATTAGCTGCATTTAGAAAGTAACAAAAACTGGCCAGTATTTTTTATCCCACAGTGAATTATGTCGAAAATATTGATGTAAAAGGCCACGCTATTATTTATTCAATCAGCATATAAAACAGCAATATATAACCATAAAATGATTTGAAGAAACGCGAAAATATAATTACAAAACGAACCATTTTACATAATTCACAATTGGTTCCGTTTTTAGTGATGAACTCACTCTGCTCCACTGTCATATCGATATAATTCTATGTATACCGATTATTATCGATACGTACGATGGATCGGGTTGTACGTGACGTTTGATCACCTTGATTAGTAGTCAATTAAGTGTTCCCATAACACCGTCAATAAAAGTATTCGGTGATTTCGGAGTATTTTGTTGTAATCAATTTTTGATGTCGGCGTCCGTTTGAGGAAGAACAAATGGTTCTTTTATTGGCGTACCGAATTTAGTGAGGTCGATGTCGAATACGCTTACCGGACTTTGTTGTGGGGTTCTATCGTTTAATAGTAAAACGTTTAAACGTATTCAACGGTACTTGATGTGTGTTTGAAGGATTTAGAAAGGTTTTCTAAAAAAAAAGTGTTTATGGTTTCTATTTTTATTTTTGCTATTTATTTTTCGGAAATTATACTTTAGAGTTAAATAAAATAAAAAAAATAAAACCTTTAAATTCTTAGGTTTGTGACCAAGCAAAACAAAATGTCTAATTTTTGTACAGAAGCAAAGCAAGCATACCGACATAAAAAAATTGCAGTGAGGACTGCCGAACAAAAACTTTAAACTTTACCGTATACATGTACACAGGCAGCTGCGCGTTGCCAGTCTGGCACAACACGTCCTATTAGCATGTCGCGGTTAGTATGTTGGTGACGCGAAACCATAAGTTTTTCCTCCACCAAAAATCGCTCAACGCACATAAAGAATTTTTTGCCAAAAAATATTAAATACTTTAAAATTGACCAAAGTAAAAATTATTTTCTTTTATAAACCATCCGAAAGTCATAATTAAAGGTTAAAATATGTAAAGTTGAAAGATACATTAAATGAAAAAAAATTGCTAAGGACTTCTATTAAAAACCACATACAGAACCACACTTAACCCTAGCAATCGCGCGCCTTACGGGCGTGTCGAAAGGCCATCTCAAGAAGCCGAAAGTCGGTGCCGGTTAAAATTTTTATAGTTTATAATTACTAGTGATTGGCTGCGTGACCCGCTCGATTCGCCGGCTATCGACAGAAGACGAGCCGACAACACTGTTGATTTACATTTTTTCTTTCCATCTTCCAACATTCGGTAACAGAAAGCTTTTAAGGAGCTATTTTTCTTCGGTTTATTAAAATATTTCTTTTGCTGCAACAAAAATTTTAAATTGAAGAAACTTAGCAATTTTTTTTACTATTCAACAATGAATATTAGCACTATATGTCACTATTATTCATTTTAGAATACAATATCATTTAAGGTGTAAAACACTTGATTTTTTTTTACCCGTGGGCAACAAAGTTTCTCAGCCATTAAGGAAGTAAAAGGTTCATAACATATTAGTATGTTTAATAGTTTAAAATTACTAGTGATTGCCGGCGTGACCCGCTCGATTAGCCAAGTATCGATGAACGGACAGACAACACTGTTGATTTATTTTTGTCCTTCAATCTTCCGACATTTGCAGGTTGATTTTTTTTATTATAAGACATCTAAGTTGAAGCTGAGTTAGTTTTGTTTGACTATTTTACCATAGTCAAACTTTTCCGAATCGCTATACAAATTATTGGCCAAAAACTCAAGTGATTTGATTGATTTTAAATTAGTTATCAAAACGTTACCAAGTTTGTTTCCTGATTTATTGTGAATGCCTGATTTATCTTCATAATGTTTTATCATACGTCTGATTAGATTGGCGGCTCCAAAACAACAAATATAAAAGACCATTTTAATTGAGTCCGCGTATCACTGGTCAGTTTCCCTCACTCGTCAATTTATTTAATTCGTAAGTTTCGTTGATTAGTCAGTTTCACTGATTGGTCAGTTTTCCGGATTAGACAGTTGCGTCAACTTGACAGTTTCCAGTGTTTGCCAGTTTCGTTGATTCGTCAGTTCTATCAGTTTTATTTAATTCGTCAGTCAAAGTACAGTCATTAGAAAACTGCACACACGTCTGCTAATTTAATTATGTACATATTACGTAACATAACATCACGCCTGCTTCCAAAAAGGGTTAGGCAGAGGTGCACTTAGAGTACACCCATATTTCACCAGATAGGCTCATCTTTGCCTTTAACCGGGCCGAAAACCAGACACCGAGCCGCTACCGAAAAAAATCTTTTGGAAAAACCCAATACAACTTTTTCGACTTGAGAATCGAACCCAGACTCTCATGCACAGCAGTAACGCTTGCGACCACACGACCAACAAAGCTAAATAAAATAAAAAACAAATTATGTATTAATGTATACCGATTAGATTTCAGTTTTAAGATGTTAGAAGATAAATATATTTTTTAAATATAGTGATTTTAAAAATACAACTTTAAGATTGATTTTAATTGGGTTAGGTATTCCTTACATGATCCACTTTTGTTTACTTGAAACTTAAACATATATTTTTCGTTGACTGTACTAAACTGACGAATCAACGAATCTGACGAACACTGGAAACTGTCGAACTGACGCGATTGTCTAATCCGCAAAACTGACCAATCAGTGAAACTGACTAATCAACGAAACTGGCGAATCAAATAAACTGACGAGTGAGGGAAACTGACTAGTGATACGCGGACTCTTTTAATTACGCAGAAGAGGTAAAGGACCAGTCAGTATTTATTTGCGATGACTACTGATTGGCGTCACCTTGTCACGGTGACTCCAAGGAATTTAGCAGTTCCACTTATGTTTAACAATACTGCAGCTCACATTTATATTTCCTTTTTACTTGAAATTTTTTGTTAAGGTGAATCCGCAGCTATAGGCCATGAAATTCAAATTTAACGACTTATTTATTACTTATTGTACGACTGCGATTCTATCAGATATGTATTTACAGAATTATAATCATTAGAATCATTAATACATCTCTATAAGCTAGATTTGTTCCAAAATGTCATGATTTTATGAAAAAGTAATTCAATGTAACAAATAGAACTTAGAAAGATGTATTAATGATTCTAATTCTGTAAATACATATCTGATAGAGTCGCCAATCATATTTTAATCAAGGTAAAACCTGATACTGACCTGCAAATAGCAAAAAACGTAAGCAAATTTTGGTTTCGTGGGCTGCGGATCCACAAAGTCAAAGTATTTATTTGTGCAATGAGGCACTTTTGAACATCAAAATTTACAAAAAAAAAATAGAATTGATTCTAGTTACCCCTTCAAAAAGGTAGTTTCGTATGGAGAAAAATGGGCAAGAAAATCCACCGTAACTCTTTTAAAAATGTTTTACAATGTTTTGTTTGAGTACATTACTTATATGATTATAATTATGTGAAGACGATGCACCTAGAATAAAATTACTATACCATAATAGGTATAAAGAATTAAAAAATAACTTTAAAAAAACGGCAGATTTTTGGAAAGATGCCTTAAATTTTTGCTAAGTTTCGCGTTCCAGCTTCGGTCGCGACAATCCTTGACACCGGTAACACATCTCCGCCGCGAAACCATAGCAGCGAAACTGCGGTAGTTCAATTCAACTGGTTCGCGTCATGTTCCGCTAGTCGCATCCGATTCGAGTAGCGAAACATGACGCGAGCCAGTTGAATTGAACTACTGCGGTTTCGCTGTGATGGTTTCGCGGCGGAGGTGTGCTACTGGAGTGAATGCCTTACTATCAAGGTGAAATAACGAAATTTTAGATACAGTAGAATGTATATAAAAGAGTTACAGTTGTAAGTTTGGCATTGAGTTTTAAACGTGTAAGCATAATCGTGTAGCCTATAATTTTCCCACTGCTGGGACACAGGCCTCCTCGCAGTGAGAGGGAGTAGGCCGTAATCCACCACGCGGGCCCATTGCGGGTTGGTAGATGACTTCGAATTTTTGGGGTTCTTGGACATGCCGCTTTCCTCACGATGGTTCCTTCACCGTTTTGAGAGCAGTGGTGATGAAATAATTTACACAAAGTAAAACGTCTGTCAAGGTTCGAACCTACGACCTACAACTCGTAAGTCGCGGCCCTTACCAATGGGCCACCACTGCTCAAACTGCTTTAAACGTGTATTCATGCAAAATATATCTAAAATAACATTTACTTAATCGACGTCCTACGTAGGCGGTTCAATGCGAACGCGATTATGAAGCGATTCTATGCGGTGACACGCGAATTCAATGCGATGCGATGCGACGCGGCGGCTATGTCTCGTCGCGTTACAGAATTAAGTACTTACTAACAGATTTAAGTAAATGAAATAAAATCCCTATGAAAATCAAAACAAGACGCAAAAGTTTAAGACACGAATACATCAATATACCTAAGTATGTGTGGCTAAGTAATAACAGCCGCACGGGTCGATCGATCAGGTTAAGCTACGCTTGCCGCGGTTGCTCCGTGGATGGGTGACCTCGTTTACATACCAAGACCCCTCCATGCCTTAGAAAGCACGTTAAGCCGTTGGTTGCCTGTTATTCATGGTCCTGTGTCCATGGTCCCATTCCTGGGCCTCAAGTCTGCTATTACAATAGTGTCAGAATGGTCGATCATTGATTTCATAATTGTTGATTTTGACAAGTTTGGTAATCTACTATTATAATGGCGTCATTATGACTTTCCAATGGTCGGCCACTGACACTACATTGAAAGAAATTGCAAAGAAAATGATCGACCATTATGAATTTACCAGATTACGAACTTTTAGCAAAATGACAATGGGATCGTGTTGGAATGACTGAATTTATAAAAATAGCAGACTTGGGCCCCTGGTCGTCAGAAGCCCGAAAGTCTGACAAACAGTCCTACTAAGGGGTATCGTCTTCCCCAGTAACTGGGTTGTGGAGGATGACCTCCGCCCACCCCCCTCCTCCTGAGTATTTTATATGGAGCGACTGCCTATGTGAATAGGCAGTCGCTCCATATAAAATACTGGTATTCAGCTGCATCCGGTTCGACTGGACGCTGACCCCAATATAGTTGGGAATAGGCTAGGCAGATTCCAGATGACTAAGTAGGTACAGAAATCGAATTGAAAGCCCCTTTTTCATAATCACACAAAAATGGCCACAAACTATTAAAACACAATACTAACACTCACCTTAGTCTTGCTGCCTCCGATAGACCCTGGTCTTATAGACCCAGTCTCGTAGAACCTCGTCAGGATCTTGGACACGCATCCATGTGACACAAGCAGCTGCCTGCTGATATCACAGGGTCTTACACCCATGATGGCCAGCTCTACGATTCTTTTCCGGACCACATCTGGAAGGGGGCGGCCGTTGACGAACACACCTCCCAATTGGTTGACGCCGGCCTGACCTGTCGATGTAACCTCTTTGTGAATATGTTTGCCTGGTAGTTTTGATGGTGGGTTAAAGAAAGAAATAAATCATTTATATGCTGATAATGTAGGTACACATATAAGTTGGAATATTTATTAAGAGTGTCCTGATACATTTTACCTTACGGCATGCAAAATATTAGGTTTGAATTGAATAGTAATATAAATACAGCTATTACGATTATTATTAGCCATAGTCGAATTTAATAGGTAGTTACAGATCAGACTAAAAAAAAAACAAAATAATTAATGAATTTAATATAAATCTCTCGCAAATCAATCAAAAATGACATTACACATTACGACATTATATTCGTCATTGTATGACGAATATAATGTCGTAATGTCAAAAGCTTAAATACATCAAAACAATCACAATTATTATTAGGTATAGAATTTAGATAATCTGGTAATGTCAAAATCTGTTATGTCAAATTACAATATAACAACAACCATCACAAAAAAATCGCTAATAAATAAATAATAATGTGATTATTATAATCTAAAACATTCGAAATTGCCACGAGAAAAGTATGGGAAATAAAGTTATGGGATAAGCAGAATTGTTGTTTTTGTTTCTTTTATGCTGGGAGGAATTCGTCGTTTCGACGTAACATATTCAGGTAATATCGTTACCGGTATCTCTGATAAATGATAAATGATTTTTTTTCTGTAAGCAGGTTTGTACATACACTATTACACGTCAATCATATTTTTTTAAACTAGATGAGGTCGGTGTTTCCTATCTGACTACTCTGAGAAGAAAGGCCGAAACAAACTCAGCGGTCACAGTCTCTTTTAAAGTCCCTACATAATTTTGGTGAGATCATGTGAATATCATGTAGATTGGTGTCTGAAATGGTCTTTTGATGAAAGTACCACACAGATTGAGTGGACCTGTCCAGTCAATGCACCAAAGAAAGGACGGTGGAGGAAGGTGGGCCGCAAAAATTACTCAAACTGCCAGACCATGATAAAAACTAACTGAGAGAAAACTAAAAAACAATAATAAACAATGACCCACATAGTCTTCACATTTATAATAATTAAAATAATATAATACTTTACAAAGTAAATATTCGTGTCATTCTGAGTAGGTAACGTCGATAAAATACTAGATCTCAGTTTTTTTATAATGTAGCTTGCCAGGGCTGGGCATCCAGGCTTTTTACCATACAAAAAACAAGCTATGAGTTGCTGGTGCTTCAATAAAATCGAAAGAGTAGATCAGATGTAGTTGTGATCAAATTAATCAAAACACGGATTTCACTTACTTGAGAACGTTTTTAGATCTTAAAAATATAATATTATATGAACTTTGACATACAAACTAAGTAGGTATAGTTTTTATTTATATAAAATCATTAATTTAGTATATAAAATTTGATTTCGTCAAATCCATAGACTCGTGCATACCGGCGCAACATGTCGCGCGACGCGACACCGGTAGAAAAGTTTCCAAGAAATTTTCATAGAAATTTCTACATGTGTCGCGTCGCTCGACAATTTGCGCCGGTCTGTACGAGCCTTGATGGATCCGTTATCCGTGGTGGACGCATGCAGGATTCACCTCTATGACTCATACTCCCATAGCGTGTAACTTTTCTCATCAAAGGCTACCGAACACTCAATTTCAGTAGTTGTTTAAATCTTAACGGTAATAATGAGTCGTGAAGCGTGCATAATTGTCCATCGACAGCCACCATGGCAATATTGCACGCACGAAATACGGGTACACGCAACTGATCAAGGCTTCACATTTGTAGCGACAGTGAGAATCTTTGTGTGAACTAAAATTATTATAACTATGATGAAGTATTTCAAAAGCCTTTCTAATTTTAGCGAAGCAGCAATATAGTAATACTGGTCCTTAAAAGAACCACACTGGTCCTTCGATCTAGAAAATTCAACTTCAAATTGTTGTGTTTCACATAAACATACATGGGCCTTGAAACGTTATTTCCTATGGAGAAGACCCGGCAAGAAACTCTTTAAAAATAATTTCCTTTTACAATGTTTTGAGGATACTGTAGGCCTGACAACAAGCATGAGCCAACATATATTTTTATGTAACTGGTAGGGAAATATTCCATAGCAAATGCCTTGTCCGCTGCGCATCCAGTCATCCGACAATGCACTGCCCAAATGACTCAATTCTAATCGAAACAAAAACCAATTTTAGCACATAAACTCATACTTAAAAACAGCTCAAAACATCAAAGCCAACCCCTCGCAGTTAATCAAGAAACAACATTTATATCTCAATTACAAAGGGCGCACCACATACCCTAATTTCGGCACTCCACCTGTCCCAATTCTGGACTAATATTTATATTATGATTGCCAAATTCATATCATCTTGACTGCCCAATTACGCCGATAAAAGGGAAAAAGAAGTCATTCTTTTGTAAAAAGTTTTAGATTTTGAGATATGTCATCGGAATTTATCGTTAATGTCGTTAATTAAATAATAATGAGGTTTCCTGTCTATTCTCTATTAATTATGAGTCATATAAAATGGATTAATAGCTGTTTTGTAATTTGATATTGTTTGTTTTATTAGTATTAGTTGTATGCTTGATAAGAATCGTTGGGCTATTTCCTTACCAAAGAAACTGACTTGTTATAGTTAAAATTATGGAAAACAAACCGCACTTGTACACATTAATGGCATCAGAAGACGTCAAATAAAATACATGTTCATGTATCTTAGGTACTGGGAAGAATAGTTTAAAATGTTGTCTATAAAAGATGGACGGATATTGTCAATTGATTTTAAATCAAACTATGAGGCTCTAATCTAAAAGTACACCGACTTCATAGTAATTCAAATATTACAGTTTCCCAGTAAACCTAATGACATAACCACCTGTGAACGGTTCAACAGAGGGGTGTCCTTAACTATGTATTAGTTCTTTATATGACGTTATTATCAGTCAATGCGTATGACATCGAAGGCGAGGCTTTATTACTACTTAGATACGCTGATCAGAAGAAATCTCATGGTTATAACCAAAAGTACCGAAATATCACACTTTAGAAGATTGATTATTGTTAAAAACGATACTAAAGGACCAAATACCATTAACATTGACGAACATAGAGATTCATTACACACGGAAACATAAATAATAATAAATGCAGCGTTTGCCAAAACATTCACACTTCCTTAAAAGGAATAATCCGATTATAATAATGAAATCACAGACTAATTTAGTAATAAACCAACCCACAATAC
The DNA here is from genome assembly GCA_963921375.1 of Tiliacea citrago. Lineage (NCBI taxonomy): Eukaryota > Metazoa > Arthropoda > Insecta > Lepidoptera > Noctuidae > Tiliacea > Tiliacea citrago. Next base: position 11,648,132 of record OY992804.1, read on the forward strand.
TCATACGTCATCGAAAAGAAAAATCAATCACTATTAATGCTCTAAAATCTCATTCTAGGTAACCTGATTTAAATTCTTGCACCTACGTTAACCGCTACTGCTAAGCCACCCCATTATAAAGTAATAAAGCAGTCGGTCAGTGCCAAGCGGTTTACAGCCTTAATGCTAATAAAATTAGCGGTCTAATTTATCTGCAGTAATTTGGGCTTATGACGTTTTTCTTTGAAGTAGAACCGCTCCCGCCTATCGCCATTTCACGGGTGTTGTAGCGTCTACCGCTCCGGGGAACGGATGCAAATTACTTCCCTTGCTTTACGATTCCTCTTTCAGACCGCTTGCTGTAATGATTATATAGATTTTCAAGCAAATTTAGTCTTTAAAGCTAAGTTTTTAAATTTAATTTGGTTTGACTGCTGCAATCGTGATGGGGTCCGCTTTATCGATAGGTGTTGGTCAGTTCTTTGAAGTTGGGCGAGTGTCATGTACATTGATTACTTGTCGATGTTTTTGCTCTTTCAGACATCTATTGTCTAATTCCATTATTTGATACGACCTCCCTGAGTGTCGATACTCAAATACATCAGACGTATTTTATGTTCCCCCACCTGCGTAGCCATCCTTGCAGACTGCCTAAAATCTTCATAAAAAACCTATTCTACATTAGTTTTTAATCATAACCATCAATTAGAAATAGGAGTTGATTTTTACATCCTTCCCCGACAGTAATTTCAGCACAAATCTTCAATCAAACAAAATCCCAAAACATTCTGAGCCAACTTTTTCACTATAAAACACAAGTAAGGGCTCCGAGACGAAAGTTGGGAAAAAGGACCAATAAAAAAAACGTGTGCTGATAAAATCTCATTTAGTAAAGCGATCGTAAATGTTTAAAGCGAGACTCATACTGAACGAAATAGCTGCCAGTGTTACATCGCGGAGGTATAAAAGTATTTATTGATCTGTGATGAGATTAGAATTAAGGATGTAATTATAAGTAACCGTGACTTGTAGCTGAGAATGTTAGAACGAAAGATATAGGATACTAGATATATCTTAGCAAAAATGCAATATTTTTAGAAAAATAAGACTATTTTTGCCATTCCTAAAGGCGCTCAGCACCCTAATTGCGTAATACACTACATATCAATAACAATCTAAATGATTTTTAAGTATATTGCTAATCCATTGCTTCATATGTTCGAAAAATTTGTCTGATCAACAACGAAAATAACGCAATGAATGCTGTTGAACTGTCAAAATGAAACCCATTAATACTTTTAGTGTAATACGCAATTACCCTGCAAAGTAAAGAAAGACTAATAACTATTTGAAAGCAAAACCAAAGAAGATAATTGTGGAAATACATTTGCAAATTCATACTTTAAGTGGTCTTGAAGAAAATAGATGTAGAAAAGAAGCCTCATCATAAAAAGGATGTAACGGAATGATGATGTATATCATACTATCATTCGATTTGAGGCATATTATATACTATTGGTCCTCAAAGCTTTAAAGCTTTCAGGTCAAACAGCATGGTGTACCAATTATTGGGGTTATAGAAGGGTTGTTCTAACCCCAAAAGTTGGTAAACCATGCTGAAACAATGAAAAAAAAAACAATAAACGCGCGAAAACTACTTCTCTGTGTTGGCAAAAGAGGCAAAAAGTCCAACATCATTCTGGATCGCCCGCGCAACCAGTGTCTCGGTCGCATGTTTTATAGCCAACAAGCTGTTCGTAGTCACCGTGCGCGCACGCATTCAATCTCACAATACCGGTAGCTTTAATTTCGCGCCAATCCAGACCATGATACTGAGCCCTTCAATGGCTGCCTGTTCAAGTTAGCACTCATCTTTGCAACCCGTAAAAGGAATTTGAGTTAGTTATAATATTAAACTTATTTTACCGGTTATGATTATAAAAATCATCATCAATCTTCAAATAAGCTTTCTCTCTATTGTAATTGTTTTATTTAATTTTAAACATTGCTTTCATTTTATTTTTATCAAGCTTATTTATTAGCTCAGTAGTCGCAGCTAATTAAAACCTCTTCAAATTCTTCATAAGATTACCGCAGTATTATTTCATGGACAATGACAAATAAACTTTCTTAAAAATTTCATTAATATCGGTTCATTAATATTAATTCCATTAATATTAGTCAAAATGTGGGCGTGTGGAAAAAAAGCAACAGGCATGACAATTCCATTAGTATCACCTTTTAACAGAAAGTACCTAACTTACTCTCTTACTTAATAAACACATTTCATGCTTTTTCAAAGAAAACAACGCACACAACAATGCACATTATGTATCGCCGTATTTTGTAGTAAGTGCTGGTTTAGACACGACATTTTACGCGCTCATGTCATGTTACACATAACACGCACAGTGTTGAAATTAGCCATCAATATTTTCCTGTTTATGGCCCGGGACCCTCTTCGCGATCCTGCTGAATTGTCAAATTGCAATTACGGTTTCATTCCTTACGGATTAGGTTACGGTCTTCACAACCAAGCATATGTACATTGTCCTATTGCAATGTCATAATATGAACTTCCTAAGTCCTTTACTCGTGTCTTAAGTTCCAATTTATTTTTACTGCGTTTTTTCTTCAACTGTCCAGTTCCAGCCTGTTCCAGTATTCGTCTCGGGGTTTAACCTCCCCCTTTTCTATCCGTCTATGAAGGAAAACATGTCGCCCTGAATAACCTTGGACTCATTGATTCAAAATTGCCAGCACTGAGAAAGTTTAGTGATCAACATTCATATTTGCTGACCAAGAAATATTTCAAGAAACGTAATATAATATTAAGCGTATAAACTACGAGTCATAAAAGCGGGTACTAGCGAAGAAATGACTTTATTTATACAGAGGAAAAGATACTTATAATAATATTTTTGCTGTATATCCTAAGATTAGCCTGCATTAGTGTCAGTAAAGAAATCATCGTAAAACTTAATACAGTTATTATAAAATCAAAAGAGAAATATATAGAAAATGTACTTTTTTTACAACTTTATAGGTGCTATTATCCTTTCCTTCATGGTTGTATCTACAACCGTCTAGGACTTCTGATCTTCAAGCTTGTTCTAGTTTCCTTTCCGGGAAGTTCCGGATTTTCCATTTAATTCAAAACAAGTTGAGAAACAATTGATCGGTCTTAAGACTTCGAAGATGGATATGTTCTGGCAAAATTAGGGAGAGACCCTTATCGTGTAGCATCGATTGATCTCTTTCAATTCTAATATCTGAGAAGAGCTTACAGTGCCAACTTCCTCATCACGGTGGCCATTTTAAGGAAATGTTTAGCCTCTACAGCCACCAAATTCAAAAGTGAAAGTGAAAATTACTGTTAGTATACATTTATGATTTGTAGTCTTGAGAACTAGTATTATTCTTTCGATTAATCTCATAGCTATTCAAAAAATAAATTCACATCGCGAAACAGTAACAAAAACCCATTGCCACACACCACAAACCTAGCGTAATGTAAATTCGTGGAACACATTTAAAGATACGAATTGCACGCGTCTCGATAGCCATAACGTTAATATGCTTCCAACTTTACAATCGGTGGGTTGTTAAAGTCTTGTTTCTTTTTCTTTTTCCTTCCTTCGCCTCCAGCGTATATCGACAGTATATCGCACAAGTTATTACGCGTTTTACTACTTGTGACTGATTTTACTACACCGCCGATTGCCCTGATATTAGGGATACGGGAGCAACGATTTTTCGTGCCATGCTTGAAACGTTGATGGTTATTTAGATGTCAGGGCGAACCTTAAATACCACCTTTTAATTATTACTTTTTTATTATTTTTTATTACTTTGTAAGGGGGTTCTGAATTGGGTGTATTGCTTGAAAGTGTTTAGTTATTAATATTGTCTTGATAAATAGCAATCAAATGTCAAATCTGCGAGTGCATTAATGAAATATTGTGATGCAACCCATACCTAATCAATATTATGTGCTTCATATCAATATTATGTCCATTTAAAGAATTTTCAATTTAAACTGAATAATGTAGCTAAGAAATTAAATCTTAATCGTTGCCTTCATTTTTGAATAAATGATCAAATTCAACAATGGATCAGTCTACCGGATGATCAAACATTTTATACAAGAAGAAAAACTTTAGGCACAAGACAGGAAGGTTTTATAATACATACTCTTAAGAGACATTAAAGCTACTAATAAAACCTCACAAACAGCCAAATTAAAAACAAAACGACCATAAATTTTTGACAATGACAGTTATAAACCAAAATTATTTGTCAATTTATTCTCGCAAAGTGGAGTTAGTGTAACAATCGTTGTGGCTCATGGACCGGTGTCGTTGCGCAGATTACGAAGCAGCTGTGAAGAAAATAAGGTTCTTCACTGTTGGCACCCACAGGCCGGAGTTAATGGAAAATTATGACAGTATGTATTGACTAAATATATTGATGCTAAATATACGTCTTGAGGCCGCAGCTGCTTGTGATGATGTTATTGCAGATGGGGAAGAAATGGAACCGAATGCCGAATTTGCTAAATGTAAAAAGGTATTAAAGAATAAAGAGTTGAAAGTAGTGACTACAGTAACTTAACTTTAGTCAGGTGTGTACCGTAAACTGTAAGTGTACTAGACTGGCGGACTAGACGAGTGTTGGACTGGTAGCGTTGGGTTCAAGAGGTCTTTGAGCCCAATAGTGGATGCTTACCTAAAGACTATTGGATATGATGATGTTGATGGATAAGCTATTATTGACTAAGAGAGGATAACATTGTTGCAACCTCTAAAATACACAGCTACGACAGGCGTTCCTTAAGTTTTCGCTATGGGTATGAAGAAAAACTTTAAAAATCTAAAATATACAGTTTAAGGGATGTGGTCGATCTAGAATCCTGTAATGTACTGAATTCATGGTAACAGTTTGCGCGTCGATATCCCTATAAGTCCCTGTAATTTAAATGATGTCATCGAAAAAAAAACATTATCTTGTGAAAAAATTAATTGAATTTTATGATCATGATTCGTTCAACAATTTAATTCAAACATTTATCCTTCCAGGGGGCCAATACTACACAACATGGGTACGCAACAAAGTAGATATCACTGACTTATCCTTCAGTAGGCCTAAACCCCACAAACGGTACAAACCAGAAGACTTAACAGAGAACAAGCTGCCCCAACGCATTCAGAATAAGGTGAAGATGTGGTGTCCGTTCATGACACCGGTCTACAAATCTAAGGATTAGGGGGACTGAGGAATACTAAATACCCATAAGAAAAAGAAGGGGGGAGAGAGGGCTGCGGCGAAACCAAAAAGAAGGATATTGTTTTAAATTACACATCATCAAAATCTCGGTGTTTTTTTAAAGCTTACTGGAATAATTTTAGGTATAATTTTTTTTGCTGCATATTTACGTTTGCAGAGATAAACTACTATGCTGGCTCGCCCCTTTAAATTATTCTTTCAATATGTGTAGTCACATCCTTACGAAAGAGTTTGTATGTAGTTGTAAGTACTCGTACTATCTCACTTATTACCAGATTTGTTGGTCAACTAATCATAACTAGCCGATCGCGCAAGACAACGCACGTGTCGTTTTCATAGAGTACGTCAGTGCAGCGCCATACTAATAATAATAAGCGATTAATGACGCCACTAGTCGAGCAACAAATCCGTGATTTGTTTTTGTTTGACGGCCGTCTCATTACGTGTACATGTGTACAAATACTTTAAAACGTTTTGAATTTAGGAGAGGCGGGCCATATTATCGTAGTTAATCTCTACAATTATTACAGATCTAACTGAATTTGACTATCTTTCATTAAAATCTGAATAAATTTTTGATGAGCTATCAACAACAAATTATTTTATGACGCTAGCTAGATAGAAAATTGGACTGACTCAAAACTTGATAATTGCTCCCATATTTGTTTATAAAAACCGACATTTATTCCGGCATGAAATATAAAATCAACACTTCCAAACTAAAACTTAGAACGTGATTTGATCATAATTACAGATTCCTTAACATTTAGTGCTCATATACATATGGACACCGTTAATTCGTCGATAAACATCTTTATGGGCAACGCGATACAAGTTTTTTCAATAATTAATGAACAATAATAAAAGGAAATAAAGTTTATGATATAAAATTGTAACATAGTTGTAAACATCGAAGTAGAAAATCGAATCTGATGTTAGATTCATTTGATATAGACCGGAGTTATTATCAAAATTGTGGTTGAACTTAATGTGGATGGTACTTGGCATGATGTGGATATTTTGATTTAAAAAAGTGTCCATGGAGTTTCTTGCCCGTTCTTCTCCATAGGAACCTACTACGCTTTACAGACTCGCGCGATATCGCGGGCACGACAGGCACAGACAAAGAAATTGTGCTACTAGTGACGCGTCGCATCCGCGATATCGCACTCTAACTGTACGAGCCTTTAGAATGGACAACTATCTTCATCTTTCTGTCTGACTCCTTGACAATTGAAAAGTGCTTCTATTTGGCTAAGTTAAAATAAATGCTTTGAGTTTAAGTTGCATTGACTGCTGTTCACTCAGATTTTATTAGAATTGAATCAAAATACCAAACAAAGTTGGAGCAGTATTTACAGAATAATAACCGTGTTCGTTCAGTTTTACGTTCTAAACACTAATCGTGTTTGGTCGATATTTGAAAATAAGAAATTCAGACTTTTTCATTCCAAGGATTTTGAATTTTAGGATACAAAGAAATAGGTTACCCGTGGTCCCTCCCTTAGTCCCTGGAAGAGGGACCACGGGTATTTTTTTTACCCATGGTCCCTTCGAGAAATACAATGCTGCCAAATTAAAACCATCTACTGTTATTGAATCATTTGGGTTAGATTAGAAAAGAAAGAAAGAAAGAAAAATATTTTATTTGGGACACGCACAAGAAATACAAAAATAGCATTTAAACAGAACAGAACAACACCATAACAGAACAGAACAGAACACAACCACAACAGAACAGAACAGTGACCATTAACGCGAGAAGGCGAGCGAGCGCAGCGAGCGTACCGCAGCAGTGGCCGCTGAGCGCCAGATTTCCTCTATTTTAGGTAAATTATTTTGAATGTTTCAAGTAACTAAGAGCTAAAACTAACGGTCTACCATTTTAATTTGGCAGCATTGTATTTCTCGACTGGGCCAAGGGTAAAAAAAATACCTGCGGTCTCTGCAGGGACTACGGGAGGGGACCACGGGTAACAAATGAAACAAATTACTATGGATCAGAATACAGCATTCGTGTCTTCGGTTTTAAAAATGCATGTGCACTGACTCAGGGATTTATAATATTCTAGCCAATGTAGATGAAACAAGAGCGTCAAAAATCTAGCCTCAGCTAAACTGCATTATTATTGCAATGGTGATATATTTCAAAGGAAGCTTTTAAATACTAATCAATTTCATTTCATTAACAGCATTCATTACAACGATGAACAGTAAAATCTATAGAGCACAGAAAACACATTCATTCTCATCTTGGCGCTAAACTCGACTGATTGAACTCGCCGAAATAATTACAATATTATACTTAATTTAAATGTAAATATAATAGTCTCATTAAATAGCAACATATTAATGGCATTTGAGTTTTATTCGATTTTGCAAACTATTGGTGTTCGTCTTGGGTGGCAAGGCTTCGCAACATATTAGTCAACTTGTTGGTAAACTTCCTTGGCCACATATATTTTACTGTCAGGATAACTATTAAAGTAGCATTACATAAGTATAACCAAAGTCAATTTATCCTAGGTAATTTTATGTTAATCTTGCAGCATGATAATAATTTCGCCGATTATATGTATATGGGTCTTAAAAAATATTTAGATCTTTCCAAAGCCTTTGATTTCCTGCATCGTCTTGATTTATGTGATACCAATTTTTAATATCAGAAAACTATTTGTAGGCTTTGCCATCCTTTGTTAACTAAGAGTGACGAAGGCATTCGTATCCTATTAGATACATCAACAGACTGTTTCAATTCCTTCTAAATTATCAAAAATTTAGTTAGTCTTACACACTGGGACGCCATGGCGGCCCAGCAAGGTCGCGTCGCCAAAAAAATGTATGGTTGACTGCGTAACCAAGCGGACGCTAGGTGAGCAACGCACCATAGAGTTGTATACATTTAGTTGGCAACGAGACCTGGCGTCGTCGCCATGGCATCTCAGTGTCTTAGTGGTCTGAAGCTCTAGCTTGTAAACTTTGGGCAGATTCCTTTCTTTGCATTCTATAATATAAATGTTATATATTCCCTTTAAAATCATAAATTAAATCCTACATTGACTACTAATCAATGTCTAATTAAAAGGCGTATCCACACTACGCCGTCCTATAACGGCCCGTCGCTTTCCATCGCCCGCCCGTACGCGCTCAATAAGTTAATTTGGCGTCAAACCGACGCTTGACTTGTCGCGTTTAAATACCGTTTACAAAGCCTCTCGTCTGATCTGTTCGTCCGATAGTGTAGGTGTTGCCTAATGTTCGATTTAGAAATTATAATCAGTTTTTTATTAGGTGTAGAGGATGTTAGTGTGGCGGTAGGTTATTGATTTGCGTTTTGTGATGGCAGGATTATTTTTGCTATATGCTATTTGTGATCTACAGACCTCGTAATTAGAGCTTCAACTCTTCAAAGCTGTTTTATATTGAATTCTTGACCAAAGATTTTTAGTATTAGATACTAGAATCCTAAAATCATTCTAAACTGGAAGATCCTGCGAAACTACCTGACCAAATCTTTTTACGTACAAATAGGATATTATTTTTTTGAATAAGTTCTATCTTAGTATCACGGTCTCTTGTAATTAACACAAACTTATCACGCATGTAAATGAACCTATTAAATCGTTACAATTTAAAACGTATTTCCGTCAAATCTCCATGTTTTCGACACAACTTCAATAACTTTCTAACAATATAGCAAGCGGTTCTTAATTAAACGTCCACCAAATTATTATTCTTTACAAAAATTTACTAAATAGAATATATTCAAATTAGAAAAAAAAAATAACCCGGAAACGTCGTGTGTGATCTCCCAAAAACGTATGAAATCATTCAAAAATGCTTCTAAATATGCTCTGATATCATCACGTTTACCGAAAATTATTACTGTAGAAGAGATATGTATCATGAAAATGATATTTTATTGGTAATAATCAACTCTCCCATTTCTATAAACCTTATTTTCTTTCTCATAAAGTTGAAAGTATCACAGAAAGTTGCCTGTGACATTCTGAGCGGTCAATTCGGTGTGAGCAGATGTTAATAAGAAACTAATGTGACCGAAGCATGTATAATGTATTAGAATCGAGTGAGTGTTGATGCGGGTGGGCCCGCTCGATACGGATCCGATTTTATCTCGATACGAGATTTGGACTCGATCGCTTTAATTACCGTTAATGGTTGTGGAAGGTAGTAAGGTACCAGGGTTCATATGTTTTATGTTAAAGGGAGACTTTCAGGTTACATTTGGAGTGTAATCTGTGGGGTTTTTTTGTATCTTTTAGTAGGTGTAAAGTAAGGTATAGAATGTCTGTAGGGGTAGATTTAGAGTTCAATTAAAACACCACGGATTTGTTAATTTGGTTTACCAAAACTTTTAGTAAAACAAGTGGATTTTGTATGAAATTAATTTTATCAGAAACAAGAAAATTGGCAATAAAAGCAATTTAACTATGTCATAAAATAATTACTTGTTTTATTGTTATGTTTCTAATTAGAGTAATAACTGCGATGTTTTACACTTAAATAATCATTTACTGTCGTTCAACAAAACATTAACTTAAACTACGTTGCTTCACTGTTGAACTACAGTTTATGAAACCGTGACACAACTGTCTGTCAAAGACAATTTTCTCCAAAACAAGTTGATGTTTAGGAATTGGTTTTTTACATAGGTACCTAATTATCATGTTTTTACTTAGGTACCTAATTATCATGTTTTTACTTCACGGCTGAATTGCAGTTTATGTTACCATAATACAACTCTCTGCCATAGACAATTTTCAATCTTCAAAACTTTTTGAAGTTTTATTTTATTTCTTTTTAAAAACATGATAATTATCCGGCACCACTCCGTAAAGCCACTGTCTGTCTGTATTTGAACGTTGAATCTTTATTTTAACAGGACTATCCAGAACCTGTCAAATTCATGGCCAACCTTCCCAAAGGGTTCTTTGAAACGCTTATGATTTCAATGCGTGAGGTAAATTCCTGTTCAGCCGATAAGACAAGCTTCTTTTCGGTTTCTTTAAAGTTAAATGCTCAAGTTAATTAAGATCTGAGCATTTTCGTATCCGTACCGTCATTAGCTACCAGATTTTAGTCGTTGATATATGATTCTACTTAGCGGTGAGTTTCGTTGATAAGAAAGTCGAGATTGTTGAAGCGAATTCAGTTTTTGCTACGTGTGAGTTCTTGGTTCTGTTCTGGTGGTAGTGTTGTGTTTCTTCTGGACTCCGAATTTGGTATTTTGACGTTTGTCAATAAACTTTTTAAGTTCTTCGTTAACCCATTTTCATCACCTCGCTTTTGAGCGGTAGAAGAAGGCTGGCAATATTTGTTATTTTAAGTTAAAATTCTGGAAGCAAAAGTGATGGGGACTTTTTATCGCTCCTTATCGGACGTTGTACTCTGCACACTTGGCGAATGGGAGCTAGGTTTTTTGCTCTACGGAACCCTTCATTGTGCGTGGTCCGGAGTCACGCACAATGAAGGGTTCTGTAGTTGGGATGAATTCTCATATCAGAACCGCTAATGAGAATTCAAAAATGATAAATTGTATTACTTACTCAATTAATTTACAGACAAGCTTATTTGTCTAAAACTATAATTAACTGTTTATCCACCCATTAAGGTAGTTGAATTGCCCTTTACGACAAACACCAAAAGAAGAGCTGGTGATATCCGAACATCCAGAGTATAAAGAAATTAAATACAATTATTTACCTGTGTGTGGCATTCCGGCGCGAAAATATTCTGAAAGAAAAAGACAAAGCGATTAATATATACATGATATAATTAATTAGGGATGGAGAGAAAAAATTGCAGAATGTGTCAGCTGCCTGCTAAGGCCCCACAGGAGTTTAATGTCGCGGGTAAGAGTCAAGACAGTATCGGAGTTTTTGCGATGTTTTGGGCTAGTGTTCAGCGCGGGAAGGGTTATTTTAATAGAGGATGGAGAACTGAGAATATTGCCGTGTCCTAACCAAAGTAATTATTCGGCGAACCCCAACGCGTTCCGGTTTTCTAAACAAGTGACTGGCTATGGTACTGGTACTGGATATGAACGCGATGACCGCATATTCGCGCGACCATTCGATTTGGTTAGGACACGGGATATGTCTCCGTCCCTAAAGATTTGGGTAGATTTTGGAAAATCGTTGTGGATTTATTTATCGAATGTATTTTTCCTATTTAAGGGTATGAAAGCGTGCTTTAGTAGTTCTAAACGTAATTTATTACACAGAATTCGTAGTTTCTCCCATGATGCCAAACATTTCAACCTTGAATAAATCATCGAACTTTGTAAACCCATGTACATGTGTTTTTAAGGGAAATGAATAGGTACACACGCCTACACATCAAGATATACCTTTCCAGTATAAGCTGATCTCCCATTGTATAGGATTTCCTTACAATGAGAGGTTTATACTGGAAATTATAGCTTAATGTGTAGCCGTGTGTACGTCCATTAAATTCCCTTAAAAACACCAATTTCTACAACCCAAAACATTTAAAATACAACGCGAAAGTCGTAAAAATATACTACAAAAAGTATATAAAAATCACGATTTTATTACTGAAAAACGTCCCTCGAAATTTATACGCAAGAAATGGAACAGTAATATAAGTTTTGTCCCCCTAAACAAGGTAATCTCACTGTTGAATCGCTCGCGAGTCGAAATTATAAGCCCTTGTGACATCTTTATCGGCTTTCTCGCGATAACTGTGCCAGACTAATGACGTGACCACGGTAAGGGTTAATAACTATTGACTTGGAACTATTTTCTTCTCGATTAAAAGGCTCCATATCTCAGCATAATGCTGCGATATTTAAAAAATAAATACCGCAGCGCTGGTATTCTGATGGTAGGATGGCATGTCGTAATTATCGGGAGCGAAAAGGAGACAAGAGGAGGTAACTAGGCTAATTAGCCAAGTTTGAAGTGACACTAGAAGAGCGTGTAAAACTTATCTACTTCTTTGTACTTATAATATCATTGAGTGTAGGTAACTTTTTGTTTGGTTCTCTATTAATGGAATAGCTCATCTGAGTATTTAAAACCTCGTTATTTATGTTTTTCAAAAATAATAGTAGACAATCAACTCTAGATTTGACAACAGATAAATAAGTAAAATAACTGATGAATAATTTTCCAGAAACCAAGAGTATATATCTTTTTAACAACAAAGAAAATGTATTTTATGAGATTAGAATGTATCTCATCTCACTAAGTAGGTACTACGCAAGCGCAACTCTGAAAAAATAAAAACAAAAGAACTTCTAACTCCTAATAGCCGAGTCATAGTCACCGAAAACAAAACTCAACTCGACCACAACACTAGCAAGCCGTGACGTAACGAAACGAACCACGGTTATGATTATAACCACCCATTCCGTACGATAACACCCTTAAATCATAATTTATTCAAATTAAAAATACTTATCAAAATGTGATGCGGTACTAAATCAAGAATTAAGTGAGTAGGTGCGTGTTACGCGAAAAATCGATACTATCAAGATGGCCGATCACCGTGAACATTCAAAAAGAATTACTTACAATGAGACGGTGGACGCACGCGAATATCACTTTACAATGTTACTAAAAAATCGTTTATTTTTCGGTATTGGTTCTAAATAAGTCCATTTATTTCACCGAAGAGGGTCAAGGGTAGGAACTTATGGGAATGAAAATGGGTTTGCCGGACTTCTACTGACTAATCACACACGGTGGGAAGACCCGGGAATAAATAACACCCAGGATGTCGTAGGCGTACAGATTTAGTGATGCCACTAAGTTTTATGCTCTAAGTATGTTATACTGACCAGCTTAAACTGTGTGGGACAGCCATAATGTGTTGTAAAAAGTGTCATAGGAGTTCCAAACTGAAAATTAAAGCATCAATTTCAAATAGCCGTCTATTTCAAAGTGACCCCCCCCAGTTACAGGCACTTTTGAACTGTGATAGGGTCGGGCAGTCAGAAAGATGAAGCTAGTTGCCCATTCCAAAGCGTAGTCGATTCTTAGGGAGAAAATCGGCCAAGAAACTCCATGGACACTCTTTTATATTAAAATGTAGTTACGAAATATAATATACATATAATAATATTTTCAAATGCTAATCAATTAGTTTATGCGCCCTTGTGGTGCAGGACCAGGTGCCATGAGCCAAGCATTTTTGTCAGCGATGTAATCCCCTAACTTATAATATGCTTGGCTGCATTGTGTGCGGTTTACACAAGATTTAAATTTCGTTTCAATCAGTTGCGAGTATGTGGGGAGGTATTTTATTGTAACATTTGAAACAGGGGTACCTGTTTAAAATATTACAGTAAAATAAAAAAGGAAGGAAGGATCAGGAGGCATCCATGAAGGATGAGTCTACTTTAGCCAGTCTGAAACCTGGTTGAACTAATTGGTTTCCTTGAGGGATGGGCAACAGCCAACAGCTATTTACCTGTCAGTTATATATTATAACAAATTGGTATCCACGATGAATATTCACTGCGACAAAACTTGCTATTCGACGGTATTTTACCTTTTGCTGATATGAGAGTAGAGAAAGAATAAACTGCCATAAACAATACATCCGCTAAGCAAAGTTTTTCATAAGGTAGGTCCATGTTCCGCAGGTTTTACAGGCTGACAAAGTTTCTTAATAACTGCTCACTTATTTCCTAATCTGCTAGTAGGGTGGCCTATATAAAACTGGAGCTCAGTCCCAATAACTTAGCAACTGATAAGCCTTTCCGCTAATTGAGATACAATGCAACACCATAAAGTATTTGACTTATCTATCATGATTTACGGTCTAGTATTTATTTACATATTTACGCAAGCTGAAGTGGGCTATGGGCTGGCCATACTAATTCCAGAGATACAAGAGGCTAGTTTTTCAAAGCTAGGATAGCAAGCTAGAACCTCGGTATACTATCCTGGCTTGGCACATGCGTATGCTGTTTACATGATGCCAGATAATTTTAAGCCAGTACAGTACAAAACGTGGTTGCGGTCAGAAAAATAGAACGTGTAGTCACTGCACGCTAGCCAAACGAATACTAGCTTCGCCGGCCACGTGAAGCTAGTACTCAAGCCAGGAAAGTAAAATCAGTGATGGAGGTGCTACTAGCTCCAAAAAATAGAACTCCATCCTATACTATCCTTGCTTGAGACGCTAGCTTACTAGCTTTCTCACAAGCTTACTAGCTTAGAAATGAAGCTAGTTCTGTAAACGCGAAGCCAGAGTGACTAGCTTGCTAGCTTACTATCCTAGCTTTGAAAACTAGCCTCGTATATCTCGGGCATAAGGTGGAGTTGAACTGAATATGGCTGTTCTGTTTGAAATTGTCCTCGAATGGTGACGGAGACTTAGGGGGGACGGCAGGCTAGTTAGATCAATCATATTTGCTAGATGGTTGGAAGTAGATATATAGGAAATAGATCGAAGGGCGGTCATTTTGGGGGCTGTCTTTTGTAACTTTGACGTACAGGAGTGCTGATTTTCAGCCTAATTTAAATGTTTGATTTAGTTATGCCATGGGTTAGTGTGTAATAGAGGAGACCGACTTCCAGAATTGCGTTAGTAATAAAGAAATATATGAGTTTCAAAAACAGAAAGACCAGCTTGTCCTTGGAGTTAATATCTCTGCTTAGATTTGCAACGGATTGGGTTTAAACTCATAACCTCTTGTTCTCCAGTTCGATAACTATACCGTCAAGGTGTGGACCGTTGAACTTGTCAAGACCGCAGGAATCCGCTGAACGCGTGAAGCACAGAATCGGTTGAAGTGGCGGTGCTTGGGGGAGGCCTATGTCCAGCAGTGGATGTCTTTCGGCTGAAATGCTGATAATGATGATGATGGATGACCGTCAATTTGCATGCCGCTAAAAGTTAAGCATCAATCAAAAAAGTGGATCGTACTACCATTACTATTGTATAGAATCAAGTTTTTCTAACTGAACAGACAGCAGTGCTGCTGGGGAGTGTTGCGCCACTTCTTCTTCCCAGCTAAAGCACTAGGAAGTGGTGAAGGGCGGGCGTTTTTTAGGGACTGTCTTATGTAATTTTGGCGTTCGAAAGTGTCGATTCTCAGCCTAGTTTCAATAAATGACTTTTAATTTTCATTTTGTTAGACAGACTCTTTCACAAGAAGCTTTATGATCAACGACAATTACATACAACATGAAACGCTAATTACCTATATAAAATAAGAACTGCAACCGGTTAACCGGTATCAGAGATATAGTAATTTATAATTATTTAGGGGCTAAATAAGTGTGGCCACGGTTATTGCGGTCACCGATCTGATAGTGTCCACTGGACGTACTGTTTTGCATAACAGCATTGTTTAGTGATGTGCTTGGGTGTCTCGATATCGGTGGAATACCGACTCGTATTTTGCTGAGCGTAGGCAAGCTATGTTTTACGCAGAGGTAATATTATTTGAGTTTGCAAAGATCAATTATTTGCTTTGTAGAGTTACGAGAACTGCCTACTTTTACTGTAATGGATAGACACATTTGATGTCTTAAAATATACTTCACAAGTGCCAAATATAGATAAAAACTTACAATACTCTAGAAGATAAAATTGTTTGTCGTAAGTACCTATTCCGATTTATACAAAATGTACATATACAGTGTTCAAGATGTGCATTCTTGATTTGAAATCGAGTATAGAAACTTTTAAAAAGCAAAACTATCGATAATATTGACTGATACTTTCCCATCACTAAAAGCAGAGGTGTCACGCCAACCTACGAAAATGCGAGCTCACACATCTAGGGCCGGATTTTGAAATTTAAATTGAATTTTAAGTTTAATTTGTCAATTTATTATGTTTGTTTAACACATTTGTCATATTTTTATTTCGCTATTAAATAATATAGACTGGAAATTAGCTAATCTTGGCACCAGCCATTATATTGATATAATTATCTACAAATTATAAATTTAGCCTGAGAACCGGTCTTGTGACAAATGGTAGAAATAGACACCAATTTTTTGCAGCGTACTATAAACTGACTTACATAATATCAATAATTTATGTATCTACCATTATGTACTATCCATATAGCAAAATTAAATGCAATCAGTAGAAAAAAGGCTGAAACAATATTAAAAAAAAACCTGTCAAGAGCGAGTCGGACTCCGAAGCCTAAAACCGGGCAAGTGCGTGTCGGGCCACGCACAATGAAGGGTTCCGTAGTTGGCATGAATTTATCCCAAGAACTAACTTAACATTGTAGTTGAAAAACATGTTCCCTCATACATTCCAACTGCAAATGTATGTATGTATGTACGCATAACTTTGAGTGATTTACCATGTTTTTTTAAGACGGATATGAGTTTCATAGCGAAGGTTGTTTAGTATGACGGGTGTAAATGACGAAATCACCACCCTGCATTTAGACGATCTTGTATTGGAAGCTTTTGAGACAATGTGGTTACGACTGACATAAGTATATTTAGGATTACGATATCTATGTTAGTCTGTGGGATAGACATAGATTAAAAGATATCTGTTTTAACCGACTTCCAAAAAGGAGGAGGTTATATGTTCGGCTGTATGTTTGTTTTTTTTTTATGTATGTTCACCGATTACTCCGTCTATTGTGGACGGATTTTAAAAATTCATTTTTTGTTTGGAAGGGTATGATCCAATGGAAATCGAAGGAAATCCTCAAATTTTATAGGCATACCTATAGCGATTTGAGTATTTTTTATAGTAACTCGTGCATTTGCTCTTGGAAAGCACCATTTGGTGAAGTGGAACTCATGATGAAGACCACTGATGGCCGCCAGAGCTACATAATAATAAGTATTTCACCGTTGCGATTCGATTAGGCACTTTAATATGGTTTATAAGCAATTAATGGTCGTCAAAATGCATATGGTAAAGTCACCATCAGTTCTCCTCTCCTCAACAATTAACGCCCCTGCATCGGGAATACCAATATTTTGTAAAAGGTGATGAGCATTTGACATTAAGCTATTGTTAATTAGATAAATTACAAACTGACCCACTAAAAAGTGAAAAATAAAAAACTTTTTACAAAAAAAAAATCAACCGACTACCAAAAAAATCCACTACAAAGTGAAAAATAACTTTAATTTCGGAAGTCGGTGGCAAAAAACTAAAATACCGATCCAAAGACACCGACTTCCGAAATTAAAGTTATTTTTCACTTCGTAGTGTTTTTTTTGGTAGTCGGTTGATTTTTTTTTTGTAAAAAGTTTTTTTATTAATACATGAAGCTAAAACATTGTACCCCCTTTTACGAAAATTACGCGGACGGAAGAGTATGGAATTTCGCACACTTTGGAGGAGGAGTGCAGAAAGCAAATATTTTTATTTAATATGCATTACAAATAAATTAAATTAATTAAAAAAAAAAAAAACATTACACATACCATGCGTTTGACACACACACACACACATAGTACCAGGGCCTCATGACTTGAAGATAGATAGGTGACAGAAGTGACAGCTTGAGCATGGAATAAGTAAGTACTTTATAATAGCATGGAATTAGTGTATTCATGGAATTAGTAAGTACTATATAGAGTGTAAGTAGAGGGGGTCTAATTTCGACCAGTGGGCGACCACAGTGAATTATTTAATACCTTAGGTATTGATTACTTTTCTTAAACCTAAGTTTTGTAACTGCCAGATGTTAATATAATTGAAGGAGTGCCTATCAATAGTGAATGTTTCAAAGAAAAACAGCCTTGGCCTTGTTTGCATGTTTTTATCGTGTATTTAAACCTTATGATAACTTTAAAAGCTCATTGCAAGTTGATTTGTTTTAGGATCTTTAACAGCTTATGCAATCCATTCATCTTAACAGTGGATCTTTCTAGTTGTGTTACCTAATGTATGCATTATAAACTAATTTTTTTTTGGGTTTTTAATTAAGAGATTATTTTTACATAACTTATAAATCCTTCAGTACCAACCAACCCAACGGACCTTTTAAAACGAAAAAGGCGAATTTCTCCAATTGAACCCATTCGTCACACCTAAACAGAGTACAAGAACTGTCAGTGTCAAAATTGCTGTGGAATATTGAAACTGACAGCTCTTGAACGCGGTTTAAAAGAGCCAATTTCGTTTAGTTTAGTTGATGACATCCGCTCTAAAAGTAACGGTACAATCAATAACAACAATCATAATATTAACAAGAACATAAAAATTCTAAATCCGTGCCTAAACCTTCCAAAGGGAGGGGCGAGCGTATCAAAAAATATTATGAAATTATTAGCATAATGCCGTACGACAAAATGGTTAAATTACAAGGCACTGTTTGGTTAGACACGCTAAAGCATAAACTAGTTAAACTGGACCGATTAATAAAAGGACACTTTAAATGTACTGACAGGCATACCCTTTTAGAATGGTTGGAGAAGTCAGGTGAAAAGGAATTACCCTACTATATTATAGAAATCCGGGTAATCAAAGATGGATTATTTTTTAATGAAAATGCATAAATGTATAGATCTACAAACCGTATATAATCCGTGTCTACAAATATAATAAAATAGTAACAAATTCAAAACTGGACATTGAATATTTAAAAAAAACGAATTGGTACGAGGTGCCAACGAATTTGATGTCGAAAATATAGTTTTTGAATGTTTGTCCGTTTATCTGGATGTATTTTCCGGATTGGCGCAATAACGGCTGAACAGATTTGGATTAAATTTGGCAAACAGATACCTTATAACTTGGATTAACACATAGGGTACTTTTAATCCCGGTAGTACGTTCCCTTGGGATATTTTCCGTTATCCACGCGTGCGAAGCCGTGGACAAAAGTCAGTTAAAAAAATATATTGTAGTGCAAAACTAAATAAATTAATAATTATGTTAAATTATAGTGTTGATGAAATTATGAGTGACCCTTCATGAAGTGGATTAGGTGAAGGACTAAGAGTAAGATGTTAGTTCAAACGACAATGGCTCGATTTAAAGTTAGATTCTTTTATCAAGGTATTTGAGACCCAGAATTTGATATACTATTCGAGTGCCTAATATTTTGAAACCGACGACATCTACAATCTTCACGAAATAGTCCAAAAAATTTGCTGATAAAATAATTTTCTAATAGCCAAAACACACGAGCCCGCTAAGCTTTCGAATTTACCGCTTAATTTCTCTAACCAAGACACTTTAACCCTTAAAAACGCGTGACCACTGATTACACAAAGTATCCGTATCAACAAAAGTTTTGCGTGAAAACCGGCGCGTGCGTGTTATTAATAATTTGTGCATATTTTACACTTAAAACATTTTTTATCGCGACTGTACCTAAGCATAGATTAAAGAAAACGAATAGATGCGACATTTTTATGTGTAGGAAAGTGTCGCTTTTAAGACTGCTTCGTTGGTCTAGTGGTGGCAAGCCCTACTGCTGAGCATGTGTGATGGGTTCGATTTCCGGGTCGGGCAAAGTTTTATTGGGTTTTCCATCTGGAATTACTCAGTAGCAGCCCGAAGTCTGGATTTGTGCCCGGTTGATGCTAATAGGCTCGCCCCCTATTACATGAGACTTACACATAACTGGCGAAATGTGAGTGTTCTATTTACACCTCTGCCGATCCCTTCCGGCAGGCGTGTTGGGATGTTATACTTATCTATGTGTGATGCCGTTAAAATAATCACTTACTAAGGCTAACCACCTCATTTTGATCCTATTCTATTAAATTCTTAATCTATGACAGGGGTACGTTTGATCATACGGTTTAACGATTATTGTTCTTTAGTCAGTCAAGGTTTCGTTTCAGGGTTAGCTGTGAAATATTATGGTAGGCAGCGATGATTCGAATTGGGTGATTATATTTTATGTTTTGAAGATGTTCAATTAGGTCAGCTTTGCGACCTTCGTGATGGTGGAATAGATATTTTTTTAAATTAAATTTATTGACGCAAACTTATGTTTCTAAATCACTACAGTTAAAGACTTCATGCCCTGTCCCGTTACAAACTAACAAAATAAAAATGATCCCGATGGTCAGAAGGATCGATATAATTATAATAAAAATATATTTATTAATACAACATTATAAAATACACAGAACCATTAATAACTTGAAGTAAAATACAGCAAAACACAAAAGAAAACCGAACAAAGTCACCCATTACGATAGAAATCTTGAAAAAAGGTGACATAATTAAACGCAAAATATACACGTAAAGGATACTCCACCGCTTATCTGTTCCACGAAAGATCTATAGCATTTAGTGGCAAACGTGGAGCATAGAACTGGGTAGACAGGGAAGCTTATAAACTGCCAATCCTCTGGCTCCCTGTTGAAGTATGTTTTGTTCAGTTTTATAAATGTGGGTGTACCTAGGCCCATATGTAAGTAAACCTCTGTCTCAACTTTCGGGGATTTTAAGCGTGACCAGCAGTGCTATTCTGTAACCATCTCACCGTGAAAACTTAGGTGAAGTGAGCGTGGAGTGAACTGTCAGTGAGGGATTGACACTGTTAACAGCTCACTTCAAGATCACTTCACCTACGTTTGCACGGTGAGATTTTTTCAGAATAGATCGGCTGACCATGACCTGAGTTAGGAAATATAATACTTTTTATCCCGACATTCCCACGGGATCTAGCCTTATTGCGGGTGAAACCGCAGGGCGCAGCTAGTAAATATATTTATAACAAGACCAATCAAAAAATTTGTTTTGTGAGAACACTAGTTTTTAATGGAGACAAAAATGTAGAAAGTTGCAAAGTTGAACATTTTTCTTATGTTATTCAATACAGCAACACCAGGAGTCACAAACAACTGCATCTAACTGCTGCAGGCCGAGAAGGTGACGATAGAATGAACTAGAATCATAGCCAAAAGAGCCTAATACAGTCGTAGAAAGAGCCAAGTGGAAAGAGACAAAAGAACGTTAGCTTGTGTCACTGCAAAGCTGTAAAGTCTAAAAAAAGTATTCAATATACATATATTTTTTTGAATATATTGTATACAGGGTTAAATTAAATTAGCTAGCGAAACTCCGCAGTCATTCCAAAGACATGATCAAACAAAAAATAAATTAATTTGAGGAGTTTTTTTTTGGGTCTTCAAGCGCAGTTAGTGTAGTCACTTGAAAAATCTGTTTTTTTTGTGTATGTACAGACGTGATGGGCACCGGTATAAACATGATAAAAATAAAAGAAAACAGATTTCATCAACTCATACTTCAAGTAAGAACAGTTTAACTGCGGCCCGTTGACTCGAGAAAAAAATCATGAAATCTTTTTTATTTTATTTTGTCGAGTTTAGATATCAATACCCATCACGTCTGCAGAGTTTCGCTAGCTAATTTAATTTGACCCTGTATATATTTAATTAATAAAAAATAAAAAAGTAATTTATTCAAACTAGGCTGAGAATCAGCACTTTTCGAGCGTCAAAATTACATAAGACAGTCCCCTAAAAACGCCCGCCCATCACCACTTCCTAGTGCTTTCGCTGGGAAGAAGAAGTAGCGCAACAACCTTCCTTTATCATTCAAAGTCACTTTGTCCTTAGCATGGCATATCTATTTAATTTACTCGCTCCACGGCAACCGTCAGTAGCTAAAGACCACACGGCGATATCTTCACCCGTCTACGAAGCTAAATTATACGCTCCCACAAAACACGGTGCGTTCTGACCATGGGTTCCGTAAAGGTTTTCATTAAAAGAGTTTCAATATATTTTATTTTAAACAAAAGAAGAATCTTGCCAAGCTTTTAAACAAATGAATGTTGGAAACTTACGAATCTTAATCAAAAGAAGGAATAGTAAGTACCAGAATCTTTTTACTTATAAATACTGGTCTTTGGATACGGAAATAGAATAAAAACTTCAGTCTTTATCGGCTAGTTTGATTCTTTTACCTTTTCCAATTCATCATTAATTGTCATTGTCATTAATATTATTAAAATAAATGCCAGTAATACTAATAAACTTCATATGCCTAGCCATTTCCCAACTATGTTGGGATCAGCTTCCAGTCTAACCGGATGCAGCTGAATACCAGTATTTTACATGGAGCGACTGCCTATCTGACCTCCACAACCCAGTTACTGAGTAACACGATATCCCTTGGTAAGACTGGTTGTCGGGCTTTCAGCCTTCTGCCGGTAATACTAATATATCCCAACAAAGTCCCAACTCCTTAAAACCTTAAATCAATCAACACTACCTTACTCAAACAAAATTAATACAGCCAACGAAATAAGGCAAAAACACACCAACCGATTGTGGCTTTAAAAAACAAACTGGTGAATTGATTAGCATAACCCAACGCCTTTGGACCCCCCACAGGTCAGCTCTCAATTAAGCCACTTGTCTTTTCACTCGCACGGTGTGCCAACAGCCTTATCGTGATTGTAGGGCTGACTTTATTTTCTGCTGAATTTTATACTAGACGCCTCGGGTTGTGGTTCTTTTTTCGCTTTGGTTTTGTTTCTACTAATGGGTTGCGTTTTTGGTGTGACGTAGGTTTTGTCAAGTAGGATTTTGTAGTTATAATATGTGTGTGCAAAAGTTATTCTATTGTTTTTGAATGTTTTAGTAAGATTTGGTTTGGAAAAGTTAGCTTAGAAGATACACCTAGTATCTTCTACTGATGTATCTTCTAAGCTAAGTTTTCGATTCAAAGATTCATACAAAATCGCCAACTAAACAAGACGCATTGTAACAAAATAACATAGGTTAGCGTTAGTCTCAAAACATAACCCTTCTTTTTGGTTTTGCTATAGTCGGATAACAAAAACAACTTCAATTACTACTGAACTTACTTTTCAATGATGACCACTTAAGTGTCATTAGGTAAAAAGTATTTTCATTGCAATATTAACTCAAATAAGCTAAAAATGTAATGAAAATTCTCGATATGGCGTATTTTTTCTGAACGAAAGCTGCTGGCGATGTCGCAGATATGTCAGACATGCATTTGACAAAGCCAGTTTTCTGGAAACAAACGAAATCTCGCTACAAGCATTCTTTTAACTTAGAACCGTTTGTTAAGGGTCTGTATACACTTGAAATGATATACGACAAAAATTACTCAAAAGGCACGGAGTGCTACAAGAGATACTTTATGGAGTCGATTTGGCTTGAATTTTTTTTTTCTAACTTTTGAGCATAATTGTTTTTTTTTTGTGAAAATGTTATTGTAGAGAAGTAAAGGAGCATGAAGAAGAAGAAGGATACAAAAGGAGGTAGATTAGTGAAAGAAGAAGATTGTGGAAACTAAAACAATCTGGGACGGAACATATATAGGTTTTTTTTAAAACTAATAATGATTAATAAAGTTATTGGGCCTGGGCCGTCGGAATAAATACAAAAATATTGAACTGTGGTTTGGAGGAAATGAGAAGCATGCTATGAGCAAACTAACCAAGGTTAAAATTGATTGAATGAAATATGAAATTGCAGGGAAGAAAGTGAACACTGACATGCCAGCTGAAATGATACTATGAAACAAAAGACACACTCCTAATTTTCGTAGAATCAGGACTAAAGAGAATCTAACTAAGAATTTGAACAAAAAGAATTCGCTTACCCGTACAAATGAATTTACGAAAACCTGATTGGGAATCAAGATTCGTTCGATTTACGAAAAACACTTTTTAATTGTGGGCTGGGTTTCGGACTGTATAATTTATGGAAACTCCCACATCAACAGCCATATTTGACGGTATGCCTTTTTGTTTAATATCGTTTTGGTGGCTCCGCCTTTAATTAGGATGATATGTGTCATAAAATGTGTGTTTTACAGTTTTGAGGTGTACAAAATTGGCACGCGTGTTTGAATCTCTCGTAGTTACTTGAGGATACAGTTATTTTCAGACTACCATTTGTCTTGTTATAATATTCAGGAAGAAAGGAAAGAAGTTCAGTGTTTTTTTTTTCCATTTCCTATACTTTAAAAGGTATTCCTATGTAGGTACTTACTTTGTATTTTATTTTGATGTTTTTTTTTAAGTTTTCTGTTTCATCAAAGTGCTAAAGTCTGGTAAATTGTCCGACTGGGGTTTTAAACTTTTGCAAAATTCAGATTCAGATTTTATGTATATATCTCTGTGCGGTGTGGTGCCTGACGTAAAAAATAGCACCATACTAATATAATATATATAATATACACCTATTTCTTCCCGTGGGTGTCGTAAAAGGCGACTAAGGGACTTACTAGAGAATGAGCAGTAGCGTTCTCTATGCATTTTAACACCATACTGCGATCGCCAACCCGCCTGCCAAGCGTGGTGATTATGGCTAACCCCATTTGAGGAGGCCTATGTCCAGCAGTGGACGGCTTTGGGCTGAAATTATGAAAGATGCATATATCTCCATGCCCGTGATAGTATGATGATTTTTCTTGTTTTGTCTACTAACCCCGCAGACTAAAATGAAACAATGCATAATTTTACTTTTGATGGGAATCTATTTGAAGTTTCCTCATTATACCATTTAATGTTTGTTTTAATTTGTTTACTAACAATTCTCCCCACACCTCGCTCCGCATTGCCTTAAACATTAATAACCCAACTACACTATCAACCGATTAAAACTCCGCAGGATCCGTTTCGAAGGACCAGAAAAAAGGTTCAACACTGGAATAACAACCACCAAACTATTTTATCATCTACGAGTACTCGTTTAGACATTTTTCATCATTAACTTTTTGTTGGGCAGCAGCTTAATGAAACATGTGCTAATAGGCATGTGCAGAGTTTAGTACAATGATCATTTACTAGTAACTGTTGAATATATCTTCATTACGGGCCCTAGTAGCGCGGAGGCCCTGCAAGGACTTGAGTGGCTGTTACACCGAAGTAGAACGTTTTCTTCTGAAATGTCAAGCTCACGACACGCTTGTGATCTGTATCGAATAGTGTTACGTGTAGCCGGGAAAAAAAGGATCCATAACATCATTGACAAACTATACAGTTTGTCAATGATATTACGGATGCCTTTTTTTTAATTTCTATTAACCCACGGCTACTCCGTCACGCATTTCGACACACCGCAACAGTGCTTAATCTGATAAAGATTTCATGGCAAGCCAATCATGAAAAAAATTAAACTTAATTTCTTTAAAATATATTCAGTAATCAAGGCCTTCTTCAGTAATGTCTAATTATAATTAACTTAAAGTTTTTTCATCATAATCAGCATATATTGTTACCACTGCTGGGTCACAAGCCACCTCTCGGTGAGAGGGAGTGGGCCATAATCCACGCAGGCTCAGTGCGGGTTGGTGGATAATGTTAAAGTTTTTTTACTTTCAGTTAATTATAATTAGACATTACTTATCCACCAATACTTATAATTTTTTCATCGTTTTATTCTTATTAAACAGTTTTTAACTCCAAAGCAATCTGGTCCTTACACCCACAAGGCTATCAAACGGCTTACGCCTTACACCTTTTCCGTTCTCCACATTACAGTACGGTGTGACAGGACCCGTGCTTATACCGGCTAAGATAAAGATAGTGCAACACCGCCGCCGCCGCCTGCGCATTTGCATATATATACCACACAGCGAGACCACCCTTAGCTTAGCTATCTGACAATTTTCACCTCTTTTAGCACTCAGCTTAGCCTGGATAATCGGAAAGTTTTTAGTTTATTATAGTCGGCTTTCAGTAAGTATATATTTGGTGGTATGAGGAACAGGGTGTAAAGTTCACTCATCCACCATCGAAAAGGGAGGATCCTCCGACCAGACGGGTGTTGTGTCTGGTGGGCAACTGCCCGACGGTTGATGTCGAGACGTTGTTTAGATGCTAGGTGCGCGGTAAACTCTGCTTGCGCGATGCAGGATTTTTGTGACGTCAGTGTGACGCGTAGTTCGCATGTGGCGATGTTGATGTCGCTACATATAATCATGGTAACGTTATTTGCGTCAATCAATCAATCTGCCTAACCTTTGCCCTATGTTGGGGTCAGCTTCCAGTCTAACCCGACGCAGCTGAATACCAGTATTTTACATGGAGCGACTGCCGATCTGACCTCCACAACCCAGTAACTGGGTAATACGATACCCCTTGGTAAGACTGGTTATTAGACTTTCGGACTTCTGACGACCCGTAACGACTGTCAAAGATCCGCGAATGACAGCCGGGACCAACGGCTTAACGAGCTTTCCTAGGCACGGTGGAGTCTCGGTCACTCATCCACGGTCCAATTCCGGCAAGCGTAGCTTAACCTGATGGATCGACCCGTACGGCTGCTATTACTTAGCCAGAAGCTCATCAGGGAGTGTTCTTTGTGTCAACAGGAGGGATTTGCTTAACGAATCAGTTATATGTTTTAATTAAATGTATTGCTACTTTGCTCATAAATTGCAGGAATCCGATCCATTGCACTTAGAATTTCCTTTTATATCTAACGAAAGGTATTTACAAGGCAGATGTGAGTGGAAACGCCGGTACGGGGACGCCCTAGGAGAACATAATTATAGTGACCTAATTGGTGATGTTTTTCAGAAAGGTCAGGTGCGTACCGGTGCGTGAATGACCAGATGTATGAATGTACACGAAGCAAAAGGAGTATGTAAGGAGCGTAGCAGGTGGCGTTCTATAGTTTCTGCCTACCCCCATGGGAAGAAGGCGTGAGTATGTCTAACGAAGAACTCTTTTTGAACATAGCCAATACTGGAAGTGTTTTTGGAATACACACATAAAAACAGTCTCCTGGAAATGATCAAGTATCAAGAAATTCCAACAGTAATTAACTGATACCATATTGATACAAATAATCGTTTGTAAGAAAGCGACATACAAATCCTAGAAGTGCCTGAACGTTCCACCGATGCGACGGACAATTGAGGCTGTAGGAGCGACGGGCGGCGGCGGCGTTTGCGAATTACAATCTAAAATGTCATAATGCATAATGTGGTCATTTGATACGCAAACTAAACCTTCCTTCCCATGAAGACACAGAACAACCAATTAAGTATACCTCCCAAAATTTGGAATGTTACCATTGCCATCAATCTGTGTCCAAGTATAAAAATTTATAAGACTACGATAAAGAAAGAAAGAAAGAAAAAGCATTTAGTGGTACTCGCACAGATCACGAATTAAAATAAAACACACTCATAAAAACATAAGAAACAAAACAAAAAAAAACATAGTAAAAATGCAAATGAAAACAGAAAGTGACGATGATTTTGTCACAAGTTTTTGATGTATAACATATTTCGTTTTGATTTCTCTGGGAGTGATTTCGTGAAAAGGAACGGAAAAGTGTAACAGGAAGTGATAGCTTGAGCATGGAATAAGTAACTAATTTTAATAGTATGGAATAAGTGTAATCATATAATTAGTAAGTACTATATAGATTGTAAGTAAAATCTCGACCAGTGGGCGACCACTAGTAATGAATAAATATTTCATTATTAAGTTTTTTTTTTAATTTTGAGATTAATTTCTGTCACTGCTCAGTTGCTTATTACCAAGGTAAGATGTCAGATGTTACACATCGTATGCGACTACGGTACGACTCGCACATTTTTTTTTTTTGATAGATTTAACCTATGAGGATTTCGTGTCAAGCTACTTAAAGGCCCCTATTCACCAGTAATTGACGTCAAAACGTGATATATCTCACATAAACATAAAACGTGTCAAGCCAAACACGACAAAGAAAAATTTTTGCAACAAATTTTATCAGAGCTTCCATAAAACCCAAAGTTCTAATTAAGCGACTAACAGTGCCTTTAAAAAAGGCTCTCATTATTTAGTTTGACATAAGGAAAACTGTGGAAAATTTGCATTTTCGTGCGGCATGAAACACGCTTGATACGGGTAGAGGTTTTAAAACACTAAATTTTTTAATGAATTCGCACTAAGATTTACATGCGCGCGCTTTAAGTAAGGCGCTCCAATTTCATAATTAATACAGTACTGGTGATGAAAAAAGTGTTTGACGTTAGATTTTTGTTCGGTAACACTGTTAGTTGTGTTTTGTTTTTGGTGGAGTACTTGTGTTTCTATTGTTTTATTTTGGTATGGCGTTTGGAATTTGCCCAAGCGCCACATTCCCGGTTTTTCTGTTTTAAGTTTAATATAATCTGTGTTTGTGTCACTCATGTTTTATGTGTTCCGTGCGAAAAATTTATTTTGTGAATGTGAGAACGTTGTAGGCTTAATAGACTAGATTTGTAGACCATTTTCTATTTTGTTAAGTAACTGGTAATTGTTGACGGTCATACACTGTCCTCCTATATCTATTAACACTGTAATTTGAAACCATTGTAAAATTCAATTATTTTTAAAAGAGTATTCCGTGGAGTTTCGTGCCGGCTCTTCTCCATAGGAAATGACCAATTGGAACCGTGCACCTATTTTCTGACACTTCATAAGTGCCCATGTAGGTTTGTGTGAAATAAATATTTTGATTAAGATTTTGAAATGTTTAATTAATTTAATTTTAAAACCGAGGTAGGCTAAATGTACGTTTTATCTAAATGTGAATGTTATGCTAGAAACCACGACATCTTATAACTAAAATAGAGTCCGTTTACATTTTTTTTAATAAAACCAGTACCATTTAATTTTTTTGTTACATTTACCTTCATCTAAATAAAAATATAGGATCTCGTTTCACCAAAACCGTCAAGCACCCTTCACCGTCCCAAATCAAACACATTCTTATCAAAGCATCTTCAAATCATGCCCATCCTTCATTGGGCCAATCTTACGCGTCGTATGTTAGTCCCCAATGATCACTCTGCGCCCTGTGGCGGTCATCATTACCTTCCAATTATTTAAACAAGACCAGGGAATGACCACTAATTTCGATTTGCCAAAGCTAAAGTTAAACTCATTACAATTTGAGCTTGTTTTTAAATGAGGATGGGAATTTGGACTACTGTTGAAGAATCTGCAGATATTATGACGAATTTATAATATCTACAGGTTCTTTAACAGTAGTCGCAAATATAGGATTTGATTATTATTACTAATAGATCTATATCTATAAGCACGTAAAGACGTTGGTTCCGGCAGTAATTCGTGGATTTTTGACAGTCGTTACGGGGCGTCAGAAGCCCGAAAGTCTGACAACCAGTCTTACCAAGGGGTATCGTATTACCCAGTTACTAGGTTGTGGAGGTCAGATAGGCAGTCGCTTCATGTAAAATACTGGTATTCAACTGCATCCGGTTAGACTGGAAGCCGACCTCAACATAGTTGAGAAAAGGCTGGCAGATTGACATTATTTATCTCGAGTTTGTTTGTTTGGACGCACTAATCTCAGGAACTACCAGTCGGATAAAAAAAAATGCGTTTTATTGCCCAATTCTTGAGGTTAGGTAGGTGGGGGAGGTGGCTATTTAACATCACGGCCTAACGTGACCATTAGGAGCAGAGCAAGAAGAAAAAAGTCAGAAAGAATGCTAAGCGAAAACAATGTAATAGCTAACTCCCTCAGCCCCGTCGCATCGCATCGCCCGCCCAGGGCGATGCGATGCGACGGGCGCCGAGGAAGGTTTATAAAAATGTGGCAGTTATTTTAGTGTATCTTACGACTTCCACGAGAATGGAGTCGCGGGCAGAAGCTAGTCTTTCACTAAAAGCTTAAGCGAAAAAGAGATAGAAGAGATCTACAGCTGGATATTAATTGAAGCCTAGATGTAGAATTTAATACGCGTAATTTAAAGCTTAGAAAATGCGCCTAAATTCTACTCTAAAAGTGTTTAATGGATGTCATAAAAAAAAATCTTATAACATAGTGAGTTCTACGGCTGAGCCACGAGGCTATGTCCTAGTTAACTTTCAAATCGTTTTGGGCGCGGTCCATGCAAATCACTTATCAAATTAAAATTGTAAGTTGCAGAAGCTCGAAAATCACTGATTGAAATTTTAGTATCCCTATTACGATGCAGTTCGTTAAAAGACTTGCGTAACAAAGTGAACGGATAGATCCTTATGGTATCAATTAGAATGATGAATGTTTATTATCGGTAGCCTTTTCGTTCTTAGCAATTTAAATAAAAAATGCTTCTTCTTTCAACTACGTAGTAATGTTATCATTAATCACTACAAAACCGATCACAAAGCACGTATTTTTTGCTTAGAACCAAAACAGTGCACTGCACTATTTTTATTTTTTATTTAGATATAAATTTACCACAGAGGTTTAATGTCCCCCATTAAGTTTAATACAAAATGTATGCATTAGATCAAAAAGACACTGGCTGAAAATAAAAATCGGCTGAATATAACCGACTTGGTGAAAAACTTTGTTTTCATTATCTTGAGTATTTATTTTGAGTAGGTATATATAATTACGGTAGGTAGATTGGTAGTTGAACGAAAAGTAGATTACGCACCTTGCTAAAGTGAGTAATTAATGCACACGTCCTTAAACATAGCACTCGTGTATTAATAACTCACTTTGCGCTCGGTGCAACAATCTACTATAAATAAACATACCACATTCTGCGTTAGATACAGCACCTAAAGTAAAGGTTTAAAGTGGTCATCTGAGATGATCATTTATTTTATTACTAGCTGTTGCCCATTACTTCGTCTGCGATCCAGGTTAAAAAGTAGCCTATGTCCTTCTGCAGGTTATGGTCTACCCATGTGCAAAACTTCATCCATTTCCATTCAGCCGTGTTAGCGTGAAAGCATAACAAACAAACTCACTTTCGCATTTATTGTATTACTAGCTGCGCCCGCGGTTTCACCCGCATAAGTTTCGATCCCGTGGCAATATCGGAATAAAGAGTAGCCTATGTCTTAATCCAGGGTGTCAGCTACCTTCATACAAAATTTTATCTCAATTGGTTCTGCCGTTTGAGCGTGAAGAAGTAACAAACATACACACACACTCACAAACTTTCGCCTTTAGAATATTAGTGTGATGTGATTATAGATAGGATTTTCACTAAAAGATCCTTTAACGAAAATCCAACCAGCCAATTTCCTATGATGCTTAGAAGTAAGTATGGCAATAATCAATTACTCGAAAAATATAACTAACTAACTAATGTATAATTAGGTGT
The DNA here is from genome assembly GCA_963921375.1 of Tiliacea citrago. Classification (NCBI taxonomy): domain Eukaryota; kingdom Metazoa; phylum Arthropoda; class Insecta; order Lepidoptera; family Noctuidae; genus Tiliacea; species Tiliacea citrago. The sequence goes on from OY992804.1 coordinate 11,679,410, forward strand.
ATATATTATATTTATAATTTTTAAAAGGTATTTATATTTAAATAATATTTATTCCTCAATTCTCGCTATTGCACCTGCCACTGTTTGTCTCTGCATCACCCAAAGGTTGACTGGTAGGAAATGCCTATGACATTAAGTCCGCCTCTGTACATTTGTGTGGTTAAAGTAATAAATAAATAAATAAACTATGCCACAAATAGAAAAGTTTATAGTAGCTTTATGACGTTATTTTATGAAAGTTCTATTATTGAAAGGTTTTTCAACTACCCAATTCCTCAGGATTTTACCCAAAAAACTTCACATCACTCAATCAGTTCTTCCAAGCAAAAAAACCGAACATAAAATTTACAATCAGGAACTCAATTCTAATTGACAGAACAATTAATCCCAAATACAATCACATACAAAAGTCGAACGAAGATATCAATTAATGTAATGAGCCTGTGTGAACAAACGTCAGCAATCGGATACCGGGTGCATCTCCTAAATAATGCTACAATTTGGTCCTTTTATCCTTTATAATGATGGTGCAATTTTATCAGCGGCACTTAGGCCTTTTGGGAAACAATGCAAAAGAATGCCTCTCATTGGTCAATAATGACAGCTCTGACGGCTGTGTCGTATCTGTAATTGATGCCGAAGTAAACTAATTGGATTGTTGCGTAATTTTTGGGTGTATTAAAGGAATTATTTTTGTAATTTGTAATAGTACGTGTATTGTTGGTTGGTGTTGTGGTCGAGTTACGGTCCATGGACGTGTCAGGTGGTAGTCTGACGGTCTGAACGCAAGATTGTGAAACGCGAAGAAGGTTTTGGGTAGTAACAATTGATAACTGGTTCGGATAAAACTAAGAATATGTAACGTCACCGTAATCTATATCTATACATATTATACATTGAAGTCACTTTTCGTATCTGTCTGTATGACCGAGTTGTTCTTCTAAACCACGCAACGGATTTTGAAGCGATTTCAACATCATATAGAGAAATTAACTGAAAAATGTATGTGTATAATATTATTGTGTATACAATTAATATTCCACTTACATATTATATAATAATAAAAAATCTTCATGATTTGTCAGATCGTAAAAACAGTACTAAACAGGGATGGGTCGCTAATTAGTTAAAAAATCAAAACTGTTCTTATTATTTTCCCCTCCAACATTTACCTACAAGTTGTATGGTGCCGAAATCGAGAATTTTGTTTCCCAAAAAAGGGGTAGGTACTATTTATCCTAGCAACAAGGGCAAGGCCACTGGAAAAGCTAATCATTAATTTAACAAGCACTACTTAATGCAACATTACACCTATTACATCCATAAATCAGTTGTGTATGTATGTTTGTGTTAATTAAATCAACCCCTAGACACCGTCCCCCATACACCAACCCAGCGAACGATTGTTACAAGGATAATGTCCTAATCAAATGTTTTGCTTAAAACGACATTTATATTTCACTCGTAAACGTTTTGTGCTTGATTGTACCTTACTCCTTTAAGTTATAGCCCGACGAATAATATTTTTGATATAAATTTTAAAGTAATGACGTCATATTTGCCTGAAAATGTAAAAAAAAAAACTGGTTGAGGAAATATTTTTGTTTGGGTTAGTAATTTCACTTTGTCACACTATACATAATTATCATTATATTAATTATACGTGAAGCGAAAACTTTGTACCTGCCCCTTTTTACGAAAATTACGCGGACGGAGGAATATGAAATTGGGCACAGTTAAAGTTTATATGGAGGAGGAGTGCAGAAAGCTAATATAATATGCAATAGAAATAAATTAAATTAATAAAAAAACACTACACACACTACCATGCGTTTGACACACACACACATAGTACACGGGCCTCATGACTTGAAGATAGATAGGTGATAGAAGTGACAGCTTGAGCATGGAATAAGAAACTACCTACTTTTGAATAGAATGACATTAGTAAGTACTATATAGATTGTAGGCGACTAAAGGGACTTACTAGAGAATGGGCAGCAGCGTTCTCTATATGCATTTTAACACCATACTGCGATCGCCAACCTGCCTGCCAAGCGTGGCGACTATGGCAAACACCCCCCTTAGGGGGAGGCCTATGTCCAGCAGTGGACGTCTTTTGGCTGAAATGGTGGATATAGATTGTAAGTAGAGGGGGTCGAATTTGGACCACTAGTTTTTATAGATACTCAATAAAACTGGTTAGTTTATGGTGCCGCGTCCATCCGTGAGTTAATATTTTGGGCGATTATAAGTACTCATGAAACCAGCTTCATACATAGTCCACTGCTGGGCAAAATAAATAAATAAATAACTTCTCTCTTATAAGTTACACGAAAAATATATCGTAATCCTAACTAATAGTAGAAATGTGAAACTGAGTTTGTTTGTTTATTTGTTACGCTTTTACGCTAAAAGGGCTGAACGGATTTGGATCAAATTTTACAGATAGGTAGCCTGGAACCTGGAAAAGGACATAGGCTACTTTTGATCCTGGATCGCAGACGAAGTCGCAGGCAACAACTAGTATGACACTAAATGACGTTGTGAAAAGTCAGTCGGCAAAATTGGCGAAGGCATTTAGCTCTTTTTATGAACCGTACTGTAGTTTGCTTGTTATTTAAAATTGTACATACATAAGTATGTATGTATGTACAATTTTAACGCCTCCTTCCCATGGGGGTAGGCAGAAGCTATAGAATGCCACCTGCTACGCTCCTTACATACTCCTTTTGCTTCGCCTACGTTCATACATCTGATCATACACGCACGCCGGTTGCGAGTACTACGCACCTGACCTTTCTGAAGAACGTCACCAATTATGTCACTATATGTCCTCCTAGGGCGTAAGGTTCCCGGCGTGTCCACTCACCTCTGCATTATAAAATACTAGCTTTGCCTAGCGGTTTCACCCGCGTAATTCTCAATTGCGTGGGAATATCGGGATAAAAAGTAGCCTATATGTTAATCCAGGGTGTCAGCTATCTCCATACAAAATTTTATCAAAATTGGTCGAGCTGTTTGAGCGTGAAGAAGTAACAAATACACACACACTCACAAACTTTCGCCTTTATAATAATATTATAAAGGCGAAAGTTTGTGAGTGTGTGTGATGATTAAAATTCAAAATTGTATATTTTGTCTTTTATAGTTTCCCAATAGTTTCTATCCTTATATTTTTTGTATAAAACCTGTTTAGCGTTTAATATTGCATCAAATTAAAAGCTCTAATTCTGATTTCCGTCACGGTTTTTCTTTGCAACGCGAGTAGATCTCCCAACACTAACGTTACGCTGTTACGAGTCCAAGTCACGAATAGCTATAACTCGCTGGAATTGTAAGCATACATTATGTTTTGTTATTATTCTTTTATTATAACATAATACCATACACTGCCTCGTTGGTCTAGTGGTTGCAAGCCCTACTGTTGAGCATCCGATCCTGGGCTCAATTCCCGGGTCGGGAAAAAGTGTTATTGGATTTTGCCATTTGGCATTTCTCAGTAACAACCCGGAGACTGCTGCCGGAGGTGCTATGGAGCGGGCTATGCTTGGAGTCTCTTTGAAGGATAAGATCAGGAATGAAATGATCCGGAAAAGAACCGGAGTTGCTGTTGTTTGTTTGTTTTTAAAAAACGTTGCCCCACACTAGGAATTTCTCCTGTATCGTGGGTGCGTTTACAAACATTTAAACTCACATACACAAACAGCCAGATCCGGCAGACCCGGCGACATAGCTTGCAGCCAAAATGGTAGAAAGGAACCCTTATGGTGAAGCTAAGTCTGTCTGTCGGTCTGTTACGGCTTGGTTGGCGCAGTGGTTAAGCGATTGACTGCCGCGCTGCGTGTCGCGGGTTCGATTCCCGCACGGAACAAATATTTGTATGATCTACAAGTAGTTGTTCCGGGTCTGGCTGTTTGTGTATGTGAATTTAAATGTTTGTAAACGCACCCACGATACAGGAGAAATTCCTAGTGTGGGGCAAAGTTTTTTTTTTTTAAGAATATCTCAAGAACTACTAATGCTATCAATTTAAAATTTGGAATAGTATTAGATGACGTTAACCCAACTATACATAACAAACAAGAAAGTAATTTAAAAAGTATATCTTTTTTGCAACACGGCCTGAAAGAAGGTCTTAAAAATTAGAATGGAGTCTACTAGGGCATGTGGGGTATCATATGAAAGAGAGCTGTTTGCACATTCTCAAACATTTTTTTAGGCATCATAGTTTCCTCCTTATCTCCGAAGTTTGCATAGAGAAAAATCTGAAATTATTCTATGTGATAGAAGTTTATGTAAAAATAAAACGATGTCTCTAAATAGCACAGTTTTTCAGAAATCATCAACATCATATATACGCACGGAACCCTCGGTGCGCGAGTCCGACTCGCTCTTGACCGGTTTTTAATGGTGACGTCCCACTCACTGGCGAGCGATCAAAAAAAAAAAGTGAAGCTGAGGCGTGACAGTACTTTCACATCCAAACCATTCGTCCTACCTGCTGAAAATCCCCCACCTGGACATGAGTTGCCTTAGCTACCCTGGAAGTCTTTAAACAGACTCTGGATCCAGGTTGGCCGAAGCAAGGAAAACCTGTTCAGATGGAGATTTATAGACGACTCCGGCTTGGGGTATAAATGTGGTGCTGTTCAACAAGCGATAGGACTCTTTAGTATCATGTCCTGGGTGTCCTGTCAGCTGCACGTTACAGGAACTGATGGAGGCTAGTGATGGCGCCAAACACGTAGCCGAATTGTGGGCCAAGTCCATTTATATTGCCATCGAATCGCTAAGAAGAAGAAGTAAGACTGAATAGTTTAAAATGCTCGGATGACGGTATTTCATCAGATTTGGTAGGTAGTATAAGATAAGAGGGGCTTGTGTTGAGTAATAACAGCCGTAAACAGCCGCACGGGTCCATCGATCAGGTTAAGCTACTCTTGCCGCGTTTGGTCCGCGGATGGGTGACCATCTTTTCATACCTTCGGAAAGCACGTTAAGTTATTGGTCCCGGCTGTCATTCGTGGATCTTTGACAGTCGTTACGGGTCGTCAGAAGCCAAAAAGTCTGACAACCGATCCTACTAAGTGGTATCTTATTACCCAGTAACTGGGTTGTGGAGGTCAGATAGGCAGTCCATGTAAAATACTGGTATTCAGCTGCATCTGGTTAGACTGGAAGCCGACCCCAACATAGTTGGGAAAAGGCTAGGCAGTTGATGGTAGGTGATATACCTAAGCTAAATGCTATTTTTGTATTTCTTGTGCGTGTCCCAAATAAAATATTTTTCTTTCTTTCTTTCTATCACCTACAATCTAAAAACTGCCTAGCCTTTTATATCGATAGATTGTCTATACTTTACCGGATATCCCTTGGTAAGTAAGTAAGTACGTAAACTTGGTACAATATCACACCGGGGGGCGAATCATACATTTGTTAAATACAACAAAAAGAAACTTAAATTATAATTATGTTCTTTTTAAGGTCACCAACATTAGAACAATAAGTTAGGCTACGCAATGTATGTGCCTGCCAGGGAGGAACGCTGACACCAGAGATACAGGACACGACCTAGTTTCGGTGTCAGGAGTTTCACAAAATCGAGCATGTACTTATTCTAATTACTATAAAGATCTAAGTTACTTAAGTAATTCATTGTTAACCCTTTTTCTCTCCTTATGTATTAATTAGGCTTATGAAAATAAATAATTATTATAACTAACAATTAAATGAATGATTAAATAGACTTTCAGAACCGTCATAGGAAATCTTACACCAAGAACTTTATACTTAGCGGGAATTTAGCGTGAGCATCAATTTGTGTGAAATTGCAAGTCGTCCCCAAGGACCAAAAAACACAGTGTATAAGTATCGTCAGGGAAGAAATCATGCGTTGGATAAGAATGAGTGAAATTAGTAAAACAGAACTTAAAAGTTCTACACTTAGAAAATACACACTAGGTTAATAACGAAAATAAGGGAAACAGGAGACTGCGATCGTGAGATAGTGCGACTTACTTATAGCCTTAATCTCATTACCTAACTGCCCAGCCCTTTTCCCAGCTGTCTTAATAAGTCTCTTTGACAAGGAATCTGACCTTCGGAAAATATATGCAGACGTGACAGCAAACATGAATAATGTACCAAAAGACATTTTCCGTAAATAATGGCATTATTTTCATACTTTGTCGACCAGCTGCAGACTGCAGAGTTAAAGCTCCAAAATAGCGGCTCTTTGTCTTCGTGCAACACTGATCTACATGAGTTATATGTAGATATGTACGACCGCTTTATTTCTGACCAGCTCTGATAAATTAGCGTCAAATTAGGACCCCAGTAATAACACTTCTCTAAGTGCAATGGCTACCGCGCAGCTGTCTTAATAACTGTAAGGAATGTAATTTTCCACCAGTAGCATTGAAGCCTTCAGGCGGCAACAATTTGGTTCTAACACCTCACATTTGCAACACCTTACCACTGTGATTTGGACGCTTTTCACAAATTTGACAATCACCGATGTTAGTTGACACCATACGCAATGCCGACGGCTTTTGCCGCAAGCGAAATACTCGCAAAATTACTTTCACACCTCGTAAACTAAACGCCACGTTAAAATCGAAAGGAAAATTGATTTGAGGGACTGCAAGAATAACTTTGCAAGACACACTGCATCCTATTACTTTCGTACAATCTCCTCCTTAATGCCAAAGAACGAATAATCATTTAAGGTGTTTTACCTCATATTTGGCGCTAATTGCGCCGAATTACAGGGCGAGTGCGTACGAAAGTGCGAAAATTGGGTGCTAAAAGTGCGAGCCGGTGATTATAGGCTCGTTATGTTCGAACGAAGTGTGGAGAACACGCGACCAATGAAACCGACACCATCTTTGATTACAGTAGCTTATGGAAGCACGACTTAGTCCAGCTAAGATTTGTTAAGTAAGGAGAATTTATTTTGATAAAAATATTCAGACGCAGGCACTTCTGTATAATATTATAACTTTTATCAAATTTTATATTCTTCCGACGTAGCAACTGCTCCACAACTTTAAGGTATATGGTTTATAGTCAATAAAATGGTACGAACATAATATTTATAGTTAGTAATAATTCGGAATATGAAGCACAACGGTGCTAACTTTACTAATTACGTAAAATTCTAGTCTCACCAAATGACAGACAATTAGCCACCTACGACCAAAGATGCAAATTGGAAGACGTCACGTTCCTTGGAATTTAAGAAACTTGAGGTCTTTCTATATCCTCTACGGCTAAAGATACAAGAAGAGAGGATTTTTCGGAACCCTTCAACCCGGAGAGTTTATCTGTCACAGGTTACCGTAATATTTAAGTGTTACCTTTTCACATTTCCACATCACACATAATCCCTAAACGCTTAACAGTTTATGTTAAATGCCGTATTTACTACAAGTCTAGCCGGCTAAATGGTTTCGCCCAACCCCTGTTGATTTTTACGACGGAAACACACATAAAACTCAGTAAATACTTAATAAAAGTAACTTGCTCAATTATTATATCACTAGCTTGCCTTCCCGGCTTCACACGGCGTTTTCTTTAACTTCGTTTATTTTATTCAACTGAGTGAAATGGTTATTGATCTGAGACACGAAGGACCATAAAATAAAAATTGGATCCAGAAATAATCTCCGAAAGTGTAACAATTCAGACTGTACTAATGCATAGTGTGGGAAATCTTAATTAACTTAAAAGTGTTCATTAAATAAGCTGAGTTAAAGAGGTTATTTTTTTACTAAGTTTTAGTATTGACTAAGGACTGAAAACCCTCAGACTAAAACTTACACTTAGCGTTACGGAAAAATGAATGAACTCACTGTGTCATGGATTACCAGATTAAAAACGACGATTGCTGTTCAGTACCGCTTAGACAGACAGACAGACCAAATCAGGAACTAAATTCTATACATAATAAACTGATAATGAAGTCATTCACATTGGGCCAATTATCAACGTTCTCTTTGGCGGTGGGAACATTCTGTGGGGTATCAAAGCATGCAAAGCTGTATGATTCGCGTATATCCACTGCGAATTAAGCAGCGGTTAGATCAAAAAGAACGCGAAGCTTTGACGTGTGGTGTAAGTCAGAAAGATTAGAGGTGACGGTGGGTCTGAGATGTGGTCTAAAATGATTTGCTGTAGCGATTTCTTGCCGAGTTCAGTTTTTCTTTTTGTGGTGCTACACACATGTTTGGGTTACCATTGTTCGGCACAGGCTAGGCCGAATCGTGTGTAGCACGCCTTACATACTGAATGTTATTTAGTGATCTGTTAATTATTTTGAAAATGAACATGATTTGAGTTTCTGAATTTTCTTATGAACACAGGATCCACCTATTGTAGTTGTAAGAACTGCTTAATATCAACTGGTTAATTTCAACAAGTTAATAAAAGTATGAGTAGATATTAAACTACTCGTAACTTAAAAAAAAAATGATAAAAAATCTGTTTATTAAAACAGAATTTTTATCATCATCATCTTTATCATTTCAGCCGAAAGACGTCCACTGAAAGGCCTCCCCCAAAGGGTGGTTTGCCATAATCACCACGCTTGGCAGGGGGTTTGGCGATCGCAGTATGGTGTTAAAATGCATTAAGAACGCTGCTGCCCATTCTCTAGTAAGTTCCTTAGTTACCTTTGCCGCCTTTTTTTAACAGAATTTTACATAAACGAAAAATTTTATAGCTAATTTCAGCAATATACTTAAGAGCTTTTATTTATTTCTATATTTACGCTTCATTTTTTTCACAACCGTGTACTCACTTAAAGAAATATATTTCTCTTCTAAATAATCCGCTGTCACTTCTTCCTTAAGCCACAAAATAAGTTAACCTCAGATTAAAAAGCGCACCTGACATATGAGTGTAACTATAGTTAGTAATAGACAACAGAGCTTCAGTCACACGATGAGACACACCGTGACGGTAAATAGGTATACATAGTTATTATAATTGTCTATGTATCATAAAAAATGTATGTTTTGTCTACGGTTCGTGACTTAAGTGAATGATTAAAGAGTTTTTGTGGTTTTTTAGTGTGTGTGGCAGTGTATGGAAAATTTAATTAATTGTAACTTCTATAATGACCACCTCAAAAAGCAATCTGCCTAGCCTTTTCCCAACTATATTGGGGTCGGCTTCCAGTCGAACTGGATGTAGCTGAATACCAGTATTTTACATGGAGCGACCTATCTGACCTCCACAACCCAGTAACTGGGTAATACAATACCCCTTTGTAAGACTGGTTGTCAGACTTTCGGACTTCTGACGACCCGTAACAACTGTCATCAAATCAATCCACGAATGACAACCGGGACCAACGTCTTAACGTACTTTCCGAGGCACGGAGGAGTCTCGGTATGTAATGATGGTCACCTATCCATGGTCCAACCCCAGCAAGCGTAGCTTAACCTGATGGACCGACCCGTATGGCTGTTATTACTTATCCACGAGTTCCTCACAATAATGATCATCATGCTTGTATATTTTTATTTTGTTGGTATTTTGTTAGTTGAGCACTGCAGTGCTATTCTGTAAAAATCTCACCGTGATATCTTAGGTGAAAAGAGCTTAATATGTGAGCTGTCAATAGTGTCATTCCCTAGCGATCCGTAGAATTAGGTGGAATAACATCTCACTTAAGTGTCACCTCACCTAAGATTTCACGGTGAGATTCTTACAGAATATGCCGGCTGGTAGTTCAGCTCACAGTGGCATAATAAATCACACTAATACTAATATTATAATGGCGAAAGTTTGTGAGTGTGTGTGTGTGTGTGTTTGTTACTTCTTCACGCTCAAACGGCTGGACCAATTTTGATAAAAAAAATGATGGAGGCAGCTGTATTCCTGGATTAGGCTATTTTTTATCCCGATATTTTTACGAGATCGAGATTTATGCGGGTGAAACCGCGGGGCGCAGCTACTTAATAAATAGTAAGCTTCTTCTTCTTAGCGTGTCGATCAATCTAAAATAAGTTAGTATAGAGTACAAGTATCTTTAGCTTAAGCAGAAGCTTCCATTAGTTCCCATAACGTGTGAGTATCAGGATACACACCGTGATGCTAAGTTTCGAAATATAAAAAAAATTAAAACCTTCAGCCAATCTTTAAACAAACGTCGGTGGTTTGTTAAAAGACTCACAGGAGGCCGATCGCGCTAATTTTGAACGTTAATACCAAAACTAAACCACAACCAAAAACGTTACGCTAGACACATTTCGTATCGCGCTAATCATTTCAACGGAAACGATTTAGCTTTACTTTGGAAGTTACGTTGGAGGAACGATCGATTGAACAATACTCTCACAAAAAATAGCGCGATACCGTTTCTTACATCAGCTAAACCAAAACCAAAAACGTTCCGTTCGAACGGTAATTACGTTGAGAAATAGCGCGATCGGCCCGCTGGTCAGCCAAGGCATCCCCAGGCCTAAGTGTTGTCTTGTTGATTATGATGATGATGGTTGTGTAGGTCAGATGGCAGTTCCTCCATGTAAAATAATGCGTGCATCTACTTAGTCTGGCAACCGTCCTGCCGTACATGGAAAAGCTCAAATCTCAAATCGTTTATTCCAATCCATAATGCACACTTACTGGTGTTAAATAAAAAATAATAGAAATAATTATGGACCCTATCGGACACAGCAATTTTTAAATAAGTAGAGAGAGGAAGAGCGATTTATTATTTTTCCTTATTATTATTAATTTAAAATTATTTTATATTCTATTAAGTATTTTATATTTCTATTCATTAACTTATTATATTAATGTTATAGCTAGTCTATCTAATCATTTATTATTTATTTTATTATATTTAAATAATGCTTATTAATTGTTTACTCGCTTAAAATTTGTTCATTATACATATTATTATTGTAGTATAATTATTAAGTATTACAAGCTGGGCGTATGGTGATTATGATGTATACCTACTGGTAATGAAGAGTACTGGTGGTTATTTGAACGACATAATATTTCAAAAACATTGAAATTCGGTATAAACAAAACAGCCGTTTTTAACATCTGAGTAATATTGTCCCTCTGACTGTTTAGTATGGGCTGACAATGCTGACTCCTCACTAAGTCGGATATGAGTCAAGTAATCAATACGGTACCTACTGATGGTAGCATATCCGTGAAAAGCTGTTTAAATTATGTAATATCCGAAATTCAGAAATCCTTCTTGTAAGAAACAAACTTTGTATGAAATTCAGTTTCAGACAGAAATTTTAAAAACATTCGTAGGTGGCCATGGTATTTAATATTTCCTGAGGAAAACTGAGAAAAGTTTTATGTAGAAGTTTTTTAATACCTGGTCAATACCATTCCGTTCAAAAGATGATGTGAGCCTTTTCCTCTTTTTAAACCAAGCTTTTTTTTCTGAATAGAAGATTTAGTACCGTAATATTGGAAAAGCTGTTTATTTACTAGACTGAAAGTTACGAATTTTCAGTTTTTTTAAAAATATAATTATGTTCTTCGAGTGACCAGAGGGCTGGCCTGTTTTTAACCCAAATAATCAGTATTGTCATCCAACGTGGTAATGCTTCCAGCCTATTGGGCATTTTTTCCCATTGAAAGCGATGCGGACGAATTTTTTGATGCCCAATGAGCACTTCCCCCCATTTATATTATTTTATTATATACTTGTACATACTATACATATTTTAGAGTTAGCTTGTGCATTTTAATTAAGGATCGATTGTTATAAATAAATTAAATTGTTCTACAGTTAGATTTTCCTTTGAAAAAAAAAAGTAGAACCAAAAAATCGCATCTTGGACTGAAGGACCAGTTACTTATAAGTCTGATACCACTAATGATTTTAAAATAATCATATTATAAAAAAATGCAATCCACAGTAAATTTTACAGAGTATAAACGGACAAACATTAAAATTGTTATAAGATATTCTTACATTTGATAGAAAAAATAAAAAGTAAAATAATTTTCCTTATCTTATCGAAGGGAACATCAAGCACGCGCGTTGATGTCTTTTCTTGACAATACATAAGATGCTCAAAAGATAAAGAACAAAAAGTCCGATTACTCCTAAATGATTGTTTATTTTTATTTATTTTGAATATTTCTTGCTCGCGTTTATTTCAATTTAGATGTGAGTACGTTTATAATAGTTTTCTTTGAATGAGTAATTAATTGAATTCTGTCATTAAAGAATGGGTTTGCAGGACACGCTGACACATTTTCTCCTGATGTTAAAGTTATATTATTGTTTTCCTAATAGAATAATACAAAAAAATAACCACAGGTATTATAAAATCATCTCATTCAAGATAAAAAACAAAGCATAAAAAAGCTGCAATAAATCACAAAACTCACCTTCTCAATTAAAAACAAACAGTTTTAATTCTTCTAATTAAAACAACAGCAAGTCCATTATTCAGCCTAAAAGTGACACTCTTAAAAAGTCCTTACTAGTTTCTACTCAAACTGAACTTCACAGAAAAAAAACAAATTATTCAAAATTCAAATCACTCGAAAAAACACTTAAAAAGCGGCAGTTCCGAATTCAAAAAGCGTGCGTTCGGTTGTGCTTCACGCGTAAGCTCGACGCGATGCGTGGAGCGGTTGTAACGGACGGACCGTGTCCGTGGCCCCGCCTACCGCGACCGAACCGGAGGGGATACACCTCTTAGCTTCTTCACACTTCCCTCATACCTACTAGAAGGACCAGTTTGGCTTGATCCACCCCGCCCCGAAGACCAAAATAAAAACAGACTTTTGAGACGGAATTGTAAACTTTTCACAGCTCTTTGTATATCGGACGACGTTTGTAACGGATTTATAAGATGGTGCAAGCGATTTTTAACTTTAACCTTATTGAAATAAAAGCTATTTGTTTGGTCCTTTGGGATGGTTAGTGAATGTGTCTGGTATTCTCGGGGCGGAGAGCCAAAGACTGTTAAATAGATAACGTCGCATGTAGATAGGTAGATGTATACGTAGGGAGCGAGGAAAATGTTAAGCTCGGTGAGAAGTTCGCGTTAATCCAGCTGCGAACTTTTAAGATTTTTCTCGACATTTCAATTTAAATGGCTTTATTTGACAGTGTTTGGAAAAATGCAGAGTTAGATAGGTATACCTTCTCTATTCGTATACAGATATTGTCCTGGTTGTAGCTCTTAGGTATGGATTATCAGAGAAATGCCTATTATATTCAGTATGCTTACAAATTACTGTGGTGAAGATCTAGCTAACCAAGATTTTGTAAAAAAAAAATGGTAATTTTTAATCAATATTACAATGCTTTGCAGAAGACGCAGAAGCCAAAGTAAAATGAAAAAGATTTAGTTGGAAAATGTAGACTACAGTTCGTTGTTTAATCCCAGATGCCAATTTGACAGGTGCAAATGTCAAACTCCAAATTGAAAAAGGAACAACAATCATTTGAAATGTCAAATTAGTCTCTGGGATTACTAAACGGACTTTAATAGGTATGTGCGCTTAATTCCCATGTGTCAGTAAATAGGTCCTTATTTTCGATTCTGTGGTAAGTAGGTAATGCTAGTACCTATAGTAATAGCTAAGGTGTCATGCATTCTGAATAGATGAAGAAGAAATATTTTTTAGAAGATAACAGTGTCGGAAAGAAAGTTACCCGTAGCCAAGAATCTAATAAATGTTTTTCTGATATTTAAAAACATTAACTTTTTTGAAATGTATAATGTTTTACTTATTTTTCAATTGCTGCTGGCCGCGGCTAGGCCTGCGTGGCTTTATCTAATATAAAAGTTAGTTACTCCTTATGATATCAGCTATCTGCCAGAGAAAGTCCCATCAAAATCGGTCCAGCTGTTTCGGTGATTATCTGGAACAAACAGACAGACAAAATAATTAAAAAAAATGTTTTTGTTATAAGTCCCTACGGTTTATATGCATTTAGTAATAAGCTGTTATTTTGACATTACAAATAGACACTTCCATTTTATTTATTTGTATATATATACATTATCGGAAAGGAAATTATCCGAAGACCACAACTTTTTTGATAAGTGAAATATTTTACGTATTTTACATCAAGATCAGTTTTTCTGTGATGGAGCTTACCTATGAAAGTGTACCTAGGAACAGTAGAAACTACCTATACCACTATCACCGTGTAAAGGATATGGGAGGTGCGAGCAGCGCACGCTCTGTGAGCCGCTTTTTTTTTATAGAATTTGATCTTTGTTGCAAAAAATTTTCTTCGTCGTGTTTGGCGTGCCACGTTGTATGTGAGATGCATCACGTTGTGATATCAATTACTCGTAAATAGGAGCCTTAAAGTAGCTTGACACGAAGATCCCATAGGTTAAATCTCAAAAAAAAAACTTGTCACAGAACTCGATTGTCTTATATTTCTTGATTTGGAAACAAATTGATGGCAATGTTAGCATATACCAAATTTTGGGATTAGTACTCAATTGGTTGTATTGTGTCTTTATTGCAAGGCGGGTCGAGTTTGCGTATCAAAGGACCACATTATACATTACGGCATTTTAGATTGTAATTCGCAAACGCCGTTGCTTCATCGGTGTTATTACAGCTGTCTTTGAGATGGCTTTGGTATATTAATAGTAGCCCATACTTACCATCAGATGGACTGCCTGCTTTCCTGCTATTCTAATTCTTAATAATATTATAAATGCGAAAGAGTTTGCGTGTTTGCTTTAACTCTATTTAAAACGACTAAACGGATTTGGGTGAAATTAGGCACATGACCTTTTTTTCTTGTTTCTGGGGTGGAAAATCCTCATGGATGTCCTCCACCCTGGGGCGGGCGGAGGGGTCTGTAAGACTCTTACTGACTAAAAACCACCCCAGTGTTCCCTTCTCACACTTGCACCGGGGATCTTGGGATCTGATATTAATACCGCAATCCCCGGCTACTGCCGGCCCACCTCTGCGGGCCATCTCAAGTCTGGGGGGTGAGGTGTTTGACTCCTCCCCCCCAGGACGTCTGAAAGGCGCACGCGTCGATTACTACGCGCTGCCACCTCGGGTCCAGTGTAAGAGGGGGCGGCGGACGACCCCGAGTCAGCCGTCCTTGGACCCATTTAGGGGGGCCGGAAGAAGGCATTATCTTCCCTCTGCCAACGCCCAGTGCGCCTGCTGCGGGCCGGGTGAGCGGACGAGATCTCCCGCTCTCTTTCCGCAGCCTCCTTCTGCGACACGACTGTTTCGCAGAAGGATACCACCGCGTCCCAGGACTCCTCGCTGCCGACCATCGGCTCGACCACGCCGGCAGCGACAGGTCACTGCCTACTCCTGAGATGAGGGCACGGCGAGGCTCCTCCCAATAGGCACATGACCTGGGTTAAGACATAGGCTACTTTTCTTCTTGGATCGTCGACGAACTCGCTGGCAACAGCTAGTCCAATAATAAAAGAATAGGCAACGCCAATATGCCGGCCGTCTCTTTCTTTATAATAAGATTCCCATATTAGTGTGTATGTAAACACATTACATCGTACAATGTCACATTAGTATTATTTATCGAGCGCAGAGCTCTAACCGCCCGTCATGCGACACGTCCGTCTGTCTGGCTTGTTATTCGGGTCTAAGACAGAAGTAATAAACGATTATCTATCTTTTCATAGATGATTACTAGAGATCGGATATTCGGATGCATATTCACCTAAAGTTTGAGAGTTGATTAGTATGGAGTGCGCTTCGGTACTTTCGGGAAAAAGTGTCGGTTTCCAGGACTGACAAGAACTACTCTTTTGTACTGTGTATTCCCGAATAAATATATTTCATTTTAGAATAAAAGATTTGAAGAAATATTAATAGTGTTTTTTAAACGTGTTATATTTTCCAACAAAATTCTTGCCTAGTTCTAAATAGATAGGAAATATTTTTTATACTTAGAAATACAAAATTGTATACCTACACACTGTTATTATATGAAACCCCGCGATCCCGGAATAAAAATATATTTTAAGAAGCCGTTTCCATACTTTGTATCCTTTGCCGGGAAAAAAACGTACTTTAGGTAAATACGAGTATGCATCCGAATATCCGATCTCTAATGATTACTGTTCAGTTATTGTTCTATTTCTATTATTAAACTCTCCTGTCACAGAAATATTGTACTGTGCAATATGAAAGAACACAAATTGGTGATAGATTCTGAGCATACGGCTAGTTTAGCCAATTGATCAGGTTGAAATCAAACAGCATTCATTCAGTCTAGTCTTTTCAATCTGCCTAGCCTTTTCCCAACTATGTTGGGGTCGTTTTCCAGTCTAACCGGCATTTTAATACCAGTATTTTACATGGAGCGACTGACCTGACCTCCACAACCCAGTAACTCGTTAATAAGATACCCCCTTTCGGGCTTCTGACGACCTGTAACAACTTTCAAACATCCACGAATAACAGACATTCAGTCTAGTCTTTTAATCATGTGAAATCTGTTATACATATATAAGTCTCTTTAGAATATTTAAGTTAGGCAAATCATAAGAAAGGGAATTACAATAAAACACATAAAATGACACCATTATCATGCATCCACATGACATGAAGGTTTTATTGTAATTCCCTTTCTTAGGGCTTAGGAATAATTTATTGAACTTAATGTTACTGCATAATCAGCCTATAATGTTCCCACTGCTGGGACACAGGCCTCCTCTCGGTGAGAGGGAGTCGGCCGTAATCCACCACGCGGGCCCAGAGCGGGTTGGTAGATATCACATGTCCTCTAATATTTAGTTCTAGTACATGCCGGTTTCCTCACGATGTTTTCCTTCACCGTTTTGAGAGCAGTGGTGATGAAATAATTTACACAAAGTAAAGCGCCCGTCTATGACTTACTAGAGAATGGGCAGCAGCGTTCTCTATGCATTTTAACACCATACTGCGATCGCCAACCCCCCTGCCAAGCGTGGTGATTATGGCAACCCGCCCCTTTGGGGGAGGCCAATGTCCAGCAGTGGACGTCTTTCGGCCGAAATGATGATGATGATGATGAAAGCGCCTGTCCGGGTTCGGGCCTACGACCTACAATTCTCACTGGGCCACCACTGCTCTCCTGCAGTAGGTGCACTTGAAAAACCTTAAGAAAACTCCTTCCACCCTGAAACCGCTGTCGCTTATACCTTAAGCAACTCACACAGGACGTAGCGACATACGATACGGTATTTAAACACGCTCCGATACGCGTCTGTGATGGTCTGTCCGTCTCGCTTACTCGACGCTTATTGCTCAGTAAATAGAACTGTAATAAGCGTTGTAATGTATTAACTAGTTCATTTAGTTTGTTGACTATGAATAGGAAAAGTGGCGTATAGGAACAAAGCATATGACAAGTTTTTTGTATTTTTACAGACTATTCATAAAATTAATGTTAAAAACGTCTTTTCTTGTAAGCGCGTTTCATGGTTTCCTGTCAAATTTTAGGCATGTTTTTCTGCTCTGATATTCATGTTTTCTGATACCCAGATTTCTCAAGCCCTGAAAAAAATTTTTTAAGTTTAGATAATTGTCTGTTTCACCGCCTGATTGTAGCAAACATTGCTTTTCCTAGCATAGATTGTTATTTAGCACGAGCCGCTCATATATTAATAGAATAATTTGGTAACCTGAATATCGTATTTTTTTTAGCAATTAGGCCTTAATAAATTTACGTAGTGTCATAAAACGAAACCCTGTGGTTTTCAACCTTTTAATAAGACATATGCAACTTACAGATATGCGACAGATTACGACACATGCATGTAAGAAAACCACCAAAAATGTAACCTATAATAAAAATAAAATATTATAAAGATGCTTTTCCAGGTGTAAGTAATTAGTACACCAAAGTGTTTGTCGGAGTGCGTCGCTCTATCTCGAAAACAATCTGCGTTGTTGTGGCCACCCTCAAATTATAGGGGAATTACTGGACATTGCACTTGGGTGCTACCAAAAGTTGGGACTTAATAATTTAATATGAACAAAAAATAATAATACATGATTTAAATTAACATTATTCTTGAATGGTGAAGAAGTTCCCTACTTTGCGATTTTCGTTAATAAAACCGTGTTTAAAACATCTTCTTTCGACTTCGAGTCGATGATTTCCACGTCCTACATTGTTAGATAGAATAGAATAGAATATCTACTCTTTATTATACAATGTACACCATAAAAACAGAAAGATAAAAGATTTGATACGTACGTTTTTTTTGTTTGTTTTGATTTGTTTTTTCTTTGTAGATTAAAGACTCGTGAAGACTGGCACGACACCGCGGGCGCGACACTCAGCGCGACGCTTTCCATGAAGATTGACAAGACTTTTTATAGAAATTGTGCTACTAGTGTCACGTCGCCCCCCTGTCTGCGGGAATCTTAACCGGTGAGTACATTCTCACAAAAATAAAACTCTTCTATGTTTATAAACAAATTTAATTACGTCATGTTAATAGCCATAATTACATTGCAACTCCACGAAGTTCTCGTTATAATATCAATAAATATGGACAATAAATATAGGCATTAAACACATGCACACACACACACCCCCACACACACACACACTCACACACACCCCCACACACACACACACTCACACACACCCCCACACACACACACCCCCACAAACTGTCACACACACACACACACACACACACACACCATCAGTCACTCGCAATTGTAGCACGTTGACAACCTTTACTATGTGATAAAATGGCGGTCCTGGAGTTCTAAAATACAGGCCTAGGCTTAGTTTAGACTCCAGATCTCCCACAAATCACAAAATATTTTCTAAATACCTGTCAACTATATGTATAACTAGTATAAGATGTAATTTGTGGAGATAAATAAACATAATTTTTATTAATTATCATAAAATTAAAAAATATCCCAAATCTCCCAAATCCCTATTGACAGTACTCTAACCAACAGAAAACGTAAAATTTGAAACGTAGTCACACGCATCTGCCGTCCGTCTTCAAGTAGCAATTATGCTGAAATAACAAGAAAACTGCCATTTTAACAACTTTCTTTTTGTATTGACGTATTAATGTTTAAATTTACAGATTATTACACTAAATGAGTTATTTCTTTACATCTCTGTTTTAAATGCTGATGTATTTTTATATGTAGTAGTTAATGGTATGAATTATGGGCTTACATAATTATACGGTGTAAAGGAACATTTTTATTGGCTCTATTCCCCGGGTCGAGGTCGCAGCCTGGGGTCTTGACTTTCAAAAAACTCGCCTCCAAAAATGTACCTACACTACCAATGCCTTTTGGAATAATTTAATTTAAAAACACGAATTTTCTTAAAAGCTCTTTATTCATTGTTACACCAATTCAATTAGATTTAGCCACTTGTCAAATAAAAATACACACATGACTCCACAAACACACAATCCTATCACAACAAAGTATACAATCACAAAACAAACTATCCAGTTACGACCTTATTCATTTCCATTCAATCTAGGTCGCGAGAAAGAGACTGAATCTCCGGACTCGATACGTCAAAAAGAGATAGGTGTATTTCTCGCATTGCGTAGTGTAAAAAGGCGTGTCTAAATAGATAAGTTGTGACGTAGGGATGGCATCCGAACTTGTTTTTATTTACATACGTTACGGTCGAATAGAAAAAGGTAGTTAATTAACTTTGTTGTTCTATTGCAGTGAGTATTTTGATTGATTGCTGTTTACTTTTTTATTGATAGTTTGCTTTTATCTGTTTCATTGGTTGTTGTTTCTGTAGGTAATGTAGATATAGTGTCTAGTATGATTATTTCATAATTATGATATCCTGGAAAAAATGGTCCTTTGAGATTTTTTTCTAAGGACTATTTGTTTCGTGTCGTGTTTTTAATCCTATATTTAACGAATCGTAATTTTATTACGCTCACAGGTTGCCAATAAGTGAAAAAGAGGGCGAAACCTGATCTGCCCTCAAAAATGTCTCCATGACTGAACACTTTAAATCTAGTTTGTCAAACACAACATCTATAACCATTCAAAAGCAATAAGGCAATAAATAAATTAAACACTCCCCCACTACATACACCATTTACTTAATAAATTCCAAATAAACTGACAAAAAAAAAACTATAATTACGAGCAGAACCTCTACCAATTTACCAGAACACGTCCATTACGCCGCCATTACTCTTCCACCGTTATTTTTTCTAGTCGACATCATAGTTTTTTCCACTGTCCACGTGCTACGACAAAAAGATCGCTCAACCGCACAGTGTGCAGCTTGATACCAGTCCTACTAATTGATTATAAATTACGGACTTTTGATAGCGCTACACTGTTTTTTGAAGTGTCTTCAGGCTTAAATACGTTTCTTTTTGTAATTTGGGAATGCTTGGGGGCGAAAGGACCACATTCTGTTTATTTTTTTGTAGTGACAGTTATTTTACTGTTGACGTTTTTGGGGATTGACTGTAGGTGGCTCTCATTGGTATTTGTGTATGACGCTGTTTTGTAATTAATTTATGATTGTAAAGTCGTCAATTCTAATTCAAATATTTTGTAACCAAAATTAATTTTGTCTCTGAAAATCATTTGACAGCTGTTGGCTTAACACGAGAACCGTAGAGAAACATTTTGTCGACGGGAGAGTAGACAAAAATGACGATTCCGTGTAGACAGTAGAACATTTTCTGTAGACAAGCGATTTCTTGCGCTCACTTGGTCAATGAGTGTATTATATTATATTATGTAGTATTAACTCGAGCAGCAGTGGTGGCTCATTGGTAACGGCTCCGACTTACGAGTTTGCAGGTCGTGGATTCGAACCCAGGCAGGCGTTTTACTTTGTGTAAATAATTTCGTAGCCATTGCTGTCAATACGGTGAAGGAGAATGAACCGGTGAAGGAAACCGGCATGCGGCATGTCTTTGAACCAAAAATTCAAAGACATGTGACATCCACCAACCCGCACTGGGCCTGCGTGGTAAATTACGGCCCACTCCCTCTCGAAGAGAGGAGGCCTGTGTCCCAGCAGTGGGAACAATATAGGCTTATTATCCTGAAGCGGTTTCTATTCTACAGTAGAATAGGAATAGAAATCGTCATGCCAAGCCTGCAGTTGACTTTGGAATAGAAAAAAACGAAAGCCGTAAACGCTGTTCTTTCAGGCTCTGTTTTGAAAGAGTGAAACCATAACTGCTGGAATCCAAGAAGAAACGAGCCTCTGCTTTACCTTTGAAGGAAGACACTGGAGTATCTTTCAAAATCAATATATTTTATTTCACATAAACCTACATGGGCACTTATGAAACGTCAGAAGCTAGGTGCACGGTTCCAATTGGTCGTTTCCTATGGAGAAGAGCCGGCAAGAAACTCCACGGTTACTCTTTTAAAAATAATAGACCTTTACAATGTTTTCAAGTTACAGTGTTAATAGGTATCGGAGGACAGTGTAGGCCCGTCAACAAGTACCAGGTACTTATCAAAATAGAAAATGGTCTACAAATCTACAGTCCATTAAGCCAACAACGTTCCCATATTAACAAAACATTAAAAAACAAGTGTGAGTCGGACTCGCGCACGAAGGGTTCCGTACCATTATCTATAACAATGAAAAAAAAATCACGTTTGTTGTATGGGAGCCCCCTTAAATATTTATTCTATTCTGTTTTTTAGTATTTTTTGTTATAGCGGCAACAGAAATACATCATCTGTGAAAATTTCAACTGTCTAACTATCACGGTTCATGAGATACAGCCTGGTGACAGACGGACAGACAGACAGACGGCGGAGCCTTAGTCATAGGGTTCCCGTTTTACCGTTTAGGTACGGAACCCTAAAAACAATTATATAAAATATTATTAAAATAATAAAAGTTAGAATTGCGTAGCTAACAGTAACCAGCCAACAACACTCCCATTAACGAAAGAAAAATGATGCTCAATCCATTCCATCTAACTAAGTCTCACTAAATCCAGAACCGCCTTCCTAAACACTTCAATCATAACTGTAACAAGAAAATGTCCAATTTAACAGATTTTTTTACTTCTCCAATCATGCCCTTATTAAGAATCCACGATCAATTCCGCAGCCTCTAAGCAAAAACATCTCGCGATCATCTGTCAACGGTCACCTGTCAAATTAGCCTTCAAGACATTTTAATTTGAAGTTTTTAGCGTTTGCAAGCTTATAACTTTGGTATTTGGTATCTTGGACTTTAACATATTTGTTTTATTGCTATATGATTGGTTAGATTTAAAAAGCCAATTAATTGTGAGAAGCAGATGTTTGAGGTTAGGTTGATCAAGGTGCGTTTGTGACGATTGGTCACTTTGTTGAACTAAGATTAATGTTCTGTCAAGTGTGAAAGAATAAGGGCGAATTTTACCAATGAAACTGAACGCGATCAGCACATAAACTACGTTCAAGAGCTTTCATTGTCATTATTTTGTTTGGAATATTGACACTAACAGCTCTTGAACTCGGTTTAGATGTGCTGAACGCGTTCAGTTTGATTGGCGAAATTCGCACTAAGAAGTATGGGATGTTGGTCTGAAAGTAAAAGTAATGTTATAGTCCACGTAAGAAAATAATCTATGTCAATTGAAGAGCATGGGACTAATGTATTCGTCTTAGAACAAGTTGGTATTATTAAAACGACTAAATTAACTAAGTCTACGTCTACGTCTGTCTACAGAGAATTGAATATCTACCTACCAATTACAATTTTCTTCAGATACTTTACTGTCTCCTAAGATACAGGCCATCCCTAGTTTAGGAGACAGGATTTTAGTTTTTACCCGACTACGGCGAAGCAAAGAGGGGGTTATTGTATGTATGTTCATCTGTACCCTCATTACTAGAAGTAATGAGGGAACAGATGAACTTGCAACTGCTTGTCATAACTTTTATTACAGATGTTCTATGTCACGAAGTCCGTTTGGCTATGAATGTTGTCAAGCGTGCACATGCACATTGTTTTTGTGTGCGTAACCTCGAGAGCGCTCAGTGTCGATCGGGACACGGTCCGGATCAGTAGTGGTTTTTAGTTCGCGCCAAATTGTTTCACGGAGTAAGGTCAGCATGGCAACAAAACGAAGAAGAGTTGTCCATAGTGAGGTAATATTTATTTATACGTTTTCAATTAAAATGTTATACAAAGATACTTAACATAGCAATAGAAGTATTTATAAAATGAATGTTTTTTTGTGTTATAAAATGTTTATATTACTTAATTATTTTGATTACATTTTGTTTTAGGGTCGAAACATGATAGCTAGTGTTTATCATTTTCTGCGAGAAGAATATGAATTTACAAAATCATTAATGGAACTCAACTGTGATTTGTCTCATTTACGAGACATTACACGCCGTACAGCTGAAGCTACGGGTGTGAGCCAAAAAACAGTTCAAAGAATATTAAAAGAAGAGAAGGAATTCTCATCCACTATCCAATATTTTTGTATTTATTGCAACCTAATCTAATTTATTTACAAAATGTATATACTTTTAAAACCAAAATTTTATTTAGATTATTAAATCTCGACTTGAATATATATCAGATTTTTTTGCTAACGTTACCTACTTTTACACACACAAGCGCGCTTGTCGGGATACGTCACTACTACAATCAAAGCCGAACGGACTTCGTGAAATAGAATATCTGTAACATAGACAATTTTTTTTTCCTTGTGTTAGTTGATTAAGTCTTAGCATGTAACTAGTATACAATCTGTGTCTATGTATATCTTTGGATCAATAAACTTATTATTTATTTATTTTTATTTATTTATAAATCCAATACTCACATTGTTTAATTCAATAAATGTATGTATTTTCATTTTGAATTTAATTAACTTCTTTCTTATCGTTTGACCAGGGGTCCTAAAATGGACGCTTTGGCAGACAGTTTTTATGGAGTTTCGTAAAATGGTCCACAAATTATGAATTGCTATAATGAAGTGTAATGTCAAATAACAGCTGTCAAACAGATGAATTGCGGGATATGAATTGTACAGACGCCAGCACATCAAGCTACTACAATCTGTCAAATTTATTTAATAGATTTTCAACTTTATCCTTACAGCTATAAGGTTCAAGGTTGATTGGGAAAATTTGACAGTTTCGGGTAGCTTGACCTGCTGGCGTCTGTACATAGCAGATCATGTTATGATTCGGCCAAAGCGTCCACCGGTCGAACATTTTCTATGAAAAATTCAAGGAAATTGTTCTACCGGTGTCGCGTCGCGCGACATGTCGCGCCAGTATGTAGAAGCCTTTACGATGAACTCTAATATGATGCTAAAATTATTCACAGACGGTCAGAGACAGTCACAGACGGACACAGGGCAGACCAACCAGGGTGCACCAGACTACCCAGATCGTCAAACCCCGGCGCTTTAACAGGATGACATTACACCACCCACTTGCCTCGTCCCTTATTACCTAAATGATCGAATATTTTTTCTTAAAAACGTTAATGTAAAATTCGTGGCTAAATTACAGTAAAGTAGAAGCCAGCCCCCATATGCAAATACGTGCACTCAACAGGACAGTCGTGTACAAAATAACAGAGTGTGTAATAACACTGGGTGCACGGCGCATGCGACTGCCACGCGCCTGCATTGATTTTAGGGTTGCCAGACATCAGCGGAAACTTACTACAATAATTATTCAGCTAAAATACTGTTATGTAAAATGTTACTTCTGAGTTCAACTTTTAATAGCATCATTGTCAGCATAATTATGCTCACTAACTTTAATCCTCAGATACTCTCATCACCTTGAAAATTCAAAAGATCTTCTCCGTTAAACTTTTATTTCAGTTAAACTCTCGTCAGTGCTGCCGCAGTGTTTGAAGACTTAGGGCCTTCAACCAATGCGTCTTGCTCGTTATGACATACGGTGCCGAAACGTGGACACTAACAGTCAGGCTCGTCCACAAATTCAAGGTCACTCAGCGTGCTATGAGGCGGGCTATGCTCGGAGTTTGTCTGAAGGATTAGATCAGGAATGAAGTTATCCGGACGAGAATCGAAGTTACCGACATAGCCTACAGAGTAAGCAAGCTGAAGTGGCAGTGGGCTGGCCATGTTTGTCGAAGGACCGATGGCCGGTGGAGCAAACGAGGCCTGGAGTGGAGACCGCGTATCGGCAAGCGTAGTGTGGGGCGCCCCCCAGCTAGATGGACCGACGACCTTAAAAAGGTGGCTGGGACAGACTGGATGCGGAAAGCGGAGGACAGGTTGTTGTGGGCCTGGGAGAGCCCTACGTCCAGCAGTGGACTGCTATAGGCTGAGTTGATTGATTGAAACTCGTCAGATCAGTTTTACGTTAATGTTTAATTTAATGTCTGAAACTATGTTAACATATGCAGCCATAATCTCTTCTGAGGGTCATCAGTTATCCTAATCCTAACGATCACATCACACTAATATTACAAAGACGAAAGTTTGTGAGTGTGTTTGTTACGCTTTCACGCCAAAACGGCTGAATGGATTTGGCACATGAGTTAAGTAGCACATGACCTGGGTGAGGACATATAATACGTTATATCCCGATATTCCCTCGGGATCGAGACTTACGTGGGTGAAACCGCGGGGCGCAGCTAGTCACTTCACACTAATATTATAAAGGCGAAAGTTTGTGAGTGTGTGTGTGTTTGTTACTTCTTCACGCTCAAACGGCTGGACCAATTTTGATAAATTTTTGTATGGAGGTAGCTGATACCCTGGATTAACAAATAGGCTACTTTTTATCCTGATATTCCCACGGGATCGTGACTTACGCGGGTGAAACCACGGGGTGCAGCTAGTAATATTATAATTGCGAAAGTGAGTTTGTTTGTTTGTTACGCTTTCACGCTAAAACGGCTAAATGAAATTAGATAAAGTGTGGCATATAGGTAGACCATGACCTGGATTAGGACATAAAATACTTTATATCTCAATATTCACACGGAACCGAGACATAAGCGGGTGAAACTGCGGGCAGCAGCTAGTTTCCTATAATTATCTCACATCCTTTTACTGAAAGCTAATCTTCACTTATCATCAACCAGTCTTGAATAAACGAAATTAAATCTCCATCTAATATGTCAAAATATCCAGCGCGTATTTTGTTAATCATTCTCTTCATAATTAAGATGAGGCAACCCTGCCCACAATGAATTAAGATTAATGCTACCTGCGGGATAATAAATTACCTGAATGTACTTTCTGCTTCACACATCCCTGTCGGATCTAATTATGTTGATAGATATTGCAAATTTTATTACATTGAGGTATACGTTTTTTTCTATATCTACACTGTTAAGTAGGTAATTACCCATGTAGTTGCCAAAGAAATTGGCAAGAAGTTCTTTTTTACATGAAATAAATATTACTTGTTTTCAAGCCTCGAGGTATTTAATGTACGTGTGTCTTTTTAAATTGAGTTTTCTTGAACCCAAAGGACCATTTTTTTAGTAAGAGTCATAAAGGAGCTCGTGGCTAAGGAATAACAGCCGTACGGGTCGATCTATCCGGTTAAGCTGCGCTTGCCGGGGTTGGTCCGTGGATGGGTGACCATGTATCTTTACGTACTGTGACTCCTCCGTGCCGCGGAAAGCACGATAAGCCTTAGGTCTCGGCTGTCAGTCGTGGATCTTTGACAGTCGTTACGAGTCGTCAGAAGCTCGAATGTCTGACAACCAGTCTTGCCAAGGAGTATCGCCCACCAGATACTGGGTTGTGGAGGTCAGATAGGCAGTTGCTCCATGTAAAATACTGGTTATTCCGCTAAACTGGGAGAGACTGGAAGCCGACCGAGTTGGTAAAAGGCTAGGCAGATTTTTTTTGGTTTATAAAGTTGGTCCTTTAATGCTATGAAGTCTTGTTGTTCTGAGGTATAATTTTTTTCCAGTGTGATGTTATCAGTGTAAACTACATA
This sequence comes from Tiliacea citrago, assembly GCA_963921375.1. Classification (NCBI taxonomy): domain Eukaryota; kingdom Metazoa; phylum Arthropoda; class Insecta; order Lepidoptera; family Noctuidae; genus Tiliacea; species Tiliacea citrago. Next base: position 11,706,311 of record OY992804.1, read on the forward strand.
CTACTGTTTTTAGTCCCTAACCAATACAACATAAATACTTCAATTTTTTGTTAAATTTTTTAAGTCTTCCTTAACCTTTCTAGGCAGGTAATAAAATATAATTAAAACTTAGTAGAAGTACCGAGTAATTGGGAGCAGGTGCCGATAGGATTAATAGAAAATTATTTGAATGTTTAATTCAATTAATATTAAGTGCATTATTATGCATCGGTGAAAGGTGAATGGTAATTGAGGAATCGAATACTATTGTCGTGTGGTTTTGACTATGATTTGATTTGACCGCACCCTTTAATTGTAAAAATCTTCAGCAGTCACCTTTTTAGGGTGCCGTCATTAATCGGTAAGGAAGAATTTATATCTAAAGAATGTGAAGTGCGACAGTCATAAAGGTACTCCCTAATACTTATTTGTAACTACATATTGCAGCAAATACCTAGGTTTAGTGTTTAAGAGCATCAAGGCAAAAAGGGGTGATTAAAAAAGGGTACTTCTTTGTGACAAGATTTCATCCATATCAAATTTAAAATTCATATTTTATTTCTTTTGGTCATCCTCATCTTTGATTGCTTTTATATTCCCACCACCAGTGGTATGCAAACTTTCAGGAAACATTATCTTCTCCTAGTGTACGACTTCCATCTTTTTTTATACCAAAACCATCTGATAGTATCCCAATAGAAGGTCTAGCCTAGAAGTGATCTAAACCAAACCTCCAGGTTACTACATTCGAAATACGAACCAACTCCATTATCTGTTGGATTCACACTTACTAGTTCGACAACTTAAGATAACATACTCCCTTGTACCATCCCAGCAGTACTATACAGAGCACAAAACGAGTTTACCACCAACCTGGCAAGAATTTACGAGTCTGTATTACGTCAAATTATTATTGGGGACCGGGTGAAGCCACAATTACTCGGCGACTCGGCCAAATTGCTGGAGATATTTATTGTTTTATTGCGCGCGCGCACTCATTTGTTAATGAACGGAAGTTTGAAAGTGAGTTTATGTGGATGATGTGATTGTTTTAATTCGTGTATTAAGTTTCAATGTAATCTAGTTTTCTTTAACAATAATATGTATGTATTACCTGCATGTATTAAATGTTGTCTCGGTTAAAGGCTGTGGGTTGGTCATGTACCCTATTGTAGAACATAGACCTGTTACATTCAAGCAGATGGCCAAGGAGACCATTTTTGCATTCACGTTGTTGCGCCTAGTGCCAATCATGAGTCTGGGTATTTGAGCTAGAACGATTAACTTTATTATTTACTAATTATATGGCTTTTTTACCTAAGTAAGTGCTATCATTTGCACTACCCATAATTGCATAGGTACCCCAGAATGATACCGATTTGTTGTAAAACTTATGCAAAAATAATCCTGACCGAAGGACCTCTTGCTTTCCGTCGTCCTCCGTATAAAAAAGCTGTTACTTAACAAAACGTTGGGCTGTATCATTAGCAGCTATAATTTCGATTGCTAACTCACGCGCAAATATCTTGGTTGCTTGACACAAAGACATTAAACAGTTACTGGGTTCTGGATACATTTGAGGTTTATGATGGTTAATGAGCAGAGTATTTCATGGTTTCTGGCATAGAATAGAACACTAATTTATTTATTTTATATGGTAGCTTTAATCAGGAAACGCACAATTTTGTAACACGCAATTATCAAAAAAGTTTTCGAAGTTTTAATTAATTTATTGTTTCATTCTAAACACTTCAAAAATATACAATACACAGCAAAAAACAAGTACCTATAAAAAAACACGTTCCTTTTTTCTATACCTATATTTAAAATCAGATTAATTTAATATACATTTTTTTTGAACCGAAAGCGCCCAAAGCTCGCTGCCTGCGCCCACGCCGGGCACACGCATCGCACCTGCGCGGGCGACACACATGGCGACGATTTACGTTAATTGTGACACTATTAACATGAATATCACTGATATTGGTGACGTACGAGCGGTTTATAATGACAGCGTTGGCGTGTGTGGTCTTTTTATTTTATGAGCGTTATGAATGAATTTTTTCTGTGGAGCTTCAGATTGTTCACGGAGAAAGATCTCATTTTTTAATTTACATCTGTTTTGTTGTCGATCAAGTTCTATTAATAAAACTGACTTTAGTTCATGACCAAAGAAAAAATTGTTAGCTCCTCTATCTGAAGCATAATACCTGTATAATGTTCTCACTGCTGGGACACAGATTTCCTCTGTGTTAGAGGGAGCGGGCCGTAATCTACCACGCAGGCCCAGTGCTTGTTGATGAATGTCACATGTTTCTAATATCTTGATTTGTAATATCTTGATTTAAAAGAGTGTCCTTGGAGTTTCTTGCCTGTTCTTCTCCATAGGCAAATAGCTTCAACATTCTGACTAACTGACCGACTCTCTGACAATTAGAAAAAAAGAAAGAAAGAAAAATGCGTTTATTGGCATTACAGTAAAAAAGAAATACACCTTATAACTATAAAAACAGAAAACAATTATTATAATGCCATAAGGGCCTCAGCTCAGCATAATGTCAGATGAAAACACAAAGTGTACCACCTGACGCTGATTTTCAGCTGCAACCCACGAGTGCCATACGCTAGAATAATAAACACATAGAGAAGATTGTGTCCGTTTTTAATTAATTAAGAGAATAAATTAACAATATAAAAAAAAACTCATACAAAATAAAATTAAATGTTGTGACATACATATGCGTGTGTGTTGTGTTGTAATTAATGGAGAACTAAAATAAATATCCAATATCTGTGTATTACCTACATTAAAAAAAATATAAATACCTTCAATGCAAAATCGTGTGACTGCGTTGTTCTTCTATATTATGAAACTAGTTTTGATGCGGTTTTCATTACCATTTAAACTATAACACAAATTAAAAAAATAATTGGTTAAATTGATAAAGTCGGTAAAATTGATAAAATTGGTAAAATTGATCAAATTGATAAAAGGAGGATGGCGAGTTTGGACCCACATTATTTATAAATTAACGGAGTGTCATTCACTTGCAAGTTAATATTAATTATAATTAAAAGTTTGTAAGAGGATTATATAAAAAAATATTGAGTCGCTAGGTGATGGGAATTGAAAGTTAGAAAAGATTATAATTTACTAAAAAATAAGTCATCATGCAGTTATGAAACGCACCGTGTTTCGTGTTCATTCCAACCTACATAATAAATGACTTACGTTCTTACATTTGTAGACGTTTAAGCTTGTAAATGTTTTTTTTTTAATAATCAAAACTTGTAAAATATAAGAAAAACATACCATTTTACTATACAAAAATGTATAATGTTATAATTATTACTATTATTTGTGATATCTTAGAATGGAACGTTATGCTGTCAATAGGGGTTGGCTGTCAGTGTCATTATCACTGTTATTCCATTGTTTGTTTTCAACGGCTAACGTGGGATTTTTATTACTTTCTATGCGATTTTGTGGATTTTTGACGACTTGGCTTTATCTTTGGACTTACTATTCTACATACCGACTTTGACATCTGCTTTTACCTTTGGATTCCGCGTAGTGTGAATTGTCAATTGCGCATTGCCCGATTGCGGAGACATCGTTTGTCCGACGAAAGTGCTCAGGTAGTTGAGATAGTTCTGAGAGATGGGTTTATCCGCGTGATGTAAGTATTGTAATACCAACACATTAGTACTTAAGCTCATTTATTTCTGTAGCATCCCGTGGTGTGGTTTATTTTCGTTTGATTGCAAGACCCGCCCCCTATTACATGGAACTTAAAAACATAATAACCGTCACCCACAGGATGATAAGAAGTAGTCACATTCTTGATTTTTAACCACTCTGACATGAATATTACATTGACTTTAGTGTATTTAATAACTCTAAAACCATGGTCATCATTATTTTTAGATGACTGGAGACGACTATATTTGTCATTCCTGTTGGGAGTTGATAAAGCACAACCCAAATGAAGATTCTGAACATAACACCCGACAGCAACTTGGCCATCGTAATGTGTGCGCTGGGTGTGGAAGATCTATTTAGAGAATCAGGAGCAGATTGGTCCTTAGACCAGAGATGTCTGAAAGAGAAATACAAATATGAAACATTGTGTCTGGATGGATAAGACCCCGTCAAGTATGTTATAGAAAAAAACAATGACTAATAATAATTCTCAATAGTATTTATTATTTTTGTGATTTTTTTGATAACTTTTCTCTTTTATTGTTTCAGCTAACCAACAATGATGAAATTAAGAAGATCAGCTGATACAACACGGCGTTTCTTGTTTTTGGTGTGTAATGACAGTGAAAAACGACATGTGCCTGATGGACTGAGAAAACACATTATTATAATTTCAATTTCTATAGACCCAGAAATGCCAGGATTTACAATTTTCTCTTAGGTGCCAACTTATTTTATGAATTGTATGCTAATGAAAATGCTATATCAACATTTAGTGCTGCACTTATAGAAGAAATTGTGTATTTACTAGCTACTACATTAAAGGCCATCTAGGAACGATCAGTAACAAGATAGAACGAAGATACAATTATTATATCTGTATTTATTATAATTATCATCCTCCTGCCCTTATCCTATTTTTTATCACAACCTTCTGTTTTATGATCATAAATTATTTTTTATATAAATATATTGTTTTATTCAGCAAACCTCTTGTTTAAAAATCCAAGTACATAATAGCCTATAAAATAATGTCTTTATTAAATTGTTTTTCATAGTGGGAGTTCCAGATCTATGTTTGTCTTTTAAGTACGACGGCTAGATATTTATTTATTCCTAGTACCTACACTTTGTTTTCAACTGCTTCGTTGGTCTAGTGATCGTTAGCACGACTGCTGAACGTGGGGCGGGTCCTTGGTTCGATTCCCAAATCAGGCAAGGTGTTGTTGAGTTTGAAATTCTCAGAATCAGCCCGAAGAGAGAATTTATGCCTCGTTAGTGACAGTTGGCTCAGCCCTCGAGAATTAAACGTATGTAACTGGCAAAATATGGGTGTAACGTGTAACACCGCTGCCGAAACCTTCCCACAAGCAGGTACGACGTGACTTTACAAGGAAGGAATATCGGTTGTAACCGGACATGTTGCGCCTATGGGAGTCTTAAAAATACATATTCTGCTAGATATTTAGGCTTCTTTCTGCTTATTTTTTTGCCAACAATGAATATAGTTCCATCCTATAACAATCTAGTCTATGCTAACAGAATTTCATAACTCGTTTTGACCAAGTCACTATAGTTCGTAGCTCACAGACATATTTTTTATTTTGAGTAGATACCAATAACTGGCCAGAGAGATGCAGAACCGCCATGGTAGTGTTGGTAAATATTTCTATTTTCATTGAATTCCCTTTTTAAAAGTAACTACATAATAGATTTAAACAAAATGTAAGCAGGTAAGCGCCCTTAGATTTGTTTTAGGTTATAATCTTCTACCTTGCATATCTTTTTTCTCCCACCTTCTACGACTTACTGTCCATTTGCTTTTTTGCTAGTTTTATATAGTTCTACAACTAGTTATAAGTATCCATACTGTACGATACTCCTATCAGTGGGTCCCATTGTACATGCAACCTCGCCATCCTCCTTTGTAAAATTTATTAAATTCAAAAGTGCCTGTTTAATTGAAATAAATACTTTGACATTGAGTTTGAGTCACCTAGTTTTTTTTTTAATATGGATGACGTGTAAAAGTGTTTGTACAAACCTACTTACAGAAATAAATCATTTATCATTCAGTCGCAAATATATAAGTAATTTGTCTACATAAATCATCAAAGACACTTTGGTAACCGTCCAATTTAACCAATGACTCAACTCCAATAGTCAGTCTTCAGATTTTATCTCTTCTTTTCGATTTAATTTGTACTAGCTGTTCCCCGCGACGTGATCCAGGATTTAAAGTAGCCTATGCTTACGTCCAAATAATGGTATTTCTGTGTGCCAAATTTTATCTAAATCACCCGTTTTAGCGCGCAAGCGTGTTTGTTTGTTACAAACGTTTTCGCATTTATAATATTAAGTTAGGATTATGCATCATATGCATGCAAGACGTGTTCTTTATACCTGGCAAGAAGATTACAAGGTCCAGGAATATTGACAACGTAACAACCTACTGTCACATTCAACGACAGCGAAATTACTGAGTGACATCTCACTCGATATTGAAAATTCCATCCTTCGTCATTATTATTTCGTGATATTGACCACCTTCGTACGTATTTGCATTACGTGTCCCGTCTTTGAGGCTTAATTTAGTCTACTGAAGATAACCAGCAGAATTGGATTTAATTTTCAGCATATAATTAAATGAAACGAATGAAAAACTGAAGATTTAAATAAATCCGCTGTCCTGTCCGTTTGTGCATCATCATAACATAACATCACGCCTGTAATCCCCGAAGGGTTAGACAGTACCTATAATAGTACACCCACATTTCGCCAGTTATGTTTAAGTCCCATGTAATAGGGGGCGAGCCAATTGCCATCAACCGGGCACAAATCCAGACTCCAGGCTGCCACTGACAAATTCCTTATGGAAAATCCCAATAACACTTTGCCTGACCTGGGAATCGAACCCAGGACCTCATGCTCAACAGCCGCGCCTGCGACCACTAGCTTAATGAGGCAGTCGAGACATCATAATACATATTAATATTATATTAATACGTGAAGTGAAAACTTTGTACACCTTTTTTACAAAAATTACGCGGACGTGAAGGACGACCATGAAATTTGGCACAGTTAAACTTTATATGATAACATAACATCACGCCTGTAATCCCCGAAGGGTTAGGCAGAGGTGTACCTATAATAGTCCACCCACATTTCGCCAGTTATGTTTAAGTCCCATGTAATAGGGGGCGGGCCTATTGCCATCAACCGGGCACAAATCCAGACTCCGGGCTGCCACTGACAAATTCCTTATGGAAAATCCCAATAACACTTTGCCTAAGCGGAAACTTTGTACCCCTTTTTACAAAAACTACGCGGACGGGACGGAGGACCGTGAAATTAAGCACAGTTAAAGTTTATATGGAGGAGGAGTCCAATAGCTAATATTTTATATAATATGCATTAGAAATAAATTAATAAAAAAAACATTACACACACTACCATGCGCCAGGGCCTCATGACTTGATGTTATTTAGGTGACAAAAGTGACAGCTTGAGCATGGAATAAGTAAGTTCTTTATAATAGCATGGAATTAGTGTACTCATGGAATTAGTAAGTACTATACACCGTGGAATTGTAATCGTCTTACAACGGCAGCCCACTTCGTGTATCCAATGACTACTAATCATTCATAAATTGCCATGGTGTAAGTAGGGGTCGATTTTAGAACAGTGGGTGTTGTATTATATTTGTTTGTTGTTGTCTTGTTTGTACAGAATAAACAATTTTTCTTTCTTTCTTTTTTCTTTCTTAATAATAATAATATATAATTTATAATAATAAGTATTATAAAAGCGAAACTGAGTTTGTTTGTTACGCTTTCACGCCAAAACGGCTGAACGGATTTGGACTAAATTTGGCACATGAGTTAAATAGCCCATGATCTGGGTTAGGACATATAATACTTTTTATCCCGATATTCCCACGGGATCGAGACTTATGCGGGTGAAACCGAGAGGCGCAGCTAGTTTGTACATCATTACGTTAATTAGGATTCAACTCTGTTCCATAACAGCAATAGATAGTGATAAGTGCCAGAAGGGAAGGGAAGAAAAGGCAGTTAATAATTTTATTATACTGGCTGGTCATTTAGTCACCTGCATCCGATTTTTTTTTTACGAATCGAATATAAGTTTCATTGCGAAAATTGTTTAGTATGACGCGTAGAATCAAGAATCAAATCGCCAGCCTGTATTTTTAATTAATTTCATCACCAAACTACCAACTAATCTCTTAACTTGTGTAATCCTTATTGTGAAGAGCTCGTGAGGGTGGGTGTCAGCAATACCGATACAATTCACTGGGGAGTTTAGTGAAGGGTCTGAACTGTGATCAGTGCAGTGGGAATGAGGGTTAGGACGGGGAAGTTCGGTTAACATTATGATATTTTTGTAGATGATTTGTAATTATGCCCACCCATAGATAAACATAATCCGTCTCTCCACTACTCCAATGATTGCTAAAGGATGCATATCCGGTAGGCTGAACAATCCTTCCATATCCCAAGGGCACGTCTTCCCTACCATTATCGCGCGCCCCGTTCTACTCTCTGATACACAATGGTCTCTGTAGTCTCATGAAACATGAGGCTTCAGGGGCTAGGGTGAATCTTTGGGTTCATTCGAGCAATCGAGTCTGGTTAAACCATGCTGGGGACGAGCATTTCATTCATTCATTCAACCTACAATTTTAATTTAAAATATTTATTAGTGGCTTGTGGACAGAATATTAATTCAAATTTGTTACAGTTGTAATGGCAATCTTGTCATTTTGGTTTAAATAGTTTTTTAATTTTTATTATTTTAGTAATATTTTATATAGATTCTTTTTAATTTGTGAATGTGAGAACGTTGTAGGCTTAATAGAGCTAATTGTAAACCATCTTCTATGTTGTTAAGTACTTGGTACTTGTTGACGGGCCTACACTGTCCTCCGATACCTATTAACACTGTAACTTGAAAACATTGTAAAGGTCTATTATTTTTAAAAGAGTAACCGTGGAGTTTCTTGCCGGCTCTTCTCCATAGGAAACGACCAATTGGAACCGTGCACCTAGCTTCTGACGTTTCATAAGTGCCCATGTAGGTTTATGTGAAATAAAATATTTTGATTTTTGAATTAGACGACGATCTACTTGTTTTATTTGTGTTTTTGATGTGTAACATCCGTGCGTTTCCGGGGGAGTGATTTCGTGAAAACGGACGGAAGTCTGTAACAGGAAGTGACAGCTTGAGCATGGAATAAGTAAGTACTTTTTAATAGCATGGCATTAATAAGTACTATACCAAGGTGAGCTGTGAGATGTTACACATTATGTGACTGCTGTAAGGCTCGCTCGTTTTATTTAAATAACTAGCTGCGCCCCGTGGTTTCACCAGCGTAAGTCTCGATCCCGTAGGAATATCGGGATAAAAAGTATTATATTATATGTCCTAACCCAGGTCATGGGCTACTTAACTCATGTGCCAAATTTAGTCTAAATCCGTTCAGCCGTTTTGGCGTGAAAGCGTAACAAACAAACTCAGTTTCGCTTTTATAATACTTATTATTATAAATTATATATTATTATTATTACAAATACTAATGGTCGCCCACTGGTCGAAAATCGACCCCTACTTACAATCTATACACCATGGCAATTTTTGAATGATTAGTAGTCATTGGATACATAAAGTGGGCTGCCGTTAGACTATATGTTAATCCAGGGTGTCAGTTACCTCCATACAAATTTTTATCAAACTTGGTCCAGCTGTTTGAGCGTGAAGAAGTAACAAACACACTCACTCACAAACTTTCACTTTATTTCTTTTTATTTTCATTAGTGTGATGTGATAAATGATACTCGTAGATAAGATACTCGTATAACGATCCGATATAATGATAAAACTATGCATGAATATAAGGCAAGAACTAGGTAGGTAAGTATTCATAAAGCAACAATTATCCATGGTCCCAATTTTGTATGGAGTTAGCCCTTTAGGGTGGGCCCACGAGCGATTTTCTCGGCGATTTTTGTCAGAATGACAAACGACGAAAAAATCGCATCCTTACTGTTTTTAACGAAATAAAAACCACGAAGTTTAGGATAGTCAACTTACTACATTTTTTTAACTAGTTTCAAAACAGGCCCGCTAACTATAAAGCATCCGTATATAAACCATATTATATGAATGTAGAATCAATGATTTGCTGCACTTTAAATCTAGGACATGCCGGCTTCCTCACGATGTTTTCCTACACCGTTTTGAGAGCAGTGGTGATGAAATAATTTACGCAAAGTTAAGTGCCTACCTAGATCCGAACCTAGGACCTACGACTCGTAAGTCACGGCCACCACTGCTGTTCTCTCGTCTGCAATAGCAGCTTCTACCATTGGAACCTTTGGTCCGTTTTAAAAGTATCTGATGAAATTTAAACAAATGGATCAGAAAACGTACCTGTGAATGCCAATTTGTAGTGTCACACACAAATTGATTGGTCGCGAGTGCAGGAAATTCATATTTGAAATCATCCTATAGATGTTTTTCATTATACAATTGAGGTAAATTTTACAACCTCAATTTTCGTCGATGATTTTTAGGGTTCCGTACCCAAAGGGTAAAACGGGAACTCTGTTACTAAGGCTCCGTCCTCTGTCTGTCTGCCTGTCTGTCTGTCCGTCTATCACCAGACTGTATCTCATGAACCGTGATAGCTAGACATTTGAAATCTTCACAGATGATGTATTTCTGTAGCCGCTATAACAACAAATACTAAAAAACAGAATAAAATAAATATTTAAGAGGGCTTCCGTACAACTAACGTGATTTTTTTGCTCGTTTTTGCTCGATATTGATAACGGCAACAGGTGGACGCTTGAAATATTCACAGAATATTTAATTATATATTCACTTTAAAAATAAATAATTAAATTAAAATAAAACAAATATTTAAGGGGGGCTCCCATACAACAAACGTGATTTTTTTGCCATTTTTATACATAATGGTACGGAACCCTTCGTGCGCGAGTCCGACTTGCACTTGGCCAGTTTTCAATTATAATTTAATAATGTTATTCAAACAAAAATTCTAGAAAAAAGTAATGCAATATAAAGATAAAACCTTTTAAATATAGACGAATTTAACCTGCGGGGCAACCCTCACAGTACCGATGGGTTTCATTTTGACAGTTCAACAACCTTCATTGCGTCATTTACGTTGTTGAGCAGACATTTTTTTCGAACATATGAAGCAATGGATTAGCCTTTGTTTAGATTTCCTTCAAAATCATTCAGATCATGATTGAGAGTGTGTTACGCAATTAGGCTGCTGAACAGGTTTGCGATTGTGGAATTTAACCTGAACAGGGTTGCGATTGTGGAATTTAACCTGAACAGAGTTGTGATTATGGAATTTAACCTGAACAGGATAGCTATTGTGGAATTTAACCTAAACATAGTTGTGATTGCGGAATTTAACCTGAACAGGGTTGCGATTGTGGAATTCAGCCTGAACAGAGTTGTGATTGCGGAATTTAACCTGAACAGGATTGGTTTACACTTTTATCTAAAACTTTTAGAACACTCACTACGCTACGAAACAAAAACTACATGTCATACATATGGCACCGTTGAGTACCATATAATGCCAAGTGCTATGAACCAGAAAATCCGTCAAGTTTCACACGTCCTGCGTCCGTCTGTGTGTTTGTGATGCGTGAGACAGGGGGCGGGTGACAATGCCAGGGCGTGTTATCAACATAAATAGTCTGCAATCACTTGATAGCTGTACAGATTTTTTAACAAATGGATCGTGAAGAATCAAGGTTTTTAATTAGCAATAATCAAAATTAAACGCAGTAGCTGAGTCTCGTTCTTTATTAGAACTTAAGTAGTGTCAGTCAATTTATTGGAGGATCTAATTCAGCAGGACAACTTTAGTAAAATCATTCGCTGAATATTTACCAGCCAAAAGTTGTGTTTGAGTTTTAAATATCGAAAAGAAATAAAACTTTAAAGGCAAAATGGAAACAGGGTGATAGAAAAATAGAGAAAGGAAAGCAAAGAAAAAGCAAGGAAGAGTGAGAGAGACCCGAAATCCGATAATTATATTAAAATCCTAGTGTTAAAAATATGCCCATGATACCTAAAACAGTCGCTAATATACGAAAACTAATCAAACATACTCAAACCCCAATAACTAAAGGAAAGTGTAACAACCAAACACGAAACGGAATCAATCAATCATGCCTCGATCGTGACCACAAAATGTTCCCGATATTTACGTTCAGTTCTAAGCAAAAAACTGCGAGCGACCGGTTACGTCACACAAGCCAATATTTATGAGAAGTACGTACGACATCATATGTACAGATAAGTCATGTTTGGACCGTGGAGGCTGGGAAAGACTCCGCGTTTGGAACACGATACTTGGCTCGGTAAATTGATTTGAGTATCCCAACCGCGGATGCTGGTAGGTAAAGGATTTTTTTAAGTTTCGAGGATGAAGCGGGTTTGTGCCATCATCGGGCACAAGTCCAAACTCCTAGCTTCTACTGAGAAATTCCTCAAAAGGTTCATCTAAGTGCAATAGAAATGTGTGTTGATTTTTATTTCAAAAACATATCGTATATCGTCCATAATTACTCGTAGAAACGGAAGAAATAATTTAATCCATTTTTGGGACCCAAAAAGTTCACAGTCTGGCTGAAGGCTTTCTGCATAGTTCTACTTAAACAAAAGAAAATAATAACATACTTGAAACAAACTAAAACAAACAGACAATTTCCCACTAACGTAGCAATGATCGATCATCAACCACATTGATATTACATCGATATTATACCCCGTGTGCCATCCATAACCTGCAGGCATCATAATTTTAAACAAAATCGTATTAAAATTTGACATAATCGATTATTCGAGACATCGGCATCGCATCATTATTCGATTCAACGAGAGGTGATTTGTTTAACGCGCATACACAGTCTCTGTTTACTTATGTCATTAAATCGATTTTTATTTTGTAAACGATTAGAGGTCTTGATGATTATGTTAATGCAGATTTTTAGGTTGTTAATGAAGTGGTTTGTAGTATCAATGCATTCATTATAAACCTAAATTATCTGTGTAAGCTTTGTGCACCTTTTGAATTGATTAGAAAAATGTTTCTTCAAACTGAATTTCTTTACTGAATTTTCTGCGTTACACACACAATAATAATGAGCTGCTAGAAATAAGATTACTTATCTGTAGGTAGCTTGTCTCGATGTATGATTCAAACCAGGGGGTCTACTCCGAAGCGCTAAACCGAAGTATCGGCCGAATGTTCGGTCGTTTCTTTACTAGGCTAACTATCGCTGAATACGGCAAAAAAAAAGAAAAAAGACAGTCGAAGAGATAAGCCAAAGTCAAAACTGTGACTTGAAGTCGGGTATGGACTCGAAGTCAAAAAATGAAACTGTGGAAGTTATAAAACGGCTGAACATTCGGCCGATACTTCGGTTTAGCGCTTCGGAGTAGACCCTCAGTAGTTTGGTGACTTCGTGACCGATGTCACTGGCACCTGCATTCGTTAAAGAAACAGCACCCAAAAAATGTTAACAAAATTACCATCCACATTATTAGAACTCAGGAAATAATTTCGAAATATCTCGGAGGGAGCTGAAACAAGCGTTTAAGGCTAAATTATTCTAAAGAAGCAATTAAATTTCGGGAAAGAAACATCGGTCCGGTTGACCACCCTGTATGATTAGTTGATAATTTTTAAGTTGGCAACACTTGACGCCTGCGGCTGAGGCGAGCGCACGCGACTGACGCGCGCCCATTACGCACATGCGATTGGTCGACTTCTGTCTTCGAATTTCGAACATCGGTGTTTGAAAATTAAAATAATAGATGCTATTATTAATCTGTTCACACTTTTGGATTAGATGTGGTTAGAACAGAATATGGTATTTTTAGGCATAGATGATAATTATTGAAATGCAAAGAGATTTCTTAGCATGTCAATGGTAATCTAAATTGAGTCGACCCTGAATTTGGCAACGAATTTGGCGCCGTCAGTCTTCAATGCGTAGATAATTTCCATATACATAGATCCCAGAATTGCGTTTATGATCGCCAAGTTTCTATGCAGACTGACACATAATTTCTACGGACGTAAATACATATTTAGATTTTAATGTATGATATTAAATAAAATAAAATACCTTATCCAGGATTAATGATCTATGTAAATAAGCATTGATCTGAATATTCCGAATTAGGTACAAAACCCTTGCTATAGAATGTCACCTACTCAAGGTTGTCTTTTATAGAACGCGTACTTCGAACTCAAAATTACAGAGTTCCCATCCTTTGCAAACCAAGAGTCGTTTTCACAAGTACGCTACATGCATATATAATTAGTACTTATATATATAAGTAGCATTTGCTACCGTGTGGCAGACGCGTGCCGCGTCACGGGACAAAACCGCAGCTTTGCGCCCGCCGTTCCAAATTAGAACCAGGCTGCATTTTAAAGTAGCCATATTTGTAGCGGCACAGTCATTAAAAATTAAAGGTTTGTATTATAAATAAGTTTTCAAAAGGGATCCATATTTAGCACATGTTTTTTTTGGTGTTACCTTTCCAGCTAGCAAAGGTAAGCAGTCAACTTCGCATTTTTTCCGGCTTTCCGAGAGAGAAACAGTTTCTTATGCAACTCTTCTTAACGGCTAACCGCTATGTCTTGATCAATTCACTAAGAAAATGCTGCTTTTCCAGCATTCAGGCTTTCTAAAACAAATATATTAAAAAAACATGTTTTATGAGTGTTACAAAGGCAATAAATATTGAAGAACTTGGCACTCATTAAATATGATTAATTTCATTTTCATTTTCAAATACTTTTATGTACCACTAGCTGCGCCCCGCGGTTTCACCCGCGTAAGTCTCGGTCTCGTGGGAATATCGGGATAAAAAGTAACCTATGTCTTAATCCAGGGTGTCAGCTACCTCCATATAAAATTTTATCAAAATTGGTCCAGCCGTTCGAGCGTGAAGAAGTAACAAACATACACACACACACACTCACAAACTTTCGCCTATATAATATTAGTGTGATAAGAACAATTAACAAAATGCACTTAATTAACCTAAGCTACAAATTGAGGACACTGAGTCTAGCGCTTCGGTTTTCAAAGCTTATGAGAGATAGTTGTAACTGACAACAACATAAACTCGACACACAATAAGTAATTATGAGTACATGATAAAATAACGCAATTGAATTAGTTAAGTTATAATGGAGACGTTCACGAAATGTATGGGCCTTGGTACTAAAATAATTGAAAATTTAAACAGCCTTCTGACCTATATAGGCTGAAATAGGGTAATTATTTTGATGTATTTGGGCATTTAATTTTTTTTTACAGCCGCCCGTTTTTTTTAAAACTAGTGTTGAAAAATAAAATGTTTGCAAGCATTATTTATATTCTAGGTATGGCAGCCCTGTGGCAAATGACGTGACAATGACAACGTCAGTCAGCAGGACTCGGCTTGACATTTACAGCGGATATTTAGTCTGAGTTTACAGCTTTGACTTTTTTCGATACGTTTTGTTATTGCATTGTCATGATAATCAATATTTTTTGTCTTAATTTCATGGAGCTGCAGCTAAAATTATAATAAAATCTCAAAGTATTTAATAGAAACGGAAACATAAGCCACATTTAAATAATTATATTGCATAGAAATGAATAAATAAAGACTATGTGCGCTTTGTTTGTATTGAAACATTTTTCACTTTTTCACAAAAACGGGCGTCTGAAAAAATCTGATTTAACTATAATCGAGTAGCATAATAAATAAGCTTTCTAATAAGGTACAGACGCCAGCAGGTCAAGCTACCCGAAGCTGTCAAATTTTCCCAATCAACCTTGAACCTTATGCTTTAACGATAAAGTTGAAAATCTTTTAAAGAAATTTAACAGATTGTAGTAGATTGATGTGCTGGCGTCTGTACATCACATTAGCGTTTAAAATTCGTCGGATTATTATACCACTTTTGACCTCTCCTTTACTGATTGCATTTAGGTATAACAAAAATTATATAAGCATGACGGCGCAGCAAGTGGCGCCATCTATCTTTGTTACGAAGTTACTGGAATCACCGAAAAGGTCGGATAGGAGTGACACTAGCTGCTGACAGTCACTCTAGCAGAGCGTCGCATCGATGGTTACGTGGCGGCTGTCTTCTGATGACAGAGAAGATGTCAGGGGAGCAGCTGTCGTACCACGTCCACACGAACTGCTATATTCCGGCACAATCCTAATGATATTGAAGCTGCTGAACCACTAATAAAGTAAAGGCTATCCTGCGCCGTTAAGTAAAGTAAGTTCCTGGTCGCACGGTGTTGGAACGTAAAAAGCTTTATGTAAGGAACTTTCTTGTGAATAAACTTCAACCAAGTCTCCAGAACGCCAAAATATTGGTCACCGTTCTCACATCTAGATAATCGCTCCAACCGAGAAGTTTAGACAGCACCATGTGTGAAAAATATTGAACGTCCAACACGCGACCACAACTGACTCTTGTGTTTTTTTTTTGGCATCTCGTAGTTGACCTTGAGAGGTCGTAACTACTTAACCGGACTATCCGGGCGAATTTCTTATATTACTGACTGCACGCTAAGGGCACTCCTGCGGAGTACGAACCTCGGCTTAGGACGTCGCTGGGGGAAGGACAGCAAGATGAGACAGGCTGGATCAGTTCTGGATGATTATTATTGTTGGGGGAATTTAATGCTACTCAGCTGCGGCGCGGGCTGGCAATTCGTCGAGCAAGGGACGGGGGACAATTACGTCGAGGTCTTCGCGTGGAACCTTGGCGACGAGGTCGGAATGTCGGTGTACATGTAGCCCTACTGCTTTCCTGGAGGAGGGTAGGGTCATCGGGGTCGATGAGAGGCTCTCTTGGGTTTGCTAACACAATTGTTCTGTAATTTGGAATCTTTCAGAAAGGTTGTTAAATACAGATCGCTATGCAATAGTTCCTCTTTGAAAGTTTAATTTGTACGAGTAACAATATATGTCATTTATTGCACACCCTAGTGGCAGCCACTACGTACAGACGGAACTCGTAAGTGGTGAGAGCGAGTCGTATGTACAACGCAACCTGCCAGGAAGCTGATATCGACATTTTCAATACTAAATTGAAGAAAATTTTATCTAATGGCTTCTTCGAGCGTAAATAGTCATTTTTCTGTTTTGTGTTAAATATAGTCTAATAGAATTTTCTGTTTTGTTCGTATGATTTATATACTACATGTGGAAACTTGTAATAGGCCATATTATTGTGTATAAACTATTACTTATCTACTGTTGTATCTGTTTAGCTGTAAGATTTCCTAAAAATAAAATAAATAAATAAATGGAACGGTATCTCGACAGGCCTACACTGTCCTACCATACCCATTAACACTGTAATTTGAAAACATTGTAAAAGCCAATTATTTTTAAAACAGTAACCGTGAAGTTTCTTGCCGGCTCTTCTCCATAGGAAACGACCAATTGGAACCGTGCAACTAGTTTCTGACGTTTCATAAGTGCCCATGTAGGTTTATGTGAACTGGTGTTTCAATTGTTTTATTTCGAAGTTCATAGATAGGTACCTATAGCAAATTTTTTGCAGAGGTACTTCTTCTCGTGGCAGAGTTGCTACAAGCTATCTCTCCCAACATTTTAGGAGTCTCAAAAGAACTTAATAACATTTCACTGGTTACTGTATCAAAGGCAGTCGTTACCGGTCGTCAGAAGCCCGAAAGTCTGACAACCAGTCTTAACAAAGGGTTATCGTATTACCCAGTAACTGGGTTGTAGAGATCAGATAGGCAGTCGCTCCAAGTAAAATACTGGTATTCAGCTGCATCCGGTTAGACTGGAGCCAACCCCAATATAGTTGGGAAGGCTAGGCAGAAAATGACTGTGTCAAAGGCCACTCCACGAAATTACTCGAATAAGTTAAACAATGATCAGCAGTATCCTTTAGTGACCACTCATAAACATATACACTGGGATTTATAATAATCTAACCAAATGTGGTGATCGACAAAAAATAATACGGCCGATCATGAGAGACTTATCGTCAATTTTCTTTGATTACTACATTATAAGATAATTATTATAATAATTCCTCTATAGGAACCAACTTAGATTTCCTAGCAGTGCAACTTTGTATCATTGTCCGTCGCTATTAATTCTGCCTTATAAAGAGTTCTGTATAAATGAATTTACCGCTTATTAAAACACTTTGAATTTCACAAGTTACCATTCGACAAGCCCGTTTACATCGTGCGTATTTGTCATGGGAATTATAATGTTTTATTGTTTGTGACGAAATCGTAGCGTGCTTACCGGTACCTACGTTATTGTTTACTACAAACTAAGTTTCAATGGTTACGTAATGTTTTTGTGGTTTTCGGATTGAAGTATTGGTTCCAAGATCAAATTTTTAAAGCAACTCAATAAATGTTACTGTGCCGTAACAAAATCTAGAACTAAAATCAATATTTGATACCGTTAAATTTTTCGCTCGAGCATTTTAACTTGTAAATCCTTTGAAGTCAAGAAAGATTTTGCAGGTGATTTCGCCGCGTGAGAGCTTTTAAATCTAAAACCACTACATAGTACCAAATCTTGTATGTCTGAATGAAAGAGGCAAGCCATGCCACAAAACGCACAAATCAGTACCAAATCCACTTTGCAGACGTTGTAGTAAATCTATAGATTCTTCGCAAAATCGTGGCGTGTCAACCACAATCCCGTAGCCTGTGAACCGACTTATATAAATCTGTATCCACACTTAACACCACGTTCCTTTCTCAATCGAACACGACTCACTTTTTACAGTTTAGCTCCACAATCGGTATCCACCACACAAAAACTACCGAATCAAAATTCTTCAGCCGCATCTTTTATTTATACCCTACGTTTCGACTAACAGGCGTAATTTTTTCCGGTAAACAATCAGTTTTGCCAGAAAAATGCGAGACGGGAAGAAGCTGTAAAAAGATCGGTTGTATTGTCGTCGAAATTTTTTCGCTTCTTGCGAATTCGGTCTCATAAATATCGAGATATGATTGGCGATGGGCTCGGTGGAATGACCGACGCGCGGGAAGGCGGGTACTAAGGGTACAAGATATTGTTGTGTGTTTATTTGTTCATGATCATCCTCCCTTGTCCGATGAGCTATATGAAACAAAAACTTTTGTTGAGCTGAGAAGATTATCCGGCCAACTAGGGTGTTATAGAGACTGATCAAGGTGCGTTTCCTGTTATACATCTGGGCTAGAATATTAATTATACGCGTATAAATTGAGCAGTGGTGGCGCAAAGGTAGTGGTAACGACAGCGATTTACTAGTTGTTAGGTCGTTGTTGGGTTCGTACCCAAGCACTTTTACACTTCACTCGGCACTTTGTGTAAATTATTTTATCACCACTGCTCTCAAAACGGTGAAGGAAAACATCGTGAGGAAACCGGCATTTCCTAGAACCAAAAGTTCGAAGACATGTGAAATTTACCAACCGCACTAGGCCTGCGTGGTGATTTATGGCCCACTCCCTCTCACAGAAAGAGGAACCTTTTGTCCCAGCAGTGGGAACTTTATAGGCAGATGTGCTATAATAATAATTACATTTATTTATTTATTTATCTAATTTGGTGTATGAATTCATCTATACTAAATTCATTATTTTATAAGTTTAAGTAACTATGGTCAACAGTGGTTACTTACCAGATTATGAAATTACCTACATCTGATGGATAATACGAACAGAGTTAAACTATTAATCCCACGTCACCTTTTAACCACCCGCACATCAACACATAATGGTTTTAGAGTATCAAATAAGCTTTGATATTTTGAAGATAATTCTAATATTCTAAAATAACTTCTCCCAACTCACAATCAATTCGAATCACTTCAATCCTTCCCACACACTCATAGTACCACCCCCACCACAACTCCTCAAGGTATTTTACGTACTTGGGTGTGTTAGAAAAAGTCACCGTCGATTGTCTTCAGTTTAGCCTCAAAGGCTCAAACATTGCGAGGAGAGTGTGGGAATGACCTGAGGTCTAGGCAAAAACAACGCCAAACAGTACTCGGAAAATGAAGGATGTTTTGGAAATGTGCGTATTTTTGTAGACAACGTTTATTTAATGCTCGAAAAGGAAGTAAGGGGGGAGAAGAAGTTGAAATACGGAGCGAGGAAAGTCCGGGAATGTCCATTGGTCAAAAGAAGCCATACCTTTGCTCTATAAATGTTATCTGAGCAAAAAGTATGCCACGTGGATCCTTAAAAAGACCTTTATCGTCGACGCGAACTTTGGTATATTCAAAAGAAAACTGTCAAGCTGAATATCAATAATTCGCAAGAGAGGTTAGTTCAATTTAGATTGCCCTTAACATTCTAAGAAGACCATAATATACGACTAGATAGTCTTTCAACTTAAAACAAGATGCGCCAAGACGCCTTCTGCATTCAGTGATATCAAAACCTGTGAAGCATCCTAAACTACTTTTGAATCTTCATATTCTATATTCAAGGAGTCAGCTGATGTAATAGCTACAGCTTCTGTGACAGATACAACCTGAAAACAAAAGCAAAATATGAACAAGGAAAGTCCATCCCATCAAAAAATTTGAACTGCTCGATAAGAATACAAGCCATGATAAAATGTGCATTTTGTAAGACACCACGTAAAGCAAGCCTCTCTCTCTAAAGAAAGCTTCATTACTCCCGCCATTTAGTAAAAGCCAAACGAAGAAGAAGAATATTAAGAAGTCATAACACAATAAAACATTGCGAGGCTCATCAAAATACCAATCAAAATATCGCATACTGACGGACACGGGTACATGTTAGTAAAATCGGCACCGGTCCGTACAAGAACCGGCGTGGAATATTACCGTGCGCACTAATGATGAACTTTTCTGCGCTTTAATTGTGATCGAACAGACAAACAAACATACTTTGACGAAAGCATTAAAACTTATGACAACTGTGTAAGGTTTGGAATTGATTGAGAGGAGGCTGAGTTGATCGAACAGACAAACAAATATACATTCACAGAGGCATTTAACCTAATGACAATTGCATAAGGTTTAGAATTGAGTGAGGGGAGGGAGAGTTATGTTTGCAGCCAATGTTTTGCGACCAACACGATATGAAAAATGTATGAACTCTCATCTCGGGGTATCAAGTAAAAAGTCCCTTATTGAAGGCGATTTTGATCAGCGTAACTTTCTGTGAAGGTGCATCATAACTGGGTAACCAGTCTTCAACAATGACACATAGATTGTTTTGGAGATACGTGTGGAAATAAATTACTTGTTTATGTATACTATTAGCGTTTTCTGTTGTTATTTTATAGTACCTACGGTTGAATCTTGGTAGTATTTTTTTGGATCGTGACCGTGAGTAGACAAAGCTACAGTGCCCTCCAAAAGTTAGTTGAAGTTTTTAATCTTAAGCTGTAATGTGTCATTATGATTTAAAATCCTAGTTTCAAAAGTTTGAACTACACTATAACGTTTTTATTAAGTAATCCAACTGTCTATGATAAGGAATTACCAAATATTTTATTTGACGGCACAGTTTGTTACGGTTTTGTTACGAAGTTACTGGAATCACCGAAAAGGTTGGATAAGAGTGACACTAGCTGGTGTCAGTCACTCTAGCAGAGCGTCGCGTCGCATGGATGGTTGCGTGGCGGCGGTCTTCTGATGAGGGGAGGCGCTCTTGTACCACGTCCACGATGAACTGCTATATTCCAGCACAATCCTAATTATATTGAAGCTGCTGAACCACTAATACCGTGATCACTTCTGGTAAAAGCTATCCTACGCCGTTATATTTATTTTCGTTTGATAACCAGCTTTTAGTTTTCAAATAGTTAAGTATCTTGTTTCCATTTGTTTAATCATCGTACTTCACAGTTTCGTATTTCAAGCCGCCATGTGAAGTACCTAACACATGGCGGCTTGAAATACAAACCTGTGACCCTTTCGAACACATTATCTTCCACTGTACTAACACAAGCTTTAAGTATTTTATTCTTTCTTTCTTTCTAAGTAGTTGTATCTTAAGCCCCTTATGAAAGAGCTCGTCATCGGAGCTATATGATAGCACCAAGTAACATTGTTTGGTACCTACCACTTTCAGACGATAGGTTCCGGTAAAATTGAAAGCTGTTCATAAGAGCAATTCTCAACAAAAGTGTCCCCATCTGAAATATGGGTGCCCTTTCCCAAATACAAGTTAAATTTTATGATAAAATCACATGCAATTATTTACCAAAACATTTTTATTTAGCATAAATAATTGTTTAATTTTAGATTAATGCTAATAATTATAGGTACCACCAGAACGTCAGAAACTATTAAAATGTTTTTTTTTTTTCTGAAAGTTGAATAATTTCAATGTATGCCTTTGAATATCCATTTTTATTATTATTTAATTAATATTAATCAATTGTCTGTTACGAGTAGTTGTCCTTGATACAACTCAATTTTGAGTACCTATCAATTTTGTTACCACGATTTATCCTGATGTAACAAGCTATATTTTAAAGGGAATATTTTTTCTATATTATAATATAACAAGATTCTCATTCCATAGCCAAAATCCCTATCTTAATGGTTGTCAGACGTCAGAGTTAAACCAAAAGCGCGCCGCTAGGTTCTGGGTACCAGTTTGTGGTCAAAGTTACTGAATTTACTTGGTAACTGTTATATTTCATTCACTATTTTTGGGAGCTTAAATTAAGGACGATTTTTTGCGCATCGGAAAGTTCCTAACCACAAAGGAGACGTTCACGAAATGTATGGGGCTTGGTACTAAAACAATTGAAAATTTAAACAGCCTTCTGACCTTTAAAGGCTGAAAGAGGGTAATTATTTTGATGTCTTTGGGCATTTAATTTTTTTTTCAGCCGCCCGTTTTTTTTTAAAACTACTGTTGAAAAATAAAATGTTGGCATCACTAACTACAAGCATTATTTATATTTTAGGGATTTGCCCTGTGGCAAATGACGTGACAGTCAGCAGGACTCGCCTTGACATTTAAAGCGGCTATTTAGTCTGAGTTTACAGCTTTGACTTTTTTCGATACGTTTTGTTATTGCATTGTCATGATAATCAATATTTTTTGTCTTAATTTCATGGAGCTGCAGCTAAAATTATAATAAAATCTCAAAGTATTTAATAGAAACGGAAACTTTAGCCACATTTAAATAATTATATTGCATCGTCGGAATATTATACCACTTTTGACCTCTCCTTTTTGTGACTTAATATTTGTTACTTTTGAACGGTTACGTATTCAATTTTATTACCAATCAGATTATTAGTAACAAAATTGAATTGTTAAGAAAAAATGTAGGGTAACAAAATTAATGAGAACTGCTCATAAAGCTTCCAAGATGACTGAGCTATTTGCTATTTGATAGGCTTCAAGGATGCTGAGTCGAAATTATTTCGACGTATTACAGTTGTTATAGGCAGAGATTTTTTATTAGATGAACAATATACAAATCACTTGCTATAAGTCTCAAATGCTTTTATAATAGAAGAGTTTTATACAAGGAACATATTTGAGAGTAAATCTCCAAACCTAAAATCAGATTAACTTGGTGTTCTTTATCTCTTTCTTTACGTACCACTATCGCAGACATAGACATAACTATGATCCTAACCTATGTTGATGTCTGAGTAGGTACTTTTCGAATAAGTAGAAATAAACTGAGGCGGCGACTTTTAAAGCTTGCTTTGCGCAATAGAATTAGACAGCTTCAGATAAAGAATCAGGTTCAATCTCCTAACATGGACTAGTGATCGAATCACGCAGTGCTAAAGCCATTATGAAATTAAAAATCTATTATCATTGCAAAACACCCAATAGTCAACTTTAAACATGTTTTCACTAAGTTAATTTTACAGTGGCAAAAGCTAAAGAAAAGGTTGTAAAACTTTTCAAGTTACAATTAAAACTATACCTTCGGTAATTCGGTTAAGGTGTCTTTACGTGTAGCATGAAAATTCGTCTTTTGTAGTGGCTGATGCAAACTGGTCGTTCCTTCATTTATTGGCTCCAGGAAGTGGTAATTCTAATGAGTATTGAGACATTCGATTATCGCCTGTGTGGTCCTCAGAATTCGATGTCGAATGATGTTCGAAGTGAAATGCTACCATTTCCTAGATGTATTCGACATCGAATTCTGACATCTAATATAATCACCGTTGTCGTGTGGTCCTTTATCTGCATAATATTTTCCAAAACAATTTGATGATAATGTTAACAAATGGATCAGAAAACGTACCTAGGTAGCTGTGGATGTAAAATTGTAGTGCCACTTAGAAATTGAGTGATTTGATTAGATTTCTTGAATACTTACCTACTACGAGTACTACCCAGTGGTAGCCCGCGAAATTAATATTTGCAGGTCAGTGTCCATAACAAATATGTATGATCTGAACACGTAATTTTCCATCAATAGGCTAAATACCTATCTTTCATGGATTTAACTTGAAGTTAAATCGAAAAGTTAATCCGAAAATTGCCGAATTTCTATATTTCCTTGTCAGAATGCCCCCCCCCCCCCCCTAAAATTAAATCCTGGATCCATCCCTGGATCCTTACTTATGCTCGTACTTGGGTTATATTATCATGGAAAAATGTGCATTTCTAAATTAATCAGTACGTTTTGATGGCGTCTTGTTTTCGTTTGTCATTCATTATGGATTGGTTCCATCCACGTGTGGACGCGGTCGCCGCTAGCGACTTGAGCAGTTGTTCACTGTTTTTGACCATAGTATGGAAAGCATATTTTGGGAGAATATTGAATACATGTATACTTTCAGAACCAGACCGACGCGGCGACGGTCTTCTGATAGATAACGAATACTTCCTTTCTTCCCGTGGGTGTCGTAAAAGGCGACTAAGGGACTTACTAGAGAATGGGCAGCAGCGTTCTCTATGCATTTTAACACCGTACTGCGGTCGCCAACTCGCCTGCCAAGTGTGGTGATTATGGCAAACCCCCCTTTGAGGGAGGCCTATGTCCAGCAGTGGACGTCTTTCGGCTGAAATGATGATGATGATCCTGATGTTCCGGAATTTCCTGTACTATTGGTCTCGTGCCTCGTTGATCTAGTGGTTTCGCTACTGCTGAACATGAGGTCCAGGGTTCGATTCCCAGGTCGAGCAAAGTATCATTGGGCTTTCCCATCTGCAATTTCTCAGTAGCAGCCCGGAATCTGGAATTTGTGCCCGATGGTGGAAATAAGCTCGCCCCCTGTTATAATATGGGACTTAAACGTAACAGGCGAAATGTGGGTCACCTCTGCCTAACCCTTCGAGGAAACAAGTCGTGATGTTATGTTATGTTATTCAACCGTCTATCTATCTTAGGTATAGTCGAATTTGTAATTGCTTTTATGAGCAGGCAGTCTAAATCAAATTTCGAACGCAAGTTCCGCCCCTCGCTACCCGCCACTCCGTTATGTGCTAAACGCTAATGCATCAGTAATAAAGTTGAATATCGCGTGCGCTCTTTGATCGTGTTCGAGCACGAAACCAAATAGCGTAAGTCTCAATTCTTAATTCGTTTATAACTAAAGTAATAATTGATATAGAGAAAATTTTTCTTGTTTTGGGATAATAGACTATATTTTCTTGCTGTGAATATTTATTTTAGACACAAAAGCTAAACAATCTTGTTTGTTTTTTAGAATTATCCTAAAAAAAGACATGATATTTGAATAAAAAAATGATGGAGAGAAAATATTACAATTGCGTAACTGTCTTCAACATGGAAAGAAACAGATCCAATACTCATATACTAAAATTTTGCTTTTATGTATGACTGTTTCAGGATATTGATGCAAATTAACATAAAAATAGGAAGCCACCTCTTAAACCACTGCTGCACTGTTGAAAAAAACAGTAAATTGAAAATTCACTATTATATTTTGAAACTATCTGTCACATCATCAGCATCATCTGTCTAGCCTTTTCCCAGCTACGTTGGGGTTGTCTTCCAGTCTAACCGGATGCAGCTGAACCAATACCAGTATCTTATATGGAGCGACTGCATATCTGACCTCCACAACCCAGTTACTGGGTAGAGATTAACTAAGAATATATGGCCCGCCCCTCCAAAATTCAAAACGTTTGAAAGTATTTGTACGCATGTGTGCGTAATGAGACAGCCGTCAAACAAAAACAAATCACGGATTCGTTGCTCGACTAGTGGCGTCATTAATCGCTCATTATTATTAGTATGGCGCTGCACTAACGTACTCTATGAAAACGACACGTGCGTTGTCTTGCGCGATCGGCTAGTTATGATTAGTTGCCCAACAAATCTGGTAATAACTGAGATATTACGAGTACTTACACACTCAAACACATACAAACTCTTTCGTAAGGATGTGACTACACACATTGAAACAGTCATTTGGAGGGGCGAGCCATGTTATCGTAGTTTATCTCTAACACGATATCCCTTGATAAGACTGGTTGTCAAACTTTTGGGCTTCTGACGACTCGCAACAAGATCTACAAATGACAGCCGGGACCAACGGCTTAACGTGCTTTCCAAGTCACGGAGGAATCTTGGTATGTAACGATGGTCACCAATCCACGGACCAACCCCGGCAAGCGCAGCTTAACCTGATCGATCAAACCATGCGGCTGTTATTACTTAGCTAAAGTTCCTTTAACTAAAACCAAAAACGAAACTATCTGTCACATTGTCCATTGGTTTGAATTTTTTATTGATGTTATACGATTGTCCAATGACATTCAGCCTAAGGGTAGTAAAGTAATAACGAGGTCCACTATATAGTAATAATATCTTTTAGAGGATTGCAGAAAAGAGACAGGTATTAGCCGCACAGTCGGTTTGTCTCTTTCTAGAGAGTGGTCACTAACGCTCAGTCCATTCTCTATTATGTATATGGAGTATACCAACTAATTTATCAAACAATGTATTACAACGAATGGTCTGATAAACAAAGTTTAAATCAAAGCCTGTTCCTCACTCCACAACCCACCTCCCAAAACCACCCAAACCATACCCATCATTGTCTCCTTACACCCATAGTTTCCTCATTAATCAACACACTAACCCTGCGGCTGCCACATTACGGTCCCTTTGACCAACCGTTTACCGACACTGCCATTTTGAGCTAATTGTATGGAAGTAGTGATGTGCCCTGTTCTTATTCAGGTACCGCGGTAAATAGAGGGTTTACTTGGTAAATTATAAGGCTTTAACGTGGGAGGTTTTGGCTTCAGGTTGAATGGGATTGAAAGCGAGAGTGGGGTTCAAAAGTAGAATCTTATTACTGGAACACTAACTAGATATTATATCGTGTTGCCCAGTGACTGGGAAAAGAGGTCTGATAGGCAGTCGCTCCATGTAAAATACTGGAATTCAGCTGCATCCAGTTAGACTGGAAACCGACCCCAACATAGTTGGGAAAATGCTAGGCAGTGACACGTGTTTGGGTGCAAACCTTGGGTTTAGTAACCTGCCTTATCATTGTTTAAGTTGTCAAGTTTCGGTAAAAATAGCCCATTATTTAAGCTGGTGATTTTTTTAAAATTAAAAAACTAATAATTTTCTAAAAGTGAGTTACTTTAATTAATAGAAACACTAATTGTGGAACATATTGTCTTTAGAACAACACTATTAATATATATATATCATAATCAATAAATCTTAAATAAATCAATTAAAAAAAAAATATTCTTAATGGTAAAAATTAGGATTATTTAAAACAATACTACGGAGCAAGTCAAACAATTCTATGTGACAAAAGTTGCAATATGATACGGCTTGTAGCTAATGTTGACAGAAAACCATCATGAACCTCTTTTTCAGAATTAGGTATTCCTGTTTGCCACTGAATTTGTCTATGTTGGAGATATTTCTATGCTAACTGTTGAGACCAGCCTTCTCAACATCGCCGCGCGCTGGCGGCAGTGAACGAGGGGTGCGGGGGCAGCGGCGAGTAAGACGGCCGCACGGCTCGACGCGGGCCCGCGACACACAAGTCAGCTGTAGCACGACTTCACGCACGGCTGCGCTTACATTTGTTACAAACTTTAGCACATTACAGCGTGTGACGACATATGTCATGCGATTCATTTCTAAATGCAATAAGAAATCACTTGAGTCCGGTTCACTAACTTCTACTGAACTTAACAATTCCTTAAACTTGTTATTAAGATTTAGTCAAATGGAAACTTTCCCGGAAGAGTACCACTTACTTAAATCAGGTAAACAATTACCAGCAAAGAACAAGCTATTATCTTTGTCTCCTTTCTTTGATACTCTTTCTAATCTAATTCGTGTTGGAGGAACATTAAACAACTCATTTTATGATTACAACATTACTCCATTGGAAGATCTACTACATTGGAA
Organism: Tiliacea citrago; assembly: GCA_963921375.1. Lineage (NCBI taxonomy): Eukaryota > Metazoa > Arthropoda > Insecta > Lepidoptera > Noctuidae > Tiliacea > Tiliacea citrago. The sequence continues at coordinate 11,734,464 of OY992804.1, forward strand.
GATCGCTAGGTGGCGCTGGCTAGTAAACAGAACAGTGTTTTGTGCTCCTATTAATAAAACTTAAAAAAATAGTTAAACTCAAGTGCGAACTATGTAATGCACATCAAAGTGAAGCTAGTCATATAAACTAACTGTGACAGTGTTATAAATATGTAAAGTGCACTAACAACTAAAAAAATTGTGAAAATAGTGGCCACATACAGTGACTTGAATATTTATGGAACTGGACGTTCGTAAGTTTGTTTACGTAATATAACATATTGTGACAATCTGACTTAATAATTTGGACATCGACTTGAATAAATTTCAAAAATAAGAGGATTTAAGTGATACAAATTAAGTAACAATTAAGAAGTCGTTTTTTATTTGAAACGGATTGACGACAACGCCATCTTAAGTCATATTTCAAGAACAAGATAATTGTTACCAACGTCTAACTAAACAATGTTGCCATAGCAAGAACGATTGCTGAATTAAAATTATGGCTAGAGACATCTATTGAGCATGAAGTTAATTAAAAAATCCCAAACGTAACTAACAAATACGTACAACGCCCGCACTGACAGCAGTATTTCGACCAACTCGTCAAGCGCCGTCTGGCCTAGTGGCACAACCGTGATACCAAAACGATTGAAACAACGAGTCGCAAGTTCAAATCTCACTTCTAGTAAATATTTTTGAAAGTTTAGTTTAACTTAAAAAATGAATTTCTTGGAGAACATTACTTTCCGGCGGACGCGCACACGATCGGAACCAAACGATGACGGAAGCGATATTTTATCACAAACTTTGAACTGTACGACGAGTAGTCTGCCGGATATATCTGAGGACGAAGATGTTCCGCAATTAAAAATATTAAATGATGAGGTTGCTAGACTAACATCTCAACTTACTAGTGCTCATAAGGAAATAGAAATATTATCATTAGAAAACTGCCAACTAAAGAAATTAAATGAAGAATTTAATAAAAAAAATGACATCTACAAAAAAATTGTCAACACTCCAGGAAAACATAAAGCGAAGACCACATTAATGACTCCTAAAAAAAACACGAAGACAAAACAAACTCAAACCGCCCTGACAATTGAAAGGGACGACTCTTTACCGACGAACACACATAATGTAACTAAAAACATTAGCACCAGCGTAAGCCCATCTAACAAAAATAAAAACATACAAACCAGAACAGCTATAGTGCATGAGCATCCTTCTACGAAACAAAAAATATGCCTAATTAGCAGCGAAACGTCAAACAGACTTTATACAATTGCCGAAAGAACTAACCTGTGTAACTTTGAAATCTGTCACTATCGTAAACCTACATGTGGACTGTGGCAAATTCTTGACAAAATTGAAAGAAAAGTACAAAACTTTACGCACTCGGACTATTGTGTTATTTATATTGGCGAGGAAGACTTTCGTAAAACAAATAACTATTTAGAACTTGTCATGTTTGTGAGGGAAAAATTGTTACCATTGAGTCACACAAACTTTATAATTTGTTTACCCACCTTTAAATATATGACAGATTCCAACATAATGTTTAACAGCCGTATAGAAACGTTTAACAACCTTCTTTATTTAGATATAAATGTTTGTAATTATGCATTCTTACTGGACTCAAATCTTAATCTACCTTATGATTACCAAACCTATAATAAAAAATATGGAACTTTAAATAACTCTGGTTTAGAGGCTGTTGTATCAGATTTGCGAGACCTTATAGTTGGCCTAAGCAACCCGACTGCTACGCACTTAAAAGTTAACTGCCTCCCGCAAAATAAAAATAGTTTACCTACAGATTCGCAACAAGTAAATTCTCAGTTTTTTCTTTAAATACCTTACCATTTTACATCAGAACATAGCTGGGCTGATGAATAAAGCAGATAGTCTGACTGTAAAGCTAGTGGAATTATCTGATAGAGGAACAGTTATCGATGTTATTTGTATCACGGAGCACTTCATACAAACTGGTTATGAGGATTTATTACACATTCCAAATTTTTGTCCAGCTGCTTTCTTCTCTAGAAATGCAAAGAGAGGTGGAGCGTGTATTTTCATTAGAATAGGATTGCAGTTCAAAGAAGTACCGGACATATCGAAACAATCAGTTTCGGGGATTTTTGAATGCTGTGCTGTAGAGATAATAGCGCATAAAATTATTATTATTTGTATATACAGAATTCCTAAGCCTAGTTACGAAATATTTTATGAAAAATTGGATTATATTTTAACAAAAGTTTGTATTTCATCAAATAAAAAAGTTGTCTTGTGTGGAGATTTTAACATTGATGTTTTAAAAAGAAACAAGGCCACTTTAGACTTAGAATTTTTTCTTATGAAGTACAACCTAAAACTAGCTCTTTATACTCCCACACGGTTAAGTAGTCACACCTGTATTGATAATTTTGCACACAACTATAGGAAAGACTGCGAGGCTCAAGTTGTAGATCTGGTTCTTTCGGACCATACATCTCAAATAATTAAAATACCAATTAAAAAAACATGTAAACTACAGCATTGGAAAACTAAAAAACAGGACATTAGCATGAATAATTTAATAACTTTTAAAACACACCTTAGCTGTTTGTCTTTTGTTCAAGTCTTTGATGCGCAAGACGCAAATAAAGCTTATGATCATTTCATGGATGATTTTTCTCTTTTTTATAGATTATGTTTTCCGCAAAAGATGATAACGATCAAAACTAATAAAGAAACGAAATGGATATCACGAGGAATAAAAACATGTAGCAAAAAGCAAAGGCAGTTGCTTTGGGCATATAGGTTAAATTCGGACTCACTGAATAAAAAAGTTCTTAGAAACTATACAAAACTTTATAGAAAAATTATCAAGCTAACCCAAAGAGCGCAAAATAATCATTTTATAAACACCGCTGAAAACAAATCCAAGGCTACCTGGCAAATAATAAATAAAACCAAACTGTGTTTGCCACAGGAGTCAGTTATGTGCATAAATAGAGGTAATCTGTCATTTACGCACCCCACAGACATTGCAAATGAATTTAACAATTATTTTATTGACGAAATTGAAAATAATTCTAAAACTGACATTACATTAAATAATATTAATTTAAACAATCAGACATTAAATTCCCTGTTCATGCAACCAGTTACAACTGATGACATTATAAAAATAATTTCTAGCCTAAAAAACACTAACACTGTTGGATATGATGGTGTTTCTACAAAAGTCATAAAATTCACTAAAGAAATGATAGCTCCTCCATTGGCGCATATAATTAACTTGTGTATTGCTAATGGCATATTCCCAAACGGGCTCAAAATAGTTATAATAAAACCCTTACTCAAAAAAGATGACAAAACAGAGTTAAAAAGCTATAGACCTATAGCGAAAATTCCCATTTTTTCCAAAATTTTTGAGAAAGTTATCTACAACTCTCTTTACAGTTATTTTGAAAAATTTCAATTATTTTGTCACGAACAAAAGGGATTCCGTAAGAATACTACCGCTAATATTGCACTCTTCGACCTATTAGCAAACATCATGTCATCTGTAGATAGGAGAAATCCAGTCTGTGCTATTTATACTGACATGACCAAGGCCTTTGACTATGTGGACCATAAAATTCTGCTACACAAGCTACATAGTTACGGTATAAGAGGGAACATCCTTCAGCTATTAGAATCGTATTTAAGTAATAGGCTGCAATACACAGAAATTTCTAGGATTTGTCCGAAAAGTAAAATTGAAACCATATATAAATCTAAACCAAGGCATGTAAAATATGGTGTTCCACAGGGTAGCGTACTGGGGCCGCCACTTTTTCTAATATATATTAACGATCTCCCGACTGTAACATCGAACAAAATGGTTCTCTTTGCGGATGACAGTACAGCTGTAATCAAGTGTACAAATCATAATAATTACGAGCAGGACATAAATACCTGTCTGCATGACATAATTAACTGGTTAAGCAAGAATAACTTAGTAATAAACCTAAGTAAGACGAAAATAATGCAATTTCATCAACGCACCGAAAACCCAAAAGTTAGTATTGCTTACCAAGTCAGGCGAAGTTTTTAGGTATAGTGATTGACAGCAAACTCACTTGGAAACCTCAGGCTGAAGTTGTGTGCAAAAAACTCAGCAAATCCGCGTATGCTCTCCATCAACTTTCTAAAAAAGTCAACCGTCAGGGTCTTTTATCAGCGTACCATGGACTGGTGGCCTCGGTTTTGCGGTATGGCATTATTTTCTGGGGGCAGTCTACCGATAAGGAACTGGTATTTAGAATGCAAAAGCGATGTATAAGGTCAATGTGCGGTCTTAAAACAACAGATAGCTGTCTGTCCTATTTTCAGTCTCTGAAAATTTTAACTTTTCCTTCTTTGTACATTTTGGAAACAGCTCTATTTGTAAAAAACAATCCACAATTATTTGTAAAACTGTCAGCAGTTCGAAAAAATCCGATACGGACTAAATATGTAAACAAACTATGCCAAGTGAAATGTAAAACCGCACTTATGAAGAAAAGTTTTTTTGGTATTGCCCCACATATTTATAATAAAGTACCTGATGTAATAAAAAATATGACTGTAATAAAATTTAAAAGGGCACTAAACAAAATATTAATTGAGAAAAGCTATTACACAATTGACGACTTCCTTAATGATAAATCCCTGCACTGATTGATAAACTATTATTATGATTGACATACATGTTCCTATTCTGACACTTTTTATTCTGATTGATACTTTGACATACTTTATTATATTTTTGTGACATTAATGTGAAAATGTTTCTACTGAATTAGTCTGTTTTTTTTTTGTAATTTTAATGATTTGACATTTATATTTTAATCGATTTTTTTTGGAACTGAATATTATTTGCATGCCCATGAGACGGTAGAATATGGAGGACTACTTTTTAAGAAAACAACTATGTACGAATTACCCATGTTTGCAAAAATAAATGATTTGATTTGATTTGATTTGATTTGAACATTAAGCATCCAATTCTATTATCTAGTTCACATGCAATTTGCATTCTCTTGTTCAATATGTTTCATGTGCGCCTTTTGCATGCTGGGCCACAGCTTTTATTGGCCACTGTTCGGCATCATTACTATCCAATTGGAGGTAGGAACCTGGCTAAAAAGATCACACATCAATGCGTAAAATGTTGCAGGGTCAAGGCCAACACAACTCAACCTATCATGGGTAATCTCCCAGAGCAGCGTCTACATTTAGAATTTCCATTTTTAGATACAGGGGTAGACTACGCCGGTCCCATCATGATAGCTGACCGGAAAGGTAGAGGATGTAGGCTCATCAAATGCTTCATTTGTGTGTTTGTGTGTCTAGCTACGAGAGCCATCCATCTCGAGCTTGTGTCGGACCTTACTAAAGAAGCCTTCTTAGCTGCTCTAAACCGCTTTATTGCTCGAAGGGGAAAACCCCGTAACATCTTTTCTGACAACGGTACAACCTTTGTCGGCGCTTTCAATGAGTTGGCCAGGCTGCTTTCGCAAGACTTAAACTTACATAACATCGACCCTGGCATAAACTTTTCTTTCATACCTGCATATACTCCACACTTCGGAGGCCTATGGGAGTCTGCAGTTAAATCCACCAAGCATCATCTACGACGCACTTTGGGTTTAACAAACCTAACTTTTGAGGAGATGGCTACCTGTTTAATTCAAGTTGAGGCTATTTTGAATTCAAGGCCCTTAACTCCTCTGTCCAACGATCTTTCCGACCTCGCTCCTTTAACCCCGGCACATTTCCTTATTGGTCGTTCTCTAATCATGCTACCTCACCCACAGATCCAGAACGCCAACGTCAACACCTTACAACGGTTTCGCCGTATTGAGTATTTGAAGCAACACTTCTGGGCTCGATTCTCACACGAATATGTTCTGTGGCTACAGGAGAGAACAAAATGGTGCCGGTCATCTGGCGAGCTCAAGGAACGAACATTGGTCGTCATAAAGTACAAAGGCTTACCTCCTCTTATGTGGCTTCTAGGACGCATCACACACATTCTCCCAGGCAGAGACGGCGTCACGAGGGTCGCCGACATCCTCACAAGAAAGGGTGTCATCCGGCGCGCCTTCAACACCATCTGCCCGCTGCCAGTCACCACTGTTGAAGACTCTTCAACGGGGGGAGTATGTTGAGACCAGCCTTCTCAACATAGCCGCGCGCTGGCGGCAGTGAACGAGGGGTGCGGGGGCAGCGGCGAGTAAGACGGCCGCACGACTCGACGCGGGCCCGCGACACACAAGTCAGCTGTAGCACGCCTCCACGCACGGCTGCGCTTACGCGTTTATATTAACGTCCTTATACATAATCTTGTTTCCGTTCTAACCGACACAGTTGTATTTTCGTATTTCCCTTTATTTCATTATTATACATGTTATACAGTCCACTCCTTTCATTTTGCTCCACTACGACCGGTCGTCGCGAACACTAACCCTTGGCGTCTGTAAACTTATTAAGTGGACCATACAAATCAATCTGCCTAGCATTTTCCCAACTATGTTGGGTTCGGCTTCCAGTCTAACCGGATTTAGTTGAATCCCAGTATTTTACATGGAGTGACTGCTTATCTGACCTCCACAACCCAGTAACGGGGTTATACGCTACCCCTTGGTAAGACTGGTTCTCCATAAGTGAACTATACAAATACAAAACAAAAAATATTTATTGACATAAAATAAAAAATACAGAAAGTTACGCTCGTCTTCCAGTCTAATTCTTAGAAGAACTTCAGCAACGAACTCAGGAAAACTTTGGAATATTATATTATGCGTGTTTACGGCCCGTATAACAGAACGTCACTCAATCCTTGCTTAAGAAAACGGGTCTGCTGCGCCTTATTTGCGTGTTTCAAAGAGTTAAGAACATGTTTCAAACATGATTTGGGGGGGATGGCATATGGTGGCCTTTAGGCCGCGGCCCCAAATCGTGTTTGTAACATGTTCTTAACTGTTAGAAACACGCAAATATGGCGCCGCAGACCCGGCTTTACTTAAAACTAGATTCAAGCCATTTGATAGCCATGGAACCATGAGCCATAGAAACTAGTTTTAAGTAATGCTTGAATATTGAGTGGCGTTCAATTGATTAGGTGATTATAGCTATTTGCTGAAAGATAAGATAAGATAAGTTTTTTTTTTTTTTATACGTTGTATACATACAAATACAAGAGCATGCAAAATATTACAGTCATCGTTTGAGCCCAATCATGTTTAGCCGTAAGTATCGGCGTACAAATATTTCCATAACATTGAAAATAATTAACAATAACAAAAATCTAAAATTTACCTAGAATAGGCACTTACAAATTTTATAATTTAGAAACTTAATATATTATAAATTATTTGTATGTAATAATGTCAAAATTCCATATTATTTGTATAAATTTAACATTAGTGTCATATTATTATATTATTAGTAATTAGTAGTATTAGTGTTAGGAAAAGACAAAATTATTCACTCAAAAAAAAAGAAACTATAATTTACGGTTTACGGTTTAAGAAAATTTATTTCACTCAAAAAGAATACAATTATTCACTTCTATGAGGAAAAACATAATGATTAACGCTTTCACGGGCGGTGAAGGAGACACAATAGAAGTTTTATTGTTATGACGTCATCAGGCGTTCACTGTCCGCGAAAGGGTTAAGATTAAGATAAGCGGCGGTTTCGCTGGGTTATAAACAAAAATGAAAATACAGTAAAAACTTACAGTTCAAACACCATTCAGAACATGGTACTTTAATAGCCTTTTAAAAGTTGGAAGTGATTTCGATTCCCTAATTACTTTAGGTAAAGAGTTATAGAGTTGAGACCCCTCATATACAACAGTTTTTTAGCTTTAGGTAAAAGATACACTACAGCCTCTTGAACACTTCAAAACTAGCGCTATCAGGAAACTCTGAACAAAAACACCACGTCATTGTGGTTTCCGGCCAATAAATATACAAATAACAAACTCGAACCAGCCATAATCACACATATCAGACACATTGAACAATTCTGAACACACGAAATTGTGACGTTGCAAAATCAAAAACCTTCGAAGACAGCAAAATAATGAAAGAGCGGCTCGTAATAACGTAATCGTTCATTACCAGTTACCAAGATGGCCAGGTATGAGTACAGGAGCCAGCACATCCATTCAAAGATAAATTTCGATCAAGCTACTGATAAAAATCGAGCGAATTCGATACAAAAAATCGAGTTGCAATCATTTTAATGATGTACAATATTGTGTCTCGCGATATGGAATGCTTTTGAAATGATATTTTGATTTGACGATAATCGAATGGCATGTGTGGTGTAAAAAATATTCGTTCGATATACATACTGTCGGCGGTTTCGATGAGAAGTGATTAGCTGGAACAAGGGTTTTTGGTGTGATACTGGCCATTTACAAAGTTTGTTTCGCTGTTTGTACTTAAGTTTTGTACGATTTAATTAATGGTTAAACAACCTAGCCGATTTCGATGAGTTTTGGGAGTGTGTACTTTGGATACGTCCAATTTGTTGTAACTTCGAGAAGATTTACGTGTTTAATTTATTAATACACTGCGTAATGCTGTAGTATCTAAATATAGCAAATGGTAAACCATTTTCCTCGCCCTTGTACTCCGCCCTCGCAAGATGTGCGATGTGATTTGTTTATCGTCAATGCCCAAAACAACACTTTACGTCCCCTGATATTGAAAACGCCATTTTCACGCTGAAATATTGAAATTACTGCTGTATAGCTTTAAAATATATATAAAAAAAAAAATATTTTATTAATGGTGTTGTTTAAGTTGTTGCAAAATATATTGTTATTCAAAGGGCTAAAATTACCCATTATATACGAGGTAGTTTTACTCCCGAGCTGTGGTGAGGTAGTACCTAAATAGAAACCGAGATATAATGGGTTTTTAGCGCCGTGTATTACACTATAGGACTTTTCACTACGATTGCGAGAAAATAAAATAATCCAATACACCTTGACGGGAACAGATTGAAAATTATTTATTTTCCTTTCTCTTCCATCTGAAAATAAGGGTCTCAATTCTCACTAGATCATGACATTATCACTGTTGTAAAATAAATTACGGTCACCAATTCAATATGTAATTATAGAAAAATCCTAAAGATTTCGCGCCTATGCATTTTTTTTTATTTCTTCTGTAGCCGCAACGCAATGCACGCGCTCTACCGAAGAGATTGCCGTTTTAGTTCCATTTTCAAAAATAAAATCTACTTGTTTTTAAAAACATTCGAGTCTTTATTCATGATTATTCTACTTATGAATAAAGACTTTTTGTTTTTGTAGCATCGTAACAGACAAAAAAATAAACTTTTTCCTCTAGAGGAATATAATTATGCTATTGGTACGCTACAATGACGGACTTTTTGAGCAAGAGGAGTAAAAAGAATATTTTTGATTAGGTATTTAAGATCCGGACTCCCGTACTCTTTCCGTTATACTGACGCAAAAACCACAATTATTCAATAAAACATTTCGGTAATTTTACACAATATAATAAACATTAATGTTTACTGCTATCAACAGTACCAATAACTAAACTTTACTTACAATGTTGTCAAAACATCATTGTATTTTGTAAAGGTAATTACTGTCATTGCGAATTTATCTCAGGCTTTGAATGAGTCCGAAATCCCAATATAAATCAGTGTTATTATGATTTTAAATTGAAATGTTTATGGCTATATTATGACTTACTCTAATTGCGTAACACAGTTTGGATCAATCGGAATGATTTTGAAGAACACACATCAAAAAAGTCTAAGAGTACGGTTTTGAACTTATGAACGATTCTTACTATTGTTATATATTTATATTTTTGTTTTATAAATAATTACTAAGCATTTTTGATGCATTAGTGACTAAAGCAACAAAATCTTTCATTCAATTGTTCATTTAATCACAATAATTAACATACGTAGTATAAAATAAAGTTAAAACGTAATTAAACTTTTCATGTTTTAGAAAATTAAATTACGTTTTTTTTTTAATTATTTGGTAATTCCAGGTACTCTCTGGTCCTCCGAGCTGTGTGCGAACGCGCATTGTCTTGCATCAGCGTGAAATCTGAGCCAAGACTGTGCAAATGGATGAACATGCGATGGCCGTTTTGCGTGAATGTGACATATTTTCCCTCAACTTGTTCTTTCGTGTTTGTATTTTTATTTCTTTGCGTTATGTTTACCGCAAATAAACGTATTTTCTTTTTTTCTTTCTTTCTAACATAAGGCCGGAGGACATCTTCAACGTAACTTTCAGCGTTCATATTGCCATCTATAAAAACAAGCTCAGTTCGTCTGTGCTTCATAATTCTATCACTGTGGAGCCACTGAAAGGGTGCACTTCCTGGATGCATCGCAGCCGTTCAGCATTTCCGGGCCGACGATACACTCTTACCCTTCTCGTATCAGGCCGAAATCCAAAGTGGGACTCATCGCAAAATAAAATTTTATCCCATTACTCCTAGGTCCATGTCAAGTGTTCCCTACACCATTCGTTTCGACGAGCGCGGTTTTCATGGCGTATAGGTTGGCACATAATTGGGCGTCGTGCTCGTAGGTCATATTCATGCAGCCTATTTCTCACGGTTTGGTGGCTAACAACAATACCGCTTGAGAATTATAGCTTTAAACCTATCTTTTGGGCGGTTAACATCGGTTGTATATATTCCTGTCGAGCAGTTGTACTCCTTCCACGTCCTGGGTGCTGCTCAGCAGGATCCCCTGTATTAACGTAACGCTGCCAAAGACGACAAATCACCGCGCACCTATTGTCACCAAAATGCCGATATACCTTTTTTTTAGGTGGGAAATTATCAAATAACTTCTCCCACTCTGGGCTGAGCGGGAGGGCTTGTCAGACTTTTACTGACTAAAACCCACCCGTGTTCCTTCCGTTGCCTGTGTGCCAGGGCCACCATATCCCTTTCGTACAAACTCGCAACCCCGGCAGGCATTGGTCCTGACGGACCCCGTCAGTTTGTGCTGACATCTCTTTGAGGCGCGCGTGGAACACAACGGGCCGTCGACCTGGGCCTGGTCCTTATCGGACGGCGAGCTACCCATCGCTCTCCGTCCGCAAGCCCGGGCGTACGGTGGCCGGAAATCGGCCTGCGACTCCCGACGCCCGGGTGTCTCCTGCGGCGACTAGGGGCGTGAGGACTGGTTTCTTCCCGCTTGTAGCATTCCTACAGCTCTCTGCATTTCATCAGCAGACAAATGGCGTCGCTCCATGATATAAAAAATTACTCAACACTATTTTTTTTGAAAAACTAAGTATATCTCAAAATGGTAAAAGTGAGATAAATACCAAATTTATCAAGCGACGAAAACACATGCAATCGGGAAAAATAATTAGGTCTTATTTTAATGTAAACAAGACTAGTACATACAATATTAGTCTTAGTATATGCGAAACCCGAAGTACGTGTCTAGTATTTTTATGTAAATAATCTATGTACTTACAAAATTTCAAAACTGTACTCGTATTAAGAAAAATCACAAAGTTATAAGGTTGTAATGTTACCGGGTTATCCGTACAAAAACAACGGTGCGGCGGCCGGGCGGCCCCGCGCCTCCAGGGTCACCTGCGCTCATTGATAATAATTTGGCAGTAAGTACCTTACCGTACGGCGATTGTATTGTAAGTAATTAAATGGTGATAACATTTTCCATCACACTTAAATATTCTTGGGACAAAATTAACATGGTGTAAAAATTATTCAAATCGATTCAGTTCCTTATTCTGAACAAACTATATTCAGGTTTCGCATAAACAAAAATAATGTATGTTTCCGAGAACAAAAGATTGTAACCTACCAATCTACTTTGTTAAGTAAAAAATGAAGTATCAATTAATAAAACATGCAGTTTCTGTAAATGATGCGTGTTGTAAAATTAGTCTGCTCAACAACGTAAATAACGCAATTGATGTTGTGGAACTGTCAAATTAAAACCGATTTCTACTGATAGTATGTTACGCAATTAGCCTGTAGGTTTCAAAGAGGCAGATGTTTGAACCTCTGAAACTCGAGCGATGGTGGAAATAAGATATTTTCGGGCGCTTCAGCACTACCACTAATATGTTAAAACATAAACATTTACATTAGTTTTATTTATGTTCGATGATGTTTGTTATCTGTATCTTGATTCCGCACAAAAAATATCGGTCGTTCTTACCTCGCTGCCAAATTCATCAAAATTAGTGCCGTTTAATTTACGCGTGAGAACAGACAAATTCACTTTCATAAAAGGTATGATTACTAGCGTTGGTTAATAGCGTTGGATTGGCGATAAATTAGCTCTTTCTTGCCTCCTACTAGCGAAAATAGCCGTGAGAACCAGCAAAATAAACCATACTCGTAAACATAAATCCTTGAAATCAATCTACCACTAATAAAAGAATTATACAAATATTATCATTGCGCTAACATTAAATCTAAACTCGATAGCGTTGACCCTAAAACATCCCTTCAACCTGTCAGCGGCGCAATGGGGTGCAACCCTCCGCCGCCGCGCGGGTCGTTTCGACCACCCAAGGGACCCGGACTGGTACATTATCTAATCCGAATTAAACTATTATAAAAACGTTGATTTGTTAGCGAATGCGTCGGAAGATAACGGTAACTATCCATGATAGGGATTACACTGAGTGAATTTGGTCGCGTGGCGGATTTCAACCCTAATCTGTCGCGTTTCTGTGTATGAACGACGTTGTCAATCAGGGTTTGGTTGAGCGGAAGAATTTTTGTGTAGGCAGATGGGAAATGCAGTTTTTTGGGAGCAGTGCTTAATTATTTTGTTTGATTAGGGTGAACTTATCTTTTATTGTTATTTTAGTTGCTGCTCGACGGTTCAGTACTAATCTGGGAAAGTACGATTTAGGAAAACTAGACTTGAGTTTTGGCATGTTTAAGGCTTCTACATACTGGCGCGATTTGTCGCGCGACCAGCACCGGTAGAACAATTTCCTTGAATTTTTCATAGAAATTGTTCCACCGCCCGGGGCGTCGCGCGACAAGTCGCACCAGTATGTAGAAGCCTTTACACGGAAATTTCAACTTTTGAAAGCTTAATCTTTAAATATAAAATGAAGCAAACAAAAACATTCGCCAGTTTCGTTTAGTATAGCATAGCATACTCGCGCATCACTCAAAATATATGGCAGCCAGGCATCTGAAAAAAGGAACAAAGTATTATGAATTAATCAGACGATATGCGATTTATACAACAATTTATTCATGACCTCAAAACAACCACATGCTCCACCACAACTGTAACAAAATAAATCACGGTCACCTAACACACCGTCAGCTCATTATCCGCACATTTGAGAAACTCGTAAACAGATAAACACAATAACAACAATAGAAAACAGTGCATCTACTTGTCACCACATCTGTTAACACAATATAACAACAACCAGGGAAAGATGGCCCCTATCTCCCTTGCCAAATTACACAAACAAAATCCCAACTGGGAACTGGGAATCAAAGTTGAGGGGTCAAAAGGACCGGTCGCATTTCAAGTGTTGAAACTGAACAGGGTTGTCACACATAAATAATCACGTAATTGGGAGTTCAATGATAATGTGGTTTGAGGACACCCTTATTGTAAATATTTGGGGTCACGGTTACAATAGGGATGTTCGAGCATATGTGGCTGCTATTTTGGTTCGTGTAAACTAGGTGATTATTTTGTAGAATTAAATATTATTAATTAAAATAATAGAAGTATATAACGACAACCTCTTCTTCTTCTGTTTTCTAGAATGCCTTCCCATTCCTTAGGTATACAGGCTGTCTGACCCACCTTAACTCACTCATTCATCACACGCCCATACCATACACGTGTACAATACACTACACACGTTTAAATAATACCAAAGTTTGTTACATAAGTTTACATGAATTTTTTGTTTGAGATTAATATTCGATTAGTGTCGCCAATAATTAGTAAAGCTTTCCCTTTTTGTTTGGACGCCCACAAATATCTTAAATGTAACTGCAGCAGTACTATTCAACCGGAATATAGTAATGCTGCTTGGCAGAAGAAATGTATGATGACATTTCCCCGGAATAGCTCATTCGCAAAAAGCTCAGCTAAACTATTTAGGGTGAATTTTACCCATGAAACTGAACGCGATTAGCACATCTAAACCTCGTTCAAGAGCCTCAAGTGTCAATATTCCACAATAATGATGACGCTGACAAGAGGAGCTCCTGGTTAAGTATTAACAGCCGCACGGATCGTTCTTGCCGGGGTTGGTCCGTGAATGGGTGACCATCTTTACATACCGAGATTCCTCCGTGCCTCGGAAAGCACGTTAAGACGTTGGTCCCGGCTGTCATTCGTGGATCTTTGACAGTCGTTACGGGCCGTCAGAATCACGAAAGTCTGACGACCAGTCTTACCAAGGGGTATCGTATTACCCAGTTACTGGATTGTGGAGGTCAGATATTCAGCTGAATCCGGTTAGACTGGAAGCCGACCATAACATAGTTGGGAAAAAGCAAGGCAGATTGATTGATTCGATTAATGTCGCCTCGAAAAGCGTATTTTTGAAACATTTTCATTGGGTGTTGTATGGATGGAACACCAAGTATTTATTCCGATATTTCAGGATTATCAGACTCGGTCCCAGGCTTTAGAAAACCTGCCCTATTCTTAGTCAAACCATGGAGCAGATTCCCTTAACCTTCGATGCGTTTTATGACGCGCATCCAACTGTGTTCTACATTCAAAAACAAAAAAAAATACTCGATTCCCGCTTATTGTTTTACCGTTTGACGTAATGTAGAAGTGTCATAAATCTAAGAAAAACAAAAGCCTCACTAAACTGAGAGGTTTAGATGAGCGTGTAACAAAATTATTTGGTCGTTATCGTAGCAGTAGCGCCCCCTGGTGAGAGGGTGAGTTTTGTTTTTGTTAGCTTTTTATACAGTTGAAGATCAGTATTTAATTTGACGTTTTATTTTCCGTTTGTTTTATTACATTTAAGACTAGTATCTAATATTGTCATTAAGTGGACGTAGTTTTGACTGGTCGGTTCGGACAGTCAGAATCGGTTGATTCTCCATACCTACTATTTTTCCTTTCTTGTCCATCATCGCTCTCAAGCTGCTTGTTTTCGATCGTCACTATCAATAGTCTTAAGTTGCTTAGGTGCCAATCTTGTCGAGGTTTTATGTGCAGGCGCTCAAACAAAAAGCAAGTTTTCAATTTGATTTGCACTTCTTAACAAGTCAATCATCCGGGATACCCCGTTTTCATAATCACACAGTAGTCGGTAATGATCTTAAAACTACTTACAAATCGATACACGTTTCGGTAATTTATTCACCAGCTGCAATTCTTTGCAAACATCCATACCCTGCCTTTAAACAACCGGGGTCCAATCGCCACCTACCTGGTTTGGCGTATCTAGATAACATATCTAAATAACCTTCGGCACTCAAACACCAAAGCAATCTGCAACATCACCGATGATCACCTTACTAATATATTTTTTGTTATCGGCTGACCCAAACTATAAAACGGCAAGTATCTACCATAAAATAATAAAAAAAGGAATATAACTTGACATGTGGCGAATATTGGAACTATTTAAAAAAATGTACTGCATAATGGCCTTTGGTTGACGTTTGCCTTGACGTGCAGCGCCACCGTGACATGTCAAGTTATACTGGCCACTTCAGCTACAAGGGTGGTTCTACTGTTAACTAGAGGAGCACAGCGGGGTATAAACGGTAACAGTAGGGACAATCATCGACCTTTTGTTATGTTAATTTTGATGACTATATTGGCTACTTAGTTACTTCTTTATAGAGTTGTTCGGTTTGAAAAATATTTTATGATGTCTCATTTATAGTTGTATGTGAGCATATGATACTTTGAATGAGATAATAAACTTTAAATTCACTGTAGGCGCCATTTAAATGGCGCTTACGTAAAATATTTCGTAATTAAATAATGAGTTGTTAACTTTACCTACATAAATTTTGTGAAGAGATAATAGAAAATACCATGAGAAGGAAAACTTTGAAAGAACAACCAGTTCGAATAATACCAAACATGGAACTAGTACGTAGTAGATACCAAACGCTTGTGCGCACAAATATAGCGCCTCACAAAACATTATCTGCAATAAGTTTCACATGCAACCATTGCATCACTTAAATATAATACTTTTACTTTTTCTAAAACCTTGAGTAGATGACAGCTATTATTTTATTCTTGAATATCCATGATAGATAACAAAAGATAGAATATAAGGACAACACAATTTAATCCCTAAAAAAACTGAATTTATCGACCAAAGATAAAGGGCAACTGAGCCGATTTAATTGAAAAACTGACAAACCAAAGAATTCTCTCATAATCTAAGAGATTACCACCATCTAACATTTCCGACTCGAAAAAAATGTGTCGTCCGGTGAACCGAAGGGCCGGCCGAGCACAACGCAAGGCGGCAGTGCCCAGGAAAAAAAATATGTCGCCAAACGTTATCTATTTCCTATCAACACGTTTAAATCTAAAGGTTCTGACGACCGGTTAAATGACCATAAAGATTTACGCATCATTTAATTTGCAAAAAATACAAAATTGATAAAGAAAACAAAAGGTTGCGTCGCGGATGTTTTTTTTTTCGGTGATTCCTTTTTTATTACCTCTTGGGAGTTAAAAACGCTGATGGATTTATAGTTATAAATTCTCATTGGCCAATATCTACTTCCAGATTACCTTCGCAGCTTAGAATAGTTAATCTAGCTTGCCATATATTTCAACCGTATTGTATGTGAATTTGTCATAATACGTGTTTGTCGTACAAGTGACAAAAAGATAAAAGTGGCCAGAACATTGTCAAAGCAAAAGTGATTTTAATCAAAACAACCCATCAAGATACTATTGAAAAACGAATTTTGTCATTTTCTTGTAGCGGCAATCTTAGGGATCCGGACAATGCAGTAAAGCGTTAGTGAAAACTAATATTTCTAATTTTAGTTCCTTAAAACTTTATCTTGTAATCAAGTAAGACAAGCTAAGTGGACAACATTCTAAGCTGCTAATTGTTTATTATTAATTGAGCCTGATAAAGCTAAAAAACAAATGAACATATTGCGCAAACATTGAAACATTAGCATCCATTAATACACCAGTAACTTAAAAAAACCCAAAATGCGTTCCACGACATTTAATCAGTCCTCAAGTTATTCCCACTCACAAAATCAGATGATAAAAATCAAAACAGTAGCTAAAAAAATACTAAATTGACCATCACAAAGTTATGGGACCGAGACATTCTTAAAATACCTACTGACGAAGAACCCAACAGATTTTATCGACGTCTCTAACTGAACAGTTCAAGCGTGAATTAAGTAAAAATGTGACCAGTTAGTCTATTGATCGCTAATTAGAAGTAAAAGGGTGACATTTTTGTATTTTTTTTTATATTACGGCCTCCGCTACCTTGTTATAGTGTGAGCGGGTATTTTGAGAGGTATACCCATAAACGTGTTTGATTATAGGATTTCCAATGTTGTGTTATATTTGCTATTTTAATCTACAACGTTCAACGTCCCTATTAAACACCTAGAAAGTTTCATTCAAACCTTTTATTATGTTTTGCTTTTGATTTATTACTGTTTTGTACATCAAAGGGCTATTAGGGAATTGCACCCATCACACAGTAATATAATATTATAAACTATGAAACTCTGTAAAAGTCACCTGACAAAATGCATACCAGCGCCTATCAAATATTCTACAGCAACAAAACACATTAAAATTTTTGCACTAACAATTGCATCAGGCGTTTTCACCCACTACCACTTGTTGACCAATTTACGAATACTTCAAAACCAACACGCCAAAAACACATCCAGACTAATTTACAAATGATTTACAGCCTAATTGAAAGTTTTTATGCATTGTTTATGAGCAATATAAACTAATAGGGACAGAGTAATGAAATAATACGAGTCGGGAATTCTTTGAGCTCTGAGTTTTGATAAGATCTCGATACAATTCCGTCTAATTCTGTTGGATATACAGAAATGTGGTCATGTGAAACATTCATGATTGTTGTAGAGCTAGAAAGGGAACAGTAATGGCAGATTTAACTATTAAACTTAAAAACGACTATCGACGATCGTCTATTAAAACGCCTATACTGTGTAAAAAAGTTACAAGCAAGCTTTTGTGTAAGCATTATTGATTGCTATTTAATTAATACCTACCTTTTACAGCTATGTAGTTTTATTTTCTCACCGATCATGACGTCTGGAAACATCCACCCTTCTACATAGGTCGGATGTCTTGAAGAATGCACCAGCTATGAATTAAGGAATGGAACTATGAATATTTAAAGTTTTAAATAGCTTTAGCGCAAGATTTTATTATATTATTATGTTTCGAAACATCTCATTTCCAAGCAAAACTGCTGCTATTAACGTCAATCCAGGATAAATTTAATCCAAATTCCTTCAGCCAAAGTCAAAGTCAAAGTATTTATTTCAAATAGGCATTTTTTATTTTGTCATAAGAGGCATTTTTGAACGTCAAAATTTACAAAAAAATAGAATTGATTCTAGTTGCTCCTTCCAAAAGGTAGTTTCGTATGGAGAAGAATGGGCAAGAAACTCCACCGTAACTCTTTTAAAAATGTTTTACAATATTTTGTTTGAGTAGGATTAATTATATGATTATATGTGAAGACGATGCACCTAGAATAAAATTACTATACCATAAAAGGTCAAAAGAATTAAAAACTAAGCAATGAAAAATAACCTAATTATGAGATAGATACATGGTGCTCACATATTTACAAACATCGTAAAAGTATGTTTTTCTAAAAAAAAAACATAATAAGTCAGTGTGTGAGTATAGGTAATCACAGAACGTAAAATCAATGTCATAAAAATAACAAATTTTACAATAAAAATAGAAACCAGTTTGATTTTGTCTAGACTCTAGATTGTCCTATTACAGTAACCATAACGTCTGTACGAGTAATATTTAACTTATCTGTAAATATTCAAGGTTTCGAAGTAATGATAATGCTACTTTGCCACTTCTAACCATTCCGAACCCCAAGTGAACCACAACAGGTGTTGTTTATCAACAACATCAACATTAGTTCTTTATGCTGCCGTAGGTGGCACTGCACGTCACAACGCGATCGTTACATAACTTGCAATCGCGATGATTCGGCGATAATCATGTAATTATCGCGCGCAAGTTTTTGGGTGATGAGGCGCAATTAGATGTAAACATTATTGTATGTTATTGGCAAGTAAAGCCTATAGAAAGTGGTTTACGGCCTACATAGCTACGTAAATACATGCACAATCAGTCTATATCGTTCTGCTGGATATTGGCCTCCAAAGTTGCCCCTCAAAATCCGGTTCTCCGCCTTCTGCATCCAGGGGCTCTACTCCGAAGTATCGGCCGAATGTTCGGCCGTTTTATAACTTCCACAGTTTCCATTTTTGACTTTGAGTCCATACCCGACTTCAAGTCACAGTTTTGACTTTGGCTTATCTCTTCGACTGTCTTTTTTTTTCGCTATATTCGGCGATAGTTAACCATAGTAAAGAACCGGCCGAACATTCGGCCGATACTTCGGTTTAGCGCTTCGGAGTAGACCCCCAGTATATATGGCTTATTTTAATTTTTGAATTGTTTTTTTTATCTTTTTATTACGGACGCTTTTGGCGTTTATTGCATCGTTCTCACATGTATAATTTCAACTCGACTGATATAACCAATATTTTGTAACCATAATGTCAATTTAAAAGAGTGTCCGTGGAGTTTCTTGCCCGTTCTTCTCCATAGGTACCTACCTACTAAGCTTTGGAATGGGTAACTAGCTTCATCTTTATGACTGACCGACCCCTTGACAATTCAAAAGTGCGTGTAATTGGTTTATTTGAAATAAATGCTTTGAGTTTGAGTTTTGAGTACTATGAAGCAGTCTTTTGTATTGCGTCAGTACATTTTGCTAAGGGTGTCCTGCAATGCGCCTACACCACTCGAAGAATCGTGTTCCAACGGCGACCGGATGTTCGACAGACATGGCTGGTCCACTATCACTTCAGAAAACTCGGACTTTATTCAAGCACAATCTTTCGTTGTTAAAATAGCCAGGATAAGGTTAAAGAGTTACTTTTTCTCTCACCCTATCTTGACTACCCCAGTTTCATAATCAACCCACTAAAACTACTTCCCTTATTTTTAACCCTTACAAATTGTGGGAGCCCAAGCAGCTGATATCCTCCAATTGATCCTTCCGCTAAAAAGGGTTGAAAATTACAAATTAAGCAATCATTCAACAAATTACTAATCCAAATAATCGTTCAGAAATAACTCAATCTTGTTTTCGACCCAGGTGAAGCTAAAGAGGTTGTAAACCTTTTATTTTTACATCCCCTTTCCTCTTTTAAATACCTCGTTTGATGTTACAACCCCTGGATAATCTGTCTGATTGAATATGGTAGATAAGGGGTAAAATATATTGTATTGTTGATTTTTATTAGATTGTAAGTATATCTATACAAAATTTGTGATAGTTTTTAAGGGAGATAGATTTGGATTATATTGTTAAGATAGGTTGTGCTGTTAATTAAAAGTATTATGACCATTATTACCATTTAATACTATGTGAGATTGCTCTCTCTCGATAATTCATTCATTCATTTATTAATTGAATTTGTAAATAAAGACGTACTAGCACTTCGCTCGCGACTGCATCCGCGTGGATTTCGTATGTATTTTCCTCCAAAAAATGTGACAACCCCTTCACCCCCTTTAAAAGTTTTTTTTTAATAATGATTACTCACGACCTTTATCACTTAGTTAGATTTATAAGTATTCGGGCCAATTTTCAGGTTTATAGATCACAGGAATAAGTTTTTTTTTTTTGGGAAACTGTGTCCTCCTTTTTACTACCCACTTGGGCTTGTTTTTACCAGATTGCGGGACGCAAAGGAGGGTAATGTGTTTTTTAAAAGTCGTTTGGTACGTTTCCATTATAAGTATGACTAAAACATTATTTATACTAATTTTCAAATTTATTAAAGTAGTAAAATCTACTCGATTATAACCCTTTTTCACCTTTTAAGGGGTTGATTAAAACCTGGAACCTTATTTGATAGATAGTGTTTGCAGTCGTCCTATTGCATTAAATGTAGAGTTACAGGTACATGAGTAATAGAAAACAAACGACAATCTAGGACTCGCCTATACTTTATGAGAAAAAATATTAAAATCAACGGTCAAGGCAGCGGTGTGGTGTAAAAGAAGATGTAGTGACAACACTTTTAATGAGTATGCTTTGATGGTTTGGTCATGTTGCGAGGATGAATGAAAGGCGACTAACAAAAGGTACACACAAGGCAGAAGTGAGTGGAAACGCTGGGAGGGGATGCCCTAGAGCAGCCGTACTCAAAGTGTGTTCCGCGGAACCCTAGGGCAAAGCAAAGCCTCTGTGGGGGGTTCGCGAATACTGGTCGGAATAAAAAAACTGCTACAGTGGTACCGACTATATTTTATTTTACTCTGGTACCTGAGTTTAAATAATATCAATCTTAAATATTCCAACATAAAGTAAAAAAAATATGCAAATTTTAATGTCAAGTAATATGATTAGTAATAGAAAATACACATCAAACCATTTTTGATTACTTTAGGGCTCCGTCAAATATTTAGTTTTCCAAAAGGGTTCCGTCTCCAAAAAAGTATGAGAACCACTGCCCTAGAGGAAGATACACATAGTGACCTTATTGGTGATGTTCTTCAGAAAGGTCAGGTGCGTAGTATCTACTCGCACCTGGCGCGCGACCAGGGGCCCAAGTCTGCTATTTTTATAAATCCAGTCATTCCAACACGATCCCATTGTCATGCCATTATCATTTTGCTAAAAGTTCGTAATCTGGTAAATTCATAATGGTCGATCATTTTCTTTGCAATTTCTTTCAATGTAGTGTCAGTGGCAGACCATTGGAAAGTCATAATGACGCCATTATAATAGTAGATTACCAAACCTGTCAAAATCAACAATTATGAAATCAATGATCGACCATTCTGACACTATTGTAATAGCAGACTTGAGGCCCAGATGTATGAACGTAAACGAAGCAAAAGGAGTATGTAAGGAGAGTAGCATGTGGCGTTCTATACAATATTAATTTTAGTATAATTATGTGAAACCCGAAACACTAGTCTAGTATTTTTATGTAAAGAATTTATGTACATCAAGAAAAATCACAAAGTTATAAGGTTGTTATGTTACCGGGTTGTCCGTACAAAAACATGCTGACGGCGCCCCCGCGCCTCCAGGGTCGTCTTGCGCTCATTGATAATAATTTGGCAGTAGGTACCTAACCGTACGGCGATTGTACCTGTTGTAAGTAATTAAATGGTGATAACATTTCCCATCACACTTAAATATTTTTGGGAAAAATATAACATGGTGTAAAAATTATTGAAATTGATTCAGTTCCTTATTCTGACCAAACTATATTCAGGTTTCGCCTATACTAAAAATAATGTTCTTCCCATCGGGGAGGCAGCAACTATAGACGCGGACTTATCTTTAATAATACACAGATACGTGTGTATTATTAAAGTTAAGTCCGCAGGAGAAATTCTCATTTTCTCTGGACTCTGAACAATGCGGAAATTGCTCATAACTCAGCCCCGCAGTAAAATTATGCCAGTCAACAAAATAGTGGTGGCTGGCTTTTAAGACTTATTTCTTTCTTTTTCATGAGGTTAGCGACTAATCTGGTGTGAGAGTTTTTATGCCACCCATGGGCCTCTGACTTGGCTTCACATGCCGTCGACAAATATCTGTTAGGCATTTTCCTCCGGTCCGCACGTCGCCAGTCTGGCGCAACATGTCACATTAGCATGTCGGTGACGCGAACCACCTACCAAAAATCGATCAAAAATCTTCTTTAAGTTTTCACTTCAAAAATCAACAATCCTAATAATGACAATTTCCACTAGCGAAAATAGTCTTTATTTACATTATGTAACTTTACAATTTAAATAGTAAATACTCTAGGTACCTGCAAAAGAATTTAGAATAGGCACAGATATTTATTATTCAACCAAAAGTTTACCCCATTTCTAGAGCAAAGCATTAGAATTTCTGTCACGCAAGACCACAGCGAAGATCTTAGAATAACTAGTTATGTAGTTCTTAGCTATTTAAACAATATATAAACTCTCTAAAACATGGCGAATACATAAATAAAATATATACAAATTACACACTTTTACTTCCATTCCTATCAATTTGCCTTTTTCTAGTTACTATTAAACTTTTTTTTCACGTGTGGTCTCGTTACAATTCTTCCAATAAACTGCTTCAATCAGAATCTAAATTTAACATCTAAAAGCTAAAGTCTAATCTCCAATACCATTAGAAATCGAAATTTTGCATTACATTTCATGCAAATATCAACCTTATTGTCACTGGAGAAGGTTGATTATAACTTCGTACACATCTTGGTTAACCTTAATTCCAAATAAGACGTGTGTCTTTTGTTTTATTTCGATTTCTAAATAAAACTTTAAAAGTAATATTACGTAATATGTAACTCTGTTTGCATGGCATGCGTGTATCTTCTATTAGTATTAAGAAGGTTCCGCATATTATGGAGAGCAACAGTTGTCTTTACAAATGAAACGAAACGACTCAATTATTTCGTACTTATTTATTTTATTTACTGTAAGATTGATGTGCACTCAACAAATCCCTAATATGTAGTTGCTAGCTAATTTACGAATAAAGAAATTAATTAGAAATCAAGACAGATCAGGTAAGATTAATGTAATCTTGCTTGAAGTCCTAATATCAAAATAGTATCACGGTATCATTTACAGGAAACGGTCTCTGATGTATTGATAGATTTCAGCTATCTATTCTATTTCTACCGAAAAAAAATACCACAACTGTGTCATCAAAGAGATACTTCCAGTGGTTCAGACTCAATCCACCTCAGCTAATGAGAATCAGACGATCGCGGTGTCATCATGACGTTTTTTTTTGCGAATATTATCATTTTCATCATAATTTCAGCCGAAAGACGTCCACTGCTGGACACAGGCCTCCCCTAAAGGGATTTGCCGATTACACCACGCTTGGCAGGTGGGTTGGCAATCGCAGTATGGTGTTAAAAAATGCATAGAGAACGCTGCTGCCCATTCTCTAGTAAGCCCCTTAGTCGCCTTTTACGACACCCACGGGAAGAAATAGGATGATGCTATTCTGTACGTCCGGCACCACACGGCACACGCGAATTTCCTATCCACTACATTATTTCCAATTCACGCAGTATACAAGCTTATAGACAAAAGAGAACGAACTAATTACTAATTTCAAGTAATCAGTACACAAAACGGAAGGTATCGGTAAATCATAAAATCAATCAGCTGATTCGATTATGAAGAGTTTGTTAGGCATATTACACACTTAGGAACCGTCGATTTGTTCAACTTACACAATATTCACGTAATGCCAACGTGGAAGTGGATATTACTCGCGAGTTTTAATAGGTAACGTCAAGATTTGTCGAGCGTGGACATGTTAAACATGAGGTTGCGAGATCATTATCAGCCCACAACAGTCGACTACTGACAAGGCGTATCGCGTTACCACAGTTCTTTGCCGGGTTGTGGAGGTTCGATAAACATTCAGATACTGGGGGTCTACTCCGAAGTATCGGCCGAATGTTGGGCCGTTTCATTACTATGGCTAACTAAGGCGAAAAAAATAAAAAATAAACCGACAATCAAAGAGATATGTTAAAGTCAAAACTGTGACTTGAAGTCGGGTAAGGACTTAAAGTGAAAACAGGAAACTTTGGAAGTCAAGAAACGGCCGATACTTCGGATTATCGCTTCGGAGTAGACCCCCTGGTCTCATAAGATACTGGTATTCAGCTGCATCTGGTTAGACTGGAAGCCGACCCCATAATCGTTGTTGGGAAAACGCTGGGTAGAGATAATGATGAACAGTAATTACTGGATATCTCTAGGTCTCCATTTTCAGCTCTCTCATTCACCACCTACTCATCAATCTCCTGCCTTTATCCCAATTTATTTGGGGTCGGCGCAACATGTCCATTTCTTCCATACTTCTCTATGAGTCGTCATCTCGGTAGCCACTCCCTTTCTAGCCATATCATCTTTCATACAGTCCATCCATCGTTTCTTTAATCTTCACCTATTCTTATAGCCATCGACATTCATACTCAAAACTTTTTTCACGACATTTTCCTCATTCCTCCGCATCACATGCCCATACTATGACAACCGATTTCTGCACATCTTTTTAGTCACCGGTGCCACCTTCAGACTTCCTCTAATGTACTAATTTCTTACTCTATCCATTCGTGTCACACCACACATCCCTCTTAGCATTCTCATCTCAGCTGTGCGTTGCTTTCATTCATTCACCACCTACTCTCATCCATTTAATTACAGCCATTATTAGGTGGAGCGCTGATCTTCACAAGATGGCTGTTGCTATGCTGTTAATGCTAAAGGGGTCATCAATGCAACTAGTAAAGGGCAAGCCAAGGACTCATCCTATACAGACATGTATGAGAAGAGTTCTTTGCTCTCCTTTTCTTACTCAACGTGGACAGATATAAGCTTTATATTTTCCGACATAACCCCAACTCTCCCCAAATCTCGTGTGAGATACTCTGTGATTACTGCACTGGCTTCCACAGTGACTGGTTCTGGGCTTTTCGCATCCAGCGTATTTCCGCAATCTTCGCCAGGTTGTCGTCTTCATATGAGCTGATAACTAATTCAAGATACTCAATACTTTATTTGTATTCCACAATGTGTACTTAGGCGTTATCTGAAAATTATATGATTGCGATCATTATGGACCCTGTCGGGTACAGCAAAATAGTAGGAGAGAGGAAGCTTTGAAAGGCTTAGCTTTTCAGTCTTCTGAACTAAATCTAATATTGATTTTTGTTTTACATTTATAGTCTACTGTACTAATACTTATTTTTTGTCATTTAAATATTCGTCTATACTATAAAAGCATTATCTTATTTTTTTTTTTATAAATTTTGTCTTGTTTTTTTATTAATTCAGGTAGTTTGTTGTATATTTTTATAGACATTACCTATATATACCATAGCCGAGAATGTTGGAATGGAATGTTTAGTCTTGATTTATGTCGGAGTGTGTAATGGGACTGTATGTCTTCGCGTTTTGTATAAAATCCCTGATGCTTACGAACAAATTTATATGTATCATTGTTCACATCAGAATAATATTCGTAAAGACTAAGTCACGTATTACAGAACGTCACTCAATACTCAAGCAATACTTAAAACTAGTTTCAACCGATTAAATGGCTTGAATCTAGTTTTTTTATTTCTTTCTTTCTTTGTTTTAATCTTTGAGACAGTTGTTTTCCCTCTGCATGCCATGTTGTGCTATTCTAGTATAGTTTGTAAGTATGCTTTTTGCTGATGAAAATGTAAACAAATGGATCGGAAAACACCTGTGAATGCACATTTGTAGTGCAACTTACAAATTGAGTGCGTCGATTTGAATATTATAAGACCAAAATACAAATTTTAATTCACTTTAAAGACGTTTTTCATTTGACAGATTTTATCACCTCAATTTTCGTCGACAATTTTTCAATTACCATTTAATAATATTATTCATGACCACTGCTCTTAAAACGGTGAAGGGAAACATCGTGAGGAATCCGGCATGTCCTAAAACCAAAAATTCGAAGACATGTGACATCTACCAACCCGCAATCGGCCCGCGTCGTGGATTGCGGCCCACTCCCTCTCACAGAGAGGAGGCCTGCGTCTCAGGAGTGGGAACATTAGAGACTGATTATGATTATGATAAAATTATTCAAACAATAATTGATAAAAAATCCGGTCAAGTGCGTATCGAATCACACACAATGAAGGGTTCCGTAGTTGGGATGAATTTATCCCAAAAACAAACTTAACATTGTTTTTGAAAAACATGTTCTCCCATACGCCACGGTAAATTTTCCAACGGTAAATGTTAGTTTGTAATCGCAAAAAAATATTTTTTTATGTGTATAAACTGCAAATTAACTATTTACGGGCTTTTTCCTTTATTTCTGCTGTGCCTTGCTTCTTGCCAAATTTCATGATTCTAGGTCAACGGGAAGTACCCTATAAGTTGTGATTTATTTGCGAGTATCAAAATATGTCGCATAAATCGCCGTATTTTTTATCGTTTTAAGCAGTTGAATTTTGACGTGACAACGTCTTATAATTCGATGGAGCCGGCTGCACGCACGAAAAAACATGACTCATGCGGCGTTACCTCTCATGCGACGTTACCTCGCTCTAAGGCGTTCCATTTAAGGCTTATGACGTTGTCACGTTCAACTATCGTCAGTAAACCGACTTTACAGACAACCGATTTTTTATAGTTACCCACCTACCCACACACCTTATTAATACACATTTTGTTACTAATTTTGTAAGCGTAAGAATTTAATCTCAACAGGCTTTGTTTACACTCTAGTCAGATACTTTCGGAACAGACTATAGATACATTACGTTAATGAGTAGGCCTCATTGAATGTCCGTGTTACTGCACATCGCCTCAGGTAAGTCGTTGGCTCACTTCCTAGTATTTATTATCTTATTGCAATAGTGAGGGTCGTTAACTTGTGTTTACATTTGAAACTGAGTCTTGTTTATGGGGTTTTAATAACTACTTATTATTTAAATGTCACATATAAGTTTAGATGGCTTGTCTCAATAACATTATTAATGAGATCTTAACTAAGTACGAAGTGAAAGTCAATAGTAATTAATTACACTTCGCGATTTTCTATAAATATACGGATTACACATTCTCCCACTGACTAAAACAATATTTTGTTCCTGACTGTACAATAAAATAGAGTAGGTACATAATTATAGTGCGTTCACTGTAACGTGACGCGTGACACGATTGGTAGCACTGAATTTTGCAGTCTTAGTTTCAATACTAATAGAGTTCAAAATGGCGACTGACGATGACAACTACCAATCACATGACTGCAAAATTCAGTGCTACCAGGGGGCCGATCGCGCTAATTTTGAACGTTAATACCAAAACTAAACCACAACCAAAACGTTACACTAGACACATTTCGTATCGCGCTAATCATTTCAACGGAAACGATTTAGCTTTACTTTGGAAGTTACGTTGGAGGAACGATCGATCGAACAATACTCTCACAAAAAAAGCGCGATACCGTTTCTTACACCAGCTAAACCAAAACTAAACTAAAACCAAAAACGTTCCGTTCGAACGGTAATTACGTTGAGAAATAGCGCGATCGGCCCCCTGTTCAGTGTTCAGTGTCACACGTAAAGTTATAGCGAACGCAATTTTATAATTTTGTTTATTGTTTACGTGATGAGGATTGTTTCGTATTAAGAATAGAGTTACGCTCTCTTTATGATGAAAAGTGGCTTAAAATTTGGGTCAGCAGAGTAGCACCTATTGGAGCGAGCCATACATTGATCGCAACATCTGACATCTCGCCTTGGTAATAAGCAACTGAGCAGTGACAGAACTTACCCCCTTTACTGACAATATTTATAGTACTTACTAATTCCATGAGTAAACTAATTCCATGCTATTATAAAGTACTTCCTTACTAAGTACTTACTTATTCCATGCTCAAGCTGCCACTTCCTGTTACACACTTCACACTCCACATAAAGCGAGAGGAATCAAATTAAATCAAGTCATTTATTCAAACTAGACTAACAATCAGCACTTTTTGAATGTCAAAATTACTTATGACAGTCCCCCAAAAACGCCCGCCCTTCACCGCTTCTTAGTGCTTTAGCCGGGAAGAAGAAGTGGCGCAACAAACTCCCCAGCAGCACAGCTGTCTGTTCAGTTAGAAAAACTTGATGACTGATACATTACGAAACTCAAAACATTAAATGGATAAAAAATAAAAAAAAGATTAAAACCTCTAACGGCGCAAATATAACAACCTTATTGGAGTAATATGTTTGACCCGTTTGGAGTTGAAACGGGTGGTCAGGGTTTTTTTTTTTATTCAGACCCCAAAGGGTGTTGGGGTCCGAGTGCTCATCGAGTAGGTATTTCAGGACATCACCAAGCGGTTGGTCGACTCTTCACGCGACCAGAGGGTTGGCCTATTTTTAGCCCGAAGAATCAGCATTACCATCCAACGAGGCAATGCTGTCAGCCTTTTGGGCACTTTTCCCATGGACAGCGATGCGGACGAATTTTTTGATGCCCAATGAGCTCTTCCCCCCTTTTTTTTGTTTTATTTTAAACTTGTACATAGTATATTATGTTTTAGTGTTACCATGTATATTTCAATTAAGATTTCTATTAAATAAAGGTAGGTTATTAGGTTTGGGGGGTAGGTTATTGGTTTAATTGAAATAAATGCTTTGAGTTTGAGCTTAAATAATCTCCTTTAGCTATTTTTGCTTCTTTATGTGAGAACAATGTAAAAAAAAAACGAAGTAATTCAAAATATAAGATTATAAAATTAAAAATAAGCCTGGCAGTTAAGTGATGACCAGTCTCAACTGGCACCCGCCGATCTATTCTGAAAAAATCTCACCGTGTAAACGTAGGCGAAATGAGCTTGAAGTGAGTTGTTAATAGTGTCAATCCCTCAC
The DNA here is from genome assembly GCA_963921375.1 of Tiliacea citrago. Classification (NCBI taxonomy): domain Eukaryota; kingdom Metazoa; phylum Arthropoda; class Insecta; order Lepidoptera; family Noctuidae; genus Tiliacea; species Tiliacea citrago. Next base: position 11,764,205 of record OY992804.1, read on the forward strand.
TGACAGTTCACTCCACGCTCACTTCTCAAATAGAATACCTACACATAGTCACACTATCACACTAATATTATAAAGGCGAAAGTTTGTGAGTGTGTGTGTGTGTGTGTTGTGTGTGTATATGTTTGTTACTTCTTCACGCTCAAACAGCAGGACCAATTTTGATAAAATTTTGTATGGAGGTAGCTGACACCCTGGAATAAGAAATAGGCTACTTTTTTAACCCGATATTCCCACGGGATCCAGACTTACGCTGGTGAAACCGCGGGGCGCAGCTAGTAGAACATACTTTTTGGAAGTGAAGACTTGTAATTGGCTGTCAGTCTCACATACTATTTTTTATTCTGTTTGTTTTAGCTGTAAGTCTGTGCTGTGTAATAAATTTTCACGGTGAGATGGTTACTGAATAGCACTGCTGTTCACGAACATGACGATAAATGAACTCTTCACACCGTAACACAGTTTAATAGACGGCACGGCAATAGATTACGGCACCTATTTGTAGTTCTTGCTCAGACGCATACTTATAACTTTCATGAGGATCGCAACCACTACCTAAATGTATTATTTAAAGATATTTGTTCCACCACCACAGCTGTTGCAAATCGTTTAATTACACACACATAACTAGTGCGCAAAGATAACATACACTTTGTGCGTTGTTTACCACACGGTGAACTTGAAACCGTTTCCACACTGCATTTTATCATTGAGAAATAAGAATAACATTTAATACAGATTTTAAAAACTTGTGTTTTTACGGCAGCTTTTAAATTGCCTGGGGTGTATTAAAAATAACCTCCACGAATAGGGTAATCGGCCTATAAAGTTCCCACTGTTGGGACACAGGTCTCCTTTCTGTGAGCGGGAGTGGGATGTAATCCGATACGCAAGCCCAGGGTTGGTGGATATCACAAAGTACGGAAATGTTTTTGAAATTAAATCTTCTTTTTTCGCGTTTAGCGATGTTTGGTAGGGGATAAACTTATGGGTTCCCATCACCGACATGGCCGCACCGACATGCTGTAGTAGCAGTAAGTGAAGTTAAATTGACCACGTAAAAATTTGAATTTGTTTAGGGGAGCGCAGGGTAATAAGAGCGGCTGGGCAATGAGACTGATGGTGATTGGACGGAACCTATGCACATTGAGCTGAACTTAAGTAGTCGGCCGTTTGCGTCAATCATCGAGAAAGTTCGGCTGTCGCGCACGAGACACGAGTCGTTAGTCCCTGCGTTAAGTCACGAGCGATGGTTGTGTGTTTTTGGTTCCCAGCTTATAAAAAACTGCCGATTGCCAGCGTCCAGTTAAGTATGAAGATATATTGTTATTGTATTATGTTTATGCTTAAACATAATACGTTTCCCCCAACCTTTTCTTATTTTTGTGTTTATGTTCTTTTTTGCGTCATGTTTACCTCAAATAAACGTATTTTCTTTCTTCTCGTTCTTTCTTATTACATACCTAGATTAGTCTCCTTTCAAGTTCCATTTGTTAAATAGTGATTGAAAATCGAATAAAATATTTGTGTTATTACTTTTCAAAATGGTGGTCAGTGGGTAATGAGAGCCTACATGGCTCTCACTATTTTTGGGAAGAAGTAAAACTTATGGCTCCTATTTCCCATATGAGCGATATTACGGCTCTCATTACCCGCGTGTATGGGGTAATGGGAGCGACTGACTTTTTTTATAAAATCTTTATTATATAACGCATGGCTGTAGTTAATTTAAACTGTGATGAAAAGATAGTCAAATAAACGAGGTTTAAGTTCCTAATTAAAATTTATGACAAAGTAAACAAATGTGGTTTTTATCAACATGTTCCTTTAGTAGGCTCCAATTACCTTTCTCTCCCCTATACTGGATAATCATTATTTTATTGAAATACAAACTACTTTAGGCGTATTGAGTGATAAGTTGTCACGTCTTTTGGCAGTCCCCATTACTGCCTATGTTGTTTTTTTTCTTCCACGAGACGTGATACTTAAATGTAGTTCGTCAAACACAGGCCAGGCAATCTCGCTACCATCAGTACCCGCCTTAAGGCGATGATAAGAGTAGCCGTAGGCTTGTCTCAAACAAAAAAAATGCCAAATTTATCTTTATAGTTTGTGGTAGCGGAAAAAATATAAGTTATTCTTGAACATATTTCCCAGAACTAGGTTGTTACCAAAACACGTTTAGAAAAAAAAATCTCGATACAAATTAACGGTAAACTAACCTTTTACTTTGAGTTCCAATCCAAAATATCTGTATTAAATAATATCAACGTACGGTTGGTATTAATAACAAGACCTTCTTATTTGAATGCGGAGCTTAGTTGTTTTTTATTTTCGATTACTCAACTCATTTTTGAGTAAATAGATAATTGCTTCATATTTTGCAATAAATTACAAGCGTTGTGTCCTCGCACTTCTCTTTATTTTGTATGCAGTCTGACAGTGACCGCGCTTTAGCTGTTGTCATCGTCTTAATGACTGGCTTATAGTTTTTGACGGCATCACCTAATATCTTATAAATTCGTGCTGATCGAGAGGAGAGATGGCACCTATGACGCTTGCTTCAAAATCAAAGTAAAAGTCAAATTATTTTTTTTCAAATAGGCACATAAAAGGCACCTTTGAGCTTCAATATTTACAACAAAAAAAAATTGTTACTAGTCAGAGTCACCCCTTCTAAAAGGTAGTTTCGTATGGTGAAGAATGGTCAAGAAAAAATAACAAAGAGAAAAAAATAAACTCCACCGTTTACTCTTTTAAAATGTCTTAAAATATTTTGCATATAAGGTATGTACACACGGCTACATAACAAGCTATACTTTTCCAGTATGAACTGACCTCTCATTGTACGAAAATACTGTACAATGCGAGATCAGCTTATACTAGAAATATACCTATAGCTTTATGTGTAGCCGTATGTACCTATACAAAATATTGTAAGACATTTTAACACATAATTATATAATTCATGTTAATTATAATTATGTGAAAACGATGCACCGAGAATAAAATCTTTACCACAATTTATAGGTAAAGGCTGGCTTGGTTTGCGAAGAACCTAGGTTCTATAAAAATACATTATAATTAAGTATAAAGGCCGTATAATTTTCTAATCGCTAGCAAATTACTTCAACAGCACGCTCCAACATGAAATATTACAGTTACATAACAACCCAAAGCATTTTTAAACCAAAACAACAATTTATTTGTCTACAATTTTCGGTTTCACCTTTTAAACACATATTCAATTATTTTTTATACAAATAATAGAGAGTTCAAAATAAAATTTAAATTGTGATGAATATTAAGGCTCGTACAGACTAGTGCGATATCGCGAGCGCGACCGACGGACGCGACACTAGTAGCACAACTTCTTTGTCGGTACCTGTCACGCCCGTGATATCGCACGAGTCTGTACGAGCCTTTATTTTTTTTATTTTTTTTTTCTTTTTCGCTTCGCACGGTTTGTGCATTTAGCCAGTGTCATGTAAAATTAGGTAACAAGTACAAAGTTATTTAAATAATTATGAAATGAACTCCACTCAATGCATGATAAAGATGATTGATGATATCCCGCCCCGCTCCCCTTGAGTTTAAGTAAAGACGCAGCACTTTACTGAAACCTCGCGCGGACTTCTTGAGAGAACTTAAAGTGATGTTGCACTGTTTTGTTTCATTTGCCTACATTAATGCAGGTTCACGAACACTTAATGCTTAATAATCCACCAGTATTACACATTAATATTCGGCTAAACACAAATTTTAGAAAATAAAACAAAACTGCTAACATGACGCTTCACTTTCCCGCCAAGAAGTCTGTACGAGCCTTTATGTAAATCATTTGGACTTAAGGGCATGCGCTAAGGTAGCCCGCGAAATTCAAATTCTCTTACGTTTTTTGCAATTTACAGGTCAGTAACAGGTTGTATGTTGATCTAAATATGATTCGCAGCTATAAAAAATATGGCTTTACAGAATTATAATCAATAGAATCAGCATTATATTTGTCCAAGTTCAAAAAATCCTACGAATGATTATTTCAGAAATAATCTTTCAATAGGATATTTGGAACTGAATATGATGCTTTTTTGATTCTAATGATTATAATTCTGTAAAGCCAAGTTTGTTATGGCCGCGAATCATATTTAGATCCTGCAAACCTGCAAATGACCCCCTGTTTGCTGACCTGCAAATTGCAAAAAACTTAATAAAATTTGAATTTCGCGGGCTACCTTAGCGCTTCCCCCTTAAGTTGTAATACTATCATATTTTGTATGCCTACTCGCGTCTTCGTTACATTTTTGAACGCCGCCGCGCCGTGACGCCTCTCTAGCCACTCCTCAAAAAGAGGACTTATCGCCACAATTGTGGCGTGCCCAACCGACTGCCTCTCTGCGCTCCACATCCCAGTTACTGGGTAACACGATACCCCAAAAAACAAAAGTTACCGAATGCAACGTTATTTCGGTGACTCTCATTTTCAACGGCTAATTTACACTGAGCGTAATCCTGCGTAATTTACGCCATTCAAAATAAGACACTGAAATGACGTTGCATTCGCTAACATCTTTACATAGGTAAATCCGGCCTTTAACATAAGAAAACTCCAAGAAACACAACCATTATTATTAAATACTAGTGATTATTATCTAAAGAGAAAAGGAAATAGTTGACCTCTGCGGCTTTCTATAACAGGAAAAAAACTCTAATACTTACTGCATTGATGAAATCATGACGTGTATTGTTATTGGAATTAAAGACGATTATTTTTATTTATTGCCTATGCGTTAAGGCGAAAGCATCAAGGTAGCCCGCGAAATTCAAATTTTCTTACGTTTTTTTGCAATGTGCAGGTCAGTAACAGGTTGTATGTTGATCTAAATATGATTCGCGGCCATAACAAATATGGCTTTACAAAATTATAATCATTAATACATCTCTCTAAGTTAGATTTGTTCCATTGAATTACTTTTACATGAAATCACGACATTGGAGAATAAATCTAACTTAGAGAGATGTATTAATGATTATAATTCTGTAAATACATATCTGTTATAGTCGCGGATCATATTTTGATCAATAAAATGTAAGAAAATATTAATTTCGTGGGCTGCTGAAGAATTGTTTATTAAATATTCAGAATGATCAGCTGGCTTTCTTTTAAAACCAACACCAACCAATGTGAAAGCTAAAAAGAGTCAGTTGTTTTATTTTTAGGTTTTTTTTTCTCTTTTAGTTAGTCGGTTTGTAATTTATCTATAAGTTACAATAACCTAATGTCAACTGCTCATCACCTTTTACAAAATTTTGCTTTTCCCGATACAGGGGGCGTTAATTGATTAAGGAGAACTGGCACTGATGGTGACTTCATCATATGCATTGTGACAAGTATAAATTGCTTAGCAACCATATTAAGGTGTATAATCGAATCGCAACCGTGAAATACTTATTATTAAGACGTAGTTCCGGTAGCCATCTGTGGTCTTCATCATCAATTCCACTACACCAAATGCTGCTTTCCCAGTGCAAGTGCATGAGTTACTATAAAAAATACCCAAATCGATTGGCATTTGACAGGTATTTTGAGAAAATTTGTAATTTGTGGGAGATCTGGAATCTCAACTAAGCCTAGGCCTGTATTTTGGAACTCCATTATGGGTTACCGCATGGTATCCCGTGAGGCAGCGAGCCTCCTTGCCGGACTACCGCCATGGGATCTGGAGGCAAAAGTCCTCGCGCACATCTGGGATTGGCGCGAGGAGGCAAAACGTCGGGGCGAAACTCCGCTACCGCGAGAAATCACGGCACAGCGGACAGAGCTCCGGCGGGATCTCATGGCGACATGGAATGCGATTGTCGCAACCCAGCGCTGGGCACGCCACAATTGTGGCGATAAGTCCGCTCTTTGAGGAGTGGCTAGAGACGCGCCACGGCCTTCCGCCTGACGCAGGTCCTCACCGGACACGGTTGTTTCGGGAGGTTCCTGTTCAGGATAAAGCGGGAGGAAACGCCAGGGTGTCACCACTGTATGGATCGCCCGAAGGACACGGTGGAGCATACGGTGGAGGTCTGGCCGGCTTGGGCGGAGCACCGCATTGTCCTCACGGAGGCGATCGGTGGCGGCGATCTCTCGCGTCCGGCCCTGGTTCAGGCCATGGTTCGGAGCGAGAGTGCATGGGAGGCCGTCAGGCAGGGTTCGCGCCCTCACGCCCCTGGTCGCCGCAGGAGACGCCCTGGGCGTAGGGAGTCGCTAGCCGATTTCCGGCCACCGTAGGCGCGGGCCTGCAGACGGTGAGCGATGGGTAGCTCACCGTCCGATAAGGATCAGGCCCGGGTCGACGGCGCGTTGTGTTCCACGCGCGCCTCAAAGAGATATCAGCACGAATTGACGGGGTCCATTAGAGCCAATGCCTGCCAGGGTTGCGAGTTTGTCCGAAAGCGATATCGTGGCTCTGGCATACAGGCAAATGAAGGAACACGGATGGGTTTTAGTCAGTAAAAGTTTGACACGCCCCCCCGCTCCGCCCAGAGCGGGAGAAGCTATTTGATAATTTCCCACCCAAAAATAAAGAAAGGCCCCCCATTATATCACATAGTAAAGGTTGTCAACGTGTTACAAAAATAATTGCAAGTGATTGATGGTGTGTGAGTGTATGTGGGGAGTGTGTGTGTGTCTGTGGGGGTTTGTGGGGGTGAGTATCAGTGTGTGTGTATGGTATCTCACCATATCAGTCAACCCAGGTTCTTGCAGTTCACTACTGGACAAAGTCCTCTCCTAAAGGGTCCCCCAAAACGATCAATAAAACTGCGATTGTCAATGTTTACGTGATTGATACACATTGATGCGCAAATTATCAATATAGTCAATTGCGTCTACCGAAGCAATTGACAATATTACTACGAGATTGACCGTAAATGATAATACATCGCTTTTTATTTCGACCACGCCATCAAACATGACGGACGTATCCGAACACGACCTCGCCGTGACCTTGAGCACATTATCAGAACGTGATTTTGTATTGTCGCTGATAGCATTTTACAGGGGCCATCCTGTATTATGGAAAGTTAAAAGTAAAGAATACATGGATAAAAACAAGCGGTCTATTGCTTTACAAAAGATAACCAAATCCTTAAGAGTCTATAAACCAACGTACACAGTGGAACAATTAAAAAAGAAAATAAATACGTTACGAACTAATTTTAACAAAGAAAAAAGACAAATCGAAAACGCGAAGCGGACTTCTGCCTCTGCTGATGATGTCCCCCAGCCAAAACTTTGGTACTATAAAGAAATGATGTTCTTGTCAGACCAAGTGAGCATGGCCAATTCCGAAGGCAGCGAGGTAAGTTAACATAATTATTTTTCTCGCTACTATCTCACACTATCCTCGTTGTAATTTTGTTGTTGTTTTATTTTAATTAAAACGCTGACAACAGCTAAACAGCGGTCACTGTCAGACTGCATACAAAAGAAAGAGAAGCGCGATAACACAACAATTGTAATTTATTGCACAATATGAAACAATTATCTATTTACTCAAAAATGAGTAATCGAAAATAAAAAACAGCCCACAAACCCCCATTCTGCATACAAATATGACATTCTTGTTATTAATAATTAAGCACCAACCGTACGATGATATTTAATACAGATATTTTGGATTGAAACTCAAAGGAAAGGGTTAGTTTACCGTTAATTTGTATCGAGATTTTTTTTCTAAACGTGTTTTGGTAACAACCAAGTTCTGAGAAATATGTTCAAGAATAATATATATTTTTCCGCTACCACGAACTATATAAATTTGGCAATTTTGTTTTTTAAGAAAAGTCTTCTTTTATCATTTGCCTTTTGTCAGCGCCTTAAGTGTTGTTTTATTCTCTAAATTATGTAGGTAGTGGATGATTATGGTGCATGGGCTGTCAAACTCCAATCAGTTTATGTTTGCATCATCTTAAATGTATGTATACTACAGAATTAATAAATAATAATACATAATCTCTTTATAACATAAAAAACCGCCCAAGTGCGCGTCGCAATGAAGGGTTCCGTAGTTAGAATGAATTTACCCCAAGAACAAACTTAACATTGTAGTTGGAAAATATGTTCTCCCCTATTCCAACTGCAAATGTAAGTTTGCACGTTGTATATTGAGATATTTAACATCTTATTTTAAAACCATTGACTTCTTATAGGTTTTCCTGTAATATAGTAGTATAGGACTATGTTTTGTATTTTTTTTCAAAAATTAAGTCTCACTAGTTTCGGATAAAAGGGCGGACTGGTTATTTTTTATCAATTTCTTAAATAACTTTGAAACTATTTATTTTAATATTATAAAAAAAAACCGGCCAAGTGCGAGTCGGACTCGCGCACGAAGGGTTCCGTACCATTATCTATAAAAATGGCAAAAAAATCACGTTTGCTGTATGGGAGCCCCCTTAAATATTTGTTTTATTTTAATTTAACTATATATTCTTAAAGTGAATATATAACTAAATATTCTGTGAATATTTCAAGCGTCTACCTGTTGCCGTTATCAATATCGAGCAAAAACGAGCAAAAAAATCACGTTTGTTGTATGGGAGCCCCCTTATATATTTATGTTATTCTGTTTTTTAGTATTTGTTGTTATAGCAGCAACAGAAATACATCATCTGTGTAAATTTCAACTGTCTCGCTATCACGGTTCATGAGATACAGCCTGGTGACAGACGGACAGACAGACAGACGGCGGAGCCTTAGTAATAGGGTTCCTGTTTTACCCTTTGGGTACGGAACCCTAAAAATCACGTTTGTTGTATGGGAGCCCCTTAAATATTTATTTTATTCTGTTTTTTAGTATTTGTCGTTATAGCGGCAACAGAAATACATCATCTGTGAAAATTTCAAATGTCTAACTATCACGGTACATGAGATACAGCCTGGTGACAGACGGACAGACAGACAGACAGACGGACAGACAGACAGACAGACAGACGGACAGACAGACAGACGGCGGAGCCTTAGTAATAGGGTTCCCGTTTTACCCTTTGGGTACGGAACCCTAAAAAGAAAATATTGGAAACCCTCACAGTAAGCTAGCCCTTCCATTTAATGTATCACACGTAAAGTTAGTATTCTTTTTTTTTTAAATTTTCTAATTTGTTCCATATAAGTGACGAATTCAAAATTCAGTTATTTACCTTACACGTCCGTGTTTGGGTCACAGAAATTTAAACTTAATCGGTCCAGTAGATTCAGATAAAATTGGCCGTAACAGGCGGACACACAGACAGACAGACACACGAGTGATCATATAAGGGTTCCGTTTTTATTTTCTTAAATGTTTAGGTATCACATTTTATTAGATGCACTTTGTTTTTACTGTAAACAATTATTTTGCCGTGGAACTGAAGTATTTGAAGAAAACGTCCCTCACGTTTTTTGGCTACATTTGCCAAGGTTCCTCTTACTCGCTCTAAATCTCCATACACCTTATGTGATCCTACAACCCGGTTTTTTCCACGTCAACATCTCCGTGTTGAATATAGTGGTTTTCATTTTTTTTTAAACAAATAGTTATGCAAGTGATAAGCAGCCAAACCAAGACTTCGTGTCTGGGCTGCAATCCAATATCTTTATTAAATATTTTAAAGCTCCAGAGGGCCTACTCCGGAGGTCTGCCCGGCTTGGGCGGAGCACCGCCGCCCGTGTCCTCGTGGAGGCGATCGGCGGTGGCGATCTCTCGCGTCCGGCCCTGGTTCAGGCCATTCTTCGGAGCGAGAGTGCATGGGAGGCCGTTACCTCTTTCTGCGAAGCAGTAATGCTCGCGAAGGAGGAGGCGGAACGCGTGAGGGAGAGGCAAAATTCGCACCCTCACGCCCCTAGTAGCCGCAGGAGACGCCCTGGGCGTCGGAAGTCGTAGGCCAACTCCTGGCCACCGTAGGTGCGGGCTTGTGGACGGTGAATGATGGGTAGCTCGCCGTCCGATGAGGACCAGGCCCGAAGTGACGGCACGTTGTGTTCCACGCGCGCCTCAAAGCACACAAACAGACAACACAAATTGACGGGGTCCGTTAGGGCCAATGCTTGCCATGGTTGTGAGTTTGTCCGAAAAAAAAAGGGGGCCTACTCCGAAGCGATAATTCGAAGTATCGGCCAAATGTTCAGCCGTTTCTTGACTTCCAAAATTTCCTTTTTTGACTTTGAATCCTTACCTCGACATCAATTCACGTTTTTGACTTTGACTTATCTCTTTGACCATCGTTTTTTTTCTTTCGCCGTAGTCAGCCGTAGTCAGCCGTAGTCAGGAAACGACCGAACATTCGGCCGATGCTTCGGATTTATCTTCGGAGTAGACCCCAAGACAGCATTCCAAATGTATTTTAGACGATTCTTCGTGGCCTAGAGAATTTGTAGTTGAAAATCCCTTCATCTGTCAAAACGGACCTAATATATGGCTTTATGAACAACCTACAAACCTACCAACACAAATGGAAACTTTTCGGTTTCTGGTAACTCAGATGACTCCGGACCATTCCGTTTATTTTCTGAAACAGCTTCCAAAAGCAGTATTTTTTAAAACGCCGCTTTTGATATCCTTCCATTAGCACCTACATCATAAATTGATAATTGGCATTAACAATGGCCATAAGGGCAACACTAAACTTCCCTTTATAATAATAGTTTTAATATCCAGATTTTGAAGGGTTTTCTATTTCGAGGTACTTGCCATCTACAGCTTATCCTATGCAGTTGTAAAAATTCCATCTTCTCTCAAATTCACGTGCTACCACCATGTCCACCGTCCATTCTTCTGCTGTTCTAGGTACCTGTAAAAAAAGTGTTAAAGTACAATCATTGGTTTATTTTGTTACAGCAGTCGCCCTCACAACATAAAGAGACGTCACAAAAGAAAAACAAAAACACACCAACGGATAATTTAGTCGACATAGTCACAAAATATTTTAAAAGACCTGATAGTGAATCGGACGTGATAGCAAGAAGCTGGGTAATCAAGTTAAACCGCTTAGCACTTGACCAAAGACGTTACGCTGAGAAAATTATAAACGACGTCCTTTTTGAAGGTGAAATGGGCACATTGTCAAGGAATGGGGTTCGTTTCCCGCCAGCCAGTTCAACTTCTTTTTCTATTAATAACTCCCCCGGATTTTATTCACCGTCACCTAATTCATCTCATGCAATTGATACGTCATCCACATCAAATCATTCTCCGATGTCATACCAATCACCTGCACCAAATCAGCCACGTTTACCATACGAAACATCTATATAAAATCAGTGGCCAAAAATCAGTGGCCAAAAATCAGTGCCATATCAAACATCTGCAAGAAAATTAAAAATTTGGTCGTCACAAAGCATACGTGCACCAAATCAACCTCAAATATCATATAAGCAAACCCTTGCAAGTTTAGTGTCTCCAATACCTAATCAGCCACCAGTATGTATCCATATAAATGCTGTCATGCTATTGATAACAATACAGAAGAATCACAAACCGAGGCAAAGTAATTAGAACAATACAGTTATTTTTTGTCGTTAAAATGCTGTATGTGATTTCTCAGAATTTTCTTACAGCAAGATAATTATATACTAATATGGCAAGGGCGGACCCAGGGGGGGTCGTGCCTCCCCACCCCGGACAGTATCTAGGTCGACCACTGACACATTTTTCTATCTCATTGATTTTAATAAATTAAATACTTTGTATGATGTTGCCACGTATAGTGTTTGCCACACATACGTGAACGACACGCATAATAAGACTATGTACTGTTATTATAATTATATGATGATGAAACCTGGAGTTTCTTGGCGGCTCCTCTCCATAGGAAATGACCAAATGAAACCGTGCAACTAGCTTCTGAAGTTTCGTGCCCATGTAGGTTTATGTGATATAAAATATTTTGATTTGATGCACCATTGTGAATAAATATTGTTCGCACGATGCCATGTTTGATTTTGCTGCGCCGCACCGCCCGCTTCCCCATTCGTTCGCGGCCGCGAACCTATGTTCCGTGACACCCATGGAATTAGTAATATTGTAATTTATAGACGCTATAATTGACACCATGAGTGCCCTACGACAAAAAAGGAGCAAATCCACCACGTCACCCCATTTGTACTCCATCCCCGACCACATAGTGTCAGACATAGACACGACGTGCGCGATCAACTCGTTAACAGAACACGTACAATCCATATTATCGGATTGTCCGCGGGAAGGTCCAGCAATGGTCGACCATCGCTGAAAATTACCGAATGACGGGCATGAACTGATAACCTATAAAAAAAAGTGGTCATTCGTGCCTACGACGCCTTTCCCTGTGACGCGAACATTGCCCACATGCGCAATCTACAGCGTGCTGTAAAGAAACGCATAGTGGAGCTGCGTACCGAGGGCCAAAACAAGATGCTGGGCGAACTCGAGCCCACTTTCCAAGCCTGCTGGCAGCTGGAAGTAACTTTCCTCTGAAGACGTCTCCATGCCTCCTCTCATACATCCAAACAAGAACGTCGCTTTCGACAACCATGACAAAGTAGAATGCCTAGACGACAGCCTACAGTCCCCCATGTTCTCCCAGCTCGTAACCAGTAGACCAAGCGCACCATGACAAGGTTGACACTGAAGTCGAACGTAGAGCTTCCCTCCCTCCCGTTGAAAGCCCTGATGATCCTCTGCTTCCTGTCTCTCCAGACGAAGTGCATGGCATCATAAAAAGGCTCCACACTAGTCCACACTCGGAAAGCCTCCGGTTCAGACGGTATCACAAATAAGGTGTACAAACTTCTTCCCGCTTTTCTCATTATACTCATGGCCGCCATCTTCAATTGCGCCTTGAGCAACAACATCTTCCCGGAAGCATAGAAAGAGGCGACCGTTATCGGTATCCTTAAGCCAGGAAAATCCAAGTCTGACCCCACGAGTTACCGCCCCATCAGTCTCCCCTCATCTTCACGCTGTTCAAACAGTGACATTCCCAAAAGTAAAACGGCTCAGTTGGCTCTATTCACCGGTTACTGTCTGCCTGATCTCTATATATGGCAAGCCGATCCCTTGGGAGAAGCGAGCCAAATACCTAGGTTTGATCCTTGACCATACTTTCAGTCAGCACATAAAGACGGCTCATTCGCCCGGCTCTTCCGCTCTTGGTAGGCTTTATTTCATATTGACCGCACGCAGCAAACTGTCACTCAAGTACAATTTGCACATCTACGCCGCGGTCATCATGACCTATGCTTGTGTAGTCTTCGCACACGCTAAGCCAGACCATCTCCATAGGATGCAGACCCTCCAGAACCGCTTTCTTAGAAAAGTCATGGGAGCCCCGTTCAGTGTTCACAATTTGGATCTCAAAATGCCCGTCATACAGCAGTTCATGAAACGCCTCTCATAGCGTTTTTCCGACTCTGCTATTAAGCACTCCAATCCCCCTGATTGCGGCGGCCGCCCGATTCACTCCCTCCCGCATAACTAGGATTCGCCGACCGAGGCATACTCTCTCCATTCCCGATGACGCCACAATCCTCCTCCAGGAGAGTAGTAGAGCCACCCTGCACTGTAGCACACAAAAATAGAATCCGACCTGCTTCCGTCCTCAAGCAAGCAAGAAAATATAGTTTATTATCCCGACACAAGGTTTTTTTTTTCTAGATCAATTATTACTTTAGTAATAAACGAAATTGGAATTGACAGTTACGCTATTTAGTTTCGTGCTCGAACACGATCAAAGAGCGCACGCGATATTCAACTTTATTACTGATGTTTTAGCGTTTAGCACATAACGGAGTGGCGATGGCGGGGAGCGAGGGGTGGAGCTTGCGTTCGAAATTTGATTTAGACTGCCTGCTCTTAAGTCTCTCAACAAGGCCCGGTTCCCCACCTTCCGCATTGAGTATATCCCACCTGCCCTTTTCAACTAACCTTGTTGATAATATTCACGGGCTCCTCTTGTGAACTTGTCTAGAAGGATCTTCAAGTATCGAATTCATCGTCATCATTATCATCCGTCGTGTCCTGGGCAGTCTTCCAGCTACTACGTTGGTGATTGGCAAATATTTCAATGATCTGAGAGATTGGAATCATCCACAGCAACATGTCGATGATTTGAATTATTTAAATAAGCTTCGACCAGAACTCGGCCAGATAGTTCGTGTCGTGATGAGAGAAGAGAAGAAGTTTTAAAAGTCATCAACAACATACGAATAACTACTATTTGAACTTTTAAGTGTATTGCAAGTCACCGAACAATGTGTAATATTGTTTCTTAATAGCAAATCAATCAAGTGTTCATTGGCGAACAGTCGGGTATGCGACCTCGATAGAACGTCAGAATTTGAGATTCACCTTCTGATGAAACTGTGGTATTGTGAAGACGAATCTTGAAATTTCTACCTGTTTATTATACCATAACTGAATACATGAGTAATTTTGATGAAGTTTCATTGTTCTTTTTTCACTTATAAGTTGTTCCCTAACTACTCAGTACCAAACTTGGTCTTCCGTCCTTGGCCCTTTATCCTATCTCAATTTGTTTTTAGTTCTAAGCTTACTCACTTTGTCAGTACCTACATACTTCTACCTCGGGTCTGTACTCCCGATCCAAATTGTATTTATTAGAATTAATAATTATTATCGCTGAATGCATTATTTCCGTATCTTTACACATAAAACAATTATTATCTTAAGTAGATCATACAAAATAAATTTTAATTCACTCATCATTACATTCAATTGAAAGAACATAATAACCGTAAGATTCTTTAACGAATTCATGAAAGACGAACACACCGTAACACCCGTATCATTATCTAATCACATCAGCTTTCTAGGCAAAATGATACTTACTTACCTATAATGCAAGCCTGTAATAAATATATTTATTGTGCTAAGTTTTGCAATGCTGAGCAAGTAGGATAGATAGTATGTCACTCTAATCTTAGATCTAAGAACAATGTTGAAGTAACCGCGTTATAACTTATAATACAGAGGGGCTACTCCGAACGTAAATCTGAAGTATCGGCCGAATGTTCGGTCTTTTCTTTACTACGGCTAACTATCGCTGACTACGACGAAAAAATTAATAAAAAAGGCAGTCGAAGAGATAAGACAAAGTTAAAACTGTGACTTGAAGTCGGGTAAGGACTCAAAGTCAAAAAAGGAAACTATGGAAGTTATAAAACGGCCGAACATTCGGCCGATACTTCGGTTTAACGCTTCGGAGTAGACCCCCAGGCCTGGTTTTTGGAATGAAAATCAACACAAAACGCAACTAACAAATTATCAAACGCGACCTGCTGAGATTGGTTGACTGAATTATCATCAGCCAATCGTTTCACTTGACTTAAATTGCATTTAATTTAAACGCGTCGATAATTTTCGTTCCAGGGGTCTACTCCAAAGCGATAATCCGAAGTATCGGCCGTTTCTTGACTTCCAAAGTTTCCTTTCTTGACTTTGAGTCCTTACCCGACTTCAATACACGTTTTTGAGTTTGACTTATCTCTTTGACTGTCGTTTTTTTTTTCGCCGTAGTCTGCCATAGTCTGCCGTAATCAGGAAACCTCGGTTTTTTTCTTCGGAGTAGACCCTAGAAACCGGTAGACTGAACGCGTCTAATTTAGGTATTGCTGTGGAGTACCATGTTCCATTGGTATCGTAAAAGATGGCTTTACACTTTGTAGGTATATTATCCAAGAAATTGTGAGTTCTTATGAGCTAGGTATGAAGAACAATTTATGAACTCACACATTACTGACCACTTAAAATATAGTCGTAAATAACCGTCAATAATTGTTAATGGTCATAATGAAGTTGTTATAGACATTAATATAATAAAGATGATAGTCGAATTTACAATTGAGTGGTGCTCAGTAAACCTCATAACACTCAATATTGAACACCTATTAGAATGTATTTTTTTCAAACATTTTCTACTACTACTACTAAATTAATGCCTGTTTTCACTCACACTGGGTAACACCTAAATTAACGCCTAAATAAAAGCGTACTGCGTACTGTTGAATGTTCTACACTTGGCTCACCACGGAGACTTGAATGTGTAGCAATGCAATAATATTTAAAAGTTACAATAAATGTTTCTTAATTTTAGTGATAACGGGCAAAAGTGACAAACCGGTCACGATGTTTTTAACATGACATCGGTGATTGGTGATTTGGCGAGTGCATCACTGCTGCATTGCGTATTGGCCACTCTTTTCGGGAAAACAATAGAGCATCGAGCCGTATCTCAAAACGACTTCAAAGATGCTAAAAGCATAGTGTCTGGTTTGGACATAACTGCTACAAGAGCACTGTCGTTTGATTTATTGATATGTTTCCATTTAATGTCATCGCCAACGCAAACGCAATCACGAGAAAAAGCAGTTTCACAATCCCACATTAAAACTTAATAAACCGAGGCGCCATTATCGTCACTACAACCTTTTACCATACAATAAATATACCTATACAATAAATGAATTGAGCAAGATTGTTCAGTTGCATCAGTCAATATTGTGGAGTATGTTTTAACGTACGTTAAACATTGCTCACATGATGTAATGGGATCTAATATTGATATTCGTCAGTGCAACAGCGAAATTTTGGACCTAAAACTTCAAACGGTATGAAAATCCCAAGGGATAGTTCCAGGACGTGAACACTAATACCGCTTAAGCTGTATAGTTATCCAACTCGTCCAATCCTTTCTACTAACTCGATTACCTCTAAACTTCGGCTAGTTTGGAACAACCAATGCGATACGTCTCGAATTGTGACTAAAGAATAAGAGGACAAGTAACAGGGTCCTGCAGGTTCAGTCAATCAACTCAGCCAATCGCAGTTCACTGTTAGACATAGGCCTCTCCCTGCAGGCAGGCTGTGCCACAACACCCTGTCCTCCGCCTTTCGCATCCAGTCTATCCTATTTACCTTTTAAGGTCATCTAGCTGGGGGCGTCCCACAATACACTTGCCGATGCGCGGCCTCCACTCCAGGACCCGTTTGCTCCACCGGCCATCGGTCCAAAGAAAGAAAAAAAAAGTGTGCTGGCCATGTGTGTCGAACACACGTGGCCAGCACACTTTTATTTGCTTTCGTTCTTTTCCATCAAAGAAACTCCGAGCATAGCGCGCTGAGCGACCTTGACCTTGTGGACCAGTCCGACTGTCAGGGTTCGCGTTTCTCACCGTATGTCTTAATATATGCAGGTTAGTTGCAGTCATTTGAGGACAGGGATAGTTCCGTAAAATCTAGTGAGATGTAACGATTTTTCTTACACAATGGTGAAAGAGTTATCCAATAAGTTACAAACACTGTCTTCAAAACAGACCTAACCGTTCAACTAAATCATTGGCTGCGATTACACTGTGTTCTATGTCTGTAAATTCAGACAATGCTAATATCCGTATCCGAAACCGGTCACCGTTAAATATGCATATCGATAGAATTACAAGCACGCAAGCTGATCTACGTTCTCAAGATATTATCAACGAAACTCAAAACTATGGATTTTAAAATGCACGAAGTAATGAAGACTCTAGAACAGCAATGCTAATTATTATAGTTTGTAGAGCTCAGTCATTATGGCCAAAGCTATGCGTGAAAGGAGACGGACTGGCTGCAAGCCTTTGGATTATGTAGGTAATGATGACTTAAATAAAGATGTATTAGTAATAAATGTCTGAGAAAATTGATGAACATGAAAAGGTGAACGAAGTACTAACTTTGTAGAAACCGCTGAACAATTTACAAATATACAGTTTTGTAAATGTGTATACATATTATACACTAAGTAATCTGTCATACTTCTTATCTCTTTTCTTTCTAGATATTTTCAAATTCCTGTTAAGGAAGTAACCTTAACAGGAATTTGTCCAATTACTCAAGCAAAAAAATGGGGCAACTTTAATACATAATAATATTTTATAATAATGAATCACTGAATTTCCTTGAATTAAGTCTGAAAACTGGTATAAGTACATATCGTGGGATGACTCACAACTTGATAGATCTTTTACTAGAATGGTCCAAGATTTTAAAGAACAAACCAAAGCAAATAACGCAATTTTATCCACCGCGACAATTGACTGAACAAACAGAAAGCCGAACCCACACATTAATCGAAGCATTCAATCAATCTAGCGGCAACACCAATCTTCATCTATTAACCCAATTGTTCTAGTAATCTTCAGTTAACTTCACTTAGTCTAACGTTACGTCCATCATACCACCGGCATCGGTGCAGAAATCCATATCAGATCTTGTAATGCACCAATTACCATAAAAGTACATTGCAAGGCTTTTCGCAATCCTTTCCATGTTGAACGGAATTTTAATTGCGAATAAAATTATTGTTTTTGATTGGAGTTACGGTTGGTTTTATAGAGCGCCAAATGTGGTGGGTACTTAAAATGTTGTTAATGTTTTTGCGGTGATATTATATCCGTAGGTATTAGGTAAATTCTGTATTTGTACCATCAAAGAAACTGTTACTAGGTCAGCTGAATCGGTTAGCTGTTTCGGTAAAATTAATCATCACAACCACCATTTAGCGGGCTTCTTTAGCTTACGTTAGATTTGTTTTCTTATTTCAAATTGATTAATCAGGATAACCCCAATTAAGCTCCTAGGTATAAGGCAAATCGAAACGTTTTCTGGCTTGATCTCTATGTTGACATATCTTTGTCGCAAGAGTTAGTCACCCACGCCTAAGATATGTAAGTGATTGTAACTGGATACAACTTAACTAATATTTACTTCACATATCGTCAATTACATTTCAATGCTTGTCGATGCTGAAACTCAGTCACTGCAGTAAACTATTACAGTATCTTGTTAAACGGGAAAGCTTAGCCAGATTATATATCAGATTATGTATTGGGTATAATGATGTAATCAAAATCAGGTTTACAATTAGCTGTAAGCTGCAAGTCGTAATTTACTAGACAATCTAATCTTAGAAGATCTGATATAGGTATTATGGACTTTTGGTCTTTCCAAATACTTACTTCGTCTGATTTATCTTCTGAGTTAGTTTTTATGTCCTATCAACAATTGCTCTTAGAAAGTTGTAGTGAAGACTTCTATTAAACTAAAAGACACTTTGTCTCAGTTTGATAATTAACCAATCTGGTGAACATTATTTGCAACTGTTGAAATCATGCTACACTGGAGAGTTTCTGTTTAGCAGTATGTAGAATTGTCCACTCTCAATTACTGACCTTGGTCAATTTCTAATATGTTCAGTTCACAATCACATGTCATTGGTTTTATTTATATATAATAACATGTTTCGAAATCATTCTTACTGTTTCGTAAACCACTTTCATCAAATCAACATTGTAGGTTGTTATTATTTGGAAATATAATTCTAGAAACAATTGGATACTGGACTTTGTTCCAATTTCTTTGAATGCGTATTGTTCTAGTTCTAATTTGATTTATTGTACCATTTCAAGATCTAATAGTGTGTTATAAAACATAATGTAGCTAGTTAATGATGTTTTTTTTTTTTTGTTCTTTCGTAAGAGTGAAACCTGCGTGTGTAGTTTTATATTTTTTCTCTTTCAATTCGGTCATAAGTATTAAATCTGGTGGTTTTCCTGAGTCAAACTACCATATATCGTCCCATATGAAAGTGTTCGCCATTTGAATCATTATTTTTATGCCTGTGAGTGTGGTGACACTTATGTTCTTGCCAAAAGTGGTGATACTAACAATTATTTCTGGTAATTGCATTAAATAATGCAGAGCTGGTAAAGTAAAAGAAATATAAACATTCCACACATTTTTATTAAATCAGCCTCAACTCAAAGTACATGTACTTTGTCAAGTTACAAATTATAACAAAGCATATAAAAGCTAAACAAGTAATAACAGGTAATTATCTACAACTGTGAACCGCGGCATCAAATCAAATGCTATGCGGTCATCCTAATATTTGTCAACTGCAAAACTACGATATATTTTTTTCATTTTAAAGATTTTTTTGGTCAGTTCTCGTTCAAAATGGTAACAATAAAGAAATCGATGTGACTCGACTGTTTAAGTTAGAGCAAAATTCGTAAATTCGTTCTGCAACTCATCACGTTGCGGCTACTGTCGCATCATCAGATCAACACTGGGAGCGAACAGCACCAACATTCATAAAATTTAGCAAAAATATATATACACTAAAAATACTAATTGATCACATTTCTGAACTTAACCTACAAGGTACAAGGTGAGACCTAGCCTAACGTTACTCAATGCCAACCGTGGTGTTGCTGTTGTGGCTGGTGATGTTCATGGTGCTCGTGGTGTTCCTCCTCCTTCTTGATGTAGAAAGGAACATGGACCTTCACGGGGTAAGGCACCTCCTTCACCAATGGGAAGTGCACGTCCTTGTAGACGGGGTAAGGCTTGTCAATAGGAACCTTCACTTCATAAGGAACCTTCTTCTCAACGGTGTAGGGGATCTTCTTGTACACGTCATAAGGTTTGGGCACTGGGACCTTGATGTGCACTGGGTAGGGCTTCTCAACTTCCACCTTGTAGGGCTTGTCGACTGGGACCTTGACTTCATAGGGTACATGCTTGTGAACAGTGACGGGGTAAGGCTTCTCAACTGTGACTGGGTAAGGTTTGGGCACGTAGACATTGTAGGGTTTGTCGACGGGAACTTTCACTTCATAAGGCACCTTCTTAATGACTTCGTACGGCTGGGGCACTTTGACTTCGTATTTCACGGGGACGGGGTACTTCTTCTCAACAGTGTAGGGCTGGGGGACGTGAACCTTAACTTCATAAGGCACCTTCTTTTCGACAGTGTAAGGAGTGGGTACTTTGACTTTCACTTCGTAAGGTTTGTCAACGTGTACCTTGACTTCATAAGGTACCTTCTTCTCCACGGTGTAGGGTTCTGGGACGTACACGGGGTATTTGACGTACTCCTTGACGGTGACTGGTACTTTCTTCTCTACGGTGTAGGGCTGGGGAACGTGGACCTTAACTTCGTAAGGTACTTTCTTCTCTACGGTGTAAGGAACATGTTTCTCAACGGTGTATGGGACAGGGACCTTCTTGATGACTTCGATAGTCTTAACGTGTTCGTGGTGCTGGTGGTGGCCGTGTTCTTCAGAGGCGATGGGTTTCCATCCACCGCTTGAACCTCCAAAGTCACCGCCGCCGTGTCCATAGCTTTCGCCACCACCATGTCCGTAGCTTTCGCCGCCACCGAAGCTCTGGCCGCCTCCGTGGCCGAAGCTCTGGCCACCTCCGTGGCCGAAGCTCTGACCACCTCCGTGGCCGAAGCTCTGACCACCTCCGTGGCCGAAGCTGTCACCACCACTGTGGCCAAAGCTTATGCTCTCTCCACCACCGTGTCCGAAGCTGTGTCCTCCGTAGCCACCTTCATCGCCACCACCGCCGCCGCCTCCGTAATGTCCGATGTCATAGATGCCTCTCTTCTCTTGTTTCTTGTCTTCGGGTGCTGCCGCCTGTTTCGGTGCGCCTTTCTCCTCACTGGCAAAGGCCACCACGGCCAGCGATGCGACCAATACAACCTGGACACAAAGAAAGAAGAATTAAGTTATTGTTAAGTTTACCATCAAAGTGGGTTATTGAAATCGAGTTTCTGTGCCAAAAGTGATTATGCAGCAGAATTTACAAATTATTCAAAATACATACCAAGACGACTACGTAACAATAAAGAATGACTCGAAACTTCCTTAAACGTTAAATAACAATGATATAAGTGGATTAAAATCCTAAGCTGCAACCCTCGAATACGCAACAAAGTAAAAGTTGCATCGAACCAGTTAAACTCATGTCGAGACAGAATACAAAATTCACACTTTCTCTCGATATAATCTCGATTCTCGATTCCCAACAGCATTGTAAAACTAAGTTAATAAAAAGTTTAATAGTTTGTTTCACTTCCTCGGCTATCTGTCTTCGCATCAATTAGGCATGAATTGTTTTATTACGCCTGATATAAATCATGTTAATTAGGAACGTGTTTAATCAATTTTACATTAGGTATACTGATGTTACCGAAGCAAGAGTGAAACAGTTTTGATTTATACAACTCGGAAACAATGAAATATATGCTTATGATCTATCGGCAGCTTAGGAAACCATTTTAAGACAAAATACAATTTCTTAATGATTCATACGACAATTAAGTGACAAACTACTGCAGACAGCAATTATTCCTATTGCGTATTTAAGTCTGAGACCAATTTAGTTTCCAAGCGTTTATATGGGCGTTTTAATTGCGTGTATAAACACTTCAGCTAAACTTTCTACACGTCTATAATGATGTATATTAATAATTAACGGGCTAGAGATATGGCTTTTGCGTTGCCTTCGTATTAGTAAGAAACTATAGCAAGTTGTGCAATGTTCAACAATTAGGAGATATAATCAGTAAAACTGCAGGTCGATTGTCTTTTGTTTGGCTGTCACTATCTGTAAATCTCTGACATTAATTTCATAACTTTTGTTATAATATGAGCAGTGAGATTCGGTTTCATATTCTTTAATTGAAATATTTCTTTGATGAACTTTTATTTTTTTGTTGAATATCTAGATCATAAAATGTATCTTAAATAGTCGGGAAAGATAGTTGATACAATGTTACGCACTTAACCACGATAAAAACAATGTAAAATTAACCGACTTTCATACGACCTTCAAAATGAAACTGGTTTAGAGTGTTTTTATTTCAAACATTTCGACCCAGATATTCAAGGCATTAACGGTCCACAAAATATGAAGTCGTAATCAGAAGATACCGAACTGACCTAACTCAAGAAATATGAAGATAGCGTTAATTATACGAAGGATTTTTATTTATACTGCTTTAAGACATCAGAGAAGTATGAAGAGGACTTAGAAACGAAGCTAAAAGTAAACATGTTAATATATTTTATGACTTCATCACTATTTACATAAGTACACCCATTTAGTTGCATTTTAAACAAACGAATAACCATAATAGAGATGAATAGTAACATATTATGAAATGAAAAGTGAGTGAGTCTTGAATTCATTATTAGTAGGCTGTTTTAACATTACGTAGTAGAAATGCATGTTTAAATTGCTATAACGTTGAGAGCAGGAAACGATTATGTTGTTATGAATGATCGAAAGCAGGTAGGTGGCGCCACTTGTCATACAAGTGAATTATTGGCGCAACGAAAGATTACGAAGCGTTTACGTTTAATGCTAGAGTTGCTTAATTTCCTCTATTTTCAGGTTAAATAGTAGTTTTTAATATTATCCGGTTTATTTGCCTATGAATTTATCTATTGCTACTAACAAGCTCCACACTTTTGGGATATATTACTAGTGTGATGTTACATTCTATTTAGAATAGAAAACTTTCACTCTTCAGTTTTTTTTACTACTTAATGGACTTGTATCTTCTCTTGTCTAACCCTTAATCCTGAATCTGTGAGTGTGTTATTTAATTACCTAGTTGCCTATTTTGATAGATAAATTATAGCTCTTTCTACTTTGTCTCCAAAACACCAAGTCCTTATCTTTCACCTTTTCTTTCTCAAACGCTACAGAAGTTCTCATCCCTCACATCAATTTTCCATACCACATCTATGTTTCTAAATAAATCTTCAGCCCGACAGCTTATAATTAGTTTACTTACTCAATATTATGATTGTCTAACGACCATTTAACCCAGTTAACTCGCCATTACAGCAACAATGTATCATCAAGGCAAATACGTTCTTGTTGTGCACCGTTCTATATTAATTACAACACACACCTCCAGTGAAAGTTGTATGGGGGATTTACACGTGACGTGCTACTACCATGAATCGTATTTTTCATATTAAGAAGCGTGTTTTGTGTGAGCTTTGGTTTTTGGTTGTGATATTAGAATTTGGTTGTAGTCTTTTGTAGACACTAAGATGGAAATTGAAATGCCTAACAAGAATGGTTATCGTCTTGGATAAACTGTGCGCAGTTGAAGTGAGAACAAATAAGTTTTATATAGCTTCTTTTGGATAAGCTGATATATTAGTTAGCTTCTGGTGACTAAGAGTTAATAATTTATTTCTTTAATTACTCTAGCAAGCAAGTTATATCATTAACGAATCATTGCTCCAACTTAGTTTATGTACAAGTTAGATAAATAAAGTTGTTACAGCTTCAAGTAAATAAATAATTAACTGACACTTTCGCTCCAATTACTTCCTACAAACTTAACTTTCCAAGCGAAATCACAGCGAGTATCACTAGTACCGTATCCGTGGCTCATACGGATCGGATATCCAGTGTCAATGCTCTCGGAAACCTGTTTGTGTGATCAGAATTCACGTACGCCGTACGCGTGAGATTTGCCGCGAAACAGCAAAAACAGCTACAGCGTACGATCATCCATACAAATTATATGCGGCCATGTAAACAAAACACGATAATAAAACTTCGCAGTCCTATTTGAAAGTAGAGAATCCGAAATTGTGTCTAAATTATTCCGTGTCTAAATCGTTTCTCGAATAATTTTGTTTTTAAAGAAATCTGTAGTACTTATGTTGTGAGATTTTTTACAACTTTTTAATTCGCATAAATCTTTATCTTGCTTAGCGTTGTAATTAAGTCTCACTAGTTAAAAAATCAACAGCAAT
Source organism: Tiliacea citrago (assembly GCA_963921375.1). Classification (NCBI taxonomy): domain Eukaryota; kingdom Metazoa; phylum Arthropoda; class Insecta; order Lepidoptera; family Noctuidae; genus Tiliacea; species Tiliacea citrago. Next base: position 11,788,836 of record OY992804.1, read on the forward strand.
ATTTTTATACTACAATTTTATTCAAATTGTATTTATTGAGTCATTGATCAAAATTAACTTCTGCAATCGATACACGATACTATGAAGTTCCGATGAGATAACGATTGAATCCACAAATATTATATTATGCCATCCAATTTACTCGATTATCGTTACGTTCTTAATTAAGTTGAACGATTATGAATCGAATGCATCCGCATGTGTGTAGCGACTCGCGATGCGTGACTTTTGCGTCAGTACTTAACTATCCGATTATCTGCGTTATGCAGTACTGTCATCAATGCATCTCATTGCATTAATTTCAGCTCTAGTGCACAATAAAGCAATGGACCGATGACCTGATGGGGTATGCAATGCGGAAGGATGGCTATTGGGCTTCGTGGTGCAACTGTGGGCTTGGTTTTGTCGAACTGCATACGCAATGACTAATTATGGTATTTAGCGGACTCTCGTCTGTCAGCTGCTTTCATGGCTTCTAGGATTAATGGACTACAAAATAAATATTTTTTTTTTCTACAAGCAATCACAGCTTTTTGTATGATATCACGAATCGCGTTCTCGGTTTAGTAAGACAAAATCTGAAGTCCAATATTTTGTTTTCTGCAAGCTTGTAAGATTGGTTTCCCAAGTTGTTCAACTTAACCATAATATTCGATCGGCATTATAGAGTGTGGAATTATAATTTCGTTACTAATTAAATTAATTGATCATAATCCTTTGAAAGCAAAGTCTGCCTAATTTAAATTATCTGTATGAATTATTCTCAGACAGATTAGGTAGTGTTTATTAAGAGCAGAAACTAATAGCTTTCTACTCATTTTACGACTATAAAAGTCTCTGCATTAAAATCATGAAAACATTAACGTGAATCGATTTTGACTTATCTTTATTCAATTTGTTATACTCGTGTGCAGAGCTTTCATTATTCCTAATCAAATTACATAGATACCAGTCTTTTGATATTATAGTTGCAATAAAACTATTGATTTATCGACTACAATATTCTTCAAACATGATAAATGGTTTTTGCAATGTCATTGGAAGAACGAGCTGTAATATTTCTCTGACTAAATGGGGCTCCTCCAGGTACAGGAGAGTACCAAGCATCATTGGTCTACTCTATACTGTCTAAAACATATATTTTTTAAATGTTTTTTTTATAGTAACATGTTCCAATTACAGTGTGCAACCTTAAAAATAACTAAATGCTTGTTCTAATACTACATTCAATCCAACACGGAAAACTATAACCTCTCGACGACGTTCTACTTTAAAAACAGTTAACAAGCTGAAATTATTAGAAAATTTTTAATATTAATAAAATTTGCATGTCTGCGCTAGAACTGCATCAAGAAACACGACTGGACTTATAAGGATTAAGAAATTCATAATCGACTAAAAGAGTTGTCGTTTAGTTGATTTTGTCAAGCGTGGACACTATTATAGTACCAAAGTCTTTTTGCCTTTATTAATGTATTGTTAGATTAGGTTCTCTTGTTTTCAAGCAAGACAGCATGAATAAACAGGTGAGTATAATATAATTATATTAAAAGGTCTCAGGATTTGGCACAGATATTTTCTAGATTATTTATGGAGCGAATAGTAAGAAGTCTCATAATTTTTAATAAATTTTGTTCCCCAATGACATGATTTCATGAAATAGTAATTCAATGGAACATATCTAACTAAGAGAGATGTCGTAATGATTCTAATGATTATAATTCTGTAAATACATATCTGTTATAGTCGCGAATCATATTTTTATCAAGATACAACCTGACGCTGACCTGCAAATAACAAAAACCGTAAGAAAATTTCACGGGCTAGCTGCGGATTCATCTTAAAATATGTTTGCAAATGACTAGGGATGTAGCTTACTTAATTTCTTCTCCAACTTCTTTCTTTTAAAGCTCCCTAGTTGAATTCTCCATAATTTTAAGGTAAAACCATAACTGGTCCTAAATTCCGCACTCAAGTTATAATGATTATGCATGCGAGTAAGTAATTTGTATCTAAAGACCGTATCTCGGAGCGTACAATTTTCGATACTTTCTAGTTTTAGCAGGAAAGTGAAAAGAAAATTATAGCCGAGCCGGTTCTTTGAGGAAGAAAACTGTTATATGATAGTAAAGTTTAGTATTATAGAGTGGTATTATATTATGTTCTTGTTAGTTATTAGTTGGGGACGTACAGTGAACTGTAGTGTTGAGATGTATTTCTTATTTCTACTGGAGGTCAGATTTTTATAATTACATTTTTAAATAAATGCTAATATTTGAATTTAAATTGTGCATTGTTTTATTTTTATTTGTAATGCTTTCTCTTCACATTTTAGATAGATCTCTGGCAAGATCTAGAAGAGGCTCTGTTAGGATTCTGTATTTTTTTTTTCCTACGTAATAGTTTTTTTTGCTTTTTATTCAGTTTTTTTTCAATACATTCTTAATAATAATAGAAAATGTATAGGAAAAGGAACGGTATTAATTTTAAAGTTTTTCCGTGAGAAAATGTGAATGATATAGGTACTTTCGATAAAATATGTAAAGTTTTCTACACTAATTGCTATTTAATTCACATAAAGAAAACTTTTTTCATATAAATTAATATCCATTGTTAAACTATGAGGTTTTCTAACCGGCAATCAGGAGTTAAATGCTGTAACCGCTAAGCTATTGTTACTAAGTTGAGAGAACCGCAAGCTTTTATAGCTATGATGCCTGACAAAACCTATTGCAAATATTTAACTAAAGAACGATTTTAAATATCCAAAAAAACTGGTTTATAAAAAATCGGTTTATAAAACCTGTATTTAATTAGTGAGGGTATCATCGTTTATGTAAAAAAATAAAAACGTGTTTAGTCGATTATCACCCCTAAGCATTATTACGCAAAACAACCAGAAACAAAAGACCGCGATAAAAAAGAATACTCAAAAAACCCGCACTTATAAACTTTCTATTTTCAAAACTCGAATTCTAAAATAGTATTTTTTTTTCACTTTTGGCACAAACACTTGCACTGCACTATTTTGTATCAACTCACCAATAACTTCATGTTGCCGTGTGTCTTCGCTCGTTCGCCGAAGACTGGTTGTGTGTTGCGACCATGTTACCATCTTGTTATATAGCGTCCCTCCCACTTTTGGAACGGCTAAGATATGGCCGAAGAAGGGTGAACGCTTGGGCTCGATAATGACATGTATTAATTGTAACTTGCACTAATAATCTTACATTCAAACTTAAAAACTAGAGCAGCTGGATGGTCTATTATAAAAAAATCGAGATCATAGACAATCGATTCTAATTAGTAGATTAATTGGGCTTAAATGTTTTGTTTAAAACTGAACTAAATGATAAAAACTGGTTTGAAGTAATTAAAGAAAGATTTGTACATTATTTGCATACAAATATGATCTCTGATGTTCCACTTCGATTAAATTACATGATACCATAGCCTTCAGGTAAGATATTATGAAAGCTGAAAATATCAATATAGTCGATTCAAGAGTCTGCTTGTCCAAGGACATTCAAAAGTGTGCCGTGCAAGTGCATACTAGGACCGGTCTTTTCGTCTGTCAGGCAGCCATTAATAAAGTCTTTGGACTTTACAGTAATAATATAATTAATGTAATGTGTATAATATTGTTAAACTCTTCAGAAAATTCTTTTTCTACTAACCTACTTATTGGAATGTGAAATCTAAAAGGCAATATCGACATACAAGCCCATTCCAGAATGATTTCCCGGTTCCAAGAAGTCTCAACTAAAGTACTAGGCAGCGTTGAGGGATGGGCGTTTTGGGGGACCGACTTATATGTAATGCTGAAGTTCAAAAAATACTGAATAACAGCCTTATTTTCACTAAATGACTTTTGATTTTACCAGCCTAAAACCGCTGCAGAGACATTTAGTTGCGGTGTCAATACTTAATACTTGAAGAACCAATAGTTATTGAAACAGAATAGTCCTTGAGAAGTGACCGCAAATCAGAGGCAATGTACTATACGCTCCCAAGCTAGATGACTCACATATACCTACTGTAGTATGGTGGCGAGGACAGACTGGATGTGGTAGATGAAGAATCTGATGACCAAGCAATGGAACTGAGCTTTTTGAAATGGTTGATAGTCATAATGAAATCCTTGAAAATCGTACCATTGATGACGAGTCAAGGATAAATTATTCACGAATTTCATAAGAAGACTGGAGATCATTTTGACTCCTAGGTGACTCTGCAGCTATAGCCTGCAAAACTCAATAAATTGATTGATTGAATGACTTCTTAATGAAATCATGACATTGGGGAACAAATCTAACTTAGAGATATGAGTTAATAATAATTCTAATGATTATAATTCTGTAAATACATATCTGTTTCAATCATATTTCAATCAAGATACAACCTGACACTGACCTGCAAATAGCAAAAACCGTAAGAAAATTTGAATTTCGTGAGGTACAGCTGCGAATCCACCATAGGAGAAACTACTAGACACTCTATCTTATTCTTACATAGACGAAGAAACACCTATTACTGTAATCAGAATAAGTTTATTTGAAAGTAAACACACATAGTGAATCCATTTAACTAAATTTATTCGTTTACTGCTTTTTAAGTTGCACGATTAGAGTAACGACTCTCGATTAGAATTCGCAAGAATTTAAATTATGCATTAAAACTGTTTACTATGTGGAAATTGGATGCAATAAATGTTGCTGTCAATTATGTTTTACGTAGGTTCTATGGAGTAGCCATTTGTCCAATCAGATTGTCTGATCAAGTTCAAGGATTATATGCAAAAGTAGTTGACTCCATTTTGAAAAAGTTTGTTCATGTGGACAGTGTCTATTTCTGCCGACAGACATCGTAAATTGATTGCTTTAATGCTATAATGCTTTACGTTAGCGTTACGCGTTGGCCTATGACTCATCAATATCAATAGTACTATTCCATGATGTGTAAGGTGAATACAGTTGTAGTAGTTTTTAATAAGTGTATGTATATCTTTATATATATCCCTCAATGCTCGCTATTGCACCTGCCACTGTTTGTCTCTGCATCACCCAAAGGTCGACTGGTAGAAAATGCATGTGGTATTAAGTCCGCCTCTATACATTTGTGTGCTTGTAGTATTAAATAAATAAATATCACCAATGAAATTGAATGTGAACTAGCACATCTAAACCGAGTTCAAGAGCTGTTAGCGTCATCGTTATTTTGTAATATTGATACGGCTCTTGAATGAGGTTTAGATGTGCTAATCGCGTTTAGTTTAATTGATGAAATTCACCCTACATAGTTTAGTAGAGCTTTTTGTGAATGAGCTATTCCGGGGAAATGCCATCCTACGTTTCTTCTGCCAAGCAGCGTTACTATGATGCGGTTTGAAGGGTACTGCTGCACTTACATGTCCAAGCAAAAAGGGTCCAGTTCGCGGCATTTAGTTTCCAAGATATACGTAATTTTGTAATGTTGGTTGAAGCATTTCGCATCTGCAAGTTCATAATAAATTCAAAATATAATAAATGACTATAAATCACTTTCAGTTTTGCCAAATTTTCCGATTTTCCCGAAAACTTTACAAATTTTTCTTTCCGTAAGAACCTGATTCTGAACATCTTAAAATAAAAAAAATCTAAATCGGTTCAGAATTTCTGGATGTTTCTAAGTACCAGAAATTTGTAGGGAAAAGTTTAGTAAAAAGGTACCACTGGTGTGTCAAATGCTGTTTCTCAAATGAAGCTTTTTCAAAGTTTCAACTTCAAAAGTCTATTAAAAAATATATGTGCCAGTTTTTGAATATTTTTTTAATTTTTATTATCAAATGTCCATTCTAAGTACCGAATCTAGTGCTTGGACACCCACATTTCAGCTTCGTTTTGCAAATGAATTTGAGAGCTGGCAACTTTCGATACCAAGATGTCAATAGGCGACAGTGACTACCACTTCGACCACTCCCCATCAATAGGGCAGCCATCTTTAAAATGAAATTGCCACATCTTTTTTTTAATTTAAGATGTAAACTTTGCTAAGGCACAGTAACATTAAACTCATAAACGTTTCAGATGCATAGAAGCACACTAAGCAGGTAATTTGCAATTTAAATATCTATATTGCATTTTACAACTAGTTCGCAACACTTATGAATCGAATAAAAGATCGTTATGCTAAATTGTGATTAATTAGAAGAGTTCGTTGATAGGTACTGCAACATAACCCATTTGGACCAAACACATCTTAAATTCACTCTGTCTGTCACAAAAATTCGAATTAATCTACTTCATCGTCGTTTGTAGCCTTGTTCTACCCAGTGCCGAGTATAGGCCTCCTCTCTTTTGTACCCTGCTTCCCTGGTCTGTCTGAGTCTAAACCAGCGGGGTAATTTCACATTTAGCAATTGCAATGCATTTCATTTTGACAGATCAACATCATTCATTGCGTTATTTACGTTTTCGAGCAGACAAATTTTTCAAACATTTGGCAATGGATTAGCAATTTCCTTCAAAGTCTTTCGAATTGCGTAACACACTATCCATCACAATCTGAATGATTTTCAAGTATATTGCTAATTCATTGCTTCATATGTTCGAAAAATTTGTTTGCACAACAACGTAAATAACGCAATGACTGTTACTCAATAATAATAATAATATAATATAATATTTATTTCTCACCACAATATCCTTATAAAATAATAACAAAATACAATATTGTCCAGTGATGGGCTTAAAGAAAAATATTGTGGGAGACTGGTGCTTACGCTAAGCCGAAGCCTGTATTACAGGCCACCAGGGGCCCAAGTCTGCTATTTTTATAAATTCAGTCATTCCAACACGATCCCATTGTCATGCCATTGTCATTTGCTAAAAGTTCGTAATCTGGTAAATTCATAATGGTCGATCATTTTCTTTGCAATTTCTTTCAATGTAGTGTCAGTGGCAGACCATTGGAAAGTCATAATGACGCCATTATAATAGTAGATTACCAAACCTGTCAAAATCAACAATTATGAAATCAATGATCGACCATTCTGACACTATTGTAATAGCAGACTTGAGGCCCTGGACTCCACCCCATGTTGTACATAATTATGGTTTCCATTTTACATTAGAAAGGAATGTTCGTGTGGATTGCGTGGGTGTGTGAGTGTGTGGGTGTGTAAATGTGTGAGTGTGGGTGTGTGAGTGTGAGTGATGAAGAAGTTTGCGTGTTAAACTATTTTCTGAATGCCATAGTAGTATGTGCTTGAGGTAGAGATAAAAATAGACAAAATGCGGACTATTTTGGGATAGAAAGTAGATTTTCGGTTGTGTCATAGTCCAGAGTCATAAGCCATGCATTAAATTTTTCTCACAGAGGTAAGAGGAACTGTCAAAATGAAACCCATTGCTACCTACTCATAGTGCTTTACGCAATCACCCCGCAGATCTCGCCCGCGATCTTCTGAATGTCATTGACCCATCTGTTGCTCTGCCGACACTCCTACCTTCTCTCGGTATCCATTTAGTAAGGGCTCCAGTTCACCTGCCAATCTACCCTACTCATAAATAAATCTTAATTTACATGACTGTTACATTTTCCAACTGTAGAATCGTTTCTCATGAAACAATTGTCCATGGCAGAGTAAACTTAGTACTTCATTTACATAACACTAATACCAGAGCTACCAATTCAGAGAAAAAAAGCAGTTCACAATTGCAAATAATTAATTACCGTTTCAGTTAGCAAAGATCAAAAACAATACAAGTCACGTCACGTGCTAAGCCACAGCATTTTGTAAACTCAAAACATAAAATTAATAAACTGTAAGATTAATAATTAAGATCGTAATGTAACAAATACTCTGTGCTCACAATCTTACGGTAATCTTACATTGTGGGCGATTGCGAAAAATTACACTCATTGGCAAATTACGTCCCAACATTGTATTGTTTTTTAAATTACATGTAGGTAATGCTTACGTTGGATTTTGTTTTATATAGGCTTAGATACTGACTTTGCTTGTAAACCGAATCACTTTATTATATAGCCCGTGGTTTCACTCGCATAGTCTTAGGTAAATTACATGTTTCGGATGAAGTGTCGTTAATATTATGTAACAAACATCCTCAAGCTTTGAACTTCACGGGCTAGAAATAATGATCTAGGTGAAATTTTCCTTGTGATGGTTTGTGGATGGGGACCATCCATTACATTCGAGACCCAGTGCCTCGGAAAGCACGTTAACCCGTTGCGCGTTGGTCCCGGCTGTCATTCGTTGATCTTTGATAGTCGTTAACCAAAGAAAACCCATGCAGTCAAAAGCCCAAAAGTCTGACAACCAGTCTAACCAAGGGGTATCGTGTTACCCAGTAAATGGGTGGTCAAGGTCAGATAGGCAGTCGGTACGTGTAAAATACTGGTATTCAGCCGCATCCGGTTAGACTTGAAGCCGACCCCAACATAGTTGGGAAAAAGCTATTTATAGCGAGTATTGGTAATTTAGTTGTGTTTCTCAGCAAAGAATAGATTTCATCAATCCACTAATAGGTACCATAATAAATTACCTTCCCAGGAATCAAAAGCATGCGAGACATTAGTATCTATACTCCGTTGGTTTAGGTAGTTATATAAAGGTAAACAAAAAAACCACGTGACGAGAGAGCTGTCAAGTAACCGACTAAACGTAACACCTGCCACTTCAGTTCTCATGCTACGTCACAGTTGTACTCTTCAATTTAGCAACGTTTTATTTCGTTTACGTTTAGAGAACCTGTCTTTTTGGGCTATTTACAATAGACAGATTACAAAATATTATATTATTATAAACCTAAAAAAAAAAATATGCTCAAGCACTTACCTTGCAACGCTTAATTAAATCTACGAAGAGTAGTTTAATTGATTAAATTTAGCATACAGTATTAAAAGAAACTATGGTAAAAATCTGAAATAAATTGAATTTGGATAAAAGTTACAACGTATTTTTAAACAAGAAAGTGTCATCTATAAACCCTTTTTATGATTTGTTTACCTTTATTTAACTAACTAAACCAAGGGAGGTACGTATCTTGCTTTCAGAAATCTGGTGAATTCCAATGCGTATACTATTTATGTATATAATATTATGTATATAATACTCTCTGTATTATTTAGTCTGATGTAAGAGATTTGTAGTTCCACGTTAAAATTATGTTTATATGAAATATGTTCTGGTGCTGTGACAATTTTGTAATCTCGTGTGAACGTTTACAAAAAAAAAAAAAAAAAACCTTTACAAAAAATTTATAAATTCAGGTCAATTTGAAACATGAAAACATCATTAAAATTATGCATACTTGAGTAGACGCCATACAAATATAATTTTGTCTAAAAACCGAGAGAAAACTTGTTAATGAATCTAATAATCGGTTACGTTATATAAATCGACTAAACGTTTTGTTTCCATTAGTCGATTATGAAATCGATATAATTGACGTTTGATAAGTTGATCAATTAAAATCGACAATAGAGTTACGATCATATTTTAGTTCATGAATCCTAGTTCTGCCAATAATGACTGGGTATGCAGAAGTGGTTACCAACCGTAATAGGTTACGTATAATAGAGAGCATTTTGTAAAAAGTATTTATTATGTATGATATATGCATCCGTTAATCACATATGATCCAATATTACATTGATTAATATTCTCAATTAAGTGTTGTATTGATTTTCCCTTTTTCATCATCATCATCATTATTCAACCAAAAGACGTCCATTGCTGGACATTACCTATATAATATGTATAAGCCTCTCCAAAAAGCGTAGCCACATCGACCGGTTCCGTGTTTCCTGCAACCAGCGGATTTTCACGTGTCTCGAGCTCGACCTTCACCGACACGTGCTAAAGAGATACTTGTACTTAGCTCACTCATTAACTTCGATAAAAATTAAAACCTAATCTTGGCATCAGTTTGTGGCCATATTTTCTATCAATTGAATTGTTGTGAAGGAGTATATCTACCAAGGGCAAGTCGTCCAGCTTAGTAGACACAACTTTGAGAAAGAAGCCGACAGAAGGATCCAGTTGGGTAGGCAGCGTTTAGAACCGGGCGTCGGTAGACGGCAAATACTCGTCCAGGGACGGCGGTCTCGGGGACGCCCGCTGTCCCCAATCATACTAGACCCGAGCTGGTGGCGCGGCGTATGGTTCCACGCGCGCCCCTCTTAAACGTCGCGGGGGGATTCAAACACCTCACTCCCCTCGCTTGACCTGACGGGGCCCGCAGAGGCGGGCTGGCAACAGTCGGGGGCTGCGTTGAAGAGTGCTTAAGTGCCCCCGTAGCCTCCGGTGCAAGTGTGCGAGGTAACACGGGGTGGTATTAGTCAGTAGAAGTCTGACAGACCCCTCCGTTTCGCCCCAGGGCGGAGGACATCCATGAGGATGTCCAACCAGTTACCAAAAAAAAGCAGCGTTTGGAAAACTTCACCAGTGCGTCCTACCCGTTGTGACATAAATGGTACTGAAATGTGAACTGACAAGCGGGCTGGTTCTGCTGGACGCGCTACGGGACTGCGGGTCTAAGAGACAGCAGTATTTTTAAAATCGAACTTGCATTTATTTGAAACACTAAGATCAAAACGACGCAACAAAGAGATATATCTATGTGATTACACCCAAAATTGCGCTATACGTGTATTCAAAAAGCTTTTTAGGAATGGCCCCCAAAATAATAATAACAAGATACCCAATCCAATAAAAGATCTTGACATACACCATTTCAGAAAAGCTGTTCTTAATTTTTTAAATATAAAAGCATATTACACAATCAATGAGTACCTTGACGACAAATTATAATTTTATGACATTAATTTTTATATTTTTTTATTAAATGTATTTTAATTAGTTAATAATTTAAATGTTGTGTTAATTTAATTTAATTTCTAATGTTTTTTTATTTGGTTTAACTATTGTTATGGTAATTGAACGTAATAGCGAATGTTTTTTTAATGTATTCATTTGGAATTATTCTAATTTAGTTTTATTTATTAATCTTTAATGTTTTGTTGCAGTTATTACTCATTAATTAAAAATGATAATTAGAATAATTGTGCGCCGCTGACGGCAAGACAGAGTTCATTTTATTAATATTGACCTCTGTACTTTTCTGTTTACGTATGTTCTACAAATAAACATGTTCGAATTTGGTCCACAAATTCAAGGACGCTAAGCGTGCTATGGAGCGGGCTATACTATACGGGTCACGCCCGTTTGGCAACGCTACATATACATTGGTTATGGTTGTAGATATTACGTACCTCTTGGAGTTTCTTCAAGGATAAAATCAGAAATTAAACTATCCGGAAAAGAACAAGAGTTACCGACATAGCTTGCAGAGTAAGAAAGCTGAAGTGGCAGTTGGCTGGCCATGTGTGTCGAAGGACCGATGGCCGGTGGAACAGAGGAGTCCTGGAGTTGAGACCGCGTATCGGCAAGCATAGTGTGGGGACGCCCTCCAGCTAGATAGACCACAGACTAAGTTGTAGATAGACCGAAGACATTAAAAAGGTGGCTGGGACACACTGGATGTGGAAGATGGAGGACAGGGTGTTGTGCTCAGCAAAACATTCTTGGCGTACAATAGTCCCATACACAATAGTAAACACATTTGCAAGTAAGTAAGTAAGTAATTATTTATTTGTTAGAATATTGTTGTTACAAAGGTGTTACACGTAATATGATGTCCATAATATTCTGCTGTTTCCAGCGTACAAATATTTTAAAGAATTAAAATTAGGAGTATTAGAACAATATTTATGTCGAAATTAAACCATACAATGTCAAGGTCAAAGAAAACGTTAACTACTATCAAATACAATGTCAGGGTTATTAATTATAATGTCAAGAATTATTAATTATAATGTAGAAAATTATTAAATACAATGTCATTAAAAATTTAATTCCCAATTACGAGTATTTTCTCTCTCTCTGTCTTTGCATTGGCAAAGTCAATTCCACGGCCCTCAATTTTGACCTCCTTACGAGTTACAACTAAATTCGGTGCATCTAACTACATACTAGAGAGATTGTAAACATTCTCCTGTCTTCACTGAAATATTAACGAACATCACAGCCTTGACACTTCGCTTACATTATAACTCCATTTAGCAGTTTATATGATTTTATTGAGTATCATTATAATGTAACATTTTTTTTGAGGTTATGTTGAAGAAAGCTTTCCACCTCTTACCAAGTTTTTGGGGTAAAATCCCAGCTTTTAATATGACATTTGTTTGTTTTCATAATTGTTTGTGGTTGTGTGGGAAAAAGCGTGCTTTTTAAGATATTTTCATAATGATTCTACTTTTAGCAATATCTGTCAATAAAATATTTGCAAGAAGCACCCTACGCTTTCGTGTGGTCTAGGCCTATTTGACGGACAGGGCCGTCATCTACCCCGGTCACCAAGGAGAGTGGAACCGGCGAGAGATGTCGTGCGGTGTCCCACAGGGATCGGTCCTGGGGCCGCATCTGTGGGACATCGGGTACGACTGGGTGCTGCGCGCCGACCTCCCTAGTGGCGTCAGCATAGTCTGCTACGCTGACGCCACGCTAGTCCTGGCACAAGGGAGTTCGCATCAGGCGGCGGCCGAACTGGCGGCACGTGGGGTTGCGACAATCGTCGATAGGATCCGGCAATTGGGACTCGAGGTGGCATTGCACAAGTCCGAGGCCATGTGCTTTTATGGTCCTCGGAACGCGCCACTGTCGGGTTCCCAGATAACGGCGGGAGGGGTTCACATCGGCGTCGAGTCGACGATGAAGTACCTGGGACTCGTCCTCGACAGCCGGTGGAACTTCGTCGAGCACTTCCGACGTTTGGCTCCCAGACTGGAGCGGGCCGGGGCTGCCTTGAAGCGGCTTCTGCCCAATCTGGGGGGTCCAAACGCCTCCTGCCGGAGGCTCTACGCGGGGATCGTGCGGTCCATGGCCCTTTACGGGGCACCGGTGTGGGCGCGTTCTCTGAGGCTGCGACCAGCGCAGCGGTTGAACGCGTCCCAAAGGGTCATGGCCATCAGGATGGTACGGGGTTACCGCACGGTCTCCCGTGAGGCGGCGAGCCTCCTTGCCGGACTGCCGCCATGGGATCTTGAGGCGAAAGTCCTCGCGCACATTTGGGTGTGGCGCGAAGAGGCGAAACTCCGGGGCATAACTCCGCTGCCGCAAGAAATCGCGGCACAAGCGGACGCAGCTCCGGAGGGATCTCATGGCGACATGGAGAGTGCGATTGTCGCAACCCAGCGCTGGGCACGCCACAATTGTGGCGATAAGTCCCCTCTTTGAGGAGTGGCTGGAGAGGCGCCACGGCGTCCTCACCTTCCGCCTGACGCAGGTCCTCACCGGACATGGATGTTTCGGGAGGTTCCTGTTTAGGATTAAGCGGGAGGAAACGCCCGGGTGTCACCACTGTGTGGATCGCCCGGAGGACACGGTGGAGCATACGGTGGAGGTCTGCCCAGCTTGGGCGGAGCACCGCCGTGTCCTCACGGAGGCGATCGGCGGCGGCGATCTCTCGCGTCCGGCCCTGGTTCAGGCCATGGTTCGGAGCGAGAGTGCATGGGAGGCCGTCAGCTCCTTATGCGAAGCAGTTATGCTAGCGAAAGAGGAAGCGGAACGCGTGAGGGTGAGACAAGGTTCACGCCCTCGCACCCTTAGTCGCCGCAGGAGACGCCCGGGCAGTCGCAAGCCGATTTCCGGCCACCGTAGGCGCGGGCCTGCGGACGGTGAGCGATGGGTAGCTCGCCGTCCGATAAGGACCAGGCCCGGGTCGACGGCGCGTTGTGTTCCACGCGCGCCTCAAAGAGATGTCAGCACAAACTGACGGGGTCCGTTAGGACCAATGCCTGCCGGGGTTGCGAGTTTGTCCGAAAGGGATATCGTGGCCCTGGCACACAGGCAACGGAAGGAACACGGGTGGGTTTTAGTCAGTAAAAGTCTGACACGCCCTCCCGCTCCGCCCAGAGCGGGAGAAGTTATTTGATAATTTCCCACCCAAAAAAAAATAAATTTAATCACTATTATTATTTCAAACTCATTTTCTACTTTTTAGTTTTTACTATTTAAGCGTGTTTTTAGTTTTTTTTATTATTATTTATTTTGTATGTTTTTTGTTTGCTTTTCTACTATAGCGTGTTTTTTAGTATTAAAAAAAATATTAAACATTTTTTTTTAACTTATTAAATTATTGTATTGTGTTCGGTCCTTGATAAGTGTGCAAAATTTTAAATTAATCCGACGTTTTGAAGTGGTCCAAAATCAAGTTCAAAGTTTCCGATACATACATACATACATACTAACACACGTATGAAGCTAATAAAAGCGTGTTAAAAAGATTAAATATTCCGCATCGATTTCACTCAAATTATGACTAACTATTCAGGAATCATGTTCCGTTGCACCCAACGACTGATAATTTCGAAATTAATCAGAATTTAATAATACAATTATTTTTACACCCGTCCGTTGAAGTGCGAGCAGGATCCTTGAAAATGGCCAGTCACTAGAGAATACAATCCCGAGCATGTTTTTCAATCCCGGGCTTACGGGATTTTTGAAGCCTTTTCCCGGGATCCCGAGCTCATCCCGGGATTAGACTATGTGGTTTCTAATTGGGCTAAAATAAAAAAAACACGAGTAATTAAAAAAAAATGTCTTTAATGTCTGCACAACACAAATCAGAATAATAATAAGAAAAGAAAAAACACAAACCAAAAAATACTATACTTTTGCAAGAAATTAAAAAACAGCACAAAATAACTATTTAGAATTTCGAAAATATAATCGCAGAAATATCAAAGCATCCAATGTTTGACTTCCGAGCCTGCTTCGTAGTTTATTGCCAACATAAGCAGCAGCTGAAAACGCTCGTTCAGCTTCTACGCTGGTTGGAGGAATAGACAATAGATACTTATATGCTGTTTCTAAGTGATATCCACGAACACCTCCATTTTCGAACAGGCTCATTTCACGTCTAATATACTTGCCAACCCCAATTCATTTTGTACTTGTACTTCAGGATCTGGGGATTTCATACTCTTGTTAATTTCCAGCTGTAACTTTTCCTTTAATGTCAATTGGGGTTGGGAGGTTTCTGACCTTAGCTCATCATCTGTTTGCGATCCTGACCTTGCTTCTTCTTCCGTGTAATTTCGACTATTAAGTCTTTTAACAATACTCTTTATTTGCTTCCTCACTAAAGCCTGTGTCGGAACTGGAAATAAGTCGTGCCATTCCAAAACCGATAATAACTGATTTTGAACATCCATTCGTGGATTTTGTAAATAATTTAACACGCCAGTTAAATCATCACTTCGTCGTTGCTTTATACGTTCCACTAAGGATGTTTTAATTTTTTTGGCAAGTGCTGAGTTTTTGCTAGACAGTTGTTTTATAAGAAATTTCAAAGCGGCATCAGCTGTGCATAAATTAGCATCTCGCCGACAGATTGCTTCTACTGTCAATTTAATTGGGGTCAGCCCATCAACAATTTTATTTACCAATTCAAAATCAACATCTTCTAAACGAATTGGATGATTGAGATCTATAAGAGCTTTTTGAATGCATGCTTTTAAAAGATAAAATCGCCCCAGCATTGTTAAAAGACTATTCCACCTGGTTTTACAGTCCAAAAGAAGTGACAACTCTTTTCCATGTTCAATTTTCACATATTTTTGAAGTACTGTTTCATTTTTCAATGGAGATCTTTTGAAATACACTACAGTTTTGCGGATTTTCTTTATCAGCTCATTAATATTTTTATATTGTGTTAACCAGAGTTCAAAATGATGGTCACAAAATGATCTTGCGCCAGAACACGTACTCTGGTACGTGTTCTGGCGCAAGATCATTTTGTGACATTACGATTAAACCTGATTCTGGACAGTCTAAGTCTTCTAAATGGTGTTCATCATCGCTGTCGTCCATATAATTAACAGTCACAGCTGGTTCATTTATAGTATCATCTGAGGTAGGGCTATCTTGCAAATTATTATGTTTTTCATAAAGCACATCACAGACCGCCAAATTGATACCATGTGCGAGACACAGTTGTTGTTCAGTGCAAATAAGCCGCCCCACCTTTATCATAACATTCGGTCCATCGGTTACAATAGCCACGATGTCAGTTTCTAGGGAAATGTCAAATTTACTTAGACGCTCTTGCAATATACGAAGACGATTTTCAGCTGTCATACTATCGTAAGTAGGAACAAGTCCTAAGTTCCAAAATTTTTTATATGAATGAACGTTGACCGCCATGTATCGTTTATTGGAAGTTGAAGTCCACTCGTCGAAAGAAAGACTAAATCTTTCACCTGCACTTTTCAAATGTTTTAATTCTGCAGTTACTTGCTTTCTGATTTTTTCACTGTAATTCATAACACGTTTTCGAACAGTGACGGCTGACTTTGGTAAATCCGTGTATTTTGCTAAGAGCAATTTTCTCAAATCATCTGAGGTTATGAATACACTGAATGGAAATCCATCTAATGCAATCATTCTTGCCAAAATATCATCCAGGCTATCGGCGGCACTTTTAGTAAAATAATTATCTAACTTTCGCTTGGCTGGCGGCGGTGCTGTGTTCAGATTTTCAGAATCTTGACTTGTTGAAGCTGATATAACCTTGATGTTATGTTTTGATAACAAATGTGTATGTAATCCCTTAGTTGATCTACCCAAAGTCTTGAGGATGGCTGGGCATCACTTACTTACACAAGCACTATTCCCGTCCTTCTCAACTAAATAATAACTCCACACTGACGTCGTATCACTGTCTTTTTTATGTCTAACAAAGTCTCCCGCCATTTGAAATACTTAATTTCAGATAATTGAGTTTTAAATTTTAATGACGTAGCCTACGTAACCCGTCGTCACTGACGTAGCCTACGTAACCCGTCACTGACAGAACAATAAATGAAAAAAATAACACCTGATTTGCATATTTTTACTTAAATATATACACATATATATATACATATATGAGATGATCGGGTGATTCCCCTGTTGGTTCGTTGGGGAATTACCTTAAAGAGTATTGTATTAAAGTATTCCGAGTGGGGAAGTCCCTTCTAAGTTCTACGACAAACATATTATTAGGACTGTACCTGTGTAGTAAATAGTGGGTACCTACGTATTGTACGAGTTGCTTTTTGTCGTAATGTATTCAAATAATCTAGGCAAGGTTATTTTCAAGGCGCAACGGACTACAGAATACAAGCTAGACTTGTTTGTGGCAATCCCGAAAATCCCGAGATTAGCCAAGTACAGTCCCGGGATTTTCGGGGCCAGAAAACGGTCGGGATCCCGGGATTGTATTCTCTACTCAAGACCCATAAATATGGGTAATTGATTGACAGCAAATAATTAATATCGGCACCTACTCCTTATATTTTACATGATTACGGTCTGGAGCTCTACAGCATTTATGATCAGTGATGTTTATGATGCCTGTTGGTCCCAGTCAAGACTCCAGACAATAAGTAAGTCTTCAATAAGTTATTATCTAATCTCTCTAAGTTGCCTAGTGGCCTTCTAATGTCACAGTTTTACCCATTACCTTTGTACGGGTGATTCGGGTGGTGTTTATTATAAAATAATAAATGGTATCTTGAGTTAAGTATCTCAAGATGGTGTCTTGAACTAAGTATCTCAAGATGGTGTCTTGAGCTAAGTATCTCAAGACGGTGTCTTGGGCTAAGTATCTCAAGACGGTGTCTTGAGCTAAGTATCTCAAGACGGTGTCTTGAGCTAAGTATCTCAAGATGGTGTCTTGAGCTAAGTATCTCAAGACGGTGTCTTGAGCTAAGGCCTCCCAACCCCAATTGACATTAAAGGAAAAGTTACAGCTGGAAAGTAACAAGAGTATGAAATCCCCAGATAAGTACAAGTACAAAATGAATTGGGCGTGACAACGCCCGTTTAGACGTGAAATGAGCCTGTTCGAAAATGGAGAAGTTCGTGGATATCATTGTACATATATAATATAATTACCTACAGTACACAGTATATTACTTTTGTATTATATAATGCAATGGCCTGTTGGTCCCAGTCAAGACTCCAGGCAATAAGTAAGTCCAGTAAGTCTTCAATAAGTTATTATCTAATCTCTCTAAGTTGCCTAGTGACCTTCTATTGTCACAGTTTTACCCATTACCTTTGTACGGGTGATTGGGACATCAATGCTTCACAAGCATTATCTCAAGATATTAAGCATAAAATAATAAATGGTATCTTGAGTTAAGTTTCTCAAGATGGTGTCTTGAGCTAAGTATCTCAAGATGGTATCTTGAGCTAAGTATCTCAAGATGGTATCTTGAGCTAAGTATCTCAAGACCCATAAATATGGGTAATTGCTAACTTAATGTTTAAACTTTAAGGGGGATTTGATAAGGCTTTTCAAACTGAATATTAGTAATAATAGCAGAGCAACAATAATTTCATCAATTATCCTCAAAGATTAACTTGAAGCCCATCTCCCATGCTCTTTGAAAGACTGGTGATTTTCATTTATTACACAAAATTAAAACTCTAAAAGCAGGCTTAGCATGATGCTTTCTATTTCTACTCTATTGTAGAATAGAAAATCGCTTGTCTATCTTTCTTCGTAGAAAACTGTCAGCTGTCTACACAGAAGCGTAATTTTTATCTACTTTAAAACACTTCTCTACGGTTCTCATGCTAAGCCTATGGAACCAGGAATGGTTGGTTAAGTTTCTTTTAGTACTAACCTAATAAGCAATGTGGAGATATGAATAAGCAGTTATTATACATGTATAAGATTTTGCAATATCAGGTGGCGATGACAAAGATAGGGTCAAAGTAGGTCTAGCCTTTGCTCCCGCCATTTGAAATACTTAATTTCAGATAATTGACTTTTAAATTTTAATGACGTAGCCTACGTAACCTGTCGTCACTGACGTAGCCTACGTAACCCGTCGTCACTGACGTAGCCTACGTAACCCGTCGTCACTGACGTAGCCTACGTAACCCGTCACTGACAGAACAATAAATGAAAAAAATAAAACCTGATTTGCATATTTTTACTTTCGTACAGGGAATCCCCGACCGACGGGAAATACCCGCAACAATATTATGATATGAGATGATCGGGTGATTCCCCTGTTGGTTCGTTGGGGAATTACCTTAAGAGTATTGTATTAAAGTATTCCGAGTGGGGAAGTCCCTTCTAAGTTCTACGACAAACATATTATTAGGACTGTACCTGTGTAGTAAATAGTGGGTACCTACGTATTGTACGAGTTGCTTTTTGTCGTAATGTATTAAAATAATCTAGGCAAGGTTATTTTCAAGGGGCAACGGACTACGGAATACAAACTAGACTTGTTTGTGGCAATCCCGAAAATCCCGAGATTAGCCAAGTAAATTCCCGGGATTTTCAGGGCCGGAAAACGGTCGGGATCCCGGGATCCCGAGATTCGGGATCCCGGGATTGTATTCTCTACCAGTCACATTTAAAAAACCGGCCAAGTGCGTGTCGGACCACGCACAATGAAGGGTTCCGTAGTAAGGATGAATTTATCCCTAAAACAAACTTAACATTGTAGTTGAAAAACATGTTCTCCCATACATATATGTATATATATACGCCACGGTCAATTTTCCAACTGAAAATTTAAGTTTGTAATCGCAAAAAATGTTTTTTTTATGTGATAAAACTACAAATTAACAATTTTTGGACTTTTTCCTTTACTTGTGCTGAAGACCTTGCTTGTTGCCAAATTTCATGATTCTAGGTCAACGGGAAGTATCCTATAGGTTTTGTTTTATGTGCGAGATATTCGCATTTTTTTTTATGTGAAAAAAAAAAAAAATTACAATTTTTCAGACTTTTTCCTTTACTTGTGCTGTAAGACCTTGCTTCTTGCCAAATTTCATGATTCCAGTTCAACGGGAAGTACCCTATAGGTTTTGATTTATTTGCGAGTATCGAAAAATGTCGCAATAATGTCGCTTATATCGCCGTATTTTTTTATTGCGTTGACATAGAAGCTTGATTTTTTTTACGTATTTGATATTAATTCAACTTGATATCTCTAGGCGTTCTTGAGAAAAATGGTCTTGACAAACTGACAGACAGACAGACAGACAGACGGACAACGAAGTGATCCTATAAGGGTTCCGTTTTTTCCTTTTGAGGTACGGAACCCTAAAAATAATAAAATATCAAGTATGTGTGAAGCAACATTGTCTTATATCTAGATTTAATTAAAGAAAATATGTCGGCCATGATGGATGCACTGATGTTCTGAATTTGAATTTAGAATTTGACGTTGCGTAATGGACCGAGGTTTCGAAGATAGTTGATTGTAACTTGTTGATTTAAATGTCTCTAGTCCCTACTTAAAATCCAGTTTATTTAAGATTGAAGAGTAAATGTAATCTGAAATTGTAGAGGTCATATACAGCCGCTGCTCAGTAATTAATTAAGTCGACTTATCGACACATCATAAGAGTAAGTAGGTACCTACCCATAAACACGTATTTTGACATTTGAACAAAGTACATAAATGATTCCTCCGTTTTTTTTTTTCTTTTTGGCTTCACACGGTTTGTGCATTTAGCCAGTGTCATGTAAAATTAGGTAACAAGTACAAAGTTGTATAAATAATTATGAAATGAACTCCATTCAATGCTCCCCTTGAGTTTCAGTAAAGACGGGGGGGGTAATTAACTGAAACCTCGCGCGGACTTCTTGAGAGAACTTAAAGTGATGTTGTACTGTTTTGTTTCATTTGCCTACACTAATGCAGGTTCACGAACACTTAATGGTTAATAATCCACCACACCACACACTAATATTCGGCTAAACAGTAATTTTATAAAATAAAACAAAACTGCTAACATGAAGCTTCACTTTCCCGCCAAGAAGCACCATCATTCCTCCTTAAGCATAACGTAAGTTTAAAAACCGGCCAAGTGCAGGGGGTCAAGAATGATGTACTGAATCCATGGTAACAGGATGCGCGTCGATGTCCCTTCCACCCTGTATACTACTGCCATGATTTTTGTTTACATATCCAAAAACAACCATTTAGCTGGCAGGGGGAGGGGGACACACTTGACTCTAACAAAAAATAGCACTTTAAAGCTTAAGATTACGCAAACGGATTCCTGAATCGAAAAATGGTTTTTTATTTTTGAACAGCCTATCCAACGATACCCCACACCATGGGATAGACGAGAAAAAAAAATATCATCCCCATAATACGTGCAACGGAAGGTACACAAAAAAAAATCTATTTATTTTTTATTTTACCACTGTTGGCGTGATTAATATGTACACCCATGCCAAATTACAGCTTTCTAGTACTAAGACTAGGTATCTAAGCTATAATGGGGATAGACAGACACAAAGACAGACGAACATGGCAAAGCTATAAGGGTTCTTTGTTTACTACGGAACCCTAAACAAGGTATTTTTAGAAAATAAAACAAACTACTAAACATGACGCTTCACATTCCCGCCAAGAAGTCCAACCTCTGGTGATGCTTAGAAGTGGCTTGTTTAAAAAGTATTTTGATGTGTAGCCAGGGTTGTTGTGAACATCAGCATCAGCGTCAGCATCCGCGGAACTTCAGCATCATTTTCAACATCAGCATCCGCTTTGATCGATGCTGATTATTAATGCTGAAGATCGAGTCGTGTCATGACCGTAAAGCGGGCGGGGCTTGTAGCACGTGTTGCACTAATAGATAGCTATCTATTAGTCTAGGTAAGTACTTAATTACTAATCTAGTAGGTACTAATTATTGATAAACTAGGTACCTACTTAGTTTGATTCTATTTTCTATTAATAGCCACAAAATTATTAAAATAATTATTTTATTTCAATACAAGCTGTTTCCGGTTAGACTGGAAGCCTAAAAAAGGCTTCCAGTTAAAAAAGTTTCCAGGAAGCCTAAAGAAGGCTTCTCCTTGGGAAAAGGCTAGGCAGATGATGACCAAGGAAAACTGTGCAACTTTTAGGTATAAATTCATAATGGTCACTACTTTTTCCTTGCTTTTTAGGGTTCCGTACCCAAAGGGTCAAACGGGAACCCAATTACTACGGCTCCGCCGTCTGCCTGTCTGTCCGTCTGCCACCAGGCTGTATCTTATAAACCGTGATAGTTAGACTGTTGAAATTTTCACACATGATATATTTCTGTTGTAGCTATAACAACAAACACTAAAAAACAGAATAAAATAAATATTTAAGGGGGCTCCCATACAACAAACGTGATTTTTTTGCTCGTTTTTGCTCGATATTGATAACGGCAACAGATAGACGCTTGAAATATTCACAGAATATTTAGTTATATATTCAATTTAAAAATAAATAATTAAATTAAAATAAAAAATATTTAGGGGGCTCCTATACAACAAAAGTGATTTTTTTGCCGTTTTTATAGATAATGGTATGGTTCTTTCTGACTTTTTTTTGTTTTGCTAGGCTCATCCATATGCGACCCTACGACCCTTGTCGTAGCGTGATATTAAATAGCCTAGATCTAGACCTTCTTCAAGAATTGGGTTTAAAACTTTCAAACAAACAGACAAACTCTTCAGCTTTATTATATTTTAAACCGACTTCCAAGAAGGAGCAGGTTATAATATGTACGTCTGTATGTTTGTTTTTTTTTTTGTGTATCTTTGTTCTACGATTTCTCCGTCAATTGTGGACCTTTTTGTTTGAAAGGATATGCTCTCTAGGTGGTCCCATTGTCCCTAGGTGTCCCTAGGTGGCTCCCGGTGGTGGGTAGATGGTCCCATTCTCCCATGGAAATCGAGGGAAATCATAAAATTTTATAGGCATCAGACTTATTTCCACCACTCCACTTGGTTATTTTTTATAGTAACTCGTGTTTTATAGTCTCTCGGAAAGCACCATTTGGTGAACTGATGATGAAGTCCACAGATGGCCACCGGAACTGCTTAATAATAAGTAGGTATTTAACGGGTTGCGATTCGATTAGGTACAGTCACCATCACATTAAGTTCAAGTCAAATTTTCTCATTCGATTTTGAACTTAATCATCGACATCTTAAGGTTTAAAATCATTTGGTGAAATTTGACAGTTTGACGAATGTACTTTAATATGGTTGCTAAGCAATTTATGCTCGTTACAATGCATACAGTGACGGTTAGTAGCAGTTCTCCTGGCTGGTACCAGGAGAATTCCTCAACAATTAACGTCTCAACATCGGGAAAAGCAATATTTTGTAAAAGGTAATGAGAAATATACGACCACTTTATAATCGACCTTGCAAGTACCTCCCCTCCCTCTTTGAATCTGCCACTACGATCGCAAATTGAGTCAATGTTGTGATTAAGAAATCTGTCTTATTCTAGAATGCAAAAAAAATAAAATGCAAGCGGATGCACGCATTCATAATGTAGCAACGACCACGGAAGTTGCGAAGAAAGAGGTTATTATATCAAGTTGACAGTGGTTAAATAACTATCACTAAAGTTCGTTTTTTAATCCCAGAGACTAATTTGATTTTTGATTTGTTGGTTTGTGTCAGCTTATGTATAATTTATACCTGTAATTTGTATGGTGTACATCAATGATATTATAATAAAACCGGCCAAGTGCGAGTCGGACTCGCGCACGAAGGGTTCCGTACCATTATCTATAATAACGGCAAAAAAATCACGTTTGTTGTATGGGAGCCCCCTTAAATATTTATTTTATTCTGTTTTTTAGTATTTGTTGTTATAGCGGCAACAGAAATACAACATCTGTGAAAACTTCAACTGTGTAACTATCACGGTTCATGAGGTACAGCCTGGTGGCAGACAGACAGACGGCAGAGCCTTAGTAATAGAGTTCCCGTTTTACCCTTTGGGTACGGAACCCTAAAAAGACGTAGATAAGTTACCAACTTAACATTCGATCTTTAAAAATGGCACAATGTCGAACTATTAGATGACACGTGCACGTAGGATGGCGTGTCGTAATATCGAGAGCGAGAAAGAGACAAGACGAAGAAAATGTGCCTAATTATCCATATTTTGACGTGCCACTTGCGGAGCGTGTATAACCTATCTACCTCTTTTTACATACCTATCATTGGTGTACGTAAGAGTATTCTATTATATTCTATTCTTTGCCATTTCTAATGATTGTTCCAATTCCAATTTTATATTAATGGCTCCATAGTTTTACCGATGATTCTGCCAATGTCAAGGTTGAAGGAAACAAAGTGTATTCGCTGAAGTTAACCGGTTGAATTGTCTTTAGTATGATTTTCCTAATTAAAACTGGATCCGTTTGAGTAGCCTGTAAGGACAACACAAAACATTTGTTAGTACATATTGTTAGTAAGCAGACAACAAAAATTAATTTTATTATGAGACGAACACTATGAACTACCTTTATGAATTGGTAAATTAAAGCTTAAAAATTTTTGGAGTGTTTTAACTAATGGGGAATCAACGAGTGTCAAGAGGAATGGTATATTAATAGGTCTGGGAAAATGAGGAGGGAGCATGTCATAAAGAGGTACCAAAACGACAAGAGAAAAATATGTGCTCAAGAGTAAGTACCTTCTTCCACACTCGCAAAGGGAATGATCCCAAATGCGTAGATTAGCACACTGGAGTGCAAACATGTCCCAGTCTGAGACGTATAATAATAGATGTGATTAATTTATTCAATTTATTATTTTTGACAAACCAGGGCTTAGTTGGGATATTGGGTTGGATACTGCCATAATACTTGCCCTTAATTGCCCTTGATTTTTGCCACAGGTCATCCCAAGACCTCATGAGACGTGGTTTAGCCAGGCAACGGACGTCCCGAGCCGGTTTGTTGGAAAAAGACATACAGCCTATCCGGATAGACTGCTTAGCATAGAAATCAGCTACCTCGTTACCAAATATGCCATTATGTCCCGGACTCCATGCCAAGACAGTTTCTAGGCCAGATTGATTTAACTTATAGAGTATTTCCTTAATTCTAAGAATAATTATTATTATATCTTTGCTGCGAAATGGGATTTCCAATAAATCTTGGAGAGAGCTGAGAGAGTCTGTAAAAATCAAGGATTTATCAAAATGTTGTTGATTGGCATCAATGTATTTCACTGCCTCTAATATTGCTAGGGATTCTCCTGTAAAAGTAGAATACTCAGATGGGCTCTTAAAACTTAAAACAACATTAAACTTAGGTATGAACACGGCTGAACCTAAATGAGATCCTTCTATTTTGGATGCGTCTGTGAATAACAAAATCCAATTTGTCCATTTTTTAATTAGAATTTTATTAAAAAGGTTGTTGGGATCGGGACTCCGTTTATTTATACCAAAATCAAGAATTACTCTGGGTTGGTAAATCTTTGACTCATAAGGAACCAGGAAAAGGGGATGATTATCCAAAGGCATAACTGGAGATGAAAGAGACTTATTATTATTGAAATTATTCACTTATAAAGGAGGAGATTTATTCCTCCAATAAGTTGAAGTTTCGATAGAACGAGAAAGAGGACGAAGAATACTAAGAAGAGGGTGTGAGGGAAATTAAGACGCTACCGAAAAATACCTATCTGCTAGGAATTGTCTACGAAGATGAAGTGGAGGCTCTACACATTCCACTTGAAGAGCATTAATAGGCGATGATTTCATTGCACCAGTAATAATGCGTAAGCATTTAGATTGGAGCTTATCCAATTTATTCAGAGCCAATTTACTGCAGAGTTCTAGTATAAAACATCCATAGTCAAAGTGGCTGCGAACGATGGCATTATAAAGAACTTTTTGAGAGGATGGATGAGAACCCCAACGAACTCCAGATAAAGATCTCAAAACATTAATGGCCTTCTCACACTTATTAAATATGTACTGTAAGTGATATACACCTGTCATTTTGGAATCAAGAACAACGCCCAAGAATTTAACCTTATCTTGAATTAAAATCGGTTCTCCAGCAACAGAGATGTTAACTGGAGGAATATTTCTTCTACGGGAAAATACTATGGCTTGACACTTAGGAATAGAGAGGTCCAGTCCATGATCTGAGAGCCAATCAAGTAACTAAGAGCAGAGTTTAATTTAATAGCACCATTGGACAAAGAAGAACATTTTATGTATAAGGCTATATCATCGGCATATTGCAGTATGTCGCAAAAAGAATTAACGGCTAAGTCAAGGCTAGCAGTGTATAAATTATATAGGATTGGGCTTAAGACAGACCCTTGCGGAAGACCCCTCCAGAGAACACGGGGAGACAGGAGATCGCCTTGAGAACGTACACGAATAGAACGGCACATAAAAAGATTAAAGATGAAATTTACCAGTCTCACGGGAATACTCAGCTCAAGCATTTTTTGCCTGAGTAGCGGAAGCTGGACGTTATCATATGCCGACGAGATGTCAAGAAAAACCCCAATAACGTGTTCATTGTGGGAGAATGCAAGTCTTATTTGAGAGGTAAGAATACTTAGACTGTCGATTGTACCCGTACTTCGTCTAAATCCAAATTGAGAGTTGGAGAGTAAACCACGGCTTTCAAGGATCCATTCTAATCTGTTTTTTACAAGATGCTCAGTAATCTTTGCCAAAACCGACGATAAGGCGATAGGTCTATATGACGTCGAGAGATTTGGATCTTTCCCAGGCTTTAAAATGGGAATTATAATTTGTGTCTTCCATGCCTCAGGTAGAAAAGAAAAAGCAGATAAGAAAATTGCATTAATAATACTTAAGAGATATAATTTTGAAGATTGGCTAGTTTTACAAATAAAGGAATACGTGATACCGTCTATGCCTGGAGAGGAATCTTTAAGGTGATCTAAAGCACAAGTAAGTTCTGCAAACGAAAATTGATCATTCATTCTGTCAGATGAAGGAGAGGGAATCATGCTACAAGGAAAGCAATCTAAATGAGGTAAAAAGGGGGAGGGGCAATCTATTAACAAAATTATTTTGTCATGAAATATTTTGATCCTTGAATATTCTTCGGAAATTATGAGGTACCCTGCGAGTCGGAGATCCATCGTTTAGTAGGCAAAGATTGATGTCATCCATTAGATCAACCAAAAAGTGAGAGGATGTGTCTATGTAGTGGGACCCCCACATAGTGTGGTGACAGTTAAAGTCTCCCACTAAAATGAGGGGGCCCTGTATGGAAAAAGAATATTATTAAGTTCTAATATCACTGTACTATTTGGGTGGGGGATATAGCATGAAACAACGGAGATGTTAAAGACTTTCACTGCAACTACATGGATTTCGCCGCTGTGAGCAGGAATATTAATTTGAGAGAACGGAATGGATCTTGAGACTAGCAAGGAACAACCTGCCCAGCCATCCGCCTTGTCGTCCCTAAGGCAGGAAAATCCCGGAAACCTAAACACGGAACCAGGTACCAACCAAGTCTCCGAGACGGCAAGGAGGACAGGTTTATAGCGATTTGTCAAATAACTAAGCTCATGCTTTTTCCTACGAATGCTTCTACAATTCCATTGGAGGAGGGTTGAGGGGAGCATTTTTGTTTATAAGGGTTTGGAGAAGTTGTTGTAGTATATTAACGACGTTGTTCGGTAGTCCATCACTAAACTTACTGATGATGTTTATGAGCGAGCAGGCAAGGAGCTCTATCAAGTTATCATTAGGAGTGAGCATAGGAGTGGTTTTTTCCATGGGAGAAAGCAAAGCACAACCATTCGGTTGAGAGAAGGAAGGAGTATTTGTAATATCTCTATGAGCATGCACATCATAGGACTTACCTAACGAAGTTCTTGGACGGGGGGTACGATATACAGTCTTTGTGTAGGATTGAGAGAGAGGTTGAGCAGGGGAGTGTGGGGGAGGTTGTAAAGAGTATGAGGTTTGTTGGGGTGCGGGCTCAGAATAGCTAATATTGTCCTGTGACATAACAATTTTAATAAATTTTTGCCGAGAATGTTCCGGGCATTTAAAATCAGTCGCCTTATGTGCTCCTCGACACAAGATACAAGTTGAGAGATCGTCAGTAATTGAGCAACTGTCGCCGGAGTGTTCCTGACCACATCTAAAGCACCGAGGCTTTGAGCGGCATTGAGTACGGATGTGTCCAAAGCGACAGCAATTTCTGCATTGTATTGTTGGCATTTGATACGTGCTTACAGGGAGTGACGTTTCATGGGAGAAAGCTCTCTCAGGAAGTGTTTGACCAGTAAAGGTTAGAACAACTGCAGTGGAAGGAATCCAGGTAGTGATATCTTCTTTTTTAGATTTATCATTCAAACGACGGGCCCTGATTACTTCTCCACAGTTAGGAGGAGTTCTAATACCTTACACTAATTCCTCTAAGGTCCAATCTGTTGGAATATTACGGACTACTCCCATCCGAGACACATGAAATTTAGGGATGTCTGCAGCAAATTTATAGGTGACCAAAAAATCGTGTTTTTTTTTCAGCAGCCGCTGAATTGAATTCCAAGCAGGCCCTGGTTCTCCCCAGTGCCTTTATACTCCCATCTACTACTTCCGATATTTTGTTTTGGTGGATGAGTTGCGCAAACTTTAGTACCCTTATTGACAGCCCAGCAGACAAATCCGGTTCCGACCGCGTAATGTGAACAATAAAAGGTCCCTTGTCACTTGAATTATAAAGAATTTTAGAGTCGGATTCGAAACCAGGTTTGGTATACACTGATTGATAGGAATCTGATGGTGGGGTACTTTTTTAACGTTCGAGTGTTTCGAATCGGTTATCGGTTCAGCACACCGCCGCTTTCGAGCCTGTGATGGCTCATTCACTGAGTCAGCACCTCCTCCATCAGGGGTATCATCATCATCCCCCGTTTCCCTCATTTTGAATGAGGGAAACGGGAATATAAGCACTTACAATAGTAACACAGCAGGCAACAAGACACACACACAAAAACCAAACAAGTTTAGGCACTCAAAACAGTAATTAGCATAAAATTCACAAATAATTCACTCAACCACGTGTTTTCAACAACACATTGACAAGCAGCACCCTAATGATTGTTGTTCGTTTTTCAATTTGGAGTTTGACATTTGCACCTGTCAAAGACTCATTTGACAGGTGCAAATGTCTAATAATACGTAAATGAATTATAAGCTACTTTAAGTGATGATAGGACTTCTTGGCGGACGTCTTTACTGAAAAGCAAGGGGAGCGGACGGGCGGGGATATCATATATCATGCATTGTATATAATGCATTTCATCAGTAATTAAACAAAGTTTGTAACTAAATAAAGACTTGGCTAAAAGGTCTCAGCAACTAGGCCATTAAAATATATTAAAAAAAGACTTCTTGGCGGGAAAGTGAAGCGTCATGTTAGCATTTTTGTTATATTTTCTAAACTTTGTGTTTAGCCGAATATTAATGTGTAATTAATAGTGGTGGATTATTAACCATTAAGAGTTCATGAACCTGCATTAGTGTAGGCAAATGAACCAAAACAGTGCCACCTCATTTTAAGTTCGCGCGAGGTTTCAGTAAAGTGCCACGTCTTTACTGAAACTCAAGGGGAGCGGGGCGGGATATCATCTATCATCTTTATCATGCATTAAATGGAGTTCATTTCATAATTTGTACTTGTTACCTAATTTTACATGACACTGGCTCGCAATGCACAAACCGTGCGAGAAAAAAAAAAAGCGATGATAGAAGCCTGTTTACCCACTAGTTAGAGTATAAAGTTACATCTAGGTTACATAAGTTGCGACACAGACTGGCAGGAGACAGCAGTGTTGCAATTAGTTTTATACCAACACAGTATTTCTTGAAAGGAGATTGTATGGGATTTTACTGAGCTGTGGATGATTCATTTGATTTAAACTGTTGTATCCCGAGGTTGTATCATAATTTTTGAAAATCTGGGTCCTAGCATTGCGTGGATTGCCAGTACCAAATAAAATATATTACAAATAAACATATTTGGTCCTTGGGCCATCGAATTCATTTTTGGGATACATAATTTTTTCCTCGTTCTAAGTTTGTCACAATTTTTACAGCACAAAATGAGAGTCATTTAACTCGAAAGATCATCATAATCAACCTATAATACTCCCACTGCTGGGACACAGGCCTCCTCTCTATGAGAGGGAGTGGGCTGTAATCTACCACGCGGGCCCAGTGCGGGTTGGTAGATGTCACATGTCTTCGAAACTCGGAAGACACTAATTAGTAATTTAAATTAAATCTTAACTAACTAAACTCTGATTTTTATTTTGCTAGACCAAAATGAAAGCTGCGATCGACCTTTTTAGGGTTCCGTACCAAAATGGTAAAAAGGAACCCTTATGGTGAGACTAAGTCTGTCTGTCTGTCTGTCACAGCTGGAAATCTCAAGAACTTGAAATTTGGAAAAGTTTTAGATGACGTTTACCCAACTATTTTGCAAACAAGAAATAAATTTTAATAAATATATCTTTTTTTCAACAGGGCCTGAAAGGGGGTCTTAAAAATTTGAATGGACTGTTTGCACATTCTCAAACATTTTTTTTATTTTTTTAGGCATTTTCGAATCGAAAACTATCGGATCGTTGATGAAAAATGTAAAAAAAAATACCATTCTCCCCCCTTATCTCCCAAGTTTGCATAGAGAAAAATCTGAAAGTATTCTATGTGATAGAAGTTTATGTAAAGATTACAGGAAAAATATAACGATGTCTCAAATAGCACAGTTTTTACGGAACCCTCGGTGCTCGAGCCCGAGTCGCTCTTAACAGGTTTTTTTTTAAATAACACGATAAATAATTAATAAGATTACAGAGGCAACATGAAAACAGAGAATGATTCAGTGGTCCTTGGTGAAAGTCAATCAGTGACTAGATTATTTACCTACTAAGTTATTTTTATGTCGACACCATGTCATTTTACTCTAGCAAATTAAAAATAAAAGTATAGGTATAATTTTAACCTTAACCACAACTGGTTCTGTTAAGGCACCTACATATTGCATCAACCAAATAGAAAACGAATCAAATCACACATCAACGCAAGTGTCAAAAGTCTTATCCAAGTGCAAGAAATTGCTTCTGTCAATCATCACAATCATCATGTTTTTGTATGGTGGCGGTTCAATAGTGGTCTTATAGGACTTCCGAGTTCCGTGCCTAACGGGAAATCC
Organism: Tiliacea citrago; assembly: GCA_963921375.1. Classification (NCBI taxonomy): domain Eukaryota; kingdom Metazoa; phylum Arthropoda; class Insecta; order Lepidoptera; family Noctuidae; genus Tiliacea; species Tiliacea citrago. Next base: position 11,819,950 of record OY992804.1, read on the forward strand.
TAATTGATGGTGGAAAAATGTTCGCAATGTCATCGAACTTCCCACGACGGAGAAACTAAAGTTGTAAGTCTAAGTATGGTGTTGGTTATGACAGCCGTAAACCTGCATGAAAGCAGTGATTTTGTTTATGTTTCAATGCTATATTTATTAAGAAAGCTGTAGTTTTATAATTGAGCTATTAGCTACGTTTAGAACGTTCACTTCAGTATTGTTAAAGTTTTTTGAGAATTCCATGTATAACCGCTAAGATTAAAGTGTTAGGAAAAGACACTATCTTCTAATAAATCAATGGTAACTACAGTATGAATTGAGAATACCAACGAGATTTTACTTTCATTAGTTCAACTTGAAACATCTGTTGCAGTAAACGAGTTATACTGGTAGATATATAAATGATGACCTAATGTAATACGATATTTATTTAATGTATGTAGGCAGTAAAACAATACTTTATCCGTCTTATGAAATAAATTGTCTGCTCAGAAGAGATCTGAGTAAATAAAAAGATCATCTAAGAACTCGCTATTTGGGCAAAACCTGCCGAGATTAATTCAAATGGCACAAATAATAATTGAAAGAGGTCTGATACTATAAACGTTATAAAATTGTTATAATAAATTAGTATTTAACTGTTTGTAATTTTTGTTGAAATACTCTCAAAACGGTGAAGGAAAACATCGTGAGGAAACCGGCATGTCCTAGAATCAAAAATTCGAAGACATGTGACATCCACCAACCCGCACTGCGCCCGCGTGGTAGATTACAGCCCATTATGCATAAGCTTACAAATATACAGGGTGGAATCCCACATCGACGCGCATCCTGTTACCATGAATTCAGTACATCATTCACGACCCCCCTGCGTTAAAATTTTTCGTCAATTATTAAAAAAATCGCTTTTCCATACATATTGACCGCCTTGGTGTTGCACTTTTGTAGAAAACAGCTGTTTTTTTTTTTAATTACCGACGACAAATTTCAACGCCCTGGTGTTCAAGTATGATGTAAATAAATAAATAACGTCTTTTTGTTACCCATCTTTATGAACAACTTTTACTATGAGACCAAACCTGAAATCGCGAAAAAGAATCTGCTGTTTCCTAAATTTATATTTTCATAACTCGTTAAAATGTAGGGTAACACCAGATTTTTTTTCCGAGTAGTTTTAGTAGAAAATAAAAACACTAAGTCCTGTAGGAAGTCAAAAGGCTCCCATTCCAGCATGATACTGCGACATTTAAAAATAAGTGTCGCAGCGCTGGTATTCTGACAGAACCCGTATCACAGCGCTGGTATTCTGACAGGGCCCGCATCACAGTGCTGGCTTTCTCACAGCCGACAGGGCCCGTGTCACAGCGCTGGTATCATGACAGAGCCCGGTTCTAGAAGTAAACGGTTTGAAAGCGATTGCCACTTTGTCTAGACCGCAGGGAAAACAAAACATGAATGACAGAATTATAAAAGGTTTAACAAAGACACAAAAAGAAGAAGAGAGATGACGTATAACATCTTACAATCACCGCAAAAACTACTAGTACCTACTTATTGCATTAGTAGCGTAACTATACGCAGCATCAAACGAAGATGAGTGACATCAATTGATCCCACGGTGTCACGACTTCGCTCTACATTCGATACTCGTTTTATGGTAGCTTCACCTGTAGCATAATTGATATAAGTATACGATGTTGTTTATAATGTAATTGTTAAGGTTAGGTGTCTGTGAGACGTTGAAGCGGAGAGCGGGGCGGAGCAGCTAAGTAGAGAGAATGTCCCGTTAGATTGAAGTCTTAAGAGGGCCCTTCCCGGTCCGTCTATCATCAACGCGAGCATGGTGTGAAAAGTTTGTTGTTTCACCCAGCGCAAGTGAAAACTATTAACAAACGAGTGAGAACGCGATACGAAAAATTATATGCGTAATTTTCATAAAACTTGTTCCAGGAAATACGTGTTTTTGAGTAAGCCTTACCAGTTTGTGAAATAAATGTTGGTCATTTAGAATTTCCATTACATTTGCAAGGTTTATATCGTAATGTTTTCTTGACATTTACAATTTATGAGTACATTATGAATGACCAAAGTTCAGGTAAAATTTGTGCAAAAAAGCAGATTTTTGCAGGCTTATACTAAAGTTTTTCAAAAAATTTATTTTTTGTTTGCATAGAAACCTAGATATAGTGCACAAGATACCTATTGGTTCAAAAACTTCAAAGACAGCTGTGTTACAACGCCATAATCACGTACGAGCGTTTGTATGAAAAGTATGTCGGGTTGGCCGCTCTTAATAAAGCTTTTCAACGGTCTAGTGAACAAACATAGGCATTTGTAAAAAAGAGAAACGCTACTGTTTTTTTTTTTCATAGAATCATATCTATGAAAAAAACAATCATGAGATCCCAAAAAAATAAATAAAGATAAACTGGCCAAGTGCCTGTCGGACCACGCACAAAGAAGGGTTCCGTAGTTGGGATGAATTTATCCCATAAACAAAGTTAACATTGTACTTGAAAACTATGTTCTCCCATACATCGATATACGTCACGCGCGTCGTCGTCGTCTTCAACTGCAAATTTAAGTTGGTTGACTATTACTCGTTAACCTGTAAAGCCTACTTAGCTGTGATAGTTTTTCTTGTAATTTCGTTATATATACTACTGCCATGAATTTTTTCACATGTCTAAAAACAAACATTTAGCTGGCAGGGTGGGACATTTGACTCTAACATAAAATAGCACTTTAAAGCTTAATATTACGCTGACAGATCCCTGAATCGAAAAAGGGTTTTCACAGATCAGCAATATTTTTGAACGGCCTATCCAAGGATACCTCACACCATGGGATAGACGAGACAAATAAATACCATCCCCACGTTACGTACAAGAAAGGTACCCCAAAAAATGTTTATCGAGATTTTATTTTCCCACTTTGTCGGCGTGATTAATATGACTCATATAATATGTATGTTCATGGCAAGTTACAGCTTTCTAGTACTAAGAGTCTCTGAGCTAAGCTGGGGACAGACAGACAGACGGATATGGCGAAACTATAAGGGTTCCTTGTTGACAACGGAACCCTAAAATCGCGACTATCGTTTTTTTCATAGATTGGATTTCCTGAGATAGGGGAACTCAGCGCAAAGAAAATTTTGCTACTGTAAAATTGAAATAAAAAATGCATTAAAACTGGGTAATAAGATGATGCTTCAGGTTTCCAGAATTCACATTTACTTTTAACAAAATGTTTAGAGCCAGTCGGTCTGAGGAGACGGCAATGCACCTGGGCTTGGATGCACACATATAACCAAATTCAAATTCAAATTCTTCATTGCGAACTAAGTGTACAGGATTTTGTAGATGTTAACAATAGGTAGGTTCTAGAACTTAGTAGCCTGTTAAGGCATTGCAATTTAAATGGTTATAGATATAGGTAAGAAGAAAAAAAAAATTACAAACTCAATATTACAGTTATACAGGCTTAACATTATATTATACTAATTATCATTATTCATATATTTTATATTATCATAATATTAATTATCATTATTCATTCATATATTATCACATACTATTCATAGAATTAATATCACATCATCCATATAAGTGATCTCTCATAATCCACACACATCTGCCTAACCTTCCCGCAACTACGAGTATGTTGGAGTCGGCATCCAGTCTAACCGGATGCAGCTGAATACCAGTATTTTACATGGAGCGACTGCCTTCACAACCCAGTTACTGGGTAACACGATACCACTTGGTAAGACTGGTTGTCACACTTTCGGGCTTCTGACGACTCCTAACAACTGTCAAAGATCTACAAATAACAGCTGGGACCAACGGCTTAACGTACTTTCCGAGGCACGGAGGGGTCTTTGTATGTAAAGATGACCATCTTTACATACAAAGACCCATCCACGGACCAACCGCGGCAAGCGTAGCTTAACCTGATCGATCGACCTGTGCGGCTCTTATTCCTTAGCCACAAGCCTTTCTAATCTCTCATCATTATTACCATAAATAATGTTCGGACAAAATGTCAAGGGTCTAGCATGAAAGTCTAGGTCATCTTAGATCCTAACTCATCATAAATTCATAACTATCGTCTCAACTCCATATACGATTAAAAATCCCTGACATTTGACAAAAAAATGATTATAATTATTATAACAAACAAATTATCATACTTAAGTATCTAAACACCAAAAGATTAAAATGATGTCATCTTTTTCTTTTCAACTGAAAGACGTCCACTGCTGGATATAGGCGTCCCTCAAGTATCGCCACAAGAACTGAACCTCCACTGTCCTCATTCAGCGGACTCTCACGACCTTCGCCAGGTGATCGGTTCAACTTGTAGAGGACCTACCCACACTATGACTAAAAAAAACCAGCCAATTGCGTGTCAGACCACGCACAATGAAGGGTTCCGTAGTTGGGATGAATTTATCCCCAAAACAAACATAACATTGTAGTTGAAAAGCATGTTCTCCCATACATCGATATACGTCACGATAAATTTTCCAACTGCAAAAGTAAGTTGGTGGACTATTACTCGTTAATTTGTAAAGCCTACTTAGCTGTGATAGTTTTGCTTTTAATTTCGTTATATGCAATATGTGACAAAAACCCCGTTGTTCCTTTTAGGGACTTCTACATTTACCTACAAGCACAACATTGGTGGAATTATAATTTAAAAAATTAAGCATTGGCTAGTCGAGAAGTCAAAACCAAAGAGTCAAAGAGGTAATTTTACACTACAAATATTAATAATTAAATATTTATTTTAATTATTTTTGTTGAACAGTTTTTATAAATGACTGCTTTATAACGTATGTATACCGATTCCTAAAACGTAGGTAGAAGGAACAACAGGGTTTTTGTTACATATTGTATACTACTGCCATTAATTTTTTCACAAACCCAAAACAACCAATTAGCTGGCAGAGGAGGGACACTTGACTTTAACAAAAATTTGCACTTTAAAGCTTAATATTACGCAAACAGATCCCTGAATCGAAAAATGTTTTTCACAACCCTGCACAATATATACAGGGTGGAATTTTGTAATGCCACCTGGAGGGAAAGTACTCTTAATACTGCAGATAGAAAATTTTACTCAAAGGAAACATTCCTTTATTTTTGAATAGAAAGCATACTGCATTCAAAGATTTTCGAAAATTCTCTTCTCCCACACCCGGGAATCGAACCGGCTAAAATCTGAAAAAATTATACCCTGTACTTTTATTGCATCGATCGTTAGGGTCAATTATAAGGATGAAATCTCTCTAACAAACATGATAAATTAAATGAAAGGAAAACCAGGAAATCTGAAGTTACAAATTCAATGAGTCAAGTTAAAGCTCTTTATCTAACATTCATCTTTTGTAATGCAGATTCCTTTGCGACATACTCGTAGCTGCGTGTATGAGGTAATTTAAATATGGAATTTTAGATTAAAATTTGAAAAATAGATTGTCATAGTTGTTATTCACATTTGATTGTTTTTACAACTCATTTCACATTTTGTCTCACGGTGAAAATGGCTTATCAAGAACAGTTTGATTTAATGGAAGCTTATTTTTTAAATAACAAAAACGTGAATCTAGCTCTGCGGTGGTATGGAGAGAGATATCAAGACCGACAGGCACCAACTCGGTTCGTATTGAAAAGAATGGTAGACAATTTAAAGAATACGGGTGGTTTCAAGAAGAGACGGCAAACTATTCAGCAAAACTATTTCGATTTTGAACTAGATGTTTTAACATACTTTGAATCATTTTCAAAAGCTTCAAGTAGAGATGCTGCCGATGAATTAGGAACAACCCACACTCGCGTACTTAAAGTGCTGAAAAAGTATAAGTATAAATGCTATCGTGAAGGTCGGTTGGTGCAAAAATTGCAAATTAATTGCGTATACGTACAAGGGAGGTACCATAGATTTTTTTTTGTAGATTTTATTGTACCACTTTGTCGGCGTGACTAATAATTTATACCCATGCTAAATTACAGCTTTCTAGTACTAAGAGTCTCTGAGCTAAGCCGGGGCCAGACAGACAGACAGACAGATGGACATGGCGAAACTATTAGGGTTCCTTGTTGACCATGGAACCCTAAAAATATCAATATTATGATTTCTTCCCACCCGCTTCACGCCATGCAATGTGGTGTAGCCCCGGCATCATCAGTAAGTAGGTTCATTTGAACCAGTTTTTTGTACAATCGACGGCAGATTTTAAGTCAAGTTCCCATTGCGAAATGTTCAAAGGAACCGTTCACTTTAACACGTAACTTTAGAGGTGATAATACTGTACTTGAGTGTACTCGCGACTTTGGTCGTGAATTTTCTGTTATTATAGAGCTATGTGAGTATTTGAGGGATGATCTGAAGACCAATCAAGTCATGACCAGAAAGACCACCTGACATAGTTTATCTGTTGCGATCCCCAAGCAGCAAGCAAGCTTTCAGTTACGTCTATAGTCTGTACGAAATTAATTGTAAACAAAATATACAGCTGTACCCCAAGTGTAAGTTTGCAAGAGAGTAAACGTAACTAGCGCGTTTGCGTTAGGATTTTTATTCTCACCCTTATAGTCTTAGCATTATGATCTATCGGTCAAATTTTAACGCAAACGAAATAGTAGCGTTTACTCTCTTGCAAACTTAAACTTACTGTAGTAGCATTTCAGTTTTCACTGCAGATTGTCGCTATCTAAGCCAGATTTAATTGTATCACTACATTCACTACACTGTTGGTATAGTTATTAACTTAGCATGGGAGTAACGGTTCACTGTTGCTCGAACACGACCCCTTTTTACCAAACGAAATAAAAAACAAATATGTTATCTACCATGTTTTGAAGTCAAAACTTCTTTAGGCGCGTTGAGCACTTTTTGGGTGAACAAAAATCATGACACTCGCGTCATCGTCACCGAACGCTTTCCATGAGCTATATGTATACTGTGGTTATATGTGTACTTTTTGGGCGAACAAAAATCATGGAACTCGCGTCATCGTCACCGAACGCTAGTTTTCACTTCTATCGGCAGTCCCCAAAGAATGCCCCGCATGTTTTTATTCCAAGGTAATTTATCCCAAGAACAAACTTAATATTCTAGTTAAAAGCATATTCTCCCATACATATAATATATTCCAACTGTTATTTAAAGACCCTATAGACTTCTTATAGGTTTTCGTGTAATCTATTAGATAGTAAATAACTATAATATTTTCAGTATATTCTTTCTATATTTTAAATTTTGAAAAAAATACTATAAAATACTTATTTTTAATGTATTTACATTACACGTCCATGTTTGAGTAACAGAAATTCATATGTGTACTAAACAACTTAATCGATGCAGTAGATTCGGAGCAAATTGGCTGTGACAGACGGACAGACAGACACACGAGTGATCCTTTAAGGGTTCCGTTTTTCATTCGGACGTACGGAACCCTAAAAAGTAGAAAAGATTCATACACTGATAAGATTTCAATGCCATTTACACATTTGTTTGCTAAAACAAAAAAAATGCATCAAATATTATGATCACTTTTGGGTCGTATATTGAAAAGATTATACATTTAAAAACATCCATATTGTATTAGTATCAGAACTTAGAAAAATATGTTAGTAGCATTGAAATAAAAAAAAGACAATTATTAATTCAATCCAAACAAAATTCCAAACTTAATCATAAATTAAAATCAATATCAAAATCAAAATTAAAATCTAATTCCAAAACAAAATTTAAATAAAAAAATTAAAATCAAAATCCAAATCAAAATTAAAGACAATCAATGGCACGACAAAACGACCAAGACATACAGACAAACATACTTCCGCTTACAATATCTCAAAGAATTTCTGAGTTTCTGATCATAATCTCGAGTTCCACTTTTAATTAATTTTAATTGTTTGCTGTCATCGTTTCTTTAGCAAGGAGGAAGTACTTATTAAAAAGTCACCAGACAAGTTTCCAGGTTAACGCATGTTAAAGAGTAAGTTAATAGGTTCGATACCGATTAAGTATGAATTGTGCGATGAATTTAAATAAGACGAAGAAATGAATTTCACATAGTTCATACTGGTTTGTCGTTTGAAGAGCTCGTGGCTAAGTAAGCATGGGTCGATCCATCAGGTTAAGCTACGCTTACCGGAGTTGGTCCGTGGATGGGTGACCATCTTTACATACCGAGACTCCACCGTGCCTCGGAAAGCACGTAAAGCCGTTGGTCCCGGCTGTCATTCGTGGATGTTTGATAGCCGTTACGGGTCGTCCGAAGCCTGAAAGTCTGACAACTTGTCTTACCAAGGGGTATCGTATTACCCAGTTACTGGGTGGAGGTCAAAGAGGCAGTCGCTCCATGTAAAATACTGGTATTCTGCTACATCCGGTTAGACTGGACGACGTCCCCAACATAGTTGGAAAAAAGCTAGGCAGATTAATTTTTTCATACTGGATAGTCATTTTTGCGCAAACTACTGCTGGACATAGACCTCTCCTAAGTTGCCCTGCTTAATTTTCCGCCTACCGCATTTACTCTGCGTTAATGAGATCGTTGGTTCATTAACTTAAAGAGCCATAACTCACCGGTGCAGCCAGGACGCGTCGCAAACAAAATGTATTGTTGGCAGCGTAACCAAGCGGATGCCAGGTGAGCCACGCACCATATGATAGAGCTGTATACATTTAGTTGGCAGCGCGACCTGGCCACGTCGCCATGGCATCCCGGTGATGTAAGGCTCAAAGGGCTCCTCAATCTGCGTTTATAGCTGCATCGCTGTCTCCACTAAAATACTCATTCGCTGCCTGACATTTTCGGAAGGGTCTATGTATGATTATTGACCATAGGTACTATGGGAAACAATATAACCGACCCACTGCCACTTCCACTTATCTTTAATTAGATCGTTGATTCAATCCTTTTCGTTAATGTATTCTACATTATCTACCTTAACGTCACCTACATGAAACATTTCAATGCAAGTATGCTTTTGACGCTCTTCAGCAGCCCTGTCAAGTAGAAGACCTTCTAATTCTGTATTTTCTTCTTCATGATTATATTTTATATCTAGTCTCACAGTTAGCCCATTCGTCTTAGGTACCTGCTTATCGTATTCTCTGCAATCTTCACCTAAAAACTCATCAAGCATACACATTAGAAACCTCATTTATACACTGTAGGTTACTAGCGCCAAAAAAAAAACAACAACACTAGCCGTGCCCACATTAATTGCAATCACTTTCGCAACATGATTATCATTACATACTGCATAGTTTTTATCTTTTTCTTATAGCAACCTACTCATAATTTCGTTTATGTAACTCTGATTTATATAACTCGCACATATATCATAGACATACCATTGGTAAGTAGAACTTGGTGTTGGTACTTATTTTTAAATTATATTTCTTTCGTATGTAATGATAGAGATTGAAACGTTATTGCGAAATTAGGGGCGTTTGCTTAGGTATGCACTAGGTAGCCTTATCGACTTTATTAGCGAATTTAAAGACAGGTCTTAAAGCAGATTTTAATCTCTGATCGCTAACTTACCCAAATATATCTTGCAAAAGTGTATCATCATCATCAAAGTAGGTGCAAAAAGTGGTCTTTGAAGCCCCACCGACCGTCGAGGATTAGCACAAAATACTCTATGCATCAGCCCACCCAGACTGCTCCTCATTATTTTATTGCAACTGCTTTATGCATCAGCCAACACTACGATATCGTCAGCGTAATAAAAGACGTTAACGACGACGACGACGACGTTTTGTTTTGATATTTTTGTTTGTTTTATGTGGTGAATTTTTGTTTGTCCTTATTTTATATAATTTTCACTGATATTTGTATGTCTTCAATGACAAAACATAGTGCAACATATGATTAGTTTATAAGACCTTGACCTTGAACCTATGTTTGACAAATAAATAATTCTGATTCTGATTCTGAACGCTGACCGATAGGTCAACTCGCACAGGACCGAGGAGCGATTACACAAGAGAGGGCCTAATCTCGACCCCTGTGGGCCCCACCAACCAACTTTCTAATTCTTCGAATTATAACGTTCATGTTTTACACGTTACGAAGCACCATACTTTACTTTTTTATACCTACTCTATATTTATTTGATACCCAAACTGTATTATACTATTTTCCGTCGAGACATCAATCATCTTGATAAAACGGATTACTCTCTTCAAAGCTGCCTTGATCTATTGCATAAATACCTACATCATATTAGTAGGTATGTTTAGTTGTTTTTTATCGCCTAGCTAGTCGGGCAAGTTCATCTTATGCAAACTACTTAATTGCAAGGTCTGACAACGCCTTTCATTCAACACTTTGAAACTAAGCATTTCATGCAATATTTTACTGCACGAATACTACGAATGAGTTTTAATTTATCTTCTAGCTAGCTAATTGGTATTTGGTATCTAATCTACTTAAGACTGTCGACTTAATCTTGTCAACAACATCCACCGTAGGGATGATTCTATAAATATTTTATAACTATAAATCAACTATCAAAATCAAAATATTTTATTTCACATACTACATTGGCACTTATGAAACGTCAGAAGCTAGATACACGGTTCCAATTGGATGTTTCCTATGGAGAAGAGCCGGCAAGAAACTCCACGGTTACTCTTTTAAAAATAATTGGATTTTACAATGTTTTCAAATTACAGGAGAGGACAGCGTAGGCCTGTCAAAAGTAGGTAGTTGTTGGTCTTACGGTCGCACGCGCTGAGGTCCTGGGTCGATTCAAATTTCGGGAAAAAATTATTTGGGTTTTTCTATCTGCAATTTCTCAGTAGCAGCCCGGAGTCTGGATTTGTGCCCGGTTGATGGCAATAGGCTCGCCCTCTATTAAATGGGACTTAAACATAACTGCCGAAATGTGGGTGTACTATAGGTACACTTCTGCCTAACCCATCGGGGCTTAAAGACGTGTTGTTTAGTTATATTCACTATAAAAAAGTGACCCCCATACTCAAAATTCGTTTATTAACGTTCCACGTCCGTGTTCGGGTCACAGAAGTTAATATGTGTACCAAATACAGACAGACAGACAGACGAGGGTTCCGTTTTTACTTTTGAGGTACGAAGCCCTAAAAACTACATTTCCACGAAATCAATTAACAAATCCGACTACTGGTGTAGAAGGTCAAATCTGAAACATCCCAAACACCGATTAAACCAGGTAGAAGTTAGCTTAATCAAATCTGAAAATGAAGAAAGGCAGATTTTAATCAATGCTTAATGTACTTGAAAGTGATGATGAACAAAGCGAGATACATGTTTTCTTTGTGTACAGACGGCTACACATCAAGCTATACATTTCTAGTTTAAGCTGATCTCGCATTGTGTAGGATTTCCGTACAATGAGAGGTCAGGGTATACTGGTAATATATAGCTTGATGTGTAGCCGTATGTACATCTTTTGTGGGAGGTCCTCAATAAATAAATAAATAATTTGTAAAATCCAAAAGTGCACGCCCCACAGACAGAAACATGTTGAAGATAAATTTTACGGATATATATATATCTTTTTAATTAAATTAAATTAAATTAAATAAAACTTTATTTCAGACTAAGAAGGTCCATAATTTTGTTAGTATTTTGGTGTTAGTAACAATAGTGCTTAGGTATATAGGTTAGTATTGTTAGTTTTAAAAATTACTTATGAATCAGGCCTATGACTGTCCCCACCCAGTGTCCCTGAAAGGGACAGTCCGTTCTGGCAGCGATCATTTTCAGAATGCTGTTGTCACTACCATGCAGGCGCTGTAGCAAGGAGGCCGCTTTCTTTCGCATGATGGCATGGAAACCATTAATAATAGGGCTCATCCGAATGATGAAAGAAAACTTATAGAAAAAGATTCATCAACACGCACTATTGCTCTAAAGCAGTCGGTGTTAGCCTCGGCAAACATCCCTGATGCACTACAGTGTCGCGGCAACCCCATCAACATCCTAAACCCATTATTGTAGAGGCTCCGTATCTCATAATGTCATCATATCTTAATCATCAAATCATATCTTATAATGTCAAGTCTCTAGTTTGAAAGCTTCAATATGCTACGTGTGAGGCGTGCAATATGCTACGTGTGAGGCAAGCAATATGCTACGTGTGAGGCGTGCAATATGCTACGTGTGAGGCGTGCAATATGCTACGTGTGAGGCGTGCAATATGCTACGTGTGAGGCGTGCAATATGCTACGTGTGAGGCGTGCAATATGCTACGTCGCTACTTGCTAGTCATCTAATTAACGTTGAAGCAACTATATCAGCTAATGAAATATTAAATAATAATGTATAATGAATGGGTGTGCTCAATGCTTCCGTCACTTTACATCCAAGCGTAACATTTTAGACTATATTTAAATAAGTAGCGCAATCGGAGACAGGTGACAAGTCTGTAACCTACTTAGAACTTAAAGCTTCTCAGTGTGCGAAAGTATTATAATTATGCTAGTATATAGCATGTTGTAACACCCATGCAAAGCGATGGCGAAGTAGATCGGACGGTTAAGCACAGAATTAACACTGGATGGATGAAACGGCGGCAGGTCACGGTAACAATCTGCGACTCCCGCATTCCTCTTATACTTATATAAAACAATGGTTAGACCTGCTGTCTTGTATAGATCAGAATGTTGGGCCACAAAAGAAATGTGTGTTGTGACAAAAATGGATAGAATAAGAAATGAGTACATAAGAGGAAGTCTGAAAGTGGCACAGGTGACTGAAAAGTTGTACGGAAATCGGCTGTTAGTTGTCATGGTATGTGATGCGGAGGAATGAGGATAATGTCGTGAGGAAAGTTTTGAGTATCATGTCGATGGCTATAAGAGTAGGGGAAGACCAAAGAAACGATGGATGGACTGTGTGAAAGATGATATGGCTCGAAAGGGAGTGACTACCGAGATGACGACTAATAGAGAAGTATGGAAGAAAGCGACATGTTGCGCCGACCCCAAATCAATTGAGATAAGGGCAGGAGAATGGTGATGATAGCATGTTGTAACACAGTGGAGTTACTTTTTAATATCGATATCCAAGATATTATGTACATATAATTATATGATATATTTGGGAGTCCAAGCAAAAAGGGTCCAGTAGGTTCCAGTAGTGTGGTATTGCGTAAGACTAGATTCGGTATCTAGAATAGTCAATTGATATATTGCAAAAAATATTCAAAAACTTTTTTATGAATCAGACATTATAAGTTGAAACTCTTAGTCTTGATTTGAGAAAAACTTATGAACTTGTAGATAATTAAGCACAATAATCAATTAAAATCGCGAAATGAAATTTTTGCACCCAACTTTACAAAACCGCACCCTAATTGCGTAACACAGTTTGAATCAGAATCGGAATGATTTTGAAGTATATTGCTAATCCATTGCTTCATATGTTAGAAAAATTTGTCTGCTCAACAACGTAAATAACGCAATGAATGTTGTTGAACTGTTAAATTGAAACCGATTCCTACTGATAGCGTGTTACGCAATTAGTCCGCTGCTTATAGTATATCTCGGAAACTAAATCCCGAGAACTGGACCCTTTTTCCTAAGACACCCACATATTACCAGAATTGTCATTGCTATGTATAACATCGGTATAAAGCGCTTTCGACGGTTTGATTTCTTCATCAATGAGTTACTTGTCTAGGTTGTTTATCAAACCCTTTAAATACCTAGCGCTTAAGATTATGAAAAACTTAGCATTTTAAGTTTTTCATAGGATAACCTTCATAATTTTAAGCGCTCTGGGCGATGTGGTTGACCTAATCGCTAGTCATGGAACAAATTCAGGTAGATAAAATTGGACCTATTTAAGATAAACTGGTACTTAAAAAAGTTAAGACTCACTTTATTTCTTAAACTACCTCTTTGAATTAACCATGGCGATGACATAAGAACGCACTAACTCTCATTAAGACTGTAACCTTTTAATAAAGTATTTACATTAACTCACAAGTTAACTACTCAATTAACATATTTTAAATGATTTATTTTTGAATATGATTTTTATGGATTTATTGTCGCACTTTATTATAATCTTATATTATAACGCATAAGTCTCTTTCAGATGGCAGATGTGAGTGGTAACGCCGCGAGGGAGCGCCCTAGGAGGACATAATTATAGTGACCTAATTGGTGATGTTCTTCAGAAAGGTCAGGTGCGTAGTATTTGCAACCGGCGCGCGGCGTGCCTGTATGACCAGATTTATGAACGTAGGCGAAGCAAAAGGAGCGTAACGGCGAGCGTGTAAGGAGCGTAGCAGGTGGCGTTCTATAGTTTCTGCCTACCCCCATGGGAAGAAGGCGTGAGTTTTTGTATGTGTATGTCTCTTTCTATTGGTCTTTTATGACCAGTCATCAAGTAAGCCCAATGGTAAGCAAAGATGTGGTCGGCGATTATTCTCGCTTGCCTAGCGAAACTAGGCAAGCTTATAAAGTATTTCAGTACTTAACCTATTCATTCAAGACTAAGAGACTACCACGTTAAAGCTACGAGTATCTGGAAACATAGAACACACACACTTCGGAAAATCTTTCCTCGTCAACATTTCAATTCAAAATATTTTATTTCGCTTATACCTACATGGCACTTACGAGACGTCAAAAGCTAGGTGCCCGGTTCCAATTGGACGAGGGTTTCCTATGGAGAAGAGCCGGCGAGGCACAACAATAAATAATTGGCTTTTATAATATTTTGAAATTACAGTGCCTACATCCTTGCTCCTGACCGTTGACTTAAAAAAGCATGGCAGTTGAGAGGATGTCATGTTCACTTAAATATCTCGGCGCGTGTTGGATCATTTGGTTCCCTACAAAATGGTTGAGCTGGATGAGGCTGATCCATGCGTCATGTTCGTGAACGGGTGCCGTCAGTTCAGACTGGTCATCTCTTAAAAAGTGCTTATTTTAAATCTAATATTTTTAATTGTTTTTATTTTTTTTTTTTTACATAGTTCTCACAATAGATAGAAAAAAGTATGGTTCTCACATATAGAAGCAACAAGAATAATGTATGTACCCAGGATTTTGTAATACTCGTACTATCTTGATTTTAAAAGAGTGTCCTTGGAGTTTCTTGCCCGTTCTTCTCCATAGAGATTTACGTATTGGGTAACTAGCTTCAACTTTCTGACTCTGACCGACTCTTTGACAATTCAAAAGTGCCTGTAATTGGTTTAATTGAAATAAACGCTTTGAGTTTTTGAGTTCTGATGCTCCTTGTTTGTAGAGGTGCTGTGTTACTACATACCTACAAAGCCCACAATGGGCCATTGCAGGTGGCACTGCCAGTGGCTGCTATTGACCTCAACTCTGTTCCCATAAATGCATTGGTATGTTACTTAGAGACTTTTTGACATTATATCCCCTCTTACCAGTCCTCAAGTCTTGTCCCATAAAAGCAAAGGTTTGATATCCTAACTCTTCTTACTAATATTCTCAGAGTAGTCCGATACGAAACGCCGACCTCATCTAGTTTTTTTTTTAATACGATCGACGTGTAAAAGTGTTTGTACAAACCTACTTACAGAAATAAATCATTTATCATTTATTTTATTTATCATTATAAATGCGACAGTGGTATTATAGTAAATATTATGTGTATTATAACTAAGTTTATACCTATTTATGTACCTATTATATTTATATTTAATTATGTTATATATTAATATTTTATAATATTATTATTTTCTCTCAATCAGAGCACCCGCCATCAGATCTCTTCACCACCTTTGGTTGACTGGTAGAGAATGCCTAAGGCATTAAGTCCGCCTTTGTACATTATTGTGTGTGAGAAGTTTAAATAAATAAATAAAGTGAGTTTGTTTGTTACACTTTCACGCAAATGGCTGAACGGATTTGAATGAAATTTGGCACATGGGTAGATCATCACCTGGGCCTTCACCTACTTTTCATCCCGGTAGTACGATCCCGTGGGATAATTTCCGACCTCCACGCGGGCGAAACCGCGGGCAAAAGCTAGTTACAGATAACTCTGTTGACAGTTGACACTATACACCTTACCAACTTTAATATAGTCCCACTTTTGACTTTACCAGTCCAATTTAATGTTATTTCCGGCAAGAAAGTGTTTCAGTTACTAATGAGTTGTTTTATAAGACTTGTTATGCTTATGACGTTATTCAGGTCTTTTTTCTCGTTGAAATTATGTGCTGGTATCGGATATTGTATGCACTAATTAGATTTTTAAAAGCTGCTATGTCCGTTGTTGAGTCTTATACAAGTGACGTGGCGCAAGTTGGAATTGAAACTGGTATAATTCTTTCAATAATCGGTTATTAGTCCGGTCAAAATAGATATTCATCATCTGCCTAGCCTTTTCCCAACTATGTTGGGGTCGGCTTCCAGTCTAACCGAATGCAGCTGAATACCAGTATTTTACATGGAGCTACTGCCTATCTGACCTCCACAACCCAGTTACTGGGTAACACAATATCCCTTGGTAAGACTGGTTGTCAGACTTTTGGGCTTCTGACGACCCGTAACAACTATCAAAGATCTATAAATGACACGGACCAACGGCTTAACGTACTTTCTGAGGCACGGAGGAATCTTGGTATGAAAAGATGATCACCCATCCACGGACCAACCGCGGTAAGCGCAGCTTAACCTGATCGACCCGTGCGGCTGCTATTACTTAGCCACAAGTTCCTCAATCCTCCAAAATAGATATTCAAGGTTACATTAATTCGCATAAAGCTGAATCTTGGTTTGATTGTTTATATCATCAATATAAAACAAATGTCAAAAATCCCGTCGATCCCGCATGTGTAAAATAAGTTATTCAAGGTCATATATAATATCACGCCTTGTTTCCCCGAAGTGTTGGGCAGATGTAGGTGTACTTGTTCGCCAGTTTATATCTCAAAAACGGTGATTCTAAGAAAAAATTGTAAGAACAATTTTTGTAGATATCAAGCTCTGTAATTTTATCTAATGTATTTTTAAGATAAAACTTACCGTTTGGCTGAAAAATGCAAAAAAACCATTTTTGAGAACTCTGACCTTGAATAACTTTTTTTGCGCATTCGGGATCAATGGGGACTTTTGACATTTCTTTTATATTGATGTTATAAACAATCAAACCAAGATTCAGTTTTATGCGAATTAATGTAACCTTACCCCTATTTTTGGGCTAACTTGACCGGGACTAAAACCATGGTATGCTACCAATATTGAAGTTGTACTCACTTTTTAACTTAAATTGAATTGCACTTATGCAGGAGTGCTTAGTTTTTTACACCTACAAATTTTGCCACTGTTACTTGGTAATTTTTTTGTCCGTCGTATTTTATAGTCACTTGTTGTACACACGGCTACACATCAAGCTATAATTTTCCAGTATACGCTGACCTCTCATTGTACGGAAATCCTACATAATGCGAGATCAGCTTATACTGAAAATGTATAAGCCCGATGTGTAGCCGTCTGTACGTGTGTTGATAGAAATGCATTATATTCGTTTTCGATACATTTATTATTAAATTATTAATGTCAAGCCAATTTGTCCTTGTGTATTATTTATATCATATTCATTTTTTTTTGCGTCAGTGCATTTTATTAATGGCGTGCTATCATCAGCAAATAAGACCATTGGATGCCGAATGTAACATGGTAACATTGTATTTATATAGAGTAAGAATAGTGGTGGGCCTAGCACAATACCCTATGATACTCCATAATTATCTGATAACTCTATATTCAGATAAATAATCCTTTTCACGTTAAGAGCTAGTTTCACCATACTGTTTGTTAGTTTTAACGTCCAATTAAATAGATAACGGCCTGTTAAGCGTAGTGAGTCTGTGAGTGTTTCACCACGTACTAAAGTCTTGACGCAAATTTTTGCTATTTACGTGTATTGTTTGCCTCATTGGTCTAGTGGTTGCAAGCGATACTGCTGAGCATGAGGTCCTGGGTTCAATTCCCAGATCGGGCAAAGTGTTATTGGGTTTTTCCATCTGAAATTTCTCAGTAGTAGCCTGGAGTCTGGATTTGAGCCTGGTTGATGGCAATAGGCTCGCCCCCTATTACATGGGACTTAAACATAACTGGCGAAATGTGGGTGTACTATAGGTACATCTCTGCCCAACCCTTCGGGGAAACAAGGCGTGATGTTATGATATGTGATGTTTCCGGTCACTAAATACGACTTTATGAGGTTCAGGACGTTACCTCCTATACCATATAGACATTGGAGCTTTTTAAGCAGGTTTTCGTTATGAACACAATCAAAGGCTTTGGTAAAAATTGCGCATGTATGTATTTTGTTATCTACGTCCTTGCAAGGTAGGTCGACAATATACGAGTACCTACCTCCTCATATCTTTTGAAGTATGAACAGAAAACTCTACGTGGATTAGCAGTCTGATGATGCACCATATTGCACATTGACTAGTTTCACTTATTTATTTTAAATAAGTGAAACTTAGTTCTACTGTATTTCTCTTTATAATCCAAAATGACCATGATCAAAATAGTTTGAATGACTATCTGTACTTGTAGTCTTTTATGCTTAGATAGTCATCTTTTCATGGCTGCTGTACTTCAGATATGCACATTGCAAACGGTGTCTGCCGATTTCGTACATTCTCTCTTTTTATGGACAGCTTTATTACAATTTTGAGTTCTATAAGTATTATCACTATCAGTCAAAAATAAAACTTAGACTTGCACTGCACAGTCGTTGAGCTCCTTAAGTTCTGAGTAGAGCTGCACGATTCAGTCCGGTCCAGTCAATCTGTGTGGTTCTATCATCAAAAGACCATTTCAGACACCAATCTACATGGCCTTCACATGATCTGACCAAGATTATGTCTGGACCTCTGAGTTTGTTTCGGCCTTTCTTCTCAGAGTAGTCAGATAGGAAACGCCGACCTCATCTAGTTTTAAAAATATGATTGACGTGTAAAAGTGTTTGTACAAACCTACTTACAGGAATAAAAATCATTTATCATTTACAGTAGCTGTAGGTACGGGGTACCTATTAATACAACTGTCAATAAACTTCAAAAATAAGGAATAAGACAAACGTTAACTATCGCCTCGCGTCATGAAATCGTTTAGATTAAGTAACTGCACAGATGGAGCTGCTCCGTAATAGTTACGAGCAGCAAATATCTATAACGTAACGTATAATAACAACACAAGTTTATGCATTATGCGCTCGCTGCTTGTAATCATTCATCAAAGATTTTATATACTTCCAGATCTTTCAGGTTGGTAGATTAGTAGGGCTATAGCTTATGTAATGGCTTGCTAGGAATTAATTATTTCTAAAAGGCAACTGTACTGAACAGAACAACAGTTGCAAATATAGGTACAGTCAACAGCACATTAGTGGTAAGGACTGTTTTTGAAGTGCGCAAGTGTTACCACTAACGTGCGGCTGACTATACACCCATGGCAGTCAGTTTCAATATCTTACTGACTATGAATAACCATGGCATGAGCGAAAAGACTTGCCTTTCATAATATTAAGTGGGGATGGCTATTTGTTGCCGGAAGTCACTTAAATACCAGATATTGTTCCCACTTTTGGGACTCAAGGAGTGGCAGTGGGTCGTAAACTATTTAAAACCACCTCGCAAGCCCAGTGCGGGTTGGGTTAGTGAATCACATGCATAATCAGCTTATGCCTAGCCTTTTGGCCTCGTACAGGGGGTCTACTCCGAATTTATAACTTCCAAAGTTTGCTTGTCAAGCTGCACGTCAAGCAAGTCACAGTTTTGACTTTGGCTTATCTCTACGACTGTTTTTTCTTTTCGCCGTAATAAAGAAACGTCCGAACATTCGGCCGATACTTCGGATTTATGTTCGAAGTAGACCCCCAGACTTTGTTTTTATTTTTATTTTACTTCGTTTTTTTTTTATGTTTCTAAGAGTGTGTTTTAGTTTAATTTGTGATCTCCTGTGTTGAGTCCCAATAAATATTTTTTCTTTCTTTATAATGTTCCCACTGTTGGAACACAGGCCTCCCTGTGAGACAGTGGGCCGTAATCCACCACGCGGTACCGCCCAGTGCGGGTTGGTAGATATCACATGTCTTCGAATTTTTGGTTCTAGGACATGCCGGTTTCCTCACAATATTTTCCTTCGCCGTTTTGAGAGCAGTGGTGGTGATGAAATATTTTACACAAAGTAAAGCTCCTGTCAGGGTTCGAGCCTACGGCCTACAACTCGTAAGTCGCGGTCGTTACCCTGTGCCACCACTGCTCGAATCACATGACTCGATGTAATTTATAACCATATTTTATCATGCGAATCTGATAAGGATCAGATTCGCATGATAAAATATGGTTATAAACTCTTTCTAGACGAACAATTTTATGAATTAATCTATAACTAAAGAAAATAGTTGTTATCCGTTACTCTAAGCTAAGTCTAAATTATCGGCCGACTCTAATCTGAATACCTAATGCGGTAGCTGTCGGGTAAGGACTCAAAGTCAAAAAAGGAAACTTTGGAAGTTATAAAACGGCCGAACATTCCGCCGATACTTCGGATTATCGCTTCGGACCCCCAGGACGTAGGGACCGGTGCAATTACAGGCATATTTCAGTGTAGTCTCTGTAATGGTACTCGGGTAAATCTCACCTTTCAGTTTTGATAAGTTTAGACCTATGTTCAGCAGATGAAGATCATAAACTGATGGTTCAATGACCTTGGTGACCTAAATAACTCTATAGCGGAACGTCCTTCGTCTTTTGTTTCCATCTACTCAAGATCATATCCGTTATTCATTAAAATAATAATCATCATGTTATTATCCTCAGCACATATACCTGTCATTGTAGTTACCTCCAAGTGGCGATATTTATGTGTACTACCTTTGATTATTTATATGTCTAGATATAGTGTCGCGCTGCAAAAGAACTAAAACAAACAGGCCAACTTTGTTATGCTGGTGTGCGTGTATTTTATTGGACGCAATTTTATGTTCACAGCTTTGACTGGCTATCTAGACATATTTTTAAACTAGCTGTGCTCCGCAGTTTCACCCGCGTAAGTCTCGATCTCGTGGGAATATTGGAATAAAAAGGAGCCTATATGTTAATCCAGGGTGTCAGCTACCCCCATACAAAATTTTATCACAATTGGTCCAGCCGTTGAGCGTGAAGAAGTAACAAACACACACAAACTTTCGCCTTCATACTATTAGTGTGATAGCTTTCACCCGCGGCTTCGCTCGCGTTAATTTAGAATTTGACAATAATTTCGAGTTGTACTCTGCTTTTTGACATTTAAAGTGCTATTAAATACATCCCATAACATAATTCAATCATGATTTGAAAGACACGTGGCGCCATCTATTATCATAAGAACGTTATTGTTCTTTTCCTCGGGAACAGTACTTTTTTTCGGGATGAAAGGTACCCTATGTCCGTTTCTGTACACCTGATAACTTATATGCAAAATTTCAGGATGATCGGTTTGGTGGTTTAAGCGTGAAAAGGTAACAAACAAACAAACAAACTTACTTTCGCATTTATAATATTAGTTAGGATAAACAAATTCCGCAGCGCCGGTATTCTTCCGCTGTGATGCCACCGACACACCTACGGACCTAAAATAAATCCCACTGGAGGAATAAAAAAAAATAAGGAATAAAATGTAATAAAAACAAAAATAAATTATAATCGTATATCTTACGATAATTATGGACACTACTGCTGTTATTCTTCTTGACATCCTTTGGTGACCTTTGGGACACCTACCGTTAAAGATGGGATAGCCTAGTATTTTGCAGTGTCATCGCTCGTATCATTTTCTTGTTCTTTCCACTGAAATGAAATCGTTTATTCGGTAAATAGGATATCGGAATCACTTTTACACGTCGTATTAAAAAATAAAAAATAAGCTAGATGTAGTCTACATTTCCTATCTGACTACCCCTGAGAAGAAATGGCAAAACAAACTCAGGGGTCAAAGTCTCTTCTGAAGTCCAGACATAATCTTGGTTAGTTCGTGTGAGGACCATGTAGATCCGTGTCGGAAGTGGTATTTTAAGGAAAAAATCACCCAAATTTGAGTGCACCTGTCCATTCAGCGCAAGCATTTGTCAGTAATCGTGCAGCTCGACTCAAGACTTAAGGAGCTCAACGAATCGATGAACAATCCCAAAGAAAGGACATTTGGGTTCGCCGCATAAAGTGCCCAAAATGCCAGACCATCATTAAAACTAACTGAAAAAAGGAAAAAAAAAGGAAATTATTTAAAAATGACCCACATAGTGCTCATTCACAATAAATTAAAATAATAAATATAATACTTTTCAAAGTAAATATTCATGCAATTTTGTATTATATATAATATTCAATGTCAAAGAGTATATAAAATTATATATAAATGATGATTTTACATAATAATTAAAAATGTCAAGTTTCCCGGTTTTATCACAAGGCTAGCATTGCGAGCAGCTCAATCCCAAGCGTTTTAAATAATCAGAAATTCTATAGTACTTACCATTTTTTACAAAGTTTGGTTTAATACAGCTTTTAAATCGTTTAATGGGTAAGTTTCGAATGTCAGTAGGAAGTTTGTTGTAAAAGCGTATACCCATGAACGAGTTGCCTACTCTGTGGACGCGAGTGTGATGTACAGCAACTTGTGTTTATCCCTGGTATTTAAACTATGAATATCGGATATTTTCCTACTAGACTTCACTCTACATTAGATCATGCCATAAATTCTTGTTTGACCTATAAGATATGAAGTTTATTTCTAACTTAGAAATTCTAAGTGAGAATGTTCCTTTGGAGGTCTAAAGGCCTATTCAGATATAAGCGATGTCGCTGTCGCTCTCTTGTAGCGATACTGAATCGGTACGCGATAGGGAATCGGTACGCGATACCGAATCGGTTCGCGATATCGCTGTCGCGCTCGGTAGCAATACATTCGGTACGTGATACCGAATCGGTACGTGATACCGAATCGGTACGCGATATCGCTGTCGCGCTCTGTAGCGATACTGAATTGATACGCGATACTGAATCAGTACGCGATACCGAATCGGTACGCGATATCGCTTTTGCGCTCGATAGCGATACTAGTCCGCTTTCTGGTTAGTCAGCTTCGTGCTGCCATTAGTAAACACAAGTAGGTACACAGTAGGTAACTATGAGTTCGCCACAATCTCAAACGAACTCGTCCATGCAAAGACAATGGTTCAACTAATAGCGTTACGTTCGCGTGCGATGCGACTCGCGGGGAGTGATGCATTTCAGCGTATGCCACGAGCCGCCCCGCCATCGCCAGTCCGCCACTCCGCCACGCTCTCAGGCGATATCGCCTACCGAGTGCGACAGCGATATCGCATACCGAGCTCGACGGCGATATTGCGTACCGAATCGGTATTGCTACCGACGCGACTGCGATATCGCTTATATTTGAACAGCCCTTTAATGTTCAATTATCACTGCACCTAATTCACTTTCACTACTCTATTAAAATACTAGATATTATTTATGTAATAGATAATAATGGGTACTAATGAGACTCCACCTACAAGAGTCGTGCTTACTGCATTTAATGATAGGCGCGTAGAAAGTACGCACGCGTCGATTCCGGCAGTCGACGCCAGCGCAGCGCTGACGGAGAAGGCCGGAACTAACACTGATAGATGCGATCTTCTTGAACGTTTTATGTCGCCTAATGATTGTTTATGCTTTATTTTAAAATAGTTACGTATACCTATTTAATTCAGTGTAGGATACAAAAGCAAGCCTCGTCCCAGAAAAACAGTGAATTTTGGTATAATAGCAGCCCGGAAAACCTGAAAGCTATAATCGAAAAAAAAAACAAATAGGTTCATCCGTTCAGGAGCAGACACACATATACAAAGATTGACAGATAAACACTACAAACTAATAACAATTAATTAAACTAATAACTCTTTTTCTTCGGGGACTAATAATAAACCACCTGTCATCATCAGAAATTCATGACCAATAACATAAAAAATTCATAAAATTCATTTTTTTTTTTTTTTTGCAATTCATAATATTGATCAGTGGAAGAGTAGGTCTATCTATCTGCCTCATCTTTTCCCAACTATGTTTTCACCGTATGTGTCTCACCGGATGCAGCTGAATACCAGTATTTTACATGGAGCGACTGCCTATCTGACCTCCACAACCCAGTAACTGGGTAATGCATGCGATACCCCTTGGTAAGACTGGTTGTCAGACTTTCGGGCTTCTGACGAATCGTAACGACTGTCAAAGATCCACGAATGACAGCTGGGATTAACGGCTTAACAAGCTTTCCGAGGCACGGAGACCAACGAGCAACCTTTACGAGACTCCTTCTCGGTATGTAAAAATGGTCCCATCCACGGACCAACCCCAACAAGCGTAGCTTAACCTGATGGATCGACGCGTGGGGCTGTTATAACTGAGCCACGAGCTCCTCCATAAGCTACCAAAATCGATTGTAAATAACCTTGATTTTAACGAGATCTCGAAACTATAAAACCTCCTCTTGCAACATGTTTACAGACTATTGCAACAATTATAAAATAATTATCACCAAATCGAAAGTTTCTTAAGACAAAGGTATTTTATTCGTGCTCTAAATTCGCCGTTCAATTTAATAACACTTACGTATGTAGAAAGTTACTGCTAAGTATTTTTTTTAAACCTTTGCTTAAGTTAATGTTATAGGACATGATGTAGGTTCTATTTTCTTCTTGCGGGCAAGACACTCTCGTTCATGGCACCAACCCAGAGAAAATCGGAAGAACAGGGTGTTGTTTTTAAACGACTTCCAAAAAGGAGTAGGTTATTATGTTCGTCTGTATGTTTGCTTTTTTTTATTAAATGTTCACCGATTTCTCCGTTAATTGTGGACCGATTTTAAAAACCTTCTTTTTGTTTGACAAAAGGGTATGCTCTCGAGGTGGTCCCACTGTCACCAAGTAAATCTGATGAGGGCATCCCATGGAAATTCAGGGAATTCCTCAATTTTTATAGGCATTTATTGGGTATTGGCACCTATAGCGATTTGGGTATTTTTATAGTAACTCGTGCATTTGCTCTTCGAAAGCACCATTTGGTGAAGTGGAACTGATGATGAAGAACACAGATGGCCATCGGAACTACTTATTAAGTAT
Source organism: Tiliacea citrago (assembly GCA_963921375.1). NCBI lineage: Eukaryota > Metazoa > Arthropoda > Insecta > Lepidoptera > Noctuidae > Tiliacea > Tiliacea citrago. The sequence goes on from OY992804.1 coordinate 11,845,118, forward strand.
TTCAGGGTTGCGATTCGATTAGGTACTTTAATATGGTTGCTAAGCATAGAAATATAAAAAACAGCAGCTAAGCAATTTATGCTCGTTACAATGCATAATTATGGTGAAGTGGAGCTAATGGTTTTACCAGGAAAACTCCAACAATTAACGTCCCTGCATCGGGAAAAGCAATATTTTGTAAAAGGTGATGAGCAGTTGGCATTAGGCATTAACTTAGATAAATTACATACTGACCCACTAAAAAGTGAAAAATAAAAATATTTTTACATAGTAGTGTTTTTTTTGGAAGTCGATTGTTTTTTTTTGTAAAAATATTTTTATTTTATATTTTTTTTTGTTATCAGTAAAAGTCTGGCAGACCCCTTTGCCCCAAAGTTTCGTTTAGAGGATTTGCATACGAAAAAAATAAACTATTTCTGCCTTTTCTGCCCCCTCATTTTTCTCTTCTTTGGTTTTTCAGTTCTTATACATTCTATTGGAATTGAAGCGATAACTCATTAAGTCTATCTATATCTGTGGGAATTGTAATTCAAATTGGATAACTAGAGATTGGCCGTGCTGTAGTGCCGGACATAAAGAATAGCACCACTCTATTTCTTCCCGTAGGTGTCGTAAAAGCTTAAAAGGCGACTAAGGGACTTACTAGAGAATGGACAGCAGCGTTCTTTATGCATTTTAACACCATACTGCGATCGCCAACCCGCATGCCAAGCGTGGCGATTATGACACACACCCCCTCTTTGGGGGAGGCCTATGTCCAGCAGTGGACATCTTTCGGCTGAAATGATGATGAACTACAGATTGTGTTGCTAGATTCTACCTTAAGCCATTTTTTGGTCCTTTGGCACAGTAATTCAGGGCACGTAAGCGACCGTTAACAGAATCTAAGCTAATTATTTTACTCTAGTTATAATAATGAACACAATCGTCAATTGTAGTACAAATTCCGAGTGGTTACGCGTAAGAGTGCGCTATCAGAATGCACTACAGGGAGTTATTATCCACACTTATGCTTTTCTTAATAGCTTAGGTACGAACTCTTTACAGAGCTAAGCGATGGATGATGCTAAGATTATTTTCGTATTATTTCTGCGGGTTTGTCAACGGCTTCAATAGATTGGCGTGGTGGTGTCCTCAAAGAGTACAAGATCCGGTTAACCTCAGCTTACACCATAGGCAGTTTTCATTGCTATTTAGTTATTTGCAAAGTTACTTACTTTTAGCGGCAGTCCATGCACATACGTATATTTGGGTTGTTTTTATTCAGGACCAAGCGGGAAGATAACCTTAAGGCGATACCAAAAAAAATTGTCGCCTTTTTCGTGTCCATTTATTTCACTATTACAGCATGTATGGATTTAATTTTTGGATATATATTTATTGACTATTTGATTAATACTCTGACTGAAGGAAAATACAATTGGGTTACATTTCGTCGATATATTTTATTTCCGAAAAGACCTCTATTTTTTCATATTTTTTTTTCCTGTAATTCTAGAATCCTCAGTAATTTAATTGCAAAATGGCATTCAAAATGTGCATATTAGATAACTGAAAACTCTGGCTGAAAATAATTTTGATAGATAGCTTAATTTATTTTTAAACAATTTTTATTTGGTTTTGGCGCCATAACGTTGTTGTATTTTGGTTCCAGCTCATTGTTGCGATCTCTTTTTTCGCATGTAGAAGTAATTGACTGTCACTTTCCTATGACCGCCCAGTTCACTATGATTTATTTCTTACGTATCACCTTAATTTATTTATTTATTTTAACTTTAATTAACACGGCTATACCAATTACATTAATTAAAGGCAGATACTCATACATAGAAAATAATACAAAATTTTAAAATTCTGGTGAAAACATAAAAACAATTATAAAAAAATAAAAATACAATACTTTCATGAATCCCTCTCACAGAAATCCTCTCGTTAATTGTAGTGTGACCTTATATTATCGTCCCATCCACGAAAGTAACGACACAGCAGAGAAAGAATCACGATTCGCGCCATAGTTTTTTTTTTTTTTTTTGGGTGGGAAATTATCAAATAACTTCTCCCGCTCTGGGTGGAGCGGGAGGGAGTGTCAGACTTTTACTGACTAAAACCCACCCGTGTTCCTTCAGATGCCTGTGTGCCAGGGCCACGATATCCCTTTCGGACAGGCTCGTAACCCTGGCAGGTCGCGCCATAGTTAAGCTTTCAAGTTTCACTGGATGCACACTTAACGATATTTAAATAATTGGGTTATGAAACTCATTGGCGCGTACATGCTATTACATGTTACGTGTTTAATTGATCCCGGTGTAATTAACATCGTAATTGGAACTATTGGGACGGACCGTTTAAATGTTAAGTCGGCTGACTTACTTTGTGCGAAGAATTCGCGGAAATACACGGACCGAAGTTGTATTGTAAGTTTTTGCTGTCTGTATTGACACCATTTCTAAGGGGCAGAGGTTTTACGTTAAATGTGTATGTCTATTTGGATTAGAACGCAGCCGCGCAGGTTTGTTAAAAATACTGATCCGAAATTAGACCTCTTATGAAAACCAAAATCCTCTTGGAGACATCATTGTTTAACCTGCGGGCTAATTGCGTAACGTACCTACAATCAGTAGGAATCAGTTTCAATTTGACAGTTCAACAACATTCATTGCGTTATTTCCGTTGTTGAGCTGACAATTTTTTCTAACATATGAAGCAATGGATTAGCAATATACGTCCAAATCTTAGGGTGCTGGTTTTCAGTCCATTTTTTATAACTTACGATTTTTTTTCATTCATCTGTTAACATAATACACGTCACACTTCGTTTCAACTGAAAAAACCATACCTAGGCATAAAAGCATGGTAAACATGTATAGAAGATGTAACATAAATAACGCACAACCTCTTAAGGGGCCATTGTACTCATCATTATGAAGAACTTTTATTATGGGACCAAACCTGAAATCGCGAAAAAAAAGTCTGCCGGTCCCTACATTTTGACGAGTTATAAGAGCGAGCATTAAATGTAGGGAAGAACAGGTTTTTTTTTTCGCGATTTCAGGTGTGGTTCCATACTAAAAGTTTATTTATTTTATTTTTAAGAAAACTTACAGCTAAACAGATACAATGAGTAATAACATATATAAAATATGGCCAATTACAAGTTTCCACATGTAGTCTATGAACAAAACAGAAAATTGATAGTAACTTTAAAAAACAAAAAAAATACTATTTACTATTTAGTTATTTATATTACACATTGTATATTAAGTATGTGTTGCTCTTCATTCACAAACTCAAACCACTTCTAGATAAGCACGCACAAACGCGTGACAGTTACAATACTCTAGAAACAATGTCAATTCCCTTTCGAATTACCAACAAGGCCCATTTGAAATAGTTTTATTACCTTACATACGCGTTACATTACTACTAATGGCCACTTCCGTCGGCCTAGTTCTTAGCAAAAGTGGAACCAACTCGGGATGGCATCATTGCCAACCTTGGGCCACCGTTTTTCTATTACCAAATATGTATCACCCCTTATTGGTACTGAAATAAAGTTCAAAATTCAATGAAGAGTTGGTCGCCAATGGCAAATGTAATTTTCTCATTACGCAATGCATTCTTCGTTACGCGTGATGATTAGTGTCCAAAGACGGTTTGCTTAAAATAATTATGATTAATAAATTACTTATATATTTTGCACGCCCCATAGTTTAATTGGAGCATGGCGTTTAATATGTCTTCTTAAGACGCTGACAGCAGGTAAACCGCGGTCACTGTCAGACTGCATCTAAAAGAAAGAGAAGCGCGATGACACAACGCTTGTAATTTATTGCAAAATATGAAGCAATTATCTATTTACTCAAAAATTATTTGAATATTCGAAAATAAAAAACAACCAAGTTCTGCATACAAATAAGACGTTCTTGTTATTAATTAAATACCAACCGTACGTTGATATTTAATTAATTTTGGATTGAAACTCAAAGTAAAGGATTAGTTTACCGTTAATTTGTATAGAGGTTTTTTTTGCTAAACGTGTTTTGGTAACAACCAAGGTCGGAGAAATATGTTCAAGAATAACACATATATTTTTTCCGCTACTACAAACTATATAGATTAGATTAGACATTTTTTTTTGTTTAAGACAAGCCTACTTTTATCGTTTGCCTCTTGTCAGACCCTTAATGTAACTTTAACGATGTGTAATCCTAATTCGTACAACGTGACTTTTGAAGTTCATCGTCGAAGTTCTAACAGCAACCCTGCTGTTAGAACTTCGACGATGAACTTCAAAAGTCACAAAATAGCGTAACACACTAGCAGTAGCAATGGGTTACATTTTGACAGTTCAACAAAGTTCATTGCGTTATTTACGTTGTTGAGCAGACAAATTTTTCGAACATATGAAGCAATGGATTCAGCTGTTCAAAGTCAAAGTTAAAGTCAAACCATTTATTTCAAATAGGCACATAAGAGGCACTTTTGAACGTCAAAATTTACAAAAAAAATAGAATTGATTCTAGTTGCCCGTTCCAAAAGGTAGTTTCGTATTTTCGTATGGAGAAGAATGGGCAAGAAACTCCCCCGGTACTCTTTTAAAAATGTTTTACAATATTTTGTTTGATTACATTAATTATATAATATGTGACGACAGGTGGCAGCTGGATGAGAGTTGCCGAGAATCGAGCTGAATGGCGTGCAATTGGAGAGGCCTATGTCCAGCAGTGGACTGCTATAGGCTGATGATGATGATGTGAAGACGATGCACCTAGAATAAAATTACTATACCATAATAGGTAAAACGAATTAAAAACTAAGCAATGAAAAATAACTTAAGTATTAGATAGATACATGGTGTTCACATATTTACAAACATCGTAAAAGTATGTTTTTCTAAAAAGAAAATTTAAAAAAATAATAAGTCAGTGTGTGAGTATAGGTTATCACAGAATGTAAAATCAATATCATAAAAATAACAGATTTTACCATAAAAATAGCAACCAGTTTGATTTTGTCTAGACTCTAGATTGTCCTATGGAGCTGGACCAGCATGTTTCCAAGCATTCCTGTCCTGGATTATTCCTCTAACTTGTAATATTATGCTTGTTTACAAAGTGCTTCCGGTTAGACTGGCAGCCGACCCCAACATAGTTGGGAAAAGGCTAGGGACGATGAAGCAATGGATTAGCAATATACTTCAAAATCATTTAGATTATAATTGATATTGTGTTCGCAATTAGAGTACTGAACTAGACAACCTGAAAAGTTGGTTAAGAAAGTCGTTATAATATGAATTAATATATATTTATATTTTAATTAATATCTAATGAAATTGTTCAGCGTTACCTTTGGACATTGACTCAGCACTCGGCCCGGCTGACGCGCGGCCCAGTTAATAATATTGATTTGGTTGCATCTCACACGCATAGGACACAAAGATTTTATATAATAGTGTGTGTGAAGAAAAAGTTTGGTAAATAAATCAGATTTGAATTTTATATTCTTGTCTCATTACCCCTCACTGTGGCCAAGACACCTTTAACCATCTCTGATCAGTCTGGTGAGTCTGCGCGACTGGCAGTGAGTTTACCCTTCCCAAACCTGGAAATCCTGACTACTATCCGTAGGTCGCATGGTGCAGACATCCTGAACTTATTTATATATTTATTTATCACATGCTAGGTATATGATAGGTTAGGGCTGTAGGGCTTGTAGGGCTTAGGGTCGTAGGGACTGTTAGGTTTGTAGGTCTGTGTAGGTTCCCTTAACTTATTTATTTATTAAAACTTTATGCACAAGTAAAAAGTACACTGTACAAAGGCGGACTTAATGCCTGAGGCATTTTCTACCAGTCAACCTTAGGGTGATGCAGAGACAAAACATGGCAGGTGCAACGTATGGGATAGATAGCTCGGAAATAACTATAAAATACAAGCATACATACAAATACATAGATAGATACTTATCATACATATATTTTCATGTACTGTCACACCCTTACCAATATTGCGGCCTTATGTGACGTTTGTTAAGGGTGGACGTACAGAAATAATTAAAGAAAGAAAGAAAATACATTTATTTAGCACAGACTAAAAGGCACACAAATATACACCAGATAAAATAAAAATAAAACAAGTTAACAGTGTAAAGTGCGATGAAAGAAATTATCAGAAAAGTGTGCCTCACGGCTGCGCCAATAAAGCCCAGTTTAGCAAAAATGCCAGACAACTAGTGCCTGACGCTGGTTTTCAACTGGACCTGGAATTACATTCTTAATTTATTATGTACTAAAATAAATCAACCCAAACCCAACCACAAGCTCATAGCAAAGCCATAGTTTTACATAACCAAACAATAGACAGGCCGACCATTCATGTACATCGTTTATACACAGCACAGCCCTAGCTGTGCGCTCGGGAACAATGTCTTTGAGCGGGTCGACGCCGCTCCAATCAGGGCGCTCGCCGGCCAGGGGTGGCAGCGTAAACTTTGCGAGGAAATTCAATTAAACTTGAGCGCCCGTCTCTTATCTGATTACTCCGTGGAGAGGCCTGCTACGTAACGAGATGAAGCAGGGCTGTAACTTGCGACGATTTGGAAAATTGTTGAAGATTGATAGAAGCACGAAGAACGATTGGAATAAGATGGTACGTTGACCCCAAATAAATTTGAAGGGTTTAGGAAAAGGGATGATAAAAAAAATGTTTATTATAATTACAAAGGGCATTTCGATACAATGTTATTGGAGATCACCTTTTAAGCAACGATAAGGGAGGAAAGAATAGGTAGGTCATAATGTCGAAGTTTTAAAGTCGACATGATGTGAATGGTGGAAGGTCTTAAGCTGGACTCACACTTGCGAATCGTAGGTCAGTCTGTTTGCCCCCTTTAATTTTTTGTTGGGTCAGTAATTTACTGGAATAGGGAAGAAGGCAAAAAAGAAAACTAGCTACAAAAAAGTTTTTATTTTGTATCTGTGAAAGTTTTAACAACTAATTATTGTGCTCGTAGGCTTATAGCCTTTCACTGCCTTTGTAATGTTATGTATTAGATTGTTATTAGGTATAATATTGTTATAAACAGCACCCTATTGCATACACAGTTTCAATCACATGTCGAGAGTTTTGAAAGATATTGCTAATCCATTGCTTCATAGGTTTGAAAAATTCGTCTGCTCAGCAACGTAAATAAAGCAATGGACGTAGGTGAACTGTCAAAATAAAACCCATCGCGATCAACTGTAATGTCATGTGTGACAATTAGCCCGCAGATTATTATATATTTTATAATCAACCCAGCATCATCTTGAAATGTTTTCTCACTCGTAAACTGTTACATGGTAAATTAAAAACATATCAAAAATCACTTCTCGAGCTAGACTTTCTGGAGATATTATAGAATTAGATAAGATAGAATTACAGGGCTTTCAAGCAGGTTATTTAAGTCTGGGTAGGGTTCAATTTTAGAGCTGGCATATAAAAGACACTAGCTGCCTAATAAAGAACTTAACATATTTTTTACAGTATATTCAAAATCTACGTAAGCAAAATTGCATGTCACACCTAATTACATAATTTGAGCTTTTACCATAATCACATAATGACAGCCATATTTTCCTACGCCTATTTAATTATTAACAATGTAAACATCTTAGTAGAATTTACATGGCTATGTAAAGTTATCCATGTAAATTCTCACGACAGATCCGACGATAGTCATTAAGTTACGTGAACAGAACACCGCAATGCAAACGTGATGGTTTTATTTTAAGTACCACATAAAATAGCCATGTTTCTAATAACTTCGGAGTTTGGATTTGTGTGTATGTTTGTTTCTCAATTTCGCTGTAACAGCTGAATAGATGAAATTTCTAATAAATCCGATATCTAGTGCTCCTAGGCAATATACTAGTTAACGAGATAAGTGTAATTCTCACCTTAATCCTATACCTACCACAAAAGTAAACTCGCACCCTAATTGTAATAACTCTTTGAATCACAATCTGAATGATTTTGAAGTATATTGCTAATCCATCCATCATCTTCATAATTATGTTCGAAAAATTTGTCTCCTCAACAATATAAACAACGCAATGAATGTTGTTGGACGGTCAAAATTAAAGCTAGAGTCTAGACAAAATCAAACTGGTTGCTATTTTAATTGTATAATTTGTTATTTTTATGACTTTTGTTTTACATTCTGTGATCCCTAAACTCACACACTAATATTATTTTTTTTTAGGAAAACTTTTATTTTACAATGTTTGTAAAACAATATAATAAAATATAATGTAATATGTGAGCACCATGTATCTAAATTAATCTGTCATTGCTTCATACTTAATTATTGTTACTTATTGTGGTATGGTAATTTTATTCTAGGTGCATCGTCTTCACATATAATAATTATATATTTAATGTACCTATACAAAATATTGTAAAACATTTCAAAAGATTAACGATGGAGTTTCTTGCCCATTTTTCTCCATACGAAGCTACCTTTTGGAAGGAGCGACTAGAATCAACTCTATTTTTTTGTATTTTTTGACGTTCAAAAGTGCCATTTATGTGTCTATTTGAAATAAATAATTTGAATTTGACTTTATTTAGAAACACCACACATTCCACCTTATTTTGTTCATTTTCACATTAGCGTAGTGGTAGATAGTGAAAATACAGTACAAAATCCTGAAACAAATATATTTTCATGTCGCGAAACGCAAATTTACGCAGACAGAGCCACGATCAGGAACTAACTTATTTGATTTAAATACACAGTAATACAGTCTTACGTATCTAGTGTTACGTGGATATCATCTTCGATAGGTATTATGGACGGAGAATCTTAAGTTACTTAAATACGTAATGTGGGAGTTTTATAGCAGATCGGTGAGGATAAGGAGCCAAGTACACGATCTTGTTTATACGCTCTTTTCTCTAAGGACGTGAGGTGAAGCCTAAATTAGAAGTAAATGAATTTTTAATTCATTAAGATTGTATTTGCAGCGAAAATAAGCAGGCAATCTAACCTAGTAGTTACGTGAATTAATTGAAAGGAACATGAAACATATTAAAAGGTTTTCAAACATTGACTGTTTAAAAATGGCACTGCAAAGGGATGAAAGTAGGTAATGATTGCAAAGTATTTAAAAAAAACGGCCAAGTGCGAGTCGGACTCGCGCACGATGGGTTCCGTACCATTATCTATAAAAATGGCAAAAAAATCACGTTTTTTGTATGGGAGCCCCCCTAAAGTATTTGTTTTATTTTAATTTAATTATTTATTTTTAAACTGAATATATAACTACATATTCTGTGAATATTTCAAGCGTCGACCTGTTGCCGTTACCAATATAGAGCAAAACGGAGCAAACAAATCACGTTTGCTGTATGGGAGCCCCGTTAAATATTTAATTTATTCTGTTTTTTAGTATTTTTTGTTATAGCGGCAACAGAAATACATCATCTGTGAAAATTGTCTAACTATCACGGTTCATGAGATACAGCCTGGCGACAGACGGACAGACAGACATACGGCGGAGCCTTAGTAATAGGGTTCCCGTTTTACCCTTTGGGTAATGAACCCTAATTAACTTTTTTGTAACTATACAGTAGCAATTACAAATTCTTTCCCAGTTTCTCACTAACCCAGCCTGTGTTATCGACTGTAAAAAAAGATTATTATAGATTTTCTTTTAAAGTATCATCCGCGCCAACCCTACCTTGTGAGCCAATAACGTCTAAATCCCCATCCCTCTGAAGCGTACCGTCAAGCGCGACTCTAGTAACCGCTAAGCTCGACCTGTGACTTTATCGCACCCCACTTAAAACCTCCCCTTATACATCTTCCTTCCTTACATATACTACATTTTCCTCCTGCCATTTGAAACCCAAACTTAGCTGTAACAAAATAAGGATCATTGTCAAATTGTTGGGTGTAAGAGTAAGTTTGTGGGACATAATCAAGGGTACGCTGTTACGTAACGATAAGTTTATGAACGTTTAAGGTACGTTTGGAGGCGTCACGTTTGAGGGTTTTGTTAAAGGTAATAGTGGATCGGTATTCATTATGGAGCAAAGTATAAATGATAAGATACATAGAGTTTGGCATGCACTTGGGGCCAGGAAGGGAGTCGTTACTTAAGAGCAGGAAGTCTAAAGAGCTAAGTATTTTCCATGATGGGTTCCATAATTGTTTTGGGGCTTGTGTTTAAGTAAAAACAGCCGCACGGGTCGATCAATCAGGTTAAGCTACGCTTGCCGCGGTTGCTCCGTAGATGGGTGACCATCTTTACATACCAAGACACCTGCGTGCCTCGGAAAGCACGTTAAGCCGTTGGTCCCGGCTGTCATTTTTGGATCTTTAGCAGTCGTTCCGGGTCGTCAGAAGCCCGAAAGTCTGACAACCAGTCTTACCAAGGGATATCGAATTACCCGGTAACTGGGTTGTGGAGGTCAGATAGGCAGTCGCTTCATGTAAAATACTGGTATTCAGCTGCATCCGGTTAGACTGGAAGCCGACCCCTACATAGTTGTGGAAATGCTAGGCAGATTGATTGATGACGCAAGAAACGCTACCATTATATACTTACAGAAAGCCGACTATAATAGACTAAAAAACTTTCCGATCATCCAGGCTAAGCTAAGTGCTAAAAGAGGTGAACATTGTCAGATAGCTAAGCTAAGGGTGGTCTCGCTGTGTAGTATATATATGCAAATGCGCAGGCGGCGGCGGTGTTGCACTATCTTTATCTTAGCCGGTATAAGCACGGGTCCTGTCACACCGTACTGTAATGTGGGGAACGGAAAAGGTGTAAGGCGTAAGCCGTTTGATAGCCTGGTGGGTGTAAGGACCAGATTGGTTTGGAGTTAAAAACTGCAACCCACATAACAGGGAAAAGGCTAGGCAGGTGATGATGATGGGTTTCATAATTGTGACACCAGGATGACTCTCAGTCAACCTACTTATTTATTGCATGGATCATAATTTATTGGCATGTATTTAATGCGGCAACTAAGTAAAATGAATATAGGTTTTTAAAAAAAATAGAGTGGGTACCATATATAATGGGTTGGCAGCTAATAAGAAGTATTATTTTAAGTAGAAAGTAGCAGCTCAATAATCAGTTTTTAGCTTTATTTTAATTTAAACTGGCATCGAATTTTTGTTTTGGTAACTGAATTTACCAACAATAGAGGGGATCTGGCGCTCGGCGGCCGCTACCGCGGCACGCTCGCTTCGCTCGCTCGCCTTCGCTTGTTAGTGGTTACTGTTCTAACCTAACCTAACCCAAATGATTCAATAACAGTAGATGACTTTGCAGCGATTAAGAAATAATATTTAATCGCTGCCAAGTTATTATTTTAGTAGCAAATAGTTAGTCGCCCTTTAAGTTATTAGTCGCCAAGTTATTATTTTAGTAGCAAATAGTTAGTCGCCCTTTAAGTTATTAGTCGCCTGGAAAATTATTATCCTTTACCTTATACACCGTGGCATTTTAATCGTCTTACAATGGCAGCCCACTTCATGTATCCAATGACTACTAATCATTCATGAAAGTATATGTTTTTTTTAAATTAAAATTTGAATAATAAAATAAAAAATATATTAGTCATTATGACGCATTACGTAGTTTGAAACACCCTGTTACGAGCGCGATGCGAGCCTTGCGTTCCAAGGGCGTTCAAAATTCTCGCACCGTGCTCATAATAGGGTGTTTTAAACTACATCATGCGTCATAATTAATAATATTAAAGAAAAAAGAAAACAAATGATAATATTTTTTTTTTCATGAATGATAAATGAGTATTCATTGAATAGATGAAGTGGGCTGCCGTTGTAGGATGATTAAAAATCACGGTGTATGGCCGGGAATATGAGCGATACTATCATCGGGCTAAGAGCGGATTTCACCAATGACATTGAACTTGATCAGCACATCTAAAGATCTAAAACCGCGTCCAAAAGCTGTGACACTGACAGCTCTTGAACTTGGTAAAATCCGCTCATAATCAATTATGAACTTTCAGGGTTCATTTTAAAAGTCGTTCTGAAAAATTCGCGAAATCTTTATAGTAATCAACACGGCAGCTTTAGGGGGGCGACCGGGGTGCCGGCGACTGGAGGGCGCCGAGGTATAAAGGGCGCTGTGCGCGCCAGCTTAACTTAACCTCTTAATTTGAATACCTATCTCTATCAATCTCAAGAAAAACTAAATTCAGGGTATTAAGAAAGAAAGAAAGAAAGAAAAATAATTTTATTTGTCACAGAAACACGTGCAAGAAATATGAAAACATAAACTGGTAAAACAAATAGTCGGCAGCTGCACGTCATGACTGTGACAAGAAGGCTTGTACTCAGCATGATGCTGTGCTATGGGGGACCCACAGCACAGCGCTGATTTTCAGTGGTCACCCGAAAAATACGTACGGAACCCAAGTCAAGTTTAATGAGTTGTACATAATAGGTAGCTAACAAAATAAAATAAAACAAACAGTACTTAGAATAGAATGCCTATACAACCAAATATATGTATAAGAATAAATATGATTAAAAAAACACAAAAACAAATTAACTGTTATGAACATATCTTGTAGGAGTGAGTATGAGTATTCATCACTTATCTACCACGACCTGTCAAATGACAGGTCGTGGTTTATAAGTGCTGAATACTACAACAAAATTGGTGCTTGTCTTGGAGTATCCTCGTATCCCTCACTAACTTATGTAGGATGACAGAGACTGAGCGACAGGCAACAATATTTTTAACACGCTTTTATTAGCGTCATACGTATGTTAGTATGTATGTAACGGAAACTTTGAACTTGATTTTGGACCACTTCAAAACGTCGGATTAATTTAAAATTTTGCACACTTATCAAAGACCGATGACAATAAAATAATTTAATAAGTTTTTCCCATTATCCTTACAACGATCCTCAGGATTATCATTTTTTTTGCTTTGTTCGCGATCACATTCCCGAATCAAATCCCGGAACAAAAGACATCAACGTGCGTACAAGAATTGAGGATGATTGTAATTTGATTTTTATTAAATATATAATATTATAAATATGTATCAACATATTTATAAATATTGTTTCAGTGTATGTATTTACGTTATGATAAAATCAATACATTGATTTACTCAATAAATTATGGTAATTACTTCGAACTGAAATTAAATAATGAATGTATGTAGCGGGTAACCTCCGGGTAACCGAAACCGACACAGAAAAACAAAATTGATGAGTTTGACAAATAAAAGAACCCAGTGAAAATGATGGAATAATACGACCTTTTTAACACGCTTTTATTATACGTATGTTAGTAGTGTGCGTCAGAATGGCTCGTTGCCTGTGGCTTTGGTCTATGAGAGTTGATTAGAAAATTGCTACATAATTGCTTAATAAATAATTGCTACATACTATATATATTTAGAAATAACATTTTTTTTTTGTACAGCCATCCTGACGTTTGGTTGGCTGGTCGCCTCCTAGTTTAAAGCCAAGCATGCAGAGTTTCCCGAAATGTATTGCGTCAATAATTGCTACATATTTGCTTCATTTATCTAATTTAGTTGTATATTCAAACATATGTTAAATAAAGGATGTAGCAATTATTTTAATTATCCCAAGGAAAAGTGCCTGATAAAACAATAAAGGCAAATACTTAGTTATGTTTCTTGCAATACAAAAAGTATTTTTCAAGAAAGTCACCTTTACCAGCATCTACTGATCCACTGTTTAGTGAAATTAGTACTGCCTTAGACAATAAGATTACGAAACAGGCACTGTACCTTTCGGTGAAGAAAAATTTTGATTATTTCTTTAGCCCAAATGATATAATGCCTAGACTGTGATTCCAATACAATATCTGCACTAGCAATGACTAAGAATAATTGTTATAATGATAATTATTGGATTATTGATTTGATTCTTGCGTTAAAAAAAAATATGTACCTACCCTCAGGTAGGTACATTTTTTTTTTTAACGCAAGAATCGCATTACTTACGCTGTTGCCAGAGCCTAAACGATTAAACCGATTCAACATAACTAAGTATTTGCCTTTATTGTTTTATCAGGCACTTTTCCTTGGGATAATTAAAATAATTGCTACATCCTTTATTTAACATATGTTTGAAGATACAACTAAATTAGATAAATGAAGCAAATATGTAGCAATTATTGACGCAATACATTTCGGGAAACTCTGCATGCTTGGCTTTAAACTAGGAGGCGACCAGCCAACCAAACGTCAGGATGGCTGTACAAAAAAAAATGTTATTTCTAAATATATATAGTATGTAGCAATTATTTATTAAATGTAGCAAATATAAGCAATTATGTAGCAATTTTCTAATCAACTCTCATAGACCAAAGCCACAGGCAACCAGCCATTCTGACGCACACTGTTAGTATGTATGTAACGGAAACTTAATAACTAACTAACTTAATTAATAAATGATTATGATTATGATTATGAACTTTGTACTTGATTTTCGACAACTTCAAAACGTCGGATTAAAAAAAATAAAAAATTTGCACACTTATCAAGGACCGATGACAATATAATAATTTAATAAGTTTAAAAAAAATCTTTTCTTTTTTTAATACTAAAAAACACGCTTTAATTAATAGAAAAGCAAACTAAAAAAGTAGAAAATACGTCTTAATCCAGGGTGTCGGCTACCTCCATATAAAATTTTATCAAAATTGGTCCAACCGTTTGAGCGCGAAGAAGTAACAAATATACACACACACACACACTCACAAATTTTTCGCCTTTATAATATTAGTGAGATACTAATAATAATTCGTAAGTTTGTTTGTTTGTATATAGGGGGTAATCTCAGGAACGAACGATCCAATTCTAAAAAAAAAATCACTATCAGAGAGCTACATTATTCCTGAGTGCTATAGGGTATAAAATATATTAATATCAAGCATATAAGCCGAGCTATCACATTTTTTGTCTTGCAAGTCGGAAAGAAATCACACTAATAATATAAAGGCGAAAGTTTGTGAGTGTGTGTATTTGTTACTTCTTCACGTTCAAACGGTTCGACCAATTTCGATATCGGTTGTTCCCACGAGATCGAGACTTACGTAGGTGAAACCGCGGGGCAAAGCTGAAACATAAAACAGAATTCATGCAAATTCTACCGGATAGAGTATGTTCTAATTATGCATATACCTATATTCCCTATAAGTCTGGTCAGCCGGTAGGGTATATATTATTACGCTATTTACTTATGGGGGATGAGCAATATTGCAATATGTTATCTATGGTTTACAGCAAAAGATAGTTACAGATTTAACCTTATGATTATCATCACGCTATATCTTTATGGGGCTAAGCAGTCAAGCAACATGACATATACAGGCTAGATTTTTAAGATGGAGAAGTAAGGGTATCTTAACCTTTGTAGTTACACGAAATCGGTCTTAGGAGACTGTCCATAACATTTTGAGACATATTAATCTGATTTTGAAAAAAATGTACCTACAGTCTGCAAGAAAATGGGCAATTGTCACAAAACATTTTTTTGATGCCAATAGATCCTGTTTTGTTAGACCACTTGAGAGTTGATGCATTGGATCTGGTACACTTGCGCAAATGATATTTCCGCGAAAGACTTGCACGAACCCCCTTACGCGAAAAGATGGTTGTCGTGATTTTGTGATGATTTTTTGTCATTGGTGTCGTTTTCATGGTTTTTGAAGGCGCAGACAACGATAATGGGATCAAAATTCAAGATGGTGCCACTGACAATTTGTAAACTTTTCGTCATGGGTGTCGTTTTCATAGTTTTCCCATGCTTTTTATGATATTTTTTTTTCTTGTTAATCACTATTATTATTTCAAACTTATTTAAAATTATTATCTACTTTTTAGTTTAGTTTTCTACTAAAGCGTGTTTTTAGTTTTTTAAACAATTATTTACTCGTATTTTCTACTTTTTTAGTTTGCTTTTCTATTAATTAAAGCGTGTTTTTTAGTATTAAAAAAAGAAAAGATTTTTGAAAAAGAAAAGATGACAGGTAGGTACATTTTTTTCAAAAAAATATGTACCTACCCTCAGGTAGGTACATTTTTTTTTTTAACGCAAGAATCGCATTACTTACGCTGTTGCCAGAGCCTAAACGATTAAACCGATTCAACATAACTAAGTATTTGCCTTTATTGTTTTATCAGGCACTTTTCCTTGGGATAATTAAAATAATTGCTACATCCTTTATTTAACATATGTTTGAAGATACAACTAAATTAGATAAATGAAGCAAATATGTAGCAATTATTGACGCAATACATTTCGGGAAACTCTGCATGCTTGGCTTTAAACTAGGAGGCGACCAGCCAACCAAACGTCAGGATGGCTGTACAAAAAAAAATGTTATTTCTAAATATATATAGTATGTAGCAATTATTTATTAAATGTAGCAAATATAAGCAATTATGTAGCAATTTTCTAATCAACTCTCATAGACCAAAGCCACAGGCAACCAGCCATTCTGACGCACACTGTTAGTATGTATATAACGGAAACTTAATAACTAACTAACTTAATTAATAAATGATTATGATTATGATTATGAACTTTGTACTTGATTTTCGACAACTTCAAAACGTCGGATTAAAAAAAATAAAAAATTTGCACACTTATCAAGGACCGATGACAATATAATAATTTAATAAGTTTAAAAAAAATCTTTTCTTTTTTTAATACTAAAAAACACGCTTTAATTAATAGAAAAGCAAACTAAAAAAGTAGAAAATACGAGTAAATAATTGTTTAAAAAACTAAAAACACGCTTTAGTAGAAAACTAAACTAAAAAGTAGATAATAATTTTAAATAAGTTTGAAATAATAATAGTGATTAACAAGAAAAAAAAATATCATAAAAAGCATGGGAAAACTATGAAAACGACACCCATGACGAAAAGTTTACAAATTGTCAGTGGCACCATCTTGAATTTTGATCCCATTATCGTTGTCTGCGCCTTCAAAAACCATGAAAATGACACCAATGACAAAAAATCATCACAAAATCACGACAACCATCTTTTCGCGTAAGGGGGTTCGTGCAAGTCTTTCGCGGAAATATCATTTGCGCAAGTGTACCAGATCCAATGCATCAACTCTCAAGTGGTCTAACAAAACAGGATCTATTGGCATCAAAAAAATGTTTTGTGACAATTGCCCATTTTCTTGCAGACTGTAGGTACATTTTTTTCAAAATCAGATTAATATGTCTCAAAATGTTATGGACAGTCTCCTAAGACCGATTTCGTGTAACTACAAAGGTTAAGATACCCTTACTTCTCCATCTTAAAAATCTAGCCTGTATATGTCATGTTGCTTGACTGCTTAGCCCCATAAAGATATAGCGTGATGATAATCATAAGGTTAAATCTGTAACTATCTTTTGCTGTAAACCATAGATAACATATTGCAATATTGCTCATCCCCCATAAGTAAATAGCGTAATAATATATACCCTACCGGCTGACCAGACTTATAGGGAATATAGGTATATGCATAATTAGAACATACTCTATCCGGTAGAATTTGCATGAATTCTGTTTTATGTTTCAGCTTTGCCCCGCGGTTTCACCTACGTAAGTCTCGATCTCGTGGGAACAACCGATATCGAAATTGGTCGAACCGTTTGAACGTGAAGAAGTAACAAATACACACACTCACAAACTTTCGCCTTTATATTATTAGTGTGATTTCTTTCCGACTTGCAAGACAAAAAATGTGATAGCTCGGCTTATATGCTTGATATTAATATATTTTATACCCTATAGCACTCAGGAATAATGTAGCTCTCTGATAGTGATTTTTTTTTTAGAATTGGATCGTTCGTTCCTGAGATTACCCCCTATATACAAACAAACAAACTTACGAATTATTATTAGTATCTCACTAATATTATAAAGGCGAAAAATTTGTGAGTGTGTGTGTGTGTGTATATTTGTTACTTCTTCGCGCTCAAACGGTTGGACCAATTTTGATAAAATTTTATATGGAGGTAGCCGACACCCTGGATTAAGACATAGGCTACTTTTTATCTCGATATTCCCACGGGATCGAGACATACGCGGGGCGCAGCTAGTGAAATATAAAAGGGCGCAAAATGCATGACTCGCCCGGGGCGCCCAGATGGTTACTCAATACGTTAATTGCATTCCACATGTAGGCCGACACTGATCAACAGTACTTAACTCATTCATTTAAGCAGGAGTAGTATGTGCAGTGCAGTACAGTGCAGTGCGTGTATTTAAAGGTGCAGAACAATAATTTCATGGTACAAAGCATAATAAGACGTGGGCAGTGCGACCGGCCGATAACTGGGCCTGTCCCTTCACAGTGCCGTCCCATGGGACAACTGTGTAGAAAGATATAAAAATTGAGTGACTGGAAAACTTTTATAGGTAACTATTCAATTTATTTTACTGAAACTTGGTAGTCCTTCTGCTCAATTAGCAATACGGTGGAAAATTCAGCGTATAAGAAAGCGCTTGCTGCGGGGCAGTCCTGTGACATGACTTGAGTCACACATTTAATCACAGTTTGAGCGATAAAACTGTTTTGCCATAAAATGCTAGTACAAATTGACATGACATAATTTATCATGTCTTGTCACAAACGTCTTGGGCACGCCCGTGCTCGGCCCGCTGGTAACTATTTCAAGATGTCGAGGTACCTAATAATTATGTAAATACTTTAAAATTTAATACTGGGGTACAAATGAGCCAATATATTTTTGGATATGATGTATCTGCGAAGTGATATTGTATACAAGGAATGTTAGAGATTTTTTTTTTTTGGCTTCGCACGGTCTGTGTCATGTAAAATTAGGTAACAAGTACAAAGTTATTTAAATAATTATGAAATGAACTCCACTCAATGCATGATAAAGATGATTGATGATATCCCGCCCCACTCCCCTTGAGTTTAAGTAAAGACGCGGCACTTTACTGAAACCTCGCGCGGACGTCTTGAGAGAACTTAAAGTGATGTTGCACTGTTTTGTTTCATTTGCCTACATTAATGCAGGTTCACGAACACTTAATGGTTAATAATCCACCACTATTACACATTAATATTCGGCTAAACACAAATTTTAGAAAATAAAATAAAACTGCTAACATGACGCTTCACTTTCCCGCCAAGAAGTCCTGTTAGAGATTTACTGAATCTGACAGATAAATTTATTGCACTTAAGAGTCCACAATACCTCAGCTGCACCTCTCTCTTTATCTCGCTCCCACACTCCACAGCAGCTGTCAAGCAGGATATGAATTGTATGCAGATCGTATTATGAATTGTCAGTTTGTAACCATTTTACGAATTTTAATATGATTCGTAATATTATTATCATAATTATTATGATTCTGCCAAAGCGTCCATTTTAGGCCCCCAGTTTTTATGCAAAGTTTCATGATCTAATTTGAAGTATTTTTTTAATAGTAGCGGTTTATTGTTCGATTTGGAGGTAACTTGGTAAATTTTGTAGATTTTTTTTGTAGACAATCGTGTTTTCCTCAAATATAGTACTTAACATTAATCCTCAACTTTACCATACATTTATGTCAAAATTAATGCTGCAGTATTTTCGATTTATCGGAGGACCATGTTAAGCAATTTGAGATATTATTGTTTATAGACTCTTAAATACCAAGACAGGAAATGAAAACCTCGATGAAAATTCAAAAATCCAGGGGCCTACTCCGAAGCGATAATCCGAAGTATCGGCCGAATGATCGGCTGTTTCTTGACTTCCAAAGTTTCCTTTTTGACTTTGAATCCTTACCTAACTTAAAGTCAAGTTTTTGAATTTGATTTATCTCTTCGACCGTCACTTTTTTTTTCTTGTGCCGTACTCAGCCACTGTCAGCCTTAGTCAGGAAACGGCCGAAAATTTGGCCGATATTTCGGATTTATCTTCGGAGTAGGCCCCAGCTTTCATGAAAATAATTTAGGTTATTATGTGTGTATAATTTAAATCCTACAAAAATGAACCTTCATTACAACCATCGTCAACACACAATAAATAAATAATGATCTTCATTATTATCTCATTTACACAGCAACCACAACTATCATGAACTGAACCGGTAACATTTCAATAAATTTATTATAATACATCGCTGAAAACCGATATTAAATTCACTTGTCAATTCCCCAAAAGAGGTTTTCATTCGAAAAACCGCATCGCTAAGCTATGAACTGGCCATAAACAACGTAACTCATATTCCATCTTCAAACGATTTTTTACATCAGTTAGTGCATTTTGCGTGCCATAAAGTTGTTTTTTGTATGAATGTGGACGGATTTAGTCTGTTTGTGAGGTTAGCAAGGGAGGGCGGGAAAAATGGGAAAATGGTGACAGGGCTGAGAGCCGTGATAGCGCTATGGAAGCGTGGGTGTTCAACAGGGCTGCCACAACATTACATTTTATTTTATATAGCAACTAGATAACTTTAATTTCGGAAGTCGGTGTCTTTGGATCTGTATTTTATTTTTCAATAGAGTTTTTAAACATGGCGTACTTTCAGAGGCTATAATTATGATTCGAAAATTATATCTTTTGCATAAGCATCTTTCTGTTACGCGGTCGTGACTTTTGTTTACGAGCACTATCATTAGTTTTGCAGTTGAGTTTTAAATTTATAAGTCAATTTAAAAAGTTTAGTAGCAAGGAGTTGTCATACATAGAATAAAATGGGATAGATTTTATACGAGGAAAAATGAATGAGTCCGTAAGTTTTAGCATTGAATTTTCAAAAGTCTTTTAAATGGTTCTTTAATTTAATTATTTTCACATCAACATTTGTCAAAAATCGAATAGGCTGTTTTCGTTGTAAAAAAATATATGTCCAGTTGCAAAAACGCGCCATTTTCTGAAAATTTTAATTAATTCTTTGATTTGTCTTTTACTATTTCCCACAAGTGTATTAAAAACGTCGTGTGATACACGGGAGTGTAGGTTATTGCAAACTCGTGTCACTTTCCACCCTTGTATCACAATGTACTATTTTACCCCCGACTTCCAAAATTAGTTATTTTTCACTTTCTTTCTTTTTAAGTGGGTGGTTTTTTTTTTGTTAAATACTGTGGACAAGATGTAAGGAAAGAGGAAACAGCAAACAGCGGCCGTGCTCGCACCCCGCGTCATACTGTCGTTATAGAAATTATGTCAATACAGTCATATCGGTACATTGCTACACAAATCAAATAATAAGTATTAAGTGGTTCCGGTGCCCAACTGTAGTCTTCAACATAAATTCCACTTCACCAAATGGTGCTTTCCGAGTGCAAATGCATGAGGTACCTACTATAAAAAAAATCCCAAATCGCTATAGGTGTGCCTATAAAATTTGAGGATTTCCCTCGATTTCCATGGGATACCCTCATCAGATTCTGACTTGGTAACAATGGGACCACCTCGGAAGCATACAGTTTCAAACAACAAAAAAAATTTCATAATGGGTTCACAATGGACGGAAAGACATGTTCTCTAAACGTCAACGAAATAAAACGTTGCTAAATTGAAGAGTACAACTGTGACGTAGTATGCCAACTGAAGTGCCAGGTATTACGTTTAGTCGGTTACTTGACAGCTCTCTCGTCACGTGGGTTTTTTGTTTACCTTTATTTAAATACCTAAACCAACGGAATATAGTACTATCAGTGCTAATGCTACTAAAATAAAGTAAGCATAATTTTATTATGTTTAATACATAAATATTGAGTACTTTATTAACCTACTTCCAAAAAGGGTTATATGTTCGGCTGTATTTTTTTTTTTTTTTAATGTGGATGTTATAATTATGTTCGTCTGTTTTTTTTTATGTATGTTCACCGATTTCTCCGTCAATTGTGAACCGATTTAATTTTTTTGTTTTGTTTGTAAGGGTATTCTCCCGAGGAAGTCCCATTATCACCAAGTCACCGGCCCCCATAAATGGATCCAGTGACGGCGGACTCGAGGACGTCCGCCGCCCCTTATCACACTGGACCCGAGGTGGCGGCGCGTAGTGTTCCACGTTTCAGACGTCGCGGGGGGGGGGGGGTCCAACACCTCACCCCTCCCAGACTTGAGGTGGCCCGCAGAGGCGGGCTATCCGGCGACTAGCCGGGGAGTGCGGAAGTAATAACAGATCCCAAGCTCCCCGGTGCAAGTGTAAGAAGGGAACATTGGGGTAGTTTTTAGTCAGTAAGAGTCTGACAGACCCCTCCGCCCGCCCCAGGGCGGAGGACATTCATGAGGATTTTCCATCCCGGCAACAAAAAAAAGGTTATTGTAACTTAGATAAATTACAAACAACCACTAAAAAGTGAAAAATAATAAAACTTGTTACAAAAAAAAAACAATTGACTTCCAAAAAAACACTAAGTACAAAATGAAAAATAACTTTAATTTTATAAGTCAGTGGCAAAAACTAAAATACAGATCCAAAGAAAAGACACCGACTTCAAAAATTAAAGTTTTTTTTTGTAAAAAGTTTTTTTTCTTCAATTTTATTTTTCACTGTAAAAAAAAATTGTATGAAGTGTAGGTATGCTTCGTAAGTAAATCTGACGGAAGTCCGTAGTTCCATCATTGTTCTGGATATATGAGTCTCCCACGAAGACATGGTTAGGTTCTTTTGTGATCTCATTTACCGATCTAAATTGTAATTAAAATTAGTAATACTACCCCACACACTTACATTTAAGAAATGTAAGTGTGAAAATGTAAATGTAAAAACATTACATTTCAGAAACGGTGATATATACCAACCTACTTTAAAAGTGTGTCATAAAATTAATTACAATATCGCAATAAAAACAATTAAAATGCGACAGCCCTACGATACTGTATCTAGCAGTGGTTGAATGAAAAAATAAAAAATCCACCTACCATATTGGCCCCGCAAGTTCAATTAAAAGCGAGCCTTGCGGCCCCTATTGTGACAGCTCCCATTCATTCGGATTTATTTCGCATATTCGTTTCACACGTCAATAATTTCTTCATTATTTCCCATAATAATGTGTACCTGGGTGCCATTTTTATTATTTTATCGCGATATGCTTGTACATTTAAATTTGGAAGGCGCGTTTGTTCTTTTGTTTTAATTGTCGCTGTACTGGCTGTTATTTTTTTTTAATGCATGTCATAGTTGCCCTGCTACAGTAATTAAAATTTTCATTGATTATGATTATTTATGGCATGTAGCTCGTAGGCCTATGTAAATTAACTCAGCTGTAGATAGGTATCTAGGTCGGACCCAGTTTTAGAATCGGTCACCCTTTCTCTTCCCAAGAGAGTGGTGACTTTCAAATATTTCGAATTCCAATTCACATAATAATTTACTGGCTTCTGCCCGCGATTTGGTCCGCGTGAAATATCGGGCCACGACCCACTGCACACTGTGTCGCATAGCATTGCCCACCCGCGCTATTACTTCATTATCGCTTAACGTTCTTTCTGACATTTTTTTTCTTTTTTTTTAGACTCCTTGGAGGATTGTAAAGTTGTAAGGCTTCCTCAAGAATTGATTTATAAAATGCAAAAATATTTTTTCAAATCCGACTGAAAGTTCTAGAGATAAGCGCGTTCAAACAAACAAACAATCTATTCAGCTTTATTATTAATATAGATAGTTATAGACGTATCTATAAAACACAGATTTAGGCTGAAATTTAATTGTAAATGGGCACTTTACACTTTGAAATGCTAAAAAATATCGCATTGGAAAACCCCAATAAATAACACACTGCCTAAAGGCTCGTACAAACTAGTGCGATATCACGGACGCGCGGCCGCGCGGCGGAGTGTACGACTAAACGCCGACAGACACTACGCCGACAGACTGAACACCGACAAGACTTTACTTCGACGGGACTCTTCGCCGACAGGACACTTCGCCGACAGGACTCTTCGCCGACAGGGCTCATCAGCGACGCAATTTATCTCCGATAATCAGATACGTACTTTGCAAATCGATTACTTATGCGTTTCTTGTAATTATACAATTCATACAAAATAAACGACGTTACAACATTGTAACGTATAATATGGTACCTACCTAATCCTAAAACATTAACTATTGTTTTAGGATTAGGTAGGTACCATATTATACGTTACAATGTTTTCTTTTAATGCAAGTCGTTTCTGGCACTCGCCGGCCGCTGCCGCGGCACCGCTCGCTTCACTCGCTCGGCTCGGGCGTAGGAGGTCACAGTTTTAACCTAAGCTAACCTACCTGTCGGCGAAGAGTCCTGTCGGCGAAGTGTCCTGTCGGCGAAGAGTCCCGTCGAAGTAAAGTCTTGTCGGTGTTCAGTCTGTCGGCGTAGTGTCTGTCGGCGTTTAGTCGTACACCGGCGCGGCGCGACACTAGTAGCACAATTTCTTTGTCGCTGCCTGTCGCGCCCGCGATGTTGCGCGAGTCTGTACGAGCCTTAACCCGGGAATTAAATCCAGGAACTCACGCTCAGCAGACATCGCTAGCTAACTTAATTTAACCCTGTATAGAATATAATAATAATAAGTACCTAGTCAAGTTTCTCTGTTAACCTCCACCTCTACCACACTTGTCTCGATGACCTGCAATGGCTGCAACACTAACTTCAGGGGGCCTAAAATGGACGCTTTGGCAGAATCATAATATGATAATAATAGGAATTCGTAAAATGGTCACAAACTGGGGGCCTAAAATGGCCGCTTTGACAGGATCATAATATAATCTGCGTACAATTCATACATCCCGCAATTCATCTGTTTGACAGCTGCTATTTGGCATTAACTTCAATAAAGAATTCACAATTTGTGGACCATTTTACGAAACTCTATACAAAACTGTCAAACAGATGAATTGCGGGATATGAATTGTACGCAGATCATTAATATGATTCTGCCAAATCAATAGCGTCCATTTTAAGCCCCCTGACGATTCTTAGTATGATCTGCGTACAATTCTCCCGCAATTCATCTGTTTGACAGCTGCTATGTGACATTAGACTTCACTAAAGCAATTCATAATTTGTGTACCATTTTACGAATATCCATATATAAAACTGTCAAACAGATGAATTTCAGGTTATGAATTGTACGCAGAACATATTATTATGAGTTTGTGACATAATAATTATCATATTATGATTCTGCCAAAGCGTTCATTTTAGGCCCCCAGTTCTCCTAAGGCAAAGTAATTTATTTTGTCAGAAACATGGTACACACGGCTACACATCAAGCTATACATTTCCAGTATGTAGGTATACGCTGACCTCTCATTGTACAGAAATCCGATACAATGCGAGATCAGGATATGCTTGATGTGTAGCCGTGTGCACATGGGAAAGTACATGAAAGTACCTTTTTTAAATAACATTTTCTCAAACATGCTTGGTTTGAGCATTATTTTGACAACCTTCTTCGAGATGAATCGAAATTGCTGTAGGTACTGGCCAAATACATGCGAGCAGCGGCCACCAAAAGTTGTATGAAAATCCATAATAGTCGTGATTTATCGGCCAAGTAAATTACATAGAAAACTTATATCTATCGTGTAATTTAAAAATGGAACGATCTTTTACTTCGAAAGATGATGGCAACCAAGGAGGTAACTTGTCAAAGGTTCGAAAGACAAAAGACGAAAGACAGTCCGAAAACATAAATTAAATTTTGAACTGTCTTGCAAATAGAAAGCTGTTTATTGAAAAAAAAAAAAGCAAAATAACACATTGGCGCATGAAAAATGATCGTTGTTCGTCAATTGAATCTAGAATATAGAAATAATTTACTTTGTTTGAATTTCCGCGCATTCATTGAGAAAAGCACTACGTATACAAGCCTTGGCCGCAATCAGTCAATGCCCCTCTGTTCTCTAGTAGTCAGTAATACGCCAGCACATCAAGCTACTACAATCTGTCAAATATCTTTAAAAGATTTTTAACTTTATCGTTAAAGCATAAGGTTCAAGGTTGATTGGGCAAAATTTTACAGTTTCGGGTAGCTTGACCTGCTGGCGTCTGTATACTATTAACATGTGGTTAAAATAAATGTGGTTTTGAAGCCAGTCTCTCACTATCATTTCCGTTTGTCATTGCTCGAAATCAGAATACAAAAAAAAGCAGTGTCATTGCAATAAGTCGTCTTTTCACGTTTCTTATGGGCGAAATTAGCGTGGAATTTTTGAAGAAAACAATGATTTACATAGAGAAAACGTTTGTTTAGTAACTTGTGTTACCTCTATGAGCATTTACGACGGCCGTCATGCGGTTCGGCATGGAATTAATTAATGCCACGATGACGTGCTGTGGAATGTCTTTCCATGCTTCGAAGATGGCAGTTTTCAGGTCCTGCAAAGTTTCTGGAGCTGGTTGGTTGGTTAGTTCGAAAACGCTTCTTCAGCACTGCACAATAAGTGATCTATTGGATTCATACAAGGGCGGACCCAGCCTTCGAGTCAGGGGGGTCACATAGTCGGGGTCCAGTCAGGACAGGCTCCAGTCAGTGGCGGATTAAGCCTGTCAGGGCGGCAAAACAAAACGAGGCCCCTCCGACCTTCTCACTTTATGTAGGTTATCGTAGTAAAATTTTGCAAAAAAATAATAATGAGAACAAAAACAACAAGTTGTATATCGTGCGTAATTCTAATCTACACACTATGGGCCTCGCAATTGGCAGGATTATTTTTTTCAGGGAGGTGAATTCCATACTCCTCATTAAGCCATTAGAGCGAGCGAAATAGAAACTTAAGCTAACTAGTCTGTGATCGAAACTTTTTGCACTTCGTCTCGGGGGGGGGGGGGGGGGAGGGAATAGTCATTCAATAGGATTCTATGAACTTCTAATTCTATAAAGCCATATTTGTTACGGCCTACCTTAGCGCATCCCCTGAGCGACCAACCAACCTCCGATATTTTTAATCTTTTTCAAATTCGTGAATTCTTTGGAACAATAGTGATAAGTAGGTACCGAAATGATGACCCTGGTATGTCACCTTCAAAACTGCTTGTCAATTTTTCTTTAAATATTCATTATTTTGCTGTTTTAGGCCTATAAATTCTATTGCAACAACGCGGCAACGGCTTGTATTTGTCCCCGGGCCTCATAGCTACTACACCCGCTATTACATGGCGAAAATTAGGTGCTCTTAGCATACAAGTTTTATAAACACTGCGTGACGTTCAAACGTGTTCATTCTAAAGTTTAAAAACAGCGCAACAGTTTTTTTTATTCGACGTTTTAGCAGCACCAGTATTGCAGTCTGTGAGCAGCACAAATATTATTCTTTGCTGTAAAAGCTTTGCAACCATGGAGCAGAGTTCAATAAAATGTCTTGTCTTGTCTCCTTCGTAAGGCTGTCTGCTGTCAGTGTCACTGTCAAATTTCTAAAAATCATTAATCTTCTGTCAATTTAATAGCCAAAGTTCATTGATACTTTTGGATTCTGAAATTGAAATAGAAAAACAAACAAAAGCAATCTAATATTACACTAAACGCGAAGATAATTAAATTGTTATTAAAGTGAGTCGTCTACAAACGAGTAAAAAAGTGTCAAAAATTCATCCTAATAATAAATTAATTCTAAAAATAAATTCTAAACATTACCGGTTACCGGTTTAGTTTTTAATTTTATTCACGCGTTTTCTTTTAGAAACTTAACGGCCACACCATGAGTTCGAGAAAGCCGCTAACTAAAATTGAAAAAATTGCATATGATTTGAGAAATGAAGGACGCTACCCGGTAAGATTCAGTTTTAGCTTATATTATTGTTCTTTTCGTTGCCTCGTTGGTCTAGTGATTGCAATGCACGACTGTTGAGCATAAGGTCTCCAGTCGCCAGGTCCAGCAAAGTCTTATAATGTTTTGTGAAGAATGTGTGTGCCCAAGTGCCAGTCTTGAGTCAGGGGTCACCTAATCTTGACTTGTGCCTGGTTGATGACAGTATGCTTGCCGCTCGATAGCAAATGAATTAAATACAACTGTTGAAATGTGGATGTAGGTAGCCACAGACAGCTTGGTGCCTGTTCTGCTCCCCAAACCAGTACCCTAATTGTGTAACACAGTTTGAATCGGAATGATTTTGAAGTATATTGCTAATCCATTGCTTCATATCTTAGAAAAATTTCTCTGCTCAACAACGTAAATAACGCAATGAATTTTGTTGAACTGTGAAATCAAAACCGATTCCTACTGATAGTGTGTTACGCAATTAGCCCGCTGTTTATGGATTGACCCTTATTTTAATGTAATTTTTACTCACTTTTGTTAATATTTACAAATATAACCAAATCACAGAAAAGTAAATAATCCCTACAATATTTCTCTTTACAGTGGCAAAAAAAAATCTTAATATTTTCCATCTTCATACTACTACTGTCAATGATAACATACTATTTCTTCGGAATGTGGACGTCCCCTCCAGGTGTACCAGATGTAGACCTGGAGCAGCACTGGGGAGCATACCCTATTGATATGCAACATGACACATCAATAAGACCGTATACTATTGAATTTTCAGATGTAGTAAGTATATTTAGATTTTAAGTTAGTTAAATTCCCACCTTTTTCCCAAAACTTATTAACTCTTAAATTGTTAGATATATACAGAGAAGTATCATTTTAAAAGAATGTGCCTATAATAATCTATTTTGTTGATCAAGACCAATGTATTTTTTAACATGTCAGCATTAGCATTATTTTTATAACAATACCTAATTTTATAATAAAAAAAATATATGTGGAGAATTTAAACAAACCTAATGATTTTTTTTTGTTGACAAGTAATTCTCAAATTGCTAATTATTATTCATTAAAGCAATTGTGTGTTTTCATTGTGATGAAGCATTTAATAAAAGAATGCGTATGAAATAATCTTTCTCACTAATCATCATATATTTTTGAACAACCAGCATTTATTTAATATCAATCCTACAGATAATAAATCTCCGGTCCACAAATAACAAATAATGCGGAAGCAAGGCCTGATTAGCTAAACTGTCAAGTCAATTATGATAAAAATTAGAAGAAGGGTTGATACCAGGGGGCCTAAAATGGACGCTTTGGCAGAATCATAAATGATCTGCATACAATTTCATATCCCGCACTTCATCTGTTTGACAGTTTTGTATGGAGTTACATAAAATGGTCCACAAATTATGAATTGCTTTAATGAAGTCTAATGTTAAATAGCAGCTGTCAAACAGATGAATTGCGTGATGTATGAATTGTATGCAGATCATATTATGATTCTGCCAAAGCGTGCATTTTAGCTACCTCCCAACTCTACTACCTCCCAAAGAACAATCAATAAAGAGAATTAATATTCCTTAAATCCTATAAAAGTTAACAGTTTCTGAGAAACCAATTAGTAATTTTTCTTGTTGTTTATTTTCTTCAAAATATTAACAGAACAATTTTTTTTTATAATTCTATTTCATTTTCTTTGTCACAACGGGGCATACTGTCATGGCAGCTAGAGTGTCGTGACAGTTTCTTTCCGTCAAGTCTGCTTTTATTTCAGTGTTGTCTGCACACAAACTTCATTTTTACTTCTCTTGGAATATTATAATATTCGTAGTAGTCTAACTTAATTATCAAGGTTTCTTAATATAATAAATATATTTAATCAAAGCATACAGCTATTTGTGTTAACGTTTACTTTGACAGTCTTTTGTTTGACAATTTCCATTTCCTTATTTTGTTTATGTAGTTACCTGAGAATGAGGCTGACTGGCTGTGGCTGAGTACTACTTACTTATTAGAAATGAACAATCAGTACAACGAACATATACTCAGGAGACTCAGTACCTCATTGTGCGTGAGGTACACACTAAATCAGTGTTATTCCTTTCAAGACCATGATTTTCGGATGTCTATTGTTATAGCAAAAAAACTTTGTCTGACGCATAATGTTTGTTTCCATTTACAGTTTGATTACAAAAATTTACGTGTCGCGCTCTGATTCGCGTGACCAATGGCTTTATTTTTACGCAATTATTTCTGAAAAATATTAATTAATCCAAAATCAAACAAAACAAAATTAAGTTGAGTTTTGATATTTTTAGCTCAAACCATTCTTCAAAACAAAATTCATAATCAATTTTTTTACCTACAGACTGTGCCCTAAGGCAATGTTCCAGGAGTACAGATAGGCCTGAGGGCTACCCTATGTCTGCAAATGCCCTATTAATGATTTCCTAGTATATTTATTCTTATTTACTTCTTTCAGATAGTCAATGATCTCAGAGAACGTCTCCTTCACCGACGTTTATTCACACCTCCGCTAGAGAATGCTGGCTTTACATACGGATTCAACACACACTTCCTTACCCAAGTGCTGGATTTCTGGCAGAACAACTACAACTTTAAGGACCGGGAGCAGTTCTTGAACAAATATGAGCAGTATGTGACTAATATACAAGGCTTGGATGTACATTATATGCACGTGAAGCCTAAAGTGCAGCCGAATGTTACGGTAAGTTTTACTTAATCGTAGAGAAGAAATATATATTTTTTGGTTAACAATCTAGAAAACATCTACTGAAGAACATAGGCGTGCGTAAATCGTCACTCAACCTAAATGTCTGTTAAGAACAAACGAGTGAATGCACAATGTATACCTACTCTACCGAATTCTCTTTGTGTAAACAGGCATAGAGCATTCTTTCGTTGGTCTATCCATACTAATATGTCAAGAAAATCAAGAAAAGAATGCACGTATGTGTTTGGTCTAAACCCGCCTTTACTTGAGGAATTCTAAACTTAATTTTTTAAATAACTGAGATGGCCAGGCCATGCCCATTGCCACTTCAACTTGCTTAGCCTGAAAACTTTGATTGATTGTCCAATCCTTCCAAGTGACTCTGACCACATCGTGCAGATGCACATCAGGTGAGGCGCTGCTCAGAACATCTTCCTTTGTCAAACAAACATTGAAATAAAGTTAAAAATAAATAACCTTCCATTACTCCGAAAGCGCATCAAAGCGGATAGGTGTATTTATTTTCGACTTTATTTTAAGAAGCACAATGTTGATATTTGTTTAGAAGTGAAAACCGCGCTGCGCTATAAGCACCCTAGCTACATTTTGCCTGTAAAATAGACAATTTATTATCTCAGGTTATACCACTACTGCTTATCCACGGCTGGCCGGGCTCCATTCGTGAATTCTACGAGTTAATACCCAAGCTGACGACATCTCGTCCCAACCAGGGCTTTGTCTTCGAAGTCATCGCTCCCAGCATTCCAGGCTTTGGGTTTTCTCAGGTAAATACCATTTTAATAATTTCTCCAGTCGAAAGAGTTAGACCAACTACTAACTTTGCTAACATGACTGTCCAATATTCACAAGACTATGGGTATATTCTTATGTAGCTTGCCAAAACTAGACTTAAAAAACTCTTTACAAAAAAAAACAACTGACTTCCAAAAAATACACTAGAAAATGAAAAATAATTTTAATTTCCGAAGTCGGTGGCAAAAAACGGAAATACAAAACCAAAGACAATTTTTTTTATTTACCGTTTAGTTTTGGTACCTCCCCCACACAAATTCGAATACCAAACATGTATCGAATAGTGACAGGAAGTTAATTTATCATCATCCACATATTTATACTAAGTGGGTACGTATTACTGAAGCTAACACAAAAAGTACCCCAGCAAAGTTAATAAAATTTATATGGGACCACGGCATAGGCTTCCTCTACCAAATGAAAAATCCAAAATCGGTCCACAATTGACGAAAATATCGATGAACATACTACATACAGACGAACATGGAACCTCCACCTTTTTTTTAAATCAAAACATTAGTAATTTTTGCGAGTAATAGTGTTTTTTAAAAAATTTACATAAATAAAATATCATAAACATCATAATAATAGGTTGGGGAAAAAGTTTCTTCGCATTTTTTAAGAAAATTCAAAACATTTTTTAATATAGTTTATTTACATTTAACTAAAGTATGTAGGTACCATTTTGTTCGATAACTTTTTGGCTTCTTGTAGGTAGGGACATGATCTCATTGCTATAGAAATTTTGGGACTTCTGATCAAAATACCGCGACAAGTGGTTTTGGCAGTCGTCTCGTGATGTTAACCTGACACTGCCTAAAGAATTCTGAAGAGACCGAAACAGGTGGAAATCTGAAGGTGCAAGGTCAGGACTATACGGCGGATGCCTTAACACCTCCCAGCCAAACTCTCTTAATTTTTGCTGAGTGGCTAAAGATGTGTGAGGTCTAGCGTTATCATGATGAAAAACCACACCCCTTCTGTTGATTAATTCCAGCCGCTTTCTCTCAACTTCTTGTTTTAATCTCATCAGTTGTTCGCAGTAGAGTTCAGAATCGATGGTCCTGCCTGGTGGTAACAGCTCATAATGAATAATGCCCTTCCAATCCCACCACACACAGCATCACCTTGTTGCGAGTTAACCCGGGTTTCGCCACAGTCTGTGAAGCCTGACCGGCCTTTGACCACGGCCTTTTTCGCACGTTCTTGTCGTACGTGATCCAATTTTCATTACCAGTTATCAGCTTCTTCAAAAATGGTTCGGTTTCATTACGTCGTAATAAAGAATCACAAATGAGTACACGGTTCATTAGGTTTCTTTCAGTGAGCTCGTGAGGTACCCAAATATCGAGCTTTTTTGTGTACCCAGTTTTTTTCAAATGTGCCAAAACTGTTTTGTGGTCAATTCCCAGTTCTTGAGCTACGTCGTAACTACTGATATGCCGATCTTGCTCCACTTTTTCAAAAAATGGCATCCATTTTATCCGCGACCAGAGCGATGTGCATCTTTGACATCAAAATTTCCGGATTGAAAACGCTTAAACCAAATTTGTGCTACTCTCACAGACACTGCACTAGGTCCATAAACATCGCAAAAAATTTTCGCGGCTTGCGTTGCGTTTTTACCTTTTTTGTAGTAAAATTTTAAAATGTATCGAATTTCTTCATTAGATTCACTCATCCTGACAGTACGAAAAACAAATGAAAATCACACATTTTCCTATTTGAATTTGGAATTATGTTCTTTAAAAATTAAACTTTCAATGATACCAAAACCAGCCAGATACAAATAGTATAGCCAAAGAGATTTTATTACAAATTCATACATACTATAATGCGAAAAGACTTTTTCCCCAACCTAATATATACAAAGTATCATTCAAAAAATCAAAGGATTGGCTTACGAAACTGGTGTTGATTGTTTCTAGTTTTGAATAGGCCCCAGTGTGGTATAAAACTTAAAGAGCTTTACTAAAAGAAAAGAAAAAATCGGCCAAATGCGAGTCGGACTTGCGCACGAAGGGTTCCGTACCATTATCTATAAAAATGGCAAAAAAATCACGTTTGTTGTATGGGAGCCAACAGCATGTGTGTGATGTATGAGAGGGGGGGAGGTAAATATTTGTTTTATTTTAATTTAATTATTTATTTTTAAAGTAAATATATAACTAAATATTCTGTGAATATTTCAAGCGTCTATCTGTTGCCGTTATCAATATCGAGCAAAAAATTCACGTTTGTTGTATGGGAGCCGCCTTTTAAATATTTATTTTATTCAATTTTTTAGTATTTCTTGTTATAGCGGCAACAGAAATATATCATCTGTGAAAATTTCAACTGTCTAACTATCACGGTTCATGAGATACAGCCTGGTGACAGACGGACAGACAGACAGACAGACGGCGGAGCCTTAGTAATAGGGTTCCCGTTTTACCCTTTGGGAACGGAACCATAAAAAGAAAGAATATACGTTTATTTGCGGTAAACATTACGCAAAGAAATAAAAACACAAACACGAAAGAACAAGTTGAGGGAAAATATGCGTCACATTCACGCAAAACGGCCATCGCTTAGCATAATGCTGCGACCCTATGCGAGACAGAGCCCCAGTGCTGGTTTTCAGCGACACAGCCGGCGTTGACGTGATGACGTCAACCGGTGCAGCATACAGCATGTGTGTGATGTATGGGAGGGGGGGGGCTGGGGTAAATATTTGTTTTATTTTAATTTAATTATTTATTTTTAAAGTGAATACATAACTAAATATTCTGTGAATATTTCAAGCGTCAACATGTTTCCGTTATCAATATCGAGCAAAAAAATTACGTTTGTTGTATGGGAGCTCCCTTAAATATTTATTTTATTCTATTTTTTTGTATTTGTTGTTATAGCGGCAACAAAAAACATCTTCTGTGAAAATTTCAACTGTCTAACTATCACGGTTCATGAGATACAGCCTGGTGACAGACGGACAAACAGACAGACAGACGGCGGAGCCTTAGTAATAGGGTTCCCGTTTTACCCTTTGGGTACGGAACCCTAAAAATCACGTTTGTTGTATGGGAGCCCCCTTAAATAATTATTTTATTCTGTTTTTTAGTATTTGTTGTTATAGCGGCGATAGAAATACATCATGTGTGAAAATTTCAACTGTCTAGCTATCACCGTTCATGAGATACAGCCTGGTGACAGACGGACAGACAGACAGACAGACCGACAGACAGACAGACAGACGGCGGAGCCTTAGTAATAGGGTTCCCGTTTTACCCTTTGGGTACGGAACCCTAAAAACAGAATGAAATAAATATTTAAGGGGGCTCCCATACAACAAACGTGATTTTTTTGCTCGTTTTTGCTCGATATTGATAACGGCAACAGGTAGACGCTTGGAATATTCACAGAATATTTCGTTATACAGGGTGTTTGGTGCATCGTGTGCCAAATTGAAATGGTCGACTGAAGGAGTCATCCGCTAGCCTTTCAGACCCTTTAACACCCCTCATGCTCTGTGGATTTTTTTTATCGACTTTTTATTGTTTTCCAAAAAAAAGACCCAAATTTTACATTCAAATACAGATTTTGAAAAAATATAAGGCGTAGACTCTGAATTTTAATTTTATTTCGATGTGTATTGTTCTATTTGTTGTATTCAAAATTATGATTTTAAAAAAAAACTCTTAAATGATACCTGTCAAACCTATAAATCTGCTATCTCATTCTTATGGTTAGGTAAATTCGTGTCTCATATCTGTATCTTTCGTGGGATTTACTTGAAATAAAAAAACAAAATTGCATTTTTAACATTTATTTAATCATTGTTACAAATCTTGCTCAAATTGTTGGCCTCTGTTGCGAATGCAGGCCCGACACCTGTTTCGTATTTCAACAGTTGTTGTACGAAGTCGTATTTCTTCCTTAATAGTATTGAATGCCGCTTCTATGCGTTGGACTAATACCTCCCTAGTTGGAACCTCCGTGGCATATACCAACTCTTTGGCACGTCCCCAGACATAAAAGTGTAACGGAGTTAGATCTGGGGAACGTGGCGGCCATGGAATAGGGCCATCGCGTCCAATCCATGCATTGGGGAACACATTGTCGAGATATTCCCTCACAGTCAATCACCAATGCGCGGGACAGCCGTCATTTTGAAATACAATGGGCACACGTTCATTAAATACGGGCACATCGGTCACTAATTCGGGCAGGTCATTTTGTAGGAATTCCAGGTAGTCTTCGCCATTGAGATTATCGGGCAGGTAATGCGGTCCAATTACCTGATTCCCAATCACTCCTGCCCAAACGTTTACACTAAACCTTCTTTGAGAAGATTTCTGTCTTTTAACACGTGGGTTTTGCGTTTTCGTTGTCCAGTGGTGCAAATTGTGTAAATTGAGGATCCCATCCTTGGTAAATTTGGATTCATCCGTCCACAGTATTCTTTTTAAAAAATCAGAATCATCCACATCCGTGTGTAAAAGAAACCGACAAAAAGCCACTCGTCTCTCAAAGTCGCCACCCTCAAGACCTGCAACAAACAAAAAACTCTTTTAAATTTCTCTTGGGCAATAAGTAATTGCACAAGAAAGGACCCGCTGTTCGTGCTAATAGATTCACTACCTAGAAGTGACGCCATACCATACCCATTACCTGCTAAACAAAGGCAAGGTCAAACAAAGCTTGCACGGGTTTAAAGTTAGTTTAAAATTACGTACCTTGCACCGGAGTGTAGTGGAATGGATGCTTTTTGTTTTGACGAAGTACTTTCCACACTTTCCATATTGAAATATCAAGATGTGATGCCACATTTCTAATGCTTCTTGTAGGGTCTTCCTCAAAAAGTGCCAGTATTCTCTCGTCTACTTCAACATTATGTCGCACAATATGGCCCCTTGGTTCATTAAAAGTAACACTGCCAGTCTCGCGTATGCGTCGGTATGTGTCTTGGAAGACTCTGCGGCCAGGTAATCGTCTACCAGGAAAGCGTTCCTGGTAAAGTCGTTGCGCTGCACGACGCCATTAGCGGCTCCGTAAGCCATCATGATGTCCGCATATTCTTCGTTAGAGAATGTCGCCATTGCAATAACAAAAAACTCAAAGTTTAACAATAACAACAAAAATTAAACAAATGTAACAAGAACCAGCAAAACTTAACGATAACAAAGTAATAAAAGAATCGCGGAGTATGGTGAACTAGCACACACGTTAGGTAGCAGAGGCAGTCATGTCTCGACTAAAAAAATGGCGGGTCGGGCGGCGCGATTTGTTCAAACCGATTTGAGGTATGCAAGAAAGAGATAGAAGATAGATTTTACTGTGAAAGAGTGAGAAAACAAATTTTACCTCTTTCTCAAGTAACAGTTCCGCAATAAATATTTTTTCATTAGAATTTGGAATGTAGTTTTATGTGACTTGATTCACAATTCTAGCGAATTCACAAAGTTGTTAAAATACTTTTATGGCATGTGGCACATCATTAGAAAGAGGATAGACTGGAGAATTAATGAGGGAGTTGGAAGATCCCGGTCGCTTTTGGTTTTTTTTTTGTAGCCTTATAAACAGCTGTAACATGTACAGCTTTAATTTAAGTTTTACCTTTGCGAGTGACTTAAAAAAAAACTAGGTCTAATATCACTAATTTTGTATTTAAAAGTATTCTTAAACAATACACATCGAAATAAAATTAAAATTCAGAGTCTACGCCTTATATTTTTTTTTTAATCTGTATTTGAATGTAAAATTTGGGTCTTTTTTTTTTAAAACAATAAAGTCGATAAAAAAAAATCCACAGAGCATGAGGGGTGGTAAGGGGTCTGAAAGGCTAGCGGATGACCCCTTCAGTCGACCATTTTAATTTGGCACACGATGCACCAAACACCCTGTATATTCACTTTAAAAATAAATAATTAAATTAAAATAAAACGAGTATTTAAGGGGGGCTCCCATACAACAAACGTGTTTTTTTTGCCATTTTTATAGATAATAGTACAGAACCCTTCATGCGCGAGTCCGACTCGCACTTGGCCGGTTTTTTTGTGCTTAAGCCGAGGTTTGCCATAGTTAGCCGTAGTCCAGAAACGGCCGAACATTCGGCCGATACTTCGGATTTATGTTCGGAGTAGAGCCCCTGGTTAGATCTAGTTATTGTCGAATTAATATAATAATATCAACCTGTCATTATCCCACACTCCCACTGATAGGCAAAGGCCTCTTCTCATACAGAGAAGGAACGAGCATTGATCGCCACGCTTTCTCAAGACGGGTCTGCTATTTAAGACTTATAAGTATTAGTCCAGGTTTCCTCACGATTATTATTTTAATAAAATCATTATATATATAGATTTTTTTTATATATTTTGTGAATTTGAGAATGTTGTAGGCTTATTAGACTAGATTTGTAGACCATTTTCTATTTTGTTAAGTACTTGTTGACGGGCCTACACTGTCCTCCCACACCTATTAACACTGTAATTTGAAAACAT
Source organism: Tiliacea citrago (assembly GCA_963921375.1). NCBI lineage: Eukaryota > Metazoa > Arthropoda > Insecta > Lepidoptera > Noctuidae > Tiliacea > Tiliacea citrago. The sequence continues at coordinate 11,882,901 of OY992804.1, forward strand.
TGTAAAAGCCAATTATTTTTAAAAGAGTAACCGTGGAGTTCTTGCCGGCTTTTCTCCATAGCAAACGAACAATTGGAACCGTGCACCAATATAGTGTATTATCTATACCGTGCACCTAGCTTCTGAAATTTCAGTCCATGTAGGTTTATGTAACATAAAATATTTTGATTCTGATGTTTTCCTTCGCCAATATCATTAATGTCCGAGATAAACTCAGAACGTACAAATGAATTGTAAAAGTCACATTTTGCGTACAATTTTACTATCATGGATTTCCGCAAAGTAGCTCCTGATTCCATAACAATAACTATTCCACCATTTCAGGCCCCAGTTCGCGCTGGTATGGGCCCAATAGAAGTATCCGTCATATTCCGCAATCTCATGCAACGTATCGGCCATGACAAGTACTATGTGCAAGGAGGGGACTATGGCTCAGCGATCGGATCCGTCATGGCAACTATATTCCCTGATAAAATACTCGGATATCACACAAATATGCCAATGGTGGCCGTCAATACGTGGGTCTCTATTTATACGATGTTGGGTAAGTTTTTATTGCTTTGGACTTAAAATATTAAAGAGCATGGCATAAATTACTTTTGTCATGAATTAAAAATGGGCAGATGATTTTAGAGTACCTATGTTTAAAAGCACACTGGCTTTCTATGAAGACGCTGACAACAGGTAAACCGCGGTCACTGTCAGAATGCATACAAAAGAAAGAGAAGCGCGATGCCACAACGATTGTAATTTATTGCAAAATATGAAGCAATTATCTATTTACTCAAAAATGAGTTGAGTAATCGAAAATAAAAAACAACCACGTTCTGCATACAAATAAGAAGTTCTTGTTATTAATTAAATACCAACCGTACGTTGATATTTAATACAGATATTTTGAATTGAAACTCAAAGTACCTAATGGTTAGTTTAACGTTAATTTGTATCGAGATTTTTTTTTCTAAACGTGTTTTGGTTACAACCACGTTCTGAGAAATATGTTCAAGAATAACATATATTTTTTCCGCTACCTCAAACTATTTTTATCATTTGCCTCTTGTCAGCGCCTTAATGGATGTGGCAAAGTTTGTATTTGAGGAGCTCGTGGCTAAGTAATAAAAGCCGCACGGGTCGATCCATCAGGTTAAGCTACGCTTACCGGGGTTGGTCCGTGGATGGGTGACTATCTTTACATACCGAGTATAGGACTCATCCGTGCCTCGGAAAGCACGTTAAGACGTTGGTCCGGGGTGGCTGTCATTCGTGGATCTTTGACAGTCGTTACACGTCGTCAGAAGCCCGAAAGTCTGACAACCAGTCTTACCAAGGGGTATCGTATTACCCTGGGTTAACTTAGTTGGAAAAAAGCTTGGCAGATTTTGATGTGGCAAAATTTGTGAGCCCGCCTTTATGTCAACATTGCACTTGGATTCATTTTGATCCAGGATAAATCTTAAGCTAAATAAATACACAAAAAAATTCCGAAGCTGATCGTAGAATTTCATATTGCTTTTCAGTTGATTTTTCGTTAATTAGGCTTGTGTTGCTTCTCTTATTTGTGTAATCAATTTAGCTTTAGATAATTTAATTTAATTTAAAAATGATAATTAAACTATTAAAAGTTAAATTAATTACACTTCCATTCATTCAAACTATGTATTAGTTGTTTTAAATAATTAATTGTGTTATCTTATGCACATAATGTAGTCCATGCTGTCCTTTTCTTTAAGTAATGACAATTGTAACACAATAGGGAATATGCACGTAATTCAAAACGTATCCATTATTTTCATGTACATTGTGTAGGAGTCAAGAAACAAATTCCAATATTTTTTACATTTTTTAGTGCATTACTTATTTTACAATTAATTAATTTATGTTGCGTTTTTTTTGGTGGAACGGAACGCAAACTCAAAACGCGTCCTCTTCGAAAATGCCAGAAGTGACGAAACAAAACATGTGAATAAAATCTAAATAAAAGCTAAATGCTTGAAATCTTACTAAGGTAAATATGTAAGTGCGATTTCTACTAGAATAAAGCATAAACAATAATTTAATATATAAGATTTGGGGCTAAAAAACAGATGTAAACAAAGCAGTTTCGTGAACAATGACGTCACATTATGACTGCGACAGAAACGGACGTTTGAACTGTAGTAGAAAATTGTTGCGAGTTTCATAATTTTTTTGAACATTAATCAGTAGTTCAATTTAAACTTTACTTTTCTTAGGTTTATATTACTGTGTATTATTGATTTAGAGAACAAAAAAAATACATGCATATTCCCTATTGTAACAGTGTACTTATTGTTGAAGAACCTAATAATAAATAAATAAAAAATCTAGCATGATCAAAATAGTTCCTCTAAAATACATTCCAAACTGTTTCCAGGAGCAATTTGGCCCAGTTTTATAGTAGAGCCTGATCTGCAAGACCGCATGTACCCGCTATCAAAGCATATAGGAAAGATTGTTGAAGAGTCTGGATATTTACATATTCAGGCCACCAAACCGGATACTGTTGGTAAGATACTTTATTTACTTAACTAGGTTGTTTTTTACTGTTTTGATGGTCTAGTTCTTGATTGGAAAGCCTGTTGGAGTTCTTCCATTAGACATATTATATTTCAGCAGCCCAATCTGGATTTGTGCCTAGGTAATGACAGTAGGCTCGCCCTATTTCATTGGACCTAAGGCAAAATGTGAGTGCACTATTTATACAACTCTGCCACCCCTTCAAAACAAAATACAGACCTGAAATATGTTAAGCTTCTTATGTAGCCAAATAACAAGTTTGCTAAATGTTGCCATCTTTAGGGACAATTTTTGAAGGATCTCATCAAAACAGGCAAAAATGTATATCTCATATTGCATAATACTCGTTCTTATTCACAAATGAAACTCATCTGTCATCTTGTAAAATACTGGTAGTCAGCTGCATCTAGTTAGACTGGAAGCCGACCCCAACATAGTTGGGAAAAGGCTAGGCAGATTGATTTAAATAAAGTCATGTCATATGTTGTAACTACTCCTTTATTTATTTTTAGGCATCGCCCTCTCAGATTCTCCGGCCGGTTTAGCAGCATACATTCTTGAAAAATTCTCAACTTGGACTAACCTTGAGAACAGAAAGGCTAGTGACGGTGCTTTACTACAGAAGTTCTCTTTGACCCACCTACTGGACAACGTTATGATATACTGGGCCACTAACACTATCACTAGCAGCATGAGGCATTATGTTGAGGGGTATAAGCAGCTTATGTTCACTGATCAGTGAGTATTTTTTGTTTTTTTTTTAACCTATAATGTCAAAGTCAAATCATTTGTTTCAAAAAAGTCATTAAAAGGCACTTTTGAACGTCAAAATTGACAAGAAAATAGAATTGGTTCTAGTTGCCACTTCCAAAAGGTAGTTTCGTATGGGGAAGAAGACTTATTCCGAATAAGCCGAGAAGAATGGGGAACAAACACCATAGTTACTGGTTTTTTTTTTTTGTAGTAATATGTGAAGAGGATGTACCTTGAATAAAGTTACTATACTACAATTAAATAGGTACAAAATATTAGAAATGCAATAATAAAATAATTAAGCAGAAAGATTAATTATGTTGAAGAGTTGCACACATATTTACAAATATTGCAACAATAGACTTTTCCTAGCATTTTAACAAATGTGTTATCCAACTGCTGGGCAAAAGTCTCCCCATAACTTTCCACTGTTCTCTGTTTGATTCTTTCGTCGGTGCTCCATGGACCAATTGAAATTTGACCAGTTGGTCTATGGGGAAAATTACATGTTTCCATCGTCCAATTACCAACTTGTAAGGTCTCAATAAAAAAAATAGATGCAAACAGACCCTTATCTCCGAAACTACTGAGCCTAAAATTTTGAAAAAAGTATAGAAAATAGTTCTTTACTTTTAGATTACAGGAGGGAGTGCGTTTTCAGATTTCTCTAATATTGTGTGTACATTTTCAGTTGGAATGTATGAGAGAACATTTTTTTTCAACTACAATGTTAAGTTTGTTCTTGGGATAAATTCATCCCAACTACGGAACCCTTCACTGTGCGTGGTCCGTAGGCCCGTTTTTTTTTTATAAGCGATAACCTTGTATACTTACCTTTATCATCCTCCTCCGCCTTAAAAATCATACCCGAAACCCATCATTTTCTTCCCACAGAATCCCAACAAAAGTACCAACATGGGGCATAAAGTTCAAACACGAGCTAAGCTTCCAACCAGACAGTATACTAAAATTGAAGTATAAGAACTACCTACATAGCTCTGTGGTAGAAGATGGCGGACATTTTGCTGCCATGGAACTTCCCGATGTGTTGGCTGATGATATCTTTGATGCTGTGGAAATGTTTAGGAAGTTTCATGAGAAGATGCAGAAGGAGCAGTAAGTATTTAAATATTGTGCCTTTTGCAGTAAATTCCTGTTTCATGAAGGTGTGTCGACATCGTGATCATTCGGCAGAGTTGGTTCACATGGCGACCCGAACATACTGGCTACTCCGCATTGAGCCTTTGTTCTTAATTCAAGCAGAAATCGCACTTATTTACTTACCTTAGTGAGATATCAAGCAGTTTAAGCGGTAATAGATGTTCATTCACATGGCTTTTTACGTCATTTCAGGCATGGTCAAAAACGACTTGTACTAATTTGCGTTCCGTTCCACCAAAAAAACGCAGCATAAAACAAGGCATTTTTTTTTAATTTGCAATTTGTTTCTTGACTCCTCTTTCATATAATTAAATTTTAAAAAGCTTTGTATTTTTTACATATTCCCTATTACGCAGAAAATCAAGTACGAACAGGATGCACTCGGGTGGTGTTCGTTAAAACACTCTCACTCAATGGTAAGAGAATGCTCGTAGTAGGGACGTACACGAAGATTAGTGGCAGCCTGCCTTACTTTCTTGATACAAGCATTACCTATCCTCTAGCCCAACGCCCCGTAACTTCTAGAAGATACCGCACGAGTCATTGTACTCACCTAAAATCGCAAAAAAAATCAGCTGTTCCCTACATTTTGACGAGTTTATGTTACATCTTGTTTAGATAACAGCAGGAATCTTTAAAAAAAATTAACCTATGTGTAAAATTCTCTTTATTCTCCAGCTTTTAAGCATAAGTCCAAAAGGAAATTTATATCTGCATAAATGGTCAAAAGAAAGTCTTATATTAATCTATCCGAATTGTTACAATTTTCGCACACGCTTCGCTCGTTCTCACATATTATTGGGAATTTTGGTAAAATTACCGTTAAACATACCAATACTGTGGTAGCGAAGACGTTGCCCGTTTAATTTTTGATAAATTACGTGGTGGTAAATCTTATTAGCCCGGGCCCCCAAATCTTAAAAGACACTGGTGGTAACCATTTACCATCACGTGGACCAAAATATTGTCAATAAATAGAAAATAAATACATGTTTTATTATAAGTAATAAACTTATCTTTACAGAACGAACGAAGCAACAAGCAAACCAGCAGCCAAATCAGCAGCCGAACCAAAAATAAACTATGAGACAGCAAAAACGGTCTACGAATTCACTGTCAACGACATTAAAGGTCGCGAAGTAAAACTCGAAGAATATAAAGGAAACGTACTTATAATAGTGAATGTGGCATCCCAATGCGGCTATACCAGCACACATTACACAGAGCTTAACAAACTATACGAAAAGTACAACGAAAAAGGTCTTCGTATACTGGCTTTTCCTTGCAATCAATTCGGAGGACAAGAACCAGGGACTCTGAAAGAAATCCTTCAATTCACCAAAGAGAGAAAAGTGAAATTCGACCTTTTCGAAAAGATAGAAGTTAACGGAGACGACGCTCATCCTCTATGGAAGTTTTTGAAGAAGTCTCAGGGAGGAACAATGGGCGATTTTATTAAATGGAACTTTTCCAAGTTTATTATAGACAGGAATGGAGTGCCCGTTGAAAGATTCGGTCCTAATACCAGTCCATTGGAATTGGAACCCTATTTGAACAAACTTTGGGGTTAATTCGGAATGTCCTGGTGTTAAATACCAGAGATAATAATATTGTAGGTGACGGGCTCAAACTGCGTCAATAACTGTGGGAATACCCAAACATACTTACAGGGATATGAAAATAATTAAGAATGATATTCTGGAAATGGCTTATTTATGAATGTGATTTTTATCTTAAAAGTAGTGTAGATTTCATTGTCTTTTACTGTCTGAATGGAATATCTATAAAATAGTAGAAATTGTGTCTATATCCATGTAATAAAACCGTACTTTCATGAAAATATGTGTAGCCGTTTAGGAGTTATATAGCAGTTACAAAAAGCCAAACGAGTTTTGAATATTATAAACGCAGCCATATCAAATAATTGTTATTTAAAAATATAATTAGATTTAGGCGGTAACAACTTTGTTATTATATTTTTTTATAATTTACAATAATATGCATTTACAAATTTGTGATATTGTTTTTTGAAATACCATTTTGATGTAGATTTATTTGTTGGTAAAATGTCTTATTAAATAAATAAAAATACATTTGCGTTTACATCCAACTTGATATTCACAGGATATAAATCATCATCATTCTTATTTAGTTACCCGGGTTTTGATTGGGGTTTTCTACTAAGTAGCCAAGCTAAAATAAACTATATTACATGCAATAATGATCCGGTTTTTGTTTAACTAATAAAAAAAATAGAAATTTCTAATACGAGGGCGGCACTGAAAATTTCGGGAATCAAGGAAGTGACCCAACATTACTATTTAAAAATGTATTTATTGCTTTTCGAAGTATTCTCCGCGAAATTTGACACATTTTTCCATACGATGGAACCAATCACTGAAGCAACCATTCCATTCGGAACTTGGGGTCTCCAAAATGGCCGTTTTGTAGGCGTCCACAGCTTCTTCAGGTGATGAAAATCTCTGTCCACGCAATTTATTCTTTATTTTAGGGAAAGTATAGAAATCATTAGGGCTTAGGTCGGGGCTGTACGGCGGATGGTCTAATAATTCTATGTTTTCTTGCTCTAAAAACTCTTGTTCTGTGCGCGGTGTGAGAACTCGCATTGTCGTGATGGAGGATGATGCGGCGGTTGCAGTTCTCTTTACGGAGTTCAGAAACGACCTGTGGCAAACAAATGCTAGCATACCATTCTGCATTAACCGTTCTTTGTCCCTCAAGAGGAATAGTCGTAACATGGCCGGTTTTGGAGACAAACGTGGCCACCATTTTTTTTGCAACACTCCGGTGAACGAACAATTTTTGTTGGCTTTAACTCATTTTCGAACACCCAAACTCGTGACTGGTTTTTTGTTTCGGGTTCGTACGCGTATATCCAGGATTCGTCACCTGATACAATGTTGTATACAGCATTTGAGGATCGTGGAATCTTTCGAGAGTTCTGACGCACCAAGTAACGCGAGCCGCTTTTTGCTCTTCACAGAGCGAATGCGGTATCCATCGGGAAAACAACTTTTTTACACCTAATTGTTCAAGCAAGATTATTTGTATTTGACTCATGCCAATGTCTAAAGTTGCCTGAATTTCGCGGTATGTCACATGTCGATCTTCCTCAATCAGCTTACGCACAGCATCAACGTTTTCTTGGGTGACTGCAGTTTTTGGACGACCTTGACGGGGATCACACGTCCACGTTGAAATTCAGCAAACCAGCGATAAATTGTGGTTTTGGATGGGGCTTCATCACCAAATGCAGAAATCATCCGGTCAACACACTGTTTTTGTGTTAAACCACTTCGAAAGTCATAATAAATCATCGCTCTTGAATTTTCTCGAGTCAATTCCATTTTCTCAATGACTAAACAAGTTTGACAAAACCTTGTGACAAGACCGAGAATCTTTTTTTAAATAAATAAATGGTATTCGATTTTTAAAACCAATTCAATTAAAAAGGTTTTAATATGACAGGAACAGTGGAAATATTCCATTCCCGATACTTTAGGTGCAGCCCTCGTATCTCGAAAACAGTGCGTCCTAGGCATAAAATTACAGAAATTTAACCCTCCCTGTGTTACCCCCGTGCAAGCCAACATGAATTTAAGTTAAAAAAAAACAGGAAAAAATACTTCTTTTTTTTTGGCTAAACCCATTGAAAGGATTTTTGATAGGATTTTTCCAAGCGGTTAATCAAAAATCCATACGATATGGGTTTTTACTAGGTTTGAAGCAAAAACCCACTCAAAGAGATACTTCATGATAAAAGTAACCTCATATACGGCTTAACTCTTAACCGGGGTTGTGCGGTCCCTGCATAAAATACATCAATCGTCATATTCTCGTCTTTTTCTTTCTTTCTTCTTTTCTTTCTTTATTTCATATTATACAGGGTCAAATTAAATTGGCTAGAGAAACTCCGCAGACGTGATGAGTATCGCTATCTAGACACGATGAAACAAAGAAATTAGTTTGATGTTTTTTTTTTTTGGGGTCATCAACCACCGGTAGTGTATTCAGATGAAATATCAGTTAGTTTTTTTTTTTTTGAAACATCGAGACGTGATGGGTATCGATAAAATACTCATACTTCCAGTAACAACAATACCAGCGGTACCGTCGACCCCAAATTAAAAAAAAATAATCTTTGAAATTTAAAATTTTTCTTGTTTAGATTCCGATACCCATCGATGATGAGCTACGCTTGGGTCCGTGGATGGGTCCATCATGACCAAACCTGCAATCGCGAAAAAAAATCAGCTGTTCCCTACATTTTAACGAGTTACATAAATGTAGGGAACAGCTGATTTTTTATCGCGATTTCCGGTTTGGTCCCATAGTAAAAGTTGTTCATAATGATGAGTACAATGACCCCTTAAGAGATTTCGTGTATGAATAGATACAACTTATACATTAAAAAAATACGAGTGAAGTAAAACTTCTTTAGCTCCATCTATATGTATGTATGTATATATATATATATATATATATATATATATATATATATATATATATATATATATATATATACATACATATATATATATATATATATGTGAGAAAGAGAGAAAGAAAAGTGTGTGCTCGCACCTCTCTTACCCCTACAGCAATACACGAAACGTAACTCTCTCTTTCTATCTTCACTAACTTATATCTCCCTCTCAACTTCCGTTCGCCTCGCCCGATCCCACTTTTCGTACCGCTCTCGTCACGCATTCACCAGTTTTCTCCCCAAGTCAAGAGTCAAGCGTGCATAAAGAAGTTTTACTTCAAAAATATTATAAAAAAACGCAAACAATACAAACGTAACAATCAAACACGAAACTTCATGCACCTGCCGATTTTTTCGCCCAAGAAACGTACAAAGGCTTTTCGGGCCAGTTTCCCAAACTAATTACAAAACAGCAGTGAAATGGAAAAATTAATGTATTATAAATAAAAAAAACAAGCCCTTCAGTTTCACACAAATGTCTTTACACAGTTTGTCTTCCAAGTCTTAGTTTGGACAGATCTTGAATGGTGTTCCGTGAGCTTGAAGAGTCGGTCCATTGAAGCTCCGGGATCGCCGCTATCAACTGTATTATTTTAATAATATGTTAGCAATAAGAATTGATGTAACATACAAACCAGAAAAAAAATCAGCTGTCCTATAAATTTTGTCGATTTATGTGGACACAAATGTACTGAACAGGTGCTTTTTGATGTGCAAATTTCTTTAGGCGCGATTAGCGAATTTTGGTAGTGGAAATTCTTTTGGGTTCGCGTCACCGACATGCTAATGCTAACAGTATCTAGTAATTTATCCCAAGACCAAACTTAACATTGTAGTTAAAGAAAGAAAGAAAATACGTTTATTTGCGGTAAAAATAACGCAAACAAATAAAAACACAAACACGAAAGAACAAGATGAGGGAAAAAGATGTTTTCCAATTGTTGGTCGACCGTTAACTTGTAAAGCCTACTTAGTTGTGATAGTTTTCCTTTTTTTAACTTCGTAAGTTAGTATTGTCGTGATTTTTTTTCACATGTTCAGAAACAACCATTTACAGCATTTATGGGCAACAACCCGCGGGCCGGATCCGGCCCGCTGTAAGATATTATCCGGCCCGCGAGTTATTTTGAAAAAACCTAATTTAAAAAATATTACATTAGGTACTTATACTCACGGGAGTGACAGTGAGGCAGCAAACATCAAATCCTTTGATGTTTACCGCCTCACTCTTTGATAATCGCCGCCACTCGGCTTGCTCGATCAAATTCTTTGAGGTTTGCCGACTCACGGGCGATTTATTGGTTCTCAATTATTCTAAACTAGTTTATTCCAGATTATTCCTTCATTTTGCCTATATAAGTGGGTGGATGGCCCGAACGTTTGGCTAGAGGCTTTAAGCTCACACCTTAGGGCAGCCACAGGAAAGACCGGTTAAGCAGTCACGGCCTCTCAAGGTCAACTGCGAGATGCCATTAAAAAAAAAACGATCGTTAGTTCAGTTCTATTTGAGCTACCGAGGTGATAACTTGGACAAGCGATATCCTAGCGAACTGCTCGAGCCGTCAACTTGCTTTGTGACTTTGTGTGCATCTTGAGTGGTTACTAACTATAGTTTGTTATTAAGTTTATTGAACGAAAAGTAAACAAAAATGATGTCTGGTGGAAAGAAACGAAAAGTAGATACAGAGGGTCGCCAGTTTCAAGAAAAATGGACTGAAGAACTCTTTTTTATCTTGCACAATGGTAAGCCTATTTATTTGCTGTGTAATGAATTCATTTCAGTAATGAAAGAATTCAATATAAAGAGGCATTACTCAACTAAGCATGCTACGCTGCACTCACTGACAGGTCAATTAAGAACAGACAAAATCCAGAAGCTTAGGTATCGCAAATTTGGAAAACAGCAACAAATGTTTCAAACAAAGAAAACAACTTGATTATGTTGTGAAAGCTAGTTTTATAGTTAGCTCAAAATTGGCAAAGGCATTAAAACCATTTGCCGAAGGAGAATTTATCAAGGAGTGTATGTTAGAAGTTTGCAGTATTTTGTGTCCTGAAAAGAAAAATGAATTTGAAAAAAATAGTTTGTCAAGACGAACTGTTGTTCGACGTATAGAAATGATGGCTAATGATATAAAAACAACATGACTGACCGTATGGCTGGTTTTGAATCATTTTCCATAGCATTAGACGAGAGCACCGATTTGTCTGACACAGCTCAACTGGCTATATTTATTCGAGGTGTTGATAAGGAGTTCACTGTTACTGACGAATTGCTTGCTTTACAGCCGCTTAAAGGAACCACTACAGGAGAGGATATTTTTATTGAAGTTCAAAAGGTATTCACAAGTTTTGGCTTGCCATGGGCAAAATTACTTGGAGTATGCACTGATGGTGCACCTTCTATGGTCGGCTTACGTAAAGGTTTCATCGGAATTTTGAATGAAAAAGCAACAGAATTAAATGTGCAAAAAGATGATTTGATAGTCCTTCATTGCATTATCCACCAACAGAACTTGTGTTCTAAGTCCATTCGACTCCAGAATGTTATGAATGTGGTACCTAGTAAAAACCATCAACTTTATTCGATCCCGAGGGCTTAACCATCGTCAGTTCAAGGCGTTTTTGGATGAAATATCAGCTGAATATAACGACGTAACATATTATTGTGAAGTCAGGGCCTCAAGTCTGCTATTACAATAGTGTCAGAATGGTCGATCATTTTTTTCATAATTATTGATTTTGACAAGTTTGGTAATCTACTATTATAATGGCGTCATTATGACTTTCCAATGGTCGGCCACTGACACTACATTGAAAGAAATTGCATATATTGGTAATCTCGTACATAATGACAAATGAATGACATTTCTACTAATGGGTTTTATAATAATTGCAATACGACAATGCCATTATAGTAACACAATTATATTACGAGAACATTGACCGACCAATGATCAACCAATATGAATTTACCAGATTACGAACTTTCAGCAAAATGACAATGGGATCGTGTTGGAATGACTGAATTTATAAAAATATCAGACTTGGGCCCCAGATGGCTTCGCAAAGGAAAAATGTTGAAACGGTTTTACGAGCTTAGAAATGAGATAGCAGACTTTATGAAAATAAAAGATAAACCACTATCTGAATTAAGTGACCCAAAATGGATATGTGACTTAGTGTTATTTAGTTCTGGTCGATCTTACAGGCTATTTGAATGAATTAAATTTGAAACTTCAAAAACAAGGACAGTTAGTAAATGATTTGTACAGGCATTTGAAAGCGTTTCAGATCAAACTACGCTTGTGGGAGTCACAGATGCTGTCTGGTAATAGTTACCATTTCAACACGCTCTCTGCGTATGAAAATATTGCTTATGCTCAATAATATGCTGAAGAACTCAAGTTACTGTCGGAACAATTTTCGAACAGATTTAGCGACTTCAAAAACATGGAAGACTGTTTCAGTTTATTTGCTACTCCTACAAAATGTAATGTACAAAATGCTCCAATACACTTACAAATGGAGTTAATCGAGATTCAAGAAAACTCACTCCTAAAATCAAAATTTGAAGACGTAGAGTTGTGCGATTTCTACAAAAAATACCTAGAAGAAGACAATTTTCCGCAGCTTAGAAAATTCGCAAGAAGATTGATTTGTGCGTTTGGCAGTACTTATAAATGCGAACAGTTCTTTTCATTGATGAAAGTTAATAAATCAACACATCGTACTGACTGACTATAATTTGGAAAATTCTTTACGTCTTTGTATCAGTGGAATTAATCCAAATATCGATGGATTAGTTTCCCAAATTCAAGCTCAAGTGTCTCATCGATTTCGGTGTATTTAACTTTCGTAGTTTGTAACAATTGCAAATTTAACGATTTAATTATAATGTACCATTTTTTTAAATTTTATTTTGTTATTTTAATAAATTGTACTATAATACATTGTCGTATTATTTCATGTCTAATATCTATCGCAAAAAATATTATCACTACTTTAAAATGCACTAAGTACTGTTAAACGCGGCCCGCGAACGTATTTGCACGCTAAAGTTTGGCCCTCAACATGTCAAAGGTTGCCCATACCTGATTTACAGGGAGGGACCCAATCTAACAAAAAATTGCATTTTAAAGCTTAATATTTCACAAAAACATCCGTTAATCGAAAAATGGTTTTCACACACCCGCAATATTCCTCCTTGAACGGCTTATCCAACAAAATCACACATCATCAAACTCACACACATGGGAGCTACTCTAACAAAATATAATTATATATTTTATTTCACTACTTTGTCGGCGTGATTAATATGTATACCGATGCCAAATTATAGCTTTCTAGTACTAAGTCTCTGAGCTTAGCCACGGCGGTCATGGCGAAACAGGGTTTCTTGTTGACAATGGAACCCTAAAAATTAAGATTTTGAATGGCAGAAGCCAGCTCTCTTATAAGCGCTGAACCAGACTTATCCGGCCAGATAACCCACCATGCCCTATTTGCTGCTGTGTTTTCCTCTTAAAGTCTAGTCTCGTGAAAAATGTACAACAGTTTAATGTCATGGCCATATGTACAATAACAGACCAACTTGATAAAAACAGGGAATCCATGGACGGACTGCCTGACAAAAGTGAGAACTAAAAACTTTGTAATAACATAAATTATATATTTATGCGTATTCATGTACACAGCCCGCTGCGCGTTGCCAGTCTGGCGCAATATCACGTGACACGGTTAGCATGTCGGTGACGCGAACCCATAAGTTTTGCCCCTACCAAAAGTTATCACTTCAAAAATCAATAAAAAAGTATATTAACTAAACGAATTGAAAACCGCTAAATTAGCAAAAATTACTAAAATAAAAATTTAACTAAGAAAACTACTGAAACTAAAATTCAACAAGAATGTAACCAAAAATTACAATAAGAACAAACTAAAAGGGTAGAACTATGAAGAGGATACACTAAATAAAATACAGACATTAAAAATCGATGATGTTTTTATTTACTTACTGTAAGATTCAAAATTCTTCCGGCACCGCAGTTATATTTGAAATAAATTATATTAATATTATGTTTTAATACATTGTAATACCAGTAAAGTAGACATAAATACATTATATAAACAGCCATCGGGAGAGACAAGCGGCGAGCCGGAATAATAGTCTCGAGTTGCAAAAAAGAAACTTTGGATTATACATGGAGCTGGCAAATTCGGTGATTTTTGATTCTTTAACTAAAATGATTTTGTAATAACAGCATTAACTTTAGGCTACATACTTGAAATACGAATATCCACCAATCAAATTCGACACAGTTCAAGTTTTATTACATTACATAAATGCCATTTAAATACCAGAATTTACTTTTAAAATTACGCGAAATGGAATGTAATTTTGATGAATTTCGTCTTTATCATGGTAGATCTTTGATTTTAGGTGCTAAACTCAAATAATTAATTTTCTGTTTTACATACAATACAATAGGCTACAAAACTTTCAAAACTAGATACAATTTACTTCAAATATTACTTTAATTTACATCCATGCGACAGTTTTACGCGTTCAGTGGTCGTAACTACATTATTTCGAGAAAATATTCCAATATTTTATAGATTTTTTGTAGAAAATAATATAGTTACACCACTAAACTGCTCACGACTATGTAAACTCAAGGTATATCTTTAATGACCTCAGCGAGCTGCTCCCGAGTGAACATATGGAACATAGAGCCAGGAGTCATGGTCACCACCTCCACGTTGTTCTCTGAAAGCTTCTCCTCCATCACTTGCTTGAGGATTGTTAGTGCAGACTTGATAGCTTCCTTTAAAGTCATGGATTTGTGGTACACTTCCTGTTGGATAAAAGAAGTGTCAGTTTACATTCAAGCAGATAATTTAATAAATTAAGATAGAGGAGGCCTTTGACAAGGGCACAGCTTTGCAGTCTGCTTTATCAAGTCATGGCCAAGAATTGACCAACTAAATATAGATAAAAGTTTGTGGAACTATGAAAACTTATGCACTACGCAAAAATATAATAATTATGGTCTTTTTCTAATCTTTCCATTTGAACAGTGCTGAATCTCAGCCAATGAGTTATGGCTTTAATTATATAAAGCATATTATATTGCATTGTCACTCGCACAGTTTAAAACCAGTATTTTCAAAAAACCCTTTTAGATTACATATAGCTTTAGTTCTTATACGAGGGCTGCACTAAAAGTATCGGGAATGGAATATTTCCACTGTTCCTGTCATATTAAAATCTTTTTAATTGAAAACTCCTTGGTTTTAAAAATCGAATACCATTTATTTATTTAAAAAAAGATTCTCGGTCTTGTCACAAGGTTTTGTCAAACTTGTTTAGTCGTTGAGAAAATGGAATTGACTCGAGAAAATTCAAGAGCGATGATTTATTATGACTTTCGAACTGGTTTAACACAAAAACAGTGTGTTGACCGGATGATTTCTGCATTTGGTGATGAAGCCCCATCCAAAACCACAATTTATCGCTGGTTTGCTGAATTTCAACGTGGACGTGTCAAGCTCAGTGATGATTCCCGTCAAGGTCGTCCAAAAACTGCAGTCACTCAAGAAAACGTTGATGCTGTGCGTAAGCTGATTGAGGAAGATCGACATGTGACATACCGCGAAATTCAGGCAACTTTAGACATTGGCATGAGTCAAATACAAATAATCTTGCATGAACAATTAGGCGTAAAAAAGTTGTTTTCCCGATGGATACCGCATTCGCTCTGTGAAGAGCAAAAAGCGGCTCGCGTTACTTGGTGCGTCAGAACTCTCGAAAGATTCCACGCAGGATCCTCAAATGCTGTATACAACATTGTATCAGGTGACGAATCCTGCTTATACGCGTACGAACCCGAAACAAAAAACCAGTCACGAGTTTGGGTGTTCGAAAATGAGTTAAAGCCAACAAAAATTGTTCGTTCCGCCCACAGAACAAAAGAGTTTTTAGAGCAAGAAAACAGAATTATTAGACCATCCGCCGTACAGCCCCGACCTAAGCCCTAATGATTTCTATACTTTCCCTAAAATAAAGAATAAATTGCGTGGACAGAGATTTTCATCACCTGAAGAAGCTGTGGACGCCTACAAAACGGCCACTTTGGAGACCCCAAGTTCCGAATGGAATGGTTGCTTCAATGATTGGTTCCATCGTATGGAAAAATGTGTCAAACTTCGCGGAGAATACTTCGAAAAGCAATAAATACATTTTTAAATAGTAATGTTGTGTCACTTCCTTGATTCCCGAAATTTTCAGTGCCGCCCTCGTATTCACACATGTTTTTTCACAAGACATTAATTAATAATAATATACAATAAATTGTTTGCTAACTTCGCTTGGACTTTGCTGAATTGTTTGTTATCCTGAAGAAATAAAATAAAAGTCAAAGGCACTAAAAGTTGCTGGTAGAACCTAAATACATTCCTCATCATGATGAAGTTGAGGGTTCTCCTTTGCTTTCTAAATTATTAAACAACATTAAACAAGTCGAAATTACATTTACAAATATTTAAAACTGACCTTCAAACTCTGCTGAGCCCCTTCACTGCCAGAGCCAATGGCCTTAGCATCATACTGCACAAATGTGCCACTGGGGTCCATGTGGAACAGCTGGGGACCTTTCTCATCAATACCTGGAAACAGAAACAAGAATATAATGATTCATAAGTATAATGTAATAATAGGAATTTAAAGCTTATTTATATGGCAATGTTCATTTTGGATGTTGATATAACTGGGTTATGGAGGTTGAATAGGCTGCCACGCCATAAATAAAATACTGTCATTCATCAGTTAGACTGGAACCCAATCCAACATAGTTGAGTCAACATAATCGTCGTGAGATCTCCGACTGTGTTTTGTTACTAAAGACCTTTCACCATAATATTAATAGCTCCGAAATACTATCCAAATTTTACTTCAACATCCCCGGGAGGTCGAAGCGGTCGAATCCTCCGCTTCGTGTGCCATTTGCTCCGACTCACTACAGGCAGAACTCATTCCTTCTGCATGCAATCAGAAACTTTAACAGGGCGTGTGAACAGCATGACATCAATCCTTTTACAACAAGTGTGTCCATGGCCAGGAAGTATTTGAGCCTTAACTTTTTCACCTGATGCTTGATGCTGCTTAGGTTAGGTTAGACAGAGTAGCCTAGTTTTATCACCTTTATTATAAGTATTGTTGTTGTATAACATATTAATATGCTTTGGCGGTTTATTGTTTTTGTTGCCAGTACTGTGGTGTTCACAGATTTGTTATTTATTATGTTAATTATACGTGAAGACTTGTAATTGGCAGTCACATCTTTAATTTCTTAGTCAGTTTCGTTTAAAAAAAAAATCAAGTCATTTATTCAAACTAGGCTGAGAATAAGCACTTTTCGAACGTCAAAATTACATAAGACAGTCCGCCAAAAACGCCCACCCTTCACCACTCCCTAGTGGTAGCTGTAAGTCTTCCAAAGTGAATAAATAAATAGTTGGGAAAAGGCCAGGCAGATGATTATGCTATTGTCTGTCTATCATATTTATATTCTTCTCAGAGATTGAAAATTATTGGCAAACACCAATGGAATTTTACCGAACTAAGAAGGTTCTAATTCTGTAGACAGTAATTTGAACTGCACTTTGCCAGTTTAGTTATATTTGTAAGCTGGACACTTAAGGTGAGTTGCACGAAACCAACATTAGTTTAACGGAGACTTTAAATTGATGCGATCACTTTCTTTTTGACACAAAATTTAAGGGATGGCATGAATTTAAAGTCTCCGTTAAACTAATGTTGGTTTCGTGCAACGCAATGTTAGCCTTATCTTAAAAGCAAATACATTTTTCATTACCCAAGCAAGAAATCTAGTTAGCAACCTTACAACAACTTTACAGTAATTAATATCTACTTGACTGACATACCTGCAAACATAACAGCAACACCGAATGGTCTGGACATTGCAGTGCCACTGTCATCGTCACTGTCTCCAAACTGGATAGCCAAGTTGGACACGGCCTGAGCACAGGACTCAACACTCATGCGCTCGTTATACACAAACCAGTGGTTCTGGCATTCTACGCGAGCACGCTCCACCAGAGTTCTAAAGGAGAAAGATTTGCTGATTAAGTGCCCGTTTTTTAATATGATGATAATTATGGCTAGGAAGGAAGTTAACACTGAGATGATGGCTAACAGAGATGTATGTATGAAGAAACAAGTTGTGCTAACTCCAAACAAATTGGGATAAGGGCAGATGGAGATGATTTGAATATGATTACAAGATGAATTTGATTTACCTAACTACACAAATAAATCAAATTTAAGTGTCTGTTATAAAAAACAGCTCAATATAACAGCTTTTTACAAAATGCATATGAAAGTATTATGTGGTACATATAACAAAAAAAAACAATTATTAAAACTTTTGTTTGTCTGTTTGTTATGGCTAATCTCTGAAACGGCTGGACTTTCACTGGCAGATAGCTGATGTTATAAGGAGCAACTTAGGCTAAAAAGCCATGCACTTGTAGTCACAGGCAGCAGCTAGTTTAGAAACCCAATCTGTAGAACGCGTTTAAGGCATAATACTCAATAACTCTCACATCCCATTGTTTTGGGCTTAGTAGCCATTATATAGCTATATGTGGCTAGCATATGTCAATGTTTAGGCAATAAAAGTACCTATATAAAAATTTTAAATCCATTTTTAGAATCCCAATATTGTGAGTATTTTCATTAGTTAGACAAGAATTATGTGTGCTTAGAGGAGGCAAACCCAATAAATGGTACTATTATAATGCATTAGTGCAAACAAATTGGATACCTCAATGTTCCCAAGTTACTAATAAAATCAACTTACCTAGAATCAGCCATCAATCCAGAGACAGCACAAGCAATATGTCTATCCACCTCCACAATCTTTTCAATCGTAGTAGGCTCCATGAGCGGCGAAGTAATCCTCTTTTCGACAGCCAATACTACTCCCTCAGAAGTGCAGATACCGATCGCTGTTGAACCGAGTTTGATCGCTTCAATCGCATATTCCACTTGGAACAGCCTTCCTTCAGGACTGAATGTGTTCACACCACGGTCATACTCAGAACGTGTAAGAAACATCTGAAAAAGGAAAATAATTTCACTCACCGGGATAGGTTATGAACCATGACAAAGCGTTTTGATAAATATCGCATAGTTTGAATAGCTGTACTGAGTAAATTTATCAATTTATATGTACCTTGGATAATTCTCTTTTAATTTGAAGGGAATTTAGTAAAAGTTTTACAGGTTTTCGTATGAAATGAGTAATCAAATTTTTCGCTGAGTCCGGCCGTCAGTCAAGCAACCAAACAAAAGTTCTTTGAATTTGAAATGTCAAACAAGCCAAAACGAAACGTCAGCGTCGTAGAGTTTCTATTTAGTAAGTTAGTCGATTAATTTATTTTTAGACTTGGATAGCATTTAACCTGTTGGATATGTATTTAATTCAGTTTTTTTTTAATATAAATAAAATAAATTGATGATAATTACAAATCGTATTAAATTTTATGTATTTCATTCAAAATTTACTTCAGTGGCATAAAGATTATTATTTTGTTTTTACGACATACACCAAGAAGAATGTATTCCCATTTAAAACTAAACTTTGACACATTGTCAAAAAGGCTATTGTAGATTAAAAAATATTTTTGTTGTGTTTTCTATACATAATATGTATATAGATGTATTGATTCCACCTACATATTTTACTGTACTGTTATTGTTGTTATCAGTGTACCAA
This sequence comes from Tiliacea citrago, assembly GCA_963921375.1. Lineage (NCBI taxonomy): Eukaryota > Metazoa > Arthropoda > Insecta > Lepidoptera > Noctuidae > Tiliacea > Tiliacea citrago. The sequence goes on from OY992804.1 coordinate 11,902,659, forward strand.
TTTACTTTGTAACCTATTGTTTTCTCAGATGTATTGTTGTACTATTTGTTATAATTGTAAATAATAATATTAAGTGTGCTACGAGGCCGTACTAGTACATAATAACTATTTAACAACAAACTAAGTACGTAGCAACTCATTATCATTGTGCCGGTGTTGTTTTGTCCACGTAAGTAAAAATGTTGAGCTAATTTTAATTAAGTATAATATTTAGGTTTGACTGTTTTACTGAGTGCACACAATGAGTCAAAATAAACCTATCGTATAGAGAAGTATGGTTAGAGAAGTTAGTTTTAGAGGATAACTACCTACGTCAGGAATCACGATAAATCACCAATTTAGGTACCTACCTACTCCTCGCTCTGATTATTACACAATTATCTATGTGTATGTGGGTGGTACATGTTGTAGCCATACTAACATTTATTATTTCCTGCACGACCTATTATTCCGATTCGGCTGCTCCTGCTCTATTAGATAAGCGTGATTGTTTGTAATAAATTTATAGAGTTGCACTATTTTTATTATATTTTCTCGTGTAAAGTGTATTCAGATAATTACCGTGGCTACTTTACCCACCGTAGTTACTTCACGTTTGAGTAATCAAATGTTATTTTATTTCAGGTAGTTACTACAACTATGCCTGTTAAAAACTAATCCGTATCAACACGTAAATATGGGAACTCTAGGAGGATTAGCAGCGATTGTTAAGCATAAAACATACTTCCTAATAGAATACAATACTAATGAACTGGCTAGACTTTATATTTTAAACAGCCATGTCTTCAAATATTACATGTCACCAACCGGCACATTTCTGGACTACCCAGTACCTAACGAACCTAAAGACGACGCTAAAATAAACATTAAAAAAATCACAGATTACGATTCGAAATCATTTGAATATTCTGTTCTCGAAACTACAGAACAATACTACAATGTTTACACAAATAAAATTATGATACGGTTTGATAAGAAACAAGGGACTATGGAGGTACGCGACATTAGAACTAACAAAGAGGTTTTGAAAGAAGCGTCGCCATTGTCCTACGTTCATAAAAAAGTCACGCAGACATTGCATCAACGTGAGGACGAGTATTTCTTCGGAGGAGGAATGCAGAACGGAAGATTCACTCACAAAGGAGAACAAATAGATATTGTCAATTCAAATAATTGGGTAGATGGAGGAGTAACATCGCCTAATCCTTTTTACTGGTCGACTAATGGCTACGGAATTTTGAGAAATACTTGGCAACCAGGCGCTTACGATTTTGGTGCCAAATACTCAGATATAGTCCAAACTACTCATCATGGAGAGGAATTTGATGCGTTCTTCTTTATTAACACTAATCCAAAAGATATATTGAACGACTATTACGAATTGACGGGTCAACCTATATTTATGCCCGAATACGCGTTTTACGAGGCTCATTTAAATGCATTTAATCGCGATTATTGGGTCAAAGTAGGACCAGATACACAAGACGCGATTTTATATGAAGACGGTTTCTATTACAAATGCTATCAACCTAAAGACTTGAATGGTAAAGATGGTATATTAGAATCCTTAAATGGGGAGAAAGCTAATTATCAATTTTCAGCAAGAGCCATGATTGGTAGATACCAAAGACACGATATGCCGTTGGGTTGGTTCGTTCCAAACGACGGTTATGGATGCGGCTATGGGCAAACTAACTCTTTAGAAGGCGATATCGAAAATTTGAAACAGTTCGCCGATTATGCAAGAGGAAAAGGAGTTGAAGTAGCGCTTTGGACTGAGTCTAACTTGGAACCTGTGAATCCAAAAAATCCAAAGAAAGGAGAACGTGATTTAAACAAAGAAGTCGGTGTAGCTGGGGTAGTAGCTCTAAAGTGTGATGTTGCCTGGATTGGATCCGGGTATTCCTTTGGATTGAGCGCCATCGAGAAGGCAGCTAAGATATTTGTAAAGGGAGCTAAAGATAAGGCTCGGACAATGATCATTACGGTCGATGGCTGGGCTGGGACGCAAAGACACGCGGCTGTTTGGAGCGGAGACCAAACTGGGGGACAGTGGGACTACATACGCTTCCATATACCCACGTATATTGGTGCTGGTCTCTCCGGCATACCGATAGTTGGTTCCGATATGGATGGTATTTATGGAGGTTTCAGTAAATCAGTCAACTTAAGAGACTATCAATGGAAAGCATTTACACCACTTCAGCTAAACATGGACGGTTGGGGTAATATACCGAAAACACCTTTCAGTTTTGATGAAGAAGCAAAATGTATAAACAGAGCGTACTTGAAATTAAAATCTATGCTAATGCCTTACAACTATACGATAGCGCATGAATCGATACACGGACTACCGATGATCAGGGCAATGTTCCTAGAATTCCCGAAAGAGATCTGCGCACATACAAAGGATTCTCAATACCAGTTTATGTGGGGGCCTTACTTATTAGTTGCACCCGTATACCAAGAAAAAGGAGCTGATGATGATTGGGTACGTAATGGTGTTTACTTACCGAATAAAGATCAAGTATGGATTGATTTTTTGACAGGAGAAAAATATCAAGGGGGTAAAATCTGGAACCATTTAAAAACACCGCTGTGGAGGATTCCCATCTTTATAAAAGACGGTGCTATTATCCCTATGGCTAATCAAAACAACAACCCTAATGGAATAATGAGAGATCTGAGGGTATACAACCTTTATCCCAATGGCGAAACCTACCTAGAAGTTTATGAAGATGATGGTATTACATCTGATTATTTAGACGGCCATTATGCCAAAACGAACTTAAAAGTTATTGGCCCTCAATCAAATGAAAATGGAGATTTGCTTATTCATATTCCGAAAACTATTGGAAAATATCAAAATATTGTGCAACAGAGAGTAACTCTTATAAGAGTAATGGCCTCCAAAACTGTAGAACACGTGAAAGTTGCTATAAATAACGAACCTGTCGACATGACAAGAGTAAATACTGAAGAAGAATTCAATAAAGCAGATGACGCATATTTTTTCAAGAAAGATCTATTGATAAACCCTTACCTCAGAAATTATGGTGGTGACGAGCTGGAACAAAAATTTTTACTACTCAAAATACATAAAACTGATGTTACTACAAACGATGTTCATATAAAACTCAAAGGTTTTCAGAATAAGGGCATAGTATTTGGAAGTAACACAACTGTGAGTACTGCATTACGTGTGCCATCTGGTTTTACAGCTTTAGATGAAGAAGTAACTGCTACATCTATTACTTTACGCTGGGGGGCGGTAAAAGGTGTTTACTACGAAATAGAAAGAGATGGGACGGTGTTCACTAACATTACAAATACTAAATTTACATTTGAAGGCTACCCATTTGATTCTGAACATAAATTCAGGGTTCGATCCGCAAGCTCGATAGGCGTTTCAAAGTGGAGTTACTACATAGTGATATCTACGAAAGAGAATCCTCAAAAGAATGCAGTAAAAAAAGTCAAAGTTACTTGTAATATTCCGTGCCAGGCAAGTCAAGAAGTATGCAAACTGACTGATGGGGATGCAGCGTCACTGTGGCACACACATTGGGGGAAACCAAATCAAGCTGATCCTCAGAAAGGAAAAGTTATCTCCCTAATGTTCGATTTAGACAATATCTTTGAAATAGATCGATTAGAATATACTCCACGTGAAGATGCGGGAAATGGGACAATTTTACAGATCCAATATAGATTTTCTATTGACGGAAAAATTTGGAGTCCAATGTCTGACAAAATTAACTGGGAACACGACGAAACTGTGAAGAAAATTCCCATGCGTGGCATTAAAGTGAGATTTATAGAACTTAATATTTTGAAGTCTATTGGCGGTTTCGGCTCCGGCAAAAACATTTTGTTCTATAAGAAAGATTAAAATGTGAAATTTAGGGCTGCCGTTGAAAATTTTTCTTTACAGTATTTTTGATATTACGATTTAACGACAGAATTTTTGTATTTAATGTAATTTTTGAGACTGTTATAGTAATTAATTATCATGGTTTGTTTATAAATACTGTGTACGTCAGAATACACCATCATAAATATTCTAATGCATACCTACTTTTTGAATGAAAATAAGGACCAAATAAATGTAACCTGCCGAATTAGTCGATTATTTATTTGGTAGCACTATTTATTTTCGCAATGTTTACTTTTAGGGACTCTTATTTTCGGTACCTACTTTCGTTTTTTATTCAAATCTTATTTGTTTGAAAATAACATGTATCCCAATGTTATCGTAAGATGTATTTTGTACCTACTGTTAAATGAAATGAAAAACTTTATTTTTGAAATGTTCAATTGATTTATAATATTTACATTCACAATAATAAAATTTATAACAAAACGTGCTGATGACTTATTTCATGTGCTTTAATAAATTTCTTATTAGGCATTATAATTTATTTGATTATGTTTGTAATTCTTCAGCATTTCTTATAGCTATAATCGTGCAGACCGAAGACCTAGCATCGAAAATGCAACTGATTGATAAATCTTCTAGTACGCAACTGTACTCATGATCTGAGTACCTATTCCTCACATATTGAGATCTTGGGTCTTCAGAAAGCAAGCATTCTATATTTGATTTGAACGCTTGAGCTCTTTCGCCTATCAATTCATTCAGCCTGGCAAGGGCATCGTCAGTAAATCTGACGTCATAAGTCTGTGACGGTGGATTTGAAATCCATGGAGCCACTTTGATACCATCATGAGTTATATTCGTTAGATGGGCCGATTGTGGGGGAGTATATCTTTCTTGTCCATCAGGCGCCCCTCTTTCAGTATCAGGCCTTGGATTCGGGGGAGTTCGGTAATTTCCGTCAACTAGATCGGCGCTTGATTGTGATTCGGACGACGGCGATAAGGGGGTGTTGACATTGCTTGGCTGCTCCGGAGACGGTTCTCCTTCGAATGGTGATGGGCTGGATGTATCTATTCCGATTGTGTTTGTTATCCGTGGACTGAGACTGGAAAGTATAAAAGTAAGATTATTTTAATGCGTTTGCTGACTGGGCAGTCGACAAAGGAGTTTAGTATACAGGTGAATAACGACTGCTTAGGACTACTTTATGTAATAAAGAGTCAACTACTTCAGCTATCAATGAAACAAATGCGAATTTACATTCGGGAAAATGCATTGCTAAGCAAGTTGACAGCCCACTTAAATTGTCCATATGATGAAATGGCTAAAACACGGTAAATTGACGTGGGACAGGGTGTCAATTTGATTAACATAAATTTCCCTGCCTGTCTAGAATTCTAGACCTATCTAGTATCTACTGAATTATGAAAATGTTTAAACTTACTGATGGTACATTTGAAAATTGAATTGTTTATTCTGAAACTGCTGACATGCCAAAGTAAAACAGAGAATAAAAACAGTATCATTTATTTATAGGATACATTGATGCGTTGCCTAGCATGTTTTTCTTAATTATTTATTTATATATTATTAATTAAATATGCTGGATTTCAAAATGTAGAACAAATCGAATTTTGTAAGCAAGATAACAAAAGCCAGTGGTCAGTCGTTAAGGGGTAAAGGGGGATACGCTAAGGAAGCCCGCGAAGTTCAAATTTTATGCAATTTGCAGGTCAGTGTCAGGTTGTATCTTACTCAAAAACCGGCCAAGTGCGAGTCGGACTCGCGCACGAAGGGTTCCGTACCATTATATATAAAAACGGCAAAAAAAAATTACGGTTGTTGTATGGGAGCCCCCCTTAAATATTTGTTTTATTTTAATTTAATTATTTATTATTAAAGTGAATATATAACTAAATATTCTGTGAATATTTCAAGCGTCTACCTGTTGCCGGTATCAATATCGAGCAAAAAATCACGTTTGTTGTATGGGAGCCCCCTTAAATATTCATTTTATTGTTTTTAGTATTTATGTTATAGCGGCAACAGAAATACATCATCTGTGAAAATTTGAACTATCTAACTATCACGGTTCATGAGATACAGCCTGGTGACAGACAGACAAACTGACAGACGGCGGAGCCTTAGTAATAGGGTTCCCATTTTACCCTTTGGGTACGGAACCCTAAAAAAGATTCGCGACTATAACAGATATGTATTTACATATTAATATATAATCATTTGAATGATTCATACATTTAGATTTGTTCCATTGAATGACTTATTCATGCAATAATGGCATTGGGAAACAAATCTAACTTAGAGAGATGTATGAATAATTCTAATGATTATATGTAATTCAGTAAATACATAACTGCCTGACACTGTTACCTGCAAGTAGCAAAAAACAAGAAAATTTGAATTTCGCGGGCTGCAGCTGTGGATTCACCTTATTAGGGCACATCAACGTTTAGAAAGAGACTGTCACACAGCTGAGCGACAGAGAGAGACGGCGCTCTACAAATCTAAACTATTTCTGAAACTCGATGTGTAACGGCCGCGTACTGGGGGTCTACTCCGAACGTAAATCCGAAGTATCGGCCGAATGTTCGGTCGTTTCTTTACTACGGCTAACTATCGCTGAATATGGAGAAAAAAAAAGACAGTCAAGGACATAAGCCAAAGTCAAAACTGCGACTTGAAGGCGGGTAAAGACTCAAAGTCAAAAAGGGAAACTGGAAGCTATAAAACGGCCGATACTTCGGTTTAGCGCTTCGGAGTAGACCCCCTGCTATGTATTGGTACAAGGATCTTTTGGCGCTCGAATGACGTTGATAGTGGGGCGCTGTTGGTAATCATTTGTGAAATGTATTGCCAAAACAAGATGGCGGCGTTATTTTTGGGCACGCGCGACAAGATCTTAGTATAGCTATACAGGTGGATTTTTGAGATGGGGCAGTAAGGACAGCTACCTTAACCCTTTTCTTGCGTGCATTCACAGATTTTGAAAAAAATATACTGACAGCAAGAAAATGGGCAGTTTTACCAATTTTTTTTTTGATGTTTTACCTTTACGGCCCTGCCTCAAAAATCCATTCTGTATATTGCGTTAAAGACTTTACATGCATGATATTCTTTAAAAAAGGTCTGCAACCAACCTTCTTGCATCATATGCCTCATCATCAATAGGCAGACTAGCTAGTGTTGCCGTAGCATCACTGATGCCTTCCGTGGGAGGGCGCACAAGTGCAGACATGTTCTCTGCGAAAGCTGGCGCTGGGTAGTCATACTGTGGTATGTACGGCTTTACATCCAATACTGGGGTTCCGTTCACCATATCCACGCCCAAAAAGTGTATCTTGTTACCTGAAAAGACCACCAAATTGAAATATACTTTATTTACTTTCCACCTGGTCTTAGAATTCATAAATTTATTTTATTTTATTTATTTTGGAGTCCACAGAGTTACTAGTACGAAGGCGGCACTGAAAATTTCGGGATTCAAGGAAGTGACACAACATTACTATTTAAAAATGTATTTATTGCTTTTCGAAGTATTCTCCGCGAAATTTGACACATTTTTCCATACGATGGAACCAATCATTGAAGCAACCATTCCATTCGGAACTTGGGGTCTCCAAAGTGGCCGTTTTGTAGGCGTCCACAGCTTCTTCAGGTGATGAAAATCTCTGTCCACGCAATTTACTCTTTATTTTAGGGAAAGTATAGAAATCATTAGGGCTTAGGTCGGGGCTGTACGGCGGATGGTCTAATAATTCTATGTTTTCTTGCTCTAAAAACTCTTTTGTTCTGTGCGCGGTGTGAGAACTCGCATTGTCGTGATGGAGGATGATGCGGCGGTTGCAGTTCTCTTTACGGAGTTCAGAAACGACCTGTGGCAGACAAATGCTAGCATACCATTCTACATTAACCGTTATTTGTCCCTTAAGAGGAATAGTCGTAACATGGCCGGTTTTGGAGACAAACGTGGCCACCATTTTTTTTGCAACACTCCGTGAACGAAAAATTTTTGTTGGCTTTAACTCATTTTCGAACATCCAAACTCGTGACTGGTTTTTTGTTTCGGGTTCGTACGCGTATATCCAGGATTCGTCACCTGATACAATGTTGTATACAGCATTTGAGGATCCTGCGTGGAATCTTTCGAGAGTTCTGACGCACCAAGTAACGCGAGCCGCTTTTTGCTCTTCACAGAGCGAATGCGGTATCCATCGGGAAAACAACTTTTTTACACCTAATAAAATTGTTCATGCAAGATTATTTGTATTTGACTCATGCCAATGTCTAAAGTTGCCTGAATTTCGCGGTATGTCACATGTCGATCTTCCTCAATCAGCTTACGCACAGCATCAACGTTTTCTTGGGTGACTGCAGTTTTTGGACGACCTTGACGGGGATCATCACTGAGCTTAACACGTCAACGTTGAAATTCAGCAAACCAGCGATAAATTGTGGTTTTGGATGGGGCTTCATCACCAAATGCAGAAATCATCCGGTCAACACACTGTTTTTGTGTTAAACCACTTCGAAAGTCATAATAAATCATCGCTCTTGAATTTTCTCGAGTCAATTCCATTTTCTCAACGACTAAACAAGTTTGACAAAACCTTGTGACAAGACCGAGAATCTTTTTTTAAATAAATAAATGGTATTCGATTTTTAAAACCAAGGAGTTTTCAATTAAAAAGATTTTAATATGACAGGAACAGTGGAAATATTCCATTCCCGATACTTTTAGTGCAGCCCTCGTATGGCCAGCAAAAGATAAGTAACCATGCAGCTAAAGAAATTTACAATTTTATTGAGATGTAGTATGTTTTAAGTACGAGGGCTGCACTAAAAGTATCGGGAATGGAATATTTCCACTGTTCCTGTCATATTAAAATCTTTTAACTCCTTGGTTTTAAAAATCGAATACCATTTATTTATTTAAAAAAAGATTCTCGGTCTTGTCACAAGGTTTTGTCAAACTTGTTTAGTCGTTGAGAAAATGGAATTGACTCGAGAAAATTCAAGACCGATGATTTATTATGACTTTCGAACTGGTTTAACACAAAAACAGTGTGTTGACCGGATGATTTCTGCATTTGGTGATGAAGCCCCATCCAAAACCACAATTTATCGCTGGTTTGCTGAATTTCAACGTGGACGTGTCAAGCTCAGTGATGATCCCCGTCAAGGTCGTCCAAAAACTGCAGTCACCCAAGAAAACGTTGATGCTGTGCGTAAGCTGATTGAGGAAGATCGACATGTGACATACCGCGAAATTCAGGCAACTTTAGACATTGGCATGAGTCAAATACAAATAATCTTGCATGAACAATTAGGTGTAAAAAAGTTGTTTTCCCGATGGATACCGCATTCGCTCTGTAAAGAGCAAAAAGCGGCTCGCGTTACTTGGTGCGTCAGAACTCTCGAAAGATTCCACGCAGGATCCTCAAATGCTGTATACAACATTGTATCAGGTGACGAATCCTGGATATACGCGTACGAACCCGAAACAAAAAACCAGTCACGAGTTTGGGTCCAGGGTTACGAGCCTGTCCGAAAGGGATATCGTGGCCCTGGCACACAGGCATCTGAAGGAACACGGTGGGTTTTAGTCAGTAAAAGTCTGACACTCCCTCCCGCTCCACCCAGAGCGGGAGAAGTTATTTGATAATTTCCCACCCAAAAAAAAAAAAAAAAAAAAAAAAAAAAGTCACGAGTTTGGGTGTTCGAAAATGAGTTAAAGCCAACAAAAATTGTTCGTTCACGGAGTGTTGCAAAAAAAATGGTGGCCACGTTTGTCTCCAAAACCGGCCATGTTACGACTATTCCTCTTGAGGGACAAAGAACGGTTAATGCAGAATGGTATGCTAGCATTTGTTTGCCACAGGTCGTTTCTTAACTCCGTAAAGGGAACTGCAACCGCCGCATCATCCTCCATCACGACAATGCGAGTTCTCACACCGCGCACAGAACAAAAGAGTTTTTAGAGCAAGAAAACATAGAATTATTAGACCATCCGCCGTACAGCCCCGACCTAAGCCCTAATGATTTCTATACTTTCCCTAAAATAAAGAATAAATTGCGTGGACAGAGATTTTCATCACCTGAAGAAGCTGTGGACGCCTACAAAACGGCCATTTTGGAGACCCCAACTTCCGAATGGAATGGTTGCTTCAATGATTGGTTCCATCGTATGGAAAAATGTGTCAAATTTCGCGGAGAATACTTCGTAAAGCAATAAATACATTTTTAAATAGTAATGTTGTGTCACTTCCTTGATTCCCGAAATTTTCAGTGCCGCCCTCGTAATATAAAACAGACACATCGACCCAAATTATTTTGCTGTATACAACTTGTCTGCCTCATAGTCCTTAAAGCGCAGTAAATGGAAAAGGTGGGAACGAGAAAACCACGAAAAACCGTGACAAGTTACATACCTTCAATACTCTCAATCTTGACAAGAGACAGTCCGATTGGACATGGTCGGTGAGGCGACCTAGTTGAGAACACGCCTCGCCTCTCACCACGGAGCCGTGGCGGCGCCACTTTTGCCGGAGAGTTGGTGCTCTCTGTCATATGGAAATGGAATAGTATCCTGAAAGTATTTTAAAAACTATTAGATAACTGGATTTTTTCACAATTTATTACTGAGTAAGAAAGTCAAAAGTCAAACCATTTATTTCAAATAGGCACATAAGAGGCACTTTTGAACGTCAAAATTTACAAAAAAATAGAATTGATTCTAGTTGCCCCTTCCAAAAGGTAGTTTCGTATGGAGAAGAATGGGCAAGAAACTCCACCGGTACTCTTTTAAAAATGTTTTACAATATTTTGTTTGATTACATTAATTATATGATTATATGTGAAGACGATGCACCTAGAATAAAATTACTATACCATAATAGGTAAAACGAATTTAAAACTAAGCAATGAAAAATAACTTAATTATTAGATAGATATACGTGGTGTTCACATATTTACAAACATCATACAAGTATGTTTTTCAGAATAGTTGAGGATCGAGTTAAATGGCGTGAGATTAGAGAGTAATACAGACATGGAACTAACCCTCAGTTTCATGAACGAAAATTATCGACACGACGCAAGTTAACTTGCTGTTTATAATTCATTCAACCAATCACAACAGGTTACGCATGCTTGACAATTTGTTGGAAATTTTTTGTGTTATTTTCTGGGCCTAAGTCTACCGAGTTCAATAAAAAAACACAATTAAATATTAAAAAAGGCTACAATGATTTTAAAAAGCTCCAATACTGACCATATATGCGAAAACTCCTCCAACCCAATCAATGCATGGTCCGGATTATTAAACACACAGTTATTAATGATAACAGTCCCCTTTGCATTGGCCATCACCGTAGGCTGGCGTGGAACCCCCCTTTTATTATGAAATGCGGTCTCAATCACTCCGATAGGTTTGTAAGGAAGAGCTTCTGCATCTAATGGATGTATTTCTACACCATTGTGGTTTGATGCTACTGTTGTCGCTGAAAGATTAATGGTAAATATTACAATATGAATACAAGATACAATCCACTTAACAACAATATAAATGTTTTGCTGATAACAAGTTGCACTTTTCCATAAAGTATTCAGAGCCTGGAATAAGTCTTCAGCCCGCTCTTTGACCATCTACAAATTATATCTCCCGTATCATCAAATTAGACCATCAACACACTCAAATAGTTATTGGTCAACAGTTTTTCAATGGGACACCGACCTAAACACAATTAGGAAAACTGAAACTTTGCCAGCTTTCATTTATAAAATAATTAAGTATCTGCTAGTATTAAAACTAGTGATGTCTCTCTCTAACGGAACATATCAGAAAGTGACAGTATTACTTTTAAATGGGAATTAAATTTAATGGACTTACATGCAACTAGTGATATGTCCATAACCTGGTCTATATTGAATATATATATTAATATAATTTAAATAGGTATTATAAGGATTAACATGCCCATGCACAATGAAGGAATAAGTGTGGAAACCAATCCCTCTAACATAGAAGGATTAACATAAAACTCATGTATAAGATTTTATGTGAGGAATGAAACATTGAAAAACCATTCATTTAATCACAACCTATGCCAATGTTTACCTCGCAACTCATCCACTAATAGTACAAAATTGATTGCATATTGTCAAAAAATAAAATATATAAAATCTCACCAAGCTACTGTGGTAAAGTGGTGCATTGAAATACTTATTGATCGTTGTCAAAACTACCAGGAAAGATTGTACCAAAACTAAGATTTCTACAAGTAAAGTCAATTAATCAGTTAGATAGAGACTAGAATCGATTACATTGCAAGAAATAATTGCGTTCTATAAATGCATGCAGGCGTAAAATTGTATTGTGTTAGTGTCGGAAAACATGAACAAGTATAATAATTATATTATTTTTAAATGAATTACCTATATCTCCACAATTTGCGCACCGAAGCACATTCAGATGGCTTTTTATGTACCTTATTTCCTTTGTATGCTCCTGTTTCAGTGAGGATACTTGCTGCCTAAAATAAAATAAAGATTTTAAGAAGGGGATCCATGCTATTATCAATGAAGATTACTGCCTTACCGTAAGTTTTTGATTTCTGTTCTTGCTATAGCGATTTGACTTCGATAGTACTCAATATTATCCGTCATTTTAAACAGTAAATCGTAAATATTCACTAGAAAACGGTTCCCATTTAGTTATTGGATAGTAAGTAAAGTAGTAGCAAGTGGTGCTGGTGGCTGAACCGCTGAAGGAAATGAAATTAGTGTAGATATAACATTGACACTTTACACTTGGCAAATTTGACTTTGACATTGACGTATGACGCTGAAGATCGTTCATTGGGCATTTGATGATGAAACCAAAACCAAACCATTAAATTATACCACTGAAATCTGAAATACATACAGTGTGCTCCATGGAATTAGTATGTACTTTATGAATAAAACAACTAATTATTATTATAATAGGTAAATAGTATTATTCACCTATTATAATAATAATTAGTTGTTTATTTTGAATTGTTGATGGACTCTACCATTTTTTAGATCTGAAACGAAATTCTCAAAATAAATATGAAAACCGCATCAAAGTCCATGAAGTAGATGAAGCCAATGGCACACAGGGCCACCTGCACGGGTGGCGATGATGTTAGGGAACATTACTGCCCAAGCCAATCCACTATAGACTGGTAATCATGGCAGTGGTAATGGGGTTAAAAACTGAAAGCTCATATGGGTGGCAGCACTATTTTTAGTTCAGAAACCGAAATTTTCGAGTGTTTACTGTTGTGTCAATCTTAAAAAATTAAACGAAAACTAGATGAAAATGTATGGACCATTGAGGCTCGTCATAGGTGGCAGCACAGACAGTTGTTCGTCTGCAAACTGCCATTGTTTTGTTTATGATTACTTTTGTGTCGATCACAAATTAAACGAAAACTAGATAAATCTCCATGCGACTTGAAGTGTACCACTATTAAAGACGAGCTAAGGACAGGGGAAGCATCTACTGTTGGAAATATCTTGTAAACAGAGCTAGTTTAGTAAAACTCGCAAATAGATGGTTGACTTTTATTTTTCACCTTTTACAGAGTGACATACATGTTTATAAAATCAACAAAGTTACCTAGCAACCAATGTTACAATAGACTAGAATGTATCCAGCATACAATCTCTTTAACACCCCCACTGTATGCCTAAACATTTTTTAAAGTAGTCCTGCTTAACTCTAGTAAGTCCTTTTGTGAAGATATCGGCGGGCATCTCATCAGTCTTACAGTATTTGATACAAATTTCATTTGCCTCGGCCAATTCCCTGACATAATGGTATCTAATATTTATGTGCTTAGACCTCCTACCGACTGTTGGCACGTACACTAATTTTATAGCGCTTTGGCTGTCGCTGAACAGATCAATCGTATTATTCTGACCTGTCAGTTCATGGTAGAGACCTTTGGCACAAACTACCTCTTTCGCTGCTTCACAGATAGCGACATACTCTGCTTCAGCCGTACTGAGTGCGACGCAACGTTGCTTGCGGGTCTGCCAGGAAACCGCAGCACCGCCAAGGGCAAGCATATACCCTGTGAACGAATGTCCATCAGCGTTGGCACCCCAGTCCGCATCGGCATATGCAATCAGAGGTTTGCCAGTCTTCTTGTAGACCAATTTGTAATCTACTGTACCCTTTAGGTACCTCAGCACTCTCTTGAGTGCATCCATGTGAGTCGAATTCCAACAAGAATTAAACTGACTCAGGTAGCTCACTATGAATGTGATGTCAGGTCGTGTGCCACAGGACAGGTACATGAGTGAACCCACAATCTCCTGGTAGCTCATATCTCCAGTTGGATCGCCTTTCTCCAATCTGAGATTAGTCTCTGTGGGAGTCGCAACAACTTTGCAACCTTCCATTTTATACTTTCGGAGGACCTTCTTTATGAAGTTTCTTTGGTTGAGCTCCACTTCTCCCTTCCTTTGCGTGAGCTCCATGCCCAGACAGTCCTTTGCCAATCCCAAGTCTTTAATTTTGAAGGCGTCCCCATTCTTCGCTTTCACGGCCTGAATCTCGTCAATGTCATGCCCAAAAATGTAGAAATCGTCTACGTATAAGGCAATTGCGAGAAATTTGCTTTTTACCTTCTTCAGGTATACGCATGGGTCATATTTTGACCTCGTAAACCCGATCTTAATTATGTGAGCGTGAACCTTCACGTTCCAACATCGTGCTGCCTGCTTCAGACCATATATGGCCTTCTTCAGCTTGCAAACCTTTCCTTCTTTCCCCCTCGTGATGAAGGCCTCTGGCTGTTCCATATACAGGTCTTCAGCAAGGTCACCGTTAAGGAAAGCGGTCGTGACATCGATATGATGCACTGTCAGTCCAATTTCTGCCGATAGCGCCAGCAGTAGTCGGACCGACGACAGTTTAACAACTGGTGCAAAGGTTTCGGAGTAATCCTCCCCCCACTTCTGGGAATACCCTTTAGCCACCAGCCTTGCTTTGTGGCGCTGCACTGTCTCATCAGCGCCAATCTTCAGCTTAAATAGCCACTTGCATTTGACCACGTTCGCTCCTCTTGGGCGATCGACCAGCTCCCAGGTTCCGTTCTCGATGAGCGAGTCATACTCTTGCTTCATCGCATCCAACCACAGGTCCTTATCTCCGCGATCCATTGCATCCTGTACCGACGCAGGATCGTGCACGCTGAGAAAATTATATTCAAAATCTTCCTGTCTATTTGGAACTCTGGTCCTTTGAGGGAATCGACGCCCCTCTACAGCTGGTTCAGCTTCTCGTTGTTCGCTTCTGTCAGAATCCGAGATGGAATCCATTGAATCATGGAATTCCTCAGATTCGACTACAACAATTTCGGGTGTGGTGGACCCGGTTGCTGGAGCTCGTACGCTCTGGCTTTGAACTTCCTCCTCAGTTTCCATAGCCCCGGTAGTCCCTCCTGTAGTGGGGACTACGAAAAATTCTTCAGGAACATCCACCACCGGCATCTTAGTTGGCGATTTGTTTGGAGGTCCGAGAAAATCCATTGTCCTTAGACTGATTTGGCAACCTCTCATCAAACACGGCATCCCGAGCAACAATAATCCGCCTTGGATTATTCTTAACATCAGCAAACTTAAACCCCTTTTGATCCTCACTATAGCCAAGAAATATAATTTCTCGTGTCTTGGGATCAAACTTTTTGAGGCTTCCATCCTTAATAAGAACCTGTGTTTTTGAACCAAACACTTTTAAGTGTGAAAGGTCCACCGCCTTTCCGGTCCACACCTGTTCAGGGACCTGTTGCGAAATAGCCATAGTGGGCGAGCGATTTTTCAGATAAATCGCCGTTAGAATTGCTTCACCCCAATATCTCTTATTGAGATTACTTTCTGCTAGCATGCATCTTGCCTTTTCGATGATTGTCCGGATGGTTCTCTCCGCAACTCCATTTTGCTGTGGAGTGTGCGCTACAGTTGTCTGATGTTGAATTCCACGATTTTTCAAGTGATCCTGGAATTCCTTACTGGTGTACTCACCACCATTGTCGCTCCTCAACTTTTTAATCTTTTGGCCCGTTTGGTTTTCAACTAATGCCTGAAACTCACGAAACTTCCCGAAAACTTCTGATTTGCATTTCAGCAAATAGCCATAAACTTTCCTGCTATAGTCGTCAACGAATAGCAGTATGTATCTTTTGCCTCCCCATGATTCCATCTCAATGGGACCCGCAACGTCACTATGGATCAGCTCCAAAATCTGTGAAGCTCTATTGAATTTCCTTTTTGGAAACTTCTTCGCGCATTGCTTGCCTTGACTGCATGGTACGCATGGGTTCTTGCAGTTCCCAAGGCTATAACTAAGGCCCTTGACGATGTCCTTAAGTTTGCACATTTCAGATTGGGATAAGTGGCCCAATCTCCTATTCCACAACTCAAAGCCTTCCTGACTTTCTGCTAAGAGAACCGTCGCCTTGTTACTCCTCGAATCTAAAACATAGAGTCAATTTTGCTTGCGTGGTGCTGTAAAGAGTACGTTCCCATCCACAGATACATTGCCATCGAAAACTCGCCATCGAAAGCAACGATTTTTGTCAAACACTACAACCTTGCCATTATCAGTGCACTTGCCAACAGACATCAAGTTGGTGACTAGTTCTGGAATCAACAACACATTATTCATTGTCAGTCCTAATGGTCGTCCCTTGTGACGTACATCAAACTTCACAGTACCTTGCGAGGTCGATACTATTTTGTCATTATTCGCGCAAGTAACAGCTTTCGAACTGCTTGCTTTAAGCGTTAAAATAGACTTATTTGATGTCATGTGTGATGTTGCGCCACTGTCTACCACCCAGAAATTATCCCCACTAGCGGCAAGTAAAGTAACAAAATCAGTAGAATCATCATCATTAATCCTGCCTACAGCCGCTAAATTGCTCTCAGTCTTACCTTGTTTGGCTTTGAAGAGCTTACATTGCCATTTAAAGTGACCCTTCTTTTTACAAAAATGGCAAACTATTTTCTTACGAGCGCTACCGCTGCCACTACCACCTGCAACATTAGCTAACACCGTATCGTCCTTATCATCATTCACTTGCTGTCGGTGACTTTCACGCAGAAGAGCCGCTATTACGTTCTCCGATGATAATTCCTTACCAGAATGTTCCATGGCCATCACCAAAGGGTCGTAAGAATCCGTCAAACCAGCCAAGAGAATAACCGCGATGAATTCATCATTCAGTGCAGCTTGGATTGCCTCCAGGGCTTGATGCGTAGCTTGCACTTCATTGACGTAGGCATCCATTTTTAGGAAATTATCCAGTTTCAATGAAAATAGCTTCCGCAGCAGACCTAATCTTCTAATTAGACCACTGTCAGCATAGGCCTTTTTGAGCGCATTCCATGCTTGCCATGAGGTTTTGGCATTCTTGACAATGGTAATGCACTTTTCTGCAATTGACAGGCAAATCTTTGCCCTTGCCCTTTCGTCGCGTTTCTGGTCTTCAGGTTTGGTAGTAACGAAATTTTCGCTCACACAGTCCCAGAGCCCCGCATCTATTAGTAGCATTTCGATGCTGAAGGCCCAACTGCCATAATTATTTCTGCCTGTGAGCTTTTTGATCGCACTCGTCGAACTTTCCATCTTTATACCTAGTCGGTTTTTTTTTTGATTAATTGATGAATAACTATGACTGTATAAATTTTGCATGCCTTACGGTAGAATCACTTGAAACATGTAATTCTTATAACACCATTGTAACAGTGTATTCAGCAAAAATAAATGATTTGATTTGATTTGATTCGAATTTACTATATATAACTGCCCTACAAATTTAGCATTAACGAGGCACGGACTGGGCCCATAACCTGTTGGAAATATCTTGTAAACAGAGCTAGTTTAGTAAAACTCGCAAATAGATGGTTGACTTTTATTTTTCACCTTTTACAGAGTGACATACATGTTTATAAAATCCACAAAGTTACCTAGCAACCAATGTTACAATAGACTAGAATGTATCCAGCATACAATCTCTTTAACATCTACCACTGGTAAACAAGCAGCTTTAGTGGAAAAATCAATAAATTATGAACATTTTATCATTTATAGGTTATTTTGTGATTGTTGAGTTGTTCTTTTTTGTTGAAGACTGGAGGCGTACGACAGAAATAACCTTATCAGAGTTGAAAACCAACTCAAGGATGATTTTCCTGACTGTAAAACTTCAGAGATTCTAGCACTGATATAATATGATAATACAAAACACACACAAACCTTTACTATAATTTACTTTATCACATCACAAGTGCCTGGAAAACAGACTTAATTCTCTTGGTAGCATCGCCTGTATATGAATTTCTCCCATATAAGTGTTTAGGTTTCAAAAGGATAGCATAATTAGTCTCAACAAAATAAAGGATTTTTTTTTTGGAGAGCTTTTTCCACAGTTTTCGTCTTTTCTTTGGGAAATACATGGGTCCCCGTATTTTTGCCATCAACAGCTGCGCAACGGGGCATATTAAATAATTATGCGTAAAAGAGGTCACTTGTTTACAAAAATGTATGGATAGTGACAGTTAGGTGTCAAATACAACAACAACAACTTCAACTTATTTTCTTTTTCTTTATTTCTTTCTTTTCTTCTTTCTAAATTGAATTCTAAATACTTGGATTAGTAATAGTAGTGACATCTGAAGTGAGCAAGTGGCAGTTTTATCCCCATTGTACAATCTTATAATATTTCAGACAGTCAGATAGACGACCTCTCTGTCTGAACAACTCATAAATATCTGCACGAGTCGTAGCCACACTGAAATAAATCAAAATGTATTTTATAGCGACAATTTATAGCATTATCTACAAGATCAAATTGGCCCAAGGCCATCAAGATAACAGATTGATGCCAGATTTATGGGAAGTTCAGACAGAGCATCCTGTGGTGGCGGGCATAGTTGTGGCAGATATGGAGCTATTCAAACATACGCGGTTCACATTACCGTAATAGTGTTCTGTGCACATTACAATTTACCGCCATCGTCTCCGCCACCTGGGCCTCTGTCTGAACCACAGAATATTTATACTCAGAGGGGTCTGAACAATGCACGCGACATGATTATGCCTGCAAAAGAAATCAATACTTTTGTTCGTTACTCTATTTTCTGTAATTTTTCATGCGTTTCAGTTTATTTATTTATTTTATCACAACACGTTTTTCTTAAATATATTATATTTTGGAGTAAAACCTTTGTGATTTTCGAACGTGTCAATATTTTTTCTGAGTTTTTTCCCGATTTATAGAGGCTTCCTAGTGTTGTTCTCTGGTTGAATTGTCGTAAAATAAAATCGATTCAAGTATGTTACATTGAAAAACAAATTTATTTTTGGTTTACATTAATTGCTATATTAAATAAATACTAAGGATTGTACTAAAATAAAAACGCTGCATTTAAATATTCTAAATGTTATTTTATTTTTACGTCATTTTAGTTTATCTTGGTAGCAAAGTTTTTCAAAATATTTATTTTATGTAAAAGTTTACTATTTTTATGCTGAAAAACAACAAAAAATGGCAAACAAAAACTGCAATCGATTCAGACGTATTCTTGTCGATAAACATAAATAACTTCAATCACATCACTTACTATTGCGGTTTGCCATTTGCCGCACACGTGCTTAGATTTTGTGATATTTTTACCAAATTATTTTACTTTGCAGCGTTAGCGGGACATCACAAAAGATCTCCTGTAAACAGATATTGTTTGGACTCATCCAATCATCACTGCATTTAGGTTGTGAGTATCACATTGAAATTATTTTGACGTGCTGGGGTGGGGCAAAATGTCTCTAGAAAAAGACCGCCACGTGTCCACTTTAATAAATTCCCTTTATTTTATGTTTATTTTAAGTCTAATCTAGGATTAGGAAATTGTTTGTACCGGTTAGTGAACATTTGGGTGTATATTTTTTATTTTTTTGTTGCGGGAGTGGTTGTCTGTGTTCGGCGTAATTATTTTGTTTTCACATGATTTAATATTATTTTTGGGCGCCGGTTTTGTAGCTGCCGCACTACTTGCCGCTGATTAAAACTATGACAGACAATGTTTTAGATTCCATCATCAAGTTTTCATTTTTTATCGAGATTAGTCTTATTTTCCTTGTTGCCAATGGTTCTATACTACCTATAACCCTCAAATGTGTGTATAGAGAACCCTTTTGCTGTGGCTTTACTGTATCATCGTCCCTTATCATGTTATTTTTACTCTAATTACAGGTTATTTTTAATAAATCCACACTTAAAAATAAATACCTACATACTCAAACGAAACAAATTATCAGTAGGTAGGTAGACAAAACAGATAATATTATTAGTGTAATTGCTGATGAAGATTTCTCACAGCTTACTTATCAGTTCTTTTATGACTATTTACAACAAAAAACCTTCCAAAACACTATCAAATTGAAATTGAGATTACAACATATTGTATTTTTTTTGCTATTTGAACAGTCTACCATGGATGCTATTTAGATTCTTGTTTTACTTGTCATTTGCTGTCTAAATCATCATTGTTTAACAACAGGTGATACAATGGTCAAGCACGTTCCTATACAAATTTAACAAAAAATTATGTTTGACTGTTTTCCAAGATACCTGCAGATTTCTTGATAAATATAAATCACTTCATCTCAAAGCCAATGGATCAATTAACAGACACACAAAAAACCAGCTTGTATTTATATTTAATTAGTGTTCTGAACATCCTGATGTGTCATCCATTTCATAGCACATATTTAATTCATAATTATACAAACTCATAAGTTGTAATGATAGTCTATGACTCAACAAGTCAACATATACTATCTAATATTGAGACAAAGTACAACACAGCAACTTTTTCACTATCTAGGTATTTGAATATGGTTATGGTTTCCCTGTTGATGTCAATGAACATGATTAAAGACAAAATTGTAAGAAGAAAGAAAATACTTTTATTTAGCACAGACTAAAAGACACACAATATAATATTAAAAAAAAAAACAAACAAGTAAAAAGAGCATTTTATTTTTCGTAATTTTTGTTATTACTTTATTTAAAACAACTACTGAATTTCGGTAGAACATTTGGTGGCTTAATTTGTTGCATTTTAACCATACTATGACGTCCTGCAAGGAATACGTCGAGTTACCAGTAACCCTGTATAAATTATACTAGGTTTACCAACAACTGGATACAGAAATATAATACATTCTTAAAAATAACATTACATTGCAATAATTACTTATGTGTACCTTATGCATATAATACCATATATCAGAAAAATATATTTATTAATCCCTGTATGTGGGAAACAACAAAGTAATCTGCTATACACAACTAATAATAAGTGAATGAAAATATTAAAAGTCTACATCTGCAAATCTGTTCACTCCTCCACTCTACATACCTACATAAATATACCTACATAGAGTTGTACTACCGTCTAGGAGTATCAGATCATAGAAAGTGGTTTTAGTAGCTGGTGGAAATATTAGCACTCAGTGCTTAGTAAGTTCTAGCATAAATTATTCTGATTTATTGTAATAAATTATGCATAAATGGTTGTTGCGTTGCACTTCTGATTCTCACATAAGCAGGGTTTCACTATTGCAGTTTTATTTACCACTAACTAAAACATGTATTTTAAATTAAAATACATGTTTTATTTGATTTTTTTTTTAACTGGTAGGCTTTAACCATCATGTAGATACCTAAGATTTGTTTCTATTTTATTTTCGTAATTATTCTTCAATTAAATCCAGAGACGCATGCAGTAATCAGTACACACCTTATTCATGATTGCTTTTTGTTCATCATCATGTAGAAATTATGATAGTGTAGAGACTTATTAATTTGAGAATTTATGAATACTAGTGGTTGCCCACTGGTCGAAACTCGACCCCCTCTACTTACCGTGTGCCTATATAGTACTTACTAATTCCATGATATTAAAAAGTATTTACTTATTCCATGCTCATGCTGTCACTTCTGTCACCTATCTATCTTCAAGTCATGAGTCCTGGTACTATGTGTGTGTGTCAAACACATGGTAGTGTGTGTAATGTTTTTTTTATTCATTTAATTTATTCTTAATGCAGGTTATACAAAAATATTAGCTTTCTGCACTCATACTCCATAGAAATTTGAACAGTGCCAAATTTCATACTCCTCATGTAATTTTCGTAAACAGGGGTACAAAGTTTTCGCTTCACATATTAATATACTTAATGATTGTGTTTTCCATACGTTGAGACTAACTAGAATTTTACAGAGAAAAATAAATCCTCTTGTATGAAGAATGTTTACAATATTTTATTTATTTTTCCTTATCAGGCAATCTATTGGATGTTTTGGGGATTCCCTAGTATTATTCAGTCATCGAGTCAGTCACGTATTTGTTAGATTAATAATAATCAATGAATCAGCATGGAATATAAATGAGGCAACTTCCCTAAATTCAGGTTTAAAAATTTTAGGCGGCATAATTATACACGTCTTTGTATTCTTTTAAAACGCAGTCTTCTCCCTTTTTAAGCGACTTCCAAAAAGGAGGAGGTTATAAGTTCTTCTGTAAGTTATTTTTTTTTAAATATTTGTTCACTGATTTCTCCATCAATTGTGGACCGATTTTGAAAATTATTTTTTGTTTGAAAGGGTATTCTCTCGAGGTGGTCTCATTGTCCCAACGGCTTAACGTGCTTTCCGAGGCACAGCAGAGGGTAAAGATGGTCCTATGGTACATACCCAAACACCTCCGTGCTTCGGAAAGCACGTTAAGCCGTAAGTCCCGGTTATTATTTGTAGATCTTTGACAGTTGTTACGGGTCGTAAGAAGCCCGAAAGTCATGACAACCAGTCTTACTAAGGGGTATCGTGTTACCCAGTAACTGGGTTGTGGAGATCAGATAGGCAGTCGCTCCATGTAAAATACTGGTCTTCAGCTGCATCCGGTTAGACTGGAAGCCGACCCCAAACATGGTTGGGAAAAGGCTGGGCAGATGACTTCTACAGCTACACCAAATTACTCAAAACCAAAGCGTTCGGTCGAGTTGATTGATCGTGTCGTTATCACAACACGACTATCGAGGTTATTGACCTAGGTATTATTTTAGGAACTCAGATAAAACGCGAGTGCGAATGCCATCAAATAAAACGCGTTTTGTTCGTATCTTCCACATCAATTGGCAATACCGTTCAACTACTTCAAAACACATAAAGAACAAAAGATTTGTTTCATATTTATTTGCAAAGATAGATTAGATACTAGCTGTTCGTCTGCATCTTTGGAAAGGAAGAAAAATTTATTATTTTGCACAAACAAGACGCAAGTATCTTACTTTGCACGTAGAACTTCAACCCCCCCCTCCATACCTTTATAAAGGGAAGTTTTGAAAAATTAATCATTACGATTTTTATTATATACCTAGTTTAGTATGCGTGCGAATTTTCAAGTTTCTAAACCAAAGGAATCAGATTTTTCATTCAGACTGTATTACACCTTTTCACCCAGTTAGAGGTAGATATTTGAAAAATACTTAGTGTCGCCGCACACGGGCTTCACGCCACAGCCACAAACGCCGCCACGAGAAGCTAGTTTACGTATAGTACTCGTATACGTAGCGTGTGGCGGCCACCGGCGTCAACCGTGTGCGGCGAGTCCATATAAAATGTATGAAAACTACAGGAAATATGCCGGTGGCGTCGTTTTGTGGTTGGTGGCCGGTGGCCCGTGTGTTTGGGGACCCTAAAACAGCCATTCTTATTCTTTTGTCAAGATTAATAATACCAAGTTTCAAATTAAGCGGACCGCTCGTTAAGAACTTCCATACAAACTTTAACACCCCCGAGACGCTATTGGGGGTAGTTTTGAAAACGAATAATGTCAAAACTTATTACTTATTTAAGTACATATTCGTTCCAGTAAACCCAACAAAATTTCTCATACAAAATAATTCCCCCTTTTTCACCCCTTTAGAGGTACAATTTCCTAAAATCGTTTCTTAGTGAACGGCACAAAAGTAACCTACTGTGCAAAATTAGAATTTCTACCCTAAGCGGTACCCTAAGCACCCAGCCCAGGGTGACGATGTGGTCAGAACACAAACCTGCAATATGTATGGATTTATCCGCAAAACTAAATACCACATATCAACGTAATACGGGCGAATGTAACAAATCATGTATTCATTTAGCGAAATGAGAGAAAAAAATAACAATTATTGCTTGCGTGGAATGACTGCGAACAAAAATGTAGACAGGTATGCAATGCGAGTAGGTACGTCGGTAACATCCCAGCTCCTGATGCACTCGATGGTGGGTGGATAGGGTGGTAACAGGCTGAAGGGCCCCCCTAAACAGGAGTGGGGACCAGAGGGCCCTTTTACGACAGAGTAGGGAACACGTTATAAATTCAGCTTACCACCTCGCGCCGGCACAGCCGCGCGAACCGGCACAGTGTACAGACGTGCGGTGCCCCAGAAGTCAGAATGGAACGGTGTTCGCGAAACGTGGTGCGTAAATGCATCTATCAGCGCCAGTAAACAAAACGTGAAATGGTTTATGAATTTGAGACATTAATTAAATTGTATGGTGAAATTAAAATATTATGATACAACAATGTTTGGTTACAGTTGTCGCTGCCATTACGCGTCAGTTTAGATCTGATGCTGTTGAAGTCAAAACTTTTACCATTCGCACGTGAATGTATGGTAATTTAATGTAATTTTTGACTTTTGCATCGTTTCTATTTCTTAGCAGTAAGGGCGGATTTCTTATTTTAAGTTTCGCACTCGATTTTAGAAGGTGGCAAAAGATGGTGCGGGTAGTGGCCGGTCTTAAGATCCCAAAAGATTATAAATACGGAGTTACGGACTATCACCTCGCGCCGGCACAGCTGAGGCGCGCGAATCGGCACGGTGTGCTGACGCTGTCTAAAATGATGGGGCTTTACAAAGAGGGTTGTTGGATTATTCTTTACAACGAAATAAATACGATCATTGCCGCACTAGTTAGCGCGAAGTGCAGACGCTCTTTAGAATGACGAATTCGCGTTTTGATGTATCTAATCGATACTGGGAGGTTGTAGGGTGGTGTAGGGGTGACCAGTACCTACCCCTTAGTGACGCCGTAAAGGCGGGCTACTACGTCAGTCTGATAGCGAGTGCAGACTGCACTTTACACGATTAAAATATTGATTACTAGAATTACTTAATTAAATAATGTTCAGTAATTCGGTGAAGCGTTCATACCAGGATTTCCACAATTCATTAAAATTTCTCTAGTAGGGAATTTTCAGTAATTACAATTAACCAAATGAAGTTCGATGAAGCGTTCTTAAACGATACTTGTACAGATTAATTCAATTCGAAACTTACTAATACTGATTTTATAGTCAGGTTCTACATATAACATGGCGCCTGTAATCCCCGAAGGGGGATAGGTAGAGCCGTACCAATAGTACACCCACATTTTGCCAGTTATGTTAAGTTCCATGTAATTGGGTAAGTTCTTTATAATAGGGTAACCTAAAAAACAGGCCAAGTGCGAGTCGGACTCGTGCACGAAGGGTTAGGGGTATCTATAAATAATCAGGTTTTTTGTATGGGAACCCTAAAAATAAATAATTAAATTAAAATAAAACAAATATTTAAGGGGGGCTCCCATACAACAAACGTGATTTTTTTGCCGATTTGATAGATAAAGGTACGGAACCTTTCGTGCGCGAGTTCGACTCGCACTTGGCCGGTTTTTTTTAGTATTTGTTGTTATAGCGGCAACAGAAATACATCATCTGTGAAAATTTGAACTGTCTAACTATCACGGTTCATGAGATACCGCCTGGTGACAAACGGACAGACAGACAGACGGCTCGCGGCGGAGCCTTAGTAATAGGGTTCCCGTTTTACCCTTTCGGTACGGAACCCTAAAAATGGGATCTCGAATTACATCAAGATTAATTAATCCGCGAGCAAGAATTTCAACTGACGGGCGGTCAGTCGGTAACACGATTTGAATTACAGGACCTCACCCCCTTGCAATTTAATCGCATCATACGCTTTCACACATCCTTTGTTAATATTTGTTTACCAGGTGTTTGATCGTGGCGGTCAATGGGGAGCGATGTTTAGTTGTGTATATGTTTTTTTAGATTCGCATATTTTTCACCTGACATGATAATTTTGTTCGGGATTCGTTTGGTATCAACTGGTATTAGATCAACTTCTGCCCGGTTTATTAGGTTTTTAAGAGTTAATCTATTTTATTGGCAGATTGCACTCATTTTGAACTCGGAACACCATGGTACAGCCAGCGTCAAAAATATAGGTACAAGCACTGGTTAACACTATCGAAGCAACTTAGAAAATTGAATTATTAATTGATTAATGACAGGCTGTCGTGCACTGTGTTCATTCTGAAGTACACTAAGTGCATCTGAGATATCACTTTAATTTTCTTATTAATTTTGATCATTGTGAACAGTCTTTTTCCCTATATTTTTGGCTTTGACTGTACAGACTAATTTATTACCGAACCTGAAAAAAGCCACGCCACGCTTTGGAATGGGCAACTTAGCTTCATCTTTTTAGCAGACCGACTCCTTTGACAATTCACAAGTTTTTTTAACGTAGCTTTTTTATCTTGTCTCCAGCCCGCCGTAGTTTTACATGGCAATGGTGTCCGAAGCGAAGGCGAATGGCGGCGAGATGGAGGCAACCACTGAGTTGCCGCCAGCGCTGGCCGAGAAGCCGGCCGGTTTGCCGCCCGGCAAGTACGCTCTCGTCGGGTGGGACATGGATACCACTGGCAGGAGGCTTATTGATGAGGTAAGGATTTTTTTTTTTTTAGCAAACTACACAAAAAGCTACAGGCTTTTTGTGTAGGTTGGTCTTCCACGGGAGCACGGCCACCGTAACTTTTTCTTCCTCAAAGTATTGTTGCCGTATTCCGGTTAGAATGGTATGTCTGTGTAATTTCAAGCATACAGGGTCAAATTAGCTAGCGAAACTAATCTAATCTAAACACGACAAAAAAAAAAGGGATGATTTTTTTTTTGTGGTCAACGACGCGACGGCTGTTAGTCTTGTTACTTGAAGTATCAGTTGAAAAAATATGTTTTCTTATGTCTTTTCTTTTATGATTTTTAGATATTTATTTATTTAACCATTTATGTACACACATACATATTAACATACAAGAAGAAAGGAACAGAAAATACGTACAAAGGTGATGCTTATTTCTAAAGAAATCTTTTCCAGCAAACCTGCGATAGGAAAGTCGATAAAGAGATGTAGACACCGTGTGTAAGAGTAGAAGAGAAAGTAGAATACATAAAATTAAAAACAATTCATTTAATAAAATTAAACAAATAATATGAGAATATACTAATATACATACATACAAACATACATACTTCTAAAATAAACATCACTAGAATATACCGATACCTATCACGCCTGTGAAGTATACACAAAAAAATACCGTTATTTTAACTGTTTTTTCAAGTGACTACACTAACTGCGGTTAATGAATCCTAACAAAATACTTATCGTTTTTTTCGTTTGACCATGTTTTGATATCGAACCCATCGTGTCTGCGTAGTTTCGCTAGCTAATTTAATTTGGCCCTGTATAAGACACTGGCTTCGTTTTTGGACGGCGGTAACCACTTATACGGTTTGCCATCCTATAAAATAAAAACAAATCGGGAAGTTGGTACGAGTATGTACAAAGAAACTTCTTGAAAACTGATTAGCGTTGCCCGACTACTCGAATAAGTAATAATGTCGATAGTAAAAGATTGAAAATATCGACATTTAATTACTAGTTTTCAAGATGGAATTGACTATCGATATTTTACTACTGGCGCCCAACACTACTACAGGTTGTTGTTTCGGGTCTGCGTGTAAATGAGAGATTCATGTTTGTTTACAAACATAAATACATGCAATAATTATAGTACTTTTATATCAGACAAGCTCTAGACGTGAAGACCTGTAATTGGCTGTCAGATTATGATACTGTTATTTCTCACCATTGTGTTTTGCTGTAAGTCTTCCAGTCTTTAAATAAATCAATAAATACCGTAAGAAAATCAATTTTTTTCATTAGGATTATCAAAGACTTGGCAATGTCAAGACAAGTCTTAGTAGTAGAATATTTTGAACGAGATGTGGAGCTTTCACCCGATATTCAAAACGAATTAAATTAGGAATGCGCTCGTAACATGATTGGGTTATAATAATTATTCATTTTTGATTTTTTTGGAGGCTCGTGGTGTTCTTTGTTAAAGCAATTTGGATCTTCTGAATGCATTTTCTTTTCACCAAAATTGTAGCCGATTAATGGCAATAAGCCTTCCTTATTAATTATAAGAGACGCATTTTCTTAAACAGTAGTCAGGTTAAAACGTCGATAATAATATCGATATTTTGTATTAATCAAATAATCAGTAACTTTTATTATTATTCTATATTCATACTAGTTTTACAAGTAAAATACATTCTACAAGAACCTAGATTTCATAAAAAATATACCTGAAAATATGCACAATTATATATTTCGACTGCCTCGTTGGTCTAGTGGTAGCCAGCGCTACTGATGAGCACGAGGTCCAGGGTTCGATTCCCAGGTCGGGCAAAGTGATATTGGGTTTTTCCACTAGGAATTTCTCAGTAGCACCTCGGGAGTTTAGATTTGTGCCCGGTTGATGGCAATAGGTTCGCCCCCTATTTATTACATGGGACTTAAACATAACTGGCGAAACGTGGGTGTAATAAAGGTATAACTTTGCCTAGCCTTTCGAGGCTTACAGGCGTTATGTTGTTATAAATAAATAATTTATTGAGGTACATAAAGATTTTGTAGTACATAAGGGACTTAAAAAGTACCTATGCATTATTATAAAATGGTGTAGGTACATCGAATCGTTGGGTGAATCGCTGCTCTCCTAGCTAGATTACTGAGTAATCTGTATTTAGGAAAGACAAATATTATTATATCTTTTAATGTATATTTTACAAATAGTGCATCTGTCAAACACGATAGCGTATGCAAATTTGGCGGCTGTATATCAAAGTCAGGTTGGCAGAACGGCTTTCACAGGGCAGTAACGTCAACCTGTGAGACCCAGTTCTAGCCCTACCACTGGCTTTATGCATTTTTACCAAATTTTTCTACCTAACTCTTAGCTGGGTAAAAAATTTCACTTTTTGAAAATTATTTTCTTTTTATGTTATCTTGCAACGCTGTAACGGTTACAGGCGCTGAAACAACCATATTAGGCACTATTTTAGGTAGGTTTTCAGGCAGATTTTTCCTTATTATTAGCTCTAACGAATGGTTTTTCAGTTTGGGAAAAGGCCTGATTAATTCCTTAAATAAATGATAAATGATAAATGATAAATGATTTATTTCTGTAAGTAGGTTTGTACAAACACTTTTACACGTCAATCATATTAAAAAAAACTAGATGAGGTCGGCGTTTCGTATCCGACTACTCTGAGAAGAAAGGCCGAAACAAACTCAGAGGTCACAGTCTCTTTTTAAAGTCCAGACATAATCTTGGTCAGATCATGTGAAGACCATGTAGATTGGTGCCTGAAATGATCTTTTGACGAAAGAACCACACAGGTTGAGGGGACCTGTCCAGTCAGTGCACGCATTTGTCAGTAGTCGTGCAGCTCAACTAAGAACTTAAGGAGCTCAACGATTCAACGAACAATACCAAAGAAAGGACATTTGGGTAGGCCGCATAAAATCACTCAAACTGCCAGACTATGATAAAAACTAAATGAGAAAAAAAAGGAAAATGAACAAAAACCCACATAGTCTTCACATTTACAATACTTAAAACAATATAATACTTAACAAAGTAAATATTCATGTCATTGTAT
The DNA here is from genome assembly GCA_963921375.1 of Tiliacea citrago. Lineage (NCBI taxonomy): Eukaryota > Metazoa > Arthropoda > Insecta > Lepidoptera > Noctuidae > Tiliacea > Tiliacea citrago. The sequence continues at coordinate 11,932,501 of OY992804.1, forward strand.
ATATAAAATTAATCACTGTCAATGTGTATATAAAATACGGATATAATCTTGGTCAGATCATTTGAGAACCATGTAGATTGGTGTCTGACATGGTCTTTTGACGAAAGAACCACACAGATTTGAGTGGACCTGTCCAGTCAGTGCACGCATTTGTCAGTTATCGTGCAGCTCAACTCAAAACTTAAGGAGCTCAGCGATTCGACGAACAATACCAAAGAAAGGACAATTGGTTAGGCCGCATAAAGTACTCAAACCGCCAGACCTGCATTAAAAATTTTTTTGATTGAGAATAAAAATAAAAAAACAATTCACATAGTCCTCACATTCATAATAATTAAAATAATATAATACTTTACAAAGTAAATATTCATGTCATAGTTTAGGTATTTAAAAATTTCAATCAAAAAATAGTATAAATAGTTGGCAAAAAAAATCGAATCAAGAGTAAATTGGAGCAGCTCAATCCCAAGCCTTTTTGGGATTGCTTAAAGATATTTCTTGGGTTTTTTTTCCACCTGGCCCCCCTTTATTTGAACTATAGTTTTAACTTTAGTTATATCAAAGCCAGCTTGTTGTAATTCTATTGACATCGAATCGGTTCACTAACGAAAAATAAAAAAAAATTGTTCCAACATAGTAAAACCTGTACCATTATATTAACGTATTTATTTCTCTCCAACCATTCTAGCATATTTTTTTTTACTGAGACATTTCTAGTTCAAAATACTCTCGCACAGCGCTCTTTGCAATTGCCATACAAACTGTGGATGGAAACATTGGAACGGCTGTGCCCGTAGCTTCGCCTGCGTAAAGATGAGGAGCAATCCCACGTGTACTCCCGGAATTAAAAGATTAAATGTCATTCTTTAACCTAGCCGAGGTCATGGTCTACCTGTGTGCCAAATTTCGTTCAGCGTGAAAAGAAAACCGAGTTACTTTCGCTTTATAATAGGTATTAATATGGATGATTATGACGCTTAATATAATTTTCTAAAAACAGACACCACGCTTTTCCCTTCTGCCAGGGTTACGAGCCTGTCCGAAAGGGATATCGTGACCCTGGCACACAGGCATTTGATGGACCACGGGTGGGTTTTAGTAAGTATGACACGCCCTCCCGCTCCGCCCAGAGCGGGAGAAGTTATTTGATAATATGCCACACAAAAAAAAAAATGCTTTTCCCTTGCATTTTCAAGCTTTTACATAACAGAATTATTTCCAATTGTTTTAGATATGCCAGATTGCCGCATACACTCCGAAGCAATCGTACTCCCAGTACATTATGCCCTACGGCGACCTCAACCCGGGCGCGCGCCGCCGTCATAATGTCCGTGTGGTCACTGTGGGACGCTACCGTATGCTCAAAGACACTAATACTCATAAGGTAAGCATTATTATTATTTTAGGAGAAAAATACTATTCTTTACGACATCCGGGCGCATCCTGCTAGTCAACCCGGCTAGTAACTTGTTGATTGGCTGTTTTGCATTAGAACGTTAGCTATTATCATACGAACACTGGTATTATAAAATTTTGCAGAGACTGATAGATACTACGCCGTATTCAGTCATACACAAAATACATTTTTAAACAATCCAAAGGATGCAAAGCTACTATTTGTTTAAAGTGCGCGCGAGCCTCCGTAGGACGATTCTTGAATAACCGAAGCTAGATGGCGGGTCTATTACTGAACTTCCCTTAATATCTCAACCAAGGGGGCGTAACTAGTCTACGTTATGTATCTAAACGCACTGCTTATTTTCAGTACAAGGTAATATTATTGTATGAGACTTGTTCCAAATCGAAATAAAAAAAGTTTTTTTTTTACTAATTTTTTTGCTAATCTTCCTCAAATCAAAATCAGTGCAAAACTGATAAATGATGATGACGAATTAATTCGAAAAACTGTTTAAAAAAAAAGACTTACGTGTCAAAAATAACATATGTTTTAATATGTTGAGTTTGGTGTTTCCTACTCTGAGAAGAAAGACCGAAACAAACAGGTCACAGTCTCTTTTAAAGTCATACATCTTGGTCACGCCATTATATGAGGACCATTCAGATTAGTGTCCGAGATATCCGGTATTTTGAGGAAACTTGAGTCACCCTGTCCAGTCTGCAAACTTGACATCTCCTTGAACCTCATCTTTTTCTACAGATATTGAAAACAAAGTCAGAGATATCGGCTCTGTCTGACTTCCTGGACTGGCTGGAGAAAGAGAAGGGTGATGGCAGCGTGATCCTCATCTACCACGAGCCCCGTCGTCTTAGCCCCACCATGCTTCTGGAAGCACTGACTAGGTAAGATGAAAGATCTTGTTCATTCTACAGGATCAAATTAAATTTGACCTTGTATAATAATCCGTGATGTATGAACGTAGCGATTCACCTGCAGAAAATTCCGCTCATATGTTTTCCATGAAAATGATTGAAATCGTTTTCGGCCTGATGTGACATGGGTAATTTGAAAAGCATGGTAGGCGTAAATTCGACTATCTTCCTGTCGCGTTATTTCCGAAGATATGTTTCTACACTTGTAGGTAAACACACGACCTCATTTCTGCCTGATATGTAATGGTAATCTAAAAAGCTGTTCAAGATTAATCACGCCGACCGTCGCGTATTTTTCGTAGAAGTCTCGCGAGAACTTGGTTTTAGATTGTTTGATAGTTCGAGATTAATAACTAAATTATGTCGCTCATAAACTAAAACGATTCTTGATGCTTGTTCTCTAATAAAATACTCCGAAAAAGTCAGTTCGCCCCCCCAAAAAGACTGTAAATCAATAAATAACTAAACAGGATTACACTATTTCATCATCTGAACAAAACTAATAGCCTGTTACGACATCTTTGGGACATCATAAACAATTCAGTATTCAAAGTACGCGCCGCTTTGTACGTACGTACTTACATTAAACGTCGCTTTAGTCACCATAAAATGTCCCGTTTTGATGGACAGATGGCGTTTATTAGTTCTGAGAGGGCAGTCAGGGGCACGACGACAGTGCGGAGCGATTCTGCGATTTGATCCGTAGAATAATTTCTATGAAAACAGTTGTATGGAAACACGTTGTGCGATAAGTCGCACCTTTCTGAACCTTAAAGTTAGAGTACATAAAGCATTTAGCATCCATAAACGCATCTATTTTTTGCATTAAAAACTCATAGATCGCAGGATAACGAAAATTGACTTAACCTTAAAATAGCCAATTTTAAAGGCACTGTACAGCACGGTTTTTGGCGTTTTTGAAGTTATTTTTCTGCAGAGCTAGACTAGTATTAAAATTGACAGTTTTTTTTTTTAAATTCTATTAGAAATACACTGATTTATTTAATTATTGTTTGTGTTAATGCTGTTAAAGTCGCTTAAAAAATGTAAAATCAGTGTCGTGGAGTTGATGTGGGGAGTGCAGCAGTTTACTCTCCCGGTTTATTCTATTGAGAATCAAGAAACCTAACAATACTACAATAAGGGGAAGAGCTGCTCAATTCTACGCGTATGATTTGTGGTACTTCCGCATACTTTTAGAGAACTGAAATGGTATAAAATTGTTTATTCTGTAAATAGGATATCGGAATCACTTTTACACGTCTCATTTAAATAAAATAAGCTAGATGGAGTCGACATTTCCTATTTGACTATCCCCGAGTACAAGTGGCGAAACTAATTCAGGGGTCAAGATCCCTTTTAAAGATCTTAGACATGTTTGAAAAGCAACAGTCGTTCTGCAACTTCCCCAAATGAATTGGGGTAAAGACAGGAGGATGATGCTAAAATCGTTAAAATATCAGAACAGGCGAATACTCGAACATTCCGAATATTCGGGTATTGTAATAATACCTATTACTGAGTCATTTTAATAGGTAACATTTGACGTTTGTAAGTTTAGTGAAAGCAAATCGTAAAATTACTCGTATCAGTCATTATTACAATAAATTTGTAATCGTAATTGAAAAAAGTTAAGCAATTGTGCAGTTCTAACAAAACGAAAAACATATATTATTTAAATGCCCGCCGTTACAAGGTTACGTTGTTGAATTTTGATGAATTGTCAAATGTTACCTATTAAAATGACTACCATTTTAATCCCTATCATGGACTGAATTCAATAGTAAAACAAGTTAATTTGTTGCTTGAGTTAGTAACGCATTCTCGTTTTAAATGTGTCGTTTTGCCAGTACTGAATTCAGTCTGCGAAGAATGGTGCGATACTATCATGTACGTACTGTCTGTTCAAAAAGTTTATCTTGATAGTGTAAACAAACCCTGTTCAGGTAAACTTTTGCGCACACGCTCACTACAGGAAAATAGTAATACTATCTGTATTTAGAAGGTTTCAATTCAAATTTTCTTACGTTTTTGATGATGATATAATGATTGTTGATTTAATGGTTTGAATGATTATAATTCTGTAAATAGATATTTGTTATACTCGCGAATCATATTTTGATCAAGATACAACCTGACACTGACCTGCAAATAGCAAAAAACGTAAGAAAATATGAATTTCGCAGGCTACCACTGCGGATTGGGCACGCTACAATTGTGGCGATAAGTCCCCTCTTTGAGGAGTGGCTAGAGAGGCACCATGGCGTCCTCACCTTCCGCCTGACGCAGGTCCTCACCGGACACGGTGGTTTCGGGAGGTTCCTGTTCAGGATAAAGCGGGAGGAAACGCCTGGGTGTCACTACTGTGTAGATCGCTCGGAGGACACGGTGGAGCATACGGTAGAGGTCTGCCCGGCTTGGGCGGAGCACCGCCGTGTCCTCACGGAGGCGATCGGCGATCTCTCGCGTCCGGCCCTGGTTCAGGCCATGGTTCAGAGCGAGAGTGCATGGGAGGCCGTCACCTCCTTCTGCGAAGCAGTAATGCCCGCGAAGAAGGAGGCGGAACGCGTGAGGGAGAGGCAAAATTCGCACCCTCGCGCCCTTAGTTGCCGCAGGGGACGCCCCGGGCATCGGCAGTCGCAGGCCGATTCCCGGCTACCGTAGGCGCAGGCTTGCGGTCGGTTAGCGATTGGTAGCTCGCCGTCCGATAAGGACCAGACCCAGGTCGACGGCTCGTTGTGTTCCACGCGCGCCTCAAAGAGATGTCAGCACCAACTGACGGGGTCCTATAGGGCCAATACCTGCCATGGTTGCGAGTTTGCCCGAAAGGGATATCGTGACCCTGGCACACAGGCAACGGAACGAACACGGGTGGGTTTTAGTCAGTAAAAGTCTGACACGCCCTCCTGCTCCGCCCAGAGCGGGAGAAGTTATTTGATAATTTCACACTAAAAAAAAAAGCTACCACTACGGATCCACCTTAATATCTTAGCACTTTATCCAACAATATTGTTGTATTAATAACATTATTAAATTGTAATAGAATAATCCTCGACGAAAATTCAGATTATAAAATTAACCTCAATTTATTGTCAAAAGAAAAACATATTTAGGGCAATTTAAAATTAGAATTTCGGGCTTTAGTATTCAAATCCTCTAGCTCGGTGACTGAGGCAGTCAGCCTCGTTATTATCTTGCTGACTGGCTTTTATTTTCACCACGACAAAGAGTATTCTTAAGTAATTCGTGTCGAGACGATAGAAAAAAACAGGCCAAGTGCGAGTCGGACTCGCGCACGAAGGGTTCTGTACCATTATCTATAAAAATGGCAAAAAAAACCACGTTTGTTGTATGGGAGCCCCCTTAAATATTTGTTTTATTTTAATTTAATTATTTATTTTTAAAGTGAATATATTATAACTAAATATTCTGTGAATATTTCAAGAATCTACCTGTTGCCGTTATCAATATCGAGCAAAAACGAGCAAAAAAATAACGTTTGTTGGTGGTGGTGATTTTTTTGCCCTTAAATATTGATTTTATTCTGTTTTTTTTTTGTATTTGTTGTTATAGCGGCAACAGAAATACATCATCTGGGAAAATTACAACTGTCTAGCTATTACGGTTCATGAGATACAGCCTGGTGACAGACGGACAGACAGACAGACAGACGGCGGAGCCTTAGTAATAGGGTTCCCGTTTTACCCTTTGGGTACGGAACCCTAAAAATGTACGCTGATAAATTTTATCCTTTTTGATAGGTACAAGCTTCTCGACCGCTTCAAGTCAATAGTAGCCGGCTTTGCGGACAGCTATGCGCTCGCCGCAGACAAATGCAAGGCCACAGTAAAGTCTGTGTCCCTGCGTGTGTTGGCGCGAGTGTTGCTCGACGCAGACTCACTCTCTGTGGACAGCGCGCACGAACGAGCCACCGCTGCCTACAGGATTGTTGAGCATCTTGCACAGGGTAAGAATAACCTCATCATCAAGCAGTCATTCAATTCATAAATGCAAGGACACGGTAAAGTCTGTTGCACAGGTTAAGAGACCTCTCATTATGGTCTTATATCAATCTACTAGCAGGCCAGCCAGGCCGCAGCCCAGCAGGCTGTGGTGGGGGTGGCAGGTTTATCTCTCCAATCAGGCCATTTAACTGTACAAGTATAGCTCGTTTTGAAGCCCCTTTACTTTTTAATCTTACCTCAAAATTCAAATGGAAACGTTGTAGTCTTCCATACAAAGTAATATTTTTTGTAATCCTTCCATGCAATTTTAAAAAGTTCAAGTGGGGTGGCTGTTCCACCTTTTAATAGGATTCTGTTATACATCTGAAAGCGATTTGTGTAACAGTGATAAAATGATCCTCAAAAAAGTACAATGTTCCGTATTATAAAAGCCTATTGATATTAGTTTTCCTTAACTTCTAAAAATAGAATGTAATGTATGTCAATGTCCCATTTTCCTTTTCATTTTGATTGACGAGTCTTGTTACATTTCGCTAACCTTCTAACTTGGCGTGTGATAGCTATGACATAGGGCTTGTCTCAAACCTTGTTCCCAGTAGCGGGCTAACACAAATATGTCCTCGCATTATCTCAAGTTAATTTATTTTCTCGGGAAGACTTACAGCTAAAAGTGACATAGTTCTAATGCTAACATGACAGCACAAATAACTTGCCTTGTTCTTTTTGACTTGATACAAACAGCTGTGCTGCTTGGGAGTTTGTTGCGCCACTTCTTCTTCCCAGCTAAAGCACTAGGAAGTGAAGGGTGGGCGTTTTTAGAGGACTGTCTCATGTAATTTTTGACGTTAGAAAAGTGCTGATTCTCAGCCTAGTTTGAATAAATGACTTTGATTTTATTGATTTTGATGCAGCAGCTTAATTTTAGAGAGAGTCTTGTAGAAGTATCAAAATACTTCTACACGACATATTTCTCGTCACAAACGAGTGTATTGATGCTTGAATTGCTGTGGCTGGGAAAAGCAGAATGATGAAATACATAGAAATGTTTTGACGGGATGTCAACTTTTAATTTATGTTCAACAAAATTGCCAGTCAACGTGGCAATACTGCCAGCCCTTTGGGCACTTTTTCTGTTACGGACGAATTTTTCATGCCCCTTTTAGAAGGTTTAAGTCCGTATTTTTCGAGCACCACGCAGTTAGCACAGGTCTTTCGAAGCTGCTAACTTGGTTTTACACTATTTGTATCTATCCTAGCAACATTCCAAAAACTCAGTACAGTGAATTTTTTTGCGACCTAACGAAATTTTTGTGTCTACGTTGACTGAAGTTTAAAATATGTATGTAGCTGTAAATAAAAAGAGTTTTAAGAACTTTCTCTTCTCGTTACCAGGCGAACAGCAGGAAGTAGGAGCGGGCGGCGAAGGCGCTTCCGCCAGTAAGGACATGGTGGAGACAGCGCGCGCGTGGGCCCGCCCCGTGCACACCGAGCTCGAGGCGCTCGCTAGTCTTAAGAAACTGCTGGAGAGGTGAGCTTACAAAGTTATTGTTTTAAGACCTTTTTTCATTGAAAACACACAAGAGATGGACTGATGACATCACTGAAACGGCAGGGTAGTTTTGGTGTAGTTGCCAGAGACAGAGGTTTTCGACGCTAAAGGCGGTCCGGACTAGGATAAATAACAATACTAACACATTTTTTTTTATTAAACATAGTGCAATACTAACACATTCAACAAATACATAAATTAATCGGTTGAAGGACACTGAACGAGACACAATAGAATTTTTATTGTTACTTGTGGTCGCTCGATGATGTTTAGCAACTGTCGTTGAACTTCTATCCCAATAAATACAGGGCTGTAATTTGTGAATGGTTATCTGACCTAACCTATTTCTTCTCATTCTTAGACAGAACACGTTCCGGCCAGTATTCGCTCCACTGCTTCGCTCTGCGCGGCCTGAGCGCAAACGCGTCACACAGCTGCGACGTCTGTTGGCCGACGCCGGGCTGCTGTACGACCAGCTGAGGGACGCTTGGATGGAACAGAAACTTGTTGGTAAGTTATCCAACTAGCCTTTTTAGGTTTTTGGCCATCGGGACTTTTGCTAATGCTCCGCTGTCCGTCGCATCTGTCACAGAACCTGTATATTTTGAACCATAATAGCTAGACACTTGAAACTTTCACTGTGTGCACTATTATGCACTATAACAACAAATAATAAAAATAAAAAACTTAAAAATGAAAGAAAAATGTAGTACTAAATATTGTACGGTGATACTGAATGCTTCGTGTGCGAGTCCGACTAGCACCCGCTCTTTCTTGACCATGGTGGGTTTTGCTTCTCGCATCCAGCAGATTCCTGCAGCCCTCACCAGGTCATCGGCCCACCTTGTGGGAGGCATTCCAACTCTACGTCTTGCGGTACACGGACGCCACTCCAGAACCTTTCGGCCCCATCAGCCATCTGTTCTGCGAGCCCTGCAATTCAGAAATTGGATTCCATTAATTTACTCAAATTATTTCTTTAGGCTTGGAGAAGCAAATGTCATCGCTGACCGTGTCCGCTAAGGAGGAAGACATAAAAGAACTGATTGAGATATTTGACTGCCACTTCGATCCCACTAAGGAGCCGAAGGGACCAAAACCAAGAATTCCAAGGAATAAGAATAGGGTGAGTTATTTGTAATAAGTTATTTTTATTAACATTTAAATTTTTTTCAGACGACATGGTTGGCGCAGTGGTTAAGCGATTGACTGCTGCGCTGCGTGTCGCGGGTTCGATTCCCGCACGGAACAAATATTTGTATGACCTATAAGTAGTTGTTCCGGGTCTGGCTATTTAAATGTTTGCAAACGCACCCACAATACAGAAGAAATTCCTAGTGTGGGGATACATACATTTATATCAGCAGAAGAAATTAGTTTCTGCCTAGCCCCATGGGAAGATGGCGTGAAATTATGTTATGTATGTATGTATCATGTTGCAAAGCAGAAGAGGGGTTGGATGATGCAGGTCATTGACTGTACCTATATAGGTAGGAGGGGTTTGAATGGCAATGTATCTTGCTATCTTCAGGCGTGCTATAGCCTGAAGATGGATATACAGATGATGGATTATAATAGATAATTCACCGATGGTCATAGGTCTTTTCAATCGCACGCCAGTTTGATCGATCTATGTCAGTCTGCTATCTGGCACCCTGCAAAGTTAATTCACCAATAATAAAATGATTCAAATACAAGTACCCTGACTTGCAAACTCATCACAGCCTGATTGTAAAAACGAATAAACTGCTGGTGGCATTCATTATTATTATAGCAAATTAAATTATTCAAAACATTGAGATTTTGATTGCATTTGGAAAACATTATTTAGCTTTTCAGGACAAACGACAAAAAAAAAACATTGTGATAATCTATATTTTAATAACAATATTTCCATACTTCTCACGCTAAACTATCGTAATAGACTGTCTTTATTTTTATAAATGAACTGTACTGTATGTATTCCAGGCTGCATCGTCGGCCGGCGAGACCGGTGAGGCAGAGGGCAGCACCAGCGAGTCGCAGAACAGCTCGCCACACACCTCACCCAACAAGACTAGTAGTGGTCAGTATTAACAGTGTTATTACCTATCTGCTGTGTTATTATCTTAACTGTCTCGTTGGTCTATTGGTCGCAAGCGCTACTGCCGGGCATGAGGTCCTGGGTTCGATTCCCAGGTCGGGCAGTGTCAATGGGATTTTCCATTGAGAATTTCTCAGCAGCAGCCCGGAGTCTGGATTTGTGCCCGGTTGATGGCAATAGGCTCGCCCCATATTACATGGGACTTCAAACATAACTGGCGAAATGTGGGTGTACTACAGGTACACCTCTGCCTAACCCTTCGGGGATTACAGGTGTGATGTTTGTTACGTTTATTACCTATCTATTTAGTGTCCTACTATGTAATGTCCAGTGGTAACAGCCGCGACTTACAGAGTTGTAGGTCGTAGGTTCAAACCACCATACAGGCGCTTTACTTTGTGTAAATTATTTCATCACCACTGCTCTCAAAACGGTGAAGGAAAACATCGTGAGGAAACCGGCATGTCCTAGAACCAAAAGTTCGAAGACATAGGCCCGCGTGGTGGATTACGGCCCACTCCCTCTCACCGAGAGAAGGCCTGTATCCAAGTAGTGGGAACATTATAGACTGATTATTGCTATGTAATGTCCCACTGCTGGGCAAAAACTCTCTCTCCCTTTTCCACATACGGCTGTCCACTGCCATTGCGGACCGTCATTAGCACTGTTCATTTTCACTTTCAGCGTAAGATACACAAACGAGTCTTAGCGTAAATTTACGCTTCGATCTGGTCAAAATCAGTGCATTTTTTGGGTCTTTAACGCAGAAAACCACGCCTGTAATAAAGAGGCGTAGTGACTCACAGGTCACTAGTCCTGTGTAATAGGGGGCAAGATAATATTTCAATCAACTGGGCTTAAGTCCAGACTCGAGGCTGCTGAATAGGTGTCTTTAGACTTGATCTACAGTAAAGTGAATTAATGTCTACAGAACCATATTCTTCACGCTTGGCTAGTGTATTAGTGATTGCCGTATGTTAATTTAGCATGAGGAAATTAAGAAATACTGCTTTACCTTGTAAAATCTTCCTATGAAGAAACCCCAGTGTTTTTACAATGTGTGAGAGTGACTTATTATTTGACTGGTAATCACAGTGTAAACCACAAATATTAAATCTACCCTTGTGCTGTACATGGTAAACTCCAATGAGTTTATATTGGCAATAATTTAAATGTTTAGCATAAACAGGCCATTATGGGGACTGCCGACAGAGTGAAAACTTAAAACTATGAAATAAGTGCTTTTTTTTCAAATTTATTGTAGTATCAGAAAAAAAAAAGCATAGTAACATTTGCATGTCGGTGACGCAAACCCATAAGTTTATCCCCTACCAAAAATCGCTCAAAGCGGCTAAAGTTTTCACTTAAAAAAAACCCCCTCTAAGTGATAGTCATCATTCATTCATCGTATCAGCCAAAAGACGTCCACTGTTGGACATAGGCCTCCCCCTAAGGGGGGGTGTTTGTTAGGGTTAACGGGCAATCAAAAGAACGGCCGTTCTAAAGGATTTCAATAGTATGTTTATTATCCTTTTAGTTATCTAATGGAAGGTGTGATTAACTAATATTACGTGAGACGTCTGGTCCCACGCAAGGCTAAAAGGGAATAGTAGATACAGTTGCTATACGAAGTAAGGATTAATGTCAAGTGGAAAGGCGGGCTCGGATAGTGTTGAAGTAGGGTTGATTTGCTTTTTGCTATACTCCAACAGTGTTTGCCATAATCGCCACGCTTGGCGATCGCAGTATGGTGTTAAAATGCATAGAGAATGCTGCTGCCCATTCTCTATTAAGTCCCTTAGTCGCCTTTTACGACACCCACGGGAAGAAATGGGGTGATGTTACTCTTTACGTCCGGCACTACACGGAGCCCCGGCACCACACGGAGCAGTAAGTGATATTAGATATCTGTAATCATACTATTTATATTTTTCATTCCACAGATGCGGCGGCGGTGGGTGATTCTAGTCAAAAAGCAGTACCGGCGGCACCCGAGCCTGTGGCTGCCAACTAAATATGCGTTCAACTTCACAATTTACACTTATATTAAAGCTTAGTATTTTCTACCATAGCTGTCGTTAATATACTAAGCAGCTCTCGGGTTAGCGACGCCAAGAGGACGTCTATTCTTATCAAAATTTGTTAAAAAGGCCTCTCACCAAAGTTGAATAACATACTTTGTAATCAGAGTCATTAGGTACAAAGTTGTACAAACTTAGAGCAAGCTAAATTGCTTCGTCTCTGTCACTCAAAATACCTGTGTGACACATTCGTATGAGTGTTACATATTTACGCCCGGGTATCATCGAAACAGCATAAATACATCTCTTTGCTGAGTAAAATGTCTCATAGATTACATTATCATACACTTGGCAAAATGTATTACGCAATTAATACTAAGGTATTTGCAGCATGCACTCGGAATTTGTAAAGTGTTTGCTTGTATGACATCAGCTTTGGTGTTAGGCCTATTATTTGTCACGGATTAGGGAACGAAACATTAGAATTGGTTTTCTGAGGACGCATATAGCTGTCTTTCTTCGTAGACATTGCTTAGGATAACAGCTTCAGACCAATTATATGTACGGTCGTGCGTCAAATTATGGCACAGTAAAAACTAACATCTAGAGATAAACAGTCTCCTAATCCGTGCAAATTATTATTTGCAATTAAAATAAAATATATAAGGCAGATCGCAGATGTAAGTGAATCGACACGTCTTTGCTGATATTAAGGAATGTGCAATTTTTTTGTCAATTTAGGCCTGCTAAAGGTAATCACATTTATAAACGACCAAATTTTTTACGTCGTCATCAATTTGTTCACTTGGAATCGACGGGGTTTATAGGAGACCTATATTCGTAATTATCCTTTCACTGCGTTGGTTTTTTTAGAACCATTTTGTCGCTAATTCGAAAGCTTATACATCGGAGCCATAGAGATGTGACAAAACATTTATTCGTATTATACAACTAGTTTTAAGTCTCCTTTGGAATTGAGAGATATTTGTTTTGCATGTAACGCGATGGACATTTTTTTTCAAGCGCCCACTTTTTTCCCCTTTTGCTTACGCATAAAGATTTTTTTTTCTATATATAGATGGTAATGTAGATGAGTGCCTTAGCAACTCAGTGTAATAAGATAAAAATTATATCCCATAATAATATTTTGGCCTTACATGTACATTGTTGTTCGCAATGTCATATACGCATATTTTTTAAGGTCGAGTTATTTTAAAATATTGCAATTATGTTACGCGGTAAAGACGAAAAGAAAACTTTTATACATTTTTAAAATAATAATAAATTAGCGGTTTTAACAAAGGCTTCGTACGAAGCAATATTTATTTTGATTAGACCTTGCGAGTGCGATATTGTGGAATTTTGTACAATGCGGACTTATGGAGTACAATATAGTACTTGTTTTATTTATTCAAAGATACATTTTATTTATTTCGTGTGTGCAATCACAGGAACGGATGGACTGATATTTACATCCGATATTTAAAATAAATATATTTATTTTTTGTTTCTTTCTTTTTGCATTAGTTATGCTGGCTATTGCTGTAATAATTTTTTGCTGACTCAATTACGTCACTTTTTCGTTTGCCATAGAACGTTTCGATAAATAAGTTTTTTTTTGTTCACCATACAATAAGCAAAGTAATGGAAAAAGTGTGTACCTATTAACTTACCTCTAATTTAGTTAGTTTTAACATAGACTGTACATATAATTTAATTTCTTATTTTGTTCAGATCTCTAATAAATATGTAAGTCTATTTTGTTTTTTATTTTTTTATTTTGTATGTTTTAGTTGTAAGCAATACTTGATGAATCGAAGAGTAGAGCACACTAGTGCCGAGAGGTCAGTTCCGATGCTGAAGGGGGTACATTTAAACACAAAAATTAAAAGAATTATATTTATTTAAATAGTAACCACATCATCAGTTGACTTAGACCAACCTTCAGCTAAATGCTCCCTTACTGCTTTGTCCAGAATTACCTGAAAATATATTGACGTCAGAATGGTGTAAGTTGAGACGGAACCACCAAAGCCTGGATGCTACTTCATAACTGTGACTACACAAAATAAATATTACTATAACTATTTATTTCATGCTGTAAATAATATTTTATTTAGTTTGGTGATGTCTGATTGAATTCCTCCCTAGGTTTCTAATTCCTCGACAGGGTTGCGAGTTAGTCCAAAAGGGATATCGTGGCCCTGGCACACAGGCAACGGAAGGAACATGTGTGGGTTTTAGTCAGTAAAAGTCTGACACCCTCCCGCTACGACCAGAGCGGGAGAAGTTAATTGATAAAAAAAAAAGGGTGAAAAGTTCACTCATCTTCCATAGAAAAGGGAGGATCCTCCGAACAGGCGGGTATTGTGTCCGGTTGGCAACTGCCCGACTTTTGATGTCAGGACGTTGTACATACGCTAGTCGCGCGGTAAACTCTGCCTGCGCGATGCACGATTTTGCGTGACGTTAGTGATGCGTAGTTCGCATGTGGCGATGTAAATAAATGCCGCCACACTATTTTGTTAATTATTTGTATGTACGTGTTTCTGTGACAAATAAACTATTTCTTTTTCTTTCTTGAGGCCGGCTGTACCCAATATGAGTAGTTTTTTTTTTAACCAGGCGATAGATATACTCTGTTCCTCAGGCAGTGAGAGAGTAGCCTCCCATTTTTTTATTATTGTAAAAAAATATATACCAACGGAGAAACTGTTGTTATAATATAGAAGAAAGTCCTACGTTTCCACGAAACTAGAACAACTTATTTGAAGTGACTGGTCTGTGCGCCTACGCAACCTAATGGTTTTACGGACCTTTGACCACCGGTATATACATAGAATGGGTGAGTTTACAAGAATCTTTTCTCCTTATCTGCTTAGCCCATATTTTTTTTCACAATTACGGTTGTTTCCGACTGGAGGTGATCTGCTTAGCCCATATTTTTTTTCACAATTACGGTTGTTTCCGACTGGAGGTGAGATGTCATTATGAACTTACTTCAATATCTTTACATCCCTGCATAGCTCGACTCAAGACTGTATCAAAATAATCCATGTGTAACCGGTGGGACATTTCTATTAATCCAATGGCTCCTGTAACAAAATACACAATGAATGTTGAAGAGAGATCCAGTTATACTAATGCAAAAACTACATAGATCAGCCCCACTTTTTGTAGAATGTATGGTCAGCAGTGAAAATTACCTAAAATAGAGACAATAATCCTAATATATTTCACTGAGATGTTTGTGTACGTTACCCCAGCAGGAAAGTGTCTCCTAGAGTTATATGAGTGGAACATTTAATTGGTGCCTTAGCTGCTGTAAATGTGCCCCCACATAAAAAATGTGTGCCCCCTGTCGTTTTGAAAAAAAACGGAAAAAACGATTCCTGCTGGGGTAACGTTTTTCTAGCAGGAAAATTCTAAACGAATGATCGGGGAGAGAAAAATTGTGCATGGCCAGATAGCTTATATGTGTGCCAAAATGTGCCCCCAAAAATAAAGTCTGTGCCCCTTCAGGTTTTCGAGATATTGCAATTCCTGCTGGAGTAACGTTTTGCAGAATCGTATATCTCTAAAACCATTGCATGTGCCCCTGTAGAATAAACATACACGAGTAGCTCTTAATGTGTGCCCCTTAGTGCCCCAATTAGATTTAAGAAAATATTTGTAGTTTTCAAGTTATCGCCGTTTTATGAAAACCCGAAAAAACATCGCAGCGCCTAAATGAGAGAAGGTATAAGTTCGCTGAAAATTGTATTTGGTCCTTCTTGACGCTAATAATAACCATACAAAGTTTCAAAACTGTTCATGCATGCGTTTTTGAATAATCTTGCTGAAAGTCAAAACGATGGTGTCATAACTTTGACGGCAAAATACAAGGAACCGGCTCAATCCCAGATGTGTAGGTGTAAACCAAAATATTGTGCCTTTAGTCAAAAATATATGGTGAAAATATTCAGCTTGGAATGTTTCGCATTAAATAAATATTAACAAAAAACCAAAATATGTAAACAACGGCTGGTTATCCGACCAAATTCGAATGACTACTAAAAAGCGATGGATTCATACATATCGATGACCTTCTTTATTGGACGTATTATACCTGAGCTCTTGTCCGTACAGTCACGTTCAAAAGTTTTGGGGGCTAATTAAAAATATATATTAAATGCGCCTTGTGACCATTCAACCTCTTTCAACCAACTTAAAAAAAAAAGTAAACAAACAGTATCACTGCAACCGCGTGACTCAACGTAACAGTGTCCTTGGCGTCATAACTGCAACTGTTTGTTTATCAATACCAAGTAATAATCCAAACGCACTTCCTAGTCAATAAACACTTCGTACCTATTATTCTTAATAGAGCGACGTTACACGTTACTGTCTCTGTCACACTAATACCGTACGCGTACTAGCTGTCTCACTTTCTCCAAGCTAGACAAGGCGACTCTTTGCGACACAACGTCAGCGGATGGCGCGGGGCCAGAGATATATAAAAAAAGAAATCTTCTATTATGATGAAAAACTTAATGTTACTTTATCTAAACCTACGGCTTATCAATAATCTTTTATAAATATATATATAATAAAGTATAATAAGACAAATACGGGCTTTTTATTTATATACAAAAAAGAGCTACCTCTTTTTCGTAGTAGGTATTCATCACACATTTCATGAACTATATTTTTTTTAAACATCTGGACCAATCAAATTTTGGGTCAAAGACCTGGCAAATATCTGGATGTATTTCTTTCGTTCACACATAAATTACTGGATGTATTTTAATTAAATTTAGAATGGAGAAGATAGCTTACCTTGGAATAGCACTTAGGCTACTATTTATAATGTACTTAATCATGTGTAAAGTCACAGAAACAGCTAATGGAATATAATCCAATAACAACTTTATTTTATTACTTATTCTACTTCAGTTTACTCAGGCACAACACGTGTGAACCGGTTAGTGAGTATAGTAAAGAAGGTCATCGATATGTATGAATCCGTCGCTTTTTAGTAGTCATTCGAATTTGGTCGGATAACCAGCCGTTGTTTACATATTTTGGGTTTTTGTTAATATTTACTTAATGCGAAACATTCCAAGCTGAATATTTTCACCATATATTTTTGACTAAAGGCACAAGATTTTGGTTTACACCTACACATCTGGGATTGAGCCGGTTCCTTGTATTTTGCCGTAAAAGTTATGACACCATCGTTTTGACTTTTAGCAAGATTATTCAAAAACGCATGCATGAACAGTTTTGAATCTTTGTATGGTTATTATTAGCGTCAAGAAGGACCGAATACAATTTTCAGCTAACTTATACCTTCTCTCATTTAGGCGCTGCGATGTTTTTTCGGGTTTTCATAAAACCGCGATAACTTGAAAACTACAAATATTTTCTTAAATCTAATTGGGGCACTAAGGGGCACACATTAAGAGCTACTCGTGTATGTTTATTCTACAGGGCCACATGCAATGGTTTTAGAGATATACGATTCTGCAAAACGTTACTCCAGCAGGAAATGCAATATCTCGAAAACCTGAAGGGGCACAGATTTTATTTTTGGGGGCACATTTTGGCACACATATAAGCTATCTGGCCATGCATAATTTTTCTCTCTCCGATCATTCGTTTAGAATTTTCCTGCTAGAAAAACGTTACCCCAGCAGGAATCGTTTTTTCCGTTTTTTTCCAAAACGACAGGGGGCACACATTTTTTATGTGGGGGACATTTACAGCAGCTAAGGCACCAATTAAATGTTCCACTCATATAACTCTAGGAGACACTTTCCTGCTGGGGTAACGTACACGAGATGTTCGGCAGAGCTTTTGCAAGTGCAAATATTAAAACTACATTAGATACATTAGAAACTACTCTTCTAAAGATGAGAGTATTTAGTAGAATAACTCACGAAATTATTTAATTGCAGCAGATCATCTGATTGGATAAGAAACCGAGAAAAACGAGTGTGCTTTAGCCCACACGACCGAAGTAAAACTTACAAATAGTAATACTAATTATACTTACTTACAATAATAGGCCTGCACTGTGTTTTAGATATACGAAACGCAACTGGCTATGAGAGAAAGAAAATGTGTGCTCGCACATCTCTCTCCCCGCACTGGGCTCGTGGAGGATTACGGATTTACGGCCCACGCCCTTTCACACAGAGGCCTGTGTCCCAGCAGTGGGAACATTATAGGCTGATTATGTAACTCTCTCTTGCCCCTACAGTAATATACGAGACGTAACTCTCTCTTTCTATCTTCACTAACTTATATCTCCCTCTCAACTTCCGCTGGCTCACTTCCGTAACGCTTTCGTCATGCATTCATCAGCTTACTCACTAATTCAAGCGTGCCTAAAGAAGTTTTACTTCAAAAATATTTTGTTTGCTGACCAAACTTATAATCCTGTCAATGCAACTAACTAAAAAATAACATACAAAAGAATTGCTTCAACATCAACAAAATCTCGGTATACGAGTCCATTCTCAACTTACCAGTACTAGGCAAACTAGCGACAGTCAACACGACCCCTCCAGCCGCTTCCTCCACATGGCTGACATCCACTAAAGGCTCCGGTTCACCGTCCTTCCACGCTAAGGAAGCGCTACAAGCGATCACGTACGCCTTGATCGGTATGCCAGCGTCGATCAGCGCGAGAGTCGCCGCGTTCACGCTTGCACAATACGCGCCGCCGTCTGCCTGGTTGTAAGGAAGAATATGTTTAACTTAGGTATTACTGCTACTTAGTTACTAATGCTTTTTGAAGTGAAAGATTTTGAAGGCACGTTGAGCGATTTATGGTAGAGGAAAACTTATGGGTTCGCGTCATCGACATGCTGTAGTAGCAGTAAGTGAAGTTAAATTTACCACGTGAAAAGTTTAATTTGTATAAACTTTGCATTGTTTAAATTGTTTTAGATAATCATTATTTTTATTGAAGTGAAAACTTCTTTAAGCGCGTTGAGCGATAAGTTTTCACTTCTGTCGGCAGTCCCCATGACTGAACTCCTCTACATTAGTTGTCAAGAGCCCAGAGGCAGAGGAGCCGAGGGGAGGGGGGAGGGGCAGAGGTGTTATTGTCCAGGTGTTTGAACGTTAGAAATGGGATTTTAAAATGAAAGTACTTTGAAGCACAATGGTGACCTTTTTTAGGGTTCCGTACCCAAAGGGTAAAACTGGAACCCTATTACTAAGGTTCCGCCGTCTGTCACCAGGCTGTATCTCATGAACCGTGATAGTTAGACAGTTGAAATTTTCACAGATTATGTATTTCTGTTGCCGCTATAACAACAAATACTAAACACAGAATAAAATAAATATTTAAGGGTGCTCACATACAATAAACGTGATTTTTTTTGCTCGTTTTTACTCGATATTGATAACGGCAATAGGTAGACGCTTGAAATATTCACAGAATATTTAGTTATATAATCACTTTAAAAATAAATAATTAAATTAAAATAAAACAAATATTTAAGGGGGGCTCCCATACAACAAACGTGATTTTTTTGTCGTTTTCATAGATAAAGTACGGAACCCTTCGTGCGCGAGTCCGACTCGCACTTGGCCGTTTTTTTTTATAGATAATGGTACGACACCCTTCGTGCGCGAGTCAGACTCGCACTTGGCCGGTTTTTTTTAGTTTGGAATTCTAAAGAAAAAGTAAGGATCCAGGTGATATTTTCCACTAAAGTTAAGTACTGTATTTTATTGCATAGTTTTTGCTTTGCAATAACTGGTGGAAAAAAATAAGATTACTATTAACCTACACTAGGTACCTACGTCACGTGAACTGCAATCACGGGGAGAGGCCATTGTAGTGGGATACAGGCTCAAATAGAATGAACCAACAAAGGAGTTCTTACCTGTAATACTTCAACATAGATGTCGATCTGTGAGCGAGGATACAGCTCTGTTTTGATAGCAGCCATGAGTGCCTGTCTTAAGTGCATGGACATCTCTAGCGACTTGCGATCGCCACGCGGTCGGTTCTTTCTCTCACCTGAAACAATATAGGAAATTGGTACTACTTAGCCCCGACTGCGTTGTTGGTCTAGTGGTCGCAAGTCCTACTGCTGAGCACGAGGCCCGGGTTTCGGTGCCCAGGTCGGTCAAAGTGATATTGGATTTTTCCACCAGTAATTTCTCAGTAGCAGCCCGGAGTCTACTTGTGCGTAGTTGATGGCAATAGGCTCGCCCCCTATTACATGGGATTTAAACATAACTGGCGAAACGTGGGTGTACTATTAGGTATGCCTCTGCCTATCCCTTCGGGGATTAAAAAGCGTGATGTTGTCTGTGCATTAATGTCTGTCGCCAACTCGCCATAGAAAAGGAAATAATCACAGAGCACGGGATCACCGCAACGCGCGATGGCAGCGTCTAGAGACGGCAGTAGGTACTAATAAAATTTGTCATCGTCATTCGTATCATCTTGCAATTGAAAGCCGCCAGTTTCTGTACAGCATTGGTGTCGTAATGCGAGTAGACGGAGACACGCTTGGTTTGTATGGGAAGTGGTATCATAGCCGCCTCTAGGAACAGCCGCTGAGGCATCTCCGTGCTCCGTGGAAATACATACATAAATTCACACCTTCCCATGGGGGTAGGCAGAAACTATAGAACGCCACCTGCTACGCTCCTTACATACTCCTTTTGCTTCGTTTCATACATCTGGGGGCCGATCGCGCTAATTTTGAACGTTAATACCAAAACTAAACCAAAACCAAAACGTTACGTTAGACACATTTCGTATCGCGCTAATCATTTCAACGGAAACGATTTAACTTTACTTTGGAAGTTACGTTGGAGGAACGATCGATCGAACAATACTCTCACAAAAAAAAGCGCGATACCGTTTCTTACACCAGCTAAACCAAAAACGTTCCGTTCGAACGGTAATTACGTTGAGAAATCGCGCGATCGGCCCCCTGGTCATACACGCACGCCAGTTGCGAGTACTACGCACCAGACCTTTCTGAAGACATCACCAATTAGGTCACTAGGAGTATAAGTCCTCCTAGGGCGTCCCCTACCGGTGTTTCCAGTCACATCTGCCTTGTAAATACCTTTTGTTAGTCGCCTTTCATTCAACCTCAACATGATCAAACCATCTAAGCATACTTTTTAGGGTTCCGTACCCAAAGGGTAAAACGGGAACCCTATTACTAAGGCTCCGCCGTCTGTCTGTCTGTCCGTCTGTCACCAGGCTGTATCTCATGATCCGTGATAGCTAGACAGTTGAAATTTTCACAGATGATGTATTTCTGTTGCCGCTATAGCAACAAATACTAAAAACTAGAATACCATAAATATTTAAGGGGGCTCCCATACAACAAACGTGATTTTTTTGGTCGTTTTTGCTCGATATTGATAACGGTAACAGGTAACAGTTATATATTCACTTTAAAAATCAATAATTAAATTAAAATAAAACAAATATTTAAGGGGGGCTCCCATACAACAAACGTGATTTTTTTGCCGTTTTTATAGATAATGGTACGGAACTGTATCTGATTAGATCTTCTGAACTACACAATAGATTTTGATGCAGTTTTCACCACCACCACCATTTAGAGAATTAATTCTTCTGGTAAGTTTATTCATGATTATTTAACTCTAAGCACAGAAGATGTTTTGACATACATGTCGTCATTGCACCCGTCCAAAGCAGGAATAGGTTCAAGTTTTTTATCATTTATATTCCATTGTCTGCCACAACTGATTCATGGTTGACTCTGCTTATCAACACA
Organism: Tiliacea citrago; assembly: GCA_963921375.1. Taxonomy (NCBI): domain Eukaryota; kingdom Metazoa; phylum Arthropoda; class Insecta; order Lepidoptera; family Noctuidae; genus Tiliacea; species Tiliacea citrago. Next base: position 11,954,220 of record OY992804.1, read on the forward strand.
ATCCATGTCATGTGATTACTTTTGATTTTTGGTAATATTGTTTAGCTATTGTGTTTGTTTCATGGACAGTGAAAGTTTCATTGTACCTGCAATACACAATATTTTCTTTTCTTTTCAAAAGGGTACTTAAATGAGTTATTTCTAAACAAAAAGTTTTTGTAAAGTGTTGTGGAATAAGGTGAAAGCAAGATTACCTGTGGAGAATGTGGCCATGCTGTACTGGCAGTTGACCACAACACTGTCTTGTAAGCTTTTTGATTTTGAGGCCTAAAACAAAAGATTATTCTTAACACCTTCAGGACAGAATCTTAACAACTATAGCTAGCCTAGCCTTTTCCCAACTATGTTGGAGTCCGCTTCCAGTCTAACCAGAAGCAGCTGAATACCAGTATTTTACATGGAGCGACTGCCTATCTGACCTCCACAACCCAGTAACTGGGTAATACGATACCCCTTGGTAAGACTGGTTGTCAGACTTTCGGGTTTCTAACGACCCGTAACGACTGTCAAAGATCCACGAATGACAGCCGGGACCAACGGCTTAACATGCATTGCTTAAATGAGGACTCCAAACCTAAAATTGTTTGTGTATAATTTTTGGACACAATAAATGTTTGTTTGTTTTGTTTTGTGCTTTCCGATGCACGGAGGAGTATCAGTATGTAAAGATGGTCACGCATCCACGGACCAACCCTGGTAAGCGTAGCTTAACCTGATGGATCGACCCGTGCGGCTGTTATTATTTAGCCACGAGCTCCTTAAACAACTATAGCTATTTATAGTAAACCTGCGTTGTGATGTTTGGTGCCTCCAGATGTTAACCAGTGGATTATTTTCAGTTACACTGATACATTGTAGAAATTTATATTATAGATCCAACTAATTGAGTTAAGTGAATCTTGGTTATTATTTAAGAGTTTTAAAGCCTTTTTATTACGAGGGCTGCACTAAAAGTATCGGGAATGGAATATTTCCACTGTTCCTGTCATATTAAAATCTTTTTAATTGAAAACTCCTTGGTTTTAAAAATCGAATACCATTTTTTTTTTTTTTAAAAAGATTCTCGGTCTTGTCACAAGGTTTTGTCAAACTTGTTTAGTCGTTGAGAAAATGGAATTGACTCGAGAAAATTCAAGAGCGATGATTTATTATGACTTTCGAACTGGTTTAACACAAAAACAGTGTGTTGACCGGATGATTTCTGCATTTGGTGATGAAGCCCCATCCAAAACCACAATTTATCGCTGGTTTGCTGAATTTCAACGTGGACGTGTCAAGCTCAGTGATGATCCCCGTCAAGGTCGTCCAAAAACTGCAGTCACCCAAGAAAACGTTGATGCTGTGCGTAAGCTGATTGAGGAAGATCGACATGTGACATACCGCGAAATTCAGGCAACTTTAGACATTGGCATGAGTCAAATACAAATAATCTTGCATGAACAATTAGGTGTAAAAAAGTTGTTTTCCCGATGGATACCGCATTCGCTCTGTGAAGAGCAAAAAGCGGCTCGCGTTACTTGGTGCGTCAGAACTCTCGAAAGATTCCACGCAGGATCCTCAAATGCTGTATACAACATTGTATCAGGTGACGAATCCTGGATATACGCGTACGAACCCGAAACAAAAAACCAGTCACGAGTTTGGGTGTTCGAAAATGAGTTAAAGCCAACAAAAATTGTTCGTTCACGGAGTGTTGCAAAAAAAATGGTGGCCACGTTTGTCTCCAAAACCGGCCATGTTACGACTATTCCTCTTGAGGGACAAAGAACGGTTAATGCAGAATGGTATGCTAGCATTTGTTTGCCACAGGTCGTTTCTGAACTCCGTAAAGAGAACTGCAACCGCCGCATCATCCTCCATCACGACAATGCGAGTTCTCACACCGCGCACAGAACAAAAGAGTTTTTAGAGCAAGAAAACATAGAATTATTAGACCATCCGCCGTACAGCCCCGACCTAAGCCCTAATGATTTCTATACTTTCCCTAAAATAAAGAATAAATTGCGTGGTCAGAGATTTTCATCACCTGAAGAAGTTGTGGACGCCTACAAAACGGCCATTTTGGAGACCCCAACTTCTGAATGGAATGGTTGCTTCAATGATTGGTTCCATCGTATGGAAAAATGTGTCAAATTTCGCGGAGAATACTTCGAAAAGCAATAAATACATTTTTAAATAGTAATGTTGTGTCACTTCCTTGATTCCCGAAATTTTCAGTGCCGCCCTCGTAGTAGCAGACTTTTTTTTCAGAGAATTGACCAAAGCTATTATGTAATATAGTATTTAGATGCTCGAGGATGTAGATGGTGCATTTAGGTTCAACGTTTGGTACTATGAGAAGCAATTTGAACATATATATTTTCTGCTCTCTAAAGAAGGGCGAGCTATGTTTGGACAGCACTTTGTAAACAAATAAACTCTGGGATGTTTGAGCTTATTAAGTATGGTATTCGACGTTAAAGGGGCTTAGTGAAAATACTTGAACTTGCCTGGTGAGGACCGTAAACAGCTGCTAAGACTTTGGTGTTTCCTTGTTCCAAATAGGCGCTTCCATCGGGCTGAGTGAAAACACCGAGTTTGCACTGAATACGACGAAGTTCGTTTGGTCTTCGGCCGTCAAGGCGGAGCCCTTGACTTGATAACAAGTCTGGCCCTGGCATTTTGTTGATAAAATACAATACCGAAACAATTCACGCGTGCTCGATGATTTTGTAAACACAGAGGCTGAGAGGCATGCAAATCCTGAATGACAGAAAGTTGTCAAATTCGATTAGACATTGACGTTTAAACTAGGTAACAGATAAGTAAAAATTGTGTTTCATTGGCTGCATTCCGTATTAGACTTTAATCGCTGACAGCGCTCACATCAATAATTTGCGTACCGAATTAGTTATTACAATTATGACAGCCGACAACTGTCATCAATTCGGTACAGTATTTCTTTGTTTAAACACCACACGCACACATTTGTACACTTCTTCTTCTTTGGTTAGATGGCGACGGTAGCCAGAAGCACAATTTCGAAAATGCCACGTTATTATAAATAAGATAAGACTCTATTCTATTCTATTTTTGTTGTATGGCAAGCAAAGCCGGTGTCGACTATTCTGCCAATGTCTAAAGTGAGTTGAGAAAACAAGTGTGCATGAAAATAAAAATAAAAATAAAACAATTATATGAAGAAAATAAAATAAAAACTCTTCGATTGATTGATACTGTTGAACACAATGTAGATCTTGTTGGATTAGTACGGGACTGAAACAAACAAAAAATAAATATTATAATTGTTAAAACATAAAATATACGCATACCACAACCACACAAACGTAATAGTTCATAACTTTATGTTATTGTGACGGATGAAGGTCATCAGCGCCACAAGCAGATCTTGAGAGGAATATGTTAGTAAGGAGGAAAAATTTGTCGGAAGAGGGATCTTAAATTTAGGGAGGCGACTATATAAATCTAAAGGTGGAATGTTGTTCGAGCACTCAAAGAAGATGTGATCCAGAGTGCCCTCTTCCAACCCGCACTCGCAGAGAGAGGAGTCCCGAACACGGATTTTGCGCAAAAAAACGGGAGTACAACTAAAACCTAAACGAATTCGACAAAGAACGGATATAACGGTTTTGGAGACTTTTTTGTAACTGTGGAACCAAGGCTTTGTTTTTATGACTGGTTGTACTGCATAATAAAACTTCCCCTTTCTTCTTCCAGTGATATTCCATTGTTCCTGCCATGAAGATTGGAGCTTAACTTTTGGAAGGCTCAACAAGTCGTATCCCTGATGAGTATTGTGGGTGAGATCAGCTACTGCTGATGAGCAAGCATCTTTGGCCAAAGCATCAACGAACTCATTGCCCTTAATACCACAATGACTAGGTATCCAAACTAACTGAACCTCTCTTTGACTAATAAAACAGGATAATAAAGACTTTTTAATTTTTAAAACAAGGGAGCTGTGCAATTTACTTTTGAAAGGGTTTTGTATTAAGGCTTGCAAAGAGCTAAGAGAGTCTGTGAAAGTTACGGCTTTGTCAATATTTTGGTGTGACTCTATGAAAAGACAAGCTTCCAATAAAGCCACACACTCGCCCGTGAACACAGAAGACTCCTTAGGGCATTTGTACTGTAGAATTATTCTGGAGCTTTGGTAATAAACCGCAGCGCCCGTGTAACTCGGATCATTAAATTTTGAAGCATCTGTAAAAAACCTCTGAAATCCAGTCCATCGTTCCCCCAACGCCGCATTGAAAGCCGAATCCGCTGAAGGGGACTTTTTGGAAATACCAATGTCAAAGAAAATTTTTGGAATGAAACATAAGACTTCATAGGGGAAGTTAAAAAGAGGTAATCTGGGATACTGTTCTATTGGATATTCTAAATTATTAATTTGACGAAATGCTTTTAGAATTAAGGGAATTTCTTTGTTTTTCCAGTAATTTGAGCTTCTGCATATGGCATCTAACTCATTCAACCTTGCTAAAAGAGGATGGGAAGATCTAGATGATAACCTAGCCACAAAACGGGAGCATAGATACTGCCATCTTAGGGCCAGGGGAGGTTCAGCACACTCAACCTGCAACGCGTTAACGGGAGAAGACTTCATACAACCAGAGATGATCCGAAGGCATTTTGACTGAACCCTATCCAGTCCAGCCAAAGCACCCTTGTTGCAAGGAACTAAATGGAACGTACCATAGTCTAAAACACTCCTAATTAAGGCGTTATAGACTAATTTCATAGTATAGGGGTGGGCACCCCACCAGACACCCGCGAGAGCTTTTAAAATAGAAAGCACCCTTTCACATTTTTTAATTAATAAATTTATATGATGTTTACCATTTAATTTTGAATCTAAAAAGACGCCTAAAAACTTTACTTTATTAACTAATGGAATATTTTGACCTAAAATGTCGATTGAGATGTGCGGGATCAATCTTTTGCGAGAGAAAATTACTGCCGAACTTTTCGGTGCGGATAATGACAGACCATGGCTTAAAAGCCAATGGTTCAAAGAGTCCAAAGAGAGGCATAGAGATGACGCAGCGTCTACGATGGAGGAATCTGTCACATACAAGACTAAGTCGTCGGCGTATTGGATGATATTGGATGTGACAGTTATTATTTAGGCAGGAGCCAATGTCCACTGTATACAAATTATAAAGAAGGGGGCTCAGAACAAATCCTTGTGGTAGTCCCTTCCAAGTCTGCCTTTCATCGAAATCCTCGCCCTGGACTCTCAGAACCAAAGAACGAGACATAAGAAGTGCACAGATGCATTCGATCATCTTAACCGGGAGACTCAGAAATGTCTAGGAAGGCGGCAACAACGGATTCGTTTTTGGAAAACGCTAAGCGAATATCCGCAACTAAAACGCCAACACTATCCATTGTGCCGAGCCCTTTCCTGAAGCCAAATTGGTAGTTCGGCAGTAAATCCCTCGATTCGACTATCCATTCAAGTCGATTTTTAATCAGGTGTTCCAATAATTTGGCCAAGACTGAGGACAAAGCAATTGGTCTAAAGCCGTTCGGATCATCTACATGTTTGCCTGACTTCAATAGGGGAATAATGATCTGTAACTTCCACTGATCTGGAACCCAACCATTGCTATAACAAAAATTAATGATATTGAGGAAGTAGAGTTTAGCCTTGTCTCCAGAATGAATTATAAAAGAATATGGTACTCCGTCCATACCGGGGGCTGAGTCCCGGACATGCCTGAGCACCACATTCAGTTCCTCTAAAGTAAATGGCACGTCAAGAGGATCCTCTGAAATATTTTGCAGGGACATATTGAAACATTCAGAAGATAAAGGAACATAGGATGGAGCAATTTTGTCAAAAAAGAATTCTGCTGTTTCCCTAGAAATTGGTGAAGAGATTGATGGGGAGCATCCACGTCTAAACCTATTGATGTTCCTCCAGACTAACGAGATTGGAGTAGAGGAAGATAAGGAGGTACAGAACTTAACCCAACCCGAACGTTTCTTCTTGCGAAGGTGGCGTTTGGCTCTGGCATTAAACCGCAAATATGTCAATAGATTTTTGGTGCTCATATCCGCATTGTAGCATTCCTCTGCCTCAACCCTATCCCTGATTGCCGAAGTACATTCTGGGTCCCACCACGGGGGCGAAGGTATTTTGCCTCGGGCACTGTTTTTCAATGGAAAGCAGGAATCCGCACTAGAAGTGATGGCTGTAACAAACCCCTCATAACAGCTCTTGGCATGGCAGTGACCAGAAGGATCTAATAAACTTGAATTTAAATTTGGAAGATTGTTAATTTTATCCTCCAATAATGATACAAATTTTGCCCAATCTGGTTTGGACAGGTTGTATTTCAAAAGTGGAGGAGAAGTTTTCTCTAAATAAGTCTTATTAACCAAAGATATGACAATAGGGTAATGGTCACTACCATGCGACAAGGTCGTACATTCCCAATGGGTCGAAGCTGCCAACTCAATTGAGCAGAAAGTTAGGTCAACACAGCTCTTTTCTTGACCGGGAAGAGATCTGCGTGTTGGGCAACCATCATTTAAGATGCAGAGATCCAGATCGTCCAAACCTCAACCAAAGCTACACCAAAGGCATCACAACGTTCAGACCCCCACCTATAATGATGGCAGTTAAAGTCTCCCATGACCAGTATCGGTCCATGGACATTAGCAAAAATATTTTTTAAAGCAATGAAAAAGTCATGGTGGGGATGAGCAATAGAAAACACTGTGATGACCTCTACCCTTCCTGCGGCAATGCTCATATCACCCGTAAGTAGAGAAAAGCAAAAGGCGAAAGTGAAACCCGATTGTTGACAAAGAGAGCCGACCCTCCATAGCCATCAGGTCTGTCACATCTGAGGATGTTAAAGTGTGGTATACGGAAGCTAAGACTTGGAATGAGCCAAGTCTCAGCTATGGAACAAGCCAATGGCTTGTATTTATTCAAAAGAAATATGAGGTCGTGCTTTTTATGCCACACGCTCCTCACATTCCACTGAAGGAATACTTGGCGAGACGTCATTTCTGATATCTAAAAGTAGAGTAATAAGTTGGTTGGCAACGTTGGACGGTAATTGAGTATTAGAAGCAGAAGAAGAAATAAGAATAGGTAAGAGTTTTATCAGTAGGTCAATAATAGAAGTACTATTATTGGAAGAGTCATTATTATAATTGAGAGCGCAGCCATTAGGCTGTGAAGATTGGGGAGAACTAGTTATTTGTTGATGTGCAGCTTTATCATATGATGGGGAAAGGGGGGCATGGGTCCTGGGCTTGAGAGTTACAGTTTTCCGATAGGACTGAGAAATTGGAGTCTTGGTGATATTTGCATAATTTCGGGAAGCTGTAGGAATAATTTTGCTAGCCTCAGCGTATAGAATACATTTTTCAGCCATAGTAGTCTTAATAGCCTTCTGTCTACCATGCTCGGGGCATGACTTGCTATTAGCGAAGTGATTACCCGAACAAAGCACACATAATGCCTCAGCCTCAGAAAGGTTGCAACCATCACCTGGGTGATCGTGGCCACACTTACTGCAGCGTGGTTTAGATCTGCAAATGGTTGATACATGTCCGAATCTGCAACAGTTGCGACATTGGATTGTAGGGTATATGTACTGTCCAACAGGAAGGGATGTGTAGCAACAGTAAATCCTTTGGGGTAAGACTTGGCCATCAAAAGTGATGACACAAGTTTTAGTGGGTTTCCACTCATTAATATTGTATTTCTGAATTTTACGGTTAATACGGCGGACTTTGAGTATTTGCCCACATCCCGCGGGCACAGACAAATATGTATAGCCTCTTCTTCAGAAATGTCAGAGGGAACCCCAGTAACAACACCCATTCTAGTTATATTATATGTTGGAATTGAAGCAGAGTATCTATATTTGGACAATAACGGGTTAACTAAGAAAGAGTTAGCATCCTGAGGGGAAGCAAACTCTACGGACACACGGTTTCTGCCAACTAGATTAACACCACCACGAACAATGTTCGCGATGTTGTAACTTAGAAGGAACTTGCCAAAATTAACGGGGTGAAGGGTGGTGCCTGCATTTGGTTGGGTCTCTATGCGGGAGACGTGAACAACATATGGGGCCTTATCCATTACTGAATACTTGATACGACCAATTTGACTTTTTTGCTGTTTGCTTGGAGGACTGGGTGACAGAACTACCTCGTCACTGGGACGTTTGCGTGAAGTTTGGGGTGATTGTGAAACATCTATCTCTGTAATGCAACAGACAACATCCGCAAATTGGGATAGTGGATTCGGAGATAAAGGAGTTGAGGCACCTGGGATGTCCGGGGGGTCAGGATCGGGGGGTTTGTTTACATCCATATTGGATAAAACGAGAATAAAATAAGACAAACACAATACAAACCTGGTTACGAACACAAGGACCACACACTTAAAGAAAAACAAGTCACAAAAGTATCAACAAACACTCAAAAATAGCAAAAAATTCTAAACACACGTGCTAGCCAAGAACACCGTGGCGAGAATCAAGATAAGACTCAAAACAAACAACGCAACTGTCATTTTTGAAAGCGCTCACGGTGATATTAGTTTAGGGCATGGTCGGCGTTATCGCAAGATGGCGCATGTCATGACGTCATCTATGACGTTTCATGCGATAACGTTTTCGTGCTCACGCTAATAGGGAACGCGTTTAAGCGCGCTAAAATCGATTACAGCGATTATGGTCTTAATTCGGAATGCACCCATTGACAGTATGGGGGCTCCGCTAAGGTAGCCCGCAAAATTCAAATTTTCTTAAGTTTTTTGTAATTTGCAGGTCTGTGTCAACCTGTAGGTTTACTTGATTGTACTTGATTCGCCGCCCCTAACAAATATGGCTTTACCATTGACTGGTTTACAGAATTATAATCATTCAAGTCCAGCAGAGTTTCTAATGCTAGGTCACAGGTAAAGTTATATGCTCTGTGGTCACACGCAGCGATCCGCTGGCAATTTCAAAATCTCACGTCCACACTTTCAAATCGCTAACAAATAGCAACAAATCTGGTCTCAAAATCTGTGTTTGGACTTGAGATTTTGAATTAGTCAGTGAGTAGCCAGTGTCCTAAGGTTTACGTATCTAGCATTATGTAGGAACATACAGGATGGCCCGTGAAACAACGTCCTAAGAAAATGTTTAAAAGTTTATCTCCAAGGGATTCCCGAAACACCCCCATGATATATGTTCAGTGATTAAATAAATAGTTCTGGAGCTAGACGGTTTTTAATACATACACATACGTAACATCACGCCTGTTATTCCCGAAGGGTTAGGCAGAGGTGTACCTATTAGTACACCCACATGCATCGGGTCGGAGGGCCGTATTGTTAGGAAAATTCTCACTTGACTTCAGACTTTTTTTTTATCTTTACCTCGCATTTTTTGGAAATATGTATTATTTTTTATTATAAATCCTTAAATTATGGTCTACGATCGATAAAACATACTTTCTGTCTAACATCACCCAAAGTAACTAAAGCTTAGTTCAAAGGGAAATTATTGAGGAGCATCACCTGTACACGAATTTCTCTCATAAAAATCTTCAGGTTTAAAAAGCACATAGTCTCGAGAGTCTCGACGAAATATCGGGTTTCCAATTTTTTTTTCAGAGAACTTTCTCCCAAAATTTTCGTCTCCTAACATCTTTGGCAAATACATTGGTCCCCGTATTTTTAAAGTCAACAGCTGCGCAACGGGGTACTAAATAAAGATTTACTAAAAGGTCCCAGCAACCAGGCCATTAAAATATTATAAAAAAAACAATTGAAATTTCTGTATTATCTGTCATCCACAATGGCTGCGAGTGGAATTCTGTTGTGACTGTAAGAGTGCAAATTGTGATTCGTTTAACTCGTGAAAAAACATTCAAATAGCAATTTATTTACAAAGAAGTTATGTGACTAGTGCCTGGTGTTAAAAATTAGGTATATTTTATTAATATTAACCTTGAGACTCGCGCCCATTGACCGTTGTCTTGTCAATTGTCATCCCGGTGATGCGTGCGTGTGCATTACATTTGGACAAAAAATCGATCTAAATGATTACCAATTTCATTGTAATGTCTACATAATCAATTGCCAAACATATTGTTCAACCTTTTGTCGATTCAAAACGGTGATTGTGGGCGTTAGTGTATAAAATATGTATTGTTTATATTGATTGATGTCCTTTAATTTGTGTTTAATTGTGATACGTAATTGTTACAGAAGTGACTAAACCACAATGGACGTAGACGATTCGGCGGTCGACCTGAGCGTCAGGTGATTTAATTATTATATTTTGTATTTTTGTTTACATTTTGTAATATTGAGGAATTATGTAATTTTTTTATGATGCAGGGCATTGCCACCTGAGCTGAGTGAGCTAAGGGCTTTGACGGCCAGTGGGCTTACTATAACGCCTGCTCAGCCACCACCACATGTGAGTAAAATGATAAATATCTAATTTTACATTGTTAGTACCTAAACAAGCCAAAAATCATTAAAAAAGGTAAAGAAAATTGTCACTGGAACATTTCATCACTTTCTCTTGTTGCCAATTTGTAAGACATACCTTTGTTCATATCTCATACATAGATCTCTGCTGGAGGTCAAATCATAGATAATTTTAGTTATGTTTTGCATAAGGAAGAGTTGATACAATCATTGTAGTTTATTATTATTAATGTCCTGTGATTTCTCATTATAAGGAAGTAATGATTAGAAAATGAATAATGTTATAATTTCCTACTTGACTATGCCACTGGTCATATATTTTACGATTATGATTGCTTATACACTTCAACATATCTGATGACAAGGAGTTAGACCGGTTCCTGGTCAGCACCGGCTTACGTAGTAGCTATGGACTTCCCGCCACTGGTCATTCTTCGTAATTTAAAATGTACCTACAATAGCTTTATTTGTACACATAATCTGATACTATAAAATATTGAATGGATTATCTTTATTTTTCTTTGCTTTCCACAAAAAGATTGACCGGGTAAGTACTAACTTGTACCAAAACATACAATGTTATAAAATCAAAGTTTCCATTAAATCATCTGTATATAAATCTAATCAAAGCATTCTAATTGAAATTGATGTTAATGATGTGACTAATTCCTTAATCACATTATCTGTACTTAATCTACTTTGAGATTAAACTCATTTAAAACAAATTCATTGTTTTACTGAGTAATTAGAGAATTATAGTGACTTAAGATGTTTGTATTTTATAAGACAGTTAATATTAATTAATACTATGCAGCCAGGCTCACTATTTCGAGACAAACAATCTATGTTTAATCTGTGTTACTGTATTTAAAAGCTTAGCATGTGTGATCATCATCTTGCAAGTCTTTTTAAAACTATATAAGGTTTTAAGTCCAATGTCAACAACATCAATTTGCAGGGACAACTATTTAAATTGATTACCAGGTATTTTAATAAGTGAGAGGTAGTTTATTACCTTATCTCTTCCAGCAATCAATTGGGTATCAGAATATTTCACTGTAATATAATATAGTACAAGTTCAACTAAAATCTATGAAATGCTCCCAGAATAACAATAACTAGAAAAAAGCTTTTATGATTATCTCCGATGTAGGGTATCATTGTAAGCCATAATTCTACCTATTAACAAATTCACCTCAAAATAATTTAGATATCAAATAATTTAGTTGAATAATATTCACTATGATAATCATCATTGCTGTATGTAAATTACTGGTATAGCTGCATCTGGTTAGGACTGGAAGCTGACTCTAACATGTTTGGGAAAGGCCAAGGCAGATGATGTTGATGAATAGACACTATGATGATCACACTAGTGTAATATAAAGCCTGGCTGCTTTGTGTATGAAATTGAAGGAGTTAACTCAAATTGTAAAAATGTTACTCAGGTACAACAACTCAGGATTGTGAGTAGTTTGCATAATACATTATTAGTAAAACTTAGTTGATTTATATCTTTACTACATCACCAACTTCTAGTATTGCTACAAAGAATGGTAGTTTTCATAATCACCACTTTTGGCCAATGTATTGGGTGATTGGGCCTTAAGAGTATTCCTCTACCCATTGTCTTGAACTTAAAGTATGATCATGTTTGATTCGAAACCTATTTATGATTTTTAAATTGCAGATTTTTTTTATTGAAGTAACTAACACCTGTAGTTATTTATTTACTTACTCAAAACAGAATGAATGATTTATTTATTTATTTATATCATTAGTATTTCATGGACTTTTTTTTAACCATTCAAAGAAATAATGCATAGTTTTTCTTTCTTTTGTACTTCAAATTCTAACATGTGTAATGCGTAGGGCTCCGGTGGCAAGAGGGTGCTTCGCCCTCGATCTGAACAGCGTAGCTATGCGGAGAGTCCGGATATTGTGTTGTTACCGGCTGCGCCGCCTCACCGCAAGCCATCTATGCAATCACCAGCGCCTTTTACTGGTAAGTCCACTTTTAACTAAAGTCGATAACAGACGCTTCACTTTTTGTTCATTTTCCTTTCATTTGTCAGTTTTCACTCGAACTGAAACATCTAAACACAAAATGAATCTATCTTGGATTTTGTCATCTTTCACTCCCCCTAACAAATTATCTAAAAATGAAATGAAAGGAGCATATGAACGGTTATTCTATGGCATTTTTGCGGTGTCATTTGAACATGGAATGAAAGAAAATGAAACTTTACTCAAGTATACTATTCACTTGAGTCAAGCGTCTGATATCGGCCTATGCATTCACAGGCGTAGCTAGAAAATACTTTCAGAAAAGGTATAAGAAAACCTGCCTCTGGCTCGATTGCTTTTTTGCTGCATTAGGACCGGCGCAGAATTGGCGAAGCGCGGTTATCACTGCCAAACAAATTTCGACCTTGAGCTTGTTGGAGTAAAGTTGAAAATAAATAAACTTCCCTTAGCCCGAGATCACATCAAAGCAAAACAGAGGTGCGTTCTGATTCTGATGTGTGCTCGTGGAGGATTATTTATTTTCGTCTTTATTTGAAGGAATTAACCCAATGTTGATATTTGTTTGGCAGTGACATACGCGTTTCGCTAGATCTGCGGCCAGCCCTTATTTTAATGATTATACTAAACGCAAATTGTTTTGGCGCCATCTTCATGGGCGAGAGTGTCGCGGCGAGAGTCACGCCGTGACATCAAATTCTATAGAAACTGTATGGAGCAATCTCGACACGGCGATATCATCGCGGCGAGAATTTTTATGGCACGGCGAGACTATCATCTCGATCCTCTCGCCAGTGGAGATGGCGCCATAGTCAATGGTCCTTCGGTCTTAAGGCCATTCTAAAACAATATTCAAGCATGAATCTCTTTTCAAAACTGACAGGTTTTAAAGAACTCCTTCTTAATATGCGTCGCGACCAGACACTACACGAAGCGAAGTTATCTGGAGGCGGTGTCCCGAAGTGTGTTCCTCTCGGTACGTGCTGCCGATAGCCTTCTTTACCTTTTTAAATAAAAATCAAGGGAAATCTGTCAAAAATTCACAATGGAGAGTTTTAGCTGAGAAGAAGAAGTGGGGCAACTAACTCTCATTTGACTGACATGACTTATAAATTAAACCAGTTGCCGTAGTTTAATCAGCCTATATGGCTTCCTATCTGTGACAGGGAATGGAGCGTACCTAATCCACCACGCGGCATTAGCTAGAATTTCTCAAAACGATGATTATGACGAATACATATATAATAATAGGTACTTGTTGAGGTCAGGCATTGATTTGTTTCTTTCGTATAAATCCCTCATAGACGACATGGGCACGATAATATTTTTCTCGAAGAAAACCGACTGTTCGTCTTTTCTGACGTATGTTCTGAATCCGCGCGGTGGTTACTGGGTTAATCGCATCTGACTATCTTGAAAGCTATTTCCTTCTTTCTGGCTCAGTATCATTAGCCTTTCCAGACTATCCTTAGGTGAACGCATAACAATGTTAAAAAGGGCGCGTCTCTAGCATATTGCAGAGTGCTTGGTCGAGGTTATCCATGGTATAGATTCATTACTAATGAATCGTCATAACATAGAACGAATGAATTATTAGTTCTTAAGTTATGACGGCCTATGGTATTCGACGCAAATTCCATCAACAACCACTTCTTGAAAGCATCGATCTTACTGCTGTTTCGACTTTAAAGGCACTACGTTTCTGCGACTTATGAAGAGATTCAGTAAATCTATAGACCAGCGATTTAGGTACAGAATGCGGCCTTTAATATGGCACATACAGTTATAATGCGGCCTTTTGGGAACATCAAGTTATACGAAAAGTTCGGTTTTGTAGAGCGTCGGCTCTGTCACTCATACCAGTTTGACCGCCTCTTCCTAAAGCTCGATGTGTCTTATTATCGGCCGGATACTGGGGGCCTACTCCGAAGTATCGGCCGACAGTTCGGCCGTTTCTTGACTTCCAAAGTTTCTTTATTTGACTTTGAACCGACTTTATTAAGTCACGTTTTTTACTTTGACTTGCTCTTTGACCGTCTTTTTTAGGGTTCCGTACCCAAAGGGTAAAACAGGAACCCTATTACTAAGGCTCCGACGTCTGTCTGTCTGTCCGTCTGTCACCAGGCTGTATCTCATGAACCGTGATAGTTAAGACAGTTGAAATTTTCACAGATGATGTACTTCTGTTGCCGCTATAACAAAAAATACTAAAACACGGAATAAAATAAATATTTAAGGGGGCTCCCATACAACAAACGTGATTTTTTTGCTCGTTTTTGCTCGATATTGAGAACGGCAACAGGTAGACGCTTGAAATATTCACAGAATATTTAGATATATATTCACTTTAAAAATAAATAATTAAATTAAAATAAAACAAATATTGTTCAACAAATATTGGTCAACCATACAACAAACGTGATTTTTTTGCCATTTTTATAGATAATGGTACGGAACCCTTCGTGCGCGAGTCCGACTCGCACTTAGCCGGTTTTTTTATCTTTCGGCGTAGTCAGCCGTAGTCAGGAAACGGTCGAACATTCGGTGGATACTTCGGATTTATCTTCGAAGTAGACCCCTGTACTGGGCTGTACTTGATTCTAAAGATCCAAAGCATGTGGCGTAAACCTCTCCGTAGTTACAAAATATGCACAAAATCAAAAGTCTTTTATTCAAACTAGGCTGAAATTCAGCATATTTCGAACGTCAAAATTACATAAGACAGTCCCCTAAAACGCCCGCTCTTCACATAGAAAAGAATGGGCATAAAGATATTCCATTGACCCAGTTTTTCTTACGACTCTTGCCTAATTTGAGTAGTGGTTTATAAGTCACGTTATGAAACAAATATGTGCATAAGCTAATCAAACAGTATCACACACGTTATCAATGAACAAACAGATTTCTAAATAATACAAGCTTATACTAATTTGATACTAGTAAAACATTAGTCTTTCCTCTCATCAATAACTGTGGTATTACGCACAGGAAAACGCCAAATAAATAAAAATTAAGGCCCAGTGAAACAAGAAATTACTAGCCACCATAATTATAGCGTTGTAAGACCAGAATGTTGTTAAATAAATTATGCAAAAATATTGATATGCTCCAGTAAACACCATTTTTTTAAAAGAAATCCGTAAAGTTATGCTTCTTCATTTAGCGGCAGCAAATGTGTGCCAAGCCCTATACTACTACTTATTCTAACTTGGGAATGTGAAATTATTCACTTAAACCAACTAGAGAAGTTATTTTTATTTATTCTCATTAAATAATCCCGAAGAATAGGCTTAGTTACCTTAACGCAAAGAGAACAACTCTTTGCGTTAAGGCTTGGTCCACATACAAAATGTCCCGGAATTAACGCACAACCTCTTAAGGGACTATTGTACTCATCATTATGAATAACTTTTACTATGGGACCAAACCTGAAATCGCGAAAAAATAAATCAGCTGTTTCCTACATTTTGATGAGTTATTCAAACATAAATGTAGGGAACAGCTGATTTATTTTTTTCGCCTTAGGCAGCCGTAGTTAGCCGTAGTCAGGAAACGGCCGATACGTCGGATTATCGCTTCGAAGTAGACCCCCAGGTACTAAAGTACATTGCCCCCATATGATCTGACCAAGATTTTCTCTAGACTAAAAGAGACTGACCTCTGAGTTTCGGGTTTCTTCTCAGAGTAGTCGGATAGGAAACATCGACCAAATCTAGTTAAAAAATATATTATTGACGTGCAAAAGTGCTTATACAAACCTACTTACAGAAATAAAACTATTTATATATATCAGACGTAAGCAGTAAACTAAACTCGGGCGGTGTGAACGTGTCAATAACACCGAGCACGCTGCCGGCGCCGGCTCCCGAGTCGCCGCGCGACCCTCGAGACGATGAAGACTCGGAAGAGGACGAGAACGAACCGCCGCTGCCAATAGCTGGGCACAGAGTGAGTATAAGTAAAATCACACTAATACGAATTATACAGGGTGTAAAAAGACCCATCAAAGGAGCTCGTGGCTAAGTAATAACAGCCGCATGGTTCGATCCATCAGGTTAAGCTACGGTCCATGGAAGGGTGACCATCTTTAAATACCAAGACATCTCCGTGCCTCGGAAAGCACGTTAAGCGATTGGTCTCGGCTGTCATTCGTTGACAGTCTTTACGGGTCGTCAGAAGCACGAACGCCTGACAACCAGTCTTACCGTTACCAAGGTGTAGTACCCAGGTACTAGGTTGTAGAGGTCAGATAGGCAGTCGCTCCATGTACTACTACTGGTATTCAGCTGCATCCCGTTAGACTGGAAGCCGACCCTAACACATTTAGGAAAAGGCTAGGTAGATTTATTGAAGAATACCCATCACATAGCCGTCATCTACATATTCTGTATAGTAAAAAAAAACAAAAAAAATAAAAATATATCCTTAAATATTATTCCTGGGAAATGAGTGTTATTTTTGGTATAAAAATCGCGTTGTAACGCACGCAAGACGGTGCATAAAATGGTACAGGCACAGATTACCAGATAAATCACTCCATACAAAATGCTATACCTACTCCTCTAATCTTCGAGTCGCTAGACGCTGCGAACGAAAATGTACCTATCCTTACAAGCGTAAAGTGAGTTTTGCTTTGTAACTGCGCGCCGCCGCGTAAATATATGCGTACATACACGTACGCACGTGCTACATGGCTGTCAGCTACCCTCTCAGAAATGGGTCGCGTGCGACCCTACGGCCGGTAGGTAGTTAGCGCGCGTAAGTACATGGAGTGATTTATCTGGTAATCTGTGGCACAGGGGTCATGGGGGTATTACAATGTTTTCAAATGATGACACCGCTGACATTCACATTTCTTGTTCAGGAGCTATCAAGCGCTGAGATATGGGAGCGCGAGCGCCGTCTGCGCACACTTAGAGAGAAACTACGCGCTGAAGAAACACGGCTTGTGTTGTTGAGGAAACTGCGGCAGTCACAACAGGCTACTGGGTTGCCGCCTGCTAAGGTAAACTATACAATTATTATGATCTCTCTGGCTTTTGGCTGGTTTACGTTCCTTATGGGTATCACACCTTCACCTAATTGCGAGAAATGTGGAATAATCGAGGACGTACCTCACATCTTGATCGAGTGTGAGCGGGGCGAATGCCTCAGGAGAAATCTGGTTGATTCCCTAACTAAGTTTGGAATTGGTATTTCAAATAGTGTTTTAGCTATAGTGTGGCCATTAGTGCTGTGCACTCCTTGAGGTACGCGCGAGACGGGGGGGAGAATCGGCTGCTGCGCTCTGCCAGTGCGCCGTCAACGCTCGTGGCGCGCGTGGCGTTCTTCGCCTCCCACCTCGCCGCGCATACCTCAGGGAGTGCACAGCACTAATGGCCACACTATAAGCCTATGTCGGACGAGGCTAGAACTCTGTACAAATATATTACAATCATATAAAATAATTTAAAATTCTAAATTTGGCTATGATGGAGCGACATAGTATTGTGACAAAGCTCCTTAATAAAGATTTAAAAAAAAAAACGAATTGCAATGAGATTTCCACAACCGAATCATGGGGACATTAACCTGAGTTAATATGTAAAGTATAAAGCCGGCTTGAACCTTTTGAAGATGTCCAACCTAGGACAGGTTGGACATCTTAAAAAGGTTCAAGACGGTATTATTGAATAAGGATATTATGCCAAGCATTAGTACAATATGCTCTCTTAAACATACAGAAGTCTCAACATGCAACTTCCATTTCTAAAAGCCTCAATTCACGGTGTTGTCCTTAGAGATGGCTGAAATCTGGTTAGATGAGAAGCGAGATTTACTTGGAAAAAACTTCAGTATAAGTGTGAATGCTTGAATTTAACTTGGAGGGTTGTGTTTAAAGGTGAAATTATAAGTCTACCAATGGCAGTATGTTTATTTCTTCAATTAAAGTCGTTTTATTTTTTAAGTCAGTTGAGTTTTGAGCTGATTTGCATTATTGTCGATTTATAGTCGGAAGTTTTTGGATACCAATGTATATTATTGGATATTGTTATACAGCGTGCCGATTTAATGGCGAAATTAATTTAATACACCTATACGGTTTCGCGTTTTCTTTTTATGGAGATATTTTTAATTTCATTAATCGTTATTATTTATTAGCAATTTTTTAAAATAGCACATTTGAGCAACCTGTACTTAAAGTACTGTAGTGCAGAGGACTGTAGCGATGTTATGAAATTAAAATGAATAAAGTGCAAAGAGTTGGTGAATTGAAGGAACGAGAGAGCTTTATTATTTAGTTTGTTTGAAATTTTTTATTTTCAATGTACGAATTATTTTATCTTATTATAATGTTATGATTACTGGCTACTAGCCCTACAGTGGCGACATTAATTTAACACATGGGGTGTTAAATTAATATCGCCTCTGTAGCGGCACGTTTATTTTACTCTGTGTACATTTCTGTCAGGACTCGACGACGGGTACAGCATTAGCTGGTAGTGGCTGTGTGGTGCCGCCCGGAGTTACTGTCACACCCGCGCCGCCTCCCGCGCATCAACAGAGCAAGGTGAGCTGATAAAACTTGTAGTCGCTAGGTAGTGGTTGGTGGTGAGGAAAAAAAAGAAAAAGAATAAAGAAAACGAAAATTCTTGGAAAATTAGACCACAAGAACGGAATGCGCGGACGTGCTTTTTAAACGCATGGAGTGTTCGCGAGGTTTTTTGGCAGGGATCGTCTGCCCTTTTGCAATGGCGGCCGCAGCGGTAGGCGGGGTGAGAGCGCCGCGTCAACCAATGAGAGCGCCCGTGTTCAGTCCGTTCTCGACGGCCTTCTATTTAATTTAAAAAAAAAAAAATACAGCCGTATATAAAAACATACTTTTAAGGCAAGTACATTTACTTAAAATATAACTAATAATTATTTAAAAAGACGGGCGGACCGCGACACCGTCGTCAACAAAACTATATCTACAGTAATAATATCGGTCTATTATTGTCTTACTGCAGGGCAAAGGCCCCTATTCTCATACAGAGAAGGCACTAGCATTGATCACCACGCTTGCTTAAGACGGGTTTACGATTTTAGACTTTAGTAACTACTAGCTGCTGCCTGCTACTTTGCTCGCTTAGCGTTTTCCCTTGCTCCATTATAAAACCTAAGGTACTCCTTATAACATCAGCTATCTGCCAGTGGAAGTCCCGTCAAGATCGGCCTAGCCGTTTCGGAGATTAGGTGGAACTAACAGACAGAGAAAAATAAAAAAGGAGTTTTTTTTGTTCAAAAACTAAATCAAAAGTCATTTATTCAAACTAGGCTAAGAATCAGCACTTTTCGAACGTCAAAAAGTATCGTATATAATTTCATAAAAAGCTGTGATTTTGACATTACAAACACACTTCAATTTTATTTATTTGTATATTCCAAGTTTCCTCACGATGTTTTCTCTTCACCAATGTCGGTAATGTCCAAAATAAAGTCAGAAACTACATAAGAATTTAAAATGTCTCCTTGGTACTTGCCCGAATTTGAACCTGCAACTTCGCTTAGCGAATAAGTTCGGCTTTGTAGAGCGTTGTCTCTGTCTGTTGACAGTCTGTCTGTATAGACAGACTGTCAAAAGTCCATCCTGGCTAAGATGACATGCGCGAGAACGCTCCGAAATTTGTCGACGATTCTGACGTCATTTTAAACACTAACATGACCGCTAAGCTCGAGATATCTCGAAAAAGGCACTTTGACAGTTCTTTATCTCGCAACGAGAGACCGATGTAGCAAATGATTAAAAACAAATAATTTTTTTGATAGCCACATCAGCTCATTGATTTGATTTTACGCATGGAATTAGTTTGTACTATAATGATTTTCATCCACCTCTTTTAATTTATGTTTATTTTTTTTGTGTAACAGACTTTTTGATTAAAATTAAATTATCTATTATATTTTATTATTTATTTATTTATTTTTATTTTATTGTATTTTATGATTTTAATTTAATTTTATAATCCTGTTTTGATTTTATTAATATTGATGTGATAATTTTAATTATGATCCTGAATGGGTTGAAATAAATGATTTTTGATTTTTTGATTTGAAATGTTTTTTTTTGGCATGTTGAAATTAAAATACAAAAGAAAATCACGCAAATGAAAATGAGTGAGACATTTTTGGTAGGGGCTGAGTCATCAACATGCTAAACACGGCACTGACATGTCAACAGCGTCACCGACATGCTATCAGTGTCCCGACATACTAACTGCGTCACCTACTTGCTAATAGCATCCCGACATGTTAAAAACGTGCCGATATGCTAACTGCGTTCCCGTCATACTACCTGCGTCACCGACATGTTAACCAAGTGTGACTTGCTAACTGCGTCACCGACATGTCAGTAGCGTCACCGATATGTCAGTAGCGTCGCCAACATGTCAGTAGCGTCACCGACATGTCAGTAGCGTTACCGACGTGCTATCAGCGTCCCCGACACGTAAACTAATGCACGACGTTCCAACCGCGTCACCGACATATTAAAAACGTGCCGACATGCTAACTGCGTCACCAACGTGCTATCTGCGTCACCTACATGCTAACCGAGGCTGACTGACCAACCGCGTCACCGCCATGCTAACCGCGTCACCGACATGCTAACTGCTTCACCAACATGCTTACCGATTCGCCAACATGACAGCCGCGTTACCGAAATGCTAATGTGACGTGTTGCAGCAGACTGGCG
Organism: Tiliacea citrago; assembly: GCA_963921375.1. Lineage (NCBI taxonomy): Eukaryota > Metazoa > Arthropoda > Insecta > Lepidoptera > Noctuidae > Tiliacea > Tiliacea citrago. Next base: position 11,975,423 of record OY992804.1, read on the forward strand.
TCCCACAGCGACCTGTGTACATGTATACGTATTTATTATGCTATTCCAAAGTTTTAATTTTTCACGTCTGTCGCCAGTTAATGCCTTTTTTTGTATCATAATGTTGTCTACTCTTCTCGTCGTCAAAATCGAGGACGAGTAAATGACAGAAAAATCAGAGATATCTCGTGTTGAAATGTCAAAATTCGAGATAAAATACGTGCCATGTTAGGGTTTGTCGTGAAAACATCAAGTTTGACAGAACGATTCGAGTATTTTGTATGGGAGCGCTGTCAGAAAACGAGATAGGTTACAGAAATAGACAAGAATTACTCGCGCGAGAGTGAGTAATTGTCGCGTGTGTCACGTTAGCCCTGCATGTGCCTAAGCCTACTTATGCACGGGCGCTCTTTTTAACGCGACGTTTCTTGCCGCGCTCTGATTTTCAACGTAACCCACGGGCGCTTTTATTACACGACCATTTTCTTCGTACTGAATTTGCAACTCTCTCTGTATTGAGCCGAGCGTTGAAAATGCAGTGCGCGGAAAAAATCATCGCGTAATAAAAGCCTGTACGAACCTGAGGGCCTAGACAAATGGCATTCGCTTCGGAGCGATTCTGTTTCTACAATCGCTATCGTTATTTCACTTTTTGACAAACGTTATCGTTAGTTTTCGATTCGAATTCCTTCATACGAATCGAAAACTAGCGATAACGCTTGTCAAAAAGTGCCACTTGGCTACGCATCTCTATGGAAGTTGATCGTTCGACGCTGTCGAGTCATTTCATGGAATCGAACGATAACATTTTCTAGCTAATTTCTACTCGCTGACCTATGATCACGTGACATTTATGTCAACCCCATACATTTGGTAGAATTTCTACTAGCGTTATCGCTAATCGAATGTTACTTCGTCGGGAACAAACGCTGCTTAACTTCGCAAATCGATTCATTTTGCAGAGATGAATCTCAAACGAATATTATTATTCTTTTATTTCAGCGAACCAACAGCAGTACACCTACGGCACCATCTAACAGTTCAAGCTCGTCACGTCGCACTTCAAGCTTACCCGGCGGAGCCACGCTCACTCCGGGACCGTATCGCTCACAGGTATGACATTTACTAACATACATACATAACATCACGCCTGTAATCCCCGACGGGTTAGGCAGAGGTGTACCAGATTTCGCCAGTTATGTTTAAGTCCCATGTAAAGGGGGGCGAGCCTATTGCCATCAACCGGGAACAAATCCAGACTCCGGGCTGCTACTGAAAAATTCCTAATGGAAAATCCTAATAACATTTTGCCCGACTTGGGAATCGAACCCAGTACCTCATGCTTAGCACTAGCGGTTGCGACCATTGGACCAACGAGGCAGTCAGTTACAAATATATAAACACATAAACTCACGCTCTTTTTTCGTGGGTCTAGGCAGAAATTACAGAACACTACAGACTAAGATTCTCACAAAATAGCATTGATTACATCGTCTAAACTTAGGGGAGCGACAATTTGACATTTCATTTTTAGTTCTTTTTTTTAATAATGTTTTTTGGCTGGGCCCTTTAAGCCAAGTCTTTATTTAGTTGCAAACTTTGTTTAAATATTAATGAAATGAAATATTCAATGCATGATGATGATATCCCCGCCCGCTCTCTTGAGTTTCAGTAAAGATGTGGCACTTTACTGAGACCTCACGCGGATTTCTTGAGAGAACTTGAAGTAATGTTGCACTGTTTTTTTTCATTTGCCTACACTAATGCACGTTCACGAACACTTAATGGTTAATAATCCACCATTATTACACATTAAACACAAATTTTAGAAAATAAAACAATACTGCTAAACATGTCACTTCACTTTCCCGCCAAGAACCCATTTTTATTTCCATAAATATATCGGACCACTGTGAAAACAAAATCCCGTACACATGATGACTACATCTGTTTACTGGCCCTTTTTGCGTCGACCAATAAAAAAACAAACAATTGTTTAAATAAATTTCTCAGGCTCTAAAAAAGGTGGTCAGACATCGGTGATCATTGTAAAATGATCACCGATGTCTGACCACCTTTAACCTGGTTTTTACGGTATTTTTTTTAATTTTCAAAACCAAGGGGCTCAGTAAAAATCTGATGCGGCGATGCTCTTGTTTGATGAGCAGAGGTAAGCGTTACTATAGCGATCGAGACAGTGTTATCTTCCACGAGGAATATCTGGCTAGGCCCGGTCCACGGTCGACGCCCTTGGGCGACGTGGGACGCGAACTAGCGCGCATGCATTCACGAACGGTGCAAGCATGAATGGTGAATAGTCCTTACGGTGGTTCGATGTACGCAGCCGTGACTAACTCGGAAACATGAAAGGACATCTATTCTTATCGTACCAGTAATGTTGCCAGAAAGAAAAAATACTGGTTTCCATTTTTTTTTCTCGATTTTAAAGTCTTCGTGTTTGACATTCATGAGTTGTCAAATGTACAACCTATCTACTGAGTATATTCTAATTCTCTCCATTGTTATTGCCCTCGCAGTCATCAACAAGCGGCGGAGCTAGCATAACTCCCTCAGTGACAATCACCCCGGCACCTCCACCGGCTAACCAACATGCATCCTCTAATAAGGTAATAATTACATTTAGTTATTATTTATGTAAGTAACAAAAAAGTTAAAGTAGGTATTGATATAGACATAATAGCACAGATTACCAGATAAATCACTCTATGTACTTACGTGCCCTAACTACCTACCGGCCACCGGGTCGCACGCGACCCATTTCTCAGTGGGTTGCCGACAGCCGCGGGGCGCGTACGCACGTGGCGGCGCGCAGCTACAAAGAAAAAATCACTTTACGTTTGTAAGGTTAGGTACATTTTCGTTCGCAGCGTCCAGCGACTCGAAGGTGTAGGCTATTATAACAGTAGGTATTGAAAATTTTGTATGGAGTGATTTATCTGGTAATATGTGGTAATAGCAAGACTTTTGTTCAACAAAAGTAGTACGAAAACTAAAAAAAGTAATTATCGCCATAGTCAAAGATGTAAGCCCAACCTACATCTTGAACATACGTCTATGGCGAAGGTATCGTTTTAAAAATATAAAGAAAATATCTTTAGAGCAACACATTTAAACCTACCTACAGTCGGTTGGTCCGTGGATGGGTTACCATCTTTACATACCAAGACCCCTCCGTGGCTCGGAAAGCACGTTAAGTAATGTGTCCCGGCTACCATTTGTAGGTCTTTAACAGTAGTTACGGATGCCCGAAAGTCTGGCAACCAGTCTTACCAAGGGGTATCGTGTTTCCCAGTAACTGAGTTGTGGAGGTCAGATAGGTAATATGTCATTATTGCTGTGCTGTATTTAACGTTGTCCCACACTAGTAATTTCTCATGTATCGTGGGTGCGTTTACAAACATTTAAACTCACATACTCAAACAGCCAAACCCGGAACCACTACTTGTAGGTCGTACAAATATTTGTTCCGTGCGGGAATCGAACCCGCGACACGCAGCGCAATCGCTTAACCACTGCGCCAACCGTGCCGTCTAATGTAGAAGTTTAGCCTGCCAACTGATCCTTATAGACAATCTCAATTAGTTTATCAGTAGTTCTTATAATAAATTGTACATTACAAGCAACCCCAGGACAACTCGTCGGTGACGAGTAGTACCAGCGATGCAGTGAGTATGGAAATGTGATGTCATTTCACTAATTTATAGTTAAATCTTTTTAGTGTTTTTTTTCTTAATTTCGGTACAAGGGCTCGATTTTTTCATTAGTTTTGTGTTTACCTAGGCTACTGGCTCTAGGAAGAATGGTGTATAACTGTACCAATATACAATATTAGTTTTAGTATATGCGAAACCCGAAACACGTGTCTAGTATTTTTATGTAAAGAATCTATGTACAACATTTCAAAACTGTATCATATAAAATCATAAAGTTATGTTACCGGGTTGTCCGTACAAAAACATGCTAACGGCGCCCCCGCGCCTCCAGGGTCGTTATGCGCTCATTGATAGTAATTTGGCAGTAGGTACCTAACCGTAAGGCGATTGTATTGTAAGTAATTAAATGGTGATAACATTTTCCATCACACTTAAATATTTTTGGGACAAAATATAACATGGTGTAAAAATGAATGAAATCGATTCAGTTCCTTATTCTGAACAAACTATATTCAGGTTTCGCATATACTAAAAATAATCTTCTATAGTTTTGCGCAGTTTCGATCTATGTAAGATACCAGTCCGCGCCGGTTTCGTATTTGAAGGTTTTTATGAATGAAATTGAGCTGCAAATCTGAGAGTAAAATTGAAATATGGAGGCTGAGAATCAATACTTTTCTGTTACAAGTAACTACCCAAAAAGCTTATTATTATACGATGCGTATGTAAACCACATTTAAATTTATTGGAACAGAGTTTACCCCAGTCCTGTTTGAACTACCAGTTACAAAAATGGGACAGCCTCCCTAGTTTTTGTCACCCCAAGAGAATATAACAAAATAAAACCCTTAGTATCAACATTACATTTACGTTACAGGCTAGTTCCCGCAGTTCAGAAGACACCCAAACTCCCGCACAGCGCCAGGCTGCCGCTAAACTGGCGCTACGGAAACAACTCGAGAAGACCTTGCTGCAGGTAAGCATACTTCACTTCATCATCATTTCAGCCGAAAGACGTTCACTGCTGGACATAGGCCCCTCTCAAGCATTTGGGGGGAAGCATACTTTTCGTACGAAAACTGTATAATTATAGAATACACAATGCCATACAAAAAAAAAACAAATGTGCATTACAGTAGTCGCTTATGATGTGTAACATCTGATATCTCATCTTGGTAATAAGCAACTGAGCAGCGACAGAATGACTAACCTCAAAATTTAAAAAGCTAATATTGAAATAATTATTCATTACTAGTGGTCGCCTTCTGATCGAAATTCGAGCCCCTCTACTTACAATCTATATAGTACTTACGAGTAGACTAATTCCATGCTGTTATAAAGTACTTACTAATTCCATGCTATTAAAAATTACTTACTAATTCTATGCGATTAAAAAGAACTTATTCCATGCTCAAGCTGTAACTTCCTGTTACTCACTTCCGTCCCTTTTCACGAAATCACTCCCACATAAAGAGAGAGGAAAGATGTTACACATCAAAAAATTCAAATGGTCTTAAGTGAAAGCGCATAATAATCATATTTGCTTGGCTGCCATTTTCAATTAATTCTTTATACGAAAACTTAACGCCGCCGCCGCCGCCGATGTCGCCGCGTCGAAACTACGCGTTTACTCACGACTAAGGGCGACCATGGGCTTTTATGGGCGGGCATGTAATTATTATAATGCGGCTATAAGCACGCGGGACGCGGGGTGGCGTGGTGAGAAATCCCCCCTTAAAACGCCTAGTATTATTTATTACATGCACAAAATAACAGATTTAACTGCATCTAAGGCGTTCGTTCGCTTTCGTACATATTCCCACTACGAAACATCCAAACAGCGCCTATACATGTTTACTTTTGTCCTCAGATCCCTCCCCCCAAACCGCCCCCACCAGAAATGAACTTTATTCCTTCGCCCAGCAACACCGATTTCGTCTACTTGGTGGGCCTCGAACATGTTGTGGACTATCTCACTGCAGAAGATCGGTAAGAATGCCTTCTATTAAATAAAGGTCAGCTTAGACCAAAAATAAGCGAATGCTCATTTTAACCCCACTCTACTAAATTTTCTATGTGTAAACAGTTAAAGAGTATTCTTTTGTTGGTCTGGAATATAGACCAACAAAAGCATACTCTATAAAAAATCAAGAATATAATACTTTTGCCTAAGCAAAAGAAGTAAAAAATACACAATTGGCAGATTTGTCAATAGTCAGGTTACTTTTGTTTGAAGAATACATAATGATAGTTCTGTAAGAAAGCTCAAGTCAGATTTATTCTTCAGATGAAAGTTATCTATGGAAAAATAAGCTCTCTGTTCTTCCAAGATCATATGACACTTTCCGTCCCCAGCATGCCGCGCTCGTCCGTGCCGGCGCTGTGCGCGCAGTGCGGCTGCGACTTCACGCCCGTGTGGCGCTGGGAGCGCGGCGGGGGCGCGGCGGGCGGGGGGGGCGCGGGGGGCGCGGCCGCGCGGCGCCACGACGCCACGTTCACGGCCGCGCCGCCGCCGCCCGGCGCGCGCCGCCTGTGCGAGCTGTGCGTGTCCGGGAACGTCAAGCGGGCGCTCAAGGTTCGTTTTAGACGATTTTGGGTTAAGAGGGTTATAGAAGTTTCGAGTCGTCACATACAGCACTACATGGTTATTTTGGCGCAAGGCTAAAATGGCAACTAGCACCATCATGTTTGTCAGTACAAGTTCTCTGACACAATTTCATAAATGTTACACCCCATAGAACTGTATAGCTTTACTAGGATATTTTGACACGTGGCTAACTTCGGAACTAACGCCGCCATCTGGTTTTTTTAATACAATTTCAAAATTGTTTTGCTTCATTGCCCCCCTGTCAATGTTATTCGAGCCAAAAGATTCTTCTTGATGCGTGACGCTATTGGCAGCACTGAATTTTGCAGTCTTAGTTTCAATAATAATATTATTCAAAATGACGACTGACTGAACAGACTAAAATTCAGTGCTACCAATCGCGTCACGCGTCAGGTTATAATGAACGCACAATAGCACTCTAATGTATGGTTATGCAACCTTGGTTGCTTGGTTGGCTGAAAATGCCATAAGGAAAAAAAATGGATATCACACTGCATGGCACTAAATTGTAGCTATTTATTGTTGTCGGTTTCGATCCTGACAATCGCAATACGTGATAGACGCACGACACATAGTTTCGATCCAAATGACAGAATATGTCCAAATATTAAATATATATCCAAATATAACAAGAAAAAAAAAACTTGTCCACAAACCAGCACAGTGGTTGAGAATACTGCCATGTTTCACCACTAGTGTCGCTACCAGCACAAGCAGTAAACATTATTTTCTCATAGCATGTCAACTAAATAAGTAAATTATAATTGATTTGAGTAAACCTAAATATTTTTACATCAATGCTGCATGTTCGGATGTTGTGTTGATGGCACAATCTATGCACCTAATTTCTCGTACACTGCCCCATGTGCAAAATCAAGCACAAGCAGATACAATCAAGCACAAGCAGAACAACAATTTACATATTGTGGACAAGGCATAAAAATTAAAAACTGAAATTCACTGTTACTTCTTGAACTTGGTGGAGGGATAGAATACTAAATAAAAGGGTGACGGGTAAAATATTTGATGATTTTTTTGCAGTCTACCCCTACTACGTGCAATTTTTGTAGGTTCTGAGAACACTATCAGCCTTAGGGCACAATTATATTTGGCCGTTTACCTGAATACGGATGCCTATCGAATCTTAATGCATGCATAAGGCATCGAATTTAGATAAACGGCTAAATGTCATTGCGCCATTTTTATGACGCATTCGATACTTAGATATTACAGTGTCGAAAGTTTAGTGCAATATAGCTAGGTCCTGCAAGAAGTGGCGTTGTCTATAGTTTCACCGGATGAATTAGAAATCGCTTGTGGGGTTAACAAGATTATGGGCAGAGGCGATGCAGTGTAGTAATATTTTGAGAAACCTTTCCATCTTTTTTAACTGCCTTGTTGGTCACTAAACCAACGAGGCAGTTAACAAGATGGAAAGGTCGCAAGCTCTACTGCTGAACATGAGGTCCTGGGTTTGATTCGCGGGTCGCGCAAGTGATATTGGGTTTTTATATCTGGCACTTCTCAGTAGCAGCCCAGAGTCTGGATTTGTGCCGGACACAAATCCAGACTCTGGGCTGCTACTATTGCCTATTGCCATCAACCGGGCACAACGTGTCCGGTTGATGGCAATAGGCTATCCCCTATTACATGGGACTTAAACATAATTGGTGAAATGTGGGTGTACTTTAGGTAGGTACACCTCTGTCTAACCCTTCGGGAGAACAAAGCGTCATGTTATGTTATGTTTCAGTCTTTTCTAGACTGAGAGCTTCAATGAGATGACAATTACACATAAAATTGCAACTTTTGTAAAAGCTACTAAAACATTCACAATAATTACATTAACAACATAAGTTAGATGGATAGTCGAGTTAAAGTCTCAATCGCCTCTGTTCGGAACTGTGTTAATCTTGCTTCCCACGTCGTGTGATATGACATCTCGTCACCCAGAGTTGATTTGTATGAGCGAGTAGCGCCGAGATGTGCTGCCTCAGGGTCAGCGCTGACAGAAGCAAGTGCTCAAGCAGTTTTTAATAAACAAAGCACTAAATCTCAATTCAAAGAAGAGTCCAAGAGTTTATTCCCTCAGACGTTCGAACATACTCTTCATATTTTTATTCAAAACAGAAAACAACATGCTTGAGCAGTTGCGCTGACCCTTAAGGAGGTCTCCCCTCGACACTTATCGCGATGCGTAGGCTTGAGTAGGCGTGGTGCCACTCGTGATATCACGCGCCGTAGAAAGCCAGCCTTAGCCCCCTCATCCGGTGGAACTATAGCTCACTAGGGCGTATACCTGGATGGTATGATTACCTGTGCTCGTTAGGCGGAGCACACGGCCCGCCTGAAGACTGCGTTCGTGCGCGCACTGCAACAGGAGCAAGAGATCGAGCGTCGCCTGGCCGCGCCGCCCGCCTCGCCGCCGCCCGCGCAGCCCGCGCATGCGCACGCGCACCAGGCGCCCGCCTCGCACCAGGCGCCCCCCCCTGCGCACGCGCACCAGCACCGACCGCTGCAGGTAACTATATCATAGCGCAGCCCGCGCATGCGCACGCGCACCAGGCGCCCCCCCCTGCGCACGCGCACCAGCACCGACCGCTGCAGGTAACTATATCATAGCGCAGCCCGCGCATGCGCACGCGCACCAGGCGCCCCCCCCTGCGCACGCGCACCAGCACCGACCGCTGCAGGTAACTATATCATAGCGCAGCCCGCGCATGCGCACGCGCACCAGGCGCCTGCCTCGCACCAGGCGCCCCCCCTGCGCACGCGCACCAGCACCGCCCGCTGCAGGTAACTATATCATAGCGCAGCCCGCGCATGCGCACGCGCACCAGGCGCCTGCCTCGCACCAGGCGCCCCCCCTGCGCACGCGCACCAGCACCGCCCGCTGCAGGTAACTATATCATAGCGCAGCCCGCGCATGCGCACGCGCACCAGGCGCCTGCCTCGCACCAGGCGCCCCCCCTGCGCACGCGCACCAGCCCCGCTCGCTGCAGGTAACTATATCATAGCGCAGCGCGCGCATGCGCACGCACACCAGGCGCCCCCCCCTGCGCACGCGCACCAGCACCGACCGCTGCAGGTAACTATATCATATCATCATCATCACAGAGCATGGAATCGCAGTGCCATCTAGAGTAACCGCTGTAATAATATACAGCGCTGAACGTAAGTTCGGCTGTTACAGAGATTTTCAGAATTGGTACGGGCCGTCAGAATCTATGAGTTAACGGTGACGCGCTTGGTTTGTGTGAAACCTGTTCACAATACCGTCTCTAGCTGCGTCCGCCAAGGCGTCACCATCTACAGGCCCACTTCCCCCACTGCTGAACAATGCAGATGACTATAGCTAACTAGTATATGAGGCACCGTGACAAGAATAACGTGGTTTTGTTTCAAATTAACTGCTCTCGACGGCCTGAGTTCGAATCTCGGGTAGGGCAAAGTGTTATTGGGTTTTCCATCAGGAATTTCTCAGCAGCAGCCCGGTGTCTGGATTTGTGCCCGGTTGATGGCAATAGGCTCGCCGCCTATTACATGGGACTTAAACATAACTGGCGAAATGTGTGTGTACTACAGGTACACCTTCGGGGATTACAGGCGTGATGTTATGTATAATATTAAGCATTTATATTCCGGCCACCGAGAGAATTTGTTTCTGATACCCGTCAGTTGTAACAGGTGGCGTAAATGTGATGTCATAGTGTGAATGTGCCCTAATTTGTGCAAATGGCGTCTTAATATCATTGTGATTTCATACCTATATTGTAGACTCATTGAGAATTAGTCGACAATGCAATGGAGTGATACACACAGCTCAGGCAACGATGGAGATTTTGAAACACTTATTTCCGGGCCGTGTGATCTTCTGTTTTGGCCATTTCGACTGGCCGATCAGATCCGACAGAGATCAGAGACCAGAGGGCTTTTTCAAATCTCGCGTTTACCACAACAAACCTAAACCTTGCAAGTCTCAAAAGCCAATGTTGAAAAAGAAATCACCAATTTGGACCCAGATGTTTTGCGAACAATAATTCAAAAAGCCGTAAAACGAGCATAAATGTGCATCGTCTCAGGAGGTGGTCATTGACCAGTGGTCATGACCGATATAATTTTTTCGACTTTTAATCGAATTTTACACCCTGACACATACTTTCCGTGACAACACACCCCATTTTTTTTTCATTTACAACAAAATGCAGCTAATTCACATTATGAGATTACTTTTGCGCCACCCTGTACAAGATTAGGAACTAATAAAATTTAAATTCGGAAGACATATTCGTTTGTATGAAACTGACAGTGTTAGGAACACATTCTCTCAGCGGTCGCACTTTAGTGATTTTTGGTGTAAGTGGCCCTATAAAGTTGTACTTCTAGCAAATAAATCTTATTATAATGTGAAAAGATGTAAGTTTCTTTCTATTGCTGCTACATCGTATTGGTAAGAGTATTGTTATTAATAATATACTATGTTGTGGCCTGTATGTGTAATGTTTTGTATGTTGTGTACTGGAGAATAAAGTCCGTTTACACGAGGAGAGGTTCTCGACCATCGAGAGGTTACTATCGCCATGCGAGTTGTCGCACTCACGTATTTATCAGCCAATCAACAAATACTCGAATACGATTATGTTATACGAGACTATTAAAGCGATTTTGTCTAACTGTGATTACTCAATACACGTCCCTTTGTTTGCACAGACGCTGTCAAAAGTGCTTTTTTTTTTTTTTGGGTGGGATAACTTCTCCCGCTCTGGGTGGAGCGGGAGGGAGTGTCAGACTTTTACTGACTAAAACCCACCCGTGTTCCTTCAGATGCCTGTGTGCCAGGGCCACGATATCCCTTTCGGACAGGCTCGTAACCGTGTTTAAAAAGCGAGGCGTTTCTCACGTTTCGAGATGCGATTATTGTATGAACGAGTCAACTTTTATCTCCTTTCGATAATCAGTTCGTCAAGTCAAGAAACTCATCGTATAAACGAGGCTCAATGTATGCAGAACGTATTACAATGTGCGTGTATGTGTACAGATGTCGGTGTCGCGCAGCGCGTCCCGCGGCGGCTCCACGTCCTCCCCCGCGCCCAGCAAGACGCCCGCGCCGCCGCCTGCACCAAGGTAACTACCATTAGTCATTAATAGGTCATTATGATCAATTCCTTACTTCATTTTTAATTCAATTTATTATTTCAAATTTACGTCAAGCATATTATTATTATGTCGATCGATTCACAATTTGTCAGCTTTAAATTCTTTAACGGTATATACTGCCTTTCTTTATTAATGATTGCTTAGTCTCTGTGAAAGTTTCTTTTAATAGCTAAGTGGTCAACTAATAATAATAAATAATAGAGTTTGGGTAGGAATTACGTTAACTATATATAGTATTTTGTTCGCTGATGATGTTTTTTAATTATTAAAAAACATCATCAGCGAACAAAATACTCGACGAACTTATCTTTTTTGGCAAGTCATTAACGTAATTATAAATAAGGTACCACCTAAAAAAAATCCTTGGGGTATTGAAGTATTAATGGTAGCCATGTCTAATCCGATGCTGTACATTTTCTGGTTAACGCTATCGATATATTCCACTTCTACGAATTGCTGCCGTAACGGATCCCCTTTAAGTGTGTATAGTTGTTGCAATTCATGAGCACCACAATCATCTTTTAGGATGCTGACAACAGCTAAAGCGCGGTCACTGTCAGACTGCATACAAAAGAAAGAGAAGCGCGATGACCCAACGCTTCTAATTTATTGCAAAATATGAAGGAATTATTTATTTTCTCAAAAACGAGTTGAGTTATCGAAAATAAAAAACAACGAAGTTCTGCATCCAAATAAGACGTTCATGTTATTAATTAAATACCAACCGTACGTTAATATTTAATACAGATATTTGGGATTGGAACTCATAGTAAAAGGTTATTTAGTTAACCGTTAATTTGTATCGAGATTTTTTTTTTCTAAACTTGTTTTTTGTAACAACCAAGTTCTGAGAAATATGTTCAAGAATAACATATATTTTTTCCGCTACCACTAACTATACAGATTTAGATTTTTTTTTTTTAAGACTAGCCTACTTAGATCATTTGTCAGGGCCTTAAGCGGATAGACATCCACCGCTACATCGCCATAATTTTAGATTGATACTGTGGCTCCCGCATCCAAGGGAGATCCTTTCCGGTACAGAGCTCATCAGTCCTTACACTGCGGTCAGGAAAGACGTTTTCCACATTGGTTGTTTGGTAAATAAGAGCCACAATGGTCGTCATTATAGTTATGTTTTGGCCCTTCAGATACAAGTATATTTTTACTTAGTTCAGGAGCCAGCTGTTCAACCTGATTTTGACCACCGCTTGTACAATCATGTTTAGTGTATGACTAACTTTATGTTTCTTTTTGTACAATAAACTTATATTATTATAATGTAAAACTTATATCAGTGGCAGGATTTGTGTTTTGCAACGAGTATACCACAACAACGAATGGATTAGTCAGTAATCCATTATCTTGTGATAATTCTACCAAAAAAGTTCTTACTCTATCTATTGTGTTTTATTCAGAGCCTTGGCATCATCGGAGTCGCTTCGTAGTCACCATTCCGACCGCTCCAGAGAAACCAGTGAAGTGCCTGCCAAGAAAGGAAAAGGTAATCAACACCTACATGCCTTCAAAATAAGCTATATCCTGTTGTTTGTTAGTTACGCTTTCACGATAAAACGGCTGAATAGATTCGGATGAAATTAAGACAGTAAAGTAGAAAAAAACGAGTGTGCTTTAGACCACACGGCTAAAGTAAAACTTACAAATAATCTCTCTCTTTCTATCTTCACTAACTTATATCACCCTCTGAACTTCCGTTCGCTCGCTTCCGAAACGCTCTCGTCAGGGATTCACCAGCTTACTTCCAAAGTCAAGCGTGCGCAATGAAGTTTTACTTAAAAAAAAAATGAAATTAACTGAGACAGTCTATTACGACAGTTATCGTATGAGAAGTATGAAAATACTAGCTGCGCCCCGCGGTTTTACCCGCGTAAGTCTCGATCCCGTGGGAAAATCGGGATAAAAAGTAGCCTATGTCTTAATACAGGGCGTCCGCTAACTCCATACAAAATTTTATCAAAATTGGTCTAGCCGTTTGAGCGTGAAGAAGTAACAGACACACACTCACAGACTTTCGCCTTTATAATATTAGTGTGATTGTAATTTAAATATAGAGCATTATCAATATGGTTTTTTTTGGTGTTTCTCCTCAAAAGTTAAATTTTTTTCCCAAATGCAATACCAATCTGAATATTTGGAATAATTAACTCGAAATCCTAACTAATATTAAAAATGCGAAAGTGTGTTTGTTTGTTTGTTACGCTTTCACGCTAAAACGGCTGAACAGATTTGGATGAAATTTAGCACATTGGTAGACCATCAACTGCGTTAGGACATAGGATACTTTTTATCCCGATTTTCCCACGGGATGGATACTAGTGCTGGTGAAACCGCGGGGCGTAGTTAGTTCTAAATATAATAAATACCTTTATATTTGTTTTCCAAATGATAACAGAAGTTTTTTAGTCAAACTGAATGAGCAAGAAAACTAATGTCTCTTGCTCATTTATTTTGGACGAAAAGTCTGAAGAATCAAAAGTACAATGAGTTTGCTTCATTTTTTATTTAATACTTTAAGCATATAAATGTACAGAGGCGGACTTAATGCCAGAGGGATTTTCTATCAGTCAACCTTTGGCTGATGCAGAGACAAACGGTGGTAGGTGCAATAGCGAGAATTGAGGAACAACTATAAATATAATGTTTAGGTACACCGAATTATATATAAAACGCCATTAAAAAAAAAAAATACATGTCCCATACCGCAGTCTAATCAATGTACGTACTCTAATGGAGAATCCATTTAAAGGCAAATCTTAGCATTATTACGTATTCATTTTATTATAATGTTTACAGGATCAACATCAAGCAGCACTAGTCAAAACAGTAGCAGCAGTAAGCAACATCAGGTAATATAATATCTCCTAATAATTGTATCAAAATCAATATGTCAATCAATTGTCATTGTAATTTAAACCTTATGTCAATTTTCATAAGTCATTTATTACTCTTGTGGTTACAATCTGCCAATCTACAAACATTGTAATTTAAACCTTATGTCAATTTTCATAAGTCATTATTACTCTTATGAATTTGTAATGTTTGTATGTAAAACACTATGCCAATAAAGATAAAGATGTTTTTATAAAGGATAACAAAAATTATTAAATTAATTATGCAAAAGATACACACAAACATACTAATTTAAAAAGACTTTTTCATTATGGAACTCACTTAAATTATAATAACCTTCACCACTAAATATAATTGTAATCTACAAACATTGTAATTTAAACTTTATGTAATTTTTCATAAGTCATTTATTACTCTTGTGATTTGTAACGTGTGTTTCTAAAACACTACCTATGCCAATCTACAAACATTGTAATTTAAACCTTCTGACAATTTCATTAACTCATGTCATTTGTAACGTTTGTGTCTAAAACACTATCGGTGAGTTGTACAAAACCAACATTAGTTTAACGGAGACTTTAAATTGATGCTTGTCACTTTGTTTTTTTTACAAAATGTAAGGGATGGCATGAATTTAAAGTCTCCGTTAAACTAATGATGGTTTCGTGCAACTCAACATAAGTCTGTAATTTAAACCTTGTGTCAATTTACATAAGTCTCCTATTTACTGTTGTGATTTGTAACGGCATATTTTCTTTAATACATTTTTTTATTATTTTGTATAGCAACTGGCAGCGGCGGCTGCGGCTCAGATGGCGTTTGAACAACACAGCGCGGCCGCAATGCAGGCGCTACAACATCAACTTTTACGAGGTAGTAGTTCCGTTTGAGTTTACAACAATCTCCTCTAGTTTTGTTAGAGTTTATGTCCGTAATGTCAAGCAAAAGTGCAGTCTAAGCACGGTTCGACTGGTGCACGTTACGTATGCGTAACTTGGAGTTTCTTGCTTGTTCTTCTCCATAGAGACAAATAGTTTCAACTTTCTGACTAACTGACCGACTCTTTGACAATTCAAAAGTGCCTTAATTGGTTTAATAAAAAAAAATGCTTTGAGTTTGAGTTGACACGAACTGTCGGGAAAAAAGTGGTCTACCACTCTTTAATTGTATTTTATAGGTCATGCATTTCTAGTTAGAGATTAACTACGATAATATGGCCCGCCCCTCCAAAACTCAAAACGTTTGAAAGTATTTGTACGCATGTGTGCGTAATTAGACGGCCGTCCAAAAAAAACAAATCACGGATTTGTTGCTCGACTAGTCATTAATCGCTCATGATTATTAGTATGGCGCTGCACTGACGTACTGCAAATGCAAGCTTGTAATATAACCACCAAAATAAATAAAAAATGTGATAAAACCAAACGTACTTGTGCTGTGAGACTAAGGTATTATAGCACAAGTAAAGTAAAAGTCCGAAAATCGTTAATTTTTAGTTTTAACACTTTTTTTTTTTTTTGTATTTATCTTACAAACTAAAATTTTCAGTTAAACTGTCTGTGATATATTGATGTATGGGAGAACATGTTTTACAACTACAATGTTAAATTTGTTTTTGGGATAAATTCATCCCAACTACGGAGCCCTTCATTGTGCTTAGTCCGACACCCACTCGGCTGGTTTATTTATGATCCGTGTGACAATTCAGACCTTATGTGCCTTATGGCCAATGGGCCTTATCAGAAGGCTAAAAGTCACCCAAAGGGCAACGGAGAGGGCTATGCTTGGAGTTTCCTTACGTGATCGAATCAGAAATGAAGAGATCCGCAGGCGAACAAAGGTAACCGACATAGCCCGAAGAATTGCCAAGCTTAAGTGGCAGTGGGCAGGGCACATTGGTCCCAGAACTGATGGCCGATGGGGCTGAAAGGTTCTGGAGTGGGGACCGCGTACTGGAAGACGTAGCGTTGGAAGGTTTCCTACTAGGTGGACCGATGACCTTGTGAAGGCTGCAGGTATCCGCTGGATGCGGGAAGCCCAGAAGCGGCCGAAGTGGCGGTGCTTGGGGGAGGCCTATGTCCAGCAGTGGACGTCTCGGCTGAAATGATGATGATGATGATAGTTCAGGCATGCGTCATTGAGCAAATTAGCGTGTCATTATGAATGTACCCGGCTTCACGTTCCGCGCGCTCCGCAGGCCTGTCGGGCGCGGGCGGCACGTCGGGCATGTCGCCGGCCGCGGCGGCGGCGGCCATGATGCAGTTCTCGCCGCTCATCTACACGTACCAGCTGGCCATGGCGCAGGCGTCCGCGCTAGGTAAGCGTTGTACGTATTACACCGACACTTTACTTGCTACTAACTATACCTTTTTAAGCTGTGTTCATGGTAAACTAAAGTTGCGCGACGCCTATTTAGCTTCGGTCACACAAAATGAGCGTGTGGTAAATTACCCTATTTTTTCCGACAATGTCCCATTGCTGGGCACAAACGCACAAACGCTGTGCTTATACGCACAGAAAATCGCCTGCGTGGCAGTAGCTTTATTTTGTGGTGCTGGCAACATTTCGTACAGTTTGAGTGAGAAATTTGCTGAAACAATGTTCTGCAACTTTTATTTTCCATGAATATTAGAAGTGTTTTTATTTGCATTGCTTTTCTACTAGCCTTAATGAATATATTCAGATGAATTAAGTAGCTTAGCAAATAATGTTGCTTACTTAAAACTTTTCAAATTACTATTATTTGTAACACTTATTTTTTTTTTTTACTATCACACTACGACATTAAATTTTTAAGTTTATTTTTGTTCAGTATTTTGCTTATATGATACACTAGCTGCGCCCCGCCGTTTCACCCGCTTAAGTCTCGATCCCGTGGGAATATCAGGATAAAAAGTCTTAATCCAGGGTGGCAGCTACCTCCATACAAAATTTTATCAATATTGGTCCAGCGGTTTGAGCGTGAAGAAGTAACAATTTCGCCTTTATAATATTAGTGTGATTTAGCATAATTATCAAGTTGAATAAATGAGTTGACATTCTTACTCCTCGCGATGGTAAATACTAATTTATATTCAAGAAACAGCACGCATATTAAAGTGACCAGCAAAAAACCGTTATCTGTTCTGTGACGAGTCTAAAAACTGCACATAATTAATTCTATGAAAATCATAAAAATCGTAACCTATTCCCATAAATTACGACCCAACCCACCAGACCCTGTTCTGAGCATCAATTCTGCTCATGGTTTGTTCATCTACAGCCGGTAAGGGCGGCTCCAACTCGGGTGGCGGCGCGGCCATGGCGGCCGAGATGCAGCGCGTCGCTGAGGCGCAGAGGCAGTATCTGCTGGATATGATACCCGGACAACATCCTAGGAACCCTTGGACGAAAAACTAAGGTAACTGGCTAAATTACCATCGTCCGCTCTTTACCCTAAATTTACGAGGTTAGGTGCTTAGGTGCAGTACGTCTTTTTCTTCAGCATTTTGTTCTTCATTTCAAGTGTGTAGTTATCACTGTTCAACTAAATTGAGTCCATAGTTATGGTTGGCGACTATAAAATCATTTTTTTATACAAGGTCAAATATAAACTAGCTAGCGAAACTGCAGACAACACGATAAAATAAAAAGATTTGAAGTTTTTTTGGAGGTCAACGACCGTCGGTAGTGTTGTTACTTGATGGATGAGTTAAGAAAATCTGTTTTTTTTTTTATTGTGTTTCGGTACCAATCGATACCAATCACGTCTGTGACTGATTTTTAAATTGTTATTTTTTTTCTTGCTTTTGACGTTTTCGACGCACACATGTATAATTTCAACATGAATGATGTAACCAATATTTTGTAACCATGTTATGTTAGTTAAGAGTGTCCGTGGAGTTTCTTGCCCGTTCTTCTCCACAGGTACTACGCTTTGGAATAGGCAACTAGCTTCATCATTCTGACTAACCGACCCCTTGACAATTCAAAAGCTGTAATTGGTTTATTTGAAATTAATGCTTTGAGTTGAGTTTGAAACTAGCTAGCGAAACTCTGCAAACATGATGGGTGTCGATAGACAAACACGATAAAATAAAATAACATTTGACGTTTTTTTTGGAGGTTAACGACCGTTGAGAAAATCTTTTTTTATTGTGTTTTGGTATCCATACCAATCACGTCTGTGAAGTTTACACAAAAAAAAAAGATTTTTTAAACAGATATTTTATGTGATACCAGAGATCGGAATAGGTAGAGCTTATTACCTAAACTTCGAGGGAGGAAGTAACATAGAGTGGATACCTCCTATAATATCCCGGGATTTATACTCCATTGGTTTAGGTTTTTACGATAGTTTTAATGAATGTTAAAAATTATCATTTATTCTTAAACTACTCGTCGTAGATGTAACTGCTTGAGCACAACTTTTTTGTTCGATTTATAATAATACTATAATATTTTGTAATCTGTCTATTGTAAAGAGCCCAAAAAGACAGGTTCTCTAACCTTCAACGAATTATAACGTTGCTAAATTGAAGAGTACAACTGTGACGTAGCATACAACTGAAGTGAAAGGTATTACGTTTAGTCGGTTACTTGACAGCTCTCCCGTCACGTGGTTTTATTTGTTTACCTTTATTTAACTACCTAAACCAACGGAATATAGTTATTGGACTTTATTTATAGTTACAAATTATTCATTTTAAAAATCATATCGTATTTAGTTGTGTGACAAAAGATATTTTGAAACAATAGAAACCGCCACCGCTACCTGTTCCTGGGCACGAATAACCAAATATCTGTATAACAAAATGTATGCAGATATGTATTCGGAGCACAAGGTCTTGTGCTTCGAAAGAAAATTAGACCTACATAAAACAAAACACTTGAATTTGACACAATTTTAGTACGTAACCCTAATTTTTTTTATATATATTCTTCAAATCAATAATGTGTAACTATAAATAAAATCCAATAAATAATTCGTGGTTTTTAAATCCCGGCAAAACATTAAAAACCCGGTAAAATATTAACGTCATTATAAATATTCCGGGATTTTAGAAGAGGTATTATCCACTCTATGTTACTTCCTTCGTCGAGGTTTAGGTAAATAAGCTGTACCTATTCCGATCTCTGGTGACTACACTAACTGCGGTCGATGACCCCACAAAAAATTCTTTAAAGTAATTTCTTTTTCGTTTTATCATATTTAGACATGCGACCCATCACGTCTGCGGAGTTTCGCTAGCTAATTTAATTTGACCCTGTATAGACTGACTTTGAGATCATCATTCTAGAAGTAAAAGTACTAGTAAAGTAGTACTTTATTTCCTACTTTCTAGCCTTACCCGGCCCGGCGTCGCACGGGTAGTGCTAAGTATCTACCCTACCCTATCTACCTACCCTACCTGCCTACCCTACTTACCTACCCTGCCTAACTACCCTCCCTACCTACCCTCCCTACCTACTCTCCTTCTACCTAAGTCAGGTTGTCTTCTCCTTGGCATTTTAAAACAATATTCCAACAAAACAGACCAAAGAGATCGGACCTCATACTACAGCTATGAAACAGACAAATTTCTGAACTCACCTATAAATATTTGATAACCAAGTGACAATTTTTTATTTCTAAAACGACAAAAGACATCAAATGTTTCATGTTTCAGTTTCTATTGGAAAATTAAATTGCGTTTTTAGTATTTTCCTTTACTTATTATTTATGTTTTCCACCGTTTAAATCGTCCCTGAATTTCCAAAAATATTTCAAGATCAAAATTAGCCAAATTGCCGTTCCAGCCGTTCTCGTGTTTTAGCGAGACAAACGAACAGCAATTCATCTTTTTTTAAATGAATCAAATGAATTATACTTATATGTAAGTAAAATTTCTAGTAATACTTAATACTAGAAATTTTAATTCAGAACTGGCATCAAAATAAAAAATAACTGTTTCATACACAAAGTCAAAAGAACAATAAAAGAAAATGTATGAAACGTACTTTATTTCCAATGAGCTTGTATGTACGTAAAATTTCTAGTAATACTTAGTACTAGAAATTTTAATTCAACCGGCATCAAAATAAAAAAATAACTGTTTCATACAAAAAGTCAAAAGAACAATAAATGAAAATGTATGAAATATACTGACTGCGTAAGAGATCTGTTTTTGTACAAAATTATAATAATAATCAAATAATTTCATACATTTCTTTTTCAGCTGTGAGGAGAATAACATGAATTTCAAGTGACAGTAGACGATTGACGGAAGCAGTGATTATCTTAACAATAACGCAACGTAAAACGTATATTAAATTAAATACGTTACAAGATATTTTGGCAACAGAGTGATTAATATTAAATTGACATCAGCCAGAGCACTGAAGCGCTCATTGAAGCTATAAATGAAATAAATAGTTCTACATTTTTATATTATTGTTTAAACATATTATTATGTGTTCACTTTTTTGACCGCCATGTACTGCAAAATTATATACTTTATATCGTCGTTGCAAATTTAAAATCTCCCATTTGTATAAATAAACTTTTCGAGAAAAATAAAAAACTTCCTAGCACAAAATAGGCGCAAAATTGTAGTGCTCGACGTTGGGTGATCACATTAGATATTTAAATTTTTTAAAATTAAACTGTCACTTAAAACTCTCATGTCTACCTACATCAGACACAGGACATTTTGATTTACAATTAAATGTAGGCTGAAACTTGAGGTTTTTGCTTTATCGAAATATTAAGATATTCACATGGAAATGTTTGCTAAGTCATTTTCGACAAAAATGTTACTTAGGAGATTTTAAATTTGCAACAACGATATTGAACAATTTAACATTTGGTTTATCAAATTGTGTTGAGCAGTTTAGTAGTTGAGAGGTACGTATGAACTTACATACTTAAACATAGTTGATTTAAATAAAAACTCTCCTATCCTAGTCGTTAAAATTTAAATGACTATGTAGATAAATATTTTTACACGTAAATAAGAAAACTTATGAGTTGACATTTTATTCTAAAATAAATAAATATTTTCGCTTAACAAAAAAAACTATGTCAATAAATGTCCGTGGCGGTCAAAATGCTTAATTAACTCAAAAGTTCGGTATAAGGAAAGCAAACGCTAGATATCAAACATTCTTTTGAGAATCACACCGCAAAGAATGCATTTCTAAGAAAAATCTAGAATAAATAGGTTTAACTATTGTCTAAGGATAATTTTTCAACGTCTTACAAAGCGATGCACAAGTTTTTAAATACGTAAATGGCTTAGATTAGATAATATCAACGACTACAGTTTTTTGTGCTAATACTACACGAGATCTCAATAGGAGACATTGCTGGGCAAAACGTAATCATGTTTTTATTTACAAGGCGTTTACGTCTAAGCAAACTTAAACTCATTTAAGCCTTCCCGCCTCCACGAGCGAGAGAATCGTGACGGATCCGCGCTTCTACGTCGGGTAATCTCCACGAACGAGCGATTATTCCGCCAGCGTATCGTCGCGACTCTTTAGGGTCTATACTATCTCAGCGCCACTTCACTCTTTATCTCGCTCGCGCACTATTCCCGGGGTCACGCGAGCAAGCGAGACAGGGTGGCAAGGAGAAGACTACAAGTCACCGATAGTTTAGTTTTTCTTTTTACGGGGAAAATAATAGTAATTAAAAAAAAAAACATGACCTGCTTAAAGTTCAGTTATTACGCAAAGTTTCATTATCTAATTTGAAGTATTTTTTGAATACCAGCGGTTTATTGATCGGTTTGGAGGTAACTTTGGAATTTTTTTCGTCGTATTTTCGTCAAACTTAGTACTTAACATTAATCCTCAACTTTACCATATATTTATTTCAAAATTAATGCTGCAGTATTTTCGACATAACTGAGGATCATGCTAAGCCATTTGAGGTAGTATAGGCTCTTAACGGAATCGCCGCGTTGGGACTGGGACGCCTGCGTTGAGACAGCGCGCACGCCGCGCTCTCGCTGCGAGAGCGTCACGTTTCGCGGCGAGAGCGTGGCGGGCGCGCCGCCAGTAGCAAAGAGCGCGCGGCGATATGATGACGTTTCGCTCGTCGCGATTCCCTCGCTCGTGGAGACGGCCCCTAAGTGTGTATAGAAATACGTGGCACGACGATAATATCGCCGCGATTCTCTCGCTCGTGGAGACAGCCCCTAAGAGAGTGTATAGAAATACGTGGCACGACGATAATATCGCCGCGATTCTCTCGCTCGTGGAGGCGGCCCCTAAGAGAGTATAGAAATACGTGGCACGACGATAATATCGCCGCGATTCTCTCGCTCGTGGAGGCGGCCCCTAAGAGAGTATAGAAATACGAGGCACGACGATAATATCGCCGCGATTCTCTCGCTCGTGGAGGCGGCCCCTAAGAGAGCATAGAAATACGTGGCACGACGATAATATCGCCGCGATTCTCTCGCTCGTGGAGGCGGCCCCTAAGAGAGTATAGAAATACGTGGCACGACGATAATATCGCCGCGATTCTCTCGCTCGTGGAGGCGACTCCTAAGAGAGTATAGAAATACGTGGCACGACGATAATATCGCCGCGATTCTCTCGCTCGTGGAGGCGGCCCCTAAGAGAGTATAGAAATACGTGGCACGACGATAATATCGCCGCGATTCTCTCGCTCGTGGAGGCGGCCCCTAAGAGAGTATAGAAATACGTGGCACGACGATAATATCGCCGCGATTCTCCCGCTCGTGGAGGCGGCCCCTAAGAGAGTATAGAAATACGTGGCACGACGATAATATCGCCGCGATTCTCTCGCTCTGGAGGCGGCCCCTAAGAGACTATAGAAATACGTGGCACGACGATAATATCGCCGCGATTCTCTCGCTCGTGGAGGCGGCCCCTAAGAGAGCATAGAAATACGTGGCACGACGATAATATCGCCGCGATTCTCTCGCTCGTGGAGGCGGCCTCTAAGAGAGTATAGAAATACGTGGCACGACGATAATATCGCCGCGATTCTCTCGCTCGTGGAGGCGGCTCCAAAGAGAGTATAGAAATACGTGGCACGACGATAATATCGCCGCGATTCTCTCGCTCGTGGAGGCCGGCCCTTAGAGTAAGGATCATATTGAACACTGAACACACTAACTTCAGAAGTTAAAACGGGTGGGATTATACTCGTATAAACTTCTCATTTCATCAAAGCCCGCGAAATTCAAGTATTCTTATGTTTTTTTTAATTTGAAGGTCAGTATCAGTTTGACATTTGATGCCAATTCTTACTTTACGAGTTGTATTGCTGATTTTAATAATTATAATTCTGTAAAGCCATATTTGTTACGGTCGTGAAACATGTTTTAATCAATATTTATAACCTGACACTGACCTGCAACCTGCAAAAAAATTAAGAAAATTTGTTTTTCGCGGGCTACCTTAGCGCATCCCCTTAATATAATTACAAGGACACATACTCACTCTTTATACTCATACAAGGATCTTTTGGCGCTCAAATGACGTTGACATGATGGCGCTGTTGGTAGACATTTGTGCAATTTTTTTGTGAAATGTATTTAAAAAAAAAATGGCGTCGTTAGTTCCGAGATTGGCCACGCGCCAAAAGATCTTTGTAGAGCTATAACTTACGATGTTACAATAGCAGGAAAAGAACTTGAGCATTCGCGAAATCGATAGTACGGTGTCATTTTAGGAAAGTATGGGGCGCTTTTCCATTGAAGTCTGAGGGACTTGCGTAGACGGCGCTATTTTGTTCAAGATGTTTGCCGGCTATTTTACATGACATAATCATGATAAATCAATGATGCTTTATCTTGACCGACATATTCATTGAGAAATCTAGGTCAAGCTCGAGCTTCTTTAGAACATACATTCTTGATTATACTGTCCTTGAAAAATGCCACCTGTAGCCCTGGATTATGTATCATGACATGACGTATGAAACACTTGAAATAAATGTTTTATTTTTATTTATTTTGTATAGACGTCGCTCAAATATTGACTTGACTATCCCACACAATAAATGTAGCCGAATATTGTAAAATACACGTTTATTTTCTTAGTTTTATATTTAAGTTTATTTACTTTTATTTAGTCGCAAATATATTTATATTATGTCTACAATTTGTCCAGCAATGTTCAAGATGCTAGCACTCAGTGGGGTTAAACGGTAAGTGTGTGAAATGTCTAGATTATAAGTGATTCGATCATTTTATATGATGTGTTTTTAACTAGGCTACGAATAAATGGATATTGCTAAGGATAAACTGGCTTTTTATTTAATTATGATGTAACAGGCGCATGGACAGATAGGCACGTCCCGCCGCCGGAGATAAACGAGAAACGTGTAGAGCATGTATGTAGGATTTTATAAGGAGTTAAGAGCGTATACGACGTACGGCATTTCATACAAACTTTCAAGCCCTTGTTTTTAGAAATAACTGAACCGATTTTAATGAAACTTCATACACATAAGCAGGATACAAAGGTCTAAAAAGTTAGTTAAGAACATTATCGAAATGTCTTATTTAAAAACAGATAACTGGAAATATCTGTTTCTATGGAAAATTTTAAATCGGTCTAATTTGGCTGTAACACTATTTTTCGAAAATGTTCTTAACCAATTTTTTAGACCTTTGTATCCTGCTTATGCGTATGAAGGTTCGGGTCAGTCATTTCGAAAAACATGAGCTTGAAAGCTTGTATGAAATGCCATACTTCGTCGAAGACCCTCTTAATGAGCAGCGAGATCGCTATGGCGACGAGCGATTACTCGCTGGTATGCGTAAGTACGACAGACGAGGGCCGCTGAGCGAGTACTCTAGGTGCTGAAAATGACAAGGGTAATCAATTATTAAGTATTTGCCCTTGTTTAATACTAGATTTACTAAGACAGTCGTATGTAATATAGTCACATACCTGGGCCCAGTTTCTCTAACGAAAATTATTGCCAAATTGATTTGACAAGTTGCCAAGCGCGCGTGAAGTCCTGCGATCGGTTGTATATAAATCATCAACCAATCGCAGCAGTTTTCGTGCGGTTAGCAATTTGTCACATTAATTTTGCGATAATTTTCGTTCGAGAAACTGGCCCCTAATTGTCCTTCCAATCTGTAGACCTCGAACCATTCGAAACCAGTAGGCTTAGCATGAGAACCGTTTTTTCGTTGGAAGAGTAGATAGAAATGACATTTCCGGGTAGACAGTTGACAGTTTTCTACCGAGAAGGGTACACAAGCGATTTCTATTCTACAGTAGAGTAGCAATAGAAAGCGTCATGATAAGCCTGCTGTTCTTTCAAAGACTAGCGAATTATGTGTGGTGTGTATTTGTGTGTGGCTACTGTCCACACACAAATACACACCACACATACTTCGGTAGTCTTAACAATCGTCTTAACGCACATTATAAAAATTATACACAATAAAGCTAAGCGCACATTTCAAGCCGAGCCCGGGCAGCACCGCATTGCAAAAGTGCGTCCATTGGGACCCGCGGCGGGCCGCATCGCAAAGTTGTAATTGTTTCAGACAGATTGAAATTTCGAATTTTAATTTCAAATGTTTCCACTCCAGTGCAATGAGGCTCGCGCACATTTGTATGGAGCGACGCACACTACAGGCGAGCCGCACCGGGCCGCAGGACCACGTACTAGCAGTGTGCGATGGTTCCTACAAAATGTACTAAAGTGATGCAGGAAGATTTATAGATAGAAATTATAAAAAATCAAAATGTCATGTTTTGAATAAAATATTGATTTATTTATTAACGAATACATAGAAAAGTATGTAAGGGATCGTCCATTACTCACGTGAGGCTTAAAAGGGGAGAGAGGGTTCGGAAAAAATCACAAAATATCACATGGGGAGGGGCGTAGTGAGATATCTTTTATATAATTTTTCTCGTTGAACGCGCGATTTCTAAACCGCAAAGCGGCACGTGACCTTGACTCGCAAACTTTAAATACAGGTATAAATTAGATAAAATATTATGAAAATCATTACTTTATACCAAAAAAATACACGTGATTTTGGGTAAGGGGCGGGGGGTTAGTTATTTTGATGATATTCATAAGTGGGTACATTCATAATGTTGGTGGTGGTTTAAAGATGAACTATTAAATATGGCAGTCATTACTGGAGCTTGTTGTTTGATTCACGTTCTGCATAACCTAACATTGCTCAGCCGGTGATTAATAAAGTACAATAGAATATAATTAGCAGTGAGTGAAATAAAGTGAAATAGACGATAAAATTGCATACTTAAATAAATTCCAATAATAGAAACAGTGTTAAACCTCGCCACCTATCACCAGGAGGGCGGGGGGTTTCAAAAGTAGCTAAAACATCACGTGATTAATGGACGACCCCTAATTAACAAATACGTATGTTGTTTAATCTTACAGTTTATATTGGTTATTCTTATTTTCTATTGGTAATACGTAGCTTATTCTTTCAGCATGATAGAGGAAGACACGAGCTCCTGTAAGAAAAAATAAAAAATTGTCATTATTATTTTATAATTTTCATGTTGGCTTGGTGTGTGATGAGGAGGGATGAAACGCAAGCGACTAAAAGTGATGTATATAAATGTGTGTGTGGGGGTGTGTGTGTGTAATATTGTAACGTAATATTGATTGTTTTGTAATAATTTATAGTTAAATAATTTCACTAATCTGGAGTAAATTTTAAATAGTGTATTCCTGAAATAAAAATGATTTGATAAATATTGATGGATGGAGAGTAGGGATGTTACGAATGCCATATTTTTCTCATTCGCAAATGCGAATTTTCGGAACGCGAATGTTTAGGAATAACCTTTTTATTCTTTACAATGAACGATTTACAAATGCGTTCGCAACGCCGCCGCCGAGGTAGTGCGCCCAATTGTGGAATAACTTCTCACAAACATTGCAAACCGATCTACAGGCGTAAAAATTCGCAATATTTCACTATTCTTTCCCGGTGCCATGGGAAAAACTGTCAAAATATCTCGACACATTTATTGTACACTCACAAACTACTTGTTTATTTAAGTATTATTAGTTACAAGTGACTGACAATTATAACAAAACAAGCCTATTGGTCGAATGAAACACGTGATGCCTGCCTGCGCGCGCTGCGCGTGCGTGAATCAGCGAACCGAAATTCGCATTCGCATCGCTTGATGGGAATGTTTAAAATGAGAAATATGAAAGTCGATGCGAATGCAATTATGCGTAACATCCCTAGTAAGGCCAAATAAAAGATGGATTTATGGATTGTGTGACGAATGATAAGTAGGTAAGGGAGTGAATAAAGGCGTGATGGTTGACAGGGGAGCATGGAAGAATTAACGTGTCGACCCCAAGTAACATGAAAGGGGCAGGAAGATGATAATTGTATAATTTTCATATAACCTCAAGGACAAATTAAAGTAGGTAGCTATAGAAGTATACTGTATCTACAATATTTGCCAGGCACACGGCAGCAGATAAGAATACGAGAATTTAGGAAGAATTTAACAATAAACTCACGCCTTCTTCCCATGGGGGTAGGCAGAAATTATAGAATGCCACCTGCTAAGCTCCTTACATACTCCTTTTGCTCCGTTTACGTTCGTATCATCTGGTCTTACGTTGCGAGGGGGTGATGATCTTCAGAAAGGTCAGGAAGAAGTTAAATAGTAGTAAAATGGCTATTTCTTACTTTCTCTTCATCATTCATCATCATTATTTCAGCCAAAAGACGTCCACTGCTGGACATAGGCCTACCTCTAAGGGTTTGCCATAATCGCCACGCTTGGCAGGCGGGTTGGCGATCGCAGTATGGTGTTAAAATGCATAGAGAACGCTGCTGCTCATTCTCTAGTAAGTCCCTTAGTCGCC
Organism: Tiliacea citrago; assembly: GCA_963921375.1. Taxonomy (NCBI): domain Eukaryota; kingdom Metazoa; phylum Arthropoda; class Insecta; order Lepidoptera; family Noctuidae; genus Tiliacea; species Tiliacea citrago. The sequence continues at coordinate 12,003,555 of OY992804.1, forward strand.
TTTTACGACACCCACGGGAAGAAATAGGGCGGTGCTATTCTTTACGTGCGGCATCACACTGAGCACCGCGGACCTTTCTCTTACAAACCTTATGGTACAGTCGGCGACAAAACTCGATTAACACTTCGTTTTTTAACACTTAAATAATTAATTAAAATCGTATTAGAAGTAAAATAAAAAAGAATATTAACTTTTTGCTTTTACATGAAATTCAGAAAAGCAATGTATCGTTAATCATTAATTGTATCAATTTAGATAGTAGGTGTGATTTGTTGCTGACTGTACATGTAGGAACATTGTCTAAGATTTGGACACATCATCATCATTTCAGCCGAAAGACGTCCACTGCTGGATAAAGACCTCCCCAAGCACCGCCACTTCGACCGGTTTTATGCTTCCCGCATCCAGCGGCTTCCTGTGCCCTTCACAAGGTCATCGGTCCACCTTGTAAGAGGCCTTCTAACGCTACGCCTTCAGGTACGCGGTCGCCACTACAAAGCCTTTCGGCCCCATCGGCCATATGTTCTGCGAGCAATAGAAGATATGGGTATTCAAAGTATAACTTCCACAAATGACTTACTTTATGTGCACTCAAATACTCGTGGTCTGTCTCAGCGGCCAGCACCTGTATGGCGTTAATGATGACGTCAGTTGCTTTCTTCACGCTCTTAGCCATTGTCGCTAGTACTTCGCTTACAGACACCTGAAAATATTTAATAATTGTAATACTGTGGAGTAATATTGCGTAACACACCAAGGCCCGTATTACAGAATGTCACTCAATACTCAAGCATTACTTAAAGCTAGATTCAAGCCCTTTGATTGGTTGAAACTAGTTCTAAGTAATGCTTAATTACAGAACATGTTACGAAACTAGTTTCTAAGTCCCGTATTACAGAACGTCACTCAATACTCAAGCATTACTTGATACTAGTTTCAAGCAATCAAATGTCTTTGATCTAGTTTTAAGTTGTATATGGGCCTAACAATTGTATTGTAATATTGACAATTCAACAACATTAATTGCGTTATTTACGTTGCTTGTCGAGCAGATGAACTTTTCAAATATAATATGAAACAATGGATTACGAATTTGGTGTTGATGTTTATACGGGCCGTAATATGAAGTATTAAAGTCACAATAAGTTTCACCATTCTGTTCTGACCGACTCCTATGACAATTCAAAAGTTCCTGTAAATGGTTTGAGTTCGAGACAATTATTTCAGTAAGAGAAAGAGAGGGAACTATACAGTATAAATATTGCCATCCTTTTTTGTCGTTACGGTGCCTGTATAACTCCATGTCATTCTCTGACACTGAAACAAGACGGGTGTAACACTTAAGGGGGATATGCGCGAAGGTAGCCCGCGAAATTCAAATTTTCTTACGTTTTTTGCAATTTGCAGGTCATTAACAAGTTGTATGTTGATCTAAATATGATTCGCGGCCATAACAAATATGGCTTTACAGAATTATAATCAATAGAATTAGCATTACATTTCTCTAATTTCAAAAAATCCTACTGAATGATTGTTTCAGAAATAATCTTTCAGTAGGATTTTTTGAACTGATGATGATGCTTTTTTGATTCTAATGCTAATAATTCTGTAAATTCTGTACAATAGTATGCAAAATAATGTAATTACATTATTTGCCATGTTAAATCAGCTAGCACACGCCACTATACCAACAATTTTTTTTATCGAAAACTATAGGTAGGTACTCAAGCAGAAATAAAAACTAAAATCAGGCTTAATATGATTTCTGATCATATAGTAAACTAGTTTTCGCCCGCAGCTTCGCTTGCGTTCATTTAGAATTTGACAATAATTTCCGGTTGTACTTTAAAATTGAATATTTTTAAAATTTTATTTTATTTTTTAAAGTGCTATTATATTAAATACATCCCTTATCATAATTCAATCATGATTCGAAAGACACGTGGCGATGATCTATTGTCTTAAGAACGTTATTGTTGTTTTCCTCGGGAACAGTACTTTTTTTCAGGACGAAAGGTACCCTATGTCCGTTTCGAGACACCTGACAACGTATATGCAAAATTTCAGGATGATCGGTTCAGTGGTTTAGGCGTGAAAAGGTAACAAACAAACAAACTTACTTTCACATTTATAATATTAGTTAGAACTGTGATCTGCAATACAGCTTCCAAATGTGGTAGGTAACTGCAGGGTTCTTATATAATTTATGAGAGAATGAGATACCAAAATACTCACAGATGTCTCGTGTTCCCTCCAACAGTCGTAGTCTGTGACAATAGCGACGGCTGCGTAACTCAAGCCTGCTTCCTTTGCTAGTACTACCTGCAAGGACAACAACGTTTAAATTGTAAACCCTAGCAAACTTATTGTCTCTCTGTCCATCCAAAGGTTGTCTGGTAGATATCGCTATTAGCGATAAGACCGCTATTTTACCCTGAATTAATGGTTTTGTAGGTAAATAAGCTTTGTTAAATTTTGGTGTAAAATATAGAATATTCTATCTATCTTGCTTGCATTGCATAAACTACTACTGAGAACTCCCCACGAACCGGGCATTAAAATGTGACTGAATAGGTCTGGTAGATGTAGTGAAGCGCAGTACTGTTATCGATAAACTATTTTGACACTAGCGGTATCGATAAATTATTTTTTAAGCAGGTGTAGTGGGTTTTTGGCTGAGATTTATTTTAGTTCTAATCAAAACAAGATAACCGACGGTTTATATAGCTATGGAAAAGTCTGACAGACTCTAACATTGTCGTGAATTTACCTCTGGCACTGTCGTCATGTTTACGAGATGGCCGCCCCACTGACGATGCATCAAACTCTCAGCTCTGCTCGAAAATCTGTAAATGGTTTAATATTAAAAAAGTGATGGTTTATTTGAAACCGCATTTATTCGAGCACGTAACCAGGACAGAAACAACAATATACATACATACAGGGTGGATTTTTGAACTCCAGGAAAACGTTTTTAGGAGACTGGCCTTAACTTTTTGAGTAATTGCAATTTTTTTTTTTTTTTTTGAGTAATTGCTAGCTGCATTCACAGATTTTTGTAAAATCGTACCTACCTATGTACTCAGGTAATGGTAGTCAGCTAGAAAAAGGTCAATTCTCACGTTTTATTTTGATGATGCCAATCGCCACAGTTTCGTATAACGATTAAAATGACTCTTCCAGGCTAATTTAGGTTTGAGTACTAAAACGGCCACAAATCGTGTATATACACAAAATCACGCGTACACATAAACACACAGACACACACACTCATTTTTAGGGTTCCGTACCCAAAGGGTAAAACGGGAACCCTATTACTAAGGCTCCGCCGCCGCGCCGTCTGTCTGTCTGTATGTCCGTCTGTCACCAGGCTGTATCTCATGAACCGTGATAGTTAGACAGTTGAAATTTTCACAGATGATGTACTTCTGTTGCCGCTATAACAAAAAATACTAAAAAACGGAATAAAATAAATATTTAAGGGGGCTCCCATACAACAAACGTGATTTTTTTGCTCGTTTTTACTCGAAATTGAGAACTGCAACAGGTAGACGCTTGAAATATTCACAGAATATTTAGATATATATTCACTTCAAAAATAAATAATTAGATTAAAATAAAACAAATATTTAAGGGGTGCTCCCATACAAAAAACGTGATTTTTTGCCATTTTTATAGACAATGGTACGGAACCCTTCGTGCGCGAGTCCGACTCGCACTTGGATGGTTTTTTGTATTGTTTCAGTTTTTCTTGTTTAAGATAATTCAATGATGCATCTTTTTGCATGTATTTTGGGCTAATATGTATTATTGCCTGTTTTGAGGGGTCTGGCGCTGTACACTGTATAGTAGCGACGCGGACGCGTTGAATCGCCACGCGGCATGCGTCGCTTCGCCAGCAATCGGTTTTACGTGTGCAGATGTTGCATATCAAAAATGATATAATGTAAAAAAATCTCGTTTTTATTGACATTAAATTATTATTTTAAACAGCACTTTAGTGATGCCACTTCTCAATCCTGTTGCAATGACATTTCGGTATCGCGCACTGCTATGCTTCTGGTGTTGCCAACACTAGGGACATAACAGGGTAACATACCACCCCAGATACTAAACCGAAAGGTGTTATGTGCTTCTAATTTAAACCAGCACACATTTTTTAAGTTTAGTTCATCTCATAATGAGCCGTGTTGCCGTGTGGTGACGGACGTAAAGAATAGCAGCATCCTATTTCTTCCCGTGGGTGTCGTAAAAGGCGACTAAGGGACTTACTAGAGAATGGGCAGCAGCGTTTTGTAGGCATTTTAACACCATACTGTGATCGCCAACCCGCCTGCCAAGCGTGGCGATTATGGCAAACCGGGCCTTTGGGGGCGGACTATATCCAGCAGTGGACGTCTTTCGGCTGAAATGATGACCTCGTAATTGCGCACTACCCTAAGGTCGAATGTCACTTGCACGTCATAGAACGACAAGGTATATTTGTCTATATGACAGTTAGATAATTTCAACCTTAGTGAATTTCAAATGCATGGGATTTTTTGTCAATACTAAAAAAGCAATTACGAGATCGACTATACAAACATAGAAAATATTTTTTCATACGTCATTTTTTGGTTAAATAAATGAAAGTACTGTTTTTCTTCTTTCAATTCATATTGGCACTTACCTAGGTCCCTGTATAGCAACCGCCGTGCCAGTTTCATGGTGGCTATAGCCCCTGGTTTTGACGGCAGTGATCATAGCGTTTCGGGCTCTCTCGCAGAATGCCGGCTTCATTGGCAAGTGGCACACGCCCTTAGGGCCGCCTTCCGTCCGGTCGTAGAATGTACATTTGCGTCCCCAGGTTCTGGAAGGATATAAATTCGGGAATTTTAAGGTGATTCTAAAGACAATACTGTTTGTGTAGCAAAGATTGATGACTTTTAAATATAACCCTTATAATTAATGCCAAATGAAAATTGTAGGAACGTCAACACAGCTCTCAAACGGTTCCTCTTGTGCCCTCAAGCGCGCTCACTCCTTTGCCCTTTAAGACAATGCTCATAAGGTATATTTTTGGATCTCGTAAAAAATCTGTACTCTAGGCTCTTTTATTTGCATTGAGCCTCACCCAAACTACCACTATTGTGGTGATAAGTTGGAATTTATCAAAGTATGTAAACATGATCTAGGTACAGTTAGTAGACAAAATAATTAATAACCTAACGTTTAAAAACTGGCCAAGTGCATGTCGGACCAAGCACAATGAAGGGTTCCGTATTTATCCCAGAAACAAAATTAACATTGTAGTTGAAAAACACGCTCTCCCATACATCGATATACGTTACGGTCAATTCTCCAACTGTAAATTTAAGTTGGTCGACTATTACTCGTTAACTTGTTAAGCCTACTTAGCTGTGATGGTTTTCCTTTTAATTTCGTTATATATACTACTGCCATGAATTTTTTCACATATCCAAAACCATTTGGCAGGGGGGGGGGGGCTTGACCCTAACAAAAAATCGCAAACGGATCCCTGAATTGAAAAATGGTTTTCACAGACCCACAATATTTTTAACGGCCTATGCAATGATACCCCATACTATGGGATATGCGAGAAAAAAAATATCATCCCCACTACGTGCAAGGGAGGTACTCTAAAAAAATTTTTTGTTCAAGGTTTTTTTTACGACTTTGTCGGCGTGATTAATATCTATACCCATGCCAAATTACAGCTTTCTAGTACTAAGAGTCTCTGAGCTAAGCTGGGGACAGACGGACGGACGGACGGACGTACAGACAGACAGACAGACGGTCATGGCGAAACTATAAGGGTTCCTTGTTGACTACGAAACCCTAAAAAGGATCATATACAGTAGCTCACCTGTCAATAAAATCGTTCAATATAACAAGGTCGCCAGGCTTGTATTCCTCCACCAGCGACCCAGTGGCTGTGGTCGCCAGGATGTGAGTACATCCAACCTGCTTCAACGCCCAGATGTTGGCACGGTAGTTCACATCGCTGGAAGAATAACATTACACAATATACAGTTAGTAAGTATAATACGGGAGCGGTATAAACGGCCCCGACCAACGAGGTCATGGGTCGAACCCAGGCAGCATTTTTACTTTGTGTAATATATATCACTGCTCTCAAACATAAAACGTCATGAGGAAACCAGCATGCCCTAGAACTGAAAATTCGAAGACATGTGACATCGTGATGGATTACAGCCCAATACCTCGGCAGAGGAGGCGTGTGTCCCAGCAGTGAAAACATTATAAGCTATTATTATGCTAAGTAATATGGGTGGATGACATTTGGAAGGTCGTGGGTAAGACATCCCTCAGACCAGGGAAGCATATATGGCACAAGAGAGGAAGCCTATACTCGCAGTGGGTAGAACAAGGCTGCCAATAATGATGATAATCATTTTCAGGCGAAAGACGTCCACTGCTGGACATAGGCCTCCCCCAGAAAGGGGGGGGTGCCATAAACGACACGCTTGGCAGGCGGGTGAAGAAATAGGATGGTGCTATTCTGTACATACGACACCACACGGAGGATGATGATGATCATCATAAAATCATGAAAATCAGATAAACTATGGTTTATCTTAATTAAAAACTAGTTTGTCATGCTTTAGCAAGTGAATTTCCAAAATTGGATGATACTTATTTATTTATATACGTTCTGGTTGCAGTTGTTGCATAGTTAAGGTCATGCATATCCTGCGAGGGTTGCGGATTTGTCCGAAAGGTATATCGTGGCCCTAGCACATAAGCAACTGAAGGAACACGGGTGGGTTTTAGTCAGTAAAAGTCTGACACGCGCTCCCGCTCCACCCAGAGCAGGAGAAGTTATTTAATAATTTCTAACCCAAAAAAAACGAGTGTTCTTTAGACCACACGACTGAAGTAAAACTTACAAATAGTAATACTAATTATACTTACAACAATAGGCCTGCACTGTGTCTTAGATATAAGTACGAAACGCATCTGGCTATGAGAGAAAGAAAATGTGTGCTCGCACCTCTCTCTTGCCCCTACAGTAATATACGACACGTAACTCGCTCTCTTTCTATCTTCACTAACTTATATCTCCCTCTCAACTTCCGTTCGCTCGTTTCCGTAACACTCTCGTCACGCATTCACCAGCTAACTCCCCAACAAGTCAAGCGTGTGTAAAGAAGTTTTACTTCATAAAAAAAGGGTCATGCATATAGCTACCTCAGACACTGTCGCAGTTAAACGGTAGGCCTGTATGTAACTATAATTAACTAGTTATAGTTTTCCCAAAATGTGACACAGTTTGAGGCCCGTATTACAGAACGTCACTCAATACTCAAGCATTAGGTACTTAAAACTAGTGTCAACGAATCAAATGGCTTGAATCTAGTTTTAAAGTAATGCTTGAGTGTTGTGTGACCTGTAATACGGGCCTTAGAGTACCTAGGCTAGATACCGCATGTTCATTAGATAGTATGAAAACCGAACGTGTCATCTTTTTTATACCTACGATGAGTTCACCCCAGCCATTTAGTGATGTGCTCAACGTAAACAGAATCGCTTCAATCGCTAAGCGCGTCTGTGAAAAGAAAGAAAAGACGTTTATTTGCGGTAAACATAACGTAAAGAAATAAAAACACAAACATGAAAGAACAAGTGAGCTAATAGATTTCGTCAGGAGTGGACGTGCGTTGACATTTTTTCACTTTACATGCAATAGGAAGTCGGCCGGACGGCTTGTGGTATCTAGCCTACTCTAAATCTATGCCTGAATTAACCTCCTGAATTAATAGGAACAGCTGACTAGCTACCTATTATCAACGTGACGCTTGGGGGAGTCCTGTGTCCAGCAGTGGTCATTTTTTGGCTGAAATGAAGATGATGATGGGGCGGAGGTGACAATCGCGAGCGCCTTTGTAGAGAAATGAATGTTTATTTTACAAGTTCATATTAAATTAGCTAGCGAAACCCCGAAGACATGATGGGTATCGATATCTAAACACGATAAAAAAAGACCATTTTTTTTAGGGTCGACGACCGTGTTTTTAACGTAGGTAGTTTAGCTAGTCAATTTAATTTGACCCTGTATTAGTAGTCTGTCATTACCTTGGCTGAAACTGATGTTTCCTCCCATGCCTCGCCAGCAACACACAGGGGACTCCTTTGATCTGCCCTTCAATCAATACGTCGGACGGCTTTCCGAACGGAGTGGTGACTTCCGTCTCAACCTGGTTCTCGAATAGAGTGGGGTCGCCGAACCCAGAACCGCCGATAATGCCAATCTGTATAATGTTAAGATTGTTTGGAAAACTATATAAATGTATCAGTATGGAAAACAAAGCACTGAATTTGTAAGTGGCATTACAAATTGACACCCTTATGTACATATTCTGATCTATATGGTTACTAGTATACTTTATGTTTTTTTTCATAGAGTCCACATTGGGCCCAACATTTTCATTTGAAATATTTTTTCTTTTGATGGTTATATGTACAGTGAAAGTTATATGATTTGGCTGCACAAAAGCATGCACACTTTGATTGACTACCAACAACATATTTCAAAAAACTCAAAACTCAAAGCATTTATTTCAAATAAACCAATTACAGGCACTTTTGAATTGTCAAGGGGTCGGTCAGTCAGAGAGATGAAGCTAGTTGCCCATTCCAAAGCGTAGTAGGTTCCTATGGAGAACGGGCAAGAAACTCCACGGACACTCTTTTTAATCAAAATATTGTGACAAAGTATTGGTTACATCATTCATGTTGAAATTATACATGTGAGGACAATGTAGAAAGACGTGCACGTTAAAAGCGTCCGCAATAAAAAGATAAAACCATTAAAAAAAACAATTAAAATAAGTTAAAATAAGCCGTGGCAGCCAAGAAATGACCAGTCCCCACTGACGGCGCCCGTTCACGAACATGACGCATGGATCAGCACCATTTAGCTCAACCATTTTGAAGGGAACTTAATGATCCAACACACACGCCACCATCAGCGAGACATTTAAGTGAGCATGCCACACTCAGCCGCCAGGGCACATTCAAGTCAATGAAAGACGTACTTAGTAAATGTTAGGTACATAGTGCTCAGTTGCTCACACATGTGCTATGAAATTATACAATACTAAGAGATTGAATTTATACATTATAGAGATAGTATTTACAATCCTCAGCAGCTCCAACAATATTTTTGAATGCTAATCAATTAGTGTATGCGCCCTTGTGGAGCAGGACCAGCGTTAAGCCAAGCATTTTTGTCAGCGATGTAATCCCCAACTTATAAAATGCTTGGCTACATAGTGTGCGTTTTATACAACATTTAAACGTTTCATTTAGTTGGACGATGTGGGTATTTTGTTGTAACATTTTAAACAGTACCCCATGAAGGATGAGTCTACTTTAGCCAGTCTGAAACCTGGTTGAACTAATTGGTCCCTATTTCTAGTCCCATAATTGTGTCTTTCACCTCTTTTACTGAAAAGATTTAGATTTTTTCTTACGTACATGATGTTTTCATAGATATATTGACAAGGTACCGTCATGATGTTAATATCTTTAAACAGTTCCCTTAGAGAATCGCGCCTGCGGAGACTATATATTGCGCTAATGGCTCTTTTCTGCAGAATAAAAATAGACTCGATATCTGCAGCCCGTCCCCATAATAAAATACCGTAAAACATGATACTATGAAAGTAGCTGAAATATACTAGCCTCGCGGTATCTACATTAGTGAATTGGCGGATTTTTCTCATAGCATATGCTGCTGAAATTAGCCGTCCTGCAAGAGATGTTAAATGAGGACCCCATTGCAGCCTTGAGTCTAGCGTTATCCCAAGGAAAACAGTTTTATCGACGAATTCAAGTTTCTCCCTATTCAATCCAATGTCACAATCACTACTTTTTACATTCGGTAAAGCGAATCTTATGCATTTAGTTTTTTTTTCCATTTTTTCCATTTCATTTAGTATTAATTATTAGCAGTGAACCAATTTTGGACCTGCAGTAGGTCGTTATTTACGTCGTCAAGATTAGATGCTCGTCTATTTATCTTAAAGATTAAAGAAGTGTCGTCAGCAAATAACACCATTTGTGGTTGGTTTTTTAATAAATGGGGTAGATCATTAATATACAGGGTGTTTGGCAGAACGTTGAACATACGAAAATGGTGGGTAGGTGGGGTCATCTGCTACTTACTCAGCCCTAATTTATTTGGCCCTGGCCGACTGGGTATTTAAAAAAAAAAAAAAAAAGTTTTTTTCTTGTTTCACCACTTTCCTAACTTTAAAGTGTATTTTTTTTATTAAAAATGGGCAATAAAACAGGCAATTTTTTTTTTTAATCTTTGATGTTGGCAGATTCTTATAAAATTATTGCTTTGTTCAGATGTTAGCTAGAAAAAAAGTTATGAGTCCTCAAACTTACAGAAATATGTAAAAAATACTTGAATGTTAATTTCAACTTGCATTTAAAAAAAAACAAAAAATGATTGAGGAGTTCCAATTCTAGCAAAACATCCCTAGTGTGTGAGCTTTCTAATGGTATGTAATTTGCTTTTATAAAAAAAAAACTTTAAGAGTTATTTCATAATTTTATCAAGCAGGAAATTTTTGACGAAACTCTACCTTTACGGAAAGTTAAATGTTTTGCGAAATTTAATACTGCAAAGTTGGTAAAAATTATGGATCGACGGCTTGCCAGTAGCAGTGGTGCAAATTGACATTCACTATTCCCTTGAGATGGTTACACAAAGCAGGTAGAAATTTTGTTTCACTCTTGCGCAGTCATAGCGTATTTTTGCTCTCTTTCGCTCTCGTGGCACCGTGACGCCTCAGAATGAATTCTTTTCTTTTATTCAGTCGAGACTTAACTGCCTCTGCGATCTCACGTGCCCGTTACGCTTACGTTTGTTTTTGTTCACTTCGTTTTCTTTTATTGTTATCACTAGTTAAGTTTAAGTTTAAGTTTGTTAAGTTTTTTGTTATTACTGTTACCTGTTGTTATTGGTAAAGAAATGGCTGCTTTTACCAGTGAGGAATACGCGGACATGTTGTTAGCGTATGGAAGCGCTAATACAAATTCGCGTGAAGCGCGAAGAATTTATCAAGAGCGTTATCCCAACCGCCGAGTACCCAGTCATCAGACGTTTGCGAGTACTTACCGACGTTTACGACAAACCGGTAACCTGAACTTACAAGAACCACGAGTGAACGCAGCACGACCCGATGCTACCATTGACGAACAAGTTCTTGCCGAGTTTGACGCGGATCCTACCAAAAGCATTAGACAGATAGCTTCAATACTTGGCTTAAGCATATGGAAAGTGTGGTCTGTTCTCCGGCAAGATGGTAGACATGCTTTTCACTACACTCCAGTGCAAGGTAAGATTAAGCCGTTTATGCACTGCATCTGATACGATTTTGTGGAATGTAGTAAATTATGAGACAGTTCAATTGATCGTTCCATTTAACCTTGATTTCGTCACTTTCTTTATTAGTTGTTTTGCCTCATGTTGTTTTTAGCGCATTCAATTCTAATTTCAAATTAAATTCAATAAACTATTCCTATTCGGCCGCATTCACGTAACAATCAGGCGGCCAGCGCTTACAGGATTCGGATTTCGGATTCGGTTTGCGCAGGTGGTCAGCGTAGGTAAACTTGCCAGCACTTATGGGTCCTTTTTAGAACAAAATTGGAAAGTCGCACGCCCTTTTGTGAATTTGGTCTTACGTCTTTATGGCTAAGCCATAAAGCCAATTAGTGTACTTAAAAATTGAAGATGAAAAATTTGGATAATTGTAGAGTTTGAACTCGGAGGAAGAAAAGATTCAGTATTGAAATCAATTCTTAGACATGTTTTGTTTGTTCTAGGTCTCGATGACAGTGATTTTGGGAGACGTGTGCAATTTTGTCGCCATTTGCTGCATACCGATGTGGACGACGTTAACTTTTTAAAAAGTATTTTGTGGACAGACGAGTCCAAATTTGACAAAGAAGGGATTGTCAATTATCACAATCTTCACCATTGGGCACTTAAAAATCAAAACCCACACGTGAAGAGACAAAGAGGCTTCCAGAGGAGATTCAGTGTGAATGTCTGGGCAGGAGTGATTGGCGATAAGCTAATAGGGCCTCATTATTTGCCCGACAACATCAACGCGAACAACTACTTGGATTTTTTGATAAATGATTTACCACCATTAGTGGAAGAAGTGTTCCAAGTAGACATAAACAGGCCTATTGTCTTTCAACACGATGGTTGCCCAGCTCACTTTAGTCTAGTTGTACGTGAGCATTTGGATAATTGTTTCCCAAATTCGTGGATTGGCAGGGGAGGACCAATTCCCTGGCCTCCGCGATCGCCCGACCTCACTCCGCTCGATTGTCACGTGTGGGGAAGGGCAAAGGAACTAGTTTACACTACAGAAGTAGAAAGTCGGGAAGATTTGATAAATCGAATTAATGCTGCTTTCGAAGTTATGCGACAGGAGATGCTGCTGCGCACAACAACTGTAGAAATCAGACGTAGATGCCGCACCTGTATTGCGAATGAAGGGCGTCAATTTGAACATCTAATATGATTTATTATTTAAATAAATTATTTAAAATTATTTAATTGTTTCATTAACGCACCTAACTGGTACAGCATAATTTCAATCGATCATTTCATTTTTACCAACTTTGCAGTATTAAATTTCGCAAAACATTTAACTTTCCGTAAAGGTAGAGTTTCGTCAAAAATTTCCTGCTTGATAAAATTATGAAATAACTCTTAAAGTTTTTTTTTTATAAAAGCAAATTACATACCATTAGAAAGCTCACACACAAGGGATGTTTTGCTAGAATTGGAACTCCTCAATCATTTTTTGTTTTTTTTTAAATGCAAGTTGAAATTAACATTCAAGTATTTTTTACATCTTTCTGTAAGTTTGAGGACTCATAACTTTTTTTCTAGCTAACATCTGAACAAAGCAATAATTTTATAAGAATCTGCCAACATCAAAGATTAAAAAAAAAAAAATTGCCTGTTTTATTGCCCATTTTTAATAAAAAAAATACACTTTAAAGTTAGGAAAGTGGTGAAACAAGAAAAAAACTTTTTTTTTTTTTTTTTAAATACCCAGTCGGCCAGGGCCAAATAAATTAGGGCTGAGTAAGTAGCAGATGACCCCACCTACCCACCATTTTCGTATGTTCAACGTTCTGCCAAACACCCTGTATACTAAAAAGAGGAAAGGGCCTAATATTGAGCCTTGTGGATCACCCATTTTTACTTTTAAACCGAGTGAATTGACACCATTTATTTGCTGTTGTCTATCATTTAAATAAGATTTTACTAAACTTAGCGCAAGCTTACCTAGTCCGTAATGCTCAAGTTTCAAGAGTAAGGTTTCGTGATTTACGCAGTCAAATGCCTTGGAGAGGTCACAAAAGATTCCTATGGCATCTTGGGCCTCCTCCCACGCTGTAAATATGTGTTTTAATAATGTGACACCGGCGTCAGTCGTACAACGTCCTTTGGTGAAGCCATATTGCTGATCGTGTAACATTTGGTTGGTGTTAAAATGATTAAGCATCTGATTCAGCATTACCTTTTCGAACACCTTGCTGAATACCAGCAACACGGATACTGGTCTATAATTGTAGGTGTCTTTACTGTCCCCAGATTTCAAAGTGGTATAACTTTACTGTATTACATTAAATCAGGGAAGACTCCTTGATCCACACACAAATTAAATATTAAAGCTAAGTATGGTGCTACAGTCTCGATTATGGATGTGCAAACTTTGATTGACAATCCACATAGATCTTCGGTCAATTTGATTTGTATTTGTAACTATCACAGGGTTTATATGTTTAAATTCAAATACAACCGGGGAGCTTGGAACGCTCGCTCTTAATAAAACAATTGACACATCGGGTGAGGAATTTAGGGCTTCCGTCGTTTTAGATGGTATATTAGTGAAGAAATGTTCTTGAGCTACTTCTAAGTTAGAGCTTATGGCACCATGTAAAGTCTCCAATGTGTAATCAGTGTTTCGTATTTTTTTCCTATTTGTTTCATTATTTATAACTTTCCAAACTATTTTTATTTTATTTTCTGCTGATTTGATCTTGTTACTAATGTACAGGGCTTTAGCTATCTTGCAGGTATTCCTAAAAATTTTGGAATAAGTAGCAACATACTTACTGAATGTTTCAGTGTTAATGTAAGGCTTGAGGCCATACAGCTTGAACAGTCTTTCCCTACTTATCCTAATACCTCGTCGCCCAGTCACTAAATATAAAATTAGGGCAAATATTTTTTGTTTTCTTTTCAAATGTTTTATTGAATTCAGTGTGCACTACTGAAAAGAAATTCTCATAAAATTTATTTGCATCGTCTATACTATGGCCCAGAACATTTAACTTACTATTTACAATACTATTAAATCTATTTCAGATCTAATCAGATTGTGAAACAACATGGCAAGTGCTATTTAGTATTTCATTACATGAAGCCCCAGCTATTACTAAACTAAATGAATTAAAACAAGAAACAATTTTAGGTAACAATAATTTATTTGATTTGTACATTGAATTTATCTACAGAGGTAAACACTATACAACTTTAAACATAAATGCCGTTTTTGATTTTAATTTAATACTATTTTCCATCTAAGCCTTGTTGGAACTTAACCTCCTTCGTAGTCTCGTGAGCTTTCTGTAATGCTTGTGCAATTTCAAAGAATTTCTTTGATTCTTCAGGACTTTTTTCAACACCGTCACCTCTTTTGTACATCATACTGACATTCGCACAAGCGTACATGTTACCGAGTTCACACGCTTTCTTTGCAAACTTAAATGCTTGAGTTTTATCAGACTTAATGAGGTATTCAATGTTTTCGTTTTTATCAGTCCTGTGTGGGTTGAATTCTGCTACGTTCTTTGGTACACCGGTCAGGTACATTCCGGAGAGGTAGTGACATGCCATTGGATCGTTTTGGTCGCAGCTTTTCTTGAGGTAGTTGTAACCTGGGATAAATATTGTTTCATTTAAGTTTTGACACACTTTTAAAAACAATTTAAGGAGAATGAGTAAGTACTAAAAACTAAGTTTATCAGTGGATCCCTCAAATGAATTAAGCATGTACAATGTAAGTTTTAAGCATTTGAAGTTTTGTGGTATTTATAGATTTTGTCAAAGGATCGTCTATATATAGTCTATAGAAGACAGAGCCCCTAAGACCCTCTTAAAAATCAAATATCTCTCAAATCTTTAACTACACTAACGAATTTGTTTCACTACAGCCAGTAACTTTGAAATTGTATATCAACCAGTATCTTACCTTTAGGCACATCTCGCTTTACATTAACGCCGGGACCGGTGGCCGTCAGCAGCATACCAGCATGCAAGCACGCCCCAGGCTCGTTGTACTCACACCCTTTCTCAAAGTAGGTTAACGCTTCCGCAGCATCGCCCTTCTCCCGCCCACGACCCATTAGCGTATAGTTCCCAATCTTCAGACATGATTTCCCGAATTTATAATCCAAACAGTTGCTTTTGAACACCCTTGCTGCCTTATCAAAATCCTTTTTTATTGCCTCCAAGTAATCACCCAAAAGATGGCATACTTCCGGCTTTTGCTCTTTGTAGCAACCGAAGCGGTACTCGATACCTAGGTTTTCTATGTAATCTTTCACGTCTTCTTCTTGTTTTAAGTCATACGCCATCGCGATTTCGTAATTTATAACGAAAAATTTAGTGAGGTTAGATAACAATTCGGGAAATGTCAAAGTCAAACTGATTAGTTTATCAATTTATAAACAAACTCGTTATCATACTTTTATTTTAGAGTATCGACTTACATTATTAAATAATTCACAGTCAGCGTTAATAATTATATAATATTTATTGCACAAAGCAGTTCTGTGTTTACTGTTGTTAAATAGGTTTTTTTAAGACTACAATGTGATTATTGTATTTACCTTTATTTTAGCAGAGTCACCCATTATTGAGAATTTAACAAAACAGGGAATCAATCGGCGCTTTTGCAGTTGTCGTCAAGTGTGTAGAATCACAGACAGAGCCGGCGATGTAATGTTTAATTTCATTGATGATAGTGTGATAAACTACTACTTCCTAATAAAAACACGACCACAGTTTAAAAATATTTTCTCAAATTATAATTTAGCAGACTACAAAAACAAAAGCGATGCGCTTTTGTTTTCTTTGCATAAAATACTTAATTACTGCCTCATTTGTAATTATTTATAATTTGCAAAAGTTGCAAATGATAGAAATAAATTATTTGATTGACTTTTGCTCTGACAGCAATAGAACGCAAAACACTGTCAAAGTGTCAACAGCTGTCAAATAAATTGGAAACTGCAGAACAGCTGATTGGTTAACCCTATCCCGCTATGGGTCACCTGATATAAATATTTTAAACAACAATTTTTTTATGAGAATAAGAATACGGCAATATTCATCTGGCCATTGTGCCGATAGTCAAAATCCTCGACCAACACCTGAGGTGGCTCTTGTTAGGCAGTTGGTTCGAGCCTTTTTTTATTAATTTTAATTTAACCAAATGGAACCGAGGACAAGACGCCGATTATCCGCCGATAGTCAGTCTCCGCTCCTAAGACGACCCACTGACCAGTTCTTCTTCATAATCAAGAATTACAAGAATTTCACGTTTTGCAACAAGGCAACAACGTGATCGAAATATAGCCACAGCAATAATCACAATTATCCATACTATCAAAACGACTCACTTACTTTACTAGTAGTAAAAAAATGAATCGAATGGAAACATCGCAACGTAGGAAACAAACTTTCGACGTTGACATTCTGACTAACTGAAGTACATACATAATTACATACAGTACCGCACATAGTACCTACTACTTTGTATGTGGCTCTGTGTCAAGGAATATACTATTCTCTAACGAGAACTCTGTGTGCTACGCTTGGCTACGCTACGCTACCATTACCAGCCACTGGAACACGAAACGAAGCAGCCTGCAGCGAAAGGGTTAACAATTTTTCAAAAGTCAAAATTATTTTTTTGTCATAGACTCATCGGTTCATTACGATAATACCCTAGATATTTGTGGATATTCAGATTAAATATTTCGCGAGTGCGGCTAATTTTGAGTGTTAATATACCGAAAAGAGACTGAAAAATGGCGGAAAATGCAGATTTATTTACAACCCGCATGCGAAAAGCTACGAGGAAAATACACAACATCAGCGATGCCCTAGTAAACGCAAAGTTCGCTCTTTGTAAGTTCTACGATTATTTCTTTAAGATTGATCTATTCCTTTTACCATATCAGTAGTAAATGTAAAAAGTGAAATATTTTTTCGAAAACCACCTCCCATTTTGCTTTGTCATATTTTTGTAAAGTCATTGTTCTGCATATGCAGTAGTTGCCGGTTTTCTGCCGGCAAAAATGATGGCATAACTAACAGATATTTACACGCGTCGTTTTCGACAATGAGTAGCCTGCTGACTAGAGTAAAGGCGACTTATCAACGGAGAGATAGCAGCATTTTCATCTGCAATTCTTGAAGATGAACAATATGATGCAATTTTTTGCCAAGCATTTTCTTTGCTTATCTTATAATGGAGTTAGCTAGGGAAGCCTAGGAAGTTTATTGAATTTGGTGCACTTATAGGACTATAATCAAAATACATACCACAAAGCCGTATTTTGAATAAGAAACTCCTTCCTCCTTGCAAGTTATTTTCTCAGATTTTTCTTAGCAGGGATTAACTACATTATTTGCCTTACAATATAATTGTTTCAGCATTAAGAGATGAAGAAGTGTGGGGAGGTGGTCTGTTCATATTCTACCATATCTTCGGCTACCTGGAAGATGCTAAGGAAAGGCTAAAGATGGCAGATTTTGACAAACTGTTTTTCAATAAGGCTCTTTACAGGTTAGTACCACTTTTCATTACATAAAAATGTGACATATTTTTATAAATTATCCCTATTGTTGATTTGTTATGATCGGTCGGAGTTAATAGGTAATATGGTCTGGTGTCTGCAACTCCACGTTTAATGCGCCTTTGCATATGGGTCGGGAAATCGGTTACTTGATCCACCCCAGCTTCTCAAGGAAGGCCAGCAACGCCTTTGTGTTACTGACAATCTCACGAATGGATACCTGGGTTACCCAAGTACTTTGCCCCGTATGTGGTGACCACCGGGCAGATTAGCAGCACATGAGCTGCTGTTTCGTCGTCCTCCATTCAGGCCCTGCACAGCGGACTGTCTGTGACTCCTATGACAAATTTGTAATATTTAAAAAAAAAAATGTAATATTTTCTCTCAATACATTTTTTATTCGAAAATCATGTTTTTTAAGGATAATTATAAAAAAACAAACAAGATTGTTTAGCTTGTAGGCTGAACAGTCTTGTTTGTTCCTCAAAACGACAAACGGAACCCTTGGAGGATCACTTGTGTCTTTGTCTGTCTGTCTGTTTGTCACAGCTGATTTTCTCCGAATCTACTAGACTGATAAGTTAAGGTACTCATATGAATTTGTGTGACCCAAACACGAATGTGTAACGTAAGTAAATGAATTTTGAATATGGGGTTCACTTTGGGTATACCGTATTACAATACCGAAATTTAAAAGACCGTATTTTAAAATACCTATGGAAGAAATCCCGAAAAATTAAACGCCGAATGATTGTTTGGTCGAAAGTTTTAAATCCCGAAAGCTTAAAATCCCGAAGATCCATACCCCGAAGTTCAAAATCCCGAAATTACATCCCAAAGCCTAAAATCTCTAAGACATCGACAAAAAAGGAGCATAACATAATACCTATTATGTTAAGCTCTTTTCGTCATTGTCTAGTGTAGCCAAATATCTAGTATCGCCAGTTTTCAATGTAGTACCATTTCTATTCAGTCAATTGCAACCTATTAAAATATATCTTTTCTATATATTCTAGTCGTTTCTGGCACTCGCCGGCCGCTGCCGCGCCACCGCTCGCTTCGCTCGCTCGGCTCGTGCGTAGGGGGTCATAGTTTTTATAATTAACCTACCAAATCTATCTAGTTTGGTTCCGGGTAGCCTACTAAAAATATATTTGACCAGTAATATTCAAAATCAGATTTTTGATTAAAAACCAACAGTAGGTGAATCGTCCATTAGTTCAATCAACTTTAGGTTTATTATTTGTAGCTGAATAAACGGTGAGTTCTCCTTTATGTATTTCGTTCATTAGTTATTCAACATGTTAAGCAGAATGCCCACCGTCATAACTGTGTTGTAGTGGAACTACGTCGCCGCTCTTTGGGATTTCTTCCATCGGTATTTCGTCCATTCGGGATTTCGTCCATTCGGGGTTTCATCCTTTCGGGCATTTGAAACGTCATTTAAAACTTTCGGTATTTTGAATTTTGTTGTTTTGGACGTCGGTATTTTAGTCATACTTATTATGAAATTTCGGGATTTAAATACGTACCCTTCACTTTTGGGGGGAAAATTAGAAAATTTTAAAACAAGTTTTACACACACTACATGTATTTGGTAAACATCTGCCCAACCCTTTATGGAAAACAGGTGTGATGTTACTGAACTTTTATTATTGCTTTAACACTAATCAACAGGCAATTACATTGCCCAACATACTCTAACCAAGAGCTTTCGAAATTACAGAAAGAAGGCATTTGAAGAGGACCTAGCACACTACCTCGGTGTAGACTGGCAGACAATACCTAAAGCCATGGCTTTAGAGAACTACATAGAGCATCTGCAAGAGCTTGAGAGGTCTAATCCTAGACTGTTGATGGCGTATGCCTATCATTTGTACTTAGGACTGCTGAGTGGTGGACAGATCCTGGCTAAGAAGCGGAGGATGTTTGGTGAAGGTAAATGTCATTATTTTGATAGGATAGCTGTTAATATACAGGGTCAAATTAAATTAGCTAGCGAAGCTCCGCAGAAGTGATGGGTATCCATAGCTAAACACGAAATTATAAAAATTAAAAAGATATGATAGGATTTTTTGAGGTCATAGACCGCTGGTGGTGTTTGTTGCTGGAAGTATGACTCATAGTCATGGAAGAATCATAATCATTTATTTATTTGTTAACACAGGTGTTTATAAATACAGATCTTAGCTTAGATGAAATAGAGCGCTATGTTATGCCAGGAGGCGTACAAATATGGTGTTCTATTAAAATTAGGTACAGAGTTGAGAAAATATGTTTTATTTTTATTTTATCGCGTTTAGCTGTTGTCGTCGCAACACGTCAGTGAAGTTTACACAAAAAAAAAACAGATTTTTTAACCGATATTAAAAAAGAAAACATTTTTTGTTGTTTTATCACGTTTAGATATCGATACCCATCAGTTCACGTCTGCGAAGTTTCGCTAGCAAATTTAATTTGACCCTGTATAAGTATGTGTGATCTGCTGTATTGCCATATTATGAGATTTAGCAGATTGGAAGAACTTATCACAAAGTTTTATTAACTTGTAGGAATTATTGACTAATTTTAAAAATTAATTATGTTCAAATTAGACCTGCTGTAGTCTAAGTTGAACATAATTAATTTTTAAAATTAGTCAATAATTCCTACAAGTTAATAAAACTTTGTGATAAGTTCAAATCAATCTGCAAAATCTTGTTCCAATATTTGAAGACAAAATGGGAATCTGACCGATTTGATACGTTAATCTATTTTATTTTGAGGAAGCCAAAAATACTAACTTTGCCAAGCAGTCAGTCCAAAAATAAGTTTTTCTTAGCTTAACTAAAAAATTCGTTAGCTTAACAGCCTTTCATGAGTCAAAAAAAACTTAAAAACTTTGGTGATCTAAATGAATTGTATCAATTTGGTTTCAGAAAAGGCTAGAACTGAAACATACACAGACAAAGTGACAGACTACACTGGAACTGACATCGCTCAACTAAAGAAAGACTACAAACAAGCTATGAATGAGATCGCTGAAAAAATGTCCGAGGAAGAAAAAGCAGCATTCATTGAAGAGAGCAACAATGTTTTTATTATGAATAACCTTATTGTTAATTCCGTTAGTGGTCAGAATAAGGTACTGTATAATCTGTTGTATAAATTATCTACAGTTGTTGCGGTTGTTGGCGGGTTAGTTATAGCGTATAAGTTGTATAAGTGAGCTGCCAAAGTTTTTTGCATCTATAGTGTTGATTATGATGAAAAATATTATTCTATGTCAAATTTTGTCTATTACTGACTACAGGTTTGCCAGCCTACTGTTTGATTTCTGGTAAATTAAAAGCACATAGCTTATTAGGGCATTTAAAGATTGTTTCCTATTTCTGTGGCATGTGATTTGAAAGACACACAATTGCACGTATTAAATTTATGGCAGACCCAGTAGTTAAAACTATTGTGAGCACAACTTTGGCCTATTGTGCCATTTGCTAAATTGATCGAAATAATTCTGTATTTCTGATAAGTCTGTGCTTAGATAAGTAATCCTTTTGAGTCCATACATCTACTTTAAGATTAACTTCCCAACTACCAATTAAGTCTGTTAGATTAGTGTAGTAGGAATTGTGATAATGTTATTTTGTACCAAGATTTTAAGACTTATGTAGTTGTTAATAAAGTACTTTTAAATTTTTTTATTTTTATTTTACACTATTTTATTTCCTTGTGGGTCAATTTGTATGAAAACTGCCTTCAACTAGAAAATGGCTGTAGCAGCAAATTAAATAAAAGAAACCACTTATAAAAATATTTTATTGCCTCACATTCTATTGAATGTCATACTTACAAATAATTAAATATGTACACAGCAAACATACTACATGTCTACAACGTCACTGTATTTTAAAATAAACACTACTATTAAGTAAATAAGGTTTCAAATAAGTTGATTTTTTTAAAACATACTTTTAAATATATTGAACTATTAAACTACAATTTAAAGTTTTTTTATTACATTTAACCAATGTAAATATAGGTAAGTTTATCAGTTTCTTTTTGAACTCGTCAAATAGATATTAATTTCGATAAGTCTAAAACATCAGCAATTAAAGCAATCATATTACACAGTATACTTCAAAATTAAGGAATGTTTTTATAGTGCGTCCACTCTTGACGCGTGACACGATTGGTAGCACTGAATTTTGCAGTCTTAGTTTCAATAATAATAGAGTTCAAAATGGCGACTGAAGAAGAGAACTACCAATCACATGACCATATCTAGCATATTATTTTGGAAGACTATTTTCAAAAAAATATATATTTTTGCCAAAAGTCTAGCGTTCATATTAAAAGCAGGTTGTTTAACTAAATCTATTATTCTAATAACAGATTTCATCATCTGAACGAAGGTAATGTAGGAGGTTCCATCGCCATATCGATCAGTTCGTCGATGTCATCAGAGTTGAAGAATGAGAGCTCCAACTGTGAACAAAAATTGTAATAAGAAATCGTATACAACCTTGGGTCCTGGTTAGGTAGAATAGAATAAGGATATATATATATGTATATACTAATATTATAGAGGTGAAATGTGTGTGTTTGTATGTAGGGGAAAATGGGGGGGGGGAGGGGGTTCAGAATACTAATTTGATTCCGAAAATTCTTTTACTAATGGGAAGCTACGGTATTGCCGAGTGTCATTGGATACGTTTCTTCCACGCGGATGAAATTGCAGAAGTTGAACTAAGAACGCCTTAAAAATGGCGCTACTATCGGGGCGTATGATACGCCTAATTTGATTTTCTGTGGTTAGTTTGCGTAAGACAGCGATGCGGACGAGTATTTCGACCTTTTGATTTTGTTTTTATTTGTATAGTCATTTAGTACCTAATGTTAGTTGTGTAATACTCGTAACTGTATAATATAAGCATTTTAATGTTTATAATAAAATAGCTTAGTAAATAATTACTTTTGTAATATCTAGCCTAGCCTTTTCCCAACTATGTTGGGGTCGGCTTCCAGTCTAACCGGATGCATCTGAATACCAGTATTGTACATGGAGCGACTGCCTATCTGACTCCACAACCCAGTAACTGGGTAATACAATACCCCTTGGTAAGACTGGTTGTCAGACTTTCGGGCTTCTGACGACCCGTAACGACTGTCAAAGATCCACGAATGACAGCCGGGACTAACGGCGTGCATTCCGAGGCACGGAGGAGTCTCGGTATGTAAATATGGTCACCCATCCACGGACCAACCCCGGCAAGCGTAGCTTAACCTGATGGATCGACCCGTGCGGCTGTTATTACTTAGACACGAGGTCCTCCACTGCTTTTGTAACATATGTTTATTTTAATTATGATTGTTTCATTCAGATGTTTAAATAGCACATCCACGTTTTATTTAGTTAATTATTTATCATTATTCAGTTTTTAGGTACGTAAGATTAAAGATTTCGTGACTGTTTGTCGTTTAATTTTTTGGATAACATTTTTGATATTCATAATTATGTTATGTAATAAATGAATTAGATATAGAAAGGTAGGTATCCCTGATAAGTGTTTGTAAGCGAATTGATGTTACTTAAAATAATGATTTTTGAAAATATGTTATAAAGAAACAGCTTTATCAACTCATGATTAGCCACAGGTAGAGGTCACAAAAACGGTGCTTATTTGTGTTTATTTTTGAATTCTAGAAATTGGTGATTTATGTCACACGTCCTAAAGACTAAAACTGCTGCATTTGTATGCTGCAGCTTTGCCTTGCCGTGACGAGAACCACTGGGGTACCACGTTCTTGGCTCACTTGTCGATCAGCCGATTTAGGACCACGACTACCAACTATATGAAAATAAGAGGTAGACCCAAGCCCAGCATTGACTGCAATATGAACACTCACCAGTCTCTGCGTGTCAGCACAAGGCCTGCACGTGAGGCGGCCCTCGCTGCACTCGCAGCGCGGCGGCGCGGCGCAGCGGGCCGTGGCGGTGGCGGCGCGCGCGCCCACGACGGTGGAGAAGCGCCGCGCGGTGGGCCGGTCGCCCTGGAGCTTTGCGCCCGCGAATATCGTACCTGGAGGGACGATTTGTTTAGAATCACAACAGGCATTTTAATAGGCAACTGACTCCAATATAATAGACGCCCGCCGCGGTAAGTGCCTGTAATTGGTTTGTTTGAAATAAATGCTTTGAGTTGAGTTTGAGAATATACCCCTGTATATTATTTTTGAGTTTCGCGAACTATTTTAGTTTGACCCTTCAAACTAAATTAGTTCGCGAAACTCCGCAGTCTAAGGCCCGTATTAGAGAACGTCACACAATACTCGAGCATTATTTAAAACTAGATTGAAGTCATTTGATTTGTTGAAACTAGTTTTAAGTAATGCTTGAGTATTGAGTAACGTTCTATAATACGGGCCTAAGACTGCCGGTCGGTCGTTGGAAGTTGTAGTGAACGGTCGTGTCGAGAGTGCTCTCCGTAAAATTTTCAAATCTATTTTTTTACTGTGCGTCTACTGCAGCATGCGCGACACATATTGCGGGTTTGCGCCTCTTGTCGGACATCGAAATCAATCAGTGTTTATTTTGTTTTGTCTTTATGTCGCCAACATTGATATACTGTTTTTTATATATCAATGACCGCCAAATAAAATTTCGTTAGAGCTGTGCAAAAGTAGGGTGGACTAGGCAGGCCTATGTGCTCTTCTGATATCAGGCGAGCGAACCAGTGCACAAGAGGGACTAATTGCATGCCGAAGCATCCTGAGCAAGCTGATCTGGTGAAATCTTTCCACATTTTTCAGTTCTCTCTTCTCTCTCTCTCTCTCTAATCTGCTTAAACTCTAATGCATGTGTGTCAATTATAATAATATTATGTGCACTGCAGTGCTATATTTTCCAAAATAGTTTGTTTTTTGTGAGTGCGCATTCTATTTTTAAACTGTTCGGGATTGAAGTCATGATGTGTGTTTTGGGATTGAGTCGGGGTTGGAGTGGGATTTGACTCAGGTAGCTGTAACCCAGTGTTGCCAGTGCCCTGTCGTCAAAAGTCACCCAAGACTGTTCGAAAAGTAACGTTTTCACAAAAAAAGTAACGCTTTAAAAAAAAATTGTATGTTATTACTATATAAACAATAATTTTTTTTTTTAAACGTTGCCCCACTAGAAATTTCTCCTGTATCGTTTAAAGTCACATACACAAACAGACCACCCGGAACAACTACTTATAGATCATACAAATATTTGTTCCGTGCGGGAATCGAACCCGCGACACGCAGCGCAACAGTCAATCGCTTAACCACTGCGCCAACCGGGCCGTCAAAATATTACACAATTTAAATTTAAATTGTATTTAGAACTTTTAACACGCTTCAATTACTATTTCAGCATTTTTAATGTTTTACACACCCCACAACTATTAGCCTACACACACCACAACATTATGGCAGGAATGCACACAAACTTGCATTCATACAAGTCGCTCTTTCTGTTTGTTGATTCTAGCAGTGCGATAGAGAGAGAGACATTACTTAACTTTCATTTTAGGTTTTGTTTAGTTGCAATGCCGAATAGCCAACATTACGCACGACACTTGCTTGCGTTCCGTTTCAACTAGTTTTTGATTCAACTCTAAGCAATTTTAATTACTCCGAAAGGTAACGTAAAAGTAAGTTTTTCAGCCGTGTAACGTAAATGTAACGTGAGGGGTTCAAAAAGTAACGTAAAACGTTACAAAAGTTACGTTCTGGCAACGCTGCTGTAACCCAACCCAACATTCCTTTTAGTTTCTTTTGCTTTGGGTTCGGGGGGTTCCAAGTAGGACGTCATTGTATTTTATTAACTTCGACATACGGAATCTGCTTTTAGAAATTCGAGTTATAGATTAAATTTGTTCGAATTACAAAGTCTGAATGGTTCGAGATACCGCGTATTTGGCATTTTTTTCGTTTTACTGAGGATTGCAACTTGGCGAGGTTCGGGTTATCGAAATTCCACTGAAGTATGAACGCACTTTTTCATTACTAGCAGCGGTCGTTGCCCAAAAAAACTTTTTTTAATGTTTAGTTATTGAAACCCATGGAGTCATGTATGGAGTTTCGCTAACTAATTCAATTTTACCCTGTAATTATTTTGCATAAAATATGGAACACAAAAGATCTTGGCTCCACATATTTTGCTTACTAACTACAGTACCTATGCAAAAAATACCTTAAAATTAAAGGAGAGGTCAAAATTGGTATAATATTCCGACGATTTTTAAACGCTAATGTGATGTACCTTATTAGAAAGCTTATTTATTATGCTACTCGATTATAGTTAAATCTAATTTTTTCATATTTTTTGTCTTAATTTCATGGAGCTGCAGCTAAAATTATAATAAAATCTCAAAGTATTTAATAGAAACGGAAACCTTAGGCACATTTAAAATAATTATATTATATTGCATAGAAATGAATAAATAAAGATTATGAGTGTTTTGTTTGTACTGAAACATTTTTCACTTTTTTACAAAAACGGGCACTTGAAAATATAAGATTTTACTAAAATAATCGAGTAGCATAATAAATAAGGTTTCTAATAACTAATAAGGTACATCACATTAGCGTTTAAAAGTCTTCGGAATATTATACCACTTTTGACCTCTCCTTTAAAAATTCCAGAGCATATAAACAAGGTCAAATTAAATTAACTAACGTCACACACGTCGTGTGTCGTCTCACAGACGTTATGGGGAGTTTCATAATATCACGCGTCTTTTCCCCGAAGGGTGCGGCAGACCTAGAGTACATCCACATTTCGCCAGTTATGATTAAGTCCTATGTATTAGGGGGCGACCCTATTACCATCAGCCGGTCACAAATCCACACTCCAAGCTGCTACTGAAAAATTCCTGATAGAATGAGATGTGCACCAAAGACTGCGGTATTTAAAAAAAACTGTTCATCTATGTGTGTAAAAAATTATAATAGGTTACAATCAGACATTAAAGATCTTCCTCTGCCAAAATTGAAGAAAAAGCTTAAAGAGCTATTTCTGGAAAAAAATGATTTACTCAATAAACGACTGGTTAAAATACTAATGTGATTTAACGTACGGCACGATTGAATCTCAGAGACATGTAGATATTGAATATGACTAAATACCCATTTTTTATTTCTTTATATAAACTCAATAAGCTACATTATAGGTAATTATTATCTTGCATGATGAACCTTCACCTAAGGCTAAATAGAACATAAGACCAAATAATGTAACATGTAAAACCACCAATTGTACTTACTCTATTTAAATGTGAATAAATGAATATGAATAATATGAAAAACCCAATAACACTGCCTGACCTGGGAATCAAACCCAGGACAGTAGCGGTAGCACTTGTGACCACTAGACCAACGACAAAGTATCGCTGGTTCATTTAATTTGACCTTTTATATAAAGTTGAGTTATGAATACTATACCGTTGGTCTCCATAGCGAGTGAGGTACAAAGTCCGAGCTTCTCTTTAGGAAGTTTCACTTGTTTCCGGAGCGCTGCGTCACCCACTAGTCGCTCGTAGTCCTTATTTGTATAAGCTAGTGTGCTGTCCACGCCTGAGTAAGAAAACAGTACAAAATGTTATTTAAGAGGAGGCACCCTATTTTTATGTTAATTTGCACGAATATTCTGAAACAGTCACACATACAAGCAAAATGAAACTTTAGTATAATTATGATTTATTGGATCTTTTTCTTTCCATGTTCAAACAATCTTGTTTGTTTGGCTTTTACGTCTAAAATAAATATTCACAGCAAGAAAATATAGTTTATTATCCAGCCACAAGATATGTTTTCTCTAGATCAATTATTACTTTAATTGTAAACGACATAAGAATTGAGACTTGAGACTTACAAGTCTCAATTCTTATGTCGTTTAGTTTCGTGCTCGAACGCAATCAAAGAGTGCACGCGATATTCAACTTTGATACTGATGTATTAGCGGTTAGCACATAACGGAGTGGCGGGGAACGAGGGGCGGAGCTTGCGTTCGAAATTTGATTTAGACTGCCTGCTCTTAATGTCATCATCTGCCTAGCTAGCCTTTTCCCAACTATGTTAGGGTCAGTTTCCAGTCTAACCGGATGCAGCTGAATCCCAGTAATTTATATGGAGCAACTGCCTATATGACCTCCACAACCCAGTTGCTGGGTAACACGATACCCCTTGGTAAGACTGGTTGTCAGACTTTCGGGTTTCTAATGGCCCGTAACGGTGGGTAAAGGTCCACAAATGACAGCCGGGACCAACGGCTTAACGAGACTTCCGAGGCAAGGATGGGTCTTGGGATGTAAAGATGTTCATCCATCCACGGACCAACCTTGGCAAGAGTAGCTTAACCTGGTCGATCGACCTGTGCGGCTGTTATTACTTAGCCACAAGCCCCTCGTCTACAAAATGTTATTTAATGTACAGATGTTCTATTTCACGAAGTCCTCTCTTGTCGCTCTAATGGCGGTAAACAAGGTTCAAATTGCAATAACCAACAGGACTCCGTGACATAGAACATCTATAATCCTAATCATCACACTAATATTATAAAGGCGAAAGTTTGTGAGTGTGTGTGTGTGTGTGTGTTTGTTACTCCTTCACGCTCAAACGGCTAGACCAATTTTGATAAAATTGTATATGGAGGTAGCTGACACCCTGGATTAGGACATAGGCTACTTTTTATCCCAATATTACCACGGGATCGAGACTTACGGGTGAAACCGCGGGGCGCAGCTAGTATTATAAATGCAAAAGCGAGTTTGTTTGCTTGTTACGCTTTCACGCTAAAACGGCTGAACGAATTTGGATGAAATTTGGCACACGGGTAGACCATGACCTGGATTAGGTCATAAGGTACTTTTTATCTGGATATTCCAAGGGGGTCGAGGCTTACGCGGGTGAAACTGCGGGGCACAGGTAGTATTGAATTATCATCATTCCATCATTTTTTAGTCTCCGGTTGTGGTTTCAAATCCGGGAAAGTACTAATGTGTATGTTTCAATTCATATGTACTTTCTAAGTATATCTCACTCATCTCACGGACATCACTGACATTCGTGAAGGAAACCTAAACTTATTATGTTGACCATCATCTGCCCAGCCTTTTCCCAACTATGTTGGGGCCAGCTTCCAGTATAGCCGGATACAACTGAATACCAGTATTTTTCATTACTCACCGAACAAGTACTTAGCAGCTCGTTTCTTGGACAGCATGAAGTCATCGTCCATCAAAATGTGAAGCGTCACAGAACTCTCCATCAGGTTGTGGTAGATCGTCGAGTAGTCCAACTGGAGAAACATAATTATTAATATTTATTTATTCATCTTAAGTCTATCATTACAGGGTTTTTTATCTGATGTGATGCGGTTCTATTTTATTCTTTTATTTATAACATGACTGTGTTGTTAAGCCACATCGAGCTTAAAAGGAGACTATCAAACAGATACGAGTGCTGATAGAGAGGATGCTCTGTGTCTGTCCAACTTATTCTAACACTCGATGTGCTATATTTTTGGCTAGTAGTAGAAAAATAATTGTTTCATATTTTGCAATAAATTACAAGCGTTGTGTCATCGCGCTTCTCTTTCTTTTGTATGCAGTCTGACAGTGACAGCGGTGAATCTGCAGCTTTAGCCCGCGAAAAACTTACGTTTTTTGCAAATTGAAGGTCAGTGTCAGGTTGTATCTTAATTTAAAATATGATTCGAGACTATAACAGATATACAAGGGACATCGACACGAAGCCTGTTACCATGGATTCAGTACATCATAATATACTTGACCCCCCCGCGTTAAAATTTTTCGTCGGTTATTAAAGAAAAAAATCGTTGTTCCATACATTTTGACCGAGTAGGTATTGCACGTCTGTAGGAAGCAGCTGTTTTTTTTTTAAATTACCGACGAGAAATTTCAACGCACGGGGGTCAAGTATGATGTACTGAATCCATGGTAACAGGCTTCGTGTCGATGTCCCTTCCACCCTGTATTGTATTTACAGAATTATAATCATTAGACATACATCTCTCGTGAGGAAACCATCATGACTAGAACCAAAAATTCGAAGGCATGTCACGTGTACCACCCGCACTAGCCCAGCGTGGTGAATTACAGCCCACTCTCTCCCACAGAGACAGACCTGTGTTCCAGCAGTGGGATGATTAAAGGCTGATTAGGCGGTTCTTGGCGGGAAAGTGAAGTGACATGTTTAGCAGTTTTGTTTTATTTTCAAAAATTTGTGTTTAGCCGAATATTGATGTGTAATAATGGTGGATTATTAACCATTAAGTGTTCGTGAACGTGCATTAGTGTAGGCAAATGAAAAAAAAACAGTGCAACATTACTTCAAGTTCTCTCATGAAGTCCGCGTGAGGTGTCAGTAAAGTGTCACATCTTTACTGAAACTCAAGGGGAGCGGGCGGGGATATCATCATCATGCATTAAATATTTAATTTCATCAATAATTAAACAAAGTTTGTAACTAAATAAAGACTTGGCTAAAAGGTCCCAGCAACCAGGCCATTAAAATATTCTTTAAAAAAAAATAGGTTGATTATGATGAAAGGTTCACTTACCCTCATAAAGGCGGAGTCACACTTGGAGCAGGGCATGAGTATGAACGTCCGTGGAACGGCGGCACGGAACGGCAGCTGTGTCGCGAAGCTTAGCGCCGCGAACATGTCTGTACGAGTCGTGCGGTTGCCACGGACTAGGTCGGATTTGTCTGTTGAAGAGGAAGTAAGGATATAATGTAGGGTGATAGTTAAGGCGCTGACAAGAAGCAAATGATAAAAGTAGGCTTGTCTTAAACAAACAAATTGCCAAGTCTTTATAGTTTGTGGTAGCGGAAATAATATATGTTATTCTTGAACATATTTCTCAGAACTTGGTTGTTACTAAAACACGTTTAGAAAAAAAAACTCGATACAAATTAACGGTAAACTAACCCTTTAGGTACTTTCGAGTTTCAATCCAAAATATCTGTATTAAATATCAACGTACGGTTGGTATTTAATGAATACCAAGAACGTCTTATTTGTATGCAGAACTTTTTTGTTTTTTATTTTCAAATATTCAAATCATTTTTGAGTAAATAGATAATTGCTTCATATTTTGCAATAAATTACGAGCGTTGTGTCATCGCGCTTCTTTCTTTCTGACAGTGACCGCGGTTTAGCTATTGTCAGCGTCTTAAATATTGCTTAGCGTCGCTTATAGTTTTCAAGTTTGACAGTTAATATCGGCCTAATCTAAAGAGGATACAGGGACCAGAAAATGCAGCCTAGGACTTACTTCTTCATGGTCTAGGTGTGAAGAAATTATCTTTGTGATGTGTTATATCGTTCCTCTCGCTTCTGTGGGAGTGATTTCGTGAAAAGGGACGGAAGTGTGTAACAGGAAGTGATAGCTTGATCATGGAATAAGTAAGTACTTTTACATAGCATGGAATTAGTAAGTACTATATAGATTGTAAGAAGAGGGTCGAATTTCGACCAGTGGGCGAACACTAGTAATGAATAATAAATATTTCAGTATTTCGCTTTTTAAATTTTGAGGTTAATTTGTGTTCCTGCTCAGTTGCTTATTACCAAGGTGAGATGTCAGATATGCGACTACTGTAAGGCGCGCTCGTTTTTTTTTTATCCACATTTATATCACATTGCTCGGCAATGGTACTATTTTAATTTCAAAGGCTACCCTTTGGTCACTTTAACACACTTGCTTATTTTAGCACTTGCTTTAAAACATTTTGGACGGGAAGTAGATTTTTAACTTTAACCACATTTAAAAATAAGGTTTCCCATAAAACATAGCTCAATCTCTAACTATGAGGTAGCTAGCTATAAGGGGGATGCGCGCTAAGTTAGCCCGCGAAATCCAAATTTTATTACGTTTTATGCAATTTGCAGATCAGTAACATGTTGTATGTGTATTATAATTCTGTAAAGCCATATTTGTTACGTCCGCGAATTATATTTAGATCAACATACTACCTGTTACTGACCTGCAAATTGCAAAAAACTAAAGAAAATTTGAATTTCGCGGGCTACCTTAGCGCTTCCCTCTTAAGGTGAATCCGCAGCTGTAGCCAGCGAAAATCAAATTATCTTACGCTTTCACGTCTTACGTCAGGTTGTATCTTGATCAAAATATGATTCGCGACGATATGTATTTACATAATTAGAATCATTAATACATCTCTCTAAGTTAGATTTGTTCCCCATTGTAATGATTTCATGAAAAAGTCATTCAATGGAATTCTCTATTACTTAAATAACCACATAGGACCATTTACGGAAGGTTGTTATGCTTACCAATAATAAAGCTGTCCAAATGCTGCGATATCTCTATAGAGTTGGTGAACACCTTGTTGTTGACGTACAGAGAGCGCGGGCGCCGATACACGCCGCGACCGCCGAAACCTACGATAGCGTACCTGTACAAAAATATTATTTAATTGAGAAACCTCTGAACGTTCAAGTTTGCAAGGCATTCAGGCCTTTTAAAAGATCAGCTTTTGTGTCTATTGCACATTTTAAAAGATCAGCTTTTGTGTATATTGCATACTTTAAAGGATCAGCTTTTGTGTGTATTGCACATTTTAAAAGATCAGCTTTTGTGTCTATTGCACATTTTCAAAGATCAGGTTTTGTGTCTAGTGCATAAGTGAATATATAACTAAATATTCTGTGAATATTTCAAGTGTCTACCTGTTACCGTTATCAATATCGAGCAAAAAAATCACGTTTGTTGTATGGGAGCCCCCTTAAATATTTATGTTATTCTGGTTTTTAGTATTTGTTGCTATAGCGGCAACAGAAATACATCATCTGTGAAAATTTCAACTGTCCAGCTATCACGGATCATGAGATACAGCCTGGTGACAGACGGACAGACAGACAGACGGCGGAGCCTTAGTAATAGGGTTCCCGTTTTAACCTTTGGGTACGGAACCCTAAAAAGGCGCAATGATTGTTTAAAATGATTTTCAATATGTTTTATTTAACTTCTTATATTGCTGAGCACTTTATGATTGTTGAGAAGTTTAGAGAAAGTCTAAAAGATCATCCAAAGCCGGCCAAGTGCGTGTTGTACCACAAACAGTGAGGGTTCAAACAAACTTAACTTTGTAGTTGAAAAAAATGTTCTACCATACATTGATATACGTTACGGTCGATTCGGTCGACTGCAAATGAAAGATTGTAATTGCAAAAAAAAACATGTGATAAAACTAAAAATTAACGATTATAAGACATTTTTCTTTACTCATGCTGTGAGACCTTGATTCAAGAATCAAGGTCTCACAGCTTAAGTATATCAGTAATCAAGAAATTCGGCAAGCCCAACATGATTCTCGGTCAACGGAAAGTACCCTATAAGTTTTGATTTATTTGCGAATATCGAAACCGTCGCATAAATTATTGCATTGACTTAGAAGCTTGATTTTATTGAGCTCCAAGGGACCAGAGGAGTAGACCTACATATTTGATATTTATTTCAAGTTGATACGTCTACGCGTTCCTGAGAAAAAGTGACTTGACAGACAGACAGACGGACGGACAACGAATTGGGATTGGAATCTATAAGGGATTGGGTTTTTTCCTTCTGAGGTACGGAACCATAAAAACACTAATTAAATACAGTATTACAGTTCTTTCAAACCATATGACGCTGCCCATTGCATTATTTTGTCGCAATCATTTATAAAATTAACAAGGCATAGAATATAATAGAATACTCTTTATTATGCACACCATAAAAAATATAAATATAAATGTTGAAATTTTACATAGGGTGACACAATGGGTGGTCTTATCGCTAAAAGCTATCTTTTAAAGACAACCTTTGGATGGATTAAGAGGGGCAGACAATACTGCTGGTAGTCTGTGGTGTACCATTTACATATACAATAAATACATACATAACACTGTGTTATGTATAGAACAGTTTAATATGTGTTATTAACACAATAATAATAATTTATATCCAGTATCATTCATCTGCCTAGCCTTTTCCCAACTATGTTGGGTTCAGCTTCCAGTCTAACCGGATGCAGCTGAATACCAGTATTTTACATGGAGTGACTGCCTATCTGACCTCCACAACCCAGTTACTGGGTAACACGATATCCCTTGGTAAGACTGGTTGTCAGACTTTTGGGCTACTGACGACCCGTAACAACTGTCAAAGATCTAAAAATGACAGCCGGGACCACCGGCTTAACGTGCTTTCCGAGGCACGGAGGAATCTTGGTATGGAAAGATGGTCACCCATCCACGGACCAACCGCGGCAAGCGTAGCTTAACCTGATCGATCGACCCGTGCGGCAGTTATTACTTAGCCACGAGCTCCTCGTGTAGTCTCCCTTTATATTCAGTAATAATCATGAAATAAATGCAAAGAATAAAAAAAATATGTTTAAGGCTCTCCTTAAACATATTTTTTTGTAGACAGTGTAGTTAGTGTTATTGTATTGTTGTTATATTATAGTTGTAGTGTGTAATTATGTTAAAATACCAGTCTCACCTATTATCGGACAGTCCGTTAGCCTGCAGCTTGATATCGAACGCTTCAACAAAGAGATCCATGTTCTTGCTCTTGCGCAGGTTTTTGTTGCAGTGCTGCGCCTCCACTATGAACACCACGTCGGTCGAGTTCGGGATGTATTGTAGGATGTGGAATGAGCCTTCTTCTATTATGTCGCCTTGTGGGGTTGTGCATCTGTGGAGGAGATAAACATGTTAAACGTGGCTTGGAGTAGTGGAAAGAGTTGGTTATTAATTAATTTATTTATTTAAGTACAGCTGTTGGTCCCGGCGTGTCAAACGTGGATCTTTGATAGTCATTACGGGTCATCAGAAGCCCGAAAGTCTGACCTCCAGTATTACCAAGGGCTATCGTATTACCCAGTAACTGGGTAGTGGAGGTCATGTAGGCAGTCGCTCCATGTAAAATACTTGTATTCAGATGAATCCAGTTAGACTGGAAGTCAACCCCAAGGTAGTTGGGAAAAGGCTCTGTTTGTGTCAGACTTTTACTGATTAAAACCCAGTCCCCCCCTCCACCCCGTCCCTGACTCATTCTCGCTCTCGTCCCGGACTTCAGTTGCCTGTGTGCCAGGGCCACGATATCCTTTTCAGACAAACTCGCAACCCTGGCAGGCGTTGGCCCTAACGGACCCCGTCACTTCGTGCTGACCTCTCTTTGAGGCGCGCGTGGAACACAACGCGCTGTCGATCCGGGCCTGGTCCTTATCGGACGGCGAGCTACCTATCGTTCACTGTCCGCAAGCCCGCGCCTACGGTGGCCGGGAACCAGCCTGCGTCTCCCGACGCCCAGGGCGCCACTCCCATATGTGCGCGAGGACTTTTGCCTCCAGATCCCATGGCGGCAATCCGACAAGGCGGCCCGCCGCCTCACCGGAGACCGTGCGTTATCCTCGGACCAGCCTGATGGCCATGACCCTTTGGGACGTTTTCAACCTGCGAGCTGGTCGCAGTCTCAAAGAACGCGCCCACACCGGTGCCTCGTAAAGGACCTTGGACCACACGACCCCCGCGTAGAGCGTCCGGCAGGACGCGTTTGGTTTAGCCAAACGTCGGAAATGCTCCACAAAGTTCCACCGGCTGTCGAGGACGAGTCCCAGGTACTTCATCGTCGACTGGACGCCGATGTGAACCCCTCCTGCCGTTATCTGGGAACCCGACAGTGGCGCGTTCCGAGGACCATAAAAACACACGGCCTCGGACTTGTGCAAGGCCACCACGAGAAATTTATTTACCTAGCTAACAAAATTCCAAAACAAAGCTAATTAATAATTTATTTAAATTGTTGCATATTATTTCAAAGTTGAAAAATTACTGTAATGTGTTGCATGGAAAAAAGTATATTTTACTATTATTTATTTATATCAAGCATCATAAAAATACTTACTGATGACAGTGGTCAGGCATATGCGTCGGCACGTGTTGGTGAAGACACAGCTCTTTGTAAGCGCTCGCTAACGCACACGCCGCTCCGCCCGACATGCATTCCGCGTAGAACGGTAGGGACGGTATCTATGGAGGAAATAGATGTTTAATTAATACAAATGTACATAAGTTAGTCAATATCTACTACAGAAAAGAGTACAGGTAGATAATCGTGAGATGGTAAAGACATTATCACTGCCAAAGAAATATCAACATTGCATTGAAATAAAGTCGAAAAAAAAAACACTTTAATCCAGAATCTGCGAGGGCATCGCAGTTGTGTAATTTTAATACTTTTTCAACACATGTAAGGTTGATTTTAGAATGACACTGAAATCAAATGGCTTATCTATATAAGCCATTTGATTTCAGTGTCATTCTAATATTTTATGGTTTTCGGAGTTTGTCTTTAAAATCAATCAAATTGATTCCGGAGTTTTCCACATTTAATTATGTCAAAGCACTATTTCAAAAGTTACGTTTAGCTCACATAGTTTACTACTTAACGAAAATACCTTCAAAACTTCTTCTATCAAGATAAAGGCTTATGTATTATATTATTTAAACCAAAATAAACTAATAACAGACAACACTACCATTTCAGACACCAATCTACATGGCCTTCACATGATCAGACCAAGATTATGTCTGGACTTTAAAAGAGACTGTAACCTCTGAGTTTGTTTCGGCCTTTCTTCTCAGAGTAGTCAGATAGGAAAGGCCAACCTCATCACACTAATATTATAAAGGCGAAAGTATGTGAGTGTGTGTGTATGTTTGTTACTTCTTCACGCTCTAACTGGACCAATTTTGATAAAATACATCCTGGATTTAGATATAGGCTACTTTTTATCCAGCGCAGCTAGTCTAGTTTATTTATGAAATATAACTGACGTGTAAAAATGTTTGTACAAACCAACTTACATAAATGAAATCATTTATCATTTAACAGGAGGATTGTTAACAGGCCTGACTGTCCTGTACAACGGCACTGGGTGGAAATAGGTATAGGTATACGTAGTTGACTTACCTATGGTGCACACTGAGCCTCGAGGGCGGGCTTAGGTAATTTAGCTGTGTTTGTGTCCTTACTAACAATACTAATATAGACTATAAGTACTTTCTGTTACTAACTCATCACTAAACAACCTATGGACTGTTCATGTCTGAAATAAAGGTTTTTATTTTATTTATTTAATAATTTAACAAAGTAATACTTACTACAGAGAAACATGGATGTAACGGCGACACCTTATTCTGGAAGAACTTCTCGCATTGTGTATCGTTCTTTAGATCTTTGTTCTCAATGTTCGAAGGGTTGGCACTGGGCACTATGTTCCAACTGTGGCCCAGCGTTGGGATTGAAGTCGTGAATGTGTTGTTGGGCAAAAGGAGATCGTCGTATTGTTCGTTGTTGTAAGTTCCTAGGAGGCCTCCTAGGGTTCCGTAGTACCAGCCTAAAAGGATAAAAAATTGAGGGTTACACCAATGTGGAAATTAAGAGTGTACGGTTTTGCTTAGCATTGGGTTGAGATGAAACAAAGGTATTAGCTTTCTTGTCAGTATTATTGTACTGGTTATTTTGATAAATTTATCCGTTGTTCCATTTCTAAAGCATTATGTTATAAATTCCGAAAATTCTCAAAATATGTGGTTTGCTCACTCCTTCAAAAACTAAATAATCATGAAGTGTTTCATGATAAAGTAATATGAAACCTTAGATAGGATGACATAGAGACCAAATTCAAATGCTCTCAGGAATACTGTTGTACGTTGGGAAATTGTCATGGATACCAAGATTACCACGTCCTGGAATGACTTTTATGACTTCACAATTCTTATTATTTTTACAGCAGTCAAGCAATATAAAACCTTCAGTGCATTAACATAAAGATTTTTACCGTCGACGTGGAATGTAAAACAAGTTTACTACACAAAGTTGTCTACGTACCTGAAACCTGGAGTTTGCAAGTATGGAACAGCAGATTGCACTGTATGTCCAAGCCATTATGTCCTTGTACAGACAGCGTGTCCGTTTGTCTGTCTACCACGAGACCATCTACCAACGCGGGCAGGGTTAGTACTGTATGCCCGATTGATACTTGCTACGATGAAAATAGGAGGGTTAGTAAAAAGTTATTGTTGAATGGGTAGAACAAAAATAATAAAACTGAAAATCAATAGAAATGCTATTGTAATAGTCCAACATGATCAAGCGCGACGCTCTCGCGGTACTACAGACCTTGGCGGAAATGACGGCACACGTCATGATAGTGCACGGACATACACGTAGAAAAGTGCGCCCAAGCATAACCAGCCTATAATGGTCCCGGTGAGAGGAAGTGGGCCGTAATCCACCACGCGGGCACAGTTCGGGTTGGTGGATGTCACATGTCTTAGAATTTTTGGTTCTAGGACATGCCGGTTTCCTCACGATGTTTTCCTTCACCGTTTTGAGAGCAGTGGTGATGAAATAATTTACACATAGTATAGAGCCTTCTGGGTTCGAACCTACGACCTACAACTCGTAAGTCGCGGCCAATACCATTGGGCCACCACTGCTCGCACCCAAGACATCTTAGAAATTTCAACACCACGGGATAGCCACGCACGATATTTTATAGACCAGGCAGACTAAATCAAATTTCCACGCAAGCTCCGCCCCTTGCTCCCCGCCACTCCGTTATGTGCTAAACGCTAACACATCAGTAATAAAGTTGAATATCGCGTGCGCTCTTTAATCGTGTTCGAACACGAAACTAAATAGCGTAAGTCTCAATTCTTATTTCGTTTTTAACTAAAGTAATAATTGATCTAGAGAAAAAATCCCGGGGTCTGGATAATAAACTATATGTTCTTGCTGTGAATATTTATTTTAGACGTATGAGCCAAACAATCGTGTTTGTTTTTATAATTATCTTTAAAAAAGACATGATTTTCGAATAAAAAATGTATCCAGCCAAAATATTACAATTACCTGTCTTCAACATGGAAAGAAAAAGGTCTAATAAATCATATACTAAAGTTTAATTTTGCTTGTATGTGTGACTGTTTCAGAATATTCACGCAAATTAATATAAAAATAGCCCGCCACCTCCCTAATGGATTTTATTATACTTCTCAAACGTAATATTTTAAATGATGCAGCAGGTTTTGTTCACGAGAATACTTGGTAAACGTTTATTATATAACGAAATACGTAAATTCCACAATGTCATTTAATTTTCAGCGAGTTTTCAGGCAAAATGTCATTCACATTTAGGGAACAAGTACTCCGAAAGGACTATTAATGATGAGTCGTAAGGGCGTTTTTTCTTTGCATCTAGATTCGATTTCTGTCGTCGCCGTCGCAAATTAGAAGAGTAACTTGATTCTGTAAAAGCTAAAAGTCTACTACAACTTACCTCTCTATACAAATCAATATGCACTAGATTCCTCCTTGTCAGCACGATGAGGTTGTACCTCCCCTGGTCGTTGCTCTCCATGAGGACGGTGAAGTTGTCCTGTCTGTAGTCCTTGCTTAGGAGGAACGTGCCCGCTTCTGATATCGTGAAGACACGCTTGTCGAATGTTACGAGAGTTCCTTGGCCAGTCATCATAGCCATGCCTGAAAGAAGAGTTGAGATTTAAGTCGTTTTGAAGGTTTAAATGGGTTCAGTTTTTAGAGAACACGTTGGACCTAGTAGTGTCTGCTTATGCCAATTCAAATGTTTATGTTTCCGAAAACCCGGCCCATATGGAAATGTAAATCTTTTCTAACATTTATATGCTACGTTTGTGTATGCCGAAAAATTGCTAGTTTTTTTTTCTTTCTTTCAAGAAACTTCCTCATTTTATTCCTACATGTCTTTGGAAAGGCGAAGAGATAAGTTAGATCTTACGGACTCAAACACATAGTAGCCGTCTTTAACACAGAAAAGGGATATCCAGTATTTATGTAAGTAAACACAAAACAATATAAAATTCATGAAACTTACCAGCAAAAGGCGGCATCAAGTTATCAAAGTCCATATAAGGTCTAATATCATAGTAGAACGACCAGATACTCTTGTTAGTCGTAAGCCATTCATCCATAAAGTCTTTGACGGCGCGGTACTCAGAGATTTCCGTAAAGTCCGGGGTCCGATTGAAGGCGTGCCAAGACATAGGGAGCTTCTGTTCTAGGAGTACGGCACCCACTCGGGGATCGAAAATGAAGTTCGTTTTTGGTGTGCGATGTCTGGAAATTAAGTTTTAATAAGTTCCTATAATGTACCAAATATGAACAGTATAGTTAAATGACTGTTGGAAACTCTTTACGCAGCAGAGGTCATCAAAAACTGATAAAACGAACTTTGTTCCGATGAAACGAAGCTCACAGTGAGTCAAATAGTACCATATAAAGAACCATGACTTGGGTTCACCACTTTACACGGTTCTAGAACAATTTGTAGGTAGAATAAAGTTATCATCTAATGAGGGTTCCATGAAAATTCAGGCCACCAGGTGGCGCCACATTGACAAGAGGTTTTCTATTTCGACAATGAATATAAAAATTATGATGACGTTCATCATTCGTTTCATTCATTCAGTCGCGACTAAAGAAAATATAGGCGCTTGTGACAGGTGCCCGGAGTTATGGAGCATTTTTAGCTGTTCAATACCATCAATTACAACTAATACGAAAGCGAGTCTAGTAGTGCCAAATAGTATTTTGTTTTTTTTTTTCATTAATTTTAAGAATATATTCCGCTAGTTTTTTTTTTATGTTGTTGCGTTGTTTTTGTGTTGGTGGGTGCGTTTACAAACATTTAAACTCACATACACAAACAGCATTATATATTATAACAGCATTATGTATTATTACATGCTATTATAAAGTACTTACTAATTCCATGCTATTAAAAAGTACTTATTTATTCCATGCTCAAGCTGTCACTTCCTGTTACACACTTCCGTCCCTTTTCACGAAATCACCCCCACGGGAAACAAGAGCATAGTTGTTACACGTTAAAAAAAACTTACAATTCTTCGTATTGTAGCGCAGTCTTGCTCATATCAGTCAGCTTGGCGTACAGGATCTCTCCGACCGTCTGTAACGCCTCTCCGATGAGGAAGTAGTCGTACCACCATTTTAGACGGACGTACGCTTCTTGATACTGGAATAAAATAAAATAAAAATAACAATCTTTTAGTTCGGACCCATAGATATAGTCCATTTGATTAGT
Organism: Tiliacea citrago; assembly: GCA_963921375.1. Lineage (NCBI taxonomy): Eukaryota > Metazoa > Arthropoda > Insecta > Lepidoptera > Noctuidae > Tiliacea > Tiliacea citrago. The sequence continues at coordinate 12,044,682 of OY992804.1, forward strand.
AGGTATACACACGACTTAGAAACTAGAAAAAGAAAAATTAAAGAGAGAACAAATAATAATAAAAATAGAGAATATCATTGTGCCGATAGTTGTATCAGCCAATGGCTTAATTGCCAAGAGCCTCGACCAGCACCTAAGGAGGCTGTCGTTGGGCAGCTGGATTAAGGGCCTGATTCAGAGAGCAGTACTTCTGGACACGGCTCGCATTGTTAGAAGGTTCCTCTCTCTGGAGCCCTGACCGCCGGTATCTTGGACCTTGTTCCCGATACCGGTGGACTACTATTTTTTATATTTTTAAATGTTTTTTTTTTTAATATTCTAATATTTAAAAATATAATTTATAAGTATATTTAATGAAATAAAAGAGATAACAATCTTAATAATTATAATAATCAACCTTCATTTATAATAAAGTTTAAAGTTAAAATAAATAAATAAATAATCTGTCTATATCCAACTATTCTCTACGAGAATAGAGAAAGGATAAGATAATAAGACCGAAATGAAGAACCAGCGCTTATGTGCACGGCAGGGTTCGCGCCCTCACGCCCCTAGTCGCCGCAGGAGACGCCCTGGGCGTCGGGAGTCGCAAGCCGACTTCCGGCCACCGTAGGCGCGGGCTTGCGGACGGTGAGCGATGGGTAGCTCGCCGTCCGATAAGGACCAGGCTCGGGTCGACGGCGCGTCGTGTTCCACGCGCGCCTCAAAGAGTCGTCAGCACCAATTGACGGGGTCCATCAGGGCCAATGCCTGCCAGGGTTGCGAGTTTGTCCGAAAGGGATATCGTGGCCCTGGCACACACAGGCAAATGAAGGAACACGGGTGGGTTATAGTCAGTAAAAGTCTGACACGCCCTCCCGCTCCGCCCAGAGCGGGAGAAGTTATTTGATAATTTCCCACCCAAAAAAAAAAAAGCGCTTATGTGCACAATACTGGATCGATTTATTAGATTTTCAACCTTCATCATCATCATTCTCCTGCCCTTATCCCAATTTATTTGGGGTCGGCGCAACATGTCCCTTTCTTCCAAACTTCTCTAATAGTCGTCATCTCGGTAGTCACTCCCTTTCTAGCCATATCATCCTTCACACAGTCCATCCATCGTTTCTTTGGTCGTCCCCTACTTTTATAGCCATCGACAACCATACTCATAACTTTCCTCACGACATTTTCCTCATTCCTCCGCATCACATGCCCATACCATAACAACCGATTTCCGAACAACTTTTCAGTCACCGGTGCCACTTTCAGACTTCCTCTTATGTACTCATTTCTTATTCTATCCATTCGTGTCACACCACACATCCCTCTTAGCATTCTCATCTCAGCTACATGCAATTGCCTTTCATTCATCCCTTTTGTGGTCCAACATTCTGATCCATACAAGACAGCAAATTATGAAAACAAACAACCTTAACATAACATCACGCCTGTAATCCCGGAAGGGTAAGGCAGAGATCTACAGTACACCCACATTTCGCCAGTTATGTTTAAGTCCCATGTAATAGGGGGTGAGCCTAATGCCATCAACCCAGCACAAACAACCTTATGACATTGAAATAATGATCGAAATGATCTGTCGACTTCTTTGACCAAAACCACGGTGCTAAGTCAGTCAATGTAATTTTTTTTTAGACTGTGTATATAACACCAGCGTTAGAATAAGTTTTCAGATCTTATTGAATTATTGGCAGAGTTTCGAACTTATCGCTATGACGCAAAATTCAAATCTTCTAAAGATTGAGCTATCAAAAACTCTCCAACGACGAACCAGAGAAGTTAAATATTTTTGACATAAATACACTCAGCCAAATTAACACAAACCAATTAAGTTAAAGGAGATGTTTCATTTTCGGCCATAAAGTGTACGGTGATGAAAAAAGAGGAAAATTTTCACGAATTGAGGAAAATTTTATTTTCTGAATATTCCCCTGATTACTTCAGCACAAAATATAATAGTTTTTTCAAATTATTGCCTTAATCTAATGATCATGGCGTCGTTTTACTTGCATACTGCTTTCGTCCAGAAATCGTGTTACATTAAAACATAATAATATCACGTAGACGTTATGTATATAAATATGAAAGGCTTTCAGTGCTATTAAGATAAGATAGTTATCTTAGAGAACTTTTTAGACCAATTATAAGAAAGTGATTGTTAAAAAAATATATTCTACTTTTGTGGATTGGAGATTTGTAGGTACTTCTGGACGAAAAACGTCATCTCTCCAACCTGTCATGGCTGACTGTCGATGGTCGTAACTCAAAACGTCAAACATTTTCAGTTTTTATTTAGTGCCTAAAAAATATTAGTTATTATGAAAAAAAAAACATTCTTTATTGTACTCAGGGGTTCCTTTCCCAGGTTTCCTTAAGCGTACATGTTTTGGCTGGAGTCCTATACAAAAGTAAAATGTCTCCTTTATTTCTTACCTTTTCTGTAACATAAACGACTTGCTTTGTCTTCAAGAAGTTCTGCCAAGCGTTTCTGAACTCTGCGTACAGTTGCATGAACTCGTCTTTGAACGGAATGTACTTCTCTATCTTGGTCCAGACTACGTTGAACAGTTTCTTGCTGTATTTTTTAATGTTCGTTATTAGATCGTTGTTCATTAGGTCTTTGTAGATTCTGGGGAGAAAAAAGGTAAATAAGATAGGATAAGACAGTTTACGAAGTGGCTAGCCTTAGTCTTTGATATACAGGGTCAAATTAAATTAAGCTGCGAAAATTCATAAAGAATACGGGTATGATTATCAAATCATCATCACCTGTTTAGCTTTTCCCGGCTATGTTGGGGTCAGCTTTCATTCTAACCGGATGCAGCTGAAACCAGTATTTTACTTGGAGCGACTGCCTAGCTGACCACCATAACTCAGTTACACGATACCTAAACGATATGACGTGCAGCTGCCGACTATTTTTTTTTTGTGATTGTGAGTACAATATGTAGATCTGTTTTGTGTAATGTTTACCTTCGAGTTTATTAGATATGTTTTTGTGTGCACGTTTTTCTGTGACAAATAAAATTATTTTTCTTTCTTTCTTTTCTTAAATGATTGATCAAATCCTGATTAATTTTATAAGCTCGTAGTTTCAAATTACTACAGCACGTTTTCCTATGAAGTTCACATTTTAAACATAAGTCAGAGTATCTATAATAAATTTAAGAATGAATAAATGGAAAATAAATTACACTTACCGATCCATCTCATGACCAAACGTTGACACATAATTGAAATAAGGTGAATCAGTCAACTCTTGCGTCCTATTATAGAAGAAATCCATAACACTCTTCCACACAGTGAAGACGAACGACTCAGTATAATGCAACACTTGGAAGAACAGCGGCTCAATTGACTTCAAGACTTCTTGCCAGTATTTCGAAAGTCGATTGGTCGCATTTACCCAAGTCTCATCCCAATACTCCAAGAATTTCATATGTAAGTCTCTTATGAAAGTATCATATTGTAATATCATCGCTTCTAATCTATCCGACACTAATTCCATGAAATCTGCTTCTAAAACTTTGTTAACGGAATCCAAAAAGTTTGCATACGCCTTCTTGATCGTATCGACTATGTAGGTCAAACTCTGCTTGATCGATTGACTTGTATTGCCCATCATTCCCCACATATCATTTACTATTCCGGGCAAACTCTCCAAATGATTTCTTATAGCCATTTCATCTAAGACATAATAAGTGAATTCAACAATATCTTTGACGTAAAAATCATTATCACTGTACGACTGGTTCAAGAACCGTTCAAACTCGTCCAAATCGTCTTTGATCACGTGTAAATCGTTCAAATCGTCCAAAAAGTCGCGTATTCTCGGTTTGGCGTCCGACCAAATGTTTTTGAGCGCTAAATGTGCTTCCATTGGCATTTCTTTTATGATGACGAGGGTGTCGTTGACTTGACTGTATAGAAGCTTCAGTGTGTATACAGCTTGGGATTTTACTTCGCTGAAGATCTCTGGGCGCCATTTTACTGAGCTGGTTAGGAGTCGGGAATGGTTCAAACGGATGTATGAAGCAAGGTCGATGGTAACAACGTCGTCGAAATTACGCCAGGAGTCAAATTTTGCGTAGCGGGTGTCCACGATTTGGCCTATCATGTGGTATGAGATATCTGGAAGAGAATTTTAAAATTAGTATATATTTTTTTCTTAACAAGCTTTGTACTACATAGCTAGTTATAGAAGTGTCGTTTTAAGCAAATGAATGCCTGCATTAGGACGCTCCACTCTTCTACAACTTAGATTTACGTAATGTAGGTACTATCACGGGTGTGCAAATCGGACCACCGTAAGGACTATTCTTGTTTGCAGCGCTCGGCTGCTATAGTAACGCTTATCTACGCTCATTAGAGTTTAGACCGTAAAGAAACCGGGTAGAGGGTGGTCAGACATTAGTTATTTAAACAAAAGATTATTTTTTATTGGTCGACGCAAAAAGGGCGGTAAACAGTCATCATGAGCAAGGGATTTTGTTTTGAAAGTGGTTCAATTTGCACGCCAGCGATAGTACATTCACATATAAATATTATTCTAGTTTACCAATACTAATTAATTTCTACCCGATCATCTTTGGCGGTCTTTAGCAATTTAGACGAGCCACCTATGCGGTGTATCCTAATATTAATGTCTCATCAGAGCTTGGAAACCTTTAAGACTTTTAAGCATGCTACATTTCTATATAAATGTAAAGTAGAATTTATCGTTCCTTCACATTCATTCCATCACAAAAATATTGAATATAATAATAAGTTTATTTATTTTCTCTCACAATGGTTTTGTAGCACTTAACAGATTTGAACTATAAAAATTCACATTGTGAGAGCTGGTGCCTGAAGTAGGTTTTAGAAAAACCTGTATAACCTGTAGGTCTCCACTTAGTGGCATCATACAAATAAACAGGAAGGTAACATGTATTTCTACTATCTATCTATCTGCCTAGCCTTTTCCAAACTACGTTGGGGTCAGCTCCCAGTCTAACCGGATGCAGCTGAATACCAGTATTTTACATGGAGCGACTGCCTATGTGACCTCCACAACCCAGTAACTGGGTAATACGATACCCCTTGGTAAGACTGGTTGTCAGACTTTCGGGGTTCTGACGACCCGTAACGACTGTCAAAGATCTACGAATGACAGCCGGGACCAACGGCTTAACGTGCTTTCCAAGGCACGAAGGAGTCATATTTCTACTAAATAACTATAAAAAAAAAGGAAGATTATTAAAATTAAATTAAAATAACACAACAAAAGCAGTCAAAGAGTGAATGGTGATGAATGTGTAGGTGAATCATGGTGAATCTGTAGGTGGGTGAATGGTCGTGAATGTGTAAACTAGAGGTGAATATATGTGACTTACCGTCAGTACTATTGTAGTGAGCGATAAACGACCTGTTCTTCATGTATAGCGTAGCAGTTCCAGTATCGTTACCAGTCGGTCGGCTCATGGATGTCCTTAGCGTATATTCTGGATACACTAGGTCCCAAGTACCATTTACTTTGCAGAAGTAGGTTTCATTTGCGCGCTAAAAAGGATAATGTGTAAGATTGTAAGAAAGGCAAAATACATTTTTTCGACAATTTGATCAAGAATAACTTGAATTGGGTCGATTGAATAGCAGTGATTCTTCCGTATCATCTGACAGATTCTGGAGTTTTTAATACTTACGCCTTGATCGTTTGATTTTTAATTTGCTCATTGATCACAGAAACCTGATTGGTCCAGATATGTTATATTAAGCGAATAGGGGGCGAGTCTATTATTGGACAAAAACCTGAAAAAAATCGATGAGACCTTGTCTAACCTGGGGATCGAACCCATTGCCCTACGCGCAGCGATCGCGATCCCGATCCCGATATAAGGAACATGGGTGCCGAATAGGGGGCAAGTCTATTACTGGACAAAAACCGAAAAAAACGACGAGGCCTTGCCTAACCTGGGGATCGAACCGAGTGCCCTATGCGCAGCGATCGCGACACCTATATAAGTAACATGGGTGGCGAATTGGAGGCGAGTCTATTACTAGACAAAAACCGAAAAAAAAAACGATAAGACCTTGCGTAACCTGAGGATCGAACTCAGTGCCCTAAGCGCAGCGATCGCGACTCCTATATAAGTAACATGGGTGACGAATTGGAGGCAAGTCTATAACTGGACAAAAACCGAAAAAAAAAAAACGCTCAGACCTTCCCTAACCTAAGGATCGAACCCAGTGCCCTACGCTCAGCGATCGCACCTACTCTATCAAGGAAACCACCCATTTCTTTGCTTCCATTTTCCAGCATTTATTCAACTTAAAATGATCATGAAAATAAATAACAGTAAAGGGTACTCACCTCCCAATGAATAGCACTGTTCGCCGAATCGATCAAAAACTGATTATGCCTCAACTTTTCATAGAAAAGCGACTTCTGGAATCTATAGAAGTTATTAAAGTAATACCAATGACTACGTATATTTATGTCTGATTTCATATCCAAGTCCAAATTCGTAGACGGATGTTTACAGGTTAAGGCGAATTTGTAATCTCTAACGGGTCCGTTTGAGTTGTCCGTTAGAATTGACTTCAGTTTTAGGTACTCATTTTCGTAGTCTGAGTATTGTAACTCTAGGGATACGTTTGACATTACTGATGGTGTTGATAAGTATTGTCCTTTTAGGGTTACGTCCTGTAAGAGAAAGATTGTTAGTGGAAATAATTTTTACAATCTAACATGTAATAGGGAATATGCAGGTAATTCAAAACATATCCATTATTTTAATATACATTGTGTAGGAGTCAAGAAACAAATTCCAATATTTTTTATATTTTTTAATGCCTTACTTATTTTACAATTAATTAATTTATGTTGCATTTTTTTGGTGGAACGGAACGCAAACTCAAAACGCGTCCTCTTTGAAAATGCCGGAAGTGACGAAACAAAACAAATCTCACTAAGGTAAATATGTAAGTGCGATTTCTACTTGAATAAAGCATAAACAATAATTTAATATATAAGATTTGGGGCTAAAAACAGATGTAAACAAAGTAGTTTCGTGAACAATGACGTCACATCATGACCGCGACAGAAACGGACGTTTGAACTGTAGTAGAAAATTGTTGGAGTTTCATAATTTTTTTGAGCATCAATCAGTAGTTCAATTTAACTTTCAATACTTTTCTTAGGTTTATATTACTGTCTATTATTGATTTAATGAAAAAAAAATATACATGCATATTCCCTATTCAGATGGAAACTAGTATAGTTTAAAACTATCATTTTGGAATTTTATAACGAAATATGTGGTAAGGAAAGTCCTAAGTATATCATTTTTATGAGTTTTTATTCCTCTGATCACTTAAGCAACGTAATTTGTTGACCAAAATGAAGATTTTCTATCAGTGACCAGCATGAGTAAATAGTATTAATTGACAAGAAAATCGGCAACAGAATAAATTAAATAGACTTTCAATACTTGGCGTTAACACTTTGATCGTCAAGCAGACGCAATAGAAAAATAATCTAGTAACTACAACATTAACTTTACAGCTAAAGTCTCAAACACAGTTCAATTTCGAGTTGCCGTTAAGGCTCGTGCTGTCTCTATCACTCTTAGCGGAATCATAACGACAGAAAGCCGTATAAAACCTTGTCTAGTCAACTATAGTTATATACTTAAGAGCCATTTCACAAACATTTTAACACTCGAGTTGAGGTAGAAGACGGCAGATTAATGCATAATTAATTATTGTAAATGTGATACATTAAGTGTTAATACAAAAGAATGGTCTATTTTTTTTTAAACTTATATTCAACAATGTCAGCGTTTTAGCTAAGATGGTAAATTAAGCGTCTAAAATCTTAGATGCTCGTACGAAAATGTGAAATGGCTCTTAACAATCAACCCTTACCTTCCTGAACGACGGATGAGCAAGCGACAAATCCACATGATGCAAGTTCCCCTCAGCGACGGGCGGATTCTCCCAGCGTCCCCTAAGTTCAGCAGTCTTGTTCTCCTCCTTTACGTTCCAGTGTAGCTGGGCCGTGCCGTCTAGTAATGTGTCCTGTAGGTTGTACAGCGCGACTAGGTTGAAGCTACGGAGCGGCCACCATACGTTCATAACAAGTTGTTGAGATTCGGTGTCAGCCTGTGGAATTGATGTCAAATTATAATACTAAATAATAGTTTTAAAGAATCAAACTTTTGGTAAATAGGCCGAGACGGCCAATGGAAAGTGTTACACGCTACCTATTGACACTTGCAACGCCAAAGCGTTAAACCAAACCTAAAAGATAAAGTTGAAGTGTCTTATGTGCTTGTAATTTAACAAGCAATTTCACGCACTTTTTGATTTCAAGCACTTTCCAGCAGAATTAGGTATAGAGTTCGTACTACCTCGGAATAGCAATTTCGAAAATGTTTTGGTGAAATCAATAACGAATTTAATTTCAGTTCACTGGTTTGAAATTAAATGAAATGAAATCGTTTATTCTGTAAATAGGATATCGGAATCACTTTTACACGTCATATTAAAAAATAAAAATAAAAAATAAGCTTGATGTAGTCGACATTTCCTATCTGACTACCCCTAAGAAGAAATGGCGAAACAAACTCAGGGGTCAAAGTCTCTTTTAAAGTCCAGACATAATCTAGGTCAGATCAGGGTCAGGTTTAGGAACTACGGTGGCACAGAATAATGTGCATTGAAAGAATTCCTTTAAAAGGCGAAACATCAGACACATCAAGGTCTCACTTGGCTCATTAAAAAGGAAACCGTTTCAGGACATGAGCCATTCTCGTATAACTCATGCAAATACGATTTAAAGAAGGAGGAGGGGGGAAATAATAATTTATTAAGCTTATAAACACCTACCAACGATCTGCACCCAAGAAAATCTCAAAGAATTACGTTAGTCATATAACCACACATCCTTTGCCCACTTGATGTTAGTTTCCTGCTTCAACTCCTTATTGACCGCCTCGTACTTATTGTCTAACATCCAAGTTCTGTTGCCGTGTATAGCGGTCAACTGCAAGTCTTCCTACTTTACTAAGGGAGAGATGGGTGTGTTTGGGGGCAGTCTTTGTGGGTGTGGGTGTTTTTTAGGGTATTTTAGTGTGTGTTTGTGGGGAGGTTTTAAGGGTTGTGTTCGGGAGTGCGTGGGGTGTTTTGTAGGTATGTAGGGGTGTTTCTTTGGATGTATGGGGTGCAGCGGCGAGGTGTCAATTTTTGTTAGAGAGAAGCCGAAGCAAAGCCGTTTTTAACTTACTTATCAAAAAAGCAAAAATTAACAAATCTAAAAATAAAAATCTTTCCTTTACTGAATTTAAAACCATCTATCGTCCAGTATCAGAACCAAAAAGACGCTATCAATACAAAAAAAAAAAGTCTTTTACAGAAATAAACTCAAGTACATTTGATACTATCATTCTAAAGAGCCGTAGAGTTGCTGATGCGAACCTCCGAAGGGAAGCCGACAGGAATCGTGTTGTATAGTCCTTTCGCCACTGATGGGGTGAGTCTAATATTTAATAAAAAAAACTCACCGTAGTCATATTAGTAACATGTAAGTTGTAGTTAAACCATACATTCTCCGCCCATTTGATTTTAGTAGCCTGCTTTATTATCGACTGCCTCGTACTTATTGTCGAACGTTCAAGTTCTGCTGCCATGTATAGCGGTCATCTTCAATCTTTACCTACCTTACTAAGTGGAGGTGTGTTCGGGAGAGCATTTGGGGGTGTTTTGCGGGTGTGTGGGGTTGTTTTTGGGGTGTATTTGTAGGTGTGTGAGGGTATTTTTTGGGTGTTTGGTTCGGAGTGTTTGTAGGTCTCTTTGTGGGTGTATGGTGGAGTGTTCGTAGGTCTAATATACGATATAAAAAAAAACTCACCGTCGTCATATTAGTAACATGTAAGTTGTAGTTAAACCACACATTCTCCGCCCATTTGATTTTAGTAGCCTGCTTTATTATCGACCGCCTCGTACTTATTGTCGAACGTTCAAGTTCTGCTGCCATGTATAGCGGTCATCTTCAATCTTTACCTACCTTACTAAGTGGAGGTGTGTTCGGGAGTGCATTTGGGGGTGTTTTGTTGCGGGTGTGTGGGGTTGTTTTTGGGGTGTATTTGTAGGTGTGTGAGGGTATTTTTTGGGTGTTTGGTTCGGAGTGTTTGTAGGTCTCTTTGTGGGTGTATGGTGGAGTGTTCGTAGGTCTAATATACGATATAAAAAAAAACTCACCGTCGTCATATTAGTGACATGTAAATTGTAGTTGAACCAGACATCCTCCGCCCACTTGATGTTAGTTCCCTGCTTCAACTCCTTATCGACCGCCTCGTACTTATTGTCGAACGTCCAAGTTCTGTTGCCGTGTATAGCGGTCAGCTTCAAGTCTTTTCCGATGTCGTATGTGAATACATCTAGTTTTCCGGTCACGTTGAACTTTGTGGCGTTGTGGAGGTGGAATACTGTGGCTTGTTTTACGTCCTGAAATGTGAATTTAAGGTTAGGTGGAGTTGTTGCTTGAGAGGTGTGAAAAGTTATTTTTGAGCTGTTTTTTTTTAAACAATGAAGTTAGAAACTATATTTTAGTTTGTTTTTAATAGAAATGACTTTTTAGTTGACTGAATAAAGATTACAAGCCATTTAAAGAAAGTTATCTGTGTTTAGGAAATTGTATGTTGCTAAGAAAATAAACTTCATTTTAAAGCATTTATTAAGGAACCTTATTGTCATACTATATCATGCACCCATTAAATAAATTAATAACAAATAATAATAAAAATCTTTATTGTAGACCATTTGATCCATAAAAAATACAATGAAAACAAAAAAATATAGTACGATGTTATGAGGAATAAACAATTTAGATAACAAAAACTTATATTAATAGAAGACAAACTACTGGTTTCTGAAAGCTTGTCGTATAGCCGTTTTGATTGGCAGAAAAAGTTGGATAGGTTTTCAGTAACATGGGGGTGATAAAGTAATTCATTAACGTTAGATGATTTCTAGTTCTGTTTTTTTAGACATAAACTGTTAAAAAAAAACTCACCGTATTCCCAGTCCCATCATACTCATGAATATACTTAATCCCAACAGGCGTATGCACATTCTCTACCTCTATATCCATAGTAGCAAGGTCCAAATTCCTAGCGCTCTTACTCAAAATCTGGTTGAAAGATCCTTTCACGAATCGTTCCCGATCGAAATCAATTGTTGCGTTACCATTGCTGGTTTTGTCTCCTTGAATGTAGTAGTATTCTGTATTGACGAGATGTTGACTGCTCAATGGAACGGAAAGTGAAATGATGCCGTTTTGAGTGAACCCTTTCTCTTGTTTGTGGTAACGGTGGGTCGTGTTTATTGATGCTGTTTTGTTTGGCCAGAATAGGTCTACTTTATTGTCGGAATGTTCTTCGAGGTTGTTTATCTGTTGAAGTAAGGAACATAATTATGAAAAGTTGGTTCTAGAATAGACTCAGCTCAGTTTCGGAAAGCGTTTCTTTCGCAGTTTTTGGCACTTCCAGTAGCCCAACCTCTGCTGGTGGAATGTTTAAATTCTAAGGCCAGCTCCACAAGTCGGCCCCAAAGCCGCTCGTCCAACGTATGGATCTAGAAAACTGCATTGGCCCCAACGTTTGTGCGAGCGTTGGCAGTAGGCCGACGCGTGTCGGTTTTATCAAAAGAATCTACACCAATGCTCGCGATTCGTACTTACGTTGGCTGCTTGTTTAACCAACGTTAATACCGGTTAGGACCAACGTGTGGATCCGGGGTTACAAGATATGAGAATGGTCTACGTACTCCAGAAACACTGTCGCTGGGGAAAATGCAAAGGATTCAAAAGGCTGATAATTATTTAGCGAAAAGATTGGCTTAAATTTCTGGACTAACCATATTATGCTGTACAAAAAACTTTAAGGGCTAGTTTCCCGAACGAAAATAATCGCAAAATTAATGTGACAAATTGTCAAAATTGCTGCGATTGGCTGTTGATAAATCATTCAACCAATCACAGCAGTTTTATACGAGTGCTTGACAAAGTGTCAAATTTATTTTGCGATCATTTTCGATCGAGAAACTTAAAAAATAAAAAATCGAGCTCATAGTCCTCTCTTATACTCGTCATATCGGCTCCTTTTACGAATATCCTCATTAAGTTTTCGCCTTGAGGTCCCGTCTTAAAAACTCATAGCATTATTCCTGGATTAACCTGCAAAATATACAAAAAGTCCACTTACATCGAATATAGACTTCAACCAAGGCAGTCTCTTGAAAGGCGTGGTAAAGTTGAAGTGGCCATCCGTGTGTTTGACGCCACCGTAGCGCAGGTCTATCTCGCCGATCTGACTGTTGCCTGGGTGATGCATATCGCCCCTATGAAGATACATAACATAATCAGTCTACATTGTTCCAACTACTGGGCTAATAACCCACCACGCGGGCCCAGTGCGCATTAGTGGATGTCACATGTCTTTGAATTTTTGGTTCTAGGACATGCCCGCTTCCTCACGATGTTTTCCTTCACCGTTTTGAGAGCAGTGGTGGTGAAATTAATTACACAAAGTAAAGCGTATGTCTACGTTCTGAACCTACTGGGCCATCACTGCTCTTATATATCTCTCTCTCTCTTATATATTTTATCTATGGAGATAAATATGTTATTATTGCGTTTGTATTCAAGAAATAAAGCGTTTTAGTTGGGCTTTGAACTAAATAAACCTTAAGAGTGAGTAGCTTAATAAAGTGTACTTCTTCAGTGATAGTATCTATACCAGAATAGCTTTAGCGAGGCTATAGCGGTCATTACCCTTTCCCTAATAGCTCTCCGTAGGAACCCAAACAAAAAAACTATGTATGGTTTTTCGTTATTGGAACATGTTAAAATCACAATAGATATTGATTTAGGACGTTAATGTACTTTATTTACGTTTTTGATATAAAGACAGCTAGAAAATGTAAGTTGGGTCAATGACCGCTGAAGCCACGCTAAAGCGATTTGGGTGTAACAAGATGGAATAAATTTTTACGTGATTGAACGTGATATAAATAAATATCAAGTTTGGGGCTACGCGAATATTAAGAGTCACCTTTAATGATCATGGTTTTTGCGATGGCCAGCTGTGAGTCCCGATATCAACCCCATTGAGCATTTATTAGATCAATTGAAAAGAAGCCTTAAAGAAAACTACAGTCGTGTTAACCGTCAACAGGAGCTCATAAACGCGCTAAAACTCTGTTGGGAACGAGTTCCGGAACAAAATGTTAACCATCTTATTGAAAGTCACCAGATAGGCTCAGAGAGTGCATACAGAGCAGAGGAGGCCACACTCGCTACTAACCAAGACATTTTGCATCAAATGGTTACAGGAAATGGGCGATAGACTAAGTTTATTTTTCAAGTTAATTTGAGGTTATATCCCTAAAAAGTGCTTTGTTTGTGTAAATATTTCGAAATAAACAAATTTTACCACTGACTAAGCTTAAACAATTTTGAAATCCCTACTCCAAACACATCTATCCATAAAAACTACATAATCATTAATATTTTTAAATAACAGCCTAAAAACATGGTAGGCCCTATTTTCTTTTGAGTACTTAGTTTGTAAAGGGCTCAGTATCAGACGAAGGCCAATAACGCGTCTGTTGCGGTTACATAACTCATGCTGCGTTGATCCAGAATCGTCCACTATAATTTAAATTTGGTATAGTTAAACCATTACACGAAGTCCGTTTGGTTATTGCAATTTGAACCTTATGTTTACCGCCATTAGAGCGACAAGAGAGGACTTCGTGAAATAGTTTAACTATAGTTTAAATTCTGTTTAGTACTTCGAGTTTGGGCCTCAACAAAACAATTCTGATTATTGAGTTGGTCATTATCAGAATATAGGCTTGCGCTAAAGCATAACTGAGGACCTCGTGACTACGTAATAACAGCTGCACGGGTCAATCTATCAGGTTAAGCTGTGCTTGCCGGGGTTGGTCTGTGGATGGGTGGCCACCTTTACATACCGCCATGACTCCTCCGTGCCCCGGAAAGCACGTTAAGCCGTTGGTCTCGGCTGTCATTTGTGGATCTTCGACAGTTGTTAGGGGTTGTCAAAAGCCCGAAAGTCTGATAACCAGTCTTACCAAGGAGTATTAGCCAGTCGCTAGGTTGTGGAGGTCAGATAGGCAGTCGCTCCATGTAAAATACTGGTATTCAGCTGCATCCGGTTAGACTGGAAGCCGACCCCAACATAGTTGGGAAAAGGCTAAGCAGATTGATTATCAGAATATAGGCCATGGCCAGCAGTAAACACTTAAAGGTTATATAATTATACTCACTTAACAATACGATAGTTATGCACCATATCCTTTTGATATGACCCTTTCACCTTCAACGTGGGCACCTCATCAAACATAGGTGAATTTAGAGTGTAATCAATATGGTTAGACCCGTTGATGTCCCATTTGTATTTCAAGAGGTTGTCGATGTGTTTGTATCCTGTGGCCGATGTCCAGGTGATTGTCGAGTTCGTGTCGAAGCTTTCGGGTAGGGATAGCATCTGAAATGAGAGATTTCTAAGGTTGGCCATTCGTTTATTTGATAAGAAATTCACAGCAAGTTGGAATGTGTTTTAGAAGACACTCTTCTCGCCTATGAGAGTTACTTATAGCTAGTCCAGCGATTTCCAAAGTGTTAAACATTATAAGATTATTTAAACTATAATTTTCGTCGTTTTGACTAATTTGAACAAAAAACAGTTATTGTGACTTAACTATAATAGTTAGACATATAGCCTCGCGGACTTTTTTATGGGTAATGATAAGTACTATAAACATGTAGTACATAATTTTATGTATCATCAGTAGTTTTCGCAGCGCACGCCATATAATGACTTTTATAGGCAATTTTTTGATATCTTGGGTTACATTATTGCAATTTTCGTAGGGATCCATGTTACTCGCTGATAACTTAGCTTACTATAGATGTTTTTTTTTTTTAAATCATCTAAGTAGTTTTTGAGTTTATCAATTATTTATTTTATTTAAAACCAAATATTTTCACTTTATAATATTGTTTTAAATTATATAAATATTATTAGTTATATATGTATATTATATACTATCTATAGAAGTATAGATTACCACAAAGTATGAGCTCATGCCGCCTGTGATACAGGTTTATCCTAGTACAGGCATCTAACATTACACCTACAACACCTTTGTAAATTAATTCAAAGATTTTATGTTAATATTTTACCAATTTTAATACCGAATATTTATTATTATTTTATTTATAAATTTATGAATGCGAAAGTGTGTTTATTTGTACTCCTGCCGCGTTATAACGGAGAGACGGCACGACGTAATTTTTGGTCCAGAGAGTGATATAGGCTACTTTGCTCTGCAGGTCCAGTTGAAAACCAGCGTCAGGCACTAGTTGTCTGGCACCTTTGCAGAACTGGGCCTTTTTGGCGCAGTCGTAAGGAGTACTTTCCTGCTGATTTCTTACAACAAACTTTTCACTTTTAATTGTTTTTTTTTATCTGCTGTATATTATATTGTGTGCCTTTTAGTCTGTTTTAAATAAATGCATTTTCTTTTTCTCTTTCTTATTTCATAATAAAAATTATTTTGCATACTATTGTATAGAATAAAGATTTTCTAACAGAACAGACAGCTGTGCTGTTGGGGAGTTTGTTGCGCCACATCTTCTTCCCAGCTAAAGCACTAGGAAGTGGTGAAGGGTGGGCGTGCCGGGGGACTGTCTCATGTAATTTTGACGTTCGAAAAGTGCTGATTCTCCGCTCAGTTTACATAAATGACTTTTGAGGTTTTTTTTGCTATTCGTAAAATGCACGGGTCCTTTAGAAATCTTGCTGCGATTAAAGATCATAAAACAACTCACATTTCCTTTGACACCTGTAACAATCTTCGTGACATCAGTCCGATACTCTGCTTCAAAAGTCTTGAGCGGTTCGTTGTCCATGCCCATATCGGCGTCAATTAATAGCGTGTGCACATCCACGTTCGGCTTGGGGAGGATCGCGTTTATGATCAGGTTGACTCGCTTGTTCATTATTATACCAAAGGTTGTGTTGCCGCCGATTCTGTTGAGAAAAGTATTATAAAGTTTACAGTATAAGGCCCGGCGGCGCCCATTGGCGGCACGGCATGGCAAGGTATTTTTAGGGAACGAATAAAAAAATATAATTTAATAGTATGGAAATAAAGTTGAAATTTCAATGTTAACGGTCGTAAGCATTGTTATTGTTTTTGTATTTACGACCATTAATATTGAAATTTTACACCCTAACATGTCCTGCCGCCAATGGGCACCGGGCCTAAGTCCGCAGGTCATCAGAAACCCGAAAGTCTGACAACCAGTCTTATCGTGCTACCCAGTTACCGGGTTGGGGAGGCCAGATAGGCAGTCACTCCATGTAAAATACTGGTATTCAGCTGCATCCGGTTAGACTGGGAGCCGACCCCAACATAGTTGGGAAACTAGTAGGCAGAAGCTTACATTATAAGTCCGCATACGCACGGGAGCCTTTTTTAATGCGAAGTTTTTGACCGTTCTCTGAATTTTCAACTCTCAGCGTCGAACCGAGCGTTGAGAATCGAACAGAGTGCATCCCTAGCGCGTTGAAAAAGTGCACAGTTGAATATTCAACTCATGCCGCTATGCCAAGCGTTGAAAATACAGAGCGCGGCAAGAAACGTCGTGTTAAAAAGGGCGCCCGTGCGTACGTAGGCTACTAGATTTGATTAGAATTCTTAAAATGATGACCAAAAAGATAGGGAGCAGTAAAAATCAGTTATAATAAATAGTAGGCAATTTTGAAGGCTGTCCATTCATTACCAAGATTCAGTAATCCCAATCAATTGTTGGGCTATTTTGAATAATTTATTTAAATCCCAAGTCATCAGCATAAGTAAGCACTATTGTGAACCGGAGTGTCTCATGAGAAATCACGAAGACTTTTTTTAATGTAATAGTTCATCATTTTGGGTTTGCCATAATCGCCACGCTTCGTAGACAGGTTGGCGATGGCAGTATGGTGTTAAAATGGATAGAGAACGCTGCTGCCCATTCTCTAGTAGGTCCCTTAGTCTCCTTTTACGACACCCACAGTAAGAAATAGGGTGGTGCTATTCTTTACGTCCGAAACCACACAGATAATGTAATAGTTATATTGCGATAAAGACTGAAGGTCTACCAAATACATTATGTCTCATGCATCTAATATTTTATAGCCTTTGAGCCGTAACTTGCAACATTGCTTACACTATGTAAGCTTAAGACAGTTCTATTTCTTCATCTTTGTGCATGTCTTTTGAGCTAATATGTATTATTGTCTGATTTGAGGGGTCTGGCGCTGTATGCCAAGATACAGGACTTGTCCTAATTCGGCTACAGATGCTCCCATGTTATATACTCCCCAGTAGCGAAGCTACAACTTCCAATTGAGGGAAGCCGAAGAAAAAATTGTCAAGTGGTCATAAACACAAGTTATCATCTAAATTTATTACTTCAAAAATGATTTTATTTTTGAGGTAATATTTTTTTTAGTTTAACGCCATCTATGGCCAAGTAGTAGAACCAAAGAGACGCTATTACTACACAAACAAAATTATCAATTTTTGACATAAATAAAACTATAATAGGTAGTATCGATTAGGATGGATGGACTGTGTGAAAGATGATATGGCTAGAAAGGGAGTGACTACCGAGATGACGACTAATAGAGAAGTATGGAAGAAAGGGACATGTTGCACCGACCCCAAATAAATTGGGATAAGGGCAGGAGATGATGATGTATTATCGATTATATTTTTATTTCAGAAAAACAGTCTATTACAATTATGTTCTAAAATTATGTTAGAACGAATAAAATGCGAGGAACGGGTGAAAAGAAAACACACGTGAATTTATGTGTCAAAAAGTCAACACAACAAATCTACGAAATGGAATATTACTAATTCTATCTGGCTCTCTATTCATATCAAAATGACAACGTTTTAAACACAAACTCACGTAAATCAAAATATTATCACTGAACTGCACAACACATGCCAAAACAAATTTCGGCTGTAATAGGTACCTACTATAGATTTTAAAATTATTTTGAGAATGTAACTAACTAATCAAATGCAAAAGAAAACCAAGTAAAAGTTAATTTATCTGTCAACAATTCGACTCAATAAAATATTTGCAAATCTACGAAATTCAACAACACCTCATTCTATCTCGTTCTCGGCTACGAATTTTCTCTTTCGGTCCCGGTAATAACTCGCTCGAGAACGGCTTACCTCGCACCGTAACTAGCGGTGTTTGGGAACCCCCGATTGCTACCGAAGTGTGCCCAACGTAGCATGGTCAGAACTACGATTAATACTGTATTCTGACACACCACGTGCAGCTTATTGGCGGTAGTGTCGGAATCCTTTAAGACAAAAAATGTAAACTGCGTTCGCGATTTAGGATAGACTATAGTTACGCGTTGTTGTAATGTTTTTTATCTTATGATGTATTAAATACTTGTAATGTGACTATTATGTATCTACCATATTATTTGGTAATAGTAAACTCAAGTATAGTCGTTGTTCCGAAGGGAAGCCGGTAGGAATGGGGTTGTATGAAGCCGTCGCCCCTGACTCCCTATTACTAGCCTATAACGTTGTGTAATTCTCCGACTACTAAATACTTACACCCAAACATGGTCGAGATCCATCTTGAATCCTGCGTCAGTCTTTTGCATCATGTCAGGAGTGGTGCTGTTGCCGAAGTAGATGTCCAGGTCTACGCTTTTCTCTATGTCTTGAACGTGTTGGTGGCCTAGAGCCTGTGCGGGGAAAGAGATAGAAGATTGGTTTAGTTACTGGTTCGATATGACCAGAGAAGGTAGAGTAAATATTTCGCCAGACAAAAACTTGTTTAAGAGCGTGCATTCTAAAAGTTGGCAATATCGCAAATAGCTGTCAAATTTGACCTGTTTTGTATGAATTTGTTAATAACGTACTCATAAAGAATTGCAATAATAACACTGAATAAAGTGTTTTAGAGTTTTAGGTGTAAAAAGGGCGTTTGGAAACATTCCAAATGATTTTTTTACATTTAAAACTAAATATTGCATTTCATCATCAGTGCACTTTAACAGCGATATTTAATTTTGACAAATTAAAGTATTTGACAGCTACTTGCGACGTTGCCAACTTTCAGAATGCATGCTCTTAAACTGTATGCAATAAAAGTGCGCGAGACAATGAGTATTGCGCGTTCAATTCCACTTGTGGGGCTTATGACACACGTAGTGACTGCTTTTATCAATAAACGCTTGGTAATTATGATTATCGTTATATACTAATACATTTTATTGCATTTTCTCTACGATTTCTGCCCTGTGTAGTTTTGGGGCTCTTAAAAAAAAACTTTATGCACAGATTATCCTGAACTCAAAACTCAAAGCATTTATTTCAAATAAACCAATTACAGGCACTTTTGAATTGTCAAGGGGTCGGTCTCTAAGAAAGATGAAGCTAGTTAACCATTTCACAGCGGACATCTATGGACAAGAACGGGCAAGAAACTTCACGGACACTCTTTTAAATTGATATATTGTTACAAAATATTGGTTACATCATTCATGTTCAAATTATACAGCTGAGAATAATTTAGAAAGACGTGCACAAGAGGTGCACGTTAAAAGCGTCTGTAATAAAAAGATAAAAACAATTGAAATATTAAAATAAGCAGTGGCAGCTAAGAAATGACCAGACGCTACTGACGGCGCCCGCGTTCATGAATCAACCTATTTAGTATAATATTTATAGTATCTGTTAACATAACATCACGCCTGTAATCCCCGAAGGGTTAGGCAGAGGTCCACCTATAGTACACCCACGTTAAGGAATAGTATTTAATAACTTACCCTTATAAACAGATCGCCGAGTAGGAAGCTCCATTTGAGATCACCTTCTCCTTGCATATCAGGTAATTCGTACTTGCATAACAGGTAGCCAGTTTTAGGACCAAATCTAAAACACAATAAATATGTTTGATTATTGCCTGTCCAAAATCAAAATATTTTATTTCACATAAAGCTACAGATATGCATTTACAAAATTATAAACATTAAATCATCTCTCTAAGTTAGATTTGTTCCCCAATATCATGATTTCACAAAAAAAGTCATTCTATGGAACAAATCTAACTTCATTAGAATTATTCATACATCTCTCTATGTATGAATAATTCTAATGATTATAATTCTGTAACTACATATCTGTTGTAGTCGCGAATTATATTTTGATTAAGATACAACTTGACACTGACCCGCAAAATGCAAAAAACAAAAAAAACATAGAGAAAAAAACACCTTATGACGCTTTACACTTACATAAAATCAGTATCTCCCCTAACATATCGTATCCTCTGCAGCGGCGTGGCCGCCTGCACACTGAGCACCTTCCTAAGTCCCGGGTAGTTGTCCACTCGCGACTTGAAGTAAATGTCCTTGTATTTAGATTTAGGTATATCCAGCTGTGAACAAACGTAGTGAAGTTTATTATACAAGGTCAAGTTAAATTAGCTAGAGAAACTCCGCAGACGTTATGGGAATCGGTATATCAATCAATCTGCCTAGCGTTTTCCCAACTTTGTTGTGGTCGGCTTCCAATTTAACCGGATGCAACCAGTATTTTACATGGAGCGACTGCCTATCTGACCTCTACAACCCAGTAACTAGGTAAAACGATACCCCTTGGTGAGACTGGTTGTCAGACTTTCGGGGTTCCGACGACCCGTAACGACTGTCAAAGATCCAAGGTCCAGTCTCGGTATGTAAAGATGGTCACCCATCCACAGATCAACCCCGGCAAGCGTAGCTTAAACTGATGGATTGACCCGTGCAGCTGTTATTAGTTAGCCACGAGCTTCTATGCGTATCGATATATAAACATGATAAAACAAAAAAATAAATAATTTAATGTTTTTTTTTGTGGGGTCATAGACCGCAGTTTGTGTAGTCACTTGAAATATCAGTTTTTCTGTGTAAACTTTTTTTTAAAGGGCTTTATCGCTGAGCGATAACGTCACCCTGTAACATCAGCACAATCAACTTAACCTAAAAACACTTTATCATTGTAACGTTAATACTTTATAACAAAAAATGCCAGTTTGTACAGTATCCTAGCTTGTTCCGATAAAGGACAAGCCAGGATAGCATTACACCCTCCAATATCGCACTTATTTGTCAGACCAAGTAAATTAAGCTTAAAGCTTCCTTCCGCACACACTCCATCAAAACATGTTGCACATCTTCGACCACTCCACATTCTTCACAGTTGGGTGATGTAACCTTTTTCATGACGATTGTGTAAACTTCACTGACGTGATGTATCTAAACACGATAAAACAAAAGAAAACAGATTTTCTCAACTGATACTGCAAGTAACAACACTACCAGCAGTCATTGACCCCCAAAAATCCATTTAAATTTTTTTTTTTTTTTATTGTGTTATCGATACATATATCAGCTCCCTAATTGCGTAACACACTATCAGTAGTAATGGGTTTAATTTACGTTGTTGAGCAGATTTTTTTTTCGAGCATATGAAGCGATGGATTAGCAATATACTTCAAAATCATTCAGATTGTGATCGATAGTGTGTTACGCAAATAGGGTGCAGGGCTGTAGAGTTTCGCTAGCTAATTCAATTTGACCCTGTATAATGATCGTTTGCGAGAATACGCGATCGTCGCGTTCAGCTGTCACTCGGCTAAATGCACAATTCGTGCAAAGCGAAAAAAAAATGTGACTCGTACTCCATGTACTAAAATAAATAAAAAGAAAAAGCGAGAAAAAAATGCGAGTCAGTATGGAGTTTTTAATAATCCCCTTCTAAATAAATGTAAGTTCTACTCGCGCCTTTTATGACCAGAACTGCCGCGAGAATTGACATTTAGGTTTACTCTAGAGCTTGCGATTCGATAAAAAATGTGTGAGTGAGATCCTAACTTATAATAATAATCCTAACTAATATACTATCCTAACTAAATATTATAAATGCAAAAGTGAGTTTGTTTGCGCTTTCACGTTAAAACGACCATGACCTTGATTAGGACATAGGATACTGTTTATCCCGATATTCCCTTGGGATCGAGACTTATGCGGATGAAACCGCAGGGCGCAGCTAGTAACACATATTGTGCCTCTTCCACTGATTCGTATTCTACGAGGGCTGCACTAAAAGTATCGGGAATGGAATATTTCCACTGTTCCTGTCATATTAAAATCTTTTTAATTGAAAACTCCTTGGTTTTAAAAATCGAATACCATTTATTTATTTAAAAAAAGATTCTCGGTCTTGTCACAAGGTTTTGTCAAACTTGTTTAGTCGTTGAGAAAATGGAATTGACTCGAGAAAATTCAAGAGCGATGATTTATTATGACTTTCGAAGTGGTTTAACACAAAAACAGTGTGTTGACCGGATGATTTTTGCATTTGGTGATGAAGCCCCATCCAAAACCACAATTTATCGCTGGTTTGCTGAATTTCAACGTGGACGTGTCAAGCTCAGTGATGATCCCCGTCAAGGTCGTCCAAAAACTGCAGTCACCCAAGAAAACGTTGATGCTGTGCGTAAGCTGATTGAGGAAGATCGACATGTGACATACCGCGAAATTCAGGCAACTTTAGACATTGGCATGAGTCAAATACAAATAATCTTGCATGAACAATTAGGTGTAAAAAAGTTGTTTTCCCGATGGATACCGCATTCGCTCTGTGAAGACCAAAAACCGGCTCGCGTTACTTGGTGCGTCAGAACTCTCGAAAGATTCCACGCAGGAGCCTCAAATGCTGTATACAACATTGTATCAGGTGACGAAACCTGGATATACGCGTACGAACCCGAAACAAAAAACCAGTCACGAGTTTGGGTGTTCGAAAATGAGTTAAAGCCAACAAAAATTGATCGTTCACAGAGTGTTGCAAAAAAAATGGTGGCCACGTTTGTCTCCAAAACCGGCCATCTTACGACTATTCCTCTTGAGGGACAAAGAACGGTTAATGCAGAATGGTATGCTAGCATTTGTTTGCCACAGGTCGTTTCTGAACTCCGTAAAGAGAACTGCAACCGCCGCATCATCCTCCATCACGACAATGCGAGTTCTCACACCGCGCACAGAACAAAAGAGTTTTTAGAGCAAGAAAACATAGAATTATTAGACTATCCGCCGTACAGCCCCGACCTAAGCCCTAATGATTTCTATACTTTCCCTAAAATAAAGAATAAATTGCGTGGACAGAGATTTTCATCACCTGAAGAAGCTGTGGACGCCTACAAAACGGCCATTTTGGAGACCCCAACTTCCGAATGGAATGGTTGCTTCAATGATTGGTTCCATCGTATGGAAAAATGTGTCAAATTTCGCGGAGAATACTTCGAAAAGCAATAAATACATTTTTAAATAGTAATGTTGTGTCACTTCCTTGATTCCCGAAATTTTCAGTGCCGCCCTCGTATACTCATTAATCTAGGAGAGTCATAGTGTTATATTATGCGCTATTTTATATCGATTTTACAGAATGATAGATTCAGTGATCTTAAGAGGAGGCTCCCTATGTTTATGTTAATTTGCATGAATATTCTGAAACAGTCACATACAAGCAAAATTAAACTTAAGTATATGATTTATTGGATATTTTTCTTTACATGCTGAAGACAGTTACGTAATTGTAATATTTTCTCTAGATACATTTTTTATTGCGAAAATCATGTCTTTTTTAAGGATAATTATTAAAAACAAACAAGATTGTTTGGCTTTTAAGTCTAAAATAAATATTTACAGAAAGAAAACATAGTTTATTATCTAGCCACCAGATATTTTTTCTCTAGATCATTTATTACTTTATCTTATTTCGTTATAAACGAAATAAGAATTGAAACTTACGCGATATTCAACTTACTGATGTGTTAGCGTTTAGCACGTCACGGAGTGGCGGGGAGCATGGGGCGGAGTTTGCGTGGAAATTTGATTTAGCTTTATTTTGAACAAATATAAAATAGATATTTCCCCGTAATAATACTAACTAAATACTCACTTTGACATTAATATCAGTAAAGTTGGATTCCATCTCCGCCTTAGCATGTAGCGTGGCAGACACTGGGCCAGTAAAGTTGGCGGACAGCGTGTACACAGTGGGAGTGTTCTCGTACTTGATGCGGATGTCTATGTTCTCGCCTTGGCCTCGAGGGATTAGAGTTAACGCCATCTGTGAAGAATATTAGGGTTAGAATTCTGATATGGGTAAAAATTAGAAAGAAAATCCGTTTATTTGCGGTAAACACGACGCAAAGAAAGAACACAAATACAAAAAGAGTCCTATGTACATCAGTGGACGTTTTTCGGCAGAAATGATGATGGAGATGTGTAAATGAGGCTTTACTTTACTCTTGTCGTCCAATCAGTTGATAAATCTTCGACCATGAGAAATCCCTGTTTCTTCATAAAGCAGAACATGCATTCATCATCACTTCAGCCGAAAGACGTCCACTGCTGGAAATAGGCCTCCCCCAAAGGGGGGGTTGCCATAATCGCCACCCTTGGCAGGCAGGTTGGCGATCGCACTGGTTACTGGTTGGCTTACTTCAAGCGGTTTTCTGTTGAGAACTTTTCCATTGATGCTGTATTCTGCTGTGTCAGTTACAAACGATCCTCGAATGTCGTCTTCATCAAACTCGCCTATTATTTTTATAGCTCTGAAATAAATTTGAACGTTAAATGGTTAAAATAAACGGGATAAAAATATTTTAAAGATGTATTTATAGATTTGAACCTTGCTATCACTACATATTATAAAACAAAGTCTGTTTGTCTGTCTGAACGCGATAAATTCAAAAACTACCGAATGGATTTTCATACGGTTTCCGTCAATGGACAGAGTGATTCATGAGGAAGGTTTTGGTGTAAAATTCACTAAGGGTGATGCGATAAGGTAGCCCGCGAAGTTTTTTGCAATTTGCAGGTCAGTAACAGGTTGTATGTTGATCTAAATATGATTCGCGGTTATGGCCGCGAATCATATTTCAAATATCAAATATGGTTTTACAGAATTATAATCTTTAGAATCAGCATAAATAATAAGCAGATACAAAAGAACAGTTACGAGTGCCCTGTAAATTTATTTGAGCCAGTCGGAGCTATTTATTTCTCATCATATAACATAACCATGAATGTTTATAGCTATTTTATTTGATAATCCATACTAATATTATCAATGCGAAAGTAATGTTAGTTTATCGAAAACACACGTCGGTAAGCAAAATTCGCGTAATGTATTTAGTCAATGTTTAACGGAAACTGAGGGTGATGGAACAAAACGAAGTATGAGGTTTATTTTCGGTTAGATAGTAGTGTTTAAAAAAGCGACTTGATTTTATTTAACAAAATCACTGTTTACCAGTGTATATTAATTGTATTATATATTTATGATGAAATATTTTATGTACAATAAATGTAGGCAAACACACTCACACATACACACACGCATACACTCACACACGCATACACTCACACACGCATACACTCACACACACACCCCCACACACACACTCATACACTCACACACACCATCAATCACTCGCAATTGTACCACTTTGACAACTATGTGATATAATGGGGGACCTGGAGTTCTAAAATTCAGACCTAGGCTTGTTTTAGACTCCAGATCTCCCACACATTACAAAATTTTCTCAAAATCTGTCTGTATGTCTAATACTTTTTCACGCCTAAACCACTAAACCGACTCTTCGTTATGAAAATAGACAAATAGGTAGAGCGGGAGAAGGACAAAGGCTACTTTTTTATCCTGGATGTTTGTATTAAACAATAATGACACAAACGAAGTCACGGGCAACAGTTCAGTCTTACTTGAATCCTTTATGCGGACTGCTAAGCGCGGCACTAACAGACGTCTGACTCTGGTCTGCCTTCAGTGAGTAGTAATAGTCCTCGCTGTTGAAGTCAACGGACAAAGTCCGCGAGATGTCCTCGCTGTATAGTAGACTTAGTTCGGCTGGAGATAGTACGGGGACTAAAGCGCCGCGGGATTTGAAGCGGATGTGTCTGTGTGGGGCCGGGCGCCATACTACGTCGGCGAATAGCTGGAATGGAGAGAAGAATGTTGAGATGGTCTTCACATAATAATATAGAATTAATGTAAATAAACAAAATATTGTAAAACATTTTAAAAGAGTAACAGTGGAGTTTTTTCCCCATTCTTCTCCATATGAAGTTTCGTATGGAGAAGAAAAATAAAGATTTGTAATTTCTTTAAAATTGAGCTATTGGTACCTTTCAGCGTTTTTCTCTTTGATCTGTAGTTTAGAACTAATAATACCCATACTGTCTAGATTCTAGAAAGTACGTACCTATTATTATTATTAGTAAGTACCTGTTAGGTATTAATGTAAAATTAATTTGCATGCCCTAAACAGGCAAAAAATGGACTGTACTTAAACCACCAACTCTTACAACTGGTAACACTTAATTTTCTTAAAACCAGTGTTCTTAAAAATGCTTATTTAGGAATTAATTCCTATTTTGGATTATATTCAGACTTACATAATTATTCTGCTCGCCCTGTTGTATCTGTATCCCTCCTCCCACTACATTTTCAACATCTGAGAAATCTTTCTTGAACTGCATCTTGATGAAGTAATCCTCTAAGTACGCCGACGTTAAGTTCAAACTGCCTGATGTTTCCACGAATGGGTCGTCTAACTGTTAAGAGAAAATAAATATAAATAACATTAATACTGTAACTGGCCGTTAATATGACACGAAAAAGTTCGTCTTTGTCACTCATATAGGTGTGTGTCTCTTTCTAAAACTCGATGTGTCATATCATCGCCCGGGTAATGTATACAGGGTCAAATTAAATTAGCTAGCGCGAAACTCCGCAGACGTAATAGGTAGATACTTAGATATGATAAAACAAAAAATAAATTAATTTGATAATTTTTTTTGTGGGGTTACCAACCGCAGTTAGTATCTACATGAAATATTAGTTTTAAAAAGAACAGTTTTATTTTTTGTGTAAATTTCACAGACGTGATTGGTATCGTTACGTTTACAAAATAAAATAAAAGAAAACAGATTTTCTCAACTCAAAGTTCAAGTAAAAGCACTACCAGCTGTCGTTAACCACAAAAAAACAAATCT
Source organism: Tiliacea citrago (assembly GCA_963921375.1). Taxonomy (NCBI): domain Eukaryota; kingdom Metazoa; phylum Arthropoda; class Insecta; order Lepidoptera; family Noctuidae; genus Tiliacea; species Tiliacea citrago. The sequence continues at coordinate 12,071,909 of OY992804.1, forward strand.
TTTTTAGGGTTCCGTACCCAAAGGGTAAAACGGGAACCCTATTACTGAGGCTCCGCCGTCTGTCTGTCTGTCCGTCAGTCACCAGGCTGTATCTCATGAACCGTGATATTTAGACAGTTGAAATTTTCACAGATGATGTATTTCTGTTACCGCTATAACAACAAATACTAAAAAACAGAATAAAATAAATATTTAAAGGGTGCAATAAAAGCAAGCATGCAACAAAAGTGTTTTTTTTTGCTCGATATTGATAACGGCAACAGGTAGACGCTTGAAATATTCACAGAATATTTAGTTAGGTATATATTCAATTTGAAAATAAATAATTCAATTAAAATTAAACAAATATTTGAGTGGGCTCCCATACAACAAACGCGATGTTTTTTGCCGTTTTTATAGATAATGGTACGGAACCCTTCGTGCGCGAGTCCGACTCGCACTTGGCCAGTTTTTTATTTTATCGTGTTTAGATATCGATACCAATCAAGTCTGCAGAGTTTCGCTGGTTAGTTTAATTTGACCCTGTATTTAACTAAATGCCAAAGGTCGTGGCAGGTGCTCTCATTAAACGTGGGAACGAGATGAGACGTGACTTAGTTTTTAGAAATGTCGTACTAAATGTTTACTGTCCCATTCGCTCGTTTTATGAGCGCAACTATCACATAGCCTGTCAAACTTATGTCAAGTTGTTTGATTGGCTGGTGTTTTATCCACTACGATTTAGCACTAAACGTATCAATTAACAAAATGTTGACAATCTTTTAGCATATTTTAAGCTGATTAGCCTTTCAGAAACCAGATGTAAGACACTTTTATACAGATGTCGAACGTGCGTCAAATATTCTAATTTATACCTTGCATCACAGGGTTTTTACGACTTGAAAAAGCATCTAGATGTCTTTATTATAATTTATAACACCACGCCTGTAATCCGCGAAGGGTTAGGTAGAGGTGTACCTCCAGTACATTCACATTTCGCCAGTTATGTTTAGGTCCCATGTAATAGGGGGCGAGCCAATGCCATCAACCGGGCACAAATTCAGACTCAAACACAATCTCGTCTTCTATAATTACATAATTAATGTACATATTGTCAAACTTTTTTCAAAGGGTAACGGTGGAGTTTCTTGCCCATTCTTCTCCATACGAAACTACTTTTGGAAGGGGCAACTAGAATCAATTCAATTAAGACGTTCAAATGAGGCGGAATTTGGAAATTCCGGAGTCAAAGTCACAGTTATTTTTTGTTTTACTTTGACTCCGGAGTTTCCAAATTCTTTATTAAATGCAAGTTTAATATTAATGTATTGTGACCATAAACCTTTCGGAATAAATTTTCTAAATGAGCGTGAAAACTGCATCAAAATCCGTTTCGAGGTTTGAAGAACAACACGGTCAAACGGAGACGAAGCAACTTCAATTTAAGATATGTATCATAATACAATGACATAAGAGTCACATTATGACTCGCGCTCAAGAATGGCATTATCTACAGCTAATGTGCCTACCTCCAAACTAGCGAGCGCATTGATAGTAAACGAAGGCATGGCGATATCTGCAGTCATCTTCCACAGCGCATCTTCAAGTCTTGCAGCTACCCTCGCTTCTAACGCCGGTAGTACTGTCAGAGGTGTTGCTATGCCAACGGACGCGACGTACGATTGGTAGGTGTCGTCTTCACCGCATTCGTACTCGTAGAATATTTTGTAGGATATCTGGGAATGAATATAGATTTGTTAGTACTTGGATAAAAGTCCACATTAAAATTGATTTGATATCGTCCATAAGGACGATCCATAAGTGCTTATAAGGACGATGTCAAAGTTAAATTATTTATTATATCGAATAGATATCAGCAGTGATAGCATAGTGGTGTGACCGTCGGACTGCCAAGTCATAGGTCTCGAGTTCGAACCCAAGGCACGCACCTCTGAATTTTCGGATTCATGTGCGTATTGTATAATTATCACTTGCTTAAAAAAAACGGTGAAGGAAAACATCGTGAGGAAACTGACGCCCGAGAGATAAATATCTCGACGGCATGTGAAGCCAAGTCACAAGCCCATGGGCGGCATAAAAACTCTGACACCAGGTTAGTCACTAATCACACGACAAATAAAGAAGGATATAGGGTAAGAAACGAGTGAAGTGTTTGTTTCTTCTTAAAATCAAAAGCCAGTTTGTTAAAAAAATCGCTAAAATTTCAAGCTCTCTCATGATAATTCGCAAAAAATCGGTTGTCTGTAAAGTCGGTTTACTGACGATAGTTGAATGTGACAACGTCATAAGCCTTAAATGGAACGCCTCATGGCGAGGTAACGCCGCATGAGAGGTAACGCCGCATGAGTCATGTTTTTTCGTGCGTGCAGCCGGATCCATCGAATTATAAGACGTTGTCACGTCAAAAAAAAATTTTCTACTGTTAAAATCACTTTTACGGGCGTACAATGTTAGAGATTTATTATTAACATTCTGAATGCAAATGACAGTTCGGAAAGGCATGTGCCCGTTATGTAGGAATGAATTTGAAAATTGCTTAACCTTTTCGTTTTTTGTCTATACCATTTGCTGGCGCTAGAACGATGTGTTCGTAAATTAAATATTACTGCAGTTGCCAAGCGCTACTTGTTCAATAAAAAATCATATAGCAGGGAAGAGGGTAACTTAAAAAAGAAATTAAGGACTTACCTCATGCCAGTAAGTCCCATTATACAACAGCACAAGACAGGTGACATTAATCTTCTCTCCGAGTGTAATGTCGACAGTGTACACCGACTTTAGTTCTTTCACCGCTTGGAATGGAGTCACTAGGTTGAGGGTGTTTCTCATTACAGTGAATTCCTGGGAAAACATAAAAAAAATCAGTACAGCAACATTGAAAAATAATATTACAAAAGGGAAATTGGGCGTACCATACGCCCCGAAGCTTTCTACATAGTGCGGTGTTTTTCCCAAACATTGTTCTACCATATTTTTTTTTTTGAGTGGGAAATTATCAAATAACGTCTCCCGCTCTGGGCGAAGCGGGAGGGCGTGTCAGACTTTTACTGACTAAAACCCACCCGTAGTCCTTCATTTGCCTGTGTGCCAGGGCCACGATATCCCTTTCGGACAAACTCGCAACCCTGGCAGGCATTGGCCCTAATGGACCCCGTCAATTCATGCTGACGTCTCTTTGAGGCGCGCGTGGAACACAACGCGCCGTCGACCCGGGCCTGGCCCTTATCGGACGGCGAGCTATCCATCGCTCACCATCCGCAGGCCCACGCCTACGGTGGCCGGAAATCGGCTTGCGACTCCCGACACCCAGGGCGTCTCCTGCGGCGACTGGGGGCGTGAGGGCGCGAACCCTGCCTCTCCCTCACGCGGTCCGCCTCCTCCTTTGCGAGCATTACTGCTTCGCAGAAGGAGGTGACGGCCTCCCATGCACTCTCGCTCCGAACCATGGCCTGAACCAGGGCCGGACGCGAGAGATCGCCGCCGCCGATCGCCTCCGTGAGGACACGGCGGTGCTCCGCCCAAGCCGGGCAGACCTCCACCGTGTCCTCCGGGTGATCCACACAGTGGTGACACCCGGGCGTTTCCTCCCGCTTTATCCTGAACAGGAACCTCCCGAAACATCCGTGTCCGGTGAGGATCTGCGTCAGGCGGAAGGTGAGGACGCCGTGGCGACTCTCTAGCCACTCCTCAAAGAGGGGACTTATCGCCGCAATAGTGGCGTGCCCAGCGCTGGGTTGCGACAATCGCACTCTCCATGTCGCCATGAGATCTCGCCGGAGCTCTGTCCGCTGTGAAACATTGTTCTTTGAACAATAGAAACATTGTTCTACCGTGGCCTGGTAATTTTCACACAGCCCCTTCGTGACTCACTTAATACTTTTAAACCCAAGCTGGTTCAATTAGGTAAAATATACACATTTATTAATAGTAAAAATGTTTTATTAATACTACATAATATTTTGGTATCGCCTATTTAGTCCATAAATTTTAGATCGATAGTAGGTATTAATTTTAAAACAAGGCGGGAATGTTGCGACCCGGTATTTTATTTTGATGGCCCGGTACCGGGTCGCGACCCGTCAAATGTGAAACGCTGGTCTATGGTATAAAATAGTAAAATTCAAAGAAAATGTAGTCTTGTGAAATGTGGTAAGTGGTAATGATAAAATAGCAATACGTAAGAAAAGCATTTTCATATAACAAAATATTAATAAATTTGCTTCTGCCCGCGACTTCGTCCGCAAGAAATTTCTTGTTCCCCGACCCACTGTGTCGCATTGCATTACCCGCCCGCGCCATTACTCGTTTTCGCTTAGCGATCTTTCTGACTTTTTTCTGTTTGCACAGCATTTATGTTCGAATAACTCGTCAAAATGTAGGGAACAGCTGATTTTTTTTCGCGATTTCAGGTTTGGTCCCATAGTAAAAGTTGTTCATAATGATGAGTACAATGACCCCTTAAGAGGTTGTGCGTTAATTCTGGGACATGTGTATATGTTTAAAAATATAAAGCATAGAAACTGTCAAAGATTACAGACAAGACAAACAGAAAAAAAAGAAAATATGCGCTAGTTGTGGTTAAAGCCTAATTTAAATCATTTAATTGTTTTTTTTTATGTTTTTTTTTGAGGATCTGTGGTGATGGCTGTGACCAATACTAGTTATAGTACGCGTCAAACTTTATGGCGGCTCTGAAGTGCGCTGCTCGCTGCGCAGTACCGCACCCCTCACCCGCGCTGACACTTGAATTCGTCACAGCCCAGTGACTCGCCTCATGTTCCGATCCGAAATAAAATTTTAATCGGACCGTAATTAATTTAATCCTTACTAATATTATAAATGCGAAAGTGAGTTTGTTTGTTTGTTACACTAAAACGGCTGAATGGATTTGTATGAAATTTGGCACACGGGTAGACCATGACCTGGTAGGACGTTTCCGTGAGATAGTTTTCAACCTCTACGCGGGCGAAGCCGCGGGCATGAGCTAGTTATTTATACAAATCTTACCTCCAATATAAAGACATCAGTCAACACAATAGGTGGTTTGTCCGGTAAGTGTAGCGTTGCGTTTACTTCCACTATATCCTCTTCGTCTGGACCGACGAACTGTAACAGAATAAATGTGTTACCATAGAATAGAATACTCTTTATTATGTACACCATAAACATAACAGATATAAATGTAGAAATTTTACATAGGGTGACACAATGGGCGGTCTTATATCCTCACATAAGAAATGAAATGATATGAGATTTGATATCAGATTTGCTGATCAGAGCCTTATAGTTGGTTTTCGTATTGAGAACTTGGAGTTGAGGACTTCTGGCTTCTGGACTTTCGGTGAAAGCTCGCGAAATTCAAATATCTTTGCAAAAAATGTAAGAAATTTTGAATTTACTTTAAAGAAAACATAATAAATAAAAACTTTATTTCGGGTAGCATAGACCCATAGAAACCTTAACCTAGTACGTTTTAATTTGCAATGACTCGCCACACCTACACAAGACCCACTGGTTCTCAAAAGCAAACACAGTGACAGTTGACAGTCAAAACGTACAGCTATTGCGTTCAGAATGCTGTTGTTGCTACCCCACGCCAGCGGTTGCTATAAAGGGCCAGCAGGGCAGCTGCTTTTTTGCGCACGATGGCCTGGAAACCATCAGAGCGCGTTTCAGCTAACATCCCAGACGCTGTACCGCCACGGCAGACCCAATAACATCCTGAACGCAGTATTGTACTGAGTGCGCAGGGCTCTGTAGGGTCGCTGGGTATATCTCACTCACAGGCCGCTTGAGTAGAAGGACTGGCAATAAGCTTTGAATAGCGTAACCTTCACTTCACTTTATAATAATAATAAAAACATTTATTTTGACCAACACAAGGATCAGAAATGAAAGGCACAAAAAATTACAAAAAAAAAAAAAACAATTATAAAGGCCACTATCATAGACATATTACAGACCTCGATACTGGCAATCGAACCTCTGGGCGCATGATGCCGCTGGAGCTAGCCCGAACTTTATAATGCTAGTTTCTCAACCACAAATTCTCAATTCAGAAACCGGATATTAATCGTACTTCAAATGAACTTAAGAAAAATACAGTTAAGCCAGATATTTTCAAAAGTTCTTCAGGAGTGTGTCCGAACTAGGTTTTGGATGATTTTTTTTTTGTACAGACGCCAGCGCATCAAGCTACTACAATCTGTCAAAATTCTTTAATAGATTTTCAACTTTATCCCTACAGAATAAGGTTCAAGGTTGATTGGCCCCTCTCCTGGTCCCTCTCCATCCATTAAAACTAATATTCATCACTCTTTTAAGAAACTAAAAGAGTGACGAATATCTATAATATACATCTATATATATATATCTTTATCTACATACAGCATGACTTGCAATTTGACGTATTCCTTCCAGGACGTGTTAGTGTGACGGAAGTTTTCTATGAACATGTCTGAGCCTGAGATTCAAGCTAGTCTATCTAGTTGAGCACTGACCTTCATAAGATGCGCGTTGAACGTAATAGTAGCGTAGTACAGTGTGACGAGCATGACGCGCGCTCTCGTGTCGAAGTTCTTTATGAACATGTCTGAGCCTGAGATTCAAGCTAGTCTATCTAGTTGAGCACTGACCTTCATAAGATGCGCGTTGAACGTAATAGTAGCGTAGTACAGTGTGACGAGCATGACGCGCGCTCTCGTGTCGAAGTTCTTTATGAACATGTCTGAGCCTGAGATTCAAGCTAGTCTATCTAGTTGAGCACTGACCTTCATAAGATGCGCGTTGAACGTAATAGTAGCGTAGTACAGTGTGACGAGCATGACGCGCGCTCTCGTGTCGAAGTTCTTTATGAACATGTCTGAGCCTGAGATTCAAGCTAGTCTATCTAGTTGAGCACTGACCTTCATAAGATGCGCGTTGAACGTAATAGTAGCGTAGTACAGTGTGTCGAGCATGACGAGCGCTCTCGTGTCGAAGTTCTCTATGAACAAGTCTGAGCCTGAGATTCAAGCTAGTCTATCTAGTTAAGCACTGACCTTCATAAGATGAGCGTTGACCGTGATAGTAGGGTAGTAAAGTGTGTCGAGCATGACGAGCGCTCTCGTGTCGAAGTTCTCTATGAACAAGTCTGAGCCTGAGATTCAAGCTAGTCTATCTAGTTGAGCACTGACCTTCATAAGATGAGCGTTGACCGTGATAGTAGGGTAGTAAAGTGTGTCGAGCATGACGAGAGCTCTCGTGTCGAAGTTCTCTATGAACAAGTCTGTGCCTGAGATTCAAGCTAGTCTATCTAGTTGAGCACTGACCTTCATAAGATGAGCGTTGACCGTGATAGTAGGGTAGTAAAGTGTGTCGAGCATGACGAGCGCTCTCGTGTCGAAGTTCTCTATGAACAAGTCTGAGCCTGAGATTCAAGCTAGTCTATCTAGTTGAGCACTGACCTTCATAAGATGAGCGTTGACCGTGATAGTAGGGTAGTAAAGTGTGTCGAGCATGACGAGAGCTCTCGTGTCGAAGTTCTCTATGAACAAGTCTGTGCCTGAGATTCAAGCTAGTCTATCTAGTTGAGCACTGACCTTCATAAGATGAGCGTTGACCGTGATAGTAGGGTAGTAAAGTGTGTCGAGCATGACGAGCGCTCTCGTGTCGAAGTTCTCTATGAACAAGTCTGAGCCTGAGATTCAAGCTAGTCTATCTTGTTGAGCACTGACCTTCATAAGATGAGCGTTGAACGTGATAGTAGGGTAGTAAAGTGTGTCGAGCACGACGCGCGCTCTAGTGTCGAAGTTCTCTATGATCGTGTCTGTGCTCATTCGTGAGTCGTCTTTGAATCTCTCTTGCAGCACGTCGATGAGGCCCTTGCCGTTGTCTTTTAGGAGTATTGCTATGCCGAACTGGGAACAAGATGGGTAAGTATTTTCAAGGTCATTCTTTGTTCAGAGATAAAATAAAGACTGGAAACCGTGTTTTTAAACATTTGGAATAATAAATACTGTTGAATTGGTTACGCTAGTATTTGTGTTGTGCAATTAGAGTACAGGCGACTATACTAAGCCAACGAGACGAGATAAATGTCATGCTGTGGGATTAAAAACTTTAACTTAATGGGGTATGGTTCCGTTTCCATTGCCACTAAAATAACTTTACGAATTTTAGCGATAGTTTTTTCATTCAAAAATCAACTTAGATTACTGGAGTTTATAGTTGATATTTGTATAAGCTTATACTTTGTATATGCTATCAGGCTTATACGAGATAAATACATAAAATTGCAAAATTTTATGTATTTATCTCGTATAAGCCTGAGTATAGTCTGGATCGCCTGTGCCGGAGTTTTAATAAGCTCATCAGTTGGAATAGACACATTACACATTATCCACTTTTACATTGTAATTTACGTGCTTAGCGATTTGGAATCATAAAGTTCATTAAACAAAGTTAAATTTAAATTGTAACAGAATTTTGTTATTTATTTAATCAGAAACAAACTTTGGTTACATGTTATCAAAATTAATACTTCAGCAAAATGCAATGATTCTTCTTACCTTATGTGTAGACAGTCGCATAGATACTTCAGTATCAAGCCCATCTCCGTAAATGTTCTTCAAAACGAGCCCATTCTCCTCAAATCCTTCTAGAGGTGTGAATAGCTTGTACAAGTAAACAAAGTTGATGGGTGACCGCCAGTGCCAGATGCCAGTGAAACCGAAGTCCATTTTGCCCCAACCTACTCTGAAGTCCAACTGTGGAAGATATTACTAATTATTATTCGTTAAGATAGTACTTTGCACAGGAAGACTTTAAAGCAAAGTGAGTTTTTGATGTGTAACATATTTCCTGTCGCTTCCTGTGGGAGTGTTTTGAAAAGGGACGGAAGTGACAGCTTGGGTATGGAATAAGTAAGTACTTTATAATAGCATGGAATTAGTAAGTACTATATTAGATTGTAAGTAGAGGGGGTCGAATTTCGACCAGTGGGCGCCCACTAGTAATTCATTATTATTCGATTAAATATTTCATTATTTAGTTTTTTTAATTTTGAGGTTAATTTCTGTCACTGCTCAGTGTTACTTATTGCAAAGGTGAGATGTTAGATCTTACACATCATAATATATGCAACTACTGTAGCCTACAAATAATATATGCCTACAGTATAAAAATACCACGAACCGGTCATCTACGCATTTCTGTACATTAGACTATATTCCGTTGGTTTAGGTAGTTAAATAAAGGTAAACAAAAAAACCCACGTGACGAGAGAGCTGTCAAGTAACCGACTAAACGTAATACCTGGCACTTCAGTTGGCATGCTACGTCACAGTTGTACTCTTCAATTTAGCAACGTTTTATTTCGTTGACGTTTAGAGAACATGTATTTTTGGGCTCTTTACAATAGACAGATTAGAAAATAATATAGTATATGGAAATCTAACTAAATAATTGTGCTCAAGCAATTACATCTACGAAGAGTAGTTTAAGAATAAATGATAAAGTTTAACATACAGCAATAAAAGAGGAAACTATCGTAATAATAATAAAATAAAAAAGATTATAAGTTATAAAGTATTTTTAAACAAGAAAGTGTCATCTATAAAAACCCTTTTTATGATTTGTTTACCTTTATTTAATTACCTAAACCTATGGAGTATAAGTAACTTTGTGTAAAAATAATTGTTGGGTAACGATTTTTATTTTTGGTGTGAAAATTCGCTGGTCACGGTAGTGCGCAATGTCACGCACGTGAAACATTGTGCTTATGGGCGCATGCAATGGTACAAAAATCCTGGGAGTATTTAAAGTTAACTTTAACATTATAAACGTGTTTTCGTAAAAAAAAAACTTCAATAAAGTTGGAACTTTGACCTTCAATATCTCCGTAACCAGAAGGTTCCCAGGGTTATCATGATATATTTTTATGTAGTACACCAATATATCCAGTACAAACAATTAATATTATAATAACAGGCAGAACAAGTGACTCTGAGTGCTTCGTTAAGGGTATTTTTACACCTGTTATTTTCAGGTGATAGGGTATTTGACTGTTTTTTTTTAATGTAGATTTTTCGAAGCAACAAAAATTTTAAGCCTCGGTAATAAATATTGTTTTAATATCTCGAAAAATGCCGAAGTTGTATGTGTTTTTAAAGTCTATTGTAGACAGAGACAGCACTGCTGCTATCTGACGTCACAACACAAGAACGCCACAGTAATTTCGCGCCATTCAGTACATTGAACGTTTTGCGTGACAAGGATGGTAGAATAATTACAAAAGCGTGTAACTTCTCCATTTTTCCTCCGATTTTATACATTTTTTTACAAATCGTCTTTTTAGGATCACCTTTATAAAATAAGAATTCATATAAATATATTATATACAGGGTGGATTTTTGAGATGGGGCAGTAAGGGCTGCTACCTTAACCGTTGTAGCTACAGGAAAGCGGTCTTAAGAGTCTGTCCTTAACTTTTTGAGAAATATTGATCTGCATCCACAGATTTTGGAAAAAATGTACAGTCAGCAAGAAAATGGGCAGTTTGCGAAATAAAATATTTTGATTTTGATTTTGAGTAGTGGGAAGAATTCAAACTAATATTATATTAAAAAGTGAGTTTGTTTGTTTGTTACGCTTTCACGCTAAAATGGCTGATCGGATTTGGATGAAAGTTGACACATGGGTAGACCATGATCTAGGTGAGCACATAGGATACTTTTTATCCCGGTAGTACTTTCCCGTGGGATAATTTCCGACCTGAACGCGGGAGAAGCCACGGGCAGAAGCTATGTGGGTGTCCAAGCAAAATGGGTCCATTAGTGCGGTATTGAGTTAAGACTAATACTGATATATTGGATTAAAAATATATTAAAAAAGTGGCACATTTTTTTTTTATCAGACGTTTGTAGTTATATGAACTTGTCGTTAATTGAGGTCAGGTGCGTAGTACTCACAATCGGCGTGTGTGTATGGCCAGATGTATGAACGTAGGCGAAGCAAAAGGAGTATGTAAGGAGCGAAGCAGGTGGCGTTCTATAGTTTCTGCCTACCCCCATGGGAAGAAGGCGTGAGTTTATGTATGTGTATGTGTATAATTGAGCATTAATTAATAATCAATTAAAATCGCGAAATTGAATTTTTTCACCCAACTTTACAGAACTGCATAATATGTCTCGGAAACTAAATGCCGAGAACTGGGGGTCTACTCCGAAGCGCTAAACCGAAGTAAGTCTCGGCCGAATGTTCGGCCGTTTTATAACTTCCATAGTTTCTTTTTTTGACTTTGATTCCTTACCCGACTTCAAGTCATAGTTTTGACTTTGGCTTATCTCTTCGACTGCCTTTTTTATTTATTTTTTCGCCGTTGTCAGCAATAGTTAGCCGTAGTAAAGAAAATACCGATCTTTCGGCCGATACTTCAGATTTATGTTCGGAGTAGCCCCTCTGGACCCTTTTTGCTTGAACACCCACATTACCTATAATAAGTTACGTACCTCTTCCGGAGCTCGTTTCGCAATAATCATAGCTCTGTTCAGGTACTGTATTGGTAGCGCAACATGGCCGAATACATGGAAATCTTGCAATGATATCAATTTGAGGAGTACTTCAATACCTGGAAAGGAAACATACGTTTACGTTTTTGTTGTAATAAAATAATAAAATTATGTAACTATCTATTTCCCGCTCACTTTATCCAAATGAAAATGACAAAGACAGGTAGTGTTTATGAAGCGTTTATAAGTGTCAAGTTTGATAGTTAGGGCATATGCTGAGTTTAGGCTGTCAAGAGGAAGGGCAGTAGAGTTTTGTTATGCGCTAATAACTCCATTCAGCGAAATACCGGAAATACCAAACTTAAATATTTTTGGTTGCGTTTTAATTTGTCTTCTTATTATTCTGCTGGGAAGGATTACGGATGATTACTATTATTCTGGTGACAGACGGACAGACGGCGGAGCCTTAGTAATAGGGTGTTCCCGTTTTACCCTTTGGGTACGGAACCCTAAAAACGTGTGAAATCGGGAACGAAGTTCCTTACGCGATAATCGCAAACACACACTCTCATATAATAGAAAGAGACATAAAGAGAGAGAGAAACGAAATAGAAATCGTCACGTAAGGAAAAAGCGTTATGCCCCGTTCATGGTCGCATGAAGGGGGCATAACGCTTTTTCTAACTACTACCGCAAGCCACTTATAGGACTTCGTTTCAAAAACATACCTGTAGTAGAGTTAGTAGTGACCACCATGGCGACCAAATGTCTGTCAGCTTCTACAAAGCCGAACCGAGCCGTCATCTGCGGGAACTCCACCATAGGACTTGTAACGTTGACTACTAACATGCAGTTGGTTATGCGACGCATGTGACCTGTGAGAAGAGTAGACATTATAGTCAGTGCTCTGCATAACCCGACTCCTCTAACCCTCTTATTTATTTTATTATTTATGTACACACAGTAAAATACAGAGAGATACGACATAATTATAATTTTAGTACAAAGTACTGCGTAGGTCTTAAGAAATTTCTTCCAGCAGACCTGCGAAAAGATAAATGAATACACTAGTGTGTGAGAACAAGAGAAAAATATGAATATGCGAAGGCTTAAACTAAAATGTAAAATATACCTACACGTATAACGCAAAAAAATTATATAAACCTACTTAAATAAATGCAAACCGCCTTATTACAAAACAAGATTTATATTTTGACATGGCTTAAACCATGCAGCCAGTTTTTGTAATAAGAACGTAAAATAACGTAACGAACGAACGAACGTAAGATTGAAATACCGTTCTTTATACAAAACTGAAAACTTAGTTCGGTACTAAGATGTCAGTTTTGTGTTTAGGAACTTTACCATAGTCGGAATAAAATTCGAAATTCCATAATGGCTCCATGTTTTAAACCTGGGTCTGAAGATAAACCTTGTTTTGTAATAAGGGGGATAAAGTTTAAATATATAAAAATAATCATGGTTGAGAGGAAAGGTTTTGCTCTTTTACTCGATATTTGAATAGAGAAACAGTTTTAAATTCACGAATGCTAGGCGGAAGCGAGTTCCACCATCTTACAGCATGGACATAGAAGGAATAAGAATAGTAGCTAGTTTTACGAGGGTGAGATCTAAGGTGTGTCATTAGGGCGAGCGTAAGAAAAACGCTCACGCAGGTAAGAAGGATAAGACGAGTTGTGTAAGATATTGAAGAGGAGACATAAAATCCGAGTGTTCCTCTTCTTCTTCTTTGTAAGAGCGGATAGTAATGCAGAGCACTGACCGTACACGCTTCGCATAGTTTTTACGACATGTCCAAACATCGAGATTTCTTCAATGAAATGTAAGTTTAATATAATGTATTTTACACATAAACTTTTCGGAATAAATTCTCTAACTGATGGTGAAAACCGCATCAAAATGCGTTGCGTAGTTTAGAAGAACAATGCGGTCACACAGACAGACAAAGTTACTTTAATTTATAACATACATACATAACATCACGCCTTGTTTCCCCGATGGGTTGGGCAGAGGTATACCTGTAGTACACCCACATTTCACCAGTTATGTTTAAGTCCCATGTAATAGGGGGCGAGCCTATTGCCATTAACCGGGCCCAAATCCAGATTCCAGGCTGCTACTGAGAAATTCCTGATAGAAAAACCCAATAACACTGAGTTTGTTTCGCCATTTCTTCTCAGGGGTAGTCAGATAGGAAATGTCGACTACATCTAGCTTATTTTTTAACTTTATAATATGACGTGTAAAAGTGATTCCGATATCCTATTTACAGAATAAACGATTTCATTTCATTTCATTTCACTTAGCCAGAGCCGGGAATCAAACCCAGGACCTCACTCTCAGCAGTAGCGCTTGCGACTACTAGACCAACAAGGCAGTTTAATTTACAATAAATTAATTAACAAGCAATCAGGAGTTTTATTGAAGACAAATTGAGCTAATTCCCTATGTATATATTATATACAGGGTGGAAACTTTCAGCGGGGCAGTAAGGGGAAGTACCTTATCCGTTGCAGCTACGCGAAAATGGTCTTAAAAGACTATCCATAATTTTTTATGGAATTTTCACATTCACAGATTTTAAAAAAAATGTACAGTCAGCAGGAAAATGGGCAATTTTCACAAAAACTTTTTTTTATGCCAATCGATCCACTTTCTTATAAGGATCAAAAACCTCTATTGGACCAATTGAGGTTTGAGTGCTAGAAAAGTCATAAAACGCAAAAAACTTTTCCCATACATTTCGTAAGAAATGATACTCCAACTTAGTTTTTATGATCGATAGATGGACCATTTTCGCGTAGCTACAACGGATAAGGTACTTCCCCTTACTGCCCCGCTGAAAGTTTCCACCCTGTATAGATAGATATATAGTAGGTACGCTCAGTTGTAGCACTTGGAACTACACAAATCACCTAAAAAAAAAACCGGCCAAGTGCATGTCGGACCACGCACAATGAAGGGTTCCGGATTTATCCCAAAAACAAACTTAACATTGTAGTTGAAACACATCGATAAAGGTTACGGTCAATTCTCCAACTGCAAATTTAAGTTGGTCGACTATTACTCGTTAACTTGTTAAGCCTACTTAGCTGTGATAGTTTTCCTTTTAATTTCGTTATATATACTATTGTCATGAATTTTTTCACATATCCAAAATTAACCATTTAGCTGGCAGGGGGGGGGGGACACTTGACTCTAACATAAAATAGCACTTTAAAGGTTAATAATACGCAAACGGATCCCTTAATTGAAAAATGGTTTGCACAAACCCACAATATTTTTAAACGGCCTATCCAACGATACCCCACACTATGGAATAGACACGAAACATATATATCAACCCCATTTTACGTGCAAGGGAGGTACCCTAAAAAAAATGTTTTTCATGGTTTTATTTTACGACTTTTTTAGCGTGATTAATATGTATTCCCATGCCAAATTACAGCTTTCTAGTACTAAGCGTCTCTGAGCTAAGCCGGGGACAGACGGACGGACGGATGGACAGACAGACAGACAGACGGACATGGCGAAACTATAAGGGTTCCTTGTTTACTACGGAACCCTAAAAATGAAGGTACTGTCAATATCAAGCTGTTACTAAGGACGTGCCGTTGACCCTAGAGTTGACATAAGCGGTGATGGCCTAGTGGCTACGACTTACGAGTCGTAGTTTCCAAACCGGGCTTATACACTTGCCCAATTTCTTTCATTACCGTGGCTGCAAAGACGGTGAAGTAAAATTGGTATGCATTCCACCAACGCATTCTTGGCCCGCTTGATGTCATCCTTTTGAAGTAAAACTTCTTTACGCACGCTTGACTTGGGGAGTAAACTGGGGAATGCATGAAAGCGTTACGGAAGCGAGCGAACGGAAGTTGAGAGGGAGATATAAGTTAGTGAAGATAGAAAGAGAGAGAGTTACGTTTCGTATATTACCGTAGGGGCAAGAGAGAGAGGTGCGAGCACACATTTTCTTTCTCTCATAGCCAGTTGCATTTCGTATATCAACGCGCGGTAGTTCTAACAACATCTTGCAGGTTATTGCAGAGAAATTCGATTCTCCAATTATTTAGGCGTTCGTCCGGGTTTTGATCGAATAACCTCTTAGTAGGATATTCGATCGAAACCAAAATGAATCGTCCTAAATGTATTTTTCAATTTATAATGTTTTCTATTTATGCTGTTCTTACTAACATAGTGTATAAGTCAGTGTTACTAACAAAGTGGACTAAATGTCTGAAAATAAAGAATTTGATTTGATATCTAAGACACAGTGCAGGCATATTGTTGTAAGTCAGTAAGTATATTAGAGAATATGCACGTAATTCAAAATGTATCCATTATTTTATTAAACACTAGCTGCGCCCCGCGGTTTCACCCGCGTAAGTCTCGATCCCGTGGGAATATCGGGATAAAAAGTAGCCTATGTAAGACGTAGGCTACTTTTTATCCCTATATCCAGGGTGTCAGCTACCTCCATACAAAATTTTATCAAAATTGGTCCAGCCGTTTGAGCTTGAAGAAGTAACAAACATACACACACACTCACAATATTAGTGTGATGATGTGATTGTGTAGGAGTCAAGAAACAAATTCAAATATTTTTTACATTTTTTAATGCATTACTAATTTTACAATTAATTAATTTATGTTGCGTTTTTTGGTGGAACGGAACGCAAACTCAAAACGCGTCCTCTTCGAATATGCCGGAAGTGACGAAACAAAACATGTGAATAAAATCTATTCTTTGCTAAATGCTTGAAATCTCACTAAGGTAAATATGTAAGTGCGATTTCTACTTGAATAAAGCATAAACAGTCACACTAATATTATAAAGGCGCCAGTTTGTGAGTGAGTGTGTGTGTGTGTATGTTTGTTACTTCTTCACGCTCAAACGGCGGGACCAATTTTGATAAAATTTTGTATGGAGGTAGCACCCTGGATTAAGACATAGGCTACTTTTATCCCGATATTCCCACGGGATCCACACTTACGCGGGTGAAACCGCGGGGCGCAGCTAGTCATTTAATATATAAGATTTGGGGCTAAAAAATAGATGGTAAACAAAGCAGTTTCGTGAACAATGACGTCACATCATGACCGCGACAGAAACGGACGTTTGAACTGTAGTAGAAAATTGTTGGAGTTTCATAATTTTTTTGAGCATCAATCAGTAGTTAAATTTAACTTTCAATACTTTGCTTAGGTTTATATTACTGTCTATTATTGATTTAATGAAAAAAAAAATACATGCATATTCCCTAATAGTATTACCTACTATTTGTAAGTTTTACTTCAGTCGTGTGGTCTAAAGCACACTCGTCTTGTTTTATTTTCACAGATAGCAGGCCAAAATCTTAGCAGTGGGAATATAATAAATTTGCCAGTGGATTTAACGATGTATAAGATAGTTACCATTAACATAAATTTTGAGCACTTTCTCTTCAAGGTCGAGGTCTGTGATGCCATTGATGTCTCGTTTGTGACCCAAAACGAATTGCGTGCGGAGGAAACCTTTTCTGTAACCCTGGAAAGACACCATAGTTATTTCATCTATTTATTTATCCGTGCAATGGTGGACTGCAATGAGAAGCATACTGAAATGATTGGCTTTTATGATTGCATGCGCCCACCATATATATTTTGGTAGCAGTTGTTCGCACTATCGACACAAGTTGCGATACGTACTTCTGGCCCGGGACATTGAGCCGAATCCATGTGCCTTAGCGCGAACAATAAGATTTCACATCGAGTTTTTAAATGATTTTACCGGTAAACGTAAATAAACCTATTAGCCTCTTAGAATATCTTTATTTTGCATAAGCGGTAATTTTGGTTGGTGGTAGGGCTGGTCCTAAGTCCGCCTGGTTAGCTACCACCATCTTATCTAAGTTTGTTGCCATAACAGCATTTGTTGTGTTTCGGCAGTTAGAGGTAAGATAGCCAGTTCCTCTGTGGTTAAGGATTCCGGGTGAAGCTTCCACCTTCGGCCTTATCATCATCTATCATCAGGTGAGATAAAGGCCAAGAGCTACCCCGTTGTGGATTAAAAAAAAGTAACATACAACAGTACCCTAGGTTCTCTCTGCCCTTCGGAAAATAGTAGCGTGATGTTATTGATCTTACTTGGAAAGGCGTAAGAAGTTTGACCCTGCCAGTGATATTGTTCTCAGTAGGTCCTCTATCCAATGTCCAGGATGAGTTGATCATCAGAAGACCGTCTTCGTTGTACTGTAACAAAATGGGTTTAATTTTTATATGAGCATTGAAACAGAACCAGTGAAGATAGGAGGAATATAAGTAGGTACATACGTATAGGGCACACCCTGGATAGATGTACGGTCAGTGCTCTGTATTACCTGACCCCAATCTCAAAGAGGAAGAGGGGAAAAGGGGTCGGGTTATGCATGTACCAACCAAGACAGGCAACATTTTTATCCAAATAATGCTCGAATGGCATATGTCCAAAACGTGTAATCACACTATCATCATCACACTAATATTATAAAGGCGAAAGTTTGTGAGTGTGTGTGTGTATGTTTGTTACTTCTTCACGCTCTAACGGCTGGACCAATTTTGATAAATTTTTGTATGGAGTTAGCTGACGCCCTGGATTAAGACATAGGCTACTTTTTATCCCGATATTCCCACAAGATCGAGACTTACGCGGGAGCTAGTTTTGGCCTTGTTGTAACGGCCCCGACTTACGAGTTGTAGATCGTGGGTTCGAACCTAGGCAGGAACTTTATACTTTGTGTAAATTATTTGATCACCACTGCTCTCAAAATGGTGAAGGAGAGAGAAGAGAGGAGGCCTGCAGTGGGAAAATTGTAGGCTAATTATTATGCTATAAAAAATAACTTCAAAGTAGGTAGGTAGAAAGGCGGCAGTTTGTTTTGATTCTTATTTCTTTGGATAATAAACATGAAACTCGGCAAGAATACTTGCATAAGTAAATAATAAAGTTTGTCAGTGGTATTATATTACTTATATTTGAAATAAATTAAATATAATATAAATTCAAAGACTTGTGAGATCTACCAACCCATAATGGGTCCGCGTGGTGGATTACGGCTAGAGAATACAATACCAGGATGGGCCGGGATCCAGGGATTACGCAAAAAAAAATCCCGTCAACCCGGGATTGAAAAACATTCTCGGGATTATATTCTATAAACGGCCCACTCCCTCTCACCGAGAGGAGGCCTGTGTCCCAGCAGTGGGAATATTATAGGCTGATTATGAGTATAATATATGTTAGTTTTTTGCTTGTTTAATGTATTGAAGTAAATATATTTCGCCATAAAAAGTTGGAATAAATATTTAGCAATATACAAAAAAACACATTTTACGAGGTATGAACATGGAACGCGCCCGATGTTTGACGTTTTTGACATGACATTGAAAGATAGGACAAAATGACAGCTGATAAAAATATTTAGAGGTTGTTTGGGACCGCTGATTTCACAGAATTATTGATAATTACTGTAATTCCGTGTCTTACAAGTAGCTGTATTGCTTAGCAATTATTATTTCTCATCGTGAGTGATATAATTTTGACACCCAACAATGAATAATTCCGCTGCCAAAGTCAGTGAAATATTTCGCGAAGCGGGGACCGCATTCAACAAACTAGCCGAAATGACGAAGTTATTACACCCTATGGGAGACTCCCAGCCTGGTGGAAAGTGGACAGACGACGAGATCGAGATGTTAAGAGCCTGCGTGCATCGCTTTGCCGTGGACCTGAACAATTTGAGCCAGCATATCAAAGGTCGAACTGTCAACCAGATACGCACTACTTTGAAGAAAAAAGCGTTTGAAGATGCCAGTGTTCCTGTGCGGCAGGTTACGTTGAACATGCTGAATGCTTCGGAGAACGAGGTTGATGTCGACGGGCTCAATGATGACGTTAAGTTGGAGTTTGAATCGACAAACGAAGAAGTAGCTACATGATCCGATATGTTTAGTTTTCCCTAATTCTGCTGTGTTAAAACAAGAAAAAGTTAGGAAAAGCTATAGTGGATAGTGAAGGTGGATGAGTGAAGTACACTTTAGGTTAATGTTGTCTTGAATATTTTTAAGAAATAGATGTTTTTTGTCATTGTTATTACATATTAAAGTAATATAAACCCAAACTTGACTATGGAACATTGCATCTTTATTGTATTTTTGATGGTTAATTTAGGAAGTTCTCTTTTCCCTGTTTAGTTTGTGTGTTCAGTTATTATAAAAACAAGTTTTGATCTGCTAGAAAATTGGTATGGAGGATGTTACATTACTAACTTTGAAACTTTGCAAGAAAAGTCAATAGCTTGAATGCAATAACACAATAACTATAGGAATTACTTTTTGGAGCAATCTGCCATTAATTTCAGTAATCACTGCACTATTTAGCTAAATGTTTCACAAATATCTTCATTGCCTGCAAATGATTACTTTATTGTTCCACGGTCAAGTTTCAATGTGTAACTTTGTAATGAATCTATTTTAGAATGTAGATTGTTAAACTGTGTATCTATATTGCCACAAATTAATATTAAATGTTGTCAAATACACTTCCCCCAATTTCTGAAAGCTTGGGGGTCTACTCCAAAGCGATAATCCAAAGTATTGGCCGAGTGTTAAGCCATTTCTTGACTTCCAGTTCCCTTTTTTGACTTGAGCCCTTACTCAACCTCAAGTCACATTGTTTTTTTTTCGTACTAGTCGGCCATAGTGGCCGTAGTCAGGAAATGGCCGAGCACTCGGCCGATACTTCAGATATTTCTTCACAGTAGACCCCTTGATTGTGTCCAATGGTAAATCTGGTACCAAAATATAGGTTGAATTAAATGAACACCTGTGTAAGACTGACTAATACAAGGTCAGCTCTACTTTTTTGGAAAAAGCTTTATGATGGGAATCATTACTCTTAGTTTGAACCAGTGGTGGGTTACGGCCCACTCCCTCTCACAGAGAGAAGACCTGTGTCCCAGCAGTGGGAACATTATAGGCTGATGCAGTGTTTAGGCATGGTTGAAGATGACTTCAGATTAGGCAATAGGCTTTCAGAATCTAGGGACTGGTATAAATATCAAGCCTTGACCACCAAATTATCTATACAACTTATACATATTCAAATGCAATGTGAATTGTTAATGAATTAAATAAATTGAATTGATAAAAATTAAAAAAAAATGAAGCAGAATTTTCACCAAATTTTTTATCCTAAACTATATTTTGAAAAATAAATAAAAATAATGATTTATTTAAAGGTTTTGTAGTACCTACATGAAGAACTTATAAAATATGCATTTATTAATTACATGGTGCACATACGAATTGTTGGATGAATTGCTCTCCTAGCATGATGACTAAGTAATCTGTCAACAATTGGCTGCCAGGGCTTGATATAGTAGTTTGAAATTTGATGGTTTATAAACTGAAAATAGGCTATGAATGTGTCTGACTATAAAGTAGAATTTTGTAAGTAATGTTACTGTGGTAAATGTATGTAAAAGTTCTTCATAAGTTTGTGTATTTAGTATTAACAATAACTTGTATTTCTCATGTTAATTGAATTGTATTCTTTTTGAGGAAAATTGTCCTAAACTGTAAAAGGGTGTAATCCCATGTGTTGCTATAAATTAACATTCATTTTTTTGTAGAATAGAAACAAATATCTCGTAAACTAAGATAATATACTTACATACGTATTATAAAAATTATAGAGAAATTGTGTATTTATGATGCCAAGCCAATGTTTCTTACTTAAATGTGTAGTGTATAAAGGTACAATTCATACACAACCAACAAAGGAGTCCTGAAATACAGGGCTGCCCTAGTTTAGGCTCCAGTCCACTCCATTTATTTTAATAATGTCTGTACTGTGTTTTGATTAGTGTGGAAAATAAACATTATTACTATTACAACCTGAAAAAAAAAAATAGGTAGACAAACGTAAATAAAACAACATGATTATATATTTTTTGTTTTTTTATTAATATTTAGGAGACCAACCAAAGCTGTACCCCAGTAAATATTCTGGTCGCTTCTGCTTTGCTGGAGATTGATAAGTATAAAGCAACCCATTCACTATTCTAATGCAGAATAGTGAATTTACCCAGACGTTACTTATACTGAATGGATCTGGCTGCCAAGATCTTAGGTCAGCAAAACTCCATGCCACGCTACTTGCCAGAAAAAATATAACAAATTGGATTGACTCGACTAAATCACTTACTAAGCTACTCGACAAATTTTGTTGTTTTTCAGACATATTTAGTTGCTAAATTACTAGCCACTTGACTAAATTACTAACATAGTCCGAACCAGACCTAACTGCCTTTTAGACTGTTTATCTGGAAACTCAGCAGCGTATCAGCACTCTTCTTCCAAACGACTCTGTTTGGCTATAGCTGCCACCTTCATCAAACAACCTAAGCACCACAAATCACTATCGAAAATTAAACCTTGTCGTCATATAATTAAGGCTCATTTGTACTTGGAAACTCAGTAGCGTATCAGCACTCTTCTTCCAAACGACCCTATCTTTAGCTATAGTGGTTGCATTCATCAATCAACTTAAGCACCGCAATTCGCTGCAGGAAATACAATCTTATTCTACAGTAAATAAAGATTATTTTTACCTGGAAACTTAGCAGTGTATCAGCACTCTTCTTATCTTTGGCTATAGTGGTTGCATTCATCAATCAACTTAAGCACCGCAATTCGCTGCAGGAAATACAATCTTATTCTACAGTAAATAAAGATTTTTTTTACCTGGAAACTTAGCAGTGTATCAGCACTCTTCTTCCAAACGACCCTATGTTTGGCTATCGCGGCCGCTTTCGGTAACGTCGGTATGGTCGAGTTGACGACCGCGTTGATCTCGCCGTAGAACTCGTTCGTTTTGAACAGATAGTCGGCGAGCAAACTGAAGGCTAAGTAGTCTTCTTGCCAGTTCATGCTGCCGTTTAGAGCTTGAAGATTGTCGTGGTAGCGCCACCTGGTGGAAGAAATGGGCTTCAGTGTTAGCGAGTATAATTTATTTATTTGTCTTTTCTAGTGAGAGTAAAATCTGTAGCGCCTAATTAAGACTACTACAGTAAGGCACTTTAATTACAATTAAATCATTATTGCTGACAGCCTAGTTGGTCTATGGCTCGCAAGCACTACTGCGGGTCCTGGGTTCGATTCCCAGGTCGGGCAAAGTATTATTGGGTTTTTTCCATTAGGAATTTCTTAGTAGCAGCCCGGAGTTTGGATTTGTGCCCGGTTGATGCCAATAGGCTTGCCCCCTATTACATGGGACTTAAACATAACTGGCGAAATGTGGGTGTACCTACTATGGGTACAACCTCTGCCTTACCTTTTGGGGAAACAAGGCGTGATGTTATGTTAAATCATTATTACAATACTCTACTACTATTATTCAATCAAATCAAATTCATCAAGCAGTGGACAAAATTGACAAACTTTTATTACTTGAATACAAGGCTTTTGGCTACTTTGTATGTGTGTTTTCAGGTATTTTTTTTTGTAATGTGCGTTTTGTTTGTGTTGAATAAACAAAGTTTCTTTCTTCTTTTTCTTTCTATTATTACATTCTTGATAGGTTTGTTTTAGGCTAGAAAATGTACCTACTTCAGGCTAAAGCCTAAAACAGGCGGATTTTCTAAAATCTGAAGAGCTGCAGACGACGTGGGTGTTTGAATTTACGGTGAGAAAAACACTTAGGTACTTTAAGGACTGCCGTCATTTAACAGCCACTGTAATATGACGGCAAGGCTTTTTTAGAAAGTCTCATGTTGCGACTTCACACTGCTTACAGCGAAATGGTCTAAAACAGTAGCACGTTTATTTACTTATGGAGTCGATATTTTTCTACTTACATAACATTAAAGCTAGTATCTTTCCATCCGGCGAAAGGCGTATTCATACTGGACAACAGAGCGTATACAGTCTCGTTATGGGCTTCAGAGAACATCTTGACACGCCACAGAATGTTTGACTCACTCGACCAACCCATGCGGACGTGCCATTGGCAGAACCAATCTGGAACAAAATGGAATATGGGTAAACTTAGAACCATTTTGATACGATTTAGAACGTTGTACAGTGAACTTTATTGTAAGGGCTACTAAGAGTACTTTCTAGGTTTCCTGGATTGGTAAGAACCATTACAAACCACAATGGATATACAAAGTAACTTATTCACGGAAAATACTCATTTGGGAATACACCCAAGTATGTATGCTGAACGAAATCACATTTTTAGGGTTCCATACCCAAATGGTAAAACGGGAACCCTATTACTAAGGCTCCGCCGTCTGTCTGTCTGTCCATCTGTCACCAGGCTGTAGGCATGTTCTCATGAACCGTGATAGTTAGACAGTTGAAATTTTCATAGATGATGTATTTCTGTTGCCGCTATAACAACAAATACTAAAAAACAGAATAAAATAAATATTTAAGGAGGCTCCCATACAACAAACGTGATTTTTTTGCTCGTTTTTACTCGATATTGATAACGGTAACAGGTAGACGCTTGAAATATTCACAGAATATTTAGTTATATATTCACTTTAATATTTAAGGGGGCTCCCATACAACAAACGTGATTTTTTTGCCGTTTTTATAGATAATGGTACGGAACATTTCGTACGCGAGCCCGACTCGCACTTGGCCGTTTTTTTTATTTATTTTTATTTAATGGTTCACAAATCGGGCAATACAATATAACTTATGTAGGCATACGTAAAGAGATACATCACAATTCATACCCTAAAATAGTGAACACAGCATGCATAATGTATGACCTAGTTCAAAGTAATTAATTATAAATAAGCTTATGAATAATAAGCTGCCAATGCCATTAAACTAATATTATTAGTCGAATTGTGGTTGCACAGGCTCATCCTAATTTTAATTTTGGCTGATGCTAAGGTCCTGGAGAAAATATCAAATTGCTGCCTCACACCGTTGTACGAGCTGGAAAACATTCTATAAAATGGAGCATGCTGTTTTATATTCGTTCTGCAATGAGGCATCACAAATGTGCGCTTTGCATAAGCGACTGCTCTGGCGTGGAACAGCAGCGTTACTCAATACTTTAATTGCATTCCTGGATTCCACAAGTAGGTATACTTAGTGGTAAACTTATGATTAGATCTTATGGACCCTGTCGGGCACAGCAAATAAGTGATTTAGGAGAGAGGAAGCATTTGTTAATTATATAACACAATCTGCGCCCCGCGATTTCACCCGCGTTAGTCTCGATCTCGTGGGAATATCAGGACAAAGAGCAGCCTATGTCTTAATCTAGGGTGTCAGCTACCTCCATACAAAATTTTATCAAAATTAGTCCAGCCGTTTGAGCGTGAAGAAGTAACAAACATACACACACTCGCAAACTTTCGCTTTTTTTTTTATAATATTAGTGTGATTACATAGCAAAAGTACTATATTCTAATAAATATGATGTAGTATTTCCTGGGGTAGGTTGAGAGATGTACAGATGTTCTATGTCACGAAGTCCTGTTGGTTATTGCAATTTGAACCTTATGTTTACCGCCATTAGAGCGACAAGAGAGGACTTCGTGAAATAGTTTAACTATACTAATAATTAATAAAAAAACAAGTAAAATTTAAAGTCTCGAGTACTACGTGGGCATTGATCAACTTAAACAAGTATACGATACCCGCAGCTTTTCTTCTAGAGCATAGTGGTCATATAGAAGTATACTAACTTTGATCCATACGATTTGAGGTTTCTACATTGATTATTAACATAAGATAGTTGGTATAGAAAGCGTTTTTGAACTCGCTCAAATTTACGAGAGTTGACATCATAATTAAAATTCCATTCTTGATTTCCATACTCAAACACACTGCGAACGATGCAGTTAAAAACTGGCATTATGACTTTTGGATCCCTAAATTCTTTGAGTTGTCGTGTAACAAAACCCGACAGACGCGAGGCTTTCTGGGCTATATTATCTACATATATGGTGTCTAAACTTAAGTTGGTAATCCATAATTACGCCTAAGTCGCGAATGCAAGATTTCCTACTGGGTACTACGATACCCCTTGTATTACAGCATTAGTGTAAAAATATTGTCACCTCACAACCAAAGCTCGAATTCCTCATTGACCATACGTCCTGGGTAGTAGGACATAAGTCCAGCATGGTGCCAGGTGCAGGTGCTCTTCTTACCCAACATAATGTACAACCCCTCTCAACAAAAACTCGAACTCGCAATTGACCATCCTTCCCGGGTAATACAGGGACACATGTCCAGCATGGTGCTCTTATTGTCCATTTGAACGTCTACGGTGACCATTTTACCCAACATAATGTAACATTCTCACCTCTCAACAAGAACTCGAACTCGCCATTGACCATCCTTCCTGGGTAGTATAACGACACATGTCCAGCATGGTGCCAGGTGCCCTTATTGTCCAGTTGAACGTCCACGCTGACCTTTTGTGAGGGGTCACGGTTCGCGTCCCAGTTGAAAGCGGCGCTCAGTCGCTTCTGACGGGCCGTTACCCAGCGTTGGAAGGACATGTGGAGGTCACGAAGTCTAGAGAAGAAAGCAGTTTATTTTTGAATGGAATACAATGGATATTTTGTTTTTTGACAATTAAAATAACGGTTAGAGAATAGTTGACTGTACGACAGCACAGACAACCGTTGTTGCATAAAATCGATTATTATTATATATATTAGGTTTTTCTTTCGAGCTTTACAAATGAGATATATAGTTGATAGTCGTTGATCTTGTGCCGTGTGGTGCCAGACGTAAAGAATAGCACCATCCTATTTCTTCCCGTGGGTGTCGTAAAAGGCGACTAATAAGTGTCACTGTCCACGGAGGCGTAGCTTCAGACGCGTATTCGTCACTAATCGCTTGGTGTACGCCTGCTCACAGCTTACATACAAAACTATGAAACTCTGTCGACGGAGCGGCAACGTAGCGCTCGCGTCGTTGCATGCAGGCATCATGACGCCCGCCGTACCACATGTCATACGCCGGGCGTAAATCGAGCGAAAGCATATTGTTGTTTTGCTTTTGTATTAGTTATAATAATAATAATAAAAAATATTTATACAAAATATCAGCTTAGCTTTTTTTTAATTCTGATAAATAGTTTTAACCATTCTACACAATTAGTGAAATACACTGTCATCTTCTAATAAATCTCTTGCCGTTACGAAGAACAATCACAATCTACAAGCAATCTTCAATCTTCTTAGACTGGTCTTGGTAAGACGCCTTGATGTTTTTTTCTACATACGGATGCGTCCAATATAATCGTCTTCGGCGATTTCGATTATAGTAATATACCAAAATAACGTCTTCGTCGTCTGACGGCATGGTTACAAATGATTGATGACTAGAGAATGAGCAGCAGCGTTCTCTATGCATTTTAACACCATACTGCGATCACCAACCCTCCTGCCAAGCGTGGCGATTATGGCAAGCCGAACAAACAAACAGACAGAATGAATTGTTTATTTCGTTATTTCAGTATTCAGTCAAAAGCTGTAATTTTAACATTACAAACAGACACTTCGTATCTTCGTATATAAAAATAACCAGCATAAATAGACCAGCATTTATGTCTATCCTCTCTATACAGGTATATACAACACCTCTTTCCAAAATAAAAAACACTTACTGATCAAAATGTATGTCCATGTTGACATTAGTGTTATTGCTAAGATCCGCGTTCAGATTCACACTATACGCCTTCTTCCCCACGTCCACTTCTACATACGTAGTGAAGTTTTGTTCAGAGAGTAGTATGTAGCGGATCAATGTTCTGTAGTGATCGTCGTTGTATTCGCCCTGTTGAAGAGAATTATCAAGTATTTCAAGTAGAAAAGGTGATGGAGTTTGAAATAAATGGCACTGTTTCTTTTGGGCACTGACTAGACTTATTATAAATGGCTGGCTGATAATTTCGTATACATGTGTAATTTTTTCAATAGTTAGAACTTATCCGGGCAGTGTGACACATGTTCTTAATATGCACTCATTTTAAAGAACAAAAATACTGAAATGAAATCAAATCAAAATTAAACAATCAATCATTGGAATCAAATTCTTCCTTGTATGACACAAGGAAGAATTTGAAAAAATAGATTTTAAATTATTAAAAATTACAAAAAGATTTTGACGACAGATACTTGAAAAACACCATTTAGCAATTAGCAAATAAAAAAAATTACAACATTTTAGTCAGTGATTCATAGAATCGGAACGTTTTTCGTCGCTTAGAATTTATACATCCGCATAAAACTCATTACATTTGTGGGCCATCTTTTGTATAACTTACCTGTCCAATAAAAGTGATCTGTCTATTATCCTGCGTGAACCGTCCATCCATGGCTATGTTCTTGAAGTGAGTGCTGCTAATCAAAGCTTTCAGGTGATGCGACGCCATATTGGTCTTAGACTGGTCTTGGTAAGATGCGTCGATGTTGAAGTCTACGCCTGTAAACCAGACTCCTACTGCGTTTACCTAGAGAGGAAAAGAAATGTTGAATTATAAGTCAAATGGGCGAAGGAATGTCGCTATGGTGTGGAACGATATGAAAAAGATAAACGTTTGTCCCTGAGTAAAGTACTGAGCAGGGTCTACTCCGAAGATAAATCCGAAGTTTCCTGACTACAGCTGACAATGGCTGAGAACGGCGAAAGAAAAAAAAACGACAGTCGAAGTCAAAAATGTGACTTGAAGAACTTGAAACTTTGGAAGTCAAGAAACAGCCTCGCTCTCTCCAAACATTCGGCTGATACTTGGGATTATCGCTTCGGAGTAGACCCCCTGTGTATCAAACAGCCTATCATTTTTGTGGGTTACAACTATTGTCGACAAATTTTCTAAAAGAAAATACTGCTGAAATTCGTAATGCTGTTTTGCAGTGGCGAGGTGTCAATTTTTGTATGAGAGAAGCCGAAGCGAAGCCGGTTTAAAATACTTACTTATCAATAAAATAAAAAAATATTAATTAACTTAAAAATAAGTTTCCTTTACTGATTTTTTACACCATATATCGTCAAGTAGCAGAACCAAAAAGACGCATCACTACACAAACAAAACTTTTTTGTTTGTTATTTCAATTCAAAGCTAATAAAAATAGGCATTTTTGTTGTTTGAATGTTATAGTGAATTAAATACCCGTAGTGTAACAATATTTTTTGACAATAGTAGACATTATTGACTGTGCCATTTTTCAATAGCGGTAGAGTTGTTGATGCAAACCTCCGAAGGGAAGCCGGTAGGAATCGTGTTATATGGTCCTTTCGCCACTGCTGTTTTGATAGTTCCTAGATTTCCTAGTATTTTATGAATCAAGCTGTTAACAGTAGCATCGTTAGGAGGACTTAAAAAAAAGTTATGAATTATAGCCTCGAGACTGCCTCGTTGTTCTGGTTTTCGCAAGCACTACTGTTGAGGTCACAAGGTCCGGGTCAATTCCCAGGTCAGGCAAAGTGTTATTGGGCTTTTCCACCAGGAAATTTTCTTTTTACTATACGTATAGGTACACCTCTGCCTAACCCTTCGGGGATTACAAGCATAATGTTATAGAAAGAAAAAAAAGAAAGAAAATACGTTTATTTGCGGTAAACATGACGCAAAAAAGAACATAAACACAAAAATAAGAAAAGGTTGAGGGAAACATGCGTCACATCCACGCAAAACGCTATCACTCAGCATTATGCTGCGACCCTATACAAGACAGAGCCCCAGCGCTGGTTTTCAGCGACAGCCGGCGCCGACGCGACGTATTGACGTCGTCCGGTGCAGCAAACAATTAATAGGAGGCTGTACCGGTACAGCATACATAAAGAAATGAATGAATGATGTTATGAATAGCCCAATTCCAGCTATTTCTAAGATTTTCTTAGTTTTCAAGTTCTTCTTTCATGTTATCATGAGCTATTCGAGACCTTATGACAAGAGTGCAAGTTGCGTGTCTTGGGTTAGTATCGTCACTTGGAACTCTTTTTAATTGTACACACGGCTACACATCAAGCTATACATTTCCAGTATAAGCTGATCTGGCATTGTATAGGACTTCCGTACAATGAGACGTCAGCGAACACTGGAAATGTGTACATTAGCAAACTGCGAAGAAAGAAATGTTAGAGATACTTACTTGAAAATCATTCGGCTGTTTCTCATGCACCTTCGTCTTGATAACACATGGGTGTAATGTCGGAAGAGTCATGTTGAGTTCAGCGTCTAAATACAGCTGTGTTCCCGGCGGGAAGAACAGGTAGCCAGAGACGATAATCTCCCGGGACTTAGGGTTGAAGTTTAGAAGGGCTAGCGCTGTGTATTTTGGGCCGATCTGTTGGTAATAAGGATATATTGTTATAATTATAAGGTATGGTCTGTGGGGTGAATCTTCGGTTACTGAAAGCCAATATGATTAGATGATAGTATTTTTGTGGAACAACAAAACAAAAAGTCGATATACTGGGATCATCGGTATCTAGATGATCGCTAAAAACTGGGGTCTCTCTTTTATATTTCTGAGATAATCTATAGTCTATTCCAAAAGTCATGATCTGCCTAGCCTTTCCCCAACTATGTTGGGGTCGGCTTCCAGTCTAACCGGATGCAGCTGAATACCAGTATTTTACATGGAGCGACTGCATCATACTTTGATCAAGGTACAACTTGACACTGACCTTAAAATTACAAAAAACGTAAGAAAATTTAAACTTCGCGGGCTACCACAGCGAATCCACCTTAAACGGGGGTATTGTTTGAAAGGCAGGAGAATTATAAGTAATACTTACTCCTTCGAACTGGAACCTCGTATCAATAAGCCTTGGTCGATGCAACGTCAGATGAGTATCGAGTCTCATGCCGGTCAGACGTTCCGCGCGTTGGAAACCGAATGTGAAGGCTGGGTCGTCTTTAGTGGCGCGAGATGCGCTTACGTTGAAGCCCACTTCCACGTGGCTTTGCGTTTTCTGTGAAATAGCATTTTTGTCAGTACGTAAGTTATGAGAAAAATCACATCTTTGACATAATAATCAAAATATTACAAAAGATTTTGATTTTATCGTTGGGTATTAATCAAGTTTTGTGTCAAATCAAACAAAGGATTGAGAATACTAGATGAAGCGCTAATTAGGTTAAAGTACTTGAAACGGATAAAGTAAATTTTTGTTAGATACGAGTACTTCAATACATTCTGTCAAAAAGTTATTTACAAAACTATGTTTTAAAACATTATAGTACTGTGGCATCTACAAAGCGACATGCGAACTACGCATTAAAAACCTGACGTCACAGAAATCCTGCATCGCGCAAGCCAAGTTTACCGCGCGACTGGCATATACAGGTTGAATTTTTGCAGCTACCTTAACCGTTGTACCTACAGGAAAAAGGTCTTATGACTGCCCTTATCTTTTAGAGAAATTTTGATCTGCATTCACAATATTTTGAAAAAAAATGTTCAGTCAGCAGAATAAATATAATAAAGCAGGTAAATTTTCACAAAAAACTTTTTTTTAAGCCAATCGATCCGCTTTCTTATAAGGATCAAAAACTTCTATTGGACAAATTGAGGTTTGGTACTAGAAAAGTCATAAATCGCAAAAAACTTTTCCCATACATTTCGTAGGAAATGATAGTCCAACTTAGTTTTTTATGATGGTTAGATGGACTGCTACAATGAAGACTGGCCAAAAATAAACAAAAAAAAAATTCAAATTGGCCCAATAGAGGTTTATGATCCATAAAAAAACAGAATCAAAAGGCATAATTTTTTTTTTTGTGAAAATTGCCCATTTTCCTGCTGACTGTACGTTTTATTCAAAATATTGTGAATGCAGATCAAAATTTCTCTAAAAGATAAGGACAGTCTCATAAGACCTTTTTCCTGTAGGTACAACGGTTAGGGTAGCTGCCCTTACTGCCCCATCTCAAAAATCCATTCTGTATACAGCATCCTGACAACCATCGTCGGGCAGGTACCAGACACAACACCCGTCTGGTCGGAGGTCCTCCCTTTACTATGGGAGGCTGAATGAACTTTACACTCTGTGCCTCATACCTCTATAGTACAGACGAACTAGCTGTTTGGTTTATAGACAGCTAACTATACTACTTTTAAACAATGTTGTAAATGTGCTGAGTAATCAATCTATTTATTAAGATTACTCTTTTTACCCCGCGATCACTCACACGGGGTGCTCTCAGGACACCAATGATTTTAGAATGTAAAAAAAAACTTGTTATTTTTGCGCATGCGCTCTTTGAACGCTCAGGCGTCACCCAGGTCAGGACAGTAGCCCTCGGGTCACCCAGATCCTTCACAGATATCCTAAGCAGACCAGGAGACCTAATCAGCTTCTGGAGGGAGGTGGGCTGGTTGGAATAACCAACTGACGACCGCTATGGCCCACGCACAATGGTCCACATGAAGGACTAAGTCCGGAAAAAAATTATGTAAGTTAAGACGTAAATTCTATTTAGGTTCTGTGAGGAATGATAAAGCTGATTATTATAATGTTAAAAAATTCTATTCAAAGATGCGAATTTTATTTATTTGCGTTTTGTAACACAAACTATTAAAAAATCTTTAAAAATCTACTTTATGTGAGGCCACAGCATCCCGAGAGTGCAGCTCACGGGGCTAAAAACCGCGCGCATTATCACGGGCTACAGGTATGCAATAAGGAAAAAATAAATACGCACACAACAAAAATGAATATTAGCCGTATAGCAACGGCGAGGTATAAATCTTTGTAGTATTGACTGTGGCATTTTTCAATAGTGCTCTACCACTACAAAAATTCTTCGCTGATTTTGAACTCCGAAGGGAAGCCGGGCCGGGTAGGAATCGTGTTATATGGTGCTTTCACCAATGCCGTGTAGTGGAAAAATAAATATTTTTGCCTGTATCCCAAATAGCTTGCTCGACTGTACATTCAATAGCACAGCTATAGAACATAGAAAAAAATACTCACAACATTCCTCAACACGGTATAGAAATTATACCCCGGATAAGCAGTAAACTGCATAGACAGATCTCCATACAAGTCATGTCTGAACCCGCCCGTTTTCTCGCTATAAACCCCTTCAATCTTTATGGTTTGCTTCGGACTCTTATAGAACTGATAATCGAACTGCATCTTCGTTCCGTGTGTCGGTCCGTTGATTGTGTAGTATCCTAGGAGATGACTGGCCAGTTGTTTCGTTTGGAATTCTGCTTCTATGTCCCCTTGTGTGACACTGCCCTTTGTTTTTATTTTTATAACACCTGAAAGGGGGGATTTGGGGTCAAAATCAAAATAAAAAGTCATTTATTCAAACTAGGCTGAGGATCAGCACTTTTCGAACGTCAAAATTACATAAGACAGTCCCCAAAAACGCCCACCCTTCACCACTTCCTAGTGCTTTAGCTGGGAAGAAGACGTGGCGCAATAAACTCACCAGCAGCCATCTGTTCTGTTAGAAAAACTGTGATAGTTAAGAATAGCATAAGATTAGCTAAGAGAGCTCACAGGCATGAGGTAATAAGTAAACATTTACTTTTGGAAACATTCTTTTTTGCAGCTCTTTGCAAGCATTTTAATACCATCACTAATTCTTTAGCATGCATAATACAAGCATAGTTCGATTTTAGCATAATTATTACAATTTACTCTTGATGAAACTTATTACTATAGCAAGGCATAAAAATAAATGGTACTATTGTCGGCCTCGTAATTGCTTTAGCACTTTTAACAATAAATCCCACTCAATGAGGGTTTTCATGAAAATTCACACCATCAGTTGGCGTCACTTTGACAAGAGGTCTTCCATTACAACAATGAATATAAAATATATGATGACGTAATTCAGTCACGTCTAAAGAAAATATAAGCGCTTTGGCACTTTTGACAGGTCCTGACCTGACGACTCAGGGCAGCCAGAAAACCCTCATTAAACTGAAATCCTAAAGTAGAGTTTGACTAGTTCTCAACTTCAAATTCTCAATTCTGAAACCGGGTATATGTAACAGTTAAATAGTTCCAACCTTAGTGAACGTACACCTATTTTGTTTTTGGTGGCAAAACAATTATGAGGTCGTCTTAATACAATACTACAGTTTAAGTTATATGCCTGGGCAATGTTATTGGGTACTTTAGTAACCACAGACGTTCAAGTATTTATTTGTAAAACTCACCGGACAGTTCAGCAACCCTCTCATTGTCCACCACCCAATACGCGTGCGGTATCCACACAAACCCATACTTGATATCGTGTCTCTTCACTGACATAACTGTATCGAATTGTTTTCGTCCGTCGACATCGAGACTTGCTGATAGGGACTTGTCGTATGGCATGTTCCGGTACATTGCTTTGGCTATCAGAGTGCTCTTTTCTGATTGGAGGGCTAGTAATGCAGTGCTTGATGTGTTTGAGAGAGATAGGACGGCGTTTATCATTCGTTTTTCCTGTGGTAGAGATTTTGGTGGTTATTTTCTTAGCAGCAGCAGGTGGCGTTCTTTAGTTTCTGCCTACCCCCATGGGAAGAAGGCGTGAATTTATGTTTATGTTATTTTCTTAGAACACCTTAGCGAAATACCTAACTTGTATTAAAATGCGGTTAGGGTGGTTTTGTGTTACATGAATGAGAATGGTTTAGTCTTTCTGACACTAACGCTGATTTCAATAATAGTCACCCTCTATTATACAACGTGGCGATTAGGTTATCACATTAATTCAAACCACGTATTCTACATTACGTATTTTAAGCATACATAAATAAAATAATTAATAAAAGTTAACATTCTACCCGTGAGACCTTTTTTTCCCTTTTAGTATTTAACAACATCATGTATTATAACGCCCCGCGCGTGAGCGCAAGTACCTACCCTCCGCTAGTCTCACTGTCGTTTGGCGTGTGCGCCGCCCGCCGCCTAGACGCCCGCGCCGCGCGCCGCGGCGTTGCCGCTTTTACAGGTCAGTAAACTAATAGTATCAAGGGTGGATTATTTATTGCCAATTTTTACGCTATTTAGTTTGTTAGAAAAATTCAGTTTTCTATTTTTAGGTCTATTTTTATTTTTATTATTTTAACAGACTGATAACAACTTGTAATAACCGCTGTACTATTTAATGTGATAACCTAATCGCCACGTTGTATATATTTCTAATTGAAAAAAAAAAGTTCCGGACGGTTCCTGGGTTTAGCCAGTAGAATACCCTAAAGTGGAACATAAGAACTTGGTGCTTTTTAGAATGCACTCTAAAATCAAGTTCGTGACTCTTTGGGTCCATTTCGTTTAGTTTCAGTTTTCATCAGAAACATATCTCAAAAACTTACTCAGCATATACAAGTTCAAATTAAAGTCATTTATGTGAAGTTTCGTCAGTTAATTTAATTTGATCAAATTGAAAATATTTTTTTTACGTAAACCTACATGGGCACTTATGAAACGTCGGAAGCTAGGTGCAGCGTGCACTGACTGGTTAGGTCCACTCAATCTGTGTGGTTCTTTCCTCAAAAGACCATTTCAGACACCAATTTACATAGCCTACACTAGGACTTTAAAAGAGACTTTGACCTCTGAGTTTGTTTCGGCCTTTCTTCTCAGAGTAGTCAGATCAGGGACCGTACAACCCCGGTTAAGGGTTAAGCCTTTCGAAGGGGTAACCCATTCAATGGGTTATCTTTATCATGATGTAACCCATTGAATGGGTTTTATACTAGAAACCCAATGAAAGGGTTACATGATAACCCATTGAATGGGTTTTATACTAGAAACCCAATGAAAGGGTTACATGATAACCCATTGAATGGGTTTTATACTTGAAACCCAGTGAAAGGGTTACATGATAACCCATTCAATGGGTTCTATACCTACTTGAAACACAGTGACATGAAAAAATCATAATATTATCTTCTCGTCATTTCGATATCCGCCCAGCACGCGTAGCATGACCAATTCTATGTCTATTCTACCCAGGGACCATTTTGGTTACCATTTTAGAAAAACCCTATCAATGGAACGGCTTTTCGATAGGGTTTTTCTAAGCAGTTAATCAAAAACCCATACGGTGTGGGTAATTTTGAATGGCTTAAAGTAAGCCGTTCAAAAGGGTTACCCATACCGTATGGGTTTTTATCGAAAATCCTTTCAACGGGTAACCAAAATTTAATTTAAGCCGTTCAAAAGGGTTACTCATATCGTATGGGTTTTTGTTTAACCGCGTAGAAAAACCCTATCGAAAACCCTTTCAATGGGTAACCAAAATGGTCCCTGAGTCCGATAGGAAACGCCAACCTCATCTAGTTTTTAAAATATGATTGACGTGTAAAACTGTTTGTACAAACCTACTTACAGAAACAAAAAATCATTTATCATTTAGGTACCCTGTATTTATGTAAAACAGGTGTTAAATTATGTCATTAACTTACCTTACTATCAGGCGTATCAAAAGAGAAGCTAACAACATTGCTAGTCTCGTTCTTGTCCCATCGATACCGGAAGGCGTATGTGTTAGCGGTGGGATCGGCTTTCTCTAGAGATAGTATGTACTTAGCAGGCCCGCTCATTAGGAAGTACGGCGCGTTGCGGAGGTTCGTCATGTTTGGGAACTGAAAAGTGACATAAGTTGTCAGTGAAACATTATCCACCCCAAAGAGAGATTCGAGTTACTATTGATACAGAAATATTTTGGTCTAGAACAGCCATACTCAAAGTGTGCTCCGCGGAGTCCTAGGGCTCCGCAAAGCTTCTGTGGGGGCTCCGCGAAAATACTGGTCATAATGAAACATAAACTAAAGGGCAGGGCAGGAACTAAAGTACTAAATTTTATTTTACTTTGCAACCTGCGTAAAATAAAATCTATATAAATATTCCAACATAAAGTAAAAAATATGCAAATGTAAAGTAATATGATGATTAATAAAGAATACACATAAAACCATTTTTGATTATTTTAGGGCTCCGTCAAATATTTCGTTTTCCAAAAGGGTTTCGTCGACTAGGATGATTCAATTTTTTTCATTTATTAAACTTACACATATGATGAAAGTAGCCATAAGTTTTTGTCTGGTAAATACGGGACGCCTGGATACTTACTAGTCGGTATCAATCTCGCTTATTTAAAATTTGTGATAACAGGGATGATGAGTTGATGACATTTAATTTAATAAAAAAATGTCGTTTTTAAAATAGTGATGAAAGCGAATGGATTTTTTTTTAAAGTGAAAATTTTAAGGTTTTTACAAAAAAATCCCTTTTTTTTGTAATTGTTTAAATTTTTCACTTTTTTTTGTGGGGAAAGGATTCTATCGAAAATCTGGTTTACCTGGTAAGAAGCACACATCTTGATACCGATAGCCTTATCGAATGTGGACCAACTGCAGGTGTTCTGTTCTATTCTGTTCTTGTTCAGACCTTGTTGTTGTTTCTCCTTATCACCGTGCAGGATTATTAGTTCCGACCTATGGGTGATAAAGGTAGATTAAGTGATTGGTTTCAAGTCTCATTTCCTACGAAATGTATGGGAAAAGTTTTTTTTGCGATTTATGACTTTTCTAGTACTCAAACATAGAGCCTTTTGATCCTTATAAGAAAGAGGATCGATTGGCATAAAAAAGACCTTGTGAAAATTGCCCATTTTCCTGCTGACTACATTTTTTTCTAAATCTGTGAAAGTAGATCTTAAAAAGTTAAGGACTCTTAAGACCGTTTTCCTGTAGTTACACCGGTTAAGGTAGCTGCCCTTACTGCCCCATCTCAAAAATCCATCCTGTATAATCGCCAGTACACTCGAATACCGCTAGAACTTATACCTGTAGTTTACTTACTTGGCAGCGAATATCTCTTGCTTATCAATAGGCAGCGACAGGTCGAGTTTTAACACCGCCAGTCCTCTGATACTGAGTCGTGCTTCTACCGCAGTAGCGGTATATAGTCGCCAGTTCACTCGAATACCGCTAGAACTTAGACCGCCGGCGTCCACACTCATTGTGGCTGCTATGTTCACTGCCACGCTGAAAGGAAAATAATAGAATAAGTGACAAGCTTATAAAATGTTCAATAACGGTGTACGTTTCTGGATCAAATATAAAATAACTAAATATACCTAACCTAACACATTTTCGATTGATTATAAGAGGTATATTTGTTTGTTTGTAAGAGGTAATCTCTGAGATTACTGATCCGATTAAAAAAAAACTCTTTTACTGATATAACGCCACACTATTGCCGAGTGCCATAGGATATGTTTTATGGTACAGTTGACTTCCAGGCGGGCGAAGTCGCGGGCAGAAGTTAGTCTATACTAATATTATAAAGATAAAAAAAAATATATATAATAATATATAGAATATTAAATAGAAATATATTTTTTTACTCTGACCGGTAGTTCCAGAGATTACCCCCTAGTAATCTCTTTTTCATTTGATATCCCAATTTTTGAGGAAGGTTTTAGGCGATTATTATTAATCGTTTATTTCAGGCATTAGCACCCATAATATTAAAATGGAAAACTTATCCTAAAACAAAAGTTATACTAAACAAACAAACATAAAAAAAATAAACAGTAAAGAAAAATAACAATAAAACAACCCATCATTTCACACCAAGGAAGCCAAAACAAATGTACCTCATAACATTGATAAGTACCTTTATTTTGTCTCCCTCAGTAAATGCACAGTATGAAAAACAGCTTTGACAATACTATTTTTACTTGCCACCACACGCGAAATGAACGATGCCCTAACATCACGCTACGATCCTTAGAAGCCGAGCTAAAATAAAAAAAGCCAGAAAGAACGCTAAGCGAAAATTAAATAATAGCGCGGGCGGGCGATGCAATGCGACGTAGTGGGTCGGAGGAACAACAACTGTTATGCGGACGAAGTTGCGGGCTGAAGCTAGTCTTATTATAAAGAGGTTAAGTTGAGAGTATATTTGTAAAAATTTGATTGTAGGTAGAGAAGGAGATTGTAGGTAATCTCAGGAATTACTCAACTGATTACGAAAAATCTTACGCTGATAGAAAGTTACACTCTCAGAGTGACATATAATATGATACTTTTTATGCCAGAAAAATGGTTTCTGTGTGAATCTCCATTTCAAGTAGATGTTCTCATTTTGTCTTGTCCTCTCGTATCGGAACAAGCTATTTGAGGAACAAGTTGTTTTGTACTTAATCTATTATAAAAATGTGCCTTTTAGTTTTTTTTTTCACTACATTTTTAATTACCTAGGTTACGACATATGTTATGACTTTTTTTAATGGAGGAACACGGACTCCCTAGTCACAGGTACCTATAAGCCTAGTTTGGAAGTCATGGGACCTATGTTTAGAACACTACTTCTGATGTTATAAAATGTGATAGGTCTGTAGAAATGTTGTCACCTTTAAAAAAAAAAAAAGTAATAATTATTATTTGTGTATAGTAAGTACATAATTATACCGTGGTAAAAATATTTGCTAGTGGTAACGACACTGGCTGCCTAGATTAGATAGTTATTAGTTATAATATTCTATTCTATTAGTAATTATGTTCTATTAGTACCTCTATTCTATTAGTAACTCTATTGTATTAGTAATTCTATTATATTAGTAACTCAATTCTATTAGTAACTCAATTCTATTAGTAACTCAATTCTATTAGTATAACTCAATTCTATTAGTAACTATATTGTATTAGTAATTCTATAAACCAGTAAAATACTCACCTAGGTCTTAACTTCCCTTCAAAGTCCAGATTACCCGACTGTGTATATTTATCGTTGACTGTGCCCGACATCTTAGTGTTAACGTAGCTGGTACCCATTAGATTCATGTTCATTGGCAGACCTGAACCCGTGGGTACGGAGAAAGTCGTGTCGAGGAATAGAGATGCTTTGTTGTAGGATATTTCCTGTCGGAATGGAACAAATATGTTATTTAAATGATCGAAAAATGGTGAGTGTTAATTTTTTTTCTTAGTTAATCCCTGATCCATAAATTAAACTAAATATTTTTTTGTATGTCTTTCTTAAGTCATATTGTACAACCGTTTCTTTTGTAAATGATTAAATACAATGATGTTATTGTTTTGAGTTTTAAATGCAGCTAAAGAATTTATAAGCGCGCATTTGCTAAGTTTTAGTTTGTGGTGTTAGCAAGCAACGCAACAGCAAAATATTCACTGCTGCTATTTGCTGACCCATTAACAAGAGAAGATCTACAATATTGATTAGATATTCTAGATCGTGTGGAAAAAATATCGTAAAGTTACCTTTCCAGAAAGAATCTCCAACACTCTCAGTTGTGGGTTCATTCTCGCCAAAGACTTCATGATCTCATCGTCACCTTCTGCATTCCAATAGGAGATTTCATTGCCAAATACTCTGATACCAAACTCTGCCATTGGGAACCTGGGATAAATAAATAAACCCTTTATTTCAGACCATGTCCATAACAATTACAAGTAGGGTTACATTTGAACACGAATAAATATTTTCAGGATATCTGAGTCTTGTTTATCCGCAATGACCTGCAGTATGCTGTTAGTGTTACTCCAGAGTCTGCTTAACAAGGATGCGAGCCGCTTGCGTACGATGGCATGAAAACCGTCTACCCTGGCCTCCGCAAACATACCGGAGGCAGTACAAAAGCTGGGCAGCCCTAACAACGTCCTAAAACCATTGTTATGTTGGACAAAAAATAAATGGTAATTATTTATTAATAAATTAAAATAAATGATTCAATGTTCTATTTCATGGAAAGTTGCTACGGTCAATCAGTAGCGTCTTCTTTGCCTGTTAATTCACTGCGGCATTTTTTAAAGTTGGCACTGTCAATCTTAAAGGCAAAGTATTGTCACACGTATTTTCACCGTAACCTAAAAGATGTTATATTTATTTGAATAAGGCCATTTATGGGTACTTTTGAACTGTCAATAAGTCAGTCAGTTGGTCAGATTTCTTTTTCCTGTACCAAACATTTTTCTTAGTGAGAATAAAGGGCAAGAAACTTTTGGAAACTTTTGATGTGTAACATCTTTCCTCTCTCTTTCTGTGGGAGTAATTTCGTGAAAAGGGACGCAAGTGTGTAACAGGAAGTGACAGCTTGAGCATGGAATAAGTAAGTACTTTTTACCCAAAAAGGAGTGTAATGTGTTTAGGGTTCATGTATGTATGTATGTATCTATCTATGTGAGTTTCTTTTTAATAGGTTGGAATTAGTAAGTACTATTATATTATAGATTGTAAGTAGTCATAGGTCATAGGGTCGAATTTCGAGCAGTGGGTAACCATTAGTAAATAATAATTATTCGAAAAAATATTTCAGTATTTTGCTTTTTTAATTTTTGAGGTTAATTTCTGTCGCTGCTCAGTTGCTGATTACCAAGGTGAGATATCAGATGTTACACATCATATGCGACTACTGTCAGGCTCGCTCGTTTTTTTTAACAGTACCAAAACATGTTTCTTAGTGAAATAAAGGGCGAGACACTTCTGAAAACTTTTTATATTAAGTTATACAATTGATTGATTGATTTGTTAATTGTTAGTTATAGTTGTTGTTGTTTTTAGTTAACTTACTATAAAAAGTTTTGTCGAAGTGTCTCGCTCTTTATTGTGTTATACCTCAGGTTACATTAGCGACAAAAAAAATAGAAAACTGTAATAAGACTTCGAAGAAACAGACACTTAGAAACATGAAAGTCTTTTTATAAAAATTACACATTCAAACATGAAGTAAATATGATTCGAATGGTTTTCATTTAAGTTTTGTAAACTTATACTTTGAACTCCATACCTATGTTTTAAAGCCTCATTCTTATACTCCAGATTATCAATCTT
This sequence comes from Tiliacea citrago, assembly GCA_963921375.1. Lineage (NCBI taxonomy): Eukaryota > Metazoa > Arthropoda > Insecta > Lepidoptera > Noctuidae > Tiliacea > Tiliacea citrago. Next base: position 12,113,245 of record OY992804.1, read on the forward strand.
CTCTCTAACTTCGTCTGCCTCGTTGGTGGACCTGAAGAAGCGAAGGTTGCTGATCTTTTCTGTCAGTTTGTTCTTGTTGAGGGGGCCGTTGTTACCGAAGTAGCGCTCGAAGTAACGTTCGAAACCTTCGCCGCGGGCTTTCATCTAGAAATAATATAATAATAAGTTTATTTATTTTCTCTCACAATGGTTTTGTAGCACATATCAGTTTTGAACTATAAAAATTCACATTGTGAGAGCTGGTGCCTGAAGTAGGTTTTAGAAAAACCTGAATTACAGGTCACCAGGCCCCACTTAGTCGCATCATACAAATAAACAGGCAGGTAACATGTATTTCTACTCAACAATTAAATCAAAAAATTAATAAATTAAAAGAAGAATTAAAATAACACAACAAATGCAGTCAAAGCGTGTGTGGTGAATGGTGGTGAATATTTTGGTTGAATGGCGGTGAATGTGTAGGTGACTGGAGGTGAATGTGTAGGTGACTAGAGGTGAATGGTGGTGAATGTTTTGGTTGAATGGTGGTGAATGTGTAGGTGAATGGTGGTGAATGTGTAAGTGAGTAGTGGTGAATGTGTAGGTGACTAGAGGTGAATGGTGGTGAATGTATAGGTGAATGGTGGTGAATGTGTAAGTGAGTAGTGGTGAATGTGTAGGTGACTAGAGGTGAATGGTGGTGAATGTATAGGTGAATGGTGGTGAATGTGTAAGTGAGTAGTGGTGAATGTGTAGGTGACTAGAGGTGAATGGTGGTGAATGTTTTGGTTGAATGGTGGTGAATGTGTAGGAGAATGGTGGTGAATGTGTAAGTGAGTAGTGGTGAATGTGTAGGTGACTAGAGGTGAATGGTGGTCAATGTTTTGGTTGAATGGTGGTGAATGTGTAGGTGAATGGTGGTGAATGTGTAAGTGAGTAGTGGTGAATGTGTAGGTGACTAGAGGTGAATGGTGGTGAATGTATAGGTGAATGGTGGTGAATGTGTAAGTGAGTAGTGGTGAATGTGTAGGTGACTAGAGGTGAATGGTGGTGAATGTATAGGTGAATGGTGGTGAATGTGTAAGTGAGTAGTGGTGAATGTGTAGGTGACTAGAGGTGAATGTATAGGTGAATGAGTAAGTGAGTGGTGGTGAATGTGTATGTGAATGGTGGTGAAAGTTTAGGTTATATTAACAGGTCATTATCATGCACTCGTATAGCAGGATAATATTAGATAACGTGTGTCAAGCAATTTTAAACCGAGTGCTGTGTAACTATTAACTTAAATGATGGATGGATTACTTCGTGGTGTGCTGCTATTGCGTTAGATTGCGGGATTGGCTATATCAATGGTTGGATGGCCTTAATTTTGGGACTATAGGTATGTACGGGCTGGAGTGGTTAACTCCTTACACCGATTTGTCGTGAAGGTTTGTAAGTTCAGGTTAGTTTAGAGAAAAACGTTCCACGTTCTAAAATGCACTACATAGCTGGTTTATTTTAGTTTAGAGTAAGTAACAGTACTAGAGTTGAAGGCGATTATTTATCTGAGTTATTGATAGCCACATAGTTATAAGTTTACAACATTTTAATTCGTTAATCATGTTATTTTATTATGCTTAATTATGACGCGCATCGTTGGCCTACAGTAGGTTACAGAGTACCTAAGGAGAAAAATGTACGGCCATGAGACCGTACAAAGACAACACATTCAATACTGTAATTTATAAGTCTTTGAGCCTCTCTCCATTAAATAATAACTTAAACGTTCAAAGTAGTATTTTTTGAGGGTTGGATTTAACAGTAAAGGCATGTTGTTAAAGAAAACCTTTTTGATTTAATGCCTAGAAAAATTACAAGTAATATTTAAGACCAATTCAATGTATAAGAAACCTATTATATTGGAATGAATTGAAGTTTACCTCAAAAATGTTGATGGATTCTCCAAACATGTCGACAGTTAGATTGAGAGATATTGAGCGAGGTATGTAGGAGTCAGGAGTGAAGATCACGTTTGCTTCATAGTTTCCACCTGTTGACAAAATATAATCATGTGTGTCAATCTTATATATATTTTTTTAGTCCCATTGTAAACGTCGTCATGTTCATGTTTTGTTTCATCCTCTAGATTCTAGAGGTGATCATTGGCGTCATTCTAGGCCCTAGATTTCAATTAAAACTAGCATGTAAATATTAATAAAACCGTAATGAAACTTACCAGCATTATACTGATCAAAGAACACCCCCTGCTCATAATTCCTAGAATACATTCGGAAGTCTGGGCTATCTTCCAGATGCGGTATCTGGTTGCCTGACAGCAGACCCTGTATCTCTACGCGAGATGGAAGAGAGGATTCTGCTAGGTTCTTGAGGTGACTCCATACGAATGTTGTTACTGTTGACAGAAGATTTGTATTACTGATTAAATGATAAATGATTTTTATTTCTGTAAGTAGGTTTGTACAAACACACACACGTCAATCAATTTTTAAAAATCAGATCAGGTCGGCGTTTCCTATCTGACTATTCTGAGAATAAAGGCCGAAACACACAGTCTCTTTTAAAGTCAAGACATAATCTTGATCAGATCATTTGTGAAGGCCATGTAGGATTGTAGATTGGCGTCTGAAATGGTATTTTGAAAAAACCACTCAGATTGAGTGGACCTGTCCAGTCAGTGCACGCATTTGTCAGCAACAATGCGACGAACAATACCAAAGAAAGGACATTTGGGTAGACCGCATAAATTACTCAAACTGCCAGACCATGAATCAAACTAAATTAGAAAAAAAAAAAACAATGACCCACATAGTTTAGATTGATTTAGGATATTGGTTGGTAGGTAGGTACAGAGCATGGACAAACATGGGCGTAAATATAGAAATTCGAACTATAAATAGTACATTACTGCAGCGGCCAGCAAGAGGCATTGATGGACGAACGTGTAAATGTGGGCCGAAGCGAAGCTGAGACACTCATACGTGAGTCCATCAATGCCTGGTTGGGGCCAAGGCTTGTATAGTGCTTTTCTCAAATAATGCGCGGAAATTCAAACTAAGTAAATTATTTATAAATTCCAGATTCAATGACGATCAGCGATAATTTTTCTCGCGCCATATGTCATTTCTTTTTTTTTTTCAATAAACAGCTTTCTATTTGCAAGCCAGTTCGAAATTTAAATAAAACCTTTGATAAGTTATCTCCTTGTTGCCACGTTTCGGGGTAAAAGTCGTTCCATTTTTAAATTACACTATAGATATGAGTTTACTATGTAATTTATTTGGCCGCTAAACCACGACAGATATGGATTTTCATAAAACTCTTGGTGGCCGCTGCTCGCATGTGTTTGGCCAGTACAGCAATTTCGATATATCTCGAAGACGGTTGTCAAAATAATGCTCAAATTTCCAAGCTTGTCAATGCCCTTTTTGCAGGCCGCAGCAGTAATGTACTATTTCGCGTTGACGATGCGTCCGGTGCAGCAACCGCGCGCAGTCGATATATTCAACTGCATGCAGTTGTACGTTCGACTTCGTTCAGTCATGATATCATCTTCACGCGGTCGGCTGCAGTCGTGTGAAGTCAATATTAACTGCATACAGTTGTGACTTCAACTATAACGCGGTCGGCTACAGTCGTATAGTGTCGACGCACGCTGTCCATCGCTAACCGCATACAGTTAGTGTGCAGTTAGTCAAGGAGCTTAATGCGCGTCGGCGCCGTAATAATAATAAGAGAAGTAACGTCTGTGCTTCCATTTCGAAGTCAAATCTAACACTGAGCTCCTGGGCTAGATGCGTGGCGTCAACTGCGCAAAGTCAGATCTGACTGCAGATTACTGCATGCAGTTGAATATATCGACGATGGCAGCCAAGGTGCGTAAATTATGGACGAGATCCGAAAAAAGATAGTATAAACTATCATTTATCTGATCGTTGTAAATCACGATCACTCGTCATGTGAGTTTTATATCATTGACATAAGGTTTGAATTGCAATGATTGACGCAAGCTCATAAAGTGCCACAACTATAGTAAGTTCTTACCTTGATTAACAGGTTCATCTTGTAGAGTGTGGAAGATCTTCCTCAGAGTACCTAGGTCGGGACACTTCATCACCTGGACGTAGCACGCTAGACGAACTTCAAGGTTCATGTAGTCAGCCCGGAATGTTTCTAGGAAGTATTCACTGTAAGGAAGAGGTTAGTATTAAAAAAAAGATTAGAGGAAAATTAAAAATAATGACGTAAAAAGTCGTGAGAGTGAGAAATGATGACAGTGAAACTTTATGACAGTATAAAGTAATGACGGTGATTTATGACAGTATAAAGTAATGACGGTGATTTATGACAGTATAAGGCGCGACTGTGAAAAGTTATGACAGTGAAACATATCGTTAGTGAAATGTTATGACAGACAAAATAATGTTATGGTACTGAAGAGTTATTAGCGAAAAGTTATGGTAGTATAAAAGTTATGACGGTGAAAAGTAAAGTTAGTCAAAATCTATACCTATGTAAAAATTATGTCAGACAAAATAATGTTATGATACTGAAGAGTTATTTGCGAAAAGTTATGACGGTGAAAAGTAAAGTTAGTCGAAATCTATAACTATGTAAAAGTTATGTCAGACAAAATAATGTAATGATGATACTGAAGAGTTATTTGCGAAAAGTTATGGTAGTATATAGTTATGACATTCGAAACAAAATCAATGGTTGGCAAACAGCTGAGTTGAGTGATGGGCTACCACAATTCCGATTGCCACCGACACTATAACAAGAAGAATGTATACTTTACCGTGTTTCATCGCAAGGCGTCCTTCTAAACGCGTCCACAGCCGACAATCTTACGGGTACAGGGGCGAAACTATCGCCTATGATGTTCATTAGAATATCTGCAAACTGCTTTGTAAAGCCACCAATGTTGCCTAGAGCTTTGATTGCTACTTTGATCTGAAAAGAAAATAATATAAATACAAAAATATGAAAGGAAGTTTTCTTTGATTATAATATAATAAATAAACGTTTATTTTCTCCACCACATAATGAAAAATTGGTACAATACATTAATATGTATACAAAAATACATTGATTTTGTGGAGACCGGAGCCTGTACTAGGAATACCCATGTTACAGGTTTCCAGGCCTACAAACTACCTGGACAAGTCACAGTTTAATTGATACTGAACTGAATCAAAACTGAAATAGAGTTCAAATAGCATTCGCAAACAACTCTAGGGAAAATACCGTGGTAGCTCATATTTATATCTTGGTTCCATGTTATACATAAAGGATAGCGATCACAAAGGAAGAAGAAATTCATGTTATTTGAAACACCAAGTGGGTTCTTTTGTGCCCTCATTGCTTATGTATTTTTTTTACGATATGTCCACAAAAATCATTATTCCATATGTTTTTTAATTATGTTTATACATACATTTCTCCGATCTTCTCTAGTTTTGATGACACCCTTGCTCGCAATATCTTTTACAATAGTTTCGAACTCCAGTAAGATATTTTTAGGAACTTCTTCCTCACAGCATACTCGTACTAAAATAAATATTGATTTATTTAATCGTTTTATTTAATTCACAGCAATACAGAGCGATATTGGATCCCCTGCGTTGAAATTTACCGTCGAAAACATCAGCTGGTCCATACATTTTGACCGTGATGGTATTGCACTTTTGTATGAAGCAGTTTTTTTTTTAAATAACCGACTTAAGGTTTCCACGCAGGGGGTCCAGAATCGTGTACTGAATCAAAAATAACAGGTTGCGCGTCGATGTCTCTGCCACTCTGTATAATTATTATGAAATAAAATATATTATATTTTGATTACGTACTTCTTTTATGATTTTTTTATTGTGTTGACGTCTGTGGAGTTTCGCTAATTAATTAAATTTAATAGTACATTATTGCAGCGGCCAGCAAAAGAGGCATTGATGGAAGAACGTGAAAATGTGGGCCGAGGCAAAGCCGAGGCACTCATACGTGAGTCCATCAATGCCTGGTTGCGGCCAAGGCTTGTATAGTGCTTTTCTCAAATAAAGCGCGGCAAATTCAAACTAAGTAAATTATTTATAAATTTCAGATTCAATGACGACAACAATCATTTTTCACGCGGCAATATGTTCATTTGTTTTTTTTTTCAATAAAGCTTTCTATTTGCAAGCCAGTTCAAAATTTAAATAAAACCTTTGATAAGTTACCTCCTTGATTGCCATGTCTCGGAGTAAAAGATCGTTCCATTTTTAAATGACACGATAGATATGAGTTTACTATGTAATTTATTTGGCCGCTAAACCACGACAAATATGGATTTTCATACAACTTTTGGTGGCCGCTGCTCGCATGTTTTTGGCCAGTACAGCAATTTCGATTTATCTCGAAGAAGGTTATCAAAATAATGCTCGAATTTCCAAGCATGTTTGAGAAAAATATATTGTATAGTCGACCTCGTATTTCCTAAGGTTGAATGCCATTTGTACGTTATATATAACACAACAGGTTTATTTGTCTATGTGACAGGTAACTAATCAGTCCGGCAAGTAACACCTGTCAGTTGGACAATTTCTAGTAACTATAAGGATCAAATTCGCAAAACACATATTCGTTGTTATGAAACTGATACAAGTTATGAACGCATTCTCTCGACACGGCCGGACTGTAGTGAAGTTCCAATTTGCTGGGAATCGTTGTCAAACGTTAAGGAATACTCGTAATGATGTCGACTATACGAAAGAACAAAAGGTAAATTTGAAATATTACTTACGTTCTTTTCCACTGTGTTTACAATATGAATGCAACATAGCCGAGACAGTGAAACTAATCACTTTATCGTTCTTCTGTTTTTGGAGTAACTCTAGCATACTTTCTAACATCTGTAGTTTAGGTCTGAAATTAAATACATTAATTTATAAAATAATTATGGTTTTGCAGTAGAAGAGGTTCAGATAAAAAGGCTTGAACTGAAAAGTAGATTACTGTCATAATATCAGCATTGCAATAAATAAAATCGCAAGCTCAAATAAATTTCATGAGCTTAGCTTCTCAAAGCTGTCAACGTATTGGTAAATCTCATGGTATAGAACAAAAGGCCAATTCTCGTCCTTAAAAACGTTCAAATTCAAGTTGCGATCTCATCTCAGCGACAATCAATGTCAAAAATGTAGGGAAATTAGAGGATTTTTTGACAGATTGACACTGAGATTAGAATGCGAACGTTCTTAAAAATACGGGAATTGCCCCTCAGTAGATAGTTTTCGTCTGATGGGACGATATCACTTTTTACAAAAAAAAAAAACAAAAAAAAATATTTTGTTTTCACTTCCTTGCTTCCCATAAATGTCATAAAATAATTATAACGCGATGTTTGGAAGAGCATCTAGGATGTGTTTGACATATTCATGCACAACTCATCTCGGTATCGTAAACATGGACATGAGTCACTCGCCTGGTCTCCTCATGGACCTCGTTCTTAATTATCATGTCCTTGATCAGCTCCACTGAGACGGGGCTCGCGATGTATGGGAGAGCATCTAGGATGTGTTTGACAAACTCACGCACAACTCACCTCGGTATCATAGCCATGGACATGAGCCACTCGTGTCTGGTCTTCTCGTCTACCTGGTCCTTCATTATCATGTCCTCGATCAGCTCCACTGAACCGAGGATCGCGATGTATGGGAGAGCATCTAGGATGTTATTGGCACACTCATGCACAACTCACCTCGGTATCATAGCCATGGACATGAGCCACTCGTGTCTGGTCTTCTCATCTACCTGGTCCTTCATTATCATGTCCTCGATCAGCTCCACTGAACCGAGGATCGCGATGTATGGGAGAGCATCTAGGATGTTATTGGCACACTCATGCACAACTCACCTCGGTATCATAGCCATGGACATGAGCCACTCGTGTCTGGTCTCCTCGTCGACCTCGTTGTCCACTATCATGTCCTCGATCAGCTCCACTAAGCCGAGGATCGCGATGTATGGGAGAGCATCTAGAATGTGTTTGACACACTCATGCACAACTCACCTCGGTATCATAGCCATGGACATGAGCCACTCGTGTCTGGTCTCCTCATCGACCTCGTTCTTCATTATCTTGTCCTTGATCAGCTCCACAGAGCCGGGGCTCGCGATGTATGGGAGAGCGTCTAAGATGTGTTTGCTGGAAAATAAATAAAATAACTATTACAATGGAAAGTAATGAATATGATCGGTAGGTATAGACCATTGAGGTTTTATATGAACTAGAGCAGACACCGCGAACAAAATTGTTGCGCAGCTCGTCATTGTCAGCGAGAGATGCCCAGTATCGCAAGCGTCACACCACGTGAATTTGTTACTGCGCAGCGACTCTCCTCATGTTCCGAACTGCCATAAAATTTGAATTGTGATGTAGTAAGTTTGATCACCAGAATGCGTAGATAACGGCTATGTATGTGCTGGGTCTCTTTTACAAAATACATATATTTTATTGGAACAAAAATACACCACGTGAACTTGCTCGACCACGATATGCTTGTGATGTTTAAGGACAGTATATTTAGTTAAAGACCTTTTCTGACCGGAGAAATAATTAGGGCACACATCCCGCTGCCGTATCAAGCAGACCCCGCCGTTTGGCCGATTCTTGACTTCCAAAGTTTCCTTACTTGACTTTAAATCCTTACCCGACTTTAAGTCAGGCTTTTGACTTATCTCTTCGACCGTAGTTTTTTTTTTGGCCTACTCATCCATAATCAGCCGTAGTCAGGAAACGGCCGAACATACGGCCGATACTTCGTATTTATCTTCGGAGTAGACCCCAGTACTGGTTCAAGATGACTAATTTTGTAGTCACTTAAATTCCGAGGTAATGAGCAAATTTGGTCGTTCTCTTAGTGAAGCGGTCTGGTCTACCTCACAAGACGGCCCCATAGACCTACCGTTGAACCACTATCCATGTTTTAGTTATAACTAACGGCATGGCTGGCGCAGTGGTTAAGCGATTGACTGCTGCGATGTGTGTCGCGGGTTCGATTCCCGCACGGAACAAATATTTGTATGACCTACAAGTAATTGTTCCGGGTCTGGCTGTTTGTGTATGTGAGTTTAAATGTTTGTAAACGCACCCACGACACAGGAGAAATCCCTAATCCCTAATCCCTTGTGTGGGGCAAAGTTAAAAACAAAAAAAAAACTATTAACACTTACGTAGCCGACTTGCATATGGAAGGCGCGCGTGCCAACAGTTGCGACAGTGCGGGGTAGTGCAGAGGTCTGGCAGACCTCACGAGGCGGCCCCATAGACCTACTGTTGAGCCACTGTCCATGTTTTCGTCGATGTTCAAAGAATGTTGTTCAGCTGTTGTGTCTTTTACCCTGAAAATGTTTTAAGAAATAATTATAAGATCGAAAATTGAGTATTTAGTATTAAATCTAAGCTTCCATTGGGAACCTTATTTAGTTTAGGATAATAAGAGCAGGCGAATGATAATTGCAATGCTTGTAAAAGGCTGCTAAGTCCTAACATAACACATAACACTAACATTGTACACTTAGTTCGCAATAAACGTTTTGAATTTGAATTTTGAACCCCTCGCGGTACATAAATCGATTAGAGATGATTTTCTTGACAAAATAATGGTACATACTTTAAGGTGGAAATTCAAATTTTCTTAGGTTTTTTTGCAATTTGCAGGTCAGTGTCAGGTTGTATCTAGATCAAAATATGATTCGCGACTATAACAGATATGAATTTACAGAATTAGAATCGTTCGTACAAAGTCAAAGTATTTATTTCAAATAGGCACATAAGAGGCACATTTGAACGTCAAAATTTACAAAAAAATAGAATTGACTCTAGTTGCCCGTTCCAAAAGGTAGTTTCGTATGGAGAAGAATGGGCAAGAAACTCCACCGTTATTCTTTTAAAAATGTTTTACAATATTTTGTTTGAGTACATTAATTATATGATTAATATGTGAAGACGATGCACCTAGAATAAAATTACTATACCATAATAGGTAAAAAGAATTAAAAACTAAGCAATGAAAAATAACTTAATTATGAGATATATACATGGTGCTCACATATTTACAAACATCGTAAAAGTATGTTTATCTAAAAAAAAAAAAATAAGTCAGTGTGTGAGTATAGGTAATCACAGAATGTAAAATCAATATCATAAAAATAACAAATTTTACAATAAAAATAGCAACCAGTTTGATTTTGTCTAGAGTCTAGATTGTCCTATGGAGCTGGACCAGAATGTTTCCAAGCGGAATGCTTTATAATCCTCTAACTTGTAATATGCTTGTTTACAAAGTGTACTTTTAATATGTGTTTTAAATTTTCTCTCATTTACACATGTACATCTCTTTAAGTTATTTTTGTTCCACTGAATGACTTTATCATGCAATCACGACATTGAAGAACAAATCTAGCTTAAATAGATGTATTAATGGTTCTAATTCTGTAAATACATATCTCTTATACTCGCGAATCATATTCTGATCAAGATACAATCTGACACTGACCTGCAAATTGCATAAAACGTAAGAAAATTTTACTTTCGCGGGGTACAGCATTTTCACCTTAAGCGAAAAAAACTTCAAATTATGTATCGTCAAGTCTCGTCATAATTTTAAATGGTGACCTGAAATAGTACATTACTGCATCGACCTGCAATAGAGGCAATGATGGACGAACGTGAAAATGTGGGCCGAGGCGAAATCGAGGCACACATACGTGAGTCCATCAATGCCTGGTTGCAGCCAAGGCTTGTATAGTACTTTTCTCAAATAATGCGCAGAAATTCAAACTAAGTAAATTATTTATAAATTCCAGATTCAATGACGAACAACGATGTTTCACGCGCCAATATGTTCATTTCTTTTTTTTTATCAATAAACAGCTTTCTATTTGCAAGCCAGTTCGAAATTTAAATAAAGCCTTTGACAAGTTACCTCCTTCATTGCCTTGTCTCGGAGTAAAAGTCGTTCCATTTTAAAATTACACGATTGATATGAGTTTACTATGTAATTTATTTGGCCCGACACGACAAATATGGATTTTCATAGAACTTTTGGTGGCCGCTGTGCTCGCATGTATTTGGCCAGTACAGCAATTTCGATTTATCTCGAAGAAGGTTGTCAAAATAATGCTCGAACTTCCAAGCATGTTTGAGAAAAAAATATTTATTTGATCAAATTGTGGTGTAATAATTTAAATGGTAGGTACTCACATGCATAATAGTTTGAGTACATCTCTAGCAGACTTGAGTCCGCCAGTGTCGTCTCCAACGTATACTAAGTGATGGTGAAGCATGTTCGAACGGCGAGGTATCACTGCCCAGGCTGTAAAAAAAAAATATTTTGGTTACAGAAAAACATTTTTGTAAGGTTACAAAATCCCTGAGATATATCTCAGGGATTTTGTAACTTTACAAGGGTCCATCAAAAGTCTAGAACCAATGGGCTATGCTCTTAAAAAAATCTTATCCCCAATTTACTGCAGATATTTCTCAAAGCAGATACTTTGTATTAAGTTAATTTCAGTCCTCCAATTTCATTAATTCTTCTTATTATTTTTTGCAGGATTCAAGAAACTTGAATTATTTTCTGATTAGTTACTACAATCAATATGTTGGGGTCGGCTTCTAGTCTAACCGGATGCAGTTGATTACCAGTATTTTACATGGAGCGACTGCCTATCTGACCTCCACAACCCAGTGACTGGGTAATACGATACCCCTTGGTAAGACGGGTTGGAACAGAAAGGCGGGAATGTCCCATTAAAAACGATCTAAAGTAAGAAAGTTTATCTCATGTAAGAAAGAAAATACGGGTATTTCCGGTAAACATAACGCAAAGAAAATACACAAACACTAAAGAGCAAGTTGGGGGAAAATATACGTGACATCCACGCAAGACGGCCATCGCTCAGCATAATGCTGCGACCCTATGCGAGACAGTCCCAGCGCTGGTTTTAATGAGCAGCATTTAATGAGATAAAAATATCAAAATAAGTAATAAAATAAATAAAATACTTAGTTCTAAATCTATACTATATAATATTATAAGGAAGTAAAGTTTGTGATGTTGTAGGAATCTTCGAAAGTACTGAATCGATTTTGAAAATTCTTTCACTAATGGGAAGCTAAAGTATTGCCGAGTGTCATAGGATATATTTTGCTATATAGGATATATGTGCCTCAGCAATCTGTGTGCGCAGCTGTCATAAAGCAATTTGTTTGACGTTTAGACGTAATAGTATTATACCTTACCTTTAGGCTGCGACTCAATAACTTCAGTATCTGTCTTATTAAGTTCTCTAAGCAGATGTAGATTCTGCACCACAGTGGTCATAGCGCCCGAGTTCTTGCCAGAGAACGGCTCGAACAAGTGACGCTCGCGACAAGTGACCGCCTTGTATATGTGGTGGTCTACCGTTATACGGCATTTGGATTCCGATTTTAGGACTGGCCATGTTTGGAATTTCTGAAATGGAAAGAGGTTTTATACGACTTTTAATAAAAAAAATATATTTCAAAAACATTTTATTGTAACAAGTCTGTTACCACCGTTTGTTGCCGGGAGGGGACGCCCTACGAGGACATATAGTGACCAAATTGGTGATGTTCTTCAGAAAGGTCAGGTGCGTAGTACTCGCAATCGGCGTGCGTGTATGACCAGATGTATGAAAGTAGCCGAAGCAAAAGTAGTATGTAAGGAGCGTAGCAGGTGGCGTTCTATAGTTTCTGCCTACCCCCATCGGAAGAAGGCGTGAGTTTATGTATGTAAGTCTGTTACAAACTCAAAGCATTTATTTTTCAATTAAACCATTTACAGGCACTTTTGAACTGTCAAGAAGTCGTTCAGTTAGAAATATGAAGCTAGTTGCCCATTCCAAAGAGTAGTAGGTTCCTACGGAGAAGAACGCGCAAGGAACTCCACGGACACTCTTTTAAATTAAAATATTGATACATATTGATACAATAAATATAATTTTAAAGCTTGAATGAATGAATGAAATACACCGACCCCCAGCATGGTTTAACCAGACTCGATTGCTCAAATGAACCCAAAGATTCACCCTAGCCCCTGAAGCCTCATGTTTCATGAGACTACAGAGACCATTGTATATCAGAGAGTAGAGCTTACGGATAAATCGTAAAGAGGTAAAGAGAAGAGAGTAAGAGAGTAACAATTAACAGAAATGAATCTGACGTGCTAGCTAGGTTACATGGTAATTTGTATTAAGGGTCGCCAGAAATTGGTCGAAAGACCATCGCTGAAGAAAGTGGTTGCATGTGGCTATAAAAGTTGATTATAGAAAAATTGTATTTGATAACACTCAGACTCAATGGTACAGCCGGTGACCAGCATTATCTGACCCCCTTTCCATTATTCTTCTTTGTAATAGGGGTCAGGTAATGCTCACCGTTTGTACTATAATTTGACCGATACCGCTGTACTGCGCTTTAGGAATGCGCGGCGAAGCGGGGGGCGGCGTTGATGAATGAGCGGTGGGACGCCGTGAGCGTTGACGAATGGGCGGCCTTCACTGCTCACGTCTAACCGCGCACTTACCTAAGGCACGGTACAGCGGTATCTGTCAAAGTATAGTGGCATGTTGAACAACCTCATGATATTAGCTCTGTTGATAAACTATTTATAAATTAGTTAGAATAAAAATTGCTGTGGCATTTTTGAAAGTGCTCTAGATTTTTCGTTAGCTCCCCAAAATATAAAAATGAGGGCCTGATTCTAGATTCTAAATACAACAGCAAGGTAACATTTAAAATAAGATTTTTAGCTGGCAGTTATTTTTCAGCTATATTTATCTAGTGAGATACATTTCCAATATCAAAACAACAAGTAAATAAATACCGATATACAATCTAATTAAAATTGCACGCGCCTCCACTGCTTGCTAGATTTCAAATCAAATCATTTATTTGCATGATTATGAGTTGATACATACAAAAAAGTTGTTTAAAGTTGTTTGTCCTACCTAAACAGGTGTGCAAATATCTACTAATTATAATGGAAATATTTCTTACATTATTCATTAATTTACAAATATCAATAATAAATTATTTATGAAATTTTTGAATTATATAATTTTATTATTATTACTAACTTAAAAAATGAATTACATTTATCATTTAAATAATCAATAACTTTGTAATATGCTTTATTGATTTTATTTTTAATTGTTTGTAAAGACAGTTTAGGCGCGCAGTTTTTAAATAGACGATCTAGAAATTATCTACATTTCTTTATTAAAGCGATACTCACACTCTGAAAGTCATATCGAACAGTCTGCAGTATAGACATGTACTTGTACCTATTGGTACATTGTGACAGGTCTCTTGTCTTCACCAGTATTAGACTCGTGTTCTCCTGACCTCGTACCACGTAGTCCACGTTACATGTGCCGTGTATGTCTTGCTGCGGAGAAAGTGATGGCTGGTTAGTTATTGGAGCAAATTGTTGGCAAGGCTGCGCTTGTTATGGTTTTGAATCCTAGATGAAACAAAAGATTTGTATGGTCTTCGATAAAGTTATTTGAGTTTTATAAGCATTGATATAAGGTTCAGATTACAATAATTGATGAACGCTTGGGAAATGGAACAACTACAGTTGATGTGGATCATGACAGGTTTGTCATCATCATCAACCTTATTCAACTTGGGGTTGATGCAACACGTTTTCTTCTTTTTTTAACCAACTTCTTAAAAAAGGAGGAGGTTCTCAATTCGTCTGTATACATATAAATATTTATAAATTTTATATATACATTTATGTTCATCGATATTGTCGTCAATTGTGGAGCGATTTTGAAAATATGTTTTTTCATTTGGTAGATGAATGATGGTGGCCCCATATAAATTTTATTAATTGCTTGGATAGTTTCCAGTTAGTGTATTTTGATGATGTTATAATAATTTCCTGTCATACGTATACGAATTTGTGTGGGTTAAGTACTAACCACAATTAAAAAGTGAAAAATAAAGACTATTTTACAAAAAAAAAAAACAATCGACTTCCAAAAAAACCACTACATAATAACTTTAATTTCGGAAGTCAGTGTCTTTGGGTTTTGAGATTTGAGTAATTTTTATAGTAACTCGTGAATTCGCACTCGAAAAGCACCATTTGGTGAAGTGGAACTGATGATGAAGACCACAGATGGCCACCGGAACTACTTAATAATAAGTATTTAATATGGTTGCTAAGCAATTTATGATCGTCAAAATGCATATGGTGAAGTACCAGGAGAACTCCTCAACAATTAACGCCCCTGCATCGGGAAGCAATATTTTGTAAAAGGTGATGAGCATGTGACATTAGGCTATTGTAAATTACAAACTGACCCACTAAAAAATGAAAAATAAAAAACTTTTTACAAAAAAAAAACAACACTTTCAAAAAAAACACTACAAAGTGAAAAATAACTTTAATTTCGGTGGCAAAAAACTAAAATACAGATCCAAAGACAGCGACTTCCGAAATTAAAGTTATTTTTCACTTTGTAGTGTTTTTTGGAAGTCGGTTGTTTTTTTTTTTGTAAAAAGTTTTTTTTTATGATAGGTTAAAAGCCGACAATTGCTGATCAATCGACAACGTCGCAGGATATGTCTGAAATTGGGTTGAATAAGGTACCTAGATGGCTGTCACTGAAGACATAATACTTAGTTATTCTCGTAGTAATCTTTTCGTATTTCGTAGACTTCGACAGGCAATCAACCAATTTTTTTTTTATAAAACCACTAGTGTAATGGTAGCATCTTTCTAAATGTGCAAATTGTGCTAATGTGTAAATATTTGTTGTATTGTAGGGAAGCTACAAAGGGGACGACAACCCGCAAGGTCTTCTAGTTATATGCTCAAAACGGAATGTGTGAAATTACTTAGACGCTTAAATAAGTATTGGCCTGAGAACACAATGTTAAATGTAGAGGATTGTTAACTTTATAAAAACTGTAAACATACCTCAATTCCCTTAAAGTTGATATCAAATCTCTTCATGCTGTTCTGATAGAGAGCCAGGATGCCTCTCTTGAAGTTGAGTACCCAATCCTCTTCCTCTGGCTCCGGGCATAGCTCAGATATGATGCCATCGTGGAATGAAAATCTGAAAAGGTAAACATAGTTTGCTTGAATGTAATACTTGAATGTCCTTTCTTTGGTATTGTTTGTAGAGTCGTTGAGCTCCTTAAGTCTTCGAGTCGAGCTGCACGATTACTGACAAATGCTTGCACTGATTGGACAGGTACACTCAGTGTGGTTCTTTCCTCAAAAGACCATTTCAGACACGGATCTACATGGTCCTCACATGATCTGACTAAGATTATGTCTGGACTTTAAAAGAGACTTGACCCCTGAGTTTGTTTCGCCATTTCTTCTCGGGGGTAGTCAGTTAGGAAATGTCTTATTATTTATTTTGTAATAGGACTCGTAAAAGTGTTTCCGATATCCTATTTACAGAATAAACGATTTCATTTTATTTCAATGATACTACTTAATTCGGTGATTATGTAACCAATTTAATTCTAATGTAGAGGTATGTAAAATGGCCAAGATTCCTTTTAAAAACACTGCACATTGGACTGCTATCAATTAATACTCAAACACTGCCATGGAGTTACGTAAGTGTGCTGCTGTAGACCAAATTAAACCCTGATTTTTACTTACTGGTTGTAGGTGATGTTCAAAGTTGTACTTAGGAAGACAACATACATTTTCTCTAGATGAATGAATAAGTATGTAGATACAAAGGGAATGCCCCAGTGAATATATTTTGGATAACATAGTGATAATGATGTAAATACAAAGTCGCATTTATCATAACTGTACCCACCTGAGATCAAACAGTGACACAGCGTGTATGAATTTCTCGGCTCTCTCCACCGGATAGTTCTCATCCTGATCTATAAGAGTCACATCTGTCAGCTGCAGGAGACCCTCGCAAGGAGTTATGAATTGGATTTTTGGCTGAAAAAAAAAACAAAAGTAATTAAAAAAAAATATATATATAAGCGTATTTGGGTAATTTTGATACATCAGAAGCTAGGTGCACAGTTCCAATTAGTCGTTTTCTATGTAGAAGAGCCGTTACTCTATAAAAAATAATTGGATTTTACAATGTTTTCAAATTATAGTGTTAATAGGTATGGGAGGACAGTGTAGGCCCGTCAACAAGTACTAGGTACTTAACAAATAGAAAATGGTCTACAAATCTATAGTCTACAACCTTCTCCTTACCTTCTACCTACAACATTCTCACATACACAAAAAATTACAAAAAGAACATTATAAAATGTCTTTAAAATAATAAAGGTAAAAACCTTGTTTAAATTCAAATTGTAGGATGGTAAGTAAATTATAAACTTGGATTGTAATATATTTTGTACAGAGTTGTAGCCTCGTCCGACAAAGGCTTAGCTAAAACACGATTTGAAATACCAATTCCAAACTTATTTTGGGAATCAAACAGATTTCTCCTGAGGCATTCGCCCCGCTAACACTCGATCAAGATGTGATGTAGTCCTCGATTATTCCACATTTCTCTCAATTAGGTGAAGGTGTGATACCCATAAGGAACGTGAACTTCCTTGATGGGATGTGACCGGATCGAAGCCTCATGGCAGTAATAATATCTTTTCTATTTAGTGAACAGTTAACTATCCAGGGGATTATTAGAGGCTCGGGCTGAATTGTGTTGTACCAGATACCTTTTTCTCTTGATCTCACATCATGCTCATTCTTTCCACAATTTATTACAATATTTTGTAACCACATAAAAGTTATCCAAGAAAATTGGTACTATATCTAACGGGGTACCCTCTATACGGGTTACATGTATCCCAATATGTGAGTTGTAGCGGTTAGATAACTTGCACCACTCATAGGCAGATACATTTAATTTTTGCAACATATTGGTACCTACCTGAGACTAGAATATTTCAATAATGAAACTGGCTATTTTATGGGACACAATACTTTTAATTACCTTTTATTGATATTTTCCCTCATTTCTTCAAAACTACTTCAGTTAAATACAATACATAATGTATTTATATTAGTATACGAGTAACTATCCCGTAAGTTGTACCTGCCTTGTTTTATCTCTGCATCACCCTAAGGCTGACTGGTAGAAAATGCCTCAGGCTTGAAGTCTGCCTTTGTACAGTATTTGTTTTGCTTGTGCATATAGTTTTAATCAATAAATACTGTTATATAAAGTATGTATATATAAAAAATAAACTGTAAAGTTTACACACCACAGCTCTGACATCCAATGTAGACCGATTATTACTGGAACCAGCGAAGTAGGTCTCCACATTGACTTTATACTCATAGTGGTAGATTGTGTCTAACAAATATTTGAACTTTTCCGATTCTGGAAACAGAAATAACGTAATTAAAAGTAAGAGTTTTATCATTTAGATTTTGGGATACGTTTAGCGTACTTGAGTTGTAAAACTTACTTGCACACGACGGTGGTCCACAAATGTAGGGATCTTTCAGTGAATCTGTGAAGAAGAATAATGCGTTTTAAATGATGTTTCTTTATTTTTGCAAAGAAAAGTGCCGTTTGTTTACAAACAACATGCTGGACGTGTCAAGTGTCAAGGTCAAGATGACAGAAAGCAGGAAGTTCGTGGTATCCGCAGTGCTGCCAACTCCGAAAGTTCAAACTATCGAAGTTTCACGTCAAAATTATCCTTTTGGTGATAAAGTTATCGTACAATCGGTTATTTAAAAACCCATAATACATTCTTTTAATTATGTCTGACACGCTGCCGCGGGTGTTAATTATTTACCAGCGGGTCTTGAAATAACAGACTGTTATTAATTAAATACTAACAAATGACCCTGTAATATAAATGTTGGGAGCCCTTTTAACCCGTTTCCATTGATTACAATGGAAACTTAACGGTTTAATAATTATTTACAAAGATAATGCAAGAGCGACGCAAACTGAAAAATTGAAGCATCCTCTGTCAGATGGGTTTAGCTGTCATTGTCATTATAATATGAGAATGCAAGAGCGAGCAAAACGCGAAAAAATAAATTGGGAGCATTCTGACTATGACCGGCAAGAATTAATAAATGCAAGAGCTTTTACAACATTACGGGCCTCTTATCAATAAGAATTTGAGGTTACGGTAATATTTAATACATTTTTGCTAACACACGTGGCTGGCCCCTATAGCTTGGGTGCCCCGTATCATTGAGATGGCGATGGCGGTAGCTACGCCCCTGTAAATCATTTAAACTGCAATCAATTTTAATGGCACTAGCAGCGCCAACCGTAAACAAAGTTTTCCATAGCTAAACGACTAAATACCGTTTCTAACTTCTCACACTGTGTCGTGTCGAAAACAAACAGAAAACTAAAGAAAGGCACAGTTGTGAATTAGCGCTGGCAACAGTAATCGTTCCGCGCTATTTAAATAAACAGAGCTTGTGAACAGGACAACTATCTCTCGGCACGAGTTCACGATACAGTGGGAACAATCGCACTCATTTACTTACAATTTTTGTTATAGGTAACCTCTTGATTATCGTACGTTTGACGTCATTTAGCCATAAACTATCGTACATCGTATCAAAATTGGTAAGCCTCAGAATTGGTTGGCAACATTGGTTATGCGTTTAATTTTTCGCGGTTAAAACGTTAACCTGAAACATTGGTAGGTTAACGTGAAATGCAAAATAACTATATTCCGTTGGTTTAGGTAGTTAAATAAAGGTAAACAAAAAAACCCACGTGACGAGAGAGCTGTCAAGTAACCGACTAAACGTAATACCTGGCACTTCAGTTGGCATGCTACGTCACAGTTGTACACTTCAATTTAGCAACGTTTTATTTTGTTGACGTTTAGAGAACATGTATTTTTGGGCTCTTTACAATCTGTCTAGATTAGAAAATAATATAGTAATATGTAAATCTAACTAAATAATTGTGCTAAAGCAATTACATCTACGAAGAGTAGATAGTATAAGAATAAATGATAAAGTTTAACATACAGTAATAAAAGAGGAAACTATCGTAATAATAATTAAAAAAAAAGATTATAAGTTACAACGTATTTTTAAACAAGAAAGTGTCATCTATAAAAACCCTTTTTATGATTTGTTTACCTTTATTTAACTACCTAATCCTATGGAGTATAAATAAGGTTTTAATTTGGTTTACAAAAGAATAATACACATTTGAAAACTGAAAACTTAACATGGCTATTTCATATTTAATACATTCGATACAATTCCAGATGCTAATTGTCTAGAATTGATGTTATACTCGTATGTAGGTAGGTATTTATTTAGGGGAAAATTAGAATTTAAGTAAGTTACCCATCTTCCATAGATACTATGGCTACATTGCGATAATGTAGCCGTAGTATTACAGACATAATATTGTGTAAAGGCTGGTGGCCAGTCTGCACGAGCCTTTCCAAGTCAGTCCCTTATCGCGAGAACCTGGCCCATTCAGTATTTATACATTTATATACCTACCTAATTACCCACATTCGGAATTAACACGTTCCCTGTCCCAGTACCAAAATGCAAAATTGACCGACAAGTCCAATATGATTTTCTTAATTATTTGTTTTTTTATAGTCATAGGGTAGCCCTAGTAATATATATATATTTTTTTTTAAACTGATGTAGGCTTTACTTACCTGAAACACATACGGTTCATGAGCGTAGGGAGACATTTTTGCTTCTGCACGTTCATGAAACACATGTGGTTCAGGGAACTTTTTTTAGATTTTCAAAAGTATTTGTATGTGTAAATACTTTATTATTATTATTTATGTATTTTCACGATATTTACGAACTTTGAACATAATATTCCATAGATAATCTACTTCCATAGACCTGTCAGTGTCAATTATTTTACGTCACTGACATATTTTTGAATTCTGTTCATGAAATCGTTTCAAATGCAAAAATTGTTTGAAGGTTATAATATCGTATGAGATATTTCGATATATAAATCGTTTTGTTTATGCTGTTTCCAAAACAAACACAATAAGACATCGTTCAGAAATAATTTGTAATTTCTTAGAAAAATAAAAATATTTTTTCGTACGTCCCGGCGTTTTTCTTAACTTTATGATCGTACCAGTACGTCCAATGCAGAAACAGTAAAGTTCCAGCACGTCCAGTGGAATTATTCGCTTTAGAAGTTGTATATGTCTCCTGACGCACATATGGCTCAGGAACGTATTAGTGCTTTTCAAGTGCACGTTTCCTGAACCATATGTGGCTCAGTGGACAGTGAACGTGTTAATGAACGTAAACATGATTGTGTTCTAATAGCTAGATAGAAGTTGAAGCATTTATTCGTTAATGATCCGATTGATTGTGCGGAGTTGCCTTTATTAATTAAGATCGTTTACTTCATGGCACTATTCTATTGCAATTGAAATGGAATGAAAGACCCTCTCAGGTAGATAATTATATTATGGTAAGTAGGTATATCCTCATCTTCCTGTTTTTCGCAAGCTTACACGATTAGCCTAGCCACCAAGACGACATCATTACAATGAAATGAAGAGCAGGCAGTCTAAATCAAATTTCGAACGCAATCTCCGCCCCTCGCTCCCCGCTAGTCCATTATGTGCTAAACGCTAATACATCAGTAATAAAGTTGAATATCGCTTGCGCTCTTTGATCGTGTTCGAGCACGAAACTAAATAGCGTACCTAAGTCTCAATTATTATTTCGTTTATAACTAAAGTAATAATGTATCTAGAGAAAAAATATCTTGTGGGTGGATAATAAACTATATTTTCTTGCTGTGAATTTTGACATATTTATAATCCAAACAATCTTGTTTGTGTTTTTATAAATTATCCTTAAAAAGACATGATTTTCGAATAAAAAATGTATTGAGAGAAAATATTACAATTACGTAACTGTCTTCAACATGGAAAGAAAAGATCCAATAAATCATATACTAAAGTTTCATTTTGCTTGTATGTGTGACTGTTTCAGAATATTCATGCAAATTAACATAAAAAATAGGGAGCCTCCTCTACGTAGTTGAAACTTTGTTTTTATCATTTGTTGAAACTCAGATAAATAATGACTAGCCAAAAACCGTATAGTTCATTCACTTTTTATAGGTACAGTTTGATATCGTGGCAAGGGCTAAGCCAAGAGTAGGTCCTATATTTCATTGGGAGACTGTGGGCCACTTAAGGGCCAGATAATCGCCGTTGACCTTGGCCATACAAATGTGCGTCGTTCACGCCGCGCTGCCCTTCGGTTTTATAGAGAATATTTATTTTTAGTAACTAAAATGTGAATATTTAAAAAAAATCACAGATAGAATTATAAATAATAAAATAGTCTGTTCGTAATAAAAAAAAAAGCATGAAAGTATCTTATTAAGTAGTTTGAAAGTAATATAGTTAATTCAAAGACATGTGACATCTACCAACCCGCACTGGGCCCGCGTGGTAGATTTACAGCCCATTCCCTCTCGAAGAGAGGAGGCCTGTGTCCCAGCAGTGGGAACATTATAGGCTGATTATGTTATGTGTTATATAGTTTTTTATGCTTTGGGTAGACATTACTTCCTGAATATATTTCATTAAGTATTTTAGTATAATACTTAAATATTCACTGAAAGAAATGATGCGTATATTAGTTTAACATACATTTTTTGCATAACTTACTTGCATTATATGAAGGCGTAATAATAGATTTAAAAATTACTAAAATCATATATCTGCGCCTTAACAGAATCAGTGTGCTTCTCTCCTAAACTTATCAAGACCCTCTTCTATAATCTGCCAAAAGCCTAAGAGAACACTAGACTCCAAGATTAAGGCACTTTAATAAATATACTTTATCCAACGAAAGTTGACGTAAAATGTATGGGGAGGGTGCTCTATGTCCTTTCCCATTATTTATTTAGCGGCATAAATCAAGGGATGATGGGCACAGATTTAGCGAAGTAGATAAATAGTAAATTTTAGTAATCCTTATTGCTCCCTCTTGATTTTTGGGCCATAGGGCAAGATTCACTGAGCGCATTTTGTTTTTAGTTTGCTTTAAGTAAGCATGTCAAACGAATTATGAACTATGTTGGTAAAACTTTAATGTTCACATTCGCATAGAAAAATAAGTAAGATCTTTTGGCGCCAAAACATCCATAATGCCATGGTTATAGATGTTGGACTGTTGGTACCTAAACATTTGAGCGATTGTTTTGTGAAATGTATTAAAAAAACCGGCCAAGTCCATGTCGGACCACGCACAATGAAGGGTTCCGTAGTTGGGATGAATGTATGCCAATAACAAACTTAACATTGTAGTTGAAAAATATGTTCTCCCATACATCGATATACATCACGGTCAATTCTCCGACTGCAAATGTAAGTTGGTCGACTATTACTCGTTAACCTGTAAACCCTACCTAGCTGTGATAGTTTTCCTTTTTTTATTTCGTTATACTACTGCCATGAATTGTTTCACGTATCCGAGGGGGACACTTGAATCTAACAAAAATTAGCACTTTAAAGCTTAATATTACACAAATGAATCCCTGAATCGAAAAATGGTATTCACAGACCCTCAATATTTTCGAACGGACAATGCAACAATACCCCACATCATGGGATAGACGAGAAAAATACCGCTAAAACACCACTTAGTCGGCGTGATTAATATGTAGGTATACCCATGCCAAATTACAGCTTTCTAGTACTAATAGTCTCTGAGCTAAGCCAGGGACTGACAGACGGACAAGGCTATACTAGGGCTCCTTGTTGACTACGGGACCCTAAAAACAAGTCTGCGGCGCGGCGCGCGGCGTTTGTTCCGTTTTTCGCCAAGCGCTACCTACCTACCTTAGAGAGCTATATGAACATTATTTGCGTACAGATAAGGTTCATATTAATTTGTATGAATCGCTTACAGTTTAGCAAAGTGCGGTCTGTGAATCTTGCCAATAGAAGGAGCCAGTGAACCGATATACCGTCAATATTGTAAACACCAGACTATGGAATCGAATGACTAATAGTTTCAGATAAGTAAGTATGGCCTGATGGCGGAAAATAAGAAAAATATTGATAACATTGTTCTGAGAATTTCTGGCTATTTAGTAGTTTAGGCAGTTGAGCATTTTATTAAAAACATCAGACGATGTGAACTGTTTTTGTTAAGAGCGGCCAACCCGTCATACTTTTCATTCAAACGCTCGTACGTGATTATGACGTTGTAACTACTAACAACAACAAACTTTTCGACCATGCTCGCGTTGACGATAGACGGACAGGGAAAGGCCCTCTTAACTTGGAAATTCCACATTTTTAATAAATAGTTCTTTGACAAACAAAAACATGAAATTTTTACAATTATTTATTGACAACGCGATATTGATAAGTACTCGTAGAATAAGTACCTACATCATTTTATCATAATTTACAAGTAATGCATTAAAAAATGTAAAAATAATAGGCATTTTGTTTCTTGACTCTTACGCAATGTCTGGAATTACGTGCATATGTAATACCTAGGTATGTGCCTATTAGATTCATTTAACTTTCACCCATCAAATGCCATGCAAAGTAGACCAAGTGATCTTCCTCGGTACTTCCTTGAAACGTCACAATTAAAACTGCTTAACTATTCACAACTATTCGACAGGCTTCCGAATCGAAAATGACACAATTTAATTTACTATAGCACCCTAATTGCGTAACACACTATGAGTCACAATCTGAATGATTTTGAAGAATGTTGCTAATCAATTCTATTTTTTTGTAAATTTTGACGTTCATAAGTGCCATAAACGAGTACACCGTGGCATTTTAATCGTCTTACAACGGCAGCCCACTTCATGTATCCATTATCTACATACTAATCACCTGCAGTTGCCTTTCATGAATTCATTCATCCCCTTTGTAGCCCTACATACCGGTAAACAAGACTGGTATTTCCATGCTCTTGTTAATATCCCCCTTTAGTTCAACGCCAATTTGGGAGTCACACTGGGACAGTCCAACGGACTGCCGTTTAAAATATTGAAATGTATAACAGGCGCCAACGGAACAGCGGCTAACGGATCAATTTAGTTATTAATCTCATGGACACAGACTGACTGCCGTGATACAATACATCCCAATTTCAAAGCGAAATCTGAATAGCAAGTGACTGGATTTGTGGCCGGTTATTGGCACGCACGCAACCCCATTACTGGTGAAATATGAGAGTAAGATACACATCTGCTTACCCCTTCGGGGTATGTACCTATCCGATGAAAATGTGAACACATGGATCAGAAAACGTACCTGTGTTACATGCCAGTTCGTAGTACAAATTGACTGCTTTGATTTGATTGTTTGGATGTTATACCCAAAATTAAAATTTTAAATTACCTTATAAATTAATTTGAATCATTTATACATCTCTCTAAGTTACCTAGATTTGTTCCATTGAATGAGTTTTTCATGCAATCATGACGTTGGGGAACAAATCTAACATAGATTTATTATTTATTATAGATAAACAAATAATTTTTGGAAGCACATAAGTATTTTTTTACATATCAATTGCATCAAATAATGATTTATTAAGAATAAGAATACATTTCAGAATACAATAAAATATATTTCGTGCAATTACAACCATTAACAAAAAAGTAATGACGATTTAAAGGTGAGATTCCGAGTATTTTTGGGATAAAATAAAAAAAAATCATATCTTAATAACCGTGACATGGGGTCTTTGGGTGAAACCTCGCAAATGACTCTCCCAACCCCCCAAAAAATTGTGTCGGTCCATGCGCCAAACAACCTGTATATACGTCATACTTAATCAAGATGGATAACTACTTTAGCCGTGTTTGCCGTAGCCATGAGTGCAATTTTAATAATTGCATTAAAAAAGAAGTTAAAAAATGTTATTATTTTTTAAGACTTAAGACTATCATATAAATATGATCAGAGATGTATGAGTCATTTTTATATGAATAACCTATGACGGTATAAATCTATTTATGATTCAAACTGTCTATGATCATAGTTACGGGATCCTATTTGACAGCAAATTAACAAATATGATCATATTCGTCTAACCTCAAAATTGGCGTCCAAATGCAAGAGTTTCGACTGGAATATCAGAACGGAGAGCACAACTACGGAACCCTTCATTGTGCGTGGTCCGACACGCACTTGGCCGGTTTTTTTTAACAACAACACAATAGACGCAGCTCGTATTTTCCTGCAGCAAGGCATTTTGTTTGACTGCTCTTGCTTAAGTAATTTGTATGCAATTTCTGTCGAAACGGTTCTACAAGATCTTGCAGGAAGTTATCTTCTACACACTTCCAAAAGCGACTTGCAAATAGAAAAATCGCAGTCAGTGGAAACAGTCGTCAATTGACTTCTGCAAGAAATTGCGGAAGTTACTTGTCTTAGTTCCAACTTGGATTCACTGATTAAACAAGTAGGTCTACCAGTTATGTAGACTTCTTTTGTCTACTCGTAAACAATATGCACTACGAATGCCGAGTCAAGCGGTTAGGTCTTGTGATCAATTATTAAGTGGGCTAAATGAATCAACTGTATTAATTAATTGTTAATTACCAATGCACCAATGAAGAGAACTTGACCTTCTGTTAGACCGTAGCTTTTCATGACCTTTGGTTGGGTCTACACCGAAGCTGAAAGTCACAACCTTAACTCCCCATTAGTGAGATTTTTTTGGTGAAGATCATCATCAGATTTTCACCAAATTTCTATGAGACCAACTTAAAGTTACTACCTTTCAAATAAAAAAAGGACCATCGAAATCGAATCTCATGAGGTGGAGATATCCAGTAGCCGCCTTTTTGCCTCTTTTTGGAGGAAGTACCCCAATCAAAAATCCCAGACGACAAAAAAATATATAAAGTCGTAAAATCTGTATACCAAGTTTCGTCCAGTTCCAAATCGGTTGTAAAATACGACGTAAAGGAGTAGCAACAAACTGACAGAGGAAAGCAAATTTTGCCAGACATGAAACAGAGACGCGTCAATTATGATCACATAGGTACGAGTAACCTACAAGATGTAGAGGTACGAAATTTTCAACCAGCCATTGTACCTAATACCCAAGTCTGGAATGTTTAGGGTTCGGTAAAATTAAAAGGCACCCAAATTCTAGCTGATCAATGTCAAATTGTTAGTCAAAGTTCAAACTCTCCATTGCGTTTCATTAAATTAGAAAAGAAAACTAGCCAAGTGCGTATTGGACGGGTTGGACCACGCACAATGAAGGGTACCGTAGTTGGGATGAATTTATATCAATAACAAACTTAACATTGTAGTTGGAAAATATGTTCTACCATAGTTTTCCTTTTATTTTCAATCTTTTATATGCCATTGCCGTGAGTTTTTTCACATATACAAAAGCAACCATTTCCATGGCAGAGGGACACTTGTCTCTCAACAAAAATTTGCACTGATCCCTGAATCGAAAAATGGTTTACACACACACGCAATATTTTTGAACGACCTTTTCAACGACACCTCACCCACACCCATCCCCACTTTACGCGCAGGATCAGTGGTACCCAAAAAAAAAATATTTTAAGATATTTTTTACCACTTTGATTTTTTTTTGATTAATTGATTTTTTCATTAATATGTGTACCCATGCCAAATTACAGCTTTCTAATACTAAGAGTCCCGCGGACAGACAAACGGACATGGCGAAACTATAACGGTCCCTTGTTGACTACGGAACCCTAAAAAAAAAATTTAAAATACCAACTTTATTGATATTTGTCCAACTAATTTTCAACTTGCAATATTAACTTAACTCAAAAAGTTTTTTATTAAAAAACTAAGTAGACTAGTTATCGAATTAAATGTCGATTGGGTTGGGTGCGGTTTCATTACAACTTAATTTCAAAGTTTAGAGATTGCGACCCCAATTGCGTAACACACTGACTTACACAATCCGAAGGACTTTGAAAGTTCCTAATCCACTGTTTCATATGTTTGAAAAATTCGTCTGCTTAGCAACGTAAATAACGCAATGAATGTTTTAGAATTGTCAAAATGAAAGGCATTACAAATGTTAGTGTGTTACGAGTACCCCGCAGTTTGAATCTAGGTTTGAAAGATCAATAGCTACCTAATAAAATAAGTAGTAAATATAGAGACAATGCTGAACAGCTAGGTATTTATGCAGGTAGGTAGATTTTAACCGCAAAACCGCAACCACTAAGGCTACACTGCAAGACGTTCTTCTAACTACCTCTAAGTTTGTATCTGTTAATATTAGGTACCTAAATCTGGAGATTTTGTAGCACAAATAGAATTAAAAAAGAAATTGAGCCGTCACGGGACGACTGGCAGATGTGAAACACCGCACTACAGACACATTTACACGCTACTACTTAAGGACTGTTAAGTGTATAGTGGTGGATCGCCACGCGGCATGCGTCGCCCCGCCAGCAAACGGGTTTACGTGCGCATAAAGATGTTTCACAAAACATAAGGGGGAGTCTTTGATGACTGCTGATAGAAGTGAAAACTAAGTAACTTGTGAATTGTATCGTCAAGCTAGCGTTCGGTGACGATGACACTAGTTCCATGATTTTTGTTCACCCAAAAAGTGCTCAACGAGCCTAAAGAAGTTTTCACTTTTTAAAAAAAATAAGCAGCCATGCACTGCCGACAGTAGTAATAACATAAAACTTTGAACAGCATATGATACAGTGTAGTATATACAATGTATCTATTAGTGTATATATGCGCACACACACAGGCCACTGCGCGTCGCCAGTCTGGCGCAACACGTCACATTAGCATGTCGGTGACGCGATCCCATAAGTTTTGCCCGTACCAAAACTTGCTCAAGAAGTTTTTACTTCAAACGAAGCAAAAGGACTAATTTGATTATAGCAGTTGGCGTTCTGTAGTTTCTGCCAACCCCCATGGAAGAAGGCGAGAGTTTGTAAGTAAGTTAATTTTCAATGAGAATCAATGAAAATATTACGGTAGAAAACGTGTGTAAAAATCTATTATACATTTCATAGGTCGATTATTTCCTTATTGACGAATGAAAATAAGGAGAACTCTGCTAATTCTTCTGTCCAAAAAAAGGATAAAGCGATCCACTTTTAGACCTAGTTGATATCAATATTTTTAAGGCAATACCTTAAACACGCTACTTACGAATGAAAGAGTCTCCTTAGGTAAGCTACAAAGATTACATATACGGATCGATATTTGTCAAGAATAGTCAAGATAATGCATCGTACGGATAGTGTTGGATTCATCGTATATCCAATGCAATGATCCAATGTCAAAGTTCATTGGAGGATTATTGCCTTGGTTCTATCAGGGTATACTCGTGCAGATGAAACTTAAATTTTTGTATGACATGGATAGATAACACAGACATATCTGGTATTGTCAGTTGTTGTTGATGACATGAATGATGTAACATTGAGGCAATGTGCTTAGTAAATATGAACTGACAATTAAATTATTAAAGAACACGATAAAGGATATAAATCAGGAAATGCAACGCTATTTATTTTAGACCATTTGAAATTGATCTAAAAATTATTTCTTTACATTTTGCAACAGAAGCTTTGGATATCGACATTGACACTACAGTATTGGTAATATATACTTACTGGGCGATCCATAAACAGATCCTGTGACGCACAAACACAGAAAAATCACACACAAAAACATGTTGCACATCATTCCATGTTCGACCGTTTCGTTCCCTCTCTGAACACCAAATAACACGACACTAAGATTCCTTATCTAAGGGTCAAAGTGTTGGGTCGGGACAAACAATTATTATCGAGTAAATTATCGAAGCTACGGAACTTGTGGATGTATTAATTACGAATTGTTGTAAAATATTGTACGATGCAAATCATGCGGCTGGTTGGAGGGAGACGTAAGCGGATATAAGAGATCGAGTTACCGAACGGTTGGTGTGTGAGTGAGGTTGGGCCCCGTATGTTCTACTGATGTTTGATTTTTGTCCTGTATTGTTGCTTATTTATCTTTTGTGCTTATTGTTAAGTAATTAGGTGCTTA
This sequence comes from Tiliacea citrago, assembly GCA_963921375.1. Lineage (NCBI taxonomy): Eukaryota > Metazoa > Arthropoda > Insecta > Lepidoptera > Noctuidae > Tiliacea > Tiliacea citrago. The sequence continues at coordinate 12,143,306 of OY992804.1, forward strand.
CAGATAAGAATACAATACTATAACTGGTTGATGGAACAAACCCTACAGCATTTAAAGCTCATTAGAATGTAGTCACGCTGTCATTAGGACAAAAACAATTAACCCAAAAACAAGGACTAAGTACGTAATTAGATTACTGGGATTATTAATCCGTTTGTCTTTATGAAAGAGTTCGTTCAGGTAGCTTCTGGTAGGTACAGTACGGTGACCAGCATTATCTGACCCCTTTTCCATTATTCTTCATTGTAAGAGGGGTCAAGTAATGCTGGTCACTGACTGTACCATGTTGTAGTACTGTTCTCCAGATTCTAGGATATGGGTGCAGGAGGATATTATATAAATTCTAGGATATAGATCCACATGCATTCGAGGCTTCTCAATTTTTCTGTCTGTCTGTAACTTCATACACAGGTAAACATACATATCAAGCCACCTGATAAAAAGTGATTACTGGTACCAGTAATCACTTTTCATTGATGGCCTGCAGCCCCATTCCGTAATACACTTTCAATTACAATTCAAAGGATTTTGAAGGCATTTGTAAATGTATTGCTTCATATTGTGTTTGAAAAATTTGTCTGTTCAACAACGTCAATAACGCAATGGGTGTTGTTGAAAGGCATTACCACTGTGGAGAGTGAAGAAAAAGTAGAAGTGTTACGTAATTGGACCGCTGAATCCACCCAATGCTGAGCCTATGAAATAATTAGAAAATATGGCAATCATTGCCATTCGTGTAGCGGAAATCAATAAATAGGTTATTGACTACGCAATGCTGATTAAGTGCCAATTTCACCAATGAAACTGAACGCGATCAACACATAAACTACCTACGTTTAAGAGCTGTCAGTGTCATTATTTTCTTTGGAATATTGACACTGACAGCTCTTGAACTCGGTTTAGATGTGCTGATCGCGTTCAGTTTCGTTGGTGAAATTCGCCCTTAGTAGCACAGTATTTAGCCTATCAGTACTTCCACTACCGAAGGAATAAAATTGCACATTCCAAATAATGAAATTGATAAAATAAAATCAGCAGCTGTTCCCATGATTGATGATTCAGTAAATGTGTCGCAATTCGAACAAATTAATGAAATAATACTCTGCTTTTAACAAATTATTATTTGTATGAGAAGCGTTAAGAGTTCAAGAACCTATGACGTGGTTTCTAAGCTTCCTTGTGATAAGGAGTAACATTGAGATGATAAAATTATACTGTTCTATTTTTTTATTTCGTTACATAGTTATCTACTCATTTATGGCCAGCCTTGAGAAGCAATGTCATCTCACATCAGTGATACGTGATACGTCTCTAGGAATTGAAAATGTAAAACGAGACAGAAGAGGAATCCGTCCGTTCAAAATGGGAAATGATAATTACTAATTTTATTTATTTATGTAGGTTTGTACAAACACACGTTTTACACGTCAATCATATTTTAAAAACTAAATGAGGGCGGCGTTTCCTATCTGACTACTTTGAGAAGATAGGCTGATTGAACCAATTTTAATGAAACTTCAGATGTGTAAGCGATACGATACAAAGGTCTAAAACGTTAGTTAAGAACATTTTAGAAATGTCTTATTTAACAACAGATAACTGGAAATCTCTGTTTCTATGGAAAATTTAAAATCGGTCTAATTTGGCTGTAACACTATTTTTCAAAAATATTCTTAACAAACTTTTTAGACCCTTGTATCCTGGGGCCCAAGTCTGCTATTTTTATAAATTCAGTCATTCCAACACGATCCCATTGTCATGCCATTGTCATTTTGCTAAAAGTTCGTAATCTGGTAAATTCATAATGGTCGATCATTTTCTTTGCAATTTCTTTCAATGTAGTGTCAGTGGCCGACCATTGGAAAGTCATAATGACGCCATTATAATAGTAGATTACCAAACCTGTCAAAATCAACAATTATGAAATCAATGATCGACCATTCTGACACTATTGTAATAGCAGACTTGAGGCCCTGCTTATGCGTATGAAGTTTAATTAAAATAGGTTCAGTCATTTCGAAAAACAAGGGCTTGAAAGTTTGTATTAAATGCCGTACTTCGTATACGCTCTTAAAATATGAAAATTATGTTAAAAATGGCTTGAAATACACAGGCGTTTACTAACAATTTCTGTATATTTCAGTTGCAAGCTTACAACGTTTACTCAAGCATTCAATCTACATTTCCTGCTTTTCAAGGTTTTCTGCCAAAATTTCCGCTTTTTAAAAGATTTTTCTTGAATGTGGCTGGGAAGTTTATCGTAGGTAGATATATATTGGCATCTAAAGGATCCACCTATTTTCTTGAGCCTTGGTTGTAGTGTGTGTAACTTTTGTGTTGGTATTAGCTTTTTTCAATAAGAATTTCTCAGTAGCAGTCCGAAGCCTTGTTTGTCGTATCTTCTTTTTAGCGTGTCGATGGAAATCTTAATTGAGTTAGTTGAGAACTTAGAGAGAGTTTAGCGTTATCAATTTTCATGAAAAATTCACAGTGCCAAACCTGAGATGAAACATGTATAATCTAATACAAATTCCCTTAGGACATCTAAGTGGTATTGTGTTACCCAATAAATGGGTCGTGGCGGTCAGAGTAGCTCCATGTAAAATGCTGGTATTCAGCTGGATCCTGTTAGAAGCCGACCCCAACACAGTTGGCAATTGGCTAGACAGATGGTGATTGGAGCCATGTACTTAGTCATTAATTCGTTTCCACCAACACCTTGCTGTTCCTTGGTTACTGGCTACAGGAATATGGATACTTACAAAATGGTTTCGTCTGTAAGCCACTGGATCCCTAACATTATAATCAAAGGCTGAATATCAGGACATGGTAGCCTTGCGTTTGGTAATTGAAACAACATGGACTTTAGGAAGTGTTCGATGACTGGTGATAATTTTATTTATTTTGGGAATTAGTACCAAAATTTGCAATTTTTTAAATCCTACTGGATTTTAAGCGATAACCTCTACATACACCATTACAGTCATGTGTAATTACTTAACTCACAGAACACGTATACCTATAATTTTACAAACTTTTCAAAGTATGTATTTTTCACAGAGGCTTCATCATTCATCATCATTTCAGCCGAATAGGCCTCCCCCAAAAAGTGGCGTGGGGGTTGCCATAATCGCCACGCTTGGCAGGCGGGTTGGCGATCGCAGTATGGTGTTAAAATGCATAGAGAACGCTGCTGCCCATTCTCTAGTAAGTCCCTTAGTCGCCTTTTACGACACCCACGGGAAGAAATAGGATGGTGCTATTCTTTACTTCTGGCATCACACGGAACGATATGTCTTCGTTGATTCCTTATTGAAAGAAAGGTAAAGCAGTCGTAGAAGTAAAGCGTATTGCTGTCCACCACTTATACATAATCAGCCTATAATGTCCCACTGCTGGGACATAGACTGATCTTTTTGCAATGAGAACCTCTTTAGGCGCGATGATCAATTTTTGGTAGGGGAATAACTTATGGGTTCACGTCACCGACATGCTAACCGATGTGTTGCGCTAGACTGGAGCCGCGACGCGCAGCGGCCTGTGTACATGTATACACATATACAGGGTGGAATTTTGTAATGCCACCTGGAGGGAAAGTACTCTTAATACTGCAGATAGAAAATTTTACTCAAAGGAAACATTCCTTTATTTTTTAATAGAAAGCAAACTGCATTCAAAGATTTTTCGGTCAATTTTTTAGAAATTCTTGTTTAAAACCACCAACTTATTCCTTAGCAGTCTGCCCGACCACAGCAACTTTGTGTTTCGAGTATAATTAAAAATATTAATCATGTGTTTAATAACAGTATATTCTGTCAAGTATACATTGTCGTAATTACTGTCGGAACAATGGAATGATCATAGAAATATTATATCTATGGGAATGATGTTCCCGGAATCATCGTCATTAAGCTAATTAATGGATAATGAGGTTCTAGTAAGTATGTGTGTTACTGTGCCTCTAGTTATGAAAAGAATATTCTGTCTATAAGCTTACGTGTGTGTGTGTGTTCAACCTTTTATTTAGCTTCACTTGTTTCTATCAGATGGATTCTTGCAACTGATTTTGAAGTTTTCCTCTAGCCTTATCAAATAGGAACTTTGAATACTCGTTCCATTTCTAAGGTCCACCTTACAAAAGTACAAGAGGTATAAGCAAATGCTTACAATTACAACAAGAAACAAAAGTTTAAGCTCGCCATTAGCCGATAGTTCCCTAGCTATATACCTATACTTCCAATATCTATGTTCTTCACATACTAACTATCTGCGTTCCAATCTTCTCCTTCTCTGTCCTTCTCATACTTCTGACTTTGTTCATTCCTCCTTTCATATTCTGACCATTCTTCTCTGGAATGGGCTTCCTCTTGATATCAGGACGGCCACCAGTCGGAAATTACAGTTATTTTCAAAATAAATAGAATAGAGTCGTCTCAACACCTCTCTCCCTTGAAGTTGCATATACTTAATTATGGTATACTTAATTATATACATTAAAGTAAATATATATGTTTATTATAATATAAGGTTATAACCTATTTATGTACTTGTGTAGGTACTTATTTATATATTTTTTTCATTGTTCCTCTCAATCAGAGCACCCGCCATCTAATCTCTTCACCACTCATGGTTGACTGGTAGAGAATGCCTAAGCCATTAAGTCCGTCTTTGTGCCTTTAATAAGTGCGAAAAGTTTAAATAAATAAATAGGTTCATCAAATATAAGTCAACAACAAAACAATACGTTTCTCACAACTTTAATAATGTCTCCTTGCACCTGAAAAATGCATGCTCCAAGAAATGCATACAATTTCATATCTCTTAGAAAGCATCGAGTTTCACGCATTCCATATTCCAAGAAACCAGTCCATTTGACGCCTCTGCAGGCAATCACAAAACTATGCAAAGCAGAGACAAACGATAACATTTTCATATTGCAAATTGGCATCAAAATGAGGAGAGACTCACAATCCTGTGCCGACTTCCTTTACCGTCACCTCCATCCTTATCTTCTTCAGTATACAGTTTAATATTGTTTGTTTGAATGGTGAGTTTAAGTTGGTATGCAGATTCTTAATTGGAGTGATCTGGCGGCCCCCAGATGTCGGAGCTTTGTCAATAAATGCGATTGTGAGCCTGTCTGCACATACTATAGTTAATAGGTAGGTATTGTTTGAGCCTTTCATTGAGTTGAGCCCTCACGTGAACAATTTTATTTCCGTAATTTTTGGAAGGTTTGATGTTGTGTTTGTTAGCATTATTGGAGAAATAATTTTCTCTGTCGGTATTCGAATATAGGCTTACAGAGCGAGGAGCTGATACTTGGGACTAAGAAAGTTTGTTATTTATTTATTTATTTAGGATCTTCAACAAATAATGATATATATACAGGGGTGTTACGTTAAACGAGGGACATACTTACTTTAATGGAGTATGGTACTCATGAAAACGACCAACTTTTACAATGGGGCCAACTCAGAAATATGAAAAAAAAAAAAAGTTACCTGTTCCCTACATTATAATCGCGTAGGTAATATTAATTTTTGATGTGTAACATCTTTCTCTCGCTTTCTGTGGGAGTGATTTCGTGAAAAGGAAGCGTGTAACAGGAAGTGACAGGTTGAGCATGGAATAAGTAAGTACTTTTTAATCGCATGGAATTAGTAAGTAAAAGAAAGAATAAATTTTATTTGGACACAGTTCGTAAACACAACAAAAAACAGTGAAAATAATGTTATAACAACAATAATGTGCGGCTCATGGCTGCGCCAAAAAGGTTATTTTCAGCATTAATGCCAGACAGATGCTGTCTGATGCTGGTTTTCTAAGGAACCTTTAGGGACAAGGGGACAAGTGACAGGAAGTAGGTACAAACAATTTCAACATACCTAATACTATGATAGTACTTAATAGTAAGTACTTATAATAGCATGGAATTAGTGTCATCATGGAATTAGTAAGTACTATACCAAGGTGACAAGTCAGATGTTACACATCATATGCGACTATGCGACACTACTGCGTTTATTAATTATTTATTTTCAGACAACATGGATCCATTTTGTTACTAACAAATAGTGCTTATATCTATGTTAGTTCACACATAAACGCATACAATGTTTGAAGAACGGACAGTCATACCTGTCCGTGTATAGATTAGTTAGATTTTTTTGTTTAATCTTTAGATTCTCTCGAGAGTTCTTTAGATCGATAAACAGCACATCTGTGAAGTTTACCTAGCCAATTTCATTTGACCCTGCATTGATATCACCAAAACATTTGAATTAGTGTTCGCAGTATCATAATTATATAGAGCTGTGCTGTGAGCTTATCTAAGAATGTGCTAAGCCTGACCTGTTTAAGTCTAGGTTATAAGTCATAACGTTTCTAATGAATGACTAATGAGAATTATGTAATCATTCTAGACTAGATATTATCAAGTTTAATCGTCCTGTCCCGTCTGTTCGGTATTCTGAGAAAAGTGATACTTCAACATATTTTATTTATGACTTAAACTTCATGATCTAATTTTATTAGTGCCCCGGACCGAATTTCGGCCACGGTGCGCCGGCCAATCTCAGCGGAGAGTATACAACATGCCCCGGAATGGGGAATATGCATATAATTTTTGTTTTCATTAGTTCAATAAAGACTAGGTAATATAAACCCAAGAAAAGTATTAAAAGCTAAATTGAACTTCTGCTTGCTGCTCAAAAAAATTATGAAACTACAACAATTTTCTACTACAGTTCAAACGTCCGTTTCTGTCGCGGTCAGGATGTGACGTCATTTACCACGAAACTGCTTTGTTTACATCAGCTTTTAACCCTAAATCATATAAATTAAATTAATGTTTATTAAATGAAACTTTAGTATAATTATGATTTATTGGATCTTTCTCTTTCCATGTTGAATACAGTTACGTAATTGTAATATTTTCTCTCAATAAAATTTTTATTCGAAAATCATGTCTTTTTTAAGGATAATTCTAAAAAGCAAACAAGATTGTTTAGCTTTTATGTCTAAAATTAATATTCGCAGCAAGAAAATATAGTTTATTATCCCGACACAAAATATTTTTTCTCTAGATCAATTATTACTTTAGTTATAAACGAAGTTAGAATTGAGACTTACGCTATTTAGTTTCGTGCTCGAACACGATCAAAGAGCGCACGCGATATTCAACTTTATTACTGATGTATTAGCGTTTAGCACATAACGGAGTGGCGGGAAGCGAGGGGCGGAGCTTGCGTTCGAAATTTGATTTAAACTGCCTGCTCTTAACGCAGACAACCAAACACCCCAATTAGAATTATTATGTTATAATCATAAAACATTACACTGAATTTTTACTATTATGTAAAGACATTGTCTATTAAACTGATGTGGGAGAAAATTTTGGTCACGTAATCACGTTACGCTACGCTACGCACACACACAGTCGCATACGTCTATGGGTATAGCGTAGTAGGTACTTTGTCCATTTTACACAGAGCACTATACACCGTGTGTGCGTCTTATAACGGCAGCCCACTTCATGTATCCAATGACTACTAATCATTCATGAACGTAAAAAAAAGTTTTATTAAAATTTGAATAATTAATCAAGGCTCGCACCGCGCTCATAACAGGGTGTTTCAAACTACATCATGCGTCATAATGAATAATGTTTTTTTTTTTATTATTCAAATGTTAATAAATATTTTTAGATACATGAAGTGGGCTGCCGTTGTAAGACGATTAAAATGCCACGGTGTATAATATCATTTTGGTTTATTTTGACTGTACAGCGGAAGTGTGACTGTACGTACGTAGTTTTAATTATTTTTGGGATAAAAAAAAAAAATACAGAAATCCGATTCAGTATACGATCCTGAACAAACTACTTTCATAATGTGAATTAATTCATTGACACTTTAAATACAACCTGACTTGGTTTCTTGGTGTGTTTTACACTGAAGATCAGCGCTGTACTGTGGGTCCCCCATAGCACAGCATCATGCTGATTGGAAGCCTTTTTGTCATGACGAGCAGCTGCCGACTATTTGTTTTTTAACTTCCGACGAAAAAGAGGGATGTGATAAGTTTGTAGTGTGTATCTGTTTGTCTGTCTGTGGCATGCAAAATAGCTTCTGATCGGATGAACCGATTTAAATTTAAGTGTAAATGAAATTCCTTTAGGCGCGTTGAGCAGTTTTTGGGTGAACAAAAATCAGAATCGGAATGATTTTGAAGTATATTGCTAATCCATTGCTTCACATGTTAGAAAAAAGTCTGAAATTAGTCTGCTCAACAACGTAAGTAACGCAATGAATGTTGTTGAACTGTCAAATTGAAACCGATTCCAACTGATTGTGTGTTACCCAATTAGCCCGCTGGTCATCGTCATCGAACGCTTTCCATGAGCTATAGGTATACTGTGTATGTGTACTTTTTGGGTGACCAAATATCATGGAACTCGCGTCATCGTCACTGACCGCTAGTTTTCACTTCTATCGGCAGTCCCCAAAGACTGCCCCGTTTTTTTTTGTTCGGATGGTAGCTTAATCGACAGTGTTCTTAGCTACGTTTCAAGAGAATCTGCTAAGCCGGTTGAAGATAATAATCTCTTTTCTAGTTGATGAACAGTTAAAGACAACTTCCACAGGGCTGATCGATTCGAAATTTGAAATCCTGTTAATGGGACATGTCAATGATATTACAAAAGTAATAACCTTGATCTGATGCGCAGGCATCACCAGGATCCTGCAGGACACGAGTACTAGAAATGTTTTATACCTTGATATGGCGTGTATACCTGTTTAATATTATTATTATTTATTATTTATCTTTATTAAAACAAGGTAAGTACAACTTATAAACTAAGCCCCACAAAACCGTAGTAGTGGTCTGACTGTGGGGTCGGTAAGCCTCTATCCATACACTCAATAAACTTTTACTTAAAACGAATTATTATTTATAGGTAAGTAGCACTTTAACATAATTCTAAATAATGTATTTTTAATTTATTCTTAAAACTATTTTTATTAATTTCACTACTTATGTCAGCTGGCAGACTGTTCAATAAATATGGTATTTGTTTTTTTAGGGTTCTGGCACCATAGTAATTAGTAACTCTTTGTGACCTACGACATTTACAAATCTATTGATTTTATCCACAGAACAGTAATGTGGGTATCTTTTTAGCTGCATAATATAAGGTGTGTAGGTATAAGCGGATAACTTGAATAATTTAATTATGGTAATATTGATGAGGTACGTCTAAGTTTGGGAAGGCTTGAATAAATTTTGTGGCCGATTTTGGTATATCTTTGTTACTGTGTGGGAACTTTCTGTTTTGGGTATATTGTTGTTTCTGCTATTTGAGTTGCTCGTGGCTAAGTAATAACAGCCGCATGGGTCGATCCATCAAGTTAAACTACGCTTAGCGGGGTTGGTTCGTGGGTGGGTGACCGTCTTTACATACTGAAACACCTCCGTGCCTCGGAAAGCACGTTAAGTCGTTGGTCCCGGCTGTCATTCGTAGATCTTTAACAGTCTTTCCGGGTCTTCAGAAGCCCGAAAGTCTGACAACCCGTCTTACCAAGGGGTATCGTATTACCCAGTTACAGGGTTGTGGAGGTCAGATAGGCAGTCGCGCCATGTAAAATACTGGTATTCAGCTGCATCCGGTTAGACTAGAAGCTGCCCCAACATAGTTGGCAAAGGCGACGCAGATTGATTGTTGTTTCTGCTATTAGCCTACCAAACCAAATGTGTTATAATGTAATATTTTCACGAATGATATCCGAACGACTGTGTTATCCATGCCTAAGCTGAGGGTCTACTCCGAAGCGCTAAACCGAAGTATCGGCCGAATGTTCGGCCGTTTTATAACTTCCACAGTTTCCATTTGTGACTTTGAGTCCATACCCGACTTCAAGTCACAGTTTTGACTTTGGCTTATCTCTTCGACTGTCTTTTTTTTTTTCGCCGTAGTCAGCTATAGTTAGCCGTAGATTAAAGATACGACCGAACATTCGGCCGATACTTTGGTGTAGTGCTTCGGAGTAGACCCCCTGGTAAAATGATCGCTGATTAACGAAGGTATTTTGAAAATAAATCGAGGCACCTAGCAAATCTTAATGGTTTTGGTCATTCTTTTGCTTAGTCACCATTGTAGTTCCTACCATAAAGGAGTTGCAGTGTGTAGCAGTCAGATACTCTTCCATAATCATTTTGATTGGCAGTTCAAGGTCAATGTCACAGTTGATAGTTGGTGTACTGTCAAATTTCTCCAAATGATTTTAAACCTTAAAATGTTGATGGTTAAGTTCAAATCGAATGAGAAAATTTGACAGTTTGTGGTATGTTGATGTGACTAAACATGGTACAAAATCACTTGACACTCAAACTCTAAGCATTTATTTCAATTAAACCATTTACAGGCAGTTTTGAACGGTCAAGGAGTCGGTCAGTTAGAAATGTGCAGCTAGTTGCCCATTACAAAGCGTAGTAGATACTTATGGAGAAGAACGGACAAGAAACTCCATGGACACTCTTTTAATTAGTTACATCTTTAATTTTGAATCTATAACTATATGTGAGGACAATGTATAAAAACTGGCCAAGTGCGAGTCGGACTCGCGCACGAAGGGTTCCGTACCATTATCTATAAAAATGGCAAAAAAATCACGTTTGTTGTATGGGAGCCCCCCTTAAATATTTGTTTTATTTTAATTACCTATTTATTTTTAAAGTGAATGTATAACTAAATATTTTGTGAATATTTCTGTTGCCGTTATCAATATTGAGCAAAAACGAGCAAAAAAAATCACGTTTGTTGTATGGGAGCCCCTTTAAATATTTATTTTATTCTATTTTTTAGTATTTTTTGTTATAGCGCCAACAGAAATACATCATCTGTGAAAATTTCAACTGTCCATCTATCACAGTTCATGAGATACAGCCTGGTGACAGACGGACAGACAGACAGACAGACGGCGCGGCGGAGCCTTAGTAATAGGGTTCCTGTTTTACCCTTTGGGTACGAAACCCTAAACAAGGACGTACACGTTAAAAGCGTCCAGAGTACAGCAAATAGACACAAAAAAATAAATAATTAAAATAAGCCGTAGCGGCTAAGAGATGACCAGTCGCAACTGACGGGACCCATTCACGCTTATGACGCTGGCACCATTCAGGTTCGTTCACTTCGCAAGATATTTGACTTTTCCGCATATAATTAAAACCTGCTATTAGAGTGTACGGAGCTCAAATGGTCAAAAACAAGAGGTCTAAAGTGAAAGTAATAAGTTCGAAAATCCAAAGGTGTACCGAACAGAAACATGTACAGAAAAAAAAAACCGGCCAAGTGCGAGTCGGACTCGCGCACGAAGGGTTCCGTACCATTATCTATAAAAACGGCAAAAAAATCACGTTTTTTGTATTAAATATTAATAATTAAAATAAAATAAAACAAATATTTAAGAGGGGCTCCTCTTAAATATTTGTTTTATTTTATTTTAATTATTTATTTTTAAAGTGAATGTATAACTAAATATTCTGGGAATATTTCAAGCGTCTACCTGTTGCCGTTATCAATATCGAGCAAAAACAAGCAAAAAAATCGCGTTTGTTGTATGCGAGCCCCCTTAAATATTTATTTAATTCTGTTTTTTAGTATTTGTTGTTATAGCGGCAACAGAAATACATCATCTATGGAAATTTTTACTGTCTAACTACGAGTATCACGGTTCATGAGATACAGCCTGGTGACAGACGGACAGACAGACAGACAGACAGACAAACAGACAGACACACGGACAGACAGACAGACAGACGGCGGAGCCTTAGTAATAGGGTTCCCGTTTTACCCTTTGGTTACGGAACCCTAAAAACTGTACGAAAATTCATCGATTTTTGTTAATATCTTTTGAACGGTTATGAGTTTGATTACGAAAATGAATAGGGCTCATCCGAAGGATGATAGAAAACTTAAAAAGAAGATTTAGATTAATCCATTGTGTGTGACGACCAGACAAGACACACTTCACAACGGTGCTTTCCGTTGGGAAGTGTGTCTCGTCTGGTCGAAACCGTAAGTTTTTAATTATATTTTTTGATATATATATCAAGGTATATCTAGCTTGTGGCTAAGTAATAACTGCTGCACGGGTCGTACGATCAGGTTAAGCTACGCTTGCCGCGGTTGGTCCGTGGATGGGTGACCATCTTTTCATACCAAGATTCCTCCGTACCTCGGAAATCACTTTAAGCCGTTGGTCCCGGCTGCCATTTGTAGATCTTTGACAGTTGTTACAGGTCGTCAGAAGCCCAAAAAGTCTGACAACCAGTCTTACCAAGTGATATCGTGTTACCCAGTAACTGGGTTGTGGAGGTCAGATAGGCAGTCGGTCCATGTAAAATACTGGTATACAGCTGCATCCGGTTAGACTGGAAGCCGACCCCAACATACTTGGGAAAAGGCTAAGCAGATGATGATCAAGATATATATTATATACTACAGACTGTACTTCGGTGAGTGTGCCCAAGAACTCCACGACCTCATTCCACCGGCCCCCTTCTATTATCGGACATCACTGCAGGTTACCATCCTGGTTTCCTGGTTGCTATTCCACCAATTCGCACTAAGCGTTTCCAAATGGCTTTCATAATGCGTACAGCAAAAAAGTGGAACTCTCTGCCTGCGTCTGTGTTTCCGAACGCATACAACCCTAATCTCTTCAAAGTGAGAGTGAACAGGCTTCTTCTGGGTCAGCTCACTCCATCGTCGACTTTGTCTCTGTCACCTCTGACCTAGACTAAGTTCAAGAGCAAACGCATCGCAAAAAAAAAATCTTATAATTTCAAGTCTCTAGTTCTTAAAACTTCCCTGCTAATATAAATTCCATGTATATTATTTAGAGTACAGGAAATTATCGAATTATCGAGAGCAGAGCACTCTCATGAAGCGTTGTTAAGCGTGTAAAAATATATTATAGGTACTACAAAGGAGGAATTTTGCTACTCTTCCACCAAATTCTCTTCTCTTTCCAGATAGAAATCTGTAACAAAAAGAGAGAGAGAAAAGTCTTTTTATTGCAGATTCCACACACAAGGCAAATCTTTTGTGGCTAGTCGGTATTTCGTCACCACACCATCATGTATAAACTATGTTAAAACAGTAAAACGGCCCGTAATCCTCAGATTAAGAGGTGTGGGTGTACGAAAGTGCTCACCCACAGCTGTTCTCCGGTTACAGTGTTATGGTTCCCACATCGAGAGGTTCATTCATGTTTGTGATTTCGGCTTTTGATTTAACATTTTCTTTATGTGCGTATTTTATTGTCAGACTTAAGGTTGACTGCATTATGACTTATGACATTTATGAAATACACAAAAATAACATCACGCCTGCTTTCCCCGAAGGGTTAGGCAGAGGTGTAAGTAGGTACTTGACTGTATTTTACTTCGACTGACTGTTTTATATTTTGGGATGTTTCTGCTAGAGTGTAAAATGCTACTGAAATATATTTATATCTAGAATTTAATAGATTTTAAGATACCTAAAAAGATTTGCTGGGCCACCACTCATGGTAATGACCGCAACTTACGAGTTGTAAGTCGTAGGTTCGAACCCTGACAGGTGCTTTACTTTGTGTAAATAATTTCATCACCACTGCTCTCTAAACGGCAATGTCCTAAAACCAAAAATTCGAAGACATGTGACATCAGCTACCAACTCCCATTGGGCCGCGTATGTCCCAGCAGTGGGGACATTATAGGCTGATTATCCTCTGTTCTGTCTAATTCACGGTGGTTTTCAATCTGTAATCTTTTGCTGATAATCACGAGATACTCTAAAATGAATGAGAAAACAAACAATCACGAAAACTTCACATAAAAACGGTGGTAATCGGTAATATCCATACGCAGATGGCTTGATGATTATAGTATGTTATAGGTACGGCCACAGGTGGCTAAAGCAGTCCAGCTTCTTCATACACTCCCTTTGTCGTAAAACACATAAAAGTTGGGACTAAGCGGTAGACAAAAGCTATAAACGTTTTACACTTATAGCTCCATTGAGACATTCTGTGCCTGAGGTTCATAGATCACATAAGTTTAAAACACCAGACTAGCCTCTAAGCCTAAGAAATATTTGCTGGAAAGAATGAATGGAATATTCGACCCGCAACTCAGAAGAACAAATTCCACCGCTGCGTCTTTTGGCCCTTCGAAACTTATCACAACAATAAAATCAGGTCCCAACACCCCCGAAGTTTTCTGAAAGTGTTTTCTTCAGAATATTGTCTTGGCCACTAAAAGGTTTCATTTAGTGAAAATGCCAGCTATTTAAGATGCCAAAACATTACTTGAACGTTCTCGCGGCACCATAGGAGACGTCTAATTAGGACTCCGAAGCGACTCGACGATTTCATTACAAATGTATGAAGCTGAAGGCAGGACGTGGCTTGCAAGCACACGATCTGTACAATGCTCCTTCCTTAGCAGAAAACGTCCATTCAAAGTAGATCCTTGCTACTCCTTTTGTTACTGCGTTACCCCGAACATTGCGTATTTGGGTAAGGGACGAGGGAGGTCATCTTAGCCTGGTTGATGGTCCCTACCTCTTTCCTGCACCGAATGGCAAAAAGTCGAACGTGTGGGACTGCAGACGAACCCGTTTCTCCATACAAGGTACTCCTCGACAAGTCGCTTCCCAACGCACCGGCTCACATAATATTGTTAGCAGACGCCGATAGCTTTTTATGTCGAATGCATTATTCGATACTCATTTAAAATTCTAACATACGCTTATAAAGAAAGCTTGCCATTTTCATGTGGTCCCCTGCTGACGGCGGTCGTTTCGATTTGAACTGACATTATAAGATAAACTAGTGAGGAATACATAGTAATATTTGAGTTGTTTTATTGCTTAAATATATTACGCAAATTCGGGGCCAGCTTCTTGCGCCCACGCTTCAAAAATCGCGGGGGCGATTCTCAGAGGCTTCGGCGCGTGCTCAAACGCGCGCGCGCACCGACTGACACACACGCGCCTACTAAAAAAAACAAAAAAAGTAACAAAAAAAATACGTCGGTTTCGAATTTCGAAAACAGTGACAGTGGGTTCCGAATTTTTATAATAGTTCGTTTGTTTTGGATAGTGCCGTTCCACGTTTGACCAAGTCACCCGATTTAGTTTATGAATGAAGTGTAATAGGAAGTTACGTCATGCATAGTGTTGTGCCTGCGCCTGCGCGTACGGTGGGCGATTCGTTGACAATGAATGCTCATTAGAGGGGAAAGGTGAGTGTAATGAACTAATGACTAACTCATTACTGTTAAGAAAATATTTGTATCCGCCTATGATGTTGCTGCTACTGACTCATTATCTGTTGGGCATGAGTTTATCTATGTAATTACCTACACAAAACTATTTGAATGTTTTTGTTTGTTTCGTTTTCTTGGAATCTGTTTTCCAGAACATTATTTTATTACTACGAGATCATTACAGCTAATTCTAATAATTGACACGTCCGTTATTAAGACTTCCCGGAAAATGGAGAAAATAGAACTGGAATTGTCTATCTGTCGATTTTAATGACCCTTGTTTACTATAGTATCTTGAATGGACGAAAATGGTATCTTTTCGTCATAGCAGAACATTTTTCTACCCACGCAAAGGATTTACCACAGCAGTAAATTGAATGTCTCGACTTAACGCTCATAATGTTTGTTTACCATTTGAATAATCACACTTAGGGCGGTATTCTCGCGAATGTTAACGACCTGCAGTGAGGTTTACTGTCCATTGATGGTCAGTTTTGGCTCTGATGGTAACTGTGCAGCGATGGATGATGAAATTAGCGAAAAGAGCGATTGTTTTTGTGATTTCGTGAATATGAATAATTAGGAATGTAATTAGCGGCTGCAGGCTACTGCGTTTAAAGATTAGTGTGTATGAGTGTGATTAGTGTGATTAGTGTGCTAAGATCTAATTCGTATTATACACGTTCAAAGAAAATGCTTACAGTTCGAAAAACACATTGTGATTTTTAACGTTACATACTAAATGCAGCGAAAAGTTCATAAATAGGTATATGATTTGAAAATCTTTATTAATTTATCCGCCAATCTGTCATCCAGGGGGTGATCGCCTTGTTCAGGTCCTTGGGTACGGGTTACAGTAACTAGGGACAATTTTCTGATGTATTTTTTGGTTCTTCTCACCGGAGTCGCGAAAATGAAGTTACTACATGATAGAATGCTTAAAATGCAATTAAAACAGCAACGATTTTAAACTAATATAAATCAACATTAACACCACATAAAAGAAAAAGTAATTATAATTCAAATTGCAAATGGTGTGAAATATTTACCATATCATATGCGTTTAATTCCAACGCGGTGTTGCCAAAATTAATAGTGGCATTTAATTCAATATTTTCGCGGCCAAAGCTGCGATAATTGTGAAAATGGGATTAGTTAATTTATTAAATGTTCTGGAAATAAAATATTTGTTTTAAGCCAGGTGTTAAATACTATTGGATTGACTATTTCATTTGGTAGGTAAGTATTTTTGTGTAGATACATAAATAAATTGTTAAATATATGTTATTTTATCTAAATAATATTGGAACGATTTGAAACCACGGATTGGTTATAGTTTCAAAGCTCTGAGCCGAATTAATATGTAATAACTATTTAAAACGAATGTTTTAAGAAATCAAAAGAAGATGTAAGTGTAACATTAAAAGTTACTTCTTTTTATCACAGAACCGCTAGGGAACAGGGCCTCAAGTCTGCTATTACAATAGTGTGAGAATGGTCGATCATTGATTTCATAATTGTTGATTTTGACAAGTTTGGTAATCTACTATTATAATGGCGTCATTATGACTTTCCAATGGTCGGCCGACTGACACTACATTGAAAGAAATTGCAAAGAAAATGATCGACCATTATGAATTTACCAGATTACGAACTTTTAGCAAAATGACAATGGCATGACAATGGGATCGTGTTGGAATGACTGAATTTATAAAAATAGCAGACTTGGGCCCCAGATACGAGTACTCTATACTCAGATTTTTATTTGTTAGACTAAAATTACATTAACTTGGTGTCGATATAAAAATAACCTAGTTAATAATCTAGTTACTGAGTGACTCTCACCACTGAATCATTATCTGCAGGAGTTCGCTGTTGTCATGTCTGTAATATTAAGTATTTATCGCGTTATTAAAAAAAAAAGTCGATTGCAGCTGCCATTTTGGTCTAGCAAATATAAAATATGGGTTCAGAGTTGAAATAGATCTTAGTAGATTTAATGTAAAAAACAAAAAAAAAAAAACAAGAACATAAAATTATAAATTATGAAAAATAAACTATAGGTAATTTATAGGTATATTTACTTATTATTCAAGGCTGACCTTTCTCCTTGCCAAAACATTCATGAAAAAAAAAACTTATACCAGTTTTTCGCGTTTAATAAAAACTTAATAATTTTCCGCAGATCCAATGATAAATGATTTATTTCGGTAAGTAGGTTTAAACAAACACCAAGTCAATCATACTTATTTTAAAAACAAGATGAGGTAGGCGTTTCCTATCTGACTACTCTGAGATGAAAGACCGAAACAAACTTAAGAGGTCACATTCTCTTTTAAAGTCTAAAAATAATCTTGGTCAGAACATGTGAAGATCATGTAGATTGGTCCCTGAAATGATCTTTTGATGAAAGACCCACACAGATTTAGGGGGACCTGTCGAGTCAGTGCAGTCTATAGTCGTGCAACTCAACATAAGGAACTCAACGATTCAACGAACAATTCCAAAGAAAGGACATTTGGGTAGGCCGCATAAATTTCTCAAATTACCAGACCATGATAAAAACTAACTGAGAAAAAAAACAAAAATAAAGAATGACCCACATAGTCTTCACATTTACAATAATTAAAACAATATAATTGTAAATGTTCATGTCATTGCAAGCCAAACGAGTATTCTAAATACTACCAAACACAGTCCCAACAATTTGCACAAAAGAAACCAGTGATCCAAATCGCATACCAACATACCAAAATTGTTCGCTCGCACACGTAGCGATTCTAAATCGTAACGATTCCTAAATCGTTCGATACATCCCATCACGATACCCACTTTAGTAAATCGCACGATTATATGGAAAATTACAATGTCACATCACGTCTGTAATCCCCGAAGGGTTAGGCAGAGGTGTAAACCCACATTTCAGTTTGGTGGTAACGGCCTCGACTTACGAGTTGTAAGTCGTAGGTTCGAACCAAGACAGGCGCTTTACTTTGTGTAAATTATTTCATCACCACTGCTCTCAAAACGGTGAAGGAAAACATCGTGAGGAAACCGGCATGTCCTATGAAACAAAAATTCGAAGACATGTGACATCTACTAACCCGTAATGGGCCTTTTTTTGTGTGGGAAATTATCAAATATCTTCTTCCACTCTGGGTGGAGCGGGAGGGAGTGTCAGACTTTTACTGACTAAAACCCACCCGTGTTTCTGCAGATGCCTGTGTGCCAGGGCCACGATATCCCTTTCGGACAGGCTCGTAACCCTGCGTGGTAGTATACGGCCCACTCCCTCTTACCGAGAGGAGGCCTGTGTCCTAGCAATGGGAACATTATAGGCGGAATATGGATGTATTGCCATTAACCGGGCACAAATCCAGACTCCGGGCTGCTACTGAGAAATTCTGTATAGGAAACCCAATAACCCCCTCGACTAGGGAGTCGTTTCCTGGACCCTATGTTCAGCAATAGCCTTATTGTGACCACTAGACCAACAAGCCAGTCAGCCAGTTTAGTAAATCGCACGATTATAAGGAAAAATTCAATGTTTTATGTTAAAAAGCCGCCAAGCAACTGGTTTAGTTACATATGGTACCCATTCTGAGTTGCCGTACACAGCGTGGGTGAAGATAATAGACCGCCGCTTGACATTTCGAAATGGTGTGCCCAGACTAAGATTATATTCTCATTTTAAAGGTAACTAAATAAAACAATATTGTGGTTGGTGTTTCAGTTTGTTAGGTTTGTGTCTGTGGGAAGCATAAAGACGGATCTTTAGAGAATGCTGATGTATTTAGTCTAGTAATTAATGCTGATGCTGCATAAAATTCTTTAAGGTAGATCAACCGTGGTAGCCCGTAATTTTCTTTCGTATTTAGGGGTTTGTACCCAAAGGGTAAAACGGGAACACTATTACTAAGGCTCCGCCGTCTGTCTGTCTGTCCGTCTGTCACCATCCTGTATCTCATGAACCGTGATAGTTAGACAGTTGAAATTTTCATAGATGATGTATTTCTGTTGCCGCTATAACAACAAATACTAAAAACCGAATAATATTAATATTTAAGGGGGATCACATACAACAAACGTGATTTTTTGCTCGTTTTTGCTCGATACTGATAACGGCAACACTTAGACGCTTGAAATATTCACAGAATATTTAGTTATATATATTCACATTAAAAATAAATAATTATTTAAAATAAAACAAATATTTAAGGGGGGCTCCCATACAACAAACGTGATTTTTTTGCCGTTCTTATAGATAATGGTACGGAACCCTTCGTGCGCGAGTCCAACTCGCACTTGGCCGGTTTTTTTGCAATTTGCAGGTCAGCGTCAGGTTGTATCTTGATCAAAATATGATTCGCGACCATAGCAAAAATGTATTTACAAAATTATAACCATTAAAATCGTTAATACATCTTTCTAAGTTAGATTTGTTCAATAAGAACTTTTCCAAAAGAGATTTGTTCAGGAACAAATCTCACTATAAACATTAGAAAATTTGCAGGCTACCACTGCAGATCCACCTTAAGTTAAATTCTCTAATTGAGGTAAACCTTTTTAAATCGATATCGGCGTTGTACAACTCTATAGTCCATATGAACTTATACTGTAAAGATTGTTTGTATGTAGTAATCTCTGGAACTACCTGTCAGAATTGAAAAATTCTTTTTGCATTTGATAGACCGATTCTTAAGGAAGGTTATAGGCTATTTAAGATATCATTACGACCTTTAGGATATGAGCAAAAATAAAAAAAGGCAGAAAGAACAGTGGGTCAGGGCGGTCGCAAAAGGTTATATACCGTCTTGCTAGCTCTAACAAAAAACAAATCCCTTACTTTGTGAATCGTCATTTCCTTTGGTACGCGTATCTACTACTCGTCATATTAAACTGGTCTTTTGAAAATACTGTCATAATTTGAAAACGCTTCTCAATTATTGAGCTCGTATGACAAACTGGTTATTATCTCGATTATCATGAATTGGAGAGTAGTACCTTCTCGATACATTCTACAGCGATCAGTAACCGGGAACATAGGAGTAATTTTATTGCGTAACACACTATCAGGGGCCCAAGTCTGCTATTTTTATAAATTCAGTCATTCCAACACGATCCCATTGTCATGCCATTGTAATTTTGCTAAAAGTTCGTAATCTGGTAAATTCATAATGGTCGATCATTTTCTTTGCAATTTCTTTCAATGTAGTGTCAGTTGCCGACCATTGGAAAGTCACAATGACGCCATTATAATAGTAGATTACCAAACTTGTCAAAATCAACAATTATGAAATCAATGATCGACCATTCTGACACTATTGTAATAGCAGACTTGTGGCCCAGTAGCAATGTGTTTCATTTTGACAGTTCAACAGCATTCATTGCGTTATTTACGTTGTTGAGCGGACACATTTTTCGAACATAATGAAGCAATGGATTAGCAATATTCTTCAAAATCATTCAGATTGTGTTTGATAGTACATTACGCAATTAGGGAGCAGTAGTGCTATTCTGTAAAAATGTCACCGTGAAAACTTAGTTGAAGTGAGCCGGCGCCCATTGACGGCACGGCATGCGGCATGACAAGGCATTTTTAGGCGACGAATAAAATTATAACTTGATTGTATGGCAATAAAGTTGACATTTCAATGTTAACGGTCGTAAGTACAAAAACAATACCGCGGTATGCTAACAGTCTATAAACATTGAAATGAAAAACATGTTCCCCAATACATTCCAACTGCAAATAAAGTTTTTACGCAAAATTTTGAGTGATTGACCATGCTATTTCAAGACCATAGGCTTCTTATAAGTTTTACTGTAATCTCGTAAAGAACTATTTTCTGTATTTTTTTCAAAATTTTCGGCTCATCCGTTTCTGAGATAAGAAACGGTAAGAATGGTAAATTTTTATCTATTTTCTTAAATAACTTTAAAAGTATTTATTTTAAAATTATTAAAAAAAAAATATCTGAAATCCACAACAACAAGCCCTTTCATTTGATAAGTGACACGGTACCAATTGCAAAACTTTTTTAAAATTTTCTAATTTGCCCGCCAAAAGTGGTCACTTTTGGGGGGCAAATTATATATTTTTTTCATAATTTTCATAATCAAAATTCATTTATTTACGTTACACGTCCGTGTTTGGGTCACAGAAATTCATAAGTGTACCAACTTTCAACTTAATCGGTCCAGTAGATTCGGAGTAAATCGGCTGTGACAGACGGACAGACAGACAGAGAGACACACGAGTGATCCTATAAGGGTTCCGTATTTTCCGTTTGAGGTACGGAACCATAAAAACGAACAACAATCATTTGAAATGTCAAATTAGTCTCTGGGTTTAAAAAAAAACTAGCTGTTGATCTACCAGGGATGCGGGTTTGACCGAAAGGGATACCGTAGCCCTGGCACACAGGCAACTGAAGGAACACGGGTGAGTTTTAGTCTGTAAAATTCTGACTCGCCCTCCCGCTCCGCCCAGAGCGAGAGAAGTTAAATGATAATATCCGACCCAAAAAAAAAAAGGAATTGATACTATTGATAGACCACCTATACATTTTTTATTTTTTTTCGCCCAAAGGGCAGGCTATATGTCTTTCGACCATACCGCCTCGTCTTCCTGCAGAATTTCTTACGTGGTAAGTTTAAAAAAATAATCTTTCGTTTTCTTCACCTTTATGTTTTCAAGGAGCAACGTAGGATGGTAGGATACCACTTACATATAGGTAACACCTATACAGGGTCAAATTAAATTAGCTAGCGAAACTCTGCAGACGTGATGGGTATCGACTATCGATACCAAAACACGATAAAATACAAAAGTTTGGGGTTAACGACAGCTGGTAGTGTTGTTACTTGTCGTATATCTATGAGTGGTGAAAATCTGTTTTCTTTTATTTTATCGTGTTTAGTATCGATACCAAACCCGTTTGTGAAGTTACCGATACTTGAACGACTGATATTTTAAGTGACGATACGAACTGCGGTAGATGATCCCACAAAAAAATCAAATTAATTTATTTTTTGTTTTATCATTGTTTAGATCGATACATACATATTTTGTGTCAATAAACTTATTTTTTTTGTATTTTTTATTTATATCATCACGTCTGCGGAGTTTCTCTAGCTAATTAACATAAAATAACATCACGCCTGTAATCCCCGAAGGGTAAGGCAGAGGTGTACCTATAGTACACCCACATTTCGCCAGTTATGTTAATATAGTTTGACCCTTTAAGTAACATCTGCCTCCCATCCCGCGGAGCTTGTAGGTGTAAAATAAGACAATTAGGTTATTATAATATCGTAGGCGACGGCAACCTGCCACAACCTACGTACAACCAATATTTAAATATAACAGGTTTATTTTGTAAGCGGTCTCGAGAGATTCTGATACGTTCAGACTTTTTGTACCGAATGTATGTTAAGACGCCGACAACAGCTAAACCGCGGTCAATGTTAGACTGCATACAAAAAAAAAGAGAAGCGCGATAACACAACGCTTGTGATTTATTGCAAAATATAGCAACTAGGCAACTAGGTTTCGCCCGCGGCTTCTCTAGAATTTGACAATCATTTCTGGTTGTACTCTGCTTTTTGAAATTTAAAGTGCTATTAAATACATCCCATAACATAATTCAATCATGATTTGAAAGACACGTGGCGCCATCTATTATCATAAGAACGTTATTGTTGTTTTCCTCGAGAACAGTACTTTTTTTCGAGATGAAAGGTACCCTATGTCCGTTTCTGTACACCTGGGGCCCAAGTCTGCTATTTTTATAAATTCAGTCATTCCAACACGATCCCATTGTCATGCCATTGTCATTTTGCTAAAAGTTCGTAATCTGGTAAATACATAATGGTCGATCATTTTCTTTGCAATTTCTTTCAATGTAGTGTCAGTGGCCGACCATTGGAAAGTCATAATGACGCCATTATAATAGTAGATTACCAAACTTGTCAAAATCAACAATTATGAAATCAATGATCGACCATTCTGACACTTTTGTAATAGCAGACTTGAGGCCCTGACAACGTATATGCAAAATATCAGGATGATCGGACAAACAAACTTACTTTCGCATTTATAATATTACAAATTATCTATTTACTTACTCAAAAACGAGTTGAGTAATCGAAAATAAAAAACAACCAAGTTCTGCATACAACGTTCGACGTTCTTGTTATTAATTAAATACCAACCGTATGTTGATATTTAATACAGATATTTTGGATTGAAACTCTAGGCTTAGTTTACCGTTAATTTGTATCAAGATTATTTTTTCTAAAAATTGGCCCAACACGCGACTCGCGTGATGTGCTCATAGTGCATTGTACGTAGTGGATATCTCGGGAACAGACTACCGGGATAAAAATAATCCTATATCCTAACCCAGGACCCATGTTCCAAATTTCATCCATATCCGTTCACCCGTTTTAGTACACAAATTTCAAACCTGGACATAGTGCACAAAATAACAGAAAAGTGTTCAGAAATTTCAAAGAAAGATAATAATAATGTTACAACGCACACTGGTCCCGAATGATAAAAAAGTGGACATTAAGAAATTTTTGACAGAAGGTCAACGGATTCGGCTGATTTTTTTTTTGTAGACAGCTGATGCAATTACAAATCACTTTTATAGATTGAGTTTTTGCCAAATAAGCCGTATTTTCAGAGAAAAAAAATATTGAAATATTTTTTGTATGAAAGAAATCCTAATTTTGTCTTTATCTTCCAAGATTCAAACGTATTCAAAATAAAACTTAGCGCAGCTTGTAGAGGTGCTAATTGCTCACCACTTTGTCATAGGCACTCTTCTGCGATTTTGTGCTCCTTTTGAGTTACAGGCACTTTAAATATTTTTTGTATAAAAAAAATCTAATTTTGTCTTTATCTTCCAAGATTCAAACGTATTCAAAATAAAACTTAGCGCAGCTTGTAGAAGGGCTAATTGCTCACCACTTTGTCATAGACACTCTTCTGCGATTTTGTGCTCCTTTTGAGTTACAGGCACTTTAAATATTTTTTGTATAAAAAAATTCTAATTTTGTCTTTATCTTCCAAGATTCAAACGTATTCAAAATAAAACTTAGCGCAGCTTGTAGAAGGGCTAATTGCTCACCACTTTGTCATAGACACTCTTCTGCGATTTTGTGCTCCTTTTGAGTTACATGCACTTTAAATATTTTTTGTATGAAAAAATCCTAATTTTGTCTTCATCTTCCAAGATTCAAACGTATTCAAAATAAAACTTAGCGCAGCTTGTAGAGGGGTTAATTGTTCATCACTTTGCCATAGACACTCAATTGCGATTTTGTGCTCCTTTTCAGTTACAGGCACTTTAAATTTTTCGTTGTCGGATGAGCTTTACTAGTTTTTTGTAGACAGCTGATACAATTACAAGTAACTTTTAAAGATGTATTTTTTGTTAAATAAGCCGTATTTTCAGAGTTAAAAAATTAATTCAGGCGGATTAGAAATAATCTTGTTAAAGATAGACTAAGATGTAATAACATTTTCTTCATTAATAAGTAACTCTTATAAATGTCTTTCTATTAAAAAAAGTCTTATTTTAAATATATCAAATAAACAACTTGGATATCTCAAAACGTGTACAGACATGTTCAGGTACAGGTAATTTATTGTGTGACTCATATTCAGATTATAAGCATTTTTTGGTAATGAGTCATTGCTTAATTAGCCGATTACTTACAATTTGGGCTATATTTGGTCATCTAACGCTAGTGAATGCGTCGGAAACGCTGAATGATAAAAAGGTATAAATTGCAATTAAAACTTTTCCTTCGTACTTTAACGGGCTTAGGACCGTCAAAATACAAACCTATATAATAATATAGGTTGAATACGTTTGAATCTTGGAAGATAAAGACAAAATTAGGATTTTTTCATACAAAAAATATTTAAAGTGCATGTAACTCAAAAGGAGCACAAAATCGCAGAAGAGTGTCTATGACAAAGTGGTGAGCAATTAGCCCTTCTACAAGCTGCGCTAAGTTTTATTTTGAATACGTTTGAATCTTGGAAGATAAAGACAAAATTAGAATTTTTTTATACAAAAAATATTTAAAGTGCCTGTAACTCAAAAGGAGCACAAAATCGCAGAAGAGTGTCTATGACAAAGTGGTGAGCAATTAGCCCTTCTACAAGCTGCGCTAAGTTTTATTTTGAATACGTTTGAATCTTGGAAGATAAAGACAAAATTAGAATTTTTTTATACAAAAAATATTTAAAGTGCCTGTAACTCAAAAGGAGCACAAAATCGCAGAAGAGTGTCTATGACAAAGTGGTGAGCAATTAGCACCTCTACAAGCTGCGCTAAGTTTTATTTTGAATACGTTTGAATCTTGGAAGATAAAGACAAAATTAGGATTTCTTTCATACAAAAAATATTTCAATATTTTTTTTCTCTGAAAATACGGCTTATTTGGCAAAAACTCAATCTATAAAAGTGATTTGTAATTGCATCAGCTGTCTACAAAAAAAAAATCAGCCGAATCCGTTGACCTTCTGTCAAAAATTTCTTAATGTCCACTTTTTTATCATTCGGGACCAGTGTGCAACGCCATAATCACGCACGAGCGTTTGTATGAAAAGCATGGTTGGCCGCTCTTAAGCCGCTTCCCCCAAGCGCTGCTTCTGAAAATGCTTGAGTTGACAGCTTAGTGGACACAACACCAACCTAATAACCGAAATGATATTCAATACCCACAGTGTCAAACCATCAGCAACAATAAACATTCCCGAGCCAACTCCACAAACTCCCATTGACAATGTACCTTTAGTACATGCATGTGCACAGCAACCATGAACAGTATACAATTATGTATAAGTTGACAAACTTGGTCGAAGCTAACTAAACTCCGAATAACTTGGACTTTGATATATTATGAAGATTGTTCGCCTGTGAACGAGAAGTTAGGGGCACAACAACATAGGTTGAGGGTGATGCGATGTTTAAACGATAGTTACTGGGTAATGGGTAATGCATATTATCCTAAAGTGAGTTTATTTGTTTGCTACGCTTTCACGCTAAAACGGCTGAACGGATTTGGATGAAATTTGGCACATGGGTAGACCACGACCTGGATTAGGACATAGAATACTTTTTATCCTGATATTCCCACGGGATCGTGACTTATGCGGGTGACCGTTACGAACGTTGCCCCACACTTGGAATTTCTCCTGTATCGTGGGTGAATTTACAAACATTTAAACTCACATACACAAACAGCCAGACCCGGAACAACTACTTGTAGGTCATACAAATATTTGTTCCGTGCGGGAATCGAACCGCGACACGCAGCGCAGCAGTCAATCGCTTAACCACTGCGCCAACCGTGTTCACCGTGTCAACTAGTTATTAAATGCTATAATAATTTTTGTAATTGTCTAATCTTGATAACTATTTATGTCCTATACTTTAATTAGAATAACAATTTATTTTTATTTTTATATTGGTGTTAGTTTTAATTTTGTTTATTATAATTTTAGTTGTATCAAGGGGGTCTACTCCGAAGATAAGTCCGAAGTATCGGCCGAATGTTCGGCCGTTTCCTGACTACGGCTGCCAATGGTTACTTACGGCAAAAGAAAAAAAAAGTGACGGTCAAAGAGATAACTCAAAGTCAAAAACGTGACTTGAAGCCGGGTATGGATTCAAAGTTAAATAAGGAAACTTTGGAAGTCAAGAAACGGCCGAACATTCGGCCGATACTTCGGATTATCGCTTCAGAGTAGGCCCCTGTTGCTGTGCCTTTACAGGGTCCATGTTTTTGTACCTAGCTATAAGTGTGTAATGTAAATAGTACTCAAGATTTGCCATTGCCGTTGTTCAGAAGGGTATTGTTCAGAGTGTTATTAGAAAAAAACTATTACAGTGTTCAAGAATACTTGGAGGATAAATCATTAATAATATAATAAGTAATAAAAATAGCCTTTAATCCATGACATGCAAAAACTAAATATTTCATTATTTATAATTATTATTATTACTATAATACAATCTAAATCGATATTAATTAACTATTATTCATATTTTATTCTCTAATCCATTATTATTCATAATTATATAGGTTAATATGTTTTTGTATACATATAAATAAATATTTGTACGCCATACTATGGCACCACTATAGTAACATGCTGGAACCACTATAGTAACATGCTGAAACCACTATAGTAACATGCTGGAACCACTATAGTAACATGCTGAAACCACTATAGTAACATGCTGGAACCACTATAGTAACATGCTGGAACCACTATAGTAACATGCTGGAACCACTATAGTAACATGCTGAAACCACTATAGTAACATGCTGGAACCACTATAGTAACATGCTGGAACCACTATAGTAACATGCTGGAACCACTATAGTAACATGCTGGAGCCACTATAGTAACATGCTGGAACCACTATAGTAACATCTATTGTACCATAACCTAACAAATAAACATTTTTGATTTTGATTTTTTAAGCCTTCTGTAACATCCTTCTATAGTATGGAATGCAATAAATGAAATGATATACATAATCTCACGCCTACAATCCCCGAAGGGGTAAGCAGTTGTGTTATCCGTTTACAAGAGTCTGTACACAGTTTCGCTCATTACTAACGTATGTTACATTATATTAGCCAAAAACATAATCAAAACAACAGCCCATTTCCTAACTTCCTGTAAGAGGCAAAACACCAATATTTTACAACCATGTACCCCGCATTATAATAGAGTTTCATTACACTATAACTGTTGTACTAATAATTAACGGCATGATTATCCGCAAAAGCTTTTAAGCATGAACACCATTATTCTGGCAGTTCATACATGCATACCGTGTGTTGTGTTGGTACAGAGTAGGCGGGGACAGAGGCAGCATAATATTTATTAAGTAAAATATTTTTACCTAAAAAAAAGAAGACATGTGACATAGATCTACCAACCCGCACTGGGCCTGCGTGGTGGATTACGGCCTCACAGAGAAAGTCAAAGTCAAATTGTTTATTTCAAATAGGCACATGAAATACGAGTAGAGGCACTTTTGAACGTCAACATTTACAAAAAAATAGAATTGATTCTAGTTGCCCCTTCCAAAAGGTAGTTTCGTATGGAGAAGAATGGGAAAGAAACTCAACCCCTACTCCCTACTCCCTCTCTATTACTCTTTAAAAAAAAGTTTCCCAATATTCTGTTTAAGGGGGATGCGCTAAGGTAGCCCGCGAAATTCAAATTTTATTATGTTTTTTTGCAATTTGCAGGTCAGTAACAGGTTGTATGTTGATCTAAATATAATTCTGTAAAACCAAATTTGTTGTGGCCGCGAATCATATTTAGATCAACATACAACCTATTACTGCTCTGCAAATTGCAAAAAGCGTAAGTAAATTTGAATTTCGCGGGCTACCTTAGCGCATCCCCGATAATTATATGTGAGGACGATGCATCTAGAATAAAATTACTATACCACAAAAGTTAAAAAAAATAAAATAAGCAATGACAGATCATTTATTTATGAGATAGATACATGGTGCTCACGTATTCACAAACATCGTACAAGTGTGTTTTCCTAAAAAAAAAAAAAATATAACTCTGTGTGTGAGTAAAGGCAAGTGAGAGGAGGCCTGTGTTCCAGTGGGTATGTACGTTATATTCTGATTATGATGAAAATATTTTTGACGTGTAACATCTTTTTTGATTTGCCTGGTGACCTGTAATACAGGTTTTTGAAGTAAAACTTCTTTAGGCACGCTTGCCTTGGGGAGTAAGCTGGTGAATGCGTGACGAGAGCGTTACGGAAGCGAGCGAACGAAATTTGAGAGGGAGATATAAGTTAGTGAAGATAGAAAGAGAGAGAGTTACGTTTCGTATATTACTGTAGGGGCAAGAGAGAGAAGTGCAACCCCCCTTTTTTTAACCGACTTCTAAAAAAGGAGGAGGTTCTCAATTCGGATGCTTGTTTTTTTTATGTTTGTTCGCGCATAACTCCGTCGCTTGCCAACCGATTTAAAAATTACTTTTTTGTTGGAAAGGGTATACTTTCCAAATGGTCCGTAGAAAATTTTATCGAAATCGGACAACCGGTTTTTGAAAAATCAACAAAAATCTAATAATGTATCTACATTGTCTACATTAACGATCTTTTCGTTTACACTGCATTGCGTTTTTTGTTCGCACATAACTCCGTCATTTACGAACCGATTTGGAAAATTCGTTTTCGGCACTAAAAAGTGAAAAATAAAAAACTTTTTACAAAAAGAAATATAACCGACTTAAAACACTACAAAGTGAAAAAAATTAAAATTATTTTTCACTTTGTAGTGTTTTAAGTCGGTTATATTTCTTTTTGTAAAAAGTTTTTTTATTTCTCTCTTTCTCTCATTGCCAGTTGCGTTTCGTACTTATATCTAAGACACAGTGCAGGGGCCCAAGTCTGCTATTTTTATAAATTCAGTCATTCCAACACGATCCCATTGTCATGCCATTGTCATTTTGCTAAAAGTTCGTAATCTGGTAAATTCATAATGGTCGATCATTTTCTTTGCAATTTCTTTCAATGTAGTGTCAGTGGCCGACCATTGGAAAGTCATAATGACGCCATTATAATAGTAGATTACCAAACTTGTCAAAATCAACAATTATGAAATCAATGATCGACCATTCTGACAATATTGTAATAGCAGACTTGAGGCCCAGGCCTATTGTTGTAAGTCACTAAGTATAATTAGTATTACTATTTGTAAGTTTTACTTCAGTCGGGTGGTCTAAAGCACACTCGTTTTTCCAAACCCTACTTCAGGCACCAGCTCTCACAAGGTGAATTTTTATAGTTCAAAACTGCTAAGTGCTACAAAAAAGAGAGAAAAGAAATAAACTTATCATTATACCTTTCCTCTCGCTTTCTGTGTGAGTGATTTTGTGAAAAGGGACGGAAGTGTGTAACAGGAAGTGACTGCTTGAGCATGGAACAAGTAAGTACTTTTTATTAGCATGGAATTAGTAAGTACTTTATAATATCATGGATTAGTGTACTCATGGAATTAGTAAGTACTATATTATAGATTTTAAGTAGAAGGGGTCATTTCTGTTGCTGCTCAATTGCTTATTACCAAGGTAAGTTGTCAGACTGATGTTACACATCGTATGCGACTACTGTATAACTCAATCGTTTTTTTTTAAATATTGGTTTAGTTTATTTCGTTATGAGAGAGCTTTATGTACTTTTTTCTCTGACACTTCCTAGAAAATGCTAACAATAAAAATGAAACGTAAAAATAAAAAGTTCCTTTGAAAATTCTTTATCCGTTCATTACAAAATTTCTTTGGGACCCTGAAGTACCAATACCAACTCTTACCCACTTCAATATTCTCCTTAACACACACATAGAAGGAACCTCTCTAGTAGTCTTGTTATATTTAAGGAAAATGATTAGTATAAGGTAGCCTATAAATTTATTTTTTCGACATTTTAGAAGTAATAACATTATCATTATGTGTACCTAGTATTTAGTAGCTTTCTTTAAGTCAACATGATATTTTAGAAGTAATAACATTGCCATTATATGTACCTAGTATTTAGTAGCTTTCTTTAAGTCAACATGATATTTTAGAAGTAATAACATTGCCATTATGTGTACCTAGTATTTAGTAGCTTTCTTTAAGTCAACATGACATTTTAGAAGTAATAACATTGCCATTATGTGTACCTAGTATTTAGTAGCTTTCTTTAAGTCAACATGATATTTTAGAAGTAATAACATTGCCATTATGTGTACCTAGTATTTAGTAGCTTTCTTTAAGTCAACATGACATTTTAGAAGTAATAACATTGCCATTATGTGTACCTAGTATTTAGTAGCTTTCTTTAAGTCAACATGATATTTTAGAAGTAATAACATTGCCATTATGTGTACCTAGTATTTAGTAGCTTTCTTTAAGTCAACATGATATTTTAGAAGTAATAACATTGCCATTATGTGTACCTAGTATTTAGTAGCTTTCTTTAAGTCAACATGACATTTTAGAAGTAATAACATTGCCATTATGTGTACCTAGTATTTAGTAGCTTTCTTTAAGTCAACATGATATTTTAGAAGTAATAACATTGCCATTATGTGTACCTAGTATTTAGTAGCTTTCTTTAAGTCAACACGATATTTTAGAAGTAATAACATTGCCATTATGTGTACCTAGTATTTAGTAGCTTTCTTTAAGTCAACATGACATTTTAGAAGTAATAACATTGCCATTATGTGTACCTAGTATTTAGTAGCTTTCTTTAAGTCAACATGATATTTCATCTTTTACTACGTCTTTGGGCGTATAAATGTAAAATGAAGGAAACTTTATTATCTTTCAAGTAAATGTACTTATTAACTTCTGCTGTACACGGCACTCTGCTAGCGACGACTGTACGTTACTTATATACCTATAATTTATTCTACAGAAGACAAACATTATTTAAGAGTTCTACTGTAACTCGGTTCCAACCTCGTCTTGTAACGTTTCTCAAGTTAATTTATCAAGATGAAAAATATGTACATTCTCCTAAGGCAGTAACCGGGTTATCTTTCTGCCAAATACCATCAAAAACAGGACTAGTTTTTATTTGTACAAATACGCCATAAGAAGCGAGAGCTTTCTTGTGTGAATGAAAATTAGCTTTTCCTATTTATTCACATACATACATAAACTCGCGCCTTCTTCCCATGGGGGAAGGCAGAAACTATAGAACGCAAACTGCTGCGCTCCTTACATACTCCTTTTGCTTCGTTAACGTTCATACATCTGTACCCCAAGTGTAAGTTTTCAAGAGAGTAAACATAACTATTTCGTGTGCGTTAAAATTTGACCGATAGATCATAACGCTAAGAATATAAGGTTGAGAATAAAAATCTTAACGCAAACGCGCTAGTTACATTAACTTTCTTGCAAACTTACACTTGGGTACTGGTCATACACGCACGCCGCCTTGCGAGCACCTACTACGCACCTGACCTTTCTGAAGAACATCACCAATTCGGTATGTAAAGTAAAAATTAACCTATGCCGATTCCAAAACCATTTCGAGGTTTTAAGCTTCTAAGACTTATTTTTCTATTAATAGGTCTTAAAATTATAAGATCGTATTTATTTTCACAAAAATACTTAATATCACTTGACTTTTATTTGACCTCTAAATGTCATCCAAAGTAGCCTGAATTGGGAACTTTCAGTGCCTCTTGTAATTAAATAATTAAGTTGTTCTGTATGTGTCAAGTGTCAATGTCAACGACAAATTTACATGAATCACGTAATATTATTCTATTCAGATAGGTAAATAGTGTAGTTTTTCACCAGCGGCCGACTTGAATCACATCGATGTATCGGCGCAGGAAAACTTAACTTACGTTTAAATGATCTTCACAATAAACCAAACGCCACCCAGACTTGTACTCAACATTTACTTCCTCGCACCATTTCTTTTTTAAGGTTTCTTTTACTAACAATCAATTTGTGTCGGCTATTTGTTGTGGTGTTTACTTTGATCCATTCATTTTATTAATAAGCTATAACTTTAAACTAAAGGTACGGAAATCGCTAAACTATGAAATGTAAACAAATTAACTTTCAAATTTGACAGTTTTACTTTACTAAATTTTGGTTTTAAATAAGTGTGAAACGTGGCAAAGATCCTAAGCTATTCAGGCTACTTTAGAAATCAGTACGAACAATACTTTAAAAAAATATATTAAAATAACTACAGCTTGTAAAAACAAAAAGATTAAATTATGTGTTTCAAATACTCTTATCTTTCAAATAAAAATATAAAAAACATACCTGAGAAATGCTTTACATACCGAATTAGGTCACTATAATGTCCTTCTAGTGCGTCCCCACTCACCTCTGCTTTTTAAATATTTTTGTGTTGATAATATTTAAATCAGGTGACCCATAGCGGCATAGGGTTAACCAATCAGCTGTTCTGCGGTTTCCAATTTATTTGACAGCTGTTGACACTTTGACAGTGTTTTGCGTTTTATTGCTGTCAGAGCAAAAGTCAATCAAAATATGTAAGTATTTCTAATCATTTGCAACTTAATTATAAGTAATTACAAATGCGCGAATGGCATGCCATGGAAAACGCATAATGTTTTAATTATTATAATACTTACATCTTGCAAATCTTCTAAACAAAACATATAATGAAGACAATTTTTTTTTTTTTATAAACATTGCCCCACACTAGGAATTTCTCCTGTGTCGTGGGTTACAAACATTTAAACTCACATACACAAACAGCCAGACCCGGAACAACTACTTGTAGGTCATACAAATATTTGTTCCGTGCGGGAATCGAACCCGCGACACGCAGCGCAGCAGTCTATCGCTTAACCGCTGCGCCAACCGTGCCGTCAATCATAAATGTTAAATTCTCTGCATAAAATTTAATTTTCAAAAATCTGGTCCTCCGAGCCGCAAAAAAATTTTCATCAAAGATTATCTAATAATAAAAAAACGGGCGAGTCTTACAGCGGCAGCGGGACGAGCACGGGCGTACCAAGACGTGTGTGACAAGACATGATAAATTATTTCATGTCAATTTGTACTAGCATTTTATGACAAAACAGTTTTATCGCACAAATTCTGATAAAATGTGTGACTGTCTAGATAGGTGTAGATATTGACATTGCCCATGTCACATTAGGCCGTACTCGCCCCGCAGTAGTCGCAAATGATGTAACAACATAAATGACATCTCACCTCCCCTCTACTAATAATTTAAGTAGTGAGTCTTAGGTACTGATTCCATGAGTACACTAATTCCATACTATTAAAAAGTACTTACTTATTCCATGCTCAAGCTGTCACTTCCTGTTACACACTTCCGTCCCTTTTCACGAAATCACTCCCACAGAGAGCGAGAAGAAAGATGGTACACATCCAAGAATCCACTTTTTCCGTGAGTTTATTAAACAGCTTAAAAAGCAACCTACAATAACTAAGTACCTAGCACGTAACCTGTTAACAGTAAGTGCTGGCTAAAGCCTGGCCACGCGCCATTACAAGTATAAACATTGCGGAGTTTATCTTGCGTTGCATCCAATCAACGCCGGCCCTGGGGACGCGAAAATATTATAATAGTGAACCTATTGAAGATAGTGCTGACACGCTTTGTCGGGTGACGGCGGGATTTTGTGCGGGATTTCATGTTTTACGGGACTAAGGGAAAAAATTGAGTTCATTATTTTTCGTGCAGTTTAAACCAAAATTGTACTTCGAGGTAAAAGGAAAGTTTTGTTTTGATGGTTCAGAGTTCAACTGTGAATGTGGTTATTGGGGTACCCGCCGTTTATTTTTATGTTATATCGAATTTCAGCACGCCTACAACGATTCGCCGAAGTAATGTTTGGCGAAGGAATATTTTACCTAATTTGTTGTACCTAGAACTGAGTAACACTGACAAAATAAAATAGGAAATTGAAGTAACATATAGGGCATCGTTCCAATGTGGCTAATCACTTTATCATCCATTAGATACCACTATTTTGACGTGACAACGTCTTATAATTCGATGGAGCCGGCTGCACGCACGAAAAAACATGACTCATGCGGCGTTATCTCGCTTTGAGGCGTTCCATTTAAGGCTTGAAGTGCAAGCGAGAGCGCGGAACGAGCGACAAAGAGGCACAATCGGCCTCCGCGTTCGGCATCGTTCGACATCTGTCTCTCTACTACTTGAGTGAGCGATGCGTCCGCGTGGACAGCTGCTATACAATAATACATTTACATGTTTTCATCAAGTATGAAGTGCAGTGAAAAGTGAATGTGGTGTCAATTGTTTATAGCAACGATAATTGCGGCGATTCTTATGACGTTGTCACGTTCAACTATCGTCAGTAAACCGACTTTACAGACAACCGATTTTTTTAGAAGATGATTGCAACAGTCATGATCAATCTATGTTGACGTTCAGAATTGCCTATTTGAAATAAATATTTGACTATGACTTTGAATGATTTTCTTCTTCCTAAAAATGATTTCGGCAACATAATTTAACGTTTTATTTGTAAATTGTAAGTTTCTAGCGATTAAACTAATAGTTATTTCACATGGGACTTAATACCATTAATGACAAACTTTGTTAGTGGGAATTAGCATACAGACAGCACCCTTTTGTTTAAATTCAAGTAAATCTTTGACCTAAGTTCGCTGTACAAGGATTCGTGGTATATAAAAGCAGAGGTTAATTTTTCATATATAATTTATTTATCTTTAACATCCAAGCCGTCTGTCCTTCTAAATATCTAGACAGTAATTAGTTAATTAAAAGTTTCGCTTCTCCGAGCACTAAATACTAGACCACTTGAGTCCCGGATCCCGCATCCCGTGCTGCCCCTCTCTATCGGCGGTCCATTGTTCCCTAGAACAGGGGCGCGCAAAAACAATGGTATATGTATGTGATCATATAATGTCCTATGACCGCGGAGAGTCTTTGTTCATTATAGTAACTTTGTTGTCGGCTCATAGCTTTTTCTATAGCCTGAATATTGGTTTAGTAGGTTGGTTATTGAGCTTGTTTTTGCGGGAATAATTAGGTTGATTTACGTATTATTGGGTTAATGTTGACTATGTTATGAAAAATAATTATTGTAATAGAGGGTGATGTGTAACGTTATTGGTCTTTTTGTACATAATCAATTTAATCTAAGATACGCAGATATACCAGCCTTATTAAGTTAGTTCACCTAGTTAAGTTGCTATGAGTAGTTTAAATGTATTTTTTTTTGAGAATTTTACTGAAAAGTAGATTCTCAATAATAGGTATCTATTTAGATTGAGAAAAGAAAAGAAAAAATAAAAGAAAAGAGAGAAAAGAAAGCAGAAAAATATTTTTGCGGTCGCTAATATTTTCATTTATTATATTTCCTTATATCACATCACATCACACGTAATACTAATATTATATAAGCGAAAGTTTGTGTGTGTGTGTGTGTATGTTTGTTACTTCTTCACGCTTAAACGGCTGGACCAATTTTGATAAAATTTTGTATTGAGGTAGCTGACACCCTTGATTAAGACATAGGCTACTTTTTATCCCGATATTCCCACGGGATCGAGACTTACGCGGGTGAAGCCGCGGGGCGCAGCTAGTTACATAATAAAATAATCTCTTAAAATATGAAAAATTATGTTACAAAAGCATGAAATATAAAGGCGTTTATAATACATTATAATAATCTCTACGCGGTACGGCATTTCATACAAACTTTCAAGCCCTTATTTTTCGAAATGACTGAACCGATTTTAATGAAACTTCATACGCATAAGCAGGACATAAAGGTCTAAAAAGTTAGTACGGAACATTTTCGAAATGTCTTATGTAAAAGCAGATAGATAACTGGAAATCTCTGTTTCTGTGGAAAATTTTAAATCGGTCTAATTAGGCTGTAACACTATTTTTCGAAAATGTTCTTACTTATCTTTTTAGAACTTTCTATCTAGCATATGCGTATGAAGTTTCATTAAAATCGGTTCAGTCATTTCGACAAACACGGGCTTGAAAGTTTGTATGAAATGCCGTACCGCGTATACGCTCTTAAAATATGAAAATTATGTTAAAAATGGCTTGAAATACAGAGGCGTATACTAACAAGTTCTGTATATTTCAGTTGCAAGCTTACAACGTTTACTCAAGCAGTCAATCTACATTTCCTGCTTTTCATTAACACCTTTCCTTCGCTCGTTTCCTAACCAGATTTATGTAAAGCACCTAACACTATCTCATTCAACAATAGAAACAATTTGCGTAGATCTAAGGAATGTCGTCCACATCCCACATAACACTGCGATTTTACTAGTTAGCGGTGTAGCGAGATTGGCTTATTGTAGTCTCAAGGCAACCGCTTTGTACAGTAGGCGATGGAGATTGCTGTTCAGTTGTTGAACTACACCTGCACCCTAATTGCTTAACCATGTTTCGATCATAAATCTGAGGGGTTTTGAAGGAAATTCGTAATCCATTGCTTCACATAGGTTTCAATAATTTGTCTGTTTCACAACGTAAATAACGTAATGAACGTGGCTGAACTGTCAAAATGAAAGGCGTTGCGATCGATTGTCATTTTATGTGTGTTACATAACTACCCCGCGGCTTTGTTTAGCTGTAGGAGTGCTGTGCTCATTTCACGTCTAATACTATTTGCCAACCCCAATTCATTTTGTACTTGTACTTCAGGATCTGGGGATTTCATACTCTTGTTAATTTCCAGCTGTAACTTTTCCTTTAATGTCAATTGGGGTTGGGAGGTTTCTGACCTTAGCTCATCATCTGTTTGTGATCCTGACCTTGCTTCTTCTTCCGTGTAATCTCGACTATTAAGTCTTTTAACAATACTCTTTATTTGCTTCCTCACTAAAGCCTGTGTCGGAACTGGAAATAAGTCGTGCCATTCCAAATCCGATAATAACTGATTTTCAACATCCATTCGTGGATTTTGTAAATAATTTAACACGCCAGTTAAATCATCACTTCGTCGTTGCTTTATACGTTCCACTAAGGATGTTTTAATTTTTTTGGCAAGTGCTGAGTTTTTGCTAGGCAGTTGTTTTATAAGAAATTTCAAAGCGGCATCAGCTGTGCATAAATTAGCATCTCGCCGACAGATTGCTTCTACTGTCAATTTAATTGGGGTCAGCAAATCAACAATTTTATTAACCAATTCAAAATCAACATCTTCTAAACGAATTGGATGATTGAGATCTATAAGAGCTTTTTGAATGCATGCTTTTAAAAGATAAAATCGCTCCAGCATCGTTAAAAGACTATTCCACCTGGTTTTACAGTCCAAAAGAAGTGACAACTCTTTTCCATGTTCAATTTTCACATATTTTTGAAGTACTGTTTCATTTTTCAATGGAGATCTTTTGAAATACGCTACAACTTTGCGGATTTTCTTTATCAGCTCATTAATATTTTCATATTGTGTTAACTCTGGTACGTATTCTGGCGCAAGATCATTTTGTGACATTACGATTAAACCTGATTCTGGACAGTCTAAGTCTTCTAAATGGTGTTCATCATCGCTGTCGTCCATATAATCAACAGTCACAGCTGGTTCATTTATAGTATCATCTGAGGTAGGGCTATCTTGCAAATTATTATGTTTTTCATAAAGCACATCACAGACCGCCAAATTGATACCATGTGCGAGACACAGTTGTTGTTCAGTGCAAATAAGCCGCCCCACCTTTATCATAACATTCGATCCATCGGTTACAATAGCCACGATGTCAGTTTCTAGGGAAATGTCAAATTTACTTAGACGCTCTTGCAATATACGAAGACAATTTTCAGCTGTCATACTATCGTAAATAGGAACAAGTCCTAAATTCCAAAATTTTTTATATGAATGAACGTTGACCGCCATGTATCGTTTATTGGAAGTTGAAGTCCACTCGTCGAAAGAAAGACTAAATCTTTCACCTGCACTTTTCAAATGTTTTAATTCTGCAGTTACTTGCTTTCTGATTTTTTCACTGTAATTCATAACACGTTTTCGAACAGTGACGGCTGACTTTGGTAAATCCGTGTATTTTGCTAAGAGCAATTATTATTCACACTGAATGGAAATCCATCTAATGCAATCATTCTTGCCAAAATATCATCCAGGCTATCGTCGGCACTTTTAGTAAAATAATTATCTAACTTTCGCTTGGCTGGCGGCGGTGCTGTGTTCAGATTTTCAGAATCTTGACTTGTTGAAGCTGATATAACCTTGATGTTATGTTTTGATAACAAATGTGTATGTAATCCCTTAGTTGATCCACCCAAAGTCTTGAGGATGGCTTGGCAACGCTTACATTTAGCACTATTCCCGTCCTTCTCAACTAAATAATAACTCCACACTGACGTCGTATCACTGTCTTTTTTATGTCTAACAAAGTCTCCCGCCATTTAAAATACTTAATTTCAGATAATTGACTTTTAAATTTTAATGACGTAGCCTACGTAACCCGTCGTCACTGACGTAGCCTACGTAAGCCGTCACTGACAGAACAATAAATGAAAAAAATAAAACCTGATTTGCATATTTATACTTTCGTACAGGGAATCCCCGACCGACGGGAAATACCCGCAACAATATTATGACATGAGCTGATCGGGTGATTCCCCTGTTGGTTCGTTGGGGAATTACCTTAAGAGTATTGTATTAAAGTATTCCGAGTGGGGAAGTCCCTTCTAAGTTCTACGACAAACATATTATTAGGACTGTACCTAGTAAATAGTGGGTACCTACGTATTGTACGAGTTGCTTTTTGTCGTAATGTATTAAAATAATCTAGGCAAGGTTATTTTCAAGGCGCAACGGACTACGGAATACAAACTAGACTTGTTTGTGGCAATCCCGAAAATCCCGAGATTAGCCAAGTACAGTCCCGGGATTTTCGGGGCCAGAAAACGGTCGTATATATATTGTATTCTCTACTCAAGACCCATAAATACGGGTAATTGATTGACAGCAAATAGTTAATATCGGCACCTACTCCATATATTTTACATGATTACGGTCTGGAGCTCTACAGCATTTATGATCAGTGATGTTTATAATGCAATGGCCTGTTGGTCCCAGTCAAGACTCCAGACAATAAGTAAGTCCAGTAAGTCTTCAATAAGTTATTATCTAATCTCTCTTAGTTGCCTAGTGACCTTCTAATGTCACAGTTTTACCCATTACCTTTGTACGGGGGATTGGGACATTAATGCTTCACAAGCATTATCTCAAGATACTAGGCATAAAATAATAAATGGTATCTTGAGTTAAGTATCTCAAGATGGTGTCTTGAGCTAAGTATCTCAAGACGGTGTCTTGAGCTAAGTATCTCAAGACGGTGTCTTGAGCTAAGTATCTCAAGACGGTGTCTTGAGCTAAGTATCTCAAGACGGTGTCTTGAGCTAAGTATCTCAAGACGGTGTCTTGAGCTAAATATCTCAAGACGGTGTCTTAAGCTAAGTATCTCAAGATGGTGTCTTGAGCTAAGTATCTCAAGACCCATAAATATGGGTAATTGATTGACAGCAAATAGTTAATATCGGCACCTACTCCATATATTTTACATGATTACGGTATGGAGCTCTTATTTATAATGCAATGGCCTGTTGGTCCCAGTCAAGACTCCAGACAATAAGTAAGTCTTCAATAAGTTATTATCTAATCTCTCTAAGTTGCCTAGTGACCTTCTAATGTCACAGTTTTACCCATTACCTTTGTACGGGTGATTGGAACATCAATGCTTCACAAGCATTATCTCAAGATACTAGGCATAAAATAATAAATGGTATCTTGAGTTAAGTATCTCAAGATGGTGTCTTGAGCTAAGTATCTCAAGACGGTGTCTTGAGCTAAGTATCTCAAGATGGTGTCTTGAGCTAAGTATCTCAAGACGGTGTCTTGAGCTAAGTATCTCAAGATAGTATCTTGAGCTAAGTATCTCAAGACGGTGTCTTGAGCTAAGTATCTCAAGACGGTGTCTTGAGCTAAGTATCTCAAGATGGTGTCAAATCAAATCAAAAGTCATTTATTCAAACTAGGCTGAGAATCAGCACTTTTCGAACGTCAAAAATTACATAAGACAGTCCCCCAAAAACGCCCACCCTTCACCACTTCCTAGTGCTTTAGCTGGGAAGAAGAAGTGGCGCAACAAACTCCCCAGCAGCACAGCTGTCTGTTCAGATATAAAACTTGAATCTATACAATAAAATGAAAAGAATTTGCATTACGCAACACAACATTAGATTATTTGCCTTATGTTAGCTAGCACACGCCACTATACCAAAAAAAAACATAAAAATCGTCGAAAACTTTACTCAAGCAGAAATAACGTAAACAGAACGTACCTAAATAAAAGCCTCCAGGCATAATGGGCGTGCCCGCCCACACAAAGCTATAGCTGCAACTGTCTTGAGCTAAGTATCTCAAGACCCATAAATATGAGTAATTGATTGACAGCAAATAGTTAATATATTACCTACTCCATATATTTTACATGATTATGGCCTGGAGCTCTACAGCATTTATGATCAGTGATGTTTATAATGCAATGACCTGTTGGTCCCAGTTAAGACTCCAGACAATAAGTAAGTCCAGTAAGTCTTCAGTAAGTTATTATCTAATCTCTCTAAGTTGCCTAGTGACCGTCTCATGTCACAGTTTTACCCATTACCTTTGTACGGGTGATTGGGACATCAATGCTTCACAAGCATTATCTCAAGATACTAGGCATAAAATAATAAATGGTATCTTGAGTTAAGTATCTCAAGACGGTGTCTTGAGCTAAGTATCCCAAGATGGTGTCTTGAGCTAAGTATCTCAAGACGGTGTCTTGAGCTAAGTATCTCAAGATGGTGTCTTGAGCTAAGTATCTCAAGACGGTGTCTTGAGGTAAGTATCTCAAGATAGTGTCTTGAGCTAAGTATCTCAAGACGGTGTCTTGAGCTAAGTATCTCAAGATGGTGTCTTGAGCTAAGTATCTCAAGACGGTGTCTTGAGGTAAGTATCTCAAGATAGTGTCTTGAGCTAAGTATCTCAAGACGGTGTCTTGAGCTAAGTATCTCAAGATGGTGTCTTGAGCTAAGTATCTCAAGACCCATAAATATGGGTAATTGATTGATAGCAAATAGTTAATATCGGCACCTACTCCATATATTTTACATGATTACGGTCTGGAGCTCTTATTTATAATGCAATGGCCTGTTGGTCCCAGTCAAGACTCCAGACAATAAGTAAGTCCAGTAAGTCTTCAATAAGTTATTATCTAATCTCTCTAAGTTGCCTAGTGACCTTCTAATGTCACAGTTTTACCCATTACCTTTGTACGGGTGATTGGAACATCAATGCTTCACAAGCATTATCTCAAGATGCTAGGCATAAAATAATAAATGGTATCTTGAGTTAAGTATCTCAAGATGGTGTCTTGAGCTAAGTATCTCAAGACGGTGTCTTGAGCTAAGTATCTCAAGATGGTGTCTTGAGCTAAGTATCTCAAGACGGTGTCTTGAGCTAAGTATCTCAAGATAGTATCTTGAGCTAAGTATCTCAAGACGGTGTCTTGAGCTAAGTATCTCAAGACGGTGTCTTGAGCTAAGTATCTCAAGACGGTGTCTTGAGCTAAGTATCTCAAGATGGTGTCTTAAGCTAAGTATCTCAAGACCCATAAATATGGGTAATTGATTGACAGCAAATATTTAATATCGGCACCTACTCCATATATTTTATATGATTATGGTCTGGAGCTCTACAGCATTTATGATCAGTGATGTTTATAATGCAATGACCTGTTGGTCCCAGTTAAGACTCCAGACAATAAGTAAGTCCAGTAAGTCTTCAATAAGTTATTATCTAATCTCTCTAAGTTGCCTAGTGACCTTCTAATGTCACAGTTTTACCCATTACCTTTGTACGGGTGATTGGAACATCAATGCTTCACAAGCATTATCTCAAGATACTAGGCATAAAATAATAAATGGTATCTTGAGTTAAGTATCTCAAGATGGTGTCTTGAGCTAAGTATCTCAAGACGGTGTCTTGAGCTAAGTATCTCAAGATGGTGTCTTGAGCTAAGTATCTCAAGACGGTGTCTTGAGCTAAGTATCTCAAGACGGTGTCTTGAGCTAAGTATCTCAAGACGGTGTCTTGAGCTAAGTATCTCAAGATGGTGTCTTGAGCTAAGTATCTCAAGACGGTGTCTTGAGCTAAGTATCTCAAGATAGTATCTTGAGCTAAGTATCTCAAGACGGTGTCTTGAGCTAAGTATCTCAAGACGGTGTCTTGAGCTAAGTATCTCAAGATGGTGTCTTGAGCTAAGTATCTCAAGACCCATAAATATGGGTAATTGATTGACAGCAAATATTTAATATCGGCACCTACTCCATATATTTTACATGATTATGGTCTGGAGCTCTACAGCATTTATGATCAGTGATGTTTATAATGCAATGACCTGTTGGTCCCAGTTAAGACTCCAGACAATAAGTAAGTCCAGTAAGTCTTCAATAAGTTATTATCTAATCTCTCTAAGTTGCCTAGTGACCTTCTAATGTCACAGTTTTACCCATTACCTTTGTACGGGTGATTGGAACATCAATGCTTCACAAGCATTATCTCAAGATACTAGGCATAAAATAATAAATGGTATCTTGAGTTAAGTATCTCAAGACGGTGTCTTGAGCTAAGTATCTCAAGACGGTGTCTTGAGCTAAGTATCTCAAGATGGTGTCTTGAGCTAAGTATCTCAAGACGGTGTCTTGAGCTAAGTATCTCACG
This sequence comes from Tiliacea citrago, assembly GCA_963921375.1. Lineage (NCBI taxonomy): Eukaryota > Metazoa > Arthropoda > Insecta > Lepidoptera > Noctuidae > Tiliacea > Tiliacea citrago. The sequence continues at coordinate 12,186,962 of OY992804.1, forward strand.
ACGGTGTCTTGAGCTAAGTATCTCAAGACGGTGTCTTGAGCTAAGTATCTCAAGACGGTGTCTTGAGCTAAGTATCTCAAGACGGTGTCTTGAGCTAAGTATCTCAAGACGGTGTCTTGAGCTAAGTATCTCAAGACGGTGTCTTGAGCTAAGTATCTCAAGACCCATAAATATGAGTAATTGATTGACAGCAAATAGTTAATATATTACCTACTCCATATATTTTACATGATTATGGTCTGGAGCTCTACAGCATTTATGATCAGTGATGTTTATAATGCAATGACCTGTTGGTCCCAGTTAAGACTCCAGACAATAAGTAAGTCCAGTAAGTCTTCAATAAGTTATTATCTAATCTCTCTAAGTTGCCTAGTGACCTTCTAATGTCACAGTTTTACCCATTGCCTTTGTACGGGTGATTGGGACATCAATGCTTCACAAGCATTATCTCAAGATACTAGGCATAAAATAATAAATGGTATCTTGAGTTAAGTATCTCAAGATGGTGTCTTGAGCTAAGTATCTCAAGACGGTGTCTTGAGCTAAGTATCTCAAGATGGTGTCTTGAGCTAAGTATCTCAAGGCGGTGTCTTGAGCTAAGTATCTCAAGACCCATAAATATGGGCAATTGATTGACAGCAAATAGTTAATATCGGCACCTACTCCATATATTTTACATGATTATGGTCTGGAGCTCTACAGCATTTATGATCAGTGATGTTTATAATGCAAAGACCTGTTGGTCCCAGTGAAGACTCCAGACAATAAGTAAGTCCAGTAAGTCTTCAATAAGTTATTATCTAATCTCTCTAAGTTGCCTAGTGACCTTCTAATGTCACAGTTTTACCCATTACCTTTGTACGGGTGATTGGGACATCAATGCTTCACAAGCATTATCTCAAGATACTAGGCATAAAATAATAAATGGTATCTTGAGTTAAGTATCTCAAGACGGTGTCTTGAGCTAAGTATCCCAAGATGGTGTCTTGAGCTAAGTATCTCAAGACGGTGTCTTGAGCTAAGTATCTCAAGATGGTATCTTGAGCTAAGTATCTCAAGACGGTGTCTTAAGCTAAGTATCTCAAGATGGTGTCTTGAGCTAAGTATCTCAAGACCCATAAATATGGGTAATTGATTGACAGCAAATAGTTAATATCGGCACCTACTCCATATATTTTACATGATTACGGTATGGAGCTCTTATTTATAATGCAATGGCCTGTTGGTCCTAGTCAAGACTCCAGACAATAAGTAAGTCAGTAAGTCTTCAATAAGTTATTATATCTAATCTCTCTAAGTTGCCTAATGACCTTCTAATGTCACAGTTTTACCCATTACCTTTGTACGGGTGATTGGAACATCAATGCTTCACAAGCATTATCTCAAGATACTAGGCATAAAATAATAAATGGTATCTTGAGCTAAGTATCTCAAGATGGTATCTTGAGCTAAGTATCTCAAGATGGTATCTTGAGCTAAGTATCTCAAGATGGTGTCTTGAGCTAAGTATCTCAAGATGGTATCTTGAGCTAAGTATCTTAAGACCCATAAGTATGGGTAATTGCTAACTTAAAGTTTAAACTTTAAGGGGGATTTGATAAGGCTTTTCAAACTGAATAATAGTAATAATAGCAGAGCAACAATAATTTCATCAATTATCCTCAAAGATTAACTTGAAGCCCATCTCCCATGCTCTTTGAAATATTGGTGATTTTCATTTATTACACAAAATTAAAACTCTAAAAGCAGGCTTAGCATGGTGCTTTCTATTTCTACTTTATTGTAGAATAGAAATCGCTTGTCTATCTTTCTTCGTAGAAAACTGTCAGCTGTCTACACAGAAGCGTAATTTTTATCTACTTTAAAACACTTCTCTACGGTTCTCATGCTAAGCATATGGAACCAGGAATGGTTGGTTAAGTTTCTTTTAGTACTAACCTAATAAGCAATGTGGAGATATGAATAAGCAGTTTTTTATACATGTATAAGATTTTGCAATATCAGGTGGCGATGACAAAGATAGGGTCAAAGTATGTCTAACAAAGTCTCCCGCCATTTGAAATACTTAATTTCAGATAATTGACTTTTAAATTTTAATGACGTAGCCTACGTAACCCGTCGTCACTGACGTAACCTACGTAACCCGTCACTGACAGAACAATAAATGAAATAAATAAAACCTGATTTGCATATTTATACTTTCGTACAGGGAATCCCCGACCGACGGGAAATACCCGCAACAATATTATGACATGGGATGATCGGGTGATTCCCCTGTTGGTTCGTTGGGGAATTACCTTAAGAGTATTGTATTAAAGTATTCCGAGTGGGGAACTCTACGACAAACATATTATTAGGTCTGTACCTGTGTAGTAAATAGTGGGTGCTACGTATTGTACGAGTTGCTTTTTGTCGTAATGTATTAAAATAATCTAGGCAAGGTTATTTTCAAGGCGCAACGGACTACGGAATACAAACTAGACTTGTTTGTGGCAATCCCGAAAATCCCGAGATTAGCCATGTACAGTCCCGGGATTTTCGGGGCCAGAAAACGGTCGGGATCCCGGGATCCTGAGATTCGGGATCCCGGGATCCCGAGATTCGGGATCCCGGGATTGTATTCTCTACTCGCTACACACTACGACACAACAACAGACTAAACCAACCAGGTTCAAAGCTAAAAATTCACTCCACAAGCATTTTAGTAATGTCAGTTAAAATATATAATAAACTACCTGATAAAATTAAAAATGAACAAAAATTTAATATCTTTATAAATAAATTAAAACAATTTCTAATCTGTAAATGTTATTATAATGTACATGAATATTTAAATGATAAATTTAATAAATAAACAATAATATAAAAAAAAAAAACGCAATAATAATTTATTTTATAATTTTAATTATTAATGATAATAATAATATATGTATAATTTAAATAAATATTAATGTTTAAATCCAATGAGTGGTAAAAATGATATGCACACAATTAGTTATCAGCCTACCTACCTACACAAAACGAAAGAGTAGATTAATATTAAAATTGTTAACAAATATCTATAATAGCCCTCCTCCTAATTTTTATGTTGTTATGCCCGACAGGGCCCACAATGCTCCAAAACGAATGTATGTGTTTATGTACCTACCACCTAAGTTCACATTGTGGAATGCAATAAACGTATTGAGTATTGAGTATTTGCTACCAGTTACATTATAGTTAAATTCGTTCTCACCCTGCACACTGAACTGTTTCACCGTGTGTACACTATACAACTTCGTGGGTCATTCATGTTTGTGGTGCGCTTTCACAAACTGTAGGCGTGATTAAACTTGTCAGTGGGAGATATACTTTGAAAGATTAAGTGGTTTTCGGCAGTTGATTTATGAAATATTTAGGCTGATTTGTTTAAGAGATTGATTGCTAGCAATGTGAGCTGTAGAAGTGATTGCAAGCAAGCTTTCTTTAATTAGACTGTTTGTAAACTTACAGGAAGAGATATATTTTATATTGTTTTAGTTGGTCCCAGTGGGATAATTGTATAAGGGGTAGTTGTAATAAATGACCACACATAAAATGATAATCAATCGCAATGAGTTTCATTTAAAATCAAAATATTTTATTTCATATAAACCTACATGGGAAACATAGGTACTTATGAAACGTCAGAAGCTAGGTGCACGGTTCCAACTTGGGACGTTGCCTATGGAGAAGAGCTGGCAAGAAACCCCACGGTACCTCTTTAAAAAAATATTTGGCTTTTACAATTTTGTCTAATTACAGTGTTAATAGGTATGGGAGGACATTTACTCCATTTACTTAACAAAATAGAAAGTGGTCTACAAATATACAGCATACTAAGCCTACAACGTTCTCACATTCACAAAATATGAAAAAATATATAATATAAAATAATAAAAGTAAAAACCTTGTTGAAATTAAAATTGTAAGTATATAATGTCAAATAAAGAAAAGATTATGTCGAGGAAGTATGTACAAAAATAAAATAAAAATAAATATAATTTTGACAGTTCACCCAGTACGTTATTTACGTTGTTGAGCGGACAAATTTTTCAAACCTATGAAACAATGGATTCGAAATGTGTTTGCAATTAGGGTGCTGGTTTAGGTCTAACTTATATCAGTTAGTTCCTTAACTTATTTCAGTTTGGAAAGTAACACGTCTGTTGATAGTTCACGTTTGTATTTATTTCTGCAGAAATCTTAAGTAACAAACATAAACCTCGTCACATAATTCCAAAAAGTTGATGGCCCTTCGGGTACGTAGTAGCTATACTTATTGCGTTAGCTGGCCTCATCATCATGTTGTTGACCAACTCCCTATTAGATGGTGGGCGGAGCTACAGCCTTCTAGAAATATCAAAGTGTCAACTACGATTCATAACCTTAATTTCAGCGTCTGAATAAATTAGATTTCTCTTAAACCAGGATGAAAAAATTCAAATCGTTTGCAAAATATGAAAATGAAATTTTTTTTCTACAAAATCACTTTAAAACCACTGCGGCATACCAAATTTTTTTAGGGGCCTAAAATTCCTAAGAGAATTGCCAATGTTGTACTTTGGTCCTTCCATATGCACACAACTTCCTAGCAATTCAGCTTCCATGTGCAGGGGTACTATTCCAGATAAAAAGGACCAGACGATAATTCAGCTGTTACGATCCCATAGCTGGGATTAATAGAAAAATATAGGTCTAATAGTCGCGACCGGTAAGCCCGCGATTGTTCCCAACGGATCAATAGTCTGGGCTTTCCTGTTGCTACCTTTAATAGTTTATTTTGTTAAGGTAGATAGTGTGTTTGTGAAAGCTTTATATTTTTTTAAGTTGATCTAGAGCTTAGTCTGGCCTTTGGAGACCAGTGTCTTGCCATATTTGTCGACATTTATTTACACAAAAATGAATTAGGTCGGTTTTCATAAAGTAGAATAGTTTTTGTGACAACTTCATTAAATCTCATTGAGGATTTCGTTGAACCCAATCTGATATGTCTGATTTTCGTTCATCTGCCGGCTAATTGCGTAACACACTATCAGTAAGAATCGGTTTCAATTTGACAATTCAACAACATTCATTGCGTTATTTACGTTGTTGAGCAGACAAATTTTTCTAACATATGAAGCAATGGATTAGCAATATACTTCAAAATCATTCGATTCAAACTGTGTTACGCAATTAGGGGGCTGGTCCTTGATATCTATATATATACATAATATTATAAAACAAAGTCGCTTTTCGTGTCTGTCTGTGTGACCGCGTTTTTCGTCTAAACTTCGGAGCGGATATTGATGCGGTTTCCACCATTGTTTAGAGAATTTATTACGGAAGGTTAAGGGGGCTGCGCCAAGGTACCCCGCGAAATTAAAATTTTCCTACGTTTTTTGCAACTAGCAAGTCAGTGTCAGATTGTATGTTGATTAAAATATGATTCACAACCGTAACAAATATGGCTCTACAGAATTATAATCATTAGAATCAGCAATACAACTCCTTAAGTTAGAATTGGCATCAAATGTCATGATCTCATGGAATAGTCATTCAATAGGGTAATGTGAACTTGAGAGCTGTATTGATTATTTTTATGACTATAATTCAATAGATACGGATACGGTTTGATACGGATGGGAATCATATTAAGATCAACGTACAATCTGATAAAGACCTGCAAATTGCAAAAAAACATAAGAATATTTGAATTTCGCGGGATATACTGACGCTTTCACCTTAAGAGCAGCCAACCCGACAAACTTTTCATACAAACGCTCTTACGTGATTATGGCGTTGTAACACATCTTTCTTTGAAATTTTTGAACCAATAGGTATCTTGTGCACTATATCTAGGTTTCTATGTAAGCAAAAAATAAAATTTTTGAAAAACAAAGTCAGTAAGTATAAGCCTGCAAAAATCTCCTTTTTTGCACAAGGTTTACCTGAACTTTGGCCATTCATAATGTACTCATAAATTATAAATGTTAAGAAAACATGACAAAAGAAACCTTGCAAATGTAATGGAGATTCTAAATGACCAATATTTATTTCACAAACTGGCAAGGCTTACTCAAAAACACGTATTTCCTGGAACAAGTTTTATGAAAATTGCGCACATTATTTTTCGTTCAATGTTATCGTGTTCTCACTCGTTTGTTAATAGTTTTCACTTGCGCTGGATGAAACAATAAACTTTTCGACCATGCTCGCGTTGATGATAGACGGACCGGGAAGGGTCCTCTTAATGTGTAAATATAACACAGAAATCTCAATGTTTTGACATCTCGCCACATTAGTAGATTGTACCCGTGTGAACGAAGGTTCATTAGTTAAGTTATAAACATTTTATCTAAATCAGTTTATTCAGTGCCCATTAAATTCAAAATAAACCGCAGTATAACCGCTAATTTATGCTGCACTATCCACAAATCTATTATGACCACAAACATTTATATGGTTTCTGCTGAAAATCAGCGCTGTGACGATAGGTTTGTCCGAAGTCACAGCATTTTGCTGAGCAGAGACCTGTTCTTGCACAGATGTGACGCACGGTTATTGTAATTGTTCATAATTAGTATAGTTTGTTTGTTTCAAAAGTAGTTATTTTTCCACTCGGCAATCGGCATTTTGTTTTTGTTTTCATTGTTTGTTTGTCGACTTTGTTGTCATCACCATAGACTAATATATATAGAATCACAGATAACTATAAACTAGTCAGAGTATAGAATGAGATTATAAACTATTTAGTAAACACTTTGTAAATTGTCTTTGGTCCCTGACATCAGCCAGTGGACAAGATTGTCAGAATGCTTAAAGTATTGGATGCGAGGCTTTTAGCTACTTAGTATGTTTTTTTTTTTTTGGACTTTTTTTTGTTGTACTGTGCGTTTTGTTTGTGCAGAATAAATAAGTTTTCTTTCTTTTTCTTCTTTCTATTTACACAACGTTAAAACAATATCCCAATCAAAGTTAAGCAATCTCAAATTACCAAGTCCTAATTGGTTGTTCATATCACCCACATAAAGTACAAGATGGATAGAGTATGGGCGCCCACAACCATGTCACAGAATAGATAGGTAGAGGTACAGAAGGCCTGCTCCATACATCGAGCGAAAACAGGCGCACGCACACATAGATGCGTACGTACGGCGCGTGGCAATCTCAAACAAAAGCCAGTCACGAGTGCGCGAGTACACTCGCCGTACGTGAAGCGTGTCTATGCGTGCGTGCGATTTCGCTCGTTGTTTGGAGCCGACCTTCTCTACGTATTTTGTGACTACGTTCATTAATATGTGTAAATTAACCTAGTAAAGAGGTATTTAGGTTGAATACAGGGTCTGACCGGCGATATGCGTCGTGGGTTCCGTCTGACTATGAAGGATTGTTAAATTTTTTATTGCGTTTAGTGAAGAGGGGATAATTATGGTGTGTAATGCTATCAATATTTTATTTTCTGTTTAGTTTATTTCTTCTTGTGATAGTGTGCTGTTTCTGTTGATACGAGTACCTGCTTCAATTATCTACTTTGGAAAAAAGTAATATATGTTAATGGTATACATTTTTATATTCATGCAGAATTCACATAATTAGAATATCAGAGTCATCTTTCCGGTGTTTTATTTATTGTCTGCAAGTTTAAAGCCTTTTTTAAAGACATTTATTTAATTACTAGCTGCGCCCCGCGGTTCACCCGCGTAAGTCTCGTCCCCATGGGAATATCGGGATAAAAAGTAGCATAAAAAGTAGCCTATGTCTTAATCCAGGGTGTCAGCTATCTCCATACAAACACAGTTTTATCAAAATTGGTTCAGCCGTTTGAGCGTGAAGAAGTAACAATCATGCAGACACACTCACAAACTTTTGCCGTTACAATATTAGTGTGATTCTGGTCGAAAGTCAGTTAACTAGCAGGCAAGTAATTATTAAGAGTACAATCAATGTTAAGTATCAGCCAGCATATAAGTAGATATTTATAGGTATATACCTCTGCCCAACCTGGCGGGGAGACTACTATAGGTACTACACTGGTTTTAGCATTCTCCACAATCATCCTCTTACACACACATACCTTACAACACAATACACTCCTGTGGTCCCCAAAGTGTTCGCCAGAGCTGTACCTATAGTAAGTACACCAACAATATCATAATATCATCTTATTATCTCCAAGTCCGCCTCTGATATACAGGGTGGAAACTTTCAGCGGGGCAGTAAGGGGAAGTACCTTATCCGTTGCAGCTACGCGAAAATGGTCTTAAGAGACTATCCATAATTTTTTATGGAATTTTGATCACCATTCACAGATTTTGAAAAAAATGTACAGTCAGCAGGAAAATGGGCAATTTTCACAAAAACTTTTTTTTATGCCAATCGATCCTCTTTCTTATAAGGATCATAAGCCTCTATTGGACCAATTGAGGTTTGAGTACTAGAAAGGTCATAAAACGCAAAAAACTTTTCCCATACATTTCGTAAGAAATGATACTCCGACTTAGTTTTTTATGATCGATAGATGGACCGCTACAACGAAGACTGGCCAAAAATAAATAAACTTCGTATTTCGAAATCGAATTCCGGCAATTCGCAAGGCAGTGGATACAAACATAAGGATGGTCCTAAAACGTGACCACCTCGCAGTCCTGGGGGCCGATCGCGCTATTTCTCAACGTAATTACCGTTCGAACGGAACGTTTTTGGTTTTGGTTTAGCTGATGTAAGAAACGGTATCGCGCTATTTTTTGTGAGAGTATTGTTCGATCGATCGTTCCTCCAACGTAACTTCCAAAGTAAAGCTAAATCGTTTCCGTTGAAACGATTAGCGCGATACGAAATGTGTCTAACGTAACGTTTTTGGTTGTGGTATTAACGTTCAAAATTAGCGCGATCGGCTCCCTCTACACTTTTTTATGTGGCGCTATTTAAAAATTGAACTTTGAAACAGTGTTCAGGAACTCATAGATTTACTTACCACGATTCTCTATGGAATTAATCCTAGCACATTATCAGCTGCTACCCAATCTGTAGTAAAGAGAATAAACCTATGCCTACGTCAAAACGGCTACCATTCTGAACACCTCATAACTTAGAGCACAAAAGTAAAATTTCTAGGTGAGTCCAAATGTAAAGTTTCAAGTTTTTATTTTAAGGTGAAATAATACCCAAAGTAGAAGTTATAGTTTTTTATTTGTTTTTCGATCAGTCTTTTTTGTAGCGGCCAGTTTATCGATGGTAAAAAATGTAAGTTGGAACTTCTCATTTCCTACGAAATGTATGGGAAAAGTTTTTTTGCGAATTATGACTTTTCTAGTACTCAAACCTCAATTGGTCCAATAGAGGTTTTTGATCCTTATAAGAAAGAGGATCGATTGGCATAAAAAAAAGTTTTTGTCAAAATTGCCCATTTTCCTGCTGACTGTACATTTTTTTCAAAATCTGAAAGAAAAAAGAAAGAAAAAGAAAGAAAAATTATTTATTCTGCACAAACAAAACGCACAGTACAACTAAAAGTCAAAAAACCTCAAAATCTGTGAATGGGGATCAAAATTCCATAAAAAATTATGGATAGTCTATATTATAATGTGCTATACTATAATGCGCACATTTTGAATGGACTTTTGCAATGAAATTACTTAGGATTTAAGAATTACAGAAAATTAATATAAAAAAATTGTGGTATTTTCGGAATTGAATTCTATCAAGTGAATTTAACCCAATTACGTTTTCCTTCAGTCAGAGTACTGATCAAATAGTAAATAAACATATATCCAGAAATGTAATCCATACATGCTGTAGTAGTGAAATATATTGTTACGAAAAAGCCCCCAATTTATTTTGGTATCGCCTTAAATTTATCCATTCCAAAAGATTATTTTCTTTACAACTTAATAAATACTCGGTTTAGTCATTATTAGGAGTTAGGACTACGGCTTAAATTGGTTTAATATCTGTAGCAAATTCATTGTAATTATTCGAAGTCATTAATTAGTAGTCATTAATGAGCTCTGAGTTTACCCTTAGAATTGAATAATTAAGTGTAAATCATATAAAATCATATTGAATTCTATGCCGATCATGAACCTATGAGAAATTACTATAGCTTATGACCGTAGCTTCACCTGCGTGGAGGTTAAAAACTATCACATGGGAAAGTACTACCGAAATGAAAGTATCCTATATCATAACCCAGGTCATGGTCTACCTGTGTGACAAATTTCATCGTTTACCGGGATAAACAGTATCCTACGTGTTAATCCAGCACCCTAATTGCGTAACACAGTTTGAGTCCCAATTCGAGAGTTTTGAACGATATTGCTAATCCATTACTTCATAGGTTTGAAAAATTTGTCTGCTCAACAATGTAAATAACGCAATGAACGTGGGTGAAATGTCAAAATGAAACCCATTGCGATCAATTGTCAATTTATGTGTGTTATGCAATTGCGCCGCTGCCGCGCTGGTTATAAAAAATATAGGCAGTCATGGGGTCATGTCAGTAGGACAATAATAGACTGATACAGCCTGATTCAAACTTTATGGCGGCTCGGAACATGAGGCTAGTCGCTGCGAAGTTACAAATTCATGTGCCAGCGGGGGTGAGGGGTGCGGTATTGCGCAGCGAGAAGTGCACTTCAGAGCCACCATCAAGTTTGAATCAATATGTATACTATATTGCGATCAATAGAACAGTCTGCTACTCCCGCATTCCCCTTAAGCATAAGGGGAAGATTTATAAAACAATGGTTAAGACCTGGGGGCCAAGTCTGCTAACGCAGTTGTGTCCGAATTGGCGATCATTGGCCCCGTAATACAATTACGGGGCCAATGATCGGCCATTCGCCGCCAGTTTGACAGTTTTGCTAATCTCCTAATTGAAAGGCATCTTTATGATTTTCCGATGACGTGCCACTGATACTCCATTGGAAAAATTGTCTGTATTTGGTAATCTCGTACTGACAAGCTCCTATTATTGTGACTTCCATATGGACCACTGTCACGCCATTATGAATTTAGGAGGTTACAAACTATTGGCACAATGGTCATGGCGTTGCCTTGGTATGGTGGTCATAATGACCAATCATTGTAAATAGCAGACTTGGCCCCCTGCTGTCTTGTAGGAATCAGAATGTTGAGCAACAAAAGGGATGAATGAAAGGCAATTGAATGCAGCTGAGATGAGAATGCTAAGAGGGATGTGTGGTGTGACACGAAAGGATAGAATAAGAAATGAGTATATATAAGGGGAAATCTGAACGTGACACCAGTGACTGTAAAGTTGTCATGATATAGGCATGTGATGCGGAGGAATGAAGGAAATGTCGTCACGAAAGCTTTGAATATGAATGTGGATGGCTATACGAGTAGGGGAAGACCAAAGAAACGATGGATAGACTGTGTGAAAGATCATATGGCTGGAAACGGAGTGACTACCGAGATGACGACTAATAGAGAAGTATGGAAGGAACAGACTTATTGCGCCGGCAACAAATGAATTGGGATAAGGCAGGAGAATGATGATAACAAATACAGGGGGTCTACTCCGAAGCGATAATCCGAAGTATCGGCCGAATGTTCGGCCGTTTTATAACTTCAAAAGTTTCCTTTTTTGACTTTGAGTCCTTACTCGACTTCAAGTCACATTTTTGACTTTGGCTTAGCTCTATGATTGTCGTTTTTTTTTCTTTCGACGTAGTCAGCCATAGTTAACCGTAGTCAAGAAACGGCCGAACATTCGGTCAATACTTCGGAGTTATGTTCAGAGTAGACCCCCAGAATTCCTCAAATCCTCACGAAGTTTTCTCGATACAATAAATTCATACAACGATTGCCAATTATGAGGCCCAAACGAAAATAGGTGGTGTTGCTTATATCGATTAGAGGACTTCAATAATTGATTAGCTTTTTAATTAGTTCAGTTGGGGGAGACTGGAGTCTTTGGGGACAATTAATAGAAAATAGACTAAACTTTAACTAGTAAGCAAGATTGGGAACAAGGTTGACGGCTCAAGGTTCACCGCTGTCATAAAAGCTTCGATTTAAAACAGATAAATTTCACTTTAATTACCTCTGATATGTGGTTTGATATGGAGACATTTATTACTAAGCGAAAGAAAGAAGCATTTATTACGAAACGATGGATGGTTGTGTGAAAGATGATATGTAGAAAGGAAACTACAGAAATGACGACTAATAGAGAAGTATGGAAGAAATAGACATGTTGCGCCGACGTCAAATAAATTGGGATAACGGCAAAATAATGATAAAAATCAAAAGTCATTTATTATCCAAACTAGGCTGAGATCAGCACTTCTCGAACGTCAAAAATTACGAAAAACGCCCACCCTTCACCACTTCCTAGTGCTTTAGCTGGAAAGAAGTAGCTCAACAAACTCCCCAGCAGCTGCTAGCTGTCTGTTCAGTCAGAAAACTTGATTCTACACAATAGTATGTAAAATAATTTGCATTACGCTACACAAAACCATAAATTAAATTAATAATATTAGCTAGCACACGCCAAAATAACAAAAAAAAAATATATATATTGTCAAAAACTATACTCAAGCAGAACCAAAAAATTAAAACTAAAATACGTAAACAGGGGCCCAAGTCTGCTATTTTTATAAATTCAGTCATTCCAACACGATCCCATTGTCATGCCATTGTCATTTTGCTAAAAGTTCGTAATCTGGTAAATTCATAATGGTCGATCATTTTCTTTGCAATTTCTTTCAATGTAGTGTCAGTGGCCGACCATTGGAAAGTCATAATGACGCCATTATAATAGTAGATTACCAAACTTGTCAAAATCAACAATTATGAAATCAATGATCGACCATTCTGACACTATTGTAATAGCAGACTTGAGGCCCACAACGTATGTACCAAAATTAAAGCCTCCAGGCATAATGGGCGTGCCCGCTTACATAAAACTATAGGTGTAACTCGGAAGTCACAAATGATAAACTAACACCAATGAAAAACATCGTTCTAGACGATGCATATACAGGCCTTGTATGACGCTGATAACAGCTAAAGCGCGGTCACTGTCAGACTGCATACAAAAGAAAGAGAACCGCGATGACACAACGCTTGTAATTTATTGCAAAATATGAAGCAATTATCTATTTACTCAAAAATGAGTTGGGTAATCGAAAATAAAAAACAACCAAGTTCTGCATTCAAATAAGACGTTCTTGTTATTAATTAAATATCAACCGTACGTTGATATTAATTAATACAGATATTTTGGATTGGAACTCAAAGTAAAAGGTTAGTTTACCCTTAATTTGTATCGAGATTTTTTTTCTAAACGTGTTTTGGTAACAACCTCTTTCTGAGAAATATGTTCAAGAATAACATAATTATATATTTTCTGCTACCACAAACTAGATTTGGCAATTTTTTTTTGTTTAAGACAAGCCTACTTAGATCATTTGCCTCTTGTCAGCGGCTTAAGAGGAGGCTCCCTATTTTTATGTTAATTTGCATGAATATTCGGAAACAGTCACACATACAAGCAAAATTAAACTTTAGTACTTATATGATTTATTGGATCTTTTTCTTTCCATGTTGAAGACAGTTACGCAATTGTAATATTTTCTCTAGATACATTTTTTATTCTAAAAATCATGTCTTTTTAAGGATAATTTAAAAAAAAACATAATGGACTGTTTGGCTTTTATTTCTAAAATAAATATTCACAGCAAGAAAATATAGTTAATTATCCAGCCACGAGATATTTTTTCTCTATTACTTTAGTTATAAACGAAATAAGAATTGAGACTTACGCTATTTAGTTTCGTGCACGAACTGATCGAAGAGTGCACGCGATATTCAACTTTATTACTGATGTGTTAGCGTTTAGTACATAACGGAGTGGCGGGGAGCAAGGGGCGCAGTTTGCGTGGAAATTTGATTTAGACTGCCTGGTCTTATAAACCAGACGAGTATGTTTGCTACCTAGGCGAAGTTACTTCATCACCATTACTTTTATTTTTTATTTATTTTTTATTACATCTTCCTGCCCTTATCCTATGATACTTGGGGTCGGTGAAACACGGTTTCTTCTTCCATTCTCCTCTTTCGATCGTCAAGCTTTCATTCACTCCTTTTTCATTCATATCATTCCTTACAAAATCTATCCATAATTTATTTGGTCTTCGTTTGCCACTACATCCATGAACTTGAAATAACATTATCACCAAAATTGATATTTTGAATGTCGACAACTCCTTCCGCACGTTAAGCTCATTTTCACGACATATCCTGGAAGCAAGTCATGAAATGACGACATAATTACATTACACATCGTGAGGAACGTGTCCTAGAACGAATAATTAGAAGACATTATGTCATCCACCAATCTGTACCCGCGTTGTAGATTACGGCCCGTTCCCTATCACAGAGAGCAGAGGGGTAATTGCGTTACAGACTATCAGTATTAACTATTACTATTAACTACGAAAATATGGCCCGCCCCTCCAATATTTGAAACGTTTGAAAGTATATGTACGCATGTGTGCGTAATGAGACGGCCGTCAAATAAAAACAAATCACGGATTTGTTGCTCAACTAGTGGCGTCATTAATCGCTCATTATTATTTGTATGGCGCTGCACTTGACTGACGTACTCTATGAAAACGACACGAGCGTTATCTTGTGCGATCGGCTAGTTATGATTAGTTGACCAACAAATTAGATGTCACGAGTACTTACAACTACATACAAACTCTTTCGTAAGGATGTGACTGACTACACACATTGAAACAGTAATTTGGAGGGGCGAGCCATATCGTAGTTTATCTCTAGCAATGGGTTTCATTTTGACAGTTAAATAACAATCATTGCGTCATTTACGTTGCAGAGCAGACAAATTTTTCGAACATAATGAAGCGATGGATTAGCAATATACTTCAAAATTATTCAGATTTTGATTAATAGTGTGGTACGCCATTGCTCCAGTAGTGGGATCGTTATGGGCTGAATATGTTCCTACCGACTGGAAGATACCGGACTGTCAGCTAGACTATAATTTAATACTTAAGGAAGTTACCCAATATTGATATTAGAATGTTTCCTTCCTCATTTAAAGCCTATTTTCACGATATAACCGGGACACAATCACATAAGTCACGACATCACGACGACAAGATTACATTATTGTAATCACATTAATATTATATAGGCGAAAGTTTGTGTGTGTGTGTTTGTTACTTCTTCACGCTCAAATGGCTGGACCAATTTTGATAAAATTTTGTATGGAGGTAGCTGACACCCTGCATTAACATAAAGGATACTTTTTATCCAGATTATCCCACGGGATTGAGACTTACGAGGGTGAAACCGCGGGGCGCAGTTAGTATAAGACTAATATTATACAGGCTAAAGTTTGTGAGTGTGTGTGTTTGTTACTTCTTCACGATCAAACGGCTGAACCAATTTTGATAAAATTTTGTATGGAGGTAGCTGACACCCTGGATTAACATATAGGCTACTTTTTATCCCGATATTACTACGGGATCGAGACTTACACGGGTGAAACCGGGGGGCGCAGCTAGTCTCTTAATAAACTGATACAGTGATACAAAAGCGACTATTTGTCGTACATAGCTGTACACATCCAGTATAAGCTGAGCTCTCATTGTACGGAAAACATAAAATTCGAGGTCAGGTTACACTGGAATTTATGGCTTTGTGTCGTCGGGTGTACAGTGATCGATCAAACTATTGGCTTACAATATTGATAGATCGTTCCACGATGCATTATAATTTGCAAACTTGTTAACGGTCTATGTCAATGCATGAAAGTTAATAATTTAGAAACAAAATACAATTGGGGCTGAAGAGAATGGAAACTATAGGAGAAAGGAAAAAGAAAGAAAAAGCATTTATTGGGACTCGCACAGATCACAAATTAAACTAAAACACACTCATAGAAACATAAAGAACAAAAATAAAACAAAGTAAAAAATAAACAGAGAGGGTAGAGAGGAAGTAGTTGCATCGTTCGTGACACCCGCTGTAAGGGATGACAACCCTGTAGTTATGTACATACCACAGACAAATGCAACAAAATCGTAAAAAAACACCTAAAAGAAACAATAATAGTCCTCCAGACTGACTTTCGGCAATGGCGACCAATCTCAGCGAAGGCCAGTCTTTAGCGCGGGAGATATTTTATAGAGCACAAAAGTGAGTGCGCAGACATAGGTGTACTCTCTCTTCCCTCACACACTCATAAATGATAAATTATTTATTTCTGTAAGTAGGTTTGTACAAACACTTTTACACGTCAATCATATTAAAAAAAAAAACTAGATGAGGTCGGCGTTTCGTATCCGACTACTCTGAGAAGAAAGGCCGAAACAAACTCAGAGGTCACAGTCTCTTGTAAAGTCCAGACATAATCTTTGTCAGATCATGTGAAGACCATGTAGATTGCTGCCTGAATCTTTTGATGAAAGAACCATACACATTGAGGTGAGGCCTGTCCAGTCAGTGCACGCATTTGTCAGTAGTCGTGAAGCTCAACTAAGAACTTAAGGAGCTCAAGAACCTGTGACGGTATAATATCTAAATATGATTCAAATTGTCTATGATCATAGTGAAGGGATCCTATTTGACAGCAAGCGTACAAATATGATATTATCCGTCTAACCTCATAAATGGCGTTAAAATACAAGAATTTCGACTGGAATATAGAAAATATTAATAAACCTTTACGAGAAAAATGAGCACTCTTTTGTGGGTCCCCTATGTTGTTTCGAACGCCGCTGTTGCGACACACGCTGTTGCGAATTATTTTTCCACTGCCTCACAGGTTCGAATGCTCATGGACTCGAATGAAGTAGTCGCGAAAGACGCTGTTTCGAAAAACATTTTCACTGCCTCATACGCTCGAATGCTTGTGATTTCGATTTATTTAGTCATAAAGTGTACAGAAAAGTATTTAAGCAGTAATTAAATAAAATCAACAAATTCGGTGTCAACATCATCATTTAATATAACGTATAGTAATTTAGTTAAATTGGATATTGATGAAGAGTTTTTGTTTTGGTAACTGAATTTACCAACAATAGAGGGGACCTGGCGCTCGGCGGCCGCTGCCGCGGCACGCTCGCTTCGCTCGCTCGCCTTCGCGCGTTAATGGTCACTGTTCTAACCTAACCTAACCCAAATGATTAAATACTTTTCTGTACACTTTATGACTAAATAAATCGAAATCACAAGCATTCGAGCGTATGAGGCAGTGAAAATGTTTTTCGAAACTGCGTCTTTCGCGACTACTTCATTCGAGTCCATGAGCTTTCGAACCTGTGAGGCAGTGGAAAAATAATTCGCAACAGCGTGTGTCGCAACAGCGGCGTTCGAAACAACATAGGGGACCCCTCTTTTGTTTTTAACTTCTTATTTTAATGCAATTAATAACATTGCAATTATACTCAACAGCACGGCTACATCGTTATCCATCTTGATTAAGAATGACGTTTATACGATAACCGGTATATATGTAAAAATGAAGATCAGCATCATTTAACTATGATCATAGAACTTTACAGATACGAAATCATATTTGTATGATAGTGTAATTACGGCTTCAGACATTCCTAATCAATCAACTCAGCCTATAGCAGTCTACTGCTGGACATAGGCCTCTCCCAGGCTGCGCCACAACACCCTTTCCTCCGCCTTCCGCATCCAGTCTGTCCCAGCCACCTATTTAAGGTCGTCGGTCCATCTAGCTGGGGGGCGTCCCACACTACGCTTGCCGATATGCGGTCTCCACTCCAGGACTCGTCTGCTCCAACGGCCATCGGTCCTTCGACAAACATGGCCAGCCCACTGCCATTTCAGCTTGCTTACTCTGCAGGTTATGTCGGTAGCTCCGGTTCTCTTCCAGATAGCTTTATTTCTGGTTTTATTTCTTCTTATTTCTAATAAAAAAACCCAATAACACTTTGCTTGACCCGGGAATTCGCGACTCCTGAGTGTGATGTCCTGAGTTCGAGGACATCTCGCTCAGCAGTCCCGATTGCGATGACGAGACCAACGGGGCAGTCTACGTAGTCTACCAATCACCAAAAAGAAACAGAAAGAAAAGAGCAGAAAGAATCAGAAATACATTGCTTTTCATGAACTCAATGGTTCATACAGGAATGTAAGGAATACCGTAAAACCTTATCACTTTATGTTCAAGAAAGTTATAAAAAGTATACCAATTTAGCACGAAACACCGGGCAGGGAAAATTCAAGACGATAAACTAGATATGCTACAAGCTAACAGCATTGATTAGCGAATCATTAGTTAGTACATTGCGTACTACAGATGAAGCAAGTGCAAGTGCTAACCGCCTATAACAATCAATGTATAACTAATTTTAGCGAACTGTGTATACAGGTGTTAGTACAATCAGCGTCAGTTAATTCAATGTTGTGTAACCTTATGATATTGGAATGGTGTTGAAGAGCAATGAGTAGCAGGAATGTGTGCTGGATCACAATACAGGGCGTCCCACGGATATGCCACATGGAGGGAACGTACCTTGAATATTGTAGATGGAACATTTTACTGAAAGAAGACATTATTTGAATTTAAAAAACAATTTAAAACGGCATTCATAGATATTTAAATAATTACATGGTTGAACCGGAAATCGAACCCGTTACACGAGAAAAATAATCACCCAATAGCTTTATCATACCGATCGAAAGGCTTCATCATAAGGATTATTTTTTGCTAAATAACATAGTGTCACAAATAAAAGGAAGACCATGAATTTTAGAGCAAATGCATGAGTTACTATAAAAAATACTCAAATCGCTATAGGTATGCCTATAAAATTTGGGGGTTTCCCTCGATTTCCATGGGATCCCCTCTTCAAATTCTGATTTGGTGGCAATGGGACCACCTCGGGAGCATACCCTTCCAAACAAAAAAAGAATTTTCAAAATCCGTCCACAATTGACGGAGTAATCAGCGAACATACATAAAAAAAATAAAAAATTAACAAACATACAGCTGAACATATAACCTCCACCTTTTTGGAAGTCGGTTAAAAATACATCGAACCAATAACTTCAACACTGTCAGTCGTATCTAGCCAATCAGCCACCTTAAAACATTCCTAATCCATAATCACATGTTACCTGCGATACCTTCCACTATTGTACCTACAAAATGTAAATCTACCAGGGCTATAATACTTCCGTCAACCAATGCAATGCGCGTGGGCATGGTGACGTCACACCGTGACGAAACGGAGAGAAAACTCGCGTGGCTCATTAAAACAAATGATTGAATGGGAATGGAATGTTTCTGGTGTAATGTATGGGTGATATTGGGTGGTTTGATTTCAATATTGATTCAGACTGGTTCTGTTACATATGGGTACATTAAAGTCGATTGGTCTGATATAGGGATCGGCTCTTTTTTAGACCGGTTGTGCATAAAAGGTTCAAGATTAAAATTAAGCTGTCTCAATATCGAGAAAACTTGAACATTTTTAAGGTTCCGTAGTCAACAAGAAACCCTTATAGTTTCACCATGTCCGTCTGTCCGTCTGCCCCAGCTTAGCTCAGAGACTCTTAGTACTAGAAAGCTATAATTTGGCATGGGTATACATATTAATCATGCCGACAAAGTTGTAAATTAAATTCATGAAAAAAAATTTTGCTCGTCTATCTCATGATGTGCGGAATCGTTGGATAGGCCGTTCAAAAATATTGAGGGTCTGTCAAGATCATTTTTCCGGGATCCGTTTGCGTAATATTAATGTTTAAAGTGCTAATAATTGTTAGAGTCAAGTGTCCCGCCCTGCAGCTACATGGTTGTTCCTGGATATGTGAAAAATTCATGGCAATTCATTCATTCAGTAGTATATATAACGAAATTAAAAGGAAAACTATCACAGCTAAGTAGGTTTTACAAGTTAGCGAGTAATAGTTGACCAACTTACATTTGCAGTTGGAGAATTGACCGTGATGTATAACGATGTGTCGGGGTACATGTTTTTGTCCGACACGCACTTGGCCGGTTTTTATTAAAGACATACCTCGTTGCTTTATTTTTGAATAATAATATTTACATAATATACAGGGTCAAAATAAATTAGCTAACGAAACTCCGCTGAAGTGGTAGGCATCGATATATAAACACGAAAACATTGATTTTTTAAACTGATATTTCAAGTGACTACCGGCGGTTGATGACCCCACAAAAAAAGTCATCATTTTTTTTTGTTTTATAATTTTTTGCTATCGATACAAATCACGTCTGCGGGGTTTTAGCTAATTTAATTTTACCTTGTATAAGCTAACAGACGTAAAATAATAATATGTACATGTATATAAAAAAAAGGAGGGGACAGAATCATAGGGTATCAAAAAAAAAAAATATATATATATATATATAAATTCGTCCGAATCGCTGTCAACTGGAAAAGTGCCAAACAGGCTGGCAGCATTGCCACGTTGTATGGCAATGCTGATCCTTTGGCCGAATCTTAATAGGTTTTTATATACTTATTTTTGCTATAATTATATCATACGCGCTACTGCTGAACACGAGGACCTGGGTTCGAACTCCAGGTCGGGCAAAGTGTTATTGGGTTTTTACATAAATAATTTTTCAGTAACAGCCTGGAATCTGGATTCCTGCACCTTTGATGACAATATGCTCGTGTATTGCAAATTAAGGAACTTAAACATAAGTGGCGAAATGGGATTGTACTGATAGGTCATCTCTTAGCGGCCATGGCTTATTTTAATTGTAGAATTGTTTTTTTTTTATTTTTTTTATTACGGACGCTTTTGACGTTTTGCAGTGTTCTCACATGTATAATTTCAACAAAAATGATGTACTTAACCAATATTTTGTAACCATAAGTCAATTTAAAAGAGTGTCCGTGGAGTTTCTTGTCCGTTCTTCTTGATAGGTACCTACCTACTAAGCTTTGGAATGGGTAACTAGCTTCATCTTTATGACTGACCGACCCCTTGACAATTCAAAAGTGCCTGTAATTGGTTTATTTGAAATAAATGCTTTGAGCTTGAGTTAGGTCACCTCTGCCTAACCTTTCGGGGGATATAGGCGTAATGTTATGTTAATATATGAAACATCATCTAAGTACCTATTTGTCTATCTGCAGACTAGGGCGTTCAAATGTGCCATTGTAGTTAAGATGAGCTCATATGGGCAACAGTTGCAGCATCCAATTTGCATACAAAATTACAGCTCATTTTGTGCCTCCGTAGTCTTTCATCAAGGACTATTTATTTTCTAGTGTTGGGTGGCAAAAACTCAGGGGCCTATTTAATAAAACCGACAGAATTCTCCTGACAATTGGGCCAATTTCTTTCATACATTTTCTGCTTTATTTTACAGCACCTGTCGTGAAAAGTGTGACTATTTTGACAATTTTTAGGATTCAACGAGTATTCAACGAGGAACCCTTATAGTTTTGCCATGTCCGTCGGTCTGTATGTTCCCGGCTTATCTCAGAGACTTTTAGGGCTACCATACACGGACCGCTCTTGCAGTCATAGTCATCAGCTTAAAGCTGCCATTGATAACTGCTGGAGCAGTTGATACCAACTGCTCATCATTCAAATCAGTAGCAACATGGAATGAAGAGCGCGGGCGGAGGTAACTGCGCGAGAGCAGTCTACAGCGCGATTAGTCAGTGTATGCCTAGCGACTTCTTGACCGCACGGCCGCCCGAAGCAGTTGCAACCACTCGAGCGGTTTTGTGTATGTGTGTACGAAGAAGACTGTAGTTCACTATACAGTCGCTGCTCGAAGCAGTCCATCCTGGCTGCTTCAAGCAGTCTGTGAATGGCGGCCTTTAGTACTAGAAAGCTGCAATTTGGCATGGGTCATCATCATCATCATCATAATTTCAGCCGAAAGACGTCCACTGTTGGACATAGGCCTCCCCCAAGCACCGCCATTTCGACCGGTTCTGTGCTTCCCGCATCCAGGGGATACCTGCAGCCTTCTTAGGGTCATCGGTCCACCTAGCAGGAGGCCTTCCAACGCTACGTCTTCCGGTACGCGGTCGCCACTCCAGAACCTTTCGGCCCCATCGGCCATCAGTTCTGCGAGCAATGTGCCCTGCCCACTGCCACTTAAGCTTGGCAATTCTTCGGGCTATATCGGTATGTCTTTGGCATGGGTATACACATTAAAAACACCGACGAAGTGGTAAAATAAAATCTTGAAAAAAAAAATATTTTAGGCACCCCCTTTTAAGGCTCGTACAGACTGGTGCGATATCGCGGGCGCGACAGGCACCGACAAAGAAATTGTGCTACTAGAGTCGCGTTGCGCCCGCGATATCGCACCAGTCTGGACAAGCCTTTACACGAATAATGGGGATGAAATTTTTTTTTCTAGTCTATCCCATGATGTGGGGTATCGTTGGATTGTCCGTTCGAAAATATTGAGGGTCTGTAAAGACCATTTTTCGGTTCAGGGATCTGTTTGTGGAATATTAAGCTTTAAAGTGCTAATTTTTGTTAGATTCAAGTGTCCCCCTCGGATACGTGAAACAATTCATGGCAGTAGTATAACGAAATAAAAAAAGCAAAACTATCACAGCTAGGTAGGGTTTACAGGTTAACGAGTAATAGTCGACCAACTTACATTTGCAGTCGGAGAATTGACCGTGACGTTTATCGATCTATGGGAGAACATGTCTTTCAACTATAATGTTAAGTTTGTTTTTGGTATAAATTCATCACAACTACGGAACCCTTTATTGTGCGTGGTCCGACAACTTGGCTGGTTTTTTTGATAAATATGTCGCATTGTCAGTTATATTAAATAGGGTCCATTGGACACACTTAGGTACTAAGTGTTTACTGCCACCTAGGGAGATCTAAAAACCGAGAAGCATTGAAGGTCCCCGAGACAAAGCTGAATGGTCTCTTAGGAAACGATCTAAAATACAATAAAGTATCGTGCAGACTGGCGCGACATCGCGGGCGCGACTGGCAGCGCGACACTTTCCATGAAGTTTTCATAGAAATTGTGCTATAGGGTAGGTACTAAGAACCACTTAAATACATACATAAATATCTGTAGCCTGTATTCCTTACTAGCTTGAAGCATACCCCGAAACGGTACAAAGCATTCCTTATAATAGTCAGCGCAGACACAATATGCGTGCCCTGGGGTAAACAGGGTGAACTTTTGATGTGTAACATCTTCCTTACTGTGGGAGTGAAAAGGGACGGAAGTGTGTAACAGGATGTGACAGCTTGAGCATGGAATGAGTAAGTACTTTATAATAGCATGGAATTAGTGTACTTATGGAATTAGTAAGTACTATATAGATTGCCTCGACTGCCTCGTTGGTCTAGTGGTCGCAAGCACGACTGCTGAGCATGAGGTCCCGGGTTCGATTCCCAGGTCAGGCAAAGTGATATTGGGATTTTCCATTAGGAATTTCTCAGAAGCAGCCCGGAGTCTGGATTTGTGCCCGGTTGATGGCAATAGGCTCGCCCCCTATTACATGGGACTTAAAACATAACTGGCGAAATGTGGGTGTACTATTAGGTACACTTCTGCCTAACCCTTCGGGGACAGGTGTGATGTTATGTTATGTTATGTTATGTTATATAGATTGTAAGTAGAGGGGGTCGAATTTCGACCAGTGGCCAACCACTTATAGTAATGAATAAATGTTTCAGTATTTAGCTTTTAATATTTTGAGGTTAATTTCTGTAGCTGCTCAGTTGCCTATTACCAAGGTGAGATATGTCATATGCGACTACTGTAAGGCTCACTCGATTTTTTTACAGGCTATGTAATTGTTAACTAAAGAAAGTTTTAAGTTAGAAATCCATGTACCTACATAGAACTTTCCAAGCACATCTGTATACTAAAATACAAGTTTTTTGGTTACATATTTTTCTGGATAAAATCCATGTAAATTCACAGAATCACAGAAATGTGAATCGTCAAAATGGTGATTTTCATTGATTTGTGGCATCTTTACACAGCTATTTGTTTTAACAACTTTTTGTTTCCTCTCTAGCTAGGCCTTGCGGTTTCAACCACATAAGTGTCGAGCCCGTGTGAATACCAAAATAAAAAGTATCCTATGTCATAACCCCGATCATGGTATACCCATGTGCCAAATTTCATGCAAATCCGTTCAACCGTTTTAGCGTAACAAACAAACTAACTTTCGCATTTTTAATAGTTAGGATAGGATTCTCATTATTAAAAACGGGACCCATTTCCTCAAAAAATATCTGATAGTTAGGTCGCTCCAAAAAGCAAAACTATTGCTACAACGATCCTTGTAGAAAAAACACACATTCTGTAGACTCTAGTCTTGCTACTAGTCAGCCGGTTCTGCAGGCTTAGTTATAAACATAACGGAGCATGAAGACATAATTATCATATGTAAATAAATATATTCAGTGTACGTATACATAATATATGTATAGTTTACTGGTGTATTTCATAGCCTGCACGATTAGTGATATTTTAATGTGTACCTAACGGCGCAGGATAGCATTTACCAGAAGTGATTATCGTATTAGTTGGTTCAGCAGCTTCAATATCATCAGACGTGGTACGACAGCGGCTGACATCATATAAGCAGTGGTGAGTGGAAACGCCGGGGACGCAAAAGAAGGACCACATATAGTGATTTAATTGGTGATGTTCTTCAGAAAGGTCAGGTGCGTAGTATTCGCAACTGGCGTGCGTGTATGACCAGATGTATGAACGTAGGTGAAGCAAAAGGAGTATGTAGGGAGCGTAGCAGGTGCCGTTCTATATTTTCTGCTTGCCCCCATGGGCAGAAGGCGTGAGTTTATTCAATTAAAATTCAAATAATTTATTAACAGATCATAAAATCCATATATTTTATGTTCTGCCAGTGGTCTGACTCTTGGTACGTTGAGATGAGTCTGTCTTTGAGCGCGCTGTACTTGCCGGTGCTCGGTAGATGTAAGATGATGTCTCCGATTTGTTCTAGGTCGCTGTTGCCTAGTAGTGGACGGCGAGGTTGTGTTATGCATCCGTGTGTTGCAAGTTGTTCCTGAGACCTGTCGTCATTTTCATCCATCCTGAGATGATCCGGTGCGTTACGTGTCAATCTGCTCGGTCCTTTGCTACTTGCATGATATGCATACAGTTTTTTTTCGCCTGGACTTTTTTTTCTTTTTTTTTTTTTTTTGGCTTCGCACGATTTGTGCATTTAGCCAGTGTCATGTCAAATTAGGTAGCAAGTACAAAGTTATTTAAATAATTATGAAATGAACTCCACTCAATGCATGATAAAGATGATTGATGAAACCCGCCCCACTCCCCTTGAGTTTAAGTAAAGACGCGGCACTTTACTGAAACCTCGCGCGGCCTTCTTGAGAGAACTTAAAGTGATGTTGCACTGTTTTGTTTCATTTGCCTACATTAATGCAGGTTCACGAACACTTAATGGTTAATAATCCACCACTATTACACATTAATATTCAGCTAAACACAAATTTTAGAAAATAAAACAAAACTGCTAACATGACGCTTCACTTTCCCGCCAAGAAATCCTCGCCTGGACTTAGTTACTCGATAGATACGAATTTCAAATCTGGAAAAAAAGAAAAAATGTCCTCGGTTTGTTTTTATTTTCAAACAGTCCGCGTAGAAATCTAGTAGGTAGCTTTTAAATGACTTTCCAATAATTGACTTAAAATAACCAAGTCATTAAATTAGCATATTTTATGTTAAAAATCTAGCACAAGTCAATAATAATAATTTTAAAACAATAAATTCTCAAAAAATAAAACAAAATGCACAACACTACGCAACTCGTGGGAAAATGCAGTTCGATCAATCAATTACTTATCGATTGAACTAGAAATCGTGATTCGTGTGCATAACGATATAAAAGCGTTAATTTACATGTCAACGGGTCGTCGTGTGTAATTATTTTATGATTATAAAGCCGCCTACGCATAGATACAATGGCTGCGGGCGTCAAGCCTACGCGAACTGTGAATGGGGGACCGACGCGGCGCGGCGGGCGATCAATGAAACTAGTGTGTTGTACAATCGATTGTTGTTATATCGGTGTTGGAATCGATTGTACTTATCGATATGGGAATCGATTTGTTTCTTGCTTGTGGATTTCAGAGTGATGTATGGTTATTATAGGGCTGGAGTTTTGATGAATGGTACTTAATTGAATTGATGCAGATTTATTACTGGTCTGCTGGTATGATAGTTCTTGGAAGCTGGCCAGAATATTAACAATAATATTATTATAAGTAGTTAAATGGAAACCAGATATATGACCTACTTAGTATTCTTATATGAGGGTTGAAACTATTAATACGATCTCTCTTTGGTCAATAAAAAAAATCGTAGAAAACATAAATCTAACAGTAACTCATAAATCGATCATTTAGATAAGTATCTGCAAGCAAATAATGAATTAGGTGTAACATAATATCGCAGATTAGAATTTATTAATTTAAATATATTTGAATTAATTCAAGGTACTGAATACATTTACTTACCAATATTAAATATGCATTAAAACATCATTAAAATTTGACAGCACCCTATTTCAATAGGTCGACTCCCGATAACTTTTTATCGATAATTTAACATCACTATTATGCACCAACGCTGAATATTGGATAATACGGATTACCATAACCTAGTGTTGTAATTTCGAATTTTACGTTCGGTTGGTATCACGGTGAATTTTTTAGTCCCATTGACAATAAAAAGTTGTAATAAAAAAGTAATAAAGTTGTTTAAATCTTTGACTGCTAGTGACAGAGGTAAAATAAAGGTAAAAATGCTAAATAGGACAGTCTATAAACATTATGAATATATTACAAACGAATTCATTAAATTTATGGGCCAAGTAACAATCAGTAGATACCTACCTAAGTACCTCATCATCTGTTCAGCCTTTCCTTTTATGGTTGGGGTCAGCTTCCAGTCTAACCGGATGCAGCTGGATATCAGTATTTTATATCAGGATATCAGTTACCATTCATTTCACCATAAAAAGAAATTACCTAAACTATCGGCGCCTTGGAGACTTCTCGCAGTAATGCTCACGAAGGAGGAGGCGGAACGCGTGAGGGAGCGGCAGGGTTCGCGCCCTCACGCACCTAGTCGCCGCAGGAGAGGCGTCGGGAGTCGCTAGCCGATTTCCGGCCACCGTAGGCGCAGGCCTGCGGACGGTGAGCGATGGGTAGCTCGCCGTCCGATAAGGACCAGACGCGCGCCTTAAAGAGATGTCAGCACGAATTGACGGGATCCATTAGGGCCAATGCCTGCCAGGGTTGCGAGTTTGTCCAAAAGGGATATCGTGGCCCTGGCACACAGGCAAATGAAGGAACACGGGTGGGTTTTAGTCAGTAAAAGTCTGACACGCCCTCCCGCTCCGCCCAGAGCGAGAGAAGTTATTTAATAATTTCCCACCCAAAAAATATCGGTGGATGTTTGAGATAGACATCACTGTTAGAACCATAGATATAAAAAATACATTATTAGGCTGGCGTTCGGCAATTTTGATACTATTTACTGTCAACCCTCCTCCGACATCCTACAAAATCATGATGCACAGATTTGGACATCCTCGGTCACCGATGTTCACAGAAATATAGACCAAACTTGCAAATCCCATCTTAAAAGGTGTTGATTAATTAACTATGCCATTCATCAGTGTTGATATTAATCACATAAATAATGTCTAGACACATTAATTTATGATCTTTATCATTAGCGGGATCAACCTTGAGATTTGGTGTGCCGGATAGAATAGTTAAACAGTGATGTTTGAGATCTCTTCCTGTTTCGAATTTAACTTAAGTTTATTTTTGGGTAATATTTACATTATTTATAAGCTTATAGTCTTAAAATAGCTTACGTTAGATCCGTGTGGTGTCGGACGTAAAGAATAGCACCACCCCATTTCTTCCCGTGGGTGTCGTAAAAGGCGACTAAGGGACTTATTAGAGAATGGGCAGCAGCGTTCTCTATGCATTTTAACACCATACTGCGATCGCCAACCCGCCTGCCAAGCGTGGCGATTATGGCAAACACCCCCCCTTAGGGGGAGGCCTATGTCTAGCAATGGACGTCTTTTGGCTAAATGATGATGATGATGAGTCTTAAAATAATAATATGTACAAAAATATAAAAAAGGGAGGGGAAAGAATTTGTAATCATTGGTTGCGAGAAGCACGTGTCAAATGTGGCGATTTGGCGACGCTTGATCCCGAGGACCAGCAGTCGACGTCTTTCGGCTGAAATGCTGACGATGAGAATATTATTCATACTCTTACATCGCTGAAAAATTTATTATGGTGTATACGGAATAAATTACGATTAAGTTTCTTTTCTGCTCCATTACAATAAAGCTTATCATGGGATCGTCTTTTTCTATGGAAGCAGTAATAAAGCTGTTGATATTCTCTTTACTTATTCTCAGAATTTCATTCATTTTACTATGGAGGTCAGATAGGAGATGAGACTGGAAGCCGACCCCATCATAGTTTGGAAAAGGCTAGGCAGATGAAGGTCAAGGAACAAACAAAAGGAAATAAGTGCCGTATGGTGCTGATTTTAATTGCCTTATCAATAATGCTTGATGCTTCATCAAGGCATCAAAGAATGATGAAAAAAAATAATAAGAGAAACCTAAATACTTACCCACTAAATTATAATTAATTTGAATATCGAAGTTGTTTTCAACATTTCAAACAAAGAAAAGCAACAGATGTTTTACCAGACAAAACGAATTTCAAACCAGTTTTGTATATTTAAGTTTATGCAAAATTACTTCCATGTTTGGTTTGGTCTACATTCGATCGCCTTATAATGGAGAATGTATTGCCTAACTTATTTAAATAAATTGAGGGATTTTTGTTATAATAATTATGTATTTCTAGAGACAGCGGATTTGTTGATAAGCGGTAGCGGGCAGATATACAAGGCCAATTTTACTAAAATAGGTAGCTCATTAAAATAATTATTATTCTGTCTTGACATTAGCATTATTAAATGACCCTTCTGCATTATTTATATCAAAAACCTACACAATATCAATATAATTATGTAACCGTATTTTTGTTGTTGGTATTTTTGCTTTTTCTCTCTCTCGACCGGGAAAAGGACGGTCTTTTACAAAAACCGGGCCATGTGCATATCGGATCACACACGATGAAGCATTCCGTAGTTGGGAAGAATATATCCCAGGAACAAATAACTTTGTAGTTGAAAAAATGTTCTGACATACATCGATATACGTTACGGTCAATTCTCCACCTGCAAATGTATATTAATTTGCAAACGCAAAAAAAAAAAAAATTGGTGTCTTACTAACTACAAATGAACGATTTTCCGACATTTTCCTTTACTTTTACTGTGAGACCTTGCTTGTTACCAAATTTAATTATTCTCGGTCAACGGGAAGTAGTTACCATATCTCTAGGTTTTGACTTATATGCGAGTATCAAAATATGTAGCATAAATGGCCGTATATTTTGAATTATTTGGAGCCTTAGGTTCTCTTGGTGACTTTCATTAATTAATTCTAAGTCACAAAATAGCACCTATCAGAGTATTTTCCTGAATCTTTCCATAAGTGTCCAATAATGAGAAGATTTCGACATTTTTATTTAACTACCGAATCGCTTCTGCCTATCACTGAGCTCCATACAATTCACCGTTGCCTCCAAACAGAAACACGACCGTTCTGTCATTGTAGTTGTCGCCTACGCATGCGTGGGCGACGCGGCCCGCGAGTGAGCCAGCACCTTTACTTTCCAATTTTAGATGCTATAACGTGTATAATGGGTTACTCGCTTTGTAACTATGAATAATGAGGTAAGTAGCTGATGTGCCGACTGGTTTTTCTGCTTCGAACTCTTTTTGAGGTATTTTAAATAAACCTATCATCCAATCTAGTTCCCTGAGACGATAATATGTAAAAAATAAACTGTATTTATTTCGCCTACGACGGTTTTTCGGCCAAAAGTTTGTAGTTCTCTTTTCTGCCGAACTATTCTGTTAAAACTCACCGTTATACTTATGTGACGTGAGCGTGAACTGAGCTGTCGTTGTTACTAGGGATTGAAACTATTGACAGCTCATTTCACCTAATATTAAGGTGAATCAGCAGCTGTAGGCCGAGAAATTCAAATTTTCTTACATCTTATTGAATTTGCAGGGCCTCAAGTCTGCTATTAGAATAGTGTCAGAATGGTCGAACATTGATTTCATAATTGTTGATTTTGACAAGTTTGGTAATCTACTATTATAATGGCGTCATTATGACTTTCCAATGGCCGGCCACTGACACTACATTGAAAGAAATTGCATATATTGGTAATCTCGTACATAATGACAAATGAATGACGTCTCTACTAATGGGTTTTATAATAATGGCAATACGACAATGCCACAATAATGACACAATTATATTACGAGAACATTGACCGACCAATGATCGACCATTATGAATTTACCAGATTACGAACTTTTAGCAAAATGACAATGGCATGACAATGGGATCGTGTTGGAATGACTGAATTTATAAAAATAGCAAACATGGGCCCCAGGTCAGTGTCAGTTTGTATTTTGATCAAAATATGATTCACGACCATAATAGATATTGTATTTACAGAATTTAAATCATTAGAATCATTAATACATCTTTCTAAGTTAGATTTGTTCCATTGAATTGCTTTTTCATGCAATCATGACATTTGGGAACAAATCTAACCTAAAGAGATGTATTAATGATTATAATTCTATAAATACATAGGTATCTGATAGTCGCGAATCATATTTGATCAAGATTCAGCCTGACACTGACCTGCAAATAGAAAAAAAACCTAAGAAAATTTGAATTTCGCGGGCTCAGCTGCGGATTCATCATAAATTTAGGTGAAATGAGCTGCCAATAGTTTCAATCCCTAGCAACAATGACAGCTCAGTTTACGCTCACTTCACTTAAGTTTTACGGTGCGATTTTTACAGAATAGTTCGGCAGAACAGAGAACTATAGTTCGGCAGAACAGAGAACTATAGTTCGGCAGAACAGAGAACTATAGTTCGGCAGAACGTAGACGTTCGTAGACGAAATAAGTACAGTACATCGGCTGATCTCATAAAACCGATCGCTCTTGGATGGTATCGCAATACGCATAATATTTATTACACAGCTGCATACAACCAGGCATGCAGTTTGTAAAATAACTATAAAACTAATGTTACCAACACGTTTCTAACTAGTCCATTCGATACGACATCTACGTTATAAACTCGCAACAGAATGCTTGGTTTAATACCTTTTTTATCGATTCATAAAATATATTGTCAAGTCCAAAGCTCAGGTGACAACGATTTGAAACTTTATCTAAATTAATATCCGAGGTATTTCATGTGGAAGGGCTCCGCATTCCATGGAAATTAGAGTGACAATATTCAGAAAAGTTTTATTGTTATCTTAACAAAGGCTGTCGCCTTAGCAACAATGTTAACAGCGGGTGTCTGCCGTTTTACCGAAAAGATTTTGACAAAATTTCATTACCCAAACTTTTACCAACCTTATTTATACCATTGCAATATTTCGAATGATTTTAGTACGCATATCTTCATTTGGTCAAATTTTTACTTGGCAAAATATTACCAAGTATAGTCATTATGGCATTTGGTCTTTAATCAAATGATTTATGGGTAGGTTAGGTTAGGTTAAAACTGTGATCGCAATGAATGGTGTTGAACTGTCAACATGAAACCCATTGCTACTGGACCTCAAGTCTGCTATTACAATAGTGTTAGAATGGTCGATCATTGATTTCATAATTGTTGATTTTGACAAGTTTGGTAATCTACTATTATAATGGCGTCATTATGACTTTCCAATGGTCGGCCACTGACACTACATTGAAAGAAATTGCAAAGAAAATGATCGACCATTATGAATTTACCAGATTACGAACTTTTAGCAAAATGACAATGGCATGACAATGGGATCGTGTTGGAATGACTGAATTTATAAAAATAGGAGACTTGGGCCCCTGATAGTGTGTTACGTAATTTAACGCACGAGCCGAGCGAGCGAAGCAAGCGGTGCCGCGGCAGCGGCCGGCGAGTGCCAGAAACGACTTGCATTAATAGAAAAAAAAAGATTGTTTTTAGTAGGTTACCCGGAACTGAACTATTTAGATTAGGTTAATTACTTATTTAAAAAAAAAAAAAAAATATTTGACTAAATAAAAAATGTTAAAAGTACTAGTTGGTAAACAAATCATAGTTTAAACGTTAATTTGCCAAACATTAGGTTTGCGTTACAATTTTTTGTGAATAGATTTTTTGCTAAGTAATAATTTGACAAATGAAATTATGCGCAAAATTTTTCGGGAAGTGAAAATTTGTCAAATTCCTTTTGGTCAAACAAGGGAGACCCGTTAACAGCATTTGTTATGTTTCGGCAGTTAGAGGTAGGATAGCCAGTTCCTCCGTGGTTGAGGATTTCGGGTGAAGCTAGCTTTCACCTTCAGCCTTATCATCACTTACCATCAGGTGACATAAAGGCCAAGACATTCCCCGTCAATCAACTCAGCCTATAGCAGTCCACTGCTGGACATAGGCATCTCCCAGGCTGCGCCACAACACCCTGTCCTCCGCTTTCCGCATCCAGTTTGTCCCAGCCACCTTTTTAAGGTCGTCGGTCCATCTAGCTGGGGGGCGCCCCACACTACGCTTGCCGATACGCGGTCTCCACTCCAGGACTCGTCTGCTCCACCGGCCATCGGTCCTTCGACAAACATGGCCAGCCCACTGCCACTTCAGCTTGTTAACTCTGCAGGCTACGTCAGTGACTCCGGTTCTCTTCCGGATAACTTCATTCCTGATCTTTCCCCGATCATTCCCCGTGGTGGATATAAAAATGTTTTCTTTTCTTCTTGCTTTGCTCAAGTACAGTCAACGACGGGTCTAAAAGATTAAGAAGTATATAATTATTTTGAGATAAAATAGCCCGGATGTCCTGAATATCGACATTAAACTGGAGGTTATTCGGGGAAAAAGCTGGTTAGATTCTAGGTTATTGAGTACCTAATCGTAAAAAACTCAGCATAAAGCTCTGAAAAGAGGCAAATGATAAAAGTAGGCTTGTCTTAAACAAAAAAAATATCAAATCTATATAGTTTGTGGTAGCGGACAAAATATATGTTATTCTTGAACATATTTTTCAGAACTTGGTTGTTACCAAAACGCGTTTAGAAAAAAATCTCGATACAAATTAACGGTAAACTAACCCTTTACTTTGAGTTTCAATTCAAAATAGTATTTAATTAATAACAAGAACGTCTTATTTGTAATTTTGAACTTGGGTTCTTCATACAAAATTACAAAAAACATAAAAACAACCAATTGTTTTTTTATTTTCGATAACTCAACTCATTTTTGAGTAAATAGATAATTGCTTCATATTTTGCAATAAATTTCAAGCGTTGTGTCATCGTGCTTCTCTTTCTTTTGTATGCAGTCTGACAGTGACCGCGCTACAACAACCAGAAAAATATATATAAAAAAACCGACTTCCAAACAAAAAAAAAGTGAAAAAATACCTTAATTTCGGAAGTCGGTGTCTTTATATCTATTTTAGTTTTTTGCCACCGACTTCCGAAATTGAGGTTATTTTTCACTTAGTAAGTAGTGTTTGTTTTGGAAGTGTGTTGTTTTTTTTTTTTTGTAAAAAGTTTATTATTTTTAACTTTTTAGTGGGTCAGTTTGTAATTTATCTAAGTTACAATAGCCTAATGTCAACTGCTCATCACCTTTTACAAAATATTACTTTTCCCGATGCAGGGGCGTTAATAGTTTAGGAGTTCTCCTGGTAAGAACCAGGAGAACTGGAACTGCTGGTGACTTCACCATATGCATTCTGACGAGCATAAATTGCTTAGCAACCATATTACATTGCCTTATCGAATCGCAACGGTGAAATACTTATTATTAAGTAGTTCCGGTGGCCATCTGTGGTCTTCATCATCAGTTCCACTTCACCAAATGGTGCTTTTCGAGAGCAAATGCACGAGTTGCTATAAAAAATACCGAAATCGCTATAGGTTTGCCTATAAAATTTGAGGGTTTCCATCGATTTCCATAGGATCCCCTCATCTGATTCTGATTTGGTGGTAATGGGACCACCTAGGGAGTATACCCTTTCAAACAAAAAAAGAATTTTCAACAATCGGTCCATAATTAACAGAGTAACCGCGTAACAAACATACAAAAAAAAAACATACCGCTGAATTGAGAACCTCCTCCTTTTTGGAAGTCAGTTAAAAATAGCTGGACTCTGTGGGGTAATTACGTAACACACTATCAGTAGCAATGGGTTTCATGTTGACAGTTCAACAACATTCATTGCGTTAGGTATTTACGTTGTAATTTATTAACCGACTTCCAAAAAGGAGGAGGTTCTCAATTCGGCGGTATGTATTTTTTATTTTTTATTTATGTTATTTTTAAGAAAACTTACAGCTAAACAGGTACAATGAGTAATAGCATACATAAAATATGGCCAAATACAAGTTTCCACATGTAGACTATGAACAAAATAGAAAATTGATAGTAGACTTTAAAAAACAGAAAATTTACTATTTACGCTCGAAGAAGCCATTAGGTAAGATTCTCTTCAAATGAGCAACACTAGTATTGAGAGTTTTTGGGATTGTTGTATTTGCTTGTATTGATTGTTGAGTAGACAATTTTTCCGAACATTATGGATTAGCCAATATACTTTTAAAAAAGTCTGATTATGATATACAGTGCAATTAGCGTGCTGGTCCAAATGAAAAAGGAGCACAACTCATTAAAGTAACAAACTAAAACCGTGCTATTCTGTAACCATCTCACAGTGAAAACATAGATGAAGTGAACGTGGAGTGAACTGTCAGTGTCATCCCACCTGATGCTAGGGATGGACCAAGTATTACATTTACAATCATAATCAAGATTTTGAACAGAAACTCAATTTTGTTTTTTTACATTAAATTGAGTTTGCCAAAATTTCTGTTTAGCTATTTTATTTAAAAACCCTTTAAATAGTAATGATAAGACACATAAATACTACCTTTGAAATAATATAAAATTACCAATAGAATTAGCATAAGAATATTATTGAAATCTGACAGCTCACTCCACGCAAGATTTCGCGGTTAGATTTTTACTGAATCTACATACTGAACGTGGTAGAAACTATTTCCCATGAACTCCTTTAAAACCGGAATCACTAAATGTAAATTTTCATCCATACTACTCCCACAGCAAACATTAATTGATTAAATGCATATTAACACAAACGCATACTTGGGAAGCTTTTCTTTGGTTTTAAAACAAAAAGATAAAGAAAGAAAACGATCTCAGTACTCGTACACGTCGGCGTTCCTTCTACGGCTCAGCGCAGTTTACAATGTGACAGTGCGATTGATTCGCATATATGCTACCCTGCTGTAAGGGTATGAATAAGACAAAGTATACATAGAACAATGGTGGCCCAATGGGAACGGCCTAGACTAACGAGTTGTGCTGGTCGTGGGTTCGAACCCAGGCAGGTGCTTTACTTTGTGTAAATTCTTTCATTGCCGCTGCTCTCAAAACGGTGAAGGAAAACATCGTGAGGAAACCGGCATGTCCTAGAACCAACAATTCGAAGACTTGTGACATCTACCAACCCGCAATGGGCCCGCGTGGTGGATTACAGCCCACTCCCTCTTGTAGAGGGAAGAGGGCTGTGTCCCAGCAGTGGGAAGATTATATGCTGATTATGCTATACATACAGCGTGACGCTTCTTGAATCAACATTCACAACCTTTTTCTAACCAGATACTGCTCATGTCAAATGTTAAGAGCGGCCCACCCGAAATACCTTTCATACAAACGCTCGTACGTGATTACCAATAGGTATCTTGTGCACTATATCTAGGTTTCTATGCAAACAAAAAATGAAAATTTAGAGAAACAAATTCAGTTTATGCCTGCAAAAATCTGCTTTTTTGCACAAATTTTACCTGAAATTTGGCCATTCATAATGTACTCATAAATTGTAAATGTTAAGAAAACATTACGATAGAAACCTTGCAAATGTAATGGAGATTCTAAATGACCAACTTTTATTTGCGTGCTTACTCAAAAACACGTATTTCCTGGAACAAGTTTTATGAAATTTAAGCACATTATTTTTCGTTCAATGTTATCGCGTTCTCACTCGCTTGTTAATAGTTTTCACTTGCGCTGGATGAAACAACAAGCTTTTCAACCATGCTCGCGTTGACGATAGACGGACCGGGAAGGGCCCTCTTAACTTCGTAAATCCTAACTCTAATCCTAACTAATATTATAAATGCGAAAGTGAGTTTGTTTGTTTCGCTTTCACGCTAAAACGGCTGGAATGGATTTAGATGAAACATGGGTAGACCACGATCAGGAGAAGGATATAGGCTACTTATACAGGGTTATTTTTAAGTCGTTTATAACCTCTTAAGGGGTCATTGTACTCATCATTATGAACAACTTTTACTATGGGACTAAAACTGAAATCGCGAAAAAAAAACCAGCTGTTCCCTACATTTTAACAAATTATTCGAACATAAATGTAGGGAACAGCTGGTTTTTTTTTCGCGATTTCAGTTTTGGTGCGTGTCCCAAATAAAATATTTTTCTTTCTTTCTTTTCTACTTTACATCTTGGATCGCAGACGAAGTCGCGGGCAACAGCTAGTTATTTTATAATAAAAGGTCTATCTTAATCACAATATACGTAAGCATCTCGACTGTGTTTACCTTAGCTTTGTCAAGAGCAGCAACAGCTTCTGTTTGTGCGCTGCAACAAACTTCGAGTATAAGTCCAATAATTTTGACAACACAGCCAATGTACAGAAATTGAAATTACTTATATTTTGGGCCGCCGAGAGAATGCGTTCCTGACCCATATCAGTTGGACAAGATTAGAAACTAATAAAGTTTAAATTCGTAAAACACGTTTTCTTTTGTACTCAGCTGACAGGTGTCAGGAACGCATTCACTCATCTTAATATCCGAATATTCTGAAACATACAATTAAAATGGAACTTTAGTATATGATTTATTGGATTTTTTTCTTTTCATGTACTAGACAATTACGTAATTGTAATATTTTCGCTCTATACATTTTTATTCGAAAACTATGTAATTTTTAAAGAT
The DNA here is from genome assembly GCA_963921375.1 of Tiliacea citrago. Lineage (NCBI taxonomy): Eukaryota > Metazoa > Arthropoda > Insecta > Lepidoptera > Noctuidae > Tiliacea > Tiliacea citrago. The sequence goes on from OY992804.1 coordinate 12,224,198, forward strand.
AATTATAATAAAAACAAGATTGTTCGGCTTTTATGTCTAAAATAAATATTAATATACAGCTATTATACAGCTACAAGATATTTTTTCTCTAGATCAAGCATTACTTTCGTTATAAACAAAAAGATTTTAGACTTACGCCATTTAGTTTCGTGCTCGAACACGATCAAAGAGCGCACGCGATATTCAACTTTATTACTGAGGTGTTAGCGTTTAGCACATAACGGAGTGGCGGGGAGAATTGGGCGGAACTTGTAATTTCATGCAACAGCCAACCTTGCAAGGCGATGTACTACTGTTTACTAGCGCTCCATATCTCGTCTTTATACTCCATCCCCATAAGGATAGCAGATAGATCCCTGTTCTATACATCGCCTTGTATCGAAGATAAATGGGCAAGCGTATACAATTGCTTGTAAGCTATCGGCAATGATTACTACGTGGTATGAATGATGTAGGAGGTTAGGTACATAATGTAAGAGCGATGGAAATAGGTGTGTTGTGTTTGATGCTACTGTTCGTTAAAAGGGGGCTCGTGGCTAATAACAGCCGTACAGGGGCCCAAGTCTGCTATTTTTATAAATTCAGTCATTCCAACACGATCCCATTGTCATGCCATTGTCATTTTGCTAAAAGTTCGTTATCTGGTAAATTCATAATCTCGATCATTGGTCGGTCAATGTTCTCGTAATATAATTGTGTTATTATAATGGCATTGTCGTATTGCCATTATTATAAAACCCATTAGTAGAAATGTCATTAATTTGTCATTATGTACGAGATTACCAATATATGCAATTTCTTTCAATGTAGTGTCAGTGGCCGACCATTGGAAAGTCATAATGACGCCATTATAATAGTAGATAACCAAACTTGTCAAAATCAACAATTATGAAATCAATGATCGACCATTCTGACACTATTGTAATAGCAGACTTGAGGCCCAGGGTTGATCGAAAATGTTATTACCATTGCTTAATAGTCTGCCGTTGTGCTGCTGTAAAATATGTGTGTTTAGATGTAATATGCTGACCTCTCATTGTATGGAAATCCTATACAATGCGAGATCAGCCTAAACTGGAAATGTATATCTTCTGCTTCTTTCTTCTTCTTTCTATGTTTAGCCGTGTGTACATCTGCCAACAAACTGCTTTGCAGTTTGGCAGAAGTTATTTTTTTTTTGTAAAACAGGATGTCACCACGAATAAACGCTTTTTCATTTTTCATCTTCCAGGTTAAGCGAAGCTTGCAGAGGTCGGTCCGTGGATGGATGACCATCCATTACATACTGAGGGGTGAACGTTATTTCAAGTGATATTAAACTATCTGTTATTATGCCATTTATTACACACCCTATACTGAGACCCATCCGTGCTTCGGAAAACACGTTAAGCCGTAAGGTCCCGGTTGTCATTTGTAGATCTTTGACAGTAGTTACGGGTAGGAAGCCCGAAAGACTGAAAATCAAGTCTTACCAAGGGGTATCGTGTTACCCAGTAACTGGGTTGTGATGGTTTTCAGCTGCATCCGTTATAGACTGGAAGGCGACCCCAACATAGTTGGGAACAGGCTAGGTAGATGATTTTTTATTTATTGGATCTCCAACAGAGGCTTCACAATTAAATGCAAGTACCTTTACATAGAACAGGGACGAATACAAGTGTGTGCTTCCAATTATAGGAGACCACATAATTTACTTATAATCTAGGTACGAGTACATTCAGTTTGACAAGGTAAAAACATTTCAATAAATCAAAATACATAAAGGCTTGTCCAGACTGGTGCGATATCGCGGGCGCGACGCGACTCTAGTAGCACAATTTCTTTGTCGGTGCCTGTCGCGCCTGCGATATTGAACCAGTCTGTACGAGCCTTAACACGAAGGACGCACAGAGGAAAAAGGTGAATTACACAACCAATGAATAATAAAAATAAATACAAACGAATAAGAAAAAAAAAAACATAAAAGACCACAGACAAAAATAACATTACATAATACGCTCTTTTTATACCTATTATAACTATAAGTGTTCAAAAATTACCTTAATATGTAATTTATAAATAAAGGAGCCTGTACCCTAATTGCCTAACACAGTTTGAATCAGAATCGGAATGATTTTGTAGTATATTGCTAATCCATTGCTTCATAAGTTAGAAAAATTTGTCTGCTCAACAACGTAAATAAGGCAATGAATGTTGTTGAACTGTCAAATTGAAACCGATTCCTACTGATAGTGTGTGTTTCGTAAATAGCCCTCTGGATCTCACAAGACAGGGAATCCTAGTGTGGGGTCTAGGCATTAAATCCACTTTAATGTAAACTTACCGAAATAAATCTATTCATAGTTATAATCTAGAGACAAGAACAAGAACTTTAATAAGTTCGTTTTTTAAAACGAACTTCAGTAGCCAGATGAATATCAAGATTATGGGGTTTTCTAACATAGTCACAATCCCTGGGTGATTTATCTACGTACGCTTTGATTTTGACATATAAAAGACAAAATCAAAGCGTACGTAGATAAAATGCTTATTTGGACAATGGATTAGTGCATGTGCTTTATACCCGGCAAATTTTAAGGCGTTCGTAACATCTTAGATGCCTCCGACTGCTTTTATTTATTTTTTTGTACTTAAAGGATACTCGTTTTTATGTCATCTTGTTTCCATCTTTTCAGTTCATGTTTTGCAGTTGGGTTTTTGTTTAAAAAAAAAAAAAAATTCTAATTCTTGATTGACCATAAAATTGTCGGCATTTTGTCTTTATTTCACGATACACACCAAAACTATCTTGGTCCGAGTCTCCGAGACCAAGAATAATGAAATAAAACCTGTCCAAGACACATAGAACCGACTTAAACAATAATCACACTCCATCATTTCAAAGAACACACAAAGCTTAATAAAATAAATATAGGTATCGAATCAACCTCTCGTTAGTCGAGGTAGGCCGAAGAATTGTTGGAATCGATTGCAAAAACTATCGCGAGGCAATCGTTTATCGAACGTCAGTCAATGACCTAACAGGGGACGTGGGAATCTTGTCCGAGTGACATTACTGGCTGCATTGTTCGACTTTTTGGCTTCTTTGAAGGCTGAGACGAATATCGTACTCCCCTGCGGTGTAAACAGGGCGTAATTCTATTGGTACTGGCCACTTATTGCTTTGCAGCTTTATGATTAGGTAATGTGAACCGTGAGGTTATGTTTACACTCCGCTAGAAGGATCTTTTTGGCTAAAAAAAAATTCTGCAATAGGGTATTTGACTGTTTTTTTTTATTTAGATTTTTCGAAACCAACAATAAAATAAGTCATCATCATCATCATCTGCCTAGCCTTTTCCCAACTATGTTGGGGTCGGCTTCCAGTCTAACCGGATGCAGCTGAAGACCAGTATTTTACATGGAGCGACTGCCTATTTGACCTCCACAACCCAGTTACTGGGTAACACGATATCCCTTGGTTAGACTGGTTGTCAGCATTTGGGCTTCTGCCGACCTGTAACAACTGTCAAAGATCTACAAATGACGGCCGGGACCAACGGCTTAACGTGCTTTCCGAGGCACGGAGGAATCTTGGTATGAAAGGATGGATCCACGGACCAACCGCGGCAAGCATAGTTTAACCTGATCGATCGACCCGTGCCGCAGTTATTATTTAGCCACAAGCACCTCTTTTTTAACATAACTGGCGATATAACGTTGCCACTTTATTTCACCAGTATGTTAAAAAAAAATAGCTTTGACTATGTCTAGTCAGAGTGTCGCGCTGCAAAAGAACTAAAACAAACAGGCCAACTTTGTTATGCTGGTGAGCGTGACAGCTACGTCTTACACTCGCTCCACGTCATTGTGTTATTCTAGTGTGCGTGCATTTTGCGGCCGACAGTTGGACGCATTTTTTTTTACAAATTTATAGCTTTGACTGTCTATCCAGAAATATTTATAAATAAACTAAATTAATAAATTCATTTATTTCACACATCCAAATAAAATTAACATAAAACTGTGACCAATAAAATTTAAACATTAAAAAAAAAAACCTAATTCATTAATGAAAAATTGCCAAAATAAAATATAAAATGTCAGAATCTACAATAATTAAAATGTCAATTATAAAAAAGTAAAAGTCGAATTCAAATTTCAATATCTCAAAAAATGCCGAAGTTGTATGCGTTTTAAAGTCTAATGTGGACAGACAGCACTGCTGCGATCTGACGTTTCAAGTTAACTTCGCGCCTTTGAGTATTTATTATGCTGTAAGCTTCGCGCCAATTAGTACAATCATCGTTTTGCGTGACAAGGTTAGTAAAATAATTTCAAAACCGTGTAACTTCTCTATTGTTTCACCGATTTTATGACATTTTATGGTGTTTTCGGATCTGTATTTTAGTTTTTTGCCACCGGCTTCCGAAATTAAAGTAATTTTTCACTTTGTAGTGTTTTTTTTGGAAGTCGGTTGTTTCTTTTATTTGTAAAAGATTTTTATTTTTCACTTTTTAATTTATCTAAGTTACAATAGCCTAATGTCAACTGCTCATCACGTTTTACAAAATATTGCTTTTCCTGATGCTAGGACGTTAATTGTTGAGGAGTTCTCCTGGTAAGAACCAGGAGAACTGCCACTTACCATATGCATTGTGACGACTATAAATTGCTTAGCAACCATATTAAAGTACCTATTCGAATCGCAACCCGTTAAATACTTATTATTATGTTGTTTTGGTGGCCATCTGTGGTCTTCACCATCAGTTCCACTTTACCAAATGGTGCTTTCTGAGAGCAAATCCGCGAGTTACTATAAAAAATACCCAAATCGCTATAGGTGGGCCTATTAAATTTGAGCATTTCCCTCGATTTCCATGGGATCCCCTCATCAGATTCTGATTTGGTGACACTGAGACCATTTCGGAATAAACCCCTTTTGAACAAAAAAAGAATTTTGCAAATCCGTCTAAACAGTATGGCGGTCAGTCACCTTGCTAACTGGCCAATATTTTTATCATAGCATCAGATATTCTTTCAGGGTTTTTCCCGAGAGAAGTAAAGAAAGAGTAAGCTTTTCTTTGAGACTGTATGACTCATGGTGATGATGAATGTGAGGACTATGTGGATATTTTTTTTTTTCCTTCTAAATTAGTTTTAGTCATGGCCTGGCAGTTTGAGTACTTTATGCGGCCTTTATTTGGTATTGTTCGTCGAATCGTTGAGCCCACTAAGTTCTGAGTTGAGCTACACGATTACTTACAAATGCTTGCACTGTCCGGACAGGTCCACTCAAATCCGTGTGTTTTTTTCCTAAAAAGACACACGGACACATGGTCCTTACATGATTATGTGAGGACTTAAAAGAGACTGACCGCTAAGTTTATTTATCCATTTCTTCTCAGAGGTAGTCGGATACGAAATGTCGACCCCATCTAGTTTTTTTTTTATAACGTGTATATTATCTGGTTCCGATATACGTACTATTTACAGAAGAAACAATTTCATTTCATTTAATTTCACTCATTAAGTCATCAATTCATCATTGTTGACATGAATGACATGAATTGATGACATGTTTATAAATTTTGTAAGCGTTCCAGTTTTTTTATCTCGTTTTGGCTCTTTGATTTCAAAATAAAGGCTTATTGTAGGTAGGTACAATACCCCATGTGCTTTAGATAGGGCTCGATCATTCTGAATCTGTGAGTCATCTCTGTTGTTGATTTGTGCACGACATCGAAAAGGAGGTGCTATAGATGTGTTAAGTATGTTTATTTTATAGTCTTTTGAATACAATACATGTTGTTTAAGTAAGGACGTATATTGTCATTGGTAGAGAGGTTTCAAAAAATTCAACGACGATTTTTTTATCCTGGGAACTGGAAACAAATAGATACCGTCCTCTATGAAGATTTTCCTCAATGGAGACTTCATTATATAAATAAGAAGAACTGGATTTACGATCCTTGTAAAAACTATCTAAACCGTAACACACTATGAGTAGGAATCGGTTTCAATTTGACAGTTCATCAAGATTAATAGCGTTATTTACGTTGTTGAGCAGACAAATTTTTCTAACATATGAAGCAATGGGTTAGCAGTATACTTCAAAATCATTCCAATTGTGATTCAAACTGTTTTACGCAATTAGGGTGCAGAAAGAGTATCCAGTACGTTTACTCTTTAGTTATAAGTTTTAAATCACATTTTCAGCCTTTTTTCCTGCATAAAGAAAGATTTACACGACTAAGATAATACATGACTCCCTGTGGTGTACACAGGGCAGCTGGTATTTAATAGCATTGTGCGAACCACCATTGTTTTTGAATCTCGTAACCATCATGTGGTGGCAAGACCGGATGCATAATGTGGGTTTTTGGGTTTCTCGGAGACATTATGGGAAAGTTATCACGTTCGTGCCACCTGTGGCGTTAATAAGTGCATAAAAATTCGTAAATCAATAGCTTTTATCTTTTATGTGAGATTCTCAAGAAGATTAATTTGGCAAAAAGTATTAAGCAACAGCATTAATAACGAGATTGTGGGAGCCAGTAAAGATAAGGACACAATGACTTTTGGACTGGTTTTTTGGATGACTAGACTCGCACCCAAAGATATGAATAATAATAATAACATATATAATTTTTATTTTTAAATCTTGACGTTTTTACAGTTTGACTTTTACTATTTTATATTTGCCATTTTAATTTTTGTAGATTCTGACATTTTATATTTTATTTTGGCAATTTTTCATTAATTAATAAGGTTTTTTTTTTAATGTTTAAATTTTATTGGTCACAGTTTTATGTTAGTTTTATACTGTTGTTTGATATTTGGATGTGTGAGTGCGGCTATGGTTTGTTTCTTTTAGTTTTTGTTTTCAATGGGTGTTTTTTACCTGAAATAAATGAATTTATTTATTTATTTTATTTATAAATATGTCTGGATAGACAGTCAAAGCTATAAAATAGTGAAAAAAAAATTGCGTCGAACTTTTGGCCGCAAAATGCACGCACACTAGAATAACACAATGACGTGGAGCGAGTGTAAGACGTAGCTGTCACGCTCACCAGCATAACAAAGTTGGCCTGTTTGTTTTAGTTCTTTTGCAGCGCGACACTCTGACTAGACATAGTCAAAGCTATTTTTTTAAAAAATCTGAAACATTTTCTCCTTTTTTTTTGCAATTGGCTCGCCCCCTATTACATGGGTCTTAAACATAACAAGTGGCGAAATGTAGGTGTACTATGGTACACTTCTGCCTAACCATTTGGGGAACACAGGCGTGATGTTGTGTTATGTGTTATGACTTATTAGTGTTGCCCAAATGCAAGAACAAGACGAGACTTAGCCAGTCTTGGTCTTGGTCTTGCGCCAATACACCTGGTCTTGGTCTTGGTCTTGGTCTTGCGCTCCCAGTCTTGGTCTTGGTCTTGGTCTTGCAGCAAGAGTCTTGCAAGTCTTGCAATTAACTATTAGTCTATTACTATTTATTAAAGTTTACTTTAAATCTTAGAAAAACGTATTAGAATTGGAACATTGTGAGCTTGAATTAACATAGCCATAGTAAAGATCAAGCAGATTAATAAATAACTGAAGATTTGATAAGAAATTCGAAAAATCAACTGACCTATATGTCGTTTTCCATGGAAGTAACTGTTTCTTAATAAACATTTATGATTTATAAGCTTTGATTTATAACCTAATCATAATACTACTTGCGTGATCAGTATAATGTATTCATTTTCATTCTAAGCACTCTGAAACTTATTTATTCTTTGGAACACCTGTAGGTACTCTTAAAAAAATTCGAAATTATTTTGCATGAGTATACCTACGCCCTATGGCGGCAATCAAATAGTGTCACAAATCTTATGATTTCGGCGTGGCGGCAACGATTGTTTTAGATTTCAAAAGAAGCCGCCGGCGCGTGTATCATAACCATGTACTTCCGAAAAGCGGCAAATTTCTTTGAGAAGTAAGTACAAAACCTTTGATGCCGCATTATCAAAGTGCCGATGGTTAAAACATAACTATGCATGCACTCAGTTTGATTTTAATAGATATTTTTTTATTCGCTATGTTTATGGTATTAGTCGTAATGCGCATAGGTCCAGTTTTTCATATTCTTTGATACAGTTTTTTGCGTCTCATAGAATTCCTAAGCGTACCTACCTATACACCGAACTGTTACACCTAACTACTCAGTGAAATAGCGCTAAGTCCTAGCTGCAAGACGCAAGAGTCTTGCAGGCTATCTCTTGTTCTTGCTCAAGTCTTGCACGGTCAGTCTTGGTCTTGGTCTTGCTAAAAATACGCGGTCTTGTTCTTGGTCTTGGTCTTGCAAAAACGCAAGAACAAGACCAAGACTGCAAGACCAAGACTGAATTTGGGCAACACTATGACTTATGTGTGACAGGAAAATTTAACTGATTGGACGTAGAGTAGAACATAGGGTGCATTCCGAATTAAGACCATAATCCCTGTAATCGATTTTAGCGCGCTTAAACGCGTTCCCTATTAGCGCGAGCGCGAAAACGTTGTCGCGTGAAACGTCATAGATGACGTCATGTCATGCGCCATCTTGCGATAACGCAGAAAATGCCCTAAATTAATATCACCGTGAGAGCTGTCTAAAATGACACTTGACGCGTTGTTTTGTTTTGTGTCTTATCATTTATCATATATAAAATAGCGTGGCATTTTCGAAATTGTGCTTCTGGCTACAGTCGCCATCTAACCAAAGAAGAAGAAGTGTACAAATGTGTGTTTGTGGTGTTTAAACAAAGAAATACTGTAATCCAACCGTGAGCGCGGTCACGAGCGTTCCGAATTGTTGACAGTTGTCAGCTGTCATAATCGTAATAATTAATTCGGTACGCGAATTATTAATGTGAGCGCTGTCAACGATTAAAGTCTAATACGGAATGCAGCCATAGTCTACAAGATGGACGAGATCTATGACAGCCAATTCAAAGACAAGGGATCTTGGAGGCAAAACGCTTTATAACTAGGTATATGCCTGTACAGTCCGGCCGGCCGTTGCAATGACTTATAAACCTATACCTCAAAGGCCGTCGAGAGAATGTGTTCTTTCACCTGTCAGTGTTTAACGAATATGTGTTTGGCGAATTTGATCCTTAGGCACCTCGCCCACGGCGACTTTTTGTAGCGATGCTGTCGCGCGTTAGTTGCGTTTGCAACGTGCGACAGAAACAATGCAAACGCGCAGCTGTATCGATACACATGCGCGACAGCATCGCGATGGTATCGATGCAAACGCGCGACGTTTCTGACGACATCGGGGGTACGAGGGGTGGAGAACGGAGGGAGGAGGGCTGAAATCCAACGTAACCAATGTTATCTCGACTGAGTCCATCTTGCAACTGTAGCGTTCCCAGGCGGTGCTTTCACATTTGTGTCGATGCTGAATCGCGTTTGCATCGCGACTGAAGCGTGACAGCATCGCGATAGTAGCGATACAGAATCTAGGCGAAGGTACACAGCCAGCAACAGCATCGCGGCTGTATTGATACAGATACGCGACAGCATCGCTACAAAAAGTCGCCGTGGGCGAGGCGTCTTAGGGCCCTCGCCCACGGCGACTTTTTGTAGCGATTCTGTCGCGCGTTTCGTAAACGCGCAACAACATCGCTTCTAACGCGTGTTAGTCGCATTTGCAACGCGCTACTGAAGCGATGCCAACACGCTACAGCATTGTCATCGTCGAATATGACATTCTATAACAACTTCTGAATTTGAGATCATAGTTTTTAGGGTTCCGTACCCAAAGGGTAAAACGGGAACCCTATTACTAAAGCTCCGCCGTCTGTCTGTCTGTCCGTCTGTCACCAGGCTGTATCTCATGATCCGTGATAGCTAGCCAGTTGAAATTTTCACAGATGATGTATTTCTGTTGCCGCTATAGCAACAAATACTAAAAACCAGAATAACATAAATATTTAAGGGGGCTCCCATACAACAAACGTGATTTTTTTGCTCGTTTTTGCTCGATATTGATAACGGTAACAGGTAGACACTTGAAATATTCACAGAATATTAAGTTATATATTCACTTTAAAAATCAATAATTAAATTAAAATAAAACAAATATTTCAGGTGGGCCGTTTTTATAGATAATGGTACGGAACCCTTCGTGCGCGAGTCCAACTCGCACTTGGCCGGTTTTTTAGTATTTTAAACGTTGGGACTTCAACATAACTGGCGAAACGTGGGTGTACCTACTATAGGTATACCTCTGCCTAACCCTTCGGGGATTACAGGCGTGATGTTATGTTGTGTTATGTTTTTAAACGTTGTTACATGATGTCCACAAAGTAATCTCTCTTTATTAAATGGGTGCATCCAATATTGACGCTGCTTTCGTTGCCTACGCTTCGGCTGCTTACATAAAAGCAGCACCAAAGACAACGTGACTAATGTTACCTCAACGGAGTCCATCTTGCAACTGTAGCGATCGCAGGTATTTTTGTGCCTTTACTGAATCGCGTTTGCATCGCGACAGAAGCGCGACAGTATCGCGTTTGCATCGCGACTGAATCTGGGCCCGTGGGCTAGGGCACACAGCTAGCGACCGTTTCGCGACTGTATCGATGCGGAAGCGCGACAGCATCGCTACTGCATCGCTACAAAAAGTCGCCTTATAGTTACTAGAAATTGGTGCCAGGAACGCATTCTCTTGATGGCCGTACTGTAATTTGAGAAATTTCCATACCTTTTTCATTGCATCAGTAGGTTTTACCTTTCTATACTGAAACACGTCAATTCTTTTTGGAATAAAAAAACGGGAACAGAACTTTGAATTGATTTGAACTAGTAAACTTGCCTGTTTGTTATAAAAGCTATGCTAGTATAAAATAATAATAAAGCAGTTTCCCAAGTGCAATAAAATAATAGTTATTGTTAATAAAACAAAAGTTTATTATCGGTGTGTAGGCAGAAAACGCCTGTTTTGGTGTGATGGAAAATGTAATGTGTTTTCGTTGTTTGAACAACAAATCTTTATGTTTTGGTGCAGATACATTGCATGTTAACTGTAGGTCATTGTATTTATAAGAATGCAATATTTTTTTTAAAATCAATTATTTACTTTGCAATATAAACTTATGCATAATTTTTGTTATCACAATATTCCTCGCAGCATGTTAAGCTGTTGGTCCCGCGGCTGTCATTTGTAGATCTTTGACAGTTGTTTCGGATCGTCAGATCCCGAAAGTCTGATAACCAGTCTCACCAAGGGGTATCGTGTTACCCAGTAACTGGGTTGTGGAGATCCGATAGGCAGTCGCTCCATGTAAAATGCTGGTATTCAGCTGCATCCGGTTAGACTGGAAGCCGACCCCAACATAGTTGGGAAAAGGCGATATTATTCTATACACACATAAGCAATGATCAGAATTTTATCATTGAAGCACCGAACAGCTATAAAAAAAACAATTGACATAACTAACATTTAAAAACAATTAATTATTTAAAAATATAATCTATTTTCAAAATAAACAATTACTAAATTCAATCAAGACTTCTTGGCGGGAAAGTGAAGCGTCATGTTAGCAGTTTTGTTTTATTTTCTAAAATTTGTGTTCAGCCGTGTATTAATGTGTAATAGTGGTGGATTATTAACCATTAAGGGCGGATTTCACCAAAGAAATGAAACGGGATCAATTCACGCTGAACTCAGATCAAGCGTTTAATTGAGTTCAAAACTCCACTTTTGATTTCACCAACATAAAGTGAACGCAGTTCAAGCTTAAACTAGTTTAAATTCTGAACGCTCGATTTTCGGCGTTCAAGTTTCTAAACGAGTTCATGAGCTGCCAGCGTCGTGTTGTTTAGAAAATATTGTTTGTTGTCTTTTAATTAATATTTCTTTTGTTAGTATTTGGCTAATTAAAATGAATAAATTGTTAAGATTATATTATAACGAAAACTGGGATGAGAATGAGCAGTATCATCAACTTCATAATAACAGATTTTGCTGCTGATCTTTGAAAGCGAAAAACAAAAAAAAATAATATTTAGGTTATGTTTTCAGGTTTGCAAACCTCTCGATCGATGTGTCATGATTAGTGAATCCCCTTAAGGAACTCCCAAAAAGTATTATTTTTGCTCTATCTCGCTTCCTTTACAAGTTATAGTGGTTTTTATGTTTTTTTTTGAGGTTAGGTCGGCATTGTATGCTAATAAATGGATTGATAATGCATTGTCATCGAGTTGTGAGCTACCCTGAAAGTTTCAGCCGGATAGCTAATCGGGAAGTGCTCGAAATTTGAGTTGCAAGATTCCACCCGGAACGACAGACAGACAGACAAACAAGAAAGTAACTTAATAAAAATGTGGTAATAAAATGTAAGCACAGTAGGTCGCTATCGCATGTTGCAAATGCTAAACAAATTGCGTTCATGTGACAAAATTTACATTCTATGCCACGGAAACTTGGTTTTCATGAACGCGATCAAAATGTAGCTGGTGAAATTGGTTGGACGTAAAACGAGATCAATATTGACATTTGAACTCGTAAAAGCAGAACTTAGTTTTCTTAAACGCGTTTTGTAATACAATCGGTGAAATCGGCCCTAAGTGTTCGTGAACCTGCATTAGTGTGGGCAAATGAAACAAAACAGTGCAAATGCAGCAAATGAAGCAAAAAATCAATCAAGTGCACACAATTTTGATTCGATTTCAAAACAATTGAATCGGAACAAAATTCACTCGATTAGTTCGAATAAACTCGCTAGCATCACTAAGTTTAGGAACTTTGGGACTTTATGTTATTTTTCCTGTGGGAAAGTAATGAAATTTGAATTTTAACGATTGCTGGGCACTTTTGAAATAATGTTGTATCGCGTAGGTTTGATAAAAGTAGGTATCTTGTTCTACCGAATACCGATGACTTTCCATTTGGTATCGATTTAATGTAACGGTTATGTAAAAACCGGCAAAGTGCTAGTCGGACTCGCGCACGAAGGGTTCCGTACCATTAACTATAAAAATGGCAAAAAAATCACGTTTGTTGTATGGGGCTCCCCTACAACATACGTGATTTTTTTGCCATTTGCCATTGCCTCTTAAATATTTGGATTATTTTAATTTAATTATTTATTTTTAAAGTGAATATATAACTAAATATTCTGTGAATATTTCAAGTTGCCGCTATATCTAAATATCGAGCAAAAACGAGCAAAAAAATCACGTTTGTTGTATGGGGCCCCCTTAAATATTTATTTTATTCTGTTTTTTAGTATTTGTTGTTATAGCGGCAACAGAAATACATCATCAGTGAAAATTTCAACTGTCTAGCTATCACGGTTCATGAGATTCAGCCTGGTGACAGACAGACGCGAGACGGCGGAGTCTTAGGGTTCCCGTTTTACCCTTTGGGTACGGAAGCCTAAAAAATAAGCTGATTTAATTTAAAAATGTTTATTCATGAGGAAATCTGTTTTCGTCGTTTCATTCAATGGGATTCGGTTAATCCTACTGTATCTGCTGATAATGGCCGGATTACATTGTATTTAAATACATCATAATTATCACTCAATAATAATAAGTAGGTTCTTGGTATAGTTAAACTATTTCACGAAGTCCTCTCTTGTCGCTCTAATGGCGGTAAACATAAGGTTCAAATTGCAATAACCAAGCGGACTTCGTGAAATGGTTTAACTATAATGTTTCATTGTCACACTAATCATCACACTAATATTATAAAGGCAAAAGTTTGTGAGTGTGTGTGTGTGTGTGTGTGTATGTTTGTTATTTCTTCACGCTCAAGCGGCTGGACCAATTTTGATAAAATTTTGTATGGAGGTAGCTGACACCCTGGATTGAGACATAGGCTACTTTTTATCCCGATATTCCCACGGGATCGAGACTTACGCGGGTGAAACCGCGGGGCCAACTAGTATTTCATAAATGTAACATCTTTATTAAGATGTTAAGATCCCGTGGGAATATCGGAATAAAAAGTAGCCTATGTCTTAATCCAGGGTGTCAGCTACCTCCGTACAAAATTTTATCAAAATTGGTCCAGCCGTTTGAGCGTGAAGAAGTAACAAACATACACACACAGACACACTCACAAACTTTCACCGTTATACTTTTAGTGTGATGTGATGTGATGAGAGTGAGATAATATCGCTTTCTGTGGTATTGATTTCGTGAAAAGGGACGGAAGTGTGTAACAGGAAGTGACGGCTTGAGCATGGAATAAGTAAGTACTTTTAAATAGCATGGAATTAGTAAGTTCTTTATAATAGCATGAAATTCGTATACTCATGGAATTAGTAAGTACTATATAGATTGTAAGTAGAGGGGTCTAATTTCGACCAGTGGGCGACCACTAGTAAGGAATAATTATTCGAATATATATTTCAGTTTTTAGCTTTCTTAAGTTTTGAGGTTAATTTTTTTCGCTGCTCAGTTTCTTATTACCAAGGTGAAATGGCAGATGTTACACATGTACGACTAATGCAAGCCTCGCTCGTTTTTTCCGTTGTTAAATCTGTTTAAAACAGATCAATGATTGAGCCCACTAATTGATTGGGTTATGTTATGAGTATGAAATACATCACACAGCCAAAACCGCTTCCTCGGGTTTATGGAGGTTTTAAGGTATTCTGAGGATTTAGAAAATCAATCTCATGGGAAATACGAGGAGCTCGTGGCTATAAAGTAATAACAGCCGCATGGGTCGATTAATTAGGGTAAGCTATACGCTTGCCGAGGTTGGTCCGTTGATAGGTGACTATTTTACATAATGAGACTCCTCCGTACCTCAGAAACCACGTTAAGCCGCGTCCCGGCTGGCATTCGTAGATCTTTGACAGTCGTTACGGGTCGTCAGAAGCCCGAAGCCTGACAACCGGTCTTATCAAAGGGTATCGTATTACCCAGTTACTGGGTAGTGGAGGTCAGATAGGCAATCGCTCCATGTAAAATACTGGTGTTCAGCTGAATCCGGTTAGACTGTAAGCCGACCCCAACATAGTTGGGAAAAGGCTAGGCAGATTGATTGAACATCTTGGGAAATAAAATCCTGCCTACCGATCTTGTCGAATTTTAGGTATAATTGGTCTAAAACAATCTCTAAAATTCTAAATAAGATATAGGACTAACCTACCTGTTAAAGTAAACACTTCAAGCAATTTTATTAGATAGGTACCAACTAATCTTAATTATTCAATTTAATATCGATAAACAATTAATTAGAAGCGGTATATCGATTATCTCAAAGGGGGATCTCTTAATTAATGTCAATTAGATGGTACCTGAGATAATGCCGTTAATGGGATCCGAATGCAAATCAGTTTGGATTCGGAAACCACTTTTCGGCTGGAATTGGGTCATTGTTACTCACCATATTTATGTCAAACGGGTTTGGAATACTGTTTTGGGTGCAAAACTCGGATAATTCCGACATTCTGATCATTTTAATATTAAGGCCTGTATTACAGAACGTCACGCAATACTTAAAACTAGATTTGATTTGAAGCCATTTGATTGGTTGAAAGTTTTAGTTTTAAGTAATGCTTGAGGATTGAGTGACGTTCTGTAATACGGGACTAATACGTATGGTGGCTCGAAACCATATAACTCCGTCTTGCAAGTGATTCGAATTTACAATGATTGAGTTTTTTCAATTCGACAGTGAAGAATTACAAAAATATGTATGTTGAAAATAGAATTTAAGGTTAACAAAAAAAGGAGCGAGCCAAAAATTAGTCGCAAAAGATGTGTAACATCTGACATCTCACCTTGGTACGGGTTATTTTACGCCACGGAAAAAAGTACTTATGTGTTTTGTCACAGCTCTATTTTCATGAAGTAATTTCGTCATATATTAATTTTGATTATTGTAAATTCATCAAATTGTTTATCTCCGCACAGACAGCAGAAAAATCAAACAATAAGTAGAATAAGCAACTGAGCAGCGACAGAAATTAACCTCAAATCTTAAAAAAGCTAAAAACTGAAATATATATTCGAATAATTATTCATTACTAGTGGTCGACCACTGGTCGAAATTAGACCACTTACTTACAATCTATATAGTACTTACTAATTCTATGGTATTAAAAAGTACTTACTTATTCCATGCTCAAGCTGTCAGTTCCTGTTACACACTTCCGTCCCTTTTCACAAAACTCCCACAGAAAGCGCGAGGAAAGACGTTACACATCAAAAATTAACAAAGATGCCAGTTAATTTTTTTTTATATATTTTTTTTAAATGCTATGGAACAGCGAAATATTTCCAATGCATACATTTAAAAATATTTTTTCTATTTATTTATCGGGGATGAAAACACTATAAGCGATGAAAACTCTTCAAACCCATAAAGTTAAGTCGTGAGATTGAATTATTAATCCAAAATAATTGGTGTTTTTGTTCCATTTCCTTGAATAGTTACAAGTGTTAAGAATTTATGTTTTTACTACGTATTTACAAAATATTTATGTAAACATTGTGTTCATCCATACCGAGCTAAGTTAGTCGATTACTAAATTAATAATGTTTTTTTGTAAGATGGCAATAATAAGATTGGGAACACAGTATATGGTTGAAGCTAGGTTTGATCGAGGTTTTTTCACTGTAAGAAAAGATTTGGAAATAAATTATGTATATGTTTTGCGGTAACAACGCTTACATAATCAGCTATAATGTTCCCACTGCTGGGACACAGGCCTCTTCTCTATGAGGAAGTGGGCCATAATCCACCACACGGGCCTAGTGTGGGTAGGTAGATGTCACAACGCTTAATACATCGTAATCCTAACTTAAGGATATAAATGCGAGAGTGAGCTTGTTTGTTACGCTTTCACGCTGAAACGGCTGAAAGGATTTGAATGAAATTTGTCACATGGGCAGACCACCTTTTTTTTTTTTTGGTCGGGTAATTATCAAATAACTTCTCCCGCTCTGGGCGGAGCTCGGGCGTGTCAGACTTTTACTGACTAAAACCGACCCGTGTTCCTTCAGATGCCTGTGTGCCAGGGCCACGATGTCCCTTTTGGACAGACTCGTAACCCTGGCAGGCATTGGCCCTTTCGGACCCCGTCAATTGGTGCTGACATCTCTTTGAGGCGCGCGTGGAACACAACGCGCCGTCGACCCGGGCCTGGTCCTTATCGGACGGCGAGCTACCCATCGCTCACCGTATGCAAGCCCGCGTCTGTGGTGGCCGGGAATCGCCCTGCGACTCTCGACATGGGTAGACCATCTGGAGAAGAATATATAGAATAGAATAGAATATTTATTTGCGTAAAACATGGGTGTTAAATACAAATTGAGGCACATGCTTGCATGTTTAGCTAGGATAAAACATAGCGTGCAACATTTTAAAGACAAGTTAAGCAACAACAATCGTTTTTTTTTTTTTTTTATAAATATCAACATTTTTTACCTATAAATTCTTTTAAATTATAAAAACTACACTCGAGTAACCACTTATGAAATTTAATTTTAAATAATTTTGTATTTAAAGCTTTGAAATGCATTGGTATTTTATTATAAATGCACACACACATTGCCAAGCACTTACTATTGTATTTAGACAGTCTAGGCAAATCATTTAACACCAGCTTATATGGATCTCGTCGGTTCCGAGGATTTACAGCATTTGCAGTCTTAAATAGTTGCTTATTTTTCATAACAAACACACATATTTCGTAAATGTAAAGCGCCGGTAACGGTAACAAATCAAGTTTTTTAAATATTGGTCGACATGAGTCGGGCTTAAGTCCACAAATTGCTCTCATGCACTTTTTTTGAGCGATGAATGCTCTTTGGAAGTCAGTGCTGTTACCCCACATTATTAGTCCATAACGTAGCAACGATTCGACGTACGCGTGGTATGACATTACAGCATTTCTTATATTAGTTACATTTTTTACTTGTTTTAATGCATAAACAAATTTATTAATTTTAGTGCTAACATTGTCTATGTGCTCTTTCCATTTAATGCCTTAATCTCTAAAAATCTGGTACACGTTACTTCATTGATTTTATTAATATTGAGTTTAATGTCATTTTTGTAATTATTTGATCGATTAAATTCGATGTAAACAGATTTGTCTAAATTTATTTTCAAATGGTTAATGTCAAGCCAATGCAATAAGTTGTCAATTAGGCTACATTTTTCTCCTGGATTGCAGACGAAGTTGCGGGCAGCATACAGTAATGTATAATATAGAGAGTTTTATTTTAAAACAAGGTATTGTAACATAACACACATTGATTTCTAGTCCAATCTGGATCTCCAACAAACACTCACAAATATGTTCCTATAAAGTCTTAAAATAAACTCTCTCTTTAATAAATACAATCCAACATGGTCAGGTTATCCGGAAGCGAGTGATGCGACATATGTATGGACCGAGCACATCACAACTGTCACTGTGAATGGATAAGGATGGGACTGTCTTATTTTACTGTTCTGATTCAGTTTATAAATCGATAACACAAATCCAGTTATATCCTTTTTCTGTTGGTTTTATCTTTCACGACGGCATGTCGTTATTATCGGGAGCGAAAAACAGACAAGACGATACGTAACTAGACAAATTTTGACGTGCCACTTGCGCACAAGGAGCTTATATAGATAAAAGTTTCAATCAATCAATCAACTTAGCCTATCGCAGTCCACTGCTGGACATAGGCCTCTCCCAGGCTGCGCCACAACACCCTGTCCTCCGCCTTCCGCATCCAGTCTGACCCAGCAACCTTCTTAAGGTCGTCGGTAAATCTAGCTGGGGGGCGTCCCACACTACGCTTGCCGATACGCAGTCTCCACTCCAGGACTCGTCTGCTCCATCGGCCATCGGTCCTTCGACAAACATGGCCAGCCCACTGCCACTTCAGTTTGATTACTCTGCAAGCTATGTCGGTAACTCCGGTTCTTTTCCGGATAATTTCATTCCTGATCTTATCCTTCAAAGAGACTCCAAGCATAGCCCACTCCATAGCACGCTGGGTGACCTTGAATTTGTGGACTAGCCCGACTGTCAGTGTCCACGTTTCGGCACCGTATGTCATGACGGGCAGGACGCACTGGTTAAAGACTTTAAGTCTTCAGACATTGCGGGATAGGCGACGAGAAGACTTGACGCAGTTTTCCAAATGGATCCTTCTGTCGGCTTCTTTGTCAAAGTTGTGTCTACCGAGCTTGATGACTTGTCCTAGGTAGACGTACTCCTTCACAACTTCGAGAAGCGACCCTTCGATGTGGATTGGACTCGGCAAGACGTGCGAATTGTACATGACTTTTGTATTGTCCAAATTCATGCCGAGGCCAACCCGCCGAGAGGCTCCGTTTAGGCTGTGCAGCATCTGGTCTAACTGTTCCAGCGTTTCTGCCATTATGATGATGTCATCAGCAAAGCGAAGGTGTGAGATGTACTCGCCGTTCACGTTGATACCCTGTCCAGTCCAGTCCAGCGTCTTAATGACGTCCTCCAACGCATTGGTGAACAGTGGGATATCACATCCCCCTGTCTCACCCCTCTGAGCAGTTGGATGGGACTGGTTTTCTGATCACTATAAAAGATGATAAGTGTATAATACTCTAAATACCTAAGTGGAGACGACTGTGGTCGGACTCTCTCATTCTGAATACATACATAAGAACGAGACAGTGATATGTGTTTTCTTTATCATAAGTATGTATTCAGAAAGAGAGAGCAGTCGTCTTCACTTAGGTATTTAGAGTGTTGCCTCCACTTTTATCTATACCTTCATGCTTGCGCAGCGTCCATAACCTATCTACCTCTTTTCACCCGACTACGGCGGAGCCCTTTGCTTTGCCGTAGTCGGGTAAGAAGAGGTTATGATTTTGACCGGTATGTATGTATGTATGTTCATCTGTTCCCTCATTACTTCTAAACTGCTTGTCATAATTTGACAAATGAAGGCTAAGACCACGGCTGTCTTCTGAACATGACTATGAATATGTATTAAATACAATATATTGAATAGTTTGTACATAATAATTTCAGATGAGAATATTTTCTTGTTTCATACTTTTTAGAGCGTGATTTTTCAGTAGTCGGGTTTCAGTTTTTGAACTTATTTTTTATTACTTATTACCTATAACTTATAATAATATTATCATTGTTGTGTACGTACAGTTTTCCCTATGTGCCTCTTCCGAGATGACTTGATTCGTCCCAAAGAGAAATAAATCACGTGTTCTGATTCAAATCATCATTACAGCTTAGTTTGAGTTCAAAACTAGTTGAAAAATCTTTTAGACGTAGATGATATTAGGTGTTTGTAATTGCATTCTTCTATCAGTACCTACAGCTCGATTCAAACTTGATTACGGCTACTTGCTGCGCAGAACCGCACCCCTCACCCCGCTGACACGTGAATTTGTTACTGCGGTTCAAACTTAAAACAAACCCTAGAATGCTACAATTTGTCATTATCCTACTTCATTTGAAATAAGATTAGACATTTAAACAATTTTTTTTTACAGTCCGTTCAACTGATTTTAAATTCTATTGCGTTGACGAATGTCGAATGGCAGCTGTAATAAACAGTTGGCATTGTTACCACGTTTTTGCTTTTAATGCCATCCTACCTACGGAATAGAAGTCAAAATCGGTTGAACAAACTGTACAAAGTAAATTTAAATTTCTAATCTTATTTCAAATGGAATAAATGTGTTCTTGTTCTCAGCCATGAGCAAGTTTTCAAACAAAAAGTTCTTAAGGACATTATTTCCACAGATGTAAACCAACTTAGGTATAATACATAACTTAACTCAGCAGCAACATGGAAGGTATCTTGACCCTCGATTTCCTTTCTGGCTAGCCGGAAATTTTTGAGTAGCGGGGACGCTCCTTGCATCCGTCTGATTTACCTCTTAAGTTTATAGCATGAGCCCGTTGAGACCTAACCTGAGAACGTTAAAAGTTGTATGAAATTATATAGGATGTTTGGTGATTTGTGGTGGAATTTTGACCAATTTGATAAAATATTTGACCAATAGTTGGACTACGGGACTTGTAATTTTTAGGGGTTTATTTATATAAACGACTAGCTTTTGCCCGCGGCTTCGCCCGCATGGATGTCGGAAAAAATCTCACGCGAACGTACTACCGGGATTAAAAGACTAAGATTACCCTATGTGTGTAAAATTTCATCAAAATCCGTTCAGCTGATTTGCGCCAATCCGAAATATACATCCAAACAAACGAACGAAAATTAAAAAAACTATATTTTCGGCATCAAACTCGTTCATCAGACCTCGTACCTAGTAATTACTTTTTTCAAAAATATTCAATATATACAGTTTTGACTCGTTATGAACGAAGATTTTTTTCGTACAAACTGTATCCTCCCTTTTCATCCCCAAAGGTGTTTTTCATTTTTGTAAAGTGGTTTGCGAGTTTTCCATCATTTCAAAATCAAAAAAAATCAAAAAAAAATATTTCACATAAACCTACATGGGCACTTATGAAACGTCAGAAGCTAGGTGCACGGTTCCAATTGGTCGTTTCCTATGGAGAAGAGCCGGCAAGAAACTCCACGGTTACTCTTTTAAAAAAAGTGGGCTGTAACAATGTTTCCATGTTACAGTGTTAATAGGTATGGGAGGACAGTGTAGGCCCGTCAACAAGTACCAAGTACTTAACAAAATAAAAGATAGTTTACAAAGCTACAGTCTATTAAGCCTACAACGTTCTCACATTCAAAAATTAAAAAAGAATCTATATAAAATATTACTAAAATAATAAAAATAAAAACCTACATATTTAAACCAAATGACAACATTGTCATTACAAATGTAAAAAAAAAAATCTGAATAAATATTCTGCCCACAAGTCACTTTGACGTATAAGTTATTTATACCAATTTTCTTGTTAATCAAGCCACGCAGTAAAATCCTCCCTTGTAAAATTGAAAACCCCTAATCACCTCGTGAAATGCAGAATTAAAAAAAAACCTGATACATTTTATTCTTTAATTATTTTTGGTTTTAAGTATAAATACTTAGTTTCGATTTTTCATACAAACAAAATCCCCCTTTTCACCACCTTAAAGGTCGAATTTCCAAAAACCCCTTCTTAGCGGACGCTTACGTCATAATAACTATCTGTGTGCCAAATTTCAGCCCAATCCGTTCAGCGGTTTGCGCTGTGGGTTGATAGACCAGTCACTCACGATTTACTTTTTTATATAACAATAGAAGATTAGAAACGGTATACGTGTACTTATATTATTTTTACTGGTATACTAAATTTAACTTCAATACAAAACTTCATCCCCCTTTTCACCCCCTTGAGAGTTGAAATTAAAAAACAAAACAACGATTTACGTTGTATAAGCCGAAATATTAGTGATTTTAACTTAAAAAATAAAGAACTTTAATTAAAACAAAATTTCATCCCCCTTTTAACCCCTTAAGGGTTGAAATTCGCAACACCGTTGCGTTAGCTTCTGACCATAAGCCTAGATAATAAATTTAGTGATTTTTACATTCTAAAATAAAGGACTTTCCATACACAACTTCATCCCTCTTTTTAGCCCTTCGGGGGTAGAATTATCAAAAACACTGAAAAACGTATAAATTAATTTTCAATCGTCAGCCTAAACACAAAATTTGAAGATCCTAACTTCAAAACTGACGGACTTTCATATAAACTTCCATCGGCTATTTTACCCTTTTAGGGGTAGAATTCCCAAAAATCCTTTCTTATTCCTTGTCTACATTATAAAGAGAACCTCTGTACAAAAATTTCAGCTTTCTAGGTCCAAGGGCGGGCGGGGCGTTGATGAGTCAGTCAGTCAGTCAGGACTTGTCTTTTTATTTATATAGATGCTTAAAGTTAAGTATTATTATTAGCGTCTGTTTAATACTAACAATACCTACTGCTAATGAACCTGTTGGTTACGGCACCTTATCGGTGCCGGTCGGGGCATGCAGATGCAAGGCAGGGCAAGAACATTTTTCACGTTTAAACGTGCCCTTAACTTAAAGCAACGCTTATGAGTCGAACCCCATTGGATGCTCTATTGACAAAGATCCACTTAAATCACTAACATATCACGCGTACCCTTAAGGCTCTTGCACACAGGCTCGACGCTACAGCGCGACGCGACACTAGTAGCACAATTTCTATGCAAACTACATAGAAAATGCCGCGCTGTTGCATGTCGCCTGTCGCGCCCGCGATATCGCGCCAATATGTACGAGCCTTTAAGAGAGCATTCTGCACACTTGACGAAACATGTTCATCAGGCGAACAGACCTACATAATTATTTGTATCCTATTAGAATATTAAGTACAAATCGAAAATGCGTGAACATTAGAGGTAACTTCTTATCGAGAAAATTTAATTTGTGTCCTACAAAAAGTTTGGAAAAAACCTTTTATTTTTATTTTAAGTGGGTATACCAAGTCTTGTCAATTTCTTGATAAATCTAGGTCTTATAATAATGGGCTCCCACTTAATGATTGCTAAATCTTAATGATAAAACTCCAAAACCAATAAATCAAAATAAAAAACGCACATCAAATTTCAATATTAATTTCGTACGCGACGCACGTACGCTTGATGAACAATGTTCCGTTTTATTTTCACATCCGATACAAAATGTCCCATGTTGAGTGTTCCATGCATCGCGTGTCAATCTAAGGATCATATTCTGTATGTTCTATATTGGATTTTTTTTCCAACCGTGATCCGATATGTGACAGATGATTGTTCTCACGATGAGAGATGATGGTGACTGGTAAAGGCTCCCGCAGACAGGCGTGACGTGACGGTGTGATGCGATTCTAGTAGAACAATTGCCATTCGTTTTTATAGAAATTGTTCCACTAGAGTATTGTATTTAGATATCGAATCGCATCACGTCTGCGGAGTTTCGCTTGCTAATTAAATTTGAGCCTGTATAGCTAATACCTACTTATACTCCGTTTGAAATAAGATTAGACATTTAAATAAACCTTTTTTGAACTCAAAATCGGTTGAACGGACTGTAAAAAAGTTTATTTAAATTTCTAATCCTATTTCAAATGGAGTATAAGCAGGTATTAGCTATTATAACAATGTGTGTGAGGCTTTTCACCATCATTTAGAGAATTTATTCCGGAAGTTTGACAATAGCTAAAAACCGCGGTCACTGTCAGACTGCATACGAAAGAAAGAGAAGCGCGATGACACAACGCTTGTAATTTATTGCAAAATACGAAGCAATTATAAAAAACGAAAATAAAAAACAACCAAGTTTTGCATACAAATAAAACGTTCTTGTATACCAACCGTACACGACGTTGATATTTAATACAGATACTTATTTTGGATTAAATCTCAAAGCAAAGGGTTTGTTTACCGTTAATTTGTATCGATTTTTTTTTTTCTAAACGTGTTTTGGTAACAACCAAGCTCTGAGAAATATGTTCAAGAATAACATAATTATATTTTTTCCGCTACCAACTTTTTTTTTGTTTAAGACGATGAGAGTAGGCTTTCTCATCATAATGCTATCTAATAATGCTACCTAGCTACCTTTTAGTAAATAAATAAATATGCATCTTGTCAGCGCCATCTTTATTTTGCACCCGTGCGCATGTCACTCCATTGGTTTAGGTAATTAAATAAAGGTAAAAAATCGTGAAAAGGATTATTATAGATTATACTTTCTTGATTAAAAAAAAAACTAATTATTACCGAATCAAATTTATTTTTGATTTTTACGATAGTTTCCTATTTTATTAATGTATGTTAAACTTTATAATTTATTCATTTCGTCAAACGCGAGTGTTCATCAACAGGTTAAACTACTCTTCGTAGATGTAACTGCTTGAGCACATTTTTTTTGTTGTTAAATTTATAATAATACTATAATATTTTGTAATCTGTCTATTATTGTAAAGACTCCAAAAATAAAGGTTCTCTAAACGTCAACGAATTATAACGTTGCTAAATGTGTCGTAAGTAAGTACAACTGTGACGTAACATGACAACTGAAGTGACAAGTATTACGTTTAGTCGGTTACTTGACAGCTCTCTCGTCACGTGGTTTTTTTTGTTTACCTTTATTTAACTACCTAAACCAACGGAGTATTTTAAATATACACTTTCTACGTGCAACTACTACGGTTTTAACAAAATAATTTGGCCACAGAGATGAGAGCAGTAAAAGTAGTGACTTATATCATAAGCCGCTGCTGTAATGCAGCTAGACGTCCGAGCTGACGGTTATCCCAGAGGCTTCCATCACACGGTATACTGGATCCTTGCTAAGGATGCCTCTAGAAATAGTACAGTTTTATTAGCTTTTTTCATCGTTAAATAAATTACTGCTAAGAGTTTTTTTTCAGTTGCGAAAAATACACCTAAGAATAACTACAATGTGCCTCATCTATACAAATAAATAAAATTGAAGTGTATGTTTGTAATGTCAAAATAATAGCTTTTTACTTAATGCATATGAAAGTTATACGATACTTATTTACAAAAAAAAAAAAAACTGAATTGGCGCTTTCTGTCTGGTTGTTCCGAAACAGCTGGACCGATATATTCCGGGACTTTCACTGACAGATAGCTGATGTTAGAAGGAGAAACTTAGGGTACTTTTATTTTAGAAATAGCCAATCGAGTTTTGAAATGCAGAAAAGTGGTACCTATAAATAAAATGTAATTTACTCTAAAGTCCAAAATGGGACTAGTTAATGCTGTAAAACCTTACGATTACCCAAAGCCTCTTCTCAATGAAGATAAGCTAAACTGCGTGTTGGAGATTTTGTACGCATCACAACTCTGAACGTGTGAGAGTGATCTACTGTCAATATGTCGCCTTGTCAAAATCGTTTCTATACTCTCGAATTCATAACAACAGGGAAGTTTTTAGAGAGACTTGACATTATAAAATTAATATCATATATTAGCTAGATATATCTTGGTATAATAGCAAAAAATGTAATTAAAAAGTTACGAAATGAACTCGTTTCAAAGTCAAACTAAAAGTATTTATTTCAAATAAACCAATTACAGGCACTTTTGAATTGTCAAGGGGTCGGGCAGTCAGAGAGATGAAGCTAGTTGCCCATTCCAAAGCATAGTAGGTTCCTATGGAGAAGAACGGGCAAGAAACTGCACTTTATTCTGTAAATGGGATATCGGAATCACTTTTACACGTAAATTTTCTTTAATCCTTCGGATGAGCCCTATTCATTTTCGTAATCAAACTCATAATCGTTCAAAAGATATTAACAAAAATCGATAAATTTTTTCTTAGAAATTTTTCTGGAAAATTTAACGTCAACATGTTTCTGTCCCAGACAGACCCAGACAGACGCTTTGCTTTGTGTAAATTATTTAATCACCACTGCTCTCAAAACGGTGAAGGAAAACATCGTGAAGAAACCGGCATGTCCTGGACCGAAAAATTCGAAGACATGTGACATCTACCAACCAGCACTGGGCCCGCGTGGTGGATTTCGGCCTACCCCCTCTTACCGAGTGGACGCTTGTGTCTCAGCAGTGGGAACATTATAGGCTGATTATGCTATGTTTCTGCCTGTGAGGCGTGTACTTTTGGATTTTCCAATTTTTCTTTTATTATTTTCTCACAAAATTATCCTTCGGTGTCAAAGTAGTGAAGAACAATAAACAATGCTATGTTAGCCTCAGATTTAAAAATTGAGTTCTTCCTTGATTTGTTTCCGCGTACCTCCAAAGCCTAAACGTTTTAGACAATTTGAAAAAAATACCCGTGCAAGCCCTGGACGTATGAAAATAAAACAGAAAATAACCGCATGGAGTAATATCCGCCGCTTTGAAATCTGTAACGAGTAGACCATCCACGGAACGCGGCCGGCGGATTCGGGACACGGAATAGATAGGTACAGAAGGCCGACTCCATTCATTCTCCATCCGTTCCATACAACGAGCGAAAACAGGCGCACGCACACATAGACACGGACTTACGTACGGCAACCGCAAAAGAATGCCAGTAGCGAGTGTAAG
Source organism: Tiliacea citrago (assembly GCA_963921375.1). Classification (NCBI taxonomy): domain Eukaryota; kingdom Metazoa; phylum Arthropoda; class Insecta; order Lepidoptera; family Noctuidae; genus Tiliacea; species Tiliacea citrago. The sequence continues at coordinate 12,251,183 of OY992804.1, forward strand.
AAAAGTCAAAACTTACTAAAAGTACACTTTGTAAACAAGCTTAACAAATTAAAGGATCATAATCAAGATAAGTTCAGGCTCTGGAGTGGCGACCGCGTACCGATAGACATAGCGTTGGAAGGCCTCCTACAAGGTGGAACGATGACCTAGTGAAGGCTGCAGGAATCTGCTGGATGCGGGAAGCACAAAAAAGGTCGAAGTGGCGGTGCTTGGGGGAGGCCTATGTCCAAAAATCGGTCGGTCTTTTGGCTGAAATGATGGTTCAAGATAAGAATGCTTGGTAACATGCTGGTCCTGTTCCATTGTAAAATCTAGAGTCTAGATAAAATCAATCTTGCTAATTTAATTTAATATTTTTTATTACAAAATGTATTCTACATTCTGTGATTAGCCTACCTTAACTTACATACTGATTCATTATTTGTCCAAATGTTAGGAAAAATCGTCTACGGTTGCAATATTTGTAAATATATTAGCTACAAAAAGGAAACTTTAATACTTTGTAGTGTACCTATTGTACTGATGGCCCAGTGGTAACCGCCTTACGAGTCGTGAGTTACGGTCGTGGATTCGAACCCAAGCAGGCGCTTTACTTTGTGTAAATAATTTCATCACCACCGCTCTTTAAACGGTGAAGGAAAACATCGTGAGGAAACCGGCATGTCCTAGAACCAAAAATTAGAAGACCCGCACTGTGCCCGCGTGGTGGCTTACAGTACAGCCCACTTCCTCTCGAAGAGAGGAGGCCTGTGTCCCAGTAGTGGGAACATTATAGGCTGATTATGCTATTGTACTCATAGTACCCACCTATTTTATACCAGGTACATTGCCTTCACATAAATAATTATATAACTAATAAAAAATATTGTAAAACATTTTAGAGAAGTAGTAACTATGGAGATTTATTGCCCATTCTTCTCTAAACGAAACTACCTTTTATAAGGGAAACCAACTATACTCCATTTGAAAAAAGATTAGAAATTTAAATAAACCCTTTTTACAGTCCGTTCAACCGATTTTGTCTTCTCAAAGGATGGCATTAAAAGCAAAAACATGGTTACAATACCAACTGTTTATTACAGCTACCATTTTTCATGCCACCAATGCAATAGAAGTCAAAATCGATTGAACGGACTGTAAAAAAAGTTTATTTAAATTTATAATCTTATTTCAAATGGAGTTTACGTAGAATCAATTCTATTTTCTTGTAAATTTTGACGTTAAAGTGCCTATTATTTACCTACTTGAAATCATGGACGTATAAAACTTCGGACGGATTCTCGCTAACAGAAAACTGTGTCACTCAGAGTCAGCCAGCTCGCTGTACGTACAGGCCGGCACGCACACATTCACAGCATACTCACCCATTACGCGTGCAAACGTCAACACAGTCGACACGTCTATGCGGCAAAAAAAGTATTGAAATACAGCATGTCTTGTGTGGTGGAATGTTGCAAAAACTGTAGCGATCGGAAGAAAAAAAATACAGGAATCACGTTTCATAGGTAAATGAATAATTTGAACTTAGTTCCCGATTTTATAGATTACAATCAATATTTATTCACCAGAACAAAATAATTCATCACAAGGCCAGTGTTGCCAATATTCACGTGCCAAATTACACTAAATATACGGGAAATTAATATATTTTTAATCAATTCAATTATTTAGGTTAATTATTACTAGTTGTTTTATATTCTTTCTACTAGATTTCCTAACGTAAATGAAGTTTGGCGAAATGATTGGATTGAAAAAATTCGAAATTGTAACTGTCAAAATGACTGGATTCTAAACAAATACAGTGCCATTTGCAGTTTACATTTTGGAAGGAATGACTTTTATACAACTAAAGGAGGACTCCGGCGAGTTGTTACATATGCAGTACCTCAAATTTGTATGCCGACCTGTATTTTTCTTAAAATAAAACAATATTAAGTGGGTAATTTTGGCTATCATGACAACCCTAAATACACTCACACATAAGACTGTCGCCGCCATTACGGGACACAGTTTTGTCTTAGAGGGAGTTCCGTCTGACTTTTTTTATAAGTCTATGCTTGAAATTAATAATTTTACTTAGACTGAAGAGTGCGCTTGCACACATCGCACGTGAAGCGTGTCGAGGTATGTGTGAGTGCGTTTTCGCTCGTTTTATGGATCCGACCTTCTGTATGTATTTATTTAGTGCACGTGACGTGCAACGTAGGATTCTGAACAAGCTTTTAATTTGATAACGTTATACAAACGTTTTAGTGATATGAGAAATTGATGGATTACTGGGTTTATTGGAACTGGAGGAAGTTTTGGGGTTTTTTTAAGGGTCCAAAGGTATTTTGTTTTGATTTGGGTTTTCCTATCCGTGGAACGTTATGGATATCTTGTAGATAATCTGTTACATAGATAATCTCTTAGTGCTCATATACACCTACAATGTCAAATGCAACGACTCGACGTACGTTCCTCAACTCGATCATAACAACTCAAGATGTGTCCATTGACAGTCTGAACAAAATTATATCTGCGGCAAATGTCCACCTCACACACTGTTATACAAGTTAACTCAATATATCGATGTAACAAGACAGCGGGATTTTTCATTATAAGCGTGGTATTTAAATTACAAACTATTCTGCTATAAAATATTTGAGAAAAGTTATGTGAAGTAAAGATTTCTGTAGTTTCTGCTCCCATGGGAAGAAGGCGTGAATTTATGTATTTGTGTGTGTTTATTATAAAGCTGTTCTTCAAGTGACAGACGCCACATGAGATATCGAAAACCATGGGTTCTGTGACTGACTATCAAGCTGTTGTATTCTAAACGACACGGTTGGCGCAGTGGTTAAGCGATTGACTGCTGCGCTGCGTGTCGCGGGTTCGATTCCCGCACGGAACAAATATTTGTATGACCTTCAAGTAGTTGTTCCGGGTCTGGCTGTTTGTGTATGTGACTTTAAATGTTTGTAAACACACCCACAACGTTTAAAAAAAAAAACACTATACTATATTTGAAATAAGATTAGAAAATTTAATAAACTTTTTTTACAGTCCGTTCAAACGATTTTGACTTCTATTGCGTTGGTGGCATGACAAATGGCAGCTGTAATAAACAGTTGGTATTGTAACCACGTTTTTGCTTTTAATGCCATATACTTATGCCTACAAAATATAAGTCAAAATCGGTTGAACGGACTGTAAAAATTTTTTATTAAATTTCTAATCTTACTTATTTCAAATGGAGTATAAGTATGATATAAGTTAAGTTATGAAATAAAGCAACTTTTTAGTACTTTACTCGAATGTAAGCTACGTTGGAAGAGTTTAACTCAGTGCTAGCCATAATTACAAGTTTCTGAGGGAAACTTTCAACTTCTGAGGGAAGAGGTGCTGCCTATTATGATCCCCTTAGACCAGAAAATAGTAAATGTTTTAAAATTAGTCCCCTTTGTGCATTATGTCGTTGGAACTCATTGCGATTTCGGAGGCTTTGTCATAAGCTGGAACCATTGGTAACAGAAAAGTACTTATTTGCGTGGATAGCAAAAGTGCTATTCATCATATAGCTCGATGCGCCTCTGGTCACAGAGGTGTATCGATAGCTTATAATATTATTTCAAAGATAGATTTGTTATCCACTTATGGCGTGGATCTGAGGTTGCAATGGATTCCCGCACATATAGGTTTGAAAGGAAACGAGGAGGTTGATAAGCTGGCAAAGAAAGGAATATTTGAAGGAACCGGTCTGGACATTAAAACAAATTTTTCAGAAGTGTTGCCAAAATATAAGGCCAAATGTAATCAACTTTGGGTGGAATATTTTAATTTGAGGTCGAAAACTAAAGGTATTTTTTGGTATAAGACGATAGCTGCTGAACGTCCTCGTATACCTTGGTTTAGTAATGATAATTTAAGTAGGCGACTATTGGTAATTGCTCTCAGAGTGAGATCCGGACACATGCCCCTCAACAATTTTGGTTTTCTCATGAAAAAATGCAACTCTTCAAACTGTGAGACATGTGGTAAGGTAGAAGACGTTGTACATTTGTTGACGGAATGTGTCCGCTTTCAGACTGAGAGGGGACAATTATTAATAGATCTACAATTAAATAAAAAATAACATAGGATTGTTTCACGAGATTTTGTCTATGCCACTGTCTAATGCTGCCAAAAGTCTGTTTAGATTTGTAAGTCTTCGTTTTAAGTCTACATAATGAGTTGACGTTTGGTCTAAGAGGCACATTAGGAATTCCTGTATTGTAGTTTTAATAAGGTACGATGGGACTGCCATGTATTTTATATAAAAGTCCCCAAATTTTCACGTTTTCGAACTAATTGTTAGAGAAATGAATTGCAAAGCGAATTGATGCTCTACGTCAATTTACGGTATTGTAGCCATTTCATACAACTGTCAAAGATTCACAGATGTGATTTGAATATACAGACAATTGAAGTTGGTGTTGGTAGTCAATTTGCTTAGCACGCTTAAGCTACGCTTGCCGCGGTTGGTCCGTGGATGGGTGACTATACAGAAGCCCGAAAGTCTGACATCCGGTCTTACCAAGAGGTATCGTGTTACCTAGTAACTGGGTTGTGGAGGTCAGATAGGCATTTGCTCCATGTCAAATACAGCGTACAGTATTCAGCGGCGTCCAGTTAGACTGGAAACTGACCCCAACATAGTTGGAAAAAGTCTAGGCAGGTGATGATGAACCTTCAGTAAACCTACTGTACATACCTAGGTAGTAAAGTATCTACAGATAGATAGACTACTCTTTATTATATACACAAAAAAAATACAGATATAAATGTTGAAATTTTACAAGGGTCGTTAAATTTTCCCTATATTTCGTCTCGCAACGGAATTCGTTTTCGATATCATTGCAAAAATAGAAACCGTAAAACTCTATTTGAAAAGCTTCGGACTTTCTCTATCAAAAGCCTTCTTGATGTACAGCAGTATAGTTGGTGAAGTAAAGTCTTTCAGAATTCCAGTAGAACGAGTTACAAACGCCTGCAGAAATACTTGTAGCAGCATTACACACGAGAGTTTATTCGGACGAAGTTTCTGCTAGGCATTTCATAATTATGTTAGTACTCATACACGAGCGGCACGTTGCTAACGGCAGAGGCAACTGGAGCCGTCAACTCCTCGGCGGCAGTCATCGACGCGGGAACTGCACCCGACGACACTCATCGGCTGCAGTTGCCGCTGACGTTGGCAATGTGCCGCTCGTGTATGTGAGCACTTACTGAGAAGTTTGGGCTGGCATTGATTAAATGACTGTAAACAAGTTATAATTCAGTAGAAATATGAAATTATTATATCGTTTTTGAGTGTAGCTTTTAATTATACTTGTTAATGCCTTTATAGATTATTTCCAGCTTCCGTAAGAGACATATAATTGAAACTTTGTACACTTACATGTTAATATGGGTCATCTATGTATACCTTAACACAAGGATGGTAATGGTTTAATTTTTATTGTGCACTATTATAATCTATTTTTAAACAAAACACAGAGAAAAAGAAAGAAAGAAATATTTATTTAAACAAATGAATTCTAACAGTATAAATATAGAAAACTTTGGTCTTATCTTATTCTAATTTCCACAGATATAATTAAACATACATAATATTAAAACTACAAAATTATAATAATTATTCAGAATTTTAGATTTTATGAACACCTACGTGAATCACAACGAGGATAATTAATTCAAAAGATTAACTTATTTCTCAAATAAAATGTTTGAGATAATAGGTTTATGCTAAACTAAATAGAAAATCTAGATTTATTTTGGTCTCATTAAAGCGACGAGATACTTACTTTAAAATAGGAGAAAGTTGTTATAATTTTTTGAAAAAAATATCTTCTTTGTAAGTCCATTCAGACTATGTGTTAAGAGTCGATAAATATCAAGTTCTTTTCTCACAAAATAAAAGGCTATAATTGAGAAATAATGGTCCTTTTGCATCCTGTCTACAGATTAGCGAATTGGCATAGATAGGTACCTAAAGTAAAAAAAAAATATTAATTTATTCAGTTGCCTATGATTCCCCAAAAAATAAAGGTGCACCTAACTACAAGTAATTACATAGTAAATATTGTAATTTTATCTTCTACTCTTCTTACTCCTTTATTTCTAGATATCTTATCCTCTCGCTTTAATAAAAACATCTAAACATGGACCTATAAAAAAACTCGGACGGATTCTCGTTAACAGAAAACTGTGTCACTCAAAGTCAGTCAGCTCGCTGTACGTACAGGCGCACGTACGCACACATTCACAGCATACTCACCCATTACGCGTGCAAACGTCAACACAGTCGACACGTCCTACGCGGCAAAAAAGTATTGAAATACAGCATGTCTTGTGTGGTGAAATGTTGTAAAAACCGTAGCGATCGAAAGAAAAAAAATCCAGGAATCACGTTTCATAGCTAAATGAATAATTCAACAACTTAGTTCCCAATTTTATAGATTACAATCAATCTTCATTCACTAGAACAAAAATCATCACAAGGCCAGTGTTGTCAATATTCACGTGTGCAAATTACCCTAAATATATGGGAAATTTATGTTTCATTTAATCAATTCAATTTATTTAGGTTATTTATTACTAGTTATTTTATATTCTTCTTATTAGATTTCCTAAAGAAAATGAAGTACGGAGAAATTATTGGATTAAAAAATAATCGAAATTGTAACTGTCAAAATGACTGAATTAAAAAAAAAACATAGGTACTCAGCATTTGGGATGTTATACAATAGATACAGTAAATATTTTTTACAATTAAAATATTTTCAATTATTAACTATGTTGTTAATTGCACATATTTTCATAGGGAGATTTGGTTCTTACCATTAATTTGTTAAAATAGCACGGTATAATTCTGCCGACATTTCTAAGAAACTTGTCTCTCGACCTGTATTCTTAAAATAAAACAATAATATATGGGTAAATTTGGCTAACATGGCAACCCTAAATTCACTCACACTTAAGACTGTCGCCGCCATTACGGGACACAGTTTTGTCTTAGCGGGAGTTCCGTCCGAGTGTTTCTATAGGTCCATGCATCTAAACAATAAACCTAAAAATAAATCATCAGCCGAGCACTTGCTTGGCCTATTTGACATTTTGGTCATTATTATTACAAAGGACCAACTTTTAAATCCCAGTTCCATGTTTTTGCGATGGCATAAACTATTTTCCAATACAAAATGGCGTCATATTATGGATTAAAATGGCGGTAAAAAGCCATTCGTTAGCAGTTACCCTCAGGTGATTGGAGATTAGCGTACATAAATATGTTAAGCTCTTTGATATGCCTGTTAACAAGCCAACTACCAACTGTCTCCTTCAATAATCCTCATGTGGCAATTTTCATGTTCTACAGAATAAATCATAATACTCGTATTTACCATAATTCAAATTCTGTAAAAAAATATTGATCTTTTTAATCCGTAAGCAAAATAAAATGACAATGCCATCTCGATATTAATAAATAGCGAAATGAATAAATAAAAAGAAAAGTTCTAACTTCTTTAAAACACTCAAATCACGTACATGAACTAAAAAAAAAAAAACATTTCTATTCTATTTTTGTTGTATGGCAAGCAAAGCCGGTGTCGACTATTCTGCCAATATCTAAAGTGAGTTGAGAAAACAAGTGTGCATGAAAATAAAATAAAAATAAACAATTAGATGAATAAATAAAAATAAACTAATAAAACTCTTTGATTGATTGAAACAGTTAAACACAATGTAGATCTTGTTGGATTAGTACGGGACTGAAACAAAAATTAATCTGGCAACATCAAAAAAACAAGGTTATGTCAATTATTTACCTAGCTTAAAAACAAAACTATTCCAAATTTAGATCTATCTTACGAGCTAACGAACACGCGGGTAAAAGGACCAAGTGGTTTTTATTAACATCTTGACAAGTCTGGGAGGCTATTCTCTTTGCAGTAAGAGAAGGAGGTCGGCCAAGCTTTGAAGCCAACCCGGTCGTAAATACGCTTAGCGCACCGCACGTCATCTGCCAAGTCTTCGTTCAGGAGATCTGGAATTGTAATTGGAAATTTGAGCAATTAACCCACACCTGGTTCCATAGTCAACAAGGTTCCGTGTGGCGCCGCCGGGGTACCCGTGTCGTAAAAGGCGACTAAGGGAGTTTACTCGAGAATCGGCAGCAGCTTTGTCTATGCATTTTAACACCATACTGCGATCGCCAACCCGCGGCCTGCCTGCCAAGCGTGGCGATTATGGCAATCCCCCCTCCTTATGGGAGAGAAATGATGATGATGATGAGTCAACAAGGAACCCTTATAGTGTCGCCATGCCCGTCTGTCTGTCTGTCCCCAGCTTAATTAGAGAATCTTAGTACTAGAAAGCTGTAATTTAGGATGGGTATACATATTAATTTATTTGTGACTTGTGAACAGAATATTAATTCAGATTTGTTACAGTTGTAATGGCAATCTTGTCATTTGGTTTAAATAGGTTTTTATTTTAGTAATATTTTATTAGATTACTTTTTAATTTGTAAATGTGAGAACGCTTCTATTTTGTTAAGTACTTGGTACTTGTTAGAGTAACCGTGAAGTTTCTTGCCGCCTCTTCTCTCTAAGAAACGACCAATTGGAACCGTGCACCTAGCTTCTGACGTTTCATAAGTGCCCATGTAGGTTTAAATGATATAAAATATTTTGATTTTGATTTTGTAATCACAAATCACAAAGAGATAAAATAAAATCTTGGAAAAAAGTTTTTTTAGGGTAACTTACACTTAATGTGGGAGTGATTTTTTTTTCTCGTTTATATCATGATATGAGGTATCGTAGGATAGGCCGTTCAAAAATATTGAGGGTCTGTGAAGACCATTTTTCGATTCAGGGATCCGTTTGCGTAATATTAAGCTTTAAAGTGCTATTTTTAGGTATGTGAAAAATTCATGGCAGTAATTTATATAACGAAATTAAAAAGAAAATTATCACAGCTAAGTAAGCTTTACAAGTTAACGAGTAATAGTCGACCATCTTACATTTGCAGTTGGAGAATTGACCGTGACGTATATCGATGTATGGGAGAACATGTTTTTCAACTACAATGTTAAGTTTGTTTTTGGGATAAATTTTTATCCAATCTATGGAACCCTTCATTGTGTGTGGTCGGACAGTCGGCCGGTGTTTTTCTTTTATCATTATAAGACATTGATAATAACATCTCCACGTTACGCCAGCTGATTTTAATTTGACCTTGTATTCAGCCATTTAACCTGCATGTGAATCTTATTTGATTAAAAATAATTATCTATCTATTAGCTTGGTTTTTTAAAAAGTCTAATCAATCTGCCTAGCCTTTTCCCAACTATGTTTTGGTCTTCCAGTCTAACCGGATGCAGCTGAATACCAGTATTTTACATGGAGCGACTGCATATCTGACCTCCATAACCCAGTAAATGTGTAATACGATACCCCTTGGTAAGGACAGGGGCCTTACTCCCGACAGCATCGAGTACTGAATCAATCGAATTAGATTCGAAATAAATGACGATCCATACTCTTGAAACTGACATTAGCGCACGATCGTGCGGTGGTTCAAAACGACACTAATTTCGATCGAAAGATTCGTTAGAATCGAAAAGTTCGTACTCCACACGCCATCTGACAGTTATGTATCGAGTAGTTGAATCAAAACTAAACGTCAAATTACTCGATAGCAAAGAAGCTACTTTATGAAGATCGAGTGAGATTTTTTTGTGTTCTTTACTGCTTTATTTCTTCAAAATCTTTATTATTATGGCTCGCCTTACTTTGTTTTTCAATGTTCTTGAGAAAACATCGTATGGATCTTCGTGCGAAAAGAAATATGAATCGATATAATACCCGGGGCTATAGAAATGGATTCGGAAGAATTTCGAAGAAGTTATAGTTTGTCGAAGGAGTTGTTTAATGTGTTGGTAGAAGATTTAACACCATACATGAAGAAATTAACCAGACGAAGTGACATTTCCATTAAATGCAAGGCGAGAAGCCCGAAAGTCTGACGACCAATCTTACCAAGGGGTATCGTATTACCCAGTTACTGAGTTGTGGAGGTCAGATAGGCAGTCAACATAATCAGCCTATAATGTTCTCACTGCTGGGGCACAGGCCTCCTCTGTGTGAGAGGGAGTAGGACGTAATCCACCACGCGGGCCCAGTGCGGGTTGGTAGTTTTGACATGTCTTGAATGAATTTTTGATTCTAGGACATGCCACCGGTGTCCTCACGATGTTTTCCTTCGCCGTTTTGAGAGCAGTGGTGATGAAATAATTTATACAAAGTACCTAAACCACCCTAAAGTACCCGTCAGGGTTCGAACCTACGACCTACAACTCGTAAGTCGCTGTCGTTACCACTGGGCCACCACTGCTCTCAAATAGGCAGTCGCTCCTTGTAAAATACTGGTATTCAGCTGCATCCGGTTAGACTAGAAGCCGAGCACAACATAGTTGGGAAAAGAATAGGCAGATTGGTTGATGTTTTTTCATAGGGTTTTATTTGTTAAGTTAAAATAAAGCACTAGGGTATCGTTTTTTACGTGGGAAAGTGATAGAGGAGTAAATAAATTCAACCACATAAAAGATTCTAACCACAGACATAAGACACTTGACAATGACGTAATCCGCCGGACAGGCATAACGACGCTGATAATACTCGAACCTATGTCGATCTTGGTTTACGATTCGATTTGGTTCGGGAGTAAGGTTTTAAATCGAGTTCAGATCAGAAACGAGTTCGAATCGAAAACAAAATCAAACTCGAATCGTTTTCGGGAGTAAGGCCCCTGGTTGACGGACTTTCGGGCTTCTGAGACCCGTAAGGACTGTTAAAGATCCACTAATTACAGCCGGGACCAACGGCTTAACGTGCTTTGCCAGGCACGGACGAGTCTCGGTATGAAAGAAAAGAAAGAAGAAAGAAAATACGTTTATTTGCGGTAAATATGACGCAAAAAAGAACATAAACACAAAAATAAGAAAAGGTTGAGGGAAACATGCGTCACATCCACGCAAACCGGCTATCACTCAGCATTATGCTGCGACCCTATACAAGACAGAGCCCCAGCGCTGGTTTTCAGTGACAGCTGGCGCCGACGTATTGACGTCGTCCGGTGCAGCAAACAATTCAGGCTCTTACACACTCACGCGAAATCGCGGGCGTGATATCGCGTGTGTTTGTAAGAGCCTTTAATAGGACGATGTGTAAAGCGCGCGGGCGGTATGTAAAGATGATCACCCATCCACGGATCAACCCCGGCAAGCGTTGCTTAACCTTTTGGATCGACCCGTGTGGCAGTTATTACTTAGCTAATACATAGAAACAATAGTAGATTGTTGCACCGAGCGCAAATTGAGTTATTTATGCACGAGTGTTATGTTGGTGCCCTAAGCGCTAGCGAGGGCACTAAATTAGCACGAGTGCATTAATTACTCACTTAAGCAAGGTGCGTAATCTAATATTTTTTCAACTAACAATCTACCTACTGTGATAAAATATACCTACTCAAAATAAAACTCGTTAATGAAAACAAAGTTTTTCACCAAGTCGGTTATATTCAGCCGATTTTTATTTTCAGCCAGTATCTTTGTGATCTAATGCATACATTTTATATTAAACTTAATGGGAGACATTAAACCTCTGTGGTATATTTAAATAAAAAATAAAAAACAGTGCAACAATGATATTTCATTTATTTAACATTTCTGCACTGTTTCGGTTCTAAACAAAAAATACGTCCTTTGTGATCGGTTTTGTAGTGATTAATGATAACATTACTACGTAGTTGAAAGAAAACTCTGTTTCTGCCTATTATTGGGTGAAATAAAACCTAAGAGAGACTGAAATTTAATAAAAATGTTTTTATTTGAAATTAAATGGACAACAAGCAGTAACAGGTTATAAACTTTTCTTTCCTTAATATTATAATGACAATATTGATTTCTTTGTACCTAAGTAATAACAGCTGCAAGGGTCGACCGATCAGGTTAAGCCATGCTTGCCGCGGTTGGTCCGTCGATGGGTGGCCATCTTTACATAATAAGGCCCTTCCGTGCCTCGAAAAGCATGCGAAGCCGTTGGTCCTGGCTGTCATTTGTGGACCTTCGACAGTCGTTATGGGTCGTCAGAAGCCCGAAAGTCTGGCAACTAGTCCTTACCAAGGGGTACCGTATTACCTAGTAACTGGGTTGTGGAGATCTGATAAGCAGTCGCTCCATGTAAAATACTGGTATTCAGCTGCATCCGGTTAGAATGGAAGCCGACCCCAACAAAGAAACTAACCTGCACTTTTAAGAAAACCATGCAGTTCAGTTTCTTTGTTGGGGTCGGCTGGAGATGAGATGGACCTGAGATCCAGAGCAGATTGGAGAAATGGCAACAGAAGCTGGAGAATGTTGGCTTGAAAATCAGCAGAACCAACACTGAATACGTGTTCTGCGATTTCGGCGGTCTCTCCAGTCCTGGAGCCATAGAGCTTGATGGCGCGCTTCTCCCGGTCTGCTCCGACTTTCGGTATCTCGGTTCACTCATGCAAAGCGATGGAGAAATAGATCGGACGGTTAAGCACAGAATTAACACTGGATGGATGAAATGGCGGCAGGTCACGGGAACAATCTGCGACTCCCGCATTCCTCTTAAACTTTAGGGGAAGATATATAAAACAATGGTTAGACCTGCTGTCTTGTATGGATCAGAATGTTGGGCCATAAAAGAGATGAATGAAAGGCAATTGCATGTAGCTGAGATGAGAATGCTAAGAGGAATGTGTGGTGTGACACGAATGGATAGAATAAGAAATGAGCACATAAGAGGAAGTCTGAAAGTGGCACCGGTGACTGAAAAGTTGTGCGGAAATCGGTTGTCATGGTATGGGCATGTGATGCAGAGAAATGAGGAAATGTCGTGACGAAAGTTTTGAGTATGCATGTCGATGGCTATAAGAGTAGGGGAAGACCAAAGAAACAATGGATGGACTGTGTGAAAGATGATATGGCTAGAAAGGGAGTGACTACCGAGATGACGACTAATAGAGAAGTATGGAAGAAAGAGACATGTTGCGCCGACCCCAAATCAATTGGGATAAGGGCAGGAGAATGATGATGATGACTTTTTGGAAAACAATGCTCATAGAAAATTAATCAAATACAATTCACATGCAGGTTAAATAGCTGAATACAAAGTCAAATTAAAATTAGCTGGCGAAACGTGGACAATGTGTGGAAATCCCAATAACACTTTGCCCGTACTGGGAATCGAACCCAGGACCTCATTGCCCAGCAGTAGCGCTCGCGACCACTAGACCAACGAGGCAGTCAATAAATAAAAATATTAATAATATAGTTTTTTTTATATAGTTTAGTTTTTAGTTTGAGTTGTCGTTTAATAATAATATTAGTATGAATTTCATAGCAGTGGTAACGACCAGATCGTAGGTTCGAACCAAGACAGGCGCTTTACTTTGTGTAAATTATTTCATCACCACTGCACTCAAAACGGTGAAAGAAAACATCGTGAGGAAACCGTTGTCCAAAAACCAAAAATTCGAAGACATGTGACATCCACCAACCCGCACTGGGCCCGCGTGACGGATTACGGGCCGCTCCCTCTCACAGAGAAGAGGCCTGTGTCCCAGCCGTTGGAACATTTTATGCTGATTATGTATGAATTTCATATACCTTCACACTTGATATTGCAATGTCCCCCTTTTCGGCCCTTCTTGCACCAATCCTTGTTGTTGATCTGCGAAAAAAAAAGACCATTAGTGATGTCATAGAAACTATGTCTATGGTCTTGGGGTAAAAGTTAAGCTACCTTCTCTGTGCCCGGGGACGTTGCAAGAGGCCATAAAGCAACGATATCGGGAAGATTGGCAGCAACGGACACCTGAAATTAATTATTCTCCAGTCATGAATCCATTTGCCAAGTATTGGTAATAGGTTTTGGGGTTTCAAAGAAGGTAGCTTAGCTTTGAATTGTTTATTTTTAACTTAATTATTTAGGATTAATATAAATAGATGTCTGTGCGCATACCAGACCGTTTGGGGAAAGCTCAAACTCCACCGTATGTGCATGCATCCACGACGCTCTCAGCCGCGGTCCGTACCCCATAGGGGGTGATCTTAGAGTGTCGTCTCTTAGTTTATAAGTTTTGTACCCTGGCTGGAGGCCTCTATACAGGAAAAAAAATTACCAGTGTGTTAATTTTGGCATATTAAACTTAAGCGAGTTTTATTATTTAAACATACATTTTTTATTTTGATAAGTTAGTTTTCGTTAGCGAAAGATGTTTACTTTGGAACTGATTTTATGGTGACTTGCCAGCCGGCGCATGTGCGCGGTGTAGCGGAACGTGCGAAGGTACCTAAACAGTTGTGCGCTCGCACGATTTGCGATTTTTGTAGGGTTATTAGGTATTTATTAGTGTTAATATAATCAATTAAACACTGTTTACTATTTGGGTGTCCGTATTTTAATTGTAGTAACAAATCTACACGTATTTTACACAGGACGCTAGTTACGCCATACTTTTGGTTAGGACAAAGACACACACTCATAGATTAGTGTTGCCAATGTAAATGTACAATAATCAACAATTAGTATTTTAAGTCGAGGATTTTTGTTTTTAACAATTAATAATGGAAACGTGTTCTATTACTGATACCAAGCCAAAGTTATTTTTTTTCTGTATATTAAATAGCATCTGTATAGCATCCACTGGATAACCGGGTTAGGCAGCTGACAACTTCATAGGTTGACCTGCGAGATGGCTTACAGAAAAAAAACATGCATCCGCTATTACCTACCAGCTAAAATACCAGCGCTGCGACAATTTTTTTAAGTTCCGCAGCATCATGCTGAGATAGGGGTCTTTTGGCTATTTTTGCTTTTGTTCTATAGGTTTCTATGAGTGTGTTTTATTTCAATTTGTGATCTGTGCGAGTCCCAATAAATGCTTTTTATTTCTTTATTTCTTTTACCTATAGTAGGGGCCAAGAGAACGGCTAAGCGTGACTTTCGGGAATTTCTGGTTTCTCCTACAACAAAGCTAAATATGTTTGTGCTAGGAGTGAGTTTACGCCACCGGTGCCCCGATTCGGGATCAAACTCACAAGTTACAACTCCTCGCTCAGCTCTTCAATCATTTCGCTATTGTCCTTAAAATATGGCGTAGTATTCATCATTTCAGCCGTGAGTCATGCACTGCTGGACATAGGCCTCCCCCAAAGGCATTGCCATAATCGCCACGCTTGGCAGGCGGGTTGGCGATCGCAGTATGTTGTTAAAATGCATAGAGAACGTTACTGCACATTCTCTAGTAAGTCCTTTAGTCGCCTTTTACGACACCCACGGGAAGAAATAGCGTACTATTGGGTTCACACAAAACGTACTAAGTACAACGGTTGATATATAAATTTTATGAATTGAAATAGGTCATCGATTTGAATAATGTCATTTAGTAATTTGGATGATTAACGGATTGATTTGGTCTTTAAAATAAATGTAGCAAAATAATCACAATATAATTATTATAATTATTTTGATTATCGATGGTCATAGGTTGACAACATGTAACTGCAATGTGTAAAATTTTACTAGAGAGGGAAAAAAATGAATAATTTCGATAAAAAAAAACAGTTGGTAGATAATCGAATTATTTATTGATAAATTAAAAAAAAAATGCCCATGTATGTTTGGTGCTTTATTAAAAAAAAATTGAAGTTCCTAAGTCATTTATACCATCATTATATTATATAATATATATCATAATTGTGATATAAATGTGACTATAATTATGATCACTTGATTCTTAGTCTTTCTATGATTTACATAAGAAATACCGTTTTTTATCCATTTTTCCGTATTTTTTCCATTTTAAACCCTCTTTTAAAAATAATTTGAATCATTTCCAGCTGGCCTGTAATTATCACCGTAGTATACCTAATATTCTATGACAGCAGCAAAGATAAAAATATGTCTAATTAGACAGTCAAAGATTCGAACTCGTCGAAAAAATTGCGTCCAACTGTTGGCCGCAAAATGCACGCACACTAGAATAACACAATGACAGCACAATGACGTGACGCGAGTGTAAGGCGTAACTGTCACGCACATCGGCATATCAAAGTTGGTTTGTTTGTTTTAGTACTTTTGCAGCGCGACATTCTATGTAGATATATAAATAATCAAAGGACAGCCTTCAGCCTGCTATAGGTACCAAAACCACATAATCATGACACCGGTGGCCACAGCCAATCAACACGCCACAGATAAGTAGCAAAATGGATAATATCGCCAGCGGCCACCACCGTCAATATCGACGACTAGTGATTACAAGTGTTGGAAAATTCCGGGATTGGGACTTCGAACTGGGTCACGGGATTTTTTGAAATGTTGGATTTTTACGCAATTAAGTTCGGTGGGAAGGGTGGAAGAGTGGAAAGAGGCCTTTGCCCAGGCGTGGGATAGAAATAGAAGAGGTAATAGCAATACTTCATGTCTCGGTTTGAACTACAAATTAAGAATTGTGTACGCAAACCATGACTTATAAATATTTATTTACTGCTCTCAAATCGGTGAAGGAAAACATCGTAAGGAAACCGGGCATACCCTAGAACCAAAAATTCGAGGACATGTGACATCTACCAACCCTCACTGGGCCCGCGAGGTAGATTACAGCTCGCTACCTGTCGGAGGTCTGAGTCACAGAAGTGAGAACATTAAATGATAGAATATAATCCGAAAATTGCGGAAGTGATAAAAAAAATTATCTATTCAATATCGGAATTAAAGGGATGTTGTAGTACCTATTCAATAGGTAACATATATTTTTTTTAGCTAAAAATATTTTATAAGGAATCGTCTCGTTTAACTTAAAAAGTTATTTGAATATTTAAAGTTATTTTAATAGTTAGGTATTTGAATATATTTTTCAATGAATATTAAAATAATTATCGGATTATTTTTGAAATACTATAGTTCAATTCAAATAATTATATAAAATGTTTATCTTTGATTTTGATAAAAATATATTACTTAATTAAAATGAAAGTTTTGATAAATTTAAGTAATTTTTGTCTTTTAATTAATCAAATAGAAAACTATAATTATGGACTGTAATTTTTAATATTTTTTTTGTAATTTTACTATGGGTTTAATACCTGAATTAAACGATATAATAAGGAACGTAAAAACCTAGATAGTAGTTTTTGGAAGCGTTTTGATATAATTTAATTAATTTGCTATTTGAAGCGACCCAGAAAGTTTAAAACAGAAATTAAATGAACGGGATTGATTGACACTTATTTAATTAAAATAAAGTCTTGTTATTCAACTGTTCTAATAAATATATAGCTAGCTATAAAGTTTAAAAAATTATAAAAAATAAGTTTTACACACTGTACCGTGTGAGAAATCAAATCAAATGGCTTACTGTGAGGGTCTCAAGCTTGTATATTTTTTTATAATTTTAAAATAAACAGTTTGAAAGTTATTTAAGAAAAATTGTTTACCATTCCTTATCTCCGAAACTACTGGGCATATTTTGAATAAAAAAAATACAGAATATAGTTCTATACTTATGGATTATAAGAAGTCTATGGTCTTTAAATAACATGGTAAATCTCCCAATATTGTGCGTATAAACTTACATTTGTAGTTGGAATGTATGGGAGAACATGTTTTCAACTACAATATTAAGTTTGTTCTTGGGATAAATTCATGCTAACTACAGAACCCTTCACTGCCGTGGTTTGACACGCACTTGGCTATTTTTTTTAAATTGACAAACTACTAAATTAATTAAAAACCAAAAGAATCAGCGTAAAATTCAATGAATTCTGAAGAGAAAACTTACACACGGTCAACATATTCTGCAAATTTTCTCTCACAAATCCAATCACGCACCACGGGATCCCGGGAAAATAGTTCCGTTCCCATCACTGTTGCCTCAAATAAATAAGCGAATTAATTAAAAACGTGTTTGCTGACAAAATACAGGGCTGTGTGGGCCATGTCGTGTCGTTGCGAAAATTTGCATTTACATAGCTCGCTTATGGATAAACGTGTAAAGGATTTTTGGGTAGGACATGACGGGCATACAGATTCGTTAATTACGAATCAAAATGTGGATTTTTTTTCCTGTTTACGGCTTTCATTTTGGAAGAGGATTTTTGGCTAAGTTAGAATTTGGAGGTTAATGGAATTAGACTGACTTTTGTGGTTACGAAGTCAAAAATATTTTATTCAAAGCTGAGAATCAGCACTTTTGAACGTCAAAGGTCAGGTTTGGTAAATAGAGATGCCATAACATAATTCAATCATGATTCGAAAGACACGTGGCGCCATCTATTATCATAAGACCGTTATTATTGTTTTCCTCGGGAACAGTACTTTTTTTCGGGATGAAAAACTTATGTCCGTTTCTGTACACCTGACAACGTATATGCAAAAATTCAGGATGATCGGTTCAGTGGTTTAGGCGTGAAAAGGTAACAAACAAACAAACTTACTTTCACATTTATAATACTAGCTGCGCCCCGCGGTTTCACCCGCGTAAGTCGTGATCCCGTGGGAATATCGAGATAAAATGTAGCCTAGGTCTTAATCCAGGGTGTCAGCTACCTCTATACAAAATTTTATCAAAATTGGTCCAGCCGTTTGAGCGTGAAGAAGTAACAAACATACACACACACACTCACATCTTTCGCCTTTATAATATTAGCGTGATTAGTTAGGATAGATGACATACCCTTTGTTGGAGATCCTAATTAAATAAATAAATAATAATAGACTTATTGTGAAAGTTGGTTGTTTAAAATTCTCGCGACACGTCTATAAATTAATTAACTTTGACAGACGCGTATTCTATGCACCCACGCTGGTAAGCTTTTATTTAATTCAAATGTTCTTTTAACGGTATGTTAATGTACCTACATCTACATAATTATATGTGTGTACAATATGGTGGCGGTAAATATGAGTACTCTGCTTTAGAAAGAGACCGCGACACAGGTATGAGTGCGAGAGAAGACGTCCACAAATGTGAATTTCGATCCCGTGTGAATATCAGGATGAAAAGTGATCTTTGTCCTAACCCAGGTCATGGCCAGTACGAGATTATCAAATACAGACAATTTTTCCAATGGAGTATCAGTGGCACGTCTTTGGAAAAATCATAAAGACGCCTTTCAATTAGGAAATTAGCAAAGCTGTCAAACTCTACAATTACGGTGCCAATGATCGGCCATTCGGACACAACTGCTTTAGCAGACTTGGCCCCCAGGTAACATAACAACCTTATATCTTTGTAATTTTTCATGATACAGTTTTGAAATTTTGTAGATAAATTCTTTACATATTTTATACATAAAACATAAAAATACTAGACACGTGTTTCGGGTTTCGCATGTACAAAAACTAATAGGTTCCCTATCCATTTGCATAACATTTTAAGACCTAATATAACTTTGCATAATTTTGTTTAGCATAATTATATTTTCGCATAATATAAATACGCATAACAGCTTACGCATATTTTTTTTAAGCATAATTTCTCTATCCATAATAATGATTAAGCATAATATTCTAAAGCATAAATTTATTAAGCATAAAGTTCTAAAGCATAACTTTTTTAAGCATAATATCCTAAAGCATAAATTTATTTACTATATGCCTACGAGATAACTTTTAAACGCATTGAACAATTTTGTGGGTTTTTTTTTCGCTGTAGGAAGCATGAAGCAAGCAAGCATACAGCATGCAAGCAAGCATGCAAACAAGCAAACAGCAAACAAGCAAGCATGCAAGCAAGCATGCAGCATGCAGCAGGCAGGGTTTCTGTCACGGCTCCGGCGCTGCGGGCCTCCGGCGGCCCCACGCGTGCTAATCGTCGCAGACGGCTTTCGCTCACCACCGCAGCTTCGGCCGCCTGCTCCTCAGCCCGCGGGCCGCCTCGCCCCTACGCGCCTACGCGATTTTAAATTACACTCTAGGGGTAGGACAAACAAGACTACGTGGAGTCAGTTTTGCAGCAATTCGGTTCTGTCACTAACTTTTGTTGCACAACATATTAAATTTTTAACCAACAATATTATTTAATTGTTACAGAAACTATAGCAAATTGTTTTAATCAGAATTATGTATGGGGTGTAATAGTCATTAGGCCTACTAACGTTATGCGAATCAAATTTATGCCAAAACAAATTAGTCTTTAAGATGATTATGCCAACATAAAATGTATGTCTAAAAAAATTATGCCGAAGTATTATTATGCCAAAACAAATTGTGCCAAAATCGTTATGCCGAAGTATATTAGGACAAAGAACATTATGCGAAAAGAAGGGATCCCAAACTAATATTGTATAATTATGTATGTGTATTATAGTAAAATTTTATTATGTGTATGCATAAGTTAGGAAGTTAGGATGTTCTTCCACTTCGTTCGGTTTTCGGCTTCTCTCAGGGCGGTCATAACAGAGAGTCCAGTACGCTTACTTGCGACGAGCGGTTACTTGGTCTGACCAGCCGCGTGACCGGCCGCGAGGTCTTTTTCCATCTACCTTGCCCATCACTACGAATAGACAGGTGGCCTTAAACTCGACGTGACATGAACATGTAGTGACAAATATTTAAAAAAGTATGCTGGTGGTCTTGCTGAGAGGATGAATGAAAGTCGACTAACAAAAGGTATTTGAACATACATAGTGATCTTATTGGTCTTCTTTCTTATCTTCAGAAAGATCAGGTGCGTAATACTCGTAATCTGTGTGCGTACCAGTACCGCAAGTGTAAGTTTGCAAGAGACGTTTGTTTGAGTATACGTAACTATTTCGTTTGCGTTAAAATTTGATCGATAGATCATAATGCTAAAACCAAATAAGGGTGAGAATAAAAATCTTAACGCAAACGCGCTACGTTTACTCTCTTGCAGACTTACACTTGGGGTAATGATGTATGAACGTAAACGAAGCAAAAGAAGTATTTTTTAAGGATCGTAGCAGGTGGCGTTCTGTAATTTCTGCCTATCCCCATGGGAAGAAGTCGTGATGTGAAATATTTACGGCTGGGTACTGAATGTCGCTGTATGTTTGTGTATACTGTTACCAGTAGAGTGTAAAGTGGACATTTATTAATATTTGTTTGTTTAGTTAAATTGTCACTTCTTTTTTCGAATATTGATTCTTTATTTACGGTGTCATCGATGTTTGACAGTTACCAACATTTTTATTTACTTTAATAAATTGATGCTTATTGATCAAACATGCCTCGGAAAACACGTTAAGCTTTGGCAGTCGTTACGGGTCGTCAGAAGCCCGAAAGTCTAACAACCAGTCTTATTAAGGGGTATTGTATTACCCAGTAACTGGGTTGTGGAGGTCAGATAGGCAGTCGTTCCATGTAAAATACTGGTATTCAGCTGCATCCGGTTAGACTGGCGGCCGAACCCAACATAGTTGGGAAAACGCTAGGTAGAATGATTGAACCAGATCATGATGATGATGATTGGTCAGATTGACCAATCATCATCATCATGATCTGATCTGGTCATTGACATTCATGTTCCTATTCTGATACTTTTTATTCTTATTGACACTTCGACATACTTTATAATTTTTTGACATTTCTGTAAAAATGTGACTATTAGTCTGTTTTTTTTTTTTTTGGAATTCTAATGATTTGGCATTTATATTTATTCGATATCAATAGAACTTTTGTTTAATTTTGAAATTGAATATTATTTGCATGCCCATGAGCCGGTAGAATATGGAGGACTACATTTTAAGAAAACATCTATGTACTAATTACCCATGTTTGCAAATATAAATGATTTGATTTGATTTACAGTCAGCGTACTATGTTCTTTGTTTAAGTAAATAAGATAGTCTATTGTATAAATCTAGTGGAATAGGTAACAAAAAAAATTAAAATAAACCGCAGAACTGAGGACCAATTTTTCAGTCTGGGTCTTTACGGAAGCACAATCAAAATATATTAAATAATTTTATGGAAAATTCAAGCCTATTAATTATTTATTTAAAAGCTTAGGTACGTTCGTGAAAGTAAATCGAGTAATTTAAGATTCCCTTTCATCGCTAATGAACCAGAAAATCAAGTAGATCAATCTAAAACAACTCTGTACCTGTTCAGAGGGGTGACTGGCTGTATATTACAGTTTTTTTTTTTAATGTTGCCCCACTAGGAATTTTTCTTGTATCGTGGGTGCGTTGACAAACATTTAAACTCACATACACAAACAGCCAGACCCGAAACAACTACTTGTAGGTCATACAAATATTTGTTCCGTGCGGGAATCGAACCCGTGACACGCAGCACAGCAGCTAATCGCTTAACCACTGCGCCAACCGTGCCGTCAACTGCGTAACACATTATTAGTAGCAATAGGTTCATTTTGATTCAACATTTGATTCATATGAAACTTGAACATTAATTTCGTTAGTTACGTTGTTGAGCAGACAAAGGAGATGGATAACGGTCCCATACACGCTTGGCCCAGAAATGAACACAAATAAAACAAAATGTATTTTGAAGCTATGTTAGTGTTTCATAGCCCTGTATATTTTCGGTCTTCGTAAAACTTCGTGAAGGGACAAATAAAAAAAAAATCGGCCAATTGCGAGTCGGACTCGGGCACGAAGGGTTCCGTATCTATAAAAACGGCAAAAAAATCACGTTTGTTGTATGGGAGCCCCCCCTAAATATTTGTTTTATTTTAATTTATGCATTTATTTTTAAATATTCTGTGAATATTTCAAGCGTCTACCTGTTGCCGTTATCAATATCGAGCAAAAACGAGCATAAAAATCACGTTTGTTGTATGGGAGCCCCTTAAATATTAATTTTATTCTGTTTTTCAGTTTTTGTTGTTATAGCGGCAACAGAAATACATCATTTGTGAAAATTACTAACTGTCTAACTATCACGGTTCATGAGATACAGCCTGGTGACAGACGGACAGACAGACAGACGGCGGAGCCTTAGTAATAGGGTTCCCGTTTTACCCTTTGGGTACGAAACCCTAAAAAATAAATAAATAAAAAAATATCTTTGTGCTAGGCCACACTTTATCCATGTCCTTTTTCGAACATAAATGAAGCAGTGGATTAGTAATATACTTCAAAAACATTCAGATTGTGATTGACAGAGTGTTACGCAATTAAAGTACTGGTTGCATGGCAGAATGAAATAATTCATTGGTATTGTAGCCAAACATTAATATGTCCTTATTGGTGATGTTTTCAGAAACGTCAGGTGCGTAGTACTCGCATCCGGCGTGCGTGTATGACCAGGGGGCCGATCGCGCTATTTCTCAACGTAATTACCGTTCGAACGGAACGTTTTTGGTTTTGGTTTAGCTGATGTAAGAAACGGTATCGCGCTATTTTTTGTGAGAGTATTGTTCGATCGATCGTTCCTCCAACGTAACTGCCAAAGTAAAGCTAAATCGTTTCCGTGAAATGATTAGCGCGATACGAAATGTGTCTAACTTAACGTTTTTGGTTGTGGTTTAGTTTTGGTATTAACATTCAAAATTAGCGCGATCGGCCCCCTGAAGGCTAATTGCGTAACACACTATCAGTAGGAATCGGTTTCAATTTGACAATTCAACAACATTCATTGCGTTATTTACGTTGTTGAGCAGACAATTTTTCTAACTTATGAAGCAATGGATTAGCAATATACTTCAAAATCAATCCGATTCCGATTCAAACTGTGTTACGCAATTAGGGTACAGATGTATGAACGTAGCCGAAGCACAAGGAGTATGTAAGGAGCGAAGCAGGTAGCGTTCTATAGTTTCTGCCTACCCACATGGGAAAAAGGTGTGAGATTACGCATGTATGTATTAACATGGCCGCCACACCGTTAATGACCGAAATCGCAGTTTTTTTCGTTAGCACAATATACCTAGGTTACAATAACTTAACATTTATGATCGTTGGTATTTCATATTTAAGTATAGCAGTTAGGTAACAACCTGTTTAATAAGTATTGATTCGTATTGTTCGTTCATCAGTATAGTTTGATTGAACTTCCATTTATTCCCAGGTTATTTTTTTTTATAAATGGCATCTCGCAGAGCAACCTAACAGGTTGTCATCTACTTAACCGGCCTTTCCTGTGGGTGCCTCAATTAATTAAGGCCACAAGCCAGAGCATTAACCACCAGCACACCATTATGAACAGCTAGTCGAGCCTTTTTGGGCATCGACTGGTTGGTCACAATCACATGTATAGCATCATTCACTTTATTCACTTATCAATCTTTCCATCCCTTGTAAACTGACGCCCCGAATATACAAACTCACTTACTTGATCTACACTCTTATCATCTGAGGGTCAAATCCCGTATTTTTATTTCAGTTACAATCTGGCAAAAATACAATCTTTTTGACAAGTTTTTGACATTGACTGTCGCTGAGTTGAGATTGCAACTTGAATTGGATCGTTTTCAAGCACGAGAATTGGCATTCCAGGAGCACTGCATTTGGGCACGCCACAATTGTGGCGATAAGTCCCCTCTTTGAGGAGTGGCTAGAGAATCGCCACGGCGTCCTCACCTTCCACCTGATGCAGGTCCTCACCGGACATGATTGTTTCGGGAGTTTCCTGCTTAGGACAAAGCGGGAGGACACGCCCAAGTGTCACCACTGTGTGGATCGGCCGGAGGACACGGTGGACCATACGGTGGAGGTGTGCCCGGTTTGGGCGGAGCACCGCCGTGTCCGCCGACTGACGCGATCAGCGGCGGCGATCTCTCACGTCCGGCCCTGGTTCAGGCCATGGTTCGGAGCGAGAGTGCATGGGAGGCCGTCACCTCCTTCTGCGAAGCAGTAATGCTCGCGAAGGAGGAGGCAAAACGCGTGGGGGAGAGGCAAAATTCGCGCCCTCGCGTCCCTAGTCGCCGCAGGAGACGCCCCGGGCGTCGGGAGTCGCAGGCCGATTCCCAGCCACCGTATGCGTGGGCTTGCGAGCACTGTACTAGTAGGTACTGGCTGTCTCGCGTCTTCTGATTCTTCTTTATTAAATAGTACTCGGTAAGGAACGGGCGTATGATGAGGTTGATACTCCATTTTGCCGGTTTAAAAAGTTCCTATTCATAAGTAACTCCTAAAGTTAAACTGGTATTTATTGATAAAATCGAATTACAGTTTATTGACATAAAACATATATCGGGGATCATATTATATTTTATGATAAAGTATGCTTTAATGCTATCGTTGGAAATGCAGATGTATGACAGGGAAGCAGCAGAAGTGTAAGAGAAATTAAGAGATACCGGATCGAAGGACCACATTATTCCAAAAGGAAAGATGTGGTCCTTCGATCCGATTTCTCTAACCGCTGCAAAATAATTCTTCTGGTGCAATAATTGAGGTTCAATGGAACTAGAGTAGATACCACGAATAATTTTTTTGCGCAATGCGTTGCTGTCTGGGACAGCAAACGTCACAGTTGTGCAAACTATAAATTATGAAAAATAAATGGAACAGATGTCATGACATTATCTTACCTACCACAAGGTGTAGGTAAATTTATTCTGTTGACAACTGTGTGAAAAAGAGTGTCATAATATATTTTTTATAAAATTCGTTTATGTATAAAATAAATACAAAAAATGGGCCTCGCAAATGCAAACCAAAAAGATTATTTTTTTAACTTATGTATTAAAATACGCTTACTTACTTTTTGAAGGTTTCCATGCTTTGTCTATGAAAACCGGGAACGATGGATTCAGTTTGTGCAAACAAATCACAACGAGGCAACATGTTGCCCAGTGACCATTCATGTACAGAAGCCAGCACATCAAGCTACTACAATCTGTCAAATTTCTTTAAAAGATTTTCAACTTTATCGTTAAAGCATAAGGTTCAAGGTTGATTGGGAAAATTTGACCATTTCGGGTAGCTTGATCTGCTGGCGTCTGTACATGTTCATCGCACGGCGCAAAACCGAGATGAAATTGTTTTCTATTACTATACAACTGCAAAAACGCAAGATTATCTGGATAAATGATCCGTTAATTTTGTATGAAAGTTTAGAGATGTATAATTAATGATTCCAATAGTTATAGTTCTATACGAGTAAATACATATTTGATGTGAATGCGAATCATATTTTGATCAAGATACATCCTCACACTGAACTGCAAATTGCAAAAAACTTAAGCAAATTTGAATTTCGCGGGCTACAGCTGCGGATCCACCTTAAAAATAGCTGTACAAGGATCTTTTGGCGCGTGGCCAAAATCGGAACCAATGCCGCTATCTTGTTTTTTAAATACTTACAATGTGAAAGTTTTAACTTTTAACGTTTTGAATACTAAGCTTTTGGCTCCTTTTTTTTGTTCTGGATAATATTTACATCATTCAAAAGCTGATTGTCTAGATATAAAATAATAATAACAATATGTACAAGTATATTTTTGGCTATTTTGTATTAGAGTGTGTATTTTTTCTTTTATTGTAATGTGCGTCTTGTTTGTGCATAATAAACAATTTTTCTTTCTTTTCTTGTTTATATTTCTCAAAACAAAACAACAAACAAAAAATAACTATAAAAAAAAAAATTACCCACAGCGCAGGTCAAATCCGAGGCCCACAATATTCTTGTCGCGTTGTTTAATAAACTTGCTCTACTGACTTCACTGCACAACATCGCCGTATTCATTTAGTAATATTTCCAATGACAGTGTATTGTTTTGATCGCGTCATAATTTGAACAGCCCGTTCAGTGATTAATTATCACTGTACCGAATTGAACGTGAAATAAAATTCGGATGGCATTAATTACACTATTTTATTTTCGCATTAATTTATTATACAGGATACTTACGCTTATATTATAAATGAAAAAGTAACTTTGTTTGTCTGTCACCTTTTCATACCTTAAGGGCTGAACGTATTTCGATGAAATTCGGCACAAAGATAGACCATGAACTAGTTTAGGACTTAAGATTCTTATCCCGGTTGTACGTTCTTGTGGGATAATATTTTCGACATCGACGCGGGCCAAGACGCGGCCAAAAGCTAGTGTATTATAAGTACTAACTGATAACAATTTTTATCTACGAAGTCTGTTTTCATTAAGAAACTGTCTTCATTCATCTTTGATAATATGTATAATCATATCATCTTAAATGCTGCACCGGTTGACGTCATCACGCCACAGCTGGGTTACGGAAGTCAGCACCGGCTGTTGCCGAAAACCAGCGCTGGAACTCTGTCTCGCATAGGGTCGCAGCAATATGCTGAGCGACGGCTGTTTTGCGTGGTAACGCATATTTTCCCCCAACTTATTCTTTCGTATTTGTGTTTTTTTTTCTTTCTTTCTATCTATTATAAAAGAAGATGCAAGAATCTCAATCCTATCTATTACTAGAAGCTTACATGATTGGCTGATGGAATTGATCACCCAATTAAATACCTTGCATGAGGTTTGACTGCAGATTCACTAATCAGAAACTTGGTCAGATTTTCCAAATACCAATGGCTGGTTCATACCAATAACGATCCGTAACAAATAGGAATGCAGCGCTCGTTACCCTCATTATCTGCCTAGCCTTTTCTCAACTACGGTATTCAGGTATTCAGCTGCATCTGGTTAAACTGGAAGCCGACTCCAAGGCTTCCAGTTTAACCAGATGTAGCTGAATACCAGAATTTTACATACAGTGACTGCCTATCTGAAAGAAAAGAAGAAAGAAAGAATATACGTTTATTTGCGGTAAACATGACGCAAAGAAAGAACACAAATACAAAAGAACAAGTTGTGGGAAAATATGCGTCACATCCACGCAAAACGGCCACCGCTCAGCACAATGCTGCGACCCTATGCGAGTCAGAGCCCCAGCACTGGTTTTCAGCAACAACCGGCGCGGCGGCGCTGACTTCCATAACCCAGTAACTGGGTAATACGATACCCCTTGGACTCAGACTGGTTGTCAGATTTTCGCGCTTCTGACTATCCGTAACAACTGTCAAAGATCTACAAATACAGCATTAATTGATGATAAATTATGTTTATTTTTGTAAAATGGTGAAAAAAAAACCTTTTTTAAACGTCAATAATCTTATGTTTTAAAACTAGATTAGTTCGGTGTTTCCTATCCTACTACTCTGAGAAGAAAGACCGAAACAAACTCAGAGGTCACAGTCTCTTGAGTCCAGACATAATCTGGTCAGGCCATATTAGGACCATGCAGAATAGTGTCTGAGATGGTCTTTTGAGGAAAGAACCACACAGACTTTAGTGGACCTGTCCAATCAGTGCACGCATTTGTCAGCGTTACCATTCCACTTATAAGCTTAATACAAAATTAAAATCCTATTCAATAATCTGCTGAACACTTCGATTGAATCGCTTCGATACGTCGCATTACGGAGTCGCGAAGATCTTGTTATATCCCGGGAACAGGCACCGCCGCCGTCGACGGGAATCAAGTGTCGAATAAACGTCATCTTCCCCGCACTATCTGCATAATCTATGGCGGTATTAATTTGGTGAAACGTGGAAGGTTTGATGTGAATAATGTTGTGTTGCAGTCTGGATTTTGGTGTTTATTGGGTTTTTTGGTGCTGGGATCCGCGGTTTAATTTGCTGGTCCTTCGAGCATGTATATTATAACTAGGTACATTTTGTATTTTAGAAAGAAAGAAAGAAAAGAAAGAAAAATAATTTTATTTGTCACAGAAACACGTGCAAAACATATGAAAACATAAACTCGAGTAGGTAAAAACAAATAGTCGGCAGCTGCACGTCTTGACTGTGACAAGAAGGCTTGCACTCAGCATGATGCTGTGCTATGGGGGACCCACAGCACAGCGCTGATTTTCAGTGGTCACCCGTTAAATACGTACGGAACCCAAGTCAGGTTTATTGAGTTGTACAAAATAGCTAACAAAATAAAATAAAACAAACAGTACTTAGAATATAATGCCTATACAACCAAATATATAAATATAAATATGATTAAAAAACATAAAAATTAATCCGCTGGCACAACCAGCCCAACCCCCAACCTTTTACTGATTTTTAAAAAACGGAACCCTTATAGGATCACTCGTGTGTCTTTCTGCCTGTCTGTCCGTCACAGCCGATTTGCTCCGAATCAACTGGACCGATTACATTGAAATTTGGTACATATATGATTTGTTGTAACCCAAACACGAACGTTGAATGATAAATCAATTATGAAAATGGGGTTCATTTTTGGAGGAAAAACGAGAACGTAAAAAAAAAAAAGTTTTGAAAACTGTACCGTGCTACATATCAAATCAAAGGACTTGCTATGAATATACCTATTTTCTATAGTACACCCACATTTTGCCAGTTTGTATAACGTCACTCCTAGACATGATACTCTAAAGTCTAAAGTAACTACCACAATTCAAGTCATAGTAACAAGTTGACCATTCTTATCATCATGCACGGTGAACATGTTTGCTGTGAGTAACGCTACACTTTTCTCTAACTTCAAATAAACTTCACCCTGAAAAAGTTCCAGCCTGAATACATTCTTACGTGAGTACAAATACATACGCCATCTAATCTTCCATTATCAATATACTTTAGTACCTATCAGGGATTTGTATATTTTTATAACTTTTCCATCGCTACGCTTATCAAACCGTCCTCGATATTTTAATACGGGTTTTATAACCGATCACCAATATATATCCGTATCGGAGCATATAACTTTTGAAGTTATTAGAATTTAGAGACGTGAACATATACGTATCGAAGATTAGATTCATGGTTAACATCTGTCACGAAAGAAGAAAGGGGAAGAAGACGTATTGCTTAGAATTGAGAATAGGTTTGCAAAACCGTCTTGATTATTGTAAAAATCCGAATCCCTTTCATTCTGTTCTATGTAACCGGATGATTTACAAAATGTTTTAGTTAAAATAGGCTGAAAATCAGTCCGTCAGTAAGTCTGAATGAATAAAACTTTGGGTGTTGGTCTTTTGAGCCAAGGAAATATCAGAACAAAAGACCTGTTATACTTCTATTAAGACGCTGACGACAGCTAAACCACAGTCACTGTCAGACTGCATACAAAAGAAAGAGAAATACGATGACAGAACGCTTGTAATTTATTGATAAATAATTATGAAGGAATTATCTATTTACTTAAAAATATGTTGAGTAATCGAAAATATAAAACAACCAAGTTCTGCATCCAAATAAAAGACGTTCTTGTTATTAATTAAATACAAACCGTAAGTTAATATTTTATAGATATATTTTGGATTGGAATTCAAAGTAAAAGGTTAGTTTACCGTTCATTTGTATCGAGTTTTTTTTTCTAAACGTGTTTTGGTAAAACCAAGTTCTAATAAATATGTTAAAAGATAAATAAGTTAAAAGAATAGCATATATTTTTTCCGCTACCACAAACTGCATTTGTCAATTTTTTTCTTTATGACAAGCCTACTTAGATCATTTGCCTCTAGTCAGCGCCTTAAAGGAGAGGGCTTGGCTTAGATTAATATTCCATAAGGCAATGGTAGCTTTCATACGTGTGTTCAGATTCACCTAGTTTATTAGTGCACAAAGCTTTACAAACCCCTGCCTTATCAATACACCTAACACAATCATCTATAGAGCTGGCAATTCCGCATAAATATCGATAAAAGTAATTATAAGTGCAGAGGCACGTTACTGTGAAATGCAGGTGCAATTTGCATTGTCGCCTCAGTGATCGTTACCGCGAACCTGCGACTGGATCAATTCAGATCTATTCCTCTGTTGAGATATAGTGGCGTAGGGGTGAGCGTGTGATTTAATTATGCGGGTTGTCGATAGTTTTTATTTGATGGCTTATAGGTTTTATTGCAAGAAATCTTTTTTAATTGAGACTAAGTAAGAGAGGGTGTTTCAGGATTATAGGTAGGTAACTGTTATTGCATCTATGTGGTTGATGATTGAACACTCATCATTCTTCTGCCCTCATCCCAATTTATTTATTTAATACTATAAGCACACAAATGTACAGAGGCGGAACATGTCTCTTTCTTCCATACTTCTCTAGTTGTCATCTCGGTAGTCACTCCCTTTGTAGCCATATCATCTTTCACACAGTCCATCCATCGTTTTTTTAGTCTTCGCCTACTCGTATAGCCATTCACATGGATACTCAAAATTTTCCTGGCGACTTTCCCTCATTCCTCCGCATTACATGCCCATACCATGACGACCTTTGATGATTGAACACTCCTACTGTAATTGACGTTCCGTTTCTAAACTGTGGTTCCGATCAATATTAATCTGTCGATGCTACTTTTCTACAGAACAAATAAAAAATAATATACTCAAAAAAACATGTTCCACTGAAATACCCATAGTATGGAACGATAGTCGGTCGTGAAACAGGGCTAATTGCGTAACACACTATCAGTAGGAATCGGTTTCAATTTGACAGTTCAACAACATTCATTGCGTTATTTACGTTGTTGAGCAGATATTTTTTTCTAAAATATGAAGCAATGGATTAGCCGATTCCGATTCAAACTGCGTTACGTAATTAGGGTACTGTTTTCAATTAGATTTGATTCTACATTCAAAACTGACCATACATTGACTAACATGATGTGTATAGAAATCAATACAACGGTAATGTTTTCCCGTTTTTAGTCTTATTTGTTTTAGTATATTTATTTGTGCTTATATATAGTTAGATGCATCCATTATATTTACAATTTTTAATAAGTATATCTTTATATTTAAATAAATATTTATTCCTCAATTCTCGCTATTGCACCTACCACTGTTTATCTCTGTGTCACCTAAAGGTAGACTAGTAGAAAATACCTATGAGATTAGGCCCGCCTTTGTACATTTGTGTACACGAATGTGGCGAAGTTAATACTTTAAGAAGTATCACATAAATAAACCAATAACACTGCCAATTGGTAACTTAGCTATCGATATATCCTGCTGGTAACTAATTTATCGATATGCCCTGCAATCGATACTCCACCACATCTCTATCAAGGAGCTTTCGACTCTGCAAATCGAAGC
Source organism: Tiliacea citrago (assembly GCA_963921375.1). Lineage (NCBI taxonomy): Eukaryota > Metazoa > Arthropoda > Insecta > Lepidoptera > Noctuidae > Tiliacea > Tiliacea citrago. Next base: position 12,283,273 of record OY992804.1, read on the forward strand.
TGCGATTGAAATCAGGCGCTCGGTAAATAACGTCTTGCGAACTAATACTTTCTCAGAGATTGCTAATCTCAAGCCTTCGTTTGACGAACATCTCGCATGCTTCATGTTTATCCTTAGTAAATGATCCCCTATGTAGGTACGTACCGGCAAATGATTTTATCAGAACTCTATTTGTTTTTACGAAACGGTGATTGAAGATAGGAGATTCGCAATTCGTTTTCGGTTGTTTGTCTTAAATTCGTAAGAAGGTGGAGTGCTTTTGGTGTTTGCTGTTCGCAAATATTATGTGATTTTAAGTATGGGATACAAATATTGAGTGTGCGCATTGATAAAGTAATTTTCGCATCTGTTTTGATTTTATTATGGAAAATATTGTGAGGAAATCTACAAGTTATTAAAATACCTTTACAGAGTCATCATCATTATTTCAGCCGGAAGACGTCCACTGTCGGACATAGGCCTCACCCAAAGGGGGTTTTCCATAATCGCCACGCTTAGCAGGTGGGATGGCGATCGCAGTATGGTGTTAAAATGCATAGAACGCTGCTCTCCATTCTCTAGTAAGTCCCTCAGTCACCTTTTACGACACCCACGGGAAGAAATAGGATGGTGCTATTACAATAGATTTGGAGCTCCTGGGAATAAGTCTTCTTTACGTCCAGCACCACACACCTTTACAAAGTATAATATGCAAAATAAGGAATACGTTGCATTAAAAACAACCGACTTCCAAAAATGACACTACAACGTGAAAAATAACTTTAATTTCGGAAGTCGGTGTCATTGGATCTGTATTTTAGTTTTTTGCCCCCGACTTCCGCATTTAAAGTTATTTTTAATTTTGAAGAGTTTTTTTGGAAGTCGGTTGTTATTTTGTTAATAAAGTTTTTTATTTTTCACTTTTTGGTGGGTCACTTTGTAATATATTTAAGTTACAATAGCCTAATGTCAACTACTCATCACCTTTTACAAAATATTGATTTAACCGATGAGTTCTCCTGGTAATAACCAGGAGAACTGGAGCTGGTCTTGAAGCCACCATCGGCTGCATTTTCACCATAATGCATTAATTTAACCGATGATGATGATTTAACCGATGAGTTCTCCTGGTAATAACCAGGAGAACTGGAGCTGGTCTTGAAGCCACCATCGGCTGCATTTTCACCATAATGCATTAATTGCTTAGTAACCATGTTAAAGTAATCTAATCGCAACCCGTGAAATATTATTGATTAGTTTCGGTCTTCATCATCAGTTCCACTTCACCAAATGCTGCTTTCCAAGAGCAAATGCACGAGTTAGTATAAAAAAAATACCTAAATTGCTATAGGTGTGCCTATAAAGTTTGAGGATTTTCCTCGATTTCCATGGGATTCCCTCATCAGATTCTGACTTGGTGACAATGGGACCACCTCGAGCGTATACCTTTTCAAAATCGGTCCACAATTTTATTGACGGAGAAATCGCTGAACATAAACTCCTTTTTTGAAGTCTGTAAGAAAACCTTGTCGATTGAACGTAAAGCGTGAGGTTATCAGTCTCGCGGGTACCTTGCTGCCTGTCCAGTTCTCTCACCACGGTACGAGCTATACGAGAATCTTTCGTGCCATCCTTACATATCATAAAACAAAGTCCCCCAACGCGTCTGTCTGTAAAACTACGAAACAGATTTTCAAACGATTTTTACCAATGGACATTCATGAGGAAGGTTATGTGTATTATACATTAAGGTTTTGTGTAAATTGGCTGTCATCATGTAATTGTACGTCTTAAAAAATCAACAAAAGAGTCGCCATATAAGGACGGGTATTTAACACAATGAAACATCTCGAATGTTGGTTAGACACTGCGTATATTTGGTCCATTCATTGATAATATAAATACACACACCCTTACTATAACATGCTTATATTTCGAAGGACCAACAGTAACCTTTTAATCTTTTAGCATTTGATAAAAAAATATGTTATTTCCGGAGCTATTTTAACCGGTATTATATTAATCCTTATCTTTAGATAGATATCTGTGATATCTTAGATAAAAATATGCCTTTACATCATATAATTTTAATGAATACTTTAAAAGATATCACAGATTGAACGCGTACCAAAATAATTACGGTTGACGGTGGTACCTTTTCCTCTGCCATTACTACGACAGAAAAAAAACGGCTGAACGGATTTGGGTGAAATTGGCACACAGATATTTAATAACCTAGATTAACACATAGGATAAATTTATCCCGGTAGCACGTTTCCGATGGATAATTTCCAAACTCCACGCGTTCTGTCGCAGTCAAAAGTTAGTACCTATAAGATAGATTGAATAAACCCCTTCTATGTGACCATGACTCAAGCCTTCGTGAACTACAACTTGACCACATCCACAGCGTTTTTAGTCGCCTGACATATGACACCACTAAAAACAATTACCATAAAATTATGCCAGCACTGTGGTCCTTTTATCCGCATTCCTTTATATTACTGTAACGTTATCACTCAAGTTCCTCTGTAGATAACACAGCTCAATCCTGTGGAATTGCGTTAAGTTTAACTCAAAGGACGGTAATTTCGCACGTTTGTGTAGAAGCTTTGTGCCTACAACGGGTGGCCGCGGGACGGTGTGTAGTGATGTGAGTAGCATGTGGGATATTGTGAAAACGGGATTTGAAAGCCCGGGATATGATATGGATAGTGCTGAGTGTTATCCTTTGAAGATGCGTTGGGTTCTTGTTGTTTGTGTTTGCAGATGACGCTCCTAATTCTTTGTGACGTGTTGTATGGCAAATCTATTATTAGTGTTTGCAAAAAAGGGAGTGTACTGAGATTTCTGGAAATCCCATTTGACCCAAAAACATACTTAATCGAAAAAAAGTGTGTGTCAGCTCTGACGCACGACTGGAGTTTACTCCTTGAAAGGCGCGGAAGGTACGTTGCGTAGAAAAACATAACGCTTTTGAGTTAACGCTTGTATTAATTTCACTCATCATAAAACTTCCATATCGCCTTATATGAAAATCGGTTCTTAAGAAGTAAACTCCAAAAGTCATGTTAATAGGGTGTGCTTGTTTACAGCTTTGTGAGGTTCTTACGGTAATTTAAAATGCATATACAGGGTCAAATTAAATTAGTTAGCGAAACTTCGCAGGCGTGATGGGTATCGATATCTAAACACGAAAAAAGAAAAAGATTTTATGATTTTTTTTTGGTCATCGACCGCTGGTGGTTTTGTTACTGGAAGTATGCGTTGAGAAAATCTGTTTATTTTTATTTTATCATGTTTAGTTATCGACGCCCATCTCCCACTCGTCTGTGAAGTTTGCACAAAAAAAAAACTGACTTTTTAAACTGATATTTCAATTGACAATACTACAGACAGTTGATGACCCCAAAAAAAAACTCATCAAATTAAATGGTTTTTTATTTTATCATGTTTTGATATCGATACCCATCACGACTGCGGAGTTTTGCTAGCTAATTTAATTTGATCCTGTATTTTATAGCACCACTAAAAAAAATTACACAACTAGTAAAATAAAAATATTGTTATCGCACAAAGACAGTAGTGTTTGTGCGAAAATAATATTAATATTTTATTGGCAATGTCAATTTTAGTTTGTATAAAACATTTGCCTGCGTACAACAACAATTACACTCTTTTGTAACTTCTTCCCACTGTTATAACCGCTATGGTCCTTCCATCCGGGATGAGTTACAACACTACCTCTGTCCCAGTTCTGGCTAAATTAACACGAGTAGATCTGTCTGTAATACACCTCATCCGGCCGACTATAGTGATTGGAACGTAATCGCCCGAATGTAGGCCATATTGGACACTATGATTCTGTGTCCAACGATCTGAGAGGCCATTCACGTATTTTTAAGATCGCTCGCATTCTAATATCAGTCAAAAATACATCAAATTTTTACTATTTTCATTTTGAATAACGAGACTGATGGCCTTCAGGTTTATAATAAAAGAGCTACTGAACAATAAAAGAGATTCTTTTCTTTAGATAAGACTTTTGTAAAACACTTTCAAGTTTCTGGTTTTTCATTAAAGTTGACGCCGACAATTTCATATCTTCAATTGTTTTGTGCTGATATAATTATATTAACAAATGAAGCGAAAACTTTGTACCCCTTTTTATGACAATTACGCGGACGGAGGAGTATGAGGCACATTTGAAGTTTATATGGAGGAGGAGTGCAGAAATCTTGATATTTTGACATGTCGTCACATCAGTAGAATGCACCCATGCGAAACACAACAAACAGCGGGTCGCTAGTAATTTAATGTTTTGATCTTGTCGACGTCATTTGTGAAAGCAAATTGCACACATTTATTTGTGTTTTGTCCAGCTAAGATAGGATGATACGTATGATGCTAAAATTACAGAGTTTTCGTACCAGTAGTATGATACTAAAATTACAGAGTTTTAGTGACAGTATTATATACAGGGTTACTGGTAACTCGACATATTCCTTGCAGGACGTCATAGTAGGGTTAAAATGCAACAAATTAAGCCACCAAATGTTCTACCGAAATTTAGTACTTTTTGAGTTAATTAGGTTTTTAGTTGTTTTATGAAAAATCCAATTTATAAATGGTTTACGACGCGACTGTACTGGAATTTTAGTTACTATCATAGCTGATGTCGTGGCTGGTCTTAGTTGTTAATTAAAAGTTCAAAAATACTTCAAACTTTGGCAGTGATCACTAATTAAACATTATATTTTTCGTAATTTTTGTCATTACTTTATAAAAAAAAACTCAAATGCTACTGAATTTCGGTAGAACATTTGGTGGCTTAATTTGTTGCATTTCAACCCTAATATAACGTCCTGCAAGGAATACGTCGAGTTACCAGTAACCCTGTCTATACCAGTATGTATTATACTTGACGGCGTAGCAAGTGGCGCCGCCCCGTTTTGTTACGAAGTTACCGACTGGAATCACCGAAAAGGTCGGATCAGAGTGACAGTGGCTGGTGACAGACACTCTAGCAGAGCGTCCCATCGATGGTTGCGTGACGGCTGTCTTCTGATGACAGATGATGATGTCAAGGGAGCAGCTATCGTACCACGTACACGATATTCCGGCACAATCCTGACGATATTGAAGCTGCTGAACCACTATTACGATGATCGATTTTATTCCGGAAGATCCGGAAGACCTTCCGGAATAAAATCGTGAAAACCGCATCAAAATTCATTATTTAGTTTAAGAGAACTAGGCGGCCACACAGACAAAAAAGCTACTTTAATTTATAATACGTATAGACTTATAGATAGACATAAATAAAACCTCAGACCAAATAAAAAACCTAGACAGAGCGCTGTGAACAATAAAGTGGAGCATGCAATACTACACCAAACTCTGTGCATACACGCTCACACGCACACGTTTACAACCAAACTACACCAGTTTTTACTGCGCGGCAATACTAAGTTGTGCACTTAGTGAGTGCTTAAGAAAACCGGCTTCGGGACTTCTTGGCGGGAAAGTGAAGCGTCATGTTAGCAGTTTTGTTTTATTTTCAAAAAATTGTGTTTAGCCGAATATTAATGTGTAATAGTGGTGCATTATTAACCATTAAGTGTTCGTGAACCTGCATTAGTGTAGGCAAATGAAACAAAACAGTGCCACATCACTTTAAGTTCTCTCAAGAAGTCCGCGAGAGGTTTCAGTAAAGTGCCACGTCTTTACTGAAACCCAATGGGAGCGGGGCGGGATATCATCTATCATCTTTATCATGCATTGAATGGAGTTAATTTCATAATTTGTACTTGTTACCTAATTTTACATGACACTGGCTAAATGCACAAATCGTGCGAAGCCAAAAAAAAAAACCGGTTTCACGTCACTGTTGACAGCGCTCTGTCTAGGTTTTTTATTTGCTCTGAGGATAAAACCAGTAAAACAAAAATATTTGGCTTCCAACCATCTTCCAACATACAGATCCAGTAAAAGAAAATGATAATAATACAACTCTTAAGCTATTCTCCAAGTTACCTCTATTAAAATTTCATTGTGTGCTTCAGTCCTTATTTTACAGTCTCAGATCGTAATATATATTTTATTACAGGAACGTGTTACTACTTGGTTGGTGCGACAGAACGCTACTAAAGAGAATTTATTTATTTGTTACTGATACCTTATTCTAGAATGGTAGAGAACACTGCATTTTTCATACGGATTAGCTTTGTTTTAAGGTGCAACATAATATGCATGGCAGTTGTTTTACGTAATGAGAGGTCAATAAAAAGCCAGAAGTCAGAAGCCCGATAGCCTGATAACCAACCAGTCTTACTAACGGGTATCGTGTTACCCAGTTACTGGGTTGTTTAAGTCAGATAGGCAGTCGCTCCATGTAAAATACTGGTATTCAGCTGCGTCCCGTTAGACTGGAAGCTGACCCGAACATGGTTGGGAAAGCCTGAGCAGATTGATTGATTGAGAGGTTAATGAAAAGTACTGCATCCCGATTGTGAAATATACTTTAATCACAATTCGACGAAAATTAAAGGAGATTGCTAATCCATTGAATGATATGTTTGAAAAATTCGTCTGTTCGATAACTTAAACGACCCAATAAATGTTGTTGAGTTGTCAAAATTAAAGGCATTATCAGTTTATGTGTGTGCATGTGCAACTACCTCACTGGATGGTTTAATATACTCGTATAGTTGTCAATCCGCTTTTTCCTGCCTCGTCTTTTTGGTTGGGAATTGAGTTGACGACTGTGGTGCTTCGGAATAGAAACGAATTTGATTGCTTCTATTTTTGTCCGTCAAAAAGCCAAATACAGGCAGGCCTTAAAGGCATACTGGAATAAAGACTTTTTGATGAGTAACTTTCGGGTCCCAGTGAACAGGAGTGACTCTTTTAAATTGGAGTCACTGATTATAGAAAACCTTACGTACGAAAATTGGATATTGTGCTTGTTGAGGTTGTTATTATGTGGTTGCAGTAAGGAGAATAAATAAAAGGCACAAGTCCGTAAACCCAGTCTATTCGATATTCACACATACATTATCTAGAGAGTGCTATACAAGTTACTGTTTCGGCGCGGCGGAAACGACTGGTCGCCAAACCATATGCGCGGGGACACATTACATTTTGCAGCGCTATCACTATTGCTGCCTGTAACCCCTACAGTGCTTTTACTACCAAAATAATGTTATCACTGCTAACTTACTTATCCATACCGAAGGACCACAAAATCAAAATCACCAACATTTCGCAACTAATTTCAGAACGCTCATTACTCTCCCCAAAATCATGTGGACTGATCTACACATTTCAAATTCAAGCTTTGGACTATTATGTTAGAGTGGTATAATGTGCGGATAATGTCCAAACCGACTGATTAGTGCTAGTGATCATGCAAATATGCGTTAGATTCCTAATTGTAATGTAGATTTATGAATGCAGGGATACCAAATTTCTGTGTGGGAGAGTGATTAGTGCGCACGTGTTTTACGTGGCAGAGTGTTTTGTAGTAATTTCAGTCCTTTGCACCACGCAAGACATAACAAAAGCATAATCATCCTATAAGAAATTGCTGGGACACAGGTCTCCTCTCTGTGAGACTGAGTTGACCGTAATCCACCACGCGGGCCTAGTGTGGGTTGGTGAATGTCACATGTCTTCGAATTTTTAGTTCTAGGACATGCCTGTTTCCTCACGATAAGGGCTCGGAAACCGGTTAATTTTCTATGTAACCTTAACCGTTATTTTAAAGGTTTTCGAAAATATTTCGTTAATTATTTAATATTTTGTTACAAAATCAATACTGAACGTAATGTGATGAAGCAATCTGTGCAGCTAATATCAATTGTATCAAAAATAATTTTTGTCTTCGGAAATAAAAATTAACCGGTTTCAAGCCCTGAGATGTTTTCCTTCACTGTTTGAGAGCAGTGGTGATGAAATAATTTACACAAAGTAAAGCGCCTGTCAGCCTATAATGTTCCCATTGCTGGCACATAGGCCTCTATGAGAGTGAGTGGACCGTAATCCACAACGTGGGCTCAATGCGGCTTGGTGGATGTAACTTGTCTTTGTTTACAATTTTAATTTCAACAAGGTTTTTACTTTTATTATTTTAATAATATTTTATATAGTTTTTTTTTAATGTGTATGTGAGAACGTTGTAGGCTTAAGACGCTGACAACAGCTAAACCGTGGTCACTGTCAGACTGCATAAAGAAAGAGAAGCGCGATGACACAACGCTTGTAATGTATTACAAAATATGAAGCAATTATCTATTTACTCAAAAATTTGTTGAGTAATCGAAAATAAAAAAACAACCAAGTTCTGTAAACAAAGAAGACGTTCTTGTTATTAATTACACACCAACCGTACGTTGATATTTAATACAGATATTTTGGATTGAAACTCAAAGGTTAGTTTACCGTTAATTTGTATCGAGATTTTTTTCTAAATGTGTTTTGGTAACAACCAAGTTCTGAGAAATATGTTCAAGAATAACAATATATATTTTTTATGCTACCACAAACTATATAGATTTGCCAATTTTTTTGCTTAAGACAAGCCTACTTTTATCATTTGCTTCTTGTCAGTGCTTTAAGGCTGAAGATTTGTAGAACAATTTCTATTTTGTTAAGTACCTGGTACTTGTTGACGGGCTTACACGGTCCTCCCATACCTATAAACACCGTAATTTGAAAACATTGTAAAAGCCAATTATTTTTAAAAGAGTAACCATGGAGTTTTTTGCCGGCTCTTCTCCATAGGAAACGACCAATTGGAACCGTGTACCTAGCTTCTGATGTTTTGGTTCTTGGACAAGAGGCAGACACGTATTTAAATACGTTTTGGTACCTGGCTAATCTGCACAGTACGTAAAGACGTATAGAGAAGCTCATATAAACTATTCTCATAAAACATGATGATTTCAGAGGAGCCTATTTTTATGTTAATTTGCATGAATATTCTGAAACAGTTACACATACAAGCTAAATGAAACTTTAGTTTGTGATTTATTGGATCTTTTTCTTTCCATGTTGAAGACAGTTACGTAATTGCTATATTTTCACTCGATACATTTTTTATTCGAAAATCATGTTATTTTTAAGGATAATTATAAACAAAAAAAAACAAGATTGTTTGGCTTTTATGTCTAAAATAAATATTCACAGCAAGAAAATAATAGTTTATTATCCAGTCACTAGATATTTTTTCTCTAGATCAATTATTACTTTAGTTATAAATGAATCGACGGCACGCTGCGTGTCGCGGGTTCGATTCCCGCACGGAACAAATATTTGTATGACCTACGAGTAGTTGTTCCGGGTCTGGCTGTTTGTGTATGTGAATGTAAATGTTTGTAAACGCACCCACGATACAGGAGACATTCCTAGTGTGGGGCAACGTTTTAAAAAAAAAAAAAAAAAAAAAAAAAAAAGAATTGAGACTTAGGTACACTATTTAGTTTCGTGCTCGAACACGATCAAAGAGCGCACGCGATATTCAACTTTATTACTGATGTGTTAGCGTTTAGCACATAACGGAGTGGCGGGGAGCAAGAGGTGGAAATTGCGTGGTCTTGAGCGCGTAAAAAACGATTTTTATTAACTTTGTTTTATTTGGTTTCAGGTATGTTGACCTCGCTTCAGGATAAAGTCGAGAATTGAAATTGAACTATCACTTCACAATGCAGCAGGGTAATTAAGCAACACACTATCAGTAGCAATGTGTTTCATTTTGACAGTTCAACAACATTCATTGCGTTATTTACGTTGTTGAGCAGACAAATTTTTCGAACATATGAAGCAATGGATTTGTACTCGTAGTAACTATACTTCAAAATCATTCAGATTGTCATTTAAACTGTATTACGCAATTAAAGTGTAGGTTTGGTTTGTAAAATTGACAAGAAGTTCCAAATTCTTTTTTAAACACTACTGCATTTTTGCGTATTAATAATAATACAATTCTTTATTGGGAGTAACTCATGAGACTCACTCGTACAGTGTTAGTCACAATAAAATGAACTTACAACTATGTTAGTGATACAATTACAATAACAATTACAAAACACACACAACATAATCACTGCTTCAGCATTCCAGCTGAAATACTGGGGCAACGACTTACAATAGAGCAAACCAGCCTGTCAGCAATAACTCCTAGGATGCTGTTGGAACTGGCTCGCACCCTGCGCAGCAAGGACGCACATCTTGGCACCCACACAAAACTGCGATACGATGCGATATTATGATTGATATTAAAGATTCATGCGCAGATATTTGCGATGCGTTGCGAATTCGCAGTTATGTGTGGGAGCCTTAATGCAAAAAAGCAATCAACACGCAATTCCGCAAATATCCCTGATGCGCTACAGAAGCGAGGCAGCCGCATCAACACCCTGAAAGCATTATTGCACTGCAGGCGAAGGGCACTGTACGATCTCTGCGTAAAATGTTCCCACTGGCCGCTGGTGTAATATGAAGAACAAAAGGCTCTAAAAAGTATTTTTTTAACCTCCGTAGAAGCACGCTTAAACCTGCGGGCAATCATATGCGCTCTAACCGACAGCGCCCTCCGCTCTCTCTCAATATCGTCTTCGTCCTTAAGGCTAGTGGTATTATTATGACTAAGCAGGTAAACATATGAACATAGTTGAAAAATACACAAATTCAAGGAACCCATTGATACGACGCCGCGACGGTGAAAAAGGCTAAGGAAACTGCTGAAAATAACCATGTTGTTACTTAGCTGATTACTAGAAACCCTAAAAAAAAAAACTCATAGCTCACATGCCCCTTTAAAGAGTCCTGATATTATTATTTACCTTAGCATGCAAAATATTCAGAGCAACGTATTGACGGGTCGAGTTGTCCTGATAATACAATAATACGAAAATCCTCATCTCCTTAATTAGTTGTTTCAAAGCGAATGCATCATGTAATAATGAATGCATTAAATAACAACATGGCGGGTCCCGCTGCGTCAAATAATGAAGACTGATCGATGATTTTAATGACGTAATAGAGTCATTTAAATTAATTCGAACAATGTTAGTTACGACAGATGCATATGAATTAACTTTGCGCTAATTGTGTTTTAAGTGTGAATCGGCATGATAATTGAAATGTGTAACATATATGGTGATATATGGAGGTGATATATAGTGATATTTTTCCTATAAAAGTTTACATTTGGCTCGTAGGCCCATTTTTAGGGTTCGGTACCTCAAAAGAAAAAACAGAACCCATATAGGATCACTTGTGTGTCTGTCTGTCACATCCGATTTGCTTTCTGGACCGATTAAGTTGAAATTTGGAACACATAATTGTATTTCTGTAACCCAAATACGGACGTGTATCGTAAACAAATGAATTTTGAATATAAGATATAATATTTAGAAAATAAAAATAAAAGTTTTACAAACGGCACGGTTGGCGCAGTGGTTAAGCGATTGACTGCTGCGCTGCGTGTCGCGGGTTCGATTCCCGCACGGAACAAATATTTGTATGACCTATAAGTAGTTGTTCCGGGTCTGGCTGTTTGTGTATGTGAGTTTCAATGTTTATAAACGCACCCACGATACAGGAGAAATTCCTAGTGTGGGCAACGTTTATAAAAAAAAAAAAACTGTACCGTGTCTTATGAAAGGGTTTGTTGTGAGGGTCGCAAATATTTTATTTTTAATAATTTTAAAATAAATAACATTAAAGTTATTTAAGAAAATAGATGAAAATTTGCCATTTATATCCGAAACTAATGAGCCTAAAATTTGAGAATATTTCCACCATATTATGCTGATATTCGGATTTAGACAGCATTTATCTAGATCCCTACATCTTTAAAAAAAAAAAACTTGCCATAAATGAAGTTTTAGCGACTTGAATTTCGCATATTTTTACAGCGTAAATGACATGTCGAGCCTGATATGGAAAAACATCGTAAGCGACATGATGTAGGTATTTCACTTATTCAATAAATAATAAAATAAAATGAATAAAGTAATCAATAAAATACCTCTCCTGTAAGTTTTAATTTATGTCGCTTACGACTTTCTTCCTTATCAGGCTCTATGTGTATATTGTTTTTTCTGTATTATAAACAATATTTGTAATATTATTTAAGCAGGAACATAGCCTAACCTAAATGATTAAGTTACAAATTATCGAAAAAATATTGAAAAAACCGGCCAAGTGCGAGTTTGACTCGCGCACGAAGGGTTCCGTACTATTATCTATAAAAATTCCAAAAAAATCACGTTTCTTGTATGGGGTTTCCCTTAAATATTTGTTTTAATTAAATTTAATTATTTATTTTTAAAGTGAACAAAATATTTTGTGAACATTTCAAGCGTCTACCTGGTGCCGTTATCAATATCGAGCAAAAGCAAAAACGAGCAAAAATATCACGTTTGTTGTATGGGAGCCCTCTTAAATATAGTTAGTATTTGTCTCAATTCTCAATTCTTTATTGCGTACCATAATGTATACAGTTGGTGGGAAAAACAGTTACATCAGTCTCAATTATGGACCCTGTCGGGCACAGCATAGATAAAAGTAGGAGAGAGGAGGAAGAACGCTTGGCATTTAATAAGTCAAACTATGAGTTTATATATGTATTTATTAAAAATATTAGTAATGTTGTAAACTAATTACTTTTAAAATATTAATTATTGTTTTATATATGTACTTATTATTAATTTTATTTATTATGTCAGTAATTTATTTATTATTAGTTTTATCAATTATTTAAGGTATTTAGTTATTATTATTTTTATTTACTACGTAAATAATTAATTATTATATTTTATTTTATTTAAAGTAACTTTAATTAATATTATTATCCTACAGGGGTAAGTCATTTATTTCATATTTATAATTTATCATCTAAGTATTCGCCTATACTATAATAGCATTTACTTTCAAGGAAGATTTTTAATTTATTAATAAATATATTATAATTATCTAAATTCTTAATTATTGCGGGTAACTTATTATAAATTTTTATGGACATGACAAACGTACTATCGGAGTGCATTTTTAATCGCGATAGTGGTAAGTTTAGTCTGTTTTTGTGTCTTAGAACAATTTTCTTTTGTATGTCCTCTCTTTTTGTAAAGAAATCTGGGTATTTACGTACGAACTTACAAACTTCAAATATATACAAGCATGGTAGGGACAAGATCTTTAGTTCCTGAAAGTGGGGTTTACAGCTATCAGTGACTTCAATATTTACTAAGATCCTAATTAGTTTTTTTTGTAATGTAAGTAACGTGGGCGCGTCAGTACTGTTTCCCCATAAGATGATACCATATGAGAGCCATGCGTGGGCATACGCGTAGTACGTTACTAATGCTGTTTTTAGGTCTGTGGTTTTTTTGATCTCGCGGAGGGCGTATGAAAATTTTGATATTTTTGATTTCACTTTCTGGATGTGAGACTTCCAATTTATGTGTGTATCAATATCTAAGCCTAGTAGGGTGAATTTATCAACTACGTCTAATTTATTATTATTGAAGCTAAAGTTAATATATAATGGGGTTTTTTGACGAGGGTGAAATGAAATTATTTTAGTTTTATTGAAATTTATTTCTAGATTGTGTTCAGTCATCCAATTTATTGTAGAATCTAATATGGAGTTTAATTTATCATTTAAATTGGTGTTATTTTCGCATGAGGTAAGTATAGATATGTCATCCGCAAACAGGACACATTCCTCATTTATATTTTTTGGAAGGTCATTTACATACACCAGAAATAAGAAACACCCCATTACGCTTCCTTGCGGTATTGAGGCGGTGATTTGTTTGGTGTGGGATCTGATAAATTGTATTTCATTTGTACTATTGTTGCAATGTTCGATTTCAACTACTTGTTCCCTATTTTTCAAATAAGATACAAACCAGTCGTAACATTTTCCGCGGAGTCCTATACTATATATTTTATTTAATAATATTTCGAATTGTACTTTGTCGTATGCCTTCGTCATATCAAGCAAAAGTCCTATCGCGTACTTTTTATCATTGATGATATCAAGGGCTTTTTGAATGTATTTGTAAACGGCCAAGGTAGTGGAGCGGTTTTTTCGAAAACCGTTTTGGCAGTCATTAAATATATGATATTTTTCACAAAAAGCATATACACGATTGCACATGGCTTTTTCGAATATTTTGGAAGCTGTCGGTAAGAGGGCAATTGGGCGATAATTATTAGGGTCGGTTTTATTATTCTTTTTATGGATTGGTTTTATGAGGGCTTTTTTTAAAATATTGGGAAAAGATCCTTCTTCAAATGATTGATTTAATAGTTTAAAGAATGGCAATGTTAATTCATCTGCACATTGCCTTAATAAGGTAGGTGGTAGTTCGTCAACGCCATGACTTTTTTTATTTTTTAAGTTTTTTATTAATGAATTAACCTCGTAGGGATCAATTGGACTGAGAAAGATTGAGTTTTCTGTAGGGCATTCGACTGGAGAGAATCTTTTCGGTTTTCCGGTCGAGTTGTTTGTGGCCTCCCCGATAGAAGCGAAAAAAGTGTTAAATATGTTAGCTACCTCTTTGGGTTCAGAAATCGCACTATTTTTTGTTTGAAGGGTTATGTTAGATTTCTTACTTGCTATTTTTTTATTTGTACGTTCATTTACTATGCTCCACATTGTCTTAACTTTATTATTAGATTTGGTCATTTTATTTTTGTAGTGTAGTTTTTTAGCTGTCGTTACTGTCTTCTTTAGAATTTTTTCATAGTTTTTGTAATGTCAAGTTAGTATAGGATTGTCTGTTTTAGTTGTTAGTATTTTTAATAATCTTTTATTTTTGCAAGATTTTTTTATGCCAACGGTAAGCCAGTATTTTTTATATTTTGGTTTTAACTTTAGTTTTTTTAATGGCATACATTGATTTAGAATGTCAATGAGGGTGCCACTAAAAGCCTCATAATTACTGTTCATATCTTTTCCAGTAGTAATGATATTATTCCAATTTAGTTCTTGTAATTTTGACTTAAATTTTAAAATATTTGTGTGATTGAAAAATCTTTTCTTTACATACCAGGTGATTCTTTTTGTTTGGTTGGGCAGGTGTAAATGTAAAACGGCACTATTATGGTCTGAAAAACCTAGTTCTTCTACAGTTGTGTACATATCTCTGAAATTAAAATTTGTAAATATTAAATCCAAGCATGTAGTTGTATTTGGCGTTACGCGTGTTGGGCTTTTTATGAATTGGGTAAATTTATATTCCTGCATTAAATTTATGAATTGATTTGATTTAACGTTATCTATTAGTATGTTAATATTAAAGTCACCTCCTATAATTACGTTTAGTTTAGAATATTTATCATTTATATATTTTAGAATTAGTTTAAGTTGTTGATAAAAAACTTCTTCCTCTCTTCTATTCCAATACATAGTTATAATTAATAAGTTTTCATTAGGTAATTCAGTAGCACATAACTCTAGTACATATTCTATAGATTTATCTGTTATATCACTTCTACGTATATAGTCTATATGTTCTTGAAGCAGAATACAGACACCGCCACCTGTACGGGTACTGCGACAGTATGATGAGGCAAATTTATAGCCGCTAATCTTTATTAGTTCTAGTTTTTCTTCCGAGAGCCAGGTTTCCGAGATACATATTGCTTTGTACGTAGAATTTTGGTTGATGAAAGCTTCAAGTAAGTGGTGTTTATTATTAAGACTTTGGAAATTATGAAATAGTATTTTAAATGGTAGGTCTTTGTTTACGAAATGTATGACCAATTGATTCATTCGGTATATCTATCTGGTGGGATGTGTTAGTGATGCTCATCGTTCTCGTATCGCTTTCCTGGTAAGTTGAATCTTCATGCTGAGGTTTCGTGTTATGATATTTTTTGTTAACCGATTTTCCATCTATGTATAGTTGGTTGTTTCTTATTATTGCGTGATGTCCGTTTTGTCTAACCTTAAATAATTGTTCTCTCAATTCAGCCCTTTCCTTTCGTGATTTTGCGTCTAGAAACTCTGAAACACCTAGTCCAGTTCCCTGGAAACATTGGAAGCTGCTGACAATATACCTGGTCATTCTTTTACTGAGCAATTCTATTACGAGCGGTCTATTCTTTGTGCCTTTTCTTCCTACTCGATACATGTTTTCTATGTAACCTGATAGGTCTACATTGACTATATCGCGAAATAGATCTAACAGTCTGTTATATAGTTCACAGTCAGGTTCTTTATAATACTCTGGAAGGCCATAGAGTACTAGTTTATGATGGTGGTTTTCAGGTGTGTTTATTGGTTGGAATGTCCGAGTTGATAAATCCCTTACTTCTCTTTTCAATTTTTCGTTTTCCAATTGAAGTGTTCTTATTTTAATGCTAATGTTTTCTATTTCTTGCTTTCTTTGTTCGTTTTGTATAGTTAGGGTATTCATTTTGGAGTAAAAAAAAATTTGTTAGTATTATAGCGGCAACAGAAATACATCATCTGTGAAAATTTCAACTGTCTAACTATCACGGTTCATGAGATACAGCCTGGTGACAGACGGAGAGACAGGCAGACGGCGGAGCCTTAGCAACAGGGTTCCCGTTTTACCCTTTGGGTACGGAACCCTAAAAACATGAATTTTTCATTTTAGCCTCATTTTCAATATTCCATACATGTTTGCTCAACAAAACTGTTGTAAAATATTAATAACGTTATAGTGCGGGCCCGCTAAATTCGGAAACATTGCTTGTTACGTACATTGGGAGCTGAAAATTCGAAATAAGTAAATAACTGATAATCAACAAGGCAAATAAGCAAATTTTATTGTGAACAATAAAATTAACTGTGTTTTGTTCCTGTAACTCATTGAGTTTTACGGAAATTTGGAAGAGATCTGAAGATAATTCGGTTTCTGTTCCCTTTACGTTCAGTTCAATCATGTGTTAAAACACAATTACTGATTGTAATCAATCGAAAGGTTTGGTTGAAAAGAAGGCGTAGGTAAGAAGGTATAAAACAATTTTTATTGATTTTGTCATTTTCATATAATTTTCTATTCGACAGTAACTTAGGATGTAAAATCTGTCAGGTATTACTTAAGTCAACGCGATCAGAAAGAGTAGCCGACCAACGAATAAAAACAAATTGGACGTTTAAAAACAAAAACCGTCTGCAAAAACACAATAACCGAAAAGAGAGTTTTTGTTTTTTTTTATAAAGCGACTAGCTGTGTCCTGTGGTTTCACCTACATAAGTATCGATCCAAAGTCAAAGTCAAAGTCAAATTATTTATTTCAAATAGGCACATAAATGGCACTTTTGAACGTCAAAATTTACAAATAAAATAGAATTGATTCTAGTCGCCCCTTCCAAAACGTAGCTTCGTATGGAGAAGAATGGGCAAGAAACTCCACCGTTACTCTTTTAAAATGTTTTACAATATTTGGTATTGGTACATCAATTATATAATTATATGTGAAGACGATGCACCTAGAATAAAATTACTATACCACAATAGGTAAAAAGAATTAATAATGAAGCAATGAGATAAATTAATTATGTGATAGATACATGGTGCTCACATATTTACAAACGTAAAAAAAAAAAAAATATTTTCCTAAAATAATCAGTGTGTGAGTTAAGGTAATCACAGAGTGTAAAATAAATGTCACAAAAAATAATAAAATATACAATTAAAATAGCAATCAGTTAGATTTTGTCTAGACTCCAGATTGTCCTATGGAGCTGGACCAGCATATTTCCAAGCGTTCTTATCCTGGATATAATCCTCTAATTTGTAATAAGCTTGTTTACAAAGTGTACTTTTTATATGAGTTTTAAATTTTCTTTCATTTAATTGCAATATATCACAAGGTATTTTGTTGTAACATTTAACACAGTACCCCATAAAAGATGTATGTACTTTAGATAATCTGAAACATGGCTGATCTATTTTATTTTTATTTCTAGTATTGAAATTATGTCTATCACTTATTTTTTTGAAAAGTTGTAGGTTTTTTCTTACATACATAATATTTTCATAAATGGATTGGCATCCCGTGGGACTATCGGGATAAAAAGCACGTTATATCCTAATCCAGGTCATGGTCTACCCATTTGCCAAATGTCATCCAATTCTATTTAGCCGTTTTAGCGTGAAAGCGTAACAACAACACCACTAATTTTGTAATTTATTTAAAAAAATCCTTAACCTCCTTTTTTAGGGTTCCGTACCCAAAGGATAAAACGGGAACCCTATTACTAAGGCTCTGCCGTCTGTCTGTCTGTCTGTCTGTCGGTCTGTCACCAGGCTGTATATCATGAACCGTGAAAGCTAGACCGTTGAAATTTTTACAGATAATGTATT
Source organism: Tiliacea citrago (assembly GCA_963921375.1). NCBI lineage: Eukaryota > Metazoa > Arthropoda > Insecta > Lepidoptera > Noctuidae > Tiliacea > Tiliacea citrago. The sequence continues at coordinate 12,301,611 of OY992804.1, forward strand.
TCTGTTGCCGCTATAACAACAAATACTAAAAAACAGAATAAAATAAATATTTAAAGGGGCTCCCATACAACAAACGTGATTTTTTTGCTCGATATTGATAACGGCAACAGGTTGAAATATTTACAGAATATTTAGTTACATATTCAATTAAAAAAAAAATATATTTAAGGGTGCTCCCATACAACAAACGTGATTTTTTTGCCACTTTTATAGATAATGGTACGGAACCCTTCGTGCGGGAGTCCGACTCGCACTTGGCCGGTTTTTTTATTTATATTTGCAGATGCAATATTATATAAATATTATATAGCCCATAGCCTATGTCACTCCCACAATTAAGACGAATCTAACGACATCTCATTTTCATAATTCCAGCCGAAAGACGTCCACTGCTGGACTACTGGCTCCCCCAAAAGGGTGCCATAATCGTCACGCTTCGCAGGCGGGTTGGCGATCGCAGTATGGTGTTAAAATGCATAGAGAACGCTGCTGCCCATTCTCTAGCAAGTCCCTTAGTCGCCATTTACGACACCCACGGGAAGAAATAGGAGGGTGCTATTCTTTACGTCCGGCACCACACGGACAACATCTCGAACGACATCTCATTTATGTTAAAATTCATCAAGCCGTATATGCTACAGAGCGTGCCAAAGAAATGGAAAACATACATACATAATCTCGAAAAACCTCTTTCTGGGGTAGTCGAGTAAATAAAAAAACGAGAACCATCAGTAAAAACTACGAATCGTTTTGATATAGAAATGGAGCATTGGTAAGTAGTCTCGTACGTAAAGACCATTTTTACCCGACTGCGCGAGGCAAAGGAGGGTGATGTGTTTATCATCCTATACTTCTATGTATGATTGTATGTTTGTTTCTTTGTGTGGTCTGATTTTGATGATTCTTGCGTCAATCGATTTGTCTTCATCTAGTGAAACACTAGACACTAAAGACATGATAGTAATCAAAATTCAATATGGCGACAACCAGACGCCATATTGTGCAGAGAAAAAAATAAAGTCGACGAACTATGTCAAGGGAGTATCATTGAATAGGTCTTTGAAAATCGTCTTTTTACAAACGCTCTACCTGAACCAAAATACCTCACCTACAAAGCTTCAGTTTTTTAATAACCTCACCCAATGTTTCATAATAACAATATTTCACGCTAAACCCGAAGAGATCCAAGTTAATTTTGTAAGTTTATTTATTGATAATTTGCAGCCTCGTTGTAGCATAAGGATTATGTGGTTTTCCCAAAGTAATAATTTTAACGGCATAATGTGTATTAATTTAATAGACGCTGCCTCATGTAATGATCTTAAATTACGTATTAAGCTGTGGAAAATGGAGGCATTAATGTTATAACGAAATAATGTAACAGGAACATTTTAAATAAATCCGGATTCGATGTGGTGTCGGTAGAAGATGGTGCCCTTCTTTCCGGTTCGGTTTCGAAGGTAATTACGTACTAGTAATCAACAACGTGCCGCTACAATGGTGACATTAATTTAACCCACGGGTAGGGCTAGTGGCCAGCAATCATGAAACATAATAATAAGATGAAATAATTCGTACATTGAAGAATTAAAAATTTCAAACAAATTAAATAATAAAGCTCTCTCTTTCCTTCAATTCACCTGCTTTTGCACGTTATTCGTTTTAATTTCATTGATGCGATGTTATGATCCGTGACCCCACATGACCTTTGCACTATAGTACTAATAAACATATTAAACAGGGTGGAAGGGACATCGACGCGAAACCTGTTACCATGGATTCAGTACATCATTCTTGACCCCCCTGCGCTAAAATTTTTAGTCAGTTATGTAAAAAAAAAATCGCATTTCCATACATTTTGACCGAGTAGGTATTGGACTTCTGTAGGAAACAACTGTTTTTTTTTTTAATTACCGTCGAGAAATTTCAACGCACGGGGGTCAAGTATGATGTACTGAATCCATGATAACAGGCTTCGCGTCGATGTCCCTGCCACCCTGTATATACGTACACTTTAAATGATAACAGATTCAAAATTACTCGTAGCAAAATAATTATGGTTGATGGTGGCGCGGGACAGAAAACGGCTGAACGGATTTGGGTGAAATATGGCACACAGTTAATAACCTGGATTAAAACATAGGGTAAATTAATCCAGAGGGTTTACTCCGAACATAAATCCGAAGTATCGGCCGAATGTCCAGCCGTTTCTTGACTACGGCTGACTACGGTGAAACAAAAAAAAAAACGACAGTCAAAGAGATAAGTCAAAGTCAAAAATGTGAAAGGAAACTGTCAGCAGCGGAAGTTACAAAACGGCCGAACATTCGGCCGATACTTTGGATTATCGCTTCGGAGTACAGTTCCGTTGGATAATTTCCGACCTCTCTAGGCAAGCGTGGACCATCGTGGACCGTATCTGTGTGGTGCCGGACGTAAAGAATAGCACCAACCTATTTCTTCCCGTGGGTGTCGTAAAAGGCGACTAAGGGACTTACTAGAGAATGGGCAGCAGTGTTCTCTATACATTCACACAATACTGCGATCGCCAACCCGCCTGCCAAGCGTGGCGATTATGGCAAACCCCTCCCTTTGGGGGAGGCCTATGTCCAGCAGTGGACGTCTTTCGGCTGAAATGATTATGGTGAATAATGTGTATGCGGTACGTGAACGAAGTCGCAGAAGCCAGTCATCTGTAATCTTGCGGTCACGAGTAAAAAGATTAATGCTAGACAAGCGTGGACCATCGTCGACTGCTGTTGTGCTGCTGGGGAGTTTATTGCGCCACTGTCTCTTCCCAGCTAAAGCACTAGGAAGTGATGAAGGGAGGGCGTGCCGTCTTATGTAATTTTGACGTTCGTTGAGTGCTGATTCTCAGCTTAGTTTGAATAAATGACTTTTGATTTTGAGTTTGACTACATCATTTCTTTACTTGGTTAATACATTGGGGTTTTCTTCCCTTTATTGTACAGACGCCAGCAGAAACCGAAACCCAAACTGTCAAATTTTCTCAATCAACCTTGAACCTTATACACTCTACACTCACTCACACACATACATGACACACATACACCCCACTCACTTATCTAATTTATCACAAAACACGCAAGCCTCTACTTTATAAAAGTTTAATATAAGATTTTTATTAGCTGCTGAAGTACAATTTTTGCTTTTGTCAATTTTTATTCTTTTTTATGTAAATTCAAAATTTGGCATATCTTTCTCTTTTTGTAATATTATTTTGAATAAGTTTCTTAAGATAATAAGATTCAAAATTTGTTGGTACATAACGTAATTTTATGCTTCAGAAGAGCGAAGTGTCCTAACAGGCAATCTTTGTCAAAAAGGTCACTTCAACCATTAGATGCAGTACATAACTTGTGAAAGAAAATAAATTATTTATTTATGCTTTAACGATAAAGTTGAAAATATTAAAAAAAAAAGTACAAAAAAAAAATTGGAAAATTGACAGATTGCAGTAGCTTGATGTGTACCAATCTGTACTACAAATTTACGTGATTTTCAAGCTACTTCTGCGGTCTGCCGAAATTTGTCAAAATCGGTAGCTTTGCTGCAAAAGTGCTCAACAGTCAGGCATACTCAAAAACAAAACATAAAAAAAAGAAAACTATAAAAGGACAGTGGTGGCTCAGTGGTAACTGCCTCAACTTACGAGTGTGATGGACTCGAACCCAGACAGGCGCTTTAATTTGTGTAAATTATTTCATCACCACTGCTCTCAAAACGGTGAAGGAAAAAATCTTGAAGAAACCGGCAAATCCTAGAACTAAAAATCGAAGACATGTGACGTCTCCCAACCGGGAACCGATCAGTTTTACGAATTTTTTTTGTTTGAATTTCAGTTTACCGAAAACTATTGACCGACGTCTTTTTTCTATATGCATTATTTGACATATTTTTAGATCATCGAAGTATCATGTGTAATAGTTATTATTTTACTGAACTATATTTCGCCGATTTACAAAATAACTTTTTTCATTTGCCAAATTATTTATTAGCTATATTTTCACTACACCGAAACAAAATTTTACGGAATATTATTTGGTCACAAATATATAGCCGGTTACTTGGTAGCATTTTCAATATTAAATTAAAATAGTGTCATAAAAAGTCAGTTGTGCTACAAAATTTTGTGAGAAACGAATCGCTGCAAAACTGACTTTACGCAGTTTTGTTTGCCCTACTCCTAGAGCGTAAACGTTACCTGCTTTTAAATACCTGCGTCAGACACCATCTACTGTTATTGAATCATTTGGGTTAGGTTAGAACAGTGACCATTAACGCGCGAAGGCGAGCGAACGACGCGAGCATGCCGCGGCAGCGACCGCCGAGTGCCACATCCCTCTATTGTTTAGGCGTTTGGTGAAATGAAAATATTGTAATTTAAACAGTAGTATAATTAATGTTCGGAAACATAATACTTCGAACAAATGTTATTTCGGCTAAATGTAACTTCGGTAAAAAGTTTTTCGACCAAATGAAACGTCTGAGTAACGAGAAGAATCGAATTGATAATAGGTCTGATACGGTGGCAGACGTGACTTCGATGAAATATAAATAAACGAACCGATAATAGTTGAAAAGTTTTAGGTGAAATTAAATTCGGTTAAATATTTTTCGAACTTATGATAGATAGGTAACCCTACCAACCCGCACTGGGCCCGCGTGGTGGATTACAGCCCACTCCCTCTCCCAGAAAGAGGAGGCTTGTGTCCCAGCAGTGGGAACATTGTAGACTGGTTATGTAATATAATATCCTACTAATAAGGAAGTTCGTCCTCTTACCTGGAACAGTCCATAGCTCGTGTATGAGTTGTTGTGATTTGTCACTTTGTCCGTTGTTCTGCCACTTGCGTGCTCGATCAGACACACCCCTAGAACAAGAAGAAATATAATCAATGATTAAAAGAATGGAAAAAATAAAACAAAACCTTTACAACAGAAATTACGACGTTCCAGTAACCTGGGCCTCAAGTCTGCTATTACAATAGCGTCAGAATCGTCGATCATTGATTTCATAATTGTTGATTTTGACAAGTTTGGTAATCTACTATTATAATGGTGTCATTATGATTTTCCAATGGTCGGCCACTGACACTACATTGAAATAAATTGCATTTATTGGTAATCTCGTACATAATGACAAATGAATGACATTTCTACTAATGGGTTTTATAATAATGGCAATACGACAATGCCATTATAATAACACAATTCTATTACGACAACAATGACCGACCAATGATCAACCATTATGAATTTTTACGGATTACGAACTTTTAGCAAAATGACAATGGCATGACAATGGGATCGTGTTGGAATGACTGAATTTATAAAAATAGCAGACTTGGGCCCCAGGGCCTCAATTCTGCTATTACAATAGTGTCAGAATGGTCGATCATTGATTTCATAATTGTTGATTTTGACAAGTTTGGTAATCTACTATTATAATAGCGTCATTATGACTTTCCAATGGTCGGCCACTGACACTACATTGAAAGAAATTGCATATATTGGTAATCTCGTACATAATGACAAATGAATGACATTTCTACTAATGAGTTTTATAATAATGGCAATACGACAATGCCATTATAATAACACAATTATATTACGAGAACATTGACCAACCAATGATCGACCATTATAAAGGACATGTCCAAAAATGGTTTATTATTATTCAATAATTCTAACCAGGATCAGTTAAATATATTTGGATAGACAACCCAAAAGCTAGTGGTTCTAACTATAACATACATTTATAACACACAGACTTGGGCCCCAGGTCCTTTGATACAATCGCGAAGGACCAAATTTCTCTATTACAGAATTCATTAATTGAAACACATAATTTAATTATAACAACGACACTTTATACATCCGTAATCAACTCCAAGCAAATCTCAAGGCTTTCCGCTACAACTTGATAACAAAAGTCAAGATGTTGAACTAGGGGTGAGGCGTATTTATCGTAACAGATATTTTAAAATAACAAATAACAATTGTTCCTACCAATATAAATTATCTGTTACCTAAAATAACAGACCTTGAGGGTCTGTTATTTTAACAAATAATTTCAAAGACTGTTACTGCGGCTGTACTGTTAATTTATTTTATCAGTCCCCACACATACTGTTACCACGGCTGCTACTTACATACACAATCACAAAAATGAAGGAATATAGCAAGGTTATCAATTTATCTCTCTTTCTCATTAAAACATGACCTTTGCTAAAAAGAAAAACACCTATTATTTAATTTTCATCGAAATATGTTTACTTCTCACTCTTACTAAAGCGGTTAAACTACGTTAAAAAGCGAGGAACTTAGTATTTATTATCCCTAAAATACAGTTGGTGGTCTAACGTATAAATATTTTAGAAAAAGTGACTCCTCAATTAGGTAATGGTACCTGTTACTGTGACCAGTGACCATTATAAAAACAACTTAATAAATACGTATTTATCATCCGTACAAAAATAACAGGCTGTTATTAATTTAATAACAGATATTTGGATCTGTTACTTTTGTGTAACAGTAGGAGTCATAACAGATATCGTGTTTAAGCTGTTACAATCCATCTCTATGTTGGACTCCTCGAAAAATACAAATTGTTCGTTGGATCAAGACGCTTTGCAAAATCCGAGAGAACAAATGTAAGGGAGAGTTCTCGGTGCAAACTTTTACTCGACAGGTTGTAAATAATGATGAAATACTTGCGTTCAAAATTCTTTGTGATAAAAGTCTTGTTTTACAAGCAAATACTATGTTTTTCTATGACGTCTAAGTGGTGTATGCGGGTTTGGGGTCAATAACAGAAATGACTGAAAACACCTACTTTGCAAAGACATTTTGTTTCCACCATGATTCGTATCTGAAGGGACATGGAGACGTGAGAGTTACTAAGATAACTCGCGAGAGTTACTAAGATAACTCGTAAGAGTTACTAAAATAACTCGTGAGAGTTACTAAGATAACTCGCGAGAGTTACTAAGATAACTCGTGAGAGTTACTAAAATAACTCGTGAGAGTTACTAAGATAACTAAAATTAAAAAAAAAGACCAATGAGATGAATCTGGGAAATACAAAAAAAAATAACATAGTCAATAACGCTAAAGAGCATTGTTATGTTTAATATGCACTAACTAAATTTGAATGGACTAGCTGATGCCCGCGACAACTACTGCAATTCAGAATAAAAAAGTAGCCTTTGTCCTTCTGCAGGTCATGGTCTACCCATGTACTAATTTCATCCAAATCCGTTCAGCCTTTTTAGCGGAAAAGCGTAACAAACAAACAAACTTATTTTCGCATTTATAATATTAGGTACCTATTTTTTTTTTTTTTTTTTTTGGGTGGGAAATCATCAAATAACTTCTCCCGCTGTGGGCGGAGCGGGAGGGCGTGTCAGACTTTTACTGACTAAAACCCACCCGTGTTCCTTCCGTTGCCTGTGTGCTAGGGCCACGATATCCCTTTCGGACAAACTCGCAACCCTGGCAGGCATTGGTCCTAACGGACCCCGTCAATTTGTGCTGACATCTCTTTGAGGCGCGCGTGGAACACAACGCGCCGTCGTCCCGGGCCTGGTCCTTATCGGACGGCGAGCTACCCATCGCTCACCGTCCACAGGCCCGCGCCTACGGTGGCCGGAAATCGGCTTGCGACTCCCGACGCCCGGGGCGTCTCCTGCGGCGACTAAGGGCGCGAGGGCGCGAACCTTGTCTCACCCTCACGCGTTCCGCCTCCTCCTTCGCTAGCATAACTGCTTCGCAGAAGGAGGGGACGGCCTCCCATGCACTCTCGCTCCGAACCATGGCCTGAACCAGGGCCGGACGCGAGAGATCGCCGCCGCCGATCGCCTCCGTGAGGACACGGCGGTGCTCCGCCCAAGCCGGGCAGACCTCCACCGTATGCTCCACCGTGTCCTCCGGGCGATTCACACAGTGGTGACACCCGGGCGTTTCCTCCCGCTTTATCCTAAACAGGAACCTCCCGAAACATCCATGTCCGGTGAGGACCTGCGTCAGGCGGAAGGTGAGGACGCCGTGGCGCCTCTCCAGCCACTCCTCAAAGAGGGGACTTATCGCCACAATTGTGGCGTGCCCAATTAGGTACCTATTTGAGATATTAAACAGTGATACAGATTTGTTTAATTTGTGAATGTGAGAACGTTGTAGGCTTAATAGACTGTAGTTTTGTAAACCATCTTCTATTTTGTTAAGTACTTGGTACTTGTTGACGGGCCTACACTGTCTTCCCATACCTATTAACACTGTAACTTGAAAACATTGTAAAAGCCCACTTTTATTTAAAAGAGTAACCGTGGAGTTTCTTGGCGGCTCTTCTCCATAGGAAACGACTATTTGGAACCGTGCACCTAGCTTCTGACGTTTCATAAGTGCCCATGTAGGTTTATGTGAAATAAAATATTTTGATTTGATTTGATAACTCACATTACTTTGGTTACGAAGCAACAAAAACAAGATAAATCCTTTAACAAATGTATCCTTATTTATGAATCCCTACGAATATTGTAGCACGCATTAGTTACAACCGAGTATTACAATATATTTACAAGGATATTCTGATTGTACTGTATCAGAATATCCATGTTAGAGCTGACTCAGTTTCAGATAACACGGCTTTATTCATTGTTAATATCGTTCATGGCATAATACGTTTCTGGTTACGATTTTTTGGGGTTATAATTATTTTAATCACCTTATAGTTGAGCAGATTTGAGTATTTAATCGAACGTCGATAAATTCTCATTTTACACTCCTAAAATTTATATTTAACACTCTAATATAAAGTTGCGCTTCTTTTTGTGAACCTCAAATAATTCATATTAAATAAAATAAATAAATAATAAATACATATTTTGGGGTCCTGAAAATACTAAGTAGCCAAGTACAGTAATTCGCGTCGAACTTTATGGGGCTCTGAAGTGCGGTACTTACTCGCCAGCCGCTCCCGCGGCACCGCTCGCTTAGCTCGCGCGTGGTTGGTCTTAATTCTAGCATAGTCTAACCCATTTGGTCGGGGTACCCTAGCTTAGTTACTACGACCAACTGTGAGAAAAGGCAGAAAATTAAAAAGAGGCTTAATTATTTTAAAAACTGCCCATCATTAGAAGCGCAATAAGTTTTGAGGATCAGTTAAATATTTCCTAATGATTTAATCTATATGTCCAATTCGCTGATTTCCGATAACCTACTGATTCTTTGTTTCGTACATTGCTATAAAAAGTGTTGTGGTTTTGGGATTATTTCTCGGAATTCATAATGCAATGAAAAAAAAAATTAAATGAATGGTATTGGGAAAACCACAGTAATATTTACACAGTATGAAAAATTTCATTTAATTTCCATTTTTTTCGGGAAAAAGGACCAATTATTTTCGAAATATTTTGACAAAATCCAGTGAAAAATAAAAATCCTGCCTAAAATAACACCAACTAGTTGTTTATTGAAATGAAATTCGTTGACTTCGAAGTTCGTAATTCAGATATTAACGATAATTAAAGCGGGCAACACTAAATGAATCGACTTTGGCCTTATTAAGCATTCGCGCGAAACTTTTGGTGGAGCGATCTCCTATTTGCATAAAAAGGAGCCATTTAAATGACAAAACATCTACAGATCCCCCTTTTCATTTAAATTTAAGTTTAAAATTGTTGGAGACATTTTAATTGATGCCGTGGAACTGGGGAACCGTTTAATCTGAATTAACTTGTACATGTAGGTACCGATTTTGTATCAGAAGTGAGAATTTTGAATTAAATGCCGAAGTTTGTGGCTTTGTTCATTCGATAGTTGAGAATGATTTTCGTTTAATTGAATAAAGGGATGATGAGAATCTGAGAACTTTTGACATAAAATTGGGCTTTCAATTTTATGAACACCTTTTCAGAGCATACTGCCAGTCTTTTTACACGTGCAGTCTGTGGGTCAGGTGTACGCTGAGGGCATACAACGCGCTGCGTGTCCAGTATAACAATGTATTCAGGATGCTGTTGGGTCTACCACGCTTTTATAGCGCTTCCGGGATGTTTACCGAGGCCAAGGTCGATGGTTTTCATGCCATTATACGGAAACGGTGAGCCTCTATTCTCGGTAGAATACGTGTTAGCTCCCACAGCATCCTGAGTGTATTGTGTGATAGGTGGGACAGCCCCATGCTGGCTCACTGGATACGGCTGCACACGTAGGTGTCAGTCGTTTCAATTTTGTACATAGAGTGTGGTTTTTTACTAACATTAGGTTAAGACCTTTACTAAAAACTTATGGATCTTGATCGGAAATAAAATAAGTATATAATAAATATATAATACATACTGATTTAGAGGTAAAATAGAAACATAAATATTCAACTGCAAATGAACAAACTTTGAACGATGATACGGACAATGAACCAAATCTAATAAGATCAAATAGATGTTAAGAAGGACGTTGACGCCATTGACACTGAATGTAATCTGCTTATCGCGACGAATACGTATGAATGTGGACGACGAAGCAAAAATAGTATGTAAGGATTGTGACATTCTGTAGATTTTGTCTACCCCAAAAGAAAAGGGCATGAGTGTATGTAAAGTATGTTTTTCTACAAGCACTTGTCTTTTTTTGGTAAACAAATACAGCGCAATGTGATTTTGAATGTACGTAGACGGTTAATTGGACGCGCTTTTCTCATAGGATCCTATCCTAACCTCACATAATTTAGGTAGATTTTTGCATGAGATGTTCTGTGTGAGATTGATGATTGATTAATTAATTGAGCTGCATCCGGTTGGACTGGAAGCCGATCACAACGTTGCGTTGTTGGAAAAAGCTGGGCAAACAACATCATCACATATAAGATGATGACAGTGTGTGATTGAATCCAAAAACTCGTGATTTTCGGACTACATTTCTTTACAAAATAAGACATCCCTAAAGAAAAACACTGTATGTGGGAATGTACGTAATCAACTCAACCAGAATCTACAGTCCAATGAAAATTTACGAGCAAATCTAATCCATTTCCTTTATACATGTCTTATTATCTTCGAGGAGCCAAGCAGTTATTGCATTCCTTATATTCTCTGCCATTCCTAAATTGACAAGAGACAAATTCAGCTCCTTTGTACGACTGTAAGTAGAAGATTCTGTGGCCTCGTCCAGGGTGAACCCACGGTGACTTGACCGATAGCGAGCGCGGTGGCGGGCGCGATTACTCGTAGGTGCCTACACTGCATCACGAGTTATTGTGGCGGGCAGTAGAGAGTAAAATTGTTTCTACATGATAAAACAAAAGAAGATTGCTGGTTAGCTAGTTCGCAGAAATACCTAGCAAAATGAAATACTAGTGTGTAGACCTGTTACGCTAGGTGCAAGCCACCGTCACTATCACAGCGAATTGAATCGCCGCGCCCGAAGCGTCTAGAGACGGCAGTATCTACTAATAAAAGTGGCATCAAAAGTAATGTTCAGCGCAAACCTGTCACGGACCGCCATTCAAAGCTGTCAGTCTATGCACTGTTAGAGTCGTAGTGCGAATAAAGGGGTTATTTGTGGGGTAAACGGTGACACGCTTGGTTTGTAAGGAAGACGTTGACAATGCCGTCTATACCAGCGGCCACTGAGGCATCTCCGTGCTCTGTAAGTACAGAGTTACTAGTTCACTACACTTTGAACACAAACGGTAGTTTCATAGTTCTGTTTGATATGTCGCGCCCGCCTGAGCAATCGCACTAGCTCCTCACCCTGTCCGAGGCCTTAGTACAAGATTCTGTGGGATTGGTAGCAACTTCATTACATTCGTCCGTGGTGATCGGGAATAAGTCAAAGCTATGATAACCTCGTTTGTGCGAATCCAATCTTTGTAGATTGTATTACTTTTGCTTACCGTGGATTGATGTAATAAATAGGGTGAGCAATGTTTGTTCTTGGGGGCCCCTGAAACGATCAATTGTAATTGATCAATAAATTGCAATCAATTGTAATTGTAATATTGTCAATAGCTTCAATTGCATTCGGTAGACGATAAATTTGCGCATCATTTTGTATCAATCACTTAAATATTGATAATTGCAATTGATCGTTTCGGGGACCCTTATGATTCTGTTTTTGTTGGTTTTGGCTGTTCGATACAGTTAATCTAAACTAATTTTATAATAGAAAGAGGTAAAATAGTTTTTGTTTGTAAAAGGTAGCTAGTCTCTGGAAGTACAGCTCGATTCAAACTTGATGGCGGCTCTGAAATGAGCTACTTGCAGTACCGCACCCCTCACCCCCGCTGACACGTGAATTTGCTACTGCGCAGCAACACGCCTAATGTTCCGAGCAGCCATAAAGTTTGAATCGCACTGTACTGATCCGATTACAAAAAATATTGCATTAATAGAAAGCTACACTATTCTCTCCCCTATTGAAATTGATATTTTCCAAAAACAACTAAAGTGACGGTTATAAAAAACGGACTAAGAGGAATCTGAATATCGAAAAAGAGAAAGTATTTATGAAAATACAGAAACAAAGCTGAAATTATTTACGAAAAATATTCCGAAAGATTTTATTATAAAAATAATCTCCGTAGCAACCTGAGCGAATACTAAAAAGCTTCTATGAGAATAAAGATCAAAGCATTTCAATTTAAACCCGAGAGTTATGACATCATCAACGGTTAAGGAATACATTATTATAACATTTCACTAGATTTATGCTCGCATATAGATATGAGAAGCAAGAGCAAAGTAAATGCGCATTCAGGATCTCCTCTGAGAAGGAGATCTTACGCGAATGCAACCCATAAAATTTTATCTTTACGCTCATGGTTATTATCAAAATTACGTTTTATAACTTCTTGAACAAGGTCTTTATTTGCTTGTACAGTTTTAATAGTATTTTTATTATCTAACTATAAATGTGTATGTGCTCATTGAAGATATTTTTGAGTGTAGTCTGTTAAAAGAGTCGTGTTTATCTATGATACTTTATTTGATAAGTTTTTTGTCCGGGTATTAAAAGTATGCTGATATTTCTAAAAATGAAGGTGAAAAAATAAGAAGAAATTACAGAATTTTCTGAAAACTGTTTCATTTTACTTATGACAAAACAATAAAATGTGATATTTTCCTGGAAACTTACATTTTTGAAACTATCCAGATGCTTTTCTGGAGTATTTTTTGTTTCGCCTACAATAATGAAGTATTATTAATAAAAATATAAAATTAAGGATGAAAATAAAGTTTGCAAAAACTATGCTCTCTTTAAAACAAGGATTTAAAGAAATTATTCAGACTATAATATTAAAGCAATAAGTTTCTCTCTTTGTATGAATGGTAGAGAACACTGCATTTTTCATACGGATTAGCTTTGTTTTTAGTTGCAACATATTATAATATGCATGGCAGTTGTTTTACGTAATGAGAGGTCAATGAAAAGCCAGAAGTCAGAAGCCCGAAAGTCTGATAACCAGTCTTACCAAGGGGTATCGAGTTACCCAGTTACTGGGTTGTGGAGGTCAGATAGGCAGTCGCTCCATGTAAAATACTGGTATTCAGCTGAATCCAAAAACGTTAACTAACGGGTAAAAAGGTATAAACAAGCCATCGATGTCGTTTTGACATAGATTTTTAACCCCCGACGAAAAAGAGGGGTGTTATAAGTTCTATCTGTGGCATCATAGCTCCTGAGCGGATGAACTGATTTTGTTAGTTGACGTTTTTGTCGTAGTCGGGTTTTTAGTTTTTAGCTTTTTTTAGATTTAATTATTTTTTTGAGTTTTGGGTCTTTTGGAGTTTTTAATGTTATTGAAAACAGAGTGAAACGTAATTATTTTACTCTTCGAGTGGGGTTTAAAGATTTAGTTACCACGATTCTCTATGGAATTAATCCTAGCACATTATCAGCTGCTCAACTCTGTAGTAAAGACAATAAACCTATGCCTACGTCAAAATGGCTACCAATTTGAACACCTCATATCTTAGAGCACAAAAGTAAAATTTCTAGGCGAGTCCAAATGTAAAGTTCAAGTTCTTAATTTTATGATGAAATAATACCCAAAGTAGAAGTTATTGCTTTTTATTTGTTTTTCTATCAGTCTTTCTTGTAGCGACCAGTTTGTCGATCCAGTAAAAAAATATTTCGAGTCTCATTTCCTACGAAATGTATGGGAAAAGTTTTTTGCGATTTATGAGATTTCTAGTACTCAAACCTCAATTGGTCCGATACAAGTTTTTGATCCTTATAGGAAAGAGGATCGATTGGCATAAAAAAAAGTTTTTGTGTAAATTGCCCATTTTCCTGCTGACTGTACATTTTTTTCAAAATCTGTGAATGCACATCAAAATTACTCAAAAAGTTAAGGACAGTCTCTTAAGACGGTTTTCCTGTAGCTACAACGGTTAAGAAAGCTTCCCTTACTGCCCCATCTCAAAAACCCATCCTGTATAATGTATATAATTACGAGCACATCTACCCAATATATTTTCAGAAAGTACACCTTAAGACCTTGATACCAAACATGATAATATTAATCAACTTTGTTTTCACCTTAAGACCTTGATACCAAACATGATAATATTAATCAACTTTGTTTTCACCTTAAGACCTTGATACCAAACATGATAATATTAATCAACTTTGTTTTTACGGTTTCGCTTTACTTTCCGTATAAGCCGCCATGTTGGTTGGCTTGTTTTTTTGTAACGTCATAATGGTCTATAATCCGCAGAACAACATGACGCTTACAACCATACCTCGTTTGCCAAAATACGACAAGTACCTAGTTTAGGAGGAAACAGGCATACTCGTACATACCCCATAGCCCTCCATTAAAATCATAACTCTCCTTCGACTTTTCCGCAGTCTGGTCAAAATTGACGATTTAAGAAAGCAAAAAATTCTGACTATGATCGATCAGAGGGGGATTCATCATCAGAGGGATTATAAAACATTTCGACCTTCCGAAAAGATTTTAAAGCCTTCAATTTCCAATAGTCAACTATCTAACCACCTAGATAAATTAGGCAGGAAGCTGACCGAAAACCCAAAATACTATCTACAAGCTAATATAAAAAAAAAACCTCTAAAGGTACACCTAATTGCGTTAGCAATGCTCCAGTCTTCGGAGTGTTGCCTTATTAGCTCCAGCTAATGCAACGGTTATGTGACATCGTTTCATAGGTTCCTCTAGGGGACCGAGATACTCTTCGATGCATTAAATCTTGGGTAAGGCACTACTTGGTCTTAGTTCAAGGTTTAATTGGGATTTCGAGGTACAGTCGCGGTCTGAAAATGCTTATCACCTTAAGGTTTATAATTGCGTGTACACATCTATGTGACTAGGTCGATGATATAAGTGCTTTGATTAGGTATAGAGGATAGAATTATAAATTTATTATTTTTACTATTAAGCTCTCAAACAGGTAAACAATTAAAAAAAAAAGTTAGGCTTCACAATATGCCTGGCAGGAAGGCTGACACCTGAGATACAGGACATGTCCTAGTTTGGGTATCAGGAGTTTCACAAAATCGAGCATGTACTTAGTCAATTTACTATAAGGATCTAAGTTAATTCATTGTTAATCCATTGTGTCTCCTTATGTATTAGGCTTATATGAAATAAATTAATATAATTAAAACTTTAACTAATAAAAAAATATTTACACGTCGTCGTCTAGTATACCTACAACATTATTTTTAGTATATATTATGCGAAACCTGAATATAGTTTGTTCAGAATAAGGAACTGAATCGATTTCAATAATTTTTACACCATGTTATATTTTGTCCCAAAAATATTTAAGTGTGATGGAAAATGTTATCACCATTTAATTACTTACAATACAATCGCTGTACGGTTAGGTACCTATTGCCAAATTATTATCAATGAGCGCAAGGCGACCCTGGAGGCGCGGGGGCGCCGCGCCGCGTGTGTTTGTGCGGACAACCCGGTAACATAACAACCTTATAACTTTGATTTTTCATGATACAGTTTTGAAATTTTGTACATATATTCTTTACATAAAAATACTAGACACGTGTTTCGGGTTTCGCATATACTTCTATGTTCTATGTTAGAGGGTTTGGTTTCCGCACTTAGTCCTTCATGTGGACCATTGTGCGTGGGCCATGGCGGCCGTCATTGGTTTATTCCAACCAGCCCACCTCCCTCCAGAAGCATTATACTTAAACTAATATTGTATATACAACATGTCCCAGAATTAATGCACAACTCGTAAGGGGTCATTGTACTCATCATTGTAAACAACTTTACTATGGGACCATACCCAAAAATCGCAAAAAAATACGGCTGTTCCCTACATTTACATAAACATAACATCACAGCTTGTTTCCCAGAAGGGTTGGGCAGAGGTGTACCTGGTCTGTCATTTCCCCAGTTATGAGGGTTCCTTGTTGACTACAGAACCCTAAAAGCGCATTTTATTCTTGTTTCAATTAAAATTTTATGTCAGAACTACAAATTATATCTCCAATGTTCCGAAAGTAAACGCCCGAACAATGATGAACAAATACAAATTATAGTTACTAAAATCCTTCCTGGAAAACCTTAACAAACTCAAAGTCTTCCTTATTGAACTAGTCTACTATAATAAGGACCAAAAGCCTCAAAGATTAATTCCAAAGTGCATCGTGTACAATGGCCTTTACGTGAGCAAGTCTTTGATGTGCAGCAGTGTGTAAATGTATTGGATGCGTCGCAGTGAGTTAATCATGTGTACATTCTCCTATGTAGATGAAGGAGTATGGCTTGAGCTGTTCCTTGTTATAGTTAGGACATGACGATAATCTTGGGTTGGTGATTGAGAGATTAATGAATCCAAATCACAAATGTTTTTCATAAAAAATAATTTTGGATTTAAGGGGCCGTGCACGAAATCGGCTGATTTTGATCAAGTTTGTTCATTGGTTGTGAGAAAGGGAAAAAGAATTTAAACAAAATTATTTGTGACCTTAAATGTCGTGTTCTGTGTTCTGCATGTGGTGGAAAGGGATTTTTCAAACAGATTAAGTATTCATGGAAAATCACTAATATTCGCAACAAGTTTCCCGAAAAATTACGCGAGACTGATGTTTGATCATCTTTTTACAAGACACTACTTTTGATTTTGAAAACTAAAAAATATAATCAGCATTACTATATGGTCTACTTGCATGTGGGGTGCATATTTTTCAACTCCGATACAAAATATAGCAGAAAAATAATGTTGAAAAATCCTATATTTTCTTAAAAATCCAGTCATTCATGTATTTTTTCCTATTATTTAGCAAACAATATCAAGAAATTTAAAAATCACATACTAGGCTACAGCTATCCTGTGATAAAATAATAAAAATATTTTATGATTATACAATATCTTCATTAAGTAAATCAAAGGCGCAATATAGTATATTTTCGAGAGCACAACAGTGATGAAACTATTAACAGGCTACAAACGAATGGTTTAGCACTACGAAAACTATACTCCTATAGTTACACAGACTTAATGTTTCAATTATTTCAAGCTTTCTCACAATTAGATAAGAAATTGACGAAAAAGAGTTTTTTTCGTGCACGGAGCCTTAAATCTGACAGACAGACACACAGACGGCCAGACAGCCAGGCAGACAGACAGACACACGAGTGGTCCTATAAGGGTTCCGTTTTTTTCCTTATGAGGTACGGTACCCGAAAAGTGAAGCTATACAGGCTTAAGGCTTCTCCTTACTAAGAGTTAAAGATGCTCAGTGCTGGTTCTGTACTCACCAGGCTTGCTTATTACGCGTTACCAATTTCAGCCAATTACAGTAGGTTTTACAACATCATGCGTCGGTAGCACATCTCCGCCGCGAAACCATAGCAGCGAAACCGCGGTAGTTCAATTCAACTGGTTCGCGTCATGTTCCGCTAGTCACATCCGATTCGAGTAGCGAAACATGACGCGAGCCAGTTGAATTGAACTACTGCGGTTTCGCTGTGATGGTTTCGCGGCGGAGGTGGAAATCGAAAAAGCGACACTGCTACGAGCCAGATACACGAACTCTTGCTTTTTACCAAAGGGGTAGGCAGAAACGACAGAACGTTCTAAGTCCTACGTCCCCGTTCATATTAAAACATTGTCAGAATTTCGCCACGCTAATTGTGTGCATTACTACTAAGTAATGCGCAGTTACGATCATAATACCTCACAGTTACGCAAAATTCAAAAACGTTTTTTTCGTGAAATAAAATATTGCAACTTTAAGAGATTATTGTGTTGGTAACAACACAATAATCTCAACAAAATATCTATTAATACTTTAGGAGAAAATCGCTTAAAAGTCCACCGCCATCTAACTCTTTATCACGCTCGCACACTACTGCTCGATCACGCGAGTAAGCGAGACGGAGAAGGGAGAAGGCTCCAAGGCACCGGTAGTTAAGAGAATTTATTTTTACGGTGAACATAATGGTAATTTATAGTATAAACAAGCACGTATCTGCTTTATATTTAGTTCATATATTATGCAAATTTTCATGATCCAATTTCAATATTTATTTAGTATTTTTTTAATACTAGCGGATTATTGTACAGTTTGGAGGTAACTTTGTAATTTTTTTCTGTCAAATAAATTTTATGGAATCGTGTTTCTGTCAAACAGTAATCCTCAACTTTACCATACATTTATTTAAAAACCGGCCAAGTGCATGTCGGAGCACGCACAATGAAGGGTTCCGAATTTATCCCAAAAACAAACTTAACATTGTAGTTGAAAAACATGCTCTCCCATACATCGATAAACGTTACGGTCAATTCTCCAACTGAAAATTTAAGTTGGCCGACTATTACTCGTTAACTTGTGAAGCCTACTTAGCTGTGATAGTTTTCCTTTTAATTTCATTATATATACTATTGCCATCATTTTTTCACATATCCAAAATTAACCATTTAGCTGGCAGGGCACTTTGGACACTTGACTCTAACATAAAATAGCACTTTAAAGGTTTAATATTACGCAAACGGATCCCTTAATTGAAAAATGTTTTTCACAAACCCACAATATTTTTAAACGGCCTATCCAACACTATGGAACAGACGAGAAAAAAAATATCATCCCCATTTTACGTGCAAGCGAGGTACCCTAAAAAAAAATTTTTCTCATGGTTTTATTTTACGACTTTTTCAGCGTGATTAATATGTATTCCCATGCCAAATTACAGCTTTCTAGTACTAAGCGTCTCTGAGCTAAGCCGGGGACAGACGGACGGACGGACAGACAGACGGACGGACATGGCAAAACTATAAGGGTTCCTTGTTTAATACGGAACCCTAAAAATGAATGCTGCAGTATTTTTGATATATCAGAGGATCAGGCAGGCTATTCAATTTGAGGTAAAGTCGGCTCATAAATCTGGCGTAAGTGTGTCGTGAATGTAAGTAGGTATACTCACAATTAGGTATCATACTCCTCGGGAAGTTATACCGCAGCAGCTCCCTGGATAGTTGGCACCTGGTGAAGGAGCGCGCGTGTCCTTGAGACGAGTGCACCACTCCTAATGTCACGAACAGCAGAACCAATTGGGTTGGACGGGCCATACTGTGGGAAAGAAATCGAGGGGTTAGACTATAAAAACCGGCCAAGTGCACGAAGGGTTCCGTACCATCATCTATAAAATCGGCAGAATAATCACGTTTGTTGTATGGGATAAATATTTTTTAAATCTTTTTTTATTTTAATATAATTATTTATTTTTAAAGTGAATATATATCTAAATATTCTGTGAATATTTCAAGCGTCTACCTGTTGCCGTAATCAATATCGAGCAAAAACGAGCAATAAAATCACGTTTGTTGTATGGGAGCCCCCTTAAATATTTATTTTATTCTGTTTTTTAGTATTTGTTGTTATAGCGGCAACAGAAATACATCATCTGTGAAAATTTAAACTGTCTAACTATTACGGTTCATGAGATACAGCCTGGTGACAGACGGACAGACAGACAGACAGACGGCGGAGCCTTAGTAATAGGGTTCCCGTTTTACCCTTTGGGTACGGAACCCTAAAAACCGGCCAACTGCGTGTTGGACCACGCACAATGAAGGGTTCCGTAGTTGGGATGAATTTATCACAAAAACAAAATTGACTTTGTAGGGGACAAACATGTACTCCCATAGATCGATATACGTCACGGTCAATTCTCCAATTTGCAAGCAATTTTTTATGTGATAAAACTACAGATTAACGATTTTCGGACTTTTTCCTTTATTTGTGCTGTGAGACCTTGCTTCTTGCCAAATTTCATGATTCTAGGTCCACGGGTACCCATTAGGTTTTGATTTATTTGCGAGTATCAAAATATGTCGCATAAAACGCCATATTTTTTTATTGCGTTGACTTAGAAGCTTGATTTTTTTAGAGCTCCAAAGACCTACTACGTATTTGATATTAATTTTAATTTGATACCTCCACGCGTTCCTGAGAAAAAGGGTTCTATCATATCAGACTGACAGGCAGACAGACAGACAGACATAGACGGGCAACGAAGTGATCCTATAAGGTTTCCGTTTTTTACTTTTGAGGTACGGAACCCTAAAAACACTACAAGAATATCAAGAAAAGAAACTGAAAAAAAAAAACAAACAACTTTTTTTCTTGATATTATTGTCATTTTAGTATGGATAGACTAACGAAATAATGCTCTATACCTGTTCACATGAAAATAATTCGGTAGGATGGGATTAGAATTTACATTTGCTCGTTTGGTTTAAACTGACCTTTAAGTAAACTAGCGATACGTGGTTCGCATGGTTTTACAACTTGAAAAAACACCTAGATTCCTCAATTATATTATGTAAGCTTAAGATTATAGTGCCTACATTATCATTATTACTATTATTTTCTATTAATTTATGTTTGGCAATGGGTGTTATTTACCTGGAATAAATTAATTTATTATTTTATTATGACACAAGTGTGATCAATGCACACGTGTTTCATACGACGTTTTTCAACACACGAGCGAGGTTAAAAACAGACTTGTTTATTGCTTGTATTAACTTTAAATTTTTGAAACAATTAAGTAGTGAAAGTTCAATTCTCAAAATGATACTGAACAATTGTAAAGATGGTCACCCATCCACGGATCAACCCCGGCAAGTGTAGCTTAACCTGATGGATAGACCCATGTGACTGTTATTACTTAGCCCTGAGCTCCTCTCTAGTCTCACAGTCAAAGTTCAAATTCGCCGCAAACTAAAACACAGAACTAACACTGTGCCCAAACTAGTGGAAAACCAAGCATTAAATTAATGACTAAAATTGCATTTTGTCGTTTGTTTCTCTTAATAATGATTCACCTGGAGTTTGAAACGTTATGCTGTAGGTACGAGTTATTATATTACAGTTACTGTAGAAGCATCTAAAAGAGAGGACATACACATGATTATTTTTAGTCATAAAAACAGACTAAACTTACCAATATCGCGACTAAAAAAGTACTGCAATAAGACCTTTGTCATGTCCATAAAAAACTATGACATCAAATATAATTAAATAAAAATAACATCTTTATTAATAAATTGAAGCTTTTCCTTGTAAGCAAATGCTACTATAGTATAAGCGAATACTTATAAATAACTTCGTAACTATCTATTTGTATCCACAAATACTCACTATTAAAAATACGCCTACCTACTCATAAAACGATTTTTTTTTAAATAAATATAGAGCGTCCAATAAATAAAATATACACACAATATATAACAACCTAGGGTAATAGGGATAATAAATATGAAATACGTATTGAAAAATAAAAAAATAAGTGAATAAAACAATAATGAATAATTAAAAAAATAAAGGGTTTTACAATATTACTAAATAAAAACTGCTCCGTGTGGTGCCGGACGTAAAGAATAGCACCACCCCATTTCTTCCCGTGGGTGTCGTAAAAGGCGACTAAGGGACTTACTAGAGAATGGGCAGCAGCGTTCTCTATGCAAACACCCCCCCTCAGGGGGAGGCCTATGTCCAGCAGTGGACGTCTTTTGGCTGAAATGATGATGATGATGAAATAAATAAAAGGTACATCACACTAATATTATAAAGGCGAAAGTTTGTGAGTGTGTGTGTGTGTATGTTTGTTACTTCTTCACGCTCAAACGGCTGGACCAATTTTGATAAAATTTTGTATAGAGGTAGCTAACACCCTGGATTAAGACATAGGCTACTTTTTATCCCAATATTCTCACGGGATCGAGACTTACGCGGGTGAAAGTGCGGGGCGCAGCTATTAATTTTATAAAAAAATAATTATAATTCTTAAATTCAAATCTGAATTAATGAAACAGAACATGAACTAACTAACTTCTTATCTAATAATAAAATTTATCACATTAAACACCCAAGGTTCTTCCTCCTCTCTCCTACTTGATCTATGCTGTACCCGACAGGGTCCATAATTGTGACTAAATAGTTATTTCCCTACCTATATACATTATGGTAAGCAATAAAGGTTGAATTTGTTGCACACATTTTTTTAAAGTGCAGTGGTGGCCCAGTGGTAACGTCCCCGACTTACGAGTTGTAGGTCGTGGGTTCGAACCCAGGCAGGCGCTTTACTTTGTATAAATAATTTCATCACCACTGCTCTCAAACGGTGAAGGAAAACATCGTGAGGAAACCGGCATGTCCTAGAACCAAAAATTCAAAGACATGTGACATCTACCAACCCGCACTGGGCCCGCGTGGTAGATTTACAGCCCACTCCCTCTCGAAGAGAGGAGGCCTGTGTCCCAGCAGTGGGAACATTATAGGCTGATTATGTGATTATGTGATTTTTTTTGGGCCTTAAACGCAATTTCTTTGTCAGTGGAATTTCCCCAATATATTATTCCAAAACGTAATGTAGATGTAACATAGGCCTTTTAAGAAATTAGAACAACGGAATCATTTACTATTTTTGCTAGATTTTAGAGCGCATATGAATACTGGGTTAGCTTCTTACAAACAGTTTCTACGTGAAATTTCCAGTTTAAATGAATATCCAAGTGAAGTCCCAGAAATCTAGCATTGCTTGATTCAGCTATTATTCGATCTGCATAAGCTATGTTTAAGTTAAGTTTTTTTGTTCTGTGATAAAATGTCATAAGCTTTGTCTTCTCTATGTTTATTTTCAATTTATTTATAAGTAACCAACTTATTATGCAATGGATGGACTTGTTTATGTCATCTTCATAAGTGTTCACATTTTGCTGTCTTCATCTCTAATTATTGCTCAGTTACTTGAGACATTACGCTAATTATAAGGTTGGCATTTTCTTCTACCTGCAGTGAGGCAAAACCAGAATCAAAAGAGCTTTGTTGCTTGCTTGAGACAAAACTGGTTTCCAGTAGATATTTTGTCAACTTTGACTGTGAATCTGTTTTGTTGCGAGCGTGCCATAATTGTTTCTATAGAGCTATAATCATTCATAAGCATCTTGACTTCTCTGTGTATAGCCTTAATTTTGCGTTTTCGCGCATAATAGATACAAATAAGACTCAGTTCTATTTTGAGTTTCGGCCTCCGCTAAAGGCTCATATAATATACCCCATGTGAAAATCGTAAGTCACTTGATTTTCTTAGAAAATAAGTAGGTATGTAGAACTCAGATTGTACAATTTACAGAAACATACATCTACCAACACAATAAGTTTAACTGGTTTATGGCATCCCCACAAATTGGTTTAACAATCGTTCTATAGGCTATTGATACATCCACTACAGCGGAAGTCAGTTAGACGCAGTTCTGTCGAAAACGTCGATATTCTACCGCATCTGGTCTGGGCTGGGAGCCGAAAGATATATTGGAAGAGGTTTTAAGAATGTTGACGAGATAAAAAGAATTGGAAGAATATACATTTCTGCAGTTAAAGTAATCCTCCACCTTTACTTAAAGTAAAATATATACTTATACGTAAATTATATATTTTTTTGTTTTAGTGTGTACGCTCTATATGTACAATAAGTACACACCAGCACTTTTATTTTGTCTTGTTTTCTATTAATTCCTTGTACGTACGTTGGTGTAACAAATAAATAAATTATAAGCTAACAGTTTTAAAATAATAATCAATAACAACCTGTTACTGAGCTGCAAATTGCAAAAAAAACGTAAGAAAATTTGAATTTCGCGGGACCTTAGCGCATCCCCCTTAAGTATTTTTTTAATAAATTAAATCTTTTGGTGGACTTTTTACCTAATCGAAATTTTTTCGACACCTTTTTATTATTTTCTGGTATTGATGGAGTCTCCACCAAAAATAATGCAAGGAAAACCAAAGAATGCATTGAGGCGCTCACATTTCTTTCTATTATAATTTTCACTTTTAAACTCGCTTAAATGCTTTATTTTACGTTTTTCACTCTTGTTTTAAATTAAGAAATGACCTAGGCGTTTCAGCTCCAGCCTATTTTATTTCTACTTTCCTTTAAAAAGATTAATTGTTTTTAAAGTCAATGTCAAAGTTTGTCTACACACTCCCACACAGTATTAAATATCTTTCAGAATCAAAACAAATAGGTGCGTAAACAAAACAATAACTGATGCGTCGCGGCGACACTAAACGAGAGGTCATGCATCATGGCCGGCGCAAATTTCGTTAAACGTCGGGCGCTCTCGATAATCTTCGGTATTCGGTAATCTTCGGTTTGGTTCGGTATAGTTCGGTACCCCCGTGCTGCGCACGAGAATGGACTTTTGCTCCCTGAGTTTACTCCATACAGTTTGTATACACTATCTTTTGTCTCACGCGCTCGGCGTTTTAGCTCGTATCTCAGAGAGGTTGTATGAGCATTCGCGTGCGCTCGGTCTAGCGCACTAGGAATCTTCATTAAAGCTAAAATAAGTCTTAATAGTTTAGCATAGAGTTTAAATTGTTTCGTCATTATTTCGTTTTCGGGGCGTATTTCGTTAGTATTGAATAGATAAGTAATCAGATGTATTAAACATTTTCTTTTTAAACCTTTTAAAATCAGATAGTTCAGCGCATGAGTGCACTTAAAGTACAGCCGCCCCTGGTCACAACCACGTAAGTTGGCCATCGCTCAGCATAATGCGGTGCCCCTATACGAGGCGGACCCCAGCGATGGTTTTCAGCGACGGCCGGTGTTGACGTGATGACGTCGAACGGTGCAGCATACAAGATATTTCACACTAATATTATAAAGGCGAAAGTTTGTGAGTGTGTATGTGTGTGTGTGTATGTTTGTTACTTCTTCACGCTCAAACGGCTGGACCAATTTTGATAAAATTTTGTAAGGGAGGTAGCTGACACCCTGGATTGAGACATAGGCTACTTTTTATCCCGATATTTCCACGGGATCGCAGTGAAACCGCGGGGCGCAGCTAGTGACATATAAATAAGAAATTAAATAAATACACAATACTTACTTAATTCTAAATGTCAAATCAATATGAGAACGAAGAGAACAACAACATAGTATACGAAGCAAGGGATCAGTCGGGGCGTAATGAAATTTTCTTAAGCTGCTACAGTCAGCTCATACGAGTACGAGATAGCAAACGTTGTTTCTACTGTCAACATTTCGATGTGATGTAATGCATACTTTATGGAGTTTGAGGAACTCTATACATTTAGTTTCGCTTAACTATGTTTTTGTGAGTTGGAGTATGAGAAATATACTTTTTGACGTGGATTTGAAAAACAGACGAGGTAATAAACTGCTGTAGTGGGATTGTACCTGGAAGATTTTGGGGGAGGACTTTGCCCAACATTCTGTGGGACAAAAAGACATACAAATAAAAAGTGATACTATTAAGGTACCGTTTTACCTCTTAAGGTAAGGACCCGAAAACCCTAAAAGTGGGATTATTATATGTTGCTAAGCACAAATTAATGGATGAGATGAGATTGACCAAGCTCTGTGGCGGGCAACAATTCAAATAATACTATAAGAACCAGTTTTTGACTTAGCTATCAAATGCCAATAGCACATAATATGATAATACGAGTACCACAACGGCTATAACGAGAATTAATTAACAATGAGGAGTCGTGAGTTCGTTCCGCCACTACAGTACTATTGACTTGAACCCATTCCCAGGACAAGCATATTTGAACGAGTATAAGTGACGTATGTGCCCCTGTATTAGTCTAAAAACTCACCAAACTACTTCCTACTTCCCAACAATATTTCAAAATCCCGCATTAATTTAAAACAAACACCAACTCTCATTCATCCTGCTCTCTATAGGTGTAAAACAGAACAATGACTCACAGAATCACAGTGTAAAACAAGGGAATAGCAGCAGCATCAAAAACTTGAAACTCAATTAAAGCGATGAGCCAGTGAGGTGCCGTACTCTTTGTGCTTAACAACGAAATGCGCCAAGGATATGCATACACTGGAGATTTATTTCTAAGACGTTCAAGAGAGAAAAATATACTAAAATATAATCCGCTGTTCTCCCTAAAAGGGGTAGGCAGAGGTGAATAGAAGAAACGGAGAAAATGTACATCGGGAGTGATCCCGATTCATATTACCAGCAGGAAGACAGTTGGGTGTTAGTCAGTATGATACAGACATTACTCTTCGTTCCAGGATTTATTTATACATTTATAGTTTAACATTAAACGGCTATCGGCTAATTACGTAGTTACCCACCCCAAAACAGGTAGGATATGCAGCTGCGTATAATCATCTGTAACTCTAACTTTTGTTGACTATCCGCGAAGCTTCTCCTGGCAACGGGCTTCTGCACTTCCCTTCTTTGGTGGTTACCTACAGAAGTTTAGTGCACAAGAACCTCGTCTGTTGACGTTTGCCAAAGCTGTCTTTTCACCTCCCTTTGGCAGTACATTTGTATAGTAAGGTATAGTAGGTACTATAAAATACATTTCAGTAACCAAAAGTCGTTAGTGCGCGCTGCACCTAAGTGCGCTCCGGATGAGAACAAGTTATGGAACGGAACACCGCTGCAGGCATTTGTTTTTGGATATTTTAGGCGAGGGAACAAACTAGGAAAGTTTACGTAGTTATCATTGTACAGGAGAGTTGTTATAGAGAATTTAGTATTCGATTTTTAATTTGTAACTTCGTTATTAATCGGCTACCGCATTGGCTACCTTTTGTAACTGGCTGCAATTGTGATTCATTGTTTGGTCCTTTTGACTGCAACTCCTGTTTTGCTTGGTCCTTAGGTCCAACTCTACGTAGTACAGGTTTTTCTGGGTTTTCGAGTAGGTATTTGCAAGAATTTATTTACAAGGATTTCCAATGGGGGCCAAAAATCATCACAATTTAGCCTATAAATGTTCATTTGCTTGATCCACATATGACCTTCTGTCCAAATTTCTAGCATGATCTTTGGGTCTAATTTACTACAAATCTGTACCGTCTAAAATGTAGCGAAAAAGCGTTCTCTGAAAATTAGTCTACATTTCTCCCCTTCGAAATTTGCATGACATGCATCCTATATAAACAAAGAAGACACGACCATCCTAGAGCGCGAATCAATACGCCACGTAAACATTGGAGCCCGCAATCGCAGGTCTTATTCGACGTTAAACAGCGCAGCACGTTTAAATTAACTGAGCTCTCAGGTATCAGTCTAGCTAATTAATATGTGCTAAGCGTAGTGCTCGGGTGCATTGATTAGACGGCACGGCTTGCCTGTTGTGGATCCGTTGACACTTGTTCAACAGAATGGCATTTTGGTCTTTTAAGCTATATCGTCTATTGTCTGTGTGGTGCCGGACGTAAAGAATAGCACCACCCTATTTCTTCCCGTGGGTGTCGTAAAAGGCGACTAAGGGACTTACTAGAGAATGGGCAGCAGCGTTCTCTATGCATTTTAACACCATACTGCGATCGCCAACCCTTATACCAAACGTGGCGATAGTGGCAAACCACCCCTTTGGGGACCAACGTCCAGCAGTGATGAACCTATATCATCATGGCCCAGTAGTTAAGGCCTGGCCTCTCATACATACTACCTCGTATATAAGAGGCTTCAAATCTTGGCAGGTACCAATGCGACTTTTCAATCTATATGTACTTTTTGGGTTATCTTGAACATTACTGACATCCGTAAAGGAAAACTTCATGAGGAAACCTGGGGGCCGATCGCGCTATTTCTCAACGTAATTACCGTTTGAACGGAACGGTTTTGGTTTTGGTTTAGTTTTGGTTTAGCTGATGTAAGAAACGGTATCGCGCTATTTTTTGCGACAGTATTGTTCGCTCGATCGTTCCTCCAACGTAACTTCCAAAGTAAAGCTAAATCGTTTCCGTTGTAATGATTAGCGCGATACGAAATGTGTCTAACGTAACGTTTTTGATTGTGGTTTAGTTTTGGTATTAACGTTCAAAATTAGCGCGGTCGGCCCCCTGGACTTATAATTATTGAGCAAGCGTTGTGATCAATGCTCGTGCCTTCTCTGCATGAGAAGACGCCTGGCTAGGAATAGGCTGGTATGGTAAGTGGTAAGCTAGCCAGTTTGTGGTCCTTCGACACGAATTACATTTTTGGTCTTTTGAGACATTTGATTTCTCAGATTCCCTGGATTTCATACTTGTAATAACTATTGTCAACTTAAACTACTGTGTG
This sequence comes from Tiliacea citrago, assembly GCA_963921375.1. NCBI lineage: Eukaryota > Metazoa > Arthropoda > Insecta > Lepidoptera > Noctuidae > Tiliacea > Tiliacea citrago. The sequence goes on from OY992804.1 coordinate 12,330,215, forward strand.
TTTATGATACGGACTGTCTCGTTGGTCCAGTGGTCGCAAGCGCTACCGCCGAGCACGAACCGGGGTTCGATTCCCAGGTCGGGGAAAGTGATATTAGGTTTTTTCACCAGGAATTTCTCATTAGCAGCCCGGAGTCTGGATTTGTGCCCGGTTGTTGGCAATAGGCTCGCCCCATGTATTTCATGGCACTTAAACATAACTGGCGAAACGGACAGACGTGATGTTATGTAAGTATGTATGTGTACAGGATAGACATATTCGAACACTTTTTGCACACAGATCTGCCTAGTCTTTTCCCAACTATGTTGGGGTCAGCTTCCAGTCTAACCGGATGCAGCTGAATACCAGTAATTTACATGGAGCGACTGCCTATCTGACCTCCACAACCCAGTTACTGGGTAACACGATATCCCTTGGTAAGACTGGTTGTCAGGCTTTATGACGACTCATAAAGAACTACAAATAACAGCCGCAACCTACGGCTTAACGTGCTTTCCGAGGAACGGAGGGGTCTTGGTATATAAAGATGGACACCCATCCATGGACCAACCGCGGCAAGAGTAGCTTACCTTATCGATTCACCCGTGCGGCTGTAATTACTTAGCCACAAGCCCCCTCAAGCCATATTTTAATATTTGTAATCATTCTTTCTCAATCATAAATAAAACTTATTACAAAAACAAAAACAACCGACTTCCAAAAAAATCACTACAAAGTGAAAAATTTATTTCGGTAGTCGGTGACAAAAAACTAAAATACAGATCCAAAGACAGCGAATTCCCAAATTAAAGTAATTTTTCACTTACTCGTCATGTTTTTGTTTTTTTTTTGTGAAAGGTTTTCTTTATTTTTTAACCATCCATATTTATCAAACAGGGACTGCTTATTACATACACCATAAATCAAATCAATCGGCCTAGCCTTATCTCAACTATGTTGGGGTCGGCTTCCAGTCTAACCGGATGCAGGTGACCAGTATTATTATACCATACCATAGAAAAGTTACAAAGTTATGTTCTCCCTACCAAATAGGAAGACACTAGCCAAAGATACATGAAGTAAAATATGCTATGAACACAATTTGTATGTATCGCTATAGGACCTCGTGTAATTGGCTGATCGGTCCACGGACCTAATCGAGTTCCGAGCCTTGAAATTGCAGCCTTGGATGGTGAACCTCTATTAACATATTGAGACTGCTTCGTGCTATGTGGAGAACTAGGGGTCTACTCCGAACACAAATCCAAAGTATCGGCCGAATGTTCAGTCGTTTCTTTACTACGGCTAACTATCGCTGACTACGGCGAAAAAAAAAAGACAGTCGAAGAGATAAGCCAAAGTCAAAACTGTGACTTGAAGTCGGGTAAGGACTCAAAGTAAAAAAAGGAAACTTTGGAAGTTATAAAATGGCCGAACTTTCGGCCGATACTTCGGTTTAGCGCTTCGGAGTAGACCCCCTGCATTACTTCGAAATTGAACGACGGACGTAGCGATACGTTTTAACGGCAACTTTCCTTCTACCAAATCATTAGCCAGTGAATCGCGTGTGTATTGTATATGCTACTCCAAACAGTAATAGGAGTAAAAAAACTGGCCAAGTGCGTGTCGGGCCACGCACAATGAAGGGTTCCGTAGTTGGGATGACTTTATCCCAAAAAGAAACTTCACATTGTAGTTGAAAATTCGCCCATACATCGATATACGCCACGGTAAATTTTCCAACTGCAAATTTAAGTTTGTAATCACAATTTTGTTTTTTATTTATTTGGATTAACGATTTTCTAACTTTTTCCTTTAAACTTTGCTGTGAAACCTTGCCCAATTTCATGATTCTAGGTCAACGGGAAGTACATGTGGTTTTGATTTATTTGCGAGTATCAAAATATGTCGCATAAATCGCCGTTTTCTTTTATTGCGTTGACTTACAAACTTGATTTTTAGAGCTCCTAGGGACCGTAGACCTACTACGTATTTGATATTAATTTCAACTTGATACCTCTTTGCGTTCTTGAGAAAAAGGGTATTGACGACTGACAGACAGACAGACGGACGGACAGACATGCAGATAGATAACGAAGTGATCTTATAAGGGTTCTGTTTTATCCTTTTGAGGTACAAAACCCTAAAAACGCTATAAAAAACAGGCCAAGTGCGAGTCGGACTCGCGCACGAAGGGTTCCGTACCATTATCTATAAAAACAGCAAAAAAATCACGTTTGTTGTATGGGAGCCCCCCTTAAATATTTGTTTTATTTTAATTTAATTATTTATTTTTAAAGTGAATTTATAACTATATATTCTGTGAATATTTCAAGTGTCTATCTGTTGCCGTTATCAATATCGATCAAAAACTAGCAAAAAAATCACGTTTGTTGTATGGGAGCCCCCTTAAATATTTATTTTATTCTGGTTTTTAGTATTTGTTGTTATAGCGGCAACAGAAATACATCATCTGTGAAAATTTCAACTGGCTAACTCTCACGGTTCATGAGATACAGCCTGGTGACAGACAGACGGCGGAGCCTTAGTAATAGGGTTCCCGTTTTACCCTTTGGGTACGGAGCCCTAAAAACAATATTGTAATTAACACTTCCAGATGTATCCGTCTTTGATTTGGGTTGCTAGCTTCCAAAACTGTTTCACACGTACTCCTGACACTATAAGGTTCATTTTGGGGGTTCTCATTTAGAATTTCACCCTGGTGCCCGGATTCGTACCCTGTTGATGGCAAAGGTTCATACCCTATTACAGTGCTTCTATTTTCTTAATGTCCACATTTCCGACACATGCAGCTTTCCTCCCATTTTTAAAATAAATTACATAATAAGTAAAAAAAAAAGTAACAACTTTTTATACTTCCAAGTCTATTAAGAGCGTCTGGCCTTTAAGACTAGGCAGATGATAAAAATACCGAATAAAATAAACTACGTCTTTTGTACACCACTTTTTTTTTTTTTTGGGTGGGAAATTATCAAATAACTTCTCACGCTATGGGCGGAGCGGGAGGGCGTGTCAGACTTTTACTGACTAAAACACACCCGTGTTCCTTCCGTAGCCTGTGTGCCAGGGCCACGATATCCCTTTCGGACTAACTCGCAACCCTGGCAGGCATTGGTCCTAGCGGACCCCGTCAGTTTGTGCTGACATCTCTTTGAGGCGCGCGTGGAACACAACGCGCCGTCGACCCGGGCCTGGTCCTTATCGGACAGCGAGCTACCCATCGCTCACCGTCCGCAGGCCCACGCCTACGGTGGCCGGAAATCGGCTTGCGACTCCCGACGCCCGGGGCGTCTCCTGCGGCGACTAAGGGCGCGAGGGCGCGAACCTGGTCTCACCCTCACGTGTTCCGCCTCCTCCTTCGCTAGCATTACTACTTTGCAGAAGGAGGTGACGGCCTCCCATGCACTCTCGCTCCGAACCATGGCCTGAACCAGGGGGTCTACTCCCTAAGCACGAAGTCCGTTGTGTTGGCCTTCGTTACGGGCGTTTCCTACTCCTTATCACCTTCGGACGGATGACTCGTTCCGGACCCGAAAGAAGAATGAATGACAACACGATTTGATAGTTGGCCCTACTCCCGATGCGTTTTTGCCCGTCCGAAAAGTTCAACTTGACACTTGTTTTGACAGCTCGTTATGTCAGTTGATACGACATCAAAAAAACAAAAGAGGCATAGGTATCAACAGGATAATGCCGGTTTCGGAACAAAATGGCAAAAATGGCAAAAAACTGGCTATGGCAAAAAAACTTCTAAATAAAATAATAAAAAAAGTATATAATATATTTAGACATAATAAAAAGTATATTGTTAAAAAAATGCGGTCGTTTCGAACGAGAAAAATATTAATTTTTGTTTATTTAAACCTGAAAACCACAAAATAAGTAAACCGGCAATCGACCGGTAAAATTGCGCATCTGTATAGTCATGCGTTCACGAAGATTGTCTATGATTCCGTTGGAAACTGATGAATCCGAAATCATTAGGGAGTAGAGGTCACTGCGACGTATCGGACTACTGTCGGACGGCCCCTTGCTTCGTTAACGGACTTAGGGAGTAGACCTCCAGGGCCGGACGCGAGAGATCGCCGCCGCCGATCGCCTCCGTGAGGACACGGCGGTACTCCGCCCAAGCTAGGCAGACCTCCACCGTATCCTCCACCGTGTCCTCCGGGCGATCCACACAGTGGTGACACCCGGGCGTTTCCTCCCGCTTTATCCTGAACAGGAACCTCCCGAAACAACCGTGTCCGGTGAGGACCTGCGTCAGGCGGAAGGTGAGGACGCCGTGGCGCCTCTCTAGCCACTCCTCAAAGAGGGGACTTATCGCCACAATTGTGGCGTGCCCAACGAGCGTCTGGCCTGCACCAAGTGCAAAGGGCAACTGATAGAAATCCGACGAGCGACGAAACACGAAATTTGCCGAGAAAACAGAAGCACTGTACATGGATTTTTGGCAAAATGTGTGAGATGACTATATACATCTGCCTTTTACTTCTGGGAACGCAGAGGTGATGTGATTCATCGTCATTTTTCATTTCAGCCGAAAGATGTCCACTGTAGGACATAGGCCGCATAAGGAGGACGGGGGTAGCCATAATCGCCACGCTTGGCGTGCGGGTTGGCGATCGCAGTTTGGTGTTAAAATGCATAGAGAACGCTGCTGCCCATAAGTCCCTTAGTCGTCTTTTACGACACCCATGGGAAGAAATAGGATGGTGCTATTCTTTACGTCCGGCACCACACGTACAAGGGTGATGTGATTATGTAGATTATTTTTGAAATAACTTTTTACTGATTTATATGAATAAAATACTGATTCACCCATATCAAATAGGTATAGCTAGCTTAACATCAAGTGCAATGGAAACAAACAACAGTAATGCACAGGAATACGGAGCAATGATCAAATAAAACATACTAAATGCACCAAGTTAGAGCACGAGTACGCTTAAGAGGAAATATTAACATTGTATATGAGACATCAAAGAGTTTTAAAACCCTTGTTATTGTAAGCTTTTAAAATGGAAAAATGTTTTTGCTTAAATGTAGATATGAACATTTTGATGAGCTAAAACTTTTGCGTTGCTAATGGTGATTAGTCCTTGGATTTCGACTAGTACTCATAGCTCCAGAGATTAAGAACCTTTTAATATTGAGGCTTGGGCTTAGGAAGCAAAAGGTTCTTATGTGAAAATAAAATAATGATATTTTTTTACTATGTCTTAGTTTTGCATTTATAGATAGAGACAAATGGGATAAGAAACCCTGTAAAATTGACAAAATTTGTATAAGATTGTCGAATCTTCATATGACCAGAGGCCTGACCTGTTTCTTGGCCAAATAGTCAGCATTACCATACAACGTGGCAATGCTGCCAGCCTTTTGGGTACTTTTCCTGTTGACAGCGATGCGGACGAATTTTTTAATAATTCTTTCCCCTCCATTTTTTATATACTTGTACATATTATTATTTTAAGACTATTAGCTTTTAAATTATGTAAGTATAAGATTATGGTTTTGATTGAATAATACTAAAATTAATTAAACTAATGATTTTGTTTTTTTTAAACACACAAAAACGTAGATACGAGTATTCATCATAATTATATATATGTCATTGAACTTACTTTCGAAACAATGTACAACCTACCAATTATGATATTATTAATACATGATTTAATTATTACAATAAATTATGTACAACTTTAGTTTAATATACTTATTCAACGATGTATCATACAATGATGAGGCTTATTAATTATATGGAATCATTAATTCGATCAAATATTTCATCATTTTCATTGGCTGTGAAAAATGAATTGCATTACCAGTTTATTTATTTGCCAAAAGAGTTAATGAAAAATTAATTGAGAATCGTGGAATCAGCAACCAATGGCAATTTTATAACATCAGAAAGTGTTATGCGGGTTTAATACACATAAATGCTTCGAAAATAGTTTCGTGTTGAATTTTTCAGATTGTTTTATTAAAAAAATGCTCACTTTACTTTTATTTATTTTGCAAAGTAAATTTTTACGTCGATATGATTTTGATACTGAAACTAATTAAAAATGTTGATGATATTTATGTGTCAAAATTATGTTCTCGTGTTATCAAAAATTTTAGGTAAATAATTGAAACGATATTCCATACAGTATTTTGTTAGGATTGGAATATAAACAAAATTCGAGCTCAATTAATCAATAATTATTTATTAAAGATTCAGTTACTAAGTTCTTTTCTGTTATTATCATATTGTTTCCATTATTTCCATAATTAATTCGCGGATTTTTATGGGTGGGTTTTAATATTTGAATAAAGGTAGGTTTAGTATTTTATTGCAAACCCGTTTTCGTTGTCTCCCCGATAAATAAAAATAAAAGTAACTAGAAGAAATTACCTCTCCCTCTTTTAAGCAATTTTTCTTAGTAACGCTAAGATAAAATACTTAAAACATACTTAATTAGACCTTATTAATTTCATATCACCTCTGAACTTCAAAATTAACCCCGATCCCGCAGCTTAAAGTCAACAAACTTACCTAATATTTAGCTAATATCCAACGATACTGCTTGCACTTGCGACCGGCTTGCCCTCCCTGCGTTCAGTGGCTGTGAGGGGCCAATTATCCACTTAGTAAGCTGCACGCAATTGTAACGCATAGGGCTTAAGGGGAAGTTGGTCTTTAGGTACAGATTGAATTTTGTGTACGTGTCGTAGGTACTGAAGTGGAAAATTTAGGAGAATGAATAAAGTAACTTATAATAATGTGCATGTGTATCTATTTAATCCTGTTACAAAGTTTCTGTTTCTGAGGTACGATACGAATGCCTAGATTCTACCTGAATATTGGACATTATTGAGTTTTTTTTTTGACCTGTAGGCGCCCAGTGTTAATGGCCGCTACTTACGAGTTGTAGGTCGTAAGCTTGAAGCTAGTGATGTGGCCCTCACTCAGAGGTCCCTCGTTTGAGGTACCTACTCATGATCGCAAATTTAAAGAGTTACTCGAATTTCAAAATTGAACCACCTCACTCCTCACTCGTTTAGGCGTTCTCAAAAATTGACATTGACAATATGAAATCGTGGCGAGGGGCGAGGCGAGCGAGTTTGAGACTCGCGAGTGAGTATTGAGTGATTGAGTGAGCTCAGTGAGAGAATGAACTGACTTAAAAATTGCATAGAGAGTTAGAGAATGAGTCAGGTGAGGTGGTCTCGAAATTTTAACAACACAGTAAATATTAACTGTATACATTAACATATTGATTTTGGTATGTACCGGTGTATATAATTAAATAATGTAATGATGTCTGTTGTGTCATGTGTGTGGTGAGTGTGATACTGATGTTTGGTAGGATAATTGATTCGTTTATTTCGGCGGGCTAAAATTTATGAGCAAAAAAAGAACATGTGTGTGAGAGAGATGTGAAATGTGAATAATCGGACGGAGAGTCGTGAGTACTCGTGAGTCGTCGTCGTGACCACCCTCGCTCCCTCAGACGTTCGGCTCAGGCTCACGAGCCGTGAGGTGAATACGCCGTTGTATTTACGATTCCTCACCTCAAATGAGGGGTACCTCGTGAGGACCTCACGAAGTAAACTGAGTTACTCCCTCAACCTCAAATAAAATTCATGAGTAACCCATCACTAGCTTGAACCCTGACAGGAGCTTTACTTTGAGTACATTATTTCATCACCACTGCTCACAAAATGGTGAAGGAAAACATCTTGAGGAAACCGGCATGTCCTAGAACCAAAAACTCTAAGACATGTGACATCCACCTACACGCACTGAGCCCGCGTGGTGGATTACGGCCCACTAGCTCTCACGGAAAGGAGGCCTGTGGCCCAGCAGTGGCAAGATTATAAGCTATGTATGTGAGCAATTTTTACTTGTGTGCTGTGTTATGCGTGATCTCTATGGAATAAGGCCATATGTAGGTGCCAGAACTATTCAATTACCTACTTCTTGAAGTCTGCATTTTCTCGATAGTAGTTTTACTGTTTAAAATATTTGATTGATTGTATCTGGGACATCTGGTCCCAGATACATTTATATTCGAACAATCGCATGGATATCTTGTCTTCAAATTATACTCGTATATCAATTTAAAACTCAACAGACGCATCCAATTATCTTTTAAAACCATTACAGAGCTCCCCAATTTAAGGAACCACAAATCTTTTGATCTCTCAATTCAAAAGTCCACGTTTTCCAGAAATTCCACAGCAGTTATTGTTCCCAATTTGGGCGGCCGTAATCCTTGCAACCTGCCCTGTCATGCACGCTGTTTCGACGTATTACGCTTTTCCATCGTACCACGCTGGTCCGACGTGCACTAACAATCGAAGCTTTGGATTGGTCGGTTGGAGATGCAGGCCCTTGTTTAGACTTAGCCTCGACCAATGAGGGCTTAGCTTAATCTAGGGATTTACTTCGTAGCTATGAGGATTCGGGGTTAACTACGTTGTGAGTTTTTGTTTGGGATTTTTTGGGTTATTTTTTTTGTAATCTAATTAGGATTGCGCGTGTGGCGATGTTTGAGGGCTTCATTCAGCAATAGACGTCTTTTATCTGAGATGGTGAAGATGATGACGATTTTAACTGATTGGTAGGTACTCGTATCTTTTAAGCTGGAACAAAGAAATACCGGTTCGCGGTAGAAATCGATATTATTATGGTGGTCGTTCTTCCTCGTACCCATAAAATTCATCACAAGAAAAACTACTCGATAAACCACAATTTGTAACATTCATATCGTCAAATTATCATCGTATAAAGCCAAAATATAAAACAATATCGTTCATAGACTTATAACAGAATCTACACACACTGACCACAGGTTTTAGAATCCTAAAACCTCTGTCCATGTTATGAAAGCGAATGCATGGTTTCAATCTGGAACTAACGTTTGAGCTCCTTTGAGGCATGAAACTAGAAGCTGGTGGAACAAAAGATCCATAAAAGCTTATAAAACAATACAGTGGTTGAATCCTATCATTCAAATCTGTGAGCTTTGTGTATCCAGCCGATCTATTCTGTGAAAATCTCACCATAACATTTTTAGTGAAGTGACCTTGAAGTAAGTGAGCTGTCATTTCCCTGATGCTAGGGTTGGACAGGTCACTAAATTTTCAAGGTGAGGGTTTCACAGAGTAGACCGGCTGGTTTGAAAATTGCACTTTTTCATGGCGTCGTGAACGGTGACTATGAGATTATCCGTTTGCTAAATGTAGTGACAGCGGGCAGAGCACATTGCTCGCAGAAAAGATGGCCAATGGGGCTGAAAGGTTCTGGGGGTTCCCCGAAGATAAATCCGAATTATCGGCCGTTTCCTGACTGCGGCTAATTAAGGTAAAAGAAAAAAAAACGGTCAGAGAGATAAGTCAAAGTCAAAAACGTGACTTGAAGTCGAGTAAGGAATCAAAGTCAAATATGGAAACTTTGGAAGTCAAGAAACGGCCGAACATTCGGCCGGTACTTCGTATTATTGCTTCGGAGTAGGCCCCCTTGAGTGGCGACCGCGTATCGGAAGACGTAGCGTTGGAAGGCCTTCTACAGGGTACACCAATGACCTTGTGAAATCCACTGGATGCGGCAGGCACAGAGACGGTCGAAGTGGCGGTGCTTGGGGTAGGCCTATGTCTAGCAGTGGACGTCTTTTGGCTAAAATGATGATGATGATGTATCGTGGTGATTATCAGTTCGTGACCGTTGAAGACTATATTCAGCACTGGGTAGGCAAGAGCTTTACTAGAATAGCTTTAGCTGTAGTGACGATGCACATTGCATACCGTGAAATTAGCCAATAATAATAGTATCGGCGCTGCAAACTACAGTGCGTTCATTGTAACTTGACGCGTGAAAAAATGGCTGGAAAAGTTAGGAAGGAAGAAATTCTTTGCCATATCTTAAGAAGTCATTCGTAAAATGGCTTCATTCCAACGATTCGTAGATTTTCAAAACCCGACTCGAGACCAAGCTTGCATCAGGTAAGAGGTTAGACACAACTATAATTCCCTTACACCGCATAAACTTTGGCGCAACAAACACTAAATTCAATGTAGCCAGTGGACAAGCTTGGACCTCCTCGGAGAGTTTACGGACTACAGCATTTCCCTGTAGACGGGGAGTAAACATTGGATCGGGTTATATTATGCTGCTGGGCTAACAATGGATCGGTGAAGTTGGCCTGCTCTTGCAGATTAGCGTTGGTACGTGTTGTAATCTTTTGGCTGTCTTATTTAGAGCTTGAAACAGACGGGCAATTTCCGTATTTTTAGGAACGTTCTGGCGAAATGTGGGTATTCGTATAGGTGTGCCTCTGCAACCCTTCAGGAAATACTAGCGTGCTGTCATTTTGTGTGAAGAACGTTCGCATTTTAATCTCAGTCTAAGGCTGCAAAACCCTGTCCACTTGCAATCCTATTGGTTAATATTTCTCCGTTTGTCCGCTCCACAGCCTCGCTCCGCTCCGGTGGACAGGCCGCCTTATTCTGGGACAAGTACTATCCATTTACTTACGTTTTTACAGGGTTTTAACGTAGACAATGACTGATATGAGATTAGCATAATTATTAAATTAAATTAAATTATTAAAATAATTTTAATATTAGCATATAATGTAGGTACTGCTAGGACACAGGCCTCGCCTCGGTGAGAGGGCCGTAATCCACCACGCGGGCCTAGTGCGGGCTGGTAGATGTCTTCGAATTTTTGGTTCTAGGACATGCCGGTTTCCTCACGATATTTTCCTTCACCATTTTGAGTGCAGTGGTGATGAAATTATTTACACAAAGTAAAGCGCCTGTCTTGGTTCGAACCTACGACCTACACTGATCACAAGAGCGTGTTGGGAGGGCGAGATCTGAGATCACGACTTGAATATTAACGTTTCTTAAGTAAAAGAATTTGCCTTCTGATGTAGAATTCCCTGGTTGTGACTGAGTTATGTATGATGCATATCTACGATCTATGCAAATACAACTATATATTTTTCTATTCTATTCATAGGGCCATTCTATCGGCTGACTGGATGTCAATAGCGGATGGAGTTTTTCAGAAGCATTGAAATGTTGTTTGTTTTTTGTTCACTCGTTCGTATCACTTGTTCTGATGTATAAATGTTATTACACTGTAGATGAATTCCTTATGGACAATAATATTAATATAAATTGACTAAGCAATGAATGTGTGTTTTTGTTGTATTTTGTGTAATTTGTTTATTGAATTTAATATAATCTAAACTACCTTACGGAATTTGTAAATACTTCATTTATAATGTTTCTGAATTTTATTTTAATATTATTATACCTACTGTAACTATAAAATTTGTACGCCGCTGGCAAAACATATAGTCAACTGAATTGTTACTGAAGACCAAATGTATGTTTATCAAACAAATATTCATTCACTTATTCGTTGTCCAAATTATGCTGTAATTCGAGTATTTAAATGTGTCTTGAAATACAGTCCCTCATAATGTTCCTTGACAGGGTAAGCAGACATCTGTGTGAATTATTAGACAAAAATGATCTTGAAACAAGGTATTTATTTTGACATGTTTCATTTTAAACCATCGATCCAATTTTTTATTAAGAACGTCACTATTAAGAAACATAATTACAGTACCTAATTCAAAACCAATTATGGTTCTGAAACTTACTGTTACAAAAAAGGTATCTTCATAACCAGCTAAGTTCTTTATACAAAACTGACAAGTACTAAGCTGTCAGTTTTGAATTAAGAACTTTACCGTAGTCAGAAAAGGTTCGAGATGCAAAAATGGCCCCATGGGTTAAACCTGGGGCTGAAGATAAACCTTGTTTTTAATAGTAAGTTTTATAACCATATTTTAATAAGAATTATTATTTGTTTCTTAAGCCCTATAGGTACACGGTGCAAGTTTCTGGAACGTTCAAGAGCAATAATCGTATACTAAAGCACGTACTATCTTATTGCCATTCAAGAATTGCATGCAAGCGTTTACACGCTTGCGATGTCCATAAAATGACATATAGGTAATAATTAAATGCAAGTTTTGCCGTTCATTAAAATTTCATGCGACTTACACCAAGTCAACTTTTTTGCAAGGCGATTATTGCATGCAAGTTTTGCCTCGTCCTAATACAAAGTTGCACATCCTTGTACAATTGATTTAAGTATTTCCCGTATTTGCGCTGCCAAATATTTTAATAAACTTGTTTCATTCGTTCGTGTCATTTTATTGCACGTGCAATAATATTGTACGTACAATTTTATTGTACGTGCTGTTAACGCATAGACCAGTTTTGAACGGCAACTAACTTGCCCGTATCTGGCAACAATATTATACGTGTTGTTATCGGAAGGTGACAGCGCCAGTTAGTTGCCCTTCAATTTTATGGTATGCCACAGACAATAAACATGTACCGTGTAAATGGAGCTTAATGATGAATGTCTCACCACGTTGGTCAAATTTACTTCAACATCAGTGTTAAAATTACCTGTGAAAAACCTGCTTAGATTTATTTTCAATTTGTTGCCCTATCTCCAATGTAGGATAAACTTCGGATAAAAATGATAGTACGTGTTCATTCTCGAATCTCACGGCTTTATCAAATCGATTGTTTTTTTTTTGTAGCCATTCCAATCCGTTGGCAAATATCTACTAGGCTAGGATTTGTTTTTAGAATGGAAAAACTACATATGTGTTGATGACTGCTAAATAAAAAATATCTAATATACCTATTTCTATGATCCTTAGGAATAGCCATATTTTTAACCGACTGAAAAAAAAAGGTTCTTAGTTTATCGGAATCTTTTTATCTTTGCTTAGGTAGTTTTTGAGTTAGCTTCAATAATACGTATTTGTCCCACTTAGGCCCGTATTAATAAACGTTCCTCAATGATGTACTCAAGTGCGTAATTATTTGATACGCCATTATTACGATATCAGCATTTCAAGAACATTACTAATTAATAAACACAAAAACAGTATCTCAGTTACCAAGATCAGCTCCTCAAGGAGCTGTACTTGATGAACAATTACATCACATTGACCGAAATTTTGAATGACATTCATCACATTTCGTTCTTGATAAGTCGTAGGATTTATTGAAATACTTGTATTTTGTTATAACTTTAATGTATAGTGCTGTATCACGTTATAAATATTTCTAGGTAAATTGGTAGACCTCTGTTACTGTTTTTCACCAAAGATTCTTTTTATTACTGTGACTCTTGAACAAATCTGGATCATTTTTAGGGTTCCGAAGTCAACAAGGAACCTTATAGTTTCGCTATGTCCGTCTGTCTTTCTTTCCTTATGACTCTTATTAATCACATCGACAAAGTGGTTAAATAAAAGCTCGAATATTTTTTTTTTGGGGTAGGTAGCTCCCTTGCATGTTAAGTGGGGATGATGTTTTTTTTCTCGTTTATCCCATGGTGTGTTATCGTTGGCCAGGTCTTTCAAAACTATTGCGGATCTGTGAAAACTTAAATTATTTTAAAACTTATTAAAAAATAAAAGGAAAGCTATCACAGATAAGTAGGCTCTACAAGTTAACTAGTAATAGTCGACCAACTTACATTTGCAGTTGGAAAATTGACCGTGACGTATATCGGTGTATAGGAGAACATGTTTTTCAACTACAATGTTAAGTTTGTTTTTGGGATAAATCCATCCCAACTACGGAACCCTTCATTTTGCGTGGTCCGACATGCACTTGGATGTTTTTTTTTTTAATGGTCCCTTGGTAACTCAAAAGGATTCGAGGCATCCCATATATAGATTTTTGGCAAAAATATCGTCATAGTACTTACCTAGTCTAATTCATCGTAATAGTTATTTTCACCCAAAATATTTTCAAACTCCATGTTTCGCGCTACTAATCACGACCCCCAAGTCACGGACTGCCTACACTCAGATTTAAGCATCTCGAGTACACAAATCTATTGTATACTTAAGTGTCGATTTTCGTTTATTAATCAGTCCATCACTCGGCTGAAAACGTAAACCCAAGCCGTAACTTGAGTACATCAATTATTATGTTTATTAATACGATCATAACCTCAAGACTGTTATTAAGTGCGAGCTCTTGGGCTGAGTAACGTTTATTAATACGGGCCTTAGTCTATGTGGAAGATATTATAATAACTTCCTCTCACTATTATTTATATATATAGGTAGGGACTACATGTCCACAGATAAACGTGAAAAATAAAATGATTTTTACAATAAAAAAACCGACTTCCAAAAAAAAAACTTTAATATCGGAAGTCGGTGTCTTTAGTCTTGTATTTTCGTTTCTTACCACCGACTTCCGAAATTAAAGTAATTATTCACTTACTATTGTTTTTTTTTGGAAGTCGGTTGTTATATTTAATTTTTTTTTTGTATGCATGTTGTAGACTAGTTTTAAACAACTAACCAACTAAGATTGGCTTTTTGGAGTCAGCACGAAATAGTTAGCCAAAAGTGTAAACCAATAAGTTTGAAAACTATAGTGAAGGCTTTCGACCAGTGGTGGTACTTAACATTGACAATATAACTTAACGATTTCAGTTGAGTTAAAATACTGCAATTTATTTGACTGGGCAGTGGGAAGAAAGCTTTAGCAGTCATTGTAACATTTCCAATAACAAACAATTGAATGATTTATCTACAGAATCGATAATATCGTTGAAGGTAGATTAAAAGTAATTTAATTAATGCAACTTACGAAACTTAAGGGGGATGCGCTAAGGTAGCCCGCGAAATTCAAATGTTTTTTGCAATTTGCAGGTCAGTAACAGGTTGTATGTTGATCTAAATATGATTCGCGGACATAACAATATGGCTTTACAGAATTATAATCATTAGAATCGGCAATACAACTAACTCTCTTCGAAAAATCATATTGACTATTTCTGAAATAATCATTCAGTAGAATTTGATGACCTTAGAGAGTTGTAATGCTGATTCTAATGATTATAACTCTGTAAAGCCATATTTGTTATGGCCGCGAATCATATTCAACCTGTTACTGACCTGCAAATTGCAAAAAACTTGAGAAAATTTGAATTTCGCGGGCTACCTTATCGCATCCCCCGTAACTATAACTTTAGTTCCACCATATCGAAACAGAAATGATACGCATTTTCAGTACGAATTTTCTGTATTTATTTTCTCGCACTTGGCTTTAAGCAATATTGAACGAACTATTTATATCATATAGCAAAGATATTTATTTTATTTTAATTTAATTATTTATTTATAAAGTATAATTAAATATTCTGTGAATATTTCAAGCGTCTACCTGTTGCCGTTATCAATATCGAGCAAAAACGAGCAAAAAAATCACGTATGTTGTATGGGAGCCCCTTAAATATTTATTTTATTCTGTTTTTTAGTATTTGTTGTTATAGCGGCAACAGAAATACATCATCTGTGAAAATTTCAACTGTCTAACTATCACGGTTCATGAGATACAGCCTGGTGACAGACGGACAGACAGACAGACAGACAGACAGACAGACGGACAGACAGACAGACAGAAGGCTCCGCGCCTTAGTAATAGGGTTCCCGTTTTACCCTTTGGGTATGGAACCCTAGAAACAATAAGACAAGGACAGAACGACTTCGATAAGCGATCGGTACGAAGTCCGGAACTTGGGTCATTCCGTAAATTGCTCCGTTACGAATCCGGATCTGTTCTTTGCTGATTTCCCGTCACTGTTATTGTCTCAATACGGAATAGGCTATTGCAAAGTGATATTGTATTTATTTAAGTATTGGTGATTTCTTTTTATCGGTGAAATGGCTTTGGTACTGAGTTAATCGTGCGATCGGAAGTTTGGAAGTTTTTCGTATTGCCTCTTGAATTGTGATGGAGATAACTAGAAAACTGTCTTGCTACTTTGTTGGATGTTCAAATAATTTGTTGCGTTTGTCGTTTCGTTAAAGGCAAAATATACCATTTAGAGACATTGCGCAATTCTGAAAATTTTATTCAAAATTAGGTCAGACCTTAGGTCTCTATTTACCAATGAATGCCTGTTGACTTTCGAAATAAAACCAATCTTAAATTTTCAAATCTGTTTCTAGCAAAGTGTTATTATGTGCGTACCTTTATGCTAGTCTAAGGGGTCCCCAAATCAAATCATTTATTTTTGCAAACATGAATAATTAGTACATAGATGTTTTCTAAAAATGTAGTCCTCCATATTCTAACGTCTCATGGGCATGCAAATAATATTCAATTTCAAAATTAAACAAAAATTCTATTGTTAGCGAATAAATATAAATGTCAAATCATTAGAATTCCCAAAATAATAAAGTATGTCAAAGTGTCAATAAGAATAAAAAGTATCAGAATAGGAACATGATTCTACGAGTATGTCATCTTATTAATAGTTTATAAATCAGTGCAGAGATTTATCATTAAGGAAGTCGTAAATTGTGTAATAGTTTTTGTCAATTCATATTTGGATTAGTGCCCTTTTAAATTTTATAACTGTCATATTTTTTATTACATCAGGTACTTTATTATAAAAGCGATCCAAAACGATCAATTGCCATCAATTTGTATTGTAGTAATGTTGTCACTTGCTTCAATTGTATTTGGTAGACGATCAATTTGCACATCAATGTGTATCAATCATGTAAACATGTACAATTGCAATTAATCGTTTCGGGGACCCTTTACAAATCACTGATCTATATGAATTTCTAAAAGTACCTACGCGTCTCGGCATCATACCGAGCAGATATTAAATTGTTCAATGATCAAATTAAATATAATTCTGATGAACAAAATAGACACGAAACACTAACAAAGTAACAACAGACTTTATATTTCGCTAATGACGCAAATTGTTTTTATACAGGCTAATTTCTATAATTTAAATAATTTTGTAGCAAAAATTGGCTTCGTCTGTAAAGTCAAACCTCTGTAATAATTTAATTAGGCAGTTCTCGATTATTTCGAGGGTAAGCGGCTTATGATTTGGATCAGCATTTATAAGCAAGATTAGTTATTTTTTCCAGCAAAAGGATTTTGTGGCATTGTAAACATTTTGGTTAATTTTGCTTGAAAATTACTGTTTTTTAGGGTTCCGTACCCAAAAGGTAAAACGGGAACCCTATTACTGAGGCTCCGCCGTCTGTCTGTCTGTCTGTCCGTCTGTCACCAGGCTGTATCTCATGAACCGTGATAGTTAGACAGTTGAAATTTTCACAGATGATATATTTCTGTTGCCACTATAACAACAAATACAAAAAAACAGAATAAAATAAATATTGAAGGAGGCTCCCATACAACAAACGTGATTTTTTTGCTCGTTTTTGCTCAATATTAAATCCAATAAATATCAAATAATTTTACTAGGTACCGATCAATGAATCTACCTAGCCTTTTCCCAACTATGTTGGGGTCGGCTTCCAGTCTAACCGGATGCGGCTGAAAACCAGTATTTTACATGGAGCGACTGCCTATCTGACCTCCACAACCCTATTGGGTGGTGCTTCTGACTACCCGTAACGACTGTCAAAGATCCACGAATGACAGCCGGGACCAACGGAGGCACGAAGGAGTCATGGCATGTAAAGATGGTCACCCATCCATGGATAACCCCGGCAAGCGTAGCTTGACCTGATGGATCGACCTGTGCGGCTGTTATTACTTAGCCACGATCTCTTCTAGGAACTAGGTACCAACATCATGACTAAAAAATACTCGTAAGTAACTTTGTGCTCATCATACAAATGCGCGTCGAGCTATATTTATTTTTAGTAACAAAAATAAAAATATTTGAAAAAAATCTCAGATAGAATTATAGATAATAAAATAGTCTGTTCATACAAAAAAAAAACATGAAAATATCTTAAGTAGTTTGAAAGTAATATCGTTTTTTATGCTTTGGGTAGAAATCACTTCCTGAATTTATTTCAATTACAAAATTACTTAAATATTCACATATAGAATTGATATGCATGCGTTCTAGTTTAACGTACATTTTTTGCACAACTTACTTGCAATTTACGACGGCGTAATAACAGATTTAAAAGTCACTAAAACCTTATATCTGCGCCTAAACACTCAACTATAAGAAAACCCAGCCTTTTAAACCCAAACCTTTTAAAAAGTCCTAACACCCTAAATCAGAATGCAAATGATAACTGGCCCACAGTAAAACACTGTTTGCACCCAAAAGTCTGGCAGTCCCTTGTCAAAACCACTAACATTTTGTGATATATCGTTTGAAAGGCCAACCAGTATTTATTGACCTCTCGTAAATCTGCAGAAGTGGTGGAATTAGGGTGGTTTAGGTTTCACGATTAATTGGCTGACAGGGGGGGGGGGACTTGCCCTTTAGAGCGATGAGAATGGCGACAAAGAGTTGTGTATGTATTATTGAATGAAGTTACTGGATAATGTTGTGGTTATACGAGTAGATACAACTTTTATCTTATATTGAACCCCAATTTTCTGCTTTTCATTGAAAAGTGATTGGCATTTGTATTTATTCTTTTGTTTAACCGCTTAAACTACTTCCAATTCAATAAACTCAGCCTATAGCAGTCCACTGCTGGACATAGGCCTCTCCCAGGCTGCGCCACAACACCCCAACACCCTGTCCTCCGCTTTCCGCATCCAGTCTGTCCCCCTTTCTAAGGTCGTCGGTTCATCTATCTGGGGGGCGCCCCATACTGCGCTTGCCGATACGCGGTCTCCACTCCAGGACTCATCTGCTCCACCGGCCATCGGTCCTTCGACAAACATGGCCAGCCCACTGCCACTTCAGCTTGCTTACTCTGCAGGCTACGTCGGTAACTCCGGTTCTCTTCTGGATAACTTCATTCCTAATCTGATCCTTCAAAGAAAGTCCGAGCATAGCCCGCTCAGACTGACCTTTAATTTGTGGACCAGCCTGACTGTTAGTGTCCACGTTTTGGCACCGTATGTGCAACGGGCAGGACACATTGGTTGAAGACCCTAGTCTTCAAATACTGCGGGATTGACGACGAGAAGACTTGACGAAGTTTTCCAAACGCTGCCCAACCCAACCGGATCCATCTGCCGGAACTGCTTCCGACTGAAAAGTTTTTGCTGTTTTTGTTGTGTTTTTGCTTAATAAAACTTTTTTAGAAGGAAAGTTTTTGTAGATTTTATGATGGATAAATATAGGTACCGGTTGCAAACAAGTTACCTGCTTTAGATTTAATAAAAATCTTAACTAAGGGGTTTGCTAATCTACTAGCTACTTAATAAAAATCTTAAACTTATTCATTCGCTCACTCACTGACAGTCATCGTACATCTTAAACCAGTCAAGAAGCAAGAAATTTTGCGGGGTGAGCTATTAGCTTTAAGTTCTGAGTTGAGCTGCACGACTACTCACAAATGCGTGCAGTGACTGGTCAGGTCTACTAAATCTGTGTGGTTCTTTCATCAAAATACCGTTTCAGACACCAATCTGCATGGTCTTTTACATGATCTGACCAAGATTATGTCTGGACTTTAAAATAGACTGTGTCCTCTGAGTTTGTTTTGGCCTTTCTTCTCAGAGTAGTCAGATAGGGAACGCCGACCTCATCTAGTTTTTAAAATATGGTTGACGTGTAAAAGTGTTTGTACAAACCTACCCAAAATAAAATCATTTATCATTTAGCAAGAATTATTGTAAATTCATTCCCTAAAGGGGTAATAGTTTAGGTAGGTACTCGATTCAATGTCCAAATATGATAGTACGCAACTCAAATAGATCATTTCTAAAACACACTAGAACTTACTACAGTTAATAAATCGTAACGTAACTATAATTATCATAAATAAAAACACAAATAAAAAATTTCAAAACCTCCTACGAAATAAAATAAAACATGATAAAAAAACGAGCGAGCCTTAGTCAAGTAGTAACATCTGACATCTCACCTTGGTAATAAGAAACTGAGCAGCTTACCTACTAATTCCATGAGTACACTAATTCCATGCTATTATAAAGTACTTACTAATTACAACATGCTATTAAAAGTACTAACTTATTCCATACTCAAGCTGTCACTTCCTGTTACACACGTTCCGTCCCTTCTCACGAAATCACCCCCACAAACATCGAGAGAAAAGATGTTAGTACACATCAAAAATTGTCACGTTCAATGGAACATGTGTTATCGCCCGAAGGTATTTAAAAAGGGGTTTTCGAAGGCAAACCCTTCTATTGAATCTCTTCTATATCCTTTGTGGTGCGTCCTTTTTGCTTAAAGGGTTATCAACAAAGGGTGCTGAGAGTTTTGACCCACGGAATCATTGTTTGATTTGTGCTTTTGACCTCGTCAAAGGACAAACGATGTGTGAAAGAATTATTTCTATAGCTTCTAAAGGTGGAGCTATCTATAGTATAATATTATAAAGAGATAACATCATTTGTGAGTTTGTATCTTCGGAACTACTGATTCGATTCCGAAAATCCCTTCATCTTTAGAATCATCATCTTTCATCATAATCATCATTAGTACATCTCTTTAAGTTAGATATGTTCCACTGAATGACTTTTTCATGAAATCATGATATTGCGGAACAAATCTAACTTAGAGAGATGTATTAATGATTCTAATTCTGTAAATACATATCTGTTATGGTCGCGAATCATATTTTGATCATGATACAACCTGACACTGACCTGCAAATTGCAAGATCGTAAGAAAATTTGAATTTTGCGGGCTTTTGCTGCAGATCCTCCACAAACGCGAACGAAGCCTCAGGGAGAAGCGAGCTGTGTCATATTAATATGACAATACAATTTAGACTATGTTGTTGATGAAATGTATTCTATTAACAAGTGTCCTAATGGATTGGGTCTATGACTCTAAGCAATTTTTAGGGTCCCATACCTCGAAAGGAAAAACATACCCTTCTAGGATCACTCGTGTGTCTTTCTGTCTGTGTGTCTGTCCGTCTATCACAGACTATTTGTTCCGAATCTACGGGACCGATTAAGTTGAATCTTGGTACACATATGAATTTCTGTGACCCAAACACGGACGTGTAACGTAAATAAAAGAGTTTTGAATATGGGGGTCACTTTTGGGGGCAAATTAGAAAATTAAAAAATAAAAGTTTTGCAAATGGTACCATGTGACATATCAAATGAAAGGGATTTGTGTAAGGATTTCAACTGTATTATTTTTAAAATTTTAAGGTTATTTAAGAAAATCGATGAAAATTTACCATTCCCTTATTTACGAAACTACTGAGCCTAAAAAAAAATACAATGCCTATCTTTGCTTTTATTTATTTATTTAACCATTTATGTAGACACGTATATAAACATACAAGAAGAAAGGAACAGAAAAATACGTACAAAGGTGATGCTTATTTCTAAAGAAATCTCTTCCAGCATACCTTCGATAGGAAAGTAGACAAAGAGATGAAGACCGCGTGTGTAAGAGTAGAAGAGAAAACAAAGTACATAAAATCAAAAACAATTTACTTAATAAAATTAAACAAATAATATGAGAATATACTAATATACATACTTCTAAAATAAATATCACTAGAATATTAATTATAATTCTATTAAAATAATAAATACATACGCAACTATGTATACACAAAGTGGAAAGATACAGATTTTGTGGCAGGTATACGATTTTATCAATTACACCAGCTGGTTTCCATAGCTTTTAGAAAAAACTAAGCTTAAGCTAGAATATATTATCAGCACGGATAATAATAATCTTAAAAGATTGCGTTCAGCGATAAGACCTCCCATTGTGTCACCCTATGTAAAATGTCAACATATATATCTGTAAATTTTATGGTGTACAGTCATGAGCACTAATATGTAAACGCTTAGCAGAATTCAAAACCGATTTTCTCGTGGAATAACGATTGCAACTTTGAGAAAAGATCCATTTCATAATAGTTTGGGTTCCAAAAGACTATGTTTGTATCTAGTAAAATAAAATTTCAATCAATATAGTTGGAGGAAATCACTTTTAAAAGTTGCTGAGTGTATACATATTGGTGCTCGGGACTATACATAACAAAGAGTATTCCATTCTATGCTATTCTACCTGAAACAAAAAGCAAAAAGTATATTCTCATACTTAAGAGTTGTGGCTAAGTAATAACAGCCGCACGAGTCAATCAATCAGGTTAAGCTACGCTTGCTGCGGTTGGCCCGTGGATGGGACCATCTAAATATACTAAGACCTCTCCGTGCCTCGCAAAATACGTTAAGCCGTTGGTCCCGGCTGTCATTCGTGGTTACGGATCGTCAGAAGTCCGAAAGTCTGTCAACCAGTCTTATCAAGGGGTATCGTGTTACCCAGTAACTGGGTTGTGGAGGTCAGATAGGTAGTCGTTTCATGTAAAATACTGGTATTCAGATGCATCCGGTTAGACTGGAAGCCGACTCCAACATAGTTGGGAAAAAGGCAGGCAGATATGACTCAAGAGGTGCGAAGGTTAGCCAGACAATAAATTGTAGGCAGCGGGATTGTCGGGTCAATGGTCGTCCGTCACCCACTGTTATCAATAGTCATGTAACTCGCGCTTGTTCCCAACGTATCCAGTGCAGGTGTACAGTATGAGCTTATAGCGGGATTACGATTTAGATTTTTGAAGTAAAAACTTTTTAGGCGCACTTTGCGCTCTTTCTGTATAGTCACGCTTCAGTTGGTGACGCTGAATCACCAATACTCGGCGCTGAATCGCGCATACTTGGCGCTGAATATCGTATACTCGGCGTTGAATCGCGTATACTCGGCGCTGAATATCATATACTCGGCGTTGAATCGCGTATACTTGGCGCTGAATCGCGTATATTCAGCGTTGAATCGCTTATAATCAGCTCCAGTCGTAAGTTCTCACTTTTATCGTGTGGTCAGCACACACCCGTTTTTAAACATGAGACGTAATTTACTAGAACAGGTATGAGCACTGGATTTTTCTGGACTAGGCCGCACCTAGTACGTTGCAAGAAGTACACGAGTATTTACTATCAAGGCAAGAATTTTTATCAATAGTGACTATAATTTGTGCCATTACGATGTAATAGCGCTAAACAATGTCAACCCTTAAACATCACACAATTTTCGTGCTTAAAATACCCGGCTTTACATAATAACTATTCTGCTTTCATTTGTTTTAGTGGATTTTATTTGAGTGACTGCCAATATCTACTATAAATCACACACACCTTCACTTGCACTGCTACTCCACAGTGCACCACACCTACCAACATACAAAGTTTGCATTAATCAATCAACTCAGCCTATAGCAGTCCACTGCTAGACACAGGCCTCTCCTAGGCTGCGCCGCAACACCCAGTCCTCCGCCTTCTGCATATAGTCTATTCCAGCCTTTTTAAGGTCGTCGGTCCATCTAGCTGGGGGGCGTTCCACACTACAAAGAAAGTTTGCATATCTTTTATTTTTGCACGTTTACGATTTTTATTTAAGTAAATACCAAACTTAGCTAAACTGTACCCAAGTCACTGTTAAGTGCAGAACAATGTGTTTCTTATGTTTTCTATTGTAATTAAGTAAATTTAAAAAAAAACTTATTTTTTTTATAATTCTGTGAATCCTACTCTGACTACTATTGTACAACTACATAATATTTTGAACATAATGTAATTTCAAAATAATTATGTTGTTTTATATTAGACTGACGTTTATTGCCATTTATAGTTCCTACAATGATACGTAGATGGCGCTAGCAGTTAGGCTCCGAAGATAAATCCGAAGTATCAGCCAAATGTTCGGCCGTTTCCTGACTACGGCCAGGTAGCAATAGTTATGGCTGACTAAGGCGAAAAAAAAAATACGACAATCAAAGAGATAAGTCAAAGTCAAAAATGGGTCTTCAAGTCGGGAAAAGACTCAGGTAAAGTCAAAAAAGGAATAAGACCCCAGGTTAGTT
Source organism: Tiliacea citrago (assembly GCA_963921375.1). NCBI lineage: Eukaryota > Metazoa > Arthropoda > Insecta > Lepidoptera > Noctuidae > Tiliacea > Tiliacea citrago. Next base: position 12,354,109 of record OY992804.1, read on the forward strand.
TAGGTTTTTAAGTTTTGCTAATCAGCTCAATATGTTTCTACTATACTACTTGATGTTAATATTGTATTCTTTTATTATATCTTCAATTCAAAAACTGGACTGTATATATTCTCTCATCTAAATCGTACATGGGTAATTTGCATCTTATGCGTAGATCAGGTACCTTGTACAAATTGGGCTTTATACTCATGCAGAAATCCGATCAACGTAAATGTGTGTGTCTTGAGGAATAATAAATAATATTCGCCTCACGGTTATGTATAAAGTATACTGATTTCTCTAGTCCAGAATCTCAGTAGGTAGGTACACAGGAAAGGCTCCCGCAGATAGGCGCGATGCGACGGTGTCACGCGATTCTGGTAGAACCATTTCCATTAAGTTTTTAAGTGGCGCAAAGGGTTTGTTATTACGTTCATACTAAGATAGTAGGTAAGCACAGTCATGCAAGCATACAACCACAGTAATTAAAATAATCAGTAGCGAGAACATAAATAAAACATTTCAAACGAGTGTTACGCGCATCACTATCAAGGAAACCGCTGACACAAAGGCATGAGGCACGCCACGTGCGTCATCATCATAATCTTCGACTCAGTTGCAACGACGGGAAAATGCTGACGCAGAACACGAGGCCCGAAGACCAGGGTCTACGTGACCGAGCCCGCGCACTTCGTATCCACCATCGATCCATCGATCGGAGTCCATTTGATTTTCTTGTAATTGTAATTTCATTATTAGAATAAATTAGTTTATAATAAATTGGGTTTATTTTTAGTTCTCCGGTAGTAGCCTACATAATTGGCACAGTCGGTAGGATTCCCGGGACATTCTTGCGATTACCGGTATATCGCACCGCGTTCGCTACGATAGACCTTCAACGTCGCACCGGGAGATCCTAAACAACAAGACTACGCCGGAGATCCAGATATCGATTCTGCTCAACGAAGACCAGAATGTTCATGTAAGTCCGCTGAGTTTTCTTAGTGGATGCTTGCTTCCTTTTTGTGTGTTGGTTCTATTCTATATACCTGTCCAACATGTTTTATCCACGTACATTGAGTACACCTAGGTTAGCTAGTAGTAGGTATCGACGCAATATTAATCCCGAAATTGAACCCGACATGGCCGATTCAGACAATATTTAAAGCACTCCGCTTAGTTCCCGACATTGATGGGAACCCGAATGTACTGCTGGGGACTTTGTTGCGCCACTTCTTCTTGCCAGCTAAAGCACTAGGAAGTGGTGAAGGGTGGGCGTTTTTGGGGGACTGTCTTATGTAATTTTTGACGTTCGAAAAGTGCTGATTCTCAGCCTAGTTTGAATAAATGACTTTTGATTTTCATTTTGTACTCACCAGATTCATCAAATTGTATGACCAGTTAGCACTTCTGTTCATTCGAGAGGGGCAACCGGATATAAATCAATTAGCACTTTTAAACGACATATTGAACAAAGTTACGGGGCCCGCCGCCCGTCTGATTAATGCTAACGGTATACCTAATGATTGGGTAGGCCATACGTAGCGCTCTTATTAATAACTTTGCCGACCAGCGAGATGAGACCGCTCTCCACAACGATTTGGCTTTACTTACTCAGGGTTACGGCACGCCGCAGGAATTTTACGAGCGTTTCCAGAATCTTTTCAGTACCGTCACGACATAATTATGTTTCATTGCACGATATCAACCATTATGGCCAAATGCGATTTGTATCGTAAACTGACTCTGCAGGCCTATCTCCGCGGTTTGAAAGATCCTTTAGGTGCGCGTATTAGGTATATGAGACCAGGGACCATTGAGAAGGCTCTGGAGTTTGTGCATGGGGAGACTAACACCATGTATTTGCAGTGCAGAAATTACAACTTGCCGGATAAAAAATCTTCGACTCGAATGCCACCTAATCAATAGAACGAAGTCAATCATAAAATGCCAGCCATCCGAATAATATGCTTGTACCGTTAAGACCTAATCCTTTTAACATGCCCGGTCCGTTCAGACCGCATGGATCGCAACTTATGTCATGACTTTTTCCATATCAGAATCAATTTAGAATGCCATTTAATCCATGTAACATGCAACCACGTGGCCCGACCCATACGCAACAAGTATTTGGCACACCGCATAATAACAATCAGGGTGGTCCTGGATTCAGGATCCAGGAAATCCTTATTCGCCGAATAACGGTCCCAGGCCGATGAGCGGCGATAGCCACTTTGCATCTAGGCCTCTGCCTGCTACTAACAGATGGAATTGGGTACTACAGGGCTATCCACCACCTTCTAACTATATTAAAACCTGCGATGTTAATGTGAACGAGTGTTCAAATTGTGGGTTGGACTATTATTACCCCGACTTATCCGATTGCATTTACGTTGACTCCTATAACTATGGCGACTACATTAATGATGACTTTTATTTTAACGACTGTACATACGACCACGTCACACCGCAACAGACTGACGAGACTAATGACTAGGACAAGCCAGGTACTGTGGACCAACAGCAACCCTCAACCAGTCAGGGTTTTCAGAAAGCTCTGAAGTCATACAGCTTAGGATATAATTAAACCTGCAAACCCAACGGCAACTACCGTAAGTTCGTATCCATAACCCTACACTTAACTTTCTAATAGATACCGGTGCAAACCAATCATTCATCAGTCCAGAAGCAGTCCAGAATTATTTCCTTCACATACCTCTTAACTACGATTCATTCGAGGTAACTAATGTTCATGCCACAAGCAGGAATGACTACTCTATCAGCTTACCCCGCTTTCCCAAATTCGGTGACACAGAACCAATTAAATTATTCCTATACAGATTCCACGATCGTTTTGATGGTTTGATAGGAATGGATTTACTTACCAAATAGGAAGCTTAATTACATTTGAAAGATCTTACATTGATAACTAAGTTTGCAATTAATCCCATCCAAATTTATAACTCTCGAAACTTAAATTTCTACGAGGAAATCGTATCCGCGGAAAGTTCTAAGTTAATACGGTTACCTATTAATGTACCGGATGGTGAGGTTTTTGTAGAGCATCAGTTTTTTTTAAACGCCCCACTCTGGGAATTTCTCGTATATCGTGGGTGCGTTTACAAAAATTTAAACTCACATACACAAACAGGTAGACCGGGAACAACTACTTATAGGTCATACAAATATTTGTTCCGTACGGAAATCAAACCCGCGACACGCAGTGCAGCAGTCAATCGCTTAACCACTGCGCCAACCGAGCCGTCGACTTTACAATTTGCAGTTGCATTATATCCGAATGCCTGACCACCGTTTCTAATAGAGCCGCAGTATGGTTGAGGTCACTAACCCAACCATCAACGATATAATATTTTCACTGGATCAGGCTACTCAGGCAATGATATTCAATGTTGAAAGCACTGATCAAATGTCACCTCGCGCTAAAGATGTTACATCCCGGATACGCATCGATCACTTAAACGAGGAAGAAAGGGCAAACTTGTTAGCACTATGTTCAAAGTACGCCGACGTCTTTTACATTGAAGGCGAGGCATTACCTTCACCAACAAAACGAAACACAGTATTAAAACTACAGACGACATTTCGACCTACACTAAAAGTTATAGGTATCCATTTATACACCGTCCAGAAGTTAGTGATCAAATAGAGAAAATGTTAGATAAAGGAATCATTAGGCCGTCTGAATCTGCATGGAGCTCACCGATTTGGGTTGTCCCAAAGAAGGTTGACGCCTCTGGAAAACAGAAATGGCGTCTAGTCATTGACTTTCGGAAGCTAAATGAAAAAACGATTGATGACAAATACCCTATCCCGAATATTACAGACCAACCACGTTCCAACGAGTAATGGACAACGTACACAAAGACTCCAAAATTTTATATGTCTCGTGTATTTAGATGATATAATTATATTCAGCACCTCTCTCCAAGAACACAATACCAACTTAGAGAAGGTGTTCCAAAGGTTAAGAGAATCCAATTTCAAAATCCAGTTAGATCAATCAGAGTTCCTAAAACTCGCGACCGCATACCTAGGTCATGTCATCAGTACCAAAGGAATAAAGCCTAACCCAAATATAATCACAGCTATTCAAAATTATCCTATACCTAAAACACCTAAAGAAATTAAACAGTTTCTCGGACTCCTTGGTTAATGCAAAATTCATTCCAGACTTCTCCTGTATTACCAAACCCCTTAGACAATGCTTAAAAAAAGGAAAGACAATAACTTTAGATTCAGATTACATTAACTGTTTTTGACGGTGTTGTTTGATCAGAAGGTCGGCAAATGAAAGAGCGTGTTCTTAGTTCAAGGTTTGCTGGACGACTCATGTTGAGAAGACTTACAATACAGGCTACGTCATACATTGCCTAAGACTAAAAGTGTAAGACTAATGACCAACGAACCTATCCTTAAATATCTCGATTTTCACAAAGAGTTAATCGTAACTACAGACGCTTCCAGTCGCATTTAGACGCTGAAGTGGACCTATGGATGCTGTTTAGCTTCTGCGAACTGCCGCAAAACATGACAAGCAGATGACAATATTTTTGTAGATATTTATTAATAATTTTTTATTAATAATTTGCGGGTCTGTCAACTTACTATGTAGCTACTCGAAGTATTGGATCGTCATCTAGTTCCACAGACTGGTTTATTTGCAGATGGCGAGTGTGTGCGCATATTTCTCACAACAAAACAAGTGGGTGTGTACTATACCAACTATGACCAACATGCTCCCGAGAACATACCGGATGTACGAAGTGAAGGCTGTGGATACATCTGTAGAAACCAAGACCAGGCAGCAGTCGAAAGCGGAGTTCATTCCTTCCGATACCAATAAAACAGGATCTAAAATCACGTTTTTAAAAATTGGTGTCGGGTCTAGAGTTATGTTACGAAAGAACATTAACGTTGGACACAGCTTAGTAAATGGCAGTATGGGGACCCCCCGAAAATTTGAATGGCCAGCGCTACGCCATGGCACGCATTAAGGGGTCATGGTAGCTGCCAGGGTTACGAGCCTGTCCGAAAGGGATATCGTGGCCCTGGCACACAGGCATCTGAAGGAACACGGGTGGGTTTTAGTCAGTAAAAGTCTGACACTCCCTCCCGCTCCACCCAGAGCGGGAGAAGTTATTTGATAATTTCCCACCCAAAACTAAAGGGGTCATGGTAAAGTTGAGCGGCGCATGCTACCACTTAAATTATGGTGGGCCATGACAGTGCACAGACTGCAAGGGACAACACTGGACAGAGCCGTCGTGGATCTAGGCCCAAAAATGTTTGCCAAAGGCCAAGCTTTTATCGCGCTTAGTGGCGTAAGACAGCTAGAAGGTTTAGCAATCAGCGTTTTGGATCCACGAAAACTTATCCACGATGATAAAAAGTATCAAGATGAACTAAATCGCCTGAGAAATCTGAGAGATCGCCCTACCAATGATTTGTTAGGCCATGCCAGCACTATAGTGAGGCCATTAGTGCTGTGCACTCCCTGAGGTATGCGCGCGGCGAGACGGGGGGGAGAATCGGCTGCTGCGCTCTGTCAGTGCGCCGTCAACGCTCGTGGCGCGCGTGGCGTTCTTCGCCTCCCACCTCGCCGCGCATACCTCAGGGAGTGCACAGCACTAATGGCCACAATATACCTAGCGCTAGCCACCGTGACCGACTGCAAGCCGTCTCTACTCAGCGCGAGCAGACGCAACTCAGAGCGAGCCGGCCTGATTCAGTGCAAACCGACGCGACCCAGTGCGAGCAAGCGCGATCGCGTGACCCTGTGCGAGCCAGTGTGACCGAGCGTGAGCCGTCGTCGTCCTCGGCCTCGCATCGCCGTGAGAGTATAAAACCACCTTTAGTGCTTAAAAAATAAGCCACCTAGCATGATATTTTTTTAAATAAAACTTGTCACTAAAATGTATAAAATAAAAATAGGTAATTAAAAAACACGACTGCTATAAAACGAACTAAAAAGTAAAAAACAAGTTGATTTAGTTAATCTTTTATATATATATATAAAGCAAAAGGTCACTCATTTACTCACCTGATTAAACTAATAAATGAAATTGTCATTGCTGTCGGGGGACCTAGAGTAAATGAGTGACCTTTTGCTTCGCGAGGAGCTTGTGTCTAAATAATAACTGCCGCACGGGTCGATCGTTCAGGCCAAGCTACGCTTGCCGCGGTTGGTCCGTGGATTGGTGACCGTCTTTACATACCAAGATTCCTCCGTGCCTCGGAAAGCACGTTAAGCCGTTGGTCCCGGCTGTCATTTGTAGATCTTTGACAGTTGTTACGGGTCTTACCAAGGGATATCGTGTTACCCAGTAACTGGGTTGTGGAGGTCAGATAGGCTGTCGCTCCATGTAAAATACTGGTATTCAGCTGTACCCGGTTGGACTGGAAGCCGACCCCAACATAGTTGGGAAAAGGCTAGGCAGGTGATGATGAACAGATTAACTAAATCAACTTGTTTTTTACTTTTTAGTTCGTTTTATAGCGGAGCAGTCGTGTGTTTTAATTTTTTAATTATTTATTTTTATAATAATTATGTTCGTCTGTATATTTGTTTTTTAAATTTTTTATATATATTATGTTCACCGATTTCTCCGTCAATTGTGCACCGATTTTGAATATGTTTTTTTGTGGTGATCCCATTGTCACCAAGTCAGAATCTGATGAGGTTCAGAATCAAGGGAAATCCTCAAATTTTATAGTTACACCTATAGCGATTTCGGCATTTTTTATAGTAACTCTTGCATTTCTAATGAATACTTAACTACAAATTATATAAATCATTATGATAAATATTATAACTACTCTCATGACTTACGAAAAAAGGCGCGTTGCTAACAATAAATACGTCTCAAGTGCGATCCCCATAACCTGCAAGAACAATAATAAATCGCTCACAACTTATGCCCCAGCCCCCTCGTCCGGTCGTCACTCAGTGGAAACGTCCCATTACGTCGCAAGCACGCATTGCACCAGCTATTCTTCTATAAGTACCTTGGATTATGACCGGAATTGCCTCTTGAGATGCCACTTGGTACCCTACTCCTGGTACTTTCACAACTTTATAGCGAGTTCAGAATTTTGTATGATGATACTTTTGTTTTGTTCGCTACCGTATTGTTAATGTGCTAGTAGTATGTTCAAAGTTTTTGATTCATGTACTGGCACACATAAGTTTAGTATTTCTGGATCTGAAAACAGTAATAAATTTATCGTGACGACCCAAATTGGGGTTGTTGCGGTATTGATTCCTGGAAAATTTCGATTCTTGCGCCAAAAGTACTAAGCTTATATATGTGCAGCCTGCAATTTTTATCGTCATTGGCATCTACATATTAAAGTATATTATATTCAAGACATGATATAGGCATGTATAACCATGCGTCAAAATATGATCAACAATCAACTGAGTCTATAGCAGTTTACTACTGCGCGAAGCCGGGTGTCGTTACGTTGCGATTGCCGATTCGCGGTCGATACTCAAGAACTCGTCTGCTGGTCTTTTGCAATAACCACTGGTCCTTAGAACACCAACAGCAACCCAAAATAATTAACTTTTGTTCTCTGATTTTTTTTTATCCACAACGGGGAAGCTCTTGGCCTTTATCTGACCTAATGGTCAGTGATGACCAGGCCGAAGGTGGAACCGAGCTTCACCCGGGATTAGGCAGTTAGAGGTAATTTAGCCAGTTTGTCTGTGGTTGAGGACCACAGACAAACTGGCTAAATTACCTCTAACTGCCGAAACACAACAATTTTGTTAACATTGTTGTTATGGCGACATACTTAGATAAGATGGTGATAGCTACCCAGGCGGATTTAGAACAAGCCCTATCATCAACCAAACCGAGCAAAAAATGTTGCTCCCGCTGGGAATCGAACCCAGGACCTCTGGGTCTGAGGCACGTGGTCGTACAATTAGACCACAGAGGCGGTTAAACCTTGTTGTACCTTGAATGTATTAAAATCATCCACAATTATAGCAGCAAAAATAACTCAAAGGACCAAATATATACACTATCAAATTTCCCTAAGTACTGCCATCATCATTATTCTTATTTGCTAATACGTATTTCTTCTTTCCAGAATGTGGTTAATGGGCGCGTTTTGCGTGCTGTGCGCGTGGTTTAGTGCCGTGGAAGCGCAGTGGACATGTCCTGAACTGTCCGCGCGGCCGGCTGCTGAATGCTCCTGCGACTTGCCGCATACGCTTCGCTGTGCCGGCGATCATACCGCACTACAGGTATTAATTTTATTTAATCTTTATTTTCCAGACTACAATATTACCGCGTTAGTAACAAAAAAGCTTAGCCTATGGTAGTACTAGTAACTAAAACAGATCGGTGGCGGTTTTTGCAAGCGCCACCACTAGCGGGCTCTCCGCCCGGGAGGCTCTGATCGAAATTCGACCCCGTCTACTTACAATCTATATAGTACTTACTAATTCCATGAGTACCCTAATGACATGCTGTTAAAAAGTACTTATTTATTCCATGCTCGAGCTGTCACTTCTGTCACCTATCTAACTTCAAGTCATGAGGCCCTGGTACTATGTGTGTGTGTGTCAAACGCATAGTGTATGACGGCACGGTTGGCGCAGTGGTTAAGCGATTGACTGCCGCGCTGCGTGTCGCGGGTTCGATTCCCGCACGGAACAAATATTTGTATGACCTACAAGTAGTTGTTCCGGGTCCGGCTGTTTGTGTATGTGAGTTTAAATGTTTGTAAACGCACCCACGATACAGGAGAAATTCCTAGTGTGGGGCAACGTTTAAAAAAAAAAAAAAGTGTGAATAATATTTTTTTAAGAATTCAATTTATTTATAACGCATATAATATTATTATAAAATATTAGCTTTCTGCACTGTAAGTTAAAGTTTATATATAAACTTTTACTGTGCCAATTTTCATACTCCTCCGTCCGCGTAATTTTCGTAAAAAGGGGTACAAAGTTTTCACTTCATGTAATGGTAATGATATAATGATGCTAATATAACTATGTCCCAGCGGTCCGATAATTATAAGTTGATCAGCCTATAATGTATTGATATCTCAGCACGTATCAACCTATAATGTTCGCACTGCTGAGACACAGGCCTCCTCTCTGCTAGAGGGAGTGGGCATTACGTGGGCCCAGGGCGCGTTGGCGGACTTCACAACTTCATCTTCGAATGTTTGGGTCTAGGTCTTGCCGGTTTCCTACAGGTATTAAAGTTTTTTTTTTTGTAGTGGAAATAGAGTGATTATAGACCAAGCAGAATTAAACTTAGTCTTTACGACAATGTGAATAATAAAAATATAGAAAAGAAAAACATTACCCTCTTTCTGAGGCAGCCGATCGGGTAAAAACCAGTGCATGTTCATATTAAACACTGATACAATGACATTGTCGCTTTTGTTCACTATTATTACTAACACCAAAATACTAAAAAAAATATTGACCTTCTTAGTCTGAAATAAAGTTTTATTTATTTTTTATATTTATCACAGGATGGAGGAAACTAGTAGGCACAATTGTTTTTTGTGTTTTATTTATAAATAGCTGCGCCCCGCGGTTTCACCCGCGTAAGTCTCGATCCCGTGGGAATATCGGGATAAAAAGTTTATGTCTAGCTTATGTCTTAATCTAGGATGTCAGCTACCTCCATACAAAGTTTTATCAAAATTGGTCCAGCTGTTTGAGCGTGAAGAAGTAACAAACATACACACTCACAAACTTTCGCCTTTATAATATTAAGTGTGATAAACATAAACTAAAACTACAAGTGTACTATAAACTGCACGTGGTTTAATATCGATATTATTATCTAACTCTGAAATAGTCATAATAATCAATTCTACCCAATTTAAACTAACTACCCATGTTATGGTTGCATATTAGAACATCAAAACTTTCTCGAGCAAATTTCAAAAGAACAATAAACGAAATAACAAAATTTAAATGGCCAAATGTTTTATTTAGAAAAAAATTAAAATCCCAATGTATGTGACATCAAATAAACGACTGATCAAAAGTTGCTAGATGTAATTTTAAAATATCAAATCATTACTAATCAAATTCAAATTCAAAATCAAACCGAACTAGTTAGACGAGGTTAGTTATAAAAAAATAAATGGTTAGGTTAGGTTAAAACTGTGACCTCCTACGCACGAGCCGAGCGAGCGAAGTGAGCGGTGCCGCGGCAGCGGCCGGCGAGTGCCAGAAACGACTAGATAATATAGTAATCCATTTGATAATTAATAATTTATCCAGTAATCCATTTTGACCTTTAAACGATTTGGTCAATAGTGTAATAAATAATTTAATCATTGATATTCCAGACTTTGGTCAGCTGAACTTTTGATCAAATGACCATCGTTATTTTAAACTTTGTTGATTTGTACGTTGTTCTTTTGAAATTTGGTCAGGAAAGTTTTGATTTTCTAATATGTAATCCATGTTATAGAGGGCACATTGGTGTCACACGAATATTTGCACCCAAAAATCAAATAACCTTCATTCCGAATAGAAAATTCCTGTGAAATACCAAAACACATTCACAACACACGTCAAAGAAAACAATACAGCAGTTGGGAAAGTTGAAATCAATGCAGTTACACTGCGAATAACACGGGTTTCATATGTTGGTTCCAACGTTGGTCCTAACACCGTCAAGTGTGGATCAAGAAAACTTCATTGGCCCCAACGTTAGCTAAAGCTTCTTTTCTCCAACATGTTGGACGAGTGGCGTGGGCCGACATTGGGACCAACGTTTGGAGCCGGCGTAAAGGAACGGATATAGGAAACGGGGCGTAAAGGAACGTCGTCGTTTTATTTCAGCAGAATCTTGTAGATCGGATCGGAGGAATTGCAAATGATGTTCACGACTTTTAAATATTAAAATCTGAGATTTTTATAATTCCAGATGTCTTACTTGTTGCCTACAATTTGTAGAATTTTCTCCTTTTAATTCAGGCGATTCTGTGTGCTCTGTCCCTAAATAAGGAAGTTGTAAAAGATTACTAACCACCAAACCAAAGAAACGATGGATGGACTTTGTGAAAGATGATATGTCTAGAAAGGGGGATGACTCCCGAGATGACGACTAATAGAGATAAAATTGGGATAAGGGCAGGAGAGGATCCTATTTCTTCCCGTGGGTGTCGTGAAAGGCGACTAAGGGACTTACTAGAGAATGGGCAGCAGCGTTCTCTATGCATTTTAACACCATACTGCCATCGCCAACCCGTCTGCCAAGCGTGGCGATTATGTCACCTCCCCGCCCTCCTGTTGGGGGAGGCGTCCACTGCTGGGCATAGCCAGCAGTGGACGTATTTCGGCTGAAACGATGAAAGGCAGAAGAATGATGAAGATGAGGGTTTTTTGGTCTAAGCTAAAATATGAGTATTACTGAATTTAATTCCGTGGTGGTGGAAACTCAAGACCCTTTGGGCTTTTGGTACTTCAGTTTTTCAGCTTTTTGCAACTTTTAATGCTCAAAGAAACAAGTGCATAAACGTTGCTCTTTGATATAACGACCTCTAATCACTGGCATTTCAACAATATATCTATAGCTAAGTTCGTTGGCTGGACTACCAGTTGGATTTGAAAAATTCTTTATGCATTTGACAGCCCAATTCTTGAGCAATGTTATAGGCTATTTAACATCAAGCTACGACCCTGAATAACCGTGCAAAAAGAAAAAAAAACCAGAAAGAACTTAAATAGACTTAAAAAAATAAATGTATTTGGCGAAATGTGTGTGTACTATATGTAAATCTCTGCCTAAGACTTCGGGGGAAAACAGGCGTGATGTTATGATAATTATGTATTTTAAAAACATCTTGTACAAGTATTTTTATTTCACGCAGTGACGCTCGCTTTGCTTAGGGCAGGGATTGCGAACTTCTGTACATCTACATGTCATTAAAAAAAAAAAAAATATATATATGTAATGTGACCATGACGTGCTAACAAACAATATTGACAACTAAAAAAAAATACTTTCACAATAATAGGTACTCTTTAAATGCATTTATAACAGAAATAGACTTATACTGTTATAGAATCATCAACATCTCACCGCATTATTTAAAATTAAATGAAATAACAAATTGGTGCAACTTCTGCTGTTGCCAAATAATTTATATCAGGTTTATATTTTATTTCTTTTAGCAGAATACAAGCTGAACTGGAATCATCTGACAAACGGTTTCTAAAAATAACGACTCACAGGCAAAGGTAGATGAAAATTTGATGAAAATATCGCGCTCAGATTTCTATGTTTGTTACTGTGACTTAGCCACCCAAATTCCTCAATAGCTGAAGTGCCCAAATATTTTGTTGCGTGCCACCAAAGGCACGCGTGCCATTGGTTCCCCATCCCCAACTTAGGGTACCCAAGTGTACAAACGCACTGTGAATTTGTGCGTAAAAGACGAATAGTGTCAGGAAATAACACACACACGTACACGGGCTCACACACTTTCACAGCGTGTTTGTACACTTACACAAGTAAAGCACGCGTCACTTCGTGAGAGAATAATACTTACCATACGTATTAAAATTTCATAAACCCACTCCACACAAAACACACAAAAGTCAGTGAGTATGCGCGTTGCGTAGAGATAAACTACGATAACATGGCTCGCCCCTCCAAATTACTGTTTCAATGTGTGTATCCTTACGAAAGAGTTTGTATGTAGTTTTTTTTTTTTTTTGGCTTCGCACGGTTTTTGCATTTAGCCAGTGTCATGTAAAATTAGGTAACTAGTACAAAGCTGTAACTAATATTAATAATGTATAATTATGAAATGAACTCCATTCAATGATGCATGATAAAGATGATAGATGATATCCCGCCCCGCTCCCCTTGAGTTTCAGTAAAGACGTGGCACTTTACTGAAACCTCGCACGGACTTCTTGAGAGAACTTAAAGTGATGTTGCGCTGTTTTGTTTCATTTGTCTACACTAGTGCAGGTTCATGAACACTTAATGGTTAATAATCCACCACTATTACACATTAATATTTGGCTAAACACAAATTTTAGAAAATAAAACAAAACTGCTAACATGACGCTTCACTTTCCCGCCAAGAACTTGTATGTAGTTTGTAAGTAGGTACTCGTTATATCTCACTTATTACCAGATTTGTTTGTCAACTACTCATAACTAGCCGATCGCGCAAGACAACGCACGTGTCGTTTTCATAAAGAACGTCAGTGCAGCGCCCAAAGACTATATAACCACCAGCGCCATACTAATAATAATGAGCGATTAATGACGCCACTAGTCGAGCAACAAATCCGTGATTTGTTTTTATTTGACGGCCGTCTCATTACGCACACATGCGTACAAATATAATACAATACTTTCACAAATACTTTGAAACGTTTTCATTTTTGGAGGGGCGGCCCATATTATCGTAGTTAATCTCTTCCATACGAAATATACTTTTAGGAAAATGATAACTGTCCTGTACATACAAACTTACGAGTAAGTACTGCTTTTATTTGCAAAGGCCCTTGGGCATTTGTTTGAATTTTCCAAATTCGTTTGAAGCCCTATTTTCGAGTGTTTAAATACTGGTTGAACAATTCTGAGGGATATTATTTGTCTTTGCTCTTTTTTTTTTTCTTATTTCGGGTTCAGGAGGTTTGGGCTCTGTAAATATTGGTATGCTAAAATGTGAGTGGAGGACAAAAAAGTAATGCTGATTTGATGAAAAAACGCTCGGATTGTCGCTCAAAATGTTTAAGTTACCCAAAACGGTGTGCATACAAGACTCCTACCATAACATAAGGCTTGATTTCTCCTAAAGATCCTGCTGGGAAAATCAAATAGAAGACATTTGGCAAATTTTGAAAATATGTCACATGGGATCGCAGGGGAGCTTATTGCCATTGACAACTCAAAATCCGGCCTGACTGAAAACTTACACACATAAACTCACGCCTTCTCCCAGGCAAAAATAGAACGCCACGCAATTTTTTTTTTTGGGTGGGAAATTATCAAATAACTTCTCCCGCTCTAGGTGGAGCAGGAGGGAATCTCAGACTTTTACTGACTAAAACCCACCCGTGTTCCTTCAGATGCCTGTGTGCCGGGGCCACGATATCCCTTTCGGACAGGCTCATAACCCTGGCAGGCATTGGCCCTTTCGGACCCCTCTTTGAGGCGCGCGTGGAACACAACGCGCCGTCGACCCGGGCCTGGTCCTTATCGGACGGCGAGCTACCCATCGCTCACCGTCCGCAAGCCCGCGCCTATGGTGGCCGGGAATCAGCCTGCGATTCCCGACGCCCGGGGCGTCTTCTGCGGCGACTAGGGGCGCGAGGACGTGGATTTTTCCTTTCACTCACGCGTTCCGCCTCCTCCTTCGCGAGCATTACTGTTACGCTCCCTTACATACATCTCCTCCTTTTGCTTCACCTACGTTCATATATCTGGTCATACACGTACGCCGGCGCCAGTTGTGAGTACTACGCACTAGACCGTTCTTGATTTTCCAATGACCAATGTTATGTGCAGGATGTGGGATGCACATTAAAAATGCGATGTATGTATAGAACTTGTAATCCACGTAAGTACAGCATGTAGATTCTGTAAAAATCCCACCGTGAATTCTTACGTGGAGTGAGCTGTCAGTGTTATCCCACTGATGCTAGGGATTGACCAAGCATTACATTTACAATCATAATCGAGATTTTAATTATATTTTTTGTACTAATTCTGTTGAACATTTTATATTATTTCAAAGCTAGTATTTAAGTGTCTAAACATTACTAATTAGGAGGTTTTTAAATAAAATAGCAAAACCGAAATTCAGTCAGAAATTTGTATTCAGTTAAAAATTACTTTATTTAGACACTTAAATACTAGTTTTTAAATAATATAAAATGATCAACAGAATTTGCATTAAAAATATTATTAAAATCTCGATTATGATTGTAAATGTAATACTTGGTCCATCCCTAGCATCAGGTGGGATGACATTGACAGCTTCCATGCTCACTTCACATTAGTTTTCACGGTAGGATGGTTACAGAATCGACATGCAGGATTCTAAAATAGATTAATAAGTGACGGCCCGGTGTCTGTCTTTGCAATAGCCAACGCCAGGTTACGCGGGTTTACTGCGTATACCGGCGTAACCTGGCGTTGGGCATTGTTGGCTGAAGTCGAACATCACTGAAAACTTCTTAATGGAAAATCCAAATCGCCAATTGCCCGTGTTGGACCCAGGTTTCGAAGCTCGGCATTCACACTTGACCACTAGACCAGCTAGGCAGTAAAAACAACCTCCAACATAAAATAGAACACCTATTCTATTCTCATTATATCCATACAACACAATCAAAAACCAACCTTACCCACAATTTCGCTCACACACCGCCCTCATTTCTTCATAATCGGTCAAAGGCACTTAGAGCCGTATTCTGAGACGTTTATTGACACGAAGAGCACCGAACGTGATCACGGACCCTTCTCAAAGTCTCGCCGATCCACGCACCTGCCAATCGATAGCTTTTGTTTACTGAACGCCTCTGTACAAGTGAATTGTGGATGGTGTTAGGACTTACTACAGGAACCCGAAAATGAAGTGAGATGAGGTGGAAAAAGAATGAGAAGATAAATCAACTACACAGGTAGATATGAATCAAGACCTGTTATTTCATATTTAAAAAAAACCGGCCAAATGCTTGTCAGACCACGCACAATGAAGGGTTCTTGTTATAGTTGTAATAGTTGGGATGAATTTATCCCAAAAACAAACTTAACATTATATTTGAAAGACATGTGACACGGTCAATTCTCCTACCGCAAATGTAAGTTGGTCGACTATTACTCGATAACCTGTAAATCCTGCTTAGCTGTGATAGTTTTCCTTTTAATTTCGTTATATGTATAAACTAATGCCATGAATTTTTAAATTTAAAAATAATAGATATCCAAATCAACCATTTAGCTGGCACTTGACTTTAACAAAAAAGAACACTTTAAAGCTTAATAATTACGCTAACGGATCTCTGAATTGAAAACTGGTCTTCACAGGCCCTCAATATTTTTAAACGATATACCACATCATGTGATAGACGAGAAAAAAAAAACATCCCCTCTTGTAAGGCGTGCGCATCTTGCACATACGTATTCCAAACTAATGGCGGCGGAGCGACACTAGCTGCGCGGGGACTAGCGCGCGAGCCCCGCTGCCATTCGGACAGCAGCTAAGACCGAGTGCACGTCTATTTAAATATTATAATATAAGTCTCTATAAAATATATCTATTTATGTCTCAGCAATCTTATTAAAATAAATCTATTTATTTTATTGCTGTTTACATCCGTTTCAATCATCTCCCAACAGTAACACTTTGCCCTAAACATTGTTTTCGAGTTTTTATTTTACCAATTTGTTGGCGTGATTAATGTGTACATCCATTAAAAATTACAGCTTTCTAGTACTAAGAGTCTCTGAGCTAAGCTGGGTACAGACAGACGAATATGGCGAAACTATAAGAGTTCCTTGTTGACTACGGAACCCTAAAAAACAGTTTCTTCAACCAGCGACCAACGTGAATTCAAGTATGAGAGCATCAGAATTTGCCAGAAAACCTTAGTAAGGACCACTGAAAGGTATTGTTTCGGAATCAAAGTCCATTGGTTCTGTACAAATACGATGGCCATAATACTACTACCTCAGCTTTTGGCCCATTGATTATTTAGAGACGAATTGTGGCACATTGTTTGTTGCTATTGTGGGCAGCCATGTTGGTACAGAACTTGAGTTGTTGGTTATTGGTACTCGTTTTATATTCATATTCGAAGCAGTAATAATTCACCTGGACTTTGTGGCTATTGTGCAGTAGTGGCCCAGTTGTAACGACCCCGATTTACAAGTTGAAGGTCGTGGGTTCGAACCCAGGCAGGCACTTTACTTTGTGTAAATAATTTCATCACCACTGCTCTCAAAACGGTGAAGGAAAACATCGTGAGGAAACCGACATGTCCTAGAACCAAAAATTCGAAGACATGTGACATCTACTAACCACTGAGCCCGCATGGTAGATTACAGCCCACTCCCTCTCGATGAGGCCTGCGTCCCAGCAGTAGGAACATTATATATCTAACTGTTACGCAAAAATCAAAAGCATTATTTTCGTGAAATCAAAATAGAAAATACTTCTTTTCTTAATAGGTTGATTAAGCTTATGCTTGTGGCTGTTTTGAAAAATATGGAACTATTTAGGTGATAGTCTTCTCTCAGGTATATTTACAATTAAAAGAGATGTGGTGGATCAAAGGCTTACAGCTCCTATGCACCATGTTATATATATATCGCAGCCATCTGGTTAAATCAGCCAGCCAATTGGATGCCTAGGCCGATAGTTAATTTCAACGTTTAATAACTTAGCGTATTGAAAGTCAGCTCTTTGAAGATGACTGACCAGGACTCAGCCAAGTGATTCAAATTTAATTAAAAACATATTGTTCGTAGTTGGCAAGATACTATCTACTGTTATTGAATCATTTGAGACCATTTAAGAACGAAAATTAAAGATAACCGTCAGGGTTAATGAAAATCTACCCTTGAAAGGAGTTAGTCAATTTTACTACGTGACTTGGTTAACTCAAAAATTGGTATAAACATCTTTAATTGATTGATTTGATTTAATAGGTGGAGGGTGTTGAACTTTATAGGGTAAAGTACATGATCCACGCAGATAAAGTCGCGAACAAAGTGCTAGTGTGTTATAATCTCAGCATGATTATGTCAATTACGATCAATCAATCAATCTTTATTTGTGAACATAGGTATTACAATAAAGGTCTTATGTATACATTTTAGTTGAGCACTATGTCCTACCAATGAAATTGTTGTACAAAAAATATATTTAGTCAATTATAACTTATTTTTACATGCATGTCAATGGTAAATTATAGGGCTAGTAATGTCATATTTCATCATATTGGTATGTTAATTAAATGTATTATTCAAATTATAACTTATTTTTCATGCATGTCAATGGTAAATTATATTATATTAAAGGGCTGGTAATGTCATATTTTATCATTAAAAAATTCTTCAATAGAGTAATACGTCATAACTATTAGAAATAAATACAATTTACTTTTGAATTTGCGGACATTATTTTCACTCCTTATACATTTTGGTAATTTATTATAGACCTTTGGAGCCATTACAAAAATACTGTTTCTGTATAGTGCAATACTAGATCCGACTGTTTGCAACCGATCACAACGGCGCTGACTAGTTACTCGAGCAAATTTATGTAAATTCTTTTCGACGAACATAGATGTTTCATAAATGTACAACGGCATAATTAATATTTTCGTATTTAAAAAAAAATGTTTTGCAGCTGTCTGTTGTCTGCAAATTGTATAAAGCTCTTATGCACATTTTTTGGCACTTAAACGAGTAGGTCATATACTGCTGCTGTGGTGGACGTTACGATGTGCGACATAGACCAGGAGGTACAATTGATGGATGGTTGGACGGAAGTTCGACACAGGCGCTCCCGACGTTCGCTCGGCAATGTTTTGCGTGGAACAGCGGCACCTGGTACCACCAATTTAGAGGCCTCGGAGAGATGGAGATACCTGC
Organism: Tiliacea citrago; assembly: GCA_963921375.1. NCBI lineage: Eukaryota > Metazoa > Arthropoda > Insecta > Lepidoptera > Noctuidae > Tiliacea > Tiliacea citrago. Next base: position 12,372,726 of record OY992804.1, read on the forward strand.
ACCTCTTCTATGTGAAGCAGGGTACGTCTGATAGCCAGGTACGTGACCACCTAACTACCATCTGTGGAGCTGATGTTTGCACGGTAGAAGCGCTCAAATACCGTGGCAAATACGCCTCCTTCAAGTTAGGTGTGCCCTCGAAACTGGCTGAATAAGTTATGGCTGCCCAAAACTGGGCAGAAGATATTTGCATCAAACCGTGGCGCCGTAACTTTCGTGGCCGAAGTAATGAGGCTCAGTAGGCACTTCAAAGTTCCTGCCCTACCCGCCCCTTGTGATCGTAATATCTACATGCGTCTTCTATACCAGAATGTACGTGGGATCAAAACCAAGCTACCTACATGGAGATCAAGCTTGTTACTCTCCGAGCATGACTTAATAGCCGTCACAGAGACAAATCTGGACAAGTCTGTTGAGGATTCAGAAATGTCAATCGGAGATTGGAGCATCCTACGCAGAGACAGAATGACTCTGGGTGGCGGTGTGTTGCTTGCATCGCGCCCCGGCGTTACCATGAAAAGGCGAAGAGATCTTGAGACTGACCGTGGCGAAGACTTATGGGCCACGATCACAATTTTCGGCCTTAGTATTTCCGTGTGTGTTGTTTACATAAAGCCCACTGCAACTGATGACGATTACATGACGTGGTTTTGTAAGGTTGAGAGCATCATATCCAATATGAATGGAACGATAATGATTTTAGGCGATCTTAACTTAAATAGTGCATCGGTCAATATAAACAATTATTACTGTTATTTCTTAAGCTTTTGTTGTCTAGCTGAGATGAATGAAGTGGTGAATATGCGTGGGAGTAAGTTAGACGTAGTGTTGGCTCGGGAGGGCACCGAAGTAAACTGCGAGCATGTCGAAGGCACGGAGCTGGTTCCAGTCGACTTGTATCACCCTCCGTTAGATATTCAAAAAAAGTCAAGTCAAACCATTTATTTCAAATAGGCACATAAGAGGCACTTTTGAACGTCAAAATTTACAAAAAAAATAGAATTGATTCTAGTTGCCCCTTCCAAAAGGTAGTTTCGTATGGAGAAGAATGGGCAAGAAACTCCACCGGTACTCTTTTAAAAATGTTTTACAATATTTTGTTTGATTACATTAATTATATGATTATATGTGAAGACGATGCACCTAGAATAAAATTACTATACCATAATAGGTAAAACGAATTAAAAACTAAGCAATGAAAAATAACTTAATTATTAGATAGATACGTGGTGTTCACATATTTACAAACATCATACAAGTAACTATTTCTAAAAAAATAAGTCAGTGTGTGACTATTGCGATTACCATCACAACGCCTAAGGATAGGGAAAAATTGGACACCAGTAACATTGATCGTAGTAGGGATTGGAACTTCGTCAAAGGGGACTTCGCACTTTTAAGCGATCTAATTTGTTCTGCTCCATGGCAAGACGTTTTTCGTTGCAATGACGTAACCTCCGCTACTGGTAAGTTTTACAAAATAATTTATAACTTATTTGATTCTTCCATTCCAAAGAAGAAGAGAATGATTATTGGAAATAGGCGGTATCCAGTCTGGTTTACTAGAGATATAATAAACGATACTCAGCGTAAAACTAAACTGCATAGTAAGTGGAAACTTACGCGATGTGATATCACATATGCGGAGTTTAGTGCTCTGCGATCAGATCTAAAAGCAAGAACCCAGGACGCCTATAGATTGTACTGTAATACCTTAGAAGATAACATAGGTAAAAATCCGCGACAGTTCTGGCCGCATGTTTCTGGCCTGCGATCGAAGGGCGGTTTCGAGCCAAACGTCATACTCCATGGTGAGACTTTTTCGGGTATCAAAGCGGCCGAAGTATTTGCCCAGTATTTTTCAAGCGTGTTTCTGTCCTAAATTGGACTCAAGAAACATAAGTGTGAGTAGTGAGGGCGATAACATTCCTCTTCCCGTTTTAACCCCACCGGATGTAGTTAAGGGGATTGCTAAACTCCGACCCCGAAGCTCAGTTGGCCCTGACAACATTCCAGCTTTTATCCTTAAGGGGTGTCATGATATCTTGGCAGTCCCTCTATGTCATGTCTTTAACCTAGCCCTCCAGTCCGGTGTATACCCTGAGCAATGGAAAACTTTGCGAGTCACTCCCATCCCTAAAACCAGTGACAAAACATCAGTGGAGGAACACAGGCCCATCGCTATCCTGCCAACCATTGCTAAGGTTTTTGAGCATATACTCGTACTCCATGCCTTAATTTTTAAACGCATAAATATGTCTCTGTCTGATGCGCAACACGGTTTTCGGCCGGGTCGCTCTGTAAATTCGAATTTACTGATTCAAGTAGACTATATTTCGGGTGGCTTGGACATCGGTACACAGGTTGACACTCTGTATTTCGATTTCCGGAAAGCATTCGACAGAGTTGATAACGATGTGCTCTTGACAAAGCTAGGGGCCATTGGTTTCTCGTCCGTTCTTCTTCGCTTCTTTTCCGACTACCTGCGTGATCGCAAGCATTTTGTCAGACTTGGCTGCTTCGACTCCAAGCCTTATAACACACGCTCGGGCGTGAGTCAGGGTTCAGTGTTAGGGCCGCCTCTGTTCCTGATTATGGTCAATGATCTCATAGCAAAGGTTAAGTTTGCCAAATGCCTTCTTTATGCCGACGACCTAAAGCTTGTCGCACACATCAGAACAGATGAGGATTGTAAACTCCTACAAATGGACATTGACACCGTCGTCGAGTGGAGCATTGTGAACAAACTATGTTTCAACATTAATAAGTGTTACGTCATGACGTACGGTAGAGGGCTGCGACCAATCCATTATTGCTATAGTTTGGGTGGTGAAGTAATTACTCGTGTCACCAACATAAAGGACTTGGGAGTAACCTTTGACCGCTGTCTTACTTTTAGAGACCACATCTCTACCCTTGCAAAGGATTCTTTCAGGCGCCTGGGATTTGTTTTGCGAAATGCTCGGGATTTCCGCAAACCAAATGTTATTAGTCTCTTGTATACCACCCTAGTTCGAAGCAAACTCGAGTCCAGTGCCTGGGTTTGGCATCCCTATACCACGACCCAAACGTTGATGCTTGAAAAGGTCCAGAAAACCTTTCTAAGATTCCTCTTCCAAAGGTTATACAATTTCTTTCCCTATATGTACCCTACCAACTTTCTTTTAGGCATGTTGGGGTTTAACTCATTGGAGGTGAGGCGAGGGTTTGACCAGCTCACGGTAGCCTGTAAAACCCTACGGGGACATATACACTGCCCAGAGCTCCACGGCCTTTTCTGCCGGCTATTTGTGCCCGATAAATACATCGGACACCGTCCGAGCCGCCGGCACAATTTGTTTGCGCAGCCTTCATCCAAAACTGTCGCCAGAGCTGAATCCCCAGTGTGTCGTACTTAGAAGATGCTCAATGCCCTTCTGACTGCCAACCCTGAATGTGATGTGTTTGCGGATGAATGGAGAAAAACTATGTGTATATGTCTGGTGTTCTGTGAGAGGAAGTATGCAAGGGAGTCCACTGTTCCATATTAGTTTTAACAATGCAAATTAAATTGAATCTGTATAACATTTATACAAAAGTATGTTAATATTTTTATTTTTTTTATGTTTCCATGTTAATTATTGTAATTGGTGTTGTGCCGTTTTAATTAACTATAAATAAATAAATAACCTAATACACAGATGACTTAAGAGTAAATGAAAACACCATGAGAAAACTTGGGTGCAAAAAGCAAGCGTAGTGATCATTGATCTTTCTTCCTTTGTATGAGAAAAAGTATTTTCTCCGTAGGATGTTACAACTATAGTCAGTTATAATACTTAAATTATTAGTGGGGGAAATAGGGCTAAATGACAAAAGCTTCAGAGCAACAGTAACAACAAAATCAGTACGCCGAAACATGTCTTCCAAGTCTCAAAATATACCTTCCTTGATAACCATCCTTCCAATTGTCATCCTGACAATGGTGTGACATATTTTCCATCTATCACAGTGTCCTTGTAGTACACATGACAGATTTGCTTCATAGGATGTTCGACAATGGCTCGGCGCTCCTTCGTCTCGTCGCAAAAGCGGCTTTTAGTAATCCTTTCCAAGTACCTCACGACTTGACTCAATACGTTTGACATAATAGTTTCAGCAGACTTTCTGTGAGTATATCTTCATATAATATGCCTTCAATAAATAAATAATTTGTCTAGAGTTTGGAAGAAAAAAAAGTTTGCCTTTGCAATGTTAATTAGATATTTTAATTTGGGGTGGCAGCCTGGTTATTCGTCACATAGGGTATCCTAGTATGGACGCCAGTCTCTCACAAAGGATCATATTTTATGCATTTCTGTCAGAACGCTATAATTCTTTTATCTCTATTTATAACTATGTGAACCTTTGTGAAGAGAGAAAAATAAGGATTATACTTCTTATACTTATATTATATATAATTTACTCGATGAAGCTCAAGGGAATCCGTTACATTACTTGAGGTTGGCCTGTGGCCTGTGTTTCCAACAGTGTTTTTTTTTGTATACTTTGACATGGACATAATATTATACACTCCCGACACTTGAATCGAGCCACCCTGCATGTTTTTGTTGAAATCTCTCTATTAAATAATTATAGTAAAAAAAAAATGCATTTGCGTGTTTCAATGTTCCGAATTTGAAATCAAATACTTATTTTCTTGAAATCAAAATCAAATTACAAAAAATAGGCTTAATTGCAATATGTCGTCTTTTTAGGGTTCCGTACCTTAAAAGCAAAAAACGGAACCATTATAGGTTCACTTCGTTGTCCGTCTGTCTGTCTGTCAGTCTGTCAAGACCCTTTTTCTCAGGAACGCATGGAGGTATCAAGTTGAAATTAATATCAAATACGTAGGTCTATAGTCCCTTAAAGCTCTAAAAAATCAAGCTTCCAAGTCAACGCAATAAAAAAATATGGCGATTTATGCGACATATTTTGATGCAAAAGAAGAAGCAAGGTCTGACAGCACAAATAAGGGGAAAAGTCCGAAAATCTATAATTTGTAGTTTTATCGCTTAAAACTACATTTTTTTGCAATTACAAACCTACATTTCCAGTTGGAAAATTGACCGTGGCATATATCGATATATGGGTGAACATGTTTTTCAACTACAATATTAAGTTTGTTTTTGGGATACATTCATCCGTTGGGACGGATGAATGTATCCCAAAAACAAACTAGTACCGTAGTAACCGTAGTTGTACGGAATCCTTCATTGTGCGTAGTCCGACACGCCCTTGGCCGGTTTTTTACGATTGGGGCATAATTACCGTGGAATTTTTGAAGAAAACTATGGTTTACATAGAGACATTTTTTTTAAGTAACTCGTCTTACCTCGAAGAGCATTTACGACGGCTATTATGCAGTTCGGCATGGAATGAATTAATGCTACTATGACGTGCTGTGGAATGTTATCCTATGCTTCCAAGGTGGCAGATTTCAGCCCCTAAAAAGTTAGTTCAAACATGCCAATTCACCTCAACCCATAAGTGCCCTATTGGATTTATATCAGCTTCTTGCTGGCCATTCCTTTACTGCGATACTAACGTCATGCTGATAATCTCGAAAAATTATTACAGTGTGCACTCTTGCATTATCATGCATAAAAATGAAATCCTTGCCCAGAAACTCAGCATCATTCGGCATCACATAAACCTCTCGGCATTGATGTATACATCGGTCGCTATTTAGTGACGGCAAATCCTTTTAGACCAATGCTCATTAAAATTTGTGAATGAGTAGAACTGTTCGAAAGCCTACTTAATTCCAAACCATGTATTTCCTTCTAAAAATTAGTTAAATTCCGACGTTAATAACTTAGTCCCAAAATTAGATAAATATTTTTCCCGTAATTAATCCGATCATTAATTAATAGGATTCCGTTCAACTAGCGTTTAATTAAAATGTTATGGGTCTTGGAATATCATTACTTAGGCAGGGAATCCATTTTAAATAATTGTTGAGAAGAAAATTTAGCTTGACACAAATCACCTTGAATTTGTAAATGTTTCAGGTTCCAACATTTTAAGGTCCGATTGCTTTTGTTAGTTTAATTTAAAGGATTTAGTTCAATTTGAAGGATTCCTTGGATCTAAATTCAAGTAATTCTATTGAGATATCAATCATTTATTCATGTTTTTGCATGGGTTAGCTTCATCTATTTTGTATTTGAGTGCCCCTTGGTTCCATTTTCTCACTGTACGTCTATATTTACCTTCTACTGAGTTACTACATTCCTTGTAAATTTATGTAGTTAACTCATACAGGCAGCTACCATTTGTACAATGTGTTTGGGACAACAATAAGATTCTGATCTTCAGCTACATAAAATTTGAAAAAAAATGTATACCCAAAAAGATGAATTTCTAGCAAAATTCTAATACAAAAAGGCCGCAGTCATTCATCAGGGCCTGAAAGGTTAAATCATCATTTCATCCGAAAGACGTCCACATACATATGTTTATATAAGTACATGTACTTAATTGACTATCTTCTACAAAAGCTGTAAGTTTTCTTAAAATAATTACAAAACAAAAACAAAAACCGAGTGAGCCTTACAATAGTCGCTTAAGATGTATATCATCTGACATCTCACTCTTTACAGTTCTTACTAATTCCATGAGTACACTAATTCCATGCTATTATAAAGTACTTACTAATTCCATGCTATTAAAAAGTACTTATTCCATGCTCAAGCTGTCATTTCCTGTTACACACTTTCGTCCCTTTCACGAAATTACTCCCACAGCAAGCGAGACCAAAGACATTACACATCAAAAAACTTCATTCCCTTTCAAACCACTTCCAGAAACTCAACAATCACTTTTCTCAAAAGCCCTCTCTTTCCCAGATCATCGGCCGCCACCTCAGAGAACAGAAAGCCAGAAACAAGAACACCGCAATATCTCTCCTCGACTGTGCATTACGAGGAGTGTCAGTACTGTCGTCAGCATCAGTGTCAGAATTAGCCGGCGTTGGACTGCACGGCCTGGTAATATCCTCGGGAGATATTAGGAGGGTGCAGCAAGGAGCTTTTAGTACTGTGTCGGCCACACTGTTCGCTTTGGGTAAGTTGTTCTATATTTGTCAGTTTTAAATCTGTTCCTATTTTCAAGAAACGGTTCGGTATGATCACCAGGTGTACCATTGGTAAAGGAAGTTTATAAACGTCATACGTAAATGTGAATATATGGTAATGATGGAGAGTTATCTAAGCCGTCAATTGTCCATAAAGGTGCGTTAGAAAACCAGCGAGGGAGTGGGCCGTATTCTACCACGCGGGCCCAGTGCGGGTTGATAGGTGTCACCTGTCTTCGAAATTTTTGGTTCTGGGACATGCCGGTTTCCTCACGATGTTTTCTTTCACCGTTTTGAGAGCAGTTGTGATGAAATAATTCACACAACGTAAAGCGCCTGTCAGAGTTCGAACCTATGAACTACAACTCGTAAATCGCCGCCGTTACCACTGGGCCTCCGCTGCTCTGCTCTGCTCTGGGCCAGGATCTGTCTGAAATTAATACTGAAATTAATCTTTTTGGCGCAGGCTCACACGATTGTTCTTAAAACTTTCATTCACTTGTTTTATTTTGTTATTTGTATTTTGTGTTTCATGAACTGTGTTCAAATAAATGTTATTCTTCCTTTCTATTAATTTTTCTAAGCCAAGTAATAAAAACTATGCTTCAATGTTGGCAAAGATTATGAGATTTTGAATGACATCGGTTGTCTTTACATAATATGGTACTGACATGTTTTTTGTGTTTCTGGTTGACTGGAAAAGCTAGTTTACTTCGGAAAAGGTTATATGCAGCTTTTTTAGAACTCATCACAGCAGCATTGTAGAAGAGTTAATACTGTTAAAAATTGCTGGGTTGTGGATGTCAGATAGGCAGTCGTTCCATGCAAAATATTAGTATTCAGCTGCATCTGGTAAGATTGGAAGTCGACCCCTTCATAGTTGGGAAAAGGCTAGCCAGAGGATGATGATAATTATGACTATTAAAAATATTTAATGACTTCTGAACACCAAGACATTGAGAAGAATCCTGAAGTCCTCCAAGAAATATCTCACATGTACCACGTCCAACCGCTGTTTGTTCAACACGTTGAAGCTCACAACACACTAAGTCTACTGAGCCAGTGTGTTAACAACCACCGTTTCGTGTACTGTTTCCTAATTCCATTTGCAATCAAGATAGATGGCATAGAATAACATTTCATAGAAGCGAAACTCCCTAACTCTTGCTGTCGTCTCCTCAGGGATGCTATAAGCCGAGGCTTTTGCCACATAGGGAGTGTCCTTTTGTCCAGGCAGGAGGACTTTATTTATTAAAGCACCATACAGTAATGTCCGGTTAAGCAGCCATGAAACTCCTATTGGTTCATGTTGGGTCATCTCCGAACGTGAACCAATACACACTGTCACTTGGCCGGTTTTTTTTCTACATGGCATCCCAAGTAGAAAAGGAAAACCGGCCAAGTGCATGTCGGACCACGCACAGTGATGGGTTCTGTAGTTGGGATGAATTTATCCCAAGAACAAACTTAACATTGTAGTTGAAAAACAGGTTGTCCCTTACATTCCTACTGAAAATAAATAAGTTTATACGCACAATATTGAGAGATAATTTACCATGTTATTTTAAGACCATATAGTTCCTACAGGTTTTCTTGTAATCTATAAGTAATTAACTATTTTCTGTATTTCATTCAAAAAAATAGGCTTACTAGTTTCGAAGATAAGGGGGGAATGGTAAATTTTCATCAGTTTTCTTAAATGACTTTAAAAATAACCATTTAAAAATTATTAAAAAAAAATCCTTGTAACAAGCCCTTTCATTTGTTTTGTCATACGGTACATTTTGCAAAACATTTCTAGCTCCATCTCTTTCTCACTGTGAAGTAATATTAAAATAATACTGCTATAAGAGGTTGTGGTTGGCCCCCAGGTAATGGAGTAAAATTGGTAATTATTTCTGCCATAAACGCACGCACAAAATGAAAGAGCTTGAGTTTCATTTCTACGTAGTTTTCTTATTCTATGTACACGGTTAGCTCAGTAGTGTTTCTAGAAACATGCTGGTGTTGTTGAAAATAGCTGTATACCTGCGAAGTGGTCATGAATATATCAAAACGTAATTTTGGGAGAGTTACAAAGGAAGGTCGTGTACCTAATTAAACTGACTTTGTTACCTGTGCTAGGTTATGCATCTGACTTATAAATATAGCAGCTTGTGTGACTTATATACAAGATGTAACATAAATACCGCACAACCTCTTAAGGGGTCATTGTACTCATCATTATGAACAACTTTTACAATGGGACCAAACCTGAAATCGCGAAAGAAATCAGCTGTACCCTACATTTATGTTCTCATAACTCGTCAAAATGTAGGGAACAGCTGATATCTTGTCAAAGATAGCTGACGTGGCTCAAAAGGCTGCCAAACTTAAATGGGACTGGGCAGGACATGACATGAATTGGTGCCCTGAGACTGTGAGACGGGGTCGTGGCATAGGAGATGGTGGCACGACCTGGATAGGTTTTTTTTTTTTTAATGTTGCCCTACACTAGGTATTTCTCCTGTATCGTGGGTGACAAACATTTAAACTCACATACACAAACAGCCAGACCCGGAACAACTACTCGTTGGTCATACAAATATTTGTTCCGTGCGGGAATCGAACCCGCAACACGCAGCACAGCAGTCAATCGCTTAACCAGTGCGCCAACCGTGCTGTCAAAATTGGAAAAGATGGTGGGAGGCCTTTGCCCAGGAGTGCGACAGCGTAGCATAACTTATTGCATTTAATTCAAAATGTGAAATTGCCTAATAAGTATTTCTGGAGTTGTCGATTCGAGGTAATTTTAATGCAAGAAGATTCCGTTGCAAATCAAACAGCAACCTGTATGAGATTTTTATATTTAGAATAAAAGACGAGTAAAGTTGTCAAAAAATAATAGGCCTGTTTTGACATTGAGCTTGTGAAGTTAAATGTCAAAACCGTTCGAGTACCGAGTCGTATGGTTACTTCGCGATGGTCAATCGCGACGTAATATAATGAAGTAACCATACGACTCGTAGTGTCGAGTCTAATACCTCCTTACCATGGACCAAGGATACCATGACAGGGTTTCAAGTTACAAAGGGTATTTTACACCTATTCCACAGTAGATTGTGTCAATGAAAGAATCGACAATGCCTTGCGCAACCCAATAGGTAGGTTACCTTTACCCTACTCAATATTTTTATTGCAATCGACAATGTGAACTTATGATTTTATTAAACAAAGAGCTGATCATTGTGGACCCTGTCGGGCACAGCATAGTAGGAGAGTGAAAGAATGTACTGCTCGACATAGCCAAAAATGGTGTGTTTTATTGAAAATCCTGTAACATAAAAAAAAAACCGGCCAAGTGCGTGTAGGACCACGCACAATTAAAGGTTCCGTAGTTGCAATGAATTTATCCCAAAACTTTATTAAGTTTGTTTTTGGGATACATTCATTGCACCTACAATGTTTTGTAGTTGAAAAACATGTTCTACCATACATCGATATACGTCACGGTCAATTCTCCAACTCAAAGTTAAGTTGGTCGACTATTACTCGTTAACTTGTAAAGCCTACTAGCTGTGTTAGTTTTCCTTTTAAATTAGTTGTTCTTACTACTGCCGTGAATTTTTTCACATATCCAAAAACAACCATTTAGCTGGCAGGGGGGGGGGGGGAGCGGGCACTTGACTCTAATAAAAGTTGGTGCTTTAAACCTTAATAATAATATTAAACGGATCTCTGAATCGAAACATAGTTTTCAGAAACCCTAATATTTTTGAACGGCCTATCCAACGGTACCATGGGATAGACGAGAAAAAAAAATATCACCCATGCAAGGGTTTTTTACACACCCTATTTTTTTTTTCCATCCCAAATTTCAGCTTTCTAGTACCTACTTACTAATAGTATTTGAGCTAAGCCGCGGACAGACAGACAGACCGACAGATGGATATGGCTAAACTATAAGGTTTCCTTGTTGACGGAACCCTAAAAACCAAATTAGTATCAAACAACCCACCCCCCAAGTATATTTTCTTATAATTACATAATTTCGAAACATTAACTGATGATTTCCCAAGTGTACCGACTTCAGTCTGTAACAGAGGCAACTCAAGTTTACTCAGCGTAGTTTCGCCGATTTACTAATTTTCAATATTTGCTAATGTAACGAGACCTAACCTTAATTTAGAATGTATTTATGTTAATAGATTCTAAAATTGGGACAGGAATGCGTAATGAGAATATTTTTTTGTGTTTTATATTTTTGGTTAGAGGTTGTTTCAATAAAGGTATTTGTTTACACCAGTTCTGAGAAAAATATATTAATCGTAAAATGGTGGGTCCCTGGAATCGAAATCCTCTTCATTTGTTTTCGTATATTAATGTATTGAGGGTATCAGAAAACACTTAGGTAGGCTTATATTAATAACTGCCTAAGGAAGATTTCCTGAAGAATTTAGAAAGACAAGTACCTACTTAGTAATTATTATACCAACTGGTGATCCAGACATAATCATCTGACCAAAGAAAAATTCAAAGTAATTTATCAAAATGATTATTTTGAACTATTTGGGTAAAAACAGTCTGCGACTCCCGCATTCCCCTTAATCTTAGAGGGGAAATTTATAAAACAATGGTTAGACCTGTTATCTGGTTTGGATCAGAATGTTGGGCCACAAAAAGGATGAATGAAAGGCAATTGCATGCAGCTGAGATGAGAATGCTAAGAGGGATGTGTGGTGTTACCCGAATGGATAGAATAAGAAATAAGTATATATGAGGAAGTCTGAAAGTGACACCGGTGACTGAGAAGTTGTGTGGAAAAAGTTTGTCATGGTATGGGTATTTGATGCGGAGGAATTAGGGAAATGTCGCAAGGACAGTTTTGAGTATGCATGTGGATGGCTATACGAGTAGGGGAAGACCAAAGGAACGATGGATGGACTGTGTGAAAGATGAAAAATGGCTAGAAAGGGGGTGGAAACTGAGATGACGTCTAATAGAGAAGTATGGAAGAAAGAGACATGTTGCGCCGACCCTAAATAAATTGGGATAAGGGCAGGAGAATGATGATGATTCAGGTAAGAACAGTAAGGGAAATTAGGACACACTACGTCAAATAGTGTTCCGTGTGGTGCCGCAGGTAAAGAATAGCACCATCCTACTTCTTCCCGTGGGTGTCGTAAAAGGCGACTAAGGGACTTACTAGAGAAGTAGCGATTATGTCATCCTCCCTTCTTTGGGGAGGCCTTTGTCCAGCAGTGGACGTCTTTCGGCTGAAATGATGAATGATGATGACGTCAAATAGCCGTATCATAGCCATTTTATACAACTGTCAAAGAATGACAGTAGTTGTGATTTGAATATACAGCATGTATCAAAAAGATATGGTCATATGTAACTTACATATGACCATATCTTTTTGGGTGAGATAAGGCTGTGGTACAGACCATCAAACTGAACAAATTTGTCTATGGGACCAACATCGTAATCGCGAAAAAATAATCAGTTGTCGCATATATTTGGGTCGAATTGGTATTAGAAGTTTTTATGGGCAGTTGATATTTTTTTTTTAGATTTTACTACACCTTTTAATACTTCATCATCTACCTAGCCTTTACCCAACTATGTTGGGGTTGGCTTCCAGTCTAACCGGATGCAGCTGAATACCAGTATTTTACATGAAGCGACTGCCTATCTGACCTCCACAACCCAGTTACTGGGTAACACGATATCCCTTGGTAAGACTGGTTGCTAGACTTTCGGGCTTCTGACGACCCGTAACAACTGTAAAAGATCTACAAATCACAGCCGGGACCAACGGCTTAACGTGCTTTCCGAAGCACGGAAGAATCTTGGTATGAAAAGATGGTCACCCATCCACGGACCAACCGCGGCAAGCGTAGCTTATTCTGATCGATCGACCCATGCGGCAGTTATTATTTAGCCACAAGCTCCTCATCATCATTTATTTATCCTCCCATTGGACCGCCATACAGCAATTATACCAACGGAGCAAAACAATACTTCATATGCTGCTGTCCATCCATACATCGAACGGGCGCAATGGATCACGCACACTCACGCAGTGCTAAGATACATCTCCATATTTCCATTACTCCATCAATATTGCGCATACTCTTTGCCATTTTTTGATTCAAAGATTGTTTTAAATTAATACAATTAAAAGCTGAACATTTTGATGTGTCATCTTGCCTGATAGATGACAGAGATAAATACATGCTACATACCTACAGGCCATTAAAGTTGGCAGACAATTTGCTAAACAATTAATTTCACTTCACTAACCTTTGTTTTTAATCATACTGTTTGTTCCAGGTCTACCAAACAATCAGTTGCCAATAGTGCCAACGGAAGCATTAACCCGATTACGGAACTTGGATCGCTTGGATTTGTCTAACAATAAAATTCATACTTTAGACTCTAATTCATTTAAGGTAAGTCGAAACTTTCATTCAATTGTTGCTAATTCGATTCGTTTCGTTTAAACTGAAGAATCGAAGATCAGGATATTAAGGCTGTCAGATACAGCTTTGTGTTGAAGTAAATTCTATAAATTGTGCATTAGAAGTTAGCAAAAGTGTTTTAAAATAAAAATAAACTGGCCAAGTGCGAGTCGGACTCGCGCACGAAGTGTTCCGTACCGTTATCTATAAAAATAGCAAAAAAAACACGTTTGTTGTATGGGAGCCCCCATTAAATATCTGTTTTATTTTAATTTAATTATTTATTTTTAAAGTGAATATTATATAATTAAATATTCTGTAAATATTTCAAGCGTCTACCTGTTGCCGTTATCAATATCGAGCAAAAACGGGCAAAAAAATCACGTTTGTTTTATGGGAGCCCCCTTAAAAAAAAAAAAACTATTTTTTAGAATTTGTTGTATAGCGGCAACAGAAATACATCATCTGTGAAAATTTCAACTGTCTAACTATCACGGTTCATGAGATACAGCCTGGTAATAGACGGACTGACAGACAGACAGACGGCGGAGCCTTAGTAATAGGGTTCCCGTTTTACCCTTTGGGTACGGAACCCTAAAAAACAAATTAGGTATTGTTTCTCCAATGGGTGTAGAAATTAGGTGTAATAGCTATTGTTTGTGACCTGCATAGCTGTTGACAACCATTCGACAGGCGTCTAAATCGAAAATGACGCATTTTCGGTTACCTGATTTGCCTACTGCAAATAGCTGTTGGATGAAAATCGGACGACTATTTGGTTTAAACCGTAAATCATTTCTGGTTTCGGATTCGTGAACATCGTTTAGAAGTACTCCTTCAATAACATGGATTGATGTTCGATTCGGCACTTAATTGACAGCTCTCTCGTCACGTGGTTTTTTTGTTTACCTGTATTTAACTGCCTAAACCAACGGAGTATACTTAGTAAGTTTACCACACAAGAAAAATAATATCAGATTTAACCCAACAATTTTATCATTTCACAGGGTATCACAAATCTGACATACTTGGACATAAGCGACAACCAACTGACGGATATATCGGAAGGAGCATTCCTATCTTTGATAAAGCTAAGTGTTCTGAGGCTACGAGGAAATCTACTGAAAGTACCAGCTTTGGCATCTTTGAAGGTAAGATTATTGAATTCTTCTTTTCCTCTCGTATTTGCTCGAACTATGGGTATGTTAATGGTATGGTATAATTTGACCTTGTATGCTCATGAGGTCAGATAGGCAGTCGCTCCATGTAAAATACTGGTATTCAGCTGCATCCGGCTAGATTTGAAGACCTCCTCCACATAAACTTTACTGTGCTAAATTTCATACCCCATCTGCGTAATTTTCGTTAAAAGGGGTACAAAGTTTTCACTTTATGTAATAATATTGATGATGAGTGTTAAACAAACAAATTAAGGCAAAAAAGTCTAGGACACAGATTACTCCCTCGTCTATGAACATTGATTAGCTAAATGTAACTGAAAGTGATTTTCAAGTTATTTTGCTAGAAATGTCTAGAAATCCAATTATTATTATCATTTATTTCGGGCCTCACCTATATTGTTAGTAACATACATACAAAAACTCACGCCTTCTTCCCATGGGGGTAGGCAGAAACTATAGAACGCCTCCTGCTACGCTCCTTACATATTCCATTTGCTTCGCCTACGTTCATACATCTGGTCATACACGCACGCCGATTGCGAGTACTACGCACCTGACCTTGTTAGTAACAATGATCTTAAAAACTAGTGTTAGTAGAAAATACAAGTTTTATTCAGTGTGGAGTTTCATCCAATGTCGCAGCATTGGAGACTCCCATCTATCTGCGAATAAACTCAAGATAGTGTTGGTACTGCCGCGGAGACGAGCAAGCAGAGAAGCGCTTCTTTTACGTATGATGGCCGCAAAACCATCTTTATACGTTTCCGCAAACATCCTTGACGCGCTACATCGCCATGGCAGCCCCAACAGTATCCTGAGTGCGTTATTTTACTGGACACGCAGATCGCTATATGCACGCAAACTATAACTAGTCCACAGGCTGCACGTGAAAAAAGACGAGCAAAATGATTTAAACAAAGTAATCTTGACCGCCTCTGTACATCGTGCAAACCTGCGGGCCAGCATGTTGCAGCCTACCGACAGCGATCTACGTTCATGTCAATGTCCTTGTTATTTTTCAACTCATCGGTAACCCAATGACCCAAGAACTTAAAATTAGTCACCCTATTTAAAGGTGCTCCGCAGAGCGATATCTCTGATATAGTTGGGTAACCTATAATAGCATCTGCTTTAAAAGCCACTCGAGTCCTTGAGCTACTCGAGTCACCAGGACTCGAGTATAATCAATTCAAATTTGAGTAAAATCAATGAGATTATTAATAAAATAAACAAATGAAAATCAAAAAGCAAGGAATATTGTTATGTTAAAATATATAATTACGGAATAACGTAAATCGAGAATATTATTATTTGGAGCTTGTCTACAACTCCAATTATTATTCTTAATAAGAAATATTGTAGAAAAAACAAAGACATTGGTATTCTTGTAACAAGTATTATTTGGAATGTTTATGTTTGTGGCGTTAATGAATTTAGAATATTCGATGATTTATTTGATTAAATCTCAACATTTTTATTATTAAAAGAAAATAATAATTATTAATGCCTGTAAAAGTAAACCTGATAAATGGAATGAAATTATTGATTAAAAGGGTTTTCTGCTAATATGACATTTGGAATTTATTCGAAGCTTCAGAATATTTCTTTAATACAATAAATAATTAATATTTTCACACTAAAGTAATAAATTACCGATACAATAGCAATATATTGAGTTAGAAAAGTAATTATGACTAAGACTAATCGCCAAAATGTATTACGAAAGTGCTGAATATCTTTTTTATTAACTTGCTCACACGAATATGATTGTATAGTCACAAAATAAAAAGGTACAGAAGACCAGGTCCATACAACGAGCTAAAAGAGGCGCACGCACATGTACGTTCGGAGATCTCAGTCTATCTCGTGCGATCGCGACACACGAGTGCTTTTGCACTCGTTGTACGTGAAGCGTGTCTTTGTGTGCGTGCGCTTTCGCTCGTAGCTTAGAGTCGGCCTTCTGCAAGCATCTATTTTGTGGTATGATTTATTGGCACCCAACATGGGCCACGCATGAAACTGATAATCATAATTGAATTAGTTTTCTAATACCTTCTAATAAATCTCTTATTACCAATCGACTATAATTTTCTTACTTCAGCCCTTGTTATTACGAAAAATGATGAAGTCACTCATTTCGTATTTAGTGATCTCTAGAGAGTCTATTTCGTTACTTTCGGTGATTTAACTATTTTAAATGAAGGTATTTCACATGGAAGTGTTAGAATTGAAAACTTTAAACATTTCCGTAATTTCCATTTTTCGTACTCACTTTCTTCTAAACGTTTCTAAAAAAAAATCAGCTGTTCCCTACATTTATGTTTTCATATCTCGTCAAAATGTGGGGAACAGCTGATTTTTTTTCGCGATTTCTGGTTTGGTCCCAAAGTAAAAGTTGGTTCCTAAGGTTCAGACATCTTATTGGAGTAACAATCAAACAATTTTTTTTCTAGGAAGCCCACATGTTAACGGATCTGGACCTATCCGGCAATGCACTAGAAGGTCCTCTGGGTCCCACTACAGTGCCATCACTGACCTGTCTTACTACGATTCAGCTGTCTGATAATACGTTTGCCAGTATACGACGCGGAGCTTTGTCAGGTGAGATCATTATTATGTTAATATGGGTCATATATTCTAAGTAGGGTTAAGCTTGGATGGATAGATGATTTTATAAAATTATAGGATTATATTAATATGGGTAAGGTAATCTTGTACGCTAGAGCACCGATTGATTGTGGTGACCTCAGCAAAACTACAGGAAAAGCAAGGAAGAGACTCATGAAGCTCTCACGAAGAATCACATACCCAGCTGTGGGCATAAACTGGTTAACGAAAAAGTAGCTCAAACTTTTAACTATTTGGTATTTTGAGGATCACCACAAAATATCAAATTGCTAAAAGCAACAAGAAGACGTTTTCTTATCAATCACACTAATATTATAAAGCGAAAGTTTGTGAGTGTGTGTGTGTGTGTGTGTGTATGTTTGTTACTTCTTCACGCTTAAAAGGCTGGACCAATTTTAATAAAATTGTATGGAGGTAGCTGACACCCTGGATTGAGACATAGGCTACTTTTTATCCCGATATTTCCACGGGATCGAGACTTACGCGGGTGAAACCGCGGGGCGCAGCTAGTGAATAATAAAACGTCTTCTTGTTACCGAAAAACCGGCTTGAATGAGTGAGAGGACATCCGAAACGCTTGATTCGAATGATTGCAATCAATCGAAATAAAGCTTCTCCCACATAGGCACGACTTGTCATGAAGATTTCACCTCAACAAGAATTTTCTTGTTTTTCACAGCATCTTTTATATTTTTCTGAATTCTGTTCTCAAAGGAATTCGGTTGCCATATTTTAACGTTCTTTGCTTCATTCGGTACAAGATATCTGTCAAAGTTTGAGTACTGAATGTAGACGACCGATGTATGCATACATCAACGGTGAATTGTGTCAAACGTCATAAATTCCAGAGATCATTCTTAAGTAATATTTCAAGCTCTAGCAGTATATCTACGACTTTTAGGGTTCTGTAGTTAACAAGGAACCCATATAATTTCGCTATGTCCATCTGTCTGTTTGTCCGCGGCTTAGCTCAGAGACTCTTAGTGCTAGAAAGCTGTACATTTACATGGGTATACCTACATATTAATCACGCCGACAAACTGTGGGGTACCTGCCTTGTACGTAAAATGGGGATGATATTTATTTTTCTCGCCTATCCCATGGTTTTAGGTATCGTTGGATAGGCCGTCCAAAAACATTATGGGTCTGTGATAACCATTACGCACTTGGCCGGTTCCTTTTATCTTTATAGTACGGTGGGCAACCACAAGCAATAAGTTCTGGGACTATACTCCATTTGAAATAAGATTAGACATTTAAATAAACTTTATTTACAGAGCGTTCAACCGATTTTAACTTCTAATGCGTTGATGGCATGACAAATGGTAAAAACTGGGTTATCCCAGTTTTTGCTTTTTATGCCATCCTTATGCCTCCGGAATAGAAGTTAAAATCGGTTGAACGGACTGTAAAAAAATCTATTTAAATTTATAATCTTATTTCAAATGAAGTATAGGTAAATTTAAAATTTGTTCAGCCATTAACAATTTTTATACGTTTTAATTGTAACACACCTTTAAGGCGTATGGCTAATAAACCTGCGGAGTAAATTGAGTAACACAGTTACAATGATAGTGCCTTTAATTTTGACAACATCCATTGAGTCATTGACGTTGTCAAGCACATAAATTTTTAAACATTATGAACCAATGGATATCGTATTACCCAGTTACTGGGTTGTGGAGGTCAGATAGGCAGTCGTTCCATGTAAAATACTGGTATTCAGCTGCATCCGGTTAGACTAGAAGCTGACCTCAACATAGTTGGGAAAAGGCTAGTTAGATTAATTGTTTTTACAAAGCAATAGCAGGATTATCAATTACCTTTAAACATAATAAAAACTTTAATTCGGGTGGCATAGACCCATAGAAACCTTAACCAAGTGCATTTAAACCACCTTTTCACGACGTCATTACGTCAGCGCTAGCTGTCGCTGAAAACCAGCGCTGGGGCTCTGTCTTGCATAGGATCGCAGCATAATGCTGAGCGATAGCCGTTTTGCGTGGATGTGACACATGTTTCTCCCAACCTTTTCTTATTTTTGTGTTTATGTTTTTTTTTGCGTCACGTTTACCGCAAATAAATGTATTTTATTTTTTTCTTTCTTTTATTTCACCTTAAAATCCTTCGGATTGCGATTGAAATTGTGCTACGCAGTTAGGGTGCAGGATCTTGAAAGTGTGAAGAGTGTTTTTATAGCTTCAACAAAAGTTTTTTTATAGCTTCATAGTGAATGTAACCATTATTATATCTACTGAAGAAACCTCATCCACCAAACACCCCGTTACATAGTATCTTCTAAAATATTTACTCCCCAACACAAAACCCCGCTCTCCAGCCAGAATCCTATAAATTAACAAGGTGCTTGTTCGCAGGTCTCACGAACTTAACTCATTTGAACTTGCACAACAATCAGATAGATGTTCTGGAGGACTACGCGTTTAAGCACATCGCTAACTTGACGCATCTGGACCTGTCTCATAATGAGATTGTTGCTGTATCAGGTAATATAATTATAGCCATAAGAGGAACTATTGGCGTGTGGCCAAAATCTGTACTATTGCCGCCATCATGTTTTTTAACCTTCCAAAAGGTTATAATATGTTCGTCTGTATTCTCAAACCAAATAAAAAAGGTAGACGGAGCGCACGGCAACAATAGCGTTCAAATAAGTGAAGCCTCGTTTTCAAGGTTATGATGTCCAGCGCGTTCGGTGTCGCGCGTTGCTCTGGAACACGGTCGGCTTCCTATTTCAAATTTGGCTTCCTTTACCCTGATTCACTTTGAGAGCGCCGCGCTCCATCTACCTTTTTTATTTGGTCTGAGTCTGTATTATGTTTATTTTTTTTCTATATAATAATATGTTTATAGATATTTTCTTCAATATTGTGGACCGATTTTGTTTTTTTTTTTTTAATTTGGCAGAGGAAGCTTGCGCGGTGGTCTCATATAAATTGTATTAACTTTGCTTACGACATTTTTGAATTAGCTTCAATAATACGCATTTTTCCCACTTAGTTTAAGTGGATGATGTTATAATTTATATAATGCAGTTCAGGAGCGCACGTCATGTGACTTTTATGTCATTGTAATAACGTATAAATTGGAATGATTGACGCGCGTTCGGGAAATGCAATAATTAGATTGATAGATTTGGAATTCATAAAATATTTTTTAGAAAACGAAGGTATATAGGCTGTTCTTTTTAGAGGTATACAAATAGAAAATTGTTTATTCGATATTTTTGTTTAAATATGAATTCGGGCATATGCGCGCCACAGAAAGTTCGAATTAAGCGCAATCGTAAAGTCCAATTTTCGACAACTTTATCGAGCAACTAGGGCCATATATCAGCAATAACATGGCGAATGTTAACTTCCAAATGGTCCAACATCAGTTTTTCGGCATAGACACTTGACTTCACATATTTCCTAAGAAAGTATTCTAAAGGTGCGAGATCACACGATTGTGGAGGCCACAGCTCCAATTGCTGTGCACGGTGACGAATCGACTCGTTAGGGTTCTCCTGAACACTACGCTCCACAGCAACAATAACTTCTTCTGTGGGCAGTGTTTGTCGTCTATGTGGATGCGTACTATCCACTAGAGTGTGCGTGATGTGAAAACGATCCACGGTGTTCAGAATAACTTGCTGGGATGGATGATTATGTCGACCGTAAAATGTATGGATAAGTTTGGCGAACCGAACCAATGATTTCCAAAATAAATTTGCACAATTTGCAAGCGTTGTTCTGGCATGAGTCTATTCATGGTGAAATAGCAAAACGTACTGACCGCTAATCAACTGTTAGCTGTCAAATTGACAGTCTGTAGAAACAATGTTACCAGTTTAGAAACCAAACCCAAAAAAAACATCCATTATAATTAAAGGTAGAAATATAATTAAAAACTTTAGTGAAAATTATACTGAAATTAATGATGTAATCATTTATGAAGTCAACAATATAATAATATATTAAAAAGCTTTAAAATCTTTTCAAAAACGTGTAAACGTGGCGTATCGTATGTAACCTGTAAATAATTGCAAATGTTAAACCAAAAAAGATGAAAGAAAAAAAACATAAACCTCCTTCTGACGCTTTCGAATACAGAAATCTATTTGGGGTTAGAATTTAAGAACCACGAGCTGTAAATTAAGCATGAGATGTAGGTCATGGAAGAAGTTGATCAATGAGCACAATGGAAACCTGCATGATACTATATCGATCAAAGCCAGATTTATTTGTCTGTCTATGTAAATTACCTACTTATTCCGACCTGATATTTGTGAGTGTTTTTTTTATTGCTGTTACCTATTTTCACTTTTGTCAGAAGCCCGAAAGTCTGACAACCAGTCTTACCAAGCGATAACGTGTTCACACAACCCAGTTACTGGGTTGTGTGGAGGTGAAATAGGCAGTTGCTCCATGTAAAATACTGGTATTTAGCTGCACCAGGTTAGACTAGAAGCCGACCCTTACATATTGAGAAAAGGCTAGGCAGATGATGATGACCTATTTTCAGTTGTAGTGTTTACACATTATATAAAATATAAAATTTTATAAACTTCAAAATTTCCTATTTATACATAAATCCAAGTCCAAATTATTAGTATTATCCTGTTTCCCCTCGATTAGTTTAGCCTAACAGAGATAATGTCCATTTAAAGCTTTTAGTCAATTCCTTGACGTTTTAATTTCCGGCAAAAAAATCTCGAGTGGCGCCTGGGACCGACGGAAATAAGGCGGAAAGGTATTTTTTCAACATTTACATAAGATTCGGAGGCAGCCATTGAAAAAGAAAATCAAAAATAACATTTTGTGAGACTGTTTTAGAAAGGTTTTATGAAATTCTGACATCACAAAAATAAGTATTTAATAGCAAAGTAGATTAGGTTTTTTTTAGAATTTTGTAATGTCAAAAGATTATAAGGTTTCTCTATGTTTAGTCAAACAATAATATTCTACTATTTTTGCGAACGATAGAGGTTCAAATAAAAGAATGACCTAATTTATATTCTGTGTCTGAAATAACAAAGGATTTGCACGATTATAATAATATTATTATTCTTTGCTACCAAAAATCGTAGGTAAAAAAATTGAAATTCCACTTATGTTAACGAACTGTGGATGACAAGCCAGAATCTACGGTTGTGAAATTAATTAATTATATTTAATACTTAATCGTATCAAATTAAATATTAATAATTTGATATAAATGTGGGAGTCCAAGCAAATAGGGTCCAGTAGTGGGGCATTGAGATCAGACTAGATTCGGTATATAGAATAGTCAATTGATGATAAGGATTAAAAAAATATTCTAAAACTGGCACATTTTTTTATCACACATTTAAAGATGAAACCATGAAAAAGCTTGATTTGAGAAAAACTATATGAACTTGTAGATAATTGAGCATGAATTAATAATCAATTAAAATCGCGAAATGCAATTTTTTCACCCAACTTTACAAAACTCCGTATATCTCGGAAACGAAATGCCGAGAACTAGATCGTTTTTGCTTGGACGCCCACATATCTATATTAATATATTATAATCATTATTAATAATGTAAATTGATATGACACTGTTTGAAAAATGTCACGAGAAAATATATCAGTGTATATGCCTACAACTTTTTGATTTGTTCGCCATTATCTTTAGCAAAACATATAATTATATCTAGGTCAATAATAAAACTTCAATAAAATTAATCCTCTATATTAAGAGTATCAAACTGTCATCATGTATATGAAAGAAATTATCTTTTATCTTAGTAGACGAGAAGACTGAATCTACTGTAGAGTTTGTTGCGCCACTTCTTCTTCCCAGCTAAAGCACTAGGAAGTGATGAAGGGCGGGTGTTTTTGGGGACTGTCTTATGTAATTTTGACGTTCGAAAAGTGCCGATTATTTGAATAAATTACTAAGATTTGTTTCATTTTTTTTGGTATACTATTGGTACACCTCTGCCTAACCCTAGGGAGATTACAGGCGTGATGTTATGTTATGTGTGTGTGTGTTGATTTTTGATTTTGAATATAAGGTTATGAAATATTTTAATGTTATCAATATTAATTCCTTTGACACTGCTGCAATTAACTAGTCTTAAGATTAATAGAAAGAACAGTCGTGGAAACATCCCTGAGTGTATAAATTTCATATTTCTGTCTGCACTGATTCAATTATCTTTATCAACATCCACAGGTGCATCTCTCGCCCAGCTAACAAGCTTAGTCCACCTGGATCTTTCACACAATTTCCTCCGATCCTTATCAGCTGAACCTCTGAAATCTCTCAGGCGACTGACCGAGCTCTTACTTCACGATAATGACATCTCGATGATAGATGACGGCGCGTTGGCACTGCACAAGGACCTCGGCCGATTCACCATTGAAGGTAATGGAGGCGCGATGATACGCACTTTAGGGGGATATATGGGCGGGGAAGATGTAAAGCGGGATGGCAAAATGTTGTGCATTTTTGAGGACTTATAAATATACCCGGATCAGGTGTCAGATTCTGTTGTCTTATCTTTTAATTAAATTAAAAGTACAAGAGCTTTAAAAAAAATGCTGCAACAATAATCTGATGTTTCCAAGATTTTGGCTGTGTATCTCAGTCCCTGAAACACTGTCCAGTTTTCTTCTAACATGTTTTTTGTATGTAACAACATTTACTAAATTACTCTCTCTCTCTCTCTCTTTTACTATTTACTTAATACTGAAACTTTAAAGAGACAACTAAAACTTAAATTCTCTATCAAATATTTCAAATATTTGGTTGGACTTTTCATCAAATAAAATTCAGTTATCTTAAAGCTGGCCCAACTTCTTTATCCGTGTGTATCATACAGATATTTGTCGATACTCAACATTTCAGTGAGGTGACGTCGGAGCCTCTTTGTTCACCCATCGATATTCACTTGTTATATTGTTGCGTGACTCGTTAACTATTTCTGCCTTTGTAGCTCTCTTTATGGCCTTTTTTTTGTAAAGAATAATCCTGGCCGCTGACACTTTTGTTGATATACCTTCATTTTTCTCGCGCGTTTTTTGGCGTAGACGTGGAAGGGAATAGAAAGGCCACAATGGTGATATGAATACATTATCTTGGAAAAATTTGTATAGAAAATTCGCACTTATTATTAGAATTTTGACGCTCATGATGTTATATATTCCGAGTGAATACTAAAAGTATTATAACGACTTTCTCATACAATTATCAAAAACAAAAGCCAGCGTAATACCTGTTTCCATTTAACTCCCTATCAGAAAATAACAAAAAGTTAAATTGCATGGAATCAAATAAGCAATTACTCATACTTTAAACTTCCTCTGTAAACTTCACCCACATTTATTCGGGGTCGTAAAGATAAATTCTGCTCTCTTTTACAGATAATCCTCTTAATTGCGATTGCCTAATGGCCGGATTCGCAAGGTGGTTAAGGGAGGCAAAAAACCTGCCCCAAACTGATAAATCTGTTGCCGTGTGTGCTACGCCACCACATTTGGAAGGTGCCCTGCTATCTAGATTATCCAAAAACAAACTTTGCGATGATTTCGAACATACAGACTTGAAACAAAAAGATACTAACTACGAATTCAACAAGGTGTTAGCGAATTCGATTGTGAACGATTATAAGATAAATATTGATGATAACGGGGGAGAAGTGTATGTTGATAAGCAAGAAGGGATGGATGATGATTTATATGATGAAGAGTTGGAGGTTCCTGCTGAAGAAGATTTGCCTATTTCTGAAGCTAAGGTAAGGGTAACTTTGATTACTTAATTTTTCGACAAACGTGGTAATATTTAGCTTCAACGTGCACTAAAACAGTATGGTATTGTTAAAAATCGTATGCATAAAAGTGTCTTAGATTATGAATCTGATTCAGAACACATAAAACCACTCAGATTTAATAAAGAAACACCTGATATTGAATCTAATATATTTTATACCTGTAACATCCGTTTTAAGCAAGTTTTATTGGAATTCTCACACTCTTATCTCGATGAATCACTTGACTCTCTATACTCGATAGGTAGAATATAATGTATATCCGTTGAATGGTGCGTAGGATTTAAGCTTACGAGTTAGTCGTCAATTCGTTTTTTTTTTCTATATCTTGATTATGCTAGCATCCGAACTAGGTAGTCACGCCAAATTCTATTGTTTGCATAAATTATGTGCGATTTAGAATTATCACTAGATTTTTTTGAAACCCATGATTCATGCCTTTGTTATAATAGTCATAAGTTTGTGTATATATTCATCATTCTTAATTCTTCACATGTGGATGATAAACTGAGGTTGAAGATTTTTTTAAATATGTTTTCCGTCTGGTCTAGGCCTTGTGAAATATAAAATTATGCAGCTGCAATAACAACAAGAATCGTATCCACGCCCCATTTATGTTCTTCATTTCTTTCATCAGGTCCGTCTAATAGATGCTTGGCATGATGACGAAGAAGTCCATTTATCCTGGGCAGTAGACCCTCCCTCAACCCACCGCTATAGATGCACTGGAGTGACTGCGTCTAGGTCTGAAGGTCTACCGAAACATGTGGCTTGTCATAGGGCAGCACCGGCTAATGTGGTGCTGAGAGGACTGAAGATTGATGCTGTTGATCAGTATACGTAAGTATTGTAGTCTATGCTTGTATGAATTGTTACCTAGTAGATTATTTATAACGTTTTTGGAGTTTTGCAACTGTTAAAATAATGAAGTATTCATAAAATCAGCTTGTATAGCATAATCAGCATACAACGTACCCACTGCTGGGACACAGGCTTCTTCTTTGTGAGAATTCTTCGTCTTACTTCTTCTTGACAAAATATTTTGTGTTTTTATGAAGGAGTCTGAGCTGTTACTGTACAAAAAATAAATATTTATTGTACTCGTGTAACGTCAAAAACATAAGTATCTTAACATTTAATTGTAGCTTATACTCCATTGTTTTATGTTATTACCAAATAAAATTTATTTTCAAATTTCATTTTACGATAGTTTCCTCTTTCATTAAAATTAATTAGTTAACCTTTATCATTTATTCTTAAACTACTCTTCGTAGATGTAACTGCTTGATCACAATTTTTTTGTTAGATGTAATAACAATATAATATTTTTTAATCAGTATAAAGAGCCTAAAATACAGGTTCTCTAAACCTCAACGAATTATTACGTCGCTTAATTGAAGAGTACAACTATGACGTAGCATGACAACTGAAGTGACATGTATAACCTGTTTAGTCGGTTATGACCTCAGAACAATGAAAATCACCTATGACAGCCCTCTCGTCACTTGGTTTTTTTTGGTTTTACTTTAGTTAAAAACATACACCCACGAGTATAGTCTGGTTATAGTCACTAGTAGCTATCTCTTAGAAACAAGACTAAATCAGGCTAAAATATATGCGAAAATTGAAACTTTGGTCCAAATAGAATACCAGGAAGTAAACCCTCACCAAATAAGCAAACCAAAACTCTAAGTAATTACAAACGTACTAATTACATCAACATTGAACAAGTTATAACCGCAAAGATAAATTAAAGAGTTAGAGTAAACATTTAACCGTACCAAAGTTAATAGGAGTCGGCCTTGACAGAATAATAGAAAATTAATTTAGTAGGAACTGGGTAATCCACTCAGCTGCTTTAGGATGATATTAAATGTTATTCCAATTCCTCAGTTCCTCCATCAGAATATATTAAATGTGAAATAGTATGTTGGTCTTATTTACCTATTTAAGTAATTAATGTACGTTTACAAGTCTCGGGAAATGTAATATTAATATTCGGTACGCCACGGTAATGAGCGATTATTTTTAGAAGCTATTTATTTAACGTTTACAGTACGTACTCAGTGAAAATAAGACGGAACAAACATGACCTCTTAGTGAAGATATCCTTTAAAGCATGGGTAGTTTTACAAAACACACTATGATGATCACGTTGTTAATTTTGATTGCAGAAACTAACTACGGTCAAAATGGAACATGCTTAATTTAACAATAAGTTCAAGCCATAATTTATAGTATTTATTTTTGTTGAGGCAGCTATTAAACTAAATTATATCAAAGTAGATTATAATCGATGGAACACGTCCATTTATTTAGGGAATTACAAAGATTTTAGAATCACTCTTTATTGGTTGAAATTCTTCTCACTGAACATAAAAGCTCGTTACTGTACGTGGATATAATACGGAGTGTTGTTGACATTATATACGGCGATTTCGGCGATCGCTGAGCTGTTTACGCCTGACCAAAATATAGGAACGTGGTGCGAAAAGAAGTATTTTTGATACGACAAATTTATCAGGCGCTTTCTAAAATTGTGATGTTTGACAAAATTACAGAGGACAAAATCATCTTCGACATAATTGTTGTTTTGTACCCTCTTTTGCTATATTAATTTTTCTGTCAACCAAATCATTTTAAACTTTATTTATTTTTTGGCTCAATTTAGCGCTGATGGGCCTTGTGTAGATGTCAACTAAACGGCTTAGATCTAGTACAGTCCGCGAGGCCTTTTTTGTTTTTTTTTTTTTTTGTTTTTTTTTTTTTTTGGGTGGGAAATTATCAAATAACTTCTCCCGCTCTGGGTGGAGCGGGAGGGAGTGTCAGACTTTTACTGACTAAAACCCACCGTGTTCCTTCAGATGCCTGTGTGCCAGGGCCACGATATCCCTTTCGGACAGGCTCGTAACCCTGGGACTAAGCTGAGCTTTGCATTTGTATGAGTGATTACCAAAAATAGAGTATAAACCGATAAAAAACCGGTTTAAACTAAGCAAAGGACGTGTGGCGTTCTAGGCCGACGTCATATCTACACTATCTATGTGCACTCACACAAATGCAAAGCTCAGCTTCTAAGGCCTCGCGGACTGTACTGAATTTTCGAGTTACTTAAATTGATTGTTTTTTTTTTTCCCCCAGATTCTGCATAGCCCTAGAAGAGATGGACGGTGCTGATGCTCCACTCTCCTTAATACTGGGTTGTGGAGCTCCAATGCAAGTTAGACAACGAGCCACCTTTGCTACTGTAGTGCCAATAGTGGTGACACGAGCCCCAGAAAGTAATTCTTTGAGGTGAGATTGTTTTTATAATACTTACCTATTTTGGATCAAGAGACGAATGGTTATTCTCTTCTCTTTTTTCTTTTTGTCTTTATTCATTCAAGTGTTACATTATTATTTCAGAGTCTCAGAAGTTCGATCAAACGTAACTGGCGATGGTGTGCTAACAGTCCTCATCTCAGTCTTCGGGCTTCCACAGAGACCACAGTATGTACTACCTCGCTCCCAAAGACTGTCCAATGACGTCAGACCAATCAACAACTGTTACATCGTCCTCGCTGTATTATCTCGAGGCTCTCTAGTAGCCCAGAAAGATACACCGTGCCAATCGACGTTAGAGATATCCATGGAAGGCTTTGTAAGAGGACCTTACGAAGTCTGTGCAGCAATTTCGAATTATAAGGTCGATGAAAGACGAACAATTTGTGTTGTCCCACAGCTAATAGAGTCTCTCGGTACTTTAGAAATGAAGGCAGGTTTCAAGGGTTTAAATACGGCGTTGATCGGCGTGGCTCTTGGTTTGATGGTGATAGTAATTGGCTTGGTGTGGTTTGTAAGGAAAATGCTAAAGAAACCAGCGGAGTTTGAGCCACACAGGTGCTTTAGGCAAGAACCAGTGCAGGAAGAGAATCCAAGGGCCAGTTATGTGATGTTGACCGCAACTTCGAAGGTATGAATGAACTTGAAAGAGTTCGTTTTCCTAGTCGTGAAAATTATTTTAATATATTTTATTATTAAAGTATTAAATTCGAAATGTATTTAGATGTTGTGAAAATATGTTATTGTTTGTTTTATAATATCGGAATTTCCAAATGGCTGACAAATTTGGACTCTATAAATTATTTAACAGATACGCTTAAGATTTATTTTTTAATTTCTTTTCTGTTATATTTGTTAAGTTAACAGTCGTTGTAACAGTGTGCACTATTCCATTTTCAAAACCTTTGTTTCTTTTTTATGAGATGTCTTATTTGAAACCTAGGTTTTAGATATTTATGTCCAAATTACTTTGATCATTGCCTATATTTAGGTCCAAATATAGACCCAATTTTTTATGTATTTGGAACAAAGTAAACAAAGTTAAAATATTCAACTACTACGCCATTTATATCAAATATTAGAAATGTGGATATTAATTACATTTGTGTAGACATGATATCTCAGAGATGAAAGTACAATAAAGTAGACGGGAATAAAGTTATTTTAGTAGATAAGTATAAATAGTACTGTGTAACAGTAATAACTGAGTCTAAATAATGTTTAAAATCACCTCTTGCTTGTGATAAGAACGTAAAATATCAGTGTGAGAGATTATAATTATAATTAGTTCTACTTAATAGTTAGTAGTTAAGTAAATAATATAAATGTTAAATGTATATTACTAATGATTCTCGTTGGTCTTGAAATTGACTGATTTTGAAGTCCAACTTCGGAGAAAGGGTGGTTAGGTTAAACTCAGGTGACATGTACCTTATTTCCGGCCTTTCCAATGACGGATATGTTCATGTAAATCGAAAGGTTTAGAAAATTAAATTATTTCGGTCAGGTAGAGAGAAAAATACATGAAGTGGTCTACGAGTACTTAATATTGATCTAAGGGTAAAATTACAAAAATAATAATCAAATAGGTAACGATTTTATCCCTTAAATATTGTCATTTTTTGTGGATTCACGCAAGGGTGACATTTTGACCCGTTGTGATCTTCAGTTGATTTGTTGTGAAGATTTATTTAGTCCGATTATTTGACTATTATTAAGATAAGATTTTTTCATGTTGATCTTCTGTAAACATTTGCGTTTGGCGATTGAAGCACTGTTATGATATTTCCTACTATTTACCCTTTCTCGAAGTTGAAGCTTATTAACTAATCTTTGACGAGCTTCTAATAAATTACTGAACTATTAAATATGTCTTCTGTGAAGACGTATTTCTCAAACATGATTTAGTTTAAAACTAATATATTAACACGAGGCTCATACATTTCGTTATTAAGTAAGATATAGTCAATGAGAAGTCTATATGTAATTTTAATTATCACGATATATTTTTTTCTCCTTAAATCTTTCAGATATAACTGAGAATTTAATAAAGCTATGAAAAGTAATTAACTGGTTCGATAATTGATTTTGAGAGCTGATTAATATTTTTGCCTCTTTACTATGGAAAAACGTAAAACCATACTAATATTTCCGTTAAAAGAAGCAGTCAAATATTTAATAGCTCATAACTTCTTTGTCTTGACAAATACCACAACCAATAACATAATTAATAACAGATTCTGTACCAAAATGCTGAAAATTTGGTACACGTAAAAGAAAACTGTGAGGTTCAGGAATTTTTGTGTCAGTATGTATAATTCAAAGATAATTATGTTACGAGAATAACTGGTTACTGCTATTCTAATTAAAACGAATTGATTGAAGACAATAGGCACCCTAGATTGCTTGTAGCTATTGGTGTTACTGTCCATTTTTCTCATAGTATAATAACAAGCAGTCAAAGCGGTTATATATTCCTTTCTTTCTTGATTCATTGCATAATTGAAATCCCATATTATTATGTCATTAATTTAAATAATGTTTATTTAAAACAGGATTTTTTTTCGAAACATGTTTATACTTAAGCTTACTTCTGTGTATTTACTCTATGGAAGATAACTTTAATATTATCAGTAATTAGAGATGGAGTACACATACAGCGTGCCACTTTAATGGCGACATTGGTTTCGCGTCTTCTTTAAATGAAGATATGTTAATTTCATTAAACGTTATTATTTATTGATTTATTAACAATTTTCTAAAATAGCATTTTGGAGCAATCCGTACTTAAAGAACTGTAGCGCAGAGGTCATTTGCCGGGGACACGGATCATGACATTGCATCAAAGAAATTAAAACAAATAACGTGCAAAGATTAGGCAAATTGAAGGAAATAAAGCTTCACTATTTAGTTTGTTTGAAAAATAAATTTTTCAATGTACGAATTATGTTATCACAACACATAACATCACGCCTGTAATCCCCGAAGGGTTAGGCAGAGGTGTACCTATAGTACACCCACATTTCGCCAGTTATGTTTAAGTCCCATGTAATAGGGGGCGAGCCTATTGCCATCAACCGGGCACAAATCCAGACTCCGGGCTGCCACTGAGAAATTCCTAATGGAAAATCCCAATAAATAATAAATAATTAATTATGTTATCCTAATATAGTTTTATGATTACTGGCCACTAAATTAATGTCGCCATTATAGCGGCACTTGTATACAGAAGTATAGTTGATAATGAGTTTTCTGAAAATAGCCTGGCTAACCTATCTGTTAAAAGAGAAGAATAGAGTCGTACACAATATATATATACAACATTATTTTTAGTATTATATGTGAAACCTGAATATAGTTTGTTCAGAATATGGAACTGAATGGATTTCAATAATTATTACACCATGTTATATTTTGTCCCAAAAATATTTTAAGTGTGATGGAAAATATTATCACCATTTAATTACGTAGTTACATTGCAGTCGCCGTACGGTTAGGTACCTACTGCCAAATTATTATCAATGAGCGCAAGGCGACCCTGGAGGCGCGGGGGCGCCGCGCCACTGTTTTTGTACGGACAACCCGGTAACATAACAACCTTATACCTTTGTGATTTTCATGATACAGTTTTGAAATTTTGTACATAGATTCTTTACATATTCGGGTTTTGCATATACTAAAACTAATATTGTTTAAATACATATATGATGACATATGATATTTGGCGACTAGCCGGAGGGCTTGGACAAGTGGCCATCGCTTTCGAAGCGTTTCATATGTCTACAATGACTTTCAATACAGTTTTGACTTCTACGTTATCATTATCGGTGATGAATGTCACTTCGTCTACGCCCTCGGGTGTCCTAATAGAAAGCGAAGAACGAGCGATACTTACAGTAGTCGCATATAATGTGTAACATCTTACATCTCATCTTGGTAATAAGCAACTGAGCAGCGATAGAAATTAAGCTTAAAATCTACAAACTAATTACTTAAATATTTATTTGAATAGTTATTGGTCTAACTAGTGGTCGCCCACTGGTCGGAATTCCCCCTCTACTTTCAATCTATATCTCTACTTACTAATTCCATGAGTACACTAATTCGATGCTATTATAAAGTACTTACTAATTCCATTAGATTATATAGATAAGTTTAATATGTTTGATGTAGGTATCTATGTATTTATTGTATATTCCCCACTTCAAAGGTTGTCTTTATAAAAGATCGCTTTTAGCGATAAGACCGCCCTATATAAAATTTCTACATTTATATCTGTAGTTTTTATGGTGTACATAATAGAGAGTATTCTATCTATCTATCCATTCTATTAAAAAAGTATATACATATTCCATGCTCAAGCTGTCACTTCCTGCTACACACTTCCGTCCCTTTTCACGAAATCACTACCACACAATGCGAGAAGGCCATCTCTTAAGTAAAATCTCTGGCAAAGCTATCGCGTACCCTTATTTGAATATTATTAATTAGTATAAGAATACACACATTAGCAATTTAGTTGTGCGACCGAATAGGTAGGTACTTACAGTCATCTCCCCAGATGATGAAAAGTCGCGCTGCTAAATGACCAATGATAAAAAAAATCTTCAGAATGTCATGTAATATCGTAGGAGCGTATATTGTTATTTGTAGTCACAATGGAAAGATATAAGAAATATAGTGTCTTTATCGTTAGAAATAAGAAATCATCATAATTCCAGCATAAAGACGTCCACTGATGAACATAGGCTTCCCCCAAGCATCGCCACATCGACCGGTTCCGTGATTCTCGCATCCAGCGCAAGATAATGCTAGCTTCAGATATGTTATGTTCAAGACCAGGAAGTCTAAATTAAATTTACACGCGAACTCCGCCCCTTGCTCCCCGCCACTCCGTTATGTGCTAAACGCTAACACATCAGTAATAAAGTTGAATATCGCGTGCCCTCTTTGATCAGTTCGTGCACGAAACTAAATAGCGTAAGTCTCAATTCTTATTTGGTTTATAACTAAAGTAATAGTTGATCTAGAGAAAAAAATTCTGGTGGGTTGATAATAAACGATATTTCTTGCTGTGAATATTTATTTTAGACATAAAAGCCGAACAATCTTGTTTTTTTTTTATAATTATCCTTAAATAAGGCATGAATTTCGAATAAAAAATGTATTTAGAGAAAATATTATAATTACGTAACTGTCTTCAACATGGAAAGAAAAAGAGCCAATAAATCATAAATTCAAGTTTCATTTTGCTTGTCTGTGTGACTATTTCAGAATATTCATGCAAATTAACATAAAAATAGGAAGCCTCCTCTGAAGTCCGTTCATTATCCTAGTACTGTTTGATTGCCCGATTGGAGCAGTAGTGTGTTAGCATATCGTGGTTTAGATACCCACAAGTAACAAATATTAATTTGCACTCCATAGCGTTTCTTAAATTCTACGTTGGGCGCGGGAACCCCCGTGAAATCTTAATGTATATTTTTAGCTGCGAAAATACTGTTTGTATATTCATTGCTATTGGTCGGTATATCTAGTCTTGAAATTAATAAAGTTAGAAAAACACTAGTTCTGGAGGATTATGAATCATTACTAAAAAACAGCATTTTTAGGAGGCCTAGTTTCAAATAGTGAAGTTCTACGAAATTCTCCATATCTGCACAGACAGTAAACATCGAGACTAGAAACGAATATCTGTGGGCCATACAAATATTTGCCTGGAACCGCGGATCGGCTCGACTATGCAATTTCAGTCGTCAAAGCAGTGCTTCCTGCCATTCAATGAGGCGGCAAGGTATGCATTCTCACAAAACATTGCCAATTTCCAACCAACCTGGCAAGAAGTACTGTTCCATACACAATACCCAATACTCAAGTTGTATCTGCATAGAATGCAGTGAAATTTGTGATCTAGTCCCTCGATTCCTCGTTGGATGAAGTGTAAACGAGATTAGCGCATTTGTTTATGCGATTGCCGACTAAAAGAGGGAGTTTAGTATCGTATGTCAACATCGTTAAGGCTTGTTTTTGTATGCGGTGATATTTCTTCTATCTTTCCATTATAAGTTTTTGAAATTCTATGACATGCGTTGTATGGTATTTGAGCTTTATTTGCATCGTAATTAACGTATCGCGTTCAGACCGCATATAAGTTAATGTTTTCAAAGAACTTTTTGTTCTGCTTTAATTAGTTTAAATTATGTAAATAAATAATTTATGTGATGCCATTTTCATTCTTGAATAAAATATTAACAAATGTGTGTGTTTTGATTGATGATTTTCCTTGTTAACTTTATCTTGCCTTGTTTACTTGTCAGCTAATTTCTATGCAATGTTTAATCGACAAAACTATGGAAGTTTGTTCAAGCTAATGACCTTATTAGTTTAAATTAAAGTTTGTTTTAGTCCGAGAACATAATTTTTTTTTAAACTACCGAAGCTAATATCTTTTGAGTTCAAAAGTTAACAAACTTTAGTATTTAGTCTCATTAATTTTATAATAGTTTTCCTTGAAATTGTGTAGTTAACACATCCTGTCCCAATACAACATTTTTTTTTTAAACGTTGCCCCACACTAGGAATTTCTCCTGTATCGCGGGTGCGTTTACAAACATTTAAACTCACATACACCCGTTATTTATAATGATGACCAAATTATTAATAAAAAGTTTTTTTAAGTGTAAACTTCTTTAGGTGCGTTGAGCAATTTTTGCTAGGGAAAAAACTTATAGGGTTCGCATCACCGACATGCTAACCGCGACATGCTAATGGGACGTGTTACGCCAGACTGGCGACGCGCAGTGACCTGTGCACATGTATCCGCATAATATTATCATAATTTCAGCCGAAAGACGTCCACTGCTGGACATCGGCCTCCCCCAATGGGGGGAACACGCATATACAGGGTGGAAAGGACATCGACGCGCATCCTGTTACCATGGATTCAGTACATCATTCTTGACCTGCCTGTGAAAATTTTTTTCGTCGGTTATTAAAAAAAAAATTGCTGTTCCATACATTTTGACCGAGTAGGTATTGATTGCACTTCTGTAGGAAATTTGCCGTTTTTTTTTAAATTACCGACGAGACATTTCAACGCACGGGGGTCAAGTATGATGTACTGAATCCATGGTAACAGGTTTCGCGTCGATGTCCCAGCCACCCTGTATATTTAAATGTTATTCCAAAGTTTTAAGTTTTCTTCTGTTGGTTTTTTATTTAAATTTAAAAATTGGTCATGGGGACTCATGACCAATTTTTTATATGTTTTTTTTATTGCTAATTTGGCCAGCTTTTGAACAGCTCTTGACCTCGATAACGCCTGATGGAAAGCGATGGATGAGGTCTATGGGTTTATGGAACGAGCGTGCCCAGAAGATGCTTGTTCACTCTTGCTTTGTGGAAGGCAACACAGATGCTGGCAGAGAGTTCCACGTAAGCGCTGAGTACGACTGAACGAGATATCAACCAAGTGCTAATGGTACCCTGCAGTACGTCTGGCAGTCCGGTAATAAAAGGGCGATGGTGAGATCAGGTCGTGGAGCTCCTGCGCACACTCTCCGAAGTGTGTCGGTCTTCTACAGTCTGTAGAAGACCGACAGGCATGCAACATTACGACGATGAGCCAAGCTGTGAAGCCTAGCCACCAACGTTTCGTCGCCTATACGACTATGTCGTCGTGGATTATAAGATAAATATTGTCGTACTCTGTTTTTAATATAGTTTTTAGGGTTCTGTACCTCAAAAGGAAAAAACGTAACCCTTATAGGATCACTCGTGTATCTGTCTGTCTGGCTGTCTGTCTGTGTCTCCGTCGGTCACAGTCGATCTGCTACTTATCTACAGGAACAATTAAGTTGAAATTTAGTAACGTAAATAAATGAGTTTTGAACATAGGGGTCACTTTTGGGGGGAAAATTAGAAAATTAATTAAAAAGTTTTGCGATCTCTACCGTACGACATATAAACTGAAAGGCTTATTGTAAGGATTTCAGATATATATTTTATACAATTTTAAAATATTTTTTTTTTATTATTTACGAAAATTTATGAAAATTTACCATTATCTCCGAAACTACTGAACTAAAATTTTGGAAAAAATAGTTCTTTACTTATAGATTACAGGAAAAACCTATGAGAAGTCTATGATCTTAAATTAACATGGTAAATCTCTCAATATTGTGCGTACAAACTTATATTTGCAGTTGGAATGTATGAGGGAACATGTTTTTCAACTACAATGTTAAGTTTGTTCTTAGGATAATTAATCCCCACTACGGAACCCTTCATTGTGCGTGGTCCGACACGCACTTGGCCGGTTTTTTTGTCAAATAGAGTAAAGTTCTATTGACTCGAACTCTCGATAAGATATTTTATTTTCGCTAGCTATAATAGAATCTAAAGAAGAAATATAGAAATAATAGAATCTGAAGATAAAATAAAATTATAATCCTTCATAATATTTTGTAAATAATACAAAAATAATATAAAAAACAGCTGCTAACATTCTCAGAATGCACAGATAATGTGGCAATAGAGATAACTCTCTTATCATTACATAGGCGTAAAGTTAATAACGGGTATTTCCAAACGTCATACATAGCTGCAGTGATAGTGGGGTTCAGAGTTTCTGATACGCTAATGTGTTTCTGATGTATTTTACGCAAATATTCATATTAACAGTACGTTTAACGGTGGGAAGTAAAACAATCAGGTCCATAGCTGTTGCAACATAAAGCATCAGCAGCTTTCTTCCTGAAAGCCCATTCTAGAAGTTTATTTTATTCTCATGCTTCTATTTCATCGCCAGAACTGGAAAAGAGACCACGAGTTCTGAATTTGATAATAAAATAGTACCTAATTGAAAAGTGTCGGTAAAATCTCGTTTAAATAATACATGGACTTCTAAATTACATACAGTTTTTGATGATAACTTCACAGAAATTAATAATCTCATAGATCAATCGGTAACCTATTCATAGACTGTAGGTACTTCATCAATATTCATATCAAATATGTAAATTATACATGAAATTGAATTAGAATATGTGAAAAAAAAAATAAGAGTGTGGAGCAACTAAGTGAGTTTATATAGTTGGGGAGTCAGTTTACAGGAGATGGAAAGATTGATGAAGAGGTGGAAAGGAGAGTAAATGCGGGAAATAAAGTGAATGGTGCTATACATGCGATTGTAACCAATAAGTCGATGCCTAAAAAGGCTCGACTGGCTGTTCACAATGGTGTGCTAGTGCCTACGCTTATGTATGCAAGTGAATGTTGGGTCTGGCAAAAGAAGCATGAAAGTAGAATAAATGCTGTGGAAATGCGTTTCTTGTGAAGCATGTCTGGCGTGACTATGAATGATACGAGGGCAGTTTGATAAGTCCGTGACTTTTTGGAAAAAAAAAAAACATCAATTTTCTTGAAAATTTGCGCGGTTGTCTGCTTTCAATGACTGTCAAACACAAACCCAATGACGTAGCTTGCTCAAATTTTGACAGTAGTCTATTAAAAGATAAGTATATGTTTAAGGGAGCAGTGTTGCCATCAAAGTAACTGCGCGAGAAATTCAAAAAGTCACTGACTTATCATACGGCCCTCGTAGACTGAAAAATGAGGTGATAAGGCAACGGAGCAGTTTAAAAGAAGATGTAGTAATAAAAATTAAAAAGAGTATGCTGAGATGGTTTGGTCATGTTGAGAGGATGAGTAAAGGGCGACTAACAAAAGGTATTTATAAAGCAGAGGTAAGTGGAAACACCGGGAGAAACTGGAAACACGCCCTACGAGGACATATAGTGACCAAATTAGTGATGTTCTTCAGAAAGATCAGGTGCATAGTACTCGCAACCGGCGTGCGTGTATAACCAGATGTATGTCCATAGGCGAAGCAAAAGGAGTATGTAAGGAGCGTAGCAGGTGGCGTTCTATAGTTTCTGCCTATCCCCATGGGAAGAAAGCGTGAGTATATGTATGTGAATTAGAATTTAGAGTAACATATTATGTTGAGAACTATCATAAAAATATATACCTTGATTGTTCACTTATCTTTAAGGAAGTAGTGAAACTGACATAAGAATAATGTGATATGGTGGACCTGATGCAAAGTTTTACCTCTACATTTAAATAGTTAATTCACATAAATGTGAAACTAGTTTTCAAGGTAGTGATGCATTAATTGATATCACTGACCATTACAAATTGCAATGGGGAAGACCCACGTTCAGTTTGTCGATTTATAGTACTCGTACGTAGTTACTTGCGGTTTCTCATGACCTAGGATTTTATAATATTTATTAGTATTCCTTTGGCACGTAGACTAAGGAGTTTCTCAATAGGTAGTCAAGGTAAGAGTGATGAACTTCAGGCAAATGATTTAGTAGAAAGTGAAGATGGAGGTACTTAAGATATTGCTACATAACATGCTGAAGACCAGACAATAGATGGGGTGTAAAAATGGTATAATGAGGACCAAAAACTGGTCGCATTAGTGTGGGAAAACGATACACTAGGTGTACCCATAATCTGGTCAAGGTAACAGGAAAGAATTGGATGAAATAGGCTTAAGCCGGGGAAGAATGGCTTGAAAGCGAGGAGATCAACATTCAGCATTGGGTGGATATACGGGGTGCAGAAAAAGGTAAGTATGGACTTTATTTTTTGGTTGGGAAATTATCAAATAACTTCTCCTGCCCTGGGCGGAGCGTGAGGGCGTGTCAGACTTTTACTGACTAAAACCCACCCGTGTTCCTTCATTTGCCTGTGTGCCAGGGCCACGATATCCCTTTCGGACAAACTCGCAACCCTAGCAGGAACTACGTTCATAATTAGGTCGGGTGTGAGGACCGACCGGTGATGTAAAGGGCCCATAATCAGTGGTAAAATGCACAAACGCCCTTACTGTCTCTGTATGGCTTGAATAGAAAAGATGGCGTACAGGTGTACTCTTTAATCCCGTATTTTATATAATATTAGTCAAGTATGCATCAATGTCTGCTCAAAGTATGTAACAACAATAAAATGACAAAGTCATTCAAAACCGTCACAAGCAATGCACCAATTCACCACAATTTCCTCAAAGTATATAAAGCGAAATGTCAAAGGTGCGTAGACGCATACATAATACATATTAGTAAACAGATTCTGCTATCAGTATCAAGCCGGTCGTCATGGCGAGTGCACGTGTCGTTCAAATCGTTTTAGTACTAACATTATGTTTGGGACTTCAAGCAAAAGTGTATACACGATGCCAGTTGACCCGGGAGCTACTGAAAAATAATTTTTCAAGGACTTTCCTTAGTAATTGTGAGTTGTTTGTTGCTATTTATGTTTTCCCGCGTTTTTTTATTTTTGCTGATTGCGGTAAATACAGCGGTTATAACAATAGTGCGTCTATAATTTATAGTCAATTTTTTACTAATAAATCTGTAGAATTGTACTTACGTATTATACGAGTACTCAGGTTGAATAAAAGCCACATTTGTCTTTCCATTGAAAATAAAAACCATTTTGGCCGATCATAATTATCTACTTGTTGAACACTAACCAATAGTTGAGTCTTTAACAATGTACCTATATTTATAAAAGAGCAATTTACATAATGATTATAATATTGTTCTATACGCAGTGTCTCTGATGTTATATTGTTTGCTTTCCACTAGCTGCTGCCCGGGTCTTCACCCGCGTGGCTGCTCTAAAATAAAAGTAAGCCTTAGTTACTCCTTATATCTTCAGCTATCTGCCCGTCAAAATCGGTCTAGCTGTTTCGGAGATTAGCCGGAACAGACAGACAATTTTTTTTAAAACCTATTTTTTTTGACATTAAAAACAGACACTTCAATTTTATTTATTTGTAATTTACTAAATACTGGACAGTTTAATATCCTGTCACCATTCCTGCAATACTGTCTCACTAACCCATGTCTTGTGGAGTAAGTCAAACTATCGAACCTATTTGTAATACAAATACTAGTTTTACCTTCTGCCTTAAATTACCCTGCGGAGTACCCTGAACAGTCAGCCCCGCTATGACAGCGATCACTGGCAGTTTTTTTTACCACGTCATCAACTCTTTTCGTTGTTTGAGTGTGGATGATAGATACTTTATATAATATTGCTATCAATTCATATCTGGTAAGTTCTGGTTGACTACTTGTAACAAAATTGAACTGAAAAGAAATGAAAATGATGACGAGAAGCCGACCCAGTATACAAGTTGACAGGGAAATTCGCCCTATTCCTTGAAATGGGTTAAAAAAAGATGTCTTTGAATGAAAACTTTGACCTACAGCGCGGTTTTGCTGTTTTTAGAAAAACCGCTGGGAAAGTTAATAACGTTTGCACCTTTTTGGAAAGCTTATCAAACCAGTTAGTCATCATCTGCCTAGCCTTTTCCGAACTATGTTGGGGTCGGCTTCCAGTCTAACGGAATGCAGCTGAATACCAGTATTTTACATGGAGCGACTGCCTACCTGACCTCCACAACCTAGTTACTGGGTAACACGATATCCCTTGGTAAGACTGGTTGTCAGACTTTTGGGCTTCTGACGACCCGTAACGACTGTCAAAGATCTACAAATGATAGCCGGGACCAACGGCTTAACGTGCTTTCCGAGGCACGGAGGAATCTTGGTATGAACAGATGGTCACCCATCCACGGACCAACCGCGGCAAGCGTAGCTTAACCTGATCGATCGACCCATGCGGCAGTTATTATATAGCCACAAGCTCCTCTATCAAACCAGTTAGTCATTTTATTAATTTGTACGCCAACTTTCATACAGTTTTTTTCCAAAAATTATTGCTACTAAAGACCTTTTAATTCTGAGATTATGTAAGTTTTGGAGAAGCACTTTTTTTAATGATCACTACTTTTCAGCTTTCAGAAAAGTATCAATTACCTATATGTTTAGGGTGGAGTAGTTAGTTATTCATAATTAATAATTTTTGGTAACAAGTCAGAAAATTTCATAAAAATCGAAGAACCTTCACAGCTCGGTAACCATCCAGTTTTGACCTATAGTTAAGTGAACTTAATTGGTTGCTAATGACCCCTAGTAGAACACCATTCAAGGAATAGGTTGAATTTCCCTGTCACCCTGTATAGTTGGGAAGAGACAAGACAGACAAATATATCGGCTCATTAATATTGACAGCTTCGCAGTACGTATCATCCTGCATCCATTAACAATTAGACATACCTAACGCTACTGGTGTTAATAGTAATGTTATTACTATCTGTAGACAAATTCGTTAATTAATTATCACAAATATCCTTCCGAGGTTTTAATTTAGATTCTTTAGTACGACAACAGTATAGGAGCTCGTGGCTAATTTATAACATCCGCACGGGTCAATCCATCAGGTTAAGCTACGCTTGCCGGGGTTGGTGCCTAGATGGGTGACCATTTACATGCCGAGACTCATCCGTACCTCGGAAAGCACGTTAAGCCGTTGGTCCCGGCTGTCATTCGGTGGATCTTAGACAGTCGTTACGGGTCGTCAGAAGCCCGAAAGTCTGACAACCAGTCTTACCAAGGGGTATCGTATTATCCAGTTACTGGATTGTGGAGGTCAGATAGGCAATCACTCCATATAAAATACTGGTTTTCATCTGCATCCGGTTAGTCTGGGAGCCGACCCCAACATAGTTGGGAAAAGGCTAGGCAGATTGAGTAGGACAACAGTATTATTGAATTCTAATTTAGGGCCCATAGTACACCGCTACTAAAATAGCGTTTCCAAATATATTGTCTCCAAGAATTGCTATGTTATTATCCAAATTTCATACTTATTTTCTTCAATAGACATCAAATCAACACTAAGAACATTTCAAATGCCCTTCCCGGTTCGTCTATCGTCAACGCAAGCATGGTCAAAAAGTTGGCTGTTTCAGCCAGCGCAAGTGAAAACTATTAACAAACGAGTGAGAACGCGATAACATTGAACGAAAAATAATGTGCGGTAATTTCATAAAACTTGTTCCAGGAAATACGTGTTTTTGAGTAAGCCTCACCAGTTTGTGAAATAATTGTTTGTCATTTAGAATCTCCAATACATTTTCAAGGTTTCTGTTGTAATTTTTTCTTAACATTTACAATTTATGAGTACATTATGAATGGCCAAAGTTCAGGTAAAATTTGTGCAAAAAAGCAGATTTTTGCAGGCTTATGCTGACTTTGTTTTTCAAAAAAAATATTTTTTGAGTACACAAGATAGCTATTGGTTCAAAAAATTCAAAGAAAGATGTGTTACAACGCCATAATTACGTACGAGCGTTTGTATGAAAAGTATGTCGGGTTGGCCGCTCTTAAACTATAAGCACGGAACGTGCGACTGACTCTTGCGCAGACGAAGATAATGCATTAAGAGTCCAAACAATTTCAGTTTGTCTCGTGTTCAAACAATTTTTTGGTCGACTATGACATTCCCTCATTCATTCATTCATTCTGACATTTTATATTTTATTTTTAAAATATGATTCACGACTATAACAGTTAAGTATTTACAGAATTATAATCATTAGAATCATTAATACTTCCCTAAGACGACCCACTGACCCATCTCTCTAAGTTAGATTTGTTCCATTGAACGACTTTTTCATGAAATCATGATGTTGGAAAAGAAATCTCTAACTTCTAACTAAGAAAATTTTATTTTTTTCGCGGGCTGCAGCTGCGGATTCACCTTGAATATATTCTTCTGCGCAAAGCCTATATTATTTACATTTAAATTTTTCCCGGATCCGTGTGAAACAAATGATGTTTCAATTATCTACGGTGGTTTGTATGTGTGCGTACTTAAATGTTGATGTAGGTATTGTTGGTTGTCCCATTGTATTCTCTCATTTACTGATTGCTAGTCATGATTTTGTCAATGGGTTTTCCTTATACGAACATGGTTTTTGGTAGCAATCAAATGATTGGTATTCAAGCGTGGGTTTGCGTTACGTGGGGATTTTTTATCAGTGGGTATAATTTGATAATGCTCCCAAAATGACGCATTTTGGTCTTTTAAGGCGCAGTTATATGATTTTAGTGATTGTACATTATAGTTGCGAAGTTCATTACCGCGATATACGTTACTGAGAAAGTACAGACGCCAGCAGGAGCTACCCGAAACTGTCAAGTTTTTCCAATCAACCTTAAACCTTATGCTGTAGGGATAAAGTTGAAAATCCATTAAAGAAATTTGACAGATTGTAGTAGCTTGATGTGCTGGCGACTGTACATCATAGTTGCGAAGTTCATTAACGCGATGTACTGTCTGGTAATTTGAATGGCGCGAAGTTACTATGGCGTTCCTGTGTTGTGACGTCAGATCGCAGCAGTGCTGTCTCTGTCTACAATAGACTTTAAAACGCACACGACTTCGGAATTTTAAGAGATTTTTTTTTTTTTTACTATGTCTCCTTTTTTTTGTTGGTTCGAAAAATGTAAGTAAGAAAAAAGAAATTGATATTTTTATTTAGATTTCGTTCAGGTTATACAGGGTATCCTATCGTATGTGGATCAGCACCACATTTGCACTCCAGACCTTAATCGTATATGGATAAATATCCACCTGAGCAGGTTTTCCTTGCATCGACTAACCTGCGTACGGAATCTGTATTTTTTTTGTCGAACCTGATTAAACGAAAGGGTGTAATTATGTC
Organism: Tiliacea citrago; assembly: GCA_963921375.1. Classification (NCBI taxonomy): domain Eukaryota; kingdom Metazoa; phylum Arthropoda; class Insecta; order Lepidoptera; family Noctuidae; genus Tiliacea; species Tiliacea citrago. Next base: position 12,416,851 of record OY992804.1, read on the forward strand.
AGATGAATCTGGTAGTCTCGGTAGATGAATGAATGAATGATGATGATGAATTTTGACGTTCAAAAGTGCCTTTTATGTGCCTACTAGCTGCGCCCCGCTGTTTCATCCGCTTAAGCACCGACAAAAGAATTGTCTTTGTCGGTGCCTGTCGCGCCCGCGATATCGCGTGAGTGTGTAAGAGCCTTAAGTCTCGATCCCGTGGTAATATCGAGACAAAAAGTAGCCTATGTCTTAATCCAGGGTGTCAGCTACCTCCATACAAAATTTTATCAAAATTGGTTCAGCCGTTTGAGCGTGAAGAAGTAACAAATATACACACACACACACACACACACAAACTTTCGCCTTTATAATATTAGTGTGATTTGTAATAAATGATTTGATTTCGACTTTGACTTTGATCTGTGGAAATCACACATAACACCACGCCTGTAATCCCCGATGGGTTAGGCAGAGGTGTACCCACGTTTAAAACCCAATTATTTCAAATTATGCGTGGTAAAATACACAACCAGGGCCTCAAGTCTGCTATTACAATAGTGTCAGAATGGTCGATCATTGATTTCATAATTGTTGATTTTGACAGGTTTGGTAATCTACTATTATAATGGCGTCATTATGACTTTCCAATGGTCGGCCACTGACACTACATTGAAAGAAATTGCAAAGAAAATGATCGACCATTATGAATTTACCGGATTACGAACTTTTAGCAAAATGACAATGGCATGACAATGGGATCGTGTTGGAATGACTGAATTTATAAAAATAGCAGACTAGGGCCCCTGGTGTTACCAACAAGGTGTTCTACGCACGGTTAGGTTGCGTGTACTTGATGGGAACGTGGGGTGACGGAGGCGGCCGCCGCTGCTGTGGGTGGCGCCCGCTTGCAGCAACCTGCTGCAGCACGCGCCCTCTGACGCGCGCCCTACACACACTCAATATCGTGAGACAACAGCTTGACTGCTTCAACTGTACTCTGAGTGAATTCACAATGGCCGTATTTTGTAAAATTACTCTTGGTTCATAATGTTAAAATTTTGTATGATATTTGTAAGCTATTATAACTAAACTATTGTATTAGGTAAGCCTGTGATGATAGTTGTACGTGTTTTAAAAATAAATAAAGACACGTTTCGCCAGTTATGTTTAAGTCCCATAAAATAGGGGGCGAGCCTATTGCCATCAAACGGACACAAATCCAGACTCCGGGCTGCTACTGAGAAATTCCTGGTGGAAAATCCCAATAACACTTTGCCCGACCTGGGAATCGAACCCCGGACCTCGTGCTCGGCAGTAGCGCTTGCACCCACTACTTACACCAACCAGGCAGTCAAACAAGTCACCTCAAGTCTGGAAATACCTCAGGGATAACATAATTGAGTTGAATGTTTCAGTTTTATAACTTCTCATCTATGATCAATTTGTGTTAAGTAGAAATGAATGCGTAGGTTACGTCAAGTTTTCCTCTTCAATTTTTTATCTCCCATACTCGGTATAGGTATGGACCTACCGGTTTATTGACGCAGATACAGCTCCATAGCGACCATGGTTTTGTTAATGTTATTAGTAATTGACTGATTACTTTAGTGGTCCTAGTTTTTCATTTGTGATTTCGAATACACATAACATAACATCACGCCTGTAATCCCCGAAGGGTTAGGCAGAGGTGTACTTACCTAAAGTACACCCAAAGAAGATGTCCGCTTTTTGTATGGGCGTTCGTTTTTTAATCCGAGAAAATTCTAACCAGCGTCAAACTACACCTAAATAAAAGCGACAAAAATATGAAATTTGTATCCACTGAAATAATATTTAAGAGAAAAATTATAAAATATTTAATGTTTTTCATATATTTTATTTGTTGATGGCAACCCAAATAAAATCTAAAATATAATCCCTTTCAGTTCTAAAAGGTTAGACTAATTATTTTGGACTGAAAATATTCCATTACATCATATTTCTTATTGTTTACATTGTCTTAATCATCGATCAAATATTTTTTTTTTTTTTTTTTTTTTTTTGGCTTCGCACGGTTTGTGCATTTAGCCAGTGTCATGTAAAATTAGGTAACAAGTACAAAGTTATAATAATTATGAAATGAACTCCACTCAATGCATGATAACGATGATTGATGATATCCCGCCCCGCTCCCCTTGAGTTTAAGTAAAGACGCGGCACTTTACTGAAACCTCGCGCGGACTTCTTGAGAGAACTTAAAGTGATGTTGCACTGTTTTGTTTAATTTTCCTACATTAATGCAGCTTCACGAACACTTAATGGTTAATAATCCACCACTATTACACATTAATATTCGGCTAAACACAAATTTTAGAAAATAAAACAAAACTGCTAACATGACGCTTCACTTTCCCGCCAAGAAAGATCAAATATTTAAAGACAGTTATAACAGTGCCATGTGTCAATTTTGACAAGTTTTCCTTTTGTTTAGGGTGTGTTCACTTTAATATACTAGTTAGTTAGAAAGGTTTGTTCGATTTAGGAGTAAATTCACACTAAAATAAAAAAAACGATTTTTCTCAAAAATGGAAGCCTTTAAAAATGTATGTTATAGTTAGAACCACTAGCTTTTGGGTTGTCTATCCAAATTATATTTAATTGATCCTGGTTAGAATTATTGAATAATAAAAAAACATTTTTGGACATGTCCTTTCGCCAGTTATGTTTGAGTCCCATGTAATACGGGGCGAGCCTATTGCCAGCAACCGGGCACAAATCCAGACTACAGGCTGCTACTGAGGAATTCCTAATGGAAAATCCCAATCTTTGCCCGACCTGGGATTCGAACCCAGGACCTCATGCTCAGCAGTCGCGCTTGCAACCACTAGACAAACGAGATAGTCGCGGCAGTGATTTTGAGTTACAGTTATAAATAGCTATCGGTCAGTGGACACGCCCTTTATGCCTGGAGGCTTTTATTTAGGTAATAAGTTCTTTTTACGTTTTAATTTTTTTATTTCTGCTTCATTATAGTTTTTTTTTGGTATATTGGCGTGTGCTAGCTGACATATTATGGCAAAAATAATTTAAATTAATGTTTTGTGTTGCGTATTGTAAATTATTCATCAGTGTTCATCAATCAAGTATTGTATTAACAGACTGTGCTCTGCTGTTGGGGAGTTTGTTGCACCACTTCCTAGCACTTGGAGGTGGTGAAGGGGTGCGTTTTGGGGGACTGTCTTATATAATTTTGACGTTCGAAAAGTGCTGATTCTCAGCTTAGTTTGAATCTCAGAATCTGTCTGGCATTAATGCTGAAATGAACATTTTTGGCGCAGGCGTGAGGCACACAATATTGTTGTTAAAAAAACATTTTGACTTCTTATTTTGTTATTTCTATTTTGTCTTTCATGAACTGTCTCCAAATAAACTTAATTCTTTCTTTCTAAATTACTTTATTGTTTTAAGTACGCGTTTATGAAATTAACCCAAACCAAAGTTTTTTTTTTCCTTCATCAAAATACCTCGTTGGTCTAATGGTTGCAAGCACTGCTGCTGATTTGGTCCTAGCTTCGTTCCATAGCTTGGGTAAAGTGTTATTAGATTTTTATGTTAGGAAACATTCAGTAGCATTTCGAAACTTCGATTGCTGCACGGTTATAACCAATTCCTCTCCGCTTATTAATGGGACTAATACGATAAATTTATATAGAACCTACACCAGTGGGCCATGCACGAACGCCCGGAGTAAACTTCACGTAAATTCAAACGATTTTACACGAAAAATACTCGTTTCCCATATATTTCTAACTTAATTTTATAAATACAAAAGTGAGTTTGTTTGTTTCTTACACTTTCGGGCTAAAACGGCTGATCAGATTTCAATTAAATTTGGCAAATGGGTAGATCATGATCTGTGTAAGGACGCTTTTCCTGTCATGCGTATTTTCGCCCGCGCGCGGATTTGGTCCGCGTGCAGGCTGTCCGCATCCTACCATTTCATACGTGTTTTTCCTATCATGCGGATAGCATGCGCGCGGAACGCGGATTGGTTACTAGCGCGCAGCGCGCGTGCATTCTAACCGGATGCTGGCGGCGTTCTTTTGCCTTCAGTGTTATTTTTACTGTAACGCGGGTCGCACGCATGGAATACGCATATAATCGCAAAGAAAAATGATGCACGAGCTTAGTCACTGGCAACACGCATGACCCTGCAGCAACAAACGCAATCTTTGTCCTGCGTGTAGCCAGGAGCGTGTAATCACCCGCACGCTGACAGGATCCGCACGTGGGCGATAATACGAATAACAGGAAAAGCGCCCTTAGGACATAGGTAAGATATACTTTTTATTGCGATATTGCAACGGGATCAAGACTTATGCGGGTGACACCGCGGGCCCCAGCTAGTATTTACATAGTTTCAAGACGTTATTCATATCAGCAGTGGTGGCCCAGTAGTATCGGCCAGGACTTACGAGTTGTAGGTCGTGGGTTTAAACCCAGGCAGGCGCTTTACTTTGTGCAAATAATTTCATCACCACTGCTCTCAAAACGGTGAAGGAAAACATCGTGAGAGAACCGGCATGCCCTACGACCAAAAACTCGAAGTCATGTGACATCTACCAACCCGCACTGGGCCCGCATGGTGGATCACCCACTCCCTCTCGAAAAGAGGAGGCCTGGGTCCCAGCAGTGGGTACATTATAGGCTGATTTTAATTCATATCTATGGGTGATACTTTTTGGGCTTGTCGCAAAAATTTTAACCAAAATGCTATAAGATAGTTGTAATTTCGATTTAAAAATCATTATAATTTACTTTATATTTAGGAATATAATAGAATAGACATTTATTTTGCAAATATGGGTAATACATAATAGGTGATAAGATACATTAAAGCTCAGCCATATTTCACCATTTTACTGTGAAACATTTATATTATTATTCGCTTAAGTCTAACTAAAGGCAAATCTGTAGCGGCATCAACATCGCCACATGCGAACTACGCGTCACACTGACGTCACGCAAATCCTGCATCGCGCAAGCAGAGTTTACCGCGCAACTAGCATATATACAACGTCCAGACATCAACTGTCGGGCAGTTGCCCATCAGACACAACACCCATCTGGCCGGAGGATCCTTTACCCTTTTCTATGGTGGATGAGTGAACTTTACACCCTGTTCCTCATACCACCAAACTGGTGACCCCGAGTATGAACGTCAGCGCAGCCTTCGTGCAACTACTTCAGCGTGACGTCATCATCATCATCATCACTTCCTCAAGCTTTTGAGCGGCGCGTCACACAGCCAGCCAGCACCCATGGCTTCAACCGGTATCCTGACCACCAGCATGCAGCGGACGCGCATTTCTGGTCATTACCCACAGCCTCATCAGCAACCTTGGCACAGCACACTGTACTTTCGGCCGGTCCATAAGCAGAGAACATGATACCTCTCATGGTCGACGCTAGCAGTCAGCCCCAACCCGGCGCTGTACCACATCCGACTCACTGGAGCATAATGCAGCGCCACCCCGACTCACTCGGGAATCAACGCAGATAGTTCCGACCCACCGAGAACTATGAGGCACCCGGTTACGACTCACCAGGATCCTTTACTGGCACTGGCAAGCATTGCACATGATACATGACTCAGCCACTATTGACCTCTGGTCTCCGGGGTGGTCTCTCTTTACACCCTGTTCCTCAAACCACCAAATTACCATAAAAATTAATACAGAGCAATTCAGAAAACAATTTTCCCCGATAAAGACTCAGTCACACTGTTATAGTACATCATATCCATTAAAAATTTACCTAGTCTACTCTTAAACTGCACTGTTGTTAAGTCTCTCCAACCACTTGGTAATTTATTATAAATAATTGGGGCCATACAGTAGACACTTTTGCGCACCAAAGTGAATAGAATAGAATAGAATAGAATAGCATTTATTTGCAAATATGGGTTATACATAAGTAGGTAGTAGTAGGTTTTCATCAGAGTTCTGCCATAAAAAAAAAAAAGAAGAAAAATTTAAATTGTCATTAACAGTAGGTATATACAAGAAATACAAATCGTGGTCCGAAGATAAATAAACAAACAAACATCAAAATTCCAGGTCATAGACAACACAACATAAATATTCCATACGCAAAACAATAATTAATTAATTAAAAGTTCGAGGTGGTCTGATAAAAATTGTCCGTTAAAAACTCAGTTACACTGTAATATGCTTTGTGTATTAACAATTTACGAAGTGTACTTTTGAATTGCAACGTTTTCAAGTCTTTCCATGCACTTGACAATTTATTATAAACAACTGGGGCCATGCAATAAATACTTTTGCGCATCATAGCGGTTTGACACGGTACATTATTTAATTTTGAATTGTCACGTCTGTTTCTTGGGTATACATCGGCCAAACGTTCAAAACGATTTGGATTGTTCTTCACAAACATAGCCACTTCAAGAATATAGATACACGGAAGGGTCAATAATGTACTGCTTGAAATATGGCTTGCAACTGTCGGTGGTTTTTAGCTTATACATTGACCGGAGACATCTTTTTTGAGCCTTAAACGCCGTCTCTTTGTCGGTGGAGTTCGCCCAGAAAATGACACCATAGCGTAAATAAGATTCAGCAATACCGTAGTACGCCGCAAGAAGTGTTTTTGTATCCACTATGGAGGATAGTCTATGTAAAGCAAATGCAGACGAACTCAATTTTTTACACAACCTGTCAATATGTGCTTTCCAGTTTAAACTGCAGTCTATTTGTAATCCTAAAAATTTGGTATCAGTTACTTCATCAATGTCGTTATTTTTGTAGTGTATGTTAAAGTTAGGTACACGAGGCATACGTTGTCTAAAGTGCATTATCATAGTCTTACTTAAATTTATATTCAAATTATTCTTATCTAGATATTTAATCAAATTGTCAAGAGAATCATTTATGTCCGTTTGATATGTATTTTTATTTTTACACGGGATCGTAATGGTACTATCATCAGCAAACATAGTTAAGGGATGTTCAATGGACGTGGGCATATCATTAACATATAATATAAATCCAAACGGGCCCACAACGCTTCCCTGTGGAACACCGAATGTAATTTTGCGTTCTCGAGACCGCGATATCTCTTCATGTTTATTAATTACATTGATGCGACTAATTTCGGTTATCTGTGTTCTGTTTTCTAAATACGATTTCATTAGTTCGAGTACGTTGCCTCTTATGCCGTAGGCTTCTAACTTATTTAACAATGTATTATGATGGACATAATCGAAAGCCTGCGTCATATCGCAAAATATGGCACATATGGGGAATCGTTTATCCACATTTCTAATAATCGGAAACAAAAAGTCATAAATTGCCATATCGATGGTTCTATGCTGCCTAAATCCTTTTTGTTCTTCACATAAGATGTTATTCTTTTCACTGAAATTAGCTAACTGTTTGTAAATGTACTTTTCGAATACCTTTGAGATGACTGGTATGAGTGAGATGGGTCTATAATATTCCATCAACTCCATATCTACTTTCTTGAATAGTGGTTTAATTATGGATATTTTTAATGCTTCTGGATATACACCCGTACATATACTGAGGTTGATTAAGTGACTCAGATGACTGCACATCTCTTTACTGATACTGACTTTATTATTTTAGTGGCGATCCCATCAAAACCCACACTACCAGTGTTTTTTAATGACATTATTAATTTATGTATGTTGTGTGTTATACTGGGAGCCATAAACATTGATTTAGCACTTCTTGATATAATGGATGCTTTTGGTTTATATTCAGCATCTAATTTTGGATGAATTTTATCAACAAAATAGTCATTAAAAGCATTAGCAATATCCAATGGTTTGTGAATAGTTCGATTACCAATTCTTAGTCTTTCAATTTGCTGTTTAGGGATATTGTTATTTGTCCGATTAATTATTTGCCAAGTAGTCTTAGATTTATGTTTTGATTGTTGTATTTTGTAATTATTCTGTGCTTTCTGTGTTAGATTAATAATTTTACTGTACAATTTAGAATAAGTAGCAAATTTATTTTTATTTTCATGGTTAGGATTCAATCTAAATTGCCATAAGAGTTTTGTTTTTTTCTTACTGCACAATTTAACACCATTTGATAGCCATTTGGGCTTATTAAATGTGTTGATTTTGATTTCCTTGAACGAGAAGCATAAATCATAGGACAATTTAAACGTGTTGATAAACTCATTATAAGCCAAATTAGGATCTTCAGTTAGATATATCTCTGAAAATTTGAGATTGTTTATACAGTCTTTAAATTTCGTAATATTTTCGTTGCAGTAATCCCTTCTAGTTATATGCCAGTATTTTATTCTACATACAGTGGGTACTGGACATTGAAGCAGCTGAGCTGTGTGGTCTGACAATGCAAATTCCAAGACGTCTGTTTTCACTGATTTTTTAAAGTTATGCGCAAAATTATCTATACATGTCTTACTAGCCATTTGAGTCGGTTGTTTAAGAGCAAGTTTTAAGTTGTAATTTAGTAACATACACTCCAGTGCAACTGAATTTCCATTTGGTTTTAAAATATCGATATTAAAATCGCCTGCAATAACAATATTCTTATTAAGCCGGTTGGATACATCTTTGAGTAGCAATTCAAGTTTATCAAAACATTCAGTTATATTCTTAGTATTTGGTACTCTATAGAGACATATGATTATCAATTTATAATTAATTAGCTCAATACCACAACACTCAAAAACCCCTGGTGATGACAATCTAGCTATTTGAGGTATTTCTTTCCATTGGTGACAATTATTAACAATACACGCTCCGCCTCTCTTTTTATCCTGTCTACTATAACATGCGGCCAAACAGTAGTTTGGTATGCATAGTTGTTTTTCGAGTCCCTTCATGATGAAATGCTCGGTAATACATACTACATCCACATTTATATTTTTATCACAAAGTTCATTTAAACATACCGTAAGTGCATTTGATTTATTTAACAAACCTGCAATATTTTGGTGTAGAATGCTAATAGTTTTATTGCAGAAAAAACAATTCTTTTGGCTCATTTATTGTATTAATAAGCGTGTTTTCCTCTAGAATTTCCAGTTGAAGGTTGTACAAGTCCTCGAAGATAGTTCTCATGGCGTAGTCTTTTAAAGCTTTCGATCTTGTATACGTAGAATGATGATAGCTTAGGTTCCAATTAGAGTCCAGGATATATGCGTAGAATTGTCTAAACATAGCATGTTATTGAAAGTTCCTAGTCGTGAATTATATAAAATATTGAAATTATTGTTAAGTTTAAAAGTTGGCAATGTAATAATTATATTTGTGTTCTGCATATCCAGCAATGTGTTTCTCATGTATGTTATTATGTCAAAGTAACATTTTGTAGTTTTAAAGTCTTCCTCGCCGATCATTACTAAACAGTAATCATTCTTAGTATAATATCTGAGCTTTAACTGAATATCACGTAAAAGACCTATTATATTGGTTTGACCTATTCTGTAAAATCTCACCGTGAAAACTAAGGTGAAGTGAACTGTCAATAGTGTCAATCCCGGTGGAATGAGAGGTCAGTTCAAGATCACTATCACATAAAGTTCGTTTTTTTAATCCAGATACTAAGGGCACATTCCGAATTATAACATAATCGCCCACAGCGGTCACATCAATAATTTGCGTTCCGATTTTGATATCACGATTCTGACAGCTGAGAGCTGTCAACAATTATAAATGCTCGTGAACGCGCTCACGGTTGGACAGTATTTTTGTGTATACACCACGAATTTATTTTTATTCTTCTTTGGTTAGGTGGTGACTGTAGGCAGAAGAACAATTTCGAAAATGTTACGCTAATTAGATACGATACGACTCAAAACAAATCAGCACAACTGTCATTTTTGATAGCGTTCACGGTGATATTAATTTAGGGCATGGTCGGCGTTATCGCAAGATGGCGCATGTCATGACGTCATCTATGACGATTCACGCAACATCGTTTTCGCGCTCACGTTAATTCGGAACGGGTCTAAGCGCGCTCAAATCGATTACAGCGCAACTCGGAACGCACCCTAATTTGACAGGTGCAAATGTCAAACTCCAAATTGAAAAAACCATGAAAAAACGAACAACAATCATTTGAAATGTCAAATTAATCTCTGGAATTAAAAATCGAACCATAAGTTTTCAGGTGAGAAGTTTTTGTTCATCATGGTGTAAAAGAGTTTCAAACACACAAATCAAATGAATCGATATGCTACTATTGTACCTTGACCAGAGGTTAATTTATTATCTGCTCTTTAAAACAATGAAGCATTAGTCATCACTTTTAGCATGGGTAATTACAGCCCACCTGTAAATTTATTAGTAGAGTTAGTTGCTAAGTAGTGCAAAGAACATTAATCAATTCTGATATTGTTAGGTTTTCCGAGAGCCGCAATTAGGTAGGTATTTTATTTTAAGTAGATTTTGAAATATTTCATATTAAAATTTAAAAATCTAAAAACCTAACTGCTGTCATCTTGTTTCCATATAAAAAGATGGAAAAAAGATGACCTATTTCTATGGTTAGATAAACAATCTCATGTTCATTTACTTTTTCTATTTTACACTTTTTAATAATTATTTTTCAAGTTACTAAGAGGTCTTATTATACAATTACAGCTTTATAATAAGTTTTAAAAATTTAACACAATGTTTGATAAAAACTTTAAACCGTTATAGATCCTAAATGGTCGTTCAAAATGAAAAATGATTCTAGAAACCTAAAATGTTTTTCAAAGACGTATTCAATGATACCCAACTTGACATAGTTCGTCGACTTTTTCTTTTTTTTCGCTATATGGTGTCTGGTTGTCGCCATAATGAATTCTGATTACTGACATGTCTTTAGTGACACTCACAAGATTTAAAAAATCGATTGACGTAAGAATCATCAAAATCGGCTTACGTGTTTGGTCTCTAGAGCGCCACAACAACAAACATCTAGAGGCCGATAAACACTTTACGCTCCTTTGCGTCGCGCAGTCGGGTAATTACAAGGAAAGAATCCACCAACTCGCACTATCTACCAACCCGGGCACTGAGCCCGCGAGGTGGATTTATTATTACTCCCTCTCACAGAAAAGAGGGTCGTATCCCAGCAATGCAAACATTGTAGGGTGATTGATTATTATACTAAAACTAGATTTTGCCCGCGGTTTAGCCCGGGTGGAGGCCGGAAATTATCCAACGGAAATGTACTACCGCGATAAATTTATCCTAAGTGTTAATCCAGGTTATTAACTGTGTGCCAAATTTCACCCAAATCCGTTCAGCCGTTTTTCTGTCGTAGTAATAGCAGAGGAAAAGGTCATTGACTACCTCGCCACCGTCAACCATAATTATTTAGATAATTATTAGATAATATCACAGATTCAAAATTAATCATTTATAAAAAGTATTCATTTAAATAATATGATGTAAAGGCATATTTTAATCTAAATTAAATGACCAATTGAAATTACATATTTATTGGTTATGGATTAATATAACACCAGTTAAAATTGCTTCGGAAATAACAATGAAGTTTTTATCAAATTCTGAAAGACATAAACGGTTACTATGGGTCATCCTTAGAATATAGCTATCTCGGACTTATTTTTTTAATTTTTAAGATGTACAATCCTGTAGTGCATAAATTTCATGTATCTCGTACGGTTTACGCGGCTCACGCCAGTAAAGCTACCATTCGGCATAATTTTTTCCGACATCTTCAACAATAATCGTCATATTTCAGCCAATTTACACAAAACCTTAAAAAAATATACACTTAAACCTTCCTCATGAGTGCTCCGTCCATTGGTGGAAACCGTTTGAAAATTCGTTAAATAGATTTTGAGTATATATCGCGTTCAGACAGAGAGACGCGGCGCGGCGGGGGACTTTGTTTTGTATTATGTAAAGATGCAAAATCCGTGTACAGGTCTTGTTGGTTAGGCAGTTGCACTATGTTAAATACTGGTAGGTATTCAGTTGCATCAGGATAGATTAGAAGCCTACTCCAACATATTTTGGGAAAAGGTATCCAGGCAACTGCGTAGACGCATGCGATCATGCTTTGGGTGTGGTTAAACTTGGTGGTAACTCGGTACTTGGTTTGATATTATGTACTAGGTACGCAAACGTAGGTCATGTGGTAGACAAGACATGAATTAATTATGTTATACGTATAAATAAATATTATGACGCAGTGGTATGCGTCGAAAGGAAGTATCGTTTACTTTTGAATTAAATTTTCTATTTGACCTGACAAATAATCTCAGGAAAAGTAACTAAAATCTTAGGTGTATTTTTAATGACATTAGTAAATATTGGCACATATTATCAACTGTTGTTTACTGATAATAAAAGTCTTCGTATTCTTTAAAGCTATTTTGATTGGCATGTGTATTTTAATTTGACGTAGATAGTTATCGTAAAGAATTATGCTGCAAATACAGTTTGCTCCTTGTTTCCCTTCGAATGCCATCAAAGACGATTATAGTACAGGACGTAACTCTGCTGGTCACCAGTGTGCATTATTATGGCTTTCACGACTTAACCAGTAGAGATTAACTACGACAATATGGCCCACCCCTCCAAAATTCCAAACGTTTGAAAGTATTTGTACGCATGTGTGCGTAATGAGACGGCCGTCAAACAAAAACAAATCACGGATTTGTTGCTCGACTAATGGCATCATTAATCGCTCATTATTAGTATGGCGCTGCCTGCACTGACGTGCTCCTGCGTTGTCTTGCGCGATCGGCTAGTTATGAGTAGTTGACCAACAAATCTGGTAATAAGTGAGATATTACGAGTACTTACAACTACATACAAACTCTTTCGTAAGGATGTGACTACACACATTGAAACAGTAATTTGGAGGGGCGAGCCATGTTATCGTAGTTTATGTCTACGCAGCGCGCCCACGCGGCCACGCACTGACTTTTCGGATTTATGTGCGTATTGTATAATGATCACTTGCTTAGAAACAGTTAAGGAAAACATCGAGAGATATTTCTCGACGGCATGTTAAGCCAAGACAGAGGCCCATGGGCGGCATAAAAACTGTCACCAGGTTAGTCACTAACCACACAAAAAAGAAGAAGGAAGAATGTGTGATCGGTACATTCTAAGCAGTCAGATCTACTACCGCATTGCTAATGTTTATGCTACAGTCCATTCACAATAAAAAAATCTTGACAATGATGTAAAATCAGAGGTGATTTTGCACCATTGTCAAAATCACAGTCACAGTGATCTTTGCTCTCGTTGTAAGGTTGCTGATGGTTGACAGAGGTCAAATATCTGTAAAACGACTGTAAGGCCAAACTTAAAGTCTCCTATGTGACATTATTGTTGAAAATGAGTTTTGGAGTTACTTGAAAAGCCATTTTGAGTCCCATACTTAGATGCTTCCATATAAATCTTAATATCTCGATAAAGTACGTATAATTAAAAAAAAAAAACTCAAATGTAAGCCTACATTTAATTGTAAATGAAAATTTCATTTGTGTCTGATGTACACTTGAGTTTTTAGTATAGTTAAACTATTTCACGAAGTCCTCTCTTGTCGCTCTAATGGCGGTAAACATAAGGTTCAAATTGCAATAACCAAACGGACTTCGTGAAATGGTTTAACTATAACAGTTTTATGTAAAGAAAAAATGAAAATGAAAATATCTTACCTGATAACCCAACGTCAAGCACTACATTTTTGCGCCTAATTTGTTCTAGGAAGTTTTTTAATTTTTTATCGAAAAGCTACTTTGTACACATTTTAAATTTAAAATGAATGATTTTAAATTTGCAACGACGAAATAGGTAGGTACGGACTTTTATAAGAAAATTATCTTACACAATTAATTTTCTGTTGGATTTCAGGGGTATGTATGATAGAACAGGAAAGCGACAGAAATACGTCAGCGATGATCGTGAAGAGTCCTAGAAGGAAATATTTTGGATTGTTTCAAGTAAGTTATTAGAAAGGAATAGAATAGAATACTCTTTATTATACACACCATAACAATTATAGATACAAAAGTAGATTTTTTAAGAAAAAAAAAGGGTAAAAAAAAACTAATATAAAAAAATCAAATAATTTATGTTTAGTTTTTCATAACGATGGAAGGTTGAAATAGTGATGATTACAGATGAGATACACCTCTTTAGTGAGGAGGAACGAGATATCACTGCTCGATGGTAATATCGGGCATCCATTAGTGATAACTTTCCTTTCAAATATTGCTTGCGTAGTTAACCTAACCTACATCTCTATCCTTCTACGTTGTGACGTCTTAAACTTACTCGGTACTTTGACTACGAAGCGATTTTTATGCTTAAGTAAGTCTTTTTAGATTACATAGTTTATGATCAATAGTGGGATATTGGTGTACAGTCAGCCTCAAAAAGAATGAAGAAGACAAGAATTAATTTGATTATCTACAATTTGTGTTTCAAAATACTGTATCAATCAATGTGTACCTACAATCAAGTCAATCTTCATAGCCTTTTCCCAACTATATTGGGGTCAGCTTCCAGTCTAACCGTATACAACTGAATACCAGTATTTTATATGGAGCGACTGCCTATCTGACCTCCACAACCCAGTAACTGGGTAATACGATATCCCTGGGTAAGTCTGGTTGTCAGACTTTCGGATTTCTGACGACCTGTAACGACTGTCAGATATCCACGAATGACAGCCGGGGCCAACGGCTAAACGTGCATTCCGACATGAGGAGGAGACATGGAGGAGTCTCGGTATGTAAAGATGGTCACCCATCCACGGACTAACCCCGGCAAGCGTAGCTTAACTTGATGGATCGACCCATACAGCTGTTATTACTTAGTCACGACCTCCTCCTACAATCAAGTACCCAAAGTGTAATATGTTTTGTGGCTATGGCTACATCATCATCATTTCAGCCAAAAGACGTCCACTACTGGACATGAGCCTCCCCCTAAGGAGGGTGTTTGCCATAATCGCCACGCTTGGCAGGCGGGTTGGCGATCGCAATATGGTGTTAAAATGCATAGAGAACGCTGCTGCCCATTCTTTCTTTTCTTTTATTTTTTTTATTTTTTCTAAAAACGTTGCCCCACACTAGGAATTTCTCCTGTATCGTGGGTGCGTTTACAAACAGTTAAACTCACATACACAAACAGCCAGACAAAGCCCCCCCCCCCCTGTGTGTGTGGTCCCTTCTCTGGTAAGTTCATTAGTAGGTTCTCAAGTAAGTCCCTTAGTCGGCTTTTACGACACCCACGGAAAGAAATGGGGTGGTGCTATTCTTTACGTCCGGCACCACACGGAAACATATTGATATAATATTATAGAACACATATTGTATTAAATGAATTCTTGTCGATGTATAGGCTGACCTTATTGATATCAATTTGTTTACAAAAGTCTTGTTATGGACGCTGTCGAATATGGTTTTCTGTGTAGGATCTAGGATAGTAGGCGATGTCTTTTCTGACCTCAATTTAAACATAGCTCATTATAATTTCAGATAGGAAGTGAATGG
The DNA here is from genome assembly GCA_963921375.1 of Tiliacea citrago. Classification (NCBI taxonomy): domain Eukaryota; kingdom Metazoa; phylum Arthropoda; class Insecta; order Lepidoptera; family Noctuidae; genus Tiliacea; species Tiliacea citrago. Next base: position 12,432,373 of record OY992804.1, read on the forward strand.
TGCAAAGAAGGCAAGAAAGGTGGGAAGTGTGACATTACTTGCGAAGGTGAGACCACTGTTTAATGACTACTAGACTTGTTTTAAAATATTAGATTAAAGCCGATGAGATGCCGATGTTTCTGGACGGTACTCTCTTTCTTCTCCTAAAATTGTTTGTCCAAAAATCATTATCCATAACACGACTTCAGTAACCATAATGTTCAAAATCCCGAAATTCTGTTTAACATAATTATCTTTAGTTCTAAAAGTGTTTTTATCGAGTACTATAATAATTGAATCTCCTAATTTTACATGACTTTTTTTTTTTTTTTGGGTGGGAAATCATCAAATAACTTCTCCCGCTCTGGGCGGAGCGGGAGGGCGTGTCAGACTTTTACTGACTAAAACCCACCCGTGTTCCTTCCGTTGCCTGTGTGCCAGGGCCACGATATCCCTTTCGGACAAACTCGCAACCCCGGCAGGCATTGGTCCTAACGGACCCCGTCAGTTTGTGCTGACATCTCTTTAATACAATACTTATGACATATGACTTTAATTTTACATGACCTAAAGTCATATGTCATAAGTATTGTGTTAAATAATGTGTATTATTCCGAATGTTCATTAATTTTAGTAACAGAAACGAATCGCTGTAAATCCGACTCCACGACGTCTTGTTTGCACCTAGAGTGTAATTTAAAATCGCGTAGGCCAGATCTCCAGATTCCCTCTAATCTTGGTGAATAATTCGGGTTAGATGAGGTTGTAAATATGAAAAATCTAGAACTGCACCCGTGCAAAATACCTGTGTATTATCAGATTGCCCAAAGAACACACGGCAATATTTAAGAAGTTCAAATTATAATTAATTATTTAATACTAAAATATAATTTAGGACTTATAACTTTTATTGAAAACGGTTTTATGTCTTTTGTATATTATTGATTGTAATATTTATGACAAACGGATTTAGGACATATTCAATTTAGGGATTTCAATTTTATGGCACTATTTTTTTTTTTTCTTTTTTTTTTGTGGTGATATTGTTCGGGTAAGTTATCATTCGGACAAATGATGATCAGGACAAAAAAAGTTATGGCACTTTAAATTATGGATAAAAAAGTTAGGTGACACAATAGAGAACCTTCTGGACTATGTATAAGTCAGTTTCCACTTTGCTAAATATGAATTTTCTTTATAAGCTGTTTAAAATAATTAGAGATCTTCTCAACGTCTTGCGTTGGAACCACACCCGTACAAACTAAATTTGTAGATACGTCACTGCATTTTAAAAGCAAAAATACAAAATTTAAATAAGTCTAGTTTAGAGATAAAATATACAGAGTTGACTACCAACCTACACTAGATGGAGGCACTATACCAAAGAGACGAGGATACGAGCTTTAAAATTATAGGATTTAGGACTATTTCCAAATGGCAAATAAACATAAAAAAATTGACGGCACGGTTGGCGCAGTGGTTAAGCGATTCACTGCTGCGCTGCGTGTCGCGGGTTCGATTCCCGCACGGAACAAATATTTGTATGACCTACAAATAGTTGTTCCGTGTCTGGCTGATTGTGTATGTGAGTTTAAATGTTTGTAAACGCACCCACGATACAGGAGAAATTCCTAGTGTAGGGCAAAGTTAAAAATAAAATAAAAAACCTTATTAGACGTCATTTCACTAAATAATTACTTTTGTATTTACAGCATTGCTAGATGACGACATCAAAGACGATGGCGTGTGCGCCGTAAAGGTTTTCGAGGGAGAAGGATTTAAGTACTGGGCGAAATGGGAGGCGAGGTGCAAGGGACACGTACTGCCTGATATTGAAAAGTAAGATCTGAGCACTATATCTATAAGCTTATCTATAGTAAAGATAGAAGGATCCTCATGAAAGAGCCCAGCGGGATAATTGCGCTATATACGTGTAATGACAATCCTTTTAATTTTGACAATTCAACAACATTCGTTGCGTTATTTACTTTGTTGAGCAGACGATTTTTTCAAACCTATGAAGCAATGTATTAGGAATTTCTTCCAAAATCGTTGGGATTTTGATTGTTACTGTGTTTCACAATTGGGGTTCACGAAAGTAGTAGTTTTAAACCAATGTCGGTTGTCAACCAATATTGTTGTAATATTGTTGAAGAATATAAGTGCCAGTACATTTTAAACTTTAGATCCTGTGTTGTAGACATAATGAAATTACATTTCGGGGATCTCTTGAAATGGCGAGGCATTGTACTATCTTATGGTTTCGTAATTGATTTAATTCGCTTTATACAATTTGTAATATACAATAAGTAGGTAATAAGTATATTATCAAAAATAGCATGTTCTGTAAGACTTATTCTAATTATTAAAATTTAATTTCCTTTGTGGAAGTATGAAACAAAACGAGTCTTTAAACATGTCCGCATGTGCAAGAAGTTTTGTTCAGATAATAGATTAAAAAAAAAGAAAGATTAAAAGAAAAATAAATTAAAGCAAACCGTATATTTTTTTTGGAGTTATATGTATTTACTTTAATGTGTTTAATTTTCTTGTAATTAAGTCAGATTGACCCTAGAGCAGTGGTGGCCCAGTAGTAACGTCCCTGACTTACGAGTTGTAGGTCGTGGGTTCGAACCCTGGCAGGCGCTTTACTTTGTGTAAATAATTTCATCACCACTGCTCTCAAAACGGTGAAGGAAAACAAAAACCAAAAATTCAAAGACATGTGACCAAACCTGCACTGGGTCCGCGTGGTAGATTTACAGCCCACTCCCTCTCGAAGAGAGGAGGCCTGTGTCCCAGCAGTGGGTACATTATAGGCTGATCATGTGACCCTATACATAAAAGATAAACTAAATTGAACTCTGTTACATTTTTGCCTGAACCGCTATTAAACTTTTTTTAATATCTTGCGGTAGCACAATATATTTAATTTTGTTAGATAGCGTATTAAAATATTTAATTAGGCAATGTAATGTAAAAAAAACCACTGTTAATATTTTTGCTTGAAGTACAATTAATTTTTTTTATAATATTATTTTTATCGAAATTCCCGTGGGCGAAAATGTTTAATTCTTTAAAGATATATTGGTTTTACCAATTTTTTACATATTGTAATCAAAATTTTCCTGTTAACTATTTTGCCTCAATTTTTATTCACAAAAACGCGTTTTCATTTTTATTACCTTGATGCGGTCCTGAAAAATCTTTAATTTTTGACGTATAAGTATTTTTATAAAATACCAATACAATGTGTATTGGTATTGGAAGCAAAAGGTTTATGTAAGGTTCTGCAGTTTCTGCCTACTCCCATGGGAAGAAGGCGTGAGTTTATGTATATATGTAGTAATACAACCAATCCAGGTATTAAAGTATATCCTTCTCCAGGTTCGGGGCAAATGTTTGTCAAACCTCATTATGAACTCGGGATTTGTGGTAGAAAAGTTCACAAATCCCTATTGATGGGGAATTTCACTGGGGATTAGTGGAATAACCCAAACATAACGATCGTTTTAAACCACTGTTTAGGCGTGAAACAGGTTACAGACAGACTGACAGATAGACAGACATACAGACAGACAGACAGACAAACAGACAGATAGACAGACAGACAGACATAGCTACTTTCACATTTGTAATATTAGTTTGGAAATATGATCGGTAGCGTGATTCGAGTCATACCGTGACTTTGTAAGGTATTCTTCTGAGGGTTTCGTACCCAAAGGGTGCCAACGGGGACCTGTTACTAAGGCTCCGCTGCCCGTCCGTCTGTCTGTCACAGGGCTATATCTTTTGATACGTAATAGGTAGGCACTTGAAAATTCCAGTGTGTACACACTTTGTGAAAATTATATAGCAGCTATATTTGTACCTATTACTATTGCCACTATAACAAAAAATAATAAAATTAAAATAAAGCTAAAAATTAAAATTAAACCCCATACAAGAAACGTGTTTTTTTCGGCGTTTTTTGCTCTATCTTAATAATGGAAAATATTATACGGTGGTACGGCTGGTACCTACCAGTCTTATCAAGGGGTATCGTATTACCCAATTACTGGGTTGTGGAGGCCAGATAAAATACTGGGAGTCGCTCCATGTAAAATACTGGTATTCAGCTGCACCCGGTTAGACTGGAAACCGACCCCAACATAGTTGGGAAAAGGCTAGGAAGATTGACTTGATTTATTTATTTATTTAAACTTCTCATACACAATAATGTACAAAGGCGGACTTAATGCCTTAGGCATTCTCTACCAGTCCAAAGGTGGTGAAGAGATAAGATGGCGGGTGCTCTGATTGAGAGAAAATAATAATATTATAAAATATTAAAATATAACATAATTAAATATAAATATAATAGGTAGGTACAAAATTACTTAAATAGGTTATAAACTTAGTTATAATACACATATATTTACTATAATATATCCCTACATTTTATATAAATACATATATATACATACAAATTCAATGAAAAGACATTAAATTGTGATGACTCTACGCTATTTGTTTTGACAAATAACTCTGCAATTTTCGCTTAAATGCAAACCGACTGGTGGCCGTCCTGATATCGAGAGGAAGCGCATTCCAGAGAAGAATGGACTGAATATGAAAGGAAGAATGAATGAAGTCAGAAGTATGAGAAGGACAGAGTAGAAGAAGATTGTTGGAAGAACGCAGGTTCTTAGCGTGTGAAGAACATAGATATTGGAAGTGAGACATAAGATAAGAAGGAGGGCTTGGAGAGTTGAGAAGGGAAAAAAGTAGCTACACGTTGATTGATACAGTATTTTGAAATTGTAGATAATCATGCCTAGCTTTTTCCCAACTGATTGTACGGTGGTACGGAACCCTTCGTGTGCGGGTCCTACTCGCACTTGGCCGCATTTTCTCTGGTTTTACATTCCCATGGCGTGTTTTAAGCCTGTTCAATTATTTTTATCAAGTTTTGTCATGGGATATTAAACGAGCCCTTTGTGAGGCCATGTTTTTACATCGTTGTTTGATCTTGTCTATCTTGAATTATTAGATTGTTGACTCTCGTTATCTGCCTTGATAACATCTTATTAGCATTTTGTAATTTACTAGACAAACAATCCATACTTAAAGAGTATAAGTATATAGATTGTTTTTCAATACAAGGCGTCCCACGGATATATGGATATGGAGGAAAAGTACCTTGAATATTGTAGATGAAACATTTTACTGAAAGAAGACATTATTTGAATTTAAAAAACAATTTAAACTGCATTTATAGATATTTAAATAATTACATGGTTGAACCGGACATCGAACCGGTTACACGAGAAAAATAATTACACTGTAGCTTTATCACACTTATCGAAAGGCTTCATCATAAGGATTATTTTTTGCTAAATAACATAGTGTCACAAATAAAATAAAGACCATGAATCTGATTCTGCAACCGTTCTCCGACAGTCGTTTCTCCTTTGGACTGTTCACCGACAGGACGTTTCGTTTTTGAGAGATTCGTCGATAGAACGTTTCACCTATGGATGTTTCGCCGACAGAATGGTTCGCATTTGTTAGTTTCGACGACAGGCAATACCAGTATTAAGGCAAAGAAGACGTTATGTAGAATGTGTACAAAAAACCCGCTAAGTGCATGTCGGACCACGCACAACGAAGGGTCCCGTAGTTGGGATAAAATCCCGAAGACAAACGCGAGTGCTTTAGACCATCAAACTGAAAAACTTTTACTATGGGACCAACTTAGAAATCGCGAAAAAGAATCAGCTGTTCCATATAGTTTAGAACAGTAGATATAAACTTTATAATGGAACAGCAGTTTTGTTTATAGCGATTTCAAAGTTGGCCCATACTACAAGTTATTCTGTTCGATGGTCTAAAGCACTCCATAAAGTTTGTAAGATTAATTTTTAAACACCTTATATACATTTAGATTAAGGATCGTAGCTGGAGCCGTTTTGTGTTTCTGCCTACCCCAAATGGGAAAAAGACGAATTTATGTATACGTATACTTCGTAATATTTAACTTATTGGACAACTACTCGCGCAGGATAAAATGAATACCTACCTACATTATAGTGTTTTTTTGTAGAACCCACTTATATATCAAACAAAGTCACGCTTTGGTAAACATAGGTACACACGGCTACACGTCAAGCTATATATTTCCAGTATAAGCTGATCTCGCATTGTATAAGATTTCAGTACATTGAGAGGTCAGCGTATTCTAGAAATGTATCGATTGATATGTAGTCGTTTGTACAACGTAAAAACCAAAGTGATTTTGATGATATCTCGTTGAGGAAAATGATTCTCATTCATAACTTCACTTGTTTACGTGGAATTCATTGTATTGTTATCGTTATTATGCATTTAAAACAACTGGTGGACCCGGTGGACGGATTACCTGGTGAAGGTCGCGTGGATCCACTGGACTCGAGAAGCACAGGATCAGTCGATGTGGTGACGCTTGGGGGGGGGCTATGTCCAGTAGTAGACGTTTTTCAGCTGAAATTATGATGATTTCAAATAATAGTCAGGCAAAAAGGAGAGAAGTTTAATAGTACTGTCCATTTTGGTCAACACAAAGAAGGGTAATGTGTTTATGAAACTATGTAAAAATGTTTTTGGCGTTAGACTCGATTCCAAATTATGCCTTGAATTACATATCAACAAAATTGTAAGTGAAGCTTACCAATTGTATAGCTTTATCATGCTTTCTACCCTTGACTTCAAGAGAACCTCGTCATAAAATATCTATGCTTGTATAAAGCCCTAGTTCGATCAAAATTGGAGTATGCGGTTCCAGTATGGAACCACTTCTACAAAAAATATGCTGAAATGGTTGAAAATGTAAAGTACAATTTTTTACGTTGCCATACACTGTAGATGCCATAAATGCTACCTACCTTAACTCCACAGTAACTCCACCAGTTACTCAGCATAAGCAAAACAGGTACGCGCAGGTATTCTTTTTGCAGTGAACTCATGTCGAACTAATTCTGGCCAGCGCTCACCAGTCCGCCGTACGGTGGACTCTAACAATAGCACTTTTCACTTTTGTAAATATTGACATCTTCAATTGTCCAATGAATAGATTCAAAAGCCTCACCAGCTCCTCTTTATTAAATAAAACCCATGTGTGTACCCTTTCTGAAAATCATTAAACTTAAGGTCATATTTTTATAATATATAACCTTTATCAAAATTTAACTTTATTAATGCTCATTACACAAATAATTACTGCTCGTCCTGCTACTAAAACTCTTAGCAATTAAACTCTTTCATCTTTAGGCGATTAACACACGACACCGTGCACCGCCGCGGTCGGAGAGGGTGAGAGCATCGCTCGACCGCGCTGTCGGGCGGTATACGTGTGTTCCTACATCAACGGATTTATAAGAGGCCAATGCGACATGAGATCCACTTCACCGCCTACCGCGGCGGTGCGCGGTGCCGTGTATTAATGGCCTTACTTTTATGTTTACCCGTGGATAGCGTTGTGGGTTATATATTATTATTAAAATTGTTTATGTTAAATTAGTTGTAAGTTCTGTTTGCTGTTCCATTCAATAAAAATAAAAATATATTTTTGTTCCGTTCTGGCGCTCTAGAGACCAAACACGTGGGCCGATTTTGATGATTCTTATGTCAATCGATTTTTTAAAATCTTGTAAGTGTCACAAAAGACATGACAGTAATCAAAATTCAATATGGCGACAACCAGACGCCTGTGAAAATAAAAAATAAAGTCGACGAACTATGTCAAGTGGGGTATCATTGAATACGTCTTTAAAAATCATCATTCTCTAATAATTTTTAATTTTTAATAACCATTTAGTATCTACATCGGTGTAAAGTTTATTAGCAATCATTCTCAGTTAAATTAAAAAAAGTTTAAAGCTGTGATAAAGTTCTTATAAAATCGTATAATAAGTAGTTTTATTAACGTGAAAAATAATTATTAAAAAGTGTAAAATAAAAAAGGGCAATAGGTCTTTATTTTGGTTTTGGTTTGGTAAAATTAAGAAGATGCCTCTGACTGCATGAGATTGTTTATATAGAAATAGGTAATCTTGTTTCCATCTTTTTTAAAGTTCACTTTTACGCTATCCGGGTTTTTATTTTTTAAATTTACTATAGTGCCATGTGCGGTGGGACTATTACTGTCTCCTGTGCCTAGCACATTAACTGCCCTGCAAATGATTAGGTACTTACGTCCCTGTAAAACTGTCTCTAGAGACAGTTTCACATGCTGAAAAACCTGACCTGACCTGTCTGTGTTGTAGACTTTCCTAGAAAAGTCTACCTTCATCTTCCAACTATGTTATGGGTCTTCATCTAACCATCACATCAAAACTTTGATTCTATTTCTTTGTATTTATAAATATTTTCATTCCAGGTGTCCAGACTGGGTACATCCACCAAGCAGAGTTTCCCCACCACGCGACAAGAGAACAGCAAGGGGCAAGAGACACGTCAGAAGGTTTAGCAGAAGAGCAATATTTTTGAGCCAACCTTTTTAGGCTGTGATTGTTTTGAGTAGTGTTAGATTATTGTTAATTGTTTTACACTGTCAAAGGTTGCAGTTTTGATGGTATTTTTGTGTAGGTACCTACTTATTGGTGTCATGCAATTCATCTACGGAACAATCAGTGCTTTTAGATCTCTTGAAAAAAAAAACAATATGATGAATGGCGATTTTTTCAGAAAACATTTATTTTCGATTTTTGGTCTGTGCATTTAAATTCACCAAAGTAAGACCATCTACACCAAAAATCAGCGTACAGTGCTTCTATTTCCTTAATGTCTCTCGGCATTCATCACGTTTCCGACTTTAGCAGCGTTCCTCTCATTTTTAAAATAAATTACATAATAAGTAAAAAGATTAGTAATAACTCTATATACTTCCATGTCAATTGAGAGCGTCTGGCCTGCACCAAATGCAAAGGGCAACTCATAGAAATCTGACGACTGACGAAATACGAAGTTTGCCGAGACATTAAGTAAATAGAAGCACTGTCCATTAAGTAATAAGTGCTTTAATGGTCTCAAAATATACCCAAAATGAAAACTGGTCTACCATTATTGACCAAACAAAAATGAAACTTCGGTGTTTTAAGCCAAGTTTCTTGTTATGTTGCTGTGCCTAAATAAATGATGTTAATTTAACGAGTTCATTTTCTTTAACAATGATTTAAAACTTAACAGATTAATAAAAAAGGGGGTTTTTGCGTCATATTGGAAAGCATACCTAGCATCTTTTTTTAGAGCCACAAGATACAAGCAATGCTTAGTTTGTGGCTCACCGAATATGTCACATTGCGTTGTTAATTTTTGATTAATAAACTTTTTACTTTTTTTTTACTTATCTACCTATTTAGGTTCTTATATTAAAGTAATGGGGAGAGAATCAGCCTACAATGTTCCCACTGCTGGGACTCAGGCCTCCTCTATTCGAGGGCGTAGGCTGTAATCCACCACACGGGCCCAGTGCGGGTTGGTAAACATCAGATCTTTGAATTTCTGGTTCTAGGACATGCCGGTTTCCTCACGATGTTTTCCTTCACCGTTTTGAGAGAAGTGGTGATGAAATAATTTACACAAAGTAAAGCGCCTGTCAATGTTCGAACCCACGACCTATTCGTAAGTCAGAGCCGGTACGATTGGACCACCACTGCTCCGCTATTGTATGTTGATAACCTAGATGTTCCCCACAATTACTAGGCTGATAGAAAAGAAATCCAGACCAGCGATTTTTTTTTTTAAATTTCTGACGAAAAATTTGAACGCAGCCCCTGCGTTCAATTTTTTTTCTTCGTCAAGATTGATGTACTAAATCCATGTTAACAGGATGCACGTCGATGTCCCTTCCACCCTGTATACCTTCTCCGTCGTATTCCTTACTCCAGACTATTTTTAAGGACAAACGAAGGTCATTCTCTTTAGTGCTTAGTCTCTACTTTCATAGCTAACTCATTATACTTCATCATCATTGTCATAATTTCAGTCGAAAGACGTCCACTGCTGGACATAGGCCTCCCCCTAGCACCGCCACTCATTGTACTTAGTACAAACTAATAGTAAGGCCAAGTAAACTAAATGATTTACTGGCGAGGCGGGAATGTCTATATTAAACTCATAAAGTTGGTCCTTCCAGTCGCCGATTGAAAATGCTGCTCAATTTAGGGTGGTCGGGGTTTTAAAACTATTATAGTACAGACATTTTGGAAGAAGATTTATTAGTAGGTACATTGCGATCCAACTAAAAATAGAAACGTCAATGACCTCGATCTGTCAAATGAAACTTGACAAAGAAAATTTGTTGCTATCCGTTGTTATCTGTTTTTGTTCTAGCTCACTGACTTTGCTCCAAAATAAGTAAACAAGGTGCTGTTTTGCTAAACCATCACAATATGGTCACAAGGTCATTCCTGTTTTCAAGCCGCGGTTCCAAGGTCACGGCAAGTGTTTGTACAAACCTACTTACAGAAATAAAAATCATTTATCATTTAGTAATTTGACGCGTAGCTAAATGTCTTTTTTGTATTTTTTTGTTTATCTCGTTAGTAACTAGTGTAAATAGTCAGTTGTACATGAACCAAAAGATCCATGTGCATGCCTTTGTTACATAGACACAATATCTTTAATAATGTAACGTATCATAAATGATTTTATTTCTGAAAGTAGGTTTATACAAACACTTTTACACGACAATCATATTTTTAATAAAAACTAGATGAGGTCGGCGTTTCCTATCTGACTACTCTGAGAAGAAAGGCCGAAACAAACTCAGAGGTGACAGTCTCTTTTAAAGTCTAGACATAATCTTGGTCAGAACATGTGAAGACCATGTAGATTGGTGTCTGAAATGGTATTTTGATGAAAGACACAGATTGAGATCTTTCCAGTCAGTGCACGCATTTGTCAGTAGTCGTGCTGCTCAACTCAGAACTTAAGGAGAACTTAAAGGAATTCAACGATTCAACGAACAATACCAAAGAAAGGACATTTGCGGTATTTTTTGCGGAGGGACGCAAAAAGTACTCAAACTGCCAGACCAGAGAAAAAAATAAAAAAGCAAAAATAAACAATGACCCACAATAGTCTCCACATTTACAATAATAAAAATAATATGTGGGCGTCCAAGCATAAAGGGCCCAGTAGTGGAGCATTGAGTTAAGAATAGATTCGGTATCTAGAATAGTCAATTGATAATAAGGATAAAAAAGTATTTAAAAACTGGCACATAATTGAGCAGTGCTTCTTGGAGCGAAAGTGAAGCGTCATGTTAGCAGTTTTGTTTTATTTTCTAAAATTTGTGTTTAGGCGAATATTAATGTGTAATAGTGGTGGGTTATTAACCATTAAGTGTTCGTGAACCTGCATTAGTGTAGGAAAATGAAACAAAACAGTGCAACATCACTTTAAGTTCAGATGTTTCAGTAAAGTGCCACGACTTTACTGAAACTCAAGGGGAGCGGGGCGGGATATCATCTATCATCTTTATCATGCATTGAATGGAGTTTATTTCATAATTATTTAAACAACTAAGTACTTGTTACCTAATTTGACATGACACTAGCTAAATGCACAAACCGTGCGAAGCCAAAAAGAAAAAAAAAATTGAGCAGTAATTAATAAACAATTTAAATCGTGAAATGCAATTTATTCACCCATTTGTCCAAACTGCGTAGGTATGTCTCGGAAACTAAATGCCGAGAACTGGACCCTTTTTAATACTTTACAAAGTAAATATTCATGTTATTGTATAATTATATAAACAAAATTATCAATATCAATGCATAACATACATAAACTCACGCCTTCTTCCCATGGGGGAAGGCAGAAACTATAGAACACACCTGCTACGCTCCTTACATATTCCTATTGCTTCATTTATGTTCTTACATCTGCACGCGTAGCATGACCAATTCTATCTCTATTCTATAAAGTATAGATAAAGTTATTTCTGTCCAACTCTACATCTCTTTTGTCGGAGCACGTGGCGACCCGTAGACTACTATTTTTATGAAGACAAAGATATATTTATTATTTCCTTAGCAACAAGCAGCTAACAAGCAAAAGGTAGCTAGTGATGTAGATAAATTAATAATTCTACGATAATTATTAAGTTTGGTTATCGTAAAAAACAATGTCAAAGGAAAAGTTTGTAATTAATAAAATCCAGCAAAAAATCGTTTTTTTTTAAATAAGCCAAAAAAGAAAAGTAGTTTCTAAAATCTCGAAAACGGAAAAATTCCTAGGCAAAAAAAAAAAAACAGAAATTTCACTTGTAGGTCATACAAATATTTGTTCCGTGCGGGAATCGAACCCGCGACACGCAGCGCAGCAGTCAATCGCTTAACCACTGCACCAACCGTGCCGTCTTGTGTCACTTGCGTGAAAGCAGCATCCCAAATACTGTTTTTTGCAACATGAATTTAAGGAAAAAATACTGTTTTTCAAATTTCTTTCCTATTTATCTCAAAAAAAAAAAAAGATTTTGCTGCTCCTGGTGCCTAAGCGTATACTCCAACTCCTACAAATCCACCGCTACGATGACTCTCTGATCAGATTTTTCAGTGAGAAGAAATTTGGACAGTGAAAATATAGAATTGACTTTTCAAAATCAATAATTTTATAGATTCCTGACTAATAATAATTATAGATTCTTCCAATGCGATGTAGACTATTTACACTTGTTGAGAAGAAATGTTTCTACCCGCAAGTGTCAAAAGTAGAGAAAAATTGTCGTCATGCTTGACATTGAAGACTTTTGTCGACTGAAGAATAGAAACATTTCTTCTCTTCAGTTTTAACATCGCCATGCTTAGGACGGTAGAAATGGTTCTGCAATCTGTCATTTTGTCTATTCTTCCGTCGACAAAACCCGTTTCTACGGTGGTCATGCTACGCGTGCTGGTCGCACGCCAGTTACGAGCTCTACGCACCTGATATTCTGAAGAACATCATCAATTAGGTATCATACACACAAGTAAATAAACCTCTTCAGACGTCGCATGACCCAGTGGCTTCGTTGCCCTCCTACGCAATCAACTATATCATGAGTTGGTAGAGTGGACCTAACACGAACGCGCGAAATAAACGTAATGTTAATTCGAAACGATTTTGAAAATACTCCTTTCATTTTACATAATATTTATTTAGTTTGAAGACTTTGAAATATTACAACAAAGTAGTAACGAAGTCAAAACTGTAACTTAAAATGAAAAAAAAAAAAAAAACGAATTGCTATGAGGTGTGCTATTACGTGGCGTACTCCTTAACGAGTTTGATGTCGAAAATATAGGTTTTTTTTTAATTTTTGTTCGTTTGTCTCGATGTATATTCCGGATTGGCGCAAAAACGGCTGAAATGATTTGGATGAAATTTGGCACACTAAAGATTTATAACCTGGATTTACAAATATATATATATTTTTACACATCCACCACGGGTAAAGGCTAGTTCATATCTATGGGTGAAACTAATAATTTTATTGTGCTTGTCGCAAAAATTTTAACCAAAATTCTATAGGAACGTATTTTCGATTCAAAAATTGATCGAATTTACGTTACATTTACTTCGCATGTATAGCCTCATTGGTCTGGCAGTCGGAAGCGCTACTGTTGTGCACGAGGTCCTGGGTTCTACGAGTATTCCTAGGTCGGGCAAAGTGATATTTGGTTTTCCCATCAGGAATTTCTCAGTAGCAGCTCGGAGTCTGTATTTGTGCCCAGTTGATTGAAATAAACTCGCCCCCTATAACATGGGACTCCTTCATACAGGCGCGAGGTGACAGTGCGACGTGACAGTGCGACGCGACAGCACGATGCGACAGCGCGACGCAACATGCGACGTGACAGCGCAACGCGACTCTGGTAGAAAAATTCCATGAAGTTTTCATACAAATTGTTCTACTAGAGTTGCGTTCCGCCTGTCTACGGGAGCCTTTACTCGTAAACATAACTTGGGAAATGTGGGTGTATAGGTACACCTCTGCCTAACCCTTCGAAGATTACAGGCGTGATTTTATGTGTTAGCTTACTTCGCACGTTCGTGCTAGGACCTATGAGACCCTAACATATAGCGTGGGTTCACAAAATTGCGTAACATTACCGGAATCGAATCAATTTCAACTCGGTAATTAGAACAGTTCCGTATTCTTGTGATCGTTGATTACTAACGTTAATATTGGGGTGATTCATGTCGTTTAATAGGTTAGGGGTTGTGAGAAAGTTTACGAAGATCAAGGGTGGATTTCGCCAATGAAACTAAACGCGTTCAGCATTGTTTTCACCTCTTGATCTGACGTATAAACCTCTTTGACTAGGGTCTTTACTTCAAAGGATGATAGTCAAATAGGACCTTGTCACCACAGCTTGTTTTCCTTCAATTGACCTCGGTATTGGCCTCGGCTAGCGGCGTCAGCGGGATTCTCACTTGGCTTGACGTAATCCCAACTGCGTCCAAGACCTGTCAGTAAGAAAAAGAAAAAAAAAATATTTCGCTAAGTTTACATTCAAGTGGATTGAATTCCTACACCTTACACGTAGTTTCTGCCTACCCCATGGGAAAAAAGCGTGAGTTTATGTATGTAAGTTATTATTCTGATTTTCTGTTTTTAACCTACAATCCTGCGTGAACGAATTTGTTTTTATTGTCCTACAAGCTTCGATCAAGAATGTTTCCATTTCAGCGGGGTCGTTTCTTGCACAAAATAGATTCAATGCTTAAAAATGCATGTAGCGTTCAGCATTGAAGTGGACAGCCAGAAAATGTTTGGGATTTGCGTTGAGAAAACTATGTATAAATTGTAGTGCAAATGAAAAGTTTGTATAGTTGGGAAATTAAATGGGGTGGCTATTTTCCTGCAGATAATGTTACTGTTACCCTGCACCATACCACTGCTGGCCTCTCCCCATGACTTCCAGCTCTTTCAAGCCAGGGCTAATGTGGATCACTAGCCTTTTGTTTTCTCCAGCTCGTCCCGCCATCATCTACGGGGTCTGCCGCGAGGCCTTCGGGCAGTTTTATGGCTCCACATAGTAGTTATTATGGCCCACAGCTCATTGGGCATATGGCAGACGTGGCCAGCCCAGTCCCACTTCAGCAAAGCGGCTTTTTGAGCAACGTCAGTATTCTGTGTTTTGGAGTGCAGTGTGGTGTTGTGAACATGGTCTGTCAATTTGACGCCAAGAATACTGTGCTCCATCCCACGTTGGCAAACCTTGAGTTTATAATGTTACAGAATAATTATAAGTAGTGATATTCACTATCAAAATTCGAACGCGTGTCCAGGGTGTGAATCCGAGATAATTATTTAAAACAAGTGAGTTTCCTTATGGAATGTATGCGGTTACTTGAGCGAGGTTCGGAATAAACTTTAGAGAATACTAATCAATCTGCCTAGCCTTATCTCAACTATGTTGGGGTTGGCTTCCAGTCTAACCAGATGCAACTAAATACCAGTATTTTACATGGAGTGACTGCCGATCTGACCTCCACAACCCAGTAACTGGGTAATACGATACACCTTGGTAAGACTAGTTGTCAGACTTTCGGGCTTTTGACGACCCGTAACGACTGTCAAAGATCCACGAATGGCAACCGGGACAAACGGCTTAACGTGCTTACCGAGACACGGAGGAGTCTCGGTATGTAAAGATGGTCACCCCTCCACGGACCAACCCCGGCAAGCATAGCTTAACCTGATGGATCAACCCGTGCGGCTGTTATTACTTAGCCACGAGCTCTTAAAGCTATAGTCACTATTACAAAAGACTATTGTAATATAAAACCAAAGACTATGGTGTGAGCAATGTCAGCAATATTCTATGTGCAGCGATATTGTGCCGAACGGTTATGTCATCCGTACTTTGTATGAAAACTGGAGTACCTACTAGATACAGAGTAGGTAAGCAACAGAATTTGGCAATCTGGGTATTTTCTAATTCGTCTTTAGCATCAAGTTATGTGTTGGGAATACACATTAGACAAAATCAAACTGGTTGCTATTTTAATTGCATAATTTATAATTTTTATGACATTTATTTTAAATTCTGTGGTGACTCTTAACTCACACACTGCTCTCCATTTCTTTATTTTTTTTAGGAAAACGTTTATATTTTAAATGTTTGTAAATATGTGAGCACCATATTTACTATATATATATATTTTTTATTTTATATTTACTATATATATTTTAAATGTTTGTATCTATCACATAATTAATTTATCTATGATTGCTTCATTTTTAATTCTTTTTACCTATTGTGTTTTTTATTCTAGGTGCATCGTCTTCACATATAATTATTATATAATTAATGAACCCATACGAAATATTGTAAAAGAGTAACGATGGAGTTTCTTGTCCATTCTTCTCCATACGAAACTACCTTTTGAAAGGGACAACTAGAATCAATTTTTTATTTTGAAAATTTTGACTTTTACACGTGCCTATTTATATATGTGCCTATTTGAAACAAATCATTTGACTTTTACATTACTTTACGGATTAAACCATATTTTGAAGTCATGAGGTCATGGTAGGTAGTCTGAGATGTTTTACGTAACGTGGATGCTATCAAAATAACAATATTTTATTTCACATAAACCTACATGGGCACTTATGAAACGTCAGGAGTTAGGTGCACGGTTCCAATTGGTCGTTTCCTAGAAAAGAGCCGGCAAAAAACTCCACTTTCAAATTTTCTTTTTTAATTGGCTTTTACAATGTTTTCAAACTACAGTGTTAATAGGTGTAGGAGAACAGTGTGTAGGCATGTCAACAAGTACCAGGTAACAAAATAAAAATGGTCAACAAATCTACAGTCTAATAAGAATAAGAATCTATATAAAATATAATTAAAATAATACAAATAAAAACCTATTTAAACCAAATGACATGGCAACAATGATGTTTGTAAACGCACCCACGATACAGGAGAAATTCCTAGCGTGGGGCAACGTTTAAAAAAAAAAGAAAAGGGAATGACATTTAAATGACTTCCAAAATCAAGTCTTAAATGCATTTATAATTTTATCCTCATTGCGTAGGTAACAAATAGACTTTCAATCACAATCGGAATGATTTTGAAGTATATTACTAATCTATTGCTTCATAATGCTCGCAAAAGGAGACGTTCACGAAATGTATGGGGCTTGGTACTAAAATAATTGAAAATTTAAACGGCCTTCTGACCTATATAGGCTGAAAGAGGGTAATTATTCTGACGTCTTTGGGCATTTAATTTTTATTTACAGCCACCCGTTTTTTTTAAAACAAGTGTTGAAAAATAAAATGTTCTACAAGCATTATTTATATTTTAGGGATGGCAGCCCTGTGGCAAATGACGTGACAATGACAACGTCAGTCAGCAGGTCTCGGCTTGACATTTACAGCGGATATTTAGTCCGAGTTTACAGCTTTGACTTTTTTCAATACGTTTTGTTATTGCATTGTCATGATAATCAATATTTTTTGTCTTAATTTCATGGAGCTGCAGCTAAAATTATAATAAAATCTCAAAGTATTTAATAGAAATGGAACCACTAGCCACATAAAATAATTATATTGCATAGAAATGAATAAATAAAGACTATGTGCGTTTTGTTTGTATTGAAACATTTTTCACTTTTTCACAAAACGGGCGCCTGTAAAAATCAGATTTAGCTATAATCGAGTAGCATAATAAATAAGCTTTCTAATAAGGTACATCACATTAGCGTTTAAAAATCGTCTGAATATTATACCAATTTTGACCTCTCCTTTGTCTGCTCAGCAACGTAAATAACGCAATGAATGTTCTTGAACTGTCAAATCATTTTGAAAGTCATGCAACAAACCCCTGATTTGTTTGTTGCATAGAATAGAATAGAATATTCTTTAATACATACTCCTTTTGCTTCGCCTACGTTCATACATCTAGTCATAAACGTACGCCTGTTGCGAGTACTACGCACCTGACCTTTCTGAAGAACATCACCAATGAGCATAGCAGGTGGCGTTCTATAGTTTCTGCTTACCCCCATAGGAAGAAGGCGTGAGTTTATGTATGTGTGTACAACATTATAGATATAAATGTTGACATGTTACATAGGGTGACACAATGGGCGGTCTTATCGCTAAAAGCGATCTTTAACAGACAACCTTAGGATGCATTAAAGGGAGAAAGAGAGACAGGTAGTCAGTGATGTACCATTTACATAATTATACAATAAATACATACACCCATAAAACATAAACTTATCTATATAAATAAAAAATACTTATACAATAATAAACATGAAACAAGAGCAAGGAACTGTATTATGTATTCATGATGTTTAAGGAGAGATGACGTGCTTTTTTATCAGAATTTTAAAACTTGACAAAGATTGAGCACGCCTTATCTACACGGCAAGGCAAGGCATTCCATAACCGTACTGCTTGAACTTTTAAAAGACTTGTCATCAAATATAATCTAATCTACCATTGTAATCTCTTCGTTTCATTAAAATGCGTCCTCGACATGGAAAGCGTCGTCTCTGTCATCTGTAGCGGCATCAACATCGCCACATGCGAACTACGCGTCGCACTAACGTTACACAAAATCCTGCATCGCGCAAGCAGAGTTTACCGCGCAACTAGCATATATACAACGTCCCGACATCAACCGTCGCCATCGGGCAGTTGCCCATCAGACACAACACCCGTCTGGTCGGAAGATCGTCCCTTTTCTATGGAAAATGAGTGAACTTTACACCCTGTTTCTCATGCCTCTATACATCCATACCCGTATTACAATCTCTTTAGGCTATTGTACACACACGCCGCATTTTCTTGCCGTGAACAAGTACGATTTATTTGCCGTGTGTAGGCACGGTCGTGGATCACTATGGAAGTTTGTTGACAGACACGTTTTTTCTATGGCGCGGTTTTTACGCCGTACCGTAAAGAAACCATATCGTTTAGAAAGGGCCTTATAATCATCATTTCAGCCGAAAGACGTCCACTGCTGGGCATAGGCCTCCTAAGCACTGCCACTTCAACCGGTTCTGTGCTTCCCGAATCCAGCGGATACCTGCGGCCTTCACAAGAAACGAAAGGGCCTATAAATATTTACGCCCAGAGGCTTTAATTTCTAGACCTAAGTTTTACATATTTTTATTGTATCACTTGCCACTAGAAATGTGGGTTTGGTAATTTACCAAACCAACAACTGCTTACCAGTTCGGTAAGCAGTTAAAAAATAAAAGACGAATCTTTGTTTGTCGCCTCTACATTACACTACTCTGTAAGATCTTGTTACGGACTACAGAGAGCCCGCCACATACAATATCCACAGGCAACTTCTGTAGGGCCTGGCTGTTGTTATATTTAGGTTTTGTATACCACATGTTGCTGCATATTAAATTCAGTTTCGTAATTGAAACGGATTTATGCTGGCTCGCCTTGAAATTTTGATCGTCTTCTAAAGTTGTTATGAATTTGACTTTGTATTGTGTACTAGAATTTGGAAAAACTGATATTTTTTGCATTCGGTGTCATATAAAACATGTTACATCAACACCCAGGTTGTAAAAGTCGTTTAGTTGAATTGTCAAGTAATTTCTGGGTATGACCTAATTGCATAAAAACATGTTACATTACTAACTTTATATACACCGTGGCATTTTAAGCGTCTTACAACGGCAGCCCACTAAATGTATCCAATGACTACTAATTATTCATGAAAGTAAAAAAAAATATTATTAACATTTGAATATTTTTTTTTATATATTATTCACACACTCGTAACAGGTTAGTTTGAAACTACGTCATGCGTCATAATGAATATATTATTTTATTTTTTATTATTCAAATGTCAATTTAAAAAAAACTTTCATGAATGGTTAGTAGTCATTGGATACATGAAGTGGGCTGCCGTTGTAAAACGATTAAAATGCCACGGTGTATAGATTGGCCTTCGTTCTTCAAGACATCATAATTTTTAGGGTTCCGTACCTCAAAAAGAAAAAACGGTACCCTTATAGTATCACTCGTGTGTCTGTCTGTCCGTCTGCCACAGCTGATTTGCTCCGAATCTACTATACCGAATTTGGTACACATTATGAACTTCTGAGATCCAAACACGGAGGTGTAACGTAAGTAAATGAATTTTGAATATGGGGGTCACTTTACGGGGGCAAATTAAAAAAAAAAGTTTTGCAATCTGTACCGTGTGACATACCAAATAAAAGGGCTGGTTGTAAGCACTGCAGATATATATTTTTTTATAAATTAAAAATAAATATTTTTAAAATTATTCTACAAAATACATGAAAATTTACCATCCCCTTTTCCTTTTCTCCGAAACTACGGAATCAAAAATTTTGAAAAAAATACAGAAAATTGTGCTGTACTTATAGATTAAAACCTATAAGAAGTCTATGATCTTATCAATATGTACGTACAAACTTACATTTGCAGTTGGAATGCATGAGGGAACATCTTTTTCAACGGCAATGTTGAGTTTGTTCTTATGATAAATTAATCCCCACTAGGGAATCCTTCATTCTGCGTGGTCCGACACGCACATGGCCGGTTTGTCATCATCCTTCTGCCCTTATCCCATCATATTTCCAACTACTTATTTCTAAGATACTCTTAACATGCAGTTGTCAAAAGTTCCACTTTCTATCCCTGATTTATATACTTTACTATCATCTAAAAACGTCGCATTCGTTTCAGTTAGCGCCGTAACTCTATCAGTTGCCGCTATAACAACAAATACAAAAAAACAGAATAAAATAACTATTTAAGGGGGCTCCGATACAACAAACGTAATTTTTTGCTCGATATTGATAACGGCAACAGGTAGATGCTTGAACTATTCACAGAATATTTGATTATATATTCACTTTAAAAATAAATAATTAAATTAAAATAAAACAAATATTTAAGGGGGGCTCCCATACAACAAACGTATTTTTTTGCCGTTTTTATAGATAATGGTACGGAACCCTTCGTGCGCGAGTCCGACTCGTACTTGGCCGGTTTTTTTTCTAAGATAATCTTAAGACGCAGCTGTCAAAAGTTCCACTTTCTATCCCTGGTTTATCTTATCTTCACCATCATCTACAAACGCCGCATTCATTTCAATTAGCCCCGTTCTATCGGAATCGAGGGTGAAGAAAGTATGGCACTGAGTTTCTTATCTTTCGATTTCAGAGGGAAATGGTTGTTTATGATGCTGGAACGATGAACTGGCAAATCATCTACTGAATTAATAGAGAGCACTGAAAGAAGGGTTTTATTTGAAGGTCGTTTGGGGACATAGGTGGAAGGTATTCTACCTGTCTTACGCGTGGTGAAGTTGTGTTTGAAGAGAGGAAATGAAACTCCAACTTGCAGTTAATCACACTAATAGTATAAAGGCGAAAGTTCGTGAGTTTGTGTGTATGTTTGTGACTTCTTCAAGCTCTAACGGCTGAACCAATTTTGATTAAATTGGACCTGGACTGAGACAAAGCCTACTTTTTATCCCGATATTTCCACGGGATCGAGACTTACGCGGGTAAACCGCGGGGTGCAGGTAGTATTATTATAATTGTCACACATGTATTATAGTTTAAAGTTAGAATACTCTTTATTATTATGTACACCAAAAAGTTACAGATATAAATCTGTAACTTTTTGGTGTACATAATAATAAAGAGTATTAACATATAATATTATACTATTATAATACTATTATAATATTATACATATAATATTACAGTTATATGTAATATTATATGTATAATATTATAATAACTTATTAAATTAGTAGGGACAAAATAAACGAAAGTCTTAAAATCTAATCCATGTCCTGGGACGGTTGAAAAGCAAGAGAGAGACGTTACTTACATAACGCTATGGGTAGTGCCCCGGATCGTAGCTCAGTGTTTCCAGTTAACAAGAGTGCCTTCCTCACAAACTTATAAATACTTAAACAAACATAATACAGGCGACGCGAAGCCAAGTATTATAAGGTGCGTTCACAAATGCACAATACGTGACGCCACAGTATTTTTTACCAAGATGATAGTCAGCAAAGTCATCTAACCGAGAAGAACGTTTCCGCAGCAGTAAGAAGCTTCCGTTGGCAATAATACATTGGTGTAGTAGTATTAATATAAATGACGCAAATGGTTTTTCCAGGCTTAATAAGATGCATGCGCCACCACGACAAACTGCATCTAGCCTCACGTGCGCACCATAACAGTGTTTGCATAAGCATTTTCTAAAACAATACAGAAAATCATTTTCTATAAAATTATATAAACAAATTAGCTGGAACTTATCCGTAGCTGATGAAACATGCCAAAAGTTTACCATCAACATCTTAGAAGACCAAATCATTTAGCATAGAACGAGTAAACGAAACGAAACGAAACATATGAAAGAAAAAAGAAGCATGACAATGCAAATTCTATAAAAACAGAACCGTTTTCCGTAGCGTCACCTTTGGCAAGCTTTCCATAGGTTTTTCACCCCTGGGTTCAAACAATCTTTAGCTAAACTTCTTGGACACTGGCAGTTGTTTCCAAAGAACTGTTATTAGAAAAGTTGGCGTTCTAGTTTTTGGTCGCGTTTGCTTTTCAACTATCTTAGCAGTGAACTAATAATTGAGAGTCTACACCGCAACTGTAAGTAACAAAAGTATAGGGTTCTTATGTTCAATTAACGTGTGAAGTTCCATTCACACGTTAATTGAACATAGTATTACTTTGGATTTGTATATTTTGGATAATATGGAAGGAGAAGTATTATATTGCCAAAATATACCGTGTGTTTGGGTGAAGATTAACAACTTGTAATTTGACACCAACCCTGAAATATTAATTTATGCTGATCCGTATAAAGTTACAAAAATACCTACACGATCAGAATTTAGGGAACAGCTGCTTTGTTTGTTTCATATACGTATCAGAGTTGGTCCCATAGTAAAAAAAATAACATTTTCATGAGTACTGCACTCAAGACGAGAGAGGAGCCTCTGTAAGACCACCTGCCATCCACCATATCCTAACAAATAAATATTTTTGATTTGATTTGCCTCCTGCTTCTCCTGCTGTCCTGCCTCTGTCTCTGTAAGAGAGACAGAGAGAGTGTTAGGTTAAACGCGTTTAACCTAACACACTGTATAAATATAATAAGTTTCTAGGACAAAGCAAATGTTGAAATTGATTCAGGCGTTTCTGTGTTTCGGGTTCAAGAGATGGGTGCTAGTGTAATTACAGGGACCAGAGGGCTAATTGTGTAACACACTATCAGTAGGAATCGGTTTCAATTTGACAGTTCAACAACATTCATTGCGTTATTTACGTTGTTGAGCAGACAATTTTTTCTAACATTACGAAGCAATGGATTAGCAATATACTTCAAAATCATTCCGATTCCGATTCAAACTGCGTTACGCAATTAGGGAACAGGGCCTGCAGTCTCGACATAGATAGCGATCACTTTACCACTGAATTCGATTGTAAAGTCCTAATGGGATCTCCAGACGGTCAATATTGCTTGATAAGCACGAAAAAATCACAACCTTGGCAAGTATTTTTGACCGTCTAGGGACTACATTAGGACTTTGCGACCGAATTTGGTCGTAAAGCGATCGCTATGTATGTCGAGACTGCAGGCCCTGACATAATTTAGCTTTGCGTCTGGAATGTCAAAGCATGCAATGGCTTCGGTATTGCAGATGCCCATAGCCGGCTTTGAGCCATTTTGGTTGGTAATGATAATTTTATAGCCAAAGAATTAGCATTGCCATTCAACGTGGCAGTGCTGCCAGTCTTCTGGGCAGGTTTCCGGATGACAGTGATGAGGACAAGTACTTTTTTTTGTATGTTTTTGTTTATTTTGTTAGTATCCAGTGTAAATAGTTAGTTACGTGATCTATTGTATATAATGACTTTTGTGTAATAAAGAACTTATTTGTTTTATTAATTATTTTGGGAAATAAATAATGTCATCAATATTATTATAGTTGTTTTAGTTTTGAATATACCTACATAGCTTTTCTTTGTTGTAAAATTGATTAGTGGTCCTACTTGCCTTCGATTTTCCCACAGTGTCCCTATCTCAAATAATCACCCGGTATAAAAATATTATTGACGTCGCACTAACCAAAGAGAAGTAACGAGATTCAATTTTCATATTTTAGAGGTTGCACTAGCAGCGTGGTGAATGTAAGTGCAATGCTACTGCCAAACTTGTGATCAAACTGCAAAGAGACACACAGGGAAATCCTTAGAGTCGAATTTTGGTCCTACATATTAGGACTTAGCTTTGTAACCACCAACCACTTCAGCTTTGTAACCACCAACCACTTTAGCTTTGTAACCACTATGGGTCAGTTTCTCGAACGAAAATTATTGCAAAATGAATATGACAAATTGTCAAGCGCACGTAAACTGCTGTGATTGGTTTAATGATTTATCAACAGCCAATTGAGCAGCAGTTCACGCGCTAGACCTTTGTTACATTAATTTTTCCATAATTATCGTCCGAGAAACTGGCCCTAAGCCCAGCAGATGAATATTGATGATAGCAGTGGAAAATATAAAATAACTTTGCCTTTAATAATTAATAATAATAATATATCTTTATTTCAGACGTACGTCCATACATTTTGAACAAATAATAAGTAGGGTTGTAAGTAACACATAAAAATACAAATAAAACAGAGTGTTAGTAATTTGTTAGTACAAAATCAAGATAAAATATATATTACAGTCTATTTCCTATTACTGAGTAAGTTAACACTCGCCCAGTACACAGTAAACGGACCGTTTATTTTGCACACTAACGTTCTGAGGACAGTGTTGGTGCTACCACGAACCCTGCTCATCATCATAATTGCATGATCATCTTTTAGAACACTTCTATAGCGAAGACTGTAATCATATAAAGAAATTAATAAGAATGACAATGTTCAACAACAAAATTAGAAAAAGGCCTTCTTAGATAAAAAAAGTTGACATAGCAGATTATACAAAGAAACACAGTTGGGAAATCTATAGTTCTTTATATTGCAAAGCTGAAATAAACCGTTAATAAACTGACAAAGGATTAAATTTTTTCTTTACCCATTCCACGCTTTTCGCGAACCGTTTCGTCACCCAATATTCTTATAAGGTCAGCTCTCCGTTAAGCCATTATGGACTTTATTTCTTGGTTCACAAAGTTCTTACAAGTATCAATCGTTGTCCCAGCTTTTGTTCTAAGACTGGAAATGCGTCGCCTTGAGGGAGGAAAATCTAAATAAAGGTGACCTCCCCAGTCGACGTCATTTCTTCGGTCGGTGAATTTTTAGAAGAACACTGGAGCTAAGGTGGAGTTCTTTTTACGCTGGTCGACATACTTTCTATACGTTTCCCGACGGTACTTAAGCAAATACTAGCAGTTAACTTTTATGGAACTATTACATACATTCAGTCTAATAAAGTTATGTTTGCAGTTCTTAGGTTCCGAACTTTAGGATCTGTTTTGACTTCCAAAATAGTCGGTACGTTATTGAAGTTTTCTGTTATTACAGTATTAAGAAGATTGTATTTTTCTTTGTTTTCCTTACAGTGGAAATAATTTGGTATGAATTTGCTTTTAGCTGGACGGAGTAAATGAAGCCGCGTAAGTTACAACCTCAGTATTATTCCTTTGTTTGCAGACTTATTAATATCTTTATTCTTTGCTTATGATCTTGATTTGCTTTGGTTTTTTTGATACCTTTGTTATTATTTTATAACGGTTTCTATTTTAGTAAACAAGTTCTTAATGTAATATAAATTATTTTAAATTAAAATACCTATGCTGTTCTGTGTTATTTCATTTCTAGGCCTAGTATTGATCCTTGTGGTAATCCACACTAATAAAGTGTATTCTATCTCTATCTATTGTCTTTTACGACTTACGTGGATTAGGAAAATAAGTAGCTGAAAGATTAGATTGTTTTTCTTTTACTTCTTGAGATAAACAAGAACATAAAGGTAGGATAATAGGTAGATTGTAGTAATAACGATAAAAGCATAAGAATGATAAAAAGCTTAAATATTCACGTAAATAAGGAAAATGTTAGGGTCAAAAATACCCGGTTAATGATAATAATCGAATCATAAAAAATGTAAATATTAAATGCGAAGCTACTAGAATCACGGCATAAAATCTTCTCAAGTATTCACACCAATCAAAACTTGTCAAATTCGTTTTAGAAAGTTCATTGAAAATTTATTCAAAAGACAGAGGTCTCCCGAAAAGTTGTGAATAACTTATCTCTTAGAAGTCTGTCAAACTGAATTATCCTCGTTACAATGATCACTCGATAGCCCCTCGCTCTTTTATTAGCATTAGGCTAGCATTAAGCAGTTTGAGAAGGCAATGAACATAATTGAAGATATTAAGAAAAGCTATTCAGATGGAATCGGTTGTAAGATCTCCAATTATTGTCAAGTTACTTTTTTCTTGAAAAGATTTATTGGCGCCGTCTGAAGTAATTCTTATTTTTCGTTCGTCGTCGCGATAAGGAATCAGTTTGGCAAATTGTTTGCACAGAGTGTATTGACGGTGTTTCCAGGAAAAGGTAAAAACGGAGTTGGTATATTTGTAATTTGGGAGTTTATTGCGCCACTTCTTCCTAGTTAAAGCACTAGGAAGTGGTGATGGGCGGGCGTTTTGGGGGATCATCTTATATAATTTTTGCGATAAAAAGTGCTGAATCTCAGCCTAATTTGAACCAATGACATGATATTTGATTTGTAAAAATATAAAAATGAGAAATTGAAACTTGAGTGAATACATACAGTTTTAAATTATTGTCGGACAAACTTTAGAAGGTGTTGTCTTGGAATATTTTATAATGATCATGTTAAAAATTACCAGTTACAATGAAAAAATGATTAATTTAACGCACTTTTGTAACTTTGGATAAATATGTCTAGCTGGATAGTCAGTCAAAACAGCGAACTCGCTGAAAAAAGTGTCCAAGCGTTGGCCGCAAAATGCACGTATACTAGAATAACACAATGAAGTCGCGCGAGTGTATCAGCTATCACGCACACCAGCATAACAAAGTCGGCCTCTTTGTTGTAGTTTTTTGCAGTGCGACACTCTATCAGGGGCCAGAGTCTGCTATTTTTATAAATTCAGTAATTCCAACACGATCCCATTGTCATGCCATTGTCATTTTGCTAAAAGTTCGTAATCTGGTAAATTCATAATGGACGATCATTTTCTTTGGAATTTCTTTCAATGTAGTGTCAGTTGCCGACCATTGGAAAGTCATAATGACGCCATTATAATAGTAGATTACCAAACTTGTCAAAATCAACAATTATGAAATCAATGATCGACCATTCTGACACTATTGTAATAGCAGACTTGAGGCCCTGGACACATCTCGGAAAGCACGTTAAGTCGCCTGAAAGTGTGACAATCAGAATTACCAAGGGGTATCGTAAAACCCAGTTACTAGGTTGTGGAGGTCAGATAGGCAGTTGCTCCATGTAAAATACTAGTATTCAGCTGCATTCGCTTAGAGTAGACGCCAACCCCAACATAGTTGGGAAAAGGCTTGACAAATGATGATGATGATTAGCTAGACATAAATAATCAAAGCGTTGGATCTTAATCGTTGTTAAGACTTTCAATGTATTTATTTAATAGGCAAAGTGTATAAGGTCAGAAAGATGTAAGTCTATTGAAAATTTTGAGGAAAATACACACATTTTAAAAACAACTAATACACATTAAACTAAAACAAACAAAACAAAATAACAGACACAAAATAAAAGCAGTCAAGGACACAATTACACACATTAGAACCAGGAGGAACTGTCCACTGCTCACAGTGCAATATGCAAACGTATCCAGTATCCAGTGTCGCAGCGGTGGAGACTCCCACCTGTCCACAAACACGCTTATTATACTGTTGCTACTGGACCTAACACGACTCAGCCATGACGCACACTGCTTCCTTATAAGAGCATGAAACCCATCAGTGTGCGCTTCTGCGAATAGAGTCGAAGTACTGCAGAATCGTGGTAGGCCCAGCAGCACTCTAAACGCGTTGTTGTATTGAACACAACAGCGCTTTTAGGGTGCAATATACTTAACCCGGTAAGGGCGGTTAATTCATAATAATTAATAAATAAACGTTTATTATCTCTCCGACATAATAAAAAATTGGTACAATATATAATTGTGTATAATACAAAAATACATTGATGTTGTGGAGACTGAAGCCTGTACTAGGAATACCTGTGTAGCAGGTTTACATCTAATAATAGATGATAATGTTGGGATGGATGATAAAAAAACAATTTAAGACAAGGAAAAAACAAATAATTAATTAGACAGCAAAGTACGGTGTGTGGGTGTATAGTGAGTGTGTGATATTCAATACTGGTCTTCTAACATGGTAAACGTAGGACATGTCGAGCTGCTTTTTTATGAAATGACTTCTAAGTCTCTCTGTGGGTTCACAATCGTGACATTGAAGCAAAGTTAAAGTCAGAGTCAAACCATTTATTTCAAATAGGCACATAAGAGGCACTTTTGAACGTCAAAATTTACAAAAAAATAGAAAGCCAATTTTGGACTTTAGTTTTACAATTAAATATGGACAAGGAGTAGAAGGAAATGGTTTTATTGACTTGGTTGTAAAGGTAATCTCCTAGGAAACAAAAATTGGCAATGCGTCTGTGAACTGATCTTTCTAGTTACCAATAATCATATAATTGTGTCTCCAAATCAGGTCCCCAAACTGAACGCTCCCATAAATTATATTATATTACAGTTAGCCATCTTTATAATAATATATTTCCCATACACGTCGATAATAATATATTTCTTGTTCTAAACGTGCCAGGCCCAAAGGAAGGGCAATTTATTTTATCTAACGCTGAGTCAATCAGCCCGATATGAGGTTAGAAGAAAAATGTTACCACCTCCGTGAATGAGGTCTTTGAGAGATAACTAACCATTCGATGTAATATGTAAGAAAAGTGAGGAATTTGTGTTGGGATAGGAATATTTTCAGAAGAAAATAAAAGAGGTTGCATAGTAATCCAAAGACTAGAATATATAACATGGTTGTGATAAGTTTGTGTTGAATTAAGTAATGCATTCGCGAGCTCAACAGCTTTTAACTAATTGATCTCTAATTATTTATGGTTGATGACCAATTTCATCACAATTATCATCAACCTATATCAATCTACTACTAGACATGTACAAATCTCTTTTTTTGCCCATCATAACATTCAAAACTTAGCATATATTTTTATCAATGACTGGCCTTCTTACAACCTAACCTTTACATTCTCACAGACTTCTGAGCTTTTAAAATCCATTCCAATATAACTAATACCAAATCGATTATAACTAATATATCACACGCTTAATGTTGCAGTTCTGGATTTAAATTAATAGCGTCTCCTCTATTAATAACCTTGTTAAATCTATTAAACTCCAATACATTTTCAATGTTCAAGAGACTAAAAAAGGAAGTAAGGCGTGATTGTACACGAGAAATCACAATTACAGCAGCATTAATCTTGATTTATTACGAACATTCCCGACAATGTCTCAGTCGTAGCCTGTGGAATCGTTTAATCGTAGTACAGAAGTTCGCCAATAGTTTCAATTAGAAAAATACTTTAAGACCTTTTAGCTTCAAGGAGTTAGCTTGTCTGAAGTTTACAAATAATATCTCTATCGGCAAAGACTTTTGTAGTAATATTTAAAGGGCAGAAGTGGATTTTGATGTCCAATTAGGTGATATAACATTTGAAAAAGCTATTTGAACACTACGAGTACTAACATTGAAAAGAGATGAGGAACATTTTGTTATAACACACAAAACAGGGTCAGTCCCTGCTTATAATGACTTGATTTTTTAAATCTAAACAGAGCATAAGGTTGGTATACTTCGTCCATAAATAGTAGTAACCACATAGCAAGCTAAACTAGAAACTGTTTTAGTGGGCTAGCTGTTTATAATTTTAAAGCCCATAAATATTACAATCGGTTTAAAAGAAAAACATCTTCAAACTTATCTATTAAAACAGCTAACAATAAAAATCTACTCTTAATACTTCTTCAAATCTTTTACAGTGGTTTAAGTCACCCACTCAAGTGTGATTGTTCCACTACGGATAGTCGGGACCAATAGCCAGTGCCAATATTTGCTGAAGCCAGCAAACAGTACGCGGCAAATTAAAGCGATTTTCTTCTATAGCCAGTCAGGCCGGCAGCTGAATCATAATGTATTGTTTGTGCTGAGTGTACCTTGATTCTAACGGCTGATTATTCTATGAATAATCTTTTTATTATTTATTAGGGAGGGAGAATATATTACTTAGTTATTGATATTTAATTTGTGGGAAATGGAAATTGGCGGGGATGAGAATAGTGATTGGAAAGACAAGTATCTTAATATTTATGTTGCAGGTGCTATTATATGCATTTATGTTGCAGTAACTAAGATTTAAGAGTTTACACAAATAATGTTACTATTTCATTTAGTAACACACATAACATCACGCCTGTAATCCCCGAAGTGTTAGGCAGAGGTGTACCTAATAGTACACCCACATTTTGCCAGTTATGTTTAAGTCCCATGTAATAGGGGGCGACCCTATTGCCATCAACCGGGCACAAACCCAGACTCCGGGCTGCTTCCGAGAAATTCCTAATGGAAAATCCCAATATCACTTTGCCCGACCTGGGAATCGAACCCGGGACCTCATGCTCAGCAGTCGTGCTTGCAACCACTAGACCAACGAGGTAGTCATTTAGTATCACTGCATAAACGGCAGACTCTCATGAGTCCACCAATAGGACACAATGTGAGTATATTTAAATGTTTTGATTATGAAGAAATAAGCCTGCTACGGTTGTCTAGCGGATTGGTGCAAATATGTATTTTAATATTGCTATAAGCTGGTAGGAAGACGCTGCTATCCATCTTCATTTACTTATATTGAAGACACTACAACCAATATTGCACTGAACAACGATGCGCATTTGTTTCCTTAAACTACACAAACTTTGACTTCAATACCATAGAGCCCATTCGGAATTGTTACACCTACGTGTGATAAATCAATAACAGTAGTTTTTTGATTCTGTGCTTGATATTATTAACCTCTACCATTGTTTGAATTGTCTTCCGGGTCAAAAAAATGGGCTAGTGGAATTAAAATTGCGAATTCAAAAATATAGGAGTGATTTTTTTATGGCTTTAAAAGCTGTAAATGCTGTTAGCTCACATGAGTTTTAAGGATCAATCGAGATAAGGGTTTCACTAACGAGGCTGCTAACGATAGCGAGCAATTAGTCAGATCATACGTAGGGGTTGGCTGGCACTAGCATTAAAAATATTCTAGTTTTCGTAAAATACAGGTAATAGTCTCTTGTGTTTTGGGCGTTGATTATAATACCAGAAAGTTTCAACTTGGCTGGTATTATGAAAGAAGAAAACGCCTTGAGTTATTATATCACTTATGGTACATCTACTTAATATTAATCAACTTTATAAATGTTAAATGCACTGGGTGTAGCCTAAAATTATTTTGAAAATTTATTGAAATGAATGAAAATTAGAAAAAATTAAAAACATCGTAAGAAAATTCTGCGAGCAATGTACCTACACTGCCACTTATTTATTATTTATTTTATTCATTCATTCATTAGTACAGTGCCCTTTGGGTGCAGTACAATAATGCTTTCAGGGTGTTGATGGGGCTGCCTCGCTTCTGTAGCGCGTCAGGGATGTTTCCGGAATTGCGTGTTGATTGCTTTTATGCATTAATGCGTAAAAGATATGCGTCCTTGGTGCGCAGGGTGCGAGCCAGTTACAACAGCATCCTAAGAGTTATTGCTGACAGGCTGGACTGCTCTATTGTAAGTCGTTGCTCCGGTATTTCAGCTGGAATGCTGATGCAGTGATTATGTTGTTGTGTGTGTTTTGTAATTGTTATTGTAATTGTATCACTAACATAGTTGTAAGTTTATTTTATTGTTACTAACACTGTATGAGTCTCATCAGTTACTCTCAATAAAGAATTTTATTATTATTATTAGTACACTTACATTTTTATACATATATAAGTTGGCGCAAGCCAACAAACCTTAAAGCCAATAAACAAGCCAATAAACCTTGTTTTGTAATAAGGGGGAATGAGTTAAACTCATTCCCCCTTATTACAAAACAAGGTTTATCTTCAGACCCAGGTTTAAAACATGGAGCCATTATGGAATTTCGAACTTTATTCCGACTATGGTAAAGTTCCTCAACACAAAACTGACTACTTAGTACCGAACTAAGTTTTCAGTTTTGTATAAAGAACGGTATTTCAATCACTGTTACGTTCTTATTACAAAAACTGGCTGCATGGTTTAAGCCATGTCAAAATATAAATCTTGTTTTGTAATAAGGCGGATTGAGTTTTATCGTGCACCAAAATCATCAACCACATAATTTAGAGAATTAAACCAAACGTAAGTTCTTAATTAAAATTAAACAACACCAAAATAACAAAGAGGGTATTTAGCGAATTATTTTATCTATTACTTACTTAGACCAAATAAAAAAGGTAGACGGAGCGCGGCGCTCTCAGAGTGAACCAGGGTAAAGGAAGCCAAATTTGTAATAGGAAGCCGACCGTGTTCCAGAGCGGCGCGCGACACCGAACGCGCTAG
Organism: Tiliacea citrago; assembly: GCA_963921375.1. Lineage (NCBI taxonomy): Eukaryota > Metazoa > Arthropoda > Insecta > Lepidoptera > Noctuidae > Tiliacea > Tiliacea citrago. Next base: position 12,465,056 of record OY992804.1, read on the forward strand.
ACATCATAACCTTGAAAACGAGGCTTCACTTATTTGAACTATTGTTGGCGTACGCTCCGTCTACCTTTTTTATTTGGTTTGAGATTACTTAACAAATGAGCGAACATCGGTGAATGATTTGACCGTCCTTCAGACAATAAGTGGTAGGTAGAGGAATGTGTCTTAGATCACCAGCCACCAACCCACCAACCACCAACCCACCAACCACCTCACCAACCCACCAACTTAAGTTTGGCAATTCTTCCAGCTATGTCGGTTACCTTGGTTCGCCTGCGGATCTCTTTATTTCTGAACAGATCGCAGATGGGCCCGAAAGGTTCTAGAGTGGCGACCGCGTACCGGAAGTCGTAGCGTTGGAAGGCCTCCTACAAGGTGGACCGATGATCTTGTGAAGGCCGCAGGAACCTGCTGGATGTGGAAAGCACAGAACCAGTCGACGTGGCGGTGCTTGGCTATGCCAGCAGTGGACTTCTCTCGGCTGAAATGATGATGATGAAGAAAATTCATCATTTAAAGGAGTTAAATGTAATAGTTGCCGATGGGAAGTCCTCTAGGGCTTGTTCTATGATAAATTACTTTTTTTGGTTATGTATTACTAGCTGCGCCCCGCGGTTTCACCCGCGTAAGTCTCGATCCCGTGGGAATATCGGGATAAAAAGTAGCCTATGTCTTAATCCAGGGTGTCAGCTACCTTCATACAAAATTTTATCAAAATTGGTCCAGCCGTTTGAGCGTGAAGAAGTCATAAAGTCAAACATGCACACACACACACACACTCACAAACTTTCGCCTTTATAATATTAGAGTGAAGTCATGTGATTACTAACTGCCAAGAGTGGTGATTTTGGCAGTATACGGTAGCTAAGAAAACTGTAGAATATAATAGTTCCTTCTATACGAGTTCTACATGGAAAACTCCGTAAGTTAGCTGATCCCAATGTTTTAATACCCATACGACATATAGGTACTACAAAAAGAACTGAATTGTTTGCACGCTAGTTTCCTGTTAGATTTCATTATATCCAATCGCGATTCCCTTTCATAAAAGTCAGAATAATCGAAAGACTTTCAAATTCGATTAGAAAAAATCTCCGTCCATATCCACTCATTACATTAAACGAATTAGTGAAGAATATAAGCTCACACCCAAAATTCGTTTAGGACCGGTCCAATAAAAAGATTTCGAGTCAGCAAACACTACCTGGACCTCTTCGCTAACTGCTCTAAAAAAAGAAAACGTTTATTAAGTGATTCGGATTCGAGTGCCAAAGGTTCCATACCTTCGAAATAAATAAATTTCCCATTTTCACAATAAATAGTAGATTGTTATACAAGAGTCGAAAGGAATCAAATCCCATACGAGGTATTTAGACGCCCGAGCTTAGTGGCTATAGGCCGAGTTGGAATTGGTGACTTTCACCACACTCTACTTTTCATTTCGAATATAAGGAAAGTAAAAGATTGTAGTTTTTCTAAAATATCGTTTGATAGACTTATTATTATTACAATAATTATAAAGGTTCCTTTTTATCATTTTGTCATGGAACCCTAAAAAGTCTTTTGCACAGCTTCGGGCAAATAGCTGTTCTCATTTTGCCAAAGCGTTTTAATTTCTCGACGTATCGAGTGGATTTCTCCGAGGGTTGGCCAACGATAATATTATTGAGTGCCAATGTCTTTCGAACTACTGTTTATAAGTACTTCATTCAGTAAATGAATACGGTTTGTATTTTGTTTTTTTTGTTAGATTGGATTTGAGTTATTGTGGTGGTGTGTGATTAATTAAATAGTTTGTCAAGCTAGTTTGATCTAATAAACGGTTGTAATCCATAATATGGAAGAAAACACTTTAAATTAAATATTAAATATGTCGATTTAAAATACAATTTTTAACTAATACAATATTCACAAGAAATTTTAAGAAAAACTGTCTGCTAAAATCATCAAAAAAAGTTGATTGATATATTATAGGTTTTTTAAATAACCAATAACGTCAAATATCCTACTAATTTTAAACCCAAAAACAACCACAGTTGCGCATCAATACATCTCCTCAAAAGTATTGACAACAATTTGTACAGACAGTAAGCAATATTTTAAAACGGGACACGTTCGAGAATATACGAGACTTATTCTCTCTACAGTAACCACCAAATAAATAGATACAGAAGGTCGGCTCCATACATCGAGCGAAAACGCACGCAAACATAGACACGCTTCACGTACAGCAAATGCAAGCAAGCGCGCCAGCGACTGGCATTGCCGTATGTACGCGTCTATGAGTGCATGCGCAAGTTTTCGCTCTTTGTATGGAACCGATCTTCTGTATGTACTATTCTGTGTCAGTACTACTCAAAACTGCAACGTAGCAGGCATTAAATCATTTTCGCGCATGCTGAATATTAATAATGTGGCTCGCAACTGGATGTGGGGCTATGGTGTACCATTATCTGATCTCCGCGATAGATAAATGTTGTTTAAAATTTTATTGTCCCTTTGTTTCATGGTTATCTGGTTCCTGTTTTACCTTGAGTGCGTTATATGGCTGTACATTTTAGAATCTAAGGGATGGTGTTGAATAAGAGAGAGTGAGATTTGTCTTTGGTTTAACGTTTACTCTTGGTTATTTTTTTTACAATTTATAATAATAGTCCTCCAGACCGAATTTTGACCAATCTCAGCGGCGACCAGCCTTCGCCGTAGGAGATATTATAGTGCACAAGTGTGTGCGCACGGACGGCAATCTGACGCGATCGGCGAGAGATGACGCGCTGGGCCAACGGCTTAACGTGTTTGCCGAGGTTCAGGGGTATCACATTGCCAACTTCCAAACTCCGGACTGTTACTAAGAAATTCTTATTGGAAAAACCCCTCTTCTTATTTGCCCTCTTACATCTACCATTACAGGGTAACCTATTGCGATAGTGGAAGTGGTGGGTAATATAACAATATGTATTTTCAATTTCCATAAGTATAGCCCAGGGGCTTTTACGTTGTCTTCTATAAGTACCATGTTTTTTGTTAAGCCAAAATAATATTACCTGTTTTCACTTACAAGTTCCTACAAGTTATTGGAACTAATTAAAAGAAAATAAGGGAAAAACAAACAAAAGTATATTTTTAGATAAGAAACAATTGTAGTAGGATTCGTATCTGAAAGACGGTTAACATCAATTATTTTGTTACTTTAAGCAAATACAATTATACCATTTTAATTGAAACTGTTCTTCATGGACATTCATCATATTACGACTACTTTGCAATACATGATTGAATGTTTAATCTTCAATACACAATGATACCTAGTGACGTCAGTACCACAATATTTGTTTAACACTTTATCATATTCACATCACTTCTTATAATGTCCATAACCATTGGGATAGATACTACCAGTGGGGTATCCGGGGTTTCCAGTATTGTATGTATGTGGATACTGGCCTCCAGTTCCACTTAACCTGGCTTGTGGATATCCCGGTTGCACTGGTATAATACCTGGCGAATATCCTGGCTGTATGGTTTGAGCGTAAACTTCAATAGCAAATTTGTATCCTCTCAAAATTGATGGGCTCTTTAAAGCTATTGTGACAGTCTTGCTCCCAATTCCTCCAGCTTCTATATATGCTTCTCCTTCCTTATCGGGTCTCAGATCTGTGATGTATACAGCGTTTATTAGTTCGTGGTTTGGACTGCTGACCATCACATCATCTTCTCTCCGCCATATAGCAGGGTTCGCAATTTTAACAGCATTGTATATCTTCTTCGAGTACGGTGTTGCAAATCCAAGCATTATATCGTTGGATTCCACCGACGTTAAATATAACAATGAGAGTAACAGTATTAAGGTTTTAGAATACATTTTTGGTTTTAATTTTTGGCTTTAACAATAGAAATATTAAACATGTTTAGTAAACGAATACTGGAATACAAATGAATAGATCAGGAAATATGGTGGTTTTATATACGCAGGACTGAAATTAGCACAATATGATGTCGTATTTTCTAGTTCACGGCAATTCACAAGTTTCTATATATGGTTCAACATCTTAAAAGTATTAGGAATACATTTAAGGAAATTACATAATATTATGATGAATTCTAAACTGTTGGTATTGTACCTACTTCTTATGAGTTTAACAAATAATATTTACATTGTGTAGATCCATTCAGAGAAACAATTATACGCTATTCATATACGCTCTGAAATATTTTAAGAAAACTAAATACCTATCTACAGATGGTTCGCATGAACATGACTTATATCGAACGATGTTAAGAATACTCCTCCCAAAACTACAGGATATGATTTATTATGTTTGCCTTCACTCGTCTCGCTGATATCGAGATTTCTTCGACAAAATAGAGATGTGTTATTCAGATATTGTGACTCCATATAACTGTGTAGCTTTTGTGTTTAGGCTCGTAACAATAAAATAAATGTATGTGGCGTATAGGAATGCGTTGTTTTGGTTGCAATGGTTTTTTATATAGCCACATTGGGAGTGAAAGGGTTCCTTTATGTTTTTGAAGTGCGTTAGTGTCTTAAGTATAGTGTTATTCTTGGCTTTGTATAGGGAGTTTTGTTTGATATTTTTGGGTTGTGTCTGTCTATCATTTTGATAAAGGATTACTGTGTTGGGATTGTATTCAAGGTTACTGACACAAAAATCTGTTGTGTGCTGGTGAATAAATGAATGTTAATGTATTGGAAATGATTCAAAAGTAGCTGAATATAGGTACTTAAGAGAGATTGAGACGAGTTGAAGCGTTTTCGTTTGCTTGCCCTGGTTTCCGTCATGCTTTATTGCCATTCCTTCAAAATAATCCGAGATAATAAGACCGTTTTCTCAGCTTCTGCTAAAGAATCTTTGATTGTCAATTAATAATAATGATTTGTCATGCATAATAATTTTATGATTTACTAGCTGCGCCCTGTGGTTTTACCCGCGTTTGTCTCGGTCCCGTGGGAATATCGGGATAAAAGTAGCCTATGTCTTAATCCAAGGTGTCAGCTATCTCCATACAAATTTTTATCAAAATTGGTACAAACGTTTGAGCGTGAAGAAGTAACAAACATGCACACACACTCACAAACTTTCGCCTTTATAATATTAGTTATTTATTTAAAATAATCCCTCACTCAATTCATTCATCTTTTCTTTCCACAATCTATGTATTGCTTAAGACTGTTTTCTCAGCTTCTGCTAAAGAATCTTTGATTGTTAATCAATACACGACACGGTTGGCGCTGTGGTTAAACGATTGACTGCTGTGCTGCGTGTCGCGGGTTCGATTCCCGCACGGAACAAATATTTGTATGACCTACAAGTAGTTTTTCCGGGTCTGGCTGTTTGTATATGTGAGTTTAAATGTTTGTAAATGCACCCACGATACAGGAGTAATTCCTAGTGTGGGGCAATGTTATTAAAAAAAAAAAAATGATTCGTCATGCATAGTAATTTTATGATTTACAATCGTTGAGATGTGGATGCTTCTCCATAATCACATCATAAAATCCTGTTATCACCTCTTATATAAACAGGAGATAACTCATGTATCACAATCGCTGATAGTATACGAGTAATGACGGCATCAATATATTCTACTAGCTTCTGCCCGCGACTTTGTCCTCGTAAAATTTCTTGTTACCTTGACCCACCGCGTCGCATCGCATCGCCTACCTATTGCTTCGTATTCGCTTAGCTATCTTTCTGACTTTTTACGGTTCTGTACGTAAAAAGGAAAAAAACGGAACCTATAGAGGATCACTCGTGTGTCTGTATGTCCGATTAAGTTGATACTTAGTAAGTACACATATAACAAAAAAAAACACCAACACCAACATATGAATTTCTGTGACCCCCCACTTTTGGGGGGCAAATTTGAAAATTAAAAAAAAAGTTTTGCTAACGGTATCGTGTGACATCAAAATGAAAGGGCTTGTTGTAAGGATTTCAGATATTGTTTTTTATTATTTTATAATTAATACTTTTAAAGTTATTTAAGAAAATAGAAAAAAAATTACGGACGGTGGTTTTTTTTAAATGTGTGTGTATGTATGAAAATTTACCATTAATTGGCCCTTATCTCCGAAACTACTGAACCTAAAATATTGAAGAAAATACAGAAAATAGCTCTTTACTTATAGATTACAGTAAAACCCATACAAAGTCTATGGTCTTTAAATAACATGGTAAATGACTCAATATTGTTCGTACAAACTTACATTTGCAGTTGGAATGTATTAGGGAAAATATTGTTATTCAACTACAATGTTAGTTTGTTCTTGGGATAAATTCATCCCAACTATGGAACTTTAGGAGTGGGATCTCGTATCGCATCGTATCTCGTATCGTATCTCGTCCTATCTCGTGAGATCGAATATCACGTCGGGGTCACCACTTTAGGAGTGGTAACTGAATAAAACAAATAGGTTACTTATTTAATTCACGTGTATTCACTAAGAGTTGACACATCTACACACTGGAGTGATCGCGTACGAGTGGCCACCTATCTTGTGCGCCTTACATTATAAAGTATTGTCTTACATACTAGATAGGTACCTATGTATACACTGTCGCTATGGCGTCCCTACAGAACCCTTCATTGTGCGTGGTCCATTTTTTTATTTTTGTTCGGGTCCTAACCTTCATAACCTTTAAAAAATATTTTTTCAAATCCGACTGATACTTCCACATTCCTCATCTTTACGTTATTAGATCGCCTAACACTGTATTTACAGTTATCGTAAGAATAAATGATGCGCAAGGAGATGTGTTGGAGTCAATACATTTGTGATATTAAATCGGTAAATCAAGGATACTCTAAGCACCGTATTAACTTAGATACAAACACAAATAGCATGTTTATAGAGTTGGTGATACCACTGTTAGCTCTATTTTTGGAGAAAAATGATTAGTGCTCCATAGTAAAAAAATGTGTCACAACGTAGTAACTTAATTAATTTACGTTTAATATAGGTAGAGCACGTGCATGGCATTGAAACTTTTAAATCAATAAAAGGTATTTTCGGGTGCCATATTCACAACACTTGTGTCGGACACCACACACGTGCTGTCTCCATGGCGATGACGCGGATACTGCGCGACACCGCCACTACAATTGCAATAAGGCGTCGCGGTGAAAAAGAAAGGAAAGAAAAGAAAATACATTTATTTAGCACAGGCTAAAAGGCACACAATTTAATATACAACAGATAGATACCCAAGTAGACACTGGATGTATTCACTGAGTATCTAGTGTCGTCGTGTACCCTTACCATTAGACACAAAACACCAAAGCAACAAACCATAACCATCGTTTTTGAGTATTCTTCTTCTTAGCGTATCGATAGCAATCTATATGGCAATCAGAATTCGGCTTTGGTGTCATCACTTGCGTCCTTCAGTTCCTGTAACGTGCAGCTGACAGGATTCGCAAGACACTATAAAGTGTCCCATCGTTTGTGGAACAGCACCACAAACATTTGTCATCATTTCTAATGTTCGTGGCGTGTTTTTGTGAGTTGGAACTTCCATAGCACGAGAATGACTCTGGAAAAAACCTGGACTTATAATAACTCCGAAATCTCTAACCCGTCTCGAGCAAGCGTGGTAATCAATGTTTATGCCTTCTCTGTATGAGAAGAGGTATTTTGCCTAGGTCTTTGATAGGGGACTGTGATAGGTTTGTAATATAGTAGGTTTGTACCGTGTGTTGCCGGACGTAAAGAATAGCACCACCCTATTTCTTCCCGTGGGTGTCGTAAAAGGTGACGAAGGGACTTACTAGAGAATGGGCAGCAGCGTTCTCTATGCTTTTAACACCACACTGCGATCGCCAACCCACTAGCCAAGCGTGGCGATTTTGTTACAAAATTCTTATGACATCCTATGGTCACAACACAAATGTGCTTACAATCTAAACGCACACAAGATTTGATAAAAAAAACAGCAAGCAACGAAAAGACTTCCATAATTGCCCGGCGTTACTTATCCAACGTAACGTAAGACAAAATCTACTATGTTCACAAAGTCCTTAACAGTATTCACAAAGAGAACGCTCAAGGCTATCCCCCACACCACAAATTATAATTATGTACAGAAGGCCGACTCCATACAACGAGCAAAAACGCACGCACGCATAGACACACGTCACGTACAGCGAGTGCAAGCGAACTCGAGACTGGCATTCGTTTGAGATCGCCTTAAGTATGCATCTATGTGTGCGTGCTCATGTTTTCGCTCTTTGTATGGAACCGACCTTCTGTTCCATTCTGTGCCCACACTATGAAGAACTTGCTAAGTAAGTTATGCAGTTAGAGGAAATTGAGTGTGTGAGAAGATAAGCGTCGTAAACGACATTCATTATATTTGTTTTTAGTTTTGTTGTGTTTGTTAAGGTGCATCCGATGTTGATGGCGTTTTTTTTTTAAGTTGTTCGTGAATGAGGATCATTGAGGATAAATACACTCGAATATATATGATAGACACACGGATTCAAATTATGTTAGGAATAAGGTACACAAATCTTTACAAATAACCGAATGTGGATTCCACAAAGTTTACGAACATCTGTTAATAGATGTTACCGCAACTATTTAAGACGCTGACAACAGGTATACGAGTACCGCGGTCACTGTCACACTGCATACAAAAGAAAGAGAAGCGTGATGACAAAACGCTTGTAATTTATTGCAAAATATGAAGCATCTATTTACAAAAAAAATAGTTGAGTAATCGAAAAAAAAAAAAAGTTTTGCATACAAATAAGCCAACCATACGTTGATAATTAATACAAATATTTTGGATTGAAACTCAAAGTAAAGGGTTAGTTTACCGTTAATTTGTATCAAGATTTTTTTTCTAAACGTGTTTTGGTAACCACCAAGTTCTGAGAAATATGTTCAAGATTATCATATTTTATATTTTTTCCGCTACCACAAACTATAATATAGATTTGGCATTTTTTTAGTTTAACACAAGCCTACTTATTTATAATCTAGTTAACTTTCTAGGAGAAATCCTACAGCGAGGTAACCAGAGGGCTAATTGCGTAACACACTATCAGTAGGAATCGGTTTGAATTTGACAGTTCAACAGCATTCATTGCGTTATTTACGTTGTTGAGCAGACATTTTTTTCTAACATATGAAGCAATGGATTAGCAATAAACTTCAAAATCATTCCGATTCCGATTCAAACTGCGTTACGAAATTAGGGTACAGGTATCGAGCAGTAATTTAAAAGTTTTATCAAAACGTTTTTAGCAAAGAACTCAGTCACAGAGTTCGCATTTATGAAATTATAAAAACTGTATATTATTATATTGCTAGATTCGGAAAAACAGCTCTATACAATTCCCTGACCAATCCAGTAGGAATAATATTTTTATTTTCACTGTATTCAAGGGATTGCCAACCAGCATGTTATTGCAGCCCCACTGGGGGGCGAATCACAATGTAGAAAAATATAAAAATATTTCTACTATCCTCACTGTTTTGGAAGTTAATTTCTTTTTCGAATCTATTTTCTTTTTATTTGTAGTTGGGTTTTTGCCAAATGTATGTGAATTTGGGTGTCGTTGTGTAGCGTATGAATAAATCTTGTTTAGTTGTTCGTTCACGCCCTTTCTTCTTTAAGATGGAGTGGATTCACAGTGTTCTGTAAGTTATGCGGTGGGTTTATAACTCCTTTGTAACTTTTGTCGGATAAAAAGCTGATACTATTTAGTGTATTTCATTTTCTTGCTTCACGATTCCTGTATGATATTCCACCTCGATGGAAAAAATTCAAGGGCTGTTAAAAACATAGCTGGTACAGTCGGTGACAAGCATTACCTGACCCCTCCTAAAAAGAAGAATAATGGAAGAGGGGTCAGATAATCCTGGTCACCGACTGTACTTTAACAGATTAAACCGACATGAAAACATCCTTTTCCTTGGTGCCAGACGTACAGCGTTCTCTAAGCATTTTAACACCATACTGTGATCACCAACCCGTTTGCCAAGCGTGGCGATTATAGCGACTGCCCCCCTCCTCCCACTTTGGAGGGAGCCCTATGTCCAGCAGTGGACATCTTTCGGCTGACAATGAATAAAAAAAAAAGCAAAAATAATTATACCATTATTTATTGCAACTACAAATCAGAAACGTAACAAACCCATTTACCCAATCAATACTAATATAGCACATTAAAAACAAAATAATAAATTAATGAGAAGGCACGTTAATAAAAATTGTAGCCAGTGTATTCTCTGAAGCGAAGCGACCATTTGTCATACTGAATGAACTGGCGAGTTCATTTGCGTACCAGTTGTTGCTACTACTGAGAATTATATCAATGGTCCCGTGTAATGGAAAGCTAAGTTATTTATAGCACTAGGAAATACGCGATTATTTGCGCTTGAAAAAGGATTTAGCAGAAGTGTTGAGTTAGTTGTAAAAGGTAATAGATTTACCCTGCAACTTAAAGACTTTTATTCTATGCGAGGTCATTTGATAGTCTGCTGTTATTTCCGAGAACTAACGAAAAAAGGGGTTCTACTCCGAAGCGTTAAACCGAAGTTTCGGCCGAATGTTCGGTCGTTTTGACCGAACATTCGGAAAGTCAAAAAAGGAAACTATGGAAGATAACTTCCATAGTTTCCTTTTTTGACTTTGAATCCATACCCGACTTAAAGTCACATTTTTGTCTTTGGCTTATCTCTTTGACTGTAGTTTTATTTTTTTTTCGTCGTAGTCAGCCATAGTTAGTAGTAGTCAAGAACGGCCGAACATTCGGCCGATACTTCGGTTTAACGCTTCGGAGTAGACCCCCAGTACTTACAAGTTGTAAGTCGTGCCCGAACACAGGCAGGTGTTTTACTTTGTGTAAAAAAAAATCCCTAACACTGCTCTCAAAATCGTGAAAGAAAACATCGTGACGAAACCGGCATATCCTAGAACGAAAAATTCCAGGATATATGTGAAATCTATCCACCCGCTGGGCCCGCGTAGGAGATTACAGCCCATTCCCTCTCGAAGAGAGGAGGCCTGTGTCCCAGCAGTGGGAACATTAAAGGCTGATTATGATGAACCCTGTCTCTCAATGAGAGTCAACTGTCATGAATCTGTGCCCTCCTGGACCTGAATCAGTTTACACAAAGACCCTTGAGGCCATAGAAGCAACAGGAGACCATCAATGGGGCTGAGCAAACGTTTTACATAATATTAGGTATCTGACCACAGGCCGTCAAATAGATCTTTTCGAAACGTGGTCTCTTTCTTTTCTGTCTTTCATTTAATAAAACGTTGCCCCACACTAGGAATTTCTCCTGTATCGTGGGTGCGTTTACAAACATTTAAACTCACATACACAAACAGCCAGACCCAGAACAACTACTTGTAGGTCATACAAATATTTGTTCCGTGCGGGAATCGAACCCGCGACACGCAGCGCAGCAGTCAATCGCTTAACCACTGAGCCAACCGTGCCGTCAACTCTGGAGGATGATTTTACCAAAAACAAAGCAATCAATAATATCTTGATATAAACCACTTTAATCAACGATGAAAACTTCATCATAAACTTACAGCAGTCCACTGTTGGACATGGCCTCTACAATGCACGCCATTAAGCTCGATTCTCAGCAACTCGCCTCCAGCTGCTACCTGCCACCCAGTAAAAATAGTCTACCTAATCCGAGGGTGTCCAACCTTACGTTTGCCGATTTATGGTCTTTACTCAAGAACACGTCTACCCCTATGATTTTGACATAGACGCTTATGATTTGATAATCGTAGTGTGATGTCAGATGTGTTGAGTGATTTATAGGGTTCCGTACCGAAAGGGTAAAATGGGAACCCTATTACTAAGGATAAGTACGCATAGATGAAGCATTAAATTGGAAAAATGAGTTAATGGCCATAGTTGCATCTATTTCATCTGCATGCTATGCCTTAAGAACCCTAAGGGGCGAGGTTGAACTCAAACATTTAAAGATGGTGTACTACGCACTCATTGAGTCCAAATTGAGGTACAGCATCCAATTATAGGGCAATAGTTACAATTACAATTGCCAAAGAACAACTTGTACTTCAAAAAAGAGCAGTACGCACCATGTTTCGAATCTCGCAAAGAGAGAGTTGCCGTCCCCTTTTTGCAGTTTCAGGGATTCTACAGTACCCAGCCTTTATATTCTAGTACTCCTGACTAACCTAAATAAGTATCTGCATGAATATGAGACTGAAGAGGAAAGATTCATCAGAGAGAGCACACGTAGGAAGGAGCACACGTAGGAAGGACCTCAGCAATATAATAAGCCCACACCTTCTGATCACAAAACATAGTGCACGATACCAGGCAGTACAAATTTTTAACAAATTGCCACTCGACCTTAAAAGTTCGATATATAAGTACGTCCTCGTTTACGCCCAAGCTTAGAGTTTTTCTCTTGAATAAATGCCTCTACTCCATTGATGAATTATAACTTGACACTCTAATTTCTTTTGACATTCAAATTTCTTTTGACTTTCTAATTTCTTTGACATCTTAATTGCCTTTAGTTGACATAAAAACATTATTATATTGGTTAATTTGACATCTTATTAAAATACCCAATAAATTTGTGATTCTATTATATCTCTGACATGTAAACTGTTCAGTAAAATAAATATACTAGTACGAATTAATGGATTGTAATGGAATTAAATTATGTCAAAGAGTTTCCTATTGTTATTGATATTGAGTTGCTGGGTTATTTTATTTTATTCACCTCGCTGTCAGGTATTTATCTGAGTTGATGCAAAAGGCATGGGACGTTATACGTGAAGCCTACTTGTAACATTATACTGCAATGACTGACTGCTTGTTTATTAATGTAATTTTTATTGTTTTTATTTAATTTGGTGATGGTATATTTTTGTATTTATTATTAGTCGAGTTGTGTTTTTTTTTTGTTTATTGCCTAATTTTATTTTACTAATTTAAACTTTTTTTATGTAACACATTCAGACACAATTTGTATTGTTATTGAATAAATAAATAAATAAAGGTTCCGCTGTCTGTCTGTCTGTCCGTCTGTCACCAGGCTGTATCTCATGAACCGTGATAGTTAGACAGTTGAAATGTTCACAGATGATGTATTTCTGTTGCCGCTATAAGAAAAAATACAAAAAAAAACAGAATACAATTAATATTCAAGGGGGCTCCAACCAAGGGGGCTACAACAAACGTGATTTTTTTGCTCGATATTCAAATATTCACAGAATATTTGATTATACAATATTCACTTTAAAAATAAATAATTAAATTAAAATAAAACAAATATTTAAGGGGGGCTCAACAAACGTGATTTTTTTGTCATTTTTATAGATATTGGTACGGAACCCTTCGTGCGCGAGTCCGACTCGCACGTGGCCGATTTTTTTTTCTGCATAGGTATTGTCTAAGTAATAAATGTAAGATATGAATATAGAAGCGTAATGGTACAAGTAATATTTAATTCAAATATAACAATCACATGCTCAAAGAAGCATACTGTTGCATCTTATCCTCCTGTCGGAGTGCCATAGTGGCCTCACATTAAATCAAATCAAATCATTTATTTCTTTGCAAACATGGGTATAGTACATAGGTGATTTTTTATAAAAAAAAAAGTTCTCCATATTTTACCGTCACATACAAATGTTTACATTTCCTAATAAAAAATCAAAATTACAAATTAAAAAAGAAAATATTAAACTAAAATATTAAAAATATTAAACAATCGGAAAAGTAGAAAAGTTCTTTATTTCTCCAATTGCCGTTAACCGACTATCACAGAGCACTTTTTATTGTAGTATTCATTATAATACTGTAGCAATAAACAGTCGTAATGTTTTTTTTATTTGTTCTTGCCGGATGGTCGCGTGTCGGCGCCTGCGTCTCTGTACTTGTCAGTGTCACAGCCACAGTGTATTAATACTCGTATGGAGGTCACAGCGATACCAACTTTCGATCCAGCCCGTCCCCAACTTGCTGTTTTTCCCCAACGACGCCCTAAGCCGAGGTTCGTACCCTACAGGGGGTGCCCTTACAGCGCTGTCGTTTAGTTTGTAATAATTATATTTACGCTCCTGGCTGGAGGCTTTAAGCTCACACCTTAGGGCAGCCACAGAAAAGACCGGTTAAGCAGTCACGGCCTCTCAAGGTCAACTGCGAGATGCCATACAAAAAAAAAAAAAAATCACAGCGATACCATAGAACACCACAGACACTGACAAGTAAATGATGTTACGTCGGGTTCTCACACGCGGTGTAAGTTTGCAATTACAATAATTTTATTAAATAATTATCTTATTTTAAATTTTATTTCACTCATCTATTTTTATTTTTTATTTTATTTATTTATTTCCGTATCTATCACTGACATCACAGCGGCATGATATGACATCAGAATACCAGCGCTGTGACATTTATTTTTAAGTGCCGCAGCATCGTGCTGAGATAGGGGCCTTTTGGCCTCGTACAGGAATTTCTGTTTTTATTTTTACTTTGTTTTATTTTTGTTCTTTATGTTTCTATGAGTGTGTTTTAGTTAAATCTGTGCGCGTCCCAATAAATGCTCTTCTTTCTTTCTTTCTGTTCGACGCTTAAAACCACATGAAAAATATAATTCACAATCTACACAAGCTCAAAATACAACCCAAAAAAACAAAATAAAAAGACACAGTCGAACGACAAAATATAACATTTTCGCACAACCCCATAGAAACTGTCGCAATCAAGCTAATAAGCCGAAGCCCACTCTATAACCGACTCATAAATCACTCCAGCACATAGTGAATAAAGTCACGGAATAGTCGCGCGGATGAAAAATAACAGTAACACAAAAATATTAGATTTATGATATTTGTATACCACTGACGAATGTCTGCGAAGAGAGAGAAGTGAATAGGCAGCAAGTGAATAGAAGTGCATAGGCAAGTCGGAAAAACAGGGTAACTATTTTTGTTTTTCTTGTACCTACTGTGTTTTATAAAAAAAACTTTTTTAAGGGTATGTAGTGCATAATGAATTTTGTAGAAGACTAAACGGTTCCTTATTACCACTACGGTTGATTATACGTTTAATCAAACTCAAATTCGAAGCATTTATTTCAGTTAAACCATTTACTGTGATTTTGTGTTAAACTATTTTAAAAGATCTATATATTAGAAGTTCAAGATGCAAATTTTTTTTTTTCGTTAGTAGCTAATGTAAATAATTAGTTGTGTAATCTATTGTATACAAAAATATTTGTAATGTTTCCGACGCAAAATATTATTTAGATGCAAAAATGCTCATTATATATTGTTAAATTCTTGTTTTTGCAACTTTTTGACAACTTCTTGTAATTTTGAATTTTCTACCACTATCTGACTTCCACAACCCAGTTACTGGGTAATAGGATAACCCTCGGTAAGACTGGTTGTCAGACTTTCGGGCTTCTGACGACCCGTAACGACTGTCACAGATCCACGAATCCCGGGAATAATGGCTTAACGTGCTTTCCGAGGCACGGTGACGGAGGAGTCTTGGTATGTAAAGATGGTCACCCATCCACAGACCAACCGCGGCAAGCGTAGCTTAACGTGATCGATGGACCCGTGCAGCTGTTATGACTTGGCCCTCTAAGGGCTATAGTTATCAAACAATTGAATTAAATTATCTAGTTTACAAATAAAATTGGTACTAAAAAAAAAATTGGTACTAAAAAAAACCGTGGAAAAAGTCGTGGAATTTTTACAAAGATCGTGGATGGTCCGTCGCGCTAGATATAAAAATATAACTTGAACACTCATCTCAACACGGCACCCGCGACTGATAACACTGCGATGTCCGCTTTGCGCTTTGGGGTCTCGCCGAAACGCGCGTGTGTGTGAGTGTGCCGTTTCGAACATTTGTACGTAGTTTCTTTACTGCTTTAGCTGTATATTTACTGTGATACTGTGGAGAAGTTTAACTCAGAACCAGAATAAGAGCTGGCTATGTCGCTGCTACCTTAGGGTGCGACTTTCTCGGCGATTTTTTTCAGAAAGAAATACATTCACACAAAAATCGTCGAAAAAATCGCCGAGAAAATTGCTCGTGGGCGAGCACCTTTATGCTGAATACTACAGTATAGCCTTCGGCATCCTATGCCCACCTCCTCCTATGGGCACCTCTAATATGCTGACTGAAAAATCACAACTATGTAGCATCTCTGAACACTTTGTGGGTCATTTTTTTTTCTTTAAATATTTTTCTATTATTTTTTTCTTTTTCTCAGTTTTAATGGTGGTCTGGAATGTTGAGCACTTTATGCGGCCTACCCAAATGTCTTTTCTTTGGTATTGTTCGTCGAGTCGTTGAGCTCCTTAAGTGTTGAGTCGAGCTGCATCGATTACTGACAAATACTTGCACTGATTGGACAGGTCCACTCAAATTTATGTGGTTCTTTCCTCAAAAGACCATTTCAGACACAGATCTACATGGTCCTCACATGATCTGACCAAGATTATGTCTGGACTTTAAAAGAGACTTTGACTCCTGAGTTTGTTTCGCCATTTCTTCTCAGGGGTAGTCAGATAGGAAATTTCGACTACATCTAGCTTATTTTTTACTTTTTAATATGACGTGTAAAAGTGATTCCGATATCCTTTTTATAGAATAAACGATTTCATTTAATTTCATTTCATTTCTTGGGTAATCAAATCAGACCTTAAAGTAAATGTTGAGAAACGAATTATTATTCTAAGAATTACGTAACAGATCATTCGTTTATACAAAATCCTAACAAAACATCATTTGAATTTTCAAATAGCGGAAGTAGGAAAATTATGATTTAAAATTTTTCCCTAATTTATTAATATAGCAAAATCCCTGTGCATGACCTTTCCAATTGAAAGATGATTGAAGAATGTTATTAAAAAGAACAAAAGCAAAAGATTCAACGCAGATTTTTATAATTTCGCCTCAGGCCGTAATTATTTTTCTTAGAACGAAATACCTATTAAATTTTTTGTGCCGCATAAATGTAAGATTCTGATTATATTCAGCAATGAATAATAGATCTAAATATGTTTGTACTATATGAGTAGGTTGCCCAGTAATTTGTCCATTTATTTCCTGCATGGAAACCAACCCGGACTACCAGAATATTTATAGAGCTTCTGAAATATTCCCCACAATCTTATAATTTACACTAATATTATAAAGGCGAAAGTTTCTGTGTGTATGTTTGTTACTTCTTCACGCTCAAACGGCTGGGCAAATCTTGATAAAATTGTGTATGGAGGTAGCTGACACCTTGGATTAAGACATAGGCCAGTTTTTATCCCGATATTCCTTGGAGGGGCTTGTGGCTTAATAATAACTGCCGCACGGGTCGATCGATCAGGTTAAGCTACGCTTGCCGCGGTTGGTCCGTGGATGGGTGACCATCTGTTCATACCAAGATTCCTCCGTGCCTCGGAAAGCAAAAGTCTGACAACCAGTCTTACCAAGGGATAGGCCAGTAACTGGGTTGTGGAGGTCAGATAGGCAGTCGCTCCATATAAAATACTGGTATTCGGCTGCATCCGGTTAGACTGGAAGCCGACTCCAACATAGTTGGGAAGGCTAGGCAGATGATGATTCCTAAGGGATCGAGACTAACGCGGGTGCAACCGCGGGGCGCAGCTACTCGTAGTAATCAATAAAATAAAGTATTAGCAAAAATACCGTATAATAAAAAGAGTACTTCCGATTTATGTCAAAGTGAAAATTATAGCAAAAAACTGAAGTAATAAGAAATACTGGTTCACTGTCACTCAAGGCCCTATCAAAGAGAATTTCTTCTTAGCTTTACAAATCAAAATATCAAAGGGGTGTCACTCAAGCATTTATAACATACACTGCCACGTTCGTCGTATATCATTTTGTCATTTTTTTTTAAGTATATCCCTTAAAGATGATTGGTATGACAGGTACAGTTGTTGACAGCGGCGTTATTCTGAATCGGTAAGTTGTTTTTGGTGAGTTTTTGGGATAACAAAATCTGTAAAGAAAAAAGGTGGTAGAGTACGGTAAGCTAGTTATCTATATCTTATCTTTAGTTATAAGTAATTTATTAATTTGTTTAACATAGGTATAATAATAATGGTGTTATATAAAAATAATAAAGAGTGCGCTGTGTATGCCGGAGGGCCTACAAATGTTTGTAATTAGGTAATCAAGCCAGCCAATCCTCGATAATTTAACATAAAAAGCCTGGACAGAAAAAAAACATATATAAAGAATCACACATTTCATAATACAAATCAATTAATAATAAATAGTAATTTAAATCAAATCAATGTCAGTAAAAAAGGAAAACAATAAAACAAAAATAAAAAAAAATCAATACAGTACATGTACACAGAATGAAAACAAATAATAAGACTGTGTCAATATACAATACTAATGTCAATATAGAATACTGATGTCAATATACAATATTTATCAATATACAATATGTATAATATGTCAAGGAAAACAATTTAATGTGTACTTTATTAGCATGTCAACATTCTGTCATTAGATTTTTGTCACTTATAAATTCCGAAATACTGACAGATGCTTTGTTCACCAATAAGGATTTTACCCCGTTTTTAGGGTTCCGTACCCAAAGCAAACGCACAACAAACGTGATTTTTTTGCTCGTTTTTGCTCGATATTGATAACGGCAACAGGTAGACGCTTGAAATATTCACAGAATATTTAGTTATATATTCACTTTAAAAATCAATAATTAAATTAAATAAAAAAAAAAATATATTCCTTCACCGTTTAAAAAAAAAACAAAAAACATGTGGAAAAACATCGTGAGGAAAGCCGGCATGTCCTAGAACCAAAAATTCAAAGACATGTGACATCTACCAACCTGCACTAAGCCCGCGTGGTAGATTTACAGCCCATTCCCTTGCGAAGAGAGGAGGCCTGTGTCCCAGCAGTGGGAACATTGTAGGCTGATTATGTATGTGTATGTAAAACAAATATTTAAGGGGGGCTCCCATACAACAAACGTGATTTTTTTGCTGTTTTTTAGATAATGGTACGGAACCCTTCGTGTGCGAGTCCGACTCGCACTTGACCGGTTTTTCTTATTGTGTAAGCTGTTCATATTATTTTAAACTAAGTGTTTGAATGTCTAAATTAATGCTACTTATGAGACAACAATGAAATATTTTTTTCCATGCCTTGCTATCACTTATGTACTCGACTGTACCAATTTAAGCTTCAATAAAAACGCCTTGCTGTTCTTTTCCAACATCATTTAGCGATTCAAAATGGACGAGACTTTCCTTACGTTTCACCGGGTCCTTTCCTTCGCCGGAATTCCCATTTTCGCCAAAAAAAACTGGAACTCCAAACCATGGTTGCTTTTGCAAATCTTCAACTTCATCATTGGTAGCTTCTGCTTCATTTTCACCACTGGTTTTGTCGCTACTAACTACTCTGATTTTCTTCTCTGCATCCAAGGAGCTTGTATCTGGACTACCGGTGTCATCATGACGATTTCTTTGGGGGTCTGTCTCATATTTCGCAATCAATTTCGAAATTTCCTTGAAGAAATGGCCTTTAGAGATGGTATGTTGGAAATGCCGTTGATAAAGCATATTTTACTGGGGCATCATGGCGGGGAAAAGATAGCAGAATTGAGAGACCTAGTAATTGGTACACAGGAGAAGGTATTTAAGTACACCAGAGTTCTTTTGAAGACGTATGTTGCTAGTGTGTTCCTGTGTGCAACCTTGTATCTTTGCAGTCCAATATATCTAATGATTGTTCGAGAGGATAAATCTTTACGTCTATTGGGTAAGTATACTAAAATTTATATTATGAAATATACAATATTTAAAACCCAGTTAAAATAAAAGTACTGTATTTTTTCCACATCAGCACCCTAATTACGTCCCACACTCATCTGCCAAGCCTTTTCCCAACTATGTTGGGTTCGCCTTCCAGTCTAACCGGATGCAGCTGATTACTAGTATTTTACATGGAGCGACTGCCAATCTGACCTCCATAACCCAGTTACTGGATAATACGATACCCCTTAGTAAGACTGGTTGTCGGACTTTCTTTCTTGACCACCCGTAACGACTGTGACAGATCCAAGAATGACAGCCGGGACCAATGGCTTAACGTGCTTTCTGAGGCCCGGAACTTTGTGTGTAAAGATGGACACCCATCTATGCACCAACCGCAGCAAGCGTAGCTTAGCCTGATCGATGCGCTGCTATTACTTGCGGCTGTTATTACTTAGTCAGAAGCCCCTCTAATTGTGTTACACCCTATCAGCCATAATCAGAACGATTTTGAAGTATATTACGAATCCGTTGCTTCTTAAGTTTGAAAAATTTGTCTGCTCAACAACGTAAATGACGTAATGAATATTGTGGAACTGTCAAAATGAAACACGTAACACACTATCAGCCCGCCGGCACCTAGCACTACCCCGCCGGTGATTGTATTATATATATTGCTACTATCATGGTGCTTTGTTTCAGCTTTCGACATGTGGTTCCCATGGAGTTTAGAAGACTACCATGTCTATACATTATCGTTCATATTTCATGCTTACGCTGGTTATTTATGCTGCATTGGTAAGTAAAAGCTGATGAAACTTTGACTAGCTTACTAGAGACCCCCACCCGTATAAAGGATAAGCCAATAAGTAAGGTTTTAGGTTGGTTCGAAACTAATTGCCCACATTGCACCTGGCGAAGATATACAAATAATATGTTCCCACTCGAAACTTTATGAACTCACTTTACAGTATATTTCGATAGTTGTTCAGTGTAATTGAAACGCGAGACAATAGCGCACGCCTTGAAGATCAGAGTAAATCTAAGCATTCATCAATGTCTACGTAAAGTCTTTGTTGAAAACGAATTACTAGGATATTGTTTCCAGGTTACTTCGAAAAGGATTTCTATTTAAATCACGACAAACCGATCTAATATCAATTTGGTTTGAAGCTGTCTTAAGTGGAGGCTTACTAGCAATTGCATTGACAAAGGACAGAACAATATAATATTTAATCACTTGCAAATCTTACACTTTAAAATCAAAATCCCTCGCAGGTAAGACCTCGCATCGATCAGGGAAGCATGACACAAAACGGAAGAGGCTTAGTCTATGAAACTGTATACACTATCTAAACTCATGCATCTTCATCAAAAACACAGTATATAATATCGTAAACATATCCCAAATCCAACATTTCTGAAAACTGTACTTAACGTGGATCCGCAGCTCTAGCCCGCGAAATTAAAATTTTCTTACGTTTTTTGCTATTTGCAGGTCAGTATCAGGTTGTATCTAGATCAAAACATGATTCGCGAATATAACAGATATGTATTTAAATAATTATAATCATTAATACATCTATTTAAGTTAGATTTGTTCCATTGAATTGCTTTTTCATGAACTCATGACATTGGGGCACAAATCTAACTTAGAGAGATGTATTAATGATTCTAATGATGATAATTTTGTTAGCATTATTTTGTCAGGGAAAGTGTGTTTTAATAAAACATTTTTAATTTCTCGTGAATAAAATCTGTCATTAAGAAACAATTTTTCATTTCAAAATAAGAACTTACGTTATGAGTGTCTACTATAAAGCCTTTTTGCCTACAGCTTATCCAGGTCTGCAATTTTTCCTACAGCTTATCCAGGTCTGCAATTAACTATTATCCTTCTACTCGGTCAAGTAATTCGACAGATAAGGATACTGACATTTATACTTCTACACATGAATGAACTGCTACTGGAACTGACAGCTATTCAAGATGACAGATGGCAAGCGTACTGCATCTTGGTTCTTTCTCAATGTGTAGTTCATTATGTGAAGATAAAGAGGTATTTATGAATTTCATTCAAAAGTCACTAAAAACTATTCAGATTTTAGACTTAATTGTTTATTTTTATTAGTAGGTGATCTGAAAATAGGAGGCATTAGAAAATATAGAAGAACGGATTTAACAAAGGCAATCAAAAAGATACAATATTTACCTATGTAAATAGGGAAATGTCAAAATCACTGAGGCCAATAGGAATAACTTATTATCCCAAACAACGCTAGAGCAAAATGACAAAATAGAAATCAAAATTTTCTGAGAATGAAGATTTATTAATTTTGTTATCATTGTTAATCCATTCTAGAAAATAATTACAATGACTCAACAAGAAAACCTATACTCTAAATATTCCAAGCTGATCGAAACTTGCTTATCATTTATTTTTTAGTTAGAATCCAACATTACACAACAGCAACACACAAATATAATTTAGAAGATATTATCGCTATAACCTTTCCAATAGCAAACAAATCATGAATCTAAATATCTGTTTTTATAGGTTCAGCAATCGGCTCAATGTTATCTGCCGTCCGTTTTACTTAGCATTGATATTAGTCGCCATAATGCTAGTATGTATGTGCTCTGTGAAAATCGCTATATCGGTAAGTAATGCAAACTTTATTAATTAGGGTAATTACATTTTATCGCTTGGTCCCTTTTGTATTAATAACAGTTTGATTTTAGGGTTTAGGTTGCGTTTCCACCTGAGAAATGAATAATTTTAATAGCTTAGCTTAGCTTTAATAGAAAAGGGTTCAACGAAGCTAAGTTTTTAACATACTCGTTGAAGCGAAGGATGCGAACTAGGGATGCATCAATGGTATTGTTATATGAAGTCAGTGCACCGCTTAGCTTGCGTCGCGCATTTTTTCGCACAGCTATGTCGCTCAGGCCTTGAGTGATGTTACTTGCGATCCGACTTGCGTCTAGTAACACGCGCGCGCGTCACCTTTAGTGCTATGCTGTAAATATCTCACCGTGAAAACTTAGGTGAAGTGAGCATTACACATAGTGTCAATCCCTAGCATCAATGGAATGACAGCTCACATCACCTGAGTTTTCACGGTGAGAATTTTACAGAATAGACCGGCTGTTTCCTTCCGTCAGCGTTGCCGTAAGTCACGTCACGGTCATTCGTAGCCACGGGGTCAAACTGCATCTTCATAGCACATCCCGACTAAGCTTTTGTTGCACTAGATACATACTTTCGTAGCTTAGCTCCAACCTCGCTCAACACATAGCTAACTCACACATGTCTGGTGGAAAGGCAGCCTTAAGTGTGATGTCAAATATTTCAAAGCTTTATTTTATTTGAATAATTTTGTATAATTCTATTTCAGAATTTTGAAATCTGTACGTTATTTTAATGATTGTAGAAATTATTATTGGGATTGACAAAATTAAGAATTTTGAAATGTATTTTGAATATTTTTTTTGTGACTGTCTTGTTATTTGGAATCAGTTCTTGTGATTTGATATTGGATTCAATTTTGGTTGATCTTCATTATTCTAGACTAGAGAGTATATAGACACCAATTAAAAAAGGGGTAATATGGTAATATTATATTAACTAAATAGGGGTACTTCACGCATGGTTATCGAATAGATAAAATGTAATCCTGAATGTAGAATAATGTCGCCGTTATCTATTAATTATAACCGCCGTTTTCTATTAAATTAATCTATTAATTAAAAATTAATAGATTTTAGGATATTATTAAGGCTAACAGCAGCCTATGAACAGCTGTTGACTGCATAGACTATTTCAAAGATTATGATAATTAAAACCTAAACATATTAATAAACCTATCACCGTTACTAATCAAGTTAGGAACAAAGAACAAACAAAAACGACGAACGAACAAATTAATGACGACGAACAAAGAAAGCAACGAATTAATTACGGTTTGACTACACTTTTGTAATGAATGCGGCTACATATTTATTAACATAATTATTGTCGTTAAAACATTTGTAAGTCAGTCCATCGCGTAACATGTAGATCATTATTATGCCATGATTTAAAGCAAAAAATATTCTATTCTATTCAGGAATTATGGATTACAAAACAAACTTCAATGCAAGTACAAGGCGAATCTGATACACTCTAATATTTAGTTACCTCGCTTGCCGCAGTACAACTTTTTGTTTTATTAACCAACTAGTGTTTATTTAATTAACCAAAGAGTTTCGTTTTCAGAATAAATTATCATTGGACACGATGAAGTATTATGTTCACGAGTTTTGTTTTATACTGGTTGTACTTATGTTCTGTTTGATGGGGCAGCAAGTTGAGAATGAGGTAAGTCGTCGTAGTAACTTTGAAGAATATCCTATATATATAATTTGAGAAGTGGCAACGGCCCCGACATACGAATTGTAGGTCATGGGTTCAAACCCAGGCAGGTGTTTTTCTTTGTGTAAATAATTTCATCACCACTACTCTCAAAACGGTGAAGAAAAGCATCGTGAGGAAACCGACCATGTCCTAGAACCAAAATTTCGAAGACATGTGACATCTACCAACCAGCACTGGGCCCGTGTGGTAGAGAAAAGACAATTCCCTCTCGAAGAGAGGAGGCCTGTGTCCCAGCAGTGGGAACATTATAGGCTGATTGTGGATTACTAGGAAATCACAATATGCCAGTAACTTATTCATCAGCCATATCAGCTTTTTCGCTGGTATTAACCTTTTCTCTAGCCATCTCATCTTTCGCACGATTAATCCATCCATCGGTTTTTTGAACTTATTCTATTAACATAACCAGCTTATACAATCATAACTATATTTGTAACGATTGCAGTGTGAGGCATTAGAGAAAGCAGTCACAGAGAAATGGTACATCTTCAACCAAACACATAAGACCAACGTGAGAATCTTCAACATGGCACTCAGTCAGCGAATGCCTATCTACATATTTGGAACTATTACACTGTCCTTACCGACGTTTACTTGGGTAAGCTTTACATAGCAATAAGTGTTGATGAAGATGTTGATGTTACGAGCAGTGTTGGCCTAGTAAAGAGCAGTGGTGGCCCAGTAGAAACGGCTGAACTTGCGAGTTGTAGGTTCGAACCCAGGCAGTACTTTGTGTAAATTATTTAATCACCACTGCTCTCAAAACGGTTGTTATGGTCTTAGGCTCGTAGTGAAAGAAAATTTTAGCGAATACGAATATAAACAAACTTTAATAACAAAATAACAGAAAAATATAATATAATACATTGGGTTTTCAACGACGATGACAGATCAAGCAAAAAACAGGTGCAAATCTATTAGACCGCTAAAAAGATAAAGTACTACTTGTCATTTAGAAATAAGGTAAATAGCAAAAATTCGCACTGGGCCCGAGTGGTGGATTACGGCCCATTCCCTCTCACCGAGAGGAGGTCTGTGTCCCAGCAGTGGGAACATTATAAGCTGATTATATGCTAAGTGTTGATGTGACATATTTTTACTGGTTTTAAAATTATATTAATACTAGCTGCGCCCCACGGTTTCATTCACGTAAGTCTCGATCCCGTAGAAACATCGGGATTAAAAGTAGCCTATAAGTTAATCCAGGGTGAAATTTTATCATAATTGGTCCAGCCGTTTGAGCGTGAAGAAGGAACAAACACACACAACACACACACATTCACAAACTTTCGCCTTTATAAAAAAATAGTGTGATTAGTGCGATAGAGAACGATGTTCTTTAAACTAGCAGTAGACCATAAATTGTAGTAGAACCATATGTGGAAAAAGGCAAGAAAATTTATTTCATCTATATTTACTTTCAATAATTGACTTATGAATCCAGCAGGGCTAACATGACACACGCGACAATTACTCACTCTCGCGCGAGTAATTCTTGTCTATTTCTGTAACTATCTCGTTTTCTGACAGCGTGCAGCGCTCCCATACAAAATACTCGACTCGTTCTGTCAAACTTGATGTTTTCTCGACAAACCCTAACATGGCACGTATTTTATCTCGAATTTTGACATTTCAACACGAGATATCTCTGATTTTTCTGTCATTTACTCGTCCTCGATTTTGACGACGAGAAGAGTAGACAAAATTATGATACAAAAAAAAAGGCATTCACTGGCGACAGACGTGAAAAATTAAAACTTTGGAATAACATAATAAATACGTATACATGTACACAGGCTGCAGTGGGACGCCAGTCTGCTGCAACACGTACGTTGCTGTAACGTGGCTAACATGTTGACGAATCGGTAAGCATGTATGTGACGCAAGTAGCATGTCGGGGACGCTGTTAGCATCTGGGTGACTAGGTTAGCGAGTTGGTGACGCAGTTAGTATGTCGGGACGCGGTTCGAATTGCTGTGACTCAGTTAGCATGTCGGTGACACAGGTACTATGACGGGGATTCTGATAGCATGTCGGGAGCCAGTGAGCACGTTGGTGACGCAGTTAGCATGTCGGTGACGCAGCTGGTATAATGGGGTCGCTAATAGCATGTCGGGATTCTGTGAGCAAGAAGGTGACGCAGTTAGCATGTCGGCATGTTTTAAACATGTCGGGATGCTTTTAGCATGTCGGTGATGCAGGTGGTATGACGGGGTCGCTAATAGCATGTCGGAATTCTGTGAGCAAGAAGGTGATGCAGTTAGCATGTCGGGACGCTTTTAGCATGTCGAAGACGCGGTTGGCAAGTCGTGAATTGGTTTACATGTCGGGGACACTGACAGCATGTCGGTGACGCTGTTGACAAGTCAGTGACGCGTTTAGCATGTTGATGACTCGGTTAGCACGTCGGTGACACGACACCACAGATTTTGTCCCTACCAAAAATGTCTCACTCATTTTCATTTGCGTGATTTTGTTTTGTATTTTAATTTCAGCATGCCAAAGAAAAACATTTACGATGTTGCTATCATAAAAAATATTTATTTTTAATAATTTGCTACATCGGTCTCTCGTCGCGAGATAAAAAACTGTCAAAGTGCCTTTCTCGAGTTTACTCGAGCCTATCATGTTAGTGTTTAGAATGACGTCATAATCGTCGACAAATTTCGATAAATCGAGAACGAGAGCGTTCTCGCGCATGTCATGTTAGCCCTGCAGTAGAATGAGATGAAAAACTTTACTGAATTAACTATATTCTACGATCCTTGGTAATATGGCCATTATAATTTATTATTATATAAATATTATATTTATTAGAAAGTCACAGACAGCGAGTGTGAATTTAATACGCGTTTTTAATACAGAGCCATCTAGTATAAGTTTTTAGAAGCTCTAATAAATTTACCACACACTTTTTGTTGCAGTTTATAAGAACCGGAATGTCTTTCTTCACACTAGTGATGTCTGTTTTAGAGGAAGAAAAGAATTAGTCCTGAAGCAAATGTAGAAGTCGTAGATGGGTAGAAGAAATGCAATGAATGTAATTATTTTTGTCACGAATTAAATATTTAGTTTGTAGTGATAGAGTTTTAAAACTTTTAACTACAATAACTTATTTTAAAAGGGAATACAATGGCTATAGCGCGGAAAAGATTTCTTCTCATACAGAGAAGGCACAATGGATTTATAATTCTGCACATCCATCAAAAATTAATTAAAAAACAATTATATTAAAAAAAAAAAAGAGAATTAACGGTTTTTAAACATGCAAGTGATGTAAATTAAAACGAATTTTAAAATGGACGGTTTTCAATTCATTTCGTTCGATTAATTAACTCGCATTGTTCGAAATATTCTGTTTTAATTTGTGCATACATTGTAAGATTTAATGTTTATTTTAAGTGGTATGTGCTCGGAATTGGTAAATGAAACAGTTATCGAATCAGCTTCGGGCCGCATTGGTATCTGTATCGGCCTTTTTATTTTGGACTAGCTTTTGCCCGCGGCTTCGCCCGCGTGGATGTCGAAAACTATCCCATGAAAATGTACCACCGTGATAAACAGTATCACAAAAATTTCTGTGGACTATGTGCCAAATGTCATACAAATCCTATTAGTAGCATAATACTGATGATTGAAATACTATAGTGAATTCTTGGAGCGGGTCTACTCCGAACATATATCCAAAGTATCGGCCGAATGTTCGGTCGTTTCTTTACTACGGCTAACTATAGCTGACTACGGAGAAAAAAAAAGACAGTCGAAGAGATAAGCCAAAGCCAAAACTGTGACTTGAAGTCGGTTAAGGTCTCAAAGTCAAAAAAGGAAACTTTGGAAGTTATAAAACGGCCCAACACTCGGCCGATACTTAGGTTTAGCGCTTCGGAGTAGACCCCCAGGTTACTGCTTAGAAATTGTGCACAACGTGTTGTGAACAGAATACCGTTATTTTTTAGTTCTTCCATACAAACTTTAATCCCATAATTAATCCCTAAAATAAATTAATTTTCGAAAATTCTTTTTTATTAGGTACCTTTGTTACACTTACAACCCCTTGTAACTATTGTGCAAAATGTTATGCTTCTGAACCCTGCGGTTTAGGCTGTGCGTTGCAGTTGTTTGTCAGTATATGAATGAATTTAACATTATTATAAATTATAATCCGCGCACAAGTGCTAGTCACCGCTTGAGGTATCTGAGAGTTTGTCTTGTAATGACAATGTTATCATTTGGTTTAAATATGTAGGTTTTTATTTTTATTACTTTAGTAATATTTTATATAGATTCTTTTTTAATTTGTGAATGTGAGAACGTTGTAGGCTTAATAGACTGTAGCTTTGTAAACTATCTTTTATTTTGTTAAGTACTTGGTACTTGTTGACGGGCCTACACTGTCCTCCCATACCTATTAACACTGTAACTTATAACATTGTTAAAGCCCACTTTTTTTAAAAGAGTAACCGTGGAGTTTCTTGCCGGCTCTTCTCCATATGGTCATATCTCCATTGGTCGTTTCCGACCAATTGGAACCGTGCACCTAGCTTCTGACGTTTCATAAGTGCCCATGTAGGTTTATGTAAATAAAAAAAGCTGATTTTGATTTTTTTGATTTTGAGCGGTGAGATGGGGAGGTAGACAACGGCCAAGCTAACTCAGTATGCCAATCTTGTCAATCACGCCCTCCCACGTCTCACCGCTCACGTAAACCTCAGACAGTGACCAGCAATTGCACGTGGACTATACTTAGGTAAGATTTTCCACAGCCTGAAAGGCTTACATGCAAAAAATCAGTCTTTCTCTCGACTAAGAGCATGGTGTGATGAGCTAAGCTTTGAGTTTTATTTGGGAGTTAGGTAGACACTACAGTATACCTTTTGTTTTTTTTTATGTTTCAAATCACAAACGAAATCTAGTATACCTACACTGTGTATTGGAAAAGTGATACGAGTAGCATTAGGCAAATTAAACCATCGTCAAACATCGAAAAGACATCCAATTCAATCGAATATTGCACAATATGCGTGGTTTTAAACGAAAATTAACAGGCTTGTAACCAAATATCAACGCCCTGAATGCAGTATCCTATTAAATTTGATTGCTGTAGGTACACATGGCCATGGACAATGAGCTATACGTTTCCAGTATAAGCTGACCTCAAGAATCAAGAATCATTTACTCATTTGCAGAAAATAGAAGACACAGAAAAAAAAAATGTACAGTGCATTGTTTTCCTGTTTGAGGCAGGAGTTAACTCCGAGCTTTGCTATGCTCGGGAGCCCTAGAATCCCTCGTTGTGCTCGGGATTTAATATAACGCCCGTGACATAAGACACTGCTTTATCCCCTTAGTGAATAATCTACTAAATAGTAATATTGTAGTAAAATATACAGAATAGGTATACAAATATGTTCTGCTATGTATAAATTTTAATTTAAATAAATCTACTCACAAATTCACAATACAAAACTATAGGTAACTTATAATTAATCATATTTTCCAGTTACATTTGAAATTCTTGTAAAGTATAAAAACAATTTAAGGCGACTAAGGGACTTACTAGAGAATGGGCAGCAGCGTTCTCTATGCATTTTAACACCATACTGCGATTGCCAATCCGCCTGGGTAACGTGGCCCTTTGGGGGAGGCCTATATCCAGCAGTGGACGTCTTTCGGCTGAAATGATGATACATACATACATACATAAAACAACATTATTTTTGAGTTTTTCGTACAATATTTATAGTATATCTATAAAATAAATATTTATTTTTCTCTTGTCACAAAGATTCACATACTTATAAACATAGATGCAAGAATTATGCGTTTTGACAAAAATGCATAAAATATAATCCTATGAACAATGAGAGTTCACCTTAAACTGGCCATGTAAAGCTTCAAGTGTCGTTGTGAGTACCCCGCTCATTCACGTGAGGCGATCCCACTGGCCGCAATTTTTTCGGTAAAATTTTAAAGCCATGTACCCAGTGATGGTAATTTTTATGAATTATTAATTTTTCACTACCCCACGGTGTATTTTATGAGAACGGTTTACGAGGCATACAGCGTATTATCGTGAATATTCCTCGGGTAACGTAATAATATAGACTGAGTGGGGTGTTTTATTAATGGGCAGGATGCCTGCCAGGTGTGACATCCACATCCTGCCAGAGATTGCGGGTTTATCTGAAAGGGATATCGTGGCCCTGGCACACTAGCAACTGAAAGAACACGGTTGGGTTTTAGTCAGTAAAAGTCTGATATGCCCTTCCGCTCCGCCCAGAGCGGGAGAAGTTATTTGATAATACTCCAACACAAAAAAAAAGTTGTGAAATCCACCAAACCCGTACTTGGCCCGCGTGGTGGATGATTCAGAGAGGAGGCTTATGTCCCAACAGTGGGACCATAATAGGCTGATTATGCTATGCTGTCAGGCAACAATTATGGCAACACCCCCCCCCCCCCTGCTATTGAGGGAGGCCGAGGTCCAACAGTGGACATCTTTCGGCTGAAATGATGATGCTGTCAGGTGGAATAACAGGCAAATTAAACGATTTAGCTTAAGGCCGTCTTGCAGTGCGGTGTGTAGCCGGTTGTAACTGGCCGGCCGTTGTGAGCTCTTGAACTGCTAGATTTTGTGTATATTTGCTCCATAGAAAAAAATAGTAAGGAAAATATAAAATGTGTTCTCACCAAGTACTAAAAAACAATAAGGCCTATCTTTTAGTATAACTTTTACATGGTTTAACGAAGTAATCTCTTCAAGGTACACGTTTCAAATAGCGATTTAGTGTCATCTTTGTGATTTATTTTTATCGAGCCAATTAATTTAATTGATGTTTCTATCTTCACACAGTGCTTGATAATATGTTAGATTTTCTTAAAATATTTTCTTTTTGCGCAAAATTTATATTTTGATAGATTTACAGAGGTTTAAAAAAGTTAAAAAGTACTGCAACCTCGCCTTAATGGGATAACAGGTAAGCGTTTGCCATATGGTACCTGTCCTAGCCCGATGCTAATGATTAAAGAGAAGCGAGTAAAGCTAGCAACTTAAGATGGATCCGCTGAAGTATAATCATCAGAATCATTCATACATGTCTCTAAGTTAGATTTGCTGCCCAATGTCATGATTTCATGAAAAAGTCATTCAATGGAACAATATAGTGTCTAACTTAGATGTATTAATGATTCTAATGTTTATAATTCTGTAAATACATGTCTGTTATAGTTGCGAATCATATTTTGATCAAGATACAACCTGACACTGACCTGCAAAGTGCAAAAAACGTAAGCAAATTTGTTTCATGCGGACCCCGTCACCCTCAGCAGCTGCACATGGTCGCAATTCCTCCAGAAAAAGGCGCGCGTAGAACACGGTGCGCAGCCGTTTCGAGCCTTTCACTGTTTAGGCAACAAACTCCCCATGTCTGTTCCCCTAAGGTGGCCGGAGATCGTTCCGCGCCCTCCGGCACCCGGTGACTCTGCTACGGTTTGCAAGGGAGGTTGCATCCTCCCTCTCCTTTTCCACCGCCTCCTTTGCGACCATCACTTCCTCGCTGAAGAAAATGACGGCGTCCACGCGCGCTCCCACTTTCAACCATTGACTGGACCATGTCCGGAAGCGAGACAGTATCCGCAGCACCAACCACCGCGACGAGGTCTCGGCGCTGCACTGCCCAAGCAGGGCCATTCTTCAAGGGTGTGTTGCACCGTATCGTCGAGGCAGCTTCAATGGTGCCAACTGGGTGTCGGTTCCTGGCCTATGCGGCACATTTACTTTCCGAAGCACTCATGTCCCGACAATACCTGTGTCAGCCGGAAAGTGAGTACGCCATGCCGTCTCTCCAGCCACTCCCTCACAACGGGTCTTACCACCGCTATAGTGTCATGCCCTGCGCTGGGTTGTACAAGTCGCTTCCTACCCCACCTAGTAGGTCTGGCGGAGCTCAGCCCTGAGCCACACTTGGATGTGATGAGGCATCAGGTGCTCACCCCGCTTCAGCGCGTCACAGCGCCACCGATATAATGACGCTAGGATTTTGGCGCCAAGTTCCCAGGGTGGTGATCCAGCCAAGAGACTCGCCGCCTCGAAGGAGACCGGACGGTATCCTCTTAACAGGCTCGCAACATAGCAATACTGAGGACACCACAGAGAGCAATGGGCGTCGGCATAATAAGAGGATACCGTACGGCATTACGACACATATCTCTCTCACTTACACGGCACCTAAAATCATTTGTACGTTTCTTGAGTGAGAAAATCGTTTATAGCTAGCCGCTTCCTCGTCGGTGACGGGGTTTTCCACGGAATAACATGAAAGAGTGATCCTTACATAATTGCTAGAACAGTAGATATTGACACCACAAAAAAAAACTTATAAAATAGTGATCGGTTGTTCACTTTTGCCGTCAACTTTACTTTTTTCCAGCATGAAAATAGCGAGTACATAATTTAATACTAGTCTTTTATAAAGCTCGATGTTCATGAAAAGCTCTAGAATAATCCGATATCCACATTGTCAGAACCGGTATGCGTACAAGCCGCTCTTTATACCTTTTAGTTTGAAATTCAATAGCTAGATAATTAAAATAGATTTCTAAACATAGTTTCCAAACACGGTACCGTACAATTGTGATCCTTTTATAATATTTCACTGTTATTCTTTTTTACTTGTGCGATCAATTTAATTAAGGTGATACGTAAGAAATAAATCATAGTGAACTGGGCGGTCATAAGAGAGTGACAGAGTCAATTACTTCTACATGCGGAAAAAGAGATCGCAATAATGCGCTGGAACCAAAATACAACAACGTTATGGCGCCAAACCAAATAAAAATTGTTTAAAAATAAATTAAGCTATCTGTCAAAAATATTTTCAGCCAGAGTTTTCAGTTACCTAATGCGCACATTCTGAATGCATTTTTGCATTGAAATTACTTAGGATTTTAGAATTACAGGAAAAAATATGAAAAAATAGAGGTCTTT
Organism: Tiliacea citrago; assembly: GCA_963921375.1. Lineage (NCBI taxonomy): Eukaryota > Metazoa > Arthropoda > Insecta > Lepidoptera > Noctuidae > Tiliacea > Tiliacea citrago. The sequence goes on from OY992804.1 coordinate 12,498,270, forward strand.
TCGGAAATAAATTATATCGAGGAAATTTAACCCAATTGCATTTTCCTTCAGTCAGAGTATTAATCAAATAGTAAATAAACATTTATCCAAAAATTAAATCCATATGTGCTGCAATAGTGAAATAAATGGTTACGAAAAGACCCCATTTTTTTTTGGTATGGCCTTAAGCTGTATTGCCAATTGAAAAGTGGAGCTCTGATCTATTGGGTGTAATTTTCCTCAGCCATATTAGTCACTTGAACGATGTAAATTCATGAAATCAGTCAATCTACCTAGCCTATGTTGGGGTTGGCTTCCAGTCTAACCGGGTAATACGATACCCCTGGTAAGACAGGTTGTCAGACTTTCGGGCTTCAGACGACCCTAAACGGCTGTTAAAGATCTACGAATGACAGCCGGGTCCAACGGCTTTACGTGCTTTCCGAGGCACGGAGAAGTCTCGGTATGTACCTAAAGATGGTCACCCATCCACGGACCAACCCCGGCAAGCGTAGCTTAACCTGATGGATCAACCCGTGCTGCTGTTATTACTTATCCACAAGCTCCTCCTCCTCGTAAATTCATGAAATGTATCATTAAAGTTATAATTAATATTCAACCAGAACACTACTAGTAGTGTTCAGGTTGAATATTAATTATAATTTAAAATGGTCCATTCATTTCGAAAAGCTTCGCTTTACTTTGTGTAAATAATTGAATCACCACTGCTCTCAAAACGGTGAAGGAAAACATCGTGAGGAAACGCGCATGTTCTAGAACCAAAAACTCGAAGACATGTGACATCTACCAACCCGAACTGGGCCCGCTTGGTGGATTAAAGCCCACTTCCTCTCGAAGAGAGGAGGCCTTTGTCCAAGCAGTGGTAACATTATAGGCTGATTATGACTTTGAAAAGGCGTTGATACGAGTTCACAAGCAGGTACAGTCAAGAAATAAATAATATATATGTTAAGCGTTTTAGGGTTAACTTGCATTATTTTTCTGACTACGTTATTGCCAACATTTTGAATAATTAAGACAGTTCGAAAAGGTGACGAAATGCAATAAAATAAAATAATATGTTTCACACCCTGACCGAACATGAATAAAAGAAGAAGAAAGAAGAAAGAAAATACGTTTATTTGCGGTAAACATAACGCAAAGAAATAAAAACACAAACACGAAAGAACAAGTTGAGGGAAAATATGCGTCACATTCACGCAAAACGGCCATCGCTCAGCATAATGCTGCGACCCTATGCTAGACAGAGCCCCAGCGCTGGTTTTCAGCAACCGCGTTGACGTGATGACGTCAACCGGTGCAGCATAATGAGATAAAAATAAACAAAATAAAATAAATGCAATACTTCGTTATCTATGTATATATAAATATAATATCTAGAATGGCAACATTCAGTAACGTCGGCAATGACTCAAGCGCCGAGCGCATGTTACGCAATCTGTGTCTGCAGCTGTCAGCTGTCATAAAGAATTTGGCGTTTTACGTAATGGTTACATCTCAGTCAGAGAGGGTTACATAATTAAATAACATGGCGCATTATGTAAATAATGCTAGGATGTTATCTAACAAAGGATTCATTGGGTGACTGGGTATTAAATAAGTATGGTATTTGTACAGTGTTCGTGAAATTTGTATGGTGTTGATGACAAAATCGGTGACTTCAACCACAGACCAGGACAAAATGGTAAGTGCAAAATAAATTGTTATATTTATGATCGTGAATAATAAATAATTTGAATACTATTAAATAAAAGAAATTAGATTGGATTGGATAATAAATTAGGATAAATTTGATATCAAGGAAATTATACCTGACAAGCCATAGTTTGTCAGTTGATTAAATTAGGTTTAACCGTAAATTGCAGAAACAAGGTAGCTTATGGGTGCCGAAACACAGAGATTAATACAACTCCATTAACAGAACAGCGAATCCCAAGCAGCCCATGCCCCAGGAGATCCCAAGCCAGTGCCTGCATGCCATGACCGCAGAGGTACAGTGAATCAATACTAGAATTGAAGGGAAATTTGTTCACGTATGAGTAACTTTTTATGTTGGAATTTAAAGGATTGTATTGTTTTCAGGTGTCGCATTGGTGGTGGGAGATCATTCCAACAGCGCGTGGCTGCAAACTTGAAACACCCCCTGAAAGCTGTAGTTCTGTGCATTGGCACCAACAGTGGGCTTACCATGGAGCGAAGACTATACTTAACATGGTTTTGTTTCCAAGTTAGCTTTTCATAGAGATAGTGTGGTTTATGAGTTGTAATGATACCAAACAACAAATTGGCTAAATGAAGCTTCCTCCTGGCATTCATCTTTAATAAATTTAATTGGTTAATATATGGAGTAACGTGACTTCTCCGCGGAATGTTAACACAAAAACGAACACATGCATTCTGGATACGTTGGATCACATGCTCTGTTCTTGAAAGCAGGCATGGCCCATAGACTGTGTCACAGTAATTTAACTTGGATAGGATGAGACTGTCAACAAGTTGTTTCCGAATTGGCACGCTTAGGAATTTCCGTATTCCATATAAGACCTTTAACCTATAAAAACAATTTCGGAGAACATTGGTCACATGGGCCTCAAAGCGCAACGCTGGATCAATAATTAGCCCTAGATTGCATGCCTGTTCCACTCTCTCAATTTTCTCTCCCGTGATAACTACCTCAGGGTTGGCAGACAGTATTGCACTAACTTGTTTCCTAGAACCCAGCACCATAAATTTAGATTTGAGAGGGTTCAGAACCAGAGAGTTTTCCTCCGACCATACAACCACTCTATGCAAGTCTTCATTCATTTTCTGCACTGCCAAAGATGTTTCATTCCCCTTGAAGGATATGTACAACTGGATATCATCAGCATACATATGAAATTTGCAGTTAACAAAGGACTTTAAGATATCGGCACTGTACAGAATGTACAACAAAGGCCCCAGAATCGATCCCTGAGGGACACCCCTTGATACTTGGAGGGGGAGGGATGACACCGACGACCCGTCTTCCCTATGCATCTCTACATATTGAGACCTGTTGGTAAGGTAGCTATTAAACCACTCCACCGCATCACTGTCGAAGCCATAGAAAGCTAACTTTGACAGCAGTAGAGTGGTATTAATTGCGTCAAAAGCCCGGGAAAAGTCCAGCAGAGCCAGAATTGTTCCCTCACCCCGGTCACGTGCTTCAAGGATATTACCCACAACATCAGCCAGAGCAGTTGCAGTACCTCTACCCTTTCTGAAACCCGACTGAAGGTCGGGAAGAATGTTGTTGGTTTCGAGGTATTGGATAACCTGCGAGTATACCACACGTTCCAGGATCTTGGACAGGCAAGGTAGAATACTAATTGGTCTTAAGTCCTTCATGTTAACCGGGTTATTGTTTTTAGGAATAGGGCGTACTATAGCGCGTCGCCAGAGTTCAGGGAATGCACGCGTGGTTATGGACTGGTTAATGATATCTGTAATGGCTTGCAAGGTAGTTGGCAACGTGAGAGATATCATATCGAGACTTATACCGTCGACACCCTGTGCATTCGACCCTAGACTCTTGATTATCTTCAGGATTGATTCAGGACTGGTTGTTGTGAGTGTGAATGAAGCCGGGCCATACCTATGAGACTCAAAGTAGGACAATTGTGAGCTGTCATTACGACAACTTCCTGGGACATCCATAAACGCCGCATTAATGTCATCGGGGTTGTTGAAGTGACTCGGCAGCAGTCTTTGTTTATGGTCCGGAAGCACATCCGATTTTAAATTGCGCCATAACAGCTTCGGGTCCTTTATTTGGTCATTGATGCTTTTGGTGAAATATGCCGCCTTCTCGCCAACCAGTGCCGTGACTGTTTGGTGCTTCAGATCCAGATAATATTTTTTGTGACCCGGTAGTTTAGATTTAAGAAATCTTTCCCTTGCTCCATCTCTCAAAGTCGACATCAACCTGATATTATCAGTTATCCATGGAGTAGGGCGAGTTTTAAATGTCTTCCTTTTAAGAGGAGCGTGGAGGTCGAATAACTGTGTCACAAATGCGTTAAATGTCCGTACCATTAAATTGACATCACTCATGTCACCAATATTCGACCATGGTATAGTTTTTAAATCGATGTTAAAATAGTCCTCTAATATGTCTGAGCGGACGAAATACGACCAATCTTGGTTTAGCCTTATGCTTCTTAAATATCGTTTCGCATGTGATAAACGAGTGATGTCCAAGTTCACTGATATGACGTACCACGACATTACGGATCGAAGCATCAGTACAGACTAAGTCAATAAGCGAACTACTATCACCTACAAAGTGAGTAGGTGTTTGGACTAATTGACTAAGGTTCAAGTAACTTAAAAAATCTAATAGTTGCTTAGTTTTTGGGCTATTGACATCTAGCATATTAACATTAAAGTCACCCAACATTATCGTATGGGGCCAAACCACCAATACTGGCAGTCAAGCCCTCTAGAAAAAGCTCCAAGTCCAACCAAGGTGGACGATAAGCAGTGCCAATGAGTAATTTTTTCTTATTTACATTAAGGGTTAACCAGAGTTGTTCAACATTGGGATGATCCGGATGAGTTCTTACCCGCGCAGTTACCCCATTTTTAATATAGAATGCAACTCCTCCGCCGCGCCCACCACGTACAGACATAGGTCGCGGTATGTGTTTAAGCTTGTACCCAGGTACACTAGGCGCACGGTCCTCCTCACCCTTACGTAACCAAGTTTCGTTGATAGCCATGATGTCCACAGCATGGTTGCCCATGGCTATCAAAAATTCATCCTGGTTAGTCCCCAGAGAGCCCGCGTTCAGTAGACCAAACTTAATACATTTACTAGGAGTCATTTGAATTTGTCATTTGTGTATTGTATCAAAGTCAAAGTCAAAGTAATTTATTTGTCGAACATAGGTAATATGGTACATGGTATAAAATTTGTGTTGTATCACTATGTTTTGCCTTGCAAGGCGTACAAATTAGGTGTAAAGGATTAAAAAAAACAAAAAGAAAACTACAAACTAAATAAAACGGTTTCAAACAAGTAACATCGTAAACAAGATAGAATAACATGTGGATCGGACATTTTTTATTTTATGCTTCTATCATCGAAAAACTCATTGATAGAGTAGTAAGCCTTTTCAATCAAGAATTTCTTAAGTTGCGATTTAAAATGGTTTATGTTGGTCATGCTCTTTAAAGTTTTTGGTAGTTTATTGTAAATCTTTGGACCCATGCCAAGACAACTCTTTGACAAAAGTGCAGTATTGTGTTTTTTTGATTTTAGTGTGCTTTGGTGACGTCTAGTATTAAGTTTATCAAATTTAGACAGATTCTCCTTAACAAATATAGAAATTTCATAAATATAGAGGGATGGAAGCGTAAGTATTTTTAAACTAACGAAAAATGGTTTGCAACTTTCGGTGGTTTTTAACAAACATATGGCTCGAAGACATTGTTTTTGGGCTTTAAATGCCATATCTCTGTCGGTAGAGTTGCCCCAAAATATTATGCCGTAACGAAGAGTTGTGGAGACATATGCATGATATGCAGTAAGGACAGTATTACGATTTGCAACCTTATTCAAATTGTGTAAAGCATAGCAAAATTGATGAATTTTCTTTATCATTATCTCTATGTGTGTTTTCCATGTCATGTTTTCGTCTAGCCAAATACCTAGAAATTTGGTTCGTTCCGTTTTAATAATCTTATTTTGGTCATAATTAATGTCAAGAATTTTAGGATTAGTTCTTTGTTTAAATGTCATTATTTGAGTTTTATTAAAATTAATCTGTAAGTTATTATTATTTAGCCATTGAATTATTAGACTTAAGCTACTGTTTATGTCATTTTCATATGAGTCACTATTTTTACCAGAAAATACTATAGTGCAGTCATCAGCAAATAGGGTCATAGGATGTGGTATGGTTTTTGGAAGGTCATTTATATAGCATAAAAATAATAAAGGGCCAAGCACACTTCCCTGAGGCACACCATAGTAAATTTGTCTCTCTCTCGATTGGTAATTAATTTCAGTTTTAATTTGAACATCGACTGCTGAAATACTAGTTAGCTGTTTTCTGCCAGTAAGATATGACTTTAGTAAGTATGTATGTCTTGTGTATATGTTGAGGTAAGAACTATGTTTGGTGGGCTCCAATGGGCATAAATAATGGACCGATATTTTATTGTTATTGTAATTAGTGTAGATTAGAAGCATTTTAGAATAATTGATTGTATATAATTTTTGTATATTATTAGGGTATGTTGTAATAAGTGAATGAATTCTTATTATCTTTAAAATCGAAGAGTTTAATATTTTGGGACTGACTCACGTCGCTTTCGTGGCGCAATTGGCTACCGAAAGGTTGGTGGTTCGAGCCCACCCGCGGGCGAACACATTTTACCCGACTACAGCCAAAGGAGGATTATGATTTTAGCAGGCTATGTATGTTCATCTGTTCACTCATACCTCCTAAACTACTCGTCGTATTTTGACAAACGAGGTATCGTTTGCAGCATCATGTTGTTCTGCGAGTTATAGGGTATATGTCGTTACTTAAAAACTAAGATGGCGGCCTAAAGCAGATGGAAAGGGTTACCAAAACAAAAACAAAAAAACATAATATATCGTACCCAGCGAAAGGTCTTAAGGAGTACTTTCTGAAAATATATTGGTTATACATGTCCTAGAATTACCGCACAACCTCTTAAGAGAAAAAAAAACCAGCTGTTTCCTACATTTATGTTCGAATAACTCGTCAAACGGTAGGGAACAGCTGGTCCCATAGTAAAAGTTGTTCATAATGATGAGTACATTGACCCCTTAAGAGGTTGTGCATAAATTCCGGGACATGTTGTATACATAATATATAATTATATTTAATACAAACCCCAAAATTATTGAAATAAAAATTAAAGTTACAAATTAAAACCCAACTAAATAGGTAGGTATAAACAAGACACACACAGACAAAATAAAAATCCGGAGTCACACGTATTCTGTTCGGTTCGCCTTACATGACATGTGACTCCGGATTGTTAATTTGCTTTTTGGAAGTCAGCTAAGTTTTTATTAATTCATTTTCTGATTTTAGCTTAGCAACAGTAGAAAGGTTGTATTACCAAAATATTCTCGAGGGGTTTTTATTCTGCTTAATAGGACATTACTGCAGCGGCCTGCAAAAGAAGCATTGATGGACGAACGTGAAAATGCGGGCCGAGGCGAAACCGAGGCACGCATACGTGAGTCCATCAATTCCTGGTTGCGGCCAAGGATTGTATAGTGCTTTTCTCAAATAATGCGCGGAAATTCACACAAAGTAAATTCTTTATAAATTCCAGATTCAATGTCGAACAACGATAATTTGTCACACGCCCATGTGTTCATTTGTGTTTTCAAGAAACAGCTTTCTACTTGCAAACCAGTTCTAAATTTAAATAAAACCTTTGATAAGTTACCTCCTTGGTTGCCATGATTCGGAGTAAAAGATCGTTCCACTTTTAAATTACACGATAGATATGAGTTTACTATATGTAATTTATTTGGCTGCTAAACCACGACACTTATGGATTTTCATACAACTTTTGGCGGCCGCTGCTCGCATGTACAGCAATTTCGATTTATCTCGAAGAAGTTTGTCAAAATAATACACGAATTTCCAACCATGTTTGAGAAAACGTAATTATTATAACCTCATAGGCAAACAGCATCATTTGGCAAACTAGTCAATTTATTTGGTGAAAGAGTTCATTGCCTCTGCGATAGACTCTATATGACTGATAACACTAATCAAGCTTATTTATTAAATGATCATGGTTTGGATTATTTTCATGAATACTTACAAAAGTTATTAGTACTTTACTTATGAAGAATAAAAACAATTACTATGTATTACGATCTACGTCAGCAAAAGCCATAGCAAATACCAAATACATCATAAAAATATAACGAGATTATAGCTAATAAATAAACATAAGTCAATCAGGATTTACAAGATGGAAGGCAATATTTACGAGGCCATTCCATTAACACAAATGGTCCCATCAACTAAGAAAATAATCCTAATGTTACGGATGAAATTCTTATATTTGGGTCTAGGCGAAAACGTTCCTCATTGTGATAATATACAATGGTGGAAGAATCTATAGGAAAGAATTCTCCTGACGATTTGGTTTTGTTAAGACGCCAACAACAGCTAAGCGTGGTCACTGTCGGACTGCATAGAAAATAAAGAGTACGATGACACAACGCTTGTAATTTACTGCAACACATGAAGCAATTATCTATTGACTCAAAAATTATTTGAGTAATCGAAAATAAATAAAAAACAAACCACGTTCTACAATCAAATAAGACGTTCTTTTTATTAATTTAATACTAAGGTACGTTGATATTTAATACAGATATTTTGGGGTTGGAACTCAAGGTAAAAAGTCTAGTCTACCGTTAATTTGTATCGAGTTTTTTTTTAACACTAGTTTTGATTACAACGAATTTCTGAGAAATACGTTCAAGATTAACATATATATTTTTTCCGCTACCACAAACTACATAATATTTGGCATTTTTTTTAAGTGAAAACTTCTTTAGCCGCGTTGAGCACTTTTTGGGTGAACAGAAATCATGGAACTCGCGTCATCGTTGCCGAACGCTTTCCATGAGCTATATGTATACTATGTATAAGAATATATAATATGTGTACTTTTTGAGTGAACAAAAATTATGAAACTCGCGTCATCGTCACCGAACGCTAGTTTTCACTTCTATCGACAGTCCCCAAAGACTGCCCCACATTTTTTTTTAAGACAAACCAACTTAGATTATTTGTGTCTTGTCATCGCCTTAAATGTTCAGAGTTGTGGATGTCAGATGGCATACCTACCGATCAGTGATGCCTAACCTGAGGGCCTAGAAAAATGACATTGCTGCATGACTAAGTGCCAATTTCACCAATGAAACTGAACGCGATCAACACTTAAACTACGTTTAAGAGCTGTCAGTGTAATTATTTTCTTTGTCATATTGACACTGACAGCTCTTGAACTCGGTTTAGATGTATTGATCGCGTTCAGTGTAATTGATGAAATTCGCCCTAAGAATAACTTGACATGACATGATTGTATTTATTACCTATATCTTACCTTTTTTGACTACCTATCTACTAATACTATCTGACTGTATCTGTGTTTTTGTATAGTGATTATTTGAGGTGGGGTGCGACAAAGAGGGAACGAATAATGCGCAAGGTTATTTAGTCAGGGAAGCGCCTAAATAAGTTGTTCCTTAAACTCCTAGTAAAGTAGAATTCGTTATTAAAAATAGGTATAAATCAAATTATTGACGATACAATGAAAGTTTTCGGAGGAGTTCAGAACACTTTCACTGTGCCAAGGTGTTAAATTGGTAATCCTATCACCATACGTCCAATAATAATATTGCAAAGTGATGTTTTAAGGGGTCATTACTCATTACTAATTCTACGACAGCGAAAACTCGTCTGTCACCCTCAGATATCCATTCTAATTATCATTTTCAAAACTGCATTACATGTCATGCACGGACATATAGGGCTACGCCTTCAGTGCATTACATGTAATGCATGGACAGTGAAAGTGGTAATGTAAATAATGATAGTTGCTACCTTAGGTTGCCACGTAAAAAAAGAAATTTTACAACATATTTTTCCGTGAATTGTCATTGTTTATAAAAGTAATATCTGCATTTCACCAAATATTCTTCTAATCCCTTTTAACGGTAAATAACAACGTGAAACAAAAAACAGAGTTCGTTTTTAGTATTTCCATCGTTATTTCCTGAAGTAATCTGCAACAAGGTCGTTATCCGATGCATTGAAGCTTGAAATAAAATAGGAAGCTCTCTCTAACAAGATAGGGTGTTTTTCTGTTTATTGTTGCTCACTTTTTCCATTGATGTTAATTTTAATACTATATAGGTGAATTACATTCAATCAGTAAAATAATAATAATAATAAAACATTTATTTCAGGCTACAATGGCCCATAGACATATACCTTACAAACTAACATATATAAAGGCCAGCGCACATCGACGGATGGCGGGGCAGGGTATTTCAAATTTACCAAAGTAAATTCGGACGTATCTAATGGTGGGTAACAAGATATAGATTCCAAAAGCTCAGAGACCGACCACGGAGCATCACAGGGATTTATCTCTGCGTTATTGAAGCGTGCGCTGGAGGACGCGAAAGCATGCGGCAGGACGCGACAGCATGCGCCGGGAGGAAACGGCAGGTTGCGATGCGACGTTAAGGAAGTCTGTAACAGGTAAAATAATATAGTAAATCACCTGTTCCAGTTCAAATTAAATAACAGTTCCAAAATCCTGTTCCAAAATAACAACTTGCTACATTGCAACCAAAGACTCTTTGATTGTAACAGATTTATAATATAGTACCTAGTTTCATTCAGTAGATGTTTCTGAAATAAAACCACCCTTCATGCTTTTGCAGGCTTAGTTAGGACTGACAGCTTGATAACATGCTTTTGTTGAAATTAAATGAATAAATAGTACTTTAGCCAAAATATTACAATAAGTCAGAAGAGAAAAAAGCTTGTTTCAAACTGTTCCGGTCAGTTTCTTTTGTATCTCTCTCTTTCTACCAAAGTAAACATCCTTACGCTAGATAGAGAACCGCTTGTTATGTTACACAGATAACAATACCAGTTACGGCAATGTTTTAATTTGGTCTGTTGTAGGTTGTGGAACTTGTGGAACAGGCGAAACAGGCAGGAACTGTTTTTCGGTTTTGATATATATCTGTTCCATATTGCTACTTTTAATAACCTGTTTTTTTATCTGTTTCGATAAATACGCCTCACTCTATGCGACGGCGACGTCATGCGATGGGATGCGACGGTATGCGCCGGAGTCTCCTTCGATCAGTCATACCCTTCGATCGCAGGGGAGAGGCAGTGTAAGCGGGTGCACTCCGCATTTTCCCCATGACAAACCGCGGGATGTTGCCGGCGTGCCGCAGCATCCATTAGTGTGCCCGGCCGCTGGCAGCATCGCAGATTATCAGTGTGCGCTGGCCGGCTGCAAATCCTCCTTTATGTCGTCCGCCGGTGTGCGCTGGCCTTAAGGCGCTGACAAATGCTAAAAGTAAGCTTGTCTTAAACAAAACAATTGCCAAATCTATATAGTTCGTCGTAGCGGAAAAAATATAATTATGTTATTCTTGAACATATTTCTCAAAACTTGGTTGTTACCAAAACACGTTTAGAAAAAAAAAACCTCGATACAAGTTAACGGTAAACTAACCCTTTACTTGGAGTTTTAATCGAAAATATCTGTATTAAATATCAACGTACGGTTGGTATTTAATTAATAACAAGAACGTCTTATTTGTATGCAGAACTTGGTTGTTTTTTATTTTCTATTACTCAACTCATTTTTAAGTAAATAGATAATTGCTTCATATTTTGCAATAAATCACAAGCGTTGTGTCATCGCGCTTCTCTTTATATTGTATGCAGTCTGACAGTGACCGCGGTTTGGCTGTTGTCAGCGTCTTATGAGTAATTTTTCAGTAAAATGTTAATTTCATCTTCAACATTTTCATCAACCGAGATATCTTTTACCTTCATTGTATTACGGTAGTACTGATCATGGGTCTTTTTCCAAAGCTTTATTTGTATAATTTTATAAGGATTACTTTTATAATCACCAAACAAAGGCAATCAAATTAGTGAATGTGTTTATTTTTCTTATCAAAGTTGACACTAATACATACAGTCTTGCTATTTATTCTATACAGACGCTTTTACAACGCCTATTGCGAATCATTGGACATGATTCGAAACTTCAGACTTCCAACTGAGAATTCTTTACTGAAAACGCATTACACCAACCAGCTCTACAGTTACCAAAATTTACCTCTCAATAATCCAACCGGTATCTTACTACTATCCAGTTCCAAATTACTATCCACATCCTCTGTAGATTCAAACTAGGTTTCCCATCCATTCATCCTGTATAATCAAGTCCGTCTCAATAATCGCTTGTGCCGTCTAACAGGCATGGTGTATTATGTAACTATGTACCTATACGTCATGTATTGAGACGTCCGTCTGATACGTCTCTAGGGTCAATGGTATTTACATTTTCCGATTGCATTGCTGGCTTGATCCGATATATGGCTATACTGTGTTTGGTCGTGTATTGTGTGATTATTTTGTGTTATTGTTGGAATGTTCTGTTGATTATTTTTTGGAATAGACTTAAATACAGGCATTGATATAGGGGCTTGTGGCTGAGTAAAAACAGCCGCACGGGGAGATCGATCAGATTAAGCAACGCTTTTTTATTCTTTTGGCATGGTTGGCGCAGTGGTTAAGCGATTGACTGCTGCGCTGCGTGTCGCGGGTTCGATTCCCGCACGGAACAAATATTTGTATGACCTACAAGTAGTTGTTCCGGGTCTGGCTGTTTGTGTATGTGAGTTTAAATGTTTGTAAACGCACCCACGATACAGGAGAAATTTCTAGTGTGGGGCAACGTTTAAAAAAAAAAAAAAAAACATTTTATTTCGTTGTGTATCTAATTTTATTTTAGGCTTAATCGACTGTAGATTTAAAGACCATTTTCTATTTTGTAAAGTACCTGGTACTTGTTGACAGACCTACACTTTCCTACCATAGCTGTAACTTGATAGCATTGTAAAAGCCAATTATTTTTAAAAGAGTAACCGTGGAGTTTCTTGCCAACTGCTATACTGTAAGTACTGATCAGTATGCCATCTGACATCCACAACTCTCAACATTTAATGACAAGAGGCAAATGATCTAAGTAGGTTTGTCTTCAAACAAAATTTGCCATATATATATTATGGTTTGTGGTAGCGGAAAAAATATTTGTTAATCTTGAGCATATTTTTCAGAAATAGATTGTTACCAAAAGACGTTTTGAAAAAAAGATCTCAGTACATTTAACGTTAAACTAACCTTTTGATATCTTGAGTTCCAATCCAAAATATTTGTATTAAATATCAACGTACGTTGGTACGAGTATTTCATTAAAACAAGAACGTCTTATTTCATACAGAACTTAGTTTGATTTTTTATTTTCGATTACTCAATTAATTTTTCAGTAAATACACAATTGCTTCATATTTTGCAATAAATTACAAACGTTGTGTCATCGCTCCGTTTTCTTTTCTATGCAGTCCGACAGTGATTGTGCTTAGCGTCTTAACAAAACCAAATCGTCGGGGGAATTCTTTTCTATAGATATCGCCCAACGTCGCCGACCGGCAGTGTTGACCAACTAGCCAGCGAGCTCTTAGCGATTGCGATGAATTTGTAATCTTCTATCGTTCTTTCTACTTTACCATTCGGTCTCTGTCTAATTGATGTTTATTATAATGTGAGAGGATAGGTATGCATTAATTTTAACTGAGTTAAGGGTTTAATCGTTGATTCGCACGAATTTACTTTGGGTGGTTGGGTGTTTGGGCCAATAACCAATATAAGATAAAAGAAAGAACAGGGAAAAATTTATCGTATTGATAGGCTATCAAACTTGACAAAAGTGTATCAGAACATATACATTTTAAACTCGCTGTTGCCCGCAATTTCGTCTGCAATTCAGTATGAAAAATAGCCGATGTCCTAACCCAGGTCATGGTCTACTCATGTGCTAAATTTCATCCAAATCCTTTCAGCCATTTTAGCGTGAAAGCGTAACAAACAAATAAGCAAACTTACTTATGCATTTATATTAATAAAGTTATGATAATACTAGCTGCGCCCTGCGGTTTCACCCGCGTAAGTCTCAATCCCGTGGGAATATCGGGATAAAAAGTAGCCTATGTCTTAATTCAGGGTGTCAGCTACCTCCATACAAAAACAATTGGTCCAGCCGTTTGAGCGTGAAGAAGTAACAAATAAACACACACACACTCACAAACTTTATAATATTAGTGTGATGTGATTAAGAAAATGGAAACCTGCACGCATTGGTGTGATGTGTGGGAGTATGGGTGACAGTGTGTACTTGTGTAGTGTGTATGAGTTAAAATTTGCATTTTTAGTTCTAATTTAGGTTTAGATGTAAGTTAGCCCGGCGACAGTGTCTTGGGATCGTAAGAAGTCAAATACAGCTTGATCCACTAACCATGCATACAGAACCACGAATTGGAACACCGAACTAACTTTTAAAAATCCTAAACCTCACCCACATTACCACGATAAAAGAAAGAAAAGCTGAGCAAAAATAGGTTTTTCGATTTAACACCTCGGCATAAACAACGTTGAAGTAGAAAATATACCGGTTACAACCACTCTATGTAACACGCCATCTCTCACGAAATGCAGCCGTCTGTACTTAAAAGTTTTTATACATTTCTTTTACAGTACGCAGAAATTCTAAGGCGGCAATTTATGTGTCCCTTTACGCGAAATAAGCCGTTATGTGAGGCTTACTTCTGGCGGAAACAATACCGTTTTATTTATTGGGTAATGATTTAAAACGAAGTTGTGATATTGTCGCGAATTTTTTGAGAGTTTATTTCGTTTTGCTTCAATGTTGGAGCTGGTATGGAAATGAAAGAATATATCTATATGTTTTAAGTAAAGGAATCATAGAAGCTGTCATTTTATACAAGATTTTAGCAAAGTCAGTTGTAGCCTTTTTTTGGTAACGGTGTGGAAATCTTCATGGATTTCCTCCGCTCTGGGGCGGACGGAGGGTTCTGTCAGACTTCTATTGACTAAAACCACCCATGTTCCCTCGCAAACTTGCACCGGAGGCTACGGGGGCATTTACGCACTCTTCAACGCAGCCCCCGACTGGTGCCGCCTCTGCGGGCTCCGTCAGGTCAAGCGGGGGGAGCTAAATGATAATATAAAAGTAGTAACTTTTATAGCTAGATGAAGAGAATCAAGAGAGCAGTGGTAGCCCAGTGGTTAACGGCCTCGACTTACGAGTAGTAGGTCATCCCAACCAGACGGACGGCCGCCAGACGGTGGGTTCGAACCCAGACAGGTGCTTTACTTTGTGTAAATTATTTCATCACCACTGCTCTCAAAACGGTGAAGGAAAACATTGTGAGGAAACCGGCATGTCCTAGAACTAAAAATTCGAAGACATGTGACATCCACCAACCTGCACTGGGCCCGCGTGGTGGATTACGGCCCACTCCCTCTCACAGAAAGAGGAGGCCTGTGTCCCAGCAGTGGGAACTTTATAGGCAGATTATGAAGAGAATCAAGAACTTCAGTACGATAATAGAAGCAGCAAGCACGTTGACTACTTAGATGTTGGCGTTTTAGAACACTATATAAGGAATTGGTAAAATGTGAAGACAGCCTTTATTGCCACATGAACAGAAACAAAAAAAAAACTGAAAACTAAATGTAAATGCCATCCATCCTATAGCCAAAATCCTTTGCCATCAAAGTATACCGACAAGGATGTTAGCAAATAGAACAATATCGCCAATCTCTGAAAACAATATTCGTAACAATTTGATATAATGTCTAGACAGCGAAGGATTAAGGGAGGTCACACATCAAAGAAGGAAGGAAGATATGCCAAAAAAATATTTCGTTGTAACCTACATCAAATAAAATCTTGTGTTCTCTTGTGTGTGTATAAGTAGATTGCTGTCAAAAAATGAATGATTTGAGTGAAAGAAAAATATAATACATTCATGCTAAATATCGAGCCTTTTTTCCTAAAAAGGTTGACAGAGATGTTTAACACTCACATTTAGTTAGCCATAGTAAGTGCCTAAAGTTTATTTAAGATTAAAAGAATATATTAAGGACTAACGAGATGACGACTAAATAGAGAAGATTAGAACAAAATACATGTTGCGCCAACCCTAAATAAATTGGGATCAGGGCAAGAGAATGATGAGGATTAAGAAGAGTGCCTAGTGTCGTTATTTACTAGCAAGTATCTGAGAATTACACACTTAGATGGCAGAGTAAGCAAACTGAAGTGACAGTAGGCTGGCCATGTTTGTCGAAGGACCGATGGCCGTTGCAGCAGACGAGCCGTGGAGTGGAGACGTCGTATCGGACCGACGACCTTGAGAAAGTGGCTGGGTCAGACTGGATGCGGAAAGCGGCGGACAGGGTATTGTGGCGCAGCTTGGGAGAGGCCTATGTCCAGAAGTGGACTGCGATAGGCTAAATTTATTAGTTTGATCTGAGAATTTCCTAACAGGAATATACAATAACGTACCTGAGACCTCCAGATCACAGCAACCACACTTACGACACTAGAACAACGGTGCAGTCAATGATGACACATTAGTGTAACCATGACTAAGTCAAACATGAGTTATTCGTTCGCTCTGTATTCTTTTTTGACTAACATACGACTAAAATAAACCTCTATCCAGCAGTGGACTGCGATAGGCTAAGTTTATTGGTTTGATCTGAGAATTTCCTGACAGGAATACACGATAACGTACCTGAGACCTGCAGATCACAGCAACCACACTTACGACACTAGAACAACGGTGCATTTAAAGATGACACATTAGTGTAACCATGACTAATTCAAGCATGAGTTCTTCGTTCGCTCTGTATTCTTTTTTGACTAACATATGACTAAAATAAATCGTGTTGTTGTGAGGACTGCAGCTACTGTTTTAACCTTATCTCATAATCGATAAATAGCTGACAACACCACCGATGATTCAACTTAATTACAAATACAAACAAATAAAAATATTTTATGGAACAGTTACCCAGTAAAGCATATCGTCTTCTTCCATACTCTCCGAAGAACCACGTTTATGAGGCAACGAATTTGTCTCAAATCCGTAGCGGTACAGTAGCCGCAGTATAATCCGAGGCGAGTGCAATATGCAGTGTAAGACAACGGCTTACATTGTTTTTGGCTGCGTCATGCCTTAGGCTTTACGGAGTATGGTTATTACGTGCTTTTATTTGTTTGTCTTGTCTTCCAGGTTTTTTCTTGTGGATATTGAAACACAATATGGATTTTAGTATAAAAATATTTTTGGGTACTGTTTGGTCATACGAAAGATGTAACTAGGATTTTGTTATCATCACCATCCACAACTGTATCAATTACAGGGATTAGCTGCGTTTTGTTGTCAATATCCAATGTTTATTATTTCGTATTAACTTGATTGAAAAACAGTGTGCAAGGAGTTGCTTGCTGTTCCTCAATAAGACAAACAAACAAACTAACAATGATTATAGCACACATGTTTGAACCTGTATTTTTTTTATGTTATCCTGCAAGCACGTTTTTATTCTTGAATGTGTAGTTGTGTACACATATAAATATATCAATCATTTCAGCCGAAAGATGTCCACTGTTTGACATAGGCCTCCCCCGAAAGGGGGACGTTGCCATAATCGCCACGCTTGGCAGGCGGGTTGGCGATCGCAGTATGTTGTAAATGCATAGAGAACGCTGCTGCCCACTCTCTAGTAAGTCCCTTAGTCGCCTTTTACGACACCCACGGGAAGAAATAGGATGGTGCTATTTTTTACGTCCGGCACCACACGAATCAAAAAAAATATATCAATATATTGAGCAAATAAATATATCTTAAAATCTTATCTTAAGCCCTACGCTTTGAAACTGGCAACTAGCTTCAACTTTATGATTGGGTGACTCATTGACAATGCAGAAGTGTCTGTAAGTAGTGTCATTAAAATAAAAACTGTGAGTCTTAGTTTTAGTAAGAATGCCTTTAAAAACATTGTCTGCAGTTTTATTGGCAGTAGCTGATTGATTGGATTTTCCAGCGGGTTTGCACTAGTTCCGAGTAAAATTTTCGCACAGTATAAATATTTGTATGGCCCTCAGATAGTAGTTCCGGGTTGGATGTTTACGAATGTGAGATTTGTTTGTAAAAATCAACTTCAATACAATAGAAAAACTTTTTGTTCTTGGCATTGGAATTTTTTCGATAGGTCTAAACAAATTCTAAAATCTTCATTGCTATTTTTTTACCTTTATTCACAATTCTTATAACCGTAGAATGTATCTGAATCTTCATAGAAATTGGTAAAGTCACGCATGACTATTCGAAATTAAACACAAATACACAGACAATAGAACTGACATTCAGACTGACGCTATGGATTGACGGAAGCGTTTGACAAACATGCGGGTCTGCACCCGGATTAGTATTGGATGCCCATTTGTCATCTAAGCATTACCATAATTCCACTGAGGATGATGAATTCGACCGTGTTTATAAGCCGTCTTCGTAAGCGTCGAGTAGTTTCAAGCTTCCTGATTAGCTAATATTGTAACACGGCATTAGTACTTGAGCAGCTCAATAGCTTAACAATTTAAGCTACATAGTAGACAAATCTGTGTGTGGACGTGAGATTTTGAAATAGCCAGCGAATCGCCGACGACAAAAGTCGCTGCTACTGTACCTAATTACAAGTTTGTGATGATATACAGGGTGAAATTGAATTCATACGCATCCTCTTAAGGAAGCATTGTACTCGTAAAAAAAGCTGCTGTTCATTTCGATGAGTTAAGCGAACATAAATGTAGGAAACAGCAGATTTTTTCGTGATTTCAGGTTTAGTCCTATAGGTAGTAAAAGTTGATTATAATTATGAGTACAATGACCCCTTAAGAGGATGCCCATTAATTCAATTTCACCCTGTATAATGAAAGAGATGAAGTAAGAAAAACTTTTGTTAACAGAGTTTATTGTAATACATCTATTACGAATTTAATCAATGAATATAAAATAAAACTGTTTATGCAAATGTTTGATCGACTGCTCGTTCTACTACCAGATCTCGTAATATTTTAAAGAAAGATCTAAAAAAAAATATATGTGTGTGTCAGCTCTGACTCACGACTGGAGTTTACTCCTTGAAAGGTGCGCCAGGTAAGTACGTTAGGCAGATAAATGTAACACTTTTGAGTTAACACTTGTATTAATTTCACTTCTCATAAAATTTCCATACCCTTATATGAAAATCGATTCTTAAGGAGTAAACTCCAAATAAATATATATGTTAAAACATGTTCGTATAGGTAAGTAAGTAGTAAACTAGCAAGGACATAAATGAACACGGAACACCTCGATAATAAAACTATTTGCCAGATTTACTTTTTTCGTGCATGAGTTCTTCAAGGGTCTATGTCGGGACCCTACGTGATATAAAATCATCATCATCATCATTTCAGCCAAAAGACGTCCACTGCTGGACATAGGCCTGCCCCTAATGGGGGGTGTTTACCATAATCGCCACGGTTGGTAGGCGGGTTGGCGATCGCAGTATGGTGTTGAAATGCATAGAGAACGCTGCTGCCCATTCTGTTGTAAGTCCCTTAGTCGCCTTTTATGACACCCACGGGAAGAAATGGGGTGGTGCTATTCTTTACGTCGGGCACCACACGGAACACGCGGATATCATTATAGTGTTAGTCAAATGGTATAATACTGTAAAAATCATTTGATAAGATTATTTTAAAACTCACTTATATAAGGTCGGCCTGAATGTGTTTCCAAGAAAATCTAGGAATCCGAATTTCACCCATTGGCGACGATCGCCAACAGACTGGATTGCCCTTATATCCGGCAATGCGGCAGGCTGCAGCAGACATATTGTTGCCTTGTGAGGGTTCGTTTTTGTCTGTGCTTGTTATCCTGTATGTATCTGTTTGTATATGAGTCCTTTTACTTGCAATAAACTATTTTTTTGGGTTCCGTACCCAAAGGGTAAAACGGGAACCCTATTACTAAGGCTCCGCCGTCTGTCTGTCTGTCTGTCCGTCTGTCACCAGGCTGTATCTCATGAACCGTCATAGTTAGGCAGTATTTCTGTTGCCGCTATAACAACAAATACTAAAAAAACAGAATAAAATAAATATTTAAGGGAGCTCCCATACAACAAACGTGATTTTTTTGCTCGTTTTTGCTCGACATTGATAGCGGCAACAGGTAGACGCTTGAAATATTCACAGGATATTTAGTTATATACTCACTTATAAAAAAAACACTCACTCACTCACTTTAAATATTATTATCTTATCTTAAAAATAAAATATTAAATTAAAATAAAATAAATATTTAAGGGGGGCTTCCATACAACAAACTTGATTTTTTTGCCATTTTTATAGATAATTGTACGGAACCCTTCGTGCGCGAGTCCGACTCGCACTTGACCGGTTTTTTATTTTTATTTAGCTAATCGTCGTACCCATTTGTTGGCATTTGTCACTTCGCAAATAGATATAATTTCGGTGACACTATAATAGAGCTGGTAGTAGCTAGTACCATCGAGCTGGTCTGATGATGGAGCTGGAAGCTGAATAATGGAACGAGTCTTATTCATCACATAAGTGCACAAAACAAAATCGTGTTTCTTAGACTAGGTTAATTATTACTCACAAAATCAAAATCAAAAGTCATATTGAAACTAGACTGAGAATCAGCACTTGTCGAACGTCAAAAATTACATAAGATGTCCCCCAAAAACGCCTACCCTTCACCACTTCCTAGTGCTTTAGCTGGGAAGAAGAAGTGGCGCAACAAACTCCGCAGCAGCACAGCTGTCTGTTCAATTAGAAAACATAATTCTATACAATATAATCACACTAATCACACTAATATTATAAAGGCGAAAGTTTGTGAGTGAGTGTGAGTGTGTGTGTGTGTGTGTGTGTGTATGTTTGTTACTTCTTCACGCTCAAACGGCTAGACCAATTTTGATAAAATTTTGTATGGAGGTAGCTGACACCCTGGATTAAGACATAGGCTACTTTTTATCCTGATATACCCACGGGATCGAGACTTACGCGGGTGAAACCGCGGGGCGCAGCTAGTGTAAAATAATTTGCATTACGCAACACAAAAGATTAAATTAAATTATTTGCCATACTTTAGCTAGCATGTAATATACGCCAATATACAAAAAAAAAAAAAAAAACATTAGTATAATATGTTGCGGTCGAGTAAGTAGTTAAAGCCTGCACTTCCAGTTTTAAAGCTTGAGTTATTACTGAAGCGACCAAAGCAAAATCCTAAAATAATTTGAACTCAAACATACACAAAGTTAAAACTAGTTTTTCCTAAGTTCCAGTTTGTGTTTCCACTTTGAAATCCGATCCTAAAGACAACGCCTAACTAATTAGCCGTAGTTTATTTTAATTTTAGGCTGAGACATACCTTTTCTTAGAACTTCAAAGACTTCTACAGTTTATGTTTGTCTAAGAGTATTTTTGTGTTCAGAAGTGAAGGTTTTTAGACTGATTATGTAATTTCACTGAATAAAATGTTGAGTAACTCTAATTGGAGAGTTAGAATTAGAGTTTACTGCCTCGTTGGTATAGTGTTCACAAGCGCTACTGCTGAGCATGAGGTCCTGGGTTCGATTCCCAGGTCGGGCAAAGTGTTATTGGGATGTTCCACTAGGAGTTTCTCAGTAGCAGCCCGCAGTCTGGATTTGTGCCAGGTTGATGGCAATAGGCTCGCCCCCTATTACATGGGACTTAAACATAACTGGCGAAATGTGGGTTTACTAAAGGTACACCTCTGCCTAACCCTTCGGGGATTACAGGCGTGATGTTAAGTAGAATTAGAGTTTAAGGCAGCAAAAACAGAGTTGATATTTAAAATCATCATCACCATTTCAGCTGAAAAACGTCCTCTGCTGGATGTAAGCGTCGCCACATCGAGCAGTCCTGTGCTTCTCGCATCCAGCGTACCATCCCGTAACCTTCACCAGATGGGAAGCCTGCCAATGCTGCCATCCTTACTATTTAGCCTAACTATTATAAATGTGAAAATGTTTGTACATATCTTTTTTTTTTGTGCTGTGCTCATTTTCTTCTAGCCATCTTAGTTAAATACAAATTTCGCAATTTTTAATAACGCATAAGCTACTAAGATCATTAGTGATTTGCTTCAGAAACTCGAGCTACTACAGCTTCAAATCTGGACCATTAACTGAACCAATTTCCAACTTCAAAACGTAAATTATATTCGAATAGAAACAAGTAATAAGTGAAGGTTTCCATTTTTTGTTGTGAGCGGAAAGAGCGCAATATGCCAGTGAAGAGGCTCTTAGGTGCTCTCGGCTTTTTATGGCTCGACTCAGCCTGGGCAATGACGAGCTCTAAACAACTAAGGCCGCTCGAGCAACTTATGAGCACGATGCTTGAACGTTATATTTTTGCCTGTCATTTATGAGCACTTTTATGTTGTATGGAAGTTTTCTTATGTTTTTTTAAGCGGTTACAAGTTGCGTTAGAATGAATGTATGTTAGAAAATTGTTTATATTTTGCATGTATTCTGAATCTTCGTTATGTTTTAAAGCTGCTAAAATGTTCTTGATACTTCCAATAAATTTAAGTCGTTTCAGTTCAACCAACTCCATTAATAGGTTTATCTAAAAGAGTAGAAACCTTAATATCAAACCCCAAACTGAATAACATACTCCATCACACAAACATACTGGAAGCAAAAAGCTCGGAAGAAAACGGGTCACCCATTCATTTAGTATTACAACTCAGTCGCCATTGTCTCGGCCCCATTCAGTCAAATTGTCATACCGTAATGTAATTTATCAAGGCGGTGTCGTCTCCCTCTTAAAATTGGGGACGTGTACTCTGAAAACTCGTTTAGAACCTCGCTTTATGGGGTCATAATGAGTATAAAGGAACTTCAGGTTTTGTATGGTCATTGCTTAATTAAGTGCGGAAGAGAAGGAAGGATTTTGCTTTGACATAAACATCTTTTGTACGCGGTGTTTTGTGTCGTGTTCCGTTAACTAATCGGCCTGCCACTTTACATACACACATAAACTCACGCCTTCTTCCCATGGGGGTATGTAGACGTAGAGCGCTTGTTGATATACACATAATGACCTTGCAAAAAAACTAACCTAATCTCACCACTTCACTCAAAGGATCAATCGTGCGATGGATCCCTTGAGCGAGCCTTCGTTTACGTTCATACATCAGCGGGGTATTTTGAACACACTATCTGCTACTACCATTGGGACGTTTTGTGCAATGGGTTTCATTTGCCACAATCTGCTTGCGCAGCCTTCATCCAAAACTGCCGCCAGAGCTGAATCCCCAGTGTGTCGTACTTTGAAGAAGCTCAATGCCTTTCTGACTGCCAACCCTGAATGTGATGTGTTTGCGGATGAATGGAGAAAAATTATGCGTATATGTCTGGTGTTCGTTGAGAAGAAGTACGCAAGGGAGTCCACTGTTCCATATTAGTTTTAACAATGCAAAGTTAAATTAAATTGAATCTGTGTATCATTTATATTTATATATTATTGTTTTATGCTTCTTTGTTAATTATTGTAATTGGTATTGTACCGTTTTAATGAACTATAAATAAATAAAATTTTGACAGCTGAACAACATTCATAACGTTATTTACTTTGTTGAGTAGACTATTTTTTCTAACCTATGAAGCAATGCATTAGTTAAATACTTCAAATTCATTCAGAGTGTGTTTGAAAGTGTGTTAAGCAATTATGGTACTGGTCGTACGCAAGTTGCGAGTACTTAACTACGCACCTGACCTTTTTGAAGAACATTACCAATATACACCGTGGCATTTTAGTCGTCTTACAACGGCAGCCCACTTGATGATTGTATCCAATGACTACTAATCATTCATGAAAGTTTTTTTTATTTATTAACAGTTGAATAATTAAAAAAATATATATTATTAATTATGACGCATGATGTAGTTTGAAACACCCTGTTACGAGCGTGGTGCGAGGTGCTAAGGGCGGCATGGAATGGAGTGCAAGGTTCATAACAGGTGTTTTAAACTACATCATGCGTCATAATGAATATTTTTTTTTTATTATTCGAATGGTAATAAAAAAAATACTCTCATGAATGATTAGTAGTCATTGGATACATGAGGTGGGCTGCCGTTGTAAGACGGTTAAAATGCCACGGTGTATAGTTCACTATAATTCCTCATAAGGTGTCCTCTCCCGGCGTTTCCACTCACATCTGCCTTCTTCTCTCTTGTATTAATATGATGTTTATTAGTGTTATGGTTTAAGTCAATGAGGTGAAACAACATAGTTGGAGCTCTAACGGAATCCTTATTCATACGTTCCGTTTAGGGTTGTGAAGACTGGCGATATCGCGGGCGTGACATGGATTGCGACGCGCAGCGCGACACGTTCCATGGAGTTTTCATAAAAATTGTACTACTAGTGTCGCATCGCGCCTGTCTGTGGGAGTCTTGAATCGGTAACATTAATAAGTAGATATCTATGTAATTAATGAATCTTAATATGCTACGTGTGGTGCCGGACTTAAAGAATAGCACCACCCCATTTCTTCCCGTGGGTGTCGTAAAAGGCGACTAAGGGACTTACTGGAGAATGGGCAGCAGCGTTCTCTATGCATTTTAACACCATACTGCGATCGCCAACCCGCCTGCCAAGCGTGGCGATTATGGCAAACACCCCCCCTTAGAGGGAGGCCTATGTCCAGCAGTGGAAAATTGACAGTGGAAATA
Organism: Tiliacea citrago; assembly: GCA_963921375.1. Classification (NCBI taxonomy): domain Eukaryota; kingdom Metazoa; phylum Arthropoda; class Insecta; order Lepidoptera; family Noctuidae; genus Tiliacea; species Tiliacea citrago. The sequence continues at coordinate 12,522,782 of OY992804.1, forward strand.
TTGTAAAGCATTTTTAAAAGAGTACCGGTGGAGTTTCTTGCCCATTCTTCTCCAACCGAAACTACCTTTTGGAAGGGGCAACTAGAATCAATTCTATTTTTTTTGTAAATTTTGACGTTCAAAAGTGCCTCTTATGTGTCTATTTGAAATAAATGGTTTGACTTTGACTTTGGACGTCTTTTGGCTGAAATGATGATGATGAATATGCTACGTTATTAACGTAAGATCTTTCATGCCAAGGTTTACATATTATACGTATGAGGATATCAGCAAGGTTGAAAGCAAAGGTTGAATGCCCAGAGTAAGTACCTACAAATTTTGTCACCCTTGCTGCCTCTTTATAACCACTCTAGTGGTCACATTCTTGCTGACCGCTCCAACTTAACAATTTTACAACGCTGATTTGCATAGGTCATGTCACTTTAATATTGGCATTGGTCGTATTTTGACCTCACGACCTTCCCCTCGTCCGTACTCTAATGATCTGACCACATTTCGTCCTAAAGTCAGCGTCCTACTAATTCCTAATTACAATTCATAGAGCTATAAAAAGAACATTCACAATCAGGACGTTTGGCGATTGTCGACAAAACGCAATTAACTTAATTGAGGAAGACTTAATTTGACTTTTACGGCATTTTGTTTGTTTTTCTCTGGATTCTGTCGTTTTGCAAACGGATAGAGAGATAAAGGAATTGTTTTATTGGACATTCTGACTTCTGGTTGTTATTTTAGGAAGCGTGACTTAAAATTTAAATTATGTTGTGACTTGTTTACACTTATAATTTTGGCGTTTTGTCAAAAAGTAAACGGTTGGCATGAGAATTGGACAAGCCATGGCGTGGTTAAGAAAATCCAGTCGTCCAAGGTTGGTTGAAATACCCATAGGAACGGATAAGTTGGCATAAAAAAGATCTCGAGGGTGAGAAGAGTAGGCTAAAGTGCGCTGGCCGATGGGACTCAATACTGATGGCGCACTGGATAGGCCTTCACGCGAGGACAAGCGCCTGACTAGTATTACTTTTACTAACACTAGGCTAAGAACATAGTTCCGTGTGATGCCAGAAGAATAGCACCATCCTATTTCTTCCCGTAGGTGTCGTAAAGGGCGACTAGGGGACTTACTACAAAATGGGCAGCAGCGTTCTCTATGCATTTTAACACCATACTGCGATCGCCAACCCGCCTGCCAAGCGTGGCGATTATGGCAACCCCCTTCTTTTGGGGGAGGCCTATGTCCAGCAGTGGACGTCTTTCGGCTGAAATGATGATGATGAAGAACATTGTTACTAACAAATTTATGGACAACTAGCTGCGCCCCGCGGTTTCACCCGCGTAAGTCTCGATCCCGTGGGAATATCGGGATAAAAAGTAGCCTATGTCTTAATCCAGGGTATCAGCTAACTCCAAACAAAATTTTATTAAAATTGGTCCAGCCGTTTGAGCATGAAGAAGTAACAAACATACACACACACACATACTCACTCACAAACTTTCGCCTTCATAATATTAGTGTGAAGCCTTGAAATAAATGACTAAATAAATAAATAAAGTGGGTTGAATAAAGATATATAGTGACTGAGAGGTAGAAAGAGTACTTATCAGGTTGATGTCCGTCTCAAAAACAAAAAATGTATAAAACAAAGTAATTATAATCGATGAATACCTATATAATAGGCAGCTAATAGGTACCTTTCTATAAAATTCGGAACAACAAGCCCAAGGCAGCCTAAAACATACAATAAATACAATAAGCTTTTCCGATAAAATAATCCTGTCCTAATTAGTGTTTAACAGTCAAAGGCATCAAAGTAAGCGTTGAAGTCATAAAAATGTATCTGGAATTAATATATTCAAATTTTATTATATTGACTAAGCACCTTGGTCCTTTGGAAGCCTTCTGCTAATTTATTGATGTTTAATTCAAAGAAATAAAATGGCTGATTTGACTGGATTCCTTTAATAATACTGACCGGTAAGGTTAACTTCCAAGTCTATAAACGGAAGCACATAGGACCTTAGAAGTTAATATTGAAATATAATTTTGAATTGCCAAGAAGACCAAAAATAAATTATTTGTTTCATTCCTGAACTATTTAAAAATGTACTTTCTATTAAAATATTCGATACGAAAAATGTCCGAACAGGAAACTTTAATACAGGTAAAATGCTGGAGTTCAGTTTTCATAACTATTTCATTCTATTTGATTTAATGTATATAAGTCACCATCATCAATTTGTGGTTTGCATACAAATCGTTCATTCGGGCATTTGAATTGTATGACATCATTACAATAATTATCATTCTTGTTTTTCCTAAATATATTAAGCCTTCTTTTTGTGGTCTTCTGGTCGTTACAAATTTACGTATATGACGCAATATTGTTAACTTCCTGTAGAGGGTTCTCCCGTGGATTCAATCAAAGAAGTGAAGAAGTTGTTCACCAGATATATTTCAAATAATAAAACATAAAATATACGAGCGCAGCCGTCAGGCGATCACATTGGCGAATACAAAAGTCATTCTCAATTCAAAAGCCTACGACAGTAGTACAGAATAGAGATCTATGGCTCAAACAGTGACTGAACAAAGAAGGTGACCATTCAACAAATATTAAAAATACCAGTCTCTTCTCTTGGCTTGGTAAACAACCTTTTGTTAAAAACAAGTCTCTCAAACATTTAATACCATGACAACATTTTTATATTGCGCAAGGTGTGTACCTTTCTCGAGCAAAAGCAATGCAGTCAGGAAAATAAAAACAGAAATTTCAAATCACATCGTAGAATTTCGAGCAAATGTGGCACAACATTTGGTAGAAAGAAACAAAGGACTCAACGTAGAACGCCAGAGTACAAAGTAAAATAATTTGGCCGCTGCCTAGCTTGAACATTTTCGACAAGTAACTCCGACACAACTATTTTAATGGGGAATGTTTCTGACATCGCCATCTCTCGTTTGAAACTACACGTCACACCTCCCCTTTTAACATATTCCCATTTTAATTAGAGTGAAAGAGATGGATGATACATTCAAGCGACAAATGCGAACGGAAACTGAGTGGACCCTTTTCACTTCAACGCCAAACCTCACTAAGTCGTGGATAAGAAACTTTTGAGTTGTTAATGGTTGAAATATTTGCTTAAAGTGTTTCCTGGTCGAATAGTTTGCTGTCAAACTGTTTCTGTGTTCTGTTTTTGTACATCGTTTCATGTCACCATTTTGCTTTTAAAAGGACAATGCTCTGGGGAAAACTCACATCGCTTCAGTAAATTGGACAAAGTTTGCGATAGCAGATACAATTTTAGACTTAGCAGCGTTGTTATTAGATAAAAGTATATAAACAAAACTGCCAAATACAAGTTTAAAAAAACCGGCCAAATGCCTGTCGGACCATGCACAATGAAGGGTTCCGTAGTTGGGATTAATTTATTTATCCCAACTACAGGCTACTTTTTATCCCGATATTTCCACGGGATCGAGACTTACGCGGGTGAAACCGCGGGGCGCAGCTAGTATATTATATACACAATTATTAATTTAATCCAATCTCAACAATTCACACAGCATAATAAAGTACATATTATTATATTATTATCAGTTGTCTAAGTCGATAATCGATTGTCAACACCTTGATTCATGACCTTGACCACCGAATGAAACGATCCTCATCACTAATTGTTGGAGTTCATAGTCGTTATGTATCGCACCAGCCGTTACCGTGCTCTAGTGAGTCCCCCCCAGTCGAGACTTATGTATGTCACACAAAACATATTTTTCTGTTTACATTTAAATTATTGTTGCTCATTTGTTATGTTAGATTTGTGTTCTCACTACTGACTATTTAATCACTGTGCTTGTGTGCTTGCATGATTGTGCTTACTAACTTTACGTACCCGTGGCACCTTTAAAACAATATTGTGTATATAACCCGTGTATCTATTGACATTATGGAGAAATCACAATAGTTTAAACATAACCATGAGTTATAATCATCATCAGCCCATAGCAGTCCACTGCTGACCTCTCCAATTGCACGCCATTCCACTCGATTCACGGCAACTCTCATAGCGCTGCCACCAGCCACCCTGCGAAGATCGTCACTCCACCTAGCCTGAGGGCGTCCTACCTTTCGTTTGCTAATTCGGGGTCTCCACTCAAGAACACGTCTATCCCAACGGTCATCGGTTCTACGGCTAATATGGCCAGCCTATTTCCACTTCAGCTTGCTTATTCTATGAGCTATGTCGACAAATTTGGTTCTCTGCCGTATCACCTCGTTCCGGGTTCGATCCCTCAGAGAGACTCCGAGCATAGCCTTTATCCATGAGTATAATATTATTAAAATAAGCCATGCGCCCGATGGGATTTCCCATCTGTAAAAACATGAACTTCAAAATAAATTTTCACATCCTACTTATCCCCGTTACGACATATTTTTGTTTAAATCGTTCCTTTGTATTTATGGAACTCTTGTGATTAAATTCAAGCTTATACACCCAATGATTTAGGCTGTATATTGTCTGTCATTGATTGAATGTATGAATGAGTTTAAGATTTTTTATTAAGAAGATTCTTCAAGACTTTCTACAACAATTCAACTATCCGACCAGACCAACATTATTAAATATACTCACACTTTGTTTACTAGATTTCTAAATTAGCTAGTCGTGTTGCCACACATCTATATTCATACTTTTTCTCACATGCTCAACATTTTTAAATCAAATCAAATCAAATCAAACTAGAAAATACATACAAATTCAAGGATAGATCTTATGTCCTAAAAGTCTTTGTATTCTGCCTGCAAGCAAGCGTGCAAATTATTTACTTACGTCTATTTATGTAATTATTATCATGCAATTAATATTATTACAATTATTCTAAACTCAATTATTCATATTCATTCAATAGTACATACCTAACATTAATTTTTAAATTCCATAAATTCCTTAATGCTATAGAAACAACTCTCTTGTAGCCAAACGGTCAATTTTTTTTTAAATAGTTTACCCTGCGACAATTTTAAATCATTTGGAATGTCATTATAAATCAGTATAAACTGAATACAAGCCACACTTTTTAAAACAAACGCCTCCATAATTTGTCGGTCATTAAAAAAACAAACTCCAGTACCAACAGTGGGTCCAAATGACGCTGTGGAGAAACAAACGACCGGCGGATGAGTCTTGAGGTCACGGGTCACAAATTGTTTTTGTGGGAACCCTAATTATTTCCACTTGATGGTTTTATATGCGGATAGAGAATTTGGAAGAGACTGCATTATAATTGGTGGGTTTAAGGACGGTTGTTCCTAATTTTGGTAAAAAAATTGTGGCTGATTGAAGATTGTTTATGGTTACTTCAAAGATTTTGCTTACTATGTTTCTTGCAGTTAGTCGTGAGAGGAAGTAGAAGAATATAATTTTACTGAGGTGACTGCAGAATAATTGGTGGGTTTAAGGAGGGTCACGGTTGTTCCTCATTTTGGTAAAAATTGGTGGTTGATTGAAGATTGTTTATGTTTACTTCAAAGATTTTGCTCACTATGTTTATTGCAGTTAGTCGTGAGAGGAAGCTGAAAAATATTATTTTACTGAGGTGACTGCAGAATAATTGGTGGATTTGAGGTGGTCATTCCTTATATTGGTAGATAAGATTTTCTCTCTATGTCTCTGTCAGTTGATCGTAAGAGGAGGCTGAAGAATAAATAACTTTTCAATTCTCTTGCTCAAAAAGTCCGTCCGATTTTTTTTTTAATTTTTGTCTGTGACCAACGAGCCTACAAAAACTATTACCGGTTGGCTGGTTGGAGTTTATCCCGATAGTCAGTGTTTTGTGTATGTCGCCCGTTATGTTTATGTCCCATGTAATAGAGCGCGAGCTTACTGCCATCAACCGAGCACAAATCCACACTCCGAGATGCGTTGGTGTGATTCCGATATCCTATTTACAGAATTAACAATTTCATTTGATTAGATTTTTTTTTGTTTTGATAGTTTGTTGTCATTTTCCAGTGTTGTAAGAACATGGTCGTAACACAGAGTAATAATTACGCAATGTAAATTGTCTTTGGTCGCTCGCCCTGGACATCAAGCAATAAACGAGATTGTAAAACTTTTATGTTTAAATAATTAGGCTTTTGGCTTGTTTGTTTGTGTGAAAATGAGATTTAATTGTAATGTACGTTTTGTTTGTGCAGAATAAACAATTTTTCTTCGTTTCTTTTCTTTCTTTAATTTATTTTAATTTGCTTTGAGAAATTCCAGAGGGGAAACCCCAATAAAACGTTGGCCAACCTGGGAATCGGACCCAGGACCTCATACACGGTACTAGCGCTTGCGCCCACTAGACTGACGAGGCAATCAATACTTTTAGTTATTTAGTTACAAAACTGAAAGACCCGTCAGCTAAATTCACATGACTGAACTACGTAGGTGCATACGAAGCAAATTCGAAGTTTTAAAGGCGCCACGAATTCACTATTACTAAATGTGTCCATTCTTTGTAAGCTTCTACATCTGCAATTTTCACTCTTAGCGCGTTGCGAACGCAGCCACTATATCCAATAAAGATGCAAGCTTGTCACCGTTTATAGTCTGTTGCTATATTTGTTCTCTAGTTTTTTTAAAAGAGTGGCGAAATATGTATGTTTTTATGAGCCTTATTTCCTTGTATAAGGATACCAGGAAATAAGGCAAAAAGGGGGTTTAAAAACACACTCGGAAAGTCCCGAATGTGAAACTTAAGGAAAATAATAAACAATCTACATATGCTCGTTATTTAATACAACCAAAACTGGAATTTTAATTGGCTCAGGTAACTTACGTCCCTCAGACGGGGCCCGCAAAGCCGGTGCAGTCGGGGGCTGCGTTGAAGAGTGCTCAAGTGCCCCCGTAGCCTTCAGTGCAACACGGGATCAGTTCAAGTTTGACAGACACCCCCGTCCGCCAGGTAACGGGGTGAAAATCCACATGGATGTCCTCCGCACATTGATTTCCGCCCAGTTACCAAAAGAAAAAGAAAAAAATAAACTTATGTCAATAGGTACTTCTTTTGATGTATGTAAGAGGAAGTGGTGATAAGCGTGTTATCGCTCTTAAATAAAGTTTAATCATGGTATATTACTTATGTATAGAGATCGGATATTCGGATGCATATTTACCTAAAGTACGTTTTTTTCCCCGCAAAGGATACAAAGTATGGAAACGGCTTCTTAAAACATATTTTTATTCCGGGATCGCGGGGTTTCAATAATAACAGTGTGTAGGTATACAATTTTGTATTCCTAAGTATAACAAATATTTCTTATCTATTTAGAACTAGGCAAAAATTTTGTGGAAAATATAACACGTTTAGAAACATTATTAATATTTCTTCAAAACCTTTTATTCTAAAATGAAATATATTTATTCAGGGATACACAGTACAAAAAAGTACTCGTAGTTCTTAAAAACTTGTCAGTCCTGGAAACCGAAATTTTTTCCCGTACCGAAGTGCACTCCATACTAGTCAACTCTCAAACTTTAGGTGAATATGCATCCGAATATCCGATCTCTACGTATGTATCATAATCGTGTATAAATAAGTCTGAAAGTCTGACAACCAGTCATACCAAGGGGTATCGCATTACCCAGTTACTGGGTTGTAGAGGTTAGATAGGCAGTCGCTCCATGTAAGATACTGGTATTCAGCTGCATCCGGTTAGACTGGAAGCCGACCCCAACTTAGTTAGGACTAGGCAGATTTATGGAATCATATAAAAATTGCGCATGCAGTGGTAAAAATATGAGCCATTCAGAGAGATGGTAGTGCGGCTGACCTGTCCAGAGGGCTTAGACAAGGAGACATTCTGTTAGCGGTAACGATGATGGAAAGTAAAAAATGTGTTGGATTGGCATAAGCTACCGAAAAGCTTATCGTTGCAGATATACGGAACGCTTTGAAAGCGATTGTCATGTGTCTAGGCCCGCAGGCTGCGCCAGACGTACAGCCTTAAAAATATGAACAGATGGACAAGGAACCATTTAATTCTTAACAACCTTTGCTCCATAACATTGTGTCCATCATATAGGTACAAAACTTAGTGTATAATTTATTTTACCAAAACATCTATACACCTTATGACCAAAAAAAGGTAATCTACATAAGTCTCACAAATATGTATACAGTAATCATGCAATAGCCCCCCAGCTAGATGGACCAATGACCTTAAAAAGGTGGCTGGGACAGACTGGATGCGGAAGGCGGAGGACAGGGTGTTGTGGCGCAGCCTGGGAGAGGCCTATGTCCAGCAGTGGACTGCTATAGGCTGAGCTGATTGATTGAATCATTCAATAACTAGGTAAACAAATCTTAAAGTTCTTTCAATTCAAAAGTTTAGTTCTAGATGAGGTGATCCCGAATACTCATAGTTCGAGCGGTTACAAAAGCGAATGCTCTTTAGTCAGTGTGTCGATCTGGCGCAGTATTGTAACGCATTGTTCAAAATCAAATCATGGAATGTTGGAAGTATTGTAATGCATGGAACCATGGTATACGCTAATTGTATTTAGGGCTAACTGTATATTGAGGTACTTATATCACTATTAAGTAAATGCTATTGCAATACAATGAATATGGTCAAGCAAAACACTTAGAAGCATACACTGTAATGCTTCAATGTCGTGTCCACTAGTTCATCTATGTTCTATGTTAGCGGGTTTGGTTTCCGCACTTAGTCCTTCATGTGGACCATTGTGCGTGGGCCGTGGCGGCCGTCATTGGTTATTCTAACCAGCCCACCTCCCTCCAGAAGCTGATTAGGTCTCCTGGTCTGCTTAAGATATCTGTGAAGGATCTGGGTGACCCAAGGGTTTCTGTTCTGATCTGGGTGACGCCTGTGCATTCAAAGAGCACGTGACAGGCTTAGGGTAGTTCCAAAGAATCGTGACAGTTGTAGCGTCACCAACTCCTTCTTTTTTGTGAAGAGAGTCAGTTCGGTTTTTGTTGGATTCACCGACAGTTGGTGTTTATTGCACCAGTCCTCTACTATTTTCAAAGCTTGGAGCATTAGGTGTTTTCGTGGGTGCCATTTGTATTATTATGCGTCGGCGTAGCCTACGGTAAAGTAAGCTTTGTCATTGAGTGTTTTGATGAGGCTGTCTGCTACCAGGTTCCATAGAAGCGGCGAGAGGACGCCCCCTTGCGGGCAGCCCCTCGCCACGATGGCCCTTGTAGTGTTATTTACCGTGACTTGTACAGCTCTCATTTTGAGCATATTGGTGATCTAGCCGCTCAGGGTCGAGTCTATATTGTGTCTTACTACTAGTTCATCTATCTCAATGGATAACGGTGAATTATTTCACTCAAAGCAGACCAGAAAATATCTTCGTTTCCTGTAACCACTCAAGCGAAGTAAATTATCTCCAGAGAATTCAGATCCTTTACACTGATTGCTCATCTTGGAACAAAATGAAAATTCAAATAGGTATTGTTAACTCAATCAATACTGGCGCTCGGAAATCCATTAATATTTAAAAATTACAAACCCAAAATCTCCAAGTTTGTTCCCGTAGCGGCCGCTTACAGCACTAATGGACTATAGGAAGACATTTTCAATTTTACCTGAGGATTTGCATTCTAAATGAGATTGAGTCTTGATGGCATTTCGACGTTGATCTAAGAATTTGCATAAAAGTGAAAAAAAAATGGTCGAGAGCTGTTTCCCTTTTAGAATATTTAATTAAAGAGATGTTCGGACTGAGTCGGTACGTGGTTTCTGGTCGTGTTTTATTCGTTTTTGTTTTTGCGTTTCGTGGACCTAAAAGCAATTCATTATTTAGGTCGCTCCTATTACCTTTTAATCTTATGTCATTTACATCAGATGTATCCACAAAAATTATTTTTTAAGTGCTAATTGTTAAATTATTCTACATTAAGAAAAAAATTTTAACGATTGGCTTTCCTCTTTTATTCAGTAGTGGTAGTATCCCTCTGGAGACTGTAGTCTTCAAGCATAAGCCCCATATACCCTGATAATGCTTCTCATAGTCTAAACTTATTTAAAAAGGCAAAGGATATATATTATATCCTCGAAACCGGCGAGATCCTTATAGGCTTTTATTTATTGTAGGACTCTTAACACATAAGACTCACCTTAATCGAATTTACGCACTTCAACTACTTATATTAAAAGTGATTGTCCCGCATAACATTAAGAAGAAGTACACAAATGACTACCGTAAATTATTTGAATTCTGTAAAATAATATCCATACACGAAAAAACTAAATTTACACTATTAAAAGAAGAATTTTTTTAAAGAAAACAAAAACCATAAATAATAATAAAATTAATACTCGTAGTGTCATCAATGCTAAGTTGTTACTTCCAAAGTACAGAAATTTACACGGCAAGAGATCGTTAAAGTATATAATACCTTACCTTATTAATCAGCTACCTATATCATTGAGGGACAAAATAACTCTTAAAAACTTCCGTCCCACCCCGCACTCCTCTCCTCTCCCGTCCAGTAGTGGTAGGCTCGCTCATGGCGATGATGCGTAGACACAACATTTCTTACAAAACATAAATATCTAATTGTATAATAATATGTGAATGAAAATAAATGTTACAATTGATCGTTATTAAATAATAAAAACACATAATCATCATCATTTGCCAAGCCTTTTCCCAACTATGTTGGGGTCGGCTTCCAGTCTAACCGGGTGCAGCTGAATACCATTATTTTAAAAACATAATACCTATCAATATCATAGCAAACAAAAATAAAGAAAAAATAAAAAAAATATTGCTAAAAATATTTATACTTTTATGAACAACCTGTATCAATCTAAGTCACATTCCTCTACCACTTTTGTTTGAAGGACGGTCAAATCGGTCGCCGATGTTCGCTCGTTTGTTTAGTAATAGATAAATATTTCGCTAAATACCCTCGCTGTTATTTTTGGTGTTGTTTAATTGTAATTAAGAACTTAAGTTTGGTTTATTCTCTAAATTATGTGGTCGATGATTTTGGTGCACGATAAAACTCTAATGAGTTTATGTTTGCGCCAACTTATATGTATAAAAATGTAACTATACTACTGAATAAATGAATAAATAAATGACTTACCAAGACTGGCTAAATTTAATAAAGGCTGTTTAGCCATGTATGTTCCAATTTATAATAAAATTCCAACTGGTCTAAATACGTTTAGACTTTAGATTGTTTAAAAAATATTACTGAAATGGTTAAACAACAATTATTTTTACAGCATGAAATAATTTACTGAGGAGGAACATTTTGTAATGTAACCAATAATATTTGCATGCTATGTTATAAGCAAAACATGAATGCTCTTTAATGTATTTTTAAAATAACTTTATACGCCATGTTTTATGAAAATAAATATTTTTAGGTTTCTTTACCCAAAGGGTCAAACGGGAACCCGAATTGTCTGTCTGTCTGTCACCAGGCTGTATCTCATGAACCGTGATAGTTAGACAGTTGAAATTTTCACAGATGTTTTTGTGTGTATTTCTGTTGCCGCTATTACAATAAAAAACAGAATAAAATAAATATTTAAGGGTGCTCCCATACAACAAACATGATTTTTTTGCTAGTTTTTGCTCGATATTGATAACTGCAAAGTAGACGCTTGAAATATTCACAAAAAGTTATATATTCACTTTAAAAATAAATAACTAAATTAAAATAAAACAAATATTTAAGGGTTGAGGTTTTCACACAACAAACGTGATTTTTTTGCCGTTTTTATAGATAATGGTACGGAACCCTTCGTGCACGAGTCCAACTCGCACTTGGCCGGTTTTTCTATTTCTATTACAATTTCTTGATGAAACATTTCACCGTGTTTATTACTTACTAAACCCATGTTATCCGGGAAGAAACTTAAATATGAGTGTAAATAATGGATTTTCAACGATATAATTATTGCAACCTAGTTTATGATACGCATTCAGTATTTTGTGATATACGCATTAGTATAATTTTTCCATGGACTTTTTCACTTTTAGAAGTGAATTGACCACAAACATAATAACAAACTAAGTTAGAAGAATACGGTTTATGGTTTAAGAAAATTTATTCACTCAAAACGAATACAATTATTCACTTCTATGAGGAAAACATAATAATTAAGAATAAGGTAAGCGACGGTTTCGCTGGGTTATAAACAAAAAATAAAATACAGTAAAAACTCACAATTCAAACACCATTCAGAACATGGTGCCCTTAATAGCCTTTTAAAAGTTGGAAGTGATTTCGATTCCCTAATTACTTTAGGTAAAGAGTTGAACAAAATTTCGTAGAATTAACACAAACACGCAATTTTTTGTAGATTTATACGTACACATCAATGGTATAATTTATAACTGCCCTCGAACAAGTGTTACGAAAAGTAATCTAAGTAAGATTTCCGTTATTTATGTTTTGGGACGTGATATCTAAATCTACATATTATTATGTTTTCTGTTGTTTACTAAGTATACCTAATACGAATCACCACTCGGGTTATCGGTGATTTTTTTTGTGTTGCATAGATTAATACAAATATCACCAATCCATCATCATCTACTTAGCCTTTTCCCAACATGTTGGGGTCGGCTTCCAGTCTGACCATATGCAGCTGACTACTAATATTTTACACGGAGCGACGGCCTATCTGACTTAGTTGTTGGGCATTATGATACCTTTTGGTAAGACTGGTTATTAGACTTTCGGGCTTCTGACTACCCGTAACGAGGGCGTCAAACCATAACCTTATAAATATTAGGACATCTTTTATCCACATGCCTTTTATATTTCTTTCTATGTTCGTACTATCACATAAAAGAAAAAACTAAATTCAACAGTTCTGACTTCGTCTAAACTGCTTTCAGATTCCGTTGCGATACTAGACGTAAATGATTCATTCAAAACGTCTACGTCTGTGTCGACTTTATCTCACTGTCTGTCTGTCTGTGTAATTAAAATATACACTATTTTTTTAGTGCTAATTTCATTGCAGTATTTGAGCTTGCGAATCTTTGTAATCTTAGTAGTGTTGAAATAGGAATAGGGAAACTGAATCGAATAGTTGTATGACAAAAGGAATCTTTTGTTCACTATACAGTGGACTTCAGCATAGCTATTTACAACCATTCGACAGGCTTCCGAGTTGAAAACGACACATTTTCGATTACCTTATTTGCCTAGTCCCCAACATGATATAGCCGTTGGAAGAATTAAATACTGGCCGTCTATTTAGTTTAAACTGTTAACATTTTCGGGTTTCGGATTTGTGAGCAGCGTTTAGAAACTCCTTCGATAACATTGGGCACGCCGAATGTATATAGCTATGCAGGAATAAGGCAATACGTGAAGAAAGTGCGGCAATGGACATTAATCTGGATAAAGAAAATTAAGAACCTCAGGGTTTGTTTATGTTACACAGAATACAAGATTAGATTTAATCATTGTAGGCTTAAGAGCAGGCAGTCTTAATCAAATTTCGAACGCAAGCTCCGCCCCTTGCTTCCCCGCCACTCCGTTGTGTGCTAAACGCTGACACATCTATACTAATATTTTAATGCTGAAGAGTTTGTTTGGTTGAACGCGTTAATCTCAGGAACTGCTGGTTTGAATTGAAAAATTATTCTCTTTTGTGTTGGATAGTCCATTTATCGAGGAAGGCTATAGGCTATATACCATCACGCTACGACTAAGAGGAGCGGAGCATCAATGAAAAATGTTGCAAAATAGGGAAAAAAATCTTTTTGAGAGCTTCCGTTGCATACGCTGCGTAAACGATTAAAGTTACGCAAATCATGTATGACGGAATTGTTCACCTTTAAAAGTTCTAAGAAAAAGTTTAGCTAAAAGTCTAGTGTGTCAACCTTAAAAGATAGACGTAAGTCTATCTTTTAAGGTTGACTCACTATAACCTCTCTATGGTAATCAAATTTGTTCTAAAATAATGCATTATTTGCCAAGGTGTTTTTATAAACGTGATATTAATCCTTATCCAAATATATAACAGATAGGATAGTTTTTATCCCGATATTCCCACGGGATCGAAACTTATGCGGGTGAAACCGCGAGGCGCTGCTAGTCAGTAATAAAGTTGAATATCGCGAGTGCTCTTTGATCGTGTATGAGCACGAAACTAAATATCGTAAGTCTCAATTCTTATTTCGTATATAACTAAAGTAATAATTGATTTAGAGAAAATATCTTGTGGGTGGATAATAAACTATACTTTCTTGCTGTTAATATATATATTTTAGACATAGAAGCCAAACAATCTTGTTTGTTTTTATAATTATCCTTAAAAAAGACATGATTTTCGAATAAAAAATGTATTGAGAGAAAATATTACAATTACGTAACTGTCTTCAACATGGAAAGAAAAAGATTCAATAAATCTACTAAAGTTTTATTTTGCTTGTAAGTGTGACTGTTTCAGAATATTCATGCAAATTAACATAAAAATAGGAAGCCTCCTCTTAAGCATATAATTTAGTGCAGTGTATAATTTTATCAGTGCTGTTTTTCATTTAACTTTAAAAGCCAAATGATGCCTTAACTTTAACAAAAAGCAATGCACAAAGGGTTCCGTACCATTATCTATAAAAACGGCAAAAAAATCACGTTTGTTGTATGGGAAACCCTTAAATATTTATTTTTATTTTTATTTAATTATTTATTTTAAAGTGAATATATAACTAAATATTCTGTGAATATTTCAAGCGTCTACCTGTTGCCGTTATCAATATCGAGCAAAAAATCACGTTTGTTGTATGGGAGCCCCCTTAAATATTTATTTTATTCTATTTTTTAGTATTTGTTATTATAGCTGCAACAGAAATACATCATCTGTGAAAATTTCAACTTTCTAACTATCACGGTTCATGAGATACAGCCTGGTGACAGACGGACAGACAGACAGACGGCGGAACCTTAGTAATAGGGTTCCCGTTTTACCCTTTGGGTACGGAACCCTAAAAACGGAAAATAACATTATATTAAGGTGGACCGATGACCTGGCGAAGGCTACAGGAATCAGCTGGAAACGAGTAGCACAGACGAGAGACACTTGATTATGTTACAATTAATTAATCATTCAGCATGAAAACGCTAGCTATGATAATAAATTGTATTTACCTTTCTTTTGATTGTTCTTTTTATTTAGTTTTTGAGCGGTAGGTACATGAAGTCGGCGATAATACTTTTCATCTTTAGGAGTTTCTGCTTTTTTGTACTCATTCTTTTCCGACAACATTGTTAGTCCTCATCTAAACCGTCGTTAAATATTAAATAAATATTAAATATCATTTATTTCAGGCAATTATTACACCCATACCATACAGACACATACTCTTAAATACTTAGCCACTATAGGGTGATACATACAGAATCGAATAACTTGATCTTCAAACCACAAAAAACTCTTTAGCCGTAAAGGGTTAAGATAACCCCGCTGTCTTTCTACCCCAACCTGCAGGTCGCGTACTATAACTCGTTTTAAAACGTCCAGGGAATCGGATCAAATCATTTAAAAGTCAAACAAGTTTTGGGGCTGAATACAAGCATCAATACAAAGGTTATACTTGTTTACACGATCCAATATTGTAGCATTTTAGGGTTGAATTCAATTTAGTATATTTGTGTTCGATGGTGCTGTTTATTTTCGGATTTGAGGGTTGATGCCCCGTCTGAATGTAATCAGGTTTGAGGAGATTTTTGCATTCGTGTGTATTTGTGTTTTTTATGCACGATTCCATTCAATGTTTCAAGAGTGGTGCAAATTGGATTGGTCAGTTTGCATCGGTGAGAGATGAAAATTGTTCAGAAAAAATCTTTGTAGTACACATATTTATTCCACTGTATTGTGAACATTCAATTGAATAGAAAATATACATCGTACTGAAACGAGTTGTCGTCGAAAATACATAAATTATTACACATTTGTACACTAAAGAACAATCAATCAGCCTAGCCTTTTCCCAACTATGTTGGGGTCAGCTTCCAGTCTAACCGGATGCAGCTGAATACCAGTATTTTACATGAAGTAATTGCCTATCTGACCTCCACAGCCCAGTAACTGGGTAATACGATACCCCTTGGTAAGACTTGGTTGTCAGACTTTCGGGAATCTGACCACCCATAACGACTGTCAAAGATCGACTAATTACAGCCGGGACCAACGGCTTAACGTACACTAAAGAACAAAACACATTAAATTATTAAATTTGTGTAGTGTTTGCGTCACCATGATACAGACTGAGCCTAGTTTGGGGCCGCTGTTAAATCTGCCAAAGTCTTCTGTTAGTTACAATTTCATACCATGTAACCTGTCTATTTAACTCATCAAGACCCATAACAATGGGTTGAGGAAGAAGTCAAAATAAGCCTTGTTACCAAAATCTATGGCTAGAGATGCATCGGAGTAAAAGATGTCTAGGACCCAGTAGCCAAAAATGTAGTCGATTTTCATTATTTTCCCTACAAATAACTTCAACCTTTTCGTTTCCAATATTAACCGTATAACTCAGACTGCAGTACAATACATACTGCATGTATGTATTCTGTAGGTACTACGTGCATACATGCAGTTCTGAAAGGACACAGATGCTCCACTGTGATTATCTGAGGTTAGTTGTAAGGCGCAAACAGATTGCTTGTAAACTAGTTATTGGTTCAGAATGTAGGAATTGCAATATGTACGACTGTCGACTGTACAGATCTTTGCGCATGATCCTTATTGATAACTCATTAAGGACTGTTATTGGATGTTATTGTTTGATATGCGTCTAAGAGCTCATACAGAAATGTTTACCATTACACGATACCCCTTGGTAAGACTGGTGGTCAGACTTTTTTGGCTTCTGACTACCCGACTACCACTTTTGAATTATAATATGTAAATATATATATATAAATATGAAGCTAGTTGCCCATCCCAAACCGTAGTAGGTTCATATGAACAAGAATGGGGAAGGAAACTCCACGGACACTCATTTAAATCAAAATATTGTAACATGTTGGTAAGACCATTCATGTTGAAATTAAACAGAAAAGGGTGATAGGCTGAATTGTAAAAAAATATCCTGATAGGCATTAAGGCAATAATTGTCAATCGAGCCGATGATGGTTCCAGATAAAGGGACTTTACTGTCTTACATAGGTGGAGTCAGTATGTCAAATTGACAAATTACGTCAATAGCCATTTCATATAACTGTCAATGAATGACAGTGACGTTTTCTGTAATGAAGTTCACTATACTTGTCAAAAAATAATAGGCCCGTTTTGACATTTAACTTGAATCGACTTATCGTGAGTATCAAGTACCGAGTCGTATGGTTACTTCACTAGTTACGTCGCGACGGTCAATTGCGACGTAACTAGTGAAGTAACCATACTATTTTACGATTCAAGTTAAACGTCAAAACGGCGCTATTATTTTTTGACAACTATAGGTGGCAGCACTGAGACGTCAGGTCCGGGCATCTGTCACAAGTGTCAAAGCGCCTATATTTTTTTTATTCGTGACTGAATGATGAACGAATGAACGTCATCATATTGTATTTTTATATTCATTGTCGAAATGGGAGACCTCTTGTCACAGTCGCGCCAATTAGTGGCATGAATTTTCATGAAAACCCTCATTGTGATTTGATAATTCGGATAATTTAAGTTAGTAGTCGATTGGATAAGCAATTCGTTTCCCCGAGTCTATAATTAGAGTATAATGCTGGCACGCCACTTGAGGTATTTGCGCAAACATTCACGTTATTTCGTTAATACAAACTGAAACTTATTTCAAAACCTTTATGGCATATTTTGTATCATCCAAGTAACGTGAATATTTTAATAAATACGCCAAGTGCGGTTCCAGGATAAGACGATGTGGTAGAAAATCGTGTGGCTTTAGGAAAACAATAGTGCGTATCACATTATGACACTGTGTCGTGCAAGTATTTTGGCACACAGTTAGTACTGTTTCGCTCGGTTAACTTGCGCAGTTCTAGCAAGATTTCACTATATGAAGTTACTTAAGTTAGTAGCTTCGAATAGCAAAATCTTGCGAGTGCTATTTAAGAGTCTATACTTACTACCTCAGCGCCACCTCACTCTTTATCTTGCTCGCACCTACTGCTGGCAGTCACGCGAGCAAGCGAGACAGGATGGCAGGGAAAAGACTCCAAGGCACCGATAGTTTAGTTTATTACTTTTTACGGTGAAAATAATGGTAATTAAAAAAAAATATCATAAGACCTGCTTTATAGTTAGTTCAGTTAGTATGCAAAGTTTCAATAACTAATTTTAAGCATTTTTTTAATATGAGCGGTTTATTGTTCGGTTTGGAGGTAACTTCGGATTTTTTTTCTTTAGAGAAACTTTTATGGAATCGTGTTTTCTCAAAAATAGTACCTAACATTAATCCTCAACTTTACCATACATTTATTTCAAAATTGATGCTGCAGTATTTTCGACATAATAGAGGATCATGCTAAGCCATTTGTGATAGTATAGGCTCTTAAGGTGAATTCGCGAAAATAATTAGAATCATTAATACATCTATCCAAGCTAGATTTGTTCCCCGTTGTCATGATTTCATGGAAAAGTCATTCAATGGAATAAATCTTACTTAGAGACATAATTATTGTGTTAATGGTTGTAATAATTATAATCAAGATACAACCTGACACTGAACTGCAAATAGCAAATCACGAAAGAAAAAAACGTATAAACGTACGTAAGAATTTGAATTTCGCGGGCTGCAGTTGTGGACTCACCTTAAAGGCTTCTACAGATTGGTTTATAGGAGCCTTAAAGAGTTACTGTTAAAACAGGTTAAAACAGGTATTTAATGCCTGTAGAAAATATTGAGTTATTTTGATGTTTGAAGACTCTAGTTCTTATTACAGTCTGTTAAAGTCTTTTGTGTAAGGCGATCGCGATGCCTAATTTGCGCGTTCGAATTTAAGCCTAGATTTTCAATGAGGACGCTTTCCCTGTTTCAGAAAATCTCGATAATTAATCGAATACAAAGCATCTATCAATCAATTGTAATCGAAAATGATTTGTACAGAGTTCAATTTTGATTTAACAGACTTACCGGCTCTGAGTCGCAAGACTGATTAGATAACAAAATAAAGACTTAGACCCTCTATGCAAATCAGAGAGAACAGGTGTAGCTACCTTCTTCTTATAATTAAAACTTTTTATCTACCCGACTTTTGTTCTTTAACTTCCATTCGTAATGTTAGGGATTTGCATTTAAAGATGGCGGCGTTCAGGCAGGGTCTCGAATTATGCTAAGCAGGTTTTAATTTTAATTTTTATTGTCTATGATTTTTATGAAGCTGTGATGTTGTTGGCGGTAGAAGTTGGGTAGTTATGTTATAAATAAGGTCATAAGCCATTTGTTCATTTGTTCTGCAGTGGACTAGGAGGGTTTAAGTTTTAAGGAGTCTGTATGCCATGTCTTGTGTGTGTTTTCGACTTGAGGGTTTTAAATAGAGAGTGAATAAGATTTGTACACACCCGTTGATTTTCTTACTTACAATAAAGTAGGATCGAGATCAAGATGATTCAAATGGTTTAGAGAGCCACATATTTATAAGACAGTACCCACACTACTCCTCTTTATATTGAACAAAATGGCTGCTCTCTGTGTGGTTTCAATGCTGGAGAAAAGTAAAAAGAAAAAAGACAAAAACCTACTATGGTTTTTGTCGTAGCTGCTACTTACAAGAGAGAAGGACTTTGCCATTTAGAGGAATGCGGCTATCAGTTAACATAACTTACTATTTTATTAACTAGAGAATGGGCAGCAGCGTTCTCTATGCAATTTTGGGGAGGCCTAAGTCCAGCAGTGGACGTCTCTCGGCTGAAATTATGACTATTTTAATTCAAATCAATCTCCCCAGCCTTTTCCCAACTATGTTGGGGTCAGCTTCCAGTCTAACCTGATGCAGCTGAATACCAATATTTTACATGGAGCGACTACCTATCTGACCTCCACAATCCAGTAACTGGGTAATACGACACCCCTTGGTAAGTCTGGTTGTCAGACTTTCGGGCTTCTGACGACCCGAATGACAGCCGGGACCAACGGCTTAACAGGTAAGGAGCAGTCTCGGCATGTAAAGATGGTCACCCATCCACGGACCACCCTTGGCAAGCGTAGCTTAACCTGATGGATCGACCCGTGCGGCTGTCATTATTTAGCCACGAGCTCCTCACAACTTACTATTTTAATCACATTACATCGTGTAGTTTTGTGTGTTTATTGAGTGCCTACACCTGGGCCAAATTTTATTTTCTTTCTTTATTTTCTTTCTTTTCTTTACCTCTATAATGTTGACTATCACTGCACGTCATAAAATGACAAGTAGTACTATTCTGTAAAAATCTCACCGTGAAAACTAAGGTAAAGTCAGCTGTATACAAAAAATAAATATCTTGCCTTATCTATCTTATCTGTCTATCCCTAGCGTCGGATGGGATACCAGCTCACTTCTTATTCACTTCATCTAAATTTTCGCGTTGAGATTTACTTACGGAATAGACCGGAAGGTCTATTTGTCTAGGTGACAGTTAAATAGTTTCAACCTTAGTGAAGTTTTAATTTTCTGGGAATTATTGCAGATGGAACGCAGTATCCTTGGATCCTCTAAGGCACCAATCGCAGACTTAACCCAAACAACAGCGAAGCTCAAATGTGACAGGACTGGATACGTTTGCCGCATATGTCGGATGCATTGTAGGCTAAGACCACCTTAACATGGGTTCCTGTAAACGTGCAACGGCATCGCGGAAGACCTTGATACTTTTAGAAGGGATTGGTCTATTCCCTAATCGCGAAATCCGTAGATTTGGCCAAAGTTATGGGTGTTTCTTACTCCGTATTATTACCGACATAAGATTAGTTCAGGGCCCGAATAAAAAATGAATGACAACATGATTTGACAGTTGTCCCTAATCCCGATGTGTATTTACCCGTTTGAAAAATTGAATTTGTCAATTGTTTTGACAGATCAACTACTTTCAGATGGGCCCGAATCTTCGTTGACGGACTTAGAAGAGACTTAGGAAATAGGAAGTAATATGAAAGATAAAAAAAAATATTTACAATTTTATGTTATTTACCCCTTAATATTTTGTGTTACCCCTGGCCCTAATGACTGCCTGTAAACGGTTTTTCATTAACCGAACGAGTTTCCTGATGGAATGCTGTGGGATTTCCTGCTACTCTTCAACTGTAGCAGTTTTCAAGTCTTCTATTGACGCCGGAGCTTTTTTTTTTTTTTTTTTTTTTTTTTTTTTTTTTGGGTGGGAAATCATCAAATAACTTCTCCCGCTCTGGGCGGAGCGGGAGGGCGTGTCAGACTTTTACTGACTAAAACCCACCCGTGTTCCTTCCGTTGCCTGTGTGCCAGGGCCACGATATCCCTTTCGGACAAACTCGCAACCCCGGCAGGCATTGGTCCTAACGGACCCCGTCAGTTTGTGCTGACATCTCTTTGAGGCGCGCGTGGAACACAACGCGCCGTCGACCCGGGCCTGGTCCTTATCGGACGGCGAGCTACCCATCGCTCACCGTCCGCAGGCCCGCGCCTACGGTGGCCGGAAATCGGCTTGCGACTCCCGACGCCCGGGGCGTCTCCTGCGGCGACTAGGGGCATGAGGGCGCGAACCTTGTCTCACCCTCACGCGTTCCGCCTCCTCCTTCGCTAGCATAACTGCTTCGCAGAAGGAGGTGACGGCCTCCCATGCACTCTCGCTCCGAACCATGGCCTGAACCAGGCCCGGACGCGAGAGATCGCCGCCGCCGATCGCCTCCGTGAGGACACGGCGGTGCTCCGCCCAAGCTGGGCAGACCTCCACCGTATGCTCCACCGTGATTGACGCCGGAGCTGGACATCTTCCTCGTAGCCGCCTTTTCAGCTCGTCCCATATATGTTTAATCGGATTTAAGTCAGGGCTGAGGGCTGCTCATTCTAGTTTGGGAATCCCGACATCTACAAGGTACTGTCTAGTCACTGCAGCGGTGTGGCAGCGGGCATTAGAATAGAATAGAATACTCTTTATTATGTACACCATAAAAGTAATAGATATAAATGTTGTTATTTTACACAGGGTGACACAATGGGCGGTCTTATCGCTAAAAGCGATATTTTACAGACAACCTTTGGATGGATTAAAGGGAGAAGGAGAGACAATACTGCAGGTAGTCAGTGGTGTACCATTTACATATACAATAAATACATACATACATAAAGCATACACTTATCTATATAAATATATACAATAATAAACATGAAACAAGAGCAAGGAACTGTATTCTGTATGGATGACATCATCATTATCGTGCATTAGCAGGAAATCTTCGCCAATAAACCCGGGGAGCACATGGCCAAGCAGAATGTCGTTGATGTATCTTTCTGCGGTTAGCCCCCCTCCCTGACCTCTCTCTAAGACTAGACCCGCAGGATCGGGTTGAGAAAAAAAGGAAAAGTAGTAGGCCTTTGCCTGGCAGTGAGACAATACAGGCTGATTATTATATTATTAATTGTTATCAAAAGTTATAAATTAATGACGATGTCGACTATACTTACAGAAATACCGGTCACAACTACATCAGTATACCTCGCTCCCCACAACATAATCCATGAACATCTACACAAAAAACTATCGAAAAACGAGCCCGAATAACTCAATCAATACGGAGCAGACCGTGCATCAAGCGAGTGAAAAGTTCCCCCCGGTTTGAAAGCGCTCTAACAAATTGTGGAAATAATCAGTTTAGCGCACAAGTGTATGGAGTTTTTAGCACGATTCATAGTCGGTTTTCGGTACTGAAATTATTTTGGAAGGAACTTGTAATGGTGGATGAACGCTTACGTTCACGTTACGTTACGTTAGCCCTTAGGATTGCATGGTTAAGGTTCGGGTAAAGGCAAATTTTGGAAGGAACTTGTAATGGTGGATGAACGCTTACGTTCACGTTACGTTACGTTAGCCCTTAGGATTGCATGGTTAAGGTTCGGGTAAACGCAAATTTTGGAAGGAACTTGTAATGGTGGATGAACGCTTACGTTCACGTTACGTTACGTTAGCCCTTAGGATTGCATGGTTAAGGTTCGGGTAAACGCAAATTTTGGAAGGAACTTGTAATGGTGGATGAACGCTTACGTTCACGTTACGTTACGTTAGCCCTTAGGATTGCATGGTTAAGGTTCGGGTAAACGCCGTTGACCTTAGCCATACAAATGCGCGTGCGACGCCGCGCCGCGCGCCGTTCGATTTCATAAGGACTATTTATTTTTAGTAAAGAAAACATGAATATTTGAATAAAACAGATATAATTATATACAATAAGATAGTCTGTACATACAAAAAAAAAAATCATGAAAGTAATGAATTTATTTCATAAAGTATTTTACTACAATAGTTAAATGTTCACATAGAATTGATGTGTACGTGTTTTAGTTTAACATACCAACATTTTTTGCATAACTTACTTGCACTATTTGAAAGCGTAATATCAGATTTAAAAGTAACTAA
Organism: Tiliacea citrago; assembly: GCA_963921375.1. Classification (NCBI taxonomy): domain Eukaryota; kingdom Metazoa; phylum Arthropoda; class Insecta; order Lepidoptera; family Noctuidae; genus Tiliacea; species Tiliacea citrago. The sequence goes on from OY992804.1 coordinate 12,546,343, forward strand.
AATCATATTTCTGCGCCTTCAGTAGACTGATTCGTATTTTGTTAATCTTTACTTCTAAGATCAGTGTATAAATGAAACCACAATGTTAGCTTCTTGGGGGCAGAAATATATACGAAGAGTGTACTTTTCTAGATGAACAGAATTACAAGTAGCTCTTATGTTTTATTACTTTGTTATTTTTCTTCTACGAACGCATAAAACACTCTTGTGTCTGACTGTTTGACACGACGGTGTCTGATCTGAGTCACTAAAGATGCAAAAAATATCTACACTGAGTAAAAGAAGATAAGTGTTCATTAAGAAAATATATTTGAAAATTGGACCCTATAGAGGGTCATACGAGGGTTGAAGTTTAAATGCTAACTAATGTTAAGTCGTAAGCGGCCCTAGGAATATAGTAGTAGTAATAAATGTTATCATTACATAAACAAACACCTTTGCACTAAAGAGTTCTCTAAGATAATTAAGCAGACTATTTATAGACAATTTCTCGTCGAAAGATAGTGTTTTTATCTCTAATGAGTTCTGCACGTAATAAAATAGGTACCACTTAATGTCAATCAATGATTAATTTAAAGACACTAATTAGTGATAATAATATAATATATTCATGATTAAAGCATACTCATTCATATTTATTGGAAGTAACATATTCCTGAATGTTTTTAGGGTTCCGCACCTCATAAGGGACAACGAAAAGACCAATTTTCTCAAGAAAGCGTAGAGGTACCAAGTTGAAATGTATACAAATTTAAGCATAATTAAAAGAAGCTTCCTAGTCAAGGCAATAAAAAATATGGCATTTATGTCGCATATTTTGCACACTCGCATGTAAATCAAAACCTACAGGGTTGACTACAGGGTCCTGTTTCTTAGACTTATGAAATTTGGCAATAAGTAAGATCCGACAGTACAATTATTAAAGAAAAATGATCGAAAATTGATCATTTACAGTTATTATTATTATCATCATTTATTTATTTCAACTAACTTTAAATCATAAAACAAAACAAAATTAAAAATAATTAATCATATTAAAGAAGTAGTACATTCAATTGAAAATTATACATTAATATATAATATAAAAAATTAAAATAATATCTTAACATTAGTCAGTACGTGAACCATGGAGCAGTGGTTCACGTAGGTACTGACGGTCGAAGCGTTCAGGAAAAGCGTTCAGTACCCCAAGTGTAAGTTTGCAAAAGAGTAAACGTAACTATTTCGTTTGCGTTAAAATTTGACCGATAGATCATAATGCTAAGAATATAAGGGTGAGAATAAAAATCTTAACGCAAACGTGCTAGTTACGTTTACTCTCTTGCAAACTTACACTTGGGGTACAGGATACTGTTGCGGCTGGCCCGCACCCTACACACCAGGGATGTGCACATGTGCGCTTGCACATGATTGTGATTATCACACAAAATAATTATAAGTTTATGCGATTACAAACTTACATTTGAAGTTAGAGCATCGGCCGTGATGTAGAACGATGTATCGAAGAATATTTTTTTCCAACTGCAAAGTTAAGTTTGTTCTTCAATCTGGGATCGGTAATTCATAGGAAGGGTAACATTTGGTCTGAATTCCATTCAAATCGGTCCTCTCTCCGCCCTATTAAAAGTACCTTTTCAACTGCAAATTTAAGTTTGTCCTTGAATCCGCAACTGGAAATCTGGCAGCCGTGCAAAGCTTTGAAACGGAACCCTAAAGCAATTATCTTTTTGCTCAAAAATCAGTTGAGTAATCGAAAATTAAAAAAAAATAAGTTCTGCATTCAAATAAGACGTTCTTGATATTAATTAAACACCAACCGTACGTTGATATTTAAAACAGATATTTTGGATTGTAACTCAAGGTAAAAGGATAGTTTACCGTTAATTTGTATCGATTTTTTTTTCTAATCGTGTTTTGGTAACAACCAACTTCTGAGAGATATATTCAAGAATAACATATATTTTTTCCGCTACTACAAACTACGTAGACGCCGTCTTCAAGCCTACTTAGATCATTTGCCACCTGTCAGCGCCTTAACGTCTGTTTTCATAATAAAAATATTTAGATGCGCATCATCATCATTTCAGCCGAACCGGGGTGGTGCTATTCTTTACGTCCAGCACCACACACAGCGCATGAATGATCATAATTTTAGACTAAAATATGCTCCAACCATGCTTACTTCTTACTAAACTATTCCATATCGCTAATATTACACGCCTCACAACGCTTCAACGCTAACTCTACTCTCGAAATGTCTCCTTATCAAAATTTTCCAACATAAATTCGTATCTATATTTTCGATTATACATGTTATTCATATTAGCAGGGAAGTTTTAAAAACTAGAGACTTGACATTATAAGATTATTATATTTTTAGATAATTATGTAGATACGAGTATACCTTAATATAATAGGTCCCCCCCCCCAGCTATGAAATCAGCGTTTTGTATGGAAATTTTTTAAAGAAATTGCATTTTTCATACTAACATTTTCTTAATTTATAAAACAACCATGAACTCTAATGTTTTAAAACTTTTATGCACTAATGTTTCAAAACTAAGATAACGATATGCCACTTAGATTAAGCGCTAGCGCATGTGCTTTTGGCTAAGTTAAAACAAATAGTGGTCATTTCTGCAAAAAAAACGAGGAGTCATTTTTAAGGTATTTTTTATGTTTAGAAAACTACAAGTAATAAGTTTTTTTTACTACTGGTAGTTGTCTATGGTTGTCAGTATTCGATATAATAGAAAGAAGAAATTTAGAAGTAGAAATTTACATTATTCCTGAGTGCTATAGGCTATAAATTATATTTATATTAAGCATATTAGCCGACCTATCACATTTTTGTCTTGCAAGTTGAAAAGAAATACCTCATAAAACAGAATTCACGCAAATTCTACCGGCTAGAGTCCGTTCTATTTTGCATATATAAGGTGTATCTATTCATTTTTTATTCATTTTCTCTTTTTCTCATTGTACTCATCATTATGTATAACTTTTACTATAGGACCAAAGTTGAAATCGCGAAAAAAAAATGAGCTGTTCCCTACGCTTATCTCGTCAAAATGTAGGGAATGAGTACAATGGCCCCTTAAGAGATTTCGTGTATGAATAGATACACCTTATATATTTCCTATTAGTTTGGTCAGCCGGTAGGCTATGTAATTATCACGGTATTTACTATGGGGGATGAGAAATATTGCAATATGTTTGTATTCCTCTATGGTTTTCAGCTAATTGTAAATAGAAACGATTAGAACATTGCAGATAATTGCCGATTTAACCTTTTAAATGATTATCATCACGCTATATCTTTATGGAGATAAGCAGTCCATAATGACATATTTATGAACGGCTATTTTAGTCAATTTTCAACAAAGCCAATAGCTTAACGGACCGACGACTGCTTTGCTAACCTGTGTTAGGAGTACGACTTCCATGCGAACGAATTCGCGGGAAGAAGCTAGTAAAGGATGAAAAAAACAAGCGGCGAATGCTACTCATTCATTCGATAAGAAAACACTTGGAGATAGCTAAATATATATACGATATTAGTTTTAGTATATGCGAAACACGTGTCTAGTATTTTTATGTAAAGAATCTATGTACAAAATCTCAAACTGTATCATGAAAAATCACAAAGTTTTAAGGGTGTTACCGGGTTGTCCGTACAAAAACATGCTAACAGCGCCCCCGCGCCTCCAGGGTCGTCTTGCGCTCATTGATAGTAATTTGGCAGTAGGTACCTAACCGTACGGCGATTGTATTGTTTGTAATTAAATGGTGATAACATTTCCCATCACACTTAAATATTTTTGGGACAAAATATAACATGGTGTAAAAATTATTGAAATCGATTCAGTTCCTTGTTCTGAACAAACTATGTATATTCAGGTTTCGCATGAACTAAAAATAATTTTGTATATATTTTTCGTTACACATCAAATGTGTACAAAAGAAAGAGATAGGAAATAGTTGAAATAACGGAAAGTGATTACTCCTCACAGGTAAATTATAATTAGTAATATAAATTGAAATGTTATTTTGTTTTTACATTCATTTCACGTTGAGCTCTGGTAAAAATCGGGTTAAAGCACCAATATATTTTTTCATTCATCTATTAAATTATTAATACTTTGGACCGCCAATATGAGGTTAATATTAATTTTGTCAGTATTTTCTTTCATTTTAAGTGATTTTTGTGAAGGCAAAAAGTTCACAAGATGCAGTATCACACGTGAACTAGTGAAAAAGTTCACAAGATGCAGTGTCACACGTGAACTAGTGGAAAAGTTCACAAGATGCAGTGTCACTCGTGAACTAGTGAAAAAGTTCACAAGATGCAGTGTCACACGTGAACTAGTGAAAAAGTTCACAAGATGCAGTGTCACACGTGAACTAGTGAAAAAGGTCGCAAGATGCAGTGTCACACGTGAACTAGTGGAAAAGTTCACAAGATGCAGTGTCACACGTGAACTAGTGAAAAAGTTCCCAAGATGCAGTGTCACACGTGAACTAGTGAAAAAGTTCACAAGATGCAGTGTCACACGTGAACTAGTGAAAAAGTTCACAAGATGCAGTGTCACACGTGAACTAGTGAAAAAGTTCACAAGATGCAGTGTCACACGTGAACTAGTGGAAAAGTTCACAAGATGCAGTGTCACACGTGAACTAGTGAAAAAGTTCCCAAGATGCAGTGTCACACGTGAACTAGTGGAAATTGAACGAATTCAGAAGTGTTACCTGAGTACCTGTAAGTATTTTTGAAATAGATGATCATCTGCCTAGCCTGTTTCACAATTATGTTGGGGTCGGTTTCCAGTCTAACCGGATGCAGCTAAATACTAGTATTTTAAATGGAGCGACTGCTTATCTGACCTCCACAACCCAGTTACTGGGTAATACTATATACCCCTTGGTAAGACTTTCGGGCTTCTAACGACCCGTAACGACTATCAAAGATCCACGTATGACAGCCAGGACCAATGGCTTAACGTGCTTTTCGAGGCACGGAGGGGTCTTGGTATGTAAAGATGGTCACCCATCCACGGACCAACTACACAAAAAATCTAGTAAAACAAAAAAAAAAAACAAAATTATAAAATAATAGTTTCTTCAGATTAAAATATTTAGTCTCAAGGCAGCCTTTGACAATATTAATAATCATTTATTATGCGCTCTGACCACTGCCACTTAAGTTAGGCAATTCTTCGGGCTATGTCAGCCATTGCTGGACATAGCTCTAGCCAAGTTGCACCTTTGTCATCCATTCTGCCCTAGATGCCCTATTTACAGTGTTTGGACCATCTAACTGGGGTACAGAGCTTGGATATGCCTCGGCGGCTGCTTTTAGAGGCGGCATTGTCAACAATTTTCAAACAAACTAAGAGAGTCACCGTTTATTTATTTAACTACTTATGTAGGTACCCACATATAATTATATAAACATACAAGAAGAAAGGAACAGAAAAATACGTACAAAGGTGATGCTTATTTCTAGAGAAATCTCTTCCAGCATACCTGCGATAGGAAAGCCGACAAAGAGATGTAGACACCGTGTGTAAGAGTAGAAGAGAAAATAGAATACATAAAATCAAATACAAATCACTTAGTAAAATAAAACAAATAATATGAGAATATACTAACATACGATACATATTTCTAAAATAAATATCACTAGAATATTAATGATTATAATTAAATTAAAATAATAAATACATAGGCAACTATGACGAAGCGGAAAGATAGTGTTCTTTCACTCTTCTTTTCTTCTTTTCAATACTGCGACAGTTAGGCAGTCCCTAATGTCAGGCGGATGTGAATTACACTACGACACAAATGACGTTTAGAATCTGACGGCTGTGAATGGCGGTCCGTGACAGTTGTAGGCTCAACGCACTTTCGGCATTTTTCGAATTTTATAAGTACTGTCGCCTCTGCTAATGCTGCCAGTCACGGCGATTCCGTGCTCTATGAAATAGGCGATCACAATAAGTTTGCCGATTGGCGATACCCACTAACGGGAATACTGAAGATCAGTGCTGGGTTGTGGGTCCCCCATAGCACAGCATCATGCTGTGTGGAAGCCTTCTTGTCACAGTCATGACGAGAAGCTGCCGACTATTTGTTTTTTGTGCTCGTGATTATATATGTAGATCTTTTTAGGGTTCCGTACCCAAAGGGTAAAACGGGAACCCTATTACTAAGGCTCCGCCGTCTGTCTGTCTGTCTGTCCGTCTGTCACCAGGCTGTATCTCATGAATCGTGATAGTTAGACAGTTGAAATTTTCACAGATGATGTATTTCTGTTGCCGCTATAACAGCAAATACTAAAAAACAGAATTAAAAAAATATTTAAGGGGGCTCCCAAACAGCAAACGTGATCTTTTTGCTCCTTTTTGCTCTATATTGATAACGGCAACAGGTAGACGCTTGAAATATTCACAGAATATTTAGTTATATATTCACTTTAAAAATAAATAATTTAATTAAAATAAAACAAATATTTAAGGGGGGCTCCCATACAAAAAACATGACTTTTTGCCGTTTTTATAGATAATGGTACGGAACCCTTCGTGCGCGAGTCCGACTCGCACTTGGCCGATTTTCTATTAAATTTTTTTGTTTACCTCCTCGAGTTATGTTATGTAGTTGTATGTTAGTTAGTTGTGTTTCTGTGACAAATAATAGTAAATTGTTGCATGGAGCGCAAAGTGAGTAATTAATGCACTCGTGCATTAATTACTAAATTACTAATTACTAAATTACGCAAGGTGCGTAATCTACTTTTCTTTCAACTACCAATCTACCTACCAAAATAAAAACTCAAGATAATGAAAACAGATCAAAATGATATTATTTTTGACCGAAAATATAGGAGAAAAGAAAAAATTGAATTAAAAAAAAATCACAGCATACAATGTTTTAAAAAAAATCAGTCAGACAAATTTTAAGGATCCAACCTAAAACGGCTTGCCCCAAAAGTTGTTTAAGCTTTAGCATTTAAATCACTATTTTGTCATTGATGTCATAAAAATCTGTTTTTGTTTTGTTTCAATATAACGAGCAGTTTTATTTGTTGGTAGTTTAAAAAATAAAATGTTTTACGGAAAAATAAATATAACACTTTCATTTAAGTCTGATAATTCGTCTACAGTTGGATGACTATGAATAGAGTGGCAGTCAACCCATCGGGTTGACTGCCACTCTATTCATCCAAGCCATCTATCAGAATTCCCATTGTAAAGTTGCCAGAGTTAACGATACAATGGGCGAAAATGTCTTTCGGCTATCTAGGTACCTTGCTTTCACGTCATCCAGCGTGAATTGTCTTTCAGCGAAAAGGTCTTCTGATAGAGAGGGGTAGTTGACATATGTGCGATTCATACTATTTTCTTTGCCAGACGTTTTCGCTACTAGCTCATTCTGAGTTTTTGTCATCCAACTAATTTGACTTCCAGCTAATAAGGTATTCTAATCATACGGACTATTCGCAATTCCAGACGTTTTGTTACTAGCTCATTCTGCATTTATGTCTTCCAGCTGAGTTGACTCTCTGCTGACTGGGTACTCTGCTTTTATATCATGAAGCTGAATTGTCTTTCGGCTATCTAGGTAACTTGCTTTCATGTCATCCAACGTGAATTGTCTTTCAGCGAAAAGGTATTTCCGATAGAGACTCCTTATAATTGAGCAAATAGTTTGGGTACCTTAAAAGTACCATCATCAAAGTACTGTGTATTCTCATCGACCATCGATTTCAAAATTTGTCGGCATTTTTTTGTAGCAAATATTTTTTTATTATTATTATCATCACCATCGACATTGACTAAAAAATCTTCAGAAAGGAGCTGTGGTAACTCTACTTCATTTAAAGAAGAAAATTCTGTTTTATGCATTTTCAAAAAAGTTCTCCTCGCACTATACAAGGTATCTTTTTTGGAGGTATAACATGGTATTATATACATCAAGATCAGCACTCATAAAAGCTTTTTCCATGATTTTTTTTACAGGAGTATACACCAAATTTTTACATGTCACACAATCAATTTGGTTCTTGACGGTGTGAGAGTTACAGGAATGCAATAGTTTGCTTTCCCTTACCAACTCGATTCTTTCTTTATTAAGAATAACGGAAGCAGAGTATTCTCCGCGTTTTGCGCATTGCCATAACGATGTTCCACTGGTATTTATACAACCAAAATTATATCGGTAGCCATTTCTCAATAATACGGATTTCCCTTTTTGACTCTCGATGAAAGTATAATATATATTAAAGTTTTCTATATAAACTTACCACAACATGTTTGCCTAAACCCTGCCTGCCAGCCTTAAGGGCATTTAGCGTTCACATCTATTTACTACAACTATGGTACCTATTTTAAGATCAAGACGTTTTGCTACTAATGCGTTTAGCGTTCATGTCTATTTAGGAACTATGGCTTTTTAAAATCCAGACGTTTTCCTACAAACGCGTTTAGCGTTCATGTCTATTTAGTAACTAAGGCGTTTTAATATCAAGACGATTTGCTACGAGTACTAGAGTATTTTGAATTACGACATTTTAATATCCAGACGTTTTGCTACTAAGGCGTTTAGCGTTATTGTCTATTTAGTAACCATGGCGTTTTAATATTAAGACGTTAAGGCGATGTGGTTATTTTGCAACGTGGATATTCTGATAGTGACCCGTTACGGTCAGTTCTCCAACTGCAAATTTAAGTTGGTGGACTATTACTCGTTAACTAGCAAACCCTACTTAGCTGTGATAGTTTTCCTTTTAATTTCGTTATATATACTACTGCCATGAATTTTTTCACATATCCAAAACCAACCATTTAGCTGGCAGGGGGGGGGGGGACTCTTGACTCTAACAAAAAATAGCACTTTAAAGCTTAATATTACGCAAACCGATCTCAGAATTTAAAAATGGCTTACACAGACCCACAATATTTTTAAACGGTCTATCTAACGATACCCCACACCATTTATTAGATGAGAAAAAAAAATGTTTTTCATGGTTTTATTTTACGACTTTTTCGGCGTAATGAATATGTACACTCTTGCGAAATTACAGCTTTCTAGGACTAAGCGTCCCCGAGATAAGCTGGGGACAGACGGACGGACGGACAGACAGACAGACGGACATGGTGAAACTATAATGGTTCCTTGTTTACTACGGAACCCAAAAAACAGTGCATTCATGAAAAACTGCGCAACCATGAGATTTCATATAACATTTTTGCACTATTTTGGTTCTAAGCAGGTTTTGTAGTGATAGAACGATAGAATTACTACGTAGTTAAAAGAATTTATTTCTCGTATAAGACTCGTAAGGTTCAACAACCTTTAATCCTTCAGTAGGCATGACCAGACGTCTGTGCTCTGTGAGCTAGGTAGGAGATCACAATACATACATTTGTCAATAGGTGATCCTCTGTTCACGACTCTTATGGTTCAAAGACCTTTGATCCTTCAATAGGCATGACTATATGTTATAATTTAAAAAAAAATCAAGCATACGTTATTTTTCCGAGTTAAGGTGATACGTAAAAAATAAATTATAGTGAACTGGGCGAGCACAAGAAAGTGACTGAGTCATTTACTTCCACATGCGAAAAAATTGAGCGCAATAATGCGCTGGAACCAAAATAAAGCAATGTAAAAGCGCTAAACCAAAACCAAAATTGTTTAAAAATAAATTAAGCTATGTATCAAAAATATTTTCAGCCAAAGTTTTCAATTACCTAATACGCACATTTTTAATGCAATTTGAATTTACATTTAATTGAATTTACATTGAATTGCAATTTAAATTTGCAATGAAATTACTTAGGATTTCGAATGACATAAAAATTAATAAAAAAAGTTGAGGTCTTTTTGGAATTAAATTCTGTCGAGGAAAAACCCAATTACGTTTTCCTTCAGTCAGAGTATTAATCAAATAGTCAATAAACATATATTCAAAAAATGAATCCATAGATGCTGTAATAGTGATATAAATGGTTACGAAAAAGCCCCCAATTTATTTTGGTATCGCCATATGTAGGGAAGGAAGACGGACGGCCCAGACGTTATGTGCCTAGCTAAATTGAGTTATGGTCAAGACAATAAAAATGAATTAGCACAAGAACCTTCAAGGATAGACTTTTAATACGAACAGTAGTCTACAATGTAACTACACAAAACATTCTACAGCGCCATTTTGTACAAAGTAATGTAGGTATTTAAGACACGTGGAAAACTTCTGTTGCTGTAAGAGCAAGGTTAGACGTTCAGTTTGGCGTCATTCTGGTCCATCAGTCTGGTCAGAATGATCGTGTAACCCACGGATTGACAGACTGATGGTCCAGAATGATGAAAATTATTACCGTGAAAATCATCCATCATTCTGGCGTCAGTCAAGTCAATCCAGACTGATGGACCAGAATGATGCCAAACTGAGCGTGTAACCTTGCTCTAATTCCTTTACCTCCTTGCTATTTTTAAAATAAATACGAGTACACACGGCTACGCATAAAGCTATACATTTCCAGTATAAGCTGATCTCGCATTGTATAAAATTTCCATACAATGAGAGGTCAGCTGATACTGGAAATATATAACTTCATGTGTAGCCGTGTGTACTCGTGTTTATGTTTACTAAGTTTTGGGTACTATTTAATTGAATTTCCGGTTTTCTGAATTTATTTTTAGAATTATACAAAACTATTTACTATATAAGACTTAAATATATTTAAGCAAGTCTTAATTTAGAAAGAAATAAGACTTGATTGGTTTGAACAGTTTTGTAAGTTTGCCAAATTTTTTCAAAGAAAACTGTATGATATTGGTGTTTTGAACAGATATAGCGGACGGAGACAGGATAGAGGCTATCTTACCCGTAACTGCCGAAACATAAAAAATGCTGTTAACATTGTTGTTTGGCAACAGACTTAGTTAAGATGCTGGTAGCTAACCAGGCGGACTTAGAACAAGCCCTACCACCAACCAAACTGAAACTTAATTTATATTGAATAAAATAATATTCCGAACTCCTGACCTCGTGCCCTAGATTATATATAGTTTCAAGTTCCTTCATGACACACATAATAGATATCTGAGGTCATCGGAAAACTTGAGACTAGAGATGCCGATGCATTCTACCAGTTTTTATGACAAGTCTTTTACAGTTCAAGCAGTACGGTTATGGAATGCCTTGCCCGTGTCGATAAGGCGTGCTCAATCTTTGTCCACTTTTAAAATTCTGGTAAAAAAACACTTTCTCTAATCTTAAACAGCATCATTACAGAATACAGTTCCTTGATCTTGTTTCATGTTTATTATTGTATATATATATTATGGATAAGTTATGCTTAGTGTATGTATGAATTTATTGTACATGTAAATAGTTCACCACCGACTACCTGCAGTACTGTCTCTCCTTCTCTTTTTAATCCATCCAAAGGTTGTCTGTAAAAGATCGCTTTTAGCGATAAGACCGCCCATTGTGTCACCCTGTGTAAAATTTCAACATTTATATCTGTAACTTTTATGGTGTACATAACAAAGAGTATTCTATTCTATTCTATTATTCTAAGACACTATAAAAGAAAAAAAAAAAAAAAAAAAAAAAAAAACAAAAGTATTAAAAAAATATATTTTTTTAATTTATTTTTTTATATTTAAGTGTGTAGAGTAAGAAGATTATAACATAACTAGCTTTTGCCCGCGGCTTCGCCCACGTGGAGGTCAGAAATTATCCCACGGAAACATACAACCGGGATAAAAAGTATTCTATCTCCTAACACATGCCATGGTCTATCCATGTGGCACAACCCGTCTAAATCCGTTCAGCCGTTTTAGCGTGAAATCGCTTTATGTAAGCGGGCACTCCCATTAAGGCTTGTATAATGGGTACCAGCATTACCTGACCGTTCTTCCATTATTCTTCTTCTTAAGAGAGGTTAGCTAATGCTGGTCACCGACTGTATAGACTAGTGGGATGTCGCGGGTGCGAGGCGACACGAGTAGCACAATTTCTTTGTCGGTGCCTGTCCCCCGCGATATCGCGCTTTATGCCTGAAGGCTTTTATTTAGGTACGTTCTGTTTACGTTATTTTTGTTCGTTTTTAGGGTTCTGTACCAAAATGGTGAAAAGGAACCCTTATGGTACTAAGACTAAGTCTGTCTGTCACACCTGGATATCGCAAGAACTACTAATGCTATCAACTTGAAATTTGGAATAGTTTTAGATCACGTTTGCCCAACTATTATATATTTTATTAAACTTACTATTATATATTTATAAACATATATATATTTTTTGCAAAAGGGACTGAAAAAGTCTTAAAAATTTGAAGTGGGGCTTTTTTTTTTTTGGGTGGGAATTTATCAAATAACTTCTCCCGCTATGGGCGGAGCGGGAGGGTGTGTCAGACTTTTACTGACTAAAACCCACCCGTGTTCCTTCCGTTGCCTGTGTGCCAGGGCCACGATATCCCTTTCGGACAAACTCGCAACCCTGGCAGGCATTGGTCCTACTGGACCCCGTCAGTTGGTGCTGACATCTCTTTGAGGCGCGCGTGGAACACAACGCGCCGTCGACCCGGGCCTGGTCCTTATCGGACGGCGAGCTACCCATCGCTCACCGTCCGCAGGCCCGCGCCTACGGTAGCCGGAAATCGGCTAGCGACTCCCGACGCCCGGGGCGTCTCCTGCGGCGACTAAGGGCGCGAGGGCGCGAATCTTGCCTCACCCTCACGCGTTCCGCCTCCTCCTTCGCGAGCATTACTGCTTCGCAGAAGGAGGTGACGGCCTCCCATGCACTCTCGCTCCAAACCATGGCCTGGTGATCCCGCCCGCCACCGATCACCTCCGTGAGGACACGGTGGTGCTCCGCCCAAGCCGGGCAGACCTCCACTATATGCTCCACCGTGTCCTCCGGGCGCTCCACACAGTGGTGACACCCGGGCGTTTCCTCCCGCTTTATCCTGAACAGGAACCTCCCAAAACAACCGTGTCCGGTGAGGACCTGTGTCAGGCGGAAGGTGAGGACGCCGTGGCGCCTCTCTAGCCACTCCTCAAAGAGGGGACTTATCGCCACAATTGTGGCGTGCCCATTGGTGGGCTACTAGCGCAAATGGGGCTACTAGCGCGTTATCATATGAAAGAGCGCTGTTTGCACATTCTCATACATTTTACGTTCTCATACGTTTGCACATTTTTTTTTTAGGCGGCATAGTTTCCGACTTACGATGAAAAAAGGAAAAAAATATGTAAAGATACAGGAACGCTGTCTCTCAATAGCAGTTTTTCTGAAATCATCAACGTCATATATACGTACGGAACCCTCGGTGCGCGAGTCCGCCTCGCTTTTTTTGTTGTTGTTTGTATAGATGCATAACGTGTGCTAAGTTACACAAGGCAAATAATTTAATTTAATGTTTTATGTAATGTAAATTATTTTACATACTATTGTATACAATTAAGTTTTTCTAACTGAACAGACAGCTGCAGCTGTGCTGCTAGGGACTTTGTTGCGCCAATTCTTCTTCCCAGCTAAAGCACTAGGAAGTGGTGAAAGGTGGGCGTTTTTGGGGCACGGGCTTATGTAATTTTTGACCTTCGAAAAGTGCTGATTCTCAGCCTAGTTTGAATAAATTAATGACTTTTGAATTTTTTATTTTTGCGTAACAAAAACTTTCTTTCGCATTTATAATATTATTATAATTAACACAATAACAAACACATAAAGTCTTCTTGAACATGATGATAATACTTACACACTCCGTTAATAGGTCAGACCGGTATATTAACATGCAAAAAACCTCACGGAAAATACACTTTAAGTACATGTAACCAATCACCTAACATTGACATTGAGTTTGCTATCACTGCAAAACAGACCTTATAACGATGAGATAAGAACTTCTAACATCTTAATTATATAGTCGTCTGGTGTGTTTACGTTCACAGTGAAGATACAGCTATGTGGAACGCACGTGTTTTCGTTTTTGTTTTGTATTTAGTTTTTAATGTAATAAATGGTAAAATATTTGAAACTAGGTGTAAGTTGGTGAGAGAACTACTGAAAATTGGACTGCCTAATGATATGTTCTTGGGACAATGTAAGTCTGAAATACTATTTTTATATTTCCCATCGATTCGTTTCATATTGGCATCGGGAAGAATTATATGTATAAATTCTCTATATGCTGTTATCTCAGTAATCATTCGTTTTCTAACCGTATAAGTAAGGTCATTACTAATCACACATCACAGCGAAAAATTGTTATAATTATTATGTGTATAGAATGGTAAAATAAAATTCCAAGTACCATAACGATATTCCCATTCAAATTCTAGCGTATTTTGACAAAAATATTAATTGATAGATGCTTTTATCGTGTATTTACTAGGTTCCTGAACTATAAATTGTAAGTCATAAATTGTAGTACCGACTTATTATGATTGTCACATTATGAATTTACTTATTACCAATTTACTCAGTTTAATTTAATTAAAGCATGCACAATTCAAACTATTTATTTTTTCTTTACATAATACATAATAATGTAAAATTTGCACCCCAAAATTAATGGCAGAATAAAAGAACAATATATGTACGTATCTTTAATAACCTTCTGTACCTTATACACAAACCATTTTTTTTTAAATATTTTTAAATCAAAATCAAATTAAAACAGTTGGCACAGGATGTATACTTCCATACTTCTCTATTAGTAATTTCAGTAGTCTACCCATCGTTTCTTTGGGCTACATCTATTTCTATTCATAACTTTCCCGACGACATCTTCCTCATTTTCATATACACAGAGTACAGTAATATAATTTATAATTTTAAGCCCACCATAGACGTAGCTATAATATGTATACAGGACATATTACAATATATTTTTCATAGTAATCTTCGAGTGACCTCAGACGGAGCTATAATATATATTTCTAGTACGCACCAAAAACTACGCAAAAAAAAACAAAAGCAAAGTATATTAATATATTATATAAGGTGCTAACAAATTAGGTAGGTACCAATACTTTTAGAGCTGATAGTACTCGTCTCTAGGAGTAGACTTAAGTATGAAACATTGAAAAGTTTATGTTACTTTTTGGAGATAATTAGGGAAACAATGGACTAATGAATGACTACCTATTACGAGGAATGACTACCTATTAACAGGGTGTTTCTGCGTAAAAACACCCTGTTAATAGGTAGTCAACAATCATTAACGTTAGTCACAAACGACGATGTTCGCTTGACAGAAAGTGTGTCTTGTCAGTTAAAAGCACAGGATGATTATGTTTGGGCTAAATTTTAATTTATTTATTTTGTTCCGTAAATTAAAACAAAAATATCATATAAAAAGTTTTCTTAATTTCTATTTAAAGTTAATTGTTTTGATGTAATGTAACACCTCTTAAAATATTGGTACTTAATTTGTTAGCACCTTATACGAGTATATTATAGCTACTTCTGTGTCGGGCTTTATTCTAACTAATATCTTACGACCGAAAGTATGGTGTCAGAGTTATTTTGTTAACATAAAAAAATAATTTGAACAATACAAAAATACATGTCACTTCAAAAATTGTATGTTATGTTAATATGTTTATTTAATTATTGTGTATCAATCGTTAAGATTATCGCAGGTGTTCATATAACAAGCCTCACAATGAGACCTCTGAGGAGCAATTTTCGTAATTTTAAGTACGTTTACAGTCTGATCTCAGGTTCAATCTGTCAAACATATCTCTAATTACTCTACATTTTTGACATTGATTGTCGTTGAGACGAGATTCTTCTTCTTCGTCGCGGCGAATGACACGACTGTTAATTAGATTTTGAACGTACTTAATTACGGAAATTGATTGGTCTTCTGGTTTTGACTTTGACTTGAGAACAAAAATTTAAATAGAATTTTGAAGTGACAACTTCTTTAGAAACGTTGAGCGATTTTTGCTAGGGGAAAAACTTATGGGTTCGCGTCACCAACATGCTCTAGTTACTAAGTGAAGTTACATTAACCACGCGAAATATTAAATTTGTGAATACTGTGCATTATTTGAATTGTGTTTTAGATAATCATTATTTCGTGGAAGTGAAAACTTTTTTTGTCCGTGTGGTGCCGGACGTAAAGAATAGCACCATCCTATTTCATCCCGTGGGTGTCGCAAAATACGACTAAGGGACTTACTAGAGAATGGGCAGCAGCGTTCTCTATGCATTTTAACACCATACTGCGATCGCCAATCCGTCTGCCAAGCGTGGCGATTATGTCACCCACCCGCCCTCCTTTTGGGGGAGACCTATGTCCAGCAGTGGACGTCTTTCGGCTGAAACGGTGAAGGGCAGGAGAATGATGATGATGAGGGTTTTTAGGTCTAACCTAAAATATGAGTATTACTGAATTTAATTCCGTGGTGGTGGAAACTCAAGACACTTTGGGCTTTTGGTACTTCAGTTTTTCAGCTTTTTGCAACTTTTGATGCTCAAAGAAACAAGTGCATAAACGTTGCTCTTTGATAGAACGACCTCTAATCACTGGCATTTCAACAATATATCTAAAGCTAAGTTCGTTGGCTGGACTACCAGTTGGATTTGAAAAATTCTTTATGCATTTGACCCGCCTCCCAAGCGTGGCGATTATGGCAGACCCCCTTTTTGGGGAGGCCTATGTCCAGCAGTGGACGGCTGAAATGGTGATGATGACGAAAACTTCTTTATTTCAGTCTTTATTAAAAGTCTTTACTTCGGTAGGCAGTCACCAGGACTGTCTATGTTTTTTTATTACCTAGGTAATACATAAGCAAGTTCAGCGGTTAAACCTAAGTTGAAGACGTCATAAGTGGCTTTAAATATTAGCTACAGCTTGGTTACTTTATGTACTAGCAAGTGAGCCCTTTTTTTACGCTAGAAATACATTACACATGGCTCGTGGGGGACGAGCCGGGGTATGCGGGACTCCTGTCAGTAGTGACAGTATACCCACTTAAACTCAGCGGTGCTCCCACATCGCCGTGATGGGAGGGCCATGGGAAACCGGCTCAACCTTTACATTGGCCTACCCCGCGTGCCCCCCCTTCTCAATGGGGGGCTATGGGAATGGCCGGGAACACCTGGCCATTCCCGTCCGGCTAGCAAGTGAGCCCTAGACCAAGACATTATAACTTGGAGACGCGTTGTATGTGGTAGCGATGGATCAAAGGACACAGGGGTTCGCTAGGTAACGATGCAGCCGACGAACTCGCCAGAAGGGGTCTAGCATGGCACCTGTGGGTCCTGAACCCAGTGACCCAGGGAGTGCCACTCCCCTTCAGTTATCTACGCACTCTGGTAAGGAAACGAACCAGGGACCAACACCACAAGCTATGGTTGGACCAAAGTGAGTGCAGGCAGGCGAAGGAGGCACTCCCTACTATCGACGGCCCCCTCGCGAAACGGGTTCTACGTCTAACTAAACAACAGCTGCGTACAGTTACAGCGGCTATAACTGGCCATGGGTAATAAACACCTCTTTGTCATAGGAGTCACAGACAGTCCGCTGTGCAGGGCCTGCATGGAGGACGACGAGACAGCAGCTCATGTGCTGTTAAACTGCCCGGTGGTCGCCACATATAGGGCAAAGATTGTCAGTAACACCAAAGCGTTGCTGGCCTTCCTTGGGGAGCTGGGGTGGATCGAATAACCGATTTTCCCACCCGTACGCAAAATACACGCATATTGACGTGGAGTTGCGGAAACCAGCCCGTTTTACCTATTTACCTATGTGGTAGCGATCCTCAGCATATTCGGTGTTGCATAGATTGAAACTAGGAATTAAGGGTTGTACAGACTGTCGCAATATCGCGGGCGCGACATGCAGCAACAAAGAAAGTGTTCTACTAGCGTCGCGTCGTGCCCGTGATGTCGCGCCAGCCTGCACGAGCCTTAATGTTGTACAAATATTCGCATGCTGCCAGTCGTTTTTACATAATTCCCAGTTCATATTTATGTCTAGAAAAAAAACAGAGGTGGTCTAAGAATTAATTTCATGATCTTATCTGTGATGATGTAGAATTCTACAATGTATGAATATTTCCTGTATTATCCTCTTGAGATAATTCCTTAGTCACCTTTTACGCTTACATCATACGGGAAACAATAAGATCATTTCTTTGAAGCTGACACTGTCTTAATATGCAATACATGTATTTTGTTTCATAATTACGGCTCACATTTACCTAATCTGTCATCGGCCGAACTATGCTTATACGTCATCGGCTGTACTCGGCTGATCAAACCAGACATAGCTATGTAATAGAAATAGATTGTGTAGTGGTTATCGCGCGATGTCAGTTGAAGTAGTATACGCACTCTCCTTTTACCCGACTGCGCTGATGCTGGCGCGTGATCATTAAGTTCCCTTCAAAATGGTTGAGCTACATGGCACATCCATGCGTCATGTTCGTGAACGAGCGCCGTCAGTGGGGACTGGTCATTTTTTGGCTGCCACGGCTTATTTTAACTTATTTTAATTGTTTTTTTAATGGTTTTATCTTTTTATTGCGGACGCTTTTAACGTGCACGTCTTTCTACATTGTCCTCACATGTATAATTTCTACATGAATGATGTAACCAATACTTTGTCACAATATTTTGATTAAAAAGAGTGTCCGTGGAGTTTTTTGCCCGTTATTCTCCATAGGAACCTACTACGCTTTGGAATGTGCAACTAGCTTCATCTCTCTGACTGACCGACCCCTTGACAATTCAAAAGTACCTGTAATTGGTTTATTTGAAATAAATGCTTTGAGTTTGCGGCAATGCCAAAAAAAGAGGGTTATGTATTTGATCTGTATGTATGTATGTCCGCCCCTATGTTTCCTCGTAACTACTAAACGGCTGAACCGATTTTGATGAATAATATGTCGTTCGATTCGTATTTATTGCGCAAGTGTCACTGGGTATATTAAAATTATTAAAAATCTAAATGGCAGATTTTTGGCGCCAATAGGTGTGTTTTCTTTAAAAAAAAAAACTCCCAAGCCAATCGAGAGCCTATCAAAATGAAGGTTTTTATAAGGTGAATACAAAAATATACACAAGTTATAATATATGTTTAAATGTAATTTAAAAGAGAAATGATAAAAAACTATCCCGAACTTTTGGAATGAGTGAGTAAAAGGCCGTTATCACCTGGTTATAAGTGGGTAAATAACCTAATTTACCGTCTTATAATTCTAACTAAAAAGTGTAAAATAAAAAAAGTTAATTAAAAATCAAACACCCGACAGCGTAAAAAGTGAACTTAAAAAAAGATATAAACAATGTTTATATAAACTATTAACAATCTCATGCAGTCGGAAGCAATAGGTCGTTATTGCAATTCAATGCCGACTGCCTCCGACAGCATGAGATTGTTTATAGTTTATATAAATCTTGTTTATATCTTTTTTAATTTCACTTTTTACGCAGTCGGGTTTTTGATTTATTAATTAACTTTTGTTACATTAAGTTTGTTTCGATCGGCCGGGATCCCCCGACGACATAATAATATGAGCATAATTCGGCCGATGATGGATTAGGTGCACGCCTCACGTAAGTCACTGGCTCGGTCTTAGTATACCTTATTTTAATACGTTAGTGAACATGATTGTATAGATCACAGTTAGTTATTCGCCATTTGTTTAAAAAATTGAAAGTGCATGATAATTGCTAAGTACCTAATATTATTACCAGTAGCACGATTACGTAATTGTTGGGTAAGAAACAAAGTGGTAATTTATTGTTATGAATTACTGCAATTAATTAAATGTACTGGTGTCAGAAATTACCCCCTTATTATTCCATTAGCTAACTTGAGTGCATGGAAGTATACGCGCAAGAGGAAAAGTTTACAAGCATACAATTTATTATTATCGGAGCATTCTTCGGTCTCTTTTCTTAGAGACCCGACGAAAATATAAATTGAAGCTGCCTAGAATTTGGCTACGAGTTCGGCAACTTCAAATCAAATCAAATCATTTATTTGCTTGAATATGGGTACGTGAGGTATACATACAAGAAAAGTTCTTAAACATATCCTACCTAAACAGGTGTGCAAATATCTAATATAATAAAAATACTTCATAAATTATTCATTCAGTTAACTCTATCATAAATAATCTAATAATAATATTACAAATATTAATGTTATATTATTTATGCAATTTATGAAACAAAAGTTCTTTAGCATATCCTACCTACACAGGTATGCAAATATCTAATATAATAAAAATACTTCATAAATTATTCATTCAGTTAACTCAGTTCAGTTGTCTATTAATTTTTCTTTTTTGTATTTGTGTTTCTTCTTTGCCTGATGTTAACCGTAAATAAAAGTATTTTTTTTTTCTTTCTTTTCTTTATATAATTTTATTACCCTTACTTAACTTAAAAAAATGTAATTACACTAATCATTTAAATAAGAACTAACTTTATAATAGACTTTATTGATCAGATAAGTTTTTAATTTATTTTTAAATTATATTAAATTCTTTGCTTCCTTTATATTATCAGATAATTTATTCAGTAGCGTGCATCAGTTCCTGTGAAGTGGCTTTGTCTCCAAATTGTGATGACTGTGGGTGGTGTGGTTGATGATATCTCTCATATTCTGATGGAGTGTGTCCGGAATGAAAATACTAGAATTAATGTTTTTGGACAATATAAAAGGTATGATGTTGGCTTTTGTAGTACCATCCTTGCTTTTCCAGTGTCCGATAAGGCTAAAAAATTCTACAAGTTAGTGATAAGGTACATAGTAATCAACAATTTTGTGTTTTTCTGAACTATGCGATGTGGTCGCTAAGCGGCAAAAAATAAATAAATAACAAAAAGATATTAAGTGTCCCATCGTTTGTGGAACAGCATCATATTTGCATTTCTCAGTAGCAGCCCGGAGGCTGGATTTGCGCCCGGTTGAAGGCAATAGGCTCGGCCCCTATTACATGGGACTTAAAAGCGTGGGTCGACTGTAGGCATGCCTCTGCCTAACCCCTCGGGCAAGCAGGCGTGATATTATGTTATATGTGGATCTTTGTCAGTGATTAGTGTACCTTGTTGATAAACTAGCTATTAACATAATGATGTATTTTTATATGCTATACATATAAAAATACATCATATATACATACACACATACATAAACTCACACCTTCTTCCCATGGGAGTAGGCAGAAACTATAGAATGCCACCTGCTACGCTCCTTACATACTCCCTTTTGCTTCGCCTACGTTCATACATCTGGTCATACACGCACGCCGATTGCGAGTACTACGCAACTGACCTTTCTGAAGAACATCACCAATTTGGTCACTATATGTCCTCCTAGGGCGTCCCCTCCCGGCGTTTCCACTCACCTCTGCTTTATAAATACCTTTTGTAAGTCGCGTTCCACTCATCCTCTCAACATGACCAAACCATCTAAGCATACTCTTTTCAATTTTTGTTACTACATCTTCTTTTAAACTGCACCGTTGCCTTATCACCTAATAAACACCACCACCACCACCACCATCACCTTTTAATTTGCAAATAAAATAACAAAGTAATAAATTAGCTCACATAAAAGAACAAGAGTAGAGTTTATCATTCTATCATAATAATTTCAATAAGTACTTAACATAAGTAGGTTCCTACACAATGTACAAATTCTAAAAAAGTTAATTAAAGAGCATTAGTTCAGCATAGAAGTGTGATTATGCAGTAAACTGCAATACATAGGTCACGTACAGACGGCTATAAAAGTGCTTTGCATAATATAATAATATTCCTTAACATGAACATTGAACATTCAGCTTTTAAGTAATAACTTTGAGTGTCAAGAAATAAATAGAACTTATTATTATTACAAACTAGCGCTGGCATAATTATTATAACTGGCGAAATGAGGGTGTACTTACTTTATGTACCTACACATCTGCCTAACCCTTCGGGGAATATGGGCGTGAAGTTATGTTGTTATTATAAATGGTTTATAATAGTCTGTACCTAACCCGTACTGAACTAAAAGTAAGGTTTAAGAAAATATAACTATTTTTATAACATAGAAAGTTTAAAATAAAGTTCAAACTACGTCATACAACTCAATTTAGATTAAAATTAACTTCTCCTTTCTCAAGTTTAGTTAAAGTCAACATAAGTAAAACTTTAGGCTTCAAAGGTTTATTTTTAGCACCCCTGCCTGATGAATAAAATAACTTTTTTGCGATAAAAAATTCATAAAAATAGATTTTTTGTCTAAACTATGATTTTAGTGTGATGTACAGACGCCAGCACATCTAGCTACCACAGTCTGTCAAATTTCTTTAATAGATTTTCAACTTTATCCTTACAGCTTATGGTTCAAGGTGGCTATGGCTTGACCTGCTGGCGTCTGTACCAAAGTTAGCAGAACAAAATCATTTTGATAATCGTCAATCTGTCTGTGTCTCGCATTTTGCTCTAATAATAATAATTCACGTTTAAAATGTGTGTTTTGCAAAGAAGGATCTAATCGTACAGGAGGTTGCGATAAGATATCCCGCGAATTTCATATTTTCTTACGTTTTTTGCAATTTGCAGGTCTGTGTCAGGTTGTATGTTGATCATAATATAAAGTATATACATAATAGATAATATATATAGTTTCGTGGCCGTAAAAAATATGGCTTTACAGAATTATTATCATTAAAATCAGCAGTACAACTCTCTAAGTTCGTAGAACACCACTGACTACCTGCAGTATTGTCTCTCCTTCTCCCTTTAATCCATCCAAAGGTTGTCTGTAAAGCATCGCTTCTAGCGATAAGAACGCCCATTGTGTCACCCTATGTGAAATTTCAACATTTATATCTGTAATTTGTATGGTGTACATAAGAAAGAGTATTCTATTCTATTCTAGAATCCTATTGAATGACTATTCCATGAAATAGTCATTGAATTTCGCGGGAATTTGACGTTGTTTTGACTGCTTCCGCCTTTATTATTAATTTACTGAACCATTTTCCTACAATTTTAACAAAAATAGCTCTGCTTTGGTTCTAGGAAACCCAGCTGAGGTAGGTATTCAGTTCATACTCTAGTTAAATTATTATGAAATCTAACTGTTTGACAACTACGCAGAAACTGAATTAACGGTAGTTTACGGTACAATTTACGCTGAAAATTCAAATTCTTGTGAAAATAAAATTAAATTGAGATGTCGTACAATAACTGGTCAATAGCTTTTTAGAGGATGAGTTAAAATTTTTGTGTCTTTTTTTTTTTTTTTTTTGGGTGGGAAATCATCAAATAACTTCTCCCGCTCTGGGCGGAGCGGGAGGGCGTGTCAGACTTTTACTGACTAAAACCCACCCGTGTTCCTTCCGTTGCCTGTGTGCCAGGGCCACGATATCCCTTTCGGACAAACTCGCAACCCATTGGTCCTAACGGATCCCGTCAGTTTGTGCTGACATCTCTTTGAGGCGCGCGTGGAACACAACGCGCCGTCGACCCGGGCCTGGTCCTTATCGGACGGCGAGCTACCCATCGCTCACCGTCCGCAGGCCCGCGCCTACGGTGGCCGGAAATCGGCTTGCGACTCCCGACGCCCGGGGCGTCTCCTGCGGCGACTAGGGGCGCGAGGGCGTGAACCTTGTCTCACCCTCACGCATTCCGCCTCCTCCTTCGCTAGCATAACTGCTTCGCAGAAGGAGGTGACGGCCTCCCATGCACTCTCGCTCCGAACCATGGCCTGAACCAGGGCCGGACGCGAGAGATCGCCGCCGCCGATCGCCTCCGTGAGGACACGCCGGTGCTCCGCCCAAGCTGGGCAGACCTCCACCGTATGCTCCACCGTGTCCTCCGGGCGATCCACACAGTGGTGACACCCGGGCGTTTCCTCCCGCTTTATCCTGAACAGGAACCTCCCGAAACAACCGTGTCCGGTGAGGTTCTGCGTCAGGCGGAAGGTGAGGACGCCGTGGCGCCTCTCTAGCCACTCCTCAAAGAGGGGACTTATCGCCACAATTGTGGCGTGCCCAAAATTTTTGTGTCTGACAGTACATTTGATCAAAAATTACTTTGAATTAAATTAATCGAATCGGGGGCGTCGGCCACAGGTGCGTCGACCACTGGGAGCCTAAGCCACGGACCCAAAGCATATAGCTTTAACTCATCCTCTAAAAAGTTATTGACCTGCTAAAATGAAGAACACTTTTTAAATGAATTAACCTATAAAAACTTTAACAAGCGTAAGATTACCGGAACTAGGCTTAATAGACTGTAGATTTGTAGACCATTTTCTATTTTATTAAGTACCTGGTACTTTTGATGGGCCTACACTGTCCTCTCATACCCATTATCACTGTAATTTAAAAACATTGTAAAAGCCAATTATTTTTAAAAGAGTAACCGTGGAGTTTCTTGCCGGCACTTCTCCATACGAAACGACCAATTCGAATCGTGCACCTAGCTTCTGACGTTTTATAAGTGCCCATGTAGGCTTATGTGAAATAAAATATTTTGATTTTTTAAATAATAAAAACGCTTTGAGAATTATTCGTGGTGACCACATGAGAAAATGCCTTTACTTCACAGTTACGAAAATTACGAACTAATTTAATCACATATAATATTATGTATAATATAACTTAACATCACGCTTGTATTCTCCGAAGGGTTAGGCTGAGGTGTATCTATAGTACACCCATATTTCGCCAGTTATTTTTAAGTCCCATGTAATAGGGGGCGAACCAATTCCCATCAACTGTACTTAAATTCAGACTCCGGGCTGCTATTGACAAATTTCAGATGGATAAACCCAAAAACACTAAAATTGACCTGGAAATTGAACCCCGGATCTCATGCTCAGCAGTAGTGCTTGCGACCACTAGACCAACAAAGCAGTTCCACATAAATAAATTATTTTTCAAAAATACAAATTTTTCAATATAACTCCATTTATAGCCATAAATATTCGAACCTATTCATTCACCTTATAATACTGTCCACTGACCAGCTCTATTCAACAAGCACAAACAATGACCTTGAAACTAGACCTTGAAAAGAGTACCCAAAGACCACTGACCTTCGAACTAGAGTTGTAAATAGAACCCCTTAGGGTGTAGACAGACTAGTATTTAAAAGTACTTTTGAAAGGGTATTTTGTTTAAGATGCGTTTGAGATCCATTTGTGAGCTCTTTAGTGATTTTGTCCGTGGGCTATTGACGATTTGATTGTGCTTCTGTTGTTTTAACTTGTATTTGAGTCTTAAAATGGCAGACCCTTGAAAATGTGAAGGTGATTTAAAATTGGTTGGCTTCTTATTTGAAGTAATATTTACGCATAATTTTCACTTAACTGTTTGGTTTATACTCTTTAAAGATAATTAATTCCATATATAATAATAATTTCACATATTATTTTAATTCTACGCTGAATAAATTGTGTATTATCAATAATAAAAAACAAGTTAGTTGGCTACTAAATATATTATTGTTGCATTTTCCGAACATGTTTCTCCAATTTTATTTAAATGTTTATCTAATATTTCCGTGTAACTTTAAAATATAAATCGTTATACGAGTACTACATACATCCTATGTACACAAAAATCCCTACGCCCAAATTCCCACATACTATTAACAGCGTAATTTTGAAAAAAAAAAATTGTTGCAGTACGATTTGGAACTTTAATGCAACCCAGTAACAGCAAATTGGCTACAGATCCCACTCGGGATATTATCTCTCACTTATTGATCCCCGGTATCTACTGTGGCGTGACCTTGAACTTGAAAATTCCGTGGTAATGACCTTTACACAGTTTAGTATTTTATTGACAGAATAATACAAAAGGACGGCTCTATAGCTAGTATCAGAAAGGTGCGGTCAAACTTAAGGGTGTGGTACAGACCATCGAACTGAGCAACTTTCTCCATGGGACCAAAATTAATAGTAATAGCGAAAAAATAATCAGTTGTCCCATACATTTGGGTCGAGTAGGTATTGAAGTTTTGTATGGGACGACTGATATTTTTTTACGGTACGTTCCGAGTTGCGCTGTAATCGATTTGAGCGCGCTTACATCCGTACCGAATTAGCGTGAGCGCGAAAACGATGTCGCGCGAATCGTCATAAATGACGTCATCATAAGCCATCTTGGGATAACGCTGACCATGCCCTAAATTAATACCACCGTGAGCGTTGTCAAAAATGACAGTTGTGCTGTTTTGATTTGAGTCGCATCGTATCTAATTAGCGTTTAAGTAGCATTTGCGAAATTGTGCTTTTAGCTACAGTCGCCATCTAACCAAAGAAGAAGACGTGTACAAATGTGTGAGTGTGGTGTATATGTTACGGCTAATACCCGAAGTGCGGCTACACCTAGTTTTAGCCGGTTAGAACTAGGTGTAGCCACTTACTCTTGGTTAAACCTAGTACAAGCCGATTGTTTTCGGGTAAAATCATTTGGGTTAGGTTAGGTTAGAACAGTAACCATTAACAAGCGAAGGCGAGCGAGCGAAGCGAGCGTGCCGCGGCAGCGGCCGCCGAGCGCCAGATACCCTCTATTGTTGGTAAATTGGTTTTATCCAACAGGGATTGTCTGGACCTATAATTCTAACCGGCTAAAACTAGGTGTAGCCGCACTTCGGGTATTAGCCGTAACATATACACAAATAAATACTGTAATCAAACCGTAAGCGCGTTCACGAGCGTTCCGAATTGTTGACAGTTCTCAGCTGTCCTAATCGTGATTTCTAAATCGGAACGCAAATTATTGATGTGAGCGCTGTGAGCGATTATGGCCTAATTTGGAATGCAGCCATACTGTTTGTAATTACTGCGTTCGTGTTCATTACTAATGAGTGAACAGGAACGCACACTTTAAAAAGCTTGACGTACAGCGAGCACAGGTATTCCACCAAGAAAGACAAAGATTGCCGTACGTCCGTACGCGTCTGTGTTCGCACGTTTTCACATGTCGTATAGAGGCGACCTTCTGTAATATTCATTGAGTTAGTGCAGCTGTTTCAATAAGAATTATAAATGAAATGTTTCGGTGTTTCTGATGAACAATAGAGGATCGTACCCCTTTGAAGGGGTTGTGGCAATAATTTAATAGACCAATTGAGAGGTTAGGAAACTTTGTCCGTTTGACCTTTGCGGTGTGAAGGTTTCGGATTGCGGAAATTTGCCTAATTATTGTTATAAATGCTAGGTCACGACCGATATTTAATAACTTTAGTGCTATTCTGTAAATATTTATTCGTGAAAACTTAGCTGAAGTAAGCTTGGAGTGAACTGTCATCCTATCTGACGCTAGAGAATCTAGGGATTAACAGCTCCTTCAAGCTCATGTCACCAAATTTTTCACGGTGAGATTTTTAGGTTCATGTAACGATTTCAGATAAATATTTTTTTTTATAATTTTAAAATAAATGCTTTTAAAGTTATTTTAGAAAATAGACGAAAATTAACCATCCCCTTATCTCCGAAACTATTGAACCAAAAATTAAAAAAATATACAGTAATAGTTCTTTACATATAGATTACAGGAACACCTTGCTAATTTAACAGTATTATATTATGGACTTCATCTACAATATGTCTATCTGATGCTCTTTTCATATTAATCGTAACCAACTATAGTGTTACAATAAAACATGGTAAATCTCTCAATATTGTGTGTACAAACTTACATTTGCAGTTGGAATGTATTGGAGAATATGTTTTTCAACTATAATGTTAAGTTTGGTCTTGGGATAAAATCATGGTAGATAACATATTCATTGTACGGAACCCTCACTACGCGAGCCCAACTCGCACTTGTCCGGTTTTTACAGAATGGACTTGAGAACTTCGTAACGATTTTCTTTTTATTTGTTTCAGGGGTGTGTTTGATCGAAAAATCTAGCAAAATGGACACCAGTGCGGTTACAGTAACACCTAGTGGAAAGAAATTCTATGGATTATACCAGGTAAATACTTAATTACTTATACAATAATAAAAAAACTCCCTGAAAAACAATTACGGGATTTTGCGCATCGAAGTGGTTTTCATCGCTTCCAAAAACTCATTTCAATTAAAATAATCGATTGAAAATGAGCCGACATTTTTCTCAAATTCTGATTGGTCCTTTCAGATTCCGAAACAGTGGTGCAGAGAAAAGAAGCGAGGTGGACTCTGTAACATGACTTGCAACGGTAAGAATTACTTAAATATTATGATTCCATAATAGGGTTCCATAGTCAACAAGGAAACCTTACCTATAGTTTCGCCATGTCCGTCTATCTGGTCCCAGCTTAGCTCAGAGACTCTTAGTACTAGAAAGCTGTAATTTAGCATGGGTGTTCATATTAATCACGCAAACAAGATGGTAAAATAAAATCTTGAAAAAAAAAAAAATAGGTTTTACGCACGTAAAACCGGATGATATTTTTTTTTCTCGTCTATCCCATGATGTGGGGTATCCTAGGATAGTCCGTTCAAAAATATTGCGGGTCTGTAAGAACCATTTTTCGATTCAGGTCCTTTTGTGTAATTATTATTATTTTTTATTATTATTATTTATTTATTCACAAATTTGAGACAACCATACAGAGCAACTTAATAATAGACACAAAATAAACAGATCGTTGAATGTGAAATGGTACACTGTAAATATGTTGGTTTGGCTGTCTTTAGACTGATTCGCCCTATCCACTCGTACTAGTATAAACTGTATCACGAGGGGATAGTCTTCCTCAACCCTAGAACAACAGATTCCCACAAGGTTCCAGTTAGTCACATAGCAGCAGTTTGATTACGTACTGTATATGTAATTATATTAATTAAGTTACAAACGATAATAATTGTCTGTGTTTGGGTGTATGTATGTGTGTATATGGTTTATGTATGTGTGTATTTCTGTATGTGTACAGTTAAGAGTGCTTTATTATTTATTTATTTATGTGCCCTGATTATAACAACGTTCTAAAGTAGTTTTTCAGTGCTGTCGTAGTCTAGTGCTTTCAAATATCTTTCAATAGCTTTTTTGCATGTATGGCTATCAAGATTCTTCAATTTTAGATCTTTGCTTATTTTGTTGTAAAGGCTAGGACCGAGATAATTGTGAAATTTATGTGCAAAAGATGTTCTAAATTTGGGTATGTTATACACTATATCTAATCGCCGCCTCTTAGCAAAGTGCGGTTTTATTTTATGCTGTGCCATGATCTGTTGCTTAATGAATAATTTTCTCACCGTAAGGACTCCTAGTTCTGAGTAAAGTAGGAGTGTCGGATAAGTGTACTTTTTGCGAGAAATTACTTTAAGTACTATGCGTTGGGCTCTTTCGACAGACAACATGGTTGTTTTTGAGGTTCCACCCCACACATTCAGGCCGTATACCAGTATGGATTGGCATAATGCTAAATAGATTTTTATTAATAGCTTAATGTCACATGCATTTCTAATCGTTTTAAAAACATAAATTAGCTTTCTTGCGCGATTATTTATCTTAATGACGTGTTCTTTCCAGTTTAAGTTTTGGTCTACTATAACACCGAGATATCTTATGGAATTGGTTTTGGTGATTGGGTTACAATGACAAGTACTTCGATTGTTGCAATGGTGAGATTGTATAGTTATTGCGTTAGGAGGCGGTTGAGTTCTACTGTTAATTGTGAATGTAATATATTTCGTTTTGTCAAGATTAAGTGTCAAAAGATGATTGTCCAGCCACGATGTTACTAGAGCAAAACCTTTATTTGCTGCTTCGGTTACATCTTTCCACGAGTTAGAGCTGAATAATAATACTGTGTCATCTGCAAATGTTATTATTTGACCATTTTCGAGAAGCAAATTGCAGAGGTCATTAATATATATTAAAAACATCGTAGGACCCAGTACACTGCCTTGAGGCACTCCGAAGGTGACATTTTTCTCATGGCTTATACTGTTATCAATTTTTATAACCTGTTTCCTGTTTGTCAAGTAATCTTGGAAAAGTTGGAGAGGTATTCCTCGAATTCCTAAGGTATCGAGTTTGTTCAGGAGGATGGGTATAGAGACGGTGTCGAAGGCCTTTGCTAGGTCTAGGAATATGCCTAGAGACTTCTGTCCCCTATCCATGTTTTCGACTACATACGAAGTTAGTTTGTGAAGAGCGTCAGCGGTTGAAATTTTTTCCCGGAACCCGAACTGATTACCCGAGATAAGATTATGAGTTTCTAGATAGTGTTTTAGCCTCTTATTTATTAGTTTCTCTAGAATTTTTGAAAAACTAGGTTGCAATGAGATCGGTCTATAATTTGACACCAGAGTTTTGTCTCCTGCTTTATATATAGGAATGGTGACAGACTTTTTAAGGGCATCTGGAAAGACTCCTTTTGAAAAACAAGCATTACATATGTGTGCTAGTGGTGCAATAAGGAAATCCACTGCTCTTTTAATAAAAAGCGTAGAGACACCGTCCCATCCCGAGGAATTCTTAGCTTTTATGTTAGCAATTATATCTTTAATTTCAAATTTGTCTGTTGGGAGAAGCATGAAAGAGTTTAGGGTTCCGCAATTCGGTATTGGTCTACACAGCCTGCTCAGATTTGTCTCATTTGTGAGGGTCCTGGACAGGATGGTGTTTGCCAAATTTCTACCGACATTGACAAAGTAGCTATTTATGTTATTTAACGCGTCCTGGTGTGTTGAATAAGTGGAAAAAAGGTCTGTTGGCATTTTTGGGTAGCTGTTTAAATTAGCCATTTCTTTTACCAATCCCCATTGTTTTTTTATATTGTTACTAGACTTATCTAATTCTAATTTAAAATATTTGTTTTTAAGGTTTTTTAGTAGATTATTACATGTATTTCGGTAGCGCTTGTAAGTTATGGTAAGGGTTGGGTTTTCTGGGTCCTTTCTTAGTTTTTGGTGTAGTTGATCGCGATTCCTCATACATCTACATAGACCTGGTGTAATCCAGGGCTTAACGATTATTTGTCGCCTAGGCTGTTTGACGGTGTTTGTGTGATTCGAAAGGATGTCTGTGATGGTTTTCAAGAAGATGTTCATCATTGCGTTTGGGTCATCATTGTGAAATCTTTCTTCCCAGTCAATCTGTTTCAGGTCTCTAATGGCAGCATCGTAGTCGGTTTTTGTATGGAAGGGTTTTTTTTTGGGTCTATTATTCATTTTCAGAGGTAGTGATAACATAACACTCGAGTGGTCAGTTAGGGTTGAATTACAAACTATAGTCAACGGTTTTAGTTTTGTTTTGACGAAGCAGTGGTCAAGACAGTTTGATTCTCTAGTCGGTAGAGTGTGGGTGGTAAGAAGGCCGTGGGACGCCAGCAGATTTAAGTATTCTGTAAGTTTAGGATTCAGCTGTTCAAGTTTAATATTAATATTTAAGTCGCCCATTAAAACTATGTTTTTATATTGTTTAATACTGGTCAAGATTTTATCTAAAGACTTTAAAAAGGGATCTAGGTTTTTGAATGCTGGAGGTCTGTACATTGTTACAACAGCTAAATCGTTGTTGATTGTTGTCACAAGGCAATTTACTTCTTCACAATAGTTTGGTTCATAGACCTTCGCGTGTATGCTATCTTTCAGGTATAATACGATACCATCATTTTGATTAAGGTGTGATTTAGTACTGTGAGTTGTGTAGTTTGCCATTTCAGGTATGATCGAATTTTCGGATAGCCAAGATTCTGTAAGCATAATAAGATCGTAATTGATGTCTAGTCTTTCGAGGAGAACAGCAAGCCCTTCATAATTACGGTTTAGACTTCTGATATTTTGATTTAGAACTGAAAACGCTTTTGCACCTGATTTAAAGGCAGCCTTGCAGTGTTCCGGAATGTCAATAGCTATAGCATCGCCGACACTGACTACATCGTCAATGTCATTCGCGATATCTTGTATATCAACCATATTCTTTGTAGGTAGAAACCGAAACAAAATTAGAAGCAATGGTATAGCAGAGACAAATCGTCGGAACACCAAAAGCTGCAGAATATGCTGTATTAAAGGCACACAATGAAATGCACGAGAGTGTTTTGTGTTTTAGTAAAAATAATGTGTGAGTGTTATATTTCGGTGTGTGGTGAATGTAAGTATTTGAACAGTAGAAAGAACAATGACAAAAATACTTAATTACTAACAGTGTGAACATTTGAGATAATTTTGATTGAATACAAAGCATGCAAAATGTAAAAATAAAAAAGTTATGATAGTACGAGTAATACGGGTTTGTAGGATAATAGGTGCATAAATACTCAGCTAGTCATTTAGTTTGATGTAGGAGATTTATGTCTGTTTCGTTTTTAATAGGGATTTGCTTTTCTCCCTCACTTTTTCTTAGAAATACTTTGCCTAGAGAAGTCCAGCAGAACACATAGCTATTCTCTTTGGCGAATTTTCTAGCAAGGTAGAATAGATGCTGAGCTTTTGATGTTAGGCACTCTGACAGGAATATCGGCTTAGGAGGGCCCTCTAATTTTATATGTGACGTGTTTAACTTATCTTCTTTATTGGTCTTATTAAAGTTCCGTGCACTTTTAATGAAATCGCCTTTAATATGCATGTTCGTAAAATCCACTATTATTGGTGATACGCCCTCTTTCCTGTTTAGCCGGAACAAATCCTTAATTTCATGCCGTTGGATGGATACACCGAGAACCGTAGCCGTTTCTGAGACAATTTTGTGCAGGTACTCCTTAGACTCTCCCGGCGTTTTCGGAATATTTCTTATTTCCATTTTCGACAGGCATGACATCCTTTCCAAGTTGTCGATTCGATCTTCTAGCTGAATAATGTAGTTAAAATCAGATCTCCTCTCAGCTTCCAACTTCTCTGTTCTAATGACAATATCATCATATTGCTTAGTCATAGTGGTTAATTTTTCTTTTATTTCAGTGTTCTGTGAAATTATCTCCTTCATCGTTATCTGTATAGACTCTAACTTGCTGTCCATCTGAGCTGTATGAGATTTCAACATATCATGGATCTCTTTCATAAAGGTGGCATAGTCATTAACATGTTTACGTTTACGGGTAGTTATATGTTCGTTTTCAGGAACAGCCGGAGAAGGGGTAGCGGTAAGGGTAGAGGTAAGATCATTCATAAGGGTCTGAGTTTGAGAGCCTGTGCTCGATTCAGCTACTGACTCAGAGAGAGTGTGCGGCTTTAAAGGAGATCGTTGAATTGGCATAGTTATATCTTTTTGTAGGACTTAGGCCAACAAATTAACAAAAATAGCTCCTTTTTTGTGAGAAAAAGTATAAACAATCACAAAAAGTGAAAACAATCACAAAAAGTGAAAATCAAAAACCAAGTGCGCAACCTTGGGATCGAACCCGCAACTTGCCACTCGAAAGTCCGAAGGAAGACTTATACTGCTACGATATCTCACGATGTTGTGACGAAAATCGCCGATGTATTCCACTAGTGGGCGTGTCGCTACGATCAAGCTGTGGAGTGGAGTTTGTGACCTTATATGGTAGCGTTTTGGGTCGTCGTGCGTTGTCTTGACTCACCGCCAGCCAACGAATTGGAGCGAAGCAGCTTGGTGACTCACTGGTTGTTTACTTGCGACGACGATGACTTGCTGTATTTGTTCAACTTTACTCAGTTAATTTATTGTGATTATAACAAACACATTTTACTTAGTCGTCACTGATTTTATGACATTGTAGAAGTACTAAATTTGCTTAGATTTGCTTCGGCTTAGTAAGTAATAATTTTATTTGTTACGGAGGAACTTTGTGCACGTCAGCTTCGAGTGCGCGCGGGCGAGGAAATCTGATAATATTAAGCTTTAAAGTGTAATTTTTTGTTAGAGTCAAGTGTCTTAAAAAGGTGGCTGGGACAGACTGGATGCGGAAAGCGGAGGACAGGGTGTTGTGGCGCAGCCTGGAAGAGGCCTATGTCCAGCAGTGGACTGCTATAGGCTGAGTTGATTGAAGTGTCTGCCAGCTAAATGGTTGTTTCTGGATATCTGAAAAAAAAAACATGGCAGTAGTATATATAACGAATTTGAAAGGAAAACTATCACAGCTAAGTAGGCTTTACAAGTTAACGAGTAATAGTCGACCAACTTAAGTTTGCAGTTGGAGAATTGACCGTAACGTATATCGATGTATGGGAGAGCATGTTTTTCAACTACAATGTTAAGTTTATTTTGGGATAAATTCATCCCAACTCCAGAACCCTTCATTGTGCGTGGTCCAACACGCACTTGGCCGGTTTTTAATTAATCAAAATTACAACCACCATCTATCTGCCCAGCCTTTTCCCAACTATGTTGGGGTCGGCTTTCAGCCTAACCGGATGCAGCTGAATACCAGTATTTTACATGGAGCGACTGCCTATCTGACCTCCACAACCCAGTAACTGGGTAATACGATACCCCTTGGTAAGACTGTTTGTCAGACTTTCGGGGTTCTGACGACCAGTAACGGCTGTCAATGAAAATATATATAAAAAAAAAAATATTGAAATATAACTAACATAATTCCAATCTTTCTGAAATACATTCTTCTATTTCACAAGATACAGTTGTCGCTACAATTGTAACTGTCACTGTATTTACAAAGTAAGTAATTGACAAAGACATCGTTGTAGTAAACTGCGAACGACATTGCAAACAGTTCGAAGCTCCCAGATTTTATAGCCCACGTTTTACATCAAAAGTTTATGGAGTTTGGTCAAGTATATAGTGTAGCGTGTTTTGTTATGTAACTGTTACTACTGTTTGAAGTACTAATGATCGTCTTTTGCTATTTTTAGGGTGACGTAACTCAAACAGGGAAAACGGAACAATTATAGGATCACTTCGTTGACCATCTGTATCTTTGTACGAGTATGTCAGTTTTTCTTTCTTTCTCGACTTCTTCTTCTTCATTTTTAGCATGATTTTGTTGATGGCTCAATTACGTTTTGTCAATGCTTGTCGTTGTAGTGAATTTGTAGTACCGTGAGTACTAGCGATCGTTTTTTGTTATTTTTTTGAAATCTCTTTCTTTTTTCGCTTCTTCTTGTTCATTTTTAACAGTTGTATTTTTTTTATGGAACCCAATGACGTTAAAAGTTTTGACAATCCTCGTCGTTTTGTTTTGATTGATTTTTCTTTCTTTCTTGTTTAGCAAGCACTTCATTTTCAGCAAGTTTTGTAGATGGGACTCATTGACGTTAAGTATTATGTAGATCCTCGTCGTTGTGTTGTTGTGTGATCGTCTTTTGTTCTTTTGAGAATTATTGAAATCTTCTGCTTTCTTCGTTGCTTCTTCTTAATTTTCAGCAAATGTTGAATTTTGATGTTTGTCTTCAATAAGGTTTACTGTTATTACAGTCCTTTCACTCTAATCAAAGTTCTTAGTTTTCGGTTTATGTGAGTAACTATAAAAGTGAATCCGGGAAAAAGTTTCTGAGCCTAATGTTTATTTAATTCTTCCCTGTAATCCGTCGTTAACTATTGTTATTAGGATTTCTAACACTGTTATATGTTGAGATAACACCATTAATACTGTGGATCTGAATATGAGTACCTAGGTACGTAGATTTGCGTCTGTTTATGAAAATGAGAGTAAAATAACATGATTACAAAATGGTCTAATGGATACTTACCATTTAAGTATACCTAAACATACCTTTAATGTCTTATTTGCCTCCAAAAATAAAAGGAAGAGATTATTATCCTTAATTTGATCTTTAAAAAATTGAACGGCAGAAAACAGATCATATTTTATTATGTTGTCTCTTCCTTTTAAACCAACACGGTAACGAAGATTTTCTTTGTTCTCATGAAGGAAGATGGCAACAAAAGCTTTAGTACCTATTTGTATTACGTAGGTAATTTCGCCAACATAACGGCGGAGTTACGACCTTATTTTTTAGAGGTTGGCACTTCTTCAAATACAGCTAGGGGTATTTTGCTTATCGTGGCTTTGTAAATCAAAGATGTCTGTCGAAAAACAAGCCACGAGGCTTGAAAAGTTGGAATTTATTTGAGACTAGCTTTTGCCCGCGGCTTCTTCACTTCATCATCATCATTTCAGCCGAAAGACGTCCATTGCAGGGCATAGGCCTCCCTCAAAGGGAATCGGGGGCGGGGGTGCCATAATCGTCACGCTTGGCAGGCGGGTTGGAGATCGCAGTATGGTGTTAAAATGCATAGAGAACGCTGCTGCCCATTCTCTAGTAAGTCTCTTATGGCCGTTTTCACCATCGTTCCTTAAATTTAGGGAGGCACCTAAGGAATTTTAAGTGTTAGTTTCGTTTTCACCATTACATAACGGACACCTATGGTCCTAAGGGATCCCTTAATTATAGGGGCCCGATACTTGGCATCTTAGCGCTAAGTGACGGTTGATTTGTTGTTGAATGAGAGTATTTGAAACGAAATGGAAGATTTTATTGACAGTTTTAAAAGCTATCGAAACTGTGGACTTAGTCACGAATCAAAGTTTATTCAGACGGCCACATATTTATCGCGAAAGACCGGATTTTTTCACGAATTATGACAATGAGGACTTCTTCGAAATATTTAGGTTAGTTAAATGTTATTTTTGTTAGACAAAAATAGAACACTATTCGGAATATACAGATATGCAGGTATGATTTTTTTAACTACCTAATAACTACTTAGGTGCTTAAAAATATTTACTTGTTTATTTCTATTTGTTTTTCAAATTTTGTGTTTTAAATACAGGTAGGTACCTACCTACTTACCTAATACAGTGGTTATTATTAATATTACGATTCGCAATACCAAATTTTTATGTTTTTAATATTTTCAGGAATAAGTCAGCACCTACGATTAATCAGTTGTTCATGAAATCATATTTATTTTGTTTTCTTTGTATTTTGTCCCACTATTTTACATTAATCTAAGTGATTTATCGATGGAATACAAAATCAGTAATTTAATCGATAAAGTACAATTTTCGGACTCCCTGATTTAAAAAAACTGTCACTTACGTAAGTGGCCCTTACGTAGGACCCCTTTAATCTGGTGAAAACCAACTTAGGTAAGGGACTGATTTAAGGAGTCTCTTAGGTTAAGAGACCCTTACTAAGGAGGGGGTTGAGGGAACGATGGTGAGAACGGCCATTAGTCGCCTTTTACGACACCTACGGGAAGAAATAGGATGGTGCTATTCTTTATGTCCGGCACCACACGGCCGACGGCTTCTTCACTTAAGAGTCCATACTACCTCAAATTGCATTGCATGATCCTCTGTTATATCTAAAATACTGCAGCATTAATTTTTAAATAAATATATGGTACGTGGTATGGGCTCCAAACCAAACAATAAACCGCTAGTATTCAAAACAATGCTTCAAATTAGATCATGAAACTTTGCATAATAACTGAACTAAATATAGAGCAGATCAGTCTTTTATTTTTTGAAATTACCATTATTTTCACCGATAAACGAAATTACCTTAGCTATTGGCGCCTTGGAGCCTTCTCCCTGCCACCCTGTCTCGCTTGATTGCATGACCGCAAGCAGTAGTGTGCGAGTGAGATAAAGAGTGAGGTGGCGCTGAGGTATTATGGACTCTAATTATAACCGGAAATAAAATTGAAAATCTCGTAACACACTTACAATGGCAATGCCTTTCATTTTGACATCATTTGGAATCGGCGCAAAATGTCTTATCTTCCATCTATGAGTCGTCATCTCGTTAGTCACCCCCTTTCTAGCCATTTTATCTTTTAAAAAGTCCATACATCGTTTCTTTGGTCTTCCGCTGTTCCTACAGCCAAATTTCCTTCAAACTCCTTCAAATTGTTATTGAAAGTATAAGTATAAGTAGAAGAAGTAGTTAGGTAGTTAGTTTGTGATGTAGTACAATAGAGCTACCATTTACCGGGTAATATGTCTTTCATTGACTTGAATATGCCCTGGCGGCTGAGAGTATGTCATGCTCACTCAGATGTCTCGCTGATGATGACGTGTGTGTTGGATCATTTAGCTCCCTTCAAAATGGTTGAGCTGAATGGTGCTGATCCATGCGTCATGTTCGTGAACGGGCGCTGTCAGTTGGGTCAATTGGAAGTTTTGCATCGTTCTCACATGTATATTTTCAATAAGAATGATTTAACAAATACTTTGTATCAAATATTTAGTAGTTTCTTGCCTGTTCTTCTTCATAGGAACCTACTATTTGGAATGGGCAACTAGCTTCATATTTGTAACTGACCGACTAGTTGACAATTCAAAAGTGCCTGTAAATGTTTTTTAATTGAAATAAATGCTTTGAGTTTTGAGTTTGAATAGTTTATTTTAACCATTCCAGACATTATTACACTTACGGTACATGAAATGGTTTAGTTTACTGTGGGAGACTGGTGCCTGAGCTTGGCTTTAAGGGCCTGTGTTTCAAGTCATCAGGTCTCCACCCTCTAGCAGTTAGTGTGTTACGCAATAAGGATGCAGGTCATCTTGCCCAGGGTTGCGGGTTTGTCCGAAAGGGATACTGTGGCCCTGGCACACAGGTAACTGAAGGAACACGGGTGGGTTTTAGTCAGTAAAAGTCTGACACGCCCAGAGCGGGAGAAGATATTTTATAGAAAAAAAAATGGGTGCAGGTCATGGTCAACCCAAGCCCGTTCAGCAGTTAAGGCATAATTGCTTAGCAAACATCCAGACATTCATAATTTTAGTAGGAAGTAGGACAGAATTTCACCAAATAAATTATAAAGTAGAAAATAGGATATCGAGAATATAAGTGAGTTATCGAAAACCTGTGGTAGGTCCCACAGCGTTATCTTTGTACCACTCGAGTGGAAATATTAAAGTAGGAAAGTATAAATCAGGATTCTGTAGTGTAGGAAGTTAAGCAACATTTTTACGAGCATTACTCCAGTTTATTTGATTTCGTAAGTTTCTCGGATTCTGTAATAAGGATTTTGTTACTAAATGTGTTGGTGACATTGTGTGGTTGAGTGATTGAGTGATTTTGGTTATTACGTGATTGATAAATTGTCTCAGTTGTTTCTAACCGTCTTTGTCCGTAATTGATATAGGTACGTTATTTGATGAAAAAATGGAACCCTTAAAGGATCATCCGTGTGTCTATCTGTATATCCGTCTGTCACAGCGAATTTGCTCGGAATCTATTATACCGATTAAGTTGAAATTTGGGGCCCATATAAATTTCAGTTTTGAATATGGGGGCGTTCCCTTTTGACAGGCAAATAAGAAAAGTTTAAAACATGTGTGATATAATATCTAATGAAATAAGCTTACTATGAGGTCCAATTTTTTTTTTTTATAATTTTAAAATAATCAGTTTTAAAGTTATTAAAAAAAATAGATGAAAATTTACCATTTCCCCCTTATCTCCAAAAATAACGAGCATAAAAAAAATATAGTTCTAAGTTTTATACTCATAGATTACAGGAAAACCTATAAGAAGTCTATGGTATAAAAATAACAAGGTTATATTTCTCAATATTGTGCGAAATAACCTACATTTGCAGTTGGAATGTACGGGAGAACATGTTTTTCAACTACAATGTCAAGTTTGTTCTTGGGATAAATTCATCTCTTCTACGGAACTCTTCATTGTGCATAGTCCGATACGCACTTGGCCAGTTTCATTATTTATATACGAAAAACGCGTTAGTTTGAAATTTTACTTTGTTTGTTCCGGTCTCTTCTCTAAAATGAAGTTTTACAGGTGATAATGAAGTTGAGTTAGTGTCATAATTTCCATTTTTCACGTCATTACAAGTTTGATGGTACAACTAGCTCTATAGATACTTAAAAACACATATGACGTGCCCAGGGCCTGTAGTGTCGACATAGATAGCGATGGCTTTACGACCAAATTCGATAGCAAAGTCCTAGTTGGATCTCTAGACGGTCAAAATTGCTTGATAAGCACGAAAAAATCACAATGTTGTCAAGCATTTTGGACCGTTTAGGAACTCCATTAGGACTCTGCTACTCTTAAAAAATCGATTCGTCATTTTGACAAAAGGTTTTGTTACAACCACATGCCATTAGCAATCGAGCAGTCCACTATTTCAATTTGTCTGTTTACGAAGTAAATTAATGAATCTCATTAGTTTATCTCGTCTGCCACACGCGCGTTGCATAGATTGTTTTATCAATTTTCCGTAGTTGTTCGTGAATAATAACAGACAACAGCTGCTTCTATTTTAATTAAATGATTCTCTTAGTGTCGATGGCAATCTAAATAGACTCAGCCCACAATTCGGCTACATGTTTGGAACCATCTTAAGCATCCATCAGTTCCTGTAACGTGCAGCTGACAGGACACACAGGACATGATACTAAGTGTCGGCCTGCGACTCCCGACGCCCGGGGCGTCTACCGCGGTGACTAGGGGCGTGAGGGCGCGAATTTTGCCTGTCCCTCACGCGTTCTATCTCCTCCTTCGCGAGCATTATTGCTTCGCAGAAGGAGGTGACGGTCTCCCATGCACTCTCGCTCCGAACCATGGCCTGAACCATTTTTGTGCCCTGCTGTTGGCATTAGTCTCATCATATTATTGAGATTTAAATATAAACGGCGAATTGTGGGTGCACTATCATCTATATCTGCCTACCCTTTCGAGAACCACAGGCGTGATTTTACGTAAAACGATCAATGCAAACAGAATCTACTTAACATTAGCAGTCTTCTTTTGTTTAACTACCTACATAATATAATATCATGCCTGTTTTCACGGAAGAGGTTAGACAGTGTAGGTACAACCACATTTGGTTAGTTAATTTAAATCCTATGTTAAAGGGGGCGAGCCTATTGCCATCAATCGGGCACGAAGCAAGACTCCGTGCTGCTACTGAACATTTTCTGATAAAAGAACCCAATAAAAATTTTCCCGACCTGGGAATCGAACCCAGGGGGTCTACTCCGAAGCGTTAAACTGAAGTATCGGCCGAATGTTCGATTTTGCTTAATTACGGTTAACTATGGCTGACTACGGCGAAAGAAAAAAAAAAACGACAGTCAAAGAGATAATCCAAAGTCAAAAATATGACTTTAAGTCGGGTATAGATTTAAAGTCAAAAATATAAACTATGGAAGTTATAAAAAGGCCGAACATTCGGCAGATACTTCGGTTTAACGCTTCAGAGTAGACCCCCAGGACCTCTGCAGGCTTAGCATGACTCAATCTATTTCTCTCTCTACTGTAGAATAGACTTTGCTTGTCTACATTGCTCGGTAGAAAACTGTCAACTGTCTCCACGGAAACTTTATCCACTCTTCCGTTGACGAAACGGTTCTATACGGTTCTCGTTCTAAGCTTGCTGCTCTGCTTAGTAGTAGCGCTTGCGAGCACTAGACCAGGCATTTTAACTAACCACTAATATTTGATTTATAGCACTACTTGATGAAGACATACGTGATGACACGGCGTGCGCTCTTCAGATCGCAGAGAAACATGGTTTCCAGTACTGGCCGAAATGGCATAGGTGCAAGAACGATAACTTTACTACCATTGAGATTTACAAGTGAGTACAGGGGGTCTACTCCGCAGCGATATTCCGAAGTATCGGCCGAAGGTTTGACCGTTTCTTGACTACGACTAACTGAGGCTGACAACGGTGAAAGAAGAAAAAAAAACAACGATCAAAGAGATAAGCCAAAGTCAACGACTTGAAGTCGGGTATCCTTACCCG
The DNA here is from genome assembly GCA_963921375.1 of Tiliacea citrago. Taxonomy (NCBI): domain Eukaryota; kingdom Metazoa; phylum Arthropoda; class Insecta; order Lepidoptera; family Noctuidae; genus Tiliacea; species Tiliacea citrago. Next base: position 12,587,975 of record OY992804.1, read on the forward strand.
ACTTCAAATCAAATTTTTCGTCTCTAGTCTCAAAGTCAAAAAAGGAAAACGATACTTCGGATTATCGCTTAGACCCCCTTATTTAAAACTCCATCACTTTCTCAAGTTCTAAATGTTTTCTAACGATTACATTATGTAGATTGACGATAAGAACTTAAACCCCATAAGAATATTATTAGTTCCTAGTATATTATTTCTATATGTTATTTTTAGCCGGCAGGGTGGCGAGGCCAGTCCCTTCCTTATTTGTTCAGGCCACGATTTAAGGCCCAGTTTATTACCATAAAAGGTTAAGCGTGCCTTTTTCTGAGCTTATGGAAATGTAATCTTAAAATCGGTTTCTACCGATTTAGTTTCAATAATAAATTGTTATGGAAATAATTTATTTGGTGAAATAATTAGTCTTTGAGGGTAGTGGAATTTAATTTTTAAATTGCGTTTGTAGGGAAAAAAACTATCCACTGTATTAAAAACAGGCCAAGTGTTAAACATACTCACTTTTATTTGCTATGATAATAGCATATAGGTACTCATATTATTATAATAAAATAGTCAAGTCAAAACTGTATAAAGAATATTAAAAAAAAACAATTGCAATGAGATGTGGGAACGAGTGATGATGTCGAAAATATAGTTACAACACGTATTCTGTGAAAATTTAAACTGGCTATCTATTGTGTATACGACCCTGACAGACAAACAGAAAAACACATGGCGTAGACTTTTAATATGGTCCCGTTTTTGGTATAATAACATTTGGGTACGTTACCCTGCAAATCAAATCAAACGCGTTAATAATAATTCAAATTCAACCTAAAAAATCTGAATTCCAATCAACTATTATCAAAAAAATCTAAAGGAAAACCTTCTCTTTCAGATGCCCAGACCTGCTAGCTCCAGTACGCAACAGCCAATACCGAAGAAGTCCCCCCAGACTAAGGAGATCGGCAAACAGACGCAGACGCATCTCTAAAGTCTACACGGTCTAGACACATTAATTAAATACAAGTGTTTACAATACCTATGTTTTAAATAAATACGTGTCTCAAAGTTTGTTCAGTTATTTTATTGATAGGTCTTTAGGTCAGAGGTTAAATGCTATCTACACCGTTAGGGTTGTGTTTGTTTATGGAAATGTCATCGTTAGAGTCTGTCAAGCGAGTCGAGTCCACAACCATTTTACTGATTTCTTATAATGGCAATACTATTATCTGTCAAACAGATTGTCACAATTTCTGTTCTAACCTCGAAGCATTCCGGTTTTTGTTGAATTTTTTAATGTTATAATGCCAAAACCTATTAAAAGTAGTGTCAGGAGCCTGCTGTTTACAATGATTAATAAATATAATCATGTAAAGATTGAATCTGATGACGTGTTAACAGAAAAACGACGACTTTTGGATGAAATTGTTTCAACAACAGGTAGGTTTGCTACAAAATGTTGATACTTTTAGCACAATTGTCTAATTTTGTTTATTTTACTATGATGTGATCACGATTTCGGTTTTGGTTTAGATTCAGACGTCGTATACATGACATTGAATCTCAATGGGGCACCTATAAGTGAAAAGTATTATAAGAGATTGTTGTCATCTTTTTTCAGCCACCTTGGATGATGAATTAATAAAAAGCACAATTGATAATTTAGTTAAGAAAGTCATAGCCATAGATGAGAATAAAAAAATGAAATCTGAAACAGACTATTTGACAAAAATTGCTGCTATGACAGGTTAGTACAGATTTATTTGTTTACATTGTTTGCATTTTCTACAAATATTATCATAAAATTTGTGCGTTTGATACTGAACTGACATATTGAACTTTCAGATTTAAGTGTGAAAACACTGCGAAGAATTAAAAAAGAAGGTGCTATTAACCAAGGCGAGTGGAACACACCGGGGAAAAAACGTCCACGACAGCCAACTATAGCCAATCTGGATAATTTTGACTTATCAGCCATACGCAATAAAATTAATGAATTTTACTGTGTGAAAAAGCAAGTTCCAACTCTACGAAGTTTGCTTGCAGATTTAAGAGAGTCAATTGGATTTACTGGATGTCATGAAACATTGAGACAATTATTACTCAAAAATGGATTTGAATTCAAAAAAAATAAAAATGAGAGATCTCTTCTTATTGAAAAGTATGAACTAGCTGCATGGCGATATAGGTATCTCAGAGCTATTGATGAAAAGCGGAAACAAGGAAAATTAATAGTTTATCTTGATGAGACCTATGTCCACCAAAATTATAAAGTTAAAAAATCATGGCAAGGGCCATCAACAAGCGGTGTAATTGACAAAATATCGTCAGGCAAAAGACATATTGTTGTTCATGCTGGATCCGAAAAAGGTTTTGTTCCCAATGTATTATTGGTATTCAGTACTAAATCAAAAATGGCAGATTATCATGATGATATGAACAGAAATAATTTTATGAAATGGTTACGTGAAAAATTAATACCCAATTTAAGTCAGCCCAGTGTCATTGTTATGGACAACGATAGCTACCATGTAACACAAATAAATAAGCCACCATCTATGAATGATTTAAAGGCTGACATTCAGAAATGGCTAACTGAAAATGGAATTCATTATGAAGAATTCTTTACAAAGGCTGAGCTTATGTGCCTTGTGAATGAACATAAAACAACTCCAATGTATGAAGCTGAAGAATTTTTGAAACAACATGGCCATGAGGTTTTGAAACTTCCGCCATATCATTGTGACCTGAACGCAATTGAACTCATATGGAGTTTGGCTAAAAGAAAAATAGCCAGCAAAAACTTAGGGATTCCAGGTAAAGAAATGGAGAACCTTATAAAAGAATGCTTTAATAGTGTCACAGCCAATGATTGGAAAAAATGCACAGATCACACTATTAGTGTCGAAAATAAGTATAAAGTAAGAGATAGGATATCCGAAACCGAGTTGGAACCCTTCATCATTTCTGTGCGTAATGATTCTACTGACAGTGATTTCTCATTTGAAGGCATTGAATTTCTTGATTCTGATTTTAGTTCTGATGAATAAATACGTACATTGAAATGCTTTTTTTTTAATTTATCCCAAGTAATTTTTTTATCAAAATTCAAGTATCAACAAGTTTTCAGCGTGCTATATCAGTGTTGACACCTGAAAGATTTTTGAATTTGCCGCCTTTTTCATGGGACTAGACTCGCTTGACAGACTCTAGTTAGGTTGGTGTTTTCTTAGAAGGTTGAATGGTGTCTCAAACGAAATTTGAGAACCCTTTTTAATGGATGGATGGATGATTTTAATTTATGTGACATGATGTTGGTAGGAACCAAAGTCATTTAATAAAAGGAACTGTGTATATTATAGATATTATATTTATTATTATTTTAATATATTATATTCGTCACGTGACCAGAGGGCTGGGGGTCAACTCCGAAGCGTTAAACCGAAGTATCGGCCGACTCTTCGGCCGTTTTATAACTTCCATAGTTTCCTTTTTTTACTTTGAGTCCTTACCCGACTTCAAGTCACAGTTTTGACTTTGGCTAATCTCTTCGACTGCCTCTTTTTTTTTTCGCCGTAGTCAGCGATAGTTAGCCGTAGTAAAAAAACGACCGAATATTCGGCCGATACTTCGGATTTATGTTCGGAATAGACCCTAGGGGGTCTATTCCGAACATAAATCCGAACGCTTGTTCTTTGGCCAAAGAATTAGCTATGCCATTCAACGTGGTACTGCTGCCAGTCTTCTAGGCATACGTGCCTACCTACCTACCTATTGTAAATAGTTAGTTGCGTGATCTATTATTGTATATAATGATTTTAGTACTTATATTACAGTTGTTTAATATTTGCTGGTAACATAAAAAGATCTTTTAGAATAGAATAGATGATGCGGTAATTATTATTTATCGTGGAGTTTGACATTAATAAAAATAAAAATAAAACATTTATTTTAGGTAAAAAACACCCATTGACAAACATTAACTAAAATAAACAAACCAGAGCCGCACTCGCACATTAAAATCACAAACAACAGTATACAACTGACATAAAATTGGGACCAATACAATTTAAACATTAAAAAATAAATAAAAATATAATTATTTAATGAAAAATTGCCAAAATAAAATATAAATGTAAGAATCTACAAAAATTAAAATGTCAAATATAAAATAGTAAAAGTCAAACTGTAAAAACGTCAAAATGTCAAGACATACATACACATACGCCATACATACATATACGTGTACATTAGTCACGCGTAGAACAAGTGATTTTGTGGCGAGGCCCTAGTAGTTTACATAAATTACGAGAAATCCATGCCTTTTTATTATAAACTAATATTACAGTCTATATTTAATTAGATTAGCTTGTTTCCCGCTGTTTACCAAAATCATTATTCAATATTTAATAAGACCGGCTTCATTACGAATCCCTAGTTCGTTTCATTCGTTCCTATGTGAATGTTATGTTCAATTCTCTTTTAAACCATTTTACACCAATCCCAGCCACGGTAAAATTCAATCAAAAATTCTAAAAAATAAAACAAAATAGCAAGGATTCTGTTGAAATTTACAAAAGAAACTTCCGTTTATCAAGAAGCCTCCTCAACTCTGAAATACGAGGCGTATTCCTAACTTAACTTCAGTCTACAATAAAACCTAGGGTATAGGATAAACGGGCTTACTTCCTAAACTATACGTTTTATTTCACAAAGAAAATATCAAACAATTTGTTCAGTAGTTTGCTTTTTGTTTCCAACTCTCTGAACGCTCAAGCTTCACTTAAATCTGGGTTGTTTATTGAAGGAATGTGCATTGTTATGATACCTTTTAGCTGCACTATCTTGTTACTCAACGCTGGGGAATGTGTGCTTTGGTCCAGCGCTGGACGTTGGTTGAAAGCTAGGCTATGACGCAATCTTGGTGCAATGTCAAAAACTAATCATATTTTGTAAACTAGGGATACATAAGAGATTAATAGTCAATAAACACATTACATAAGAAAGAAAAACTGAGGTATAATGCCAGTTTTATTGATATTGCAATCATGACAGCCTTTACCAATCGTGATAGTACCTAACAGTACTTGTAATAGATATTCGCTCACCACTGTCTATAATATCAGCCGAAGAGAAGACCGATTTGATGATAATTAAACATTATGCTACCTTATATAATATAAGTACGAATCAAGAAAGGATTAAAAACATAATGAAAATGTAACTACGTCCAGGAAGAAGTAAAAAAAAAAATAGGTACACAATATGCTGTGTACGAAAAAAATCATCATATCATAATTTAGAGGCACTTAGCATAATGCTTAGTCAGCCTATATGTTCCCACTGCTGGCACACAGGACACAGGTTGAATCGAATGAGAGGGTCGTAATCCACCACGCAGATTGTAACCACTTGATAGTCTGCAATTTTATTTTATCTTGGATTTTTTTTAATGAATTGATTGATTTCATACATCGCCAAATGCAAACTACGCATTACACCGATGTCACGTAAAATCCTGCATCGCGCAAGCAGAGTTTACCGCGCGACTAGCATAATATACAACATCTTGACATCCATCGTTGGGCCGTAGCTCACCAGACATGACACCCGTTGGGTCGGAAGATCCTCCCTTTTCTATGGAGGATGAGTGAACTTTACACCTATTCCTCATACCTCTATAACAGTAAACGTTGAGTTATTTTCAAATAACTTTATTTCCTACTGCATTTGATGACGCTAACATTTTGATGAAGGACCTAAATCATAAAACCTTGGTTACATTACAATTATCGTTTATCGTTGCAGCACCATCTTAATATGTCCCTTATTTATAGCCACTCAATTCTAGCCTTTACCACCCGAACATAAAGCGTAAAACAGCACACGTTTCAAACTTTAATTTGTTGTTGTATCAAGGGCCTATTGTCTCCCAAGAGGCGAGTAAACGGATTAACTTCCCTTTATTTTACGTCTTTATCTTTAATAGGCTGTTAAAAAGAGAAGAAAGAACAGGGATAACAAAGACGTTCCCCTTTATAATCTCTGTAATTATCTCTATAAAACTTGGATGCAGGAGGTGCGGAACGGAACACACAGATGTGAATGTTACCCGCTCCAGCGCTTTCTCGTGCAATCCAAAGGAAAATTCTACGTTATTCTGGATAACGCTTTTGAAACAGATTATTTAAATAATGCTTATACGTTTATTCTAATTGTGCAGCTGTTAAAACGAACTGGTCGTGTCGCGTTTGTGTTGATGTTCAGTTTGAATTATTATAAACCGATTTGAATGGTGGTATTATTGGAATAGTTAATTTGTTACTAATTTGACTGCTCCGTGTGGTGCCGGACGTAAAGAATAGCACCACCCCATTTCTTCCCGTGGGTGTCGTAAAAGGCGACTAAGGGACTTACTAGAGAATGGGCAGCAGCGTTCTCTATGCATTTTAACACCATACTGCGATCGCAAACCCGAATCCCAAGCGTGGAGATTATGGCAAACACCCCCCTTAGATGGAGGCCTATGTACTGCAGTGGCTTTTGGCTGAAATGATGAATGATGATGATGAATTTAACTGGATAGCTGGCTATTTTAGTAACATATTAAAAGTTTATAATGAGTTCAAAATATTATGAAAGGTTATTAAAGTTTTTTTTAAATTGGTACTTTTTAAAAACATACTTTTAATTCATAAACCATAATAATATGAGTTGTATCGACTAGGGTTAACAATTAGGTAGTATAAAGAGATAATTAAAACCTGCAGGATAGGTTAATACATTTAATTAAATAGGAACAATTAACACGGCTAGGTCGTAGGTAGGGTTGACTGATACTGTTCTGAGCACTATTACACTTGGATAGGTAAGAGCTAGGGTATCATCCTTGGCTGGAGGTGGCAGACGTACCTAGGTGCCTGTCAGGTCAGGCTCAACTAGAGGCCTTCGTAGAACTGCAGTTAGCGTGCGTTGGTAGCAGGCCGTGGACACCAGTAGCGCACAGTCCAGCTACGCGTGCAGCGCGTGGTCTGGGGTAGCTTGTAGATCGTTGGAGCGTGCAGTGTGTACGAGGGGCACACTGAATCCTGAGGGTCAGGGAATAACTTCTGCTAGCTCAGGAAGTGGATGTCGAAATGCCAGTGTTCTTCGAAAATTTGTGTTGTTCCATGATTTTAGTGATGTGCTTAGAACTTACTAATTGTGAAATATTTAGCATCACTCGACTATTTACCGATGAGAAGCCACAATGTCACAGAGTTGTAGGATTCAGACCTAGTATGCTACCTTGTGGAACGCTAAAACTGCAAACAGATACTATTAATGGTAATCTGACAACTTTCAACCAGGACTACATAAATAAATCATAACAATCATTATACCAGCCCACAAACATCCTTTCTTGAGCAAAAAGCCAACCTAGGGCCATCTATGTATATGGAGAATGAGTAAAACCGTATCGAAAGCACTTCCAAAGAATAGTCGTAACTCCTTATATACCTGCGGAAGCCAGATCGTTTTCTAGAGATTCAGCCATAAAGAAACTATTGATTTTCATTCCAGCCAGTATTAACGGATACTAAGCCCCGATTTGAGACCGTAGAAGATTATGTTAAATGATCTGATAATTATTTAGGGATGGTGAGTGTTTGTGATACATTGGCCATGAAAATTAGTCAATTCGTTTTTTTCCAGCTATCTTGTGGTTGGTTTCCAGTGCACCCGGATGTAGCTGAATACTAGTATTTTACATGTAGCGACTGTCTATCTGACCTTTTTAATCCAGTTTGACCATTCGACATAAAATTGAATGTGAAAAAGAAAACAAACGTTGAACATTTACTTAAGGTCTGGAAACCTTAAATTAGCAATTTGTAGGATAATAGTCCATTATGGTTAATCGGCGTTTGTGAGTCCTTACCCACAAACGCAATTTAGATCTTTCTTCAAACAATAAAATCCTCAAAGACCCAATTCATACTAAATAGTTTGTTCTATCTTCAAAAGTACCTTATTCCATGAATTTTCTCAAAGTTGAAAACAACCGATTATTCCACATTTTCTTTGCTTTGAGAACCACGAAAACTAGTGCAAAAAAACAAATTCTTGAATTCCTAAACGTGGTTCTTACAGAAATAAATGGGGTGTTTCAGAATGGAGCAAAAAAAATAAAATTCAACATGTAAAAACAAAGCCTCCTCACAATTTTATTGGGTATTTTGTTCGTGTTTCAATTCCAATAGCTAGCCAATTTCATGGTACATTACATAAACACATGTCGAAAGTACACGATAGGCTCTCAAGCCACCTACACTATGCTGTTGATTTCTCGTTTTGTGTTGTAAGAAAAAAAATATGCGAAACGTGTATTTTTCAAGACGTAACGACACTTAAAATAAAGCAGAAAAGAATATTTATCAGTATTAGATTTCAATAGTTTAAGATATTAAAAAGTATTTGGGACACTTGCGCGAAAATACATTTCCGCGAATGGACTTTTGCACAGAATACACTTGCGCGAAAGATACTTGCGCGAAGGACACTTGCGCGAATCCACTTGCGCGAAAGGACAGTTACGCGAAAATGTTGCGAAAATGAGATTTCTTCATATCTACCCAACCCTTTGAAAGGATACAGGCGTGATGTTATGAAGAAATCTCATTTCCGCAACCTTTTCGCGTTCTTTCGCGCAAGTGGATTCGCGCAAGTGTCCTTCACGCAAGTATCTTTTGCGCAAAAGTCCATTCGTGCAAAATTCCATTCGCGGAAATTCATTTTCACGCAAGCGTCCTGCTACCCACAAAAAAATATTTAAATGAGAATTGAAAAAATCTAGCAAATCTGGTGAATTTGAAAACGGACTACAAGATAATTTAATGAGTTATTACAAAAAAAAAAAAAAAAAACTCCTGGTCGATTCTTGGAAATGAACAGTAGTGCTATTTCTTACGCCTTTACATTTTTTTCTTTCAATAAAAGCAACAGAAATTTACTTATAAAAAAAGTGAATTAAAAATCAAGAAAAAGATTTATTTAAACTAACTATAAACAATCTTATGCTGTCAGAAGAATCTTCTTAACAATAACGACCTATTGCCTCCGACAGCCTGAGATTGTTTATAGTTAGTTTATATAAATCTTGTTTCTATCTTTTTTAGGGTTCCGTACCCAAAGGGTAAAACGGGAACCCTATTACTAAGGCTCCGCCGTCTGTCTGTCTGTCTGTCCGTCTGTCACCAGGCTGTATCTCATGATCCGTGATAGCTAGACAGTTGAAATTTTCACAGATGATGTATTTCTGTTGCCGCTATAGCAACAAATACTAATAACCAGAGTAACATAAATATTTAAGGGGGCTCCCATTCAACAAACGTGATTTTTTTGCTCGTTTTTGCTCGATATTGATAACGGTAACAGGTAGACACTTGAAATATTCATAGAATATTTAGTTATATATTCACTTTAAAATCAATAATTATGTTAGCGACGCGCTCAATAGATTTTAAAAATTGTATTCATCTATATAAATAGTTAATAAGTAGCATCAGTGCATCACTAGTTTAAGTAAAAGGCGGGACACGCTGACATGCTTGTCACATTGTGGACCCCCCGCCAGTCTGCCACCGAACGCGAATCAATGCGCACGCCCATTTTTGTAAATTGTGCGCACGCGGCTATCTTGTTCCCTTTTTTAAAACGCAATAAACGTTATTCAAAGTTCGCCTGTGTCTTTGTTGCGAAAGCACGATAGTTCCTGCAGCACCACCCCTAACAAAGTGGTCCTTCGAGCCGTACAATGATCCACTCTCCAGGCGTAAAAACACGGCGAGCAAAAATGTTGCAGGAGCAACGTGTTTCGCAACAGAATAAAGCTGCAGAAAACGCTCAAGCTGAGCAGCGCGAGCAAGTTGTGTCGCAACGTTTGTTTTCCGAAGTGCCGGGAAGCAGCATAAAGTCGGAACCACTGCCTCACGTCGCGAAAACGCCGGTAAAATCTGTTGCGTCATCAAGCAAATCCACGCGAGAAAGCAAAAAGAAAGTGTTGCAGCTGGAAGCCGCTAAACAAAAAGCTGCTATTCGGATTGAGCTCATAGATCAAAATCTAGAAGCCCAATTGGCAGCACTCAACGATGAGGAAGAACAAATGGAATACAGTTCACTAATTGATGGGAAGGAACTTCCTCGCAACGACCTGGAAGATTGGGTGATCCATCAAAGCAACCACGAAGAACCCCTACTGGAGCAGCAAGCCCCCGAAAAAGGAATTGTAACGGGCGAGCTGCACGCACGAGTATCGTCCCTATGCGCCGAGCACGTGGCCGGCCGGCAGCGCGCCGCAGCGCCTCCGCCACCGCCGCCGCCCGGCGACTCCGTGGCCGTGCTTAACAACGCGGTTCATATGTTGGCAAGTGCTTTGAAGGATATTTCTACTAACTGCACCAACAACGTGCCTCAAGCGAGTTTGCTCAGCCGCATGAGCACACCGAGAGATTTACCAGAATTCTCTGGTGACCAGTTGGATTGGCTTCAATTTAAACAAGCCTACGACGAGTCGACGGCGTTGTGTAAATTCACGCCAAAAGAAAACCTATGGAGGCTTCGAAAATGCCTACGAGGGCAAGCGAAAGATGCAGTCGCCGCATTGTTCATAAGCGCCACGTCGCCTGACAAAGTGATATCGACATTGGAGCTACGGTTTGGTAACCCCGACTGCATTATTTCCAAAATACTGCAAGACATAAAGAAGCTTCAGTCCCTACAACAGGAATATCATAAAGATATCGTCGCGTTTTCTGTGAAAGTGCAGAATGTAGTGGAATCAGTACGAGCAGTCGGACGCGAGGAGTACCTATACGGTGTCAATATCGTCTCGATGATTCTGTCTAAGCTCCCCGCAGTGCTTATCTCCAAATGGTCCGACTACAGCTATAGAATGATCACCGAAGGAAATAAACCAAGGTTGGTGATTTTATCTGATTTTCTGTATGAAGAAGCTGTAAAAATTTCCACCACTGCAAGTATTTTTACTACTTTTCGATGTGACCAGCATCTGAAAGATAAGACAAGCACACGCACACACACACAGACCGCGTTAGTTCAAGACGAAGAACGTAACGCTAATTGTTTGTTTTGCCGCGCAGCGGTACATAATCTCAGCGACTGCAAACAATTTAAGAAAGCACTACGTAAAGTACGGTGGCTATGTGTGAAAAAACACGGCCTGTGCTACAAGTGTTTAATATCCAAACACGATAGAAAAACGTGTTCAGCTCCTGTGTGTGACAAGGACGGCTGTAATGAAGAACATCATCGTCTCCTGCATTTTTCTACGGGTAAACTACGTGAGCGATCCTGCGCAGATAGCAACAATGCGCCGACCACGAGTACTACGACGTCGGCTGACGTGCAACGAGCCGAGCCCACCGCGTCTTCTGAAACGATAACGTACATTAACGCGAGTGACAAATGTGACAATAAAGTGTTACCTATTCGTGTGCACGGCCCTAACGGTATCGTAAATGCCACCGCGCTACTCGATGACGGATCGAGTGTGTCGCTGATAAGCGCGGGCCTCGCCGAGCGCGTGGGGCTGCGCGGCCGTCGCGAGAGGCTGTCAGTGCGCGGAGCGTGGACTAATGACGCGATGGTATGCGAATCTATGGTTGTGAATGTGGACATTGCTGGATATGATGAGAGATTACATAATAATATAAGAATGCGTTGTGTTAAGGAATTAAGTTTGCCTATCCAAAAGTTATCTGTTATAGATTGTAATAAGTATTCTCACCTAAAGAATATTAAAAATAAATTGTGTACCTCAGATTCAAAACCTGATATATTAATTGGTCAAGATAATTATGACTTAATTGTACCTTTGAAAATAAAGTTAGGTAGTGTAAATGAGCCGTCTGCTACGCTTACCTCCCTAGGTTGGTGTGTACATGGTAGGGTGCGCGTGGCGCGGAGTGGCGCCGCCGTCCGGGCCGCCACCAGCGCTCGCTCCACCTGCGCTGAGGCCGCCCTGATCATCTTGGAGAACGAAGAGGTAAGTGACATTTCATCGCATGATAGTCTACTTCAAGACATCTATGATGAGGTTAGACGTTCGTTTGCATTGGATGCAATGGGTGTGTCAGGTAAGCCGCGCCAGAATGTTGACGATTTGCGCGCCATCGATCAGCTGGAGCGATCAGCGGTGCTCGTTGACGGACGCTGGCATGTTAGCTTACCTTGGAAGGACCCAGGTCGCACGATGCCATGCTCGTACCCCAACGCACTAAGAAGGTTGAAAGGTATCGAAAGGAAAATGGGAAAGGATACAGGTTTTGCAAAAAGGTATGAGGAGCGCGTTCGTCATTTGTTAGAAAATGATTACGCGCGGGAACTGGTGGTAAATGACGTCACATCGATTACATGGTACTTACCTCACTTCGGTGTGGACAACCCAAACAAAAGTAAGCTTCGGCTGGTCTTCGACGCTGCAGGTAAGGTAGATGGTTCCTGTTTTAATGACTACTTACTCACGGGACCTGATCTTTTGTCATCACTGCTTGGTATAATGCTGCGCTTCAGGGAAAATAAAGTCGCAGTAACAGGTGACATAAGGGACATGTTTCTGAGGATTAAAATTCACGCCGAGGATCAGCAAGCACTAAGGTTTCTGTGGAGAAGCAACCCTACAGAAAACATCAAAACGTATGTCATGACATCCTTAATTTTTGGCGCTAATTGTTCACCATTTGTAGCTCAATTCATCAAAAACAAAAACGCACGCCGCTATGAGACATCTTTGCCGACCGCAGTCGATGCTATTTACCATTCACATTACATGGATGACTACATAGATAGTTTGCCGGACGAAAATACGGTTATTGATATGGTGAGTAATATCAGTGACATTCACAGGGCCGGTGGGTTTGACATTCGAAACTGGACGAGCAACAGCGTCGCGGTTTTAAACAGCATACCAAAGGAGACCTTAGGTTCTGCTGCAGTAAAGTTCAAAGTCGGTCAGCAATATGGAGGTGAGCGAACACTGGGACTTATTTGGTTTCCTGGAGATGATATGCTTGGGTTTGACGTTTCACTAAAGCGCATCCCAAAAGATATCACTCAGGGCAACGAACGACCCACAAAAAGGATTATGCTAAGGGTCATTATGTCTATTTTCGATGTCTTGGGATTTCTCGCCCCCTTCACTATTCAGGGTAAAATCCTGCTTCAGGATACCTGGCGCCTGAATATTGGATGGGACGATAATGTTCCTGATGACGTTTACGAAAGGTGGGTGAAATGGATTGACCTAATTAACGTTATCAGAACACTTCGCATTCCAAGGTGCCACGCGATGTCTGCATGCACTACGACGTTAACGAGCGCGAGCGAGATGGAAGGCCCCACTGGCGTGCCGCCACAAGCGCGGCTCGCATCTCACAGCGCTACGCAGCCTAGTGCTACGGGCTACGAAAGCGTAGCGGCCGATAGCAATGCTACGAGTTCGGCTACAAGCGAGTCTGTTTATAATAACTTACATCTTCACGTATTTAGTGACGCATCCACTAAAGCGCTATGTACGGTAGCATATTGGCGGTGGGAAGCGCAAGGTAAAATACGTGTTTCTTTTATTGCGAGTAAATGCAGAGTGGTACCTGTGAAACCTATGACAGTACCTAGGTACGAGCTTCAAGCGGCATTGTTAGCGGCAAGGCTAGCTAACACTATTGGTAAGGAACATAGATTATCTCCAGTACGTCGATTCTTTTGGTGCGACTCCACTACGGTTCTCCATTGGATTCGTAACAATACACGTACCTATAAAGCGTTCGAAGCGAACCGTCTTGGGGAGATCGACGAATTGACTCGTATTGACGAATGGCGATACGTTCCTACGAAGCTTAATGTAGCTGACTTAGCGACATGGGAAACTTTCAATCCTACTTTGTATTCTGAATGGCTAGCCGGTCCGACTTTCCTGCGCTTCGATGACGCGTCATGGCCTAGGGATGTCATCCAACCAGAAATGAAAGCAACATGCGAGGAGGTATGCTGAGTGTTCCTGAACTGTTGTTCAGGAACACTCAGCTTATTCACCGGTTCCAGATCCGGTTCGATTTTCTTCTTGGCTGCGCCTTCTACGGGCGTCAGCCGCTGTTTTCAAATTTGTTGAAAGGTTAAAAGGTCTTCCTGGCGACGGCTATAGTGTGCAGATGATGGAACGTGCAGAGCGGCAGCTATTAAAACACGCACAAGGGGAGTCGTTTGCTGAGGATTTAGCTGCGATTAGCAATGGTAACGCGTTATCTAAAAATAGTCGGCTACTTACCCTCTCACCGTATTTAGACGAGTATGGCTTGCTTCGCGTGGGTGGTCGGATCGATGCTGCTGTAGATGTCGCCATGGAGGTAAAGAGGCCTGTAATATTGGACGGCCGGCACCTTGTGGCTCGGCTGATTGTTCGTCACTACCACGTGAAGGCGGCTCATGGAAATCAGGAAACAGTAGTCAACCTGCTGAGGGAAAAATATTGGTTAGTGAGACTTAGACCTACCGTGAAGACTGTAGTGTCGCAATGCATGCTGTGCCGCATCAAGAAGTGCAGGCCGCTAGTTCCTCGCATGGGTGACTTACCTCAGTCTCGTGTGGCACATCATCAGCGACCCTTCTCTCACTGTGGGCTGGATTTGTTTGGGCCGATGGAGGTAACGGTCGGCAGACGCAGAGAAAAAAGGTACGGTGTTCTTTTTACCTGCTTAACGTTGCGTGCTATTCACCTTGAGACTGTTACTTCTCTCACGACGGACTCGATGATCATGGCACTGCGTCGGATGGCAGCGAGGCGTGGTTGGCCACGTCACTTGTACTCTGACAATGGCACAAATCTAAAAGGTGCTGAAAAGGAACTCCAACGGTCAATGCAGGACCTGGATCAAGAAGTGCTCAAAGACGTGGGTGTTAACAATGGGATGGACTGGACCTTCATCCCTCCAGCCAGTCCCCATTGGGGTGGGGCATGGGAGCGACTGATTCGCAGCGTCAAGTCGTCGCTTAAAGTTATTTTGCTCGAACGGGCACCAAGGGATGAAGTGTTGAGCACGCTTCTAGCAGAAATCGAAAATATAGTGAACAGTCGTCCCTTGATGCACGTTTCTGTAGACCCGGAGGGCGTAGAATCCCTCACACCCAACCACCTTTTGCTGGGTATGTCGACGAACTCACCTGTAGTCGGAGCGTTTGACAGTTCTGACCTGTACTTACGCAAGCATTGGCGTACAAGTCAACGATTGGCTGACATGTTCTGGCACAGGTGGGTAAAGGAAATTTTACCTGACCTTCTGCCTAGGCGAAAGTGGAAAGCAGAGCAGCCACCGCTACGAGTGGGTGACCTCGTATTGGTTGTGGACCCGAACTCTCCCCGCAATTCGTGGCCAAAGGGACTAATCACTGAGGTGTTCCCAGGTAAGAACGGTCGTATCAGACTCGTGGAAGTGAAGGTGGGCTCCCGTACCTGGCGCCGCTCCGCGGCACGCGTCGCTCCTATCACTCTGGTGAATGAGTGCTGTGTCAGCACTAGGGTGGGGAATGATCTATATAAATAGTTAATAAGTAGCATCAGTGCATCACTAGTTTAAGTAAAAGGCGGGACACGCTGACATGCTTGTCACATTGTGGACCCCCCGCCAGTCTGCCACCGAACGCGAATCAATGCGCACGCCCATTTTTGTAAATTGTGCGCACGCGGCTATCTTGTTCCCTTTTTTAAAACGCAATACACGTTATTCAAAGTTCGCCTGTGTCTTTGTTGCGAAAGCACGATAGTTCCTGCAGCACCACCCCTAACAAATTAAATTAAAATAAAACAAATATTTAAGGGGGGCTCCCATACAACAAACGTGATTTTTTTGCCGTTTTTATAGATAATGGTACGGAACCCTTCGTGCGCGAGTCTGACTCGCACTTGGCCGGTTTTTTTAAGTTCACTTTTTACGCAGTCGGGTTTTTGATTTTTAATTACCTTTTTTTATTTTACACTTTTTAGTTAGGATTATAAGACGGTAGATCAGGTTATTTACTCACTTATAATCAGGTGATAACGGCCTATTACTCAATCACTCCAAAAGTTTGGGATAGTTTTTTATCATTTCTCATTTAAATTACATTTAAACATATAACTTGTGTATATTTTTGTAATCACATTTTAAAACCCTTCATTTTGATACTCCACTCGATAGGCTAGGGAGATTTTTTTTTGAAAACAAGCAAAGGTGTTTTAAAAAAAAAAAAAAAATGGTGGATTTGTGGCGCCAAAAATGGTGCCATAAATCTGCCATTTTGATTTTTAATAATTTTAATATACCCTATGACACTCGCGCAATAAACACGAATCTAACGACATATCATTCATCAAAATTGGGTCAGCCGTTCAGTAGTTACAAGGGAACATACGGACGGACATACATACATAGATACTTACATACATACATACAGGTCAAACACATAGCCCTCCTTTTTTAGCTTCGCCGCAGTCGGGTAAAAAATCAAATTTCCAATGTACACAGTACCAAAAACACGCATACAATTCTCCTAACAAAATTATGCATCGAAACTCCGACATAGAAAAAAATAGAGCGAACTTCATTGGGAAAACAAAAAGAAAATTCAGTTTTCAAAGTTTCCTAGTCGCCGGGACACATCTGCGACCAAACGCCGCTTCCACCGTACTATGTCTTTGAGAATGGTGACCGGATTATTTTAAAGCTTATTTTAATGGTAGCTATTCGGAGAACTTATGTCCGGAAATGCGACAGTGTGCACTAGGTGTTATTCTAACAGATAATAATATAATAAGTTTGTGTTTGCTCTATTATTTTAATTGTATTTAAAATAATGAATGGTATATTTTCTTTGTTCATTGAGGAAGTATCTTCATTTTACTTTGATGCTTTACATTCTAAAATGCTTGAACTACCTACCATTATACACCGTGGCCTTTATTCGTCTTACAACGGCAGCCCACTTCATGTATCTAACTAAACATCTGACTACTAAACATTCATGAAAGTAAAAAAAAATATTTATTAACATTTGTTTTTTTTTACTATTATTAGTAACGATGCATGATGTAGTTTGAAACACCCTAATATGTGCGCGTTGCGAGAATTTTGAACGCCCTTGGAACGCAAGGCTCGCACCGCGCTCGTAACAGTGTGTTTCAAACTACGTCATGCGTCATAATGAATATTTTTTTTTTTATTATTCAAACGTTAATAAAAAAAAATACTTTCATTAATGATTAGTAGTCATTGGATACATGAAGTGGGCTGCCATTGTAAGACGATAAAAATGCCACGGTGTATTATGCGCTACAATATCGATCCTACTACCCTTGCCTTCCCCGTTTGATATTAAAAGGTAAATTCTTCAAACACTGCTGCTGGCGGACAAAGGCTTCACCCAAGTTGCCTCACATAACCTTTGAGTTCCCGCCGTCAAAACAAGATTTCTTAATATTAAAGAGATGATACTGCGAGTTTTATGCTTTATTTGCTTGAGGAGTTTGTCATAACTTAAAGGGACGACGTTTTTGTGAACTGCAATTAACATTCGCCTGACTTATACTCTATACTACTGACAGATGAATGATAATAATAAAACATGATGGACAGATGAATGAGGTACAAAAATAAACAGTAATAGAGAACCACTCATGCGCTAATGATATCGGTTTATTTCAAGAAATATAAAAATACTTACATCAAAAGCTGCCTACATATTAAAACTAAAACGGACCTTTTCAAGCAAATAAATTATGAATCGAGGATGTTTTATTTTCCGTATTTTGATAAAAACCGCATAAATTTGCGATACGGCACGTGTGACGGAGACGGCGGTTACCGTTTATTTATTTTCTCAGTTTATTTAACCTGTTTACCCTTTTCTCTGGCTGGTTCAAATGAGGCAAGTTACTATTTCTTAAAACTGAACTTTTAAGGAAAAAGCGACAGGTTAACCTGCGAAGTTCAAACATATTATCAATACAACTCTAAGTTACAGTTTTATTGGCCTCAAATGTCATGCTTTCACGAAATACTCATTCAATAGGGTATTTTGAACTTTGGGAGTTCTATTAATGATTCGAATGATTATAATTCTGTAAACATACTTATTTGTTACGGTCGCGAATATGATTGAACCTCCAAATTGCAAAAAATGTAACAACAATTATATAATCATTTGGAAATTAACGTGCATTCAAATAAAGTTCAGTTCATGTTAACTCATAATTATCTTCATTATAAATTTTATGTTCAGCTAATATTAACCCTTAAACATTTAATTTGTCCCTTATTTGAATAAATGACTTCATTTATTTTATTACAAAAAGATTTCTCAATGATAAGTGAAAGGTAACGCTAATGAAAAGTGAATACAATAGGAGGGCCTACTCTTAATAGTCTGTATACAGGCTGTTTTAAAATTAGTAAAATTCTTTCGAGCCTAGTAATCTATCTGATAGAGTAAACCTACATACGATACTACTAGATTTGACAAAAAATATTGCCCGTAAAGCCTCGTTTTTAAAACTATCTACTTTTCTTCTTTTGTAAATTTGATCATTGTTTCCTAAAGAGGACAAAGCGGCAAAGATTAAAAATAGGGTTCCGTTTGGCACCCTTCGGGTGCGGGACCCTAAACAGGAGTTAAGAAAAAAATCGTAGCATAATCGTCACCTGTAATTTATAAAAAATACAACAATGTTCTAACACCAACCTGTATAGTATAAACAAAATGGCTGACCGCATGATGATGGATTTAGTTGAAGCTGGCAGAAATAACATTAAGGTTTGGTAAGTCCATTAGCTTTAATATACTGAGGCTAAAATATAATGCAATCGAATTAATTTTAATGGGGTAACAATGCTCTTTCTTAGTAATTGAACTAAAATGAAAAGAGATGGTGATTAAGTTTAGTGAAGGCGAAATAGTGTATCATTTTAGTAAGAAAATACCCCGTCTTTGCTGTCGCGCAGTTGGGTAATAAAAAGTAAAATCAAAAACTAAAACCCAACTACTGAAAAATCACGCTCTAAAAAGTACGAAACAAGAAAATATTCTCATCTGAAATTGTTATGTACAAACTTTTCAATAATTGTCGTCTATTCATTAAAAAACTTACATATAAATGTTTGAATGTATTTAATACGTCATGTGGAGGTCAGATAGGCAGTCGCTCCATGAAAATACTGGTATGCAGCTGCATTCGGTTAGACTGCAGGCCGACTCCAACATAGTTGGGAAAAGGCTAGGCAGACTGATTGACTTGATATTTTTTTAAAGATACTAGAAATATGTTCTTAAAAGTCCCAAATATCATTAAAAATACCTGCATTTACAGAAACTATTTTAAACATGAGCTTTACCCAAAAATCGACGTAATGTTTAGTGTCCTAAGGTAACATTTACATACAACGGTGCTACATACAGATGTCACAGAAGTTCACAGCCTGCCAATTGCCGGGGTGATAATTGAGTAACGTATCAGGCACGACCTCACTGGCGCCCGGCGGCCTAACTTGCCTACAGTGTATACACGATCCAGTTTGCTTAAGTACTGCAAAGACTACATAGTCTTTGTGGTGGTTGTACGTTGTAGAAAATAGTTTCATAGAATGTAGTTTCACATAAAATTTTTCTCATATTATCATTTCATAGAATAAAGCAGAATACTTTGAAGAAATTTAAATCAATGATTTTTGATACAAATAAAATTTATGTTTTAATATTCATATCATAGAATAACAAATAAAATATTCTCTATCCTCATATTGCTGCAGCTTGTTTCTGACGGGGTCACAGTTCTAACCTTTTTTTTTTTTTTACGCCGAGAAATGGGGACGAGTCGGGGTATGTGGGATTCCTGTCACTACAGTATACCCACTAAAACTCAGCAGTGTTCCCACATCACCGTGATGGGAGGGCCATGGGATAACGGCTCAGCCTTTTCTTCCACAACCCTCCCGGCGCATGCCCGCCTAGCTGGCGGGCCCCTCATGCCCCCCCGTTACTGGGGAGCTACTGACGTCTTTTTCGACCCCTCCTCCGCCTTCGGAGCGGTGCCGTGGCAGGATCGTCCTCCCGCGTGCGCTCTACCGCCTCCTTCTGGGACATGACGTGTTCGCAGAAGGAGGCAACTGCCGCCCAGGACCCCTCATCCCTCAGCATGGCGTTAACAAAGCCGGGGAGTGAGAGGTCCGGTCCGATTACCGCGTTCAGACTGTGGCGCGGCTCGGACCACGATGGGCACACCTCGAGGGTGTGCAGCGCCGTATCCTCCGCCGCGCCATGGTGGTGGCACGACGGTGTCTCCTCCCGTCTGACTCGATGCAGGTACGATCCGAAACAACCGTGTCCGGACAGCACCTGCACCAGACGGAACGAGAGAAATCCGTGCGGCCGCTCGAGCCAGTCTCGCAGGACTGGCGCAATCGCGTCGAGGGTTCGGCGGCCGAAGGCTGCAGTGGCGAGATCCCCCGTCCAATGGACGACGATGGCGTCTTTTGCCTCCCGCCGGACTGCAGCCCGCTCTTCCGGGGCTGGGCGTTCTCCTCTCGCCCTCCGCCCCGCCGTCCATTCATACACTCTGGCGAGCACCCACGCCTCGAGTTCCCAAGGAGAGAGTCCTCCCAGATGGGAGCTCCGTAGAGGGCCATACTCCTCAAGATAGAGAGAGAGTAGAGTTGCCGGCATCGCGCGCTGGGCCCCCCCACGTTGGGAAGCAGCCACGACAGGGCGCCCGCGGCCTTCCGCAGGCGCGACAGCCCGCTAAAATGCAGACCGAAGCGCCACCTGCTGTCGAGTACAAGGCCCAGATATTTCATCTGGGCCTTCACCTCAGTTCTGGCGCCCTCCACAAATATGTGGGCGTCAGGTGGGGGGCGCTGCCGAGGGCCGTGGAAGTACACGGCCTCGGTCTTGTGCAGCGCCACCGTTAAGCCTAGACGGTGGATCCTCCCTGCAACCAAGGATCCGCCCGCCGATGCCAAATTGGCCGCCTCCCTGAAACTCCCCCCCCGGGCGGTGAGGAGAGTGTCGTCCGCATAGCAGACAACACTCGTACCTCGGAGGAGAGTTCCCCGCAAGAGCCTATCGTAGCCGACTTTCCAAAGGAGAGGTCAGTTCTAACCTAACCTAACCTACTATTCTGGTAGCAGCTCGTTCCTGATGGCGATTCGTTTTCTGGTAGGGTTGCAGTTCTAACCTAACCTAACCTGCTTTTCTGGTAGCAGCTCGTTTCTGATGGCGATTCGTTTTCTGGTGGGGTCGCAGTTCTAACCTAACCTAACCTACTATTCTGGTAGCAGCTTGTTTCCGATGGCGATTCGTTTTCTGGTGGGGTCGCAGTCTGACGGGGTCGTAGTTCTAACCTAACCTACTTTTCTGGTAGAGATAATTCATTGAATTGTGTTTCTGTGAAATATGTTTCATTCAACTAAATAGGACCAAATATTATATGAAACATTTTCTACGAAACAAAATTCTATGAAATTTCTGTCTGCGAAACAAGGGAACACCCTTTGGGGTATTTGTAAATGATTATTTTTGAAAATAATCGTTTATCATAAAATGGACAAGATTGTCAAACTTTTATTATTTTTGGCAACTTTGTATGTGTGTATTTAATGTAATTTTTATCTAATGGGCGTTTTGTTTGTGAACAATAAACAATTTATCTTTCACATTTTTATTTTCTATCAAATGGATCCACTACTTTAATGAGCTCTCACAAAAAAACTTTATTACCAATATTTATTTAATTTTTACAGCGACACAGCTCAAACGAAATATAAAGTGTATTTCATTTGAGCGTACAACAATATATTATTATAAGTCAAAATAATGATCAGTAATTTTTCCTTTCAAGTTTTTACACGTTGCGAGTATTAGCTCGGAGAACATGACGGCACGTTTATAAACCTTCGATTTAATATGGAGGACGTCTAGAGGTGAGGTATTGAGAGTACGATTAAATAAAGGTAAGTTCAGCAGCATATGCTGTCAGAAAAACCGTCAATTTACTGATTTAGATAACGCGAGGCTAGTCTACTTTAGTTACTTTCATAGTAGGTATCATGTCTTACGGTATTTTACTTTGGAGACGAGCTGCGGACATCGAGTCTATTTTTATTCTGCAGAAAAGAGCCATCAGAGCCATATATAATCTCCGCAGGTGCGTTTCTCTAAGGCAACTCTTCAAGGATATTAACATAATGACGGTGCCTTGTCAATATATCTATGAAAACATCATGTACGTAAGAAAAATTTAACATCTTTTTAGTAAAAGAGGCAAAAGCATAATTATAGTACTCGAAAAAGGGACATATTAGCTCAACCAGGTTTCAGACTAGCTAAAGTAGACTCATCTTTCATGGGGTACTGTTTAAAATGTTATAATAAAATTTCTCCCCACATACTTCAACTGAATGAGACGAAATTCAAATCTTGTATAAAACGCACACTATTTGAGCAGGCATATTATAAGTTAGGGGTTTACATCGCTGATAGAAATGCTTGGCTCAATGCTGGTTCTGCTTCACAACCACAACTAAATGATTAACATTTGAAAATACTGTTAGAGCTGCTGAAGATTGTAATACTATCTTTTCATTGTATAAACTCAATCTCTTTTGTATTATACTAGCTTCTGCCCGCGACTTCGTTAGCGTGAAAGTTGTACTCAAGAATAGATGTGAAAGAGATGATGATCAGATGTCAATGAAAAACATATTACTTGGTAGATGGTAGCTCTCTTATACAACAGAGCTACCATTAACCGGGTAATAGGTCTTTCATTGACTTGTATGTGACCTGGCGGGTGAGAGTATTTGTCATGCTCACTCAGATGTCTCGCTGATGGTGGCGCGTATATTGGATCATTTAGCCCCCTTCAAAATGGTTGAGCTGATTGGTGCTGATCCATGCGTCATGTTCGTGAACGGGCGCTGTCAGTTGGGAATGGTAATCTCTTAGCTGCCACGCCTTATTTTGAATAAATTCTTACTCTTAATTTTGAATTGTTTTTTTTAACCTTTTTATCACGGACGCTTTTGACGTTGTGCATCGTTTTCGCAATGATGTAACCAATACTTTGTATCAATATTTTAATTTAAAAGAGTGTCCGTGGAGTTTCTTGCCCGTTCTTCTCCATAGGAACCTACTACTTTTTGGAATGGGCAACAACTAGCTTCATATTTCTAACTGACGGACTCCTTGACAATATTCAAAAGTGCCTGTAAATGGTTTTATTGAAATAAATGCTTTGAGTTTTAGTTTGAGTTTTGAGTACAGTATTATGAGAATGTTACACCTGTAATAATTTTAATAAGGGCTAGGTCACATGATGTGTGCCAGTGTGAGACACGTGTATGATGATAATGTGTTGATAATGATAATGTGTTCGATATACAAGGTCAAATTAAATTAGCTAGCGAAACTCTGCACACGTGATGGATCATAACACGATATAATAAAAAAATAAAATATTTAATTATTTTTTTGGGTTCAACGACATCTAGTAGTGTTATTACTTGAAGTAGGTATGAGTTGAGGAAATCTGTTTTCTTTTGTTTTATCGTGTTTAGGTATCGGTACCAATCACTTCATACGGATTTTTAAACTGTTATTTCAAGTGTCGATAACCCCTCAATTTTTTTTTGTTTTTGTTTTATTGTGTTTAGTTATCGATCTCATAAAGTCTGCGGAGTTTCACTAGTTTATTTAATCCGACCTGTGGTGATGAACAGTCATTTAAAATAAATATTGTTGCTCAAAGCCTGATTTATAAAAAAAAAAAAAACATCAAAAGCCTGATTTAAAAGGTATGGTGGCATACAATAAGTTGAGCAAACATAAAAAAATAGTATAGCGGTGTTTAGAAGATGTAAATGACAGCGGGCCCTATCACTGCCAGGGTTGCGAGTTTCTCCGAAAGGGATATCGTGGCCCTGGCACACAGGCAACAGAAGGAACACGGGTGGGTTTTAGTCAGTAAAAGTCTGACACGCCCTCGTCTGACAGTTACTTGATAATTTCCCACCCAAAAAAAATAGAAAAAGAAGCGGGCCCTATCAGAATACCGTGACCTGCGATACTAATTTGAAAGTGCCGCAGCATCATGCTGAGATATCATCATCTTTTTGGCCTCGTACAGGACTTTCTGTTTTTATTTTCAATTTTACATTTTTTTTTTTGGTTTTGTTCTTTATGCTTCTATGAGTGTGTTTTATTTTAATTTGTGATCTGTGCGAGTCCCAATAAATGCTTTTTCTTTCTTTAAATCATTTGTTGCTTCAATTGTTATGTATCGGCCCTTTCAAAGTATCGTTCACTCACAACCTCGGTACGATCGACTCTCGTCCGTGATGTGTTACAGTTCAATTTTGTTTTCCTTTTTTGACAGGTAGGCCAACACTTAAAATAATCGTCATGAAACTGCGGCCACTGTCTGAGTGTCAACTTCATCAATGAAACCGAACGCGATCAATAATACTAAAATCGTTTATTTATAAAAGGGTCACAAGTGCATTAAAATTTAAAATAGAGCACAGTTGCTTATTTGCCTGAACTAGGTTGAACCTGTGTTTCAGGCTAGAAAGTGCATAAATGCTTAACTACACTGCACGCTGCTTGTTTTTGCTTATTGATTTTTTTGCTTTGTTTTGTTTGTTTGCTTATTGTAATAAATTAACAATGAGTATGTATAAAGTAAAAATTAAAACTTAGGTAACTAAAAGTAAAATAGCATGTTAGCGGTTATATTTGCAGGCAACAAGTAGATCTTCTGACTGTGCATAATTTATGGTTAGTAAATATTTAAGTAAATTTTTTTTACAGGTAAATATTTTTTTTATTTATAGATACTAAGTTTTCTATTTAATCTATTGTACAGAAATGGGCCTAAGAAGGTAAAAAATCTTTCTACAAAGACACGTTTTGAGGTTGGATTAGATATGCGTACTAGGTATATCATTCCGTCTCTTGTTAGTGTTGTCAGCATTGTAGGTAAGCATAGTGTGCTGTTTTAATACTAAGTGCATAAAGAAAAGCTGGCGAACCGTCAATACGTTGCAGGATTTGTATAGTAGATCTGTGGGAAAGAAGAAGGGATGGAAGTTTGCCACCTTTATATACATCTAAACTGCGTTCAAGTGCTGTCAGTGTCAATATTCCTCAACAATGATTACACTGACAGCTCTTTGAAGGCAGTTTAGATTTGTTGATGGCGTTCAGTTTCTTTGGTGACGCCCTTAAAAACGATGCTAACTGTCAGTGGACAATTCATAATCACTTAAGCTTAGCACCAAGTCAGTAACCTGTAAAACCTAAACATAACATCACGCCTGTATTTCCCGAAGGGTTAGGCAGGGGTGTACCTATACATCCATATTTCGTTATGTTTAGGTAAGGTCTATGTAATAGGGGGCGAACCTATTGCCATCAATCGGGCACAAATCCAGTCTATGGGCTGCTCCTGAAAAATTCCAGACGGAAAACCCCAATCAGCAGTAGCGTTTGCATTCACTGGACCAAAGAGATAGTACAACCACTTAGTGATAAATCTTCTAATACTTCAAAATAAGTCGTTACATTCAACACTCTTATTACTAAACTGTAATTGGTTTCCAAAAAAAAAAACAATATAAAACAACTGCCCGCTTTTGAGGATTCATCTATAAATGCCTTGCCACCCGCGGCAAAATTAATTAAAAGGGAAAATAAATACGGAAAACAAAAAAACGGGGAATGAAAACAGTTCTCACTTCCTTAACATTTTGTTTCGGTCAGGGTCAGGGTCAAAGCTTGGCCATAGACATTTAGACGATGTGTTTATTTTGCCGAATGATATTTTTCTCAAATAGGTGACTTTGCTGATTTTCTTCGGGAGTGGAGGTGACTAAAAGGTTACGTTAAGAATGACAAATTGAGTGACTGACTATCTAGTCTGGGCTACACACGTATATCGCTACAAGGTTATTTTGGCACGTAGTCAAAATTGGAGCGAGGCCATCTTGTTTTTTTTAAAATACATTTCAAGTGACATTTGACTGCAGGACTGCGCTTATGGTTTCCAACAGCGCCAAAGGATCCTGGTAGCAATGTATCATGACCACTTCTATCTCTACTCTACGTAGAATTGACATCCCTTTTTTTTTGTTTTTTTTTTTTTTGTTTTGTATTAATAAGAACTAAAGTTCCTAATAATTTATTACAATCTAGCCTAATAGACTAATAAGCAATTTAACTCTAACTTATTATTTTACGTGATAGAATACGTTATAACTAAGAATAGTGTCAATTTGCACTGTTACACAAGTCCGTAGCACTTTCTTAGAGTCTGATAATTAATAAAAAACACTTTGTTCATGTGTTACATGCATAGCACAGCATTGTTACTATTATTCATTCACTACTTATACACTACACTAACTCAAATGTTTTAGATCTCTTTAGCCTACGCACTATGTCCGTGTTGTCTAGCAGCTGAATTGCCTCGACATTCACATGTGGGTGAAGTCTGTGTTCGTGGGCTTCAGCAACTTTTTGGGTGATGGTGGTGACGAGTTCCATTTTAAGGTCTCGGTGGAGGTCGTCATTTCTAATGTACCATGGTGCATTTACAGCGTCCCTGAGTACTTTATTTTGGAATTGTTGGATTATTTTAACGTTGCTTCGTTTAGTACAGCCCCAAAGTTGGATGCCATACGTCCAAATTGGCATAAGAATAATATAATAAATAATAATAATTGTATAATATAATTTTATTATGTATTGATAGGCAGGATTTTCTTCCGAGTAACCAATACATACTTTTATAACGTATGTCAAGTTCCCGTCTTTTCTTTTTAACGTTAGATTTCCAACGCAGTTTGGCGTCAAGAGTTATGCCAAGGTATTTGGCTGTATTAGCATAAGGCACTTGCATGCCGTTTATATCGATTGGGTAGTAATCGCAGTGTTTGTAAGTGAAGTCAATGTGAACTGATTTTGACTCATTCAGTTTGATCTTCCACTTTTGTGTCCAGTTATAAACTTTTTTCACAGCTAATTTAACTTTTTCTACTGCTTCTTTGTGGCTTGATCCGGTAGCCATAATAACAGTATCATCTGCAAAAGTCGCAATCGTGTTGTTTTCCAGCTTTGGGATATCATATGTGTATAGCAAGTACATGATTGGGCCTAACACACTTCCTTGTGGTATCCCTGCTTTTATAGTTTTTAGATCGGAATATGCATCCTCTTGCCTTACTCTAAACATTCTGTTACTTATATATGATTCTAATATGTCTGCAAATTCTGGAGGTAACATGCGTCTGAGTTTGAATATCAAACCCTCATGCCAAACTTTATCACAAGCTTGCGCGACATCTAGGAATACGGTGGCGCGGACTTCCTTGTTTTCGAGTGTTCTTTCAATAATGTTAGTTATTCTGTGTACCTGGTCTATTGTAGAGTGTTTTTCCCTGAAGCCAAATTGATGGTTAGGTATTAGCTCTTTTTCTTCTATTATTGGTTTTAATCGTTTTAACAACAGTTTTTCAAATAGTTTCGATAATACGGGCAACAGGAAAATGGGTCTATATGATGATGCTTCATGGGGTGGTTCCCCAGACTTCGCAATCATATTGACTTCAGCAACCTTCCATGGCTCAGGTACATGTTTTAGCATAAATGCAGCATTGATAAGTCTGGTCAGCTTTACTATGGCTTTGCGTGGTAGTCGTTTTAGAATATCTCCTGTTATGAGGTCGTAACCCGGGGATTTCTTCGAGCTAATGTTGTTTTGAATTTCTCTCAGAACTTCTTTAGGAGTCACAAGCCGAATTCTTTGACTATGTAATAACTTTTCACTCTCAAGTATTTCTATGGAGCTCTCATTGGGTTGAAAAGTGTTTTCTAAGTATTGGGCAAACTTAAACGCTTTTTGTTCATTACTTATGGTCCATTTTCCGTCGCTGTTTCTGATAGGTGGTATTTGCATAATCGGCCTTTTTAGTTGTCTTGTCGCTTTCCAAAGAGAGAAATCCGTTGATTGGTCGTTGGTTAGCTGCACAAGTTTAGTATTCAGACATTCATCCTCAAATTGTAGAATTTTCCTCTTTAAACGTTTAGTGAGGTTATTTAATAATGTTTTATCCCGCGGCCATCTTGTTTGCTGCCACCGCTTTCTTTGCTTTCTTTTCGCAGAAAGTAAATTCAAAAAGATAGATGTGTCCCTTATATTTACGTTTTAACTGTGGCGTGTTTTTCCACGCACTTTGTTGGATATTAACAGCATATTTGTTTACTTCTGAGTCCAGCTGATGCTGATTTTGTAACGGAGTTTTTAGGTCGATAATATTATCTAGATCAATGGCAAAACTATCCCAGTCTGTAGACTTATTAACTAGGGTTAAATGGCTTTCTCTTAGTAGAATTTTTTGACTAAGTCTTAGGATAATCGGGGAGTGGTCCGAATTCATGTGAAGACCTTCCTCCAAATTAATGTATTTGGTGGATATATTTTTACATATGAAAAAGTCTATAAGATCCGGTATTTTCTGGTGGTCAGTGGGCCAGTATGTTGGTTTACCTGTGCTCATAACTTGACATTGTGTATCTTTAACTGCATTTAAGAGCTACCTTCCCTTTGTTGTAGTAAGTCTTGATCCCCAGTGCGTATGCTTGGCATTGAAATCACCGCCTAGGATGAACCTCTGGTCTAGAAGTTCAAACAATTTTAAATATCGCTCTTTTCTTATCATGTGCCTTGGAGGACAGTATATGGCTGCTATGGAAAAGTGACAAAATTTAGTTTTAACAGATACTGCCACGGCTTGAATGTCTGATTCTTCAATTTTACTGTGCTCGTAATGATTTATGTTTCCTTTGATTATAACCGCACTACCTCCTCTGGCGGAGTTGTCAGGGTGGAGCGAGTTATATACCTTGTATCCTCTAAATTTGATGAAAGATTGGTTCGTGAAGTGCGTTTCGGAAATCAAACACACGTCTATATTTTCTGTCTCTAGGACTGCCTGTAACTCATTCTGATGTTTGAGGAGGCCATTAGAGTTCCACGCCATTATCTTTAGTGTGTTATTCATTTTTTATTATTAAAAGCAGCTGTTTTGGCGCTGGACTCTAGCTTCTCTAATCTTTTGTCAAAAGTAGTAATACACTTCAAGATCTGATTAATCTTATCTTCCAGATTCGATGGTTGCATGGCTTGTTTTGTAGCTTGCGCATAGGAACTACTTGCTTGAACAGGTTTTGCAGTTGTCTGAAAACTTTGTTTCCGTGCCTGTTTGTCAGAAGGAGACTGTTGGGCAGTTGGCACAACAAGTTTCTTTTTAATGTTTTTATTTTTCATAATTTGCATCTCCTTGGCTACTTCACACCCTCTGTAGTTGGCTGGGTGGGGTAAGCCGCAGTGGACGCATTTTGGTTTCTCTTGCGGAAATTTAGTACAGTTGGCTGTAGGATGCTTGCCAGTGCATTTTACACACCTTGGCTCCTTTCTGCAGTATTTATGAGTATGTCCATATGCCTGCCACCTTTTACATTGCGGAATGAGTTTGGGTTTTTGAGAGCACATTTTAGGGTGCAAAATTGAAATACACCCTTATTTCAATTTTGCACCCTAAAATGTGCTTTGTACCATAAATTTTATTGACATCTTCGTCATTAATAAATGATAAGACGAACATATTGAGTGGTTCTTTACTCTTCCAGTTTAACTTGTTGTCAACTTTTTCTATTTTCAGACCTTGTGATATTAAATCGTCTTTGATTCAATCTGGCTGACAAGAAGAATGTAATTTTTTCACTACAACTCTTATTGGCCGAGCCTGTTTGTTCTCGTATGAATGCCAAAGATATTCTTTTACTGATAAAAGCCTAGCAATCGCTCTATACGAGTCCTCGGTTTTGGCGTTGATCTTCACACAATCTCCATTCATCATTTTGCTGTGAATGATTCAGTTGGTTGGGTTTCAGTTAGTGAGTCTTAGAACATTTGGTAGTTCTTGACTCCGTCTATTATGATTGGGGGTGGTGGAGGCACTTTTTTGACTAATGACTGTTCTTTCTCACATTTTTGTTGTTGTTGAGCGCTTGTTCCGGGTTGTTGTGGTGGAGAGAGGGAGATGTTTAGCTTCCTTTTCTTCCTGCTTTTAGCCCTAATCCACTCAGTCTCTTTAGCGAGTTCTTCCTCATCTGTACAGTACTCAACGTTTTCTTTTTCAGATTGAGCCAATTTTATGTTGCTCCTAGTTTCCAACTCCTTGGGGTCATTATTTCCTTGTCCATTGGAGCTGGGATTTTCTTTTTGGCGGTTTAGAAGTTGTCGCTGGAGGCCTTCTATTTGAACCTTCAGATCATTAACAAGAAGTTCCAGCTTTTCTTTCTCTGATCTTTCTTGCATGTAATTGTCATACAACAGCTTTTCCAGATCAGTTTTAATTTTTACCTTAGTTGCCGACATTTTACGGCTAGTAGAAACTTCACCTTCACAAATATTTAATTGTACTGTTTACACTATAATTGATAACTGGGTCATCGCGGCGACCTTGATAAACCGATTTCGCAACACGGCGACGACGGTATTATTGTGATGCGCCAGCGAATTACCCTAAAGTAGAGCACCCGCGCGCGAATAATATACGTCCGTTCTCGATAGAAGCCAAACACAGAATTCAATTCCTTTTTTTAAGTGACATTTCTTTTCTTAATTATTTAACATCGCACCGTAACAATCCTTGAACAATCTATCATTTTCAATTTCGTTTCATGTTTGTTCCTTTTCTACCGGTGGTCTTTTTAAATATTATAATAAAATCGTAGCGAAGTGAAAACTGCATTATTTTCTTTTTTTAGAAAATTTTGCAATGACTGGGAACGATTCTAATGCCGAAAATAAACAATGTTTGTCCGTTTGAATGTATGTTCCAGCATCACTCAAATACTACCGGATAGATTTTGTTCAAATTTCGCATAGACATTTCATAAGTCTGATCACTCGTCAAGCTATAAATTATCATGCTATTTGCTATGGGGGATGAGCAATGCAATATTGCGCATTTTTTCGTATTCTTCTATAGTTTACCGCTAATTGTAAAAAGACGAGCCAAAAAGTTAGAATATTACAGATAACCTTTTAAATGATTATCATCACGCTATACCTTTATGGAGCTAAGCAGTCGTTCATGACATATACAGCTTGGATTTTTGAGATTGGCCAATAACGGCCTTGACCGTTGTCGCTACAAGAAAACGGTCTTAGGAGACTGTTCTTAACTTTTTGAAACATTTTTATCTGCATTCAGATTTTGAAATAAAAATTATAGTCTGCAAGAAAATGGGCAATTTAAAAAAAAAATATATTTGATGCCATACCATCCTGTTTTACAAAAAGATCAAAGACTCTATCGGACCAACTGAGGTTTGAGTACTAGAAAAGTCAGAAATCACAAAAAAAAACTTCCCATACATTTCGGAGGAAATAAGACTGAGATCAGAGAGAACACAATATACCAGTGTATGGCAACAGTCAAACTTCGCAAGCAATGGGAAATTGCTACTGAAGGCTGCGGGTGTCGACCTCGGGATGAGCTGCTTCTCACACGGACAAGTGTACGTATTTTGCTCCCGCGTCACCAGGTTGACTCTTTTCATATTTTGGCTGCTGAGACCAAAACGACAAACACGACAAAAGTAGTAGGTATGTAAGGAAGTTTTATAAAAATGTGGTTGTTATTTTAATATATTGTAGTGTCTTACGACTTCCACGCAAAGAAGTCGCGGACAGAAGCTAGTGCTAAATAAATATCTGTAATCAAATAGGATTTTATAACAACTAAGCTTGTGTTTAAAAAGTCAACAGCTTCCGAGGATGCCTCGTCGAAACGAGAAATATGTCCCGAGTATTGGTTTGGAATTGCTTGTTGCATTATCATTATAGAGGTATGAGGAAGAGAGTGTACAGTTCACTCATCTTCCATAGAAAAGGGAGGATCCTCCGACCAGTTGGGTGTTGGGTCTCGTGGGCAAATGCCCGACGATTGATGTTGGAATGTTGTATATATACCAGTCGCGCGGTAAACTCTGCTTGCGCGATGCAGGATTTTGCGTGACGTCAGTGTGACGCGTAGTTCACATGTGGCGATGTTGATGCCGCCACATCATCATCATCACCTAGCCTCTTGTCAACGATGTTGAGGTCGGCTTCCAGTCTAACCGGATGCAGCTGAATACCAGTATTTTACATAGAGTGACTGCCTATCTGACCTCCACAACTCAGTTACTGGGTAACATGATACCCCTTGGTAAAGCTGGTTGTCAGAGTCCCCGGGGTCGGGGTGTCAGTGTTTGACAATTGTCAAAGATCTATAAACAACAGCTGGGACCAAAGGCTTAACGTGCTTTCCGAGGTACGGAGGGGCTTGGTATGTAAAGATAGTCATGAATCCACGGACCAATCGCGGCAAGTGTAGCTTAACCTGATTGTTCGACCCGTGCGGCTATTATTACTTAGACACAAGCCCCTAAGTAGTTAGCTTTTTGTATATGTAACATTAGATGCACGTTCTCGTTTTACGGTCGGAAGGCTACCTTTTGTATCCTGCTTGCTAGTGACATTACCACTACCTATGTTATTGTAGTGTCTGATCATCTTTTCTGCCGATAGACGTCAACTGCTGGACAATGGCCTCCCCCAAAGGGGGGTTGCCATAATCGCCACGCTTGGCAGGCGGGTTGCGATCGCAGTTTGGTGTTAAAATGCATAGAGAACGCTGCTGCCCATTCTCTAGTAAGTCCCTTAGTCGCCTTTTACGATACCCACGGGAAGAAATAGAATAGTGCTATTCTTTACGTCCGGCACAACATGGAATGTCAGAGTGTCAGATTATACTAGCCTAAAATTTTTATCAAGCCTCAGAAATCTTCCAAGACTACACATACACCACCAAAAACCCAATATAATATACACATTATGACGGAGACATCTGGCAAATTACAAGCATCCTATGGGGCTGTTACTTTACGTTACGTTGTGACCAAAACGAGGGTCGGGTTAGTAATGATTAGATTTCGCTTAGATAAGCTCCACGAATTAGTAATGTAGTTAGTAGCCCAAATTAAATGCACCTTTAGCGGTGAATTGTGTTAGAAATATATTTTATGGGGAAGACGTTTTGATCCTTTTAGACTGAAAACTTTTGGTATGGAAGTTTAGAGTTTTGGGATTATAACGGTACCTTAATTGGGCAATACATTCATGATCTTATTATATATGTAACGTTGCAAGATAGCCTTTACTTTTAGCCTTTACTTTACTTTTAGTGATCATCGTATTAGTGGTTCAGCAACTTCAATATCATCAGGATTGTGCCGGAATATAACAGTTCGTCGTGGACGTGGTATGACAGCGGCTTCGCTTCACGTCTTCTTCTGTCATCCGAAGACAGCCACCACGTAACCATCGATTTGACCTGAGGATTCGACGCTCTGCTGGAGTGACTGTCAACAGCCAGTGTCACTCTTATCCGTGACCTTTTCGGTGATTCCAGTAACTTCATAACAAAAATAGACGGCACCACTTGCTGCGCCGTCATATATAATGAAATAGTAACGTAGATTTTTTTTCCGTTTGTCTGTTTATTCCGGATTGGCGCAAAAACGCCTGAATGGATTTGGATGAAATAGTACACAGATAGTTTATTACCTGAATTAACACATAATAATAATAACTCCACCGCCGTATCCCTACGCCGCACCGACGTATCTCTACGTTGACGTCGTGGTGGGGCTTGCGCACTCCGAACTCTAGGTATGTGCCTGTACAGTTTAATGGGTCCATTATTAAGTGTACAAGTCACACCCTTTTGGGTGGGAAATTATCAAATAATTTCTCTCGCTCTGGGCGGAGTGGGAGTATCAGACTTTTACTGACTAAAACCCACCCGTGTTCCTTCCGTTGCCTGTGTGTCAGGGTCACGATATCCCTTTCGGACAAATTCGCAATCCTGGCAGACAAGTCATCCCCTGCCATTTATCTGTGTATTGTATATTAAACATGGGTCAGGCAGGGGCCATAGTAGAGATGGGTAACTCAGGAGAGATAGATAAAAAAGATATGAATCAATCCGTTTCCATCAATCACTCGTTATATCCATTCACATCCGAATGTATCAGTGTATCTTTAAAACTTATTTACTCACGGCCTTTTTCTTCAATCTGTATCGCAACGCAACCGCATAGCCAGCCACTGTAAACAAATTTTTGGAAAGTCCAGACGTCTCTTTCGCACCTCCCTATTTAGAATATTCTGTCGCGGTTTTGCAAGACGGAGAGAGTGAATTGTTTGACCATTATACTCGTAATAGGTCGTGCGCGCGAGCTTGTGCTACTGATGCATAAGGATATGTGACGCCGGAAAATGTGCCAGTCAACCTGCCACATCGCTTGATGTCCAGCTGGTGAGATGTCCACATTGCTCACAGGCACGCTTTTTTAAAGGCGAACGGGGGCTTAGGATACACTATGGCAAGATCCACAAATCACATAGTGTACCGTTATGCCCCCCAGTCACATCCCCAATATCAACACCTGAGAACAAGCCTTGTGGAAAAAGCTAGCAAAATTAAAAAATTCTACTCCAGTGTTAAAGAGAGTTCCCCGAGGCGCGAGACGGTCTGTTGCACTGAGTTTAGCGCAATGTCTTCGTCTTGCGACCCAGGAGAACTCAAAAAGTGCCTGGGAGCAATTACTTACCTTCCTTTATAGGATTCTGCATGTTCAAAAAAATTTGGCAACGAAAAAAACCTTAACGAAGCAAATTAAAGAAAATTGTAACAATTCGACCCTAATATTAGATCCAAAATTACCTGCATTCAATAACCCATCACCAAATGGCTTATGTTCACATGTGGAATCCAAACTAAGTGAAGGTGACATCAGGGGAGCAGCCAGGATACTGTTCAACAGCGATGTGGTCGCGCCTATCTCTCCAGAAACGCTAACAGCTCTAGAGAGCAAACATCCAGCGCCTGCGGATGGTCTCACCTTTCCCGATGCACCTGACCGCCCCGAACTAAATTCAACCTTCATAAACGTTTCGGCCCCCCAGTTGATTGCAGCCGTGAGCTCCTTAGGCGCCGGAGAAGCAGGTGAGTCGCTTTTGAAGGAGCTTGCGGCCCTGATTAACCTCATGCTCACCGGCGGTGTGAACGAGGCCGTCGTCGATGTCTTATACGGGGCCAACTTATGTGCCCTGCGCAAGAGGGACGGCGGCATTCGTCCCATCGCCGTTGGTTGCACCTACAGGCGTACGGCAGCCAAAATATACTGTAAGCTTTATAGCGAATCGCTTACAGCTAAGTTTCAGCCCCTGCAGCTTGGTTTTGGCTCGAAAGGGGGCTGTGAGGCTGCCGTGCATGCCCTTTCCACCTTTTTGAACTCCAACAAAGGTGAGGTCATCCTCAAGGTTGACGTTAAGAATGCCTTTAACTCTGTCAACAGGGACACTTTTTTGGCTGAAGTAAAAAAGCAATTACCCGAAATTTATGGTTTTATGTGGCAATGTTACAGGTACCCTTCTAAATTATTATATAAGGACAATGTTTTGGAATCTGCAGTAGGATGCCAACAAGGTGACCCTCTCCGGCCAGTCATATTCAGTTTCGCTATTCATCCGATTATCCAGAAACTAAATTCAAAATTTTACGTGTGGTATTTAGATGATGGAACGCTAGGAGGTGATGTAGATACAGTTTTGAAAGACTTACAATTCCTCAAACAGCAATTTATATCTATTGGCCTTGATCTTAATCCATCAAAGTGTGAAATTACCTTTCTGACATTACCGACAGACAATTGTTTCTAGAGAAATTTAATGCAATAGCCCCACAAATCAAAATTTTAGATAAAAGTTCACTGCACCTCCTAGGTTCCCCAATTTTAGAAGACAGTTTTTCTCCTTTCATCGACGAAAAAATCGAAAAGTTCAACGAAATTTTGGACAGACTCTCCAGAATTAATTTACATTCAGCATTCACCCTAATTAGGTACTGTTGTTTTGGCCCAAATTGTATATATTTTCTACGCTCTTCCCCTATATGGAAGCAGTCACACCTCTTGGACAAAATTGACCAAATTATCCGCAGCACACTAACTTCCATTTTAAATGTGGCCTTGAACGACCGAGCGTGGTTGCAAGCCACACTACCCATCCGTTTTGGTGGTCTCGGCGTCCGTAAAATTACCAATATTAGCTTACTGTTCCTGTCCTCTGGCACTGAAAAGTTGACCAGGAAAATTTTAGCCCCCTCCCTGGTTGACTCTGAAGTGCCGTGCTTGACCGACGCGATGAATGCCTGCAAATTGGCTTGCCCGGATACAGATCGGCCCGCGAACCCATCTTCCCAGAGGCAGTGGGATGAGCCGCTCTGCAGGTTGGTACGGAATAATCCTATTAATACGTCCACCAATACTGCTGAGCGTGCCCGCTTGCTGGCTGTGGGTGAGTGGGAGTCGGGCCTCTGGCTTCAGGCGCTACCGTCACCCAACATAGGCACTATGCTGGGTGACACTTTCCGGCTCGCTACTTGTCTGCGTCTGGGTGCTCCTTGCGTGGCTCCGCATCGCTGCCATTGCGGTGAAGGGGTCGACTGCCTCGGACACCATGGCCTATCCTGCAGTAAAAGCGCAGGCTGGATAGCACGGCAATGACATCATCCGTCGTGCTCTTGTCACCGCCGGGGTGCCCGCTGTTTTAGAACCCAATGGTTTGGCACGCGACGATGGGAAGAGACCAGACGGAATGACTATAATGCCTTGGAAGGTGGGTAGGCCTTTGGTGTGGGATGCAACGCGTGTCGATACCCTTGCGCCATATCATCTTCCTAGCACGGTCAGCTGTGCTGGGGCGGCTGCTGCAGGTGCGGAAAACCTCAAACGGCGCAAATACTTTAATCTTACTGGGAATTATATGTTCGAGCCGTTTGGGGTTGAAACACTAGGGCCATGGGGTCCGAGTGCCCACTTAGTTTTTCGAGACATCGCCAAGCGGTTGGTTGACTCCTCACGTGACCAGAGGGCTGGCCTATTTTTTGGCCAAAGAATCAGCATTGCCATACAACGTGGCAATGCAGCCAGCGTTTTGGGCACTTTTCCACTGACAGCGATGCGGAGGAAATTTTTGATGCCCTATGA
Source organism: Tiliacea citrago (assembly GCA_963921375.1). Lineage (NCBI taxonomy): Eukaryota > Metazoa > Arthropoda > Insecta > Lepidoptera > Noctuidae > Tiliacea > Tiliacea citrago. Next base: position 12,625,202 of record OY992804.1, read on the forward strand.
TTTTCCCCCCCTTTGTTATATACTTACTTGTACATATTATTATTTTTATTTTAAGTCTGTTTAATTTTTAAATTATGTAAATACTTTCAAAATGGTTAATCTGAAAATAAAAATTTCATAAAGTATAAAAGAGTGATACATATCCCAGTGATCGAAAGATACATTTCAATGAAAACAATTATGAAAAATGTCGAAATCTAAAATAATATAAATAATCAGTAACACTATATATTATAAAACAAAGTCGGGGGGACTCTGTCTCTCTGAACGCACACAAAAACTACCAAACCGATTTTCATACGGTTTTCACCATTGGACAGAGTGATTCATGAGGAAGGTTTAAGTGTATAATTCATTAGGGTTTTTGTAAATAAGCTGAAAAAAATCTAAAAACTCAATCACTCCTGACTGTCTCGACCCGATCTGTCACCGTTCACTCAACACAATTCAAAACAAAACAAACTGAATACAAACATCTATTTAGCAGAGACGTTAACTAAATACCTCGTCTGCACTCTGGCGGTGACATTTCGATAAATTATCGTCAATGTCGATGAGGCTATCCATATTTCATAAAACAACAGAATCCGAACCCACTTCGTTTATAAAGTGTGGCTGGGTAAACAAGGGACACTGGTAAACGAGGAAGGGGATTTCTACATAAAAATATTCAATTATAAAATAAAAACGAGCGAGTCTTACAGTAGTCGCATATGATGTGTAACATCTGACATCTCACCTTAGTAGTAACTGAGCAGCGACCTCGAAATTTAAAAAAATTAAATACTGAAATATTTATTCGAATAATGATTAATTACTAGTGGTCACTCACTGGTCGAAAATAGCCCTCTACTTACACTCTATATAGTACTTACCAATTCCATGCTATTAAAAAGTACTCACTCCATGGCCAAGCTGCCATTTCCTGTTACACACGGAAAGATGTTACACAATCATCAACAAGTTCATGCACAGCATGGTCCCATGGCGGAAGTGGTTCAGTTTGCTACACCATTTTGATACGTGCTGTAAACAGGGCCAAAAAACTTTGTGAAATAGATAGTTAGAATACTCTTGGTATCTTTATAAGATTTCTAAGTATGAAAAAACAATGCATAAGTAACTGCGCCGGGCTAATAAACATAACATCACGCCTATGTCCCCCGAAGGGGTAGGTAAAGGAGTACTCAGTACATATACACGTTTTACCAATATTAGTTTTAAGTACAGATCTAGACTCCGAGCTGCTATTGAAAGATTCCTAAACACTTATAATTACCACTGTTATAAGGCTCTGTTTTCGATTTATTCTTGAAACTAGTCTTAGGACAGAAAAAAATGCGAGAGGTCCTTAAAAAGGAAAAATTTATACTGAATTCCTGTATCATGTCCGTCGTCTAACCAGTCACCCTGTATAACACCGAGTATCATTCGAGTTTGTAGCCCCTATCCATCAAAGTCCGTGTTTTCAGAAAGTTACTTTAAAGTCCCCTCTAATGAGGTTATCCAACAAAAACTGGGATAATAACGGTGTCGTAGTTTCATTATTCGTGCGTCGGCCTTCCTAATTTCGGTGGATAATGCTTAGGTGTTGAGCGGTATTGATTATAGATTACCACTTTTATAGGCTTAGCACTTAAGTATTTGATAAGCTGTAGAGCGCGTCTTTGAAGTAGGTGTGACTTGTCAGCTTAAGTTTATGTTAACAAGTATGTATTATTCTCCCACTGTGACTTCAAGTGACTATGACTGGGCATGACCATAACTTTGTAAGTGTTTTATCACACTAATATTATAAAGGCAAGAAAATTTGTGAGTGTGTATGTTTGTTACTTCTTCACGCTTAAACGGCAGGAGCAATTTTGATAAAATTTTGTAAGGAGGTAGCTGACACCCTGGATTAAGACATAAGCTACTTTTTATCTCGAAAAAGTGTAGTGTTCGCGTGGGATGAGCAAGGAATTGTATTACATTTGTGCCCTTTTAAGTTTAATCTGGTATTTGGTAGTCTGCTTTTGTGCAATAAACATGCATTTTTTCCCCGCATTGTATGCATTTTGCAACTTAGAATACGCTAGATTGATGATAACTTTAGTTTTCTTAAAATTCAGATAGATGGCGCTGCTCAGTCTTAAAACACGCATACGTTTCAATTCACTACTCGGTGATAGATTCGACCTAGATTCTTAATCACGCTATAGTTTCGTTCGCACTATGTATTTATTATTACACCATGCTATGTATTCTATCGCAACGATTCTAATGAACTTTCACTTCAAAAATAATAAAATGAAATTAATTGTTTTGTAGTATTTAGCAGTCTAATTGTATCCAACCTCAGAGTAAAATATGCTATAAAATTTATTTTTCCATCACAACACGCTAATATTATAAAGAGGAAAGTTTGTGAGTATGTTTGTTACTTCTTCACGCTCAAACGGCTGGACCAATATTTATTAAAATTTTGTATGGAGGTAGCTGACACCCCGGATTAACATATAGGCTACTTTTTATCCCGATATTCTCACGGGATCGAGACTTAAAACCGCGGGGCGCAGCTAGTACACTAATAGTTCCGTGATAAGACAGCTCTTTGTTTTATAACGTTATAAGCCATAAGTTTATATATCACGTATAGAATTGATGGTTTTCTTAGTAAAGTACAGATAATTGTGTTTCAATCACGAGTGATTTTCGATTCGAGACTGTTAATCATTTAAAGGCCGTTGACGAAATAAAAAGTACTATTATTTCGTTTTTCTGTTTCTGTCATCCTAATCCGTCGTAGGTTTTTTTTTAATAGGCTTGTTTATAGATTCCAGCCTAGGGACAGTCTCAAAAAAAAAAAACTGTCAGTCGTATGACTGCACGACAGAAGTGAAAACTTCTTAGCTTTACAAAATTGTAAAGTTCCGATTAATTTCCCTTCGCTTTTAACTTAACCCTCTCCAGATCTGCTTGTGGCGCTGATTATTTTCATCCGTCACAATAATATCAAATTATGATTTTTTTTTCCCTAAATATTAAGTCTGTGTGGATGTGGTATATGTATATTTTAATGTGCTAAAAATTATAATATTTACCTACGTAATTTTATCTTTTTGTTTGTTTCAGTCCAGTACTAACCCCACAAGATCTACAATAAGTTCAACTGTAGTATCGAAGATTTTTATCTTTCTTTTTTCAATAACAAAGCACACTTGCTTTTCCAATTCACTTTTGACATTGGCAGAATAGTCGACATCGGCTTTGCTTGCCACAATTAAAAATAGAATAGAATAGAAAATTGTAAAGCATTATTTATTTTTCATTTGTATTGTATTGTAATTGTGTGTGTTGTGTTGTATCTGAGAGTGACAGTCACGTGAGTTCAGTGTGTTTCCCCATCCCAAAACTGCCCAACGTGCCTAAAGAAGTTATCAATTCAAATGTATCTGAGCGTGACGGTCACCCGAGTACAGTTATTTTTTCCCATACCAAAACTGCCCAACGTGCCTAAAGAAGTTATCAATTCAAATGTATCTGAGCGTGACGGTCACCCGAGTTCAGTTATTTTTCCCCATACCAAAACTGCCCAACGTGCCTAAAGAAGTTATCAATTCAAATGTATCTGAGCGTGACGGTCACCCGAGTTCAGTTCTTTTTCCCCATACCAAAAGTGCCCAACATGCTTAAAGAAGTTATCACTTCAAATTTACCTGAGCGTAACGGTCACGTAAGTTCAGTGCTTTTTCCCCATCCCAAAAGTGCCCAACATGCCTAAAGAAGTTATCACTTCAAATTTACCTGAGCGTGACGGTCACGTAAGTTCAGTGCTTTTTCCCCATCCCAAAAGTGCCCAACATGCCTAAAGAAGTTATCATTTCAAATTTATCTGAGCGTGACGGTCACGTGAGTTCAGTGCTTCTTCCCCATCCCAAAAGTGTACAACGTGCTTAAAGAAATTATCACTTAAAATGTATCTAAGCGTGACGGTCATGTGAGTTCAGTGGTTCTTCCCTATCCCAAAAGTGCCCGCAACGTGCTTATAGAAGTATTCACTTCAATTTTTTTTTTTTTTAAGAATTCACTTGACAGTTATAGTTTTCTATACCTCGTCTATCATTCCTACTCAAACGCTGAAGCTATACTCAGGGTTTATGTGTGTACGCAATCAATCAGTCGACCCAATTGTTTCCGTAGCGCGTTTTATTTGTAAGATACGAGGGTAGAAGCCTGACGCAGATAACGGAAAATAATCCAAGTCTCGAAGGTATTTTTGACGTGACGTTAACGGTAAACGAGTCTATCGGTCATTGAACCTGTCTGATTGGCTTTTGTTTTATACAGAGTGAGCAAATAAAGGAAAATCGAGAAAAATTGCCGTGTCTTTTGATTTTTTACGTAAGATTTTTTTGTAGCATTTGTAAATAGCTCGACGTTGGGCCGGGTATATTACTTTGGGGAATGCTTATGTGCAGCAGTTGATGTCTTTCGGCTGGCAATAATGATAATGATGAATAGGTACCAAGTAAACCTTACTCCGAACACAATCCTAATACATATCAATTACTCAAAGGTAGTTTCAGATTTCACCCTGGAGCTTCATCTAAATACTCATGTCTTGGAAGGGATGAAGCAGGAACGTTTACTTGAAAGCACTTTAATATAAATTTCCTAGTAATACGGAGCAACGCTATTATAATTGACATAAAGACAATCTTAAGGCTGCTTCTAAGAATTTTCTCAAAGGAACTCCTAATAGACTGCTTAATCAGATCCATACCTACCTAATTTTGGGAAAATTACAGGATGATATTAGTAGTTTGTAGTGAAGTTTGACTCTGAAACCGAAGTATCAACTACCAGGGCCTATCCACCTAAAACGACAATCCGATAATTTTACATACATTTTCTGCTTTATTAAACAGCACCTGCCATGAAAATGAAGCAATTATGTTTTTTTTTGACTAATAAATCGCATTGTAAAATAAATTCAATAGGGTGCTAACTCATTATCAAATATCTAGTCTTTAATTTTTCATCGAGGCTCACTCAAGTGATCGCCCTCGATTTAAAGACTTTATTTATTTAAAAAAGAAAATCTTCGCGGATTCTCGGCAATCACATCGACTCGTTCGAATTTCAAAATATTTTTCGGAGCAAAACATTACAGACTTCTTATGCATGCTTAAGAAATAAAATAAAATAAAATTGTCAATTCAGTAAATAGGATATCGGAATAATTTTAACACGTCATATTAAAAAATAAGCTAGATGTAGTCGACGTTTCCTATCTGACTACCCCTGAGAAGAAATGGCGAAACAAACTTAGGGGTCAAAGTATCTTTGAAAGTCCAAAAAACAACGACTCGACGAACAATACCAAAGTAAGGACATTTGGGTAGGCCGCATAAAGTGTTCAAAATGCCAGATGGACCATCATTAAAACTAACTGAGAAACAAAGAAAAAAAGAAAAAATTAAAATGAATAAATAATGTGAGCACTCATGAAGGGTTTTTGAAAGTTGATCACATATCAAATATCTTTATTGCAACCCATAATGTATACATACAAGTGGTAAATAATACTTATTAGAAACAAATATGGACACTGTCGGGCACAGTAACATTTCTCTCATCTTCATCTCCTAAAGGAGTGGAAAATTTGTATGGAAGTTTGTAATTTTTGCCGTTGCCGGCTTGTTTCCTATTGATGTGGTCAACAATACCACCTTAAAAATCATCAAATTGGTCCCCAACTTGATTGTATTACAACCCATCCCTAGCAGGGAATAATTCCCGTTTTGCACAATGCCCGCCACCGAAAACGCGGGACCATTAGCCGATTTTGCCCATTTGCTATGTAAATACAGGTGGAAATGGAAATTCTCATTCTGTGCCAATTACAGCACTAATGATGACAAAAACTTGAACGTCCTAATTTGATGTTGGTTAATTGCTTAATTTTGAGCTTTTCATTAACGGGTGCAGTCTTAACTAGAGTAGTCAGAGACGTCCATTAAAGTTAGTGAACCATACACTATTATTTGGGGGACCTGATCGTGTCTAAAATGTAAAGTGTACATTTTCACCTCAATAGACCTCAGTCTAGCATTTTCGCAATGTTGGGGTCGGCTTCCAGTCTAACCGGATGCAGATGAATACCTATATTTTACATGGAGCGACTGCCTTAGATCCACCACCTAGTAACTGGGTAATACGATACCTCCTGGTAAGACTGGTTATCAGACTTTCGGGCTTCTGACGACCCCTAACGACTTTCAAAGATCCAGGAATGACAACCAGAACCAACAACTTATTGTGCTTTCCGAGGCACGAAGGAGTCTCGGTATGTAAAGATGGTCACTCATCCACGGACCAACCTTGGCAAGCGTAGCTTAACCAGATGGATCTTCCCGTGCGACTGTTATTACTTAGCCACGAGATCCTCCGACATACTTTTACGTATTACGTAAAAATGTATTACGTTACGTTATGTATGCGCAAAAGTGCGCAAAAGGTGCGCTTCTATGGTGCGTAGGGTGTGGGGCAGCTCCAACAGTATCCTAAGCATGATTTCAAGTCGCCTAGACTGTGTTTTCATGGGTCGCTGTTGTGCCATCTCACATGGGTTGCCACAACGGCGATCCACTACTAATTGTTTGTTTTGATTTGGCTTGAAAGAAAATTGGAAAAGTATGAGCAAGACCCAGCAGTAGAACAAAATAAAATACTGTTTGAACTAAATATTCAACCAAATTGAAAACGGTTTTGTGTGCTATAGTTTAAGTATAAGACTGCTGTCAACTTATATAAAAAAAACATAAACATAACTTAAAACAGATAAACTAATAACCACACAAATGAATAAACTCATTTAACTGCCACAAGTTAACAGCTCTATATAGGTAAAATTTCAATATCAAGTGCCAAAACATATCTGCAAAATAGATCTCAAAAGTAATAACGTTAGTCTACACTATATGCTTAATGTTCTCGTCCAAATGATGTACAGACATTTTGTTTCTAAGGAAATAGGTACTGAATAACTCTCTGGAGTTGTTATATGTTGTTGTAAGTCTTACTAATCATTTTGAGTCATATGATATTTGAATAAAGGTAATTTTATTCTATTCTATTCTATGTATTACGGTAATACAACACGTGTAAAAATATGTAATTAATAATAATAATAAGTTTATTAGTACATCAAAACAACAACACAGTACATAGCATATGGAAACAGAGAGTTGTACTACCAAGTTTAAAATTATAGTCAGCTTTCCGGGCTCCTAAACTAGGTGCGTAGACCTGTATCTTAGGAGTCAGAAATTTTGCGGCTTCAATTTATAAAATACAACCGTGACTTTTCTGATTGTGTACAGTGGTTGTTAACACAGCAGATAGAGTGAATGATTGTGGTTGTGTATCTAGGAGTGTGTATATGAGTGTAGTGTGTCTGTAGGGAGGTGTGTATGTGAAGTGTGAGTGTTTTATTAGTTTTCATACGAGGATTGGACTATCAATGGATTGATCATTGTAAAAGCACCAAATCATTCACTCCTTTATTTATAAACGTTGGCATAAAGTTATGAGACTTTTAAACGTTAAATATGTACGTTGAAACATTGGCTAATCATTACTTAACTTTATGCAATATTTAATTAAACCCTTAAAAGCACATAGGTGCTCTCCAGATAAACCCAAGCTCTACCTTTTAAGAGGAAGCTACCTATTTTTATGTTAATTTGCATGAATTAACATAAAAATAGGAATGAATGAATGAATATTCTGAAACAGTCACACATACAAGCAATATGAAACTTTAGTATATGATTTATTAGATCTTTTTCTTTCCATGTTGAAGACAGTTACGTAATTGTAATATTTTCTCTCAATATTTTTTTATCATATATTATTCGAAAATCATGTTGTCTTTTTTAAGAATAAAAAATCAAACAAGATTGTTTAGTTTTTATGCCTAAAATAAATAATCACAGCAATAAAATATAGTTTATTAACCTGACACAAGATATTTTTTCTCTAGATCAATTATTACTTTAGTTATAAACGAAATGAGAATTGAGACTTACGCTTTTTAGTTTCGTGATCGAACACGATCAAAGAGCGCACGCGATATTCAACTTTATTACTGATTTAGCGTTTAGCACATAACGGAGTGCCGGGAAGCGAGGGGCCGAGCTTGCGTTTGAAATTTGATTTAGACTGCCCGCTCTTAAGGTGCCTTTAAAAAATATGAGGCGGCACCTCAACTTATTTATCGACACAATAAAGCAGACAGTCTTAATTCGTACAAAACACTACACATAATCAGCCTATAATATTCCCACTGCTGGGACACAGGCCGCTTATCTGTGAGAAGGAGTGGGCCGCAATCCACCACGCGGGCCCAGAGCGGGATGGTAGATGTCGCATGTCTCCGAATTTATTCGGTTCTAGGACAAGCCGGTTTTTCCTCACGATGTTTTCCTTCACCGTTTTGAGAGCAGTGGTGATGAAATAATTTGCACAAAGTAAATCGCGTGCTTGGGTTCGAACCTACGGCATACATTTCGAGGTGCCACCGTTACCATTGGGCCACCACTGCTCCGCAAAACAGTAGACTGACTCGGTTTTAGTCATTCAGCCTTGTGGTTACGCACCAACAGACAGCTGCGTTCCCTACTTTAAGAAATTTAAGATTTTAACTGCATTGTTTGTAAAATCAAATCTGCATTTATTTACTAAATTGTCAGCAGTTAAGAAGACTCCAATCCGTACTCAATATAAAAATCAATTATGTGCGACAAAATGCAATACATAATTAATGGAAAAGAGCTCCTTTGGTGTTGCTCCCAAAATTTATAATAAAATACCCGATGTCTTAAAGAAGTATTTAGTATTAATATTATTATTGCTTTTAGTATTAAAAAAAAAAAAAAAATGTGTTTTCATAGATTATTAGTTGAGACATGTTACTATGCCCTACAGATTACTGGAATGATAAAGCACTGTAACTACTGTACCTATCAATAATCCAATGTATTGCATGCATGGTTTTTCTTTTGTTTTGATATTTTTTGCTTGTTTTATATTATACTAGCTGCGCCCCGCGGTTTCACCCGCGTAACTTTCGATCCCGTGGGAATATCAGGATAAAAGTAGCCTATGTCTTAATCCAGGGTGTCAGCTACCTCCATACAAAATTTTATCACAATTGGTCCAGGCGTTTGAGCGTGAAGAAGTAACAAACATACACACACACACTCACAAACTTTCGCCTTTATAATATTAGCTAGGCTTTAAGGGCCTGTGTTTCAGGTCACCAGGTCGCCACCCTCTAGCAGTTAGAACATTAAAAAAAAAAAAAAAAAGAGTGAGTTAACAATTTCAAATTAAGTCTGTATCTCAACACAAAAGTTTGAGAAATAAAAAATGAAAAAATAAAAAATTATTATAGTATGATTTGGTGATAAGTTAGTATTGTTAGTAAACATTTGTAGTGAGAGCGTGAGTGAGTAGATGGGTTTCGTGTATGTGTGTCTGAGAGTGCGTATGTGGGGGTGCGTGTATGGGGTGTGGGTGAGGATTTATCAGGTAGCATTTGGTCATTTGGTATACATTAAGTGAAGGTGGTAAGTAGTTTTCAATTTGATTGAATTTTGTTTGTCTTTATTTTATATAATTTTCACTGATATTTGTATGTCATCAATGACAAAACATAGTGCAACATATAATTAGTATATATAAAACCTTGACCTTTAACCTATGTTTTACAAATTAACAATTCTGATTCTGATACGTATCAGCCGGGTAATTGTAATACACTTACAGTAGCAATGGGTTTAATTTTGATTGTGACCTACATTCATTGCGTTTGTTACGTTGTTAGCAGACAATTTTTTCGAGCTTATGAAGCAATGGATTAGCAATATCCTTCAAAATCATTCAGATTGTAATTATTGATAGTGTGTACGCATTTAGGAAACAGGACAAAACGGCCAGTATCGTAAAAGGATAACGATGCTAACCAATATTTATTTATTACCTACAAAGTAAACATTGATACCGATGCATTCCACCAGCTTTTATGACAAGTCTTTTACAGTTCATTCAGTACGGTTATGGAATGCCTTGCCCGTGTCGATAAGACGTGCTCAATCTTTGTCCACTTTTAAAATTTCGTAACAAAAACACCTCCTTTCTCCTTAAACATCATCATTACAGAATACAGTTCCTTGCTCTTGTTTCATGTTTATTATTGTATATATATATTTGTGTGAGTGTATGCTTTATGTATGTATGTATATGTAAATGGTACACCACTGACTACCTGCAGTATTGTCTCTCCTTCTCTCTTTAATACATCCAAAGGTTATCTGTAAAAGATCGCTTTTAGCGATAAGCCCGCCCATTATGTCACCCTATGTAAAACTACAACATCAAGAGTATTCTATTCTATGTATCAGGTTTAAGACTTGTAACTTTGTATTTATGAAGTGGGTCACTACAACACTTACAATAGACCTCGACCTCCAAGTAATTTAAGTTCATCCGCATAAGACAGCTCTCTCCGACATAAGTTGTCAAAACTAACAGTTGTGGCATGTGACATCATATAATTAATTAACTGTATTTTCGATTCAACCATCGTTAGAATTTACGTATTGTTTACGTCACGCGTTCTTGCTTAGGGCCTCTGAAACCTGGTTACATATAAGCGGGTCACTATAGCATCTACGACAGACCTCAGACTCAAGTAATTTAGAGTCATCCGTACATGACAGCTCCTAAGTCATACGTTATCTAAACTGATAGCTGGTGCCTTCTTACAATATGTACCAGGGCCAGCGGGCCTAGCACGAAAAATTTTAATATTGAAATTACTATTTTCATACAATATTTGCTTATTTTTAAGACTTTATTCATGTCGATGGGTGATACGTATTGTGGTTGTCATCAAAATTTTGCGGTAGCTGTATTTTTTATTAAAAACAAAAACAGTTCCAATTTACGTTACGTCACGCGTTCTTGATACGGCCTCTGAAACCTTGTACATAAGAAGCGGGTCACTACAGCACCTTAACAATAGAACTCGTACTCACGTAATCTAGGGTCATCCGCACATGACAGCTCTCTCCGTCATACGTTGTCTGAACTGACAGCTGTGGGTGCCATCTTACATTATAAGGTCCGGCAGTGCTGAGTCATACAAACTGTGTTATTGTTCTAAGATGATGTTACTATGTGAAGAACTATTTCTCAGCTTTGTGTTGTTATATACTTACGTGTACAAACGTTGCAAAAATAAAGGTGCAGGTAAGTGTTTGTTTAACTTTTGAGACGAAAGCAACTAAGTGTACAGACGCCAGCAGATCAAGCTACCCGAAACTGTCAAATTTTCCCAGTCAACCTTGAACCTTATGCTGTAGGGTTAAAGTTGAAAATTTATTGAAGAAATTTGACAGATTGTAGTAGCTTGATGTGCTGGCGTCTGTACATGATTTTGTAGATGTTAACAACACGTAGGTTCTAGAACTTAACAGGCAAATAAGTTCTAGAGCCTACCTATTGTTAACATCTACAAAATCATGTACACTTAGTTCGCAATAAAGAATTTGAATTTGAAAATGCAAAAAGGCGAAGGAAAGCCGAAACAGATTAAGATTAGGAATAAAAAGAAAACCAGCCAAGTGCGAGTCGGACTTGCGGTCTACTTTTAGCATGATATACCAGTGACACATATTCTGCGTAAACTTTGACTGCCTATCTTTTAAGGTATAAAGATACTTACAGCTCTGTGAAGACAGCGAGACAAATAGCATAGGTTTACCTCCAAAAACATTAATAGAAGAAAATGGCGCTGACCAAGAAAATTAAAATTAAAGCAAGGGATAATCATCACCATCTGCCTACCTTTTCACAACTATATTGGGGCCGGCTTACAGTCTAACCAGATGCAGCTGAATATCAGTATTTTACTTGGAGCGACTCCACAACCCAGTGACTGGGTAATACGATACCCCATGGTAAGACTAGTTGTCAGACATTCGGGTTACTGACTACCCGTAAAGACTGTCAAAGGTCCTCGAATGACAGCCGGAACCAACGGCTTAACGTGCTTTCCGAGGCACGGAGGGTTCTTGGTATGAAAAGATGGCCACCCATCCGCGGACCAACCGCGTCTGGCATAGTTTAACCTAATCGATCGACCCGTGCTGCAGTTTAATTAGCAACAAGCCCCTGCAGGAGGATGATATTTTTTTTTTTATTAGTTAACTGCCCATGTAACACATACGTTCATAGATGAAACCTACGCTACGCACCTTCGTTATAAATAAATCTTCTAAAAAATTGCTTTTATAAAGACAAATAGAATCGAAAAATAAACTACGCAGAAACCCTTCTGTAATGTAAATTGATTTGTTCTAAAAAACTTTTTCATTGAAACCTGTGAGGACGGATATGTCGGCCCACTTTGGTCTTATATTTTTAGCTTAAGCTATAGTCTAGTTACTAATGGAAGCAAGTTGTATCTAAAGGTTTAAATTAAATCAGCTAGCGAAACTCATCGATATCTAATTAAAAGAAATTAACTAGATGGATTTTTTGGGGGTCAACGACCGCTGTTAGTGCAGGAAGTCACTTAAAATATCAGTTTAAAAATCTGTTAAAAAAAAGAAAACAGATTTTCTCGACTCAAACGTCAAGGAGCAAAACTACCAGAGGGGTCATTGCCCCAAAAAAAAAAACATTAAATCATTTTATTTTATCGTGTTTAGGTATCGATACCCTGCAGAGTTTTGCTAGCTAATTTAATTTGACCCTATATAGTGGAAGGTGGATTAAAAATAGCCTCCACAAGAAGGGACAATACTTCAATGAACAAGAACCAACGTTGTAAAGCAACATTCCTTTACCATAATTATTATAGCGAGTGTATAGTGTAAGAGTCACCATTTCAAACTGACATTTTCATTCAAAATGTAAGTATAAAGACTCGTGCAGACCGGCGCGACTTATCGCACGACACGACACCAGTAGAACAATTTCTATAAAAATTCTATGGAATTTGTTCTATTGGTGTCGCATCGCGCGTCAATTCGCGCCGGTCTGCACGAGTCTTAATACGTAGTCAGGATTAACATTTTCATTCCTGGACTATAATTACGTCCGGCGCACCCTGTTAATTAGTCAGTCCCGGGACCCTAGACAAAATCAAACTGGTTGCTAATTTAATTTTATAATTAATATTATACAAAATATTGTAAAACATTTTAAAAGAGTAACGGTGGAGTTTCTTTCCTATTTTAAGAATAGGAAAGAAACTCCACCGTTACTCTTTTACTACCTTTTGGAAGGGGCGACTAGAATCAATTTTATTTTTTGTATATTTTGACGTTCAAAAGTGCCTTTTATGTGCCTATTTGAAATAAATAATTTGACTTCGACCAAGTATTAGCTAAATAATATTTTTCAACACATTTGTTAAAAAAATGGATTTACGAAGTCTGTATAGATTGTTAGAAAATTAAAAATTACGCACCATACAACGGAATGTGCGGTAAAATAGGTACTCTCACCTAAGTATATGATTTACCGCACCCTACGATATTTTTTATTTCCATAAAAATATATAAGAATTCCACCAAGGAGTTTCTTAATATGAGAATAAATTAAGCTGAATGATCGAACCTCTTTGGAAGCGCTTTTGCTCAATACGTTTATCTCACTTTATTATTAAAGAGAAAATGAGAAGAAATGTGTAGTACTAATTTTCAGCATGCGCACGTGGCGCCATTCGCAAATTCGCGCCATTTTCATTTTAGAAACGGCAAAGATTGTTGCGAATTTCCGACTGATATATTTTATAAACAAAATAATAATATGAGTTCAAGCGAGGAATCCGATATATGAAATCTACTCCACTTGATATCTTGAATGAGCCGCCAAAATCGCGTGAGTGCTATTTAATAATTTACAATAATTTTATATCATGGATGCATTTTTAAAGTTTTTATAGATTATTTTTTTATCCGGACTGCGCGACAATAGGTTTAAATTATGTTGTTTATTTTGTTATGTATAAAATCAAATGGTTAACTTGACCAAAAATAAAAGTAAAATTTTGTACGCCGTAAATGGCAAAACAAGTAGATCCTGTTCCCGAATATTATTTTAAGACCATGCAATTTATTGTATATGTAAGTACTCATGTTTTTACAAAAAATAAATATTTTATCTTATGAAAGACTCGCAGAAATACTCAATCATTCTCTTAAAATGTTTTGATTGACTTATTTTACCGTTTCTTCGCAAATGGGTCGAAAAACGTTGAATGACACACGGGCGGAAATTGGTATTTACAAACTCGTGACCATGGTAAACCCTCGACTTCGTCTCGGGCTTTAAATTCGTCTACTCGTTTGTAAAAACCAACTTACCGCACTAGTATCTTAAATAACTATTACCATCATCTTCTAAGTTACTGAACTAATGTATTTATTTAAACATTAGGGTTTAAATAATGCATGTTATTAAAACTCTTACCTTACACAAATGTCGTGAGGAAAGTTTTGAGTATGAATGTCGGGATTTAAGAGTAGGGGAAGACCAAAGAAACGATGGACGAACTGTGTGACAAATGATATGGCTAGAAAGGGGGTGACTACCGAGATGACGACTAATAGAGAAGTATGGAAGAAAGGGACATGTTGCGCCGACCCCAAATAAATTGGGATAAGGGCAGGAGAATGATGACCTTACACAAGGAATAAAGCTTTTACAACATCAACACAATGTTTGAGACAAAATAACAAAACACAATCAACATGATATTTAAAAAAAAAAACGCATCAGCTTTTGCTAGGTTTAGGACCCGCAACCGGAAACTTAGATAACAGGTTCTGTCTCCAGGCCATCATCATCATTTATTTATTTATTTTAAAATACATACAACTATTATCACAGGCTTACCTATACAATAGTACCTATAGTTTAATTATAGCTATAATAGCTTACAAAGATTAGACTTAAGAGCTTAACTATACGACGTACGGCATTTCATACAAACTTTCAAGCCCTTGTTTTTCGAAATGACTGAACCGATTGTAATGAAACTTCATACGCATAAGCAGGATACAAACGTTAAATAAGAACATGCTCGAAAAATTGTGTTACAGCCAAATTAGACCGATTTTAAATTTTCCATACAAACAGAATTTTCCAGTTATCTGTTTTTTATTTTTTATTTAGAAAATTTTCTTAACTAACTTTTTAGATCTTTGTATCCTGCTTAACGCATGGAGTTTAATATCAGTTCAGTCATTTCAAAAAACAAGGGCTTGAAAGTTTGTATGAAATGCCGTGCGTCGTATACGCTCTTAATTAAATTATTATGAATAAGCACGTGTAATTTTACAAAATGCGGCCCGTGTGAATTCACTCAAAGTACAATTTAAACAGTCAATCTGTTGTGATACCAATTATGAAGTGTATGCAGGGCGTCACCGGCACGTGCTGAAGCAGGTTGGTTCGAGTGGGTGGCACCCACAGCAGCGGCGGCCGCCTCCGTAGCCCCACGTTCCCATCAGGTACACACAATCCAACCGTGCGTAGAACGCCTGGGTTGTGTGCTTTACCAGGCATAATAAATAAAATAAATTAATTATTTAAATAATTGTCAATTTCTTTTAAAAAAAATCTTTTTGTTCTTATTTTAAACACGTTTAGAAGTACATAGTATACTACATAAGGTGAAGTCTCTTTTTCTTTTTTTTCCCTTTTTATTTGTTTTGCCTTGTCATAAAACATTTGTGTCTTTTAATACGAGAGGACGCTGGCTCCTGCAACACAGTTTTAACTAGCGCAGGAGTCAGAGTATTCTATTAATGTGTTGTTATATATTTGTTTTATGTCAATATTTTTTTTTTCTTTTCTTTAAATTAATTCTTTATTTCATCAAAATAAAGTCATCACAATACAAAGTCCAAAGACTAAGAGCATAGAAGGCTTATAACTATGTCATAAAAAATTTAATACTTTGACTCCTAAACTAGGTGTATGTGCCTGTGTCTTAGGAGTCAGTGATTCCCCAAACAAAGCCACATTATACTAAATCAGGACGTTTCAACAGTAAGCAAAAGGCGGGAAAGAAAACAGGATAATTATAATTTATGAAAAGAAAACACAAAATGAAAATAATGAAAAATGTTTAACTGTGGGGTGATATGAATAAATGTTGTGTTTGAGTGTGTGTGTGTGTAGGATGTGTGTGTGTGTATATGTGTGTACGTGTGCGAATGTATTGAGTAGGTGTATGGTGTGTGTAAATCTTAAATAAGTAAGTGGCGAGAGCTACTTCCCTTCTTACTTCTACTTCTTACTTCTTTTCACCATCAGCCCATAGCTGTCCACTGCTGGACATAGGCCTCTCCAATTACACGCCATTCAGCTCGATTCTCAGCAACTCTCATCTAGCTGCCACCAACCACCCTGCGAAGATCGTTCCTCCACCTAGCCTGAGGGCGTCATACCTTACGTTTGCTGATTCGCGGACTCCACTCAAGAACACGTCTACCCCAACGGTCATTGGTTCTACGGCTAATAAGGCCGGCCCATTGCTACTTCAGCTTGCTTATTAATAATAATAATTTTAATAATTTTATTTGTTCAAAAAACATACAGACATTAAAATATTAAGGTGATACACTACATTACACTTTATTCTATGACCTGTTATTGAACATCTGTGTCCAAACTAGATATAAAATATCGGTATTTCAGACATCAGCGCTCTTCCCATGTTGTAGGCGACACTTAAAAATTAAACTTTGTTTGTCCTCTATACACATCTATATCACATTAAACATAATAATTATAATACATAGTTAAATATATTCTATGAGCTATGTCGACAACTTTGGTTCTCAGTCGGATCACCTCGTTCCGGATTCGATCCCTCAGAGAGATTCCAAGCATAGCCCGTAGCCCGTAGCTCCAGACCACCACTGCATTAAATTCAAAATCAATCTGCCTATCCTTTTCCAACGATGTTGGGTTCGGCTTCCAGTCAAACCGGATGCAGCTGAATACCAGTATTTTACATGGAGCGACTGCCTATCTGACCTCCGTAACCCAGTTACTGGGTAACACGATACGCCTACTATGGTAAGACTGGTTGTCAGTTTTTGGGATTCTGACTACCTAAACCACTACACTAAATTCATCATCATCAATCATTTCAGCCGTAAGACGTCCACTGGTGGACATAGGCCTCCCCCGAAGGGGGGGGGGGGGTTGCCATGATCGCCAAGCTTGGCAGGCGGGTTGGCCAACGCAGTATGGTGTTAAAATGCATAGAGAACGCTACTGCCCATTCTCTAGTAAGTCCCTTAGTCGCCTTTTACGACACCCACGGGAAGAAATAGGATGGTGTTATTCTTTACGTCCGGCACCACACGGACTACATTAAATTAATGTTACTAAAAGAAAAATAAATCTCAATTAAACCATTTTAAACGTAAGAATATCTCATTACTCTTGCTAATGCGTACAGAGAGCGCCTGACCTCATTCTGAGAATTAAGAACAAAATGAAGCAATTATTTTAGCGGGCAAAAATTATTTTCCAAGTGATTAACGAAAAGAAACTAAAACTTATTTAATGAATAAACTTAGTTCAATTTTCAAACAAATTGTTAAGACTTAGTAAGTCTCTACGTAATAGATTTGATCACTTTAGAGTTTTTATTAAAATAGTTGTTTTCTTTTTCTATTCATGATTTGTAGGTATTTTCGATAAACTAATTTGGGGCATGAGTAAAATATTAAGTCTATTTCTGCAGAAAGGTTTTAAGTAATAAGTTTAGAAATAATGGGATATTATTTTCTACTACCCAAGCGTAGCATTCGTAGCATTCGTCGTATGCTCGTAGCAAAATCACCTTTGTGAAATTAGTAACTATAGCCGGCGTCTTCGCCCGCGTTTAGATCGGAAAATATCCCACAGGAATTTAGCGATGGGATAAAATGTATGTATGTCCTAACCCAGGTCATGGTCTACCTGTATGCCAAATTTCATTGAAATCCGTTCAGCCGTAAAGGCGCGAAAATGTAATAGACAGGCAGACAGAGTTAACCTATTCACAAAAATGTATGTAAAAAAAATTGTTCCGTGATTGTCTGCACACACATTATGAAAATGCCGAAAAAATAAAATAAGTTAAATTATTATTAATTCCAGAATGTAGCGAGGTGACACCATAGGTAGTTGGAACTGAGCCTAGGAAGCTCATTGGGGGCGGCAGTCGCCTCCTTCTGCGAACACGTCATGTCCCAGAAGGAGGCGGCAGAGCGCGCGCGGGAGGACGATCCTGCAGCGGCGCCGCTCCGAAGGCGGAGGAGGGGTCGAAGAAGACGTCAGTTTGAACGTCATCTCCGACTCCTCCCAGGTGGAGGCCAGCAGGCAACGGGTGCGGGGGCACCCTTACCTGTATTGCACAGGCCTCCACCAGTGTCGGACGGGAATGGCCAGGTGTTCCCGGCCATTCCCGTAGCCCCCCAGTAACGGGGGGGCATGAGGGGACCACCAGCTAGGCGGTCATGCGCCGGGAGGGTTGTGGAAGAAAAGGCTGAGCCGTTATCCCATGGCCCTCCCAACACGGCGATGTGGGAACACCGCTGAGTTTTAGTGGGTATACTGTAGTGACAGGAGTCCCACATACCCCGACTCGTCCCCCACGAGCGGGCATGCGTAATGCATTTCTCAGCGTGAAAAAAAAAAGAGAGATAGGGCACAAGCTCCGTTTAAAAACGGGTTACTCCCGCGCCGGCTTGTTCTTGGTGCAAAGGTTACCCATTGCCATTCAACGTGACAATGCAATAAGCGTTATGGGCACCTTTGCGTCGAGAATAGATATTTGATTAAGTTTTTTGACGTGTTGTGGTGACTTAAGCATGTATTTCAGTTAATTTAAACGTTTTCCAATAAAAAATAAATAAAAAATGTAGCTATTTAATCTGCCAAACCTTTTTTCAACTATGTTGGGGCTAGTCTAACCGGAGACTGAATACCAACATTCTACCTTTCTAACTCAGCAACTGAGTAACCCAATCATCATAACCAGCCTAAAATTCCCACCGCTGGGACACAGACCTCTCTTCGAGAGGGGCTGTAATGCACCACGCGGCCCAGTGCGGGTTGGTAGATATCTTTGGTTCTAGGACATGCCAGTTTCCTCACGATTTCCTTCACCGTTTAGAAAGCAGTGAAATTCATTCGTCACACACACATACTCATACATTCATACTCATTTAAGTTAAATCAGGTCATAATGGGTTTAATAACACACATAAATAAAGGTTTCTTTTGTACACGAAGTTACAGTAGAACACTGACTCCTAGGTCACAGAGTTCCCCTAGTTTAGGAGGCAAGGTTTTTCACTATTTGTGCAGCTTTTTCCCAAAATCAAATGTACCTATTGTGAAATGTATTGGAATTGTATACAAAGGTATTTTGTGTCAATAAACTTATTTTATTTTATTTACTGCGCCCCGCGGTTTCACCCGCGTAAGTCTCGATCCCGTGGAAATATCGGGATAAAGAGTAGCCTTTGTCTTAACCCAGGGTGTCAGCTGTGTCCATACAAAATGTTATCAAAATTAGTCAAGCCGTTTGAGCGTGAAAAAGTAACAAACATACACACACACACACTCACAAACTTTCGCCTTTATAATATTAGTGTGAAGATGTGATGATAATTAAAAAAAAAATATATATATATATATTTATACAAAGTAAAGCGCCTGGCTGGGTTTAACCCTACGATCTACAACACGTAAGTCGGAGCAGTTACCACTCGGCTACCACTGCTCACAGTGGTAAGAGTGGTGGGAATCACACGTTCGGGCTTCTAACTACCTAGAAAGTATCTAGTTGTTCCACAAAGATATTGACCAAAACTCCACCCTAATAGGGTCAAGCAGAAGGTTGAAGTCTGAATGCGAATGAAATCGAGTCTCAAAAGTTATCTGTACTAATATTGTAAAGAGAAAAGTTTTGATTTTTTGTTTGTTTGTTTGTAATGCATAAGCTCAAAAACTACTTTGCGATTTTAAACATTCTCTCACTTATAGAAAGCTACATTTCAGCTAGTAAGATGGGCTGTGTTTTATTTATTTTTTAATTATAAATCCCTACAAAAATTACAATAATGTAACCCAAGGTATAAAAAAATGCCTATAAAAGTCATTATTTGGCGTGCGCTGCAAAAACTATTGATTATATATAAAATACTGTACTACATGTTTATAGTACTTATCATTACCAACAAAAAAGTCCGCGAGGCTATTTGTCTAACTATTATAGTTAAGTCACAATAACCGTTTTTGTTCAAATTAGTCAATAAAAAAGGGGTAGAATCGAAAGATGATGCGCGATGATCTCTGGAACTGCCAGTCGGATTTGAAAAAACCTTTTTGTTTTTTATAACCCAATTCTTGAGAAAGGTTAAAGGCTATTTAACATCACGGTACAACTATTGGGAGCCTAGCAAAAAGTCAGAAAGAACGCTAAGCGAAAACGAACTAATAGCGCAGACGGGCGATGAGATGCGACGTGGTGGGTCTGGGGCCGAAATTTCACGCGAACGAAGTTGCGGGCAGAAGTTACTGATAAATATTGCTAAACACCATGTACTTGTACAGTCATGAGCATTAGCAAACACTTAAAAAAATCAAAAACGATTTTCTAGTGGAATAACGATTGCAACTTTGAGAAAAGATCTATTTCATAATAGTTTGGGTTTCAAAATACTATGTTTGTAGTATAATAATTTTATAGGATTATTTAAACCTTTTTTTTTAACGTATGGAGGACGAGCAGTATATCATTTTGTTCGTATTCTGCTATAGTTTACATTTAATTGTAAAGAGATGAGCCAAAAGGTTACAATATTCCCGGTAGTTACAGATACAACCTTTTAAATGATTATCATCACGCTTTGACTTTATGGAGATAAGCACTCCATCATGATATATTTATGAACGGCTATTTTAGTCAACGTTCAACAAACCAATAGCTTAGTGGTCCGACGACTGCTTTGCAAACCTGTGGTACGGGTACCACTTCCACGCGAACGAAGTCGCGGGTACAATCAATATGGTCGGGGGAAAGCCCTTTTAAAAATTGCATACATATTAGTGCTCTTGACTGTACGACTCACTATGATCACTAAACCGCGACCTTAGTCAGATAAACAATAAATTTTTTAATTGGCACTTAATCTGCTCAGAACAAACAGTCGCGAACTTATGAATACAGATAACACGTAAAAAGTTTCTCCGTGTTATTGTATGTAGCTCACACAATACAAACGAACTACTTATAAAAGGGATTGAAGCCCTATTTACTCAGTAAGGAAAAACGTGACAATACATACATAATATATACACCCTCATAAAACGATGAAATAATCTTGTTATGTTCCCAAAAATCCCTTTTGTTCGTAAACACGACGTCAAAAGAGTTTATATTAAAATAGTACCAAAGACAAAAATTCTTTAGTGTTTCGAAATTCAAAAATATGCAGCAGTGCACACGGCAGTGGTATGCAACGCTCAGCTTGAATCGTTCGAGAATGGCGACTGAACGCATTTTCATTTTCAGTCATCGCTTGGCCGCCGTACGGTGAGCACGTGTCGCTGAGAAACGAATGAACGTACCAATTCCGATAATTGACGAATAAACGTGAGGTTATTAATTGGATTTACAGCGGTGTGATTGAGAAACAGGACGATTTACATAGAAATTGTATCGGTAAACGTGTTTTGATTAACCTGACGATTGTTATTATGAAATTTAAATTTTTGTATGTGATGTGGTTAACATTGTGAGTTTTTTGGGTTTAGTGTTGTTTTGTGGACATGGTAAGTTGAGTTTCTACTTTTATTTCATCCAAAAAATAAATAATACATTGAATAAAAAATTTAATAAAAAAAAGTTTGTGGCTAACTAAAAATAATATAATACTAATATGCTTGAATCCTCCTTTTAATTTCTGTGATAGGTAATAACATTTTTTTTTGTCTTTTATTGAGTGTTAATAGTAGAAAATAAGTAAAATCGATTCGACATAAAAATGAATGATTACTAACATAGTTTTAAGACCTTTTTTACTAACAATTATTGACAAATCAATCAATCAACAATAGTCTGAATTGAATTTAAAATATTTGTTGATATTAAACGTGATTGATTTCTTAAAAAAATAATATTAAGATACCATATAGTCTTTGTAACACGATTCCTTACAGCCTCTCATTCTTAAAAGCGGCAGTTACGTCCTAAAATCTATAATTTTTCGATAGGTACTTTCACGAAAACTTCGACCCTTCGCCACTGTTATTAATATAGTAAACTTTATCCTAATAGTTGTCGGCATGACCTAAGAATAATAATGTGTCATTTTTTGTGCTACCCGCAGGAAGAGACCCGTGTTTTAGTAGGATTATATGAAGACATGGGTTCAAGTCTGAGAGGCTCTTTTTTAAGCATTATGTATCGTTTTCTTTTTAGATGGTCTTGACAGATCGTTAAATATTTTGCCTCACAACATTTCAGCGTGTGAGAGTGCTCTAGTCTAGATAATAATTATGTCGCCTTGTCAAAATCGTTTCTTAACTGTCAATTATATACATGGAATTCACATTAGCAGGGAAGTTTTAAAACAAGTCTTTTTTTTTTTTTGGGTGGGCCATTATCAAATAACTTCTCCCGCTCTGGGTGGAGCGGGAGGGAGTGTCAGACTTTTACTGACTAAAACCCACCCGTGTTCCTTCAGATGCCTGTGTGCCAGGGCCACGATATCCCTTTCGGACAGGCTCGTAACCCTGGCAGAAAACAAAAGTCTTGACATTATAAGATTAATATATTTTTAGACAGATTAAACATATAAGTATAAGTTATACCTTGTATGTGACAAAAATGTAATAAAAAAATTACGTGTAGTGCTTTCCGTTGGGAAGTGTGTCTGTTTATCGTCACGACTTACGTGGTCACACTCAATGGATTAATCTAAATCTTCTTCTCTACGTTTTCTTTCATCCTGCGGAAAGAGCCCTATTGATTTTTTCGTTATTAAACTCATAACCATTCAAAATATATTAACAAAAATCGATGAATTTTCTTGGATTATTTTTCCGTAAAAAATATCCGCAACTTGTTTCTGTCTCTGAGGCGTATACTTTTGTTTTATTTTTTTATCTTGCCGTAACTTTCTTAGTTAAATTAGGAAAACACAAATTGTTTTTTGGTGTATCTTTTTATTTATCACAGAAATTATAATCAGGAAGTCCCCAACATAGTTGGTAAAAAGCCGATGATGTTTGGACTGTGCCTATTTTTCTTATTCATCATAATTTCAGCCGAAAGACATCCACTATGGACATAGGCCTCCCCCAAGCACTGCCACTTCGACCAGTTCTATGCTTCCCGCATCCAGCGGATTCCTGCAACCTTCATAAGGTCATCGGTCCACCTTGTAGGAGGCTTACCAACGCTATTTCTTCCGGTACACGGTCACCACTCCAGAACCTGTCGGCCCCATCAGCCATCTGTTCTGCGAGTAATGTGCTCTGCCCACTGCCACTTAAGTTTGGCAATTCTTCGGGCTATGTCGATTGCCTTGGTTCACCTGCGGATCTCTTAATTTCTGATTCAATCACGTAGGGGACTTTTAGCCTTCTGATAAGGCCCATTGTGAGCGACCACGTACTTTTTTATTATCACAGAAATAATGTTTGGAGTGTACATTACTATTTTATGGTTACTAATATTTAATTGTTATTTAGCAAAATTACACTAATTAGGACGTGTTCTCAGTGTAGATTTTAGCTATTTTTGATCGATTTGAATTTGATTTGTTTTGATAGCATAGAATAGCATTTATTCTACATAGAGAGTGGGCACATACAATATATGAAAAAAAGAATGACTGAATTAATAATTGACATTTAATACCTAATTTTTATTCAATAAATAAAATAAGTAGTAAATAAGGAGCTACAAGCATTGCTAGTTGATGATCAAACGCTTGAAAAAATAATCCTACGAGAACATTCAGATTAGCTAAATGTACCGTTTTAAGCCACTACAATAAAACTTTTGGTGCTTACGACTCAGTCGCACCGAAGGGACAGTTAGTAACAAGATCCGCAGCAATTATCCTGTGAATAGACATTCAATTAACACAATTAGGTATACAATTATAGTGTTATACTATTTCATGCATATTAATTTAATTACGGGAATTATCATTAATTGATTAAGCAGTTTCAATTAGTGGTAAAACAGTCCTTGAGACGTGATTTACAAGAAAGAGCTGGTATTATAGTAGATAGATTTCAGCAGAAATCGGTACCTACCTACCTAATGGTTAATTCTAATTGGGTATTAATATTCATATTTCTAGATACCTATACTTATCCATAAAATACTATTATAAAGGCTCTTACAGACTGGTGCAATATCGCGGGCGCGACAGGCATCGATAAAGAAATTGTGCTACTACTAGTCGCGTCGCGCCCGCGATATTGCACGAGTCTGGACAAGCCTTAAAATCCAAGTATGATTAAAAAAAAACTAATAAAAAAATAATCTTGTTTTTGCAATTATTATTATAAAAATTAAATTAATTTTATAAAGATATGTATTGAAAACATAAATACATACACACCGAGACTCCTCCGTGCCTCGGAAAGCACGTTAGGCCGTTGGTCCCGGCTGTCATTCGTGGATCTTTGACAGTCGTTACGGGCCGTCAGAAGCCCGAAAGTCTGACAACCACGGGGTATTGGATAACCCAGTTACTGGGTTGTGGAGGTCAGATAGGCAGTCGCTCCATGTAAAATACTGGTATTCAGCTGCATCCGGTTAGACTGGAAGCCGACCCGGAGATTGATTGATTGTATTGATAACAATTATATTATATTCCTATTCTGCAAAGTCTGGGGATCCCTTCTCTTCTCAACTTATCAATGGTCCTAAATAATTCACTAAGCATAACAATGATCACATAAGTAAGCATGACGTATCATAAATAACTATATTATAATTTTATGGCATACTGACTTCTGATTATAGGCTTTATGAGTCAGAATCAAATAACAATACTAGCTATTTCATGTGACCAACTCTCTACCAGAAAAAAACGATAAACTTCAACCAAAGTGATGTGTACTTAATTAAAATGAGGATGTTCACGATCGATTCGTAAATAACTGAAGTACTCTTTGCCGGCTGTCAATACGATGTCAATTTGTCGACGACAAAGCACCAGCTGTTCCACTCAATGATTTAATAAAATGAGAATCTATCTATAACAGCCGTGTTCTGTATACTTGCAATTTTCGACAAAGGGATTGAGGGGGTGAGAAGGGGGACAGAGAACTGCCTCGTTGGTCTAGCGCGGTCGCAAGCGCTACTTCTTTCCCAAGTCGGGCAAGGTGTTATAGGGTTTTCTAGAATTTCTCTGTAACAGCCCGGGGTCTGGATTTGTGCTCGGTTGATGGCTCCCCCCTATCACATGGAACTTAAACGTAACTGGCGAAATGTGGGTGTACACCTCTGCCCAACCCTTCGGGGAAACACGGCGTGGTGTTATGTTACGTGTGGATAGAGAAATGTTGGGAATAGCAGCGTATCTGCGAATAGTAACCGTAGGTTGAGACTCTAAGGACCAATTATTTTACTGGACCGTTAGAGAGAAAACGGGTAACGGGTTTTGATAAAAGTCTTACGAGTTGAAATAAATTGAATGAAAATTCAGTTTTTTTTGTTTTGTTATTTTATTACTATTCGGATAAAACTGTTCATTCAAATGCGTAATTACATAAATTAATCAAAATCAAGATCAAAAGTGGGAACGATTCTTATGCTGAAAATATAGTAGTTATAATTTTTATGTTTGTCTGAATGTAAGTCACGCAAATAGTACCGGATAGATTTTGTTAAAATTTTGCATAAATGTTCCTTATACGTCTGGTCTGGTCTATAGGCTATAAATTATCACGATATTTGCTATGGGAGACGAGCAATATAACATTATGTTCGTAATCTTCTATAGTTGACATTAAATTGTAAAAAGACGAGCCAAAAGCTAACAATATTGCCGGTACTAGTTACTGATGGGTAGGTACACTTTTTTAATAATGGAGTTTCTTTCTAATTTTCTGGCCTTCTCGCAGTAACACACACAGCGCGACCAAATGAGTTAATTTAGAATTGTGACCAACCACGTTACATCCACAACTTGGTCGCAATTGCTTGGCTATTAAGTATTTTTAGTAACCTAAAATAAGAATTACTAGAGGTTCACAAAGAGAAGCGCATTCAATAAATTAGTGTGTTCACTAATATTTTTAGGAAAGCAGTGCATTATGCTGCACCGGTTGACGTCATCACGTCAACGCCGGCGGTCGCTGAAAACCAGCGCTGGGGCTCTGTCTAGCATAGGGTCGCAGCATTATGCTGAGCGATGGCCGTTTTGCGTGAATGTGACGCATATTTTCCCTCAACTTGTTCTTTCGTGTTTGTGTTTTTATTTCTTTGCGTTATGTTTACCGCAAATAAACGTATTTTCTTTCTTTCTTTTCTTTCTTTTCTTTCAATAATATTTTTAGGTAAGCAAAATGCGAATTATTCAAGGTTTGATTAAATATTAGCCTTAAGGCTCGTACAGACTGGTGCGATATCGCCGGCGCGACTCGTCACTAGTAGCACAATTTCTATATTGCTGCCTGTCACACCCGTGATGTCGCATGAGTCTGTAAGAGCTTTTAAACAATTTACAGACAAATGTCTAACAATTTCTCTATTAGTCGCTTTATCTTGAAGTTTTGTGTATGAGACAATGTTTTTTCATTAGTCTACGGAGAATGGAAGTTCGTTAGATATAATGATGATTGACACATTATTCCACTATATGACTATGAAATAATAATAAAAAAACCGGGCAAGAGCGAGTCGGACTCCCGCACCAAGGGTTCCGTACGTATATAATGATGTTGAGGATTTCTAAAAAAGACATCGTTTTATTTTTCCTGTAATCTTTACATAAACTTCTATCACATAGAATAATTTCAGATTTTTCTCTATGCATACTTTGGAATAACGGTATTTTTTTAACATTTTTCATCAAAAGTCGGAAATGAGGCCTAAAAAAAAATGTTTGAGAATGTACAAACAGCGCTCTTTCATATGATACCCCACATACCCTAGTAGACTCTATTCGAATTTTTAAGACCCCCTTTCAGGCCCCATTGCAAAAAAGATATATTTTTAACTTCATTTCTTGTTTGCAAAATGGTTGGGTAAACGTCATCTAAAACTATTCCAAATTTCAAGTTGATATCATCAGTAGTTCTTGAGATATCCAGCTGTGACAGACAGACAGACTTCGTCTCACCATAAGGGTTCCTTTTTACCATTTTGGTACGGAACCCTAAAAACGTACGTAACCTACCTATGACTACGAAATAATTTCGTTCTCTCAGTTGGGTAACAACTTGCGCTGCGAGACAGGTTGACATTACAAATAATATGTTTTTCTGTCACGTTTAGAACAAAAGAGTAAATGATAGGAACTCATACATTTATGTATGAATATGTAGCTAACAAATGTACTGTTACTATAGTAAAATACTAGTACCAGAAATACAATAAGTGAAAAAGATGCGAAAGCTATTTTGTAGCACTCTAGCGCAGGCTGCTTGATTCAGTCCGCGACAAATGATAGTTGATTAAAATACACAAGCTAACTCTAAAATATGTATAGTATCATCATCTACCTAGCCTTTTCCCAACTGTGTTGGGGTAGGCTTCCAGTCTAACCGGATGTAGCTGGATACCAGTATTTTACATGGAGCGACTTCCTATCTGACCTGATATCCCTTGATAAGACTGGTTGTCAGACTTTTGGGCTTCTGACGACCCGTAACAACTGTCGAAGATCAACAAATGACAGCCGGGACCAACGGCTTAACGTGCTTTCCGAGGCACGGAGGAATCTTGGTATGAACAGATGGTCACCCATCCACGGACCAACCGCGGTAAGCGTAGCTTAACCTGATCGATCGACCCTTGCGGCAGTTATTATTTAGCCACAAGCTCCTCAAAATATGTATAGTATACATCCATATAATACAAATTAAAAAAAGGAGGAAGTGCTCATTGGGCATCAAAAAATCCTTCCGCATAGCTCTCAATGGGAAAAGAGCTCCAAAGGCTGGCAGCATTGCTACGTTGGATGATAATGCTGATTATTTGGGCTAAAAATAGGCCAGCCCTCTGGTCACGTGAAGGGTCGACCAACCGCTTGGTGATGTCCCGAAATACTCGATGAGCACTCGGACCCAAAGACCCTAGGCCCTTAATAATTGAATTAAAATCGGAAAACAAGGATAATTAAAAGATTAACCCTTAACTATTATAATCATCACATCACACAAATACCTATTATAAAGGCGAAAGTTTGTGAGTGTGTGTGTGTGTGTATGTTTGTTACTTCATCACGCTCAAACGGCTGGACCAATTTTGATAAAATTTTGTATGGAGGTAAATGACACTCTGGATTAAGACATAGGCTACTTTCTTATCCCAAAAAATGTAGTATTCCCGTGGGATGAGCATGGAATTGTAATACATTTTTGCCCTTTTACGTTTAATCTGGTATTTGGTAGGCTGCTTTTTATCCCGATATTCCCACGAGATCGAGACTTACGCTGGTGAAACCGTGGGGCGCAGCTAGTTATGTATAAAATATTGTTGCTAATGTACTGTAACAATTTTTAGAATTATTTTGTGTTAATTTAGATGATTTGTGTAAAAAAGGCAGTGTTCCTCGATTTTTATCGCTGACCAATTTAATGGAGCTTAGTATCCGAATCGAAGGACCTAAGTTTTTTCAACAGTTTAAAGGAGATCAAGACCAAAACTAGGTTGAGGTTTAAGAAGTTATTGTATCCAATAATGTTCAGTAACCCTTTTTATAGGTCAACTTTAATAGGAGCACGGAAACATACATTTAATTGACAGCTTGATTGACTTCTTGGTTACGTGCCGTTGGTTTGAGTCCAGTTTTGCAACAAATAGTTTCTTGGTCTGGGTAGTTGTGGGCTAAGGGGCTTGTCTAAGACCCCTCCGTGCCTCGGAAAGCCTTTGGTCCCGGATATCATTCGTGGATTTTTGACAGTTGTTACAGGTCGTCAGAAGCCCGAAAGCCTGACAACCAGTCTTACCAAGGGGTATTCTATTACCCAGTAACTAGGTTGTGGTTAACGTCAGATAGGCAGTCGCTCCATTTTAAATACTGGTATTCAGCTGCATTCGGTTAGACTGGAAGCCGACCCCAACATAGTTGGGAAAACGCAGATGATAATGGTCTGGGTAATTGTGTTTGTGAGTGTGAAGAAGAATTCTATATAAAGGATAAAGTTATGTTTAAGTTTCATATATTATGTCGTAATTGACTAGAAGCATGAGGATGTTGGCTTGAAACCGGGCAAGCACCAATATGACTTTTAGAAATCATATGTACTTTCCAAGTTTATCTGGGACACTACTGATAGCGTGAAGAAGTATATCGTACTATAGGTACACCTATACCTAACCCTTCGAGGAATACATAAAGCATAAAACATAAAGCATAAATATATAAGCGTAAATATTACTAAGTTATAATAAATTATTATAGTATAGTTTATAGTGTTTATTAGGTTTTTCCACCAGGAATTTCTCAGTGGCAGCCCGGAGTCTGGATTTGTGCCCGAATGATGGCAATAGGCTCGCCCCCTATTACGTGGGACTTAAACATAACTGGCGAAATGTGGGTGTACTATAAGTGCGCGTCTGCCTAACCCATCGGGGATTACAGGCGTGATGTTATGTTATATTGTTATAATAAATTATAATCGACCTACAACAGAGTCCTTATAATAAATCATTATAATTCCTATTAACAAGTATTTACCCTAGAGACTTTATTTAAAATATAATTTCATTTGATTTAGTCAAATAAATCATCAATAAATCGGCGCTGATAAAGATATATCGGTTAATAATACCCATTAATGGAAATAATAATGAAACAATAACTACTGTGTGGTCGGGGGCGTATCAAAGAATAATTGCTAACATTTTTTACATTATTATTTACGCTGTACCTAATATTTTATTATTGAAGGTGAATTACTAAGCCTGTAACCGCTAACTGTTGAATGAAGGGCTCTCAATAAACAATAAAAAAAAAACAAATAAAAAAAAGAGGTAAAATTTGTGAGTTTGTATATAGGGGCCAGGAGGTTATCTGCGGAACTGCTGATCCCATTACGAAAATTCTCTCACTAATGGGAAGCTACTGTATTGCCGAATATCATAGGGTACTATATTTTATGTTAAAAGAAGAAAATTAACGCGGACGAAGCCGCAGCCAGTAGCTTGTGGTGTTATAGAGGTATGAGAAACAGGGCGTAAAGTTCACTCATCCTCCATAGAAAAGGGAGGATCCTCCGACCAGACGGGTGTTATGTCTGGTGGGCTATTTCGCGATGAAAGATGTTGGGACGTTGTATATACTAGTCGTGCGGTAAACTTTGCTTGTGCGATGCAGGATTTTGCGTGGCGTTAGTGTGATGCGTAGTTCGCATGTGGCGATGTAGATGTCATCCACAGTCAAATGAAACGTCAAATCTGTCAAAATCGCAACGTTTGGCAAAGTCATGGGTGACCACAGTTCTTTTGTTTTTATCAGGCAGAAGTACCCCATGTAGATCTCCTATGTTATATCAATGAAGTAGGTAATAAATAATTTAAGTATTAATGATAGCTAATTGGTAGTTGAATTATCTACTTGTCAAAAATAATCACAAAAATAGAAACTCATTTTCTAATGGCTTTAAAACGCTGTAGCAAAAATCAGGGGAGTTTTCTTTATATATTTGGATATATTTCGAAGACAGTAAAATTAGACGTACTTTAGAGATTTTTCAGGACCTAATTTTCCTAACAGAATAGCTACAGAGATTTTTATGAAACCCTAACAATTAATTGGGGGTACTTTTCAGTCTGGGAAACTACAACAGTAACGTAGGTAACAGGCCTTGTTTCTCCAAAGGGTTTTGAGCATGTAGGTGCACCTATAGTACAACCACATTTCGCCAATTACGTTTAAGTCCCATGTAATAGGGGCGAGCCTAATGCCATCAACTGTGCTCAAAATTGCTAGTTCGAAATATAATTACGAACATCGATTAATATTTAAATTGCACATTATTGTCTGTTTAGCTTCAATTAGTACTCATCTGAATAATTGATAGTACATTATAAAATTGACGACACTATAAAAATATAAATAATGTAATCAATGGTTTTTTTTTTGTTTTTTTTTTTTTAAAAACATTGCAAAATATTTACTAGGAATTTCTCCTGTATCGTGGGTGCGTTTACAAACATTTAAACTCACATACACAAACAGCCAGACCCGGAGCAACCACTTATAGGTCATAAAAATATTTGTTCCGTGCAGGAATCAAACCCGCGACACGAGGCGCAGCAGTCAATCGCTTAACCACTGCGCCAACCAGGCAATTATAATAAATGATTAATTCAGTCAACAGCGAACTATAATTATGCAAAACTGATTAGATTTACGCAGAAATTTAATGCAAACCATAATCATTAAAACTAAGTAGGTACCTAATGATATATTTCTGGTAACCAATCTGTCTACATATATAATAAAATCGTTTCGAATTTATTTTGGGCCTACATTTTTTATGCGACAAGTAAAACAGTTTTGTTCGCACAAACACAAAAAAAAAGATCAGAAGGACCATTTTTAAACCTACTCAATAAATAACTCGCCACAGACACTCCTAGCGATGATTTTACGTCAAAGCATTTTAGGCCTCCACTCTCTTATTTCAAAGCCCAAAATGCCTCAGCATAAATTGCATAGTTTGCAGCTTGAGTATAGGTAAAATGGTACAAGCTCGTTCGATTTGTCCTAAAGTACACAATGGCATGACACTTCAATCAACTGCCAGTGTTAATTTCGGTTTTGTGCCCAGAGAGTTCCAGTACCTTACAGCATTTGACTACATCGTGATGTCACAATTGATTCGCATTTATTTTAGTATTTTAAACGTGAGTGGATAAATTATTTTAGTATTACCAGTTTGTGACACCAAATAATGCGTTCCTGCTTCTGAATTGTGCTGGTTTTCGTCATTCTCCTTTTGACTTGTATCGGCACGTACTTGACAAGAATAGCTCATGTCGATTATAAATATAAATAATATTTATTTGCATAAAAATGGTGTATTTTAAGTTGTTTTAATATGACAATAAAGAGCATACATGTTTTGCTTATAGGTTACATTACAAAATGATTCCCTTCAGTAAATTCTTTACTGCTGTAAAAATGATTGATTGATAGTAAACCATTTCAGTAGTATTTTTTTAAACAATCCAAGATCTGAAGTTTTTAAATCACTTAAAATTATATTCGAACACACATGGCTAAACAAATTTTATTAAATTTGGCCCGTCTTGGTAAGTCATTGAATATATTTTAAGCCTGTGAGGATCTCGCCGGTTTCGAGGATATCTTTATACATCCTCTGCCTTTTTAAATAAGTCTTTAAGCTTCTTAAACATGATTCATAAAATAGAAAGTGTAGATCAGAGAAGATTAGCGCGTCACCAGTGTTAGTATGGACGCTCATTGCTATTTAACCAAGCTAACATGGTAATGTCAGCTTGGTTGGAAGCAAGTTCATCCAGCTCACTCGCGAAGTGTCCTTCGTCGAAATTTTGTGCCAAAACTCATACATTTTATATAATAATATCTATATAATATATATTTTAATAGAAAAAAAAAATATTTCTTGATGGAAATAAATTGAATTTTCATCATCAATTTAATTTATTTCCATCAAGAAATAAAATATATTAGAGAGATTTAAGATAGAATTAATTGGTCTCATGGCAATAGTATTTTTTTGGTTGAGATTACGTAACTGTTTTATCACTTAAGGACGCTATCACAAAATCTGACAAAAATTTGCAATTTGTTTTTCGGTACATTTTGCGGCAAAATTGTACTAAACCAAATGAAACTAATAATTGCCACAGATAGATTACTCCTTCATCTCCATTGGTAGCAATTTTTTATTCGAAAATGTTGGTTTATAATATTGTAAAAAATAATTTCCGTTGCCTCTTCACACAAAATTGACGATATCGTGTTGAGTTTGGGAACATTTTTCTTCAATTGATTAAAAATATTTTATGTAAGCAGACATGTTCAACTCAAAAAGTTAGAAAAAAGAACTATCAAAATGTTACAAATAGTCTCAGAAAATAATGTTGAAAAAATCATTTTTTTTTTTAAAACACTGTCGGTAATAATATTTTTACTATTATTTAACAAGCCATATCAAGAAATTTTATAATCACACACTGGGCTTCAGCTATTCGTGTGATTTTTTTTATTTTTGATTATACAATATCTTCATTAAGTAAATGAACGGCGAAATAAGCTATATTTTCGAGAGCGCAAAAGTGATGAAACTATTAACACGTTCTGAGACTGACACGAATATAGTTTATCACCACGAAAACTGTACTTATATAGTTACACAGACTTAATATTTCAATTATTTCAAGCTTTCTCACAATTAGATAAGAAATTGACGAAAAAGGTTTTTGTTGTCATAGCACCCTTAAAGGTTGAATATAACTTGAACGTCATTTATCGACAAGGTCTATATATGAAAAGTGAGATTATCTAATGATTTTCTCTCTAATTGGATTATTATATTATTGTTAACAGAGAACAAGGAAGGCTGTCCCACCGTAATACGGTTTATAACAGGTATTGGGGGTCAGGGTGAATCGCTTTTGTCATCATCATCATCAAGTAGCCTCCTCCCAACTATGTTGGGGTCGGCTTCCAGTTTTATTAATCGATTTCTTAACAACCTGAATTTATTATTGTATACTGAATTACTAATTGCGTACCTATCTAATCTTTTAGATTCATAGAAAGTGTAAAATCTGTTGTAAGGTTTTTATTCTTTTGGCAAAATTATTATATACTAGCTGATCTCACAGACGTTGTCCTAACAAAAAAATTAAATAATTCATACAAAATTCCCATAGAAAACGCACTTTCAGTTTCCCCGACCACTTTTAAAATTTTCAGATATCAACTAAATTTAAAATAAAAAAAAAACACAAAAGCACGTGCATACAAAAAGATAATTAACTCGCGTAGGTAAACAAAAAAAAATCTACGTATAATCATGAGCAATAGACAAAAACAAATAGTCAGCAGCTGGACGTCATGAGTGTAACAAGAAGGCTTCCTCTCTCATGATGCTGTGCTATGGGGGACCCAGAGCACAGCGCTGATTGGAATTGGTCCAGCCGTTCTCGAGTTTTGCGCTTAGCAACACAATTAGCCATTCATTTTTATTTATAAAGATAGATTATTTTTGAGCACAATTTCGGCTGGTCCTTCTACCTCAATTCTTTGGTGGCGTAACGCCCCACCCTTTGTGCGAGAGTATGCTATAAATAAAGGCGACTAGATGTCGAGTGGTCCTACGTGTAGTGGGGCGTAGTTTTCTCTATATATCGGATAGTCCTGAACGGTCAGTAAAGTTGTATTGTCTTTATTTTGTCCGCTTTTTTGGTTAACTAAAACTTTCGGTGCTTCGATCTTGGGTTAAGTTGGAAGACAATGGTGCCACGAAACTATAAAAAATTGTATTTTAGTATACAGAGGGAAATAACAAAACTTGAACGTAGAAAAGTAAGGGTTAGGACTTTGCGCGTTGTTGGATTATTTGAATAGCTAAGCTATTATTTATCCTCCTTCTGCGCAGCAGTAATGCTCACGAAGGAGGAGGCGGAACGCGTAAGGGAGAGGCTAAATTCACGCCCTCGCGCCCCAAGTCGCCGCAGGAGACGCCCCGGGCGGCGGGAGTCGCAGGCCGATTCTCGGCCACCGTTAGGCGCGGGCTTGCGGATGGTGAGCGATGGGTAGCTCGCCGTCCGATAAGGACCAGGCCCGTGTTGATGGCGCGTTGTGTTCCACGCTCATCTCAAAGATATGTCAGCACCAACTGACGGGGTTCGTTAGGGCCAATGCTTGCCAGGGTTGCGAGTTTGTCCGAAAGGGATATCGTGGCCCTGGCACACAGGCAACGGAAGGAACACGGGTGGGTTTTAGTCAGTAAAAGTCTGTCACGCCCTCCTGCTCCGCCCAGCACCCAATTGCGTAACACAGTTTGAATCACAGTGGGAATGTTAGAAAAATTTGTCTGCTGAACAACGTAAATAACGCACTGAATGTTGTTGAACTGTCAAATTGAAACCGATTCCTACTGAAAGTGTGTTACGCAATTAGCCCGCAGAGCGAGAGAAGTTATTTGATAATTTACCACCCAAAAAAAAAATAGAAAAAATGCAGATTGGATGCAAAAACGTGTGCTTCATTTAATGCTCTCTTGTACAGTGACATTAATGACGTTAGTAACAGTGATGGCCATCATAATCAGCCTTTAATGTTCCCACTGCTGGGACACAGGCCTCCTCTCTTTAAGAGGG
This sequence comes from Tiliacea citrago, assembly GCA_963921375.1. Taxonomy (NCBI): domain Eukaryota; kingdom Metazoa; phylum Arthropoda; class Insecta; order Lepidoptera; family Noctuidae; genus Tiliacea; species Tiliacea citrago. The sequence continues at coordinate 12,660,855 of OY992804.1, forward strand.
AGTGGGCTGTAATCCACCACGCGAGCCCAGTGCGGGATGGGTAGATATCTAATGTCTTCGAATTTTTCGGTTCTAAGACATGCCAGTTTCCTCACGATGTTTTCCTTCACCGTTTTGAGAGCAGTGGTGGTGAAATAATTTACACAAAGTAAAGCGCCTGCCGAACTCATAAGTCGAGGCCGTTACCATTGGGTGACAGTGACAGTAAAGACAGAAAAATCAAACTAAATGTCGTATTGCCAACATGCGTAGATTACACTAATTTAATGTATTCACGCTCCGTGTGGTGCCGGGCGTAAAGAATAGCGCTATCCCATTTCTTGCCGTGGGTGTCGTAAAAGGCGACTAAGGGACTTAAAAGAGAATGGGCAGCAGCGATGTCTATGCATTTTAACACGATACTGCAATCGCCAACCCGCCTGCCAAGCGTGGCGATTATGGCAACCCAGGGGGGGTTGCCATAATCGCCACGCTTGGCAGGCGCCACGCTTGGCCCCGAATTGGGGGAGGCCTATGTCTAGCAGTGGACGTCTTTAGCTGAAATAAATGCATTCAAGACTCAATCTGCTGAATATTTAATCGCAAATAATCCCGTTCCTAAGAACTAAATACATTGGATGGGTGTATTATCTATAGGGTCAAAATTAAATTAGCTAGAGAAACTCTGCAGACGTTATGGGTAACGATATCCAAATGCGATAAAAATAATTAAAAAAAAAGATTTGAAGTTATTTTTTTGCGACGAATTACAGCTGGTAGGTTTGCTAGTTGATTTTTAATGAGTTGAGAAAATCAGTTTTCTTGTTATTTATCGTGTTGACGATACCTCAACACGATAAATAACATGAAACCTGATACATACCAATCACGTCTGTGAAGTTTATACAAAAACTGTTTTGTTTTTTTAAACCGATATTTCAAGTACACTAACTGCTATTCAACCTGGTTTTTGACCACAACTTGTGTGACTTTAGTGTATTACTAATTGTATGTATTTCTCTTTGTATAATAAACTTTTTTTTTTTGGACTGCAGTCGATGACCTCACAAAAATCATAAAATTAGTTTCTTGTTTGTTTTATCATATTTAGTTAACGATACCATCACGTCTGCGGAGTTTCACTAGCTAATTTAATTTTAACATGTCTAACTGTACTAATAATAAAGCTGAAGAGGTTTAAAAAATATTTTTATTTTTGATAATCTAATTCTTGAGGAAGTTTATAGGCTTACATCGCGCTACGATTCTTAGGAGCCAAGCAAAAAGAACAAAAGTCAGAAATAACTCTAAACGTAAACGAAGTAATAGCGCGAACGGGCGATGCGATGCAACGCGGTGGTGGGAAGTCGCGGTCAGAAGCTAGTAATAATTTATACAGTGACGATTGTGACATTAAACGATAGATAACAGCAAGTTCAAATAAATGGTATCAATTCTCTCGGTTTAAAAGTAAAAATGGGCGTTCCTCAAGGCTCGATAATGGGTCCTTTCCTCTTTTTAGTGTATATTAATGATCCAATCCATTTAATAAAAAAACAACCACAAATGGTGTTATTTGCTGACGATACTTCCTTAATTTTTAAGGTAGATAGACGTGCTACACATTTTGACGACGTAAATAACGCCCAAAATTGGGTCACTGCCAATAATTTAGTATTAAATGGAAAAAAAAACCTAAGTTCATACGATTTTCTTTACCAAATTTAAAAAGTAGTGATTATGAGATAGTATTGAATCAAGAGAAACTAGAATTCGTCGATAACACTGTTTTCCTGGGGATCACGCTCGACTCTAGGCTACAATGGGGGTCTTCATTTAAAATCTCTTGCAGGACGGCTAAGTTTGGCAGCATATGCTGTCAGAAAAATACGTCAATTTACTGACGATCTTTTTAACACGAACGCTTGTGACGTTTTGCATCGTTCTCACATGTATAATTTCAACATGAATGATGTAACCAATAGTATCAATATTTTAATTTAAAAGAGTGCCCGTGGAGTTTCTTGTCCGTTCTTCTCCATAGGAACCTTCTACTCTTTGAAATGGGCACCTAGCTTCATATTTCTAACTAGCCGACTCCTTGACAATTCAAAAGTGCCTGTAAATGGTTTGTGCCCAAGTCTTTTTTACTCGACTACGGTGAAGCAAAAAGGAGGGTTATGATTTTGACCGGTATGTGTGTATGTATATATGCTCATCTGTTCCCTCATAAGTTCTAAACTACTTATCATAATTTGACAAATGAGGTAACGTTGGAAGCGTCTTGATCGTCCGCTGGATATAGGCTATGTGCCGTCACATAAAAGCATATTCTATGCCACCTACCCTAACAAAACAATACATTCTAACAGTAGTAAGCGATCATAAGCTTTAGGGCAAAGTGAATACGACTACGGCTATCCTCTACACTTCACTATGAATATGTATTTAATACATTAAAATATATTACGTGTAAGTTTTTTTATTTAATAGACGCTAATGAATAATTTGTACATAACAATTTCAGATGAGAATATTTTCTTGTTTCACACTTTTTAGCGTGTGATTTTTGTAGTCAGGTTTTGGTTTTGAAACTGAATTTAAAAAAAAATATCTTGAAACCTACTTAAGCTAGCGTAGTGTACGGAATTTCTATAGAATAAGAAACTAGCTTGTACTGATTTTATTACCATTGACGTGCAAGTCTACTTTACAGCAAAATACGTCACCCCTTATAAAATTTCTACATTTAAATCTGTAATTTTTATGGTGTACATAATATAGTATTCTATCCACCAAAGTACAGAGGAAATAGCGGGAAATTTGGGTATCATTGCTAAGTAATATCGACCATCTGGTGCATAATCTTTATCTCTCTATGCTTCTTTATTTTTATTATTATATATAATAATTATGATTTATTATTAATTAATAATAATATTATTATAAAGAGAAAAGATTCGATTTTTTATTTGTTTGTTTGTAATGCTCAAAAACTACATATGTGATTTAAAAAATTCTTTCACCTAGAGAAAGTTACATTCAAAAGTTAGACATCCCTACAAAAATTACATGTAACCCAAGGTATCAAAAATTTGCCTATAAAAGTTATTATTTGGCTTGCGTTGCGAAAACTATTGATACATAAAATAATATAGGTACTACATGTTTATTGTAGGTATTTAACATTACCCACATCTCATCTCAAATCAAATCTGCGAGACTTTAGACAAATTCTCGCAGATTTCGTTGTGGATTACATAATACTTTTTTGGTCAAATTAGTCAAAAGTACTAATTTATAGTTTAATAACCTAGATTAACTCATAATTATGATTGACTACTTTTAATCCCGGTAGTGCGTTCCCGTGGGATATTTTCCGACATCCAAGCGGGCGAAGCCGCGGGCAAAAGCCAGTGTGCATCATAAATGGGTAACAAGACCCATGTTCGGCGTTTTATAGTGGACCGTTTTAGAAGCGTAATAAAAGTGTACATTCAAATAGAAAAACGTGAAAACGTTCAGTTTTTAATTTTTTATCGACGTCCAAAAAAGAGTTGGTTCTGTGTTCGTCTGTGTGTTTTTTTTTTATGTATGTTCATCGATATTTTTTTTTATTGTGGACCGATTTTGGAAATTCTTTTTTTATTTGGTAGGCGCGGTGGTCTCATATAAATTTTATTAATGCACCACACAAATTCAAGCACAGTTAGTAAAATTTCACACCATTTGTATCATAATTAAAAAGTGAAAAATAAAAATATTTTACAAAAAAAAACCGACCTCCAAAAAAAAAATGAATTTTTTTTTTGGAATTCGGTTGCTTTCTTTTTTGGAAACAATTTTAATCCTGCATATAAATGTTTCTAGGAACCTGTGACGTTGTTGTGCCAATAGTTTTGATAGTGTGCACACATCAAGCTATAGGTACATGTCCAGTATATAAGCTAACCATGTATTGCATTCAGGAAATATTTAACTGATCCTCTAAAAAATTATTGACCTTCTGATAATGGACGCTTTTTAAAATTAATGAACCTCTATAATCTTTTTGCGCTTCTAATAATGCACACTTTTTTAATACATTACCCTTTTTAACTTTCTGGCCTTTTCTCACCGTTGTCATTGGTCGCAGTAACTTAGCAGTAGCAGCAAGCAGTAACTAAATACCTCGACCAAACGGGTTGGGCGCCCCTTTTAGACGTCGTGGGGTGGGTCAAATAGTTCCCCCCCCCCAGACTAGAGGTGGCCCACAGAGGCGGGCCGGCACCAACTGGGGATCGCGGAAGTCGCACATGATCCCACGATCCCCGGTGCAAGTGTGGGAAGGGAACACCGGGGTGGTTTTAAGTCGGTAAGAGTCTGACAGACCCCTCCGCTCGCCTTAGGGCGGAGGACATCCATGAGGATTTTTCACCATAAAAAAAAAGAAAGGTTAGAACTTACTACAACCGCGCGTGAGCCAAGCGGGCGTAGCACATCCAAGTTGGTCACAGTTACTTGGGTATTTAGTATGTTTAGGTCCCCAAAATAAGAATTATTAGAAGTTCACAAAAAGAAGCGCAATCATTACATTAGAGTGTTCAAAAATATATTTATTTTATTGACGTGTAAAAGTGTTTGTACAAACCTACTTACAGAAATAAAAATCATTTATCATTTTTAAAAAGGAGCCCAACATAAGAATTATTAGAGGTACGATTAAATACGTCATAACTTATTGAATTTCAAAATATCAACGAGAAGCCTTTTTTGGTCAAAATTACTAATTGTGTAAGTTCCTTTGTAAAAATCTATGCAGCTATTTCATTGTTTAGCTTGGCTGTTTAGTATTTTTAAAACTCCAAAAATAAGAATTATACCCTCTCTTTTCCCATCCTTCTCCCTTTAATCCATCCAAAGGTTGTCTGTAAAAGATCGCTTTTAGCGATAAGACCGCCCATTGTGTCACCCTATGTAAAATTTCCACATTTATAGCTGTAATTTTTATGGTGTACATATTATAGAGTATTCTATTCAATTTTATTATTTGAGGTTCACAAAAAGAGGCGCAGTGAGCGAGTATTCAATAATAGTTTTAGGAAAGCAAAAGGGGAATTATATCAAATCGATCGATTTTTTCGATTAAATATATGCCGAGGCTGCCCTACAATGTGGCCTCAGCATAAATTAGAACTGCTTGCTGTGCCGTTGTGCGTACAACAGCTTTTTAACGATATGATCGTATCTTTTCATTTATTTTATAATGACGTGCGTGTCGCAGAGAATTTCGTATTCGGGTTTATTTTATTAAATAAATAGCTATTAATTGTTTTTGAGAAAACAATAATAACCTAACGACATGCTCGTTAGAAAATATGTTTTCTATAATAACGAGACTTAAACTCACATTAACATATATGATGTCAAATCTTACATTCAATGATTTAATTGGGGCACTTTTGTATATAGTAGGATTGTCTTAAACAAAAAAAGTTGCGAATTCTATAGGTATAGTTTGTGATTGAGGAAAAAATATTTGTTATTCTTGAACATATTTCTCAGAACTTGGTTGTTACTAAACACGTTTTGAAATAAAAAATCTCGATACAAATTAACGGTAAACCAACCCTTTACTTTGAGTTTCAATCCAAAATATCTGTATTAAATATCAACGTACTGTTGGTATTTAATTAATAAAAAGAACGTCTTATTTGTATGCAGAACTTGGTTGTTTTTTATTTTCGATTACTCAACGAATTTTTGAGTAAATAGATTATTGATTCATATTTCGCAATAAATTACAAGCGTTGTGTCATCGCGCTTCTCTTTCTTTTGTATGCAGTCTGATAGTGACCGCGATTTACCTATTGTCAGCCTCTTAATAATATGTGCGCATTCCTTATTTGTATATTTTTTTGTATTGTTAAAAACCTTTGGCATGCTTGCAAAATTATCAATTGTTTATTCTCTCACACATAATTCAATTTAAACAGGAAGAGTGGAACTTCCTAATACAAGCAAATCTTTACTTAAAAGGTACTCCAATCTTAACAATGTAATTTACATAAGTTGATGAAATAAAGTTATTTTTTTGTTATATAATATTATTAATCTCGCATTGTTAAGAGGTTCCTCTCTCTGGAGCCCTGACCGCCGCGCCGGTAGCTTGCACCCTGTTCCCGATACCGGTGGGCTACTAGTTTTTATATTTTTAAATGTTTTATATATTTTTTATATTCTAATATTTAAAAATATAATTGATATGTTTTTAATTAAATAAAGGAAATAATAATAATCTATTTATTATATATAATGACATCTAAATTATTGGACACGAGGTGATGAGCGTCGCGTTGCGCTGCTTGGTATCTGGTAACCTTCCACGAAAACGTCGGTACGCCACACCTTTCGGCCAAAACCTCTTCTTTCATGAAGTTTTCTAGGTACTGAGTTGGAAGCCCCACCACAAAAGACTTGAAGTTTATATTATGGCGCGACTCGCAACTTCTCTACTCTCAAGGTCCACTGGAAGAAGACAAGTTAATATAAGATTTAACAGCAGATTAACAGATCAAATAGGCTTCCGCATTGTATGGACTAAAAAAAGATAAGATTAGATAAACCTTTTTTACAGCCCGTTCAACCGATTTTGCGTTTCTATTGCGTTGGTGGCATGACAAATGGCAGCTGTAATAAACAGTTGGTATTGTAACCACGTTTCTGCTTTTAATGCGGCTCCTTATGCCTACGAAATCAGTAGAATTTACTGTAAAAACAATACACACATATTTATGAAATATCTTTGATTTCATTGGTAAGCTTACATGTGATATAACAACAGATTAACGAATCAAAGACTTGAATAAAAGTCAAAGTCAAATTATTTATTTCAAATAGGCACATATAAGGCACTTTTGAACGTCAATATTTACAAAAAAATAGAATTGATTCTAGTCGCTCCTTCCAAAAGGTGGTTTCGTATGGAGAATAGACTTCGCGAAGGCTCAAGTAATAAGAACGTCTTGCTGATGTTAGAAGCTTAGCAGGGAACTACAATGACGCATACCTATGAAGTTTCGTTGTTACTTTTGAGTTTCTTAATTATAGTTCTTCACTTATTTTTTTGAGGGGCTTGTGGCTAAGTAATTACAGCCGCACAGATCGATCGATCAGGTTAAAGTACGCTTGTCACGGTTGTTCCGTGGATGGGTGACCATCTTTACATACCAAGACCCCTCCGTGCCTCGGAAAGCATGTTAAGCCGTTGGTCCCGGCTATCATTCATGGATCTTTGACAGTCGTTAGTGGTCGTCAGAAGCCCGAGGGTCTGACAACCAGTCTTACCAAGGGGTATCGTATTACCCAGTTACTGGGTGTGTAAATATGGTCACCCATCTACAGATCAACCGCGGCAAGCGTAGCTTAAACTGATCGATCGACCCTTGCAGCTGTTATTACTCAGACACCTGTTATTACCTCACCAAGGTAGCAGTCTAAGAACACAAACATATCCTCACCATTTCATCAAAATCATGGGCACAGCACAACAGATATTTATTATGTTTCATTCCCATACGTTCAATTCCACCAGGACGTTCGCGTGTAAGCAATATTTTTTTACCAAGTACTCTCGTTGAATGATTGCTTTTTTAAAAGATACGCTACAGTTTTCTTTTGAAGATACCATAGGGATCTTTTAGTTTCTTTTGGCGAGTTACATTTGTATCTACGTTCTGGCAAAGATAAACAAGAATGAGTTTGAACTTTGGTCTTGCGAATGCTTCTTGGTATTTTCTTTTCTTTGTAATATTTGAACTAGTAGTTGAATACTGCTAAAGGTTTTCAAGCACCTGAGGGTCTACGCCAAAGCGCTAAACCGAAGTATCGGCTGAATGTTCGGTCGTTTCTTTACTAGGCTAACTATCGTTGAATACGGCGAAAAAACGACAGTCGAAGAGATAAGCCAAAGTCAAAACTGTGACTTGAAGTCGGGTATGGACTCGAAGTCAAAAACTGAAACTGTGGAAGTTATAAAACGGCCGAACATTCGGCCGATACGTCGGTTTAGCGCTTCGGAGTAGACCCTCAGGTCTTAAACAATCAATAAATTTTAAATATTTTCATTATAACCCTACATGGTCACTTATGAAACGTTAGAAGGTAGGTACACGGTTCCCATTGGTCGTTTCCTATGGAGAAGAGCCGGCAAGAAACTCCATGGTTACACCTTAGACCACAGTTTAACCTTCCAATCAGCCCTGCAATTTTAACAGGGAACGTTGCCGTTCATTTGTTTTGTTTTGTTTTGTGGGTTGCAGCTGAAAATCAGCGTCAGGTGGTACTCGTACACCATGTGTTGTCACCTGACATTATGCTGAGCTGAGGCTTTTTTGGCATTATAATAATAGTTAGTAGTTTTCTGTTTTTTATAGTTTTAAGGTGTATTTTTTGCTGTAATGCCAATAAACGCATTTTACTTTCTTTCTTTCTAATTTTTCATTCATAATAATATTCACTTTTCGTCAATGGGTACTTTTTTATTTTTTATACGGCATCCCGTAGTAAACCTTGAGAGATCGGAACTACTTAACTGGACTATCCTTAAGCTAGCTTAAAGCCTCCAGCCAGGGGCGTATTGCTTATAATACTAAGCGACTACACGCTTAGGGCACCCCCTATGGGGTACGAACCTCGGCTTAGGGCGTCGTCAATGGGTAAAATAAGGGAATAATTAACAGTCAACCTGCCTAGCCTTTTCCCAACCATGTTGGCGTCGACTTCCAGTCAAACTAAATGCAGCTGAATGCCAGCATTTTACATGGAGCGACTGCCTATTTGGACTCTACAACCCAGTTACTGGGTAACATGATAACCTTGGTAAGACTGGTTGTCAGACTTTTGGGCTTCTGACTACCGGTAACTACTGTCAAAGATCTACGAATGACAGCCGGGACCAACGGCTATACGTACTTTCCGAGGCACGGAGGTGTTTGATAGGTAATGAATGATCACCCATCCACGTATCGATCACAGCAAGTGAGCTTCGATCGACCCGTGTGACTGTTATTAGCCATGAGCCTAATTAATGAAAACCTAAAATCAAGAAGGTCCATACAACCTTTTTTATCAACACAACCCAAAAGTAATTCTACCCTGAAAATTATAACACAAACCGTATCGGTTAAAAACTTTTTGTAAAACACGTATATAAATAAACTAGATAGTACGTTGGTTCGTAAACTAACATTTTATCTAGGTCTGGTGTTTACAGCCAAGTTCTAAAAGCGTTTTAAATATTACAACACTATTTAGGCGTGTGTGTTCGTGGCTTTTTTAGCGTAGCTAGTTGGCGGTGACAATTTTAAATTTGTGTTTTCAGTTGTGTATGTTAATGTTTATTTGGAAACATTCGATTGCTCCATCATTATTTCAGTCGAAAGTCGTCCACTGCTGGACATAGGCTTCCGCCAAAGGGGAGGTTGCCATAATCGCCACGCTTGGCAGCCAATTTGATTCACGCGCGGTTGGTCACAGTTCTAACTTAACCTATCGGGTTTGGTCGCGGCATCCTAGCTTAGTTACTGCGACCAACTGTGAGCAAAGGCCAGAATTTTAAAAAGATTCTCATTTGTTTAAAAAAGTGTGCATCATTAGAACCCGATAAAGTTTTTAGAGGTTCAGTTAAATGTTTCAATAACTAGAGATCGATTTTACAATTCTTAAAATGAGATATTTTGGTCGTAAATTTTTCAATGTACAGGTCCTTTGAAAGTAAACCCTCTTATATTATGAAAGAGTCTCGTATGCTAAACAATAGGTACTTAAGATTTTCATTATTATTGTAACCTTGCTTTACCCACAAAGCCACAAAAGTTTTCTTGAATATATTAACAATACAAAAACATTATTTTAATAGGCGTAACAAATCCATAAAACTTTTACATACCTTCAAAAATAAATATTTTAATGAAAATGTGTTTTCCAAAAGCCTAAAATATTCAGCTCATGAATATTGTATCGAAACACATTCTTCATGATTTGAAAAATGGAATAAATTCAGCTTCAAGCTAAAGATAGATTTCGATAATGCACTGACTTCTTCATATTCATGAGGTATGGACAGCAAAATGAATAAGTGTGCGGGCAACGATTGAGGTCATTTTGCATTAGGACGAAAATATTTCATTTTTAAAATGAAAATTGTAATGTTGTGTAACCGATTTAGCGCCAAGAATTGCCAAACTTAAGTGGCAGTGGGCAGGGCACATTGCTCACAAAACAGATGGCCCGAAAGCAGTAGCGTTCGAAGGCCTCCCACAAGGTGAACCGATGACCTTGTGAAGGGCGCAGCAATCCGCTGGATGCAAGAAGCACAGAACCGGTCGAAGCGGCAGTTCTTGGGGGAGGCATAAATGTTCGGCTAAAATGATGATGATGTTGATGATGAGATGTCGTGTAACTAGGTAAGTACCGACATTCTACGAGTATACCGAGTGTATCTAGAATCGGTGTAATATTGGACATTGAAATTCCATTCTACAACTTACGGGATCGTTTCAAAATCACTTCGAACGCATAATAATATTACTCTCAAACCAATTTTTTGCCAGTTACCATTAAAAAAAATTAACATTAAGTTGATAAAAAAAGCGGTTGTGTGACACGATAGAAAAACTTGACCGAAGCCGAGTCTAAGTGATTCAGTGCCAAGTGTATTACGTGATTCAGCGTTACTGATCGACTGGAGCCAGATATACTCCGACCCGAGCGTGATGGTTCAGTTTCGTTCAGTGTTCAGAAAGAGCGCAAAGCGCGCCAAAAGAAGTTTTCATGACGAAAAGGTTATCGTAATCTGCAATCCTTTTCATAGCCAGCATATATGTTACTGTGCTTGGTAGATTATTATAAAGTGGATTCCAACAATTTATAAATTTTTCGCATTATCCCATGTCACACTCAAGCAACCGAAAGATTCATAAAATTAGTTACAGAATCTTGCTCAGCATTCTGTGGACCGGTAAGTAGGGAAGACTGGATTAGCGATAAGCTGGAGTCGTGTCGTATTATCGTTCAATACAAAAAAAAAGTGTACAATATTTATTCAATTTTGTACTCTTTCACTTGTACTGGGAGTGTACAAATAAAAGAGTACAAAATTGAATCGTAAGAAGTAATTCTAATTATTTTATTTTAGTTTCCTCACATCTTGTTAAATAGTAGACTACTATTTTAATTAAAACATATTCCGTGGAATTTTTATTTTATTTTTTATTAACCTAAATAATTCTTCTTTTTTTTTAAATAAAATTCTTGAGCGGTACTTCTAATAATTTAATGTAATTTTCCCCATATTAAGTTTTAAACCTGATAGGTATCATGTTGCAAATTTCCCGCTATCCGCTATTTGTAAAATAAAAAAATTAAAGTGCTTCAGAGTTCTATACCAGTGAAATTGTGTGTGTCTTGTACTTAATATACCGTGAATAAGGTACACAGACGGCGTTAGGTGTGATAAACTCAAACCGCCATAATACAAAACAAGATTTATATTTTGACATGGCTTAAACCATGGAGCCAGTTTTTGTAATAAGAACGTAATAGTGATTGAAATGCCGTGTTTTATACAAAACTGAAAACTTAGTACTAAGTTGTCAGTTTTGTATTTAGGAACTTTACCATAGTCGGAATAAAGTTCGGACTTCCATAATGGCTCCATGTTTTAAACCTGGGTCTGAAGATAAACCTTGTTTTGTAATAAGGGGAATAACGTTTATTTCAATTAAACTCGCTTTTGAATTGTCAACGAGCCGGTCAGTTAGTCAGGAAGTTCAAGAAATTTGCCCGTTTCGAAACATATGATTTTGGTGAGGGAAAAACTTATAGGTTCGCGTCACCGACATGCTAATGGGACGTGTTAATTTTTATGTTGTCATGTTTAGATATCGATCGAATGCAATGTTTTTATTTAGATATCAATTCACCACCGAGGTTTAATGTCTCCCATTAAAGTTTAATATAACATGTATGCATTAGATCAAAAAGATACTGGCTGAAAATAAAAATCTGCTGGTATTTTATTGTATTTTTTTTTTTGTATTATGTTACTATTTTATGTGTTTTTCTATGGACCATGTGGTCTGCAATAAAGATTTTCATTTATTAATTTTATTTATTTAAAACCGACTTGGTGAAAAGGTTTGTTTTCATTAACTTGAGATTTTATTTCGAGTAGGTATATTTTATCACGGTAGGTAGATTGGTAGTTGAAAGAAAAGTAGATTACGCACTTTGCTAAAGTGAGTAATTAATACCTCACTTTGTGCTCGATGCACCAATCACTTTTGCAACAATATAATGTGAGTTATAAAGTGGCCATGAAGTTTCTTGGCCGTTCTTCTCCATTGGTACCGATAGTTTGGAATGTGCGACTAGCTTCATATTTCTAACCGTCCGACTCCTTGAAAATTCAAAAGTGCCTGTAAATGGTTTAATTGAAATAAATGCCTTGAGTTTGAGATTTGCTAAAATACTTCTTGAACCTGGATTATTATTATTATTTATTAAAAACAAAGTTTATAAAAGCAGAACTTTGCCCCGCAAAACCGTTATCACGGTTTGTCTGTGGGAACAGAACAAAAAGTTACAAATCAGGTGTATTAGTGCGGACACTTAATTTACCTCACACCCCGCATACTTAACAGTTTTGCCATGTGTACTTTACTTGCAAACTTCCACGGAATACTTCATACTGTTGAACTGGCAATGTAAAACGGAATATCTTTTCTCCGTTTAACTGATTCCGTTGTCTTTTATTACCATATTTTAGTGTAAGAGTTTCCTCAGGCGTTTTAGATTTTCGCTGATTCATAAATGAATTGTCAAGGCTTTTCTTATTCTTTTGTGGGCTTCGCCAACGCATTTTGGTAGTCTTTTGTATTAAATTCAATGCGTGGGTCGAGGTGAACTTCTACACTTTCAGTATTTTTAGGCCCTACAATATTTTTTGAGAAAGATTGGCATTATTTAGCGTTTTTCTTTGGCTCTGAAATCATAACGTTAAGTGGATAGAAAATAGGGCAAAAGTCTAATATTCTTCGGAATCTAGTTGTACTTAGAGTTTTTAATATTAAGAATAATCATGTGGGTTAATCATATCCCACACTGATATATATTTTTTAATTGTTTTATTATCTCTATCTACAGCGTGTTTTGGAAAGGGTATATACATATCAAAGGCACGTATATAGGCAATATAAAGTTAAGAAATATTTAACTAAAAAAAATCAACCAAGTCAGCTGATCGGTACACGTTTTAATCCATTCGTTTGATAATGACCCTCGTAGATAGATAGTGAATAATGAGGTGACCCTCGTAGTGCGGTGACACGTTAACTATGATTTAATTTTTTTTATCCTTTAAAAAGAACCAGGTTCTTAATAATTAATAACAATCTAGCCTATAAGACTAATAAGTAATTTGAATCTAACTTAATTTGCCATGTGATACTTATTTTAAAACTTAGAATAGTGCTGATTGTACTTTACACAAGTCCGTTCAACTTTCTTAGAGTCTAATATAATAATATAAACACTTTGTTCATGTGTTATATGTGTGTCATTGTCACTATTATGTCTACACTTTTTACACTACACTAACTCAAAAGGTTTTGTTCGTTTTAGCCTTCGCACTATATTTGTTTGGTCTAACAGCTGAATTGATTCGATGTTCACATGTCGGTGGAGTCGGTGTTCATGGGCCTCAGCAAACTTTTTAATTATGTTGGTGACTGGTTCCATTTTTAAGTCACGATGGAGGTCGTCATTTCTTATATACTAGGGCACATTAACAATACTCATGAGTACCTTATTCTGGAATGTTTGTATTATTTTTATATTGGTCGGTTTAGTATAGCCCCAGAGTTGGATGCCATATGTCCATATTGGCATAAGAATATGCTTGTATAATAAAATTTTGTTATGTATTGATAGGCAAGAATCCCGTTCAATCAACCAATACATGTTTTTAAAACGCATGTCTAGTTCCTGTGTTTTCTTTTTAACGTGCGCTTTCCAGCGCAGTTTCGCGTCAAGCGTTATGCCAAGGTATTTGGCTGTATTTGCGTATGGCACTTGTTGGCCATTTATGAAGATTGGGTGGTAAACACATTTCTTGTTGGTGAAATCAATGTGAAGTGACTTTGATTCATTCAATTTGATTCTCCATTTTTCTGCCCAGTCATGAATTTTATTTACAGCAATTTGTACCTTACTGATTGCTTCCGTATGGCATGACCCTGTAGCCATAACAGCAGTGTCGTCCGCAAAGGTTGCAATAGTGTTATTTTCTAGCTCTGGTATATCATACGTATACAGCAGGTAGAGCACTGGACCCAGCACACTACCTTGAGGCACGCCAGCTTTAATAATTTTTATGTCGGAAAAGGCATCCTCGTGCCTTACTCGAAACATTCTATCTGAAATGTATGATTGCAAAATATCGGCAAAATCATTGGGCAACATAAGCCTTAGCTTGAATATCAAACCCTTATGCCAAACTCTATCAAAAGCTTGTGCCACATCTAAGAATACTGTGGAGCAAACTTTTTTATCTTCGAGTGTTCTCTCAATGATGTTGGTAATTCTATGTACTTGGTCTATTGTTGAGTGTTTCTCTCTGAAGCCAAACTGATGGTCAGGAATCAAGTTTCTCTCGTTTATGATAGGTTTTAAGCGTTTTAAAAAACCATTTTTCAAACAGTTTTGATAATATAGGCAACAGGAAAATGGGCCTGTATGATGATGCTTCGTGAGGTGGTTTACCGGGCTTTGCAATCATAATCACTTCAGCAACTTTCCAAGGGTCAGGAACATGCTTCAACACGAATGCTGCATTGATGAGCCTAGTAAGCTTAACGATGGCTTTACGCGGTAGATGTTTTAGGATTTCTCCCGTAATAAGGTCAAACCCTGGGGACTTTTTAAGGCTAGTGATTTGAATTTCCTTTGCAACTTCTTTCGGGGTCACAAGCTTAATTCTTTGATCTTGCAGAATATTGGCGAACTGTAGGTTGTCTACAGGCGCGTCATTTGGCTGAAAGGTTTCTTCTAAGTGATGTGCAAATCTTAGAGCTTTCTGCTCATTGCTTATGGCCCACTTTCCGTTAACATCTCTGATAGGGGGAATTGGTGTTATTGGCCTTTTGAGTGACTTTGTCGCTTTCCAAAGAGAGTATTGCGTTGTATGGTCGCTGGTTAACTGACGTAGGTTACTATTGAAAGCCTCATCTTGAAAGGTCTGTATTTTTCTCTTCAATCTTTTCGTAAGGTTATTCAATAGAGTTTTATCTTGCGGGAACCTAGTTTGCTGCCATCTTTTTCTTTGAGTCCTTTTTTCATATAATAGGTCTATTATTTCCTTTGGGTAGGTATTTCCTTTATATTTTTAGTAATCTGTGGTGTGTTGTTCCATGCACATTGTTGGATATTATTGCTAAACTTATTTACTTCAGAATCGAGCTGATCTTTGCTTTTTAATGAAGTTTTTAGGTCAATAATATTTTGTAGGTCTAAGCTAAAACTTTCCCAATCTGTAAACTTGTTGACTAATGTCAGGTGGTTTTCTCTCAGTAATATTTTGTGACTTAATTGTAATAATATAGGAGAGTGATCGGAGTTCATGTGATACCACTCTTCCACACTCAGATAATTAGTTGATATATTTTTGACTATGAAAAAGTCGATAAGGTCTGGTAGTTTCTGGTGGTCAGTCGGCCAGTATGTAGGTTTTCCAGTACTTATGACCTCACAGCGCATGTCTTTCACTGCACGTAAAAGCTGTCTTCCCTTAGTTGAAGTTAATCTCGATCCCCAATGAGTATTCTTAGCGTTAAAGTCACCGCCTAATATAAATCTCTGTCCAAGGAGCCTAAAGAAGTGTACAAATTGTTCTTTGTTTATCGTTTGTCTTGGGGGACAGTATACGGCCGCTACTGTAACATTAAATTTTGTGGTTTTAACTGATATCGCCACAGCATGCGTGTATGATTTAAATTTAATAAACTATAGAAATATCAAATATTTTCAAAGTTATTCTTTTTGAGCTGAAATTTTGTACAGAGCTTCAGGTCCGGATGCATTCTTCACCCTGTTTGTATGGATATACCCTTTTCGTAACACACTGTATAACAAAGATACCTCGATGTTCTGTCAAGTCATAAAAACCGGGCGAAACAGAAGCGGATCCCTAGTTCAATTATAAATAACATTAAAATAATAATCGGCCTGCTTGAATTGCGGGAGCGTAGGGCATTGGCGGTCCGAGGTAATATGTTGGCACGTAGATTCTCCCGCTGTACCGACCAAGTTAAGATAACCCTATTCAAGGCTTATTGTCAAAGTCTGTACACGGGAGATCCATGGACCAGCTACACCAAAAGGTCGCTGGATGTCTTGCGCGTCCAATATAATAATATTTTCAGAATGCTCTTGAGACTGCCCCGTTTCTGTAGTGCGTCAGAAATGTTTGCGCAGAATCGAACAGATGGATTTCATGCGATCATTCGAAAAAAAATCGCATCGTTAGTAACTAGAACACGGGCCAGTAGCAACAGCATTCTGAAAACAGTGTCAGAGAGTTTCTATTCTCCCATTTTGAGGCATTTTGTGGAGGGGATGGCCAGGTGAGAAACTCGTACCCTGCTTGGTCATCTTCTGCGCAAGGTACTTCAAACTCCTATATTAATAATATAATTTTTTTTGCTTACTAACACTAGCTATAAGGTATTACTAACAATATGGATCTCTGTTGTCTTTACAAATAAATTTTGATTTGATTTGATTTTTGAATTCAATACGGTGTATTCACAGATTCAAAATGTCTATATCCAAACTAATTATTTAGCGGTAATCCTTTTTCCATTGTTTATTACAAAAGCTGAATGCATGCTGCATGTAAACCTTTCATGAATGGTCTTTCATACACTGAAATATCAGCGATAGAAATTCCCGTAATGAGTTAGAGCACGTTTACCACATTTATTAACGAAGCCAGTAAAATAGTGTGGTCGAAAACTTGGCAGTTATTTAACCGCTTTTTGTGATAATAAAGATCTATTAATTTTATTAGTTAGGTATGCAATTATTGAAGTATTCTCATTTGAGCATCTATGTATTGAGCACTAAAGGTATTCCCATTTGAGAAGAATACCTTTGGTGCTCATTATATAGGTACTTTGGAATACTTCTAATTGACGGCACGGTTGGCGCAGTGGTTAAGCGATAGACTACTGCGCTGCGTGTCGCGGGTTCGATTCCCGCACGGAACAAATATTTGTATGACCTACAAGTAGTTGTTCCGGGTCTGGCTGTTTGTGTATGTGAGTTTAAATGTTTGTAAACGCACCCACGATACAGGAGAAATTCCTAGTGTGGGGGGCAACGTTTAAAAAAAAAAAAAAAAAATTATTGGAATTGTTTGATTGTATCTTTGGAGTGGGTAACACAACATTATGCCTTGTTTACCCGAAGGGTTGAGCAGAGGTGTACCTACAGTTCTTCCACATTTTGCCAGTCATGTTTAAGTAGCTCGTCGCCCATATCAGACGGCGAGCTTGTTGCCACCAACCGGGCAAAAATCCTGACTCCGGGCTGCTACTAAGAAATTCCAGATGGAAAAATTCAATGACACTTTGCCCGACTCGGGATTCAAACCCAGGAGGGACCTCATGCTCAACAGTAGTGCTTGCGACCACTAGACCAATGAAGCAGGCAGGGTTTTTGTGATAGCCACTATTATTTAATAGGTCGGTATGCAATTATTGGAACGGCTAGGTTCTATCTCTGGAATGGATAATGTAATCACACTATCATCTTCACACTAATATTATAAAGGCGTAAGATTGTGTGTGTGTTTGTTACTTCTTCACGCTCAAACGGCTGGACCAATTTTGATAAAATTTTGTATGGAGGTAGCTGACACCCTGGATTGAGACTACTTTTTATCCCGATATTTCCACGGGATCGTGACTTACGCGGGTGAAACCGCGGGACGCAGCTAGTTACAAATATGTGCAAAGTGAAAAAGCACGTCATCATCATCATTTCAGCCGAAAGACGTCCACTGCTGGACATAGGCTTTCCCCATGCACCGCCACTTCACCCGTCTCTGTGCTATCCACATCCAGCGGATTCCTGCGGCCATCGCAAGGTCATCGATCTACCTTCTAGGAGGCCTTCCAACGCTACGTCTTCTGGAACAGCGCGTACTTTGACAAATTTTTCGTGGTGGTATTCTACCTGTGTGCCAAATTTCATCCCTTCAGCCGTTAAGACCTGAAAAGGTAACAGCTAGACAGACAAAGTTACTTTCGCATTTTTTATAATACTAGCTGGTGCCCATGCCTTTGTCTGCGATCAAGGATGAATGAAGCCTAAGTCCTTTTCCAGACCATGGTATACCCATATGCCGAATTTCATCGAAATCCGTTCAGCCGTTTTAGCGTGAAAGCGTAAAAAAAACAAACTCACTTTCGCATAATATATAATATTAATTAGGATTAATAACTGCCTCACGGGCCAATTAATCAGGTAATGCAACGCTTGCAACGGTTAGTCAGTAGATGGGTGACCATTTTTATATACCACGACCGATCCGTGCCTCGCAAAGCGCGCGAAGACGTTGGGTCCTGGCTGTCATGTGTGGATCTTTGATAGTCGTTACGGGTCGTCAAAAGCCCGAAAGTCTGACAACCAGTATTATAAAGGGGTATCGTATTACCTAGTAACTGGATCAGATAGGCAGTCGCTCCATTGAAAATGCTGGAAGCTGACCCTTAATATAGTTGGGAAAAAGCAAGGCGAGGCCAAGACATATGACTATAATAATAAGTGCCCACCAGAACCATTATGAGTTTTATCTCAATTAAGTAATGCCTTAGTCTCAGACATTTAAGTTTGCAAGTTTTGCTCAAACACAAATAGTTTAAATTACAATCAAACCAATACCACAGAGAATACTGGACTTGAGCCAAATAAATTTCATAATAAACCAACCTTGAACAACCTTGAATAATACCTTGAATATTTGGTAAACTGTAAGGCAAAAGTTGCTGTGAATGATACTCTCTTTCCTACAAAATCCGGTATAGAACACGCCTAACCCCTTGGTCACGAGCTACACGCTCAAGCGACACGCGTCTTGCGACAGCGACTTCAGAGAAAACAAATGAAATAAGTTGTTTAGAATATGCCACAAGTTACCGCGTATCGGCAAGCGTAGTGTAGGGCGGGCCCCAGCTAAATGGACGGACGAACTTAACAGGGGGCTCCCTATTTTTATGTTAATTTGCATGAATATTCTTAAACGATGTGTGTCTGTCAGGCAGGATGACACATCAAAGTTTTCCGTTTTTTTCATTTTTAATGTATTTATTTTAAAACAATCTTTAAGTCTCAAAAATCGCAGAGAATGTGCGATAAATGGATAGAGTAATGGAAATATGGAGAAGTTTCTTGACGCTGCGTGAGTGTGCGTGATCCATCGCCGCCTTTTCGATGTCCATCGCACACAGGCTGGATGGATAGCGAACACATGATGTATTTTTTTGCTCCGTTTGGTGTAATTGCTGTATGGCGTTCCAGTGAGAGGATAAATAAATATATAAATAAACAGTCACACATACAAGCAAAATGAAACTTTAGCATAAGATTTATTGGATCTTTTTCTTTCCATGCTGAAGACGTAATTGTAATATTTTCTCTAGATATTTTTTTTATTCGAAAAACATGTTTTTTTTAAGGATGATTATAAAAAAACAAACAAGATTGTTTGGCTTTTATGTCTAAAATAAATATTCACAACAAGAAAATATAGTTTATTATCCACCCAGCAGATATTTTTTTCTCTAGATCAATTATTACTTTAGTTATAAACGAAATAATTGAGACTTACGCTATTTAGTTTCGTGTTCGAACAAGACCAAAGAGCCCACGCTATATTCAACTTTATTACTGATGTGTTAGCGTTTAGCCGTAATGGAGTAGCGGGGTGCAAGGGGCGGAGTTTACGTGGAAATTTGATTTAGAGTACCTGGTATTAAGAAGGTGGCTGAGACAGACTGGATGCGGTAGACGGAGGACAGGGTGTTATGGAATAGCCTGAGAGAGGCCTATGTCCAGCAGTGGACTGCGATAGGTTGAGTTGATTGACAAGTTACCGCACGCAAAAGTCACAATTCAGAGGTGAAGAGCGCGCGTGTCGCTTGACCCTGCGTCCTAATTGAAAGCGACTATAGCGCTTATTAATGATTACGCGATCGTTTATCGTCATATTCATATAAACAAACACAACAATCGCTTTTGGTTAGGTCGCGTCGCTAGTCGCGTCGTTAGTCGCATCGCCCGAGCCCATAAACAGTGCCTAAGTCACGGAGTTTGATGATGCTGACTGAATATTTTTTTCTTCTATATTGTAAGTAACGAACCGCGAATTTTTCTGTTTGGTTTTCTGCTTCGATGAATGTGTCACGTCTTCGAATATGTTGTATTACACTGGCAGTATGATTTGAGGAATATATATAGAACATATGTAATTTGAGATGGAGCTGGGATAAGGTGATTGGATCTGATTCTTGAGTTTCTCTGACCAATTCGATCGTCAAGTATGGTGGTTTAGAGAAGTTTGTAAAATGTAAAAAAAGATTGAAATTGTAGGTAGATTAACTATAAAAAAATAAGCCTAAAAATGGTGATGAAATTATAAATATCGACATGAGAGTGGCAATACTAAAAAACCGGCCAAGTGCGAGTCAGATTCGCGCACGAAGGGTTCCGTACCATTATCTATAAAAACGGCAAAAAAATCACGATTTTTGTATGGGAACCCCTTAAATATTTGTTTTATTTTAATTTAATTATTTATTTTTAAAGTAAATATAGAACTAAATATTCTGTGAATATTTCAAGCGTCTACCTGTTGCCGTTATCAATATAGAGCAAAAAGGAGCAAAAAAATCACGTTTGTTGCATGGAAGCCCCCTTAAATATTGTGTATCTGTTTTTTAGTATTTGTTGTTATAGCGGCAACAGAAATACATCATCTGTGAAAATTTAAACTGTCTAACTATCACGGTTCATGAGATACAGCCTGGTGACAGACGGACAGACAGACTGACAGACGACGAAGCCTTAGTAATAGGGTTCCCATTTTACCCTATAGGTACGGAACCCTAAAGAGTAAGGTCAAACGATGTCATTTTCATGCTTAATAATATTATTTAACCAAATAAAATAGAGCAGGCTTATCAACCTGCTACTAATAGTGAAATTAAAGATAACGTTCCAAAACAGTCCATATAACTAACACTTATAATATCTGTCTGGATAGTGTCGCGCTGCATAAGAATTAATACAAATGGGCCAAATTTGCCCGTTGTGCTACGTCTTACACTCATGCCTCGTCATTGTACTGTCATTGTATTATTCTAGTGTGCATGCATTTCGCGGCCAACAGTTGGACGCAATTTTGTTCGATGATTTCACAGCTTTGACTGTCTATCTACACATATTATTATTTATATAATCATCTGCTTAGCCTTTTCCCAACTATGTTGGGGTCGGCTTCCAGTCTAACCGGATGCAGGTGAATACCAGTATTTTACATGGAGCGACTGCCTATCTGACCTCCACAACCCAGTTACTGGGTAACACGATATCTCTTGGTAAGACTGGTTGTCAGACTTTTGGGCTTTTGACGACCCGTAACTACTGTCAAAGATCTAAAAATGACAGCCGGGACCAACGGCTTAACGTGCTTTCCGAGGCACGGAGGAATCTTGGTATCTAAAGATGGTCACCCATCTACGGACCAACCGCGGCAAGCGTAGCTTACCCTGATCGATCGCCCCGTGCGGCGCAGTTATTATTTAGCCACAAGCTCCATATTATTATTTATATCTTAGCATATAATAGTGATACCAGACATCACTAAAACCAATACTACGAGTATTTTCGGTGGTATTTGTCAACAAACCGATAAATTTATTTATTTAATACTTTAAGCACACAAATGTACAGAGGCGGACTTAATGCCATAGGCATTATCTACCAGTCAACCTTTGGGACTAGAGACAAGCAGTGGTAGGTGCAATAACGAAAATTGTGAAATCAATATTTATTTAAATATACATAAAAATAATAATATAATATTTATTTATACATACATATTATACCTATTAAAAACTATAAATCTGGAAGCATTAGAGCTGAGATTCTAATACTCAGATAAATATTAGAATCACGTACCTGATATCATGTTCGCTCAGTCTACAAATCCGAAATCCATAGTATTAGTTTTAAGTATTAGAGAGTATTTTATTTCTGTAGCGATTTGGACTAAGGCTTCGATATCGGATTCGCCTTACATAACGCGTATTATCGTAAACCTAGAAATTGTAAGGTTTCAGACTTAAGATTTTTATTATAGACCTAATGTCTATATTTTTATGAGGAACTTTGGCTCTTGAGATACAAGTATCTTTTTGCTTAGTTCAGGAGCCAGCTGCTCAATCTGGATTTTGACCACAACATGTACAATGATGTTTAGTGTATGACTAATTGTATGTGTTTCTCTTTGTAACATATACTTATACTTATTTGTTTTTTTTAGGCATATTTTTACCTTTTGACACATTAGTGGATTCTAACCCCCCCCCCCCCCCACCCTCCCCACCCCCCGAAGCAATGGTGGGGTTACTATAGTATTCATAATTATATTTGTAACCATTTTTTTTACTAACTCACTTCAAACAAAGGAGGTGCGCATGCCTTCGGCGTGTTTTTAATCCATGTTGTGCGTGTGTTGTGTCAAGTCTTTTTTTTTTTTGGCTTCGCACGGTTTGTGCACTTAGCCAGTGTCATGTAAAATAAGGTAACAAGTACAAATTATGAAATGAACTCCATTCAATGCATGATAAAGATGATAGATGATATCCCGCCCCGCTCCCCTTGAGTTTCAGTAAAGATGTGGCACTTTACTGAAACCTCGCGCGGACTTCTTGAGAGAACTTAAACTGATGTTGCACTGTTTTGTTTCATTTGCCTACACTAATGCAGGTTCACGAACACTTAATGGTTAATAATCCACCACTATTACACATTAATATTCGGCTAAACACAAATTTTAGAAAATAAAACAAAACTGCTAACATGACGCTTCACTTTTCCGCCAAGAAGTCCGTGTCAAGTCTTTATGATCTTTTCTTTGTCCCGTTGTACCGTATGCACCATCGATAGTGCAATTAGTTTCGTTTGCACCATCAGTGGTGCAAATGAAACACGTTTAAAAAGTGATTACGAAAACAATAAAAATGCATGGTGGCGGCGTTGTGGAAAGATGATTATCATCACATCACATTACTATTATAAAGGCAAAAGTTTGTGAGTGTGTGTGTCTGTGTGTATGTTTGTTACTTCTTCATGCTCAAACGGCTGGACCAATTTTGATAAAATTTTGAATGGAGGTAGCTGACATCCTGGATTAAGACATAGGCTACTTTTTATCCCGATATTTCCCACGGGATCGAGACTTACGCAGGTGAAACCGCGGGGCGCAGCATGTAGTAAATAAAACTAATGTTAGTATCAAAATTATAATTTTCCTGCTCAATGTCCACTTGACTCTTGTTTACTGTGCTGTTTTCTTTAACTGCTTTTTATGCATGTCAGTTTAATGAGTTTGATATTAATCTATCTACAGATTATTTATATGTATTGTTAGGAAGAATCTCGTGACGATTACTAGTCTGTTATAAAAAATGCACGCGCTGTCATCTTCTCTTTAGTCGGGGTCCTTCGTGGCGGCGACATCGCTCAAAGGGCAGTAAGACTTTTATAATTTCCGATTGTTGAAATATTCGATTGTCGAAACCATTTAAAAGGGCGTTAATCCTATTAGTTATATTTCAGTGGTTATAATTTAGGTGCTTGTGTAAAAAAGTAACGGTTGTAATAATTTGAAAACGTGTGTACTATATTTGTGATTTCGTGTGTTGTTTTCTTTCAACATCTCCGTTTCTGATTGCTATAAGTATATATTATAGATTATAGTTCTGTATAGGTTGAAAAAATATGTAATACGTTAATGCAATATTATACTCTAGCGGCTTTCATGTTTACCTTTTTGTGCAACATTATAAATAATGTGAAAGTAATAGATGTGGAAAGGAGAGTAAATGCGGCAAATAAAGTAAATAGTGCTATACATGCGATTGTGACCAATCAGTCGATGCCCAAAAAGGCTCGACTGGCTGTTCACAATGGTGTGCTGGTGCCTACGCTTATGTATGGAAGTGAATGTTGGGTGTAGCAAAAGAAGCATGAAAGTAGAATAAACGCAGTGGAAATGCGTTCCTTGCGAAGCATATCTGGCGTGAATATGAATGATACGCTGAAAAATGAGGTTATAAGGCAACGGTCCAGTTTAAAAGATGTAGTAACAAAAATTGAAAAGAGTATGCTTAGCTGGTTTGGTTGCAATCTTTACGAATGTTCACATTTTGTGAAATTTCACTTGTGTGTTTCTTCAAGTATAACGCAAGAGCAAGCGATGCTTTTCGAACGTATAAACTTTAAACCAACGCCATATTTCTTTTTTCAAAATGTTGCGACGAGATTGCGCGGCGTGGAGCCTCTTTGGTGTAGCTTTCTTGTACAGACGCCAGCACATTAAGCTACTACAATATGTCAAATTTCTTTAATAGATTTTCAACTTTTATTGCTACAGCTTCACGTTCAAGGTTGATTGGCAAAATTTGACAGTTTCGGGTAGCTTGACCTGCTGGCGTCTGTACACACGCGAACGAAAAGGCATGTGCAGGAATGAGATAAGCGATAGAAGGATACAAACCAACTTTATCTATCAATTCATTTGCCAACATAAAAAAAAGAAAAAATGTCAATACTTTAATTATAATCAAATCAGCGCAACCAACATGTTAAATAACATTATTGATTACAAAAACTAAACCAACATCTCAAAACACTTCTCCTTCTACGTCACTAAAAACGTATTCACACTTTACCAACATTATCAACAGAGACATCGTTAATAACGCCTGCTGATATAACAAATGTTTTCAACTTCCCTAACTAAATGAGGCGAGGTTATTCACCCTTAGTCGTATAATTAATCATGATTACTCAACACTCCACTAGGTATTTAGGTAGTTTAAATTAAAATTTGGTTTGTGATAACTCAGAAATTATGGAAGCTTTCACACGAAATAGTTTAGAGCCCGTCGTGTAACGATAATGTCCACTGTGAGTATTGTAGGCGAGACTCGCTAGGTGACTATCAGGCTCATTCGCCTTAGAAAAAATCCGGAGTGGAAAATTACACCAAAAAACCTTCAAAATTCTATAGTTAAACTAAAGTTAATTCTGGTTGTAAGTTTTCTCCGCGTTTATTAAGTTGTTTACACTCAAGCGAGCTACAAAAACTCGCTTCCAAATATGTCATACGAGACTATTTAAGCGATTTTCTCAAACTGTAAAGACATTTAAAAAAACCGGCCAAGTGCGTGTCGGACCACGCACAATGAAGGGTTTCGTAGTTGGGATGAATTTATCACAAGAACAAACATAACATTGTAATTGAAAAACATGACCCCGATACATTCCAACTACAAATGTAAGTATGTACGCACAATATACCATGTTATTTTAAGATCACAGACTTCTTATAGGTTTTCCTATAATGTATAAGTAAACACCTAGTTTCTGTATTTTTTATTTTTTTACCAAAATTTTAGTTCTAGTATTTTCATCAATTTTCTTAAATACTTAATTTAAAAGTATTTATTTAAAAAATATAAACAATATGTAGGTATATGAAATCCTTAAAACGAGCCCTTTCATATGATATGTCACACGGTGCAGTCAGCAAAACGTTTTTTTAAATTTCTATTTTGCCCCCCAAAAGTTACCTCCATATTCAAAATTAATTTATTTATGTAACACTTCCGTGTTTGGGTCACAGAAGTTCATATGTATACCAAATTTCAACTTAATCGGTCCAGTAGATTCGGAGCAAATCAGCTGTGACAGACGGACAGACAGCCACACGAGTGATCCTATAACGGTCGCTTTTTTTCCTTTTGAGGTATGGAACCCTAAAAACTTGAAGTACGATTACGAGGCAAGTTTCGCCTTGCTTTGACATGCAAGTATTTACCGTCAACCGCTAAAAATGACACTTTCGTAGTTCAAGTGTTACCACTGATGATGACATGCGGTGGACTGTTTACACGAGTTAACCTTTTATCATAATTTTTAGGGTTCCGTACTTCAATAGGAAAAAACGGAATCCTTATAGGATCACTCGTGTGTCTGTCTGTCCGTTTGTCACAGGCAATTTGCTCTGAACCTACTGGACCGATTAAGTTGAAATTTGGTACACCTATGAATTTCTGTGAGCCAAACACGGAAGTGTAACGTAAATAAATGAATTTTGAATATCACTTTTGGGAAACAAATTAGAAATTAAAAAAAGGTTTTACGAACGAACTGTACTGTGTGACATATCAAATGAAAGGACTTGTTGTATGGATTTCAGATATTTTGAAGAAAATAGATGAAAATTTACCATTCCGCCACATCTCCAAAACTACCGAGCCAAAATGTAAAAAAAATACTGAAAATAGTTATACTTATAGATTACAGGAAAACCTATGAGAAGTCAATGGTCTTAAAATAACATAGTAAATCTCTCATTATTTTGCGTACAAACTTACATTTGCAGTTGGAATGTATATGGGAGGGAACATGTTTTTCAACTACAATCTTAAGTTTTTTCTTGGGATAAATTCATCCCAACCACGAAACCCTCATTGTGCGTGGTCCAACACGCACTTGGCCGGTTTTCACACCTCCTTTTGATATTCGCCTATTCTAGGCGACAATCTCTCCTCATGTAAATGAGCCTTTTCTCTCTCATGCTAAAACAGTATGTAAACGTAGTAATTATCCCAGATCAAAACTTTGCATCTAACAGACCTTTAGTATTTTCCTAATGAAGAAACTTTGAGGGCAGAAGATAAAGGACGTTTTATAGAGATTTGGAACTGTACGGATTTGAACAAAAATGAGCACCTCATCTGTTAGCATTGGGACTGGAAAATATTGAATCCACTTGTATAACAGTAACTGACAATAGGTGTTGGGTAGGCTTATTCAGAATCAAGACTTGGATAGTTTTGTATTACAATGGTATGATTTGGAGCTGGTAACATCAAAATTATAGAACAGAATATAATAGAATACTCTTTATTATGTACTATCGGCCCAAGTTAAGCATGCTCACTTAAGAAAATATTCCTGCGAGAGCGCAGCTAGTGACAAACCACACCCCTTCCTAGTTTCCCCCAATTAGAGACAATATGCATTTGTGTGAGTAATGAGCGAGTAACATAAAATAACAAACATTAGCTAGAGCGCGGCAGTGCCAATTTGCTCTCGCTAATTGTTGACGCTTCCCTTAAATTCCTATCGCCATTTCATTTTACGACCTGTTTATTTCTATCGGACTGATTGCCTGCCTAACTGTGACCTCTGCTTGTATACCGGACTGTGATCGAAAGCCTCTTCTTGACCCTAGCTTGTATCCTGGACTGTGTGTGTATTGTGTGTGGGCTGTGACTAACGTGGTGGAGAAAGGAATCAAATTATTGTTTTGCATAGACAAGGGTTAAATATATCCCAAATAGCAGTGGAGTTGAACATGCAAGTAAGTTATGTTTTTGTATTCAGATAGAGGGAGAGATATAGAAATAAATAAAGTGATAGTAATATTATTATTTCATAGTTTGCATTTTTCCTTATATTGCAATTTAAAAACAAATTCCATGAAAAATATTGGTATTCAGCTGCATCCGGTTAGACTGGAAGCCGACCCCAACATAGTTGGGAAAAGGCTAGGCAGATTTATATATAAAAATAATAAAATTATTATAACTTTCAGATGGATTCTTTTTAAAAGTCTCATAAGATATTACCTACTTATAGTAATGCATTCAAATAAGATTGTTCTTTTTATTTATTTTTGCTTTCAAAGACGTTGTTGGAGCCTTTTATGACCCGATAATAAATCCTAAACCAAAACAACCTAAACAATGGTGCCTTATCTCACAGCGTCGTTGCCGCATTTTAATTAGAAAAACCAGAGCGCATTCGTCGCATTTCTAGAGGCTTGATCATTATATTTCAAACTACAATTTTTTTTCGTTCAAGCACAAGATAATTGTTTTTTATAATTATTTTTAACATTTATTTTATCATAATACTGCAGATGGAAAGTAATTGACAATAATGTAAATTTTTGTTAGTAGTGCTCGTAAATACTTACCAAAAAAACTTAAAAAAAAATGCACACATAGTTTTAAATACTAACGATTTAGTGCTTGGCTGGCCGATAAAATAGCAAGTACTTACTATTTTTTCGGCCAAGCACAGATCGTTGGTATTTAACCACGAAAAACCTTTAGAAATGCCACGTTGCCAGCCCGCACGGGATAAACACTTTTAAATAGTAGAGATAAAGCACAAATTTGCTTGGGACAGTTTCATACAATGTTGGAATTTACGCTATGCCATTTTTCTTACTCATAGGTATACGAGGTGTAAATTGCAATATCTGAAAACCTCTTAAGGGGTCATTGTACTAATCATTATGAACAACTTTTACTACGGGACCAAACCTGAAATCGCGAAAAAAAAACAGCTGTTCCCTACATTTATGTTCGCGTAACTCGTCAAAATGTATGGACCAGCTGCTTTTTTATCGCGATTTCAGGTTTGGTTCTCATAGTAAAAGTTGTTTATAATGATGAGTAATGACCCCTTAAGAGATTTTCAGTTATTGCATTTACAACGTGTATTTTAAAATATAGTTATGAATGTTATAACTACTTAAATTAGTTATAGAAAAGTTAAGAGTTTATTTATCATGAAGTCAACCAAAATGCACACCTTAAGTATTTCAATACTTATAATTTTTATTTATAGTGTACTAGTTGTGCCCTTTGAATAAGACTTTTGTAGTGTACTCGTATTATTATACTTAGTTCCTATATTATGTAAAAAATCGATGCTGATTGTTTTTTTTTTTTTTTTTTCGTTAGAGAACAACGGTGCGCCGCTGGGTGCGAAGATATGAAGAAGGAGAAATTACAGAACGCGTTCGTGCACCTCGACCCCGGGCTATAAACGAAAACGAGTTAAATAATATGATAGCCACGTATGAAGAGAACCCGTTCACACCCACTCGCAGTTTCGCACAAGAATACGAAGTTTCGATGCAAACTATTAGAAACGAGTTGCATCGAGCTGGAGTCCATCACAGACGTCCCGAAAAAAAAAATATTTTGACGCAGGAGCAGAAAGCTGCTCGCGTGCGATTCGCTCGTGACTACAGGGACTTCGATTTCTCTTACGCCATATTTTCTGATGAAAAGTGCTTTAGGTCTAGCCAACAAGGTCGTCGGAATTTATGGCGTGTAGATAACACAAGATACGAACCTCGAAATGTGAACCCAAATGCAGAATCAGGAAGAATTGTAGTGAACATGTGGGGCTGGATGAGTGCTGCTGGACCAGGCGAGCTCGCTTTTATACCAGGGAGGGCAAACGGCCAAACGTATTTAGAGGTGCTACAAACCACCATGGTACCCACAGTGCGCACGGTGTATCCACAACTGGACGTGCCAGAATTTTATTTTTTCCAGGACAATTGCCCGATACACCGTGCGCGGGTTGTTCAAGAGTGGTTGCGAGGGCAACCACAAATTAAAACAGTGCCATGGCCCTCCCGATCGCCAGACTTAAACCCCATTGAAAATTTGTGGGGTTTAATGGTCCAGAGATGGGATAGTAGAGCAGAAAGAACGAAGGAAGCACTTGTCACACATTGCGAACAAGTTTGGGACACATTCAGAGGTTCGAATTTGTGCGAAGTCCTGGCTAGGTCCATGCGTAGCCGTTGCGATGCTGTGATAGATGCGGGAGGAG
Organism: Tiliacea citrago; assembly: GCA_963921375.1. NCBI lineage: Eukaryota > Metazoa > Arthropoda > Insecta > Lepidoptera > Noctuidae > Tiliacea > Tiliacea citrago. The sequence continues at coordinate 12,690,873 of OY992804.1, forward strand.
CAGCGACGAAATATTAAGTTAATATAATTTTTAACATGCACTATGTTAATTAACGAAAGGCGTTCCCGTTAACCCGCAATAGTCCAAACATGCTACAATTAATATTACCATTTAAAAATTCGCGAAAAAAAATCAGCTGCTCCCTACATTTTGTTAAGCTAGGTATGCGAACATAAATGTAATGAACAGCAGATTTTTTTTCGTGAATTTTCGAATGGTCATATTTTGGTAGCATGTGGACGCTATACTATTGCGGGTTAACTGGAACGCCATTCGTTAATTAACATACTGTATAATTACATTATACAGGGTTATTTTTCTAACACCTGGTAGGACTATATTAGTACAACCACTTTTGATCTATGACTTTTTAGAATACCAAAAGTAAACTTTCAAGTTTTTGTTGTAATATTTGTAATAACACTTTTTAGATCTGTATTTTGTAGTAAGTACCGTTGCGACCCTGCATTCGCAACGCACTGTTTGTTTATTTAACTACTTACATATTTTGGTACCGCGTAGAGTTGTTCAAATTTAGAGCGATCAAAATAAATATTTTTAATTGTATTATGAAATTATTTTTTTATGAATTATTAAAAGTCATACAACAAAAGTTGTTATTTATGATGTTAGTATTATAGTCCTACGAGCTTATTAGTGTTTTATCATCAAATGACTTCTCCCGCTCTGGGCGGAGCGGAAGGTCGTGTCAAACTTTTACTGACTAAAACCCACCCGTGTTCCTTCAGTTGCCTGTGCCAGGGCCATGGTATCTCTTTCGAACAACCCGCGACTCCGGCGGCTTGCAAATAACCCTGTATAGCTATTTTTATTAGGTTTATTTTTATTATTCCAATTTGTATTATATTACATCGTTGATTAATGTCACAGGGTAGACTGTAGACCGTAATCATAGTTTAAAATATTGCCAACGATTTTGAAGTCTTCTTGTAAAATTATTGATGTCAATTTAGTGTCATGTTGCCTTTATTGGTGGATTTGTTGTTTTATTTACAATCAATGTTGTCGTAAGCCCTGATCTCGTTAGTTTGTTATTTTACATATTCAGTAGTGTCATCATATCCGTCCACCTCATAAATAATTGATCTCATTTGCTTGATAAACCTAGTCTGTAGTGTAATGTAATTATTGCAAATTATAAAAATTATTAAGATTCTTAAATTGTACTAATCTTAAAACTTTTCAATTTCATTAGAACTGCACGAGCAATATTCTCCTAATCTTATTTACTGACAGGCTTTTTGCCTGTTGTTGTTGTGTTGTCTGTTTGTCATTGTTGTGTTGATTTCATATTTTGAACTTTACGATATAAGTGTAGATAAATACAGTTTATAAATGATATTATGAGTAAGAATCTTTTCACTTATAATATTTTGCATTTTGATGATAATTTCTGTGTAATTTTTTGTTATAATATGTTAATTTCTGGATGAATCTTTAATGTTTTGAAAAAGTCTATTAAAAATAAATTAAGTTACTTATATTGTTTTTTTTTCTACAACAACAAATCCTTAAAATTGTTCTCAAGTAGATTTTAACTAACTGTTTATTTTTTCACACTGAGATTACAGCCGATAGTTTCATACAAAAAGCACTTACTATACATCTTTTATTATACAGATAAGATTTAAATATCAACCTAAATAAATCTTTAATCCTGCATAATGTTAAATGAACACAAACTAAAAATATAATTATATTTCACTAGTACCCAACATTTTATTTCAATCCTTTCACTCTCACTGCTGCCAAGGCACAAATTATAGTTTAGTTTAATTACTTGATAAGCTTCTGAATTTTAAAGTGGCGTAGGAACTGAATCATTGTTAGATTTGTCAAAAAAAAACTTGACATGCAATGCCGGTAACGCGCCTGTAGCGTTGATTTCGCTTAAAATCATGAATTGTCAAACTTTGACTAGAGCATGAATTATAAAAGAGTAAAGTGTTGGTTTGATTATAATCCAGTCTTAAAGTGCTCATCCTGCACGGCATGCCTGGGCATTTTAATTGCAACGATACCTTGTTCGTTTTACAGGCTGAAATTTAATTCATGGGTATCCTCTTAAGGGGTCATTGTACTCGTCATTATGAACAACTTTGACTATGGGAACAAATATGAAATCGAGAAAAAAAAATTGCTGTTCCCTACATTTTGTCGAGTTATGCAAACATAAATGTAGGGAACAGCTGATTTTTTTTTCGCGATTTCAGGTATGGTCTCATAGTTGAAGTTGTTCATAATGATGAGTACAATGACCCCTTAAAAGGATGCCCATGAATTCAATTTCACCCTGTATTATTTTAATGAATAAAAGGTAATATTACAATTACCTACTGTTAAAAGTATTAAACCAAATACAAGGAACAACTGCAAAACATTTGAGACAATCCTAAGGTAATAAAAAAACGTATGGCCCTTGTATTAAGCCGTCCTCTATTGTTTAACCGAATTTCCAGACATTCCCACTAAATAACGATGGGTCTTAGATAATGAACTTATTTTTATTTCAGTTGCAAGAGTTGTGCGGCTTGCGGCCTTGCGTTAGCTACAAACAAAAAGCTCTGATAACATTGTATGAACTGCGCAGAGTATTGGTTCAAATATTACTGTAATTTTCAAGTATTCCCAAATTGCCCAAGTATAAACAAACACATAGAAATTTAGATAGTTATTTACTTTTAATAAAGTCGATTAAACACAAATGGTGAAAATTGGAGAGGCAGTGAAAGTGTTCATAAATAACCTATATCTATAGACCCGATAGAGAGAGGAAAATATTAAAGTGGATTAATACATATAAATTGTAGTTTATTAGTTATTACAAATTATTTTTGTAAATACTGCAATATCAATAATACATTTTCTAAACCAAACAAACAGAAGATATGAGTACTAAAATTAATTCTTGTCAATAATAAAATAACAATTCAATTCAATAACAAAGAGCTCACGCCGCCGCCGCGCCGCGCTGGCCGTGCCCATTAAAAACTCGTCTCTTAGCAGAAACAAGTGAGCATAGTACGCTCCTAGTGTGAGTGTCACACATTCTATACATGATTATACTAATACGAACACCACTAAAATACGCTTTGTGCATCCTATTGGTCAAAACTCGTGCATTGTGCGATCGAGTCGTGAGTCGTGCTATGCGATTATCGCCTTTAAGGTGAGCATGCGGAACTTTGGCCGATAGTACACCATAAAAATTACAGATACAAATGTTGTAATTTTACATAGGGTGACACAATGGGCGGTCTTATCGCTAAAAGCGATCTTTTAATCTAACTAACTAATTAACTCTTCTTGTTTCCTCTTAGTAAATGTATTAGAATCAACGCCTACTTTGTTAGCTCTTTTAAAAGCTTTCATAGTGTTTTGACAACTGCAGAGAGTATTGTTTTAGCTGTAAACATGATAATTATTTTGATTAATCTAGAAATACAATAATGTTCTTGATAATATTGCTTAGAAAATTTGTACAGCAGGGTCAGCCCTAGTACAATTCAGTCTGCCCTAGTACAATTCTGTCTGCCCTAGTACAATTCTGTCTGCCCTAGTCCAATTCTGTTTGCCCTTGCTTAGTTAAACTAACAACAAACACATTGCAGTTCAAAGACCTCATCCTGTATATAAATATGTAATAGCAAGTTCAACTGCACCGCTATTTATAAATTCATTTCATTACCTTCCCCTTTCACTCCCACTTAAGTTAAAATTACTGTAATGAAGAATAAATTGGACGTAAAAAGGCCAGTCATTGTGAGTTTCGAAAGCATTATCATTCAATCAACTTGCATATTGGCTTCGTAGTGCACGGAGCTTCGCGATTTTTTTAAATATCATTAGCCTGATGCAGAAAGGTAAAAATAAACTGCACTCAGGTAGTGTGTGTGCTCTTCATAGACTTAATTTCTGTTTAAAATTTTAGGCTAATGTATCTTTTTAGGGTTCCATACCAAAAAGTACCAAACGGAACCCTATTTTTAAGCGTCCGCTGTCCGTCCGTCCGTCCATCCGTCTGTCTGTCAGCGGACTGTATCTCATGAACCGTAATAGGCAGAAAGTTGAAATTGTATTTTTATTGCCGCTTTAATAACTAATAATAAATTTACTCCATGTGGTGCCGGACGTAAAGAATAGAATCACCCCATTTCTTCCCGTAGGTATCGTAAAAGGCGACTAAGGGACTTACTAGAGAATGGGCAGCAGCGTTCTCTATGCATTTTAACACCATAACATGCCAAGAGTGGTGATTATGGCAACCTCCCACCTTTTTGAGGGAGGCCTATGTCCAGCAGTGGACGTCTTTCGGCTGAAATGATGATGATGAAAAATAAAATTAAGTTAAAAAATTAAATACTACCAATACAAGAAACGTATTTTTTTCGGCGTTTTTTACTTAATATTGTATTGTATTACGCAACACTTCGTGTGCGAGTCCAAGTCCCACTTGGCCTTTCTGTTAGTGTGTTTAATTTTCTCCAACCAATGTTATTATATTATTTCCTATAATTATTATATTTCAAATACCTAAAAATTACATTCTAAATATTGTAATAAAAAAAATATAAAATAGAAATCAACTGGTGTCGGGAGCCGGATCTAAGCTGCTGGTGAGTAGGGCTCTAGAGTCAGAAACCTCTTAAAGATGCGAGCCGTATCGAAGATCTGCCTTCTATCTGATGCGTAATAATTGTTAGTTTCTCCTTTAACTTCTGTGTCCAAAAACTGCGACTTTTTTGGACGACGGTTGATGGTTGTACCTTTCTTTATGATTTCTGCAGAGAATAGTATTTTATTCACACATACGTACGTACATAATCAGCCGCATCGTACGTTTTTTACGTACATAATCAGTCTATAATGTTCCCACTGCTGGGACACAGGCCTCTTCTGTGTGAGAGAGAATAGACTGTAATCCACCACGCAGGCTCAGTGCGGGTTGGTGGATGTCTTCGAATTTTTGGTTCTAGGATATATCGGTTTCTTTACGATGTTTTCCTTCACTGAGAGCAGTAGTGATAACGTTATTAACACAATGTAAAGCGCCTGTCTTGGTTCGAACCTACAACTCGTAAGTCGCAGCCGTTACTAATGGGCCACCACTGCTCACTGTATTATATATTATGATCACACAAAAAAAAACATTTTCAACCGTCTTTAAATGTCTGAATGTTTGTCTTTCATTATACTGTAGCTGTTTTTCGTACTGTGCATTTACTGAGGGAGACAAAATAAATGTACTCATCAATGTTATGAGGTACATTAATTGTTTTGGCACCTTGGTGTGAAATGATGGATTGTTTTATTGTTATTTTTCATTACTGTTTGTTTGTTTAGTATACGATTTTGTTTTAGGATACGATTTCAATTTTCATTTTATGGGTGCTAATGCTTGAAATAAACGATTCATGATAATTTACAACCTAAAAGATAAATCTCGTGCCTCGAAAAATCACAATCCCAGCGACACCATCAAAATCAATCATCAGTCTAATCCTCCTTGCACAAAAGTAATTGCACGTATCGAACTCTCCATAGACTTTGTCTATAACATTTTTATTCCTATGAAATTGTTCTCCCACCTGGGTTTTTACTGCGCCAGTATCAATTTAGCAGAAAATGAAGCTGTAGCACAAACTTGGCTGAAGGGGCGAAATGAAAAGTTTGTTAACGTTGTTCTAGGCTGTGTGAGGTTAAACTAATATTGACTTGGAAAATGTCTGTGTTTGCCTTGGTTTTGATTAAACATAGAATTGATTCACTGATCTTTGTTAAGACATTACTGATGTTGTAACTTCCTACATTGAATTCATCATCCGTGTTTTGTTTAGGATCTTCAATTTTGTGATTGTTTGATCTTATGTCAAGCTCTTTTCTTGATTGAGGTATTGTGACAAAAACATTGCGATTGATAACATTTTTCACTCACGCAAAAGTATCATTAGCAAAATTGCAATTTTTTTTTTCTTAAATTTATCAAGGCTTAAATTCCTTGATACCTGTAAGCACTTTCGTCATCCGTGACATCGCAACTTATCTCATACTAATTTAATAATACGCGACATTTTCATCCCCCTTAAATCTGCAAGGAAGCATATAAAATAAATTACGACCATGTAAGTATAATATTATTCCCATTTTTCTCCGAAAGCATGCAAGATTACAATTTATGATAACGAATTTTTATGCATTTTAATAAAAAGCGATGTTTTAGTGTCGATGGAAGTTATTACGGGCGCTTATCGATAATTGGGAACGTGTCCCATCCTTATTCGTACACTCAGTAGCTATACGTTGCAAGAAAAATGTGGTTTCATTATGAATTCTGGGCACATAAGCTCACGTTGGCTACGTTTTAACGTTTGTTCCATTAGTATACAAAAGGTTTATACTGTGGTTATGTCTTCACAGTCGATGTAACCAGCATAGGCCATCGTGTAAAGGATGATATAAGGTTTTAGAAGCAAACTTCGTCATTAGTCAAGGTTTCTGATTGGCTGTCAGGTTGGTGGTGAGCTGGGACATATCAACGCTTATCCTTCACGCATATCATTGCTATTTCGTGTATACTATACCCAAAACAAGAGAGTCGGTAGCCATTTCTGCCAATTCTGTATGTAGAACCTCACGCCAAAACCCATTTAGCACAATTTCATAAGTTTCGAACTTCACACTAGTTCGCAGTAGTAATTTATGTAGGTACCTTTATCCAAATTCACCAACTAAAATCCAATTAAATAGCTGCGAAATAAAAATTCAACACTCTAAAACTCTGTGCGTTTGCATGAGCAGTCAAAAATTCGTATAAAAAAAATGCAATCTCATAATTTGGAGACGCAACCTGACCAAAAAAATGTCTTAGCAGGCAAAACTGAAATACAATCAACGTAGGCAAATAAAAGCTCAAATTAATTAACCCTACTCAGTTTCAGCATCAAAATAAGCTACAGTAGGTTCCCCTTTTTAAAATTCAACTCCCATTTTTTGCTTTGCAGAGTTCTTTTGCGCCAATTCGGAGTTCGATGGCACTCCCGCTACGGTATTAGCATATTAATGAACGGCTGCTACGAACTAACATTTGTAATTACTTTTGTCCTGACTCTGCGAGTTACGCCTTAGGTAACAAAGCTCTTTTATCTGTGTCAGGAAAAGTAGCGTTTCCCTTACTAAAATTGTGAACTTGTTTTTTTGTTGACATTATACGTTAGAGGTTTGTGATTGATCCTTTTGATTGCTTCATTTTCATCGACGATTTTTCTGATTCCTGATTCAAGATTTTGTATAGAAGGTATTGTTTCAGTTTTCAACCCATCTTTTGTGGATAATTTTGTTCCGAAAGATGTATAATGTTTTTCACCAACGTGTCGTTCACCAAAGGTTTCTAAAACAATACCGATGTTATATAATCTACTTCGTATAACTTTAAAAAATCAACTCTTCCGAGTCCTAAGATAATTTTATCCAAAATGATCATACAAAATCCACACCGCTTCAGGCGGTACAAAAACCGTTTACGAATATTCGCGGCGAGCAAAGAGCTCAGTTACAATTGTACCGTAGCTACCTATCAATGCGTTATTTAAACCTCGTCCACACGCGAACGGTGAAACGTGAGGAGGAACCTAATACTGTCAGTTTTTGCCTGAATATTATGAAACGAGAAGAGGGAAAAGACATACGAACAACCTTTTTTGTGGAGATTGTAAAAGGTAAAAGGATTTTTTAGGGTTCGACGGATATTTTATGACGCGTTTTTTATTGGTGTCACTTTTTCTTTGGGTGAAATCATCCAAATCTATTTTTCATTTACTCGGAGTGTCATCAGTGCCTGAAGGGTCGGGCCCTTTATAATCTTTTCTAATTTGTTTTGTTAAACTTTCCGGAAAATTTACATCTTTAATGTCCATTTAGAAACTTTTTAATACATTTATAAATGTGATGAAGTATCTCTGTCTATCATCATTTTACGCCTTAACGACTGAACGGATTTCGATGAAATTTGGCTCACAGTAGCCCATAAACTGGGTTAGGATGTTCCCGTGGGATGATTTCCGACTTCCACGTGGGCGAAGCCGCGGGCAAGACCTAGTTGTTTATAATTTTTGGTTGAGTTTTAAAACCATGACTTTTGTTTTTAATATCAAAATTAAAATCTCATAATGACACTTAAAGACGAAGGTGTATATAGCTGCCATATTATTTGCCGTGGGTTCTCTAACAAAATAATCACCAGAACATTTGGATTCATTTCAAATTCTCTCACAATCGTATTAAAGCCATATGATACAGTATTTATGCCGTTTTGCCCTCAGCTTTTAATACAACGCTGAAAGCTGATGAGTTGCGTAACTCCATTTGTGAAAATGGGCCACATCTTTCAGGGACTTTATTCAGCGCAATTAAATTTTTCATTAACGGCGTTAATGATACTGTATTTTGGGACAATATTTCTACTAACAATGCAGTATTGTAAATATGTATAAGTATAATATTATAAAAAAAAGGTTGTGGTAAATTCAAATTATATTTTCCTGTTGTCTAAAAGTTATATGAGACACGACTAAAAGTTATATGAGATCAAAAAGTTTACAACAAAAACATAATTTTGCCGTAGAGGTACTGATCATTATCATCCACATCGTCCTATCATTGGGGTATACCCAATTACGCCTTCTCTTCCATACTTTTTCTCTATCAGCGGTCATCTCTGTATTTATTCTTTCCTAGAAATATTATCTTTCACACAATCCTCGCATATTTTCTTAAAGTCATCCAATAAGTGATGCATACCACCAAAATTATTACTACTATCGTTTCGTTGAGGAGAAAATAGGTTTTTTGTTTTAGATGATGAGCTACATCATCTAAAAACATCCCTTACTTCATTCACTCTTCCTTCTTCGTTCAGTCTATCTCTCTGTGGAACGCGCTGCCCTAAATGAAATATTAAAATATAACATATATTATAATCGTCGTCGAAATATTGTAAAAGCGTAAAAACATCAGGGAAATTAAGTTATAACCAGAAATAGCTTAGTCAATCAGCGATGGGAACACATTTATCAGTCCTCGTTCAAATTTGAGCACATCAATCGTATTCCCGCCTCCTTAATGGAAAAACGGCAGTGATTTGAGTCCATTTGTTGATTTAATCCCATAAAATGGAGATTAAAATTGTCAGATTGGGAAAAGTTAACGATATCGAACAGCCAATGGACCTGAAGTAACGTAATCCTATAAGCTTCAGGCTCAAGCATTCATCATTTTGAGTGAGACATATTTTTTTGCATAACTATAGCAAAAAGATCAGTAAATCAAATGGACCCATATATCTCTTTTGTGAATTATTTCGGGTTTTGAACTGGTAGTTGGCTGACGGCCTAAGATTCGAGAGCAATAACGATTTAATAATATGATGTACGACTTGAACATGTTTCTTCTTGCCAAGGCTGATGTCCAACATACTATAAGATTCTACAGGTTTAGTGCCTGGTCTTAAAATTAATAGAACTGTTGACGTTCTACCATCGATTCATAAGTCTATCATGCGTTTAAAGTCTAATGTAATGTAGAGATTAACTACGATAATATGGCCCGCCACTCCCAAAATTCAAAACGATTGAAAGTATTTGTACGCATGGTGCATGTACGTACGCGTGTGTGTCATGAGACGGCCGTCAAATAAAAACAAATCACGGATTTGTTGCCCGACTAGTGGCATGGATGTAATCGCTCATTATTATTAGCATGGCGCTGCACTGACGTACTCTATGAAAACGGCACGTGCGTTGTCTTACGCAAACCGCTAGTTATGATTAGTTGACCAACAAATCTGGTAATAAGTGACATATTATTACGAGTACTTACAACTACATACAAACTCTTTTGTAAGGATGTGACTACACACATTGAAACAGTAATTTGGAGGGGCGAGCCATGTTATCGTAGTTTATCTCTACTACTGCGGGCGTCCAATTCGGACCAATTTCAAAACAAAATCGCATGCTTGATGACCACATCTGTTTACTGCCACTTTTTGCGTCGACTAATAAAATAAGAAAAACGACCGAGGCTTACAGTAGTTGCTTATGATGTATCATCTGACATCTCACCTTGGTAATAAGCAACTGAGCAGCGACCGATCTGTGTGACTGGACTTAAAGAAAAGCACCACCCTATTTCTTCCCTTGGGTTTCGTAAAAGGTGACTAAGGGACTTACTAGACAATGGGCAGCAGCGTTTTCTATGCATTTTAACACCATACTGCGATCACCAACCCGCCTCGCGGCGATTATGGCAAACCCCCCTTTAGAGGGGGGCTATGTCCATCAGTAGACGTCTATCGGCTGAAATGATGATGAATGAGCAGCGACCGAAATTAACCTCAAAATTTTAAAAAAGCTAAATACTGAAATATTTGCTCGAATAATTATTCATTACTAGTGGTCGCCCACTGGTCGTCCCTACTTACAATCTGTAATATAGTACTTACTAATTCCATGAGTACACGAATTTCATGCTATTAAAAAGTACTTACTAATTCCATGCGATTTAAAAGTACTTACTTAAACCATGCTCAAACTGTCACTTCCTGTTACACACTTCCGTCCCTTTTCACGAAATCACTCCCACAGAAAGTGAGAGGCAAGCTGATACATATCAAACATTTTATTTTGTTTAAATAAATTTCTCAAGCTTTGTTACAATGATCACAGATGTCTGACTACCCTTTACCCGGTTTTTTTTTAAAGTACTATAACAAGAGGCTCAGCAAAAATCTGATGCGGCGATGCTATTGGTTGATGAGCGTAGGTAAGCGTTACTATAGTGGCCGAGCACTGGAACCAGGAATAGTCCTTACGGTGGTCCGATTTGTATATCCGCGATAGTACCTAATTAAGCAAACTGTAATAGCTATTATCGACTTGTCAACTATTACAAGGGACTTAAATAGCTCGTAAAATAAAATCATAGATACCGACCTCTTGGGAGAAAACAAGCGTGATGTTACGATATGTTTAGCCAAACTTTAACACAAATAATGGATTCAAAATAAATTCTCATAATCTAGTCCTAAGCCACTGCCCATGACATAACAACTCAAGCATCTAAAACCTAGAACAAAATTCTCAACCCACAAAATAAACCTTTTCCACTTTGAACCACAATTTTAAATTTGTCTTTCTTTACAATTTACCCTTCATAAACACCCAGTTGTTAGCCACAGCGGCCCGCAATTGTCTTTGAGCGTCCTTTGTGATAAAAGTGGCGTAGATTGTACTGTACTGTGAAAATTTGAACGTTTGTTAGTGTTATACCTATAATAGAGGGTCTGGTTGTGGAAAATGTAGTGAAAATTGTTAAGCATGTATTGATTAAAGGATGTTTTTGATGACGTCGTTATTGGGAACGATAATGGAGAAATTATTGATGACGAAGCTATTGAAAATAATACAATTAGTGATAATTCGAAGGATGTAAATACAGAGATGAAGATAAGGGAGATGTATGAAAACACGGCCCCGCTTCTTAATAAAATTGGAATAATGGTTTGAGGATGATGATGATTAGGATTGGTATATCATTAGTTTTTGAGTGTCCTTTGGGATAAAAGTGGCATAGATTATACAGTACTGAGACAATTTTTAACGTTTGTTGGTAGTGCTACCTTGGGTCTAGTTGTGAAATAATATGGTGAGGAGGAAATTTAAAATTATTAAGGATGTGCTTGATGAAATTTGCGATGCCTGGAAAAGGCCCGCTAAGTTGTAACTACCTACAGTATAAAATAAAATCAAAATGTACACTTAGTTTGCAAATAAATCTTTGACTTTGACTTAATCATTAAATATATGAATCAGTAGGTACATGAATAGCTATAAGAAAAGAGCAGACCAAATAAAATATGGAGTGGATTGTGTGAATTATGATATGACTAGGAAGGAAGTCAAAACAGAGATTAAAGCTGATACAGACGTATGAAAAACGTACGGCACCGTCTTTAAGGCCTGAGGACGATGATGATGATTATGATTAATCCACTCCATATTTTATTTGGTCTGCTCTTTTCTTATAGCTATTCATGTACCTACTGATTCATATATTTAATGATTAAGTCAAAGTCAAAGATTTATTTGCAAACTAAGTGTACATTTTGATTTTATTTTATACTGTAGGTAGTTACAACTTAGCGGGCCTTTTCCAGGCATCGCAAATTTCATCAAGCACATCCTTAATAATTTTAAATTTCCTCCTCACCATATTATTTCACAACTAGACCCAAGGTAGCACTACCAACAAACGTTAAAAATTGTCTCAGTACTGTATAATCTATGCCACTTTTATCCCAAAGGACACTCAAAAACTAATGATATACCAATCCTAATCATCATCATCCTCAAACCATTATTCCAATTTTATTAAGAAGCGGGGCTGTGTTTTTCATACATCTCCCTTATCTTCATCTCTGTATTTACATCCTTTGAATTATCACTACATGTATTATTTTCAATAGCTTCGTCATCAATAATTTCTCCATTATCGTTCCCAATAACTACGTCATCTAAAAACATCCTTTAATCAATACATGCTTAACAATTTTCACTACATTTTTCCACAACCAGACCCTCTATTATAGGTATAACACTAACAAACGTTCAAATTTTCACAGTACAGTACAATCTACGCCACTTTTATCACAAAGGACGCTCAAAGACAATTGCGGGCCGCTGTGGCTAACAACTGGGTGTTTATGAAGGGTAAATTGTAAAGAAAGACAAATTTAAAATTGTGGTTCAAAGTGGAAAAAGTTTATTTTGTGGGTTGAGAATTTTGTTCTAGGTTTTAGATGCTTGAGTTGTTATGTCATGGGCAGTGGCTTAGGACTAGATTATGAGAATTTCCATTATTTGTGTTAAAGTTTGGCTAAACATATCGTAACATCACGCTTGTTTTCTCCCAAGAGGTCGGTATCTATGCATTTATTTTACGAGCTAGTCGATAATAGCTATTACAGTTTGCTTAATTAGGTACTATCGCGGATATACAAATCGGACCACCGTAAGGACTAGTCCTGGTTCCATTGCTCGGCCGCTATAGTAACGCTTACCTACGCTCATCAACCAATAGCATCGCCGCATCAGATATTTGCTGAGTCTCTTGTTATAGTACTTTAAAAAAAAACCGGGTAAAGGGTAGTCAGACATCTGTGATCATTGTAACAAAGCTTGAGAAATTTATTTAAACATCTCACTTTCTGTGGGAGTGATTTCGTGAAAAGGGACGGAAGTGTGTAACAGGAAGTGACAGTTTGAGCATGGTTTAAGGAAGTACTTTTAAATCGCATGGAATTAGTAAGTACTTTTTAATAGCATGAAATTCGTGTACTCATGGAATTAGTAAGTACTATATTACAGATTGTAAGTAGGGACGACCAGTGGGCGACCACTAGTAATGAATAATTATTCGAGCAAATATTTCAGTATTTAGCTTTTTTAAAATTTTGAGGTTAATTTCGGTCGCTGCTCATTCATCATCATTTCAGCCGATAGACGTCTACTGATGGACATAGCCCCCCTCTAAAGGGGGGTTTGCCATAATCGCCGCGCTTGGTAGGCGGGTTGGCGATCGCAGTATGGTGTTAAAATGCATAGAAAACGCTGCTGCCCATTGTCTAGTAAGTCCCTTAGTCACCTTTTACGAAACCCAAGGGAAGAAATAGGGTGGTGCTTTTCTTTAAGTCCAGTAACACAGATCGGTCGCTGCTCAGTTGCTTATTACCAAGGTGAGATGTCAGATGATACATCATAAGCAACTACTGTAAGGCTCGGTCGTTTTTCTTATTTTATTAGTCGACGCAAAAAGTGGCAGTAAACAGATGTGGTCATCAAGCATGCGATTTTGTTTTGAAATTGGTCCGAATTGGACGCCCGCAGTAGTAGAAATAAACTACGATAACATGGCTCGCCCCTCCAAATTACTGTTTCAATGTGTGTAGTCACATCCTTACAAAAGAGTTTGTATGTAGCTGTAAGTACTCGTAATAATATGTCACTTATTACCAGTTTTGTTGGTCAACTAATCATAACTAGCGGTTTGCGTAAGACAACGCACGTGTCGTTTTCATAGACTACGTCAGTGCAGCGCCATACTAATAATAATGAGCGATTACATCCATGCCACTAGTCGAGCAACAAATCTGTGATTTGTTTTTGTTTGACGGCCGTCTCATGACACACACGCGTACGTACATGCAGCATGCGTACAAATACTTTCAATCGTTTTGAATTTTGGGAGTGGCGGGCCATATTATCGTAGTTAATCTCTACATTACATTAGACTTTAAACGCATGATAGAGTTATGAATCGATGGTAGAACGTCAACAGTTCTATTAATTTTAAGACCAGGCACTAGACCTGTAGAATTTTATAGTATGTTGGACATCAGCCTTGGCAAGAAGAAACATGTTCAAGTCGTACATCATATTATTAAATCGTTATTGCTCTCGAGTCTTAGGCCGTCAGCCAACTACCAGTTCAAAACCCGAAATAATTCACAAAAGAGATATATGGGTCCATTTGATTTACTGATCTTTTTGCTATAGTTATGCAAAAAATATGTCTCACTCAAAATGATGAATGCTTGAGCCTGAAGCTTATAGGATTACGTTACTTCAGGTCCATTGGCTGTTCGATATCGTTAACTTTTCCCAATCTGACAATTTTAATCTCCATTTTATGGGATTAAATCAACAAATGGACTCAAATCACTGCCGTTTTTCCATTAAGGAGGCGGGAATACGATTGATGTGCTCAAATTTGAACGAGGACTGATAAATGTGTTCCCTGGCATCGCTGATTGACTAAGCTATTTCTGGTTATAACTTAATTTCCCTGATGTTTTTACGCTTTTACAATATTTCGACGACGATTATAATATATGTTTTATTTTAATATTTCATCTAGGGCAGCGCGTTCCACAGAGAGATAGACTGAACGAAGAAGGAAGAGTGAATGAAGTATTAGGTTGGGGAAAAAGTATTTTCGCATTATAGTATGTATGAACTTGTAATAAAATCTCTTTGGCTATACTATTTGTATCTGGCTAGTTTTGGTATCATTTAAAGTTTAAAACGTAAAGTTTGAACATAATTCCAAATTCAAATTAGGAAAATGTGTGATTTTCATTTGTTTTTCGTACTGTCAAGATGAGTGAATCTAATGAAGAAATTCGATACATTTTAAAATTTTACCACAAATAAAGGTAAAAACGCAACGCAAGCCGCGAAAAAAAATTGCGATGTTTATGGACCTAGTGCAGTGTCTGTGAGAGTAACACAAATTTGGTTTAAGTGTTTTCACTCCGGAAATTTTGATGTCAAAGATGCACGTCGCTCTGGTGGGCGACCAGAGCGACGTGCATCTTTGACATCAAAATTTATTATTACGGATAAAATGGATGCCATTTTTGAAAAAGTGGAGCAATATACATACCAGTAGTTACGACGTAGCTGAAGAACTGGGAATTGACCACAAAACAGTTTTGGGTAAAAAAACTGGGTACACAAAAAAGCTCGATATTTGGGTACCTCACGAGCTCACTGAAAGAAACCTAATGAACCGTGTACTCATTTGTAATTCTTTATTACGACGTAATGAAACCGAACCATTTTTGAAGAAGGTGATAACTGGTGATGAAAAGTGGATCACGTACGACAAGAACGTGCGAAAAAGGTCGTGGTCAAAGGCCGGTCAGGCTTCACAGACTGTGGCGAAACCCGGGTTAACTCGCAACAAGGTGATGCTGTGTGTGTGGTGGGATTGGAAGGGCATTATTCATTATAAGCTGTTACCGCCAGGCAGTACCATCGATTCTGAACTCTACTGCGAACAACTGATGAGATTAAAGCAAGAAGTTGAGAGAAAGCGGCCGGAATTAATCAACAGAAGGGGTGTGGTTTTTCATCATGATAACGCTAGACCTCACACATCTTTAGCCACTCAGCAAAAATTAAGAGAGTTTGGCTGGGAAGTGTTAATGCATCCGCCGTATAGTCCTGACCTTGCACCTTCAGATTTCCACCTGTTTCGGTCTCTTCAGAATTCTTTAGGCAGTGTCAGGTTAACGTCACAAGAGGACTGCCAAAACCACTTGTCGCGGTATTTTGATCAGAAGTCCCAAAATTTCTATAGCAATGGGATCATGTCCCTACCTACAAGATGGCAAAAAGTTATCGAACAAAATGGTACCTACAATATTATAAATATAATATATATTGGCACCTAACTATATTAAAAAATGTTTTGAATTTTCTTAAAAAATGCGAAGAAACTTTTTCCCCAACCTACTATTCGATATTATTTTCTCTCAATCAGAGCACCCGCCATCTTATCTCTTCGCCACCTTTGGTTGACTGGTAGAGAATGCCTAAGGCATTAAGTCCGCCTTTGTACATTATTGTGTGTGAGAAGTTTTTAATAAATAAATTATCTATCAATCTGCCTGGCCTTTTCCCAACAACGTTGCGGTTGGCTTCCAGTCTAACCAGATGCAGCTGAATACCAGTATTCTACTTGAAGCGACCGCCTATCTGGCCTCCACAGCCCAGTAACTGGGTAATACGATACCCGTTGGTAAGACTGGTTGTCAGACTTTCGGGCTTCTGACGACCCATAACGACTGTCAAAGATCCGCGCGGCGTAACGTGCTTTCCGAGGCACGGAAGTGTCTTGACTTTACTCACACTTAAATTTATATCTATATGGCGAATGTTCGAGCGGCTGAGACGCCACGTGTCGCTGCTGATCCGCCACCTGTTGGTCCTTCACCATGGGCGTGTACGTGCAGGTGTTAGAAAAAAATGAGCCATTACGGGACGACTGGCAGATGTCAAACATCTCACTACCCTCACATTTACACATTGTAATGTGTAAATGTAAGTGATACAACTTACATAACGATGTTAGTACTTACATTTAATTAAAAACAAAATAAAAATTAAACCTACAATTATATTTAATTCATGTATTCTCCTGCAGTATCAGACCCGTAGATATGCATACGGGTCCAATACTTCAAGAAAACGCCGTCCAGCCTATCCACAATCACCTTCAGGATGCCATTGGCACTCCCACGAATCCTGCGTAACAATGATGCCGTTCTTTTCCTCATGATTGCTGAAAAGCTATCAGTACTAGATCCAGCAAACATGGCTGACGCGCTACAGAATCGCGGTAGCCCCACCAACACCCTGAAGGCGTTGTTGTACTGGACACGAAGAGCGTTGTAGGCCCTCTGCGTATGCTTGACCCACAGGCTGCATGTGTAAAATGACTGACAATAAGCCTTGAAAAGGGTGATCTTGACCAGTCTCGTACATCTTGCAAACCTACGGGCCACCATATTGCATCGGACCGACAACGCTCGTCGTTCCCGTTCTATGTCCTGGTCATCATTAAGATCCTCGGCTACTATGTGTACAAGGCACTCTGTTTAGAGAAACACCATATAGGTACACCGGCGGTACTGCTCTGTGACCCTTTACATAATTACTGTATAAGTGTATAGTGGCCGAACGCCACGCGGCATGCCCCGCCCCGCCAGGAATCGGTTTTACGTGCGCCTATAGATGCTTCACATCATAAATAATACTTGCAAAACAACGCACTTAATTTACTTACAAATATCGCAACATAACTTAACCCTTAAAAAAATTATGATTATCACTGATTATGTCAAAATCATATTTTTTAAGCTTGCATCTAGAGCCAATGGATTTGTGGGTATGCACCGCGTAACGATTGCATCAAAAATTATCCCTCCGCCCGCGCCGCGAAGACACACGCAACCACGGTGTTACCCACTCTAAATACAAATACCACCAAAGAAATAAACTCTAAACCACGGAGTAAAAATAATCGTTTACAACTTTAAAAAAGTGTTATAATAAATCGACTAAATTATCGCGCGTCGTCATATACATAAGTAAAGTCGCATTTTGTGTCTGTCTGTGTGACAGCGGTGTTCTTTTAAATTTTGCAACGGTTTTTAATGCGGTTTTCAACATCATTTAGATAATTTATTAAGGAAGATTTATGTAAGTAAAAAAATTATAAACTTATTTACATATAATAGAGAAATCTCGTTGTAACAAGTCGTAAAATCCGTATGAAGTGGAAGCGGGTGGTCGTTAGTTTAAAAAAAAAGTTGTTGAATGAAAAAAAATATGAATTAGGTAATGCAGTTTAATATATGGCTTAAAACGTTTTATCATAAAAACTATTTACAAGAAATAAATAAAAACAACTTCCACAAAAAAACACGACAAAGTGAAAAATAACTTTAATTTCAAGTGTTCACTTTGTAGTGATTTTTTGGAAGTATGTTGGCTTTTTTTTTTCGAAAAAGTTTTTTGTTTTTTTAGTTGTTGTTGTTTCAACATAATATCACGCCTATATTCCCCGAAGGGTTAGACAGAGTGAACAGTGGCTTAGTGATATGAAAATAGTTCTGAATCCTGATATTCCACGCTGAACTTACCTTCATTAAAGCTAAACGTATTATGAAAGCCATTTTGTGTAAATGGCACCATTACGTTACAACTTATTCCGTTACTTGTTTACATAAAAATACATACGGGTCACGTTGGTCCCGAAATTTTCCCGATAGCAATAAAATTATTCCGTATAATTAAACTGTTTTCGGTGAAACCACGAACAGACATACTTTCGTATAGCGACGTTTTATCGTGACCAAATTGTCCACAAAGACGTGAAGGTTGTGAACTAAATATCAATCAGTCTGCCTAGCCTTTTCCCAACTGTGTTGGGGTCGGCTTCCAGTCTAACCGGATGCAGCTGAATACCAGAATTTTACATGGAGCGACTGCCTATCTGACCTCCACAACCCAGTGACTGGGTTATACAATACCCCTTGGTAAGACTGGTTGTCAGACGCCCCTCTGAATTTTCGGATTCATGTGTGTATTGTATAATTATCAATTGCTTAAAAAACGGTGAAGGAAAACATCGTGAGGAAACCGAACCGGGAATCGAACCCAGGACTCCACGCTCAGCAGCCGCGCTTGCGACTACGAGACCAACGGGGCAGTCAATTTTCATATGAACGGCTATTATGTATTACGTATGTATGGCTATTTTAATGCACCCCTATGCGATGTTATTTCTGGTCACTGCATCGTCCCCTTCATTGTGAGAGGCGAAATTGAAATGTAGATAACCATAGTAGACCTCGGAGTCGCTTTAACACCAAAATTATCTTGTGCACCTAGGGTTGCCAGGTGTCCGGCTTTTTGCAATCGTGTCCGATCTTTGATGTCCGGTCAAATACATACAAGTTTACCCGGCTTTTGTTAGGCTTTTGGTCAGCCCCGCCCCGCCAAAAGATGCCGAACGAAAGTAAAAATTACTTTAGTAAGAAAAATAATAATAATAATTAAGAGTAAAGTCTCAAGTGAATAACAGTAATAAATATACAAAATAATAAAGCATCAGTTTTTTTTCTTTAAGAAACCAGTGTGTCTGGATTTCATGGGCAAAATGTCCGGCTAAATATGGATCTGTGTCCGTCTTTTCTGTTTTTGGGCCTGGCAACCAAACTTGCACCACGTCATAAAGTGACAACGTATATTTTTCTGTAAGTCAGTTAACGACAAGATTTTAATTGAACATTGTATAGTTCGTTTTTTAATCCCAGACACGAATTTGACATTTCAAATGATTGTTGTTCGTTTTTTTCAATTTGGAGTTTGACTTTTGCACCTGTCAAATTAGTAGCTGGGATTAAAAAACGAACCATAGTTTCAACCTTAATGAAGTTTTAATTTACTGGGAATTATTGTCGAAAGTGATAAGTTGATAACACACTAACAAGGTGGACTCGAGTCGATTTATATTTCTCGATCTAGCGCACCCTGCTGGGCAATCAGCTCCGTTACAACCTTGCTGATTGGGAAATATTGATTGATCATTACCTACCTCATGATTATAGTTTGATATTGATAAGAAAGTAGTAAGTACTCACAAGTTTGTTTTATGATAGTGTTAAAGCCATCCATCTATATGTAATTAAGACATGGTCTTGAATAGACAAAATCAAACTGGTTGCTATTTTAGTTTGCCCATTCTTCTCCATACAAAACTACATTTTGGAACTCGACTAGAATCTCCATTTTTTTTTTGTAAATTTGACGTTCAAAGGTGCCTTAAAAGTGCCTATTTGAAATAAATAATTTGACTTTGAGTTTGAATAAATAATTTCTACTAAAAGGCCTAAGTAACCAATAAACTTTATCATGTCTTGGAAACAAATATTTAAAGACATTTCTGATATCCACTAATCCGCACTGCCTGCGTGGTGAATTATAGCCCAGTTTCCTCCTCACAGACCGGAGGCCTTATGGGGGCAGTGGGAACATTATAGACTCATTATTCTACAGATATTGACAATATTGCAGTGAAATTGACAAATTTTCCCAAAAGCGGGGAAAACTATTCACTCCGAAAAATTAGGCCGTGTGCAAACAAAGAAAAGACGTTCATTATTCAAACGCGTATATACTAAGTGATGGGCAATGTTGCGTTCCCCCACAACTATTGCCCATTTCCGTACATACAACTTACATTCATTGCTTGGCGGCGCGGTGGGGTGTTAAGTCAAACAGATAACTCATTTTGGGGATGTGAGGTGGATTTCTGAGTGAGATTCATGTTGGTTCCCTTTTGACGAATAAATTTGTGAGGATAAGTTCATTGAACACAAATGTATTTGTATTTACAAGGTATTTTTTTTCCTTTTTAAGAATTAAAAAAAAAAATGTGATATTAGGTAGATACTAATTCCTGGTTAAATTAAAAACGAATAATGAATTGAATTCAATGCGATACATAATAATTATTCTTATAATGTTACGTTGTTCCTTCGTATATCGGGTTATTTTAAATTGGCTAGCTAAACTCCGCAGTTGCGATGGTGGATGATAACTAAAGACGATAAAACAAAAAATAAATTACCTTGATGATTTTTTTGTGGGTTCTCGACCGCAGTTTTTTGTCACTTTAAATATTGGTTGAAAAGTCTGTTTTTTGTGTAAACTTCACAGACGTGATGGGTATCAAAATCTAAACCTGATAATACATAAGAAAACAGTTTTTATCAACTCATACTTCAAGCTAACAGCGGTCGTTGGCCACCCAAAAAAAAAAACATCAAATCTTTTTATTTTATCGTATTTGGATATCGATACCATCGCGTCTGCGGAGTTTACCTAGCCAATTTAAAATAACCCTGTAAAAAGTTTTACTCACCAGCTTTTTCTTAATCACCCTTTTCTTCAATTACGATCAAACCTAATTTATATTTACCTACTAGCATTTTACGTTGATTGACAGCCGAAATCCGGAGCTTAATTATCCACCAAACGTGGCAATATGCTAATATTTTATTGGAATCTTTCAATAAAATATTATGTATGGTTCTTGATAACAAAGAGGTTTCCTCCGTACATGTTGCTGGTGTTCTGTAGGCAGTTCTGGATAGGCATAATAAGTAGGTACTGCATTATTGAATAACAAACTGAAAGCTAATTCTCGTAGATCTTATCTCAGCGACCATCAATGTCAAATGTTTTTCAAAAATGCATGATTGAGATTAGAATGTGAACATTCTTAAAAAATACGGGAATTGGCTTTTCTAATTTATAATTAATATAAAAATGTATAAAATTTTAATATTAATGAAATTATTTATAATAAATTAAAAATTTTAACAATAAAAAAATATAAAAATTTAAATTAAATATTTGTATAAATTTAAATAAAAGCTTATCCCCTAAAATATAATTTTAGATAGATAGATAAAACATTTATTCAGTGCACACAAAAGACAGAACAACACACAATAGCACAAAAAAATAGATGTCAACTTAAAAGAATTTATATAAAAAACAATAGGCAAAAAAAGAAGAACATACTAGAAATAGTGACACTACGTCTTAATTCAAATTAATCAACAGTATTAGGTGTGACACCACACCTAATACTGTTCAAGTCGTCTCAAGGTTGCACCAAATGTTAGTCCAGCTCAGCATGTGTCAGGCAAATATACCTGACGCTGATATTCTGCTGGATCCCTGATCGGCAGTGTCATACAGACGTTGAGCAGACGAGATAAAATTATTCTAAAGGACGATGGGAACTGGCGTCCCCAAAATTGAAACTTAGTCAACAGACTTGAGACATATCTCATTTAAAAGGTCTTAACTTACTGATCATTCTTTACTATGGCGACGATAGTCAAAAGCATGGGGTTTTAAGGGAAATCAAGGAAATGTAATGGTACTACTGTAGTACAAAATATGTTTGATTATGAAAAAATAAGTGAAAATCGTATTGGTTTTTACTTATGATACTTCATATTGTATTTATTTTCCCTGACATAACATATTCACGCTTGTATACCCCGTAGGTGTAGGTAGATATTGTGTACCCAGGGTACCCACAACACGATATCCAAACTTAGTCAACAGACTTGAGACATATCTCATTTAAAAGGTCTTGGCTAACTGATCATTTTTTATTATCGCGACGACCGTCGAATGTATGGGGTTTTAAGGGAAAATAATAAAATGTGGTCATAATTATTTTGTAGTAGAGAATAAGTTAGATTATTAAAAATTGAAAATCGAATGTTATTTTGTTTTATTGCATATTTGTTTTAAGTATACTTACTTCTTTATTTAAAATGGCATAACATAACATCTCTGCCTACACTTGCAGGGAATAAAGGCGGTATCAGGTCACTTTAAATAAATTCCAGATCACTCTGTTGAAATCGACTTTGAGAATGTTCCTGGTGTCTTGTAAAGAGTTTTAAATAGATTAAAATAAAAACATAGTCGTAGACAATTCATTTTGACGAAAAATACAATGCAGTAGTACCTACCTGGGCACGCCACAATTGTGGCGATAAGTCCCCTCTTTGAGGAGTGGCTGGAGAGGCGCCACGGCGTCCTCACCTTCCGCCTGACGCAGGTCCTCACCGGACATGGATGTTTCGGGAGGTTCCTGTTTAGGATTAAGCGGGAGGAAACGCCCGGGTGTCACCACTGTGTGGATCGCCCGGAGGACACGGTGGAGCATACGGTGGAGGTCTGCCCAGCTTGGGCGGAGCACCGCCGTGTCCTCACGGAGGCGATCGGCGGCGGCGATCTCTCGCGTCCGGCCCTGGTTCGGAGCGAGAGTGCATGGGAGGCCGTCACCTCCTTCTGCGAAGCAGTTATGCTAGCGAAGGAGGAGGCGGAACGCGTGAGGGTGAGACAAGGTTCGCGCCCTCGCGCCCCTAGCCGCCGCAGGAGACGCCCCGGGCGTCGGGAGTCGCAAGCCGATTTCCGGCCACCGTTTGCGCGGGTCTGCGGACGGTGAGCGATGGGTAGCTCGCCGACCGATAAGGACCAGGCCCGGGTCGACGGCGCGTTGTGTTCCACGCGCGCCTCAAAGAGATGTCAGCACAAACTGACGGGGTCCGTTAGGACCAATGCCTGCCGGGGTTGCGAGTTTGTCCGAAAGGGATATCGTGGCCCTGGCACACAGGCAACGGAAGGAACACGGGTGGGTTTTAGTCAGTAAAAGTCTGACACGCCCTCCCGCTCCGCTCAGAGCGGGAGAAGTTATTTGATGATTACCCACCCAAAAAAAAAAAAAAAGTAGTACCTACCTATGATAGGGGTGGACCTCTGCCTTCCCCTCCCTACGAGAAATACTATTGTGATATCATGTAAGTAAAATGAGTATAATAGATTACATCGCGAAATACAACATAAAGCAAAATGTGGATCTTCCACACATGTCTGCTTATCTATTCTTTTGTGGAATATAGGCGTGATGTTTTGTTGTTTTATGTTCCATATTAAATAAGTAGGCAATTATTATGTTTTATCTCATTTATTGTGACGAAAAATAGAAAACAATCATCTATATTCTCGTTAGATAATTGAAACTGAAACATGATTTTTTCAGGAAACCCCATATATTTAAGACTTGAAATCAGCGGATTGTTATTTTGTAGTTTGTAACGAAAAATATGAGACAAAAGCGAAGTCTGTTGGATCAAAAAAAAAAGTGGGGACGGGGTCCATAGTAAATTGCCCATCGTCCTTTGATAATTTATTATTAGTTTATTTTATTCTATGAAAAAAATAATTAATCCGCTGATGTCAGCCATGTGTCGTCAATTTGCCTGATCATTGTCAGTTCAGTCAATGGTCACTGGACGTCTATTTGCTATAAAGAAAAACACAATATTACTCAATAGTCTACCTTCCTTCCCTAAGACCATAGGCATAAACTGCCTAAAACCTACCCAGCCACCCTGCCTACAAATATCCATAACTCTTTTTTATATCACAATCAGTCTAAATCTAAAACAACTACCTTCATTTTGTTATAGGGGGCAAAAAGGTCAACCAATAAATTCCAGGGGTCCGATATTCAGTCCCTGTTTACGCATATATTCCCTTTTAGTAGTAAATACGTGAGTTATGATCGGATATCGCTACTTATCAGCCTTTTAGGGCTCTACGTAAATCTAGATTGTGAAATCAATTTCGGTACAAAGTTAAATCGATTCTTAAGGTACGGGTTGGTCTTTGGTACCTAATTTTTTATGGCTTTGGATTATTTGCTGGTCCTACTCCACAACCACTTGGGCTCACTTGTTAGAATTTTAATATTTGGAAGTAATGCTTCCCTCCTTTTTTGTTTTTTTTTGTTTTGACATTACAATCTTATCGTTTATTTTTATGTACTTAATCAAGTTTTAGTTGTTGAATACTTCAATAGGTAACAACGATTTTCCTTTTACTAGCAAAATTTTATTAATCATTGAAATACATTGCAAGCTATAATTTTGTATAATTTAAAAGCATTTTTCAATTTTGTAAATGTGAGTAGGTACCATGGAGCCGTTTATTATGTTATGATGTATGTTGACTTAAAAAAGCCTAGCAGTTGATAGTATGTCATGCTCACTTAAATGTCTCGCTGATGGTGGCGCGTGTGTTGGAACATTCAGTTCCCTACAAAATGGTTTAGCTGGATGATGCTGATGCTGATCCACGCGTCATGTACGTGAACGGGCGCCGTCAGTTGAGCTTATTTTGTAATCTTTTAATCTTATATTTTGAATTGTTTTTTTAAATATTTTTTAATATAGAATCAACAAGAATAGGTGTACACAGGATTTTGTAATATCTTTATTTAAAAGATTGTCCTCGGAATTTCTTCTCTATAGAGATCTACGTTTTGGAATGGGCAAATAGCTTCCACTTTCTGACTAATTCTTTGAGTTTGAGTTTTATTGTTATTAATAAGTACAGGATTTATTTTCAGAAGCCAATAAATATGCATAAATGCTTCTGATAAGTTATGTATAAAAACTTAATACTCAATATGTTTTTTGCTTCCACGTGTGACCTTACGTGGTGGGTTGTACAAAATGTGATCATTGTGATGTGTGATTGTGAGTATTCTCTGTTTTAGGGTACCGTACCCAAAGGGTAAAACGGGAACCCTATTACTAAGGCTCCGCCGTCTGTCTATCCGTCTGTCACCAGGCTGTATCTCAGGAACCGTGATATTTAGACAGTTTATTTTTTTACAGATGATGTATTTCTGTTGCCGTTATAACAAAAAATACTAAAAAAATATAATAAAATAAATATTTAAGGGGGCTCCCATACAACAAACATGATTTTTTGCTCGTTTTTGCTCGATATTGATAACGGCAACATGTAGACGCTTGAAATTTTCACAGAATATTTAGTTAAATATTCACTTTAAAAATAAATAATTAAATTAAAATAAAACAAATATTTAAGGGGGGCTCCCATACAATAAACGTGATTTTTTTGCCGTTTTTACAGATAATGGTACGGAACCCTTCGTGCGCGAGTCCGACTCGCACTTGGCCGGTTTTTATTATAATAGCATTTAAATAATTGAAATTGTGTTAATTTATTTATGAAGTTATGAAATGTTTGTTGTTCCTAAAAAAAATCTGGTACTTAATTTATTATAATACCTACTAGTTATAATATATTTTAATTGACATGACTAGTTTACTTTTTGGTTGCAATTTTAGCTTAGAGATCATCAGATACTCTTTGTAGGAAGAAGCAGCGTAGCTTTAAATATCGTTTTTCACAAACCTAATTCAATTAAAAAAAAGTGAATGACATGTATGTGTATTCAGCGAAATGTGGGGGTACACCTCTGCATAGCCTTTCAGGGATTACATGAGTGATGTTATGCAATGTTCCTAAATGAAATATATTAGATAGCTCAACTCAAATTAACGATAGAAAATTTCTAGAAAATACCGTAGATAATGAGTTTATTAAACGGTTAATAAATATTTAAACTTGTCTAAATTATAACAAAAAGCACAGACCGCACAAAACCATTGTACAACACAATGCACCGCCACTTGACACCCCAAAGTCTGCTATTAAAGACGAAACACATCGGGTTCACATCACACCGAAATCCCTCGAACAGAATAGTTACACAAAAGCAAACTTCATTAGACCAGGCGGCCGTGCGCAGAAAACGAAGGAGGACCAACAGTGTTTGTGCCAGAACTTCCGCACAATGTTGAAATATAAATTGTCCTTATTCAGCGCTTGGTGTTAGATAAATTACGGTTCATTTTTTCTTGGTCCTTCGGTCTTGGATTGGCAATATCCTGGCTGGTCCTTTTGGTGTAAAGTCTGGAGTTCAATGTCCAGTAATGATTGGTTGGGGCTGAGAGTATTACAATTGTCTCCAATCAAGGATTCGATATATTCAGTATAGTTAGTTTAGTATCGCGTCGATAAAGTTAACGTCAATATAGAGAGAGAGAGATGTCAATTAATTTTAATGAACCCAATGAATGCCTCGGGATTGGTCAATATCTGCAGAATGGTGCAGGGTTATATTGTATGCGTCCTCTCGGTTAACCGATACGTTGAACAGATTAATGAGGACAGAAAATTAACAAAAATCCTACTAATTACTAAAGATGGCTCACACAATAAGCAATAGAAACTACTTATATTATCCTATCCTAATTATAAATGCGAAAATGACTTTGTTTTTTTTTGTTACGCTTTCACGCTAAAACGGCTGAACAGATTTAGATGAAATTTAGCACATGGGCAGATCATGACCTGTATTAAAACTTTTATCCCGATATTCCCACGGGATTGAGACTTATGTGGGTGAAACCGCGGGGTACAGCTAGAATAGAATAGAATACTCTTTCTTATGTACACCATAAAAGTTACAGATATAAATGTTGAAATTTTACATAGGGTGACACAATGGGCGGTCTTATCGCTAAAAGGGATATTTTACAGACAACCTTGGGATGTATTAAAGGGAGAAGGAGAGACAATACTGCAGGTAGTCAGTGGTGTACCTACTATTTATACACTTATCACTTCCTTAGCTAGTAATATTATATATTAATTATTATAGATAAAATGGTTAGCTTTTGCCTATGTTTGTGTGAGAGGTAATTAATCTCTGGAAGTACTGATCCGATTAAAAAAAATCTTTCAATGATGGAAAGCTAAGCTATTTGCGAGTGCTATAGGATGTTTTATGTTAAACCATGCGAACGAAGTGAGATGAGAAGCTAGTGAAAACATAAACACTTACGTTTTGCAATTCCCCTTCAATACGCAGTCCCCTTACAATAAAACCATTGAGACCGTAGGAACCCTATTCCATTACAGCTCCCTCACAGAAAAAAACATTATCTAAATAGAGCAGCTTCCGTTTATTGACTAGCCAGCCACAAAGAGTAATTAATTAAGCTTTATGAACCTCTTTTTATTAAATTCTAAGTGAAAAGACCTTTGCAGCTTTTTAAATGAGGTCTAAGAATAGAATTTGTTTTATGGCAAGCCAGTAATATTTTACAATTATAAAAACGGACTTCCCTGGTAATAATTATCATCATGATTATTCAGCCAAAATACGTCCACTGCTTGACACGGGTCTCCTCCAAGAATAGCCACATCGACTGCTCCTAAGCTTCGTGCATTCAGCGGATTCCCACGATATTTATCAGTTCATCGATGTACCAGTACGCAAAATACGCGCATTGACGTGGAGTTGCGGACATCAGCCCGTATTACCTATTACCAGGTCATAGGTGATACTGAAAGCCTTAGGCATTAGCTCGCCAGGATTGGTAGACTATGATTTAATTAGCATGATGTCACTGCTGACTATTCTTTTGATAAATTACATCTTACCCCGCACCCCATTTATGTTACGTGTTGACCACATGGGGCCAATTAACCAGGTTTGTTTCCATAATCTTCAATTCCTCAGTGCAGTCAATCGCAGGACTACGCTAGCCTCGGTCGGTTCTTGGATGGGTGCCTATCCATTACATATCGAGACCATTCCGTGTCTCGGAAACCACGATAAGCCGTTGGGCCCGGTTGTCATTCGTAGGAATGACAGCCGGGCCCAACGGCTTATCGTGCTTAGACAGTCGGTACGGGAAGACAGAAGTCCAAAAGTCTGACAACGAGCCTTACCCAAGGGGTATCGTGTTACCCAGTAACCGGGTTGGTATTCAGCTGGCCGACCTCAACATAGTTGGGAAAAAGCTAGGCAGATTGATTCGATCTTCGGTTGCTCAGTCTATGTTGTCAAATAGGAGATTTTATGAATATTTATTAAGATTATTAAGTAGGTTTGTTATTAAAAAAATCTCGCTTCCAGGATTGGGCTTTGAGTGCTGTGACGCTAGTTTTCCGAGACCGGAATGCCCAATTGATGCAAAATTGATTCACGTAGGTATTAAAAACGGGCCGGTATTTTCAGAAAACGGTTTTATTATTATAGTGCCAACTGACACGGCTCTGCTCGCTACGATAGAATTGTGTGACACCTTTGAGTGCCAAATATTTTTTTGGGAATAAAGGTTTTCATATTTTCATTTTCAAATATTACTTAAAAATAAATCAATTCAACATTCTTATTTGTTGACAGAATGTTGAATACAATATTAATACAATATTCATATTTGTTGACAGAATGTTGAATTGATTTAATTCAACATTCTGTCAACAAATATGAATATTGTACATTTATGTATATTCAGATATTTTATTTTGTGATTTTGAGTTTTTCGAGACCGGTGAAAAGATTATCATTTTGTAGTCGCACAGATCCACGTTAAAAAGGTCAAAGTTATTTTAAGGCGTAGCGTGCTTAGGTTAACCGATCTAGAATTATTAGCTGTCATCTAGAAAAATAAATTGTGGATATCAATACATACTTGGAAAAGGAATGAGTGAGTGATCGCCTTATAAATAGACATGAACATGGTTGACACAAACAATTAATTTATACTTTCAATATCTACAAGAAAATAATATTATGTTATCGTGGTCTTTTCCCTCGAATACTGTTACTGTACTTGTAATAATCTTGACGTACTTTAGAAACCGGAAAGATATTCCTACAATTTAACAAATCACGGGTACGGACTCTTAAATATCTGTCAGACATGGATATCCGTTATTCCTTCATATTCACGAAAAAGTCCCCAAAATTTAATTACAATAATATTGTCGTCACCGTCGAGCGCGCGCTATATTGTTTTTTTGCACAGCCATCTAATCTATCTGGACTGATCGACCATTAGCCCGGTCTTTGTGTGGATCGTAACTTACTGCCCTTATTTGGGTTTGAAGTATAATTTATTGTCTTCAATTCTATCCGTAAAGGAGGAAAGGTTAAGCAATAAATTGGACACAGCTGCGTTACGAACATAAGCTCGGAATTAGGTAACAAAAGAGGCGATTTGTGAACGCTCACGGCTATTTGTTATTGCAGATGTTATTGTGAAGTATCGTTCGGCTATTCCGCTGTAGTGAAACAATTCCTGCAGGAAGAAGATAAGGTAAGTAAGTATTCTGTTTTGTCGTTTCAATGATTCCGGAGGGTAGTGTCACCATTTCCTTTATTACATTTGCATACATGTCAATTACATTTTTAAATCATTTTAGCCAAAAGACGTCCACTGCTGGACATAGGCCTCCCCCTAAGGGGTGGGCGGGTTGCCGATTGCAGTATGGTGTTAAAATGCATAGAGAACGCTGCTGCCCATTGTCTAGGAAATCTGGAGTCGCCTTTTACGACACCCTCGGGAAGAAATGGGACCACATTTTTAAGTATTTTTATAAAAATCACTAATAAAAAACATTTAAAAATATAGAAAAATGTGGCCCATCGGCATCAGGAACAGGGTCCAAGTCGCCGGTGGTCAGGGCTCTAGAGAGAGGAACCTCACTATACGTGCAGTGTCCAAGAGTACTGCTTTCTGAATCGAGCCCTTATTAACCCAGCCACGCAATGAGAGCCTCCTGAGGTATTGGTTGAGCCTCTCCGCTATTAGGCCATTTACCGTTACAATTATCGGTAGATTAATTGCAGAGTCCACATCCCACATGTCGACAACCTCGTGTGCTAGGTCAAGATATTTGATTTTTTAATCTTTCTCGGCTGTCACGAGATTCTCGTCATGAGGGACAGCGATATCAACAATCGCTGCACGGCGCTCTCGTCGATTATCACCACAATATCAGTCTTATTGGCTACAATAAGCCTGATATTGTTATTATTAATAATTTACTTATTCCAATTTATTTGGGGTCGACGGCACAGCATGTATTCTACTCCCATACTTCTCTATTAGTCGTCCTCTTGTTATTCACCCCCTTTCTGGCTACCATCTTTTACACAGACCATCCATCGTTCATACTTTTCTCACAACATTTTTGTCATTCCTCGGCAACACAATATGCCATGATGACCGATTTCTTCACGACTTTCGATTTCCAAATTATATCGTAACATATAAGTTGTATCTATTCATACACGAAATCTCTTAAGGGGTAATTGTACTCATCATTATGAACAACTTTTACTATGGGACCAAGGTTGAAAACGCGAAAAAAAAATCAGCTGTTCCCTAAATTTTGACGAGTTAAACGAACATAAATGTAGGGAACAGCTGGTTTTTTTTCGTGATTTAAGGTTTATTCCCATAGTATAAATTGTTCATAATGATGAGTACAATGACCCCTTAAGAGATTTCGTGTATGAACAGATACACCTTATAATATACATATATGGCTTATAAGGTGTAATACATCGAACAAAGTTTCTAAACCTTATTTTAGGTTTTTTGTTTTATATGCCCTCTATTTTCACCAGAATGTGACCTCATAGTAAGCGACACTGCAACACTACAGTTGATGCTGTTTTAACAACCATACTAACGCAATGTAAGTTGTTCTTAGTCCGTCTAGCCTTTTCCCAACTATGTTAGGGTCGGCTTCCAGTTTAACCGGATGCAGCTGAATACCAGTATTTTACGTGGACTGACTGCCTATCTGACCTCCACAACCCAGTTACTGGGTAACACGATATACCCCTTGGTAAGACTGGTTGTCAATCTTTCGGGCTTCTGACGACCCGTAACGACTGTCAAAGATCCACGAACCGCGGCATGCGTAGCTTAACGCAATGTATCGGCCCCTAAGGCTGTTATTACTTAAATACGTGCTCCTTAGTTCTTCATAGTAATGGAAGTAAATACCTACAATATAATCTAGCTTGTGGTGTTGAGTTACCAAAGGCAAGAAGGCATAAACACGGATCTGAGGTTAACCTAATCGAATCAAAGATCAAATACTAGACCGAGAAGGTATCGTAAATCATTTCGATTGAGGTTCAAGGATATCTGAGATGGGTCTAGAAATTACGCTGTAGTTGTCAAGCGTGTCCTTAAGGGTTTTGGTTTCATGGTACAAATGTACGCTATTTTCCACAGATTATTTCCAATCACAGCTAAAATATACAATTTTGTGTGTTTATGTCTGTACGAGTAAATTATTTATGATCGGAGACTTAAAAATAATACGTCAAGGGACCTCATTGATGTAACTACTCTGCAAGTAAGCACTCCACATTCTGAAATCTCCAGCCGAATTTTATTTTAATAATAAAAACAGAAAAAAAGGACGACTTAAAGGCTCTTACACACTCACGCGATCGCGGGCGCGACATGCACCGACAAAGGAATTGTCTTTGTCGGTGCCTGTCGCGCCCGCGATATCGCGTGAGTGTGTAAGAGCCTTTACTCGACACTGCGATATTTGAAAAGTGAAGAGAGCAGAGTGCAGGCTTGAAGGGGAAGTGGTTACATAATAAGTTCCCGGTTTTTTTATAAAGGTCATTTATTAGGATTTTTTTTGTATGAACATTTTTATGTGATGCCGAGGTCAGTCCGCGGATGGGTGACCGTTTACATTCCGAGACACCTCCGTGCCCCGAAGAGCATGTTAAGCCGGCCAAATGACAGTCGTTACGGGTAGTCAGAAGCCCGAAAGTCTGACAACCAGTCTTACCAAGGGTATCGTGTTACCCAGTAACTGGGTTGTGGAGGTCCGATAGTCGCTCTACGTAAAATACTGGTATTCAGCTGCATCCGGTTAGACTGGAAGTCGACCCCAATATAGTTGGGAAGGCTAGGATGAACATGTTTTTGTGATACCTAAGTGTCTCTTCGCTTAAAGATTTAATTTTCACAGTGTGTTTTCTGCATATTACTGTAATACGAGTATCCACATTGTTAAAGAAGCAATTTTGCGAATCTACAGGCCAGGACTACCATTACAAAAAACATTTAATGAAAAACAAATTAAACGTTTAAAGACGGCCAAAGAAATACGATTTCGATTAGTTTCAAGGTTAGCTATATCGTTTCTATTTATGTATCCAATCCCTAGCCTTTATCGACAACTTGGTTCCTTCAATTTAGTTTATCAATCACTGAAAGTTTGAAGTTGATGTCTTTTTATATGAATTTAGATTTAGAGTGAAAATTGAGGAGGTTGCTATATAGTTTTCGCATTTTAGCATTGCATTAGCGGTCATTGGCCTTTCCGTACTAACATGCCATAAGAACCCAAACAATAAACTATGTATGTTTTTTCTTTATTGGAACATGTTGAAGATCAAGTTAGACATTGATTCAGGACGTTAACTGACTTTATTTCAGTTTTTGAAATAAGAAATGCTAGAAAATATAGGTGGATCAATGACCGCTAAATGTCATGCTAAAACGCGACAAATAATAATAAGCTGATACAATTGTTGATCAGTCTATCTTAGTCCATTATTTGTCTTACGAATTTCCTAACCAGCGGTTTTGTGCATACAAATCCTCTGTAAATCAGTTATTATTCTTTTTAGTCTTGTACGTACCTATAGTTGTTTTTGCTAAGCATAAGGTTTGAACCCCTAGTCGGGCAGTGTTATTGGGCTTTATTTATTTATATATATTTATTTATTTATTTATATTTATTTTTTATTAGAGATTTTTCAGTACCATCACCGTCGTCCAGACTTGTTTCCGGCAATAGGCTTCCTCCCTATTACATGAAACCATAGCCGGCAAAGTAAGGTGTCTGCTACATAGCTCAGCTTACCCTTCGATGAACTCTGGCGTGATGTTATGTATTCTATGTGTGTTATGTTATATACCTAAAAAATTCTGACCAAAACTGCCAAACTCACATTCTTCATCTGCCTAGTCTTTCCCCAACTATGTTGGGGTCGGCTTCCAGTTTAACCGGATGCAGCTGAATATCAGTATTTTAAAGCGACTGCCTATCTGACCTCCAAAATCCAGTAACTGGTTAAAACGATACCCAGCAGTGGTGGCCCAGTGGTAACGTCCCCGACTTACGAGTTGTAGGTCGTGGGTTCGAACCCAGGCAGGCGCTTTACTTTGTGTAAATAATTTCATCACCACTGCTCTCAAAACGGTGAAGGAAAACATCGTGAGGAAACCGGCGTGTCCTAGAACCAAAAATTCAAAGACATGTGACATCTACCAACCCGCACTGGGCCCGCGTGGTAGATTTATAGCCCACTCCCTCTCGAAGAGTGGAGGCCTGTGTTCCAGCAGTGGGAACATTATAAGCTGATTATGTAAGACTGGCTGTCAGACTTTCGGGCTTCCGACGACCCGTAACGACTGTTCAAGATTCACAAATGACAGCCAGGAATAAAGGCTTAACGTGTTTTCCGAGTCACGGAGTGGCCTTGGTATATAAAGATGGTTACCCATCCAGGGACCTTCTGCGGCACGCGTAGCTTAACCAGATCGATTGACCCTTCTGGCCGTTATTACTTTGCCACAAGCCCTTCAGAGTACTCAGAGTTTCTCGCATTACTATCCCCATAATTATAATTCCCTACTCAAAACCACCTGAATACTCCAGACCTCTGCATACAAATCAGTGACACTACATTAGGAATTCAAACGAGTTTCAAGAGGTAATTAACCCGGCCAATTACGCCACGTGGATCTACTAAACGAGGGGGCTTTCAACGATAGTTGGACAGTCGTCAAGCACCAAATAGATAGGTACAGAAGGTCGGCTCCATGTAACGAGCGAAAATGCGCGCTCGCATAGACACGCTTTACATACAGCGAGTGCACGCGCTTCACGTACAGCGAGTGCACGCGCTTCGCGTACAGCAAGTGCTCGCGCTTCGCGTACAACGAGTGCACGCGCTTCACGTACAGCGAGTGCACGCGCTTCACGTACTGCGAGTGCACACGCTGGACGTTCAGCGTGTGCGAGCGCACTTGCGACTGGCATTTGTTTGAGATCGCCGTATGAACGCGTCTATAGTTTAAGTATCTGATGAAAATAGTACGTATGCGTCTATAGTCTGATTCATAAGTATCTGATGAAAATATGAACAAATGGATCCGAAAACGTACCTGTGGATGCCAGTTTGTAGCGCCACTTAAAAATTAAGTGCTTTGATTGGAATACTTGAACCCGAAATTCTAATTTTAAATCCCCTTTTTTTAATCAGATGTTTTTTATTGAGGTTAATTTTATAACCTCGATTTTGGAGATTATTTTTCGATAACAAATTTATAATGCTATTCAAACAATAATTGTTGGAGCAAGTGGTGAGATATTAAGTTGAAACCTTCTAAATGCAGATGAATAAGTTACTAATTCCCCTTAGCGAGTGACTGCGTTAGAATTTTACCCTGTATTATATAGGCGCAACAAGTGGCACCGTCTAGTTTTGTTACGAAGTTACTCGAATCACCAAATAGGTCGGATAAGAGTTGACACTGCCTGCTGATAGTCACTCTAGTAGAGCGTCCCATCGATGGTTGCGTGGCAACTGTCTTCCGATGACAGAAGAAGATTTGACGACACTGTTGGCGCAGTGGTTAAGCGATTGACTGCCGCGCTGCGTGTCGCGGGTTCGATTCCCGCACTGAACAAATAGTTGTATGACCTACAAGTACTCGTTCCGGGTCTGGCTGTTTGTGTATGTGAGTTTAAATGTTTGTAAGCGCACCCACGATACAGGAGAAATTCCTAGTGTGGGTCAACGTTTAAAAAAAAAAAAGATGTTACGAGCCGCTGTCGTACCACGTCCACGACTAACTGCTATATTCCGGCACAATCCTGATGATATTGAAGATGCTGAACCACTAATACGATGAACACTTCGGCTAAAGGCAAACCTGTGCCGTTATATACAACATTATTTTTAGTATATGCGAAACCTGAATATAGTTTGTTCAGAATAAGAAACTGAATCAATTTCAATAATATTTACACCATGTTATATTTTTCCCAAAAATATTTAAGTGTGATGGAAAATGTTATCACCATTTAATTACTTACAATATAATCGCCGTATGGTTAGGTACCTACTGTCAAATTATTATCATTGAGCGCAAGATGACCCTGACGGCGCGGGGGCGCCGTTAGCCTGTTTTTGTACGGGTAACCCGGTAACATAACAACCTTATAACTTTGTGATTTTTCATGATACAGTTTTGAAATTTTGTACATAGATTCTTTACATAAAAATACTAGACATATGTTTCGGGTTTCGCATATACTAAAACTTATATTGTATATGAGCCTGTTTTCGCTCACTGTACGGAGCCAACCTTCTGTACCTATATATTATGTGCTCAGAATGTCCACAGTTTAGTACTAGACTACTAAAAAGAATTGGTTAAGTTTAATTTAGTCCAAGCTAATTAGTTTGTGGGAGAGAATTTCTTTTATTCGTTTTGATGAGACATGTGTAGAATGGTAACTAGTTTTTCTGTGGTAAAGGAATTGGGGGAAGATGATTTTTTTTTGTGGTTCCTAAAAATATCACAAGTAAAATATGGTAGTATAATGCATAATCAGCCTATAATGTCCCAGTGCGGGTTGGTAGATGTCACATGTCTTAAAATGTTTGGTTCTAGGACATGCCGGTTTCCTCACGATGTTTTCCTTCACCGTTTTGAGAGCAGTGGTGGTGAAATTATTTACACAAAGTAAAGCGTCTGTCTAGGTTCGAACCTATGACCTACAACTCGTAAATCGGGCCGTTGCCACTGGCCCACCACTTCTGCAAATATGGTAGGTTAGGGGGTCTTACCCTTACCTTAGATAATAAGCTGAACGCCGACTTTTTTAGAAGTGCATAGTGTTTATTGTACCTTACATTATATTACTCTCTTTCGTGCTTGTTAGTGATCCTAAGATTTCTACTAATTTATCTGTGTTTTACCCGTGAGAACCTGTAATTGGCTCTGCATTTCATATAAAATTGTTATCCATCTGTTATAGCTGTTGGTTTCCCTATATATAAATAAATAAATAATTATTATTATCCCTGGTAATCTGATGTTTCTGACCATCTTCTAAAGAGAAAACGTAAGTTAACGTAACGTAAGTTGGTTTCCGGTAACACTTAACAGGTATCAATATGACATCTTCCATCTGTCTTAGTTTTTACTAACAAAAAAAAAAAAAAAGAAAATGGCTTGAGTAAAACTGGAGCTATTGGTCATTAATTATCAAGCGTTGTGATTAGTGCTCAGTCATTATAGGTGTAATAGATAAGCTATCAGTACGTAGTAGTATACAAAATCCTATAACTGTTCTTTATTTTCTTATGGTTCCGTATTACCTCAAAAAGGAAAAAAAACTGAACCCTTATAGGACTGACTCCTAGTTCACAGGTTTCCCATAGTCTAAGAGTCAGGATTTTTCACTATTTATGCAGGCTTGTCCCAAAATCACATGTACCTATTGTGAAATGTATTGGAATTGTATACAAAGGTATTTTGTGTCAATAAACTTATTTTATTATTTATTTATTTATAGGATCACTTGTGTGTCTGTCTGTCTATCGGTCTGTCACAGCGGACTTGCTCCGAATCTATTGGGCCGACTAAATTGAAATTTTGTATACATGAATTTCTGTAACCCAAACACGAACGTGTAATGTGAATAAATTCATTTTGAATATGGTGTTCACTTTTGGGTGAAAAATTAAAAAGAAAAGCTTTTTAAACTTTTCCGTCTGACATAGCAAATGGACTTTTAATGAGGATATCTAACATGATATCTGAACAGACAGCTGTGCTGCTGGGGAGTTTGTTGCGCCACTTCTTCTTCCCAGCTAAAGCACTAGGAAGTGTTGAAGGGCGGGCGTTTTTGGGGGATTGTCTTATGTAATATTGACGTTCGAAAAGTGCTGATTCTCAGCCTAGTTTGAATAAATGACTTTTGATTTTGATTTTATGTTTTTATCATTTTAAAATAATTCGTTTTAAAGTTATTAAAGGAAAAGTGACCATTCCACCCTTATCTCCGAAACTGTCGAGCCTAAAATGTTGAAAAAATACAGAGAATAGTTCAATACTTATAGATTACAGAAAAATCTATAAGAAGTCTATGGTCTTAAAATAACATGGTAAATCACTCAATATTGTACGCACAAACTAACATTTGCCGTTGGAATGTATTGGGGAACATGTTTTTCAACTACAATGTTAAGTTTTTTCTTGGG
Source organism: Tiliacea citrago (assembly GCA_963921375.1). Lineage (NCBI taxonomy): Eukaryota > Metazoa > Arthropoda > Insecta > Lepidoptera > Noctuidae > Tiliacea > Tiliacea citrago. Next base: position 12,728,895 of record OY992804.1, read on the forward strand.
ATTAATTCATCTCAACTATGGAACCCTTCATTATGCGCGATTCAACACGCACTTGGCCGGTTTTTCTTAAACCACAAACTCGTACCTAATACTGACTACAAGACAGTAAAAAAAACTCTTAACACTGTAAATTCCATCTCACAGCCTTTAACTGTACCGTTTCTAGATTGAGACAAGACAAATCGAATAAAAAGAAGGTTCCTTTTTTAGTATAGAGGTATTCGAAAAACGTGGGGTAAGAAATGTAGGAGAAAATCCCTCGATTAGATTTTCTTTCTCGTTTCACATCTTGTTAAGAAAAGTAGGTTGATATTTAGGTAGGACGGAGTTTATTACTGCTGTTGATTAGAACTATTTTCTATCACTATTAGTTAGGTAGATAATTTATTAGAAAATCTAATAGGCCAGCATTCGAGCGAGAGAGATATTGAGCATGATGAATTTGAATCCTGCCCGTCGCAATTTCTTTTAGGTTAGTCTGAGTGGTTTTTAGGACTACTAGTAAAATATACTACTCCATCATCAGTAGGCATATAAAATTATAAATATAATAAATCTGTCTTTTGCAATTTTCACTTTATTTTGAACATATCAGAAGCACATACAACACAATCTCAAACACTTCACGCACACCCCCTCACGCAAACGCTTAACACTACTACACACACTTTCTACAAACACACCCTCACATACATACCCTCATTCTAACATACACACCCTCACTCCAACATACACACCCTCACTCTAACATACTCACACATATACACATTAAACGTCGTTTACAGTATCCCTTAGTACGTTGTTAATTTTAATATACATACTTACTTGGAATTGTAACCTTTAATGTCAATGACTATTTTTTTGTAATTTTAGAACACAACATAAAAGGCTTTTGGTATCACAGTGACAGCAGAACACTGACTCCTAAGTCACAGGATCACCTAGTTTAGGAGTCAGAGTTTACCTTATCCGTATTACCTTTAGTTAACCAATTTATGTATCCTAGTCTTAAGCAATATCAAAGGTTTTTGTATTAATAAAGATTTTGACTGTGATTAATACTGATCTTCAAAAGCTTTTGGTAAAAAAATATCTAACGATTTTATTCCTGGCATCAGCAGTAGAGTATTGAGAATATGTCATTATTATCCGTTGTTCCGTGTGGTGCCTGACGTAAAGAATAGCACCACCCTATTTTTTCCTGTGGGTGTCGTGAAGGGCGACTAAGGGACTTACTAGAAAATGGGCAGCAGCGTTCTCTATGCATTTAACACCATACTGCGATTGCGAACCCGCCTGCCAAGCGTGGCTATTACGGCAACCCCCCCCTTGAGGGAGGCCTATGTCCAGCAGTGGACGTCTTTCGGCTGATATGATGATGATGATAATTATTATCTAGCCTTAAATACCTACGGGTGTGAAGCTCCTTTTACACGGTCCAAGTCTATTTTTCAAATTCAAATTCAAATTAATTTATTTGTAGATACTTATAGGTAGGTACTGGTACAAGATGTAATAAAATAAAATATTGTGTTACTATGTGCTGCCCTGTGAGGCGTACAAACATTTTCTTACACAGAATAGGTGTACAGATAAAATTATAAAATACTGCTAAGTAAAAGTTTTAGCCTGTGGCATACCATAATATTGAAGCAACAATTGACTGGCACCATCTAAACAACACGTATAATTGTTGCACGATACGAGCATGTTAGTTACCATTCAAATATGGTATACGTGTAAAGAGCACGTACAATAAAATTGCACGTGCAATAAATTCGGGTTCAACTCTACAAATACGAACGAATGAAACAAGTTAAAAAAAATCTGGACTGAAAATATTAATGAAATATTGGCATCGCAAATACAGGCAATACTTGAATCAATTGTACAAGGACGTGCAATTCTGTGTTAAAGACGAGGCAAAACTTGCATGCAATAATCGTCTTGCAATAAAATTGCCTTGGTGTAAGCCAAGCAATTTTATTGAACGGCAAAACTTGCATTCAATTATTGTGTGCCATTTTATGGAAATCGCATGCGTGTAAATATTTCCATGCAGTTCTTGAATGGCAATAATTGAACTTGCTCTATGTCATGCGATTATTGCCCTTCTAGAAACTTGGACCGTGTAAATGGAGCTTAAGACTCTTGTTTTGTATAGTTTCGATAAAAACATTATTAAGCAGTTGTTGTATTACTTAACTTCCAAAGACGAGTCTTCTTCATGTCAATCTATTTCGCAGATCACCTAACAACATAGGGGTTTATTACACGACTGCCCAAAAAGGAGTGTAATGTGTTTAGGGTTCATGTATGTATGTATACAAGGTCAAATTAAATTAGCTAGCGAAACTCCACAGACGCGATGGTTATCGATATCTAGACATGATAAAATAAAAAATAAATAATTTTGTTAATGTTTATTTTTAGGGTTTTTTGGAGTCGCTTAAAAATCAGGTATGTTTTGTGTAAACTTCACAGACGCGATGGGTATCAATATATCAACACGATAAAAGTGATTTTATCAACTCAAACTTCAAGTAAGTAACAACAATATCAGCGGTCATTGACCCAAAAAATATCATCAAATCTTTTTGTTTTTATTTTGTCGTGCTTAGATATCGATACCCATCACGTCTGTGGAGTTTCGCTAGCTAATTTAATTTGACCCTGTATATGTTAGTAGCTTTGTGTCACCATAACTTTTAAATGCCTAAAAAAATTTAGATGTATCGGGTATCGTTAGAATCCTTACATCCCGAGTGTTATCACAAACTATACCTAAATATTTTTGAAAAAATCTGTATGGCGGCAGTATGACTCCATTTTTAAATGTGAAATCAATATCATATTGAAGGCCTTGATGAGCACATATCAAAGTAGAGTGTACTTGCAAAACAAACATTTCATCCTCACGCCATCCACGCCTCGCCTCGCCGTGAGAGTATAAAACCGCCTTTAGTGCTTAAAATATGACCACTTATCATTACATGTTTTAAAATAAAACTTATCACTAAAAACAATAAAATAAATTAAAAAAATAAAATTTAGAAACACGACTGCCAAAAAACGAGCTAACTAAAAAATAAAAAAACAAGCTGTATTATTTAATCTGTATATACAAAGCGAAAGCCACTCATTTACTCGCTGACTAAACAGATAAATAAAATTATCATTGCAATCGGGGTTTTAATTTTTAATAAAATAAAAAATAAAATAAAAAAATAAAACATACATTAAAATTTGACGTTTAAACGTCTCAACTTTTATAAATAGGTACAGAGGTATATAGAAACGTTTAATCCACTATTTTTCTAAAATTACTGTACTAGAAACAGACACACAATTTTTAAAACCACACACTCATAACTATACGCCGCCGGCGTCGTTTCGAACCCATAAATCTAAAATGGCGGCCACACAAAATGGAGATCGCGCGTGGCTTTGAATATAGCAGGCTGGGCCTTCCCTAATGCACTAACGACAGACGTTTGTTACAGTTGCAGAACACTTCCAGAAATTGTGTTTTGAATGCGTGTGGTTTACACCTAGGCTGTTTTATTGAAAGTATTTATACAGGCTTCTGTTATTTACTTGTTTGAATGTTAAGATGGATAGCAAGATAATTTTGGTTGACTTCTTCAAATGGGAATTTTGAACCTTCATTCCTTTCGAAGACTATATTTTTGATAAATTGCGTACGTTTAACAATAGACAATAAACTTTAGTGAGCCATTACCATTTTATTCTGAGATACCTAATTAGTTTTTTGCATATTATTATAATTAATGTACCTATTATTTTCGGATTATCAAAACAGGGTTATTTTAAATTGGCTAGCTAAACTCCGGAGACGCGATAGGTATCGATATTTAAACATGATAAAACAAAAATTAAATAAATTTGATGTATTTTTGACCGCACTTATTGGAGACACTTGAAAAATCAGTTTTTTTTTTGTGTATACTTCACAGACGTGATGAGTATCGATATGTGAACACGATAAAACATAAGAAAACAGTTTTTCTCAACTGATACTTCAAGTAACAACACTTACAGCGGTAGTTGACCATACCCGGAAAAAACGTCAAATCTTTTAAATTTCTTCCATCATCGCGTCTGCGGAGTTTAGCTAGCCAATTTAAAATATCCCTGTATAATATATTGTTATGTTATTCTCAAGATTCTCTACCTAATAAATGTACATTTTGTTTGTTTAAAAAAACTACACAGCTGATTTTGTTAACAAAGAGATACCTTGGTAACTGGAGACAATAATTGATCCCGAAAAATCAAGAACGTCTTCGCAAGCAAAGCCAGGCAGATGATCATATTACAGAATTATTGCTTTGTTAGCTTGCAGACGATGGTGTTACAGAATTATTGCTCTGAATAGGTGTTAGCTCAGGCTGACAAAGCAATATTTCTGTTACAGCATTTAATCTTTCCCCAACTATGTTGGGCATGGCTTTCAGTTCAACCGTATGTAGCTGAATACCAGTATTTTATATGGCACGACTGCCTATCTAACCTCCACAACCCAATTACTGGGTAGCATTCAATCAGTAACATCGACCTGAAGTACCTGGACGCTATGAGAAGAGGTTTGGTCATTCTCAGTTACTAGGGCCCAACATGATTGCAAACTTCATCGCCATTTATCGAACACGATTCTAATCTCGAGGTGAAACTGAAAATTTGCCAAACTAGAAAATCCAATTGCAGACACACAATTTGAAGTTGAAATCGAAACCAAGCGTTGATAGTCCGGCCAGTGTGGTAGTCATGCAATAATAGATTTTTGTGAAGTATCTGTCTTATTATCTAAATCTTATTGAAGTGATCATTATTTGAAGGGATTAGTGAAATCCTCGGTGATATAGCTGTATGTTGTAATTATGACTCTAGTACTGTAAATTTTTGACTAAGTTTGACAAATAATACATGTAGTGATTTTCCTGTAGATAACATCAATGAAATCTTATAATCACTGTAGTTATGAGTAAAATTTGATCTGCTATTGTTATTTGGTTAATTAATTTTTAAAAGCTCTTAACATGGGATTAGGGAGAAGATTAAAAAAAGTGGGATGGGGCATGGGATTTAAATTGGTTGTTATTTCTTAAGTCATGTTGTGACCTCTGTTTGCGCATTTAATATTCATGATTTTCCTTGTTACAATTCCATATAGTTACTTTTACACATCCTTATTCTCAAAGTAACCGTTCATAACATGAGAATATCACAACAATTTCATTCTTCCTTAATATGGCAAGTTTCCTCCACTGTTAATTTACTAACAGTGACACTTATTTACATTCTAACTCCTTCATTACTGCCGACTTCAACACGACTTTATATTGTCACAGCGACTGCAAAAGAATACTGATTGCATTCCTCGTAAAATGGGCCATAAGACTCAAGTTAGGACATTTAATTATACTGCATTTGCATTTTATTTTTGACCGTACACATTTTGTGTTGTGGTAAGGCGAGTTTAATACATAGGTAGAGTAATTGAACAGAATCGGTTTAAACAACATTTGTTAAGATTTATTGCATCATATTAGATCACACCTGTGTTCTCCGAAGGGATAGGTACCCCCGTTATATTCTCCACTGTCCCAGTTAATAATATTATAATATGTTACCCCATGTAATAGCGGGCAAAACTATCTATATAAAAAGAAAATAACCGTTTATTACTGTTAGTTTTTTTACTTATTTTACAACAAAATATTTAAATAGGTAGTTTAAAATAGAGGTAAGAAAACTAATTTACTTAAACTAAATCCTATCCCTGGCATTCGGTTGGTCTCTCATCATAACAGCTTGTCTTTCGACGAAGGCAAAAGCAACAAACCAAACGCTTTCTACTTGTTTCTACCCTTTAATTATTCTTCAGATCAGAGAATCAGTTTAAACCGCATTTGTTAAGATTTATTGCTGGCTTTTTTTGTTATTTTATTTTTATTTATTGGTTGTATTTTTGTTTTTTTCATATAAGATCACGCCTGTGTTCTCCGACGGGATAGACACCCCCGTTATATTCTCCACTTTTTCAGATACTATTATGTTGTTCCATGAAATAGCCGGCAAACCTGTTGTCCTTAACTAGACACAAATCCAGATTCAGGTCTACTACTGGGAATTGTCTAATTGAAAATTGCACTTTGCCCAAAACGGAGTTTGAACCAAAGACCTCACGCTGGATTTGGTTGAGCAAAAAGATTATTTTGCATTATGCTCAGTGACGGTTGACACGCGGATGTGACGCATATTTCTCCAACTTGTTTTATTTGTAAGATAATTACGTCTCCGCGAAGAACGCTATCTTTCCACTTCGTCGTATTTGCATATTATGTATTTATTATTTTATACGTTTTAGTGATATTTATTTTAGAAGTAGGAATGCATGTAAGTATATTCTTATAATGTATGTTTATATTTAAATGAGTGAATAGTTTTTTTTTTAATGTATTTTGTTTTCTCTTCTACTCTTACACACGTGGTCTTCATCACTTTGTCTACTTTCCTATCGAAGGTATGCTGGAAGAGATTTCTTTAAAAATAAGCATCACCTTTGTACGTACTTTTCTATTCCTTTCTTCTTGTCTGTATAAATGTGTGTAATAAACTCAGTCTTTTTATTTCTTATAAATGGTTGTTTTATCAACTCGCTTGAACCCTCAAAATTTAAGGCTACAGATTAAACACTTTTCAATATAAGACCTCCACTAAACCAGCAATATATTTCGGTATCTAGTTCGTTAAAAAATTCCACTGTACGAGTCTGAAGCGGACTTTAAAATCTTGGACGGGAGAGTGGCGTGGGGTGCTTCCTGATCGCACTCGTGACTTGGATCTGGGATCTAGGGAGCGTTTAGACGTGGCTGTTGAGTAACAGATGCTAGTTAGGATTGAAAGATTGTTGGTTGTGGGTGATTTTGATACTATAGTAAAGTGTTATGCTCATGGTTCTCATGGTGATCTTGGGTATAGTTTGTGATGATTGCATTTTCTTGCAAATACCAATTTATTCCTTCTCTTTGACCTCATACCCACATTCATTAATAATCACATAATTATTGTTATCATCTGCCTAGCCTTTTCCAAACTATGTTGGGGTCGGCTTTCAGTCTAACCGGATGCAGCTGAATACCAGTATTTTAAATGGAGCGACTGCCTATCTGACCTCCACAGCCCAGGTACTGGGTAATACGATACCCCTTGGTAATAATGTAATAGGTAATCTAACTTGTTCTTAGATCTAATGTTGGAACATAAATTCATACAACATATTAAAGTCCCCACACGTATCTCACAAACTACCTCAACATGTATAGACTTAATTTTTACTAATTTTAATTATATACATACTTATACCACCGTAGAAGAATTAGGTTTCTCAGACCACTGTGCAACCATTCTTCACATGAAATTACTTAGCAACAGCAATAAAAAAACAAACTGGTTCGCGAAAAGATTATAATATACCCAAAATGTAGAAAACTTTAAATCAGAATTAAAAAATCTAAATTGGAATGAAATAATACAATCAAATAAAAATATGGATGAAAACTACATTGCGTTTAATAATATATTAAACAAAATCTTAAATGTTTGTATTCCGCTGCATAAAATAAAAATAAATACGATATTTAAGAAGTACTGGCTAACAAAGGATATTAAATTATCTTGCAAAAACAAAAGACTACTTAAAATACTTACCATTAAAACAAACAATCCCATATTATCAAAATATTATAAAAAATATGAGAAAACCCTAAAGCAATCTGTAGTGTCATCAAAAAAACTACAATATATAAATAAAATAAAAAAGTCAACAAATAAAGTAAAAACTATGTGGAATATAATAAACAAAAGAACAAATAAATCAATAAAAAACGAAAAAAATAACATAAAATTACATAAAAATGAAACCTAATATATTAATGCTAAAATCTTCAACGACTACTTTGCTTCTATTGGGGAAAAAACCTCACTAGCAAAAGGAGCCCCTGTTATGTGCCCCACAGAGAACACGATGTGTCTCAGCCCTGTCGATCCCTATGAAGTAAATAAAATAATAAAAAATTTAAAAAGTAAAAAGGGCTGTGGAGTAGATGAACTTCCCCCATTTCTACTTAAACAATGTGCAGACGAACTAACCCTACCATTTTATAAATTTATTAACCAATCGTTTGAAGAGGGAACCTTTCTCAATCAACTTAAGAACGCACTAATAAAACCCATATATAAGAAAAATTCTAAAACTGACCCTAATAACTATCGCCCTATCGCGCTGTTACCAACTGCGTCTAAAATCTTTGAGAAGGCTATGTGTGACCGCGTATACTCCTTTTGTGTAAAATATAAAATACTTGACGAATGCCAAAACGGTTTCCGTAAAAACAGGTCTACAACGTTAGCAGACTACAAATACGTACAAGAGGCTCTAACTATTATTAATAATAAAAACTACGCCATAGGTATGCTCCTCGATATGACCAAAGCCATAAGGTGCAATTTAAAATACTATTAGACAAGTTACATGGGATAGGAATACGAGGAAAAGCTCATGACTGGTTTGCATCATACCTAAAGGATAGGGTACAACTAATACAAATTGAACATTTTGATAACAACACAAAAAAAATAATTACAATAAGATCCGACAGTAAAGCAGTTAACGCGTCAATTCCCCAAGGGAGTGTAATAGGCTGCCTTTTATTTCTTATCTATAGATAAGAAATAAAAGGCTTCCCAAAATTATAAAGGGACCATGTGTTTTATTTGCGGATGATATCTCTCTGCTCACCTAATGCCAGAACAATGACAATATAAACGCCAAATTAAACTCCCTTCTTTCTACAGTTGTAAACTGGATGGATAACCATAATCTAGAAATTAACTTCACCACCAAAACAAAATTAATTACTTTTCATCCCCATCAAAAATCCCCGTTAAAACTAAATTTCACTTTTAACAATGCAAAACTAGTACAAGTAAATGAATTTAAAGTTAAATAAATAATAATTAGATATGTCAAGTGTCCGATTTATTTAAGCTTAACTCTATCTAACCTAATGTAATTTGAATGATTATTTAGAATATATTTTTAATTTCAATTATAATTTTAATATTACAATGCATGATAAATTGGTAAATTCAATAATTATTTTGACATTATTTATTCTGACATTACTTTTAATTTGAACATTATTTACTTAATAATTTAAATGTATATTATTGTTCAGGGTATTACTATTCTTTTGAATTTATGACATTATATAACCGATTAATTGGATTTTGTGAAAATGTCTAACTATAATTTTGCATGCCTGAATTGGTAAATACAGTGGACTGCGCATTCACTTGACATCTGGAAATGCATATATGTACTGTATTTAGCAATAAATATTAGAATTTAGAATTTACTCTCCTCGGTTTGTCTATAGATACCCACATAAATTGGATGGATTGGAACATGGATTGGAATTGGATAAATTGGAAATCCCATATACAGAAAATAAGAGCAAAACTATCCAAATTTTCATATGCCCTACGCGAAATTAAAAAAACTACGAGTTAACAAGCAATATTAAAGTAATGCGATTCTTGTATTGACATTGTTATTTAGAATTTAACTCGTACCAACCTGCAAACTGCACTTGTCACTTACTATGCATATGCCCAGGCATAGCTCAGGGGTTATGTTGTGGGGAAACAGTACAGACGCACAAACCACATTTATTTTACAAAAGAAGTTAATTCGAATAATAACCAACATAGAACAAACAGATAGCTGCAAACCACACTTCCGAAAACACAAAATACTCACACTTCCCTGTCTATATATTTTTGAATTATGTAAATTTGTCAGAAAACACCCAAATTTTTACACCACTTGCGAAGAAAACAAACAAAATACAATTTTCGACACAACAAAAACAAAATAAACATACCTCAATCCCGACTCAAAATGCACTAAAGCAGTCCTTTAGTGTCTATAAAAAATTATAATAAATTGCCAAATGACATAAGAGAAGTTAGCAAAACAAATATATTTATTAATAAAGTAAATGAGTTTTTAGATGACAAATCTATTGCAAAATAAAATTAATCTTCCTTCATAAACCAAGCATTATAAAATATAAATAAATAAATATGGAATATAGAAAATCAAATATAAATATGAAAATATTAATAAATAACATAATTAAATAATAATGAAAATATTTCTAATAATAACTAATAATAATAATTTCATAATAATTACCTACATTATTCTTATGCAATAGATAAAATAAAAATAACTAATATACAATACCTGTATACCTACACAAACCTAATAATATATATATATATACCTATATACATATAATGACATAACTTTACACCCAACTAAACACATCTAATAATTTATAATTTATAATAATATTAAATTACTTGAATTTTATTGTTATTTAGCACTCTTCCTCTCTCCTAATTTTTGCTGCCCGACAGGGTCCATATTGATCATTTACTTTTTTATTTTTTCAAATTTCAAATTTCAAATTTTTATTTCGGAAAACATCCATATTGTTTTAGTATCAGAACAATATTTTAGTAGCATTGAAATAAAAAAAAAAAAAAAAAAAAATCCAAAATTAGTCAAAAATTAAAATCAATATCAAACAAAATTAAAGTCTAATTCCAAAAAAAAATTTATACCATCTATGTAATACATATGGAATGCAATAAAGAATTGAGAATTAAGAATTAAGACTGACTGTCAGACTTTCGGGCTTCCGACGACCCGCAACGACTGATAAAGATCCACAAATGACAGCTGGGACCAACGGCTTAACCTGCTTTCCGTGCTTTTTCACGGAGGAGTCTTTGGTATGTAAAGATGGTCACCCATCCATGGACCAAACGCGGCAAGCGTAGCTTAATCTGATCGATCACATTAATCATATATACCGACAGTTATTAGCAACAATCTGCTTAAATTGGTTATGTGGTATTAACTATCACTACTAATTATTAACGTTGTGATATTTTTATTTGAAGAAATTATAATACAGAGGGGCCACTTAATTCTAAACTCGCCAAACTTTTACGTTCGGTGGCGAGAAGCGCTCTTTTTCATAACAATGAACCCTTACCACTACTTAAATATTATACTGTTGTGGTTTGTATGTATTTAGTTCTGTTTGCCATCTTGCAAAAAGTTTTTCAATTTTGTTTTAAGTGATCCTTTACTAATTTTTACTTTTTCTCTTAATAAATCTATTTTGTTAAACATTTTAGGTACCAAATACTTCGATGTTCACTTACCATAATATTTGTTATCTGTGGTTGTACCAGTCTATTCTCTCTAACCCTACGTGTGTTGTCCTTGTTATTAACATTAACTTTATATTCATCAAATAGCTCAATGATTTCCAATTTCAGTTTATTAGTGTAATTTCTATGGACAGGTTACCCTTTGCATTAGTTATGATTTTACAGTAGTTTATATAAATGTGGGTACAAAAAGCTAAGAAATAGAAAACAAAATATCTGTTTTATGTTACTAAAATGAAAAGTTAAGATACGTTTAGGTTTTACAAGACTCACAAGAGATAATAATGTGAAATGTAGACGTTCCAAAAAGTTTTGAGTTTAGGTAAGTTACTGGCTCGAGTTCACTGGGTAGAAGAGATACGTCTAAACAATCCACAGAAGATTGTGAAATAGATACTTAGAATTCGCATGAAGTGTTTTCAAATGGATTCTTATGTTATCAAGATGAGTCTGTTCAGTTTGAGAAAAAGATAGGATAGTGAAAAAAATGTTATTTTAGATAGTCCGGTTAAAATGTGATTTTTATTTTAAAACGTTCTCAAAATTCATTGGCTTATTAGTGAGTGTGAGTGTTCTATTAGGTTATCAGTGATAAGCCGTGTTGCATCATTATGGCCCATTCGGTGCATGTACTCGGTGCGTCAGGTGAGTACAACAGGTATATGAATTAAAAATTTGAGTTACATTTGTTACTAAAATAGCTTATAAGTATTGTGTACTTATTACTAACATTTTAAGGATCAAGGTTTTAATTAAAGTATTTTTTTTTTATCTCTATAAGCCAAGGAATTCTGAGGTTTCAATGTTCACGAAGACTGCCTCTGCGTTCTTCTGATTCTGACTTCATGAACATTTTAATGCACAGTAGGTATGGCTTTTATTTATGAATTTCCGTTCTTTACTGTTACATAGCGGATTCATAGTCAGTAGCACAGATTTAGTGTAGGCTTGATACACAAACTGCCCGAAGTTTGTGCACAGCGAGTTCCTATTGCATGTAAAATTAAAAAATATCAACGCACGTCTACTCCTGACGAAGTCTATTAGCTCACAGACGCGCTTAGCGATTGAAACGATTCTGTTTCCGTTGAGTACATAAATAACGTCCTGCCCGTCATGACATACGGTGCCGAAACGTGGACACTGACAGTCGGGCTGGACCACAAATTCAAGGTCGCCCAGCGTGCTATGGAGCGGGCTATGCTTGGAGTCTCTTTGAAGGATAAGATCAGGAATGAAATTATCCGAAAAAGAACCGGAGTTACTGACATAGCTTGCAGAGTAAGTAAACTGAAGTGGCAGTGGGCTGGCCATGTTTGTCGAAGGACCGATGGCCGATGGAGCAGACGAGTCCTGGAGTGGAGACCGCGTATCGGCAAGCGTAGTGTGGGACGCCCCCTAGCTAGATGGGCCGACGACCTTAAGAAGGTGGCTGGGTCAGACTGGATGCGGAAGGCGGAGGACAGGGTGTTGTGGCGCAGCCTGGGAGAGGCCTATGTCCAGCAGTGGACTGCAATAGGCTGAGTTGATTGATTGACATAAATGGCTGGGGTTACGTCATCGTAGGTATAAAAAAGATGACACGCTCGGTTTTCATACTATCTATTGAACATGCGGGTATCTAGCCTACACTAAATCTGTGGTCAGTAGCGTCTCTAAGTGGTTGAAACTCTTTCAACTTATTGCAAATCATGTAAACATGTAAAAAACATTGTGCTAAAACAAATTTTAATTTACAAAGCCGCAATTTCTTTTCTTCATCATAATCAAAGTTTCAAACGCCCACTTGTACACCACTTACAAGCTTTAGTTCACAACTAAGTAGTACGTATACTAACATCACACCTTACGACCACCTCAGTCCATAAGTACTGAAACTTCATAAGCCCCGTCTTATAACACTGAAGTCTTGGTTGCGTCATTTATTCACATCGGCTTTTACCACACAATAGATAGATATAGAAGGCCATCTTCATACTTCGAGTCGTTGAGCTCCTTAAGTCTTGAGTCGAGCTGCACGATTACGACAAATGCTTGCACTGATTGGACAGGTCCACTCAAAATTGTGTGGTTCTTTCCTCAAAAGACCATTTCAGACACAGATCTACATGGTCCTCACATGATCTGACCAAGATTATGTCTGGACTTTAAAAGAGACTTTGACCCCTGAGTTTGTTTCGCCATTTCTTCTCAGGGGTAGTCAGATCCTGCCGGGGTTGCGAGTTTGTCCGAAAGGGATATCGTGGCCCTGGCACACAGGCAACGGAAGGAACACGGGTGGGTTTTAGTCAGTAAAAGTCTGACACGCCCTCCCGCTCCGCCCAGAGCGGGAGAAGTTATTACCAAAAAAAAAAAAAAAAAATGGTAGTCAGATAGGAAATGTCGACTACATCTAGCTTATTTGTTACTTTTTAATATGACGTGTAAAAGTGATTCCGATATCCTATTTACAGAATAAACGATTTCATTTCATTTCAACAGGAACCAGCTCACGCACACAGGTTATCCAAAAAAGTTTTGCGATTCGGTAATATTCGTGTTTATTGTTACCTGATACTACTCGACTAATGATTTTATGAATGAGAAGTTGACTTAAATATTAGGAAATATTTATTTCTCTTCTTATTATACTACTCGTACTTATACTCCATGTGGTGCCGGACATAAAGAATAGACTTAATTGCTGTTTAAGATTTTGTGCTAATGTATCTTTTTAGGGTTCCATGCCCAAAAGATGCCAAACGGAACCCAATTACTAAGCGTCCGCTGTCCGTCCGTCCGTCCATCCGTCTGTCTGTCAGCGGGCTGTATCTCATGAACTGTAATAGGCAGACAGTTGAGCGGCTATAATAACTAATAATAAAATTACTCCGTGTGGTGCCGGACGTATAGAATTGCACCATCCCATTTCTTCTCGTGGGTGCCGTAAAAGGCGACTAAGGGACTTACTAGAGAATGGGCAGCAGCGTTCTCTATGCATTTTAACACTATATTGCAATCGCCAACCCGCCTGCCAAGCGTAGCGATTATGGCAAGCCTCTGGCCCCCTTTGGGGGAGGTCTATGTCCAGCAGTGAACGTCTTTTGGCTGAAATGATGATGATGATTATCTCTTTGGCTTAATTTAATCTTTTTGACATTTCCATACTTAATCATCATCTGCGTAGCCTTTTCCCAACTATGTTGAGGTCGGCTTCCGGTCTAACCGGATGCAGCTGAACATTTTCGTACTTAATATTTGACTAATTTGCGATTTGAATGTTATCCTAATTTATTTAATTCAATGCTACATCTAAAGAACTAACCAAAACCCTGAAAATGTATTTGTACGCTGAAACGGCAGAATATTATTAACTTTTAAAACTATGTAACAACTCTGTAACAATATTTTGACAAATAAATGGACTTATTACTATTATAAATTAGTAAGGACGTCGTCGTGCCGCAGAGTAATCATCCACAGAGGCAAAGCTTCCAAGGTTTGTACTGCCGCGCTTCGTTGTGCCACACCTATCATTGCGTTTAAATAAAGTTTTCTCTCTGTTAGGTTACCTACCTTAATCTGGCCGCACATTATCATAATTATTATGTCACTCAAAAGTTATGAAAAGTTTTTGGAATAAAGAGCATAGAGTAAAGAGCGTAGAGTAAGGTGGATCTGCAGCTGTTTCCCACGAAATTATAATGTTATTTAATAATAAATAAAAAAAAATATAATGTTATAGTGTCAGGTTATATCTTGATCAAAATATGATTCGCGATCAAGATACAACCTGACACTGACCTGCAAATTGCAAAAAACGTAAGAATATTTGAATTTCGCGGGCTACAGCTACGGCTTCACCGTAATATAAAACTTTGTAACCATGGTAATACAAAATAAGTAAGTACTTTTGTGGTTGTAACAGCTCAATATTAGATTTCATAGTCGCCTGTTTGTATTTCCGAAGATAGACGATGATTGCCGAAGTATACTTTTGCTGGCAGAGACGCGTACTTACAGCAATCTTAAACAAATGACAGTCATGAGAGTGCACTTGTACTCGCTGTACGTATGTGCATGCGCTTTCAATTGTTGTATGGAGCCGACCTTCTGCATTTATTTTATGCTTTTCTCCGCCTTCACCTGTGAATATGATACTGTCCTCTGAGAATATATGTTACATCTATGCTCTCTAGGGAAGTTTAGAAGACGGAGGTGTAATATCAGACACTCTGTGTCCCTGGTGACAGTGTGTGTCATATTAGAGGATGTTATATACGGTATCAATTCCACGGTGAGAATTTTATGTAGGAAGCAAAATCAATAACAATTTGAGTGTCGTGTGGATTGATTCCGATGTAAAAGACGTTTACCTACAGTATTTTTCCTCAAACATGGCATTATGTTGCATTCAAGATAAACAAAGGTTTCGTGTCTCTCATGGCTTTAAAAAACATAATTCAGCTTCAATCATGATTATTTGACTTAACATCACGCGTGTATTCCCGAAGGGTTAGGCAGAGGTGTGCCTACCCACATTTCTTACTATGGGACCAAACCTGAAATTGCGAAAAAAAAATCTGCTGTTCCCCTTCATTTTGACGAGTAATGAGAACATAAATGTAGGGAACAGCAGATTTTTTTTTCGCGGTTTCAGGTTTGGTCCCATAGTAAATGTTGTTCATAATGATGAGTACAATGACCCCTTAAGAGGTTGTGCGTTAATTCTGGGACATGTTGTATATAAGTAAGGATTAATAAAATCAGTAGTCTATAGTCTTGAATCTTGTTTGATGTATCCCATTCTGCCCCTCCGTAGTATCAGAAACAAACTTTGATAGATTGACTTTATATTGCCTAGGATATCCAAGGATACCCAAGTTTCAGTCAGCAAAGTTTGCTAACTCATTCAGCACCGGAGCTACATAGAACCTTAATCAAAACAAAGTTGTCGATACGCTTGGCACATTTACAACGTAAAAATAATTGAACTAGGTGATGCTTGGGCAAGTTAATTCTGGACTTGCTCGTAACAAAATATCTAGATTGTTAGATCTTAATTTCGAAGTCATTTTATGAAGCCTGTTTTCTCTGAAAGGGGTAAACAGAGGTAAGATATATCCACGTTTCTCGATTATGTTTTAACATATCTTGCACAGGTGTAGAAGAATACAACAAAAATTTGCCTGTTTTATACTGCAAGTTTCATGTAATAACGGGGCGAGCCTATTGTCATAAACCAAACACAAATGAAGAATCCGGGCTGCTACTGAGAATATTCCAGATGAAAGAACCCATAACACTTTGCCAGAACCAAGAATCGAACGCAGAAACTCACGCTTAACAGTTGCACTTGCGACCTCTGGACCAACTAAGCAGTCAGCCGAAGAACTCATTTTTATGAAGCTGACATTTTCATCTTTGTCACGTTGTGAATTTTAAGTAATTTAAGAAGCCTTTCTCACAACATAGTCGAATTTGAGGGTTTGGCAAATATTTTCCATGGACAAACATGTTTTCGATCGGAGGGTTCGGAAAAATAGATTTAGTATATTGATAGTAATCATTTGGTGGTCGAGATTGATTTAGAGTTATACTTTTCTGAGTTATGTGTCTTTTTGGTAGTTTATCTGCGACTGAGTTTGGGGTCAGCGAATATTATTGTTGACCTTTGTCTGAGTTGGATACATTAGGTATATTTTATGAAGGTGGTAATTTGAGGAAGGTATGTTATTAAAGGTGAGTTGATCGTGGAAGAAAGGTTGACAAAAGCTTACAAAATGCTGTTGGATCTAGAATTATAAAAACAAGAATCAGGCGATTTAAAAAGACAAATGGCAAACTTATAAAACGAGATATAAGAAGAGAGTGAGAGAGAATGTGTTCAGGAAAACATCAGAAATAAAAAAAATAAAACCACTACAAAGTGAAAAATAACTTTAATTTCGGAAGTCGGTGTCTTTGGATCTGTATTTTAGTTTTATGCCACCGACTTCCAAAATTAAAGTAATTTTTCACTTTTTAATGGTTTTTTTTTAAGTCGGTTATTTTTTTTTTTTTTTAAGCTTTTATTTTTCACTTTTTAGTGCCGAAAAAGATTTTTCCAAATCGGTTCGTAAATGGCGGAGTTATGCGCGAACAAAAAACGCAATGGAGAGTAAACGAAAAGATCGTTAATGTAGACAATTGTAATAATATAATGTAAACAATTAATGTTGATTTTTGAAAAACCGCATGTCCGGTTTCGATAAAATTTTCATGGGACCATTTGGAAAGTATACCTTTTGCAACAAAAAAATAATTTTTCAAATCAGTTGGCAAGCGACGGAGTTATGCGCGATTAAACATAAAAAAAAATTGAGAACCTCCTCCTTTTTTAGAAGTCGGTTAAAAAGACAATGCTTGCCAATGATAAACCTATCAATTCATAACCTATCGCTAAATCAACTTTTATAACAACACAAAGATAAAATAACTGACACTCCAATTTTCTTTACTGCAACATCCTCAGCCAAAATCTCACTCAAAACACCCAACACACAAAATATCCATAAACATAAAAAATATATAATCCTGTTACAAAAGTTCTGCTAGTGCCTCGTTAGTCTAGCGCTAGCGAGTATGAGCTCCTGGGTTTGATTCCTAGGTCGGGCAGTGTTTTTGGATTTTTCTATTAGGAATTTCTCAGTAGTACTCGTAGCCCAGAGTTAGAAATTGTACAGGAATTTATCAGTAGCAGCCCGGAGTATGGACCAGGATGATGGCAATAGGCTCGCCCCTTATTATAAGGGACTTAAACATAACTGGCGAAACGTGGGATACTATTACTAATTATAAAATGTGGAGGTACACCTTTGAATACCCCTACGGGATTGCAGCTGTGATTTTATGTTAGATTCAAATGATTTTGCACGAGTTAAAAACTTAATACTTCTTGAATTCAACAACTTAATGAAGTATTAAATGACTGCAATTCAATCATATAAAATTACCGTTTTAACAGTATGTCTTAATATAAATGAAGGCAAAATTTATCCAACTTCTCATAGTGTTAAAAGTAACACCAAAGCAATAATAAAACCATACGTATTAAACAGGCTACCCCACTTCCTATTCTTTCTGTAGGGAACGAGGTGAATTTGTTGCATGAAAGCGTCTTGCTTTCGCGGTTAATACTATTCATGCTTTTATGAGCCCCATGAAAATTGCGGTTGACTTTTTAGATTCACAAATATGCATTCTCTTTTGTAACAGGATTATATATTTTTATTTTATTTATTTAAGATATTATTACTCGAAAAACGAAGTCTAAATTGGAAAAATGGGACAGGAAATAAGTTCTGTAATGAATAACAACAGTCCTTGAAGATCGAGGTCGTTGGATACAATATTATCATTTACAGAAGTTTTTTCTTTTTCAATAAAATGTTTACTATCGGATAATGGTTCTTTCTTCAGCTTCAAATGAACTGTTACTTCAGTTGAACCTGGCCATACAAATGTGCGTCGTGCTCACGCCGCCGCCTCGCCGCGCCGTTCGGTTTCATAGGGAATATTTATTTATAGTAACAAAAATATGAATATTTGAAAAAAATCACTGAGAGAATTTTAGATAATAAAAAAATCTGTTCATACAAAAAAAAAACATGAAAATATCTTAAGTAGTTTCAAAGTAATATCGTTTTTTTATGCTTTGGGTAGACATTACTTCCTGAATTTATTTCATAAAGTATTTTACTACAATACTTAAAAATTCACATATAGAATTGATGTGTATGCATTCTAGTTTAACACACATTTTTTGCATAACATTATTGCATTATATGAAGGCGTAATAACAGTTTTAAAGGTCACTAAAATAATATATCTGCGCCTTAAGCAGCAACAATGAATTAGGTTTTGGATTCTCTTGTCACGCCTCAACTGACTCAAAGCTTCTTCTCCAAAAATATAAAAAAAACACCTCACGTTTTAATATACTTATTATTAGAATCAGTACTATCACCAATCAATATTCCTATCTCAGTTGGTGTTACGACTTGACCTATCAAAAGTCAAGTTTCAACCCAACCAACTCACACAACTTAGAACTTAAACCATAGAGAGCATGAATCGACATCTGTCTAACTTCGATTACCAGTACAAGTGCCTTTAGTGTACTGTAACTGGTTTGACAGAATCCTAAACACATTTCCATTGGCACCGTGTTTCCTTGTCCGTCTATTGGGAACAGAATTGTTGAGCTGCGAATTGATTATGCACGAATTGCACGTGAGTTTGATGACTTTTGTGTGTTGTTTAACTTACATGCATGGTGATATCGTGTACATTATCAACTTGTGAAGTTGGTCATAGGTGATTGGATCATGCCCGGGTGTCACCACTGTGTGGATCGCCCGGAGGACATGGTGGAGCATACGGTGGAGGTCTGGCCGGCTTGTGCGGAGCACCGCCGTGTCCTCACGGAGGCGATCGGCGGCGGCGATCTCTCGCGTCCGGCCCTGCTTCAGGCCATGGTTCAGAGCGAGAGTGCATGGGAGGATGTCACCTCCTTCTGCCAAGCAGTAATTCTCGCGAAGGAGGAGGTGTAACGCGTTAGGGAGCGGCAGGGTTCGCGCCCTCACGCCCCTAGTCACCGCAGGAGACGCCCTGGGCGTCGGGACTAGCAAGCCGATTTCCGGCCACCGTAGGAGCGGGCCTGCGGACGGTGAGCGACGGGTAGCTCGCCGTCCGATAAGGACCAGGCCCGGGTCAACGGCACGTTGTGTTCCACGCGCGCCTCACAGAGATGTCAGCACGAATTGACGGGGCCCATTAGGGCCAATGCCTGCCAGGGTTGCGAGTTTGTCCGAAAGGGATATCGTGGTCCTGGCACACAGGCAAATGAAGGAACACGGGTGGGTTTTAGTCAGTAAAAGTCTGACATGTCGCTCCGCCCAGAGCGGGAAAAGTTATTTGATAATTTTCCACCCAAAAAAAAAGAAAAGGTGATTGGATCATTAAAAGGATGATTGGCAGCTTCTTTCTGTCGTCTTATCTGAATAATCTGCAATAACCAGTGTGCCAAACATGATGTAGTAATTTCTTCGTTCCTTTAAATATGCTGCAGTCATTGGCAAATAATTAATTATGCGTCAGTAATTGTCGTTTAGAAAATGATTTATGGTAATAATGAAAAAGAAACGGTCTCATTATACGTAAAAGGCAATGCTAAAAGGTTAACCAGTTTCGGTATTTTAATATCACGAAGCGACGCGCGCTTTATTTGTGGTAACCAAGTGTGCGCTGTAAATGTGTGCGTGAAGACGAGTAGCGTCAGCACATAACACTAACACGCACACACTCACACACTGACTTCCTTGTTGTCTCGGGCGGTACCGACAGTTCCTGTACCTATACACACATTCACAGCGTATTTTGTTCACTCGGTTACCACGAATAAAGCGCGCGTCTTTTCGTGAAATAAAAATACTATAGCAAGTTTCGTGTCGGGACTGGCTGTAGGCATACGTCTGTAGGTAGGTGTAGTCACTCGAGGCGGTTATTTTAATGTAGATGATTATATGATGTTAGAAGATTACATCCAAGATAAGAATGCTTGGAAACATGCTGGTCCAGCTCCATAGGACAATCTAGAGTTTAGACAAAATCAAACTAGTTTCTATTTTAATTGTATAATTTATTATTTGTATGACATTTATTTTAAATCCTGCGATTACCTTACACTGATATTTTTTTTTAGGAAAACGTATATTTTTACAATGTTTTTTAAATATGTGAGCACCATGTATCTATCAATTTATCTGTCATTGCTCTTTTTACCTATTGTGGTATAGTAATTTTATTCTAGGCATCGTCTTCACATATAATTATATAATTAATGTACCTAGACAAAATATTGTACGATATTTTAAAGAGTAACGGTAGAGTTTCTTGTCCATTCTTCTCCATACGAAACTACCTTTTGGAAGGGGCGACTAGAATCAATTCTATTTTTTTGTAAATTTTGACGTTCAAAAGTGCCTTTTGTGTGCCTATTTGAAATAAATCATTTGACTTTGACTTTGTATATGAGAATAGGAGACAAGGGCGTAGTGACACAAACCTAACATAACAGCTCAATATCCCCAACAGACTTACATCTCAGCTACACTAACTTTATCGTAAAACTAAAATAGTGCTAGAAAATGTTCAATCGACCGCTACGAAATGGGTTAGTCAGTTTTATAGGCAGAGATGTTCCTCGAGACATCGGAACAACATAAACGACACCTGGCCGACGATTTGTTACAATAAACCTGACAGAGCTATTGTTCACTTGGTTTTAGTGTTTTTATTGCACCTAGTAAGCTTTTTCGTTTCATTCCACACATGGTGCTGGTGACGGGTCCTTTGTTAAGTTTATGTCTTTTGTGGAGTTGGTAATGTTATAAACTAAAGAAAATTTTATTCATGACTAGCTTCTGCCTGCGACTTCGTTCGCGTGGCAGTCGTTTTTAGGGTTCCGTAGCCAACAAGGAACCCTTATAGTTTTGCCATGTCCGTCTATCTGTCTGTATGTCTCCGAAGTTAGGTCAGAGACTCTTAGTACTAGAATTTGGCATGGGTATACATATCATCAATCACGCCGACAAAGTAGTAAATAAAATCTTGATAAAAAAAAATAGATACGGCCCTTGCAATTAAAAGTGGGAATGATATTTTTTTCTCGACTATCTTATGGTGTGGGGTATCTTTGGATAGGCCGTAAAACTGAGTAATTTTACCACTCCTCTCCATGGTGTCATACATGTTCTTTTTAGGGTTCCATACGTCCGAATGAAAAAACGGAACCCTTATAGGATTTTTTTTTCTTCTTTTTTTTTTAATTTCAAATAGATAGAATATGAGGCAATTTTGAACCTCAAAATTTACAAAAAAACAGAATTGATTCTAATTGCCAAAGAATAATAATTATAGTTGTGACATTGAATAATAATATGGGAGTTTCCGTTTTTATCCCCAAATCTCAAGTCTTTCTTCTCTGAGTAAGGTTAGGAAACACTGAACTCATCTTGTTTTAAAACATAATTTAATTTTGACATTAAAGAATCGTTTTTTTTTACCAATTTAGAGAAACAAATATCATTTATCATCATTACAAACACAAACTGTCCAATACATTTAAAGGTAACAGAATAAGACCATCAAACTCCAGCAAATACTAATACAAATAAATACGGAATATTCCAAAGTATTTAGATACTTCGGAATATTCCAATTATTCCTGAAACACCAAACTTTAATAAAGGCAGTAAATTGAGTGTTGCCCAATACCATGGTACTACCAACTTTATAACTAAATGTTCTTTGTTTCCTGTCACTTTTAAATGCGATTCCTGTGAAGAGGACATTTTGGAAAGTACTTTTAATACTTTCTGTTTTATTTTGAGATGTTGTCCATAGATAAGACTTTAGTTTTATCAAAAGTTAAAGGGATCAACCATTTTTATTCAAAATCAGAATATTTTATTTCACATAAGCCTAGGTACTTGAGCACATAAGAAACGTCAGAAGCTAGGTGCACGGTTCCAATTGGTCGTTTCCTATGGAGAAAAGCTGGCAAGAACCTCCACGGTTACTCTTTTAAAAATAATTGGCGTTTTCAATGTTTTCAAATTACAGTGTTAATAGGTACGGAAGGACAGTGTAGGCCCGTCAAAAATACCAGGTCCTTAATAAAATAGAAAATGGTCTACAAATCTACAGTCTATTAAGCCTGCAACGTTCTCACATTCACAAAATATTTAAAAAAAAACGATATAAAATATGATAAAAATAATAAAAGTTAAAACCTTGTCGAAATTATATTGATCCAAGGAAGACATTATAGTGTAGCGGCATCAAAATCGCCACAACGCGTCACACTGACGTCACGCAAATCCTGCATCGCGCAAGCAGAGTTTATCGCGCAACTAGCATATATACAACGTCCCGACATCAACCGCCGGGCAGTTGCCTACCAGACACAACACCCGTCTGGTTGGAGGATCCTCCCGTTTCTATGGTAAATGATTGAACTTTACACCCTGTTCGTCAAACCACCAAAATAGTAACAGCCGAATGTCATCTGTCACTGTTATGTCATCATAACAGTCTCAACAGAAAAGGCATGAGAAGTAAGCTAAGAACGTTAACATCACCACAACTTTGATTGCATACCATGGTCTCGTGGCTTCCATTCTGAGATACGGTATAATTTTCTGGGGAAACCTTTGCCTGCGGGAACAGGTATTCAAAGCCCAGAAACGTTGTTTGAGGTCGATGTTAAATATGAAAACGACTGACAGCTGTGTTCCAGTGTTTAAGTCCCTAAAGCTGTTAACATTTCCGGCAATGTATCTATATAAATAAAAAGACAAGTCCTGACTGACTGACTGACTTATTGACTGACTCATCAACGCCCAGCCTAAACCCTTGGATCTAGAAAGCTGAAATTTTGTACAGAGGTTTTCATTATAACGTAGACAAGGAATAAGAAAGGATTTTTGGGAATTCCACCCCTAAAGTGGTAAAATAGGGGATGGAAGTTTATATGAAAGTCCGTCAGTTTTGAAGTTGGGATCTACGAATTTTGTGTTTAGGCTGACGATTGAAAATTAATATATATATGTTTCAGTGTTTTTGATAATTCCACCCCCGAAGGGTTAAAAAGAGGGATGAAGTTATGTATGGAAAGTCCTTAATTTTAGAATGTAAAACTCACTAAATTTATTATCTAGACTTATGGTCGGAAGCTAACGTAACGGTGTAGTTATAATTTCAACCCTTAAGTGGTGAAATTTTGTTTTTCTTTATTAATTCTTTAAAGTTCTTTATTTTTTAAGTTAAATTCACTAATAGTTCGGCATATGGTTGGCTGATACAACGTAAATCGTTGTTTTTTTTTATTTCAACCCACAAGGGGGTGAAAAAGGGGATAAAGTTTTGTATTGAAGTTGTCCATTCGCAAAATTTTGTATTCAAGTTAAAATAAAAAAGTTGATAAACTTGAAACTTGGCTTGGTATTCGTGCCAAGTTTCAAGTTTATCAACTTTTTTATTTAAATAAAGTAAATCCTAAGTAAATCATAAAGTTTTCCATTTTTAGTTTTTTCAAAGTTCCCCCCCGTAGGGGGATTAGGGGATGTCAAAGTTTGTATAAAAGAATTTTAACTCTCAGTCCGATTAACTCGAAACTCAGTATTTATACTTAAAACCAAAAATATAGAATAACGTGTGTCAGGGTTTTTCAAAAATCTACCCCTAACGGGGTGAAAAGGGGTAGTCAAAAAGGAAACCATGACTGACTGGTAACACACAGCTCAAACCACTGAACGGATTGTGTTGAAATTTGGCACATAGATACTTATTATGACGTAGGCATCCGCTAAGAAGAAGGGGTTTTTGTAAATTCGACCTTTAAGAGGGTGAATGGGGGGATTCTGTTTGTATGAAAAATGTTATTCCTTGAGTTAATAAACCTGGAACTTGGCACGAATACTTACCGAAGTAAATTATAAAGTTGTCATTTTTGTTTTTTTTAAACTGCCCCGTAAAGGAGGATTTGGGGGATGTCAAAGTTTGTATAGAAGAATTTTAACGCGCGGTCCGATAACTCGAAACTCAGTATTTATACTTAAAACCAAAAATAAAGAATAAAACGTACCAGCTTTTTTTTTTAATCATTCTCTAACGGGATGAAAAGGGGTTGTCAATTTTACAAGGGAGGATTTTACTGCTTGGCTTGATTAACTTGGAAATTGGTATTAATACTTAGCAACAAAAATTAAGAATAACATGTATCAGAGTTTTTCGAAAATGGACCCCTGACGGGGTGAAAAGGGGTAGTAAATTTGACAAGGGAGGATTTTACTGCGTGGCTTGATTAACTCTAAATTATGACGTAGACATCTGCTAAGAAGGGGTTTTTGGGAATTTGACCTTTAAAGGGGTGAAAAGGGGGGATTTCGTTTGTATGAAAAATCTTATTCCTTGAGTTAATAAATCTGTAACTTGTACTAACCTAAGTAAATTATAAAGTTAATAATTTTTTGTTTTTTTTCAAAGAGGGTTAGGGGATGTTAAAGTTTGTATAGAAGAATTTTAACGCGCGGTCCGATTTACTCGAAACTCGGTATTTTATATATGTATACCTAAGGCTCACAGAATATAAAAAGTTACATGTTTTTGGGTTTATTCAAATGTAACCCTTACGGGGCAAAAGGGGGTTTTAGGGAAGGATTTTACTGTACGTCTTGATAAACTCCAAAGTAATTAAATAACACATGATTGAATATTTTTCAAAAATAAACTCCTTTTGGGGCGAATAGGGGGACACAGTTTATATCAAAATTATGTTTCGTTTGATCAATAAACTTGAAAATTGACCCGAATATTTTCTTAAAAAATAAAACGACCATAAACATACATTTTCTAAAACAACCTTTTATTTTACAATTATTTTCCCCCACTAAATTCAACACCCCCTGTGTTGAATTTAGTGGGGGAAAATAATTGTAGGGAAAGATATCGCGGTTCGATTAACTTGAAACTCGGTATTTATATTTAAGATCTGAAATAAAGGAAAAGGTGTATCAGGGTTGTCAAAAAATCTACCCCTAACGGGGTGGAAAGGGGTAGTCAATTTTAAAGGGGATGGTTTTATGTTTCGGATTGGCGCAAAAATGGCTGAACGGATTTAGATGAACTTTGGTAACATAGTTTATAATCTGCATTAACACAGTGTACTTTAATTCCGGTGGTACGTCCTCGTGACATTTTTTCCGACATCCACGCGGGCGAAGCCGCGGGCAAATGCTAGTATTTTATAAATGGCTATTTTAGTTAAACGTAACATGCGTCTTTTTACTGCAGTAGTAAGAAACCAATCAGAAGCCAGTACAAACATCTTTTACTAGTTGAGAGTTGAAGTTTTAATACTGCATTACATAAAAAACAATGTTATTAGTATGGAACCTACAATATACGCAATTTTAAAAAGAAGTTAACAGCATTATTGATTTAAAATGTTACTATTCGATTAACGATTTTCTAAATGACAATTGCTTACATTTATTTTAGTGGAAATTTCTAATTTAAGATAGTTTTATTATTTTTATGCAATTTAACGACACCAATTTATTTCATTGTACCCGTTTTCATTCATTAATGTTTGCATGCTTCTAAGGTAAATTGTACAAGGATCACAATCGTTTTTTTATACCTTATGTCATGTACCGACAATCTATGCAAATAAATGAACTTTACTTTACATTAATGACCACGTAGGAAGATATTAGATTATAGAAAACCCGAGGAAAACAGACAGGCTGTTACTGGTGAAGGACCGTTTAAAATAGCAACCATTAAAATAAATAGAGCTTGTAAGAAGCAATATTACGCCAAAAATAACAGCGAGGAAAGAAAGTGACAAATACTCATCATTAGATGAAGAAGAGTCAGAAAAACAGTTGGCTTTTCTTCTTCTTGCTATAACCTATTCTCTGAATAGTGTTATGAACTTTTACACTGGAAGTCTTGGGTCTGTCACACCAAAAGGTCGCTGGATGTCCTGCGCGTCCAGTATAATAATATCTTTAGGATGATGTTACAACTGCCACGTTTCTGTAGTGTTCCGGGGATGTTCGCGCTGTTTCGCACTGATGGCTATCATGCCATCATTTGCAAAAGGACGGTATCTCTGACCTGCAGAATGCGTGGCAGCCGCAACGAAATCTTGAAGACTGTGTAGCAGGTAGGCTCTCATCCCTGCTCTGGAGGTCCTTTGTGAAATCTGCTATACATTTTTTAACTTATTGTCCATGTCTGTTGTTATCTTAATTTTCATGTTTGTGATGTGTCGTAATGTATGGATCACGATAATTATCTGAAATAAAAATATTTTAATTTCATTTATAGGAAGCCGTAGCTTACTTGTTGGTCTAATCCATCTTCATTCTTAAAGCACGATCCTATTGTCAGTAACCGCGCACAAATACAGTCTTCAGAAAGTTACTGAGAAATTCAAGATGGACAAAACAATATCACTGCCTGACCCGGGAATCGTACCAATGACCTCTGATTCTTAAAAAAAGTTCTTCAAGCAGTCTGGTGTAGTTGATGGCAATTATTTAAATTCAATATCAGGGGGCCAAGTCTGCTATTTTCAATGATTGGTCATTATGACGACCATACCAAGGCAACGCCATGACCATTGTGCCAATAGTTTGTAACCTCCTTAATTCATAATGGCGTGACAGTGGTCCTTCAGGAAGTCAAAATAATAGGAGCTTGTCAGTACAAGATTACCAAATACAGACAATTTTTCCAATGGAGTATCAGTGGCACGTCATCGGAAAATCATAAAGACGTCTTTCAATTAGGAGATTAGCAAAACTGTCAAACTCTACAATTACGGTGCCAATTATCGGCCATTCGGACACAACTGCGTTAGCAGACTTGGGCCCCTGATTTGATGCTATCATCTGCATTAGATATAAAAATAAAACCTAGCCTATAACCCTCGCACGACAAGTCAATATACATTTCACCTGTGGTATACTTCACCTTCACCAATCTAAAACGCTACATGCGAACTACACATCAAAGACGTTGACGTCACATAAATCCTGCATCGCACAAGCAGAGTTTACTGCGCGACTGGCGTATACAACATCCCGATTTCAATCGTCGGGCAGTTACACGCCAGACAGGACCCCCGACTGGTCAGAGGATCCACCCTTTTCTATGGAGGATGACTGAACTTTACACCCTTTTCCTTATGCCTCTATACAACTATTAAAATTCATCCAGCCGTTAGGATGCTTCGAGGGTATAAAGAATCCCACATTTATACTGTATGTCTGTATACGGTGTGGCGAAAATTAAGGGACCTTCAAACTGAACAACTTTCACCCGGGGACCAACATCGTAATCGCGAAAAAAATATCAATCATCCCATACTAAACTTCAATACCTACTCGACCAAATGACATGTATGGAACGATTGATAATTTTTTCGCGATTACGATGTTGGTCCCCGGGAGAAAGTTGCTCAGTTTGATGGTCTATACCACACCCTCAATTTTCGCCACACTATATCCATACACATTGTATATAGACGCGTGAAAAACATAACTATGTCTTTGCTATCGCACAGTTGGGTAAGCACATGAAGTCTTAGTTCAAGGATCCTTAATTCAGTTTTCTCATTCCACTCTTAATAGAGCCATCATTAAGTCGGTAACCCTATTTAAGTATACTCAGTAAAACACGTTCAATTTGCGTCGGTACCACAGAAAGATGTTCTGCCTTAGATAAACTCGGCGAATTCAATTTTGCCGGGTAAACAGTTTAAAAGCGTTCCGAGTAACGAGTATCGAATGGTAATGGAATGAATTGGACCTAATGTTCACAGCAACGTTGTTGGAATTGAAAGGGCTTATGTTTGGCTTCGAGATATTGAATTACGACTTTAGTGTTGGTAGTTATTAAAATTAATATTGTTTGATGCTGTTGTTTGAAGTAATAACAGCCGCACGGGTCAATCCATCAGGTTAAGCTACGCTTGGCGGGGTTGATGGGTGACCATCTTTACATACCGAGACTCTTCCGTGCCTCGAAAAGCACGTTAAGCCTTTTGTCCCGGCTGTCATTCGTAGATCTTTGACAGTCGTTAAAAATATTTAGTCGTCAGAAGCCCAAAAGTCTGACAACCAGTCTTGTACACAACTGCATCCGGTTAGACTGGAAGCCGACCCCAAGATAGTTGGGAAAAGGCTAGGCAGATCGATTGTTTGATGCTATTAACGTTTTATGTTAAAAAAATAAGATTTTTCTTATAAGCTTCAGTCAATTTTATTTTATGGTACCTGTATTAAAAAGTTATATTCAAATTATGATTTCCTTAAATTTTCGGGCATTGGTTACAAACAGTATTTGTAAAATCTGTTTTATGAGAATTCTGCGTTCGTCTTTCCACTTTATTTTAGCATGTTTTTACTTCCGCTTAACTCAATAGCCGGTCAGTATCATTACGTTCCAAAAGTCATACCAAAACTCCCAAAATCCCCGCACAAATTAGTCCACCGCATAATTCCCAACAGCGACGAATATCAAATGTACCAAAACGGGAGCGTCCTTTAGAAGATACGACCTTTCAATTTCGCACAAGCGCAGTGGTAAATGGAATGTGTTAGGCGGAGCGTTCTCTCAAACATGCAAACGATCCGTAACAAGTACTTACGAGTCGTAAATGATCGCATATGATCGTACGTATCCTTTGCAAAGGAGATAATAGCATAATGACAGATAGACGGCGGTGATGTCACCAATGTACGAGTACTGCTCGTTTATGCAAGGTTTAACGAGTTTGCTGTAGATATTTTTGAGAGCGTTTATAAAGGAGAACTAAGTGATATTTATTTTTATAGAGTATTTAAGTAAGGTAATAGGGATGCTCGTGGCAAAATAATTACAGCTGCATGGGTCGCCCTTCAATAGGTGGCCATTAATTATTAATTAAATACCGAAACACCTCCGACCTCCGTGCCTCGGAAAGCACGGTGAGCCGTTGGTCCTTGCTGTCAATTGTAGATCTTTGACAGTCGTCACGGGTAGTGAGAAGCCCGCAAGTCTGGAAATCAGTCTTACCAAGGCGTATCGCGTTACCCAGTTACTAGGTTGTGGAGGTCAGATATGCAGTCGCTCCATGTGAAATACTGATATTCAGCTGCATCCGGTTAGACTGGATGCCGACCCAAACATAATTGAGAAAAGCCTAGGCAGACGATGATTTAGGTAAGGTAGATAATATTAAAGTCCCACAAAACCGTTAGCAAGAGTTATTATTATTATTTATTCTTAATGAGATTTTTCGTACTGAATAAAATTAGCAAGATAACATAGCAATGAAAAGATGGGCATCTTTTCATTGCTATGTTATCTTACCTCGGAGAAGGAGGTTGTTTTTGTAGAAAAGACAAATTTACAAGGAATTACGAACCAATCATCATAACAGGATAACCGTCGAAATAAACTTGAGACCAATATTCGGTCAAAGGTTGGTATCCTTACTAATATTTTAATATTCCTTAAACATCATCAATACATAATACAGTCCCTTGCTCTTCTTTCATATTTATTGTATATTTATTAAATTTACAGATAAGTGTATGCTTTATGTATGTATTTATTGTATAATTATGTAAATTGTAAACCACTGACTACCTGCAGTATTTTCTCTCCTTCTCCCATCTTCTATCTTTAACCCATCCAAAGATTGTCTGTAAAATATAGCTTTTAGCGATAAAGCCGCCCATTGTGTCACCCTATGTAAAATTTCAACATTTATACCTGTAATTTTTATGATGTAAGTACATATTATATAGTAATCTATTCTATTCTATACGAGATGCGAAAGTGAGTTTGTTTCTTTGTTAAGCGTTCACGATAAAACGGCTGAACGGATTTGCATGAAAGTTAACAAATATGTAGCCTGGTACTTGGAAAAGGACATAGCCTACTTTTCGTCCTGAATCACAGCTGAAGTTGTGGGCAACATCTAGTTACCTATATTTAGAAGAGAGTATCTTATGCATATTTTAAACTAGCTGCGCCCCGCGGTTTCACGCACGTAAGTCTCGATCCCGTGGGAATATCGGGATAAAGAGTATGCCTATATCTTAATCCAGGGTGTCAGCTACCTCCATACAAATATTTATCAAAATTGGTCCAGCCGTTTGAGCGTAAAGAAGTAACAAACATACACACACACACTCACAAACTTTTGCCTTTGTAATATTCGTGTGATTAGGTAATGTCGCATTTCGTGTCTGGCTGTGTGACCGTGTTCTGTTACTAAACTACGTAATGGATTTTGATGCGGTTTTCACTATCATTAAGAGAATTGAATCCAGAAGGTTTATGTGTACAAAACATTAATATTGAACTTACAAATAATAAATAAATCTCCATGTTTTGTCAAATCGTATAACCCCTGTAAAACGAGCCGAGGTCGCTAGTAATTAATATCTTTGAGTTTATAATCTGCATTCACGTCATAATCATCTAATGGAATACGATAGCTTTTTCCTTTTTTGAATCGCAAAAAGATTTTGTTTCAAAGTTCAGACGAAGTTAAACGAGCATGCTTATACATCAGTCACCAACAAAGATAATATTCCATTTGAACAAAACGTACAAAGTCAGGAAGTAGTTGCATAAGTACTTGAAAGACCCAACGAAGTAAGAACTAAGAATAACGAAGATATTTCACCACGTTAAAATATGATTAAAAGGAATTTAAGAGAGGTTCTGTTTGAATTATAAAGCGTAATTTTATGTAACTACATAGTGTAGTAGAAGATACGAATTTACTGGGTGATATTAATGATAAGAATGGTAATTATTAGTAGGTTGTTAATTAGTAATGTATGACAGGTTGAGGAAAAGAAGAATTCTAACCATCAATTGAAATAACACACATAACATATAGAAACATAGAAACAAAACAAAAACACAAAAACTACCAGAAACACTACATTACACTCCCTACTACTAGAAACTGTGTTTTGATACGTAATATGGATAACCATTTATGTACACACATATACATATAAACATACAAGAAGAAAGGAACAGAAAAATACGTACAAAGGTGATGCTTATTTCTAAAGAAATCTCTTCCAGCATACCTGGCATAGTCTCAATACTTTTTGCAGATTACCTACGTCAAGTAAAAATATTTTATTTTTATTTTTAAATACCTTCTTAACTCGATCGGTGCGGGTGCGCAGGACAGGGTGCAAGCGAGACAAAACACTTGATAGTCCCGTGTAACGAATGAAATAAATGTTTTAGGTAGGTACCTACTTTATTTATGAATGGTGATGCCAGCGGATTAATTTTTGTGTTTTTTAATCATATTTATTCTTATTTATTTGGTTGTATAGGCATTCTATTTTAAGTACTGTTTGTTTTATTTTATTTTGTTAGCTATTATGTACAACTCATTAAACCTGACTTGGGTTCCGTACGTATTTTTCGGGTGACCACTGAAAATCAGCGCTGTGCTGTGGGTCCCCTATAGCACAGCATCATGCTGAGCAAGCCTTCTTGTCACATTCAGTCGTGCAGCTGCCGACTATTTGTTTTACCAGTTTATGTTTTCATATATCTTGCACGTGTTTCTGTGACAAATAAAATTATTTGTCTTTCTTTCTTTCTTCTTCGATCTATTTTAACATAGTTTAATTTACCAACTTTTTGATAAGTCAATGACTAACATTTGATTACTCTACCTACTTCTAACCACCGTTCCAAGGAACGTTTATATGTATGCAACCAGTGTTTCTCATTCTAAGTGAATAATTGTATTCTGTTTTTGAGAAATAAATGTCTTAAACCATAACAGAACCAACCCGAACCCCTCACGCCAAACGCCTCAAGGGTAAGGCAGAGGTGTATCTAGATAGTACAACCACATTTCGCCAGTTATGTTTACGTCCAATGTAGTATTGCGCCTAATGCCATCAACGGGTACAAATCCAGACACCGGGCTGCTACTGAGAAATATGGAAAACCTTTTATCGCTTTGCTCGACCCGGGAATCGAACCCAGGACGTCATGCTCTGCAGTAGCGCTTGCGATCTACTACTAGACAATCGAGGCAGTCTGCTACTGATATAGAAACATACATCTCTCTGTATTGCCCTAATTAAGACACTTTAATAGTAGTAGTTAGTTCATCATCACGGCTCTCAAAATGGTGAAGGAAAACATCGTGAGGAAACCGGCCGGCATGTCCTAGAATCAAAAATTCGAAGACATGTGACATCTACCAACCGGCACTGGGCCCGCGTGGTGGATTACGGCCCACCGAGAGGAAGGCTGTATTCCAACAGTGGGAACTCTCTTATGCTGATTATCTAATAGTTTATTATGACTTTTTTGTAATTATATCCTGAATGAATAATTATAACATGGAATAAAAACTACCCATAATTGTATAGCCGCTAATGTTATTTATTTCGCATTTAGTTAAAATTCTAATAAACCGACGACTTTTTTTCATTACTCTTCAAAGTTTTGGACCAGGTGCCTTAATTGTAGTTTTTCTATATTTTATCAAAAATTATATTATTATGACAATATTCCTTGAACTACGATTGAGTTCTATTCCCAGATCGGGCAAAGCGTTATTGAGTTTTACCATCTGACATTTCTCAGTAGCAGCCCGGAGTCTGGATTTATTCCCGGTTGCTGGCAATAGGCTCGCCCCCTGTTACATGGGACTTATACATACCTAACTGGTGAAATGAGGGTTTGCTATTTTTATTTTATTTTTTATTTTTGTAATCTCTTGTTGGATTTTTTTTTTTTTTGATTTTTCTGCAGAATAAACAATTTTTCTTTCTATAGGTGCTTCTCTGCCTTAACCCTTCAGGGAATCAAGGCGTAATGTTATGATAAATTTTAGGTACTTCTTCCATGAAGAGGTACATAACCAGTACTAGACATAATTACGTACATTCATTAAAATTTACTAAAAATATAACATCAATTACATTCATAAACCCCTTTATCCAACAAGCGTGAAATCCGCCGGAAACATCCAATATCTACACAAAATACGGGAATGAAATAATTTCTCATCATATTATGGAGCATTTGAAAGGCAGAGTCGGTATTTAATATCCATACAGTATTCGCTTTGGATCCGTTCTGCCTGAAAGCAGGGCTCAAATTAACGCGTAATGGCAAACGTCGTGTTTGGTACAATAAGCAGTTTCTGAATGGATGTCATATATGTACAGTCGTCGTATTGTGGTATAGTTATTTTATTCTAAGTGCATCGTCTTCACATATAATTATATAATTGATGTACCAATACCAAATATTGTAAAACATTTTAAAAGAGTAACGGTGGAGTTTCTTGCCCATTCTTCTCCATACGAGGCTACCTTTTGGAAGGGGCGACTAGAATCGATTCTATTTTATTTGTAAATTTTGACGTTCAAAAGTGCCATCTATGTGCCTATTTGAAATAAATAATTTGACTTTGACTTTGACTTTGTCGAGCTCTAGCTAGACGATTGTACCATCTTAACATATATGATATTATACACTGATTTTTTTATTTGCTTAATCAAAATGACACCTACAATCGGATCGAAACAAAGTCAGAGATCACAGTCTTTTATAAAGTCCAGATCTTTAAAAGAGACTGTGATAATCATATTAGGCCCATGCAGATTAATCTTGGTCTTTTGACGAAAGAACCACACAGATTTGAGTGCACGTCTTTGCCCGCAATCGTGTAGCTCAACTCAGAACTTAAAAAGCTCAATAGTTACTAATAATTTTTTCAATCAAAAATCGTTCGAATTTACGCAAGTTTTTTATTCGTTTGCAATAAAAAAAAATCTATCTGCTCGCGAACTTTCACTCATGTTTACATAGGAAGTTATGTCTTACTATTTTCTTTGGTAATATAGCGTTATTGGTATTAAGTTTATTATTGAAGAGCATACTTCGCATGGCTCCAAAAGTTTTTTTATAAGCTGCCAAATTACATGAAAGATTTATACTTGACACAATTTAAACGTAAACTATTTTATTTTTTAATAGACATATGTTATTAAACCATTGACGAATTCCTAGTTGACAAAATTTCATGTGACTGACCATTCTATGTATTTATCTTATTTTATTCTTATACGAGTACATGTCTGTTAATTTATTGCGATATATTCATAGCTTGTATTTTAATTTCTATAGATATTAATTACTTCATAATGTTTAATTTCTAATATTGTAATTAAACAATGCATGCCTGATAGGGTAGATTTTTGAGGTACTATAAAATATTTTGAAGACCCAGCAGAAATCGCATTAATAAAAATTTTGACTTTGACTTTGGAGTTGATGGTATCTGTCACAAGTCTCTGTGAAAGTCATAAGTCGATAATGCGGTCGGTACACCGTCTGCGCAAAATCCACGTAGCAGGCGTGCGGAGACTCACACTCAATGTAAATGATCAATGAAAAAGAGCCTTCAAAGCAACTGCCAAACGTGCGGTGTAGGTTCTCCGTACACAGCAATCGTTCCCTATCGACTAATGAAAACGTTTCTCCGCATGCGGGCCCTATTATGGCATGCGTTACTGAAATCTCCCGCACCACGCATGCGAGCTCTAAAGATCTATGAAGATGAGCCATTACTCTTTTCATTTGATTGATGAAGTTACATTCATTTGGTTGAAGTATAGGTACCTAAAAGAACACCAAGTCTTCATATGCGTGTTGTAAACGTCAGTTACTGTACGCGGCAAGATGTTTCAAAATGATAATATTATGATTCATAAAATATGTGACGGCGCGTCGATGTTGAAATCAAAATGTTAACGTCAACAATGGCTTTACTGTCACTGTCAAAGCCACTCTAGCGGAACGTCGTGTCAATGGTAGCGAGGCGGCCATCTTGAAAACACGCTTTTTTGACGGACTGGCGCCAGTGTACCACGTCTGCGACGAATCGCTTCCCATCGCATCGCCTCAATCAAAGTAATTTATAATAAGATCGTGAAGATTTAAAGACTACAGACTATTGTTTTAATATTAGAAGATTAATTTTAGTGATATTGCAATTATTGAAGGAAAGCATTATTATATCAGTTGATTTTCATATGAAGTGTTCGATTTTATTCACCGCCTTATACCCACACCCTGCGAGATGAGTTCTGATGATGGCCCTCCTGCGCCTTCATATGTTAAGTTAAAGTTTCAGAATCAAAAGAAGACAAAACAAATTCATGTACCCCCAAATAAAACTTACGAACACAACTTTCACACACATACGACCTTCCCTAAAGGAAGCGGGTTCCCTGGTGTCGTCAAATTAACATTGCATTAAAGTTTGTTTCCCAAATCTTGGGGAAATTATGCAGTCCTCTGAAATATTCATAAAATGGCTTCGTAACACAACTTGGAACGGGGAGGTTAGAGGTAATTATTCGTAGATTATATTACAAATTAGATAGGCTTTTGTTTTAGAAAAGTTTTTTGTTTCCTCAACCAACTACTTTCTGACCTATGTTTAGAACCGAGCTTCGTATTAATATAGAACTCCAGTAGACGGTGTATAAGAGGATCATCATATCACATCACAAACCTATAAATGATGCTCACTGCAAGACGGTACTCTAAGAGCCATCAAAATCCTTCTGGTTACTAATGTGATCACCAATTCGTCTATCACATGTCTGTGGTGTTATGACAATTTACCTGTTTCTTGTCGGCGTCCCCATTGGAAACGGCTAATTGGAACCATGCGACGTTCATAAGTGCCCTTATAGGTTTATGCGGAATATAATATTTTGAATTGGAATTTTTAATTTATTCTTTTAAATGAAGCTATTTCCAGTAGTAGATGTTAATAGACAGATTAAATTAGGATAAATAGATGATCACATGATGATGCCATAAATAAACTGCAGCCGTTAATCATTCCCAAGTAGAAGCAAGACCAATTTCCTCATAAATAAAGACCTTCCGTTCGAGCTGAGACCTAAAGGATTCAGATTTTTGCTGAATGATTTATTTAGGGTCAGTGCTACTGCCCATCTCGTTTATTTGATTAAAGATCAACTGAGTGAAGAAAAGGTAAGGTTGAATGTCCTTTATACTACTCTGTTCGGGAAATTTTATCTGGCGGCAGTGTTCTCTCCAGGCCGAGTAAGCAATAAGCAAGGGATTATGTAATTTTTATTGAAGTATATTAACTTGGAGTAGGTTTTATACAGAACTAGGTGATTTCACGGCTCCACTCGCTAAAACCTAGCCAAGGAGCATAATATTACTTCCTACTATGAGCACATTACAAAGTCACATCTATTGCGTATTTGCTCAAGTCAAATTACAAAACAGATGTTGCTAATTTAACATGGATGAATTTTAAAGCAGCAAACTCTTCTAGATACTAACCAGTAAAGATATAAAACCGGCCAAGTGCATGTCGGACCACGCACAATGAAGGGTTCCGTAGTTGGATGAATATAGCCCTAAAACAAACTTAACATTATAGTCGAAAAACATGTTCTCCCATACATCGATATACGCCACGGTCAATTTTCCAACTGAAAATTTAAGTTTGTAATCGCAAAAAATGTTATTTTTATGAGATGAAACTGCAAATTAACAATTTTCGGACTTTTTCCTATACTTGTGCTGCAAGACCTTGCTTCTTGCCAAATTTCATGATTCTAGGTCAACGGGAAGTACCCTATAGGTTTTGATTTATTTGCGAGTATCGAAATATGACGCAATAATGTCGCTTATATCGCCGTATTTTTATTGCGTTGACTTGGAAGCTTGATTTTTTTAAAACTTCAAGGCACCATAGACTTACGTAATTGATATTAATTTAAAATTGATACCTCCACGCGTTCCTGAGAAAATGGTCTTGACAGACTGACAGACAGACAGTCAGAGAGACGGACAACGAAGTGATCCTATAAGAGTCCCGTTTTTTCCTTTTGAGGCACGGAACCCTAAAAATTGATGAAGGGAAACCATCTATAGGTACGTTTTCTACCATCATAATTTCTTTAAAAAAAAAAAAACTCTGGGTAACCTCTTTATCATATCCCACAATTTAGGAGCAAACCATGATTGAATATTGAGATAAGAGATGACTAATGAGATAGATCTCATAGATACAATGCAAGCTACAGCACGATTTCCGCACAACAGCTCACACGATGTTCTACAGATGTTTGCTTCAAGTCAGATTGTTTGTGCACGTGATTTGTGTGTGTGTTCTACGACACAGAATCCTAGTGTTGGACCGTAAATGTGAGATGTTTATTTATTTACCCAAGTCATAAATGTTACTGGTGTTTATGAGATTCTGTGCGTAGAGGTGCGAATAACTTTTTTAATGCCAGTGCCATCAAGTTTATGGGTAAAATCTTTCTTGGCATATAGTTTGCGTGTTGGCGTGTATTTTCTTTGGCGTGTTTTAAATTCTTATATTTCGATGGTTAATTAAAAAGGAATACGGTATAAAACTTCTTATTATCATAGATATTCTCATAAAACAATATACTCATTTATCCTGTCAAATATTTAAAAAATCTTAAGACACCTTTATTTTTAACCGACTGCCATAAAGGAGGAGGTATGTTCGTCTGTATGTTTTTTATTTATTTTTTATTGTATGTTCACCGATTTCTCCGTCAATTGTAGACTAAATTTGAAAATTCTTATTTTGTTTGAAAGATCTCAAGGTAGTCCCATTGTCACCAAGTCAGAATCTGATGGGAGATCTCATGGAAATAGCTCATGCAAAACAATTATGAGCACACTTATAGCGATTTGAGTATTTTTTGTAGTAACTCGTGCATTTGTTCTCGGAAAGCATCATTTGGTGAAGTGGAACTGATGATGAAGGCCACAGATGGCCACCAAAATTACTTAATAAGAAGTATGTCACGGGTTGCGATTAGATTAGGTACTTTATTCTATGCAATTTATTCTCATCACAATGTATGTGGAGAAGTGGAGCTCCAGTTTTCCTCGTTCTTAACAGGAGAATTCCTGAACAATTAACGTCTCTGCATCGGGAAAAGCAATATTTTGTAAAAGGTGATGAGCAGTTGACATTAGGTTATTGTAACTTAAATTAATTACAAACTGACCCACTAAAAAGTGAAAAATAAAAAACTTATTACAAAAACAAAACAACCGACTTTCAAAAAAAAAATACTACTAAGTGAAAAATAAC
The DNA here is from genome assembly GCA_963921375.1 of Tiliacea citrago. Taxonomy (NCBI): domain Eukaryota; kingdom Metazoa; phylum Arthropoda; class Insecta; order Lepidoptera; family Noctuidae; genus Tiliacea; species Tiliacea citrago. The sequence goes on from OY992804.1 coordinate 12,768,019, forward strand.
TTGAATTTCGGAAGTCGGTAGCAAATAACTAAAATTCAGATCCAAAGACACCGATTTCCGAAATTAAAGTTATTTTTCACTGTGTACCTTGGTTTTTTTGGAAGTCTGTTTTTTATTTCCAGTCAAATGGTCCGTAACATGGATAATCGTGTATGTACTTTACAAGAATAGCTCTCTTTATAAATGAACAAAACAGATAAACCACTAAAACTGAATTAATCTGAATCTCTTTAGCCGCAAAACCCAATTCTTTAAACTAATCAATCTTAAACGAACTAGCAAGTTTTCCGAAACTTATAGTCGTTACTGGGGAACTTCCAGAATTTGTGGTCTTAGTTTTGGTCGAAACGAAAATGTACAACATGTAAACTAATGGTGAAAAATTACTTATTTTACTTAGACTCGTTTTTCTTGCGGGATAGGCAGTAGCTCATGTTAATGTTCATTTAATTGTCTCTACTCATTCACTTGTACAAAAAGTTCGTTCTTTTAGCCAGCAAAACAAAATTGACTTCCATTGGTGAGGTTGAATGTCGAATACTTCATTGTCTGAATGCTTTTATTTCTCGAATATTTTATCAGACAGATTGGCGTCCTGACAATTGAACCTTACAGATGCAAATTCTGTACTAACACAGAGCATAGTTTCGATGAGTGCAATGCAGTGGAAAGTTCATTAATGCATAAAGCTCCGTATTATTCCTCTTACACACGTACGTTAAAATTCATACTCTTACCACTTCTGTTACGAGTCCATGTTTTTCTTTTATCACCGGATTAGCATGGGAATCCACGTAACATCTTTCGAGTACATCTTTGGCACACACCCAAAGTTTAGCGTGTAAGCATCCAATATGGAAATCGTATTCAAATTCCTAGACTTGATCAAATTACTCTACTTTGTTACAGGAGACTTGAAACGTGGCAGCACCCGCAACGGATATTTCGACCTCACCGTCTTGCTAAAGATTATCTCGAGAATCGGTTCTTGATAATCAGAAGACTGGCCTGATTCGATTGTTGAATGTGATCGAATCGATAGAACCAAACATGAAACTGTTACACAGAGACAAATAAGTGATTTAATACATAATGTGAGTGTTGTGAATAATATGGATGAAAATAAAATAAATGTGGATAATATTAAATAAAATGTATGGTGCATCGAACTGGTTTGCAGAGAAGAATCAACAATGATCAAAATGACACCGCTACATTCAGTGTTAATTTGCATAGCACTGCATTTCATTGGTAAGTGAATATTTTAAAATTCTTGGAATAATTCCAGAAACTTGTAGAATTTTAACTGACAACGTTCCAAACCGAATAATAGTAGAATATTTTGATACCAAATGAAAGCAATTTATTGTTGAGAGGTTTAATTGTTTTACTCTTCTCGGTTATTCACAAATTCATAGCTGCATTTTAATTTTGAAATTCATATATTTTTATTGACAGATGCTGTATGATTCGTCTTTTTCATACTGCAGTTTTGTTAAAACTGTATTTTTTTTATAAGCTCTCAAAGTTATTTCAACACATCCGTTTATTTTGCAAAATCTCTGTAGGCCATTTTTTTTTGCATTTATAATTCTGTTCTACGTACTTTTATGAAAGTATTCATTAGTTTATGCTGCTGGAATCCTCTACACTTGCTACCAGATGTTACTTATACACAATACATTGTTAATACGTGGTTCCAAACCGCGGTTCGCTGACTGTTATTTAATGAATTAATGTACAAGTCTGAAAACATATTAGTGCGTACTAAGTCGTTTTTAGGGTTCTGTACCTCATAATGAAAAAAATGGAACCCTTATAGGATCACTCGTGTCTGTCTGTCTATCCGTCTGACACAGGCAATTTGCTCTAAATCTACTAGACCGATTAAGTTGAAATTTGGTACACATAATATGAATTTATGTTACCCAAATACGAACGTGTACTGTACATAACTGAATTTTGTATATTGAGGTCACTTTTGGGGGCCAATTAAAAAATAAGTTAAGTTTTTTCTTGGGATTAATTCATCCCAACTACGGAACCCTTCATTGTGCGTGGTCCGACACGTACCAGGCCATTTTTCAATTATAATTATGAGAGTGTCAATGGATTGATACGTTTAATTATTTATATTAAAGTAACCAATGAATCTCTTATAAGAAGGATAAAGCCGCGTTTTGCCCAAAAGCGATGGTCGCGCGAATGTGCGATCGACACGATCGTTTGTATAAATTATTACGTACAAACGCGATTTGATTGATCGTGCGCGTATGTCATATTCGTATAAAAGAGCGCAAAGAGCGGTATGGATCTTCCTGTGAAAGGTTGATAAAATTCTATTAATAAAGACGTCACCAGCTATGAGACTTTTTCCTTACAATTTGTTTAGAAATAGTAAAAAAATATCTCAAGAAGAGGACAAACTTATTATGTATATAACGTATTTCCATTATTATAATAAAAACACACAGAAGATTACACACTTTTATCTTCAAGAAGCTCCTAACATTTCTTCCAAATTATACCAACAGCATAGAAGAACACAGCAAAAAACAAATAACGCACAGAATAAACGCTAAAATGATCCTTCACGAAACACAAATCCTTACATTTTAAATCTGAACGGGAAACGTGTTCAAGTGTCCGACGAAAATTCCATTACCTCAATGTGTTTTGAAGATTCCCCAACATCTGTGCAAAAGAATATATAATCTTTCTATAGTATTGTTAACATTCACCACAAGATTTTGGTGGCTCATTATTGTTTAACAGTATTTGTTTGTTCTCTCTTGTTTACTTTCCCTACATTCTTTTTTTATGAACAACTCCCTCAGGCCCGTCTTAAATTAAGATCCTATCTTCCGAAGTATTTATATTTTCTTTATTCTCTTTTCTTCGGGATTTGGTTGATTTAGATTAATAAGGCCATAATTAGTTTTCTTTGGCTTCGAGTTTTTGTTAAGTGGTGCTAGATCTAATTATTTGATAGTTTCTGGATCGTGAATGGCTAGTTTGGTTTGATAAATTGCTGTTGTTAATACGATTATAATAGGGCCTCGTGAATTATTACTAACTAATACCCTACTATGTGCAAGAAAGACAAAATATGTTGGTCTTTCGATCAACTAAAAGTGAATGGACAATATCATTATTTATTAATATTTAGCTACAATTATTATTTGTCTGTATGGTGCCGGACGTAAAGAATAGCACTATCCCATTTCTTCCCCTGGGTGTCTTAAAAAGCGACTAAGGGACTTAATAGAGAATGGGCAGCAGCGTTCTCTATGCATTTTAACACAATACTGCGATTGTCAATCCGCCTGCCAAGCGTGGCGATTATGGCAACCCCGGCCCCCCTTTTTTTGGGGAGGCCTATGTCCAGCAGTGGACGTCATTCAGCTGAAATGATGATGAATGATGAAGTAGAATTATTGATGGAATATCGTACAATTATTTATAGAATCAATTTGCTTCGAAAGAAGATCTGAAATTCAGAGAAGTATTTAGTTGTGCATTCAATAGAAATATAGTATTAAAAGTCCGGAAGGCCAGGAATTGGAATTGTTAGAGTAAGTAATATACGATTTTAAAAACCTTTGGGCTTTATTTATAACGTTCTAAAGAGAAAGTTAATAAATAAATAAAGCACAAAGGTAAAAATGGAATACGGTGTTAATAGTGGAATAAAATTACTAGACGATTGCGAGTAGTTTAAATTAATTTCATGTATTCATTTTTACAGAAAAGGTTCAAACAGTACCCAAACAAATTTCAGTTAATAGTTTGGTTTAAATATTTTTATAAATACAAACAGAGTGTGATATTTTGCAGATTTTATTAAATTAAAGCTAGTAAAGGACAACGCTGAATAAAACCCACGAAACGAATGAAGATCCATCAACATAAAACAAAAGTCAATAAATTATCTACTTAAATTGAGTAATTGATTCGGTGTACATGTTTTTGAGCAGATACATTAAACATACGGAGATACAGTCATAACGATACTAAATATTTTTTCAACAACCTGTCAATCATGAATTTTGCTTTTTTTTAAGTGATACTACTGAGAAATCAATCAACGTAGAATTATGTGTGATCTTTGAGTTTCATACAGTATTCAATGCAGACTTAGCTAGTCTATTTATTAGTAAGGATTAACTACGATAATAAGGCCCGCCCCACCAACATTCAAAACGTTTGATGAGTGTGCGTAATGAGCCGGCCGTCAAACAAAAACAAGTCACGAATTTGTTGCTAGACTATTGGCGTCATTAAACGCTCATAATCTTAGTATGGCGCTGCACTGACGTGCTCTACGAAAACGACACGTGCGTTGTCTTGCGCGATCGGCTAGTTATGATTAGTTGACCAACCAATCTGGTAATAAGAGAGATATTACGAGTACTTACAACTACATACAAACTCTTTCGTAAGGATGTGACTACACACATTGAAACAGTAATTTGGAAGGGCGAGCCATGTTATCGTAGTTTATCTTTTAGGTTATAAAGTGTTCATAGTTTTTAAGACATACTTATTTATTTTTTAAGGGGCTCGTGGCTAAATAATAACAGCCGCACGGGAAGGAGTGTGGAGGTCAGATAGGCAGTCGCTCCATGTAAAATACTGGTATTCCACTGCATCTGGTTAGACTGGAAGCCGACCACAAAATAGTTTGGAAAAGACTTCGCAACTTTGATGACTTATTAATAATATTGTTAAACAAAAAATAAGTTCAAATCACTACACTGCAATACCAGTTTTGTGCAGCAAGATTATTGCTTGTGACAGACAATTTATCACCGTTCTCTTTGACAGGTCAACAATCCGTTATAATTTATATGAAAAAAAAATATTATGAAGAGATACTTCATAATATATTTTCAAATGATTTATCGAGAAAAAAATGTGACTTTATAAGCTTTATTTTTAGTTTTTATTGGACCTGAATTTGTTGGCTGATTTATTTGGTCTAGTGGGGTGGGTAAAGGACAATGAATGAATATTATAGTAGAATTTATTCCAAAAAAAAAATAGGGGCTCGTGGCAAGCTACGCTTGCTGCGGTTGGTTTGTCGATCCCAATAACTCTCGATTAATCTCGATTATATATCAAAACCCCTCCAAAAAGTTATTGTACTTCACAAAAAAAAGATACAAGGTTAAATGACCACGTAATAGAGTTTATGAACGTTCATACATATAATATAGGTCTTAACGAAAAAAGATGAGGCAATAATCACTAATCACCGCGCTCGGAAGGAGAAGAACGATTACTAATAATGGATGCAATATTACTGAACTAGATCTAATGTGGAGCCAGTGAACCTAAAATAATATGTACAATGACTGATATCTTTTACGGAGAAGAATGCCTAAAAGAGAACAATCTTGAAACCAGCAAAGCAACAACGGCAAATATAGGATAAAGTTACCACACTGCATAAGTAGCTGCAGTTTACCCCTCCATATAAACAGAATATTTCAAATCGTTCAATGTTTCCCTGGAAAAACATACATTATTTTTATCCATACTCAAACTTGTGGAACAAAAATTTTCAGGAGTTGTATGCGTACCCGGTTAATAATATCAATAGGCTCAAATCGTCATCATCGTTAACTAGCCCAACTTAACCCACCCTTGGGCGTAGGGCTCTATTTGCTTGTGACAATCTCGTCGCGCCATTGTTAACTAATTCAGGTTCTAACGGTGTTGGCAAGAATGTTGTCCTATTCCTTCGTTATAAAGGGCTTACAACATAACTGGCGAAACGTGGATGTACATACAAGTGTGATGCTATGTTTGGTTTTGTTATTACAACCTATTTTAGGGTTCCGTACCTCAAAAAGAAAAAAAACGGAACCTTTATAGGGTCACTCGTCTGTCTGTCTTTCTGTCTGTCACAGCCGATCTGCTTCGAATCTACTGGACCGATTAAATTGAAATTTGGTACACATAATATGAATTAGGTAGGTACCGTGTGACATATCAAATGAAAGGGCTTGTTGAAGAAGATGAAGAATAAGAAATAATAATAAGAATATAAGATATTTTTTTCTAATTTAAAAATAATTAGTCTTAAAGTTATTCAAGATAATTGATGACAATTGACCATTCCCCTTTTATTTCCGAAACAACCTACCCAAAAATGTAGAAAAAAAATTCAGGAAATAGTTCTTTACTTACAGATTACAGGAACATCTATAAGAAGTCTATGGTGTTAAAATAACATGGTAAATCATTTAATATTGTGCGTACAAACTTACATTTGCAGTTGGAATTTACGACGGAACATGTTTTTTAACTACAAGTTTGTTCTTGGGATAAATTCATCCCAACTACGGAACCCTTCTTTGTGGGTCCGACACGCACTGAGCCAGTTTTTTCAATTTTTTTTATGATCTGTCTTTATGCACTGTTCATCAACTTTGGGTCCCCCAATCATGATCATCATCTCAGCCGAAAGACGTCCACTACTGAACATAGGCCTCCCCCAACATTTAGGGGGAGGTTGCCATAATCGCCACGCCAATGCACCACCAATACCTTTGAGAAATAGAATATTGCCCAGTCTTTATAGTCTGTATTTATTTTTAGAAGATCCAATTACGGATTGTCTGTTGTTAAGACAGGTGCGTACCAAAAAACTAATCATGCGGAACCCAATTCGTCCCTACCTAGTTTATTTTCCTTTAGTCCAAGACCAAAAATAACACTAGAATTATATCTACTTCTTCATATTTATGTTATTAACTACAAACAATTTCGTTTATTTCTTCTATGTCATCAAATAACATACATAATTATATTTACGAGATGTAGGTCATAGGTTCAAAACCTGACAAGCACTTTACTTTGTGTACATTATTTTACCACCACTGCTCTCAAAACGGTGAAGGAAAACATCGTGAGGAAACCGGCATGCCCTAGAACCAAAATTCGAAGACTTGTGGCAATTGCGCACTGGGCCCGCGTGGTGTATGGTCCACACCCACTCACAGAGAGGAGTCCTGTGTCCCAGCCTATAATATCCCCAGCAGTGGGGATATTATAGGCTGATTATGCTGTCATTGATTTGTCGCTTCCTTTTTCGCCCCTTTTTAATTTTTAATGAACCATTGAAATGATCTTTGTTTAAAAGGTTTTTTTTCACTTAGTTATGGATTTTAGGCATTGGATACATTAATTGGTTCGCCTTTGTTATTTAAGAAGATAAAAATGGCACAGTGTATACACAGTAAGTAATCCATAGTTATGTTTATCCAAGCTTTCTACTTAATAAGTCCGACAAAGGAATAGGAATTGTTTATTGCGACATCGTAAACGGAGCGTTTATTTCGTTACATTTATAAAGATATAATTTGGGCCCTATGTTCGGGGTACTGTGGGAATAAAAACGTGTATACGTTACTTTGTTGGGGTGTTAAATGTTTTGGAGGTTATTATGGTCTTAGAAGCGGGTTTTTATGGAAAAATTTGAGTTTTTTGTACCTTATTTGGCTGTTACATTTTATAAAGAATTGAAAAAGTCGTACGTGTTTCAGTGGGTGATTTTATTCAAATAAATATAAACTGTTTGCGGTGTTTTAACTAACAACCTGCCCCTGTTTTACACGGGTGCAGCGGGTTCTACTAATGTGGCAACATGTCAAAACATTGAGATTTCTGTGACATATCTAAGTAAAATTAAAAATAAGAAGGTGTACAACTTTATAATAATCAACCGGCAGATAACAGAAGCACATCCTCTTTTAACATTTATTTAAAGCTAAACTCAAACAGTACCTCACTAACAATGCAAAATTATTAAGTTAACAACGTAAGCTAGTCTTGCACATAAAATGCGACATCGTCACTACCTACATTAAAAAAAAAAATTGCTACTGGACTAAACTTACCTTAGTTATGTATTTATTCGCCAAGTGAACAATGAATGTTCTATTAGAATAATAAATAATCTTTAAAAACCGTATCAAAATCTATAGTGTAGCTTAGAAAAATTAAGCGGCAACACAAGCAGACAAGAAAAGCGACCTTTATAGATGAATAATTCGCAAATACCTTTATTCCAAACTTAATAAAATTTTGCTCTAGTTTATCAGCAGTCAGTTTTTCAATTTGCCAGACATAATAAAAAGTTAAACACTCCTTGAAAGAAAACTTAATATTTTCAAGCATTTTATTTTTGCATACTTTTAGATAATAAACCACTTAATCTTAGAGTTCCCGACTCCAAGCTATAAATCCTGGCTGTGGCTCAGAAAAGGTACTGACGTAATCTACCTGTTAAATGTGATTATGTATTTATTTCTGTGTGTGGGTCAGAAAAATACGTACAGACGTAGAAAGAAAGGGGTCCCCTATGTTGTTTCGAACGCCGCTGTTGCGACACACGCTGTTGCGAATTATTTTTCCACTGCCTCACAGGTTCGAAAGCTCATGGACTCGAATGAAGTAGTCGCGAAAGACGCTGTTTCGAAAAACATTTTCACTGCCTCATACGCTCGAATGCTTGTGATAGTAATTTAGTTAAATTGGATATTGATGAAGAGTTTTTGTTTTGGTAACTGAATTTACCAACAATAGAGGGGACCTGGCGCTCGGCGGCCGCTGCCGCGGCACGCTCGCTTCGCTCGCTCGCCTTCGCGCGTTAATGGTCACTGTTCTAACCTAACCTAACCCAAATGATTAAATACTTTTCTGTACACTTTATGACTAAATAAATCGAAATCACAAGCATTCGAGCGTATGAGGCAGTGAAAATGTTTTTCGAAACAGCGTCTTTCGCGACTACTTCATTCGAGTCCGTGAGCTTTCGAACCTGTGAGGCAGTGGAAAAATAATTCGCAACAGCGTGTGTCGAAAGAAAGATATATAAATGTCTGGTCCTTTCGTACGAAAATAAAACATTTACGAGCTTTCTTAGGGTAGTTTTTCTTAAATTTAGAGGCAATTTAAGATTATTGTGGTATTCAGTAAGGAGGTTACTTGTGGATACCATTTTTTGTAATGCTGGAGTTAATGAAATGATGTTTACGGTTAATACCAAAATAAAATTCTCCTTTTTATAAATAAAGCGGCTGCTCCAGCTTTTCACCATTTTATTTTAACCTTTATTTTCCCACTGCTGGCGAAGATCCCCCCATAGCTTTTTAATACTCTGTGTTTTAATATCTACATCGGCACTTGCGAATTACGCATCAAAGACCTGACGTCACACAAATCCTGCATCGCGGAAGTAGAGTTTACCGGGCGGCTGACATATATTCAACATCCCGACATCAACTGAAGGGAAGTTGCCCACCAGACACAATACCGTCTGGTCGGAGGATCCTCCATTTTCTATGGAGGATGAGTGAACTTTTCACCCTGTTCCTCATATCTCTATACTCCGTCTGCGTTGCCTTCTCCGGCCAATCTCTCAAGTCCATAAACGCATCTCAGCCATCACCGTGTCCTCACGGAGGCGATCGACGGCGGCGATCTCTCGCGTCCGGCCCTGGTTCAGACCATGGTTCGGAGAGAGGGTGCCTGGGAGGCCGTCACCTCCTTTTTTCGAAGCAGTAATCCTCGCGAAGGAGGACGCGGAACGCGTTAGGGAGAGGCAAGGTTCGCGCCCTCGCGCCCCTGGTCGCTGCAGGAGACGCCCCTGGCGTAGGGAGTCGCAAACCGATTTCCGGCCACCGTCGTAGGTGCGGGCTTGCGGACGGTGAGCGATGGGTAGCTCACCGTGAGATAAAAACCAGGCCCGGGTCGAAGGCGCGTTAATGTTCCACGCGCGCCTCAAAGAGATGTCAGCTCCAACTGACGGGGTCCATCAGGACCAATGCCTGTCAGGGTTGCGAGTTTATCGGAAAGGGATATCGTGGCCCTGGCACACAGGCAACGGAAGGAACACGGGTGGGTTTTAGTCAGTAAAAGTCTGACACGCCCTGCTCCGCCCAAAGCGGGAGAATTTATTTGCCATCTGCCATCACGGCAGTGTTTTCTAGGACTCTCTTAGTGACGACGCCCGTCTCCTGTTATAACTATTCACCTATTAAAACAATAAAATACTCTGGTCCTTATCATATAATTGGTTAATTGCTACCTTAAAAACAACCATTAGCAACTATGTCAAATCGGGAATTACCGTTAATGGTCCTTTTATCTTCCATTATTCTTCATACGAAACTACCTTTTGGAAGGGGCTACTAGAATCAGTTCTATTTTTTTGTAAATTTTGACGTTCAAAAGTACCTTTTATGTGCCTATTTGAAATAAATAATTAGACTTTGACTTTAATAATGAACAAAATCCACGAGCCTCAAATAAACGCTTAATAAAGATACAAAACAAACCGACAAATCGCCATTACTCCCTTTGTCCTGCAAAATCCTTGATCCTCCAACATGCCTTTGTTAACAATCATTTGAACAATACAACAAATTTTCTTTTTTTGTTCCACTCTGTTTTTCATTCCGTGAGAGACGAGGCGCTATATAATAACAACCGCATGGGTTGACCGAAGGTTAAGCTACGCTTGCCGCTGTTGTTTCGAGGATTGGTCACCCTCTATTGTATATCGAAACCCCTCCGTGCCTAGAAAAGCACGTAAAGCCGTTGGTCCCGGCTGTCATTTATAGATCTTTGACAGTCGTTACAAGCCAGAAGCCCTAAAGTCTACGTCCAGTCTTACTAAGGGGTATCGTGTTACCCAGCATCTGAGTTGTGGAGGTCAGGTAGGCAGTCGGTCCATGTATAATTATGGTATTCAGCTCTCGATAGTACGTTTCATGCATACAAGACGGTATTCTGTTCATAGCACGTTGTGCTAAATTTACGAGCAGTAACCTAACAGAAAGTACTAGGCATCCATGAATTCACTAGGTATAATATTTCAATCATTAGTATTATCCTACTAATGAGATTTGGATGTTTTGTTTTTAAACCTCACTCTCGAATTTTAATAATGTTATACCTATTAGTTAGGACTCATAATTATGTGTTTTTTATCATTGAACAACCAGACTAAAATTATTCAAAATTATTAAAAATTATTACAAAATTATTCCTGTTCATCCCCCTAACAAAATCAGTAGAACGAACGGAAATACACGACTTCCTCTACCATAAACGCTTTCATTTCTTAATGATCAATAACACTGATAACATACATAACAGACATATAAACACGAATAACCAAAGCAGAGAAACCTAATTACAGTGATATCAAAAGATAATTTTAATTACATCGCAAACATAATTATTGTAAAAACATTTTCCAACCGCATGTAAATCTTAAATGAAATAGAACACAGGAATACACGGAAGTCCGCAATGTAGCAATCATAACATCCTACAGTATTGTCACAAAATTTATAGGTACAGAAGGTCAGCTCCATAAAACGAGAGAAAATGCACGCACATATATACACACGCTTCACGTACAGCGAGTACACCACACTCACGACTGATATTCATTTAACATAGTTAGATCGCCTTGGTGATCGCCGAGGACATCGTGGCCAAGTAATAACAGCTGCATGGGTCGATACGCCATGTTAAGCTACGCTTGCCGGAGTTGGTCCGTGGATCTTTACATACCGAGACTCCTCCGTGCTTCGGAAAGCACGTTAAGCCGTTGGTCCCGGCTGTAATTCCTGGATCTGGATCTGGTTACAGGTCGTCAGAAGTCCGAAAGTCTGACAACTAGTTTAACCAAGTGGTATCGTATTACCCAGTAACTAATATAATATAAGTTTATTAGTACATCAAAACAACAACACAGTACATAGCATATGGAAACAGAGAGTTGTACTACCAAGTTTAAAATTATAGTCAGCTTTCCGGGCTCCTAAACTAGGTGCGCAGACCTGTATCTTAGGAGTCGGAAATTTTGCGGCTTCAATTTATAAAAAAAACTAGGTTGTGGAGGTCAGATAGGCAGTCGCTCCATGTAAAATACGAGTATTCAGCTATATCTGGTTAGACTGGAAGCCGACCCCAACATAGTTGGGAAAAGGCTAGGCAGATTGGTAGTTTGATATCCCCTTACATACGTGCGTGCTGTTTTCGTTCTTTAGGGGTGCTACACACTTTGAGCACGCCACAATTGCGGCGATAAGTCCCCTCTTTGAGGAGTGCTGGAGAGGCGCCACGGCGTCCTCACCTTCCGCCTGACGCAGGTCCTCACCGGACATGGATGTTTCGGGAGGTTCCTGTTTAGGATTAAGCGGGAGAAAACGCCCGGGTGTCACCACTGTGAGGATCGCCCGGAGGACACGGTGGAGCATAAGGGCCAATGCCTGCCAGGGTTACGAGCCTGTCCGAAAGGGATATCGTGGCCCTGGCACACAGGCATCTGAAGGAACACGGTGGGTTTTAGTCAGTAAAAGTCTGACACTCCCTCCCGCTCCACCCAGAGCGGGAGAAGTTATTTGATAATTTCCCACCCAAAAAAAAAAAAGAAAAAAGGGGTGCTACACACTTGCTTGGGTCAGCATGATTGCACAACTGGGCTGCAAAATGGAATATAAATTATTAAACAATTATATCACGCATTTATTCCCCGAAGGGTTAGGCAGAGGACCTTAAGTACACCCACATTTCGCCAGTTATGTTCAAGTCCCTTATAACAGGGGACGAGCCTATTGCCATAAACTGGGCAGAAATCCAACCTACGGGCTGCTACTAAGATATTCGAGATGGAAAACCGGGAACCCAGGATGTCATGCTCAGTAGTATTTCTTGCGACCACGAGACCAATGGGGCAGTTGAATATAATAATGTTCGGGAAAAAGCCTATCAGCTTAGCTCGAAGTGCGCCGAGCCTACCCCAGCAGAGTTTGCTGATAGTCACGAGCCGATATGTGTAGTAATTGCTTAGGGTCGACTTTGTTGTTCAACAAATTCTAATACTGCCGACCAGTGGCGAAGGGTGATTTTATAAGAGAGATAAGCCGGAGCAATAAAATATTTTCTATATAAAATAAACTCCTCCTGACGACGTCTATTTTGTATAGAAACTGAACTCACAGCAAGCCGGACGCGCCTGCTAGTTATTTTAGAGCAAAATGCTCTGTTGTTAGGATATAAAGACAAAAGTGTAATGTTTTAATTGTATGGTGTATTAAGTACCTACTGTGTGATTATACATATTATTTGGCATTATTAAACACTACTGATTGTGCCATTTTTCAATGACGATAGAGTGGTTGTGTTTCGAATTTCCGAAGGGAAGCCGGTAGGAATCGTGTTATACGGTGGTTTCGCCACTGCTGCCGACTCGAATTTGCCGACCAAAACAAGAATCTGCCGCTGCCGATGCCCCTTAAAAAATATGAAGCCGGCCTTTTGTACCTATCTATTCTGTGGTATTTCAATACGAAACGTACCCACTCCCAACGTAATTAACAGCATTAAATTCACCATCCTTCTTAAAATTAATATAATTACATATTTATGTCCTTTTGTAAAAGATTCCCTTGTGCCAAGTATATTGTTATTTCTCATCCCAAATTACCTCCCGGAGGTCCAAAAGGATTTTTCAGAGCAAAATCGCGCGGCTATAAAGAAAAGAAAGTGTTGAATAAATAAAAAAGCTTTCATTTTTATTGCGTACCATTTTTTGGTACAGCTACATTTTTCTTTGGTACTTAAATATGACTGGGTAGCGTAAACTTCTTCTGCTCACCGTTACAAGGTGACTTATTTGTCTCCTTGTACTTTTTCTTTTATGGCTACTGCAGGACTATGAGTATCTAGGACTAATTTGCGGCTTAAATTTTTTTTTCTTTGTGGTAAACATAATTTTACTGCAAAGATTTTATGCTAGCCGCTTGATCGTGTTCTTTAAAAGAATCACGATCTGATTCTTGTTTTGCTTTTGTTTTATCACAGTTCTTACAGATTTATTCATCTGTATCTTGGTATATATATAATATACGTCCCATCACTACAAACTGTATGCAGGTGCCGTTCGGAGACTTAAAGTAATATTAGAAAACTGTTCCACCGAACCGCACTCATCAAAATTTTGTTTCAGTGCCGTTAGTGGAAGTGCTCAGGTGCGGTTCGGTCAAGTGCTGTTGAAATCAGTGCTCTTAGTGGAATGCGTCTATTGTCGTCTATAGATCTAGACTTTTAGAAACAGAAAATCACAATCACAGGAAGGTTTAAAATGTTTTGTTGCCAACATGTAGCTTGGTAAACCTCCCCATTGTACGCCCATCCAGCCTCTCTACAAACACCTTCAAAATGCTGTTGCTGCTTCCCCTCACTCGGGATATTACTGAGGCAACTTTCTTCCGCATTATCGCAAAATAGTCATCAGAGTGCGCATCAACAAACATACCTGACGCTCTACAGTAAGGTGGAAGCCTCAACAGCGCCCTGAAGACATTGTTGTACTGAATGCGCAGGCATTGTCTGGTTTTAGGGTATGGTTACCCTAAAGGCTGCTGCTGTAAAATGTTCGGGAGTAGGCCTTAAAAAGAGTTAGTTTCACGGGAACTGAACAACCATGATACCTTCTGCATATCATATTTCCCCTCACAGCCAGTACCCTTTTTTTTCTTTTTTTTTGGGTGAGAAATTATCAAATAACTTTTCTCGCTTTTACTGACTAAAACCCACCCGTGTTCCTTCAGATGCCTGTGTGTCAGGGCCCCAATATCCCTTTCGGACAAACTCGTAACCCTGGCAGGACAGCCAGTGCCCTGCGCGCCCTTTCCATATCCATGTTGTCTTTTAATTCTTCAGTGTAAAAATGAAACTTTTTTTTTTTTTAAGTTCGATCTAAAGTTAAAAATAAAGACGAGTCTGAAACCAGGTTTCCAAAAATCTGAAGTCAAAGTATTTAGACTTTACGTAAGAGGAACAGGGTGTAAAGTTCACTCATCCACCATAGAAAAGGGAGGATCCTCCGACCAGACGGGTGTTGTGTCTGGTGGGCAACTGCCCGACGGTTGATTTTTTTTTTTTTGTATGGCATCTCGCAGTTGACCTTGAGAGGCCGTGACTGCTTAACCGGTCTTTCCTGTGGCTGCCCTAAGGTATTAGCTTAAAGCCTCCAGCCAGGAGCGTAAATATAAGTATTATAAACTAAACGACAGCGCTCTAAGTGCGGGTGCCCTTAGAGCGCTGTCGTTTAGTTTGGCCCTGTGGGGTACGAACCTCGGCTTAGGGCGTCGTTGGGGAAAAACAAAGCAAATTGGGGACGGGCTGGATCGAAAGTTTAAATTCATGATTATTAACGGGGATTACTATTCAATGCTACGGCTCACTCATCCTCGGGGCTGGCGGTTCGACGTGCAAGGGACGGGGGGAACAATTAATTCTTGAACTTCGCGTGGTACCTCGGTGGCGAGGACGGAATGACGGTTTGTATTTGTGCACTGTACTTGTGGCCCTATTGCTTTCCTGAAGGAGAGAAATGGGGTCATCCGGGTCTGAGAGAGTATGCCTAGGTCGGCGAGTCTGACTAATTTGAGAAGGCCTATAGCTAGCTGCCTGCACAACCAAGGGGTTGCGATGTCTATCTGCGGATTCGAAGAACCGCTTTGTCGCGCGTTTCATAAACTGATTGATGGTGGGGATTCTAAGATCTACATGAAGGGTTTCGTTCCGAACGAACCATGGAGCGTCCGTAATTTTACGGAGAAAGCGGTTTTGAAGTGCCTGCATTCTGTGAATGAGATGAGGATGGGCGTGTGCGAAAGCGGCACACGCGTACGTCATAATCGGCTGGATGCACGCTGTGTAAATACGCAATTTGCCCTTAAGGGACAACTTGCTGCGTGAGTTAAGAACGCAATGAAGCCTACCGAGAGCGAAAGCGGCGCGCAAACGCACTTGCTTTATGTGCTCAGTGAACGACATGTGATGATCTAAGATCACACCGAGATATTTGGCTCGCTTCTCCCAAGGGATAGGCTTGCCGAACATTTTGATCTGTCGGGGTAGGTCCGGTCTACGCCGGGGCCTAGAAAAGAGGACCACTTGGCTCTTATCAGGATTGACCTCGATCCTCCACTTCCTGAACCAGTCACCGAGTCTGTTGATTTCGGTTTGTAGGATGCGGGAGATCTGGTCTTGACTGCGGCCGGTGTAGTAGATGGCCGTGTCGTCTGCGAACAGAGCTAGCTGCGCCTTTCTACATTTCGGGATGTCACTGGTGAACAGCGTAAAAATGAGCGGAGCCAGCACAGACCCCTGAGGGACGCCTGCGCGGATCGGATGAGGGGAAAAGAGCGCACTCTCGATGCGATAGCGGAAGGTGCGGTCCAACAAAAAGTCCCGTAAGATGAGCACGAGACGATCTGGCACACCGAATTTGTATAGCTTATACAATAAGCCGTTGTTCCAGACTTTGTCGAACGCTTTCGCGATATCGAAGAACACAGCACCCGTCATGAACCCGCGCTGGAAACCGGCGCTTATGTGTTCTATGATACGGTGGACCTGTTGTACGCAAGAATGTTGGGTTTTAAAACCGAACTGTTCGTTGGGGATGAGCCCCTTCGTCTCGGCGTAGTCTCTGAGATGCTTATAAATAAGCCTCTCATAGACCTTGCCGAAAACGTCGAGCAAACTGATGGGACGGTAACTGGAAGGCTCGGTCTTAGGCTTGCCGGGCTTCGGGATACCGATGACGGTGGCATTTTTCCACGATTGAGGAAAAATGTTATTACTAAGAGCACCATTGAAGATGGTGGTCATTAGCATAATCAGGTGGGCTGGGAACATCTGGACCACCCTATTGGTGATACCGGCCCGACGGTTGATGTCGGGACGTTGTATATATGTTAGTTGCGCGGTAAACTCTGCTTGCGCGATGCAGTTGTCATGCATCAGCGTGACGTCAGCGTGACGCGTAGTTCGCATGTGTCGAGGTTGATGCCGCTACAAGACAATTAAACAATTGTATAACCTCAATTTTTGTCGATGATTTTTCAATTAAAATTTAATAATATTATTCAAACAATTATTCTTGGAAAAAGTGGTGAGATATAAAGTTGAAACTTTCTAAATATAGATGAATGTTACTTATTACTAGACATCCGATCGAGATATTTTTGCATGTTTGCATCTGAAAATGCATAAAACGCTATACAGGCTGGAAGGGACATCGACGCGCATCGTGTTACCATTGATTCAGTACATCATTCTGGGTCAAGAATAATGTACTGAATCAATGGTAACCCTGCATTAATTTATCGTCGCTTATTTTAAAAAAGTTCGCTATTCCATACATTTTGACCGAGTAGGTATTGCAGTTCTATAGGAAACAGCTGTTTTTTTAAATTACCGACGAGAAATTTCAACGCACGGAGGGCAAGTGTGATGTACTAAAATCCATGGTAACAGGTTTCGCGTCGATGTCCCTGCCAGCCTGTATATATAGCGTTATTGAATATTTTAGTATTTTTTCTATGATAGTGCTTATTTCAGTAGTTCTGTTAAATGTGTTAGTCGAAAGAAAGTTAACGCATTTCTTTATTTAGTTGCTCTCATTCACATCACATCACACTAATTTTATAAAGGCGAAAGTTTGTGAGTGTGTATGTTTGTTACTTCTTCACGCTCAAACAGCTAGAGCAAATTTGATAAAATTTTGTACAGAGGTAGTTGACACCATGGATTAAGACATAGGCTAAGTTTTATTCCGATATTCCCACGGGATCGAGACTTACGCGGGTGAAACCGCGGGGCGCAGCTAGTTTTACAATAAATTACTGTCGGTCTGTCGGTTTTTCTACATGAACCCTGTCAGAGCACTGCAAAACATTAATGTTGGTTTGCTGTTGAATTACATTAATTAGTTTAGTTATTTGTGAAATTAACATATATTGAGTCAAAACTTATAAAAACCTAATACAATAAATTTCAGAAAAACTATAAAGTCAAAGTCAAAGTCAAACCATTTATTTCAAATAGGCACATAAGAGGCACTTTTGAACGTCAAAATTTACAAAAAAAAATAGAATTGATATACAAACTGACAATGAAACCTGGTGGCAAATACGCAGAGATGTGCACTGCTTTTGTATCGTCGTTTAAAAACAGTCGACACGGGCGTCGGCGAACAGCCCCGACGCGCTGCAGTGCCGGGGCAGCCCCAGCAACACTCTGAACGCATTATTGTACTGAACACGGAGGGCGTTGTACTGCTTCTGGGTATATGACACCCACAGGCTGGCTGTGTACAGACGTACAAAACGCTCTGAAAAGAGTATTATAAATCTAAAAACAATCAAGTCTTGTGCGATGCCAAAAAGGCTCTTATCCCAGCATAATGCTGCGATAGCACATTCCACTAATATTATAAAGGCGAAAGTTTGTGAGTATGTTTGTTCACACTCAAACGGCTAGACCAATTTTGATGAAATTTTGTATGGTGGTAGCTGACAGTGCTGACACCCTATAATAAGTTACTTTTCATCCCAATATTCCTAGGGAATCGAGACTTGCGCGGGTGAAACCATGGGGCGCAGCTAGTATATAACAATATTATAAAGGCGAAAGTTTGTGAGTGTGTTTGTTACTTCTTCACGCTCCAACGGCTGGACCAATTTTGATAAAAAAAATTGTATGGAGGTAGCTGACACACCATATTTACATAATAGGCTTCTTTTACCCCGATATTTCCACGGCATCAAGACTTATGTGGATAAAACCTCGGGCGCAGTTAGTTTAAAAAATAAATACCGCAGCCCTGGTATTCTGATAGGGTTCCGATTGATTCCGTGATGCTTTAGCGCGAAAGCGTAACAAATAAACAAAGTCACTTTCATATTTATAAAGTTAGTTAGGACCATAAAGCTACATAACAATAAAATAAAGAAAGAAAAAGCATTTATTGGGACTCGCACAGATCACAAATTAAACTAAAACACACCCATAGAAACATAAAGAACAAAAATAAAACAAAGTAAAAAATAAAAATAAAAAGAGAAAGTTCTGTACGAGGCCAAAAGGCCCCTATCTCAGCATGATGCTGCGGCACTAAATAAATGTCACAGCGCTGGTATTCTGATAGGGCCCGCTGTGATGTCACGGATAGATACGGAAATAAATAAATAAAATAAAAATAGATGAGTGAAATAACAATATAAATAAGATAATTATTTAATAACATTATTGTAATTGGTAAACTTATACCGCGTGTGAGCCCGACGTAACATCAATAAGTACCAAAACAACAATCTACCAATAGACACGTTTTAGTCTACTGATCCCGGAGGGATGATAAAGATTAAGACGATGTATGCTCCCCTTACCTTTCGTATAAACGTTTAAAGCTTTACCGTGCCAAATAAATTGGGGTAATAATCGGAACGGAAAATCGGTTCGTGTGGCGCAATTTCTTTTCCTCATATACAACCCTGGGAATGATTAAGATTGTACGATTGATGCAAGACTTACAAATTACAAGACGACGAGCTCGTGGTTAAGTAATAACAAACTCAGGGGTCGATCTATCGGGTTAAGCTACGCTTGCCGGCGTTTTTCCGTGGATGGGTGACCATCTTTACATACCGAGACTCCTCCGTGCCTCGAAAAGAATGATATGCGAAGCTTTCGACTACGTTGTAGTTGTGTATTTTATTAATGTTATTTTGTTGTAATGTGCGTTTTTTTTTGTGCAGAATAAACAATTTTTCTTTCTTTTTTTTATGCCGTTGATCCCGGCGGTCATTCGTGGATATTTGACAGTCGTTACGGGTCGTAAGAAGCCCGACAACCAGTCTTACTAAGAGGTATCGTATTACCCAGTTACTGGGTTGTGGAGGTCAGATAGGTAGTCGCTCGAGGTATAATACTGGTATTCAGCTGCTTCCGGTTAGACTGGAAGCCAACCCCAACATAATTGGGAAAAGGCTTGGCAGATTGATGGCGGTACGTTGTATACAATATTAGCAAAACACGTGTCAAGTATTTTTATGTAAAGAATCTATGTACAAAATTTCAAAACTGTATCATGAAAAATCACAAAGTTATAAGGTTGTTATGTTACCGGGTTGTCCGTACAAAAACCTGCTAACGGCGTCCCCTTGCCTTTAGGGTCGTCTTGCGCTCATTGATAATAGTTTGGCAGTAAGTACCTAACCGTACGGAGATTTTATTGTAAGTATTTTTTTTTTTTTAAACTTTGCCCCACACTATGAATTTCTCCTGTATCGTGAGTGCGTTTACAAACATTTAAACTCACATACACAAACAGCCAGACCCGGAACAACTACTTGTAGGTCATACAAATATTCGTTCCGTGCGGGAATCGAACCTGCGACACGCAGCGCAGCAGTCAATCGCTTAACCACTGCGCCAACCGTGCTGTCAACAAATTAAATGGTGATAACATTTTCCATCACACTTAAATATTTCTGGGACAAAATATAACATGGTGTAAAAATTATTGAAATCGATTCAGTTCCTTATTCTGAACAAACTATATTCAGGTTTCGCATATACTAAAAATAATGTTTATATGCTAGTTGCGCGGTAAATTCTGCTTGCGCGATGCAGGATTTTGCGTAATGTCAGTGTGATGCGTAGTTCGCATGTGACGATGTAGATGCCGCCACAGATGCAAGACTTACAAGTAGTAACCTTACTATTAGTAGTTCCACTGTCTTACTTTTACTAAACTGTGGTTAGAACAGCCGCACGGGTCTATCGATCAGATTTAGCTACGCTTGCCGCAGTCAGTCAAGGATGAGTGACCATCTTTACATACCAAAACCCCACCGTGACTCGGAAAGCACGTTAAGCCGTTTGTCCCGGCGCTTTGTACGGCTACTCCCTCTCACAGAGAAGAGTCCTGTGTTCCAGCAGTGGAAACATTATAGACTGATAGTGCTACCCGGGGAAGTATAACCACCAACCTACCTATTTATATTGTAAAATTATATGTATGTAAATCTCTAGGAATAGGTAAAAACAAAGAAAGAAATAAAAATAATTTTACTTGTCACAGAAAAACGTGCATACAAAAAAATATCTAATAAACTCGAAGGTAAACATTACACAAAACAGATCTACATTATAATCACGAGCCCAAATAAATAAATAGTCGGAAGCTGCACGTCATGACTGTGTTGAACTGTTGAGCTCCTTAAGTTCTGAGTTGAGCTGCACGATTACTGACAAATGCGTACACTGACTGGATAGGTCCACTCAATCTGTGTGGTTCGTTCCTCAAAAACGCATTTCAGACACCAATAGGTCTTGGTTGTTGGTTTGGTGATCTGACCAAGATCTGGACTTTAAAAGAGAGTGTTACCTCTGAATTTGTTTCGGCCTTTCTTCTCAGAGTGGTCAGATAGGAATCGCCGACCTCATCTAGTGTTTAAAATATGATTGACGTGTAAAAGTGTTTTACGAACCTACTTACAGAAATAAATCATTTCATTTCACAAGAAGGCTTGCACTCAGCATGATGCTGTGCTATGGGGGCCCACAGTACAGCGCTGATTTTAGTGGTCACCCGCAGTGATAAGTGTAAGGACGGAAGAGAGGCCTTTGCTCTGCAGTCAGACATAAAAGGCTGCTAATAAAAATAGACATCCATGGGGACTGCCAACGGAAATGAAACCTTAAAGCTCTGGAATAACATAAGTAATTCAAAACTTAAGCAATATTACTTAAGTATTATGTAGGAACGAACTATTTAAAACCTAAAGATGTTATTAATTGTATCAATAATAACGCGTACATATAAAATACCTACTTAATTGTATAGTTTGATATTGAGATAGACTCATGATAGCACAAGTTTAAACCTTAGTGGTTTTTTGGTTGCTATTTAATACGTAATCCTGTGTTCCTTTGTATAAATGATAATAAATTAAAAAATATATATATATATATAAAAATACACACATACATATTTAAATTAGTGAATAGTTTTATTTATTTTTATTTTATGTATTTTGTTTTCTCTTCTACTTTTACAAACGTTGCCTATATCTCTTTGTCTACTTTCCTATCGCAGAATATGCTGGAAGAGAAATAAGCATATCTTTAGAAATAAGCATCACCTTTGTACGTATTTTTATGTTCCTTTCTTCTTGTCTGTTTATGTGTGTACATAACCTGTTAAATAATTAAATAAATAAATATATATATATATTATTGTTTCAACCCAGGGTTTGATGAATAATAATCTGACTCTAAATTTAAATGCGTTTATTACTTCCTTTTACAAGGGATGGTTCACGAGTTAATGCCACGTTAGCTGAGGTTGAGCGAGCGAATGAATGTATGAAAGAACGTATGGGTGAATGAACTGTCGCGGGGCAGGTACGCTTTCGTGTGTGTGTTGATGTGTAAGACATCTCACATCAGTGCGGTGCACGAACAATTATAAATGCGTATACATGTATACAGGCCGCTTTTCGTCGAAAGTCTGGCGCAACATATCCTATCAGCTTGTCGCGGTTACTCCTATCAAAATCGCTTAATCGTGCCTAAAGAATTTTTCACATCTATAACATGCCTCAGTAGCCTTAATATTAAATAAATACATTTCTATTTCTGTCACCAAGCAGTGTCGCTGTGTTCCGGTTTGAAGGGTAGATAATTTTTATTATTTTATTTTTATTGACTCAGATAACAATGATCCATTTGTTAATTAGTTAGGTACAAAAAACAACCTAAAAGGCTATGTTAGTGTGTTAAAATAACTAAATACAGAAAAAATACAAAAGTTTACAAAAAAAAAATACAAATATTTCCATATTACATTCACAATCACTACTCCTGCCTAACCAACACCTGCATAAAGAGATTCATTAACAGTGAGTTAAATTTGTCCACTAACATGTTCAGAATGCTATTAGGCCTTGACCGCGTTCTCTCTAATAGCGACGCAGTTTTTCTCCTCACCGTTCCGTGGAAGTCGTGAACACGCGCATGAGCAAACATGCCAGAGGCACTACAAAAGCGCAGCAACCCCAAAAGCATTCTGAAGATGTTATTGTATTGGACCCTCAGGGCGTCCATTGTTTTCCGTGTGTAGCTGGCCCACAGGCTGCTCGTGTAGAAGGTCTGGCACAAAACAACCAAAACAACGTTATCTTAACTTCCTTACTACAACAAGCAAACCTACGAACCAGCATATTGCTTCTCACAACAAGAGCCGCCGCTCCCGTTTGATATCTTCATGATATGATAAAGGTGCTGATAAAATTACAGGCACATGAGTTTTTCAACTTTGTCTCTGAGATGGCAACGCACCTACGACGGCTTGGTGTTGCAGATTTCTTTAGGGGGAACCACTAAAGCGCCATCTTCATATGCGAGAAAATCGCGGCGATAGCCTTGCCGTGCCATCAAATTCAATAGAAACTCTATGAATCATTCTTTACACGGCGATATCGTCCCGGCGATAATTTTAAGGCACAGCGTGACTATCAACGCGATTCTCTCGTCCGTGGAGATGATGACGCCTTACCACCAGGTCAGTCACTGGCTGATTTGCCACCCAATAACATAAATATGGTTTTTCTTGACAATACAGAAAAGAGCAGTAAAGACACAAATAATTTATTTTATTAATAAATAATATCTTCTATATTTACAACGAAATTATATTATATATTATAATATATTAAATTATATATTTAAATAGAAATTATATAAGCACTTTCGGTTACAGGACGTTTGACTTATCATTCCAATAAATAATTTAACAATTTTATTTTTTTATTATATTAAACTCAATTCACTTCTAATTCTATTTTAAACTATTCTCTTTTATTCCTAATTTTTTTTTGTTTTATTTTTATTTATTAATTCAGACATAATAATGAAAATCAAATTAATGCTTGGTTACTGTATTGTATTATTGTAAATTAAAACTTTTTTTATTAGCATGTAATTTTTTTATAATAGCATGAATATTGTTTTTTTTTTTAAGTATTCTTAATTTTAATTATGTATTCAGAG
The DNA here is from genome assembly GCA_963921375.1 of Tiliacea citrago. NCBI lineage: Eukaryota > Metazoa > Arthropoda > Insecta > Lepidoptera > Noctuidae > Tiliacea > Tiliacea citrago. The sequence goes on from OY992804.1 coordinate 12,791,959, forward strand.
CATGTGTACTCGATAATGTGTGAGCTGTGATTACCTGTAATTGAGTGTGCATTACAGGATATTGTATATTAGACAAGTTTTTATTATTGTAAAAGATAATTGTAATGTATCTCGTTGGTAATCCTTAAATAAATAAATAAACAACAAGTGATCCTTAATACACAAGCTAACTCTAAAATATGATAGTATGTACAAGTATATAATAAAATAATAAAAAAAGGGGGAAGTGCTCATTGGGCATCAAAAAATTCGTCCGCATCGCTGTCAATGGGGAAAGTGCCCAAAAGGCTGGCAGCATTGCCGTTGGATGGCAATACTGATTCTTTGGGCTAAAAATAGGCCAGCCCTCTGGTCACGTGAAGAGTCGACCAACCGCTTTTGGCGATGTCCCGAAATACTTGATGAGCACTCGGACATAAATATTGTTATTTTTTGTCATTGGGTTTTCCCTTCTGGATTTTTTCAGTAGCAGCCTTTTTTTTGTTTTCCTTTTTTTTGGGTGGGAAATCATCCCACACACAAAAAGGGACCTGGAATTGTGTCCGGATGATGGCAACAGGCTCTCCCCCTATAACATGGGACTTAACATAACTGGCGAAATGTTTTTGTACTATAGGTATACCTCTGCCTAACCCTTCGGGGATTACATAGATACTATTTTGTGTAATATAGTTATTTGCTTCTTTTATGCCTTGACGCCTTACCCATTTTGGAAGGCGTGTAAGCCAACGGATCAATCAATCAAATTCTGTCGTTGGATACAGTCATAACGGTTGTGTAACATTTGTATTGTAGTTTGTGTTGTATCATCCTTAAATGATCATGTTATGAAACCCTGAAGGGTGAGTTGTGAAATATGGGAAAGAGGTCAAATGATGGCAAAGTTTACTTTTGTATAAGTAGAATGTGTAATGACAGGGCAGTGTTGTTCTTTGGAATATTATACCGTATAAACGAATAAATTTAGTAATACACCAGGATAATTCGAATCGATCGATACAACGCCGCAGGATAGCCTTTACCAGAAGTGGTCATCATATCAGTGGGTCGGCAGCTTGAATATAGCAGCTCATCATGGACGTGTTACGACAGCGGCTCCCTTGACATCATCATCTGTCATCAGAAGGCAACCATTGATGCGACGCTCTGCTAGAGTGACAGTCACCAGCCAGTGTAAGTCTTATCCGAGCTTTCCGGTGATTCCAATAACTTCGTAATAAAACCAGACGGCGCCACTTGTCACGTGAGATAGGTATAATTATGATCAATGTCAAACCCTAACTGGTGGATTTTAGTGACAATATTTTTTAAATTCGTAAAATCCAGATTTTAAGAATGATTTTTGTGTTTATTAGAAGGCAGAAACATATATTTACTGTTAGTCATTTTTTTTTAAGAAATAAGGGAAATAACGTAAACGATAGAAACTAGCTGGTTGGACACCTCAAATGAAAAAAAAAAAGTATCTTATCCATTGCTTGTTCTTCAATGTGATCGTATGAATCATGTTACTTATCAACGTGCTTTTCTGTACATGAAAACCGTTTTATTGGTACATTTCCATCGATGAATCCTTTTTCCTTACTGTCAAGTCATTTTTGTCAATCTTTATTTAATGCCAAAAAGCTTTTCGATTATTTGGCTTCAGATAATTGGTGATGAAGTCTGTATTGTATTTAGCTTTATTGTGTTGACTTATGTGACTATTGGCAAGCGTCATATTTTGTCAATCTTTATATAATGCCAAAAAGATTTTCGCTTATTTGGCTTCGACGAATCGACGATGAAGTCTGTAATGTATTTAAGTTTTATTGAATGTACTTATGACGTGTGCCAAAAATCATTTTTCTTTCTTTATTTCTTTTTAGAAAGATAAAGAAAGGAAATATATTTTTTAACGTGAGTCATTGTTCCTTTGTTTTATTATTATACAATATTTTTACGGTAGTTGCCATCTCGGGTATAAAAAAGGGAGAAAAAATGTAATATAACAGAAATCTTTTCCCCAAAGTTTGGGATAAGAAATTAAGTGTAAAGAGTTTCAATATTAATTTCCTCTTCCGAACGTTTGATTTGTACTTTAATTTATTACTTTTAATTGTTTACGATGCAAAATGAATGTTGAATAATTCTTTACCATTTGATTATTTCTGGTGAAGCAGTAGAAAATGAATACGTGCGCAGTTATTTTGCCATTATTGCCTATATCACATTCTTTGTAGCTATAAAAACAAAAAATAAGAAATAGTGACTAGGCAAGTACTTAAACTGTAAAAAAATCGAACTACACATAAATGCGCTGCTTTGCAAAAAAAATTACAATAATATTTTCGATGGCAACCTTTAAATGGTATGTACTATTAGTAAAGGCAATACCAATAAACTAAAGCTTTATGATAACCATATCCCAAAAAAACTGGTCAATCACTTTTCTAAATTACGAGTTTCTTCGAAGACGAGGCCTAATAACATTATCATATATACCATAACCATGGTAACGCTACGTATAATCCAAATAGCTCATTTTAGGCCAACGATGGACAGAATATAGCTGACCAAGCTTGCCTATAAATTGCCCCTTCGTTTCATGAATCATTCCGACCAGAAAATGGGACTGACACTAAGGTAGGCAAAGATATATTTACTAGGGATACTCATGTGTTTTTCGTAAAGATTTTTTGCGGAAAAATTCTGCTGATAATATTGAATTTGGCGGAAAACGTGTCTTTTTTGTAAGATATTTGGGCTTACACAAAATTGTTTGGGAGGAAACTAATGGTACATAGAATGTTACTCGAGATGTAAAACTGGCTCTGGAAAATATCAATGAAAATGTTGTAAGTTATTAATGGCGGTTGCAATAATGATAACGTGTTAATGAATTTTAGATAAACAGGATTATTATATTATAACACCTCATTCTTGTGATTGCCTTCTTGGTCTATTGGTCGCAAGCTCTACTGCTGCTGCTGAGGCCTTAGGTTCGATTTCCAGGTCGGGCTAAGTGTTATTGGATTATTCCATTAGGAATTTCTCAGTAGCAGCCCGGAGTCTGGATTTGTGCCCGGCAACATAACTGGCGAAATGTGAGTGTATCTACTATGGGTATATGTCTGCCTAATCCTTCGGGGAATAAAGGCCTGATGTTGTGTGTGTGTTTATGTGTATGTAATATCTTACCAATTTATAATTTGTCACAGAATTAGTCTCAATCAACTAAATCTATCGCAGACATCTGCTAGATATAATTATTTCTGTCAAGTTGTGCTACAATCTCCGGTTTTAAGTTCCCCGGATCATCAGCCTGAGCAATGGTTGTGCCTGTTATGATCAACTTGATGTCTAAAAATAATTTGATGAGCATCATCATCATCATCATTGGCAGCCTTGTTCCACCTACTGCTGAGTATAGCCCCTCTCTTTTGTACCATCCTTTCTTAGTCTGTGCGAGTCTCATCTAAGTTGTCCCTGCGGTCTTTTGTAGATCATCCACACACCTGGCTGCAACATGACTCTGATTATCAGCTTGTACAAAACAAAATCTGCTATGGTTCTTAGGTCAAATATTGAACTCATTTTAAAGATTTTATGGTTTCCTACGCCCTTTTTGAATAAGCCAAAAAACGTAACAATATCTCAGTCAATTTGTGGTGCCGTTAGTCCTGACTTGAAATAGGAAGTCGTCAATAAATAATATAGGCTTTATTGCTTTTTTATTATTATTGGATTGCGAGAGAGTCGAGGGCTTTTCGTGCCTCACTCGCCATTCTCTTGGTGATAAAAAGGTGGCAATGGAAAATAAAGTTAAAACAGGAAGATTGAAATGTTATTGTATGGCTTGTGTGTGTTCGATTATGGAAAATGGGTCCCAATGATAAGAAAATAAAACAAAAACAAACAGTAAATCACAGATTTTTGGTTTTTTGTGAAAGTGTCTCACTCAGTGTGATGAATGTAATGAAAATGAAAATACTTAAACATTTATCGCAAAAAACATCTTTTCATACCAAGATTCCTCCGTGCCTCGTTAAAACACGTTAAGCCGTTGGTCCCAGCTGTCATTTGTAGATCTTTGACAGTTTTTGCGGGTCGTCAGAACCCCAAAAGTCTGACAACCAGTCTTACCAAGGGATATCGTGTTACCCAGTAACTGGGTTGTGGAGGTCAGATAGGCAGTTGCTCCATGGAAAATACTGGTATTCAGCTGCATTCGGTTAGAATGGAAGCTGACCCCAACATAGTTGGGGAAAGGCTAGGCAGATGATGATTTATCGCAAAAAAATACTGTAGTATTTCAAACATTCAAATAAGAATAAGTAGATAGAGAAACATAATATATTTTAATAGACACAGGCGGTGGGCCAGTGTCACATAAACCTGGTTTTGCAATTAACTTTAGATAATTTGATACAGTTCTTTCCTATTATATTTCAAAATACTAAGTACTTTCCTATTTTATTTCAAAATAGAAAGAGAGGTAGACCACAGAAAAGGTGGTTCGATGATATCAGACAGGTCGCTTGAACGACATGGCCAGAGAGAGGCAGGAATGGAGAAGGTTGGAGGAGGCCCTTGCCGACCGACAAACGGACGTACAAAACATAACTAAACGCCGAATACGAGACTGAAGACTACACTCTACGTTTGTCCGATTGAAAAGGCTAATAATAATTTAAAAAACCAGCCAAGTGCGAGTCGGACTCGCGCACGAAGGGCTCCGTCCGTACCATTATCTATAAAAAACCGGCCAAGTGCGAGTCGGACTCGCGCACGAAGGGTTCCGTACCATTATCTATAAAAATCACGTTTTTTGTATGGAAGCCCCCCTTAAATATTTGTTTTATTTTAATTTAATTATTTATTTTTAAAGTGAATATATAATTAAATATTCTGTGAATATATCAAGCGTCTACCTGTTGCCGTTATCAATATCGAGCAAAAACGAGCAAAAAAATCACGTTTTTTGTATGGGAGCCCCCTTAAATATTTATTTTATTCTGTTTTTTAGTATTTGTTGTTATAGTGGCAACAAAAATACATTATCTGTGAAAATTTCAACTGTCTAACTTACACGGTTCATGAGATACAGCCTGGTGACAGACGGACAGACAGACAGACGGTGGAGCCTTAGTAAAAGGATTCCCGTTTTACCCTTTGGGTACGGAACCCTAAAAAGTACTGCTGTGTTGAGTAGCTGTGCTGAACTGAGAATCAATGCCTTGATCTTGCTTACAATAATCAGCGTATAATATTTCTACTGCTAGGAATTAGGCATACTTTATACCTGCTAGCTTGCATAAGCCCAATATGGGTAACTTTGTAAATAGTTCATGGTCAAGCACTTAATATAAGTCTGGTTGTAATTTGACTTTTTTATGAGCCAGAAAAAAAACATAAAACTGACAATATCGACCATTATACTTTTCCAAACAAAACAGTACACTCAGACAACCCACTAATATTGACTGGTTATTACCAACTGGTTTTACGAGAACCTGTAACCGTAAATAAGATACCAATATTAATACATACGGAGCCCTAATACGTTGTTTACTTTATTACTATAGCCGTTTACCACAGAGTAGATACGTACAGAAGGCCGGCTCCATATTATAACTAGCAAAAACAGGCGCACGCACCTATTGACGCGTACGTACAGCGATCTTAAACAAAAAAATGCCCACAGACCACGGAAACTCCGCACTAGCAACGTCTGGAGACGGCAGCACTACTAAAGAAAAACGAGCATAGGTCCATACAAAATTAAACCACGTCCAACAGCAAATAGATGTTTTTCAAAAAAAGATTTTAAAAAAAGATGGCATACTTCCGAACGCCATCCTTACAGTCTAACATAAACAAAAATCAACGAAAATTCGTTCACGGGCCACAACTCCTTCAATTTCAATTTACTCAATATTGTTGCTATATTCTTGTATGAGCCCTTGAACGAATTTTTACTTCTTTTGTGACGCCAAAAGTGTGTTGATGGCACCACACACACTTAAGTTTCTATACGTCAAAATATGTGTCATAGTGCGAGAGAACGCTGTGATGCTTGGTTAGTATGGAAAGTGTTGACAATGCGCCTCCGTACTCTGTGCAGTCGCAAGTGTGAAAGAAAGAAAAGAAAGAAAATACATTTATTTAGCACAGACTAAAAGGCACTCGCTGTACGTAGACGCGTACATATGTGTGCGTGCGTGCGTTTTCGCTCATTGTATGGACGAGCCTTCTGCACTTATCTATTTTCTGTGTTTATTGGTACAAATTATGTATGAGTATGCTGGACTAATGTATGGGTAATGTTTTGTATCTAATATGTTGGCTTAGGAAGCTTTTTATTTGATTAAAGTGTGGGTTTGGTGTGTCGCTTTTAGTGATAAAATTCTGGCAAATCGAATTGCTAGAATGGTCTGGCTATTTATTATAATGTTTGTGTGTAGTGGGCTGGATTAAAATAACAAAACTGGCACAGGCAGCATTCGTTTTTCGAAAACTGAGCTGAAGGTTATAATATTGTCTTGCAATTGCAATATTTTTTTTTTCAATTTGAAAATGTACCAGAGTTTTGGTTTTCCATCTGAGGTTCTCTATCTCAATAACCAACTTTTGTAGTCGAAACTTTCAAAAACAGCAATAAATGTGTTTAGAAAGTTATTTAATGCTATATTTACTCACACAAAATTCTATAAAAAATAAAAAAATCTCTTGTGTTTGTCACATTATTTCACAGAAATACATGGTTAATTATTAATATTAACTATAAGAGTAGTTCATGAGTACGCAACTTGCATTATAACTGTCGATGTGTTCACGGTAACCCACAACCCTAATAAGTTACAACAGTTTATAAGGGCGTTACCACCTGTGTTTATTATTACACAGTTGATATTACGGCTGGGTCTTAACTGCTATCCGAACTGCAACAAGTTCAAAGGGAATGCGAAACTGCTGTTGTTGGATGTTAAGACCTCGCTGGGTCCTGGAAATTAGTTTTATCGATAGATAAACACTTTCCATTATCAGTTTGATGATTGATGACCACCAGTCTTACCAACGGGTATCGTGTTACCCAGTAACTGGGTTGTGGAGGTTAGATAGGCAGTCGCACTATGTGAAATATTAGAATAGAATAGAATACTCGTTATTATGTACACCATAAAAAATAGTACTCGCAATCGGCGTGCGTGTATGACCAGATGTATGAACGTATGCGAAGCAAAAGGAGTATGTAAGGAGCGTAGCAGGTGGCGTTCTATAGTTTCTGCCTACCCCCATGGGAGAAGGCGTGAGTTTATGTATGTGTATGTGTAAAAAAAAAGCTATTAAGCTGCATTTGTGGTAAGATTGAAAACGGACCCCAACATATTTGGGAAAAGGCCAGACAGATTGATGGATTGATGTCACACATTGTAAATTCTCATTTTAAAACCTGGCGTTTTGTCTTCTTCTTATGCAGGCCACACACGTTACAATATTCTTGCGAAAAATTAGAGCTGTTTCAGTATACATTCACGTGTTTAGGATGAATTTGCACAAGTATCCGAGCCATTCGGTGTCACGCAGACTTGTGCAAGTCTATACTTGCGCAAGTACCTATATCGTAACATGGCTGCTATATGTAGTGCATCGATGGCAAATATTTTTAGTATTATGTTTGGCGTAGCGTTAACGTGGGTTTCATACACGTAATATTCATGAAAAGTTGATTTTTTGATTATTGGTTCGTTTAAATCACAATTTTTATCGACCACTTTTTAACGTTGTATAAACAAGCATAAAAGTTTGTGTAGACTGTGAAATTAACCATCCTGAGTAGACATTTTTTCTTGGCAAGTGAAGCGTCGTGTTTAGCAGTTTTCTATTATTTTCTAAAATTTGTGTTAAGCCGAATATTAATGTATAATAATGGTTGATTATTAAACCATTAAGTGTTTGTGAACGTGCATTCGTGTAGGCAAATGAAACAAAACAGTGCAACATCACTTCAAGTTCTTTCAAAAAGTCCGGGTGAGGTCTTACTAAAGTGCCACATCTTACTAAAACTCAAGGGGAAAGGGCGGGCGGGGATATCATCTATCATGCATTTCATCATTATTTAAACAAACTTTGTAACTAAATAAAGACTTGGCCAAAAGGTCCCAGCAACCAGGCCATTAAAATATTAGAAAAAAAAAATGAATAGAACAGAGTACAGTAATTACAGCCAAAGAAAAAAGTGCAGTAAAGGATATAGTAATGCCATTGTATCAGGCGCCAAAAGTGTAAAATACTAAAATCCTTCATCTAAATAGTGTTAAATCCCGAGTACATTTGGAATAATGAAGACGCCTAGCACAAAATCTTCCCATTACTCTCTGTTACTGTCACAGCGAAGGACCAGTCGACTTGAATACTGACAGTTTATTAGGGGTCATGAACCGTTGACATTTTCATGGTGATTTGACACTGCGTTTTCATTATACTTGTCTCATATTGTTGAGCTAGACTTTAAATATTATTGCCTGGAACTATTATTGTCCGTTGGTTTAAGTAGGTACTGTGGTAACTAACAAAAGTTAATTTTAAAAGCTAGAGTGTGGCTTAGCTAGTTAAAGATTATAAGGTGAACAAGAAGATAAAAAAAAAAATATGTTGTTAAAAAACGGCTACCTATTCAGGCGAGGCATAACTTTTCTGAAAACAGGCCGTGCGATCGCTATTAAGCCACGGGCTCTTTCATTTTTAACGAGATTTCTTTCAATAAGAAGTTCAGTTTATAACAGAAAAGTGCGACATACTAAGAAAATAACGAACAATGAACGCAAATTTTTCTATATAACATTGTGTTCCGTCTAATAACTGCGTAGTCATGAAGAATGCCATCAGTGAATTCGGTCGCGCCTTATAACTTCACATTAAAAGGCGTATAAAAAGTAAATAAACATTCCAAGAGCCCATTAACTGAGAGACCGACATTCTACCGATAAATTGAATTCCATTCAATTTGAGGCTATGACTCTTCCCTATTCTGCCAGGAGACAAATCACCTCATTAATTCCGTGGCACGGGCCCACAACGTTCTGTTCTTACGCTAAAGTACTCAAAAAAAAAAAAAAACACAGCTTCACAAGGATATTGTGTTCCCCACGTCGTTTTAACACAATTTTGAGGTAAACGTTTAATAAATAAAAACGCTCAAAATCGTGTTAAAATCGGTTTTCTGATTGAGATTCACGGTTTTATTATAATTAAATCTGTATTTCCGAAGAATTTTATTGGACTATATTTTTTTGGGTATGAGAAGTCAAAGCACTGTAACTATTTGGACATTGGAAAGGCTACTAATTTTAATGAATATTATTTAAGAAATAGCAAAAACAATTCAGTAAATAATTATATGAGCACCTATAATCATGCTTTGAAACTTGGTCCTTATGTTTGTTTCTTTAAAACAGGACCAGGAAATTTTCCAGTAACCAACCAACACTAATTTGTCAAAATCACACATAATGCATGTGTAAACTAATTATTACAATCTCAATCAAGTAACAAGGAAACTAACAGTAAGTGCCAACAAGCTCAACACAAAGACTATACAAAGTCACGCCGTATCAAAGCAAATGGGTTATTCCATACATTTCCACGAAATTGATACCATACTGCGCCTAATGTTATTGCAAACACCTTCAGGCAACTGAGACCGGGCACTATTCACTTTGGATGACAGCTCACGTGTCAGAGAAACCCTTGTTGACAAATTATTATGCTTGTGTGACGTCAGCACGTCATGGAATATACGGAATAGCTTACATGAAACGCTGTAAGCGAAGTTACGAAACATGATTGAATTGAAACTTTTTTGGTAATTAAAGGGGGTGGGAAAGAAGAAAGGGAGTTTATGGAGAAGTTGAAGTGATTGTAACACATTATGTAGAATGTATACCAGTAGCTGGTGTAACATACATAAACCGCTTTCTTCCCTTGGGGGTAGGCAGAAACTACTGAACGCCACCTGCTACGATTCTTGCGTCCTCCTTTTGCTTCGTTTACTAGTACGTTCATAGATCTGGTCGTACATGCACCTTTCTGAACAACGAAAACTGCTATTGTAAAAATGTCATGTGTAAAGCTCCTTAAAGGTACACGATCCAACTTTCTCGCATGTGGCACTCAATACGATTTAAGCAACGAATGACTTGCGTCGTCCAAGCACTGTTTAGACGCTGTAACTTTTGTTGTTGTTGCATGCCATTGGAAATTAAATCGTACCGGGAAAATCAGGCTTTGGTGGCAGGCTGAGACAAGAAAGAAAGAAAAAAAGAAAAATAATTTTATTTGTCACAGAAACACGTGCAAATCATATGAAAACATAAACTGGTAAAAAAAATAGTCGGCAGCTGCACATTATGACTGTGACAAGAAGGCTTGCACTCAGCATGATGTTGTGCTATGGGGGACCCACAGCACAGCGCTGATTTTCAGTGGTCACCCGAAAAAAACGTACGGAACCCAAGTCAGGTTTAATGAGTTGTACATAATAGCTAACAAAATAAAATAAAACAAACAGTACTTAGAATATAATGCATATAAAACCAAATATATAAGAATAAATATGATTAAAAAACATACAAATTAATCCGCTGGCATCACCATGCATAAATAAATTAGGTACCTATCTAAAACATTTGCAGCAGTTGTGGCCCAGTGGTAACGGCTCGAACTTCCGAGTTGTAGGTCGTGGGTTCGAACACAAGCAGGCGCTTTACTTTGTGTAAATAATTTCATCACCACTGCTCTCAAGCGGTGAAGAAAAACATCGTGAGGAAACTGGTATGTCCTAAAACCAAAAAAATTAAGACAGGTGACATCTACCAACCCGAACTGGGCCCGTGTGGTAGATTACGGCCCACTCCCTCTCGAACAGAGGAGGCCTGTGTTCCAGCAATGGGAACATTATAAGCTCATTATCAGGCTTTAGTTAATTAAATACATCAATAATTTTGGTGTATCATTCTTCCCTCAATTTGTCATTTTCAAACAGAATACTTAAGCAAATCTTGATATCTTTCAACTTTTTATAAAATCAAATTAAAGAAAATGACATTCCTTTACTAATAAATCCTTGTTATTCCAAGCTTCATCCCGGTGTTTTTATTATTTCTCTTCATTTCGACCCCGAGGCGGCGAGCTTTTAAATAAAAATTGCATCTTCCAAAGTAATACTTGGACTCCAATTTCAACCTAACAATGATTCTTATTCCTTTGTTAAAACCGCGGTCGCGCGACGATAGCCTGATTGAAATTCTCAGTTTCATTTGAAAAAACTGCTTTCTGGAAACCTGGTGCATTAAGATTATATCGTTCGTTGGCTCTTGTGATAGAAATATTAATTGCAAGGTAAGAAGATTTTCTAGTGATTCTAATTATGCAGATTTTAATGAAAGATCTGTTTTTTGCCGACTATGGCAACGCCAAAGGAAGGTTGTGACTTTAACAGGCTATTTATGTCAGGATATTTGTTTTCTCATATCTTCCTAAACTTCTTGTCATCATCATCTGCCTAGCGTTTTCCCAACTATGTTGGGGTCGGCTTCCAGTCTAACCGGATGCATCTGAATACCAGTATTTTACATGGAGTGACTGCCTATCTGACCTCCACAACCCAGTTACTGGGTAACACGATATCCCTTGGTAAGACTGGTTGTCACACTTTTGGGCTTCTGACGACCCGTAACAACTGTCGAAGATCTAAAAATGACAGCCGGGACCAACGGCTTAACGTGCTTTCCGAGGCACGGAGGAATCTTGGTATGAACAGATGGTCACCCATCCACGGACCAACCGCGGCAAGCGTAGCTTAATCTGATCGATCGACCCGTGTGGCAGTTATTATTTAGTCACAAGCTCCCCCTAAACTTGTTGTCCTATTGTGATAAACAAATCTATGGAAGCGTCATATTGTTTCGCAAGTTATAGTCAATATGACGTCACATAAAATTAGTTTTTGAATAGATAAAGGTTAGCAATAGGCACTTAAATAACTAACAAGCGATCTACACTTCGGAAAACCGCATAGCTCTGAGACTCGTATGTGGTCATGATCCTCAACAGTAAGTGCACAGCGAAGAAGAAAGAGAACTTACTCAAACCAATCACGAAATTTTAAGTAATGAGTAAGATGGCTGAATGTTGCACGTTACTGTTCAGATAAAATGTTTCACCATTTGAAACATCAAATGAAGATGTCGTTCTTTCTACTCCTCCTTTAAAACTAACTTTGTCGCTTATTCCTTTTTGTATCCAACAATCGCCGTCGTCGCCGTCGATACAATAACGATCGTTCCTATCTTGAGTCTAACTTTAGTATTCAACTTTCTCTCCTGCCTTTTTTTCTTTAATTGAATTAAAAATGATCACTTAAGAATTCTATACCGTTCCCATGAATTCAATATAATTTGATGGACGAGATTTCTTTAAAAAATATTTTCGAGACTCCAAGGGCCATATTTTTTTTTTGTTTTTTCTGCCCAAGGTTTGTTATTTCGTCGATGGAATGTAATTATATTGTAAGTATATTGAAAGGCAATCAGATAGAAATAAGAAAATAATTCGGTTGGACGGATCACAAAATAGATTTGAAGACGATGCTGTTTCTTGAAATACTATTGTGAGTCGATGAACGTGGTGGACATTTTAAGTAAGTAGAGCTGTTTCAATTTATAAGACTTTATTTTCAAGGGTGAAAAGCTACGGTTATCGTACTGAATCTTAAGGGCTTTAAATCATGACTAGATTAAGTTACAGTTCACACCATTTTAAGCACTGTTTAGTCTTCAATATCATCAAAGTCAAAGTCAAACCATTTATTTCAAATAGGCACATAAGAGGCACTTTTGAACGTCAAAATTTACAAAAAAATAGAATTGATTCCAAAAGGTAGTTTCGTATGGAGAAGAATGGGCAAGAAACTCCACCGTTACTCTTTTAAAAAATGTTTTACAATATTTTGTTTGAGTACATTAATTATATTATGATTATATGTGAAGACGATGCACCCAGAATAAAATTACTATGCCATAATATGTAAAAAGAATTAAAAACTAAGCAATGAAAAATAACTTAATCATCATCATCATCATCATCTGCCTAGTCTTTTCCCAACTATGTTGGGGTCAGCTTCCAGTCTAACTGAAGGCCGCTAAATACCAGTGTTTTACATGGAGAAACTGCCTATTTGAACACCACAACTCAGTTACTGGGTAATCCCTTGATTAGACTGATCGTCACTATTGGGCTGACAACCCGTAACATCTGTCAAAGATATACGAATGACAGCCGAGACTAACGGTTTAACGTGCCCACGATTTGTTATTTCGTCCGATGTAACGTAATTTCTGAGGCGCGGAGGGGTCTCTATATGTAATGGATGATCACCCATCCACAGAACGACCTCGGTAAGCGTAGCTTAACCTTCCATCAACCCGTGCGGCTGTAATTATTTAGCCAGAAGCCCCGAGTGTCTTGTGTTCAATATAAATTGCAAAATGCTGAAATGCGCAGTCATTTGTCTCTTTGTTTGCAGGAAGTATCAAACATCAAAGCAAATTATCCATTTCTTTTTGCTTTTAATTAGTTCACCTTCATCCTATATTATCAAGACCACCTATAAAACGATAATAGAGCACATTTAAGCTTCATAATTATGTATTTTGCAATTTTCCATGATGTTCTCGTATCAAAAGAAAAATATGAAGTGTACCTATTAGCTCGTTACAAGTACTAGTTGTTAAAGTTAACAAGGGATAGCGAGTAATACTCAAAGCAAGCTATGATTAATGACGTTACACTGTAATTTGCGGCACTAACAAGCATTATTTTGTCGTGGTTTTAATCAGTATTAATTGTCGCATTGCGTATGTCGATTTAGTTTTCGATTTATTCAGTATTTTTTTAGCAGTTGTGGCCCCAACCTACGAGTTATAGGTTTGGACCTAGCCAGGCGCTTTACTCTGTAAAAAATATTTCATCACCACTGCTCTGGAAACGGTGAAGGAAAACATCGTGCGGAAACCGGTATGTCCTAGAACCGAAAATTCAAAGACATGTGACACTGGGCCCGCGTGGTGGATTATGGCCCATTCCCTCTTACAAAGAGGAGGCCCGTGTCTCAGCAGTGGGAACATTAAGGGCTGATTATGCAGTATTTTTTTTTGTAGAACCTTTGTGTATAAAAAAGTCATGAAATTGGCAAAATAAAATTATCTTTTGTAAATAATATATAACAGTGTCGCTATCCATGTCTGTCTGTGGCCGCATTGTTCTTCTAAGCTCTGCAGCAGATTTTGATGCGGTTTTCATTTTTTTTTTAATGGCGTCTCGTAGTTGACCTTGAGAGGTCGTCACGACTTAACCGGACTATCCTGTGGCTGCCTTAAGTGTGAGCTTAAAGCCTCCAACCAGAAATTTCTTAAATACTAAACGACTGCATGCTAAGGGCACCCACTGTGGGGTACGAACCTCGGCTTAGGGAGTCGTTGGGGCAGGACAGCAAGATGGGGTCAGGCTGGATCAAATTTAGGTGATTATTATTATCAGTGTGATAGTGATTATTATTACTGCTTTCCTGGATGAGGCTAATGGAGTCATCGGGCTAGGTGAATGCGGTTTTCACCATTATTAAGAGACTTTATTCCGAAAGCCTTATATTTAAAATAATACGTTAATATTAAACTTACATAATTATATTACGGTAAATAAATCCCCAATATGTTATCAAGTTGTAAGAAACCGTGCGAAACAAGGGCTTATCGCTAGTAGTTTATAGAATTAATCACCTATTAAACTTGATTTCCTAAGTATTAATCTCGTCACTATCAACTGAACTTCATACAGAGAAAATCATTTTAGATTTAATGAGATGTTTGAAGTTTTTCAGGTCATAATAGACGTTCTATTTATGCCTCTAGGTATAAAACCTCTCTGATAAGCAAAATACAAACTACAAAGGGCATATCTCTCGGACTATTTAGGACCAACAAGTAGGTAACCTTTGTGTACCAACTAAAGAGCCATTTGCCTTTTAAAGGTACTTTTATAAAAAAACCCCATAATTCCTTCAAAAGTGCCGTGAAGGCTCTCCAAGATATTATCCTTTTAAAATGTCCGACGCACGTACACTCGCAACCCTATAATGTGGGTCGTTTCCTCAAGTGAGGTCCAGCGTTCATTATTTTCCGAGTATATCATTTGCAACACAGCGTTTTCATTGTTTGCACTGAGCCCTTTTTGGGGAATTTTTTTGCGACCTGACATTACAGTAAGTGTGATAACGGCACAGTTACCTATCTTTAAGCTGTCTTTTAAGAGAGCCATTGATTTGATTTCGTGGTCTTTTTGTCCGCGTAAAGTAAAAGATTAATGTTCGGGGAAATAGGTCAGGCGTGTAAAATTAGTTTTACGGTCTGCGAACTGGTGAGATCATGTTGAACATAATTGTTTGGACGACGTTGATATATCCCGTCCACAACTTGTGAGGAAGGAAGTGGTTTATTACGAAGCTTATATAGGAATTTGCTCACAAGTTTTCACTACCGATTCCTATCTATGATTTATAGACTTTACGCTTACTTCGAGGTTCGGGAGTTCGAGTTTCATGTTTTATGGGAAGGCTTTGTTGAAATTATACAGGTACACTTACTCAATAGTATTTAAGGTTTAGTAGTTTTCATATTTGAATCAAATAATAATAGGTATTGTATGAAAATAACAATCGTGTATTATTAGTATCTAAACCATTATCTATACAAATAAATAAAATTGGCGTGTCTGTTTAGAATATCAAAATAACAGCTGTTTACTAAAAGTATCTGAAAGTTTATACGGTACTTATCTATATTTTTTTTGGTTTTTTTTTGCGGGTCTATTTGATCCCACTAATCTCAGAAAAAGCTGGATACCTTCCACAGGCAGATAGCTTATGTTCTAAGGAGTAACTTTACTTTTATTTTAGAAAAAGCTATGCGGGTGAAACCGAGGGCACCAGCTAGTTTACAAAAAAGTTTAAAAAAAAAACCGGCCATGTGCGAGTCGGACTCGCGCACGAAGGGTTCCGTACCATTATCTATAAAAATGGCAAAAAAAAACACGTTTGTTGTATGGCCTATACCTTAAATATTTGTTTTATTTTAATTTAATTATTTATTTTAAAAGTGAATATACATTTAACTAAATATTCTGTGCCGTTATCAATATAGAGCAAAAACTAGCAAAAAAGTCACGTTTGTTGTGTGGGAAACCCTTATATTTTTTTTTTATTCTGTTTTTTAGTATTTGTTGTTATAGGGGCAACAGAAATACATCATCTGTGAAAATTTCATTTGTCTAACTATCACGGTTCATGAGATACAGCCTGGTGACAGACGGACAGACAGACAGACAGACAGACAGACAGACGGACAGACAGACAGACGGCGGAGCCTTAGTAATAGGGTTCCCGTTTTACCCTTTGGGTACGGAACCCTAAAAAAGTATATATATCTAAATCATTATTTTTATGTTGTTTATTACTAAAAAGAACTGCAAAATAAAGGTCTTAATTACGAGTAACACTCCTTCACTGTCTTCATTTATTAATTACTTACTTACATTCATACTAATTTAATTTTCTAATGAGAATGTAAATAATACGACTCGATTTATTAGGCCGTTTTCAGCACCTTTTTTATATGGCCGTAATAAATTATGGTTAATCCTGACTTAAATGCGTATCTTTGTCTCGCGAAAGTAAACAACGTGGATTATATTTTGTTAACTGACCTAGATATGACAGGACTGGACTAAGGGCCTTAGGAACATTACTGGAAAACATATACCTATGGCTATGATGAGCTGGTGCCGTATATTATGGTCCTTTTTGATGTGTAACATCTTTCCAGTCGCTTTCTGTGAGAGTGATTTCGTGAAAAGAGACGGAAGTGTGTAACAGTAAGTGACAGCTTGAGCATGGAATAAGTAAGTGTAGGAAATTAGGTTACGGGCGTGAATTAAAAAGCAGTACTTTGAATTTAAATAACGTTCATTATATTTGACATTTCACAGAGATGTAAATAGGTCTGTCGCCTATCGCAGCAAATATAAAAAACCGGCCAAGTGCGATTCGGACTCGCGCACGAAGGGTTCCGTCCCTATCTATAAAAATGGCAAAAAATCACGTTTGTTGTATGGGAGCCCCCTTAAATATTTTTTTTATTTCAATTTAATTATTTATTTTTAAAGTGAATATATAACTAAATATTCTGTGAATTTTTCAACCGTTCACCTGTTGCCGTTATCACTATCGAGCAAAAACGAGCAAAAAAACACTTTTGTTGTATGGCCCCCTTAAATATTTTGTGAAAATTTCGACTGTCTAGCTATCACGGTTCATGAGATACAGCCTGGTGACCGATGGACATATAGACAGACAGACGGCGGAGCCTTAGTAATAGGGTTCCCGTTTTACCCTTTGGGTACGGAACCCTAAAAAAGGAACTAACTGAGAGCAGTTGTCGGTTTTATATTAAACATTGAATGACAGTGTTGCCGTTATCAGAAAGTAAGAATCAATTCATTTTTGCACATTCAAATCAATTAAATACCAACAGTAAGTACTTTTCATAGCACGGAATTAGTATATACTTTATAATAGCATGGAATTAGTAAGTGCTAGATTGTAAGTAGAGGGGTTCAAATTTCGACCAGTGGGCGATGTACACTAGTAATTAATAATTATTCGAATAAATATTTCAGTTATAAGCTGTTTTAAATTTTGAGGTTAATTTCTGTCGCTGCTCAGTAAGTTGCTTATACGAAGGTAAGATTTAAGATGTTACACATCACGACTACTAAGGCTCGCTCGTTTTTATCAATGTAATTTTTGGTCCTTTAAGTCTTGATAGTCTTAAACGTAACTTAATACTTAAAATTTTATGTAAAGTGTGATATTATAATCATAAAGATAAACATAAATAAATTAGTGTCCATAAAATAATTTTAGTTATCAACTATACTTTAGATATGATTTTTATCTGTAAAGCTTAAGGAAAAGTAAGTAATAAAACTGGTTTTGGTTAGATCTAATTTATCAAGATCTGTATAAATTAAGGCAGACTTTCGCATAAAATCTAGATTAAACTCCTCAACTATACAGGGTCAAATTAAATGATACCACACCACGACGACCACAAAAAAATATTTTATCATCAAATAATCTTTTTTTTTTTGTCGTGTTTATATATTGATGCCCATCACGTCTCCAGAGTTCCGCTAGTTAATTTAATTTGCCCCTTTATAACCACTCTATATTAATACCAGAAGGCAGTTTATAATTTCAACAACCGGGAACATTTTGCGTAGAAGTAATGTGAAACCCCGCAAATGATTTAGGATCGCTTGACCTGAATACTCCCATTGAGTTATGAGTTAATTTATATGCGGAAAATATGGTGCGGACACATGACTGTCAGATTAGCGAGTTGGAACGTACGCCTATTTGTTTTGATTACGTCGTCAGCCTTTTAACCCAATTTTGTCTACTGGAATTATTTTATTGGGCTAAGTAAAGTGAGGAACATGCTCGGAGGGAATCATTTTGCTAGGAAGGTTATCAAAAATGTAGTGCTACTAGCTGCACCCCACGGTTTCACCCGCGTAAGTCTCGATCCCGTGGGAAAAACGGGATAAAAAGCCTATGTCTTAATCCAGGGTGTCAGCTACTTCTATACAAAATTTTATCAAAATTGGTCCAGTCGTTTGAGCGTGAAGAAGTAACAAACATACACACTCACAAACTTTCGCCTTTTATTATTATTAGTGTGATTATAATATTAATGAATATTTAAATGACTAACTAACTGAATATACAAATAAATACAAAAAACAAAAGGACACTTAGGCGTCGTAGTACTCATCCGTATCGCTGTCATCCGGAAACGTGCCCAGAAGACTGACAGCATTGCCACGTTGAATGGCAATGGTGATTCTTTGGTCAAAGAACAAGCCAGCCCTATGGTCACGTGAAGAAATGAAATGAAATCGTTTATTCCGTAAATAGGATATCGGAATCACTTTTACACAGCATATTAAAAAATAAAAAATAAGCTAGATGTAGTCGACATTTCCTATCTGACTACCCCTGAGAAGAAAAGACGAAAAAACTGTCGAAGTGTCGATCAGTCGGCGAAAATTTTCCATAAAAAGGAATCGCGCACTCGGGCCCCATGACCAGAGCGTTTCGACCCCAAACGACTCAAAACTGTAGTTACCCATAATATTACAGTACTTGCGCCGCTTGAGGGTCTCAGCAGCCGCAGTAGTGGCGCCAGCACAGCCAGCCGTGCTTGGAACATGAGATGGTGCAAGGTTGTCGATACAGGTTGCGTCCCACACCAGAGGCCTATACCTTCCAAGGCAATAACGTTATGCTATCTGGTCTCTTAAAAGGGTAAAAAGAAAAAGAAAGACTTGTGAGGATTATAAAGAAGACGTACAATACTTAAAGGTTCTTCTGTAAATGAGTCTGATACTAGCGATAGAGGCGGTTAATGATGGGGAAGAGGCTATAATTTCATTATTATAATTATACACATGAAATCAACTGAGCTCCATTATACCTATTTTATCTATTCATTTTGCAGCATGCAGTTCTAAACACGAGTGTACAACATCAAATGTCTTCGTAGTCATGTTACCAATGCCACCAATTCCATGCAAGGATGAGTTTCAACTATTAACCCAGTCTTAATCTCCACTTCATCAAATACCAGCTCTTCAACCTCTACAACCAGAGTAATGTCTCCTATGGTCCTTCGGTCCTTAGTTGAATTGCATGATTTAATATTCAACCTAATACTAGCAAGCGTTCTGTCTCGTCACAGAGAGGCTTCGCTCGTTCTACCCGTCGTTAGAGCGATGTCTCGTTGGGGCTTTAGGTGGATAGTAATTCTTGAGTTATATTGTTTTAAGTACCTTTATGAATGGTTCCCACATCATCGTCTACTACTTTGTTAGAATCAGCCAGTGTTAATGAGGTAGGTTAGATTACCACAGCAAAGTCAATGTTTTTTTTTTACCTTGTTCGGTACCAATGACCTGACAATGTACAGTCACCTGCTACCAATGAATCAAGGTATAAGTTTTTAATGCCATTATCACTCCATTACCATCGGAGGTGCTCGTGGCTAAGTAATAACAGCCACATGGGTCGATTCATCAGGTAAAGCTACGCTTACCTGGTTTGGTACGTGGATGGTTGACCATCTTTACATACCGAGACTCCTGCGTGCCACGGAAAATACGTTAAGCCGTTTGTTCTGGCTGTCCTTAGTGGATCTTTGACAGTCGTTAAGGGTCGTCACAAGCCCTAAAGTCTTACCAAGGGGTACCGTATTTCCCAGTTACAGGGTTTGTGGAGGTCAGATAGGCAGTCCCTCGATGTAAAATACTGGTATTCAGCTGCATCCGGTTAGACTGGAAGCCGTCTTTAACATAGTTGGGAAAAGGCTAGGCAGATTGATTTTATCGCTCCGTTACCATATCCGCTTATCACTAAACCCTAACCTCACAATATCACAATACTATTACGGCAGAGATACATACGCAGTCCTACAATAGGTTCTGATTCCGATTTGCATTTTAACGCAGTTTGTGTCTGCCTAAATATTGTTTCATATAATTGATACCGGCCTTCTAATATTGTAAGCGTTTGATTCCACTTAACGCTGACATTTCGGATGACTAGGTTTAGCGTTTAGTGTGGTAATTCTCAAATACTGAAATTGTCTTTGCATTTTGGGTTAGGCTCTTCCACTCGTCTTACCTTGTATTTTCATCTCTCTCTCATTGATACTGGCTAAAATAAAATCATTTGACTCTATTACCGCTGATATTATTTTTATTTGCCGTATAGAGTCATCAACGTATATCGTGTGTATAATAATATTGTCTTCGGTCTTTTGGTTTCTAGTTCTTTAACCCTTTTTGCTTCTTTTCAACTAGTGTGTTTATCTTTCTCTCTCCGTGATGAAGAGAATATGAAAGTTACTATCTCACTTTCCTGTTTGTCTAAACTTCTCTTATTTTGGTAAAAACCATAAAGTTATACACCAAAATTGTATTCAAATAACGCACCGCTGTAATAAAAAAAAACTGGCCCAGTGCATGTCGGATCGCGCACAATGAAGGGTTCCGTAATTGGGATGAATTTATCCCAAGAACAAACTTAACATTGTAGTTGAAAAAAATGATGCCCCATACATTCCAACTGCAAATTTAAGTTTGTACGCACAATATTGAGTGATTTACCATGTTATTTTAAGATCACAGACTTCTTATAGATTTTCATGTAATCTATAAGTAAAGAACAATTTTCTGTTTTTTTTTTCAACATTTTAGGCTCAGTAGTTTCGGAGATAAGGCGTAATGGTAATTTTTCATCTATTTGCTTGAATAATTTCAAAAGTATTTATTTTAAAATTATAAAAAAAATATATATCAAATCCTTAAAACAAGCCCTTTTATTTGGTATGCCACACGGTACAGTCAGAAAAACTTTTTTAAAATGTTTTAATTTGCCCCCCAAAAGGCGCCGCCTCCATATTCAAAATTAATTTATTTACGTAACACGTTCGTGTGTGGGTCACAGAAGTTCATATGTGTACCAAATTTCAACTTAATCGGTTCAGTAGATTCGGAGTAAATCAGCTGTGAAAGACGGACAGACAGACGACAGACAGACAGACACACAAGTGATTCTATAAGGGTTCCGTTTTTTCCTTTTGAGGTACGGAACCCTAAAAGTTAGTCTCATTGTCAAGACTTGGCAGGATATAAATCACAAAATGATAACAATTTTTGTTTAGTTCCAGGAATGTAACATTAATTTTAACAGCTTAAAACAATAAACAAGTCACTATCAAACACTTATTTCACTTCTACCCAACACAACTTCCACATTTTGTTCAATTTCAATCCCATTAGTTTGCTTGCTGATGATAGTTTATTTTTTAATCCACAAGAAGCCAAGCCATTACGGTAATATCTTGATCTGAAAGCCGTCAATTTATTGGCGGTCGGCAAATGAAATGCACTTTTGTGGCACCTCTTTGATGAGAAGACGAACCTAGTAGAAAATATTAAAGCTCTGAAGGTATCTTTCGTGGTTCGTTATTTTTAGGGTTCCGTACCCAAAGGGTAAAACGGGAACCCTATTACTAAGGCTCTGCTGTCTGTCTGTCTGTCCGTCTGTCACCAGGCTGTATCTCATGAACTGTGATAGTTAGATAGCTGAAATTTTCACAGATGATGTATTTCTATTGCCGCTATAGCAACAAATACTAAAAACCAGAATAACATAAATATTTAAGGGGGCTCCCATACAACAAACGTGATTTTTTTGCTGTTTTTTATAGATACTGGTACGGAACCCTTCATGCGCGAGTCCGACTCGCACTTGGCTGGTTATTTTTTTTTTGTTATGAACAGTGTATTTAATCTATTGGAAGTTTTGAATGTATGTATGTATTTATTTGGTTAGGGATTAAAATGCAATTCTTTTTCAAACATAATTTTTGTAGCTACAGTTGGATTTTTTTTTGAAAATGTCTACATTATTTTATAGGATGTATATCAATGTTGCTAGATTACTATGAAATTAGTTTAATAACCTTTACTAACTTATTTCACAGTACGTTTCTAATCTAACCAGCCTTTCTTTTTTGGGTGGGAAATTATCAAATAACTTCTCCCGCTCTGGGCGGAGCGGGAGGGCGTGTCAGACTTTTACTGACTAAAACCCACCCGTGTTCCTTCATTTGCCTGTGTGCCAGGGCCAAGATGTCCCTTTCGGACAAACTCGCAACCCTGGCAGGCATTGGCCCTAATGGACCCCGTCAATTCGTGCTGACGTCTCTTTGAGGCGCGCGTGGAACACAACGCGCCGTCGACCTGGGCCTGCCACTGCAGGGAAAAGGTTGCTTTCTCCCTTCATAATTCAATCATAATTACATTATAATAATTGAAATTGTTTATCGTTATTATTATGTACTTGCCATCTCTATTGTATTTTTGTACTTTTGCATGTCTTCTGGCTATATATGGCTGTTGTTAATAATATTTTTTATGTTACCGTGTTTTTGTACCATTCGTTGCGAAATAAATATCTTATCTTATCTTATCCTTTTCCACACAATTCAGTCTTTTGCTAGTACCAGCCAGTCTCTTCGGTAGGTTAATCCCGATCTCGAGGCTTGCCTTTTTCAAGTCTGCGAGCATGTTAAACGAATTAGCATTTTATAAGGTATAAACCAGCCAAGTGCGAGTCGGACTCACGCACGTTTGTTGTATGGGAGCCCTCCTTAAATGTTTGTTTTATTTTAATTTAATTTTTTTTTTTAATGTGAATATATCACTAAATATTCTGTGAATATTTCAAGCGTCTACCTGCAGTTGCCATAATCAATATCGAACAAAAACGAGCAAAAAAGTCACGTTTGTTGTATGGGAGCCCCCTTAAATATTTATTTTATTCTGTTTTTTAGTATTTGTTGTGATAGCGGCAACAGAAATACATCATCTGTGAAAATTTCAACTGTCTAACTATCACGGTTCATGAGATACAGTCTGGTGACAGACGGACAGACAGACAGACAGACGGCGGAGCCTTAGTAATAGGGTTCCCGTTTTACCCTTTGGGTACGGAACCCTAAAAAGTATGTAAACTACTCAAAACTAAATAGGGCCCACCATGTTTTTTTGCCTTAACTTAAAATTGAACGTAATTGTTCAGTTTTTATGAATGTACAAGTGTCAAGTGGGCATTCAGGAATAGTGTAAAAATAAACAATGGAATCATTTGTTTATTTTCTTTAATAAAAACACAAATAACAGTTTTTAGGAAAAATTACACAAAATAAAGGATCTTGTAAAGCACACGTCTTCTGAAAAAAATTATGGTGCTTGTTATTTTTTAATAACGAGTGGGTCCTCCTCTGCTCCGTATGCACTCTCTGAGCCTATCTGGTTCACTTTCAATCAAGTGAGTCACGTTTGTATGCGGTATTTGTTCCCAACAGACTTTCAGGGCGTTAATGAGCTCCTGCTGGCTGTTAACATCACTGTAGTTTTCTTTCAGGCTTCTTTTGAGTTGATCCCATAAATGTTCTATTGGGTTGAGGTCGGGACTCATGGCTGGCCATGGCAAAACGGTGATATTGGCTTCAGAAAGGGCTCTTTGTGTGGTGCGGGCTGTGTGTGCGCGAGCGTTGTCATGCATAAAGACAAAATTATTGCCCACTCTTTGTGAAAACGGGATGACATGTGGCCGGATTACTCGCTCGATGTAACTGGCAGCGGTTACGGTACCTTCATTGAGAATTACCAGCTCTGTTTTGCCGTGTAAGCTAATTCCACCCCATACCATAACACTGGGACCCCCCCATCGGTCTGTTCCATGGACGCATGGTTCAGAAAAACGTTCTCCTTCACTTCTCCACACGCGTATCCGTCTGTCATCACTGTAAAACTTCACTTTAGACTCGTCCGTAAAAAGCACATTCCTCCAGTTATCCATGGTCCATTCCAAATGTTCCCGGGCGTACCTTAATCGTGCTGCACGATGAGCCCTCGTTAGTTTCAGTCGAATAGCGCGTACTCTGGAGCGTTGTCCATCTTCGTGAAGCCGATTCCGAATGGTTTGGTCGCTGACTCTCGTCCCTGTGGATTGCCGTAGTCGAGTTTGTAAGGTCCGAGCGGTAACAGTACGCTCCCGTCGTGCGGTTAACCTTAGATATCGGTCTTCCTGGGTAGTCGTAGCCCTAACTCTTCCTGTGCCAGGTCCCCTAGCTACACTTCCGGTCTCCTGATACCGTTCCCAAACATTTCGGATTGCTCGTCGCGAAACACCGAGGTGGATAGCCACAGACCTCTGAGACTGTCCCTCTTGAAGCAAGGATACTGCTCTTGCAGCGGTTTCCATGTCCATATGACGGCGAGGACCAGGCATAGTGATCACAACTAACACAGGAACCAAACAAAATTGTTAAAAACGTGAGTATTCCACAACACTGTTTAGTGTAGACTGAAAACTTAAGTGACTGAGAATTTGTGCATTCGACGATTTTTTCGAGTACTTCACTTTTTTAGCTACCCTCTTGAAACCAATATGAATGTTGTCGAAATAAACATTGATAAGGGTTCCTAAACATGTCAGCTTGACGGTTCAATGCATAACTTTGTCAACAACTACTTAGATAACTTTATTTTGACCAAAATAGTGACTGATTCGAGGTGGGCCCTATTTTGTTTTGAGTAGAAGGTAATTTGATCTTTATTAACGGTACTTTAGTTTGGTATTTCAGTGTTAGGGAAGTGGGTGAAATGTTAAATTTAAATACTGGCATTAATAAGACCACATTATAAGTTAGCTGTAATAAATCAAGTTGACAAATCCTGGGAAACCCATTGCGTTATTCTGTATGGTATGATCACGTACAAAAAGTTCCAGTCAGTTTCCTTTTTCAAAGTTTGTTGATATTATGTCACAAGTCCCAGGTAAGGACATATGGATAAGTATTTTATAAAAATAAAAAACGTTTCGTTACTTTACACAAGTTAAGTCACCACCACTTTATCACCTGTTAATACACAGACTTAGCTAATTATTAAAATTTTGTACCATGTTTTTACACAACCAGACTTTCATAAAATCGTAAAAGTTGTAAATTCCCAAGCATCTAAATCAAGTTGACAAATCCTGGGAAACCCATTGCGTTATTCTGTATGGTTTGATCGCGTACAAAAAGTTCCAGTCAGTTTCCTTTTTCAAAGTTTGTTGATATTATGTCACAAGTCCCAGGTAGGACATATGGATAAGTATTTTATGAAAATAAAATACTTTTCGTTACTCTACACAAGTTAAGTCACCACCACTTTATCACCTGTTAATACACAGACTTAGCTAATTATTAAAATTTTGTACCATGTTTTTACACAACCAGACTTTCATAAAATCGTAAAAGTTGTAAATTCCCAAGCATCTTATAACTTTGAGGTCGTCTGTCACCTCTTTACTAACTTTCTGGCTATCGCATTCCACACCAAAATCACATTTCTTTAAAATAATATTTTAAAAAATGTATAATAATAAATTGCTTTTAGCCCATCTAGTCAGTACGTTTTAATAACATACAGTACATTGTTCATGTCACAACGCTACTTTAATTCCTATTAAAATAACTGAAAGGAATTTAGCTGCCAAGCTATAATTATATTCGCATTCAAATTATAGCCCCAAACTTAGTTGAAAAAAATTATAAACTTTGATTATGAGGACATTGTATGTACTTTATCACTTGAGTATTTTACTTATAATTTTCCTTTTTTTATAAGCGCATAAAATGGCCAGAAATTAAGCAATAGACTACAAAGCATAATAAAACAAACAGTGATATTATAGCATGGGCATACAGACGAATGCCGTTTGTCTAGTGATCGCAAGCGCTACTGCTGACCATGAGGTCCTTGGGTTCGATTCTCAGCAGCAGCCCGGAATCTGGTTTTGTGCCCGGTTGATGGCAATAGGCTCACATATTACATGGGCCTTAAACATAACTGGCGAAATGTGGGTGTACTAAAGGTACACCTCTGCATAACCCGTCGGAGAATACAGGCTAATGATGTTATTTTATACAAACAACCTCCTCAAAATTATAGGAACACCTCGGACTTCAGAAGACTGATAAATCCCACGCGAAGACTTTATACCTAACAGTACGTAAAATAGGTTAAACAAAAAGAAGAACAATCCACAAAAGATAAAGTGAGTCGTAAAAGAGAAACCACTAGTAAACTTCAACAAGATAAACTAGGTTAGATAAAAAAAAAAAATTAAAACAATTTCTAGTTTTTGTAATGAATCAACAAAACTTTCTACCTTTAAAGCTATTGAGCTCCAAATTAAAACCTTCAATCATTAAGACGAGCTCAATGAAGCTCCCAAAATGTTTTCCAACATTAAACCGGGCCGCTAACATGCGGTTTGCAGAGATTCTAAGATAAGCTAAGACTCATTTATACTTAACAATGTGCTAAACTTAGCTAAGTAGTCGAGATTGTTCGCGTTCGTAGTTGAATTAATTAGTGATAAGTTTTGAGTTAGTTTTAGGTAATATTGCACCTGAAATTGTAGCGTATGTGTTGAAATATTAATGGTGATGGTCGGAGGGGAAATTGAGCTTAAATATTAATCACATCACACTAATATTATAAAGGCGAAAGTTTGTGAGTGTGTGTGTGTATGTTTGTTACTTCTTCACGCTCTAATGGCTGGACCAATTTTGATAAAATTTTGTATGGAGGTAGCTGTATATTTTATCCCGATATTTTCACGGGATCGAGAC
Organism: Tiliacea citrago; assembly: GCA_963921375.1. Lineage (NCBI taxonomy): Eukaryota > Metazoa > Arthropoda > Insecta > Lepidoptera > Noctuidae > Tiliacea > Tiliacea citrago. The sequence continues at coordinate 12,819,375 of OY992804.1, forward strand.
TTACGCGGGTGAAACCGCGGGGCGCAGCTAGTTACATTCATATTAGTCTATTATGTATATTTATGTTAATAATACAGACAAACCGTATGATGTAGTTTAAAACGTTTGATTCTAAAGTGAAGTTCTTATAGCAGTGAATGTAGTCTTAACTGACTAACTGACAAACTCTCGAATGATTTAAAATCTTACTAACTAGAAAGTTTAAGTTTTAACAGAATGGAAGGAACCAGATCGATGAATAGATAATAAACACAGTTAATTTCAGTCCTAATTCCGAAAACAACACGAAAGTGTATGTTTAATATTTGGTGGCAGCCCAAACAACATCTAACCAAGCTTAGCCGTATAAATTCCATTTTAGAGCAACAAACTGACAAGCAATAATTAATATTCAACGAAACGCACACTCGACTATCAGGAGCGGTTCCGTACTAGTAAATTGCACGAGTTGGTCCAATTCACCCCACCGCGGGGCGTTTGCTAAAACTTTGCTCATATTTAATTTGGCAGCGCACTCGCTTGGGACTAGCCTGATTATTGTTACACGTTAAACACTATTAGTTCAAACTTCGGGCAATATAGCATCAATATTGTCACGAAGTTTTCCTGTTGGAATTTGAATATTAATTTTAGTAACTTTATTTTTGAGAGCTTACTTGTTTTGGAGTTAGTTTAAAAATAGTTCAATACTTGTTGGTTGCGTGAAAAGCTGTACAGGTTTCTAGTCCATAATCTTATTAATCCTATTATAGGAGCGATAAATTACACAGTTTTCATTAATACTATTTACACCTAGGTATACAAAGATTGTTTAATATTTTTTACTTTAATTTACTCGATTGAATCACGTAACAAATATTTAAATGACTTACTCATTCAAATATTTGTTACGTGATTCAATCGAGTTCAAAAATCTAAGCGCAGAAATCCAATCAATGAACAACTGCACTAATCAAATGAATTTTACTAGTATTACTTACTGCAAGCTTAGCACGAGAACTGTAGAGAAGCGTTTTGTCGACGGAAGACTTATAGACTAAAATCACGTTTCCGTGTAGACAGTTGACAGTTTTCTAGGGAGAAGGGTAGACAATCATTTAAAAGAAAGAAAAGAAAAAGCATTTATTGGGACTCGCATAGATCACAAATTAAACAAATAAAAAAATGAAATATAAATAAAAAAAATATAAAATAACAAATAATATTTTTTTTTTTTTTTTCTTTTAATATTATTATTTAATTCAATTAATTTCTATTCTACAGTAGAGTAGAAATAGAAAATGTCACGCTAATCCTGCTGGTGGTCGCGGTCATTAAACAAAAAAAAAAAAAAAAAGGATCTTCAAACATCTGCATTGCTCAATTTCCTTGAAAGTGGTTCAAACGTTAATGTTGACACAGTTCTAGATGTAACACCATTACTTCTTACAGATAATTCTATCTTCAAAGTTAACTTACAACACTGCCAAAATCAATAAGCATCGAAGCTGAACTGCATTGAGCGCATCGCAATACGGGTATGAGTATCAGCCCTTCCTATATGATACCTAACGACTACCAGCGTTAGTTAAGCAAATTTTGTGGAATTTGGCACAAAGCCGTGTGTGTATCCAAACTTTTGGTTCAAGTCAGTGGAGGATTGAGTTTGGATTTTTTTCGGGAATATTGTAATGAACAAAACGTTAAGACAGTGTAAAATCAGGAAAGGCTATTTTTGTTGGTTTATTTTTAGAATTTTATTTTAAATATAATGTACACACGCCTTCTTCCCAAGGGGGTAGGCAGAAACAACAGTACGCCACGTACTACGATCCTTTTGCTTCGCTTACGTTCATACATCTTAAACGCGCGCTGCTTGCGAATATTAGTACTACGCACATGACCTATATGTGTCGAAATAGAATCATTCATACTTTTATCTCGAGAAGCAATGCTTGAAATTATTTTGCATACGATCAAATTTTTCTAACTGAACAGACAGCTGTGTTGCTGGGGAGTTTGTTGCGCCACTTCTTCTTCCCAGCTAGGAACTGGTGAAGGGCATTTTGGGAGACTGTCTTTTTTAACCGACTTCCAAAAAGGAGCAGGTTATATGTTCGGCTGTATGTTTGTTTGTTTTTTTTTTTATGTATGTTCACCGATTACTCCGTCAATTGTGGACGGATATTGAAAATTCTTTTTTTTTTTGCAAGGGTATGCTCCCGAGGTGGTCCCATTACCACCAAATCAGAATCTGATGAGGGGATCCCATGGAAATCGAGGGAAATCCTGAAAATTTATAGGCATACCTATAGCGATTTGAGTATTTTTTTATAGTAACTCGTGCATTTGCTCTCGGAAAGCACCATTTGGTGAAGTGGAACTGATGATGAAGACCACAGACCACCGGAACTACTTAATAATAAGTATTTCACCGTTGCGATTCGATAAGGGACTGTAATATGGTTGATAAGCAATTTATGCTTGTCAAAATGCATATGGTGAAGTCACCATCAGTTCTCCTGGTTCTTACCAGGAGAACTTCTCAACAATTAACGCCACTGCATCGGGAAAAGCAATATTTTGTAAAAGTTGATGAGCATTTGACATTAGGCTATTGTAAATTAGATAAATTACAAACTGACCCACTAAAAAGTGAAAAATAAAAAAACTTTTTACAAAAAAAAAACAACCGACTTCAAAAAAAAACACTACAAAGTGAAAAATAACTTTAACTTCGGAAGTCAGTGGCAAAAAACTAAAATACAGATTCAAAGACACCGACTTCCAAAGTTAAAGTTATTTTTCACTTTGTAGTGTTTTTTTTTGAAGTCGGTTGTTTTTTTTTGTAAAAAGTTTTTTTTAATTTTGATGTTTGAAAAGTGCTGATTCTCAGCTTAGTTTGAATAAATGAGTTTTGATTATGTAGTAAGTTGATTACTAATAAAATTACTAATCATCATACAAGTTTTAACCCAGAACTTTTCAAAACTACGACTGTATTTGCTTCTGAAGAATCATATTGCTTCGAAATGTTACTACCGAACAAATTGCATCCAATAAAAACTTTCGAGTTACAAAAATTAAATCTGTTAATGGCCCACTGCAGTCCTACACTCCGCTGCCAAGTTTATTAGAACAAATACATTAAACCAGATTCTAGTTTTATTAAGTAAATTGTTTTTGATTTTATGTATTCTATTTTCTCTTCTACTCTTACACACGGTGTCTACATCTCTTTATCGACTTTCTTATCGCAGGTATGCTGGAAGAGATTTCTTTAGAAATAAGCATCACCTTTGTACGTATTTTTCTGTTCCTTTCTTCTTGTATGTTTATAATGTGTGTACATAAATGGTTAAATAAATAAATAGTATCTTATTATCTATATCAATCTAATCATAAAGAACAGCAGATCCATGACGTATGTACGACATACTTAACAATAAATATGACTGTTCACAACTGCTCAGCAGAATTAACTTTACGGTCACACTCAGACGCACCAGACCTCAAGATGTCATCGTTCATGCGTCTACTTGCATTATACAACGTGCCGCTACAATAGCAACATGACATTTATTTAACAGACGAATAGGTCTAGTGGCCAGTAACCATAAAAAATATAATAAGATAAAATAATTTGTACACTAAAAAAAAAAAAAAATCAAACAAACTAAATAATAAAGCTCGCTATCTCTCCTTCAATTCGCTTATTCTTTGCACGTTATTCGTTTTAATTTCATTGATGCGGTGTTATGATCCGTGACCCCAGTAAATTACCTCTGCGCTACAGTTCTACAGGTTGCTCCAAAATGCTATTTTAGAAAATTGATAATAAATAATAGCGTTTAATGAAATTAAAATATCTTCATATAAAAAAAAGCCGAAACCGAATAGGTGTATTAAATTAATGTTGCCATTAAAGCGGCACGCTGTATAATGATAAATTCCCAGCTTGGACCCTTTCAATACCACATGGAACAGATTTAAAAACGAGATTATCCAAATCCTCCGTCAAACCCCGGAAACTCAGCTAACTCAGTAGCCCCAGTTTAGCCATACTTACATATACATACATACATCATCACACACATTTACAGCATCTACACCGCACAGACACACGCACACACACACACAACTTAAATATTAATAATTATGTCACTCTCTGTATTTCTTATTTTTTGTGGACTTCGTAATTGGCGTAATGTTTCGAATAATAATAATGTTATACTTACTGTCAGCTGTGAAGCTACCTTATATTAAATAAATAAATAACCTACCAACAGAGACCGCTAAATCAAAACCACTGCAACTGAAAAACATGTCATTGTAAAGAAAATGTTCATTAAAGTTAGAGGATATACCGCAGGGCTGAATCTGTCTTAGAGGACCTGCCTCTAACACAGATTCAGCCCTGCGGTATATAAAAGAGAAATTTAAGTTTCTACGGAAACTTAACTAATAATTAATGTGCGAACGAATACTAACAAATTGAATTTGGTACAGTCAGCTCAGTCAAACCTAATCAAATTACATTTGTTTTATAATATTTATAAGTGATCATAATATAATGCTATCCAAATTCACTTCATTCCAATATATATATTTTTTTTCAATTAAAGTTTTTATAATTGCATACAAAGAATTATTACTGACTGCACCATCTTTGAACTTGTTTTGGTATTAGTTTAAAAATCAATGGTATCCGTTCAGAATAGAAAATAAATATGAGTTGAAACAAGTACCAGCCTATTAGTTGTTGGTATTCATCATCATCATCATTTCAGCCAAAAGACGTCCACTGCTGCCACTGCTGGACATAGGCCTCCCTAGGTCACCCAAGGGGGGTGTTTGCCATAATCGCCACGCTTGGCAGGCGGGTTGGCGATCGTAGTATGGTGTTAAAATGCATAGAGAACGCTGCTGCCCAACGCTGCGCTCTAGTAAGTCCCTTAGTCGCCTTTTACGACACCCACGGGAAGGAATGGGTTGTTGGTATTAGAACGGAATAAATCAAAATGTCGACTCCATCTAGCTTATTTTTATTTTTTTATATGACGTGTTAATGTAAATCTGTTATGTTATTTACAGAATAAACAATTGCATTTAATTTCTCTACGAACCTATATAATGAGTAAACTTTTTATCACGGTAACAGCCCACTGCTCGCAGAGCTCGTTTCAATACAAGAGACAGTAGAAGGTATAATACTCGTATAAATAACGCGTTAATTATTTAATTATCAACCAATCAATCAATTGTGTAGCCTTTTCCCAACTATGTTGGGGACGGCTTCCAGTCTAACCGTATGCAGCTGAATACCAGTATTATACATGGAGCGACTGCCTATCTGACCTCTACAACCCAGTTACTGGGTCACACGATAACCCTTGGTACAGGTTGTCAGACTTTTAGGCTTCTGACTACCCGTAACGATTGTCAAAGATCTACGAATGACAGCCGGGACCAACGACTTAACGTGCTAATTATGTAATGGATCGACCTGTGCGGCTGTTATTATTTATCCTATTTAACGGGTACTTTACGATTTAGAACAACTATTCATGAGAAATGCAACGGGGTATTGAAGTTGGTACGGTAAGATCAACTGGTAAGTTTATATCCGAAATCCCGAACAAAGTGGGCAAAAGCTATGCATTGGTAATTTCGAAGTAAGTTTAGGAACAATGGATGATATACGTACTCCTATATGTATCCTACATGTGTTCAGAGTATTAGAACTTCAAACCGTACTTCCTGGAAATTATAATGCATTTAAATTATTCCATGCTACTCGTAACTTTGTTTAGTATTGTCATGAAATTAAATGATAGAATTTGTTATATAATTAGGCGTGGGAGTCCAAGCAAAAAGGGCCCAGTTGTGAGGTATTGAGTGATTCAGTATTTAGAATAATCCCTTCGTTGTCACTAGTACCATTAACAGTTCCATGATGGAACTACTGACTGTTTTTTTTATCACTAGTTCCATTTTAAAAGAATCTGAAAATAATGGAACTAATGTTGAATTTGTTATCACCAGTTCCGTTTTTTAAAAAATATAAAAATAATGGAACTAATGTTGAATTTGCAGATATCACTAGTTCCACATTATTACTTTAGGCACAATGGATAATAAGGATTAAAAAAAATATTTAAAAACTGGCGCATTGTTTTTTTATCAGACATTAATTTGATGTTGAAACTCTGAAAAAGTTTGATTTGAGAAAAACTATAATATGAACTTTAATTTGATATTTGAGCATTCATTAATAATTATCAATTAAAATTGTGATATGCAATTTTTCACCCAACTATAGCCAAAACTGCGTAAGTTTCGCACACTAAATGCTGAGAACTGGAGCATTTTTGCTTGAAAGCCCAATATTATGTAAGACTTAACTTTTATAATTACTTGGGATTTGACTCGGTCACCAATTTTATAAGCATGTTCAGCATAGCTGAAAGAGATGTGTAATGTGCATGACTAGTAGGTATCTAATCTGAAACTGATGCTCTATTTAGCTAAGTACGCAAAAATAAACGTGGTTGTATTATTATTTATTTTTAGTCATTAATTAATTCATCAGTAGATATATACATTTAAGTTGATGCAATCATAAACTCACTGGAGTTTTAACAGACCTCCAGACCGAATTTCGGCCATGGCGACCAATCTCAGTGGAGACCAGCCTTCGGCGCGGGAAACATTATAGTGCACAAGCGTGTACGCAGACACACGTGCACTCTCTCTTCCGATGGGACGGCAATCTGACAAGACCGGAGAGAGATCAGGCGCAGGGCCAACGGTTTAACGTGCTTTCCGAGGCACGGGGTATCACACCACTAACTTCCAAACTCCGAGCTGTTACTAAGAAATTCCTAATGGAAAAACTCACAATTAAGCGACCCAGGAATCGAACCCAAGACCCCACGCTCAGCAGTCGCGCTCGTGACCCCGAGACCAACGGGGCAGTCACCGTGGTGCTTTACAAGTGCACCAAAATCATCGACCACATAATTTAGCGAATTATAACAATTTCAGTTCTTAATTAGAATGTAGCAGCAAAGAAATTACAACGAAGGTTTATGCAAAATATAGTTATATAATAATATTAGTGACAAGCAAACAAGCTAACATCGGTGACCGATCTGACAATCCTTGAAACAAAAAGTGATAGAGGAATAAGTTTTAAATAGATACAGGATGTTCCTAAAAGTATGTTTTTAGTTATAATTAGTTTTCCAATTATTTGTTTGTGTTATGATATTGTTAGGTTAGTATATTTGCGTCATTATGTAAGTATTCCATGCTCAAAATAACAATATATTTTTTGTAAAAAATACAATTGTTATCAGTTTTTGGATTTTTGCATTGATGGTTATTTTCAAGACAAAACTGATCAGCCTACTACAGTTCAACTATACAAACCAAGATGTACACATACATAAACTCACGCCTTCTTCCCATGGGGGTAGGCAGAAACTATAGAACGCCACCTGCTCCGCTCCTTACATACTCCTTTTGCTTCACCTACGTTCATACACGCACGCCGATTGCGAGTACTACGCACCTGACCTTTCTGAAGAACATCACCAATTTGGTCACTATATGTCCTCCTAGGGCGTCCGGTCCCGGCGTTTCCACTCACCTCTGCTTTATAAATACCTTTTGTAACCAAGATCTACTAGAAGACCAAAGCATATTTTTTACATTTACGATCTGTTCTTCAATTTCTCTTTAGGTATCTGTGTGTTGTACTTATAATAATCCATTACGAAATTGTATTATAACAAGGTGGATTTTGTTCTTTACAGTACTCGTAAGTACTGCTACTACTTTATCTGTAACATAGCCACAATCCTGTAATTAGCTTCGCCGGCTTTCTGAGAAGGTTTTTCTTACATAATTGCGTTTGAGAAAAGATTTGGCCAAGGGAAATTATAATCTTAGGGAATGTCAGCGTGTCTTTACTTGCATTTTAGTTACATTACGGAACCTCTCTGGTAATTGTATTTTCCGAGGTATTTTCATTTCAAAATAACAATCACGTTTGTGGTACTTTTTCTGATGAGGACATTAGATTCACACATTCTGTGTTTTTTATATAGTTTTACATTCAAAGGATAAACAGTTTACTTTCATGAACCCTCTTTTTGTTATTTTTAATATCAAAGCAACAAACCTTATATCTTATCAAATTAAAAATAAAGTTGCTTGCGACAGCGTTTTTTTCCTAAACTACTTAACGGATTTTGATGTAGTGTTCGCTTGAATATGATCCGGAACCTTTATAATATATAAAACATTAATATGTCAAAGACAACTCGTGAATACCGTGCAAAACAGGGGCGGGTCAATAGTCTAAGATTATTTTACCTATCAATTTCAGCCCGCAAAATATTCCAACCGTTTGATACCTTTTAGTATAACACTGTGTCAGTCACTTCCCCTAATTTGACGTTGGCAACAAAAACAGTGGAAATACCGATTACTATGGCAACTCAGGCTTCGTTGGCACATTGTGTAAGCAAATTGTAATCCGAACCAAAAGCATCATCGAATCCTAAGTCACCACTTACTTCTTGTTTTTTCCATTTACCGATATCAAAACAAAATTCAAGCTCGGTTTCCCTGAAGTCAATATCTCATTCTTTTATTCTGTTTTCGTGTTTCGCTTTATAGCTTCATTGGTTTGGAAGTATGTTTCTGTTTCCTTCATTTATTATAAAACTAGCTTCTGCCCGCGACTTTATTCGCGTGGAAGTTGTAAGACACCACAATATACTGAAATAAAGACACATTTTTATAAAACTTCCCTGTATACTACGTTAGTAGTTTTGGTCTCAGCAGCCAAAATATAAGGGGAGTCAGGACTGGTGATGACGTATAGCCCGTGTGAGAAACAGCTCGTCCTGAGGTCAACACCTGCAGCCTTCAGTAGTAATTTCCCATTATTTGGGAAGTTTTTAGTTTTTTGTGAATTAATGAACGCCTGCGTTATTGAATATACTATCTAATGGCACAACACTGATACACTGACTGATGCATTCTTACAGATTATTCCTGACGAACAGCTGTCACTAGAATAATATAACAGTAAATTGTTAACACACGGGATTTCTCACGAAATCACGTAACCATAGATATTTATGTATCTTTATTATAACCATAGACGACCGAACAGGCCTAACCTTCATGTTTTTCTGTGTACGTTCTAAGAATATCGTATATATTAAAATAACAAAATGTAAAAAAAGAAGCACATAAAATATCAATTGTTGGAATCGAACTTAGGCTTAGAACTTGGGAACGAAATTAGGTACGTAAGCTAGTTGCTTTGTTGAAAGTTGACTAAAAAAGTCGTTATTATATACATAAGTCATGATTGACTACATGGCTCCATAAAGATGTAGCGGGATCATTTTTTTTTTTATATCTTTAAATATCTACTATATTCGTAGGCAACGAGTTCAGCAGCAAAGTAATGGAATAATTCGACTGTTACATACACTGGTATATTGGGTTCTCTCTCATCTCATTCTCATTTCCTACGAAATAATAATTTATTTATTTATCAGACAACAAGATCCAATTACTTACAATAAAAAACAAAAATACTTACAATTCTAGATTGTAAGTATTTTTGTTTGATTGTAAGTAAACGATTTAACTTATTTGCTATGTTATATAGTACTTAAATTCTAATACCGAAATGTGTGGCAAAAGTTTGTTGCGATTTCTAACTAGGAAACAGGATCGATTGATTTCAAAAAAGTTTCTGTGATAATTGCCCATTTTCTTGCTGACTATAATTTTTTTCAAAATCTGTGATGTTGCTCAAGATATTTCAAACAGTTAAGGATAGTCTCATATTACCGTTTTCTGCTGCTGCTCATATGACTGCATAGCTCCTAAGGTATAGCGTGATGATAATAATTTAAAAGGTTAAATCTGGAACTACTTGCGATATTCTAACTATAGAAAACTATAGAAGATTATGAACATAATGCAAAATGGCTCAACTCCCATAGTAAATATCCTGATAATTTATAGCCTACAGACTGACCATACTTATAGGGAATATCTATGCAAAATTTGAACAAACTCGATCCGGTAGTATTTGCGTGATGCTGGAACGTACATTCCGACAAACAGACAAAAATTCTAAAAACTATACTTTTGGCATAAGAATCATTCCCAGACCTCGTCACAATTACTATTTTCAAAATTATTCAATGTACATTTTTGACTCCGCTACGATTTTACTGTTTTTATGTATAGAATAAATATTAATTGGAATTTTATTTCGTGTTAATCAGAATACCTAATAAAAAAAAGAAATAGATCTATGAGCACAGAACAGAAATAGTCGGCAGCTGCACATCGTGTTTGCGACAAGGAGGCTTCCACTCAGCATGACGCTGTGCTATATGAGGGACTCGCAGCACAGCGCAGAATTTTGGGGGGTACGCGAAAATTTACGACAAAACCAAGTTAAATGGTTAATACTAAACCATCTATTATCTTGAGCTATTTTGTCCGTCGAATAGTCCTCATGTTACAACCTTATTACATTGTTTGTTTTAAGAGTTTATTCTGTTTCGTAACATTTCGACATTATTGTTCTCAGCCGTTAAGGCCTTTACAAAATTATTACTATTGAGCATTATAACGACATTGTTTATCATAGCATAACATGACACATTTAATTATCATTTGTAACATACTTTAACTTCCTCTCATGCTTTTATCTGGATTCTTGAACAGCCATAATTGTTTCTAATAGGATTTAAAACGAATCATAACCATGATTTGTTTTTTTTAACAAAAGGTAAATGGTTTTCTTTGGAACCTCAAAGAAAACCATTTACCTTTTGTTAAAAAGAAAACTCTTGCTAGACTTTCCGACATTTAATCATCTTCCACTCAATCTAAGAAATGTGATCGTTATATTTGCATTAAAATAATAATGTTTGAAATGAATGTAACTATTTTCTTTACAAGAGCAAACGTTGTCGGTGCCTCCTTTATGATTTGTGTAGAGAATTAATTTTCATAAGTGGTTTCTTAGGGCGAATTTCACCAATGATACTGAACGCGATCAGTACATCTAAACCGAGTTCAAGAGCTGTCAGTGTCAATATTCCAAAGAAAATAATGACACTGACAGCTCTTAAACGTGGTTTATGTGTTGATCGCGTTCAGTTTCATTGGTGAAATTGGTACTTAGAAATGTTTACAGACTTACAAGTTAAAAGATCTGGTCTTATTTTTTTCAAACTTAATCAAGCAATACTTCTACTTTATCTTCTGTTATTAATAATTCAATTATAATATTATTATAAATAAATTATCACCTTTCTATCAACATACCTCAATTTGAATTCCATAACCTTTTCCGTTCAAATCTGTGTCTTCTTCCTCACTTTTAAATGTTTCTTTTTGTTATACACCTCCGGGAATTCGTGTTCCACTTCTCACTCTTCCAATCCATACAATACTTAATAATATTGGTTCGTAATAGTTCCGATACACGTAATGCCACTTATTTCTCCAATTTACAGGAAGAAATCGCAAAGCCTCGCCCGTTCGGTCTCTTGTGTGCAATCCTTACATATTCTAACTGGCTTTACAGTACAATTTGTGAACTGAGGCGATGTACTTTGTTTCAAATGTACATTTTAGCGTCATTCAGTTTTGTCGTAAGATTTCTTGTAAACTTGGAAATATTGAGTTGTAATGTTGTGTTGCTTTTCAGTATCATATCGTTAATTTTCACTTGTGTGTCTTTGTTTATTCTTCTATATTTGCGTTTATACGTTTTTTTGATAAGACTTCAATAATGTTAATACTATGTCCATGACGACGATTTTGCCTTTTTGTCTGTTTGGAAGCACTACTATATATTTATTTATTTATTTTGTTAGGGAAAACAAACAATTGTACATTAAAGATTACATTTTGAAGTGGGTAAATGTACAATCCACGACGTTTCCACAGATAACATAGATTAAAGATACAGTGACGACAATATTCAAGTTAAAAACACAAAGAAGAAGACAGGAAGAGAAAAAAGAGGGTGCACTTATCTCAAACTAAAACAAATAGTACTTAATATAATTACTACGAAAACAAATAAAAAGAAAAGACGCTACACATCACGCAATTGCAGACAATCCACTAAATATTTTTTAAATTTTTGACGATCTAAAGCAAATATATCCAAATTCACAAAATGTGTGTTATAGATTGTGGCTAGTCTATGGAGAGGCGCCCGTTCACCCGCATTGGTACGACAATGAGTCGTGGCATAAAGCGGGTAAAGTCGTGCCTCTCGTCGAATAACTGTTCTGGGCACTACGTAAAATATATTATTAACTAGGTCTGAGCAGTCAATCTTGTTGTGCAACAAATCATGAAGCATCATTGCTTGAAGCAACAAACGCCTTGATTCCAAGGTTAGAAGATTAAACTTTTGTAGGAACTCAGTGTATGAAATACGTAACATGCGACATCGGAACTGCAATGCTCGTAAGAATTTGCGCTGAACTTTTTTTTTTTGAATTATATTTTTTATAGTATAGTATGTAAAATTTCTACTTATAAGTAATGTTGAATTTCTTGACTTTTAATTTATTTTATTCTGGCAACAGCGTCCACCTATTAGAACATCCAATCACACTCTTATACTTCTTCTGCTTCTCTTGTTACTTCTTCACGCTCAAACGGCTGGACCTATTTTGATAACTTTTTGTATTGTAAGTCGACAGCCTGGATTAACATATACGCTACTTTTTATCCCGATATTCCCACGGGATCGAGACATACGCTGGCGAAACCACGTGGCGCAGCTAGTACAATATAAAACGTTCAATTAATATCATGTTTATCATCTGCCTAGCCTTTTCTCAACTATTTTGTCGTTGGCTTCCAGTCTTACTGGATGCAGCTGAATACCAGTATTTTACATGGAGCGACCGCCTATCTGACTTCCACAACCAGTTATTGGATAATACGACACCCCTTTGGTAATATTGTTTGTCAGACCTTCGGGCTTCTGACCGTAACGACTGTCAAAGATACCGAATAATTAAACAATTTGAAAATACTGGTTTTAATTAGTTTCAGTAACAATAGTGGCAACAGCTCACCTCAATATGAATGACATCCATGATGTTATGAGCCATTTATTTTCGCTCGCTTTACGATCTCAATGACACTCGTTGGACCCATTTGCGGTAAAGTGTGGTAATTGTCATAATTACCTGTACATTTGGGCGTTCGTTTATCATAATTACAGAGACACTGTCACAGGAATTACAGTACATGACTACTACTGATTTACTGATATTTATAGAGCCATGCACCAAAAAATTAAGTACAAAAACCTCTGGGGAGCATAAAATAAAGAGAACTAAAAATATGGAGTGAAACAGGCGTGCAACAATGGGTGAATAATAATGATGATGCAATTTTATTAACTTATAGAAAACAAGATGTTACTTGCATAGCATAGCCAGCCTATAATGTTCCCAATGATGGGACACAGGCCTCCTCTCTTAGAGAGGGAGTGGGCTGCAATCAAACACGCGGGCCCAGTGCGGGTTGGTAGATGTCACATGTCTTCGGATTTTCGTTCTAGGATATGCCGGTTTCCTCACGAAGTTTTCCTTCACCGTTTTGAGAGCAGTGGTGATGAAATTATTTACACAAAGTAAAGCGCCTGGCTGGGTTCGAACCTACGACCGACAACTCGTAAGTCGATGCCGTTATCACTGGGCCACCACCGCTCGTAGAAGTTATTATTATAAAAAAAAACTGGCTATTTACAGCTAGCAACACACAGATTTTCAGTCCATCTTATTCGGTATACGCCCAATAAACTTTCATGAACATGCTCTGCAGTGTTTCTGGTTTGCGCAGTTTTAGTAGCTTTAGCATTAGAACTTAGTTGATACGTATTTAGATCCACATAATCTACATTATCTTTCATCACATCAATACGTCTGTTCGTCCTCTACATAAGCTAAATGTTTTATGAATCAAAATGTTCTCTTCTTTCACAATCAAGATTAGTTCAAGCTTACTATAATAATTTTAACGATATCGATGTCTTTGCTCTATCTAAACATAAATTTAAAAAACAAATTATTATGCGCCTTGCTCAATTTTTTAAATTATTATGTAGTATTTAAGTATTTGGTTTTAAGATTACGAAATAGTTGTATTGTTGTTATATATTGTGTTATTTTTTATTTATTTTTTACCAAAACTGTATCTTTTATGCTAGTAACATGTGGAAACGTAGTGGATTGTACATTTACTTATAGCATACTGTGTATTTATCTAGATTTAATACTTATACAATGTACGATTGTTTGTCTTCCCAAATAAAATAAAATCAAAACAAATAATGCCTGATCCCGCGGCAAAACTGAACAAACACATAGTAAATTCGCCTTAAACATTGCCATTCAACGTGTCTTAAACACACGGGGAATACTGAAGCACTTTACGACTGTATCGCCACATCAAGCCACCTTAAAGCAACTTGCTTTTAACCTACATCGGTTGAAAGCGCACCGCGTTACGCTTGCTTTAAGGGCGTAATCGAGGCCGTTTGTTACACCGTACTCGTTATTAGTACTGGTTTAAGTGTATAGGGTATTTATTTTTAAGGTTATGTTTGGTTTGAGTGGTGCTCTTGTGACAGAAAAGATTGTTAAAATGTTCCTTGGCTTTTATTAAAATATCGGTGTGGTCTTTTGTAGATACCTTGAAAACTGTATGTTTTTCCTTTACTTGTAGCGGAATCAACATAGCCACATGCGCACTACGCGTCACACTGACGTCACGCAAATCGTGGATGAGGGAACTTAACACCCTGTTCCTCATACCACCAAACCGGTGACTTCGAGTATGAACGTCAGCGCAGCCTTCATGCATCTACTTTAGCGTGGTGACGTCATCATCATCATCACTTCCTCAAGCTCTCGAGCGGCGAGTCACACAGCCATCCAGCACCCACGGCTTCAACGGGTATCCTGTCCACCAGCATGCAGCGGACGCGCCCACCAGACACAACACCCGTCTGGTCGGAGGATCCTCCCTTATCTATGGTGGATGAGGGAACTTTATACCCTGTTCCTCATACGACCAAATACTTCTTCAACTGAAGTTGCTAGAGGTATCGTATTTTATTCTCTTCATTAAAATACATGAGGCCTGTTTCATTCTATGTTTACTTTTCTTCTGTTGTCATTCTCTTAGCTCTTGTATATATATAAACTGCTAAATTCTGATCAATAACATGAGCGAGTAAACGAAGGAAATTGGTAAACCAATTTCAATCAACCAACCCATATCAAAATCTTGTGCAAGAAAATCAGTAAATCTGCCTATGCCCTGCACACATTGTCGTCAATATTAAGTGTGGAGGCATTACTTACAGCCTACTATGGTTTAACAGAATCTCATCTACGCTATGGTGTAATTTTTTGAGGCATCTCAACAGACACACGGTAAAAGACACGGTGTTCAAGGCTCAAAAGAGATGCGTTCGTTCAATATTTAAAATGAAACCTACTGATAGTTGCGTGCCTTACTTTAAAAAATATAAAATACTTACTTTGCCATGTCTGTACATTTTTTTTGAGTAGCTGTTTTTGTCAAAATAAAACCACATCGATTTAAAAGATTAGATGAAGTAGTCTCACGTAATAGGCGCGACAACAGCAGGATATGCTCTCATACTGCGAGAACAACCCTCATGCGCAAAAGTATCTTCTATATGGCTCCTATCATATTTAATAAATTACCGAAAAGTTGGAGAGAACTGCCCTTGTCACTTTTCAAAAATAAGCTGGGATTGTTTTTAGTTAGTAAAGTGTATTACAATGTTATAGATTTTTTAAATGAAAAGGATTTTTCTCTTCAGATTTCTAATATACATAGCTAAGAATAACAATTTAATAATGTGAATCTTAAATCATTCAACATCATCATCATTCATTGCTTTTGCATGATTCTATTTGACTGCATAATAATGAATATTTTGGACATAATTTAATCTATTTTGACTATAATATACTTATACTATAATATCCTGACATCAATTATTATTATTTATATGTTTTGTATTTTGTAATAAAATTTAGAATGACTATAATTACGTAAAATGAATTGTTTTTTTTTTTTTTATACTTACATTATTTGTACGCCGTTATTGGCAGAACATGGGCGTACACAAAATCTATTAACTCAATACGTTGCATGTCTGATTAAGTCAGTTTATGTAAACGCATGTTTGACAAATAAATTATCTTTATCAATATCATTAACCTTATACAAAAAAAAAGTAAATTAAAAAAACCCGACTGTGTAAAATGTGAACTTTAAAAAAGATTTATATAAATTAAAACTATAAAGAATCTCATGCAGTAGGAGGCAATAGGTCTTTATTGTTAAATTTAAGAAGATTCTTCAGATAGGTAAGTAAGGGATATTTTTTTTAAAACATTATTTTTGGCGCCCAACATCCGCCATTTTAATTTTTTTAACCCTCCTTTTTTGGCTTCGCCGCAGTCGGGTAAAAGTTGACATTTAAAATAATTAAACCATCTCTCTCATACATAATATAACATAATCAGCCTATAATATTCCCGTGGCTGAGACACAGACCTTCAGTGTCGGTGAGAGGGAGTGGGCCGTAAACCACCACGCGGGCCCAGTGCGGGTGTAGATGTCACACGTCTTCGCATTTTTGGTTCTAGGACATGACGATTTCCTCACGATGTTTTCCTTCACCGTTTTGAGAGCAGTGGTGGTGATATAATTTACACAAAGTAAAGTGCCTGTCTGGATTCGAACCTACGTCCTACAACTCGTAAGTCGCAGCCATTACCATTGGGCCACCACTACTCTCCGTGCTTCCGTTTCCGTTTCTCTCAGTTTAAACCAATTCTGAAATGAAAAATCATTATTCAATTTAAATAATGATTAAGTCCATAATTTTCCTCTAACATCTGCTACACAAACCCGCCTCTATGAGTTCAATAAACAACATAAAATGACCACTTTGAATGGGCTGTATATAGCCATTATGAGCACAGAGGATGAATATTAGGTACTAATGTAAGTGCAGTGATTAAAATTAACGGTGGTAGGAAATAGTTAGGCAGATTCCGTGATACCGCATAATGTAGACGAGATGGGATGAGGTTAGATAGTGATGCTGGGAAATAACGGTTATGGTACAGAAATGATAATAATACTGAGCTCGATGATTGTGGAATGGAGAAAATTATGAATGCTAATGCGAATGCAGCAAGACGTGTTCGATTTAATACCGTAAATGAGTATTGCTTTCGTTGCTTCTGGAAGGTAAAACAGAGAGATATAAATTTTAGTTTGAGAGCTACACAGAGTATACATTATATAATGAATATTCTGGCTATAATCTAAAAGTAATAATAATAAGTACCTGGTAATAATAATTCATTTAGTTAGGTTCTAAGAACTTCTTCCAAGAAGAATTACTTTGCCAGACTAATGAAGCCATGTTTTTGAGACGAACAAGCCGATTACTGAGCCCTTTTCAATAAGAATAGCAATATAGAAAAAAATATGAAAAATTATTAAAATACCTCCGTACAATTTCAAAACTTTCCGTCTTTCTCATGGAATCAGATAATAATTTATGGTCAAACTACGAGGATCTGCTAAATATCTCTGGATTACGATCTATCCAAGGACACCTTATTTGTAGAAATTAGTTCAGTAGTTTGAAGTACGTTGGACTGAGATTCATAACCCTTCCTCTCCTACCACAGTCTGGTAAAAAAAAAAATTATAAATTAAAACTTCAATCAGCCTATAACGTTTCTACTGCTGAAACACATGCCCCCGTTTCGTAAGAGGGAGTGGGGCGGGCCACCACCACCCACCCAACCATAAGAAATTAAAACATTACACAAAAAATATTGGGCGGAGCACCGCCGTGTCCTCATGGCGGCGATCGGCAGCGGCGATCTCTCGCGTCCGGCCCTGGTTCAGGCCATGGCTCGGAGCGAGAGTGCGTGGGAGGCCGTCACCTCCTTCTGCGATGTAGTATTGCTCGCGAAGGAGGAGGCGACATGCGTGAGGGAGAAGCAAGGTTTGCGCCCTGGCACCCCTAGTCGCTGCAGGAGACGCCCCGGGCGTCGGCAGTCGCAAGCCGATTTCCGGCCACCGTAGGCGCGGGCTTGCGGACGGTGAGCGACGGGTAGCTCGTCGTCCGACAAGAACCAGGCCCGGGTCGACAGCACGTTTTGTTCCACGCGCGCCTCATAGAGATGTCAGCACCAACTGACGGGGTCCGTTAGGGTCAATGCCTGCCAGGGTCGCGAGTTTGTCCGAAAGGGATATTGTGGCCCTGGCACATAGGCAACGGAAGTAACACGGGTAGGTTTTAGTCAGTAAAAGTCTGACACGCCCTTCCGCTCCGCCCAGAGCGGGAGAAGTTACCTATTTGATAATTTCCCACCCAAAAAAAAAAAAACAGAAAATATTAGGCACACGACGTTCGACGGTGTGACAAGCCCCAAGTTAAATCATGTAGCGGCTTGTAGGTACAAAACGTCACACAGGGTTATTTTGCATATTCACTAAACAGTTCCTTTGAACATGCACATATTTGACTAAACTCATTTGAACGTCGCCTTTCATCGATCAAATGAGTTACATACGCGATTTTGGTGGTATTAGACTAACTTTTGTGGAGGGTTTTTGCGATATTTAAATTGAAGAAATGCGATAAGCTGTTGTCATTGTCGTCCTGAGGAGGAGGAGGAGCTTTATCCAAAGGCCAGGACAAAGCCACATTATATCAGTGATAACGATGGTGTTGTTATCAGTAATAAAAATTATATGTGAAAACACACTACCATGTGAAGAATTACTTTAATTTCGGAAGTCGGTGTCTTTGGATCTGTATTTTAGTTTTTTGCCACCTACTTCCGATTAAAGTAAAATTTCAGTAATTTTTTACTTCGTACTGTTTTTTTTTGGAAGTCGGTTGTTTTTTTTTTTTGTATAAACGTTTTTATTGTTTACCTCAAACCAATATGTATACCACTACTTGCTATGTAAACAACAGTAACAGGAAGTATTATAACATTATCAAGATACACAAAGTGGATTAACTACATATTATCGAAGCTAACACAAAAACTACCCAAGCAAATTTAATAAAATTTATATGGGACCACCGCGCAAGCTTTCTCTACCAAATGAAAAATAATTTTCAAAATAGATTTACAATTGACGAAAAATCGATGAAAATACAAAAAAAAAAATCATACAGACGAACATATTTTTCCCTTTTTGAAGTCGGTGAAAAAGGGAAAAAATAATTGGATTGACATACGCTACCGAAAACTTAATGTTAATCCTATTGAAAGTCGTTGTGGAAATACAAAAAGCTTTTAATGCGATAGTCAATTGTCTAGCCCCTCTGGATTGTTTGATTTGTCTACTAACAAAGTGGACGACTTGGTGAAGGTCATGGGAAACCAAGGGATAAGAGGATTGTAAGATCGGTTGTTATAGGTGGTATGGAGGCCACATTATGCGACACATTCACTTCAACTGGAAAGGATTCAGAAACGGCTCATGTGGCACTTTGTATATAGTTCTAACAGAGTAAAGAAAGAGGCATCTTACACGAATAAATTTACGAAATTTGGCATGACTTCTTTTTCTAGTCGAAGAGAATTGTCGGATTCTATTCTAGCATATACAACAATTTTAATAAAATGATAGACAGTCCTAAGTTCTTGAGTATGATTAATACCCTGCTAGATAACCCCGCATTCGTATCACCCCTTTCTATCCCCCGCGCCGAAGAACCGTGTACGGAGCAAATTCCCCACTGCCAAGAATGTGTAGGCTCATGAACGTTTGCAGTGATCTGTAGAGTGAGATGTACATAATGAACTCACTTAGTCGGTTCCGATCTAAACACCTTGATCATTTGTCTTGCGGGTTATAATAATTTTAGTGCGTTATTTTTTTATTTAATTTTTTCAATTTTTTGTTAATTATTAAGATAGTCTTGAGCCTCGGGGGTCTCGTATCGGTCGGGTTAGTCTCTCTTTGTTTTGTTTTATACAAATAATACTTAGCTGCTCTATTGTATGATTGTTCCCCTAATGGGTGATAATAAGAAAATGCTATATTTACCTATACCTGTTTGTTACATTTAGTTCATTGAAATGAAAATTTGCAAGAATTGTAGTACATTACAGATGGTCGGGTTTTTTAAGTTTCTAAAACAATTCGCTAAAACTAGCATGCAAAATAATTAATTACATAATAATTGATACAAATATAATTAAATCAATGATAATAAAATTGGAACATAAATCCTAGATATTAACAATAGAAATGTCACACATTTGTCAAATTATAATAGTTAAATGTCAGTGTAAATCTTTAAAGTTTAGGTACTCATTCACAAAATAGAATGATTTTTCTATAAGCCATTTGAATAGCACTGTTTTAAACCGATTGATTGGTAGTTCCCTATATGTTTTTGGTAATTTATTATAAATCCATATAACCATTCGAAAGCAACTTCTGTGATATAAGTGGCTTTTCATTGGAGGAATATTAATATTTTCTGTTGCTTCCTGTAATTTCTATAGTGTACAGAAACATTGGTGAAACTAAATAAATAAATATAGTAAATAAGTGATGCTAGGAGGAATGTCAAGAGGATGCACCTACTGTTATTATAAATATGTGGTTAATTCAATCGGTTTATAAATATCAACTTTGATAATCTTGATTTATTTTATGTTAAGAAATCTTGACCTCAATTCTGCGTTGTTGATTTGTATCTATGTATAATTATGAGGCATTCCACTAAGAGCACTGATTTTAACAGCACTTGACTGAACCGCACCTGAGCACTTCCACTAACGGCACTGAAACAAAATTTTGATGAGTGCGGTTCGGTGGAACAGTTTATTATTATTATTTTCAGTCATCGAACGGCACCTGTTTTGTTTTAATATCTCTTGAGCAATAAAATACATATATATCCCATTAATAGAAACAATTTGTAGGCACTGTTCGTAGTATTAAAATAATATTTCTAATCCTAATCGAATTTGTGAAAAGGTTTTTATTCGGTGCCGTAAGAGAAGAAGCGAATAGCACCTAAACCGAAAGGCCTACTTCCGGTCAAGTGACGTTGAAATTAGTGTTGCAGCATTGTGAGAAACACATGTTGAACTATATGCACAGTTAATTCAAAATTCTATTACCTACTGCAGTTAACAAAAGCCGGACTTTCCAGCTTTCAATAAACATGATCATATTTCTCGGAAGCTTTCGATCAACTCAGAAAGTCCGTATTCCAAAAATAACATGACATCCAGTGCATTCGATCGTGGCTTTTAAACTGTTTCATGCGTTACATTTTATTGCGTACGTGTTGGTTTTTCTGAACATTTTCCTTTCCCGCCTGGGACTCGTGATAAATTGTGTATACGAGTAAACGTCTGATAAGCAAGCAGGAAACGGATCACATCTTGTAAGCATTTTGTCTCATAAAGCAAATCACTGGGTTAAAACATACGTTCAATTTGGTTTTAAGTGTTTGTGATTTTCTCGATGAGAGAGTTTGAAGGCTCGTGAAATCCGATATAGAAATGAAAATTTGTAAGACTATACACAAAATAATATAAAGCCAATAACTCAATAAATAAAATACATATAAATGGTAGGTGACGGAAATTATTCAACGGGTATGTACTACCGGGATAAAAAGTATCCTATGTCCTAACAACACAGGTGTCATGGTCTTGTGCCAAATTTCATCCTAATCCGTTCTGGCGTTAAGGCGTGAAAAGGTAGGTAAACAGAGAGACAGAGAGACTTGCTTTCGCATTTATAATATTACTAGCAGTACCCTTTCTTTTTTTTTTGGTTGGGAAATTATGAAATAACTTCTCCCGCTCTGAGCTGAGCGACATACCTGACGCACTACGGTGGAAGCCTCAACAGCGCCCTGAAGACATTGTTGTACTGAATGCGCCGGGCATTTTCTGGTTTTAGGGTATGGTTAACCTAAAGGCTGCTGCTGTAAAATGTTCGGGAGTAGGCCTTAAAAAGAGTAAGTTTCACGGGAACTGAACAACCATGATACCTTCACAATATCATATTTCCCTTCACAGCCATTGCCCTTTTGACTTTTTTTTTTGGGTGGGAAATTATCAAATACCTTCTCCCGCTCTGCGCGGAGCGGGAGGGCGTGTCAGACTTTTACTGACTAAAACCCACCCGTGTTCCTTCCATTGCCTGTATACCAGGGCCACGATAACCCTTTCGGACAAACTCGCAACCCTGGCAGACTAGCTGCACCACGCGGTTTCACTCCCATAATTCTCGATCCCGTTGGAATATCGAGATGAAAAGTTAGTATCTTATGTCCTGATCCATGTCAGGGTCTATCCAAATCGTTTCAGCCATTTTAGCGTGAAATCGTAACAAATAAACAAACAAACTTACTTTCGCATTTTTAATTTATCAGTTAGGATTAGAATAAGTATGGAGTATGGATTAACAGCTTCTTTTTTATCAGTGTTAATCAGATAAGAAATTTCGACTCCATCTTAGCTTATTTTTTTATATTACTTGTAAAAGTTATTCCAAAATCCTATTTAAAGAATAAACAATTTAATTCCATTTCATTTCATTTCATTAGATGTGTATTATTGGAAGAAAGAAATACGATATTAAAGGTGAATCCCCATGATACAGATAAAACACACAGAATCACAGTGATCAACAATCCGACAAAAGAATAACAAATGACACGAGATAAACACCGCACACTTCATTATTCATTTAGTTCCTGGTCAACGAAACCAAACAAAGCAATCGACGTACACAACGCAAACGAACCGTTAAAGAAAAACACAGCAGTAGTTGGCATTAACGTGTCGGCATTTGCTAAGCTGGTTTCGAATACACTGGCAATTTTATTTGCTACCCAATACCCCGCAATACACCTCTGGCAGCTAGCTTTAAGTCCTAGCATTTACTTGGATTTATTACCCCTCCGATATTTCGGCAACTTCCCTAACGTTTACTTATTTTGTTTCGACTTTGTTTCTTCCATTCTTACAGACTAAATTAAATAAAGTTCTTAGAGCGAATAAAATTGGCCGCACGAGTTGTTTCATTAATGTAAGTTTACATCCTTTTATACTTAATTAGTGTTTGAAAATTTAATATTAGAAGTTTTATAGTTCACAAGTTTCAAGGATTCGTTCTCTGGTTCTTGTTGTGTAGTTTAAGTTAATTGGTTTAACCAAGTTAATCTTGTTTATATTTTTTAAAGAAAAAGGTCTTGCCTTTATGTTTAGACAGGGTTTTGTTAAACCGGACTGGCTCTCCGCTTTAACAAAACATTTTCTAAGCCAATTTTCTAGTTCATTGGATCACTGATCAAAACTTAGGTTCGTGTTAAGTAACAAGATTTTTATGCAAACTTATCTACGCAAAAACCTGTCTATATCATTAGGTAACTTAAAGTAGCAAAGTTTATTTAAAGAAGATGTAAAATATTAGGATTAATTATTAAAATAGTCAAGACCCGTCTATATTTCGCTAAATACTCTCACAAATCGATATATTTGTACTCTTCTCCGGCAAGTGATATCTTTGTCATAATCCCCATAATCATCTGGCTATTATGAACCAGAACCATGTATGGAATCCCATTTTAACTGTCACTTACAAAAATAATTTCCTTTGCTAACATAATCCCTGGGTCTACGTTTTATCCAAGTCAATATATACTTAAAGACACAAACAGTCTAATCTCGAAATTCCAAAAAAAATATAACAATTCCCGTTTCGAATAATCACAAGTGTACACAAGTACTAAATACAGACGTAGCAGCTATTCACGGCTTATTTCGACCCCTTTTTGTCCTCGTTTTTTAAAGTCTTAAAGAATAGGAGTGAAAAGTTGGGAGTTCTGCTCGGAATACTGCAGCTCAACCGCTCTTTTCTCACGTTCTTTTTCAATGTGAATTAAAATCTTATGAATGTATGTTTTTGGCTGTTATGTGGGTGCTTGGAAGCTTCGTTAGGCTCTGGGTTAATACAGCGTTACAAGTTGTGTTTCTTGGTTTAGGTATGTTTTGCAAAAAAAACCATTTAGCAGATTAGCAACATGAATCTATTGGAATTTACCTTTACTTATCCGTGAACTGAAATAAATAATTTAATTCTTTACTTTAAATAGTTGCACGGGTCGATCAATAAGGTTAAGCTACGCTTGCCGGTGTTGGTCCGTGGATGGGTGACCATCTTTGCATACCAAGACCCCTCCATGCCTCGGAAAATACGTTAAGTCGTTGGTCCCGGCTATCATTTGTGGATCTTTGACAGTCGTTACGGGTCTTCAGAAGCCCGAAAGTCTGACAACCAGTCTTACCAAGGGGTATCGTATTACCCAGTAACTGGATTGTGGAGGTCTGATGGCAGTCGCTTCTTCTAAAATACTGGTATTCAGCTGCATCTGGTAAGACTGGAAGCCGACCCCAACATATTTGGGAAAAGGCTAGGCAAATGATGACTTTAAATAGTTAATCTCGTACTTTTTACCCGACTGCGTGACGCAAAGGAGGGTAATGTGTTTATTTGTGGAAGATGATAATATGGCCATCAGTGGGTTAATACTGAGATGACGGCTGATTGAGATGTATGGCAGAAGAAAGCATTCCACTGACCTGGAATGAGGGCAGGAGGATAATAAATAGCACACACCAACTTTAGTTAAGAAACTGTCACCATCAAGGCCATTTGCAACGGTTGCATTTTAGCAAAGGAACCTTATACCATTTCTATCTCAGGCTATCATTATTCATAAAAGACCGACGTCTTGATTAATGTTTTAAACAAAGTTGAAATTTTATTTCAGTTGCAGGAATGGGAAGCTGACTGTAACAACCATTTTTCAATCCGTGGGAGACAATTTTATGAAAACTGTTGAAATGTGTTTCGACAATTTCGTATAGCACTGGCTGTTTGCTAATTACTGTTTGCTGATGTTTAATTGCGTCCTTAATCACGCGTTTTAATTTGTGCTCTTACTAATTTGCGAAGAATGAATAATTATTGTGTTCGGTTCTTTTCATGTTTTAAAAGTAAAATATACATTTGATATATTTACCGTCTGGTTTGACCATTCTTTTGATTTTGATTCATCTTTCTTTTTTGGTGGGTAATTGTCAAATATCTTCTCCCGCTCCGGGCAGAGCGGGAGAGCGTGTCAAACTTTTACTGACCAAACCCGGGACCCGCCCCGGGCCTGGTCTTTATCGGACGGCCCCATCGCTCACCGTCCGGCAAGATCGCGCCTACGGTGGCCTGGAATTGGCCTGCGACTCCCGACGCCCGGGGCGTCTCCTGCGGCATTTAGGGGCGTGAGGGCGTGAATTTTGCCTGTCCCTCACGCGTTCCACCTCCTCCTTCGCAAGCATTACTGCTTCGAAGAAAGAGGTGACGGCCTCCCATGTACTCTCGCTCCGAACCATGGCCTGAACCAGGGCCGGACGCGAGAGATCCCCGCCGCCGATCGCCTCCGCGAGGACACGGCGGTGCTCTGCCCAAGCCGGGCAGACCTCCATCGTATGCTCCACCGTGCCCTTCGGGCTATCCACATAGTGTAAACACCCGGGCGTTTCCTCCCGCTTTATCCTGAACAGGAACCTCCCGAAACAACCGTGTCCGGTGAGAACCTGCGTCAGGCGGAAAGTAAAGACGCCGTGGCGCCTCTCTAGCCACTCCTCAAAGAGGGGACTTATCGCCACAACTGTGGCGTGCCCAGTTGGTTTCACCCCTTTGTATAAGAGTTTCGATCTGACAAATTGATAATTTCTTACAAACTCTATTCCATTTTTGATCTTGTCTGGCAGATAGTGCCTCTCCGGATGTTATAAAACAGGCCCTTGGTATTATTATGTGAAACTTTTACCTAAATTCCATCTAGAATTAACATAATTTATTTAAAGTAGCTTCAAAAATAGAATTTTATGTAGGATGCTAATGGGACATGTGGAGAAAATTTCTAGAAAGATATTACCATCTAATTTAAAAAAATATCGAAGTTATTACAGTCTTCTTTTGTTGTTTCATAGAACCAATCTTAATTTCATTAAAGTTTTTAATAATTACTTCTAGATCAATCTATGGTACTTATAAATACACCATCATCTACCAAATGTCGCAAGACGTGGTAGATTAACGACGTCATTAATCTTTGTATGATCATTAATCTGTCTATCACCTGTCTATATAATCTAGCTAGTCTATATCTTCCTCCTTGAGGTCTCCCTCGAGGCAATGGATAGCATCATTTGTCATACTAAGCATGAGCTAGTGCAATATGGCAGTACTTAGTCCCGCATCTTGGGATCAACGTAACATGTAGTTTCGGGTATTACAAGTAGTATAGAGCTCTTAACCTAAATCTAACTATATTTTAAATTAACTTTACGCCTGTACTCCAGATGGAGCAGGCAGAGGTAAATATGACACAAATATTTTGCCTTTATAAAAGAATCTATAAGATACATGCAGCTATCCTATAAAAGACAATAAAACAATTTAGGTAATTTACACACTGATTATTAAGTAGACAGGCCAAAATAGTACATTTACAAATAAGGTAGGTTGTTTACACATTGATTATTCTAAAACCGAAGTAGATAGATCAAAACACGAGATCCATAAAATATTAAAACCAAAACGAGGTTAAGAACAATCCCTTAATAACAAAACGACACAAACTTTACACTTCACAATACCCCGCTAAGCTACATAACGAGTGGATATGAAGATCTCATCGAGATAAGCCAAAAATACTAAAACACAAAAGCCCCAGTCTTCAACGGTTATACAACGACAATAGGGTCCTTAACAGTCCTTACAGTCGCAATTAATAGAACAAAGGAGGGTAGGCAAAACCTCTAATGTTGGGCTCACTGTCTGCTACAATAATATGTTTAGTAATTCAGCTGAAAATATCCGTGAACATGGTCCAAAGAGCTTCGAGAACTGTCAGTTGACGTTTGCAATGGGTATGCAACTGATTATTTATAGTTGAGTGGGGCAGATGCGTGTGGTTTCTGGTGGATCTTAAGATGGAGAACTCTTTAAAAGACTCTTAGATTAGCGAACAGAGTCCTATTAGTAATTAGGAATCCAGTGGGAGTCATTCGTAAAATCAAAATGTTGCTGGCAAATATTTGGGCATCCTTAATAATGTCGGTCTTATTAATAAACAAGATGTCATATTGTGTCTAGACAAAGTAAAATATAACTTTAATGTACTCCTGTTTACGTTTAATGCAACTGGATCATTAATTAAAGTCAAAAGCGATTTACGTCTTCATAAAATCATGAAACAACCTCTCAAAAAAATTAAAAAAAAGCCATTAAAACTGTCGTTTCTTAGCGTACAACAAACAGAATTATATTATTCACAGTCGAATCGTAAATTTTATAACTTCCATTCGTTTTAGCGAGAAATAAAATTTGAACTTCTTTACAACATTCATCAAGCCGTCACGGGCAAAGCTTTTGAATAATAAAAATCTTTGCCTCGAGCCACGCAACGAAGTTTCCATAGCCGGGACATACTTCCCCTTCACGGTTTTTTATAACTTTATTATAAGAGACGAGAAGTAATTTCTTACATTTATTATTATTGCCGAAATCCCATTTATCATGTCAGGTATTCGTGATAAATATCAATAACGATGCTTGTAGAATTTGTTCCTGCGGTTTTTTGTTCAGCAAAGTGAAATATGTTGTCATATTTTATCGCCGTTTCGGTGTTGTGTTCGATATTAATGTAAAAACGATTTTGAAAGATTTTTGAAGCAGAATTTTCGTAGTTTCAAGGGATGAAAAATATGATTTCATCATTGCCATAAATATCAAGCCTACTCCTGAGAATTTGTACTTATCCATTACATTAACATAACTTGTCTTTGTAAATTGCAAATATTGAGACATTTTACTTAAAGAGTGAACATTAAATATAGGTTGCCGTAGACAAGTTTAGTTTGTTGCCAAATAATAATTCAAATTCAACGAACTTCTTGAAATTCAGATAAAAAGTTTAAGGTAGGCGCCTTAGCTCAATGGCACAGTCTGATGTAAGAAAACTCGTGCGTTCAAATTCATTGGAAATACCTTTAAAGCGATAAATGTACGACCAACATAGATAAGTACCTTTATTATTAAAAAAAAAAAATAGTTTCTAAACGGGCCGACTTATCATACGTTAAGAACTGCTGCAGTATTGGTGGTAAAAATTTGACACTGACAGCGCCTTTATGGCGTAGCAGTAAGGGTGATTTTTGCAGTACAAGTGTTTCGTGGTTGACTGCAAATAAAACCTATATATAACTTGAATCGAAAGGCAAAACCCAAACTTCAACGTACAAAAAAACCTCACACCTATCAAACTCATTACAACTCTTACACGCTACACCAGAACACGAGAACACAACTTCGTAAGACATTATCGAAAACTTAAGTGATTAACTGTTTTCCAGAGTTGCCGCTACCAAGATGGAGGTACAATAGGCGAAAAGTTTGGCTATCCGCATATTTTAGAATGCTAATGTGATTTTGCACTTAGCCCACGTGACTTAACAAAGGGAGGGCTTTAAATATAGGAAGAAAGTTGTGAGTTAGAAGGTTGTTTTGTTATCTTTATATTATTTGGGAAAGGGGCGAGTAGCGACGGATCCTTTTTGCACTGCAGGCGAGTTTTTAAAAAGCCGGAAATGGATTGACGTTGTTTTATTTAAGGTGACTGTTGCTTTTGAAGATGGAGTTAGTAAAGTTCAGCATTCCATAAACACGATTAAATAAACTAACTTCCTTATATACTAACTCATTCAATCCTTGAACTAACTTTATTAAGTTAATTGGTTTACACCACTACTTATAACGAAACTATTTTGGGAAAACCTAATAACGGAACATATAGAGCAGTGGTAGCCCAGTGGCAACGGCCGTGACTTACGAGTTGTAGGTCGTAGGTTCAAACCCAAACAGGCGCTTTACTTTGTGTGAATAATTTCACCACCACTGCTCTCAAAACGGTGAAGGAAAACATCGTGTGGAAACCGGCATGTCCTAGAAGTAAAACTTCGAAGACATGTGACATCCACCAACCCGCACTGGGCCCGCGTGGTGAATTACGGCCCACTCCCTCTTACAGAAAGAGGAGGCCTGTGTCCCAGCAGTGGGAACATTATAGGCAGATTATGAATAACAGAACATTACATCATGCCTGTATTAGTCGATGGGTTACGCAGAGGTGTATCTATACTAATTCTTACGTTTCGCCAGTTTACAAAGTAAACTAGTTCGATAACACAGTAACCATGACTTGAAAATCCATATTATTATAGTATATTCAGTGTGAGAAAAGTTACAACTGCCACATCAACTATACTTCAAAGATGGAATACCAATGAAATCACCGCATTATCTCAAATTAAAAACACAAATATTCTAAACACAGAACCGACAACGCAGCAAAATCTAAACTATGTATTTAAAACTTCAAGTGTTCAATATTGCAATATCTGGTTACTTATCTAAAGACGATAGCATTCAGGTATTCATTTTGTAATTCCTTCTTTCCAGTGCCTAGAGATTGCAATTTCCAGTCAGTGAGCCTGATCTGATTAAACAAGCCTTCATTGGTTTTTTTTTTTGTTTCACGTAGTTATATAACGTTCTACGGTAGTTTGTTTAAGAGTAAATCTGGATTAAAAGTAGTGTCTATTAAGTGGAAAATTGGAATATAAATACGATTCATTTCAGCTCTAAAGCTATGGGCTGCTAAAAAAGCGGTGAACGGTCGTTTTTTGACACCTCATTATTAAATCTTGGTGAAAATTACAGATTTTCATTGCGGCCGTTAAAATATGATGGAACCGGTTTCCTAGGAATCCGAGCTTGAGCATTTAATTCTGGGGTCTGTTTTATCAGTTTAAAAGTAGGTCCTATCAGTCTTAGAGGCAACCTTTGGTTATTTATGATGATGTTTAAAAACAAGTGAAGATCATTACTTCTCCTGCTCAAAATGAAATTCTATCCTGGGTTTCATACTATTGCAGCCACCATCCTGCATAAATAGGAGACTGTGAGTAGCAAGATATAAAAAAAAATCAAATATAACATCACGCCGGTATTCCCCGAAGGGTTAGGCAGAGGCGTACCTATAGTTCACCTACATTTCGCCAGTTATGTTTAAGTTCCATGTAGGGAGGGCGAAACTAAGAAGAAGCCGAAGATATTAATTTAGTCAGAAAAACAGTCGAGAGGTGTCGTGGGAGACCCGGTTGGAACGAAGCTAAAAACGTGTAACATTTTATTAAATGTTTCACTTTTTTCGGTCTACTTCTCATTCGCCAAGGGAGCAGAGTATATATAACGTGCGGAAAGGAACTTCGTTCCAATTTTTTACAACATTATTATTTCGTATTAACTTCCAAGAATCTCTCTCATTAGAATTACTTACCGTGTCCTCTCAAATATAATCACTCATGAAGAAACAAAGACGACCCAGAAACCCGATAACTCAATAACCGATATTAATCCATAAAATATTCACCTGGTGCTTAAAATAAAATATCACAGAGTTCAAATGTAAGACAAGAACTTAATGGGGCGAATCATTTTGGTGCGCTTAAGTAATCGAAGTGGAAAGCTGATAAATTAGGAGCCGTTCGAGACGAGAGATCTCGAGCAGTCTATAGATCAGAGTATTCCAGTGTGAAATATCATGATTGAAGACTCACTTACCTTTTGTTTATAGGAGGATTTGTGAATTTTAAACGGGAATTTTGTGATTTCTGCAAGAATGTTAGTGCTCTTTGGATAAGTTGTTCAGGCAGTGTAGCTAATCTTTGATTGAACTATTTTAGCTTTAGATGGAAAACTTTCTTTAGTATGTTAAGTGCAACTTTAGAGTCTGATTCTCAATTTGGTAAAGAAAAACCTCTGAAACTGGACATATTGTTCTTTGAAGAATACCTCATCTAAATATTAGCAAGTTAACAACGTGGTAGCAGTGGAGTTAGGAGGCGTTAGAGACGAGAGATCTCGAACAGTCTTGGAACAGAGTGTTCCTGTATGAAATATAATGATTGAAGGCTTCACTTACCTTATGTTTACATATAGGAAGATTTGTGAATTTTAAATAATATATTTTGGGATTTCTACAAGAATGTTGGTGTTCTTTGGATAAGTTCCTAATATTTTAGATTGAACAATACATGCTTTGGATTTTATATCTTTTGAATATTGTGTGCTTTAGACTCTGGTTTTTGGCAGTCTGTGTCAAACTGTTTTAAGAAATACCAGTCATATAGGTACCCAGACAAACACACTGGCCAGACCGCCTAGAAAAAGTGATATTTTGTTAGCAATAACGATGATGGAAAAGTCAACAATTTTACAAAATATGATATGCTACCGAAAAGCTTATGTCAATCAGTTGAAAGTCGTTGTTGAAATACAAAACGATGCTCTTATCTAGACTTGCACCCTAATTGCGTAAAACCCTATCCATCACAATCTGAATGATTTTGAAGCATATTGCTAATCCATTGATTCATATGTTCGAAAAATTTGTCTGCTCGACAACGTAAATGACGCAATGAATGTTGTAGTACTGTCAAAATTAAACCCATTGCTACTGATAGTCTGTTACTGAATTTCCCCGCTACAAAACGTCACCAACATAATTCAACAATTTGCTGAGGCCCATGAACACCGAATCCGCTGAAATGTGAATGTCGAGGCAATTCAGCTGTTAGACAACACAAATATGAAGACAACAACGAACAAAACCCTTTTGAGTGTAGTGTAAATAGTGTAGAAATAATAGTGACAATGACACACATGAACAAAGTGTTTTTATTAATAACAAACTCTAAGAAAGTGGAACGGACTCTTTTAAAGTGCAATAAAAAAATAAGTTCGATTAAAGTAGCTTAATAGTCTTATAGGCTAAATTGTAAAGAACCTGGTTCTTTTTAATAAAGCATTAATAAAAACTTCTTTATACCCTCAAGATGCGATTGACGTACCTACATTTGAGTATAACTACATGTGAAGGCTGTGTTACTGTTACCAAAACCGGTCATGCGTAGCAATTATACGACTCACACATCTATGATCGTTTAAGATGTAAACGATAAATGATTTTATTTCTGTAAGTAGATTTTGTACAAACACTTTTACACGTCAATCATATTTTTGTTTTAATGAGGTCGGCGTTTCCTATCTGACTACTCTGAGAAGAAAGGCTGAAACAAACTCAGAGGTCCTGTGACCTCTGAGTTTGTTTCGGCCTTTCTAACCAAGATCAAGAAGAATCTTGATCAGATCATGGAGGCCATGTAGATTGGGTTCTTGAATGGTATTTTTAGGAAAGAACCTGCCAGTCAGTGCACGCATTTGTCAGTAATCGTGGAGCTCAACTCAGAACTTAAGGAGCTCAACGATGCGATGAACAATACCAAAGATTACTCAAACTGCCAGACCATGATTAAAACTAACTTGGGGAAAAAATTTAAAACAATGACCCACATAGTCTTTACATTCACAATACTTAAAATAACATAGGTATATAATACTTTACAATTAACATTCAAGTCGTTGTGTTGTGTGCGTTTCTATGATATTCTGACTAAACTGGTTCACCTAACTGTCATGAATTCAAAATATTAAGATGATTTGTATTCATTTAAAATACTAAATACGAAATTGAAAGTATGTGATTTATCTCAAATGATTTTTGTATAGTCATGCCGTTTAAAAGTATTTAATTTGACAGTTACGGTAAAATTACTGGTTTTTTAACAGAATGGAATGAAACACATGATATTTGGGATGTCACGTAGTTGATAAGTCAATTATCTTCGAGCCTCGGAACCTAAACGTTGTCTTCAAGAAGTGTTATGTATATGTTATAGGCAAACTCCGAAGCTCCGGCGCTCCTAGGTTGGACTGGTCAATCCTCAGGTCAGACTGAATGACTTAGTCAAAGCCCAAACAAATGTAAAATTTCGGCCTTTGACTAAACAATTTTCGTCAAACCTGGGAGAGACTAATTTGGTCAGGCAAACGTCAAAACACAATTTTATTAAATCGGGGTTTGACGAGTCAAACTCCGATATAGGTATGAAGTGTCTTATCTTCGTATATTTGGAAGTATTTTATCATTTAAGCAGCTTTCAAGTCTTAAGAACCGCTTAACTCTGCCAGTTCTGACACCTGATTGGTCAGCTTACGTGATTTTCATTTTTATATATGAGATGCTTTGAGAGAATGCCGTGTGGCATTAGGCCCGCCTTTTGTACGATGTGCAATAAAGTATAAAATAAATAAATAAATGCTTTGGAATATACGGAGGTTAGGTTAGGTTAGGTTAGAACAGTAACCATTAACAAGCGAAGGCGAGCGAGCGAAGCGAGCGTGCCGCGGCAGCGGCCGCCGAGCGCCAGATCCCCTCTATTGTTGGTAAATTCAGTTACCAACCGTTTGATTCACTCATCTTCAATTTTACACAATTACACGCCCGCACGCTCAATGAACGAACATGAAATGACAAAACAATCGGTCGGAACACCGCGAGAGACATTATGAACCTGTTTAAACATGTTCAGATCAACGTTTGACCGAGTTTTGCAGTCGCTTCTAGGATTGACTAGGCCAAAACCGAAACAGAATAATTTACTTTCGACGTTTGACTGAAAAGTTAGGAGCTCCTGGGTTTGACTAAAAATACTTCAGGCAAAGGGCGAAATTGAAATGTATTTCGGGGATTGCCTGATGGCTTTGGCCAAACCTAGGATAAACCAGTCCTTCCGCGAAGAGACTGTGTATCGGACTTTGACTATAACATATATACTGATATTATACTGACCAAGATTATATTCGTATTTTATATACACACTGACATTGATTAGTTTTATATATACAAGGACATGAATATTTACTTTGTTAAGTATTATATTGTTTTAATAAAGTATTGTAAATGTGAAGACTATGTAGGTTATTGTTTATTTTTCTTTTTTCTCAGTTAGTTTTTATCATGGTCTGGCCAGATTATGTCTGGACTTTAAAAGAGACTGTGACCTCTGAGTTTGTTTCGGCCTTTCTTCTCAGAGTAGTCGGATATGAAACGCCCATTTAGTTTTTTTTTTTTTAATATGATTGACGTGTAAAAGTCTTTGTCACCTACTTACAGAAATAAATCATTTATCATTTATTTTGAGCACCTAATTAAATAGTTCGTTAAAAATTGCTATATACCAAGTTTGTATGTGTGCTAGAAGATAAATACAGAAATATTCGTACTGAAAAGGTGTTTCATTACCTAACTGACGTCAGAGCTACACAGGTGGTTACGTTAGTTAGGGTTTTTTTCTAAAAGTGCTTTTAGAGGAGTAATTGTGAACTTGTAGCAAAAAGAGCACGAATAAGCTTGATTACGAGTATTTGCTTTTTCTCGTGATAATGGAATTTAATTAGATGATACTTTGAATAAGTTCAGGACTAAGGTGGTAGGGTATAGATGCATAATTTGAAGACTGTATATAAGGTGTATCTATTCATACACGAAATCTCTTAAGGGGTCATTGTACTCATCATTATGAACAACTTTTATTATGGGACCAACCCTGAAATAGCGAAAAAAAATCAGCTGTTCCCTACATTTATGTTCTCATGGTATGTTTGTTCACGCCAAAACAGATGATTTTTATGCTATTATAAGAAAGAAAGTGGCCTCAGTCGTACACAGGCTCTGGAGAAGCTCTAACACCTTATTGTCGGTGGGCGATTCACTGAGCTTCACGTTAGGGCAGTAGCTCGCCTAGCTCGGTGACTCGGCCGGGGAACATGGTGTCGATTTTGTGTCGTGTTGCCCGTTTTGAATGTTTATAATAATAATATTTTT
This sequence comes from Tiliacea citrago, assembly GCA_963921375.1. Lineage (NCBI taxonomy): Eukaryota > Metazoa > Arthropoda > Insecta > Lepidoptera > Noctuidae > Tiliacea > Tiliacea citrago. The sequence continues at coordinate 12,854,419 of OY992804.1, forward strand.
TAATTTGTTTCGTAATTGTTAATTTTATTCTTGTTTTTATAATATGGACTGTACATTAGTATTTGTTACATTGTCTGCAATAAAGAATGTTTTATTTATTTATTATTATAACTCGTCAAAATGTAGGGAACAGCTGATTTTTTTTCGCGATTTTACGTTTGGTCCCATAGTAAAAGTTGTTCATAATGATGAGAACAATGACCCCTTAAGAGATATCGTGTATGAATAGATACACCTTATATATATATATGCCTCGTTGCAGAGCGTGCTATCAACATGAATGTTATAGATTTCCATAATTATCGCGCTATGTGGAATAAATTACTGCACAAACTGAGGTAAATCCCGCGCTGGTATCGGAACGCGATTGCGCATCTCGATTGTTTCAATGATTGCCGTTTTTATGATTTCTAACGTTACGATAATATCGTGGACGTTCACGGCATCACGATAAAACAGGGAAGTGAAATGTATGGAAATATTTGAAGAAGCTTCTAAATTTCCGTCCGCGATTACGTTATGACGTGCACGTATTTCCAAACAGTTTATGGACGTGGACATGGACGTCCACGATAATATCGTCACGTTAGGAATTATAAAAGTGCACATTAGGAAGTCCTCCGTGTGGTGCTCGCCGTAAAGAATGGCACCATCCTATTTCTTCCTATGGGTATCGTAAAAGGCGACTAGGGACTTACTAGAGAATGGGCAGTAGCGTTCTCTATGCATTTTAACACCATACTGCGATCGCCAACCTGCCTGCTGAGCGTGGCGATTATTGCAACCCCTCCCTCCTTTTGGGGGAGGCCTATGTCCAGCAGTGGACGTCTTTCAGCTGAAATGATGATGATAATGAAATTAGGAAGTCACGCAACTGTTCGCGGCAATCAAAATAAACTTATGAAACGTCAGAAGCTAGGTGCACGGTTCCAACTGGTCGTTTCCTGTGGAGAAGAACCGGCAAGAAAATCCACGGTTACCCTTTTAAAAATAAATGGCTTTTACAATGTTTTCAAACCACAGCGTTAATAGGTATGAGAAGACAGTGTAGGCCCGTCAAAAGTACCACGTAATTAACAAAATAGAAAATGGTCTACAAATCTACAGTCTATTAAACCTACAACTTGCTCACATTAAAAAAAAAACGATATAAAATATTATTAAACTAATAAAAGTTAACCATGTTTAAATTAAAATTGTAGGTATATAATGTCAAATAAAATATATTATGTAAAGGAAGTATGTAAAAAAAAAACATAGTAATTTGGGAGTTTGAACACCGCAATGTAAGTCAGTTGGCACAATTGACGGGCGCGTGGCAGGAGCGAATTTCATCCCGCATCCCGCGCGGGATTCACCTCAGTTTGACCAGAGTTTAATGTAGTTTTTCATCCTCCAGAAATAATCCCTTACATGTTTTTTTTAAATCGCACTCGCAGGGAGGGTGTTTTATTTTATGTCAAGGACAACACGGAACAATTTCCATTCATAGTGGTTGTATCATCCTAACCAATCAAAATCATTAAGCCCCTAAAACTTTCCCTTTTAATTCTAGATTCACTCATTTAAATTTATAATACTGAAATAGAATACAAACTGATTATTTTATGCCGAAAGCAATTTATGCAAATTTAATGCTCTGTAAAAGATTACAATTAAAATAATCTTGTTAGACAAATTCGTTTTGGGAATACGGATTTCAATTAAGGTTTTGTGAATAATAATACCTAATGGTCGGAGGATTTCGGTCTTTGCTTGATTGTACTAGTTTTTGAAGGTTGTTTATAAGTTTTTAGGTTTCCTCAGTATGTCAGTATTGGCAAAATACATTTATGAAGTTTGAAAAAGTCGCATTGGTGAGTATTTGAAAACTGAGATTATCTAATTACATAATATAAAATCACGCTTGAAATCCTCGATGGGTTGGGCCGAGGTGCACCTATCACCCACGTTTCTCCAGGTATGTTTAAGTCTCATGTAATATGGGGCGAGCCTATTGCCATCAACCGGGCACAAATCCAGACTCCAGCCTGCTGGAAAAACCCAATAACACTTTGCCCGACCTGGGAATCGAACCCCAGATCTCGTGCTCAGTAGTAGTGCTTGCAACCACCAGACCAATGAGCCAGGTATTATCTAATTATTTTCTCTCAAATCGGCTTATTATGATATTGTAAATAGAGAATGAGGAAAATAGTCTCACCGTAATACGTATATCTATTACGGGGATGAATCGGGTTCATAAAAACCTGAGTTTGTTATTGTGCACGGAGTTACTAATTGGGTTTCTTATCTTTTAGATTCATAGAAAGTAAATACTGGTGTAAAATATGTTGTAAGGATGGTATTCTTTTGGAAAAATAAAGATTATGTTACTATTATGATTTGAACCTCAACCTCCTGCATAAGAGGCGAGGCCTGAACCACTAGGCCATTACAGCCACACTATATTCCATTGGTTTAGGTAGTTACATAAAGGTAAACAAAAAAAAACCCACGTAACGAGAGAGCTGACAAGTAACCGACTATACGTAATACCTGGCATTTCAGTAGTCATGCTACGTCACCGTTGTACTCTTCAATTTAGCAACGTTTTATTTCGTTGACGTTTAGAGAACATGTCTTTTTGGGCTCTTTACAATAGACAGATTAGAAAATAATATAATAATATGTAAATCTAACTAAATAATTGTGCTTAAGCAATTACATCTACGAAGAGTATAGTATAAGAATAAATGATAATGTTTAACATACAGTAATAAAAGAGGAAACTATCGTAATAATAATGATAAAAAAAAGAAGATTATAAGTTACAACGTATTTTTAAACAAGAAAGTGTCATCTATAAAAAAACCCTTTTTATGATTTGTTTACCTTTATTTAACTACCTAAACCGAGTATAGTCGCAGTTAACGATAAAATATTTCAAATTCAGGAACAATAGATCTTTTCAACGGATTCAGAAGACTCTTTGTTAGGGACTTATCATAAGCTCTCATACACTTTGTTAAATCTATTTTCCAGCTAGATACAAACTTCCAAAAACGCGAAACTACTAAATTGTCACACAAGAAAACAATGACTAAAACTAAATATACCAAAATATTTACATGAAAAGGAAACACGATAAAAACCTACGCTTAGTTCAAGGCCCGTACACAAGATGTGTTCTCAGAAATAGTTGTTGAAAAGAAATTCCTGTTTTAATATTATTTCTGGGACTAAGGTCCTGTAGATTTATGTTTTTAGTAAGTAACTACGACTAATAATAATAATAATAACGTAGCCAGAGCAGTCCGTCTGTTACCAAATTGGAAATCACCGGGACCGGACGGACTGCACAACTTCTGGTTGAAATGTTTAATTAGTTCACACACTTGCCTGGCATCTCAGTTCCAGTCATCCTTAGAGTCTGGGTCGCTACCACAGTTTCTAACAACAGGCGTTACCCACCTGCTCCATAAGTCAGGCAGTCCCGCGGAACCAAAGAATACCCAAAAAACCAATAGACCGATCACATGTTTGTCAACGGTCTATAAACTTCTTACATCCATTTTGAGGGTGAAAACTAATACGCACATTGACAATAACTCCATTATGTCTGCCTCTCAGAATGGATGTATGAATGGGTCCCGCGGTACTAAGGAGCTACTCCTCATCGACATAGCCATAAGCCAACAGGTTCGTCGATCCCGCAAGGATCTGTCGACATGCTGGATAGACTATAAGAAGGCCTACGACTCGGTGCCACATACATGGCTCATGAGGGTGCTGGAGTTGTACAAGATAGATGCAACTCTGCGCAACTTCCTGATGTCATGTATGGGACAATGGCGAACGGTCCTTCGCTATCCAGGATGTCGGCAGATCCAGGGGAATGATCAGCCTGTATGGATTAAACGGGGAATATTTCAGGGCGACAGTTTGAGTCCACTTTGGTTCTGCTTAGCCCTGAATCCTCTAAGTACACTGTTGGAGGATTCAGGTCTAGGCTATCGGTTGAGGAGAGGAGGTCAGGTCATATCTCACCTCTTCTACATGGATGACTTAAAACTCTTTGCCCCAACAAATTGCGACTGATCGAGCTACTGAAGGTAACTGAAACATTCAGTAGCGCCATCAGGATGGAATTTGGTGTGGACAAATGTGCAGTCATGCATGTAAAACGACGAGAGATTATGGAATCCGAAAAACCCAACTCGGATTCCATACACCTTAGATCCCTCTCCTCATCCCAAAGCTATAAGTATTTGGGTATGTCAGAAGCGTTAGGGATCAACCTTGCTGACATGAAGCAATCGTTGAAGGAGCGCTTCTTTGGTCGCCTGAAGAAGGTATTTATTAGTCTTCTTTCAGGCGGAAACAAGGTGCGCGCCTTCAACGGCTGGGTCATGCCGGTTTTGATGTACTCTTTTGGCACACTCAAATGGACTCAGACCGAACTAGATGCCCTGGATAGGAGGGTCCGTACACTGCTGACCGCAAACCGGATGCATCACCCACGATCATCGGTGATGAGACTGTACATCCCGCGGAAGTGCGGGGGTCGAGGCTTTTTAAATGCGAAGACCCTCCATAACCTCGAGGTGTGCAGTCTCAGGGAATATTTTTTAAAAGCCAAACTGGGTATGCACCGTGATGTGGTCGCAGTGGACAAGGGACTCACCCCGCTCTCCATGGCTAAAAAGAACTGGCGCAAACCTGTAATACTTACTACCGATGACCGCAAGGAGGTATGGCAAAGCAAGGAGCTTCACGGACGCTTCTATCGGGCTCTTCATGAACCCGGTGTAGATTTCATAGCGTCCGTATCCTGGCTACGTTTTGGTGACCTTTCGGGGAAACCGAAGGTTTTGTCTGTGCAATTATGGACGAAGTTATCTTGACGAATAACTACCGGAGACATATTATGAAGGACGGGACGGTTGACGTGTGTCGGGCATGCCACCGTCCGGGTGAATCCATCAGACATATTATCTCTGGCTGTTCTCGTCTTGCTAATGGCGAGTACTTGCACAGGCATAACCAAGTAGCCAGGATTATTCACCAGCAACTTGCTTTGAAATATAAACTTGTGGATTCTGAGGTACCGTATTACAAGTATGTGCCCGACCCAGTTCTCGAAAATGACCATGTCACGGTGTACTGGGATCGGTCTATCATTACTGACAGGACTATTGTTGCCAATAAGCCTGACATAGTAGTGATAGATTGGTTAGCGTGCCGCGCAATGATTATCGATGTTACCATTCCGCATGGCGAGAACCTCGTGAAAGCTGAGAAAGAGAAACAAATAAAATATCTTGACTTAGCACACGAGGTTGTTGACATGTGGAATGTGAGCTCGGCTATCATTGTGCCGATTGTCGTATCGGCCAATGGCCTGATGGCCGAAAGTCTCGAGCAACATCTTTCGAGGCTCTCGTTAGGTGGTTGGATTCAGAAGGCAGTACTCCTCGGTACGGCTCGCATCGTGAGGAGGTTCCTATCTCTGCAGCCCTAGCCACCGGTAGCTTGGACCCTGCTCCTGATACCGGTGGACAACTATTTTTTATATTTTTAAATGTTTTTATATATTTTTTATATTCTAATATTTAAAAATGTAATTTATATATGTATTAAATGAAATAAAGGAGATAATAATAATAGTCCTCCAGACTGAATTTCGGCCATGGCGACCAATCTTAGCGGACACCAGCCTTCGGCGCGGGAGCTATTATAGTGCACAAGGGTGTGTGCAGACTGGTGCACTCACTCTCATAGTCCGATGGGACGGCAATCCGACACCACCGGAGAGAGATCAGGCCCAGGACCACTTTACGTGCTTTCCGAGGCACGAGCGTATCACACCGCCAACTTCGTACTGCCAAGTACGACTAGTAATGTGGGTTGAACTCAAGAACAAGGGGTACTTGAGTTCAACTAACATACTGGTAGTTGTAAAAATACGACAAAGATAAGGATTAAGAGAATCGAACTGTTTCGGAGGTTTCCAAATGGGTCCTATCTACTAGAAGTAATTTTAAAACAATTTCTAAAATGCTCGCTTATTGTTTATTTATAATTATTTGTGATAGAAACATCCTCAATAAAATCTTGAAACAATAAATTACTGCTCATAGTTTTTCAGATTTTACATAATTATTTTAGAGATCATCACCATCACCATCACATTAACAGCTGAAAGACGTCCACTGCTGTACCTAGGCCTCCCCCAAGGGGGGTGTTTGCCATAATCGCCACGCTTGGCAGGCGGGTTGGCGATCGCAGTATGGTGTTAAAAGGCATAGAGAACGCTGCTGCCCATTCTCTAGTAAGTCCCTAGTCGCCTTTTACGACACCCACGGGAAGATATAGCATAGATTTTAGAGATAACCCTGTATAAATAAAATTATATTGTAGATAGTTAAATGCAAAAGCCGACTTGATGAAATTATAAGCGTTACTTGTAAATCGAACCCTAAAAATGGGAGAGAAAAACGCCATAAATAGAAATAAGCCGACGCGACGTACAAACAACATTACGGAAAATTCTTTTCTGCGCTAATCAGTAACGGAACTTCCTCTACCAAGGCAGTTTATCACAACTTCCCAACGAAATTTCTCTTTTGTGACATCGAAACTTAGGGTTACCATATGACCGTAATATATTGGACAATAATGGACAACGTCCAGTTTTCCTGTAGTTTCGGAGATACCATATTTTTGTGCTGAGCTCGAGGAAACGTATCCGTTTGTTATCTTTAAGGAGTACTTTTAGTAAGAATTTTAGGTAGGTAATAAGCTTACTAGGGGCGTATGTACGTTTTTCACTTTTGAGAAATGTATTGTTCGTAGCAAAATTATTTTTTATTTAGTATGAGATAAAAAGCGACTACTTATTTATTTATTTAAACTTCTGGCATACAATAAGGTACAAAGTCGGACTTAATGCCTTAGCCATTCTCGACTAGTCAACCGAGGGTGGTGAAGAGATAAGATGGACGGTGCTCTGATTGAAAGATAAGAATAAAAAATATTAAAAAGATAATAATAATTAATTATTATTAATAACATACCGTAATCAGCCTATAGGTAATGTTCCCACTGTTGAGACACAGGACTCCTCTCTGTGAGAGGGAGTGGGCCATAATCCACATAACATCACAACATGTAACATAGGTAAAAAACTTATTACATAACAACCATCTTGTCCTGATAATTAACAACTTATCAAAGGAATGTCTATTTGACGTTGGCGTAAAATGTTCTCGTAGGTTTTTACGTATAATATATAAGTAGGATACTACGTATCTTCGAGCCAGGCCGACCACAGATTTTTCTTAATGCATTTATTAACGCAAACATTTAAGTTCTTCCCACACAATTCTTCAACTCCAACCAACCAACAATTACAACAACCCAACCTTTCTTCTCCTTCTTCTTCTTCAATTTCTTCTACTTCTTCAATTTTTTTTTAATTTGCACAATTTTGAAAAACAACGAAGTATTAGTTAGATAAGGTGCTAACAAATTAAGTTCCAATATTTTAAGAGGTGTTACAATATTACATCAAAACAATTAACTTTAAATAGAAATTAAGAAAACTTTTTATATGATATTTTTGTTTTAATTTACGGAACAAAATAAATAAATTACAATTTCGCCCAAACATAATCATCCTGTGCTTTTAACTGACAAGACACACGTTCTGTCAAGTGAACATCGTCGTTTGTGACTAACGTCAATGATTGGAAATAGCATGACATTGACATTTATTTATTTAAGTGAAGTGGCCATTGACTCATGACAGTCAAGAGGTTTCATAAGATAATCAAAGAGGACTTAGTAACGGATTGTTGACTATCTATTAACAGGGTGTTTTTACGCAGTAACGTTGTTTCCCTAATTATCTCCAAAGTAACATAAACTTTTCAATGTTTCATACTTAAGTCTACTCCTAGAGACGAGTACTATCAGCTCTAAAAGTATTGGTACCTAATTTGTTAGCACCTTATATACTTCCAAAAATAAAACTACCGTTCCATAGTTTACTACTTGACACGCTGGGAAACTCAATAGCTTTAATTTTACAATTCCGCAGACCGCCTCGTTAGTCTAGTTGATCACAAGCGCTACTGCTGAGCATGAGGTCCGAGCTTCGATTCCCAGGTAGGGCAAAGTATCATTGGGTTTTTCCACCAGTAATTTCTCAGTAGCAGTCGGAGTCTGTATTTTTTTTCCGGAGTCTGTTTTTGTGCCCGGTTGATGGCAATAGGATGGCCCCCTACTACATAGGACTTAAACATAACTGGCGAAACATGGGTGTTCAATAGGTGCTCCTCTGCCTAACCCTTCAGGGATTACAGGGGTGATGTTATGCTATGTCACAAATACGCACAAAATCCATCGCTTCATTTTGTTTGAAAATTTCGTTATCTCAACAACAAGAACCTGTTAAAATGAAAAACCTGCTGGGTACTTTGTAACTTACTGGGGCTGCCTCAATTTATGTATGACACAATGTTTAAGTTAAAATAAATATTGTTGTATTTGTTGTATACTTGTGTAACACACATAAAATTGCAATTGATCGCAAATCCTTTCATTTTGATAGTTCATCTACGTTTTTACTTAGTTGAGCAGACGTCAAAGTCAAGTCAAAGTCAAACCATTTATTTCAAATAGGCACATAAGAGGCACTTTTGAACGTCAAGATTTACAAAAAAAATAGAATTGATTCTAGTTGCCCCTTCCAAAAGTTAGTTTCGTATGGAGAAGAATGGGCAAGAAACTCCACCGGTACTCTTTTAAAAATGTTTACAATATTTTGTTTGAGTACATTAATTATATGATTATATGTGAAGACGATGCACCTAGAATAAAATTACTATACCATAATAGGTAAAACGAATTAAAAACTAAGCAATGAAAAATAACTTAATTATTAGATAGATACATGGTGTTCACATATTTACAAACATCGTAAAAGTATGTTTTTCTAAAAAATAAATAAAAAAATAAGTCAGTGTGTGAGTATAGGTTATCACAGAATGTAAAATCAATATCATAAAAATAACAGATTTTACCATAAAAATAGCAACCAGTTTGATTTTGTCTAGACGAATTTTTAAACTTATGAAGTAATTAATGTCAAAATTAAAGGCATTGCGATCGATTGCCATTTGCGTGTTACGTAATAATATTTATTTATAATAATATTAATTATAAATAAATTAAAGCGATGGATTTTGGTTGATTGGTAAAATAAAAGCAATTAAGTTTATCGGCAATTAGGTAACTAGGGAACGATTTAGGTTTAGTTCCACAATTAAGGTACATATCCCAAACACGGACTCACGACTCGTCCCGGCCGTGTCGTCGGGACTATTCTACTAATTCCCTACAGGCTGTTCACCCTAACACAGACAGTATGAGGCCAGGTTAGTAACAAATAAATTGCACAAACCGTCACACGTTTCCTGCGGGACTATAATTAACTGACACAAAAATTCTGGGGGAAACTTTACTGTGAAGATGTCAGTGTCTAGACACTGACATCTTCACAGTAAAGTTTCCATAGGATGAACAAACATAAGAGCACATGAATAATCTAGATTATTCATGTGCTCTTATGTTTGTTCATCCTGTATAAGGGTACGCTCACCTATTAATGTTTTTTTCGTACCGTATAAGGGTTAGCTCAGTCAACGGTTATACGATTTCCTTTCTTTTCTTGAATTTATCGTAAAAGTAACATGACATAACATCACGCCTGTAATCCCCGAAAGGTTAGGCAGAGGTGTACCTATAGTACATCCACATTTCGCCAGTTATGTTTAAGTCCCATGTAATAGGGGTCGAGCTTATTGCCATCCGGGCACAAATCTAGACTCCGGGCTGCTACAGAGAAATTCCTGATAGAAAATCTCAATAACACTTTAACCGACCTGGGAATCGAACCCAGGACCTCATGCTCATCTGTACCTAGCGACCACTAAACCTAAGAGGCAGTCCAGTCCAAGGCGTAAAAGTATGTACCTATTTATAAAGAAATGGTCCGTTGTTATTTTCGTAGTTAGGTTCGATAATTACCAACGCGTAGGTGAATTAAGTACCTACTATAAAGCTCTAGGTATACATATGAATCTCGCGCGGGATACAGGACGCTACTCCGCGCGTCCTTTGTTTTGATGATTGAACAGTCACACGGCAGAGAATAGGCAGCAGCGTTCTCTATGCATTTTAACACCATACTGCGATCGCCAACCCGTCTGCCAAGCGTGGCGATTATGGTATCCTTTTAGGGGGGCCTATGTCTAGCACTGGGCATCTTTCGGCTGAATGATGAGTCACGCAGCTCGTCGTACCAGTTTGAACACTTCCATGCAAGTTACTCTGCGTCCTAACCGAAAGCGACTGTCGTGCGAATACGCGATTACACGATCGCTCACCTGAATAAGCTGGGATGGCGCTGTGGTTAAGGCCTCGCCTCTCATACATGAGGTTGTGGGTTCAAGTACGGTCAGTGCTCTGCATTACCTGACCCTGAATAGGGGAAGAAGGGTCTGGTTTAGCAGGGCACTGACTGTACCAGGTGACTTTTTCTTTTCATATGTACTTTTACTTTCTAAGTTTATCTTGGACATCACTGACATCGGTAAAGAAAAACGTCGTGAGGACACCTGTACTTATAGTTAACTAGGTTCTGGCCGTGATTTCGCTTCGTGTGGGAGGCGTAAGACACCACAATAGGTATATAAAAATTACAGCCACATTTCCCGCAATAGCAATAGGCTCGCCCGCTATTACATGGGACTTAAACATAACTGGCGAAATGTGGGTGTACTATTAGGTACACCTCTGCCTAACCCTTTGGGGGTTACGGGCGTGATGTTATGTTATGTTATTTCCCGCCCGCGCTTAGCTGTCTTTCTGACTTTTTTTTTTGCTCAGCTCCAAAGAGTTGTAGCGTTACGTTAAATAGTATTTAACCTTCCTCATCTACTGGACTTTCAATTGCAAAAAGATTGTTTCACACCCGGCTGGTCGTTCCAGAGATCAGCGTTCAAACAAACAAAAAAAAAAACTCTTTAGCTTTATTGTACACACATCAAAAGTGTCTAGGGATTAAGTACATTTTTAACTATAATAATATTTATAGTTAAAAATGTACTTAATAAACCCAATTAATATTACCCAAATCTAGTCTTCCAGACTGTCTTCTTATTTTAATTCCTATTTTTAAGTTAACAAATTATCCCTATATTTTGTAAAAACATTTTGCAAATTGTGGGAAATTAGCCTAAGTTAATGTCGTCAATAATTAAATGGCAAAAAAGGCAAACATTAGTATTTTTTAATTTTTTATTGTACCGAAAGATTAAAAAAAACTGTGTTTCCACCATTGACACGAATCACAATATCACAGTGATTTGGCATGCTTAAAATCAGTCCATCAAAATCAGTTTGAGGAATGGCCGCTCACTGTCATTCTAACAAGTCAAAACCGGCCAAGTGCGAGTCTGACTCGCGCACGAAGGGTTCCGTACCATTATCTACAAAAACATATAAAATATAAGTATTTATTGCTATAGCGGCAATAGAAATACATCATCTGTGAAAATTTCAACTGTCTAACTATCACGGTTCATGAGATACAGCCTGGTGACAGACGGACAGACAGACAGACGGTAGAGCCTTAGTAATAGGGTTCCCGTTTTACCCTTTGGGTACGGAACCCTAAAAAGTGCATGCACGGCATAGATGATGAGTCTGAAATCACCAAAGCGTTTATCAATGCTCTTGCTTTCTCTGTACGATGGTAGCGCTCGTATAATTTACTGAATAATGCCGTACATCTGCAACTTGATTGAACGCGCGAGTTTATCATAATCATTTAAAAGAGCGCGACGATCGCGTACTCGCGCGACTATCCCTTTGGATAAGACGCGACCTTAGTTGACAAAATCAGCGCGAACGAGTTTCGTCCCACATCCCTCGTGGGATTCGCCGCAGTTTAACCAGAGGTTAAAAGAAAACAACTTATATACCATTGGTTTAGGTACTTAAATAAAGGTTAACAAATCATAAAAAGGGGCTTTATAGTTGAGACTTCTTGTTTAAAAATACGTTGTAACTTTTAACCAATTTAAAATTATTTTTTACTATATTCCTCTTCATTACTCTATGTTAAACTTAATCATTTATTCTTAAACTACTCTTCGTAGATGTAACTATGTTTGTGCTTGAGCACAATTTTTTTAATAGATTTATAATAATATTATAATATTTTGTAATCTGTCTATTGTAAAGAGCTCAAAAAGACAGGATCTCTAAACGTCAACGAAATAAAACTTTGCTAAATTGAAGAGTACAACTGTGACGTAGCATGCCAACTGAAGTGACAGGTATTACGTTTAGTCGGTTACTTGACAGCTCTCTCGTCACGTGGTTTTTTTTTGTTTACCTTTATTTAACTACTTAAACCAGTACTTATAGGTGTACTTATTCTCAAGATTTTAAAACTTTATACACAATCAGAGCAATTCACACAGCTGTATATAAAATAATCCATTAAGAATATCTTAATAAGCTTGTTTAAAAGAACAAGCAAGAAACGAGGTAAAAAACTGCAGTAGTGAAACATCAGCTGCGCTCCACAATTACCGGTTTCTACCCCTTTTACTGCCAAAGCGTTTCAGTACGGTTTTTCTGTTTTTGTTCAAAATAATATCGGGGGCGTGGAACCATCGATGTTTTTAAAACTCCTCTTGGTATACGAGAAGCGAAATAATGAGGGATAATAATTATGAGAGTATTGAAAAGATATTTTAAAGTTCTTTAATTTAATTTATTCAATCAATCAAATAACAATGTTAACATCAATTACTATCATCGGTAGGTACACTTGACTTATGCTAGTTAACAAAAACAGGTAGGTGTTGCAACCAGCATCCTTACTAAGTTATGAAATAACTTGTATTAAGGGCAGTGGTACAAGCCCATACATAAAAAAAGAAGAAAAGAAAGAAAAATTGTTTATTCTGCACAAACAAAACGCACATTTCAACAAATAAACTTAATTTAAAAAACACATACAAAGTAGCCAAAAACCTCGTATCCAATGCACACTTTATTTTCACAAAGGAATTGCAGGCAGACAAGTGTTACAAAGAAAAAAACAAATCAAAGTTATGATAAGACCATAATTGAGAATCTTTGGTTTGTGTTTTTACTTTTTACCCTAATTTTACATAATACAATATTATCGAAAAGGTGTGGGGTATATTTATGGGCACAGACCATTAAACCAAAAAGAAAAAAAAGGTACAGACCATTAACTGAACAACTGTCTCCATTGGACCAACGTCGTAATCGCAAATAAATTATCTGCAGTCATACAGTCATGTCAGTACATTTGGGTCGATAAGGTATTGAAGTTCCATACAAAACTCTGGCTTAAACTGACAGTTGATAATTTTTTACCACACCGTTATGTTACATGCTGGATATAGTGTTTTAGCGGTGGTTGAATCTCTCTTATGTATTTAAAGACACGTACAAGAAAACTAGTAATTATTTTTCTAACCTAACGTTTTTTTTTTTTTTCTCGCTGAGAAATGAATTACGCGTCCCCGCTCGAGACGAGTCGGGGTATGTGGGACTCCTGTCAGTACAGTATACCTACTAAAACTCAGCGGTGTTCCCACATCGCCGTGATGGGAGGGCCATGGAACACCGGATCAACATTTACTTCTACAACCCTCCCGGCGCATGCCCCCCGTTCTTAACGGGGGGCTACGGGAATGGCCGGGAACACCTGGCCATTCCTGTCCAACACTGGTGGAGGTCTGTGCAATACAGGCAAGGGTGCACCCGCACCCGTTGCCTGCTGGCCTCCACCTGGGAGGAGTCGGAGATGACTTTCAAACTGATGTCTTCTTCACCCCTCCTCCACCTTCGGAGCGGCGGCGCATCAGGATCGTCCTCCCGCATGCGCTCCGCCGGCTCCTTCTGGGACATGACGTGTTCACAGAAGGAGGCCATTTCTTACCTAATTTTTTTTTTCTAACCTCACGTAACCTCTTCGTCCTGCAACAAATGCGACAAGATTCTAGGGCACGATTAGAAAATAGAAATCACTTAACGAGACTCGATGTAATCCTTTTTACCTGACTGCGGCGCAGCCAAAAAGGAGGGATATGTGTTTGACCTGTATTTATGTATGTATGTCTGTCCCTATATTCCCTCGTAACTGCTAAACGGCTGAACCGATGTCGATGAATGATATGTCATTAGATTCGTCTTTATTGCGCGAGTGTCACTGGGTATATTAAAATTATTAAAATGGCGGATTTTTGGCGCCAAAGGGAGTGTTTTCCAAAAAAAAATTCTCCTAAGCCTATCGAGTGGGCTATCTAAATTAAAGGTTTTAAAAGGTGATTACAAAAATATATAGTTATTATAATGTTGTTGTTATGTAATGTATATATCATATACACCATGTTTAAACAAATAAAATTTTACTTACTTACTTACTTACTTAATATTTTTACATGGAATTTCCAATTTTCATATGAGAAATGTTAAAAAAAAATTATCCCTAACTTTTGGAGTGAGGAGTAAGAGGCCGTTATCAGCCGATTATAAGTGAGTATTTAACCTAATTTACCGTCTTAGGGCTGATTTCACCTATGAAACTGAATACGATCAACGCATTTAAACTGCGTTCAATAGCTATCAGTGTCATCATTGTTGTGAAATATTGACACTGACAGCTCTTGAACGCAGTTTAGATGTGCTGATCGCGTTCAGTTTCATTGGTGAAACCAGCCCTTAGAATCATAACTAAAAAGTGTAAAATAAACAAAGTAAATTAAAAAAATCAAAAACCCGACTGCGTAAAAACAAGATATAAATTAATTAATACTATAAACAACCTCATGCAGTCGGAGGCATCTTCTTAACAATAACGACCTATTGGCTCCGACTGCATGAGATTGTTTATAGTATTAAATATAATAATCTTGTTTCCATCTTTTTTAAGTTCACGGGTTTATGATTTTTTAATTTACTTTTTCATTATAAATTAAAGTCACCGACGCCCCACCGCCGCCGACGCCGCGTCTGTCTGTCTGTCTGAACACGATAATCTCAAAAACTACTGAACGGATTTTCAAACGGTTTTCACCAATGGACATGACTGAAATATGACGATTATTGTAGAAGATGTCGGAAAAATCATGCATGGTATTTAAATTTGGGCATTTAATCTAGATTGAAATATGCCTTTACATCATAATATCATTTAAATTAATACTTTAAAATAAAGATATCACACATTCAAAATTACGCGTAACAAAATAATTATGGTTGACGGCCGCGGTGGCGGGCGCAGCGCTAGAAGTCAATGACCTTATCCTACGAGGTATGCGATCGCTTCGATTACTTTTAATCCCGGTAGTACGTTCCCGTGGGATATTTTCGAACATCCACAGGGTAAAGCCGCAGGCAAAAGCTAGTACTATATAAATATTTAAAAAAAATAGGCGGTCATGATGAAAACTTAAAACTTTGGAATAACATATAATAAGAAGATATAAGCAAAAAATAATAAACATAACGTATGAAGAGTAGGGGAAGATCAAAGGAAAGGTGGATGGACTGTGTGAAAGATGATATGGATAGAAAGGGAGTGACTACCGAGATGACGACTAATAGAGAAGTATGGAAGAAAGGGACATGTTGCGCCGACCCCAAATCAATTGGGATAAGGGCAGGAGAATGATGATGATGCGTGTACATGTACACAGGCCGCTGCGCGTCGCCAGTCTGGCGCAACACGTTCCATTAAGTCGCGGTAAGCATGTTGGTGACGCGAACCCATAAGTTTTCACCTACCAAAACTCGCTCAACGCAACTTTCACTTCAAAAAACTCTTCGCCGAGAAGATTTTTCTACTCAGCTTTTACGAACAACATGTAGACCTACCAATAGACGTACGAATCAAATTAAAAACCTGAATCCGTTAACAATTAACTAAAACACCCTTTGAACTAACTACCAGTTCCAAACAGCCTAAAAACATTTTAAAAAAAACCTAAACAAAATAAGCTGCAAATATAAATAAACCAATTTTCAAATCACCCATAATTCGGCTATACAAAATTTTCTTCCCGAATTGAACATGCTTGAACGAACACACAGACAAACATCAATTCAAATCAAGGAACCCCTCACGTTGCCTCCGCGGTCGGTTAAATGGCTTGGAATTATATATTCACCTATTTAGGGGAGTTTATTCCTTATAGCATTAATATACTTAAGTATTTACTTCCATGTAGATTTATATGAAGGGAGGCTTTTTCTGGAGCACATTTTCTTATATATAAAGCTGTGCGCAGACCTGGTAAAAACAGTTTCAAAACATTTTCGCTGTACAATTTGACAACAAGAGTGTTTTGCTGTAGTATTTGTTCTATCATTGTTTTTATATTATAGCTATTAGTCTGACATAAGATTAAAGTTTTGTGTACTCAGTTTTGTAGACTCAGTGCTAATTTCACCAATGAAACTGAACGCGATCAGCACATAAACCACGTTTAAGAGCTGTCAGTGCCATTATTTTCTTTGTAATATTGACACTGACAGCTCTTGAACTCGGTTTAGATGTGCTGATCGCGTTCAGTTTCATTGGTGAAATCAGCCCTTAGTTGAAAAAACTTAGTAGTCGGCTAGAAAAGAAGGTATTCATTCAGGCTTCAATAATTTGATCGTTACCTTCATATAGTGTATTAATCCTAACTATACATTATACGAGTATACAGGGTGCTCGGTAATTCGACCTATTCCTTGAAAGAGGTTATTCTAGAGATAATTTCTAACAAATTAAGCCCGCCAACTAGGGGTTGGAAATTAATGGTTTACGAGTTACTTGGTTTTTAGATTATTGTTCAAATTTTCAGACTGGTCACCAAAAACAAATAATTTAAAAATAACTAATTCGCTCTTGACAACTTATTTATTATTTTTCTGACTAATGATAAACGAGTGCATATTTATAAAAAAATACATGCCCTAAATTCGTATTATTTCAGAAATAAAAAGTCGTGAGTGCAAAGGAAACCTTCTTTTTTTAATAATTTTTGAAGTCGTATATTTACTTGAAAAAAGTGTGTGAATTGGCGGCGCTTAATTTGTTGGAAATTACCTCTAGTATAAACCCATTCAAGGAATAGGTCGAAATAGGGCAACCTGTATATGTATATATCCTAACTAATATTATAAACGCAAAAGTGAGTTTGTTTTTAGGGTTCCGTACTTAAAGGGTAAAACGGGAACCGTATTACTAAGGCTCCGCCATCTGTCTGTCTGTCTATCCGTCTGTCGCCAGGCTGTATCTCATGAACCGTGATAGTTAGACAGTTGAAATTTTCATAGATGATGTATTTTTGTTGCCGCTATAACAACAAATACTAAAAAACAGAATAAAATACATATTTAAGGGGGCTCCCATACAACAGACGTGATTTTTTTGCTCGTTTTTTCTCGATATTGATAACGGCAACAGGTAGACGCTTGAAATATTCACAGAATATTTAGTTATACATATTTACACTTTAAAAATAAATATTAAAATTAAAATAAAACAAATATTTAAGGGGGCTCCCGTACAACAAACGTGATTTTTATAGATAATGGTACGGAACCCTTCGTGTGCGAGTCCGACTCGCACATGACCGGTTTTTTTGTTTGTTTGTGACGCTTTCCCGCTAAAACGGCAAAATGGATTTGGATGAGATTTGGCATATGGGTAGACCATAACTTGGGTTAGGACATCGGAATACTTTTTACCCCGATATTTACACGGGATCGAGACTTATACGGGTAAAAACCGCGGGGCATTGAGCAATCTTCGCAAAGTGAAACGTTCGTAGAAGATGGAGAATAACTGGTAACCCATTGAGTATAATTATTATTTCTAAGAAATTGCTCCCCTACTCACAAAATATACATTGAGCAATTGTACTTAGTTATTTCACGTACGTATTAGTCACAGACAAATTCTTATAATGTGATTTCGATTCTACTACGACGCATGACAAATACCTATTGGCTTATATTTTTTATTTAAATGCTAGTAAGACGAATTTGTGGTCTCCTTGGTATTTTGGTAAGAATTTCTCAGTAACAGCCCAGAGTTTGGAAGTTAGCGGTGTGATACGCCCGTGCCTCGGCAATCCAGTCAAGCTATTGGTCCTCCGCCTGATCTCTCTCCGGTCGTGTCGAATTGTTTTTTTATTAAAACTTTACACACAAGTAAAACTTAATGCCTGAGGCATTTTCTACCAGTCAACCTTAGGGTGATGCAGAGACAAAACATGGCAGGTGCAACGTATGGGATAGATAGCTCGGACGTAAGTATAAAATACATCTATATAGTCATCATCATTTCAGCCGAAAGACATCCACTGCTGGACATAGGCCTCCCCCAAGCACCGCCACTTCGACCGGTTCTGTGCTTCCCGTATCCAGTGGATACTTGCAGCCTTCACAAGGTTACCGGTCCACCTTGTAGGAGGCCTTCTAACGCTAAGTCTTCCGGTACGCGGTCGCCACTCCAGTACCTTTCAGCCCATCGGCCATCAGTTCTGCGAGCAATGTGCTGCCCACAGCTACTTAAGCTTGGCAATTCTTCGGGCTATGTCGGTTACCTTTGTTCGCCTGCGGATCTCTTCATTTCTGATTCGATCACGTAGGAAACTCCAAGCATAGCCCTGTCCATTGCCCTTTGGGTGACTTTTAGCCTTCTGATAAGGCCCATTGTGAGCAACCACGTTTCAGTGCCATAGGGAAAATACAAGTATGAGTACTAATACATAGATAGATAGATAGATACATACATATATCCAAAATAAACTTTGTCAGGAGAAATGACGACCGGTAGAGGAGAAATCGACTCCAGCAAATTACCGCTGGGATGTTTCGACCAACTTGTGAAGAATATGTTCACGTTACTTAAAAATAACTTCACACACTCAACACTTCACTTTGAAAAATAACCGGCTGGTTACCGTCCTGATGTTTAGAGGAACCGCAAAGAAAGACCGCCTGGTCAAAGAAAGAAGAATGGATGAAGCCGGAACGGTGCTAAGGACATCGTAGAAGACGATTGTTGGTGGAACGAAGATTTTTGCTATGGGCAGAGCATAAATATTGAATTTGGGAAGTCAGGTAAGAATATGATGTGGGTTTGTTGAGATTTCGAATTTCCATCCCATCGGATTATTAAAGTGAGGGCAGAGAGAGTGCACCTATGTCTGCATAAACCCTTGTGCACAATAATTATGTATCAAGTCGATAGCTATGTAGATGGTAGGTTACCGTAGGTTATATTTTCGACCCGGAGATCGCGGAAGTCGCACTTGATCCCATGATCAAGTGTGGGAAGGGAACACTGGGGTGGTTTTTAGTCAGTACGAGTCTGACAGACCCCTCTTCCCGCCTCAGGGCGGAGGACATCCATGAGGATTTTGAACAAAAAAAAGATGGTTGTATTAAAGACCACTTCACAGGTTTTAAGTTACATCAAATATTTTGTTGTTCACGCAACTACAAAGCTATATAACATAAGAGTCCTCTTCAAAATCCAACCGTGATTCCAGTCCCTTTGCCTAGCATCCGAAATCGTGATTGAAAACGTATTCAAGCGTCGATAGTTTTTATTTTAAAACTTGTGTCAAACGAGTTTCGGTTGGTGGACGGCGGAGCGAAATTGGTTTTCCACTTTTGATCCAACGTTTCGTATCGGCCTGTTTTGTTTTCATTCGTTAAAACTGACGCTCGAGTGTGTCAGCGCATTGTCGGGCGTACGGCGCTTCGTTAAAGAGGCTTGGGAATTAAATGTCGGCTGTGCGGACTTTTTTTTAATGAAGGTAAGAGGGGAAGCGGGCAGTTACCAATTATTGGGAGTAGTTGATGACGTTGAGAGTACCTGCCTACTGGTGTATGAAAATATGTTGATCATTACGCTTGGCGGATGCAGTGCAGATTTATCGTTATTAGCAGACAGGAGGACGCTGCTGCTTAATCTCTTGACGTAATCCTTTAGGAGGCAACGCAGATGACAGTATTTTTTGCGATCGAGTATCTTTTTTATGTTCTTTTTGTTTTACGAATTCTGGTCTTTTGGCTTTAATTTAACTGTGTATAATTTTTTGAAGTGCGATTTATATGTGCAATTTTTTTTTTTTACTCTGTCTCCCCTGTGCAAATTTTTGCGCATCATGATTGTATCCACATCAGTGTCCACTACACCTACAGCAAAAATTTTGAAGTTACCTCATAGAAAAACACACGCTACCCAAAATAACTCTACACCACTTGTTAAACTGACCAAGGTATCCCAATTGTCCGGTCCTATCTAATCTGTGTCCGGCATTTATTTCACATTGTAAACGCGTAAATTTAAACGATAGTATTCCGTGCTGAACAGTATCGGTCCTTTACAGATCACTGAATGTGCTCCGGTTACGGTCCAGTTTTATTTTAATGGCTCTCGATGTTGGTTGTTTTCTGTAGGTTTGAAAATGTTGGTGTGGATAATGTGAACGTCATTTTTCATAGTACTAATTATCTCCTACTCGTGTTCTCCGTTTCTTCTTCTCCTTGATTCGTCCTATTCCTTCAGCGGAGGGTTATTTTATCATTATAAAGTAATGATTTCTTGCTTTATACGCATGTAGGTGTTACCCACGGCCTTTTTAAGGTCCATTTGGTATCTTGTCTCCTAAAAATGTTTTCTTGCATCTCGACAATCATTCCATTAGGTATGATTCCAATCCTTGCGGGTAGGTATATTTATTATATACTATTATACTTTATATACAATGGTATTTGAAAACAAGTAGGTACACTTTAAACGATTAAGTAGGTACATAAAATAATGAATAGGTATATTTGAAATATTAAGACGCTGCTGATGCACACAGAAATGACGATTCAGGGATTGACGAAACAAAATCACGCAAAGTGCTTCAAATCAAAATCGTAATGATTTTTAGAGCGCTTAGAAGCGGAAGGCACTTTGCAAGCGAGAGCTAACTTGGCAATGGCAGCCGTCGGAACCATCAATGTCAACTGTCAAACGCAGCGCTTGGCGGCATGTCAAATCATGGCTGTATTTGCCTCCAAACGGGGGCAACTTCTCTCCACATGCCTCTCACTGTGAATTAGGACAATAAAAATAACAAGACTAGACACAAAACTAAAACTACAATATTTGAAGTCACGGTATAGTGCAAAAAAAGGCGCAAAAAAAGAGGTGAGTGGAAACGCCGGGAGGGGACGATATATAGTGACAAAATTGGCGATGTTCTTCAGAAAGGTCAGGAGCGTAGTACTTGCAATCGGCGTGCGTGTATGACCAGATGTATGAACGTAGGCGAACTATAGTTTCTGCCTACCCCCATGGGAAGAAGGCGTGAGTTTATGTATGTATGTGTGTTATAGTGCCCGCCATTTTGAATTTTGAATTCTTGTAACGATATTTCGAATCAAAAAGAATTCAGCGACTCCATCATTGGTGACACCACATTTTTTTTACCGGTTGGATAAAACTGTAATTATGACGGGTATTCTTATTCATTTTATATATTTATTATTGGCATCTAGTGACCTCCATTTTGAAATACAGTAACGTCATTTTGGATCAAAAAGAATTCACCGACACATCATTTGTTATAACCGGTTCAGTAGTTTCTATACAAGGTAACAAACTTCATTATTTTCATTCTGACTTAGGTAACCTGTAAGATTTATAACCCTTCCTTTCAAAATAGGACAGAAACAAATTCGAACTGAACATCATTATTATTTATTGTAGCACTAGAAAATAAAACATGTAAACATATTTTCTAGACAGAAAATCCGTGGGAAAACTTTACATAGTGCTCAGACGCGTGATTCGGCATAAAATATGTGCCCTGCCCTCCATATTAAAATAATATCGGTCCACAAACGCTAGGATTTCCCAAATAGTATTCCGTTAGCACAAACAAACCATAAATTCGGAGATTTAAAAAGCTTTTATCTCTTTGTTTGGCTGCTGTTTGGCGCAATACCATGTTGAATATAAAAGTCGTGCTTAAAATATCATGCCTCAATGTGGGATACGCTTAACTGCGATTTCTGATATGAATATCTTAAACCTGAGCTGGAAATCGTAGGATGTATGGCTCGTATATCATATTTGGTGGTAGCGTTAAAATATTGAGAAAAGTACTTTGAGGTTACCCTTATTCTTAGGCACGCTTGTCAGACTTTGAATCAAATTGCACAATTGCTCAGTGGTTGATTGATCGTGTGCCTTTCCCCAACTATGTTAGGGTCGACTTCCAGTCTAACCGGATGCAGCTGAATATCAGAATTTTACATGTAGCGACTGCCTATCTGACCTCCACTACCCAGTTACTGGGTAATACAATACCCTTTTATAAGACTGGTTGTTAGACTTTTGGGCTTCTGACTACCCGTAACGACTGTTAAAGATCTACAAATGACAGTCGGAACCAACAGCTCAACGTACTTTCCGAAGCACGGAGGTGTTTTGGTATGTAAAAAACGGTCACCCATCCATGGAAAAACCGCGGCAAGTGTAGCTTAACCTCATCGATCGACCCGTGCGGCTGTTATTACATAACCACAACATTGATTGCGTGTACTGCCACGAAATGTATTGTTGCCAATCGGCATTCTCCATCTAGCAGACTTTAGGCATACAGTGCATTCCACTTTATGTGAGCCTTGAGAAATCGCTAATTACTTCAACGATAAATACCTTTTAATAATTGGTCTTTTTCAAATGAATGTGGTATTCATTACGGTCACTAAACGGAAAAATACCACTGTTTACATAACAGCCGCGCATACATTTCAGTACTAAATACGAACGAACTACCAGGCAATAATAAGTTGAAGAAGTATTAAGTGGCAGATTTGGAGAGCAAAAAGCCACGATATCAGCAGGGACGTCGTTTAGCGTTATAGCCTAACTTCTAACGAGCTGTCATAAAGTAGGTATTTACTTGACGCACCTCCAAGAGTGCTCAAGGTAAAATGTACTGAACGAGCGCTAAGTATCGTAAAATCTTATGATGGTACCTCCTCGCTTCTCCTGGTCGCCTGGTACTAAGAATGAAGTGTTTAAGTATATAGAACATTCTTAAGCCTCGGTAATGTGGAGTTTGGATAGATATCGTGTGTTTTCTGGGTAAATTCGTGTTTGTGGAATCTTGGTAAGAGAAGATTTTCGTTGCAGTGCGATTTTGTTGTTGTGTTTTTCGATTGCGAAGGATTTTAACTACCTATTTCTATTCATATTACTCTACGAAAGTTTGACTCATAGATTTTTGTTAACTCTATTAAAGCTGTTTACATGTGTTTCGGTTCAGATTTCAAAATACATGTTAATAGGACCAAGGAAATGGTTAAGGCCAATTAGAAAGAAAAAAAGAAAGCAAAATTGTTTATTCTGCACAAACAAAACGCACATTACAACAAAATAACATTAAAATACACACCTACAAAGTAGTCAAAAGCCTCGTATTCAGTATACTAACAAATTTTGACAATCAGGACCAAAGACAATTTACATTTTGTTTACTCTATTGCCTACCTATTTAATCTGTCGTTGTGGTACTGGCACTCATATACAAATGTACTCTGTGCTGGCACATGACAATCTGTAATCATCGTGACGTGTGTGCCAATTACTGTAGTTGATATTTTTTTCCAAAATACGGTAGATATCTTTATTTACTTCATGCAACAAAGTAAACTTATTCCGTCTTATTACAAAACAACATTTATATTTTGACATGGCTTAAACCATGCAGCCAGTTTTTGTAATAAGAACGTAACAGTGATTGAAATACCGTTCTTTATACAAAACTGAAAACTTAGTTCGGTACTAAGTTGTCAGATTTGTATTAGGAACTTTACCATAGACGGAATATAGTTCGAAATTCAATAATGGCTCCATGGTTTAAACCTGGGTCTGAAGATAAACCTTATTTTATAATAAGACGGAATGAGTTAACTGCCATAATATATGCGCTTCTACGCGGGACTTCCTAATTGTTTAAGCTTATTTAATTTTTAATATTAAGATAGTTATTACCATTCTTTTGTATTTAACATTGTTTATTGCTATAATAAATAAAGGTATATAATAATTTTGCTCCGTGTGGTGCCGGACGTAAAGAATAGCATCACCCCATTTCTTCCCGTGGGTGTCGTAAAAGATGACTAAGGGACTTACTAGAGAATGGGCAGCAGCGTTCTCTATGCATTTTAACACCATACTGCGATCGCCAACCCGCCTGCCAAGCGTGGCGATTATGGCAAACACCCCCCTTTAGGGGGAGGCCTATGTCCAGCAGTGGACGTCTTTTGGCTGAAATGATGATGATGAATAATTTTCTTTAATTAACCATTGTTTGTAACGCCGAAGTAAGTTTTTATCGTTTTTGCACTAAAATAACGCAAGTTTCAAAAACTGACGTTAAAACGGCAATGGCTGACTGATATTTGCATACAACAGGTGAACGCGCCGATTGTCAGACGTACTCGTATACAAGAATTAATGGCATATTATGTCAGTGTCTTTTTCGTCACTTTGTGAAAAATTGGAAAGAACTAGCCTTTCGAAGGGTTAACCCATTCAATGGGTTATCTTTATCATGATGTAACCCATTGAATGGGTTTATATTAGAAACCCAGTGAAAGGGTTACATGATAACCCATTGAATGGGGTGACATGAAAAAATCATAATATTATGTTATTTTGATATCCACCCAGCACGCGTAGCATGAACAATTCTATCTCCATTCTACCTAGGGACCATTTTGGTTACCTTTTTAGAAAAACCCAAATGAAAACCCTTTCAATGGAAAGGGTTTTCTATAGGGTTTTTCTAAGCAGTTAATCAAAAACCCATACGGTGTGGGTAATTTTGAATGGCTTCAAAAGCTGTTCAAAAGGGTTACCCGCACCGTATGGGTTTTTATCGAAAACCCTTTCAACGGGTAACCAAAATTTAATTTAAGCCGTTCAAAAGGGTTACCCATATCGTATGGGTTTTTGATTAACCGCTTAGAAAAACCCTATCGAAAGCCCTTTCAATGGGTAACCAAAATGGTCCCTGGTCTTTACATACATGAAAAAATATTAGTAAAAATTGAGAATTGAACAGAAAAAAATCCTGTGATAAAACAAAGAACTCTGAGTCGAAAGTGAATTTGTTAAAAACTGCAGTTGAGTCTTTCTACTTTGCTACCATCGAATTAAACTACGGATTTCGAGATAAAATAAATAATAGATAAGAAATACAAAATATAATAACCAAATTAATCCGATAACTACTAACTGGAAAATCTTGATGCTCTCGGTTCGGAGTGTGAAACCTTCCATAATATTATAATTAGCATGTTAATAATGTTACAGACTACAAAACTTCATAATTTTATTCCAGTACCCTTATTTACATCAACACGAGACCAAGCATAAAAAGATTGGAACTTCACAAAAACTAAATACACAATCAATCTGCGTAGCCTTTTCCCAACTATGTTGGGGTCGGCTTCCAGTCTAACTGGATGCAGATGAATACCAGTATTTTACATGGTGCAACTGCGTATCTGACCTCCACAACCCCAGTAACTGTGTAATACGATACTACTTGGTAAGACTGGTTATCAGACTTGCGGACTTCTGACGACCCGCGACGACTGACAAAAATCCAGGAATGACAGCCGGGACCAACGGCTTACCGTGCTCTCCGAGGCACGGAGGAGTCTCGGTATGTAAAGATGGTCACCCATCCGCGGACCAACCCTGGTAAGCGTAGCTTAACCTGATGGATCGACCCACGCGAGTTTTATATCTTAGCCACGATCTCAATAACTAAATAGTCAACATAAATGGCACTTCACAGTTTTCACCTAAAATAAAAACGAAACTCTGAAATGTTGTTACTGTTAGTAATAAAAAAAACAGCCAAGTGCGAGTTGGACTCGCGCACGAAGGGTTCCATACCATTATCTATAAAATAGCAAAAAAAACACGTTTGTTGTATGGCCCCCTAAATGTTTATTTTATTTTAATTTAATTATTTATTTTTAAATTGAATGTATAACTAAATATTCTGTGAATATGTCAAGCGTCTACCTGTTGCCGTTATCAATATCGAGCAAAAATGGGCAAAATAATCACGTTTGTTGTATGGGATCCCCCTTAAATATTTATATAATTCTGTTTTTTAGTATTTGTTGTTATAGCGGCAAAAGAAATACATCATCTGTGAAAATTTCAACTGTCTAACTATCACGGTTCATGAGACAGACACACAGACAGACAGACGGCGGAGCCTTAGTGATAGGGTTCCCGTTCTACCCTTAGGGTACGGAACCCTAAAAATAGCGAAGAAGCTGTTTAGTCATTGTCTGTACCCGAAGTAAGTTATTAACTTTTATACGTAGTGTCAGAGAAGTGACAATGAAAATAAATTGCCTATTACGACTGACTTTATTATTAAGTTCAGCAATATTTTTTTCCTTCATACATTTAATTTTTTGGGATGTTCTGGCTTTTTCCCATAAATGAGTTAGACTGTTAAGTAAAGTCTACTGGAGAATGGTCTTATTATTTCGTGTTGGAACAAGTTGAAATGATAACTATGAGAAACCGTTTAGGATAAAAAAAAGGAATAGAAGTTTATAATACTATTCATTTTAATTATGATGATCTATAATAATTAATGTATAATTAAAACGGGACGCAACTTGCGTCAGCACTGTTGCCACCAGCGACCTTGATCGCACCGTCGTCGGCGTCGGCAGCAGCAGAAGACGCCGCAGAGAGGAAGAGGGTGAAATACGCACCGTTGCAGTTGGTGGAACGCTACCATTTTGTGCCCATTGCCGTTGAGACCATAAGTAGTTGGGGCACTGAGGGCAGGAAGCTCATTAGGGAGATAGGGCACAAGCTTCGTTTAAAAACGGGAGAATCCCGCGCTGGCTCGTTCTTGGTGCAAAGGTTAGCCATGGCCATCCAACGTGGCAATGCAGCAAGCGTTATGGGCACCTTTGCGCCGGGAACTGTTAGGCCCGGTTATTTGATTAAGTTTTTTTACGTTTTGTCGTGACTTATGCATTTAAATGTTGTGTTGACATAAATCTTTTACCCTGTTTATTTTTATTTCTAAGATAATAGCTAAATAATTTAAAAACTAAGTCTTAAAATAATAATAAAAATTATGTACAAGCATAGGAGGGGAAAAAATCTCAAATACGTCATTACATATTTTTAGGGTTCCGTACCTCTAAAGGAAAAATGGAACCCTTCACCCGTGTGTCTGTCTGTCTGGCTTCTGTCTGTCTGTCTGTCACAGCCGATTTGCTCTAAATCTACTGGACCGATTAAGTTGAAATTTAGTACTTATTTATGAATTTCTGTGACCCAAACACGGACTTGTAACGTTAATAAATTAATTTTGAATATGGGGGTCACTTTTGGGGAGCAAATTAGGAAAATTTTAAAATTAGTTTTGCAAACTGTACCATTTGACGTATCAAAAATTAAAGAGCTTTTTGTAAGGATTTCAGATATATTTTTATATAATTTTAAAACAAATACTTTTAATATAGTATAATAATAATTTACCATATCTCCGAAACTACTAAAATAAAAAAAATCATGCGGGGCAATCTTTGGGGACTACCGATAACAGTGAAAACTAAGTAACCTGTGAATTGTATCGTCGAGCCAGCGTTCGGTGACGGCGACGCGAGCTCCATGATTTTTGTTCACCCAAAAAGTGCTCAACGCGCCTAAAGAAGTTTTCACTTCAAAAATACAGATAGTTCTTTATTACAAGAAAACCTATAAGAAGTATGAGGCATCATGTTTATCAACTACAATGTTAAGTTTGTTCTTAGGATAAATTAATCCCCACTACTGAACCCTTCATTGTGCGTGGACGCACTTGTCCGGTTTTTTATTTATATTGCATACAACTTTAAAACGAGTTCAACAACACTTACAACAGCTACTTAACAATTTCTCATACTGTGTCATTGCAGTACGTATAATTACAGAAATTGTTGTACTTTAGCTCAAAACCTTAAAATAGGATTCATGCAAATAAGGTTTTACCTCTACCACACTAAATAAAAAAAGTGAATAAAGACAAAAAAAAAGTAATAAAAATTGCTTTTAGCGATAAGACCGCCCGTGTCACGAGTATTCTATTCTTTTCTTTATTGAAGGCAATAACGATTTCATTTTTGTCTTCAGGTACAGTGAATTCACTCAAATCGCTTCAGATCCACGTGCCTAAAGCGGTACTAACGGGCCACGACGCGGAACTACTGTGCTCCTATGAACTGGAAGGGGCACAGTTATACTCCATCAGATGGTACAGAAACATGATCGAATTCTACCGGTTTGTGCCGAAAGAATCGCCCGCGACGAAGGTCTTCCCTGTAGCTGAAATTAAAGTTGACGTAAGTAGAATAACAGATTAATTTGCTATACAGTAAATATTTTTTCTTTTAACCACGTAGTAATGTTATCATTAATCACTACATAAAACATAGACACACCGTTAGATTAAATTAAATTAAAAATAAACACAAATAAAATTAATTAAAATTTAGACATTGGTAACAGATACTCTGTGACTTCAAAAAAAAAATCAAAATCAAAAGTCATTTATTCAAACTAGGCTGAGAATCAGCACTTTTCGAACGTCAAAATTACATAAGACAGTCCCCCAAAAACGCCCACCCTTCACCACTTCCTAGTGCTTTAGCTGGGAAGAAGAAGTGGCGCAACAAACTCCCCAGCAGCACAGCTGTCTGTTCAGATATAAAACTTGAATTGAATCTATACAATAAAATGTAAAATAATTTGCATTACGCAACACAGAACATTAAAGATATTTATATTATTTGCCTTTTGATATTTTTTGCACACGCCACTATACAAAAAAAAAAAAAACATAAAAATCGTCAAAAAACTATACTCAAGCAGAAATAACGTAAACAGAACGTACTTAAATATAAAGCCTCCAGGCATAATGGGCGTGCCCGCTTACATAAAGCTATAGCTGTAATTGAAAAGAAGATGTGGATGTAATAGTAAAAAAATTCTTTATACAGGTAGCAGCATCAGACCAAAACAGGGTGGTATTAACAGAGGTTGACCGGACTTTGACTGGGGAGTATCAATGTGAGGTGTCTGCGGACGCGCCACTGTTTCATACAGACATCAAGGCGGCCATGATGGTAGTAGTCGGTGAGTTGCTTAAACGTTATATTAATAATCCTGGAGATCTACTCCCTAAGCAGAAATCCCGTAGTTTCGGCTGAGGTTACGGGTGATTCCTACTCCGTATCACCTAAAAAACATAACATTAGTTTGGGGCCCGACCTAGGAATGAATGACACCACGATTTGACAGTTGTCCCTACTCCCGATGTGTTTTTGCCCATACAAAAAAGTTAATTATTCAGGTGTAGGGTTCACTGCGAAGTTTCGAATTATTTCGGACGGGCCCGTGTCTTCGTTAACGGACATACCCCTTTATTTGTAAAGACTGCTTAAGATGATTAGCGACTGTTTATCCATACCATACGTTTTAGACGTTTAAACGTCTCTTAAAACTTTAATCATCGTTTATAAATTAAAACTTTAGACTTTAGAGAGTAGGCATTGCTTTGCACGGTTTTTACGACTTGCAAAATATCGAGATTTCCTTATTATACGTAAGTTTAATTTGGGTAGTATTTAAACGAGTGACATGTAAATTAAAATTTTAAGTGACAAAAATAATTAATTTACGTTAGAGTTTTACTAAGTGAGCGACTGACTGCGAGTGACGAGAAATCAACAGAACCACTTTGAAAAATACTATAATGAGCAGAGTACTATGAGCTCACATTTTTTTGAAAATTTTCTTATGAAATAACTATTTGAAGAATAGAGGGGATCTGATTTTCGGCGGCCGCTGCGGCGGCACGCTTCTTTCGCTCGCTTGCCTTCGCGCGTTAATGGTCACTGTTCTATTTTTTTTTTTTTTGTCGGTGTTTAAAATCCTTATGAATGTGCCCACCGCAGGGCGGAGGGGGGGACTCTTACTGACTAAAAACCACCCCAGTTTTCCCTTCCCACACTTGCACTGGGGATCTTGGGAGCTAGTGTTACTTCCGTGATCCCCGGCTAGTGCCAGCCCGCCTCTGCGGGCCACCTAAGTCTGGGGGGTGAGATGTTTGACGTCTGTAGGGGGTGCGCGTGGAACACTTTGCGCCGCTACCTCGGGTCCAGTGTGATAAGGGGCGGCGGACGTCCCCGAGTCCGCCGTACCTGCACCCATTTCGGGGGGCCGTTAGAGGGCATTATCTGCCCTTTGCCGACGCCTAGTGTGCCTGCTGCGGGCCGGGTGAGCGTACGAGATGAGAAAGAGGCACAGCCTCCGTCTGCGATACGACTGTTTCGCATTTTTCACTGTTCTAACCTAACCTAACCCAAATGATTCAATAACAGTAGATGGTATCAATCTGCTAGTCGCTCACTTATTCATTTAATCGCACGGCTAGAATGTTAATATCTGAAATGGAATAATCACAACCCATTTTTAGTAAGCTTTTTTCGTTCTTTCTCTTTTTGCACGATTTTATTGTTAATCAATATTCGTCGTTAATTTAGTTAGTTTTTCACTTACTCAAATTCATACCACTGAAGTTATTAAAACAGTATCTCATCATCAGTCGCTTAGTTTTTTTTTATTCGTTCGTTTTCCCCGTTTGATCGCGACGATAGGTCGTAGTGGAGCAAAATGAAAGGAGTGGACTGTATAACATGTATAATAATCAGGGACCGTACAACCCCGGTTAAGGGTTTAGCCTTTCGAAAGGGTAACCCATTCAATGGGTTACCTTTATCATGATGTAACCCATTGAATGGGTTTTATAGTAAAAACCCAGTGAAAGGGTTACATGATAACCCATTGAATGGGTTTTATAGTAGAAACCCAGTGAAAGGGTTACATGATAACCCATTCAATGGGTTTTATACTTGAAACCCAGTGAAAGGGTTACATGATAACCCATTCAATGGGTTCTATACCTACTTGAAACCCAGTGACATGAAAAAACCAAAATATTATGTAATTTCGATATCCGCCTAGCACGCGT
This sequence comes from Tiliacea citrago, assembly GCA_963921375.1. NCBI lineage: Eukaryota > Metazoa > Arthropoda > Insecta > Lepidoptera > Noctuidae > Tiliacea > Tiliacea citrago. The sequence goes on from OY992804.1 coordinate 12,885,654, forward strand.
AGCATGACCAATTCTATCTCTGTTCTACCAAGAATAGACAAAGTTTTTGATGTGAAACATTCAACAGCCGCACGTAAAACCGACTGCTGGCGGGGCGACGCACGCTACGTGGCGACGCATCGCTACTATATACAGTCACCTGTAGTAAGTTTTTTGATGTGAAACATTCAACAGCCGCACGTAAAACCGACTGCTGGCGGGACGACGCATGTCACGTGGCGACGCATCGCTACTATATACAGTCATCTGTAGTAAGTTTTTTTATGTGAAACATTCAACAGCCGCACGTAAAACCGACTGCTGGCGGGGCGACGCACGCTACGTGGCGACGCATCGCTACTATATACAGTCACCTGTAGTAAGTTTTTTGATGTGAAACATTCAACAGCCGCACGTAAACCGAGTGCTGGCGGGGCGACGCATGCCACGTGGCGACGCGTCGCTACTATATACAGTCATCTGTAGTAAGTTTTTTGATGTGAAACATTCAACAGCCGCACGTAAAACCGACTGCTGGCGGGGCGACGCATCGCTACTATATACAGTCATGTGTAGTAAGTTTTTTGATGTGAAACATTCAACAGCCGCACGTAAAACCGACTGCTGGCGGGGCGACGCATGCCACGTGGCGACGCATCGCTATTATATACAGTCATCTGTAGTAAGTTTTTTGATGTGAAACATTCAACAGCCGCACGTAAAACCGACTGCTGGCGGGGCGACGCATCGCTACTATATACAGTCATGTGTAGTAAGTTTTTTGATGTGAAACATTCAACAGCCGCACGTAAAACCGACTGCTGGCGGGGCGACGCATGCCACGTGGCGACGCATCGCTACTATATACAGTCACCTGTAGTAAGTTTTTTTATGTGAAACATTCAACAGCCGCACGTAAAACCGACTGCTGGCGGGGCGACGCACGCTACGTGGCGACGCATCGCTACTATATACAGTCACCTGTAGTAAGTTTTTTGATGTGAAACATTCAACAGCCGCACGTAAACCGAGTGCTGGCGGGGCGACGCATGCCACGTGGCGACGCGTCGCTACTATATACAGTCATCTGTAGTAAGTTTTTTGATGTGAAACATTCAACAGCCGCACGTAAACCGAGTGCTGGCGGGGCGACGCATGCCACGTGGCGACGCGTCGCTACTATATACAGTCATCTGTAGTAAGTTTTTTGATGTGAAACATTCAACAGCCGCACGTAAAACCGACTGCTGGCGGGGCGACGCATCGCTACTATATACAGTCATGTGTAGTAAGTTTTTTGATGTGAAACATTCAACAGCCGCACGTAAAACCGACTGCTGGCGGGGCGACGCATGCCACGTGGCGACGCATCGCTACTATATACAGTCACCTGTAGTAAGTTTTTTGATGTGAAACATTCAACAGCCGCACGTAAACCGAGTGCTGGCGGAGCGACGCATGCCACGTGGCGACGCGTCGCTACTATATACAGTCATCTGTAGTAAGTTGTTTGATGTGAAACATTCAACAGCCGCACGTAAAACCGACTGCGGGCGGGGCGACGCATCGCTACTATATACAGTCATGTGTAGTAAGTTTTTTGATGTGAAACATTCAACAGCCGCACGTAAAACCGACTACTGGCGGGGCGACGCATGCCACGTGGCGATGCATCGCTATTATATACAGTCATCTGTAGTAAGTTTTTTGATGTGAAACATTCAACAGCCGCACGTATAACCGACTGCTGGCGGGGCGACGCATGCCACGTGGCGACGCATCGCTATTATATACAGTCATCTGTAGTAAGTTTTTTTATGTGAAACATTCAACCGCCGCACGTAAAACCGACTGCTGGCGGGGCGACGCATCGCTACTATATACAGTCATGTGTAGTAAGTTTTTTGATGTGAAACATTCAACAGCCGCACGTAAAACCGACTGCTGGCGGGGCGACGCATGCCACGTGGCGACGCATCGCTACTATATACAGTCACCTGTAGTAAGTTTTTTGATGTGAAACATTCAACAGCCGCACGTAAACCGAGTGCTGGCGGGGCGACGCATGCCACGTGGCGACGCGTCGCTACTATATACAGTCATCTGTAGTAAGTTTTTTGATGTGAAACATTCAACAGCCGCACGTAAAACCGACTGCTGGCGGGGCGACGCATGCCACGTGGCGACGCGTCGCTACTATATACAGTCATCTGTAGTAAGTTTTTTGATGTGAAACATTCAACAGCCGCACGTATAACCGACTGCTGGCGGGGCGACGCATGCCACGTGGCGACGCATCGCTATTATATACAGTCATCTGTAGTAAGTTTTTTGATGTGAAACATTCAACAGCCGCACGTAAAACCGACTGCTGGCGGGGCGACGCATGCCACGTGGCGACGCATCGCTACTATATACAGTCACCTGTAGTAAGTTTTTTGATGTGAAACATTCAACAGCCGCACGTAAACCGAGTGCTGGCGGGGCGACGCATGCCACGTGGCGACGCGTCGCTACTATATACAGTCATCTGTAGTAAGTTGTTTGATGTGAAACATTCAACAGCCGCACGTAAAACCGACTGCGGGCGGGGCGACGCATCGCTACTATATACAGTCATGTGTAGTAAGTTTTTTGATGTGAAACATTCAACAGCCGCACGTAAAACCGACTACTGGCGGGGCGACGCATGCCACGTGGCGACGCATCGCTACTATATACAGTCACCTGTAGTAAGTTTTTTGATGTGAAACATTCAACAGCCGCACGTAAAACCGACTGCTGGCGGGGCGACGCATGCCACGTGGCGACGCATCGCTACTATATACAGTCACCTGTAGTAAGTTTTTTGATGTGAAACATTCAACAGCCGCACGTAAAACCGACTGCTGGCGGGGCGACGCATGCCACGTGGCGACGCATCGCTACTATATACAGTCACCTGTAGTAAGTTTTTTGATGTGAAACATTCAACAGCCGCACGTAAACCGAGTGCCGGCGGGGCGACGCATGCCACGTGGCGACGCGTCGCTACTATATACAGTCATCTGTAGTAAGTTGTTTGATGTGAAACATTCAACAGCCGCACGTATAACCGACTGCTGGCGGGGCGACGCATGCCACGTGGCGACGCATCGCTATTATATACAGTCATCTGTAGTAAGTTTTTTGATGTGAAACATTCAACAGCCGCACGTAAAACCGACTGCTGGCGGGGCGACGCATGCCACGTGGCGACGCATCGCTACTATATACAGTCACCTGTAGTAAGTTTTTTGATGTGAAACATTCAACAGCCGCACGTAAACCGAGTGCTGGCGGGGCGACGCATGCCACGTGGCGACGCGTCGCTACTATATACAGTCATCTGTAGTAAGTTGTTTGATGTGAAACATTCAACAGCCGCACGTAAAACCGACTGCGGGCGGGGCGACGCATCGCTACTATATACAGTCATGTGTAGTAAGTTTTTTGATGTGAAACATTCAACAGCCGCACGTAAAACCGACTACTGGCGGGGCGACGCATGCCACGTGGCGACGCATCGCTACTATATACAGTCACCTGTAGTAAGTTTTTTGATGTGAAACATTCAACAGCCGCACGTAAAACCGACTGCTGGCGGGGCGACGCATGCCACGTGGCGACGCATCGCTACTATATACAGTCACCTGTAGTAAGTTTTTTGATGTGAAACATTCAACAGCCGCACGTAAAACCGACTGCTGGCGGGGCGACGCATGCCACGTGGCGACGCATCGCTACTATATACAGTCACCTGTAGTAAGTTTTTTGATGTGAAACATTCAACAGCCGCACGTAAACCGAGTGCTGGCGGGGCGACGCATGCCACGTGGCGACGCGTCGCTACTATATACAGTCATCTGTAGTAAGTTGTTTGATGTGAAACATTCAACAGCCGCACGTATAACCGACTGCTGGCGGGGCGACGCATGCCACGTGGCGACGCATCGCTATTATATACAGTCATCTGTAGTAAGTTTTTTTATGTGAAACATTCAACCGCCGCACGTAAAACCGACTGCTGGCGGGGCGACGCATGTCACGTGGCGACGCATCGCTACTATATACAGTCATCTGTAGTAAGTTTTTTGGTTACCATTTTAGAAAAACCCTATCAAAAACCCTTTTAATGGAAAGGGTTTTCGATAGGGTTTATCAAAGCAGTTAATCAAAAACCCATACGGTGTGGGTAATTTTGAATGGCTTAAACTAAGCCGTTCAAAAGGGTTACCCACACCGTATGGGTTTTTATCGAAAACCCTTTCAACGGGTTACCAAAATTTAATTTAAGCCATTCAAAAGGGTTACCCATAACGTATGGGTTTTTGATTTACCGCTTAGAAAAACCCTATCGAAAACCCTTTCAATGGGTAACCAAAATGGTCCCTGAATTAATAATGAAATAAAGGGAAATACGATAATACAACTGTGTCGGTTAGAACGGAAACAAGATTATGTATAAGGACGTTAATATAAACGCGTAAGCGCGGCCGTGCGTGAAAGTGCTACAGCTGACTTGTGTGTCGCGGGCCCGCGTCGAGCCGTGCGGCCGTCTTACTCGCCGCTGCCCCCGCACCCCTCGTTCACTGCCGCCAGCACGCGGCGATGTTGAGAAGGCCGGTCCCAACACCGTTTAATTTGAATAAAATACTCAAACCTCGCCACAATTTAATATTCATCATCACCATTTAAGCCGAAAGACGTCCACTGCTGGACATATGCCACCCCCATGGGGGTGTTTGCCCTAATCGCCACGCTTGGCGGGCGGGTTGGCGATCGCAGTATGGTGTTAAAATGCATAGAGAACGCTGCTGCGGGCATTCTCTAGTAAGTTCCTTAGTCATCTTTTACGACACCCACGGGAAGAAATAGGTTATTTATAGGAATAAATAGGTTGTTTATTTATATATTATAATTATACTTTATTATACACCAGATTATACATTTCCATTGTGCAGTTTAGACAGACACAAAAAGTGGCTTTACTATATAGGATCAAGTTAAATTAGCTAGCGAAACTCAGCAGACGTGATTGGTATCGATACCTAAACACGAAAAGCAAAGAAAACTGATTTATTCAACTCATACTTCAAGTAACACCACTGTCAGCGGTCGCTGACCCCAAAAAAACCCATAATATCTTTTTTTTTGTTTGTGTTTAGACCTCGATCCCCATCACGTCTGTGGAGTTTCTCTAGCTAATTTAACTTCACTCTGTATATTATTTATAGAAGGTGGTAGGTGAAGTGAAGTGGCATGTTACGTTGTACTTGATCAAATACGAAAGTTAGTGTAGTGAAGTGTGAGTGAATTGCAAAAGGCACGAAAATAAACATAATGTCCAAAGAAAAGCTTCCAGAAAAAATATATCAATACAGTCAGACAGCTTATAGATTTTTAAGAGAGAACTATGTTGCCAAATACCTAGTATGCATATCGACAGAAGACTTACCTGGCGTGAACACATAGAGACCAAAAGGGATCAAGCTAACATAAAACTACGAGGCATTTACTGGCTCATAGGCAAACAGTCATCACTTAGCTTGGAAAACAAGCTTCTTATATAATATAAATGCATCCTGAAACCTGTATGGACTTATGGTATAGAGCTCTGGGGATCGGCAAGCCACTCAAATATTGAGATAATGCAGCGCTTCCAAAATAAAGCACTAAAAACTATAACTGGTGCACCTTGGTTCACAAAAAATACTGAAGTACATGAGTATCTACAAATCCCAACTATCAAGGAGGTTGTAGAAAGGTCCTACAAGAATTATAAGGAAAGACTCCAACAACATAAAAATGAACTCGCTGTAACACTTCTAAAGTCCGCAGTCTGAACCGACAGACTTAAAAGAGAATGCATAGCGTCAATCTAACCAACACTACTACATACACTAACGAGATGACGCATCGCTGGATGTGAGCAATCTCGAACTGCTAGTTAAGAAACAACCCATCTGAGCCTAAAGGCTGATTGCAGATAGAAGAATTATAAAAAAAAGAACTATGTTGCAATTGTTTAAATATCTTACATGTAGAATTATACTGGTAATAGAAAACACAGGGGGAGGCCTATGTCCAGCAGTGGACATATTTCGGCTGAAATTATGATGTTGAAGAAAAGAAAATACTAAAGTTTTCAAATTAAAACATAGTGGTTTCTTACTGTATAGTAATATTAGTCTACATCTGTAAGCGTCAGCAGTTTTTCCTCAATGTGAATATTATAGTCAGTCTGTACTTGTGAACACCGCCTTATGCTTCAAACTCAAACCATTTATTTCAAATAAACCATTTACAGGCACTTTTGAATTGTCAAGGATTTGGTCAGCTAGAAATATGAAGCTAGTTGCCCATTCCAAAGCGTAATAGGTACATATGGAGAAGAACAGGCAAGAAACTCCATCGACACTCTTTTAAATGATATAGTACAGCAAATATAAACAGCAAAAAAAAAACAATTTAAACCTAAAATAATTATAATAAGCCGTGGCACCTAAGAGATGACCAGTTCCAACTGACAGGGGCGTTCCCAAACACAACGCGACACCCGGATCAGCACCATTCAGCTCAACCATTTTGAAGGAACCTAAATAATATTATCCAACACACGCGCTACCATCAGCGAGACATCTGAGTGAGCATGACATACTCTAGTCAATGAAAGACATATTACCCGGTAAATGGTAGTTCTATTGTACATAGCACTCACACCTGTGCTATGAAATTATATAATACAAAAGAGATTGAGTAACCACAATGCAAAGATAGTCTTACTATCTTCAGCAGCTCCAACAGCATTATCAAATGTTAAACAATTAGTTGTGGTTGTGGACCAGGACCAGCATTGAGTCAAGCATTTTTATCAGCGATGTAATTTCCCAACTTATAATATGCCTGCTTGCATAGTGGGCTTCTCATTCAGTTGAAGTATGTGGGGAGGAATTTTATTGTAAAACTGTAAACAGTACCCCATGAAACATGATTCTACTTTATCCTACCCAGGATTTTGTAATATCTTGATTTAAAAGAGTGTCCTTGGAGTTTCTTGCCTGCTCTTCTCCATAGAGATCTACGTTTTGGAATGGGCAAATAGCTTCCACTTTCTGACTAACTGACCGACTCTTTGACAATTCAAAAGTGCCTGTAAATGGTTTATTTGAAATAAATGCTTTGAGTTTGAGTTTGAGTTTGATCCAGTCTGAAATCTTTTTTTTTTGGGTGGGAAATTATCAAATAACTTCTCCCGCTCTGGGCGGAGCGGAGTCAGACTTTTACTGACTGAAACCCACCCGTGTTCCTTCATTTGCCTGTGTGCCAGGGCCACGATATCCCTTTCGGACAAACTCGCAACCCTGGCAGGCATTGGCCCTAATGAACCCCGTCAATTCGTGCTGACATCTCTTTGAGGCGCGCATGGAACACAACGCGCCGTCGACCCGGGCCTGGTCCTTATCGGACGGCGAACTACCCATCGCTCACTGTCCGCAGGCCCGCGCCTACGGTGGCCGGAAATCTCCGGCGACTAGGGGCGTGAGGGCGTGAACCCTGCCTCTCCCTCACGCGTTCCGACTCCTCCTTCGCGAGCATTACTGCTTAGCAGGAGGTGACGGCCTCCCATGCACTCTCGCTCCGAACCATGGCCTGAACCAGGGCCGGATGCAAGAGATATCGCCGCCACCGATTGCCTTCGTGAGGACACGGCGGTGCTCCGCCCAAGCTGGGCAGACCTCCACCGTATGCTCCACCATGTCCTCCGGGCTATCCACACAGTGGTGACACCCGGGCGTTTCTTCCCGCTTTATCCTGAAAAGAAACCTCCCGAAACATCCGTGCCCGGTAAGGACATGCGTCAGGCGGAAGGTGAGGACGCCGTGGGGCCTCTCTAGCCACTCCTCAAAGTGGGGACTTATCGCCACAATAGTGGCGTGCCCAGCGTTGGGTTGCGACAATCGCACTCTCCATGTCGCCATGAGATCCCGCCGGAGCTTTGTCAGCTGTGCCGTGATTTCTCGCGGCAGCGGAGTTTCGCCCCGGCGTTTCGCCTCCTCGCGCTACTCCCAGATGTGCGCGAGGACTTTTGCCTCCAGATTCCATGGCGGTAGTCCGGCAAGGAGGCTCGCTGCCTCACGGGAGACCGTGCGGTAACCCCGTACCATCCTGATGGCCATGACCCTTTGGAACGCGTTCAATCGGTGGGCTGATCGCAGCCTTAAAGAACGCGCACACACCGGTGCCCCGTAAAGGGCCATGGGCCGCACGATCCCCGCGATCCAGCCTGAAACCTGGTTTAGCTAATAAGCTTCTAATTTAATTTCATCTAACTAAATATCCCTACATACATTCAAATCACCCCAAAAAATCATTGATCCTTCAAATTCGAAACCTCCATCCTCCTACCTCCTCCTTTCCTATAAATCCTCAGGTTTTGCTTTTTCTCAAGACATCAAACAACATTATTCAAGCCTACTCCTAAACCCACCAGCTGTTCACAAAAATCTCCAAATTTTAATTCATTTCGTTGAAATTTTCGGGGGAAAATATGCAAAAGTCCTCAACATTTACATAAATAAATTGCAGTGTTTCCGTACCAACGAAAGATGTAGGGTTAATGTCTTGTAAAACAAATTTTCTTTTAAATTCCTTCTCAGTTTCTCTGAATAATTTGCCAGCTTTTTGGAGGGTAATAAAAGGTAGGGGTTATTTATTTAATAATGTTCATTTCGTTTTATTTTGTTTAATTAGGTCTGCTGCTAATCTGGCAATGCCAGGCGCAAACTCTTTGATAAACGACATATGAACGGACTATTGCCTATGTAAAGAATGAACGAGTTTTTTCATCATACTTTTAATTTTAATTAATCTATTGGTTAAACACATTTCGTATAATAATAATAACACCGTTTATTTCAGGCGACACAGGCCCATAGAAAAATACCTTAACCTAAACATACATAATATTGCAATATAAACAAAACTTGTGTTAATAAAAAGGCTTAAGACTATGTTTGTTGTTTCTGTTGTTGTTGTTGTGTATAATGTCACCTGTTCTGAGGGGTCAGACTTTATTGCACCCAAACCCACTCATCATATTTATTCCATGCCTATTTTCAATCTATCTAAGACTATGAAGTTCGCGTGCGATTGAAAAATGTAGATCTAAATGTTATGAACGAATGTGCGCTTTTATAATTTCTGGCGCGACGATGTTATCGATGTACCTAATAATTTAAAAAGTATGGAAATATAACGTGGACACTTTATCCGTCCACGATAACGTTATAACGTTCACGTATTTCCATACAATTATGGAAGCGGACCGTCCGTGTGCTGCCAGACGTAAAGAATAGCACCACCCTATTTCTTCCCGTGGGTGTCGTAAAAGGCGACTAAGGTACTTACTAGAGAATGTGCAGCAGCGTTCGCTATGCATTTAACACCATATTGCGATCGCCAACCCGCCTGCCAAGCGTGGCGTTTATGGCAACCCTCCCCCTCCCCTTGGGGGAGGCCTATGTCCAGCAGTGGACGTCTTCAGTGTGCGACGTCCACTACTAAATATAGGCTCCTCCAATAGGGGATTGGAGGAGCCTATATTTAGTAGTGGACATCTTTCGGCTGAAATTATAGAAGTGGACGTCCACGATAATATCGTCACGTTAGAAATTATAAAAGCGCACAAATTGTGGTGACAATTCGATTTTGAGAACATAATTATGTTTATCGTCCGTCGTTTGTTTTCTTCCCATAATTATTTTTGCGATGCTTATCTGATTGTTAGTCATTTGTTTCTCCAGAATATAGTCCTACAATCAATCAAAACTTGAACCAACCCCAAATAATCATTCACTTCGAACGCCACTTCTCAAATTATATAGTTTCAAACAAAAGCATCTAGTTATCAGTGAGAAAGGGCCGTGCGCCATCTGCCACCAATACCCTCTCACCAAATCTTTTATGAGGTTCCCTGAAATATTGCGTATTCACAATACGCTGGCTTTTTGTCGGCAAAAATAACCGACCGGTTCGATTTCAATGAGAGCACAGACTTTCAGTTTTCACCACGCAGGCCGAACGGAGATGGTCGCTTTTTTGTCTATACCTAACTGTTTTTTAGGGTTCCATTACCTCAAAAGCAAAAAAAAGGAACCCTTGTAGGATCACTCGTGTGTATGTCTGTCCGTCTGTCACAGCCAATTTACTCCGAATTTACTGGACCGATTAAGTTGAAACTTGGTACACATATCAATTTATGTGGCCCAGCGGCCGTGTCACGTTAATAAATGAATTTTGAATATGAGGGTCACTTATGGAGGCAAATTATAAAATAAAATAAAAGTTTTGCAAACTGTACCGTGTGACAAATCAAAAGAAGAAGTTTTTTGTAAGGATTTCAGATTTTTTTTGTATCAATTTATAATATCACTTTATATATACTTTATTTTAAAGATATTTTATGAAAATATATGAAAATTTACCATTCCCCACTTATCTCCGAATCTACTGATCCTAATTTTTCGCGCGTTAATGGTCACTGTTCTAACCTAACCTAACCCAAATGATTAAATACTTTTCTGTACACTTTATGACTAAATAAATCGAAATCACAAGCATTCGAGCGTATGAGGCAGTGAAAATGTTTTTCGAAACAGCGTCTTTCGCGACTACTTCATTCGAGTCCGTGAGCTTTCGAACCTGTGAGGCAGTGGAAAAATAATTCGCAACAGCGTGTGTCGCAACAGCGGCGTTCGAAACAACATAGGGGCCCCGGTTCCTATGGAGAAGAATGGACAAGAAACTCCACGGACACTCATTTTAATCAAAATATTGTTACAAAGTATTGCTTACATCATTCGTGTTAGAACAATGTAGAAAGACGTGCACGTTAAAAGAGTCCGTCTATAAAAAGATAAAAACAAAATAACTATTAAAAAATTAAAATAAGCTAAATTATTAAGCCACACCCGTTCACGAACATGACGCATGGATGGATCAGCACCATTTAGCTCAACCATTTTAAAGGGAACTTGATGATCCAACACACACGCCACCATCAGTGAGACATTTGAGTGAGCATGACACATTCTCAGCCGCCAGGGCACATTAAAGTCAATGAAAGACGTACTCAGTAAATTGTAGGTACATCATAGTGCTCACACCATCTCTCTTATGGGTCAGGACCTTATTAAAAAACCGAGGCCTTATTATAATATTATCCTCTTTCAATATCACCGATCCTTATTGAAAAAAGTTATTATCTAAGGGAATAATTATTTAGTAGGTACGTTCTAAGAAACTAGAAGAATTACTTAGAATTTCATATAAATACGTATTTCGAAGAAATTATTTTATTTGTAGAACGACATTAAGGCTTTCGTAGGAGCTTATTGCAATTTCCACTAAAAGCTCAATGAAGGCAGTAAACTTTTCTTCAGTAAACCCACTATTTCTATACGAACATTTTTAGTTTTGTAAAATTAATTATTCAAAATATTGACAACGAATTTAAAATGTCTGTATATTCAAGTCACAGCTTCTATCCTTTGATAGTTGCATAAAATGGCTATAACACAGAAAATTGACGTAGGGTGTCAAGTTGCCTAACAATTTATTTCCCAGGCTAGTAATACACCATCACCTGTCTAGCCTTTCCCAACTATGTTGAGGTCGGCTTCCAGTCTAACCAGATGCAGCTCAATACCAGTATTTTACATGAAGCGACTGCTTATCCCCTCCACAACCCAGTTACTGGGTAATACGATACCCCTTGATAAGACTGGTTGTCAGACTTTCGGGCTTCTGACGACCCGTAACAACTGTCAAAGATTCACGAATGACTGCCGGGATTAAAGTCTTAACGTGCTTTCCGAGGCATGGAGGGGTCTTGGTATGTAAAGATGGTCACCCATCCACGGACCAACCGCTCAATAATAATCCTAATACATAAAGAGTAAAACAAAGTATAGTACATAGTTAGTTTAGCATAAAGTTTAGTAAGTATACATGTTGCTCGTTACAAATAGCAATCGAAACCTAAGGCTGCCCACCCGTATTGGTGCGGAGTTAAACGGAGAATTGCAAGCATTAAGGCGACGATAACCGACTTTTAATGATTTTATACTGAAGATCACGTCTAAACGAGTGGTGTTAATGATTAAAAAAAAATATATGTTAAATTAGAGCATTTCCTCAATAACTCAATATACGAATATTTTAGATTGTGTTTATATTACATAGTGAAATTAATTTGTAAAGTTATGTCTAACGCGGATAAAAAAACTGAGAATGACGCAAAATCTACCAAGCGTATTTTTCTGAAACCTTCACCAATTTAAAGATAATTTAATTATTGATCTTTTAGTATACGCGTTTTATTAAAATACCTTTTGTTTTGTGTATAATAAATTAATAATGTGTCAAATTGGGGACAGCGCTCCTTAATGGGCGAGTCCTATTACTGGCTGAACGGACGACGTTGCGTGAGCTCAGTACAAAACACGCAAGCTAACCACTCAAGGTCACTGGCATATATCTGCGTCTGAAGATGCTGAAAACAGCTAAACCGCGGTCACTGTCAGACTGCATACAAAAGAAAGAGAAGCGCGATGACACAACGCTTGTAATTTATTGCAAAATATGAAGCAATTATCTATTTACTCAAAAATGAGTTGAGTAATCGAAAATAAAAACAACCAAGTTCTGCATACAAATAAGACGTTCTTGTTATTAATATCAACCGTACGTTGATATTTAATACAGATATTTTGGATTGGTCGGCCGGCGGACGCTTTACAGAGTGGACGTGTGTCGATCGTCCTACGTGATTTATTTACTCTAAATTCTCTGATTGGTCGCAATTAGTTATATTCAATTCCTTGTTACTCTTAAAGTGTTCTTACGTGTTGACGACTCCCACTGGGCGGTCCTAGAAAGAGACGCAATAAATTTCGTGAGTGTCATCCGAAGTGATATCCCAAAAGTGACTGTAATTCGCTGGAATCGAACCGGCGACGCGTACCACTAACAGTTGAGCGACTCGCTTGCTTAGCCAACGCGCCACCGTGCAACTGGCAGCGGACTCCGAAATAACGGTCTGCTACGCACGACCGACGACGGCATTGCTACGACGGCTACAAGTGCTACGAGCCTACGGATCGTCTACGAACACTGCATCGGCTACGCTGTCGCGACAACAGATAGACGAGTTATCGAGTTGTTTACCTTGAACTGTGTTTGTTAAACACAGGCCGGCTAGATAAGTACTCTTTTTGTTTTACTACTGCAACCTCCAAATATGGCAGGCGTACAACGCACCCCGCCCAAAATCCAAGCAACCAGCCTGAGCCAGACTCAGACGCAGTCGGAACCAGATATCAACTCGGCTGTAACAATGAGCGGTTACGTAAACACTAACAGAAAGAAACGTTTTCGTAAAGGAGACTCGCCGCAAGGAGAGGATGCCATAAGCTCATTAGATGCTGGGGACTATGATCAAGGCCCCTGCGTCTCAAAGACCTTAGCGGTACAAACTACCCTAATGAACAAACTATTGTCTGATATCGGGGAAATTAAATCTCAAAATATCCAAATACAGGCGTCCAATGCTGAAATTCGCAAGACAAATGAAAAGATAGTCGAATCGATGTCTTTTATGAACAAGCAGTTTGAGGACATGAAAAACCAGGTCGAAGATTTAAGGAAAGAACGTCTGCTGCAAAAACAATATATTGAAAACTTAGAAAAAAAGATACTTGACCTACAGCACAAGTCACGATCGTCGGGCATTGAAATCCGTAATATCCCGCAGGATGATACAGAAACCAGCACCAGCCTTTTAAAAACAGTGTGCACGATCGGCGATGTTGTTGGAGTCCCTATCCGGGAATCCGGCATACGTGACGTATACCGGCTCCCCGGGAAGGCTTCCAGTCCGACTACCCCACGCCCGATTATCGCAGAATTCTCAGCAGTGCAGACAAAACAGTCACTCTTGTCGGCTGTACGAGCATATAATAAGGAGAAAGGAAAGGAAGACAAAGTAAACACCACTCTGATCGGCTTACCAGGTAAAACGCTACCGGTCTATATCGCCGAGCAATTGCCTGCTACTACCAAAAAACTTTTCTATCAAGCTCGAGAGTTTGCCAAGAACAAAGACTATAAATACTGTTGGCTCTCTACTGGCAATATCTTCCTGCGCAAGATAGAGGGTGACAAGCAAGTCTTAATACATTCGGAAAAATGTCTTCACGATCTCGGAAACTTAAACATGTGACTACTTTTACAATTTTCACATGCACTGTTTAAATTTAGTTTAATTACCCATATCTGTAAAAAACTTCAACAACACACACCTCACACACCATATACATATGCTACAAATCATGAAACCCTAACTACACCATACACTAATACTATGAAATATCCACAACAACATTCATTACCATACCTAAACATGCGATGTTCCTTTCAGTCCAACTGTATATCTACTACTGAGTCACTCATTTCTAACACAAGTTTAGCAATCATTCCTATTTTAAATGGCTAATATAATAAATAATTTAAACAGTGATCTAGATTCGCTAAACGTAGGCAACTCCTTTACTTGTAGTCCAGAGGACTCCCTGAAGTTTGTAAACAATTCCGACAGCAATATTAACTTTTTACATTTAAACATACGCAGCATAAACAAAAACTTTGATCAACTTCAGGTACTGCTACAACTAACAAAAATTTACTTTGATGTCATAATCTTGACCGAATGCTGGCTTAGTAAGGTTAGTAACCTACCTGTGCTACAGGGATTTCAATCCCACCTCACTGAAGTAAACTCGAACCAGAACGATGGAATCGTTATTTATACGAAACATGGTCTGCAGGTCTCTGTGTGGGAACCTAACTTTATGTGTGGAAACTGTCTTGTCTGTCAAATAGATAATAAAAAAAATTGCCATGGTAGTAGTCTATCGCTCACCTTCATACAACTCCCGGGAAAGCTTTGATAAGTTTCTGGATAGCTTAAACAGTGTCTACACTAAACTCTCCACATGGCAGAATATCGCTCTAATAGGCGACTTAAATATTGATATAAAACAGAGTAGTAGAAATGACCGGAGTCTTGAATATCTCATACTGAACACATCACACGGGCTTTTGCCGACTCACCTATTCCCCACTCGGCTTGAAAATTGTCTTGACCACGCTTTCATAAAAACTAACCTACCTATCACCACATTAGTTCTAGATTCCCATATTACCGACCACAAACCTCTCCTACTTACTATTGCCAACGCTTATCCCAAGCGCAACACATTCCACACCTCTACCTCTGTGGATTACGATGCAATTAAGTTAGAGCTACAAAGCATGGATTTTACACCCCTATACAAAATTGAGAACCCTAATACATCAATGAACCTTGTAATAACCATGTTAACATCTGTAGTTACCAAACATACTCACCAAAACAATATTCCAAGGAAAAAAAGAACTATCAAGCCCTGGATAACTCCTGGCCTTTTGAAGTGTATCCAAAATCGGGACAAATTGCACACAAAATCAAAAAAACATGCAGAAAATCCTATACTCAAGATTACTTACACCCGCTATCGAAATTTTTGTAATGCCATACTTCGGAAATTAAAAATTGCCTACGAAAAGAGTGAACTTGAGAAAGCAAAAAATAACCCTAAAGCACTCTGGAAAACAATAAAAGAAATTACGAACACAAGTAAAACTAAAACAAGCCCTGTTGAACTTCTGAAAATACGCGACTGTCCTAAATCTTCCTTAAATGAAGTGTGCAAATTCTTCAGTAATGTAGGTAAAAATCTGGCGGCTAACATCTTATCTCGGTGTACTTCTCCCTTAAATCTGCCAACCAAGCAGTTTCAAAACAATACCCCTCCCTCTCCCGCCAACTCCCTTGCGCTGTTGGAGGTAGATGAATCTGAGGTCGAATCCCTTATTCTCCAATTACGCAATGACTGTGCAATAGGTTGGGATGGTATATCGCCCCTATTACTGAAAACATGCCACCTGACTCTGGCAAAGCCACTAACGTATATTTTTAATGGTTGTATACAGAAAGGTGTTTTTCCAGATGCTCTTAAAAGAGCTATAGTATACCCTATCCACAAGGGAGGGGACAGAAGTTGTGTCAACAACTACAGACCTATCTCGGTTTTGACTGCACTCTCTAAGGTCCTTGAAAGGATCCTCAGCAGCCGTCTCAAGAACTTCTTGGATAGGTATCGCGTCATAGCTGAGAATCAATATGGTTTTCGCACTGGAATCTCGACTGAAGATGCGGTACTTGATCTGACGCAAACGGTTGCTCGGAACCTTGACAATAGGACCAAATCTCTAGGTATATTCCTAGACCTCTCTAAAGCCTTTGACACAGTTTCTGTCCCCATACTAATCGCCAAACTGGAACTACTTGGTATTAGAGGTATCGCTCTTCAAATCTTCAAAGATTATCTCAATAACCGTACTCAAAGAATTAAAATTGATAAGTCCCTTAGTGACGAAGAATTTGTGTCTTACGGAGTACCTCAGGGAAGCATTCTCGGCCCCATTTTGTTCCAAATCTATGTAAACGACCTATGCAGAATGACCCTCCCTAATACTAAGATATTTGCCTATGCCGATGACACTGTGATTGTAGCTGATGGACCAACGTGGGATGGTGTTAAATGTAGTGCAGAAGCAGCATTAACCAAAGTAATAAAATGGCTGAACTCAAACCTGCTTACTCTCAATTTTAACAAGACTTCTTACATTCCGTTTTCTATTCGCTCTAACACCGCACCAGACCACACTTTCTCGATAATAGCTCACACTTGCCCACAGCAGTCATCTTCGTGTCTATGCCCAGCACTCACGAGAACTGATAATGTAAGATATCTGGGCGTACAAATAGACGCAGGGTTACGATGGGATAAGCAACTTGACACCCTCACCACTAGAACTATTAGATTGATACATATATTTAAGTCTCTTAGAGACTCGGCAAACCCTGATACCTTGAAAATGGTATTCTATGCCCTGTGTCAATCCATTATTGGGTATTGCATTACCGTATGGGGTAGTGCAAATAAAACTAGTCTAATCAAAGTGGAAAGAGCACAGAGGGCTATACTGAAAGTGATGTTACGAAAACCATATCGTTATCCTACAAAGCAACTATACTCAGATTGCAAGGTACTAACAGTCCGTCAGCTCTTCGTGCTTCAATCTGTCCTCAGAAGACACGCTACCGTCCCCCCGTCTGATCCCAAAAAGCGAACCAATATCCCTCCAGGCACTCGGCACAAAACTTCTTTTGCCAGGCACCAATATTATACAATAAGCACACAAATTTACAAAAAAACCCATAAAGAACTTAACATACTCGACCTAAATAGATATGAACTAAAGTCTAAGATGACAGAATGGCTACTTCAACAGGATTACTCACAAACAGAATCACTACTTACATACATCGCTTAATATTAATATATCAGTGTACACTCACAAGCTACCCTCACCCAATTGCACAACTTACACTAACACACCTTCACATACACATACACACCCCTACACCTACACACACACACATACTTCTACACACACATACATACACCCACACACACATACACATACATACATACAAACACCCACACTCACACCCCCATGCTCCTTAAACTCTTTTTCCTTTCTTTATTTTAATTTTAATTATAAACGAAATAACTAACCTCATTTTAAATCACTAGGTAGATCGACACAACTCACAAGTTGTATAAATCTTATCGCAATCAATCAATTAGCTGAACACTGTCTCTTAAGATACAGGTAACCCTAGTTTAAGAGGCAGGGCTCACGAATTATATTGTCTACAGATTTCTGCAGCATGGTTTATTATTTGCTCTGTACTTACTTCCTACCACTAGCTGCTAATAATAATACCCTTTTGTTAACCAAGTTATTTAAGTCTGTAACCTGTTTTTTTTGGAAATAAATAAATTTTATTTATTTATTTATTTATTGAAACTCGTAGTAAAGAGTTAGTTTACCGTCAATTTGTATCGAGATTTTTTTTTCTAAACTTGTTTTGGTAACAACCAACTTCTGAGAAATAATTATGTTCAAGAATAACATAATTATATTTTTTCCGCGACGTCAAACTTTATAGACAATTTTTTTGTTTAAGACAAGCCTACTTTTATCATTTGCCTCTTAGCAGCGCTTTAATGAATAGAATTCTACTAAATTCACATGACCTGATTGTGAGTGGTGTCAGGTCAAATTATACACAGTCTTCAATTACTTCAAATGCTTTAATCAATAGGCTACAACTTTTTCTTACAGTAAAATATGTTTACAAGCGTTACACCTAACGTTCAAACCACAAAATGGCCGCTGGCGCTGCTCACCTGCGACTATCTCTCAAATTAACAATTCTCATCTACCTTCAATTATTTATTAAATGTGGGGATCGCTACCACGATGTTAGAAATCTATAGAATAGAATAGAATACTCTTTATTATGTAGGTACACCATAAAAGTTACAGATATAAATGTTGTAGTTTTACATTGGGTGACACAATGGGCGGTCTTATCGCTAAAAGCGATCTTTTACAGACAACCTTTGGATGGATTAAAAGGAGAAGGAGAGACAATACTGCAGGTAGTCAGTGGTGTACCATTTACATATACAATAAATACATAGATACATAAAGCAAGAGAAAAGAGAGAGTATAGAGTAATGGCGTTATCTTAGCGTTGCAATTCTTCGCTTTAATAGACATAATCTATACAAATAAATAAAATTTTGGTGTCTTTTTGTAATGTCAATATACCTAGTAATGTAATATGCCTTTTACTAAATGCTAAATATGAAAGGATAAAGGTACTTTTAAAATTTTGACTGTCTGTCTCTTTGTTCCTGCTAATCTCCGAATCGGCTGGAGCGATTTTAACTGGACTTTC
This sequence comes from Tiliacea citrago, assembly GCA_963921375.1. NCBI lineage: Eukaryota > Metazoa > Arthropoda > Insecta > Lepidoptera > Noctuidae > Tiliacea > Tiliacea citrago. The sequence continues at coordinate 12,904,633 of OY992804.1, forward strand.
ACTGACAGATAGCTGATGTTATTAGAAGTAGCTAGGGCTACTTTTACTATAGAAGAAGCCACGCGGGTGAAAAGAGAGTATACACCATAAGAATAAGATAGTAAATCAATCAAAATCAAAAGTCATTTATTCAAACTAGGCTGAGAATCAGCACTTTCCGAAAATCAAAAATTACATAAGACAGTCCCCCAAAAACGTCCACCCTTCATCACTAGTGCTTTAGCTGAGAAGAAGAAGTGGTGCAACAAACTCCCCAGCAGCATAGCTGTCTGTTCAGATATAAAACTTGAATCTATACAATAAAAGTAAAAGAATTTGCATTACGCAACACAGAACATTAAATTAAATTATTTACCTTATGTTAGCCAGCACACGCCACTATACCAAAAAAAAAACATACTACTAATAACTAATAAACATACATACTATTACTACATATATAACTAATAAACATACTACTACAATACAATACATACATACAAAAAAAATCGTCGAAAACTACACTCAAGCAGAAATAACGTAAACAGAACGTACCTAAATAAAAGCCTCCAGGCATAATGGGCGTGCCCGCTTACATAAAGCTATAGCTGTAACTCGAAGTCACAAATGATAAAATAGCACCATCGAAGTAAAATAAAAAACAGTTAACCATTAATAACAATACAACCAAACCAACTTGAATACAACCAGAGCAAACGCACTCTCATATTTCAATTGAATAGTTGAATTGCTCTAATTTTTTACTAGTTCCAGTGTACTAAAGATATGAATAATACTCGTTAAGATGAATCTAATTAGCTCAAGCACGGTAGGTTTGCAATAGTAATCATCTAAGGGTTCCGTATTCTTCCTTCCAGCTCCTTCATTAAACCATTCTAATTATATTGCCATCGGAATTACATACAATTGTAAAGTTCAAACGGATATGACCACTTGAAGTGGGTGAAACTCAAATCACTAACTTCTTAGATTTTCTTCCCAACACACATTTATAATCATCATTACCATTTCGGCTGAAACACGTATACTGCTGGACATGGGGCTCCCCCAAGCATATCCACATCGACCGGTCTTGTGCTTTTCCCATTCAAATTCAACTTCCATAAGCTATATTCCCCTATTATTATACTTCCCTAAATAAGTCCACGTTTTTCCCACAGAACCTCCACTAACAAGTCCAAACGTGACATCAGATCGTATCTCCTACATCGGCGGGGACCACATAAGGGCGAACTGTTCGTCACCACCGTCGCTACCCGCTGCCAACGTCACCTGGTACGTCAACGAGCAAATGGTGAGTTATGACGTCAGCTAATCAGTGGGACCACAGAGTATGTAGTGGGCAGAGATTAAACACTCAAATTGGATTTACAAAATCAATTGGTCAACATCATGCAAACAGTAATCACGAAATGTCCATGTGTCTAATTTTATGATTAATTATCAATTTAATTTCAAATATGTAGTTTAGTTAGGCAGTGATTATGAGAAAATGTAGTTATTTCCGCACTCAATACGCCATATCAAATCAAATCAAAATTTCTTTATTTAGACAACTAAAAGTAATGCTGTCTCTATCTAACGGAACGTATCAGAAAGTGACAGCATTACTTATAATGGGGAATTAAATTTAATGGACATACGTGCAAATGGCGGAAAGACCCATAATCTTAGTAATACCTTAAAGCAATTATTAGTAAGTAATATTATTATTATTTGAATTAGACGCATTTGGCACAGAAGATGACCAAGTAAGGAACAAGTTTCTCATGCGCAATTTTGCTGATTCAGCATTAAAAATTACATAAATTAATAAACAGCAAATCTTTTGAGAAATCAAAACGTAAAAACGCCTGATAATACTCAACTTTCAGGTGCCCGGTTTCACAGGCAACCATTTGCTTAACTTCAGCAATGGCTACGCGTCCAGCCTAGCAACGCTAGAGTTGGAGGCAGCCGTGCATTCGCCAGTGCCTACACTAATGATACGGTAAGCTACCACCACCTTATTGCGTAGTCATTCATCATCATTTCAGCTGAAAGACGTTTCCTGCTTAATATAGGCCTCCCCCAAAGGAGGGGGGAGGGGGTGCCATAATCGCCACGCTTGGCAGGCGGGTTGCATAGAGAACGCTGCTGAAGTCCCTTAGTCGGCTTTACGACACCCACGGGAAGAAATAGGATGATGATATTCTTTACGTCCGGCACTACACGGTACCCTTATTGTTAGTCTAGTGGTCACAAGCACTGCTGCTGAGCGTGAGGACCTGGATTAAATTCCCAGGTCGGGCAAAGTGTTATTGGGTGTTTCCATCAGGAATTTCCCAGTAGCTGCCCGGAGACTTGAGATTTGAGAGCAGTTGGTGGCAATAGGCTCGCCCCCTATTATATGGAATTTAAACAAAACTGGCTAAATGAGGGTGTTACTATATGTACACCTCTGCCTAACCCCTCGGGGATAACAGAAGTGATGTTATGTTATACTAATGAAAGGAAAAGAGGCTTTCTTATTGACCTCTACAACGTTAGATGTCAAACCAATTCTCTTAACAAAATCCCTTGTTGGTTCTTAGCATAACCACCGTTTTCTGCATGCTGGTATTCGGCACGGTCTTCTTACAGACAGCTTAATCAAACTAAAGCATTTATTGAATTTAAAATTGCCTTGTACTGACTATTTATTGCCATAACTACATTTGGTTAATGGGTTTATGATCAAACTAGCTGCGCCCCGCAGTTCCCCCGCGTAAGTCTCGGTCCCATGGGAATATCGGGTTAAAAGTAGCCTATGTCTCAATCCAGGTTGTCAGCTACCTCCATACAAAATTTTATTAAAATTGGTCCAGCCGTTTGAGCGTGAAGAAGTAACAAACATACACACACACACTCACAAATCTAGATTAACGCTAACATAATAGGCAATACTCTCGTGAATCGTATCATCATCATCTGCATAGACTTCTCTCAACTATGTTGGAGTCAGCTAACAGTCGAACCAGATGCAACTGAATACCAGTATTTAGCGAAACTCTCGTGTTTCTGTATGAATGTTCTTGTTGCAGATGTGAAGCATCGATTTTCGACGTTTGGAGATCGACAAGTCACACGATTGTGTTACGGGAGCGAAGCGCTAATCCGGCTTCTGCTTTAGGCAGAAGTTTTACAGGTAAATATTATTATAATTACTTACATTTTTACATACATTATAATTACTCTTACAGTAAAATGGACCAATAAATGAAGCCTTCAAACGTGCAAAACACCAACAAAAACCAACCAGTGAAATACCAATGTACTGAGAAACCACACAAAGAATTGACGAAAACTTTTCCTTGAATTGTTTTATCAACAATGTCCCAAATAGAGCAAGGTGAAAAATCGGGGAAGCAATAAAAGCTGCTAAACAAAAGGCTCTTTGAAGATTTTTTTAGGAGACAGAATCACAGCATTGGCATTTCTATTTATTTCTATTTTTTTACGAAATCTCATCTCAGCGACAGTCATTAACAAAAACTTGGCAAAATTGAAGGAAAACTAGAGAATTTTTGACAGATTGAGACGGATAATAATGCGAACGTGCTTCTTTACAAGAATGTTTACCCATCTGGTATTTTGTTTGTTTATTGGAGGAATAAATAAATCGACAATATTTACTTCACAGGTGCCGCGACTGAAACCTGCCTGCCAACCATAATGGTGTTGCTTCTTCAATTCTTCCTACAACTTCTTCTCCAGAGATACAGTGGGACTTCAATAAGATAGCTGTAACGCTTACGTGTTTTAGAATAAATAATTTGTACGTAAATTATGGTATTTAGAAATGTCAGGGTTTGAAACAATTCGATTGGAATGAAAAGTTAAATAAGTTATGTTAAGTTTTTGATATTTTGGTCTACCTACTGATTTTTAGCCACAATTATTTCAGTTTTTTTCGACTAAACACTTTGAAAGAGAGAATTAGCAAGATAATTTCACACACGACAAGTCTTGAACTTGTGTGAAATTATCTCTCACTCAATAACATTTGTTACACAAAAAACATGTTATAAATTGTCTTCAGCTGAAAATGAGCCAAGCACTCCATTTGTATAACAATCTGTGTCCAAAGCGTTTAGCGTCACTGAGTACGTAAGTTGATTGACATACTGTACTGACCCTAATAAATTGGAATAAGGGCAGGAGCATGACGAAGAGGGAAAGTGAATTGGCCAATACTAGTCGCTTACTACGAATACTTACTGTGGCTCATTAGCACTACTCCCTAACAAAATTGCTGGATGCTTGAATGGAATTGAATAAGAATGGGAAGTATGTACCTTTTATTTTTGTATTTTTGCCAGTTTATCATTCCCAGTAAAGGTATTGTTATGAAATAAAAATTATGAATAACTGTTCCGATGATTCTAGTTAATGTCTAATTAATTGATCATTAGTTATATTTAAGCGTGCATTATGAACATAATATCTTTTTGTATTAAAATATTGTTTCCCATAAGTACAACAGAAAAATAATATTTGTGAAAATAATGCGCGCTTAAAATATTACTAAATCATATTTAGGAAATATACTGTTAACATAGACTGATTATATAGAATAATTTGTGTAAATAATTATTAAAGTAATTGTTTGTAAATATTTACAAACTAAATTATTAATAATGTTCATTTTTAATCAGAATAATGTTAATATTTCTTATATATAAGTGTTAGTCCAAATAAGTATTGTATGCGAGAGGAATGAAAATTTAAGTATACTGTTTTATTATAATATAATTATGAAGTTTTATAAAATAATTTATATTCTAAAATGTTTTAATTTTATATTAAGCGACCAGTTTTAAATTCTCAGACAATCATCGCTACGTAATTATGATCCATTATCTAATTAGTAAACTTATTTTAAACTGGAAAACTATGTTTATAGAAATTTTGAGTATGTTAAAAATTATTTAAATATAAAACAAAACGTTATATTTATTATGTTAAAACAATAATATAAATTGAAAAGTAGATACGAGGCTGTGTTTAAAATAAAAAGACGAGCTGATAAAATGTTTTTTTTTTTTTGCAATACTTTAAAATTGATGGTGCATTAAATAATTAATATAATATAAAATGGTAAATATTACGAAAAATACTATTAATTGTATATAATTATGAAGTTAGTTAAGAATTATGTTTGCAAGGAAAGGAATTTGTGCATGAAATTATTTGTTTTATTCTAAAACTGTATAATCCTAAAATATAAAACTATGTGAGGTATATTACTAATACATATTAAACCCTAAAAGACAAGCTACAGAGTGTAACGTTAATTAAAAAAAAAACAGATGGCTGTACATAATATATTGTTTTTAAGTACCATTCAAGCTTTATTCAAAATGATTAAGTGCTAAAAATAACAATAGATTTTTATGAAGACAAGAAAACTATTCACACATTAAAATTGAGAAGAAAAGCGCTCAATAGTTTGTCTTATTCATACGTCATGTCAGGTCATGTTGCAAAATTAACAAAAAAAACACAGATCTCATTAAAGCCTATTGTCATGTCTTCCGGTGTTTCGTTTCATGGATTATTTGATTGATTACAAAACGCTGGCTTAACATGTACTGAAACTAAATTAATTAATTCTTCATAGTGCGTTGTACTCACATCTCCTTATACAGGTTTATGATTTTCTAATATGTCAAACAATAAATACTTCCACGAAAATAGAAACTGAAAAACGATACATTGTTGATTAGTTATCCCTCTGATTACCACTTACTCTGTGGTTTTTTGTTTCGAAATCAATAACAAAACTTAATATTTTTTTTTGTTTTAAAATAATATTATCTATTTCTTTTTAAGTAATAGGAAACATGCTCCCTTTTAAATAAACATTCCACGTTTTATTTTAATCTAAAGACATTTCCTACATTCTTACCTACAATATATTCACCTAATTGTGCATTAAATTGAACATAATTCTAGCTGATAATGTATTGATAAAATAAACGGGAAATTAAAAAATAAAGAAGGTAATAATTGTAAACTTGTTATTTTATTTTTAGTAACCCTTCGATACCAACTAATCTACGCTGAGTAGAAGATCGAAACTTTACACAATGGGGATAAAAACTGCCACTTGCTCACTTCAGATGTCGTTACTATCACGAGTCCAAGAATTTGACAGCTAGCTGTCCCTCATCATCCAGGAGTATCGTGTTACCCAGTAACTGGGTTGTAGAGGTCAGATGGGCAGTTGCTCCATGTAAAATACTGGTATTCAGCTGCATCCGGTTAGACTGGAAGCCGACCCCAACATAGTTGGGAAAAGACGAAGCAGATGTTGATGAGGTAGCTGTCACTATCCATATTTTTTTTTGTAAACAAGCGACTTTAATTTACACTTTAATAATTAATATGCCCCGTTCATCAGCTGTTGAATGCAAAATTATGGGAACCATATTTTTCCCAATGCTGTTAAAAGACGAAAACTGTGGAGGAAAGCTCCGAAGAAAAAATGGAAACCCGATAATTAGCCGAGACTATGTGCTAAGTTTTGAGTATGAATTTCGATGGTTATATAAGTAGGGAAAGACCAAAGAAACGATGGATGGATTGTGTGAACGATGATATGGCTAGAAAGGGAAACACTACCGAGATGACGACCAATAGAGAATTAAGGAAAAAAGGGACATGTTGCGCCGACCCCAAATAAATACGGTTAAGGGTAGGAGAGATGATGATGATATTTTAAGATCTATCCATTTTAAACCTGAAGACTTTGTGGAAGAAAGTCGTAAACAAGTGGTGGTCCTTTTTTAACCAACTTCAAAAAAAGGATGAGGTTCTCAGTTCGTCGGAATCTTTTTAGTGTTCCTTACCAAAATGGTAAAAAGGAACCCTCATGGTGAGACTAAGTCTGTCTGTCTGTCACAGCTGGATATCTCAAGAATGCTATCAACTTGAAATTTGGAATAGTTTTAGATGACGTTTACCCAACTATTTTGCAAACAAGAAAGAAATTTAAAAAATATATCTTTTTTGCAACAGGGCCTGAAATGGGGTCTTAAAAATCGAATGGAGGCATGTAGCACATCCTCAAACATTTTTTTTTAGGCATCATAGTTTTCGACTTTTAATGAAAAATGTTAAAAAAAATTACCGTTCCCCCTTATATCCGAAGTTTTCATAGTGAAAAATCTGAAATTATTCTATGTGATAGCAGTTTATGTAAAGATTACAGAAAAAATAAAACGACGTCTCTAAATAGCACAGTTTTTCAAAAATCAATATCATATATACGTACGGAAACCTTGGTGCGCGAGTCCGACTTGCTCTGGACCGGTTTTTTTTATTTATGTTCCCCGATTACTCAAAGACGACTGAACCGATTTGGAAAATTGTGTTTTTGTTTGAAAGGGTTACTTCCTAGATGGAAGATATTATAATAACTTCCTGCCACTGTTATTTACTTAGCAGCTAGTCATATTCAATTTTTTTTTTGTGGGGTAGGTAGTTAGGAACCACTAAGTCTACAACTAAACAAAAAAAAAAAACAACAGGCTTCTACAAATACAAAACCAAAGGCACCGACTTCCGAAGTTAAAGTTATTTTTACTTTATAATGTTATTTTTTGGAAGTCGGTTGTTTTTTTTTTTTGCAAAAAAGTTTTTGCATATAACAGGAACCATGTCTGTTTTCATTACTGGCACTCGAGGCACAGTATAATAAAGTAAGCAGTATTACGTCTTCATACAAAACGGCTGAAATTGTGCGCTTCGAAATCCTGATGTGCACCAGTAGGTACTCAACAGTCTCGAGCATTTATTTACGTGTAATACGCACGTGTATGCCACGAAGTTAACGACTGTATTGTTCAGTGTACGGATGTTTGAATTCATCTATATCGAAACCAGTTTTTTTTTTTTTACCAATTATCAATTCAGTCGGCAAGGTAAGCAGAGTTAAACGGAGCTATGTAGGTATTTGTATATTTATTGAAGCGTAGCGAGCATAACTTCCTTAACAGATACTTAGTAGGTGAGCGTCTCTTTTTCCAGGCAACCGATGCCCGAGTGAAGGGACAAAATATACCTATGCCAGCTTCTGCTCGCTTCTCGCGGCTTCGCCCGCGTGGAATTCGGTCTATCACAGAAATTCTTTATTGTGTGTCCCGCGAACAATAACACGTTCGTGAAATCTAAACTATCCATCCAGATGATTTTGTGTAAAATGTAATTTTTATCTTCATAAAATGTTCCTGACGAAACTAGACTGACTAGGTAAATTTATTTCCATAGGGATTTAACATTACTTGCTTAAATATATAATTTTTATACAGCTCTGTCATAATTTATCAATTTGTATTAACCTGATCATTTAGTTTAAATGACAGGCACAACGATACCTTCATAATAATTATGTTAATCGCAGCGTGTAGATATATAGACAGATAAAATATTTATTCAGTGCACACAAAAGACATAGCATAACACACAATAGCACAAAAAAAATAATAGATATCAACTTAAAAGAATTTATATAAAAAATAATAGGCAAAAAAACCGGCCTAGTGCGAATCGGACTCGCGCATGAAGGGTTCCGTACCATCATCTATAAAAATCACGTTTGTTGTATGGGAGCCTCCCTTAAATATTTGTTATATATTAATTTAATTATTTGTTTTAAAAGTGAATATATAACTTAATATCCTGTGAATATTTCAAGTTTGTACCTGTTGCCGTTATTATTATCGAGCAAAAACGAGCAAAAAAATCACGTTTGTTGTATGTGAGCCCCCTTAAATATTTATTTTATTCTGTTTTTTAGTATTTGTTGTTATAGCGGCAACGAAAATACATCACCTGTGAAAATTTCAACTGTCTAACTATCACCGTTCATGAGATACAGCCTGGTGACAGACGGACAGACAGACGGCGGAGCCTTAGTAATAGGGTTCCCGTTTTACCATTTGGGTTCAAAACCCTAAAAAGAAGAACACACTAGAAATAGTGACACTATGACTTAATTCAAATTAATCAATAGTATTAGGTGTGGTGTGCGTCTCAAGGTTGCACCAAATGGGAGTCCAACTCAGCATGTGTCAGGCAAATATACCTGACGCTGATATTCTGCTGGATCCCTGATCGGCAGTGACATATTATGGACGTTGAGCAGACGAGATAAAATTGGTGTTGTGACAAAGTGTTATGTGCGGAGTGAAATTAAGTAGGTATACCCGCAACTTAAATTAAGTAGTTTACAGTAAAGCTTTGCATTGGGAAACTTTCTTGTTCGTTAATGTATTGAATGTGTTTTTATTATTTATAAAGTTATATGTGTATAATGTATATGAATAATCTTATTAGGTGTAGTGTAGGTAGATGTTGGGTCAAAAAAAAATACTGCAGGCAATCCCCCATGAGCAAAAAGTGTTACTCTTTGCCAAAGACTACTGTACGGACCACTAACAAATCCTGAAATTCCAAACATAAATCTACTACAGTATCGCCCGTCCAGTTCGTTACCAAACCTTCGCCATTCTCGAAAAAAAATTAAAAAGAAAAACTGCGCGTTCTAAATTCGTAAAAATTGCCCGATTTTTTCTGAAGGAACAAAACCCGGGTACAAATCACGAACGGTAGGTGCCTTTTGAATAATTCATATTTTTCACCACAACAATAATAGCACAGGTGAACATTATTTTTCTTTTTTGTATAGCCAGTGCGTCAGTGAATAGAAGCCTGCGAGCGAGTGATAATAACTCATCGATTGTTTACTACTAACAGGGCGGTCGAATGGGGCGTTCTTTTTTTAAATGATGAATAGCTCGTTATTGGAGGTTTTCTGAGGATACAATATTGTTTTGTGAATTGCTTTTGTTAATTTGTTGCAATTTTTGGAAGGTTTTGTTTCTTCGTGGCAATTTTTTTTTTTTAGTCTTCTTTTTCTAATCGGCCATTCACAATAAGTTAGAATCGTGAACGTATTTGCAGTTTTCACCCGTTTTAAGAAAAATTTGTGAACATTTTTCCGGGAGTCGATAATTCACTTATCAATTTTTAAGAGTAAAAGCGAAGAGAGAGGAGGGAGGAGGGGGGAAGGGGGATGGTAAGAGAGGAGTATATAAAGCCTTTTTTGCTTCCTCACAAAACAGCATTCCACGATACACGTTCCCCATGTGTAGCGTAAAATGCTGTTCAAATAGTAGTCCAGTTTGTGTAAAACTAACAAACTCCACAACTCTGGAGCAAAAAAAAAACGGTACAGAACGAAAACATTACCATCCCATATCATGCGCAAACTTCACTCAGATCCCGAATAGTTGTGTGGGAAAAAGGAAATATTTTTATAACATGTCTATCTGTACGGCCGTCACTTGGTAGCACATCCGAATGCAATTCATACAAAAAGCCTCGTATATCCTTAAAAATACGAGGAATTCCCAGCTTTGTTTCAAGTTGCCACCGGTTGTAACAAGCGTTGGGCGTAACCGAGATGTGTTAACTATTGAATGAATCGAGTTCAAAAGTTTAGTCGAGTCAACAAACGACTCCAACATAAATCGAGTAAATTTTTGATTGTTTTGAGTCAAAACAAAACACGGTTACAAAAACGGTGCACAAACAGCTTAGTCGAATTATTGGATTACAAATTGATTTTATTCGAACTGATAAAATTAATCGAAATGCGATTTTTGTTGAGGGCCGATATATTATTCCAAACAATGATTAATATATTTTTACCGATTGCGATTCTGGCTCGGTCGCAGTCAACATTTATTATATAATTATTTGTTTCACCGTTACATTTACGGCCAAAGACTAATTACATTTATTATTGTCGAAGCGACACCAGACAAATTAGACTCAACTTACAAGCAAAAAATAATCGAGATATTTCAATAATCGACTAAAAATCGAATGACAGATCGCCAAAGCGCATCACTAGTGTGACATAGTGCTGCGGGACGTTTATACTGAGATAGTAGTTCCGGTGTAGTGCGCATAGAATTTATGGCTGTTTGCTACCCCCGTCAAGTGGAAACGTTAGCCATTTAACAATTTTGATCTGTGATACCAAGTTCAAAATCAAAATATTTTATTTCACATGTAGGGACACATGTAAGCGTGCACGACTGAATGCAAGGTAAGCAGAAATGTATATGTGAGCGTGACATATGGACGGCGGGCAGTAACTGCGCACTAGCCCGGTCGGAAGGTTCTCCTTGGGGTAATTTTGGAATTAAACTCTTTTAGCAGCGGACATTCGTTTATTTAAATAAAACCCTGAGGCCTTCATAACCGGTTAGCGCAGTGCTCATACAAATAGGGATTGCCACAATCACAGTGACAGTAGGATCCATAAACACATAAACCTACATAGACTTAGAGCAGTGGTGGCCCTGTGGTAACAGCCGCGACTTCCGAGTTGTAGATCGTGGGTTCGAACCCAAGCAGGCACTTTGCTTTATGTAAATAATTTCATCACCACTGCTCTCAACAGTGAAGGAAAACATCGTGAGGAAACCGGCATGTCCTAGAACTAGAAATTCGAAGACATGTGACAACTACCCACCCGCACTATATGTAACTAGCTTCTGCCCGCGACTTCGTTCGCGTGGAAGTCGCAAGACACCAAAATATACAAATAACAGCCACATTTTTATTAAAAACTGCCTCGTTGATCTATTGGTCGATTGGGGTTCGATTCCCGGGTCAGGCAAAGTGTAACTGTGTTTTCCATCTGGAATTTCTCAGTTACAGTCCAAAGTCTGAATTTGTGCCCAGTTAAAGGCAATTAGGCTCGCCCCCTATTACATGGGACCTATACATAACTGGCGAAATTTTATGTGGGTGTACTATTTATAGGTAGGTACACCTCTGCCTAACCCTTTGGGGAATAGAGATGTGACGTATGTTATTTTCATAAAACATAAAGAATAATAATTTTTCCAGGCGACTAATAACTTAAAGGGCGACTAACTATTTGCTACTAAAATAATAACTTGGCGACTAATAACTTAAAGGGCGACTAACTATTTGCTACTAAAATAATAACTTGGCAGCGATTAAATATTATTTCTTAATCTACTGTTATTGAATCATTTGGGTTAGGTTAGGTTAGAACAAAAACCATTAACAAGCGAAGGCGAGCGAGCGAAGCGAGCGTGCCGCGGCAGCGGCCGCCGAGCGCCAGATCCCCTCTATTGTTGGTAAATTCAGTTACCAAAACAAAAATTCGATGCCAGTTTAAATTAAAATAAAGCTAAAAACTGATTATTGAGCTCCTACTTTCTACTTAAAATAATACTTCGCTGTAGCTGCCAACCTATTATTTTTGCTGCCAACCTATTATTTTTGCTACCGGCTTTAATTATTTTTTAATCCCAAATTCAGATTAATTTGCCGCCGCGTTCAATACATGCCAAACATAAATATATATATTAACTCACGCCTTCTTCCCATAGGGGTAGGGAGAAGCTATAGTACGCCGCCACCTGGAAAGTTGTTCAGTTTGATGGTCTGGACCACACCCTTTATTTTGCCACGTGGGTGCATACATGATTGTATGATTTAACTGTTTTGATGTTGCACGACTCGACTAATTCTCAATAGGCTTACTTTGCTTACTTTTTAGGGTTCCGTACCCAAAGGGTAAAACGGGAACCCTATTACTAAGAGTCCGCCGTCTGTCTGTCTGTCTGTCCGTCTGTCACCAGGCTGTATCTCATGAACCGTGATAGCTAGACAGTTGAAAATTTCACAGATGATGTATTTCTGTTGCCGCTATAACAACAAATACTAAAAAACAGAATAAAATAAATGTTTAAGGGGGCTCCCATACAACAAACGTGATTTTTTTGCTCGTTTTTGCTAGATATTGATAACGGCAACAGGTAGACGCTTGAAATATTCACAGAATATTTAGTTATATATTCACTTTAAAAACAAATAATTAAATTAAAATAAAACAAATATTTAAGGGGGGCTCCCATACAACAAACGTGATTTTTTTGCTATTTTTATAGATAATGGTACGGAACCCTTCGTGCGCGAGTCCGACTCGCACTCGGCCGGTTTTTTTTTTAATTTTCTCTTCATTTACGTTTCCCTTTAATTACCAAAATAAAAATGTTTTTTTTTTCTCTTGGATTGCAAATCGTTGTTAACGTCTATTAGTCAACGCAAGTACTTGTAACTAGATGTGTACATGTGGAAGCTTGTAATTAGCAATTTACTTACCTACTAATCGTGTTATTAGTCTGTAACCTTTCTGTAAAATTAAATAAATAAATAATATATAGCCCACCGACTGACCAGACTTATGGGAATATCTATGCAAAATTTGAACAGAATCTATTCAGTAGAATTTGCGTGATGCTGGAACATGCATTCATACAGGAACACAACAATAATGCAATATTGCTCATCCCCCATAGCAAATAGCGTGATAATATACAGCCTATCAATTGACCAGGCATATAGGGAATATCTCTGCAAAATTTGAACAAAATCCATCTAGTAGAATTTTTGTGGTGCTCTAACATACATTCAGACAAACAGACAAACAGATTTTTTTTTAATATGTTTTTGGCATTGTAATCGATCCCAGACCTCGTTGCAATTACTTTTTTCTCAAAAATATTCAATGTACAATTTTGACTTCGCTACGACTTTATTATATGTATAAATAGATTAGATGTAAAAACCTTGTTGAAATTAAATTGTAGTTGTATGATTAAGCAATTGATTACAATTTTCCGGCTTATGGATTTAATTGTTTCTCTTGTAGACGATTTTTTTTTAAGTTCTGGCGTCCCATCCCTGCTCTGCACGGTTTTACGACTTGAAAAAACATCGTGATTTAAATATTATAAGTTAGTTTCAAACACCAACATAATCAATATTATCAAAAGACAACAAACAATAAGTACAACACGACACTCTCTTGAACTTGTTCAGAGACTTGAACGCTGAAAAACGGGCGTTCAGAATTTAAGCTGGTTTAAGCTTGAGCTGCATTCACTTTATGCTGGTGAAATCAAAAGTAGAGTTCTGAACTCAGTTAAATGCTTGGACTGAGTTCAGCGTGAATTGATCACGTTAAATTTCGTTGGTGATGAGTTTTTATACTCGGCATTTTTCATTTGTTTTACCAGTTTATGTTTTCATATATCTTGCACGTGTTTCCGTGACAAATAAAATTATATTTCTTTCATTCTTTCTTTCTTTATTTTATTATGTATGACAATCGTTGCGGGTACTCTCAGAGGCTAGAAATGATCTCAATTACGAAAAACAAAAAAAAAACGTATTTACGTTACGTTTTTTTACGTATTAATAAACGTATCTTCTTTCTTTTCTTTCTTTAATTAGTTCTATCTTCAGGATGCCGACACCGAGCCTTGCCTATCTCTTCAGGAAATAAGGGGTGATACTCGTATAATGATATATTATTATACTAGCTGCGCCCCGCGGTTTCACCCGCGTAAGTCTCGATCCCGTGGGAATATCGGGATAAAAAGTAGCCCATTAAATTTCAACATTTATATCTGTAACTTTTATGGTGTACATAATAAAGAGTATTCTATTCTATTCTATTCTATTCCCATGTCTTAATCCCGGGTGTCAGCTACCTCCATACAAAATTTAATCAAAATTGGTTCAACCGTTCGAGCGTGAAGAAGTAACGAACATACACACTCACAAACTTTCGCCTTTATAATATTAGTGTGAATATGTGTCTGATACATTTGATTTAGGCATATTTGCGTATCCTGCAGAATAAATAAAAAACTGCCACTACCAATATAGTGCGGTTTTTTACACTAAATACATACATAATATGTAAACTAACATATTTTAAAAGCATTGCTATTATTTTATTATTAATAGATTCAGTTCCAACAGCTGTGAACGCAAATGAAGATTTATTTGCTGATTATTGTCAACTCTGCCATTGTATTTGCAGAATGGTAAGCAGAATTGTGATATTAACTAAATGAATGCTCTGGAAATATGCTTTTAGGTGCTAATGAAGCTATTTTATCTAATTAAGATTTTTTATTTAAGTATCTACATTATTGGCTTACAAGTGATTGAGTAGTGTGGAATTTAAACCATTTCTGGTTTAATGGTACAAAACCGTACCGCTAAAGCCTGAGACTTCAAATTTTTGTTGTTTGTTTTTTTAATTTGGAGTTTGACGTTTGCACCTATCATATTTTTTTTTCTTTCTTTGTTGACTTCGCACGGTTTGCGCATTTAGCCAGTGTCATGTAAAATTAGGTAACAAGTACAAAGTTATTTAAATAATTATGAAATGAACTCCACTCAATGCATGATAAAGATGATTGATGATATCCCGCCCCACTCCCCTTGAGTTTAAGTAAAGACGCGGCACTTTACTGAAACCTCGCGCGGACTTCTTGACTTAAGGTGATGTTGCACTGTTTTGTTTCATTTGCCTACATTAATGCAGGTTCACGAACAGTTAATGGTTAATAATCCACCACTATTACACATTAATATTCGGCTAAATACAAATTTTAGAAAATAAAATAAAACTGCTAACATGACGCTTCACTTTCCCGCCAAGAAGTCCGCCTGTCATATTAATATCTGGGATTAAAAAACGAAATTTAGTAACATTATGGAACCAGTATCAATCGAAGAATCTTAATTGATTTTATTTATTTTTTTAACTTTTTTTTTTTTTTATTCTCGTGCACACTTGCTTTTCCAACTCACTTTTGATATTGATAGAATAGTCGACATCGGCTTTACTTGCCATTTATAAAAAATAGAATGGTATTCTATTCTATTTTTAAATTTGTCATTAAATTTTAGTTGGTAACCAAAATTTAATTTACAGCCAAATTTAGCATGGTAGCGATGTTTATTACCTCAATTTGAAACATCAGTTTGCCAAAACAAATAGTGGAACTAAATATTTGGCGTTCACTGAGTTTAGATTCAAACTGTGGATGCTGCAAATTATAGCAGTTGGCCGTTTTTATATAAAATCCTTAGTAGCATGCGTAGTTCATACAAACGTAATACCAAATTAATTTGTAAATCAAACATATTCTTAAGGTAGAGTGTATTTATTTCGATTGGATTACAGAATATCTATGTTCCCAAAAAAAAATATTTTGAAAGTACAATGATATAAAAACGAGATTTGAGGAATTAAAAATTTCTATACAAAACTTATTATTCTCATAACTCTTATTTAAATCAGTGTCCATTGAAAATATATATTTGGGAACCCAGATATTCTGTATTCCAATCGGAATAAAGACACACTACCTTAAGTATATGTTTGATTTACAAATTATTTTGGTATTACGTTTGTATGAACTACGCATACATCGCCAGTCTCCTAATGTTCTTTTCATGCAGCTCCAATATAGAAAGAATGTTAAAGTAAACGAGGTTTTTGATAAATTAGCAGTTGTTTATTGAATAATAGTAAATATACAAAAGTGACATACGCAAACTATGCAATGGCAGACGTGCAAAAGGGGAGAGCGAGATAGCATATTAGAAAAGAGTTAGCTTAACATTCTAGTGTCATTTGGTGACCTGTAATGCAGGTTTTTATATAAACCTACCTCAAGCTCCAGTCTCTCACACAGTTAGTTTCTTGTTCGTACACTACTGTCAAAGTTTAGGATTAAGTTTATAACTTGTGTAGAGAAAATAAACGTTTTATGTTCTAACTAGCTGCGCCCCGCGGTTTCACCCGCGTAAGCCTCGATCCCGTGAGAATATCGGAATAAAATAGCCTATATCTTAATCCAGGGTGTCAGCTACCTCCATACAAAATTTTATCAAAATTGGTTCAACCGTTCGAGCGTGAAGAAGTAACGAACATACACACACACACACTCATAAACTTTCGCCTTTATAATATTAGTGTGCTTTTAAACAAGGCTATAGATTTACAAGTATATCAAATCAAATCAAATCAAAAGTCATTTATTCAAACTAGGATAATATTAGTGTGATATTTAAACAAGGCTATAGATTTACAAGTATATCAAATCAAATCAAATCAAAAGTCATTTATTCAAACTAGGCTGAGAATCAGCACTTTTCGAACGTCAAAAATTACATAAGACAGTCCCCCAAAAACGCCCACCCTTCACCACTTCCTAGTGCTTTATATATTTTAACAGTTACTTATTTATTTCATGAATAAAGTCTAAAACTATTATACGGTCAAGGAGCGATTTTCAAACAAATTCCTTCCCACATACCGGGCGCATCCCATCTTTCGAACTGTCTTTTTCATTTAAAATGTTGAAAATGACGTAGTCAGCAAAATAATGAGGGGCACATGAAAATTAACCGTCAGGTACTTAACATAAATTGTATTTCTTAATTATTGCAGGTACCTTTTTTTTTTTCTTTTTTTTTTGGGTGGGAAATCATCAAATAACTTCTCCCGCTCTGGGCGGAGCGGGAGGGCGTGTCAGACTTTTACTGACTAAAACCCACCCGTGTTCCTTCCGTTGCCTGTGTGCCAGGGCCACGATATCCCTTTCGGACAAACTCGCAACCCCGGCAGGCATTGGTCCTAACGGACCCCGTCAGTTTGTGCTGACATCTCTTTGAGGCGCGCGTGGAACACAACGCGCCGTCGACCCGGGCCTGGTCCTTATCGGACGGCGAGCTACCCATCGCTCACCGTCCGCAGGCCCGCGCCTACGGTGGCCGGAAATCGGCTTGCGACTCCCGATGCCCGGGGCGTCTCCTGCGGCGACTAGGGGCGCGAGGGCGCGAACCTTGTCTCACCCTCACGCGTTCCGCCTCCTCCTTCGCTAGCATAACTGCTTCGCAGAAGGAGGTGACGGCCTCCCATGCACTCTCGCTCCGAACCATGGCCTGAACCAGGGCCGGACGCGAGGTCCCGTACGTCCCGTATGGTTCCGTACCCGAAGGGTAAAACGGGAACCCTATTACTAAGGCTCCGCCGTCTGTCTGTCTGTCTGTCACCAGGCTGTATCTCATGAACCGTGACAGTTAGACAGTTGAAATTTTCACAGACGATGTATTTATGTTGCCGCTATAACAACAAATACTAAAAACCAGAATAAAATAAATATTTAAGGGAGCTCCCACACAACAACATGATTTTTTTTAAATTACTATCTGGGATGCAAAACCGGCCAAGTGCGAGTCGGACTCGCGCACGAAGGGTTCCGTACCATTATCTATAAAAACGGCAAAAAAATCACGTTTGTTGTATGAGAGCCCCCCTTAAATATTTGTTTTATTTTAATTTAATTATTTATTTTTAAAGTGATTATATAACTAGTTTTAAGTTTTCATAATGTAACTGTTTGCTGTTCCTTTTAATAAAAAAAAAAATAAAAAAACTAGATATTCTGTGAACATTTCAAGCGTCTACCGGTTGCCGTTATCAATATCGAGCAAAAAAAACACGTTTGTTGTACCGGAGCCCCCTTAAATATTTATTTTATTCTGTTTTTTTTTGTATTTGTTGTTATAGCGGCAACAGAAATACATCGTCTGTGAAAATTTCACCTGTCTAACTATCACGGTTCATGAGATACAGCCTGGTGACAGACGGACAGACAGACAGACAGACGGCGGAGCCTTAGTAATAGGGTTCCCGTTTTACCTTTTGAGTACGGAACCCTAAAAACAATCTTTACCTATGTTTACCAGTCGCCAAGGGTACGTTATAGCTTTTGTAATTACAGGCACTTTAATTTCTGTTATGGTTATCTATATTGTTCAATATTGATGTTTGCAACATCTACACGCGGTGGCCAAGATCGATTTACTTTTGTCTGAAAGATCTGTATTGTGGATATTTTTTTTTTATGTGTATCATCTTTCCTCTAGCTTTCCGTGGGAGTGATTTCGTTGAAAAGGAACGGAAGTGTGTAAAAGGAAGTGACAGCTTGAGCATGGAATGAGTAAATACTATATAGATTGTAAGTAGAGCGGTCAAATTCCTGGAATCCTGGAACTGGCAATCTTACCTCTAACTGTGGAAACGCAACAATGCTGTTAACATTTTTACTATGGTTAATATGGTTGGTGGTAACTAGCCAGGCGGACTTAAAACAAGTCCTACCACCAACCAAACCAAGTAGAAAATGTTGACCCCGCTGAGAATCGAACCCGGGACCTCTGGGTCTGAGACAGGTGGTCTTACCACTAGACCACAGAGGCTGTAAAAATGTTTGTAGACAAGAAAAAAAAATATTTTTCTGGGTTTGTTTGTTCGTGCTTCCTCTTTTCTATAATTTTAATATGTTTTGTGTTTTTGCCGATTTTTATAAGTCTGTTTGAAGTGACTAATAGTTATAACTTAGCTAAATCAGTAAATCGTGAAACCTAATTAAAATAAATTTATTGATTGATCGCACGCGTTGACAGTCTGACAGATCGTAAATACATTTAATAACAATGAATATGGAATGGCAAAATTATTCGTATATGTCTGGTGGTATGTGAGAGGAAATATGCAAGGGAGTCCACCGTTCCATATTAGTTTTAACAATGCAAAGTTAAATTTAATTTAATCTGTATAACATATATACAAAAATATGTTAATATTATTCTTTTTTTATGCTTCCATTTTAATTATTGTAATTGGTGTTGAACCATTTTAATTAACTATAAATAGATTAAGTTTGAAAAATTGTCTGCTCAACAACGTAAATAACGCAATGAATGTCGTTGAACTGTCAAATTGCAACCGATTCCTACTGATAGTGTGTTACGCAATTAGCCCGCTGTTCTAGTCACTAACTCGTGAACTACAATTTTGCCACTAAAGCTATCAAGAAGTTTAACTATGTATCCATGCAGCATAACACAAACTATTAGCAATTTATCGAAAGAATAATAACACGGTTGAACATTATGGTCATTTGTGGTGCACTTCCAAGGTGTGTCCAGGCTGTGTGAGAGCTACGTTAACAGTTAAGGCGCTTACAAAAGGCTATTGTGGCAGTTGCCTTCCTGATGCGTCGTGTGCGGCGCAGCACCAACGACCTTCTAAACACCATAACGGAAACGGACGGTTGAGTGTCTCATTGCGGGGCACTGGAATGACGTACACATTTCTGGTGGTGTCCTTTTTAATGTAAGGTAAATATATGAATTTAATAAGTAGGTACAAGTACTAACATAGTTTTAAGCTTTACTAACAATTTTATATGGAATTTTGTTTTGAAATAAACTTATAAATAAACAAAAATAGTAAGTAGGTAATTTTATGACTAGGCAATGCTGCCGAATTCCTTGATAAGGATTTGTAATTCCTGCTATTCGCGTACCTATCAAGAAAGTTATTAAACTGTAATGCTATTTACAACCATTCGACGTGGTACCTAATTTGCCCTGCCTTTCACAACAAATACTTCTCGAACAATATTATCGGTCGTCTATTGGATTTAAACTGCCAAAATTTCCGGGTTTTTGGAACTAAGTTCTTTAACGCGGCTTGCGGTAGGAGTAAACTGGCAGAAATCGTCACGTAATGAAAAAGCGTTATGTCCGAAAAGTCGGTTTCAAGTGTGTTTTTAGCAAGTTAAAAACTTATACTAGAAGGCTCTGTATTAAAAACCGGCCAAGTGCATGTCGGACCACGCACAATGAAGGGTTCTGTAGCTGGGATGAATTTATTCCAAGAGCAAACTTAACAGTGTAGATGAAAAACATGCCGTATATGGGAACATGTTTTTCAACTACAATGTCAAGTTTGTTCTTGGGATAAATTCATCCCAACTACGGAACCCTTCATTCCAACTGCAAATGTAATTTTGTAAGCACAATAATGAGGGGTTTACTAAGTTATTATTAGACCATAGATTTCTTATATATATTTCTCTGTGACCCAAAAATGGTCGTGTAGTAAATTATCACCCTTATCTCCGAAATTGAAAATAGTTCTTAAGAACTATTTACCATTACCCGGTAAATTTTCATCAATTTTCTTAAATGGCATTCAAATAAATTATTTTAAAATTATAAAAAAATATATCTATAATCCGTACAACAAGCCATGTGTAATAGTAAATAGCCATGTGTAATAGTAAATAGCCATGTGTAATAGTAATAGCCATATGTCACATGGTAGATACAGTTTGTTTCTTTTTTTAATTTTCTAATTTCACCCCCTCATATCAAAATTCATTTTTTTACGTTACACGACCATGTTTGGGTCACAGAAAGTCATAATGTGAACCAAATTTCAATTTAATTGGTCCAGTAGATTCGAAGATAATTGGCTGTGTCAGTCAGACAGACAGTCACGAGTGAGCCTACAAGGCTTCCGTTTTTAAAACTTTTGACACTTGAAACTTGAGGCCCTACTAGATGGCTCTGTATTATTACATAATATACACCGAAAGGAGCTTCGTTCCAAACGGGTGTCCCACGAGACCTCCCGACTTTTTTATATTTGTGAAGAACGTTTAGAGGAATCCTTCGATAACATTGATTGATGCTCGATTCGGCACGGAAGCTTTTCGAATAGTTCACCCCTTCAACTACACTTAAATATGCTTGCGAAGCGGTGCTTATTTGATAATATTATGTGGGAATACTTTTTAGGGTTCCGTTTTCATAGATTTTTTTTTTTATATTTGTATGGGAAGACTATAAAATTACAAAATTTACAAACTTATCATATGGGGCAATTCAGCAGACAGTGATAAGACATTTATTGTACAAAAAAATGTGTAAGAGCTATATGCGGTGTCGGTCCACTTGAATCTTGTAGGCCTTTATTCAAAAATCTGAAACTATTGACCTTAACCGGCATATATTTGTTTGAGGTATCGGTTTTCGTGAGGAAAAATAGTGAATTATTTAGATTCAAAGGTGACTACTACACCAAACAGAGACCAAGATATGCAACAAAAATTTTAGTTCCTTTTTGTAATGCAAGTCTAAGTAAAAATAATATCATAATTATGTGCATTACAATTTTTAAAAAATTACCGAAGATCAAAAGGGAGCTCCAATTAAACTACGTAGATGGTTAATATAAAATTGTTTTTATAGTTTACAAGAATTTCAGCAACATAAAGAATTTTTTTTTTTTAAGTTTTCTATAGTTTAGTTTCCTATATGCTGTGTGTTTAATAATTTAATATATTGTCTTTTGTTACCTAAAGAAAAATATTATTTTAAGAATTTTAGTTTTGTTTTAGTTGTAACTTAAAATTTATCATTATTTAAAATCCTAATAGATATTTTCTCGTATATTCCGTGTAATATCTTAGTATAATAAGTAGATACCTATTAGGTATTAATGTAAAATTAATTTGCGTGTCCTAAACAGGCAAAATATGGACTGTACTTAAACCATCAACAACTGGTAATACCTATATTTTCTGCAAATAAATTATTCTTATTCTTAAAAAAACATTTAACTAAAACTTTACTGTTCCTTTCAACTTTACGTAACATTTATTTATTCATCTCTCTTCAAACAACAAATAGCTTTTTATATACATCCATTAATTTACAAAGTTGGCAATGACACCCTTTTAGCTCAATCACTACATTATTATAAAACAAAGTCCCCTGCCGCGTCTGTCTGTCTGAACACAATAAACTCAAAAACTGCAGAACGGATTTTCATACGGTTTTCATAAATGGACGAAGTGATTCATGAGGAAGGTTTAAGTGTATAATTCATTAAGGTTTTGTGTAAAATGGCTGAAATATGAAGATGATTGTTGAATATGTCGAAAAAATCATGCCGACTGGGAGCTTTAATGGCGTGCACCGCGTAAACCAATAAAGTTATAACAGTTTATAAGGAAACAATGTATTAATTACGGAATTAATACATTGTTTTCCTGCATTAATACATAAGGAACGTGCGGTAAATAAGAGCCACCATAATGAAAACTTAAATATTGAAAAAAAATGGTGAAGCTGAAGTAAAAATCAGAAATATTAACGAACATTATTTATTTGAGATCGTAAATAACTGCCTATATTATGGCTAGGTTTTAAACATTTTGTGATCAAAAATCAATTTTGATAAATCCTTTACTAAGGACCTTAAAACTCAGGTGGTCCAATAAGGTCCGAGACAAAATTAAAAGAAGCTAAGCAGATAAAAAATTAACTAACTTGTTTTTTTATAGAACTCAACATAATTATCATTTTCAGACAAGATAGTTAACAGCTTACCATTATTCATAGCAAAAAAAAACTATTGAATGTGTGTTTTTCTCTGATGGCCCTTGATAGCCGCTGGTACCTATTTACCGCAGGTACCTTACGGTATTTTTAATCCCGGTAGTCAGTTCCCGTGGGATATTTGACAGCTACGCGGCCGAAGTCACGGGCTAAAGTTAGTACTAAACAAAGGAAATAAACAACTGACTATCTCACATTACTAATATGTTTATTAAGTTGACTTTATATGGAAACTTTTTGCAGAATTTATAGCATATTTGGCTTGGGGCAGGCAATCTGTTCCGATACATTTAATGTTCTTCAAACCTATAATTTTTAGGGTTCCGTACCCAAAGGGTAAAACGGGAACCCTATTACTAAGGCTCCGCCGTCTGTCTGTCTGTCTGTCCGTACGTCTGTCACCAGGCTGTATCTCATGAACCGTGATAGTCAGACAGTTGAAATTTTCACAGATGATGTATTTCTGTTGCCGCTATAACAAAAAATACAAAAAAACAGAATAAAATAAATATTTAAGGGAGCTCCCATACAACAAACGTGATTTTTTTGCTCGTTTTTGCTCGATATTGATAACGGCAACAGGTAGACGCTTGAATTATTCACAGAATATTTAGTTATATATTCACTTTAAAAATAAATAATTAAATTAAAAAAAACAATATTTAAGGGGGGCTCTCATACAACAAACGTGATTTTTTTGCCGTTTTTATAGATAATGGTACGGAACCCTTCGTGCGCGAGTCCGACTCGCACTTGGCCGGTTTTTATATCGTATCGTATAACGTAGATTAATGCCGAAACTATCAAGACGGTTTGGTAGTTACCTAATGTGAGGTAAACAAGGTATATTGGGTTATATAACGGCTTGGCCTTGTTTGAGTTTGGGACTGTTCTAGTAGAACTTCTGAGCTTTGAAATCTTAGATGTCAGTTAACCTACTAGACTATTTAAAATGCAAGTATCGTCAAAGAATTTCTTGTCAAAACTTACGTTTAATTCTGCTTTTAAAACCCGGTTTTCTTAATCATCATCACCTGCCTGGTCTTTTCCCAACTATGTTGGGGTCGGATTCCTGTCTAACCGGATACAGCTGCATACTAGTATTTTACTTGGACTACAGCCTATCTGACCGTCACAACCCAGTTACTGTGTAATAAGATACCCTTAGGTAAGACTGGTTTTCAGACTTTCGGGTTTCTAGCCAGTTGTCTTAAGAGCGTTTACGACGTACGGCATGTCATACAAACTTTCAATCCCTTGTTTTTCGAAATGACTATAAAATAAATAATAATAAATAAAAATGTTTATTGCAATAACATACAATAATTACAACACACAATGAGTTGGAGATCACCTTTTAAGCAAGAAGATGATTGTGTTAGGTGATATCCGCTCTTCCACTATCATAAATAACAGGTCGATAAACTGAACCAAGAATAATAAAAATAAAAATAATCTAATTTAAATTAAACAGAAAAATAAAGCAAAAAGGAAGTACTAAATACAAAAGGAAGGAGCGCACTTGTGTGATGTGATGTATGAGAGTAGGTTTTGTTGTGTGCATGTGTGTGTGCGTGAATAAGGCGTGAGTGAGTTGTATAAATGATCTGCTAAGTGTGTGTTGAGTTTTAATTGCATTTACTTTAGTTGTGTTTATTAGTTTAAGGTATCCGTTTAGGTTTAGGTTCAGGTTTGGATGTAGGTTTCGGTTTAGGTTTAGGTTAGCCCTGCCACAATGTCTTGGGATCGGAAGAAGCCAGGCACAGCTTCCTCCACTAACAATTTCGCTACCTCGGTCCTTTTAATTATTGGATAGGTTATGGAAGCGAAGATACTAAAGCCTCAATCTCGTCGTAGGTTTTTTTCGTTAGCCATTCAGTCAAAGCTATTTTACAGTCACGGAGTTTCAAAGGATAGATGCGTAACTCTTTATTCAGACGGTTGTATAAGCGGGAAGATTGCCTTTCATACTACCTCTCAGGAAAAACAGATCTGAGAGGGACAGTTGGAGCAACTAAGTAGTTTCTCCTGCTACTGATACTCGTTTTTGTGGGATCATACGGGAGGGATTTGTGTTTTCTCAGGATAAGATGGAGTAGGTAAAGTTTTCTAACAGATAGGAGGTCAGAGGTTAGGTACAGGCTTTGGGTTGGGAATCTGTAGGGTTTAAAGAGCATAACCTTGAGGAGAGAACGCTGCGCCCTCTCAAGTTCCAGTAATTTCATTTTTGTTGTCCCACCCCAGCATGGCAAACAGTACGTAAGAACCGATTGGGATAGTGATACGTAGACTTTCTGAAGAAGATTCTTTGAGGCAACATGTCGCAAAGTTTTAAAAGTCCAAATTAACTTCCTAACCCTTTTCATGATCAGTTCACTATGCATGTGCCAGGACAGGCGCTGGTCAATCATGATGCCCAGGTATTTAGTATATTGTAATCTATCAATCTGTATACAAGAGCAATCGGGAATGGGTGGGCCAACCCCCCCATTCCCGATTAGTCACAGCAGTGGATCTTAATTTGGAAATCGGGTGGAGGTTGGGTGTGTGCATACTTGGTGAAGCAAATGTAGTTGGACTTGGAGGCATTTAGCGTAAGGAGGTTACGATTGAGCCAGTTTGCAATGTTAGAAAGGCCTGTTTCAGCTGACCTTCTAACATTTGACCAAGTCTTATCAGCAAAGACTATGGCAGTATCATCCGCATATGAGAAAATGCGACCCCCGTCAATACTCATATTGCACAGGTAATTAATATAAATAAGGAACAATGTCGGACCGAGAACACTCCCCTGTCCGACGCCGTATGAAATAGTTTCTATTGAGCTAGTAAGGTCCCCTATTTTCACTGTTTGTTTGCGGTTATTCAGGTAGGAATTGACTGAACTTTATTTCGAAAAACAAGGGCTTGAAAGTTTGTATGAAATGCCGTACGTCGTAAACCCTCTTACCTAATATAATATAAAGGCCATTTTATCGTACTATAAAGAATTGACAAAATTGGTTGGAAAATGCAGTAAATAAGAAAAATACATGACTAAAATAAAAAAAATAAACCGTTGATTCCTAAATCGCTTACAAATAAGTTTCTTTATTTTGTTGACATACACAACACACTACCTAACATCACGACCATTAGTCACTAAATGCCAACCATTACCTGTTGGTACTCTTCAAAGCTTCTTATCTAAAAATTTTACGCTACTAGATACTGAGGAAAACTTGCGCCGATTTCCAGTCAAACGGCTTCAGTTTCAAACGACCTCAGTCTGTAAAGAACTATGATATAGGTCAGGGTTGGCAAACCTTTGGCAGCCGACAGATTTTGGGCACGGCAACAACACTAGTCACCTTTATTTTACAATAACAGATGAATAAAACATTACAAAATACATAACATTTGTATCTATTTGTATTGAGGCCCGTTGATTTCAAATAAACTTCAAAGTTTGGTTTGCCCGATGGCCTGGTGAAGGTCGCGATAATCAAAGGACCAGTCTTACGGCAATACTTGTAAAAAGCCTATATCTCGTATTGGACGTCGATGATATATTCAAAATCAAAATAAAAAATCATTTATCTAAATTACGAGGAATCTTAGTATTTATTTGCGCGTCAAAATTACCTAAAATAGTCCCCCGAAAAACCCGCCCTTCACCAGTTTCTAGTGCTTTAACTGGGAAGAAGAAGTGGCGCAACAAACTCCCAAGCAGCACAGCTGTCTGATAAGTTAGAAGAACTTGACTCTATACAGTAGTATGCAAAGTAATTAACGTAATGATGCTTAGTTTTTATTTTGCCTTACCTATTCTAGAAATCAAAATCAAAAGTCATTTTTTCAAACTAGGCTGAGAATCAGCACCTTTCTATCGTAAAAAATACATAAGACAGTCCCCCAAAAACCCCTCACCACTTGGTAGTGCTTTAGCTGGGAAGAAGAAGTGGCGCAACAAACTCCTCAGCAGCACAGCTGTCTGTTCAGTTAGAAAAACTTGATACTATAGGTACTACTCGTACTAAATCAGTGACCACATTTTGTTAAAATTTTAATTGTCACCCATTTTGTAAAAAGGTTCACCATCCCTGCCATAGGTAGGTTCACAGTACAGCAACCTAGTTGTTAAATTTCGTGGAAAAATTTAAGAAAAATATATGACGTAGCGCGGCATTCCGCGAATTTATTTCTTTTCTTAGTACGGAGTTATTAAATGTTCGGCTTCCGGTTGTACGTGGAAAATATAGTCGTATATTTGTGCCGTTAGCAATAATTTGTTTCGTGAGAATTTTCCTTCAGCTGTCTCTTCAAAAGTAGGCAGGGAAGCATATTATTGTTATGTGGTTTAATAATGTTAAAAAGGAGCTCGTGGCAAAAAAATTATAATAACAGCTCCACGAGTCGACCGAAGTTTAATTAAACCACGCTTGCCGCGGTCTATTCATGGATGGGTGAGCATCCATTACATCAAGATCATCCGTGCCTCGGAAAACACATTAAGCTGTTGGTTCTGGCTGTAATTCGTCGATTTTTATGAGAGAGGCGTTAGTCAGAAGCCCAAAAAGTCTGACAACCAGATTTACCAAGGGGTTAGTGTCATGGTAACCAGTTACTGGGTTGTGGAGATCAGATAGACAGTCGCTCCGTGTAAAATACTGATATTCAGTTTCATCCGATTAGACTGGAAGCCGAACCCAAAATAGTTAGGAAGGCTAGGCAAATAGATTTTTAGTTCGATAATGTAAATTTAAAATACTCGTATCAATCTTTTTGTTACGTGCTCGAATTGTCTGTTGTTATTAATACATACTTAAAATCACGCCTTCTTCCCTTGGTAAGCAGAAACTGCAGAACGCCACCCAATCCTTACATACTCCTTTTGCTTCGTTTACGCTCATACATCTGGTCATACACGCACGCCGGTTGCGAGTACTATGACCTTTCTGCAGAACATGACCTTTCTGAAGAACATCACCACCTGACCTTTCTGAAGAACATCACCAATAAGGCCACTAATGTCCTTCTAGGGCAGGAGTGGCGGACCTTTCTGGATCAACGTGCCATTTTTTCTAAAGAAATGTTTAATGAGGCCATAGATTTGCCGTCAAATAATTTTGACTTAGTGATTATTGGGGAAATATTAAAACTAAATACGATCAACTTCAAACTCTCAATTTACTACTAAAAAATAAATTTTACTCTGTATTGTAGTAATAAATGTTATACGTGAAATTAAAGTAACATTAGTGTGACTTCTGTTGTTGCAGATTAGATGAAAATAACTTTTATTAGGTAGTACTCGTAAGCTGTTACTTTTAGCAGAATGCATGCTGAACTGAAGTCATCCGCCAAACTATTTCTAAACGAGTCTTTAATGTTATCACTCTGAAAATAATGACTCTCTTATGCCTGCTAGTGCCTTCTAGATGAATAAATGTTAAAATAGCACGAGTCAGCATTTTTAAATGTTAAATGTGTCTGGAATCGAATTCCATGTTTCGCAATTTTCTTAAGTTGGCAGTTTTATACTTAAATTGCTTGTTAATTTTTTCGTTTCGATTTTGTCGCGTGCCTTTGGTTAGCCACCCCTATTTCTAGGGTGTTGATAATTATTATTATTAATAATAAATTGTGAAGCAAAAAATTTGTACCCCTTTTTACGAAAATTAGGCGGGTGGAATAATAATTATGAGCACAGTTAATGTTTTTAAGGAGGAGGAGTGCAGAAAGCTAATATTTGAGTATAATATGCATTAGAAATAAATTAAATTAATAAAAAAAACATTACACACACTACCATCCATGTGACACACACGGGTCTAGTGGTGTGTATAATTTAATTGGAAACAATTGATTTATAAAAATCAAATGTAAAGATGATGTGACGTGTGTGTTTTGTATGTGGTGGTGTTAAGAAACATTTAACTAATAATAGTTAAATGTTTCTTAACTTAATATTTATGTAGGTATTATTAAAAAAATGTTGCCATGTAGTTTGTTATCACCAAAAGAATCCGTGTTTATGTATATACCCTTTCCGTAACACACTGTATAATTTCCGTATTTCAAACATACACTGCCATCAGAACGTTTTACTTTTCCAGCTCACTGCTCTCTTTACCTGTAAAACTTGCTGCAAGAGCTCCCTGAAAAAGATATTGTATCTTTGATACCAAGTTAAAATATCTTTCGGTACCATTGTGTTCGTCGGTCAAAAGGCTAGTATACTAGCATAGTTGAGAGGCTAGTAACTGGCTTATAAGTGGAGTCGTGCTAGCGGTATTTTATTCAAAGGATAAAAGCATAAAGCACCACGTGATATTAGCCCAGTCAGAGCCAAGACAGGTGTGAGCATCCTATTATTTTAGTTCGTCAGATAGTTTGGTGTATCTTTACATACCGAGACTCTTGTCCGTGCCTCGGAAAGCACGTTACGCCATTGGTCCCGGCTGTCAATCGTGGATCTTTGACACTCGTTAAGGGTCGTCAGAAGCCAGAAAGTCTGACAACCAGTCTTACCAAGGGGTATCTTATTACCAAGTTACTGGGTTTTGGAGGTCAGACAGGCAGTCGCTTCATGTAAAATACTGGTATTCAGCTGCATCCTGTTAGACTGGAATCGGTAGCGAAAAGGCTATGCAGATTGATTGATTGAGATATTTTGGTGTAGGAACTTGAAAAAAATCGGACAAATGGCAACACAAATATGTGACGAAGGGTCGATGTCACATATTATTTTGTGCTGCCATTAATATAATATAATCTTCTTTATTACATAAGAAAGTGGTTACAATTTGTGTGAAGTCCCTGACACTTGTGCTAGGTGGTTAGCCTGTGTTACAAGAGCCAGGTGTGTGTGTGTGCTTGAATTGTGTGTGTAAATTGAATTGAGTGTTTAGGAATGGATGATTGGGATCGCGAGTAAGTGGTGAAGTTGTGAAGTTGAGTGTTGAGTTCCTCTCATAGGGTTGAATTGGAGTTACGAAAGAGTTATAAGGATTTTCCCTGTTTCGTCGTAACTGAGGGTCAGTAGCCATGGCTTAAGACTCTGCTTGACGTTATGGAGAGTAAGTTTATAAATTGATAGGTTCTTGTTGATTTTATTGTAAATTTGGGAGCTTTGGGCACGATAGTGTCGTTGGGCCAGCGTAGATCGACACTAGACAGATTCACAGATAGGAAAACCAATCCGCCGATTGGCTAGATTTCCATCTAGCGGCATCATGGAATGTCGACGCAAGACCATGCGGAGGACATAGAGTTTTCTCACCGTGAGAACTTGGGCTTCGGAGTACAAATGGGCCGTGGGGTAGTCCCTTTTACGGAAATACATGACTTTGAGGACAGCCCGCTGAGCTCGTTCCACCCTAAGCATCACGGTTTTGAAATTCCCCCCCCACACCGGGATGCAGTAAGTAATAATCGACTCACATTGGAAACGATATACAAATGAAGCTGTATCAATGTCGGACGAATCTCTGAGCTCTTTAAATAAATAAATTAGTTTACGAAGCCGGGAGCATAGAGTATCCTTATGTGCACGCCAATCCAGCCTCTCATCGATATGAACACCTAAATATTTAAAATTTGAAACCATAGAAAGGCAAGTGCAATTGCATGGCGAGGCATCATGACAAATATGTGCCATTAATTTGGTTGAATCCTTTGGTGGTTTATGTGAATTTGGTGGTTGGAACTGAATTACCTTAGTCTTCAAAACATTGAGCGTCAGGAGGTTGATGGAAAGCCAGTCCATGACAGATCGCAAGGTGAGTTCAATTCTATGTTTAGCTTTGTTCCAGGTATCATCATAAATCCAAAGTGCTGTGTCGTCTGCGTAGGTAAAAATATCACAATTAATGAGGGGTAAATGACAGAGGTCATTTATATATATTTGAAATAGGGCGGGTCCCAAGATACTACCTTGAGGTATACCGTAGCTGATAAACTCTTCTTCATTCTTCTCTTCATTTGTATATGACTTCCACAAATTATCACATATATTTGCCGTCAACTTAAAGACAGATATTAAAGGATGAATTATGAAATCAGATATTATTGCCGACCAGTCCATAGTACCTAATATATTATACTCATATTTACACCCGTGAGTGTACCAATTCCAAAAAAAATGGGTTATGTTATTCCACACTATTTTGTATGGCAATCAAGTTTATACAATAAATCACAAATCCAAAGAAACAACACTGTGTCTGACAGTGTCCAGTGTGTGAAACAACTGACAGTGTGTGTAATGCTTTATCTAAAACTGAAGTGTCTTTGAGTGGAAAAATTTAATCAGTTTCTTGAAAAAAAAAATTCAAATCTACTCGGATCTGGATATTTTTTTGCAAGCAATTGAATTAGTTTTATATGTAATTCACATACGTCTGTAAAACTACCTTGATACATAAATAAATCTGGCCAAGTGGGTATCGGACTACGCACAATAATGGGTTCAGTGGTTGGGATGAATCTATCCCAAGAGCAAGCTAAACATTGTCGTTGAGAAACTTAATCCCCCATACATTCCAACTGCAAATATAAGATTGTACGCACAATCCAGAAATTAAAAAAAATGTTAAGTAACTTTTTCTTTGAAGAGTAACATTGTTGCGTAATGTATTTTATTTTTGTTTGTTCTTTTCAGTTGTTATGTTTAACTCTCACGCTGTTTTTTACCGTTTTGTCAATATCATACATAAGTTTATATAAATGGAAACTTGTAATTGGCTTTCTTCTACCTGTTACTTCTGACTACTCTAATGTATTAGCTGTAAGTTTTCTTAAAATTAATAAAATAAAATAAATAAGTTAGGGAATAGTTAATTTTCATATATTTTCTTAAATTTTTATTTATTTATAACAATTGGTCCTTAATTAAAATATACAAGCTAACTCTAAAATATGTATAATATGTACAAGTAGGTATATAATAAAATAATTAAAAAGTGGAAGTGCTCATTGGGCATCAAAAAATTCGTCCGCATCGCTGTCAATGGGAAAAGTGCCCAAAAGGCTGGCAGCATTGCCACGTTGGATGGCAATACTGATTCTTTGGGCTAAAATAGGCCAGCAATCTTTTCTTAAATGTCTATATGTGGTTATTTTAAAATTATTAAAAACAATTGACAACCTCACAATAAGCTCTTTCATTTTAATATGTCCGACGGTACAGATTGCAAAACTTTTTGTTTTAATTTGCTCCCCATATTCAAAATTCATTTATTTATTTACGTTACACGTACGGACGTGTAACACAAACACGTAATTTGGTACACATATGAATTTCAACTTAATCGGTCCAGTAGATACGGAGCTAATCGGCTGTGACAGACAGACAGACACACGAGTGAGCCTACTACTACTACGGGACCCTATTACTAAGGCTCCGTCTGTCTGTCTGTCTGTCCATCTGTCACTAGGCTGTATCTCATAAACCGTGATAGTTAGACAGTTGAAATTTTCACAGATGATGTATTTCTGTTGCCGCTATAACAACAAATACTAAAAAAAACAGAATATAATAAATATTTAAGGGGGCTCCCATACAACAAACCTGATAGTTTTGCCGTTTTTAGGGTTCCGTACCCAAAGGGTAAAACGGGAACCCTATTACTAAGGCTTCGCCGTCTGTCTGTATGTCTGTCTCTCTGTCCGTCTGTCACCAGGCTGTATCTCATGAACCGTGATAGTTAGACAGTTGAAATTTTCACAGATGATGTATTTTTATTGCCGCTATAACAACAAATACTAAAAAACCGAATATAATAAATATTTAAGGGGCACCTATACAACAAACGTGATTTTTTTGCTCGTTTTGACTCGATATTGATAACGGCAACTGGTAGACGCTTGAAATATTCACAGAATATTTAGTTATATATTCACTTTAAAAATAAATAATTAAAATAAAATAAAACAAATATTTAAGGGGGGCTCCCATACAACAAACGTGATTTTTTTGCCGTTTTTATAGATAATGGTACGGAACCCTTCGTTCGCGAGTCTGACTCGCAGTTGGCCGGTTTTTTTTTATAGATAATGGTACGGAACCCTTCGTGCGCAAGTCCGACTCGCAGTTGGCCGGTTTTTTTTCGTTTGAGGTACGGAACCCTAATAAGAAAAATACATTTCATAGAATAGTGACTATTTATCTACTGTACTGGCTCGACTACTGTGGCTCGACTACTTTCCAAGTGACCGACTAAGTTCAAACGGTACATCACCTGCCTGAACTTCACGATAACTTTGCGAAAGTTTATTTTAATTATCTCGGCTAGTTGCACTATTGTTTCACTCCAATTAATCTACGGATCTTCTATTATGTTTTTATTTAAAAAGTTAGCTCTTAAACTTTGCAGTGTTTAATTCATTTCAGCGTTTTGCTGAATTGCGTTTTATTTTAGTTTTGTGAAACTGTTCTTCCGCGTAGAGATATTTCAGAGTTTTCTGGCATTGAACAGTTACTTACTCTACTGAATTAGTGACTGTTGTACTATACTTCTATACCATATCGGGTGTAAAAAGACCCTTTCCGAAGCCGAAAGCTACATATTCTAATCATTATTTGGATCGTTTTTTTTCACTAGACCATACCTAAGAATCCACTGGTTCTTGAGATATTGAAGGCCAAAGTCGCATTTCGTTTTTTTACTTTTTTACGAAAATGAATTCCAAGTGTTACTATAAAACTTTTTTCCAAGCAAACATTACCTGAATTTCGATTTTACTTAAATTAATTTCGTTCATAGCCTTGAGTATTCGACAAGTACCTACACGTACCGCGTAGAATGAAGGGGCGGGGCTTAACTCACACAGCAGCACTGAGTTTGTTTGCCTGGGTTTGCGTGGCAGTACATTGCGCGCAATAAAAATTGCAATTTTTTAATCCTCCACAATAAAAATCGGTTCCCAGTAATAATTTTTGCGCAAAGCTACTTAGTTATATGTACAGTATGCGTAGTTGGCTTTGTGATGTGTATTTTTACACCCTGTATAACTATGCCTATAATTCCTATATTATATATTTGTCGGAAGAGGCTGGGATGTTGTGTCGACTGTGGTTATTATCGAAAACGAATAGGGATAACACTATTATGTAGGTCATAATTATAAGAATAACTGTTTATCACCGATTGTTCAGTTTTAAGATGTTGGTTTTGGTTTCTGTTACGAGGGTAAAATTATCATCATTTCAGCCTAAAGGCGTCCACTGCTGGACATAGGCCTCTCCTAAAGGGGGGTTTGCCATAATCGCCATGCTTGGCAGGCGGGTTGGTGATCGCAGTATGGTGTTAAAATGCATAGAGGCCGCTGCTGCCCATTCTCTAGTAAGTCTCTTAGTAGCCTTTTACGACACCCACGGGAAGAAATAAGGTGATGCTATTCTTTACGTCCGGCACCACACAGACAAATGTGAAATTATCACTAATTGCTAAAACCCTTTTAAACAAACAAAAACTGTCAGTCTGTCTTTTAATTTTTTCACGCTTAAACCTCTGAACGGATTTCGATAAAATTAGGCAAGAAGTTACATCCTGGGGAAGGACATAGCGGTAGTATATTCCCGGGAGACAAATTTCGACCACCGGGGTGAAACCATGGGCAACAGCTAGTGGTATTCGTATAATTAAAAGGTGAGTTAGGGATGGTTGTTAAGATGCTGGGTAGCAACTACATCTGTCTTATGATAAAATGAATAACCCATTTAGCAAGCGTGGTGCTAATAACAGTTGCCTCTGGTCGGTTTATAAAAGCCATAATAGGCTAATTTTAAGTTAAAAAAAATTGCTCAGTTCCTATACTAACCTTAGAGTGAGCGCGCTTAGAGTTGAGCGCTCGTAGCGTATAACTCAAAAAAAAGAGAATATCATGAAAAAAAAATCGCGTTTGTCTTTAGTGGTTGGCTCCACTTTCGGCGTCAGCTCGTGCTGAAAGGTTGAACTCGATCAGTGCACGAGGGCTGCAGGAGAAGGAGGCTTTCGTCATCATGTTATCTTTTTACTTTGCCGAAATATACAAGGTGTAAATGCAAAACCAAGACACCTCTTAAGTACCTACTCATAATTAGGAACAACTTTTACTATGGAACCACACCTGAAATCGTGAAAAAAAAACTGCCGGGTCAAATTAAATTAGCTAGCAAAACTCCGCAGACGTGATGGCTATCGATATCTAAATACGTTAAAACGAATAGTACATTACGATACGTGTGCCTTAAAACTATAAAAAAAAAAAAAATTTGATTGCAATATTATTACTTAAATTTCACAATAATTAATGATTATGTGCGGCAAAATGCTCCCCACGCGCCCATTAACTTTTTATGGAATAGTACGCCCACTTTAGGGTTAAATAAAGAACGGAACGTGTTAGCTACCAATATTGTAAGTAGCCAACTTATTTCGTAGTCTAAAAATAATTTTCAGGCAATTTTACTTGTTATAAAGTCGCTTAAAGGGCGCGGAAAGTTGTATTTATTTACTTACTAACCCAGTTTGCGCCGACAAAGTTAAGTTAACTTAGGATTAGTTAAGAAGTAGGCTGGAACTGGAAGACTAATCCTGGTGACAAAATAAGAGAAGTAAGTTGACCAAATGGTGAAATAAAAAAACGTTGTTTTACTGAAACGATTGCTATAGACAGTCTTATTCAGTATTTAATAAAATTATTAATTTACATAAACATAATCCGCTGGTATCCGCTGGATGCGCACCTCTACCTCCTAACCCTTTGGGAAATACAGGCGTGGTATTATGTTAAAGTCATCATCATCATTTCAGCCGAAAGATGTCCACTGCTGGACATAGGCCTCCCCCAACATATGGGTTCCCATAATCGCCACGTTTGGCAGGCGGATCGCAGTACGAGTATAGTGTTAAAATGCATAGAGAACGCTGCTGCCCATTCTCTAGTAAGTCCCTTAGTCACATTTTACGACACCCACGGGAAGAAATAGGATGGTGCTATTCTTTACGTCCCGCACCACACGGAACAATAACTGATTATTATTACATTTTATGAATGGACTTGTAGATGCTTTTACGTGAAACAATTAATCAAATTATTATCAGCTTTCATTGGAGGTAGTACCGATCGCGACGTTTAATAGGATTGGTTTTCTTTTAATTTATTGAAAATTTCCAGTTTATATCATAATCAACCCATATAAATAACGTTCCCATTGACACAAGCCTGCTCTCTGTGGGGGCTACAATGGATATAATCCACCACGCGGGCCCAGTGCGTATTCTTCGAATCATTATAATTATTACATATCAGCCTACAATGTTCCCACTGCTGGGACACAGGCCTCCTCTTTCTGTGAGAGGAAGTGGGCCGTAATCCACCACGCGCGGCCCAAATGTGGGTTGGTGGATGTCACATGTCTTCGAATTTTTAGTTCTAGGACATGCCGGTTTCCTCACGATGTTTTCCTTCACCGTTTTGAGTGCAGTGGTGATGAAATAATTTACACAAAGTAAAGCGCCTGTCTGGGTTCAAACCCACGACCTGCTACTACTCGTAGGTTGAGGTCGTTACCACTGCTCTTCTCAATTTATTGTTATATGAATAAAATACTTTACAGCGACTGTTTGTGTTGTCTGCGGCAAAATTGTCTGCTTCGATCAAAATCCACCAATTAGGGCAAGTGACCGTTTTAATTGATTGTGACAAAGTTAATCGTTTCGTGTTATCAGTGATACCTGTAATAAAT
This sequence comes from Tiliacea citrago, assembly GCA_963921375.1. NCBI lineage: Eukaryota > Metazoa > Arthropoda > Insecta > Lepidoptera > Noctuidae > Tiliacea > Tiliacea citrago. The sequence continues at coordinate 12,941,549 of OY992804.1, forward strand.
GTGAGGCATTCCACTAAGAGCACTGATTTCAACAGCACTTGACCGAACCGCACCTGAGCACTTCCACTAACGGACCTGAAACGAACTTTTGATGAGTGCGGTTCGGTGGAACAGTTTATTAATATGATTTTCGTTAAGAGGTTGACAACAAGTAAACCGCTGTCACTGTCAGATTGCATACAAAAGAGAGAGATGCGCGATAACACAAATAAGGCGTAAGAATACAAAAAAATCGTATAAAATGAGATATTAACTAATTAAGGGTGCTATCACAAAAAAAAACGTTTTTCGTCAATTTCTTATCTAATTGTGAGAAAGCTTGAAAGAATTGAAACAATAAGTCTATGTAACTATAAAAGTACAGTTTTCGTGGTGATAAACCATTCGTGTCAGTCTCACCTGTTAATAGTTTCATAATTTTTGCGCTCTCGAAAATATAGCTTATTTCGCCGTTCATTTACTTAATGAAGATAAAAAAGAAAAAACTTCTTTATGTAGATGAAACTTTTATGATTGAATACGAGGCTTTCGGCTTCCTTGTTTGTTTATGTTAACTTAATTAAAATAATAATAAATAATCGATTTCCATGGTATGGGCATGTGATGCGGAGGAATGAGGAAAATGTCGTAAGGAAAGTTATGAGTATGGATGTCGATGGCTATAAAAGTAGGGGACGACCAAAGAAACGATGGATGGACTGTGTGAGGGATGACATGGCTAGAAAGGAAGTGACTACCGAGATGACGACTAATAGAGAAGTATGGAAGAAAGAGACATGTTGCGCCGACCACAAATAAATTGGGATACGGGCAGGAACATGATGATATTTTTTTTTTGCAGTCGGAGACAATAGGTCTTTATAGACCTTTTGCCTCCAACTAGATGAGATTGTTTATCGCTTACTTAAAAAAAACAATTGCCAAAATTTAAAACTTAAAGTTCACGGCAGAAATAACTTACTAAGCCGCTTAAGATTCACAAGATTGGGGGCGTCTTCCAAGTCCTGCGAACAACTGAAATGGCGCTCTGCTTTTCCGCTAGTCAATTATGCCTGTGCAGTATGGGACCGTCCCGCCCACGCCAACCTAGTGGATACAGCTCTAAATGAGACGTGACGGATCGTTAGTGCCTTAAACTAACTCCAGTACGAATGTTTTATCCACGGACTGTCATTGCACCTCCAATAATTCGTAGGATCATAGCCAGCCGCATTGAGAGGGCAAAGCTACAAACTGTCTCACACCACCAATTGCACAATTAATACGTCTCAGTGCCTCAGAGAAGCTTAAAAGCCGTAAAAGTTTTCTCGGGTGCTGGACCCACGCGGTCCAGCTACTGCAACGCCTCTACACTAAGACGTGATCTCTGGCGAGAACTGCTTAAACCTTCCGACAGCTTCATCGAGCCATCTGAGAGCCTTCCACCTGGGCACGCGTTCCGTGGCTGACTTGGAAATCTCTAAATAGATTACGAAACCAAGTCAGCGTAGCATAGATGTCCACAGATAGGGGTTTATGGACGACTAGGACCTCAAGTCTATATACGGCATCTTATGGCAGACAATGGCCCATTTCCCATCTTGCCCCCCATGCTCTGTCTCCTGTGCACTAGAGGATCTTATGACTGCGTCAGCGAACGGAATTCGCGTGGCTAAATTTTGGGCTTGACATAAAATCTGAATTTTCATACGATAAAAAGAAGATTGGTTAAATTCGCCTTTTGCTAACAAAACACGATCACAACAAAACCCAACACACTATCTCTTAAAATGTGACCCTCACACCCTAGACTTCAAAGTAGGTACATCCACTATTACTTAATCAGTTAAAACATAACATTCTGGTGCGGTTGACCGCGTGAATTATTCAGATGTCGTGGCCGCTTACTGACCTGAGACTCACAAATAGAATTGTATAGTTGTTCAGTCCTTTCAAGTCTAAAGTCTGTGGGTATTTTAGAAGGTAGTCGTGAAATATTTTGGGCATTGTTGTTGTTAGGCTGATCTTGTGGCTAGAAAGATCCATGATGATCCAAGATGCCAAGTCCTTCCGGGAACTCTTTTTCCTTTAATTAATATCTTTAAAAAAATGCAAACTAAGCCAGCATTAAATGTATTCTGTGCACTTGCTGGTTGTGTGTACTTTTAGTAAATTTAAACAATACGCTCCACACTTTTTTAATGAATCATTGCATATAAAAGAAGGAAAAGCTTATTAATAACTAGATAAGATATCTATCATCCACCACGTATTGTTTAATAGTACATTTCGATACAAGTGAAGAATGTTTGTTGTTGCATTCGAGGCGGAATTAACACCCGAGCCGTAGGCGAGGTTTTTTTTGAGCCGAGAACTGCAATAACAAATGTCCACGTGTATCAAACGACGTTTTTCAATACACTTTTGAAGAAATAAAATAAAATAACGAAAAATATTTTTGTCATGAATTATTAGGAAACTATTATTTAATTTTCTTTTTTTTTCCGCGCTTTGCTTTCGCCAGGTTGAAGGAGAAGCAAAGGTATAAAGCCGATAAACAAACTAATATGAAAAAATTAAAATTAAAATATTTTTGAGTTTAGAACACAAATAAATGTTAATTTGTTCATAAACGTTTTTTTATTGTAATAATCATATTTTATTTATAAACATTATTTAAATATTCCAAAAATATTAAGCCGTAACGACGCTTCTTTGCCGAGATTAAAAAAAAATCACCTCCGAATAGAGAGGACCGTCTCTGGCGCGAGACTGTGTGAATAGATATTGACCAATTTGGACTAAGTATAGGTATAAGTTATCTGTGGCAATTTTTATTCCCGCACACGTGTTGGAAAATAAAAAAAATCGCACGCGTGTGAAATACATTGCATTGTGAACCTAATCGTAGTGCGATATGAACCAGTTTTCGAGGAAGTGTATTGAAAAAATAAAATTATGTTTACTCTACAATGAAGTTAAAATATTGACAAGGGTAAAATGCATATAAACAAGTCAATTTCATTACTTTATAATTTTGTGTGCATGATAAAAGCGTGTGTATTAGTTTTTTTTTTAAATACATACTTTTAACACAGAAATGAACGATTATCAAACAAACGAATCTTTCTTTTAAATTCAAATTGTGGTCTCAAAGTGAACAAGTGAACATAATTCTAAGCAGAAATTGATATCTATGAGACGTGTAAAATCAAAATGATGTCATAAGATCAACTCCAAATGTTTCCTGTTTCCCAAAATTCCCTTGTAAAACACCGCTACCAGGAAATCAAGGCATCCAAATAGTACAAAAACAATATCACAAATTCACAATGTTCCGTTGTAAGAAACAAAAAAACAAATGCATTTTTACATTAGCAACAATTCTAAACACCGCGCTACAGGGCGCCGCCGCCCGTAATAGCTTAGCGGGACACACTGGCGAATAACTTGAATTATATTATAACTAGCGTTTGCCTGCGGCTTAACCCGTGTCGGAAATTATCCAACAGAAACGTACTAAAGTGTTAAAAAGTATTCTATGTCCTGACCTAGGTTATGGGCGATTCGTGTGCCAAATTTGATCAAAATCCGTTCAGCCATTTTTGCGTGATTGAGTAACAAACAAACTTTCGCATTTCTTCATCGATTTCTTGATCAAATCTTGATCAATGTTCATTATTTACTTTAAAAGCTGATATTTCGAGAAGCTCGCCACACTATTCCTAACCACTGACTCCGTTAAGCCAGAATTTACAGTGGCCAAGCATCATCACCATTTCAGCCGTGACAGTTAGCCATAATCGCCACGCTTGGTAGGCGGGTTGGTGATCGCAGTATGCTGTTAAAATGCATAGAGAACGCTGCTGCCCATTCTCTAGTAAGTCCTTTAGTCGCCTTTTACGACACCCACGGGAAGAAATAGGATGGTGTTTTACGTCCGGCAGCACACGGCACACTACACGGCGATTTAACTGAACTTATTTTGAAAAGAATGACCTACTTTGTGTTTTGAAAAAAATAAAATAAAAAAATGTTTATTTCAATTAACATACTTGGTTTGCATTATATGATTTGGAGACTCCTTTTAAGCAAGGAAATGCTTGTGTTAGGAGACTCCGATCTTCCACTTATCTTTATCCAAAATATATCTATATAATTGAGAAACATGTATTTAGAAAAGAACATGCATGCTAAAGAACATGAATAATTGTGTAACAGCACGTGAGCAGAACCATTTCTTTCTCTATTCTACAAGGAATAGATATATCTCTTCTATCTGACGTGATATTTCTTTGTCTCATTTCAAACCTTTCTACAATATGTCATTTTGTCTTTCATTTCTGGGGTGATCATGCCATACGTGCTGATCATCTAAAGACTGACTGATGAATTTAAGAAACAATATACGCAGACAAAACGTATGCCACAGCAAGTAAAGAAAGTTATTCACAAATGACCAAATACACAGATAATACAAACAAACAAAAAAGTCTCTAAGACTTCAAATCTTCCAAGTTCATTACGTACAACGTAAACTCCAGATTGTTCGCTAGGGAGCAATGAGAGTCCATTGCCATTTCTTCATTTGGACCCAGAATAATCTAGGCCCAAATTATTAAGGCCATTCTCTTTGGAGACTTTAAGAAAACCACTTCCAGTTTTCAAATAATTCCTGGGAATTTAACAGGTGTGTTAGGAAGTTTACATTTTTGTTGGAGACATTAATGGACCTAACCTCGTTTTCAGTTTGGAATTAAGTTTTTTTTGTTTTTTTTTTTTTATTTAAGTTTACTGTTATATTCAATGGGTTAGTACCAAGATTGTAAAAGTTTGAAAGCTTTGGTTACCTACACTAACAAGCCATTACGATTCAAAGTGGTTCTCTCTTTTTCATCAGCTGTTTGTTCTTTTAGTTCTGCTATATGAACTGTGTATTACAGTACCTTTTGTATTAAAAACCGGGCTGCAACTATGTAAAATGTGCATGACATTCCTTCTATAAGCCAAAACGTTTTTTTAGAACCAAAATTACTTAACTGCTTTAAGATTTATCGATGCTGGGGTAATCCTATCACACCGCACTAGATATGAACTAACTCACATTGAAACAAAAAGTCGAAATAGCTAGCAAAATGTACAGTACTGTCACAATTTGACGGTTGAACTTTACATATACGTCTCGTAGGTTACAAAGCTACAGTCTTAATAGACTGTAGCTTTGTAAACCACAAATAAAAAAAAAACTATAAAATATTACTAAAATAATAAAAATAAAAACCTATTTAAACCAAATGACAAGATTGCCATGACATTTAACTTGAATCGTTACACGATACTCACGATAAATCGATTCAAGTTAAATGTCAAAACGGGCCTATTATTTTTTGACAAGTTTAAGTCATTCGGCGGGGTAATTTGCGTCATCATAATCTTATAATATTCCCACTGCTGGGACAGTAATTTCGTAACACATATATATAATACAATAACAATTGATCGCATTTTCTTGCATTTTGACAGATCAGCCACATTCATAGCGTTATTAATGTGGTTGAGCAGACCAATTTATTAAACCTAAGATTAAGCAATGGATTAGAAATATCCTTCAAACTCTTGGTTAGTAATTGAAACTGTGTTACGCAATAAAATTTAGGTGCCGGTTTCCTCACGGTGTGTTTACCTTCACCGTTTTAAGAGCTGTGGTCATCAAATAATTTACACAAAGTTAAAACAAAGTCCTATTTCTTCCCGTGGGCATCGTAAAAGGCGACTAAGGGACTTACTAGAGAATGGGCAGCAATAATAAAGAAAGAAAATACGTTTATTTGCGGTAAACATAACGCAAAGAAATAAAAACAAAAACACGAAAGAACAAGTTGAGAGAAAATATGCGTCACATTCGCGCAAAACGGCCATCGCTCAACATAATGCTGCGACCCTATGCGAGACAGAGCCCCAGCGCTGGTTTTCAGCGACAGCCGGCGTTGACGTGATGACGTCAACCGCCGTCAGCGTTCTCTATGCATTTTAACACCATACTATGGTATATATTTATATATATATATACCATATATATATTTTTTTTTCTCTAGCCCAGTCAATAATTGGTAACTGTATCACGGTGTGGGGAGGAGCCTGTAAAACAATTATGATCCACCTCGAAAGAGCTCAAAGATCATTGCTCAAAGTCCTGACCTTCAAACCGTATCGGTTCCCGACCATAACTCTGTACCAAAATTACTGTAAAGTGCTCACAGTGAGACAGCTATATCTTCTCAATATCACATTGAAGCAACACCTAATAACACCAATAAACAACAGTTACAAAAGTAAACGCACAATCACTAATGTCTGTAAATACATCAAATGTAAGACTGCCTCAGCTAGACGGCCACATTTGTTTCTTGCTACGCATATCTATAATAAGATAAACAATGCCCTACTGATCAACCCATTCTCTAAAAAAGAAATTAAAAAGAAAATAAACACCTGGCTACAAACATTGGATTCCATACAAACTGAAAGAATAATAACATAAACCTTGCAATTGCTAGGTCCATTATAAACATGCACGATAAATATATAATTATATACCATGATATACATTCACACATATCTACGCTCACGCATCCTCTCACACACAAACACACACACACACCCTCACACGATCACAGATACACCATCACGCTCACACAAACACATAAGCAGGTTTTTTATAATTTAAAATTGTTTCAATTTTATTGCATAATATCTGTGTCAAACTACTGGGAGAAGACATTGATTCCTGTATCACAGGTTACAACCTAGCGCAGGAGTCAGGGCTTCCATAGAAATGTAACATACTTTTATGTCAATAAAATATTATTATATTATATACTGCGATCGCCAACCCGCCTGCCAAGCGTGGCGATTATGGCAATGGTTGGGAGAGGCCTATGTCCAACAGTGGACATATTTAGGCTGAAATGATGATGATGGAAAAACAAAGTGAAAACTAAATATTTCACACGATTTCTAACACCTTACAACAAAATTCTGCCCTCACAAAAACTAACTGTAACAAAAACAAACCGCAGAACGCTCCCGTCCGTGTGTCCGAAAGTAACATTTCCCTCGCCACGTCTGCAGCTGCATCCAAAGGGTTATTTCTCAAACACGTCGCCAGCGCCAACGTAATGGGTATCATTTATACCGGTGATCACTGCTGCCGGCTACGAGTGGAATTCTATATTTTATGACCGAATCGGGTTAAGACGGCACTGTTGTTTGACTTTGTGAATGACATTGTTTTGTTTGAGTAATTTAGTCGGAGAAATTGAAGAATCAATGGAACGTGCATTCATTAGGAGTGGTTTAGGCTAAGTTTTGCGTGGTTCTTTCTGGAGCACGTATGAGTAACGGAATCAACATTTTGTACGTATATTGGAACTATGTAGTACACGATAAGGATTAAAAACAATTAACAACCCATCCTACCAAGGAGTGTCGTGTTAACAGTAACTAGGTTGAGGAGGTCAGATAAGCAGTTACTCGATGCATAATTTTGGAATTCAGAATAGAATAGAATAGTTCTATAATTTCACAGAAAGTAGGTACATGTTACAGATGTTGAGTTTAAAATAATCCTTAATCTAATCTTAACTAGGGCATGCAGACAATTTAAGCTATAATAATAAAGACTCACTCAATATATATTATTAACACAATTAAATCAATACAAGTTTACCATAACAAGATGAAATTCATTAAATAATTTGAAATACGCAACACAGTACATAATGTCAAGTTTAACAAAATGGGATTATAAAATAAAAGTGGTGTTTTATTTCAGGCAAAATACCCATATACAATTTAAACAGTAAACAGTAACAAAGTAAAAACTTTAAAATAAAAATAAAACATGGAGGTATGTATTAGGTACCCATGTTGTTAGTAATTGTCTGTCTAATGTGATGAGCCCATGTGGGCTTGTTTCCGCCACTATTTTCTTGGCTTTTGTCAGTCAAAAATCTAATCAGTTCTATCTAGAACTTTCTCCTAAGTCTTCTTTCTCCATTTTGAGCTTTATAAAAATTACTCATGTTGTGATGAAAATATTAGCCAGTCAGACGATCGGTTCATCAAAATAGCCGACAGACGCGGGACAGTCAGCCTCACTACGATTTTACTGACTAGTTAAATTTTTACCAGGGCCAACCTACTCTAATGCTACAGCTACATTGTCGCGATAAAGTGAACTACACTTCGCGCGTTCTCTGTTTCACAACGTTTAAGCCGGTATGAGAAGAGAAGAAGAAGGTAGTAAGGCTGGCAATACATCAAATTAAACATACCATTAACCGACTAGGTGTACCATGAAAACACTAGCAACGCTTATGTGAAGAAATATTATCTAAATAGTAAATACTAATGAGCAGACTATGGGTTATGCGAATCAGCCGACTTTAATTTGTCAAAAAATAATAGGCCCGTTTTGACATTTAACTTGAATCGATTTATCGTGAGTATGGAGTACCGAGCCGTATGGTTACTTCACTAGTTACTAGACACGATACATCGATTCAAGTTAAATGTCAAAACGGGCCTATTATTTTTTGACGACATTATAGCTTATAGTGATTAATAAGATATTATTATGTATTGGATTTAACTTTTGTTTGTATACTGGGAACTTAGTTATAGTATGCATAATCAGCATATAAGGTTCCCACTGCTGGGACACAGGCCTCCTCTCTGTGAAAGGGAGTGGGCAGTAATCCACTACCCGGGCCCAGTGTGAGTTGGTGGATGTCACGTCTTATTTGTGTAATTAATTTCACCACTGATGCTCCCAAAACATTATGAGGGAACCGGTACGTCCTAGAACCGAAATTAGTTAGTTAAACGAAGTTTAATTTCTTGAACGTCCCCATCCGTTATAAAGCTCATAGAAACACGCCAGGCATATCACTTCTTTAAGATAAGTATACATTTAACTCAGTAATAAAGTTAACGTCAAAGCGATTTCATATCTGTTCGAGTTATTATCTTTCAAAATATGGATTCGATGTACTGTCGTAAAACTGAGGGGATTTTAACGACCTCAAACGCTTTGAAGGCTGCTAGATAGATTTAATATTGCAGCTTCCTTCTGACTTTATCGTATGATGTGGAGAAGATAAAATATTTTTGGTAGCTCACTTTGAGTGGTTCAGTTTTTGAAGGAGGCTTGTAGATTGCTTGACTTGCCTTTTCTTCTTCTAAGGGTGTCGATGCTAAATATCGTTCAAGGTTAAATTCCTTTAGGCTAATGCTAACACCAGTCGCTGATGCAGACATGAGGTCCTCACGTGTACAGGTGGCGTAAGACGAAAGGTGGACCATGGTCTGCAGACGCTACATATACTATGTTAGAGGGTTTGGTTTCCGCACTTAGTCCTTCATGTGGACCATTGTGCGTGGGCCATGGCAGCCGTCAGTGGTTATTCCAACCAGCCCACCTCCCTTCAGAAGCTGATTAGGTCTCCTGGTCTGTTTATCTCTCCATGTGAGGGAGCTCCGACTCCGGTTCCGGCGCCGCATATACATTGAGTATTGGAACCAGCTGAGAAATTGCACCTGTGGAGATTGTCTTTGCTGCGGCCGACCTGAGAAGTCTGCCACGCGTACCCAGGTTCTCTGAAGATTCGATGAAAGAGTCAGAACGTTTGAGCTTGTCTCGTCACTGATTACAACTTTGCGAGGTGGTGTTGCCATAGTATGGACTCACACATCCAAGGAAAGCTTTTCAGCTTTTAAGTCTCCGGGGTTAACTTTTTTAGCGGACACTTTTTCTGTGTTGTTTTCGTTGGTATCGGAGTATCGGTCGTGGTCCTTCTACGTATTTTTATTCCTGGAGACAATAAACTACGTGGTCCTAAACTAAGCCTTACCTAGATTTGTCAATTGTCAAAACACATACGCAAACCATGTCAACTACTCTCTTGCACCTACCTAAAGGTTTTTAAACGCAGATTTAAACGTTTCCGTTACGATGAGGAAATATTGGCAGTTTCAGTACGTATTTTCAACTTTTCTTTATCTTGTTTTCAGCATTCATATTCTAACGTATGCACTAAATCACGTATTAATAAAAATACCTTGAAGCCGTCAAATAGCTTTAGACTATAATAGCAAAAGAAAAAAATAACTCTCAATATAGTATCTTAATTCCAAAATTTGACAAGTCAATGCTACGTAAGAAAAAACTGGCCGAGTGCGTGTCGGATCACGCACAATGAATGGTTCCGTAGTTGAGATGAATTTATCCCAAAAACAAAATTACCATTGTAGTTGAAAAACATGTCCTCCCATACACCGATACGTCAATTTTACAACTGCAAATGTAAGTTGGTCGACTATTACTCGTTAACTTGTAAAGCCTACTTAGCTGTGATGGTTTTTTTTTTTAACTTCGTTATAATATATGATATTTCCATGATTTTTTTAACAAACAACAACCATTTAGCTGGCAGCCCGGGGTTGACTCTAACATAAATTAGCAGTTTAAAGCTTAATATTACGCAAATGGATCCCTGAATCGAAAAATGGTTTTCACAAACCCACAATATTTTTGAATGGCCTATCCAATGATACCCCACGCCATGGGATAGAAAAGACAAAAAAAATTGGACGCAGTAGGGATGATATTTTTTTTTCGCAACTTTGTCGGCGTGATCAAAATATATACCCTTGCCAAATTACAGCTTGATACAGCTAAGAGACTCTGAGCTAAGCCGCGGACAGACAGACAGACGGACATGGCGAAACTATAAGGTATCCTTGTTGACTAAAGAACCCTAAAAATCAGCGAAATGAAAAAGATTGAAATCTTAAATAAGTATATTAGAATCACTTCTTCGTGTGTCCACGTACGGCATATAAAAGAATACCAGCTTCATACTGTCTCCCTACAGAGCAAAATAATCTTCTCATCTCTCTCACACAACTTGAAAAACCTCTAGCAACGTTAAAAATAACCAAACTTCATCACCATCATCATCATTTCAGTCGAAAGACGTCCACTGCTGGACATAGGCCTCCCCCAAGCACCGCCAATCTTACCTACACCTTCTTAGATCCCATAATTTTATGATTTCTCTTGTAAGTATTTCGATACAAATAATCAATGCCATAACCCCAACACAAAGCAAATATCTGTAGGCCATACAAATATTTGTTTCGTGCCCGCAACCGGAACACATATTGTGTGCAGCCTATCAAATCTCCCGTTAGCTATACGTACTGTGCCAAACGAGTTGTCAAAAACTGTTCCCAGTAGGTATATGCATGTGCTGTTAGAGCAGTGTGCTGGTAGAATGCGTGGTTGATTTTGAATTCCGTACTTTTGTTTACTATAGCTTTTATTTTTAAAGTAAATTACAATATTCAGCTCACGATTGCCTGTAAAACCCTAAGCGGTCGTATTGACTGCCCTGAGCTCCACGGACTTTTCTGCCGCCTATTTGTGCCCGACAAATACCTTGGGCACCGTCAAAGCCGCCGTCATAACTTGTTCGCACTTCCTCTATCTAGATCTGTTGCTAGGGCCGAATCCCCAGTATGTCGAACCCTAAGGATGCTAAACGCCCTGAATGTGATGACTGCCGACCCTGAATGTGATGTGTTTGCTGATGAATGGAAGAAAATAATGCGTGCTTGTCTGGTGTTTTGTGAGAGACAATATGCGAGGGTGTCCACTGTTACATGTTAGTTATGGTGTATTTAATTTATTTAACCATTTACTCAAATAATTACGCGTATGAATAATTTTATCCACGAATTGTATATCTTTGAATTTAAATTTAATTTTTGTATTGTATTTTATTTGAATGCTTATTTTATTCTATTTTTTATAATTCTTTGTTAATTAATGTAATTGGATATGTGCCGTTTTAATTAACTATAAATAAATAAAAAAATATTTATTTATAGTGTTTTGCCGGTGTTGAAATTAAGGAGCTCGTGTCTTAGTAATAACAGCCGCATACGCAACATTCCCAGTTACGTAGGCATATATGCATGTATTAGGTGTTTGATAGTAGAATGCGTGGTTGATTTTGAATTCCGTACTTTTGTTTACTATAGCTTTTATTTTTATTGTAAATTACAATATGTATGGAGGAGCTCGTGGTTAAGTCATAACATTGACACGGGTCGATCTATCAGGTTAAGCTACGTGGTTGATCCGTGGATGGGTGAACATCTTTACATACTGAGACTCCTCCGTTCCTCGGCAAGCACGTTAAGCCATAGGTTCCGGCTGTCATTCGTGGATCTTTGACAGTCGTTACGGGTCGTCAGAAGCCCGAAGCACTAACACCCAGTCTTGGGAAAAGGCTAGGCAGTTTTTTTTTTTTTGTAAATTGCTTTGCAGTATGATGTATTGACTATGTTTATGCAAAGATTTCAATCGTAGTCTACTCTACTGCGTCAGAAGATGGTCGCTTCTGTTTCTTTTTGATACAATGTCGCTGAGACTAATGACTAACAAATCTATGGACTGCCTACAAAAATCAGCGTGCATACCTACAAAAATCGGGCAGTTAAAATGGCCGCCTTTCGTAGGGTTGTAAGTTTGTAACTGCGAGTGCAAGAGAGAGAGCAAGCAAGCGTTTGACAGCACATTGCCGAGTTTTGTACCAAGAAAAAACTTGGCACTTAAAAATGGCCAAAGATCACGCATATACATGATTTTGACGTCACACAAAAGTGTTGCCAAATTTAGTCCTTGACAAACATTTAGATGTCTCTATTTTCATAAGCAGCTCTGGATTAGTTCGAAAGAAACAAAACGCTTTATGAAATGTCTGTATCGATATGATAGATATTTGTATAACTAATCTTCATATAGTAGAATAATTATGCCATCTCCATAGTTTTCCTATCTCAATGGTAGAAACTGACTTCATTGTCATGGAAGCGCCATTATTATTGTGTATGCTCACTCTTCTTCGTATTAATTAACACTTTTCCGCACGACTTAGTACGGTGAGGGCAAATCTAACAATGTAAATCTACTGGTACTATTCTGTAAAGATCACATATTTCATTTCACAATTCCAAAGCAAACTAACTGGCTTATATAAAAAACCAGCCGAGTGCGGGTCGGACCACACACAATGAAAGGTTTCGTAGTTGGGATGAATTTATCTAAAGAAACAACTTAATATTGTAGTTGAAAAACATGTTTTCCCATACATTCCAACTGCAAATGTAAGTTGTAACTGGTATTCAGCTTCATCCGGTAAGACTGGGCCGACCCCAACATAGTTGGGAAGAGGCTAGTCAGACTGATGATGATATTGTCTCCCTGCAGGGCAAAGACTGCTTCACATACAGAGAAGGCACGAGCATTCTTTACCACGCTTGTTCAAGACAGGTTGGCAACTTCATACTTACCTATATATTATACATTGTGGAGAAAACAATACGACAATAAATGAAAACACTTACAACACTAATGCATAAGTGAATTTTGGAACGATCAAATAAATTCTAGTATCGAATCTAAAATAGTGATTTTTTTCAAACAAACTAAATAGCAGTCGGCACACTATGGGTTTAGCCAATCTTTGACTAGCGACTAAACTATTAGATATATAATTTGATTGAATTTTCGTGTGCAGACTACGAACGTCATTAGATATACGCTGTTGAATTTATTGTCATACTAGCTGCGCCCCGCGGTTTCACCGACGTAACTCTCGATCCCGTGGGAATATCGGGATAAAAAGTAGCTTATGTCTTTATCCAGGGTGTCAGCTACCTCCATACAAAATTTTATCAAAATTGGTCCAGCCGTTTGAGCGTGAAGAAGTAAAAAACATACACACACACACTCACAAACTTTCGCCCTTCTAATATTAGTGTGATTGTCGTCTCCACGTTGTATAAGTCCAGGTTTCCTCACTGAGTTTTTCTTCACCGATGTCTGTAATGTCTAAGATAAACTCAGAAAGTACATATGAATTGAAAAAGTCACATTGGTACTTGCCGGGAATCGAACCCACAACCTCGTGTACGAGAGGCGATGCCTTAACCAGGGGGCCATCAAGACATTCCATTAATTGAAAATTGAGTTAGCAGAATAATAAGCAATTTGCTCATGTGCCATTCGCCGTGATTGAATACCATTAACAGGAATTAATGATGTTTTACTAAACAATGGGTACCTTGTTTGTGGGCCACGCATAATATCATAATTATTAAGAAGCCAAGTACAGAGACCAAAAACCCAATCAAAATCCAAACGACGCACGTCTCAATCTCGAACAAAAACAAGGCCTCCAAAAACGTATTGTGGCTAACGTTTAAAAGTAAACACATAATTTGGAGATCCCCTCCCCCCGCTACCCCTCCGTTTTATAACTTCATTTTACGGTTCGAGTATTTCGGTAATGATCTGGCCTCCACAAACTTGGGACGATTTTTTCTCGTTCAGTGTCTTGATATTCTTGCCAAGGTCTTGCAGTTTTTTAAAGCATGTTTATCTAATGTAAATAAGATTGGATTTGAGGGAGTTTGTTGTTTTTTTTTAATGGGGGATGCTTATGGTGAAAGGTAATTGGGCTTGGTTGTTGAGTTTTCCATGTTTACTCAAAAGTAGCAATTATTTTGGGCATATCAATGTTATGTTGTTTTTCTTTTTCTTTTAATTTTTTGTATTTCCGATCGTATTTGTGAACTTATTATCTTATTTTCATTCTATTTTATTTTGTTTTATAGCTTTTATGTAATGCAATTAATGATATCTTGTATGTTGTTTTAATTTCTGTGCTAGTGCTGTGCACTTCTGTAAGTGACGAATTCACAATTCCTAAAACTGTATGTGATTTTTGTTTGTGTATGTCTTATTGAGTAAGTCGTTGAAGTGCCATAAAAACAAAACAAATAAATATTAATGAATTTGGACTACTAATCTATCTGCTAAGAATGATAATCGTGGGAATTTCTAATTTTTTTTTCAAATGTGGCTGTACTTTTGTAGATTAATACATTACATATTAACAATATATTATACAATATAAATAATTATTATTAATATAAACAATATAATTATATAACTGCCTCCTTGGTCTAGTGGTAGTAAGCGCTACTGTTGATCACGAGGTCAAAGTGTTATTGGGTTTTTCGACCTAGAATTTTTCAGTAGCAGCCCGAAGTCTGGATTTGTGCCCGGTTGATGGCAATAGGCTCGCCCAAAAACCCAGTTAAGTCGTGGGACTTAAACATAACTGGCGAAACGTGGGTGTAATATAGGTATACCTCTGCCTAACCCTTCGGGGATTACAGTCGTGATTTTATGTTATATATAATTATATCTCAAAAGACGGCACGGTTGGCGCAGTGGTTAAGCAATTGACTGCTGCGCTGCGTGTCGCGGGTTCGATTCTCGCACGGAACAAATATTTGTATGACCTATAAGTAGTTGTTCCGGGTCTGGCTGTTTGTGTATGTGAGTTTAAATGTTTGTAAACACACCCACGATACAGGAGAAATTCCTAGTGTGGGGCAAAGATAAAAAAAAAAAAAATAAGAATCTTGCTGTCAATTGGCAAGAATTGGGAAGAAGACAAAGTCTTTAATAAAATGCAACTACTAAATATTGATAATTATGAAATCTGCAGGGTACCGGGCATAAAATGCCTTAAACCTAAAAGAAGCGATTACCTTTTTAGAAGCCAGCGGAAAATTTACAGGATAATATTAACTCAATTTAAAGTCCAAATACTAAACATAATTATATTGAGGGCCCCATAAAATCAGACTGTTACTACATAAATTCTCATAAACAACTTAGAGCCGGCCCTACAAATGTTTATGGTGCACACATGTAATAAAAATTGTATGAGCTGTATAAAGTACGTTCACACTGGGATGAAATCGCTCACGGTAATGGCGGAAAATTTATTTTTAATTTGCCCGGATTTATAAGACATTGCACTGGGATTTTTCCTGTTTCGTGAGTGGGTTTTTAGATAAAATAATCTCATTTATCTAATTATATAAGGTGTATCTATTCATACACGGAATTCCTTATGCAACAACTTTTACTGTGGGACCTTACTAGTAATCGCAAAAAAAAATCAGCTGTTCCCTACATTTTGACGAGTCATTCGAACTGAAATGTAGGGAACAACATTTTTTTTTTCGCGATTTTAGGTTTGGTCCCATAGTAAAAGTTGTTCATATTGATGAGTACAAAGACTCATCATGTAAGAGATTTCGTGTATGAATAGATACACCTTATAGTCGGTATAATTATTTGTAAACCATACATTTTTTAGTAGGTACGTTTTTAGGGTTCCATACCCAAAGGGTAAAACGGGAACCCTATTACTAAGGCTCCGCCGTCTGTCTGTATATCTGTCTGTCACCAGGCTGTATCTCATGAACCGTAATAGTTAGACAGTTGAAATTTTCACAGATGATGTATTTCTGTTGCCGCTATACCAAAAAATACTAAAAAACAGAATAAAATAAATATTTAAGGGGGCTCCCATACAACAAACGTATTTTTTTGCTCGTTTTTGCTCGATATTGATAACGGCAACAGGTAGACGCTTGAAATATTCACAGAATATTTAATTATATATTCACTTTAAAAATAAATAATTAAATTAAAATAAAAAAAATATTTAAGGGGGATCCCATACAATAAACGTGATTTTTTTGCCGTTTTTATAGATAATGGTAAGGAACCCTTCGTGCGCGAGTCCGACTCGCTGGTTTTTTTTATTACCATCACTTGTAACTAACAAACGATGTAATCAAATCTTGGAAGTCTATTTTAACCTACTTCTTAATTTAACTTTTTAAGTATGATGTTCGTTCGGATGACGTAGCCAAGAGGTGGATAGTAGATATGATGGATGGCTCATATGATTCGTTTTTAGCTAACAAATCGTTGAGCAACAGCATTTGTGGTACTCGAATACAAAGGGTGCATTTTTTAACAAACTTCAAAAAGAAGGAGGTTCTATGTTGGTCTGATGTTATATTTTTTTTTCAATGTTTTTTCTTCGATACTTTAGTCAAATTTTAATTTGGTAGAGAAAGCTTGCGTGGTGGTCCCATTTAAATGAAGTAGTTTTTGAGTTAGCTTCATTATTATGTATTTTCCTCCACTTAGTCTATGTGAATGATGTTATAAAAAGGCATGTATTTAATGCGGCAACTAAGTAAAATGAACATAGGTTTTAAAAAAAATAGAGTGGGTACCATATATAAGGTACTAACAAATTAAGTACCAATATTTTCAGAGGTGTTACATTACATCAAAACAATTAACTTTAAATAGAAATTAAGAAAAAAAATTATATGATATTTTTGTTTTAATTTACGGAACAAAATAAATAAATTAAAATTTCGCCCAAACATAATCATCCTGTGCTTTTAACTGACAAGACACACTTTCTGTCAATATTAATTAACTAATTATCTCCAAAAAGTAACATAAACTTTTCAATGTTTCATACTTAAGTCTACTCCTAGAGACGAGTACTATCAGCTCTAAAAGTATTGGTACCTAATTTGTTAGCACCTTATATAATGGGTTGGCAGCTAATAAGGAGTATCGTAATAAGTAATAGGTAGCATATTAATATATCAGTTTTTAGCTTTATTTTAATTTAAACTGGCATCGAATTTTTGTTTTGGTAACTGAATTTACCAACAATAGAGGGGATCTGGCGCTCGGCGGCCGCTGCGGTGGCACGCTCGCTTCGCTCGCTCGCCTTCGCTTGTTAATGGTTACTGTTCTAACCTAACCTAACCCAAATGATTCAATAACAGTAGATGACTTTGCAGCGATTAAGAAATAATATTTAATCGCTGCCATGTTATTTTTTTTTTTGCAGCAAATAATTAGTCGCCCTTTAAGTTGTAAGTCGCCTCGAAAATTATTTGCCTTTTTTAAACAATTGACTTTTACAATGTTCTCAAATTACACTGTTATGGCGCAGATTTAAACTTTCAGTGATTTTAGAAATCTGTTATTACGCCTATGCGAGTAAGTTATGCAAACCAATAATGTTAAACTAGAACGCATACACATGAATTCTAGATTATGTGAATATTTAAGTATTGTAGTAAAATACTTAATGAAATAAATTTAGGAATTATGTCTACCCAAAGCATAAAGAACGATATTACTCGTACTTTCAAACTACTTAACATATTTTCATGTTTTTTTTGTAGGAACAGACTATTTGTTATCTATAATTTTATCTGTGATTTTTTCAAATATTCATTTTTTCCTTCCTACAAAATATTTTTCCCTATGAAACAGAACGGCACGGCGCGGCGCCGCGCGCCGGCGCGGCAGGCGCGGCGGAGCGCGACGCGAATTTGTATGACCAAGGTGAACGGCGATTAGCCGACCCTTAATAGGTATGGGAGGATAGTGTAGGCCTGTCAACTACTTACTAGGTACTGAACAAAATATAAAATGGTAATACTATAGACGGTTAACCAGTAGTGTTATCAGTCTGTCACTAACAGAGCGACAAGACGTATTATTGAAGTGAAAATTTTTACAATACTTATAATTTAATATTATATAATTTTTTGCAATACAGCAGCGGTTTTTTTTGTTTGTTGTCAAGCATTATCAGCCTTTATTGTTCCCTCTGCAGAGACACAGGTGTCCTCTCAGTGAGGGAGTGGCCCATAATCCACCACGCGGGCCCAGTGCAGGTTGGTGAATATCACATGTCTTCGATATTTTGGTTCTAGGACATGCCGGTTTCCTCACGATGTTTTCCTTCCCGTTTTTAGAGCAGTAGTGATGAAATTATTTACACAAAGTAAAGCGTCTTCCTGGGTACGAACCCATGACCTACAACTTGGAAGTCGCGGTTATGAGCAATTTGGCAAACACAGGACTGAATATTTTTTTTATTTAAATGATAAAAAAAGAAGGAAAAGGTATTTATTGGGACTCGCTCAGGAAGATTACAAACTAAAATAAATACAAAATAGGAAAAAAAAAAATGAAAGTCGAAGACGAGGCCAAAAGACTCACATCTCAGCATGATGCTGCGATTTAAAGACACTATAATCGCATGTTGATATTTAAAAAAATATTTGCGTTCCAATGATCTGCTTCAAATACTGACCGATTTGAAATTAATACTCTTAACTCAAAAAGTTATTGGATAGTTAATTAGGTACGCGATATTGCTTCAATTTGCAATTAAAATAACTTCAAATGCTTTTAATTTGATCTTTAAAATTAAAAATATATTTTTTTTCACGTTAGCCGACTCGGCAGACGTATTGTCCAAACAATAACTTATACAAATATCGCATAGAAAAAAGGGCCTTTTGTTTTTTCGACCAGTTTTTCCAAATTTTTTTTTCCAATAAACTTCTGTCGGCCTATTACAAACAAAAAAAAATTGCCAAATCGGTCCAGCAGTTCTGAAGTGATGCGCTAACCAACGAACGGCATTTCATTTTTATTATTTTTAAGGGTAGATGAATAGACAAAACAACATGGGCACTTATGGAACGTGACAAGCTTAGTGCACGGTTACAATAGGTCGTTTCCTATGGAAAAAAGCCGTAAGAAACTCCACGGTTACTTTTTTTTAAAGGCATGTATTTAACGCAGCGACAAATTAATCGGAATTTGGGATTAAAAAATAATGAAAGCCGGTAGCAAAAATAGTAGGTTAGCAGCTACAGCGAAGTATTATTTTAAGTAGAAAGTAGCAGCTCAATAATCAGTTTTTAGCTTTATTTTAATTTAAACTGGCATCGAATTTTTGTTTTGGTAACTGAATTTACCAACAATAGAGGGGATCTGGCGCTTGGCGGCCGCTACCGCGGCACGCTCGCTTCGCTCGCTCGCCTTCGCTTGTTAATGGTTACTGTTCTAACCTAACCTAACCCAAATGATTCAATAACAGTAGATGACTTTGCAGCGATTAAGAAATAATATTTAATCGCTGCCATGTTATTTTTTTTTGCAGCAAATAATTAGTCGCCCTTTAAGTTGTAAGTCGCCTCGAAAATTATATTCCTTATAAAAACTTAGTGTCACTGTTATTTACATTATCAGGTGGTGGTATTCGAATTTGTGTGGGAACCACAACCAAAAGTGAACAATAAAAACTTTTTACAAAAATAAATAACCGACTTCCAAAAAAAGCTCTACAAATTGGTGGAAAAAAACGAGAATACAAAACCAAAGTCACCGAATTCCGAAATTAAAGTAATTTTCCACTTCGTAGTGTTTTTTTGCAAACAGCCTTTTTTTGTAAAAAAAAGTTTTTATTACTTAGGCCCAAAGTTATATACCACACCGACTCCTATGATTTACTTCGGTTCAGACCTCAGATCATTTAAGGCTCTTACACACTCACGCGATATCGCGGGCGCGACAGGCACCGACAAAGACAATTCCTTTGTCGCGCCCGCGATATCGCGTGTGTTTGTAAGAGCCTTTAAATGGCAATGGGTCATTATAATTGCATGATGGTAAAACTGATGATGGTCGCTGGTAAAGTTTCCGTGTATCACCTGCAGCAGTGTCTGCACTTTTGGTTAAAATAGTCTCGAATTACGTAATGGAAAACTTCTAAGATACCGCATTGGAAAAAGCTAAGAGCTACGTTGGATCCACTTTAACCCCATGTTACATTTAGTTTCAACACCGATAATCAATCTACCAAGCCTTTTTTTTCCAATTATGTTGGGGTCAGGTTCCAGTCTAACCAGATATAGCTGAATACCAGTACTCTAAATTACTTTACACGGAACAACTGCTGATCTGACCTCCACAACCCAGTAATACGATACGCCTTGGTAAGACTGCTTTTGTCAGACTTTCGGACTTCTGACGACTCGTAACGACTGTCAAAGATCCAAGAATGACAGCCGGGACCAGTGGGTTAACGTGCTTCTCGAGGCACGGAGGAGTTTCGGTATGTAAAGATGGTCACCCATCCACGGACCTACCCCGGCATGCGTAGCTTAACCTGATGGACCGACCCGAGCGAATGTTATGACTTAACCACGAGCTCCTCCATACATATTGTAATTTACAATAAAAATAAAAGCTATAGTAAACAAAAGTACGGAATTCAAAATCAACCACGCATTCTACTAGCAAACACCTAATACATGCATATATGCCTACGTAACTGGGAATGTTGCGTATGCGGCTGTTATTACTAAGACACGAGCTCCTTAATTTCAACACCGGCAAAACACTATAAATAAATAATAGGGTTTAAAAAACTAAAAAGCACGCTTTAATAGAAAAAAAGCTTTTTAAAATATTTTCATATTCACATTCTACTTTTACAAAAAAAAAAAAAAATTATATATATTATTGACAGATATTATATATACTGTCAATAAAATATTTACAAGAATTGACACTAGCACCCCACGCTTTTTTTACGATAAAATAAATTTCTTGTTAATCACTAGTATTATTTAAAAATTATTTTCTACTTTTTAGTTTAGTATTCTATTAAAGCGGTTTTTTTAAATATATATATTTTTTTAGTGGTGAGTACATAACTCTACAGTTGATCCTGCGAATAGTCATCCTTGTCTAAAAGTTTAGGTCATGAGTAGGTAGTTGGCACGAATCACTACCGTGTCTCTGAATATAAAAAATCGATAATCCTGAAGATCCTGACAAAGATAATGGGACAAACTTATTAAGTTATTGTATTGTCATCGCTCCTTGATAAGTGTGCAAAATTTTAAATTAATCCGACGTTGTGAAGTGGTTGAAAATCAAGTTCAAAGTTTTTTTTACATACATACATAGATACGTAGATACAGGCGAAGCTATCTTTCAAACCAACGGCCCATGTAACAGAACCTTTATACCCGTAGATGAGACGACCAGTGTGGTTCGGCAGTAAACAGCACGCATACCAATCACGTGAACAGAATAGCTCACTCACTCTAAATTATTCACTCACAACTTTCGATTCGGCGTCTTATAGCCGTCTTTCAAGTTTACGGCCGATAAACATGTATGTAGACAACCTAATAAAGTTTTGGGTTGTAGCAGAAAATTTTAGGTTTTAACATAACAACATAATATCACGGCTGTAATCTCTGAAGGGTTAGACAGAGGTGTAATTAGTACACTCACATTTCGCCAGTTTTGTTTAATTCTCAAGTGGCGAGCGTATTGCCATCAACCGGGCACAAAACAAGACTCCGGGCTGCTACTGTGAAATTTCTGATGGAAAAACCCAATAACACTTTGCCCGACCTGGGTATCCAACCCAGGACCTCATGCTCCGCAGTAGCACTTGCGAACTAGACCAACGTGGCGAGGTCAGTGCGGTTAGTGGAAGTGCTCAGGTGCGGTTCAGACAAGTGCTGTTGAAATCAGTGCTCTGAGTGGAATACCTCGGAATTTTAGGTTTTGTTACTTTTATCTTCATAAACTTTCTATTGCTTATGGTTTTGCTTGTATTGTTGTTTGCATAACAAGAGAAAACAATAAAAAAGAAACAATAAAGTCTGAATTACATATCGAGACCTCTCCGTGCTTCGGAAAGCTGGTTAAGCCGTTGGTCCCAGCTGGCATTCGTAGATCTTTGACAGTCGTTACGGGTAGTCAGAATCCCAAAAGACTGACAACCAGTCTTTCCAAGGGATATTATGTTACCCAGTTACTGGGTTGCGGAGGTCAGATAGGCAGGCACTCCATGTAAAATACTGGTATTCAGCTGCGTCCGGTTAGACTGGAAGCCAAACCTAACATAGTTGAAAAAAGGCTAGGCAGATTTATTGACTACTAGATGATCTGACAGATGTTGTCCTGTCAAAATGTCAATTATAGAAAAATATCACTTCAGTGAGAACCTGATTGGGATTAATTACAAACAGCCGTTCTCAAGTGATGTGCTAACCAACGAACATCATTTATTTATTTATTTAAACTTCTCGCACACATTATGGTACAAAGGCGGACTTAATGCGTTAGGCATTCTCTACTTGTCAACCATGGGTGGTGAAGAAATAAGATGGCGGGTGCTCTGATTGAGAGAATAAAATTTTAATAATATTTAATATTTTTTAGTATGTGTAAAATATAACATAATTAACTATAAATAAAATAGGTGCACAAGTACATGAATAGGTTATTTTTTTTTTTTTTTTTTTTTTTATTATAAACTTATAATACATCACACACACATCACACATCATCATTTTATTTTCATTACATATTGAATTTGATAACCTCATCGCCACTATGTAAAGCTGCAATGCATAACAGCACATAATGAAGAAGATCTAAGGCTACAGCCAATTAAAATTATGTTAATTTAAAGAACCGATTATCCACTAAACACATTGGGACCTTTTAACCTGTAAACCCCTTCAAAGTCAAGCCACCCCTTTATATTTTAAAACACATCTATACCCCATACGTTCATTAATTTATCAATAGAACTTAGTTGGATCTTTGTTCGCTTCACAATGCGTTCAATTGCATTAGGAGTCTGGCAACACATAAATTGTATCACTCGATCTCACGACCCCGATTTATCTCTTTTTCTAAGAACCAAGCAATTCTGTCTTGAATTGAAAATCGTTTAAAGTTTTATTATACTTCTGATTCCATTGTGGTCTAATTTTATTGGTATTCGTCAGCGGATCTCGAGTTTTGAGGATTTCGATGTGGTTTTAACGGTTTTTGAGATTGGTTTTTCTACCTATAAGATTACTTTTATCTAGTAGTAAAGTAGCTGTCACAATCAAATCCTCTTTATTTACAATTTTAAAGAGCAAGGCTTAATTTATTTTACTTTAATAATAATTTTACTGCAGACTGAATTTATCATAAAAATCGTATAGAAAAGCCATTAAAAAGCGTTAAAGTAGGTATTGAAAAAACAAAATCGATATATCATGATACATTCACAGGCTATGTTTATGAACAATCAGACTTCTTGAAAGTTTTCTATTTATCTTATTTTTTTTCTAATGGTGGGTTGTACTCGCAATCGGCGTGCGTGTTTCACCAGATGTATGAACGTAAATGAAGCAAAAGGAGTATGTTGGAATTTAGTCGATTTGACTGTGCAAAAATGAATCGATTCTTATTTTCTGAAAATGGCAACACTGTCAGTACTGTCACTCATTGTTTAAAATAAAACCGACAACCGTCCTCAGTTAGGTCCTCCTTTTTATATTCCCTGCGATAGGCGACAGACATAATTCCTTCCCTGTGAAAAGTCAAATATTAATCAACGTTATTAAATTCAAAGTACTGCTTTTTAATTCACGCTCGTATTCTAATTTCCTAACAGAGTATGTAAGAATCGTAGCAGATGACGTGAATTTATGTATGCATACATATCGTTTATGTATGGTATCTTTTAAAATATTATTTGAGAAAATAATCATGTTATGATAATAACGCTCAGAATAAAAAACAATAATAATAAATATGAGAATACCTCAAATAACTTTAGGAAGGTCGAATCCTTAATACCCAAAAAATTATAAACAACATCTTCACCCCACATCCTGCGTCAAAATATCAAGTCATAACAAATTCCTGACAAACTTCAGAGAACCGCAAAAACCGAAAAACGTTGCTCAAAAATGCCTTGTTTTAACTAAATACTTGAAGAAGACCGCAGGAACCATTAATTAGGTCGGTCTGCCCACAACTATTAAGCGATGTTGTGTTAAAAATGTGTGAGGTGATGTCACTGAGGAGGTAGGGAAAGAAGGGCTGCTTCATCTGCCTAACCTTTTCTAACTATGTTGGGGTTGTCTTCCAGTCTAACCGAATGCAGCTGATTACCAGTAATTTACATGGGGCGACTACCTATCTGACCACCACAACCCAGTTACTGGGTAATACGATACCCAGACTTGCGAGCTTCTGATGACTCGTTACGAATGCCAAAGATCTACGAACGATAGCTGGGACCAACGGCTTAACGTGCTTTCCGAGGCACGGAGCTTGCTTTCCGGTATGTAAACATGGTCACCCATCATTGGATCGATCGTAGCAAGCATAGAGTAACCTGATCGATCAACCCATTCGGCTGTTATTACTTACCCACGGTCCTCTCACAAAGTCAAAATTACACCATTTATTTCAAATAGGCACTTATAAGGCACTTTTGAACGTCAAAATTTACAGAAAAATAGAACAGATTCTCGGAAGGCCTGCTTGTATAATAATAAATATGCTGGGCTTTTATAGTTGACACTTCTACATACATTTTATAGTTGACACTTCTACATACATTTTATAGTTGACACTTCTACATACATTTTATAGTTGACACTATTTTATAGTTGACACTTCTACATACATTTTGTTTAGCTACCGCTATTTTCCAGAACCACGTTATGTTACGGTGTACAAAAGACTTTAGGTACGGTAAATTATAAAATAATAAAAAAACAACACGGCATCTTAGTAGCTTTCCAAAATGGGTAATTGCGTAACACACTAAAAATGGAAATGCTTTTTATTTCGACAAGTCAACTATTTCCATTAAAAGAAACAAAGAACAGATTTTTTTTATATATAAAACTACTATAAATACTTTTTCTTTCTTCAAAGATAGAAAAAGTTTTTCTCGGGACTCGAGAAAAACAGAAGATCACAAATTAAACTAAAACACACTCATAGAAACATGAAAAAAAACAAACTAAAATGAAAATAAAAACAGAAAGTCCTGTACGAGGCTCCTGTCCTGCCAGCACGATGCTGCAACATTTAAAAATACGTATATTATTGTATCGTGTGTGCGTGTGTGTTTTTAATTATTTGTGTATATTGTGTGTGTGCGTTTATTTACGTTGTCGAACACACGAATTTTTTTCAAACATGTGAAGCAATGGTTTAGTAATTTCCTTCAAAATCCTTCAGAATGTGATAGACAGCGGTTTACGCCATAAAGTGCTGGTTGTAATGAGTGTAGCTTAACACAATTTATTCCACCCGCACTGATGCAGACATAAAGTAGGACTGTCATAACGGGTGTAAAAATATCCTTTTCTTTCAACCACGTAGTAATGTTATCATTAATCGCTACAAAACCAATCAGAAAGGACGTATTTTTTGCTTAGAATAAAACAGTGCAGAAATGTTATATGAAATCTCATTGTTGCACAGTTTTTCATTAATGCATCGTTTTTAATTTTTTATTTAGATATAAATTTACCATAGTGGTTTAATGTCTCCCATTAAGTTCAATATAAAATGTATGCATTAGATCAAAAAACTATCGTGTACGAAGGATCTAAAATATTTAATAAATTACCGAGAGACGTCAAAGAATCTAAATCCAAAACAACTTTTAAATAGCTACTTAAACAATTTATAGTAAAAAATTCACATTCCCTACTATAGTGTCGAGCCACATCCAGTTGGCGTTTATTGAGTGTTAAGGCTCTTACACACTCACGCGATATCGCGGGCGCGACAGGCACCGACAAAGACAATTCCTTTGTCGGTGCATGTCGCGCCCGCGATATTTTATTTTATTTTATTTTCCTTTATTGGCCAACCAACAATTGTTTAAACTGTAAATAGTTGAAGTAATATCTAATATGATCTAACTTTAGTGGAACAATTTCTTACAGGTTAGCACCGCATGCCCCATAAACTAGGTGTGCTACAAGCACTAAACTATGAAACTAATATTATATAATAACTAAAATAGCAATTTTAAATTCAAATAAAATTACATGATAAAACTAATATAAATAGCAAAAGCAAAATTCAATAGAACAAAATAAAAAAAGAGAACAAAATCTAGAAAAATAAAATTAAACATTACTAGTAATTGTTCCATGAAACTTGGCATATCAGTCAAAATGCACGTCAACAAGATCGCTGGAGCCATTTAACAATTTGCAAAGACGAGGAACGACTGAGTTTGCACCAAGCATTGTTCTGCGGAGTGGAGGGTATAAAGGAGTAATAGGAGCACGAGGGAGTCTAGCAAGGGCCCGAAACTGAAACTTGGATAGTAAAATGGGACAATCAATTTTGCATCGGAGGAGCTTATATAGGAATAAGGAATCGATGATTATTCTACGTTTCTCCAATGAGACCATCTTAAAGTAAGATAGTCGGGCTTCATATTTATGATCGTATCCTTTTTGCATTTCCGCTGGCATAGGCCAGATGCCAGAGGAATCTCTTTTGTATTCGCTCCAGTCGAAGGATGTGCGTGGAATAATGAGGTCTCCAAATTGTACTGCAGTATTCTAGGATACTACGAACGATACAGTTGTACAACAAGATCTTTGTCCGACTGCGCTTAAAACCAGCCACATTCCTTACAACAAATCCCAGCTTTCTAGAAGCCCTTTTGATGACGCCGTCAATCACTTCGTCGTCAATTTCAATATCACGTGTGTTTGTAAGAGCCTTTACACGGATACTTGTTTGCATGTATCGAACGAACATTTTGTCCACAATGATTTCTAATCTACCCTCGAAACATTTATATAACCGATGTCTAACTTTGTAATACCCCCAACTTTATGCTATTTTTAAGTGTTTAGTTTCAATATTCTCATGTAAATGAATTGTGTAATTCTTATGAGAATAAATGATCTTAAACCTCAAAAAGATTCTGACTGAAAATAAAAATCGGCTGGATTACGCACCTTGCTAAAGTGAGTTATTAATGCACTCGTGTTAATTTAACAAAACAAAACAAAATAATAACTCAGTTTGCGCTCGATGCAACAATCTACTATAACAAACCCGAGAGTAACTTGTTCTTCCCATTATTATGATAAATTGTTTGTACTGGACCAGACCCGCTGGTATAACGCTTTCTATTTCTACTCTAAAGTAGAATAGAAATCGCTTGTTTACCCTTCTCGGTAGAAAACTGTCAACGGTCTACACGGAAAAACTTCTCCCGCTCTAGGCGGAGCGGGAGGGCGTGTCAGACTTTTACTGACTAAAACCCACCCGTGTTCCTTCCGTTGCCTGTGTGCCAGGGCCACGATATCCCTTTCGGACAAACTCGCAACCCCGGCAGGCATTGGTCCTAACGGACCCCGTCAGTTTGTGCTGACATCTCTTTGAGGCGCGCGTGGAACACAACGCGCCGTCGACCCGGGCCTGGTCTTTATCGGACGGCGAGCTACCCATCGCTCACCGTCCGCAGGGCCGCGCCTACGGTGGCCGGAAATCGGCTCGCGACTCCCGACGCCCGGGGCGTCTCCTGCGGCGACTAGGGGCGCGAGGGCGCGAACCTTGTCTCACCCTCACGCGTTCCGCCTCCTCCTTCGCTAGCATAACTGCTTCGCAGAAGGAGGTGACGGCCTCCCATGCACTCTCGCTCCGAACCATGGCCTGCCATCGCCTCCGTGAGGACACGGCGGTGCTCCGCCCAAGCTGGGCAGACCTCCACCGTATGCTCCACCGGGTCCTCCGGGCGATCCACACAGTGGTGACACCCGGGCGTATTCTCCCGCTTAATCCTAAACAGGAACCTCCCGAAACATCCATGTCCGGTGAGAACCTGCGTCAGGCGGAAGGTGAGGACGCCGTGGCGCCTCTCCAGCCACTCTTCAAAGAGGGGACTTATCGCAACCTTTTGGTTACGGAGATATTGAAGGTCAAAGTTCCAACTCTTTCGACTTTTTTTAACTAAACATTTTTTTTAATGTTATAATTTAACTTAAAAGGGTGCTATCACAAAAAAAAACGTTTTTCGTCAATTTCTTATCTAATTGTAAGAAAGCTTGAAATAATTGAAACATTAAGTCTGTGTAAATATAAAAGTACAGTTTTCGTGGTGATAAACCATTCGTGTCAGTCTCAGCAGCTGTTAATAGTTTCATCACTTTTGCGCTCTCGAAAATATAGCTTATTTCGCCGATCATTTACTTAATGAAGATAATTATTGTATTATCATAAAATAAAATTTTGATTTTATCACAAAATAGCTGAAGGCCCGTGTGTGATTTTAAAATTTCTTGATATGGTTTGTTAAATAATAGGAAAAAAAAAACATTACCGACAGTGTTTTAAAAAAATATAGGTTTTTTCAACATTATTTTCTCAGACTATTTGTAACATTTTGATAGTTCTTTAAATTGCTACCGTTTTGAGTTGAACATGTCTGCTTACATAAAATATTTTTAATAACTAAATTTATGATACTATATTGAAGAAAAATGTTTCTAAACTCAACACGATATCGTCAATTTTTTGTGAAGAGGCAACGGAAATTATTTTTACAATAGTATAAACCAACATTTTCGAATAACAAATTGCTACCAATGGAGATAAAGAAGTAAGGATCTGTGGCAATTATTATTTACATTTGGTTTAATTAAATTTTACCGCAAAATGTACCGAAAAACATTCACATGACAATTTTTTGTCAGAATTTGTGATAGCGTCCTTAAAATACTCCCACGATACCTGTACCGTTTCATACACCCGTATGCACACTGTTTTGTGTGGGTTACATTGCGCACTACCGTAAACTGAATTTTCATATCAAAAATAAAAGTCGTTTCCCAACAATTATCACTGACAAAGTCACTTAATTCGATATACAGAATGCGTAGACGACTGCTTCCTGAAGAGCCTTTTTACACCCTGTACACATCTTCTCCATCTCTTGTTCCATTTTCGGCTCTTCTGTGTTTTCCTTTTTGTGGTGATGCGTAGATTTCAATTTAAAATATATTTCCTGTAATTTGTTCTAGATTCAAGATGTTGAAAGATTCTGATTCACTTGCAAGCATCGTAATGAAGAATTATGGCTTATGTGAAGTTGAACATTTTCGTCCAGTTTAGACCTTAAAGCCAACAGGAACTGTAACTCAACGTAAAGTGAAGAACTTACTAACAATACGCGTCGTCTTCATGTGTCCTGATTTATATTTAAGCCAGGGACCTAACTGGTAAAATAAAATATGTGCATGTAGTGATTATTCTATTTGGGAAATATTTAACAGAACCTCTAAAAATGTATAGACCTTCTAATGATGGTCACTTTTTTAAGTAACACTATCTATGTATGTAACGGAATCTTTGAACTTCGACCACTTCAAAACGTCTCGGGTTAATTTAAATTTTTGCACACTTATCAAGGACTGATAAGTGTGCAAATATACATAGACAATACAATAATTTCATAATTTTTTCCCATTATCCTGACCAAGATGAAGAGAAACTCGCTTTAATAGAAAACCAAACTAAAAAGTAGAAAAATAATAATATTAAAAAAAAACACGCTTTAATAGAAAACTAAACTAAAAAGTAGAAAATAATTTTAATATATGTTCGAAATAATAATAGGGATTAAGAAGACATTTATTTTATCGTGAAAAAGCGTGGGTTGCCTCTTTTTAAGTTTTTGGCCTTTTCTCACATTTAGTCGCAGTAACTAAGCAAGGGCACCCCGACCAAAAGGGTTAGGTTAGTTTAGACCTGTGACCAATCACGCGCGAGTCGAGCGAGCTAAGCGAGCGGTGCCGTAGCAGTGGCCAGCGAGCGCTACATCCAAGTTCGTCGCAGTAACTTGGCTATCTAGTATTTTTAGAACCCCAAAATAGGAATTATTTGGGTTCACAAAAACGGCCGCAATCATTGTATTAGAGTGTTCAATAATATTTTTAGGAGCGCAAAATAGGAATTATTTGAGCTTCGATTAAATAATCGTTATTAAATTCCAGGTTGTAACATGGTCGTTTTAAGTTCCACCTAATGAGTAGTGATGCGTTATTAATGAACGCCCGTCTGTCCCTGTTTCGGGCTTGTAAACATCACATGAAACCACATACATTTAATTAAAGAATTATTGTAATATTTCTCTCGCCACAAAACAACACGAACGTGACTTGAAATTCTTTCGTCGTCATGCTAATGCTAAACGCTGGTCGCTGTTCGCCCAACTGTGACCGTGGGCATGTGGGACTGATATTGAATATTCAGGGAGCCGTACTGAGCTGTATTAGCATTTAGGAGAGGTTTATATTTTTTGGTATTTCGCTGAACGGAGTAAGCACCTACCTACTATGGGAAATGCTGATTTATCCGAAAAGACAATTCAAAATTTGGTTGTTCTTTATCAAGTTTCCTACCAACTTAAATTGTCCGTATATTCAAATCACATCCGCAATTATTTGACACTTTTTTTGAAATTTTTATAACACGGCAAATTGACGTAGTGTGTCCATTAATTTCTCTGATTATTCATAGACTGCCTCTTTCGTCTTGTGTTGCAAGCACAACTGCTGAGAATTATTTTCTATAGAAGCCCGGATTATATTTATCACACTAATATTATAAAGGCGAACGTTTGAGAGTGTGTGTGTGTGTGTGTTTGTTACTTCTTCACGCTCAAATGGCTCGACCAATTTTTATAAAATTTTGTATGGAGGTAGCTGACACCTTGGAATAAGACATAGGCTACTTTTTATTCCGGTTTTCCCACAGGATCGACACTTATGCGGGTGAAACCGCGGGGCGCAGCTAGTAACTGATAAATGGCAATAGGCTCGCTCTTAATTACTAACGTGTGAGTCTGCCTACCCTTACCGGGAAAACATACACCATGTCATAATTGTCATTCAACCATTATCAGTAAATTTTTCGTCAGCCTTTTCGTCCAAAATATAGTCATTTTTAGATTTACCCGCGCATATAACAGATTTCCGATACTTTAGCAATGTGCGAATAACCTGAAACTCTTACTCTTTCACTTCACGAAATTGAAACTGTAAAGCAGATTTAGCGCATTCCGCTACATGTAAGGCTATGTCCAGACAAGGCACTTATAAACCACGTCGTGGCTACAAAATTTTGTTCAAGTGTTTTACCGCAAACATTGTTATTTTTAAACATTGCCCACTGTTTTAAACATAACTGGGGAAATGTGGGTGTACCATAGGTGCACCTCTGCCTAACCCTTCAGATAAGGGCATGATGTTAATATTATTGTTCTTTTTTAACCGCAATGCTTCGGGTGGTGCGGTTGACCACGGCATTGCGGGCAAACAAGAATGTAATGTTTGTCTATGTAAATTAATTAATAATAATGCTCAACCTATGTCTACTTTTAAAAAACACTTCCTCTCTCCTTAAACATCATCATTACAGAATACAGTTCCTTGCTCTTGTTTCATGTTTATTATTGTAAATTGTATATATATATATTTACATACAGGGTGGAAGGGACATCGACGCGAAACCTGTTACCATGAATTCAGTACATAATACTTGACCCCCGAGCGTTGAAATTTCTCGTCGATAATTTAAAAAAAAAGACAGCTGTTTCCTTTTGAAGTCTACTTACAGAACCTACTCTGTCAAAATGTATGGAACAGCGAATTTTTTTGTATTAACTGACGAAAAATTTTAACGCAGGGGGGTCAAAAATACACATAATCACATAATCTGCCTTTAATGTTCCCACTGCTGGGACACAGGCCTCCTCTTTGCTTGGGTCAAGAATGATGTACCTAATCCATGGTAACAGGATGCGCGTCGATGTCCCTTCCACCCTGTAGATAAGTGTATGCTTTATGTTGTATGTATTTATTGTATATGTAAATGGTACACCACTGACTACCTGCAGTATTGTCTCTCCTTCTCCCTTTAATCCCTCAAAGGGTTGTCTGTAAAAGATCGCTTTTAGCGATAAGACCGATAATTGTATCACCCTATGTAAAATTTCAACATTTATATCTGTAACTTTTATGGTGTACATGATAAAGAGTATTCTATTCTATTATACAATGTGGAGACAACAATACGACAATAAATGAAAACACTGGCAATACTAATGCATAAGAGTATTTTGGAACGATCAAATAAATTCTAGCATCAAAATTAAAAAAGTGATTTTTTCAAATAAACTAAATAGCAGTGGTGTGCCGACTATGGGTTTTGCCAATCTTTGACTAGCTATAGCGACTAAACTATTGGATATATTTGATTGAATTTTCGTGTGCAGACTGCGAACGTCATTAGATATACGTAGTTGAATTTATTGTTATATTGTCGTCTCCACGTTGTATAACTTTCAGGGAGTATCTGACTACTATTTAAAATATAAATGAATTAATACTTATTTTAAAGTCCACCATCAGCTGCCTAGCCTTTTCCCAACTATGCTGGGGTCGGCTTCCAGTCTAACATCATCATCATGCATCATGCTGAGATAGGGGCCTTTTGGCCTCGTACAGGACTTTCTGTTTTTATTTTCATTTTTACTTTATTTTTGTTTTTGATCTTTATGTTTCTATGAGTGTGTTTTTGTATAGTTTAATTTGTGATCTGTGCGAGTCCCAATAAATGCTTTTTCTTTCTTTTCTTTCTTTAACCAGATGCAGCTGAATACCAGTATTTGAAATGGAGCGACTGCCTATCTGACTTCCACAACCCAGGTGCTGGATAATACAATACCCGTTGTTAAGACTGGTTGTCCGACTTTCGGGCTTCTGACGACCCGTAACGACTGTCAAAGATCCACGAATGATAGTCGGGACCAGTGGCTTAACGTGCTATCCGAGGCATGGAGTTGTCTTGGTATGTAAAGATGGTCACCCATCCACGAACCAACCGCGGCAAGCGTAGCTTAACCTGATCGATCGACCCGTGCGGCTGTTATTACTTAGCCACAAGCCCCTCGATTATTTTGAAGATGTTACCAAATAAAGACAATTTGAGAAAAAGTTAGTAAAATCGGTTAAAAAATGGAGACGTTAAACGCTTTTAAAGTTATTCCAACCGACCTCCTTTTAAGTAAAAACTATACCTGTGCTAGGATTTCCTGATGATCAATGTTAACATCAACCACTTTGCTCAAAAATTGCGATTTAATATCAGCCTGTTCTGTAACAGGCTTTTATTATATCGCAATAAATTTCAATTAAAAAAAAAACAATATTAATTTCCCACTGCAGAGCAAAGGCATCCTCTCATACAGAGAAGGCACAAGTATTGTTCACCATGCTTGCTCAAAGCGGTGTGGCGATTTCTGAATTATACTAATTATAAGTCCAGATTTCCTCACGATGCGCGATGGTTACATTCACCGACATCAGTGATGTCCAATGTAAACTAAGAAAATACAATTATGAATTTGGAAAATCCATATTGATAAATGATAAATTTAGGTTCCCGGTTAGGAACCCATAACCCACGTGAAATTGCGATAGTGAAATGAAATGAAATCGTTTATTCTGTAAATAGGATATCGGAATCACTTTTACACATAATATTAAAACGTAAAAAATAAGCTAGATGTAGTCGACATTTCCTATCTGACTACCCCTGAGAAGAAATGGCGAAACAAACTCAGGGGTCAAAGTCTCTTTTAAAGTCCAGACATAATCTTGGTCAGATTATGTGAGGGCCATGTAGATATGTGTCTGAAATGATATTTAGGGGAAAGAACCACACAAATTTGAGTGGACCTGTCCAATCAGTGCAAGCATTTGGCAGTAATCATACAGCTCGACTCGTCAATAATCATCATGATCTACCCTTAGATGTTAATTCACGGACAATCCCATTTTCCGTCACATAAAAAATCTGTTTAGAAAATAGTTCATCTGAACAAGTCCCTACGTTAGAGTAAGGTAGGTACACACTCAACTCAATTGAGCTAGCTTTTACGACATCAGAAACTATTAAAATTGTTGGTAAAATCTTTGAGTTCTGTGTTTGTGTTCCGGGTCCTATGTTTGTATTTTATATTGAATTCGATCGAGCTCTGTGCAAACAAATAGTATGTCGATTTGAGCGCACTTTTATTTATTAATTGGCATCGATATTTATTAGTTTTATTTTGAGCAAATAATCTCTGGTTACCTGGTTAACGGACTGTTTGTTGAGGCTATGTATGTGGGTTATTGTATTTTTTTCTCTTAGTTTTAATTATCTTTAAATCTGTCAGTTTGAGTACTTTATGCGGCCTACCCAAATGTTAATAAGAGTGTTATTATTTAAAAATGGGCGCCAGGAACTTTGGGGTCCCGGATCCCGGGGCCGACGAAGAGGTCCAATGAACTTTCCCAGAATTTATTTCATAATTTAGTTTACTACAATACTTAAATATTCACATATAGAATTGAAGGTCCTTATAATTCTAATTTATTCTTAATATTTAATTTAAACTTATACACGTGACAGTCAGTACTTTAGTCTTTAGTATTGTTCGTCAAATCGTTGAACTCATTAAGATTTGAATTAAGCTGCACGATAACTGACAAATGCGTGCACTGACTGGACATGTCCACTCAAATCTACATGGTTCTTTCATCAAAAGACGATTTCAGACAGCAACCTCAAATAATCAGACTAAGATTATGTCCGGATTGACATTGATGAATTTTGTTTATGGCATGAATATTTACTTTGTAAAGTTTTATATTATTTTAATTATTGTAAATGTGAAGACTATGTGGGGTCATTGTTTATTCTTGTTTTTTTTTTCTCAGTTATTTTTATCATGGTCTGGCAGTTTGAGTATTTTTTGCGGCCTATCCAAATGTCCTTTCTTTGGTATTGTTTGTTTAATCGTTGATCTCCTTACGTTCTGATTTGAGCTGCACGATTACTGACAAATGTGTGCACTGACTGGACAGGTCCACTCAAATCTGTATGGTTCTTTCTTCAAAAGACTATTTCAGAAACCAATCTACTTGGCCTTCACATGATCTGACCAAGATTATGAACTTTAAAAGAGACTGTGACCTTTGCGTTTATTTCGGCCTTTCTTCTCAGAGTTTCAGATATGAAACGGCGACCTCATCTAGTTTAAAAAAATAGGTTTGCCGTGTAAAAGTGTTTGTACAAGCCTACTTACAGAAATATATAGAATGGATATACAGATTTATATTTAAAAAAAAATGGTAAAATCATAAATTTTCATAAGAAATAAAGGGTATTTATGCACCTTCCAAATTATTATAGGATTTGAACCTCCCATCTGAACTACAGTACTTATTGTTGGAAAAATTACTAACAACGCTATAGCGACTGTTAGCTTTTGTTGTGTAAAAAATATTACCGAACTTTATTGTTACCATTAAAATATTATTTTGTACTGAAATAAATTTAACAAAAATACTAGAAATAATAACACTCTCCACAAATAAATCTCAACAGTTTTAATACAAAAAAAAACTACCCTAGCTACCATGTGCACTCAGGTTTAAAGGTTCGCAATAAGTGTAATGGAGTCTGGGGGCAGAGCAACCGTGTCCGTTCTGATCTGAAAATGCTTAGGTAAATCATTTGTCTGCCATCAGCTTTATTTTCAAGCGCTCCAGTTCAAACGTGCGGTAGAATTTTCTCTTCATATGTGCATTTTTGGGGCAAAAATATTTTTGGAGAGTAGATGAATAATTTAGGGGAATAATTAACACTGTTTGTAGTGGATAGGGAAGTTTAATAGTTGGGTAACTATTCTCTCTTTGTTTCTGACAAGAGTAAACTATTTATCGGATTGTCCATTACGAGTTTCATCCATGGATTTTTGCAAAAACGTCATGAGGAAACCGAGAAAAGTTCGAAGATACGTTATACCAACCCGAACTGACCCACGTGGTAGATAACAGTACTATTCCTCTCATAGACAGGATGCCTGTGTCCCAGCAGTGGGAACGTTATATGCTAATTATGCTAGGCAAAAAAATCTTCATATAAATAGTTCATGCTTTCCAAAGAACTAGTAAGTTGGCCTTTTTTTGAACCTTATACTCCACTTAAACCTAGAAATGAACAAAGCAAAACGCAGCAAACATTTTCTAACCAACGAATAGCTACGCGGTTGCTACGGCGTAGCTGACATAGCCACTACGCGAGCTACGCCGTAGCAGCAAATAAGCAATTCGTTGAGCGCTGATTTATTTCAGTCTTTGTTGTTCGGACATATATGTGAGAGTCCAATGTATTGTACAAGCAATTCATAAGGCATAATATAAGAGTGCTACGAGTATACAAAACATACGAGATCCCTGGATCAGCCTGAAACTGTATGTATTTCAATGACGGTTACTTCAAGCAGTCAGGAATCTAAAAATCTGACTACGCCTCATTTGATTTTCGTCTCAGTCAAAACCATCTCCCAAGATAATTAATATGTTCAATGCTGAACATAGGCCTCTCCTGTACATCAATAAATTAATAATTTATTTTCAAGGGTACCTTTCATAAGATGCACAACATTTTACGAATTCGGCTTAGGATCTCCATAACGGTCCAGCGGTCCAAGTTTAGTAGATCTTAGTTTTGCCCATTTGCTTGTGGAAATTCCGATATTTAGCTACATCTGATAATACGAGTAGGGTGGTGTTATAAAGACGTTTTTCGTAAAATATTGGGTTAATAAAAAAAACCGACCAAGGTCGTGTCAGACGCACAATGAAGGGTTCCGTAGTTGGGATGAATTTATACCAAGAATAAACTTAATATTGTAGTTGAAAAACATGTTCTCCCATACATTACAAGTGCAAATGTATGTTTGTTCGCACAATATTGAGTGTTATTTTCATGTCATTTTTAAGTATCCATAGAGATATTCGCTGTATTTTTTTACAAAATTTTTGACTCAGTAGTTTCGGAGATTAGGGGGAATGGTCAATTTTCATAAATTTTCTTTAATAACTTTAAAACTAGTTATTTGAAAATTAAAATTAAATTAAATCCTCAAAGCAAGTACTTTCATTTGACATGGCACACAGTACAGTCTGCAAAACTTTTTTTTGTTAATAATTTTTCCCTCAAAACTGAACCCCATTCAAAATTCATTTATTTACGTTACACGTTCGTTCTTGGACCACAGGAATTCATGTATGTCCCTCAGTTGATTTGGAGTAAATCGGCTGTGTCAGGCGGACAGACGAGTGATACTATAAGGGTTCTGTCTTTTCCTTTTGAAGTACGAAACCCTAAAAACAATCCCACGGTATACTACATAAATATCTTCTTAGAATCTAGAACAAGCTTCTTTAAACGGAATGTCGCTATTGTTGGTGAGTGCCGGGTGCCGCGCACTTAGCGTTAAAAACCGCTTCGAGTTGCGCCCTGCTGAAAAATCAATTGAGGTTTCTGTGTTAGTATTTATTGAATATAATAGAATATATTGAGAGAGACTGCTGAGACCCTCAAGCGGCGCAAATACAGTAATCTTATGGGTAACTACAGTTTTGAGCCGTTTGGAGTCGAAACGCTCGGGTCATGGGGCCCGAGTGCGCGTCTCCTTTATAAGGAAATTTCTCGCCGACTGATCGACACTTCACGTGACCAGAGGGCTGGCTCGTTCTTTGCCCAAAGAATTAGCATTGCCATTCAACGTGGTAATGCTGCCAGTCTTCTGGGCACGTTTCCGGATGACAGCGATGCGGACGAGTACTTCGACGCTTAAGTGTTTTTTTTTTTATTTTTATTTTTTTATGTTGTATTTTTTTTTTGTAGTTAGTACCTAGTTAGTGTACATAATTATTTGAGTTTGTTGTGCATAATAATTAAAAAATAGAATATATTTATTTGCTGAGAATGTAGATATTACTAATCAGATGTTACAAATAATGTTAGAGCCCTTGTACATTCTGCGTTTAAGGCATGCAAAAATATTATATGTATTATAGCTTTAAATTTAAATACAGTACAATTAAATACATAAATGTATTTAATTACAGTAAATTATCAGCAATTTTTTTTTTACATTTTTTTAACATTCATTTTGTATGATTTTTTTTTAATTTTCTAAATGGTTGTTCTTCAATATTGTTAGGTATTTTATTATACACAGCAGGTGACATACAAATAACACTTTTTTAACGGTCTTCTAAAAGGAGGAGGTTATCAATTCGGATGTTTATGTTTTTTTTTATGTTTTTTTTTCTTTATATTCGGGGATAACTCCGTCGTATACACCGTGGCATTTTAATCGTCTTACAACGGCAACCTACTTAATGTATCCAATAACTACTAATCATTCATGAAATAAATTTTTGTTTTATAAATTTTTTGAAGAGAGCGTTCAAAAGGCTCGCACCGCGCTCATAACAACAGGGGCTTCAAACTACATCATGCATCATAATTAATAATATTTAACTAAATTAAATTATTCAAAATATGTTAATAAATATATTTTTTACTTTTATGAATGATTAGTAGTCATTAGGTACATAAAGTGGGCTGCCGTTATAAGACGATTAAAAACACCATTCGGTGAAGTGGAACTGATAATGAAGACCACATATGGCCACCAAAACTACTTAAATTAAAAATTAAATTAAATTAAATATCATTTATTTCAGGCAATTATTAAACCCATATAGACACATACTCTTAAATACAAAATTATAAGTATTTCATGATTGCGATTCGATTAGGCACTTTAATACAGTTCGTAAGCAATTTATGCTCGTCACAATGCATATGGTGAAGTGAATATTAGTTCCAGTTCTCCTGGTTCTTACCAGAAGAACTCCTAAACAATGAACGCCCCTGTATCGGGAAAAAAAAATATTTTGTAAAAGGTGATGAACATTTGACATTAGGCTATTGTAACTTAGATAAAGTGAAAAAAAAAACTTTTTACAATAAAAAAAAAACAATTGACTTCCAAAAAACAACAAAAATAACTTTAATTTCGAAAATAGGTGGCAAAAAAATTAAATACAGAAATAATAAATTTGTATATAAATAGTAAATAAAAATTGTTTAGTTTTTGTAAAAAGTTTTTTTTAAAGTGTTGTCTTTTAGGCACCCGTGTACAACAAGTTTAGTGTTGGTGCTGAATATTTTATTTGATCTGACGAATATTGCTAATTCTAATTGAGTCGATACTTTTAATTTATGTGGATTTTATGGTGGCATGAGTTCAATAATTACTTTACCCCATTATAAATAAGCACGGAGTAAAATTACACCATTAATAATATAGTTTAACCGTGTATTTGTAAGGGATTTTTCGAGGGAGCGCTACTGCTGAGCATGGGGTCCAGGGTTCGATTCCTAGGTCGGGCAAAGTGTTATTGAGTTTTTCAATCAGGAATTTTTCAATAGCAGCACGGAGTCCTTTGATTTATGCCCGGTTGAAGGCAATAGCCTCGCCCCCTATTACATGGGACTTTAACATAGCTGACGAAACTTGGATGTACTATAGGTACACATCTGCCTAACCCTTTGGGGATTATAGGCGTGTGTACTTTATTACAGATTAAGGTTCAATCGTATTTATTATTATGATTTCAAAGAGTATTCTATCTATCTTATAAAGGGCAATCTTCACAAAATAAAAAATAAACAGTAATGAATTTCTCTACCTGTTTTGTTGGTTGGAAGCTATCCTGAGTATACAAAATAAGCTATTAGTGCATAACTTAGGCTAAAGATGAAGAGTGTCCAAATACTCCGTAAGTTTAATACCATGTTTGGCAACACTCAATATCAAGACAATTCATCATAATCCGAAGCCCAACTTCACCCACAGGTCGGCTAGGCCTCTCTTCTCTTGTGCCCCCAAA
Source organism: Tiliacea citrago (assembly GCA_963921375.1). NCBI lineage: Eukaryota > Metazoa > Arthropoda > Insecta > Lepidoptera > Noctuidae > Tiliacea > Tiliacea citrago. Next base: position 12,982,037 of record OY992804.1, read on the forward strand.
CGCCTGTGCCAGTCTCATCCAGGGTTTCTTTTGGTAGTGGCAACGATATCATCCACACATCTCGCCACAGAACAACCGACACCTCGTCTTCCAGTCCTTGGATGCCACTCGGTCACAGCGGTACTCCACCCGTCATTACTGCGCCTTGCCAGATCTCCTATCCAACTCCATTTGTATGCTCTGTATACTCCAACTTCGTATGTTTTCGGGTGTCCACGTTTGGAACTCGGTATATTAGCATTATGCCAAGTATGGAACGGTCCATAGCAAAACACAACACAACAGCAACAATTATTTCTATCAAATCAGCCTATAGCAGTCCACTAAGGCTGCGCCACGACACCCTGTCCTCCGCCTTTCGCATCCAGTCTGACCCAGCCACCTTCTTAAGGTCATCGGTCCATCTAGCTGGGGGGCGTCCCACACTACGCTAGCCGATACGCGGTCTCCATTCCGGACACGTAGGTACACCGGAACAATTAGTTTTTTTTTTCTCTAGCCTGTGCTGTCCCGCTGCTGGGCAAAGGCCTCCCTCCACTCCTTCCATCTTTCGCGAGCCTGCGCGTTCTCTTTCCAGTTTTGACGGAACCTATCCAGTTCGTCCCGCCATCTCCTACGTGGTGTTGGAAGTTGCTACATTTAAATGTATTTTTTACACATGGTAACTTTGTTACTACTGTCATTCGACCGACGTGTCTGTCTTTAACATGTGCATCGATATGTGTGAAATAAAAGGTCTTCCTGGACCACATGCATTCAAGGTAAAGTGCGTATTCATTGGTGTTCTTCCCGACCCTCTTTTCCTGGAAACCAAACCACAATATACAGTCCACTAGAGTAAAGGGTTTTACGAGCGGTTTGCTGAGCAGTGCCACACGCCAGCATATTACACCGCCGATAACCCGAACACGTGGTCAATTAGTTTGAATGAAATATTTTGAATCAAATAACAATTATTTGATTTTGCTTTCTTATCATCAGATTACTTTAAAAGTAGAGTGTGAATACGTAAGCGGGACACAACACCTCTCTTTCATGCATTTTTGATCAGTTTTCCGCCAGTAATCCATCACTTGCCAACGTATCCCAAAACAAAATGAAAATCTACGACGATATGCGAGGGGTTCCATAGGTTTTTGTTGTTACTTAAATAGTCATAATAATCTTTGTAGCTACAGAACCTTTACGAAATATGAAGGTGATACAATCAATAATTAATTATTAAACTGGAAAAAAAAGGCTGACACTATTGGTACTAAAATCTTTGTAGTAACAAAGATTTTATTCAGACATGTAGAAATAACGTAATGAAACAAATTTCTATGTAATTTCTCTCTAAAAATATTAAAACTAGCAACACAATTTGATTCACCAAAATGCGAAAACCCGCACGCAAAAAAAAAAAATCATTGTTCAGTAAGATGGCTTTGCATACAATTTAATTTATTTTGATTTATTATATATAATTTTTTTATTTTGATTTAATTGAACTTATTTTTGATTTGATTTTGATTTAATTTTGTTTTGTTTGTAATTACCCGACTGCTCCAGAAGGAGGGTTATTTTTCGAGTGTATGTATGTATGTATGTCTATTTCTTTGGCACGCTCTGTAGGCTAAACGGCTTGATGGATTTTAACATATGAGGTATCTTTAGATTCGTTTTAATTGTGGAAGTGACATATATTTAATTAAATTTTTGTTTTAATTCTAATGTAATATTGACCTTAGTTTTGATTTGGATTTTGATTATAATTTTGTTTTTTTATTGTAAATTAAATTTGGTTTTGGAATTTGATTTTAATTAAGATTTTTATATTAATTTTTGTATCCTTTATGTTATTTTTATGTTTTAATTTTTTTTTCTAACATATTTTTCAAGTTTTAATACTAACACAATATGGATGTTGTCCGAATTAAAATATTTGAATTTGAATAGACAAACTCATAGACGAAAACAGTAGGTAAATCCAAATTAATCCCACATTCACCTACGGAACCCCAAAATAACATGTCAACCACCCAAAAACTAATCTAACAGACGCTTGTAACGAAAGCACGTATCACAATGACAAAATCAGACGCAGTTTAAAATAAAAGCAGGATTCCATTACTGGGCGCCGGCCAAGCGAGTAACATCGCGTTTGGATTGATAAAGCATGGAACAAAATAGGCGGCTAGGCGAGTAGCGACATGAGATACTTTGCAATACGATGGCATTGTCTTGCAGGCATGGATATGGGATTAACTTTTTATAGTGACGTGTTTTTCAATAGGAGCTTGTGGCTAAATGATAACCGCCGCATAGATCGATCGAAGGTTAACTACGCTTGTCACCGTCAGTTCGTGAATAGGTGACCATCTATTACATATCCAGATCCCTCCATGCCTCGGAAAGCACGTGAAGCCGTTGGTCCCGGATGTCATTCATAAATGACAATTATTATGAGTCAGTCAGAAGCCTAAAAGTTTGTCAACCAGTCTTACCAAGTTATCGTGTTACCCAGTTATTCGGTTGTGGAGGTCAGATAGGCAGTCGCTCGATGTGAAATACTGGTATTCAGCTGCATCTGGTTAGTCTGAAAGCCGACCCCTACGTAGTTGGGAAAGGGCTAGGCCGAATGATTGTGTTTTTTGATAGATAGTATTAGTGAAATAACTGGCCGGAGGTACGTCCGGTCATTGATTCGATAGTCAGTAAGATTGCTAAGGCATGTAATTATAGCCCTTACGTAATCATGGTACCTTGTAACCTTGCTTGGCTGTAGAATATACAGGGTCCAAAATAAAATTAGCTAGCGAAACTCCTCATACGTGATGGGCATTCGAGAGCCAAAAGATCCTTGTAGCAGTGTTTATGTGCAGTTCGCGTTCAGTTTCATTGGTGAAATAATCCATTTCACAGAAAAAAAAAATGTAACGAATTGAGAACCTATTTTAAAAATAGATGCCAAAGCAATCTGCTACTAGTGTTGTGGTGTTCTTTGACGATATCATCTACCTCTGTTTACTTTGGCTCTCCATGATGACAGATATCGCGTTCCAGATTTCGGGTTTGACGGATATTTTGCCGATAATTGTGATTTCGCTCTGGGTTTTAGGGAAAAAGAGAGATTTTCGTATTATGCCAACTTTTTAATCACGAAAAATGGGCTTTCTTGAAGAATTAGAATGGTCTGGCTTGTTTGAAGAATTAAAAGTGAATACATCAATGTTTACTCTGTTTAATCCAGAAAGGAATTTGAATTTTTCGATTTCTTTACTTCAAAACTAAGCGCACATTACAGCCGCATCGGACCACAATGCAGAGCATCGAGTAACACTAAAATAAAGCGCGTTCCGCTTAAAGTGTGCGATGGTTCATACAAATCGACGAAAGTGATGTAGAAATATGTATACAATGCTGTGTGGGCCGCCCATATCTCAGATAGCCAAACTCAACAAAAAAATATCCCAAAACATAGCCTTAGGCCATTTTCAACAAACATATCATAAAGAAGATCATTAATGCCTTGCAAGACGTCATAATAGATGATAATACTGTACCTCAGAGTAACATCAACAAAACAACTATTTATCCAACTTCGAGGTCAACAAATCATTGTTAGATTTTTACGCAATCGCGAACCCCCTCATTGTTTCAGCTAGCCTTTATCTCGTCAAAGGCAGACAAAACTTTTGGAATGAATCCAACACAGGAATTGATATTTCCTTACGTATAGTGAATGGAAAAATAATATAAGCTTTGTTCGGAATTTTTTTTCGTGGTGCTTTTAGCGTGAACCAATAAGATCATGATGATATAATATTTCCTTAATTGAATTCAAATCTGTATGGCACATAACATGTGTGTACAAGATCTTTATAATAGTTACAAAGTTCACATAGACGCACGCCGTCGGGCACAACAATTTAATACAATATAAATGGCAGCATGCTTTCAAATCTTTAAGTAAAAATAAATTAATTGTACGTACATCATAATTTAAAATTGATATAACTATGAAGCTCTCAGACCAAATAAAAAACCAAGACATAGCGCTGCGACCAATACAGTGAAACATGTCAAAACTACACCTCACTCTGTGCATATACGCTCACACGCACTGACTGATGCAAAATCAAGACTAGTGCAATATCGCGGGCGCGACACGCGTCGCCCTGCCTGTCGCGCCCGCGATATTGCACCAATCTGAACGAGCCTTCAATCTAACTACACCTCACTAAGTGCACACGAAACGGCGGCTTTACGTTACTGTTGACAGCGCTATGTTTTGGTTCTTTATTTGATCTAAGATGAAGCTAAACCAAACACACCATATTTGTCTTACGATTTTTCACTCGGTGGTCTCGCAATCGCAAAGACGATCACTGTTGAGTTTGGGTTCTTGAAGGTCTATCGTCAAAGTGACGTTCTATCAGCGGTAACGATGATGGAAAAGTAAATAATGTGTTGGATTGACATATGCTACCGAAAAGCTTATGTCAATCCTGTTGAAATAAATACTTAAGCATAATACGCAAGCGGTGCGCGTCCTTAGTGCGCAGGGTGCGGGCCAGCTCCAATACTGTCCCGGTTGTGATTGCTGAGCGTTTTGACTGCCCCTACATACGACAATGCTGTAATAATCTGATGGTCTTTATATGAAATTTCTATTATTATATATATATATTTTTTTTCTTTAAATTTAATTTTGGGATCCAAATTTGACATTTTATTTTAATTTAAATTCTATGACATTATATTTCTGTCTACTCATGCGTTTATTTTAATTGGGTTTGACATTTAATTTTTATTTTTATTCTGAGACCTTTTTATTTTGTACCTACATAACTGTTCGTTTATTTTAATTGTATTGACATTTTATTCTATTCTGTTGCAGTATTGTGAAATTTTATTTTATCTTGTGTAATATGGGTTTTGCCTGAATTAAATGAATTTTATTTATTTATTTATAAGCTACAAGTGAACCAGCGAGTAGACCGTGAGTTTTGTCAAAAACTCAAAAGCCGCTCCGCGACTTTTGACCTGGTCATGACAACCTGCGTCCCTAATGTGTGATGGATTGCTTGGAGGTTAGAAAGTAGTAGGATGGATAAATCAGATAATTAATCGACTCTCACACAATTTTTCACTATTTCAACAATTTTCAAATTCGACCTTTGCCAGCATTTTCGACTGTTTTATTGGCAATTCTTACTATTTTTTTTTCTTTTCTACCTCCTTCTAAGGAAGAGAAGACAATCTTCATTTAATCGGCAGCTATAGGTTATAGGTAGCTGAATATATGAAGATTGTCTTCTCTCTATTTTTTACTGTATGTATTCGGGATGATGTTGGGTCTACCACGCTTTTGTAGTGCTTCCGGGATGTTTGCCGAGGCCAGGGTCGATGGTTTTCATGCCATTATACGGAAACGGTGAGCCTCTATTCTCGGTAGAATACGTGTTAGCTCCCACAGCATCCTGAGTGTATTGTGTGATAGGTGGGACAGCCCCATGCTGGCTCACTGGATACGTCTGCACACGTAGGTGTCAATTTTGAATATAGGGTGTGGTTTTTTACTAACATTAGGTTAAGGACCTTTACTAACAACTTATGGATCTTGATCTGAAATAAAATAAATAAATTTAAAACGCTTAATGCGATGGTAAAATTTTGAGATAACTGGTGTCAAAGTTCATGTAGTAGATGATTTTTGAAAATGGTAAACTTCTTCGTTGAACTTTTAACTGTTTGATGGTTTAGAAAATTTGGTTACATCGAAAGGTTTGTTAACGTTTACGTATTAAGTACCCGATGGAATAGCAATGAAGGCCATTCAATTTGAGACTTTAGAGAAGTGACGAATTATAGGAAATTTTCAAAAATAATATACAAAAAAATAGGTTTTCTCGAATCCCATGAATTTTTGCCGATGCTTTATGGAGTGATGAATTGTTGCAAATAGATCACACTATCACGTTCTAGAAGGAATACGTTAAATTACAAGTTACCCTGCGTATAAATCATGTCTCACTGTGTTCATACATGCTAATCTCCGAAACCACCAAACCGATTTCAATGAAATTTTGTAAATGTGTCTGGTTGATTCCAGCTTGAAATATAGGATAGTTTTGGACCCAACAGGTGGCGCTGTTGTCAAGATTTAAATACGAAATCCGCGCGAGCGAAGTGCTAGTAACATTCTAAATGCGAAAATAACCGTGTCAGTCTGTCTTTGTGTTAACTTTCCGGCCTTAACAGCTGAACTAATTTCATGATCCGGGTAAGAAAATAGGACATCAACACAGGGGACGCCGCGGGTAAAAGTTAGTCATCATCTGCATCATCAGATGATGACTGGCAGCTCAGTAAGCATGACATACTCTCAGACGCCAGGGCATATTCAGGTAACTGAAGAATATCACGAGTATTCGAGTAATCTTTCGAAGAGGCTATCCAATTATTTTTGAGGATAAAAGTTAGTATTTATGTTATATATATTCTGATATTTTTCTGTTGTCTGACAGTATCAGGGGTTCCGGGAAAACTCGATACTTGTAAACTCATACTCAAAGCATTTATTTCAAGTCAACCATTTACACGCACTTTTTAACTGTCAAGAAGTCGGTCAGTTAGAAATATGAAGCTAGTTGCCCATTCCAAAACACAGTAGGTTCCTATGGAGAAGAACGGGCAAGTCACAGAAACTCTTTTAAATTAAAATATTGATACAAAGTATTGGCAACATCAGTCATGTTGAAATTATACATGTGAGATCGATGCAAAACGTCAATAGCGTCCATGATAAAAAGATAAAAGAAAACAATTAATAACTAAAATAATTAAAATAAACCGTGGCAGCCAAGAGATGAACAGTCCCAACTGATAGCACCCGTTCACGAACATGACGCATGGATCAGCACCATTCAGCTCAACCATTTTGAAGGGAGCTAAATGATCCAACACACGCGCCACCATCAGCGAGGCATCTGAGTGAGCATGACATACTCTTAGACGCCAGGGTGCATTCAAGTAACTGAAGAATATCACGAGGATTCGAGTAATCTTTCGAAGGGGCTATCCAATTATTTTTGAGGATAAAGTAACGTACTACGGTTGCATTTTAAAGCTCTCGAATGATTGAATGAAGTATAACATTTCCTGATGGAAAAATAACACTATGAACACAGATTTTTAATATATTTTTTTTGTTAAACAGTGTCTAGTATGGTTTCAAGCGTGGCGTAGTTTTTATTCGTAGATCTTTGAAAGTCGTTACGGGTAGTCAGAAGTCTAAAAGTCTGACAATAAGCTTACGAAAGGGTATCGTGTTAGCTAGTAACTGGGTTATTTGAGGCCAGATAGCCAGTCACTCCATGTAAAATACTGGTATTCAGCTGCATCCGATTAGACTGGAAGCAGACCAACATAGTTGGGAAAAGGCTGGGCAGATTGATTATTTAGACCAACGGCTTAACATACTTTCCAAGACACGGAGGGGTCTCGAATTCTCGATATGTAATGGATGGTCACCCATCCACGAACTGACCGCGGTAAACGTAGCTTAAGCTGCGATGCACCCGTTTGGCTGTTATTATTTAGCTACGGGCCCCTAGTAACACAAAAACTGCAATACTATTTGTTTGGATATGAAAGAGGAAAGTAAAATATGGATTTCACTATATTTTTATATTAAGGAAAAAACAATGGCCAGTTCCATTCAACGTGTTCTACAGAATCGAAAAAGAATGAATTGTGTTGCCTCACTTCATAAATATATTCTAACGCATGTTAATGTTGCACACATAAAAAACAAGAGAAAAAAAAACAAAAATGTGATTTTCAATTATTATAAATCACAGCAATGAGTTAAATCAATTTATAATATTTCAGAATATCAAAATATATATTCACATTGTATTGAACACTATTGAAGCTAAATACTAAACGTTCCAATCAAAATCACTGTTCCAAAATTGAATGAATTCAAATACGTTCAAAGCAAACAAAGCTATCTACGAATCCGGAACTCAATGCTCAGATAACATGTGGTATTATTAATAATGGGTACTATTAATAATACTATTATTTAGTGCTGGGTGTTCGTTTCAACACGTTGTTACCGGAATATTTGGTTACATGTGAATTGTTTAATTAAAGCGGTATTTGCATGATTAGGTCTGTGGTAATATTGATGAATGGATGGTTTGTGTTTGCATTTTTTTGTTTTTGATTGGTTGACGATTAACGTTGTTATGTGAAGTTTTAGCCCGGACTATGATTGGCTTAGCTCACTATTATCACTTCAGTTTCCATTTTAACCACTCTAACTAACCTCTCTTTTAATGCTTCAAATGCCTAAATGTTCTTATCGATGCAATCTCCACTGCTGAGCATGGGGTCCTGGGTTCGATTGCTAGGTAAGGTAAAGTGTAATTGGGTTTTTCACTGGGTTTCATCCTTCTGAAGTTTGAATTTGTGCCCAGTTAGTGACTATAAGCTCGCCCACAAGTGTAAGGGATGTATTACATAACTTTCGCAACGTGGCTGAACTTCATTGGCCACCCATTTGACAAATAGAGGCACAATATTTTACATAATATTCAAAATCTACTTAAAAGAAAGAAAGAAAGAAAAAGCATTTATTGGGACTCGCACAGATTACAAATTAAACTAAAACACACTCATAAAAACATAAAGCACAAAAATAAAACAAAGTAAAACATATAAAAGTGAAAACAGAAAGTCCTGTACGAGGCCAAAAGACCCCTATCTCAGCATGATGCTGCGGCACTTAAAAATAAATGTCGCAGCGCTGGTATTCTGATTGGGCCCGCTGTGATGTCACGGATAGATACGGAAATAAATAAATAAAATAAAAATAGATGAGTGAAATAACACACTACGACACTATGACTTAACACTTAAGTGAAAACGGCTTACTACCGTAAACAGTAGGCACGAATGTTACTAACACCCTTAAAGCGATTACCTATACTAATGATTTTCATAATAGAACACTGTATTATTAGTTTAATGTCTAACTTAAGTTCCGTGGGCGCGGGATTCGAGTGTGGTGTGAGGGACAGCGTTTTCAAACATACATGAACTCACGCTTTCTTCCCTTGGGGGTTACTACCACCTAATACTGTTTTATAACTAGGAGATAAGTCAGGCAGAATCTACAGAAATTAAATGAAATTGTTTGTTCTGTAAAAAGGATACTGGAATCGCTAATAAACGTCATAATCAAAAAAAAAAGCATAGATGGACTCGACATTTCCTATCTGACTACCCCTGAGAAGAAATGGCGGAACAAAGTCAGAGGTCGAAGTCTCTTTTAAGATCCAGACATAAACCTGGTCAGAACACCACCTGATATGATCCTGACATACTTCTTTTGTTTTTTTTATATTCATACATCTGGTCATACACGCACACCTGTTGCAAGTACTACGCACCTGACCTTTCTGAAGAACATTGCCAATAAAACTGTTACTAATATGCGATGCTGCGGCTGCCTCGCTTCTGCAGCGAATCGGGAATTTTCGCGAGCGTCCGCATTGACTGTTTTTATGCCAGCATGCGCAAGAGGGCGGCCTCGATGGCGAGTAGAGTGCGGGGCAGCGGCAACAGTCTTCTTACCGTTGTGGCCAACAGGTTGACGGGCCTTTCATGAAGCACTGGCAGGCCTTACATGCGCCCGTGTGTCAGGCTTGGGGCAGGTAGAATTTAAAAAAATTGCTATATATTTTTTGTAATTTTTAATTTTTATAAATAATTTTAATTTTTAAATCTTGACATTTTGACGTTGTTACAGTTTGAATTTTACTATTTTATATTTGCCATTTGAATTTTTGTAGATTCTGACATTTTATATTTTATTTTGGCAATTTTTCATTAATTTATTATATTTTTCCAGCCAGAGGGTCACTAGTTTATTACTCGAGTTCTGAATGCCTAACCAGAGCCGGCTGTCAACTCTAGAGTTGTTGTAATTATTCGACAGAACTTAAAAAGTAAACACTTTTTTATCTCTTCATTTACTATGCCCATAACTTCTGAACGAATAGTTCTCATCATCATTGTGTCTAGCCATTTCCCAACTATGTTGGGGTCAGCTTCCAGTCTAGCCGGATACAGCTGAAAACCAGTATTTTACATGGAGCGACTGCCTATAAGACCTCCACAACCCAGTTACTGGGTAACACGATACCCCTTGGTAAGACTGGTTGTCAGACATTCAGGCTTCTGACCAGTGTAAAAACTGTCAAAGATCTACAAATAACAGCCGGGACCAACGGATTAATAATTAAATAATAATAAATTAGGAAATTAGCTAGGACATTAATTATGCAGTTAGACGAAAGTACACTCTCACCATAACATTCACTGCATTTACTCCGCTTTGGTCGGTAAATGTAGCTAAAAACCAGCCTAAAAACTGAGAAAAAAATCACTCCCGATAATAATAATTAATTTCATTGCGTTAGAACTAATGGTTCTAACGCAATGAAACGCAATTGGTTTAAACAGAGCAAAGGAAGCGTCGGGCTCTAGGCCGACGTCTCACCTACACTATCTATGTGCACTCACACAAATGCAAAGCTCAGCTTAGGCCTCGCGGACAGTACTTATGCTAATAACTTAATAATAATAAATATTTTATTTCAGACAGTATTACAGTCCATATTATCGCAATACAAAATTAAAATATTTTTATATTTATATATACATAGATAACGAAGTAAGCATTTATTTTATTTTGTTTATTTTTATCTCATTATGCTGCACCGGTTGACGTCATCACGTCAACGCCGGCGGTCGCTGAAAACCAGCGCTGGGGCTCTGTCTAGCATAGGGTCGCAGCATTATGCTGAGCGATGGCCGTTTTGCGTGAATGTGACGCATTTCCCTCAACTTGTTCTTTCGTGTTTGTGTTTTTATTTCTTTGCGTTATGTTTACCGCAAATAAACGTATTTTCTTTCTTTCTTTCTAAAATATTTTATTTCACATAAACCCACATGGGCACTTATGAAACATAAGCTAGGTGCATGGTTCCAATTGGTTGTTTCCTGTGGAGAAGAGCCGACAAGAAACTCCACGGTTACTCTTTTCAAATACAGTTAAGAATAATGTTAACTAAAGCTATAATGGCGATGCATTCTCCGCTGTCACTAGAACCACAGTTTCTTCCACTCATTCACATAATCATTATGGGCTTTCGCAACTAAATCGCTCGGTATCACGTGAACGACACATTACGGATGAGTTGTGTACTTTATTTAATATCTCATGTATTGTACGCGTAGTTTTGATAATGGCTTGTTAAAAATAGGCTTATTTTGACTAAGAATACAATATTTACTAATCGGTAAGACTTTCTTGTAATTCGATAAACAAGTTAGAATTCTAGGTACGTTCCCTGCTTTTTAACCTTGGCACTTCAATGACGCGATTGTAAGATCTTAACGCTATGCACAATAATAAAGTACAATTCATATTGATAAATGATTTATTTCTGTAAGTAGGTTTGTACAAACACTTTTACACGTCAATCATATAAAAAAAACAAACTAGATGAGGTCGGCGTTTTGTATCCGACAACTCTGAGAAGAAAGGCCGAAACAAACTGAGAGGTCACAGTCTCTTTTAAAGTCCAGACATAATCTTGGTCAGATCATGTCAAGACCATGTAGATTGGTGCCTGGAATGATCTTTGGATGAAAGAACCACACAGATTGAGGGGACCTGTCCAGTCAGTGCACGCATTTGTCAGTAGTCGTGCAGCTCAACTGAGAACTTAAGGAGATCAACGATTCAACGAACAAAGAAAGGACATTTGGGGAGGCCGCATAAATTACTCAAACTGCCAGACTATGATACAAACTGAGAAAAAAAGAAAAATACACAATAACCCACATAGTCTTCACATTTATAATACTTAATTAAAACAATATAATACTTAACAAAGTTAATATTCATGTCCTTGTATAAATAAAATTCATCAATTTCAATGTGTATATAAAATACGGATATAATCTTGGTCAGATCATTTGAGGACCATGTAGATTGGTATCTGACATGGTCTGACATTGAGTCACAGTAGTTAGTGAGTGATATAAAGTGAGTCTTTTTTATTATAGCGTTGGCATGCCCTAGTTAAGGTAGTTTAGTTAGTATAAGGATTCATTTTAAACTGAATATCTGTAACATGTACCTACTTTCTGTGCGAATAAAGAACTATTCTATTCTATTCAACTTACGGTTTCGGAGATTACAAACGTCATTAAAGAAACGATTGTTTTTTCTGCTTTTTATAACACTTTTGAAGCCATCAGTCATCATTCTCCTGCCGTTATCCCAATTGATTTAAGGTCGGCGCAAACATGTCCCTTTCTTCCATACTTATCCATCAGTCGTCATCTCAGTAGTCACTTCCTTTCTAGCCATATCATCTTTCACACAGTCCATCCATCGTTTCTTTGGTCTTCCCCTACTCTTATAGCCATCGACATGCATACTCAAAACTTTCCTCACGACATTTTCCTCATTCCTCCGTATCACATGCCCATACCATGACAACCGATTTCCACACAAATTTTCAGTCACCACTTTCAGACTTCCTCTTATGTACTCATTTCTTATTCTATCCATTCGTATCACACCACACATTCCTCTTAGCATTCATCTCAGCTACATGCAATTGCCTTTCATTCATCCCTTTTGTGGCCGAACAGTCTGATCCATACAAGACAGCAGGCCAAGCCATCAGTATGGACATGAAAGAAAAAAGTAATGAAAATAAATTAAATCGACCCAGATTAAATAATACTCGCCGCCTTGAATGAATCGGGGATTTTTTTTAAAGATAGAATGACAAAGGATTCACAACAGCATCTTCAAAGATCATTCTGCAATCGTAAACCAAGCTACTAGCAGTGCAGTTTACAGCTTCATCTCAAAATAGTTTAACGTTACACATAACATCACGCCTTGTTCCCCGAAGGGTTGGACAGAGGTTTACCTAGTAGTACACCCACATTTCGTCAGTTATGTTTAAGTCCCATGTCGGCTAGCCTATTGCCATCAACCAGGCATAAATTCAGAATACAAATCAAATCAAATAAAAAGTCATTTATTGAAACTAGGTTAAGAATCAGCGCTTTTCGAACGTCAAAATTCCATAAAATAGTTCTCCAAACGACCGCCCTTCACCACTCCCTATTGCTTTAGCTGGGAAGAAGAAGTGGCGCAACAAACTCCCCAGCAGCACAGCTGTCTGTTCAGTTAGAAAAACTTTATTCTATACAATAGTAGGTATGTATACCTAATAATTATATGCCATTATTTAAGCTAGCACTCGCCACTATACCAGCAAAAAAAAACATGGGAATCTATACTCAAGCAGAAGAAAAAAAAAACTGAAAACATAAACAGAACTTAATACCTAACGAAAAGTCTCCAGGCATAAAGGGCGTGCCTGCTTACATAAATCCAGGCTGCTACTGAGAAATTTCTGATAGAAAAGCCCAATAACACAAAGCCCGACTTGAGAATCGAACTTTATCCTAGTTCAGCAGTAGTGCTTGCAACCACTCTAGACCAACGAGGCAGTCAATGTTTAACGTTACAATTCCCCAAAAACAGCTCGTAACAATTGAAGAACGATTCGATTAATTAAAGCTTAATTAAATGTACAAAGGTAAAGAACACGATGCTCCCTAAAGTATCCTACAAAAAACAAACACCCAAATTCCGTGAATCGATAAGAAAGCCTTAGAGAATCAGCAATTATCTCGGAAACTTCCCCTAACTGTTAATCGTTAAGGGTTAACTCTCAACGCAGCCAAGTTTCCACATTTACAGAAATAATTACATGCTACCCTTTGCTTCCCCTTAAAGAGGGGCTTGTTTAAATACCAACCTTTCTATTTACCTTTTGACTGGTCTTATTGAAAAACTTTTTAGACACAGCTTTGTAGGACTGTTTAGAACGGCTGTCCACTTAAGCTAACTTTAATTTTCTCCATTTGTACAAAATAATCTGTAATTGGCAACTGTGTAATGGCCAAAACACATACACACGATAGAACGTCGCATCGTGTCACATTGCGTCGTTGTGTCACGATGCGATGTCGTGTCGTATCGTAAAAAATCACGACACGACGTCGAATCGTGCACAGCACGTCGCCGTGTAGAGAAAACGGACGATCCATACTACTGTTTTCATATTTTTATCCTTGTTATCTTCTTCTGTTTTGTCCTATAGCACGGGACGCTTTTCCAGTAGGGATATTAATTGATCTACATCGTGCGTCATCTTTGACTATTCAACATCAAATGCGACACCGGCGCATGATACGACGACATGCCGTGTTTCATACCACGATGTCGTATCGTGTGTATAGACCCTCAGTCCAAGGGTACTTGTTACCTATTCATATAATATACTAGCTTTTTCCTGCGGTTTCGCCCACGGGAACGAGTAGTACGTTCCCGTGGGCGTGGATTAAACAGAAACAAAGCATACCTCATAGCCAAGGAAAAGGTGACTGACTCCTAGCGCTGCGCCCGCCGTCATCAACCATAATTATTTTGATACGCGTAATTTTGAATCTGTGATATATTTTAAAGTATTCATTTAAATTATATGAATCACTCCGTCCATTGGTGAAAACCGTTTGAAAATCCGTTTGGAAGTTTTTGAGTTTATCGCGTTCAGACACACAGACAGACGCGGCAGACATTATAAAACAAAGTCCGGCTTAGTTTTATAATATGTAATGATTGTTACAGATGCTGTTGGTAAACCTTCATAAATAAATAAAATAAATTAAAATGATAATAAGAGGAATTCAACAACGTTTTTGTTCATGTAAATTAAAGGGCCAAAAGTTTCCTCGAAAATTGCCGTGAGCAATTCGGAAATTCGTATTCGAAAACCAATTATTCGGAGATTAACTCGAGCGTCGGGTTGTTAGGGAGGCGTGCAACAATCAAGTGAATTCATCCAACATCGTCGGTACCTTTCAGTTAAAGAAAATATTGGCAGTCCTCTTCATCTTGACGGCTTTTATAATGGAAGATAAAGAGTACTGGTGTCGGGGCACTAGCAACACTACAGGAGATGAGACATTGACTCAGGGTCAGTTTGACATCCACAGAAGTAGTTTTATTGCTGATAAACAAAAGTGCAGGCCTATAAATAAATAAGGGTGTCCTTTACTCTGCCTAAAGTTGCAGTCGTAACTGAAACGATGGCTCTGGAGGTAATAGCTTCCTAAGAGTTTCGATTTCTACGACCTTTAACAGGATTGACATAATCTTTTCGGTAGCATATGTCAGTGTCATACATTTTTACTTTTTCATCATCGTTATCGGAATGCCACTTTGTCTTAGAGGCCCTCTGGGTTCATTTCGATAAACTATGCCAGGTTAGTCTTTCCTTTTTTTTTTGGGTGGGAAATTATCAAATAACTTCTCAGCGGGAGAAGTCAGACTTTTACTGACTAAAACCCACCCGTGTTCCTTCAGATGCCTGTGTGCCAGGGCCACGATATCCCTTTCGGACAAACCCTGGCAGGCATTGGACCTATCGGACCCCGTCAGTTGGTGCTGACTTCTCTTTGAGGCGCGCGTGGAATATAACGCGATCCTTATCGGACGGCAAGCTACTCATCGCTCACCGTCCACAAACCCACGCCTACGGTGGCCGGGTCCGTTAGGACCAATGCCTGCCGGGGTTGCGAGTTTGTCCGAAAGGGATATCGTGGCCCTGGAACACAGGCAACGGAAGGAACACGGCTGGGTTTTAGTCAGTAAAAGTCTGACACGCCCTCCCGCTCCGCCCAGAGCGGGAGAAGTTATTTGATAATTTCCCACCCAAAAAAAAAAAAAAGGGTGTTGTGGCGCAGTCTGGGAGAGGCTAAGGTGCAGCAATTGATTGATTAATGTTAGAATCTAATATATTGTCATGTAAAGCTTCCGTTCCACAGTATTTTGTCCCTTCCCATTGCAAAACTGATCTGTCTATTCGCTTCTTATTCCAATTACTTTATGATTTAAACTTGTATCTGAATTTAGCCAAACGTGGGAACGAACGGTTTGGAAACTCGCTACTCGGGGGCGGAATTTCCCATTTCGTTGGAGAAAGGATTAAGATGCGAAGTTAAGAGTTTTATCTGTGTTATTGGAATATTTGGCCAACTTCAGGCAGCATGCGTAGTTAAAATGTTTTACGTTGATAAATATCAAGGTCCAAACTTGAGTAATAACAATATATCTTATGTTCCGATTGGTGATTTCGCCATTAATTGAATTTTGTGTTTATTTATCGGTGTACCTTTTGCCGGAGCAGTTTCGAAGTTGGCTCGAGATTTAGTGGCACCAGCATCGTGTAAAACAAAATTGTCTTGGCTGGGCACAATAAAATTTGCGGGTTCAAATCCGGGCAAGTACCAATGTTGATGTGTAACATTAATCATCCTCTCGCTTTCTGTGGGAGTGATTTCGTGAAAAGGGACGGAAGTGTGTAAAGGGAAGTGACAGCTTGAGCATGGAATAAGTAAGTACTTTTAAATAGCACGTAATTAGTAAGTACTTTTTAATAGCATGAAATTAGGAAGTACTTTTTTATAGCATGGAATTAGTAAGTACTTTTTATAAGATGGAATTAGTTAGTACTTTTTAATAGCATGGAATTAGCAAGTACTTTTTAATAGCATGGAATTAGTAAGTACTTTTTATAGCATGTAATTAGTAAGTACTTTTTAATAGCATGGAATTAGTAAGTACTTTTTAATAGCATGGTGTTAGTGTACTCATGGAACTAGTAGGTAATAAAAAGATTGGAAGTAGAGATTGAATTTCAACTAGTAGACGACCAGTAGTAATGAATTATTCTAATAAATATTTAATTAAGTATTTAACTTTTTTTTAAGAGGTTAATTTCTGCCGCTGCTCAGTTGCTTATTACCAAGGTGAGATGTCATATCATTACTTTAACACCATACTGCGATCGCCAACCCGTCTGCCAAGCGTGGCGATAATGGCAACCCCCCCTACTTTTGGGGGATGCCTATATCCAGCAGTGGACGTCTTTCGGCTGAAATGATGAAGGTGAGATGTCAGATGCTACACATCATTATGCGACTACACTGTAAGGTTTTCCTTTTGTTTTTAATTTATATGTACTTTCTACTGGACTGCCTCGTTGGTCTAGTGCTTGCAAGCGCTACTGCTGAGCATGAGGTACTGGGTTCGATTCCTGGGTCGGGCATTATTGGGTTTTTCTATCTGGAATTTCTCAGTAGCAGCCCGGAGTCTGTTATTTATGCCCGGTTGATGCCAATAGCCTCGAACCCTATTACATGGGACTTAAACATAACTGGAGAAATGTGGGTGTACTACAGGTGCACCTCTGCCTAACCCTTCGGGGAAACCAGGTTTTATGTTATGTCATTTCTGAGTTTAAGGCTACAATAACCGACTTTTAATGATTTTATACTGAAGATCACGTCTAAACGAGTAGTGTTAATGATTTGAAAAAAATATAAGTTGAATAAGAGCATTTTCTCAATAACTTAATATACGAATATTTTTGATTATGTTTATATTACATAGTGAAATCAATTTGTAAAGTTATGTCTAACGCGGATAAAAAACTGAGAATGACGCAAAATCTACCAAGCGTATTTTTCTGAAACCTTCACCAATTTAAAGATAATTTAATTATTGATCTTTTAGTATACGTGTTTTATTAAAATACCTTTTGTTTTGTGTATAATAAATTAATAATGTATCAAATTGGGGACAGCGCTCCTTGATGGGCGAGTCCTATTACTGGCTGAACACACGACGCGTTGCGTGAGCTCAGTACATAACACACAAGGTAACCACTCAAGGTCACTGGCATATATCTGCGCCTTAAGAAAAAGACATGCGCCGACAACTAATAAATTAGGATAAGGGCAGGAGAATGATAATGATGATGTAGTTTATTTGGAGTTAGTAAATGCTTTCGTCAAATAAACAATTTAATTTTATTTTTTGGTAAGACGTATTTACTCTACCCAACACCCCAACACCTTCCACTACCCTACACTTACACAAAATTACACGCACATAGACACAGACACACATACACTCATTTTTGTATGGTTTTAGTATTTGTTTTTCTTGTTGAAGATCATTCAATGATGCATCTTTTTGCATGTCTTTTGGGCTAATATTTATTATTGTCTGTTTTGAGGGACCTGGCGCTGTATACCGAGATACAGGACTCGTCCTAGTTCGGCTACAGATGCTCGCATATTTATATACTTCCTATTACTAGCCTATAGGTTTATGTAATCCGTTTTATTATTTTTGGTGAAATATATTAAATAATATATAAATATTTGTTATATTGAGTATGCTTAGATGGTTTGGTCATGTTGAGAGGATTAATGGAACGCGACTAACATAAGGTATTTATAAAGCAGAGGTGAGTGGAAATGCCGGGAGGGGACGCCCTAGGAGGACATTTAGTGACCAAATTGGTGATGTTCTTCAGAAAGGTCAGGTGCGTAGTACTCGCAATCGGCGTGCGTGTATGACCAGATGTATGAACGTAGGCGAAGCAAAAGGAGTATGTAAGGAGCGTAGCAGGTGGCGTTCTATAGTTTCTGCCTACCCCCATGGGAAGAAGTCGTGAGTTTATGTATGTATGTTTATTAAATAATTAGTTTTTGAGTTTATCTTGGACTTGTGACATCGGTAAAAGAAAACATCGTGAAGAAACCTGAACAGTCACAAAACATACCAATTATATTACCACAATAGCCAGTATATCCTTATGGCAGTGCAAACGACTGCTTGGAAGGAATTGGGGCATTAGCCCCAAGGTCACCCACTGGCTATACACCACAGTCATCCGACCAATTATCACATATGGCTCACTGGTCTGGTGGCCCAGGACGGACCTGAGCACAGCCCAAAAAGACCTCGAAAAACTGCAGCGGTTTGCTTGTGTAGCAAAATCTGGCAGTATGAGGACTGCACCCACTGCCGCACTACAAGTAATGCTAGGACTGCCACCCTAGGCAGCCTTGGCCACCTTCAGGCTCTACTTATCGGGAACCCTGAGCAAAGACTCTAGGGTCAAACACACACGCATAAAGGAAGATGCAATCAAACGACAACCGATGATGGCATCACCCTGCGACAAAGCCCCGAAACTACACTTCTTTCAGAAGCATTACAACGTTACACTCACAGAAGAACGGTGTGACTACTCAGGCCCAAGAGAGATGAGAGTATACACCGACGGATCAAAGACCAACTCCGGAGCCGGAGTCGGAGTCTTTTCACACGATTTTAACATAAATATATCCAGCCCGCTTGGAATGTTCAACACCGTCTACCAGCCGGAATGCGTGGGCATTTTACAAGCGGCTTATGCCATAGAAGCCAGGAAAGTTACGGACACCCGTATACGCATACTGTCCGACAGTGCCTAGCAGCAATCCCTAGAGAAAAAATATATTACATCCAGACTAACACTAGAATGTTACAATGCACTGGAGCGGTTGCACACCGTCAGGTGTGCAACCGTAACGCAGTGACACTGCTGCAATGGATAAAAGGACACAGCGGATCACTGGGTAACGACGCAGCTGACGAACTAGCTAGGAGAGCTTCCAGCGCGTCAGTCTGTGGACCCGAACCTATTGTACCCATCCCCTTTAACCAACTACGCAGGTGGCTACAGGAGTTCACCCACACACAAGCGGAGAACTGGTGGACCTCGACACCGGGCTGCAGGCAGTCCAGGGAAGCCATGCCATCCTTAGATGGCAGACTAACCAGACGTTTGCTACGCCTGGACAGGAACGGCCTACGCTTGGTGACGGGGACCATCACGGGACACTGCTCACTAAACAAACACTTCCACAATATAGGCATAACGGACAGCCCTGTGTGCAGGGCTTGCATGGAGGCTGATGAAACCGTTGCGCATGTGCTCTTTGACTGCACAGGCGTCAGCCAGATCAGAACAGAAACCTTCGGGTCACCCAGATCCTTCACAGATATTCTATGCAGACCAGAAGACCTAATTAGCTTCTGGAGGGAGGTGGGCTGGTTGGAATAAACCAACTGATGGCCGCCATGGCCCACGCAAAAGTGGCCGCGATTGCATGTAACTTAATTATAAACCTTAGCACTCGAACATAAAGTGTATTATCGTTTGCAATATAGTTACTACTTTGATTGAAAAGTAAACATATTTTTAAAATAAGAACAAAAGTATTTATGGGACAATAAAACATAATTTCTAAGCAATAAGGTTGAAAAACTATGTTGCAAAATAAGACCACAACAGTATTTGTGGTGTTATTTTTCCGGCCGTTTTTATGCGCTCATTGGAAATCTGTACTATTGTTGATCGAAGCTTGCGTATAGTTAATATAAGTCTGAAATCGCCAACCCGTCTTGAGGAAGCGTGGTGATCAATGCTCGTGCCTTCTCTGTATGAGAAGAGGCCTATGCCTGCCTATGCCTAGGCCTGCAGTGGGACAATGATAAGAATGCTGATGATTTTCTTTGCCCTGCAGAGGGACAGTGGTAAGAATGCTGATTATTTTCTTTGCCCTGCAGAGGGACAGTGATAAGAATGCTAATGATTTTCTCTGCCCTGCAGTGGGACAATGATAAGAATGCTGATGATTTTCTCTGCCCTGCAGTGGGACAATGATAAGAATGCTGATGATTTTTTGTTTATCATAGTCATCTTCTTACTAGGTATCGGAAATACGACTGCTGCCATTAGCGATTTCAAAATAGCTTTGGTAGTCAGCCTGTCTACTATTTTGTCTTATTTGAGTATTCTTTCAGATAGAAAAAGTCTAACTCAAGTACTAAACAGTAATACTATTCGTGTTTATAAACTTTTAATTGTTAAAAAGCAGCAGGCCCAACCTGCCCCGTGATTGCGTAACACACAATCTCAATTTGAATGATTTTGAAGGATATTGCTAATCCATACTTAATAATAATAATATAAGTTTATTTTACAAAGAGAAACACATAAAGTTAGTCATACACTAAACATGATTGTACAAGTGGCTTGAACAGCTATTCTATCCATCCATTGCTTCACATGTTCGAAAAATGTGTCAAATTCAAATTCAAAAATTTATTGCTCAACACAGTACATAATAATAAAATTTCCAGATGTCAAGTGAATGCGCAGTCCACTGTGTTGTACCAAATCAGGCATGCAAAATTCATCATTAAAATTATATAATATCAATTTCATAAATTACAAAAGAAAGTCAACACATAATTAAGAATAAACAAATTAAAAATAAATTCAATAAAATAATTTCAATAATAATAAAATAAATCTGACTCAAATATTCACCATATTTATATTTATATTATACACACAAATCTCCATCTGACAGGAATTCATTTAAAGTGTAGTATGTCTTACTTATCAGTCGATTATTTAGTTGCTTCTTAAATACATTGACATCTTTAATACATAACAAAGCTTTAGGTAATTTATTATAAATACGTGGTGCCATTCCTAGCAAATTTTTATGGAATACCGCTTTTTTATGTTGCCTACTGCTTATTTTATTTCTATGTCGCGAGCTGTGTAATTTTTCAAATAAATGCAAGTTCGTCTTAACAAATAAAGCCACCTCATATATGTATAGGCAGGGTACTGTTAGTATGCGGAATTTCGCAAAGACCGGTTTGCAGCTTTCCGTGCTTTTTATACCGCATAACGCCCTAACACACCTTTTTTGCGCTCTAAATACTGTCTCCATGTTCGTGGAGTTGCCCCAATATATAATCCCGTATCGTAATGTAGACGTAACATATGCATGATATGCCGTAACTAAAACTTTTTCATTCACCTCCTTTGCGAGATTACGCAAAGCATTTGAATGTTGACTCAGGCGTTTACATACACTGTCAGTATGAGTTTTCCACGACATGTTTCTATCCAGTGCAAGCCCTAAAAATTTTGTAGTGTTCGTTTCTGAAATTATCTTATCTCCATATTTTATGTCAAGTTTTTTATGATTTGTCCTTTGCTCAAAAGTCATTATTTTAGTTTAGTCAATATTAATTTTTAAATTATTCGCTCCCATCCATTCTATTAGTACTTAGATACAGTGGTTTATCTCTCGTTCAAGTGTCGTCGCATCATTATTGCCACTAAAACGACCGTGCTATCATCAGCAAACAAAACCATTGGGTGATGTGTTTCTCTGGGCATATTATCATTAATGTAAATAATAAATAATAAAGATCCTACAATACTTCCTTGGGGTACACCGTAGTTATTAACTCTCTGACTCGATACATACGTCCACTCGGTTTTTCGTAACTTGTTTTCTGTCGGACAAGTACGATTTCAAAAGGTTCAAAGCATTGCCCCTCACTCCATACCTTTGCAACTTCTTTAAAAGTACTGTTTTGTCCACAAAATCAAACGCCTTGCTCATGTCCATGAATAAAGCAGCTACCGGACTTCTGTTATCTATGCTAGTTATATTTTTTTCAAAGAGCTTGAAAATTGCCATATTTATATTCTTTTTCCTTCTAAAACCGTATTTTTCATCAGCAAAGAGATTCTTACGTTCAAAAAATGTGTATAATGTATTGTATATAACTTTTTCTACAATTTTAGAGAATATGGGCAGTAAGGCAATGTCTGCTCAACAACGTAAATAACGCAATGAATGTTGTTGAACTGTCAAAATCAAAGAGATTTAAGATAGATACTAAAGAGAGGCCATCAGGATTTTTTTTTTTTTCTTTCTTTTTGTCTTCGCACGGTTTGTGCATTTAGCCAGTGTCATGTAAAATTAGGTAACTAGTACAAAGCTGTAACTAATATTAATAATGTTTAATTATGAAATGAACTCCATTCAATGATGCATGATAAAGATGATAGATGATATCCCGCCCCGCTCCCCTTGAGTTTCAGTAAAGACGTGGCACTTTACTGAAACCTCGCGCGGACTTCTTGAGAGAACTTAAAGTGATGTTGCACTGTTTTCTTTCATTTGTCTACACTAGTGCAGGTTCACGAACACTTAATGGTTAATAATCCACCACTATTACATATTAATGTTAGGCTAAACACAAATTTTAGAAAATAAAACTAAACAGCTAACATGACGCTTCACTTTCCCGCCAAGAAGTCAAGTAATATCAGGAAAAATTGTGATCCCATGTCTCAGTGACACATGTCTCGGTAACATTCAATAAAAGCTAAGTTTGACACATGACACTTTTACCGACACCAACCTTTGATTAATTAAAATATAATAAGTAGTTTGAAACATCTAATAAAATTATTTATTTTATTTAAATTCTGGGTAAATTACAAAATATTAACGAAAATAAACCGTGGATAAGTCGTTTTATCACTATAATTATACGAGATTTGCAATACCATTATTGCATAATTAGGTATATACTTAGAAAATACTGCCTGGGTGTCTAGCGGTCTCAAGCACGACTGCTGAGCATGAGGTCCCGGATCGATTCCCAGGTCGGGCAAAGTGATATTGGGATTTTCCATTAGGAATTTCTCAGAAGCAGCCCGGAGTTTGGATTTGTGCCCGGTTGATGGCAATAGGCTCGCCCCCTATTACATGGGACTTAAACATAACTGGCGAAATGTGGGTGTACTATTAGGTACACCTCTGCCTAACCCTTCGGGGATTACAGGCGTGATGTTATGTTACTTAGAAAACTTATTTTGGTGGGCACGAATGCGACTTAACATGCAGGCGTACCACACTAGACTGAGCGACATTTGCCCACTAGGATAAATGTATCGGATTACGATTTTGTTCGCTATGTCCTATCTATTTTTAAGTAAATAATTTTAATGTCTTTGGTCAAAATGAAACCCATTGCTACTTACTGTAACTGAGTTACAACTACCCCGCTGTTTTCTTCCTTCAACTTCCATAACTAAATCAAAAAAACAATATATTACAAGCATTTACAATATTAAAATTCAAAAATTCATGATTTATAACAAACTCAGCTTCGAATTTGTCACAAACTTTAACATTGAATGGAATATTTATGTCGCAAATTCACTGTTGTTTTTCCAAAAAATCTCGCAAACATTCATGCATGGCTGTCCTTCAGTGCGTCAAACAAGGTGCATCGTATAAAAGATGGCGGGCAACTTTTGTCATAAAATTAAATTTGTTTTTGGATGTACTCGTACAACCGTGAAAGATGTGTTTCGTAAAGACTATGTTTTCGGAGTTTTGAAGACAGGACGTGTGCAGTGGTGTTGAAGACAGGTAAAATGTCTGGGGAATCTTTTTCTTTTCTTTTTGTTTTTACAAAGTCGCTTCATCTACCATATGACCTGTAGGTATGTGAACTTCATAATATAAACTCACGCCTTTTTCTCATGGAGGTAGGCAGAAACTATTATTATTTTATTATATTTATATATATTTATTATTTTATTCACTTCAAAAATAATTTTGTAAAATGTACTACCACTAACGGCCCTGACACGAGTTGTAGGTCGTAGGTTCGAACCCCGGGTGGGTTTTAGTCAGTAAAAGTCTGACACGCCCTCCCGCTCCGCCCAGAGCGGGAGAAGTTATTTGATAAATTCCCACCAAAAAAAAAAAAAACTTTGTGTAAATAATTTCATGACCACTGCTCTCAAAACAGTGAAGGAAAACATCGTGAAGGAACCGGCATGCCCTAGAACCAAAAATTCGAAGACATGTGACATCTACCAACCCGCACTGGGCCCGCGTGGTGGATTACAGCCCACTCCCTCTTGAAGATACGAGGCCTGTGTCCCAGCAGTGGGAACAGGTAACATTGTATAGTCACTGCTCTGCATTACCTGACCTCTCTTACAAAGAAGACGAAGGGAAATCTGGGTCAGGTTATGCAGGTCACTGACTGTACTACCATCCGTCTGACAAATAAGCTTGATAACACCACACCACTAAGGCGGAGGACGTCGTGAAGTACGTGCGCCAGAAGACGAGGTACACGCCGAGGGTTACTGGAGTCGCGCCGCAACGTCAACTTTAAGGCGTTTGTGGTGCGCGTACCCCTAATTGTTATCTGTCCCTCGTCATGGAAGAAGACTTTTGGCCGCAGGATGTGGTGTTCCGTCGCTTCCGCGGACAAGTACCACAGGGCAGCACATAGTCAAGCTAGTGCAAAGTGAAGTTCTACTAACATAGTCTTAAGTCATTTTATTAACACAAGTTTTGTTTTGTTTACAATATAAATATGTATAATACAAAAATACACACATTACACAACACACATTACAACATACACACATCATTTACATTATGTGTATTTATCTATGGGCCTGTATTGCCTGAAAATAAATAGATTTATTATATTATTATTATTATAACGTTACTAAATCTCAGATCTGTACACGTTTTATTAGCCAAATATCTTCATTTAAATAACTTAACAAGAAAACAATACCAAGTCCCCTAGTAACCGAGGCTAGTCAGCTGTTTCAAGTAAAGCCTGTAATCTTTTAATCCTTATCCCCCGTTCCTATAAATAACTACGAGTCGTAAAAGTAACCAAGACTTTATTTTCCCGATTTGTTGAAAATAGCGAGATAATTGCGTAACATAGTATCAGTAGAGATTAACTACTATAATATGGCACGCCCCACCAAAATTCAAAACGTTTGAAAGTATTTGTACGCATGTGTGCGTAATGAGACGGCCGTCAAACAAAAACAAATCACGGATTTGTTGCTCGACTAGTGGCGTCATTAATCGCTCATTATTATTAGTATGGCGCTGCACTGATGTACTCTATGAAAAAGACACGTGCGTTGTTTTGCGCGATCGGCTGGTTATGATTAGTTGACCAACAAATCTGGTAATAAGTGAGATATTACGAGTACTTACAACTACATACAAACTGTTTCGTAAGGATGTGACTACACACATTGAAACAGTAATTTGGAGGGGCGAGCCATGTTATCGTATTTTATCTCTAGCAATGGGTTTCATTTTAACAGTTCAACAACATTCATTGCGTTATTTACGTTGTTGAGCAGACAAATTTTTCGAACATATGAAGCAATGGATTAGCAACATCCTTCAAAATCGTTCAGATTTTGGTAGATAATGTGTTACGTAATTACAGTGCAGGACAGTGTGACTGAGAAAATTACAGTCACCATCATTTCAGCCGAAAGACGTCCACTGCTGGACATACGCCTCCCCCAAAGATGGGGGGTTGCCATAATCGCCACGCTTGGCAGGCGGATTGGCGATCGCAGTATGATGTTAAAATGCATAGAGAACGCTGCTGCCTATTCTCTAGTAAGTCCCTTGTCGCCTTTTACGATACCCACGGGAAGTAATAGGATGGTGCTATTTAAAAAAAAAGGAAAATGCTTAGCAAAGTATCACATCACGTCAATTTGTCGTGTTATTGCAATTTTAAACGACTGGTAAAGAAAACAGCCATGATTTGATTTTACGGACAATTTTAATGATAATGAAATTGCTAAGCAATCATTTTTCCTAACCTAACATTAAAGGTATTTTACGATCAGAAGTTTTAGGGTTCCGTACCCCGAGGGTGCCAAACGGAACCCTAAGCTAAGCCTCCGCTGTCCGTCCGTCTGTCTGTCTGTCAGCGGGCTGTATTTCATGAACCGTACTAGGTAGACAATGGAAATTTTCTCAGATTGTGTATTTGTGTTGCCGCTATAACAACAAATAGTCAAAATTTAATAAAGTTAACAGTTAAAGTCCCCATACAAGAAAAGTATTTTTTCGGCGTTTTTTGCTCCATCTTAAGGCACTGACAAGAGGCAAATGATCTAAGTATGCTTGTCTTAAACAAAAAAAAATGCTAAATCTATATAGTTTGTGATAGCGAAAAAATATATGTTATTCATAAACATATTCCTCAGAACTTGGTTGTTACTAAAACACATTTAGAAAAATGAATCTCGATACAAATTATCGGTAAACAGACCCCCCCCCCCCCCGTCTTACTTTGAGTTCCAATCCAAAATACGGTTGGTATTTAATTCTTAATAAGAAAGTCTTATTGAATGCAGAAGTTGGTTGTTTTTTATTTTCGATTACTCAACTCATTTTTGAGTAACTAGATAATTGCTTCATATTTTGCAATAAATTAAAAGCTTTGTGTCATCGTGCTTCTCTTTCTTTTGTGTGCAGTCTGACAGTGACCACGTTTTTATTAAATAAGTTGACACTGTGTATTTAACTTATCTAAAAACAAATTAAGGACCTATGTTTAGGGAAAGGCTATATCAGTATCAATGAATTCCTAGATGACATATTAACTTATAATTGATTTTACTACTTTGACATTTATTATTATTAGATCTATTATTACTTGAATTCTTAATTGACCGGTATTGTTCTTATTAAGTTTTCTAAATGTATTTAATTTAAATTGCAATTGTATAATGTTATTTATTTTTCAACCTATATTGTTATGAAATAAATTACTTATGACTTAACGCTTTAGCTGTTATCAGCGTCTTAATACGGTACGGGCTACAGTTTTTAAGTTGTTTATTCGGGCATTACTCTTCGTGGCTTAGCGTGTCCTGTAAAGTAAGTAGAGGAATCAAGTCTCACGATTGAATTACAGATAATTGGATTACTGAATGAGGGATCAATAAGTGATGTATTGGCTGGTAATTTCATTATATCGGGTTTTAGATAGGAAAGGAAATTAAGCTCAACTACCTCAAAGTCAAAGTGACCGTGATGCTATTTACTACTACTTTCTGAAGCGTGAGGTTAATTTGGTCTTGCAGCGGCATCAACATCGCCACATGCGAACTACGCGTCACACTGACGTTACGCAAAATCCTGCATCGCGCAAGCAGAGTTTACCGCGTGACTAGCATATTATATACAACATCCCGACATCAACCGTCGGGCAGTTGCCCACCAGACACATCACGCGTCTGGTCGGAGGATCCTCCCTTTTCTATGGAGGATGAGCGAACTTTACACCCTGTTCCTCATGCCTCTATGGTCTAATGATAGTGAGATAAACCTAGAAAACCAAAGAAAGGAAGAAATATTGTTCATTCTACATAAATAAGACGCATATTATAAAAAATAAACAAAATAAAAACACTATACACTAACCATTAAAAACGCAAAGTTAGAGCCATGAATCTAAACAAAAATTTGCTCATTATGATGAGTACAATTACCCCTTAAGAGATTTCGTGTATGAATAAATAGACCTTACATTATCAGTTAATCTTTAACTATCAGTAAATATCTAATAAGCTCTCAATTAAAAAGCCATCAATAAATTTTAATAAACTTTCTAAAATACACCGCCGCCGTTTTGACCTTTAGTAATAAAAACAAACACATTTCCAACAATTTACTAACCACAAAATATCGAAAATACATTTTATATAATCTAAATAGTGCTGTCCATTTCCATTACAGGATTAGCTTGTATAGCCGACGATATCGATAAAAGGCATTCATGCTAAACCGCGAACCAGTTTGCATCGTGCGTTTAGATTAGTGTACTGTTAGGTCAATATTGATATGAAATTAAATGAAATCGTGATATCAAATGAAATGAAATCGTGATATGAAATGAAATGAAATCGTGATATGAAATGAAATGAAATCGTGATATGAAATGAAATGAAATCGTGATATGAAATGAAATGAAATCGTGATATGAAATGAAATGAAATCGTTTATTCTGTAAATAGGATATCGGAATCACTTTTACACGTCTTATTAAAATATAAAAATAAAAAATAAGCTGGATGTAGTCGACATTTCCTATCTGACTACCCCTGAGATTAAATGGCGAAACAAACTTAGGGGTCAAAGTCTCTTTTAAAGTCCAGACATAATCTCGGTCAGATCTTATGAGGACCATGAAGATCCGTATCTGAAATGGTCTTTTGAGGAAAGAACCATACAAATTTGAGTGGACCTGTCCAATCAGTGCAAGCATTTGTCAGTACCTAATCGTGCAGCTCAAGACTTAAGGAGCTCAACGACTCGACTAACAATACCAAAGAAAGGGCATTTGGTTAGGCCGCATAAAGTGCTCAAAATGCACCACCATTAAAACTAACTGAGACAAAAAAAAGGAAAATATTGAAAGAAAAAAAAATTACCCACATAGTGCTCACATTTGCAATAAATTAAAGTAATAAATATCTGTCTTCTCGTTCTTGTTGTGTGTCTTTTCAAAGTAAATATTCATGTAATTTTGTATATGATATTCAGATAGACAGGTTTTATCGTGTCATAACACTAAACTGTGATAAAAAAACGACTATGTCCAACATCATCATTCTCCTGCCCGTATTCCAATTTATTTGTGGTCGGCGCAACATATCTGTTTCTTTCATACTTCTCAATTAGTTGTCATGCGGCAGGTCACGGCAACAATCTGCTACTCCCGCATTTCTCCTAAACTTAAAGGCAAGATATGGTGTATCTATTCATACGCGAAATCTCTTAAGGGGCCATTGTACTCATCATTATGAACAACTTTTACTATGGGACCAAAGTTGAAATCGTGAAAAAAAAATCTGCTGTTCCCTACATTTTGACGAGTTAAGCGAACGTAAATGTAGAGAACAGCTGATTTTTTTTTGGTGACTGAAAGTTTGTACTATGGGCATGTGATGCGGAGGTATGAGGATTTTCCTCATCGTGAGGAAAGTTTTGACTATGAATGTCGATGGGTTTTATGAGTAGGGGAAGACCAAAGAAACGATGGATGGACTGTGTGAGTGATGATATGGTTCGAAAGGGAGTGACTACCGAGATGACGACTAATAAATCCTTCACCGTTTTGAAAGCAGTGGTGATGAAATAATTTACACAAAGTAAAGCGCCTGTCTGGGTTCTAACCCACGATCTGCAACTCGTAAGTCGCGTTTAAACATATTAAAATGTAAGCAAATAAAGAACAATGCCCACTTCCCATACATTTAAAAACCTGATAATGAAAGTTTATGTACAGTTAGAAGGTATAGTAGAAAGACTACAATGTAAGTTTAGAAAATAATGTTTTATACTCATTTTTACGATTTAAACGCTATTAAGTCCAAAAAATATTAATATTACTTTTTAGGTTAGGAATTGCTGATACCAAATACGACTATAAAGAAATAAATGTGCTAGAACTAATTATTAACGCTTGAAGTTCAGTCTAAAATAGGAATACTTGGTCAGTGAGTCGTCTTAGGGGTACCTACTTACCTAGCTATGGTCTAAAACGTCTATTTTACTTTGTGAATTCCTTGAAACCAACTGCCCTCGTCACTGCTTAGTCTCGATGATTGTCAATATAAATTGAGTGTCGAGCATTCATTACTGTTGTTTCTCCAGCACACTTATTTACTTACTAACTACATTTTTAGTCTATAATAAACGATAGTTAGATGTTTCTATACCTGTAAAATGTCTAACTTAGTTCTTGTATTGTCAAAAGTGATCACTTATCTACCCAACACATTTCATTGGCCTACGGTACATACATACATACCTGATGAACAAAACGGGAAAAATAAATAAAACACTATGTTATTGTGGAATGTTTGATTAATTATCATCATTTTCCTCTAAATCTCTTGTAACTACGTCATCCAGAAATGCTGCTGGATCAGATATATTTTCTGATGATAATATTATAACGTGAGCGCACCAATAGGGTCGTAAATAGAAGTAACACACACAAAAATAACAAATAACAATTGTTCCTACCAATATAAATTATCTGATACTTAAATAACAGTCTGTGAGGGTCTGTTACCGTGGCTGTTACTTACATACACACTCACACAAAAAAGGAATATAGCAAATAAAATATCACCTAAAATACCGTTGGTGGTCTTACAAGAACAAACATTTTCGAAAAACTGACTCCTTGATTAGGTCATGTTACCTGTTACTGCGACCAGTGACCAATATAAAACCAACTTAATAAATACGTATTTATCGTCCGTACATAAATAACAGGCAGTTATTTAATTACTGATATTTGGATCTGTTATTTTTGTGCAAAAATAACAGCAATAACAGATATCGTGTTTAACCTGTTACAACCCATCTCTCAGTAGGTACTGCGCCAATGCCAATCGCAGAACTGTCAAATGTCAAAAAAATCCGTTTCAGTCTTGCGAACTCAATTACATACTGCATGATTAATTTATTTAATTATTATGTTATTTTTATTTAATCTGTAGGTTTTATACAAAGACTAATAAAGGAAAACTAACTGATTAAATGAAATATAAAATGATGTATAAAACTCAGAAACGAGAGTTGAATAACGGCAAGTAGCAGTGTTTAAAATGGAACGTCGTAAAAAAGTCGTAGTTGAGATGCGTTCAAAACATGGTAATACGGTTATCGTTGACGTAGAATGAATAAAGAAATATTAAAAAATATATTTTTCCTGAGTTTCTTTTAACATGGTGATAAGCGTAATTAATATACAATTCAATTAGGTGAATTTTAAGATTTAATTCATGTCTACACATAGTCAGGTGAAAAATGAACATTCTTCTTTAAATAGGTTAAAAATATTAACCATCAAAACCGTTATTAATGATAAATGATAAATGATTTATTTCTGTAAGTAGGTTTGTACAAACACTTTTACACGTCAACCATATTAAAAAAAAAAAACTAGATGAAGTCGGCGTTTCGTATCCGACTACTCTGAGAAGAAAGGCCGAAACAAACTCTCTTCTCAAACGCTCTCTTTTAAAGTCCAGACATAATCTTGGTCAGATCATGTGAACACCATATAGATTGGTGTCTGAAATGATCTTTTGATTAAAAAACCACACAGATTGAGGGGACCTGTTCAGTCAATGCACTTGTCAGTAGTCGTGCAGCTCAACTAAGAACTTAAGGAGCTCAACGATTCAACGAACAATACCAAATAAAGGACATTTGGGTAGGCCGCATAAATTACTCAAACTGCCAGACCATGATAAAACTAACTGAGAAAAAAAGAAAAATAAACAATAACACACATTTACAATACTTAATTGAAACAATATAATACTTAGCAAAGTAAATATTCATGTCGTGTTTATATAAAATTAATCAATGTCAATGTGTATATAAAATACGGATACAATCTTGGTCAGATCATTTGATATCACTGTACCCACTGGCCGTGTTGAATTTTCATAGGCACGCAAAAAATCAATGAGATCGTGAATCAAAACATGCGAAATAGAAGAATCCTCCTTCGTCGTTCTAACCGAAAAGAAAACGATGATTCAGGAAAAAGGTTCCGGAAATCTATGTCATCAAAACAAACCCTTTCTCTCCACTTTCCCTTTACCGCCACATCCAATTAAAGCCTATTCTCCCCTAAAACGGAACAGAAAAAACACAAAAATAATAAGACGATTAAATATCCTAAGTCCTAAATAAATATAAGGCTAGGTACTCGTCGAGGTTTTGCTCAGGCAGCGTCTAGGGACAATCGTCACTAATTAAATTTCGTTTTCTGTAGATTTTTTTGTTAAAAAAAATGAATGGAATGTGATTATCTCTTGAAGAGTGGTTTATTTTAAGTAATGATCTTTGTGTTCCTTGATATTATGTGTGAAATGATTTAGGCGTTAATATTGGAGCCAAGGATTGTTAAGTACTTTTCTCAAATAAAGCGCGGTAATTCAATCTAAGTAAATTAATTTTCACGCGCCAGTAATAATCATTTGTTTCTTTTTTTATTTTGAACAGCTCTATTTCGAAATATAAATTAAATCTCTGATAAGTTACCTCCTTGGTAGCCATTTTCGAAGTAAAAAGTTCGTTCCATTTTTAAATTTCACGATATGAGTTTTCATACTAATTTATTCAGCCGCTTAACACGACAGATATGGATTTTCATACTAAAATTACCGACCGTTGCCCGCATATTTGACCAGTCCAGCATTTTCGATTTATCTCGAAGAAGGTTGTCAAAATAATGCCCGATTCTCTAAGCACGTTATAATATATAGATGTTTTATTTGTAAGACTAATCAGGGTTAATGACTTACAAAAACAAAATTGGGAACCGACCAGGTTTTCGTGAAATGCAGTAAAACAATGGATTTACATTTAAAAAGGTTAAAAATGAAAATAAAGGTTTACATTGTTATTTGCTGTTATTTTAATGTCCGAGATACTACCGACCACGGCAAGCCTCCCTCAAAGATACATTTTTATTATCATTACTGATATCATAGTGTAAGCCCAAAGGACTAATACTCCGAAATTGTGATTATAAAAATATAGTTTTTGGGTGTTGACAACATGAGGGGAAGGCTGGCAACACCTCACAAGGGAGTTATGAAAAAAACATAGTCTGGGGTTAAAGGCATTTTTCGGTAATCGTATTGGAAACGAATAGAAGGAACTTCCTGTACATCTATCTAGTTGTTTTATTTACATCTCCGAAGCGGCAAAACAACATCACACCCACAAATTGGCAAAATCCTGAGTTGTTTGGTATTGGTTCACAAGATGGACGACCGGCGCGAGAAAAAACGAAAAATGCGATCGACTCGAACACCTACTGCAACTCCGCCTGATCATCGGATGTCATCACTGGTCAGTGCAACACGGAAGAGAAGGCTCCGCTCACCGAGCGATCGTAACGAAAAAAACAACAGGTTTTCGTCGAGGAGTAGCAGTCGCGGTGAAAGTGGGCACCAGAGGCGTACACACGACAGAGTTGGATACGGAGGTTCTCTGTGGAGGATGCGCAGTCGCAGTCGCGGTGAGAGTCGACATCAGGTGCAGACTTACGACAGAACTGGATCGGGTGTTTCCCTGTGGAGGACACGGAGTCGCAGTCGCGGTGAAAGTCAATACCAGCGGCAGACACAGGACAGAACTGGACGCGGAGGTTCCCTGCGGAGGAGTAGCAGTCGCGGTGATAGTCAGCACCAGGGACAGACACAGGACAGAGCTGGATCCGGAGGTTCCCTGTGGAGGAGTCGCAGTCGTGGTGAGAAAGATCAGCAGGTGCATACTCAGGACAGAACTGGATGCGGAGGCTCCGTGCAGAGAAGTGTTAGTCATAGTCAAGCCTTTGATCAACAAGGCCGTAACCAAGACAGAAAACAAGCCACGCCTCCTCGTAAGTCCTTTGATCATTCAATTATTGCCGAAAATGATACAAGACTTTTTTTTAAAGAATTGATACAATCTGTAATGAATAATCAACCAAGTAGGAATAAATTTCCTATGCTAGGCAATGTATTGCCAGAATTTGACCCTATGACCAAAGGTCAAACTGTAAATATGTGGATTCACAAAGTAGAAGAATGTGCTAAATTATATAATTGGAATGATGATCAGATTATTCACTATGCATTGCCTAAGTTAAGTGGAGTAGCCAAGACATGGTACCAAGCCTTACCAACTATGTCATTCACTTGGCAGGGTTGGAAAGACAAATTAATAGAATCTTTTCCTAGAACCGATGATTATGCTGTGTTATTAACTGAAATGTTATCAAAGCGGGTGAAATTTAATGAGTCACTGGAACTCTATTATTATGATAAAATTAACATGTTAAATAGATGTGACATATTTGGTCTGCGTGCTGTGGACTGTATATT
Organism: Tiliacea citrago; assembly: GCA_963921375.1. NCBI lineage: Eukaryota > Metazoa > Arthropoda > Insecta > Lepidoptera > Noctuidae > Tiliacea > Tiliacea citrago. The sequence continues at coordinate 13,016,692 of OY992804.1, forward strand.
ATATGGAATAGAGGACCGTGCCTTAAGGTTAGGTGCAAAAGCAGCTAAATGTGTAGAACCAGAACAAGTTTTGAAATATTTTCAATCTATTAAGGCACAATCTCATGAATGTGATAGGACTAAAACCAGCCAAGATAAAAAACTGAATTACAATAGGTACTCAAATGTTAGTGCTAACCCTAAACAAACAAGTAATGATTCAAAACTCCAAAAAAAAACCTATTGAATGTTACAATTGTACAGAAATAGGTCACTTCAGTTCTCAATGTAAAAAAGAGTTAGTTAATTGCACTGAGTGTAGTAAACTGGGCCATACAGCTAAGCATTGTAGGCAGTTAAATAATTCAAAAAAATATTTAAATAGACCAACAGAAAAGTCAGTATTACAAATACAAACTGAGACCACAGATAATAGTAAATATATAATAAATTTAAAAATAAATGGCACAGTTATGCAAGGATATGTGGACTTGGGTAGTCAATGCACATTGCTGAGATACAGCGAAGCCAATAGGCTAGGTATAGATTGGACAGATAAAAATCTACCTACCATGAGAGGGATAGGGAATCACATTGTATTTCCATTAGGTTCCGCTTGCGTAAACATAGAAATACAAAATATTATTGAACACATCAATATTTTAATTGTTGAAGACAACATTATAAAGTATCCAGTATTAATAGGTCATAGTTTTACTGAAAAGCCAGGGATCACTATTACCAAAACTACAGATTCTTTGATCTTCGAACGCAAGTTGAATATGAAACTTGAATTGATTATTAAATGTGATACTGCAATACAGCCACAACAAATGCTGGTAGTACAAATATTGTACAATAGTGATTATTCGGGTCCCGTTTATGTTAAGGGCTCATTACGAGGAAAGCCTCATGGTGAATATTACTTGTTACCCGGAGAATACAATGTTGCAAAAGGAGAGGGTGCAATATTAATACAAAATGTTAGTGAGACATCATTGCTTTTACAAAAAGGTCAATTGTTAACACGTGCTATTACCACAAACAATTGTGCTTATGTGAACATATTAGATTTTAACAATGATACGGTTGGTTCTGATTTAAATGTAGGAGATCATTTAAATGAAGAACAAGTTAAAGAAATCAAGTCATTATTATTGAGTTTTGAAACATGCTTTTCAAGTAACCTTAAGGATTTAGGATTTACAAATGTTGTACAAATGGATATTGAGCTTATAGACACAAAGCCTGTTGTTTACAGACCATATAGACTTTCATATCCAGAACGCGAATTAGTACGATCTATGGTTATAGATATGATAGACGCGGATATTATTTGTGAGTCAAAGTCATCTTATGCAAGCCCCATATTATTGGTAAAAAAGAAAACAGGCGAGAAAAGACTGCGTCGATTTTAGGGCATTGAATAATAAGACCAAGAAGGAACATTACCCATTGCCACTGATCGATGATCAATTAGATAGGTTGGCAGGGCATTCATTGTTTACTAGCCTTGACCTCGCATCAGGCTACTATCAAATACCTATATCGGAGCAGTCCCAAGATAAAACTTCTTTTGTCACTCCGGACGGTCAATATCAATTCAAACGTATGCCGTTCGGATTAGCTAACGCTCCCTCCGTATTTCAGAGAACCATGCATAAAGTATTGGGCAAACTAACATACATTATTATATTTATGGATGACGTATTAATCCCCGCGCCTTCTTTCGAAGAAGGAATGACTAGATTAGGAGAAGTGCTATCACTATTGCAAGTAGCAGGGTTAACTTTGAAATTAAAAAAATGCCATTTTTTCGAAAAGGAACTTGATTTTTTAGGATTTCATGTTAGTGCAGAAGGGATACAACCAGGGTCACGTAAAATATTGGCGGTTTCGGAATTTCCTCAACCTAAGAATGTACACGACATACGAAGATTTATTGGTCTAACTAGTTTTTTTAGAAGATTCGTAAAGAATTATGCATTTATAGCCCGACCGTTAACAGATCTCTTGCGCACTAAGTTTGAATGGAAATGGACAGACGAGCATTCGTCTGCATTTAACGAATTAAAAAAAAGATTGGTGGAACGACCGATTTTGGCTTTGTACGACCCAAAACTATGTACAGAAGTACACACAGACGCATCCAAGCTAGGTGTTGCCGGAATCCTACTGCAACGTAGTACAGATGGTTTACTCAAACCAGTAGCATATTTCAGCCGAAAGACAACAAATGATGAACAAAAACTGCATTCTTTTGAATTAGAAACACTGGCAGTCATAGCGTCGCTAAACCGTTTTCGTGTTTACCTATTAGGGTTAAAATTTAAAATTATAACCGATTGCAATGCACTGCGTACCACGCTTACGAAAAGAGACCTGATACCACGTATCTCTCGTTGGTGGGTGCAGTTTCAGGAATACGACTGTGAAATAGAATACAGACCAGGAACGCGAATGGCACATGTGGATGCACTAAGTCGCAATCCTGTTACTGACCCTACCACTGAGAGCGAAACTCATATTATTGATGTACTAAAAATTGATATCAAAGACTGGATTGCTACAGTTCAAGATAATGATGAGGAAATCAAACGTATAAGACAAATTTTGCAAGATGATAATACAAAACACATTGGTGACATATTCCAAAATTATCAACTGAAAGGTAATCATGTATATCGTAAAGTAGACAGCGGAGTACGTTGGGTAGTTCCACGAGGCGTAAGGTGGCAAGTATTGCGAATGAATCACGACGATGTGGGACACTTTGGGTTCGATAAAACATTTAATCGCTTACAAGGAACATTTTGGTTTCCCAAAATGCGTCGTTTTACAAAAAATACGTGTCAGCTTGTCTAGAATGTGCTCACCACAAAGCACCGGGAGGTCCTAAAGAAGGTATGCTCCATCCCATTCCTAAAATTGAAACGCCATTCCACACTCTTCATGCAGACCACTTGGGTCCATTTGTTCGATCAAAAAAAGGTAATATGTATATATTAGTAATAATAGATTCTTTTACGAAATACATCAATATTCGTGCTGTCAGAGACACAAAAACTGCAACAACTATTAAAATGATTAAAGAACATTTCAGTTATTTTGGAGTACCAGCTCGCCTTATCACAGATCGCGGCTCGTGTTTTACTAGTCATAAATTTAAAGAATTTATGGAAAAATTAAATATTAAACATATTTTGAATGCCGTGGCCACCCCGAGGGCAAACGGGCAGGTTGAAAGATTCAATCGTATAATCTTAGATTCCTTAAGCACTAAATGCCATGGGGAGAACGATAATGCATGGGACTCATTTGTTGGTGACATTCAATTAGGAATCAATACAACAATTAATAAATCAACTGGCAAAAGCCCATCAGAGTTGTTATTTGGGTGTAAATTAGTGAGTGCATCTGACAACTTGTTTAGTGACATAATCGCAGAAACATCTGAGCATATTACCGGTGATAATCTTATGAAATTGAGATCGGATGCTGGTAAGAAGATTAATAAACAGCAGGAGAATTTTAAAAAGGGATTTGATAAACACAGAAAAAAAGCAACTACTTATAAGGTAGGTGACCTCATTAGGATTGAACGAACAGTTATTGACAAAGAACTCTCGGGCAAACCCAAGAAACTAGTTTCTAAATTCCAAGGACCTTATAAAATAATTAAAGTGCTACCTAATGATCGATTCCTTGTCGAAGATACCCCTATTACTAGAAAAGGTAACAGGAAATATGAAAATGTGGTTGCTATTGATAAAATATTCCCCTGGCTAAGTTTCAATGGATACAGCAGTGGAAGTGATTTAGATGATAATGGGACCAATGACATTGACACAAACGGTGATTAAATATATTTTATTGAGTACAAGTATAAGAAAAATAATAATAAAAAAATACACAGTAGGAACACTATCTATGGCTGTGTTTTATTCCTAATGCTTTAACCAAGCAATTTGATTGCTGCGCTTAAATTAAAATTGTGATTTATTATGAGTGTAAATCTTTAAAAGTAACAGTAGATACTGATTGATGACAGAAGTTTACTCGCAAACTTGTACTAATCATATGTATTATAATGTGTGCATAGGATATGAAGGAGTGACCGGAGGGTTGCTGGATCATGTCTATGCAGAATTAAATATAAGTGGGCATAGGATATGATGGAGTGACCGGAGGGTTGCTGGATCATGTCTATGCAGAATTAAATATAAGTGGGCATAGGATATGATGGAGTGACCGGAGGGTTGCTGGATCATATCTATGCAGAATTAAATATAAGTGGGCATAGGATATGAAAGAGCGACCAGGGGGTTGCTGGATCATATCTATGCAGAATTAAATGTAAGTGAGCATAGGATATGAAGGAGTGACCGGAGGGTTGCTGGATCATATCTATGCAGAAGTAAACATAAGTGGGCATAGGATATGAAGGAGTGACCGGAGGGTTGCTGGATCATATCCATGCAGAATTAAATATAAGTGGGCATAGGATATGAAGGAGTGACCGGAGGGTTGCTGGATCATATCTATGCAGAATTAAATATAAGTGGGCATAGGATATGAAGGAGCGACCAGGGGGTTGCTGGATCATATCTATGCAGAATTAAATGTAAGTGAGCATAGGATATGTAGGAGTGACCGGAGGGCCGCTGGATCATATATGTGCAGTAATAATAATTAATAATTCATTGTAATTAAGTTCTTCTTTTATTCTTATGTAAGAAAGCGTTAAATCACTGTAAAAGTACAAAGCATAATGTCAGTCAAATTATTTGTTTCAAATAGGCACTGAGGCACTTTTGAACCTCAAAACAAATACATTATAAAAGTGAGAGGACTCCCTCGTAGCAGGATGGTCGAGCACTCAGTAGCCTGTACCTTCATAATAATTAATTATTAAGTAGTGCACACTGTGTTAGTAACTTAGTGAATAGACAATTCAAATTGAAAAATGAAACTTCATCATGTAGTTGTGCAAAACAAAAAAAAGTTATGTAGTACTTATGCATTGATTTTGCAATGCTATGATGAAAATTATATCTGCTAGGTTAGACTGGAACTGTTAATTTTTATAGTAATTGAACTCATTAACTAGTTATCCATACTATGTGAATATTATTAATAATGTTAAGACTAATAATGTTCTTGAAACGAAACTGGTAATTCTGATAGTACCTATTATTAGCCACTAATAAAGATGCACATCATAGTTTATAATAGTGTAATCAGCAAATTAACATTAATAGACTGAATATGATTATTACATACTATTAGATTATAAAAGTATTCCAGAAACAGAAGTTTGTTCTGTTAATCATGTGACAGGTGCAAATATGATTGTATGGCACTATTCAAATTATTTATTATGTACTTTGTACTTTCACCTCTAGTAGACCAATGTTTAATGTTGACTATTATCTAGTAATTTGAGAAAACTTATTTTAGATTGTTTGTTGTTCTGATGTGACATGTGTCATAGTATGTGCAATACATGTGACAGCAGTTATCTTGTTGCCAGATTGTAACTCTATTAGCTGAGACCTCACAAGACTGATGTGAATTATTAAAACTATTATGATTAAAAGTGTTAAATGTACCTTGTCAGATTGTAACTATAATATCTGAGACTGATTAGTGATACCAGAAGTGTTCAAATGTGTGTTATTCTGTAATAAGTTTGTGTAAGTATGAGACATAATTTGGTTATAATGATGTTGATAAGTTAAAGAAGGTTAGTTAATAGTAGTCCTAAAAGTTTATTGTTAATATTGCTCAGTTCTATTTAACCATTGTATAATTTTTATTCTCAAGTGAAGGGACTCACTTAAAGTAGGATGGCCGAACTGTAAGCCCAAAGGACTAATACTCCGAAATTGTGATTATAAAAATATAGTTTTTGGGTGTTGACAACATGAGGGGAAGGCTGGCAACACCTCACAAGGGAGTTATGAAAAAAACATAGTCTGGGGTTAAAGGCATTTTTCGGTAATCGTATTGGAAACGAATAGAAGGAACTTCCTGTACATCTATCTAGTTGTTTTATTTACAATAGCTGATATATCTCCGCGTGGTGCCGGACGTGAAGAATAGCGCCATCCTATTTCTTCCCGTGGGTGTCGTAAAAGGCGACTAAGGGACTCACTAGAGAAAGGGCAGTAGCGTTCTCTATGCATTTTAACACTATACTGCGATCCCCAACCCGCCTGTCAAGCGTTGTGATTATCTCACGCCTCATCATTTTAGCCGAAAGACGTCCACTGCTGGACATAGGCCTCCCACAAAGGAGGGGGATTTACCATAATCGCCACGCTTGGTAGGCGGGTTGGGGATCGTAGTGTAGTGTTAAAATGCATAGAGAACGCTGCTGCCCATTCTCCAGTAAATCCTTTAGTAGCCTTTTACGACACCCACGGGAAGAAATAGGGTGGTGCTATTCTTTACGTTTTGCACCACACGGTACACAGAAAGAGTACGTTTATAAACGACATAAATTATAAAAAAAAACAACCCACAAATTTTTGCAGCCACAGCCATGACCCCGATTGCGGTAACCTGCATTCGGCCATTTTTTTATATATAAAATACGCATACGCCAATGCAAGCCGCACCTTTGGCGGTCGTAATTAAACTGCGAGGGAATTGTTGGCTTTTCATTTAGCCTTTCCAGGGACCAGATAGTTGAGGTTTGTGTGACGCTTCCAGGTATCAAGGTTTTGTTTTAAAAATAACATAACATCACGCCTGTAATCCCCGAAGGGTTAGGCAGAGGTGCCTATAGTACACCCACGTTTCGCCAGTTATGTTTAAGTCTCATGTGACAGAGGGCGCGCCTATTGTCATCAACCGGGCACAAATCCAGACTTCGGGCTGCTACTGACAAATTCCTGGTGGAAGAACCCAATAACAGTTTGCCCGACCTGGGAATCGAACCCCGGTCCTCGTGCACTGCAGTAGCTTTTGCGGCCACTAGACCTACGAGTTAGTTTTGTTTTCAATACCTTATTATAAATACAAGCTGTGCTCTATTTTCACTTATTTTCCAAGTCACCGCTCCATGTTACGAGACGCATACGTCAAAAGTTTAAGCTCACGGGTATTTACAGCCAATCACGTATAATTATAGGTTTTAGGGTTCCGTATCCAAAGGGTGCCAACGGGACACTATTACTAAGGCTCTGCTGTCTGCTGACGGACTGATGAAGGTCGAAGACGTCCGTCTGTCATCGGGCTGTATCTTTTCAACCATTATAGGTAGACACTTGAAATTTTACCAGAATGTAAATGTACTACTATGGCTGCTATAAAAAAACATACAAAAATCAATCAATCTGCCCAGCCTTTTCCCAACTATATTGAGGTCGGCTTCCAGTCTAACTGGATGCAGCTGGATACCAGTATTTTACATGGAGCGACTGCCTATCTGACCCCCACAATCCAGTAACTGGGTAACACGATACCCCTTGGTAAGACTAGTTGTCAGACTTTCGGGCTTCTGACGACCCGTAACGACTGTCAAAAATCCACGAGTGACAACGTGCTTTCCGAGGTACGGACGAGTCTCGGTATGTAAAGATGGTCACCCATCCACGGACCAACCCTGGCAAGCGTAGCTGATGGATCGACCCGTGCGGCTAATATTACATAGCCACGAGCTCCTATAACAAAACATAATAAAAATAAAAAAACGTTAACAAATAAAACGTTTTTTTTTATTCTCTACAAGAAGGGTGTTTTTTTTTTAAACGCTGGCGAGACAGAGCACCAGCGCTGGCTGGTGCTCTGTCTCGCATAGTGTCACAGCATTATGCTGAGCGATGGCCCAGCATATTTTGCGTGGATGTGACGCATATTTTCCCCCAACTTGTTCTCTCCTGTTTGTATTTTTTCGCGAGAATCAATGGCAGCATTCGATTCTGGGATAAATCGTCACAACTCGGAAGTTGATTCGTTTTAGTAGACGAACGATTACAGAGTCTCCTAAATAAGGAATATGCATGTATATTTTTTTTTCACTAAATCAATAATAGACATTAATATAAACCTAAGAAAAGTATTGAAAGTTAAATTGAACTACTGATTGATGCTCAAAAACTTTATGAAACTCCAACATTTTTCTACTACAGTTCAAACGTCCGTTTCTGTCGCGGTCATGAGTGACGTCATTGTTCACGAAACTGCTTTGTTTACATCTGTTTTATAGCCCCAAATCTTATAATTATATTAAATTACTGTTTATGCTTTATTCAAGTAGAAATCGCACTTACATATTTACCTTAGTGAGATTTCAAGAATTTAGCAAAGAATAGATTTTATTCACATGTTTTGTTTCGTCACTTCCGGCATTTCGAAGAGGACGCGTTTTGAGTTTGCGTTCCGTTCCACCAAAAAAACGCAACATAAATTAATTAATTGTAAAATAGGTAATGCATTAAAAAATGTAAAAAATATTGGAATTTGTTTCTTGACTCCTACACAATGTATATTAAAATAATGGATACGTTTTAAATTACGTGCATATTCCCTACTGTATAGTGTCAGTAAAACAAAGCCCAAAAATAAAGACGCTAGGGAACAAAAACATAAAAAAGAAACAAACTTGCAAACATCCTTTATCCAAATGAAACAGCTAAATAGCGTATTATTCAAGCTTCAACTGCAAAGCAGATACTTCACCGTATCATTTCGTTTTAAAAAGAATTTAATACCTTCTGAGACTGTTAGCGAATTTGAATAATGTTTTCCTTGAAAATAATCACGAGTTGGCAGTTTCAGCCATTTGTGGCGCTGAACAAAAGCGCTTTATAGCGAGACGGGTTTAAAACAGTTTCTCTTTTTTTTTGTTAAAAATTTAAAATGCAAACCTTTATTTAAGTTGTATTCTTTGCAGGAGTTTTGTGCAAATGCTGAAGTATGTGATAAGTGGGGGTTTTGGAGACACATAATACCTAGGTTTTAAAGTTGTGAAGAAAATTATTTGGTGAAAATAAAGGAGAGGTCAAAAGTGGTATAATATTCCGAAGATTTTTAAACGCTAATGTGATCTACCTTATTAGAAAGCTTATTTATTATGCTACTCGGTTATAGTTAAATCTGATGTTTTCAGGCGCCCGATTTGTGAAAAAGTGAAAAGTTTTTCAATACAAAAAAAACGCACATAGTCTTTATTTATTAATTTCTATGCAATATAATTATTTTAAATGTGGCTAAAGTTTCCGTTTCTAATAAATACTTTGAGATTTTATTATAATTTTAGTTGCAGCTCCATGAAATGAAGACAAAAAATATTGATTATCATGACATTGCGGTCGCCTGGCACTCAAGTAGAGCGGACGTGTGTTTAAGCAATATTATTTATCATATGACGTTAAAATATTTCCGAGTGATCTGTGACATAGAAAACGAATCGCGCATTTTTCTGCTAAGTTAGTGATTTACTTTAGTGAATAACAATTAATTATGAGAAACATTTAAGAATTAAGTATGTCCAATAGTGAAAACAGTCCTCGGAGTATCCCACCACCAAGCAGCCCTGCCAGCAAACCTCAAATACCTTACAATGTTGCTGAAGGAAAAATTCAGGCAGTGGACACCAGTGACATTAGTAACTGGTTGATCTCAATTGAATCATGCCTGAATGAAGTATGTACCATTGCTCAGGAAGGAAAGCTGAACTCCGAACAAAAGCTAAGGATCAACTCCTTATCGCGGAAGGTTGGACATGGCGTTTCACAGATGGCAGTTTACTACCAGGACTTGAAGCTAAAGGCCCAAGAAATACAAAATTCTAAACTAGCGTTGAAAGGAAAAGGTGACCTCACTGATTGCCTCGAAAATTTCCAGAAAACTATTCAAGCTAGCATTCAAGAAAACTGCGCTAAACCGACGATGGCAGAAAAAGTTTCATTCGCTGACATGGTAAAAACCAATCAAAATAATTACTTGCGACCCAATAATGTCAGCTCTATTGCAATTTATCCAACGGATAAATTAAAATCTAGTGACGACACTAAATCTCTTGTCCAAAAAATCATATGTCCTGAACAACTGAAACTGCACGTTAGAGGATTGCGCAAAACAAAACACGGAGGCGTTATAATCAGCACGGAGTCCAAAGACGACATTGAAAAACTTAGGAAATCATCGCAGCTAAGTAGTTCCGGCCTGAAAGTGGAAGAGCCCCATAGGAGAAGACCAAGAATTGTAGTTATAGGTGTACCGAACGTTTTAAGTGACAAAGATGTTTATGATTGCATCTATGAGCAGAATGTGGCCGACAAGCTGCCTAGTTTATCCCGTGATTCTTTTTTGGCTTCTATAAATTTAAGTCACAAGTCTGGTAAAAAGGAGGGCCCTACGTGCAACTTTATTCTTGTAGTAACTGCTAGCATAAAGAAGGCGCTTATAAACCAAAGTCGAGTGTTCATTAATTGCACATCCTGCCCAGTGAGGGACTTCACACTTGTGACCAGGTGCTTTAAATGTCAACAGTATGGACATGCTGCAAAAACTTGTCGTGAGGCTACCTATACGTGTGGACATTGTGGAGAACAAGGTCATCAAGCGAATGAGTGCACTAAACATGCTGAACCATCACATTGTGCAACATGCTTGCGATTTAAAAAACCGAGCAACCACAAAACAGGTGATCAAGAATGCCCTGCAAAGAAAATAGCTGAGACAAGATACATAAATTCTATAGATTATACTGAAGTCGCGTAATAGCGACACAGTTTATCTTTAAGTCTTTATTCATTAATGTTATAAACTTGTTATTTACTCTAATATTGCCCTTTACACATAAAAATAGTTTAAGTTTTTACAATTCGCATCATTAAACATGCAATATTTACTTTTTGTTGACACGGCAAAATATTCTGTATGATAAAGTACAAGCGACCTAGTTAAAAAAGTTACATTGCTAAAATCATAATAAGTCATGGTTGTAAAAAATGTCTTACGATGATGCAAAAAAGTAGCACACAATTTTTTTTTTCTAAATTTGAATAAAACCATAATTTATAGTAGATAATATTAAATTAGTTACAATTTTTTGGAATCTTAGATAACACTTATGTATAAGCTCTTGAGTGAGATACCTGAGATACAGGTTTATTCCTAGTTCAGGTAGAATCCAATTTATTATTTACCTTTACCTCTAGTCTAAGGCCCTATTTTGTAAATATTTATGTAAATCAATTATTTCAATAAACAATTTCAAATTTCAATGCAATAACAAAACGTGTCAAAAAAGTCAAAGCTGTAAATGTCAAGCAGAGTCCTGCGGGGCAAGCACGGCCTACTGTGACATGACTTGAGTCACACATTTTGTCACAGTTTGCGATAAAACTGTTATGTCATAAAATGCTAGTACAAATTGACATGACATAATTTATCATATCTTGTCACAAACGTCCGTGGTCGGCCCGCTGCTGACTGACATTGTCATTGTCATCGTCACGTCATTTGCCACAGGGCTGCCATCCCTAAAATATAAATAATGTTTGTAGTTAGTGTTGCAAACATTTTATTTTTCAACACTTGTTTTAAAAAAACGGGCGGCTATAAAAAAAAAGCAGCTTATATAGGTCAGAAGGCTGTTTAAATTTTCAATTATTTTAGTACCAAGCCCCATAAATTTCGTGAACGTCTCCTTTAAATAAATAAAATTGGGTTTCTGAACTGTTTCCGGTCGACGCTATGATTTTAGTTCTCTTTGCGATGTACTGGGAAAAGAAGTTACTTGGAAGTGACTGTTTATTGGGCATTTATTCAGTCATGACCTGCCTAGCCTTTTCCCAACTATGTTGGGGTCAGCTTCCAGTCCAACCGGATGCAGCTGAATACCAGTGTTTTACATGAAGCGACTGCCTATCCGACCTCCACAATCTAGTAACTAGGTAATACGATAGATTTAAGGGTTACCCCTTAGTAAGTCCGGTAGTCAGACTTTTGAGCTTCTGACGACCCGTAACGACTGTCAAACATCCACGAATGACGGCTAGGACCAACGGCTTAACGTGCTTTCCAAGACACGGAGGGGTCTTTTTATGTAAAGATGGTCACCCATCCACGGACTAACTGCGGCAAGCGTAGCTTAACCTGATCAATCGACTCGTGCGGCTGGTATTGACAAGCCCCTTTTACTGAACTTTAATTGAGTAAATGTACAAAAAGTTACTTTGCTTGTTTAATACTAGAAAAATCTTCCAAAACGGGAAACAATAGTTCCAGTGTTTCCCGTTTTGGTAGATTAAGTAGGTTTCATAATTATATTTCAGTGTTTCCACACTGAAATTTTATATGAAACATACAAAATCTAGCCAGCTCTAATGTGGCAAGTTCTTCTTTTATTTATTTTTTAGGGCTCCGTACTTCAAATGGAAAAAAGGGAACCCTTTTAGGTTCACTCGTGTGCCTGTCTGTCTGTCCATCTACCACAGCCGATTTGCTCTGAATGTACTGGACCGATTAAGTTGAAACTTGATACTCATATAATTTTTTCTGTGACCCAAACACGGTCGTGTAACATAAGTGGATGAATTTTGAATATAGTGGTCACCTTTAAGGGGCAAATTAGAAAGTTTTTAGAAAAGTTTTGCAAACTGTTTCGTGTGAATCAAAGAAAAGGGCTTGTTGTACAGATTTCAAGTATAATTTTTTCATAAATTGAAAATACACACTTTTTAAATTATTTAAGAAAATAGATGAACATTTTTGGATATAAATTATACGGTTGACTGGTAGAAAATGCCTTAGGCATTAAGTCCGCTTTTGTACAGTATTTTTTTTTTAACTTGTGCATAAAGTTTTAATAAGTAAAATTGCCCAACAACTGTCTGTGAGACGTGCACTTTTGGATTTTCCATTATTTTTTATTTATTCTACAATTTCCACGTATGTTATAGAATAATTATTAGCTTATAACGTTCCCTCTGCTGGGACACAGGCCTCCTCTCTCCGCGAGGGATTTTTTTTTTTTTGGTTGGGAAATTATCAAATAACTTCTCCCGCTCTGGGCGGAGCGGGCAGACGTGTCAGACTTTTACTGACTAAAACCCACCCGTGTTCCTTCCGTTGCCTGTGTGCCAGGGCCACGATATCCCTTTCGGACAAACTCGTAACCCTGGCAGCATTAGCCCTAACGGACCCCGTCAGTTGGTGCTGACATCTGTTTGAGGCGCGCATGGAACACATTCGCGTCTCGGGCCTGGTCCTTATCGGACGGCGAGCTACCCATCGCTCACCGTTTGCAAGCCCGCGCCTGTGGTAGCCGGGAATCAGCCTGCGAATCCCGACGCCCGGGGCCTCTCCCGCGGCGACTAGGGGCGTGAAAGCGCGAACCTTGCCTCTCCCTCACGGTCATAATCCACCGCGGGCCCAGTGTGAGTTGGTGGATGTCACATGCTTCGAATTTTTGAATCTCGGACATGAGGTAAAGTACACAAAGAAGGGTCCTGTCTGGTTTTGAACGACACGTGTAAAATGCTTCCCTTTAACTACGGTTTCGTAGGATAGCGGTGGCCGCCAATTAGTGCATGCAATTTACCGGTGAATGACGTTACTGAAACGAAATTTACGAAAGTAACATGGTGTGTTTTCTAATAAACTGTTCCACCGAACCGCACTCATCAAAATTTTGTTTCAGTGCCGTTAGTGGAAGTGCTCAGGTGCGGTTCGGTCAAGTGCTGTTGAAATCAGTGCTCTTAGTGGAATGCCTCTGTTTTCTTATAGAGCGTTTTTAACCGACGTCAAAAAGCCTCTTCCTTTTTGAAGTTGGTTAAAAAACGCTCTAAATTCGACTATGTTTTTGGTTTTATTTTTGTATGCTACGATTACTCCGCCAAATGAATTGATTTTAATGAAAAAAACAAAAAAATATATAAACAGATGACGTTTTATTTATTATCATCCAATCCAAAATATCTGTATTAGATATCAACGTACGGTTTGTATTTAATTAATAACAAGAACGTTTTATTTGTATGCAGAACTTGGTTGTTTTTCATTTTCGATTACTCAACTCATTTTTGAGTAATTATATAATTGATCCATATTTCGCAATAAGTTACAAGCGTTGTGTCATCGCGCTTCTCTTTCTTTTGTATGCAGTCTGACAGTGACCGCAGTTTACCTGTTGTCAGCGTTTCATCTTACTGTGTTTACTTTACAAGAAGCTCTTAATCTTCTCCCACGCGTATATCTTACTTACATTGTAATGTTGAAACGTTACAACCATCCTCTGTCTTCGCGGGTCCCAGACCAAATTAATGAGCACCCCTTAATTTGGACCCACAGGTCTATTTTAGTGACACTAAAATTTAACCTAAATGCGTCACAAATCTTTGCGGAGCCTAAATTGTGTCTTTTAGACTAGCTATGTGTTAATTTCAACTGTGGTTAAATTTCCAAGTTTAAAATACAATTTGTTCTGTTTGGATATTAATGCTGCGGCAATGGTCACCAACAACAGTTCCGATAGGCATCACTACACTTTGTGTATTTCATTTCATCACATACATAAACTCACGCCTTTATTCCATGGGGGTATGCAGGAACCACAGAACGCCAACTGCTATGCTCCTTACATACCTACTGCCTTTTGCTATTGTATTTTTTTTCCGTATCTATCCATGACATCACAGCAGGCCTTATCAGAATACGAGCGCTGCGATACTTATTTTTAAGTGCCACAGCATCATGCCTTTTGGCCTCGTACAGGACTTTCTGTTTTTATTTTTACTTTGTTTTATTTTTGTTGTTTTTGTTCTTTATGATTCTATGAGTGTGTTTTATTTTAATTTGTGATCTGTGCGAGTCCCAACAAATGCTTTTTCTTTCTTTCTTTCTTATTTCATCACCTCAGCTATTAAACTGTGAAGGGAAGCTAGATCAGATGACAACTAACGAGTTTAATGTGACCTATTACTGCTGATTCATTTAAATTATATTAATATTACGTATTGATATTTCGTCTTAAATTGACGATGATGTTTTTACAATAAAATGGAGCTCACGCTAAGGCACCTCCCACCGCCGACGAGGAAACGACTAGCTTTTAACGATTTTCTCGTACTGACTTAATAGTTTTCAACTATAAAAATTCACCTTGTGAGAGCTGGTGCCTGAAGTAAGTTTTAGTAATAACCTGTATTACAGGTTAAACATGACCCGGAGTAAGTTTTGGAGCTTAAAATAAATAATGAAATCAACACTACCCCTAAAACTGAAAATGAAAGTCATGGATGGGTGTCTGCTCCCTTGCACGTCATACGGAACAATACAGAAAACAGTCATACAGAATACAGAAAATCCAGCGGGCTATGGAACGGAGCATTTTGGCATACGTATACAGGCAAATAATCGCTCTTTGCTTGTCAACCCGTTTTTAATTGCTAACTCGTTTCTCGTTAATCAACAGCGGTGGAACAGGTGCCTAGAAATGATAATAAAGTTATAATAAGGTTTTAATTCTTGACTGTTTATACCGTGTGTTGTCGGACGTAAAGAATAGCACCATCCTATTTCTTCCCGTTAGTGTCGTAAATGGCGACTAAGGGACTTACTAGAATATGGGCAGCAGAGTTATCTCTATGCATTTTAACACCATACTGCGATCGCCTGCGAATCGTGGCAATTATGGTAAGTCCTTACCTCAGGGTAGGCCTATGTCCAGCAGTGGACGTCTTCCAGCTGAAATGATGAATGATAAATTCTTGACTTCTTACTGGCCAGTTCAACGCTTGATTAGTTGAGCTATTTCCTAGCTTGCATTTTCCATTTTATCACTTTCCAAGAGACAGTAATAATTGCAAAGTCTTCCCTTACTTATACAACGTTCTTTAAATACATATAATATACATTATTAAGCGTTTAAATTAAGCAGCTTTTCAAAGTTAATACATCATAGAAAATTAAAACTAAAATTCTCCGAAACACACTCAAGTTTTACCTTTTAAAAGTCTTTGCAAAGCAAAATAGGTGCGGAATTAATTCGGATTACCTAGTAAATCCTAGTGTGTCCTGCATTTCATTTAGAGTCTGCGCTTTTAAATTATTTTTCATTATAATTTTTATTGCAAGCAGTGTTGAATTTTATAATTAGAATTTTTTAACTTTTGGATGTGCAACGTTGTTGATGCTGTTAATCCTTATGGAAGTAGTTTTTCTTGGTTTGAATACTTTTTAATAGAGATTCATTTGTCTCATAAATTTTACATTAACAAACCATTATTATTGAATGGCATTTTATATTATTACGGGGAATTGTCACAGAAGTTTTTTTTTCAAGCAGCATTTGATTAATTCAATTTTGTTCCAGTAGATCCATCATTATTTAGATCAGATCATTGTATTAATAAATGAAGCTTTCTTTGACGTACTATTATCGCAAGTAGTTTTATAGCTGCAAAGGTACACAATCGCCTAATGAATTCGCTAGGAATTGCCAGCATTCTTCTCTACACTGAAACATGAAACTTACCTAGGACAACAAACAGAAATTTTTCTTGACTCCAAGACGACCCCGGAAGAATTATACAATTAGATAAATCATCCTTTCTTTTCTCAGAAACTTGACGTACAAATGTGGAACCTAGTAGCATTGTTATTATTTTAACTGCAAAATAGTGAGAAAACTTGAAACATTCACAGTAGTTTTTATTTACCGTTTCCTTAGAGCCTTGGAGAGTCTTAAGAGCTGGTAATTTGTAGTTTGGGATACAATTTACTAAGAACTAAAGTTGGTTAGGACGTGTGGGGTTTGAACGGGTGATAACTTTGTGATGATGGTACTTTACGTGACAATTATGTCCTTTTTTCTAGTGCACCAGGTAAACCAAGAAGTAAAGGTAAATGGAGTAGTGCTTAACAGCTATATTTATAGACTGTCAAATACGTTTAGAGTAAGGGCCCAGGTCCAAATTAGTCTTTTACATTTAACACACATACTTTGCTGAAAGGTGTTTCTCGTAAATATGAGAAAACTAAAAGAGTACCAAAGAAAGATAAGTCTGACGTGGACACTGACAGTCGGGCTGGTCCATAAATTCAATGTTACACACAGTGCGCTATGAAGCGGGCTATGCTCGGAGTTTCTTTAAAGGATAAGATCAGAATTGAAGTTATCCGGAAGAGAACCGGAGTTACCAACATAGACTGCAGAGTAAGCCAGCTGAAGTGGCAGTGGGCTAGCCATGTTGGTTGAAGGGCCGATGACCAGTGGAGCAGACGATTCCTGGAGTGGAGACCGCGTATCGGCAAGCATAGTGTGGAACGCCCCCCAACTAGATGGAACGAAAACCTTAAACAAGTGGCTGGGGCAGACTAGATGCAAAAAGCGGAGGACAGGGTATTGTGGCGCAGTCTGGGAGAGGCCTATGTCCAGCGGTGGACTGCTATAGGCTGAATTGATTGAAATCTGACGATATACGTGCCCTTTGAAGATGTTAGAATAGTATTGCAGAGAAAATGTGACAGTGGTTATTTAGAGATATGAGGAACAGGGTGTAAAGTCCACTCATCCTTTATAGAAAAGGGAGGATCCTCCGACCAGACGGGTGTTGTATCTGGTGGGCAACTGCCCGACGGTTGATGTCGGGACGTTGTATATATGCTTATAGTTGCGCGGTAAACTCTGTTTGCGCGATGCTGGATTTTGCGTGACGTCACTGTGACGCATAGCTCGCATGTGGCGATGATGATGCTGCTACAGTTAAACAAATCATAGAAAATAACCCTAAAGTGAGGCATTAGGGCAGGCTGGTGATGACTGTTGTGCTCTTTGTAAAAAATCTATAGGTTCTTACTTCAATACTCGCAATCTATGAACGTGAGTAATTACTTACACGCATACTATATTGCGAGTTTTGTGTATGCTTAAGATCTCATCACCTGCCTAGTCTTTTCCCAACTATGTTGGGTTGGCTTCCAGTCTAATCGGATGCTGCTGAATACCAGTATTTTACATGAAGCGACTGCTTATCTGACCTCCACAATCCAGTAACTAGGTAACAAGATACCCCTTGGTAAGACTAATTGTTAGACTTTCGAGCTTCTGACGACCCGTAACAACGGTCAAAGATCTACAATTGACAGCCGGGACCATCGGTTTAACATGCTTTCCAAGGCACGGAGGAGTCTTGGTATTTAAAGATGGTCACCCATCAACGGACCATCCGCGGCAAGCGTAGCTTAACTTGATCGACCGACCCATGTGGCTTATTACTTAGCCACAAGCCCCTAGTATGTAAGACTATGCATGAAAATGTCAGTGCAAGGCAGATTTTGTACTTCCCCCTTCAAAATATTACAGAAGAGACTTTGTATATTTTATGGCCTCGTAAGTAGAGCTAAACCAGGCTCTTCAGAGGCTTCTAAAGTATGCACAACACGTCCGAAGTATGACTTGAAATGGTGCCAAAAAATCTCGTGGTCAGCGTTTAGAATTGTATTCAACCATGAGGTACTTACGTATATCGTTGGTACAGTTTTCTGTTGCCTGTTGACCTGAATAGCATATTATTTGTGCAATGCTTCTTATGTTAAAGAATGAACGATTCGGATGAACCAGTTACATGAACCGGGTTGTCTGTTAATCTCAGCTAGATGGAGCGACGATCCGGTTGCTATTGCTGGGCTGTTTGAGAAGACTAGATGTGGAAAGCACTAGTGGGCTGCGATGAACTGAGTTAATTTATTGATTCGATTGGATCACAAGCAGAACATATTTATTTTCATCCACATAGTCTCGATGTCATAACAGGCAAGGTATACTAAAGTATACCTTTACTCGTGTCATGCTCACTCAAAGGTCTCGCTGATGGTGGCGTGTGTTGGATCATTAAGTTCCCTTCAAAATGGTTGAGCTAAATGGTGCTGATCCATGCGTCATGTTCGTGAACGGACGCCGTCAGTGGGGACTATTCATTTCTTGGCTGCCGAGGCTTATTTTAACTTTATCTTTTTATTGCGGACGCTTTTAAGGTGCACGTCTTTCTACATTGTCCTCAAATGTATAATTTCTACATGAATGATGTAACCAATAATTTGTCACAATATTTTGATTAAAAAGAGTGTCCGTGGAGTTTCTTGCCCGTTCTTCTCCATAGGAACCTACTACGCTTTGGAATGGACAGCTAGCTTCATCTCTCTGACTGACCGACCCCTTGACAATTCAAAAGTACCTGTAATTGGTTTATTTGAAATAAATGCTTTGAGTTTGAGTTTACATCAGGCGCCACACAAAATAAAACCCTAGTAAAAAACCAGCCCAGTGCGAGTCAGACCACGCACAATAAAGAGTTCCGTAGTTGGCATGAATTTATCCTAAGACGTTCCCTTATACATTCCAACTGCAAATTAAAAGTTTAACACTTGACTCTAACAAACATTTGCACTTTAAAGCTTAATATAACGCAAACGGATCTCTGAATTGACAAATGGTCTTTACAGACCCCTATTTTTGAACGACCTATCCAATGATACCCTACATCATTCAGTTTTAGGAACTGTCGTGACTTCCGAAATCCCCACGTTATCAAGCTTATTTTTGGGGCATTGGTCCGTAGCAAGCTTGAGTCTAGTGCTTGCGTATGGAATCCTTTTGAGAAGCAGTATGCGTTAGCTTTATAAAAAGTTCAAAAAGCATTTCTTAGATACCTCTACAAGCACTTGTACGGATTTTATCCTCTCTTGTATCCCACTAAATTCCTGTTAGGTTGCTTAAGTTTTAATTCTCTAGAAGTAACACGATCGCGCGATCAGATGACTGTAATATTTAAAATTCTTAGGGGGATTATAGATGTTCCTGATCTGCATAATGAAATCTGCAATCTATTTGTCCCAGACAATTACTGTCGTGGCAGAAAACACCGCTTACTGGCTGCTCCAACTTGCCGTACTGTTGCACATTCCAAGTCACCTATTCCTCGGACATTAGCCGCTATTAACACTCTCCTGAACTCAAACACAGATCTTGATATGTTTGCGAATGAATGGAAGGTGATACTGTCAGAATGTTTGAATTTCTGTGAGAAGAATGCATGACTGTGTTATATAAATGTTATGTTTAAATAGTGTAACTGGCTTCGGCCGTTCTAATTAAAATAAAATAAATAAATCATGGGATATACGAGAAAAAAAATATCATCTCCACTTAATGAGTAATTATTTCAAGATTTTATTTTACCACTTTGTCGAGGTGATTAATATGTATACCCATGCCAAAGTACAGCTTTCTAATACAAACCGTCTCTGAGCTAAGCCGGGACCGACAGACAGACATGGTGAAAGTATAAGGGTTCCTTGTTGGCTACGGAACCCTAAAAAGTTCAAATACTTCTCAAGTATTTAAGTCAGAAAAATAGAGCAATTATTCGCTACCTGTAAGCTATTTCTTTGATAGGTACTTTTAGAAATACTGGCTCACGTGCGTTTCTACAACGCAACTCGAACAAGGCATACGTGAGGTCAATTTTATTGTTTGCCCTGCAACCGTGCCTTACTTTTTATTACTACATTTTTAAGTTACACAAAAACTGCCTCGTTGGTGTTGAGGGTAGGGAATATGCATGTATTTTTTCACTAAATCAATAATAGACAGTAATATAAACCTATGAAAAGTATTGAAAGTTAAATTAAACTACTGATTGATGCTCAAAAAAATTATGAAACTCAATTCACAATTTTCTACTACAGTTCAAACGTCCGTTTCTGTCGCGGTCATGATGTGACGTCATTGCTCACTAAACCGCTTTGTTTACAACGGTTTTTTAGCCCCAAATCTTATATATTAAATTATTGTTTATGCTTTATTCAAGTAGAAATCGCACTTACATATTTACCTTAGTGAGATTTCAAGCATTTAGCAAAGAATAGATTTTATTCACATGTTTTGTTTCGTCACTTCCAGCATTTTCGAAGAGGACACGTTTTAAGTTTGCGTTCCGTTCCACCAAAAAAACGCAACATAAATTAATTAATAGTAAAATAAGTAATGCATTAAAAAATGTAAAAATATTGGAATTTGTTTCTTGACTCCTACACAATGTATATTAAAATAATGGATACGTTTTGAATTACGTGCATATTCCCTATTCTGTAACACAGTTTTTTTCACAATCCGAAGGATTTTGAAAGAAATTCCTAATCCATAGAAAGACGATGCAGACTGAGCAAGAACGCAGCGCGTTGTCTGTAAGGGCGAATATGATGACCCGCAGGTTTGCTCGTTGTACCACTGAAGTGAAAACAACATTGTTCAGAGCATATTGTACTTAAATCTTTCTACACGAGCAGAATGTGGAGGCTGCCCCGATTCTGCAGCGCATCAGGAATGTTCGCCGAGTCACATGTGGACTGTTTCTATTCTAATAAGCGAAAATGGTGTACATCCCTGGTGCGCAGGGATCGGGGGTATCTCCAGCGGCATCCTGAGGACATTCCCGCAGAGGTTCGATTGCCAGTACCTGAACTATTGCATTAATAAATATAATTAAATATTTATTTATTTTAAATGTTTTCTTAATTTGGTGTTTTTTTTTGTGTTTAAGATCCGTTGTTTGTCGAAATAAACGTTTTTTTTTAATGCGCTTCACATTTTGAAAAATTCGTCTGCACAATTTAAATAACGCAATGACAGCGCTGAACTGTCATAATGACAGGTATTGCGATGAATTACCATTTAATGTGTGAAAAGCAATTACCCGCTGGTTGCAACGTTCAGGTAGATGCGGGTGTAGACTCATTCTACATCTGAAGGACGTCTTCAAATGTAGATGATCTTTCACTGCGATTTTTAAAGTAAAGGTAATCATCTGGCATAGGGTCAAGCGCTTTTGATGGTAAAGGGGAACCTCTGAAATATGTACCGTGTCCAGAAGTATCGCTTTCCGTGTTAATATTGACTTTGTTCTGAAAATATTTACATCATTTAAAAACTAACAGACTTAAAATGATAATAATAATAATGTACATGTATATGGAGGGGAAATAATCATAGGGCATCAAAAAAATTGTCCGCATCGCTGTCAACAGGAAAAGTGGCCAAAAGGCTGGCAGCATTGCCACGTTGTATGGCAATGCAGATTCAATGGCCAAAAAATAGGCCAGCCCTCTGGTCACGTGTGGAATCCACCAACTTCGTTCTAAATATATAATGTAATGTTCCGCTAGTCGCATCCGATTCGAGTAGCAAAACATAACGCGAGCCAGTTGAATTGAACTACTGCGGTTTCGCTGTGGTGGTTTCGCGGCGGAGGTGTGCAACTGGCGTGAATTGAACTACTTCGGTTTGTGTCTCCGTAACCAGAAGGTTCCCAGGTATGGTCTAGTACAAAAACATATCGTAATAACGAAATGAAAAAGTAAGTCTCGTTTTATTTAGAGTATTTTTACACCTGTTAATAAATCTGGTAGTCATCTACAGGATATAACAGTCTTTATCAAAAGATGTCACAGGAAAACCTTTCATTACTTTTGAAGCATGTATTTTCCTCCCCGCAGAACAAAAATATGTGATACACAATAACCTCCTACTGAAGACATCAAAGACGCGCCCAATCAACTATAGGACGACGCTTAGTATAAATAAATATGAATAATAAATTATGCAGGAAACGTATGTATAACAATAATCTATACATCACAATGTAAGCAGGCTGATGACGCAGTAAGTTATATTAGCGCGGTTTTGGAAATATATGGGTCAATATTACGGGCGATAACGGGGTGGTTGGCCACAGATTTTTGCCTATGTAGTTGACATTCTCGAAGGGAATATAGGACAACCTTGCTGGACTATAACCTTGCTTTATTGCGTTTAAATACTGAAGCGATTTCTATTCATGCTGAAAGAGCAAATAATGGCATCAACACCATTTCTAATGCAAACGTAAAATTGCTGTTCAATACATTTGTTAGTGATTTGGTTCATATGCCATGATACTGTCATAGCCTGTAGTTAACTACCAAATGAATAGAAAACGAGGATTTACGCACTACGAACAAAGCTTTGCAGAGAAGTTCTGGCTGCCAGTGTAAACTCCTTCAAAGTTGCAAAATTTTGGACTAGCCAATTTAAATAGCACAAAAATCTGCATCCTAGAGAAAGGCAGCGATCCCGCTCAAACTTCCCTCCCCTACATCAAACCCACAGTTGATCCAGATATCTCTAATCGCCGACGGCCATCAATGTAACTAATTGGGCATATAATTTATGCGGCGGTCACTTTGACTAATGACAACGGTTTACGCAAGCCGTATGCTTGAGGCCAATGCTGAGATCAGCAGATTATAGGATGTATCGGCGAAATGAGCGGGTTTCGATGATTAGTCGATGTTTTGATGGCGCATCACTAGTGTTTACTGTTTGCTTGTGAATGATGGATCTCGTCTGTCGAATGGGTTCGATTCTCATACGTAGCAATTCGTAATTTAAAAGCATTTTCTAATAAGTACAGCGATGCGGACGAGTTTTTTGATGCCTTAAGATTCTTTCCCCCTCTTTTTTATATACATGTACATATATCGACGCCCCCAAGCAAAAAGTCGGTAATCGTAAAACTTAAATTTTACAGGAGAAATGTTTTTCTGTTTTTGTTGAATAGCTTTTCAACGAGTTGGAGTAGTGAGGTCATTGATACATCAAACGAAAGCTATTTTTTTCTTTAATTCAATTATTATTTTTACATTAAATTTTGTGCGTGAAAAGCCTTGCAATTTAACAAAATAATTATATTATTTTTAATATATATTACACAAATATATTAGGTAAATTGTTTCGGTAATATACACTTACGCCATTATTGCAGTAAAGCAATGTTGATACGTAACATTACAATACGGACTTTTCCAGCGTAATTTTTCATCTTGAAGACGATACGTAATTGGTTATTACGGTGTTATTGTGGTTATGTTAAATTGACACAGTAACAGTATCGTTACAGAACATTGTTGTTGGAGGAAAATTCTGAAAAATATTTTTGTGTAGCCATGCAGTGCTACTAAATTTTTATCGAATTTTTAAAGTGTAATATGTCTAGGTTTACAAGAAAAGACTGTAGATGATGAGTATAATAACGTTAAATAATCAAAATAATGAAATCAGAGTCGAAAATTAACATCTTTACCTTTAGAAGAATTAAGATAAACATTTATCAACTAAAATAATTATAGGGACGTCAGTCATGTCAATATTCATGATTAAACATTAAAAACTAGAAGTATATCAATGATTAAACAGCAATAAAATAATGTCACAAAATTAACACCCTAGGTTTTAGAAATATTTAGGTTCTTAAATAACTATGAATCTTAATGAGATCAATTACTCAATTAATCAGCCTTAAACACAGCAATAAAATAACATCACAAAATTAGCACCTTAAAAAAAAAAAAAAATGGTTTAAGAAATGTTTAATTCAATAACTAAGAATCAGATCAACTACTTAACTAATTGGTCTTCATCCATATCAATTATATTATCGTTCATGGTACCAGTATATGACAATGATTCATAAAGAGGATGGTAAAATCGCGGAATTGCTCCACTTTTACATAAACTCATAAGGTCTTTGCAAAGGTTTACTAATTAGAATGGGTTGGTGGTATGCATTTTGCAACTCTATATTATTTAAGCCTATGGATACATCTTGAGTTCGTTTTCGTCCCCTTTGTCTAGCATTTAAGGCAGTGAGGTAATTATTTAAATCAAGCTCAGTACATGTATCGTTAAAATTGTACTTATAGAACAGCTTACCTTCTTGCGTAACGTTAACCTCCATCACATCAGCCCATCGGATTATATTACCGTCTACATCACGCCGCCAATGATTGGGATCTACAAGTAGCTTAATATCGTAAATTTCAGACAGCTCTAATTCTTTCAGGCGATATTTTTTACCGGAGATTTAAGAATTTAAAATAACACTGTATCGGTCGGGAGTGTATAAAACTTTGTTCTGAAGGTTCTTTTCTATACATGCGTGCATGAATCGCCCTCGTTTTAGCTATGCCCAGTTTCAAAAAACCTGTGCGTGATAGATATGTTTAGTAATTTGGCAGCATAAACGTAAAGGACAAAAATATATCGGTTTTTATTTTGCCCAAAACACCCGATAAAGGCATTATCAAATTTTTCATTTGATAATGCCTTTATCGTTTTCAGTTTTAAAGAAACTTAGGGCATCAACTTACGCAAACTAGGTTATTGTTATGTATGACACTACCAAATAGCAAAAACAGGCAGCTCAGAAATAGGGAGCTGTTCGTTAAGTTTCTTTAAAAGGGTAAAATTGTAAACTGGATATTTACGTTTGTAATGAAACGTACCCACTTCAGATTACTTTATTTTTTTATCATTTAAAGGTAAAAGATATTTAACTGTTTGCGTGCGGTTGTTTTTACGTTCTAACGTCATTCGTTTAATAGGTTCAATTTGGATGTGTACCAATATACAACCATTGGTGTTCACGATCAGCGAGACTATAAAATTTGTCAAATATATTCTGTATTTCTGATAAGGAAAATTTTTCGCCGCAACTCTTTTTACACGTGCAAGTAGGACCTGATTTTTTAGGATATTTTTTTTTGGAATTGCAGCCTTCGTAGTCTTTGCTAGAGTTTTTTAAGATTTTTATTTTTGTTACAACGCTACTCATTTACATTCTGCTTACGTTTCCTAGTCAATCGTTTTCTCCTTCCGATGTAGAAAGTTCTTGCTGATTTTCAAGATTAAATTCATTTGTGCAGTTCCTCATCAATATTAATGTCTGTGGTAAAATTACGAAAAATTTCAGTTCTACCCTCACCATGTGCGCAATCGTTTTGTGTATCGTTGGTCAAAGTGGCATCAATTTGATTATTTAATGGTAACTCACCGTTTTGCATACTTTATTCTGGTTGTAATGTTTCATCTGCGTCTGATCGACAGTCATCGGATAGAGAGTGATTTGATATTGATTCAGTTACCTTGAAATATTTGTTAATTATAATATCTTCGTCTTCTTGTCTACTGATTTGCTCTGTTTAACTCTTGATAATAGACTGATATTTCGTTTCTTTATCTAGGTGAACTAATGAGGATAAGACTGAAATTGCTTTGTATACTACTGACGGAGAAGCTACAAAGTTGATGTTGGTTAAATATAACCATAAATTAGAAATGGTTGATGGAGTGTTATTAATTTCAATAACTCAATTCAATTTAAAAAATAACAACGTGGCATGCAGAGCAGAAAATCAAAGAACAGTTAAAAAAATACTTTGCATTGTAATCTATACTTAAATAGAAGATGTTATAAAGTAGGTAAGTACGTTAGCTCTTACCTTCAACTTGGTTGTCAACCATTAGAAGCATTCGTTTCACATGAGCATTTTTTAATTCTCTATGGTTTTTTAGGGTTCCGTACCCAAAGGGTAAAACGGGAACCCTATTACTAAGGCTCCGCCGTCTGTCTTTCTGTCTGTCCGTCTGTCTGTCTGTGTGTCCGTCTATCACCAGGCTGTATCTCATGAGCCGTGATAAAAAATGTCATTTTCCTTAAAATTTTCACAGATGATGTATTTCTGTTGCCGCTATAACAACAAATACTAAAAAACAGAATAAAATAAATATTTAAGGGGGCTCACATACAACAAACGTGATTTTTTTGCTCGATATTGATAACGGTAACAGCACCAAACCGGTGCCAACCGGCCAAGTGCAACTCACACGGAACAAATATTTGTATGACCTACAAGTAGTTGTTCCGGGTCTGGCTGTTTGTGTATGTGAGTTTAAATGTTTGTAAACGCACCCACGATACAGGAGAAATTCCTAGTGTGGAACAACGTTTTTTAAAAAAACAAAAACAAAGAAAAACAAAACACTTGGCCGGTTTTTTTTAGTACATAACTATACTTTGTACAATAGCTCAACACCTAAATAATTATTGTAGGTACCACTAACACTAAAATATACTGTTTAGATCTCAATCACTTGAAGTAGTATAATGATTTTAGAGAACCACGTCACGTTTAATCAAACGAAAATATGCTACTGTTTGTGTAAACAAACATTACGCACCGGCCGGCAGACAATATCACGTGTTGGGGGTGTGGCTAACATCTATTACTCTCTTATTGCCATACAAAGAAAGAGACTAATGCGTCTTGCAAACTGTTGGGCGCAAAAATATAAACAGCAATATCGAAAACGGGACCAGACGTGTTCAAATTAGATACGTATTGCAATTTACACATATTTATTAATTAATTATTTACTTTAAAAACCTTGTTAGTTCCCATTACAGTTTGAGCTGACTCAAAATAATTCGACAACAACAACGTGCTGGCGTTTACCAAGAACTGCATGAAATACATTCACGCCAATAAGTCGGCAATAGCAACTTACCAAAATTAAATACGAAATACACTTTTGTATTGATACGTAAAGATACTTTTCTCGACATAATTTCGTTTTTTAATTTCCCTACAATAAAAGTGTTTTTCATATTATCTTCGTAAATATCACAACGAAAAATGTGAAATAAATTACTAAGATGTATCCCAACCCATAGGTTCCGAATTTGACATAACAATAAAAAGTCCATATTAGCACATTACCGACTTATTGCTTGGGGGCATCGATATGTATATTATGATTATTATTTTAGACTGTTAGCTTAAATATTATGTTGTTAGAAATAAAATAGTATAGCAATTCGTAAACGTATTTCTTTGAATTTTTTTTTTTAATATTTATTTATTTATATTCAAGGGGCGTGGTTCTTCCAGCTAATGTTATTATGGTTTCTTAAATGTAGACTTATTTTATGTAGAATTTTATTACTTTTACGATTCATTTTGATGCGACTTATAGATATTAGTCATTTACGTACGAATCATTTAACTTATGCGAGCTACAATTTTTTTTTACGTCTGTTAAGAAAATTGAAATTGCCATGCATTTAAAATCCCTTAATTATTCCAATTTCTTAACAACGACAGAGTTTTCCATTCAAAAGAACAGAATCCGAATATCTTTTCAAACACGCCTAATTGAAAGCAAACTTCATATAAAAACACTTGCCAACATTACGGAGAAACTAAAAGGATTGCCGGTCTAAAAGGGCATACAACTTTGAACTACTGAGAATTTCAAACCAGCAGTAAAGTAAAAACTGGACAAGTGCGAGTTGAACTCGCGTGGTGAGGGTTCCGTACAATGAGTAAGTTATCTACCATGTTTTTTAACCCAAGATAATTGATCCCAAGAACCAACTTAGCATTATAGTTGA
This sequence comes from Tiliacea citrago, assembly GCA_963921375.1. Lineage (NCBI taxonomy): Eukaryota > Metazoa > Arthropoda > Insecta > Lepidoptera > Noctuidae > Tiliacea > Tiliacea citrago. Next base: position 13,044,960 of record OY992804.1, read on the forward strand.
AAAACAACTACAAATCTAAGTGTGTACGCACAATAATGACAGATTTACCATGTTATTTTAACACCAACACTTTTTATAGGTTTTCCTGTAAGCTATAAATAAACAATCATTTTCTGTATTTTTTTTTCACAATTGTAGGTTATAGTTTCGGAGATAATGGTAAATTTTCATCTATTTTCTTAAATAACTATAAAAATAATGATTTTATAATTATAAAAAAATATATATTTCATTTTATATGTCACACGGTTACAGTTTGCAAAACTTTTCTTTTTAATTTTCAAATTTACCCCCCAAAAGTGACGCTCATATTCAAAATTCATTGATTTGCGTTACACGGACGTGTAAAGTAAAGTTTATTTATTTGCATAGATTGTAGAAAGTATTAAAAAACAGTTGTGATCCTTGTACAATCAACCTAAGATTAGACATGTAAACTAAAAAAATGTAAAATTAATGAATTAAGTCAAAACGGCTACATTTAAATAAGTTGATTGTTATTAAATGATATTAAGTATGTCGTTAAGTTGCATAAAAATGTTGTAACTATCTTAAATTAGAAATTTGTATGGGTATGAAATATTCAAATTTTCAAAGTGCGAGTTTCAAATATATATATTTTTTTAAATTTTAAAACCATAAGTTTTAAAGTTATTTAAGAAAATAGATGAAAATTGACCATTTTTGAAACTTCTAAGGCTACAGTTCTGAAAAAAAAATGTGTATTTCAACTTAATCGGTCCAGTAGATTCGAAGCAAATCGGCTGTGACAGACGGACAAGCAGACAGACAGGCACACGAGTGATCCTATAAGGGTTCCGTTTTTTTCCTTTTGAGGTACGGAACCCTAAAAGTAGAAACCTTTGCGGTTGAGATATAGGAAGCTTCTAAGTTAATTAATTGCATGTTCTGAACATAGATAAAGGGATATGTACGATACGGAATTTACAAATAAACATAAACTCACGCCTGTTTCCCATTGGGGTAGGTAGAAACTACAGAACGCTACCTGCTATGATCCTTAACCAGTCCTTTTGCTTCGTTTACGTTCATACATCTGGTCATACACGCACGCCGGTTGCGAGTACTTCGCACCTGACCTTTCTGAGGAACATCACTAATAAGGTCAGCATATGTCCTTCTAGGACGTCCCCTCCCGGCCGGCGACGGCGTTTACATTCACATCTACCTTGTAATACGGAAGTTGTCATAATAATATGCAATATTATGCATGGTGTATGACCATGGCCGATCCGATCCTGTTCCGTGTGGTGCCGGACGTAAGAATAGCACCAACCTATTTCTTCCCATGGTGTCGTAAAAGGCGACTAAGAAACTTACTAGAGAATGGGCAGCAGCGTTTTCTATGAATTTTAATATCATACTGCGTTCGCCAACCCGCCTGTCAAGCGTGACGATTATGGCAACCCGCCCGTATTGGGGAGGCTTATGTCCAGCAGTGGACCTCTTTCGGCTGAAACTATGACCATGACCAATGATAAATCAGCTTTGTCATCATGGTAGCTGCTGAGCTATTGAAATCGGATGACATGTTCGGTAAAAACGATTCAGAAAGACCGAATAAAGATTCAGTCTTATTCTCCAAAAGCGTTACTCCCTTTTTATATGAGTCAAGGATGTAGTAGAGATTTATTAATGAAAGCTTAACATAACACAACATCAAGACTGCATTCCCCGAAAGATGAACACAGGTGTTTATGTCCCATGTAATAGGGGTTGAGCTTTGAAGTTAATTAGGTCAAAATTCAGAATGCTCATCGGGAAGCCTATCAATGTGTACAAAATTGTGACACATCTTGTCACACATACAACCGCCATACACACACCACACACACTCATGCACACAAACTATAGTATACCTGAATTCACTTCTCTAGTCTCCACTCAGGAATTCGTGCGAGCCCCAAGATAGAAACTAACTGTCTAGTTTGGGGCTCACCGGCAAATAATATATTGTAACCTGTAGGTAATATTTTAAGCTGCTCATGTCGTCAGAACTTAATGTTAACCTGTGAACCTGCTTACTGTGTTACCTGGTCAATAAAATATTTTATATTTCGACCAAAGTACTGCGGTAAGCGCAGCGTAACCTTCCACATCAATAAACCTCGACAGTCCCTTTAGACAAGATGTATACCTTTAAGACAAAGATACTCCTAGCATAGATACAAAGTATTCACCAGCATACTTGGTCCAAACATTTGACAGACTTACGAATTCCAATCACGAAACGGTAAAGTAGTTTAATTGGGATACGAGGATTAGGATAACATCTACATCAAGATGTAGCACGACGAGGAAAGCGTCAAGAATAAACTACCTTCATTAGATATTAATGTACTATCCTTCCAAGTAATAACTCCAACAATAATAACACGAAACAGTATTTTACAACTGTCTTTAAAACCCATAAAAAGCTTAATGTAACTCCATAAAACAGTACTTCGGACGACAAAACAAAAGAACACGATCTAAATGAGTAATTGCTTATTTAAGTCACCACGGTACAGTCGCCGGCCGGAGTTGTATTTTCAACAACAAACAGTAATGTATCTTGTTTAGTAACTTTAAAAGTTTTCCACCGTACGCGAAGCCACCAGACTTCTTTTAAGTTATTGACTTATTGACTTTTAAAACTAGTGGTGTGGTATTGCGAGGTCAATGGATCAGATACGAAAGGATTTATTTTTGAGGACGAAATGGCTTTGTTGGCGGACTGTGTGGTTCAAAGTATTGTATTGCACATAGAAAATGTTTTTTTAAGAAATCGCTATGCATTTTTTGGGGTTGCAATGCGATGTTTTATAAAGTGAATGGAAAGAAAATGTTTCACTCATCGTCCATAGAAAGGGAGGATCCTCCGACCAGACGGGTATTGTGTCTGGTGGGCAACTGCCCGACGCCAGTAAATCTATCTCTCGAGGAGCTTGTGGTTAAGTAATAACAGCTGCATGGGTCGATCCATCAAATTAAGGTACGGTTGCCAGGGTTGCTGGATGGGTGACCATATTTACATAGCGAGACTCCTCCGTACCTCGAAAAACATGTTAAAACGTTGGTCCCTGCTGTCATTAATGGATCGTTAGTCGTTACGGGTCGTCAGAAGCCCGAATGTCTGACAACCAGTCTTACCAACGGGTATCTATCGTAGTACCTAGTTACCAGGTTGTGGAGGACAGATAGGCAGTCGCTTCATGTAAAATACTGGTATTTAGCTGCATCCGGTTAGACTGGAAGCCGACCTCAACATAGTTGGGAAAAGGCTAGGCAAATTAATTGTGAAGAAAACTAGCTACTTAATAAAAATCTTAAATTCACTGACAGACAACAGCACAGCCTTAAACTGCTGGGACTAGAAGCAGAGCAAGATGATTTTTTGCAAATTCATCCCCTAAAGGGGTTGAACATGAAAGCTTGTATGGAAGTTCTTCATTTTGGGCGATGGGCATGCTACGGTAATTACTATACTTTAGTTTAGAGAAAAGCTTATTTTTGGTTTCGGAAACTAATACTTTTAGAAGTACCGGCTATTTTTTTAACTATCACGGTTCATGAGATACATCCTGGTGACAGATGGACAGACAGACGGCGGAGCCTGAACCCTAAAAAAAGCCAGACGGAGTCGACATTCCCTATCTGACTAACCCTGAGAAGCAATGGCAAAACAAATTTAGGAGTCAAAGTCATCAATCAAAATTAAAAAAAAATATATATTTCACATAAATCTACATGGGCACTTATGAAACGTCAGAAGCTAGGTGCACGGTTCCAATTGGTCATTTCCTATGGAGAAGAGCCGGCAAGAAACTCCACGATTACTCTTTTAAAAAAAAGTGGGCTTTAACAATGTTTCCAAGTTACAGTGTTAATAGGTATGGGAGGACAGTGTAGGCCCGTCAACAAGTACCAAGTACTTAACAAAATAGAAGATATTTTACAAAGCTAAAGTCTATTAGGCCTACAACGTTCTCACATTCACAAATTAAAAAAGAATCTATAATTATAAAATATTACTAAAATAATAAAAATAAAACCTACATATTTAAACCAAATGACAACATTATCATTACAACTGTAACAAAACTAAATAAATGTTCTGTCCACAAGTCACTAATAAATATTTTAAATTAAAAATTGTAGGTTATGTCAAAGTATGTAAAAAAAAAGGAATAAAAATCGTAATTTAGGAGCAGTTAATAGACATTTACATAGTTATGCCGTTTATGAGTTACCAGGGAAGCCACATGTGCAGAAAGAGTTATTGCCAAATTTCCTTGTCTTCAACGTAGTCCTTAATCTTATAGTATGCTTTTTTGATTAGGACATGTTTGATGTGGGTTTTGAACTTTCCATCGCTAAGTTCTATAACCGACTTTGGCAACTTGTTATAGAAGCGGATACTGTTTATAAGAAATGACTTGCTTGTTTTAGTTAATCTAAATTTGGTTATCACAATTTCATGTTTACTACGTGTATTTATATTATGGAAATCGCTTCTTATTTTGAAAAGTCCTAAGTTTTTGCGAACATATAAAATACTTTCTAAGATATAAAGAGAAGGCATAGTTAGTACATCAATTTCTTTGAATTTGTTTCTAAGGGACTTACGAGGACCCATTCCATAGATCGCGCGGATTGCCCTCTTTTGTAAAATGAAAATTGATTCTACGTCAGCAGCCGATCCCCACAGCAGAATGCCATATGACATAATACTGTGGAAATAAGCAAAGTACACTAACCTAGCTGTGGCTATATCAGTTAACTGCCTTATTTTTCTTACTGCATATGCAGCTGAACTTAATCTACTTGAAAGAGCTCTAATGTGGGCACCCCATTGTAATTTTGAATCTAAAGTAATTCCTATAAATACAGTTTCCGTAATAGCATCTAGTTTCTTGCCGTCAAGTTTTAAATTTAGACTCACTTGGGGTACATTTGGTAATGAAAACTTAAGACATTTTCTTTTGTTCGCATTAAGTAAAAGATCTGAGCTGAGCTGCGAACCATTTAGAAAGATCAGCCAGACTATCGTTGACATGAAAGACATCCGTATCTTTTCTATCTATTTTAAAAATAAGGGAAGTGTCATCAGCGAATAGAATTACATTCGATAAGTTAGCCATCATGTAAGGTAGATCATTAATATAAACTAGAAATAGGAAAGGGCCAAGAATTGAACCTTGAGGGACGCCCATCTTTACTAGAGACCCCAAGGACGTTGCCCCGTTAACGTTTACTTTTTGCTGCCTGTTTGATAGATAGGAAAAAACAAGATCAGCAGCTTGTCCACGAATTCCTTAGTGGTGTAATTTACAGATTAGCGTATTTTGGTCAACGCAGTCAAACGCTTTTGAGAGGTCACAGAAAATGCCAATGGCATGGCAAAATGTGACTGATGAGTTTCACTCCTGCGTCAGTCGTCGACCTACCTTTCGTGAAACCAAACTGGCGACTATGTAAAATCCCATTTGAATTAAAATGTGACAACATCTGGTCTAGCATTATTTTTTCGTATATTTTACTCAATGCTGGTAGCACAGATATAGGCCTGTAATTAAAGGGATCACTCTTACTACCCGATTTGAAAATTGGTACTACTTTACTGTTTCATTAAATCAGGAAACGTACCGCTGTCTAAACATTGATTAAATATGCCTGTTAGGACAGGGGCTATTGTGTCAATTATATCTCCAAGAACCTTAGCGGAAATTCCCCATAAGTCTTCAGTGTTCTTTATGTTAAGACTTTTGAATGCTTTTTTAACAGTGACAACAGAAATGGGCTTGAATTCGATACTTGGAATGTCTTTAGATAAGTTTTCTTTGAGAAGAGATTCAGCTAATACGGATGATGAGGAGAGAGATTTCGTAACCTCTATTGGATGTTGGTAAAGAAGTTTTCCAATGTCTCAGCAACTTTTAACTTATCTGAAATGATTTCATTATTAATTTTTAAAGACAATTCATTCTGATCTCGCTGTTTTGTGTTTCCAGTTTCTTTGTTAATTACCTGCCACACAGCTTTTATTTTATTATTAGAAATACTAATTTTGTTACTTATTAATTTAGATTTAGCTTGAGCGCAGACTCTTTTAAATATCTTAGAATAATTTCTGACATAATTATGAAGGACTTGATCAAAAGTCAATGATTTCTCGTAGTACAAATTATATAAAACATCTCTGCTTTTTCTAATGCCAGCAGTGGCCCATTCACTAAATTTTGGTTTAGTATTGATTGTAACTTTTTTTACAGGACAAGCTTTATTGAATTCTTGGCATACTTAGAAAATAAGGTACCGTAGTTTATATTGGGGTCTTGATAATCAAAACTAGCTGTTGATAGATTGCTAAGAACATTATTATTGAACATTTTCAATTTATTTTTTCTTCTCTAGGTCTCTAGGTCTTAATTCAATGATTTTATCTACTATCTTTTTATCTAACTCAAATGATACAAGTTGCCCCGTATGATCAGACCTGACGCCACTAATTAAGGACGAGTCTTTTATTTTACAATTACTAAATACGTTGTCTATGCATGAAGCTGAGGTTGCTGTTATTCTAGTTGCTTCATTAAATATACATTTTAAATTGAATGATTTAAACAATGATATAAGCTTACATTTATCTGGTGAATTAACTAATAAATCAATATTTAGGTCATCACAAACAAAAACTAATTTATTATCTTTAAAAAGCTTGCTTAATATTTCTTCCATAATTATTAAAAATGATGACAAGTTTGATGCGGGTCTATAAACATTTAAAAAAGTAAGTATGGCCTTCAATCTCTGCACATGCTACCTCACATAAGCGATCAACAGAGCAAGCAGTGATATCCTTCCTTTCCTTATGTTTGAAACTACTATTACATAATATCAAGGTACCACCCCCCGTTGAGGACCTGTTGTACGCACTGGCAGTCTCTTTTAAAGACCAGACATAATCTTGGTCAGGTCTTGTGAGGACCATGTAGATTAGTATCTGAAATGATATTTTGAGGAAAGAACCACACCTGACCTGGACTTGTCCGGACAGTACAAGAATTTTTCAGGAATCGTGTAGCTCAACTCAGAACTTAAGGATCTCAATGACTCCACAATACAAAAGACACATGACATTTGGGTAGTCCGCATAAATTACTCAAACTGCCAGACCATCATTAAAACAAACAGAGAAAGAAAAAAAATATCCACGAACCTACTAATAAAGTACTGTTTGAGCATTTTTGGTTTAAACGGAAATATATAATAACAGTTTATTTCGAAACTACACGCGATCAAAGTCGTGTCTAATAAAACATACCTTTTTTTTTTTGGGTGGGAAATTATCAAATAACTTCTCCCGCTCTAGGCGGAGCGAGAGGGCGTGTCAGAATTTTACTGACACGCCCCACCCGTGTTCCTTCATTTGCCTGTGTGCCAGGGCCACGATATCCCTTTCGGACAAATTCGCAACCCGGACCTAATGGACCCCGTCAATTCGTGCTGACATCTCTTTGAGGTGCGCGTGGAACACAACGCGCCATCGACCCGGGCCTGGTCCTTATTAAACGGCGAGCTACCCATCGCTCACCGTCCGCAGGCTCGCGCCTACGGTGGCCGGAAATTGGCTTGTGACTCCCGATGCCCAGGGTATCTGCTGCGGCGACTAGGGGCTTGAGGGCGCGAGGGCGCGAGCCCCGCCTCTCCCTCAGGTGTTCCGCCTCCTCCTTCGCGAGCATTACTGCTTCGTAGAAGGAGTCCTTAGTCATACCTAAAACATACCTCAAACATAGAACTACTAAAACCAGACAGATTAAAGACCAAATGAACCTCGAACGAGCCCCCAATAACAACAACATATACAAGTTAAACCAGCACTAAACCAAACTTTGAGCGCTTGCATGAAAGTTACAACTCGTAACTACTTTAGCAGCACGTGGTGAGAATCCATAAGTCTGCCAAATGTTTGGACCAAGTATATTGGTGGTTGGGGGGGACTTTGTATCGACTGGTAGTAAGTACCTTTGTTTTAAAAGCTATTTAAAGGTACTAATGACTTTCTGAAGTAGAGTTTTTATCGATTGGTGAGATTAAGCTGCGCTTACAGAGGTCCGTGTGACGATGGGTGGCCATCATAATTATCATCACTTTGTTGTTTTTAAATCTCCGTACCTCAAAAAGACAAAAACGAAACCCTTATAGGATCACTCATGTATCTATCTGTCTGGCTGGCTGTTTGTCTGGCTGTCTGTCTGTCTGTCTGTCCGTCTGTCACAGCCGATTTACTCCAAATCTACTGGACCGATTAAGTTACAAGTCTAACTACCGTGGGAATCCATAAGTCTGTCAAATGTTTGGACCAAGTACATTGGTGGTTGGGGGACTTTGTATCGACTGGTAGTATTAAGTATCTTTGTTTTAAAAGCTATTTAAAGGTACTAATTACTTTCTGAACAAGGGGTTCTAATGATTGGTGAGGTTAAGCTGCGCTTACAGATGTCCGTGTAATGATGGGTAGCCATCATATCATCACTTTGTTGTTTTTAGGGTCAAGTACCTCAAAAGGAAAAAACTGAACCCTTACAGAATCACTCATGTGTCTGTCTATCTGTCTGTCTATTCGTCTGTCACAACCGATTTGCTCCGAATCCAATGGACCGATTAAGTTGAAATTTGGTACAATAAGTATCACACGCACACATGAGTGGAACACGGACATCGTGACGTAAATTAATGAATTTTGAATATTGGGGTCACTTTTGGCGGTCAAATTAGAGAATAATAAAAAAAAGTTTTGCAAACTATACTGTGTGACATATCAAATGAAAGGGCTCGTTGTAAGAATTTCAGATATTTTTTTTTTATATTTATATTATACTTTTTAAATTATTTAATGTATGAAATTTGACTATTCCCCCGAAACTACTGACCCTTTAATTTAGAAAAAAAATGTTATTTACTTATAGATTAAAAGAAAACCTATTAGAAATCTCTTATCTTAAAATAACATATTAAATCCCTCAATATTGTGCGTACAAACTTGCATTTTTTTTTTGCAGTTAGAGTATATGAGGAAACATGTCTAAAACAACTAACAACTAAAATGTTAAGTTTTCTTGAGATAAATTCATCGCAACTACGGAACCCTTCATTGTGCGTGGTCCAACATGCAATTGTTTATAGAAAATACAACTCCGGTACTCCTTACCGTGGTGAGTTAAATAAGCAATTACTCATTTAGGTCGTGTTCTTTTGTCTCGGCGTTCGAAGTTCTGTTTTATTTTACAGGAGTTACATTACTTATGCTTTTTATGAGTTTTAAGAGAGCTGCAAAAAGGCTTATTCGTCTTTATTGTACCTTGAAGGCATAGTACATTAATATCTTATGACGGTTGCTCATTATTTACGTTTTCCTCGACTTGCTTCATCTTTCGATGTAGGTAAATAATATCAGTCTAAATTAAAGTAATTGTTCCTACAGAAGACCGTGGGAAAGACCTGGATGAGACTTGCCGAGACCAGAGAAGCATGGCACAAAAGCGAAGAGGCCTGTACTTAGCAGTGGATGGAACATGGCTGCCAATGACACTGATGATGATGATGCTAATTTTATCTAACGAAACTCTTCAGCCGCTGGATGCGAGTAACACAGGATCGGTCGACGTGGTGACGCTTAGAAGGTCTATGTCCAGAAGTGGAACTTTTCCAATTAAATGATGGTGATGGTGATGATTCAGATTGTTTTAATCTTTAAGGCAAAGGCTTATTCTCACAAAGAGAACGAATCACTATACTTACTCACTCAGTTGGCGATTCAAATCATTAAGACAATTAAGTCCTGATTTTTTTACGACATTATTTTTCATTGACCGAATTCCGTCATACGGTAGTATACTTGACAGGTTTAAGACCTAAAAGCTGCTTAAAAAGATTTAGGTGCTACAATTTATAAAGAGCAGTGGTGGCCCAGTGGGTTACGGCCTTGACTTACGAGTAGTAGGTCGTAGGTTCGAACTCAGACAAGCACTTTACTTTGTGTAAATTATTTCATCACCACTGCTCTCAAAACGGTGAAGGAAAACATTGTGAGGAAACCGGCATGTCCTAGAACTAAATGTTCGAAGACATGTGACATCCACCAACCCGCACTGGGCCTGCGTGGTGGATTACGGCCCACTCCCTCTCACAGAAAGAGGAGGCCTGTGTCCCAGCAGTGGGAACATTATAGGCAGATTATGTAATTTATGAAGTAATAAAATTTTTCATAAAATCCATGACAAAATTTCCTTTCAAGACCCAGTAAAATCCACATCATTCTAAAACATTTCCGAAATGAAAAACGGATTCCTAGCTGTCATCCTCTTACCGTCAAACTTTGTGTCCCAAAACTTTACAGCTTGTAAAATTTCTCTAACCTCGATTTAAAATGAATTAAGTCCTGTCCCTACGGAGTTTGACTAATGAATCAGTAATGGCACCCGATTTGCTTAAATATTTTATAGCAAGTAACACTGGTTAGTGATGTGTGTTTTCGAATTATTCGATTGGTCAAACCAATTACCTATCAATAGATAGCTAAATGGTTTGACCAATCGAATAATGAAAAAAAAATCGAATCCAATAAGATTCGATTTTTTTTCATCGTAAATGCAACTTTTGCAATGAAACAGCAAGCGTAGTAATCATTATGATCGGCAGAAAACACCACAAAATGTAAAAAAAAATAAGTAAATAATTATGTAGATATCCGATGAATAATATTGTTCTTGCTATTATTCTGACAGAGTCAACTCTGCTATTTTTCTATAACCATCAGTCTTAGTATCTTAAATAACACACACGTACACGTAATTATTAAGAATAAATATTAGAATACAAACTTTAACCGGTCCTATCAATTGGACGCGACAATGGCCAACTAATCCAATTGAATCCGATAGCTCAAACTCAGTCAAATCGAATAATTCGAATAACATCGCTATTGTTTATTCGAATGGAAAATTAGAACGAATGGAATCGAGTGCTGCTTGCTCATCTCTAACCCGGATGGATAGATTCGTCCGGTGTGGGGGCATACATTAATTTTGGGCAAGTATTTATTAGGACCCAATTACACATCATCCTCGTTAATTAATTACGGGATGTCCTTAAGTAGGTACTCTCAGTGATTGTACTTTTATTGAGAAGGGAAATTTTTTATTTTGGAAGTACTTATTTATACTTGAAGATTCTATTTTAAGGGATGCCTTTTCGTTTCCAGCTTATTATTTATTCACTCATGTATTTAACCAAAATGAAAAAGCTACGAAAAGAAGAAAAGCAGAAAAAAGCTAGAAAGTTACAAAAGTTAGTTCTTATACATAATTGTGTCCAAACTTCCTAAGATGCTAATTAATTTCCGTAAATTTTAACTAAGTATAAAGTTCCTCACAGGTGTAGGCCCGCTTACACCACAAACGAATAAATATATTTAGCGCTAAAACAATTTAAATCATCGTCCTATTGCTGTCAATCGTTTGAATTGACAGACAGTAAGATGTTTTAAATACGTTAAGCACTAAATGTATTTAGTGGTTAGTTATGCAAGCGGATCTTAGATTCTATAGCGCACCAACTAAACTTAAACTAAAGCTATCTCGTACTCCCATATGAAACAAGAAAAAGACAGAAACAGAGCTCTCAAAAAAATATCCCGCTGGACCTAGTTCAAACAAGTTAATCAAATAAATAGCCTATTCCAGATCACTAGGTCTTCTCATAAAAAAGTCAGCGTGATACATTACTTCACCAGTTAATATAGCCAACTTTTTTTTTATAAAAAATAACCATTAAAATGAACGTTAACCCGAAAATAAAGTTATTTCAGCGGGCAGAGTTAAAAGTGCCGGGCGGTCGGCTTCGCAGGAAATATGCAAAATATATTACGTACACTAAATCAGTTTGCAATGGAAAAAAAGGAAGTTTTTCGTGCACCCGGAATGAGTTTCTCATTGCATATGGAGGGATTTCCTCAAAATGTGTCTGAAAGCGGTGGAGCGACCTATCCTCGAGTTATTACTACAGGAGTGGTATATAGAGCTACGAATGTAGTAGATAGGATTGGCAATATTTATCTGGATTCAAACAATAACAACTTCTATCTATTTAGCAGGTTATTAATTAATTAGAGGATTATATCCAAGATAAGAACGCTTGGAAACATGCTGGTCCAGCGCCATAGGACAATCTAGAGTCTAGACAAAATCTAACTGATTGCTATTTTAATTGTATATTTGATTATTTTTATGACATTTATTTTACACTCTGTGATTACCTTAACTCACACACTGATATTAATTATTTTAGGAAAACTTTTTTTTTTTTTACAATGATTGTAAATATTGTGAGCACCATGTATCTATCACATAATTAATTTATCTGTCATTGCTTCATTTTTTTATTTATTTTTACTTATTGTGGTATAGTAATTTTATTCTAGGTGCATCGTCTTCACATATAATTATATAATTGGTGTACCGATACAAAATATTGTAAAACATTTTAAAAGAGTAACGGTGGAGTTTCTTGCCCATTCTTCTCCATACGAAGCTACCTTTTGGAAAGGGCGACTAGAATCATTTCTATTTTATTTGTAAATTTTGACGTTCAAAAGTGCCATCTATGTGTCTATTTGAAATAAATAATTTGACTTTGACTTTATCTCACTAAGATTAAGGACTTCACTGCAGTTAGAAACTGGTAAAATATTTATCGAATGTATTTTTTGCAGTCCTCAGCACAGACTGAATATCTGAATGTATCTGACGACAAATTTATTTCTATTGGCCTTCGCTCTCAGTAGTTAGAATCTTGACGGTCAACAACTTACAGTGGTCCTAGCAGGATTGTGTGGAGTAAGTGTAACGTAAATTCGAACGACTTTAAACTTTATTTATATATAAACGGGTGTACTCAATTTGCTTGTCACAATATTTTCAACCAAAAATGCTTTAGGATAGTTGTAAGTTGTTAGATTTAATTTTTTATTGTCAGATTGCACCGTATGCAGACTGACTACAGTGTAAAAGTTTCAATCAAATTCACTTCTGTATCTGCACCATCAGCTGTCAAGGTCAAAAGTCACATTTCACATCAAAGAAGTAATCTCACTAATGAGTGCAGCACTATCGTTCATGTTTATTAAACGAAAGCCAGGAGATGGTTGGAAAAAACCGGTCAAGTGCGTGTCAGACCACGCACAATGAAGGGTTCCGTAATGGGGAAAATTTTATCCTAAGAACAAACTTAACATTGTAGTTGAAAAATTAAAATACATTGTAAGTTTGTACGCACGTTATTGAGATATTTACCGTGCTATTTTAACACCATAGTTGGTTAGTTGGTTGTTTGGTTTTTCTGTAATCCATTCAGTAAAGAACCATTTTTTGTATTTTTTTCAACATTTTAGGCTCAACAGTTTCGGATATAACGGGAGGAATGCAAAATTTTCATCTATTTTCTTAAATAATTTTAGAATGATAAAAAAAAAATCTGAAATCCTTACAATAAGCTGTAATTTAGAAGTTATGAACTTCACAACTTCGGGTCAAAACGGTGCAAAACTATTTTTTAATTTTCTAATTTCCCCCCCAAAAGTGACCCCATATTCAAAATTCATTTATTTACATTACACATCCATGTTGAGTCACAGAAACTCATATCTGTACCAAATTTCAACTTAATCGATCCAGTAGATTCGGAGCAAAACGGCTGTGACAGACGGACAGACAGACACAGGAGTGATCCCATAAGGGTTCCGTTTTTTCCTTTTGAGGTAAAGAACCCTAAAAATTAAATCAAAATAAATAAAAAATAGACAAGTCTATTCAATTCATAGCCTCATTGGCAATCTTCACATGAAGGAAACTGCTAGAGAACATTGAATTAAATAAAATAAATTAATTCTGGGTAACATTATTAAATCTGTATAACTTTTATGCTGTCCTGTGTGTACTGAGGTTATCCTTGGTGATGTTTAGACTGCAATTAGAGTGGATTTGAACTTTTTAAAGCTCTTATCTCTCATTGGAATTTAGACTTAGTATTAGTAGGTACTAGAGCTTAGAATGTAATAAACTATTAATCAATAGATGAATAACAGAGTCCGCGTATTACTGGTCAGTTTCCCTCAGTGGTTAGTTTATTTAATTCGCCATTTTCGTTGATTAGTCAGTTTCACTGTGTCAGTTTACACGTAAGGGAAAAGGTTTTTACGTGTTCAATAAACACAAATGTTGATAATTTAATCTGCTGTAAGGAATACCTAGCCTAAAATCAAATTATTGATAACCAAGAATAGGTCAAGCACTGTTTTCTGTGGGTGACGTAAGGAGTAAGGAGTGACTGCCGCAGGCAGAAATGTAATTTAATAATAATCAATCTTTAATTGACCAGCATTATAATTATTAGCACGTCAGGTCAATAAATATTTTAATCTGTCAGAGTTTCAACCATTCAGCGACAGCGTTCCAATAATTTTGTTCTTAACAAAAAACTTACTAAAAAAAAAAACAAAAAGTGAAAAAAAGCTTTTATTTCGGAACCGGTGTCTGGTTTTGCATTCTCGTTTTGCCACCAACTTCCGAAATAAAAGTTATTTTTCACTATTTTATTTTTGGAAGTCAGTTGTTTTTTTTTATAATTTTTTTTTTCACTTTTTTTGCGGTTGTGTCAACCTACCCCACACAAATTCGAATACCACTACCAGCTATGTAAATAACAGTGATAGCGTTAGTAAAACATCCTCCACATAGACTAAATGGTAAAACTACGTATTATTGAAGCTAACTCAAAAACGACCCAAACAAAGTTAATACAATTTATATGGAACCACCGCGCAAGCTGTCTCTACCATTTAAAAAAGAATTTCCAAAATCAGTGCACAATTGACGAATCACACATCGATGAATTAAAACAGAAATTGAAAGTCCTCATCAATACTTTTGCTCAAGGGAACCATAAACCAAAACGTTATCTGTTTATATATATTTTTTGTTTTTATTATTTCTTTAAAAAGCGCACATTCAATTTCAATAAAATTTATTTGGACTGAAGTATCGACTTAAAACACGAAAATGTTCAAGGCAAAATCAAATAAAATAAAATAAAAAAGAATCATGGCGAGATCCTTAGATTAATTTGTACAAAATAAAGAGTTCATTTAGAGGGTTCAAACTATTTTTAATCTTGAGGATACATTACCAGGAGTAGATTGATATACTTATCATATTTTTAAAACTCCATTTTATTAAAATATTTCGAAATGAAAATATCAGTTTTTCGTTTCATCTCGTTGCCCATTTTGTATTTATAAAAAAAAAAACGAAGTGACAAGTGACAATAATGGATCTATTAAACTGACAGTGACAGACAAGTGATGTGAATCGTTGTTTACGGTGGCGCTAAGAGTGGAAGAAATACATTGACTTTTCATTGTTTGTGACATTTTCCATAAAACGATGGATGGATTGTGTGAATGATAATATAGGTAGAAAGTTAGAGATCCTAGACTTTTTCTGGCACTTGACTGTCCTTTTCTCAAGTTGCCTGTCAGTAAGAGATGCTAATAATTCTCTATTTTTTTTTTCCTCTCAACTTGTTCTTTCGTGTTTGTGTTTTTATTTCTTTTCGTTATGTTTACCGCAAAATATAAACGTATTTTTAACCAACTTCTAAAAAAGGGCATCTCAATTCGGATGTTTGTATTTTTTTTTTATGTTTGTTCGCGCATAACTCCGTCGCTTGCTAACCGATTTGAAAAATTCTTCTTAATTCAAAAAAAAAAAAATTCTCTTTATTCTTTTGTAGAAAAGGGTATACTTCCCAAATAGTCCCATGAAAATTTTATCGAAATCGGACAAGCGGTTTTTGAAAAATCTACAAACATCTAAACATTTATCTACATTGTCTATATTAACGATGTTTTCGTTTACTCTGCATTGCGTTTTTTGTTTGGTACTCCGTCATTTACGAACCGATTTGGAAAATTCTTGTTCGGCCGTAAAAAGTGAAAAATAAAAAACTTTTTACTTAAAAAAATAACCAAACTCGGTGGCATAAAACTAAAATACAGATCCAAAGACACCGACTTCCGAAATTAAAGTTATTTTTCACTTTGTAGTGTTTTGTTGGAAGTCGGTTATTTTTTTTTTGTAAAAAGTTTTTTATATTTCTTATCTTTCTTTCTAATTTTAGTTTATTTTGTAAACAAGGGAATCGGTGTCCATAAAATGTAATAGAAAACAGTCACGTCCTGGTCTGTCAGAAACAAAACACAATCTACAAACAATTAGCCCTAACTTTGGAACGTCGCGTCTTTTCAAAAATGGAACTAAATACGCAACAGTAATTACTGAAGCCTAACTTGTCAAGGTCTCGAGTTCCTCAAGTTTTGAGCGAACTCGGCTAATGTTCCAACAGTTACCACGCGTCAAAGTTACTCACTTTAGCCGGGAAGTACTCTTGGTAAGGACAATGGGAGCGCGGACGCGGGAGCGGGATTTAAAATGTTGGAGAGAACAGTGTTACCTTCCTTCTGAGGCAGTTGGGTAAAAATATATGTGGCCACGAAAAGCTTCGGTTTTTTTTTTTGCAGTAATTTAACTCCATTGTACGTAGATATCATTTTTACAGCCTAGTAATCAATAATTACAAAAAAAATATGGTGTGGATGACTAGATGAATTTTATAATGCTTTGAACGATGCCGATGCAACGCGTATATACGGCGACCAAATCTTTGAACGTGAACGAAGCAAAAGACGTAGGTATGTCTGAATCCTAGCAGGTTTTGTTCTGTCGTTACTGCCTACTTTAGGACCTGAGTTTATTCAATGAGTTTATTGAGTGTAAAATCGTGTGCATTTTTTTTCAGTTTTCACAGAGACGCTTACCACTGCAAACCAACCGCGAACCGAAATCTATCACATGTTACCGAAAAACTTTTTCTGGAAACAGCATTCACGAGGATTTCAGTTGGGCGATGGTCGAAAAATGCGCATATTCGAATACAACAAAATGTTCTTACAACAAATTAAATTTTTCATTTTATTAATATACTAGCTGTTGTCCGCAACTTCGTCTGCGATCCATGATAAAAAGTAGCTTATCTCTTTCTCCAGGTCCCAGGCTACCTATTTGTAAAATTTCATAATGATCCGTTTAGCCGTTTTTGCGTGATTGAGTAACAAACATCCAAACAGACAAACTTTCACATCTAGACATACTCGTACAATACAAATAAAAAAAATTGAAGTGTCTGTTTCTAATGTCAAAATAACAGCTTTTCCTAAATGCATATTATTATGAAAGTATCTAAGCTACTAATAACAATTTTTTTTTTTTTAATTTTTGTCTGTCTGGCTGTCTGTTTGTTCCAGCTAATCTCAGAAACGGCTGGACCGATTTTGACGGGACTTCACTGGCAGATAGCTGATGTTATAAGGAGTAACTTAGGCTACTTAGGCTTATTTTAGAAAAAAGTAGTAAAGTAGGATATGTACTGTAATTCATATAGAAACCGTAATTTTTTTTTTGCCTGTCTTTCATTGTGAGTGCTATTTTTATTATCTTTAGATGGTGAAAACCACATCTAAATTCGTTGCGTAGATTATAAGAACAACTCGGTCACATAGACAAAAATAAATATAAACTATTTTAATTTATAATAATATGTACAAATTAATATAGATATAGATTACGTACGCTGCCGCGAAATAAAACGCGTTGTCTTATCGCTCCTCTCATCAATTGTGTCCTCACCCGTATTTGGACAAGGGCGCAAGGTGCCGCGAATTTTACCTAACTCAGAACTTTGTCATATTTCAACGGAAACCGTTCAAAGAGCGATTTAAGCTATTCTCGAAGTTAAACATCGGCGACATTTAAGTGTCGAAGGAATTTAAAATTAACGGTTTATTATTTAGTGGCCACTAAATAAATTATCAGTTAATTTGAATTTGTTGGACACTAAAATGTTGTTCGAATAAATGGATTATTGAGCAGATTATACTATCTACTAATTGTATTAGTTATGATGATTAACATTTAAGTTTACACTAAAGTCAATTACGTAGCAATTTAGAAGGGCTAATTATTTTCCAGGCTACTAACAACTTAAAGGGCGACTAACTATTTGCTACTAAAAAATAACTTGGCAGCGATTAAATATTACCTATGTTTAAATTTAAATTAACAAAAGTTATGTAATTTTTTTATTTAGTTCTTTCAATCAATGTAGTACTCGTAACTACCCATACAGCTTAACTTGAATCATTTGGGTTAGGTTAGAACAGCTACAGTCCGGACGGGAGAGGGAGCGGGAGATGTCGTCCGCTCACCCGGGCAGATAATGCCCTCTTCCAGCCTCCCTAAATGGGTCCAAGGACGGCGGACTCAGGGACGTCCGCCATCCCCTATCACACTGGACCCGAGGTGGCTGCGCGTAGTGTTCCACGCGCGCCCCTTTCAGACGTCGCGGTTGGGTCTAACCCCCCCCCCCCCTCCCCGACATAAGGTGGCCCGCAGAGGCGGGCCGGCACTAGCCGGGGATTGCGGAAGTAATAACAGATCCCCGGCGCAAGTTTGGGAAGGGAACACTGGGGTGGGGTAGTCAGTAAGAGTCTGACAGACCCCTCCACCATAGAGGACATACATGAGGATTTTCCACCCCGTGAACAAAAAAAAAGAACAGTGACTGTCGCTGCCGGCCGTGGTCTGTCGCTGCCGGCCGTGGTCTGTCGCTGCCGGCCGTGGTCTGTCGCTGCCGGCCTGCCAGCGAGGAGTTATGGGACGCGGTGGTATCCTTCTACGTTCGTTCCATTTTTAAATTACACGACAGCTAAGAGTTTTCATAGTAATTTATTCGACCGCTAAATATGACAGATATGGATTTTCACACTAACATTGCCGGCCGCCTGCTTGCATGTATTTGGCCAGTACAGCATTTTCAATTTATCTCGAAGAAGGTTGTCAAAATAATGCTCGAATCTCCAAGCATATTTGAGAAAAATCTGTTTTCTTTTGTTTTATCGTATATACATAACCATCACGTCTGTGAGAAGTTTACACAAAAAAAAACAGATATTTGAAGTAACTACAGAATTTACCGTCCTTGACCCCAAAAAAATCTGTAAATTAATATCTTTTTTGTTTTATCTATCTAATTTAATAAATAACTAACTAATTTAATTTGACTAAAATTTGATTAAAAATGTTTTCAACTTTATATCTCACCAGTTTTACCAACAATTATTGTTTGAATAACATTATTAAATTGTGAATGAAAAATCATCGTTTAGAGTGATCTAAACTTTCAATTTTGTGTTTAATATTCAAATAATCCAATCAAAGCATTCAATTATTAAGTGGCACTACAAACTGGCATACACAGGTACGTTTTCACATCCATTATGTTTAAAAAAAAAAATCTGATTCTTTTAGAACAGACTATTCATCATTCTCCTTCCCGTATCCCAATTTATTTGGGGTCGTCGCAACATATCCTTTTCTTCCATACTTCTCTATTAGTCGTCATCTCGGTAGTCACTCCCTTTCTAGCCATATCATCTTTCACACAGTCCATCCATCGTTTCTATGGTCTTCCCCTACTCCTATAGACATCGACATTCATACTCAAAACTTTCCTCACGACATTTTCCTCATTCCCCCGCGTCTTATGCCCATACCATGACAACCGATTTCCACACAAATTTTCAGACACCGCCACTTTCAGACTTCCTCTTATGTACCTTCTCAATTCTTATTCCATCCATTCGTGTCACACCACACATTCCTCTTAGCATTCTCATCTCAGCTACATGCAATTGCCTTTAATTCATCCCTTTTGTGGCCCAAATTTCTGATCCATACAAGACAGCAGGTCTAACTAAATTGTGCCTGCCTAAATTTAGAAACAATTATTTTTAAAAGATTAACCGTGGACTTTCTTGCCGGCTCTTCTCCATAGGAAACTACCAATTAGAACCATGCATCTATATAGCTTCTGACGTTCCATAATTACCCATGTAGGTTTATGTGAAATAAAATATTTTGATTTTGTTTGATTGACAACAGCTATGGAATGCATTATGGGAAAGGCCAAAGAGCCAGACCCTCAATGAAATATTGGGATCGTTATTTAAACATCCGGAATCCCGGACATGCATACACATTAGTTAAATTCCGATCCGGAATTCCGTCCACCTGATTGAGATCAAACAAAGTATGCATTCCCATTCTTTATTTTGGGATGTACCGTCTTTTTGGCAAATAAATAATAAACGTGCATGGTTAAACGTGCACGGCTTAAAGAAATGTCACAAAGGGATTCTTGACATAACGCTGAGGACTGAGATGGTCTGGGAAAAAATCGTACGTCTTTTGTTTATTGAAAAGCTTGTCACGACAACCTACAAAGCTGGTAGTGTTTATGACTCTATTACATGGAAGTTAAACATAACTGGCGAAATGTGGGTGTACGATAGGCAGCTAGACCTCTGCCTTACCCTTCGCGGATTACATGCGTGATGTTATGTAAGTTATGTTGTGTGTTATGTCAGTATAATCGTTACTTTCATGGATTTGGACACCAAGTAGTTTCAGTACTGCCGAAAAATTGGTTTTGGTTAGTACGAGTATTCAACGTCATCATCAACATCATAGGACCTTAGGCCTATTCCCTTTTGTGCCACGCTTCCCTGCTTTGTGCGAATCTCATCCAGGTCTACTCTTCTTCTTGGATGGCATTGTGCATAATTTAAAATCAATATGGCATTATTTTCTTGTTTGTTTAAGAACGTCTCGTTGTATTGCTAGTATCCATCACATTGGCAAAATGCATTAAAATAGTCGTAACTTCATTCCACAACCATCAGTAGGTAAGTTATAGAAATCCGGCCACTGCCTTCACATTTATTTGGTTCACCAACAATTGTTTACACGTCTTACGTCTTAAAAACTTTGAACAGTTTAACAATTACTTAAAGGTAAACACCACATGAACTACAATTACGCTAATTTTTAAACCTAGGTACATGTACAGTTTACAAGCCACTTAACTTAAAACTAAAGAAGTAGCCTAAATAGACTTGAAGACGTAGTTTTTAATGTGATTGCTAAAGTTATGTAAGTAACAAAATAATGAATACTTTACAACATCTCTGGTAAACAACTCAAGATTTTAGATTTCTGCTTAGTCAGAGAATCAAAGTGGAAATCGATTAGATCGCTGCAACTATTCAATAATAACCGGAAAAAAAAGAAGAATAAAATACAACCGGAGTTACCGACATAGCTTGCAGAGTAAGCACGCTGAAGTGGCAGTGGTCTGGCCATGTTTGTCGAAGGACCGATGGCCGGTGGAGCAGACGAGTCCTGGAGTGGAAATCGCGTATCGGCAAGCGTATTGTGGGGCGCCCCCTAGCTAGATGGACCGACGACGTTAAAAAGGTGGCTGGGACAGACCGGCTGTGGAAAGTGGAGGACAGGGTGTTGTGGCGCAGCCTGGGAGAGGCTTATGTCCAGCAGTGGACTGCTATAGGCTGAGTTGATTGATTGAACTATTCAAAAGCCTACAGAACCTAGCCGAGCGCATGGAGAGTTAGATCCCAACACCGTTCTTCTCCCTTCTTGACATAAGTATATTTCCACTGTGAACACAACACACGAATCCCTGATTACAAACTAGCCACATGTTGCTATTAAAGACTACACTACTTATATATTCCACCGATGTTCGTGACTGTACTTGGTCGCTCTATTGGTTCGCCGGAAGTTCCGGCCACCGGAACTGACTGACACGATACATCACAAACACAGACGTTTGAAATTGGAACGCTGATTTGTCATGTCGCGTTCAGAAATATTTTTTGAATAGGGATGGCATACTTAATTCAATCAGTTACTTATAAGTATTTTATAAGATGGTATGAGACTTTTGTCCTTACTTTGGTATTGTACATCGATTCGTTGAGCTCCTTAAGTTCTGAGTCGAGCTGCACGATTGCTGACAAATGCGTGCACTGACCGGCCAGGTCCACTCAAATCTGTCTGGTTCTTCCTCAAAATACCATTTCAGAAATTAATCTACATGGTCCTCTGGCCTGACCAAGATTATGTCTGGACTTCAAAAGAGACTGTAACTTCTGAATTTGTTTTCGTCTTTCTTCTCAGAGTAGTCAGTTAGAAAACACCGAACTCATCTAGTTTAAAAAAATAGTTTTATTTTGACCTGTAAAAGTGTTTTTTTTTTAACCAATTTAGAGAAATAAATATCATTTATCATTTGGCCTGGACTGCGCATTGACGTGGAGTTGCGGACACCAGCCCGTATTACCTATGTAAGAATGAGAGCAATTCTCGTGAGTTTGTTTTGCTGCTCTGCTGTGACAACCCTGCCACAGTCACAGGCGTCTCGTTGTTTGCTCATTTCCGGCAGTCTGAGTGTTTGTTGGTTATTTTACTTTAAAAGACTTATGAAATCGAATATGGAATTGCTTACTTAGACTTGGTATTGCAGACAGTACCTACTAAATTTAGTATAAAATATGTCTGGGGGCCTAAAATTTACGCTTTGGCAGAACCATAATATGGTCTGCGTACAATTCATACATCCTGCAATTCATCTGTTTGACAGCTGATATTTGACATTAGACTTTAATAAAGCAATTCGTAGTTTGTGGACCATTTTACGAAACTCCATACAAAACTGTCAAACAGATGAATTGCGGGATATGAATTGTACGCAGATTATATTATGATTCTGCCAAAGCGTCCATTTAAGGCCCCCAGGTCTGTGTAGATTGCAAAACGGCAATAAGTATACCAATGAGCAATGCAATGATGATTGAGTTTCTGTAAAAAATATTCTCATCACCAGTCTTTTATAGACAGCAGTGATTGCCGAAACAAGATATAATGCTAATGGTCAGGGTCCATAATATCCAAATAGCCAATACTCGAGGAATAAATTACAAATGGAACAGAATTCGTATGAAATTATCAGCTAAGTTAAGAACCTAATTTAAGGTGTTAAAACAGGTCCTTGCACTATTGATCTGTCCATAATGAGAGCTTAAAGCGGTGCAAGTTTCTGGAACGTTCAAGAGAAAAAATCTCATGCCATAAAGCACGTTCAATTTTATTGCCATTCAAGAATTGCATGGGTGCGATTTCTATAAAATGGGATACAATAATTTAAAAAAAAATGCAATTTAAATGCAAGTTTTGCCGTTCAATAAAATTGCATGCGACTTACACTAAGGCAATTTTATTGCAAGGCGATTATTACATGCAAGTTTTGCGTCGTCCTAAGAGTCCTCAGAGTTGCACGTCCTTGTACAATTCATTCAAGTATTGCCCGTATTTGCGCTGCCAAATATTAAAAAAAAAAAAAATTGTACGTCTTTACAAGATTTTTTTTAATTTATTTCATTATTTATTTATTTAATACTTTATGCACACAAATGTACAGAGCCGGATTTAATAAATAACATACATATACCTATTAAAACTTTAAATATAATATATAAATGTAATAAAAAAATAAAGAACGAATTATTTTTGAATTTCATTCGTTAGTACTTATAAATTTGAATGAGATTTTATTACACGTGCAATTCTATTGTACGTGTTGTTTACACCTATACCAGTTTTGAACGGCAACTAACTTGTCCGTATCGTGTAACAATATTGTACGTGTTGTTTAGACGGTGCCAGTTAGTTGCCTTTCAATTTTATAGTATGCCACAGGCAAAAAACTTGCACCGCGCAAATGGAGCTTTAAAGATTATGTCTCAATATCATCAAAGGAAAAACAACATTGGCCTACATACATATAAATGTGATTTTGCGTTGTTACATCACCACGTTTGCATTGATATCTTCCTCAAGTGAAGTTTTTGTCGTCAAGCCGAAGTGACGCATATTGAACAAGTTTCCATCTTGGAGAAGTACTGATGCATATTAGATTACAACTTGCTACAACTTTATATGAATATGGCCAAGTTTCGGCCATTGTTAATGCATTACCCATACCCTTGCTATGTGGAAATACCATAATATTATATGGTTTTCTTTCTTTAACAGTCAAAATAAGATTTTCGAGGACTTTAACTTTCGGGAATTTTAACGGGAACCCTATGGCACACTAAAGCTCCGTATATACATCATCGACGTATGCAGAAAATGTTGAGTAGAAATTAGAAGAACATAGGATGGTAGAGTGAGTAAAGTGAGCTCGAAAATTTTAGCCCGGAAAGAGTAGTTTTTAGGGTTCCGTACCCTAGGGGTAAAACGGGAACCCTATTACTAAGACTCCGCCGCGCGCCGTCTGCCTGTCTGTCCGTTTGTCACCAGGCTGTATCTCATGAACCGTGATAGTTAGACATTTGAAAGTGACAGTTGAAATTTTCACAGATGATGTATTTCTGTTGCCGCTATAACAAAAAATACTAAAAAACTTAATAAATTAAATATTTAAGGGGGCTCCCATAGAACAAACGTGATTTTTTTGCTCGTTTTTGTTTGATATTGATAATGGCAACAGGTAGACGCTTGAAATATTCACAGAATATTTAGTTATATATTCACTTAAAAAATATTTATTTATTCCAGAAACGTGATTTTTTTGCCTTTTTTATAGATAACGGTACGGAACCCTTCGTGCGCGAGTCCGACTCGCACTTGGCCGGTTTTTATTATTTTCAAAGTTAAATAGCAGCGGTAGGATAATTGTATAGTCTCGTTGTAATTGTAAAAAATGTTGAGGGTGTTATTTCCCACCTGTATTTTTTTTTACTTAAATTTTTCGGTACAAAATGCTCGAAAACTCGTTGATGTCCTTTAAATTAGAATTCATTCAGCATGTATCAAAATGGTCGTATTTAAGGGTGTGGTGTATCTAGACCATCCCCCGCCCCAATCAGTCCCTTAAATATGACAACACATTGCTGATACATGCTGTATACCTATTTATTGCTCTCATGTGGAAAGAGTTATTACAATTTTAAGGGAGCACCTGACTTGCACCCAGTAAGGGCACAGCAATTTTATTTATTTATTTTTTGTTTCTTTTTTCTAATTGTACTGGATTTGTGCCCGGTGGCAATAGGCTCGCCCCTTATTACATGGGACTTAAACATAACTCCCTCTCTGGTCCATCTATCGTCAACGCAAGCATGACCGAAAAGCTTGTTATTTCATCCAGCGCAAGTGAGAACTACTAACAAGCAAGTGAGAACGCCATAACATTGAACGAAAAATAGTGTGCGGAAATTGCATAAAACGTGTTCCAGGAAAAACGTGTATTTGATTAAGCCTTTCAAGTTTGCTAAATTAATGTTTATAATTTAGAATTTGTATTACATGTGCAAGGTTTTTATTTTCTTTACTTTTACAATTTATGAGTACATTATGAACGGCCAACGTTCAAGTAAAATTTGTGCAAAAAACAGATTTTTGCAGGCTTATACTGAATTTGTTTCTCGAAATATTTTTTTTTTGTTTGCATAGAAATCTAGCTACAATGCACAAGATACGTATTAGTTCAAAAAATTCAAAGAAAGATGTGTTGCAATGCCAAAATCACGTACGAGCGTTTGTCTGAAAAGTATGACGGGTTGGCCGCTCTTAAGTAGATAAATTATTGTTATTTCTAAACATAAGTATAACCATTATAATTACGATAAAACCACAGCCTTACTCTATTTCACACATCTAACATCTATATCAAACTAAGCTATACTCAGCTTGCCTCAAGCTCTGAAAGATTACGTCAAGTCCCCAAGTACACTCAAAGTCACGCTATAAAGATCTCACCTTTTTCTCGAAACTTCAAACGCAACATAACTGCAGTACAAAAGCCGCACTTTTAACGACTTCAGCCACCATTTTATCGTATATAGGTCACGGCAAACCCAGACTCCCTTAAGGGTTAGCGCAGACAAAGCTGCGACTGCTTGAACGTGGTTGAGCATTCTTTGTTTGCGTACCCTCGGTCTCGAGCAGTTTGGCGGATGCTCGCAACCGCTATCGTCACCAGAATAATATTAACCAAATTCAAAATTAATTTACTCACTAGGCTGAGAATCAGCACCATTTTGAACGTCAACATTACATTAGAGAGTCCCCCAAAACGTCCTTTCCAAAACCTTTCGTCACTTTCTAATGTTTTAGCTGGGAAGAAGTGACGCAATAAACTTCCCAGCAATACGTCTGTCTGTTATATTAGAAGAACTAGATTCTATACAATAGTATTCAAAGTAAGAAACATAACAAAACAAAATCAATCTGCCTAGCCTTGTCCCAACTATATTGGGGTCGGCTTCTAGTCTAACCGGATACCAGTATTTTACATGAAGCGACTACCTATCTCACTTCCACAACCCAGAGACTGGGTAATACGATACCCCTTGATAAGACTGGTTGTCAGATTTTCGGGGTTCTGACGTCCCCTAACGACTGTCAAAGAGCCACAAATGACAGCTGGGACCAACAGCCAGTCTGGGTATGTAAAGATGGTCACCCGTCTACACGGACCAACCCCGGCAAACATAGCTTAACGTGTTGTACTCGTATCGAACCGTAAAGATACACAAAACGTAAACAACATAATGCCAAATAATTTATTTGGCATTATGACAATACTTGTAGAATATTCAATTATAATAAACAATTTGAAAACCCTCTTTAGAAGCTTTGTCTCTGTGTTGTATTCACTCACATACTGCGGCGACAACTGTTTGCAAGCGTAGACGCGCGCATGCTCGAACATCCTCGCTACGCCGACGTGCGCGTGGCTACGAGGAACATACGCGAACGAATGAGCCACGGAATTATATCTTTTGTTGTATTCCAGGGGTTCTACTGCGAAGATGAATCCGACATTCGGCCGCTTTCTGGTTACGGCTAACTATGGCTGACTACGGCGAAAGAAAAAAAAAAAAACTACGGTCAAAGAGATAAGTCACAAGTCAAAAACGTGACTTGAAGTCGGTTAAGGATTCAAAGTCAAATAAGAACACTTTGGAAGTCAAGAGAGAACCAAACATTCGGCCGATACTTCAGATTATCGCTTCGGAGTAGGCCCCCAGTACATTAATCAATGAAAACTGCTAGGCTATACTGGTGCTAAAATTAAATAGGCAACATGTAGCTGAGATGAGAATGCTAAGAGTGATATGTGGTATTACGCGAATGGATTGAGAAATGATTATGGTAGAAGCAGACAAATAAATTAGGATGGCCTAGAGAAGCACGAATCAATGAAAACTGCCCGAGTCTCTTGCTCTGTCTGCGCCGGCCTTAATGCGAAGAGAGGCGAGATTATTATTTTAATGCAATAAACCTTCCATTCAAATGTAAAGCAAGACTTGCAGCCCTTTTGTCTGTACAGATGAATTATAGTCCTTGACTTCTGCGATGTGAAAGCTGAATTTGTTGAGAAAATGTGAAGATGTTTTGGTTATTGTATTTTAGGGGCCATGTTTCATTTTGAGTAGTTTTTGATGAGTAACATATTTCCCTTCGTATTCAGTGGGAGAGATATCATGAAAAGGGACGGAAGTGTGTAACAGGAAGTGACAGCTTTAGCATGGAATAAGTAGGTAAGTACTTTTTAATAGCATGGGATTAGAAAGTACTTTATAGATTGTAAGTAGAAGGGGTCGAATTTCGACCAGTAATTATTCGAACTAATGGTCGCCCACTGCCCGAAATTCGACCCCGTCTACTTATCTTCTAGTCATGAGGTCCTGGTACTATGTGTGTGTGCCAAACAATAAATACAGTAGTATGTAATGTTTTTTTTTTATTAATTTAACTTATTTCTAATACTTATTATATAAAATATTAGATTTCTGCACTTCTTCATATATACTTTAACTGCCAAATTTCATACTCCTCCGTCAGCGTAAATTTCGTAAAAAGTTGTACAAAGTTCCCGCTTCATGTAATAATAATATAATTAATGATAAATATTTCAGTATTTAGCTTTCTGTCGCTGCTCAGTTGCGTATTACCAAGGTGATATGTCAGATGTTACACATCATATGCGACTGTAAGGATCGCTCGTTTTTAGGGTTCCGTACCCAAAGGGTAAAATGGGAACCCTATTACTAAGGCTCCGCCGTCTGTCTGCCTGTCGGTTTGTTACCAGGCTGTATCTCATGAACCGTGATAGTAAGACAGTTTAAATTTTCACAGATGATGTATTTCTGTTGCCGTTATAACAACAAATACAAAAAAACAGAAAAAAAAAAATATTTAAGGGGGCTCCCATACAACAAACGTGATTTTTTTGCTCGTTTTTGCTCGATATTGATAACGGCAACAGGTAGGCGTTTGAAATATTCACAGAATATTTAGTTATATATTCACTTTAAAAATAAATAATTAAATTAAAATAAAACAAATATGGGCTCCCATACATTATTGTATGGGAGCTCATATTTGTTTTATTTTATATACGTGATTTTTTTGCTGTTTTTATAGATAATGGTACTTTTAGAGCCCTTCGTGCGCGAGTCCGACTCGCACTTGGCCGGTTTTTTTACTAGGTTTTATTCAGTTTAACTTGTTACATTTTCTATGTAGGTAGTTGATATGTTTTGTTGGATTCTTACGAGCTAATTTTGGAGTATATACTTCGTCGTACCATGTTGAAACTTGGTACCTTCACTCCGTTCCGATAACAATATATTAAATGGCGCAGGATAGCCTTTACCAGAAGTGGTCATCGTATTAGTGGTTCGCAGATCGTCGTGGATGTGGTATGACAGTGGCTCCCGTCATTTCATCTCAGTCATCAGAAGACAGCCACCACGCAACCAACCATGCGACGTTCCATTAAAGTGACAGTCACCAGCCACTGTTTTTCCGACCTTTCAGCGATTCCAGTAACAAATCAACAACAGTCACATTTAGTATGGTAGAGATGACTTGATGGTGCTTCTAGGATCGACTCAAGGAGGAAATCGATAAAGGTATTTTTATTTTATTTATTATTATTAATAATCAAGTACATCATACATACCAATTTGAACGGTGATCCCCAAACTAGACGTAAGTCTGTATCTTGGGAATCAGAGTTGTACATTTTCGTTATATCCAAAAGATCGTACACGGTGATTATTAACAAAATTAAACTAAAAGTTAAGTTAATGAATTAAAGTTAAACAAGAAGAATATAATTAAGAGTGAATAAAAAGTAAAAAATTAAAAATAATAATATTGGTAATAATACTCTTACAACAAGGTTCAATTTAAATGTGTGTGTGTGAGTGTATGTGTGTGAATGTGTATCTGAGTGAGATTACGAGTGCTGTCAGTTTGTGGAGTCTTACTTCATAAGTAGCCATTTGTAGATAATCCTTTCTGTTTCGTCGTAGGAGAGTGTAAGGAGCCAGGTCTTTATGATCTTTTTACACAGGGATATTTTGAGGTCTATTATGTTGCAGTTCTTAACAGCTTCATTTTATAAGCCTGGATGTAGATAGTTTGAAGAACGTCTTGCCATAAGAGAGTTTGCTTGGGGAATGGAAATCCTAAATGTGCGTTTTGAGATTATCTCTGTGTAGTCTGGTCTTGATTTTAGTTTTCTGTGTGTTTGAAGTACTGCATTGAGGGATTGATTTTAGATTTGAATTTAAAGAGGTAGGTATATACGTTCACAATTTATAGCTCGTTAAATTTTCTCCAACAAATTTCTCGTTTCACCTACAAGGGAAAGATAGTTATTTTACTTCAAATTATTCCTAAGAGAATATAATAGATCCTCAATTCGTCTTGCCTAAGTAAACTTATGTTTGAATAAGCATTTGAGTAAAGTTTCGAGGTCGCAAAATAGTGAGCAATTTAATTAATTATCTACCTCTTGCTAACATTTCAATTGTAAGTCACTACTCACGAAAAATTTCTGGAATTCTCATTCATTATAAAATGTCTACTTAATTATGGTAATCTTACTGAGTCTTGCCGAAATTAAAGTGGAATCTGAAATAAGACCTTGTTAAGAGATTGGGTTCCGTAGTCCCACCGTTGATGTGTCTTGATCCGTTTGATAATCATATTTTTAACATCAATGGGTCAAGCTTCTAGTCAATCGGGAATATGCATGTATTTTTTTTTCACTAAATCAACACTACGCAGTAATATAAACCTAAGAAAAGTATTGAAAGTTCAATTGAACCACTGATTGATGCTCAAAAAAATTATGAAACTCCAACAATTTTCTACTACCGTTCAAACGTCCGTTTCTGTCGCGGTCATGATGTGACGTCATTGTTCACGAAACTGCTTTGTTTACATCTGTTTTTTAGCCCCAAATCTTATAATTATATTAAATTATTGTTTACGCTTTATTCAAGTAGAAATCGCACTTACATATTTACCTTACTGAGATTTCAAGCATTTAGCAAAGAATAGATTTTATTCACATGTTTTGTTTCGTCACTTCCGGTATTTTCGAAGAGGACGCGTTTTGAGTTTGCGTTCCGTTCCACCACAAAAACGCAACATAAATTAATTAATTGTAAAATAAGTAATGCATTAAAAAATGTAAAAAATATTGAAATTTGTTTCTTGACTCCTACACAATGTATATTAAAATAATGGATACGTTTTGAATTACGTGCATATTCCCTGTTAATCTATTTACGTTATCCTAACAGAGATTCACAAAAAGGGCAACGCTTGGAGTTTCCCTACGTGATCGAATGAGAAATTATGAGATCAGTAGGAGAACCAAGCTTAAGTGGCAGTGGAAGCCAAACTAAAGTGGCAGTGGGCAGGTCACATCGCTCGCTGAACAGATGGCCGATTGAGGCGAAAGCTTCTGGAGTGGCGACCGCGTACCGGAAGACGTAGCTTTGGAAGGCCTCCCAAAAGGTGGACCGTTGATCTGGTGAAGACCGACCGCAGGAATCCACTGTATGCGAGACGGACAGAACCGGTCAAAGTATTAGCGAAGTCAGTTTATTAAATAATGTATTTGAATATTTTACGAAATCTATACTTATAGTTTATAATTATTATGAAGAGGTAATCTTTGTTTGTTTGTAAGTTTGTATGTAGAGGGTAATCTCTGGAACTACCAGTCCGACTTAAAAAAATCTTTTTGCATTTGATAGCCCAATTTTTGACGAAGGTGGCTATTAACATCACGCTACGAGGTACGACCCTTAAGAACCGAGCAAAAAGAAAAAATCAGAAAGAACGCTAAGTGAAAACGAAGTAATACCCCGGACGGGCGATGCAATGCGATGCAGTTAATGGATGAAGTCGCGAGCAGAAGCTAGTGACTAATAATATAATTATTTACTTGTATCTGCTTAGATTAGATTATTAGAACGGATAAAAAAAAATACTCACTCCGATATCGGACATAATAAAAGACAAAGGTCCCATAACCGCATTTAAAACAGAACCCCAAAAAATGCTCTTTTCATTCGCCATGAATATTTTAATGTTATCATTATTTATCTGGCTCTGAATTTAATTTGGCAAGATAACGAACATTCGTTGAAACTCTATTTTATTTTGCTTCATTTTCGAGTTGAAATAATACCTACGTTTGTAGAAATCTAGCTGTTGCATTGCGTGGTTGGCCATTTTCTTTTGCTTTGCATTGTTCGTCTAAATAAAACTTTAGGTTAGAATAATGTTTCAGAACATTTTGTGAAGAGGTGAATATGATTTTTGTTTTAATTTTCATATATTTCTGAAGGGGTTTTGAATAATAAATGCTAGTTTCCTTTGTTTGAACATTGTGTTTATGTTACTAATTTACTATTCAGAAAGAAAGAAAGAAATATATTTTATTTAGGACACACACAGGAAATACAAAAACAATAAAAAAGAACATTAAAACTAACAAAATCAACAAAAAAAAACCAGACAAGAGCGAGTCGGACTCGCGCACCGAGGGATCCGTACGTATATTATGATGTTTATGATTTCTGAAAAGCTGTGCTATTTAGAGACATTGTTTTATATTTCCTGAAATATTTACATAAACTTCTATCTTAATTTCAGATTTTTCTCTGTGCAAACTTTGGAGGCGTTATTTCTTTTACATTTTTCATCAACAGTCGGAAACTATGATGCCTAAAAAAAAATGTTTGAGATGTGCAAACAGCGCTCTTTCATATATACCGCACATGCCCTAGTAAAATTACTTCAAATTATTAAGACCCCTTTCAGTCCCTTTTAAAAATATTTTTTTTTTAATTTCTTTCTTGTTTGCATAATAGTTGGGCAAACGTTATCTAAAACTATTCTAAATTTCAAGTTGATAGCATTATAGTAGTTCTTGAGATACCCAGATGTGACAGACAGATAGACAGCCTTAGTCTCACCATAAGGGAACCTTTTTACCATTTTAGGATGGAACCCTAAAAAGGACATTTACGAGGCCAAAACGGCTCTTATCTCAGCATAATGCTGCGATATTTTTAAAAATAAATACCGCAGCGCTGGTTTTCTGATAGGTTTGATACCGCAGACACACCTACAAACATAAATAAATCCCAGTAGAGGAATAAAAATATTATAACAATAATATCTAGTGGAATAATACCGTCTTTTGCACTTTGGTACCTATATTCATTCAGCGTTCCATTTGCTCATGTTGGTTCAACTATAAATATATGTACCAATACCTCATCTGTTTTAGTACTTCATTTAAATCTGAATTAAGTCTACATGAACTTCGAGGGCTAGAAGAGAAAATATGTCTAAATACCAATAGCAAATAATTATGTGTTGGATTTAAGAGCAGGCAGTCTAAATCAAATTTCGAACGCAAACTCCGCTCCTCGCTCCCCGCCACTCCGTTATATGCTAAACGCTAATACATCAGTAATAAAGTTGAATATCGCTTGCGCTCTTTGGTCGTGTTCGAGCACGAAACTAAATAGCGTAAGTCTCAATTCTTATTTCGTTTATAACTAAAGTAATAATTGATCTGGAGAAAAAATATCTCGTGTCGGGATAATAAACTATATTTTCTTCCTGTGAATACCTATTTATTTTATATTTTTTTACATAAAAATAGGGCCTCCTCTTAATACCTCAAATTATTAAATTAGACGGACTGCTAAAGTCATTAATACTAATGATAACTATCCCTCTCATAGAAAGTTACGTAAAAGAGGTAATTTTACGCTATCATTAAAGTTCGGATTTTCTAACTTGATAGGTACTAGAATCCTCATCATCTCTCTAGCCTTTTCCCAACTGTGTTGGGGTCGGATTCCAGGCTAACCAGATGCAGCTGAATACTAGTATTTTACATGGAGCAACTGCTACCTGACCTCCACAACCCAGTTGCTGGGTAATACGAAACCCCTTGGTAAGACTGGTTGTCAGACTTTCGGGCTTCTGACGACCCGTAACGACTGACGAAGATCTACAATAATTATCAGCTGGGACCAATGGCTTAACGTGCTTTCGGAGGGTCTTGGTAAGTAAAGATGGTAACCCATCCATGGAGCAACCGCGGCAAGCGTAGCTTAACCTGATCGATTGACCCGTGCAGCTGTCATTGGCTTTGGCTAAGTAGCCAAAAGCCTCCTCCCGATACTGGAATACTATAATTTATTAATCTCAAAGAACATTCCAATAAACTAGGAAACAAGGCTTGAAACCGGTTCATTTTTATATCCGAAAATACAAAATATTTTTGATACAATTGATATTAGCTTCAAAGATTGCTTCATCACATTAAGTTCAGCATTGATATTGTAACAAAATATTAAATAATTAACTAAATATGTTCGAAAACCTTTATAATAACGGTTAAGGTTACATAGAAAATTAACCGGTTTCCGAGCCCTGCTAGGAACATTCCAAGGAGATGATGTAAAGTATCAAAAAGAACAAAATTTTTATATCAGAATATCACTTATGGCCATAACTTTTGCCTTCTTTGTAATACTAGCATTTCTACTATATTACTGCAGCTGCATGAACGTTAGGCATTCACATAAATATTCGTGAAAGTACCGTTCTAAAATTGTGAAGGGTTATGTTTCTTTTAAGTTAAGAATGTGCACTTTTGAAACGTACAGAGGTGGACTGCCACAGGCATTTTCTACCAGTCTACCTTCGGGTGATGCAGAGACAAACAGTGATAAATATTTTTTTTTAAACCGGCCAAGTGCGTGTCGGACCACGCACAATGGAGGGTTCCGTAGTTAGGATGAATTTATCCCTAAAACAAAATTAACATTGTAGTTTAAAAACATGTTCTTCTATACATCGATATACGCCACGGTCAATTTTCCAACTGAAAATTTAAGTTTGTAATCACAAAAAAGGTTTTTTTTATGTAATAAAACTACAAATTAACAATTTTCGGACTTTTTCCTTTACTTGTGCTATGAGACCATGCTTCTTGCCAAATTTCATGATTCTAGGTCAACGGGAAGTACCCTATAGGTTTTCATTTATGTGCGAGATATTCGCAATTTTTTTTTATGTGATAAAACTATAAATTTACAATTTTCAGACTTTTTCCTTTATTTACGAGGGCTGCACTAAAAGTATCGGGAATGGAATATTTCCACTGTTCCTGTCATAATAAAATCTTACTCCTTGGTTTTAAAAATCGAATACCATTTATTTATTTAAAAAAAGATTCTCGGTCTTGTCACAAGGTTTTGTCAAACTTGTTTAGTCGTTGAGAAAATGGAATTGACTCGAGAAAATTCAAGAGCGATGATTTAACAGTGTGTTGACCGGATGATTTCTGCATTTGGTGATGAAGCCCCATCCAAAACCACAATTTATCGCTGGTTTGCTGAATTTCAACGTGGACGTGTCAAGCTCAGTGATGATCCCCGTCAAGGTCGTCCAAAAACTGCAGTCACCCAAGAAAACGTTGATGCTGTGCGTAAGCTGATTGAGGAAGATCGACATGTGACATACCGCGAAATTCAGGCAACTTTAGACATTGGCATGAGTCAAATACAAATAATCTTGCATGAACAATTAGGTGTAAAAAAGTTGTTTTCCCGATGGATACCGCATTCGCTCTGTGAAGAGCAAAAAGCGGCTCGCGTTACTTGGTGCGTCAGAACTCTCGAAAGATTCCACGCAGGATCCTCAAATGCTGTATACAACATTGTATCAGGTGACGAATCCTGGATATACGCGTACGAACCCGAAACAAAAAACCAGTCACGAGTTTGGGTGTTCGAAAATGAGTTAAAGCCAACAAAAATTGTTCGTTCACGGAGTGTTGCAAAAAAAATGGTGGCCACGTTTGTCTCCAAAACCGGCCATGTTACGACTATTCCTCTTGAGGGACAAAGAACGGTTAATGCAGAATGGTATGCTAGCATTTGTTTGCCACAGGTCGTTTCTGAACTCCGTAAAGAGAACTGCAACCGCCGCATCATCCTCCATCACTACAATGCGAGTTCTCACACCGCGCACAGAACAAAAGAGTTTTTAGAGCAAGAAAACATAGAATTATTAGACCATCCGCCGTACAGCCCCGACCTAAGCCCTAATGATTTCTATACTTTCCCTAAAATAAAGAATAAATTGCGTGGACAGAGATTTTCATCACCTGAAGGAGCTGTGGACGCCTACAAAACGGCCATTTCGGAGACCCCAACTTCCGAATGGAATGGTTGCTTCAATGATTGGTTCCATCGTATGGAAAAATGTGTCAAATTTCGCGGAGAATACTTCGAAAAGCAATAAATACATTTTTAAATAGTAATGTTGTGTCACTTCCTTGATTCCCGAAATTTTCAGTGCCGCCCTCGTATGTTGTAAGACCTTGCTTCTTACCAAATTTCATAATTCTAGGTCAACGGGAAGTACCCTATAGGTTCTGATTTATTTGTGAGTATCGAAATATGTCGCAAAAATATCGCTTATATCGCCGGTTTTTTTTCTATTTCGTAGACTTGTAGGCTTGATTTTTTAGAGCTTCAAGGGACCATAGACTTACGTATTTGATATTAATTTCAACTTGTTACCTCCTGAGAAAAATGGTCATGACAGATTGACAGACGGACAACGAAGTGATCCTATAAGGGTTCCGTTTTTTCCTTTCGAAGTACGGAACCCTAAAAAATGAATAAATATTTAATTTATCTTAATACAAAGATACACATATAACATACATAATATCACGCCTGTAATCCCCGATGGGTTAAGCAGAGGTGTACCTATAGTACACCCACATTTCGCCAGTTATGTTTAGATATACATTATACCTATTACAAACTGTAAAAATATACTATTCATATAAATATAAGCACAAATAAAATACACGAATATACTAAAACAAATAAAACAAACATTTGGGAAACATTAACGTCGTGAAGATACTGTCAGCTTCTTGCGAATGTGCTCGCGAACTTTAACTGTAAGGGATAATCGGTTGGTTATGTCGTTGTTAACTTATCTTGCGTGGTTTAATATCATCATTATTCTATAGTAATCCAATGCTGTTTAATGATCCCTCCAATAGCCTACCAGACATACATAAAATCACGCTTTCTTCACATGGACCCTAGGCAGAAACTACAGAATGCCACCTACTACGATCCTTACATACTTCTTTTGTTTCGTTTGCGTTCATACATATGCGGGCTAATTGCGTAACACACCTGTTATTTTGTATGCCTATCGGCGGGACATGGTTTGTACATTTATATTGGAAAACACCTTTAATCACATATGTTGACACAGAATGAATAAATGAAATGAAATGAAAATTAAAAAAAATATATATTAATCGTTATGACGCATGACCTAGTTGAAAACACCCTGTGAAACGCCCTGTTACGAGCGCGGTGCGAGTCTTGCACTCCATTCCGCTCGTAACAGGGTGTTTCAAACTACAACATGCGTCATATAATATTAAAAATAAAAATATATGCAAATATTAATAAATATTTTTTTTACCTTTATGAATGATTAGTAGTTATTGGATATATGGGCTGCCGTTGTAAGATGATTAAAATGCCACGGTGTATACCTATGTATGTTCTTATAGAATAGCCTGCTATTAGGTACTATTACTAAGCAATAATTCCTCGGTTTCACTTGTTTATCATTCTATTAAGTCCCTACCGGTCAGCTTGTGAAGATTTTCGATCCAACTAACTTGATGGCTTTATATACTATGTTAAGCATAATCAGCCTGTTATGTTTCCACAGCTGGAAAACAGGCCTCCTCTCAGTGAGAGGGAGTTGGCTGTAATCCCCTTCACGGGCTCGGTGCGGTTTGGTCGATGTCACATGTCTTTGAATTTTGGTTGTAGGAGATGTCGGTTTCTTCACGATGTTTTCCGTCACCGTTTGCCACGATGTTTGAAAAAAGTTGTAGAAGCCAACTCAGCCTTCATTTTATCTCCGCACTTATCCAATTTAATCAAAATTATCATTGAGTTATGTCATAAGTCAAAGTCAAATTATTTATTTCAAATACGCACATAAGAGGCGCTTTTGAACAAAAAAAAAAAAAAATATTTTAGTTGCCCCTTCCAAAAGATAGTTTCGTATGGAGAAGAATGGGCAAGAAATTCCACCGTTACTCTTTTAAAAATGTTTTACAATATTTTGTTTGGGTACATTAATTATAATGATTTTAAGTGCAGACGATGCACCTAGAATAAAATTACTATACCATAATAGGT
Organism: Tiliacea citrago; assembly: GCA_963921375.1. NCBI lineage: Eukaryota > Metazoa > Arthropoda > Insecta > Lepidoptera > Noctuidae > Tiliacea > Tiliacea citrago. Next base: position 13,082,659 of record OY992804.1, read on the forward strand.
AAAAAAAATTAAAAACTAAGCAATGAAAAATGACTTAATTATGATATAGATACATGGTGCTCACATATTTACAAACATCGTAAAAGTATATTAAAAAAAAAAATAAGTCTGTGTGTGAGTATAAGTAATCACAGAATGTAAAATCAATATGATAAAAATAACAAATTTTAGAATAAAAATAGCAACCAGTTTGATTTTGTCTAGACTCTAGATTGTCCTATGGAGCTGGACCAGCATGTTTCCAAGCATTCCTGTCCTGGATATAATCCTCTAACTTCTAATATGCTTGTTTACTAAGTGTACTTTTAATATATGTTTTAAATTTTCTCTCATTTAATTGCAATATATCACAAGGTATTTTGTTGTAACATTTCCCACAGTACCCCATAAAAGATGTATGTACTTTAGATGTATGTCTAGGTGATTGAGTATCTAACAAAATATTTAATATATTTTTTATCAGAGTATTAGTAGCTCATCTGCGCTAAAGACGTATCTAATCTTTGCCTAGGTCATCTACAATGTATCAAAATATCATCCATAAAAGCGATAACTTACTGTCAGTTCATCTGCAATCTACCGGTAGATTGTTTCACCCTCGCTTTTGAAATACATTGCCCTACATTGCTACGAGATTTCTTTTGATTTATGGCCCTTAAGGAGCGCCTGTGGGGATTCCTTTAAGAAGTCAAGAACCGCTTTCAATTTGAGGTCATGTTAAACCACCTTGGAAGATATTGGCACTTGACAACTTGTAGCAAACTCAGATGTATCAAATGAATTATTTATTATTCGTATGTGCCGGTATCACTTTGTACACAGATTGGTTTTTCCTTCAACTCTGTAATAGATTTCCCAGAAGTAACAATTTGGTTGTACGTCAAAGGTAATGCTTTGAGATTCTGAGAGGAGAATAATTGTTATATCTGTCACAGAATAGTACTTACTGAAAGTCGGCTCCATACAATGAGCGGAAACGCACGCAGACATAAACACGCTTCAAGGCTCCCCGCAAACAGGCGCGATTATGGTAGAACATTATTCATGAAGTTTTCATAGAAATTGTTCTACTAGAGCCGCGTCGCGCTATCGCGTCACGATTGCATGACCAAGATTGCATGTCACTTGCACGTCATAAAACGAGAAGTCTACATAAATATGTCTACGACCCTGTAACATAGTTTCTCTTTCAGCCTTAGGTGAAGTATCAATTTTCTTTTTAACCGACTTCTAAATGTTCAACGTTGTAGGAAATAAAAATAATACAAAATATAAAACATCTTTTTTTCTCTCCTGACGTTTTTACAAGATTAATAAAAATCATCACCATGGAAACCACATAGACATTTTCATAAAGGTGTAAACAAAAAGTATTGATATATCTATTAAACATACCGCCCACCAAGGACATCAGTACACTTCCTTAACTACATAAAACCGCCCACCACGAGGGAAGGATACAATAAATATAATAAATGAAAACTTAATCATTTCAAACCAGATTAATTACTTGTTTCTAATCTAAATCAAACAAACTTTAGTTATACTTCAATAAGAATTGTGGACTGCAAATAAATTAACAACAATTCTTAACACTAATTTGTAGTAGTCAAAATGCATAATTTAGATGTAGAACGTTTAATCAACGATCCTTTACATTTTATTGTCACTACTCGTGTGACTTTGTCCAAACCAGGATGTAATTCAACTATTTTGCCTAAGAGCCAACAAGCAGGGGGTAAATTATCCTCCTTTACTAAAACTACATCTCCAATATTTGGTTCTGGAAGATGCTTAGTCGATTTTTATCGCTGTAGCAAATGAACTAAGTATTCCTCCGACCATCTTCGCCAAAAACTCTGCATCATGCGTTGTGTCACTTGCTAACGTCTTAAACTATTTACATTTTCATAATTTAGTTCAGGAACCGTTATCAGAGTCTCCGATCAAAAAATGTCCTGTTGTTAAAGGAATAGGATCCTCAAAACTATTAGGTAAAACGGATAGCGGTCGAGAATTAACGCACGCTTCTACTTGGGTCAAGAGAGTTGACATTCCCTCGTAAGTGAGGGTGGAGTCACCTATAACTCGTCTTAAATGGAACTTGGTAGATTTCACTCCAGCTTCCCACAAACCACCGAAATTTGGAGAGTGAGGCGGAATGAAATACCAAGTGGTACCATTATTACCTAACCACTCTTTAATATCAACAGCTACAGAGTTCTGCTCTGTAGCGACTAGATGCCGAAGTTCTTTCGATGCGCCGACAAAATTTGTCCCGTTATCACTCCAAATATCACTGACTAAGCCTCTTCGAGCCACAAATCTTTTAAACCCTGCAATGAAACCTTGAGCAAATAAATCATTAATAGCTTCTAAATGCACAGCTTTTGTCACCATGCAAATAAACAGGCAAATATATCCTTTATAAGAATGGTGGCCTCGACCTTTAGACGTCCGGATATTGATGGGACCAGCAAAATCCACACCGCCTGCGTTGAAATGGTCTTGCTGGAGTGACTCTAGTAGACGGTAATTGACCCATGAATTGAGTTTGAGTAATCGCCGAGTACCGCCTTCACTTTACACATTTGCGTATATAAGCCTTAACTAGTGCTTTGGCTGAAACTATCCAATAACTGGTATGCAAATTACTCAACATTAGTGTTTGACCTCCATGAAGAGTCTTATGGTGAGCTTCATCAATAACTAAGTTGGTAAAGTGATTTCTTTGTGGTTATATTATGGGATGTTTTACGTTCTCATCTAAATTAGCCTGGTGAACGCGACCACTGACGCGAAGAATTCCTTCATCATCCAAAATAGGGCAAAGTGGTTTTTAATTTGCTTTTTGCTTTGACGCTTCCTGTATTCCTTATATCCCTAATTTCTTCACCAAACTCAAATTTCTGGACATGTTTTATGCAAACCTTTGTTGCTTCTATAATCTCTTCATTTGTTAAATAACTTTCATATCTTGGTTCACTGTTTATTCGCATCTTCCAACTCAAAACTCTTCTACAATATGCCATAACCCTCACTAATTTGTGAAATTTGGAAATCTTTGTCCAAATAAGATCTTCATGAGGCATTTCGGTGACAACATGCACTTTGAGTAATCTTCGTTCCATGTTTGTTTCAATGGACTTTGGTCTTGTATATTCAATTGTTGTGCCACTAAGCCATGGAGGTCCTTGCATCCACAAGATATTGCAAGCACTTGTGGAGTTGTGCCTCTGGATGCAATATCAGCAGGGTTTTGTGATGATTGGACATGAGCCCAATGTGAGTTGTCGAAACGAGAGAGAATAATAGAAAGTCTATTCCCAATAAAAGTAGTCCAGCGGCTAGGATGACTATTAAGCCAAGCCAAAACTACTGACGAATCTGTCCAAGCATGTATTTGAGAGTGAACAACTCCTATTACTTCAGCAACTTCATTGATTAACTGAGAAAGTAATACTGCTCCCATCAACTCCAAGCAAGGAATTGATTGTTGCTTGACAGGGACAACCTTTATGCGAGACGTGACTAAACTAACATGAATATTTCCATGTTCATCAACAACTCTAATGTAAACTACCGCAGCGTACGCAGCCATCGAAGCATCGCAAAAGCCATGTAACTCTACTTGCAGGTCATTGGATTATGTTTTTACCCATCGGGGAATACTAAACTGTTTCGTTTCTAGTAAATTCATACGGTACGTTTTCCATTCTGTTAGCAATTCTGATGGAAACTCTTCATCCCAATCTAACCCTGAAAGCCAAATCTTTTGAATAAAGATTTTTGCACGAACGATACAAGGTGCTAACCAACCAAGAGGATCATACATACGAGAAATATCTGATATAACCTTTCTCTTTGTAATTGGAGTTTGCTGTGGAGGTATCTGTACTGAATATTTAAACTCATCTATGTCACGGTTCCAAGATAATCCTAATATTTTCATTAGCTCATCCATATTAATATCCATCTTTTCCTGATTCTTATCTTTTTCCTTGTTAACATTTTTATCTGCAATAATCTTGTTCAACTCATCACAACTACTAAACCATTTCTGTAACTGGAAACCACCCTTGGCAAGTATTTCATTTGCTTTCTTGTGAATATTTAGTCCTTCTTCAATTGATTGACAGCCTGTCAATAAATCGTCAACATAAAAATCATTTTTATTTTTTCAGCTATTTCAGGACAAATTCCATTTTCATCAACTATCCCTTGCTGTAATGACTTTATTGCAAGGTAAGGAGCCGATGCTGTACCAAACGTAACACTCAGTAACTTTTATTCTTTAATTTCAGAATCTGGATTATCACGCCACAATACTCGCTGAAACCTTATGTGTTCAGGAGATACTTTAATCTGTTTGTACATTTTAACAATGTCAGCACAGAGACTTATGGAATGAGTTGTCCATCTCATAATGATGTGACGTAACGATAATTGGAATGTGGGACCGACCATGAGATCATCGTTCAAAGATACTCCATTCAACCCTTTCATCGAAGCGTCAAGAACTATGCGAAGCTTAGTAGTCGTTCTATCTTCACGTACTCGTACAACGGCGTGATGTGGTATGTAAACTGCTGTAGATATCTTAAGATCATCCCCTTGTACAGGCTCCATATGTCCCAGATGTAAGTATTCGTGAAACACTTCTGAGTATCGAACTTTGATTTCAGGATTCCTCTTGAACTTATTTTCAAGAAAGTGGAACTTTTTTATGGCAAGGTCTTTAGAATTACCATATTGACATAGCGGATCCTCATCACGAAAAGGCAAATTAACTCCATACCGACCCTCTTCACCGCAGAAAGTAGTTTGAGCAAAAATGTCCTCACAACGTTGCTCCTCGGGAGTAAGTAATTTATTTTCGGGTGTACCTGACTCTATTTCCCAGAACTGTCTCAATAACGCATTATCATCAGTTTGAACTATGCTACTATTGACATGATGACAATGTATTATAGATTCAGTTTTGTTTGAAACTGTTCCGGAAAGGATCCAACCGAACACTGTGTCTTGTGCAACTGGTAAACCTGGTGGACCTTTAATTAACCCTTCTCTTATAACTTGCCCATAAATTTCAGTTCCGAGTAAAACATCAATTCTATTTGGGGAGTGAAATTCTGGATCAGCTAAAGTAACTGCCTCTAACTCAGGCCAGTTGAAATCATTCAATTTCTCAGAAGGCAAAAGCGACGTAATGGTACCTAGTACAAATGCTTTAACTTGGACACTAACATTGGGATCTAGGCGTGAGTAAATAACCACTGCGACTGTATACTTAGAGGCCAAAGCACTCTTCTCACCGCCTAATCCTGATATAACCGATTTTACCGGTGTCTTCTTGAGTCCAAGAAGCTGCACTGCTGATTCCGCTATGAATTATGCCTGGGATCGTTGATCTAATAGCACCCTCAGCAGCTGTGTTAAACCATTTCTTGCCCGTCAAGACAAGAGCCGTGGCCAACAAAACTTGAGTAGGTATTGTGCCCTTTGAAAAATGTGAAACTATATTACTAGATGTTGATGGTTCGCTCACTGATAGCGATGCCTGCACGTTTGACACCGCTGATTTAACTTCAACCGCTGTATTAGAATTCTCGTTTGGAACGGTTGAGTTTGAATTCGAACTACGATGCAATAAGGAGTGATGTCTTCTTTTGGAAATACGACACAAGGAGTTTTGACGAAAAAAATTAATAGAGTGGTTTGAATTTAAACAATTGTAACATAACCGCTTGGTTTGAGCAAAGCCAAGACGAGATTCGTAAGTTTCTTTAGCAAACAACTTACAACTTGAAATTCTGTGGTTTTCTCCACAAAACGGACAAGAAATATGTGTAGTTGCATTATTGTCGGCACTAACAGTGTGATAAACCTTTGGCTTATTATTAACAGTATCATTTGATTTTAATTTATTTGGCTTATATTCAATAAATTCAAATGCTCTGTATCGACTTGTTAAAAACTCTTTAAATTGCACAAACGTGGGCAAATTATTTGAATCGACATTAGAAGTAACCCTTAATTCCCATTCTCTGCGACTGTCAGCATCGAGTTTGAGAGTAAGGATGTCTATTATTAAAATATCCTACGATGAGACATCAACACCGAGATTGGCCAGAGCATTCAAGCAATCTGTTGTGTCCATTAAATTTTTTAATCCAGCAGCTGATTCGTTAACTACGTTCTTTTGACCAAGAAATCGCGTTAATATGCAATGTGAAAGATATCGTTTGTTGTTATAACGAGATTCAAGCTGAGCCCAACACAAGTCATAGTTTAATACCAAAATCGGAATGTGTCGCAGAAGTTGCTCTGCTTCTCCTGACAATAACCCTTTTAAATAATGCAACTTTTGTACTTTATCTAAACTATCATTGTTGTGAATTAAAGATGTAAACAGATCTTTAAAGGTGGTCCATTCTGCATAGTTTCCCGAGAAGGTGGGAATAACAATTTTTGGCAGTCTTATATTATTTGTGTTGCATGTTTTTGTAGCTGACTGTACTTCACTACATTTTCGAGACAGTAGTCTAATAGATTCTTTCAGCTCAATTTGTAAGAAATATATATTTCTTCAGTTTGGTCATACATTACTGAAGTAAAATAACTGTGTTTACTATCGGTTTTGTCTACTATGTACCGATGAGTTTCTGTGATGTTAGACCACTGTTTTTCCAACGTTTCTAATCTAGTTTCTAAATAGGAAAGTGTAATACGTTCTTTAGGTGATTTTTTGTAATTAATTAAGCCTTCCTCAATATTCTTTTTAGAATCAAATTGCAAATTAATTAATGACTCCATGACTGTACTTACTTATTACTGAAATACAACAAAAACATAAACCGACATTAAATGTGAAATATTTCCTAATACCAATCCTCACTTTATAATAAGACTTTCGCAAATGCAACAATGCTAAAATGTTCTTAGTCCATCATAACTTTAAAATACAAGAAAACACAAATTAAATTATTCTTCGTTGAAGCTAAAGATTTATAAAAAACTCTCAATATGCTCTCGACTATGTCTTCCACTCTTGTCGTTTACTCTCTTAGTCGTTGGAATACCAACAACTGTTGAATTAGGTATTAACTACTCGATATACTCCGCTTCCAGTTTCCACATCTGGTGAGCTGAAGGCTGGTTGTAACTCAAGTGGTTGCTGCTTACTATGCGCACACTGCTGCGCAGCACCTCAACGACGGGGCTGGTGATATCCACGCAATCCAATGATAACTTCTCCTTATTTCCATCGATTTACATCTATTGCTTACTTACGGAACTTCTTAAAAATACTCATTGAAGTTGGTTATCCGGCTCGAAGGACCATGTTCAACGTTGTAGGAAATAAAAATAATACAAAATATAAAACTTAAAACATCTTTTTTTCTCTCCTGACGTTTTTACAAGATTAATAAAAATCATCACCATGGAAACCACATAGACATTTTCATAAAGGTGTAAACAAAACGTATTGATATATCTATTAAACACTAAAAAAGGAGGAGGTTCGCAATTCGGATGTTTGTTTTTTATTTTAATGTTTGTTCGCGCATAACTCCGTCGTTTGCCAACCGATTTGAAAAATTCTTTTTCGTTGGAAAGGGTATACTTTCCAAATGGTCTCATAAAAATTTTATCGAAATCGGACAAGCGGTTTTTAAAAAATCTACAAACATCTAAAAATTGATCTAAGTACATTGTCTAGATTAACGATCTTTTCGTTTACTCTGCATTGCGTTTTTTGTTCGCGCATAACTCCGTCATTTACGAACCGATTTGGAAAATTCTTTTTCGGCACTAAAAAGTCAAAAATATAAAACTTTTTACAAAAAATAAATAACCGACTTCCAAAAAGACACTACAAAGTGAAAAATAACTTTAATTTCGGAAGTCGGTGGCATAAAACTAAAATACAGATCCAAAGACACCGACTTCCGAAATTAAAGTTATTTTTCACTTTGTAGTGTATTTTTGGAAGTCGGTTATTTTTTTTGTAAAAAGTTTTTTATTTTTCACTTTTTATTTATTTTTGAACTATTGTCAAAATTGTTAAAGCAAATAGGAGGTCAACTAAACATATCGAAATCGGTTTTGGATAGGATTCACCACAAAACATATGACGGATTAGGCTGTGGCGCCGTCTAGTTTTGTTACGAAGTTACTGGAATCACTGTAAAGGTCAGATAAGAGTGACACTGGCTGATTACTGTTACGCTAGCAGAGCGTCCCATCGATGGTTGCGTGACGGCTGTCTTATGATGTCAGGGGAGCCGCTGTCGTACCACGTCCACGTCTTACTGCTATATTCCGGCACAAACCTGGTGTTATTCAAGCTGCTGAACCACTGATACGGGGTTCGAATACGAATTATGTGCCGAATGTTCAACCGTTTCCTGACTACGGCTGAGTACGATAGAAAAAAAAACGACAGTCAAAGAGATAAGACAAAGTCAAAAATGTGACTTGAAGTCGGGTAAGGACTCAACGTCAAACAAATAAACTAATGGAAGTGAAGAACGAACGATACTTCGGATTATCGCTTTAGCGTAGACCCCACGATGACCACTTCTGGAAAAGGCTATCCTGCGCCGTTATATAATTCCAACAGTATTATAAACTTCCCGGAACAGCACATTCTGCAACAAAAAATGACTACAAAACCAAACAAGTGTTTCAGGCTTCCATTTTCAATTCTGTTCAACAATGTAAATAAAAATTTAATTTTCGTTGCACATGTTACGACTGTAAAGGAGAGTATCAACACGTTTAACTAATGTACTCAAGATAAATAAATAAAACGGAGCAAAAAGATAGAATAGCTATCCGTTTTAGGATATTCGAGGGGATTTTGGTCCTTATGCTTTCTGGTCCTAGGTTACTTAATTAGATCTGCCCTTTCAACACACATTGTAGAAAGTCATCAGCAGATTTATTGTTGGTCTACCGACATTCAGTCCTCTTTGTTATTAAGCAATCCTGCAGGTTTAGCACGATGCTCTCTATTTCTACTTTACTCTAGAATAGAAATCGCTTGTCTGCCGAAAATGTTCTATTGTCTACACGGAAACATCATTTTTGTCTACTCTTCCGTCGACAAAAGGCTTCTGTACGGTTCTCGTGCTAAGCCTGCTGCTGTAAATCCTAATCGGGTTTTTGATGTAGATACTGCAAGGTACATCAAAAACCTCGGATGTATGGATATCTAATACAAGGACCGGACAACCCCGGTTAAGGGTTAAGCCTTTCTAAGGGGTAACCCATTCAATGGGTTACCTTTATCATGATGTAACCCATTGAATGGGTTTTATACTAGAAACCCAATGAAAGGGTTACATGATAACGCATTGAATGGGTTTTATACTTGACACGCAGTGAAAGGGTTACATGATAACCCATTCAATGGGTTCTGTAACTACATGAAACCCAGTGACATGAAAAAATCTTAATATTATGTTATTTCGATATCCGCCCAGCTTGCGTAACATGACCAATTCGATCACTATTCTACCCAGAGAGACCATTTTGGTTACCATTTTAGAAAAACCCTATCGAATACCCTTTCAATGGAACGGGTTTTCGATAGGGTTTTTCTAAGCAGTTAATCAAAAGCCCATACGGTGTGGGTAATTTTGAATGGCTTAAAGTAAGCCGTTCAAAAGGGTTACCCATACCGTATGGGTTTTTTTAATCTAAAACTCTTTCAACGGGTAACCAAAATTTAATTTAAGCCGTTCAAATGGCTTACCCATATCGTATGGATTTTTGTTTAACCGCTTAGAAAAACCCTATCGAAAACCCTTTCAATGGGTAACCAAAATGGTCCCTGATCTAATACATATAAAATATAAGTATTTTATATAGGTACCCACATTATTTATATGTAAAAAAATAAACAGCAAATCTTTATCCAAACATTCAGTGTCAATCAAAATGAATCTGAGTTTTAGATAAGAGTACTTCAATTAATGGGAAAATAAATGATATAACACAAACTACTGTTTTATGCGGCTAGTTTGTCTATCATAAAAAAGTAAGTTGGAGTTTCTTTCCTACGAAAAGTATGGAAAAAGTTTTTTTGCGATTTCTGAGTTTTCTAGTACTCAAACCTCAGTTGGTCCAGTGGAGTTTTTTGATCCATATATGAAACAGCATCGATTGGCATTGGCAAGTGTTTGTACATACAAAACAATTTACAGAAATAAAATCATTTATCACAATAATCGGCTTTTTTCCAACAATTATCCACTCTATTATTATCCACTCTAAATTCCTATGAAACGTTGAAAATGATAAGTCCCATCAGTTTTTTGAATCGTCTATTTAAAAAGCGTGTCTCACTTCACACATGAAAAACTGATGAAAAATAATACTGACGCTCACACAATAAACTATTGAAAAAAATCAGGTGTCAATCACCGTGAAAATATTTCAGCAAAAATGCTTTGTGTTGAACTAAAAAAAAATCGACCCTTTTTTAAAAGCGCAAAGCCAATTCGTCAAAGCTGAAAGCTTCAAAGGTATGAATGAAAATGACGTGTGTGATGCGGCCTGACATTACTCGTATGAAGTGAACAGTTAAATATGTAGGTATGATTTTATAATGCAAATGGTTTATTAAACAATTTGATCAAACAACTTCACACCGCATCATCATTCTCCTGCCCTTATGCCAATTTATTTGGGGTCGGCGGAACATGTCCCTTTCTTCCATACTTCTCTATTAGTCGTCATCTCGGTAGTCACCCCCTTTCTAGCCTTATCATCTTTCACACTTGCCAGCTAAATGGTTGGTTTTGGATATGTAAAAAAATCGTGGCAGTAGTATATATGACGAAATTAAAAGGAAAACTATCACAGCTAAGTAGGCTTAACAAGTTAAAGAGTAATAGTCGACCAACTTAAATTTGCAGTTGGAGAATTGACCGCAACGTATATCAATGTATGGGAGAGCATGTTTTTCATCTACAATGTTAAGTTTGTTTTTGGGATAAATACGGAACCCTTCACTGTGCGTTGTCCGACACGCACTTGGCCAGTTTTTTTCTTCTTTTTTTTACTTATTGGTGCATTTCATTAGAAATTGTAGATGCTCTCCAAATATCAATACATAAATATGTAGACTGCCTTCTTGGTCTAGTGGTCACAAGCGCTACTGTTGAGCATGAGGTCCTGGGTTCGATGCCCAGGTCGGGCATAGTATTATTGGGATTTCCATTAGGAATTTCTCAGTAGCAGCCCGGAGTCTGGATTTGTGCCCGGTTGATGGCAATAGGCTCGCCCCCTATTACATGGGACTTAAACATAACTGGCGAAATGTGGGTGTACTATAGGAAGGTACACCTCTGCCTAACCCTTCGAGGATTACAAGCGTGATGTTATGTTATGTTGTGTGTAAATATGTAGATTTATCTCAGTGAAAAAAAAATTAAAAGTTTTTTAGTTAAGGCAGATACAGTTGTAAAATCATCGTTATTTACTGAGCAGAATTGAAATAAGTGAAGAAGAATTATAAACAAACGAATAGGTACAGTCATCAGGATAAAGTTTCATCCCAATGCATTAGAATCGAAACATTACAGCTCAGAAATTTAAATCTAATCGTTCAATTGGACCCTTTATTAATGTATTTTGAAAGTTTTATCTGAAGCTTATCCAGCTAATGTATCTTAAAGTTTATATTACACACATATTCCCATCTTTAGACCTTTTTTTTTTTTTGACGCTTAGACATGCATTACGCATCCCCCCGCTCATGGGGGACGAGTCGAGGTATGTGGGACTCCTGTCAGTAGTGACTACTAAAACTCAGCGGTGTTCCCGCATCGCCGTGATGGAACAATCAAAACTTCTTAACCGGATTATCAACGCGTAGTTGGACTATTTTCCACTTAATCTTACAAAGTAGGATAATCCACATATACAAAACTTATTAAGCCAACCACTGCCATATATTTTCATCTGGCATAATAAAATTTGCATACCGAATGCAGCTCACACGAGCGGATTTCCACGTCACATCGCCTATATTTTGTTAGGAACATTGCAAATTCGCTTGATTTATATCAGGAAAAACAAAAGTTTGGTAACATTTGTGTTCGAGGGAAGTAATTAAATGCGTTTGTAATAATTAAATTATACCTACTTCAGGTTTTGGTAGGTTTGTATTTATTCATAAAAAGTTACCTGCGCCTTTTTCAATGGGGTTTAACCCTAGAATCGTATCCATAATAAAACTTAAGTAATAGTAGCCAGGGGTACTGGAGTAGCTAATCGAGTCTTAATCTAATTCGCGGTAGCCGAAGAAATCGGTTGAGGAATAAAAAAGTAATCACAAAATTATTTTTTTAAATTGGTTTCGTACCCCTGGATATGGTTCTAGGGTTAACAATACCTAACTGCCTCCGATCCCGATACTCCGTGTTTCATCCACAATCGTACATATTCGCCGCTTGAGAGTACCTACTATTCACATCAACTTTTCAACGGACAGTCTTATATTGGTGGCCTTTCGTAGTCTCATCGGACTGACCTATTATCGCGGGTCCTTTGGTCCGATCGTAAGTTTAACCTCATCCCCGATTTCTCCCTCCAATCAATATAAATACTTGTCTATAAATCCCAAAGTAACACATCATTCCTCAACTTTTCAACAAAAGTTGACTACTTCATCAAAACGCAGTGCCGAAATAACTCATATCCCTTCAAACTAATAGTTTTATGTCCAAATCGAACATCCTCTAGATTGATGCCACATCATCCCTACATACATCACTGAGTATACGCCATTTGTTATAATTCTTTATACAGGATGTTGATAACTTTAGGGAAATATTTAACTGATCCTCTAAAAACTTTCTGCGCTTCTAATAATGAACACTTGTTTTAATAATTGAGCCGTTTTATTACTTTCTGGCCATTTTTCACAGATGGTCGCAGTAACTAGGCTACCACCCGACTAAACGGGTTACGTTAGGTTGGAATTGTGACTAACCACGCGCGAACGGAATTGGTTGCAGTAACTAAGCTAGGACACCCCGAGCAAATGGGTTAGATTAGGTTAGAACTGTGATGGGGCTCAAATCGCTGTCGAGTCCACCATGAAGTACCTAGGATTGGTGCTCGACAGCCGGTGGGATTTTGGCCCCCACTTCCGGCGGTGGAAGTGGTTGGGCGCGGCTGGGGCGTTGTCAACGCTGCTTCCCAATCTGGGGGGCCCGAGCGCCGCCTGTAGGCGGCTCTACGTGGGGGTCGTGCGATCGATGGCCCCGATCTGGGCGGCTGACTTGACGGCCGGAAGCATCGCAGTCCTGCGGCAGCCGCAGAGAGCGATGGCCGTCAGAGTCAGTGGATATCGCACGATCTCCTACGAGGCGGCTTGCGTACTGGCCGGATCCCCGCCCTGGGACCTCGAGGCGAAAGTACTCGCGTCACTGTATCGGTGGCGCGAGGAAGCGGAGGGTGCGGGGCGAGTGGCTGATGCAGCGACATGTGGAGTTGCGTCGGTCACAGCTTCGCGCAGCCCTGGTGGCGGAATGGCGGGACAGGCTTTCACGCCCTACCGCCTCGCCACCATCGAGGCGGTCCGGCCGGTGCTCGAGCCCTGGCTCGGGAGGAGGCACGGCTCCCTGTCGTTTCGGGTGACGCAGGTGCTCTCGTGGCATGGTTGCTTCGGGAAGTACCTGTGTCGCATAAACAGGGAGCCGGACGCCCGGTGTCACCACTGCATCGACTGCCGGGAGGACACGGCGCGGCATACGCTGGCAAAGTGTGCCGCTTGGGAGGAGCCACGCCGTGCCCTCATTTCAGAAGTAGGCAGTGACCTGTCGCTGCCGGCCGTGGTCGAGTCGAGGAGTCCTGGGACGCGGTGGTATCCTTCTGCGAAACAGTCGTGTCGCAGAAGGAGGCTGCGGAAAGGGAGCGGGAGATCTCGTCCGCTCACCCGGCCCGCAGCAGGCGCACCGGGCGTCGGCAGAGGGCAGATAATGCCCTCTTCCGGCCCCCCTAAATGGGTCCAGGGACAGCGGACTCGGGGACGTCCGCCGCCCCCTATCACACTGGACCCGAGGTGGCGGCGCGTAGTGTTCCACGCGCGCCCCTTTGAGACGTCGCGGGGGGTCTAACACTTCACCCCCCCGCAGACTTGAGGTGGCCCGCAGAGGCGGGCCGGCACTAGCCGGGGATCACGGAAGTAATACTAGCTCCCAAGATCCCCGGTGCAAGTGTGGGAAGGGAACACCGGGGTGGTTTTTAGTCAGTAAGAGTCTGACAGACCCCTCCGCCCACAAGGGCGGAGGACATCCATGAGGATTTTCCACCCCGGCAACAAAAAAAAAAAAAGGTTAGAACTGTGATGCCGGGGGTCGCAGAAGTTGCACAAGATCCCATGATCCCCAGTGCAAGTGTGGCAATGGCAACACCGGGGTGGTTTTTATTTTAGTCAGTAAGAGTCTGACAGACCCTTCCACCCACCCCAGGGCGGAGGACGTCCATGAGGATTTTTACCTCGGAACAAAAAAAAAAGGTTAGAACTGTGATCACCCACGCGCGGCCGCATCCGCGCGAGCCGACCGAGGGAAGCGAGTGGTGCCGCGGTGGCGTCCGGCGAGCGAACATAATTGGTCGCAGTTACTTGGCTATTTAGTATTTTTAGGTTCCCAAAATAAGAATTATTTGAGGTTCGATTTAATACATGCCATAACTTAATATTCTCGAATTCCCGTTGAAAATGTTCAAATATTTTATTGGATAGTGATTGATTCCTTTAGAATAATACATGGCCAGATAACACCTAATATTTGGAAAGATAGAGCTGTCTTTTGAATAAAATTCAAGAGTCTATTTGGTAGAAGTCGTTTGTCCCTCAGACTCTTTAGTGAAGGATAATGAATGAACGATGTGTTTTCATGGCTCTGCAAGCATCATAAAGGACCATCGTATTTTAACCTTTTGGGTTGCCACAAGGACGAATACTGGTATTAAGCTGCATAAGGTTAGACTGGAAGCCGACCCCAACATACTTGGGAAAAGGCTAGGCAGATTGATTGAGTGGCCATGAGTACCAAAAACACAAGACCAAAAAGTGATGTCTGGAATGAAATCGCAAAACGGTGAAGGAAAACATCGTGAGGAATCCGGCATGTCATAGAACCAAAAATTTGAAGACATGTGACATCTACCAATACATATAATATAGTTATACGCGCTGATTCTGCTCAATTTATATTTTTGCAGACCTATGAGGACACGGCATTTTAACAGTAAGCGCCAACATACACACGGAAACCACGAACCCTATAAAAAGAATTTCAATCCCGACGCATAATACACGAACACAAAAGCTCGTCTCCCTACAAGCAATTCAATCTACACGTATTTACGATTCTGTTTACTTCACAAAGAATAAACACGATCGTGTCAATAACCTGCAAAATATTCTATTCCTTTGCAGACTGCTTGAGTGAAGGTAATGCGTTTTCACGCAGTACTGTTAAGATTCTCATAATCTAGTGGTCTCTTCAGCCTTCAGTACCACTTAATTGTATTGGCCAACCAAGAGTAAAAACTCGTAAAATTGGTCCTATGATTTATGAGCGCTGCTCCTTGTTGTGTTGGAGCCGTGGTGGCCCAGTGGCAACGGCCCCGACTTACGAGTTTGTAAGTCATGGGTTCAAACCCAAGCAGGCGCTTTACTTTGTGTAAATTATATTGTTACCACTGCTCTCAAAACGGTGAAGGAAAACATCGTGAGGGAACCGGCATGTCCTAGAACCAAAAATTCGAAGACATGTGACATCTACCACTTTCAGGTCCAGTCGAAGACCAGCGTCAGGCACTAGTTGTCTGGCATTTTTGCTGAACTGGGCCTTTTTGGTGGAGCCGTGAGGCACATTTTCCTGCTAATTCCCTACATCGCTCTTTACATTTTTTTTTTATCTAGGTACTGTATATTATACTGTGTGGTTTTTAGTCTGTGCTAAATAAATGTATCTTCTTTCTTTCCCTCTTCTTCTTTACCAAACTGCACTGGGCCCGCGTGGTGGATTTTGGCCCACTTCCTCTCGAACAGAGGAGGCCGCTGTCCCAGCAGGTGGGAACATTATAGGCTGGTTATATGCTCCTCGTTACTAGAAATTCTGACCAATTATCTGAATAGTAAATCGACTGTCATAATTGCATAATATAAAGACAATTTTCCAAACCAATGATCGCAAAATCAACACTTAAGGTGAATCCGTAGTTGTAGCCCGCGAAATTCAAATTTTCTTAGGTTTTTAGCTGCAGGTCATGGTCAGGTTGTATCTTGTTTTTTGGGATAAATTCATCCCAACTACGAAACCCTTCATTGTGCGTGGTGTGACACGAACTTGGCCCAGATCTATTCCAAGATCGCAAGGAATCTGATACAGTTAAACATGCCAAAAACGTTTCAACACCCTGTACGCGGGCCTATATTTAATACAGTATAGTGCTCCACAGGATAGCGTTAGCAATAATGCAATACATAAGTCTTCCGGCGTAAACAAGCGCGCCCATCAATAATACCATAAATACTTACTAGCTTTTACCGGCAAATGTTGCCAGCGAATGTGCGTACTGGGTGGTTAGGGGAATGGATCTATGTAATTTTGTGTGTTATGTTAATTCGTGGTTAATATAATTTGCAATAAAAGGAAACATAAATGAGAACACTTAAAAACAGGTAAGTTAAAGGCCAAGAGCTTCCCCGCTGTGGATAAAAAAACTGGCCAAGTGCGAGTCGGACTCGCGCACGAAGGGTTCCGTACCATTATCTATAAAAACGGCAAAAAAAATCACGTTTGTTGTATGGGAGCCCCCTTAAATATTTGTTTTATTTTAATTTAATTATTTATTTTTAAAGTGAATATATAACTAAATATTCTGTGAATATTTCGAGCGTCTACCTGTTGCCTTTATCAATATCGCGCAAAAAAATCACATTAGTTGTATGGGAGCCCCTTTAAATATTTATTTTATTCGGTTTTTTTGTATTTGTTGTTATAACGGCAACAGAAATACATCATCCGTGAAATTTTAAACTGTCTTACTATCACGGTTCATGAGATACAGCCTGGTAACAGACGGACAGACAGACAGACGGCGGAGCTTTAGTAATAGGGTTCTCGTTTTACCCTTTGGGTACGGTACCCTAAAAAAGGGTAAAAATCTTTAAATTATACGGATTTAGGTATTTATTCATTTGTTGCACAATGTACACAAAGTCTATAGACTAAGACTTGGTTAAACTAATGAGTATATGACTCTGTTTGGGCGAAGCAAGTTAACATAGAACAACATTTTTAATAATCTTATTGAAGGAAATAGACATTTTTGGAATACGAAAACTAGAGACAACTTTTGGTGGTACTTAATGCTTTGAGGGTTTTTACACAACTATACATAAAATAAAAGAGTATCAAGCCTTGAAAATGTACAGCGAAACCATTACAATTTCAATAGAAATCTATCTGAAGAAAAGAAAAATTGTCCTGTTCAAAATCGTGTCAAAATCTGTGAAAAATCGTTTTGTTTGTGCAGAATGTTTATTCTGCACAAACAAAACGCACATTACAAAAAAATAACATAAATAAAATACACACATACAAAGTAGCCAAAAGCCTCGTATTCAAACAATAAAAGTTTGACAATCTTGTCCATTGTTTGATGTCAGGGCCACCCGCGAACAATGACTGGCAAGTGCCGTACAATCGCGCGCAATAGTGACAAACCGCGGCCGGTACAGTAGCACGTTATCGCTTTTATAACCGACGCGTAAACACACGCTGACATATTGGTAGTATTCGAATTTTGAACTTATTGGAACTATCGAGCGTTTGCTTCAAGGGCGCCAACAGGACCCTATTAAGACTTCGCTGTCTGTCCGTCTGACACAGGTCTGTATTCTTTGAACCGTAATAGTTAGACACTTGAAATTTTCACTCTAAAAAAAGTAAGGGGTTGTCGCCATACAACAAACGTATAACTTTTTACTAAAGTATTTAAAAAATATATGTAGTGTTAAACATTGTACGGTGGTGCGGAAACCTTCGCGTGCGAGTCCGAGAGGCACTTGGTCGCTTTTTTCAACGATAAAAAATGTTATCCGGTACATTTTAGATTAGTATTTATTTCTACGTCATTGTTTTGGGGCTTTGTGGGAGCTATATTGTGTAGCACAGACACAAAGGTTTGTATTGATAGTTATATAGAAAATTCATGAGAGTTTACTGTCTCAGTTTTTCATTAACGGTCAATTACACTTTGCGCTAATTGCACATAAGTCCATTCAATTTAATTCCCGATTAAAAGTAATGCTGTCTTTCTCTAACGGAAAGTATCAGAAAGTGACAGCATTACGAGTACTTTTTGTGGGGAATTAAATTTAATGGACTTACGTGCAACTGGCAGTTTATCTTGCGTGAGTTATTTCATCACACAGCTCTCAAAACGGTGAAGGAAAACATCGTGACGAAACCGGCCACTAGAACCAAAAATTCGAACACATGTGACCCGCGTCGTGGTTTATGGCCCCCCCTCTTATAGAGAGGAGGCCTGTGTCCCGGCAGTGGGAACATTATGTAAAGGCTGATTATGGTAAATACACTGAGAGATGTTAATTGTATATGAAATTGAACACACCACTACACAAACTTTCCGTGTTATGGCCATTCAATACAGCTGCCAGATAATGACAGTTAGGGTTCTCGCCCACGAGCGATTTCCTCGGCGATTTTTGTGAGATGTGATACCTACTATCTGACAAAAATCGCCGAAAAAATCGCTCGTGGGCGGACTCTTACAGTAATTTGAATATACAGACAATTTGATTAACGATTAATTTGCATAACTTATAGGGACTTAAAGGCTCTTACAGACTAGTGCGATATCGCGAGCGCGACGCGACACTAGTAGCAAAATATCTTTGTCGGTGCCTGCCACGCCCGCGATATCGCGCGAGTCTGTACGAGTCTTAAGAGTTTCTAAGAACAGTCAGCAATAGGTAGATACACTAAGTACTTAAGTCTTTACAAATAGGTGCTTGAAAGAAAATAATGGTAGCTAATTTACTGAGAACAGCTATCTTCTGACCACCTGCCAGTCTTACCAAGGGGTGTCGTGTTACCCAGTAATTGGGTTGTGGAGGTCAGATTGGCAGTTGCTCCATATAAAATATTCGTATTCACCTCCATTCGGTTATACTGAAAGTCGAAAAGACTAGACATAATAAGAAAACAAAATTAATATACACAAACTAAAACAGTTTTTAATAAGAAAATGCTATAAAGGCTCTTACAAACACACGCGATATCGCGGGCGCGACATGCACCGACAAAGGAATTGTCTTTGTCGGTGCCTGTCGCGCCCGCGATATCGCGTGAGTATGTAAGAGCCTTTATGGTATAATATATTTAAATGACAAAAAATAAATGATAACCTAATAAGTATTAGTACAGTAATGTAATAAATGTAAAAAAAAAAACTTAATATATTAGATTTAGTTCAGAAGACTGCAAAGCTAAGTCTTTCAAAGCTTCCTCTCTCTTCCTCTCTACCATTTTGTTGTGCCCGACAAGGTCCATAATGATCACATATAATTTTACACATTGTGGAAAGCAAATAAAGTATTGAGTATAATACTATGATCTGTGTTCTCGATCAGACTGAAAAGGAAGAAAGAAAAAGCATTTATTGGGACTCGCACAGATCACAAATTAAACTATACAAAAACACACTCATAGAAACATAAAGATCAAAAACAAAAATAAAGTAAAAATGAAAATAAAAATAGAAAGTCCTGTACGAGGCCAAAAGGCCTAAAAAACCCCCAGCCCTAGGCCCTAGGCCCTAGGCCTGATAAATTAGACTTGCTGGATTGCCCATTTTTGTGTTTACCCATAATAAGCGAACCAATGAAACCTCTTTCGAATCCGTTCTATTAAAAAACACCCAAAATACAATATCCAATTAAACAACTAGACTAACTAACTCCAACGACCGAATGTTCTCTAAAATTAAGCGCCGAACACCAACAAAAACCGGTTTGTCTATTAGACTAGCGTTTACAGAAACCGGATTGAACTGGTTCCATCCTGTTTGCGAAAGTGGTAATTACTGGTTCAATTTACGTGAATGCTTTACATCGTGCGGTCAGTCGTTTGTTTTTGGAACTATGTTTCAGTCGTTTACAGGTAATTAGAAAACGACTCTCTGTTTAGCTAAGGAATTTTGAAATTGGAATAGTGGCCATTATGTGCTCTAAGAAATGACTGGGCAAGTTAAGTTAGGTTTGAGAGACTTTAATATAACAGAGGGTTTGTGTAGTCGAGCTTGTAATTTCTTTATCATTTTTAGCTGACTTAAAAAAAATGCTGCTAAATGCTGTGTTAAAATATTCTAATCATAACCAGCTTTGACAATAAAATGTCAATAAATGTAGCTTCCAAGAACAAAATTTTTATTTAACTATAAGTTCGTAAAATTTTGAATGAGTATGTATAAAATAGTAAAAAAAAACGTCCATTCGAAAATATTTGCAAAAATACACAATAATATTACAATACACAAATGACACCAAATACTCGTTAGTAGAGATATAAAGACCCAAGGCAAACCGAAAAGGCAAGAATAAAAAGAACCGGCCGAGTACGTGTTGGATCACGCATAATGAGGGTTCCGTAGTTGGAATGAATTTATACCAAGAACAAACATTGTAGTGGATAAATATGTTCTCCCATACATTCCAACTGCAAATGTACGTTTGTACGCACAATATTGAGAGATTTACTATGTTATTTAAATATAGTATAATAGGTTTTCTTGTAATCTATACGTATCGAACTATTATCTGTAATTTATAAAAAAAAATAGATTCAGCAGTTTCGGAGATAAGGGGGGAATGGAAAATTTTCATTTATTTTCTTAAATAACTTTGAAACTTTTTATTTTAAAAGTACAAGAAAATATATATTGGAGATCCCCATATAAGCCTTTGATTTAATCCTTGCATTGGATTTGTCACATGGTACAGTCAGCAGTTTTTTAATTTTGTTATTTGCATCCCAAAACCAGCCCCCGTAATCAAAATTCATTTATTTTCGCTACACGTCCGTGTTTGGGTCACAGATATTCATGTGTTCCAAACAACTTAATCGGGACTGTGACAGATAGACCGACCGTCAGACAGACACACGAGTTATCCTATAAGAGTTCCGTTTTTTCATTCGACCGTACGGAACCCTAAAAACTTCCTATGTATCTATTAAATGATATACTAAACGTGCTTTTCTCATTAAAAAAAAAACTGAATGATCTCATGCAGGACAGGCAGCTACAGTCACTCAGTGGTGGACTAAGCCTGTCTGAGGGCCGGGGCGGCCAAACTAATGGAACCCCCACGCCCCGATATTCAGAAAAGTTTGAGAAGTAGGAAAATGTAGGATGCAAGTTTGAGCGAAGCGAGCTCGAAAATTTTAGCACCCCACTTCGAAAAGATTAGGTTTTCTTTTGACCATGCATAAAGAAATGGGCTATACATCATCGACGTATGCAGAAAATTTTGAGTAGAAATTAGAAGAACATAGGATTGCAGAGTGAGTGAAGTGAGCTCAAAAATTTTAGCACCCCGCCTCGGAAAGAGTAGTTTTTTTACCATTATTAAAAGAAATAGGAGATATTTTGTCGACTTATGCAGAAAAATTTGAATGTTAGGAAAACATAGGATGGTAGAGCGAGCTTGAAAACTTTAGCACACCGATAGGTAAGGTTTTCTTTTGACCATTCACACAGAAATAGGTGTTACTTTGTCGACTTATGCAGAAAGGTATGAGAGCAAGAGACGGTCGCGAGCAAGCGTAGTGAGCTCGAAAATTTTGGCGCCCTACGTTAATATTTTGCATACGTGGGGGGGGCGTAACTATAAACAACCTTTTATGTACTGAACATATTTTAGTCTTAGTTAGGATTTTATTTAAAAGTTCCCTTTAGGATGGGGGGCGCAGGGCGGACCCACCCTGCCCCCTACCGCCCCCTAGTCCGCCAGTGCAATCACTGACATCATTAATAAAATATTGAAATCCAATTCTACTTGACTCTCGACACGTAATGTACATTTGTATGTGTATTTACGATCTCTTTGTCTATTATCATTAATATTATTTGCTTGTAAGAATAATATATTATATCAGTTGTGCATACTGCTGATAGTAGGGCGCGTCTAAACCCGTATCACGCGATAAACAATAGGTATTGTATTTATGTTACTAACTATCTTGCATGTCCCAAAACTTGGTCATTTCTGCGCCCCTTTAGGTTCTGCGCCCCGTGCCTGGGCACCGTTGCCACCCCCGTAACGCACTGATCTATGTTCGTCTGTAGATACGTATTTTTTTATGTATGTTCCGGATATTTACATCAATTATAGATTGATTTCTTTTTTTTTTTAAGGGTACACGGAGATAAAAATTGGTCAAGGTCTGATGACTGGTTTTTGAGTTATCTTCAATAATACGTATTTAATCCACTTTGTGTTTTAAGTTTTTTTTAATAAATTCTTTTTACTGTTGTTTACATGGAAAGTGGTTCTAAGTATACAAATTTGAGTGGGGTAGGTAACACAACAAAAAGGTGAAAAATAAAAAAATAAACACTAAAAAGCGTAGCTTATTGGTTTTTTTTTTAAAAAAAAAGGTATTTTGACAACAATTCCCACTTAATTAAAACTTCACCAAGGTTAAAATGATCTAACTGTCACATAGACAAATAAACCTTGTCGTTATATGACGTGCAAGTGACATTTACCTTAGGGTGATAAAGCAATTACGAGGGCGACTATACCATCTCATTTAAACTCTACCCCACCTGAACCTGAATGCTTGTTACATAATTATGACAGAAGCATTTGGCCCTATTGCATTTTGGAAACGAATATTATCCCGAGTCTTGGCTCGGAACCTTGTCGCTCTTCATCTGAAGCCTGCCTTTTTTTTCTAAAGGCCGTATTACAGAACGTAACTCAAGCATTTCTTAAAACTAGATTCAAGCCATTTGATTGGTTAAGAGGCAATGCAATACAGTAAATGTGAGATTTGGTCCTTTAGTCCGCTAAATTATATATCCATTCCAATTATATTCCGGTCTATTATATAATACACATGTTATTTACCTATATCTATTTAATGTAAACATATTTTAGTCAAGCCAAATTGTTTATTTATTTCACACTTTCACCACTGTAATTATACCGCCATGGGATCTGGAGGCAAAAGTCCTCACGCACATCTTGGAGTGTCGTGAGGAGGCGAAACGCCGGGGCGAAACTCTGCTGCCGCGAGAAATCACGGCACAGCGGACAGAGCTCCGGCGGGATCTCATGGCGACATGGAGAGTGCGATTGTCGCAACCCAGCGCTGGGCACGCCACTATTGGCGTGGGGACTTATCGCCATAAGTCCCTTCTTTGAGGAGTGGCAAGAGAGGTGCCACGGCGTCCTCACCTTCCGCCTGACGCAGGTCCTCACCGGACACGGATGTTTCGGGAGGTTCCTGTTCAGGATAAAGCGGGAGGAAACGCCCGGGTGTCACCAATGTGTGGATCGCCCGGAGGACATGGTGGAGCATATGGTGGAGGTCTGCCCTGCTTGGGCGGAGCACCGCCGTGTCCTCACGGAGGTGATCGGCGGCGGCGATCTCTCGCGTCCGGCCCTGGTTCAGGCCATGGTTCGGAGTGAAAGTGCATGGGAGGCCGTCACCTCCTTCTGCGAAGCAGTAATGCTCGCGAAGGAGGAGGCGGAACGCGTGAGGGAGAGGCAGGGTTCACGCCCTCACGCCCCTAGTCGCCGCAGGAGACGCCCTGGGCGTCGGGAGTCACAAGCCGATTTCCGGCCACCATAGGCGCGGGCCTGCGGACGGTGAGCGATGGGTAGCTCACCGTCCGATAAGGACCAGGCCCGGGTCGACGGCGCGTTGTGTTCCACGCGCGCCTCAAAGAGACGTCAGCACGAATTGACGGGGTCCATTAGTGCCAATGCCTGCCAGGGTTGCGAGTTTGTCCGAAAGGGATATCGTGGCCCTGGCACACAGGCAAATGAAGGAACACGGGTGGGTTTTAGTCAGTAAAAGTCTGATACGCCCTCCCGCTCCGCCCAGAGCGGGAGAAGTTATTTAATAATTTCCCACCCAAAAAAAAAAGAAGTATATTTTCCAGACACATGCTGAGCTGAACTCCCATTCAGTGCAACCTTGAGGACGCACACCGCACTTTGTATGTTCGATAATTGATTTGAACTATGACATCATAGTGGCATACTCTATTCCTGTAAGTATATTTTTCTTATTTTTATATTCAAATCAAATCAAAATATTTTATTTCACATAAACCTACATGGGCACTTATGAAACGTCAGAAGCTATGTGCACGGTTCCAATTGGTCGTTTCCTATGGAAAGGGCCGGCAAGAAACTCCACGGTTACTCTTTTAAAAATAATGGGCTTATACAATGTTTTCAAGTTACAGTGTTAATAGGTATGGAAGGACAGTGTAAGCCCGTCAACAAGTGCTTAACAAAATAGAAAATGGTTTACAAAGCTACAGTCTTTTAAGCCTACAACGTTATATTGGCACCTTGTTTTTATATCTATTCCTGTAATTTGTTATCTATTAATTGTACTGTAGCGGCATCAACATCACTGCATGCGAACTACGCGTCACACTGACGTCACGCAAATCCTGCATCGCGCAAGCAGAGTTTACCGCGCAACTAGCATATATACAACGCCCCGACATCAACCGTCGGGCAGTTGCCTACCAGACACAACACCCGTCTGGTCGGAGGAGCCTCCCTTTTCTATGGTGGATGAGTGAACTTTGCACCCTGTTCCTCATACCACCAAAGTGCTATTGTGAGTGGTGCTATGTCTTTTTTGTGCACTGAATAAATGTTTTATCTATCTATTTAAATTTAAATTAGTAGTTTAAAACTACTAATTAAAGCTTAAAGTTTTTCTAATGCAAGCTTACCCCGTGGCGATGAGCTAAACGCTCAAGCGACAAGCGTCTTGCGACATTACTGCGGAGAAAACCAATGAATGGAGTTGTCAAGGGGGATCCGCAGTGGTAGCCCCACAAAATTCAAATTTTCTTACCTTTTTTTCAATTGGCAGATCAGTGTCAGGTTGTATCTTGATCAAAATATATTATGAGTAGCTGCGCCTTGAGGTTTCACCCGCGTAAGTCTCGATCCCGTGGGAATATCGGGATAAAAAGTAGCCTATGTCTTAATCCAGGGTGTCCAGCTACCTCCATACAAAACTTTATCAATATTGGTCCAGATGTTTGAGCATGAAGAAGTAACAAACACACACACTCACAAACTTTCGCCTTTATATTATTAGTGTGATTATAATAAATATAATAATATAGAATAATTAGAATCATTAATACAGCTCTCTTAGATTTGTTCCATATAAACTTTAGCTCAACTGTTAACCGTAGTTAACCGTAGACATACGCAAATACCGGGTTTTTCCCAATGGTCAGATTGGTGGTCAGACTAGTCTTTCCAACGGGATTTTTTTTTCCCGTTGGTCAGATTTATTTGACAGCTAGAAAAACAACAGAAAAAAAGTACAATGAAAGTAAAAACAGTTTTGCATTTTAATAGGTACATGTTAGAAAGCAGGCTAGAAAGTATTAGTGGAGAATTTGTTTTATGTTTAAAGAAATGTGCTTATTGGGCGGATTTGAACAAAACCACAATTTTATCTTAAACGTTCTAAAAAATGACCAACATTCAATTCTCCATTAGTTAACATCATTAATTGTGAATACATTATGAATTCGTCTCTCATTACATTTTCCTTTGTCCGTTTATTTGTTATTTTCGTAAAATCACTTTTCAGTAAAATTCTCAGTAAGTTGATTATCCCGGGTCCTTTTCTTGTAATTTTTTTATTTAGTTCTTTATGCCAACTTTCTAAACAGTTAGTAGTTCTGTGCCTCTGCCCAAAAACAGACCAAGTTTGCTTGAAATTAGACTTTTCTAACCACTGTTTTTGAAAATATTTTTAAAATTTTTGTATGTTGCCCGAATTTTGTTTGTTTTTGTTGGCATCATTAATTATATATTGCCAACCTTCATCCACTAAATGTGGCGGTAGTAATGGCAGAATTCCCGAAAGTGCAATTATGCGTTTTGTTGCTTTTGATTTTGTCAATTTAAATTTTTTTGCTTGCTTCCACACGTTGTGAGAAAAATGAAAATAGCAACCTTTTATTTCCGCACCAGGGTATACTTTTTTTAACGCATTAGAA
The DNA here is from genome assembly GCA_963921375.1 of Tiliacea citrago. NCBI lineage: Eukaryota > Metazoa > Arthropoda > Insecta > Lepidoptera > Noctuidae > Tiliacea > Tiliacea citrago. The sequence goes on from OY992804.1 coordinate 13,109,002, forward strand.
GCAGCAACTTCAAAATCCAGGGTAAACTGTTTTGGTTCCATATACGGCAGTTGTGATCGTAGCATGCTAAAAAGACTGATGTAGCTTTGTTCCGATCTATGGGACATCAATACATAAATTAATGGTATAATATTAGTGGTGTCAATGCTGCTTCCAATATCACCATGGATGCTATATAACTGTGAAAATGATGTAAAGGCCACGCTCTTAAATGTTCCGTCACAAAATAAATGTTTTACTCGTTTTAAATATTCCTTCGATTGCGGCGTACAAAAAACAATTATACGTGTTCCTTGGTCAATAAAATCCGCTAAAATGAAATTTTGAAATTCTTCAGGGATTTCAACGTCAATAGGGTTGTTATGAAATATTTTGGTAACTTTAGCGGCTTTATTTCGTTGACGGTAGGTACACCGTACTTTTAATAGATTGAAAAGACGGTATATTCACTCTTTATAAATTGTTGACATTGGTTGAAACTCCTTGCAAGCTTGTTCCCGCATGTTATGGAATGAAACTTCTACGTCATTCTTGCCAACATCTTGAACGCAGGTGTGATTTTTTGACTTAATAAGTTGATTGCGGTTCTGAAAAACCATAGACACTTACTAGCGGTCGGGACCCGTATCTACATACATATACCTATACCTACATAATTCTTGGGCATTGAGACGGACATGAGTTTGGCAATAAAGTGATCAAGGTGTGACCAAGGATCTTGAACGTACTGCGAACTAAATAACAGAATTAACTCCTTGAGGTAACAAACAGTTTACTCACTTGAATCGTCACAGATCCCAAGCATCGCATTCTTTTGAACTGACCGCAAAGCCAAAATTCGTTTCCGTTTGTGTACGTTTTGTTTTTATAAAATTGATATCCATTATAAAGCAAGACAACTCCACCCTTTCTATTTATAAAATTAAGATCCACATTACTCAACTTCTGGTTAAAAATAGTATAGTACATGATGTGATTGACATTTCATGACAAACAGGAAAATTTTGTTTTATAAAACCATGAAACAACTTGCAAAGAATTTCAACCAGTGTCAACAAATTCCATGATGTCACAAATAAAACTAGTTTTATAACCTCTTCGTATTCAACAGTACTTTACTAAATTATGAGCTGATCTGACCAACGGGAACAAAAAATTCCCGTTGGAAAGACTAGTCTAACCGTCAATCTGACCACTGGGAAATACCCCAAATACCTTTCCCTACTATCGTGTTACGGCGAACAGCGGATATGCAGTTAACCTCTACCTAAACGTTGTGTTGACCCGTCAGGGAAAAATATCCTGACGTATTGTTGGCATCAGGACAACATTCATCAACCGTCAAAAAACACGTCAAACACACAGTGTTTGTCACTTTATTACGATGTCAAACATTGTCAGCAGTATCAACAATATAAACCTTACCAAACCAACACAATGCTGACGACGCTTCACCGCGATGACGACAGCCTTTCCATGACAAATTACTACCAACATTACGGACCCAAACAAACAATGCTACCAACTGATATGTCTCCAAGAAGTTTTTATTTTATTTATATTCCAAAGCGTACCGTGTACTAACAGTCCCGAATAAATATACTAGCTGTGCGCAGAGTATATCAAAGAAAACGTGGTTTTAAGCAAAATACTCATATTCTTAGCAACTTTCTTACCCCTGGCTTTCTTCATTAAGGAACTTCGTGAAATGTTTGCTTGCCTCATTGTTTAAATATAATTCATTTGGATGATTAAAATTTTGTTTCATTTTATTTATTTTACGAATGTGATGTTAACTTTGGTTTGGCTCGCCTGTTATTTTAATGAGTGCTCTCGTAACAATGTTATATCACAATTAAGTTTTGACTCGACATTGTTTTTACAAGTACTGACAGTAGCCGTTTTACTAGCTTTTGCATGTGAATTCATTTGCGAGTTTCTGGTTTTCGAATTCCTATTTTTCTCAATTTTATTTATAGTGCATGCACTGCTAATTAACATGTGTATCTATATATTATATCTATCATCATGATTATAATGTCAGCTGAAAGACGTCGACTGCTGGATATAGGGCTCCCCCAAAAGGATAAAGGGTTGCCATAATCGCCACGCTTGGCAGGTGGGTTGGCAATCGCAGTATGGTGTGAAAATGCATAGAGAACGCTGCTGCCCGTTCTCTAGTAAGTCCCTTAGTTAACGTATATCTATACATATTATAAATTATGATCACTTTTCGTGTCTGTCTGTATGACCGCGTTGTTCTTCTAAACTGCACAACGGATTTTGATGCGGTTTTCAAAATCAATTAGAGAATGGTGACGAGAAGAAAATGGTCTCGTGGCAATGCTGCCAGCCTTTTGGGCACTTTTCCCGTTGACAGCGATGCGGACGAATTTTTTGGTGCTCTATGATTCTTTCCCCCTCCTTTTTTTTATTTACTTGTACATATTATTATTTTAAGTCTGCTAGCGTATATATTATGTAAATATTATTCATTAAATAAACATAGCAGTTGAAAAAAAAATAGAGAATTAGTTCCAGAAGGTTTTTGCGTACAATACATTTATATCTGCTGTTAATTTATCCTCGTTCTAGGACTGAGTGCAAGGAAAAAGTTTGTTCCTGGCTTCAAGGCAATGATCACAATTCAACGGAACATTTATTAAAACCCTTAAGGTAGCGTTTACTAGCATGGAACGATATACATATAATACATTTAACATTTAACACATACGCACCCATCACACCATCACCTACACTCACTCTCGCCGACACTCACCCACACATACCCACCGACAAACACCCATTCATATCAATATTAGGCCACTTCTACCACCAGACTTGTTTTACTTTAGTTTATAATTTTCCATTTTGTTTCACTTTTATTATTAATTTGTAGATGTTTTATTTTGTACAATCTGTATGTTCACTGATTGATACAGTCATAGGTCATAAGTGAGTTGTCCAATGGAGGGTAAGCCTGGTAGCCTTTTTTTTTTTTTTTTTTTTTTTTTTTTTTGGGTGGGAAATCATCAAATAACTTCTCCCGCTCTGGGCGGAGCGGGAGGGCGTGTCAGACTTTTACTGACTAAAACCCACCCGTGTTCCTTCCGTTGCCTGTGTGCCAGGGCCACGATATCCCTTTCGGACAAACTCGCAACCCCGGCAGGCATTGGTCCTAACGGACCCCGTCAGTTTGTGCTGACATCTCTTTGAGGCGCGCGTGGAACACAACGCGCCGTCGACCCGGGCCTGGTCCTTATCGGACGGCGAGCTACCCATCGCTCACCGTCCGCAGGCCCGCGCCTACGGTGGCCGGAAATCGGCTTGCGACTCCCGACGCCCGGGGCGTCTCCTGCGGCGACTAGGGGCATGAGGGCGTGAACCTTGTCTCACCCTCACGCGTTCCGCCTCCTCCTTCGCTAGCATAACTGCTTCGCAGAAGGAGGTGACGGCCTCCCATGCACTCTCGCTCCGAACCATGGCCTGAACCAGGCCCGGACGCGAGAGATCGCCGCCGCCGATCGCCTCCGTGAGGACACGGCGGTGCTCCGCCCAAGCTGGGCAGACCTCCACCGTATGCTCCACCGTGTCCTCCGGGCGATCCACACAGTGGTGACACCCGGGCGTTTCCTCCCGCTTAATCCTAAACAGGAACCTCCCGAAACATCGTCAGCCGGAAGGTGAGGACGCCGTGGCGCCTCTCCAGCCACTCCTCAAAGAGGGGACTTATCGCCACAATTGTGGCGTGCCCAGCGCTGGGTTGCGACAATCGCACTCTCCATGTCGCCATGAGATCCCTCCGGAGCTCCGTCCGCTGTGCCGCAATTTCTTGCGGCAGCGGAGTTATGCCCCGGAGTTTCGCCTCTTCGCGCCACACCCAAATGTGCGCGAGGACTTTCGCCTCCAGATCCCATGGCGGCAATCCGGCAAGGAGGCTCGCCGCCTCACGGGAGACCGTGCGGTATCCCCGTACCATCCTGATGGCCATGACCCTTTGGGACGCGTTCAACCGCTGCGCTGGTCGCAGCCTCAGTGAACGCGCCCACACCGGTGCCCCGTAAAGGGCCATGGACCGCACGATCCCCGCGTAGAGCCTCCGGCAGGAGGCGTTTGGACCCCCTAGATTGGGCAGGAGCCGCTTCAAAGCAGCCCCGGCCCGCTCCAGTCTGGGAGCCAAACGTCGAAAATGCTCCACGAAGTTCCACCGGCTATCGAGGACGAGTCCCAGGTACTTCATCGTCGACTCGACGCCGATGTGAACCCCTCCCGCCGTTATCTGGGAACCCGACAGTGGCGCGTTCCGAGGACCATAAAAACACATGGCCTCGGACTTGTGCAATGCCACCTCGAGTCCCAATTGCCGGATCCTATCGACGATTGTCGCAACCCCACGTGCCGCCAGTTCAGCCGCCGCCTGATGCGAACTCCCTTGTGCCAGGACTAGCGTGTCGTCAGCGTAGCAGACTACGCTGACGCCACTAGGGAGGTCGGCGCGCAGCACCCAGTCGTACCCGATGTCCCACAGATGCGGCCCCAGGACCGATCCCTGTGGGACACCGCACGACATCTCTCGCCGGTTCCACTCTCCGTGGTGACCGGGGTAGATGACGGCCCTGTCCGTCAAATAGGCCTCGACCACACGACAGAGGTAGGTCGGCATCCGGTGATACCGAAGTGCCTCCCTAATGCAACTCCAGGGCAAGGTATTGAAGGCATTGGCGATGTCAAGAGACACCGCCAAGACGACCCCACCCCGGGCAACAGCATCCCCCGTCGTGAGGGCTCGAACGCGCATGATGGCATCCACCGTAGAGCGCCCCTTACGGAAACCAAACTGGCTCTCCGCCAAATCCGGCCCCACCCGCACCAGCCGCCCGACAAGGCGGTCTGCAATTACTCTTTCAAAGAGCTTGCCCACCTCGTCGAGCAGCACGATGGGCCGGTAAGCGGACGGAGAGTCCGCCGGGCGCCCTGGTTTCTTTATGAGGACCAGTTTCCCCGTCTTCCAACGAAGTGGAAACTGGCCCCTCTCCAAGCATGCGCTTAGGAGCCCCCTTAGTCGAGGCCCGAGAGCCTCTAAAGCCAGAACCCAGGCTTTTCCAGGCAAGCCATCGGGTCCTGGGGCGGTATTCTTGGCATTCAGCCTACGTACCGCCACTCTCAGATCTACCTCGGTCACCTCTGGAGCATCGTCGTCGTCGGTCTGGTCCGCATCTGACACCGCAGGAGGCGGAGCCATGGGCGGGGGAGTATGTTCCCCTCGCGAAGGGAACAGAGCGCTCACCACGTCCTCCACGAGCTGGGGCCGGAGACTCTGCGTCAGCGGGGGAGCCCATGGGCGGAGTTTATCTCGCACCCATTTGTAGGGGCGTCCCCACGGGTCTCTGTTGAGAGTCTCCAGCGTCTCCTCGCGGGCCAGTCCTCTGGCCCGCTGGATCTCTGCTCGGAGGGCAGTCTTCGCTGCTCTGTACCCCTCGTATAGCTCCGCCTGAATGGCTTCCGTATCCGGAGGGCGGACACGGAGCCTGCGGTGCCTGGAGTACCGGTGGCGCGCAGCAACGCACGCCTCGCGTAAAGCGGTCAGCTCACGCGACCACCAGTACACCTGGCGCCGGGCACGTCCGGGCTGGACCCGGGGCATTGCCACGTCACATATTTCGGACATGGCCTCCCGGAACCACTCCGCCTCGTCATTGATGTCGGCAGGCCTGTCCGGTGATGACACCCAGGCCTGCACGATCGTGGCTTCCAGGAGGAGCTCCCGGTCCAGCTGCTTCAGCGCCCACCGCGGACCACTCGGGGTCTGTCGGACCGGCGCGCCCGAGGTCTGGGCGGAGACGTCAAACCGGATGTACCGGTGATCGGAATAGGTCTCCACCCCCTCCATGACGCGCCAGTCGATGACACGCGGTGACAGAGCGGGGCTGGCGAACGAGATGTCCACCACTGATTCACCCCGCATCCGCACACACGTGGGGACAGAACCCCGGTTTAGGACGACCAGGCCTGTCTCCAGAGCCCAGTCCTCCACCATCCTGCCCCGTGTGTCCGTATACCGGGAACCCCAAGCCACGTTCTTGGCATTGAAGTCCCCGAGGACGATCACTGGGAGGGGATGGTACCCGACGACGACGATTCTTAACTCCCCAAGGGAGTTGTGGAACTCGGCGAGAGTTCGGTTCGGGGAGAAGTATACTCCCACCACGACAATCTCCCCGAACCGTGCTGCCACGCAACCCCCTCCCCTCTTGACGGCCTCAAGGGACGGGGTACCGGCGGCGGCCGACGAAATAATGGTCACTGAGCCGCTCAGGTCCTCCACCCAGTCGTCCCTGGGCGGGACAAAGTACGGCTCAGCGACCACGGCGATGTTAATCGACCACTGCGCCATGCTCTGGAGCAAGAGATCCTGAGCGGCGGCGCAGTGGTTGATGTTCGCCTGGAGGAGGCGTAATGGGGCCATTTATTGGCACTCCATTTCAGCCCCCTCCTGGGCCCCCTGTGAAGGCCCTGCCGCGGTGTTAGCGGCGGCAGCGACGACGGTGGTGGCGGCAACGGCGGCGGCAATAGTGGCGGCTGCGGCGGTGACGGCGGTGGCGGAGGGCTTGCCTCTGCCCCTGGGTTTGGGGGGGGGAGCGCAGGCCTTGCCCCCAGCCCGGTGATCGGCCGGCTTGCCAGCCGCCGCACATGCAAAACAGTGCGGCGTGGCATTACAAGAGCCAGCCTTGTGACCGGGCTGACCACAGCGGAAACAGTGATCGCTGCGGTCCACCTCCGAGGTGCAACATGCTCCCACGTGGTTACCCACCCGGCAGCGGAAGCACCTCAGAGGTCTGGGTTCCAGCAGTTTAACCTGCGCGGATACCCAGCCCACCCGGAGCCTTCGGCCCTCCCCGGCTATCTTTTGGGCCGCCGACACGGGGCAGCTCACCGTAACGGTTTGCATCCCCGTGTTATCAGGACGGATGTTGCCCGCCCTCACCTGCTCGGCAGAGCACCCTCCAGTCCTAGCCACGGCGGCCACAACTTCTTCCGCCGTCACGCAGTCGTCCAGGCCCAAAATGCGCATGTCAGCGCACTTGGTAGGCCTGGACACCCGGGCCTCTTCCGCATTTAAGGACGCCCTGAGCCTTTCGGCAAGGGCGTCAGCGGTAGGGCCACTGGCCGCCCCGGGGATCTCCAGCATCCGGGCCCCCGTCGCAGTGACCTTCATTCGGAAGCCATCGGCGACGCCGATCTCCTCCAGGTTCACTGCCGCCCACGCCTTAGCGAGCACCTCACGGTAGGTCACGCCCTTCTTCTCCGCTTCCGGCTGTAGTGTAATTACTACAGCTGCGGACTTCGGGGCGCGGAGCCTAGCCGCGGCGCTTCGCTTCTTGCGCCGTTGCCGCCTCTCCTTTCTATTGGCCGCCCTTTTGGCCTTACCCGCCCTCCTGTTCTCTCCAGCTACCTGCCATTCGGTATCCGCCGGAGAAGAATTGGAAGGCGGGGGTGGGGGTGGGGGCAGCCTTCCCGCCGCCAGGGCTGGGGGCCTCGCCCTTTGCACAGCCGCCTGCGCAGCTGTCCCGCCCTTCTTGGCCTTGGGTGGGGGTGGCACCAATTTCGCCGCCGCGGGTTTGGCCGCGGGATTTGCCGCGGGCTTAGCCGTGGGCCGGGCCGTGGCAGCCACGGCGGCGGCAAAGGTGGCTGGCTTGCTCGCCGCTAGTGGAGGGCGCAGGACAATGCCCTCCAGAACGGAAAACCGATTATGGAAGGCAGCCAGCTCCTGCCGCACCAGGGTCAGAACCCGGTCTTCCGCAGGCACGGGAAGACCCTGCCCTTGCTGCTCCACCCCCTGTCGTACCTCCTGCTGAGGGCCAGCTCCTCGGAGCCGGGCCAGGTCTACTCGGAGTACCTCGTTCTCCTTTCGGAGAAGCTCCATAGCGGCCGTCAGGCGGCCGACCTCCGCCCGCATCTCGGACATTTCGTCCGACGTTAGGCCGGCCTGAAGGGCCCTCGCTGCCGCCATAATGGAGGCCGTGGCAGCGGGTACGACCTTGTCCTTGGAGGCTTGTATCCTCTTCAAGGCCACACCCTTGATCGCAGCTACCGCGACCTGCTCAAAGCTGCTGGCGACTCGCTCCGCCTTGGAGCCGGCAGCGGCGTCCAGCTCACCACCTGAGGTGTCAGAGGGCCCCTCCATTGGGAGCCTCTCGGCTCCCTGGGCCGGTTTGGCTGGGCTAGCTCGGCTGGGCTCCTGGGTGGTGAGCCCTCTGCCCCCACCCCGTCCTTGGACCCCACCCCGCCGGCCAATTTTCCTCCGGCCCGAGTTCAGGCCACCATCAGAGGACGACCCCTGGCCGTCCCCTGGCTTGGAGCGCTTCTTCTTCATGAACTTTGCAGCCCCCACCTCCACGAGCTCCGGGCTCTTAAAAGAGCCCTTCGCGCCAGATGCAGCGTCGGACTCCGACCCCGCATCACTCCCTTCCTCTACGGCAACCGGGCGCACAAATTGTGCTCGGGCCTTTGGCACTCTCTGTGCTTTTTGTTTCGGTGCCGTGGATGTACTGGGAATAGAACCCAGCGACTCCTCAGCACCGGAGGGTGAGCCACCCTGGCTCAATGCGTCCCCGAAGGACGGGTAAAAATCCGAGTTGGATCTTGGGCGTTCATTGTCCCCCCCAGAATACGAGGGACTGACCGAGCTCTGCTCGGTGAGGGATTCTCCTACTGCGGAGCAGCAGGTACCCTCCTGGGGTAGTGTGTTTTTATGACTCGCTTCCATATTTTGCTGAACACAGCTTTGCCTTTTTTTATGGGGTGGGGTCCCCAGACTACTCCTTCACCTCAGTCATGTCTGATGAGCAGACACGTACTAGAGGTGAACCACTCTTCCCACTCTCCAAACGATGAGGAGAGAAACGCGCGCCATCCAAGAACACCAACAACTGTTGAAGTCCTCAGACGGCGCGCCCCTCGCGGAAGTCAGATGTTATTGACTCCGCCCCATGTCTCTCTTAGTCAGGTCTCTCACTTGAGGCCTTCCGGCATGAGTGACTCTACCGGCAAAGCCCCCAAGATCATTGAGACACGCAAGCCCCACCACGACGACAACGTGGAGACACACTCGGTGGGGAAGCCTGGTAGCCTGGTAGCCTGTAATACAGGTTTTACCTACAGCAAACACCAGTCTCTATTAAGTTTACATTGACTGATTTGTACTGTGTTTGTGATTATGAGAAAACAATAAAGAATATTATTATTATTATTATATCGACTACCAAACTGAATTACGACAGACCGTTCAACAACAGTTTTCAGAACTCTCCATCCTCTTTCACTTACATGGACTTATAAATGGACAATGTCAATTACTACTTAACAAGTAACTCATAATCATCATAATCAGCCTATAATGTTCCCACTGCTGGGACACAGGCCTCCTCTCTTTGAGAGGGAGTGGGCTGTAAATCTACCACGCGGGCCCAGTGCGGGTTGGTAGATGTCACATGTCTTTGAATTTTTGGTTCTAGGACATGCCGGTTTCCTCACGATGTTTTCCTTCACCGTTTTGAGAGCAGTGGTGATGAAATTATTTACACAAAGCAAAGCGCCTGCCTGGGTTCGAACCCACGACCTACAACTCGTAAGTCGGGGACGTTACCACTGTAACTCTAACAATAATTAAACTTCATTCAACCATAACAACGGTAATAATGAATTTTATTGAGTAAGTAATAGCTTTTCTATCTAAAAATATATACAGTAAAAAAGTTGGTCATCGAAACATACATAATTCCGTTCCAATTAACTGTATCACTCACACAGTCTCACATTAAAACAAAATAAAAAAACTTTTTACAAAAAAAAAAAATAACGACTTCCAAAAAAACACTACAAAGTGAAAAATAACTTTAATTTCGGAAGTCGGTGGCTTTGGATATGTATTTTAGTTTTTTGCCACCGACTTCCGAAATTAAAGTTATTTTTCACTTTGTAGTGTTTTTTTGGAAGTCGGTTTTTTTTTTTTGTAAAAAGTTTTTTATTTTTCACTTTTTAGTGGGTCAGTTTACACAACAATACACGGTACGGTTACAATAGCCTAATGTCAAATGCTCATCAACTTTTACAAAATATTGCTTTTCCCGATGCAGGGGCGTTAATTGTTGAGGAGTTCTCCTGGTAAGAACCAGGAGAACTGATGGTGACTTGACCATATGCATTTTGACGAGCATAAATTGCTTAGCAACCATATTAAAGTGCCTAATCGAATCGCAACGGTGCAATACTTATTATAAGTAGTTCCGGTGGCCATCTGTGGTCTTCATCATCAGTTCCACTTCACCAAATGATGCTTTCCGAGAGCAAATGCACGAGTTACTATAAAAAATACTCAAATCGCTATAGGTATGCCTATAAAATTTGAGGATTTCCCTCGATTTCCATGGGATCCCCTTATCATATTCTGATTTGGTGCAATGGGACCACCTCGGGAGCATACCCAAATTTTATCAAAATTGGTCCAGCAGTTGGAAGAAGTAACAAACATACACACACACACATACTCACAAACTTTCGCCTTTTATTATAAAGGCGAAAGTTTGTGAGTATGTGTGTGTGTGTATGTTTGTTACTTCTTCACGCTCTAACGGTTAGTGTGAAATTTAGAAAAAATCCCCGAAATCTTTCAAATTCGTAAAAACTGAACGTCGTTTTATTTGTGGGATTTCTAAACAAGCCGTCCCCGGGTCAGCTAGTTAATAATAATTACTATCACTCATTGGGTCAAGCTTGTATTTAGCATTGGACTGGAATAGATATCATCACACTAATATTATAAAGGCGAAAGTTTGTGAGTGTGTGTGTGTGTTTGTTACTTCGTCACGCTCAAACGGCTAGACCAATTTTGATAAAATTTTGTATGGAGGTAGCTGACACCCTGGATTAAGACATAGGCTACTCTTTATCCCGATATTCTCACGGGATCGAGAAGCTGCGCCCCGCGGTTTCACCCGCGTAAGTACGCGGATGAAACCGCGGGGCGCAGCTAGTAAAAGATAAAACAAAGAAGTGACTAAACTGCACCCCAATCGCATGACACATTATTCCAATCACAAACCGAAGGGTTTTAAAGGAAATCTTTATCCATTGCTTCATAACTTTGAAAAATTCGTCTACTCAACGACGTAAATAACTGAATGAACGTTGTTGATCTGTCAAAATGAATGACTTTGCCATTGTACGTGTGTTACGCCACTACTTCGCTGAATATAGATATAATGCGATTGTTCAAAATACTATAATAACCATTAGGCACACCAATTTACCTGCAAAGCTGTTCAGTGCTCCTAGTATAAAGTAATCAGACTAAAAAACTACCATCTAGCTTTAGACAATACAATAAGCGACCCCATTCGACACTACATCACCCCAAGATACCAGGACAACATTATTATGTACGTATAATTATACAACATATTTGTGTAAGAGAATCAGCAAACACTCACTCAAGTATTTAGAAGGGCTCTTAGCCTAGATCTACAGCCTTCCTCGAAAACAGCCCTTCCGTTCTCAGTAAACGACAAACTTTGTGAATTGTCAAACAGTCGTCATTGTTCCAAAATTGCGTTGAACAAGTCCTTAATTGTGAGTTTTGACTCCACCCCGTCCTTTCACGATAAAACTGTTTGAGCCACGACCATTTTGTTAATGAAAAATGTTTTTTGAAGTTCTTAAACTGAGATAAGGTCCGCGTTAGCTTCTAGTTTTACATATTCAGGAGATCAAGCCATTAATTAAGCATTTTAATTGTAGTTCGTCCGGATGAGACTTTGCTAAGCGTGTTAAATTAGGGTGCTCACTTGTGTTGTATTTTTTTGTGTTATATAAGGTGTATCTATTCATACACGAAATCTCTTAAGGGGTCATTGTACTCATCATTATGAACAGCTTTTGCTATGGGACTAAACCTTAAATCGCGAAAAAAAATCAGTGTTACATTTATGTTCGCTTAACTCGTCAAAATGTAGGGAACAGTTGATTTTTTTTCGCGATTTCAAGTTTGGTCCTATAGTAAAAGTTGTTCATAATGATGAGTACAATGATCCCTTAAGAGATTTCGTGTATGAATAGATACACCTTATACATTATATACTTTTTTGTAATTGTATGTCTTCAATTTCATCGAACCAACTGTGTTTTAATAATGGAATGGAAATTGAACCGAAAATCTTAACAATTTTAGTATCACTTCTTAGTCATTTATTCTTTGTTATTGCAAAATATAAGTAAAACAAGTTTGCCGTTATCATTATCATAATCCTTTATAAATGCTTCCTGCTTTCCTGCTTTTGACTCAACTTTATTGAAAGCTGTTTGAATAACAACCATACCTTTGATATCATTTACTTTTCGCCCCTCACCAATGTTACCGTCTTTCCTTTAAAAAGTAACCTTAACGCTCTTCGTCCTCAAACCAATTGTTACCACCTTCAACATAATATACCCATCATCTGGATAGCAAAAGTAAACCCGACATTGTTACTTAACGATCCACATTTAAGGGCTCAAGAACATTATGTACAAGATTTGAATATTTTAATGGCATCAAATTTATCTAGCTTAAAATTTAATTTAAGAGGATTTAGAGCGGCTGAAGGCTTACAATAACATACAGGACTTACTGTCGTCACGTTTATCCATCGATATACAAAGCTGGAAGTGTGCTTTAGAGCTTTTTATGTTGTTACTATAGTTACATTTTAAAAGCTATTTCGTTGAGTTCGATATATGTTTCAAGAAAACTGAAATAAAAAACTATATAAGTATTATTTTGACGCTTCCAGCATTAAGAACACGTTTCAAGTAATAAGTTGTCAAGGATCTATCAGAGAAACTGCTTGGGATAGATATTGTATTCTGTATCATACCCATAATAGTCAGTCAAGGCTCTTTACATCGCATAAGGTTGTTCCACTATCAAAACAATGATTGTCACATCCAAGTTATTGTTGTGTTCTTCTTACAACGCGTATACACCAAAGTATGAAACATGTTGGACTGTTTTCATTTATCGTTTACACCTAAAACATGTTGAAAAGACCAGTTGCACACAAAACTTGTCAAAAATATGTTTTTTTTTTAAATAGGTTACAAAACATGTTTGAGATAATGTCAATACATGCATACATGTTATTTATACGACATTTTTTTGACAAGACTTGTTGACAACAACTCGTTTATGGACGTAAACGCGAATGGAAGCCGTCTAAATACTTTCTAAGGTGTCAACCCTACTATAATACTTCGACTAGGTACTACTTTTTAAGCTGTGTTCTTATATCGTTGAGAGATGTATCTTTTTCTTATGCGATGAAACCTTCTAACATTTAGTTTAATACGTTTAGTTACTTTACAGTGATTTAAATTATATAATTTTTAGTTTTTGTTTCAGCATTACTCTATTATTTCGTTTGCGTTTGTTTCAAACATTGAATTAAGTTTGTTTTCCTGTGTAAAATTCCTGAAACTCACTTTGCATACAAAAATATAACTTAACCTCTCTAGCTGATGGATTGATTTTTAAAAATAAATATTATAATGTTAACGAGCAGTAGCTAGAACAATCTGCTTTTAATAACACTCAACGAATATTTCATCGCACTCACGGACCCAAATGATTAATTTATCATCGAAACAAATAAATATTGATATAACTGATTCCCATAGCGATTCATCCACTTTAGTTAACTGTTATAAATCCCTATTCAACCAAAAGTATTACTTCGTATCCAATTTATCCCGCATTATGTTGATTAATATTAGAATTATAAACTAATATAAGACTTGGCTTAACTAGTTGATTTGACTACCTTGTTGTTCTAGTGGTCACAAGCGGTGTTGCAGTAGGTCCTGGGTTCGATTCCTGGGTCGGGCAAAGTGTTACTGGGTTTGTCCATTACGAATTTCTCAGTAGCAGCCCGGAGTCTAGATTTGTGCTCGGTTTATGGCAATAGGCTCTTCCCCTATTACATGCGACTTAAACATAACTGGCTAAATGTAGGTGTACTATAGGTACACCTCTCACTATCCCTCCAGGGATTACAGGCGTGATATTCGGTTATGTTTAAAAACGATTAAAAGACTTGTTTTGTTCTCTTAAATCGTGTGAAACGTCGTGAATTTTTCGAACATATTGAATAAATAGACACATTAAGAATCTAGGATTTGAAATGCTATACAAATATAATAAAGAATATAAAAGCAAGTCTGACAACCAGTCTTACCCAGGGGTATCGTGGTATCCAGTAACTGGGTTGTGGTAGTCAGATAGGCAGTCGCTTCATGTGAAATACTAGTGTTCAACTGCATCCGATTAGACTGAAAACCGACATAGTTCGGAAAATTATGAGATTAGCTAGATTGTTTTTTTTTAGGATCTCCAACAAAAAATATACTTATATATGTGTCATGTATTGTTCATGACACATAAAGAATGAGCAACATCAGGTATTAAATAGGTGTACAAATAATTCTTACAAAGAATGACTATCATTAATAGATGACCTCAGGTTTGATGACAATGAACAACAAAACTATGAAATAAGAGAAATCATAACAGCTAGAGTTTCGAGTATAAACACGAAACCTTCACAAAAGATCTCACATAAATTGCAGTGTCCGAGATGAGAAGCTTGGCACTCTAGTTCGTGTAGATAAATTCAATATTGCAGAATAGAATAGAATACTCTTTATTATGTATACCATAAAAGTACAGAAATAGATGGACTAGGAATAACTAAAAAAGAATAGAAGACTTAACAATGATAGAACATAATATGAGGGCTTTGATGAGCACAGACTTAACGTGCACACAGACAAAACTATATAGACTAACTATATGTTTAAAGTTCTAAAATTTTTGACGAAATACAGACTATGGGCAGAAAAAATATTTATTGGTTCTAGTCTAGCCAAATGGAAAATGGCAATGGTGTGACCATAACCACATCAATGCAAGGCAATATCAATAAGCCCAGAAATATCTAATATCTCCACAAAATTCTCAAGTTTTTTCCCAAATTCTACGACAACTTCAAAAAGCCCGACCTCACAGCGAATACCCCCTACGTATAGTACCGGACTCACAATTTGTCTTGCAATACAGCCTTTACTGCACCCAACTGGAATGCACAAGTTGGCTACAAAAGAAATCGTTCAGTTACTCTTACCAGAAACTTTTGCGATAGTGAATGTTAAAAGTAAAATGGTGTCTATTACTTAGCTGTTTTATTTGAAATTGGAAGCAATTTAATTATTTATATGTACAAGGTTATACACACTAGTATACGTTATCTGTATTCATCTATTTCTTCTTTTTTTCTTCTTTAATAAATCTTATTTCCTTTACTTCTTCCTATTTATCTTTATTCTTTCTTTATCATAATTGTTTAATGCCTTACCTACCTTCCTTACCTCACTTACTTCTAAGCAATACTTTACTCATTAGATCTTGGAGCTTGAGTATGTTTGCGGTGCTATCTTAAATATGGCAAGTCTCGAACACTTATAGCTGAAAGGATATTCAAAGTTGACTGCTGGTCTCTTAACTAAATTGGTTCTTTTCCTTTCCAATACTGAAAGTTTATAATTTTTGCAAGTAGAGTTTAAGTTTTGAATAATTGGTAGGACACATGAAAAGCTATCATCTTAGATATCCATACCCATACTAGATTCCAGTCTTTTCAGCTTAAGAGGATGGGAAATGCTAATGTCATTGTGCGACTGGGCGGTGCGATACCCAACCCCGCGCGGTCACGTATAATTCCCACCAATATTTATTTTTAGTAACGAAAATATGAATATTTGAAAAAAATCACACATTGGTAATAAAATTGTCTTTTCATCAAAAAAAAAACATAAAAATATCTTAAGTAGTTGGAAAGTAATATCGTTTTTATGCTTTGGGTAGTCATTACTTCCTGAATTTAATGCATAGAGTATTTTACTACAATACTTAAATATTCACATATATAATTGATGTGTATGCATTCTAGTTTAGCATACATTTTCTGCAGAACTTACTTGCATTATTTGAAGGCGTAGTAACAGATTAAAAAGTCAATAAAATCATAATATATCTGCGTCTTAATACAATCACAAACGAATATGACAGTTCAGACAAAAGAAGCCAAAACTCATTTGCAAAAGACAAGAAGTCCGCAAGATTCCTAAATCACTTCAATTCAAAACTCCGAACACAGATACTTTAGCTCCCGCTCAAATGTATTGACCTGCATCGAATACACTAAACTAAAAGTTTAGAAATAAATTTATCGTACGAGCGTACCAAGAAACGTCGAAGATTTAGACTGCGCAGTTTGACTTGAATTGTTTCAAAAGTTTCCAGTAGAAATATTTGATTACGCGAGATTTGTAAACGTTTCTGTTAAATAAAATAAATTGATTTGACGAAATTCTGTTAAATATCCGTTTTTGTGTTCGTGCAAATTATAGAAAGCAACTAAAGTTTGTCTAAGGAATAGTTTGAGGTTATATTCAAACTATTGGTCATAGCACCAATAGAAGAAAAAAGAAGAAAAAATGTTTTTTTCTTTTTTCTTTTTAGTAGGTCAGTTTGCAAGTTACAATAGTTTAATGAAAAAAAACTTTGTACTATAAACAATCTCATGCAGTCGGAGGCCATAGGTATTTATTGTTAAATTTAAGAAGATGCCTCCGACTGCATGAGACTGTTTATAAAATCTTGTTTCCATCTTTTTTAAAGTTCCCTTTTACGCAGTCGGGTTTTTAGATTTTTTTAAATAACTTTTTGTTTACACTTTTTAGTTACAATTATATGACGGCAAATTAGGTTATTTACCCACTTATAATCGGGTGATAACGCCCTCTTACTCCAAAAGTTCGGGATTGTTTTTTTATCATTTCTCATTCCACATTACATTTAAACATATACTTTGTATATTTTTGTAATAACCTTTTGAAACGCTTCATTCATTTTGATACCCCAACCCCACTCGATAGGTTTGGGATATATTTTTATTTTTTACCCGACTGCGGCGAAGCCAAAAAAGGAGGGTTATGGGTTTGACCTGTATGTATGTATGTCTGTCCCCATGTTCCCTCGTAACTACTAAACGGCTGAACCGATTTTGATGAATGATATGTCGTTAGATTCATCTTTATTGCGCGAGTGTTACTGGGTATATTAAAATTATTAAAAATCTAATTGGCGGATTTTTGGCGCCAAAAGGTGTGTTTTCTAAAAAAAAATATCTCCAAAGTCTATCGAGTAGGGTGTCAAAATGAAGGGCTTTAAAAGGTGATTACAAAAATATATACATATTATATGTTTAAATGTAATTTAAATAAGAAATAATAAAAAAAATATCCCGACCTTTTGGAGTGAGTGAGTAAGAGGCCGTTTATCACCCGATTATAAGTGAGTATATAACATAATTTACCGTTTTATAATCCTAACCTAACTAAAAAGTGTAAAATAAAAAAAGTTAATTAAAAAATTCAAAAACCCGACTGCGTAAAAAATTAACTTAAAAAAAGATGAAAACAAGATTTATAGAAATTAATGCAATACAATCTCATGCAGTTGGAGGCAATATTAGGTCTTTATTGTTAAGATGCCTCCGACTGCTTGTTTCCTTCCATCTTTTTTAAGTTACTTTTTACGCAGTCGGGTTTTTGAATTTTTTAAGTTACATTTTAGCGCCAAAAATTCCGCCATTTTGATATTTTATAATTTTAATACACTCGCGTAAAGACAAATCTAACGACATATCATTCATCGAAATCGGTTCAGCCGTTTAGTAGTTACGAGGGAACATAGGGACGGACACACATACATACCTACAGGTCAAACACATAGCCCTCCTTTTTTTGCTTCGCAGTAGTCGGGTAAAAAGAAAGAAAATACGTTTCTCTGCGGTAATCATAACGCAAAGATAGAAAAAAAAACACAATTACGAAAGATCAAGTTGAGGGAATATAGTTATGTAACCCCGAAAATATATTTTGTCACTGCGTGGTTGATTGTTTTTGTTTGTATGTACAATGTTTTTTCTTCTCAGCTCTTTGGCTGGTTTTTGCAACATTTACGGACCGAAGCCAAGAAAATGCAGGTTTGATGTATTATATATGTATGTTAAAGATGTGTGTTGTGATGAGGACCTATTTCATTTTCATCTATTTGCATGAACTTTCCGACAATTGGACATGTATTTAAAATTGCAGCTTTTTGTAGGGTGATATAGAGTTTATTTTAGGGTAAGGTTTTTTAAGGCTATGGAGAACGTGATTCGATTATTATTTATTAATAGCTGCGCCCCGCGGTTTCACCCGCGTAAGTCTCGATCCCGTGGGAATATCGGGACAAAAAGTATGCCCATGTCTTAATCCAGGGTGTCAGCTACCTCCATACAAAATTTAATCAAAATTGGTCCAGCCGTTAGAGCGTGAAGAAGTAACAAACATACACACACACTCACAAACTTTCGCCTTTATAACATTAGTGTGATGTGAAGTGTGATTATTTATATAAACAAAAGGAGTATGTAAGGATCGTAGCAGGTGGCGTTCTGTAGTTTTTACCTACCCCCCATGGGAAAAGGGCGTGAGTATATTTATGTGATTATCATTAGCCAAAGCGTATTACATAGGTAATTGAACTGAATAATGAATGTAGATATTGCGTTAAGTCATTATTGCGGCTCTTTTTGTTTATCATTTTATTCGACCATAAGATCAAAACAAGATACCACGGACTTGGGTTTACACGGTAACCGGTTCTCAGGAACTTCGACACACCGCTAACAAAGATGCAGTGAATGTAAATGATGATAAAATAAAAACAAATTGAAATTCTACTACTACCGTTAAAGAAAAATATGAATACAAGTAGCCCTAATTCAAAAGTCCATAATAATATAATATTTCTCCGACCACGTATTCAAAAGAAAGTTTTATTGCCCATAAAAGTGGTCCACTTAATATCATGAAATGAAATCAGAGGTCCGGTTTCATCCTCGATAATACATTTTATGCGAAAACCCCATTGGATGAATTTCTATCTCCTGTTTTTACGATACTAGACGAAGAACCAAATA
This sequence comes from Tiliacea citrago, assembly GCA_963921375.1. Taxonomy (NCBI): domain Eukaryota; kingdom Metazoa; phylum Arthropoda; class Insecta; order Lepidoptera; family Noctuidae; genus Tiliacea; species Tiliacea citrago. The sequence goes on from OY992804.1 coordinate 13,128,123, forward strand.
TTTCAGGGAGATTTGCATTTGGCACAGGGGTAAAACTTCAGAAAACTTACTATACACAGTGGGTAGAACAAGATTTTTTACGATGTACAAAAGCTGCCGCTTTGTTCGTATATAGAATTACAACAAACGCAAATCACTCGAATAAAGCTTAAAATTGATATTGAAATTAAAAAAAAATATATATAAATGTAGAATATCGTGGCTTGTGTTTATCAAGCCAAGATATTCTACGTATATTATTTTATTATTTAGTGCCACTGCTGGGCCAAAACCTCCCTCAAGTCCTTCCAGGAACTCTTTTCCCACGACACCTCGAACCAGCCCTCGTGGTACGCGTCCAGATCATCCCGCCACATCTTTCTGGGCGCGGTTTGGCGATGCCGTTCATCTTCGGCCACCCATAGTGTGGAGTGGGGACTTTTGTCCAGCATTCACCGTGCATGCCGCTGATGTTATACGGACAATCACATTTGAGTTTCTTCATAAAAAAAAAAAATGAAGAGGTACTACGTAGTCTAAAACACCATCTTAAAAATAACTCAGTAATGTTGAAGAGGTAAAGAAATTCCTTCTTGAGCCATTCCACCTTAATTAGTGTATAAACAAAATTATATCTCACGAACAGCGTCTAAACGGGAATAATTGTTCTCAGACTATTGCCTTAATTTGAGGCTTTCAAGAATATTTCTCTCTTGGAGCAATTTGGCGAGGCATGTACGAACTTATTTGGATGAATTAGAGTAATTTTGTTTACTAAAATTATTATTTTCGGTGCATTATTGTAGGGAATGAAGGCAGATAAAGGCATAATAGAATGTTTACTGCATCCAGCATTCCAAGTTCCAACGTGCACTTGGGACGTATAACTGAAGCATTTATTTGTACTTCTCTTATTCTATGACCACTTTTGATAACAATTTGACCTATTGTGTTTTCTTGGTTACGATTTCAGAGCTTTACCGCTGGTAGCACATCTCCGCCGCGAAACCATAACAGCGAAACCGCAGTAGTTAAATTGTATTGGTTCGCGTCATGTTCCGCTACTCGCATCCGATTTGAGTAGCGGAACATGACGCGAACCAGTACAATTTAACTACTGCAGTTTCGCTGCTCTGGTTTCGCGGCGAAGATGTGCTACCAGCGTTAGTTCATGCTTGAAATCCTCAGTTTGTAATACACAATGCTGGTTCTTACCTTTCCACCTTACGTCATTGGGTGCTGACAAACCTAAAGGTTATTATACACTAGAACATTTTCTCGAGCATTTCCATGTAATGTAATGTTCTTGCGAATGCTCGACACGCGTTCGAAATAACGTTTTTGACAAGCGAGCATGTACCTGTAACATTCCTTTCTATTTTGCGTTTACTCTTCGTTGAAATGTCGGATCTGCAGGTCGCGCGTGCTGCGTTTATTTTGCTCGATGAAATTTCACACAAATTCGGTCGTTTCTTTGCAAAATCAAGCTGTAACAAAACGTAGTACGTCGTGCTCATTGTTTGGTTCGTGAAACGGTGACGCATAAGGGCAGCTCGATATTTTGATATAAGTAAATGCTCTAAGTTCTGGTTTTTAATTTGCTAAACCAAAATGTCAGCGTGCTATCGACCTTTTTTAAAAATAAAACGCTCAATAATTAATATTACAGAAACAACACGACAGTGACGGTCCTCCTGCAGTCCTTTGTAGCATCAAAAACGCGCCAAGGCGTCCGCGCGGCCAAGGCGTCCGGTGAGTATAGACTATACTCTGATTTTTAATTTGCTAGACTAAACTGACATTTGGTGTCGACATAAAAATAACCTTGTAAATAATTTAGTTACCGAGTGACTCTCACCAAGGACCACTGAATCATTATAAACATTCGCTTGTAACAGAACAATGAGCATTCGCCAATTTGAAATGTTGTTGAACTGAACATCGATCCGATTTGATGAATGAGCATTCTAGCGAATGTTTTGTTAGAATAATCATTACAAGGAAACACACACACAAGTCATATTCAAAAGAACAATTTCCTTAATAAAAATAAAATAAAATAAAAAGCCACCACCATATATTTACATAGAAAAAATTGAGCATAATAATTATTTTATCATAACACATATTGGTTATTTTCACATTTCAATATCATTTATATTATTGTTTATTATTTCAGTGCTTGTAAGCAAAAAAGGGTTTAAAATATGTATATAAGGATTTAAAAAATATTATTAATATTTGGCATCCACGTGAAATTATTTATTTATGGAAGTCGCCTTTGTGGCGTAGGCCTCCCCCAACTTTCTCAATTTTTCCCTATCTCTAGCTTATCTCCTCCAGTCTGGTCCACATCTTTAAATATATCTTCCTTAACAAATTCCTTAGTACGAATGAAAACAACCCAAAATAACTCCGAAAATAAAACCACCAGCCACATGTATCAATTCCCTAAATCCCCGCACTAAGTTTACCGGCCGTGCCAGCACAATAACGTAAGATGCATTCCATAGTTATTTATACCATTATGGCTTGTGACGTTCCCTCGTAACATTTGCATTTGGACGCTCCTTTTGTAAGGCTACGGTGGTGCCAAGTGGTTTTGGCGAGACAAACTTAATTGTCTAGTAATTTAGTTATGAGTTATCGGTATGCTGCTGCTCCAAATGGGGTAGCAGTGAAAATGTTATGTTTTATTTCTGTTTTGTGCGATATATTGGTGCGAAGTACTACTTTGCAAGAAATAACACTCAAATCAAATCAAACCAAAATATTTTATTTCACATAAACCTACATGGGCACTTATGAAACGTCAGAAGCTAGTTGCATGGTTCCAATTAGTCGTTTCCTCCGGAGAAGAGCCGGCAAGAAACTCCACGGTTACTTTTTTAGAAATAATTGGCTTTTACAATGTTTTTAAATTACAGTGTTAATAGGAATAGGAAGACAGTGTAGACCTGTCAATATGTCATCATCTGCTTAGCCTTTTCCCAACTATGTTGGGGTCGGCTTCCAGTCTAACCAGATGCAGCTGAATACCAGTATTTTACATGGAGCGACTGCCTATCTCACTATACACTATCTCTCTCTATACACCTCAATGATAAAAAACATGTCATACGTGACATTCATTGATTTTAGCAAAGCCTTTGATACTCTCAAGCATGATACACTTATAAACAAGCTTAACAATACAGGGGTTCGAGGCCCAATATTAAACTGGTGCAAAGATTTCTTAAAAAACAGAACATGCCGTGTAAAAATCAGCAATGAATTCAGTGAAGAAGTTGTAGTAGCTACGGGAACAGCACAGGGCTCAGTTATGGGACCCTTGCTTTATTTAGCCTACGTCAATGACATGGAGAATGTTATTAGCAATTGCTCAATCTATCAGTTTGCGGATGATACTTGTCTCGTGGCAGCTGATAAAGACTTATCTAAGGCTGAACAATCAATTCAAAACGAGTTTGATACCTAATTTGTGTAAGTGGTCTCATGATGCTGGACTGGAGCTTAATTCTGGCAAAACTAAGAATATACACGTTCGTTCCAATCACTTACTCAACTCTGATAAGCCAGTTAAAATAATTGCGCACACTCACCAATGTTTGCATGAAGTGCAATGATCTAGACTTTGTTCCAAATGTGTACCATTGGAGCAGGTTACCTACTACAAGTATCTGGGTTTAGTCGTTGATGATAGATTTAACTGGGGCTATCACATTGACTCCATATGCGATAAACTGCGAGCAATGCTAGCCAAATTTGCAATCATTAAATACAAAGTACCTTTTAAAATATTGCTTAATCTTTATAATGCACTTGCGGAGTCAATAATTTCATATGGAATTACTAGCTATGGCAGAACATTTAAAAGTTACCTAGACAAAATATACTATCTACAACTTCGTTTATTAAAAATAATATTACCAAATAAAATAAAATAAACACTTTATGATGGTGATGACGTAACAGGTTTCTTTAAATATTGTAAAATTTTGCCAATACACACTAAAATGCGCAAGCTGTTATTGATAGAACAGTTCACGACCAAAGAACTGCAAATTAAATTCAACCATGGTATAGCAACAAGATTGGCAGTACAAACAAAACTGGTAGTACCGAGATACAAAAACTATTACGGGAAACGAACGAACGCTTATTTGATACCTACCCTAATTAACGATGTTCAACTAAAATTCAATTGGAAATAACAAATAATAATTATAAAAATAAATACAAACTTTTCTTTGAATCTCTTTGAAAATTCATCAATCTGTTCATTCATTTCATTCAATTGGTAATAAATCATCGACGGACTGTTTGACCCGCGCGTCGTCGTTTTTGTATTTTTTAAGTTATTATTTACTAACTACCTCACAATTTTTTATAAACTATGTTTTAACCTTAGATTTATAATACTTACGTTAGTATTAAGATTACTTACAAGTGATTCAACATCCGGACAAACCTATTGAGGTTTTTGTGATGTTTCTGTTCAAGTTTTGTTTTGTTCCTTAATTAATAAATAAAAAAACTAACCTCCTAAACCCAGTTACTGGGTAAAACAATATCTGGTAAGACAGGTTGTAGACCTGTCAATAAGTACCAGGTACATAGCAAAATAGAAAATGGTCTACAAATCTACAGTCTAATAAACTTACAACGTTATCAAATTCACAAAAAAATATAAAAGAATCTATTTAAAATATTATTAAAATAATAAAATAAAAACCTGTTTTAAACCAAATGACACGATTGCCATTACAACTGTAACAAATCTGAATTAATATCCTGTCCATACACTGGTATATATAACTGGTAACTCTATACGCCTAAGCCGCTGACAGTCGGCGACAAATGTCGGCGACATTCGAGACGTCCTTTATATGATGTTGTTGAGTTGGGACTGGAAACGAAACTGCAATCTAGTCCTGCAGTCACATCTCAAAATTTAACGCCGTCTTTTGCAAGAAAATGCAAACAAATGTAGGTACTCATAGACTGTAATTAATGCATAATTTATGGTTAAATATTACCGTAATCACCACCCATAAATCACGGATTGATGCTTCTTATTATCAAATTTTTTTATAGATCCGTGGGGAAACATTCATCTTATTTTTTCTTTGATCAATATTGTGGGTTACAAGCTTAATTCCGTAGCTAACAGTAAATTTCAATGAACTTAAAACACCACATGACAATGCTCTGACGATGCCCAAACAATCGGAATCAAGGGCATTCGCTAAAGACAGATGCAATCTATGTACGTATTCGCACTCCCCCAAAATAAAGTAAGTAGTATGTATGTCGTGACGTCACAAATCCTCCTCTCTACCACATAATGGTGCGAAACAGAAAACCAACTTCGGTCAATTAATTTTTATATTAAAGTTGTATTCACCCAGAAATTAAGTGAAGTGCTTGTTGCTTAAGAGATTACGATTGACATTGCAGGGTCACTGTCTGTGTATCGTTGCAGGCCAAAATTGGCTTAAAACAGTTTTCCATTCGCGATCACTAGTGTCTTGAACCCGGCCAGTAGTGATCGTCAGTTGTTTTTGCTGCCGAGAGTGCGCGTAGATCTAGAACATTCCCTTTACTGAGAGTACTAAGAGTTCCTTTATTAAGAGTGCAGTGTTACACAGTGATCAACGAAAATTAAAAATTTAAATGTCGGTTGCTTGGTTGCCAAAATTAGTTGCCCAGTCTGTGGCCCATCTTCGTCATCATTTAAGGCCAGGTAGACCAAGCGAAGTAGGTATTTAAAACTACGCGAAGCGAGCCGTGCGGTTACGTCGCCGGCGCCGGCGTGAACTTACATGAACCCATAGCCGAGCAAAGTATCACAGTTTAGGTAAGCGTGCCGTGTAGGTCAACTTATTTTGTTATATTTGTTTAAAAAAAAAAATAACATTATTGTTGTAATGTATTGTAGTACCTTTGTACTAATATTATAATTATGTCGTATCTCTCTATTTTACTGTGTGTACATAAATAATAAAATAAATAAATATGTAAAAATTGTTTTATGGGCCGGGTGTCCCAAGCGCAATAGGTATTTACGCGCGGATGTCGCCGCCGCGCCGCCGCAAAGATCGAGTTCCGAGTGTTCGCGCGCCACAGTCTAAACTGAACAGTATTCCAACGGTATAAACAAATTAATGATAAAAATAGCTTATTCATTATATACTTACTGTAAGTGATTGATATTATTATGAAATAATAAAGTTATAGTTTCATTTTCAGCTTTCAAGCTTTGTATGAAGTTTGTGATGTAGCGCTACTTAAAAAAAAACTATATCAAAGTTGTCTCAAAAAATAGGGATAGTTAAAAATAATACAAATTGCGAAAAAAAAAATGATGTGTCATAATATTGTCACAAAAATTATAGGTAATATTGATTACATTTTTCTTACTTCTATGAAACACATTATCCAACGTCCTAATATTATTATTTGCAGTTTCTTCCCATTTCTTATAAACTTTATTTTGTAGTTGATTAAAATATTTTGAAGAAAATATGGGGATGTTTATAGTCGAAATAACTCTTCGATCTGTGAAATTCCTATACTCTAGTATAGGATATATAAGATATATACCCGTGAAAACTTAGGTGAAGTGAGCGTGGAGTGAACTGTCAGTGAGGGATTGACACTATTAACAAGTCACTTCAAGTTCACTTCCCCTACGTTTACACGGTGAGATTTTTTCAGAATAGATCGGCTGGTAGTCGAGAGCCGGCCCCCACGCCCAAAATTTCACCGCTTGCCGTGGTTGCGCGTGGCCGGCTCCATAAATTTTTATTATTCGCACGGAGTGAATTTTCAGTGCTCAAGACCGGTTTGGAGACAATAATAGGTACCCAATGGAATGTGAACCGTTGCAAGAATGAAATAGGTGTCAGTTTCGCCATTTTTAGGGTTCCGTACCTCAAAAGGAAAAAAACGGAACCCTTATAGGATCACTTCGTTGTCCGTCTGTCTATCTGTCTGTTAGTCTGTCAAGACCATTTTTCTCAGGAACACGTAGAGGTATCAAGTTGAAATTAATATCAAATACGTAAGTATATGGTCCCACGGAGCTCTAAAAAAATCAAGCTTCCAAGTCAACGCAATAAAAAATACGGCGATATAAGTGACATTATTGCGACATATTTCGATACTCGCAAATAAATCAAAACCTATAGGGTACTTCCCGTTGACATAGAATCATGAAATTTGGGCAGAAGCAAGGTCTCACAGCACAAGTAAAGGAAAAATCCGAAAATTGTTAACTTGTAGTTTAATCACATAAAAAAAGGAAAAAGGGATAAATTCCCTTCATTGTGCGTGGTCCGACACGCACTTGACCGGTTTTTATACTTTATACTGACTATTATTCGGGGGTGATTTTCTGTCCGCTTGTAAAGTAGGTACTACTATTTATTCTGTTCTGAGGATTCCGATTATCAAGAAAACAAAGACAGTACTTACTGTTCTTCTGTGCTTTTTTCCGAACAAATAAGCCTTTTTTATTTCGATTAATTTTTGAAATGAAACAATAAAATTGGGGATATTAAAACAATTTAATCAGAGCAGGACATATTGACTACTTAAAACAATAAAGGTAGGTAAGTAAAAGAAAAACAGTAGGTTTTTACCTCTCTTTGAACCTACTGATGTTATATTTAGACTGTGGCACAGTTTTACAGTCCATACAGTTGTCAAACGAATGTACTTGCCTAGAGCAACAGCGGGGATCTCGCGTGCTCGAAAGTCAAAATTTGCGTGGACAGCTAAGTACCTAAGCGTAAGTACACGGGCGGAAAATAATAATTATTGTAATACTGTGACTGTGGTCAATAGGGATAAATTAATACAAAATATAACATATTTCTTTCGCGATTTTTTTTGCCTTCAACCATGATTTAGTCCTATATTTATAATTTTTGTTTGCCATTTTCACAAAACAATCACAAAAATATTGTCTTAAAAGTTATATACAAATATTTACTCAAAGAGAAATAAACACAGAAATAAAATCTTAACTGTGGCCTCTAAAAGTTCTATAAAACAATAATTACTTAAAATTAATAATATTTATTCTTTACGCTGCAGAAAAAATGCGCGCGCGCAAAAATTTGGCATAGGTCTTACCTCGGTAACGTCCCGCGGGACACTGGCAGACACTGGCAAGCGACGCGCGGATCGAAAACCACTTGAATAATCGATCAAAAAATTTATAAATGCAATAAAAAAAAACCAACCGGTAGAGTCGATTCCTAAATTAATTACCTATATATTGATATAAATTATAGAAAAAAAGGAGCAATAGCACTCGTTTAAAATGGAATTTGGCTTGTAAAAAACCTGCAAATCGAGCTTAGTTCGGTATTTTTTTTCTATTAAGAAAATTGTATTGTATCGTATATTGATCGGGTACAACCTATGGAGAAAGAATATATCTGAAATATATATTTTTTCAGATTCTAAATGTAATAATTTGCCTATCAAAACAAAGTTCTTAAACATGCAAAAACGGGAACACCCGGCCTTAAAGAGTCGTGTATGTATAGTCAAATGATGATGTAGTATGTTTATTATTATGTATTACTAGCTGCTGCCCGCGACTTCGCCCACGTGGCTTTTCTAATAAAAGTACTCCTTTAACATCAGCTATCTGCTAGTGAAAGTCCCGTCAAAATCGGTCCAGCCGTTTCGGAGGTTAGCCGGAACAGACATACTGACAGTTTTTTTTTTAATTGTTTTTTTTTATATGTACCGTAAAATTATACTTTAATAAAAAGCTGTTATTTTAATATTACAAACAGACACTTCAATTTTATTTATTTTTTATAAGATTTTTATAGCTGACCCTGTTGTGTCCCAGTACAGGGGCCTTACTCCCGACAGCATCGAGTATTGAATCAATCGAATTAGATACGAAATAAATGACGATCCATACTCTTGAAACCGACATTAGCGCACGATCGTGCGGTGGTTCAAAATGACACTAATTTCGATCGAATGATTCGTTAGAATCTAAAAGTTCGTACTCCACACGCCATCTGACAGTTATGTATCGAGTAGTTGAATCAAAACTAAACGTCAAATTACTCGATAGCAAAGAAGCTACTTTATGAAGCTCGAGTGAGATTTTTTTGTGTTCTTTACTGCTTTATTTCTTCAAAATCTTTATTATTATGGCTCGCCTTACTTTGTTTTTCAATGTTCTTGAGAAAACATCGTATGGATCTTCGTGCGAAAAGAAATACGAATCGATATAATACCCAGCGCTATAGAAATGGATTCGGAAGAATTTCGAAGAAGTTATAGTTTCTCGAAGGAGTTGTTTAATGTGTTGGTAGAAGATTTAACACCATACATGAAGAAATTAACCAGACGAAGTGACATTTCCACTAAATGCAAGGCGAGAAGCCCGAAAGTCTGACAACCAGTCTTACCAAGGGGTATCGTATTACCCAGTTACTGGGTTGTGGAGGTCAGATAGGCAGTCAACATAATCAGCCTATAATGTTCTCACTGCTGGGGCACAGGCCTCCTCTGTGTGAGAGGGAGTAGGACGTAATCCACCACGCGGGCCCAGTGCGGGTTGGTAGTTTTGACATGTCTTCGAATTTTTGGTTCTAGGACATGCCACCGGTGTCCTCACGATGTTTTCCTTCGCCGTTTTGAGAGCAGTGGTGATGAAATAATTTATACAAAGTAAAGCCCCTGTCAGGGTTCGAACCTACGACCTACAACTCGTAAGTCGCTGTCGTTACCACTGGGCCACCACTGCTCTCAAATAGGCAGTCGCTCCTTGTAAAATACTGGTATTCAGCTGCATCCGGTTAGACTAGAAGCCGAGCACAACATAGTTGGGAAAAGAATAGGCAGATTGGTTGATGTTTTTTAATAGGGTTTTATTTGTTAAGTTAAAATAAAGCACTAGGGTATCGTTTTTTACGTGGGAAAGTGATAGAGAAGTAAATAAATTCAACCACATAAAAGATTCTAACCACAGACATAAGACACTTGACAATGACGTAATCCATGAATGATAGGATATAGACAATGACAGGCATAACGACGCTGATAATACTCGAACCTATGTCGATCTTGGTTTACGATTCGATTTGGTTCGGGAGTAAGGTTTTAAAAAGAGTTCAGATCAGAAACGAGTTCGAATCGAAAACAAAATCAAACTCGAATCGTTTTCAGGAGTAAAGCCCCAGAGCAAAGGGCTCCCTTTCTTCTTTCATAAATCTCTGTAGTTTGTTGGTTTTTCAAAATAAACGGTCCTTCTGTATCCCTCGTCCTTGTGTCATGTCACCTAGTAGGGCTACCATACAACTGACAAATGAGGGATTTGAAGGCATTACGGTTTTGTCAGCTGTTCCTAGCAGTATTTATTGTATGCGTTGTTCTTTGTAAGTTATAGCTGTTTCCGTACGTGTGCTTGTAAAAAGACGGGCAACTATTAAAGTCTTTCACAAAGTTCTTATCCTTCGTCTTTCACGAAGTTCTTGAAAATTCTGTTTTTTTAAATCAAGATTAATGTAGCAATAAATAGCTTAAATTAATATTCTTTATACTATAATAATAATAATAGGAGGGGCTCGTGGCTAAGTTATAACAGTCGCATGGATCAATCGATCAGGTTAAGCTACGCTTGCCATGGTTGGTCCATGGATAGGTTTGGATAGGTTGGACCATCTTTACATACCAAGACCTCTCCGTGCCTCGGAAAGCCCGTTATGCTGTTGGTCCCGGCTCTCATCATCGTGGATCTTCGACAGACGTTACAAGTCGTCAGAAGCCCGTAAGTCTGACAACCAAGTCTTACCAAGGGATACCATGTTACCCAGTAACTGGATTGTGGAGCTCAGATAGGCAGTCGCTTCATGGAAAATACTGGTATTCAGCTGCATCCGGTTAGACTAGAAGCTGACCCCAACAGGCCCTCAAAAGGCTAGGCAGGTGTTTTCATATCTATATTAATGTAGCAAAAAAAAAGCTTAAATATGCCACTTTATACTAGAATAATAATACCAACCTATTACTGATCTATTATCGCTGAGGACAGGGTGTTGTGGCGCAGCCTGGGAGAGGCCTATGTCCAGCAGTGGACTGCTATAGGCTGAGTTGGTTGACTATATCTATTATTAAATAAATAAAAATCTTTTCTTATACTGAGAAGGCTCAACCTTTGATCTACAAGCTTGTTAAAGACGGCTTAGCGATTTTAGACTTAGGCTGCCTGTCAACCGGAGCGGAGCGAGGCTGCGGAACGGAGAAATATTAACCAATAGGATTGCAAATCCCTGTCCACTTGCTATCCTATTGCAATACTATTGGTTAATATTTCTACGTTACTCCGCTCCGCAGCCTCGCTCCGCTCCGGTTTACAGGCAGCCTAAGTTTATGTCCAAACTAATAAATATTATTATATCCTAACTAGGAGCAGTGGTGGCCCAGTGGTAACGATGCGACTTACGAGTTGCAGGTCGTAGGTTCGAACCCAGACAGGCGCTTTACTTTGTGTAAATTATTTCATCACCACTACTCTCAAAACGGTGAAGGAAAACATCGTGAGAAAACGGGCCTATGTCCTAGAATCAAAAATTCGACGACATGTGACATCTACCAACCCGCACTGGGCCCGCGTGGTGGATTGTAACCCACTCCGTCTCACAGAGAGGAGGCCTGTGTCCCAGCAGTGGGAACGTTATAGGCTGATTATAATATCCTAACTAATATTTTAAATGCGAACGTGAGTTTGTTTGTTTGTTATGCTTTCAAGTTCGATAAAATTTGGCACATGCGTAGACCATGACCTGTGTTAGGACATAAGACACTTTTTTACGTTCCCGTGGGATAATTTCTGACCTCCACGCGGGCGTTAACTATAAATTCCAGGTTTCCTCACGGTATTCCTCATATTATACGATATTATGTTTGTTACCTTTACATACACATACATGAACTCACGCCTTCTTCCTATGGGGGTAATAGTAGGCACCAGCACACCATTGTGAACAGCGAGTCGAGCCTTTTTGTTTATCGACTGGTTGGTCACAATCGCATGTATAGCACCATTCACTTTATTTCTCGCATTTACTCTCCTTTCCACATCTTCATCAATGTTTCCATCCCTTGTAAACTGACTCTCCAAATTCCTTTACATATAATTGTATACAGAACCTACTGGTGAACCACTTTCACGAAAATAATAGTAGTTAGATGTAATTAGCACCCGGATGCTGATCGTCCCACATAATCTCTTCGTCAATGGTCCATTTGTCCTTAAGCGAGATTATCTTTTCGGGATAGTCTTCGATTACGATTTTAGTCGGTAATCACTACCTTTCCGCTATTCCAACTTTTAGCTTACTATATCCACTTGTCCAAATCCTGTATTGAAATTGAATCGCTTTTATTAGCTGTGGTGACAACTAGTTTATTTACAGAAGATATTCGCACAGTGGGTCCAACAGCAGTAAAGAATGAGAGGAGCCGTTATGTCAGTCCGCGATTTAGCTCAGAGACTATTAGTACTAGAAAGCTGTAATTTGGCATGGGTATACATATTAAACACGCCGACAATGTGGTAAAATATAGTATTGAAAACAAAATTTGTGGAGTACCTCCCTTGCGTGTAAAGTGGCGATGATATTTATTTTTTTCCCATGGTTGAATAGTGCGTTCCAAATTTTTTGAAAACCATTTTTGATTCAGTGATTCGTTTCCGTAATATTAATCTTTACAGTGATAATTTTTGTGTGATAACAAAAATTATACTGTCCTACCCCCTACCCACCCTCCTTCATCAGATAGATACTCTTGGTACACAAGTGTACCACAAAACGTTTAAAGTAACGTCAAAATAAATAAAACAATTTTCTTCGGAAAAGTCGTTCACATATCTCCGCACGGGTAGCCCTAAGCCATTCTGATATTACATCTGCTCAGAAATCCTTCACTATATTTCCTATCGACCGACAACTGTTCAACAAATAGAATAAAACATCGCAATTTCCTTGGGACCGTGGGTGGTTCCGCACTACCTATTTCCTACCGAGTCATACCTGACAACTCTAATTTACACTCAACTGCAATACTATCACTGAAAATTGTACCTTAATACTACTAGCCAAGGTTGTATTTTTTATTTGGCGGGCAGTAAGTTGTAAGTTTGTAAGAAAACACATGCTTGCTGCTAAATAAATAAGAACAATATTGCAACTAGTGTGTCTTCGATGTTTTTCTATTTCATTACCTCGTTTCACAGTTGTGAAGAGTTTGACGTTTAGCTTTGTTGTTAACATGGCTGCAGAACTGTATTGCTTCGTCAGTTTTGTTAATGAGAGAGAATGTCCTTCGGAATCTGCAAATAAACTCAGAAAATCTCTAATTAGATTATTATGGCAATATCAATATTATTGGACCTGGACTTTGGGGAAAAAGACCAGGGAGTGTGGGATTCTTACCTCACTAAAACCACCTCGGTGATCACCATCAGCACATGGAGGGCATCCCGTTACCTCTTAATAGACCAATCCGGAACCCCCTTAGTGCAACGCCTGTTAGGGCACGTCTCTGGGGAGACTATAAAGAGGTCTCCCTTGAGCCTCACTATGCACGGCAGCACGTGATCACAGTGCCACCGTATTCCCTGAAATCGCTCGGTGGGCAATCAGTGTCCCCACTCTGATCACCCGCGATTCGATTCCAAAGTCCCGCCGACGCTCGACGCCTTCTTCTTCGAGCGGGATCGGTTCTCTCACGATCCCGCTCGGCAGCCTCCTTCTGGACCATCACGGTCTCACAAAAGGAGGCAACTTCCCTCCAGTTTTCTGTCTCCGTCAGCATAGCCCTCACTACTGCTGGCCGAGACAGGTCTAGCCCGATCCTGGCGACCAAAACCTGCCACTAAGAGGCCCACGTAGGGCACTCCTCGAGCGTGTGTTGTGCAGAGTCTAGGTCGCTTCCACAATGGTGGCAATTTGCCGTGGCCTCACGCCCAATCCTGTTCAGGTACTCATCGAAGCAACCGTGCCCGGTCAGCACCTGAGTGAGCCTGTAGGAGATGCGCTCCCCTCTTTTCAGCCAGACTTCGAAGTGCGGCAGAACGGCTTCGACAACGCGCTTGCGTGAAAACTGCGGCTGCTGTAGCCGCTCGCGCCACCGCTCGAACGGGTGTCGCCGTTCCAGCCGCCTGAGCCTTACAATAGCTATTCCTGGCACGCTATCGCCGCTTTGGCGCATGACTCGAATCTGGTTATAAACCCTCGCGTCCATGTCTGCCAAGATGTCCAGCGGCGGAAAGCGTGCCAGGAGTATTGCCGCCTCAAAAGATACCGTTTGGTATCCACGTGCGATACGAATAGCCATTTTCCGCTGCAGGCTGTTGATTTTGTTTCTGCAGCGTCGGACGCCTGACAGTCTGTTTGACCAAACTGGCGCCCCGTAAAGGACCATCGATCACACGACGCCTGCGTAGAGGCGGTGAACTTCTTCCCTTGGTCCCCCGATATTGGGCAGTAGTCTGTGCAAAGCACCCACTGCCCTACCAACGCGAGGGACTAGGCGCTAGAAATGCTTTTCGAAGCCCACCAACCGTCTAGGGTTAGGCCAAGATACTTAATGTATCGACCCACTTGGACTTGCGCATCTCCAACAGTCACTGACGAGCTGGGCGGCTCTCTGCTCCTCGGCAGTTTATGAAACCATAGCACCTCAGTTTTATGAGGTGCAATTTCCAAACCCAGCTCGTGGATTGACGCCACGACTCTTTCCACCCCGAGCTCAGAAAGTGGAATGATCTCGTTGATAGTGTCCCCGCCGGCCAACACCAAAGTGTCGTCTGCGTAGCAAAGGACATTACGCCAGTGGGGAGATCGACACGCAGGACCGCATCGTATGCGAGATCCCACAAGAGAGGATCTAAAACCGACCCCTGCGGAACCCCGCACGTAATCTCTCTCCGATGAATGCTACCATTCCGACCCACATAGCGAATGTGCCTGTCGCGTAGGTAAGCTCCGATGATGCACTGCACGAAA
Organism: Tiliacea citrago; assembly: GCA_963921375.1. Taxonomy (NCBI): domain Eukaryota; kingdom Metazoa; phylum Arthropoda; class Insecta; order Lepidoptera; family Noctuidae; genus Tiliacea; species Tiliacea citrago. Next base: position 13,143,155 of record OY992804.1, read on the forward strand.
AGGGGCACCCTGTGATGTTCTAGTGCTGCCCTTATCGCATCCCAGGGCAGAGAATTAAAAGCGTTGACGATATCCAGACTTACCACCAACAACACCCCACCCCGGGAAACTGCCTGTTCCGACAGCGAGCGGACGCGTAAGATCGCATCAACTGTAGAACGCTGCCGCCGGAAGGCTCGCCCCCTATTACAAGGAAGTTAAACACAACTGGTGAAATGTGGGAGTCCTATAGGTACACCTCTGCCTAAGCAGGGGAAATAAAAGCGTGATGTTATGTATCGTCGTGAAATAAAAAAAACTTTTTACAAAAAAAATAACCGACTTCCAAAAAAACAGTACAAAGTGAAAAATAACTTTAAATTCGGAAGTCGGTGTCTTTGGATCTGTATTTTAGTTTTATGCCACCGACTTCCGAATTAAAAAGTTATTTTTCTATTTGTAGTGTTTTTTTGGAAGTCGGTTATTTTTTTGGAAAAAGTTTTTTTTTTTCCCCCCTTTCCAACAAAAATATAATTTTTCAAATCGCTTGGCAAGCGACGGAACTATGCGCGAACACCATAATTAAAAAATACAAACATCCGAATTAGGAACCTCTTCCTTTTTTAGAAGTCGGTTAAAGAATAGAATTCACGACTCGTATATTAATTTAATCATATAAAAAAAATCTAACAAGAAAAACTTAAGTAAAAAAACATAACCTCCTCTTTCTGGGGAAGACGCGTAAAATGATCAAAATAGTTACTGAAGTGGAAATTTTGCCTAATTGAAGAGGGATTACGAGATAACTAAAGGTACATCAGAAGGTAAATCTTTGTCGCGCATTTGGTTTTCGAACGAAGGAATCGATTGCAGTTGGTTTTATTCGCGGCCCTTAAATTACGTAACCAAATGAATATTATCTTATATAGATGAACCTAAGTTATCTCGACCGAAACAGAGGTGGTTTAAAAAAAAATCAACTTGAATTAAAAAGTTAACGCAGAAACTACTCATAACTAAAGTAATTATATGTGAAGGTTTAAGTAAAAGAAAAAGTCCTGACGGACTCCAACTGCAAGGCGTAGCGAGCCTCAACTGAGCAGCAGGTGAGCAGGCAGCAGTACGGAGAGGCCGATCTACGGACTCCAATGATTATGTGCAGCTGGTAGTGTATACTGTGTTGTCTATGAATCGAGTGCATGCAGATTCTAAGTAACTGGTAATAAAGAACCGACCACCCGCATGCCTGATATATAGTCCGGTACCCGGAAAAAGGGCCACAAGCGGCCCTTTTCAAATGGTTCTACACCAAATTCGATGAAAGAGACATATATTTTGAACCTTCGTTTTCAGAACTCAACAATAAACTGGAGTAATATGAACTTTTGCATGGTTCTGCAAGTAACACGACACCGTAACTTGAATAGGGACACAGTTTTACCTGGTGCAATTTAGAATTAACTAGCTAAAACAATTAATACGACTTGATTCATGTATCTTTTTCAACGAATTAAAATTTTGCCATAGAAAATTGACAGCTTTGTTTGGACCAGTTTAGACTCATGACTCATATCCACTGACCTCCAGCACAGGTCAGTGCTCATATCAAAGAATATCAGAAAATTTAAGAATAAAAACTTGATGACCAGCTAGAAACCAAAAAGTTGTAACCGCAGAGGTCTCAAATCTGCAATCGGTTGTAGATTTCAGTTTCTTGGTTGTGACCGAAAAGCAAAATATGGTTCATCATCATCATCATTTCAGCCGAAAGACGTCCACTGCTGGACATAGGCCTCCCCCAAGCACCGTCACTTCGACCGTTCCTGTGCTTTCCGCATCCAGCGGATTCCTGCGGCTTTCACATGGTCATCGGTCCCCACCTTGTAGGAGGCCTTCAAACGCTACGTCTTCCGGTACGCGGTCGCCATTATATGGTTTGGAAATAAATATGACGGTGGAGCAAGTGGTGCCATCTATGTTTGTTATAAAGTTACTGGAATCACCGAAAAGGTCGGATAAGAGTGACAGTGGCTGCTGACAGTCACTCTAGCAGAGCGTCGCATCGATGGTTACGTGGCGGCTGTCTTCTGATGCCAGAAGAAGATGATGTAGTACGTTGTCGTACCACGTCCACGACGAACTGCTATATTCCGGCACAATCCTGAAGATATTCAAGCTGCTGAATCACTATTACGATGATCAGTTCTGGTAAAGGCTATCCTGCGCCGTTAAATATTTCAATTTGAAGATTCCTCATTATCATCATCTATTTCTAATTTAAAAGAATGCAACCAAGCTGGCATGTGGTCCACCTAAGGTTGACCGATAGCTTAGTGGTCTAACGTAATCAAATTGTGTTTTACGCAGCAAGGCAAAATTACACTGGTGGTATTATCTTCTTAAAATAACTCTTCTACCCCTTGATTTTTTTTCCTACTCGAGGTTATTAGATATGATTTTGTATGCACGTGTTTCTATGACAAAAAAATATATTTTTCGTTCTTTCTTATAGAAAGAAACAAATATTAAATTATACCTGCGACGTGGAATTTTGCTTCTTTTAAACTCTGGGCCAGTTTGGTAAATCATTTCAAAATATTTTATTTCACATAAGCCTACGAGCACTTATGAAACGTCAGAAGCTAGGTGCACGGTTCCAATTGGTCGTTTCTTAAGGAGAAGAGCCGGCAAGAAACTCCACGGCTGCTCTTTAAAAAAATATATATATACAATGTAATTTGGGAGCAGTTAATAGGCATTTACATATGTTTGCCGTAAATGAGGTACCAGGGAAGCCACATGTGCAGAAGGGATTAATGCCAAACTTCCTTGTCTTCAACGTAGTTTTAATCTTATAATATCCTTTTTTGATAAGGACACGTTTGATGTGGGTTTTGAATTTTCCATCGCATTAATTTCCTTTTCTAAATGTTACATAAGTATACCTACAATAATAATATATCTTATTTTATTATCAAAATTACAATAATTATTTCGTTTACCCGCTCTTTAGAATTTATCTAGTAATCGGGGTTTAATTTGTATAAAATATTAAAATTATCACTGCCACGAACCAAGCTTTATAACTTAATTACTGGTTATTATTAGTACTGTTATATTATGTACACATTATGGAATGCAATAAATTATTGAGTATTGAGTACTGGTAACGTTACCCCTTCGAAATACGTTTAAAAAGGATCGCACTTACGACCGTTTTTAGAGATTATGTTATAATAATGTCACTTTAATTATGTTAGAGTTGAGGGGCTTGTGGCTAAGTAATAACAGCCATACGGGTCGGTCGATCAGGTTAAGCTACGCTTGCCGCGGTTGGTCCGTAGATGGGTGGCCACCTTTACATACCAAGATCCCTAGATGCCTCGTAATGCACGTTAGGACGTCATTCGTGGACGTCCCGATTGTCATTCGTGGACCTTTGACACTCGGCAGATGCCCGAAGTTTTTACAACAAATCTTACCAAGGGGTATCGTATTACCCAGTAACTGGGTTGTGGAGGTCCGATAGGCAATCGCTCCATGTAAAATACTGTTATTCAGCTGCATCCGGTTAAACTGGAAGCCGACCCCAACATAGTTGGGAAAAGGTTAGGCAGATTGACTTACATTAATTATCACCGTACTTTGTGTAAACCGTATCAAAAATAGTATCAGGATAAAAAGTATATTATGTCCTAATCCAGGTCATGGTCTACGTATGTGCCAAACTTTATCCAAATCTGTTCAGCCGTTTTAACGAGAAAGCGTAACAAACAAACAAAGTCAACTTCACATTAATAATAGTTAGGAAGGATAGGAAAGGAAGGATAGGATTTAATAAATTCCACAAAAAAAAAACCACAGGTATAACTATTTACGCCCGCTAAAGCATCGTAATCCAAACTACCCCAAAGTTTAAAGCTGCCGGTAACATTACTCACGCAGTAGTAGGATAGTTGAAAATGCTTACATTCCAGCTTTGGGGTTATTTCGACCAGAAACACGGTAAAGCTCCGGTCACACGAAGGGAATACTCGGTGCGAATGTAATCGCGCGAGTTTGCAAATAAACCTTTGACTTTGACTTTGACTTTGACCTCGCTTGGTGTCATACCAGTCGTTGGGACTAAAATCCACACATTGCGAGTAAAATCCCTAATCGCCAGCCCCGAAATAAATACACGATGACAATGTTTGTTGAGAAGACCAATTCTCTTTTTTAAAAACCGGCCAAGTGCATGTCGAGCCACGCACAATGACGGGTTCCGTAGTTGGGATGAATTTATCCCAAAAATATACTTAATATTGTAGTTGGAAAACATGTTCTCTATACATTGATATACGTCACGGTCAATTCTCCAACTGCAAAGGTAAGTTGGTCGACGGTTACTCGTTAACTTGTAAAGCTTATTTAGCAGTGATAGTTTTCCTTTTAATTTCGTTATATACTATGCCATACATTTTTTCAGATAACCAAAAACAACCATTTAGCTGGCATATGGAGGGGGGAGGGGGGGGGGGGGGGGGCACTTGACTTTAACTATAATTTTAACTTTAAAACTTAATATTACGCAAACGCCCACATAATGGGATATACGAGAAAAAAAAATATCATCCCCTCTATTACGCGTAAGTGAGGTAACCAATGTTTTTTTTAAGACCTTTTACGACTTTGTCGGCGTGATTAACCTTGTCAAATGACAGCTTTCTAGTACAAAGAGTCTCTGAGCTAAGCCGGGGGGACTGAGAGACAGAAAGACACACAGAAACTATAAAGATTTCTTGTTGTCTACGGAACCCCAAAAACGTTCATAATCTCGTCGTAATCTCATAAGCGAAAATCAGTATCAAAAACTTGACAAAAATGTTGGTAAACAACAGGTGTTTTTAAAAGTTTAAGACTGTGATTATAGAATGCGAACTCTTAAAAATACTAGAATTCACCCTCGGTTATTATTCGCATAGTTGTAAAAGTAGTGTTACAGGGCACTTCCGACGTTGAGGTACGATTGACAGGATTAATGCTTTCTCATCACACGACAACAATCTCATTAATCAAAAATTATAAAGTTTATTTGTTAAACATAGGTATGTTCTATGTGAGCGGGTTTGGTTTCCGCGCTTAGGCCTTCATGTGGACCATTGTGCGTGGGCCACGGCGGCCGTCGTTGGTTATTACAACCAGCCCACCTCCCTCCAGAAGCTGATCAGGTCTCCTGGTCTGCTTAAGATATCCGTGAAAGATCTGGGTGACCCGAGGGTTTCTGTTCAGATCTGGGTGACGCGTGTGCATTCAAAGAGCACGTGCGCAAAGGTTTCTTCAGCCTCCATGCAAGCCCTGCACAGAGTCCGTTATGCCTTGTTGACACTATTGTGTGAAAGTGCTTATTCAGTGAGCAGTGTCCCGTAAACATAGGTATACAATAGGTCATATATATAGAATAGCACGCTATGTGCGCTGTGCGTAGAAATTCGCATGCGAACACGCGCGAGTACATGCTACATGTGACAGGCTGAAAAGAAATTACTGAAACGGTTTCATTCGGTGCAAGCAGATCCGTGCGAAAAAACAGCCTTCATGTGACCAAAGCTTTAAATAGTACCAAGTTTGAGCACGTTTCAACCCTTAAAGGAAGAGCGGACATCGACAAAAAAGCGAAGGCATGCGTTTAGTCGTCCTCTTCCTTAGAATTGGGAGGGATAAGAGGAATGATTAAAGATTTGCTATGTGTTACGTGTTATTTTAGTTGTTAAGGATGGTTGGGTTTTTGGGGAATAATATACCAGTTTTCTTGGTGGCAGACTAATGTTACTTTAACATCATAACTGGCAGTATTTTTCGCAGAGCGACTGCCATCTGCTCTACGCAACCCAATTACTCAGTCAGTATTATCACTTACCTCACTAACGTCACGGTAGAAAAGAATGACTCAATGACAGCCCTTTTTTTTTTTTTTGGGTGGGAAATTGTCAAATAACTTCGCCCGCTCTGGGTGGAGCGGGAGGGAGTGTCAGACTTTTACTGACTAAAACCCACCCGTGTTCCTTCAGATGCCTGTGTGTCAGGGCCACGATATCCCTTTCGGACAGGCTCGTAACCCTGGCAGACAGCCCTGAGTCTTAATTTGGCTTCGTATATGGCAACAGCTCGCCCCCCATTAGCATGGTAACTTAAAAAAACCGGCCAAGTGAGTGTCAGACCACGCACAATGAAGGGTTGCGTAGTTGGGATAAATTTATTCCAAGAACAAACTTAACGTTGTAGTTGAAAAACATGTTCCCCCATACATTCCAACTACTGCAAATTTAAGTTTTTACGCACAATATTGAGTGATTTAACATGTTATTTTAAGACCATAGACTTCTTATAGTTTTTCCTGTAATATTGTAGAACTCTTTGTATTTTTTTTTTCAAAATTTCGCTCGTAGTTTCGGAAATTGGGGCAATTATCATCTATTTTCTTTAAGAACTTAAACTGAAACTAAAACTAATTATTTTAAAATTATTTAAAAAATATTTCATCCTCATAACAAGTCCTTTCATTTGATATGTCACAAGGTACAGTTTGTAATTTATTTTAATAGCTATTTTTGGCCCCAAAATTCAACCCCATATTAAAAATTTATTTATTTACGTTACACGTTCGTTTTTGGGTCCCAGAAATTCATGTGTACCAAACCGTTTTTTTTCGTTTTGAGGTACAGAACCGAGGTGTGTTTAAATAACTAAAAACCTCATAAGGTAACAACTTTTATATATTATTATTTTTATCAATTTAGCAGTTGATTTTTGTTTTTCGTGATGTCGGATTTGTCCCTCGGTAAAAGTTGATTTGATGAACCTACAATAAACAAACCTAACTTCGCACACGGCACGATTTCTTTACGGTACGGCGAATAAACCGCGCCGAAAAACTAAATAAAAAATAAAGTCGTGTTTGTCAACAAGCTTCCATAGTGATCCATACAACACGAACGACCGTGCCTACACACGGTGAATAAATCGTAGTTTCTCACGGCATGAAAAACGTGTCTGTACAAACGGCTTTAGAGGTTTTCACTTACTTATTTCAATTACACCTACGTAGTATTTACTCTGCTTTGCAAGCTGCCATGCTTCTCAACCAACTACAACCGATAATATCGAGTACCCAGTATCTATCAGTCACGGGTGGTCCATCAATCTCCGGCGTGATTTACACGGAGACGCATCATTGAGACGTCACACTCAGCGCTGTTTACGACTGCGGTCCGAGATGAACGCGTCATCAGTCATTAGATAGATACGTTACGAGGATGTGTGTATGTGTGCTGTCTGTGGAATGTTGTAGTGTGAGTGAGGTTTGTTGTCTTTGTTAGAAATTGGAAACTTACTTGGGTACCGTACAGTGGTGAAAGCACCATACAACACGATTCCTACCGGCTTTCCTTCGGAGGTTCGCATCAGAATCTCTACCGCTATTGAAAAATTACATAGTCAATAGTTTCTACTAATCACACAACAAAAATATAATTTTTTGGCTTTGAATTACAACAATTTATTTGTTTTTCTAAAATAACCAGGCGCCAAAACGTCATCCCCTCTCCCCCTTCTGTCTCCCTGTCACAGAGAGGAGGCCTCCGTCCCAGCAGTGGGAACATTATAGGATGATTATGTTATGTAAATCGGGAACTAAAAATTCATACAATAGCGATCCCGTCATGAACTTATGACATCAGTTTAGGTCACGTGGCACCACTTGATATGGATGAGAGCCAGCCGCTGTACAATGGGTTACAATAGAGACAGATATAGAAAAAATGAGTCAGCGAAAATGAGATGGAAGAATATTGCACATTTTATTTAGTTTTTACCTGTTCAACTGTATTGTATTCGATTCTTTATATTCCTATAATAATTTAAGAATTATAGAGTACCTATTATAGTTGATTTTATTCATGTAAAACATTGAAATTTTGTTAGTGTAGTGAAAGCGTCTTTTTGGTTCTGCTACATGACGATAAAAAAGCATTTCCTTTACTGATCTTATACCATCTGTGTTAAGTTCAGTAAAGGAAAGACTTTTATTTTTAAGTTAATACATTAATATTAATTGATAAGAAAGTAAGCTACGGTTGCCATCTTTCTTACAAAAATTGACATCTTGCCGCTGGTACAATACACATATTATCATCATTATCTTGGCCTTATTCCAATCTATCAGACTGCCTTGTTGGTCTAGTGTTCGCAAGCGCTACTGCTGAGCATGAGGTCCGGGGTACGATTCCCAGGTCGGGCATTGTTATTAGGAATTTCCAAGTAGCAGCTCGGGGTCTGTTATACCCGGGTGATGGCAATAGGCTCGCCCCTTATTACATCGGACTTAAACATAACTGACGAAATGCGGGCTCTTTTTTTTTTTCAAACAATCAATCAACTCAGCCTATAGCAGTCTGTCCCAGCCACCTTTTTAAGGTCGTCGGTCCATCTAGCTGGGGGGGCGACCCACACTACGCTTGCCGATACGCGGTCTCCACTCCAGGACTCGTCTGCTCCACCGGCCATCGGTCCTTTGACAAACATGGCCAGCCACCTGCCACTTCAGCTTGCTTACTCTGCAGGCTATGTCGGTAACATATTTATTAATTAAGGAACAAAACAAAACGTAAATAGAAACATCACAAAATCCTCAATAGGTTTGTCTGGGAACACCTCTGTCTAACCCTTCGGGGATTAGAGGCGTGATGTTGTGTTATCCCAATTTATTTGGGGTCGGCGCAACATGCCTTCTTCCAGAATTAGTCGTCATCTCGGTAGTTACCCCCTTTCTAGCCATTTCATCTTACACACAGTCCATCCGTCGTTCCTTTGATCTTCCCTTGCTCTAATAGCCATGACACATAAATAAAGTTCAGTTCCTATGCTGAAATTAACTCGTTAAGATTACCAAGCGTCGTTTTTAGGGTTCCGTACCAAAAGGGTAAAACGGGAACCATATTACTAAGGCTCCGCCGTCGGTCTGTCCGTCTGTCACCAGGCTGTATCTCATGAACCGTAATAGTTAGATAGTTGAAATTTTCACAGATGATGTATTTCTGTTGCCGCTATAACAACAAATGCAAAAAAACAGAATAAAATAAATATTTAAGGGGGCTCCCATACAACAAACGTGATTTTTTTGCTCGTTTTTGCTTGATATTGATAACGGCAACAGGTAGACGCTTGAAATATTCACAGAATATTTAGTTATATATTCAATTTATAAATAAATAATTAAATTAAAATAAAATAAATATTTAAAGGGGGCATACATACAACAAACGTGATTTTTTTGCCATTTTTATAGATAATGGTACGGAACCCTTCGTGCGCGTGTCCGACTCGCGCTTGGCTGGTTTTTGATTTCGCTAAGTTTGTAATCGCAAAGGTGAGTTCAAACTCTCGACATCGCTGGCCAGACCAAGCCTTATTAGTCGCCAGTTTGGTTTCACGAAAGGTAGGTCGACGACTGACGCAGGAGTGAAACTTATCAGTCACATTTTGGAATCCTGGGAAAAATCACAGGATGCCATTGGCATTTTCTGTGACCTCTCAAAAGCGTTTGACTGCGTTGACCACAATACACTAATCTGTAAATTACACCACTACGGAATTCATGGACAAGCTGCTGATCTTGTTTCTTCCTATCTATCAAACAGGCAGCAAAAAGTAAACGTTAACGGGGCAACGTCCTTGGGGTCTCTAGTAAAGATGGGCGTTCCTCAAGGTTCAATTCTTGGCCCTTTCCTATTTCTAGCTTATATTAATGATCTGCCTTACATGACGACTAACTTATCGAATATAATTCTATTCGCTGATGACACTTCCCTTATTTTTAAAATAGATAGAAAAGATACGGATGTCTTACATGTCAACGATAGTCTGGCTGTTCTTTCAAAATGGTTCGCAGCTAATAATCTTTTACTTAATGCGAACAAAACAAAATGTCTTAAGTTTTCATTACCAAGTGTGAAACTAGATGCTATTACGGAAACTGTATTTCTAGGAATAACTTTAGATTCAAAATTACAATGGGGTGCCCACATTAGAGCTCTTTCAAGTAGATTAAGTTCAGCTGCATATGTAGTAAGAAAAATAAGGCAGACTGATATAGCCACAGCTAGGTTAGTGTACTTTGCTTATTTCCACAGTATTATGTCATATGGCATTCTGCTGTGGAGATCGGCTGCTGACGTAGATTCAATTTTCATTTTACAAAAGAGGGCAATCCGCGCGATCTATGGAATGGGTCCTCGTGAGTCGCTTAGAAACAAATTCAAAGAAATTGATGTACTAACACTGCCTTCCCTTTATATCTTAGAAAGTATTTTATATGTTCGCAAAAACTTAGGACTTTTCAAAATAAGAAGCGATTTCCATAATATAAATACACGTAGTAAACATGAAATTGTGATACCCAAATTTAGATTAACTAAAACAAGCAAGTCATTTCTTATAAACAGTATCCGCTTCTATAACAAGTTGCCAAAGTCGGTTATAGAACCTAGCAATGGAAAGTTCAAAACCCACATCAAACGTGTCCTAATCAAAAAAGCAGATAAAATTAAGGACTACGTTGAAGAAAAGGAAGTTTAGCAATAATTCCTTCTGCACACGTGGCTTCCCTGGTACCTCATAAACGGCATAACTATGTAAATGTCTATTAACTGCTCCTAAATTACGATTTTTATTCCTTTTTTTTACATACTTTGACATAACCTGCAATTTTAATTTAAAATATTTATTAGTGACTTGTGGACTGAATATTTATTCAGTTTTGTTACAGTTGTAATGATAATGTTGTCATTTGGTTTATATATGTAGGTTTTTATTTTTATTAATTTAGTAATATTTTATATAGATTTTTTAATAATTTGTGAATGTGAGAACGTTGTAGGCTTAATAGACTGTAGCTTTGTAAACTATCTTCTATTTTGTTCATCCCATACCTATTAACACTGTAACTTGGAAACATTGTTAAAGCCCACTTTTTTTAAGAGTAACCGTGGAGTTTCTTGTCGGCTCTTCTACATAGGAAACGACCAATTGGAACCGTGCAGCTAGCTTCTGACGTTTCATAAGTGCCCATGTAGGTTTATGTGAAAAAAAAAAATGATTTTGATTTTTGATTTTAAAAATCGAATTAAGAACATAACGACGCTTGAAAGGCAAAAATGACCAAGCGACATATTGGCAACTTTACAGTAGAGCATTTTAAAGTTTTTTTTTTTTAGAAAAAAATCTTAGAAAATCGCCTATTTGTCATAACTACTTAATTTCAACGAATTTTAAATGCAGTTTAAAGGCTTAATAAACTGGCATTTAAAGATTATGAACTTTCTCAATAGGTTATGAAATAGTGTCGGTTAGTAATAATTTCATCAAAATCACAAACAGGTAAAACTTACTTACCGACATCAAAATTTTATTATAAAACAAGTAAAATTAACTAAACTCCATTATTTTATAATTTTGTTTAAAGAAAAATGACGCATCCATGGTGGCGCATGTTTGACATAATAGGTAAAATGATCTAAATAGAAAACTTAAACACTTTTCTGTCAGCCAATTTTAATTATAGTACAAATTAAATATGGTGAGTGTAGGATTTTATTGACTAAGTAACAATGAATTTAGGTTTTAAGACACAAAATCAAAAACTTTCAGACAAAGGTTTCCATCATCATCATGACAGCCCTTGTCCTTGTAAAGGTAAACTAAAATAAATAAGGCATTTTAATTTTAAAAGGTATTTATTAGTCATTACAAAAATTTAAAAAAATCCCGTAGGTACGCAAAATATGCGCTTTGACGTGGAGTTGCGAACACCCGTTATACTATACTAGTAACTAAAAAATCAGTACAGGTAGATAAAACAATTCAAAAAGACCTTTGCCCAGCAGTGGGACATTCAAGGCTATTAAAAAAAAAATTGTCTCTTTCAGCAGTCTTACATTGTTATATTACTATTCATACTATTCATCAACATTCATACAATCTTTATAATAAAAACACTTACCGAGTAGGTACTATCTCGAGCAGCAGTGCTATTCTGTAACCATCTCACCGTGAAAACTTAGGTGAAGTGAGCGTGGAGTGAGCTGTCATTCCACAGGGATTGACACTATTGACAGCTCACTTCACCCAAGTTTTCACGGTGAGGTGTTTACAGAATAGCATGGCAGGCGACGTACTTAGTGCGGTGCGCGCGAGCACGCGGGTCGTCTATGCGACGATTCAGTGAAGACTAATCGATTTTTTTTTACCATCAGCCATTCAAATTCTGCTTTACAACGCGTCTATGCGACGACCCAAAATAGGTGGAACGGGGATAAGCTCATTTTTATACAAATTTCATATCTGAAAGAGATATCTAAGTAACAAAAATAGTAAAAAAAACGGCAGGTAAAATATTACCAAACGACAAAATATATTCTTTTTAGGCAGGAAAAATACTACTATATTACGTTTTACAGTACATTGTATTTAGGAAGAAAATACTAAATGAAAATGAGTCCATAATTAAGGTGTGTTAAAAAGTCTTAAATGAAGAAACAAATAAAATAATACTCAGGTAAAATTTCTTAAGCAATGCTCATACCCTAGATACCGTAAGGAAAAAAATACTTTATGTTTAAACGCGTTAATTCGAGTCAAAGCAAAAATTACTAAGCGTAAAAAGTTAAAATCGAATACCCACCAAGTGAAAGTTATTCATAAATCGTTAAAATTTTAGTCGTTTAGTCGCCGAAAACGGTGAAAATGTGTGTTTTTATAGATTACCAAGCGACAACAAAACTCTTCCTAGCGGTACGAGAGTATGATCAATCGACGCGGATTTTTTTTCTGATTTCAATGATATATATAACTCAATATCGCCCAAAATGTCGTTTGGTAATTTTTGCCTTTCAAGCGTCGATAATATTTAAAAAAAAATATCTGGTTTACATAAAGTACGGTGATAATTAATGTAAGTCAATCTGCATAACCTTTTCTCAACTATGTTGAGGTCGGCTTCCAGTCTAACCGGATGCAGCTGAATACCAGTATTTTACATGGAGCGACTGCCTATCTGACCTCCACAACCCAGTAACTGGCTAATACGATACCGTAAGTAAGTAAGACTGGTTGTCAGAATTTCGGGCTTATGACGACCCGTAATGACTGTCAAAGATCCACTAATGACAGCCGGGACCAACGTCTTAACGTGCTTTCTGAAACACGGAGGAGTCTCGGTATGTAATGATGGTCAACCATCCACGGACCAACCCAGCAAGCGTAAAAACCTGATGGATCGACCCGAGCGGCTTAAAAACAACAGCGCTCAGCTTCTGTTTTTTTAATTAATAAAATGTCACGATCATGTGAATAGGTGGTCAAAAAAAAGTAAAAAATATTCTTATTTATAATTCACATTCTCCGATAAAAATATTGAGATACCCACTAACAAGTTGTCAAGTAAATATTTTTTTAGCTTCCAGATCGTCGGAAGGGTTAATAAATGCATTAAGAGCTGACTAATTGATCGTCGAGGGATCGAACCAACCGATCTTCTTGGTACGGTCCCAATGCTTCATCATGATGCGGGGTAGGGTTGGCAAAATCAACGTTGTTTTTCGAAATTAAAAAATTAAATTAAAAAAAAAATTCGAAAAGAAAATTTCTTGAAATAAACTTGTCTCAAACGACGAAGGTCAACGGTCTTTATTTATTACACATTGTATAATTATTGTAAACCACAAAAACCACCAAACGGTTTTTTTTTCAATTACATAATTATAATTTCCTAATAATATAATATGATTATAGCTACTCATACTTTATTTCGATTAAATTAATCTAAAGTGCCTTGGTCTTGACTTTATAAACCGTACAGGAAAATATCTGAAGGAAACCTGGACTTTCCAGACTGAAGCAAGTGTGATGATCAATGCTGGTTCCTTTTCTATGTAAGAGTCCCTAATATCTCAGCGTCACCTAAGTCTTTATCTATCTTGCACACTACTCGTGGTCACGCGAGAATGCAAGAGAAAGAAGGGGCGGAAGGGAGAAGGCTCCAAGGCGCCAATAGTCTTCACGGTGAAAATATGGCTATTTTACAAATATAAAAAACATAGTGTTATGTGCTTCATTATATTTAATTCAGTAATGCAAAGTTTCATGATCTAATTTTGAAGTATTTTTTTAATAGTAGCGGTTTATTTTTCGGTTTGGAGGTAACTTTATAATTTTTTTCAGTCAAGAAAATGTTGTATTCGTATTTTCGTCAAACATAGTACTTAACATTAATCCTCAGCTTTACCATTATATTTATTTCAAAATTAATGCTACATTGTTTTCGAGATAACTGAGGATCGTGCTAAGCAATTTGAAGTATTATGGACTCTTGAAGGCTTTTGCCTTGCAGTGGGGCAACCACAGGCTGATATTCCTCTATTGAGCTGAGCCACAAAACGGATATGAAATGAAATTGTTTATTCTGTAAATAGGATATCACTCGGAATCAATTTTACAAGTCATAGAAAAAAAAATAAGCTAGATGGAATCGACGAATCAAATCTTTCTCTATCAGTAAAACCACAAACAATAATAACGACACACAAACAAAACATACACAACACACAATTTCTACATTTAAATCTGTAGTTCGTATGGTGTTCATATTAGAAAGTATTCTATTCTAAAATAGTTTACATCATTTATTTGTAATAATAAAAAATAACCGACTTCCAAAAAAACACTACAAAGTGAAAAATAACTTTAATTTCGGAAGTCTCATCGTCATGTTTGGATCTGTATTTTAGTTTTTGCCACCGATTTTAGTTGGGCAATAGCCCAATGTCAAATGCTCATCACCTTTTACAATATATTGCTTTTCCCGATGCAGGGGCGTTAATTGTTGAGGAGTACTCCTGGTTCTTACAAGGCGAACTTCTGGTACAACTGGAACTGATGGTGACTTCACCATATGCATTGTGACGAGCATAAACAACCTTATATTAAAGTGCCTAATCGAATCGCTACCGTGAAATACTTATTATGAAGTAGTTCCGGTGGTCATCTGTGGTCTTCATCATCAGTTCCACTTCACCAAATGGTGCTTTCAGAGTGCAAATGCATGAGTACTTTAAAAAATACCCAAATCACTATAGATATTCCTATAATATTTGAAGACTCTATTTATCCAGGATTCCATCCTCAGACCCTGACCTGATGGTAATGGAACCACCAAAATCAAAATCAAAATATTTTATTTCACATAAAACTACATGGGCACTTATGAAACGTCAGAAGCTAGGTGCACGGTTCCAATTGGCCGTTTTCTATGGAGAAGAGCCGTATAAAATTTGAGGAATTCCCTCGATGTCAGTTAAAAAATCGTTTAATATGGTCAAATCAAGAATCAAACACGAAAATAACAAACATCCCGTCAAACCATTGAATTTGAACGATAACCTTCTTGTAATACTAACAACAGGGTGTATTTATCTTGGCACAATGCACTTACAGGCGAGTGCTTTCTTTGTTTTTTTTTATCCAATTGGGTTCTATTGACGGGAACCGTTTTATTGGGCTGCTCTGTCGATGTATTAGAGAGGAAGAAAAGTTTTTGTAAATGTTGTGATGAGTAGTTGTAATTCGGCTGTCTTCGACGGTCGTTTCTTGGTTCATTGTTCATTCATTTCATTGCTCTGGTTTTTATTACATGTCTATTTTAATAAATACCGTCAACTGTGCAACTTTACTCACGAGTACGGATAGACAGACACACGAGTGATCCTTTATAGGTTCCGGGTTTTCATTAGACCGTACGGAACCCTAAAAAAAATATTTTTAACTTCAGAAATAACTTGAGATGACGACTGGTGCAGAAGAGGGAAGGAGAAAACATGATGCTTTGCCAGCCCCAAATGATTTACCTAATATGGGAGAAGGAAAATGATGCCGTTTTCTTAGGAAGCTCCGTTATCCGTAGCTTCTTGATGAGACAAAAATCTATGTAAAATTAGAAAACATTTAAAAGCTCCAGGGGGTCTACTCCGAAGCGCTAAATGAACGTTCGGCCATTTTATAACCTCCATAGTTGCTTTTTTTGACTTTGAGTCCTTACCCGACTTCAAGTCACAGTTTTGACTTTGGCTTATCTCTTAGACAGCCTTTTTTTTTTTCGTCGTAGTCAGCGATTGTTAGCCGTGTAAAGGACCGACCGAACATTCGGCCGATACTTCGGTTTAGCGCTTCGGAGTAGACCCCCTGTACTCATATCTTAGAGCACAAAAATAAAATTTCTAGGGGAGTCCAAATGTAAAGTTACAAGTT
This sequence comes from Tiliacea citrago, assembly GCA_963921375.1. Taxonomy (NCBI): domain Eukaryota; kingdom Metazoa; phylum Arthropoda; class Insecta; order Lepidoptera; family Noctuidae; genus Tiliacea; species Tiliacea citrago. The sequence goes on from OY992804.1 coordinate 13,159,472, forward strand.
TTTAATTTTAAAGTGAATAGTACCCAAAGCAGAAGTTATTGTTTTTTATTTGTTTTTCGATCAGTCTTCATTGTAGCGGTCCATCTATCCATCATAAAAAACTAAGTTGGTGTCTCATTTCCTACGAAATGTGTGGGGAAAGTTTTTTGCGATTTATGACTTTTCTAGTACTCAAACCTCACTTGGTCATAAGAAACAGGATCGATTGGCTTAAAAGTTTTTGTAAATATTGCCCATTTTCCTGCTGACTGAACCTACATTTTTTTCAAAATCTGTGAATGCGGATCAAAATTTCTCAAAAAGTTAAGGACATTCTCTTAAAACCGTTTTCTTGTAACTACAACGGTTAAGGTAGCTGCTCTTACTGCCCCATCTCAGAAATCCACCCTGTACACTCGTAAGTAACAACTGCGGTGATAGTCTTTGAAATTATCTGTTAATTATATTGGTATTTTAATTGGAACTACTGATAATTTATATTGGTAGGAACAATTGTTATTTGTTATTATTAAATATCTGTCATTTCTATCTGTTACGATACATACGCCTCACCCCTACCTAGAACTCAACACTTCATGCATATTGAAGAGGACGTAACAACCCCGGTTCGCTCATCAATTGAGTGGTTTGTAATTTGTCGACTTTCGGCCGTTGCATTCCACCTCGCTGTATTGCCAGACTAAGAGTATTTATCGCTGAGCTGAACCTTCATTGTTCGTACCGCAGTGATGGAGTTGCGATTTCGAAATCTTACGAAGAGTTTTTTATATACAGGAGCTTTTTATGTTTTCTCATTTTGAATAGATTTTTGTCTCATCAAGAAGCTACAGATAGCGGAGCTTCCTAAGAAAACGACATCATCTTCCTGCTCTCATATTAGGTAAATCATTTGAGGCTGGCAAAGCATCATGTTTTCTCCTTCCCTCTTTTGCACCAGTCGTCATCTCAAGTTATTTCTGAAGTTAAAAACTTTTTTTTTTAGGGTTCCGTACGGTCGAATGAAAAAACGGAACCCATAAAGGATCACTCGTGTGTCTGTCTGTCACTCTGTCCGTCTGTCATAGCCAATTAACTCCGAATCGAATGTACCGATTAAGTTGAAAGGTACACATATCAATTTTTGTGACCCAAACACGGACGTGTAAAGTAAATAAATTAATTTTGAATATGGGGGTGACTTTTGGGGGACAAATTACAAAATTTAAAACAAAAGTTTTACAAATACACAATGTGAGGGTATCATTTTTTTTTTAATAATTAGTTTGATAGTAATTTAGGATAATAGATGAAAGTTGACCAGGGACCCTTATCTCCGAAACAATGGAGCCTAAAATTTTGAAAAAAATACAAAAATTGTTATATGCTTATAGATTACAGGAAAACCTATAATGCAGTCTATGGTAGTAAAATAACATGGTAAATATCTCAATATTGTGCGTACAAACTTACATTTGTAGTTGGAATGTATGGGAGAACAGGTTTTTCAACTACAATGTTAAGTTTGTTCTTAGGATAAATTCATCCAAACTACGGAACCCTTCATTGGCCGTGGACCGCCACGCAGTTGGCCGGTTTTTGACTAAACAAAAGTGTTCTCAACTAGGAGCTTAAATATATGCTTTTATATTAGTATTAACACCAGTGCTTGTGTTAGAATAAATGGGGGGTGTTAGACAGGCCTGTGTAGCGTCACCGTGGCTGTTTATCTTGTACATGGATAGTTGTCTGATAGATTTGAAAGAGTGTGAGTGCGGATTGAGAATGAATGAATTGCCTGTCAAATGCCTTCGCTACGCAGAGAATAATGTTCTACTTGCATCGTCAGCAGAACAGTTGCAAGACATGGTAACTGTGATGGATGAAGCATATAAGATGAAAGAGGTGAATATAAATGTGATAAGACGAAGGTCATGGTATTTGCAAGAGAAGAGGATATATCGGGGGTGTGATGTGAAAATAAATGATAATAGTATGGAGCAAATAAGTAAGTTTGTATATTTGGGGTGACAGTTTACAAGGAACTGAAAAATTTATGAAGATGTGGAAAGGAGAGTAAATGCGGGAAATAAAGTGAATACATGCGATTGTGACCAACCAGTCGATGCCCAAAAACGCTCGACTGGCTGTTCTTAATGGTGTTCTGGGGCCTACTCTTATTTAGGGAAGTGAATGTTGGGTGTGGAAGAAGCCTGAAAGTAGAATAAATGCCGTGGAAATGCGTTCCTTGCGAAGCATGTGTGGTGTGACTATAAATGATCGGCTAAATGATGTGATAAGGCAACAGTGCGGTTTAAAAGAAGATGTAGTGACAAAAATGTAAAAAAACATGCTTAGAATGGTTTGGTCTTGTTGCGAGGATGAATGAAAGGCGACTACCAAAAGTTATCTACAAGGCAGAAGTGAGTGGAAATGCTGGGAGGGGAACGCCCTAGAAAGACATAATATAGTGACCTAATTAGTGATGTTCTTCAGAAAGGTCGGCGTGCGTGTATGACCAGATGTATGAACTTTAACGAAGCAAAAGAAGTATGAAAGGAGCGTAGCAGATGGCGTTCTCACTGACAGACAACACACCGCTCTGGGTAGAAAGAAAGAAGATAAAATATAGGCATGAAATTTTAAATAATAGTTTCGTATATAATGAAAGTTAGCACTATAGAACGATTTTTGAAAATTGACCCTGCCCGGTCGTCATTTTTGTCAACGGTAGATCTCATCGGGCACACCGGTTATTAATCATCATTTCTTATACCTACATATAATACAACGTGTAACATAAATAACGCACAACCTCTTAAGTGGTCATTGTACTCATCATTATGAACAACTTTTACTATGGGAAATCAAATCTGAAATTGAAAAAAAAGTATATATATAATATTTGTGTATGCCATTTATGAAACCCATTAAAAATGTCCGGATACCAAAAATGTCACGAAGTTTTCCCATGATCAGAACCAAACAATTTTACCCAAGCTAAAAACGAAGACAAATTCAATTCTACCCACACAAAAGAGGCAACAAAAACACACAAAAAAACACTTTGAAACAATATCAACACAACACATTTGTCTCACAATATTATTTCAAGACAGAACACGTCTCCCAACATGTGACGACGGCCCACTTATAAAATATTCAAGCGCAGTTCCCGAATAAATAGAACAGGATAATTAATTCTGAACTAACCCCGTCACTATGGGGAAAGGACAGGCGGATGTTTATCACTAAACTAGCTCTAAATTACGTCCCTTTTGGTAATCGGATTAAGTTATGTATAAAATTGTAATGAAACGGGAAAGAATTGTTGGTGTGAATGTGTTTGGAGTGATCTTTTTACTTGATGACGGAAAAAACAATAGCAATAATCGTAATCATTTTTTATTTGTGAAACATTTATGTAGTGAATTAAATTAAAGTTAGGTCGCTATGATAAACCAAGAGGCGTACAAATGGTACGATGCGATATAAAATATTGATCATGCGAGAGGTAAACATAAATTATTTGGTAGTATTAAAAACAAAACACACACACACACACACAATATGGAATAATTTCTACAGTCAATTCATAATAATAATAAATTAAAAATTAGTCACAATATTCAATTAAAATTAGAAAGAAAATGGTATGACTATAAATGGAGTGAATACTGAGATAACGGCTGATAGAGATGTATGGAGGAAAAACCGGCCAAGTGTGTGTCGGATCACGCACAATGAAGGGTTCCGTAGTTGGGATGAATTTATACCAAGAACGTAGTAGTTGCAGTTGGAAAACATGTCCCCCATATATTCCAACTGCAAATGTTAGTTAAGTAATATTGAGTCATTTACCATGTTATTTTGACACCATAGACATCTTATAGTTGTTCCTGTAATCTAAATCTGTACGTATTCGTAGAACTATTATTTACATAAACCCCATATTCAAAATTCATTTCACCTTAATCGGTCCAGTAAATTCGGAGCAAATCGAGTGTGACAGACGGACAGATAGACAGACACACGAGTGATCCTTTAAGGATTCCGTTTTTTCCTTTTGACGCACGGAACCCTAAAACACGTGTTGCAGACCCAAAATACATTGGAATAAGAGCAGGATGGTGATATCCTAAAGCTAATAGGAGTGGTAGGAATATTGCATGGTAAGTATTATATTTATATAAGGCCGCAGGAATCCGCTGGATGCGGGAAGCACAGATTTGGTTGAAGTGGACGTCTTTCGGCTGAAATGATGACGATGTATATGTGAGATAGTAACCGGGTACGGCCAGCAACGAAAGTCGATTAACACTTCAGTTTTTAAATTATATTTAATCAAAATCGGCACACAAGCATGCTTAGAATAGGTATTAAATCTTAGGCCGTGTTCAGACCACCCGCGCCGACCAGGCACACGCCCCGCTCCCACGTTGTGCCCACCTTACACCACGTTCGCCACGCGCAAAATCAGCGCACGCATCGCGCACGCCCCGCGCCCGCTTATACGGTACTACTTATTATTTAATCAAAAAACGCTACGCAACTAAACTAGCCACTAGCCGAAGCGCGGGCGCAAGGCGTGTGTGCAGCGCGTGCGCGTGGCGTGTGCGGGTCGACTTCGATAAATGCGATTTGAGATCTATTGATGTTTCATAAGACTCAAATTATATAAAACATAACACACAATTTCAAAGCGTGCTAGACGCGGGTGCCGACGTGCGTGGCGTGCGCGTAGCACGCGTGTCGCCTGAACGAGGCCTTAGCATAATTATATTGTATATGTCATTCTGAAAAGTGGTTTATCGAATCAAAATTGAGGCAAAATGTGTCAATTTTGATGATGTGTAAAATGTTAATGGATTTTCGTTATCGACCGTATTGATCCTAAATAATTATGCATAGCTGGACGAGAGAAATGAAGAAATCGTTATGTTATATTTTAATATTATTATTTTCTCTCAATAAGAGCACCCGCCATCTTATCTCTTCACCACCTTTGGTTGACTGGTAGAGAATGCCTAAGGCATTAAGTCCGCCTTTATACATTAATGTGTGTGAGAAGTTTAATAAATAAATAAATAAATCGTGGACTCACAAACATTTTCTTTTATTTCAATACCATAATGAAGACTTACAATCTGAAACACAAAAGTTAAAAGCAACTAAACTAAACTTCGGTCAAAACAATATTAAGAAAGAGAGTATCACGATGTCATTCGTAAATAATTCTCAACATTTTCACCCAGAAATACTTTGCCCACACTCAATTGATTCTTACCAACAGAACTTTCCACTTACCTTTTGTAACTTTTCACTCTCAACTCGATTCATCACCAGAGCACGTCTCCCGAGACAGTAGCGACATCTATCAATGTACAAAGAAACTAGCACTATTACCTCACTAACATACAAAGAGGAATCCGTCCAGTAATAATTCAGGGGCAGTACATATCTCGCGAACCTTCGGAAATGGAATATTAAAGTGGGTAGCTCATACATCTTAGATCGGTACAGGCCATTCTCCTCATGACTAGGAGTTTTGTGGACTCCTTTTATGGCTTCTATGTTTTCAAGGTCACCGGCCAGATTCGGAGAACTTTTTTAAGTTTATTGGGGATTTCAATTATTCAGCTGTTTTTTTTTCTGGTGAGTTTTATTCGTTTTGGTTCAAAGAAAGTTTGTCAAGTATATCTAAGTTTTTCTGTATCGAAAGTGGTTTTCTATGTGCTTTGATTTCGTATCGACACTTTTTTTGTTAGAGCCCGTGACTAAGTTATAACAGCCGTACGGGTCGATCCATCAGGTTAAACTGCTCTTGCCGGGGTTGGTCCGTGGATGAGTGACCATCTTTACATACCGAGACTCCTTCGTGCCTCGGAAAGCACGTTAAGCCGTTGGTCCCGGCTGTCATTCGTGGATCTTTGACAGTCGTTACGGATCGTCACAAGCCCGAAAGTCTGACAACCAGTCTTACCAAGGGGTATCGTATCACCAAGATACTAGGCTGTGGAGGTCAGGTAGGCAGTCGCTCCATGTAAAATACTGGTATTCAGCTGCATCCGGTTAGACTGGAAGCCGACGCCAACATAGTTGGGAAAAGGCTTGGCAGATTGACTTTGTTTTTTAGAGGTCCAAGCTGAAGTATAGTTATGTGGCAATATGATAAACTTTTAATAATAAAGGGAGAGAAGAATAATATTTGTAGGATATTTCGAACTGAAATGCAGCAACACAACTGATATTTAGCGAATTCGTAGATAATTTTATAGCAGACTGTTCTGGCCACAATGAGGCGAATCCAGTGACGGACTTTGCAATATACCTTTTAACCAAAAAAACTCAACCCACGCTCTAATTACACTCAGTATTCCTTACAAATTAAGTACTATATACACTGCCACGTAAAGGAAACTGCACAGTTCCAAAAGCAAAATATGACCAGGCTCAACACGTCAGCAACATTACTATTGTTTCATACTTGTTGCGGTGCGCGGTTAACGGTCGGAACGCTTGTAAATGACGTCATTATCAACTGAATTTCAAAATTGGATTCGTAAGTATCTTCCGAGAATCGACAAATAATGTTTGGGGAGTGTGGTTGTGTTGTATGAATAGAGTGGCGGAAATTGAATTGAATATTTCGGATGGAAGAGCATGTTTTTGAATGGTTTAGTAAATAGGCTGTGAGGAGATAATAACGTGACACAATTATTTATAGCCTGTATTTTCCCACGCAGGGTACAGTGTGCATAGCACGAACGCGCGGAGTGGTTGTAACGTAAATTCGAACGACTTAAGGTGAATCCGCAGCTGTAGCCCGCGAAATTCAAATTTTCTTACTTTTTTTGCAATTTGCAAGTAAGTGTCATGTTGTATCTTAATCAAAATATGATTCGCCGCTATAAAAGATATGTATTTATATAATTATAATCAAATAGTTTTACACATAATAGTTTCTTTGTTTTATAACATTATTCATGTAGATAGGTAATACTAAAAGGCTATTAATTGACAGTAAGAAAAATACCTTATGAATTTTATATTAAATTAACGGTCGTGAGCTAGAAATATCGAAAATCAACTTAATTTAATTATAATTATCAGTAGTAGATAGACCACGAGGATGTTAACGGAGATGGGGTTTTTTTTGGGCAGGAAATTATCAAATAACTTCTCCCGCTCTGCGCGGACCGAGAGGGCGTGTCAGACTTTTACTGACTAAAACCCACCCGTGTTCCTTCATTTGCCTGAGTGCCAGGGCCACGATATCCCTTTCGGACAAACTCGCAACCGTGGCAGACATTGGCCTTAATGGACCCCGTCAATTCGTGATGACATCTCTTTGAGGCGCGCGTGGAACACAACGCGCCGTCGACCCGGGCCTGTGGGGGTCTACCCCCTAAGTCCGTTAACGAAGCAACGGGCCCGTCCGACAGTAGTCCGATACGTCGCAGTGAACCCTACTCCCTAATGATTTCGGATTCATCAGTTTCCAACGGAATCATAGACAATCTTCGTGAACGAATGACGCATGATTATAGAGTTGCGCAATTTTACCGGTCGATTACCGGTTTACTTATTTTGTGGTTTTCAGGTTTAAATAATCAAAAATTAATATTTTTCTCGTTAGAAACGACCGAATTTTTAACAATATACTTTTTATTATGTCTAAATTAGAATTGAATTATTTTTGCCATTTTTGTTCCGAAACCGGCATTATCCTGTTGATACCTTTGCCTATTTTGTTTTTGACGGCAATGTTCAAATGAAATATCAGTCAGAGTTCGTACTAGGCGGGAAGGATTACTTATTTTATTTTAATTTCAATTATATATGTTGTATGCTGGCACTGCAGCAAAAAGTGTGGAAAACAAGTGTCAAGTTGAACTTTTCGGACGGGCAAAACGCATCGGGAGTAGGGACAACTGTCAAATCGTGTTGCCATTCATTCTTCGTTCGGGCCCGGAACGAATCATCCGGGTGAAGGGAGTAGACCCCCTGGTCCTTATCGGACGGTGATACGGCGTGGCGTACGGTGGCCGGAAATCGGCATGCGACTCCTGACGCCCACGGCGTCTCCTGCGGCGACTAGGGGCGTGAGGGCGCGAGCCCTGCCTCTCCCTCACGCGTTCCGCCTCCTCCTTCGCGAGCATTACTGCTTCGCAGAAGGAGGTGAGACGGGGATGGGCTAAGGTAGCCCGTGAAATCCAAATTTTCTTACGTTTTTGCAATTTGCAGGTCAGTGTCAGGTTGTACGATTAAAATATGATTCGCGGCCGTAACAAATATGGCTTTACAAATTATTAATAATCATTAGAATCAGCAATATAACTCCTTAAGTTAGAATTGGCCTCAAATGTCATGATCTCATGAAATAACCAATCAATAGAGTAATATGAACTTAGAGAGTTGTAATTCCATAAATAAATAAATATTTAATACGGCCGCGATTCATATTTAGATCAACATACAACCTGATTGCAATCTACTGACTGACCTACATAATCAGCCTATAATGTTCCCACTGCTGGGACACAGGCCTCCTCTTTCTGTGAGAGGTAGTGGGCCGTAATCTACCTCACGGGCCCAGTGCGGGTTGGTAGATGTCACATGTCTTCGATTTTTTTAGTTCTAGGCCATGCCGGTGTCGTCACGATGTTTTCCTTCACCGTTTTTGAGAGCAGTGGTGATGAAAATAATTTACACTAAGTAAAGCGCCTGTCTGGGTTCGAACCTACGACCTACAACTCATAAGCCGCGGCCGTTACCACTCGGCCACCACTGCTCTCTGTCAATGACTGACCTGTAAATTGCAAAAACGTAAGAAAATTTGAATTTCGCAGACTACCCTGACGTTTTTGCCATAAGCAAACACCCAGGGCCTCAAGTCTGCTATTACAATAGTGTCAGAATGGTCGATCATTGATTTCATAATTGTTGATTTTGACAAGTTTGGTAATCTACTATTATAATGGCGTCATTATGACTTTCCAATGGTCGGCCACTGACACTACATTGAAAGAAATTGCAAAGAAAATGATCGACCATTATGAATTTACCAGATTACGAACTTTTAGCAAAATGACAATGGCATGATAATGGGATCGTGTTGGAATGACTGAATTTATAAAAATAGCAGACTTGGGCCCCAGTATACTTCAAAAATTAAGCACTATATACACTGCCAAGTAAAGCAAACTGCAGACTAGTGCAGACTTCCAAAAGCAAAATGTGACCGGCTCAACATGTCAGCATGCAACATTATTATTGTTTCATTACTTGTTGCGGTGCCGTGGTTAACGGTCGGAACGCTTGTAAATGACGTCATTATCAACTGAATTTCAAAATTGGTTTCGGAAGTATCTTCCGAGAATCGAGGAATAATGTTTGGGTAGTATGGTTGTGTTGTATTTTTAGTGTGGCGGAAATCGAATAGAACATTTCGCATGGAAGAACATGTTTATGAACGGTCTTGTAAATAAGCTGTGGGGCAGACAATAATGTAACACACATTTACAGCCTGTATTTTCCCACGCAGGGTACAAGCCTATTTTTATACCTACTAAGAAGAAACGCCTGTTAATTTTTTGTTATAATTGGTGTACAAAATAATGTGACATTATAATTCCCTTTTCCTTAAAACTTTTTTTTTCAGGTACAACATGCGATTTTTTATACCATCATCATTCATAAATTCATCCGAAAGACGTCCACTGCTGGAGATAGGCCTCCCTCAAAGTGGGGGGGGGTCCATAATCGCCACGCTTGGCAGGCGAGTTGGCGATTGCAGTATGGTGTTAGGAGTCTGCGTATCACTGATCAGCTTCCCTCAGTGGTCAGTTTATTTAATTCGACATTTTCGTTGATTAGTCAGTTTCACTGATTGGTCAGTTTTACCGATTAGGCAGTAGCGAAACTGGCGAATTAAATAAATTGACGAGTGAGGGAAACGGCAGTGGTATTCTGCAAATATCACACCGTGAATACTTGAGTAAAGTGAGCTGTCAACAGTGTCACTCTCTAGCATATTTGGTGGAATGACAGCTCACTTCACCTAACATATCACGGTGAGATTTTTAACAGAATTGACCGGCTGTCCAGTGATAAGAGGAGTCGTTAAAATTCATAGAGAACGCTGCTGCCCATTCTCTAGTATGTAAGTTTTTTTTATATATTTTCCTCAAATTAAACCAAAAAACCGCTTAGCTATTTATACTTAGTCCAAAGATTGGTTACGTGGGTTGTCTCGATATTAACCGGTTTTATACAATCGCGCGTGAAGGAGCTCGCGTTTTTAAAGATAATGTAGGGAAACAAGGAAATATAAGATACTTACTTTACCGTGCATCTATAGAATAGAATAGAATAGAATAGAATATACTTTATTTGCTTTGAATGCAGGTACATACAAATAGGATCGTAAATAACATAATAAATAACCGTGTACATTCTGCCTTGTTGGCATGCAAACACAATAATTATTATACAAGTTATCAAAATAGGTTATTAAGATGTATCATTTAGGAAATCCTGAACAGAATAATAACATTTATCTACAAGTAATTCAGTAAAACATTTTTTAAATTTCATCAAGGGCAAGGTTTTCATATGATCGGGAATTTTATTAAAGACAACAGGAGCCATACAAATTACATTTTTTTTTTAATAAACTCGTTTTAAATGTGCCTGTGTGAAGTAAATTCTGATATTGTGATCTTAATGATGTACTCCGTTTTCTGGTTTCTGCTAATGTGGCAAATAAATTACGGTTAGTTTTTTATAGATTAATGACTAGGTTATTATTGTCAAGCCATTTTCTTAAACTGCTGATCGAGTTATTGATGTCGTTTACGTATGAGTCTTTATTGGTACATGAAACAATTGAAGTACTGTCGTTTGCAAATAAAATCATTGGATTAGATATATGGCGTGGCAGGTCATTAATATAAAGTAGGAATAGTAAAGGTCCGAGGACACTTCCCTGCGGAACTCCATATTTTATTTCTTTAAATGACGATAAAGTTTTTTGTTCCTTCCTAGATTTTAAACATAAGCGTGATATCTCTGTACATTGTCTACGGCCTTTGAGATAAGTTTTTATTAAGTTAAGAGCATTGCCACGAATACCGTACGCATCAAGTTTGGTTAAGAGAATATCGTGGTCCACGCAGTCAAAGGCTTTCGACATATCGGCATATATTGCACATACCGGTATTTTGGAATCTACTTTAGGCATTATTTCATGGAGAAAATCAAAGATCGAGAGGCCATGTTAATATTTTTATTTTTCCTGAAGCCCATTTGTTCGTCACATAGTATGTGGTATTTAGTTAGGAAGTTGTCAAGAGATTCAATGATAACTTTCTCTATGATCTTGGAGAATATAGAGATAAGAGCAATTGGCCTATGATTTACCATTTCTTCTTTATCGTTTTTTTTTTATATACTGGTATGACGATTACGCTCTTGAGACTTTCTGGAAATACGCCAGACTGTATGCTTACATTAATAATATGAGCAAGGGGTTCAGCTATACAATGTGCAACAAATTTGATAATTGTTGTTGAAATGCCATCGAGGCCAGAGCTCTTTTTATTTTTCAGGTTCCTAATTATACGCATTACATCTTGAGGTATAACAGGGGCCATAAATATTGTATGCGGGTTTATATTTATGTTAATGGTATCGCATAACGTATGTTTAGGTATGCCAGAGGTTTGTTCAATGAAAAAGTTATTAAAAGATTCAGCTATTAAATTGAGGTTTGATATTATTTCATCTCCTTTTTTTATTTGAGAAATGGGTTCTCTTACAATTTTGTTGTTATTAATAATTTGCCAGGCCGTTTTGGATTTGTTTTTTGAGTTATTTATTAAGTGGTTATTCTGCGCTTTTTGTGTAAGTTTAATAATTTTCCTAAACCTCCTTGAGTAAATCTTAAATTTATTTTTGTTTTCAGACGTTGGTTTTAGTCTCTGCTGCCATAATAGTTGCCGTTGTTTTTTGCTACATATTCGTATCCCGCGAGAGACCCATTTTATTTTTTTCTCTGATTTTACAGTAACTAATTTGCTCGGGAAACAGAGATCGTGTAACAGTAGGAAAATGTCAAGAAAGTTATCACGGGCTTTGTTAGCATCCTCTGTATTATATACTTTAGAAAATGATAGACTTTCGAGGTGCGATCGAAATTTAATAAGGTTTTCTTGAGTTATATCTCGTATTAATGTTCTCCATGTTTTTATTTAATTCGTTTTATTAACTTTTATCTTAATTATTTGAGCAGTGTGGTCAGATAATCCAAAGTCAGTGACTTCATGTTGGCACTTCTGCTTAAGATTATGTGTAAAATTGTCTAAACAGGTATTACTGATAAATCTAGTTGGCTGATTAATTTCTAGTTTAAGGTTGAAGCTCCTGAGAAAGCATTCAAATTCAGAGGTGATTCTATTCCTGTTCAAAACATCTATATTAAAGTCTCCACATAAAATTACTTTTTGAAAGGGTTTTTTACAGACATTTTTTAAAACGTCGAATTTTTTTTAAATCTATATCTTGGAATCGTGTATATTTGTTTTCAAGCATAATATTCTTTTTCAACAAGCGACCAGCTACTATGCCCCTCAATCTCATAATACTAACAAGTTATATCAACCCAAGACGAATCTCACACTAACATCCAACAACAGCTGTATCATGTGCATCAAATTTTGCATAAAAATTCCAAGTATAATAAAAACACTTCCATTTTTAGGGTCCCATAGCTCAAAAAGAAAAAAAACGGAACACTTATAGGATCACTTCGTTGTCCGACTGTCTGTCTGTCTGTCTGTCAGTCTGTCTGACAAGACCCTTTTTCGCAGGACCGCGAGGAGGTATCAAGTTGAAATTAATATCAAATATGTAGGTCTAAATGGTCCCTAGGAGCTCTGAAAAAGTCAAAGTCAACGCAATAAAAAAATACAGTACGGCATATTTTGATACTCGTAAATAAATACTTCCCGTTGACCTAGAATCATGAAATTTGGCTAGAAGCAGGGTCTCACAGCACAAGTAAAGGAAAAAGTCCGAAAATTGTTAATTTGTAGTTTCATCACATTAAAAAAAAATGTGATTACAAACTTTCATTTGCAGTTGGGAAATTGACCGTAGCGTATCTCGATGTATGAGAGAACATCTTTTACAACTAAAATGTTAAGTTCGTTTTTGAGATAAATTCATCCCAACTAAGGAACCCTTCATTGTGCGTAGTCCAACACGCACTTGGCCGGTTTTTATTAAAATTTAAGCGTAATTTAACAAAACTACTCATTGATAAATGCTTTTAGTGTACTCGAGTTCCTAGATTATAAGTTGTGAATTGTATTATAATTTAAATAATTGCATTTAATCTATTTATTTTGGAATCTTAACTATAATTAAGAGAACTAAAATAATTTACTGCTTATGTATGACATGTAGTCACTATGGGTGAACTGTATAATGTTTTGTGTACAATGCCTGAATTAAAATTACTTTTTTTTCTCTTACTCGTAAAATGTAATTCATGAATTAATTGTTACCAATATAATTTACTAATCACATGCACTAATCAAGCTACTTAATGGATTTCTTAAAATAATAATGAAATATGTAAAATTTGCACGCCGTTAATGTCGGCGTGCAAATTTTACATATTTACACATTTTATATTTTATTGGCATGTATATTTTTATAGGCATAATAAGAGATCGATATAGTTATTATGTTAAGAAGTATAGTTATTATGTTATGTAAAAAAACCAAAATCACTTATAGAAAAGGTACAGAAGGTTCTGTACCTTTTCTATAGGTGATTTTGGTTTATTTTTTAATCTTGAAGGGAAAGCTTAAGATGCAAACTAATTGCGATGCAGTGGCGTTCCCACGCGCAACACTGTACGCCTTAAAGCACTGGCTTATGAGCGTGAGTGTAAAAAGGCTATTTTAATTGCTACGCGCTACGTTTCGCAGATATGATTGCCACACGGAATAGATATTTGTAACAGGACTAGGGTTGCGCGACAGTTGTCAACCATACTTTATACGTATCCTACTATATTTTGCTCCATTATACGTTATACCTACTTTAGAATAAAAAAAAAGTATTGAAAATACTTTACGTTGACTTATTTATCATTATTTAGTTTATACCTATTAGATACCTATTATGGTATAGTAATTTTATTCTAGGTGCATCGTCTTCACATATAATCATATAATTAATGTACTCAAACAAAATATTGTAAAACATTTTTAAAAGAGTACCGGTGGAGTTTCTTGCCCATTCTTCTCCATACGAAACTACCTTTTGGAAGGGGCAACTAGAATCATTTTTTTTTTTTTTTTGTAAATTTTGACGTTCAAAAGTGCCTCTTATGTGTCTATTTGAAATAAATGGTTTGACTTTCACTTTGACTTAAGCGTGGAATCATACGAAAATAAACTGTGGGGAATCTTAAGAAAAATTCAAGAATGATAAAAAAAATAAAACAATCTTCTAAGAATACTAAAAAATATGTTTTCAAACATTTAAATAAATAAATTAGGAAAATATTTTTTTTTATTCGTTACAGAGGAATATTCGTTATTTTCCTTAAAAAAGGTTGGCAACCCTATACAGGACGTGTGTGTTATCCCCAAAGGGTAAGGCAGAGGTGTAACAAATATTAGTTTATGTAAGTATAATTAATATGAGGGGTGTTTGTAATACATCCACAAAACAGAAGAAATTTTGATATTCTCATATTTAAAGATTTAAATTGTTAGATTTGCCCTCATCGTACTTAGGTCACGCGAAAAAGTGTCCAAACTGAGAAGAGTGAGATCACACATCGATAATACGAATTTCAGTATGAGTGATCAAGAACATACTATTCAAATGTCATTGCCAACTAAACAAAACATGACCATCTTTTGCTTCTGTCGACCGAATCTAACGACTTAAATCTTTGCCCATACTTACCTGGAAGTAGTGGCCTGTTTTCTCAAAAGATACGTTTCCACAGACCAACAAGAAGTAAAAGCAAATTCTCCACCTCAACCTTCCGAGCTACTTCTCGCCGGCTCTCGGCATACAATCCACAAATTCCATGAAGTAATTGTAGCAACAGAATCATCTCAAACAAACAACCTTTGATGGTAGTCTCGGTAGACATTCTAATTTATAATTGTGGCCATGAATTTGTGTGTATTCTGGACTTTATAGCAATGTTAGTTAATAATAATCCATATTAATATTATAAATGCAAAAATAACTAACATCTGTCTGTTATCATTCCATAATTATTTAGCAGATCCAAATCTTTGGCCTGACCAATCTTCTCAATAAATTGATCGATATTGTGAAGAATTTATGTGTGAGGTTATTGAGATTTTTTTTAAGAAGTAAGTCTTTTTCCATTCTTTCTCAAAACTGTCCATTGAATGGCCCCAAAATAAGCAACATCAAGTACCTCGCTCGCGGCAATTATAACTTGATACAAAACTTTTGCTTTTCGTCTACTACTCGTATGTCGGGTGTGTGAGTGATATCAGCAGCGGTGATCTCTCGCGTTCGGCCCTGGTTCAGGCCATGGTTCGGAGCGAGAGTGCATGGGAGGCCATCATCTCCTTCTGCAAAGCAGTCATCCTCGCGAAGGAGGAGGTGGAACGCGTGAGGGAGAGGTAAAATTCGCGCCCTCACGCCCCTAGTCGCCGTGGGAGACGCTCTGCTTGTGTTTTTATTTCGGAGTGGTTTTTTTATGATTATTTTCTCGTTCTTTTCTTATACAGGATCAAATTAAATTAGCTAGCGAAACTCCTCAGACGTGATGAGTATTACGCGCGACAAAATAAAATAAAACTCGACTAGACTTACGAGTTGTAGGTCGTGGGTTCGAACCCAGGCAGGTGCTTTACTTTGTGTAAATAATTTAATCACGACTGCTCTCAAAACGGTGAAGGAAAACATCGTGAGGAAACCGGCATGTCCTAGAACCAAAAATTCAAAGACATGTGACATGTACCAAACCGCACTGGGCCCGCGTGGTAGATTTACGGCCCACTCCCTCTCGAAGAGAGGAGACCTGTGTGTTCCCAGCAGTGGGAACATTATAGGCTGATTATGAAGGTTCTCATACTGGTTTTAACACGGCAGACCCTTTCCAAATCCACCACACCACTGCCTAAAATAGTTAAGCCGACTCTTTACAGAACATAATCAGTCGGCCCAACCTTGTGTTCTATAAATAAATAATGTATGGCAGCATCTCATTTATTAAGTGTCCCTAACGAAGTCGTTTAAATATTCGATTACTGTACTCTAATCCCTTTGTGCTAGGGTGACATTAAACTGTGGCTTGGTACCTGTAAAATGTTACTGCTTATACATTGTTTGGTATTTCCAGAAGTATCTAAGGAATAATTTATTAGGGATAATTCGCTTTTGAGAGCAGTGGTGGCCAAGTGGTAACAACTGCGACCTACGAGTAATAGGTAGTAGGTTCTAACCCATACAGGCGCTTTCATCATCATCATCATCTTTAGTTTCATCATCATAGAGAGGCGCCACGGCGTCCTCACCTTCCGCCTGACGCAGGAACACGGGTGGGTTTTAGTCAGTAAAAGTCTGACACACCCCCGCTCCCCCCAGAGCGGGAGAAGTTATTTAAAAATACCCCCCACCCAAAAAAAAATTAAAATCATCATCATCATCATTTCAGTCAAAAAACATCCACTACTGGACATAGGCCTCCCCGAAAAGGGGGGGTTGCCATGATCGCCGCGCTTGGCAGGCGGGTTGGCGATCGCAGTATGGTGTTCAAATTCATAAAGAAGGCTGCAGGCGTTTTGCTGTGTTTAAATTAGTATGACCACTGCTCTCAAAACGTTGAAAGAAAACATCATGAGGAAACCGGCATGTCCTTTAACAAAAAAATCGAAGACATATGTGACATCTACGAACCCTCACTGGGCCCGCGTGGTGAATTACGGCCCGCTCCCTCTCACCGAGAAGAGGCTTACGTCCCAGCAGTGGGAGTGGATGATTATGCAATTCGTTTTTGATAATTTTCACTACGAAAAATTGGTTTGTTATTATTGTGGCTGTTGACGTTTTTAAGGCCGGATTGTATGTGGAAAACTTAACGTAACTATTTTATTTTACGGCAATCGTGAATAATAAAATAAATGTTTTACTTTATTTTGTATTTGGTAAACCATTGTTGGCTAACCTAAATAAATAAATAAATATTGGGAAGATCTGCTGAATAGAGAATAGAATAGAATAGAATAGAATACAGAGCAGAGCAACGAAATTATATTTAATTTACGAGTAGGTTTTTCAAGATACATACTTTTTCACGTCAATAGACACTTACACGTCAATGAAGACAGTTAAAGCTCGCGCACATTGGCCGCGCCGCGCCGCCGCAACGCTACGCATTGCAAAGTTCCTCCTTCATCACTTTTGTAAATTTTCTATGAATCCAACGGAAACAAAAGAAAATAATTAAGTAACAATAATGTTACATACATAATGTGCCTATAATGTTCCCAATGCTGAGACACAGGCCTCCTCTTTCTGTAAGAGGGAGTGGACCGTAATCCACCACGCGGGCCCAGTGCGGGTTGGTGGATGTCACATGTCTTCGAATTTTTAGTTCTAGGACATGCCGGTTTCCTCACGATGTTTTCCTTCACCGTTTTGAGAATATAACATAAATAATGTTATATGCATGCTAATTTAGGATGATAAGAGCAAGCGAATGATAATTGCACTGATTGTAAAATGCTGCCAAGTCATAAGTACTAACATAACATAACACCAACATTGTATACTTAGTTCACTATAATCGTTTTGACTTTGACATTGACACTACAGGCAGGCCGTATCACACTTTTTGTTAAGTCTGAAAGTGCGTTGCCCTGTAGCTGTAATGTGCGCTTGGCTTAACAAGTTAATATTTAGAAGGAAATACATTAACCACATGCTTTCAATCTTTCAAAATAAAAATCCCCACAAACTTACAACCAACTTCAAAACAAAACACGCATCAAGAAACAATTGAAAGGTGTTTTACAAACATCACAGAAACAGATACACAGGGCTTTTGAATCCTACTGAGAGGAACTACACTTAAAACTTCACAGTTTTGACTCTTGCCACCGACTGCCAGCTCTAACTTTCGTTTGGTAAGGCCCCGTTCACGGCCTCAAGCGGTGCGATTTGCGACTTTTGTCAAGCGACACGCACGAGCGTCATCTGTTTCCGTTTCAAGGCGCGTTGTGGTGACTCGTGGCACGACTCCGAAGCGCTAAACCGAAGTATCGGCCGAATGTTTGGCCGTTTTATAACTTCCACAGTTTCCTGTTTTAACTTTGAGTCCATACCGGACTTCAAGTCACGGTTTTGACGTTGGCTTATCTCTTCGACTGTCTTTTTTTTTTCGCCGTCTAGTCAGTGATAGTTAGCCGTAGTAAAGAAACGACCGAAATTTCGGCCGATACTTCGGTTTAGCGCTTCGGAGTAGACCCCCAACCCGTTACAACTTCTTTCGGACTACTTGGCGGGAAAGTGAAGCGTCATGTTTAGCAGTTATCTTTTATTTTCTAAAATTTGTGTTTAGCTGAATATTTAGGTATATGTAATAATGGTGGATTATTAAACATTAAGTGTTCGTGAACGTGCATTAGTGAAGGCAATTGAATCAAAACAGTGCAACATCACTTCAAGTTCTCTCAAGAAGTCCGAGTGAGGTGTCAGTAAAGTGCCATGTCTTTACTGAAACTCAAGGGGAGTGGGCGGGCGGGGATATCATCTATCATGCATGGAATATAATTCATTTCATCATTATTTAAACAAACTTTGTCTTGGTACCTAATTTGCAAACCGCACAAAGCCATAACCAAAACAAAAAAAAACTTGTTTCATTTGTTTTCTCCACAGTCGCTGAACCAAAACGCGTGTCGCTTGAGCGTGTAACATGGCCACGGGGTAAACCAGAGTAACATTGAATTTACGGACAGCGAGAGGAGATTATTTTATGTCGTTTACAGGATAGAACGCATGGTCCGATGAAATCTAAAGCTGTTTACTGCTTTCCTTTACGGTTTTGTTTTAAAGGGCCGTTGGTTTTCATTAGCAGGGGTTTTCTGAAAGGTGTATTGAAGTTTATTGGGTCGTTAATGCTTGGTGCAGCTAATAGGGATTAAGCACGTAATTCAAAACGTATCCATTATTTTAATATACATTGTGTAGGAGTCAAGAAACAAATTCCAATATTTTTTACATTTTTACAATTAATTAATTTATGTTGTTTTTTTTTAGTGAAACGGAACGCAATCTAAAACGCGTCCGCTTCAAAAATGCCGGAAGTGAAGAAACAAAACATGTGAAAAAAAACTATTCTTTGCTAAATACTTGAAATCTCACTAAGGTAAATATGTAAGTGCGATTTCTACTTGAATAAAGCATAAACAATAATTTAATATATAAGATTTGGGGCTAAAAAACCGATGTAAACAAAGCAGTTTCGTGAACAATGACGTCACATCATGACCGCGACAGAAACAGACGTTTGAACTGTAGTAGAAAATTGTTGGAGTTTCATAATTTTTTGGAGCATCAATCAGTAGTTCAATTTAACTTTCAATACTTTTCTTATGTTTTATTACTGTCTATTATTGATTTAGTGAAAAAAAAAATACATGCATATTCCCTATTATGTGATGTTTAAATAAAGTAGTTATAGACTCGCCCTGTGACTCGCCCCCTATAGCATGAGACCTATCGAATAGCTGGCAAAAAGAGGCTATACTATGACACTTCTGCCTGACTCTTTGGTGAATATATAATAGTTTTAATATATAATGTAATAGTTTATTGTCACAAAGAAACATACATTAGTATACACTGAATAACATCATCTTGTTCTGCTTCGTTTGTCTAGTGATCACAAGCGCTCCTGGCGAGCACAAGGTCCAGGGTTCGATTCCCAGGTCGGGCAAAGTGTTATTGAGGTTTTCCACCAGGAATTTCTCAGTAGCAGCCCGGAGTCTGGATTTGTGACCGGTTGATGGCAATAGGCTCGCCCTATTACATGGGACTTAAACATAACTGGCGAAACGTGGGTGTACTATAGGAACTCCTCTGCCTAACCCTTCAGAGATTACAGGCGTGATTTTATGTTATGTGAATAACAAGATGCTAACTACGCTCCAGAAGTCTGTATACAGATATTGTGAGCCCTGCCTCTAGGATAACCTGTATCTTAAGAAACAGGGTTCAGCTGGGAGGTTACTTAAAAATAGGGATCATACAAGGAATGGGATTAGGGAATGCAAGGGTGGTGAATAGATTGTGTAAGAAAACAGTAATTAATTAATTTGTCACAAATACAGTCACGATAGTGATTTTTAATCATAGAAAAAAAAAAAGAATTTCAAAACTCAACTCGGTGCTTATTTTAATATCACTTCAATCTAATTTCCAAACGCGCTCAAATATTAATCTGAAGAAAAGAAAACTATTGCATTTCCAAATATCTTAGTCTATTGAGTACTGAGTGTTGTGATGGAACACCGCAGTTCCATCACAACACTCAGTACTCAATAGACTGAGTACATTTATTGCTTCCACATGTGAACTTAGGTGGTAGGTTTTACAAAATATGATCATTGTTGACCCTGTTGGGCACAGTAGAAGTAGGAAGAGGGCTTTTATTTGACTACATAATCTTGTTAAATATATACAGCATATTATAGGCTGGGGGATCACATCGCTGATAGAAATGCTTGGCTCAATGCTGGTCCTGCTCCACAACCTCAACTAATTGATTAACGTTTGAAAATACTGTTGGAGGTGCTGAAGATTGTAAGACTATCTTTTCATTGTATAAACTCAATCTCCTTTGTATTATATAATTGCATAGCACAGGTGTGAGTACTATGTACAATAGAGCTACCATTTATCGGGTAATATGTCTTTCATTGACTTGAATATGCCCTGGCGGCTGAGAGTATGTCATGCTCACTTAGATGTCTCGCTGATGGTGGCGGCGTGTATGTTAGATCCTTTAGCTCCCTTCAAAATGGTTGAGCTGAATGGTGCTGATCCATGCGTCATGTTCGTGAACGGGCGCTGTCAGTTGGGACTGGTCATCTCCTAACTGTTTTTTTTTTATCACGGACGCTTCTGATGTTTTGCATCGTTCTCACATGTATATTTTCAATAAGAATGATGTAACCAATACTTTGTATCAAATATTTTATTTTAAAAGAGTGTCCGTGGAGTTTCTTGCCCGTTCTTCTCCAAAGGAACCTAATATTTGGAATGGGCAACTAGCTTCATATTTGTAACTGACCGACTTCTTGACAATTCAAAAGTGCCTGTAAATGGTTTAATTGAAATAAATGCTTTGAGTTTGAGTTTTACAGACTTACTAATAAAGATTTACACACGAGCGACGTATACCGGAGATTAATGCTTACTCTACCAATAAAAGATATTTGACGGTTCAGTTGTACACATCTGGTATAGCGGGGGTTTTTTTTTGTATGAAAAATTACGCAACTGTTATACACTCCTCAACCCTTGTTTAGTGAGCTCATAACCGTCGTAACCGGACATCTGGCAAATCTCAATGATGGATTATTTGCATTATTTCGATATTTTTGACGAAATGGACCGTGAAGAACCACTAAGAAAGAGAAAATGTTACAAAAAACGTTTCGATCCTTTTACTTTACAAGACACAGACTTTCGAATGAAATATAGATTCAGTAAAATATATTATGTACAGAAAATAGTTGAGTTAGTTAGAAGTGACAACGATCTGCAATTCTTCAATTTACAGATCGTTTTCTTTTACCTTCAACTGGTCACTAAACATGTTATTATTCGCCATTATTATAGTATCTAAAAACCAAATTATTTAAAAGAGACAAATTTCGTTAGGACACTAGTTTGACTTTTAAAAGGTGCGTTCTTAAACGGAATGACTAACTTATAAAGTATGTTTCATTATTTCTTTCGCTTTACCGTAAAAAAACATAGAATTAGTTTTAAATACATTTTGAAACAATATTTTGGGCACAATTTGTATTATTTATTAAAAATAAACATTTTTTATGTTGTTTACAAAGTTTTGTAAATGTCTCTACAATTTGGTAGGTAATCTAGTTTCGAAACGTTTCCGAAGAATATTGCCAGTGACTTTTATTATAACGAATTTATAACTATACAATGCTTACACACCCATTATCGGTAAAGGGAGTGCGTAACTCTTACCCATAGCATATACGTAAGTAAGTATACAAGTACAATATATAAGTACACAGTAGTTAAACACGTGTTTTAAATAATTTTATTAGTAAGGCTGATAGTAATAATTTAACAAAATATGTAGTTTAAAATTTGTACTTTTTTTTAGATTCTGACATTTTATATTTCATTTCGGCAATTTTTCATTAATTCATTATAATTTTTTAAATATTTGAATTTTACAGGTCACAATTTTATGTTAGTGTTATACAGTTGTTTGTGATTTGGATGTATGAGTGCGGCTGCTTTGTTTGTATTAGTTTATGTTTGTCAATGGGTGTTTTTTTTTACCTGAAATAAATGAATTTATATTATATATTCATTCATTAGCATTTAGATAATAGAAATTGTTTTAATTTACTTAATTAATAAATAAATTAAAACAATTTAAGTTATCTGCAAAAATGTTGTTCTTCTTTAACTTTTTCTGGTAATTTATTATATCATTATTTAATTTTTTTATGTTTTATGACTAGAGTATTTGTTGAGTGCATTTTTAGCTTAGAATAAATAGAGTAATATATACGAGTATGTTCTCTTTTGTAAACAAATAAACATCTTATACCTACTAAAACAAAAGCGCGTTACCATATAACATAAATCATCCACATTATAGCGATTGTAGATGACATTCACACATGCATATTAATGTACGGACGGCATTCATAATTGAGAACCAAGATAAAATGCTCGCTAGCTCGAACGTACAACTTTCTCGCTTTTCAAACAGTGTAGCTGTATTGCGGATGTTACGACTGCTAGAGGTTCTACAACTAGTTGCTTGTTCAATGTGTTACTGAATTAATGCACATTATAGAAGTAGTTTGTTCAGAATCGATTTCTGTAATTTTCTATACACGTAATTTTTTATCCCAATAATAGCTAAAACTACGTAAATTAGAGTCAAAGTTCCGTTGTACAGTCAAAACCAATGACGTATTATAAATAGACGCGTCATACACGAACATTAGTATACACTCGTACATACAACTCCCCCACTCACTTACACACCAACACCATACCACACATACAAACACCTACACACTACATTCACACTCATTCACCCTCACCCTCGCTCGCTCACATACTCTTACTTAGTTTAAATATTAAAATAAACTATAACTTTTTTCCCTTCCGAAGTTAAATCGACACAGTCCACTCATACATATTATATATCAATTGGAACCTCATTGTGATACACTGTCTCTTAAGATACAGGATACCCTAGTTTAAGAGACAGAGTTTAATCTATTGTGTAGAGATTTCTGCAGGATCCAAATGTTTTATGTTTATGTGATTGTTCGCTAACATAACTTCATAAATTGTAAACTTATGGTACAATTATCTGTATGTGCTTTTTGTAAATAAAGATAATTTAATAACAATAATAATAATTAGTGCACTCAAAAACGGCGCAAGCCATGAATGTAGCTACATACTTGCATACAATCATACAGCGCGTGAAGAAAAGGAAAGAAATGAGATATCTGTTGTTAGAAAGAGATGAAAATACATATTTAGTTACGTCACTAGCTGCTGCATGTTCATTGGCGCGTACGTAATAATAATAATTATTATTGTAAATTTCAGGCAATTGCCTGGCATTTACTTTGCCATTATTGAGCGCGGATAACGCATCTAAAGGTACATCATTGGTCAAAATAAACCAAAATCCTACTACGCTAGTCTCTTATGTGTACGTGCGTAGATTTGTAATGTGTTTTTAAAAAAACACATTTAATAATCAGTAACAAAAATCAGAGCCTAAAAAAATTACTGCATAAGCACGTAGTTTGTGAGCGATAACACTTTACCTACTATATATTTTTTTTTTGTAATTCTATATAATCTTTCATTGATCATTCAATAGATTTAAGTATAATATAACAACACAGAGTTACATAAATATTGCACACACATGTATAAAAATATAAAAAATGTGTTGTAAAAAAAAATTGTAATGTGTTGTAACTAACAAATGTAATTTATTTAATAAATACATAATAGTAAAAAATCAATGTACATAGGTATGTCATATGATTATATCATAATATGCTTCGATGCAGGCCGGTGGAGCAGACGAGTCCTGGAGTCGAGACCGCGTATCGGCAAGCGTAGTGTGGGACGCCCCCTAGTTAGATGGACCGACGACCTTAAGGCCGTCTTGTAGTGCGGTGTGTAGCCGGCTGTAACTGGCAGGCCGTTGCGAGCGCTTGAACTGCTAGATTTTGTGTATATTTGCTCCATAGAAAAAAATAGTAAGGAAATTATAAAATGTGTTCTCACCAAGTACTAAAAAACAATAAGGCCCATCTTTTACATGGTTTAACGAAGTAATCTCTTCAAGGTACACGTTTTAAATAGCGATTTAGTGTCATCTTTGTGATTTTTTTTTATCGAGCCAATTAATTTAATTCATGTTTCTATCTTCACACAGTGCTTGATAATATGTTCAATTTTCTTAAAATATTTTCTTTTTGCGCAAAATTTATATTTTGCTAGATTTACAGAGGTTTAAAAAAGTTAAAAAGTACTGCAACCTCGCCTTAAGAAGGTGGCTGGGACAGACTGGATGCGGAAGGCGGAGGACAGGGTGTTGTGGCGCAGCCTGGGAGAGGCCTATGTCCAGCAGTGGACTGCTATAGGCTGAGTTGATTGATTGATTGATAATATGCTAATCGGGGTGCT
Source organism: Tiliacea citrago (assembly GCA_963921375.1). NCBI lineage: Eukaryota > Metazoa > Arthropoda > Insecta > Lepidoptera > Noctuidae > Tiliacea > Tiliacea citrago. Next base: position 13,184,466 of record OY992804.1, read on the forward strand.
TGGTGGTGTACGTTAACTCCGGGACATGTTCCATAGGGACAGCAGGCTATTTATTGTTATGTATACAGCGTGTTACGGAAAGGGTCCATACAAACAGGGTGAAGAGTGCATCTGGTTCAAAATCTCTGTACAAAATTTCATCTCAAAAAGAATAACTTTGAAAATGTTTTTTTATTTTCTTAATTCTATAGTTTATTAAATTTTAATCATAACAAACGTGTCACCGTACTACAAGGGTCATTATGCATTACAGATAATGCAAACACAGATGTCTGTGCACCTAGTACACACACTCACCTACCACAGCTCTGTGACACGGAGCCGCACCGGCACGCGGCGGCGCGGTGCGGGCAGCCCGATTGGCGACGGGATCAAACGAATAATGTGTATGTACCGATCAGATGATTTGGTCTAGTGTTGTGTAGAATTCCATTGGAAACATTTGATTTTTATTAGTTAAATGTTTCTTAACTTTATAATTATGTATTATTAAAAAAAAATGTTGCCATGTAGTTTGTTATCACCAAAAGAATCAGTGCCTTTGATATGTATATACCCTTTCCATAACACGCTGTATATGATGTCCTTTATCTTCAGCGCACACAGAAATGGCTAAACACAACGTTCTACGATCCTTACACGGTTCGTATTCGTTTTGTGTTCAACTGTGTACCTACCTAGACGTGCTTCAGCTATCAATAATATCGGCGTATGTTCATATGTTCACAAAACATTATAAGGTGGCAGTCCTACTACACGCTGATTACCTAATTCACTGCTCTAGGCAGCGAATTGGATAATCGATGTGTGAGTGTGTGTGTGTGTAATATGGATGTGGAGTGAAATATTTATAGATTTGTATATTTATTACGTTATATATGTGTGTATTTCAATTCATTTAATTACTACACGAAATTTAATTACACGAAACTACCTTTTGGAAGGGGCAACTAGAATCAATTCAATTTTTTTGTCAATTTTGACGTTCAAAAGTGCCTATTATGTGCCTATTTGAAATAAATAATTTGACTTTGACTTTACTAAAAACATTAAAAGACTATCAGCGGTACTCATACTTGTTGACAGTTGACTCGTCATAACCAAACTTTAAAAAAAAATCAAATTCTTGTCTTTATCGTTATCAAAAAACAAGCGCAAACCTTAAATTGCATGCACCCAAACATGTTGCAATGTATTCTTTATGTACCTGTCTGAACTCAATGTAATATTTATAACATTCTTCAGATGCTGGAGGAAAGATCCCAAAGGTACGTCCTTGGTAAATAAATAAGTTGCAATCTTGTGCAACGAACGAAGGAAATATCGGTTCTAGTCTAAAGTATGTTGTCACTAACTTGAATTGCATTGCACTGTATCTAGGATTCATCTACTGTTTCTTGTCAAAATCCTCAAGGTCATACATTGCGGTGAACATCATTCAAGAAAGACTAATGAATATGTTAGCTTTGTATCGTTTCAATTCAAAATACACTTACCGTCAAAACTAAGTACCCAGAGCAACCTTTTCATACAAACGGGGTCATTTCGAAGCCTCAGTTCTCCGTCATGTAACGATTCGGATGTGATCTTATAGCAGCTCTCCAGAGTACGGATCGAGGTCTAGAGCGCCTAAGGCACCCAACTCATCAGACAAGCCATTTAAGCCAGAGAGTGATCAGTTTGATCAGTTGGGTGCCTTAGGCGCTCTAGACCTCCTCCATCCGTACTCTGGAAAACTGCTATCAGATCACATCTGAATCGTCAATCAGGCAAGTCAGTACTAATGGGGAATGGTTTGACAAGAATATATGGGCAAATAACGGAGCAAGGATACAAAGTCAAGGCCAAATTATTTATTTTAAATAGGCACATAAGAGGCACTTTTGAACGTATTACATTACGTATATTTACAAAAAATCCTCGAAGGGGCAACTAGAATCAATTCTATTTTTTGCCACAAGCTTGTGGCTAAATAATAAATGCCGCACGGGTGTATTGATCAGGTTAAGCTACGCTTGCCGCGGTTGGTCCGTGGATGGGTGACCAGATGGGTGTTCATACCAAGATTCCTCCGTGCCTCGAAAAGCACGTTAAGCCGTTGGCCCCGGCTGTCATTTGTAGATCTTTGACAGTTGCTACGGGTCGTCAGGAGCCCAAAAGTCTGACAACCAGTCGTACCAAGGAGAAGATATCGTGTTACCCAGTAACTGGGTTGTGGAGAACAGATAGGCAGTCACTCCGTGTAAAATACTGGTATTCAGCTGCATCCGGTTAGACCGGAAGCCGACCCCAACATAGTTGGGAAAAGGCTATGGAGATGATGATTCTAGTTGCCCCTTCCAAAAGTTAGTTTCGTATGGGGAAGAATTCGTCCACAATTATGATGAATTTTTACGTCGCATGCGTCCTTTGTAGGTTGTTCAATCAGCAAAGCAACCTAGAAATAGTTGAATGAACTACCAGCAACCCAAATCGCACTTGCCAGTTACATCCCTCAGGCAGCCTTACCAAACTTTTTATTGAATTCATTACTAGACTTGAAGATACCGAGTATAGCGCTTTCAAAGTTTAATTAATTTACCTAAAGCACGTGAGATGAACTTCATTTTGAACTAAAACATTTTGTGGCCTGAACTTCTACGTTTCTCGCAGAACTATTAATATATTAAATTGGAGAATTTCATATACGGTACGAGGTTATTGGTAGAAGTCTAGTCTATAGTGATCATGGAAGTTAAGTGGAGGTAGAAAACTAATACCTGCCGACTGTTTTAACTGGAGTTCATTATCAATAATGTTCTGTAGTTTCATTATTAATTCTGGAGTCGTTTTGCATAGAAGAGGAATGGTAGGGACGGATAGTATTACAAGTTTTGTTTCAAGTTCGTGCCTATGTATGGCTTTCATTCTTTGGATTCTTTTCGTTTCAATTGATGTCAGATAGGCAGTCGCTCCATGCAAGATGCTGGAATTCAGCTGCTTCGGGTTAGACTGGTCGCCGACCCCAACATAGTTGGGAAAAGACTAGGCAGATGGCAGATGGGATGGCTTATGCATTTTCATTCGTTCTAATGGCTTTTGATCGATTTCAATTCTGCGATGAGTAGATAAGGCTTAAGAAGGAACAACCGTGGTTATTGTGTCAGAATAAATTGGACCTTTTTGTAATCCTCCCTGCAAGCCAAAAGCATTTTTCTTTTTACTCAACAGTAGAATAGAATACTCTTTATTATGTACACCATAAGAGTTACAGACAGTATTACGTTGCAACCAGTTGCAAAACTTTTGAATTAAGTACACCAATGAGCGTCTATATGAACGCAATTCAGAATAAACGTTACATATTTAGACCGCGAGTTGCTTTTACGACTTTTAACATTCTATTCGGTGATGAGCAATCTGGCTTATAGAAAGACAACAGTGTGTATTGTCTACATAACATCACCCCTTGTTTCCCCGAAGGGTTGGGCAGAGGTGTACCTGTAGTACACCAACATTTTACCTGTTATGTTTAAATCCCATGTAATAGGGGGTGAGCCTATTGCCATCAACCGGGCACAAGGGGCTGCTACTGAGAAATTCCAGATCGAAAAACCCAATATCACTTTGCCCGACCTGGGAATCGAACCCAGGACCTCATACTCAGCAATAACAGTGTATTTTCTAATATAATGTATTTAACCACCTTTGTATAATGCTTTCTGCAACCCAAAAGTTTTTAATTTGCATCTAGTTTTGCAAAAGTTTTCAGACAAGCGTCCCAATTAACGACCGATATAATTTTATTCTAAATGAGTCACACATTATCACTTTCGACTCCACCCACTTTTCGTAGAGCTCATACGCCATGCCGCCATACATATAGCAAGTCATAATTTTAAAAAAAAAATGAATATAAAAATGCTTGTATATATAAAAAAATATATATAAAAATGCTTGTATTCAAAAACCAACGAGTCCATCATCTGCCTAGCCTTTTCCCAACTATGTTGGGGTCGGCTTCCAGTCTAACCGGATGCAGCTGAATACCAGTATTTTACATAGAGCGACTGCCTATCTGACCTCCACAACCCAGTTACTGGGTAACACGATATCCCTTGGTAAGACTGGTTGTCAGACTTTTGGGCTTCTGACGACCCGTAACAACTGTCAAAGATCTACAAATGACAGCCGGGACCAACGGCTTAACGTGCTTTCCGAGGCACGGAGGAATCTTGGTATGAAAAGATGGTCACCCATCCACGGACCAACCGCGGCTAGCGTAGCTTAACCTGAACTCCTCAAAAAAAGCTCCTCAAAAACCAACGAGTATACATTAAATCATGCTAAAATATTCAACTGATTTTATTTTCACAGTTTATAAAGCTGTATTCGCAAAGAAAAACGGATATTTAAATGAGCCCTCCGCGAGGGCTCCCGGCATCCCATATGCGACTTGAGTGAACCCTCCAGGAGGGCTCCCGGCACTGAAAGGGTTAAGGCCGCAGCAGGTTCTAAGACGACCCCATTAAGGAGGAGAGAAAAAAACTTAAAGCTTATGCCAATTAATTTGGGGTCAGCGCAACATGTCCCTTTCTTCCATACTTCTCTATTAGTCGTCATCTCGGTAGTCACTCCCTTTCTAGTCATATCATCTTTCACACAGTCCATCCATCGTTTCTTCTGTCTTCCCCAACACAAACACACTACCCAGTTCTTTCAATCAAATTAGACTGAATCAAATAAATCGAATTCAATGAAACGAAAAATAATTAACACTTCAAACATCTTAAAACTAAATCTATGCATACAACAGACGAAGAATCAACAATCATAATTCAACAAACACAATTTGTGGAACTCAAACAAGACAATGTTAAATTACAGTTAGAAGTGTTGATTCATTACCGATTCACCTTCGCTTATGTGCTCTCGGCTTATCAATATTGATACTGGGTTATCAGCGCTTAATCGTGAAAGCTCCTGTGTTTGATTTGAGAGTTCATTGGGAAACCGTCTATCCAAAGATGTTTGAGTAGAGCGATAAGTTTTGTGTTTGTTGCATACATGTACATAAACTCACGCCTTCTTCCCATGAGTTTAGGCAGAAACTACAGAACGCCAGATGCTACGATTCTTACATACTCCTTTTGCTTCGTTTACGTTCATCCATCTGATCATACACGCACGCAGATTGCGAGTAAGTACTTTATTAGGGATGTTCTTCAGAAAGGTCAGGTGCGTAGACTTGACCTGTCTGAAGAACATCCCTAATAAAGACACGATATCAGTCAGTGGGACACAACATAGGCTAACAAAATAAAAATGTTCTTCTAGGGCGTTCCCTCTCGGCATTTTCACTCACATCTGGCTTGTACTGCCACAAATACCTTTTGTTAGTAGCTTTTCATTCGTCCTCTCAACATGACCAAACCAACTAAGCATACTCTGAATATTTCTGCACACGTCGGTTGAAAGAAGAATGTTCATTTTTCACCTGACTATGTATAGACATGAAATAAATCTTAAAATTCAGCTAATTGAATTGCATATTAATTACGCTTATCACAATGTTAAAATAAACGCAGGAAAAATATTTTTTTCTATATTTCTTTACTCATTCTACGTCAAGGGTAAACGTATTACCATGTTTGGAACGCATCTCAACTACCCTTATTTTACGATATTCCATTTTAGACACTGCTACTTGAGTTTATTCACCTCTCGTTTCTGAGTTTTATACATTATTTTACGTTTTATTTAATCACTTAGTATTTCTTTATTAGTCTTTGTATAATACCTACAGATAAAATAAAAATAACATAATAATTAAATAAATTAATCATGCAGTATGTTATTGAGTTCGCATGACTGAAACGATTTTTTTTGACATTTGACAATTCTGCGATTGGCATTCGCGCAGTACTGAGAGATGGGTTGTAACAGGTTAAACACGATATCTGTTATCACTGTTACTGTTGCACAAAAATAACAGATCCAAATATCTGTTATTAAATAACAGCCTGTTATTTATGTACGGACGATAAATACGTATTTATTAAGTTGTTTTTATATTGGTCACTGGTCGCAGTAACAGGTAACATGACCTAATCAAGGAGCCAGTTTTTCGAAAACGCATTGAGCCCGGGTGGCTCAATGCGTTTTTCAGGTGGTGAGGCCGTAGAGGAAGGGAGTGATGCGGGGTCGGAGTCCGACGATGCATCTGGCGCGAAGGGCTATTTTAAGAGCCCGGAGCTCGTGGAGGTGGGTGCTGCAAAGTTCCTCAAAAAGAAGCGCTCCAAGCCAGGGGACGGTCAGGGGTCGTCTTCTGATGGTGGGCTGAACTCGGGCCGGAGGAAAATTAGCCGGCGGGGCGGGGTCCAAGGACGGGGTGGGGGCAGAGGGCTCACCACCCAGGATGCCAGCCAGCGAGCCAGCGAGCCCAGCCGAGCTAGCCCAGCCGAGCCGGCCCAGGGAGCCGAGAGGCTGCCAATGGAGGGGCTCTCTGATACCTCAGGTGGTGAGCCGGACGCCGCTGGCGGCTCCAAGGCGGAGCGAGTCGCCAGCAGCTTTGAGCAGGTCGTGGTAGCAGCGATCAGGGGTGTGGCCTTGAAGAGGATACAAGCCTCCAAAGACAAGGTCGTACCCGCTGCTACGGCCTCCATTATGGCGGCAGCGAGGGCCCTTCAGGCCGGGCTTACATCGGACGAAATGTCCGAGATGCGGGCGGAGGTCGGCCGCCTGACAGCCGCTATGGAGCTTCTCCGAAAGGAGAACGAGGTACTCCGAGCGGACCTGGCCCGGCTCCGAGGAGCTGGCCCTCAGGAGGTACGACAGGGGGTGGAGCAGCAAGGGCAGGGTCTTCCCGTGCCTGCGGAAGACCGGGTTCTAACCCTGGTGCGGCAGGAGCTGGCTGCCTTCCATAATCGGTTATCCGTTCTGGAGGGCATTGTCCTGCGCCCTCCACTAGCGGCGAGCAAGCCAGCCACCTTTGCCGGCCACCGTGGCTGCCACGGCCCGTCCCACGGCCAAGCCCGCGGCAAATCCCGCGGCCAAACCCGCGGCGGCGAAATTGGTGCCACCCAAGGCCAAGAAGGGCGGGACAGCTGCGCAGGCGGCTGTGCAAAGGGCGAGACCCCAGCGCTGGCGGCGGGAGGAAGGCTGCCCCCACCCCCACCCCCGCCTTCCAATTCTTCACCGGCAGATACCGAACGGCAGGTAGCTGGGGAGAACAGGAGGGCGGGTAAGGCCAAAAGGGCGGCCAATAGAAAGGAGAGGTGGCAACGGCGCAAGAAGCGAAGCGCCGCGGCTAGGCTCCGCGCCCCGAAGCCCGCTGCTGTAGTAATCACACTACAGCCGAAAGCAGAGAAGAAGGGCGTGACCTACCGTGAGGTGCTCGCTAAGGCGTGGACCGCCGGGGCGGTAGGGCGTGGGCGTGGGGTGAACCTGGAGGAGATCGGCGTCGCTGATGGCTTCCGAATGAAGGTCACTGCGACGGGGGCCCGGATGCTGGAGATCCCCGGGGCGGCTAGTGGCCCTACCGCTGACGCCCTTGCCGAAAGGCTCAGGGCGTCCTTAAATGCGGAAGAGGCCCGGGTGTCCAGGCCTACCAAGTGCGCTGACATGCGCATTTTGGGCCTGGACGACTGCGTGACGGCGGAAGAAGTTGTGGCCGCCGTGGCTAGGACTGGAGGGTGCTCTGCCGAGCAGGTGAGGGTGGGCACCATCCGTCCTGATAACACGGGGATGCGAACCGTTACGGTGAGCTGCCCCGTGTCGGCGGCCCAAAAGATAGCCGAAGGCTCCGGGTGGGCTGGGTATCCGCGCAGGTTAAACTGCTGGAACCCAGACTTCTGAGGTGCTTCAGCTGCCGGGTGGGTAACCACGTGGGAGCATGTTGCACCTCGGAGGTGGACCGCAGCAATCACTGTTTCCGCTGTGGTCAGCCCGGTCACAAGGCTGGCTCTTGCAATGCCACGCCGCACTGTTTTGCATGTGCGGCGGCTGGCAAGCCGGCCGATCACCGGGCTGGGGGCAAGGCCTACGCTCCCCGCCCCAAACCCAGGGGCATAGGCAAGCCCTCCGCCACCGCCGTCACCACCGCAGCCGCCACTATTGCCGCCGCCGTTGCCGCCACCACCGTCGTCGCTGCCCCCGCTAACACCGCGGCAGGGCCTTCACAGGGGGCCCAGGAGGGGGCTGAAATGGAGTGCCAATGAATGGCTCCATTACGCCTCCTCCAGGCGAACATCAACCACTGCGCCGCCGCTCAGGATCTCTTGCTCCAGAGCATGGCGCAGTGGTCGCTTAACATCGCCGTGGTCGCTGAGCCGTACTTTGTCCCGCCCAGGGACGACCGGGTGGAGGACCTGAGCGGCTCAGTGACCATTATTTCGTCGGCCGCCGCCGGTACCCCGTCCCTTGAGGCCGTCAAGAGGGGAGGGGGTTGCGTGGCAGCACGTTTCGGGGAGATTGTCGTGGTTGGAGTATACTTCTCCCCGAACCGAACTCTCGCCGAGTTCCACAACTCCCTTGGGGAGTTGAGAATCATCGTCGTCGGGTACCATCCCCTCCCAGTGATCGTCCTCGGGGACTTCAATGCCAAGAACGTGGCTTGGGGTTCTCGGTATACGGACACACGGGGCAGGATGGTGGAGGACTGGGCTCTGGAGACAGGCCTGGTCGTCCTCAACCGGGGTTCTGTCCCCACGTGTGTGCGGATGCGGGGTGAATCAGTGGTGGACATCTCGTTCGCCAGCCCCGCTCTGTCACCGCGTGTCATCGACTGGCGCGTCATGGAGGGGGTGGAGACCTATTCCGATCACCGGTACATCCGGTTTGACGTCTCCGCCCAGACCTCGGGCGCGCCGGTCCGACAGACCCCGAGTGGACCGCGGTGGGCGCTAAAGCAGCTGGACCGGGAGCTCCTCCTGGAAGCCACGATCGTGCAGGCCTGGGTGTCATCACCAGACAGGCCTGCCGACATCAACAACGAGGCGGAGTGGTTCCGGGAGGCCATGTCCGAAATATGTGACGTGGCAATGCCCCGGGTCCAGCCCGGACGTGCTCGGCGCCAGGTGTGCTGGTGGTCGCGTGAGCTGACCGCTTTACGCGAGGCGTGCGTTGCTGCGCGCCACCGGTACTCCAGGCACCGCAGGCTCCGTATCCGCCCTCCGGATACGGAAGTCATTCAGGCGGAGCTATACGAGGGGTACAGAGCGGCGAAGACTGCCCTCCGAACGGAGATAGAATAGAATAGAATAGAATAGAATACTCTTTATTATGTACACCATAAAAGTTACAGATACAAATGTTGAAATTTTACACAGGGTGACACAATGGGCGGTCTTATCGCTAAAAGCGATCTTTTACAGACAACCTTTGGATGGATTAAAAAGAGAAGGAGAGACAGTACTGCAGGTAGTCAGTGGTGAACTATTTACATGTACAATAAATACATACATACACCAAGCATAACTTATCCATAATATATATATACAATAATAAACATGAAACAAGATCAAGGAACTGTATTCTGTAATGATGCTGTCTAAGAACAGAGAAAGTGTTTTTTTACCAGAATTTTAAAAGTGGACAAAGATTGAGCATGCCTTATCGACACGGGCAAGGCATTCCATAACCGTACTGCTTGAACTGTAAAAGACTTGTCATAAAAACTGGTAGAATGCATCGGCATCTCTAGTCTCAAGTTTTCCGATGACCTCAGATATCTATTATGTGTGTCATGAAGGAACTTGAAACGCTCTTTAAGATAAGAGGGGGTTTTAGATCCAGCGGGCCAGAGGACTGGCCCGCGAGTAGACGCTGGAGACTCTCAACAGAGACCCGTGGGGACGCCCCTACAAATGGGTGCGAGATAAACTCCGCCCATGGGCTCCCCCGCTGACGCAGCGTCTCCGGCCCCAGCTCGTGGAGGACGTGGTGAGCGCTCGGTTCCCTTCGCGAGGGGAACATACTCCCCCACCCATGGCTCCGCCTCCTGCAGTGCCGGATGCCGACCACACCGATGACGACGATGCTCCAGAGGTGACCGAGGTAGATCTGAGAGTGGCGGTACGTAGGCTGAATGCCAAGAATACCACCCCAGGACCCGATGGCTTGCCTGGAAAAGCCTAGGTTCTGGCCCCTTAGAGGCTCTCGGGCCTCGACTAAGGGGGCTCCTAAGCGCATGCTTGGAGAGGGGCCAGTTCCCACTTCGTTGGAAGACGGGGAAACTGGTCCTCATAAAGAAGCCAGGGCGCCCGACGGACTTTCCGTCCGCTTACCGGCCCATCGTGCTGCTCGACGAGGTGGGCAAGCTCTTTGAAAGAGTAATTGCAGACCGCCTTGTCGGGCGGCTGGTGCGGGTGGGGCCGGATTTGGCGGAGAGCCAGTTTGGTTTCCGCAAGGGGCGTTCTACGGTGGATGCCATCATGCGCGTTCGAGCCCTCACGACGGGGGATGCTGTTGCCCGGGGTGGGGTTGTCTTGGCGGTGTCTCTTGACATCGCCAATGCCTTTAATACCCTGCCCTGGAGTTGCATTGGGGAGGCACTTCGGTATCACCGGATGCCTCTGTCGCGTGGTCGAGGCCTATTTGACGGACAGGGCCGTCATCTACCCCGGTCACCAAGGAGAGTGGAACCGGCGAGAGATGTCGTGCGGTGTCCCACAGGGATTGGTCCTGGGGCCGCATCTGTGGGACATCGGGTACGACTGGGTGCTGCGCGCCGACCTCCCTAGTGGCGTCAGCGTAGTCTGCTACGCTGACGACACGCTAGTCCTGGCACAAGGGAGTTCGCATCAGGCGGCGGCCGAACTGGCGGCACGTGGGGTTGCGACAATCGTCGATAGGATCCGGCAATTGGGACTCGAGGTGGCATTGCACAAGTCCGAGGCCATGTATTTTTATGGTCCTCGGAACGCGCCACTGTCGGGTTCCCAGATAACGGCGGGAGGGGTTCACATCGGCGTCGAGTCGACGATGAAGTACCTGGGACTCGTCCTCGACAGCCGGTGGAACTTCGTGGAGCATTTTCGACGTTTAGCTCCCAGACTGGAGCGGGCCGGGGCTGCTTTGAAGCGGCTCCTGCCCAATCTAGGGGGTCCAAACGCCTCCTGCCGGAGGCTCTACGCGGGGATCGTGCGGTCCATGGCCCTTTACGGGGCACCGGTGTGGGCGCGTTCTCTGAGGCTGCGACCAGCGCAGCGGTTGAACGCGTCCCAAAGGGTCATGGCCATCAGGATGGTACGGGGATACCGCACGGTCTCCCGTGAGGCGGCGAGCCTCCTTGCCGGATGCCGCCATGGGATCTGGAGGCGAAAGTCCTCGCGCACATTTGGGTGTGGCGCGAAGAGGCGAAACTCCGGGGCATAACTCCGCTGCCGCAAGAAATCGCGGCACAGCGGACGGAGCTCCGGAGGGATCTCATGGCGACATGGAGAGTGCGATTGTCGCAACCCAGCGCTGGGCACGCCACAATTGTGGCGATAAGTCCCCTTTTTGAGGAGTGGCTGGAGAGGTGCCACGGCGTCCTGACCTTCCGCCTGACGCAGGTCCTCACCGGACATGGATGTTTCGGGAGGTTCCTGTTTAGGATTAAGCGGGAGGAAACGACCGGGTGTCACCACTGTGTGGATCGCCCGGAGGACACGGTGGAGCATACGGTGGAGGTCTGCCCAGCTTGGGCGGAGCACCGCCGTGTCCTCACGGAGGCGATCGGCGGCGGCGATCTCTCACGTCCAGCCCTGGTTCAGGCCATGGTTCGGAGCGAGAGTGCATGGGAGGCCGTCACCTCCTTCTGCGAAGCAGTTATGCTAGCGAAGGAGGAGGCGGAACGCGTGAGGGTGAGACAAGGTTCGCGCCCTCATGCCCCTAGTCGTCGCAGGAGACGCCCCGGGTGTCGGGAGTCGCAAGCCGATTTCCGGCCACCGTAGGCGCGGGCCTGCGGACGGTGAGTGATGAGTAGCTCGCCGTCCGATAAGGACCAGGCCCGGGTCGACGGCGCGTTGTGTTCCACGCGCGCCTCAAAGAGATGTCAGCACAAACTGACGGGGTCCGTTAGGACCAATGCCTGCCGGGGTTGCGAGTTTGTCCGAAAGGGATATCGTGGCCCTGGCACACAGGCAACGGAAGGAGCACGGGTGGGTTTTAGTCAGTAAAAGTCCCCCGTCAGTCGTTTTTTTTTGGGTGGGAAATCATCAAATAACTTCTCCCGCTCCGCCCAGAGCGGGAGAAGTTATTTGATGATATCCCACCCAAAAAAAAAAAAAAAGGGGCTATTTCCTTGGTACCAATATGTACCAATTAAGAAAATATATCTGATCCAGCAGCATTTCTGGATGACGTAGTTATATGAGATTTAGAGGAAAATGATGATAATTAATAAAACATTCCACTTTAACATAGTGTTTTATTTGTTTTTCCCGTTTTGTTCATCAGGTATGTACGAGTATGTATGTACCGTAGGCCAATGAAATGTGTTGGGTAGATAAGTGATCACTTTTGACAATACAAGAACTAAGTTAGACATTTTAGAGGTATAGAAACATCTAACTATCGTTTATTATACTAAAAATGTAGTTAGTAAGTACATAAGTGTGCTGGAGAAACAACAGTAATTAATGCTCGACACTCAATTTATATTGACAATCATCGAGACTAAGCACTGACGAGGGCAGTTGGTTTCAAGGAATTCACAAAGTAAAATAGACGTTTTAGACCATAGCTAGGTAAGTAGGTACCCCTTAGACGACTCACTGACCAAGTATTCCTATTTTAGACTAACCTTCAAGCGTTAATAATTAGTTCTAGCACATTTATTTCTTTATAGTCGTATTTGGTATCAGCAATTCCTAACCTAAAAAGTAATATTAATATTTTTTGAACTTCGTAACGTTTAAATCGTAAAAATTAGTATAAAACATTATTTTCTAAACTTACATGTGGTCTTTCTACTATATCTTCTAACTATACATAAACTTTAATTATCAGGTTTTCTAATTTATGGGAAGTTGGCATTGTTATTTGGTACACATATGAGTTTTTGTGACCCAAACAAGAACGTTTACCGTAAATAAATGAGTTTTGTAATATGAGGGTCACTTTTAGGTGCAAATTGGTAAATAAAAATAAAAATGCAAATTGTACCGGGTGATATGTCAAATTAAAGGGCTTGTTCTAAGAATTTCAGACATATTTTTTTTATAATTTTCAAATAAACAGTTTTCAAGTTATTTAAGAAAAAATATGAAAATTGACCATTCCACCCTTATCTCCGAAACTACAGAGCCTAAAATTTTGAAAAAAAAAATAGTTCTTTACTTACCTATAATAGATTATAGGAAAACCTATAAGAAGCCTATGGTCTTAAAATAACATGTTAAGTCTCTCAATATTGTGCGTACAAACTTACCTTTGCTGTTGGAATATATGTATGAGGGAACATGTTTTTCAACTACGATGTTAAGTTTGATGAATAACGGGGTAAATTCATCTGAACTACGGAACCCTTCATTGGGCGTGGTCCGATACGCACTTGTTAAGTTTTTTGTTGTTTTCATGGTTTTGTTAGTTTTTTTTTTCTTACTGTTTTCATGATTTTGTTAGCTTAAATGTTCTTTTTTAGCGTTTCGTACCCGAAGGGTGCCAAACGGAACCCTGTACTAAGCCTCCATGTCCGCCCATCCGTCCTCTGTCTGTCAGCGGGCTGTATCTAATGAGTCCCGTACGGTATATCGAATTACCCTCGAACGATATAACTGTCTACAGAAAGCATGGTTCACCGACGAACGGTAATACGAGAAAACTATTAGTCGATACCATTATTTGGCGACAGCACGTTTCGCCGAATAACGCTACATAGAATGAATGGTTGGCCGATACCAAGATTTGCCGATGTCATGGTTCGCCGGAACACGCTTGAACTAAATAATCCTTTATCGATAGCAGTTTGCTAGCCAACAATAGAGGGGACCTGGCGCGTTAATGGTCACTATTCTAACCTAACCTAACCCAAATGATTCAATCTGGCAAAGAATGTATATACGCTCTGGGGCCCAAGTCTGCTATTTTTATAAATGCAGTCATTCCAACACGATCCCATTGTCATGCAACTGCTATCGATAAAGGATTATTTAGTTCAAGCGTGTTCCGGCGAACCATGACATCGGCAAATCTTGGTATCGGCCAACCATTCATTCTATGTAGCGTTATTCGGCGAAACGTGCTGTCGCTAAATAATGGTATCGACTAATAGTTTTCTCGTATTACCGTTCGTCGGTGAACCATGCTTTCTGTAGACAGTTATATCGTTCAAGGGTAATTCGATATACCGTACGGGACTGGTATCTAATGAACCGTAATCTGTAGACAGTTGACATTTTCACAGATTATGTATTTCTATTGCCGCGAACAAAAACAACAAATAAAATAAATTTAAAAATAAAAGGGGGTCCCCGTACAATAAACGTGTTGTTTTCGGCGTTTTTTGCTAAATATTGTACGGTGGTACGGAACCCTTCGTGTGCGAGTCCGACTCACATCTGGCCGGTTTTTATTGTTGTATTTTGTGGGCGTGTCCCAAATAATATATTTTTCTTTATTAAGAACGTTTTTAATTACGGAAATTGGCTTTCAGATCTATTATTTTTATTCTTTATTTATTTACAGGGTTTTTTCTACACAGAATATTATGTCACCACGATTATTGAGTTCAATAAGTATAACAGACTAGCCTACCTGCAACCTTGTACCCACAATGATAATATGGTAAAGTGTTCTGGCCTCATCTGACAATAGTGAGGCCAGGGCCTGCAGGCTCGACCTAGATAGCGATCGCTTTACGACCGAATTCGATCACAAAGTCCTAATAAGATCTCTAGACGATCAAAATTGCTTGATAAGCACGAAAAAATCACAATCTTGTCAAGCATTTTTGACCGTCTAGGGACTCGGGGACCGTCTAGGAAGCCAGAATGCTGTTATAGAAGCCTACATTAAAACGACTACTCATCAGATACCTATGTTAAAATAAGTACGTCTCGAACACTACAGCATCCGACGGCATACACCATAATGTCCATATAAAGCGTAATTATGCAACAACTAGCAATAAGGTATTTTCCAGAACATGCAAAATAACGAACAGTTCAAATGCATAAGATATTAAATTCCACTACCACTTCACCAGACCTATAAAACTATACCCAAGGAAACTGAAGATTATTAAACAACTAGCTTTTACCCACAGCTTCGCCCGCGCGGATGTCAGAAAATACCCTACGGGAACGTACTACCGGAATTAAAAGTAGCCTATGTGTTAATTCCGGATATAAACCATCTGTGTGCCAAATTTCATCCAAATCCGTTCAGCCGTTTTTGCGCCAATCCGGAACATACATCCAGAAAAACAGACATAAATTCTAAAAACTATATTTTCGGAATCAGAATCGTTCCCACACCTCGTAGCAGATACTTTTTTTTTAAATGTCCAATATAAAGTTTTGACTTCGTTACTGTTTAATGTTTAAACATGCTCAACATTCGCAGTCAGCCGCCATTTTGGACTAGTGGCAAATAATAAGAAGCCGTATGTCATGACATTTGTATTTTGATTAACCGCATTTTGCCTTGTATTCCACGTACCTACAATACTAATGCATATGTCATACGGATCAATGGATGTGGCCCCAACTCTCACTCACCACAGCAAAAAAGTCGAGAGGTGTCGTAGGACACCCGGTTCAAATGAAGTTCATTTCGCTGTGTGATACGTTTTAAATCTGAGAGCAATTAATAAAAAATAAATAAACTTTTTACAATAAAAAACAACCGACTTCCAAAAAAATCATTATGAAGTGAAAAATAACTTTAATTTCGAAAGTCGGTGTTTTTGGATCTGTATTTTAGGCTTTTGCCTCCGTCTTCCAAAATTGAAAGTTATTTTTCTTTTTTTTTTAATGTTTCACTTTTTAGTTTGTAATTTATCTAAGTTACAATAGTCTATTGCCAACATCACATCACCGTTTACAAAATATTGCTTTTCCCGATGCAGGGACGTTAATTGTTGAGGAGTTCTCCTGGTAAGAACCATCAGCTCCACTACACCATATGCATTGTGATGAGCATAATTTTCTAAGCAACCATATTAAAGTACCTAATCGAATCGCAACCCTTGAAATACTTATTATGTAGTTCCGGTGGTCATCTGTGTTCTTCATAATCAGTTCCACTTCACCAAATGGTGCCTTCCGAGAGCAAATGCACGAGTTACTATTAAAAATACCCTAATCGCTATAGATATGCCTATAATTTAATTGTGTTAAAGTTTAACAAGTTTAAATATAACCTAAAATCAATAATCGGCTTCAGACATTTCTTCTCGCCCGCAATACACATCTGCGCTCAGTAAAATGTTCAACGATAAAGATTTCAACCTCAATCGCCCTCAGCTGTCCTAACATTTAAATGTTTTCTCCTGGGACATTAAAGCTTCAGAACTGAGCAAATAAATGTGTTTGAATATTGTAGGTCTATCTCTGTAAAAAATCTCCCTGTCTAGGCGACGCTACCAATTCCCAGGGCGACATTTTTTCATGTACTCACATAATTTAGAATTTCAGTTTCTGTATCGAAACGAGGTCGAGGAATTTAGAAGAAAAATTATCAGAACAGAGTGGCAAATCCAGCATTTTTAAAAATGCTCGCATTCTCTTGACAACCTGTCAAAAAAAAACCAGCTTAGAGCGAGTCAGACTCGCATACGGAGGGTTCCGTACCACCGTACAATATTTAACACTCATCATCTGCCTAGCCCTTTCCCAACTATGTTAGGGTCGGCTACCCGTCTAACCGGATGCAGCTGAATACCAGTATTTTACATGGAGCGACCGCCTATCTGACCTCCACAACCCAGTTACTGGCGAATACGTTACCCCCAGATTGGTTGTCAGACTTTCGGGCTTCTGTGAACCGTAACGACTGTTAAAGAACCAGGAACGACAGCTGGGACCAACGGCTCAACGTGCTTTCCGAGGCATGGAGGGGCCTCGGTATGTAAAGATGGTCACCCATCCAAAGACCAACCACGGCAAGCGTAGCTTAACCTGATCGATCGACCTGTTCGGTTGTTATTACTTAGCTACCTCTTGTTGTCTTGTGTTGGCTTCTTACCTATTAGTAAGACGTTTTCTTTGTGTCGATTTGATGACTAGTATGTAGCCACCTTTCAAAATACCTACAATGGTTTCATTCAATTTAAGAACACTCCAGTTTTTTCTTAAGGCGCACGGAAAAAACGTAACGGCTATTTACAACCGAGCCACTTGGTTCTGAGGTAGCCTGCAAAGTTTGTTGCTAGAATTGAACAAGTGAACTTGGTTAACGAAAGTTACTTGTTTGGTGTTAACAAGACTGTATAGGACGTTTTAAATAATTCTTGGTTATTTTTAGCCGTATAATTTTTAGCCAAGCCAAATCGGTACTTTACAAAAGCTTGATTTATTCTGTTTATCCTTTTGTATCCCATGGGTAATCATTGCCTGACCTAACTAAATTAAGAAATCTCAAGAGAAACAAATTCATGCCTTTTCCATTCTCCCTACATCAACGTATTTGTATACCTAACACATACCACGTCCCGACTCATGCCTTATGAGACGAATATTAAGCACCCAAGAGATATTTACAAGGAAATAAAAATGCTGTGTCGTCATTCTATTGAACTGGGCGAATGTGAAAAGATGCTGTGAAAAGCTCGTGAGAAATTGTGCCAGAAGGTATTTTGGTGGATATGTGACTAAATATAGGGTCATGGGTTATATTTCCATAAAAAAACTATCGTTTTAAGGGTTCCGTACCAAAATGGTAAAAAGGAACCCTTATGGTGAGACTGTCTGTCTGTCACAGCTGGATATTATCTCAAGAACTACTACTGCTATTAGCTTGAAATTTGGAATAGTTTTAGATGACGTTTACCCAACTATTTTGCAAACAAGAAATAAATTTTAAAAAATATGTCTTTTTTGACACAGGGCCTGAAAGGGGGTCTTAAAAAATCAAATAGAGTCTACTAGAGCATGTGGGTTATCATATGCAAGAGCGCTGTTTGCACATTCTCAAACTGTTTTTTTTTTGGCATTGTTTTCGGCTTTTGATGAAAAATGTAAAAAAAGTATACCGTTCCCCCCTTATCTCCGAAGTTTGCATAGAGAAAAATCTGAAATTATTCTATGTGATAGAAGTTTATGTAAAGATTACAGGAAAAATAAAACGATGTCTCTAAATAGCACAGTTTTTCAGAAATCATCAACATCATATTATATACGTACGGAACCCTTGGTGCGCGAGTCCGACTCGCTCTTGACCGGCATTATGACTAGCAACAGTGTAGCTTGCCGTACTAATATTATAAAGCTGAAGAGTTTGTTTGGTTGAACGCGCTAATCTCAAGAACTGCTGGTTTAAATTGAAAAATAATTTTTGTGTTGGATATTTCATTTATCGAGGAAGGCTTTAGGCTTTATAACACCACGCTGCAATCAATAGGAGCGAAGCATCAATGAATAATGTTGCAAAAACGGGAAAAAATAATCCTTTTGAGAGCTTCCGTTGAGTGCACTGCGTAAACGGTTTATGTTAAGCATCATGTATGATGGAATTGTTTCTCTTTAAAAGTTCAAAAAAAAGTTAAATAACCAAAAACCCGACTTCGTAAAAAGGGAACATACAAAAGATAGAAACAAGATTTATCTATATATACCTAAATAAAAATACAAGTCTTGACTGACTGACTGATTGACTAACTCATCAACGCCCAGCCTAAACCCTTAGACCTAGAAAGCTGAAATTTTGTACACAGGTTCTTTATAATGTAGACAAGGAATAAGAAAGGATTTTTGGGAATTCCACCCCTAAAGGGGTAAAATAGGGGATGGATGTTTTTATGAAAGTCCGTCAGTTTTGAAGTTAGGTTCTTCAAATTTTGTGTTTAGGCTGACGATTGAAAATTAATTTATACCTGTTTCAGTGTTTTAGATAACTCCACCCCCGAAGGGTTAAAAAGAGGGATGAAGTTATGTATGGAAAGTCCTTCATTGTAGAATGTAAAAATCACTAAATTTATTATCTAGGCTTATGGTCGGAAGCTAACTCAACGGTGTAGTTATAATTTCAACCCTTAAGGGGTGAAATTTTGTTTTTAATTAAAATTCTTCATTTTTAAGCTGAAATTTTGCGCAGAGGTTCTCTTTATAATGTAGACAAGGAATAAGAAAGGATTTTTGGGAATTCCACCCCTAAAGGGGTAAAATAGGGGATGGAAGTTTATATGAAAGTCCGTCAGTTTTGAAGTTAGGATCTTCAAATTTGTGTTTAGGCTGACGATTGAAAATTAATATATACATGTTTCAGTGTTTTTGATAATTCTACCCCCGAAGGGTTAAAAAGAGGGATGAAGTTATGTATGGAAAGTCCTTCATTTTAGAATGTAAAAATCACTAAATTTATTATCTATGCTTATGGTCGGAAGCTAATACAACGGTGTGGTTATAATTTCAACCCTTAAGGGGTGAAATTTTGTTTTTAATTAAAGTTCTTCATTTTTTAAGTTAAATTCACTGATAGGCTTATGGTTCGCTGATACAACGTAAATCGTTTTTTTTTTTTATTTCAACCCACAAGAGGATGAAAACGGGGATATAGTTTTGTATTGAAGTTGTCTATTCGCAAAATTTTGTATTCAAGTAAAAATAATAAAGTTGATAAACTTGAAACTTGGCACGAATACTTACCTAAGTAAATCATAAAGTTTTCTATTTTTAGTTTTTTCAAAGTTCCCCGTAGGGGGATTGGGGGATGTCAAAGTTTGTATAGAAGAATTTTAACTCGCAGTCCGATTAACTCGAAACTCAGTATTTATACATAAAACCAAAAATATAGAATAACATGTATCAGGGTTTTTCAAAAATCTACTGCTAACGGGGTGAAAGGGGGTAGTCAAAAAGGAAACCATGACTGACTGACTGGTAACACACAGCTCAAACCGCTGAACGGATTTGGTTGAAATTTGGTACATAGATACTTATTATGACATAGGCATCCGCTAACAAGGGATTTTTGAAAATTCGACCTTTAAGGGGGTGAATGGGGGGGATTTTGTTTGTATGAAAAATCTTATTCCTTGAGTTAATAAACCTGAAACTTGGCACGAATACTTACCGAAGTAAATTATAAACTTGTCATTTTTGTTTTTTTTCTAGAGGGGGATTGGGGGATGTTAAAGTTTGTATGGAAGAATTTTACCGCGCGGTCCGATTTACTCGAAACTCGGTATTTTATATAGACCTAATGCTCACAGAATATAACGTTTACATGTATTTGGGTCTATTCAAATGTAACCCTTACGGGGCAAAAGGGGGTTTTTAAGTTTTAGGGAAAGTCTTTACTGTGCGTCTTGATAAACTCCAAAGTAATTGAATAACACGTGATTGAATATTTTTCAAAAATAAACTCCTTTTGGGGTGAAAAGGGATTATGTTTCGTTTGATCAATAAACTTGAAAATTGACCCGTATGTTTTCTTAATAAATAAAACGACCATAAACATACAATTTCGAAAACAACCTTTTAAAGGGGGTGTTGAATTTTGTGGGGGAAAATAATTGTATGAAAAGATATATCGCTTGGTTCGATTAACTTGAAACTCAGTATTTATATTTAAGATCGGAAATAAAGGAAAAGGTGTATCAGGGTTGTCAAAAATCTACCCCTTACGGGGTGGAAAGGGGTAGTCAATTTTAAAGGGGATGGTTTTATGTTTCGGAATGGCGCAAAAATGGCTGAACGGATTAAGATGAAATTTGGTAACATAGTTCATAGTTTATAATCTGCATTAACACAGTGTACTTTTATTCCGGTAGTACGTTCTCGTGACATTTTTTCCGACATCCACGCGGGCGAAGCCGCGGGCAAAAGCTAGTATAAACTATAAACTGTCTCATGCAGTCGGAGGCATCTTCTTATCAATAACGACATATTGCCTGGTTTTTCATTTTTTAATTAACTTTTATTTTACACTATTATTTAGGATTCTAAGACGGTAAATTAAGTTATTTACTATAATCAGGTGATAACGGCCTCTCTCACTCACTCCAAAAGTTCGGGATAGTATTTTTTATCATTGCTCATTTAAATTTCTTTGAAACATATAATTTGTGTATATTTTTGTAATCATCTTTTAAAACCCTTCATTTTAATACCCCACTTGATAGACTTAGGATTTTTTTTTATTCGAAAATACATTTTTGGGCGCTTAAAATCCGCCATTTTCATTTTCAATCATTTTAATGTACCCAGTGACACTCGCGCAGTAAAGACAAATCTAACGACATATCATTCATCGAAATCGGTTTAGCCGTTTATTAGTTACAAGAGAAGATAGGGACGGACATACATACATACAGGTCAAACACATTACCCTCCTTTTTTGGCTTCGCCGCAATTGGGTAAAAAAAGTCCGCGACAGCATAATTATGTCTTTCTTTTAAGATTGACTCACTTTAACCTTTTCTTATGGTAATCAAATTTGTTCGGAATTAATGCATTATTTGCGAAGGAATTTTATCAACATATAATAATATTAATCCTTATCCAAATAAATCTGTAACGCTTTCACGGCTAAACTACTGAATCGATTTTGACGAAATTTAGTATAGAGTAAGCTAATTATTTATCCAACCGTGATAACTGATATTCACGCGGACAAAGTCGCGGGCGACAGCTAGTAATTATTATAAACCACTACTCCGAACATAAATTCGAAGTATCGGCCGAATGTTCGGTCGTTTCTTCACTACGGCTAACTATCGCTGACTACTGCGAAAAAAAAAAAAGAAAAGACAATCGAAAAGATAAGCCAAAGTCAAAACTGTGACTTGAAGTCGGGTAAGGACTCAAAGTCAAAAAAGGAAACAATGGGAGTTTATAAAACGGCCGAACATTCGGCCGATACTTCGGTTTAGCTCTTCGGAGTAGACCCCAGCTTCAGCCCGCGACTTTGTTCGCGTAGAAGTCATAAGACACCATAAGTTATTAAAATAACAGCTACATTTTTTTTTTTAACTGCCTCTTTGGTCTGTTGGTCGTAAGCGCTACTGTTGAGCCTGAGGGCTTGAGTTCCGTTTCCGGTTCAGGCAAAGTGTTATTGGGCTTTTCATCTGGAATTTCTGAGTAACAGTCCGAAGTCTGGATTTGTGCCCGGATAATGGCAAAAGACTCGCCCCTACTACAAGGGACCGAAACATAGCTTGTAAAGTGTGTACACGTCTGCCTAATCCTCCAGGGAATACAGGCGTGATGACAAATTATTATGTCAAGGCGCTGCCCAAACAGGGACACCATGAAATGTCCACTTTTTTTTTTGGGGGGGGGAGCGGACGGGCGGAGTCCCTTCCGCTCCCCTTGAGTTTCAGTGAAGACTTTACTGAGACCTCACGCGGACTTCTTGAGAGAACTTGAAGTGATATGTTGCACTGTTTTGTTTCATTTGCCTACACTAATGCACGTTCACGAACACTTAATGGTTAATAATCCACCTTACACATTAATATTCGGCTAAACACAAATTTTAGAAAATAAAACAAACCTGCTAATCATGACGCTTCACTTTCCCGCCAAGAAGTCCGTGAAATGTTCACTTTTTCGTCGCACAGTTAGCCGTATTGCTACATATTACAAGCTCAAAAAAATACAGTGTAGGTTCTCGTATAATCAAGTGTATAAAATAAAGACTTAGACAAAGATATTTTATAGAAATGATCTTGAATATTGAAAAAAAAAGAAATCGTCTCGAAATATTTTTTCGTCTCGGAATGCTTAATATTTTGAAGGACAACTTCAAGATTCAAGCTGTACGTGTAGGTGGTATTGTGCAGATTAGATTAGATTTCTTTAGTTGATTCAATTTTCATTTTTGTAACTATAAAAAAGGAAATTGATAAAAAATGTTTTCCCTATAGCGTGGACCATCACTCTACAAAAAACAACGGAAAAATTTCGATTTATGGCTTAACAAACTTAAAATAATGCAAAAAGACCGTTCGCTCCTTCTTTCATATTCTAAACTATGACGAAACCGAAGAATTTCTACAGAAGTGATCACTCAAACACATACATGCATTATGTTTGAGTGCGTCCTATAGACATGACCTAAGACCAGGGGCCCAAGTCTGCTATTTTTAAAAATTCAGTCATTCCAACACGATCTCATTGTCATGCCCTTGTAATTTTGCTAAAAGTTCGTAATCTGGTAAATTCATAATGGTCGATCATTGCACACACTCATTGTTCATTATTCATGTTGGGCCAGTAAACGGCAGTTTGTGCCAATCTTATTGAACTATTTATGCCTGGATGTCCTTCATGTGAGATTTTAATTACATAGTCTCTCATGGACTCGGGTATAACAATTTTATTTGACATAAAGAGAATGTTATCCATGACATGTAGTTTGTCTTTTAGTGAAAAGTATGGTTTGATAGATTGGCCAACAGACCTTTTGTGTTCTGGCCATCCATATTGACAGTATTGGACAATTTGCCCTAAGATAGGGTCTTTGCTGGTCAAGTCTTGGATTTGATCAAGTTTATCCTGACTAGCTGGCAAGTTAGACATTATGAAGTTTACATGTAAGTCTAGATCATTTTCAAGATCTTGTAGTGTATGTTCCCTCAATGGCGCTCGGGACAATGTGTCTGCGATGTAAAGATAGCGACCAGGTTTGTATACTACGTTAAGATCATAAGGCTGCAGACGTAACATTATCCTCTGTAACCTAGCAGGGATGTCCACTAGTGCTTTTTTAAATAATGTAATGAGTGGCTTATGATCTGTTTCTACTGTGACTAACCTACCATATATGAATTGGTGGAATTTTGTGCAGCCAAATAGTATGGACATCAGTTCTTTTTCAATTTGAGAGTAGTTTTGTTGACATTTTGTTAATGAGGCAGATGCATATGCTATTAGTTGCTTATCATGTAACAGAACAGCACCAAGGGCATCTTTTGAAGCATCCACAGACATTGTGATGTCTTTATTTGGGTCATAATATGAAAGTACTGGAGCACTGCTAATGAGTTTTTTAATTTTATTATATTCGGCTTCATGTTGTTCTGACCAAACCCATTCGGTTTGCTTTGACAAAAGTGTTCTCAAAAGACTGTTTTCTTTAGACAAATTTGGTATGAAGGGACTGAGATAATTGACCATACCCATGAATCTTTGAAGGTCATTTATGCAAGTTGGTTTGGGCATGTCACAAATTGCTTTGACTTTTGATTGGTCAACTTGAACACCATTCTGACTAAATATATGTCCTAAATATTTGACTTCTGGGGCACATATGACTGACTTGTCTTTATTGAATTTTAGATTGATTTCACGGGCTCTGTCTAAGACTTTATGAAGGGCTACATCATGTTCTTCAAGAGTTTTACCGTAGATTAAAAAGTCATCCATCATTATTTTAACATTTTTTATATCGTTGAATCTATTTATCATTTCTCTATAGAATATTTCTGGTGCTGCTGAAATACCATAGGGAAGGCGTGTGTTATGAAAGTACACAGCTTTGATGCAGTGTCTGAGAGTTTTAACATCCAGAAACCTTTATTGGCATCCAGTGTTGTGAAGAATCTGGCTCCTGAGAGGTCAGACTTAATCTCATCTAGTGTGGGAAACTGGTAATGTGGTCTCATAATGGCTTTGTTAAGTTTGCGTGGGTCTATGCAGAGTCGTAGTTTATCATTCTTTTTAGTAGTTATGACAAGGGAACTTACCCATTTGGTAGGTTCTTCGACTGGGCATATAACATTACTTTTAACAAGTTCATCTAGCTCTGCTTTAAGCCTGTTTTTTAATTAAAATGGAACTCTGCGGCATGCATCAACACTTGGAATTGCGTCTGGCTTTAGTTTGAAATCACAGCTAAAATCTTTCAGGCAGCCTAAACCTTGAAACAAATCATTGTTAGCAGACATAATGTTCTCACTGGTATTTATCTTGACATAATGTATCCTTTTGATCAAATTGAGTGTGTTGCACGACTCCCTTCCTATTATATTTTGTGAATCTATGTCTACTACATGGAACAAGACATTATAAATGTGGCCTTTATGACTTAGTGGTAGAATACACTGACCGATAGTGGGAATTGACTGTCCACTGTAAGTAGAGAGTGTATGTGTACTTTTAGTGATCAAGTCGGGTGAAACACTCAATTTGTTGAATGTTTTAACCGACAAGACATTAGTGTCTGCTCCTGTGTCTAACAGAAAGTTAATGTTTACATAATTGATTGACAAATTTGCACGCCATGACTCAGATTGAAGACTATTAACGTGGATTGATCCCATAAAAAGGGAGTTATCTGACTGATCGATATCTAGTTCAATGTTTTGTACCTGCCTGTTGCGACATACAATGGCGAAGTGGTTGAATTTTCCGCATCTCTTACACTTGGCTCCATTGGCTGGACACTTGAATCGGTGCACTTGACCACAGCGGTAGCACGTGTCTGGTTGGGTAGTGCTTGATGGTTTGGAATTGTTTGACTGTCTGGGGCTACTTGTCTGTGTGGGGCGGTTTGTTTGTCTGTAGCTGCTTGGCTGTTGTTGTCTTGAATCGCGTTCCTGCCTTCCTGCATGCACTTGGCCAACCATTGCTGTCTCTTCTAACGCTTTGGCTTGAATTTTGGTTGTCTCTATGTATCTGGCTAACTGTACAGCTTCCTCCAATGTTTTCGGTTTTTTGACTAAGATTTTTTCTTTTATATAGTGGTTTTGGGGGTTGAGATTCCAGCTGAATATATCCCTGGTGAGACTGTCCTCTAGAGTATTGAACTCGCATTGTCTGCTGATATTTTTTAAATCAGTGACGTAGTCATCAATTGTCTCGTCTGCGCCCTGAAGCCTATTGAATAATTTGTGGCGTTCCATCGTTATGTTGGTTCGTGGCGTGAAGTGGTTGGTGAATCTTGAGACGAGATCGTCGAACGCGATGACGTCGATATCTACGTTGAATGAGTAGAATATTGCTAGGGACTCGGCTCCGATAAAGTGAAGCAAGATGGCCAGCTTGCGGCTGTCCGTCTCGTTTTCGAGATTGTTAGCTCGCAAGTAAATTTTTAATTGCGTGATCCAGTTCCTCCATGTCACAGCCGTGTTATGCACGGCTGTGACATGGAGGAACGTGTAATGCTTTTTAGGTCTAGGGATCCGAGGTGTCCTGAACCTACGGATAATCCTGTTGCCGTGCCGGAACGCGCGCCATCTTGGCATCGTGAAGTGGACTTTTTCTTCTCCTCAACCTTACTGACTGCGTCGTCTTCTTCTTCTGACACCATGTTATGTTTATGTGTTGAGGATGAACCACACAATAATACGACTGGTATTAAATAGGACAGTTTATTACTTTAGACTGAGGCGGCCTGCCTCGGGCAGTGGCGGACGTGTGTGTCCGCTTGACAGTCCTTGACATAGACTTCCGAGGCCGGTAGTGTTGCTATGTAACAGTCGGTCAATGTTCTCGTAATATAATTGTGTTATTATAATGGCATTGTCGTATTGCCATTATTATAAAACCCATTAGTAGAAATGTCATTCATTTGTCATTATGTACGAGATTACCAATATATGCAATTTCTTTCAATGTAGTGTCAGTGGCCGACCATTGGAAAGTCATAATGACGCCATTATAATAGTAGATTTCCAAACTTGTCAAAATCGACAATTATGAAATCAATGATCGACCATTCTGACACTATTGTAATAGCAGACTTGAGGCCCTGGGATCACCAATTAGTTTCATTGCGGGTCCGTTTTAAAAAATAATATGACTCGCGGTCCGTTTGTCCTAGCAATACATTTTGAATATAGTAAATAAACAAATATTATATAATAATGAACAAAAATAAACTAAGTAATTAATATTATACACACATACATACATAAAGTCACGTCCACCCCCATGGGACGTGGGTTGGAGAAACTATAGACCGACACCTGCCTACGCTTCTTACATAATCCTTTTGCTTCGCCTACGTTCATACATCAGGGGGCCGATCGCGCTAATTTTGAACGTTAATACCAAAACTAAACCACAACCATAAACGTTACGTTAGACACATTTCGTATCGCGCTAATCATTTCAACGGAAACGATTTAGCTTTACTTTGGAAGTTACGTTGGAGGAACGATTGATCGAACTTTCAGTATTGGGTAACGTCAACGATTTTGTCGCTCAGAAAAAATAGCGCGATACCGTTTCTTACATCAGCTAAACCAAAACCAAAAACGTTCCGTTCGAACGGTAATTACGTTGGGAAATAGCGTGATCGGCCGCCAGGTCATACACGCACGCCCCGGTTGGAAGTACTACGCACCTGACCTTTCTAAAGAAACAAACAAATAAATAATATTAATAAATTATTAATTATTATTTGTAATTAATATTAATGTGAAAAATTTCAATTTTTACATTGAAATTTGTCTGAAGTCTGGATTGTCAACTGCAGAAAAGACATGTGCGGGCTAAACATAAGTACTCAATTTTTTTATTTTTATAATTTAGCTATAAATATTACTGTTTACGAGCTTATACGCCCTACGGCATTTCATACAAACTTGCAAGCCCTTGTTTTTCATAATGACTGAACCGATTTTAATGAAACTTCATATGCATAAGCAGGATACAAAGGTCTAAAAAGTTAGTTTAGAACATTTTCGAAAACTAGTGTTACAGCCAAATAAGACCGATTTTAAATTTTCCATAGAAACAGAGATTTCCAGTTATCTGTTTTTAAATAAGACATTTCATTTTTACCCTTCTTCTCCTTATGGACTTACTTCGTCTTGGAATGGGCGACTAAATTCACTGACTATAAAGCTCAAACTGAACGACTCATTGATCAAATTAAATGATAATTCAAAAGTGTCTGTAAATATTCTAATTAAAATAAATGCTTAAAGTTTGAGTTAAGTGTTGTGTGTGATTGAAAACCAACTACCAATCTACCATCAGTAAAGCATTAAGTACACCAGAGACTGGTCAGAGACGGCACTGGGTTCCTCATCGTGACTTATCTATTATTATTCATTAATAATATAGATCTCATATCATTATGTATCGCTTAGTCGAAGAAAATATTTATAGAGTATTAGCGGTTTCACCTGCATAAGTCTTGTCCCCTGGGTATATCGGGATAAACGGATTTAATGTCCTAACCCAGGTCATGTTCGTGAATGGGCGCCATCAGTAGGGACTGGTCATCTCTTAGCAGCCATGGCTTCATCATTCTCCTGCCCTTATCCCTATTGGTTTGGGGTCGGCGCAACATGTACCTTTTTTTCCATACTTCTCTATAAGTCGTCATCCCTATTGGTTTGGGGTCGGCGCAACATGTACCTATCTCGGTAGTCACCCCCTTTCTAGCCATATCATCTTTCACACAGTCCATCCATCATTTCCTTGGTCTTTCCCCTACTCTTATAGCCATCGATATGCATACTCAAAACTTTCCTCACGACATTTTCCTCATTCCTCCGCATCACTTGCCCATACTATGACAACCGATTTCCGCACTTTTCAATCACCGGTGCCACTTTCAGACTTCCTCTTATGTACTCATTTCTTATTCTATCCACTTTTCTCATCTCAGCTATATGCAATTGCCTTTCATTCATCTATTTTGTGGCCCAACATTCTGATCCATACAAGACAGCAGGTCTAACTGTTGTTGTATATATCTTCCCCTTAAGTTTAAGAGGAATGCGGGAGTCGCAGATTATTCCCGTGAACTTCCGCCATTTCATCCATCCAGTGTTAATTCTGTGCTTAACCGTCCGATTTACTACGCCATCGCTTTGCATTCATTTAATTTAATTTTTCTTTTTTTTTATCTTTTTATTACTTTTGACGTTTTGCATCGTTCTCACATATATCATTTCAACACGAATGATGTAATCAATATTTTGTAACCATGTGTTAATTTAAAAGAGTGTCCGCGAAGTTTCTTGCCCATTCTTCTCCATAGGTACCTACTAAGCTTTGGAATGGACTTCATATTTATGACTGACCGACCCCTTGACAATTCAAAAGTGCCTGCAATTGGTTTATTTGAAATAAATGCTTTGAGTTTGAGTTGAGTTTGAATTAGGTCATGGTACACCCATTTGAAAAATTTCATCCAAATCCGTTCTGCCGTTTCAGCGTGAAAGCGTAACAAAAAGTCTCACTTTAGTTTTTATAATATGTCACGTGATAATCCGGAAAATGTATGTAGATTTCGCGCTCAGACATTAAAATTCCACGTAGTGCAGAAGCGGCAGAACCTGGCACACAGTATCATGTCAAAAAGATAGGCAGCGTCCTCAAACTCAAACAAACCCTTGTCTCACATCATTCCGCCTTCCCGGAACTCCTGTTAACACAAATTAGAATACGGTCCGTTATCAAATTAAGCTTCACTAAGTCTTGTTGGCACTCCACAAACCAAGATATCCTATTTGCATCTCAGTGCCGTTAAATCGCTTTATCTTTTACCCCGTTTTAGGACGTAAATGATGGAAAGATTCTCGCAAAACAGCTGCTATGATAGAATTGAAAGTAGTTCCACTTGCGTTTCCTTGAGTTGCAATGCGATTTTTATCTTGTGATGTCATAAACTTAATGGAACTGGATGGATGGTGGTGTTAACTGGAAAAGCATTTGTCAGCTGTTTTTAGATTTTCAGTAACACTATGACTACATGGCCCCGTTTGGTGCCGCACGTAAAGAATATAGCACCATCCTTTTTCTTCCCGTGGGTTTCGTAAAAGGCGACTAAAGGTCAGCGCAGACAGAGAGGAATAATCCCCGCGCGGTCTCGGGTATTTTCTTTACGGATCGCGTATATCTTAGAGGACGCGCGAGCATTTTTTGTCAGGTTCAAGCATTTATGCACTTAATTGTAATAATTTTAAAGTTTATTTTCAAGTGCGTTAATAAAATCCTCTCCGCTGCGGTCCGTTCTGTCTGGGACTTACTAGAGAATGGGCAGCAGCGTTCTCAATGCATTTTAACACCATGCTGCGATCGCCAACCCGCCTATCAAGCGTGGCGATTATGAAAACCCCCCATCCCCCCATTGGGAGACGCCTATGTCCAGCAGTGGACGTCTTTCGGCTGAATTGATGAACGATGATGACTACATTGATTCTGCTGTACACACGCATTTACATTACAGATCTTTTTTTTCGTGTGGTTAGTGACTAACCTGGTGTCAGAGTTTTCATGCCGCCCATAGGCCTCTGACTTGGCTTCACATGCCGTCGAGAAATATCTCTCAGGCATGGTCGGTTTAATGACGATGTTTTCCTTCACCGTTTTTTAAGCAAGAGATTATACAATACACACTTGAATCCGAAAAGTTAGTGGTGCGTGCCTTGGGTACGAAATCGAGACCTATGACTTGGAAGTCATCCCTCAGGGCTATCACTGCTGTACAATGTACTACATTTCAGAAAAATGCAAACATAAATTCATTGGATTTTTATCTTGCACCAAAATCATCGAACACATAATTAAAACCCCTTAAGGGTGCTATCACAAAAAAAAAGTTTTTTGTCAATTTCTTATCTAATTGTGAAAAAGCTTGCAATAATTGAAACATTAAGTCCGTGTGACTATAAAAGTACACTTTTCGTGGTGATAAACCATTCGTGCCAGTCTCAGCACCTGTTAATAGTTTCATTACTTTTGCGCTCTCGAATATAGCTAAAGGCGAAATAATGAAGATATTGTATAATCATAAAATACAATTTTGATTTTATCACACGGATAGCTAAAGCCCAGTGTGTGGTTTTTAAATTTCTTGATATGGTTTATCAAATAATAGGAAAAAAAACATTACCGAAGTTTAAAAAAAAAGTTGTTTTCAACATTATTTTCTGAGACTATTTGTAACATTTTGATAGTTATTTTTACTACCTTCTTGAGTTGAACATATCTGCTTACGTAAAATATTTTTAATAACTAAATTTTATGTTATTATATTGAAGAAAAATGTTCCTAAAATCAACACGATATCGTCAATTTTGTGTGAAGAGGCAACGGAAATTATTTTTTACAATATTATACACCAACATTTTTGAATAAAAAATTACTATCAATGGAGATGAAGGAGTAATCTATCTGTGGCAATTATTAGTTACATTTTGCCGCAAAATATACCGAAAAACTGCTAATTTTTGTCAGATTTTGTGATAGCGTTCTTAAGTACCTACTTAATTAAAATTACTGTCAGTCTCGTTGGTCTAGTGGTTGCGCAAGCGCTACTGCTGAGCAATGCTGGTTTCGATTCCGAGGTCGGACAAATTGTTATTGGGTTTTTCTATCTATAATTTCTCAGTAGCTTATCTTTGGGGATATACTCGTAATGGTGCAAAAAAGGCCCAGAAATTGCAGTATAAAAAACTTATATTTGCAGACAGAATTTTTACAAAAGGTTTTTCTTCGGGTATTGGCGGTAAAGGTTCTCCACAGATTAAATTATAGTAGTCATACCGTCACTATGACATTGACACCGAGCACAATGTTGCCAAAAAAATATAATAAAAACACATATAAAATGTTGCCACTTTTGAAGGCTTTATAAAGCCTGAACACTGGATTTGTGCCCGGTCGATGGCAATAGGCTCGCCGCCTATTACTGGCAAAATGTGGGTATACCTACTCATAGGTATATCTCTGCACAACCCTTCGGGGAAACAAGGCGTGATGTTATGTTAATTAAAATAAAAAAAGGCAGAAATGACAACGAGAGTATAAGGGAAATAGGTGCCAGTCATGGACGGACCATGTCTTGAATTTCAAACCTACCTGCATAAAAGTTTAAATAAAATGTAAATTACTATATTTTGCTATCTATGCAATAATTTTAAAGAAATAAGAAGCAAAACTTTGAATTTAAATAACGGTCAATTATAATGAACGTTTCACAGGGAAGGAATTACGTCTGATTCCTATCGCAGCAAATATAAGAAGAGGAACTAAATGAGGACGAGTTGTCGGTTTTATATTAAACATTGAGTGACAGTACTGACAGTGTTGCCATTATCAGAAAGTAAGAATCAATTCATTTTTGCATAGTCAAATCGACTAAATACCAACAACATTTTCTAGAACCAAAGTTTTATCCTTGCCCTGAAACATTTTCTTCAAGTCAATATCTGTAAGTTGTAACAGAAATTCAGAATAGCTGCCGCAGCGAGCTTACTGAACAAATATAGATGTTTGTTTCACGTCATTATCGCGCACAAACCAATAAAGTTTCATCCTTTGAGTAGTTGGAACTCCTTACCAAACTGTTAGCTGAATCAAACTACTGAGAATTTGTTAATAGGTGGTAAAACAAGTACTTTAGGTTCGGAGGTTCATCAAGGGCTCGTGGGTAATTCAGATAAATTTGCAGGGTTGAGCTTCGCTAGTAGCGGACAATCCGTGGGTTGATCATTCTGCGGTCATCAAACGCATTCATCTCGTAATATTTATTGAACACACGGCTACACATCAAGCTATACATTTCCAGTACAAGCTGACATCCCCCATAGCACGGCTATCCTATAAAATTCGAACACAGCCTAAACTGGATATACATAGCTTCAAATAGCTTGATATGTAGCCGTGAGTACACACCTTCGTATACAAATATAAATCCACGAAGTGTAAAAAATAAATAAAACAACAATTTATAATAAATAAAAAAGTATAATAAATAAATAAAATCCGATATTTACGATCATAGGATTTTATTTATTTATTAAACTTTTTTATTTAATAAAACAACAATTTATACTAAATAAAAAACAAATAAATAAATGAAATCAGGATTTTTTTCCTCGTGTGACTTATATAATTATGTCCGTAGGTGTGGAGTGTCTGCCGGAGACTCTACGCGGGGATCGTGCGGTCCATGGCCCTTTACGGGGCACCGGTGTGGGCGCGTTCTTTAAGGCTGCGACCAGCCCAGCGGTTGAACGCGTCCCAAAGGGTCATGGCCATCAGGCTGGTACGGGGTTACCGCACGGTCTCCCGTGAGGTGGCGAACCTCCTGCTGGACTGCCGCCATGGGATCTGGAAGCAAAAAACCTCACGCACATCAGGGAGTGGCGCGAGGAGGCGAAACGCTGGGGTGAAACTCCGCTGCCGCGAGAAATCACGGCACAGCGGAAAGAGCTCCGGCGGGATCTCATGGCGACATGGAGAGTGCGATTGTCGCAACCCAGCGCTGGGCACGCCACAATTGTGGCGATAAGTCCCCTCTTTGAGGAGTGGCTAGAGAGGCGCCACGGCGTCCTCACCTTCCGCCTGACACAGGTCCTCACCGGACACGGTTGTTTCGGGAGGTTCCTGTTCAGGATAAAGCAGGAGGAAACGCCCGGGTGTCACCACTGTGTGGAGCGCCCGGAGGACACGGTGGAGCTTACGGTGAAGGTCTGCCCGGCTTGAGCGGAGCACCACCGTGTCCTCACGGAGGCGATCGGCGGCGGCGATCTCTCGCGTCCGGGCCTGGTTCAGGCCATGGTTCGGAGCGAGAGTGCATGGGAGGCCGTCACCTCCTTCTGCAAAGCAGTAATGCTCGCGAAGGAGGAGGCAGAACGCGTGAGGGTGAGGCAAGATTCGCGCCCTCGCGCCCTTAGTCGCCGCAGGAGACGCCCCGGGCGTCGGGAGTCGCTAGCCGATTTCCGGCCACCGTAGGCGCGAGCCTGCGGACGGTGAGCGATGGGTAGCTCGCCGTCCGATAAGGACCAGGCCCGGGTCGACGGCGCGTTGTGTTCCACGCGCGCCTCAAAGAGATGTCAGCACCAACTGACGGGGTCCAGCAGGACCAATGCCTGCCAGAGTTGCGAGTTTGTCCGAAAGGGATATCGTGGCCCTGGCACACAGGCAACGGAAGGAACACAGGTGGGTTTTAGTCAGTAAAAGTCTGACACGCCCTCCCGCTCCGCCCATAGCGGGAGAAGTTATTTAATAATTTCTCACCCAAAAAAAAAAAAAAAAAAAGGTGTGGAGTGTGGCATCAAGCGGGCCCTATATCAGAATACCAGTACTGCGGTAGTTATTTTTTTAATATGTCAGCATTATGCTGAGATAGGCGCCTTTTTGGCGTTGCACAACCCTTGATTGTTTTTTTGTATTTTGTTTATTCGAACAACTAGGTCAATTTTTTTAGTTTTAAATGCTTCTTTTTTTACAAGAGTAAAAAAAGAAGCATTTAAAACTAAAAAAATTCCCAAATAAAATATGTTCCTTTTTTTTTTACTAACGAAATATTATACAGACAATCTGGGTTATCAATATCAGTAGTCATGGGCAGTCAGCCCAAAAGTATGATTGTCGGAATGTCTGGTATTTCCTAGAGGATATAATTGAAGTACACGCATGCTCTTAGCAAGGTTATTTTGAGATAACGCCTTCACTGATCAATTACCCCTTTTGAAATAAAAAGGGATTTACTTTTACTAATCATCTGAAATACGGACCCCTTCCTTTCAAAAGATGTCAGTGGCAATAAGATTCTATCAGCGCTTCTTACGGATTAACGTACCTAAGTCGGATTAAATATTTACAAAGATACAAGTGTTAGAAATCCTAATTCTAAGTAATGTTATAACTAATGCGTGATATGTGTGAATAAGTGAGTGTATTTGTTACGCTTTTACGCTAAAACGGCTGAACGAGTTTGGATGAAATTTGTCAGATAGGTAGTCTGGGATTTGGAAAAGGACATAGGCTACTTTGGATCCTGGATGGAAGTCGCGGGGAGTAGCTAGTACAATAACAGTATAAAATTAAAATAAATTGCAGTAGGTATTCTACAATAATTTATATTCGCCCGCTTGGTTTTTTTTTTAATAAAAGGAGCTTTATTATGTAAGGTGTTACTCCTTATAACATCAGCTATCTGCCAGTAAAAATCCCGTCAAAATCGGTCCAGTCGTTTCGGAGATTAGCCGGAAAAACAAACAGACAGACAAAATTTAAGAAATTGTTTTTTTTTATATTTGATGTACCTTGTATACTTTCAGCATTTAGTAAAAAGCTGTTATTTTGACATTACAAACAGCCACTTAAATTTTATTTATATGTATAGACTAACGACCCGCCCCTGCTTCGTGGTACAGGTTCAATACTGGGATGTTAAAAAAGCGAGATTTATTTATAGGTCTCGTTAGTGTCGATTTGTTTTTGTATAGGTATATAGATAGATAGAATACAAATAAAAAAAATACTAGAATAAATCGTAAAAAAAAACTAGACTTATCGTAAATTTTAATTGTATAATTTATTATTTTTATGACACTATTTTACATTCTGTGATTACCTTAACTCTGACCCATTACTTTTTTTTTTAGTAAAGCATTTTTTAATACTTTTATTTATTTATTTATCTTTAATTCAGGCACATTACCCATAATTTGTTAGTACTTATTACTTAAACTATATTAGTATGTATAATTAATTAAGACACAAACATAAACAATAATAATTATACAACACAACTTAATAATACTACATATATACATATTATCTATTATACCATCTGGAGACACCCGGCAACAATACATGCACTGAGCACAGGTGTCCCATCAGGTGGCCTTCAGTCTCATCAGCAACAATGCTCTGGAGAATTGTCGCTGTCTCGCATCCGACTCAGCAGTGACGCGGATCTTTTACGCATGATTGCAAAGAAGTCATCTATTGCGCTGCTGCGAACATCCCTGACGCGCTACAGAAACGCGGAAGTGACAACAGTTTCAAAAAACGGTGGAACATACGGTGGATTTTTGCCCGGCTTGGGCGGAGCTTGCCGTATCCTCACGGAGGCGATCGGCGGCGGCGATCTCTCGCGTCCGGCCCTGTTTTCAGGCCATGGTTCGGAGCGAGGGTGCATAGGAGGCCGTCACCTCCTTCTGCGAAGCAGTAATGCTCGCGAAGGAGGAGGCGGAACGCGTGAGGGAGAGGCAAAATTCGCACTCTCGCGCCCCTAGTCGCCACAGGAGACGCCCCGGGCGTCGGGAGTCGCAGGACGTTTCCCGGCCACCGTAGGCGCGGGCTTGCGGACAGTGAGCGATGGGTAGCTCGCCGTCCGATAAGGACCAGGCTCGGGTCGACGCGTTGTGTTCCACGCGTGCCTCAAAGAGATGTCAGCACCAACTGACGGGGTCCATCAGGGCCAATGCCTGCCAGGGTTGCGAGATTGTCCGAAAGAGATATCGTGGCCCTGGCACACAGGCAAATGAAGGAACACGGGTGGGTTTTAGTCAGTAAAAGGAGCGGGAGAAGTTATTTGATAATTTTCCCACCCAAAAATAAAACAATGAATATAATTATGAAATAAATATTAGTTTGACATAAAAAATAGTTAGATATTAATGTATAGATATAGTTTTTACGGGTTGTCAGAAGCCCTAAAGTCTGAAAACCAGTCTAACAAAAGGTTAACGTGTTACCCAGTAGTTGGGTTGTGAAGATCCTTACCCGAAGTGTAAGTTTGCAAGAGAGTAAACGTAACTAGCGCGTTTGCGTTAAGATTTTTACTCTCACCCTTATAGTTTTAGCATTATTATCTATCGGTCAAATTTTAACGCAAACGACATAGTAACGTTTACTCTCTTGCAAACTTACACTTGGGGTACAGATAGGCAGTCGCACAATGTAAAATACTGGTATTCAGCTTTTTTATCAGGTTAGACTGAAAGCGGACTCCAACATAGTTGGGAAAAGTCTAGGCAGATGGTGATTAATACACATACACACACATACATAAACTCACGCCTTCTTCCCATGGGGGTAGGCAGAAACTATAGAACGCCACCTGCTATGCTCCTTACTAAAACTTTTCCTCCTCCTTTTGCTTCGCCTACGTTCATACATCTGGTCATACACGCACGCCGATTGCGAGTACTAAGCACCTGACCTTTCTGAAGAACATCACCAATTTGGTCTCTATAAGTCCTCCTAGGGCATCTCCTGCCAGCGTTTCTCTCCTCTGCTTTATAAATACCTTTCGTTAGTCGTTTTTCTCTCATCCTCTCAACAACATGACCAAACCATCAAAGCATACCCTTTTCAATTTTTGTTACTACATCTTCTTTTAAACTGCACCGTGGCCTTATCACCTCAGCCTATCATTCATAGTCACACCAGACATGCTTCACAAGGAACGCATTTCCACTGCATTTATTCTACTTTCATGCTTCTTTTGCCACACCCAACATTCACTTCCATACATAAGCGTAGGCACCAGCACACCATTGTGAACAGCCAGTCGAGCCAAGGGTGATTAATGTATATACATAAACCTTTATTTTTTCTAAATGGAGGCAAAACCTCATCAAAATCTGTTGCGTAGTTTGGAAGATTAACGCGGTCACACAGACAGATGCGAAGAGCAACTTTAACTTATAATATTATCTAAAGATGTCAAGCAAAAGCAAGTCATTCAAGCAGTTTTCGAAAATGAAACAAGCAACAAAGCATCAAAGTCAACCAGGATCTAAATAAATTATATACCTTGTGGTCGGAGGATCCCGATTGTCAATGTAGTGAACGATTTATTGCCAAACTAACGTTTCACTAAAGTTTAGGGTCACCTCTAAGGAAAACAAAAACTTTGTAACATTTGAGTGACAAGAGGAGTTTGTTCCTGATTTGTATTCTTGAGGGACAAATAGAATTGTGATAGCCCTGAGATTTGGAGTGATTGATTGGCATGGGTTTAAAGTTGGGGTTTTCTGTGTCCCATCTTTGTTTTGGACACTATAAAGTTACGATTAGCCAGATAGCTAGTTGTAAGTCGTTTCGTCACGTATAGTCAAATTCGCCATCGGTACAATAACATAAAAGTTTAAAAGTTTGTATAAATGTTCCAGAGCGGCTTCAATTTCTCGCAGCTCGGGTCGTTCGGATGACAGGAAGCAGGATCGGCGGGCAGTAGTAGAGTAGGACGAGGGCGGGGCTGCAGTGTCTCACGTCGAACTGGATCAGGAGGAGGTTGTCAACATTCCTGTACAGAGGAGGAGAAGTTTTTGAGAATTTTCGTAAAGAAGAGATTACGTTATAGCGTTTTATACCACTTCACATTAGCAGAAGGGCCGTGTTGGTGTCTTACACCACGCGAGTGTAATGCCCTGACGTCAGAAGGCTTCTCTGTCCAAGAGTGGCAGAGAAGAGAGCGGCCGGCGTTGTCTTACGTCACGCCGTTAAAAAGACAGTGGAGGCTCTTTGCAGTGCACTCACGCTCAGCAGGAGGAGTATCTTGGCCTCCTGCGGCATACAGGAGTGGTTGACTGCGGCGTTTTACGCCACGCGGCTTCATTCACGTAACTGCTTATTCTATTGGCATTTTATGATAATGTATGGTCTTTGACAGTCTTTACGGGTAGGCAGAAACCCGAATATCTAACTAAGGGGTATCGTGTTACCCAGTAGCTGGGTTGTGAAGGTCAGATGGGCAGTCGCTCTATGTAAGATACTGGTATTTAGCTCCATTTGGTTAGACTGGAAGCCGACCCCAACTTGGTTGGGAAAAGGCTAGTCAGATGATGATTTTGATGATGGGACCGTGAAGACATAGTAAGTAAGAAATTATCTTCTACAACTAGATTTTTTTAATTCGTTCTAATTATTTTGTGTGTTATTTATTATTATTAATTAAACACATTGTTTCTTCTTTTTCGTGTGGTTAGTGTAAAACCTAGTGTCAGAGTTTTTATGCCGCCCATGGACATGGCTTCACATGCCGTCGAGAAAGTGTGCGGGTTTCCTCACGATGTTTTCCTTCACCGTTTTTAATTTATTTATTTATTCTTCGGAAAGCTTACAGTCTAACATCTGTACAGGTAAGTTATGGACAATAGCGCTTACAGTTGCCATTTACAAGCTTCCACAAATTAAAGGAAATGATAATTGTACAATACACACATGAATCTGAAATGTCAGAGGTACACACGGCTACATATCAAGCTATACTTCTCCAGTATAAGCTGACCTCTCATTGTACGGAAATTCTATACAATGCAAGATCAGCTTATACAGGAAATGTATAGCTTGATTTGTAGCCGTGAGTATGTGCCTTGGGTTCGAACTCGAGACCTAGCAGTCCGACCACTAGGCTATCACTGCCAAGATTTGAACTCATTACAAAGCCTTACTCTTGAAAGACAATAATTATCTCCATTTATATATGCTATTTCAGATATAACTGTTTAAAATAAAAGCCTACAAACTTAGGACAGCATTGTGACCGCTACATTTTGAGAATTTGTCGGAAACTTTTCACATTTACATGAATAATTACGGGGATAGCCTCTCTGGTTTCTTTTGAGCCTCTTTTCAAAGAATTTTTGGGACAGGTAACACAGATACTTGTACGAGTACCTCTCTATCAGCGGTATAGAGCCATTGTTGGTTTGTTACAAGTTAAGCTTGATTTTTTTTTAACGTCAGGTATGACTCAGGCTGACTCTTACCTGACCTTAAAAAAATCAAACACGCGGGCGTTGTATGATTTCAACGCACGGACAATGTGGTGTCGCAACGCAACGCCGCTTGCTACGACGGACGTCGCAGCGCCTGGGTGCTGGGTTGGGTTGTGACTTTAATACAAGCAACACTGCGCTGCGCTGTGATGCCGCTCAGACGCCCGGCATCGAAATCAAATGAAATGAAATCGTTTATTCTGTAAATATGCTTTTAAACAAAAAAATATTTAAAAAAATAAGCTAGATGCAGTCGACATTTCCTACCTACCCATGAGAAGAAAGAAACAAAACAACTTAGGGGTCTGTCTCTTTTAAAGTCCAGACATAGATAATCTTGGTCAGAGCATGTGAGGACCACGTAGATCCGTGTCTGAAATGGTCTTTAGAGGAAAGAACCACACAAATTTGAGTGGACCTGTCGAATCAGTTATCGTACAGCTCAACTCAAGACATAAGGAGCACAACGACTCGATGAGCAATACCAAAGAAAGG
Source organism: Tiliacea citrago (assembly GCA_963921375.1). Taxonomy (NCBI): domain Eukaryota; kingdom Metazoa; phylum Arthropoda; class Insecta; order Lepidoptera; family Noctuidae; genus Tiliacea; species Tiliacea citrago. The sequence goes on from OY992804.1 coordinate 13,224,517, forward strand.
ACATTTGGGTCGGCCGCATAAAGTGCTCAAAATGGCAGACCTTCATTAAAACTAATTGACAAAAAGAGAAAAAAAATGGAGAATATTAAAGAAAAAAACATACCCACATACCTAGTGCTCACACTCACAACAAATTAAAGTGATAAATATAATACTTTTCTAAGTAAATCGCACCGCAACATCCTTTCTTGTTTCGTTTCTCTGGTAGCCTTCTCCGTTGAGCGTGCGGTGCGCGCCTACAAGTCCCTCGCATCGCACCGTGTGGCATGTCACTGCGATGTGTACGAGTATGTAAGATAACGCAGCGTCACCCACCGCACAGGCGTCACAATGCACCGGCAACGCATCGTGTGGCTTTTCACTGTGATTTGTATGTAAGATGACGCAGCGTCACCCACCGCTCAGGCGTTTCAACGCACCGGTAACGTACCGTGTGGCACGTCACTGTTGTTTGTAAGATGACGCAGCGTCACCCACCGCTGAGGCGTCGCAACGCACCGGCAACGCATCGTGTGGGTTCGGTCTAAGGTAGCTTTGTAGAATTTGTTTCGTCGACTGCAACAGTCTTAAAACCAAGTTTCCCATGAAGAGATAATTATACACGGTGTATAACATCGACGCGCAAACTGCTACTGTGAATTCAGCAAATGATTCTAGATCAACAAATGAACAGACTCTTCTTCTATTTATTCTATACGATTACACTTTGGTACGAAACCGCAATTTTTTTTTGGTGGGGTACTTTTTTGATGGATCTAGAATCATGTACCTACTGATTTCATAACAATTTGCGCGTCGATCCTGTAGTCTGTAGTCGACCCTGTATAGTTATCTGTTCAGTGATAGATATTTTAAACAAGTTCGATTAATAACATGTGGACAGCACTGGTATCCTCAGTCTGTATCACAGTCTGAATTATTTTGAAGTATATTGCTAATACGTTGCTTCTTAAATTCGAAAAATTTGTCGGCTCAACAACGTAAATAACGCAATGAATATTGTTAAACTGTCAAAATTAAAGTCATTGCTACATTAGAGCATTTAACAGGATAATACTCAAAGATTGCTACTGATCCCGCATTTTTTTTTATCTCAACTCTAGGTATATTATTTTACAGTTCACTTAGCAAATTAGCACATTCATTTTCAAAATTAGTAATCCATTGCTAGACGAGAACAACTGCCGACAAACTGGGGGCCAAGTCTGCTAACGCAGTTGTGTCAGAATGGCCAATCACTGGCACCGTAATTGTAGAGTTTGACAGTTTCGCTAATCTCCTAATTGAAAGGTGTCTTTATGATTTTCCAATGACGTGCCACTGACAGTCCATTGGAAAAATTATGTGTATTTGGTAATCTCGTACTGACAAGCTCCTATTATTTTGACTTCCCTATGGACCACTGTCACGCCATTATGAATTTAGGAGGTTACAAACTATTGGCACAATGGTCATGGCGTTGCCTTGGTATGGTCGTCATAATGACCAATCATTGAAAATAGCAGACTTGGCCCCCTGTTATGCAGTTTGTCGTTTCTCCTTCATTCTTATGTTAACAAAATGTGACGTATTTTCATCCGAAAATTCTACAGTAAGTTCAAAACCGTGTACCACCCACCCAAGTGTTGAATAATCCTCCCAGATTGCAAGCTTCGCCACAACAATTCACCTCACCTAAACATGTTTAAACCAAAATGTAAAACATCCACAACCTCCATATTCTATATTTATGCACATTTGTTAGACAGCAAATTCAAGGTGTTGATTCTGACAACTACCGTTGGCAACCTTTGGCGGGCGGGCGCAAATCAAATCAATCGGCGCGGCAGGCAAACATTTTCCAATATTCGCCGCAGAAAATATTTCGAGAGGTGCTCGCTGTCGAACTCCTAGATTATAGAATAAAGATGGTTGTGGAGTGGCTATTTAAAGGCATTTATTTAATCGAACCTCTTTTCATTTTGCTTTCCTAAAAATATCATTGACCACTCTAATAATTTATTATGATGATACCCAAAATACTAAATAGCCAAGCATAACAGATACATAGTCCAACTTGGATGTAGCGCTCGTTCTAACATAACCTTAACCATTTGGTCGGAGTGCCCCAGCTTAGTTACTGCGACCAATTCGGTTCGCGCGTGGTTGGTCATAGTTCTAACCTAACCGCCCGTTTATCTGTTTGTCAGGATGTATGTTCCCGATTTGCACAAATGTGGCTGAACGAATTTGGATGAAATTTGGCACACAGGATTAACACATAGGGTACTTTTAATCCCGGTAGTACGTTCCCGTGGGATATTTTCCAACAACCACGCAGGCGAAGCCGCGAGCAAAAACTAGTGCTAACATAAAGGTTCCCGCAAACAGGAGCGACGCTACTCTCAGAGAACTTTTTCCATGAAGGTACACTTTTAACAAACAAGTTTCTCTGAAACGGAAACGAGCGCAAGAAATTCAGGAAAATTTATATCGCCTTACACACTATACATTTCTCCGTATCCTTCCCACTCGTTGTTCTGCCGACAATCATATGTACTAGTGTCACAGTGTGGTTATTTTTATTCTACGCCTTCGCGGCTCCTGTTTATTTTGTAGGTGTGGATCACTACGGCTGATTTTGTCTTGTAGATTTTAGATACAATGTTCTGGGATTTTTTGAAGCGTTTTTTTTTGCACGTAGTTGTTTTTTAGGGTCCCGTACGTCCGAATGAAAAATGGAACCAGGATTATAGTATCACTCTTGTGTGTCTGTCTGTCTGTCCGTCTGTCACAGCACATTTGCTCCGAATGTGAAAGATTAATTTGAAATTTAATACACATGTGAATTTCTGTGACCCAAACACGGCCGTATTACGTAATAATTGAATTTTGAATATCGGGGTCACTTTTGGGAGATAAATAAGACTTTAAAAAAGTTTTGCCGACTGTACCGAGTGACATATCGAATGAAAGGGCTTACTGTTGGTGTCTCTGATATATATTTTTTTATAATTCTTAAATAAAACGGTATTTAAGAAAATTTATAAAAATTGACCGTTCACTTATCTCCGATACTACTGAATCTACAATTTTGAAAAAAATACAGAAATTAGTTCTATTCTTTATAAATTACAGGAAAACCTATAAGAAAACCTATGGTCTTAAAATAACATGGTAAATCTTACAATATTATGCGTATAAACTTACATTTACAATTGGAATGTAGGGAGAACATTTTTTTAACTAGAATGTTAATTTTGTTCTTGGGATAATTTTTTTTTTTTGGAGGAGTGCAGAATTAAATTAATTTAATTTATTTCTAATGCATATTATATAAAATATCAGATTTTATATAATATGCATTAGAAATAACTTAAATGAATAAAAAAACATTACACACACTGCCATGCGTTTGACACACACACATAGGTACCAGGGTCTCATGACTTATATTATATTATTATATTAAAGGTGACAGAAGTGACAGCTTAAGCATGGAATAAGTAAGTACTATTTAATAGCATGGAATTCGTAAGTACCATATAGATTGTAAGTAGAAGGGGTCGAACTTCGACCAGAGGACGAGCACTAGTATAAATAGATTCGTAAGCAAATTTTTCCTGTGATAGCTACTTCATTAAGGGAGGGTCTACTATGCAAAGCTATGAAGTCTTTGCTTCATTATTGGTAAAGATACAAGAGTCTTAATTTTAACCAATAACGGTTCGTAATTTATAGGAATCGGCCATAAGAGAACAAGGGTTCAAGTGAGTGCTACCGATGAGGTTGGAACTCGAAGAATTTTACTTGCAATTATTGAGTTTGAGAAATGATGGACCTAGAAACTGATGAGTTATGGTAGATATTAAATTCATTTAGCTAAATGGTTTGTACAATTTTGACGCACTTCCAAAAGGCCAGCCAACAAAACTAGATAAGGACCAAGAATCGGCTCGAAGGACCAAAAATGTTATCTGCTGCTTCTATTTCTGGTAATTAATTTCATTTTATAACGAACTAAAAATAAATAAATAAATTTGATTAAGGTAGCGTACAACGGTCCACTGGCGCCATTCCTTTAAAAAAGTATTATCTCGTGACTGAGAAGGAATTATGAATAACAGCTAGTAGGGACCCTCGGTAAGTGTGTCTAGAATTTTCTAATACCTTTTATAAAGTTTCATATTGAGACATGAATCAACAAAATACGATCTAAAAAAAAAGCGGCCACTTTCCTCTAGATCGTATTTTGTTGCTTCGTATCTCAATATGAAACTTTATAAAAGGTATTAGAAAATTCTAGATACACTTACCGAGGGTTCTTACTAGCCGTTATTCATAATTCCTTCTCAGTCACGAGATAATATTTTTTTAAGAAGTGGCGCTAGTGGACCGTTGTATGCTCTCTTAAGAGCAGTTAGCCTTTCATTAAACATAAACGGTGGTTTAAAAATACCTAAATTGTAAACAAAATCTTTTTGCTGATAACATCACGCCTGTAATCCCCAAAGGGTTAGGCCGAGGTGTACCTACTTATAGTACAACCAGTGGTTTCGCCAGTTATGTTTAAGTTCTGTGTAATACGGCGAGCCTATTGCCATCAACCGGGCACAAATCTAGACTCCGGGATGCAACTGAGAAATTCCTGGTGGAAAAACCCAATAACACTTCGCCCGACCTGGGAATCGAACCCCGGACCTCGTGCTCAACAGTAGCGTTTGCAACCACTAGACCAACGACTCAACGAGGCAGTTTTCAGATAAGCCTAAAACAAATGAATGCGTTTAATTTTCAAGAACTCAAAACATCTTTGTCATCTTTGTTCTTGTTTATTGTTTGTGTATTCAATTAAAAGCAGTAGGTACAAAGTTTTTCCATTCACCTTCAGGTACAATTTATTCCAAAAAATATGAAATTCTGAACTAAGAACATTATTTAAAACAAAACAACTCACTTACTAAGAATTCGTAAGCTCGTATAACATTGAATAAGTTTTTACGAATCAAAGTTTTTCCGAAGTATTTGTAAAAGTCATACAAATTGCGACTGAGTTCGACAGACAATTAAAACAAATGTTCAAGTACTTAGTTGTCACGATTGTTTTATTGTTTTTTTTTTATTTTTTATTATTTAATACTCAGCTTAATTTTTCTGAAGAAGTTGCTATAGTATAATATATTATTTGAAAGAAAAGAAAATACCTTTATTTGCGGTAAAACATTACGCAAAGAAAAAACAATTCAATGGATTATTTCCATTACTTCATACAGATGACTTCTGTCTACGTACCGTCAGGCCGCTTGTTGACGCCCGTTTTTTCCATCGGCCCACGGACCGTGTTTTTCATATTTTTACGAGTTGGACAATATTGGACATGCAATATGGACATTTGGTTGGCCGTCCGTGTACTATTGCGGGCGTCCAAATCTGACCACTTTCAAAACCAAATCCATTCAAAGTCAAAGTCAAAGTCAAACCATTTATTTCAAATAGGCACATAAGAGGCACTTTAGAACGTCAAAATTTACAAAAAAAAATAGAATTGATTCTAGTTGCCATTGCTCACGATGACCACATCTGTTTACCGTCCTTTTTTGCGTACACCAATTTTTTATTTTTCTTGTTAAATATATTTCTCAGACTCTGTTACAATGATCACGGATGTCTGACCACCGTTTACCCTGTATTTTTGCGGTCTTTTTTTTTACTTACAAAAAGAAGGGTTCAACAAAAATCTGATGCGGCAATGCTATTAGTTAATGAGCGTAGGTAACCCTTACTATAGCGGCCGAGCACTGCAAACAGGAATAGTCCTTACGGGTGGTCCAATTTGTACGTTCGCGATAGTACATCACACACTTTCATTGTAACCTTAACACACACCGCAAGTTCGGTGAAAACAACGGTCCATTAACCGGTCAAAAAAACGACCGTGTGTCGTGATTATGGCGTACTTCGGAGTTAGCACGCCGTCGGATGGCTGAGTGTCGTGATTTCTTTGATTTAATTTTAAAAAAATGTATTAATTTAATACCGAATTATAATATTCGCTGTGGCAACACTGTCAAAGTACAAATTAATAACGTTGTAACAAACTTTTAAATGTATTTTCATTATGGCAACTGAATGTATTATTTTACTTTGGTAACACAGAAATAACGGTTATGATGTGACCGTTATTTCTGAGTGGGGTGAAAGTCATTTTAAATAGTAAAATGTAGGGAGGGCCAGTCGTCGTTTAGTTGAAAAATAGTGCAGTTGTGCGGAATAAAGTGTTAGCAAGAAAATAGTGTTTTTCATCAAGCGGGCTTACACCTTAGTCAGGTTTTAAAATGTTTGTTGTTGTATGTGAGTCCACAACACCTCAGCGCCACCTCACTCTTTATCTCGCTCGCACCCTACTAAGCGAGACAGCGCGGCAGGGCTCCAAGGCGCCGATAGTTTAGGTAATTTATTTTTACGGTGAAAATAATGATAATAAACAAAATATGAAAACGTAAGATAAGATAAGTCTTTATTTGCCTTAAACATGGTATAAAGTTGTTACAGTCTAGAATGACCACATGTTTAGCTATACATAATCTTGTATCAATTGCATGCAAATAATTAATAAAATGTCGTAGATTAATTTTATTGGTTAGGTATACAATAAAAATAAAATAAATGGTTATTGGTTATCTTCTTTATATTTAGTTCAGATTAATGCAAAGTTTCATGATCTTATTTGTAGTATTTTTTAATACTAGCGGTTTATTGTTCGGTTTGTACTTTTTTCTGTACAGATAATTTCATGGAATCTTGGTTTCGTCAAATGTGGTACATAACATTGATCCTCAGCTTTACGATTTATTTATTTCAAAATTAATTCTACAGTATTTTCGATATAACGGCTGATCAAGCAATTTGAGGTATTGTAGGCTCGTAGCAATGGTAGCTTATATTACTATTTTTATGTGAAAAATGGGTGTTTTTGGGGAACTGTCTTATGAATTTTAACGTTCGAAACGTGCTAATTCTCACCCTAGTTTGAATAAATTACTTATGATTTTATCCCTTATACTTTTGATGTCAAAAACATACAGATGTGATAAGTATGCCATATCATACCAATCAATATCGTTTCAGTCATTAGATGGAATTTGTAACATAACATTGTATTGTATAGAATCAAGTTTTGTAACTGAACAGACAGCTGGGGAGTTTGTTGCGCCAATCCTTCTTCCCAGCTAAAGCACTAGGAAGTGGTGAAGGGTGGGCGTTTTTGGGGGACTGTCTTATGTAACTTTTGACGTTCGAAAAGTGCTGATTCTGAGCTGAGCCTAGTTTAAATAAATCACTTTTGATTTTAATTTTTGACATAACATCACGCCTGTAATCCTTTACGGGTTAGGCAGAGGTGTATCTATAGTACACCCACATTTCGCCAGTTATGTTTAAGTCCCATGTAATAAAGGGCAAGCCTATTGCCATCAAAGGGGCACAAATCCAGACTCCGGGCTACTGAGACATTCCTGAGAAATTCCAGACGGAAAACTTAATAACACAAGTCATCATCTTCCAAGCCTTTTCCCAACTATGTTGGTGTCAGCTTCCAGTCTAACCGGATGCAGCTGAATACCAACCAATATTTTACATGGAGCGACTGCCTATCTGAGCTCAACAAACCAGTAACTGGGTAATATGATACCCGTTGGTAAGACTGGTTGTCAGACTTTCGGGCTTCTGACGACCTGCCAGGGTTACGAGCCTGTCTGAAAGGTAAATCGTGGCCCTGGCACACAGGCATTTAAAGGAACACTGATGGGTTTTAGTCAGTAAAAGCCTGACACGCCCTCCCGCTCCGTCCAGAGCGGGAGAAGTTATTTGATAATTTCCCACCCAAAAAAAAAAAGAAAAGGCTTCTGACGACCCGTAACGTCTGTCAAAGATCCACGAATGACAGCCAGGACCAATAGCTTAACATGCTTTCCGAGGCACGGAGGAGTCTTGGTGTGTAAAGATTGGCATCCATCCACGGACCAAATCCGGCAAGCGTAGCTTAACCTGATGGATCGACCCGTGTGGCTGTTATTACTTAGCCACTTGCTCCTCAGTCAATAACACAAGTAGGTATTAGAAAATAATTAAAATTCGAAACGCAAATTCCCTAAGCTCCAAAAACATCGTTACTTACCTATTCTTAAATCTTAAACTATATCCCCAACACTTAATACATTGTCTTCAACAACCAAAACTTTACGTAAAACCTCAAACTTTTTAGTCACTTGTTCTTTTTTTGAACAAAAACCTTGTCGGTATTTCGTTCCCATCAGTTTTTAGTCAGTTACAAAACTCGCTCGCGGTCACAACGCACGTCTGGGCACGTTACCTGCACTGTTTTACAAATAGGACTCAACGTGTCGACTAAAACGTGGTGGAGTATGAAAGTAGGGAGTTTTATCAACGCTTATACCTTTTCTGTTTGGCAGGTTTGAGTGACTGTCTCGATTTTGTGAGCTTTATTGAGCTGTAAGAAGGATTTTTGTTGTTTTGATAAATGATAAATGATTTATTTCTGTAAGTAGGTTTGTACAAACACGTCAAACATATTGAAAAAAAACTACATGAGGTCGGTGTTTCGTATCCCACTACTGTGAGAAGAAAGGCCGAAACAAACTTAGAGGTCTCTTTTAAAGTCCAGACACAATCTTGGTCAGATCATGTGAAGACCATGTAGATTGGCGCCTGAAATGATCTTTTGATGAAAGAACCACACAGATTGAGGGGACCTGTCCAGTCAGTGCACGCATTTGTCAGTAGTCGTGCAGCTCAACTAAGAACTTAAGGAGCTCAACTCAACTCTTTTGGTAGAGTAGTGACTGTAGCTACATTCTAAGTTCTACACATAGCTCACAATACCCATATACATACATATACTCACACCTTCTTCCCATGGAACAGAATATTGCTCCTATTTACCCTGAAGATTTAGGCAAATAAGTATAGTATTTTATTTTATTTCTTAAGAAAACTTACAGCTAGGATACAGATAGTTGACAGTTAGTGAAAGAACGCCAATTAAAAGTTTTCACTGACAATATAAGTGTAGCATAAGAAACAGCAGTCAGACAAACGAAAGCAAGAGTAAGTAAGCACTCGGAGAGAGTTAAGGGGGATGCGCCAAGGTAGCCCGCGAAATTCAAATTGTATTACGTTTTTTGCAATTTTCATATGATTCTCGGCCGTAACAAATATGGCTTTACAGAATTATAATCATTAGAATCGGCAGTACAACTAATTCTCTTCGTAAAATTCTATTGAATGAATATTTCTGAAATAATCATTCAGTAGGATTTTATGAACTTTGAGAGTTGTAATGCTAATTCTAATGATTATAATTCTGTAAAGCCATATTTGTTACGGCCGCGAATCATATTTAGATCAACATGCAACCTGTTACTGACCTGCAAATTGCAGAAAACGTAATAAAATTTGAATTTCGCGGGCTACCTTAGCGCAACTCCCTTAAGAAAAGACTGAACAGGTTTTAGTGATTTTCAAAGAAGTTTTGACACAGTATTTTCTTAAGTTTAGGAACACTGGTGGAGAATAAATCAAGATCATCAATGTATACCTACATTGAGCCATGGTATACATACTTAAGTCTCAAAATAATGGGAGCTTATTTTTATCAAACTGCCACAAATCCAAACTCCAAGAACATACTGGTACTTAACACCTGATAAGATATTGGCCCCCAGAACCTATACTTGTCAAAAATAATAGGCCCGATATACCATCGCGACGTAACTAGTGAAGTAACCATACGAATCGGTACTCGATACTCACGATAAATCGATTCAAGTTAAATGTCAAAACGGGCCTATTATTTTTTGACAACTATAGTTGAGCTTAAGGGTCGGGTAATCGCGCTCACGCCTCGCTGCCGTTCGGTTTCAAAGTAAATATTGATTTTTAGTACTATGTACAATAGAGCTACCATTTACCGGGTAATATGTCTTTCATTGACTTCAATATGCCCTGGCAGCTGAGAGTATGTCATGCTCACTCAGATGTCTCGCTGATGGTGGCGTGTGTGTTGGATCACTTAGCTCCCTTCAAAATGGTTGAGCTGAATGGTGCTGATCCATGCGTCATGTTCGTAAACGGGCGCTGTCAGTTGGGACTGGTCATCTCTTAGCTGCCACGGCTTATTTTTTTTAATTATTTTAGTTTTGAATTGTTTTGTTTTTATCACGGACGCTTCTGACGTTTTGCATCGTTCTCACGCAGAAAGGATTGTCTGATAAAAATACCCTTTCGCAACGCCCTGGGAATAGAAAGTAGAGACTAGTTTATGTCACGATTTAAACAAGAACTTAAAACCATTGAGAATTCCTGTACTTACTAATGACATAATAATCACACAACATAACAAATAAACAACATAAGAATAAACAGCGATCAATCAAATCCTTGTCACCAGCGTATCTCACTTAAACTTTAAGTGGGGTTCTCGAGTTTTCAAATTCAAAATTTTCAGATACTCGTAAACCCTAAAGCTTATCTTTAGGATTAGGATTAATCCGGACTATCTAGACAGCCTGTTATCGGTTTTAAAAGTTCTAACCGTTGTTTTTTAAATGTCAAACGTGATAAACTCAAAATTATTTTCCAATACGTACCTGTGTTTCTTTTACCTTGTTGTTTAGGATTTGTTTGTTCTAATTTTCAGGTGCGTGTTGATTTTTCAAAGGAGGTTTGTACTCAAATTATTTAAATTTTGTTGTTCGCGTGGATTTTAGTGTTGTGTTTTAAAATATGTTTAGGTTTTATAATACGCACGCCATACGATGGTCTTTGATAATCATTGCTTTGCTGCAATTTTAAAACTTGCTGATATTAATGACAAAAGAAAGAAAGAAGAAAGAAAGAAAAATTAAAAAAAGAAGAAGAAAAAGAAAGAGAAATAAAAAAAGAATAAAAAAAGAAAAAAAAGAAAGAAAAGAAAAGAAAAAAAAAAGAAATATGTAGATTAATTTATGTTCATCCCTTTAACAAACCATTGGATTTCCTTTATCAAACATTAGGTCACATGTTAACTACAATCTTCTTTCTGCAAATCAGACTCAATACTAATTTCACCTTCGAGATACTCAAAGATCCCTCTTCCCCCATATATACACTGTTTAATCCTGGTTTTTCTAAGCAAGTCAGAATATCTCAAGCTAAAGTCTATCAAGTTTCATATTTATTTATTTATATATAGGGGAACCAACAGCTATAACAGATGGATAATAATTTTATATGAAACGCAGAACCAATTACAGGTTCTCACGGGTAAAAAACAGAAAAATTAGTAGAAATCTTAGGATCACTAACAAGCACGATAGATAATAATATAATGTAAAGTACAATAAACACTATGCACTTCTAAAAAAGTCGGCGGTAATTTCAAAACATACATCTAAGATTTTTTCAGATAATTCCCCAAACAAGTTAAGATCAATCTCAAAACGTATACATTATAACCTTTCTCATACAAAAGTACACAACGAATGTATCCGGTCCGCTGCAACCAGGTCACTTGGAAACTGCTCCAGCAGCCGAGACAATGCCGACGTCACTTCACTTAATGTATTGCTGTCTTTTAGATACTTACACCTGCCACTACTGTTGGTATAAGAAGCTGTTGGTGATAAGGAATTTAAAATGCTTCGATATATCGTTTTTATTAAAGACTGAGTTATATTATGATAATAGCAAATGAACTTGTAGAGATTGAGGATGATATAGAAATGACAGATATTTTTTTTTACGTCTTGGTGTATTGTTTGTTGTGCTGTCGTTTAGATATTGTACAACTGGCACTATTGTAGCTACAAACTTTGGGGTCTTATGTTTATGTCAGACTTAATGTTATAATGAAGACAAGAAACCAAATGATTTAGATATATGTATTCACGATGATACGGAAGCAAAAGATATTATTTTAGGTATTGAAGATGAGTGAAATAAATCAGGTTGAGGCAATCGCAAGGCTGTGCAAATCTAAAAATAACGCAACGAATAGTGACATCTAACGTCAGGACATACAGGCTCATGGCATGGCTGTAAACGTGATCAAGAAGGTTGAAGGTCGGTTCATGGTGAAGAAGGTACTTGTTTAATTAAATCTTTCCCCAACAGCTTATACCTATAAATTTACTTTAGCACGGTTGTGAGTGTACAACCACAAGAGAACATCAACATCAAGTTTTCAGAACATCACGTATCACTCATTAAAAAAACCGGGTTATAAGGCGTAAATACAAAGATAGACAGATAGTAGTCGTTCTGTAAGGCAGCCGCATCCGTATGAATAAAGTATTACAAACTGCATTACACCATTGACATTTGTAAACTGTGTGCAATGCGATCGGCTCCGAAAGACATTGTTTTAATAAAAACGATTGTTATACAGCTTATAAGTACGAGTACTCCCTCTGTCTACACTGTAGGTATCAAACTTACTTGTAAAGTAATGCTAAATAGCCTGCGTAGCTGTGAGCAACTTGGAAGTACTTAGAGCTCACCAGCTGCTGCCGCGGCACCGCTCACTGCGCTCGCTCTGCTCGCGCGTTTTGTCACAGTTCTAATCTAACCTAACCCATTTTACCCAGTTCACAATTTTTCGACAGCTTATAATCTAATGGAAATAATACTATGGGTGTCTGTGTTGAATCCGCCTTGTCATTGCCTTCAAACAAATGCGACTGCACTACAAACCACTGTGTCGCAGTTGGGTTCGGACGGAAGATTAAAGCAAGATAATGCAGCACAGACTATGGATGGGTGTCTATGTTACATCCGCCTTTGTATTTACGCGATCGGAAGAGCTCGACAACATCAAGAAAATAAGATAAGAAAACAACTGCAATCAGAAGTGTTGCGTTTTAGCACCTATTCGCAATTAATCGAATAGAAATCAAAGCACTTAACCCCCAAGTCGTATCTATTCCTCCAAAGTACATGAGAAAACAATTTTCGATCGAGAAAATAATGGTAGAGGTTGACTTGTCAAAAAGACTCAATTTGGAAATTAGTAGTTAGTCTATTGTCTTCTTTTGAAGTACCAAAAGTGACGAAATGGTTGCAGTGCAATCATACATTGCCAAGCCTAAAAAACCTACTTTTGGAATACAAAATACAGAAATTTTCATTCCTTAGCTCCACTCATAACAAATGAGCAATGATATAACAAATGGTGGTTTTTGGTTCCAGAAAGCGCAGTCCTTAGGGAAATCAGGATTTTGCCGTATCATGTTATCAATGTAAAGGTAGATGAGGTTACGTAAGCACTCAGTGATCCCTTGGTTGGCTTTAGACTTAAAGACACCTACTGAATAAATTGGGGTGGCCTATTTTTGTAACGGGACATTTAAATCAAGAAAGTCTTTGGCGGAACCGACATGGGAGCGTACGGTACATTACTGTGTCGTGTTGTGTCTTAACGCTTAATCAGCCTATAATGTTCCCACTGCTGGGACGCAGGCCTCCTCTGTTCGAGAGGGAGTGGGCCGTAATCCACCACGCGGGTCTCGCAGTTTGGTAGATGTCACATGTCTTCGATTTTTTTGGTTCTAGGGCATGCTTGTTTCCTTGTGACGATATTTTTAGGGTTCCGTACCCAAAGGGTAAAACGGGAACCCTATTACTAAAGCTTCGCCGTCTGTCTGTCTGTCTGTCCGTCTGTCACCAGGCTCTATCTCATGAACCGTGACAGCCAGACAGTTGAAATTTTCACAGATGATGTATTTCTGTTGCCGCTATAACAACAAATACTAAAAAAACAGAATAACATAATTATTTAAGGGGGTTCCCATACAACAAACGTGATTTTTTTGCTCGTTTTTGCTCGATATTGATAACGGCAACAAGTAGACGCTTGAAATATTCACAGAATATTTAGTTATATATTCACTTTAAAAATAAATAATTAAATTAAAATAAAACAAATATTTAAGGGGGGCTCCCATACAACAAACGTGATTTTTATAGATAATGGCACGGAACTCTTCGTGCGCGATTCCGACTCTCACTTGGCCGGTTTTTTTTTACACAAAATAAAGCGCTTACCTGAGTTCGAACCCATGACCTACAAACTCGTAAGTCGGGGCCGTTACTGGGCCACCACTGATTTCAGCGTGGGATTCTCCAATTAAACGAGTCTGTGCAAGACTACGTCATAATTATCACGACAAGTTTTGTTTCACCAACACTGTTTTAGAACGACACGATATAAAACAAAACAGTAAATCCGGCTTAAGACTGGCGACAGAAATCATAGGTTTGAGATCCATTAGTATTCTCTTGAACTTAGTCCAAAACCGGCCAAGTGCGAGTCGGACTCGCGCACGAAGGGTTCCGTAGCATTATCTATAAAAACGGCAAAAAAACCACGTTTGTTGTATGGGAGCCCCCTTAAAGATTTATTATATTCTGTTTTTTAGTATTTGTTGTTATAGCGGCAACAGAAATACATCATCTGTGAAAATTTCAACTGTCTAACTATCATGGTTCATGAGATACAGCCTGGTGACAGACGGACAGACAGACAGACGGCGGAGCCTTAGTAATAGGGTTCCCGTTTTACCCTTTGGGTACGGAACCCTAAGAAGGAACAGCATCGACGACGATCTAAAGCGTTGTTTATATTAAGAGCCAAATCGAACAAAGTAGAGTAGTATTCGAGTAGCATTCTGGCGATTTTGTTATTTATATCCGAGCAATGATTTTACACAGGTAGATAAGTACGTGTGTTGAAAAACTCGACGCAATGGGCGATTATACCAAATAAGATATACGAAATGCACTTATCCGTTGTTTGAACAACACGTGCACTTTACACATGCGAGGCCACACTATGTGATACAGCCTGGTGACAGACGGATAGACAGACAGAGAGAGAGCCAGACGGCTGAGCCTTAGTAATAGGGTTCCCGTTTTACCCTTTGGGTACGGAACCCTAAATACGAGCGAGCCTTACAGTGTGTAGCAGTAGCGAAGCTACAACTTCCATTAGAAGGAAGCCAACTTTTTTTTTTCAATTCCCCTTAACTCAAGATAACATCAAACTACCTTAAAAATGTAAGTCATTCCTCAGTTTAACGCCATAATTCGTCTGAATTCTTAGTTAGGACAAAAAATTTAAACTGTGTTCGCGATTTATGACAGACTATTGGTAGGTAAACCATTTATATCTTATGATTTATTAAATACCTGTAATCTGACTATTTAAGTACAATATTATTTAGTCATAGTGAACTCAAATAGAGTAGTTGTTTCAAAGGGAAGCCGGTAGGAATGGAGTTGTATGAAGCCGTCGCCCCTGGTGTGTAGTCGAATTATAATGTGTCACATCTGACATCTCACCTTGGTAATAAGCAAGTGAGCAGCGACAGAAATAAACCTCAAAATTATTAAAAAGGCTAATTACTGAAATATTTATTAGAATAATTATAATATTATTTATTACTAGTGGTTGCCTACTGGTCGAAATTGGACCCACTCTACTTCCAAACTATTATAGTAGGTACTTACTAATTCCATGAGTACACTAAATCCATGCTATTATAAAGTACTTAGTTATTCCATGCTGTATCTTCCTGTTACACACTTCCGTCCCTTTTCACGAAATCTCTCCCACAGAAAGCTAGAAAAAAGATGTTACATAACAAAAAGTAGTCATATTTATTAGGCAACGTTTTATAATGTGTCAAAACATATAAGAGTATTAATGGTCTTGGTGATCGCATTGTGATAAGCAAAAGCGAGGTTATAAATGTTCATCTTTTCGATATGATCCCATTTTTGCCTTCAACAACTAACCACAGAAATTACCCAACATAATACACAACGAAACAATGACATACTTGTCACTCCACAGTGAAAACACGTGCCGAAAAATTCATTACGAAGAGTGACTCGACACTTTTTGTTCAATAAGTCTGTCAATATTTGGAACGATGTAGTGGCACATTTTTTCTGGATATTTCTGAAAAGCTCCTTGCTAAGCGTACATTATATTGGAGGCTTTTACTTTCATTGTCTTCAACAGAGTACTGTGGAATCGAGAAATTACTTTTTCACTGTCGTTTTGGGAGCAGACGTGCCCTTGAGAAGAAGTAAAGGCTGACGTACACGGCCTCGTGGTATCAGCCTTGCTATGTTGGTAGGTGTGGTACAATGTGGAGTGGTAGTGAGAGTGAGGGTGTTCGTGAGTCAGGATGTGTGTGAGTGAGGGTGTGTGCATGAGTGAGGATGTGTGTGAGTGCTTGGACTAGTAAAATTTTAAGTTTCCACAGTTTTTTTCAGTTGCATCATAATATGATAGAGTTTTCCACCCATCGGTCACCTTTTCTCTCAAGACATCACGAGGTAAGCGGTAATTGTCGATGCTCTTATTTACTTTAGTTAGTTAGTTAGATCTTGGAGCTAATAAAAAAAAAAACCTTTATTTCAGGTATCGCATAACCCATATTTTAAGACATCTTTAACTTATTTAGAAATAAACACTAAATCAAAAAAAAGCACAAACGAATAATTACAATATAAACTAATATAATATACATAAATGAACCTGAAGTGTCGACACTCGCCACGGCTGGTCTACAGGGCTCAATTTTATAGACTCTGTCGGAGAGGCGTTTCACAGTACTGTAGGTTGGCTCGAAGGGTACGAGCATGTGTTTTTTTGAGTACAGTCTATTATAGTACGAAGAGCTGCCTAACCATGAGAACTTTGCAAAGTCAGTAAAGATCAAATGTCGGAATGGTTTGTTAGAAAGGACCTTTACTCCAGCCCTCTGCGCCATAGTAATCGCAGCATGGTTGTTTTGTGGGCACCACCCAACGTGGTCACGTTGGCCCTAAGTTTTTTAAAGATATAATAATCTTCGCACTCGTGCCACCGTAGAATTGATCTGCTTTTTGTAAGTATTGTTTTATTTATTTTTATTACCCTAGTGAGATTTATATGTGTCTATAATCCTGGCATCACAGCGAGCCCTATCAAAGCGCTGCGGTATTTATTTTGTAAATATCGCAGAATTATGCTAAGATAAGAGCCTTTTTGGTATCGCACAAGTCTTGGTTCTTTTTTTTTTTTGTATATTGTTAGTTTTGAAATGCTATTTCTGTATTTCTTGTGCGTGTCCCAAAGTATATTAGTTATTATTTTATATTGTCTTTCTTTCCTCTTTCTTTCTTTTCCCAGCAGGTAGATGAAATAGACAGGATTCAGAAGGCAGAGAACTTACACCCGCTCTCCGAATGGCTGATCAACTTGAAAATGTACTTATTTGTTATCAAATCTCACAGGCATCGGTTGTGATTTAAAATAATATTAGAGGGCAATTGCCGTATTTTTAAGAACATTCGCATTTTAATCTCAGTCCTAGACTGTCAAAAATTATATCCATCAGTGAACTGCGATAGGCTGAGTTGGTTGAATCCATAGACAAAGAGAGTGGACTGTGCGTTCTGTATTCAGTTGTGCAGTGAATACAGACCGAAAATTACGAGAGAGACAAAGCGAATATGCGGCCAGTAGTTCTCTCTTTCTAGAATTCTGATTGGTCCAATGATATTTCTCGTAATGTATATAGGTACTTTCATGCTTGTAAAATATCAGTATAATCTTTGAAATTGAATCGATATATTAAATACAGCTATCAAGACTTAGTTCGCCTTCAAAGAGATTTTTTTTTTTTTTTTTCATTATTCTTAATTTTAATGGTCTCTTGTGATGAAAAAAATATTAATAAAAATTAATATTTCAGTGTCGAACCAACGCTGGCTTTTATAGTCTATGAATAACGCATAGAAATAACTTATACTTTTTCTGTGATTAGTCACTATAATTTTCAATATTTTTCCTATTAATTAAAATTGAAAGTGTGCGCCTTTGTTATTACAGGCTTGCAGAAAAGGGACAGGTATTGGCCGCGAAGTCGCTTTGTCTCTTTCTAGAGAGTGATCACTTTTGTGAGGATAACGCTCAGTCCGATTCTCTATGTCTCTATTTGAATCACACCTAGGTGAAGTGAACTGAAAGTGCACTGTCATATGACACTATTGGAATGACATTTCACTTTCGTGAGATTTTTGCTGAATAGATTGGCTGTACAATGTTATCTTACCAATGTATTTTAATATTAATCATCAACAATAATCTGAACTGAATCTTCCAGTGGTAGCCTGAAGTCTGGATTTGTGCCCGGTTGATGGCAATAGGCTCGCCCCATATTAGAGATTAACTACGATAATATGGCCCGCCCCACCAAAATTCAAAACGTTTGAAAGTATTTACAAAGCGCCACCAAGACTCACAACGCGTGTGTGCGTAATGAGACGGCCGACAAACAAAAACAAATCCACGGATTTTTTTCTCGACTAGTGGCGTCATTAATCGCTCATTATTATTAGTATGGCGCTGCACTGACGTACTCTATGATAACGGCACTTGCGTTGTCTTGTGCGATCGGCTAGTTATGATTAGTTGACCAACAAATCTGGAAATAAGTGAGATATTACGAGTACTGATTGCACAAAAACTATGAATAAATTCGACGAATACGAAGACGAATACTTACAACTACATACAAACTCTTTCGTAAGGATGTGACTACACAATTATTGAAACAGTAATTTGTTGGGACGAGCCATGTTATCGTAGTTTCTACATGGAAATAAACTTAACTGGCGAAATGTGGGTGTATTATGTACTGTACTTCTCTGTCTAACCCTTCGGGGATAACAGGCGTGATATTACAATATGTTGTAATAATAACAGAAATTCAGTTCTGTTTTTCTATTTCCCCAAATTGGTTTTCATTTCCGCTATAACTTCTGTTATTATGTTCAAAACTAACAAATTAGATTCGACCAACCGAAGTAGTATTTGTATCGTATCCAGAAATAGTTCCGCGTTCCCGTAGGTAATAAATTAGACTTTTCACCCCTAAGAAATTGAATGCTACGTGAGTAATAGCACCTATTCCCGAATGGGGTGAAATTGAAATGTCTGCTAAAGACCAATATGTCTTTAGGTATTTACATGCTTTGGTTGGTGTTATATCTTACATGAAAAAGTGTTTATACTATACCTGCTCGGAAACTACCTTATTACTTTTTTTTTAATGTGGTGGAATGTACGTCATTATTGTTGTACAAATGTGCGGGTCGAAAAAGTGTATGTGTTATGGCCTTGTAGTGCGTTAGCAGGGTGGAAATGTTTCCAGGTCTCAGAGGCGAAGGAATAAAAGTACGACGCTGTCGGTTTAACGTTTTTTTAATGATAGTGCAAAATTGAAGGATATACATAGACAACATAGAGAAAAGTCATAAACAAAATCTACATAATTATGGTTTTATTACTGAGAGTGGTGCCATCTAACCGCAATGACACGAGCTAATTATAATCATGCCTAAGTACAACAAGATGTATTTGTTCTAATCAACGATCGAACTATCTTCATGGTTAGATGAGGTAGTAACTTCCGGTGGTCAAAGATGGCGCCGCGTATACGTCTCTGAAGCTCGGAGATGTAGTCCGTGGCCCAGCGCTTCCAAAAGTGCTGCCTGAGCTGCTCGACACGTAGGTAGCGGGATAAAATCATTTTAAAGCTAATAAATAACCTTCTGATGACAGTGACGTCACAAGTTCCAAGTGTAATGCTCTGATAATCCATTGTTAACGTGCTGAGCGGGCAGACAAATTAAATGTAAATCCATTGTTAACGTGCTATGTTTTTTTTTTTTATTTAGGGCAATTCAGTAGCTAACCTAATTATTAATATAGTTAAATGCCAAAAGACATAAAGTTTTTATCACCAAGTGCAAAATGATACTGGCCACACATTTTTGCTGTACATTGATTTAAATAAAAAAGAATGAACATGTGAAAATTGTGCGCGCGCGGATAGCTTTCTTTTGTTTTATTTAGCTGAATTTTCAATTTGTATTTACGATCCTCTCGAAATGCCGTCTAGTAGTGATAGTGAAAATTTTGAGTGTTAATAACTGTAACATTTTTAATATAAACATTACATTTAAAAAAAATCTTTTATTTTCGTCGTAAGTATAGTATAAAGCACTATGTAATAACTCGGAAGAAAGTGCGATTCCCAACTCGTGGGTCCTCGTTAGTAAGGGGTCACTTTTTCCCCTCGGTGAACAATGTACTATATCATAACATAGCATGTAATCGAACCTCTAACCTCTAATAATGTCCATTTTGCGCTCCTAAAAGTATTATTGAACGCTCTAATATAATGATTGCGCCTCTTTTTGTGACCCTCAAATAATACCTATTGTGGGGTACTAAAAATATTAAATGACTTGGCTTGCGCGCGGTTGGTCTCAGTTCTAATCTAACCTGACATGTTTGATCGGGGTGCCCTAACTTAGTTATAAGAGGCACAATTATTAAAAAATTGTTCATCATTGGAAGCGGTAAAAGTTTTTGGAGTTTCATTAAGTTAAAAAAGTGTCCATCATTAGAAGGTCAAAGTTTTTTAGAGGATCAGGTAAATATTTCCCTCATGAAATATGTACCATGAATAAAAGTGCTGTCAATATTATGACCCTACTTTCCCGTACTTTACTGTTCCGTGTGGAGCCGGACGTAAGGAATAGCACCATCCTATTTCTTCCCGTGGGTGTCGTAAAAGGCGACTAAGGCACTTGCTAGAGAATGGGCAGCAGCGTTCTTTATGCATTTTAACACCATAATGCGATCGCCAACCCGCCAAGCGTGGCGATTATGGCACCCCCCCCCCTTATGGGGAGGCATATGTCCAGCAGTGGACGTCGTTCGGCTTAAAACGATGATGAGTTTCCCGAATTAAAGAAGAATTTTACACTAGTATCTTAAGAAATCACTAGTTTCATATCGTTTCTTCAATAATAAATCTTTCCAAACTTTTCCTCGATTAAAAAAAGGAAATGCTCGTCACCTTTAGACCTAAAAGATGATCATGATCCCGCTTTATCCATTACAATAATAAAAACCTCAATTTCCCTAACATTTTTCAACACCATCAAATCTACACATCCCCTACGCACAATCATACCAGCATTTTCAACTCTATACCCACGAACTCACCCGAACATCTCCGAAAGAACCCGAAGTGAATTCCTCGACACGGTTAACTAAAGATGTTTCAAGCAACTTCAAAATATATATCTCTTTAGATTTAATAGAGGCGTCCCAAGTGATTTGAAGAGTTTTTCCATCGTATTTTTCAAGGTTCATTATTCCGTTGCTATTGAACGGACCCGAAATTTGGGTCCTTTAGCTTTTGAGACAAACTTGAATGGCTCAATTTCTTTATTTCTTAAGTGCTATATAAATAGTATATGGGTCCACAATACTGTTAAGGTTTATTTTGAAGAAGCGTAAAGGGACTGGGTTCTTGTTTTCTGTCTGACAGTGTGTCTTTTATGCTTTATACATAGTGAATAAAAATAGGACAGTAATCGTCAAGGGATTGCTCCAGCACATAAAAATCCTTTCTGCTCAAGGTTCTCCTATTGACTGTTACAATATAATTGTAGAACCATAAGAAATATAGCCTTAAACACCCCCCTTGACACAGAGTGATTACAGCACGTAGTTTCTTTAAGCAAAGTTTAGCGCGCTGCTCAAGACGAGAGTCGTTGACCTGTGTTGTCAGTGATGACCTATGACACTGAAACGTGGTCGCTCACAATGGACCTTATTAAAAGTCACCTAAAGGGCAATGGAGAGGGCTATGTTTGGAATTTGCCTACGTGATCGAATCAGAAATGAAGACATCCGCAGGGTAACCAAAGTAACTGACATAGCCCGAAGAATTGCCTAACTTAAGTGGCAATGGGCAGGGCATATTTCTCGCAGAACAGATGGCAGATGGGGCCTAAAGGTTCTGGAGTGGCGACCGCGTACCAGAAGACGTAGCGTTGGAAGGCCACAAGGCATTGGCACAAGGTGGGCCGATGACCTTGGGAAGGCCGCAGGGATTCGCTGGATGCGGAAAGCACAGAACCGTTCGGGTGGCAGTGCTTGGGGGAGGCCTTTGTCCAGCAGTGGACGTGTTTCGGCTGAAATGATGATGATTATGAGAGCACTGCTGCCCTTTCTGCCCAGAAAGTCTTCTCATTTAAAAGATTCCCAGTCAAATGGAGTCGGCCGATGACTTAAAAAAATAGCAGATGCCAATCTCCTATGATAAAGTAGCCCAAAGCTTTTCAAGGGAAATTGTTTACCTAAGTTATCCAACATGAAAATATGTGCTATGTAGGTACGTCCTACTGTAGGCACTGTACTAGGTATCTTTCAAAATCAGCTCGAGAATATACCAAATAGACACACATAATATCGACCGTATATATAATATTAGTAAGGAATAGAATGGAAGACATGTACAGATCTTCAATATCGTTCACGCTGTCTCAGCATGACATTTATTACGCGCGGCGTCACAAGAAGAAAGTTATGCATATGGAACAGGGATGTTTTTGTTCCATTTATCTTGATCATTTTTTTCCACGCTGCAAAGATACCAAAATCGTTTGATTTCTGTGTTTACCGTTCGATAAAGGTTCAAAAGTTAGTTTCTCGTCGACTTTGAATACTTAGCGTTTGACGAGTAAGATTCTCTACAGAGATATTGCCAAATATTGTCAACCATTTGTGTAATAATTATGTGTCATTTCTGTACTTATATTGTTTTAATTTTTATTAATATTGTTTTTGCATGCCGTTTATATGGCCTAATATTGTGCACTTGGCTTGTGTTAATTGGTTGAACAGTTTAACGATTGTAGATAGAAAATTAATTAATTATTGCTGCTGAGATTGATACCTATATCCAAGGAGGTCGCAGTTAATTGTCTATTTAGTATTTAAGGACATCAAAATGGCAATTATTCAAGACTCACAAAAAGAGGCACACTAATTATATTATAGTATCCTTTATTATTTTAAAGACATCCAAATGGGAATTATTTGGGGATCGATTAGATACATGCCAAAAATATTGTCTGTTTTTATTCATAGAAAGTGTCGAAATTACAGCGTAGCATAAAGGCTCCAAACAGGCACGACGTGACAGCACGACCTGAAACACCCTGTTACGAGCGCGGTGTGAGCCTTGCGTGCCAAGGGTGGCGTGGATTGGAGCGCAAGGCTCGCACCGCGCTCATAACAGGTTGTTTCAAACTACATCATGCATTATAATTTTTTTTTTTATTATTCAAATGTTAATAAATATTTTTTTTTTACTATTATGAATAATTAGTAGTCATTAGTTACATGAAGTGGGCTGCCGTTGTTAGGTCTTAGGAGACTGTCCTTAATTTTTTGAGTTTTTTGATTTGCATACACAGATTTAAAAAAATATATTCACCAGGAAAATAGGCAATTTTCACAAAAAATATTTTTGATGCCAATAGATCCTGTTTCTTATGAGAGAGTTACATCAACTGAGGGTTGATGCATCGCGGATCTGGTATACTTGCGTGAATAACATTTCCGCGAAAGACACTTGCGCGAACCCACTTGCATTAAAAGATGGTTGTCGTGATTTTGTGATGATTTTTCATCATTGGTGTCGTTTTCACGGTTTTCGAGGATCAAAATCAAAATTCAAGATGGCGCTAAGGAAAATGCAAGTTTTTCGCCATGGGTGTCGTTTTCATGGTTTGGACAACGATAATGGGGTGAAAATCTAAATTCAATATAGCGCCAATGAAAATTTGCATCACACGCACTTGGCCTGTTTTTTATAATGAATATATTGGCCGCTACAAAAGTCAGAAATAAGTATATTTATGAAAAAAAAGTTATTGCTACAAGGTCTGAGAACGATTCTTATGCCGAAAATATAGTAATTAGTACTTTTATGTTTGTCTGAATGTATGTCACGCAAATAATACTGGATAGATTTCATTCAAATTTTGCATAATATACAATAACTCTGGTCTGGTCTGTAGGCTGTAATTATAATGCTATTTGGTATAGACGACGAGCAATGTAACATTATGTTCGTATTCATCTATAGTTTACATTAAATCGTAAAAAGACGAGCCAAAACGTTATAATATTGCCGATAGTTACAGATATAACCTTTTAAATGATTATCATCAACTATACCTTTATGGAGTTCATCATGACATATTTATGAACGGATAGTTTTAGTCAACTTTCAACAAAGCCAATACCTTAGTGGTCCGACAACTGCTTTGCAAACCTGTGGTACGAATACGACTTCCACGCGAACGAAGTCGCGGGCAGAAGCTAGTCCACAATAAAGATATTGATTGATTGAGACTAGCAACAGCAGCAAACTTACAACGGAGCTCTTTTTCGTCGAAAATCCGCCTAATATTTTACAAACATCCAAACATAGTCATATTTACAAAAATGTGACTATGTTTGGATGTTTGTAACTCAATCACCCAAACAGCTGAACTGGAAATTTGGCACACAGATAGTTTATAACATGGATTAACACATATTTTTTTATCCCGGTAGTACTTACCCGTGGGATAATTTCTGACCTATACGCGGGCAATATAACTTCAACAATCCGTAGCTAGAAAATTGTAGAAATAAGGAAGTCGGATTGACAAATTGAGGACAACTTTCGATATTATTCTGCTAACAATTCCACCGGTTGGTCACATCCTAATTATTGTGGTATCGGGGGTCCATTCATTGATTTTCTTTGGTCTACAATGAAACGGATATAAAGGAGATCATTCACCATCCATACATTTTTGGGCCAAACAAAAAAAATACAATATTCCGAAAGAATACGTTTTTCTCTTAATTTTTTATTATGAGAATAAACCTGTAGGGTCATTCTCCGTCCAGTTACATGAGTTCGAAAAAATCACTTTTTCATACTTATGCATTTGATACGGACTTTGATTTTTATTCAGAACAGCTATTGCTATCATAAGCTATTACTATAATTCATCATCATCAACATTTCAGCCGAAAGACGTCCACTGCTGGGCATAGGACTCCCCCAGAAGGGGGAGGGGTAGCCATAATCGCCCCACGCTTGGCAGGCGGGTTGGCGATCGCAGTATGGTGTTAAAATGCATAGAGAACGCTACTGCCCATTCTCTAGTAAGCCCCTTAGTTGTCTTTTACGACACCCATGGGAAGAAATAGGATGGTGCAATTCTTTACGTCCGGCACCACACGGAACTACTAGTATTTACTATAATTAGATTACTATTATTCTTTTACATACTGAAAACAGTATTTTTCTAACTTGTATAACAGCGCAAGGAATAGCCCTGCAGATTTGGTCCCATAGTGAAAAGTGAAGAGAATAATATGATCTACGGAATATAACTTTTTTTGTTTGGGCACTTTCATAATTTAGCCTAAAATGAATGTTCTCCTTTATCTTGGTCTACTGTTTTGTTGAAGTATATCTTATTGAGTTTTGTTTTAGAGTTACAGAACGAGAATCTTCTTATAATCAAAATAACAATAATAATAATAACAATAAATAAAAAAAAAAAAAAAAAAAAAAAAAAAATTAATAGTAATTAATATCAGCCTGTTATTGTTCAAATGCAGGGCAAAAAACACTTCTCATATAGAACTTTAAGCTCCCTTCAAAATGGTTGAGCTGAATGGTGCTGATCCATGCGTCATGTTCGTGAACGGGCGCTATCAGTTGGGACTGGTCATCACGTAGCTGCCACGGCTTATCTTAATTATTTTAGCTTTGAATTGTTTTTTATTTTTTGTTTAGTTCTATTTTCTG
The DNA here is from genome assembly GCA_963921375.1 of Tiliacea citrago. Lineage (NCBI taxonomy): Eukaryota > Metazoa > Arthropoda > Insecta > Lepidoptera > Noctuidae > Tiliacea > Tiliacea citrago. The sequence goes on from OY992804.1 coordinate 13,250,292, forward strand.
TACTACGGATGTGTTTTTTTTTTATCGTCCTCATATCACACGAATATTATAAAGGCGAAAGTTTGTGAGTGTGTGAGTGTGTGTGTGTATGTTTGTTACTTCTTCACGCTCAAACGGCTAGACCAATTTTGATAAAATTTTGTATGGAGGTAGCTGACACCCTGGATTAAGACATAGGCCACTTTTATCCTGATATTCCCACGGGATAGAGATTTACGTGGGTGAAACCGCGGGGCGTAGCTAGTTTAGTAATAAATTCAACACTAAAGATGTTACAAACCATATTTTTGTAACATTATAATTTAGAAGAGCGTCGATGAAGTTTCTTGCCCGTTCTTCTCCATATGTTACCTATTACGCTTTGGAATGGGCAACTAGCTTCTTATTTCTAACTGACTGATTCCTTGACAGTTCAAAAGTGCCTGTAAATGGTTTAATTTAAATAAATGCTTAGAGTTTCAGTTTGAGATAAAGAAGACATGAGCATTGATCAACACTCTAGCTCAGACGGATTGGCGATTTCTTTCAGATGTGTATCCTAATCCTAACTAATATTATAAATGGGAAAGTGAGTTTGTTTGTTTGATACGCTTTCATGCTAAAACGGCGAAACGGATTAGAATGAAATTTGGTGCATGGGTAGAACATGACCTGGATTACGACATACTATACTTTTTATCCCGATATTCCCACGGGATCGAGACTTATGCGGGTGAAACCGCGGGCCGCAGCTACTTAACTATAAGTCCAGGTTGGGATCACGATGTTTCTCCTTCATCGCTGTCAGTTTTCCAAGATAAACTCGAAGAGTACATATAAATTGAAAATGTGACATTGGTACTTGCCCGGATTTGAACCCACAACCTCGTATATAGGTACATGAGAGGTGAGGTCTTAACCACTGAACCATTACAACATTTTTCTCAGCTTATAGGCATCTATTTCCTCAGACAACTAAACACATTTGACACAAAGAAATATCAACATATAATTTATTTATCACTTACGTACAGTCAGATCAAGTTACCACAAACTGTCATTTCTCATTCGATTTTGAACTTAGCAGTCAACATTTTAAGTTTTAAAATCATTTTGGAGAAATTTAACAGTTAGGCTGTACACTAATGAATAACAGACAAGAAAAAAATAACAGCAAAATACATACAAAGGTGATACTTATTTACAAGTTCCAACCAAATCTATTTTCATTTGAAACTTCGGAACTGTATGAGAAAGTTTAAGTTTACATACATACAGGACAGGGTGCAAGCGAGCCTGTCCGAAAGGGATATCGTGGCCCTGGCATACAGGCATCTGAAGGAACACGGGTGGGTTTTAGTCAGTAAAAGTCTGACACTCCCTCCCGCTCCGCCCAGTAATAAATGCTGCCCGAGTATTTTATTTTGTTAGCTATTATGTACAACTCATTAAACCAGACTTGGGTTCCGTACTTTTCGGGTTCACTGAAAATCAGCGCTGTGCTGTTGGTCCCCATAGCTCAGCATCATGCTGAGTGCAAGCCTTCTTATCACAGTCATGACGTGCAGCTGCCGACTATTTGTTTTTACCCACTCGAGTTTATGTTTTCATATGTTTTGCATGTGTTTCTGTGACAAACTTTTAAAAAATTAAAAAAATAACTTGTAAATTTAAATTGTAGTAATACAATTAGAGGGGATCGGCCCTGTTACTCCTTAATACAAGCTATTGCATAGCCTAGCAAGGAGAATAGCACGTCACCCACTTGTATGCCAGATATTTTATACTACCTACTTTGTGAAAACTATGTACTACAATCTCTTTTTTATATAAATAAAGATTATATTATATAATATATATTATAACAAATAAAATTATTTTTCGTTCTTTCTTTCTTTCTATATCCCCTGCCAACCTCAAGGTCAGACAGTTTCGTACCATTTAATCTACATGATTACTTTTATTTCCCTCCCATCCATATCAACCAAAAATCATTCAACGATAACCAAATTGCTCTACAAATCTGAAAAAAATTAAACATATTTTAACCTTTTTCATGTACTCACACACATTCGTACATTTGGCCACAGGGACTCCGTAAAGCCTCGTTCACACTGTCCGACCGAGATAAAACTACTGGAGCGAATAATGTCGCATTACAATGCATTGGGTGTCACGTTAGGATTACACGAATGTGTGTAATGGGCCGAAGACGGGGAAAGGATCGCGTGGATAGGACTTCAGTTTTTTTTATAGGTGAGATATTTCCTTCTGTGAAAAGGGACGGAACTGAGTAACAGGAAGTGACAGCTTGAGCATGGAATAAGTAAGTACTTTTTAATAGCATGGAATTAGTAAGTACTATAAAGATTGTAAGTAGAATAGGTTGAATTTTAACCACTAGTAATTAATAATTATTCGATTATATATTATTTCAGTATTTATCTTGTAGCGGCATCAACATCGCCACATGCGAACTACGCGTCACACTGACGCCACGCAAATCCTGCATCGCGCAAGCAGAGTTTACCGCGCAACTAGCATATATACAACGTCCCGAAATCAACCGTCGGGCAGTTGCCCACCAGACACAACACCCGTCTGGTCGGAGAATCCTATTCCATATATCCATTCTATGGTGGACGAGTGAACTTTACACCCTGTTCCTCATACCACCAAAATCTTTTTCAAATTTTGAGGTTAATTTCTGTCGCTGCTCACTTGTTTATTACCAAGGTGAGGTGTCATAATTATGTTACAAATCATATGCGACTACTGTAAGGCTCGTTTTTAGGGTTCCGTACCCAAAGGGTAAAACGGGAACCCTATTACTAAGGCTCCGCCGTCTGTCTGTCTGTCTGTCCGTCTGTCACCAGCCTGTATATCATGAACCGTGATAGTTAGACAGTTAAAACTTTCACAGATGATGTATTTCTGTTGCCGCTATAACAACAAATACTAAAAAACAGAATTAAATAAATATTTAAGGGGGCTCCCATACAACAAACGTGATTTTTTGCTCCTTTTTACTCTATATTGATAACGGCAACAGGTAGACGCTTGAAATATTCACAGAATATTTAGTTATATATTCAATTAAAAAATAAATAATTAAATTAAAATAAAACAAATATTTAAGGGCTCCCATACAAAAAACATGATTTTTTGCCGTTTTTATAGATAATGGTACGGAACCCTTCGTGCGCGAGTCCGACTCGCACTTGGCCGGTTTTTTGTAGTTGTGATTGTGCAGTATTTCTATGCATCGTTATTTTGCCTTTTAACAAAAAAAAAAACAACTTTTAAAGTGGAATGTGTTCGGACCACCTACATTTTGCCAACATTTGCCTATAGAAAAAACGGCTAAATGAATATCACTAAAGTGATCGACAGGTCTTCGAGCCAAGATGGATGAAAAGTTGTAGCGATTGGTCTCATAATACTATTATATCTTTGTAATCTGTGGAGAACGTACGGCACAATTGTTTTAAAATGTAATATTTAAGATATTATGATTGTTTCTTATTGTGCTACTGTTTGTTTTTCCTTAAATAAATAAATAAAGTATCCAGCAAGCAACCTCGTAACCGCAGTAGGTATGCAGGGATATTAGTAATTTTCATAACACATTTCTATTCTATTTTTCTCTATCTATTCTATCTCATATAACACCCACACTCATATATCTCGTATTCTAACACAATGTAAATTGTCTTTGGTCCCTGGCCCTGATATCAACCAATCGCAACCAATGGATAAGATTGTCAAAATGTTTAGTGAATTGGATACGAGGTTTTTGGCTACTTTGTATGTGTATTATAAAATAAGTTTATTTGTTGAAATGTGCGTTTTGTTTGTGCAGAATAAACAATTTTTCTTTCTTTTTCTTTCTATATATTTTTCTCATAATTTCCAATGGTACATTCTCAAAAATTATTATCATTTCCCCATAACTCAGAGTTATAATGTAAACAAGAACCTTAAACTTAAAAGAAATATTACACAAGCAAAAATCCGAAGTCTTATCCTTCCTATTCTGTCTTCATGATTGGCCTGAGACTGAAATCTCCGTTGACCAATCACAGGGCACCGTTCTAATTGGACGAATAATATATTCGTTGTTGGTTCTCTGGTCTGTGAGCAGAATTTATCGAATATCGTGGTAACACAAGCTTGCGTTGAACGTCGTTGAAAAATGTAAAATATTATGATTTTAAAATGACAGCCAATCAAAAATCTGGAGCTAATCCTGGATGCAGCAGCCAGGTTATGGTGGACTTTAGAACAGACTATCATAAATAAAGCATTTATTGAATTTCGTGTCTGTACTGTAGACCGTTGAAGAGTTGCAGCAGCCAGGGCGTGGTGGGCTATAGAACGGACTATGACTAGTAAAAAAAAAAAGAAAGAAGAAAGAAAAATTATTTATAACGCGCTGCGAACAGTAGACCACGCGAACACAAACTTTTTGGAACAATTATTAAACCACTATAATTCGACGACGACTCTTCTATAATTCGACGGCAACTGACCTACTTATTTCCTATCAAAAAAAAACATGACAACGTTCAATGGGTCAAATTCAAATTTAAAACCAGAAAAATTATGAGTAAAAATTTATAGGCCAGCTAGAATAATTAACTAATAGGTTTTAATTGGCATGGCATGGATCCGTTTGCGTAGTATTATGCTTTAAAGGTCCAAACTTTTGTTAGAGTCAAGTGCCCCGCCCCTTGCCAGCTAAATGGTTGCTTTTGGATATGAGAAAAAAATCATGGCATTGGTACCTAAACTTTAACGAAATCAAAAGGAAAACTATCACAGCTAAGTAGGCTTTACAAGTTGACGAGTAATAGTCCATTAACTTATATTTGGTGGTTGAACAATAAACCATTCGTCGATTCAATCGATGTATGGAACATCTTTTTAACTAAAATGTTAAGTATTTTTTGGGATAAATTCTTCCCAACTGCGGAACCCTTCATTGTGTGGGATCCCACACGCACTTGTCCGGTTTTACACACACTATAAAACTGATTTACATTGTAAGACGTCCGCGCCAGATATTATGGTCTATTTGAAAACCAGCGTCAGGCACTAGTCAGACATGATATGCTGAACTGGGCCTATTTGGCGAAGCCGTGAGCTACACAATACTGTAATAAGTTTTTTTCTGTTTTTTTTTTGTGTGGATTATTGTATATTCAAATTCTTTAATTCGAGCAAAGACTCATAATATAGGGTTAATAACATTGTCCTTAAGAGGAGGCTCCCTATTTTTATGTTAATTTGCATGAATATTCTGAAATAGTCATTCATACAAGCAAATGAAGCGATAGTATATGATTTATTGGATCTTTTTATTTCCATGTTGAAAACAGTTACGTAATTGTAATATTTTCTCCCAATATTTTTTTTTTCTAAAATCATGTCTTTTTTAAGGATAATTATTATTATAAAAAACAAAAAAGATTGTTTAGCTTGTCTGTTAGTATTTCTAAAATAAATATTCAAGAAAATATAGTTTATTATTCCGAAACAAGATATTTTTTCTCTAGATCAATTATTACTTTATTATAAACGAAATAAGAATTGAGACTTACGCTATTTAGTTTCGTGGTCGAACACGATCAAAGAGCGCACGCGATATTTAACTTTATTAATGATGTATTAGCGTTTAGCAGTGGCGGGGAGCGAGGGGCGAATCTTGCGTTCGAAATTTGATTTAGACTGCCTACTCTTAAAACGAAGTGTTAGTAAACAGCACGCTACGACGGCACATGTAACTGACAGCAGTGAATAACATACGGACAGTCCACTCTGTCAGCAATCATTTTCGGAACCCTGTTAGGGCTGGCCATGACTTGAGCCACCATCGATGCTGCGCATAATCACCCTATAACGTTTCCACTGCTGGGACACAGACCTCCGCTCTGAGAGAGGGAGTGGGCCGTAATCCACCACGCGGGCCCAGTGCGGGTTGAATCATGTCTTCGAATTTTTAGTTCTAGGACATGCCGGTTTCCTCACGATGTTTTCCTTCATCGTTTTGAGAGCAGTGGTGATGAAATAATTTACACAAAGTAAAGCGCCGGTCAGGGTTCGAACCCACCACCTACAACTCGGTAACTCGCAGCCATTACCACTGGGCTACCATTGTTGTCCAAACGCTGCCCAGCCTAGCTGAATTCTTCTGTTAACCTCCCTCTCAAAGTTGTTCTTATCAAACTGCAGAGTTTGCCTGAGGTAAACATTTTTCTCCAACAAACTCTGCCTTGCTTAGTATGATAGCCACAAAAGATTTTAAATCTCCAACACACAGTGATATTCAATACTTATTTCTTCTATCTCTGCGATGACACCTTTATCCTGCTATGTGACATTAAAGGCCTGATAATAACACACAAAGGCCATATCGTAAGACTAAACAAAGCAGCAATGGACATCATTTTAGTATAGTTTATATCGAACATTACACAAAGGTTGTCTATTCATCTATATCTTAGATATTGAAGGCGCTTTTCGTGTCTGTCTATGAGACCGCGTTATCCTTCTAAACTACGCAACGGATTTCGATGCCGTTTTTACTATTATTTAGATAATTTGTGTGTAACACATACATCAAAATCTATCTAACCTTTTCCCAATTATGTTTATGTTTAGGACGCAGCTAAATACCAGTATTTTACATGGCGACTGCCTGTCTGACCTCCACAACCCAGTAACTGGGTAATACGATACCCCTTGGTAAAACTGATTGTCAGACTTTCGGGCTTTTGACGACCTCTAACGACTGTCAAAGATCCATGAATGACAGCTGGGACAAACGGCTTAACGTGCTTTCCGAGGCACGGAGGAATCTTGTTGGTATGTAAAGATGGGATCCAGGGACCAACCCTGGTAAGCGTAGCTTAACCTGATGGATTGACGGGTGTGCGGTTGTTTTTATTTAGCCATGAGTAATACATTAATATGTCACTGAAATATAATACAGAAATCTTCGTGTTTTGTCAAGTCGCAAACCGTACGAATCAGGGTCGGGTAGCTAGTTTAATTTATAAGTTGAACAGATAGCAACCATTGTATTTGTGAGGGTATATCCATTACAGTTGGTATATAGGTAACATTACGATAAACTTGATTGAGGTAGATACTGGAACGAATGGAATAACAAGGTCGTTGTGGGGAGTGGGATAGTCCTGAATATTTTTCGTCCCCAGATTCATATAAATATGAAGAACTAGACTAGATAAGGGCTTTGTTGCTTTAAATTCAAACAATTTATTTCAGTTAACAGTTACCATTTACAATTTGCTTCGAATCTCATTCATCATCATCATCAGTTCAGCCGAAAGACGTCCACTGCTGGAAAGAAAGAAAGAAAAATATTTATTTGGGACACGCACAAGAAATACAAAAATAGCATTTAAAACTAACAATATACACAAAAAAAAACAATCAAGACTGGTGCGATGCCAAAAAGGCTCCTAATGCTGCGATATTTAAAAAATAAATACCACAGCGCTGGTATTCTGATAGGGCCTGACATAGGCCTCTACCAAAAGGACATAATCGCCACGCTTGGTAGGCGGGTTGACGATCGCAATATGGTGTTAAAATGCATAGAGAACGCTGCTGCCCATTCTCTAGTAAGTCGCCTTTTACGACACCAACTGGAAGAAATAGGATGGTGCTATTCTTTACGTGAGCCGAACGTAAAGAATAGCGCCATCCTATTTCTCACACGAAACAACTCCGACCAACTTACTCCGAATCTACTAGGCCGATAAAGTTAATATTTGGTACACATATGAACTTCTGTGACATAAATACGGACGTGTAACGTCAATAAATGAATTTCGAATATGGGGATCACTGTTGGGGGGCAAAAAAGGAAATTTAAAAAAACGTTTTGCAATCAGTACCATGTGAAATATCAAATGAAGGGCCAAGGACATCAGACATTTTTTTGTATAATTTTAAAATAAATACTTTTAAAATTATTTAAGAAAATAGATGAAAATTTACCATTCCCCCCTTTTTTCCGAAAAAGTTATCTTACAAAATAGTTATTTACTTATAGATTACAGGAAACCCTATAAGTAGTATCTTAAAATAACATGGTACATCTCTCAATATTGTGCGTACAAACTTACATTTGCAGTTGGAATGTATGTGGGAACACATAGACACCGAAGTATTGCATTTATTTTATTTTGTTTATTTTTATCTCATTATACTGCACCGGTTGACGCCATCACGTCAACGCCGGCTGTCGCTGAAAACCAGCGCTGGGGCTCTGTCTAGCATAGGGTCGCAGCATTATGCTGAGCGATGGCCGTTTTGCGTGAAGGTGACGCATATTTTCCCTCAACTTGTTCTTTCGTGTTTGTGTTTTTATTTCTTTGCGTTATGTTTACCGCAAATAAACGTATTTTCTTTCTTTCTTTCTTTCTTTCTAACATGTTTTACAACTAGAATGTTAAGTTTGTTCTTAGGATACATAATTAATCCCCGCTACGGACCCCTTCATTGTGCGTGGTCCGACACGAACTTGCCGGGTTTTTTTTTCTATTCTATTGGGATGTCGCTTTTGAATACTTCCTTTAGATTCCAATATTTATTCCATGTTTCTTTAACTCTTCGTTCAACTTCCAGTAAATTGCTATTTTTAGCAAATGCAATTTCTTTCCCTAAGTATACATCACTTCACATACCCGTATTCAAGTGGTACGTTGTTAGCGTTTATTGGTTTCTGTTCGCTGTTGGTAAAAATTTTGTTTTTGACGATTTTATTGCAGAGCGAAGTGTAGTAATGATGTATTGTACTTGACTAGAGCTCTCAGACCCTCACCGCCAAGTTGCACGTAAGTTCATTTTTAATTCCCCATTTAAAAGAAATGCTGTCACTTTCTGATACGTTCCGTTAGATAAGGACAGCATTACTTTTAATTCGGAATTAAATTTAATGGACTTACGTGCAACTGGGCGGTATGACTATATCGTTTGCAAACCTTAGGTGGTTGAAATTGGTGCCTCTTATGCCACTTTCCGATTCCAGTCTGGTTGCCTAAAAACATTTTTTAACGCGGAAATGAAAAGTATTGGAGATAGCGGGTCTCCTTGTCTTACCGCTCTTTCTATTGCAATGTGTGGACCTGTGGTTTCTAACTTCACCTTACTTGTGCATTTTTCGTAGACATTCTGTTCGAGTTTTAATCGAACACTCAGCATAAATGCATAATTGCATCGAACGCAAGTATGCACATTCGCTCGTTTACCAAAAAGTGGACCAGTTCGCGACCAGCTGATCTATTCTGAAAAAATCTCACCGTGTAAACCTAGGTGAAGTGAGCTTGAAGTGACTTGTTAATAGGGTCAATCCCTCACTGACAGTTCACTCCACGCTCACTTCACCTAAGTTTTCACGGTGAGATAGTTACAGAATAACACTGCAGTAGTGCTATTCTGTAAAAATCTCACCGTGAAATCTTAGGTGAAGTGAGCTGTCAATATTATCAATCCCCAGCGACCAGTTGGAATGACAGCTCACTTAAATCTCACTTCTCCTAAGATTACACCAGACCGGTGGAATTAGAGCTCACTTCACCTAAAGTTTCACGGTGAGATTTATACAGAATAGCCCGGCAGATCTCATTAGAGACACCTCGTACTCAAAACCACTACCAATACCATGTTACCATACATTTTACCATAGTGTTTACCATATCTTGTAACTCCCGTGTTAAAGTGATTTAATATAGTTATTTCCCCTATAATCATATCAATACGAGAAAGGAGTGTTAGGTCACCATAGCGCCGAGCACTAATTTCTACACATTCTTTAACTTATAACGTTATCAAAGTGTTATTTTTCTAATCATTAGTAGCAGTATTTATCCTTTAGTTCTTCAAATATTTACACTTTCCATAAATAGAATGTAAAACAACTATTCTAGTGATATTTATTTTAGAAGTATGTATGTTTGTGTGTATGTATGTATGTATATTAGTATATTCTCATATTATTTGTTTAATTTTATTAAGTAAATTGTTTTTGATTTTATGTATTCTATTTTCTCTTCTACTCTTACACACGGTGTCTACATCTCTTTATCGACTTTCCTATCGCAGGTATGCTGGAAGAGATTTCTTTAGAAATAAGCATCACCTTTGTACGTATTTTTCTGTTCCTTTCTTCTTGTATGTTTATATATGTGTGTACATAAATGGTTAAATAAATAAATATAAATACATTCCATTCTCAAACTATTTGCTGACCCCTTTCAATAATCCTTCACTCGATTCAAAACAAAAATATAACCTGAATGTCCGCCAAAATGCAGCCTGAAGGATATCCTAGCATTGTAGGAATATTGGCAATAACCTCTCTTGGATAATTGAGTGGTACTCCCTTCGATCCCATTAAGGGATCTGTCAGGATGCGTAGTCGATAATCGTCTAGGCGCATCTCTATTTCTCGATCTTACTGTGGTGGCCACCGAACAAGCGAGAATTGCAACTGGGTTTTTGGTTCTAATGAGGTTTGGTTACATTAAGAATCGCGAAGTAACAAATAATCTCGACAATTTTGTTTCTAAAAGTTATTTCGAATAAAAAGTCATCTAGCTATTTATTACTAGCTTTTTCCCGCAGCTTCGTCCGCGTGGATGTCGGAAAATATCCCACGGGAACGTACTACCGGGATTAAAAGTATTCAGATTATAAACTATTAAAAAAATCATTTGTGCTAAATTTTATTCAAATCCGGTTAACCGGTTTTGCGCCAATCGGGAACATACATCCAGACAAGCGGTCATAAATTCTTCGTTACTATTTTATTAAATATAATAAATAAATAAATCTATATCTTTATACAGGGTGGATAATTGAGATGGGGCAGTAAGGGCAGCTACCTTAACCGTTGTAGATACAGGAAAACGGTCTTAAAAGACTGTCCATAACTTTTTGAGAAATTTTGATCTGCATTCACAGATTTTCAAAAAAATGTACAGTCAGCAGGAAAATGGGCAATTTTCACAAAAACTTTTTTTTATGCTAATCGATCCTCTTTCTTATAAGGATCAAAAACCTCTATTGGACCAATTGAGGTTTGAGTACTAGAAAGTCATAAATCGCAAAAAACGTTTCCCATACATTTCGTAGGAAATGACACTCGAACTTAGTTTAAGGTAGCTGCCCTTACTGCCCCATCTCAAAAATCCACCCTGTATAGTTATAGATTTATTTATTTTCCCTCTTACATAACCTCTCCTCATTTGAACTGACGCATATTCACGTAGCATTAGCATAATCAGCATATGAAACATTATAGGCTGGGAACACCCACTGCTGGGACACCACTGCAGCACTGGTCTGTAATCTATTACGCGGGCCCAGTGAGGGTTGGTAAATGTCACATATCTTCGGATTTTTGTGTCATATATTCGCGTATTTCTCCTCAACTATAAAAAGCATCTTTTCAGGTACAGTCCAAATAAATCTGTTGCTACACTACAATATTCTAATTCTCAGTTATCTAACTACTGTTAGCATTACTTTCTTAAGTATTTTATACAAATAGTGCGCCACTACGCCAATTGGTATATTGAAGTCTAAAAGAGCAGATTTAACATCCAAAACAAAGAAAAAGATTCTAAATATTATCTATTATTTCTGGCAAAACCATACAGTAACATCGCGCATGTATTCCCCGAAGGGTTAGGCAGAGGTGTACCAATAGTACACTCACAGTTTGCCAGTTATGTATAAATCCCATTTAATAGGGAGCGAGCCTATTGCCATCAACCGGGCACAAATCCAGGCTCCGGGAATAGCAATATCATTTTCCAGAAAATGTCTAACAAAAACGAGGAAATCTACGACTTGTTTAAAGCTAAAACTAAATGCAAACATGATCACGATCGCTGCTTTAGTAGCCGTACAAGCTAGAATACAAAGACACAATAACATCTAATTACACATTGAATTTAATTACTAGGAATACCAATAACAATGCATTATGATGTGTTTGTACTACCCTCTGTTTTGTGTGGAATCAACTTCAAGCTACGGGTAGGCTTTGGTGTCGTACAGATGCAATATATCTGTATATCTGTGATTACTTTGTTGATATTCATTATGATGGTAAAGGTTGGGTGGGGCTCGTGGCTAATTTTAATTAGCCGCACGAGTTGATCGAAGGTTAAGCTACGCTTGATGCGGTCGATTCGTGGATGGGTGACCATCCATTACCTATTGAAATCCCTCCTCCACCCATCTTTGACAGTCGTTAGGGGTCGTCAGAAGTCTGACAACCAGTCTTACCAAGGGTATTACAAAGTTGCTGGGTTGTGGAGGTCAGATAGACAGTCGGTTCTTTTAAAATACTGGTATTCAGCTGCATCCGGTTAAACTGGAAGCCAACCCCAACTGACTTCTAAAAAACACTACAAGTTGAAATCCATCAGTTGTCAATGGGGATAAGTGGAATAACCCGTAAAAATAAACTTTTATCTCGGAAGTCGGTGGTAAAAAAACTAAAATACAGATCCAAAGACACCGACTTCCGAAATTAAAGTTATTTTTCACTTTGTAGTGTTTTTTTTTTTTTTGGAAAGCAGTTTTTTTTAACGGTTTTTCAGGTTCTTAGTGCTATTGAGAAAACAAAATAGATACTCCTTTGGATCCATATTAATTGCTCCGTGTTCGTAAAGAATAGCACCACCCCAATTCTTCCCGTGGGTGTCGTAAAAGGCGACTAAGGGACTTACTAGAGAATGGGCAGCAGCGTTCTCTATGCATTTTAACACCATACTGCGATCGCCAACCCGCCTGCCAAGCGTGGCGATTATGGCAAACACCCCCGCTTAGGGGGAGGCCTATGTCCAGCAGTGGACGTCTTTTGGCTGAAATGATATTAAATGTAACCTATGTCACCTGTACCATAATAACGAATCGATTAACACCTCAATCATCAACATCGGATGAGTAGTATGCTCGTAGGCAATACGACGCGCGACGGCACGGTTGGCGCGATTGACTGCTGCGCTGCGTGTCGTGGATTCTATTCCCGCACGTAATAGATATTTGTATGACCTACAAGTAGTTGTTCCGGGTCTGGCTGTTTTTGTATGTGAGTTAAATGTTTGGAAACGCACCCACAATACAGGAGAAATTCCTAGTGAGAACAGTGGATCTTACGTCAATACATAAATATATTTATAAACTGCCAAAAACACGCCCTTTCCTTTGGCTTTGCCGACCGATATGGCACGGTAGGTACAAGCCTTTGATTATTTATATGTCTAGATAGAGTTTTTCGCAGCAAAAGAACTAAAACAAACAGGACAACTTTGTTATGCTGGTGTGCATGACTGCTACGTCTTACACTCGCACCACGTCATTGTGCTGTCGTGTTGTTATTCTAGTGTCCGTGCATTTTGCGTCCAACAGTTGGACGCAATTTTTTTCGACGAGTTTTCAGCTGTGACTGTCTATTTTTTTTTTTTTTTTTTTTTTCTTTTTGGCTTCGCACGGTTTGTGCATTTAGCCAGTGTCATATAAAATTAGGTAACAAGTACAAAGTTATTTAAATAATTATGAAAAGAACTCCACTCAATGCATGATGGGGTGAATTCGCAAAAATAGTATTGTTTACGCTTTGTTACAAAAAATTAACTTAATAGGTATTGTATTAGTATTTTGTTGTTTAATTTTAAGTTTGGGTGTGTGACTTAGCTATCGCATTAGGTTAAGACCTGTAATGGTAGTTTTTAAGGCAGTTAAATAAATAAATAAAAAAAAATGATAAAGATGATTGATGATATCCCGCCCCGCTCCCCTTGAGTTTAAGTAAAGACGCGGCACTTTACTGAAACCTCGCGCGGACTTCTTGAGAAAACTTAAAGTGATGTTGCACTGTTTTGTTTCATTTGCCTACACTAATGCAGGTTCACGAACAATTAATGGTTAATAATCCACCACTATTACACATTAATATTCGGCTAAACACAAATTTTAGAAAATAAAACAAAACTGCTAACATGACGCTTCACTTTCCCGCCAAGAAGTCCGACTGTCTATTTAGACATATTTATATCTTTGGTACACACGGCTACACATCAAGCTATACTTTCCAGTATAAGCTGATCTCGCATTGTGTAGGATTTCCGTATAAAGAGAGGTCAGCGTTTAATGGTAATGTATAGCTTGATATTTAGCCTTGTGTACAAGCTTAATTATACCTATTGAAATACACAACATTAGTCTTACTAAAACATCTCATGATCCAGCGGTTGCTTCAGTGTGGGTCGTAAATGCAAATTAAGGGAGACCCTCAAACTCAAAGCATATATTTAAATTAAACCAATTACAGGCAAGAAACTCCACAGACACTCTTTTAGATAAAAAAAAATGTAACAAGATATTGGTTACATCTTTACCAACGTCTACTTATATTTTCTTTGTTTTTTACTTTACAAATGTCATTCATTGTCAAGCAAAATAGAGGAAACATATTATGATTTATACAATAAAAAAAGGAAACAAAAGTCATGAACTTCTTTAGAACGAAATAGGTTCCGATTCCTACACATCATTCAAGTAGAAATGATACATGTGAATACGTTATAGAAAGACGTGTACATTAAAAGCGTCCATAGGAAACAATTAAACAAATATATTAAATAATACATGACAGCTAAAAGAAAACCAGTCCCAACGGACGGCACCCGTTCACGAACATAACGCATGGATCAGCATCATTCGACTATATGCGTTGAAAACGACCAATAAAAAAAAAACTCGTCATTAATAGGAACCGAACATTAATGAAAGCATTGAACTTGTACCCAAAGTACTCGTTTTACGAGACACCCAAAACATTCCCCAGTAACCAATAATCAAAAAGTTCGAGAACTCAAATAAATCATTTCTGGAAACATTCGCAATAAGCCGTCGATAAATAAAAACAAACAAAAAACGCTATTTATTGGTACAGGTCAAATAAATTAAAGAACAAAAGGGCAGCTTTTAATTTGTTTGATCCGTTCGGTACAAAGTGGAAAGCTCAAAATTGCCGACGACCGCTTTCGAATACCGTCAGTTTTGACACAGAATAAATAGGGACAGAAGGTCAGCTCCATAGAACGGGTGTAAAGAAAGAAAGAAAATTACGTTTATTTGTCACAGAAGAAACACATGCATACAAAAAGATAATAAACTCGGCAGCAGCACATCGTGACTGTTATAAATGGCTTCCACTCAGCATGATGCTGTGCAATGGGGAATCCACAGCGAAAATGCACGCACACATAGACACGCTTCACTTACAGCGAGTGCAGACGCACTCGCGACTGGCATTTGCACGAGAATTTGTGATAGTTTGAGATCGCTGTAGGTACCGTAAGTACACGTCTATGTGTGAGTGCTTCTTTTTACAAGCTTTTATTCATCATCATCACTCATTATTTCAGCCGAAAGACGTCCACTGCTGGTCAAAGACCTCCCCCAACATTTGGTTGCCATAATCGTCACGCTTGGCAGGGTTGGCGATCGCAGTATGAAGTTAAAATGCATAAAGGACGCTGCTGCCCATTCTCTAGTAAGTCCTTTAGTCGCCTTTTACGACACCCACGGGAAGAAATGGGATGGTGCTATTCTTTACAAGCTTTTTTTTAAGCTGAATTAAAACAACTTCCTTTTTTTAACTTGCCTAGTTAGTTAGTATGTTTTGGTCAAATCTTGCAAGCTGAATTAAAACCACTTCTTCTTATTCTACGGAGTTGAATGTTATGTATAACTAGCTGCACCCCGCGGTTTCACCCTCGTAAGTCTCGATCCCGTGGGAATATCGGGATAAAAAGTAGCCTATGTCTTTATCCAGGGTGTCAGCTACCTCCATACAAAATTTTATCAAAATTGGTCCAGCCGTTTGAGCGTGAATAAGTAACAAACATACACACACACACACTCACAAACTTTCGCCTTTATAATATTAGTGTGATGTGATTACTAGAGATCGGATATTCGGATGCATATTCACCTATAGTTTGAGAGTTGACTAGTATGGAGTGCGCTTCGGTACGGGAAAAAGTGTCGGGTTCCAGGACTGATTTTTTTGTTAAGAACTACTCTTTTGTAAACCAGCGCTGGGGCTCTGTCTAGCATAAGGTCGCAGCATTATGCTGAGCGATGGCCGTTTTGCGTGAATGTGACGCATATTTTCCCTCAACTTGTTCTTAAGTGTTTGTGTTTTTATTTCTTTGCGTTATGTTTACCGCAAATAAACGTATTTTCTTTCTTTCTTTCTTTCTCTGTGTATCCCCGAATAAATATATTTCATTTTAGAATAAAAGGTTTTGATGAAATATTAATAGTGTTTTTTAAACGTGTTATATTTTCCACAAAATTCTTGCGATTTATTCCAGAAATCCCCACCGACAAATCCCCACCAGTGGGATTGTTATTTTTTTTTCCAGAAATCCCCACTAGTTAAATAAACTCAGCCTAGTGGGGATTTTTGGAAAAATAAGTAACAATCCCCACCAGGTATTGTTGTAACTAAATAATTAAACAAAAAATGCGTATTTTTATAATGCATGGCCTGATTCTACAGATACGAAATTTTATATAAGCATTAAATTATGATAATTCATTCTAAAGTTCACCATGATCTTGCTTCTGCACCCGGGTTTGGTTCCAGGAGAGGGAACTCCTCAGCAGTCAACAGCACAGACACAAAATGTTTTATACGCATTTAATTTTATTAGATTCTAAAGTCCACCATGACCTCGGTGCTGCACCCAGGGATGGCTCCAGACGAGGGAACTCCTAAACGGTCAACAGCACAGGTACAAAATGTTATCTGCACATTCATACACTATGACCTGTCTGCTGACTCTGGATTGGCTCCATACGAGAGATCCCCTCGGCGGCGGCGGTCAACAGCACAGGAATGAAATTTTGTCAAAGCATTCAATAGGGATTTGACTGCTATCAAAAATATACATGAATGAATACTTATTTTTAAAGGTGTGAAAATCGGTGGAAAAATGGAGAAGTTACACGCTTTTGAAATTATTATACTGTCCTTGTCACGCAAAACAATCATTGTACTGAATGGCGCGAAGTTACTATGGCGTTCCTTTGTTGTCACGTCAGATCGCACCAGTGTTGTCTCTGTCTTCAATAGACTTTAAAAGCATACAAGATATTTAAACAACTTTTTTTACCGTATTTTAGAAAAATCTAAATTAGGTTGACTTCACACCATGACTTGTGTCAAGGCGTGGTCGGGTTTGTTTTTTGTCTTTACAAATACCTTTCAAGTTCAACAGATATTTAAACCAACCTTCTGTACATAACTATTTTCTGGTTTTGCTCAACAGTTTTTAATTAAAACTGTAAGATGCAAACAAATGGCCGTAATTAGGAATATAACCTTTATTACTACAGTTACAAGGTTCGATTTTTAATTAGGTGTAATTGGTCAAAGGGTGCAACTTCAAATGATTAAGTCAGTTTGTAGAAGAATTATTGCTTTCATGTGAATAAAAACTTGTAATAGTCTTTTAATTGGTATATCATAGTCTTCTATAAGAAGTTAATCCTTATCATCAGTATCTAATTGCATTCCGACTGTACATATATTATCATATTATATATTATCTTGTATGAATCAGAATGTTGGGCCACAAAAGGGATGAATGAAAGGCAAATGCATGTAGCTGAGATGAGAATGCTAAGAGGAATGTCTGGTGTGACAAAAATGAATGATAGAATAAGAAATGAGTACAAAAGAGGAAGTCTGAAAGTGGCACCGGTGACAGAAAAGTTGTGCGGAAGTCGGTTGTCATGGTATGGGCATGTGATGCGGAGGAATGAGGAAAGTTTTGAGTATGCATGGCGATGGCTATACGAGTAGGGGAGGACCAAAGAAAAGATGGATAGACTGTGCGAAAGATGATATGGCTAGAAAGGGAGTGACTACCGTGATTACGACTAATAGAGAAGTATGGAAGAAAGGGACATGTTGCGCCGACCCCAAATCAATTGGGATAAAGGCAGGAGAATGATGATGTACATATAATAGCATTTGTTTATTCCTGTATTTATCGACTCCAGTCTTTACTTGTTGTCTCTTTATCTTTGTAAAAGTTACAATTTATTCATTAGTAGCGTTCTCAGGTTAAATATTGAATTATGTTTGCAATCAAAAATCAATCTGCCTAGCCTTTACCCAACTTGAACCGTTTGAATTATGACCGTTGACAATTTGCTATGGAGTCATGATTCTTAGCCATGAACGACCGATTGAGAAGAAGACGAAAATATATA
Organism: Tiliacea citrago; assembly: GCA_963921375.1. NCBI lineage: Eukaryota > Metazoa > Arthropoda > Insecta > Lepidoptera > Noctuidae > Tiliacea > Tiliacea citrago. Next base: position 13,268,610 of record OY992804.1, read on the forward strand.
CAGGACACAATTATTTATTGGCGCACCGTATACTTAATTAAGTACGTACGTACTGATGTATGTACTTAAGGGTTCCGTGTGGTGCCGGACGTAAAGAATAGCACCATCCTATTTCTTCCCGTGGGTGTCTTAAAAGGCGACTAAGGGACTTACTAGAGAATGGGCAGCAGCGTTCTCCATGCATTTTAACACCATACTGCGATCGCCAACCCGCCTGCTAACCTCTCCCCCAACCTTGTCCAGCAGTCGACGAATCCAGTTGAATTATGAAGACGATGATATACTTAAGGACACGGTTGTTTCGGGAGGTTCCTGTTCAGGATAAAGCGGGAGGAAACGCCCGGGTGTCACCACTGTGTGGAGCGCCCGGAGGACACGGTGGAGCATACGGTGGAGGTCTGCCCGGCTTGGGCGGAGCACCGCCGTGTCCTCACGGAGGCCTGGTACAGGCCATGGTTCGGAGCGAGAGTGCATAGGAGGCCGTCACCTCCTTCTGCGAAGCAGTAATGCTCGCGAAGGAGGAGGCGGAACGCGTGAGGGTGAGGCAAGATTCGCGCCCTCGCGCCCTTAGTCGCCGCAGGAGACGCCCCGGGCGTCGGGAGTCGCTAGCCGATTTCCGGCCACCGTAGGCGCAGGCCTGCGGACGGTGAGCGATGGGTAGCTCGCCGTCCGATAAGGACCAGGCCCGGGTCGACGGCGCGTTGTGTTCCACGCGCGCCTCAAAGAGATGTCAGCACCAACTGACGGGGTCCAGTAGGACCAATGCCTCCCAGGGTTGCGAGTTTGTCCGAAAGGGATATCGCGGCCCTGGCACACAGGCAACGGAAGGAACACGGGTGGGTTTTAGTCAGTAAAAGTCTGACACGCCCTCCCGCTCCGCCCATAGCGGGAGAAGTTATTTGATAATTTCCCACCCAAAAAAAAAAAAAAAAAAAAGGTGGGTCTGCATTGGTAGCCCGCGAAATACAAATTTTCTTACATTTTCTGCAATTTGCTATGGGCACGAATCATATTTTGATCAAGATACAACCTGACACTGACCACAAATTACAAAAAAACGTAAGAAGTTTTGAATTTCGCAGGCTATTGTGGATCCTCCTTAATAGGAATGATAATTATGTTACGTCAAGCAAAACATTAGGAAGTGCCATCAATCTACATGAGTAAGTACTTAGAACGAGACCTCGTGTAGTTCTTGTGACTCAGCGGTGGGAAGAGCGTCTTGCTGAGATATAAGGATTGCTTGACAACTAACAGTACCCCAAGTGTAAGTTTGCAAGAGAGTAAACGTAACTAGCGCGTTCGCATTAAGATTTTTATTTTCTCCCTTATAAAAATAAAAATAAAATTCATTTATTTCGGGTAACTGGGCCCATAGAAGTCAATTTACAAAACATATCACACTAATAATATAATACAATGGAATAAAATAATAGTAATAAAATTCATAATAAATGTCAAAAGTTCAAAATGAAATAATTAAATAAATATATTATAGTCTTCATTATGGTCTATCGGTCAAACTTTAACGCAAACGAAATAGTTACGTTCACTCTCTTGCAAACGTACACTTGGGGTACAGAACGTTCAGTACTAAGAGAACAAATCATCCTAGCGCTGATTCGTTTTTTCCTCCACCAATAGTTATTTCTTCTGACACTTTTCCTTCCACTCCTGACACTGCACCGTGTTGATTTTAGCTGAAAAAAGATCATAAAACAACTCTTTAATCAACCAAAACACCGCATCAAAGATATCGATAGAGCCACGACACTCAAACCAATTCATCGAAACATATCGATACACGAACATCTACGAACTCTCCCGAAGTTGCCCGACAGCGAAGCCCCTATGTCTCACGAAAGTGTTTACAGCTTCCGAACGTTGCCACATTTATAACAATTCATGGAATGATTAATGTTTACAAAATTGATATTTAATTGCTGGTAAACATCGTGTGTCGACGGTGGAGCCGCGGTATGTTGTGGTATTCAATGACATAATTTATGACAGGATACACTTGTAATACGCGGGGAGAGCAATTGAAGCGCTTTCAACCTTTCAAGAAATAGGATCACTTAGTTTGTTAAGCTTGCTGTTTTAGTATTTTGATGTATAATACCAAGAGTAATGTGTGTTATCTGAGGCAAGATGCAATAGTTAGGGATTTGTAACAGACAAATCTTTTAAGGGTTCCGTAGTCAGCAAGGAACCTTTATAGTTTCGCCATGTCTGTCTGTCTGTCTGTACGTATGTCTGTTCCCGGTTTAGCTCAGAATCTTAGTACTAGTAAGCTGTTATTTTCCATGCGTACGGTATTCAACATATTAATCACTTCGACAAAGTGGTAAAATAAAATCATGAAAAAAGTAATATTTAGGATACCTCCCTTACATGTAAAGTGGGTATGATTTTTTTTTCTCGTCTATGCCATGGTGTGGGGTATCGTTTGTAGATAGGCCATTCAAAAATATTGCGGGTCTGGGAAAACCATTTTTCGATTCAAGGATCCGTTTGTGTAATAAGTCAATATTTTTTATAAACTCAAGTAAAATATTTCATATTTAAACTTAGCCCTTTCAGAGAACCTAACCTGTATCAAAGCGCACGTGTATATCAAAGATAACATACTCAAAGTTTATAACTTACTTGAAACGGTAAGGGATAATATTGAATTTAGCCTTTTCATCCCTTATAAATTGGGTCTCGCTCGCTTGGACGCCTGCATTAATTATGGTTACCTCCGTTTCTGAGATATTCTTATACGTATGGGGTATTGATTTACTGACATTACATCTGGGGCCCGAGTCTGCTATTTTTATAAATTCAGTCATTCCAACACGATCCCATTGTCATGCCATTGTCATTTTGCTAAAAGTTCGTAATCTGGTAAATTCATAATGGTCGATCATTGGTCGGTCAATGTTCTCGTAATATAATTGTGTTATTATAATGGCATTGTCGTATTGCCATTATTATAAAACCCATTAGTAGAAATGTCATTCATTTGTCATTTTGTACGAGATTACCAATATATGCAATTTCTTTCAATGTAGTGTCAGTGGCCGACCATTGGAAAGTCATAATGACGTCATTATAATAGTAGATTACCAAAATTGTCAAAATCAACAATTATGAAATCAGTGATCGACCATTCTGACACTATTGTAATAGCAGACTTGAGGCCCTGGGGGCCAAGTCTGCTAACGCAGTTGTATCCGAATGGCCGATCATTGCCACCGTAATTGTAGAGTTTGACAGTTTTGCTAATCTCCTTATTTAAAAGCGTCTTTATGATTTATCAATGACGTGCCACTGATACTCCATTGGAAAAATTGTCTGTATTTGGTAATCTCGTACTGACAAGCTCCTATTATTTTGACTTCCCTATGGACCATTTTGGCACGCCATTATAATTTTAGGAGGTTACTAACTATTGGCACAATGGTCATGACGGCGTTGTCTTGGTATGGTCGTCATAATGACCAATCATTGAAAATAGCAGACTTGGCCCCCTGGTCCTTGGAATCGCTTTTGTTTTCGCCTCTGCAAATTTCGTAGTCAGTAATAAATTCTGGTCGATATTAATCAGACAAGCCTCGATACTTAAAATATTATCTCTCTTTCTCTCTCTCACTCAGTTTCTTTCCCTCTCTCTTTCTCTCTCTTTTTGACTGTTAATGCCACACAGGTTCAGTCCTGTTTCCAGTTTCTTCTCCACGTCACTCTGTCTTAGACATCCATGTTGATAACAATGCATGTTTTCATATTAGAGATATACTTCACATTCACTTCATCACCACTTCCTTCCATTTTGTCTCTCTCGAGCCCTCAGATAGTTGCAATCCCAGGCTGTCATCGCCATGTTTTTCCTATGAGTTTGTTTCGGCCTTTCTTCTCAGAGTAGCCGGATAGAAAACGCCGACCTCATCGAGTTTTTAAAATATATTTGATGTATAAAAGTGTTTGTAGCCTTTTCCCAACTGTGTTGGGGTCGGCTTCCAGTCTAACCGGATGCAGCTGAATACCAGTATTATACATGGAGCGACTGTCTATTTGACCTCCACAACTCAGTAACTGGGTAATTCGATACCCCTTGGTACGACTGGTTGTCAGACTTTTGGGCTTCTGACGACTCCTAACGATTGTCAAAGAACCAACGAATGACAGCCGGGACCAACGGCTTAACGTGCTTTTCGAGGCACGGAGGACAAAACGGGTGTTTGTACAAATCTACTTAGAGAAATAAAATCATTTATCATTTAATTTGGTTTTTGAACTGAAACTCTTATAGAAAAGGCGTTTTTCTTGTTGACCACCCACTACTGCTGATCATCAAATTAAAGCTAAGTACTAAACTGAACATCATTAAACCAATCTCTGCCATTTCCTGACAGCACAAGATTGATCCCTACTCCACAATTAGGTGCAGACCTAATTCGCCAAACCAAATCCTGCAAAGATTTTAAGCCAATGGTTGTACGGACCCTCGTTAACGAGTTGTTAGACATGTCACGGTTAAAAGCTTCGAGATTTCGAGAACGAAACAAGTGTACGACATTTGTGTCAAGGATTTTGAACGCCTAAGGAAAAAACCTTTGGGAACTGAGAACTCAAATAGGACTTAAAAAAGGAAAGAAAAAAAATACGTTTATTTGCAGTAAATTATGACGCAAAGAAACAACCACAAATACAATTAAGAACAAGTTGGGGGAAAATATAATAATATATACCTAACTCACACAACATTCAAACTACAATATCCGAAAAACTTAGTAAGTGCCAAGACCTCGCCATAGAAATAAAAACCCAATGGAAACCACAGACCGTACATATCGTCCCTGAAGTACTCTCACCTACAGGTGTAGTGCCGAAGGCTCTCACACAAAGTCTTAACACTCTACACATGCCTTCTCACATACTTTACATGCTCCAAAAAGCCACAATTCTCAACACCTGTCGCATCATCCGAAAGTTTCTGACTTCTTCTACATTATCATCCACCTTTTTAATTTAAATTCCCCCTTACACACTTGGCTCTGGCCCGTGGGTAAGGTTGTAAATCTCTCTCAAATGAGAAGAAAAATGAAGAACTCAATATATTAATAATAATATTCATTTATTTCAGATAGCTAGATAGATAGATCCATAGAGCTAGTTACACACATACAGTAGGTAAGATATTGGTTTACAATAAGTAGGTACTTAAGTTAAATTATCACACTAATATGAGATCAATAAAAGCAATAATTCTACAAGACAAACCCAATGCAAAAGCACCAGAGGTTACATTACATACAAAGACTATCAATACTTTCATAGATTGCCTTCAGAATGCTGTTACCACTGTCACAGCTCCTCTGCATCAGGGAGGCAGCTCTCTTGCGCAAAATTGCGAAATAATCATCTGTACGAGCCTGAGTAAACATGCCTGATGCACTACAGAACCGGGGCAGCCGCAACAACACTCTGAAGGCATTATTGTATTGCACACGGAGGATGTCATAGGTTCTCCGGGTATACGCGTCACATCCACGCAAAACGGCCATCGCTCGGCATAATGCTGCGACCCTATGTGAGACAGAGCCCCAGCACTGGTTGTCAGCGACAGCCGGCGTGGACGTGATAACGTTGACCGGTCCAGCATACAGTGAGATTATATATAAGAAATAAAATAAATACAAAATACTTCATTTTACATGTTTACGTAACTATATAATATTTAAAATGGCAACACTCCGTTCCGTCGGCAACGACGTACGCGCCGCCGGCGTTTATTAATCTGTGCGCGCAGCTGTCAGAAAACCATTTATTTTGTTTGACGTTTTGACATTCTGGTTTGGATAGACTCACTTGTTCAGCCATATTTTTTTTGTGCTTACAAATAAAGACTGGGTGCCAGTACGAAACCTGTCGCTATGTACTGAACAATAGGTCTGAATAAAAACGTAAACAATTTTATTGATTAAAAGCTGGTTACATGGCCTTTTAAAATTAAAAGTCATATAAAAAGCGTACAAAAATCGAAATTTACTAACTGCAACAGTAGGTAATTTTATCAAAAGCTGATTATTTTGGAGAGATACTTGATGAAAACTAGTAAAAATATTGAACTCGACCCTTAAAACAAGCAAATTTGGGGCAGCATCAAATTGAAACCAATATAATAATACACAAAAGTGCCCTAAATAAACAAAGTAATTTTTTAAAAAAACCGGCCACGTGCGTGTCGGACCACGCGCAATGAAGGGTTCCGTAGTTAAGATGAATTTATCTCTAAAACAAGCTTAACATTGTAGTTGAAAAACATGTTCTCCCATACATCGATATACGAGAAGTTAGAAAAGTTTCTAATTGAAAAAAAGTTTTTTTATGTGATAAAACCACAAATTAACAATTTTCTGACTTTTTCCTTTACTTGTGCTGTGAGACCTTGCTTCTACCCAAATTTCATGATTCTAGGTCAACGGGAAGTACCCTATAGGTTTTGATTTATGTGCGAGATATTCGCAATTTTTTTTTATGTGATTAAACTAAAAGTTAACAATTTTCGGACTTTTTTCCTTTACTTGTGCTGTGAGACCTTGCTTCTACCCAAATTTCATGATTCTAGGTCAACGGGAAGTACCCTATAGGTTTTGATTTATGTGCAGAGAGAGATATTAACAATTTTTTTTTATGTGATGGAACTACAAATTTACAATTTTAGGACTTTTTCCTATACTTGTGTTGTAAGACCTTGCTTCTTGCCAAATTTCATGATTCTAGGTCAACGGGTAGTACCCTATCCCCCTTATTCCAAAACAAGGTTTATCTTCAGACCCAGGTTTAAAACATGGAACCATTATGGAATTTCGAACTTTATTCCGACTATGATAAAGTTCCTAAACACAAAACTGACAACTTAGTACCGAACTAAGTTTTCAGTTTTGTATAAAGAACGGTATTTCAATCACTGTTACGTTCTTATTACAAAAACTGGCTCCATGGTTTAAGCCATGTCAAAATATAAATCTTGTATTGTAATAAGGCGGTATAGGTTTTGATTTATTTGCGAGTATCGAAATATGTCGCAATAATGTCGCTTATATCGCCGTATTTTTTTATTGCGTTGACTTGGAAGCTTGATATTTTTAGAGCTTCAAGAGACTATAGACTTACGTATTTCATATTAATTTCAACTTGATACCTCTACGCGTTCTTGAGAAAAATGGTCTTGACAGACTGACAGACAGACAGACGGACAAAAAAGTGATCCTATAAGGGTTCCGTTTTTTCCATTTAAGATACGGAACCCTAAAACAAAAAAAATAAGAACCCAAAACTCAATATTCACCAATTTTCCTTCACAACTCGACCTAAAATCGCTTCAAGCGCTTTACCTCAAGCTCAAGTAGTGACGGTATAAATACTCGTCGCTCAAGACGGTGCGCTTACAGCTTTATGATTGACGCTAATTGCAGCGCCCTCTGAACGACGGATTTGTTCAGCAGTAGGAATGACGGTGGAAATAAGAGTCGAGTGAATTATAGAGTGATTCAGTGTGAACATGATTCATGAAAAGAGCGATGAGGAACTAATGTTTGCGTTGCGAAGAGATTATATTAGATTATACTAGCTGCGCCCCGCGGTTTCACCCGCGTAAGTCTCGATCCCGTGGGAATATCGGGATAAAAAGTAGCCTATGTCTTATTCCAGGGTGTCAGCTACCTCCAACAAAATTTTATTAAAATTGGTCCAGCCGTTTGAGCGTGAAGAAGATACAAACATACACACACACACACACACTCACAAACTTTCGCCTTTATAATATTAGTGTGAAGTGTGATGATTAATTTTCAATAAAAACCTCTGATTCTCACCAACAAATACTATAAAGTACAAACAATAACAACGAAATCGAAAAAGAACAGATTCCTTTTATGCCAACAGAATATTAACGGTGAAATAATGGAATAGCATTAATAAAATGGGTATAAATTTACACAGTTTTCACCGGAGCGGAGAAAGGGAGAAAAAGCTGATTGAATTCCAAATTGCAGTCTGGAGTCGCCTTTATACCGTCGTCGTGGAAGATCAATTGAGGTTTTATAATAGTCTGGGGCGAAATTGTGTTATAGATTTCAGTTATTTGGTTATATTGATTTGTATTTATTTATTCCCAACTAGCTTTTGCCCGCGGCTTCACCCATGTGGAGGTCGGAAAATGTACCACGGGAACGTACGTACTACCGGAATAAAAAGTATCTTATATCCAGGTCATGGTCTACCCCAAATTTCATCCAAATCCATTCAGGCGTTTTAGCGTGAATGAGTGACAAACAAACAAACTATCTAAGCGGGTCTTTATGCGGCCTACCCAAATGTCTTTTCTTTGGTATTGTTCGTTGAATCGTTGAGCTCCTTAAGTTCTTAGCTGAGCTGCACGACTACTGCCAAATGCGTGCACGGACTGGACAGATCCCCTCAATCTGTGTGGTTCTTTCATCACAAGATCATTTCAGGCACCAATCTAGTCTTCACATGATCTGACCAAGATTATGTCTGGACTTTAAAAGAGACTGTGACCTCTGAGTTTGTTTCGGCCTTTCTCCTCAGAGTTGTCGGATACGAAACGCCGACCTCATCCAGTTTTTTTTAATATGATGGACGTGTAAAAGTGTTTGTACAAGCCTTCTTACAGAAATAAATCATAATTTATCATTTAGAAAAACTTTTTATAAAAGTATTTTTCTGCTTACAGCGTCTACCACAAAATTGGCCTCGTAAGCACTCACATATTTCCTACCGACATATCACACTAATATTATAAAGGCGAAAGTTTGTGAGTGTGTGTGTGTGTATGCCTCCTCTCCGTGAGAGAGAGTGGGCCGTAATCCTCCACGTGGGCCCAGTACGGGATGGTAGATGTCACGTCTTCGAATTTTTGGTTCTAGGACATGCCGGTTTTCTCACGATGTTTTCCTTCGCCGTTTTGAGAGCAGCAATATTATAAAACATAATTCTAGTTACAGATAACAAAATCAACCCAATCTACATTCAAAATCCACAAGACCTCTAATAAAACATTGAACAAAGTAAGGATAACCCGTAATATAAATAACGGTATTTTAGTTCTAGTTATGTTACTGCAGCTTTATCTTGCTTCCTGCTGATAAGGGAGTGTCGTTTCCTCCGTGATCTGCTGTGTTTGATATGGGAGCTAACTTCTGCTGTTTTATGGAGAATTGTAGATATTTAATTTTGTATGGCAAGGTGATTTGTTGGAGGGGCTCGTAGGTAAATAATAACAGCGTGCGGCTGTAGTTTGGGTAGATTGGAGGTTAAGCTACTCTTCCCGCGGTCGGTTTGTGGATGGGTGACCATCCATTACATATTTTATAGAGAATGCGTGCGTCGCAAAGCACGTTAAGCCGTCGGTCCCTGGTGTCATTCGTAGACTTGCTTCGATATTTGACAGTCGTTACGGGTAGTCAGAAGCCCAAAAGTCTGACTATCAACCTTACCAAGGGGTATCGTGTTACCCAGTAACTGGAGCATTGAAGGTAATTTGTTGAATGGAAGTCTGTTGCTGAGTTATTTAAAAAGCAAAAAGGTACAGCTCTTTTGGGTACTCTATAAAAAGCGACCTCAATTGGTCATGCTTGACGGCCAGGGTTGAAAAATTTAATTACACTTCCCAAAACCTCTCTCGGTTTGGGAAAGGTACATGAAGTTATTGGACGTATCAATTCCCGATAAAAGCTATAACTCCTACTGTTGACGTAGACCCCATATGCGAGTAAGGAATGGTAACGTGTCTACATCTACCACCGCCTTTTTTTTTTGTTCTGGAGTGGAAAATTCTCATGGACGTCCTCCGCCCTGGGGCGGGCGGAGGGATCTGTCATACTCTTTCTGACTAAAAACCACCCCAGTGTTCCCTTCCCACACTTGCACCGAGGATCATGGAATCTTGTACAATAGTACAAAATATCTTGTACAGCTATTGCAGGCCACCTCAAGTCTGGGGGAGGTGTGACCACGACGTATAAAAGGGGCGCGCGTGGAATACTACGCATCGCCACCTCGGTTCTTGTAGGAGGTGGCGGACGTCCCCGAATCCACCGTCCTTGGACCCATTTATGGAGCCCGGAAGAGGGCATTATCTGCCTTCAGCCAACGCCCGGTGCATCTGCTGCGGGCCGGGTGAGTGGGAGACATCCCTTTCCGCAGCCTCCTTCTGTGACATGACTGTTTCACAGAAGGATACCACCGCGTCCCAGGACTGTTCGCTGCCGATCACCGACTCGACCACGGCCGGCAGCGACAGGTCGCTGCCTAGTCCTGAGATGGAGGCACGGCGTAGCTACTCCCATGTGGCACACTCTGCCAGCGTATTTCGCGGCGTGTCCTCCCGGCTGTCGACGCAGTGGTGATACCAGGTGTCCGGCTCCCTATTTATGCGCCACAGGTACTTTCCGAAGCAACCATGCCCCGAGAGCACCTGCTTCACCCGAAACGACAGGGAGCCGTGCCACCTCCTGAGCCAGAGCTCGAGGACCAGCCGGACCACCCCAATGGTGGTAGGGCGTAAAAGCCTGTCCCACCATTCCGCCACCAGGACTGCGCGAAGCTGTGACCGACGCAATTCCACATGTCTCTGCATCAGCCACTCGCCCCGCGCCCTCGCTTCCTCGCGCCACCGATACAATGATGTACTGTGTGTATGTACTTTCGCCTCGAGGTCGAGATCGTGCGATATCCTCTGATGACTCTGACGGCCATCGCTCTCTACTGCGGCTTTCGCAGAACAGCGATATTACCGGCCGTCAGGTCAGCCGCCCAGATATGGGCCCCATACAGGGATCTAACACCGACTGCGCTAACCCTCTTACTCACGGGTGACTTTTGATCACGCACTGTATTTTCAAAGCACTGCTTAGCGCCGAGAGTTCAAAATCCAACAGTGTGTTTTTTTGACGCGCTGCGTGCTGGGAGGCACTCTGTTAGATTCTCAATGCTCGGCTAAACACCGACCCCCTTATTACAAAACAAGGTTTATCTTCAGACCCAGGTTTAAAACATGGAGCCATTATGGAATTTCGAACTTTATTCCGATTATGGTAAAGTTCCTAAACACAAAACAGACAACTTAGTACCGAACTACGTTTTCAGTTTTGTATAAAAAACGGTATTTCAATCACTGTTACGTTCTTATTACAAAAACTGGCTGCATGGTTTAAGCCATGTCAAAATATAAATCTTGTTTTGTAATAAGGCGGCGAGAGTTTAAAATTCTGTTTAGTTTCAGTGTTTAGATATCGAAACCCATCACGTGTCTGAAGATTACACAAAAAAAAGAAGATTCAAATGAAATCAAATCAAATCAAATTATTTATTTGCTTAATACAGGTGCATGCATAAACAGATGTTACAGATAAATATAAAGTACGCTGTATCATTACCTAACAAGGTGTGCAAATATTTATATTATTGGCTATCTAATTAAACCATTATTAAAGTAACATTACAAAATTATTATTATTATACTCAAGAAAAAGAAATAAAATAATAATAAAACAAATACCCAACCAAAAAAAAAATCTCATCAAATTAATATTTTTTTTTGTTTTATCATGTTTATAAGGTATCTATATCCATTACGTCTGCGGAGTTTCGCTAGTTTATTTCATTTGACCCTGTATATACAGTTCCAGAAATCAGATGGCCACCCCCTCCACCCATAAACATCCCTCTATTTCTACTAATAGCGGTAATTATGATGAACTTTTGGTAATTACCACTCCTTACCATTCATCGTACTTAAATAATCCAATCCACTTAGGAAAAAAATCTAGCCTTTTCCTAAATATGTTGGGGTCGGCTTCCAGTCAAAGCGGATGCAGCTGAATACCAATATTTTACGTGGAGTAACTGCCTATATGACCTCCACAACCCAGTTACTGGGTAACATTATACTTTTGGGCTTCTAACGTGGAAAGGCTCTTACAAACACACGCGATATCGCGGGCACGACATGCACCGACAAAGGAATTGTCTTTGTCGGTGCCTGTCGCGCCCGCGATATCGCGTGAGTGTGTAAGAGCCTTAACTGTAGTAACTGTGTACTTAGTGGTAACGACTGTCACAGATCTACGAATGACAGCCGAGACCAACGGCTTAACGTGCTTTCCTAGGCACGGAGGGGTCCCGATATGTTATGGATGGTCACCCATCCAAGAACCAGCCGCGGCAAGCTTAACCTTCCATCTACCCGTGCTGCTGTTATCATTTAGCCACGAGCCCCTTAGGAAGCAGTGGTGTAAACCTGATGAGAAAGAACGAAAATACATTTATTTAGCATAGACTATATGGCACTTGTGGCAATTATGGCAAACACCCCCCCCCCCCCCTGGCGGGAGGCCTATGTCCAGCAGTGGACGTCTTTTGGCTGCAATGATGATATGGCACTCGACACAACATTATCATCAGCATTCATAATTTCAGCCGAAAGACGTCCATTGTTGAACGTAGGCCTCGCCCAAAAGGGGTTTGCCATAATCGCCACGCTTGGCAGACGGGTTGGCGATCGCAGTATGGTGTTAAAATGCATAGAGAACGCTGCTGCCTATTCATTTACGACACAACATATAGGTCATTACAACATATAAAAAAAAAATTAAGACATTTGCTGGAAAGTGTGCCTCACGGGTGCGCCAAATAGGCCCAGTTCACCAAAAATGCCAGATAACTAGTGCCTGACGCTGGTTTTCAACTGGACCTGAAATGAGCCTCACCATGTAACGAGCATAAGCGCAAGTTATTTTTAAAGTTATCATCTGTACATTCAGGAAATTATAGATAACAATTACATTTATGACAAGTTAGAACAGTAGTGGACCCGCCTGCATATCGGACACATTTGACCGATGTTTACATTAATTGAACTTATTTTAAGCATCACAGTTTGTTGTGTTTTAGCGAAGTTATTCTTTTCCAGTTATTTTTATTAAGTGACAATGTTAAAGACATTTGTTTTTGTTGCATTTTGTTTAGTGGTAAATTATGGGGAGGCTCAAAACCTAACTTACGTGTTTACGCCAAAAAGTGAGTACCTATATAGTTGAATTTGAAATGTGATCTACTTTGAGCAAAATGTTTCCTAAAATATTCTATCCCGATAAGAAATTATATTTGAGTATATTACCTATGTACCAACTCATTGGGGCTTAAAAGTTTGTATAAGGAACCTGGCATAGTCATCCCATCCCGATTTTGACTTCGCCCCTTATGAATAAGTAAAAGTTATTATTATAATTATTTCTCGAGATTTATTTAAATCTCCTACCGTGCACTATCAGAATAATCACCTTCATTAGCTATTTTCTTTATTAGTAGTTGCCAAATCTGAATACATTCACATTTTCTTTCAATTTCCAAGATAATATTTACATAATTTAAAAGCTACCACACTTAAATTAATAATAATTATGTACAAGTATATCAAAAAGGAGGGGTAATAATCATAGGGTATCGCAAAATTCCTCCGCATCGCTGTCAACAAGAAAAGTGCCTAAAAGGCTGGCAGCATTGCCACGTTGTGCAATTCTTATTCTTTCTCCAAAAAAAGCCCTCTGGTCACGTGAAGATTCGACCACCCACTTGGCGATGTATTGAAAAACTAAGTGGGCACTTGGACCCCCATGGCTCTAACATATAAGTCCCAATAAGATAGGAGAATTTGCTATTTGATTAAGCTTCCAGAAATCAGGAAGCGTTTCGATACATTCAGCTAAATCACCCTTTTTTCTCCCCAGTGGCTCTAAAATGCAAAGAACACATATGCCAGGATGGGTACAGCTACAAACAATTCTACAGTGTGGACAGTGACAACTTGAAGGCGGTTAGAAAGGACTCAGATACCGTCTTTGAGATGCATCTTGGTATACAAGCTACTAGCAATGGACACATTTTGCTCTCCCCTGTCATGAGACCTGGCTTTAATGATCCTGTTTATGAGATTGGTAAGTTTCACTTTAAAACACAAAACAGCTTTTAAAAGACTTCAAAAAAGGAGGAGGTTCTGTACTAGTCTTTATGTATTTTTAGGGTTCCGTAGGGGGCCGTGTGGTGCCGCACGTAAAGAATAGCACCATCCTATTTGTTCCCGTGGGTGTCGTAAAACGCGACTAAGGGACTTATAGAGAATGGGTAGCAGCGTTCTCTATGCATTTTAACACCATACTGCCATCGCCAACCCTAGGCGGGTTGGCGATGCCAAGCGTGGTAATTATGGCAACCCTCCCCGCCTCTTGGGGAAGGCCTATGTCCAGCAGTGGACGTATTTTGGTTGATATGATGATGATGATGATTTTTAGGGTTCTGTACTTCAAAAGAAATAACGGACCCTTATAGCATCTATGTTCTATGTTAGAGGGTATGGTTTCCGCACTTAGTCCTTCATGTGGACCATTGTGCGTGGGCCATGGCGGCCGTCAGTGGTTTATTCCAACCAGCCCACCTCCCTCCAGAAGCTGATTAGGTCTTCTGGTCTGCAAAGGATCCCTTATAGCATCACTCGTGTGTATGCCTGTCCGTCACACACACAGCCAATTTGCTTCGAATCTACTGGACTTTTTGGTGAACATCTGAATTTTTGTGACCCAAACTCGGACGTGTAACGTAAATAAATTAATTTTGAATAATTATGGGGTCACTTTTTGGGAGCAAATTAGAAAATAAGAAAAATTGAGCCGTCACTGGACGACTGGCATATGTGAAACATCGCACTATACACACATTTACACACTACTACATATAGACTGTATAAGTGTATAGTGGCCAATCGCCACGCGGCATGCGTCGCCCCGCCATCAATCGGTTTTACGTGCGCCTACAGATGTTTCACATCAAAAAAATCTTTGTAAACTGTACCATATCAATTTAAAGGGCTTGTAACGATTTCAGATATTTTTTAATTTTTATAATTTTAAAATAAATACTTTTAAAGTTATTTAAGAAAATAGATGATTTACCACAAAACTACTGGGCCTGAAATTTTGAAAAAAATACAGAAAAAATTGTTCTTTACTTATAGATTACAAGAAAACCTATAAGAAGTCTATGGTCTTAAAATAACATGGTAAATTGTGCGTACAAACTAACATTTGCAGTTGAAATGTATGAGTGAACGTGTTTTTCAACTACAATGTTGAGTTTGTTCTTGAGATAAATTCATCCCAACTACGGAACCCTTCATTTTACGCGGTCCGAGACGCACTTGGCCGGTTTTATCGACTTTTACCGGCACTAGACGAAGTCTTAACATTCGAAGTGTATTTTTTTTGCTCACATTTACCCTTCGCAACTAGGTACTTCTTCCCAGTATACAGCATTAAACTAAATTTACAACATCCACCTGTATATTCACAACTCCAAGACTAAACAAGCACTAATCACCGCCATCTAACATTAAGTTCTGCAGGTGCGCACGGGCGATTTTTTTCCGCGCTCTGGATTTTGAACGATCTGCAACAGTGTGTTTTTTGTGGCGCTGGGATGCGAGCGTCCCAGCGCCACAAAAAACACACAAAAAATTGAGAAACCAACAGAATTGTAAAGTTCGATGTCAATAAGAAACTACATATGCCATTAAAAAAATACAAAAACTGTTTTCATTGATTATTAGTTGAGAAATGTTACTATGCCCTAGATGATTTCTTAAATGATTTAAGCACTGTAAGTCTGTAACTACTGTATCTCTTAATAATCCAATGTATTGCATGCATGTATTTTCTTTTGTTTTGATATTTTTTATTTGTTTTATATGGTGAATTTTGTTTGTCTTTATTTTATATAATTTTCACTGATATTTGTATGTCATCAATGACAAAACATAGTGCAACATATAATTAGTTTTAAGACCTTGACCTTTAACCTGAGAAGCTTGTGGCTAAGTAATAACTGCCGCATGGGTCGACCGATCAGGTTAAGCTACGCTTGTCGCGGTTGGTCCGTGGATGGGTGACCATCTTTTCATACCAAGATTCCTCGGTGCCTCGGAAAGCACGTTAAGCCGTTGGTCCCGGCTGTCATATAAAGATCTTTGACAGTTGTTACGGATCGTCAGAAGTTTAAAAAAGTCTGACAACCAGTCTTACCAAGGGATATCGTGTTGCCCAGTAATTGCTCCATGTAAAATACTAGTATTCAGCTGCATCCGGTTAGACTGGAAGCCGACCCTAACGTAGTTGAGAAAAGGCTAGGCAGATGATGACCTTGACGTTTAACCTATGTTTTAGAAATAAATAATTCCTATCATAAAAACCAAGAGTTGAAAACCCAGTGCGCGATAAAATCCCGCCGCGATATTTTTACGTCCGTGCGAACGTGGGCTTACGATAACTAAATAACCTAAAATTCATTTATTCTGCAGTGGTCGGCGGCGGCGGCAACCAGTTCACAGAGCTGCGTCGAAACTTGAAGAGAAACGCCCGAAGCTCAGTCAAAACACCCAGAATATTATCCAGTTTTGAACTTAGGGGTTTCTATATTAAGATTTCACAAGGTAAGGGTGAAATGGGTGACTTGTACTTGAGTGAACCGAATGTTGGTCTGAATTGCGTTTTGGATGGCTGAACATAGTTCTTGACTATACAATGTTTACGGCTTTAAGTTGCGAGTCAATTATTTGATTGCGTATTCAACTAAAAACAGAAAGTTGAACAAATACTGGAGTGTACCAAGAAAACAACTTTTGAGCGCGTCAGTCCGCGCGTACCATGCGAGGAGCTACTCAAATTCCTCAAATTTTCTGTTCTTTGTAGAAACAGTATCAATCTTTCTCAGAGGTTGCCACCTTTTTCATTACCTGCTTCTGTAAAATTAAGCTCTGTCAAAATAACTGTTTGGAAACTAATAGGTACACTTATTTAGCACCCAAAACTGACGACGGGCATCCGAGACAACCAACTCACCGCTTGTACTTAGTGGCACTAAGGACAAGCGGTGAGTTGGTTGTCTCATATGTCATAGTACCTGCAACACCTATTTTATTGAAATCAAAAGGGTGGTATTCAATGCGACCATATTTTGTTTTGCAAACATTCGTTCCGCGAGCTTTTAATACCTAAGCAACGAGTATTCATTCGCGAAACGAACAACTTGGTGAGTACGTCAATAAAAACACGAAGAACAAATTCTATAAGAGTTGCTCGAGAACGAACGTTCGTTACGCGAATGAATGTTTGTTGCGTAGTACGGTCCTAAAAACAAAATACCTGTCCAGTAGTGGACACTGTAAACAGTGATAGAAAATATGCATCATTTAACACAAGCCAAAGCGATGATTGATACGACAGTCCAGTCCTGACAACCACAAAAGAAAAAAAAGCACTGGTCCTTATTACCTTGTGGTCGTGACTGTATCGGCAGGCATTCAGCCTAAAGTGTAGTACTTCACGATAATAGCTTAATAGCGCCATCTGTCGCATTTAGTATGAACTACCAGAACGCGTGACGAGAATGCATGAACCTAGAACGTTCGCTTGATATTAACAGGCCATTGAGTATCCGCGAGAAGTCTTTAACCGATTTGTATAACTAGCGGTCTTTTGATACGAACATAACACCGTGAACCTCAATTTAGTACTTTTTTTTTTAAAAACGTTGCTCCACACTAGGAATTTCTCCTGTATCGTGGGTGCGTTTACAAACATTTAAACTCACATACACAAACAGCCAGACCCGGAACAACTACTTGTAGGTCATACAAATATTTGTTCCGTGCGGGAATCGAACCCGTGACACGCTGCGCGGCAGTCAATCGCTTAACCACTGCGCCAACCGTGCCGTCAAGTACTCTTTCGGGACGAAATTTTTTGTAAGTTGACGGCATTGTCGCAGTGGTTAAGCGATTGACTACTGCGCTGCATGTCGCGGGTTCGATTCCCGCACGGAAGAAATATTTGTATGACCTACAAGTAGTTGTTCCGGGTCTGGCTGTTTGTGTATGTGAGTTTAAATGTTTGTAAATCCACCCATGATACAGGAGAAATTCCTAGTGTGGGGCAACGGTTCTTTAAAAAAGAAAAAAAAAAAGAAAAAAGGAATATAAATAAGTGACTTTACTTTGGTAGTTAGGACAAACAACAGCCGGTTACGGTCTTTTAAAAAGTTTTACGATGTTTTATGACTTTTTGATCGACTTTCTACACTTTAAATTCCTATCTTCCACCGGGTTTTTGCTACTAAAAGCTTAAAAGAGAACTTACGAATTATATTAATTATATGTAGGTAGGAAATATTTCAGTGCTTACGAGGCCAATTTTGTGGTAGACGCTGTTAGCAGAAAAACGCTGTTAAAAATAAGTTTCAACTTTTTCTAAAAAACTTAAGTACTCATATAAATTTGTGATAAATGATTTATTTCTGTAAGTAGGTTTGTAAAAACACTCTTATACGTCAATCATATTAAAAAAAAAACTAGATGAGGTCGGCGTTTCGTATCCGACTACTCTGACAAGAAAGGCCGAAACAAACTCAGAGGTCACAGTCTCTTTTAAAGTCCAGACATAATCTTGGTCAGATCATGTGAAGACCATGTAGATTGCTGCCTGAAACAATCTTTTGATGAAAGAACCACACAGATTGAGGGGACCTGTCCAGTCCAGTCTGTCAGTCAGTGTGAATAATAAGGTTTTAAAATATGTATGGCACTAAAAGACATAGCTTGCAGAGTAAGCAAACTAAAGTGGCAGTGGGCTGGCCATGTTTGTCGAAGGACCGATGGCCTATGGAGCAGACGAGTCCTGGAGTGGAAACCGCGTATCGGCAAGCGTAGTGTGGGACGCCCCCCAGCTAAATGGACAGACGACCTTAAGAAGGTGGCTGGGTCAGACTGGATGCGGAAAGCGGAGACAGGGTGTTGTGGCGCAGCCTGGGAGAGGCCTATGTCTAGCAGTGGACTGCGATAGGCTGAGTTGATTGATTGATTGATGGCACTAAAGCCAGTGGTATTAAACCGTAGTAAACTGGATGATTTTTGTGTAAAACAAATTACTTGCAACGTGACGACCGACCGACGCTCAGATTTTTATCAAGCTCACATCGATTTTGTAATCCCACTCTTGTATTCGTCCGACTCATACTCGAACCACCACTATATCATAGTATCCAAAACAAACAGGAATATACAATATCAGTTTTAGTATATGAGAAACCCGAAACACGTGTCTAGTATTTTTATGTAAAAAATCTATGTACAAAATTTCAAAACTGTATCATGAAAAATCACGAAGTTATAAGGTTGTTATGTTACCGGGTTGTCCGTACAAAAACATGCTTGTTAGTAAGCAGGTTCGGTTTCCGCACTTAGTCCTTCATGTGGACCATTGTGCGTGGGCCATGGCGGCCGTCGTTGTTTATTCCAACCAGCCCACCTCCCTCCAGAAGCTGATTAGGTCTCCTGGTCTGCTTAAGATATCCGTGAAAGATCTGGGTGACCCGAGGGTTTCTGTTCTGATCTGGGTGACGCCTGTGCTTTCAAAGAGCACGTGCGCAACGGTTTCTTTAGCCTCCATGCAAGCCCTGCACAGAGGGCTGTCCGTTATGCCTATTGTGTGGAAGTGCTTATTCAGTGAGCAGTGTCCCGTGATGGTCCCCGTCACTAGGCGCAGGCCGTTCCTGTCCAGGCGTAGCAACCGCCTGGTTAGCCTGCCATCTAAGGACGGCATAGCTTCCTTGGATTGCCTGCAGCCCGGTGTCGAGGTCCACCAGTACCGTGCTTGTGTGTGGGTGAACTCTTGTAGCCACCTGCGTAGTTGGTTGAAGGGGATGGGTACGATAGGTTCGGGTCCACAGACTGACGTGCTGGATGCTCTCCTAGCAAGTTGGTCAGCTGCGTCGTTACCTAGTGATCCGCTGTGTCCTTTTATCCATTGCAGTGTCACTGTATTACGGTTGCACACTGTCACCCGTTCCAGTGCGTTGTGACATTCTAGTGTTAGTCTGGAGGTAATATAATTTTTCCCCAAGGATTGCAAGACTGAGGCACTATCGGAGAGTATACGTATACGGGTGTCCGTAACTCTCCTGGCTTCTATGGCGTAAGCCGCTTGTATAATGCCCACACATTCCGCCTGGTAGACGGTGTTGAACAATCCCAGCGGGCTGGATATATTTATGTTGAAGTCATGTGAGAAAACTCCGACTCCGGTTCCGGAGTCGGTCTTTGATCCGTCGGTGTATACTCTCATCTCCTTCGGGCCTGAGTAGTCACACCGTTCTTCTGTGAGTAAGATGTTGTAATGCTTCTGAAAGAAGTGTAGTTTCGGGGCTTTGTCGCAGGGTGATGCCATCATCGGTTGTCGTTTGATTGCATCTTCCCTTATGCGTGTGTGCTTGACCCTAGAGTCTCTGCTCAGGGTTCCCGATATATATAGCCTGAAGGCTGCCAGAGCTGCCTCCTCTCACACGATGAGGTGCAGGGGTGGCAGTCCCAGCATTACTTGCAGTGCGGCAGTGGGTGCAGTGCTCATGCTGCTGGTTATTGCTACACAAGCGAACCGCTGCAGTTTTTCGAGCTTTTTGGACTGTGCTCAGGTCCGTCCTGGGCCACCAGACCAGTGAGCCGTATGTGATAATTGGTCGAATGACTGTGGTGTATAGCCAGTGGGTGACTTTGGGGCTGATACCCCAATTCCTTCCAAGCAGTCGCTTGCACTGCCATAGTGATATGCTGGCTTTTGTGGTGATGTAGTTGGTGTGTTTTGCCCAGTTCAGCTGTTTGTCCAAATAGATGCCCAGGTATTTGGTTTCAGTTGCCAGGCTTAGGGTAGTTCCAAAGAATCGTGGCAGTTGTAGTGTCGCCAACTTCCTCTTTTTTGTGAAGAGAATCAGTTCGGTTTTTGTTGGATTCACCGACAGTTGGTGTTTATTGCACCAGTCCTCTACTATTTTCAAAGCCTGGCGCATTAGGTTACATAAGGTGTTTTCGTGGGTGCCATTTATTATTATGGTTATGTCGTCGGCGTAGCCTACGGTAAAATAACCTTTGTCATTTAGTGTTTTGATGAGGCTGTCTACTACCAGGTTCCATAGAAGCGGTGAGAGGACACCTCCTTGCGGGCAGCCTTTCGGCACGATGGCCCTTGTAGTGTCATTTACCGTGACTTGTACAGCTCTCATTTTGAGCATATTGGTGATCCAGGCGCTTAGGGTCGAGTCTATATTGTGTCTATCTAACGCCATGTTAATGCTGTTGAACATGGTTTTGTCGAAGGCGCCCTCGATATCAATGAAGGCAGCCAGTGATGAGCATTTGTGGTCCACTGCGCATTCAATCTTAGAGACCACGCTGTGTAGCGCGGATTCTGTTGATTTGCCTGTGGAGTACGCATGCTGTTGTTTATGGAGTGGTTTTACCCGGAGAGGTCCGTCTCGAATGTGTCTATCACAGAGCCTCTCCAGGGTTTTCAGTAAAAAGGATGTGAGGCTAATAGGCCTATAAGCCTTGGGTTGTGTGTAGTCGGTTTTGCCAGGTTTGGGTATGAAAATGACTTTCACTTCGCGCCATGCTAGTGGTATGTGTCTGAGTGCTAAGCACGCTCGATAAATCTCCACCAGCCATGGTGTCAGATGATCTATCCCCCACTGTAGCAGGGCTGGGAAAATGCCATCCAGCCCTGCGGACTTAAATGGCTGGAACGTGTTGATAGCCCACTTTATACGATCTTCTGTTGCTATATTATGGGCTCTTGACCAGTCTTGATCCGTTGGGGTCCATTCTGGCACAACCTCCCAGGTCCTGTCTTCTAAGAGCCTGCAGTCTGGGAAGTGAGTCTCCAGAAGGACCTTACTGGCTTCATGGTCAGTTATTGTGTATGAGTTGTCGGGCTTTTTCAGCGCGCCGAGGGTTCGGTCCTGGTCAGTTGATAGGATCTTCCTTACCCTTGCGGCTTCATTATTTTTCTCGATGGATTCACAAAACTTCCGCCAGGCTGTTCTCCTGGCAGTCCTGATCTGTTTCCTGTACAAATATTGGGTTTCTTTGTATAGCTCCCAGTCTTCCGGGAGTCTGGTGTTCTTGGCTCTGTTGAATTGCTTACGAAGTGCATCTCTGAGTTTACTAAGTTCGGCGTTCCACCAGGGGTTCCTCACAGCCTTGGCTTGTAGCGACCTTAGTTTGCAGCATGCATGGTAAGCTTCGGTTATGTATTCTGATAGCTTTGTCACAGTGTATTCTAAACGCGCAGGGTCAGTTATGGTTGTCAGTGTAAGGTGCCTATCTAGCATGGAGGCTAGGAGACGTTTATATCCTGGCACATTAGTGCGCCGTGGATTTCGTTTTGGTACGGGTTTTTTGGTGTTGGTTGTGAGTTTGAAGCGGATTCTTCTATGGTCTGAGCAAGAAGGCTCGTCTGACACGTGCCAGTTTGTGATGATGTGTGTCACGTTTTCTGTAGCAAGCGTTAAGTCTATGATCGTTTGTCCTCGAGCTGTGACCCAAGTGGGTTCTGAGCCGCGGTTCACGATGTTAAGGTTAGTTGAGAATAAATAGGTGGATAGTACCTCTCCCCTGGAGTTCGGTGCGTCGCTGCCCCAGAGCGGGTGGTGGGCGTTCGAGTCCGTGCAGATGATGAGATCTAGGCTGGCTCGCTCACAGTGCTGTACTAGGTCGGCCATCTCCTTCGGTGGGCAGTTTGTGTCCTCGCCTGGCATGTAAACCGAGGCCAGCACAACATCTGGAGCATCGCCTTCTGTTTGGAGCCTGACAGCTGTCAGATCTCTGGAACAGAATTGGGTAAGTGGTGCGATAGGGATTTCTTTGGGTATGTAAGCGCAGGTTCTTGGTTTGTCTGGGCTGTGTGTGTTGAGGATTAGCTTACCTCCGATGTTACCGAGGCTGCATACTCTATTGTTCCTGATCCACGGCTCTTGGATCAGTGCTATGGTTCGGGGCTTCACCTCCAGTGCCCTGCGTAGACTAGCCGTGGCAGCCTGGCTATGTTGGAGGTTGGTCTGGATGATGTTGAGGGACGGTGGCGGTGATGAAGTGGAGTTAGTCGCTGATGGATCCATCGGACTGTCTCTCCACCACCTCCTCTCTGTATTGGCCTTCGTGCTGTTCGCCCGGTGACGAGGCGAGCAGTTGCTCGCTCCAGCCAGGGGATGAGGGCGGTATGGTGTCATTGTCATCGGCCATTGCTGCTCTGGCCATGACCTCCTCAAGTTTGGTAATGTCCGTGTCCTCTGTCGGTGCCGGTTGTGTCGTAGTCGTGTCCGTGCTGTCAGTCTGGGTGTCAGGTGGTTGGGTCGTGGGCCAGAAGCGAACATATATCAAACCAAGCAGGTAGGATATACGTCGCTCCCGGGCTAGGACCTTTACGACTTCCTCCGGCGGCACACCCAGGGTCAAAAATGTCCCATAGTTGTCGCCGCCGACGGCCGTCGCCCTGTACAGTGACCACCTGGCGATGTCGTACCAAGTATTCTGACGAATCAGAAGACTCTGGAGCCGGGCCACGTCACCATCGTAACGAGGGACGAAAAGCGAGGCTCGGACTCGGGTGGGCACGTCAGTTTGTCTCAGTACTGTCAGCGTGAGGTCAGTGTCTGGGAGTCTGATTCTGGGCACATTCTGGGTCAACCAAGTCAGGGAATTGTCGTCCTCGCACCACATCTGCACGGTCCCTTCCGCTACCCGTGGGTATCCACGGAAGGCCGGGAGCGGCGTTGACGAGTCTGTGTCTAATAGCAGATTCTCGAGATCTGTCTTTACGTGCTCGGCCTCTTCCTTCGTCAGGTCCCTGGAGGGAGGCGGGAAGCAGATTGCTACGGCCAGCCGCACAGGAATGTCCTTCGTGGCTCGCGCGTAGGTCCTTTGCTCCCCCTGAGCTGAGTGGATCCTCGAGCGTTTGGCGTCCCCCTGGAGCATGCTTGGTGAAGCGGTCTCATCAGGGCGCGCCCTCTTCACCGGCCCTGTACCGCTCGGTCCAGGCTGCGGCTTGGAGGTGCCTGGCTGGGTGTTTTTTGCCGGCAACGCCTTGTGCAAGGCTCTAGATCTCTTACCCCTGTTTTGTCGAGGTCGAGGTCGGTCGTGGGTTACGTCAGTGTTTTGGGGTCGGCTGTCAGCCCCGGCGGACTCTGTCGCTTGCGGAGGCTTTTCGCGCTGGGTTGCCCCTTCGCGTACTTGCCCCCGCTCGCTTGATTCCACGTCCTGCCGTTTTGCGCGCTGGGTTTCCCCTTCGCGTACTCGCGGCTGGTCGCGTGGTTCCGCGTCCGGCCGCTTTTCGCGCTGGGTTTCCCCTTCGCGTACTCGCGGCTGGTCGCGTGGTTCCGCGTCCGGCCACTTTTCGCGCTGGGTTTTCCCTTCGCGTACTTGTGGCTGGTCGCGTACTACCTCTTCGGCGTTCAATCGCACATCGCGCTGGCTAGTGCCTTGGCGGGTGTCGGGCTTTCGAACGCCTGCTTTTCTCTCCCGGGCCAAGATTTTTCCGCGCTTTCTCAGCAGGCGTACCGAATCAACTTCAACCGGGAGAGAGGTGGAGCTGCCAGGGCCGTCATCTTTCCCCATCCCTCTCTGTCCATGTCGGTCTTGGTCCTTGTCTGGGTAGGCGATGCTTTTCCGCACGATGCTCTGTTGCCAGAGGCTCGCAGGAGGCGTGCATTTCGCAGTGGGTATTGGCGCGTCAATCGCAGCCGAGTTCGGGTGTATAGGCGCGTTGATCGCAGCCAGTGTTGGGTGTATGGGCGCGTTAGTCGCAGCCTGGGTTGTGGGCGCGTAAGTCGCAGCCTGAGTTGTGGGCGCTAAAACAGCAGCCGGCCGCCCTGAAGAGCGCGGCACCAAAGAACAGTTTGGTGCCCCCCCCAGATTACGATGGGGCTGACCGCCGAGGCGGTGTGGGATTCCCCGGCTTGGCCGGGACCCACCTGGGTAGAAGTTTCCATTCTCTGCATGATTTTGGTATGGGGGGGTGGGCTTTTTTGGAATCGAGGTTACCCCTCCTCTAGGACCGACAGGATGTAGGGATGGGAGGGAAGATATTCGTGGGTAAGGGTGTGGGTTCTTGGGGGTCACCCGAGGCTTGGGATTCGGCCTAAGGATTTAGGATCAACAGGATGTATGGATAAAGGAAGGATGGATAATTAGGTGATAGGTACCTACATAGGAAGGGGTAAATGGGTTAACCTGAGCCTGGGGTTCGGCCTTCGGAAACTTCTCTTGTCCGGGATCTCTTTGAGATGCTCCGGGTACAAGATCGACCTTTAACAGTCGGTCCCGCAGCCGGAGTTGGGCTATCCGCAACCTGCCCACCCGCTCGGTTGCAAGAGAAGAAGTGCCTGGCAGCCTGGGTCGCCCCACCACGGATGTACGTATACACCCGCGTTGGAGCGATCCAGCCTTCCCCGAGCAAAAACATGCTAACGGCGTCCCCGCGCCTCCAGGGTCGTCTTGCGCTCATTGATAATAATTTGGCAGTAGGTACCTAACCGTACGGCGATTGTATTGTAAGTAATTAAATGGTGATAACATTTTCCATCACACTTAAATATTTTTGGGACAAAATATAACATGGTGTAAAAATGATTCAGATCGATTCAGTTCCTTATTCTGAACAAACTATATTCAGGTTTCGCATATACTAAAAATAATGTTGTATATAAATGATGAAAAATAATATTTATTTCTGTAAATTGGTTAAAAAAAAACACTCGAGTAGGTATATAAGGTGTATCTATCATACACGAATTCTCTTAAGGGGTCATTGCACTCATCATTATGAACATCTTTAACTATGGGACCAAAGATGAAATCAGCCGTTCCCTACATTTATGTTCGCTTCACTCGTCAAAATGTAGGGAACAGCTGATTTTGTTTTCGCGATTCCAACATCAGCATAAATTGATGACAATAGCCATCAATCTATTCTGATGAAAAAACCCAATACCTACCACTTTGCCCGACCTAGAAATTGAACTCAGGACTTCATGCTCAAAAGTATCGCTTGCGACCACTTGAACAACGTGGCAGTTAATGCATTCAATAAGAAAATAGTCTTACTAGCTTTTGCCCGCGGCTTCGCCCGCGTGGAGGTCGGAAATTATCCCACGGGAACGTACTACCGGGGCAAAAAGTATCTTATGTCCTTCTACAGGTCATGGTCTACCCATGTACCAAATTTCATCCAAATCCGTTCAGCCGTTTTAGTGTAAAAGCGTAACAAACAAACAAAAAACTCACGTTCGTATTTATAATACACTAGCTGCGCCCCGCGGTTTCACCCGCGTAAGTCTCGATCCCATAGGAATATCGGGATAAAAAGTAGGCTATGTCTTATTCCAGGGTGTCAGCTACCTCCATACATTTTATCACAATTGGTCCAGCCGTTTGAGCGTGAAGAAGTAACAAACATACATACACACACTCACAAACTTTCGCCTTTATAATACTAGCTGCGCCCCGCGGTTTCACCCGCGTAAGTCTTGATCCCGTGGGAATATCGGGTAGCCTATATGTTAATCTAGGGTGTCAGCTACCTCCATACAAAATTTTATCAAAATTGGTCCAGCGGTTTGAGCGTGAAGAAGTAACAAACACACACACTCACAAACTTTCGCCAGTATAATATTAGTGTGATGTGATGTGATAATATATTATAAAACAAATATAGTTAAGAAGTTAGGATTAGGATTAAGTTAGGATGATGGTCTTACAAACTACACAATGAAAATATCACTCACCATTTTCAGAGATTCCATAACATCCCAAACTGAACATTCGCACTTTCATTATTTTGTGCAATTCCGCAAAAATCGCATTTCTTGTTGTTGTAAAAATGTTTAAACTGAAATCCAAAAACAAGATAGAAACGGCTACAGTCTTGAACACAGAGCACGGAATCGCTGCACCGGCGCGGGGCGTGTCTTGTCGCGCGATGCCACACCGGTATCACAACAATTTCCATGTTTTCATAGAAATAAGGTATTTTACTGCTATTAAAAATATATATAAATTAATACATATAGTGTTAATAAAAAAGACGATTTGTGAAAAAAATTATAAAATCGGTGGAAAAATAAAGAAGTTACACGCTTTTTAAAATACTATTCTTGTTACGCAAAACGATCATTGTACTGAATGGCGCGAAGTTACTATGGCGTTCCTGTGTTGTGACGTCAGATCGCAACTGTGCTGTCTCTGTTTTCAAGTTGTACGCGTTTTAAATTCTAATAGAGACTAAAAAAACCGCATACACCTTCGGCATCTTTTGAGATATTAAAACTTTTTCTTTACAGTGGCTTAATTTTTTTGTTGGTGTCGAAAAATTTAAATAAAAATAAGCAGTCAATTATCCTATTGTTCTACCAGTGTCGCGCCGAGCCTTTAATATAATTTGTGGCGCCGAAAGTGCGTTGAGCGTACAACCACTGTCACGGACCGCCACGCGCCATTCACAGCCGTCAGGTTCTTCTATACATGTCATGTATGTAAAAAGTTACGGTTCGTTTGTATGGAAAGTGTTCCCACTAAAGAGAAAACAACATTGTTCAGAGCATATTGGACATCTTTCTACACGAGCAGCCTGTGGGTCTCATAAACGCGCAGACAGTACAACGCCTTGCGTGTGCAATATAATAATGCATTCAGGGTGCTGATGAGGCTGCTCCGATTCTGCAGCGCATCAGGAATGTTTGCCGAGTCGTGGGTGGACTGTTTCTATTCTACTATGCGAAAACGGTGTACATGTCTGGTGCGCAGGGTTCGGGCTAGCTCCAGCGGCATCCTGAGGGCATTTGCGCAGAGGTTCGATTGCCAGTACCTGAACCATTGCTGTATGGTTCACATACTGAGCAATCGAGGTCGGTAATGTGTTTATTTGGTATTTTTAATTTTTAATTTGGTAAAACGTTGTGCCTATGATCATTGTTGGTCGAAATAAACGTTTTTTTTTTAATGCTGCTTCTAGCATTGTTTCCGAGCTCTGTGGTCTAGAAACTACCAACGTTCTCCAATATTCAATTACAGATGGCATAATAGAATTTGGCAAGGAGGGAGAAGTTCTACCTTTGCTGACCTATATAGATGTGAGCCCCCTAGAAATTAAATACTTTAGTTTCGCCGCGTGGACTGGGGTTGAAGCGAAATTTCTCTATGACTGTCCAGTACCGGCTGGAAATGGAACCGAATGTAAGTGTGAATAGTTAATATTTTTATTTTATTTTAGGTATTTTAGAATTTGTATAAAGAATGTTCAGGTGGTGAATTTATTTTGAATTTAAAATGAAAGTCATCACTGGGGATGTACTAAGATAGCCCGCGAAATTCAAATTTTCTTAAGTTTTTTGGAATTTGCAGGTCAGTAACAAGTTTTTATTTTTTACTGGCACAAATCTACAATTTAGATTTCTGCAGTGCTCTATCGAAGTTAAGTATTAATGTACTACGAAAAAAAAATGGTTTTTTTTTGTAATCATACTCATAAGCCTTCCGGAATAAATTATCTAAATGATGGTGTGAAAACCGCATCAAAATCTGTTGCGTAGTTACGAAGAACAACGCAGCACACATAGACATGAAACCAGTTTGTTACCCGTGGTCCCTAGCAGTCCCTGGCAGGGACCGTGGATATTTTTTTACCCATGGTCCCTTTGAAAAAAAAAATGCTGCCAAATTAAAACCTTCTACTGTTATTGAATCATTTGGGTTAGGTTAGGTTAGAACAGCGACCATTTAATTTTTTTTTGGGTGGGAAATCATCAAATAACTTCTCCCGCTCTGGGCGGAGCGGGAGGGCGTGTCAGACTTTTACTGACTAAAACCCACCCGTGTTCCTTCCATTGCCTGTGTGCCAGGGCCACGATATCCCTTTCGGACAAACTCGCAACCCCGGCAGGCATTGGTCCTATCGGACCCCGTCAGTTTGTGCTGACATCTCTTTGAGGCGCGCGTGGAACACAACGCGCCGTCGACCCGGGCCTGGTCCTTATCGGACGGCGAGCTACCCATCGCTCACCGTCCGCAGGCCCGCGCCTACGGTGGCCGGAAATCGGCTTGCGGCTCCCGCCCGGGGCGTCTCCTGCGGCGACTAGGGGCGCGAGGGCGCGAACCTTGTCTCACCCTCACGCGTTCCGCCTCCTCCTTCACTAGCATAACTGTTTCGCAGAAGGAGGTGACGGCCTCCCATGCACTCTCGCTCCGAACCATGGCCTGAACCAGGGCCGGACGCGAGAGATCGCCGCCGCCGAACGCCTCCGTGAGGACACGGCGGTGCTCCGCCCAAGCTGGACAGACCTCCACCGTATGCTCCACCGTGTCCTCCGGGCGATCCACACAGGGGTGACACCCGGGCGTTTCCTCCCGCTTAATCCTAAACAGGAACCTCCCGAAACATCCATGTCCGGTGAGGACCTGCGTCAGGCGGAAGGTGAGGACGCCGTGGCGCCTTTCCAGCCACTCCTCAAAGAGGGGACTTATCGCCACAATTGTGGCGTGCCCAGCGCTGGGTTGCGACAATCGCACTCTCCATGTCGCCATGAGATCCCTCCGGAGCTCCGTCCGCTGTGCCGCGATTTCTTGCGGCAGCGGAGTTATGCCCCGGAGTTTCGCCTCTTCGCGCCACACCCAAATGTGCGCGAGGACTTTCGCCTCCAGATCCCATGGCGGCAATCCGGCAAGGAGGCTCGCCGCCTCACGGGAGACCGTCCGGTATCCCCGTACCATCCTGATGGCCATGACCCTTTGGGACTTGTTCAACCGCTGCGCTGGTCACAGCCTCAGAGAACGCGCCCACACCGGTGCCCCGTAAAGGGCCATGGACCGCACGATCCCTGCGTAGAGCCTCCGGCAGGAGGCGTTTGGACCCCCTAGATTGGGCAGGAGCCGCTTCAAAGCAGCCCCGGCCCGCTCCAGTCTGGGAGCCAAACGTCGAAAATGCTCCACGAAGTTCCACCGGCTGTCGAGGACGAGTCCCAGGTACTTCATCGTCGACTCGACGCCGATGTGAACCCCTCCCGCCGTTATCTGGGAAACCGACAGTGGCGCGTTCCGAGGACCATAAAAACACATGGCCTCGGACTTGTGCAATGCCACCTCGAGTCCCACAGGCGTCAGCGTAGCAGACTACGCTGACGCCACTAGGGAGGTCGGCGCGCAGCACCCAGTCGTACCCGATGTCCCACAGATGCGGCCCCAGGACCGATCCCTGTGGGACACCGCACGACATCTCTCGCCGGTTCCACTCTCCTTGGTGACCGGGGTAGATGACGGCCCTGTCCGTCAAATAGGCCTCGACCACGCGACAGAGGTAGGTCGGCATCCGGTGATACCGAAGTGCC
The DNA here is from genome assembly GCA_963921375.1 of Tiliacea citrago. Classification (NCBI taxonomy): domain Eukaryota; kingdom Metazoa; phylum Arthropoda; class Insecta; order Lepidoptera; family Noctuidae; genus Tiliacea; species Tiliacea citrago. Next base: position 13,298,928 of record OY992804.1, read on the forward strand.
TCCCCAATGCAACTCCAGGGCAGGGTATTAGTGACCATTAACGCCAGATTCCCTCTATTTTTGGTGAATCATTTTGAATGTTTCAAGTAACTAAGAGCTAAAACTAACGGTCTACCATTTTAATTTGGCAGCATTGTATTTCTCGAAGGGACCATGGGTAAAAAAAATACCCGTGGTCCCTCTAGGGACTACGGGAGGAGACCATGGGTAACAAATGTGAAATCCGACTATGTTTTATAATATGAATAGATTTCAACCAGCTTTGGTATCAACTTTTTGGAGGAAGTAATAGCAGGTTGATAAAAAAAAATTTTTCGTTTGTCAATTGATTAATCGGTATTATTTACTTCACCATTTTTACTAACTTATGAAGGCAAAGACCAGAAATTTCACGTTATCCTAAGAGAGATTTCTAAATACACTATGATTTTCCTCATCCATTTTTATACATGTTCATATTATTATTTTATTAGCTGCGCCCCGCGATTTTCACCCATATAAGTCTCGATTTCGTTGGAATATCAGGATAAAAAGTATCTTAAATATGTCCTAACCCACATCATGGTCTATCCATATGCCAAATTTCATCCAAATCCGTTTAGCCGTTTTAGCGGGAAGCGTAACAAACCAAACAAACTCGCTTTCGCATTTATATTATTAAAGAAAGATTAGTTATGATTATTTTATTGTTATTTTAAGACAGTTACAGTAACATATTATGTAAATATCTTGTTTGAAAATAAATATTTTTATCCTAACAAATGTTTTTAATTTCCAGCTTCACCAGACTCAAAAGAAATTGAGCCGCCTCTCTCGATGTCTGACCAACTGAAGAAGTCTCGTCTGTTATATCGGTTGCCATGGATACCGCCGAAACCGACCATGGATGTCAAACTGGGTGTCAAGGTCACAAATGTCAAGTATAATGCGTTCCAGTCCAAGCTTATTACTGCCATGTCGGTAGTTACTGTACGTATTTTACCTTACCATTTCCATAGTCTAGGTGTTCTGCATGTTTATGAGTTATTCTAAATAACTCGGGGTTAACAGTTAACACAGGGTTAATGAAAGAATTAATCTTGCGCTACCAAAAGTTAGAGGTAAACCTAGGGTTAAACTTTTAAACATTTAAGTCACCGACGATGTGGGAGAGTTAAGTCGCTAAACTCTGCGTTAGTGTTGTCAAAAGTAGTACATACGAACATACATAAACTCACGCCTTCTTCCCATGGGGGTAGGCAGAAACTATAGAACGCCACCTGCTACGCTCCTTACATACTCCTTTTGCTTCGCCTACGTTCATACATCTGGGGGCCGATCGCGCTAATTTTGAACGTTAATACCAAAACTAAACCACAACCAAAAACGTTACGTTAGACACATTTCGTATCACGCTAATCATTTCAACGGAAACGATTTAGCTTTACTTTGGAAGTTACGTTGGAGGAACGATCGATCGAACTTTCAGTATTGGGTAACGTCAACGATTTTGTCGCTCAGTAAAAATAGCGCGATACCGTTTCCCACATCAGCAAAACCAAAACTAAACCAAAACCAAAAACGTTCCGTTCGAACGGTAATTACGTTGAGAAATAGCGCGATCGGCCCCCTGGTCATACACGCACGCCGATTGCGAGTGCACCTGACCTTTCTGAAGAGCATCACCAATTTGGTCACTATATGTCCTCCAATGGCGTCCCCCAAAAGTAGTAATGTCAAAATAATTTGATGTTAAGACGCTGATAACAGATAAAGCGTGGTCACAGACTGCATACAAAAGAAAGAGAAGCGCGATGACACAAAGCTTGTAATTTATTGCAAAATATGAAACAACTAGCTGCGCCCCGCGGTTTCACCCGCGTAAGTCTCGATCCCGTGGGAATATCGGGATAAAAAGTAGCCTGTCTCAATCCAGGGTGTCAGCTACCTCCATACAAAATTGGTCCAAGCCGTTTGAGCGTGAAGAAGTAACAAACACACACACACACTCACAAACTTTCGCCTTTATAATATTAGTGTGATTATCTAGTTACTCAAAAATGAGTTGAGTAATCGAAAATAAACAACGGGCCAAGTGCGAGTCGGACTCGCGCACGAAGGGTTCCGTACCATTATTTATAAAAATGGCAAAAAATCGCGTTTATTGTATGGGAGCCCCCCTTAAATCTTTATTTTATTCTGTTTTTTAGTATTTGTTGTTATAGCGGCAACAGAAATACATCATCTGTGAAAATTGAAACTGTCTAACTATCACGGTTCATGAGATATAGCCTGGTGACAGACGGACAGACAGACGGCGGAGCCTTAGTAATACGGTTCCCGTTTACCCTTTGGGTACGGAACCCTAAAAACAACCAAGTACTGCATTCAACTATGACGTTCTTATTAATAATTAAATACCAACCGTACGTTGATATTTAATACAGATATTTTGGATTGAAACTCAAAGTAAGAGGTTAGTGTTTACCGTTAATTTGTATCAATTTTTTTTTCTAAATGTGTTTTGATAACAATCAAGATCTGAGAAATACTTATGTTCAAGAATAACATATATTTTTCCGCTACCACAAACCATACTATAGATTTGGCATTTTTAGGGTTCCGTACCCATAGGATAAAACGGGAACCGTGATAGTTACACAGTTGAAATATTCACAGATGATGTATTTCTATTGCCGCTTTAACAACAAATACTAAAAAACAGAATAAAATAAATATTTAAGGGGGCTCCCATACAATAAACGTGATTTTTTTGCTCGACATTGATAACGGCAACAGGTAGACGCTTGAAACATTCCGTTTTTATAGATAATAGTACGGAACCCTTCGTGCGCGAGTCCGACTTGTTTACTTGGCCGGTTTTTTGTTTAAGACAAACCTACTTAGATCTTTTGCCTCTTGTCAGCGCCTTAAGAGGTACATATTTACATATTTCGTATTTTTTATTGATCAAAGATATAGTAAGGGAAAATTCGGTACTAAATCAGCAGGCAATATATTCTTGAACTCATATAAAAGTAAATACAAATTATAAAATACCTAAGGAATATTTTTCCTTATCTGACGTTTTCGTCAATCAATAAACTAAATCTTAATGGATATCACATAAAATACGATTAAAATGAAATGCCATGTTATAAAATTCAAAGACAACAAAGTATTATATATCTTAATGTAGTGTAAAAGAGATGGGTATACAATTTCCGTTCAAATATTTTTAGTCGGATTACTTAACAGGGCGCAGACAATGCAATTCTATAAAATGTTTCGTCGATTGAACTGCAATGTTCCCAACTCAAAAAACATTATTGTCAGGTTAACTAAGCCGATGTTACTTTTTAATTTATAAGAGTGTCTGTGGAGTTTCTTGCCCGTTCATCTCCATAGAGTACCTACTAAGCTTTGGAATGGGCAACTAGCTTCATCTTTATGACTGACCGACCCCTTGATAATTCAAAAGTGCCTGTAATTGGTTTATTCTAAATAAATGCGCTGAGTTTGAGTTTAGTGGCGCAACGAGTTAAAATGTTAATTACAAACTCTACATTAAAATTATTAATTTAACCTGACTAAACATGTAAGTGGGCCTTTAGGGACTTCTAAGTATTTACTCCGTGTTTTTATTAACCAAAGTTGAGATCACACCTTCAACGATTTTTTTTTCAAATTAGAAGCCCAACACTCGTTAGACATAACGTAAATTATTCTCTTTAGGGTGAGGCCAAACGAGCGTAATTTTCTGAGTCGTGAGTCGCAGAATATCGGTCGCAGAAATTCTGCCCGGCAGGAATTCTGTTGGGATGCCAGACGAGCGCATTTTATTCAGTTACTATCCAACGTTTATAGCGGATGTTTGTGTCATGCAATGGAACCAATTTCTTGGAATCAATTTAAATTATTATTTTTTCTGTGTCCAGCATTTTGTGAGTAAAAAATACGTGTCGGCTCTCACGCAATCTGTACCTGACTGACGCTTTGCACGGCCCGCGTCGGCTCCTTCGCCCCCCGCAAACTCAATTCGGTCCGAATAATGCGTGTGAGTCGGCAGACAACTCATTTTGCGTCGCCGTGTGAATCAAATAGGACTTTTTTATGAAACCGAATGCAGCAGAAATTGTGCGACTCACGACTCACAAAATTACGTTCGTTTGGCTTCACCCTTAGAGAGGATCATTTACGTTGTGTCCTTCCGAAGATATATAATATTAAGCATGCTACTTAATTGTTCGGTTCAATTAGGCAAACAAAGCCAACTCTAAGCAATTACTAAATAAGTGTTCGATTTTGCCGGCTATGTCAACCCGAACTAGTATATAAAAAATTAAAAAAAAAAAAAAACAAACCTACATGGGTACTTATGAAACGTCAGAAGCTAGGTGCACGGCTCCTGTTTGTCGTTTCTTATGCAGAAGAGCCGGCAAGAAACTTGGAGTTTCTTGCCGGCTCTTCTGCATAGGAAACGGCTACTCTTAAAAAAAAACTGAGTTAAATTTATTCTGAATCCATCAAACTTGGGTGTTCCATGTAATGCAGAGTTGGGCAGACGAGAGCATGGCGTGGTATCCTGACAAATTCAATGGAACTGTCAGCCTGAAGTACAGACAGGGACAGATTTGGAGGCCCAAGTTCTACGTATTCAAGTAAGTAATAATCATTAATACTTGATTGGTCTTATATGAGCCACCATTACTTTACGAATTTTTCCAACTCTTGAGGCCCTGCAGCCGTATTGCGTAACGTAACACACGTACAATGGCACTGCTTTTCATTTTGACAATTCAACACTATTCAATGCGTTATTTCTGTTATCGGGCAGACGAATTTTTAAAACATAATGAAGTAGTGGATTACTAATTTACTTCAAAATCCTTCAGATTGTGATTGTGTTGTGAGTCTTTTACGCAATTGGGGTGCAGGTTCGGTGACAAAAAAAAAATGACGTCTGTTAAATCCATGCATCTGTTAAAATGGCCGCGCGCTGACACACTCTTTGAAAACTAGGAAAGGTCCGTATACGAATTCCAGTGATAAGAATTTCAGGCAGAATTGTTTATCACGCGGACTGTACAGAGGTCCTAACCAAATGGGAATCGCTTTCAAAGCGTTTCGTATTTCGGTAGTTTATGTCCCTTATATTTTTGACGTTTCCATCATAGTTAGTAGATGCATATTTAAATCTAGACTCTAGTTTTTTGACTTTAGTTAAAATTTATTGTAGTTTATGGATTATAGATAAGAATATATACAAATGTACTCTGTGGATAAGAAGCTAAAATAAAGCACAAATAATAAGCTAGACATTTAAAATTATAATAACCTGTTTAATTAAATATGTGTCATCTGTCAGACAGGATGACACATCAAAATTTTCCGTTTTTTCAATTTTAATGTATTTATTTTAAAACAATCTTTAAGTCACAAAAATCGCAAAGAATGTGCGCTCTATGGATGGAGTAATGGAAATATGGAGAAGTCTCTTGACGCTGCGTGAGTGTGCGTGATCCATCGCCGCCCGTTCAATGTTCATCGCGCACAGGATGGATGGATAGCAGCACATTAATGTAATTTTTGGTCCGTTGGTGTAATTGCTGTATGGCGTTCCAGTGAGAGGATAAATAAATAAATAAGAAGATCATTCGCATTTATTATCTGTATGTCTGTCTATTACTGATTTGGTAGGTCAAGCTGTCATTGTAACCTTTCAAAGAAAATACAAAGGCGAGCTAGAAAATTACAGCATTCTAGACCGCGATTAGTTAAGTTTCCATTAATTAGAATGGAAACTTAACCAGCCAATACCCGTTTATGTACTAAGACAATGCAAGAGCGAGCGAAGCGAGCCAGAAAGTTGGCGCATCCTGACTCGTATAGGTTAAGCCGTTATTTTTTCTTTTTAAAAAACGTTGCTCCACACTAGGAATTTCTCTTGTATCGTGGGTGCGTTTACAAACATTTAAACTCACATACACAAACAGCCAGACCCGGAACAACTACTTGTAGGTCATACAAATATTTGTTCCGTGCGGGAATCGAATCCGCGACACGCAACGCAGCAGTCAATCGCTTAACCACTGCGCCAATCATGCCGTCAAAATTTATTATTTAATTTAATATAATAATTTTATAAAATTTAAATTTAATATTGCCGTTATTGTTATTATACTAAGAGAAAGAGAATGCAAGAGCGAGCGAAAAGAGCTCAAGAATTGGAGCATCCTAACTCTGATAGGCTAGAATTTATAAATGCAAGAGCATGAGAAATTCATATTCACAGTAATTATTCATTCATTACGGATCTCTTATCAATAAGAGTTTCAGAATTTCGATAATATTTTACGAAATTTTTCTTACACGCGTGGGCCTGTAGCTACCGCCGTATCAGTCGTATTAATGATACGAAGCCTCATTAATACGACTGATACGGCGGTAGCTACGGCCCTGGTTCTAGCTTAGTCATATAAACCTATAACTGTGTATACATTGTGCATATAAATAAATAAAGAGTTATCGCTAATAGAATGCCACTTTGGCCTCACTGGGCCTTAATCTACACAAACAGGAAGCTATTTGACACGAACCTAAAACTAAAACCCATTAAGAATAAAAATTGGAGCTCCAAAAAAATTGGACTTCATCAGAAAATCATTAGCAAATTTTTCAATATCTCGTCGTCTTAAATACCTGCCTCCTAGCGACTCGCAAGTTAATTATAACCTATATTCTTTAGCGTTTGAAGTTCTTATATTTGATTAACACATCGGTATGCCTGAGATAGCCCGGAGCTCAAAGCTATCACAGCCTCATGAATATACTATGAATAAATAATTCTTTAACGTACCATCGTCTTGTTGATACTTTGGAATCGGTAACTTTATCGACGTCGACGACGTCTTGAGTTGGAAAACTTGGGAAAATAAATAAGGTTTGCGGTTTTAGGAGACTAACTGTGCCTCTGGCTCTGCCTATACGTGAAGTTATTTTAATTTTCAATGCAAAGAGCCACCTGAATTTAAAAAAAAAACTAAAAAGACTAAGTAATAACGGGTCGATCCATCAGATTAAGCTACGATTGCCGGGGTTGGTCCGTTGATAGGTGACCATCTTTACATACCGAGACTCCTCCGTGCCTCGGAAAGCACGTTAAGTTGTTGGTCCCGGCTGTCATTCGTGGATCTTAGACAGTCGTTAGGGGTCGTCAGAAGCTCGAAAGTCTGACAACCAGTATTACCAAGAGGTATCGTACTCGTATCACCCAGATACTGGATTGTGGAGGTCAGATAGGCAGTCGCTCCATGTAAAATACTGGTATTCAGCTGCATCCAGTTTGACGAAGCCGACCCCAACACAGTTGGGAAAAGCCTAGGCAGATTGAGTAGGTTTTTTTTTTTTAATGTTCCAAGTAAAAGCGCAAATTTCACTTTAAACCTGCACATTTAATAATTGTAAGTTTTAAATGTTTGAGGAGACGATGAATTAAACTTTGTTTTCATTAAGAGTCCATAATACTTCAGCGCCACCTTACTATTTATCTCACCCTACTGCTCACGGTTACGCGAACAAATTGGCAGGGAGAAGACTCCAAGGCGCCAATAGTTTAGGTAATTTCTTTTTACCGTGAAAATAATGGTAATTTGAAAAAAAATAACTAAAGACCTAAAGTCAAAGTCAAAGTCAAAGTCAAACCATTTATTTCAAATAGGCACTTTTGAACGTCAAAATTTACAAAAAAAATATAATAATAAATATAATTATCTCATTTAAAGTATTTTTGAATACCAGCGGTTTGTTGTTCGGTTTGGAGGTAACTTTGGAGTTTTTTTCTATCGAGAAAATTTTATAGAATCCTGTTTTTGTCAAACATACTAGTTAACATTTTAATCCTCAACTTTACCATATATTTATTTCAATATTAATGCTGCAATATTTTCGACATAACGGAGGATCATGCTAAGCCATTTGAAGTAGTATAGGCTCTTAACTTGAGTTTTTATTTTGAGTAGGTATATTTTATCACGGTAGGCAGATTGTTATTTGAAATAAAAGTAGATTACGCACCTTGCTAAAGTGATTAATTAATGCACTCGTGTTAATTCACTTTGTGCTCGATGCAACAATCTCGGTTTAAAGACATTTTATTTCTCAAAGAACAAATCACAGTTCACTTGAAGAGAAACTTAACTAGCTTAGCAATAGGTTGTACATTACGACGTGCAAGCCATCCATGAAACTGAACACCATACCAATTACAAAACATATAGCAGGTAGGTATGTACTCAAGTCTAAATAAAATACAAAACAGTTCAAGGTAAGCTTAAGTGTATAATATAGAACCGGCCAAGTGCGAGTCGGACTCGCACACGAAGGGTTCCGTACCATTATCTATAAAATGCCAAAAAAATCACGTTTGTTGTTATGGGAGCCCCCCTTAAATATTTGTTTTATTTTAATTTAATTATTTATTTTGAAAGTAAATATATAACTAAATATTTTGTGAATATTTCAAGCGTTGTTGCCGTTATCAATATCGAGCAAAACCTACCAAAAAAATCACGTTTGTTGTATCGGAGCCCCCATAAGTATTTATTTTATTCTGTTTTTTTTTGTATTTGTTGTTATGGCGGCAACAGAAATACATCATCTGTGAAAATTTCAACTGTCTAGCTATCACGGTTCATGAGATACAGCCTGGTGACAGACGGACAGACAGACAGACGGCGGAGCCTTTGTTCCCGTTTTACCCTTTGGGTACGGAACCCTAAAATATTATGTTACTAGTGGTCGATCAGTGACCGAAGTTTTACTTCCACTTTTAGGCATCATTAAAAAAGCCAGTTAGAAATCAAGAGCTTGTAAAAAATCATGAGACTGCGAGTCTCTGAGTGCAAGCGATTTTTTACCATGTGCAACTAACTGTATATTAAGTTTACTGTTACCCTGACTTGTCCTGCACCTGCTGGGTAATTTCGTAAAACACATAAAATGACGATGATGGGTTTCATTTTGACAGCTGTTCAGCCACGTTCATTGCGCTATTTACGTTGTTGAGCAGACGATTTTTTTAACCTATGAAGCAATGGATTAGCTATTCTTCAAAACTCTCGAATAGTGATGGAAAGTGTGTTATGCAATTAGGTTGCTGAACTGCTCAGAAATTATTATGCGCCCCTTATCTATATTGTCTCATTTGAACTGAACACCATCAATGCTGCACCAACAGTGTATCCCTAACAATTTTAAAATGCTAAAAAATATTCCAAACACTCGGGTCATGGGCCCGAGTGCGCGTCTCCTTTTTAAGTATTCTTCTCACCGACTGATCGACACTTCACGTGACCGGGCTTTTATTTCGTGTGGGAAATTATCAAATAACTTCTCCCGCTCTGGGCGGAGCGAGAAGGCGCGTCAGACTTTTACTGACTAAAACCCCACCGTGTTCCTATGCCTGTGTGCCAGGGCCACGATATCGCTTTCGGACAAACTCGCAACCCTGGCAGGCATTGTCCCTTTCGGACCCCGTCAGTTGGTGCTGACATCTCTTTGAGGCGCGCGTGGAACACAACGCGCCGTTGACCCGGGCCTGGTCCTTGTCGGATGGCGAGCTACCCATCGCGCACCCTCCGCAAGCCCGTGCCTACGGTGGCCGGGAATCGGCCTGTGACTCCTGACGCCCGGGGCGTCTCCTTCGGCGACTAGGGGCGCGAAGGCGCGAACCTTGCCTCTCCCTCACGCGTTCCGCCTCCTCCTTCGCGAGCATTACTGCTTCGCCGAAGGAGGTGACGGCCTCCCATGCACTTTCGCTCCGAACCATGGTCTGAACCACGGCCGGACGCGAGAGATCACCGCCGCCGATCGCCTCCGTGAGGACACGGCCGCGGCGGTGCTCCGCCCAAGCCGGGCAGACCTCTACCGTATGCTCCACCGTGTCCTCCGGGCGATCCACACAATGGTGAGTGGTGACACCCGGTCACGTGACCGGGCTGGCTCGTTCTTTGGCCAAAGAATTAGTATTGCCATTCAACGTAGCAAAGCTGCCAGTGTTTCTGGGCACGTTTTTGGATGACAGCGATGCGGACGAGTACTTCGACGCTTTAAGTGTCCTTTATTATTGCATTTTTTTGTTTATATCGTTAGTACCTATAATAAGTTTCGTTATCTATTGTGTTTGTTGTGATAATCTGTGATATTAATCGCAGTAAACCTTTAAACCTTATTGTTCCAGTTCGGACAATTCAGCAGTATTTGACGCAAGAAATTCAGATCTAATATCAATGGTGCACAGCGGTGAAGCGACTTTCCATTTCCAGACCAAGGTTTACACTTGGTGCGTCGATTCCCCTCCGGGCTACAGCAAGTAAGTTTGCAATTCAATTTAATAACATGGCTGTCAGGAACTGGTACGGTATAAAGTGTTCTGTTTTACCGAGAATCAAGGAGGTAGATTGTTTTCGTAGAAATTAAATATTGATGACGAAGAAGAGACAATTTTTTCTACGATAACGGTGTTTCCATGAACTGATTTATATTATGGGATGCTTAAAGAAAAGCATCGTTAATTAAATAATAAGGGGCTGAACATAACTTATTTCTTCCCGTGGGTGTCGTAAAAGGCGACTAAGGGACTTACTAGAGAATGAGCAGCAGCGTTCTCTATGCATTTTAACACCATACTGTGATCGCCAACCAGCCTGCTAAGCGTGGCGATTATGGCAAACCCTTTGGGGGAGGCCTATGTCCAGCAGTGGACGTCTTTTGGCTGAAATGATGGATGATCAAGATAAACATAACTTAAAATAGACATAGTCATTGTACATCATCATTGTCATTGTTGTGTCATTGTAGATTTCGATAACTGCGGGCGCCCCTTTGAAATTATTTCCTGTGTGCCCAAATATGACAATAGACAATAATATCCCGAAAAACGTCTTTTCTTATAGAAGATCGTGGGTCCATACCCACGATCTTCTATAAGAAAAGTCTTCATCCTCTTGCCCTCATCCAAATTTATTTGGGGTCGGCGCAACATGTCCCTTTCTTCCATACTTCTCTATTAGTCGTCATCTCGGTAGACACCCCCTTTCTAGCCATATGATCATCTTTCACTGTGCCAACCATCGTGTCTTTGTTCTTCCCCAACTTTTATAGCTATCCACATTCATAATCAAATCTTGCCTTACGACATAGGGAATATGCATGTATTTTTTTTTTCACTAAATCAATAATAGACAGTAATATAAACCTAAGAAAAGTATTGAAAGTTAAATTGAACTACTGATTGATGCTCAAAAAAATTATGAAACTCCAACAATTTTCTACTACAGTTCAAACGTCCGTTTCTGTCGCGGTCAGGATGTGACGTCATTGTTCACGAAAGCTTTGTTTACATCTGTTTTTTAGCCCCAAATCTTATATATTAAATTATTATTTATGCTTTATTCAAGTAGAAATCGCACTTACATATTTACCTTAGTCAGATTTCAAGCATTTAGCAAAGAATAGATTTTATTCACATGTTTTGTTTCGTCACTTCCGGCATTTTCGAAGAGGACACGTTTTGAGTTTGCGTTCCGTTCCACCAAAAAAACGCAACATAAATTAATTAATTGTAAAATAAGTAATGCATTAAAAAATGTAAAAATATTGGAATTTGTTTCTTGACTCCTACACAATGTATATTAAAATAATGGATACGTTTTGAATTACGTGCATATTCCTTATTCTTGTATGATTCGCTCAGTTAAAGTATTTAACCAAACTTTTAAGAATGAACATTGAACACCCCTCAATTGATTTGTTTGTAAGCAGCTTAGCGTCCATTACTACTGTTTTATCAAACACTATATTGTTTCTGATACATTCCAATACTGGTTGCGCAAGCTTTTTTGCCTATGCAGGTACTTAACTTAATAATTCATTTAATTAGTTATACTTAGTAAGTGTTATAAATGATACTTAAATAAAAAAATAAAAAACTTTTATTAGCAGGCATCGTAGGCCCATAGCGTGTTAAGGCTCTTACACACTCACGCGATATCGCGGACGCAACAGGCACCGACAAAGACAATTCCTTTGTCGGTGCATGTCGCGCCCGCGATATCGCGTGTGTTTGTAAGAGCCTTTAGTTTACAAGTACCTAACTTAAAAACTATGTTAGTAGTAACAAATTACGCGCACAATACAATACAACGTTTTAAACGTCAAAAAACAAAACAAAGCAAAGCCAGGAAGGTTAATCAAGCCCCATGTCTGACATGTAGCTTGATAAACCTATCCATTGTAGGCCCTTCTAACCTATCAGAAAAAACCTACAGAATGCTATTGCTGCTCCCTCTCACTCTGCGCATTATTGACGCCACTTTCTAGCGCATGGTCGCGAAATAATCATCCGTGTGCGCATCAGCGAACATCTGTGATGCACTACAGTAAGGAGGAAGCCTCAACGGCATCCTGAAGGCATTGTTGTATTGAATGCGCAGGGTGTTGTCAGTTTTTTGGGTATGATTAGCCCACAGGGTGCTGGTGTAAAATGTTTGACAAAACGCCTTAAAAAGTGTTATGCTTAATTAATAGTTTTTCAATTTACAAAATGTGAACAACATTACAATACTCTATTGCTAACTGTGGAGGCTTGTAAATATTGTGTCGTGAATTACCTCCCACTCCTCAGTATTGATAGCTGTAAGCCACCCAAACACAATAAAATTTTCTTCATTCCTCCGCATCACATTTTATAAGAAAAATAAACATTATAAACATGAGTTTTTCTCTAACAACTACAAATTCTTTCATTATTTAAACCTAATACGATGCTAAAAGTATTTTTTCTGCACACAGATGGCCTCGTGATGAATACATGTGTTCCATAGTAATCCAACCATGGGAAGCTCATGAGAAAATTAATATTGAAATCATAGAACCTAAGGACAGAAAAATGCACATCGTGAGTAGTAATCTCATCTGCATCATGTACAGTCAACAAAAGAGTATACAGGCCAATGCAACTTTTTAGCATAATTTTTTTTCTTTCGCCTGTAATGAAACTTAGATCATTCATAGAGGACTATCTGAAACAGGCATAGAAAAAAAACCAAGTCTCCATTATTGGGACGTTAAAACGTGGTTAAAACCATCGATAGATAGATTTTTCTGTCTCCAGTATGCCAAAACTGGTGATAGATAGGTTATTGGGTTCGGCAGTTTTTAGGGTTCCGTACCCAAAGGGTAAAATGGGAACCCTATTACTAAGGCTCCGCCGTCTGTCTGTCTGTCTGTCCGTCTGTCTGTCACCAGGCTGTATCTCATGAACCGTGACAGCTAGACTGTTGAAATTTTCACAGATGATGTATTTCCGTTGCCGCTATAACAACAAATATTAAAAAACAGCATAAAATTAATATTTAAGGGGGCTACCATACAATAAACGTGATTTTTTTGCTCGACATTGATAACGGCAACAGGTAGACGCTTGAAATATTCACAGAATATTTAGTTATATATTCACTTTAAAAATAAATAATTAAATTAAAATAAAAACAAATATTTAAGGGGGGATCCCATACAACAAACGTGATTTTTTTGCCGTTTTTATAGATAATGGTACGGAACCCTTCGTGCGCGAGTCCGACTCTCACTTGGCCGGTTTTTTCTTCTAAGTTCTTCTCAGATAGTCCTCTAATAATGATCTTAGTTTCATTACTGGCGAAAGAAAAACAAAATGAAGCCATACAAAAGGTTGCATTGTCCGTTCATCTTGGCTGTATGGTACATAAAAAAATGGGTTTAAAGAAGTTGAAAGTTAGCTGCTTGTATATTTATCTCTTTGTCTGACTATACATCATTTGATTCTTCTTATGATTTGCTTACTTTTCGTGTCTATAAACCTACATTGCAAACATTAAGACATTTTTGTCTTCTAATCTATTAATCCACAACTTCAAAGTCCACTGCCGCTGGTCCTATAATTAATAGGTTACCAGTTTGAAAAGCTTTGTCACCAGTCAACGTCGGAATATTTCTTGTTATTTATTTGCTTTCTTACTTCGTAAAACAACGAGATCCTGGCTAAGTAATAACAGCCGCACTGGTCGATCCATCAGGATAAGCTACGCTTGCCGGGGTCGGTCCGTGGATGGGTGACCACATACCGAGACTCCTCCGTGCCTCGGAAAGCACGTAAATTGATTGACTTCGTAAGACAACGACAAAAAATATGGACACTCCTTTTCAAATCCACACAGCATCATAACTTCATCAGCCTGTTAACGTCATCTGCTAAAACTATACCTAATACCCCTTTCTAGTTTTCAGACATCGATGATGTAATAGATAACGAATGGGAAGTGATAACGAAGCAAGTGATAATAAATTCTACAGTTTGGAGCAGTGTGTATATTAGTGATGACAATCAAACGCATCAGAGTGATCGACTGATCATCAATGTTCAGCTGAGGAGAAGAGCTACTGCTTATAATATTGTGTTTTATACTCCGTTGATAGGTAAAAGTTTCTACTAATCACCTAATCAATGCATATATCTTTGTGTTATATTTATTGTTATCTGCTTATTTTTTAATATGTAACATGACTAACTATTCACAATTAAATGACTAATCTATACAAATAAATAAATAAAATCTCGCTTGTTAATAGGTAGTAGTTTTCGACACTCAAAAACACAACAATTTATGCTTTGCTTACTTAAGTTACGTTTTCCTAGCAGAGTGCTGCCCGCCACATAACGGCCGCAGTGATGGCAGTCATGAAAATTATGACGGCGGAATTTGAGTTTACGGTGTCAAAAGACGCTCAAAACTCAAACTCAAACTTTATTTCAATGAATCCATTTGCAGGCACTTTTGAATTGTCAAGGAGTCGTTCAGTTAGAAATATGAAGCTAGTTGCCCATTCCAAAGCGTTGTAGGTTCATTTATAGAGAAGAACGGGCAAGAAACTCCATGGACACTCTTTTTAATTATAATGTTACAAAAAATATTGTTACATCTTTAGGGTTGAATTTATAAATAAATGTGAGGACGAAAAAAACGGGTCCATAGTACAGCAAATAGAAACAAACAAAAAATTATTGAAATAGCCGTGACAGCTAAGAGATGACCAGTCCCAACTGACAGCGCCCGTTCACGAACATGACGCATAGTTCAGCACCATGGATCAGTTCTCTAGGACACACCAATTTTTTTTCACCAACCATTTTAACCCCCGACGGAAAAAGAGGGGTGTTATAAATTTAAAGTGTGTATCTGTGTACCAGTGGATCTGTGTATCTATGTGTACCAGTGGATCTGTGTATCTATGTGTCTGTCTGTGGCATCGTAGCTCCCAAACGGCTGAACCGATTTTTTGTTTTGTTTGATCATAAATAATGTTTCAGTGCCATCATTCGCCGGTAAACGGCGGACGCGATGTGGACGTCCACCGCCCTTCTAGGAAACCATTGCTTTCGGTTTTACTGTAAAAATTATATCAATAAGAATTATTTGTTTAAGATAAGAATATAAATCAAATAAATTATTTTAATTAATATTAAACGAAAATATTTCTTAAAGTTGCTCCTAAGTTAGTTCTTTGGGATACAAAGTCATTACTAAATAGTCTTTTCTATCTTTGCTCCACATCCAAGTTTTGCTCTATTTTTACTACCTTTCATTATTTATATGCATTTTGCGGCCAACAGTTGGACTCAATTTTTTTTTATGAGTTCACAACTTTGACTGTCTATCTAATCTGACTGTCTATATAATTTTGCCAAAAATTATAGAGCAGCACTAATTATAGTTATTAATCTTTTTTCAGTACTTTTGATGTTTGTGCTAATGTCTTTCTGGAGTGAACCCCTTACTATGAACAGGATTTGGTTCCTCGCTGGTTGCACCATCGTTATATCTATGGGACTTTGTTATATTGACTACTTGGTACCTTCGCATACCATGCCTTCTATCTGTAAGTATACCGTCATGGTCATAACATGGATATTATATATATTTGTTCTTGGCGGGAAAGTGAAGTGACATGTTTAGCAGTTTTGTTTTATTTTCTAAAATTTGTGTTTAGCCGAATATTAATGTGTAATAATGGTGGATTATTAACCATTAAGTGTTCGTGAACGTGCATTAGTGTAGGCAAATCAAACAAAACAGTGCAACATCACTTCAAGTTCTCTCAAGAAGTCCGCGTGAGGTTTCAGTAAAGTGCCACATCTTTACTGAAACTCAAGGGGAGCGGGCGGGGATATCATCATCATGCATTGAATATTTCATTTTATCAATATTTTAACAAAGTTTGTAACTAAATAAAGACTTTGCTAAAAGGTCCCCGTAACCAGACCATTAAAATATTATATAAACAAAAAAAGAAAAATATTATAATATATAAATTTTGTTTCTAAAACGAATATAATTAAGCCAAAAAGTATGACGTGGCAGTGGTAGATACACATTAATAACGTATAAAAAAATTTAGACTAGTACCAGTAGCATTATCGGCCTATAATCCCACTGCTGGGACACTGGCCTCCTCACTTCGAGAGGGAGTGAGATGTAATTTACCACGCAGGCCCAGTGCGGGTTAGTAGATGTCACATGTCTTAGAATTATTGGTTCTAGGACATGCCGGTTTCCTCACGATGTTTTCCTTCACCGTTTTTGATAGCAGTGGTGATGAAATTATTTACATGAAGTAAAGCGAGAACCTGGGTTCGAATCCACGGCCTACAACTCGTAAGTCGTAGACGTTACCACTGCGCCCCCACTGCTCTACATATATCATTCAGAAACCAGTGTTCCGTGTGGTGCCGGAGTTCCGTGTGGTGCCGCACGTAAAGAATTTCACCATCCTATTTCTTGCCGTGGGTGTCGTAAAAAGCGATTAAGGGACTTACTAGAGAATGGGCAGCAGCGTTCTCTATAATTATGCATTTGAACACCATACTGCGATCGCCAACCCGCCTGCCAAGCGTGGCGATTATGGCAAACTCCCTCCCCTTGGGGGAGACCTATGTCCAGCAGTGGACGTCTTTCGGCTGAAATGATGATGGTGAACCAGGGAGAAAACAGAGGAATAAGTTAGCATGGAATAAACGTCAATGACGACGTGACCGCGTTTCGTCTTAAAGAAAGAGATAATGTTAGTCGAAGCGTTGGACAATTCTAAGAAGCTCTGGCTGGATTCTAAACGCAATTGTATGCTCAATATCTCCCTGAAATCCCGGACGTCTTTTCCGTAGTGAACATAGAGATGTCTTATATTGAGACCCATTTTTTTCTACTCCAGAGTTTCCTACTTTTCTCTTTTGTTTTTTATTATATTATTATTTGGACCTATCTCGGGACCCTGGGGTCCCGGACCTTTGGAAGGCATACGAGGGGCGAAGCCTACTTGCAGATGCTGCTTAGACAATTTTAAGCGTTGAGGCACCAACCAACGATTATCTCTGTATGCACTACACAAATGCACGTAAGCACATAGTGTCATAACGACAAGTGGGCAACACTTCCTGAGGTGCTTGAAGAGTCGACAGGTATTCCACGGCTATCAGAACAATCCCAGAGCCCGGAAGATGGCCAAAATCCCTACCAGCACTTACTTGAATACTTTCTTCCTCCGAGCACGTTTGCTCTTGCGAAACTTCACTCAAGCCTGCCAATAAAGGGATCGTGCGGTCCATGGCCCTTTACGGGGCACTGGTGTGGGCGCGTTCTTTAAGGCTGCGACCAGCCCAGCGGTTGAACGCGTCCCAAAGGGTCATGGCCATCAGACTGGTACGGGGTTACCGCACGGTCTCCCGTGAGGCGGCGAGCCTCCTTGCCGGACTGCCGCCATGGGATCTGGAGGCAAAAGTCCTCGCGCACATCTGGGAGTGGCGCGAGGAGGCGAAACGCCGGGGTGAAACTCCGCTGCTGCGAGAAATCACGGCACGGCGGACAGAGCTCCGGCGGGATCTCATGGCGACATGGAGAGTGCGATTGTCGCAACCCAGCGCTGGGCACGCCACAATTGTGGCGATAAGTCCCCTCTTTGAGGAGTGGCTAGAGAGGCGCCACGGCGTCCTCACCTTCCGCCTGACGCAGGTCCTCACCGGACACGGTTGTTTCGGGAGGTTCCTGTTCAGGATAAAGCGGGAGGAAACGCCCGGGTGTCACCACTGTATGGATCGCCCGGAGGACACGGTGGAGGTCTGCCCAGCTTGGGCGGAGCACCGCCGTGTCCTCACGGAGGCGATTGGCGGCGGCGATCACTCGCGTCCGGGCCTGGTTCAGGCCATGGTTCGGAGCGAGAGTGCATGGGAGGCCGTCACCTCCTTCTGCAAAGCAGTTATGCTAGCGAAGGAGGAGGCGGAACGCGTGAGGGTGAGACAAGGTTCGCGCCCTCGCGCCCTTAGTCGCCGCAGGAGACGCCCCGGGCGTCGGGAGTCGCAAGCCGATTTCCGGCCACCGTAGGCGCGGGCCTACGGACGGTGAGCGATGGGTAGCTCGCCGTCCGATAAGGACCAGGCCCGGGTCGACGGCGCGTTGTGTTCCACGCGCGCCTCAAAGAGATGTCAGCACAAACTGACGGGGTCCGTTAGGACCAATGCCTGCCGGGGTTGCGAGTTTGTCCGAAAGGGATATCGTGGCCCTGGCACACAGGCAACGGAAGGAACACGGGTGGGTTTTAGTCAGTAAAAGTCTGACACGCCCTCCCGCTCCGCCCAGAGCGGGAGAAGTTATTTGATAATGTCCTACCCAAAAAAAAAAAAAAAAGCCTGCCAATAAAGGCAAGAATGAGATGGGATTGTTATATATTATTTTCTATTCTGTTTTCAGTGGTCCTCTACACTACGGTTCTAATGGGTGTGTTGCTAGCAATGCTGATCCAAGCCATGCTGATGATGCCTCTAATGGACAAACTCCGAAACACAGCGACAATGCAGAAACTTATGACCGCATACTTTTTCAGGACTATTTTCTGTTTGCCTGCTTATTTGGTAAAGTATCTCACCCTAATCTCACACTAATATTTCTAGTTACCAATTCTAATTCTATTGTTAATGATTCTGACCCTGTGAATTTTACCTTTTTGTTTTATACCGTGATTTTTGATGGATGTCATCTTTCACACAGTCCTGTGTGAAAGATGATATGGCTACGGGGTGACTGCTGAGATGACGACTGATAGAAAAGGGTGGAGATGGAAGATATGCTGCGCTGACCCAAAATAAATCGGGATAAAATCAAGAGAATAATGGCTTCACAGTCTTTACAATTCAATTACTTACCAATTTAAAAATAAATCATCTGACCTTGGCTAGGAAAACAAGTAGTAGTAGCTATCCTTTGATCTGATAATTTTATTGACATGAATAATAATATTCCATTGACAGGTTTATGGATTTAAAGTCCCAGGGTAGCTCACGATAATATACCAAAGGCCACTCATTTTCTGTATTCTTCCAGAGATCAACAGGCAGGAATGGGGGATATTCTCTCCAAGAAGACGATAGCGGTCAGGCTACACCAATAACAAGAGATGTAGAAGAGATGCAGAGTGAGACCCAAAGAACGTTTGGAGACAAGAAAGAGTTCGCAGAAGTTATAGACAGGATCTTGTTTGTGACGTACTCTATTACTTTTGCCGCCATGTTGGCTGCTCATTTCTGATTATTTATTAATAAGGATTCAATTAATAAAGTATTCTTTGTGTGGTTCCGGGTTAAAATAAATTTCAGTGATGCCTAAAATTATTTACATTTAAGATATTCTCTAAAGTTTGGTACTATTATTTCCCTTGGTCAATATTATAGGATCTATCGCCTATATACCACAAAAGCCTAAATAAATATCGATACTAACTAAACATAAGTGTCTTTCTATATTCGGAAATGGTTAGATAATTAAAACTCAAAGAAAAAATAGATTATCCTCAACTTTTTGAAATAATTATGCTGATTAATGCACATCAAAATATAGGCCTACTTCACAAAATTGCATGAAAAAATACACCAAAAAGTGTGCAAAACTCTTTTTACCCTCATCCAATTCCAAATGTGAAGTGAAAAGCCCAATTTCCATAGTTTAAGGAATCAATGGATTTTCCAACGCTGATGATTGCCAAGCGTTGGCATGCAAATTCCTTTTGCAGCATTTCATTGTTGTGAAGTAGAATTTACTTCATTATTCGTACGTATCATTGATTGAATATCATACGGGTTTCAATTGTATCCATGAAGATGTGGTCCATCTTGTAGCTTTTCATTGTACTTAATAGTTCATATTATTTTTGTGAGTTACATATTATTGATTGATTCTATTATTATTGATTGTCTCGTCTCGTTCTCGTTTTTAGGGTTCCGTACCCAAAGGGTAAAACGGGAACCCTATTACTAAGGCTCCGCCGTCTGTCTGTCTGTCCGTCTGTCACCAGGCTGTATCTCATGATCCGTGATAGCTAGACAGTTGAAATTTTCACAGATGATGTATTTCTGTTGCCGCTATAGCAAAAAATACTAAAAACCAGAATAACATAAATATTTAAGGGGCTCCCATACAACAAACGTGATTTTTTTGCTCGTTTTTGCTCGATATTGATAACGGTAACAGGTAGACACTTGAAATATTCACAGAATATTTAGTTATATATTCACTTTAAAAATCAATAATTAAATTAAAATAAAACAAATATTTAAGGGGGGCTCCCATACAACAAACTTGATTTTTTTGCCGTTTTTATAGATAATGGTACGGAACCCTTCGTGCGCGAGTCCGACTCGCACTTGGCCGGTTTTTTTTTTAAACGTTGCCCCACACTAGGAGTTTCTCCTGTATCGTGGGTGCGTTTACAAACATTTAAACTCACATACACAAACAGCCAAACCCGGAACAACTACTTATAGATCATACAAATATTTCTTCCGTGCGGGAATCGAACCCGCGACACGCAGCGCAGCAGTCAATCGCTTAACCACTGCGCCAGCCGTCTGTGTGGTGCCGGACGTAACGAATAGCACCATCCCATTTCTTCCCATGGGTGTCGTAAAAAGCGACTAAGGGACTTACTAGAGAATGGGCAGCAGCTTTCTCTATGCATTTTAACACCATACTGCGATCGCCAACCCGCCTGCCCGCGTGGCGATTATGGCAAAACCCCCCTTTGGGGGAGGCCTATGTCCAGCTGTGGACGTCTTTCGGCTGAAATGATGAATGATGATGATGATGATATTATTGATGCTGCCTGCCTAATTCGTTATTTTAAAGGATTTCTGATACCAGTGCGTTGTTATAAGAATATAGAACGACAAAAGGCTGCTGGCAAAACCTTGATACAGATAGTGCAATCCACGAAGACGCGCCCCACTATTCCTCCTAACCGTTTATAGTATATGTGTGCAAGCTTCCGCCAATGTTTGAGTGTTATCGGTAAACACTAATTACCTATGTGTGTACACGCACACTACAATGAATAGACTAATCAGGAGAGAGCGTCACGGTCAAAGGAAAATATGCTCTACTTCAATTTTATATTTTATTTTTAGGTGTGGATATTTTATATGATTATTAGTTAAAATAGGGTTCCGTACCTCAAAAGGAAAAAACAGAGCCCTTATAGGATCACTTCGTTGTCCGTCTGTCTGTCAGTCTGTCAAGACCATTTTTCTCAGGAACGCGTAGAGGTATCAACTTGAAATTAATATCAAATACGTATGTCTATGGTCCCTTGAAGTTTTAAAAATATCAAGCTTCCATGTCAACGCAATAAAAAAATACGGCGACATAAGCGAAATTATTGCGACATATTTCGATACTCGCAAATAAATCAAAACCTATAGGGTACTTCCCGTTGACCAAGAATCATGAAATTTGGCAACAAGCAAGGTCTTACAGCACAAGTAAAGGAAAAAGTCCGAAAATTCTAAATTTGTCGTTTTAACACACAAAAAACATTGCGAATATCACGCACATAAATCAAAATCTATAGGGTACTTCCCGTTGACCTAGAATCATGAAATTTGGTCTCACAGCACAAGTAAAGGAAAAGTTCGAAAATTGTTAATTTGTAGTTTTATCACATAAAAAAAACATTTTTTACGATACCAAACTTTAATTTTCAGTTTGAAAATTGACCGTGGCGTAAATCGATGTATGGGAGAACATGTTTTTCAACTACAATGTTAAGTTTGTTTTATGGATAAATTCATCCTAACTACGTATCCCTTCATTGTGCGTGGTCCGACACGCACTTAGCCGGTTTTTTTTGTTCGAACGCACTAATTTCTGGAACTATCCGTCGAATGTGAAAAAATATTGATACATTTTTTACGACGCGTCTCCAAGTTATGCGGTCTTCTGCACTGTGGACCGCTCGGTAAATGCTACCTCCAACAGCCTTCTTGATCGTGTCGGACCATCTTGCCGGTGCTCTGCCTTGAGCGCGTTTTTCTACCACCCGGCCCAGTATCATAAGCCTTTGTCCGAAAAAGCTGAGGGCACGCTCCTGGCATATTGTGGAAAGACGCTTGGTAGTACTGAGTTCCTCCAGCGAATGGATCCATTCCATTCGTTGTCATGGCAGTCCATGGTATACGAAGCCTCCGCCTACACCAGAAGGCAGAAGCTAGTAATATTATAAAGCGGTAAAATTTGTGAGTTTGTATGTAGGCAGTAATCTTCGGAACTGCTAATTCGATTCCGAAAATTCAAGTGTCATAGGATATTTTATGTTAAAACAAGAAATTTCACGCGGACAAAGTCGCGGGCTAGTGATCTATGTATTACTTTTATGAGAACTTTTTTGAGAAGGTAGAAGGTAGAACCGTTCCGTGTGGTGGCGGACGTAAAGAATAGCACCATCCTATTTATTCCCGTGGGTGTCATAAAAGGCGACCAAGGGACTTACTAGAGAATGGGGCAGCGTTCTCTATACATTTTAACACCATACTGCGATTGCCAACCTGCCTGCCAAGCATGGCGATTATATGGCAACCCACCCCTTTGGGGGAGGCCTAAGTCCAGCAGTCCAACAGTGCCTGTCTTTCGGCTGAAATCATGATGAGAAGTAGGAAAAATAGTTATATGAAAGAGTTTCGCTTTGACAGAATTAGTCGAAAGACAAAATCGACAAAATTTACCACAAAAGAATCATGATAAACTATTAAACCGTAATATATCGCAGACTACAACAGCAAAACAAATCTCCCAAATGTTTACGAAGCGTAAACACATATTGAATCAAGCTTTATTTCAATAACACCAATACAATCATTACTGTTAGAAAAACAAAACAGAACAGAACAACTGCTTAAAATATACCATAGGTCCTCATATTAATAATGCTGCTGAGAAGTGTTACCAAACAAAAGATTTATTCAGAAGTGCCATTACTTGAAAAATGTAAAGATTTGTTTTAAATGCATGAAATAGATCATACAGACGTACTCGAAACCTAACCAATCAATCAATCTGCCCAGCCGTTTCCCAACTATGTTGAGGTCGGCTTCCAGTCTAACCAGATGCAGCTGAATACCAGTATTTTACATGGAAGGACTGCCTATCTGACGACCACAACCCAGTAACTGGGTAATACGATACCCCTTGGTAAGACTGGTTCGAAGATCCACGAATGACAGCCGGTACCAACGGCTTAACGTGCTTTCCGAGGCACGGAAGAGTGTCGGTATGTAAAGATGGTCGAAACCTAACCACGAAATGTGTAACTGATTTCGTGAAATCTCTGATCAAAACAATTTTCCGCCGCTAAGAAGTATTTTGTTGAAGAACACATTAATTTTCCATTCGATTCTCTTTTAGATTACCAAATATGTCGGTCTCTCTCCCTGGTATATATAGAAACGGTTAACATTTAAAGCCTACAAGGTGCGCAATTCGCCTGTTTGCTATCATACAGCTTAAAAATCTGTGATCGCGTCTACTGATAATGCTCTAACTATTTAATCCGTGTCGCTAATCTAGCCCTTTATTTTAATCGTATCAGAGTTACCAAACTATTAGTACGTATTCAATATTCGAGTAGCAACTACCATCTGACCATCGCATGATTGAAGCAATCCTATATTTAAGTCATGTTCGTGAACGGGCGCTGTCAGTTGGGAATGGTCATCTCTTAGCTGCCATGGTTTATTTTAGTTTTGAATTGTTTTTTTTTCTATCTTTTTATCACGGACGCTTTTGACGTTTTGCATTGTTCTCCCATGTATAATTTCAACATGAATGATGTAACCAATACTTTGTACCAATGGTATAATTTAAAAGAGTGTCCGTGGAGTTATTTGCCCATTCTTCTCCATAGGAACCTACTACGCTTTGGAATGGGCAACTAGCTTCATATTTCTAACTGACCGACTCCTTGACAATTCAAAAGTGGCTGTAAATGGTTTCATTGAAACAAATGCTTTAAGTTTGAGTTGAGTTTGAGTTTGAAGTTAGGTCTATCTTTGCACCTTTAACTTTTTGGTAAGTTAAAATTCTGACCACCAAAGATTTAAATCGTTAGATTTTGTCTCACCGTACTAAGCCGCGCGAAAAAGTGTCCACACTGAGAAGAGTAGGCTCACACAATAATAATGGCGTTTTCATGACGATAAAGTCAAGTTCCTCGACATTGTGTGTATCAGAGGTACGAAGACGAAACAGAAACACGACTATCTTTTGACGCGGCAGGACGAATCTACGATTGAAATCTTTGCTGACCACTGGTGCAGTAGGGATCCTGCCCTTGTGCCAGAATTATTTTGACAAAATTTAGTTATCCAAACAAATTTTAACAACCTTTTTTTTTATCCAATTAATCACCGAGAGAATCGCTCGTGGGTGGGCATCCTAAGGCATTTGGTATTTAATCAAACGATTTATTATAGCAAACAATTTTTAGACAATATACATTTAGTCAAATAATTGTATTGATTATTTTTAGTAGGCTATTCGGAACCGAACTAGTTAGATTAGGTAAATTATTTTTAAAAAATGGTTAGGTTAGGTCAAAAATGCGATTCCCTAGGCCTACGCACGAGCCGAGCGAGTGAAGCGAGCGTCACCGCGGCAGCGGCCGGCGAGTGCCAGAAACGACTAGAATTTATAGAAAAAAAATTACTGTAGTAGGTTGTAATTGACTGAATAGAAATGGTAAATTGAAAACAAACGATACTAAATATTTGGCTTAATTTATTTTGCGTATAACATGCTATAAGTACCAACTGAAATATTTGACTACATTAAAATTGGTAAAAGTACTTGTTGGTAAGCAAGTTATTGTTTAAAAGTTCACATGCCAAACATTAGGTTTGCGTTACAATTATTTGTTTTTTTTTAAATTGTTTGGGAAGTGGTAATTTGTATTTTTAGGGTTCCGTACCCAAAGGGTAAAACGGGAATCCTATTACTAAGGATCCGCCGTCTGTCTGTCCGTCTGTCACCAGGCTGTATCTCATGAACCGTGATAGTTAGACAGTTGAAATTTTCACAAATGATGTATTTCTGTTGCCGCTATAACAACAAATACAAAAAAACAGAATAAAATAAATATTGAAGGGGGCTCCCATACAACAAACGTGATATTTTTTGCTCGTTTTTGCTTGATATTGATAACGGCAACAGGTAGACGCTTCAAATATTCACAGAATATTTATTTATATATTGACATTCAAAATAAATTATTAAATTAAAATAAAACAAATATTTAAGGGCCCATACAACAAACGTGATTTTTTTGCCGTTTTTATAGATAATGGTACGAAACCCTCCGTGCGCGAGTCCGACTCGCACTTGGCTGGTTTTTTTTTTTTAAGAAACATGGGTAACCCGGTCAGTAACATAATAATAACGGCAGTATTGATATTAAATGAAATGAAATTGTTTATTTTGTAAATATGAATTACTTTTACACATCATAATTATTAAAAATTAAAACTTATGCAACATATTTTGTTACTGATTGTTTTAATATGTAATATTTTAATTCAAATATTTAATTTAATTGTGACATTGGATAAACAATTCTAATGTGTACCTATGTGTAATTTTATTTATTGTTGATTATTTTAATGTTATGTGTTTTGTTGAATATAATTTTTTATAGAATGTGAATTAATTTAATTTAATTTATAAGCTTTATGCAGACGACATTTCCTATCTGACTACCCCTGAGAAGAAATGGTGAAACAAACTCAGTGGTCAAAGTCTCTTTTAAAGTCCAGACATAATCGTGGTCAGATCATGTGAGGACCATATAGGTCCGTGCCTGAAATAGTATTTTGAGGAAATAACCACACTCCAGTCAGAGCAAGCATTTGTCAGTATTCGTGTTATTTGTAGGTAGCTCAACTCAAGACTTAAGGAGCTCAACGAATCGACGAACAATACCAAGGAAAGGACATTTGGGTAGGCCGCATAAAGTGCTCAAAATGTGAGAGCAACATTAAAACTACTGAGAAAGAAAAAAAAAGAAAAAAAAAATATGACCCACATAGTGCTCACATTCACAATAATTAAAGTTTATTGTTTTCTCTATCAAATTCTTTCCTGATTTCAATAAGTAACTCCTACTACAACTACTTACTACGAAAATGAACCTTCTGAATTAACATTTCCGTAGAAATGAAAGAACAAATATTTACAAACAAATTCATAAAATGACTCATAATATTCCTATAAATCTTTCACGACAAAACATTTGTATTACAGTGTTTTGAAATGCTCACGTACGCACGGCTACATCTCAAACTAAACATTTCCAGTTAAAGCTTGTCTCACTTTGTATAGGATTTCCGTACAATGATATGTCAGCTTATACTGGAAATTATAGCTTGATATGTAGCCGTGTGTACCAACGTCCTAAAACAAACATCGTTCTTGTTTTACAAATAAAATAAGGTTTGCTGTAGCATTTGCGATTATTTGTTAGGTAATTTGTTTATTTGCTGTTCGTAATCGAGACCGATATATGATTATTAAATTAAAGACAGGAATATCTTTTTAGTTTCTTTTTTTATACCAATGATTCGTTGGATGTGTTTTTTGACAAATTATCGTTGTTTTATTTCATCCATAATTTTAATTATCGCAGACGTAGGTAGATACTGTTGGACACCCGCAGTTTGTCCAAAAATATAGTGAGATAAAAATTATCTATTCAAATAAATAAATTTGATGTGTCTGTTTGTTAATCTTATGACGTGTAAAAGTGATTCCTACCTATTTACAGAATAAACAATTTCGTTTCATTTCATATGAAAACCAGAGGTCTAATTTGACAGTTCAACAACATTCATTGCGTTATTTACGTTGTTAAGCAGACAATTTTGGGCACGCCACAATTGTGGCGATAAGTCCCCTCTTTGAGGAGTGGCTAGAGAGGCGCCACGGCGTCCTCACCTTCCGCCTGACGCAGGTCCTCACCGGACACGGTTGTTTCGGGAGGTTCCTGTTCAGGATAAAGCGGGAGGAAACGCCCGGGTGTCACCACTGTGTGGATCGCCCGGAGGACACGGTGGAGCATACGGTGGAGGTCTGCCCAGCTTGGGCGGAGCACCGCCATGTCCTCACGGAGGCGATCGGCGGCGGCGATCTCTCGCGTCCGGCCCTGGTTCAGGCCATGGTTCGGAGCGAGAGTGCATGGGAGGCCGTCACCTCCTTCTGCGAAGCAGTTATGCTAGCGAAGGAGGAGGCGGAACGCGTGAGGGTGAGACAAGGTTCGCGCCCTCGCGCCCTTAGTCGCCGCAGGAGACGCCCCGGGCGTCGGGAGTCGCAAGCCGATTTCCGGCCACCGTAGGCGCGGGCCTGCGGATGGTGAGCGATGGGTAGCTCGCCGTCCGATAAGGACCAGGCCCGGGTCGACGGCGCGTTGTGTTCCACGCGCGTCTCAAAGAGATGTCAGCACAAACTGACGGGGTCCGTTAGGACCAATGCCTGCCGGGGTTGCGAGTTTGTCCGAAAGGGATATCGTGGCCCTGGCACACAGGCAACGGAAGGAACACGGGTGGGTTTTAGTCAGTAAAAGTCTGACACGCCCTCCCGCTCCGCCCAGAGCGGGAGAAGTTATTTGATAATTTCCCACCCAAAAAAAAAAAAAAAAAAAAGCAGACAATTTTTCCTAACTTATGAAGCAATGGATTAGCAATATACTTCAAAATCATTGCGATTCCGATTCAAACTGTGTTACGCAATTAGGGTACAGCTCATTGCTCAAGTTTTATTTTTAAATGTTTGTTTTTTTTTTTTTTTCTATAAAACGTTGCCCACTAGCATGTACACGCATGTACGCACGCATGTGTGTGCATGTATATGTGTGTGTATGTTGCACTTGCATGTCGCAGCATGAAACTTCGTTCAATTACAATTTTTTTTGGCCTTGTCATCATTTCAGCCAATAGACGCCCACTGCTGGACATAGGCCTCTTCCGAAATTTGAGGTCGGGGTGCGGTCGACGGGGGGGCGGGGTTGCCATAATCGCCACGCTTGGCAGGCGGGATTGCGATCGCAGTATGGTGTTAAAATGCATAGAGAACGCTGCTGTGCATTCTCTAGTAAGTCCCTTAGTCGTCTTTTACGACACCCACGAGAAGAAATAGGATGGTGCTATTCTTTACGTCCGGCACCACACGGAACATGTCGTTCCTGCCGAATTTGTTTTGAGTTTCGTCTCGATCCTTCATCGCACAGAGAATAGCCGGCTTTACAAAAGCTCCTTACGATTGTAAAGGAACAATGTGGCGCCCTCTGTTGGCAATAATGGATTAATAAATGTTTCTCCAGTCAACGACTGTTGCTCTTTGTAATATATTACTTTGATAAGCACCTGTGTCATTGAGTTGTGATTGTTGAGGAATATGGATTGAGATGTCTGATTTTGAAAGTACTGGGACCAACCAGTGAGGGCTTCAGAACTTTAGAAAAAAAAAAGAAGAAAATACGTTCATTTGCGGACACATTACGCAAAGAAGGACTTCTTGGCGGGAAAGTACAGCGTCATGCTGAGTGCGAGCCTTCTTGTCACAGTCATGACGTGCAGCTGCCGACTATTTGTTTTTTTGACTTGTGTAGATCTGTTTAATTTGTGTAATGTTTACCTTCTAGTTTATTAGATATGTTTTTGTATGCACGTTTTTTTCTGTGACAAATAAAATTATTTTTCTTTCTTTATTTCTGCATGTGAGCAGTTTTGTTTTATTTTCTAAAATTTGTATTTAGCCGAATATTAATGTGTAATAGTGGTGCCTGCATTAGTGTAGGCAAATGAAACAAAACAGTGCAACATCACTTTGAAGTTCTCTCAAGAAGTCCGCTGGAAGTTTTAGTAAAGTGCCCCCACGTCTTTACTGAAACTCAAGGGGAGCGGGGCGGGATATCATCTATCCTCTTTATCATGCATTGAATGGAGTTCATTTCATAATTTGTACTTGTTACCTAATTTTACCTGACACTGGCTAAATGCACAAACCGTGCGAAGCCAAAAAGAAAAACAAAACACGTAGGACAGTTGGAGGAAATATGCGTCACATTCACGCAAAACGGCCATCGCTCAGCATAACGCTGCCACCCTATGCGAGACAGCCCCAGCGCTGGGGCCCAAGCCTGCTATTTTTATAAATTCAGTCATTCCAACACGATCCCATTGTCATGCCATTGTCATTTTGCTAAAACTTCGCAATCTCGTAAATTCATAATGGTCGATCATTGGTCGGTCAATATTCTCGTAATAGAATTATGTTATTATAATGGCATTGTCGTATTGCCATTATTATAAAACCCATTAGTAGAAAAGTCATTCATTTGTCATTATGTACGAGATTACCAATAAATGCAATTTATTCCAATGTAGTGTCAGTGGCCGACCATTGTAAAGTCATAATGACGCCATTATAATAGTAGATTACAAAACTTGTCAGAATCAACAATTATGAAATCAATGATCGACCATTCTGACACTATTGTAATAGCAGACTTGAGGCCCTGGTTTTCAGTGACAGCCGGCGTTGACGGGATGACGTCAACCACTGCAGCATTTAATGAGATAAAAATAACAAAAAAATAAATTAAACAAATATTACCTACACCGTCTCATTTTAGAGGTAATTATGTCTTGTAAAAAATATTTCTGTGAATAAACACATTTTACTTTAACAGAAAACAGTTAGAGGATTATTTTGGTTATGTCGAATGAAGGAGGAAAGTAGTAGATATATACAGATCATAGCAGAAGGCTTTCTGTAGTTGCTGCTTTTGTTTATGTGCATGAGGTTATAAGTAAATGGCTTCTTAGTTAATAGCTGTGGTTTTCCAAATGACTGTTTCTTGATTATAATATTGCTTATTTAATATCATAAAATTGTGCAAGTTTATCAATAGACTTCATGAATCATAATTTTTTCCAAGCATTATTTAACTTTCTCCCAGCAATGGCTGAAACTACACCCCAATTTTTTATTTTTTATTTATTAAAACTATAGGGACAAGTAAAAAATACTGTACACAGGCGGACTTAATGCCTGAGGCATTTTCTACCGGTCTACCTCAGGGTGATGCAGAGACATGAACATGGTAGGTGCAACAAAGGGGATAGATAACTTGAAAATCAAAAATATATACTAATACATAGATACATACATACGTATAAACAAAATACAAAGTGTCAGGAGAAATAACGATCGGTGGAGGAGAAAAGAATCAGCGCTGGGATGATACTGCTAACTTCTTACGAATATATTCCCGTGCCTTCACTTTAAATGTTAACCGACCGGTTGCCATCCTGATGCTCAGAGGGGAGCTCGCGAATCCAAGGAAAAACCGCCTGGATAAAGAAAGAAGAGTGAATGAATCCAGAGCTGTGAGAAGGACATCGTAGAAGACGATTGTTGGTGGAACGAAGATTTTTACTATGGGCAGAGCACAAGACTGAACGGGGTGTAGTTGAGGAAAGTTCTGATTTAGACAGTCCAGCAAAAATGTACCAGACCAACGGAATATACCAGATATTCTGGATTTCGGCAAATACTCCATCAAAAACACAGCCTACAGCGATTAGACTAAAAAAATCCACCCAAGCGTTGTAGCATGATATTTTAGAACGATTCGTCAAACATCAAAATAATTCTGAAAAATGGTTTAAAAACAATTTTTTCGTACCGACGCCGATGCTCCGGTGTGCGTTTACATCGCAAATGGCTAACATCACAGCAAGAGTTATGTTCTAACAAAAACCCGCCAAGTGCGTGTCGGACTCGCACACGAAGGGTTCCGTACAACCGTACAATATTTAACACTAAATATAAAACGATTTATTTAGATTAACCATGTTGAAAGTATTTACATAATTTAAAAACTAAACAGACTTAAAATAAAAATAATAATATGTACAAGTAAGTATATAACAAAGGAGGGGAAATAATCATAGGGCATCATAAAATTCTTCCGCATCGCTGACAACAGGAAAAGTGCCCAAAAGGCTGGCAGCATTGCCACGTTGTATGGTAATGCTGATTCTTTGGCCAAAAAATAGGCCAGCCCTCTGGTCACGTGAGGAGTCGACCAACCGCTTGGCGATGTCTCGAAAAGCTAAGTGGGCACTCGAACCCCATGGCCCTAGTGTTTCAACCCCAAACGGCTCGAACATATAAGTCCCAGTAAGATTGAAGTATTTGCGCCATTTTTAGGTTTTCCGCACCTGCATCAGCCGCCCCAGCACAGGTCACCATGCTAGGAAGATGGGATGGTGCAAGGGTGTCGACACACCAAAGGCCTACCTACCTTCCAAGGCATTATGGTAATTCCGTCTGGTCTCTTCCCATCGTCGCGTGCCCAACCATTGGGTTCTAAAACAGCGGGCACCCCGGCGGTGACAAGACCACGACGGATGATGTCATTGATCCTGGCATGCCGTGCTATCTAGCCTGCGCTTTTACTGCAGGATAGGCCATGGTATCCAAGGCAGTCGACACCTTCACCGCAATGGCAGCGATGCGAAGCCACGCAAGGAGCACCCAGACGCAGACGAGTAGCGACCCGGAAAGTAGTGTCACCCAGCATTGTGCCTATGTTGGGTGACGGTAGCGCTTGAAGCCAGAGGCCCGACTCCCACTCACCCACAGCCAGTAAGCGGGCACGCTCAGCAGTATTGGTGGACGTATTAATAAGATTATTCCGTACCAACCTGCAGAGTGGCTCATCCCACTCCCTCTGGGAAGATGGGTTCATGGGCCGATCTGTATCCGGGCAAGCCAATTTCCAGGCGTTCACCGCGTCGGTCAAGCACGGCACTTCAGAGTCAACCAGGGAGGGGGCTAAAATTTTCCTGGTCAACTTTTCAGTGCTGTAGACAGAGGCCGGTAAGCTAATATTGGTAATTTTACGGACGCCGAGACCACCAAAACGGATGGGTAGATAACACTATATTTTTTTAATACTTTAATAAAAAAAACATTGTTCTTGAATGGACCTATTTTAATTTTTAACTTTATTTTATTATTTATTGTTATAACGGCCATTAGTAGTACATACTTTGTTAAATTTCAAGTTTCTACTTGTTACGGGTCAAAAAATACAGCCCTGTGACAGACGGACGGACAGCAGAGCCTTAGTAATAGGGTCCCGTTGGCAGTCAACCCTAAAAAGTAGTATCAAATCCTAAATAAAAATAAAAATTTACGGTTCAAATATATTTGAGAAGTGCTCGTCAGTGCATTCGATACTCCAAACGTATTCAATATTCAATGGTACGAGGATGTACTATGGTTTTACGACCACATAAAAATATTTACTGTAGTTTAGGCTTTATGGACGTGAAAATATTATTTTAACACCTAGTTTTGAATCGCTGAAATGGCTGTTAATGCTGTAAGCTGTGTCTAAAATAAATATTTTTCATTAATTTATTTTCGTCAGCTTAACGGTTTTTTTTTTTAATTCGCTGTATGCAATAGGAAGTGAGCTTATTGCTAGTAATTGGACACACATCCTGACTTCAAGGCTTCTACAGAGAATTACAGCAAAAAAACTCAAATACACTTTTCCCGGACCGGGGATCGAATCTAAGACCGTTGGATCAAAAATAGCGCCTGCGACTAAACGCCTACACCAGAATAGTATAGTAAAAAAATCGTATATGAAAATTCTCTCGATTTTCAATCGACAATGCCTAGTAATTGAGTTTGTTAGCATCGATTCAAGTGTAGCGAGCATGAACATCTAACTGCTCTGCACAAATCAGTGCATGTGATTACTGATGTTTTAACTGTAGCCTCACAATATGCAATGATTTTGATTATTGCATTGTTGCTGTAAAAAGACAGAACAATAAATAACAGCCTGCAATATTGTGGCTACTGTAAAACACGAGGCTAAAGAACTTTGGACCCAGCACGGATGCACGGAATAAACGCAACGAAAATACTGTTTCGCACATAATTTTTACCTAGATTTAAGACTTTCTTTATATCTACGAGTGATACTTATTGAAATCAAAATGGTATAGTTGTATTTTCAAATCAAAAGTTACGTTAGAGGTTATGTCAAACAGTGATCGGCTATAGGCTGATGATGATGTAGGGTAAAGGTTTCGTACATACAGAGAAGGATCTTTTCTCCGTCATCAGAATGACTTTGAAAACAATTAATTTCCTGTGATTTAGTGGCGCCCAGCATGGGCCTGGCGTGGCGCCCAACGTGGGACCGGTGTGGCGTCTAACCTATGCGCACCTGGCTTTTACGGCTACGCCATCTTTTAAAGGGCTGTACCGGTAAGCGCTCCTTATTAACATCAACAGCATCAGCAGCAGATACATAGGTGGGTCACACCATCCTAATAGATACCCGCTGTCTACAGGTTCATGAACTTATATCTCTTATCTGCAGTTCTATATCCAAAACTCTCACTATTAATTATTTTTATTGATACATCACGTGATTGGCCTGTAATCAACAAACTGATAAGACTGATTAGCACCAATACCAATAGGCACTGATTATGTAATTAATTGAATACTGGCATTTACAGATCTGAATTATGTTAACAAGTTATGGAAATACAATACTAGTCTAGAATAAAATTTATTGACTAATTAGCCATCAATTTCAGTTATCAAGGTAACTTGTATAAGACTACAATTTGGTATAGTGGCGTGTGCTAGCTAACATAAGGCAAATAATTTAATGTTGTGTTGCGTAATGCAAATTCTTTTACATTTAATTGTATAGATTCAAGTTTTTTACAGACAGTTGCAGTGCTGCTGGGGAGTTTGTTGCGCCACTTCTTCTTCCCAGCTAAAGCACTAGGAAGGGGTGAAGGGTGGCCGTTTTTGAGGAACTGTCTTATGTAATTTTTGACGTTCGAAAAGTGCTGATTCTCAGCCTAGTTTGAATAAATGACTTTTGATTTGATTTTGATTTTAATGAAACAATTAAATTGGATAACTAAGGCAAACAAAAACCCACAACAGAATCCATTGTATTGGCCACAAATATGAACAAACGCCGATAAAAATACGATACAACTATAGCTAAATTGCTAAAAAACATCACACAGCACTTGAAAGTCAATATCGGGACAAAGAACTTTGAAACCCACACAGAATCCATTTAGCCGTACCACAGTGGTCGTAGAGATAGCAAATACATGGACACAGTTCCACATAGGCCGAAAAAGCACATGTGGCGAGAGACATTTTTTCGACTTTTATTTGAGCGGCTAGCCGTCGGCCTGGCTAAATTATTACTGCTATGTTTTCGAAATAAAACTAGACCATACGAGGACATAAAAGCCTTGTATGGTTTTAAAAATTCAATTTTCTCTCGCGAGTTTTCGGCCTGTTTGGATTTTCAGTAATCAATTTCATGCTGAAATTCTCGTAAACAATCATGTTTGGGTAGGAATGAACTTGTAATGCCCTTCAAGTAAGCGAACTAATGAGAATTTAAAAATGTAGTTCTTTCTTCACTTTATTTTTTTCTTTTTCTTTTTTCTCGTTGCAGGAGAAATACGAGGCGAGCCTTTTGTTGTTTATTGCATTTTTACTTGGCATTTTGTTTCTATTTTTTATCAGGTTTAAGAAAATGTGCCTTTTGTATGCAAGCCCTCTTTAATGTTTAGAGTGTTCGTTCGTGCTCATAATTGAGAGTGATGATAATAAAGTCTCTTCTAGAAAGAATGTTCTTTTTACGGGCGTTGCCTTATTCTGTGTAGCTTGTAACTATTAAAAAAAAATACACGTGTAGCTCGTGTATTTTAAAAATGAATGAAAAAAAAAATTAATCTTGGTCTCGTTTCATACGCTTAAGTAGGTATGTCTTGGTAAAAAACAATCACTGACATAGCAATTTTGTATTCTAATTGTATTTTTTACTAGCTTTTGCCCGCGGCTGCGCCTGTGTCGAGGTTGGAAATTATCCCACGGGAACGTACTACCGAAACAAAAAGTATTTTATGTCCTAACCTAGGTCATGGTCTACCGATATGCCAAATTTCATCAAAAACCCTTCGGCCTTTAAGACCTGGAAAATTAACAGACAAAGAAGCAGATGTTCTTTCGCATTTATGATATTTGGATTATGTCTTGGTAAGATTATTAAAATAATCATTATAGTCCGGAATCACCCACTGCTGGGTAAAGGAATCACCTACTGCTGGGTAAACGAATCACCCACTGCTGGGTAAACGAATCACCTACTGCTGGGTAAACGAATCACCTACTGCTGGATAAACGAATCACCCACTGCTGGGTAAACGAATCACCCACTGCTGGGTAAACGAATCACCTACTGCTGGGTAAACGAATCACCTACTGCTGGGTAAACGAATCACCCACTGCTGGGTAAACGAATCACCCACTGCTGGGTAAAGGAATCACCTACTACTGGGTAAAAACCTTGTTTCTTTTCTGCTTTAAGGGCCCACTCATCTGTTCCATCGATAAATGGTCTTTCGATACTGAATGACCTAATTTTCATCGGAAAAGTTTATTTCGACATCATCGTCATCATTATTTTCCTCAAATACTTATCAGTAATTCGACTAATATTGCAACAGTAATCAACTACTCTTCATTGCACTTAAAATCAACGATAAGTCATTGTTTTGATTGATGAAATTATTGAACTTATGTGACTAGATAACATGAGTCTGTACTTTGAAGTTTCAAAGTAAACACTACTTTATTCTGTTGCGAAAAAGACTAAAAGCTGTTTGTCCGTTTCTCTTTTCCAGCCTCTCATCATCATCATCATTCATAGCCCGACTTCACCCACAGCTGGGTATAAGCCCCTTTTTTATTACCAGCTTTTATTTGTACTAATATCTACACTCCTGTGCCAGCCACACCCTGTAATGA
Source organism: Tiliacea citrago (assembly GCA_963921375.1). NCBI lineage: Eukaryota > Metazoa > Arthropoda > Insecta > Lepidoptera > Noctuidae > Tiliacea > Tiliacea citrago. The sequence goes on from OY992804.1 coordinate 13,335,245, forward strand.
TTATACCTGCGACAATAACAATGTCGTCGGTTCCATGATATCGGGGGTCAAGTCCATCAAAACAGTTGTCAATTGTTTTTAGAAATAATAATAATAATAAGTTTATTTATTTTCTCTCACAATGGTTTTGTAGCACTTAAAAGTTTTGAACTATAGAAATTCACACTGTGAGAGCTAGTGCCTGAAGTAGGTTTTAGAAAAAAACCCTGTATTACAAGTCACCAGACATGACAGAAATGTTTAAACAGCAGTTGTTTTTTTCTCAGTTAGTTTTTATCATGATCTGACAGTTTGAGTTATTTATGCGGCCTACTCGAATGTCCTTTCTTTGGTATTGTTCATAGAATCGTTGGGCTCCTTAAGTTTTTAGTTGAGCTGCACGATTACTTACAAATGCGTGCACTGACACTGACTAGACAGGTCCATCTTTCTACAAAAGACGAAGTCTTTTTAAAAGTGTTCAAATGTCTTGGTGGGAAAATCGAAATTTTCTTAGTGGACTGTATGAAAGGTGGTTCTGTGACTTAAGTAGGTGTGTTCGCGCCTGCTCATTTTGTTTGGGCAAATCTGTACCCGCGTGTTTTACTTCTACATGCATTTTTTTATTATTTTATATAACTATTGTGTCGGTAGGCGTCGAAAAAAAATACTTTGAACTCATTATTTCGGCTCCGCTAAAGGAAGATCAAATATTATTTAAAATTTAAATTATAGAAGTCTCAATTTCTTCATGAGTTTTACTTAAAGAATTCCAATCTTGTGCTTAAACAAGGTGTTTTGGAGGTGTGGAAAATGATGATGGTACCTGGTTGGTGAACTATGGCGGACACAGTGAGAAGGGTTTTATCAACCACGTGGCGGCGCGGCGGCGGCCCGTCCAGGATATCACGTATGGACGAGAATCTGCACATTCCACAGCACACAGACACACACTTGCACAGTTTAATAATAATCTTCGTTCTTCGCGGTGAAATATGAGTCCTTTTCGACTTCGATCTACCAGCGGTTATATGTCGATTGAGAAACTAGCGGTTTCTTCCTGGCGGCAGCGTCTGCGCCATCACAAAACTTCTTTTTCTCTCTCGCTCAGGCATTATAAGGGTTGTAGAAAGGAGTAATTGACATGAATCCAATTGGAATATTATTTTTATACATAATCTACACTTTGACACCAAAACCATCAAAATATTTATATAAACAGAATTTTTTATTTTCAAGTTACGTACTCGTAATTATACGATAATCCTAACAGTTTTCAAAAATCCCTTACAAATTTACTTTAAACATTGTTATTAGATTAAAATATGAAACCTAATAACGAATCTAAGCTAGGTAAAGTAATTAGAATACAATAAACATCATAAGAAAAAAATCTCTTTTAAAATCTAATTAGTAGTTTAGAAATCTTCAGCCCTTCCACTATTTGCGTAGTTACAATGGTATCTTATCGCCGGTAACAATTTTTTATCCTATTTTCAATGCCTACAATGTTAAATTTATTTAACACGTCACAAGTACATAACACGTCTTAATCACATAGTACGCTCTGCGTTTGTTACAATGACAGATGATAAATGATAAATTATTTTTATTTATGTAAGTAGGTTTGTAAAAATACTTTTACACGTCAATCATATTTTGAAAACTAGATGAGGTCAGCGTTTCGTATCCGACTACTCTGAGAAGAACGGCCGAAACAAACTCAGAGGTCACAGTCACTTTTAAAGTTCACAATCTTGGTCAGATCATGTGAAGGCCAAGTAGATTGGTGTCTGAAATAGTCTTTTGAAGAAAGAACCACACAGATTTGAGTGGACCTGTCCAGTCAGTGCACGCATTTGTCAGTAATCTTGTAGCTCAACTCAGAACTTAAGGAGCTAAACGACTCGTCGAACAATACCAAAGAAAGGACATTTGTGTAGGACGCATAAAGTACTCAAACTGCCAGATTATCATTAAAACAAACTGAAAAAGAGAAAAAATAAATAAAAAGAACCTAACCCACATAGTTTTCACATTCTCAATAATTAAAATAATAATATATACTCCACAAAGTAAATATTCATGTCATTGTATTTAAAGTAATCATAAAAATAATTAAAAAAAAAAAACAACATTCAGTATGTAAAAATTGGAGCAGCTCAATCCCAAGCCTTTTTGTCCTCTATTTATAATCTTTAACAGTATAAAAAGCTTTCTGGCACAACTTATGTTTAATTAATGATTTGAATTTATTAAGGCTTAGATCTTGCACGTGGCTTGTAATTCGAAGTTTATTATAAATTCATTGACATCTGAACGAGCCACCTATTGGTGGTGGTGGTGTGTTTTTACCATTAAGAAGTAAATGATTAACATTGAACCAGTGCAGTAACCGGCTGCTGACATTTTAGTTTAAACAAAAGTGAAGTGTCATCAGCAAGCAGTACTATATCAAGATTATCCTTTATGAGGTAAAGTCATTAATATAAATAAGGAACATGAAAGGATCAAGAATTATGCCCTGTGGGACTCCCAGTGTTACTATAGATTCGGGAAATCTTTGCCCATTTTCGTCATCGCTCTAAATCCTATTAGTCAAGTATGAAGTAAGAAGATCTAGAGCGGTATTCCGGATCCCGTAGTGGCGGAGTTTCCTGATTAACGTTTCATGAAGAACGCAATCGAATGCCTTAGACAAATCATAAAAGATGCCCAAGACATCGAATTTACACTCACAAGGCATCAGTAGTCGAATGACCCTTTGTAAAACCTGACCGTTTGTTATGCAGTAAATGTATTAATTTAATTATAATAATAAGTCAGGATAAGACTTTAGATAAGTACACTATCGCATTAGGTTATCCTGTAGATGTGTAGATGTAGGTTGGAAAATAAATAAATATATATTTATTTAAAAAAAAATGCAATTGGTCTAAAATTAATTTCTCAAAAATTTTACTAAAGGTAAGTAGGCGGGTATAGTCTATAATTTGTGAGTATAATTTCTGATGCACAACCTAATTTAAATAAAGGTATTATTTTACTATTTTTCATTATGTCTGGAAACTCCCCACAGTCGATACAATTATTAAAGATAAGAGCTAAATGTGTAGGTGCTACAATGTCAATAACAGACTTAGCAACTATCACAGAATTACCTCGTAGACCTGCATTCTTTTTTCATTGAAAGTGTGAAAGGTTTCAATTATACGAGTATACCTATCTACAGGTGATATATTCAAAATTAAATTCCGAATTGCTAACATTAACACTTTCCTTAAGCAAAGACTCAGCAACAGGAACGTGATAGTTTAGGGATTTAGTAGTTGAAACGAGAATATCTGAAAATAAATTTTCAAAGGCCGGGGCGACTTGTGTCATTGTTTTTGTTTTTCATTAATTGACAGGCTATAGTCATCATTTGATAGGTTAAGTAATTCATCCGATTTCTTCGTTCGTAAACCAAATGCATGACTAAGATTTACCATCGGATGTACCTTAAGTTTTCTCGTAAATCCTCTTCAATTAGGTCAAATTTTCGGTTTAGTGACTGTTTTGATCATTTTACTTTTTTTTAATTTCTGTTTTTTTATATGATTAAATTAATCATGTTGAAGTGGTGATTTTTTTTTTATACATACCTACTTACAGAAATAAAATAAAACATTTATCATTTTATAGCAACTCAGATTGGCAAGGGGCATGCACCCTTGATTTCAAGGTCATAAGATATTGACTGATTAATAAGCTTAGGGCAATATTCTAAAGTTATCTATTTCTTTATCATCCATTGTGAACAGAATATTATAAGGTCATAAATTAATTTAAAAAAAAATGTTTATTTCTCACCATCAAAAGTTACAAATAGGTACATAATAAGTATTTCAAAAAAAATGTGGTGATCATAATATGGTGCACAGAGTATTGACCCTAACCCCTGAACTAGGCGGGAACCTGTATCTCAGGGGATAGTATTTATGCATAGCCACCTCGATAAGCAGACGGTTTAGTAAATAGTAAATACTGCCAAACAACAACTATCTACACATTAACAATCAAAGAGGGAAGAGATTATAAATAAATTAATCCTCAAGCCAAGCAGAGCGATTAGTTATCGGTTTGTTTGTTTGATCTTGAAGCAGATAAAGGACCCGGATTCAAATTATCTTAAGTAATTTCAAGATAAGTCATCTAAACCCCTGCAGCCCTTTAAAATACAAACAACAAGTTATAAATTACAAGAAAATGAGTATCAAACAATCACAATTATGGATAATTTACACTGGGCGAGTTTCTCGCTTCGTAAAGGTGAAAGTTCACTCATGTATGTAAACGATACCTCCCGATATTCCCACGGGATCGAGACTTATGCGGGTGAAACCCGTGAGCGCAGCTAGTAATCATCACCCTAATATTATAAAGGCGAAAGTTTGTGAGTGTGTGTGTGTATGTTTGTTACTTCTTCACGCTCAAACGACTGGACCAATTTGATAAAATTTTGTATGGATGTAGCTGACACCCTGGATAAGGACATAGGCTAGTTTTTATCCCGATATTCCCACGGGATCGAGACTTTCGCGGGTGAAACCGCGGGGTGCAGCTAGTAATATATTATATATTATAAACACCAGCATCCAAATTGCGTAAAATACATAGAAAGTATTTTTTTATTTTGACTAAAACTTTTCTTGAAAAATTCGTCAGCTCGTCAACAGAATTATACCCTCCTATAACGCATAATGTTGAATTTTCAAAATTAATTAAATGGGCATTATGATTTAAAAATAAAACAATATTTATTTCCAGCATCGCAATAACAACCTTAAGAATACAAAATTTATACGTTTATAGAAAAGAAAAAATAAAATAAAATACAAAACAAAAAAAAATAAGATATTTCGTGCATAGAAATATGGTTGTTACAGAGTAATTCACACTGACCTCCGTACTAGTAAAAACTGTATCACGGTAGGTCAGTCTTCCTCGTTCTCAATCACACTTAAGCACTTTATAGTGAACATAATATTTCGAGACATTTAGCAGGTGTTCGGTGTTAATTAAGACATTCATAAGTTGGGTAAAACTAAAAATTATTAAGTACATGATTGTGTTGCGCAACTACCTCGCAGGTAGTTCTCACCTACGACACTCGCACGGGCATTTACGCCTCTCGACGAGCGAGTAACTCTCCTCGTGTAAATGAGCCTGAAAAACAAATGATTAAAAAAAATAACTATTAACAAACTATCACAATAGGCGATAGAGAAGTGCTATCATATTATGTACTTGTACTTATTAAGATACTTTAGATAAGAAACTAGTTATAAAGGTCTTTTGGTCGTGAAATAAACAGTCAGTTCAGTAAAATGTTGGCTATTAATTTGTGTGTATTTTTGGCGCTTGCTTTAAGCCATATTGTGGCTGGTGAGAGTAAGTGGAATTAGTGTAGTACATAATATTATTTTAAGGGACAAAACGTCATGATTTTTAACACGCTTTTATTAGGTCGGCCTGTATGTAACTAACTATGTAATGGAATCTAAGGTAACTAATTTAACCATCTTCCAAGGGTCGTAGCGTCATGAAAATTGGCAGCTGTATGTAGTTCTGATGACAATACAATAATATGGTACTGTCGAACTGATCTGATGATGGAGCCGGAAGATATGAACTGGAACTTCATGATGGAAAATCGTATCATAGCTGTTTTGGATTTCTTAGAAAAGTCTTTTTTGTTTTTACGTGCATTTATAAAAGCGTGTTTTTCTAGTGTTCTTTAAACTATTAATTTATTATTGTTAAAAAAAAACACCTTAATTCTCAATCCAAGGCGAGTTTTTTCTTTAGTTTTTTTGCTTGTTCATTTTCCGAGATCAGAAGTGTAATGTTGAATCATTAAAGGCTGACGTATAATAATCTCTGTCATTCCCCTAGACAGATTCTATAGTGGCATTCACTATAAAAAACTATAGCGCAAAAGTTAAAGCGCTGACTGGCAAGTTAGAGATCGTGTAATCGATCCCCCCGTCTTGCACACTGTTTGACCTAAATCAAATCCATATAAAAGCATGTTTACCTTACTTGGTACAATTGGTACAGAAGTACTAGTTAAGTTCAACATATTGCTGGCCACTGCTTCTTCCCAGCTAAAGCCTAGGAAGTAGTGAAGCACTGTCTTATGTAATTGGACGTTCAAAAAGTTCTGATTCTCAGCCTACTGTGCGTTCATTATGACGCTATTGGTAGCACTGTATTTTGCAGTCTTAATTTCAATACTAATAGAGTTCAAAATGGCAACTAACAGTACAGTTCGTGGTGGTATGAGGAACAGGGTGTAAAGTTTACTCATCCACCATAGAAAAGGGAGGATTCCCGACCAGACGGGTGTTGTGTCTGGTGGGCAACTGCCCAACGCCGACGGTTGTTTTTTTTTTTTTTTTTAAATGGCAGCTCGGAGTTGGCCTTTCCTGTGGCTGCCCTAAGGTATTAGCTTAAAGCCTCCAGCCAGGAGCGTAAATATAAGTATTAAAAACTAAACGACAGCGCTCTAAGGGCACCCCCTGTGGGGTATGAACCTCGGCTTAGGGCGTCGTTGGGCAAAAACAGCAAATTGGGGACGAGCTTTTTTTTTTTTTTTTTGGGTGGGAAATTATCAAATAGCTTCTCCCGCTATGGGCGGAGCGGGAGGGCGAGCTACCCATCGCTCACCGTCCGCAGGCCCGCGCCTTTCGGACAAACTCGTAACCCTGGCAGGACAGCCAGTGCCCTGCGCTCCCTTTCCATGTTGTCTTTTAATTATTCAGTGTAAAAATGAAACTTAATTTTTTTTTAGTTCGATCTAAAGTTAAAAATAAAGACGAGTCTGAAACCAGGTTTCCAAAAATCTGAAGACAAAGTATTTAGACTTTACGTAAGAGGAACAGGGTGTAAAGTTCACTCATCCACCATAGAAAAGGGAGGATCCTCCGACCAGACGGCTGTTGTGTCTGGTGGGCAACTGCCCGACGGTTGATTTTTTTTTTTTTGTATGGCATCTCGCAGTTGACCTTGAGAGGCCGTGACTGGTTAACCGGTCTTTCCTGTGGCTACCCTAAGGTATTAGCTTAAAGCCTCCAGCCAGGAGCGTAAATATAAGTATTATAAACTAAACGGCAGCGCACTAAGGGCACCCCCTGTGGGGTACGAACCTCGGCTTAGGGCGTCGTTGGGGAAAAACAGCAAGTTGGGGACGGGCTGGATCGAAAGTTTAAATTCATGATTATTAACGGGGATTACTATTAAATGCTACGGCTCACTCAGCCTCGGGGCTGGCGGTTCGACGTGCAAGGGACGGGGGGAACAATTAATTCTTGAACTTCGCGTGGTACCTCGGCGGCGAGGACGGAATGACGGTTTGTATTTGTGCACTGTACTTGTGGCCCTATTGCTTTCCTGAAGGAGAGTAATGGGGTCATCCGGGTCTGAGAGAGTATGCCTAGGTCGGCGAGTCTGACTAATCCGACGGTTGATGTCGGGACGTTGTATATATGCTAGTCGCGCGGTAAACTCTGCTTGCGCGATGCAGGATTTGCGTGACGTCAGTGTGACGCGTAGTTCGCATGTGGCGATGTTGATGCCGCTACAGTACTACCAATCACATGACTGCAAAATTCAGTGCTACCAATCGTGTCACGTGTCAAGTTATAGTGAACGCACTGTGTTTGAATAAACGACTTTTGTTTTTTTTTTTTCGTGACATAGACTTCTCCTATTTTACGTCACATCACTTGGTTCTCCGCCTTCTGCATCCAGTCTATCCCAGCTACCTTAGTAAAGTCGTCAGTTCGAAATCATTGCAAAAAATCATTAAAAACTCTTCCTGAATTACAGACGCAGTAGTATGCTACTATGGAACATGGGCCACTTACAGATCTGGTGATGGGAAGTTCGACGTGGCAAACATTGATCCTCAACTGTGCACACATTTGATCTACGCCTTTGCGGGACTGGAGTCCAATGGAAACGTTCTCTCTTTAGACCCATTTTTAGACCTACCTGATGATAATGGACGGGGTAAGTTAACATATTTTAGTAATTTATTTATTTACTAGCTACACCCCGCGGTTTCACCCGCGTAAGTCTCGATCCCGTGGGAATATCGGGATAAAAAGTAGCCCATGTCTTAATCCAGGGTGTCAGCTACCTGCATACAAAATTTTATCAAAATTGGTCCAGCCATATGACCGTGAAGAAGTAACAAACATACACACACACACACACACACTCACAAACTTTCGCCTTTATAATATTAGTGTGATTTATATAACACGGGAGACTTTCAGCTAAAACAAACACATCAAGGACAGAACATTAGTCTGAAAGCCAATTACAGATCTAAACTTTTAAAATACTAGGAAAAAAAATTAAAATTCTAAGGACATTCACACCAAATTACTATAATTATGCTACAGCATAATTACTATTATATGTTACTCACACTGCATAACAAACATCATAACAACATGAACTACATGAAAAAGTTACGGCTTAAGCATTTCCTGGCTGACGATACACTATACTCCATTTGAAATAGGATTAGAAATTTAAATAAACCTTTTTACAGTCCGTTCAACCAATTCTGACTTCTATTGCGTTGGTGGCATGAGAAATAGCAACTGTAATAAACAGTTGGAATACCAACTTAAAAACGCTACCAAAGCAAAAACGTGCTTACAATAGTAAGCACGTTTTTGCTTTTAATGTCATCCTTATGCCTACGGAATAGAAGTGAAAATTGGTTGAATGGACAATAAAAAAGGTTTATTTAAATGTCTAATCTTATTTCAAATAGGCAGAATTCGTACATTGTGCGTGCAAGTAAAAATTTGAACAAGCTTTGTAAACAGTACGACATAGATCCATTCCAAAGTATACTCCATACTTTGGAATGGATCTATGTCGTACTGCAGAATTCGTACATTGTGCGTGCAAGTAAAAATTTGAACAAGCTTTGTAAACAGTACGACATAGATCCATTCCAAAGTATACTCCATACTTTGGAATGGATCTATGTCGTACTGTTTACAAAGCTTGTTCAAATTTTTGCTTGCACGCACAATGTACGAATTCTGCCTATTTGGTTGGAGCAAATGGCACGTGTAAAGGTGGATTGCATCGCTTACACTGCATGGGAATGTTGAAATAAAATTTTGTCATAATATCGGAACATTTTAGAGTATTGTTAAAGAGTCATACAAGTAGAACTCTTTGTAGTAAAAGTCAGGGAGGTAGTAGCACCATAAGTTGTCGTGCCGCCAAGCAGCGTTGGTGGATTCCAGTTGGAATGGCTTTGATCCTGGTGTTATTACAGTCACACGAGACTTCAGTTTGGCCTCTAGGATAGCAACCCGTTGTATAATTGCATAGTAGGTATCTACATAATAATAAAATAAAAACATTTATTGCAGAAACTTGTACCTGTGCTAGGATATCCCGCTCACCAATGACAAAATTATGAATTGGTAAAAGTGGTATACAAAAATAAAATAAAATTTAAACAAAAAAAAAATAACAAGTCAAAACTAAAACAAAACAAGACAGACTTGAACTATATCTAAATAAAAAAAAATCTTAGAGATATATCCTAAAATAGTGTGTGTGAGTGTGTGTGTGAGCATGAGAGTGTGTATGTGTGTATGTGCATGGGCGTGTGTGTGTATGTATCTTTAATTTAGCATTTAGTTGTACCTATTTAGTACATGTATGAGTTCCATGTACCACAGGTATAAAGCTACCATTTACTGGGTACGTCTTTCATTGACTTGAATGGGCCCTGGTGGCTGAGAGTATGTCATGCTCACTCTAATGTCACGCTGATGGTGGCGGGTGTGTTGGATAAATTAGTTTCCTTTAAAATGTTTGAGCTGAATGGTGCTAATCCTTGTGTCATGTCGTGAACGGATGCCTCAGTAGGGACTGGTCATCTTTTAGCTGCCACGGCAATTAATACAATTGTTTTTATTAAAAACAAAATTATTACGGCCGCTTTTAACATTCTGCATCGTTCTCGCATGTATAATTTCAACATGAATGATGTAACCAATATATTGTAACCATAATTATTTTGATTTAAAAGAGTGTCCGAAGATTTTCGTGTCCGTTCTTCTCCATGTATCGACCACGCTTTGGAATGGGAACTAGCTTCATCTTTCTGACTGACTGACCCCTTGAAAATTCAAAAGTGCCTGTAATTGGTTTATCTTCTTCTATATCTAAAGGACGAGTTCAGAAAAACCGCAGAGACCAAATAATAGTGGTGGCCTAATGGTAACGGCCTCGAATTACGAGCTATAGGTCGTAGGTTGGAAACCAGACAGGTGCTTTACTTTGTGTAAATTATTTAACCAACACTGCTCTCAAAACAGTAAAGGAAAATATCGTGAGAAAACCGGCATGTCCTAGAACCAAAAAATCTAAGACTTGTGACATCTACCTACCCGCGCTGGGCCCGCAGGGTGGGTTGGCCCACTACGGCCCACTACCTCTCACAGGGAGGAGGCCTGTGTCACAGCTTTTACAATATTATACGCTGATTATGCTTATGCAGCAAATATGCTAGACAACTAGTTGGTTTTCAACTGGACATGAAGTTTGAGGTGATGGATGTAAATATACGAGTTAAGAGCAGGCAGTCTAAATCAAATTTCGAACGCAAGCTCCGCCCCTCGCTCCCCGCAACTCCGTTATGTGCTAAACGCTAATAAATCAGTAATAAAGTTGAATATCGCGTGCGCTCTTTGATCGTGTTCGACCACGAAACTAAATAGCGTAAGTCTCAATTCTTATTTCGTTTATAACTAAAGTAATAATTGATCTAGAGAAAAAATATCTTGTGTCATGATAATAAACTACATTTTCTTGCTGGGAGTATTTATTTTAGAGATAAAAGCTGTTCAATCTTGTTTGTTTTTTAGAATTATTCTTAAAAAAGACATGATTTTCGAATAAAAAATGTATTGAGATTACAATTACATAACTGTCTTCAACATGGAAAGATAAAGATCCAATAAATCATATACTAAAGTTTCATTTTGCTTGTATGTGTGACTGTTTCAGAATATTCATGCAAATGAACATAAAAATAGGGAGCCTCCTCTTAAGAATTGAATCATATTTTTATACTGTTAGGCAAAGAAATGCATGCAGTTCCATAATAAATACAACGTTTTTTTTTTTGTTTACGCAGTTCTCGAAAAGTGGTAATTGTACTCAATGTTATAAACTTTCGCTATGGGACTAACCCAGAAATCGCGAATAAAAATTAGCCGTTACCTACATACATTTTTGTTCACTTATGTCAACAAAATGTATAGAACAGCTGCCTATTTTCGTGACAATATACAAAGTCTTCTCTCGTTTTACAGATAACTTCAGAGCATTCAACGCATTGAAAAATCAGAATCAGAATTTAAAAACAATTCTGGCGGTCGGTGGCTGGAATGAAGGATCTGCAAATTTCTCTACCGTAAGCAAAACTACCTGTCTACCGTAAACATAACTGGCGAAATGCCAGGTACACCTCTGCCCAACCCTTCGGGGAAACAAGGCGTGACGTTCATCATCATTCTCCTGCCCTTATCCTAATTGATTTGGGGTCGGCGCAACATGTCCCTTTCACATTTTTCCATGTGATTTCATGTATGTATATAATTATAATATCATCACTAAGCTTAATCGTCCACTGCCGTGACCACAGCTTCAGATTCACTCTCCTCAATCAATAAAATTACCTACAAATACATTTCAGATGGCAGCAAACTCCACTTATAGACAGAACTTCATAAACAGCTCTCTAAATATGCTATATACTTACGGCTTTGATGGCTTAGACATCGACTGGGAGTACCCAAATGCTAGGGACACGGTTAATGGGGTAGCAGACATTGATAACTTCACTACACTCTTGAAAGAAATTAGAGCAGTGTTTGATACTAAAGGACTGTTGCTCACGGCTGCAGTGGCGGCGGTGAGATCAGCCGCTTCACAGTATTATGACGTTGCGGGTATATCGCAGTAAGTATAATTTAAAATTTTAAAAATATTCAAAATTTGTTTTGTTTGAAATGGTGCCATTATATCTGGAGATTAGATCTTATTCAATACATTATTATATTATTAATATTAGCTGTTTTAGAATCTAGTTGCTCCGGGATGAAACATGCATGTTCCAGGATCAAAATACAATATCTATGCTTGTCCTTTAAGCTTGTGGCTAAATAATAACTGCCGCACGGGTCGATCGTTCAGGTTAAGCTACGCTTGCCGCGGTTGGTCCGTGGATGGGTGACCATCTTTTCATACCAAGATTCCTCCGTGCCTCGGAAAGCACGTTAAGCCGTTGGTCCCGGCTGTCATTTGTAGATCTTTGACAGTTGTTACGGGTCGTCAGAACCCCAAAAGTCTGACAACCAGTCTTACCAAGGGATATCGTGTTACCCAGTAACTGGGTTGTGGAGGTCAGACAGGCAGTCGCTCCATGTAAAAAGTACTGGTATTCAGCTGCATCCGGTTAGACTGGAAGCCGACATAATTGGGAACCCCAACATAGTTGGGAAAAGGCTAGGCAGATGATGATGCTTGTCCTTTAAGTTGAGCTAGGCAGCATTGCATGTGTTTAATTCCAATGTCACTTAATTTCAGGTACTTAGACATGGTGCATATAATGGCATATGACATGAACGGTGCTTGGGATCCCATCACTGGTCACAATGCACCCCTCTTTCAAGGAGAAGGAGATGAGGGTGCGGTTGCAGAGGATATGTTCACAGTTGAACAATCTTTGTTGTATTGGATTGGTGCAGGTAAAAAAACACTTAAACTGAGCATCTATAGGATAACCAATCTTTTCTGTAATCTGGATTGAGCTCTAAGGCTCTAATGAAGTCATGTAGGTGTCCTCAGGCTTGGTGAAGCGATGACCTTCGCAGGGTGGCTCGTAGCAGCTGAATGAGAGTTGCCGAGGGCTGAGTTGAATGGCGTGCAGTTGGAGAGGCCTATGTCCAGAAGTGGACTGCTTTAGGCTGATGATGCGGTGGGAAGTGGTATATACTTCTACTAGATGCTAATACAATTCAGTTTTCTCACAAAGGATAGTTAGCTAGTACGAGTATTAAGAGCAGGCAGTCTAAATCAAATTCTGAACGAAAGCTCCGCCCCTCGCTCCCCGCCACTCCGTTATGTGCTAAACGCTAATACATCAGTAATAAAGTTGAATATCGCGTGCGCTCTTTGATCGTGTTCGAGCACAAAACTAAATAGCATAAGTCTCAATTCTTATTTCGTTTATAACTAAAGTAATAATAATTGACCTAGAGAAAAAATATCTAGTGTCGGGATAATAAACTATATTTTATTTCTGTGAATATTTATTTTAGCCATAAAAGCTGTTCAATCTTGTTTGTTTTTTAGAATTATCCTTAAAAAGACATGATTTTGGAATAAACAATTTATTGAGAGAACATATGAAGACAGCTACTTAATTATAATATTTTCTCTCATGGACATTTCAACATGGAAAGAAAAAGATCCAATAAATCATATACGATTAATTTTACTTGTATGTGTGACTGTTTCAGATGATTCATGCAAAGTAACATAAAAATAGGGAGCCTCCTCTTAATACACAGAAATCATGTGTTTTGTGACTTCTTAGGTGACTTCTTCTTCTCACATAGATTGGTAACAGAAAAAAAAAACATTTTCTGATAAACTCCTTTAGAGCTTAACCTAACTCTATCACATAATCAGCCTATAATGTTCCCACTGCTGGGAGACAGGCCTCCTCTTTCTGTGAGAGTGAATGGGCCGTAATCCACCACGCAACCTTAATCCATATATTATTATGTATATTCATTTATTTACAAAATGACTCTCTCCCCCTCTCTCTCTCTCTCTCTCTTCTCTTTATTAAATTCCTATTCGTTTCTTATTTATAGGTTGTCCTCCAGAGAAAATAGCAATGGGTGTTCCTTTCTACGGCAGAACATTTTTATTGACAAATTCTAGTGACAATGGTGTGAGAGCCCCATCGTCCGGCGCTGGTATAAGTGGACCCTATACTGCTACAGCTGGCTATATTGGATACAACGAAGTAAGTATGGGTTTCAGCTAACTTAGCCTGCTCGGTGTTCAAAAACTAGGTTTCCAAGGATTAGCCAAATTATACCTTTTTTTTTAACCCACCCGTGTTCGTACCGATGCCTATGCGCTAGGGCCACGATATCCCTTTCGGACAAACTCGCAATCCTGGCAGGGGCCAAATTATACCTGGGTTTGCTATTGGATCTTGTAAATAATACTAACAGGCCTAGAATATAATATTATTATTCGCCAATAAACCCACAATTTTGAACCTTTCATGATCCATCAAAATGAACGGTCATAAGATATTTCAATTATCACCAAGCTCCACAGAGTTATGCCTACCTGCGTACGTAATCATCCCGTTGGTACTTAAACCACTTAAAAAAAACCGACTAAAATATTCCTAAGCGGAAATTACAAGTTTAAATGCAGTTCAAAACAACGCTAACTTTAAAAACTTATCCATTACAACCACGATTCCAAACGAAGCAAAAATTGCAACAACAGCCATAAAAAACTTTCCTTCTACAATACCGGGTCAAAGTATCTTCATACATATGTGGATGAACATCAAAACAATAACCAAGTACATTTGCAGCTTCCAGAACTGTACTATGATACGGTTCTACCATTAAACTAGGAAGAAAGTGTGGCAACACACCCCACTCACATCAAACTTATTCCTTTATAAGAACAACTGACACCCAAGTTTGAAAACTTTGTCCAACTCAGAGCTGCAGATGGCATAAATTAAATTTTGGTGTTTCGTTTCACAAGGACGGCTAGAATTACCTTTGTCAAGCAATCAAGATAATAGTGTCTATTTTGCTTGGATTGTTTCTTGCTTTACTTAAATAGCTACTGACATAGATCTTAATTTCTATTTTCGGTATGTAGATACACGTAATGTTTTGTAGATCGCATTTCTTATATCACGTTTACAAACACAAGGCTCACATGCTTCGAATGACTTTGTTGCAGTTTGCACAAATATTTGTTTTTATTTCAGATATTTTCTCTCGACAGCGAATTAAGTATGCGAGTTTTGTAACTGCTACATATTAGAACAGTTGATTTAAAAAGTGAACGTATATTAGAAACTTACAAAATCTTATTGGTTTCAGTTCTGCGTCAAGCTCCAAAACGAATCCTGGACCGAACGCATCGACTCTCTAGCTAAAGTACCCTATGCCGTCCAGGACACAAACTGGGTCTCCTACGACGACCCCAATTCGATTACTGCCAAAATCGAATACGCCAAACAGTTGAACATCACTAATATTATGATTTGGAGTATTGAGACTGATGATTTCCATGGATTGTGTGGGGGTGGGGTCAATCCTTTGCTACAAGCTATCAATGACGGATTAGATTCCTGAAATGGTACAACTGATTACACTTAAACTCACTTGTAGTTAAACTTTTTTAAAGTTTACGTAGAAAAAACGAAAATAGCCAATTTCAAAACGCAAAAAAGTAAATATACCCACTTTAAAATACCGCATAGAGATTAAATAGAAAATATTTCAACAATTACATAAAACAAAATTTCTTTAACACTTGATGAACATTTCACTTGGAAGGAGCATATTGATGAAATATGTATAAAAATAAATAGGTTTGTTTTTGCATTATATAAAGTTATAAATGAGACATCCATACACCGACTGATTTAATGGTGTATCACGCCTATGTTTGCTCCGTCATCCGATATGGTATCATTGTTTGGGGAAACTCTTCTGAAATTTCTAGACTTCTATTAGCCAAATATATGCATACGAGTAATTTTCAATATGGACTGGACTGATTCCTGTAGGCCAGTGAATAAATCACACAACATTCTTACAGTTCCTTGTTCCATTTATATGAAATCGCTAAATTTGTTAAAACGAATTTTTCCTTTTTTGAACAACAAAAAAACGAAAAGCCACACAATATTTATTATAAATGCCTGTTCCTATGATCGAACTATTCTAACCTAGTTGCGTATAATAATATGGCGACAGTTATTTATAATTCAATTCCAAATATAAATGATCTTCCTTACAGAAAATTCTGCATTGTTCTAAAAAAAGTTTTTATTCTATAGCTGTATTCCTCAAAAAATCTTCTTGACACTCTTATCATTCCAGAAATGCATTATATGTAGATAATCTTGTTATTAAATGTTACTGTACGTACTGCATTTAATGTTGTGTTTTATTTTATTAAATAACAATATTTCCTGTTGTATTTTTGTAATAGAAGTACCTATTTTATTTAGATGTTGAATCTAAGAAGCTTAAAATTAACTTTAAATAATTGAATGTGGAATTTATCATTATGTTCATTTGTGTAGAGATTTGCTTATTGAAACTAACATCTTGCTACTTTAATATTTGAATGCCAATTTTTGGCAAAATGTGTCATCGAACTAACAATGAATATACCTACCATCTATTGTATCGCATTTACTGCAAATAAATGACTTTGACTAAGGATATTTAGTTGCAAAACAATCTAGTATCATTTTTACATACCTTCCCAGTCTCTTAATGGACTTTTAAAGCTTAAAAAATAACAACAGACCAAGAACACATCGTTAAGATGACCACCTTGTAATTGGGTAGTTGAACGATATAATGTACATCTCAAGAAAGATGCAAAAATAAGACACATTACAATTTAAAAGTATTTACTATGTCGTTAATAATAAATAAGTAAAATTCCGTCATTACCTTATTATTTACATGCGACCATATATGGATAATTACAAATCAATAAAGATTGATCCCAGAACAGATTAGCGGGGCATTTGAACTCTATAGGTATGAACCTACCACCTACCTAGCAGCATCCGAAAGACATCCACTGCTGGAGCCTCCCCAAACATCGCCACTTCGACCGGTTATGTGCTTCCCAAATCCAGCGGATTCCTGCGCCCTTCACAAAGCCATCGGTCCACCTTGTGGGAGGCCGTCCAACGCTACGTCTTCAGGTACGCGTTCGCCACTCCAGAACCTTTCGGCCCCATCGTCCATCTGTTCTGCATAACCTACTGTTATATTATTTTAGTGATAATAGTTCGTCAGGAACAATCTGTTAGAATGCAATTAGTCAGTGTATCAGTTTTATGACATTAGGAACATATGCAGGAACGCAGGCGTTCATTTATTGAAAACTTCGCAAGCAATGGGAAATTGCTACTGAAGACAAACGACCGAAGCAAAGTCGACCTCAGGACTAACTGCTTCCCACACGGACAACTGTACGTCGCTTGCTCCTGCGCCACCAGTCCTGAGTCTCTGTATTATTTTGGCTGCTGATACCATAATTACAAACGTAACAGACAGGGAAGTTTTATAAAGAATAAATGCAAAAAATTAAGTGAACTGTGCTATACATGCGATTGTGACCAACCAGTCGATTTACAAAAAGGCCCAACTGGCTGTTCACAATGGTTTGCTGGTACCCACGCATATAGAAGTGAATTATAGGTGTGGCAAAGGAAGCATTATTGCAAAATGAATGCTGTGGAAATGTGTTTCTTGTGAAGCATGTGTGGCGTGGCTATGAATGATAGGCTGAAAAATTATGTGCTAAGGCAACGGTGCGGTTTAAAAAAAGATGTAGTGACAAAAATTTTAAAGATTATGCTAAGATGGTTTGGTCATGTTGAGAGGATGAATGAAAGGCGACTAACAAAAGGTATTTACAAGGCAGATGTGAGTGGAACGGAGGGAGCGGACGCCCTAGGAGAACATATAGTGACCTAATCGGTGATGTTCTTCAGAAAGATCAGATGTGTAGTAATCGGAACAGGTGTGCGTGTATGACCAAATGTTTTAACGTAAACGGCGTGGCGTTCTATAGTTTCTGCGTACCCCCATGGGAAGAAGGCGTGAGTTTATGTATATATTTATGTTTTATAAAAATAGCATAGCACCACGTCTGTATTCCCCGAAGGGTAAGGCCGAGGTGTACCTACCTATCGTACATCCACATGCAATTTCGCCAGTTATGTTTAGGTCCCATGTAATAGGGGGCAAGCTTATTGCCATTGCCAACCGGGCCCAAATTCAGACTTCGGACTGTAACTGAGAAATTCAAGATGGAAAACACAAGAACACTTTGCTTGACACGGGAATCGAACCCAGAACCTCATGCTCAACACTAGCGCATGCGGCCAATAGACCAACGAAGCAGTTGTTTTTTATAAAAATGTGGCTGTTATTTGTATATTGTGGTGTCTTACGACTTCCACGCAAACGAACTCGCGGGCAGAAGCTAGTGTATAATAAAACATTCTTCTTCTTCTACAGTTTTGTCCAATCATAGGTGTAGCCGTAGCTCACCTCACGACCTCCCCCAACTGGTTCTGTTAGATGACAGTCTGGCGTATTCATGTATAGGGCCTTTTAAGTACAGTTCGTCTTTTGAATTTTAGGGTGGTTTTTTCACCCCACAACTAGTTATTAAGCTTTTATGTGTAATTGCTGATTCGATGAAGCTCTCGGCTTCTCATTAGTCCACTCGCTGAGCGATCGGATTGGCCTGCTAATGAGCACACTAGCGCCGCGTCCCCGCGCACTTTCTCACTGTATCAGTGTGTCAAAATCTCCCAACGCGCTCCGCGCTAACAAAAACATTTTTCTGAAAAGAAATGGTCCTTCAGTGATTTAATGCTACAATCCCCGCAAGACACTAGGAAATAACATAACCAGCATCTGTGGACAATATGTGTAGTGTGGTTTAACCTAGATTCATACCTAGCCACCCCGCCGATCCCAAGAAGCGTGAAGCAGTGGACCGGAGATAGCAGGTAAGCTTCACGAATTTATTACACAGGGCCTCCAACCGCGGATTTAATTTGATCGGTCCACCTCATCGGTGATCTCCCGCGTGGCATATTAATCTTTATTTAATCAGCCTTTAATGGTCCCAATGCTGCATGGGGAACAGGCCTCCTCTCTGTGAGAGGGAGTGGGCTGTAATCCACCACGAGGGCCCAGTGCGCTTGGTTCATGTCACATGTCTTCGATTTTTTTTGGTTCTGGGACATGGTTTCCTCACGATGTTTTCTTCATCGTTTTGAGAGCAGTGGTGATGAAATTATTTACAAAAAGCAAAGCGCCTGCTTGGGTTCGAACCCACGACCTACAAGTCGTAAGTCGTTAAAAGCAGTTAAATACCCAAAAGATTCAACAGAACAAAACTAGTTTAACATTAATATATCTGGCTCCCCTAGCTACAATAGTTCAAGTCAACCAAAATAATACAATCTACGCAGGTAACTTCACGAAACATGCGAAAAACGACACTAAAATGATACCCAGAAAGAACTCGCCGGTAAAGCTAGTAAGCTACAAATATCAAGTATGTAATATGTTTTCCCGTTTTCCCCATCTTTCCCAGTCCGACATGCATATATTTTAAGAAAATTATGTAGCTCATTCGCGAAAGGTAATACCATCGGCTTGGCGACCTACCTATGCGAGATTTTTGTCACAGACAATTTGTTACAATCCTTTATATTTTTGGAGAATATGCGAGGGGTGACGGTATCAAATAACCCTTATTATTGTAGCTATAAAAGACAATTTATAATGCCTGTGTATTATATCTGTAATGGTTTGAATTTATGCTTAAGACTGCTTTTGTTGGTACTTTCTAATAGATTCTCTAGGATTTAGATTCCTGGAAAATCTGTGCTTTGGATTAGGCCGTGTATCTATCAATAGGCTTGTCTTCATTATAAGTAAGTACTTGAATCATCATTATTATTATTAAGACCAGGCAGTCTAAATCAAATTTCGAACGCAAGCTTCGCCCCTTGCTCCCCGCCACTCCGTTATGTGCTAAACGCTACATCAGTAATAAAATTAAACATCGCGTGCGCTCTTTGATCGTGTTCGAGCACGAAACTAAATAGCGTAAGTCTCAATTCTTATTTCGTCTATAACTAAAGTAATAATTGATCTAAAGAAAAAATATCTAGTGGCTGGATAATAATCTATATTAGTAATATAGAGTCGGATTCGACGATTGACCTCTTACTCGAAGTTGGACCTAGGTAAACATACTCGCCCACAACTTCGAGTGTAGCGTCACCGACCTTCATGAGAGTGGGTATTATATGGGCATTTGACATGACGCACAGAACCGGTCAAAGAGGCGGTGCTTGGGGGAGGCCTATGCACAGCAGTGTCTTTTGGCTGAAGCTGTTAGTCGCTTTTTACGACACCCACGGGAAGAAATAGGATGGCGCTATTGTTTACGTCCGGTACCACACGGCTCGTTCTACGTCATCTATGTTGATGATATTATTTAAATAATTTTTCACACAGCAAGTAGTGGTACACGGATTTGTGTGGGCCATGAATTAAATTAGCTACTGTTTCTTCTTCTTCTCTTGTATTGGATCAAACTGTAAATGAATGGCCCAAGTCCTTGTAAAAATATTATCCAATCAGCAAGGTGGCATCAGAAATGAAATTATCCGGAAAAGAACCGGAGCTACTGACATAGCTTCCAGAGTAAGCACACTGAAGTGACAGTAGGCTGGCCATGTTTGTCGAAGGACCGATGGCTGATGGAGCAGACGAGTCCTGGAGTGGAAACTGCGTATCGGCAAGCGTAGTGTGGGACGCCCACTATAGCTAGATGGAACGGCGACCGAGCAGACTGGATGCAGAAGGCAGAGTACAGGTTGTTGTTGCGGTGCAGCCTGGTACAGGCCTATGTCCAGCAGTGGACTGCGATGGACTGAGTTGGTTGATTGATTGAAAGTGGTAGCGGGACTAACCTGACAGCAGATGTTACTTTTGAGTACCTATAGTCACTCGTAAAGACTTTTTTTTTTCCTTTATAAAGTATCACAATTGGTGATACTTTATTCACAATACAATCTAGCCTATTAGCTAATAAGTAATTTAAATATAACTTAAACTGCTATGTAACTATAAAATTAAGAAATCGTCCAATAACGTCTTTCTTATTCACTATAGGTTAAGGGGAAAAGACTTGATTCACGTGTTCATTATAAAAGTCAGCACTTGCACTACAGCCGATCTATTCTGAAAAAATCTCACCGTGTAAACCTAGGTGAAGTGAGCTTGAAGTGACTTGTTAATAGGGTCAATCCCTCACTGACAGTTCACTCCACGCTCACTTCACCTAAGTTTTCACGGTGAGATGGTTACAGAATAACACTGCTGTTTAAGTTCACTTACACTGCACTAAACTAACTCCCCCTTAATACAAAACAAGGTTTATCTTCAGACCCAGGTTTAAAACATGGAGCCATTATGGAATTTCGAACTTTATTCCGACTATGGTAAAGTTCCTTAAGGTCCTAAGTTCCACAAAACTGACAACTTAGTACCGAACTAAGTTTTCAGTTTTGTATAAAGAACGGTATTTCAATCACTGTTACGTTCTTATTACAAAAACTGGCTGCATGGTTTAAGCCATGTCAAAATATAAATCTTGTCTAGTAATAAGGCGGACTAGGTTTTACCCTATTTAGTCTTCGAACTAAATCAGTGTTGTCAAGGAGTTTTAATCCTGTCTTTTTAAAGAATTTTCAATCCTGTCTTTATAAAGCTGTACGTTAATTTTAGACTTAGTATAACGTGAGCAAAAAAAAAATGTTCATCAAAAAAAATACGCAGTCGGGTTTTTGTTTTTTTATTAACTTTTTTTATTTTATACTTTTTAGTTAGGCTTATAAGGCGGTAAATTAGGTTATTTAGGGCGAATTTCACCAATGAAACTGAACGCGATCAGCACATCTAAACCGAGTTCAAGAGCTGTCAGTGTCAATATTCCAAAGAAAATAATGACACTGACAGCTCTTAAACGTGGTTAATGTGCTGATCGCGTTTAGTTTCATTGGTGAAATTGGCACTTAGTCACTTATAATCAGGTGATAACGGCCTCTCTCACTCACTCCAAAAGTTTGGGATAGCTTTTTATCATTTCTCATTTAAATTATATTTAAACATATAATATGTATATATTTTTGAATCACCTCTCAAAAACCATAATTTTGATACGCCACTCTATAGGCTTGGAAGAATTATTTTGTTCGATAACACACCGAAAACCATTTTGATTTTTAATAATTTTAATATACCCAGTCACACTCGCAAAATAAGTTACGCCGTTTAGTAGTTACAAGGGAACATAGGGACGGACATACATATATACAGGTCAAACACATAACCCTCCTTTTTTGGTTTCGCCGCAGTCGGGTAAAAAGACAACGAACAAACCTTAACGAATCCTAGGGTCACTTGTAATACTCCCCGTCATTGTGACATTTTTTTTTGTACTAGACCATACCTAGTTACGGAGATATTGAAAAGGTAAAAGTTAAAAAGATAAGATTAAAATCAAAGTGCATTCACATACATGATTTGGAGATCACGAAATTCAAACTTTATTACGTTTTTTGCAATTTGCAGGTCAGTAACAGGTTGTATGTTGATCTAAATATGATTCGCGGCCATAACAAATTTGGCTTTACAGAATTATAATCATAAAAATCAAAAAAGCATCTTCATCAGTTCAATAAATCCTACTTACTGAAAGATTATTTCTGAAATAATCATTCAGTAGGATTTTTTGAACTTAGAGAGCTGTAATGCTGATTCTATTGATTATAATTTTGTAAAGCCATATTTGTTATGGCCGCGAATCATATTTAGATCAACATACAACCTGTTACTGACCTGCAAATTGCAAAAAACGTAAGAATATTTGAATTTCGCGGGCTACTTTAGCGCATCCCCCTTAAGCAAGAATTTCATGCATTAAACTTCTTTTTTTTTTTCATCAAATAACTTCTGCCGCTCTGGGCGGAGCGGGAGGGTGTCAGACTTTTACTGACTAAAACCCACCCGTGTTCCTTCCGTTGCCTGTGTACCAGGGCCACGATATCCCTTTCGGACAAACTCGCAACCCTGGCAGGGGCATTAACCATACAATCGTAATTAAATGTTAAAATACAACAGAAAAAACTTTTTACAAAAAAAAAACAACCGACTTCCAAAAAAATCACTACAAAGTGGAAAATAACTTTAATTTCGGAAGTCGGTGTCTTTGGATCTGTATTTTAGTTTTTTGCCACCGACTTCCGAAATTAAAGTTATTTTCCACTTTGTAGTGATTTTTTTGGAAGTCGGTTGTTTTTTTTTTGTAAAAAGTTTTTTATTTTTCTTTTTTTAGTGGGTTAGTTTGTAATTTATCCAATTTACAATAGCCTGATGTCAAATTCTCATCACCTTTTACAAAATATTGCTTTTCGCGATGCAGGGGCGTTAATTGTTGAGGAGTTCTCCTGGTAAGAACCAGTAGAACTGATGGTGACTTCACCATATGCATTTTGACGAGC
Source organism: Tiliacea citrago (assembly GCA_963921375.1). Taxonomy (NCBI): domain Eukaryota; kingdom Metazoa; phylum Arthropoda; class Insecta; order Lepidoptera; family Noctuidae; genus Tiliacea; species Tiliacea citrago. The sequence continues at coordinate 13,358,724 of OY992804.1, forward strand.
ATAAATTGCTCAGCAATCATATTAAAGTGCCTAATCGAATCGCAACGGTGAAATACTTATTATTAAGTAGTTCCGGTGGCCATCTGTGGTCTTCATCATCAGTTCCACTTCACCAAATGGTGCTTTTCGAGTGCAAATGCTCGCGTTACTATACAAAATACTCTAATCGCTATAGGTATGCCTATAAAATTTGAGGACTTTCCTCGATTTCCATCGGATGCCCTCATCAGATTCTCATTTGGTGGCAATGGGACCACCTCGGAAGCATACGCTTCGAAACAAAAAAAGAATTTTCAAAATCGGTCTACAATTGACGGAGTAATCGGTGAACATACATAAAAAAAACATACAGCCGAACATATAACCTCCTCCTTTTTGGAAGTCGGTTAAAAATAAAAATAAGTAGATAGGTTACTTTTAAATAAGACAACACAGTATCCTGGAGTCATTAGGCTGACGCCACTTAATCACGAAGCGTCACGCACAACAACACACAGCCTTCTCCGTCACTGAACTACTCAAAACTCACTCACTGCCTCATAAGTTGTCACAAACTCTGGATCACCACTACTAAGGAACTTGTTTTGTAAGTGGGTTTATTTAACTGGGGGCCGATCGCGCTAATTTTGAACGTTAATTACAAAACTAAACCACAACCAAAAACGTTACGTTAGACACATTTTGTATCACGCTAATCATTTCAACGGAAGGGATTTAGCTTTCCAAAGTAAAGCTAAATCCCTTCCGTTAAGTTACGTTGGAGGAACGATCGATCGAACTTTCAGTATTGGGTAACGTCAACGATTTTGTCGCTCAGAAAAAATAGCGCGATACCGTTTCTTACGTCAGACTAAAACTAAACCAAAACCGTTCCGTTCGAACGGTAATTAAGTTGAGAAATAGCGCGATCGGCCCCCAGATCCTCTTAAAACTTATTGCTCTTCTAACGACGGACACTTTTTTAAATGGATGAATCTCTAAAAACTTTTTGTGCATCTAAAGATGCACACCTTTTTTAATAATTGAGCATCTTTTTAACTTCCAGTCTTTTCTTACAGTCGGTCGCAGTAACTAAACTAGGGTACCCCGACCAAATTGGTTAGGTTACGTTGAAACTGTGACCAACCACGCGCGAACGTATTGGTCGCACCAACTAAACTAAGGAATCCCGACCAACCGCATCGCTACATCCAAGTATTTCGCAGTAACTTGGTTATTTAGTATTTTTAGAACCCCACACCATAAGAATTATTTGAGGTTCACAAAAAGAAGCGCAATAAATTAGAGTGTTCAATCATATTTTTAGGAAAGCAAAATAGGAATTATTTGAGGATCGATTAAATAAATGCCTTTTAGGTTTTCTTTGAACTAATTTCGTAAAGGAGGAAGCAATCCTTTGAGTCAAATTGAATATTATGTTATTTTGGTATGACTAAAACATACCTGTGGTGTGGTCACCACAGACAGTGGGGGTGTGCTGTCTGTGTGTGTCTGGATTTGTGCCCGGTTGATGGCAATAGGCTCGCCCCCTATTACATGGGACTTTAACTGGCGAAACGTGGGTGTACTATAGGTACACCTCTGTCTAACCCTTCGGGGATAACAGGCGTGATGTTATGTTTATGTGTTGTGTGTTTTTTTTTTTTTAAAACGTTCCCCCACACTAGGAATTTCTCCTGTATCGTGGGTGCGTTTCGCGCAGCCAGACCCGGAACAACTACTTGTAGGTCATACAAATATGTGTTCCGTCCGGGAATCGAACCCGCGACACGCAGCGCAGCAGTCAATCGCTTAACCACTGCGCCAACCGTGCCGTCCTCCCGTTTTTAAAACATATCTTTATTATTCGAGTTAACTTATACACGTGATTTTTTTTTTTTATGTCTAACGGCGCAGGATAGCCTTTACCAGAAGTGGTCATGTATTAGTGGTTCAGCAGCTATAATATCATCAGGATTGTGCTGAAATATAGCAGTTCGTCGTGGACGTGGTACAACCATACGACTCACACTGTGCCAATTCCTATCTATACTAATATCAAAAAGAGGTCAAATTTGTTTGTAAGTACCGGGTAATCCATTTCTTCCCGTGGGTGTCGTAAAAGGCGACTTAGGGACTTACTAGAGAATGGGCAGCAGCGTTCTGTATGCATTTTAACACCATACTGCGATCGCCAACCCGCCTGCCAACTGTGGCGATTATGGCAACCCTTGGTGGAGGCCTATGTTCAGCAGTGGACGTCTTTCGGCTGAAATGATGATGATGAGGGGTAATCTCCGGAACTAATGATCCAATTCTTAAAATCGTTTCACTGGTAGAAAGCTACATTATTCCTGTGTGGTATTAATTATATTTATATCATACATATTAGCTGAGCTATCACAAAATCCACGCGGCGAAGTTGCGGGCGAAGTGGTAGTTGCAAATCAAAATGATTATGATTACAGGGGGCCGACCGCGCTAATTTTGAACGTTAATACCACAACCAAAAACGTTACGTTAGACACATTTCGTATCGCGCTAATCAATTCAACGGAAACGATTTAGCTTTACTTTGGAAGTTACGTTGGAGGAACGATCGATCGAACAATACTCTCACAAAAAATAGCGCGATCGGCCCCCTGATGAGGTTGAGGTTGAATTTGGTCACGTTTTTGGCCAATCTCTAGACTCTGAAGGCATCTGGCCTTCAGTGACAAATTCTACAAGATAACGAGCATGATATGGAAGAACATTGTAAGCGACATAAAGTAGGTATTTCACATTTTCACAAAAAAAAAAAACAATAAAATACCTCTCCTTTAAATTTTAATTTATATGTCGCTTACTATATGTTTTTCATTGTCAGGCTCGATAAGTTCTAGACTATTTTTTTTTTTTTAAACGTTGCCCCACACTCGGAATTTCTCCTGTATCGTGGGTGCGTTTACAAACATTCAAACTCACATACACAAACAGCCAGACCCGGAACAACTACTTGTAGGTCATACAAATATTTGTTCCGTGTGGGAATCGAACCCGCGACACGCAGCGCAACAGTCAATCGCTTAACCACTGCGCCAACCGTGCCGTCAATTACAATTACAACAATACTGCAATTACTTAATTTGTTATTCTTTATCATTATGTGGGAGTACAAGCATAAAGGATCCAGTAGTGGGGTATTGACTTAAGACTAGATTCGGTATCTAGAATAGTCAATTGATAATAAGGATTAAAAAAATATTCATAAACTGGCACATTTTTTTTATCAGACATTTGATGTTGAAACTCTGAAAAAGCTTGATTTGAGAAAAACTACAATTATGAACTTGTGGACAATTCGTCCAGTCGGGCTGGTCCACAAATTTAAGGTCACTCAGCGTGCTATGGAGCGGGCTATGCTCGGAGTTTCTCTAAAGGATAAGATCAGGAATGAAGTTATCCGGAAGAGAACCGTAGTTACCGACATAGCCTGCAGAGTAAGCAAGCTGAAGTGGCAGTGGGCTGGCCATGTCTGTTGAAGGACCGATGGCCGGTGGAGCAGACGAGTCTTGGAGTGGAGACCGCGCATCGGCAAGCGTAGTGTGGAGCGCCCCCCAGCTAGATGGACCGACGACCTTAAAAAGGTGGCTGGGACAGACTGGATGCGGAAAGCGGAGGATAGGGTGTTGTGGCGCAGCCTGAGAGAGGCCTATGCAGTGGACTGCTATAGGCTAGGTTGATTGGACAATTGAACATTAATTAATAATCAATTAAAATCGCGTAATTTAATTGTTTCACCCAACTTTACAAAACTGCGTATTTCTCGGAAACCAAATGCCTAGAACTGGACCTTTTTGCTTGGACGCCCACATTATTACCCATCCAATTTAAAAATAACACCAGAAAATGACACCAACTGAACTGATTTACATTTCACTCTCCAAAAAAGATGAAGACGTTACATTACAATGTAAAGTACCAATCTGTCACAAGTGCGGTAACCATTTAGATTATGAGCTTCCAAAAACATTAAAAGAATCCCACGTTTTACCCACTTTAATAAAATCTAATAGGGTAGCCTTAGAGTCGAGAATAACTTTATCTTGAGGGAATTTCCAACGATTTCACTCTTGCTACGTCGTAGCTAGGGTTACGATGTCCGGCTACGTCAGCTACGCCTTCGTAGCAGGTAGACAGTTTCCTACGGGCTACACGTCGAGTCGATAGTCATTTTATGCAATTCAGTTTTCTTTGATCTCACTTTTTTTTATATTATTATATGAAGCTGTCTTAATATTCCTTCTTCTTCTTTTTACGTGTTAACTGACTGAACTTTTTATCCCTTTTTAGGGTTCCGTACCCAAAGGGTAAAACGGGAACCCCATTACTAAGGCTCCGCCGTCTGTCTGTCTGTCCGTCCGTCTGTCACCAGGCTGTATCTCATGAACCGTGATAGCTAGACAGTTGAAATTTTCACAGATGATGTATTTCTGTTGCCGCTATAACAACAAACACTAAAAAACAGAATAAAATTACCTTACAACAAACGTGATTTTTTTGCTAATTTTTGCGCGAATCGAATCAAATTATTGACAACGGCAACAGGCTTGAAATATTCACAGAATATTTAGTTATATATTCACTATAAAAATAAATAATTAAATTAAAATAAAACAAATATAAGGGGGGCTCCCATACAACAAACGTGATTTTTTTGCCATTTTAATAGATAATGGTACGGAACCCTTCGTGCGCGAGTCCGACTCGCACTTGGCCGGTTTTTATAGTGAAAACTTCCTTAGGCGCGTTGTGCGATTTTTGTGGTATGACGTGTTGCGCTCGTTGTTGTTCGGAGTGCCGATAGATGTGAAAACCAGACTAATGTTAATAATTTTAATCCACAAACTATCAAGTAAAAGAAAGACTAAGGGCGAATTTCACCAATGTAATTGAACGTGATCAGCACATAAACTACGTTTAAGAACTGTCAGTGTCATTATTTTCTTTGGAATATTGACACTGACAGCCCTTGAACTCGGTTTAAATGTGCTGGTCGCGTTCAGTTTGATTGGTGAATTTCGCAGTAAAGCTGTGGCGAGACAGTGCTTCCTTACCCAAATCATTCGTCCCACCTGCTGAAGATCTCCCACGTGAACATGAGTTGCTTTGGCGACCCTGGAAGTCTTTAAACAGACTCCGGACCCAGATTGGCTGATTCAAGGTAAACCTGTTTAGGTGGAGATTCATAGTCGACTCCGCCTTGGAGAGTAAATGTGGTGCTGTTCCACAAACGATGGGACACTAAGTGCCAATTTCACCAATGAAACTGAACGCGATCAGCACATAAACCACGTTTGAGAGCTGTCAGTGTTATTATTTTCTTTGGAATTTTGTCACTGACAGCTCTTGAACTCGGTTTAGATGTGCTGATCGCGTTCAGTTTCATTGTTGAAATCAGCCCTTAGTTTCATGTCCTGCGTGTCCTGTCAGCTGCACATTACAGGAACTGATCTATACTAGTGCTGGCGCGAAACATATATCTGAATTCTGGGTCAAGTCCATTTAGATTGCCATCGACACGCTAAGAAGAAGATCCACAAATTATGAAATTAAAATTGTTGATATAACAATTAATTTGTTTTTTTTTAAACCACTGTTGTTTCATTCTTTTAGGTTTCTACTTCTGTCGGTAGTACCCATGAATGCCCATGTTTTTTTGAGTGGACCTAAAACCACAGCATAATTAATGATTCAGTCTAAAAATAAATTAATTAATATTAATTTCATAGATTTGGGTGAAGGCTCAATTTAGCTCAAAAGTGCTATTTAATAATGGCTTTACAAGGCATCACCGGTTTGGATTATTTTCTAATAAATTGTTATGAGTTTATCGAGTAAACCAATAGTAGGGCCTTTTATACGGGGATCACGGAGTTCCAAAACTTCACTCTCACAAGCCGTGAACTCTTACAAATGCTTGTTTTATTGCCATCGCTTTTTTACTGGTGGCAACACCGTCTAAAAAGTTGCCAGAAGACAAATTTGAGGGACGTGATGCCTTTCCGTTATGTCATACAGTTGGTAACAAATAAGAATGCGTTGTGCTACGCATTTCAAATGTTCCATTGTTATTATTAATGGTAGAATTTATTTGAGGAAGGAAATTATATTTCGAAATGTGGGAGGGAAATCTAAAGATGGCAGTTGAAGAAAGTTAATGTTTAAGGAAAAAAGGGGGAGGGAAAGTAAGCTGTATTCTTTCATAAAAGGATACACAGGGAGATGATTTCACCTATTTAAAGGGTATCTGAAGGAACACGGGTGGGTTTTAAGTTTTAGTCAGTAAATGTCTGACGCGTCCTCCCGCTCAGCCCAGAGCGGGAAAAGTTATTTGATAATTTCCCATCCAAAAAAAAATCCCATTTAAAAAGCCGCAAGTGCAATTTCAAATAATTTCATTTGTAGAACTATATAAAAAAAAAAAAAATGTTATCTATGTTATACACCGTGCCATTTTAACTGTCTTACAACGGCAACCCACTTTATGTATCAAATGACTACTAATCACATCACATCACACTAATATTATATTAGGTTTGGGAAAAAGTCTTTTCGCATTATACTATGTATGAACTTGTAATATAATCTCTTTGGCTATACTATTTGTATCTGGCTGGTTTTGGTATCATTGAAAGTTTAAATTTTAAAGAACATAATTCCAAATTCAAATTAGGAAAATGTGTGATTTTCATTTGTTTTTCGTACTGTCAAGATGAGTGAATCTAATGAAGAAATTCGATACATTTTAAAATTTTACTACAAAAAAGGTAACAATGCAACGAAAGCCGCGAAAAAAAATTGCGATGTTTATGGACCTAGTGCAGTGTCTGTAAGAGTAGCACAAATTTGGTTTAAGCGTTTTCAATCCGGAAACTTTGATGTCAAAGATGCATGTCGCTCTGGTCGCCCTATTAAGGATAAAATGGATGCCATTTTTGAAAAAGTGGAGCAAGATCAGTAGTTACGACGTAGCTGAAGAACTGGGAATTGACCACAAAACAGTTTTGGCACATTTGAAAAAACTGGGTACACAAAAAATCTCGATATTTGGGTACCTCACGAGCTTACTGAAAGAAACCTAATGAACCGTGTACTCATTTGTGATTTTTTATTACGACGTAATGAAACCGAACCATTTTGAAGAAGCTGATAACTGGTGATGAAAAGTGGATCACGTACGACAAGAAAGTGCGAAAAAGGTCGTGGTCAAAGGCCGGTTAGGCTTCACAGACTGTGGCGTAACCCGGGTTAACTCGCAACAAGGTGATGCTGTGTGTGTGGTGGGATTGGAAGGGCATTATTCAATATGAGCTGTTACCACCAGGCAGGACCATCGATTCTGAACTCTACAGCAAACAACTGATGAGATTAAAGCAAGAAGTAGAGAGAAAGCGGCCGGAATTAATCAACAGAAGGGGTGTGGTTTTTTATCATGATAACGCTAGACCTCACACATCTTTAGGCACTCTGCGAAAATTAAGAGAGTTTGGCTGGGAGGTGTTAATGCATCCGCCGTATAGTCCTGACCTTGCACATTCAGATTTCCACCTGTTTCGGTCTCTTCAGAATTCTTTAGGCAGTGTCAGGTTAACATCACGAGAGAACTGCCAAAACCACTTGTCGCGGTATTTTGATCAGAAGTCCCAAAATTTCTATAGCAATGGCATCATGTCCCTACCTACAAGATGGCAAAAAGTTATCGAACAAAATGGTACCTACATACTTTAGTTAAATGTAAGTAAACTATATTAAAAAATGTTTTGAATTTTTTTTATTAAATGCGTAGAAACTTTTTGCCCAACCTATTAAAAGCGAAAGTTTGTGAGTGTGTGTGTGTATATGTTTGTTACTTCTTCACGCTCTAACGGCTTGACCAATTTTGATAAAATTTTGTATGGAGGTAGCTGACACCCTGGATTGAGACATAGCCTACTTTTTATCCCGATATTCCCACGGGATCGAGATTTACGCGGGTGAAACCGTGGGGCGCAGCTAGTCATTCATAAAAGTATTTTTTTTTATTAACATTTGAACATATACAGGGTGGAAGGGGGACATAAGGGATGAGTGAAAGGCGACTAGCATACGGTATTTACAAGGCAGATGTGAGTGGAAACGCCGGGAGGGGACGCCCTAGAAGGACATAGTAGTGACCTTATTTGTGATGATCTTCAGAAAGGTCAGGTGCGTAGTACTTGCAACCGGCGTGCGTCTATGACCAGATGTATGAACGTAAACTAAGCAAAAGGAGTACTTATGTAAGGATCGTAGCAAACCTGCTACTAATAATATATCTAGGGGTGAAAAGGAAGGACTAAGAAGCATCACCTCAAAGAAAGTTTCAAGGACTTACATATAAATGATTTTTTCTCAGTGCATCGATGTCTGGATACGTCCTTAGCTGCGTCTTCTTAAGTTCGGATATTCGACGAGGTACTTGGAAATACCGATAGCGACTATCGGAGTCAGCAGATTAACGATTTTTGGAAATCTATACCACGCCGTGCAGTGCTCAAATATTCTACTGACTGCGCCAATTACGATGATGGCAGCCGGAGAACTTAAAGAAAACCGAAGTTATTTATATGAAAGTTTTTTAATTATGTAAAAAATACAATACTATAAACTTAAGCTAATTCCTAAGTCTAAATTTGAAAGTCCGTGGGGGTAGGAAGAAACTATAGAACGCTACCAAGTTCTGAAGTTTCTGTATGAATTAAAATTATCAAGAAATTAACCAAATTATACTCCAAAATCTTTCTCCAGCGGATAGACAGGAACTATCTGCTGGAGAAATATTTTGGAGTATAACTTGGTTAATTTATTATTAGTAGTAGTGCCTGTGTGTAATGTTATTTAATAATAACACACTATCTCACATAATAGAGGTTTCCTAATATACAACACAAACCAAACTATCAGCCACGCCAACCAGCATGTACTATGCTCCCATTAATTTTAACCAACACGAAAATAATTGCCACACCGCAACACATTGAAGTACGTCACAAAATGTAATCAATAAATTGTGAAGCACAGAGCTAGTAATTATCATCATTAATTAATAGAACAGGCTTTCTGATCATTAGTGATATGGAGGAGCTTGTGGCTGAGTAACAGCCGTACTGGTTGACTGATTTAGGTTAAACTATGCTTGTCGCACTAGTTGTGGAAGTCATATAGGCAGTCGGCCCATGAAAAATACTGCCATTCAGCTGCATTCTGTTAGACTCGAGGCCGACCGCAACATAAATAATTGGAAAAGCCCTTTTCCAACTATATACCGTGGCATTTTAATCGTCTTACAACGGCAGCCCTAAACATTCATGAAAGTAAACAAAATATTAAATAACATTTGAATAATTAAAAAATATATATATTATTCATTAGGTATGTCGCATGATGTAGTTTGAAACATCCTGTTATGACGCGGTGCGAGCCTTGAGCTCCATTCCGCGCCACCCTGGGAACGCAAGGCTCGCACCGCGCTCGTAATAGGATGTTTGAGATACGTCATGCGTCATAATTAATAAAAAAAAATTGTTAATTATTCAAATGTTAATATTTTTTTAAATACTTTCATAAATGATTAGTAGTCATTGGATACATGAAATGGGCTGTAAGACGATTCAAATTCCACGGTGTATAGTTATGTTGGGGTCAGCCCAGCTCCTTAACATATAGGTGACATGGAGCTAGGCAGAGCATATGGCCGGGCGTGGTCATAACAAGTACTTAGGGCAAAATACAGAATGTTGAAAGTGCTGGTCGGCCATCGAAAATATCCTCTTCTTCTTAGCGTGTCGATGGAAATCTAAAAGGTTGTTCAGCCCAAAACCTACAGTGACTAATTTACATTAGTGCACTTAGGGCACGTAAGGCATGACCACACATTTGCACTCCCGTTTGGAATCGTGTCTGAATCCGTACCATGAGCAGGTTTTTCTAAAACTGTACGTTGGTTTGGACGTGAAAGGCGGCCTGTACCTACCCAGCAGTGTAGGAAAAAAGAAAGGAAAGAAAGAAAAAGTATCTATTGGGACTCCTACAGGAAGATCAAAAATTAAAACTACGCCCGTCCTAATGATGCGCCATGCAGGTAGCGTCTTAGAAATCACCTTAAATCACCTCCCCACTCTACTCACTTTTACTCCTACTCCTTCTCTGTACATGCGGTTCGGTTGTCGAATTCAGTTCCGGCTGACAATAAAGACCGTTTTTAAAAGTAGAGTGGAACACTATCTTTCCACTTCGTCATAGTTGCATATTATGTATTTATTATTTTATACGTATATATATTTTAGTAATATTTATTTTAGAAGCATGTATGCAAGTATATTCTCCTATTGTATGTTTATATTTAAATTAGTGATTAGTATAGTAATAATATTAATAAGTTTTTATTTTGTTTTCTCTTCTACTCTTACACACGTTGTCTACTTTCCTATCGCAGGTATGCTGGAAGATATTTCTTTTTAAAGTAAGCGTCACCAAGGTACGTATTTTTCTGTTCCTTTCTTCTTGTCTGTTTAAATGTGTGTACATAAACTGTTAAATAAAAATAATAAGTGAAATGAAAATAAAAACCAAAATAATTTAATAATGTTGGATGATCATGCCATAAAAAAAAATTATAAAACAAAATAACTCGCAAATCACCATTTGCAAACATAAAGACCAAGCTAATAATATCCACCATAATAATATATCTTCCATAAAGCACAAACTCTTCAAAGGTCATGAGTTAGAGGTTTAATAAAAAATTTGATCAGTTTAAACAAAGCAATTCATATTCATGAATGACAATAATTCTCTTGGAGGCCGAATAAATTAGATACCGGGATTATATTACAAGGATCTTGGAAAAAGAGTCGGTCTGTGATGGCAATGCGGCATTTGTGGTCGGGATTTCCTGACTGGTCTTAGTGGAGAGGGTCAAGACAACAAATGTAACTGAAGTTTAATAATTTTACTCGGAGCGACTGCTTAGGGCAATCGTTGACACTTTGACTATCATTAGGTAGGTATGTGCCAGATTTTGTATAACTACGCTTGCTTAAGAGTGGCCAACCTTACAAGCAAGATAACATTAAAAAAGCGGGAAAAACAACAAAAAACTTTGGGAAGCAATTAAAACTATAACCTATAAGTACTAATAAAGCTAAACAGCAATCCACACAGCTCATTTCAATAGACAATCCGATGGAATCAATTAATAGCGTAAATTCATTCATTCATTTCTTTGAATTTTAGTAGATTTCCTTTACTTGCTGAATTTTGTAAACTCAAACAAACAGATAATAATTATGTATAATGTCAAATTAGTTATCAGATAATATAATTTGCAATTTTCCCCAGTTTCATAATTATCAAAAACATTATGTACATTTCTAACTATATCTTTAGTTTTATAAGTTCTGCTTATACTAAATTGCAATTTCAGACTTTTATTATCCCTATAGTATCTTGACTATAAGTGTTTTTGTAAATGAACATGTCCTATCTAAGAGAGCCGGGTGATCTGTAACTCAGGACCCTCCTACCTCAGACACCTTTCTCTATTTAAGATTGTACATTTTATTAACCAGTGCCTGTAATATGATGTTGAGATAAATAAAGATTTATGATTATGATTATGAAACTTTTCATACAAACGCTCGTACGTGATTATGGCGTTGTAACACATCTTTCTTTGAAATTTTTGAACTAATAGGTATCTTGTGCACTATATCTAGGTTTCTATCCAAGCAGAAAATAAAATTTTTGAAAAACAAATTCAATACACGCCTGCAAAAATCTGCTTTTTTGCACAAATTTTACCTGAACTTTGGCCATTCATAATGTACTCATAAATTGTAAATGTTAAGAAAACATTACGATAGAAACCTTGCAAATGTACCTAATGTAGATTCTAAATGACCAACATTTATTTCACAAACTGGTAAGGCTTACTCAAAAACACGTATTACCTGGAACAAGTTTTATGAAATTTCCGCACATTATTGTTCGTTCAATGTTATCGCGTTCTCACCTGTTTCTTAATAGTTTCCACTTGCGCTGGATGAAACAACAAACTTTTCGACAACGCTCGCGTTAATGATAGACGAACCGGGAAGGCCCCTCTTAAGCAGTGTCTTTGCACTTCTTTTTCTGTTTCACCATTATGGGTGTAAACCAACGAAAAAAATAATAAAATTAAAGGTAAAAATCGAAGTCACTGGAGATATCCCTTAATTCGCGCCTTTATTAAAGACTCGTCCACATTTCGACACTCCAAGGATTGTCAAAGAAAAAAGTTCCCTGCCGCGAATTAACTTGCATCTCACGTACCTATTAGGGATGGGGGACAAATAAGACGTTTACTTAAACAGGGGTGCTACGTACATTTAGGTACGTAGAGAATAGAATTACGTTCAGGTATTTAGCGAGTTGTTTTGATGGGAAGAGAGTAATGATGATAGTGGTTTGATTAGACCATAAATAGTGAGATTATTGGTGATGTTCTTCAGAAATGTCAGGTGGGTAGTACTCGCGACCGGCGTGCGTTTATGACCAGATGTAAGAACGTAAACGAAGCAAAAGGAGTATGCAAGGATGGTTTTTCAGGTGGTTTTCTGTAGTTTCTGCCTACCCCCATGGGAAGATGGTGAGAGTTTATGTATGTGGTGTATCATTAGATTAGAGTTTAGGATGTCTTGCAGAAATGCAGGAAATCAGACTGATGTTATGAGACCATTTCCGTACAAGTACCTACTGAGAATGTTATAGAAGGTTGGTTGAAGTGAACTTTTGGGTTTTTCCGTCAGAAATTTTTCCTTATCAATGAGTCTGGAGCCGGGGCTAGTGGATAAAAAATCGCTGTGTAACATCCGGACAGACGGACATGAAGACATTATATGGGTTCCGTTTTTGGCATTTGACTACAAAACTCTAATCAACAAACATCTACATTAGATGTTTTGCTCGTACACTACCTCTGACACACTAATCAATTTTAGGTACCTAATAAGGGAATATAATTTACGAGGCGACTTACAACTTAAAGGGCGACTAATTATTTGCTGCAAAAAAAAATAACATGGCAGCGATTAAATATTATTTCTTAATCGCTGCAAAGTCATCTACTGTTATTGAATCATTTGGGTTAGGTTAGGTTAGAACAGTAACCATTAACAAGCGAAGGCGAGCGAGCGAAGCGAGCGTGCCGCGGCAGCGGCCGCCGAGCGCCAGATCCCCTCTATTGTTGGTAAATTCAGTTACCAAAACAAAAATTCGATGCCAGTTTAAATTAAAATAAAGCTAAAAACTGATTATTGAGCTGCTACTTTCTACTTAAAATAATACTTCGCTGTAGCTGCTAACCTATTATTTTTGCTACCGGCTTTCATTATTTTTTAATCCCAAATTCCGATTAATTTGTCGCTGCGTTTAATACATGCCCCTAATAAGTGTGTGTTGTACTTTATCAACTCTAGGTATCACTGCAACCGAACGATCGTGTAACGATGCGACCAAGACCTTCCTCTTCATCAAGACCCCGATTATACGTACAAGATTTCCGCCAATATTTTCTCACGGAACATTACCGAAGCCGAAAGATCGTTTATATGAGTAGGTAAGTACCCTCACTGGCATAGGATCTACGAGTGAGGAGTTATCAGCGCCTTCCGCTTGGTCAACCATGAGGCATCGCTCGCGAGACCCTGCGTCCAATCGCCGACAATTTGTTACATTATTCTACTTGAATTCCTTTTTACATTTCCACTCTCAGATACTTTTGTTGGAGATAACCGAATATCGGTTGTAAGTGTAGGTACCTAACTGCGTGTTTAATTTTGACGGGTTAATTTTGTTACACGTTGTGTAACAATAATTATATTCTGAAAATTATATACCTAGTAGGAAATTAGGATTACGCGTATAATCACTAAACACCTACCAAGTAGGGGGACAATTTTATAAATGTGCTATTAATTTGTCTACATACGTCAGATAACTAAACTTCGGAATTAGGTTGACATAATTTAGTATTACCCATTGTTTTATTTTTTTTAGTTGCGAAGTTATCAAATAACTTCTCCCGCTCTGGGCGGAGCGGGAGAAGTCGGGCGTGTCAGCCTTTTACTGTCTAAAACCCACCCGTGTTCCTTCAGGTGCCTGTGTGCCAGGGCCCCGATAGAGATTCAGACAAACTCGTATCACTACTATTTTCTTTTATTTAATAAACCCGGATGAAAACCAACGCGACGTTGAAATGGAATGCAATAAAGAATTGTGAATTGTATTTTAAAATGAGGCGTTATGTTACTATTTCCTGAACGACAAATCTACATCGCACATGAGATTAAAATAAATTAGTTATTCTCTTTGCAGTATCTGTTAATAATTAATGCAGTACGAAACTAGTTCTGTGTTAATTTGGTAATGTTAGAATTTTCGAACAGTAGGTAGTTACAATCACAGAATCACTACCTGTGTTTATATAAAACAATTTAATTTTCAAATTAATTATGAGCAGTCAGTTTGTTAGACTACGTATATACCTATGTGTATCTAATTTATCCTAATACTACTTCTACTCTGATACTCGTAATAGCCCAGTGCAATCAATCGACATTTGGTAAACTCAAATGTTTTGTCCTCATTGTCTATAGATTGGTACTTATTTATAAATAATCGAAGCATCCGGTAGAACTAAAAATATAAGGGTGTATATTTTATTTTGTTTTGACGAGATTTTATTTATCTTGAAGAATTTTAGAATTTTAAGTGAAAGTTAGGGTAACATTCATGGATTGTGTCAGTGTCAATTTGCAGTCAAAGAAATATCATACTGTCACAGTGACAAGCCGCCCCATATTTTCACGTTCCGTACTAAAATCACATTTGAGCGTTAAAGCGAATTAACCGATACAAAACCAACGAGTGTAAAAGAGATAAACAAGGACTAATTATTTCATAATAAGTTTACAATGGAACGTAACATCTCTAACGTTATTGATGCCGTTTTGCAGTAGTAAAATATTTTTTAATATTGTATTTATTTATTATTGAAAATCACTCATCATGGCTTCTACATCCAAAGATGTTCCTACGGTCATCATTGAGGATAACCCTCCAGATGATTTGGAACCTGGTGCATGTTACGACAGCATCCTAAATCCCACAGATTCGTTCGAGGAGTTCGCTTCTGAGATGAGTTCAAGTCTTCAAGAGCGCAATATATCATTAGCAAATATAAATAGCACTATTATTGAGATTCAAAGTGAAATTGGTGAAAGTTCTGCGCAGATAAAACCTACAAAATCTAGTGATGACTTACAGACTAAAGATGTAAGTTTTTTTTATTAATTTATTTGTGATCTAAGTAACTTCTTCGGCCTGGTCGAGGAATGATAAAAATTGTTAAAAATTTGATTTTTACTTTTCTAGGAGTCAATATCAGCATCAACAAGCCACTCAAACCTGACAGAACAGAATGGTGATGATACAGATAACGAGAAGGATGATTATCTTCAAACTCCCGAGCTGGTGAACAAAGAGAAACACGTGTTTATACTCAGTTCTGCTGGTAAACCTATTTATTCTAGGCAAGTATTTCTTTTTTGATATCTGATCAGTGCTATTCATCTGAAAAAACTATACAAAATTGGTCTAAAAAATTGTTTATTCTGCACAAAGAAATCGCACATTACAAAAAAAAGACAAAATACACACATACAAAGTAGCCTAACTTCTACCTGAATTGTGTTAAAGCTACTGCTAAGCTGTATCAGCTGGATTTTTGACAGAATTTAAACATTCTGTAATTTTAAGTACCACCCTAAAAAGTTAGTTTTCCTGAACCTTCCTCTTATTTCCCAAAAAAGGCTTTATTGATATGATAGCTTTACCCAATGCCCTTTGTATGTCAGAAAGTAGATCTACGAGATACACAATGGCTTTTTCATTGTTTCTGTAATTACCTACAAAATATGAAAGGTTAAACATGTAAAATTTAATTTTGCCAACAAAGTCCAGCAGGAAATTCGAAACTAACCAACCACCAGTTTCAACACCATATCAAAGAATATTCTAAAATAATTTCAGGTCTTTAATAAGCGAGTCCAAATTAATGTATGCATACAATAAATTAACTACTTAACTATTTATAAAAAATATTAATATAATAATTATCCTAATGTATCTAAAACTGAATATACTAAAATATTTCAGGTACGGAAATGAAGATAAGCTAGCAGGTCTTTGCGGTGTCATCCAAGCATTGGTAAGCGTGGTAGAGGAACAAAACCAGGATATATTGAGATCTATCACAACAAAGGATTGTAAGGCAGTGTTCTTGGTGAAGGGTCCTCTCATACTGGTTGCACTGTCCAAGTCAAATGAGAGTGAAACGCAACTTGTTTTACAGTTAACGTAAGTTGAAAAAACAATTTAGATAGTGTTAAAAAAAAAACTCGGGTAAAAATACAGAAATTGGTACAGAACATATTTTTGTAGTCTTGCCAGTAGAATTAGCAAAATGAGTTTTATAGAAAAGAGTGTGTGTGCCACTTATGCATGAATGTGACAATACTCTACAAACCAAAAAATATGGACACTAATATTATAATTTGATATTTATCTCATACTTTAATGTGATTTTAATGTGCTTTATCATCAATTCCAGAACAATTTAGGCTAACATTATTTTATCAATAATGATAGCCCAAATTCTTCTATTTTATATACTTGTATGACTTTTCCGGTTTATCAACTCATGTTATCACAACTTACAGGTATGCATTTAATCAGATAGTATCAGTACTTACTCTAACACAACTGAACAGGATATTTGAACAAAGAAGAAACTATGACTTACGAAGACTACTGTCAGGGGCTGAGCGACTTATTGACCATTTATTTATATTTATGGAGAAGGATCCTGCATTCTTATTGGGTGAGTTGAGAAGACCATCATCTGCAATTTCAATGCTCCAAAGCATTACAGTTTTCCGATCTCCAACTCTCCTACTGCATAGTAAATGCCTCTTTTTATGCAGAGAAGGAATGAATTTTCATCATAAATTCAAAACACTCTAGTTCTCTGGCCATTGGCAAAATTTGATCCAAGTTCCTTCCATAGTTCAGTATTGTCTTAATTCACTTGCGCAGGTGGTAAGTAATTTGAGCATATTGAATAGATGCAGGATACATGTGCGGTTTACTCATGCAGTGTGTATTACCTGTCATTTGACCCACCCAGTTATTGACACAGTATTTCTAACAGTGCTTAATTTAATTACAACCGCAGCAGTTTAACTTGATATTGCGTAAATGCGCATGTTACATGCACCGTGAACAAACACTGAACACCATCATATTGGCAGTTTTAAGAGTCTACAATACCTCAAATTCCTTAGCATGATCCTCCGATATATCGAAAATACTGCAGCATTCATTTTGAAATAAATATATAGTATAGTTGAGGATTAATCTTAAGTTCTATGTTTGACGAAAAACGATTCCATAAAATTTTATATATAGAAAAAAAAATACTTCAAATTAGATCAGGAAACTGCGTAATACTCGTAACTGAACTAAATATAAAGCAGATACTGTTTTTTTTTTTAATTACTATTATTTTCACCATAAAAAGAAATGACCTAAACTATCGGTGCCTTGGAGTCTTCCCCCTGCCGCCCAGCACCCCACTTAGCCTCGCTTGCCCGCGTGAGCGCCAGCACTAGTGTGCGAACGAGATAGTGTGAGGTGGTGCTGAGGTATTATGGACTCTTAAGGGCTTACGTTAAAACTCGCGCGGGTGTGTGCTACGGACGCTTGACGCGGGCCTAGGACCCGCGACGAACACCCGCCGCGACTCGCTTCATGCAGCACCTCTGGTACAATTTTGTCATCGAGCGTGTAAAGTTATGTCGGGTAGACTGCCTTAATAGATTATTTGCTCATTTATTATTTGGTAAAAAAAAATAACCGACTTCCAAAAAAAACACTGCAAAGTGAAAAATAACTTTAATTTCGGAAGTCCGTGTCTTTGGATCTGTATTTTAGTTTTATGCCACCCGACTTCCGAAATTAAAGTTATTTTTCACTTTGTAGTGTTTTTTTGGAAGTCGGTTAACTTTTTTGTAAAAAGTTTTTTATTTTTCAGTTTTTAGTGCCGAATAAGAATTTTCCAAATCGGTTCGTAAATGACGGAGTTATGCGCGAACAAAAAACGCAATGCAGAGTAAACGAAAAGATACTTTTTAACCGACTTCCAAAAAGGAAATTTTATAGGCATACCTATAGCGATTTGAGTATTTTTTATAGTAACTCGTGCATTTGCACTCGAAAAGCACCATTTGGTGAAGTGGAACTGATCATGAATACCACAGATGGCCACCGGAACTACTTAATAATAAGTATTTCACCGTTGCGATTTTATTGGGCACTTTAATATGGTTGATAAGCAATTTATGCTCGTCAAAATGCATATGGTGAAGTCACTATCAGTTCTCCTGGTTCTTACCAGGAGAACTCCTCAACAATTAACGCCCCTGCATCGGGAAAAGCAATATTTTGTAAAAGGTGATGAGCATTTGACATTAGGCTATTGTAATTTGGATAAATTACAAACTGACCCACTAAAAAGCGAAAAATAAAAAACTTTTTACAAAAAAAAACAACCGACTTCCAAAAAAAACACTACAAAGTGAAAAATAATTTCGGAAGTCGGTGGCAAAAAACTAAAATACAGATCAAAAGCCACCGACTTCTGAAATTATTTTTCACTTGGTAGTGTTTTTTTTGGAAGTCGGTTGTTTTTTTTTGTAAAAAGTTTTTTTAATGTAGACAATTTTTAGATGTTTGTTGATTTTTCAAAAACAGCTTGTCCGATTTCGATAAAATTTTCATGGGACCATTTGGGAAGTATACCCTTTCCAACAAAAAAGAATTTTCCAAATCGGTTGGCAAGCAACGGAGTTATGCGCGAACAAACATAAAAAAAAAACTAACATCCGAATTGAGAACCTCCTCCTTTTTTAGAAGTCGGTTAAAAACCGTTGGCGACAAAGTCGACAGATGTCCCCGTTCGTAACAACTAGGTTACTAAGTGGAGAGTTCGTAAACTTTGTGCGTAGCTGTAGATACCTTCCGACGCGTGTCACACGTGAGCTTACACCCGCGCGAGTTTTAGTACATAATCAGCCTATAATTTTCCCACTACTGGGACACACGCCTCCTCTTCCTGTGAGAGGGAGTGGGCCTTAATCCTCTACGCGGGCCCAGTCCGGGTTGGTAGATGTCACATGTCTTCGAATTTTTAGTTCTAGGACATAACGGTTTCCTCACGAGCGAGTTTTAGCGTAAGCCCTAAACTACCTGATGCTTTATTAAAGTGGCTCCACGCAGTCGCAATGGTGTTCAAAAGCATAATCAGCATACATGATTTATTTTACAGGCGCCGTCCGCTGCTTACCTCTGCCCGAAAAAGCAAGAGAGAACATAACAAGTGCGATCCAATCTACTTGCAACAAGATACGAGATTTAGTCTTCGCTATAATGTTGGCTGGAAACCAACTGATCACGCTGGTTCGAATGAAGAAGTATACCTTACATCCATCTGACATACACCTGCTTTTCAATTTGGTACGGAGTTCCGAGTCCTTTAAGACTGCCGAAAGTTGGACACCGATTTGTTTACCGAAGTTTGATTCTACGTGAGTTGACTTTGTAATTTTAGAAATGGTCGAATTTTACTAGCCTGCCTCGTTGCTCTAGTGGTTGCAAGTGCTACTGCTAAGCATGAGGTCCTGGGCTCGATTCCCAGGTTGGGCAAAGTGTTATTGGGTTTTTCCATTAGGAATTTCTCTCTGGATTTGTAACCGGTTGATGGCAATAGGCTCGCCCCTATAACATGGGACTTGGCGAAATGTGGGTCTACTATAGATGCACCTCTGCCTAACCCTCGGGGACTACAGGCGTGTTATGTTGTGTTATGTACAATTTTTACGCGGTATATTTGTTTTCGATCAATGAAAATACATGCGCAATATAAGATCACATGCGCTGTACTCGAAATGGCCAGTACTAATCTAATCCTTATATCAGTACCTATTGTAAAAGGTGACACTTAGTCAACACTACTACTTAGTGGTTATTCAAAAAAGTTGGATCCAGCTTAATCAATTTCCTAATCTTATCCCAATTTATTCGGGTTCAGCTGAGTTGGATACGAGCTTATAATAGAGAAATACTGCGAACTCCACTATTTTCGTATAACACTTGTAATTGTGTCAATTGCGTGTTTTCTCACAATTTTAACTATTTTATTTATCAGTTATTGCGGTATCCATTTTTATCTATAGTGTTATTTGCTTAACACGCCATTATTTAAAATTACAGAGGATTCCTCCACGGCCATGTATCGTATATTTCAGAAGACTGTCAAGCTTGTCTCCTTCTACTCACAGTACAACGAGATGCATTCTTCCCTCTCTCCCAAGCAAAACACACGATAGCCGAAAAACTACGCCGGTCGAACTGCCTGGTCGCTATCAACGATGCCTTAAACAGAAACGAAGAATTACCCACGACGAACCCTTTAAAGCATATAGGAATACCCGAAATCCGGCACTTTATGTACAAATGTAAATCGACGGCCCAACTCTTTACTTCGGACCCCATAAGTCTGGATAAGTTACAGGATTATAGAATGAGACATAAAGTAGGGGGTGATATCACTGTGAAGAAGGTTGAAAAATTATCGGATATAGATTATGTGAGGAATTACAGGAAGTTTTGCAGTTCAATCCATTGTACTTCGACGCCGGCTAAGCTAATTTTTCGGTCGAATTCTACTGACACTGTTTTGGCTTGGGTAAGTGTTTCCTGCAATTGATTTCTATTTTGAACTCGGACGTGAATTATAATTGACGATAAGTAGGGTGACATTTGGCTGGCTAAATGGCGCCTGAGTATGTTAGTTAAACGCAGATATAAAACCGCTCTACATTATCGTATCTTTTCAAAAGATACCAGCTGAAATCAACTGTTTTACTCTGTGGGAAATGAGAAATCCACCACATCCAATTAAAACTTATTGCAAACTGATTTCGCTTGATCTACACTTACCAAAAAATCTCTGTAGTAAATACACTTTTTATGGTCCTAAATTATTTTTCTAATATCCAATCATATTTCTTGCACATGTTTCCTCATTCATTCTCTTTTTCATCTCTTTGGAGCAAATCAATTACATTTTATCTTGTTATTAATAATTTTGTTTAATTTAATCTAACTTTGTATTATCTTATTTTGTCTGATTGTATAAAATGTTGTCTAGTTTTATACAATTTAACCAAATTTTATGATTGTATGTGTAACTACTAGTATTGACCGATAACTTGTATGTGTGGTGCAAACTGTAATTATAAGTTGGTTATTAATAAATAAATTTACAAATAATTAATTTCAGGTAACAAATGGCTTCGAACTATACGTAACATTCGACCCCCTAATGGAAAAAGACCAAGCAATAAAAGCAGTGGACCGTCTCCTCAAATGGATCAAGAAGGAAGAGCAAAGGATCTTCATAATGCACGCACCTACCTTCTAGCCAAAGTTCAGTGTGCCTTCAATAAGTGGCATGATTAAAAACTCTTTGAATCGAAACTCTAGTGCTGAGGAGTGTCTATGATTTTTGTAAATTATAAATTGTTCATCTATGGTTTTTAACGCTGCGTTTGTAAATTGATATTAGAGTTATAGGAATGTATAGAAAAAGCCTTTTTTGCCACACAAAATTAAACACATGCGCGCTATTTAATTGTTCACGTTTTGTGCAAATGTCCACATGCACAGTTGCGCAGTTGGACATACCCGTTAATTTCTTTTACAAGTTTTTGTAACTGATTGTTTTTGCGGTATTCTATCTTATGACCACGGTCAAACATCTTATTTCTGAATCAATCTGATCTTAATGAAACAGTATCTCCCTAAGTGCCACATCAAACTTTGAGTGTGTTCTTTTTTATTAAATTTATTATGATCATTCATAGCCTACAGGCTAGTTATGGTTAAAAATTAACCACAGCTAAGGGCTTTTGCAAGGGATATTACCTACTTACTTGAATCAACTCAATCAACGAAAACACCGAATTAGCACCACTCAATACGATTTTTTTTAAAGCTTCCATCACACTGATGTTTTAGTAGCAACGTTTTTTTACACTACGTGCACTAACCAAAACAGCGTGATGGAAACCTTAACTATTGAAATAACGTTATCATTCTCAAATTCAATTTTCAAGTTGCTGCTTCCAAATACAGAATAACGTTTTATATTTTAGTGCTTAATTATATCAACTTACGCTAGACGTCATCCCAAATAAACTAAAATAATATTGTAATAACATGAACAATAAAGTAACGTATTATTTATTAAATTAGAGTTATCGAATTGTATCTATGTAGTTTTAATTAAACAAGATTAAATTAAATTTACTTGACAGCCGTGATGGGTATCGAATGTATTGAACTATAGTTCGTTTCTTTAAAAAATCCTAGATACTAATTTGACAGAGAGATTTCATCCTTATAATTGACCCTAACGATCGATGCAATAAAAGTACAGGGTATAATTTTTTCAGATTTTAGCCGGTTGGATTCCCGGGTGTGGGAGAAGAGAATTTTCGAAAATCTTTGAATGCAGTTTGCTTTCTATTCAAAAATAAAGGAATGTTTCCTTTGAGTAAAACTTTCTATCTGCAGTATTAAGAGTACTTTCCCTCCAGGTGGCATTACAAAATTCCACCCTGTATATCTAAAGATGAAATAACAAAAGAAATCCAAACTTATAATTTCAATTAACTGTACCACCAGCGGCCGTTGACCCCGTATTTAGCTGTAGTTAATTGAAAATAAAATAATGTGCCGTATTTTAAAAATGTCTGACGGGCCTCTGCGAGTTGGCTTCGGCCCCTCGTACGCCCTCCAAAAGTTCGGGACCCCAGGGTCCCGAGAAATGTCAGAGACGTGAAAATAATAATAACAGCCTATTATTGTCGCAGTGCAGGGCAACGGACACTGATGTTGAGAGCAGTGATAATGGCCCCGACTTAAGAGTTGTAGGTTGTGGGCTCGAACCCAAGCTGGCGCTTTACTTAGTGTAAATAATTTAATCACCACTGCTCTCAAAACGGTGAAGAAAAACATCGTGAGGAAACCGGTATGTCCTAGAACCAAAAATTCGAAGACATGTGATATCTACCAACCCACACTATGCCTGCATGGTAGATTGCGGCCCACTCCTTCTTGAAGACAGGAGGCATGTGTCCCAGCAGTGAGAACATTATAGGCTGATTATGTGGAGGGCAACGGTCTTTCTTATACTGAGAAAGCACGAGCATTGCGATTTTGGACTTAAATACCTAAGTCCAGGTTTCCTCACGATGTTTTTTTAATATCCAAGATAAACTCAGAAACTATAATAATATAATATATGAATTGAAAATGTCACATTGGTATGTGCCCAGATTTAACTTCGAAATTAAGAGTTTAGTCTTACCAGTAACTGGGTCGTGGAAGTCAGATAGGCATCAATTAAAATACTCGATTTCGGCTGCATCCGGTGAGACTGGACGCCGACCCCAATATAGTTGGGAAAAAGCTAGGCAGACGAATAATTAGATTGATACCCATCACTTGTATGAAGTTTTGCTAGTTATAAATTAACTTGAAATTTGATCTTGTATAAAATTATGGCAGTAGTTTTATATAAAAAAAATAGGTACTTACCTATTAGGAAAAAAAAAACAAATAGGCAAATTGTTTATATTATTAACCAGTGATCGGAATAGTACAGCTAATATACCTAAAGCTCTAAGAACAATGTCAAAAAAGTGGAGACTGCCTTACGACAATTTTTTTTCGGAATATTTATTATTAAAGTATATAATAATGTTTTCGAAATAATTTGAATATCATTCAATGAAATTCAAATATCCTATATCGTCCTATGCAAAAATTTACAGAAATTAAACCCCCGTGCAAGCACCATGCCAAAATGAATTTATGTAAAAAAAAAACATTAATATAATTATAACATTAAAAGATCCGAAAAAAAAAATTGTCGTATGGAAGTCACCACTTTGTCTCTGTTCTTTTTTGAACTTTAGGTATTTTAGCTCACCTTTTCGGATCACTGCTATTAACTAAAAAAAATATGGGAATTTAACATGCATTTTAGTCCTTACAATGTTTTAGATAGATGTTCAAAGAAATTGATATTCTGTACATAATTATGTAGATAGTCGAAATATTATATTATGCTCATGTATTTAGAATTTTAATTGTTCTTTCTAATAGACGATATAACTTAAAACTTCTATGCCACGCAAATTTTGTAACACCATATGCACCAACCGCAGTAGTAGTAGTGGTGGCCCAGTGGTAAGACTGCGACTTTCGAGGTCGTAGGTTCGAACCCTGACAAGCGTTTTACTTTGTGTAAAATATTTCATCACCACTGCTCTCAAAACGGTGAAGGAAAACATCGTGAGGAAACCGGCATCTCCTAGAACCCCAAAAATTCGAAGACATGTGAGGAGTGAGGAGGCCTGAGTCCCAGCAGTGTGGGAACATTATGATCTGATTATGCTAAGCACCAACCAGTCTTTACCTGTCATTTGTGGATCTTTGACAGTCGTTTACGGGTCGTCAGAAGCCCGAAAGTCTGACAACCAGTCTTACCATGGTGTATCGTATTACCCAGTAACTGGGTTGTGGAGGTCAGATAGGCAGTAGCTCCATGTTAAATAATGGTATTCAGCTGCATCCGGTTAGACTGGAAGCCGACCCAACATAGAGGCAGATTGATTGAAAAAGTATTGCTATCTTTTTCTTGCAGCCAAACTAAGATAAAGACGGCAGATATTTGTGGCAAGATTTACAAATCGCAATTTGATTTGACTTTACAAAGTAAGCTTTCATACGAATTTGAACCTTATCATTAAGCTAGTAATTTCCATATTCGAACATGAACATTAAATTATACCAACGTGAACCTTATCGTTTGAACGTTTGCTCACATTCGCTTCTACGAATATGAACGTTATAGCAGTATTTACATTACCACGTAATCGTTCCATTTGAAATAACATAAGAGACATTTAAATAAACCTTTATTACAGACCGTTCAACCGATTTTGACTTCTAATGCGTTGGTAGCATGACAAATGGCAGCTGTATTTAAACAGTTGTTATTGTAACCACGTTTTTGCTTTTAATGCCATCCATATGCCTACGGAATAGAAGCCAAAATAGTTTGAACGGATTGTAGAAAAGTTTATTAAATGAGCTTATTTCAAATGGAGTCTAAAGCCCCAAATTCGTTTCATGGCATTAGTTTCTCTGATAGTTTCACGTGTAATATATAATTTCATCAAGCATGCATTTTATAAAAACAAATGGAATATAATTTTCGAGGCGACTTACAACTTAAAGGGCGACTAATTATTTGCTGCAAAAAAATAACATGGCAGCGATTAAATATTATTTCTTAATCGCTGCAAAGTCATCTACTGTTATTGAATCATTTGGGTTAGGTTAGGTTAGAACAGTAACCATTAACAAGCGAAGGCGAGCGAGCGAAGCGAGCGTGCCGCGGCAGCGGCCGCCGAGCGCCAGATCCCCTCTATTGTTGGTAAATTCAGTTACCAAAACAAAAATTCGATGCCAGTTTAAATTAAAATAAAGCTAAAAACTGATATATTAATATGCTACCTATTACTTATTACGATACTCCTTATTAGCTGCCAACCCATTATATATGGTACCCACTCTATTTTTTTTTTAAACCTATATTCATTTTACTTAGTTGCCGCATTAAATACATGCCAAAACAAATTAGTTTCGCGACCAGCGTCATAATTTGACAGTATGCAACTAGTATATTCGGGTGATGGAAACTAGTGTCGCGAAAGCCTATGTATGCGCCAAGCGGACGTGTGTGTGTTGTTGTTTCAGAGTTTTACTTCCAAAATGGTACTGGAATGCTGATAAAAATATGTTTTTCCCAGGTTTCGTTTTGTTTCGATGGTAATAATTAATAAACTGTATGCAGTTTATTAATTAATACCATCGAAGAAGAATTCCCAAAAGGCAATTATGGAAGCCATCATTGTACATGGCCATCTATTCTTGCGTTACTTAGGCATGCCACCCACGTTACGATGCTTGCACAAAATTGGACTTGCCAAGTATACATTAACGTGTTTGGGATGAATTAGCACAAGTATCCGAGCCATTTGTTGTCACGTAGACTAAAAAAAAGTCTAAAAACTTGCGCATGTAGGTATATCGTAACGTGTATGGCTATCATTACAGTCTTTTCTTTATTTAAGTACAAGCTTCGATGCCGATGTGATACTGAAGGTTTTCATGACACTAAATTTTATAGGTACGATTTTCCAACTTTTTATTTTAATGTAAATTCAGCTTAAAGTTATAGGTACGAATAATGTTTCGTATGATACCCTTAATTTACCTACTTTGACCTCTATCTTGCCCTTAAAACCGTCAAACTGGCTTTTTGTTTTGTTTTACTGAAAGTTCTTTGGTCGCATTGAGCGATTTGTAGTAGGGGCAAAACTTATGGGTTCGCGTTACCGACATGCTAATGTCACGTGTTGCGCCAGATTGGTGACGCGAAGCGGCCAGTGTAGGTACATTACGCATACACAGGGTATCCGGTAAAGAATAGATAACCTCCAAATAGCATTTAATTGACCTTATGGCCGTTCTAAATAAAGTAGGTACAACAAATTATAATATCCGAAGTAGTACAGACCTAAGATACGATTTTTTTGAAAAAAATACAGTGCAATTTCTAGTCACACTATTTACTGCCGCTTTGTCGGCGGCATAGTCAACGTACAATGTTATGCTTAACAACAAATAACCGATCGAATCCATTCAATTGTGAAGAAGAATGAACTACAAAATCTTAGGTAGGTACTACTTGCCGTTACGATATATATTTTATGTTTTTTTTTAGAACGGTCTACTATAATTATTATGCTATTTCAAGGTTATCCATTCTTTACCAGACACCCAGTATACACATAAACATTGTATATACTCGACTGTATCACGCTATATTAAGTTAATTAGTTTTAAGTTTTTACTTCTGTTGTTGTTTACTTCAGTCACTACACATGACTACCATTTATTTTTTAATTCTTTTAAGTATCGTATTTATTTTATCTGCAAGTAAATGATACTAATCTTAGTTTACTCATTCTTGAATCTTATGCTCTCAGATTATCTATATTCTGAGCTTATGCTGAACTTCTTTAAAAAGCGTAGAACGTCGAAACTGGAATATTTCCCCTTTATCTATCTTCAATTTTGCAAAAACAATTATATTTGTTTTGCCCACTTCTCTTTCTGTGCTTTGCCTTTTCAGCGCATTTGGCTACTGCAGTCCGTTTCAGCCATGTAGTAATTAAAAAGTACTAAAATGTTGTACAGACGGCTACACATCAAGCTATACATTTCCAGTTTACGCTGATCTCGCACTGTACGGAAATCCTATACAATGCGAGATCAGCTTATACTGGAAATGTATAGCTTGATGTGTAGCCGTGTGTACATAATACTAATTAATGTACTTGTAAATTAAATTAGGTAATTGTTCAATAAACAGAATTATTTTTATGACATTGTTATCTTAACAATACTTTTTTTTTAATATACACTTAATATACACATCATTTTAAGTATGTGTTTGTTTATCTATTTAAAAGGAAATCCCCTAGAATATCAAATTAGTTTATCATTTATCTTTTTTATTTGCGGCGAAGCCAAATAAAGAGGGTTATGTGTTTTGACCTGTATGTATATATATGTCCGTCCTTATGTTCCCTGGTAACCACTAAACGGCTGAACCGATTTTGATGAATGATATTAAAATTATGTCGTTTGATTCGTATTTATTGCGCAAGTGTCACTGGATAAATTAAAATTAAAAAAAATCAAAATGGCGGATGTTTGGCGCCAACAGGTGTTTTCGAAAAAAAAAAAAATCTCCCAAGCCTATCGAGTCGTATCAAAATTATGGGTTTTAAAAGGTTATTACAAAAATTATACAAATTATATGTTTAAATGTAATTTACATAAATGATAAATTATTAAAAAACTATCCTGATCATTTGGAGTGAGTGAGTAAGAGGCCGTTATCACCCGACTAAAAGTGAGTAAATAACCTAAAATGTAAAATAAAAAGTTAATTTACTAAATCAAAAACCAGACTGCGTAAAAAGTGAACTTTAAGAAAGATGACAACAAGATTTAATCTCATGCAGTCGCATGCGGAGGCAGTAGGAATTTATTGTTAAATTTAAGACCATTCCCCCAATGGTCAATTTTTCATTAATTTTCTTAAATAACTAAGTGTTTATTTTAAAGTTATAAAAAATATATCTGAAATCCGTACAACAAGCCCTTTTATTTGATATGTCACACAGTACCTACAGTTTGTAAAACATTTTTTTTTTCTAGTTTGCCCCCCCCTAAGGTTTTCCCATATTCAAAATTCATTGATTTACGTTACACATCTGTGTTTGGGTCACAAAAATACATAATCATAATGTGAACACACACGTGTGCACATGTGCTGGTGTGTGTGTTGTGTATGTAATGTGTACCAATTTTCAACTTAATAAAATTGGTCTAGTAGATTCGGAGAAAATGGGCTGTGACAGATGGACAAACAGACACACAACGTGATCCTATAAGGTTCCATTTTTCCTTTAGAGGTACGGAACCCTAAATATATGAAATACAATATACATGAAGAAGTGGGCAACACTAGCTAGTACAAAGTATTGTGTCTTACTCAGCAAGGTCATCACTATCATAAGTAAATAAAAGGACTGGTATTAAATAACATAGGTAAGTTATCAAACTATCCATTTCAATAATAAAACAACCACATAATAAACTTCACAGATTTATTCTTATCAGTACCTCCCTCTATCTCTTCTTCTATCAACATCATGTCTATCCCCTCTGTCCCTTCTCTCCTTTTCTCTCTCCCTTTGTTCTCTAGACCGTTCCTTTTCTCTTTCCTTCTCACGTTCCTTTTCCCTTTCTCGTTCGCGTTCCCTCTCTCTTCTGCGGTCACGGTCCCTGCTCCGTGAGCGGTCTCTTTTACGGTCCACGTCACGTTTTTCACGTCTGTTGTCCCGTTCTCTTGACCTAGAAGTGCAAAAATATGTATTGTCACTATTTTGTGATAACCTATTTGGCTGAAAAAGTTAAACGAAACAAAATCTGTTTTGTGGGTGGATGTTTAATAAAATTAAAAACATTTTCTCATCATTTTCATTTCATGATAATACAGTCATGCCCAGTCTGGATCATATAAGAATAGTTTAAGTTCCCATAAAATTCAAACTAAAATCTAGGGACAACAGGTGGCATGTAGCAGGTTACTGATATACAATAAGCAGTATCAATGTTCTGGATCTTTGTCAGGATGCTATCATCATAGCAAAACACAGTAACACACACAAGTTTACAAACTAACCTGTCCCTTCTCCTCTCTCTGTCTCCCCTCCGTTCCTTTTCCCTCTTGTTCTCCTTCACTTCAGTATCAACATTGTCATCATCAGACGGCATATCTTCGTCCAAATCATCATCCAGAGCGGAAACTTTGGGTTCCAACTCATTATTCTCCTCTAGAAAATGACGCTTCTGAATTCTTGGCAAAATTACGTCACACAGACGCTCCTCACGAAGTAGCTCGTCTATAAACTCATCTACATGAACTATCTCGAATTGACCTTCCCTATTTTGCCTCCTCAACTTCCTATTATCATTATAAAGAGGTTCCAAATATTTGTAACAATCAACTGACGATCCTGTGAGCCTCATGTAAAATGCTCCTAAGGCACGCACATATTTGAACTCCTCATTCTTTATAAATTCAACCACAATGTCCTTTTCAGGCTGGATTTGCAGCATTTTTAAAACTAAACACAAAAACGGCGTCGGGTAAATGAAACCTCCGTGCACGCCGCCGACGTATCGTAATTCCATAGCCTTGTCGACTAGTAACTCTGCAGTTAAAGCAAAACATTCTTCCTTCCAGTATTTGGAGTCGTAAATACGCGATCTGATGATCTTTTCTATCAAATATTGAGGATTTGTGCCTCGTATTGACTTCGCGTCTTTTACCGTGCGGTTCGCCATTTTTGTTGTGACAGAACTGACAGAAAAATATTTGACAGTAAATGAAAAAAACCATAGACGTATAAATATATGGACTGGAAATACCTACAAAAAAAAGGTGCATACCTACAACTCTTAGGGTGCATTCCGAATTAGGACCATAATCGCTGTAATCTATTTTAGCGCGCTTTTAAACGCGTTCCCAATTACCGTTTAGCGCGCCAAAATCGATTACAGCGATTATGGTCTTAATTCGGAATGCGGCCTTAATGTCTCATAAAATGGCTGCTATTGCTAGGGTTGTGTCAATCAAGGAACACAGGTGTTATCACAGGGTGTTACTATCTAGTACCTATCAACTAATAAAAAGTTTTTTTTTTTTTTTTGGGTGGGAAATCATCAAATAACTTCTCCCGGGAGCGGGAGGGGGCGTGTCAGACTTTTACTGACTAAAACCCACCCGTGTTCCTTCCGTTGCCTGTGTTCCAGGGCCACGATATCCCTTTTGCACAATTGAGGTTGATTTTCATTCTTTCTTACACTACACATCACAACACAACACTTGAATTGCTGTTTTCCAACATCTACATGCAGTTTTAAAGGTAAACTCTTCGTAATTTTTTCGTAAATCTCAATATTACACAAAGTAAACATCAATTGGACAGCAAAACTACCACGAAACTCGTCACATAAGATGGCCGACAGGCCACTTATCTACAACTGTCACACGTCACGACAAAACGTTTCCATAGTGATTGTTGTCTCTTTTATCAAACACGATTATTTTATAAGAAAGACTGAAAGAAGAAAGAAGATTTCACATTCTGTATCGTATATCACTCATATTTGTATAGGCAAATGTGTGTATAGAATAAAGCGGCGCCTTCATATATTTCCTAGCTCCATGAAAAAAACTAATGCTAGAGCTGTTCCTAGTAAATTCAAAACGGTTTGCCTAAGAGGATAAAAAACAAACGAGCCTTACAATACTCGCAAAAGATGATTCGATTTAATTATTTATTACTAATGGTCGCCAACGTCGCCAACTGGTTGAAATTCGACTGCTTACAATCTATATAGTACATATAGTATAGGTAATTACTAATTACATGAGTACACTAATTCCATGTATAACGTACTTACTTATCCCATGCTCAAGCTGTAACTTGCTATTATACACTTCCGTCCCTTTTCACGAAATCACTCCCAGAAAGTGAGAGGAAAGATGGTACATATCAAAACTGCCACTTGCTCACTTCCAATTTCCAATTCCAATTTAACAGTAATGGCTCCATCGTTTTACCGATGATTTTGCCAATGTCAAGGTTGAAGGAAACAAAGTGTATTCGCTGAATTTGGCCGGTTGTATTGCCTTTAGTATGATTTACTTAATTAAAACTGGATCCGTTTGAGTAGCCTGTAAGGACCTACATAAAATATTTGTTATACTTATCGTTAGCAGACAACACAAATTAATTATCTTTATTATGAGACGAACACTATGAACCTCCATTATGTATTGGTAAGTTAAAGCTTTATGATAAATTGTTGGAGAGTTTTAACTAATGGGGAACGTTAATTCCCGATTAGTTAAAACTCTCCAAAAAATGTTAAAAGGACTGGTTTAATAGGTCTGGGAAAATTAGGAGGGAGCCTATCATATAGAGGTACCAAAAAATTACGACAAAAGAAAAATATGTGCTCAAGAGTACCCTCTTCCACACCACACTCGCAAAGGGAATGATCCCGAATGCGTAGTTTAGCCAAAAACACTGGAGTGAAAACCTGTCCCAGTCTGAGACGTATTTAATAGATGTGATTAATTTATTCAATTTCGTATTATTGACAAACCAGTTTAGCCTGTAAATGCTCTAAGGGTAAGAGAGACACACAACACACCGCGCTGCTTGAGGGACTCAATAAAGAGTTCATTATGAAAGCCATAAATGACCGGGTCCTCAAACGATTTATCTTTGATAAAAAATACAGAATACAACTTAACGAGGATCTCCGATGCGAGGGTTTGCGCCCCGCAGAGCTGCGCATCTTCACACATGGATCCAACAGGTAGTGACACAGGAGCTGAAATTTTTGAGGACTTCAACATATACATAGCCACATCATTGGGAGTCCATAACCAGTGTTCCAGGCATTGGAGAGACTTGTGGGTACTCCTCACGGTGTAATACAGCTCCCAGTATTTACGTGTTTAAAAATATAAGAATGGCCCAAAAGGCCCTTGAAGGTGTAGTCCGCGAGCTACAAAAGCTAGTGAGTGATCTCGTGGTTAAAATCAGTGCTCTCGAGTGTAAAATAGATGAGCAAAGTTCCCTAATTGACAAACAAGTCTTATCGTTAAAATCATTAAAGTCAGCTGTTGAGGGTACATCGAAATTAGCTCCTTCAAAACAAGTGAAGGCCGATGCTCCGGAGCTGTCAGCGATTCCAGCGACCCAGCGACCTGTGCGTCAAGCGCGAGTTAATTCGGCCGCTAAAACCAAATCGCATACGCAGCCGCTGCAAAAAAGTCAGCCGCTGTAAAAGCAAAGACCGATGGTGTCGTAGGTGAGACAAATAATTTGCCGAAGACGCCCGAAACTGGAAGAGTTGAACCAATGATCACTGTGACAGCTACGAGTACAAACCCCACTCCACCTGCAAAAATAGTTTCGTCATCGCTGGAGTGCGGGGCCACGAACCTAGCGGGAAAACGCTCGGACGAAACGATCGATGCCGCCGAAGGATGGCAACCGGTCCGAAAAAAGCGTCATACCAAACGACGGGTGTTCACTGGCAGCGGTCAAGAAGATAACGAGCTCAAAACTATTGAAAAACTAAAATTTATACAGGCTTGGTCTTTTAAACCGGAGACGACGGAGCAAAACGTTAGAAATTATTTACAGAAACTTCAAAATTGCGAGCATTATTTTGTGGAAAAAAGGGAAATAAAAGCTACAAGACATGCAGCCTTCGTAATTGCCTTTCCGGAGAGCTTGAATGATCAGATAAATACGCCAGCGGCGTGGCCCTCTGGTGTTAAGTTGTCAGATTGGTTTCCGAGTCGTCCCCGCGGGCAGCGGGGGGACACAAACTCCGAGATTCGCACCGGCGACAGTGCACGCACAGTCGCTGGGCGCATAGACTAATATATGGCTGGGCGCTCCTCTTCGTGATCACTATACGCCACGACGAAACAGGAATGAGGACTTACAGTGCCGGTATGTTAATAATTTTAGTTCCCACTCGCAAAAGTTGGGACAGGTGTGCTCAAATAGTGTAAATATAAGCAAAGCTAGTATTGGGAAACCTAAATATTCGTTATATCTGTATTATCAAAACGTTAGAGGACTCCGCACGAAGTTAAGAGCATTTTATAATAATATATTAGGGTCTGTGGTCGATTTAGTAGCCATAACTGAAACTGGAATCAATGAGTCGATATATGATGTTGAATTGGCTCCGAGCGGATACACAATACTAAGATGTGACCGTGCGGATGGCCGTAAACATGAAGGAGTCTTGCTGGCTGCTACCCCGCACGGTGCCCTCGAATTACGCAGTGTACCGTTGCCTGAGAATGTGAACTTGAACCACCACCCGTTCGAAATCGTTTGTGCGACAGTTTATCGGAAAAGTAGTCTTTTGTTTTTGTGTTGTGTGGCGTACATTCCGCCTAAAACCATTGAAAGTGAATATATGTATATGTTTCACTTACTAGAACAGTTATGTATTAATTATGACGAAGTTATTCTAGTAGCTGATATGTACTCAACTAACCAGGATGTACAATGTTATTATGAATACTTTGTCACCTTCTGTGCGTTTCGTCAGTGTAATACCATTGTCAATTGCAACTATCGGACGCTTGATGTAGTCTTTACTACTTTGCCCGAAAGCGATATCGTCGTTACTGAGGAGCGCGATGAGTATTTGTCTTGCATTGACCAGCAGCACCTGCCGCTGCGAGTTAACATAAGCCGTGCGCGGGCGGCTACCAGCTCTGGCGGCCCTATGCCGCAGGTGTCCACGTACCTACCGCGGTGGAACTTTAGCAAGGCAGATTTAAGTTTTTTGTATATGTCGCTTGCGGCGGTAAACTGGAGCGCCCTGTATGAAGCGAGCAATGCCGAGGAAGCATATAGTATTTTTTATGATTTATTCAACGAGATTTTAGATGGTAGCACTCCAAGGAAAGGTTCGAAACGGGACTGCTCTCGTTATCGCTACCCAGAATGGTACACAGCTGATTTAATAGGTGATATTAAGCAAAAGGCCTTTTGGCACAGAACCTTTAAGAAAACTGGTTCGGACAACGACTATAGAAACTTTTCTTACTATCGTTCTGTGGTCAAAGATAAAATTAGGACCGCTCATAGTAACTATCAAAATCGTATTGAGCAACAGTTTGTAAAGGAACCGAGGTAATTTTGGGGTTTTATTGGTACCAAACGTTCGAAACGTAGTAAAACGGGAATAGTTAAAAATGGTGATCCCATACCTGAGCATGAGTGTGCCCAGGCGTTCGCAGACTACTTTCATTCGGTTTATGGTGAGGTGGCACCGCGGTTGGATGCGGCTGCCGCTGGGCAGGTGGTGCCCGAGCGCGGCACGCGCATTCACGTGGGGCAGCTGTCTCTTAGTGACGTGAGTGCGGCGCTCGCGCGCCTCAAGCCCAAGCGTTCGGTTGGGCCGGACGGGGTGCCACCCTATAGTTAAGGATTGTAGGACAGTACTGGCCAGACCTCTCTTACATTTATTTAATAGCTTCCTGCAAGAATGCTCGCATCCGGACGGCTGGAAGCTGACTAGGGTTACTCCGGTACCAAAGGGTGTTCCGACCTCGGAGGTCACCGGATATAGACCTGTTGCAATACTGTCAGCATTTGCAAAGGTCTTCGAATCGGCGTTATGCTCTTGTATCCAATCACAAGTGGCAACTCAGTTTAACGAGGCACAGCATGGTTTCCGCGCAGGCCGCAGCACAAATTCCAACCTAATGTGTTTTATGAACCAGGCCGCCCCAGTGCTGGACTCAGAGGCAGGTGGCTTACTGGACGTCGCTTACTTCGATTTCAGGAAGGCATTTGATAGCGTAGATAATGACATTCCGTTAGGTAAATTTGCAAGGGCTGGTTTCACGCCGGCCCTTCTAAAGTTCTTTGCCAGCTACTTAGGCAATCGAAAACAAATTGTAGAATACGCTGGCTTCACCTCGGACTCGTATTGCACCCTTACAGGGGTAAGCCAGGGTACTAATTTAGGGTCATTGGAGTTTATTATAATGGTAAATGACCTTCCTGAAGTTGTGAAAGATGCTGGGTGCTTATTATTTGCCGACGATCTAAAGTTGTTCATGCGGACTACCAATCAGTTGCACTGCGAGCTGCTGCAGCGGGACATCGATCGTGTAGTAGGTTGGAGTATTGAAAACAAACTACTCTTTAATGTGACAAAGTGTAACGTGATGTCATTTACGCGAGCCGTGGTTCCCCGTCATCACGAATATAGCATGGACGGCCATGCGATACCGCGGGTAGTGTCAGTGCGAGATCTTGGGGTCACTTTCTCCGAAGATTTGTCGTTTCGCACACATATAGTACAGGTGTGTAAGAAAGCCTTCAAAAATCTTGGGTTTGTAATGCGTGAAACCCGTGAGTTTACTAACACAACAGCGGTGAAGTCGCTTTATAATGCTTTAGTTAGAAGTAACCTGGAAACGAGTGCTATCATCTGGAATCCAGTTGAGACGAAATACTGTCTTATGGTAGAAAAAATACAAAATAAATTTACCCGGTTCCTTTATAAGAAGCAATTTGGCGTTTACCCATTTTATCCACTTATGTATCCAACCCTCTTTGTAATAGGGATGGTTGGTTACTATAAGTTGGAGGTAAGGCGCAATTTCGCACTGGTTAAATATATTTTTATGGTTTTTCGTGGTATGCTAAATAATCCAAAAATAAATAAATAAATAATTAAATCCGCAAATACTGGAATCTTTGGGATTGCTCGTTCCAAACAGTAGGCTGCGGCAAGGGCCGAGAGAGAGGCTTTTTAAAGTCCCGGTGGCCCGTACAAACTTGTTAAAGTTTGCACCGGTGGGGCGGGCAATAAAGATACTCAACAGCGTCTCTCTGCGATTGGATATCTTTACTTGCTCTTTGGCGGAATTCCAGAGGGTGACACTTAACTTATTGTCCTCAGGGTGACTTGTCCCGTTATTCAGAGTCGTTACTTGGGAATTGTTAGGTAACCATCCACGTTAATGGCAGGTATGCATTTAGACCCTGTCAGTCAAAACAGTTTAAAAAGAATTCTTTTTTTTTTGTTGGTGGTGGTGTCTGATTGGTTTTTGGGTGACGGCTCTGAGTGTGGAAATTATGACTACATTGTTACATTGGGATCGCATCTGTAAAAACAAATGTAAGTGGTAATACTATAATAAATAAATAAATCATGGCCAGGAAAGTTAAAGGACCACTCGATCCGCATACTCTCAGATACAATGGCTGTTCTGCAAGCGCTAAACAGTCACACAGTCAGACAGCAGACTCTGGGCTGACATTAGAATGCCAGCAGAACCTCAACCCAGGTGAGTAGCCTCAATAATATAAACATTCAATGGATCAAAGGATAAAGCAGTTCGCTAGGCAACGAAGGAAACGGACCAGGGATTAATATCACAAACTATGGTTGGACTAAGATGAGTGCAAGCAGGCTAAGGAAGCACTCCTTAGAAACGATGGCCGCCTCACGAAACAGGTTCTCCGAGTCACTAAACAACAGCTGCGTAATGTTAAAGCAGCTAAAACTGGCCATTGGGTCAACACCTCTTTGTCATAGGAGTCACAGATAGTCCACTGTGCAGGATCTGCATGGAGGACGACGAGACAGCAACGCATATATGCTGCTAAACTGCCCAGTGGTCGCCACATACAGGGCAAAGTGGGTTACCTAACTACGTGAGGTTGTCAGTAACACCAAGGCGTTGCTGGCCTTCCTTGAAGAGCTGGGTTGGATCGAATAACCGATTTTGCCGCCCTTAAGCAAAATACGCGCTTTGACGTGGAGTTACGGACACCAGCCAGTAATATCTATTACTATTAGCACAAAATAACCCAAAAATTATATTGTTTTATAAAGTATTGACCTTTCCACTAAAGCTGCTTCTTAACCAGTGGTAGACTCTTCCCTTTTCCTTAGCTCATGCTGGGCTACGCTCCAAGTGGCATACATTTTTATCTAGTTTTCGTTTATTTTGTGATCGACACAAATTATACACAACAATGGCTGTTTGTGAACGAACACCAGTGCTTCCCCCTGTGACGAGCTTTCAGTTTTTACCCGACTGCGTGATGCAAAGGAGGTAATGTGTTTATTTACCCCATTATCCACCGCCACGGTGGATTAATCAGGAGTCGGGTATATCAAAAATGTGTAAAAAATATACTGCAATAATATTTTATGTCAGCTCTGCTAGACTTTGGCACATAAAAGTTGATCCTGAAAAAGCGCAGCAAATTAAAATAAATGTTCTAGATACAGGATCACAAACAAAAATCAAGAATCAATATTATGATAAATAGGAATTATAATAATTAGTTACTTCTAGATGCTCTTGCAGCGACATCTTAGAGCAGGCGACATATAAAATGCAGAGATGGTCAGTTAAGCTGAGTGAAGAGTTTTTGTTTGTGCCTAACAATCTAAGGTTCGGGTGACATCTTGGTGACATTCATCATATGCTAGCATTCATCTGACATTTTTAGAATGTGGCCAGAAAAACCTCAAAAGTCATGTGCATCTTCCTCTTAGGCTTGGTACATACGCAGCGGCTTTAGTTCCCGGCAATTTACTGGACATTTCAAAATCTTACTTCCACATACAGATTTTGAAATCACTAGGGACCCTAGGGACTCATCAGTCTGCTGTCAAACAAAATCTGTTTGTGGACGTGATTGTGAAATTGTCAGCGATTAGCGAATCACTTCCTGTTCGCAGCCTTAGCATGTCGCTCCTCTCTCTGCAAGCAATAATCTGTGGTGAAGTTACTTTGACAGGAAAAAAAAGTCATAGCGTCACTGTCAAAGAACGCGCCTTTAATTTTTAAAACGGTCTGCTGTTGTGTTATTATATTTCCAAACATTTTGCTGTAGGGCCAAACTGGCTGGCTCTTTAACGATTAAAACCAGTACTTATTTTGGTGATGACTATGCAGAAGACTAAAAAGAGAAGGGCTGCGGACGAAGCGATGGATGTTGAAGACCCACCCAATAGCGGGTCTTCGACTTCACATCAAGATCAAGAAAATCAAGAACAAGACCACTTAATGAGTGGCGACATGGACCACATATCTGATGATGAAGAAGGTGGAGTTCGTATAGGTGATATCTATATACCGCCCGCGCCGAAACCGGCACTCACTTTCGATGCTACTGGCCCAAGGCTTATTATTACTCACATAGTCAATGAAAACTTCAAGAGTTATGCTGGTATGCAGGCATTGGGACCGTTTCATAAGGTAAGGAAGGTTACAGCAAAAAATACTGAGTCATTTATGCCAAAACAATTGAAGTTCTAAGCATTTACATAATATTTGATATAATAAAGCACGTAAGGATCATAGCCAATGGCGTTCTATAGTTTTTGCCTACATAGGTGAAAAGGCGTGAGTTGCATGTGAAAAGGCTGTTTGTGTAACAGTTTGGTGAATTGTTATAAACTTGTATCCTTGAGACGAAGGGCTACTATCTATTTACATTATCGTTGTCGACCAATCCAGTAACATTTTCACATTATTTTCAACCTAGCATGTGTATTGTCAATACTTATTCTTCACTGTGTCAGTTGTTTAAAGTAATACTAACTGGTTCAAACTAACTGTATAAACCCTTTTCAGAGTTTCACTGCAATCATAGGCCCAAATGGCAGTGGAAAGAGTAACGTAATAGACTCTATGCTTTTTGTATTTGGGTACCGAGCCACCAAGATCAGGTCTAAGAAGATATCTGTTCTAATACACTCGTCCAGCAAGTATCCCAACATCAAAAGCGCAACTGTTGCGGTACACTTCTGTAAGATTATTGATGGGGTATGTTCAATTTTCCTATTGCACAAAATTGTTAATAATAACTAATTATTTGTACTGAAGCAGATAATTTGTTTTTACCTTGAGATATTTTGAGTACTTGAAACTTCTCATACAGCATTATTTACTTTATTTTTCAACTAGTAGTTCAACATTTTCTTTTTGCGTGCCTGTTCTGTCCCTCTTCTGGGCAAAGGAAGCGCTCTACTACTTCCATCTTTCTTTTCTAATCAATGATATGATTGTTCTAATATTATTGTTTAAATCACCCACTCACTACATAATTTATCGAATGGCCTTTGTCTAGCTATGGGCATGGTTGTAGTGATGATGCAACATTGTAACATGATATAGTTTTGACTTTAATGATGACTGTAATCAGTGGTATCTTATTGAATTAATTTGATGGCCGCGTGTCTTCCACACGTCCGTCACCGGAGCGCCCTCATCCCGGCCGTGCAATTTCTCTTGAACTCGGCCCGAGATTGTCACGGGCCGATGTGCCAACGAACGTCACCGGAACGCAACGTTCGGTTTTGAATAATCTCGTTACTTGGTGACGACTGCGGTGATCAAACACCCTTACTATGGAATTTCTTTTTCATTCCAAAAGGAAAGGCAACTAGCTTCACCTTTCTCAAGTCTGACAGTTCAAAGGCTCTAAGTATAATATCTTTAATTTAAAATAAGTATTTAATCCTCAAGTTTTGTATAAATTATCTCTGCATCACCCAAAGTTTGACTGGTAGGAAATGCTTATGGCGTTAAGTCGGCCTCTGTACATTTATGTGCTGAATATGTGTATTGTGTATTAAACAAATAAATTACTGTCTTTCTTCACAGGAAGGATCTGATTTCACAGTAGTACCTGACAGTCAGATAGTGGTATCTAGAACAGCTTTCAGAGACAGCTCATCATTCTACACCTTGAATGGAAGACGGGTGCAGTTCAAAGAAGTGGCCCGGATGTTACGGTCAAATGGCATTGATTTGGATCATAACCGGTTCTTGATTTTGCAGGTGAGTTTAAAGACTTGTTTGGAATCCTTCTTAAAAGATACAACAGGATTCCGGTTGGAAGCAAACTATATTTTATTGTCCCGAAATGACAGATTAAACTTAGTGACAGATCGTGAAGACATTGACATTTACTAATCAAACAACATACCTTCCCTTCATAATCTTGAGGTCACGGTAATTTCTTCCATAAAAATCTAACTAATACAACCTCAAATTCTTTAAACATGAACTAGGTGTTAACCCTCAGGCTTTCACGCCCTACCGCCGGCCTCGCCACCATCGAGGCGGTCCGGCCAGTACTCGAGCCCTGGCTCGGGAGGAGGCACGGCTCCCTGTCGTTTCGGGTGACGCAGGTGCTCTCGGGGCCGGCACTAGCCGGGGATCACGGAAGTAATACTAGCTCCCAAGATCTCCGGTGCAAGTGTGGGAAGGGAACACCGGGGTGGTTTTTAGTCAGTAAGAGTCTGACAGACCCCTCCGCCCACCCCAGGGCGGAGGACATCCATGAGGATTTTCCACCCCGGCAAAAAAAAAAAAGGTGTTAACCCTATCTTGGGCGGCTGACCTGACGGCCGGAAGCATCGCAGTCCTGCGGAAGCCGCAGAGAGCGATGGCCGTCAGAGTCATCAGGGGATATCGCACGATCTCCTACGAGGCGGCTTGCGTACTGGCCGGATCCCCGCCCTGGGACCTCGAGGCGAAAGTACTCGCGTCACTGTATCGGTGGTGCGAGGAAGCGAGGGCGCGGGGCGAGTGGCTGATGCAGCGACATGTGGAGTTGCGTCGGTCACAGCTTCGCGCAGCTCTGGTGGCGGAATGGCGGGAAAGGCTTTCACTCCCTACCGCCGGTCTCGCCACCATCGAGGCGATCCGGCCGGTACTCGAGCCCTGGCTCGGGAGGAGGCACGGCTCCCTGTCGTTTCGGGTGACGCAGGTGCTCTCGGGGCATGGTTGCTTCGGGAAGTACCTGTGTCGCATAAACAGGGAGCCGGACGCCCGGTGTCACCACTGCGTCGACTGCCGGGAGGACACGGCGCGGCATACGCTGGCAGAGTGTGCCGCTTGGGAGGAGCCTCGCCGTGCCCTCATCTCAGGAGTGGGCAGTGACCTGTCGCTGCCGGCCGTGGTCGAGTTGATGGCCGGCAGCGAGGAGTCCTGGGACGCGGTGGTATCCTTCTGCAACAGTCGTGTCGCAGAAGGAGGCTGCGGAAAGGGAGCGGGAGATCTCGTCCGCTCACCCGGCCCGCAGCAGGCGTACCGGCCGTTGGCAGAGGGCAGATAATGCCCTCTTCCGGCCCCCCTAAATGGGTCCAGGGATGGCGGATTCGGGGACGTCCGCCGCCCCCTATCACACTGGACCCGAGGTGGCGGCGCGTAGTGTTCCACGCGCGCCCCTTTGAGACGTCGCGGGGGGGTCTAACACCTCACCCCCCCGCAGACTTGAGGTGGCCCGCAGAGGCGGGCCGGCACTAGCCGGGGATCACGGAAGTAATACTAGCTCCCAAGATCCCCGGTGCAAGTGTGGGAAGGGAACACCGGGGTGGTTTTTAGTCAGTAAGAGCTGACAGACCCCTCCGCCCACCCCAGGGCGGAGGACATCCATGAGGATTTTCCACCCCGGCAACAAAAAAAAAAAGAAAAAAAAAAAAGGTGTTAACCCTATCTAATCAGTCTCACACAGTCTCTACTTCCATAAAAAATCACTTAATCAAGACTAAACAAAAAATTATTTAAACATGAACTGGGAAATAACCCATATCTAATCAGTCTTAGTAGTTGGTATGCCGATGATGTCAGCCCATAATTCAGGTGGCGGTACATGTATTGGTGGTTCAGAAAGACAAGAGCTGGACTGTGACCAACTTCTGTGCTCTGTTACTATTGGTTGGTCTTCTAATTGAGCTACTCCGCGAGCCAGTATTTGATCAGCGTGACGTCGCTGTAGTTCGCCTTTCTCCGTTCTTACCATGTATGAGCTAGGGCCTTCTACAACTTCTATGCTAGCTCTACTCCATTTTTCACCTGGCACATCATTCCGCACCAATACCGGCTGGTCCACAATAAATTTCCTCAGAGCCTGTATCTGTGCCCTTTCCTCTAACTGTTTCTCTTGTGAACCTGGCATGTTATCTGGATGTAAGCTTTATACAGCTGTTCTGTATTTGCGTCCATTTAAAATCTCCGCAGGAGTTTTATTATTATCGCTGATAGGTACTGTGCGCAGTGAATACAAAACTCTTGGTAGCTTCTCCTTTCATGGTATTTGTATTGAGGACATTTTCTTTACCTTGTTTTTGAAGGTTTGTATCGCGCGTTCAATCTGCCCATTAGTAGCTGGATGGTAGGGCGGCGAATACAAATGTTTTATACCATTCTTCTGTAGAAATAGATTAAATTCATTCGAACTAAATGCCTTCCCATTATCGGAAACGATTGTATCAGGTAGTCCCTGTGATGCGAATATTTTGCGGCACGTCACCAACACAAGGAACGTTTTTCCTTGAAATGGGCCTGCAAAGTCTATATGTACCTCCATGGTTTCTCCGTAACAATCCAAGCTTGTGGGTCTCTGGGCGGGTTGTTCCTGACTGCTTGGCATGACTCGCAACTTCCTACTACTTCTTCAATATGCGTGTCCATTCCGGGCCACCACACATATCCTCTCGCATAAGCTTTTGTTTGGACTATCCCAGCATGCGGCGCATGCAGTATTTTTAGTACTTCTGGTTGTATACTAGAAGGCACAATTACTCTATTGCTCCACAATAAACACCCTTTATTGTTTGAAAGAGCCTCTCTACGGGTCCAAAATGGTTGTAGTGTGGTGTCAGGAGCTTTATTTGGCCAACCATGAAGTATATAGAATAAAACTCTTCAGAACCTGATCTTTGTTCGTTTCTAAAGCTATTTTTGATGCATCCAAATTCCAACCTGCTGGTTGTTCCTCCAATAGTAACACATCTCTAAGCGGTTTCTCAGATATTTCTGAAGTCTCT
Organism: Tiliacea citrago; assembly: GCA_963921375.1. NCBI lineage: Eukaryota > Metazoa > Arthropoda > Insecta > Lepidoptera > Noctuidae > Tiliacea > Tiliacea citrago. Next base: position 13,402,071 of record OY992804.1, read on the forward strand.
GGATCTGTCCATCTACTCAGTGCATCCGCGTTTCCAATCTTTTTCGCAGCTCGATATTTGATTTCATCGCAGCATACGTGGAGATATTTGGTCAGGGATCGGTTTGCTTGGATTGAACAAGCCCACTAATGGTTTATGGTCCGTGATAATACAAAATTGACGACCTGACACAAATTCATGGAACTTCAGCAAACCAAACATAATGGCCAGAGCCTCCTTATCGATTTGACCATATCTCCTTTCATGGGGCTGTAAGGTTCGCGAAGCCATCATCACAGGTTTCTCACAACCATCATCCATTACATGAGCGATTACTGCACCCAGTCCATAGTCAGATGAATCACATATCAGCAGTAATTCTCGGTCAATTTCATACCCAACTAATGTTAAATCTGAAGACAGCAGATCTTTTGCCTTCTCAAATGCAGTTTGCTCAGTCTCGCCCCAATACCAAGGCTATCTTGTCTCCAAAAGGCGATATAAGGGCTCCAGCAATGTTGCTTTATCGGGTAAAAACTTGTCATAAAAATTATACAACCCTAGGAAAGCCCGTAGAGCCGGCTTGTTCATTGGTGCTGCTTTTTCTTTAATTTCTTTGAATTTATTGGGTGATGGGTGTAGTCCATCACCATCAATCATATGACCCAAAAAATTAATACTGTTGGAGGCGAACACACATTTCTCTAATTTCAGTTTGAGGCCCATATCATCTAACTTTTGCAGGACTGCATGTAGCGTACTTTTGTGTTCCTCAATGGTGCTCCTAGTCACGGCAATATCATCTAATAAGCAAGCAACGCCGTCCATACCTGCCAGTGCAGATGACATAACTCTCTTCCTGGTGCTGCATTAACACCAAATGCGAATCTATTCATCCTCATAAGTCCCAGAGGTGTATTTAAGGTTAACAACATCGCCGTATCACGATCCACCTTCAATTGCAAATAAGCTTCTTTTAAATACAGTTTACTACAGATACGCCCCCTACTTAGTTTTACAAAACTTTCGGTTGCTGCTGGCAAGGGATATGTATAAACATCAATCGCTACATTCACTGTTGATCGGTAATCTCCACAAATTCGCAAAGAACCATCATTTTTCTTAACTATCCTTAGTGGTGTAGCCCAGTGGGAGTATCTAACCGGAGTTAATATTCCTGCCTTAATCATTTGGTTTAGCTCCTCCTCAACTTGTTTTCTCATAGGAAATGGTACTGGACGAGCTTTCAGAAACGCGTATTTCCCTTTCCGTGTTCAACTGGCGACACCGGTCTCGCGAAATCTACACGCTTTTGTTTTACTACGGAATCCTACGATCCCGTGTTCAATTCGCGTCAACTGAGCACGCTTTTGTGATCAAGCAACGTTTTACCAACAATAGAGGGGACCTGGCGCTCGGCGGCCGCTGCCGCGGCACGCTCGCTTCGCTCGCTCGCCTTCGCGCGTTAATGGTCACTGTTCTAACCTAACCTAACCCAAATGATTTAATACTTTTCTGTACACTTTATGACTAAATAAATCTGCTTGATCACAAAAGCGTGCTCAGTTGACGCGAATTGAACACGGGATCGTAGGATTCCGTAGTAAAACAAAAGCGTGTAGATTTCGCGAGACCGGTGTCGCCAGTTGAACACGGAAAGGGAAATACGCTTCAGAAACCGTGGTGTTGCATCAGTACGCACGTGTAATGACACCTCTGGTCCTTTATATTCTCCAAGGGTTTCCTTAAATAACTCGGGGAACTGCTTTAATAAGTCATGGGTGGTTTCTTCAAGTGTCCAACAAATCCCTACAACTTGCAATTCTAAACTCTTAAACCAACTTCGACCAAGGAGGCTAGGACCTTCCCCCGATATCACAAACAGCTCACACTGTGCCTCTTTGTTGCCCAACTTGACATGAACATGGGTGACACCCAAAACTAGCAAGGGTTCACGTGAATATGTCACTAATTTTACATTGGTAGGTTTCAGTGGCGGAGGTGTGTTCCACAAGCGTCGATAAGTTGCTTCAGATATTATTGTCCTAGAAGCCCCTGAGTCAACCTCCATTGTAACCCTGGAACCATTTATTGCTACATCTGCCTTAATTGGAGGTGAGAAGTTCTCGGAACATGTATAAATACCCATCATGTCTTCCCTTTTCTCTAGGTTAACCTCATCTGCTTCGTCCGCCACCTTATGTTGCTTCTTAACATTTTTCCTACAGGCCGCTGCAATATGCCCCACACGTTTACAATAAAAGCATTTAGCCTTAGCCAAAGGGCACCGTTCTCCTTCTCTGTGGCGTCGGGCACAATGTCGCCATTCCACGGTACTAATCCTACCAATATCCATAGGTTCGGCAACATCCAAATGAGTTTGCTTCTTCTCCAGTTTTGTGTCTGGGTATATGTCTTCCACAATTGCCTGATGGTTAAGACATAGTTGCACAGCCGTTTCGTATGTTAGCTTTTTAGTCTTCAACAGCTCGCGACGCAAGCGCTCATCGCGCACACCCAACACTAGCCGGTCCCGTAGTTGACGTTTTAAGTCTGTAAAGTTAGCCTTTGCACCAAGTACACTAATGGCCGCCACAAAGTCCTGCACGCGTTCTTTGTCGGTTTGTACACGTGTATGAAACTTCCCGGCCTGAAGTATTTCGTTCAATTCTGGTTCATAAAATTGGTCTAACACTGCAAGGATGTTTTTGAATGCCACTTCTGTGGGTTGCTGCGGCACCAACAGGGAAACAATCAAAGAATATGTTTCTTTTCCACACTGCGATAGAAATATAGATCGCGCCCTTTCTAGGTTATCGTTACACACGCCCGCCACATCCAACGAAAACAGCAATCGCTCCCTGTACTCGCTCCACTTATCCGTTGCAGGGTCAAACCGTCAGGGAAACACCACGTTTGCCAAGTTACACTCCATATTGTCAGAGATTTTTATTTAATTTTCCTCAGTCGCCATTAAAAGATACAACAGGATTCCGGTTGGAAGCAAACTATATTTTATTGTCCCGAAATTACAGATCAAGCTTAGTGACAGATCGTGTAGACATTGACATTTACTAATCAAACATAACACTTCTAATTTTAAACAGTTGTTTTGTGGGCTCAAATGGTTTCAAATTGTTTGATGATGTCATGCGAAATTGTAGTCACAAAATATTGTCAACAAAACGCAGAGAACCATTAATTTAACATGTTCCAAGCTTACAAATCTTTCTCTTTACCAGGGTGAAGTAGAACAAATTGCCATGATGAAGCCAAAGGCAATGAATGAACATGAGGCAGGAATGTTGGAGTATTTAGAAGATATTATTGGCACTTCGAGATACAAGGTATGAATTTAATTGAAAGTTATGTTAAATTTTCTCATGTTTTTTTTTGCGATTCTTGATGAATGTAAACGAAGCCAAAGGAATTTGTAAGGATCGTAGCAGGTTGAGTTCTGCAGTTTCTGTTTACTCCCATGGGAAAAACGCCTGAGTTTAATGATGTGTTGGTGTGTGATGTATGTGTTGTTTAAGTCCCATGGTGCGTTAAAACTACGAAGCCTTTTTTTTTGGGAAGACTCGTTTTTAGTTTTATTTTACTTATTCGGAAGAACTAACAATTACACATTATATTACGAATAAATAGAACATATTATTAAGTTAGTTCAATATTCCCTACAGATACCCACAAAAAATGTTAAATTAAAAACCGGATTTTATATCTTTTTTTAAAGTTCACTTTTTATGGAGTCTGGTTTTTAATTTTTTTTATTTACTTTTTTTAATTTACACTTTTTAATTAGAACGGCCTCTTACTCACTCACTCCAAAAGTTCAGGATAGTTCATTTATCGTTTCTCATTCGAAATTACATTTAAAGAAAAATATTTTTGTTATTTATTTATTTAAACTTCTCACACACAATAATGTATAAAGGCGGACTTAATGCCTTAGGCTTATCACCTTTTGAAACCCTTCATTTTGATACGCCACTCGATAGGTATGGGAGATTTTTATTAAACATAGATTTTGGAGCAAAACATCATTTTAATTTTTTATAATTTTATTATACTTACCCAGTAACACTCGCGCAATAAAGACAAATCTAACGACATATCAATTATCAAAAACGGTTCAGCCGTTTAGTAGTTACGAGGGAACTTAGGGACGGACATACACCAAGCGGCGGCCGAACTAGCGACTCGTGAGGTTGCGACAATCGTCGAGAGGATCCGGCAATTGGGACTCAAGGTGGCTTTGCACAAGTCCGAGGCAATGTGTTTTTTGGCCCTCGGAATGCGCCACTGTTCCCAAATAACGAAAGGTGGGGTTCACATCGGAGTCGAGTCGACGATGAAGTACCTGGGACTCGTCCTTGACAGCCGGTGGAACTTCGTGGTGCATTTCCGACGTTTGGCTCCCAGACTGGAGCGGGCCGGGGCTGCCTTGAAGCGACTCCTGCCCAATCTAGGGGGTCTAAACGCCTTCTCCCGGAGGCTCTACGCGGGGGTCGTGCGGGTCCATGGCCCTTTACGGGGCACCGGTGTGGGCGCAATCCTTGAGGCGGCGACCAGCCCGCCGGTTGAACGTGTCCCAGAGGGTCATGGCCATCAGGCTGGTCCGGGGATACCGCACGGTCTCCGGTGAGGCGGCGACCCTCCTTGCCGGATTGCCGCCATGGGATCTGGGAGGCAAATTCCTCGTGCACTTATGGGAGTGGCGCGAGGACGCGAAACGCCGCTGCAGCGAGGAATCACGGCACAGCAGTCAGAGCTCCGGCGGTATCTCGTGGCGACATGGAGAGAGCGATTGTCGCAACCCAGCGCTGGGCACGCCACAATTGTAGCGATAAGTCTTTGAGGAATGGCTAGAGAGGCGCCGCGGAGTCTTCACCTTCCGCCTGACGCAGATCCTCACCGGAGACGGTTGTTTCGGGAGGTGTCTGTTCAGGATAAGGCGGGAGGAAACGCACTGGTGTTACCACTGTGTAGATCGCCCGGAGGACACGGTGGAGGTCTGCCCGGCTTGGGCGCAGCACCGCCGTGTCCTCGCAGAGGCGATCTTTCGCGTCCGGCCCTGGTCCAGGCCATGGTTCGGAGCGAGAGTGCATGGGAGGCCGTCACCTCTTTCTGCAAAGCAGTAATGCTTGCGAAGGAGAAGGCGGAACGCGTGAGGGAAAGGCAAATCTCGCGCCCTCACGCCCCTAGTCGCCGTAGGAGACGCTCTGGGCGTCCGGAATCGCAAGCCGATTCCCGGCCACCGTAGGCGGACGGTGAGCAACCCTCGCCGTCCCATAAGGACCACGCCTGGGTCGACGGCCGAACGTGTTCCACGCGCACATCAAAGAGATGTCAGCACAAACTGACAGGGTCCGTTAAGGCCAATGCCTGCCAGGGTTGCGGGTTTGTCCGAAAGGGATATCGTGGCCCTGGCACACAAGCAACTGAAGGAACACGGGTAGGTTTTAGTCAGAAAAAGTCTGACACGCCCTCCCGCTCCGCCCAGAGCGGGCGAAGTTATTTGATAATATACCACCAAAAAAAAAAAACAAAAGGGACGGAGTCGGGTAAAAAAAAAACAGTTTTGATAATGTAAAAGTCGATCAAAATAGATAATTGCATGAAATTAAAATACACAAAGTAGGTACACTCAGCCCCAAAAAGATGTACACATGGATAAGGAACCATTTTATTGTCTACAACCATTGTTCCATAACATTGTATCCACCGTACAGGTACAAAACATAGTATTAGGTTGGGGAAAAAGTCTTTTCGCATTATAGTATGTATGAACTTGTAATAAAATCTCTTTGCCTATACTATTTGTATCTGGCTGGTTTTGGTATCATTGAAAGTTTAAATTTTAAAGAACATAATTCCAAATTCAAATTAGGAAAATGTGTGATTTTCATTTGTTTTTCGTACTGTCAAGATGAGTGAATCTAATGAAGAAATTCGATACATTTTTAAATTTTACTACAAAAAAGGTAAAAAAGGAACGCAAGCCGCGAAAAAAATTTGCGATGTTTATGGACCTAGTGCAGTGTCTGTGAGAGTAGCACAAATTTGGTTTAAGCGTTTTCAATCCGGAAATTTTGATGTCAAAGATGCACGTCGCTCTGGTTGCCCTATTCCGGATAAAATGGATGCCATTTTTGAAAAAGTGTTATATCAGTAGTTACGACGTAGCTGAAGAACTGGGAATTGACCACAAAACAGTTTTGGCACATTTGAAAAAAACTGGGTACACAAAAAAGTTCGATATTTGGGTACCTCACGAGCTCACTGAAAGAAACCTAATGAACCGTGTACTCATTTGTGATTCTTTATTACGACGTACTGAAACCGAACCATTTTTGAAGAAGCTGATAACTTGCGATGAAAAGTTGATCACGTACGACAAGAACGTGCGAAAAAGGTCGTGGTCAAAGGCCGGTCAGGCTTCACAGACTGTGGCGAAACCCGGGTTAACTCGCAACAAGGTGATGCTGTGTGTGTGGTGGGATTGGAAGGGCATTATTCGTTATGAGCTGTTACCACCAGGCAGGACCATCGATTCTGAACTCTACTGCGAACAACTGATGAGATTAAAGCAAGAAGTTGAGAGAAAGCGGCCGGAACTAATCAACAGAAGGGGTGTGGTTTTTCATCATGATAACGCTAGACCTCACACATCTTTAGCCACTCAGCAAAAATTAAGAGAGTTTGGCTGGGAGGTGTTAATGCATCCGCCGTATAGTCCTGACCTTGCACCTTCAGATTTCCACCTATTTCGGTCTCTTCAGAATTCTTTAGGCAGTGTCAGGTTAACATCACGAGAGGACTGCCAAAACCACTTGTCGCGGTATTTTGATCAGAAGTCCCAAAATTTATGTAGCAGTGGGATCACGTCCCTACCTACAAGATGGCAAAAAGTTATCGAACAAAATGGTACCTACATACTTTAGTTAAATGTACATAAACTATATTAAAAAATGTTTTGAATTTTCTTAAAAAATGCGAAGAAACTTTTTCCCCAAGATATTATATAATTTATTCTACCAAAACAACGTAATTTTTTTGTCCCAAAACATCTACACACCCTATGGCCAAAACACTGTACACAGTGATAGTTCCAGAACAAGGTAAACAAGACTGACAACGTCATACGACTGCTTCTAGAATTTCATTTTTGTTCTTTTCATTTGTTTTTAGATTTTTGATTTGAAATACAAATAGGTAAATCATGAAAGTCCATAACATTATGTTGCTTAGGCCTTTTAAGGTGGTCACTCACCGGTTATTTGTGTATAATTAATATTCCATGATTTGATTTTGAGCAATGCATTACAATACTGCGCCCGCTCGACGCACTGACGATTCGCTTTTGTAACCGCTCGAACTATGAGTATTCGCACATGTTACATCGATTCATGTGTAATGCTCGGTTTTCCGGACTCACTGCTGCAATCTTACGAATTGTATCATTACAGATACGCACCGTAATGCTCGCCAAGCTGGCCTGGACGCATTGACTCATGATCAGAGGCGGCTCGTGACATTTATTTGTGGGGGTTCACTAAAAAAAGAAACGTAGAACTAGAGCTTACCATTTATTATATTTGTAAAGAAAATCCATTCGGCGATCTTTATCGATTTTCATCAACGCGTTCATTGAACTCTCTAATATATTTTCGATACGCAGAATCGAGCGCCTTACGAATATCTTGACGGCCGATAGATGCCAATTGCACTTCACATAAGATATGAAATCGAGATTGCGAATGTTTTTTCACTTTTATTGAAAGATGCGCTAAATCGTCAACACGGTCCACAGTGGGCCCATACTGAAAATTAGTGGACTTAGGCAACAAAGTTCCTATATCGATGCGATTTTTTTTTATATGACGTGTTATATTATTCCTGACAACTTTTATTCTTATAAAATTTCTTCTAAAGTTGATAGTTTGTCTTGAAAAAAATTAATTAGATTTTTTTGTATGGAGCGAATCACGTTTAATTTTTTTTCTTCAATTGTACTAATATGTTGAGTGTGTGGCGTGAGTATATGATAGCTAGGGTCATTCTCTATCCACGAAAAAAAAATCAGCGCCGGCCATCTGCGGCAGCGCGAGTAATCATTCGGTAAAAAAATTATAATTTGGAAGAATTTTTTTGTCATTTAAAATAAATTCAAAGCATATTTTTTGTCTCATTTGGCTGTTTTCACCTTCTTTTTAGTTAAATAAATAGTTTTAATAGCGCATACGTACTTAGAACTAGTAATTCTGGTAGAGATTTAGTTATTATTGCATGTTATAGGTACAAATGAGTCATCAATCACAATGCAGGTGCAGGTGCAGGTGCAGGTGGTGATGACTCATTTGTTTGTGCGCGCATAACTAATGAGTCATCGAAAAATGCTCGTCTCTGATTGGCTGTGTTATTTTTTAACTGCACGTTATCTATTGTTGAATAAATATATCGTAATGTTTCAGGTTATACTAATTTTGTTAATAATAGGTGAAATAATTTAAATTTGTATGGGCAAGTCGTTGATAATTATCTACATAATCAACTGTATGTATATTATTATAGTATAAGTTATCGTACGTATGATCAATATGAAACTGTGAAGTAATTGTAGCCCTGAAAAGGGCTGTTTGTCATATTCCTAACCCCGATGGGCTTTTGTGGGAATAATTTAGAGCCGGATCACATTATTTCTTGTTCCAGAAGTGCTAGTGGGTCCGGCAAATTTTCGGACTCTGCTATGAGGCATTCTTCTTCCTCCATAATTTCACTGTCACAGGGAGGCTCAGTAGTCTGTAACAACTGAGTTGCTTCAGGCAACAACTCATTATGAACCTGTTTCATTATTTTAGGCCTTATGTAGGATATGTGGGGATCAGAGCTTATTAGAAGTCCATGGAGGATGTCTTCGTTTGTTGCCATTCTCCCCGTTTTCCGAGTGTGCCTCTCCCTGACGTTTCTGAAGTCATTATTACGGGCTTCCGAAGCTTCTTCAGATAAGGTACCTAAAACGAATAAGTACATACATTTTAATTTCAAAACGCAATTGAGTCAAATAATACATCAAACTATATTTATTTTTTACTTACCGATTGGCATAACACCAAAGTGGTTACAGATGTCTGCACCGTGCATTAGAAGTTTATGTACACTAACTGGCATGTAGTACCACGAATAGTGTTGCACGTACACATCAGCTGTTTCTCTACAGTATCTTCTAAATTTTTCACAGTCAATGTTTTTGCCTGATGATATGGCTTGTAGAATAACGGAAAATCTGAAAATCAGATTTTCGTCAATTCCCGTTATTCTGGAAGATCTTTTGTAATCTTGGAAAAAGCGCCTCGCTGTATTCCCGTCGTTTGTAGTTCCAAAACCCTAAAATGGGAAAACAATACTGTAATATACAATACATAGAGATATAATTCACAAACAAAATAAAGAGAGCGAAAATTAAATACATACCTGTTTGACTATATCAATCAGCATTCCAGTTTGCTCACGAAACTCTTGCTGTGTGGTATTTTTTTTAGCTTGTTTCAAAGCCTTATGTTCGCCGCGAGCAGTCCATCGTTGAAAATCCAGATTATAAGATATATGGAGAAGACATTCCATACACCGAATCTTCATATGCAGTGAAGAAATTCCTTGTTTGTAAATTTCTTCACGAAGTGGTTTAGAAGTCAAAGCGTCTAAATTATTCATCTCACTCGGTTTTGCCAAGCAAATGGGACACGTTGCATATGATGGTACTCCAGCAATAATATTGGCCACTTTTCCATCAATCATGGTCATATGCAATTCATGTGATACAATAATATTTCCACACTGTGTAGATATTCGTTCATCAATTTGTTTTTTCATCTCAGACTCTTCAGACTTTATAACGTCAGCTGTCTCCGAAGTGAAAGTGAACTTCACTGGTCGACAGTACAGAGTTGAGCAAGGTGTGGGGTTCTCCCAAACTAGATTTTCATTCCCAGAGTGCACAAACAAATGAGTCATCAATCACAATGCAGGTGCTACCGATAACATGCAATAATAACTAAATCTCTACCAGAATTACTAGTTATAAGTACGTATGCGCTATTAAAACTATTTATTTAACTAAAAAGAAGGTGAAAACAGCCAAATGAGACAAAAAATATGCTTTGAATTTATTTTAAATGACAAAAAAATTCTTCCAAATCATTTTTTTTTTACCGAATGATTACTCGCGCTGCCGCAGATGGCCGGCGCTGATTTTTTTTTCATGGATAGAATGACCATAGCTATCATATACTCACGCCACACACTCAACATATTAGTACAATTGAAGAAAAAAAATTAAACGTGATTCGCTCCATACAAAAAAATCTAATTAATTTTTTTCAAGACAAACTATCAACTTTAGAAGAAATTTTATAAGAATAAAAGTTGTCAGGAATAATATAACACGTCATATAAAAAAAAATCGCATCGATATAGGAACTTTGTTGCCTAAGTCCACTAATTTTCAGTATGGGCCCACTGTGCGGCCGTTTCCGTCCATGCAGATTCACCACCACTGCCGGCGCCAGCTCCAAACACCAGACACGGGAAACAAAATAATTTTTGGCTTTCTTCACATCCACACAACCAAGGTGTTTTGAAATATTGTTCAGATTTAAAACCACGCGTAAAAGATTTATTTTTCGTAACACATTTTTGAGAAAGTGCAATTTCGGGACGTGGTGGTCCCTTAGCTTTCAGTTCGATATGCATTTCGAGAGTCTTTTCACAATTTTTAATAAAAGATACACTGTATTGTTCCATTTTTAATACAAATGTCGCGCACAAACTATTTTTAATAATTATTTAGAATAAACACTGCGAATCTACTGACAGCCGAGTTGAGCCGACCGTTTGTTTACATAAGATCGGCAACAGCGCATAGGCATAGATCGCATTCCCGCGCGCGGCCGCCTTGCGCCGCCGTTTGGCAACGTCGCGCGTGAGCGGCGCTCCAAATTAGGCTAACTTCTCATACAAAATCTTCTGTTTTACGCGTCGGACTGTGTCGATATTTCTCTTTCGCACTCATTGAATACAGTGCTAGAAATCGTACTGAACTTTGTTTCATAGGAGCGCAATCGCTGGCGCTCCACACGTTACAACTTGACGCCAAATGTACGCGTAGGAAATGGTTTTCTAGTAAACTACTATTGTATGCGTATGGGCATAGTAGAAAGAATGTATGTATAGGATTATAATAAAGAAATATAGATTATGCTATTTTAGTGGGAGTGCACTGCACCAGCGCTCTTTATGACGAGCCGCCTCTGCTCATGATATACTCGAATCTGAACTGTTACATTACACGCAAATGCTCCCGGTGAGTGACTACCTTAAGATGTGATCGTTGTCATGACCATAATAATATGTCAGTCTGATGCGTTAGGGTAAATGGCAATTGTTAATGACATCGTATTTTCAACTATACAGGGTGGAAGGGACATCGACGCGAAGCCTGTTACCATGGATTCAGTACATCATACTTGACCCCCGTGCGTTGAGATTTCTGGTCGGTAATTTAAAAAAAAAACAGCGGTTTCCTACAGAAGTGTAATACCTACTCGGTCAAAAATCAAAATGTATGGAACAGCGAATTAAAAAAAAAAATCTGACGAAAAATTTTAACGCAGGGGGGTCATTAATGATGTACTGAATCCATGGTAACAGGCTTCGCGTTAATGTCCCTTCCACCCTGTATAGTTGAAAGTATACTTATTTCTAGCACCTCCTCTCGAAGTTGAACTTTTGAATTGAAAGAACTTTAAGATTTATTTACCTAGTTATTGAATGATTACTGTATACATATTTGTGAGACTTATGTAGATTACCTTGGTTTGGTCATCAATCAACTCGGCCTGTCGCAGTCCACTGCTGGGCATAGGCTTCTTCCAGGTGGCACCAAACCACAACACCCTGTCCTCCGCCTTCCGCATCCAGTCTGACCCAGCCACCTTCTTAAGGTCGTCGTCGCGGTCCATCTAGCTGGGAGGTGTCCCACACTACGCTCCAGGACTCGTGTTTTGGTCATAGAGTGTATAAATGTTTTGGGACAAAAACTTTACTTTGTTTTTGTAGAATAAATTGTAAACCATGTTTTGTACCTGTACGGTGCATATAATGTTAAGGAACAATGCGTGCGGGGATCGTTTTATTGCATAATCTTGCTAACCTGGATCTGGTGGACAAGATTATGAAATAAAACAATCCCCTAATAAAAATGTACCTTACTACTTTTTGAAATGGGGCAGCCGAATGGTTGTAGACAATAAAATGGTTCATTTTCCGTGTGATTGCAAGTGTGTACATCTTTTTGGGGCTGACGTACAGCTATTGTTAAGGAACACTAAAAATACAAGATTATTAATGTGTGAAGCATTCCACTTTTTCGTTGCTAATCATGTTGTGCGATTACGCTTTGGGTGATAATCAGATCGAAACCTATAATATGATCCTACTGATTCACTGTGATTGTTACCTGTTTTAGTTGCCGTGTGAATAAATAAATAAATAAATTATTAATTATTCACTTTTTTAATTTTTACTTTAACTTAAAACTGACAACACACACAATAGTGACCATATTGGTAATGTTCTTCAGAAAGGTCAGGTGCGTACTCGCAACCGACGTGCGTGTATGACCAGGTGTATGAACATAAACAAAGCAAAAGGAGTATGTAAGGAGCGTAGCAGGTGGCGTTCTGTAGTTTCTGCCTACCCCAACGGGAAGAAGGCGTGAGTTTATGTATGTGTATATAACTGCAATCTGCCAGTTCAGTTACATATATCTTTATCTAATCTCATATTGTTAAATTCGAATTATAAACTTCAAAACGAATGTATATTGACATACAACACAATACCGAAATTTAAAAATAGAATCATAAATAACACTTTTTCTCTAACAAAATATCATACAAAACAATATTTTTACCAATACGATACAGGGCAAATCCAAGAAGTTAATATCACTAAGTAGTTTCCATCAATTTTTTTAATCGATCTTATATGCGGGGCGCCCCATTTTTATAGCATTACAAAATATTTTGATTCCAATTTTTATTGTCTATGGCAGCGCCCGCTTTAGCGCATGCGCGGCGCAATTAACTATTTCTTACTACTTTTAACTTTGATCATAATTATGGTAGGTTTAATCTCAATGTATGACAGTAGATAAAGTAGTGTATGAAACTGGACATAACTAGGTATTAAAACACGAGCGTGTGTGTAAAAACCGGCCAAGTGCGAGTTGGACTCGCGCACGAAGGGTTCCGTACCATTAACTATAAAAATGGCAATCATGTTTGTTGTATGGGAGCCCCCGTTTAAATATTTGTTTTATTTTAATATAATTATTTATTTTTAAAGTGAATATATAACTAAATATTCTGTGAATATTTCAAGCGTGTACCTGTTGCCGTTATCAATATCGAGCAAAAACGAGCAAATAAAATCACGTTTGTTGTATGGGAGCCCCTTTAAATATTTATTTTATTCTGTTTTTTAGTATTTTTTGTTATAGCGGCAACAGAAATACATCACCTGTGAAAATTTCAACTGTCTAACTATCACGGTTCATGAGATACAGCCTGGTGACAGACGGACAGACAGACAGACCGACAGACAGACAGATGGCTGAGCCTTAGTAATAGGGTTCCCGTTTTACCCTTTGGGTACGGAACCCTAAAAACCAAGCCGCAGGCGAGGTTTTTAACAGTATCACACAAGTGTGCCCCTCGGGATCCTGCCGTTTTGCCGAAAAGATTTTGCCAAATTTTCATTACCCAAACAAATTTTAGCAACCTTTTTTTATACCATTGCAATATTTCGAATGATTTTAGTACGCATATTTTCATTTGGTCAAATTTTTACTTGGCAAAATATTACCAAGTATAATGTCATTATGGCATTTGGTCTTTAATCAAATGATTTATTACAGCAAACAATCTTCAGACAATAAACGTTTTTGAGCGAGCGAAGCGAGCGGTGCCGCGGTAACGGCCGGCGAGTGCCAGACACGACTTGCATTAATAGAAAAAAAGATATTGTTTTTAGTAGGTTACCCCGAACGTAACTATTTAGATTAGGTTAATTTCTTTTTAAAAAAAATGGGTAGGTTAGGTTAGGTTAAAACTGTGACTTCCTACGCACGAGCCGAGCGAGCGGTGCCGCGGCAGCGGCCGGCGAGTGCCAGAAACGACTTGCATTAATAGAAAAAAGAGATTGTTTTTAGTAGGTTACCCGGATCTGAACTATTTAGTTTAGGTTAATTACTTATTTATATTATTATTTGATTTTGCGTAAAAACTGTTATTCCAACTGAAATATTTGCGCTTGTTCCCAACAAGTCACACCTCAACGGGTAACAGTGTGACTCGTTGGGAATGTTTTGGATAATAATTCCCAACGAGTCACAGTTACTGTTACACTGTTACTCGTTGGGATGATTTTTTCATTAGTTCCCAACGAGTCACACTTAACCTGTCACACTGTGACACGTTGGAAATAAATGTAAAAGATGTCCCAACAAGTAACAGTAGCTCCGACTCGTTATGCCGTCAACAGCGGCACAATGACTGGTTGACTTATTTTTATTCATCAGTTCTAAATAGTTATCCCTTGTTAGGGCTCTGTTTCTCGCCTGACATGACCAGTGCTAGTGTTCGTGGCCGCCTATATTTACTAGAATACGTAATCTCTCTACTTTCTTATTCACTTGTTTATGAAGATACTATTAATGGATAATGGTGTGAATACAGTGAAATGATAAGAGGATATTTGTGTTTTTTTTACCTCTTATTAATTTCAGCCACAATATAAAATATTATTTCTCTAAAATTAAAGCACATATTTGCATGTTAAAGTTACACGTTTTTCGCCACGGGGACGACGCGGGGAGGGAGAGGGATGCTTGAATATTATCAGTTTGATTGAAGTGAAGTGCACGTCCCGCTGTTAACCATGACAGAATACATCGCGTCAACTTCGTCCAGCCTAGTGACATTTAGTTTTATACAAAGGAATGGTGGTACTATTTTGCTTCGTGGTGGATACGAATTTTATGCCAGGCGAAAGCATAATAGCGGATTAACAGTGTGGGCGTGCACGCAACGAAAAACTTGTAAAGGAGTCATACGAATAAAAGTAAGTATATCTACCTCTATACAAGATGTTGAAATAACCCAAAACTTAATTTGTTTAGAATCAGCAGCAAAATAGAAAGCAATATTTTTTAATACTTATATAGTTTAATTTTTTACCTAACATAATTATTTGTTTTGTCGTTTTTAATATTTTTTTAAACGCTACGTAAACAATCGAGCGGGCGAGTGTAAGTTGAACTAGCGCGCGCGCTCAAGGTCAGCCGCTCCGCCGCCACCCCGCCGCCGCCGGCTACCGCCGTCCCTGTAGTCAATCTAGCGCGCGCCGGCGCGTGCGTCGTTTCATCTGAGGTTTTGGGTTATTCCATAAATATGTTGTATAAGTGACAATTTACTGATAACTACAAAGTATTTATTTTCAGTTTTAACTGAATATGCTGAGCTTGCTTAATTTACTGTTAACCGCTTTAATTCTGTTTTAATCATTATTGAGATCGTAAATGTTTTTTCATAGGACCAAAATATTCTGCATGAGACTGCTCATAGCCACGCCCCTGACTTTGCAAAAAACGAAATTGAGGAATCTGTCCAGAAATTAAAGACTGAATTGTACAAACCAGGTTTTCCAAATATCCCACAAAAGTATAATTCAATGATAAGTCAACTTAAAGATAAGAATGGATATCGTATCTAAAATACCCAAATTCACAAGTGTTAAAAGTACACTGTACAGACAACGAAATTCAGCAGCCGGAGTTTCTAAGATAGTGTACAAACAGGCACTAGACGTTGAAGTACCACCAAGATATAATGATTTTCTACTAGCAGATTACCAAAGTAATACGAACAATACTAGAATAATATTATTTTCGTCCAAGGAAGCGAGATTAATGGTGCACAATTTAAAAGACTGTTATGGTGATGGCACATTTAGAAGTTGTCCTAATCCCTTCATACAACTGTATACAATCCATGGGGATACTGGAAGTACAGTAAACCACACAAATATAATTCCTGTGGTGTATGCATTAATGAGCAACAGAACAACAGAAAGCTACTATATCCTGTTTAGTATGATAAAATCACAGCTACCTGATTGGAATCCAGCTCAATTCAGATGTGATTACGAAAAGCCAGCAATAAATGCAATCGCCAAAGTTTTTCCTTCAGTGATAGTAAAAGGGTGTTACTATCACTATAACAACGCGATATTTAAAAAGGGGAAAAAACTGAAAATGACAATGCGGACGTCACAAGATCCAAAGGAGGTGCGATTAGTTCAGCTCAGTGCTGTGCTTCCTTTGCTGCCAGAGCATGAAATAATAAACGGATGGGTATATATAATTGCTCGATACGGAGATAGCGAAAGTTCAAGCTGCAAACAGTTTATAAAATATATGGAAAGACAATGGCTGTGTAGAGAGTTTTTTAAAGTGTGGTGTGTTTTCGGAGAGCGGCACCGAACCACAAATGCCTTAGAAGCATGGCATGGTAAGTTGAATAAGACCATCGGTACAAAAAAACCGAACCTGATGCACTTCCTGCATACATTAAAAGAGGACTCTTCTCTTAATGTTGTCAGAAACATACTCACACAAACAAATAAATCACTAAAAAGAAAAAGAGCTAAAAAATATATTTTAAAAGACGATTTCATTCAAGAAGTGCAACAGGAGCTATCGGAAGGTTTGATAACAGTAGGCCATGCTTTAGAAATTTTACGAAATTAGATTATATACTGTGAGTCAAATACATATTATGTACAAGGCTGATTATATTAACATTAACTATTTCTTTATCATAACATTAACTTTATTTTAACTCAACGTTTTGTTTGGTCATACCAAACAAAACGTTGAGTTAAAATAAAGATACTACTTAAAAATGATTTGTTGAAAATTGTTGTACATTGATTTTATATTAATTAACGTGTAAGACTGATTATGGTTGTCATCATATCATTATTATGGATAATTATGAATCTACAATTATTAAAATCTACTTATTATCCATAATGATGTTATGATGATAACTCTATATTGAATTTATATTCAATTCCATAAGACTGATTATATTTAGAACAATTTTTTAATGTTAATACTTAATTAGTAAGTTTAATACTTACTAACATAAAAAAGAAACAACATACCACGTGTCCACGAGTTTGATTCACACGAAACAGCTTTAAGTGTTTCGTGCGAATCGAACTCGTGTTTTTTTTATTTCTCTTATATCGCCTGTATTAAGATACCAAAAGTTAAAGAAAAGTGGATGTTCTTACTTTAATCATTAAAATTAAAATATCTGTGATGATTCTGTGATTTATACCTAGATAAATATAGCTTTTTAAAAATATCTTATAATGTTTGAATTGTTATTTTGTTAATTTATAATTTCAGCTATTTGAAATTTGTTGTTTATTTTAAATGCCTTATTGCAAGTTTATAATTTCATAATATGAAACTAGTGATATCTGTAAAGATTTTTTAGTTTGATACAGATAGGTTGTTATAATGTGTAGATAATTTATAAATGTTTAAAATTGTAATTTTGTTGATTGATAATAAATCTGTTTGATATTTATTTACAGTGTCTTATTCCAATATATACCATATTCACTGATTTACAATTTCATAGGAATCTTTACGAGTAATCGTGTAACTGGCTGGGAATTGTTTAGTAAAAAAATCCCATAGAGTAACAGTGTGACCGGTTGGGAACGTCTCAAAAATAATTCCCAACGAGTAACATGCCCAACGAGTAACAGTATGACTGGTTGGGATTATTTTTAAAATTAATTCCCAACCGGTCACACTGTTACCCGTTGAGGTGTGACTCGTTGGGAACAAGCGAATATTTGACTAAATAAAAAATGTTAAAAGTACTAGTTGGTAAACAAGTTATAGTTTAAACGTTCATTTGTCAAACATTAGGTTTGCGTTACAATTTTTTGTGAATAGATTTTTTGCTAAGTAATAATTTGGCAAATGAAATTATGCGAGAAATTTTTTGGGAAGTGAAAATTTGTCAAATTCCTTTCGGTCAAACAAGGGAGACCCGTGCCCCTCATTATGCAACAGTTTCATAATCCACCTATTATTATGTATTTACCACAGGAACCCATAGAAAAGCTAGCCTTAAAAGTAGAAGAATATAGTGAGATGCGCAAAGAGAAACTCAACAGAGTGCGATTAGTTGAACAAGAGAAGATAAAGCTTGAACAGCCAATGAGAGACGCCGTCGATCTGATGAACTTGACCAATACCTCGCTCAGGACCAGGAATACGCTGCTGCAGAAATATGTGTAAGTTATTTGACCTATTTCAGTGATATATCCATAGGGGTGCAACCACGACACCACGTCCACCCACGTCGCCACGTGCAGGGCAGTAGTGGCCCAGTGGTAACAGCCACGACTCACGAGTTGTAGGTCGTAGGTTCGAACCCAGACAGGCGCTTTATTTTGTGAAAATACGTTCATCACCACTGCTCTCAAAACGATGAAGGACTGGAAAACATCGTGAGGAAACCGGCATGTCCTAGAACCAAAAATTTGAAGTCATGTGACATCTACCAACCCGCCCTGGGTCCGCGTGGTGTATTACAACCCACTCCTCGATGAGAGGAGGCCTGATTCCCTGCAGTGGGAAAGTTAACGCTGATTTTGCGGTTATTATGTATCCACCCACTTCGCGTGCATTTGTTAGAGTGTTCATCCTTGAGTTTGGGGCGAGCAAGGCCTATTCATATGGTGGCCAGAGAAACTATTAGTCCAACAAATCAACTGAAGAAAATTTTTGATTTGTGTATATGTTACGGCTAATACCCGAAGTGCGGCTACACCTAGTTTTAGCCGGTTAGAATTATAGGTCCAGACAATCCCTGTTGGATAAAACCAATTTACCAACAATAGAGGGGATCTAGCGCTCGGCGGCCGCTGCCGCGGCACGCTCGCTTCGCTCGCTCGCCTTCGCTTGTTAATGGTTACTGTTCTAACCTAACCTAAATGATTTTACCCGAAAACAATCGGCTCGTACTAGGTTTAACCAAGAGTAAGTGGCTACACCTAGTTCTAACCGGCTAAAACTAGGTGTAGCCGCACTTCGGGTATTAGCCGTAACATATACAAAACAAAAACTTTAATCAGAGGGCTAATTGCGTAACACACTATCAGTAGGAATCGGTTTCAATTTGACAGTTCAACAACGTTAAAGATGACAACGTGAAAGATGTGATTCATGGGGGTGACTATTTTTACCCGACTACGGCGGAGCAAAAAGGAGGGTTATGATTTTATTACAAGCTATTTTCCTCGAATTTTCACGAACCAACAGGTAAATTTTCTATTCCATCCTTTATAACTTTTTTCTTTATCTTTTCTAGGCACGAAACAAACAAAATAATAGGAAGCAAACAGGAAGATCTTTCAGAGTTGAAAGTGAATCTAGCAGCAGTTGATGACAAGCTAAAGAAAGTTGAAGAAGAGTTGGAAGAGAAAAGCAATGTTCTTAAAGAGGGCACAAAGTAAGTAATCTAAACTTATCCTTACTAATAATTGAACCTACTTACGAAAAATGGAATCAATCCACACAATAGACAGTTTTGAGAAAAAGCAGTTTTTGACAAAATTTTGTGTACAGTCGGTGACCAGCATTACCTGACCCCTCTTACAAAGAAGAATAATGGAAGAAAGGTCAGGTAATGCTGGTCACCAACTGTACAATAAAATTGTATTTTATTTTATTTTATGTATACAAATTAAGGTGGTGCCGGACGTAAAGAATAGCACCACCCCATTTCTTCCCGTGGGTGTCGTAAAAGGCGTCTAAGGGACTTACTAGAGAATGGGCAGCAGCGTTCTCTATGCATTTTAACACCATACTGCGATCGCCAAGCGTGGCGATTATGGCAAACACCCCCCCTTAGGGGGAGCCCTATGTCCAGCAGCGGACGTCTTTTGGCTGAAACGATGATGAATGATCATACAAATTAAGGTGCATTTTTTAAAGCTTTTTGTAACTTATCTCGATTTTGGCATGTGTGTGGATTGGTTCCTGCTTGCATAAGTAGGTCCAATTATAAAATGCAAAAGTGAGTTTTTTTGTTTGTTTAATGCTGCGTAAGCATTATATTACGCTGTTCCTCCGAAAACATGGACCTCAAAAGATTCAATGTAATAAGAGAGAGGAGCCTATTGCCATTTAAAAGAGTACTGGAAACATGCCGAAAACACAAAAATATATATTAAAAGGATAAAAATTGACTATACACATACATACTTGTGTATGAATGTAAGTTTAGCTAAAGAGGTCAAAACAAAGATTATCAATAACTAGCTGCTGCCCGCGGCTTCGCCCGCGTGGGTTTTTCGAAAATATCGTACCCGTCAAAATCGGTCCAGCCGTTTCGGATTAGCCGGAAAAATCAGACAGACACACTTTACATAATTATTATAAAACAAAGTCCCCCGCCGCGTCTGTCTGTGTGTCTGAACGCGATAAACTCAAAAACTATCGAACGGATTTTCAAACGGTTTTCACCAATGGACGGAGTGATTCATGAGGAACGTTTAGGTGGAATTCAACTCCTTAAGATTTTGTGTAAATTTGCTGAAATATGACGATTATTGTTGAAGATGTCTGAAAAAATCATGCCGACTGGGAGCTTTACTGGCGTGAGCCGCGTAAACCGTAAGAGATACATAAAATGTATGTTTTACTCACTAGATTGTACATCATAAACACTTCAACAACAAAAAGTCCGCGACAGCATGTCTATCTTAACAATTATAATAAATATATTATATTTTTATTTTTTATTTTTTTATTTTACATGTTGTTCTCATTCACACATCTATTTATTATTTAATTTATATATTTTAACTTATCTTTCCGTGACATCATAGTGGGCCCTATCAGAATATCAGCGCTGCGGCACTTTTCTTAATTGTCGCAGCATCATGCTGATATAGGGGCCTTTTTGCCTCGTACAGTACTTTGTTTTTATTTTCATTCTACTTTGTTTTTTTTAATTGTTTTTGTTCTTATGAGTGTGTTTTAGTTTAATTTGTGATCTCCTGTGTTGAGTCCCAATAAATATTTTTTCTTTCTTTTTTCGTTATCTTCAAAGGATGACCCACAGTAACCATTTATATCTTTCACAATTTAATCGGAACTGTTACATAACATGAGGTTACTTAGAACATTTAAGTTAAACTGTTGAAACTACTACATAATTTTTAGAGATCTACCGACTTTTTATCTTCTTTTCCTTTCTAGAAAATACGACGTCCTCCGCAAACAGAAAGAGGAAATGACAGAAAGGCTTCAAGGCTGCAAGAGGAAGGCTGTGACCACACAAGCGGACCTCACACAGAGTAACAAGAAGAGGAAG
This sequence comes from Tiliacea citrago, assembly GCA_963921375.1. Lineage (NCBI taxonomy): Eukaryota > Metazoa > Arthropoda > Insecta > Lepidoptera > Noctuidae > Tiliacea > Tiliacea citrago. Next base: position 13,423,586 of record OY992804.1, read on the forward strand.
AATTTAGACCAACTGCTTGAACAGGAGAAGGGGAAACTTATTGATTTGGAACTGGTAAGGCTGCTTTTTCCAACCCGCACTGGGCCCGCGTGGTGGATTACGGCCCACTCCCTCTCACTAAGAGGGCGTTAACCTAATTCCTAAGTTAATCAAATAATTAATCTTGCGCCACCGAGAGTCATAGGTAAACCCAGGGGCGAGCCGTCCATAGTTTTCCGCACATTTTTTTAATACTTCCAGTAAGTGGAGTGAGGGTGAGTTCTTTGTGTGTATAACTTTTACAGGCTTATTTTCAGATATTATAAATCAATAAATGTGACTACTTTAGGGTCATCATAACTATGTAGAGCGACGTTGTGATTTTTTTTTTTTTACTACTATTTACTATTTATTTTCTATCAGTATTTCGTGGCCTACCGTCCGTGGAGAACCACTGCACGCCACTGGGTAAACCTAGGGTTAAACATTTAAATATTTAACCCACCAATGTGGGAGAGTTAAGTCGCTAAACTCTGGGTAAGGCGTTATCTCCACGGACGAGAGAATCGCCGCGATAGTCACGCTGTGGAGATTGATTCATAGTTTTTATTGAATTTGATGGCACGGCAATACTATTGCCTCTAACTCAGAAAATCAGTACTATCGATGGATTTGTTTGATAGACGATAATAGTTTCATGAAAAAAAAAACTGATAACCAGTCACAGTGTGAAATAAAATATTTTGATTTTGACCCAATAAACAGTAAATCGAATTACGTAGACAGTTTTATCAAGATATTTTAAAAACATAATGATATGGTAATCATTTCACAGATTCCAGAGAAAAATCAGAGGGAGATAGAAGATTGTGAGAGGCTTCTTGTCAAATATACAGAACAAAAGGAAAAGACAGAAGAAGAACTACAGACAGTTGTCGCTAGCGTGAGGTGAGTTATTGGACTAAAGATTCAGTGGGTACTTGAATGGGGTAGTTTTAGTTTACCATTAAGAGCAGGGAGTCTAAATCAAATTTCGAACGCAAGCTCCGCCCCTCGCTCCCCGCCACGCGTTATGTACTAAACGCTAATACATCAGTAATAAAGTTGAATATCTCGTGCGCTCGTGTTCGAGCACGAAACTCAATAGCGTAAGTCTCAATTCTTATTTCGTTTATAACTAAAGTAATAATTGATCTAGAGAACAAATGTCTTGTTTCGGGATAATAAACTATATTTTCTTGCTATGAATATTTATTTAACACATAAAAGCTAAACAATCTTGTTTGTTTTTAGAATTCTTTGAAAAAGACATTAAATTTATGAGAGAAAATATTAAAATTACGTAACTGTCTTCAACATGGCAAGACAAGGCTCCAATAAATCATATACTAAGGTTTCATTTTGCTTGTATGTGTGACTGTTTCAGAATATTCATGCAAATTGACATAAAAATAGGGAGCCTCCTCTTAATATGAAAGTCAAAAAAGGATCAAAAAACCAAATGACTACAAAATCACCTGTTTTTCTGAGATTCAGATGCATTAGAAACTCATATTACCTTAACACTAACACTCAAAATCTACTAACTTACCCTACCCTCTATTTCCCCACAGAACAAAAACACAAGGCCTACAAGAAACTAAAGACCGCCTGCAAGCTAATCTTATAGGTTTAAAGAGGATGGTCGACGAAGCTAACAATAGTTGTAAGCTAGCAGAGTCTGAACTTAAGTTGTATCTAAGTACGGAAAAGAAAGAGGTGGAAAAGTTGGAGAAGATAAAGGATGCACATGAGAAGGCTAGAGCGGCTTTGGAGGAGAAGAAACCGTAAGTATTTTTTCTTGTTTGTCAGGTTGTAATTTCGAACTTTATTTCAACAAAGTTAAAGTTCTAAATACAAAAACTAATTTTAAACCCGAGTCAATTTTGTATAAAGGACTTTATCTCAGTCAGAATAAGGTTCGAAATTCAAAAACAAGCGCAAAGGTTTGGACTTAAGTTACAATTTGTTTTTTAATGATGCGGATTAAGTTTCTAAGGGGTGAAAGAACTCAATCATAAAATAAGTAAAGCCTAGTAAGTCTTGCTATGAGACAAACTTTGAAATAGAAATAATACCTGCTGTTTTTAAATTATAATGCAATGTCTACGTAATTAAAATGTATGAAACTACAGTATTTTTTTCTCACAAAGCGGCGCGCGCTTTACTTGTGGTAACCAAGTGTACAAACACACTGAATGTGTGCGTGGAGACGAGTAGCGACAGCACATAATTAAATACACACACACACACACTACCAACTTCGTCCGTGTCTCGGGCGGTACCGAGAGCTCCTACACACACATTCACAGCGTCTTTGCACACTTGGGTACCACAAGTAAAGCGCGCATTGCTTCGTGAGTTTTAAATACTGTATGTAAATAATGCATCCTGTATAACTTAATTTCTTTTTCGCACTGAAACCATAATGGCGTTAAAACCACATAATACAGCCTAAGGCATCCTAAAATCAATTGTTTATTTTCAGTTTACAAGAAGAATTATCACGCACTGTGCCAGCAAATGAGGCTAAACTGAGCGAAGTTAACAATAAGTTGCAGCGATTGAAGCAAGAAGAGGGGCAGATTATAGCTGAAGTTAGACCATTGAGGTTTGTTTTGTTTACGGTTTACGGTTATTTACGGTAATTTCCCCTTTAAAGGGTGATGTGCTAAGGTAGCCCACGAAATTCAAATTTATGCCAGACGTAAAGAATAGCAACATGCTATTTCTTCCCGTGGGTGTCGTAAAAGGCGACTAAGGGATTTACTAGAGAATGGGCAGCAGCATTCTCTATGCATTTTAACACCGTACTGTGATCACCAACCCGCCTGCCAAGTGTGGCGATTATGGGAACCCCTCCTTTTGGGGGAGGCCTATATCCAGCAGTGGACATCTTTCGGTTGAAATGAATGAAGATCACGGGCAATTTGTTTTTCTATATCATTGTTATTCTAAATAGCTTTTGCCCGCGACTTTGCCCGTGTAGGTGTCGGAAATTAACCCACGGGAACGTACTTCCGGGAAAAGTACACTATGTTTTAACCCAGGTTATAAAATATCTGTGTGCCAAATCTCATCCAAATCCATTCAGCCGGTTTTGCGCCAATCCAGGACAGACAAACGGACAAAAAAGTCTTTGTTACTATTTTATTAGCCAACGTCTTTTCCTTTTAGATCGCAATTAGAAGAGTCTCGTCAAGCCATGAGTGCTAACACATCTCGCGATAGAGTGCTCAACGCGATTATGAATGAAAAGAGGAATGGAAGACTACCAGGAATATTTGGACGATTGGTAAGTTAAAACTACAGGCCCTATCTGAGTATTTTGTCCTGGGGCCTAATTTATGAGTTTTGCGAGTTCAATACTCAATATCTTTATTGCTTTACCATAATGTGTACTTAGGTGGTAACTATATAATTTAGATCAATATGGACCCTGTAGGGCACAGCAAAAGGGTACGTGAGAGGAAGCCTTGTTTTAGGAGATCATTAAGTTGTTATTGGTGGGAACAAGTTTTAATTTACATATTTATAATCATAGGCAGGAGATCGCGAAAAGGATACTAGAACATTTCGCACTATTATTTATGTATTATTTTATCTGCAAAAGTACTTTAATATTTTAGATTAGTAGTACCTAGTTTTTCACAGACTATGTTTTTTTTTTTTTTAAACAATCTTTTTGCCAAATCAAAATGACAACCCTGCACAATTTAACTAAGTTACAAATAATCAGTAAAGGTAGGAATAATGTTTGTTTGGTATGTATCAGTAGTTATTATGGTTGTTACTTTATTTTTTTTTACAATGTACCAACAATACGACACAATTTTTTTACAATGTTTGTAAATATGGGAGCACCATGTATCTATCACATAATTAATTTATCGTCACTGACCTGCAAATTGCAAAAAACGAAATAAAATTTGAATTTCGCGGGCTACAGCTGAGGATTCACCTTAAGCGGATAGCGTACGGCATAAAAACAAGACGATATTTTTGTCAAAAGCTTTGATACTAAAAGTAAACGCACTGTGTAAAAAAAAATCTTGTGAACAAATTATTATTTTAGTCTAAGTTTATGAAAAGCTATGAACAGTGATTAAAAGACAAACCAAGCAATTTTGTAACTCATTAAAATTAATCGTAATATAATTACCTACTTAGCTCCGCAAATTATACGCAAAAGTTGGACGCAAAAAGTCTTTTAATTTACTTACAATCGATCTGCGCTGAGTTGGGAGTTTATTAATAGCAAAGAAGTACTCAAAAATTGCACACACTCGTTGGGCACATTGCTCGCAGAACAGATGGCCGATGGTGCCGAAAGGTTCTGGAGTGGCGACCGCGTAAAGACGTTGCGTTGGAAGGCCTCCTACAAGGTGGGCCGATGACCTTGTGAAGGCCGCAGGCATCCGCTGGATGCGGGAAGCACAAAACCGGTCGATGTGGCGGTGCTTGGGGGAGGCCTATGTGCAGCAGTGGACTTCTTTCGGCTGAAATGATGATGACTCAAAAGTTAACACCAAACACTTCTTCCAGGGTGACCTAGGAGGCATAGACGCAAAATACGACGTCGCCATATCAACATGCTGCGGCGCTCTCGACAATATAGTCGTTGACACCGTGGAAACAGCACAAGCATGCGTCGAGTTTTTGAAGCGACACGATATCGGACGAGCCACGTTCATAGCGCTGGACAAGCAAGAGCATTTGAGGCAGACGTACGAGGGACGGAAAAGCTTGTAAGTTCATGTCCCAAAGGCGGCGCGGTATTTTGTCTTCCCTTCTCTTCTGTAAAACGTCACAATAACCGAACTTGTAAAAAAAAACCGGCCAAGTGCGAGTCGGACTCGCGCACGAAGGGTTCCGTACCATTATCTATGGCAAAAAAATCACGTTTTATTGTATGGGAAAAAATTAAATTTTTGTTTTATTTTAATTTAATTATTTATTTTTAAAGTGAATATATAACTAAATATTCTGTGAATATATAACTAAATATTCTGTAAATATTTCTAGCGTCTACCTGTTGCCGTTATCAATATCGAGTAAAAACGAGCAAAAAATCGCGTTTGTTGAATGGGAGCCCCCTTAAATATTTATTTTATTCAGTTTTTTAGTATTTGTTGTTATAGCGGCAATAGAAATACATCATCTGTGAAAATTTCAACTGTCTAACTATCACGGTTTATGAGATACAGCCTGGTGACAGACGGACAGACAGACAGACAGACGGTGGAGCCTTAGTTATAGGGTTTCTGTACGGAACCCTAAAAAGAAGTACATTACTGCCGCGGTCTGTAATGACTGCGTTGCTGGCAGCGCTGATGATGGCCAAAAGCTGTATAAAATAAAATTAGATTTAAAAAATAATGGATTAACGGCTTCTTGCTTGTGATGACACCATTTAATCTTATTTTACGGTATTTTCATTTAATATTCATAATAACATTGTAAATCTGAAATCGCGATAAAAAATCAACTGTTCCCTACATTTATGTTCGAATAACTCGTGAAAATGTAAGGAACAGCTGTTTTTTTTTCGCGATTTCAGGTTTGGTCCCATAGTAAAAGTTATTCATAATTATGAGTACAATGACCCCTTAAGAGGTTGTGCATTAATTCTGGGACAAGTATAGAGAGAATGACTGCACAATGTTTCAAATTATTTCCCTTTCCAGCCCCGAGAACGCCCCGCGTCTCTTCGACTTAGTAAACGTGAGAGACCCGCGCGTTCTTCCCGCGTTTTACTACGCGTTGCGCGACACTCTAGTCGCCAACGACTTGGAACAGGCGTCGCGCATCGCATACGGACACACACGATACAGAGTTGTGACACTCAAAGGAGATGTTATTGAGATTGCTGGTGAGTTATTATATTATTTTAATAAATAATATGCTTCCCGCGTTCTACTACGCGCTGCGGGCAGGCGTCGCGCGTCGCGTACGTACACACGATACAGTGTTGTGACGCTGAAAAGAGATGGTATTGAGATTGCCGGTGAGTTATAATATTATAACACACATAACATCACGCCTGTATTCCTTGAAGGGTTAGGCAGAGGCGCATCTATAGTACACCCACATTTCGCCAGTTGTGTTGGGTAAATAGTCCCTACTATCTTTAATAATGTTAGTCCTCGTTTAGGGCAAAGGCCTCTTTTCATACTTAGAACGAGATTAAGACTGACATTTTTAAAACATTAGTACTTAGACTTTACTTTGTCCTATGTTTCTCTTCTTTTTTATAAAGTTCTCACTTTTGCTAAAAGTTCATCTGACATCAGTTTTGATTTTTTTTCTCTTTCTATTGGAAGTTCGTGGATTTTTTTTTCGGATAATTCTTCACCATAATTTCAAGTATCACCTTAAATTTTTTTGGTTTACTTGGTTAACATGACTGAAATTGACTCTTCGATCAAACTTCTCCGGCCACCCTGTATATGTATGTGAATGTTATCTAATCAAATAAATTCTAGGTACTATGTCCGGTGGTGGTAAGACAACAATGCGAGGCAGAATGTCCAGTTCAGTACAACAAGACACCAGTGAACAAGACCCAAGAGTTATGAAGGCTAATGAAGAAAAACTAGCGAGAATGGAACAAAGGTAAGTCAACTTAAGGTCTACTTTCACATACAAAGTTGGGTAACTTATATTCTGACAATTCGTTCAGGGCACCCGCTTGTATATTTAGATTTTATAAAAGTTGGTAATAACGCCATCTGTTGTTAGTGTTACTCATCTGAAGTTTCAATTTACGAGTGCTGTCATTTAGACACCAAATAGATAGGTAAGGAAGGTAGCTGACCTTCTATCATCATATAGCTTTCGTTATGCGGCTTCCAAAGTATGGAATAACATCCCACCACCGATTAGAATAATTAACCAGATAGACACCTTTAGACGACACTTACGGCAGTATCTCATAGAGGCGCAGCGGAAGTTGGACATGGTCACACTGAATGTCTCCATTATATGATGCACACCTACCGACTTACGTATGCGTCAGTGTTTGAATGTAACACGAAAATGCAAATAGCCGCTGTTATACAACAATAATACAACTACCCCGAACTGTTGTTATACAATTTCATTGCTGGGAATTGCTTATTGCTTTTGCTCATACTCGCGCTCGGCTCAGCTCACTGGCTTTTTGTTTTGTTTTTGGAATTTTACAAAAAATACACTGTTTATGTACTTATTCGTTATTATTTTTTATCTGACCCACATTGATTCTATTTATGTATGCATACACACGTTGCAGTATAAAACTGATTTACATCCGTCACCTCACACTTTCAGGTCCAGTTGAAAACCAGCGTCAGGCACTAGTTGTCTGGCAGTTTTTTGCTGAACTGGGCCTTTTTGGCGCAGCCGTGAGGCGCACTTTACTGCTAATTTCTTACACCGCATTTTACACTTTTTTACTTGTTTGGGTTTTTATTATAATTTTTTTTTTTTTTTTGTAATCTGCTGTATTATAAATTGTGTGCCTTTTAGTCTGTGCTAAATAAATGTATTTTCTTTCTTTCTTTCTTTCTTATCATTAGAATAATCAATACAACTCTCTATGTTAGAATTGGGCTCAAATGTCATAGGTTGACCAGAGAGATGACATTCACAAAAAAAAAAAAAAATGCTGTCACTTTTGGATTAGTCGCGAGCGCGAAATTTGATAGATAATCTTAGAAATCAGAATCTGCCAATACTTTAACCACTAGCCTCTTTTCCGTGAGAGGGAGTGGGCCGTAATCCTCGACGCGGGCCCAGTGCGGGTTGGTAGATGTCACCAAGCCTTTCCTCATGATATTTTTCTTCACCGTTATAAGAGCAGTGGCGATGAAATAAATTGCACAAATTATTCGAATACCTGGATTTGCCTTACGACCTTCTACTCTGTAAGTCTAGGCCATTACCTCCGCTCTCGTAAGTCCATGACGCAAAATCACATCACACTAATATTATAAAGGCGAAAGTTTGTGAGTGTGTGTGTGTGTGTGTGTATGTATGTATGTATGTATGTATGTATGTTACTTCTTCACGCTCTAACGGCTGGACCAATTTTGATAAAATTTTGTATGGAGGTAGCTAACACCCTGGATTAAGACATAGGTTACTTTTTATCCCGATATTCCCACGAGATCGAGACTTACGCGGGTGAAACCGCGGGGCGCAGCTAGTCAATGATAAGAACCTCTTTGCAGGTTAGCAGAAATATGCAACGAGCAATCAGAACTGGAAGCGACATTAGGTACCCTACAACGGAGCATTCGCGATGGAAAAGTTACGCTTAATAAACTCAATATTGACCTCAAGAGTTTGGCCGAACAAGTTCCAATTATGAAGGTAAGTAATTAAATATCTTTCGACGGAGATCTATTTGATAAAAATCTTTAACTCATATATTTATTGACAGAACGCATGGCCTAATGGTTGATTTATTTATACTAGCGCAGAGTCGAAGCGTTAATCTAAAAGAAAGCATAGCAAATTCACCCTTATCTCTGTGACCGACCTGCGCACCAATCAGCGCTGGTTGCTTGCAGAACACGCGCGATTTCGCTCGTCTTCTTTGTAGAGATAAGGGTGAATTTGCTCTGTTATGTTATTAGATTAACGCTTCGCAGCGCTTTGACTCTGCGCTAGTATGAATCGACCATAAACCGCTGGGTCTAGTACAGTCGCGACCAGCATTACATGACCCCTCTTCCATTATTCTTCTTTGTAAGGGAGGTCGGGTAATGCTGGTCATCGACTGTACCATTATATTTTACACAAGAGTTCCTTATACAGCGTGGGTGCACGAGCTCGTGGCTAAGTAAAAAGTAAAAACAGCCGCATGGGTCGATCCATCAGGTAAAGCTACGATTGTCGGGATTGGTACCTGGCTAGGTTCACCATCTTTACATAGCAAGACTCCTCCGTGCATCGGCAAGCACGTTAAGCCGTTGGTCCCGGCTGTCATTCGTGGATCTTTAGCAGCCGTTAGCGGTCGTCAGAAGCCCGAAAGTGTGACAACCATTCTTACCCCGTTACTGGGTTGACAAGTCTGTCAGTCCAATCTCTGGAACTACCGGTCGGATTTGAAAAAGTATTTTTGCATTAGATAGCCCAATTCTCGAGGAAGGTTATAGGATATTTAACATCACGCTTCGACCCATAGGAGTCGAGCAAAAAGAAAAAGTCAGAACGAACGCTAAGTGAACAGGAAGTAATAGCGCGGTCGTGCGATGTAATGCGACGCTTGAGTCGGGGGAGCAAGAAATTTCACGTGAACGAAGCGCAGGCAGTGGCTAGTCTTTCAATATTAACAGGCCATTCTCCATAATCCTGTATACGTAAAGTTTTCGTTTTGTAACTAAATGAAAGTCAAAGTCAAATTATTTATTTCAAAGGCACATATAATATTATGAGGCACTTTTGAACGTTAAAATTTACAAAAAAATAGAATTGATTCTAGTTGCCCCTTCCAAAAGGTAGTTTCGTATGGAGAAGAATGGGCAAGTACTCCACCGTTACTCTTTTAAAAATGTTTTACAATATTTTGTTTGAGTACATTAATTATATGAATTGAATATGTCAACAGAATCAAATAAAACAACAAGAGGCTACTGTGGCAGCTAGCAAGGTGGACCCGGAACAGAAAGCCTCCTTGGAAGCGACACTTGAAACTGCTCAAGAACAACTGGAAATGGCTAAAGAGGTTGCTGGCAGAGTAAGTTATTTATTTATTTATTAACTAGCTACAGCCCGCGACATCCCACGCGTGGCTTTTTCTAAAATAAAAGTATCTAACTCTAGAACTATCATCAGTTATCTGCCAGTGAAAGTCCCGTCAAAATCGGTCGAGCCGTTTCGGAGATTATCCGGAACAAACAGGCAGAAAACACAAAATAAATGCATGCGGTATCGTGTTACCCAGCAACTGGGTTGTGGAGGTCAGATAGGTAGTCGGCGCATGTAAAATACTGCTATTCAGCTGCATTCGGTTAGACTGGAAGCTGACCCCAACATAGTTGGGAAAAGGCTAGGCAGATGATGGACACATAAACCTTCCAGAATAATGTTGAAAACAGCATCAAAATCTATTTTGTCGTTAGAAGGAGCAAACATACGAAAACGCTACTTATAGAGTCCAATTACATTTACAGGTGGAAGAAGACGTGCAACAAGTGGACATAAAAATATCGGCGGTCGCCGGCGGCAAAGTAAAGGAATTACAGAAAATTGTGAATGAGCTCATTAAGAAGATTGATAAAGTTAACTCGGAGATTACTAAACTAAAGGTCGCTATCAATACTAGCAAGAGGTCAGTTTGAACAATCTTTGCATTACTGTAGAAAAAAAAAAATCGGACCTTGATCCAGATAATGTTAGTAATACACAATACTTATGCTATGTTAGTAACAAATGCAACTCAAATTTTAATTCAAATACCTGTTGCCTGTTGCACTCACTAGAATAATAAGAATAGAACAGATAATGTTTATTTGAATAGAATTTAGGTGAGTTTTTATAAAATAATCTTTCGTTCCACGCACATTCTACTTCGAATGCAAAAATTTCAGGTTTTGTTTTATTATTCAAAATTAAAAGCCATTTATTCAAACTTGGCTGAGAATCAGCACTTTTCGAACGTCAAAAATTACATAAGACTCTTCCTCCAAACACGCCCGGCCTTCACCACTTCCTAGTGCTTTAGCTGGGAAGAAGTGGCGCAACAAACTGCCCAGCAGCACAGCTGTCTGTTCAGTTAGAAAACTTGATTCTTTACATGTCTTGATTCTTTACACAGTATGTAAAATAATTTGCATTACGCAATACAAAATATTACATTAAATTATTTGCCATAATATGTTAGCTAGCACACACCACTATTCTAACACAACAATTTAAATTCTACATTCTGATAAATCTAAAGGTACCTAGGTATACAGGGTATTTGGAAGCTAGGTGCAAAGCCTTAAGGGCAGACAGTAGGGGGACAGTTGACACCATTTGGAGCATTTTGAACATGTTTTAAAAAAAGTTTGAACCATTGACGCTATTTTATTTTTCAAATTTTAAAAGTATGCTACGACTTTAAAAGTGTTTAGTATATTTTTTCAATAACACGGATGCTTGGAACTTGGTTTATTAGAATAGATGCACATCAGATAAACATCGAAAAAGAAAAAAATAATAACATACTTACCTTCTTTAACTGGGAGACTGGTGGAAATAAACTAAAAAAAATTAGCAGATAACAAAAAAAAAAGTACTTTGTCTAAGACACTAACTAAATGGGGCCATTATGCCTGAGGCTTTGCACCCAGCTTTCAAACAACCTGTATAATTAAAAATAAAATAATATGTCAAAAATATAAATATAGGTACAATAATGAGACTATAGTTTCTTTATTGTACCTAACTGTATTGTTTTTAGTTAATAAAATATAACATTATTTTGTAAAACTTAATAGCAGTAAGTTATTCGAAAAAAATTATAATAATATTTTTTCACAGAAACGCGAAGAAATCAAAAGACAAAATTCAGCAGATGGAAGCTGACCTGAGAGAGACCGAGAGGAACTTGGAAACATTGAACAATCAGAAGAAAGAATTCAGTTTGGAGAGCGCAAAATTGCAAAAGGACTTGGAAGAGGTAACTCATGTTTTAAATCTAATAACTAGCTTGTAATGATCCGGATCGAGGTGATCCGGCAGAGAACCAAAGTTGCCGACATAGCTCACAAAATAAGCAAGCTGAAGTAGCAATGGGCCGGCCATATTAGCCGTAGAACCGATGACTGTTGGGGTAGATGTGTTCTTGAGTGGAGTCCGTGAATCGGCAAACGTAAGGTAGGTCGTCAGGCTAGGTGGAGCGACGATCTTAGCAGGTTGGCTGGTAGCAGCTGGAAGAGAGTAGCCGAGAACCGAGTTCAATGGTGTGCAATTGGAGAGGCCTATGTCCAGCAGTGGACTGCTATGGGCTGATGGTGATGAGCCTGTAATGTCCCACAGCAGAGCAAAGGCGTCCCTGTCCATTTTCCATACAATTCTGTCTTGCTAGTGTCGGTCGGTCCTTTCAGTAGGAGTCAAGCTCGTTCCACCGTCATCGTCTCGGCCTGCCACGATATCGTGCGTTTAATGGGATCCAATCGGTGGTCGTTTTAAATCTATTATTGAATAAGTATATCATCACGCCTGTAATCCCCGTAGGGTTAAGCAGAGTTGTACCTGTAGCACACCCACATGTCGCCAGTTATGTTTTAGTCCCATGTAATAGGGGGCGAGCCTATTGCCATCAACCGGGCTTAAATCCAGACTGGGCTGCTACTGAAAAATTCCAGATGGCAAAACCCAATAACACTGCCCGAACTGGGCATTGAATCCAGGACCTTATGCTCAGATTGCGACTAGACCAACGATGCAAAATAAGTATAATCTTTTCTAATTTATCGAGATATAAGGATTCCTTAGCCTTCCACCAGCTACCAAGCTATGCTAAACGTGATCATATCGGTTTAGAAATTTTGATCTGAAAAGTCAGCAAATAGCAGCAGAATCTCAAAGAGTGTAGTTTCACATGCGCAAGCGCACAGTGTCATTAAAAAACTAATTCGAAATGGCGGCGCTCAACATTCCCTCACACTCGCACTTATCAGTTCAGGCGCGCATCGTAATTATTAGGGATGATGACATTTTTTTAAATTTAAAACTCAATAAATATTTGCAATTTTTTAAGTTTTTACACTTTTTATAAAATTAACTTATTAGTAATTATAATAAAATATTATAAAAATTGCAAAAGCTTAATAAATTTCCAAGTTATAAACGTGGACAAAGGCGGCACGGCACTATCACAGAAGTGACGTCACGACTATGCAACTTCATACTAGCGCCATGAGGACACGGTGGAGCATACGGTGGAGGTCTGCCCAGCTTGGGCGGAGCACCGCCGTGTCCTCACGCCATGGTGCGGAGCGAGAGTGAGAGTGCATGGGAGGCCGTCACCTCCTTCTGCGAAGCAGTTATGCTAGCGAAGGAGGAGGCGGAACGCGTGAGGGTGAGACAAGGTTCGCGCCCTCGCGCCCTTAGTCGCCGCAGGAGACGCCCCGGGCGTCGGGAGTTGCAAGCCGATTTCCGGCCACCGTAGGCGCGGGCCTGCGGATGGTGAGCGATGGGTAGCTCGCCGTCCGATAAGGACCAGGCCCGGGTCGACGGCGCGTTGTGTTCCACGCGCGCCTCAAAGAGATGTCAGCACAAACTGACGGGGTCCGTTAGGACCAATGCCTGCCGGGGTTGCGAGTTTGTCCGAAAGGGATATCGTGGCCCTGGCACACAGGCAACGGAAGGAACACGGGTGGGTTTTAGTCAGTAAAAGTCTGACACCCCTCCCGCTCCGCCCAGAGCGGGGGAAGTTATTTGATAATTTCCCACCCAAAAAAAAAAAAAAAATACTAGTGCCATACATTGTCCGTACCGCGCGCCAAGGATGGGAATAATCCCTACTAAAAACTTTTTGCTTGGAGATGCTACACGCTTTAAAAATTTAACCTAAAAAAGTACCTAGGTTTTGTCGATCTGTAAAATCAATGGTAATATGTAGATATTTCCATCAATTTTACAGATTTCTCGATTATGTCATTTTACTATTAGGTCAGTCATCGTAAATCGCAAATTTTGTATACATTTAAAAATGTATAGGTTGACTTATACGTAAGATGATGCACCTTTTAAAAGTTATAAGTCCAAATGTGAGGACTATTTGGGTCATGATTTATGTTATTTTTTTTATTTAATGATGATCTGGCAGTTTGAGTACTTTATGCAGCCTACCCAAATGTTCTTTCTTTGGTATTGTTCGTTGAATCTTTGAGCTCCTTAAGTTCTGAGTTGAGCTGCACGATTACTGACCACTGTCCACTCAATCTGTGTGGTTCTTTCATCAAAAGACCATTTCAGACACCACTGACCAAGTTTATGTCTGGAATTTAAAAGAGACTGTGACCTCTGAGTTTGTTTCGGCCTTTCTTCTCAGAGTAGTCAGATAGGAAACGCCGACAAACCTACTTACAGAAATAAAACCGTTTATCAAAACAGAAGAAGTCCGAAAATGTTTAGGTTTTTCGAGAACCACGCAGTTAGCACGGGTTTTCCAAGCTGCAAACTTGGTTTTACGCTATTGATATCTATCCTAACAACATTCCTAAAAATCAGTACAGTGCAATTTTTTGCGACCTAACGATTTCTCTACGGTGGACCGGACTATAAGATATATAATTATATGACAATTCCTTTGAAATTATATTATTTGTTCGAACATTTCTAATATTAGTCATCATCCCTATTACAATGTAATTTTATAAACTTTATTTCCACTTTCAGATCGACGAACAAATAAACGAAGGTACGGGAGAGTTTTCTGAGCTAAAACAAGAAATAAACAAACTTCAGAGCAAAGAAAACAAAATTAAAGCTGAACGTTTGGAATCTAACAATGCGGTGATGAAGATGGAGAAATCTATACAAGAGTGTCAGGGTAAAACGCCTATGTGGGAGAAAGAGGTAAATATATTTTACTTAAGTATTCGTTGCCCGCTGTGTCACTCGTTTTCTAAGAATAAACGAGCGAGCCTTACAGTAGTAATATAATGATGTGTAACATCTGAAATCGATAACTACATAATTAGCACTATAATCACCTGTAAGGATATTCGTGTTTAACTTTCCGTTTAAGAGATAATTAGGTTTTATAAAGCAGAGGTGAGTGGAAACGCCGGGAGGGGACCCCCTAGGAGGACATACAGTGACCAAATTGGTGATGTTCTTCAGAAAGGCCAGGTGCGTAGTACTCGCAATCGGCGTGCGTGTATGACCACATGTATGAACGTAGGCGAAGCAAAAGCAATATGTAAGGAGCGTAGCAGGTAGCTTCCTATAGTTTCTGCCTACCCCCATGGGAAGAAGGCGTGAGTTTATGTGTGTATGTATGTATTTTTTCAAAAATTTGTATGAAGCTATTCACACAATTTTATTTTTCCTTCGTTTTTGAGCAGAATTAACTCGGGTGTAATTTTTGTATAAAGTTATGACTAAGAGAAGCTATATCCGGTAAAAAGTCTATGAAAGCCGATTTTCAGCACACCGTGCGGCGCGGGGAAGACTACTGACCGCTAAACTCTATCCGCAGGGAACATTACATTTTGCATTGTAAGCATTATTGTTACCTGTAGTTCCTACACTCTTTTATACTAATTTCTTATTCTATACATTCGGGTAACAGGTACAAAATGTATAAGGAAAAAAGTATCTATCAATATTATAATTAACTAGCTGCGCCCCGTGGTTTCACCCGCGTAAGTCTCGATCCCGTGGGAATATCGGGATAAAAAGTAGCCTATGTCTTATTCCAGGGTGTCAGCTACCTTCATACAAAATTTTATCAAAATTGATTCAGTCGTTTCAGCGTGAAGAAGTAACAAACATACACACACACAAACTTTCACTTTTATAATATTAGTGTGATTACCATTTTATTTTCAGCTTCGATCTTTAAAACTCGAAGACCCAGGCATCCAAGGCATCCCTGGAATAGAGCCCATACCTCCTCTAGTGCAGCACACTACAGAAGAGTTAGAAGACGCAGAAGTAGAGGAGTTGAGGGCCCGACTGACTGCGCAGAAGAACAGGATCGGAGATAAGAAGCCTAATATACAGGCTATACAGGTAATATCTTGAAGGAAAAACTGTCTCCATGAAAAACAGCGCGATGATGAATCGTCATTAAATTACCCGGCCAAGCCAAAGCAGGGAAAAAAAAACAAATTAAAAATTACATCGGTTTTCGTATAACCGGAGTTACACGGTTATGCCATAATTACGTGTCGTTTAATGACTTGTGACTCCCGATTTTACGAAAACCGATGTAATTTTTAATTTGTCCGTCTTTTACCTTTTTAGTTGGCTTTTTGTCGTAGTTGGGTTTTCGTTTTTATTAACTTTCTTTTATATCCGGATCGTGATGATGAAACGGCTGGCTTTTACGACCTTCTTTGTTCACACGCTCTGGGGGCCTAAAATGGACGCTTTGGCAGAATCATATGATAATATTATCATATTAAATCATATTAATTTTTTTATTTTTTTTATTTTTTTATTATTGAATCATATTCAAATTCGTAAAATGGTCACAAACTGACCATTCATAATATGATCTGCTTACAATTTATATACCGCAATTCATCATTATAATACTTACTTACTTTTATTTTAGAAAAAGCTATGTAGGCAAAGCTGCGTGCTGCAGCTAGTCTTGTATAGATATGTATTGCAAAATAAAAATAACACATCAGGGTATACAATTTGTGTGGTTTTTTCCAGGATTATAAAGTCAAAGAAGAGCTGTACCTTCGAAGGGCGGCAGAACTAGACGATATAACGACTAGGAGAAATGATATGAGAGCACTCTACGATCAACTTAAAAAGAAGAGGACTACTGATTTCTTGTGTGGTAAGCGTAACCGAATCATGTTGCATTATAATTTATTATCAGCATTCCCCGAAAGACGTCCACTGTTGGACACAGGCCTCCCCCAACATTTGGGGGGAGGGTTTGCCATAATCGCCACGCTTGGCAGGCGGGTTGGCGATCGCAGTACGGTGTTAAAATGCAGAGAACGCTGCTGCCCATTCTCACACGGAATTCCAATTTATACCTTAATGCAATGGTAGAAGAGTCACATAACGCGCACTCGTGAGTTGCAATATTATGTATGTTTTTAGGATTCCGTAGCCAAATTATTATTATTTATTTATGCATACTGTCTTAATACAGGTTCATGATTTTTTTTGTACCATTAAACCAGAAATGGTTTGTATTGTAAATGGCAAAACGGAACCCTCATAATTTCGTCATGTCCATCTGGATGTTACACAATCAGTTTACTCGAGAGACTATTTGCACTCTATCAATGAGAATTGGAAAGAAGGTGTATTCTGTGCACCACTGTTAAATCAGGAAAAAACTAAGTAGCTCTCCGCATACATTTTTCCTAGGGATGAAAAATAAATTCAATCCACATAAGCGTTGGATCCCATAATTAAACAAATATAATGTTTCTAAGTGACATTTTTATTTAAGGGGGATACGCTAAGGTAAAATCCTACTGAATGACTATTTCTGAAATAATCATTCAGTAGGATTTTATGAACTTAGAGAGTAGTATTGCTGATTTTAATGATTATAATTCTGTAAAGCCATATTTGTTACGGCCGCGAATCATATTTAGATCAATATACAACCTGTTACTGACCTGTAAACTGCAAAAAACGTAAGAAAATTTGAATTTCGCGGGCTACCTTAGCGCAGTCCCCTTAAGTAAATAGTTTTTGAGTTATGTGATCTTTTCGATTACAACCGCAGTGATAACTTTGTTTTTTTTTTTCGTTAAATAATATAAAATATAATATTTACAGCCCACTCTCTCTCGAAGAGAGGAGGCCTGTGTCCCAGCAGTGGGAACATTATAGGTTAATTATGATATGATAATATAAAATACCAACTTAATTTTGCGGTCGATAACATCGATACTGTGCATGCGTAAATATTCATCTCAACTGTGTGGTATCTACTTTATGTTACTAACCTGTTATAAAAGAGGCATTCAATGATTTGATTTCGACTAAGAGAAATATGCTTTGTTTATTTATGCTTCTAATCTACAAATAATACAAGACTGACCTAAAAATATTGTTGAATGTTAGTGGAAAATAATACCTGATTTCTATTCAATTACAGGTTTCAACACAATAACAGCGAAGTTGAAAGAAATGTACCAAATGATCACTCTGGGAGGCGACGCCGAGTTGGAGCTAGTTGATTCTCTAGATCCGTTCACTGAGGGTATCATTTTCAGGTAAATATATATTTGATAACATAACATAACCAATTGTTTCCCTGAAGGGTTGGGCGGAGGTGTACCTAGTAAGGTAGTCGATTTCCGTTGGATAATTTCCCACCTCCACGCGGGCGAAACCGCGGGCAAAAACTAGTGTAAATTAATTACAATCGTTGAAATTATCGTCATATTCTCACGAATTAGTCTTTTTTACAGCAAATGTAATTTTATGTTTTTGTGGCGGCATCAACTTCGCCATATGCGAACTACGCGTCACACTGACGTCACGCAAAATCCTACATCTCGCAAGCAGAGTTTACCGCGCAACTAGCATATAAAATATTAGTTTTAGTATATGCGAAACCGAACCGTAGTTTTTTTATGTAAAGAATCTATGTACAAAATTTCAAAACTGTATCATGAAAAATCACAAAGTTATAAGGTTGTTATGTTACCGGGTTGTCCGTACAAAAACATGCTAACGGCGCCCCGGCGCCTCCAGGGTCGTCTTGCGCTCATTGATAATAATTTGGCAGTAGGTACCTAACCGTACGGCGATTGTATTGTAAGTAATTAAATGGTGATAACATTTTCCATCATACCGACATATTTTTGGGACAAAATATAACATGGTGTAAAAATTATTGAAATCGATTCAGTTCCTTATTCTGAACAAACTATATTCAGGTTTCGCATATACTAAAAATAATGTTGTATACATATACAACGTCCCGACATCAACCGTCGGGCAGTTGCCCACCAGACACAACACCCTTCTGGTCGGTGTATCCTCCCTTTTCTATGGAGGATGAGTGTACTTTACACCCTAATCCTCATACCTCTAAATTTTAAATGAATAAAGAAGTTTGTTTTTAATACAGTAACTGTGCCAATAACAAGCTAACCTTTTTTCCTTCCAGTGTCCGTCCCCCAAACAAATCATGGAAGAACATATCAAATCTCTCCGGCGGCGAGAAGACACTATCGTCTCTGGCATTAGTGTTTGCGTTACATTACTACAAACCAACTCCACTGTATGTCATGGATGAAATCGACGCCGCGTTGGACTTCAAAAACGTTTCGATTGTCGCTAACTATATTAAGGTGAGTCCCCATCATCATCTGCCCAGCATTTCCTCAACTATATTGGGGCCAGCTTTCAGTCTAACCGGATGCAGTTGAATACTAGTATTTTACATGGAGCGATGCCTATCTGATCTCCACAACCCAGTTACTAGGTAATCACGATACCCTCTCCCATAGCATTTTTTTTTTTTTCGGTAATGGATGGCAAAGGACAATTACCAAATCACTGGGAAGTGGCGCATTTGGTTTTATACCGCGGCCATCGTTTAAACCTTGATCGGTATTTGAACAACCTATCACTAAAATGAATTGATGAACGATTTTTGTACAAATGCAGTCCAAGCTTTTGCTTTTATTTGAAGAGCTTTTATTTGAATTTGATTTTTTATGAAAAAAAATAAGCTCTAATAACAAACCTACGAAAGATGAATAATAAGTAAAAAAGATAGGTACTTTGTTGCTTTTGAATAAACTTTTTCCATACAAAGTTTTTGTTGCTATTTCTGGCTTTTTATTTATTTATTTATATCCCTTTCTGTAACTGAGTCTTTTTTAACGTTTCCCATACAAGTCTGAAAGTTCTAAATTATTTGAGGTATTATTTTTCTCAGAACGTCGGATATCATAAGCAACAAACTGTCTTATTCTTAAAGCAAGTAAAATTATAACGCTTATTCGTTCGAAATTTAAATTTTTGTTTATTTTCGGCTAGTCACCATAAAAAGTAAGTTGGGGTTTCTTTACTACCAAAAGTATGGGAAAAGCTTTTTGCGATTTCTGACTTCTTGACCTCAGTTGGTCAAATAGTTTTTTTGATAAGAAACAGGATCGATTGGTATCAAAAAAAGTTTTTGTGATAACTGCCCATTTTCTTGCTAACTGTAATTTTTTTTTCAAAATCTGTGAATGCAGTTCTAAACGTGAACGGCAGGCTTGTATGGGAACTTCGTACCGCTAATAAAATTTCGTGTTTTGGGATATTTTTTGTTTTAATTGGTAGTTAATAAGATAGACAAGCCCTTTTTAAATTCTTAGATTTTTAGAAGTTGGGAGGTAAAAGTTATAACGAGTTTTATTTTTTAAGGTTATGTACTAGTGTACCAATGTAGATTGTTACTTAAAGGTACATAAACATTGTTTTGGTGATAAAGTAAATGTTCTAGATTGCTTGTCGCTATCTTTGTAGTGTTCTACTTACTATTAAGTAGGTAGATTGAGATGAGAATCGTACCTACTCAGTGAGGGGTGTATTAGGAGATATCTATGTCCAGCTGCGTACTGCAACAGTTTGATAATGATGAAGTTAATTCGCTAAATTGCTCAGATTGCAGTCACAAACCACAATCCAAAACAACAGCAAAGAACTGAACCACAGAATTGAACTGAAAGACAGTAACAGTAATACAGATTTTCTTTACCTGTCAATAAATAATTGCCATATGAACAAAAATAATATTGATGACGAAAATCATTCCTGTCATTATATTGTTAACTATTATGATTTTATGTAACAATCACGCATTCTTAGGTATAATATATTAGTGTTTAATTATATTTAATGTTATTTCTATTTCTAAATAATTAATCTATCATTTCTTTATTAGTGTTATTTTACATATGGCAACTTTAAAAAACATAACTACGTTTAGTTTACGATTTTATTACGTTTAATTATTAAAATCTTTTTATTGATATTATTCATTAATCCGAACTTCTAGAAATAGTACACTTACATGAAAATAAATGTCTTAGTTGCCTTAATAAGTGGTATAAATTCTATAACAAAACAACAACAAAAATATGCGGTACGAAATCTGCCGTTCGCCTTTCTCGAAAAGTTAAGGCTAGTCTCCCCAGATCATTTTCCTGTAGCTTTAACGGTTAAGGTACCCGCCCTTACTGCCCCGTCTCAAAAATACAACCTGTATAGGTTCAAAGTTCAGACTGATGTTAGGTTATGTTACCAGATATTAACTCTTATTCGTCGTATTATTCTGCATCTAATTAATAAAGTTTAATTGATGGCCGCCAAAAAAAAATTTTTTGGGCATTGGCTTTTGAGAGCCGATCCGATATAATGTGGTGACTGCCTATAGACATCTGTTATACCAAAGGAATCGCAGATGCGGTGCCATTTCAGAGATAAAGCTGAAATGAGCTTGTTCACTTATCTTTCATACCGGAACACTCCAACGCTCCACTGCCGCATCTCGTAATAAAAAAAAATCGGAGTAAATTATTTTTCCTGTCCCAATTAACTGAACATTTGTCTTCGCTGACAAAATAATGGCCTTAGGATCATTAATATTGAGGGAGATGCTAAGGAAGCCCGCGGCATTAAATTTTTCTTTTTATGAAATCATGACATATAATTCTCTCGAGGTTAGAAGAAAAAATGACCAAATTATTAATATCTGTAAGATCCTTCACGGAAAAACAGATGCTCCTGAATTACATGACCAACTGTCCCATCTTTTTGCTCCGATTAACTATAACCGTAGGAGGCACAGATTGTTCGCCTTGCGTTGGAGTCGAACCGTCGCTCGAGCCCAGTATCTTTCCCTCGCACACTCTCTGCGCTCAACGCTCTTTTGGACGCTAAGCCTCACTGTGATGAATGGAAGAAGATCTTGTCAACATGTCTGGAGTATTGTGAGATGAGCTTATGATTGTCGAGTAGCTGTATTCTTTTGTTTTTGTACTTAAAAATAAATAAATTTGAGACCAATTTAACTGAGAAAGTTGTGATTATAATTGTGCAAATACATTTGTTACGGTCGCGGATCATATTTTGATCAACACATAACCTGATACTGATCTGTAAATTGTAAAAACGTAAGATCATTTGAATTACACGGATACACGGATCCTGGCGCTTTCATCTTAATCGTGAAGCTTCAAGTAGTCAATCGAATTGCATCAAACCATCATCTTGAATAAAGCTTTCCATTTTCTCCTTACAGGAACGCACCAAAAACGCCCAATTTATAATAATATCACTACGGTACAACATGTTCGAGGTATGCAACCGTCTCGTCGGCATTTACAAGACCGAAGACTGCACCAAATCCGTCACAGTTGACAACAAAATCCCTGAGACACCAATTGTAAATGAAATTGCTGTAATTTAAACAGCAATTTCGTTTTGCTATGTAGATAAGGTTCACTTTAGTGTGTGTTGAAATAAGAATAGTAGTAATTTGTGACGTCATGTCAAACTAAGAAAGAGATCGGTTATTTTTATTGTGCTTTCGCCAACGTCCATACTACGTTGAATACACCGGTTCTCGTCCGATCACCGAAGTTAAGCAACATCGGGCGCGGTCAGTACTTGGATGGGTGACCGCCTGGGAACACCGCGTGACGTTGACTTTTTGTTTTTTTTCCTAAATATATTTCAAAATGTTTTTTTTTTTTTGCTATTTACCGTTATCATTTTGTGTAAGTTTTGTATAGATTGCTGTGAACTTATTACTAATGAGTTTCTATATTTCGATCATTTATTTTAAGTTAGTATGTAATTCCAACTAAGTATCATCATTCTCCTATACTTATCGCGCTCTCTCTCGCACACCGATTGCCGTCTCGCTGTTAAACAGAGAGCGCGCGAAGTGTAGTCCGCTTTACCGCAAAGATCTAGCCGTATCATTATCTCAATTTTTAGGGGTCGGCGTAGCATAATCTATCCGTCATAGAGTAAAACACCCAGTAGTCAGCCTTTTAAGCTTTATTTCGCTTTAAATAGTACAGATAATGCCTCATAAAATGTTACACTTATACAATTATATTAAATTAACAACGATAACAGTTTAAAATGTGTATTTATTTAATTCCTTTTAGCATGTACAAAGTTATGATTACAATACAATTATTGAAACCTCATAAACAATACAATTTTACCAGTTATTCAACTACAAATAAAAAAAAACTAAATGCCCATAACAGCGAATATTACATTTTAAAATGAATAAAGTAAGAGAGTGCTTCTCCGTTTTCTGAAAACCGACACTGAGACGGTTCTGCTAAAAATTTCTTATGGGATGAACTTGAAGGCGCATTATTTAACGTTGTCTGTTTTCCAGTCAATTTTCAAGTCGTTAAGAGGAGTATTTTTATGTTAATTTGCATGAATATCCTGAAACAGTCACACATACAAGCAAAATTAAACTTTACTAAGTATATGATTTATTGGATCTTTCTCTTTCCATGTTGAAGACAGTTATGTAATTGTAATAATTTCTCTCTATACATTTTTATTCGAAAATCATGTCGTTTTTAAGAATAATTGTTAAAAACAAACAAGATTGTTTAGCTTTTGTGTCTAAAATAAATATTCACTGCAAGAATATATAGTTTATTATCCCGACATAAGATATGTTTTCTCTAGATCAATTAATATAACTTTAGTTATAAACGAAATAAGAATTGAGACTTACGCTATTTAGTTTCGTGCTCGAACACGATCAAAGAGCGCACGCGATATTCAACTTTATTACTGAGGTATTAGCGTTTAGCTCATAACTCGTGGCGGGGACCGAGGTGCGGAGCTTGCGTTCGAAATTTGATTTAGACTGCAGCCTGCTCTTAATCCTGCCGGGTCTCAGTAAAAGTCTGACACGCCCTCCCGGTCCGTCCAGAGCGGGAGAAGTTATTTGATAATTTCCCACCCCAAAAAAAAAAATAAAAGCCTGCTCGGGACGCCACGCCGCTGTTTTTGTACGGACAACCCGGTAACATAACATAACCTATAAATCTTTGTGATTTTTCATGATACAAGTAAAAGTATTTTGAATATATTTGTCTTTAACATCATGAAAAACAACAAATCGTAAAATATTTTTTGCTTTTACTACCTACTTATTTTTGTTTTCATGTCACAGCGACTACTATTTTGCATGAAATACATTGCTTCTTAATTAATTAACCACTAACTAATTATGTCGCTAAGTGACTGGACATCAGTGCGACGAGTTAGTGATGTCCTTGTGCAGATCCACTAACGTAGGCTATCGACAATAATGTCGATTGCCTAATGAATATATTGCTATTATACCTAGTTTATTCTTCAATTTGTCAATCGTTTTAACCCGATTGGAAGACCCATGTGGAATAGTACATTTTGATACAAGTGGAGAATGTTTGCTACTGCATTCGAGGCGGAATTATTACCGAGCCGTAGTAGGCGAGGTTGTTTTCGAGCCGAGAACTGCAATAAGAAATGTCCACGTGTATCAAACGATGTTTTTCAATACACTTTTGAAGAAATAAAATAAAATAACGAAAAATATTTTTGGCATGAGTTATTAGGAAACTATGATTTCATTTTCTTTTTTTTCCGCGCTTTGCTTTCGCCAGGTTGAAGTAGAAGCAAAGGTATAAAGCCGATAAACAGCCTAATATGAAAAATAGAAAATTTAAATATTTTTTGAGTTTAGAACCCAAATACATGTTATTTTTTATTTGTTCGTTTTTTTATTGTAATAATCGTGGTATTCTATTTCTAAACATTCCCGTCCTGGGATTTTCATTCACATTTGCCTTATAAATAAAGGTATTTGACTAACAAGATGCCTTTCTTAAATCCTCTCAACATGACGAAACCATCTACACATTTTCTTTTCAACTTTTGTCACTACATCTTCTTTTAAACCGCATCGTTGCCTTATCACATAATTCCACAGCATTTATTCTACTTTCATGCTTCTTTTGCCACACCCAACATTCCTTGTTCCTTAAGCGTGGGCACCATTCACTTTATTTCCTGCATTTACTCTTTATAAAAGGCATGTATTTAACGCAGCGACAAATTAATCGGAATTTGGGATTAAAAAATAATGAAAGCCGGTAGCAAAAATAGTAGGTTAGCAGCTACAGCGAAGTATTATTTTAAGTAGAAAGTAGCAGCTCAATAATCAGTTTTTAGCTTTATTTTAATTTAAACTGGCATCGAATTTTTGTTTTGGTAACTGAATTTACCAACAATAGAGGGGATCTGGCACTCGGCGGCCGCTGCCGCGGCACGCTCGCTTCGCTCGCTCGCCTTCGCTTGTTAATGGTTACTGTTCTAACCTAACCTAACCCAAATGATTCAATAACAGTAGATGACTGCAGCGATTAAGAAATAATATTTAATCGCTGCCATGTTATTTTTTTTTGCAGAAAATAATTAGTCGCCCTTTAAGTTGTAAGTCGCCTCGAAAATTATTAGCCTTTATAAAACTTCCCTGTATACTACGTTTGTGGTTATGGTCTCAGCAGTCAAAATATACAGAGGCTCAGGACTCTTCTGGTGACGTGGGAACAAGCGACGCTGGTGACGTGGGAACAAGCGACGTGTGTGATGCAGTTAGTCCTGCAGTCAACTCCGCAGTCTAGCAAGTAGGTAGCAATTTTACATTGCTTGCGAGGTTTTTCGTTTTTGCGTTTCTGTCTAAACTAACTAATGGCACAAAACTGATACACTGACTGATGCATTCTTACAGATTAATTTCTAACGGACGGCTATGCTATTACTAAAATAATATTACAGTAGATTAGGCAGGACAGATGGCCGATGGGGCCGAGAGGTTCTTGAGTGGCGACCGCGTACCGGAAGACGTATTGTTGGAAGGCCTCACACAAGGTGGACTGATGACCTTGTGTAGGCCGCAGAAATCCCCTGGATTCGGACGGTGCTAGTGCATGTTTCGACTGAAATGATGATGATGTGATAAAACTACAAATTAACAATTTTCTGACTTTTCCTTTACTTGTGCTGTGAGACCTTGCCTTCTTGCCAAATTTTATGAACTTAGGTTTTGATTTATTTGCGAGTATCAAAATAATGTCGCATATATGGCTGTAGATAATTTGTATTGAGTTGAATTAGAAGCCAGAGCTTCAAGCAGGGGCGAGCCGTTCATAGAGGCAATTAGGCCTAGCCTACCCTAGCCCTAGCAGCCCAAAAATCTGGTAGTATTATTCCAACGATATTTTCGAAATAATATTTTTCTTAAATACGCCATATTGTTTCATCGTGATAAGCAATTTATAACGCGTTCTTACTTCCTAATTGTTGTAACCTATATAATTTGTTTTAAAACAGAAAAGTACAGTAAATGTTACTTGTGTAATGTTTGTTGGTGTTTTTATCACTTAAAAATGGTATTCAGTTGTGAAGTGTGTGCTGATAATGTGTGTTTGTTAGAACTTAAATGCAATAAGTTTTCTCAATGACCGTATAATGATAAGATTCAAGTTGTGTCTAAAGGTAGATGTGTACCCGAATTACGAGAATTAATCCAAAAATATGGTAATTCATCTCGTACTCGTCATTTCAATACTCAAAATTATGCAACATTTATTTGGCTCTGTGGATTTAGACACAAATAAATTATTTAATAAATAATTTTCCGTACATTTTTTTTAATACTACCAGTAAGTTGAGTGAGGGTGAGTTCTTGTATTTATAACTTTTACAGGCTTATTTTGAAATATTATAAATCAATAAATGTGACTACTTTGACGGTCTAATTATGAAGAGCGACTTTTTTTTTTTTGTGTTTATTTTCTCTCAGTATTTCTTGGCCTACCCTCCGTGGAGGCCCACTGCACGCCACTGGGTTCAAGGGACCGTAGACTTACGTTTTTGTTATAAATTTCAACTTGATACCTCCACGCGTTCCTGAGAAAAAGGGTCTTGACTGACAGACAGACGGACGGACGGACAACGACAGACTTCTCCGACCGATTTTGTGTAGCTAAAATGGTTAAGGTAACCCACTGTCCCATCTCAAAATCTACTGGTACTGTATAGGTACACTGGTACAGCACGATACCGGTACGGTATAGTTAATTTTTACAGTTATCGCTTTAAGTATAGCGTGATGATTAAATCTGTAACTATCTGCAATGTTCTAACCGTTTGGCTCGTCTTTTTACAATTTGCTGTAAACTATTGAGGAATACAAACATAATGCAATATTGCTCATACCCCATAGCAAATAGCGTGATAATAATATAGCTTATTGACTGACGGATTTTTTTTTATCATTTACAATCTAGGTCCAACAGATTCACTTCGTGAAAAATTCAAAGAAATAGATATTCTGACTGTAGCCTCTCAATATATATTTGAAAATCTATTGTATGTACACAAAAATACATCAAATTTTAAGAAAATGTCCGATGTTCATAGTTTAAATACCAGGAATAACTCTGTGGAGGCGAGTGCGATGTACAGCAAGATTGTGTATCTTACTGTACATCGCACTCGCCTCCACAGAGTCGGCAACTCGTTCTTGGGTCAATGTAGGTATACGCTTTTACAACAAACTTCTAACTGACATTCGAAACTCACCCATTAAACGATTTAAAAGCTGTATTAAAACCAAACTTTGTAAAAAAGGGTATCTACTATAAAATTTCTGATTATTTAGAAGACAACTAAGCTTGGGATTGAGCTACTCGCTCTGCTAGCCTTGTGATCAAACTGGAAAACTTGACATTTTTAAGTATTATGCATGATTTTATAAAATTTCTGATTATTTAGAAGCCAAAAAAGCTTGGGATTGAGCTACTCGCTCTGCTAGCCTTGTGATCAAGCTGTAAAACTTGACATTTTTAATTAGTATGCATGATTTTATATACCTATTGACATTGCAGAATATTATAAACAATATTACATGAATGTTTACTTTGAAAAGTATTATATTTACTGCTTTAATTTATTGTGAATAAGTGGGTCATTTTTTTTTCTTTAAATATTTTCCTATTATTTTTTGCTTTTTCTCAGTTTTAATGGTGGTCTGGCATTTTGAGCACTATATGCGGCCTACCCAAATGTAGGTACTTTCTTTGGTATTGTTCGTCGAGTCGTTGAGCTCCTGAAGTCTTGAGTCGAGCTGCACGATTACTGACAAATGCTTGCACTGATTGGACAGGTCCACTCAAATTTGTGTGGTTCTTTCCTCAAAAGACCATTTCAGACACAGATCTAAATTAAATATATAAAAATAAATAAATATTTTTTTATTTTCAGAAAAAGCACATTTACGGGTCACAAAACAAATGGAACATTTCAGAAATAGGGGTATCGTTGGTGTCTGTACTAATGAAAAAATAATTGCATCACAAACACCAGAAACACACAAATGGTCCTCACATGATCTGACCAACATTATGTCTGGACTTTAAAAGAGAATTGGACCCCTGAGTTTGTTTCGCCATTTCTTCTCAGGGGTAGTCAGATATGAAATGTCGACTACATCTAGCTTATTTTTTACTTTTTAATATGATGTGTAAAAGTGATTCCGATATCCTTTAAAAAGAATAAACGATTTCATTTCATTTCATTTTGGAATATCTATGCAAAATTTGAACAGAATCTATCGGGTAGATTTTGCGTGATGCTGGAACATACAAAAATTCTAAAAACTATATTTTCGGCAGAATCGACCCCAGACTTCGTAGCAATTACTTTTTTTCATAAATATTCAATGTACAATTTTGATTTCGTTACGATTTTGATGTACCTACATACAGATTTTGATTAAACAAAAAGAGTTTAATAAATTAAAAAAAAAATGCTTATAATAAAGAAAAACAAAAAATAAAGAAATCGGTTATTTATCGATATCGATAATGTAATTCGAAATTCAATGTGTAACTGAACTGGTGTAGCCATGGTCGAGTAGCAGTAGAAGATATCCACATAAGCGGCGAATGTCTTAAGATTATCACAATTAATTTTATTTATTTATTTATATAAACTTCTCACACACAATAATGTACAAAGGCGGACTTAATGCCTTAGGCATTCTCTACCAGTCAACCAAAGGTGGTGAAGAGATAAGATGGCGGGTGCTCTGATTGAGAGAAAATAATAATATTATAAAATATTAAAATATAACATAATTAAATATAAATATAATAGGTACAAAATTACTTAAATAGGTTATAAACTTAGTTATAATATACATATATTTACTATAATATATCCCTACATTTTATATAAATACATATATATACATACAAATTCAATGAAAAGACATTAAATTGAGATGACTCTACACTATTTGTTTTGACAAATAACTCTGCAATTTTCGCCGACTGGTGGCCGTCCTGCTATCGAGAGGAAGCGCATTCCAGAGAAGAATGGACTGAATATGAAAGGAAGAATGAACGAAGTCAGAAGTATGAGAAGGACAGAGTAGAAGAAGATTGTTGGAAGAACGCAGGTTCTTAGCGTGTGAAGAACATGGATATTGGAAGTGAGACATTACATATTTTATAATTTCGACCACTGAGAATACCGCCATCTATGGTTGAGTGGCAAAATTTACTCGTCAAATCTAGTTACACTTTACAATACAAAACGTCGTAAAACGTCTTTCGGCACTAAAACAAAAAAAATCCTATGTGTAGAATTTGAGGGTATATTTCCAGATCTAGAATCTGTAACCGTTTATTAATAATGAAAAAAAAAAATTGTAGTGCAGTTTAATAATACATGATTAGCAGTTTACTTGCATGGGTTTGGCGACAACGGTTCCTTTATTAATTTTGTTCGATTGCACTTCCATTGTTTTTTTTTATTCCGTGCAGTCGAATGACTTCCAAGATCTAGATAAAATAAAATATTTAAAAATTCAATTAACACAATAACGCAAAATTCATGAGGATTCAAAAGTTTCAAATGGCGTGGAGGCTCGCACACCTACACCGAAGAGTGCACATGATGCACCGAGTTCAAACCTTGCAAAATGTTTTGAATTTTAAAAACTTGTGTATACACAATAGACTACATGTAAATAATAATGCCTGACTTTGCGGACGAGGAGTTGAGTTGCGAAAATATACAATTAAGTCGCAACTAATTAATTAAGTAACAACTAATAGACCGCAAGCCTCGCAAAATGATCCTTAGCAGCTATGGAAGAATAAAGTTAGAAATGATGACGAACTCACGGACGAGCTGCTGCTAGAAAACATTTGGAGCTTGGGGTCGTCATCATTTTTTACGAGTATGGTGTGCGAGCCAACGCCTGCTCGTTTATAATGAGCAAATCTACGTTGCGTACTAATTAGATGTAAGGATTAACTGCATCTGAAAAAAAAAAAGCAGCACCTCGACTTCTAGGAGGTCAAAAGTTGGTAAGTACACAAATGTTTATAGTGTACTTGTTTGAAAGCTGAAACTAAAAAGCAGCTTATAAGCTGTCTATAACCTTCTGCTGGGGTCTCCGTTACTGGGTATTTCCCGTTACTGGGTTAATATTATGTTGGTATAGATTTTTACGGTAGTTTTAATAGCTAATAAAATTACTAGGATCCGTAAACCACTCGTGACTGAAGACAGAATGTAAGAGTCGCTATAGTCAATATTCGTGATGCATGGGGACCATGGACCGTGCCCGAAGACTAATTATCAATAATTAAATAGCATGTTACACATTAATATTCAGCTAAACACAAATTTTAGAAAATAAAACAAAACTGCTAATCATGACGCTTCACTTTCCCGCCAAGAAGTCCCGTGAAATGTCCACTTTTTCGTCGCACAGTTAGCCGTATTGCTGCATATTACAAGCTCAAAAAATACAGTGTAGGTATAGTCAAGTGTATAAAATAAAGACTTAGACAAAGATATTCTATAGAAATGATCTTGAATCTTGAAAAAAAAAATATCGTCTCGAAATGCTCAATATTTTGAACGACAACTTCAAGATTCAAGCTGTGCGTGTAGGTGGTATTCTGCAGATTAGATTAGATTTCTTTAGTTGATTCATTTCCTTTTTTATAGTTACAAAAAAGGAAATTGATAAAAAACGTTTGCCCTCTACCTTGGCCCATCACTCTACAATAAACAACGGAAAAATTTCGATTTATAGCTTAACAAACTTAAAATAATGCAAAAAGACTGTTCGCTCCTTCTTTTCAAAGTTATTTACCTAATGTAAGAAAGTATGCATATTAAGTAGGTACCCAAAATTAGGAGAATACAAGCTGTGAACGTTGATGAACAGTACCCTAATTGCGTAACACAGTTTGAATCGGAATCGGAATGATTTTGAAGTATATTGCTAATCCATTGCTTCCATATGTTCCACATGTTAGAAAAAAATGTCTGCTTAACAACGTAAATAACACAATGAATATTGTTGAACTGTTAAATTGAAACCGATTCCTACTGATAGTGTGTTTCGCAATTAGCCCGCAGTAATGTAAGAAGCAGCGTTAGAAGTCTTTCAGAGCGAATAACAACTCGATAAATAAATGAGTCCTCCCCTAGCGTCAACATCCAAGGGTTTCAACGTGATGAGACTCTTGATCTCCATCATATCCCAGCTCGACATAAATCAAGCCAGATGAACCAGGTTTAGTGATTAGAAGTTGCATTTAAATAAAGCCTTTTATTATGTGTATTTGTTTTATCTTGATTTCTTGAAATAAATAGAACACCAAGCCAAGCTATATCAAATAATTACATAAAATACTCTACTAATATATTATATACTATTAAGGACGCTATCACATTTTTCCTCAAATATCAGTGCTTTTCAGGTACCATTTTAATGAATTAGGAGTCACAACTTTTGTCGCAGCTTGTTCGTATTTAATTCTGTGCAACGAAAGCATGTTTGAATAAATTTAATTCTGTTTACGTCGTTGTTATTTTACGGCACATTCCTGAATCGCGATGATAAGTCTCCGTTGATTACCTTTATTGTTAACGAATGGAATGGAAGGGTATAGAGATCACGTAAGATCCAATACGAATTTATTATATACTATCAAGGTCCGATCCGTGATCCACAATTCCACATAGTAAAGTACACTGCTAGAACAGACGATTCCGTTCAGAGTAGCAGCAAATACTCGGCGGCTGAAATGCCGACACTAAGACTGATTTTCATAGTGAAATGATAGCTACTTTACCGCAGCGATACCCTTCCACATTGAGGATAACGGGTTGTTAGATCAGAACCGCCTGTCAAGAGCAGGAGCAATGCAGCAAATTTTACTCAGTTCCGACCCAGCATTTAAGTGAAAAACAGAAGGCAGACACCCTCGTCCTACAGCGACTAGGTAATGTCTCGATTTCAGAACTATTTCTAATGCTACAGCTACACTGTCGCGATAAAGCGAACTACACTTCTCGCACTCTCTACAGCGAAACGTTGAGCGGTGTGCGAAAAAGAGCACGCAAATGTAGTTCGTCTTATCGCGACACTGGCCGCAGCATTATTGTAAGCAAGAAAAGATAATGAAATGCGCCTTCAAGTTCATCCTATGACAACTTTTTAGCAAAACAGTATCAGTGTTGGTTTTCAGAAAAAAAACGGAGAAGCACTCTTACTTTATTCATTTTAAAATGTAATGTTCACTGCTATGGGCATTTAGTTTTATTTCTTTGTGATAACTTTGCTGTAGCTTACTGAAGCTTTATTTGATTTGTAGTTGAATAACTGGTAAAATTGTATCTATTGTTTATGAGGTTTTAATAATTGTATTTTGATCATAACTTTGTACATGCTAAAAGGAATTAAATAAATACACATTTTAAACTGATATCGTTGTTTATTTAATACTAGCTGCGCCCCGCGGTTTCACCCGCGTAAGTCTCGACCCCGTGACAATATCAGGATAAAAAGTAGCCTATGTCTTATTCCAGGGAGTCAGCTACCTCCATACAAAATTTTATCAAAATTGGTCCAGCCGTTTGAGCGTGAAGAAGTAACAAACATACACACACACACTCACAAACTTTCGCCTATATAATATTAGTGTGATGTGATAATTGTTTTAATAGGTGTAACATTTTATGAGGCAATCTGTACTATTTAAAGAGAAATAAAACTTGAAAAGGCTGACCACTGGGTGTTTTACTCTATGACGGATAAATTATGCTGCGCCGACCCCTACTAAACTGGGATAATGATACGGCTAGATGTTCGCGATACAGCGAACTACACTTCGCGCGCTCTCTGTTTAAGTGCGAGGCGTCAAGCGGTGTGCGAGAGAGAGCGCGATTAAGTCTATGAGAATGATGATAATTTGTTGGAATTACAAACTAACTTACAATAAGTCATGGAAATAAAGAAACTCATTGGTAATAAGTTCACAGTAATTTTTCAACGCAATCTATACAAAACTTACACAAAATGACGGTAAATAGCAAACAAAAAAAAACATTTAGAAAAGTATTTAGAAAAAAAAAACAAAAACTCAACGTCACGCGGTGTTCCCAGGCGGTCACCCATCCAAGTACTGACCGCGCCCCACAGTACAGTTATCGGACGGCGAGCTACCCATCGCTGACCGTCCGCAGGCCCGCGTCTACGGTGACCGGAAATCGGCTTGTAACTCCCGCGGCCAAGGCCTCTCCTGCGGCGACTATGGGCGTGAGGGCGCGAACCCTGCCTCTCCCTCACGCGTTCCGCCTCCTCCTTCGCGAGCACTCTCGTTCCGAACCATAGCCTGAACCAGGGCCGGACGCGAGAGATCGCCGCCGCCGATCGCCTCCGCGCAAGCCGGGCAGACCTCCACCGTATGCTCCACCGAGTCCTCCGGGCGATCCACACAGTGGTGACACCCGGGCGTTTCCTCCAACTTTATCCTGAACAGGAACCTCCCGAAACAACCGTGTCCGGTGAGGACCTGCGTCAAGCGGAAGGTGAGGACGCCGTGGCGCCTCTCTAGCCACTCCTCAAAGAGGGGACTTATCGCCACAATTGTGGCGTACCCAGCGCTGGGTTGCGACAATCGCACTCTCGAGTTTCGTCCCGACGTTTCGTCAAGGACCTGACATCCATGAAAGAATTACGAACTCTGTTCACCCGACGACCCAATCAAGAAGACCTATGGAGTACTTACTGATATCTTGGACAATTTCATCGATCCAAAACCTACCCTTCTGGTAGAAGAGAGTTGAGTTGCATAAAATATATAATTATATCAACAACTAATATACCGCAAGCCTCAGCAAATGATCCTTAGCAGCTATGGAAGAATAAAGTTAGAAATGATGACGAACTCACTGACGAGTTGCTAGAAAACATTTGGAGCTTGGGGTCGTCATCATTTTTTTGGGTGTGTAATGTTTGGTATGATAACAGATAGTCTAATTTAATTTGACATAACTTTCATATGATATAATTTTAATATAAGTTTTTATAGAATATGAAAATGTGTATTTAACCTTATTTCTTATGATTTAATGTTATATTTGATATAATATTCATTTTCTCTAATTTCATTTAGTATAACGATTTTTTTATATAATTTTCAAATTGTATAATGCTCTTTGTAAATAATGCTCATTTGACCTAACTTTCATATTAACAAATTTTCTAAGGTAACGCATCGTTCTTGCGAAAAGCAAATTATATTCTAATCTAACCTCAAAACATTAAAGTTGCTTCTGCATCGTCTCCGGCGCTACGGAAAGTGTAACCCCTTCGCCCTTACGTAACAAAGGATACGCACCCATGCTCACCTCCGCAGCTTCGCTTGCAGCGACCAGCCTCGGCCGCTACGGCTCGCACGGGTGCCTATGCTTTGTTACAGCGGGCGAGGGCTGCTGTCCCTCCGCGCGTCCGGTTTTTGTATACACTCTAGGGAGGAGCCAAAAGACTACGTAAAGTCGGGGTGCCACGAATCGGTTTTGGAACAGATTCAACCTATTAACTACAAGCCGGTGTATAAATATGTTGTCGCCATATCGTAGAATTTTGAATTTAGATGCCACGGACAGCTCTGCTGGATTCGGATCATGGTTGTACGTGGTTCTCATCTTATTTAACCACAGTATGTAACTGCGTCTTCATGTTTACTATTGTTACGGCACGACACATACATTTTCCCGCACGTTGTCGTTCACAAACCCAATAAACTTTTTCTTTCACTTGTCTATTTTTCAAAGTTTTTATCCACCTTTGGAACTTTTAAATGTACTGCAATTATTTATAGTAGTAATTTTATTTGGCAGAACTAATAGCGTGATTACAACAGTAAGACATACAATAAATACTTTACCTGTATGACAGAAACAAAAATAAAAAAAAAACTTTTTACAAAAAAAAAACCACCGACTTCCAAAAAAAACACTACAAAGTGAAAAATAACTTTAATTTCGGAAGTCGGTGGCTTTTGTTCTGTATTTTAGTTTTTTGCCACCGACTTCCGAAATTAAAGTTATTTTTCACTTTGTAGTGTTTTTTTTGGAAGTCGGTGGTTTTTTTTTTTGCGGACGAGGACTTGAGTTGGGAAAATATACAATTAAGTCAACAACTAATAGACCGCAAGCCTCGCAAAATGATCCTTAGCAGCTATGGAAGAATAAAGTTAGAAATGATGACGAACTCACGGACGCGCTGCTAGAAAACATTTGGAGCTTGGGGTCGTCATCATTTTTTACGAGTATGGTGTGCGAGCCAACGCCTGCTCGTTTAGAATGAGCAAATCTACGTTGCGTACTAATTAGATGTAAGCTGCATCTGAAAAAAAAGCAGCACCTCGACATCCAGGAGGTCAAAAGTTGGTAAGTACACAAATGTTTATAGTGTACTTGTTTGAAAGCTGAAACTAAAAAGCAGCTTATAAGCTGTCTACCTTCTGCTGGGGTCTCCGTTACTGGTATTTCAATATTATGTTGGTATAGATTTTTACGGTTGTTTTAATAGGTATTAAAATTACTAGGATCCGTAAACCGCTCGTGACTGAAGACAGAATGTATGAGTCGCTATAGTCAATATTCGTGATGCATGGGGACCATGGACCGTGCCCGAAAACTAATTATCAAAAATTAAATAGCATGTTACACATTAATATTCAGCTAAACACAAATTTTTGAAAATAGAACAAAACTGCTAATCATGACGCTTCACTTTCCCGCCAAGAAGTCCGTGAAATGTCCACTTTTTTGTCGCACAGTTAGCCGTATTGCTACATATTACAAGCTCAAAAAATACAGTGTAGGTATAGTCAAGTGTATAAAATAAAGACTTAGACAAAGATATTTTATAAAAAAAAAAAAATATCGTCTCGAAATGCTCAATATTTTGAACTACAACTTCAAGATTCAAGATGTACGTGTAGGTGGTATTCTGCAGATTAGATTAGATTTCTTTAGTTGATTCATTTCCTTTTTTATAGTTACAAAAAAGGAAATTGATAAAAAAGTTTGCCCTCTACCTTGGCCCATCACTCTACAATAAACAACGGAAAAATTTCGATTTATGGCAACGACGAACGAACAAAATGATGTGGCAACTGTGGGTTGACATTATTTCGTAAATGTCATCCACATGTCCAACCGTTCGTTTCTGCGTTTCGGGGTAGGTACTCATTCATAAATCTATACCAACATAATATTGAAATACCAGTAACGGAGACCCCAGCAGAAGGTAGACAGCTTATAAGCTGCTTTTTAGTTTCAGCTTTCAAACAAGTACACTATAAACATTTGTGTACTTACCAACTTTTGACCTCCTGGATGTCGAGGTGCTGCTTTTTTTTCAGATGCAGCTTACATCTAATTAGTACGCAACGTAGATTTGCTCATTCTAAACGAGCAGGCGTTGGCTCGCACACCATACTCGTAAAAAATGATGACGACCCCAAGCTCCAAATGTTTTCTAGCAGCTCGTCCGTGAGTTCGTCATCATTTCTAACTTTATTCTTCCATAGCTGCTAAGGATCATTTTGCGAGGCTTGCGGTCTATTAGTTGTTGACTTAATTGTATATTTTCGCAACTCAAGTCCTCGTCCGCAAAAAAAAAACCACCGACTTCCAAAAAAAACACTACAAAGTGAAAAATAACTTTAATTTCGGAAGTCGGTGGCAAAAAACTAAAATACAGAACAAAAGCCACCGACTTCCGAAATTAAAGTTATTTTTCACTTTGTAGTGTTTTTTTTGGAAGTCGGTGGTTTTTTTTTTGTAAAAAGTTTTTTTTTATGTTTGTTTCTGTCATACAGGTAAAGTATTTATTGTATGTCTTACTGTTGTAATCACGCTATTAGTTCTGCCAAATAAAATGATTACTATAAATAATTGCAGTACATTTAAAAGTTCCAAAGGTGGATAAAAACTTTGAAAAATAGACAAGTGAAAGAAAAAGTTTATTGGGTTTGTGAACGACAACGTGCGGGAAAATGTATGTGTCGTGCCGTAACAATAGTAAACATGAAGACGCAGTTACATACTGTGGTTAAATAAGATGAGAACCACGTACAACCATGATCCGAATCCAGCAGAGCTGTCCGTGGCATCTAAATTCAAAATTCTACGATATGGCGACAACATATTTATACACCGGCTTGTAGTTAATAGGTTGAATCTGTTCCAAAACCGAATCGGGGCACCCCGACTTTACGTAGTCTTTTGGCTCCTCCCTAGAGTGTATACAAAAACCGGAGGCGCGGAGGGACAGCAGCCCTCGCCCGCTGTAACAAAGCATAGGCACCCGTGCGAGCCGTAGCGGCCGAGGCTGGTCGCTGCAAGCGAAGCTGCGGAGGTGAGCATGGGTGCGTATCCTTTGTTACGTAAGGGCGAAGGGGTTATACTTTCCGTAGCGCCGGAGACGATGCAGAAGCAACTTTAATGTTTTGAGGTTAGATTAGAATATAATTTGCTTTTCGCAAGAACGATGCGTTACCTTAGAAAATTTGTTAATATGAAAGTTAGGTCAAATGAGCATTATTTACAAAGAGCATTATACAATTTGAAAATTATATAAAAAAAACGTTATACTAAATGAAATTAGAGAAAATGAATATTATATCAAATATAACATTAAATCATAAGAAATAAGGTTAAATACACATTTTCATATTCTATAAAAACTTATATTAAAATTATATCATATGAAAGTTATGTCAAATTAAATTAGACTATCTGTTATCATACCAAACATTACACACCCAAAAAAATGATGACGACCCCAAGCTCCAAATGTTTTCTAGCAACTCGTCAGTGAGTTCGTCATCATTTCTAACTTTATTCTTCCATAGCTGCTAAGGATCATTTGCTGAGGCTTGCGGTATATTAGTTGTTGATATAATTATATATTTTATGCAACTCAACTCTCTTCTACCAGAAGGGTAGGTTTTGGATCGATGAAATTGTCCAAGATATCAGTAAGTACTCCATAGGTCTTCTTGATTGGGTCGTCGGGTAAACAGAGGTCGTAATTCTTTCATGAATGTCAGGTCCTTGACGAAACGTCGGGACGAAACTCGAGAGTGCGATTGTCGCAACCCAGCGCTGGGCACGCCACAATTGTGGCGATAAGTCCCCTCTTTGAGGAGTGGCTAGAGAGGCGCCACGGCGTCCTCTCCTTCCGCTTGACGCAGGTCCTCATCGGACACGGTTGTTTCGGGAGGTTCCTGTTCAGGATAAAGTTGGAGGAAACGCCCGGGTGTCACCACTGTGTGGATCGCCCGGAGGACTCGGTGGAGCATACGGTGGAGGTCTGCCCGGCTTGGGCGGAGGCGATCGGCGGCGGCGATCTCTCGCGTCCGGCCCTGGTTCAGGCTATGGTTCGGAACGAGAGTGCTCGCGAAGGAGGAGGCGGAACGCGTGAGGGAGAGGCAGGGTTCGCGCCCTCACGCCCATAGTCGCCGCAGGAGAGGCCTTGGCCGCGGGAGTTACAAGCCGATTTCCGGTCACCGTAGACGCGGACCTGCGGACGGTCAGCGATGGGTAGCTCGCCGTCCGATAACTGTTCTGTGGGGCGCGGTCAGTACTTGGATGGGTGACCGCCTGGGAACACCGCGTGACGTTGAGTTTTTGTTTTTTTTTTCTAAATACTTTTCTAAATGTTTTTTTTTTGTTTGCTATTTACCGTCATTTTGTGTAAGTTTTGTATAGATTGCGTTGAAAAATTACTGTGAACTTATTACCAATGAGTTTCTTTATTTCCATGACTTATTGTAAGTTAGTTTGTAATTCCAACAAATTATCATCATTCTCATAGACTTAATCGCGCTCTCTCTCGCACACCGCTTAACGCCTCGCACTTAAACAGAGAGCGCGCGAAGTGTAGTTCGCTGTATCGCGAACATCTAGCCGTATCATTATCCCAGTTTAGTAGGGGTCGGCGCAGCATAATTTATCCGTCATAGAGTAAAACACCCAGTGGTCAGCCTTTTCAAGTTTTATTTCTCTTTAAATAGTACAGATTGCCTCATAAAATGTTACACCTATTAAAACAATTATCACATCACACTAATATTATATAGGCGAAAGTTTGTGAGTGTGTGTGTGTATGTTTGTTACTTCTTCACGCTCAAACGGCTGGACCAATTTGGATAAAATTTTGTATGGAGGTAGCTGACACCCTGGAATAAGACATAGGCTACTTTTTATCCCGATATTCCCACGGGGTCGAGACTTACGCGGGTGAAACCGCGGGGCGCAGCTAGTATTAAATAAACAACGATATCAGTTTAAAATGTGTATTTATTTAATTCCTTTTAGCATGTACAAAGTTATGATTACAATACAATTATTAAAACCTCATAAACAATAGATACAATTTTACCAGTTATTCAACTACAAATCAAATAAAGCTTCAGTAAGCTACAGCAAAGTTATCACAAAGAAATAAAACTAAATGCCCATAGCAGTGAACATTACATTTTAAAATGAATAAAGTAAGAGTGCTTCTCCGTTTTTTTTCTGAAAACCAACACTGATACTGTTTTGCTAAAAAGTTGTAATGGGATGAACTTGAAGGCGCATTTCATTATCTTTTCTTGCTTACAATAATGCTGCGGCCAGTGTCGCGATAAGACGAACTATATTTGCGTGCTCTTTTTCGCACACCGCTCAACGTTTCGCTGTAGAGAGTGCGAGAAGTGTAGTTCGCTTTATCGCGACAGTGTAGCTGTAGCATTAGAAATAGTTCTGAAATCGAGACATTACCTAGTCGCTGTAGGACGAGGGTGTCTGACTTCTGTTTTTCACTTAAATGCTGGGTCGGAACTGAGTAAAATTTGCTGCATTGCTCCTGCTCTTGACAGGCGGTTCGGATCTAACAACCCGTTATCCTCAATGTGGAAGGGTATCGCTGCGGTAAAGTAGCTATCATTTCACTATGAAAATCAGTCTTAGTGTCGGCATTTCAGCCGCCGAGTATTTGCTGCTACTCTGAACGGAATCGTCTGTTCTAGCAGTGTACTTTACTATGTGGAATTGTGGATCACGGATCGGACCTTGATAGTATATAATAAATTCGTATTGGATCTTACGTGATCTCTATACCCTTCCATTCCATTCGTTAACAATAAAGGTAATCAACGGAGACTTATCATCGCGATTCAGGAATGTGACGTAAAATAACAACGCCGTAAACAGAATTAAATTTATTCAAACATGCTTTCGTTGCACAGAATTAAATACGAACAAGCTGCGACAAACTCAGCCCATCGTTCACCACCACTGGCTCCACTAACTCCCTATCAACATCAGGATCAGAACAATTATCTGCATTCCGCGTCACTTCTCGCCAGAAAGACGACTGAGGCTTTTGCGCCTAGTTCGGGGGCTCATTTCTCTTGGCTACTTTTTTCCTTTAGCCAACTTTTTCCCACTTGTTTTTACTTGCCATGTTGCGGAAAGAATAAGTTCTTTCACTTTTTTTTCTTCTAACGTTTGTTTCTTGCAGTAAATTGCTGAGTCCGCACACTAGGTATATCTTGGTCGGTGTTTACAGCACTGTCGGTTTAAATCAGATCAAATTATGACACATGACTGCAGATTTTTTTTTACTGTTAATGTGTGTTCACCTAGTGGCGCCATCTGAGTACAACCAATATTGCTTCGGCGGCAGTCTTCGGGCACGGCCCATGGATCACGAATATTGAGTATGTGATAGTATCATAAAGGGTACCTGTCTCTGCCCTCTTACATGTTGGATCGAATCTGTTCTAGTCAAGACTAAATTATCTTCTTTGCACGAGTGCTCGTAGTCCGACTGGATCGATCTGAATATCTCAACGTAGTAAACGCTCACGTCGAGCTCTGAGTCCACTCGCTCTCGTACAAACATACTTTTCATCGCCGATAAATGACGAACGACGGCGGCGATAGCGGTTCGTACAAAATCCATGTTCGTATTTTTTCCCCTTACTCTATTTATGGTGAACTGTATGAGGTGGAAATTAAAGATTCTCCCAACGTTCGGTTCGGATATTTTGCACTTTTGGCTCGGTTCGGGTGAAGCCGGCCGTTCGGTTAGGCTTCGGTCGGGTGCGGTTGGCTCTCTTCGTTCTTCGCTTTTGCTGCGGGTTCGGATCTTCGGCACGTTCAGTTCGAATCTTTGGCACGTTTTGTGTGGATCTTTGGGTTCCTTCTTGGGACCAAACTGAGGTGATGGTGGGAATTAAATATTTTACCAATTTCTTGTAGTTTGTTCTTCTAGGAGATCTGGAGACCGACTGATCCTCTTCTGCCAAATGGGTCCTCTTTTATACATTTTTTTTTATTTCTGCGTTACGTTCGGGGCATGCTCTTGTAGTTCTTATATTATAAGCTGGGTCGAAACTGCTCGTGTTCTGGTCAGACGATTCACGTATCTAAACACAACCCAACTAACTCAATGTCTTCTATATTGTGCTCTGAGTTTGGCCTCGCCGCATTAGGTTCTGAGCTTGCTGCTTGTCCTATTTTTGCGCCACTTTCGGGGCATGTTCTTGTAGTTTGTACTAGGAGTATTACTGAGTTGCTGTAGGACAAAGTGTCGACGGAGCCTGCCTCTGGTTTTGTCTTATAATGCTCGGTCGAAACTACTCGTGCTCTCGACAGGCGGCTCACATAATATCTAAACACACCCCAACTAACTTAATGTTTCTACATTGTGCACTGAGTCTGCCCTCGCCCGCGCCGCATTAAGAGCTGAGCTTGTTGCATTTACGCGCCACGGTCGGGGCCTGTTCTTGTAGTTTGTTATTCTATGAGAAGTGGCGACCGACTCTGTGGGCCTCGCCTGCCAGATCGGCGAGGCAGACTCAGTGCACAATGTAGAAACATTAAGTTAGTTGGGGTGTGTTTAGATATTATGTGAGCCGCCTGTCGAGAGCACGAGTAGTTTCGACCGAGCATTATAAGACAAAAACAGAGGCAGGCTCCGTCGACAGTTTGTCCTACAGCAACTCAGTAATACTCCTAGTACAAACTACAAGAACATGCCCCGAACGTGGCGCAAAAATAGGACAGGCAGCAAGCTCAGAACCTAATGCGGCGAGGCCAAACTCAGAGCACAATATAGAAGACATTGAGTTAGTTGGGTTGTGTTTATATACGTGAATCGTCTGACCAGAACACGAGCAGTTTCGACCCAGCTTATAATATAAGAACTACAAGAGCATGCCCCGAACGTAACGCAAAAATAAAAAAAATGTATAAAAGAGGACCCATTTGGCAGAAGAGGATCAGTCGGTTTCCAGATCTCCTAGAAGAACAAACTACAAGAAATTGGTAAAATATTTTATTCCCACCATCACCTCAGTTTGGTCCCAAGAAGGAACCCAAAGATCGTACCAAAGATCCACACAAAACGTGCCAAAGATTCGAACTGAACGTGCCGAAGATCCGAACCCGCAGCAAAAGCGAAGAACGAAGAGAGCCAACCGCACCCGACCGAAGCCTAACCGAACGGCCGGCTTCACCAGAACCGAGCCAAAAGTGCAAAATATCCGAACCGAACGTTGGGAGAATCTTTAATTTCCACCTCATACAGTTCACCATAAATAGAGTAAGGGGAAAAAATACGAACATGGATTTTGTACGAACCGCTATCGCCGCCGTCGTTCGTCATTTATCGGCGATGAAAAGTATGTTTGTACGAGAGCGAGTGGACTTAGAGCTCGACGAGAGCGTTTACTACATTGAGATATTCAGATCGATCCAGTCGGACTACGAGCACTCGTGCAAAGAAGATAATTTAGTCTCGACTAGAACAGATTCGATCCAACATGTAAGAGGGCAGAGACAGGTACCCTTTAAGATACTATCACATACTCAATATTCGTGATCCATGGGCCGTGCCCGAAGACTGCCGCCGAAGCAATATTGGTTGTACTCAGATGGCGCCACTAGGTGAACACACATTAACAGTAAAAAAAAATCTGCAGTCATGTGTCATAATTTGATCTGATTTAAACTGACAGTGCTGTAAACACCGACCAAGATATACCTAGTGTGCGGACTCAGCAATTTACTGCAAGAAACAAACGAAAGAAGAAAAAAAAGTGAAAGAACTTATTCTTTCCGCAACATGGCAAGTAAAAACAAGTGGGAAAAAGTTGGCTAAAGGGAAAAAGTAGCTTAGAGAAATGAGCCCCCGAACTAGGCGCAAAAGCCTCAGTCGTCTATCTGGCGAGAAGTGACGCGGAATGCAGATAATTGCTCTGATCCTGATGTTGATAGGGAGTTAGTTGAGCCAGTGGTTGTGAACGATGGGCTGAGTTTGTCGCAGCTTGTTCGTATTTAATTTTGTGCAACGAAAGCATGTATGAATAAATTTAATTCTATTTACAGCGTTGTTATTTTACGTCACATTCCTGAATCGCGATTTAAGTGTCTCCGTTGATTACCTTTAATGTTAACGAATATGTATGTTGAATGGGAGAGTACAGAGATCACGTTAGATCCAATACGAATTTATTATATAATATCAAGGTATCCGATCCTATCTTTTATTGATCCGATCCGAGATCCACAATTCCACATAGTAAAGTACCTACACTGCTAGAACAGACGATTCCGTTCCGAGTAGCAGCAAATACTCGGCGGTTGAAATGCCGACAATAAGACTGATTTTCATAGTGAAATGACAGCTACTTACCGCAGCGATACCCTTCCACATAGAGGATAACGGGTTGTTAGATCCGAACCGCCTGTCAAGAGCAGAAGCAATGCAGCAAATTTTACTCAGTTCCAACCCAGCATTTAAGTGAAAAACAGAAGTCAGACACCCTCGTCCTACAGCGACTAGGTAATGTCTCGATTTCAGAACGATTTCTAATGCTACAGCTACAATGTCGCGATAAAGCGAACTACACTTCTCGCACTCTCTGTCTACAGCGAAACGTCGAGCGGTGTCCGAAAAAGAGCACGCAAATGTAGTTCGTCTTATCGCGACACTGGCCGCAGCATTATTGAAAGCAAGAAACTATAATAAAATGCGCCTTCAAGTTCATCCCATGAGAACTTTTTAGCAAAACAGTATCAGTGTTGGTTTTCCGAAAACAAACGGGGAAGCAGTCTTACTTTATTCATTTTAAAATGTAATGTTCGCTGCTATGGGCATTTAGTTTTATTTCGTTGTGATAACTTTGCTGTAGCTTACTGAAGTTTTATTAGATTTGTAGTTGAATAAATGGTAAAATTGTATCTATTTTTTATGAGGTTTTAATAATTGTATTGTAATCATAACTTTGTACATGCTAAAAGGAATTAAATAAATACACATTTTAAACTGATATCGTTGTTTATTTAATACTAGCTGCGCCCCGCGGTTTCACCCGCGTAAGTCTCGACCCCGTAGGAATATCTTGATAAAAAGTAGCCTAGGTCTTATTCCAGGGTGTCAGCCATACAAAATTTTATCAAAATTTGTCAAGCCGTTTGAGCGTGAAAAAGTAACAAACATACACACACACTCACAAACTTTCGCCTATATAATATTAGTGTGATGTGATAATTGTTTTAATAGGTGTAACATTTTATGAGGCAATATCTGTACTATTTAAAGAGAAATAAAACTTGAAAAGGCTGACCACTGGGTGTTTTACTCTATGACGGATAAATTATGCTGCGCCGACCCCTACTAAACTGGGATAATGATACGGCTAGATCTTCGCGATACAGCGAACTACACTTCGCGCGCTCTCTGTTTAAGTGCGAGGCGTCAAGCGGTGCGCGATTAAGTCTATGAGAATGATGATAATTTGTTGGAATTACAAACTAACTTACAATAAGTC
The DNA here is from genome assembly GCA_963921375.1 of Tiliacea citrago. NCBI lineage: Eukaryota > Metazoa > Arthropoda > Insecta > Lepidoptera > Noctuidae > Tiliacea > Tiliacea citrago. Next base: position 13,468,552 of record OY992804.1, read on the forward strand.
ATGGAAATAAAGAAACTCATTGGTAATAAGTTCACAGTAATTTTTCAACGCAATCTATACAAAACTTACACAAAGTGACGGTAAATAGCAAACAAAAAAAACATTTAGAAAAGTATTTAGGAAAAAAAAACAAAACGTCAACGTCACGCGGTGTTCCCAGGCGGTCACCCATCCAAGTACTGACCGCGCCCCACAGTACAGTTATCGGACGGCAAGCTACCCATCGCTGACCGTCCGCAGGCCCGCGTCTACGGTGACCGGAAATCGGCTTGTAACTCCCGCGGCCAAGGCCTCTCCTGCGGCGACTATGGGCGTGAGGGCGCGAACCCTGCCTCTCCCTCACGCGTTCCGCCTCCTCCTTCGCGAGCACTCTCGTTCCGAACCATAGCCTGAACCAGGGCCGGACGCGAGAGATCGCCGCCACCGATCGCCTCCGCCCAAGCCGGGCAGACCTCCACCGTATGCTCCACCGAGTCCTCCGGGCCATCCACACAGTGGTGACACCCGGGCGTTTCCTCCAACTTTATCCTGAACAGGAACCTCCCGAAACAACCGTGTCCGGTGAGGACCTGCGTCAAGCGGAAGGTGAGGACGCCGTGGCGCCTCTCTAGCCACTCCTCAAAGAGGGGACTTATCGCCACAATTGTGGCGTGCCCAGCGCTGGGTTGCGACAATCGCACTCTCGAGTTTCGTCACGTTTCGCCAGCTACACCCTGCCGTCCACTTTACCACCTGACATTCATGAAAGAATTACGACCTCTGTTCACCCGACGACCCAATCAAGAAGACCTATGGAGTACTTACTGATATCTTGGACAATTTCATCGATCCAAAACCTACCCTTCTGGTAGAAGAGAGTTGAGTTGCATAAAATATATAATTATATCAACAACTAATATACCGCAAGCCTCAGCAAATGATCCTTAGCAGCTATGGAAGAATAAAGTTAGAAATGATGACGAACTCACTGACGAGTTGCTAGAAAACATTTGGAGCTTGGGGTCGTCATCATTTTTTTGGGTGTGTAATGTTTGGTATGATAACAGATAGTCTAATTTAATTTGACATAACTTTCATATGATATAATTTTAATATAAGTTTTTATAGAATATGAAAATGTGTATTTAACCTTATTTCTTATGATTTAATGTTATATTTGATATAATATTCATTTTCTCTAATTTCATTTAGTATAACGATTTTTTTATATAATTTTCAAATTGTATAATGCTCTTTGTAAATAATGCTCATTTGACCTAACTTTCATATTAACAAATTTTCTAAGGTAACGCATCGTTCTTGCGAAAAGTAAATTATATTCTAATCTAACCTCAAAACATTAAAGTTGCTTCTGCATCGTCTCCGGCGCTACGGAAAGTGTAACCCCTTCGCCCTTACGTAACAAAGGATACGCACCCATGCTCACCTCCGCAGCTTCGCTTGCAGCGACCAGCCTCGGCCGCTACGGCTCGCACGGGTGCCTATGCTTTGTTACAGCGGGCGAGGGTTGCTGTCCCTCCGCGCCTCCGGTTTTTGTATACACTCTAGGGAGGAGCCAAAAGACTACGTAAAGTCGGGGTGCCCCGATTCGGTTTTGGAACAGATTCAACCTATTAACTACAAGCCGGTGTACAAATATGTTGTCGCCATATCGTAGAATTTTGAATTTAGATGCCACGGACAGCTCTGCTGGATTCGGATCATGGTTGTACGTGGTTCTCATCTTATTTAACCACAGTATGTAACTGCGTCTTCATGTTTACTATTGTTACGGCACGACACATACATTTTCCCGCACGTTGTCGTTCACAAACCCAATAAACTTTTTCTTTCACTTGTCTATTTTTCAAAGTTTTTATCCACCTTTGGAACTTTTAAATGTACTGCAATTATTTATAGTAGTCATTTTATTTGGCAGAACTAATAGCGTGATTACAACAGTAAGACATACAATAAATACTTTACCTGTATGACAGAAACAAAAATAAAAATAAAACTTTTTACAAAAAAAAACGTATTAGTAGTAATTTTAATACCTATTAAAACAACCGTAAAAATCTATACCAACATAATATTGAAATACCAGTAACGGAGACGCCAGCAGAAAGTAGACAGCTTATAAGCTGCTTTTTAGTTTCAGCTTTCAAACAAGTACACTATAAACATTTGTGTACTTACCAACTTGTGACCTCCTGGATGTCGAGGTGCTGCTTTTTTTTTCAGATGCAGCTTACATCTAATTAGTACGCAACGTAGATTTGCTCATTCTAAACGAGCAGGCGTTGGCTCGCACACCATACTCGTAAAAAATGATGAAGACCCCAAGCTCCAAATGTTTTCTAGCAGCTCGTCCGTGAGTTCGTCATCATTCCTAACTATATTCTTCCATAGCTGCTTAGCTGCAAAAAAAAAACCACCGACTTCCAAAAAAAACACTACAAAGTAAAAAATAACTTTAATTTCGGAAGTCAGTGGCTTTTGATCTGTATTTTAGTTTTTTGCCACCAAATTCCGAAATTAAAGTTATTTTTCACTTTGTAGTGTTTTTTTTGGAAGTCGGTGGTTTTTTTTTTGCGGACGAGGACTTGAGTTGCGAAAATATACAATTAAGTCAACAACTAATAGACCGCAAGCCTCGCAAAATGATCCTTAGCAGCTATGGAAGAATATAGTTAGGAATGATGACGAACTCACGGACGAGCTGCTAGAAAACATTTGGAGCTTGGGGTCGTCATCATTTTTTACGAGTATGGTGTGCGAGCCAACGCCTGCTCGTTTAGAATGAGCAAATCTACGTTGCGTACTAATTAGATGTAAGCTGCATCTGAAAAAAAAAGCAGCACCTCGACATCCAGGAGGTCAAAAGTTGGTAAGTACACAAATGTTTATAGTGTACTTGTTTGAAAGCTGAAACTAAAAAGCAGCTTATAAGCTGTCTACCTTCTGCTGGGGTCTCCGTTACTGGTATTTCAATATTATGTTGGTATAGATTTTTACGGTTGTTTTAATAGGTATTAAAATTACTAGGATCCGTAAACCGCTCGTGACTGAAGACAGAATGTATGAGTCGCTATAGTCAATATTCGTGATGCATGGGGACCATGGACCGTGCCCGAAAACTAATTATCAATAATTAAATAGCATGTTACACATTAATATTCAGCTAAACACAAATTTTAGAAAATAAAACAAAACTGCTAATCATGACGCTTCACTTTCCCGCCAAGAAGTCCGTGAAATGTCCACTTTTTTGTCGCACAGTTAGCCGTATTGCTACATATTACAAGCTCAAAAAATACAGTGTAGGTATAGTCAAGTGTATAAAATAAAGACTTAGACAAAGATATTTTATAGAAATGATCTTGAATCTTGAAAAAAAAAATATCGTCTCGAAATGCTCAATATTTTGAACGACAACCTCAAGATTCAAGCTGTACGTGTAGGTGGTATTCTGCAGATTAGATTAGATTTCTTTAGTTGATTCATTTCCTTTTTTATGGTTACAAAAAAGGAAATTGATAAAAAAGTTTGCCCTCTACCTTGGCCCATCACTCTACAATAAACAACGGAAAAATTTCGATTTATGGCTTAACAAACTTAAAATAATGCAAAAAGACTGTTCGCTCCTTCTTTTCAAAGTTATTTACCTAATGTAAGAAAGTATGCATATTAAGTAGTAATAGTACATAATTAATTATTTAAAGTAAACTTGTAACATAATTAAATTATGTGGCAACTGTGGGTTGACATTATTTCGTAAATGTCATCCACATGTCCAACCGTTCGTTTCTGCGTTTCGGGGTAGGTACTCATCGTACTCATTTAGATTACTAGAAAGACAAATTCTAGATTAAATGAATTCCATAAAGTGGGTTGCTGAGTATCGATTTTCATACATTTAACTTCCACCACTTATGGACATCACAATAGAGGCAGGCTAAGCATAAAAAAAAGAATTTTAGGTAATTATTTGATACAGCTTGGCTTGGTGTTCTATTTATTTCAAGAAATCAAGATAAAACAAATACACATAAAGGCTTTATTTAAATGCAACTTCTAATCACTAAAACCTGGTTCATCTGTCTTGATTTATGTCGAGCTGGGATATGGTGGAGATCAAGAGCAGAGGCGGCTCGTGACATTTATTTGTGGTTCACTAGAAAAAGAAACGTAGAACTAGAGCTTACCATTTATTTTATTTGTAAAGAAAATCCATTCGGCGATCTTTATCGATTTTCATCAACGCGTTCATTGAACTCTCTAATAGATTTTCGATACGCAGAATCGAGCGCCTTACGAATATCTTGACGGCCGATAGATGCCAATTGCACTTCACATAAGATATGAAATCGAGATTGCGAATGTTTTTTCACTTTTATAAAGATGCGCTAAATCGTCAACACGGCCGTTTCCGTCCATGCAGATTCACCACCACTGCCGGCGCCAGCTCCAGACACCAGACACGGGAAACAAAATATTTTTTTGCTTTCTTCACATCCACACAACCAAGGTGTTTTGAAATATTGTTCAGATTTAAAACCACGCGTAAAAGATTTATTTTTCGTAACACATTTTTGAGAAAGTGCAATTTCGGGACGTGGTGGTCCCTTAGCTTTCAGTTCGATACGCATTTCGAGAGTCTTTTCACAATTTTTAATAAAAGATACACTGTATTGTTCCATTTTTAATACAAATGTCGCGCACAAACTATTTTTAATAATTATTTAGAATAAACATTGCGAATCTACTGACAGCCGAGTTGAGCCAACCGTTTGTTTACATAAGATCGGCAACAGCGCATAGGCATAGATCGCATTCCCGCGCGCGGCCGCCTTGCCGTTTGGCAACGTCGCGCGTGAGCGGCGCTCCAAATTAGGCTAACTTCTCATACAAAATCTTCTGTTTCACGCGTCGGACTGTGTCGATATTTCTCTTTCGCACTCATTGAATACAGTGCTAGAAATCGTACTGAACTTTGTTTCATAGGAGCGCAATCGCTGGCGCTCCACACGTTACAACTTGACGCCAAATGTACGCGTAGGAAATGGTTTTCTAGTAAACTGCTATTGTATGCGTATGGGCATAGTAGAAAGAATGTACGTATAGGATTATAATAAAGAAATATAGATTATGCTATTTTCGTGGGAGTGCACTGCACCAGCGCTCTTTATGACAAGCCGCCTCTGATCAAGAGTCTCATCACGTTGAAACCCTTGGATGGTGACGCTAGGAGGGGACTCATATATTTATCGAGTTGTTATACGCTTTGAAAGACTTCTAACGCTGCTTCTTACATTACTGCGGCCTAGTTGCGTAACACACTATCAGTAGGAATCGGTTTCAATTTGACAGATCAACAACATTCATTGCGTTATTTACGTTGTTGAGCAGACAATTTTTTCTAGCATATGAAGCAATGGATTAACAATATACATCAAAATCATTCCGATTCCGATTCAAACTGTGTTACGCAATTCGGGTAGGTACTGTTCATCAACGTTCACAGCTGGTATTCTCCTAATTTTGGGTACCTACTTAATATGCATACTTTCTTACATTAGGTAAATAACTTTGAAAAGAAGGAGCGAACAGTCTTTTTGCATTATTTTAAGTTTGTTAAGCCATAAATCGAAATTTTTCCGTTGTTTATTGTAGAGTGATGGGCCAACTTTTTTATCAATTTCCTTTTTTGTAACTATAAAAAAGGAATTTCCTTTTTTGTAACTATAAAAAAGGAAATGAATCAACTAAAGAAATCTAATCTAATCTGCAGAATACCACCTACACGTACAGCTTGAATCTTGAAGTTGTCGTTCAAAATATTGAGCATTTCGAGACGATATTTTTTTTTCAAGATTCAAGATCATTTCTATAAAATATCTTTGTCTAAGTCTTTATTTTATACACTTGACTATACCTACACTGTATTTTTTGAGCTTGTAATATGTAGCAATACGGCTAACTGTGCGACAAAAAAGTGGACATTTCACGGACTTCTTGGCGGGAAAGTGTAGCGTCATGATTAGCAGTTTTGTTTTATTTTCTAAAATTTGTGTTTAGCTGAATATTAATGTGTAACATGCTATTTAATTATTGATAATTAGTTTTCGGGCACGGTCCATGGTCCCCATGCATCACGAATATTGACTATAGCGACTCATACATTCTGTCTTCAGTCACGAGCGGTTTACGGATCCTAGTAATTTTAATACCTATTAAAACAACCGTAAAAATCTATATCAACATAATATTGAAATACCAGTAACGGAGACCCCAGCAGAAGGTAGACAGCTTATAAGCTGCTTTTTAGTTTCAGCTTTCAAACAAGTACACTATAAACATTTGTGTACTTACCAACTTTTGACCTCCTGGATGTCGAGGTGCTGCTTTTTTTTTCAGATGCAGCTTACATCTAATTAGTACGCAACGTAGATTTGCTCATTCTAAACGAGCAGGCGTTGGCTCGCACACCATACTCGTAAAAAATGATGACGACCCCAAGCTCCAAATGTTTTCTAGCAGCTCGTCCGTGAGTTCGTCATCATTTCTAACTTTATTCTTCCATAGCTGCTAAGGATCATTTTGCGAGGCTTGCGGTCTATTAGTTGTTGACTTAATTGTATATTCTCGCAACTCAAGTCCTCGTCCGCAAAAAAAAAACCACCGACTTCCAAAAAAAACACTACAAAGTGAAAAATAACTTTAATTTCGGAAGTCGGTGGCAAAAAACTAAAATACAGAACAAAAGCCACCGACTTCCGAAATTAAAGTTATTTTTCACTTTGTAGTGTTTTTTTTGGAAGTCGGTGGTTTTTTTTTGTAAAAAGTTTATTTTTTATTTTTGTTTCTGTCATACAGGTAAAGTATTTATTGTATGTCTTACTGTTGTAATCACGCTATTAGTTCTGCCAAATAAAATGATTACTATAAATAATTGCAGTACATTTAAAAGTTCCAAAGGTGGATAAAAACTTTGAAAAATAGACAAGTGAAAGAAAAAGTTTATTGGGTTTGTGAACGACAACGTGCGGGAAAATGTATGTGTCGTGCCGTAACAATAGTAAACATGAAGACGCAGTTACATACTGTGGTTAAATAAGATGAGAACCACGTACAACCATGATCCGAATCCAGCAGAGCTGTCCGTGGCATCTAAATTCAAAACTCTACGATATGGCGACAACATATTTATACACCGGCTTGTAGTTAATAGGTTGAATCTGTTCCAAAACCGAATCGGGGCACCCCGACTTTACGTAGTCTTTTGGCTCCTCCCTAGAGTGTATACAAAAACCGGAGGTGCGGAGGGACAGCAACCCTCGCCCGCTGTAACAAAGCATAGGCACCCGTGCGAGCCGTAGCGGCCGAGGCTGGTCGCTGCAAGCGAAGCTGCGGAGGTGAGCATGGGTGCGTATCCTTTGTTACGTAAGGGCGAAGGGGTTACACTTTCCGTAGCGCCGGAGACGATGCAGAAGCAACTTTAATGTTTTGGGTTAGATTAGAATATAATTTGCTTTTCGCAAGAACGATGCGTTACCTTAGAAAATTTGTTAATATGAAAGTTAGGTCAAATGAGCATTATTTACAATGATCATTATACAATTTGAAAATTATATAAAAAAAATCGTTATACTAAATGAAATTAGAGAAAATGAATATTATATCAAATATAACATTAAATCATAAGAAATAAGGTTAAATACACATTTTCATATTCTTTAAAAACTTATATTAAAATTATATCATATGAAAGTTATGTCAAATTAAATTAGACTATCTGTTATCATACCAAACATTACACACCCAAAAAAATGATGACGACCCCAAGCTCCAAATGTTTTCTAGCAACTCGTCAGTGAGTTCGTCATCATTTTTAACTTTATTCATCCATAGCTGCTAAGGATCATTTGCTGAGGCTTGCGGTATATTAGTTGTTGATATAATTATATATTTTATGCAACTCAACTCTCTTCTACCAGAAGGGTAGGTTTTGGATCGATGAAATTGTCCAAGATATCAGTAAGTACTCCATAGGTCTTCTTGATTGGGTCGTCGGGTGAACAGAGTTCGTAATTCTTTCATGGATGTCAGGTCCTTGACGAAACGTCGGGACGAAACTCGAGAGTGCGATTGTCGCAACCCAGCGCTGGGCACGCCACAATTGTGGCGATAAGTCCCCTCTTTGAGGAGTGGCTAGAGAGGCGCCACGGCGTCCTCACCTTCCGCTTGACGCAGGTCCTCACCGGACACGGTTGTTTCGGGAGGTTCCTGTTCAGGATAAAGTTGGAGGAAACGCCCGGGTGTCACCACTGTGTGGATCGCCCGGAGGACTCGGTGGAGCATACGGTGGAGGTCTGCCCGGCTTGGGCGGAGGCGATCGGCGGCGGCGATCTCTCGCGTCCGGCCCTGGTTCAGGCTATGGTTCGGAACGAGAGTGCTCGCGAAGGAGGAGGCGGAACGCGTGAGGGAGAGGCAGGGTTCGCGCCCTCACATAGTCGCCGCAGGAGAGGCCTTGGCCGCGGGAGTTACAAGCCGATTTCCGGTCACCGTAGACGCGGGCCTGCGGACGGTCAGCGATGGGTAGCTCGCCGTCCGATAACTGTACTGTGGGGCGCGGTCATTACTTGGATGGGTGACCGCCTGGGAACACCGCGTGACGTTGACTTTTTGTTTTTTTTTCTTAAATACTTTTCTAAATGTTTTTTTTGTTTGCTATTTACCGTCATTTTGTGTAAGTTTTGTATAGATTGCGTTGAAAAATTACTGTGAACTTATTACCAATGAGTTTCTTTATTTCCATGACTTATTGTAAGTTAGTTTGTAATTCCAACAAATTATCATCATTCTCATAGACTTAATCGCGCACCGCTTGACGCCTCGCACTTAAACAGAGAGCGCGCGAAGTGTAGTTCGCTGTATCGCGAAGATCTAGCCGTATCATTATCCCAGTTTAGTAGGGGTCGGCGCAGCATAATTTATCCGTCATAGAGTAAAACACCCAGTGGTCAGCCTTTTCAAGTTTTATTTCTCTTTAAATAGTTCAGATATTGCCTCATAAAATGTTACACCTATTAAAACAATTATCACATCACACTAATATTATATAGGCGAAAGTTTGTGAGTGTGTGTGTGTATGTTTGTTACTTTTTCACGCTCAAACGGCTTGACCAATTTTGATAAAATTTTGTATGGAGGTAGCTGACACCCTGGAATAAGACATAGGCTACTTTTTATCCCGATATTCCCACGGGGTCGAGACTTACGCGGGTGAAACCGCGGGGCGCAGCTAGTATTAAATAAACAACGATATCAGTTTAAAATGTGTATTTATTAAATTCCTTTTAGCATGTACAAAGTTATGATTACAATACAATTATTAAAACCTCATAAACAATAGATACAATTTTACCAGTTATTCAACTACAAATCAAATAAAACTTCAGTAAGCTACAGCAAAGTTATCACAACGAAATAAAACTAAATGCCCATAGCAGCGAACATTACATTTTAAAATGAATAAAGTAAGACTGCTTCCCCGTTTTTTTTTCGGAAAACCAACACTGATACTGTTTTGCTAAAAAGTTCTCATGGGATGAACTTGAAGGCGCATTTTATTATAGTTTCTTGCTTTCAATAATGCTGCGGCCAGTGTCGCGATAAGACGAACTACATTTGTGTGCTCTTTTTCGCACACCGCTCGACGTTTCGCTGTAGACAGAGAGTGCGCTTTATCGCGACATTGTAGCTGTAGCATTAGAAATCGTTCTGAAATCGAGACATTACCTAGTCGCTGTAGGACGAGGGTGTCTGATTCCTGTTTTTCACTTAAATGCTGGGTTGGAACTGAGTAAAATTTGCTGCATTGCTTCTGCTCTTGACAGGCGGTTCGGATCTAACAACCCGTTATCCTCAATGTGGAAGGGTATCGCTGCGGTAAGTAGCTATCATTTCACTATGAAAATCAGTCTTATTGTCGGCATTTCAGCCGCCGAGTATTTGCTGCTACTCGGAACGGAATCGTCTGTTCTAGCAGTGTAGGTACTTTACTATGTGGAATTGTGGATCTCGGATCGGATAAATAAAAGATCGGATCGGATACCTTGATATTATATAATAAATTCGTATTGGATCTAACGTGATCTCTGTACTCTCCCATTCAACATACATATTCGTTAACATTAAAGGTAATCAACGGAGACTCTTAAATCGCGATTCAGGAATGTGACGTAAAATAACAACGCCGTAAATAGAATTAAATTTATTCATACATGCTTTCGTTGCACAAAATTAAATACGAACAAGCTGCGACAAACTCAGACCATCGTTCACAACCACTGGCTCAACTAACTCCCTATCAACTCAGGATCAGAACAATTATCTGCATTCCGCGTCACTTCTCGCCAGATAGACGACTGAGGCTTTTGCGCCTAGTTCGGGGGCTCATTTCTCTTGGCTACTTTTTCCCTTTAGCCAACTTTTTCCCACTTGTTTTTACTTGCCATGTTGCGGAAAGAATAAGTTCATTCACTTTTTTTTCTTCTTTCGTTTGTTTCTTGCAGTAAATTGCTGACTCCGCACACTAGGTATATCTTGGTCGGTGTTTACAGCACTGTCAGTTTAAATCAGATCAAATTATGAAAATTGACTGCAGATTTTTTTTTACTGTTAATGTGTGTTCACCTAGTGGCGCCATCTGAGTACAACCAATATTGCTTCGGCGGCAGTCTTCGGGCACGGCCCATGGATCACGAATATTGAGTATGTGATAGTATCTTAAAGGGTACCTGTCTCTGCCCTCTTACATGTTGGATCGAATCTGTTCTAGTCGAGACTAAATTATCTTCTTTGCACGAGTGCTCGTAGTCCGACAGGATCGATCTGAATATCTCAACGTAGTAAACGCTCACGTCGAGCTCTGAGTCCATTCGCTCTCGTACAAACATACTTTTCATCGCCGATAAATGACGAACGACGGCGGCGATAGCGGTTCGTACAAAATCCATGTTCGTATTTTTTCCCCTTACTCTATTTATGGTGAACTGTATGAGGTGGAAATTAAAGATTCTCCCAACGTTCGGTTCGGATATTTTGCACTTTTGGCTCGGTTCGGGTGAAGCCGGCCGTTCGGTTAGGCTTCGGTCGGGTGCGGTTGGCTCTCTTCGTTCTTCGCTTTTGCTACGGGTTCGGATCTTCGGCACGTTCAGTTCAAATCTTTGGCACGTTTTGTGTGGATCTTTCGTACGATCTTTGGGTTCCTTCTTGGGACCAAACTGAGGTGATGGTGGGAATTAAATATTTTACCAATTTCTTGTAGTTTGTTCTTCTGGAGATCTGGAGACCGACTGATCCTCTTCTGCCAAATGGGTCCTCTTTTATACATTTTTTTTTATTTCTGCGTTACGTTCGGGGCATGCTCTTGTAGTTCTTATATTATAAGCTGGGTCGAAACTGCTCGTGTTCTGGTCAGACGATTCACGTATCTAAACACAACCCAACTAACTCAATGTCTTCTATATTGTGCTCTGAGTTTGGCCTCGCCGCATTAGGTTCTGAGCTTGCTGCCTGTCTCTATTTTTGCGCCACGTTCGGGGCATGTTCTTGTAGTTTGTACTAGGAGTATTACTGAGTTGCTGTAGGACAAACTGTCGACGGAGCCTGCCTCTGTTTTTGTCTTATAATGCTCGGTCGAAACTACTCGTGCTCTCGACAGGCGGCTCACATAATATCTAAACACACCCCAACTAACTTAATGTTTCTACATTGTGCACTGAGTCTGCCCTCGCCCGCGCCGCATTAAGAGCTGAGCTTGTTGCATTTACGCGCCACGGTCGGGGCCTGTTCTTGTAGTTTGTTATTCTATGAGAAGTGGCGACCGACTCTGTGGGCCTCGCCTGCCAGATCGGCGCCTTCTTTTATACAATTTATTTTAGTCATATTACTAGTCGCTGTAGGACGCGGGTATCTGGACAAAGTTGTGACGCGGTGCGTGTCACTGTTTTTGTACCTCGCCGCATTAGGCTCTGAGATTGTTTTGCCTGTCCCTTTTTTGCGCCACGTTTGGGGCATGTTTTTGTAGCTTTTGAACACAAGTTGGTTGTGTTCTTCTTAGATTTGCAGAGATCGATTCTGTCGGCCGCCTTCTTTTAAACACGATTTAAATATTACTTTACTGCGCTGCTGTAGGACGAAGTGCTTCGCTGTTGACGTTGACGGAGCCTTTGGCTGAAATGCTGGGTCGAAACTCCTCAATGCTTCGTCGGCTGGTCTCGCTACAATGGGCTCTGAGCCTGTTCCTATTTTTGCGCTTTGATCGGTGACTCTACTCGTTTTGCCTCACTGGCTCATTTGACTTGGCTTTGTCTGTGGAAAGAACAAGTATTATTAAAACTTTTAGAACACAAAAATTATCACGGCTCGCGAGTATCGAACTCGAGGAGTCACGAGCGTTCTGCGGTATGGTGACGGGGTGAGCCACTACGCCACTTGAACCTTATTTCAAGTCGGTGAATTTTGCGATCTTATGTTACTTGGATTAAAAACCAGCCAAGTGCGTGTCGGACTCGCGCACGTAGGGTTCCGTACTATTTTCTATGAAAATGGCAAAAAAATCACGTTTGTTGTATGGGTGCCCCCTTAAATATTTATGTTATTCTGGTTGTTAGTAATTGTTGCTATAGCGGCAACAGAAATACATCATCTGTGAAAATTTCAACTGTCTAACTATCACGGTTCATGAGATACAGCCTGGTGACAGACAGACAGACAAACGACGGAGCCTCAGTAATAAGGTTCCCGTTTTACCCTAAAAAGCGAATAAAATAATGTTTTCGTTCTCGAAAGTTCTTCGCTACTCAATAAGTGATGTAGTCGGGTCGGATGTTAATTATATCGATAGATATCGATGAGCGAAAATAAGTAATTTAATATTAATTATAATAACATAACATAACATCACGCCTGATAATCCCCGAAGGGTTAGGCAGAGGTGTACCTATAGTACACCCACGTTTGGCGAGATATGTTTAAGGCACATGTTATAGGGGGCGAGCTTATTGCCATCACCAGGGCTCAAATCCAGACTCCTGGCTGCTACTGAGAAACTCCTAGTGGAAAAAAACCTAATAACACTTTGCCCGACCTGGGAAACCCCGGACCTCATGCTCATCAGTATACACTTGACCGCTTGCGACCACTATACCAACGAAGCAGTCGAGGCGAGGTTTATTAATCAAAATCAAAATATTTAATTTCAGGTAAACCTACATGGGCACTTATGAAACGTCAGAAGCTAGGTGCACGGTTCCAATTGGTCGTTTCCTATGGAGAAGAGCCGGCAAGAAACTCCATGGTTACTCTTTAAAAAAAAACGTAGGCTTTTACAATGTTTTCAAGTTACAGTGTTAATAGGTATGGGAGGACATTGTAACATTATAGTGTATGATAAATGATAAATGATTTATTTCTGTAAGTAGGTTTGTACAAACACTTTTACACGTCAATCATATTAAAAAAAACTAGATGAGGTCGGCGTTTCGTATCTGACTACTCTGAGAAGAAAGGCCGAAACAAACTCAGAGGTCACAGTCTCTTTTTAAAGTCCAGACATAATCTTGGTCAGATCATGTGAAGACCATGTAGATTGGTGCCTGAAATGATCTTTTGACGAAAGAACCACACAGGTTGAGGGGACCTGTCCAGTCAGTGCACGCATTTGTCAGTAGTCGTGCAGCTCAACTAAGAACTTAAGGAGCTCAACGATTCAACGAACAATACCAAAGAAAGGACATTTGGGTAGGCCGCATAAAATCACTCAAACTGCCAGACTATGATAAAAACTAAATGAGAAAAAAAAGGAAAATGAACAAAAACCCACATAGTCTTCACATTTACAATACTTTAAACAATATAATACTTAACAAAGTAAATATTCATGTCATTGTATATATAAAATTAATCACTGTCAATGTGTATATAAAATACGGATATAATCTTGGTCAGATCATTTGAGAACCATGTAGATTGGTGTCTGACATGGTCTTTTGACGAAAGAACCACACAGATTTGAGTGGACCTGTCCAGTCAGTGCACGCATTTGTCAGTTATCGTGCAGCTCAACTCAAAACTTAAGGAGCTCAGCGATTCGACGAACAATACCAAAGAAAGGACAATTGGTTAGGCCGCATAAAGTACTCAAACTGCCAGACCTGCATTAAAAATTGTTTTGATTGAGAATAAAAATAAAAAAACAATTCACATAGTCCTCACATTCATAATAATTAAAATAATATAATACTTTACAAAGTAAATATTCATGTCATAGTTTAGGTATTTAAAAATTTCAATCAAAAAATAGTATAAATAGTTGGCAAAAAAAATCAAATCAAGATTCACTGTAAATTGGAGCAGCTCAATCCCAAGCCTTTTTGTCCTCAATAAAGTCTTTAACAGTATAAAATGCTTTCTGGCACAGTTTCCGTTTTATAAAACATTTGAATTTATTAAGGCTTAATTCTTGAATATGAATATGTCTCGTGTATGAATATGTGTATGTAGTATTGTCAATAAGTACCAAGTACTTAACAAAATAGAAGATGGTTTACAAAGCTACAGTCTATTAAGCCTACAACGTTCTCATATACAGACATTAGAAAAGAATCTTTATAAAATATTACTAAAATAATAAAAAAAACTTACCTATTTAAACCAAATGACAAGATTGCCATTACAACTGTAACAAATCTGAATAATATTCTGTCCAAAAGTCACTAATAAATATTTTAAATTAAAATTGTAGGTTATGTCAAGTAGTTATGTCAAAGTATGTAAAAAAAAAAGAAATAAACATCGTCGTAATTTAGGAGCCATTATAATAGACATTTACATAGTTATACCGTTAATGAGGTACCAGGGAAGCCACATGTGCAGAAGGAATTATTGCCAAACTTCCTTGTCTTCAACGTAGTCCTTAATCTTATAGTATGCTTTTTTGATTAGGACACGTTTGATGTGGTTTTTGAACTTTCCATCGCTAAGTTCTATAACCGACTTTGGCAGCTTGATACAGAAGTGGATACTGTTTATAAGAAATGACTTGCTTGTTTTAGTTAATCTAAATTGGGGTATCACAATTTCATGTTTACTACGTGTATTTATATTATGGAAATCGCTTCTTATTTTGAAAAGTCCTAAGTTTTTGCGAATATATAAAATACTTTCTAAGATATAAAGAGAAGGCAGAATTAGTACATCAATTTCTTTGAATTTGTTTCTAAGGGTCTCACGAGGACCCATTCCATAGATCGCACGGATTGCCCTCTTTTGTAAAAAGAAAATTGAATCTACTTCAGTAGCCGATCCCCACAGCAGAATGCCATATGACATAATACTGTGTAAATAAGCGAAAAACACACTCGGTATATAATATTATAATATAACATTATAATATTACATATCCTTCGCCTGATGTTGTAGAAATAAAAAAAAATATGACAAACGGCGGAAACATTTTTAAAAGACGTTGACAGCGGTTTCTTGTAAGGAAGTGGCGGTAACACAAATTGTGCGAAAGTATATAGGAACTCTTTTATTTAAAAATATTGCGTCCCAACCCAACAAATAGGCGTTTTTTTTTGCGTCTAATCTTTTCTCTGATTTGGTGAAAGCAATAGTTGAAAGATATAATCAATATTTGCATTAACCATTTGTTATAATTAAAAGCAAAACTTTCGAAACGCCAGTTTTTTTAACAAATATGTTTTATTTCAGGGGCAATAAATAAAAAGTGAAAATAACGTATTTTTAATTTTAACCCAAGTATGTAACATGTAAAGCAAGCAGTTTATTATAGTTATATATTTACATGTATTATTAGGTACCTGTATTTATTTTTTAAATAATGCTACAACATTTTCCTTACAGTTTTAATAAATTCCCAACAAATCTAATCTTATCGAATTAAACAAGAAATCTGGTTTCTATCGATACCGATAATGTAATTAAAAATTAAATGTTTTACTGCACTGGTGTGGCCTTGGTCGAGTAGCAGTAGATATCCACCTATGACGCGAATGTCAACCTTATTATTAATACTATTGAGCTTATAATTGCGGCCACTGAGAATACTGCCATCTATGGTCGAGTAGCGGACTTTACTCTCTTATCTATCTGTTATATATTTGAGTGTGTCAACATTATATATGTGTGCGTGTGCTGCGTCCCTGCCTACGCTAACCTAGTAATTAAAACACTGTGCTTATAGCTGTCATTAGTTTCACTTGTGTCCATACGTAACACTATCGAACTAGATTCGATTGACGAGTAAAGACCGCTACTCAGCTCAGCTTTAGATTACAAGACTTCGTAAACACTTTCTGCACTGAAGCAACTTAAATCGAAAATAGAGTTTGAAGGTACATTTCCAGTAGAATCTGTAACTTTTAGTGTTGACTGAAATTAAAACTACCAATCAAACGGATTGTTTATTTGTAGGGCATTTTAAAATTATCGGTTTATTTGTGTGAGTTCAGCGATTGCACTTCCACTGTTTTTTTTTTGACGTGAATGCGCCTTTGCTTCCATAGCATAATAGCATAATCAGCCTATAATGTTCCCACTGCTGGGAATCAGGCCTCCTCTCGGTGAGAGGGAGCGGGCCGTAATCCACCACGCGGGCCCAGTGCGGGTTGGTAGATGTCACATGTCTTCTTCTTTGCTTCCATAGTGGGAGGCAATTCAGAAAACTGATGATAACAAAATCGGGGGATACAGTTTGTTGTTGCAGCTACATAAATTATCTATCATCTAGGTACAAGCTATCATGGACATTTAATGGGTCCGTGGCTTAGGCCCCCAGTCAAAGAGTACAATAATAATATCAGCGGTCGAGGCACCCGTGGCTGACGCCCCCGATTCGATAAATTTAATTAAAAGCAATTTTTGATCAGATGTACTGTCAGATAATAATGTTTTACAAAATTAATTAATGTACCGTAAAATGGGGTGAATAGAAATGCAGGGGTGAATCGAGATGCAACTTTATAATGGATTTTAACGTTGAAATAATATATTTTGTTGGCAAAAAGGACTATAATGTGTTACCTGTAGGTACTATAATTAACGATTAAGTGCCTTTGCGACAAACTATATTATTTCAAGGTTAAAATCTATTTTAAAGTTGCGTCACGATTCACCCCTGCATTTCTATTCACCCCGTTTTACCCGGTATATTGATTTTAAGTACTTATATGTATAATATTAAATCATAATTATATTTAATAACATAGAAATGATTTTATACTGGATGTACCTATGTTTTGAAAAATGAAAGTCTTAGTTATTTTTAATTTTTTATTTATTTATCTCAATAATAAATCTAGTAAAAAATTGTACATAAATCACAGTTTTCATCACCTATAATCAAGAGAATCATTTAAATTAATTATAATAATCAGTCTCAAATGTAATAAAATAATATAATTAACCAGCAGCGCGTAAAATATAGGCACAATGTTGGTTTTATCCGAGTTATTCCCAATATCTACGTGGAAAGTATAAATCTGTTTGAAGGGGCAGGGGCAGCAATCATAATGTACCGTCACGGAAGAAGTGGTGCACATTTTTAATTTCATCCAAAGCTATGTCTGATACAAATAAGACGATTCTGTTGCCGTTCTCATTTTAATCGAATAACAAATGTTTTTGAAAAATTTCAGGTATTATAACTTGAGCTGGATCCTTGAATCGTATTTTTTTTACTTTCAGGGCTGTAGTTCGGCTTCTTTAAATCGCTTTTTTTTTGTTGTTGTTGATTGGAATTTCGTCACTGTACTTTTCACTGGGGTGTAAGGGGGCACACTTACCACCTCAGTGCCCCAAGTCAACCTCACCTGCTCGTGGTGCACCCTGCTGACTAACAAACGAGGCTCTGACAACCGACAAATGGCGGTATAACCATTCTAAATAAAAAAATCGCAGCTAAATGGTGCAGACTAGTAACGGGCAGTAGCGTCACTAGTGCGAGAAGCTGTGATCTGCGATCGCCAACCCGCATGCCCAGCGTGGCGATTATGGGCAAACCCTCCAAATGGCAAGTCAAAATCAACCACGGCCCCCAGTTCCCGGCCGCCTTGCTATGCCTGATTTTGGCGGCGATCACGGTAACGGCAAGGTAGGGGTGCGAAGAATCCCCGGGTTACGAGTGGCCGCCAAACCCAACTGACCTTGGCAACGTATAACGGACGCACGTTGCGGCTCGATGACCACCTAGTGCAGCTAGAAGAAGAGCTCGGAAAAATAAGTTGGCACATTCTTGGGTTGAGTGAAGTCCGAAGAGAGGGGGAGGACACAATAACCCTTGAATCGGGCCATCTTATGTATTTTCGAGAGGGAGAACAGCTATCCCAAGGCGGAGTCGGGTTCCTGGTTAACAAATCCCTTTGTGGCAACGTTGTAGAAGTTTCGAGTGTCTCGAGCAGGGTAGCGTACCTCGTAGTGAAACTGACTAAGAGGTAGAGGTAAGGTTGTTCAGGTTTACGCACCGACCTCGGCACGCTCGGATGACGAAGTGGAGCAAATGTTCGAGGACATCTCCAAGGCCTTGCATTGCACTACTAGGGCCCACAACGTTCTTATGGGGGATTTTAACGCTAAAGTGGGAGTACAGAATTGCAGCGAATCGGTAGTAGGATCCTACGGGTTTGGAAGCAGAAATCATAGGGGGCAAATGCTTGTCAACTTCCTTGAGAAGGAGGGGCTTTAGTTGATGAACTCCTTCTTTAAGAAACAGTCCCAAAGGAAGTGGACGTGGCGAAGCCCCGATAATATGACGAAAAATGAGATAGACTTCATCACATCAGATAAAAAGCATATATTCAGGGATGTCTCAGTGATCAACAGGTTCAACACCGGCAGTGACCACAGACTTGTCCGAGGCTCTCTGAATATTGACTTCAAGCTCGAGCGAACTCGGTTGATGAAGTCTAGGCTCCGTCCAAACATGCTGCAAACTATGTTAGGATCTGAAGCGTTCCAGTTAGACCTGGAGAACCGATTTGCTGCCGTGGAAACTACAAATGACGTTGACCAGGCGCTTGACCAAATGGCGGAAATCCTCAGGGAGGAAGGCGACGCGATTTTGTAAAATGCGGCGTACGGGCAAGAGGTCCAAACTTTCGGAAGAGACTTTGGAGCTCATGACGGAACGACGTCAAAACCCACCTATCACTTCGTCGGAACAACGGGCACTCAACAAAAAAATTAGAACACTGGTACGACGCGACCTCCGACGCGCCAATACGCGCTCTATAGAGAAAGCTATTGAGCAAAATCGGGGATCGAGTGTTCGTCCAGCCACTTGAGAGGAGCCACCTGACGAAGTTGACCAAATCCAGTGGGGATGTCGTCGTTTCGAAGCCGGAGATCCTTTCGGAAGTAGAAAACTTTTACGGCCAATTATACGCATCGCACGCATCTCAACCTGATCCCGAAAATGAGGATTCCAGAGCCACTTTAACCCGCCATTTTACGGAAGACCTGCCAGAAATCAGCCAAGACAAAATCGAAGCGGCTCTTAAACAGCTTAAAAATGGAAAAGCCCCCGGTGAGGATGGGATTACGACCGAGCTCCTGAAAGCGGGAGGAAGTCCTGTACTGAAAGAGCTTCGGAAGCTCTTCAGCTATGTTCTGTTCTCTGGGAGAACTCCAGAAGCGTGGCGAAGGAGTGTGGTTATACTGACCCATTTCACTCCTTAGCCACGTATATAATTTGTTTTCAAGAGTCGTTACGAATTCGTTTCATACATTTTTTGAATGGAGCCAAAAGTTGTGAGTCTTTCATAAGAATTTTGATGTCATTTTTTAATACATCCAGCTGACACTCAGGATTATGTAATTTTATCGTTTGAATGTTGTCACCCTCATTTATCAATTTAACTGCACCACCACACTGGCCATGTCTTTTATTCACACACACCCACAGACTAGTTTTGATTTTTTTATGAATATTATACGCAAATCCAGCGTGCAAATGTTTTTCCACTAAGTCTATTTTTTAACTATATTGTAATTATTTCGCACGAGCCCTTGCGAAGGAACTTCGCTCATCATTGTGAGATGACACCACAGAATACTTATACTCAGGAGGATGACACAATAAACTTTCTTATCAGTTGCTTTTGAGTTTTAATCGTTTTACCAGTTTTAATCGACAAGTACTTTTAAAATAAAAACTTGCATCCTGGGGGTCTACTCCGAATATAAATCCGTAGTATAGACCGAATGTTAGGTCGTTTCTTTACTACGGGTTACTATCGCTGACTACGGCGAAAAAAGAAGACAGTCGAAGAGATAAGCCAAAGTCAAAACTGTGACTTGAAGTCGGGTAAGGACTCAAAGTCAAAAAAGGAAACTGTGGAAGTTATAAAACGACCGAACATTCGGCCGATACTTCGGTTTAGCGCTTCGGAGTAGACCCCCTGTATTTCTAAAAATCACATATTTATCTATTTATTTTATTATTTATGTACACACAGTAAAATACAGAGAGATACGACATAATTATAATACTAGTACAAAGGTACTGCTTATTTCTTAAGAAATTTCTTCCAGCAGACCTGCGAAAGGAGAAATGAAAAAGAAATGTAGACAATAGTGTGTGAGAACAAGAAGAGAAAAATATGAATATGCGAAGTCTTAAACTAAAATGATAAATATACCTATACTATACCATATACATATAAAATTTACACACGAATACGTACACGTACACACGTGCAAAAACTTACATATACCTAAACAAATACATAAAGCATACAAACACATATATAAAAATATTCACAGTTGAGAGGAAAGGTAGTGCTCTTTTAATTGATATTTGAATGAGGAAATTGTTTTTAAATCACGAATGCTAGGCGGAAGTGAGTTCCACAATCTTACAGCATGCACCGAGAAGGAATAAGAATAGTAGCTAGTTTTATGAGGATGAGATTTAAGGAGGGATCTAAGGTGCGATCTACATGGAGCGTTGCTAGGACGAGCGTAAGAAAAACGCTCCCGCAGGTAGGAAGGATAAGACGGGTTGTGTAAGATGTTGAAGAGGAGACATAAAATCCGAGTGTTCCTGTGAAGGCGGATTGGGAGCCACTTGAGTTCCTTGCGAAGGTGAGAAACATGGTCATACTTTCGAAGACCAAAAACAAAGAGAATGCACAAGTTTTGCATGCGCTCAAGCTTGTTCAGTAGCTCCTCAGTAGCATCCAGATAGCAGGCGTCGGTCGGCATAATCTATATTCGGCTGAATAAGCGTTAATATTAAACAAAAAAATCATTCAAAATCCGGCCAAGTGCGAGTCGGACTCGCGCACGAAGGGTTCCGAATCTACAAAAACGGCAAAAAAATCACGTTTGTTGTATGGGAGCCCCCCTTAAATATTTGTTTTATTTTAATTTAATTATTGATTTTTAAAGTGAATATATGTTACGGCTAATACCCGAAGTGCGGCTACACCTAGTTTTAGCCGGTTAGAACTAGGTGTAGCCACTTACTCTTGGTTAAACCTAGTACGAGCCGATTGTTTTCGGGTAAAATCATTTGGGTTAGGTTAGGTTAGAACAGTAACCATTAACAAGCGAAGGCGAGCGAGCGAAGCCCTCTATTGTTGGTAAATTGGTTTTATCCAACAGGGATTGTCTGGACCTATAATTCTAACCGGCTAAAACTAGGTGTAGCCGCACTTCGGGTATTAGCCGTAACATATATAACTAAATATTCTGTGAATATTTCAAGTGTCTACCTGTAACCGTTATCAATATCGAGCAAAAACGACAAAAAAAACACGTTTGTTGTATGGGAGCCCCTTTAAATATTTATGTTATTCTGGTTTTTAGTATTTGTTGCTATAGCGGCAACAGAAATACATCATCTGTGAAAATTTCAACTGTCTAGCTATCACGGATCATGAGATACAGCCTGGTGACAGACGGACAGACAGACAGACAGACGGCGGCAGCGGAGCCTTAGTAATAGGGTTCCCGTTTTACCCTTTGGGTACGGAACCCTAAAAAGAGTACCTACACCCGTGCGAAGCCGAGGCGGGGCAGGTACCTAGTATTTTATAAATTCTGCAATACGTCCAGGAAATGACCAACACTAATTCGTAAATCGTTATTGAGTAGACGTTTAAAAGTAATGTTCACTAAGTATCTTGGACCAATGTGTCTCTAAATGACTGTACACAGCCGTGGGGGGAAATCGGAAGAAAAATAATACATACATATAATGAATTCCGATTAACCACCCCGTCTGGGGTGGATACATGAACTCGCGTCTCCGAACAGCCACCTTATGGTGGCTGTTTTTGGGTGGATAAACGGAATAAGCACTTACAAGTCTCGCTGACTACTCGGTGTTTTACTCTATCAGTAGTAGGTAGGTAGTGTTGGGTAGGGCATACAAGAGGCGGTACATTCGTCCCGTACATTACGTCAAAATGTAAGAGCGGCTCGAGATTTTATATTGTAAGTACCTACTACTTCAAATTTTATGTCGCGGCAGTCGCGATGTCGCGTTGGACACTCCGTTTCCGTAAAACTATAGGACGAGGACAAAGAGGAAGCGAGACGCATGCTACAAATTACAATAGTACGTCGTTTGTACTGCAATAACATCAAATGTCATAAACATATTGTACTTGTAAAGATAAACTACGATAACATGATTCGCCCCTCCAAATTACTGTTTCAATGTGTGTAGTAACATCCTTACGAAAGAGTTTGTATGTAGTTGTAAGTACTCGTAATATCTCACTTATTACCAGATTTGTTGGTCAACTAATCATAATATAACGCATGTGTCGTTTTCATAGAGTACGTCAGTGCAGCGCCATACTAATAATAATGAGCGACTAATGACGCCACTAGTCTAGCAACAAATCCGTGATTTGTTTTATTTATTTTTTATTTAACCATTCATGTACACACATATATAAACATACAAGAAGAAAGGAACTGAAAAATACGTACAAAGGTGATGCTTATTTCTAAAGAAATGTCTTCCAGCATACCTGCGATAGGAAAGTAGATAAAGAGATGTAGACACCGTGTGTAAGAGTAGAAGAGAAAATAGAATACATATAATCAAAAACAATTTACTTAATAAAATTAAACAAATAATATGAGAATATACTAATATACATACATACATACACACAAACATACATACTTCTAAAATAAATATCACTAGAATATTAATTACAATTCTATTAAAATAATAAAAACATACGCAACTATGACGAAGTGGAAAGATAGTGTTCTTTCACTCTTCTTTTAAATACCGAAACAGTATGGCAGTCCCTTATATCAGGTGGCAGTGAATTCCACAACCGCACCGCGTGCACAGTGAAGGAGTAGAAGTCGGTGGTGTGGGGAGGGGACTTAAGAAGATTTCTAAGATGCGACCTGCAAGGCGCATCAGAAGGACGAGCGTAGGAAAAACGTTCCCGCAGATAGGATGGTGTTTTAGGATTGTGAAGGAGGTTAAATAGCAGACACAAAATCCGCGAGTTCCTGCGAAGTCGAATAGGGAGCCACTTGAGTATCTTGCGAAAGTTAGAAACGTGGTCATGCTTTTTAAAGTTGAAAACAAAACGAATACGAATAAAGATGTTGTGCAACATTCAAGTTTATTTAAAAGCTCCTCGGTGGCATCCAAGTAACAGGCATCAGCGTAATCAATAATGGGCTGAATGAGAGTTTGAGCAAGGGAGATTTTGGTGTTCAAGGGCAAAAATCTCTGGAGACATTTCAACGAATGGAACGCACTTTGCGCATATACCTGCCGCCAATAATCATGGCCTGGGATTTCCTAGGGTTGATTAGCAGTCCAAAGGACCGCGACCACTCACTAATCAAATCCAGGTCCCTGTTCATGACAGATACGGCAGCTGCCGCGTCTTCCCTTAAGAAGTTATTGGAAAGCTGCAGATCGTCGGCATAGAGATGGAAGTAGGAAGAGATGGTTCTCGTGACAGAGTTAATGAAAATAGAAAAGAGAAGAGGAGAGAGAACGCCACCTTGAGGCACACCTGCGGTAAGAGAGCACCAATCAGAAGACGACTCATCGAGACGAGCACGCTGTGAACGGCCTAGATAGGAGTCGAACCAACCAATAGTGGAAGAGGAGAAATTTAAAGAATTAAGTATAATTTATAATAATTTTAGTTTGACGGCCGTCTCATTACGCACACATGCGTTGTCAACTTGTGTGAGTGGCGCTTTGTAAATACTTTCAGATGTTTTGAATTTTGGAGGGGCGGGCCATCAAATCAAATCAAAATCGTTTATTTGCATAATTATCGTAGTTAATCTTTAACTTCAAACGTATCACAAATGTACTCTGTGCGTATCGCCGAGCTTCAGTACCTACGCCTCGCCTCATTTGAAGTAGGACATTGTACTGGCTCAGTGCAAAAAAGAGGCTACTCTTACAAACTCATTTTCATGTCGTTTCCTACCCAAAACTAGTAGTAGGGCCTCCGTTGGAGCCCCTTTCAAAGCATAATCATCATCTCCACACTAGTTTGTAAATACTAAAATAAAAATACACCAAAACAACTGTCTTTTTATTTATTGTTACAGAACATCTCAATATACATAAACGATATACATTAACATAAATTATACAATTCTCTTATAGCAGCGAACAATGCTTGGAGCGCGATATCTTTGGCGGGCTGTAGCACCGACTGGCGGCGACGTTCGTACTCGCGCTTTAGTGCACTGACCAGCTCTTTCACCGCAGTCCTGTCGCAGTATATGGATTAACTTGAAACTCTTAAACTATTGGAGGGGTGGCCCCTGTATAAAAGGTCTAAGGCGCTGACAAGAGGCAAATGATAAAAGTAGGCTTGTCTTAAACAATAAAATATATGTAATTCTTGAACATATTTCTCAGAACTTGGTTGCTACCAAAACACATTTAGAAAAAAATCTCGATACAAATTAACGGTAAACTAACCCTTTACTTTGAGTTTCAATCCAAAATATCTGTATTAAATATCAACGTACGGTTGATATTTAATTATTAACAAGAACGTCTTATTTTTATGCAGAACTTTGTTGTTTTTTATTTTCGATTACTCAACTCATTTTTGAGTAAATACATAATTGCTTCTTATTTTGCAATAAATTACAAGCGTTGTGTACTCGCGCCTATATTTCTTTTGTATGCAGTCTGCCAGTAACAGCGGTTTGCCTATATTTCTTTTGTATGCAGTCTGCCAGTAACAGCGGTTTGCCTATATTTCTTTTGTATGCAGTCTGCCAGTAACAGCGGTTTGCCTATATTTCTTTTGTATGCAGTCTGACAGTAACAGCGGTTTACTTGTTGTCAGCGTATTAAGGCGAAAACGCCAGGTGTGCTTGCAAAATTTCTTATTTTGTAAGGTTTTATGCAATTTGATCAACATAATACGACCATATATGTTGATCAAAATATGAGTTTCGCGGGCTACCTTAGCGCATCTCCTTTAAAGGGACTAATAACAAACTATCAACATACAAATTGATCAATTATCGGTCAGTTACATAAGTCGGCGACAATAGAACATTATTCTCTGTTCCAAAAATCTGATGAAAATGTAAGCAAATGGATCCGAAAACGTATCTGTGGATGTCAATTTGTAGTGCCACTTATAAATAGAGTGCTTTGATTTGTTGATTTGAATACTCGAAAGTCTCGAAATTCTAATTTTAAGGCGAAAGCGTCAGGGTAGCCCGCGAAATTTTAATTTTCTTACGTTTTTAGCATTTTGCAGGTCAGTATGAGGTTGTATGTTGATCTAAATATGATTTGCGGCTGTATCAAATATTTATTTATAGAATTATAATCACAAATATCATCAATACAACTCTCTGAGACTATTTCATAAAATCATGATCCTAATGATAATAATTATCATGTCGATTCTGTAAAAATCTTACCGTGAATTCTTGCGTGGAGTGAGCTGTCAGTGTCATTCCACTGATGCTAGGGATTGACCAAGGATTACATTTACAATCACAATCGAGATTTCAATAATATTTTTATGCTAATTCTATTGATCATTTTATATTATTTCAAAGCTAGTATTTATGTGTCCTAACATTACTATTTAAGGGGTCTAAAATAAAATAGCAAAACAGAAATTTTGTCAAACTCAATTCAATGTAAAAAACAAAATTGAGTTTCTGTTCAAAATCTCGATTATGACTAAATGTAATCCTTGGTCCATCCCTAGCATCAGGTGGGATGATAATATGATACTGACAGTTCACTCCTTCTAAGTTTTCACGGTGAGATGGTTACAGAACAGCACCTGTTATAGTCGCGAAACATAATTATGAAAATCAAGATAAAACCTGACACAGACCTGCAAATTGCAAAAAAAAAAACGTAAATTTTAATTTTGCGGGCTATAGCAGCGGATTCACCTTATAGATGTTTATCATTTGATAATTGACGTTAATTTAATAGCCTCAATGTTCGTCGATGATTTTTCAATTACAAGTTAATAACGTTATTTAAACAATGAGGACCACTTGCACCACATATTATCACTAAACACGTTAAGGGGCCGTGCACGAAATCGGCTGATTTTTATCAATTTTGTTAATTGGTTGTGAGAAAGGGAAAAAGAATTTAAACAAAATTATTTGTGATTTAAAAATGTCGAGATCTTTGTTTTGCATGTGGAGGAAAGGGATGTATTCATGGAAAATCACTAATATTCGCAACAAGTTTTCCGAAAAATGACGCGAGACTGACGTTTGATCATCTTTTTACAAGACACTACTTTTGATTTTGAAAATTAAAAAATATAATCAACATGAATATATAGTCTACTTGCATGTGGGGAAGCACTTTTTTCAACTCCGATAAAAAATATAGCAGAAAAATAATGTTGAAAAACCTATATTTTTTTAAAAAACCAGTCATTCATGGTTTTTTTCCTATTATTTAGCAAATCATAACCAGAAATTTAAAATTCACGTACTGGGCTACAGCTATCCTCGAGATAAAATCAAAATTTCATTTTATGATTATACAATATCTTGATTAAGTAAATCAAAGGCGCAATATACTATATTTTTGGGAGCACAAAAGTGTTGGAAACTATTAACAGGTGCTGGGACTGACACGAATGGTTTAGCACCACGAAAACTGTACTCCTGTAGTTACACAGACTTAATGTTTCAATTATTTGAAGCTTTCTCACAATTAGATAAAAAATTGACGAAAATGGGGTTTTTTTCGTGCACGGAGCCTTAAGCGTTCAACGAATTTAAAACATCGTTCTATTTCTGTCCATTCATTGAAGTTGACAGGGACAGAGTAATAATTAAATATGTTTAACGCTAAACTTATTTATTGAATTGTGATGCAAATGCAAGTGAGCCTAATTGTTAGAAAAACTGCTGACATATAAAGTTGAAACCTTTTGAATACAGTACCCCAAGTGTAAGTTTGCAAGAGAGTAAACGTAACTATTTCGTTTGCGTTAAAATTTGACCGATAGATCATAAAGACTATAAGGGTGAGAATAAAAATCTTAACGCAAACGCGCTAGTTACGTTTACTCTCTTGCAAACTTACACTTGGGGTACAGACGAATGTGCTACTAATTCCGTTTACGGTTGCGGAACGCAACATGAAAAGGATTTTTTTACACTTCATGAGATACTTTTGGGACAGACATTACATTCTACTCTGTAGCTCTGTATCAAATATATAAATATGTCTAGATAGACAGTCAAAGCTGTGAACTCGTCGAAAAAAATAGCGTCCAACAGTTGGCCGCACAATGCACGCGCACTAGAATAACACAATGAAGTGGCGCGACTGTAAGACGTAGCTGTCACACACCAGCCTATCAAAGTTGGCCTGTTTGTTTTAGTTCTTTTGCAGCGCGACGCTATTTAAACATAAATAATCAAAGCTTTGTATATTAGGACTGTTTTTCAATGGCCAGATAACTTTTATCTGAAGAATAAAATGTGGCAGTTTGAAAAAATATTTACACAGAAGTTGTCAAGCGCCACAATTCCATAGATAAATTCCGACGATTGAAAAATTGGCCTCCACTGCCTTCTAACCCGAGAGAAGTCGTTCTCAATAGACACTATGGTCCTAACACTTTTTTGAACCCCAATCTTTTGTCCTACGTATTCTTGACCATAATGACGATCTCGATCTTTCTGCAAATTAGTTATACTAACGTATAAGAAAAATAAGATTGAATTTCTTACATTTAAATGCATGCAAGTGCGAAGAAGGAAGGAATGGGTGTGAGGAAATGCTTAGTCTAAAGACCATTGACTAAATGAATAGGGAATATACACGTAATTCAAAATTGATGCATTATTTAAACAAACATTGCGTAGGAGTCAAGAAACAAATTCCTATTTTTTTTTAATGCGCTACGTTTCGTTATTTTATGTAGCGTTTTTTTGGTGGAACGGAACGTAAACCCAAAACAGGTCGTCTTCGACAATGCAGGAAGTGACGATAAAAACTATGTAAATATTTTTTTTTTTGCAAAGTGCTTGATATCTTGTTGGGAAGTAACAAAGTGCGATTTCTGCTTGAATAAAACAAACAATATTTCATTTATATGATTTGGGGCTAAAAAATAGACGTAAACAAAGCAGTTTCTTGGTAAATGACGTCACATCATGACCGCGAAAGAAACGGACGTTTGAACTGTAGTAGAAAATGCTGCATGTTGCAGTTTTATATTTTTTTTGAGCAAGCAGTAGTTGAATTTTCCTTTTAATACTTTACTTAGGGTTACATCTGTATTTTATTGACTTAGTGAAAAAAAAAAAATACATGCATATTCCCTATTAGTGACAATCAAATGCACTATGGAAGCCATTTGTACAACATTGGCAACTATTGTTTGGCCTCAAATCGAAAGTGCCTTGGCTCTAATGGCGATTTTTGTGCAATTAGATATTGAAAGGACACATTAAAAGTTACGTGACGTGATTCTCGATCATAAATTTGGAAAATAAGGTTGAAATTCGATTTCAACGAGGAATTAACGACATCTATTTTTAAAATTGATTTATGGATAGTTTTTTTCACGATTTAAAAGGCGCAGGCCTAAATAAATATCTAAACATATTCCATAATTTATACGTTTATTAAATAATTTCAATTACATACATACATTTATGCAACTTTCCAACGCATCCAATTCATCACACCCATGCAATTGATATCACAAATTCAACATTTTTAAATTCAGGATGTTTATAAGAATATGTCTGGGTACAGTGTGACATACATATATTTAATACACGCTGACTTTTATAGAGAGCCAAAGAAAAGTACCCATTAATGCTGATTCTGTTGTGCACCAAGAAAGTTTAATTGAGGCTATTTCTATCTTTTTCATTATAATTAAACTAGAAAGAGAAGGAAGTAAATAAGAGATGTCATTTATCTGAAATGTGCATTCTAATTAAGGGGAATGCGCTAAGGTAGCCCGCGAAATTCAAATTTTATTACGTTTTTTGCAATTTGCAGGTCACTAACAGGTTGTATGTTGATCTAAATATTATTCGCGGCCGTAACCAATATGGCTTTACAGAATTATAATCATTAGAATCGGCAATACAACTAACTCTCTTCGTAAAATCCTATTGAATAACTATTTCTGAAAAAATCATTCAGTAGGATTTTATGAACTTAGAGAGTTGTAATGCTGATTCTAATGATTATAATTCTGTAAAGCCATATTTGTTACGGCTGCGAATCATATTTAGATCAACATACAACCTGTTAGTGACCTGCAAATTGCAAAAAACGTAATAAAATTTGAATTTCGCGGGCTACCTTAGCGCATCCCCCTTAAGACACATATGCGGCCAGTTAGCTACATAATAAAACTTGGAGATATTTATTTTCATACAAGTCTTATCAAACTTCCGAGTATTCTAAAGTTTCCCATATTAGAGGCATTCATTTAAAAGTCAGCGTATATTACTAAAGAATACTAGTAATGTGCGATGCAAATCACTAATATCCCTGCCCACCCAACTAACCTGATGCTGGATCTATGGGCTCGCTACAATAGTTCCATAGCTTAGGACACAGAGTTATCAACAAATGAAGTGTTAATACACGGACATTGACGTGTAAAAGTGACAGGTGTATAAGGCGGTGATAGTCCAATGACAGACGTTTCCTGTTCTGTTAACTATAATACATCACGTGGTTATCGTAAACAGCCACTAAAGCCTACCAATATAATTATATGGTTGCCTTAGTAAGCGATCAATAGTAATCCATTTGCAGTCTGACCCAAATTCAGTATTAGGCTTTATGATAACATTTCATTTTTAAATTAATATATCTGTAAGTTGATTTTCAGTCAGGGCCTTAGCTGTAGAACTACAGAAGTACTAAACATCAATTATTTAACAGTCATTAAAAGTGGAACTTATAATAATTATTTCCATACAACAAAGGTTTAGGTACAAAATGGGCCTTCATTGACCAAATCTTAACATGAAATTTGGGTTAAATAGTTCAACCCAAAATTATTTTCTCATAATTTTCGAATGACGGATTCTAAGCTCACGAGAGTACAGCAAACATACCTGTGAATACTCCATTCCCTTACCAATCTGTGACCACCTTTAAGTACCATTTTGCACAAGAACCGTATAATATAACACCATCAATAATAATATATCTTACACTTCTTGCACCAAAACCATCACTTCTGGCTTCAAAAACACATCTTTATTCGGGCTGTTGTGAATTTGTTCGGCAACCGACGAATGCCAACCAAAAGTGAGTATTATTGCCGGTACCAATCGTAGGTCGATAAGGGTCTTATTTGCGTCTTCTTCGGGGATTAACTTGTGCCCTGTTGGCATGTTTAGCACGAATGGTAGGTCGTGTTCAAGGTTCTCCCGAACGAATTCGTGGATTTCATTGTAGCGTTCATACACTGAGAATGTTCCCTGAAATAACGGAAATATTTATAGGTAAGTATATAAAAATTATATTAGGAGTCAAACTACATTCCCGGACTCGAGTCGAAATCGAGCCACCTATGAATGTGGCTCGATTTCGACTTGTTTTTTTTTTTTTTTTTTTTTTGGTGCGGGCGTTTTTGCAGTTGGCTCCGGAGTGCCTTTGCTGCTTCACCGGTCGTTGGCGGGGCCTGGAGGGCCTCTCGCCGGGTTATTATCGAATTTTAAGTAGCAGGCCTAAGGGCGTCCCCTACTGGGACTCGAACCTTGGCTTAGGGCGCTACTGGTTACTGAGCAAGAGGGGACTTGCAGCATATTATTATTATTATGGATTATATTTATTGCTACTTGCTCCGCGCGGGCGGGCGGGGTCAAGGGACGGGGGGGGTGATTATTTATTCTAGTTCGCGGAGGTACTCGCCGTCGAGTACGGAGTCTGTGTTTCGTAATGAATGTTTTTCGAATAGACTTCATACTCTCTTGATAGAGAGTGATGTCGTCGTCTTTGTCTATGAGGGCGTGTTTAGATCGTCGTGTGCGTTTCGACTTGAGTGTTTAATGTTTGGTTCAATTTATAATTATAAATATTATGATGCTGATTATTGTATTTTTTTATATTACTTTATGACAAAAATAGTGATAGTTGTAAATAGTATGTTGTGGTCTTCTCTGGTCTTAATTTGTTACTTATAAATAAAACATAATGTTAGTATATTCTCATAATGTATGTTTATATTGAAATTAGTGATCCGTATAGTAATAATATTAGGTAGTAAGTTTTTATTTTGATTTTATGTATTATGTTTTCTCTTCTAATTTTACACACGTTGTCTACATCTCTGTCTACTTTCCTGTCGCAGGTATGCTGGAAGAGATTTCTTTAGAAATAAGCATCACCTTTCTACGTATTTTTCTGTTCCTTTTTTTCTTATCTGTTTATACATATGTGTGTACATAAACTGTTAAATAAATAAATATTTTGATTATTTCAGTATTTTGTATTTATTGTTTGTCATAAGTGTTAAAAAAGCAGTTTGATGAGTTATTGAACAAATTTGCTACATTCTCAAAGATTGGACATTTTCGGAATTGGACATTTTGATAATTGGACATTTTCACGCTGTTGCGACATTTTGAGAATTGAACGTTTTGCCCCTGAACGAATGATGATTGTTCTGCCTGTGTCTATACAGCCAAAAATTCTGAATACAATCTTTGTGCACCTGACGATTTTTGAAACAAATCTCGACAATAATGGACTTTCAAAGGAAATCGCTGGTGGCTAAAACTCACCAGCACCCGCCGAAATTCCATACATCTTTGCTGGCGCCTATTCCAGTAGCACGGAAAGGTCGACTTTGCTCAAAGAAGGTTGTCAAAATAATGGCCACATTTCAAGCATTTTTGAGTAATAGTACATTACTGCAGCGGCCTGCAAAAGGGGCATTGATGGACGAGGCGAAGCCCATCAATGCCTGGTAGCGGTCAAGGCTTGTATAGTGCGCGGAAAAAAAAAAAAAAAAAAAACAGATTCTATGACGAACAACTATAATTTTTCACGCGCCATTATGTTCATTTGTTTCTTTTTTACATTCAACAGCTTTATTTGCAAACCAGTTCGAAATTTAGGCAAAACCTTTGATAAGTTACCTCCTTGGTTGCCATGTATGGAAATAAAAAGTTCGTTCCATTTTTAAATTACACGACAGATGTGAGTGTTCATAGTAATTTATTCGGCCACTAAACACATTGAGGTAGGAATACTATGGAGATGGCATATTCTACTATATGAAGAATAGTTATACAAACATCTATCTTATCAACACAGACATGTCATAAAGCGTTTAGTTTCTTTCTAACTAATCAAGAGCTGCATATGAAAAGAGAGATCTAAATGTTTGTCAAGGACTAAATTTGGAAAGACTTTTGTGTGACGTCAAAATGACGTCTATGCGTGACCGGACGCCATGTTTATTACCAAGTTTTGTGGTACCAAACTCAGTAATGTGCTGTCAAACGGTTGCTTGCTCTCTCTCTTGCACTCGCAGCTACAACCCTACGAAAGGCGGCCATTTTAATTTCCCGATTTTTGTAGGTATGCACGCTAATTTTATAGGTATGGCAAGTCCATAGGTTTACATGTCAATGGCTAAACACGACAGATATGGATTTCCATACAAACATTGCTGGACGCCTGCTCGCATGTATTTGGCCAGTACAGCATTTTCGATTTTTCTCGAAGGTTGTCAATATAATGCTCGGATTTCCAAGCATGTTTGAGAAAAATAATTTAATATTACCTGAAGCAAAATGCCATCTGGGAAGCGTACTCTGATAATAGCAAACTTGTATTTGCGCATTTCTCTTAGTTCGTCCTTTTCTCTCATAGCCTTAGTTCTCAGCATTTGACTCTTTTCAATAGCTTCTTGCCTGTTGAGAAAATATAATTAATTAAATAAATAAAACAATTAATATATAGGGTCAAATTAAATTAGGTTTTTTTGTGGGGTCATAGACCGTAGTTAGAGTGTAGTCAATTGAAATATCAGTAAAAAACAGTTTTTTTATGTGTAAACTTCACTGACTGGTATGGATATCTTAACACGATAAAAAAAAAATATTTTCTCAACTCCTACTTCTTGTAATAACACTAGGTAACAACAGTCGTTGATAAAAAAAAAACTTCAAGTCTGTTTTATTCCTACTTTTTTCGTGTTTAGATATCCATACCCATCACGCCTGCGGAGTTTCGCTAGCTAATTTAATTAGAGGTGAGATTTTAGACTAACCCCGCCCTACCCAAAATCACGTGTATTTTTTTGTACAAAGCATCTTATAAGTATCTTAAGCAAGCCGAGCCGGGCGGGGAAATCGTTGCCTAGCAACGGCGAGTCAAGGTCACGCGCCGCTTTCCGGTTTAGAAATCACGTGTTTAACAAAAAAAAAAACTCGTCATATCTCACTACACCCCCCTCCCACTTGTGATATTTCGTGCTTTTTTCCGAACCCCTTTCCCCCTTTTAGAGCCTCACATGATTCATGGACGATCTCGTATCATATGAATGTGAACTTTATTCTTAAGGGCCTAGTCTTCTAGTGCACAATATAAGAATCGCGTGCGGCGACTCAACGCGCCGAGCGTCTGAACGCGGGCTCCCCGCAGTCCCCGCATTCATCCTACCTAGCGTAATTTATTAAACAATATTTGAAAGGGTCGGAAAGTTGCTCTACTAAGTATTATTCAATATTTATTTATATTTGAATGTTAGATCTTGGGTCGGGTGTTAGTTGTCCGTGTTTTTGTGTGTTCTGTAGTATACTCGACATAGAAAATCATAGTGGGGGGAGCCTATGAGTGTGAGTGTGAAGCGTTATTTTTAAGGTTAAAATAATACTCCATATTTTTATGTAAAGAAACTTTATTATTATTTTTCAAGTAGTTACAAAACCCAATTTTTTTGTTTCTTATTTCTCAAACTATAAGCAACTCTGTGTAACGATTACCTCTGCAGGAATTAATTTCCTTGCACGACAGGGTCTGGGGCAGAAGACGTGGACGCGTTCTTATTTTTTGTTACTTTTTTCTCAATAGCTTGAATGATATATGGCGGGTCTTTTATTGGCATCGAGCGTGCAATGCGGGAATCAATTAGCTCAGGAAGCAGACAATGCATATAAAATTTTGACAATGGAGCTACCATTTTCTCATGCCAGAACGTAGGGTCTCTTTTTATATATTCAATTTTCATTGAGTACTCCTCTCCAGTCCATATGGCAAATAAGCACATATCCATCTCCGTAATATTTAATTGGCCCTGAATTTGGTAATAATAATCGTGGTTTTTGTCAATCGCAAACGTATTTTTTCTAGTTTTATATTTCCAAATTTTTTTTTTTTCTCTTTTATAGCTTCTTCAGCCTGCATATTTTTTGCAGAAAATGGGCATTTTACTTCTACCAGCCCTGTTTTTCCATCTTTGTCTTTATAAATACCATCGGGACTGGCTCCTAAATATTATTATTATTTTTATATTTTTTATTATTATATTATATTTATATATATATATATTTATTATATTAGTATAACATTGATTTTCATATTCATATTAAGAAAGAAAAAGCATTTATTGGGACTCGCACAGATCACAAAATAAACTAAAACACATTCATAGAAACATAAAGAACAAAAATAAAACAAAGTAAAAAATAAACAGAAAGTCTTGTACGAGGCTAAAAGGCCTGATGCATATCTCAGCATGATCAAAATCAAAATCGTTTATTTGCATAAAATGTGGGCACAAAAGATGTTAAAAGTATATAAAATTCAGTGCAAATACACATTCCGCCATGCACTGATGGCATACAAATATTTAATGAATGTTAGTCAGTAACATACAACAATAATACTATTATTAATAACAATTTTTAGTTAAATTCGAGTTTTAGCTTAAGAATTTTAAGAACAAAAGAACAAATTTTACAAGCCAATACCGATTTGAATTAAAAATTTAAACAACACATTAGGTACATATTTCAATAGTAGGTAATGTACGAGTAAGTAAGAAAGCGACGAGGTAACTAACCTACTTACCAAAGTAACATAAATAACTAAGTGACTACATAAATAACTAAGTGACTACATTGCATTCCTGAAGTGGTAGGACTGACATAATTTTTTGTTGAGAAATTCTCCGATTGTATAAAAACTATGCGATATCAACCATTTTTTCAAAACAACACAGAATTTTTTGTAAGGTAGTTCGGTTATCCAGTTAGGTAATGAGTTATATATAAGTGGCGCCATATACACGCAACTGCGCCTGAATAGTTGTATCCTAGGTATAGGGATTTTCAATAAATACTGTGTGACTTTTCGTTTGTTAAAATTGTTATTAGCTTCAAATAGTTTAGAGTTAATTTTAACAAATTTTGCGATTTCGTAAATGTAAATACAAGAATCGGTAAGAAGCTTGTGTGATTTAAACACTGGTCTACATGATTCAGACCAGTCCATGTTAAAGATTGCACGAATACATTTTTTTTGTGCTATTAGTATTCTAGAAATTTCCGAAGAATTTCCCCAAACAATGATACCATACCGAATAATGGAACAGATGTATGCATGATACACCATTATCGCAGTTGGTTTAGATGTCTCGTCTTTAACTTTTTTTTAAAGCATAAACAAACCTATTTATTTTCATACATATTTCGTCAATATGTTCTTTCCAGGTGAAGTGTTCATCGAGTGTTATGCCCAGAAATTTTGTTTTGTGTACTTGTTCGACTAATTGGTTCCTATGAGATATTTTAAGTTGGAGGTATTTACTCTTTTGCGTTTTGAAATGTAATATTTTAGTTTTTTCTACATTCACTTTTAAAGCATTTTTATCTAACCATGTGATAATATTGTTTAAGGTGTTATTTATGACTGACTCATAGGTTTCAACGTTCTTACAGTCTAAAATAACCGTAGTGTCATCAGCAAAAAGGACACAATCTTGTTCTACTGCTTGAGGAAGATCGTTAACATACACAAGGAATAACGGTGGCCCTAGAATGCTTCCTTGCGGTACACCAAAGTAATTAAGTCGAGGTTGGAAATCGAAATTGGTGATGATGCTGCGGCACTTAAAAATAAATGTCGCAGCGCTGGTATTCTGATCATATGAAACGCTTACTCACATTCACTTATACGAATATAAACATTATAAGTATTGGTATAAGGTTCAAATTCGTATAAAACGCTTACTGAGCAAAGTCAAAGCGCGGTCTGTGACTCTTGCCTCAAGTCTATTACAAATCTCACCTCAATTGCTGTTCCCTCTTGATTTCTTCAGGCGATAGTGCGTAGAATGAAAGCGGAAGTTGCACCTTATTGGCTGCTTGTGACGGTAGCAACACTTGCAGGTTCCTGTCTAATTCTAGTTGAATTGGCTCTGCTGTTCTTAGGCCTTCTATTAGTCCCTGGAAATATATATAGAAATAAAGTTTTCCGTGGGTTTTGTAGAGGCTATTCAAAATATTAAAATAAAACTAAAAATAAAAAAAACCGGCCAAGTGCGTGTCGGACCACGCACAATGAAGGGTTCCGTAGTTAGGATGAATTTATTCCTAAAACAAACTTAACATTGTTGTTGAAAAACATGTTCTCCCATACATCGATATACGCCACGGTCAATTTTCCAAATGAAAATTTAAGTTTGTAATCGCATTAAATGTTTTTTTTATGTGTTAAAACTACAAATTAACAATTTTCGGACTTTTTCCTTTACTTGTGCTGTGAAACCTTGCTTCTGCCAAAATTTCATGATTCTAGGTCAACGGGAAGTACCCTATAGGTTTTGATTTATGTGCGAGATATTCGCATTTTTTTAATGTGATAAAACTACAAATTTACAATTTTCGGACTTTTTCCTTTACTTGTGCTGTGAGACCTTGCTTCTGCCCAAATTTCATGATTCTAGGTCAACGGGAAGTACCCTATAGGTTTGGCTTTATGTGCGAGATATTCGCAATTTTTTTTATGTGATAATAATACTCCAAATTTACAATTTTCGGACTTGTACCTATACTTGTGCTGTAAGACCTTGCTTCTTGCCAAATTTCATGATTCTAGGTCAACGGGAAGTACCCTATAGGTTTTGATTTATTTGCGAGTATCGAAATATGTCGCAATAATGTCGCTTATATGGTCGTATTTTTTTATTGCGTTGACTTGGAAGCTTGATTTTTTTAGAGCTTCAAGGGACCATAGACATACGTATTTGATATTAATTTCAACTTGATACCTCTACGCGTTCCTGAGAAAAATGGTCTTGACAGACTGACAGACGGACAACGAAGTGATCCTATAAGGGTTCCGTTTTTTCCTCTTGAGGTACGGAACCCTAAAAATATCAAAATCAACTTTTTTATTTCACATAAACCTACATGGGCACTTATGAAACGTCAGAAGCTAGGTGCACGGTTCCAATTGGTCGTTTCCTATGGAGAAGAGCCGACAATAAACTCCATGGTTACTCTTTTAAAAAAAAGTGAGCTTTAACAATGTTTCCAAGTTACAGTGTTAATAGGTATGGGAGGACAGTGTAGGCCCGTCAACAAGTACCAAGTACTTAACAAAATAGAAGATGGTTTACAAAGCTACAGTCTATTAAGCCTACAATGTACAGTCTATTAAACTATAGAACGACCTCTGCTAAACTCCTTCGACTCCTAACATAATCCTTTTGCTTAGTTTACGTTCATAAATGTGGTCATACACGCACGCCGGTTGCGAGTACTAAGCACCAGACCTGTCTGAAGAACAGCACCAATTAGGTCACTATTATGTCCTCCACTCACATCTACCTTGCACGCACGCACACACTCGAGAGAGAGAGCGAGAAAGAGAGAGAGAGAGAAACAAAACCGAGCGAGCCTACTCATAATGTTTTCAATACGTTTAGCATTAAATGCATTTTGTGATGGTGCAAGAGACTGTACCCGTCTCATTAAAGCCTATAGAAAGAAAGTAACATGGGCAGTATTTTATTAAAAAAAAATATATATTAGAGATCCTTACGAAAATGACAATAATGTATCAAAAATTTGCCTATAACAGTCATTATTTGGCGTGAGCTGCGAACACAAAAAAGTCCGCGAGGCTATGTCTAACTATTATAGTTAAGACACAATAACCGTTTTTTGTTCAAATTAGTCAACAGTACTCATTTATAGTTTAACTAGCTGCGCCCCACGGTATGACCCGCGTAAGTCTCGATCCCGTGGGAATATCGGGATAAAGAGTAGCCTATGTCTTAATCCAGGGTGTCAGCTACCTCCATACACAATTTTATCAAAATTGGTCCAGCCGTTTGAGCGTGAAGAAGTAACAAACATACACACACACACTCACAAACTTTCGCCTCTACTATATACTATATTATTGATAACCTAGATTAACACATATAATTTATTACTTTTAATCCCGGTAGTACGTTCCCGTTAGATATTTTCCGACATCCACGCGGGCGAAGCCGAAAAGGGCAAAAGCTAGTACAGATGTTCTATGTCACGAAGTTCTGTTGGTTATTGCAATTTGAACCTTATGTTTACCGCCATTAGAGCGACAAGAGAGGACTTCGTGAAATAGAACATCTGTAACTATAATATACCTACATTCGCATAGCAACCCATACTAAACTTTTACGATCTAAAAATGGTAATAATTTATCTAACTTACCACCAAACTCTCAATAGAAGGCACATTGTCCTTCTGAAACACTAAGTAATCTTCCTCCACACCGTCTGCGTTCGTCACCTTCTGTTGAAGGAAACCGGCCGCTAACAGTAATTCCATCGAGCCTTCGATTGGTTGAACGCGTTCGGTAAATGCTCTGAAAAGAGATTTATAAAATAAAATAAAAAAAATATATGTGAAATTGCTTGTTCCCCGACCCAGCCCCTCGCATCGCATTGCCTGCCCGTATTGTTACCTACTTCATTAGCGTTCTTTCAGTTTTTTATTTTTGCTCGGCTCCTAAGTCGGGTCTTAGCGTGATGTTATATAGGCCTATAGTCTTCCTTAAGAATTGAGCTATCAAATGCCATAAGATTTTTTCAAATAAAAAGAAAAGAAAGAAAGAAAAAGCATTTATTGGGACTCGCACAGATCACAAATTAAACTAAAACACACTCATAGAAACATAAAGAACAAAAATAAAACAAAGTAAAAAATAAAAACAGAAAGTCCTGTACGAGGCCAAAAGGCCTCTATCTCAACATGAGCTGCGGCACTTAAAAATAAATGTCGCAGCGCTGGTATTCTGAATACAAATCAAAACAAATCCGACTGGTAGTTCAAGGGGGCCTGCTTACTCCGAAGCGATAATCCGAAGTATCGGCCGAATGTTCGGCCGTTTCTTGACTTCCAAAGTTATTTGACTTTGAATCCTTATCCGAATTAAGGGGGATGCGCTAAGGTAGCCCGCGAAATTCAAATTTTATTATGTTTTTTTTGCAATTTGCAGGTCTTTGTCAGGTTGTATGTTGATCTAAATATGATTCGCGGACGTAACAAATATGGCTTTACAGAATTATTATCATTAGAATCAATACAACTAACTCTCTTCCTAGAATCCTATTGAATGACCATTTCATGAAATATTAACATCAACATACAACCTGTTACTAACCTGCAAATTGCAAAAAACGTAAGAAAATTTGAATTTCGCGGGCTACCTTAGCGCATCCCGCTTAAAGTCACGTTTGTGATTTTGACTTATCTCTTCGACCGTCATGTTTTTTTTTTCTTTCGCCGTACTCAGCTGTAGTCAGGCATAGTCAGGAAACGGCCGAACATTCCGAGGCCGATACTTCGGATGTATCTTCGGAGTATACCCCCAGAAATTAGCGCGTTCAAACAAAGTTGTCAGCTCTATTATTATTTAGTATATAGATTTGCATACTATTGTATAGAATCCAAGTTCTTCGAACTGAACAGACAGCTGTGCTGCGTTTTGGGGGACTGTCTTGAATCATTTTGACGTTCGAAAAGTGCTGATTCTCAGCCTAGTTTTGCATAAATGAATTTCGATTTGATTTTGATTAAGACTATATTATACTTATCAGCCAGGCTAACAATTTGAATATGCGACAAAAGGTAAACACCAGTTTCGGCTAAGTTTCGATCAAATACGCTTATTACAAATATTTTACCCTGCAAGTAATTTTTCAAATACCAGTTGAAGCATATTCTTGCATCTTGCTACAACTTTATTATAATATTTGCTGTCCTATAGATAAGTTGTTTTTAAAATGCAAGTCTTTTATTAATAAAGATCTTGTCCACGCTTAGCCAGATCACCCTACCAAACTGAGCAATTCCCTTTTGTCGTCTCATTATCTCGCGCTAGAACGAGACATTATGACCGAGTTTTATGCGTATAATCCGCGCCATTACAGTAACGAATTTAAAATGGCGGCCACACAAAAGATCTGATCATGCCCTTTCACTCACACAGTATAAATTTGTAGTGAGAGGGCATGATTATCGACGATTTTAATTTTGTTTCTTTAATGACACGGGTTATAAACATAATAAAATTATAATTTTATTATTCGTTTCGACGCGAGATAATTTTGTAGCGCTATTCCTGTTGTAGATAATTACATACCTATTGCTCATCCTAATTTTTTGGAACTTTTCCTCTTCAGGATTTGTAATGATGTTCTCTAAATACTTGCATAGTGTCTCCACACATGTGTCAACCTGGAAAACATAGAGAATTTATTTTAAAGAAAAGGTTAGTTAGAAAACAGTTAACTCAGTTGATTTATGGCGTTGTTCCATTTTATTGGGATATCTGTATAATTATATATTATGAACTCTATGAGACGTCAATGGGGATTTGTGGAAGAAAAGTTCCCAAATCCCGATTGATGGGGAATTTCAATGGGGATTTTTACTCGACTGCGGCCAAGCTACAAAGGAGGGTATTGTTTTTTTTACAAAATAGCATACTGACTTGGAAGGTTAAGTTGTCTTTGTGATATTACTAAAATAGAATACAATAGAATACTCTTTATTATGTACACCATAAAAATTACAGATATAAATGTTGAAATTTTACATAGGGTGACACAATGGGCGGTCTTATCGCTAAAGGCGATCTTTTACAGACAACTTTAAAACCAACCTAACCAACCTTAAAATAATGCAAGAATGAGCGAAGCGAGCTAGAAAATTAAAGCAACTAGAGTTAACCTGACTAGTACCTTATTTCATCGAAGAGCGAGCGGAGCGAGCTCGAAAATTGAGGCATTCTTGACCAATAAAGGATAAGTATTCATTGTGATTTCACTAAGAGAATGCAAGCGCAAGTGAAGTTGAGCTAGAAAAATTTGAGCACTCTGACTAGAACACAAGGTTAAGCTGTCGTTGTGATTTTATTAAGAGAATGTAAGACCGAGCTCGAAAATTGGAGCATCCTGACTTGCATAAGTAGGTTAGATTTTCTGTGTGATTTTACTATATGAATGCAAGCCTTTGTAAATATCATAAACAAATTACTTATTCACTTTTCAATAAGAATTTTAAGATTTTATGAAATTTTCATACACACGTCGTTTCTTTTTTTTTTTTTTGGGTGGGAAATCATCAAATCACTTCTACCGCTCTGGGCGGAGCGGGAGGGCGTGTCAGACTTTTACTGACTAAAACCCACCCGTGTTCCTTCCGTTGCCTGTGTGCCAGGGCCACGATATCCCTTTCGGACAAACTCGCAACCCTGGCAGGACCTAAGCATGGTCTGGAAAGGCTTATGATACTGGGCCGGGTGGAAGGAAAATGCGCTCAAGGCAGAGCACCGGCAAGATGGTCCGACGCGGTCAAGAAG
The DNA here is from genome assembly GCA_963921375.1 of Tiliacea citrago. Taxonomy (NCBI): domain Eukaryota; kingdom Metazoa; phylum Arthropoda; class Insecta; order Lepidoptera; family Noctuidae; genus Tiliacea; species Tiliacea citrago. The sequence continues at coordinate 13,510,953 of OY992804.1, forward strand.
GCTGTTGGAGGTAGCATTTACCGAGCGGTCCATACTGCAGATGACCGCATTACTTGGAGACGCGTCGTATGTGGTCGCGATCCTCAGCATTGAGGGAACGTCGAAGAAGAGAAGATATTAAGCACAAAAGTATGGCGGAGGTGACATGATCAGGGACCGTACAACCCCGGTTAAGGGTTAAGCCTTTCGAAGGGGTAACCCATTCAATGGGTTACCTTTATCATGATGTAACCCATTGAATGGGTTTATACTAGAAACCCAATGAAAGGGTTACATGATAACCCATTGAGTGCGTTTTATACTTGAAACCCAGTGAAAGGGTTACATGATAACCCATTCAATGGGTTCTATACCTACTTGAAACCCAGTGACATGAAAAAATCATAATATTATGTTATTTCGATATCTGCCCAGCACGCGTAGCATGACCAATTCTATCTGTATTCTACCCAGGGACCATTTTGGTTACCATTTTAGAAAAATCCTATCGAAAACCCTTTCAATGGAACGGGTTTTCGATGGGGTTTTTCTAAGCAGTTAATCAAAAACCCATACGGTGTGGGTAATTTTGAATGGCTTAAAGTAAGCCGTTCAAAAGGGTTACCCATACCGTATGGGTTTTTATCGAAAACCCTTTCAACGGGTAACCAAAATTTAATTTAAGCCGTTCAAAAGGATTACCCATATCGTATGGGTTTTTGTTTAACCGCTTAGAAAAACCCTATCGAAAACCCTTTCAATGGGTAACCAAAATGGTCCCTGGACATGATACGGTAATTTTACACGTAATGCAAATGTGCAAAATGATATTATTATTACAAGTTCTTTATACCTTTTCCCTATTGTTGTTACAGGACTGTATGATGAGACAAGCGGTGAGCCCTCGCTCCTCTTCTAACTGTTCATACAGAAACGTCTTGATATTTCTCTTCCATTCATCTCGTGGCAGGATATCGTTGCTTATCAATGGACATCTGAAAGTGATATTTAATAACTTAGTAGAAACTATAGAACGCCACCTGCTACGCTCCCAGTGGTGTAGTTAGTCGCGCATAATTATTGAGATGTCACCCAAGAATAAAAACCGGCCAAGTGCGTGTCGAACCACGCACAATGAAGGAAAAAACTTAACATTGTAGTTGAAAAACATGTTTTCCCATACATTCCAACTGCAAATGTTAGTTGGTCGACTATTACTCGTTAACTTCTAAAGCCTAGTTTTCCTTTTAAGGTACGTCCGTTCCGTTCATCTATACTACTGCCGTGATCTTTTCCTTCCCTTAATTGCTATAATTAAATTATTTCGTTTGGATAACTTGGTTAAAATGGCAGAGTGGTACATCGTTGAAAAACGTGATAGTTTGTGTAATTATTATTTTTCCACGGTCGGGTCCCCCCCCCCCCAATCAGGTGGCACCCGATGCGGATCGCCCCCCTAGCTACGCCACTGTACGCTCCTTACATACTCCTTTTGTTTCGTTTACGTTCATACATCTGGTCATACACGCACGCCGGTTGCAAGTACTACGCACCTGACCTATCAGAAGAACATCACCAATAAGGTCACTATATGTCCTTCTAGGGCGTGCCCTCCCAGCGTTTTCCTTTTGTAAGTCGCCTTTCATTCATCCTCTCAACATGACCAAACCATATATGTATACTCTTTAAAAAATTTGACACTATATCTTCTTCTAAACCACACCATTGCCAATCCAGTTAGTGATCAACAAGGAGCTACGATCATGTTTGTCAGTGAAAGTTTGCAAGTTAATTATATAAATTAAATGTTAAGTACATTCAATACGAGAGAGGCAAAATTCGCGCCCTCGCGCCCCTGGTCACCGCGGGCATCGGGAGCCGCAGGCCGATTCCCGGCCACGGTAAGCGATGGGTAGGTCGCCGTCCAAAAAGGACCAGGCCCGGATCGACGGCGCGTTGTGTTCCACGCCAATGCCTGCCAGGGTTGCGAGTTTATCCGAAAGGGATATCGTGGCCCTGGCACACAGGCAACGGAAGGAACACGGGTGGGTTTTAGTCAGTGAAAGTCTGCCACGCCCTTCAACTCCGCCTAGGGCGGGAGAAGTTATTTCATAATTTCCCACGCAAAAAAAAAAATACATGCAATAAAATCTTACTTGAAATAAACACCACTGGCAGCAAAGTTTCTAGGCAAGTCTAGTTCTAGCTCGCGTGACTGAGACTCCGACGGTGGTGCCTTGGATGCAGACGCCGCCGCCGACTCATTGGCTCTCTCATTTTCTAGCTCTTTTTTAACTTGGGCCTGAAATACATAAAAACTTGTAACACAAAAACAAAAAAACTTGGTGCACATTAATATTTTCAGTTCACAGAATCTGGACAGTGGATAGTCTTGATTTTAAACTGTGTTTTATTTTCACACACACTATTCTCTATAAATTTTTCTTAACCATATGAGCTGGAGCAGTGGTGGCCCAGTTGGAACGCCAACGACTTAGTAGTTGAAGGTCGTGGGTTCTAACCAAGGCAGGCATTTTACTTTGTGTAATTTATATCATCACCACGGCTCTAAAAACGGTGAAGGAGTTTTTCTTCATCGTGAGGAAACCGGTATTTCCCAGAACCAAAATTTCGAAGTCATGTGACATCCAGCAACCCACGCTGGGCCCGCGTGGTGGATCGGCTGGCAAGCCGCCCGTGGCAGCGAGCCGCCGCGAGACTACAAGAGCCGCCGCAAGGCACGCGGCACTTTCTATTCTATCAAGCGTATGTATATTTTTTGATATTGCACATAAAGTTTATAATGCCTTGTCATTAAAACTGCTCGCCGCGTCGCTGCCGGCCGTTGCTATTTCAAGCCTTAAGAGGGGCCTTCCCGGTCCGTCTATCGTCAACGCGAGCATGGTCGAAAAGCTTGTTGTTTCATCCAGTGCAAGTGAAAACTATTAACAAACGAGTGAGAACGCGATAACATTGAACGAAAAATAATGTGCGGAAATTTCATAAAACTTGTTCCAGGAAAAGGCTCTTACACACTCACGCGATATCGCGGGCGCGACAGGCACCGACAAAGACAATTCCTTTGTCGGTGCATGTCGCGCCCGCGATATCGCGTGTGTGTAAATACGTGTTTTCGAGTAAGCCTTACCAGTTTGTGAAATAAATGTTGGGTCATTTAGAATCTCCATTACATTTGCAAGGTTTCTATCGTAATGTTTTGTTAACATTTACAATTTATGAGTACATTATGAATGGCCAAAGTTCAGGTAAAATTTGTGCAAAAAGCAGATTTTTGCAGGCTTATATTCAATTTGTTTTTCAAAAAAAATATTTTTTGCTTGCATAGAAACCTAGTTATAGTGCACAAGATACCTATTGGTTCAAAAATTTCAAAGAAAGATCTGTTACAATGCCATAATCACGTACGAGCGTTTGTATGAAAAGTATGTCCGGTTGGCCGCTCTTAACCGTTGGGTCTAGAAGCATGAAATTATGCACGAGAGTTTGTTGTAAACGAAAATGAGCACTTAGGAAAGATTTTAAGAAATCATAAAAATCATAAACTAAAACCAACCTGTATAGCAGCCAATGAAGTATTAAAAGACGGATTTTCCCTCTTCTGATCCAACCTTGCCAAAGCCGCTTGTGCAGCCACTTTACTTTCCTCTGAGAGTCCAGACCTTTTTGCAGGAACCTCTTTCTTTGACGAATGAGAGCTGTTACTACTCAAGGTTGCATCGCTCAACTTGTGGCCCGGTCCCGCCATTTTGAATTTGGCATCAACCTTTTTCTTTTGAAAGAATTTCTTTATTCGGTCCGTCATGATGGTTAGATTCTTGGTGTGTGTTCTTTAGGTAGTTTCAGTTTTGAAACGCTTTCTTTCAATTGTTCTATTGTGGCTGACGTGGCTGTTTAAATAATGTAGGTTTATTATGCAAACAAGTCATTATCTGCTTAGGGTTTTCCCAACTATGATGCGGTTGACTTCCAGTCCAACCAGATCCAGCTGAATACCAGTATTTTTACATGGAGCGACTCCCTATCTGACCTCCACAATCCAGTTACTAGGCTACACAATACCTCTTGGTAAGACTGGTGGTCAGACTTTTGGGTTTCTAACTACCCATAATGACTGTCAAATATCTACAAATGACAGCAGGTACTGACAGCTTAGTGCTTTAGTATTTAATCAAGAGCATTTGTTTTTATTAATATGCCAATTACGATGTTAACATATGGAGCTGCATACTATTAAAATGAGAACATGGATGACCTATCTAAGATCTAACCTCATATTGTGTTATTAAAGTGTTTGCTAACTTCAGTGTACCTAGTTGGGTATAAACGTTTGCTTTGTTAATTGTACCTATATGCCATTGTACCCACAATTTCCAACATGGGGTAACAATATCTAACTGTGTACTGAGTTTCATTGAAACTCATACAGGTGTTTGTGAATGCACATTTCATTTAAAATATTTGTTGAAAGAAACAGTCTCAGACTGCCTTGCTGTCATTATCTCAATATTATTTATTCAGTACTTTGGCTACAATATAAACTACACCAATACTTATTTTAGCAACACATTCATGGCAAGAAAATCAAGATCTCTTAAAAGTTGAGATATTGTTTTCATCAGATCATGTGATTGTACAGCAGCTGGTTGGATGATTCATATTGTTTTTCTCCTAAATAGTAGGTATTACACAATTTTTATCAATAGCTGCTCAATTGTAAAGGAAAAAGCATATGTTAAAAGAGATTAAGAACATAGATTAATTCAATATTATTGAATTGAATGTGTAGTTTAGATATCTAATTATCTAGCCAGTTATAAGCTTTAAATTCTAAGCAATGATACAAAAAAGTTTAAAGAAAGTGTTGATGACTCAAACTCTAAATGTTGTCAATTTAGTCATAAACATAGGTTTAGAGAGAGAATAATATTAGAAATACTCACGATGCTTGTGAAAGCGCCACTAGTATTTTAAGTGACAATGTTTTACAAAGAAAATATGGTAGCTATCGATTTACACCTTCGTAGATTACGTAAACCGTGCAGTATACTACAAATAATAAAAACAAGTGAAAAAAATGACTCACCCGGTTTCATAAACCTCTCCGAGATGCGTTTACCGTACACTCGCCACGAAATAAAAATCAATAACAATGTAAACAACAAAATCAGGGAAAACGTCTTTAACAACAGAAATTGGAATTCGTTGAAGTAGAAAACCTCCGCTAGCTCGTCGTAGAAAGTTATCTCAGTGAAAACAATAGATTTTGGAAAACTTTCAATCGGCAGCGATGAAATGCACGAATCGAAGAAATCCCTTGCGAACGACAAAGTATCCCCGATTTGAAGATACAGAGCCTCGTAAAGGGTGGAATTGAAAACAGCGTTGTCGAATAACGACATTACACGTAAAATTTTAATGTTTAGACACAAACAATTTGAAAAATAAAATAATTCATACTGAAATCTATGAACCGCATGTCACTTTTCTTTGACAGATAGCTGGCTGTATAGTGTTGCCAATAGGCAATTAATGGATTTGAAAATGAGTTTATTTTATTCAGCCTCTGTAAAAAGATTTGTTTTTAGAATTGCTTTTAGACAGGATTGTTTTTAGGAGACGTTCACGAAATGTATGGGGCTTGGTACTAAAAAAAGGTAATTGAAAATTTAAACAGCCTTCTGACCTATAAAGGCTTAAACAACCCTGAATTATTTATATTTTAGGGATGGACCCCTGTGGCAAATGACGTGACAATGACAATGTCAGTCAGCAGCGGGCCGAGCACGGGCTTTATAAAGTACTCTGTGGCACGGGCGTGCCAAGACATTTGTGACAAGACATGATAAATTATGTCATGTCAATTTGTACTAGCATTTTATGACAAAACAGATTTATCGCTCAAACTTTGATAAAATGTGTGACTCAAGTCATCTCAAGTAAGCCATGTTTGCCCCGCAGGACTCGGCTTGACATTTACAGCTTTGACTTTTTTTCGACACGTTTTGTTATTGATAATCAATATTTTTTGTCTTAATTTCATGGAGCTGCAGCTAAAATTATAATAAAATCCAGCTGTTGCAAACATTTTTTGCTCGTAGTATTTTATTTCTCGTAGAATAATATACTGCGTTAATTATTATGAATCCTTAAAATTAAATCTTAGGTAGGTATCTAATACTTAACTTTGTTTCATAATCGTGCTCCTATATGGATAGGACCTTGGTATTTAATTTTAATAACATTTTATGAGGATTACCATTGCATGTGGCAAAGGCATATCTGTACCTATTTAAAAAAGATTCATCATTTATTGGAGGATTGCGCGCCGTACCGCGTTTATATTAATTAATTCTAGCACGCTATGGTGTGATTAATTAAAGTTTTATGAAACTTTTCTACAGACATTACCTACTGTACATTTTCAAGATATCGGAAGGGACAAATTAAATTAGCTACGAGTATCTCTATTAGCTCGTCTTTATCAACATTTTTTTTTCTTGTTTTATCATTGATGCTCATCACAGTCATCACATTATGTGAAGTTTACACAAAAAAAAGATTTTCTTAACTCATAGGTTAAAAAAAGATTTTATTAACTCATAGGTTAGGTACATTATGTAACTACCATGTACTGCAGTCGCCAGCACATCAGGTAAGGTAAACTGTACAATTTCTCCAAATGATTTTAAATCTTAAACTGTTGAAGGTTAAGTTCAAAGTCGAATGAGAAAATTTGACAGTTTATGTGACTAGTATGCTGGAAGAGATGTCTTTAGAAATAAGCATCTCATTTGTTGTACGTATTTTTTTCTGTTCTTTTTTTTTGTCTGTTTTATAATTATTATAGTGTAAGTACTTATAAATGGTTGATTTTTTATGTTTTATATTATTGTATGAGCTGACTATTCTTCTTTAGGTTGAAGACTGTTGAGGATGATCCCAAAAATCATCCCAGAAGTTTTGGCGCAGTATGAAATTACTTACTATACAGGGTCAAATTGAATTACAATTATATTATCATGTCAAATCGATACCCATCAAGTATGCGGGGTTTTTCTAGCTAATTTAGTTCGACCCCACATCACGCCTATTTTCCTCGAAGGGGTAGGCAGACTGATATAGATGAGAGATGTGTATTAATACACACCCATATTTCGCTAGTTAAAGCTGCCTTATCATTTTCTGACTCCCTGCTATTTGGGAAATTCCTGATACAAAAACCCAACTCAAAATCAAAATCAAACTCAAAATATTTAACATAACATAACATCACGCCTGTAATCCCCGAAGGGTTAGGCAGAGGTGTACCTATAGTACAACCACATAAAAAAAAACAAAAAAAAAACTTTTTACAAAAAAATAAGAACCGACTACCAAAAATAACACTACAAAGTGAAAAATAACTTTAATTTCGGAAGTCAGTGTCTTTGGATCTGTATTTGAGTTTTTGCCACCGACTTCCGAAATTAAAGTTATTTTTCACTTTGTAGTGTTATTTTTGGTAGTCGGTTCTTATTTTTTTGTAAAAAGTTTTTTATTTTTCACTTTTTAGTGGGTCAGTTTTGAATTTATCTAAGCTACAATAGCCTAATGTTAACTGCTCAACAACTTTTACAAAATATTGCTTTTCCCGATGCTGAGACGTTGATTGTTGAGGAGTTCTCATGGTAAGAACCAGGAGAGCTGCCACTCACCATATGCATAGTGACGAGCATAAATTGCTTAATCGCAACCCGTTAAATAGAGGTACTCATTATTATATTGTTCCGGTGGCCATATGTGGTCTCCATCATCAGTTCCACTTCACCAAATAGTGCTTTCCGAGAGCAAATGCACGAGTTACTATAAAAAATACCCAAATCGCTATAGGTTTGCCTATAAAATTTGAGGGTTTCCCTCGATTTCCATGGGATCCCCTCATCTGATTCTGATTTGGTGGCAATGGGACCACCTAGGGAATATACCCTTTTAAACAAAAAAAAAAAATCGGTCCGTAATTAACAGAGTAATCGCGTAACAAACATACAAAAAAAAAAAAAAAACATACCGCCGAATTGAGAACGTCCTCCTTTTTGGAAGTCCGTTAAAAAACATTCCTATATTCACATAAAACATAAAAACTAGGTGCACGGTTCCAATTGGTCGGTTCCTATGGATAAGAGCTGGAAAGAAACTCCACGGTTACTCTTTTGGAAATAATTGGCTTTTACAATGTTATCAAAATATTACAACAGTGAGAGCAGGCGAACGCAAGCTCTGCCCCTCGCTCCCCGCCACTCTGTTATGTGCTCAACGCTAATACATCAGTAATAAAGTTGAATATCGCGTGCGCTCTCTGATCGTGTTCGAGCACGAAACTAAATATCGTAAGTCTCAACTCTTATTTCGTTTATATCTAAAGTAATAATTGACCTAGAGAAAAAATATTTGGTTTCGGGAGAATAAACTATATTTTCCTGCTGTGAATATTTATTTTAGACATAAAAGCTAAACAATCTTGTTGTTTTTTAGAGTTATCCTTATAAAAGACATGATTTTCGAATAAAAAAAATATTGAGAGAAAATATTACAATAACGTACCATAACTGTCTTCAACCAGGAAAGAAAAGATCCAATAAATCATATACCTACTAAAGTTTCATTTTGCTTGCATGTGTGACTGTTTCAGAATATTGATGCAAATTACAAAGGCGGCATGATTGGCGCAGTGGTTAAGCGATTGACTGCTGCGCTGCGTGTCGCTGGTTCGCTTCCCGCACGGAACAAATATTTGTATGACCTATAAGTAGTTGTTCCGGGTCTGGCTGTTTGTGTATGTGAGTTTAAATATTTGTAAACGCTCCCACGATACAGGAGAAATTCCTAGTGTGGGGCAACGTTTAAAAAAAAAAAAAAGGTATGGGACGACAGTTTAGGCCAGGTACTTAACAAAATAGAAAATGGTCTACAAATGTAGGTACAGTCTATTAAGCTTACACAACGTTCTCACGTTCATAAAATAAAATAAAAATAAGTAGGTAGTAGATAAATATAATATTATAAAAAATCAGGACCGCTGTCCTTCCGACAGCTGTTTGCTGTCGGGGGCAAGGCATATTAGGTAATCGCAATGAGTAATTTTCGACACGAAAACCTGTCGATTGGTTGTGAATAGCTATGATAATGCTGATCTGTGAATAAATTTTGCGGGTTACTCTTTTTTTTATCTAATAACTTCTCCCGCTCTGGGCGGAGCGGGAGGGCGTGTCAGACTTTTACTGACTAAAATCCACCCGTGTTCCTTCAGATGCTTGTGTGCCAGGGCCATGATATCTCTTTCGGACAGACTCGTAACCTTGGCAGGTTGCGGGTTACCCTGACGCTTTCGCCTTAAACAATTCGTTATTAGACATTAGGAACCGGGAACAAGAATTGGCTTTGAAGAAAATGATCCTCCAGGATGATATTACAACTTGATTGACAACAATTAATAGGACACCAGCTACTTTATTAAGCAACATGAATGTTTAATTCACGCCTTCAGGGAATGGCTGTATTGCGTTACAATTTAAAATGGTTGCTAATTTCAGTACCTAATGGACGACAGGCAGCAACCTACATTCATACATTTTAGTAAAAGTCAGTTTTAGGCGGGTAGATTCAAGGATAGCGAGTCTGATTGGCAGCAGGGGCGCCGACTAAATAAAAATGTTGAGGTGGAGAAAAAATATCATAATACCCGAATTCAAATTTGAACCATGCCGTACGCTAGTACCTATACATACAAACGGCTAAGGCTCCCACAGCCCACAGACAGGCGCCACGCGACAGATCGACGGCGCGTCGAAAATCGGCTGTAGAAGACATAGGATCTCGATTTCTTAAATGTTATTTTTTTTGCTGGAAATGACTTCTGCTGATCATTACTGTTCTATAAAATGTCATATGAAGTAATTAGAAGAAGTTAGGGGGAAAAGAGAACGCTGCTACTCTTTCTCCTAGTAAAGATGTGACGTAATCCTGCCTTTTGAGACATCCTCACTCACGGAGGCTAGGCATTTTCTTTTCCATTTCCAATTAGCCAACCTGTAAACAAATAAGTCAACCATGCAGGGCCCCCGATTCATTAGATAAAACTAAATCCATATCAGGAACTGCACGACTTTCTTCAAGTGTTACACTTTAAATGTCATGAGCACGATCAAAACTTATCGACGTTGTATGACAAGATTCATCCTATCTTATCTCAAACAAACTCCACATAATCTTGGCACTTTGTTTCAGTTTTCCTCGTGTTTCCATTATATTAAGTTAATGTAGTGAGTTTTATCTAATTGTTAGTGAAATAAAATTGTGCGATTGGAGATCTATAGGGTGAGTCCGTAATAATAATTACATCAATTACTTGCTCAGTTCCAAAATACACATTGAAATACTTAAAAGATGGTCACGAAGGTCAAAATTCTTCTTACACACTTTTTATTTCAAACACGGCACTGCATTTCTGGTTTGAAGCATGTCGGTACAATTCAAAGGAGATCATTTAGATCATACAAAATTTACAGGCACAAGAGAGGAAAAATCCGTTTGTTAAATCCATGCTAGATCCCTCCGTGTTTATACACCGCTTGAGTGTTTGACAAAGCCGACTTCAGTCGTCATTCTAACTGCTCTCGAGGATTTAAGTAAAACAGAATCGGTCCAGATTTTGAATGCGTTATCTATAAAATTTGCTCCTTGTTTATTAAGTTTTTCCTGTGTTTTAGGTCAAAAATTTAATTAGTATCTCGATCCACGAAGGTGTTTTAAGAGTCAAAATTACACCATCAAACCACCAATCAATTAAATTATTTCGCACCCCGTCAAAAAGAGACGAAGAACGTATAATTAATAATTAACCACCACATAAAACAGCGTCACCCTTCAAATTATCCCTATGATACAGCCGTTTCAGTCTTGCCAACCATAAAATGGCACTTTGAATGTCTTTAACAGCTCTCCCGAGTTCCCACATAAAACTTGAGTTGGTAAACTGTTCATAATGAGAATTATTTTCGTTTTGATTGTTTTGATGTTGGAAGGAAATGGGCCGGGTGAAAGATCAATATTGTGATTTATTTCCAAAGCTACCAGTAGTTTAGAGACATTAATTGGGCGGTTAAGTTGAGGTTTTGACTTTCGATACGAAGGAATCTTTCTGGAAGTATTTTGCTATTATCGGTGCACTTTGAGCAGTTATCGAGTTTGTTGACTGGTGATAATATAATTGCTTGTTACCTAATAATACGGCAGGATCTTTGTCTCACAGCAGGCTTAGCATGACGCTATTATTTCTACTCTACTGTAGAATAGAAATCGCGTGTATACCCTTCTCCGTAGGAAACTGTCTACACGGAAACGTAATTTTTGTCTACTCTTCCGTCGGCAAAACGTTTCTCCACGGTTCTCATGCTAAGCCTGCAGCTCGTTTCTCAAGAAGATTGAAATGATTTCTATATGTCCAGCTGTGGACTGCTATAGGCTGAGTTGTTGTTGAGATACCTAAATTGCTCCTCCTTGAACAACCCTGTAGTTTCAAGTTTTTTCTAATAAGATGAGAGTATATTTTTCAAAGCAACGAGTGCACTGCTGAAGAATTCACTCTGTAAACGCTGAAATGAATGGTTTTGAGGCTTCCGTACTTCAAAAGGAAAAAACGGAACCCTTATAGGATCACTTCGTTGTCCGTCTGACTGTCAGTCTGTCAAGACCATTTTTCTCAGGAACGCGTGGAGGTATCAAGTTGAAATTAATATCAAATACGTAAGTCTATGGTCCCTTGAAGCTCTAAATAAGCGACCTTATTGCAACATATTTCGATACTCGCAAATAAATCAAAACCTATAGGGTACTTCCCGTTGACCTAGAATTATGAAATTTGGCAAGAAGCAAGGTCTTACAGCACAAGTAAAGGAAAAAGTCCGAAAATTGTTAATTTGTAGTTTTATCACATAAAAAAAAACCTTTTTTGCGATTACATACTTAAATTTTCAGTTGGAAAATTGACAGTGGCGTATATCGATGTATAAGAGAACATGTTTTTCAACTACAATGTTAAGTTTGTTTTAGGGATAAATTCATCCTAACTACGGAACCCTTCATTGTGCGTGGTCCGACACGCACTTGGCCGACTCACTTTACTGGCACAAAAAAAAGATAATGCCGTTTGTTTTCGTTCATAGATGCTGCTGTCTTCTTGCCAAGGAAGACAAAAAAGTATCAATACCCTGAAAAATCGCAATTTGATATCCAAAACCACATTAACATATTTATTATTTAACTGTTTTTTGATATAAAGTTGCAATGGTGTCAGCATTCAATCTTTACCTTTAAGGTGATACCAAAATAAATTGGGGGCTTTTTTGGAACCATTTAATTCACTATTACAGCATGTATGTATTACATTTTTAGATAAAGTATATTTATTGACTGTTTGATTAATACTCTGACTGAAGAAAAATGCAATTGGGTTAAATTTCCGCGATATAATTCGCTGAAAATATATTTGATACATCATCATTCATCATTTCAGCCAAAAGACGTCCACTGTTGGACATAGGCCGCCCCCTAAGGGGGGGTGTTTGCCATAATCGCCACGCTTGACAGGTGGGTTGGCGATCGCAGTATTAAAATGCATAGAGAACGCTGCTGCCCATTCTCTAGGGGTGGTGCTATTCTTTACGTCCGGCACCACACGGAGCCGTTAGATAGCTTAATTTATTTTACCTAACTACGTTGTTTTATTATGGAAGTAATTGACTCTGACACTTTCTTCTGCCCACCCAGTTCGCTATGATTTATTTTTTACGTATCATCTTAAGGTATATAGATTCCTTTATCTGGCACTATCGTGAATAGTCATAAACAGTTTGCATATTATGGCTCGGCAAAAACCTGGGGGTGATCGTGATACGGTATTAATACACCCCTTAGGGGGTGGAGGGAGGGTAGATAGTGGTTTACTGGTAAAGATAGTATAGTGGTAATGTTGTGTAACTTTACGAGGTCTTGAAAGGGACCAAGTTTTTGTTATAGAGAAATGTGAATTTTTCGAAGCGAATGGGAAATTTATTTTTCTCCCTCGGTGGTCACAAGTGCAACTATGTGTAAGACTTCATTTATGGAAACATATGGAAACAATTTAGGCATCCTAACTAATATTATTTTTTTATTAGCGAAAGTGATTTTGTTTGTAACGCTTTTACGCTAAAACGGATTTGGATGAAATTTGGCACGTGGGTAGACCATGACCTTGGGTTCAAATCAAATTATTTTATTTCACATAAACCACTATTACATGGGCACTTATGAAACGTTAGAAACTAGGTGCACGGTTCCAATTGGTCGTTTCCTATGGCGAAGTTTTTTTTCAATTTGGAGTTAGACATTTGCACCTGTAAAATTAGTACCTATCTGGGATTAAAAAACGAACTTTAATTAAAAATGGAGAAAAGAAGCAACTGATGAGCGCGGTAACTGAGTCCAATCCCTGAATCGGTCAATGTTATTGGAGTTTCCATTACGAAAATCTAAGTAGCGGCGTGGTTTTTGCCCATTTAACGGCAACAGGCCTATTGGATGGGAATTATAATATAACTGGCGAAATGTGGAAGTACTTATTAGGCCTAGGTACAAGTCGGCGGCGGCGATCTTTCGCGTCCGGCCCTGGTTCAGGCCATGGTTCGGAGCGAGAGTGCATGGGAGGCCGTCACCTCCTTCTGCGAAGCAGTTATGCTAGCGAAGGAGGAGGCGGAACGCGTGAGGGTGAGACAAGGTTCGCGCCCTCGCGCCCCTAGTCGCCCCGGGCGTCGGGAGTCGCAAGCCGATTTCCGGCCACAATAGGCGCGGGCCTGCGGACGGTGAGCGATGGGTAGCTCGCCGTCCGATAAGGACCAGGCCCGGGTCGACGGCGCGTTGTGTTCCACGCGCGCCTCAAAGAGATGTCAGTAATCCTCCCGACCGATTGCGATCACCGTGAACAATCTCAACGGAGATTAGCCAGGTACGCAGGACATAGTGCACAAGTGTGAGCGCAAACACAGGTGCAATCTCTCCTCCCTCATTCTCATAGTCTGATGGGACGGCAACCCGATACGACCAAGTTGCCAAAGTCGGTTATAGAACTTAGCGATGGAAAGTTCAATACCCACATCGTCCAAACGTGTCCTTGTCAAAAAAGCATATGCTAATATTAAAGACAAGGAAGTTTGGCAATAATTCCTTCTGCACATGTGGCTTACCTGGTACCTCATTAACGGCAAAACTATGTATGTAAATGTCTAACTGCTAAAAATTACAATGTTGTTATTTTTTATTTTTTACATACTTCCTTGACATACACTTTTCATTATTTGAAATTAGGGTAAACCTACAATTTTAATTTTAACAACGTTTTTACTTTTGTTATATTAATAATATTTTATATAGATTTTTTTAAAATATTTTGTTAATGTGAGAACGTTGCATTGTAGACAATTTTCTATTTTGTTAAGTACCTGGTACTTGTTGACGGGCCTACACTACAATGTTTTCAAATTACAATTTCATAACTGTATCATGAAAAATCGCAAAGATAAAAGGTTGTTATGTTACCGGGTTGTCCGTACAAAAACATGCTAACGGCCGCGGCGCCCCCGCACCTCCAGGTCCGTCTTGCGCTCATTGATAATAATTTGGCAGTAGGTACCTAACCGTACGGCGATTGTATTGTAAGTAATTAAATGGTGATAACATTTTCCATCACACTTAAATATTTTTGAGACAAAATATAACATGGTGTAAAAATTATTGAAATCGATTCAGTTCCTTATTCTGAACAAACTATATTCAGGTTTCACATATACTAAAAATAATGGTGTATATTATTCTGATATCTAGATAATAGTGTCGTTACTGTTACATTAAGTACATGAAATGCGACGTACACAAAGTGAAAAACACTCCTAATAGACGCGGGCACTGATGCATTATAGAGCAACAACAATATCAGTCTTGATGCGAGTACGCGTTCCTTTCAAGGACCGACAAATGACAATCACAGTGAAGTGTGCAGTCGCATGTTCATGCGTTCAAATCAAGCATGAAACTACATAGCAGAGTTTTCTCTGAATGGGTACTGCGGTACATCCCATGCGCTCCAAAATTAAACAAAGTAAGACAAATGAATGAAAACAATTGAAGTCGTTCTTATGGGCACCAAAGATTTGAAAATAGCATGCGATTGCGATCCCCAAATAATTCCCACACATTGGACACTCTAATAATTATGCTAACCTTATAATATTTTCAGCTTACCTAACCAAACCTTTTTGGAAAATCCTCATAGATGTCCTCCTCTGGGGGGGCGGAGGACTTCCGAGGTGACTTCCGGGCGATCTCCGGGTGGCCCACGGCGTTTAAAAGGGGCGCGCGTGGAACACTACGCGCCGCCACCTCGGGTTCTGTATGTAAGGGGGGGCGGATGTCCGTCCCTGGACCCATTTAGGGGGATCGGAAGAGGGCATTTTCTGCCCTGTGCACGCCCGGTGCGCCTGCTGTGGGCCGGGTGAGCGGAAGGGATCTCTCATTCCCTTTCCGCAGCCTCCTTATATATCCTTATACCACCACGTCCCAGGACTCCTCGCTGCCGACCATCGACCCAACCACGTCCGGCAGCGACAGGTCGCTGCCTACTCCAGAGATGAGGGCACGGCGTGTGTGAAGCGGCACACTCTGCCAGCGTATGCCGCACCGTGTCCTCCCGGCAGAACCTAAGCAAACCTAACCTAACATGTTTTTAAATATCTTTTTGCCTACCAATACCTATTTTTCTAACTTATCCTAACATGCTTGAAATATGTTATTATCTATTTAGACACTCTTTGATTATTTATATGCCTAGATAGAGTGTCGCGCTGCAAAAGAACTAAAACAAACAAGCCAACTTTTCTATGCTGCTGTGCGTGACAGCTACTAGTCTTACACTCGCGCCACGTCATTGTGCTGTCAATGTGTTATTCTAATGTACACTAGTGTTGCCCAAATGCAAGAACAAGACGAGACTTAGCCAGTCTTGGTCTTGGTCTTGCGCCAATACACCTGGTCTTGGTCTTGGTCTTGGTCTTGCGCTCCCAGTCTTGGTCTTGGTCTTGGTCTTGCAGCAAGAGTCTTGCAAGTCTTGCAATTACCTATTAGTCTATTACTATTTATTAAAGTTTACTTTAAATCTTAGAAAAACGTATTAGAATTGGAACATTGTGAGCTTGAATTAACATAGCCATAGTAAAGATCAAGCAGATTAATAAATAACTGAAGATTTGATAAGAAATTCGAAAAATCAACTGACCTATATGTCGTTTTCCATGGAAGTAACTGTTTCTTAATAAACATTTATGATTTATAAGCTTACATTTGCTAAAACATGTAAAAAAACAAATTAATTACAATAACTTGACTGTATTTTAAAGAACAATACTTATCTGTCTAGAAAGAGATTGAACCCTCAACTTATAAGAAATTTAATAAAAGAGTTTTACGATTTATCATTTATTTGAATAAAAAATAAAATACAACACAAATCAACAGCTTTATCATTAGGTTATGATACTTTATATCAATTTTTTTGACCAAGAATTAATACAAAGTAACCATCTGGCTGACTCATCACTTAACCTATTTCTATGTTTTCTAATTACTAATGATGCTTTAGAAAATAACCTCTCAGCAGGTACTGAAGTTGCAGGTATTGAGAGAAAATCACGGGCCATTTTCGATAAAATCGGATACTCTGTCTCATGCGTCCTCCACCAATCTAAAATGTCTTCCGAGCTGGCAGTTCTTGGTTTTCTCAGGTACTCCTCCAACTCGTCTATCACTAAGCCTTGAAGACAAGATCCAGATGACGTCGAGGGACATTCATAGAGTTTATCAAAATCTATTACGTCTTCATCTTCATCACATACTTTATTTTCTTTTTCTGGTAATTCCAGAGATTTGTTCAGTGAGTGTAGACTTTTATATTCTTCATAAAGTTCATTGAACTTGCGCAGACTTTCTGTTTTAAGTTGCTTCCCCCACATTGTCAGGTCAAAAGTCTGAGCCTTATGCCTTGGGTCTAAAATTAAAGAAGTACAATAAATCCAGTTGCTCTTCTTGTAATGTTTAAGCATTTTGTCTCGAGCTGCTTGGAAAGCTAGAATGAGCCTTTCATCCACTTCAGATCGATTAGGTTTCTCATCTAACTGTTTTACCATGGATTCAATTTTATCTAGCAAGAGATTGAATGATACAATGACAATATACTTGTGTAGCTTCGTCATCGAAAAATGAGAAGGGAAGATATTTTTTCACCACCCAATCAACTGTAGCTGTCGTGATGTTGTCACTGCTGTTTTCCGACTGAAACAAAACAATAAATCTTGTGTTATTATTTAAAACATACTAGGTTTGAGCGTATAAGAGGAGGAGGTTTGTTGTTGTTAAATCGAGAAAATCGTTAAATTGATATTTGTTATATTAAGGTTGCACTGTACTGTAATTTACCAAAATAAAGTACTTAGTTGTTACTGGCCGATTAAATGAAAATATGGGTGTTTATAAAAAATATTTAAGACGATAATTACATACTTAATATGTCGCACCCCTAGATGAAAACACCACTAACTCAAAAATACTTACGTAAGTTAATGGCGTTTTTGAAAGTATCGCATGAATAGCTACGCGGAGTTAAAATTCTTTTAACTGTTAAAAAAATATTCTTACCTGTCCACTTCTTCCAGCGGTTACTAAAAAGCTTGTGATATCTCCACTTAATTTTGGTTTAACAGGAAGAAATATTTCTGATTCCTTTTTGTGGAAAGATATTAGATGTTTCCTTAAGCCTGAAGTGTTTCTGTTTTTCATTTTTATTTCAATCTTTTTATGTTGGCACAATTTACAGAAGGCAGTTTGGGATGCATGAATTATTTCGAAACACTCCTCAAATTTGCTTTTGGGTCTTTTAGATCTGTGACTCAAACTCTCGTTACTCGGACTAGAATAATTTGAATCTTCGTCACTCATATTAAATTGTACACGTGATACGTTTTTAGAAAACAACGAGAATTAGTAAAAACAATTATTAAGTTAGACTCGAAGCACAGCTCAATTGGAAATGACTGGAATTAAAATAATTCCTTTATTTATAGTACGTTTCCTTGCTTTCTACCGCGCCGCCTCGCCACGTGCCGGCTCTATGAAAAGGATGCCGCCGCAAATCAAACAATGCCGCGTGCGGCGTACAAACACACACTAAATATTACCTACTTGTACAGACGCGACGCGTGAATAAAATAGAATTAGTGCCAATCACTATTCTTTACATATAAGTGAATGTTTTGGCGTACATCTATACTAATATTATAAAGCTGAAGAGTTCGTTTGTATGTTTGATGACAGAAGTTTTAAAATAAATAAATAAGTCCTGAACGTCACTATACCTCCAAAGTTACTATTCCTCGTGGACGAAGTCGCGGGCACAGCTAGTAAATACTTACTCTCATCATCTCTCTCAGAGATATTCGGGCTGGTAAGTAATACAAAACTCTTATCGCAGGCTTTTTATTTTATTAGTAGGTAAGTACCTACGCTTTTTATATTATTTTATTAGTTTTGTAGAATTTTTTTACACTTTTCAAGTATATTTAAAAGTGGCTACAATATTTATTAAACGGGTGATATTTGAACACTTTTTTGCTATTTTTTCTTGTAAAAACTTAAGAAATATAATGACTAAATGTACAATAATAGTACCTAAGTAATTAGTTTAAAACCATATAAGTAATCAATATTATAATATATACTTACTAGAATGAATTAATATGACATCTACTACCTATCCTTACCATTTTATCCTAATCATAATACTACTTGCGTGATCAGTATAATGTATTCATTTTCATTCTAAGCACTCTGAAACTTATTTATTCTTTGGAACACCTGTAGGTACTCTTAAAAAAATTCGAAATTATTTTGCATGAGTATACCTACGCCCTATGGCGGCAATCAAATAGTGTCACAAATGTTATGATTTCGGCGTGGCGGCAACGATTGTTTTAGATTTCAAAAGAAGCCGCCGGCGCGTGTATCATAACCATGTACTTCCGAAAAGCGGCAAATTTCTTTGAGAAGTACCTAAGTACAAAACCTTTGATGCCGCATTATCAAAGTGCCGATGGTTAAAACATAACTATGCATGCACTCAGTTTGATTTTAATAGATATTTTTTTATTCGCTATGTTTATGGTATTAGTCGTAATGCGCATAGGTCCAGTTTTTCATATTCTTTGATACAGTTTTTTGCGTCTCATAGAATTCCTAAGCGTACCTACCTATACACCGAACTGTTACACCTAACTACTCAGTGAAATAGCGCTAAGTCCTAGCTGCAAGACGCAAGAGTCTTGCAGGCTATGTCTTGTTCTTGCTCAAGTCTTGCACGGTCAGTCTTGGTCTTGGTCTTGCTAAAAATACGCGGTCTTGTTCTTGGTCTTGGTCTTGCAAAAACGCAAGAACAAGACCAAGACTGCAAGACCAAGACTGAATTTGGGCAACACTAATGTACACGCATTTTGCGGCCAACAGTTGGACGCAATTTTAGTCTACGAGTTCACAGTTTTGACTATCTATCTAGACATAATATTTATATCTTTGCATACACTTTTAGGACATGCCGGTTTTATTTCCTTACGATGTTTTCCTTCACCGTTTTGGAATGTTGGAACACCGCATGTCCTGGAACTAAAAGCTCGAAGACATGTGACATGCACCAACCCGCAGTGGCACCACGTGGTGGATTATGGCCCACTCATTTTTAAAATTGAAAAACTATACATAACATTGTATAATATAACATTAAATTAACTATTAAGTACCTGTATAGGCAAAAGTAGCCCTAATCAGAAGTGGCCATAATGAGAAGTAGTCCATTAGGGAGTCAGTTGCCAAAATGAGAATTAGCCCTAATGCGCCTAAACCAAAAATCCATGCGTAACCACTATTAGAATGTATCAAAACTATACAGTGTGGCGATTAGGTTATCACATTAATTGAAACCACGTGTTCTATATTACGTATTTTAGACATAAAAAAATAGAATAATTAATAACAATTCTAGCCGTGGGACATTTTTTTTTGTTTTAGTATTTAACAACATTAAACTTAATTTGGGATTATTTGGTAACAATACTATAAAGTTTTGTGTTGAATTGTTGATACCATCGCCCCGCGCGTGTTTTAGTGCATTATTATCAAGGGTGGTTTAATTCGTGCCAATTTTTACGCTATTTATTTTGTTACAAACATTCAGGTTTTTATTTTTACTAAAATGTTTATTTTATTATTTTAACAGACTGTTAACGACTTGTAATAACCGCTGTACTACATATTTAATGTGATTACCCATTCGCCACTCTGTATAGTGTTTATAGATAAAACCGTAGTAATGGTCGCTAAGCTGCTTGCAAACAAATCGATGGAGGGGTCTTCATTCTTAACAATTTGGTTAAATGCTTTGTAAGAACGAATCGTATCAGAATTACTACCATACCTGTGCGAGCGTAAGGACTATGAGGAAGATTTCTCAAACGAGAATGTCGAGGTGGAACATTCAGAGATAGCTTAGAAAAAAGTTCAGGATATTCAATCCGTGATTGTGCTTATATCAATGCAATACGTAAATTCCTGACCAAGAACAAAGCATACATACAGATTCACATGCAAATCAGTATAAAAATACACTGATTGTGAGTGACAAGCATCCAATGTCCCTGTTACAGAGCGTCCGCTGGCGACATTGAGACGGTGACGTCACGAACTCATAACCCTTGCCACAATCAGTGGTGACGTCATTAGTTGTGCATGTGTGAGTGGAGCGTCTGGCTTAGAATTGTGGCTTTATTTGATTTTAACTGTTTGTGGAATATTATAAAATTTAATATCTTTATTTCGCATAAAATATTGACCTATAAAAGGTCTTAAATATAAATAGTTCCACATATTTTGCTTATTTATTCTTCATATTATATTACAAAACCTCTTTAATTATTTTATTTTAATTATTATATTACTGAGATCACGTGATCAAAAATAAATTAAAATTATATTACTAGTGAGATAATGTAATGATTTCAATACTATTTGGAACTTTTCTTATAATTTAAGAATTCGCATTTAGTAATAATAGTCCTCCAGACTGAAATTCGGCCATGGCGACTAATCTCAGCGGAGTCCAGGCTTCGTCGCGGGAGATATTTTCAGTCAAATACCTTAATCCAAAGTCGCTTATTGTGCACACATGTAAAGATGTGTTCTGGATTTATGTGTGTCTGTTTGGATTCATCGACCTGGGTTAAAATAGTATCCTTAATTCTTTGTTGAATGTAACAAGATTAGATTTTGTAAACATCTAGACTCGGTAACTGATTGATAACTGTCTGGAAATGTAACCACAGCCAAACTTAAGTTTATACTCCCGTTATAATAAAGGCGTTAATCTCTTCCGTCCCAATTCTATTACCAATCCAAGTCCTACATTATTAACCATACCCATTTACCAGCTCTTTATTTACATTTTTTTTGCATTTTGTTTCCCTCTAAATTTGAATTCCCACCCTTTTTGCCAGCTGTACATTTCAGTAATTACTCGTCTTTATGTTAGCTGTGTTTAATGGTCTGTTTATTCACGCCTGTTTTGTTGACGGTACACATATGTGTTGCTGACGGCACATTCTAAGGCGTACCTCGTAGGCGGCGTTCAGTCTAAGTACAATAAAATTATTGAAACAAGGCTCTTGTGTTAAATATGCGATAGAGTTGTTGTTACCACCTGGTTAAAATCGTTTAACAATTTCTTCAGTTAGCGTATGCAAACGCGGGCGCGGCGCGGCGGCGCGACGTACATTCAATTGAGCGTCCATAGCGGGCATGCGGGCGCGGAGCGGCGCTAAATTAAACTAATTAGCGAAGTTAAATTAATTTTATTAATTCCATTTTTAGCAGTTGCCATTTAATTTTAAAGTAAGAATTTTCCAGTAAAAACAAATCTTCTTCATCCATATTATATTTTGACAAACACTGGACACGGCAACACTGAACGAAGCCGCGGTCGACAGCGGACAGGCTCAATCGCGCGTGTTCCCGCACCCGCGCCGCTCCCCGCACCGCGCTACCAGTGTGGCCAAGCACTAAGTCATAACCAGCTGCAGCGGGGCGAGCACGGCCTACTGTGACATGACTTGAGTCACACATTTTATCACAGTTTGAGCGATAAAACTGTTATGTCATAAAATGCTAGTACAAATTGACATCATTTATCATGTCTTGCCACAAACGTCTTGGGCACGCCCGTGCTCGGCCCGCAGCGGGGTATTTGCATATCACAGTTACCATGGTAATGCCCATTCATTGCGATTAGCAATTTGGTTCAAAATCCTTCGGATTATTATTGGAAGTGTGTTACGCAGTTGTCGCTTACCAATTACAATAGGGAATATGCACGTAATTAAACACGTCAAGAACCAAATTCCAATATTTTTTACATTTTTTATTGCATTACTTATTTTACAATTAATTAATTTATGTTGTGTTTTTTTGGTGGAACGGAACGCAAACTCAAAACGCGTCCTCTTCGAAAATGCCGGAAGTGACGAAACAAAACATATGAATAAAATCTATTCTTTGCTAAATGCTTGAAATCTCACTAAGGTAAATATGTAAGTGCGATTTCTACTTGAATAAAGCATAAACAATAATTTAATATATAAGATTTGGGGCTAAAAAACAGATGAAAACAAAGCAGTTTCGTGAACGATGATGTAAACATAAACCGCGACAGAACGGTCGTTTGAACTGTAGTAGAAAATTGTTGGAGTTTCATAATTTTTTTGAGCATCAATCACTAGTTCAATTTAACTTTCAATACTTTTCTTAGGTTTATATTACTGTCTATTATTGATTTAGTGAAAAAAAAAATACATGCATATTTCCTATTGAGTGATTATCAAAAACCTCGCTAAGACAACGATCTATGTTATTCCCTTCTCGGTGGTTCTCCCTGAAAAGTTCATACTAGATGCTAAAGTCAATGTCACTGACTTTGATTATTTATGTATTACGACGGGTATTACTTGACGGCACGGTTGGCGCAGTGGTTAAGCGATTGACTGCTGCGCTGCGTGTCGCGGGTTCGATTCCCGCACGGAACAAATATTTGTATGACATACGAGAAGTTGTTCCGTGTCTGGCTGTTTGTGTATGTGAGTTTAAATGTTTGTGAACGCACCCACGATACAGGAGAAATTCCTAGTGTGGGGCAACGTTTAAAAAAAAAAAAAAAATGTATGTCTAGATAGTGTCGATCTGCAAAAGAACTAAAACAAACAGGCCAACTTTGATAGTCTGGTGTTTGTGACAGCTACCTACGTCTTACACTCGCGCCACGTCATTGCGCTGTCATTGTGTTATTCTAATGTGGGTGTATTTTGTGGCCAACAGTTGGTCGAAAATTTTTTCGATAAGTTCACAGCTTTCACTATCTAGACATATTTATATCTTTGGTCACTGATACATGTAAGGGTTTGATCTCACAGCCTGATGTTTTGGAGTCATCATGCCTAGTCTTTTCCTCAGTTTGTTGGGGTTGCCCTTCAGTCGCTCTAGATGAAGCTGAATACGGCATTTTACATGGAGCGACTGTCTATCTGACCTGTACAGTGTACAACCCACTAACTGGAAAACACTGGTTGTCAGATTTTCGGATTTCTGACTACCCGTAACGACTGTCAAAGATAATGTTGTAGTCTGGCCCAGAAATATACAGCCCACCCAAACCTTAGGAAAATCACGACTCTGGCCTATCAACATAATTTCATCAGATATGTAATATTACATCATGGGGGGTGATTGATATAAGACTGATAAGATACAAATCTAACAAGATGTCGCAACGTGTTTATTGAAAATCAAACTGCATGTGTTTAGTTACTATCTCTAGGCGTATCTCTAACCTAACACAGCAACTGTCAGGTTGTATCATAATAAATGGTGTATTACCTATTTCGCCAAGATTAGATTACAGATGAAAGTTAGTTGTCATACCTATTCGGAGGCTTGAGGTAAGACCACAAAGAAGGAAAATGAAGATGTGGTGAGACATTGCTTCCTTATCCAATCCAGTCGTTTCACCTGCTGAAAATCTCTCACTGGCAGGCTTTTAGCATGACGCTTTTTATTTCTACCCACTCTAATATAGAATAGAAATACCAGCGCTGCGGTTTTTATTTTTTAAATATTGCAGTATTATGCTGAGATAGGAGCCTTTTTGGCATCGCACAAGTCTTGATTGTTTTTTTTTTGGGTAGTGTTAGTTTAAATGCTATTTTTGTATTTCTTGTGCGTGTCGCAAATAAAATATTTTTCTTTCTTTCTTTCTACCCTTCTCCGTAGAAATCTGTCAACTGTCTACACGAAAACGTAATTTTTGTCTAATCTTCCGTGGACAAAACGCTTCTCTACGGTTCTCGTGCTTAGCCTGCTGGACATGATTTGTCGTAGCTTACCTAGTAGTTTTTAAAGAGACTCTGGACCCAGATAGACCGAAGCAGGAATAAACCTTCTATAACTCCGCCCTGGAGTTTAAATGTGGTGCTGTCACACACACAATGAGGCACTTAATATCCTGAACGTTACTGGAACTGATCAGAATCAAAATTATTTATTGGTCAAACATAGGTGATGGAGGCTACTAAAAGTGCCAACCTTGAAGCCGAATTCTGAGCTATTATTGCCATCGACATGTCAATGCTACCGCTATGTTTGCCTTGGTTGGGTTGGAATATCATCAACATGTCAATGACTAGTTTATGGAGATTCCGTAAGTCCAGTAATAGAGATAGTTAGGTCTTCTGGCTAAACGGAGTAAGGTTTTAACCGAATAGGATCCGAAAGCGCGTTTGGCTGACGACTTTGTCAAAGTAGCGGGGAACAACAAGACAACTGATACATGGAATCGTCTAGAATAGGAGGAAAGAAAAATACCCAGAAGAAAAAAAATTATGATAAGCCTGTTTGAAATTTTCATGAAGCGACTCAATATCACAATTTTACGTGAGGTTTAGGTGATTTTTAGGTGCAGCGCAGACGACAGACTCTTTGTCCGGAGGAGTCTGCGGCACACACCGATGTGATTACATTATGTTAGCTCACAAGCTTTCATTAATCACTCCTTCGCACAAAAAGTCTGTCGTCTGTGCTGAACCTTATCTGATCTCCACAGCCCATGATTTTTTTGACATTCAAAGATTAGCATCGAAAATTCGTACTCACAGTTGAATGATATTTCATAACTGGCATTCAGATTATCATAATATTGTGTTACTACTTCCGTCGGCGATGTGTGCCGACGCGCGCACTGACAGCTTAAGAAATCCTTCTCGTTACTTCACAGGTTGCGTGGCATTCCCAACGTCATTCTGCACTCGATAACCGCCTGGGCAGTCCGCTTGGGCGTAAGCCGATCGAAAAAGATCTGTTTTAGTCATTAAGTAAGATAGGCAGATGGCTAAGTAAGATTTGTGATTAACACAATGGACCTCATTTGTAGTCTGAACAAATAAATGATTATGTTCAATAAAGTGATGACTGTAGGCAATTTTTTAGGGTTCCGTACCCAAAGGGTAAAACGAGAACCCTATTACTAAGGCTTCGCTGTCTGTCCGTCTGTCTGTCTGTCCGTCTGTCACCAGGCTGTATCTCATGAACCGTGATAGTTAGACAGTTGAAATTTTCACAGATGATGTATTTCTGTTGCCGCTATAACAAAAAATACAAAAAAACAGAATAAAATAAATATTTAAGGGGGCTCCCATA
Organism: Tiliacea citrago; assembly: GCA_963921375.1. Classification (NCBI taxonomy): domain Eukaryota; kingdom Metazoa; phylum Arthropoda; class Insecta; order Lepidoptera; family Noctuidae; genus Tiliacea; species Tiliacea citrago. The sequence goes on from OY992804.1 coordinate 13,536,852, forward strand.
CAACAAACGTGATTGTTTTGGTAATTTATGCTCAATATTGATAACGGCAACAGGTAGATGCTTGAAATATTCACAGAATATTTAGTTATATTTACTTTCAAAATAAATAAATAAATTAAAATAAAACAAATATTTAAGGGGTTCCCATACAACAAACGTGATTTTTTTGCCATTTTTATAGATAATGATACGGAACCCTTCGTGCGCGAGTCGTACTCGCACTTGGCCGGTTTTTTTTTGCCTATATATCTATATATATTCTTATATATCGTCGTATGTCGTAAGTCTTATTATATACTCACTTTAAAAATAATTAATTAAATTAAAATAAAACAAATATTTAAGGCCCCATACAACAAACGTGATTTTTTTGCTATTTTTATAGAAAATGGTACGGAACCCTTCGTGCGCGAGTCCGACTCGCACTTGTTATATATTATACTCTTGAACGGTTGAAACATGACGTTTCAGACAGAAGATTGACATTTTAGTCTAGGGTTCGAATTAGGAGCTGTATTCACTAAAATAAGAGCAATAGGCTAACTGGAACACATGAAACGAAATGATATAATATCCGCAGTCATTGAACTATGACTACATGCGTGATAAATAGAACTAGGTACTGGAAAAAAAAAACCTTATTTGATAAATCAATAACAACCTTGCACAATTCATGTCAGTTACAAATAAGCAGAAACGGTAGGTTTTTTAAAAAAGAGAAAAAAAGGAAAAAAAGAAGAAAAGATGTATGAATGTACGTGGTCGAAGCGAAAGGAGTATTGGAGGATCATTTTGTTATTGTGGCCTATCTCCATGGGGAGAGGGCGCGTGTAGCATGATAGATTTTTGGTGGAAAGAACTAAACAGGCACTACATAATTATGGACCTTCTTCTAGTGTGTGTACACTAGTACACTTTAATTATTTAATTTTGTTTATCCATGTCAGGGTGGTTTTAACGATACATGTTAGTGGAAGCGTTGTATATTTTCATTTCAAACGAAGATTTAATTTATTTCTCAGCTCGTTTTATCCTCTCAATGTCATTCTCATTGCGTCACACATGTATCTGAGTGTCATACGAGAACGCGATATACAGAGAATCCCATGTTCTATACGCTGGTCTTAAATTATTAAACTGAATATTTGTCGACTCAGATGTATGGGCCTCACTGCCTCAGTCGTTCACGAATGCCGCGTGGGCACAGATGCTCTACGATATATTACGCACCAATCACACCATTAAAGGCTAATTTTCCAATAGAAATAAATAATGCACAGCAGAGGAACGGTCAAAATAGCTACCACTTAACTATTTCCGTACGGTAGTCGCCGCCATTCTTGTTAAGTGATGCGTGTTCAGTTCTATTTTTGAATTTTGCCGCGAAAGTTCAATCTAATGGCTTTATCGATTCGCACGGGTCGTGACTCTTTCAGCCAGTGATTTTTTTTTCAAAAGAGTTTTTATTCAGTGAACTTTTTTTTTTTCATAATTTGAACATATTGGAGATTGTCACAGTGGATCCATTTGTAAAGAGAAAAATGAAAGTTTTCAAGAAGAAGCTGCGTTTTTCTATAGGTTCGAGTTACGTTTAGACTTTCTTTGAAATTGTACTGACTAGTTTCAAGTTAGGTGATTTTACATATCAACAGTGACGAATTTACGTTTTTGGAGTCTTCATTGAAGGTATGTTATTACTTATATGTACTTAATTGAATTAATGCATGATTTTTAAGTGTCTCAGTGAGATGTTTTCCACGTTTTGGATACTTTTTTAATGTCTTCAGTTCTTCTTCAGTTAGCTTAGCACATCTTATTTTATGGATATTTCTTGACACGTTTGCTATAATAGGAACTTCTACCTTTTGATATTATAGAAGAACAGGATTTTTCTGCCAGATTTAGGTGTGGTAAAGGCTTAGATTAGTGTTACAACCATCCACATGAGTGATAAAATTTGACTTAGTTTTGTTTAAGTGTCGATTACATTACATGTGCAACCCCTCTTATCTTAAAGAACGTTTCGTGTTCCTACATGACACCCGAATAATAGATATCTGAGGTCATCGGAAAACTTGAGACTAGAGATGCCGCCGATGCATTCCACCAGCTTTTATGATAAGTCTTTTACAGTACAAGCAGTACGGTTAAGGTATGCCTTGCCCGTGTCATAAGGCATGCTCAATCTTTGTCCACTTTTAAAATTCTGGTAAAAAAAGAGTTCTTCTCGCCTTAAACATAGAAAGAAAGAAATAAAAATAATTTTATTTGTCACAGAAACACGTGCATATGAAAACATAAACTCGAATAGGTAAACATTACACAAAACAAATCTAATTTATAATCACGAGCACAAAAAAACAAATAGTCGGCAGCTGCACGTCATGACTGTGACAAGAAGGCTTGCACTCAGCATGATGCTGTGCTATGGGGGACCCACAGCACACCGCTGATTTTCAGTGGTCCCCCGCAAAATACGGAACCCAAGTCAGGTTTAATGAGTTGTACATAATAGCTAACGTAATAAAATAAAACAAACAGTACTTAGAATATAATGCTTATACAACCAAATATATAAGTATGATTAAAAACAAAAAAAAAATATCCGCTGGCATCACCATGCATAAATAAAGTAGGTACCTACCTAAAACATTTATTACATTTATTACGTCGCGGTGGATCGGTACGGTCAGACAGAAAAGTGTCGATTTAACGCTTGCACCTTGCACTGTAAAATTTAAATAATGTTTGGATAAATAAATAATTAAACAAGTAAGTACTTATCCTTTTTAGGGTTCCGTACCTGAAAAGGAAAAAACGGAACCTTTATAGGATCACTTCGTTGTCCGTCTGTCTGTCTGTCAGTCTGTCAAGACCCTTTTTCACAGGAACGCGTGGAGGTATCAAATTTAAATTAATATCATCTCCGTAGCTACAGTCCCTTGGTGCTCTAACAAAATCAAGCTTCTATGTCAAGGTCTATGCAAGAAAAAAAAAACGGCAATATACGCGACATACATTTTGATACTTGCAAATAAATCAAAACCTGTAGGGTACTACGAGTACCCGTTGACCTAGAATCATGAAATTTGGCAGGACGCAAGGTCTCACAGCACATTTAAACGAAGAAGTCCGAAAATCGTTAATTAGTAGTTTTATCACATAATAAAATACTATTTTGTGATGTTATACGAGTATGAGTTTGTAAACTTACATTTGCAGTTGGAAAATTGAACGTGGCGTATATTGACGTATGGTAAAACTACATACGGGGACAACTATAAACGGAGCCCTTCATTCTGCGTGGTCCGACACGCACTTGGCTAACTTTTTATGGTTCCGTACCCAAAGGGTAAAACGGGAACCCTATTACTAAGGCTCCGCCGTCTGTTTGTCTGTCTGTCTGTCCGTCTGTCACCAGGCTGTATCTCATGAACCGTGATAGTTAGACAGTTGAACTTTTCACAGATGATGTATTTCTGTTGTCGCTATAACAAAAAATACTAAAAAACAGAATACAATAAATATTTAAGGGGGCTCCCATACCACAAACGTGATTTATTTGCTCGTTTTTGCTCGATATTGATAACGGCAACAGGTAGATGCTTGAAATATTCACAGAATATTTAGTTATATGTATATTCACTTTAAAAATAAATAATTAAATAAAAATAAATATTTAAGGGGGCTCACATACAACAAACGTGATTTTTTTGCTGTTTTTATAGATAATGGTACGGAAGCCTTCGTGCGCGAGTCCGACTCGCACTTGGCCGGTTTTTTTAATATAGTATACGCTTTGTACTTTGTAGTAAAAATAATCTATGATGGAGACAATAAAGTTATTTAAAACGCCTGACATTCTTTCAAGGAATGTAGAAAAGGTAGCTTTTGATAAACACTTGTACTATCATGCACCTACTGATATGAGAATATTTCGCTAATGACAGCAGTAGAAATCTGATAACAGCCTTATCATTTGTTATAGACATTTGTATGTTTTGGACGGCTCGTGTTTATTATCAAACATAATCTTTTGAAGTGCGGCAGACAAATATATTTCGCTATTTCCCGTTGTTATCGGGAAAGACAAACAACCAGTCTTACCAAGGATAATCGTGTTAACCAGTTACTGGGTTGTGGCGGTCAGTTAGGCAGTCGCTTCATGCAATTACTGGTATTCAGCTGCATCCGGTTAGACTAGAAGCCGACCCATTCATAGTTGAGACAATGCTACGCAGATGATGATTGGGAAAGACAAAGATGAATTTAAAAAAAAACAATAACAAACCTTTTGTTGACCATCACTTTGGCCGAAAGACGTCCACTGCCTCCCCTAACATTTTGGGTTGCCATAATCGCCACGCTTGGCAGGCTGGTTATAACAATCGCAGTATGATGTGAAAATGCATAGAGAAAGCTGCTGCCCTTTCTGTAGTAAGTCCCTTAGTCGCTTTTGACGACACCCACGGGAAAAAGTAGGACGTCTCGTTAAAGATACTTAGGTACTAATAAAAATAATAAATACATAAATAAAAACATTTAATTGACACTTACAATACATTTTACAAACAAGTCGAAATAATATAGGTAGCATACAAAATAATGTATTGCCAAGAATCTGCTCGTAACCCCCAAACTAGGCGGACCTGTATTTTGGGGATCAGCGTTCAGCCGTGGGCTCTATTATTGCTCGAAGATTACAACATTGTGGAGAAGCTACATAGTTAAGAGTCAAGTACATCTGATAAAACATATTATTATAGTTAGAATCAGTTTCAGTAGACAGTTAAAGCATAGGTAAAACTTATTAACTACATATAAAACACGGTAAAAATACAACAGAGTTATGTGTGTCTGTGAGTGTATGTGTGTGCGTGTGTGTATGTGTGTGTGGGGTGTGTGTGTGTGTGTGGGGGTGTGGGGTGTATGTTTGTGTGTGTGTGTGTGTGTGTGTGGGTGTGTATGAGCGAGAGAGATAGAGGGCTTGGGGTATGTATGAGTGTCTGGTTATGTTCGCACCTTTGAATGTGTGTAAGAAAGGAAAGCATAAGTATAGATCACAGTACGTATCCATACTTATGTTTCCATAATAGATAGGGCAGTTCCTTTATAAAAGACTTGTCGTAACCTAATTTAAACTTGCGGATGCTTCTAACGGATGTGAGGGTCTCACTAGACGATGTCTTACGCTTTATTAGAGGCAGTAAAAGTCGTACTAATTTTAACACAATAACCGGTAAGAAATAGGAACTGTATACAAGACCGTTTTCTTGTTAGGGTTCCGTATCGGATGGGTGCCAAACGGAACCCTATTACTAAGCCTCCACTGTCGGTCCGTCCGTCCGGCTGTCAGAACGCTGTATCTCATGAACCGTAATAGGTAGACAGTTGAAGTTTTCATAGATTGTGTAGGTATTTCTATTGCCGCTTAACAACAAACAGTCTAACTATCACGGTTCATGAGATACAGCCTGGTGACAGACGGAGAGACAGACGGTGGAGCCTTAGTAATAGGGTTCCCGTTTTACCCTTTGGGTACGGAACCCTAAAAACTACAGTCAAAGAGATAAGCCAAAGTCAAATCGGCCGATACTTCGGATTATCGTTCGGAGTAGGCCCCCAGATCCTTTACTTAACGAAAAGAGCAGTGTCCTTATGGACCTACCATCCATAGGTACTAAGATTGTCTTTAAAACATCACTTTTATCGATAAGACCACCCATTGCCGCTTAACAACAAACAATCTAACTATCACGGTTCATGAGATACAGCCTGGTGACAGACGGACAGACAGACGGTGGAGCCTTAGTAATAGGTTCCCCCCCCCGCCCTATGTAAAATTTTATTTGTAATTCATAAAATGGTGTACATAATGGAGAGTCTAAAATCTGCGTAGCCCCTTCCCAACTATGTTGAGGTCAGCTTCCAATCTTACTGGATGCAGCTGACCAGTATTTTACATGGGGTGACTGCCTATCTGACCTCCACAACCCAGTTATTGGGTAATCCCCCGATACCCCTTGGTAAGACTGGTTGTCAGACTTTCGGGCTTCTGGCGACCTGTAACGACTGTCAAAGTTCTACAAATGACAGCCGGGACCAACGGCTTAACGTGCTTTCCGAGGCACGGAGGGGTCTTGGTATATAAAGTTTTAATTTGTGAATGTGAGAACGTTGTAGGCTTAATAGACTGTAGTTTTGTAAACCATCTTCTATTTTGTTAAGTACTTGGTACTTGTTGACGGGCCTACACTGTCCTCCCATACCTATTAACACTGTAACTTGAAAACATTGTAAAAGCCCAGTTTTTTTTAAAAGAGTAACCGTGGAGTTTCTTGCCGGCTCTTCTCCATAGAAAACGTCCAATTGGAACCGTGCACCTAGCTTCTGACGTTTCATAAGTGTCCATGTAGGTTTATGTGAAATAAAATATGTTGATTTTGATTTTTTTGATTAAAGATGGTTACTCATCCACGGACCAACCGCGGCAAGCATAGCTTAACCTGATCGATCGACCCGTGCGGCTATAAAGTCCCCTCACCAATCTCACGTACCCTATGCCATCTCACCTACCTATGGTACAAATAGCAATCGTTCGATCTAGTGCTCTTTAGGGAGTCATAAAATGCTACATCGAATGGTTGTTAGAGTTGTTAGAAATTGCAATAAACACCACGTTTGGTACCAGAATATAGCTTTATTATAGCTTTCAGAGTTTTTATTTGTATAAATTTAATGTTTTAGAGGTTAGTAAAATTGGTGACTTGAAGGTTTACAGGGCGGTACTTTCTGAAGTACCATATTGTACGTTTATTAGTTCATTTCTAATCATTATATTAATACGTGAAGCGAAAACTTTGTACCCCTTTTTACGAAAATTACGCGGACGGAGGAGTATGAAATTTGGCACAGTTAAAGTTTTTATGTAGGAGTGCATTCATGAATACTAGCTGCGCCCCGCGGTTTCACCCTCTTAAGTCTCGATCCCGTGGGAATATCGGGATAAAAAGTAGCCTATGTCTTAATCCAGGGTGTCAGTTACCTTCATACAAATAAATAAAAAACACTATACACGCGTTTGACACACACACATAGTACCAGGGGGTCTACTCCGGACATAAATCCGAAGTATCGGCCGAATGTTCGGTCGTTCCTTTACTACGGCTAACTATCGCTGACTACGGCGAAAAAAAAAGTCAAAACTGTGACTTGAAGTGGGTAAGGACTCAAAGTCAAAAAGGAAACTATGGAAGTCATAAAACAGCCGAACATTCGGCCGATACTTCGGTTTAGCGCTCCGCAGTAGACCCCCAGGGTCTCATGACTTGAAGATAGATAGGTGACTGGAGTGACAGCTTGAGCATGGAATAAGTATTAAACTACTACTCATGGAATTAGTAAGTACCTACTATATATAATAGATTGGAAGTTTTTTTTATTTAGACAAGTGCGCGACCACTAGTTATTATAATTACGATCACCTAATCCAGTGGTTCTCAAACTTTTTTGGAGACGGAACCCTTTTCGAAAACGAAATATTTGACGGAGCCCTAAAGTAATCAAAAATGGTTTTATGTGTATTCTTCATTAATAATCATATTACTTGACATTAAAATTTACATATTTTTTTACTTTTGTTGAAATATTTAGATTGATATTATGTTACTCAGGTACCAGAGTAAAATAAAATATAGTAGGTAGACACTCCTTTAGTATTATTTTTTTATTCTGACCAGTATTTTTGCGGAACCCCCACAGAGGCTTTGCGGAACCCTAGGGTTCCGCGGAACACACTTTGAGTATGGCTGACCTAATCCAAAGGAAGTTTTCGCGTATTCAATGTGTTTTCTCATTTTTATAGAGCGCCTTATAAAATTTCATTGGTAAAATTACATTTACTCATGTCTCCACATTGCTATTAGGAAAACACCAGGCGTCCAAAATGCTACGTCAGGCACAGTTGATCCAAAATTCAAATAAAATATACTGATTATAAATTATCTAAAATTAAAATTCTAGTTTTGGTACCCAGAGTGAACAAAGCGATTCCTGGGTTCATGATTGCTCCTAATCACAGGCCTAGAGCAGATAGAGAGCAGTGGTAGCCCAGTAGTAACAGCCCCGACTTACGAGTTTGTAGGTCGTGGGTTCGAACCCAGGCAGGCGCTTTAATTTGTGTAAATAATTTCGTCACCACTGCTCTCAAAATGGTGAAGGAAAACATCGTGAGGAAACCGGCATGTCCTAGAACCAAAAATTCGAAGACATGTGACATCTACCAACCCGTACTGGGCCCGCGTGGTGGTGGATTACGGCCTACTCCCTCTCGAAGGCCTGTGTCCCAGTAGTAGAAACATTATAAGCTGATTACGATATAGGCCTAGAATCGAGGTTACCTAATAGGTAAGTATGACATTTTATGTGTCTACAACTCTGTATACTTACCCTTTTATAGAATACAAGCGTGATAATATAATAACAATAATTATGTAGTGCAGGTATTATGAAGTCTTAAATGACTAATGAGAAACAACGCTATGTATATTATTTTGTCGCCCAGTTCCATTAAATTTAACATGGGAATAATATATCACTAAGTTTACCTGATAATTAGTTTGTAATACGATCGGATTATGCTAATTACGTTAAGATTTGATCTCGTGATAGGCTCTACGTGTAATTACAGTGGTCGGTAATTACTTAATGGAGGCCATATTTGCTTTTGATTAACATAATACCTGTAACTTCACACCGGTAAGGGATACGCAGAGGTTTATAAATACATAAGTAGTACCTACACGCCCTTTTCGCCAAAATGTTTCATTTTTGAAACATTTTGAGGCCCCCCCCCCCTACCTTGTGCAAGGATCACCCCTATTTTAACTGTAACATCTTATCATCACACTAATATTATAAAGGCGAAAGTTTGTGAGTGTGTGTGTGTGTGTGTGTGTGTGTATGTTTGTTACTTCTTCACGCTCTAACGGCTGAACCAATTTTGATAAAATTTTGTACGGAGGTAGCTGGCACCCTGGATTGAGACATAGGCTACTTTTTATCTCGATATTCCTACGGGATCGAGACTTACGCGGGTGAAACCGCGGGGCGCAGCTGATGTTATATAAACTTATACCAAACGGGAAAAACTAGTTGAATCAAAATGATGCACTTATCAACATTTGAACAAACATCAACCTCTCACTTCTTTGACTATTCCTTAAATGCTGTTTGGGTTGTCTAGTGCCATTACACGATACAAGTTGCAACCGGCTTCCAAATCACATCTGAATGATTCAACTCGTTTAATATAAAAAATGCTTTTGACAAAATATGTTTTGACACCTGTCAAGTAGAAAAACAAAATTTTATCATTTAAATGTTTGGTCCAAATGTGATATGTAGGTGTCATATACAAGGTACATATTTGGTGTTGCTAAGTCATGTTTAGATATTTAAACATAAATTTATCAACGAGTTTTTTTGGTATGACCATATAGTGAGTTGTTGATCAAACTGTAGCAGCAGATGACCCAATTCGGCGACTGTAATTTACTGTAACTAAAAAACTTTTAGCTAATAATAAAAGCTATGGGGAACTTGGAACTTGGAGAGATAGAGCATCACCCACCATTTCAGACACGGATCTACATGGTCCTCACATGATCTGACCAAGATTATGTCTGGACTTTAAAAGAGACTGACCCCTTTGTTTCACTATTTCTTCTCAAGGGTAGTCAGCATGTAGTCAGATAGGAAATGTCGATTCCATCTAGTTTATTTTGTTTTAATATAAAAGTGGTTCCGATAACCTATTTACAGAATAAAATATTTAATTTAATTTATTTACAAAATAAGCAATTTAATTTCAATGAGACGTGTAAAAGTGATACCGATACCCTATTTACAAAATAAACAATTTAATTTAATTTCATTTGATTTCATTATGACGTGTAAAAGTGATTCCGCTATACTATTTACGGAATAAACAATTTCATTTAATTTCATTATGATGTGTAAAACTGATTCCGATATCCTATTTACAGAATAAACAATTTCATTTAATTTCATTATGATGTGTAGGTAATACTGATTCCGATATCCTATTTACAGAATAAACAATTTCATTTAATTTCATAGAACTCATATAGCCAGCACCGCAGTTTGAATCGGAATCGAAATGATTTTGAAGTATATTGCTAATCCATTGCTTCATATGTTAGTAAAAATTGTCTGCTCAACAACGTAAATAACGCAATGAATGTTGTTGAACTGTCAAATTGAAACCGATTCCTACTGATAGCGTGTTACGCAATTAGCCCTGATCACGTTATTGCTATAAGAAGGTTCAAGCGATATTATCTAGGAAATTCAATCGTTGGTACGAGGAAAAATTGGCGGTGAGGCACACATCGAAATAGGATACTCGTACTTGTTATTATAAGAAAATTTTCTGTTTAATGAGTGTTCTGTTGATGAGTGAGATGAGTTCTGTTGATTGATCAATAATCATGCTAATTACTTTGATTTGCGGTCAGATCACTGATGCAATCATAAACCTTTTTATGCGCAAGAACATAAGTCCAGCTTTTCTATATATTTTAGCTTTTGCCCGCGGCTTCACCCGCGTGGATGTCGTATATCATCCCATGGGAACGTACTACCAGGATAAAAGTAACCTATGTCCTAAACCCAAATCATGGTGTATCCGGATGCCCTTCATCCAAATCCGTTTAGCCATTAAGGACTGAAAAAGTAACAGATATTAGACAGATAAAACTTTTGACACAGTGGATCGATTTTAATTAAATAAAGACTAATGTTTCCAATCCCTTAAATCTCTGAAAACACATAAAAAAATTATATAGGTATTGCATGTGAATTTTAAAATCATCGTCTATTTTACCTTCTTGGGGTTGTTTTCAAAAACGCTGTAAGTCGTAATACCTTTTTTTCATACCAAAAGCATACATTCAACTTTATATGCTTAACTTTTTTTTTAATGCTGGTTTTCCCATATCAACTTTCATCCCCTATATGATTGTTTTTAAGACAAAAAGTAGCCGACGTCGTGTAAAATTTCAAAATTTATATCTGTAACTTTTATGGTGTACATAATAAAGAGTATTCTATTCTATTCTATTCTACGTCCTTCTCCAAGATGCCATCTATAATTTTGTCAAAATCCGTTCAATAGCTTAGGCGTGAAAAGGTATCATACAGACAGACAGACAGAGTTACTTTCGAATTTATATTATTAACTAGCTGCGCCCCGCGGTTTCGCCCGCATAACTCTCGATCCCGTTAGAATATTGGGATGAAAAGTATCATATGTCCTATTCCAAGTCATGGTCTACACATCATGTGCAAACGTCATCAAAATCCATTCAGCCGTTTTAGCGTGAAAGCGTAACAAACATACAAACAACTTTCGCATTTATAATGTTACTAGCTGCGCCCCGCGGTTCCTGCCGTGGAAATATCGGGATAAAAGTATCCTGTGTCCTAACCCAGGCCATGGTCTACCCATGTGCCGAATTTCATCCAAATCCGTTCAGCCGTTTTTGCGTGAAAGCGTATCAAAGTAATAAACAAACAAACTTACTTTCGCATGTATAATATTAAGTAAGGATACTAATATAGTATGAATGGTAGAATAGAAGAATAATCCTATAATCCGCAAAAGGTTTGTGCGGATCAAAGGACCAAAAATCTTTATAATAGGTACCGCGTTCCCATAAAAAATAAATTCTAAAGCTGGCATTAAAACTAACGACTGTAATTCTTAGTTTTTAAGCATGCATTCACAATTTCTATTGTAGAAGAACTACCAATAAAGTAGTACAAACAAAAATAACATTTACATGCAAACAGTGACATGTGAACGTATCCGAGTTGTTTGCGGAATTAACACGAAGTGTCAATGAAAACAAACCAGAACAAAATGGAGTATGGACGTCCGGGCTCAATGGGTGCAAATGCGGCTGCGTTCAGAATATAATAACGTGTCTTTTGAGAATATACAAATATAGGTGAAAATCTTTTTAAAAACAAGCTTTTAATAAACTTAAAAGTATTAAATAAAACTTTCGTAAACATAGAACTTTTAATATTTTCTTAGAAGCTTGTTTAAGTGTAAGAAGGAATGACCTTCTTACACTTAAACATAAGCCTCCAGCTTTTAAGAAAATATATGTTTACGTATGTTTTATTTTGTACTTTTGAATAGAATAGAAAATAATACTCTATGTACACCATCAAAATTACAGATATAAATGTTGAAATTTTACATATGGTGACACAATGGGAGGTCTTATCGCTAAAAGCGATCTAAACGATCTAGCGGTTTTGAGTTCATTAAAAGCTTGTTTAACACAACATTTTTATCTTATAAAAATAACGAGTTCCTGTGGCCACCTGCTGGCTCTATAATCAGACCCTGGACTACACCTTAGGCAATTTATATATTATATTTTATTTATATATTATATTTATTATTTATTATATATATATATTATATTTGTCAAGACAAAAATTAACGAGCCCAAATATATCAGGGCTATCTAGTTAGTTGAAGAGTTCCTCTGGCCAACTTTCACCTCCCTGTGGATACAACATAGTGTAATATCACTTGTCAATACTCTAGCTTAATAATAAACTAGCTTCTGCCTGCAACTTCCTCCAAGTGAAAGGAGAATGGCAGAGGTTCATAGAACGCTAGCATTAAACTTTTTTGGTTTCTACAGAAATAAAAGTGGCATGGTTTGATAGGAAATATTATTGAGCTTGCTTGTCCTCCGACCCCCTCGTCCCCGTTGTCCGCCCGCTCTTCTACTTCGTTTTTGCTTACCGTTATTTCTGATCTTTTTTCTTTTTGCTCGGCTCCTAAGGGTCGTAGCGTGATCTTAAATAGCCAATAACCGTCCTCAAGAATTGGACTATCAAATGTAAAAATAATTTTTCAAATCTGACCTGTAGTTCCAGAGATTACCCCCTACATACAAACTTACAAACAAATTTTACCTCTTTATAATATTAAGTACTAGCTTTTTACCGCGGCTTCGCTCGCGTTAATTTAGAATTTGACAATCATTTCTGGTTGTAGTCTGCTTTTTGAAATTTCAAGTGCTATTAAATAAATCCCATAACATAATTCAATCATGATTCAAAAGACACGTGGCGCCATCTATTGTCATAAGAACTTTATTGTTGTTTTCCTCGAGAACAGTACTTTTTTCTGGATGAAAGGTACTCTATGTCTGTTTCTGTACACCTGACAAAGTATATGCAAAATTTCAGGATGATTAGTTCAATGGTTTAGGCGTGAAAAGGTAACAAACAAACAAACTTACTTTTGCATTTATAATATTAGTTAGGATAGATGAGTCCAAACATGATTATGCTATCTTGATTGATTGAGTTTCCTGCTCAGGAAACATGGCCACAGAAACTCCTCATATGATGGAGCCATCATCAGACCCTGGACATCATCTTGGGCTAGTTCTTGTTAAGACAAAACTAGCGAGTTCAAACTCAACGACGCTATCTTATTTAGGTGATGAGATCCCATGACCATCTTCGGGCTCCATAATTAGACCAGCTCGTCATATATCAAAGTATCATATTTATGTGTTGTCACCGAAGTTATATATACTGCTCCCGTAAGCCAAAAAGCGGTAACACAACAAAATTATGTTTCGAGAAAACAGGGGTTACGTGAAAATTCATTTTGTTGTTAGCTGTCAGTTATAAGAAAAGTAGAATCTTCGGGATACCGCTTTTTGGCTTACAACGGCAGTATGTATACCAAGATTCAGCTCATTCGGATGCCAGGAAGAGCTTGTTTTTTTTTTTAATATAAAATATTAGGGCTGGTTACACTTTATTCACATTACAATCTAGCCTATTCGCTAATAAGTAATAAGCTTTATAATTGATGACAATACGACTAACTGGGGCCCAAGTCTGCTATTTTTATAAATTCAGTCATTCCAACACGATCCCATTGTCATGCCATTGTCATTTTGCTAAAAGTTCGTAATCTGGTAAATTTAATTCATAATGGTCGATCATTGGTCGGTCAATGTTCTCGTAATATAATTGTATTATAATGGCATTGTCGTATTGCCATTATTATAAAACTCATTAGTAGAAATGTCATTCATTTGTCATTATGTTCGAGATTACCAATATATGCAATTTCTTTCAATGTAGTGTCAGTGGCCGACCATTGGAAAGTCATAATGACGCCATTATAGTAGTAGATTATCAAACTTGTCAAAATCAATGATGGACCATTCTGACACTATTGTAATAGCAGACTTGAGGCCCTTTTTTTTCTTTTTGTTTTGGTTGGGAAATTATCAAATAACTTCTCCCGCTCTGGGCGGAGCGGGAGAGCTTTTACTGACTAAAAACCCACCCGTGTTCCTTCCGTTGCCTGTGTGCCAGGGCCACGAATGCCACGATATCCCTTTCGGACAAACTCGCAACCCTGGCAGGCATTGGCCCTAATGGACCCCGTCAATTCGTGCTGACGTCTCTTTGAGGCGCGCGTGGAACACGACGCGCCATTGACTCGGGCCTGGTCCTTATCGGACGGCGAGCTCACCGTCCGCAAGCCCGCGCCTACGGTGGCCGGAAATCGGCTTGCGACTCCCGACGCCCAGGGAGTCTTCTGCGGCGACTAGGGGCGTAAGGGCGCGAACCCTGCCTCTCCCTCACGCACTCCGCCTCCTCCTTCGCGAGCATTACTGCTTCGCAGAAGGAGGTGACGGCCTCCCATGCACTCTCGCTCCGAACCATGGCCTGAACCAGGGCCGGACGCGAGAGATCGCTGCCGCCGATCGCCTCCGTTAGGACACGGCGGTGCTCCGCCCAAGCTGGGCAGACTGCTCCACCGTATGCACCACCGTGTCCTCCGGGCGATCCACACAGTGGTGACACCCGGGCGTTTCCTCCCGCTTTATCCTGAACAGGAACCTCCCGAAACAACCGTGTCCGGTGAGGACCTGCGTCAGGCGGAAGGTGAGGACGCCGTGGCGCCTCTCAAGCCACTCCTCAAAGAGGGGACTTATCGCCACAATTGTGGCGTGCTCAGCGCTGGGTTGCGACAATCGCACTCTCCATGTCGCCATGAGATCCCGCCGGAGCTCTGTCCGCTGTGCCGTGATTTCTCGCGGCAGCGGAGTTTCACCCCGGCGTTTCGCCTCCTCGCGCCACTCCCAGATGTGCGCGAGGACTTTTGCCTCCAGATCCCATGGCGGCAGTCCAGCAAGGAGGCTCGCCGCCTGACGGGAGAGACTTGAGGCCCTGGAAACACGAACGAAGCAAGCTGTGCGTATTGAGTTAGTGGGGTATTGAGTTAAAACTAGATTCGGTATCTAGAATAGTAAATTAAAAAAAGATTCAAAAACTGGCACATTTTTTTTTAATCAGACATTTGAAGTTGTTACTCTGAAAAAGCAAGATTTGAGAAAAACTATATGAACTTGTAGATAATTGAGCATAAATTAATAATCAATTAAAATCGCGAAATGTAATTTGTACACCCAACTTTACAAAACTGCGTATACCTCGGAAACTAAATGCGGAGAACTGGACCCTTTTTACTTGGACCTGACATATACATACATACATAAACTCACGCCTTCTTCCCATGGGGGTAGGCAGAAACTATAGAACGCCACCTGCTACGCTCCTTACATACTCCTTTTGCTTCGCCTACGTTCATACATCTGGTCATACACGCACGCCGATTGCGAGTACTACGCACCTGACCTTTCTGAAGAACATCACCAATTTGGTCACTATATGTCCTCCTAGGGCGTCCCCTCCCGGCGTACCCCACATATAAGCTTGTAAAAAGACGAATAATGCTCACATGACGTGTAGAGTTTGTTTGTTTTGATGCTCTGCTGAATTCGTCTTATTACAAAAATTTTAGAGCTTTAAAGCCGATTTTTGTAATTTGAACTTAATTCCCAGCTAGACGGACCGACGACCTTAAGAAGGTGGCTGGGTCAGACTGGATGCGGAAGGCGGAGGACAGGGTGTTGTGGCGCAGCCTGGGAGAGGCCTATGTCCAGCAGTGGACTGCAATAGGCTGAGTTGATTGATTGATTAAAGCAAATCGTCGTGCAGAAACGTGGACTGATATATTTGCGTTGCCCCAAACAACACTTTGAACTGTTTAAACTTGGATCTGTACATATAAGGATTGGCCGTCACGATTACTCTATTTGGGATGCCTCTAAGACGTCTAGTCTGAATTTGAGTCATCACTTTCAGGGCATGCCAGTAATAAAATAATGAGGCCACTTATCTCTTGGCGAAAAGAACTTTGTGCCTGTTTAGATTAATGAAACTTAAATTGCTACTTCAATAGAATTAGTCCAGTACTTATTGTTGAATCTAAGAGGAGCTTGTGGCTAAATAATAACTGCCGTACGGGTCGATCGATCAGGTAAGCTACGCTTACCGCGGTTGGTCCGTGGATGGGTGACCATCTGTTCATACCAAGATTCCTCCGTGCCTCGGAAAGCACGTTAAGCCATTGGTCCCGGCTATAATTTGTAGATCTTTGACAGTTGTTACGGGTCGTCAGAAGCCCGAAAGTCTGACAACCAGTCTTTCCAAGCGATATCGTGTTACCCAGTAACTGGGTCGTGGAGGTCAGATAGGCAGTCGCTGCATGTAAAATACTGGTATTCAGCCTGCATCCGGTAAGACTGGAAGCCGACCCCAACATAGTTGGGAAAAGGCTAGGCAGATGATGACTTATTGTTGAATCTAAGAAGTAACTGAACGAAGTTAAATACGTAGAACTTAATTTTCTGCAGGAATTAAACTGAAATTATATATTACAACACGATGGAGTTCTTGATTGAATTAATCACCAAGTTCCTAATTATCATTTTTGATACTCAAAAATAACCTTCAATATTCGTCAACGTTCACCATGAAACTAATCATTTCCATGCAAATCTCAAATCAAGAATCTGAAACATTCCACAAGCAATCTCCCTACGCACAAAACTCAACCTTACCTCCTCACCGACTTAAAATCTGAAAACTTACTATATAGCACCTCTCTAAAAGCCGCGAAAATCTCACCTGAGTTCACAAAGGTGGCTTCCTGTTAGCAAGACGTATAAATTTGCACGAGTACTTACGTCTGGCGACAATAAGGCAATTGCTTGGAACTTTGATTGGGACACAATGCCGGGACGAGGTGAGCTGTTAGAGATATTTTATCTATCAGTATAGATATTATTATGTGTGAGTTCGTACCTAGCTTGAATGTCAATGGCAATATTGTGGACTTGAACTCTGGTTATCTGGTACCCGTGGTTGAGGTTTTAGGCGATATTTGATACAAATTAGAACAAAATATAGACTCTTAAATGTTACGTTTAAGAGTCTTTAATATATCCTCCGTTGTATCGAAAATACTGCAGTATTATTTTGAAATAAATATAATTATGGTAAAGTTGAGGATTAATTTTGACTACTATGTTTGACGAAACACGATTCCATATCAAAGTTACCTCCAAACTTAACACTAAAATCAAAAGTGATTTATTCAAACTAGGCTGAGAATCAGCACTTTTCGAACGTCAAAAATTACATAAGACAGTCCCCCAAAAACGCCCACTCTTCACTAGTTCCTAGTGCTTTAGCTGGGGAGAAAACTAAACCGCTAGTATTAAAAAATACTTCAAATTAGATCACGAAACTTTACATAAGAATTGAACTACTTAAATTTAAAGCAGATACGATGTTTTTTTTTTAATTACCTGAAATGAAATGAAATGAAATCGTTTATTCTGTAAATAGGATATCGGAATCACTTTTACAGGTCATATTAAAAAGTAAAAAATTAGCTAGATGTAGTCGACATTTCCTATCTGACTACCTGAGAAGAAATGGCGAAACAAACTCAGGGGTCAAAATCTCTTTTAAAGTCCAGACATAATCTTGGTCAGATCATGTAGATCTGTGTCTGAAATGGTCTTTTGAGGAAAGAACCACACAATTTTGAGTGGACCTGTCCAATCTATAACCTATTCTTTACCGTAAAAAAAAAAAGGTAATAAAAAGTACCTACCGCAGTGGCGTGGCGCTGAGGTAATAAGGACTCTCAGCTCAATACTTAAATAAGATAAGATAAGATAAGATAATGATTTATTTAAATACGTTTAATTACATTCCACAAGGTGTATTTAGGGGTAACTAACAGTTTTATGTGATCATTGTGGACCCTGTCGGGCACAGTAAAAACTTGTAAGACAGAGGGAGATGATAACACTACGTGGGTTAGCGATAACTACTTGCTACATTTTCCTTATAAATTACACATTGTTTCTTGGATTTGAGGAATCCAAATTTAAAAGAATCATCAAATCAAATCAAACAATTTATTTGCATAATACATGTTTAAAAGGTGTTACAGGTATAAAAGGTACATTGTATTATAACCTAATGAGGTGTGCAAATTAATATATTAGGTACATTGAGTATAAAGAATACATTTTGAATTGAGTTACATAAAAAAATTGAATGTCAAAATAAAATAAAAAATACACAAGTCAAAATCAAAATTTAAATAATCATTACATTTGTGGTGCCATTTCAGATAAAATCAGTCATCTTTTTGATTTAAATAATCATTAATTGAATAATAACATTTTGCAACTAGGAATTCGTGCAAACCTAATTTAAATTGGTCCATTTTGTGTAGGTCTATGATACTTTTAGGCAACTTTTTGTATATTTTGGGCCTAGAATGTCTTTATTAAATACTGCTTTTTTATGACGTCTTACGCATATTTTATTTTTGTGTCGTGTGTTTCTTGGATGTGTATAAAGATGTAGATTCGCTCTGACAAAGATCGCCACTTCATAATATTTATAGACACGGGAATGTTAATACGAGTAGCTGGAACTGTTGAAAGTGTGGCTTACAGCTTTCTGTGCGTTGTATACCACGCATTGCCCTTATGCATTGTTTCTGGGCTTTGAACGCCATGTCTGTCTGGCGAGTTCCCCCAAAATATAAGACCGTACCGTAAAGTAGATGCAAACTACCCGTGATAATAATGTTGCCCGATTTGATACTTTTTTTAGGTTATGGAGAGCATAAGAATACTGGCTAAGTTTTTTGCATTTATTTTCAACGTGTGTTTTCCAGCTCATATTTTTATTTATCCAAATACCTAAGAATTTTGTGTGTTCTGCTTCACTGATAGTTTTGTGACCGTAATGAATATCTGGTTTTTTATTGTTTGTTTGTTGTTCAAATGAAATTGAATCAATGCAATCATCAATGAAACGTCTTCCGTAAAGAGACTAAACTCCAAGTTATTGAATAAATTTTGCTTTTCTGGGGAGTGATAGCCTATTTTGGCAATCCATGGAGAATTTGGAAGAGTTGCTGCAGTAATTCAAAAGCTTCTGACAGATCGACTGCATACTCCTCAAACTCCGCAAACTGAGAAATTACTAGGAAATTAATGCTTACGAGTATTTCGCCCCATTGTTTCAAACGTCACGTCATCCATTTTTATGCATATTTATCAAACGTTTGAAAATAAAATAACAAAAAAAAAGCATTCTGTTCTGCAGATTCAGCCTATTCTTTGTCGTACTGTACGTGTATCCCTAGTTCTGTGCGACAAGCCATGTATTAAATTAGTTATTACCGTGTCTGCATTGTTAGCGAGCTATGTAATGACCGTGGTGGATTTTCAGCGTTTTAGAGATACGGTCTTTAACGCGTGTTAAGGGATAGTGTGTTCGTCTGTTACAGCTTTAATTTTCTGTGCTTCAGGAATATTTAGTTTTTCAATTTTAGAGATACGAGTTTCGTTGTTTGTTTTAGCATAATCGGTAGGAATTATTTGTTCATAGTTCATTAAAAAAATATATAAATATAATATTTATGTTTATGTAAAAATATAAAATTTATTACAATTTAAGAATTTCTCAGCAACAGCCCGGAGTCTGGATTTGTGCCCGTTTGATGGCAATAGGCTCGCCCCCTGTTACATGGCACTTAAACATAACTGGCGAAATGTGGGTGTACTATAGGTACACCTCTGCCTAACCCTTCGGGGATTACAGGCGTGATGTTATGTTTATAAAATTTATTACTATTATTTTTAATTATTTCTTTAGTACTTTTGAAAGTTCCGTTCGTCTTCGATATTTACATATCATCTTTTATGCTGTCAGAAACCATTTAGAAGTATATTGTTGATTGTGGCTTTGTGAAGCCTTCATTAATGTAAAATATTCGTCCTTACAAAAAATCTGTATCACCAGTTACTGATTCAGATTTTTTAGGTATATAATTATATTAATTTAGACCGTATATAAATACCTATTTCACTAGACATCTTAAACTGGAATTATTTTCTATGTTATGCTTTAGAAAGATAACAAAACAGCACGAGTCAGCTTGTCTTTAATTTAGAAGTTTCATATTATAATGATAACGTGTTTTCAAAATTATCAATGCCTGGGCCTGCAGTCTTGCCATACATAGCGATCGCTTTACGACCGAATTCGGTCGCAAAGTCATAATGGGGTCCCTAGACAGTTAAAATTGCTTGACAAGCGCGAAAAAATCCCAATATTGTGAAGCAATTTCGACTGTCTGCAGGCCCAGCTACGTAATCTTTTGCCCACAATGTTTATTACTCGCACCAATTTGACTAGTAAAAAATAAATCAGAGTTGCGAAAAGCCGAAAAAAATAATGACGTAAGCTATAAAAAAAAAATCGACTTTCCTTATGCCGTAACAAATAAGTAATAAATATTTATCCTTATTTCGAAAGCAGCTGATTTTGAGTCGGAATTCATTTGTTGTTGTTGTTGTTTGTTTGTTTAATTTATTAATGATTTTTTAAAATGAATTTCAATGTCAATGTATTTTTAGTAAGTAAGTTTGCATGCTTCAGTTTTAAGCAAAACATGTTCGATCTAATACTTATTTTTTATAACACATTGTGTACCGTGTTTTATGCAAATAAAATATGATTTATTCCAGAAATCCCCACCGACAAATCCCCACCAGTGAGGATTGTTATATATCTTATCTTATCTTACTTTTTAAACGATTTTATTACTATCTGTTATGAAAGTAGAAATGATTAATTGAATGTAGATTTCCTTATGTGATGGATAAACTTGCTAAGCGTTACATAAAACTATGCAGAGACTATTTTAATTCATACTATTTACATGTTAAAGGCACACAAATGAACTGTAGCAACTGTTGGATCAGAATTTTGGGCAGAAGGACCAAAAATCTAAACTTACACGTACTGTTTACAAAACTTTCCTACCCTTAAACCACCACTTGTATAAGTAAAATATTTAAAAGTCTAATTATGTGACATACAGTCCACTTGTCCACGCGAACCCTCACAAGTGACAATGCTTTGGCCGACGTCGTGAGCCTTTTGTTGACTTCCTATTCCTTCAAGGTGAAGTTGTGATAAACAGGTGAGTTTTTTTTCTGATTGTACTTATTAAGTTGGCGTGTAGCTTGTGTAAGCTCGATTCCCTGAAGTCTGATTTGAAATTACCCGAACGGATAGATAATACCAACGTTTGTATTGGATAGAACCAGTACGCAGTATATTATAGCTCGGATATTCTAGATCGGATATTCGGATGCATATTAATATTTATTTATCTAATTTAATTTAATTTAATGTTAATTTATATAGTTTTAGCATAAAAATCATACGTTTTGCTTTTTATATAACACGTCATGCTATGGAAGAGCGGACTCTCCTAATACAGGCACTATCTGCCTAAAAGGAGGATCCAATCAAAAAAATTTGTTTATACATAATACTTGTTAATTACCCTTTAAAAAAAATATATAATTACCTTTTTTGCGCGGGAAATTATCAAATAACTTCTCCCGCTCTGGGCGGAGCGGGAGGGCGTGTCAGACTTTTACTGACTAAAACCCACCCGTGTTCCTTCATTTGCCTGTGTGCTAGGGCCACGATATCCCTTTCGGACAAACTCGCAACCCTGGCAGGCATTGGCCCTAATGGACCCCGTCAATTCGTGCTGACGTCTCTTAGAGGCGCGCGTGGAACACATCGCGCCTTTGACCCGGGCCTGGGGGTCTACTCCCTAAGCACGTAGTCCGTTCTGTCGGCCTTCGTTACGGGCGTTTCCTACTCCTTATCAGGTGATCCGAAGGTTCGGACGGATGATTCGTTCCGGGCCCGAACTCCCGATGCGTTTTTGCCCGTCCGTAAAGTTCAACTTGACACTTGTTTTTCACACTTTTTGCTGCAGCGGTTGGGGCCATTTTACAACATATATAATTGAAATTAAAATAAAATAAGTAATCCTTCCCGCCTAGTACGAACTCTGACTGACATTTCATTTGAACATTGCCGTCAAAAACAAAATAGGCAAAGGTATCCACAGGATAATGCCGGTTTCGGAACAAAAATGGCAAAAATAATTCAATTCTATATTTAGACATAATAAAAAGTATATTGTTAAAAATGCGGTCGTTTCTAACGAGAAAAATATTAATTTTTGATTATTTAAACCTGAAACCACGAAATAAGTAAACCAGTAATCGACCGGTAAAATTGCGCAACTCTATAGTCATGCGTCATTCGTTCACGAAGATTGTCTATGATTCTGTTGGAAACTGATGAATCCGAAATCATTAGGGAGTATGGTTCCCAGCGACGTATCGGACTACTGTCGGACGGGCCCGTTGCTTCGTTAACGGACTTAGGGAGTAGACCCCCTGGTCCTAGTCCTAGTCCTAGCTACCCATCGCTCACCGTCCGCAGGCCCGCGATGCATATTTACCTAAAGTACTTTTTTTTCCCGGCAAAGGATACAAAGTATGGAAACGGCTTCTTAAAATATATTTTTATTCCGGGATTGCGGGGTTTCATTAATAACAGTGTGTAGGTATACAATTTTGTATTCCTAAGTATAACAAATATTTCTTATCTATTTAGAACTGGGCAAGAATTTTGTGGAAAATATAACACGTTTAAAAAACACTATTAATATTTCTTCAAAACCTTTTATTCTAAAATGAAATATATTTATTCGGGGATACACAGTCCAAAAGAGTAGTTCTTAAAAAACTTGTCAGTCCTGGAAACCGACACTTTTTCCCGTACCGAAGCGCACTCCCTATGTACTAGTCAACTCTCAAACTTTAGGTGAATATGCATCCGAATATCCGATCTCTAATTTATAGCCTACGTCTCTGGCTTGAAACATTCGTGAAAGAATCCAAAGAACAAGATGTCTTTCAAATTCAAATTCATTATGGCATTCATGTGTACCTTTAATTGTTAAAATATAAGTAAGAAACAAATCAATACGTAGTTTTCTACCCTTTATTTTTTCATAACATAACATCACGCCTGTAATCCCCGAAGGGTTGGGCAGAGGTGTACCTATAGTACACCCACATTGCGCCAGTTTTCTTTTTGTTTAAGTCCCATGTGGGTGGCGAGCCTATTGCCATCAACTGGGTACAAATCCAGACTCCGGGCTGCTACTGAGAAATTCCTAATGAAAAATCCCAATAACACTTTGCCCGACCTGGGAATCGAACCCAGGACCTCATGATCAGCAGTAGCGCTTGCGACCACTAGACTCCCGAGGCAGTCCTTTTTTTTTTTTTTTTTTTTGGGTGGGAAATCATCAAATAACTTCTCCCGCTCTGGGCGGAGCGGGAGGGCGTGTCAGACTTTTACTGACTAAAACCCACCCGTGTTCCTTCCGTTGCCTGTGTGCCAGGGCCACGATATCCCTTTCGGACAAACTCGCAACCTCGGCAGTCCCGAGGCAGTCCTGAGTCGGTGTTCTTGTTATATAATTGTTTAAATCACCTTGATATTCTTTTTTTAATTAGATTACTAGTGTGAGTATGAAAAATGTAATGATGATACATTTTTGACCGTAAATAATCGTTCAAAGAGGTTATTTAATGCCTTCTTAAACGTCCGTCTTCAAACATCAGATTTAATATGCTATCAATAATGATTGTTGATTTTCAAAATACTGGTTTGCTCAAAAATTACTTGAGTAATCGAAAATAAAAACAACCAAGTCCTGCATACAAATAAAACGTTCTTGTTATTAGGGTTCCGTACCCAAAGGGTAAAACGGGAACCCTATTACTAAGGCTCCGCCGCCGCCGTCTGTCTGTCTATCTGTCTGTCTGTCCGTCCGTCACCAGGCTGTATCTCATGAACCGTGACAGTTAGACAGTTGAAATTTTCACAGATGATGTATTTCTGTTGCCGCTATAACAACAAATACTAAAAAACAGAATAAAATAAATATTTAAGGGGGCTCCCATAAAACAAACATGTTTTTTTTTGCTCCTTTTTGCTCTATATTGATAACGGCAACAGGTAGACGCTTGAAATATTCACAGAATATTTAGTTATATATTCACTTTAAAAATAAATAATTAAATGAAAATAAAACAAATATTTAAGGGGGCCTCCCATACAAAAAACGTGATTTTTTTGCCGTTTTTATAGATAATGGTACGGAACCCTTCGTGCGCGAGTCGGACTCGCACTTGGCCGGTTTTTTATTAAATACCAACGTTGGTATTTAAGTACAGATATTTTGGATTGAAACTCAAAGTAAAGGGGTAGTTTACCGTTAATTTGCATAGTGATTTTTTTCTAAATGTGTTTTGGTAACAAGCAAGTTCCGAGAAACGTGTTCAAGAATAACATATATTTTTTCCGCTATCACAAAATATATAGACATGACAATTTTTTTCTTTAAGACAAGCGAACTTTTATCGCTTTTGTAGATATTAAAAAAGTTAAAAGTCAAATTATTTATTTCAAATAGGCACAGAATACGCACCTTTGAACGTCAAAATTGACAAAAAAATAGAATTGATTCTAATTGCCCCTTCCAAAAGGTAGTTTCGTATGGAGAAGAATGGGCAAGAAACTCCACCGACACTCTTTCAAAAATGTTTTACAATATTTTGTTTGAGTACACTAATTATATGATTAATATGTGAAGACGATGCACCTAGAATAAAATTACTATACCATAATAGGTAAAAAGAATTAAAAACTAACCAGTGAAAAATAACTTATTTTGATATAGATACATGGTGCTCGCATATTTAGAAACATCGTAAAAGCATATGTTTTCCTAAAAAAAAATGAAAAAGTAATTGTGTGAGTATATGTAATCACAGAATATAAAATCATATCATAAAAATAACAAATTATACAATTAAAATAGCAACCAGTTTGATTTTGTCTAGACTCTAGATTGTCCTATGGAGCTGGACCAGCATGTTTCCAAGCATTCCTATCCTGATAAAATCCTCTAACTTGTAATAAGCTTGTTATTAAAGGCTTTATTAAACATACTAGCAGACTTCGCCTGCAATCCAGTATGAAAAGTAGCCTATGTCCTTCTCCAGATCATGGTCTACCGATGTGCCAAATTTTATCTAAATCCGTTTAGCCGTTTTGACGTTCAAAAGTGCCTCTTATGTGCCTATTTGAAATAAATGGTTTGACTTTGACTTTGACTTTGACTTTAGCGTGACAAACAAACTCACTTTCGCATTTATATTATTAGTTAGGATTAGGATTACCAATGACTGTGTCATTAGCTATTTTGTTTGCGGGTTTCAATTGTGTTTGATTACCTACAATAAAACAAAACATCATATCTGTGGGAACCGATCTCTTAACAATACTGACCTTCCGGAATCTAAGGTCATCTTTAAAATATTAGCAACTCGTAAAGCATTTATCTGTTTGTGCAGGTAAAATATATTCAATAATTTCTTCAGTAAATTCTGTTTTCGTTGATAAAAGAATCAATACTATTAAATATAAACCTCTCCATGTTTTTTTTACCAAGCTCTGTTACCGATCGTTTCTCGCTTAACTGCAATATATAATATATCTGTTACGCCTAATACCCGAAGTGCGGCTACACCTAGTTTTAGCCGTTTAGAACTAGGTGTAGCCACTTACTCTTGGTTAAACCTAGTACGAGCCGATTGTTTTCGGGTAAAACTAGGTCTAGCCTTCATCATGCCGGCTACAACTAGGTCCAGCCATTCCCTGTTGGATAAAACTAGGTCTATCCGATATCATTCCGGGCAGAACTAGGTCCAGACAATCCCTGTTGGATAAAACTTAGATGCGTGTCCCGCCAAGCCTTCCGCCCCGCGTCACACTCATGACTCACAGCATCTGCAGCAGCGGCGCGGGGTGGAGGGCATAGCGAGGCACGCGCCTCTGCAAAGTCATCTACTGTTATTGAATCATTTGGGTTAGGTTAGGTTAGAACAGTAACCATTAACAAGCGAAGGCGAGCGAGCGAAGCGAGCGTGCCGCGGTAGCGGCCGCCGAGCGCCAGATCCCCTCTATTGTTGGTAAATTCAGTTACCAAAACAAAAATTTTCACTTTTATAAAGTAAACTTGTTTGCATCTAGTTTTATCCAACAGGGAATGGCTGGACCTAGTTGTAGCCGGCATGATGAAGGCTAGACCTAGTTTTACCCGAAAACAATCGGCTCGTACTAGGTTTAACCAAGAGTAAGTGGCTACACCTAATTCTAACCGGCTAAAACTAGGTGTAGCCGCACTTTGGGTATTAGCCGTAACATATACATCATAACGAACACCTTACCTCCACGTGACTACAGCACTTGTTTTTTCTACAAAGTTTTATCCTTATGAAATCATAGGAATTACCATCTTGCTCTTTGTTAGATACTTAACATTAATTTTATTATGTAATAAATAGAAGATGTATCCATTTGCTTTTTGAGATAAAGGCTCGTACAGACTAGTGCAATACCGCGGGCGAGACGCGACATTAGTAGCACATTTTTTTTTGTCGGTGCCTGTCGCATCCGCGATATCGCGTGAGTCTGTACGAGCCTTAATTTTAGATGTAGGCGTTGATTGTTGTTTTATGTGTTTATTTGGTTTTAAAGTTTAGAAGTGCATGTAAATATCAACTAGACTAACGGTAGCATCCACCGTCCGGATGCCTTAGTGGTATTTTTGGCGATATTTTATCATAATCGGCCTAAAATGTTCTCACTCCTGACACAGTACTCTCTTCGAGAGGGAGTGGGCTCTATTCCACCACGCGGGCCCAATGTGGGTTGGTAGATGCCACATGTCTTCGAACTTTTTGTTCTAGGATCTCGCGATATTTTCCTTTACCGTTTTGAGAGCAGTGGTGATGAAATTATTGACACAAAGTAAAACGCCTGCCTAGGTTCGAACCTACAACTCGTTAGTCGGGGGCGTTATCACTGGGCCACTACTGGTCTTCGATATTTTATCACTACCATATAATTATAGCAGCCGATCAGGAGGCAAATATTCTGCGATAGACACCGTGGCATTTTAGTTTTCTTACAACGGCATCGGCAGCCCACTCCATGTATCCAATGACTACTAATCCTTCAAGAAAGTATTTTTTTAAAATTAACATTTGAAAAACTAAAAAAAAAAAACATTATGACGCATGATGTAGTTTGAAACACCCTGTTATAAGCGGGGTACGAGCCTTGCGCTCCATTTCACGCCGCTCTTGGAACGCAGGGCTCGCACCGCGCTCATAACCTGATGAAATAATGAATAATATTTTATTTTTCAAATAATAATAAAAATATTTTTTTTATTATTATTAAATAATAAAAAAAATATTTTCATGTATTAGTAGTAGTCACCGGATACATGAAGTGGGCTGCCGTTGTAAGACGAATAAAATGCCACGGTGTATAGTTATCAACGGGGTTATAGCCGTTTCAGAAAGAAACAGCAAATATATAGTATTGTTATTTTGCATCGGTCCTTCGAGACGAATAGGAAAATTACGTGGTCCTTAGGAGCGAATAACGTTGCTATGGCCACGTAACGTTTTATATATGTTCATAACCATAATTATAATAACAAACAAGTAAAAAAAAAAACCAATCAGCCAATAATTGTTTCTTGCAATTAACGTAGTTACCTTATGGTATGCATCGTTCTGACTTGTTATCCAAAAGGATTACAACGGAGAATCCTGGATTAAAGCTCGAATTTAATTATTTTAGCGCCAAAGAGGCGATCCGATTCGAACTGAGAATTGATACGGACCGATAACAATTTGGGCCGTTCAATGGGTCCTTGGAAATGATTGCGTTTACTGTGTGCACAAATATTACTGTTGTTTTCAGTAGATGTAACATCGTTTTCTTGGCGATTTTAATCTTTTACACAACCATGTTTATCTCGAGAGATTTTTCAATAACAAAAATACCGGGCAAGTGCGTGTCGGACCACGCACAATGAAGGGTTCCATAGTTGGGATGAATTTAACCCTAAAACAAACGTAATATTTTAGTTGAAAAACATGTTCTCCCACACTCTACATCGATATACGCCACAGTCAATTTTCCAACTGAAAATGAAAGTTTGTAATCGCAAAAAGTATTTTTTTATGTGATAAAACTACAAATTAACAATTTTCTGACTTTTTCATTTACTTGTGCTGTGAGACCTTGCTTCTTGCCAAATTTCTTGATTCTAGGTCAACGGGAAGTACCCTATAGGTTTTGATTTATTTGCGAGTATCGAAATATGTAAGAAAAAAAGAAAGAAAAATTGTTTATTCTGCACAAACAAGACACACTTTACAAAAATAAAAAAATAAATAAAAATTGACAAAAACACACTCTAATACTAATTAGCCAATAATGTCGCTTATATCGCCGTATTTTTTTATTGCGTTGACTTGGAAGTTTTTGTGCTTTAAGGGACGATAGACCTACGTATTTGATATTAATTTCAACTTGATACCTCTACGCGTTCCTGAGAAAAATGGTCGTGACCGACTGACAGACAGACAGACGGACAACGAAGTAATCCTATAAGGGTTCTGTTTTTTCTTTTTGAGGTACGGAACCCTATAAATGTGTTTACTGTGATGAATAAGGGAGTCGCACCTACTGAATGTTACATTTTGTTTGACAGATGTGAAACCATACTCTTTTTACCTATTGTGATGTAGTCATTTTATTGTAAGTGCATCGTCTTCACATATAATTATATAATTAATGTATACAAAACTTTGTAAAACATTTTAAAGGAGTAACGGTGGAGTTTCTAGCCCATTGTTCTCCATACGTAACTATCTTTTGGTAGGGGCAACTAGAATCACTTCTATTTTTCTGTAAATTTTGACGTTCAAAAGTGCCTTTTATGTGCCTCAACTCAGCCTATCGCAGTCCACTGCTGGACATAGGCCTCTCCCAGGCTGCGCCACAACACCCTGTCCTCCGCCTTCCGCATCCAGTCTGACCCAGCCACCTTCCTAAGTTCGTCGGTCCATCTAGCTGGGGGGCGTCCCACACTACGCTTGCCGATACGCGGTCTCCACTCCAGGACTCGTCTGCTCCATCGGCCATCGGTCCTTCGACAAACATGGCCAGCCCACTGCCACTTCAGTTTGCTTACTCTGCAAGCTATGCTATGCTATGCTATGCTTTTATGTGCCTATTTGAAATAAATGATTTGACTTTTACATAACCCTTGTCTTGCAACGATGTCGTGTAAGATACACCATGCTCTCAGACTGTGTAGGTGTAAGAAATTCTTTCTGGGGGATACCCTACACTGGTAAAGTACAATTATTATGACGATTGTTTTTACGTAGGTACCGTCATATTTGCAAATTCCGTTAGCTCATCTATGTGTAAACACTTGCTGCAATAATTATTGATTTTCCAGATGATTTATTGATTCTAAGTATTGGCTGTGGGTCATTTATCATCAGTCTTGTATTCAGAGATCCATGATGTTTATACCATATTTATGTGTTTAAATACGTTTAGCTTACCTATTATGACGCCATGCATTTTTAGAGTGTAAAAGTGTTTTAAGGCGGAAATTTCTTGAAAATGGTCAAAAAGGTTTTTTAAAGCAGTGTATCTCTTAAACGGTAAATATTTTACCCAAAACAAAAACGGTATGATATTTTCAAGTCTTTTGTGCATACGGTGATGGAACCCAAAACATAATTAAATATAATTTAATACATTAAAAAAATCTTCAAAGACAGCTCTTAATTGTTTTTAAAGCAGTTTATCCCTTCGTTAAGAGTTATAATTATAATTAAAAGTATACCATAAAATTGCAAATGCCAAACTGCATCCGGTGATGGATTCATTTTTATTAATTAGTTAATATCTAATTTTATACGATTTTATTTGCATTTTTACGCCATACGTTGTCTCATCCCGCATCTCTTTCTTTTGTATGCAATCTGACAGTGACAGCGGTTTACCTGTTGTCAGCCTCTGAAGGGCACGGCGGGTTTGCTCTGTCAGTATCAATAAATATTACCTATTATTAAAAAAAAAACCAGTCAAGTGCGTGTCGGACCACGCACAATGAAGGGTTTCGTAGTTGGGATGAATTTATCCCAAGAACAAACTTAACAATGTGCTGTGTTTCTTACATCGCACTTTACACTTTTTACTAGTTTTTTTTAAATATTTAGATATAAATTTACCACACAGGTTTAATGTCTCCCATTAAGTTTAATATAAAATGTATGCATTAGATCAAAAATATACTGGCTCCAAATAAAAATCGGCTAAATAAACCCGACTTGCTGAAAAACTTTATTTTTATTAAGGCGGATGCGCTAAGGTAGCCCGCGAAATTCAAATTTTATTACGTTTTCTGCAATTTGCAGGTCAGTAAGAGGTGGTATGTTGATCTAAATATGATTCGCGGCCGTAACAAATATGGCTTTACAGAATTATAATCATTAGAATCGGCAATACAACTAACTATCTTCGAAAAATCCTATTGAATGACTATTTCTGAAATAATCATTCAGTAGGATTTTATGAACTTAGAGAGTTGTAATGCTGATTTTAATGATTATAATTCTGTAAAGCCATATTTGTTACGGCCGCGAATCATATTTAGATCAATATACAACCTGTTACTGACCTGTAAACTGCAAAAAACGTAAGAAAATTTGAATTTCGCGGGCTACCTTAGCGCACCCCCCTTAACTTGAGTTTTTATTTTGAGTAGGTATATTTTATTACGATAGGTAGATTGGTAGTTGAAAGTAGATTACGGTAAAGTGAGTAATTAATGCACTCGTGCATTAATTAATCACTTTGCGCTCGGTGCAACAATATACTATTTATTTCTTTCTGAAAGACATGTTCCCCCCTCATACATTCCAACTGCGAATGTAAGTTTGTACGCATTTTATTGAGTGATTTACGATGTTATTTTAAGACCACAGACTTCTTATAGCATAATCAGCCTATAATGGGAACAGCTGGGATACAAGCCTCCTCTCTGTGAGAGGGAGTGGGCCGTAATCCACCACGACGGCACATGTCTTCGAATTTTTGGTTCTAGGACATACCGGTTTCCTCACTATGTTTTCCTTCACCGTTTTGGGAGCAGTGGTGATGAAATAATTTACACACGGTAAATCGCCTGTCAGGGTTCGAACCTATGACCTACAACTCGTAAGTCGCGGTCGTTACGACTGGGCCACCACTGCTCTTAACTCAACTTCTTATAGGTTTTCCTGTAATCTTCAAGTAAAGAGCTATTTTATAATAACAAAAAAAAATAGGTTCATTACTTTCGGAGATAAGGGTAGGAATGGTAAATTTTCATGTATTTTCTTAAATTACATTAAAAATATCTATTTTAAAATTATAAAAAAATATATCTGAAAATCCTTACATCAAGCCCTTTTATTTGATATGTCACATGGTACAGTTTGCAAAACTTTTTTTTTTTAATTTTCTAATTTTACCCCCATAAGTGACCCCATATTTGGGTCACAGAATTTCATATGTATACCAAGTTTCAACCTTATCCGTGCAGCAGTTTCGGAGTAAATTGGCTGTAACTGACGGACAGACAGACAGACACACGAGTGATCCTATAAGGGTTCCGTTTTTTCCTTTTGAGGTACGGAACCCTAACAATTTGTATGCTGGTAGTCTTTTTTCAATTCTTGTCAATTCTTTGGATTGTACCTACTATTTAATGTAACGTTTTATTTTGGCTTCTTGCTACAAACCTCATGTCGCCGTTCTAATTTTCTAACAGATTTTCTATCAAGGTCATCTTTTTAGTCACAAATAATTACCTAATTAGGAAGGTACGTATTATTTTTGGAAAAGATTACTGAAGACATACCGCGTATGTAACTATGTGCCTACTCTTTTAGTACTAACTACACCTTTGCAAAAACCTTGGTGTTTATTACGACACGATTTATAATAAACATCGACAGTGATTAATATTGGGGAAAATTATGGAATTTTTTGTCAATAAATCAGTAAACTGGTTGGTGCTCCGTAGGTTTACGCATTAGGAAAAATCCTTTTAAAATACTTGTACCTATAAAAATCGCTCTTAACACATTTCATGTTTATAAATAAATTAAAAAATAACCTATTTGTTTATAGAGGACCACATTATTTTCCTATGGCCTCGAAGGACCAATAAAATTACAAGTTGTAAACTAATACGTCGAGTTTCTTTGCCCATTTTTCGCCATACAAAACCACCTTTTGGAAGGGGTGACTAGAATCAATTATTATTTTTTTAATTTTTGACATTCAAAAGTGCCTTTAAGGCGCAGATATATGATTTTTTGCCGATGCAGATTTATGATCTGTGATATTATTCAAATATTCATATTTTCGTTATTAAAAATAAATATTCCCTATGAAAAATAATGGTGGCGATGGCGCGGCGGCGTGAGCGCGACGCGAATTTCTATGGCCAAGGTCAACGGCGACTATCTGACCCTTAAGGGACGTTAAAGGCACTATTAAACGTCAATAAGTAGTATTTGAAATAAATAATTTGACTTTGACTTTGTAAATTTCTATTTTCGATACACGTGAACTTATGAAATCATTAAGATGAAATAAATTACTCAAAAATTCATCACATTTCACTGGCGATTGCCAGTGAATTTTTGGGCAATTTAAATCTGCCTAGCTTTTTCCCAACTATGGTTCCCAACTGGGGTTGCCTTTTACTCTTACCGGATGCAGCTGAATACCAGTATTATACATGGAGCGACTGCTTATCTGACCTTCACAACCCAGTTACTGGGTAACATTATAGCTCTGTATAAGACTAGTTGTTAGACTTTCGGTCAAAGATCTACGAATGTCAGTCGGGATCAGCGGCTTAACGTGTTTTCCGAGGCACGTAGGGTCTTGGTATGTAATAAAATAAACGGTTGCCCATCCATGGACCAACCTCGGCGGTGCTTAACCTTGAAGATCGATCCGTGAAGCTGTTATTATTTAGTCACGAGCCCCTTTCAAATTGTGAATCATTAAGATGTAAGAAGTTGCCTAAAAATTTACCACACTTCACTGGCCAGTGTTTTATATATAGCATGAGCCAGAGTGGTATTAAATTATAGCATTTTGTGGATGCCTAGTTAAGAGCAGGCAGTCTAAATCAAATTTCGAACGCAAGCTCCACCCCACGCTCCGTTAGGTGCTAAACGCTAATACATCAGTAATAAAGTTGAATATCGCGTGTGCTCTTTGATCGTGTTCGAGCACGAAACTAAATAGCGGTTCTCAATTATTCTCATTTCGTCGGGATTATAAACTATATTTTCTTGCTGTGAATATTTATTATAGACATAAAAGCTAAACAATCTTGTTTGTTTTTTAGAACTATCCTTAAAAAGACATGAATTTTGAATAAAAAAAATATTGAGAGAACATATAACAATAACTTAACTGTCTTCAACATGGAAAGAAAAAGATCCAATAAATCATATACTAAAGTTTAATTTTGCTTGTATGTGTGACTGTTTCAGAATATTCATGCAAATTAACATAAAAATAGGGAGCCTCCTCATATGGGGGATGCGCAAAGGTAGACCGCGAAATTAAAATTTTCTTACTTTTTTGCAATTTGCAATTTGCTGGTCAGTAACAGGTTGTATGTTGATCTAAATAAATGATTCGCGGACGTAACAAATATGGCTTTACAGAATTATTTACATTACAATCTGCAATACAACTAACTGTCTTCGTACAAACTAACTCTCTCTTCTCTATGAACTCAGAGAGTTGTACCACTGATTCTAATGATAATAATTTTGTAAAGCCATATTTGTTACGTCCGTGAATCATTTATTTCGATCAACATACAACCTGACACAGACCTGCAAAACTTATGAAAATTTAAATTTTGCGGTCTACCTTAGCGCACCCCCCTTAAAAGAATAATTTGTAATACTCAAGTTAAATATTTATTTACACGTAAGTGATACGCGGCGTGTAATAAATACTTCAAGAATGTGACCTGTTTCGTAAACTCAGTAGGTAGCTAAAAACATGTTCTTAATTAAATCCGGCGCCGAGACGTAGCGATTTCGTAACTGATACGGATTTGTTGGTGTTTCAGTTTGAGCACAGTTTTGAAAATAGTAGTGTGTGTGTTTAAGTCGAGGTATAAAATAAGGGGTAGCAAAATGAGCTGCCATCTCTATACTTACCGGCAGGGGCCCAAGTCTGCTATTTTTATAAATTCAGTCATTCCAACACGATCCCATTGTCATGACATTGTTATTTTGCTAAAAGTTCGTAATCTGGTAAATTCATAATGGTCGATCATTGGTCGGTCAATGTTCTCTTAATATAATTGTGTTATTATAATGGCATCGTCGTATTGCCATTATTATAAAACCCATTAGTAGAAATGTCATTCATTTGTCATTATGTATGAGATTACCAATATATGCAATTTCTTTCAATCGTCGGCCACTGACACTACGTCAGTGGCCGACCATTGGAAAGTCATAATGACGCCATTATAATAGTAGATTACCAAACTTGTCAAAATCAACAATTATGAAATCAATGATCGACCGTTCTGACACTATTGTAATAGCAGACTTGAGGCCCAGGTTTAGCACGAGAACAGTAATAAGCGTTTTGTCGACGGAAGAGTAGTCAAAAATGAAGTTTCCGTGTAGACAGTAGAACATTTTCGGTAGACAAGCGATTTCTATTCTACAGTAGAGTAGAAATTGAAATCGTAATTCTAAGCCTGCTGTAGGGGTTTTAACCTACATGGCTTCCCCATGCAACTTCCGCGAGTATTTAATAAGTTGAAGGGATGTATAACTGTGAAGGGCGGCCGTTTTGGGGGACTCTCTTATGTAATTTTGACGTTCAAAAAGTGCTGAATATCACCATTTTTTTTTTTTTTTTTGGGTGGGAAATTATCAAATAACTTCTCTGGGCGGAGCGGGAGGGCGTGTCAGACTTTTACTGACTAAAACCCACCCGTGTGCCTTCCGTTGCCTGTGTGCCAGGGCCACGATATCCCTTTCGGACAGACTCGTAACCCTTAAATGACTTATTTATGTACTTGTGTATCTATTTTTTATAATTAATTATGTTATATTTTTATTTTCTGTCAATCAGAGCACCCGCCATCTTATCTCTTCACCACCCTTGGTTGACTGGTAGAGAATGCCTAAGGCGTTAAGTCCGCCTTTGTATCTTATTGTGTGCGAGAAGATTATATGAATAAATTAATAGGGTTTTTTTTTTTACATTTTATTTCTCTTCCACAAAGGCGCCTTAAAAATATGAATAGTATTCCTCCAATAATTCCTTTGTGGGAGACTGGTATCTGCAATAGAAAACCCTGTCACACAGATTACCAGGCTCCCCCCAAAAACAGTGTTTGAGTACTAAAACTTAAAGATAATATTAACAAATTATTATAACCTTTGGTAGAAGAACACATTAAACAAAAATGATAGGAAAAAAAAAACAAAAGATACAAAACTAAAAGTTATTGTTAAAGATTTTGGGTGAAGTGTGGTGTAGTGTAGTGCAGTGTGCATTTTTTTCAGTGTAAATATAAAAAATATAAGAAATATTTTGAAACCATGGCTCAGATTTATCATAATATATTTTGCCCTTTCAACTCTGAAGTGTGCATTGAAAAAAATGCGGACTAACTAAGATAAATTTTCTCTTCCATAATCATAACATAATCTGCCTATAATGTTCCCACTGCTGGGACACAGGCCTCATCTTTCTGTGAGAGGGAGTGGACCGTAATCCACCACGCGGGCCCAGTGCGGGTTGGTGGACGTCACATGTCTTCGAATTTTCGGTTCTAGGACATGCCGGTTTCCTCACGATGTTTTCCTTCACCGTTTTGGGAGCAGTGGTGATGAAATAATTTACACAAAGTAAAGCGCATGTCTGGGTTCGAACCTACGACCTACTACTCGTAAGTCGAGGCCGTTAACCACTGGGCCACCACTGCTCCAATTTTCTCTTATTTGGCATTAAAATGTTTGGAATCATTATTTATCTATTCACTATAAACAAGATAGCATATTTGCCTGAACAAATTCATTGTATTTATATCGACAATGTAACATGTACAGAATAATCACCGGTCTTTGTTACGTCATAGAAGCTATGTTTGATTTTACTTCTTCACTTTTGTATATCAAATAATAATTTAAGTTCAGGGCAACATAAGCTGACCACGTTTGAGCTGAATTAAATGACTACCCGTCAATAAACTCAGCCTATAGCAGTCCACTGCTGGACATAGGCCTCTCCCAGGCTGCGCCACAACACCCTGTCCTCCGCTTTCCGCATCCAGTCTGTCCCAGCCACCTTTTTAAGGTCGTCGGTCCTTCTAGCTGGGGGGCGCCCCACACTACGCTTGCCGATACGCGGTCTCCACTCCAGGACTCGTCTGCTCCACCGGCCATCGGTCCTTCGACACATGGCCAGCCCACTGACACTTCAGCTTGCTTACCCGGTTCTCTTCCGGATAACTTCATTCCTGATCTTATCCTTCAGAGAAACTCCGAGCATAGCCCGCTCCATAGCACGCTGAGTGACCTTAAATTTGTGGACCAGCCCGACTGTTAGTGTCCATGTTTCGGCACCGTATGTCATAACGGGCAGGACGCATTGGTTGAAGACCCTACCCGTAATGAAACTAATTAATTATTTAGTTGACGGAACTATGATAATTTAACAAAGTTCTAGCTTCAGACGTCAAGATCTTGTTAGGCTCGTGTGGAGTCAAGATGCGTGATGACATTAAACAAGATTTTTGTTAAAGCAGCAAACACTTTTTTTTTCAGTGTGTAAAATCATAGATCTAGATCATCTATAATTCTATACATAATAAAAAAAAAGTATAAAAAAGAGAAGAAAATGAAGGAAAAAAACAATGGATAAAACCAGGACGACTATGGAGGGGTCCGGGGGGGATGGCTATGGATGGTGATAAATGAAAGTCGTTTTTCGTGTCAGCCTGTGTGATCCTGGTGTTCCTTTAAACTACCCAACGCATTTTGATGCGGTTTTCACCATCTTTTGGACAACAGAACTCACACCATCATTTTCCATTCCTGAACAGAATTGCCTCTTCCTGCCCATCCATCTGTGGGACGCTGACGCTACAGCCCCGACCTAATCCTGTCCTAAAGCCGGCTGAAGATCCTGTTTGTGTTCCTGGTCCAGTTCGTGACTTTCCCGAACCCGAGCCACTGACGACTTATATATTCCCTTTATACTTTTTTACTTTATACTTTACTCATGATCATCTGACTAGCCGTTTCCCAACTATGTTGGGATCGGCTTCCAGTCTACCCGGATGCAACTGAATACCAGTATTTTACCTGGAGCGACTGCCTATCTGAACTCCACAACCCAGTTACTGGGTAATACGATACCCCTTGGTAATACTGGTTGTTACTGACTTTCGGGCTTCTGACGACCCGTAATAACTGTCAACTCTACCAACACGTAGGTAGTAGGTATTCAATCCTACTGATATCTATACATTTCTGTCGGGTGATTTATATAAATTTTTCATTGAAAACACTACCGAAGGGTAAACCCGATACACTTTGTTTAGGCGAGAACGTTTAGTTTGGCTTGGATACTTATGAACTAGTTGGATTACTGACTCACGGCTCGTGCAGACTGGCGCGATAACGCGGGCGCGACACGGTTTTCATGGAAATTGTGTTATTAGTGTCACGTCGCGCTGTCGTCTTGCCTGTCTTTGGGAGCCTTTACACTGTTTGCCCACCGCCGCCATCAACTGGACGTCAACGAGAAAAGAGATTATTTATTTATTTATTCTTCAGAAATCTTACAGTCTAATATCTGTAAAGGTCAGTTATTATGTACATTAGCGCTTAAAATTGCCATTTATAAGCATCGACAAATTAAAAACTATGTATCTACCTAAAATTAAAGAAACATAAAAATAAAAATAACAAAAAACTGAATTTTCTTATATAATATAGCCTTAACAAATTCTTCTTTATACAAAACAAAATAAATTCGTCTTTAAAACAAAACATAAAAAGATCTTGGAATTTATGAATAGTAGTTAGTATCTAATAATCGTGACTGTTTATTATCCGAACCGAAAGTGGCGTCTCGGTGGTGCTATGCGGTGGACACGCGGCCATAGTACATGTATGTATCGGTACTTCGGCGCCGTCATGTCGTTCTTGTTGACTCCTGTTGATGGTGGCGGTGGAAAAATGGCCTTAAGGCTCCGTGCACGAAAATACCCTTTTTCGTCAATTTCTTATCTAGGTAATTGTGAGAAACCTTGCAATAATTGAAACATTAAGTCTGTCTAACTACAAAAGCACGGTTTTCGTGATGCTAAACCATTCGTGTCAGTCCTCAGCACCTGATAATAGTTTCATCACTTTTGCGTTCTTAATAATCTAGTTTATTTCGCCTTTGATTTACTTAATGAAGATATTGTATAATCATAAAATAAAATTTTGATTTTATCTCAAGGATAGCTGAAGCCCAGTGTATGATTTTTAAATTTCTTGATATGGTTTGCTCAATAATAGGAAAATTACATTACCGACTGGGTTTTCAAAAAAATATAGTTTTTTTTTCAATATTATTTTTCTGCTTTATTTTGTATGGAAGTTGAAAAAAGTGGTCCCACTACGTGCAAGTAGACGATAATGATGTTTATGATATTGTTTAATGTTCAAACTCAAAAGTAGTTTCTTGTAAAAAGATGATCAAACGTCTCTCACGTCATTTTTTGGAAAACCTATTGCGAAATTTTGTAATTTTCTAGGAATTCTTAATTTATTTGAAAAAATCCTTTCCGCCACATGCAAAACAAAGAACTTGAATTTACAAATCACAAATAATTTTGTTTAATTTTTTTTTCTCTTTCTCACAACCAATGAACAAAATTCATCAAAGTCAACCGATTTCGTGCACGGCCTCTTAAGGGTTACATTGGCTTCGTATATTTGACGTAGGCTGAAATCTAGATAAGAATTGCTGAAGAAATTCCTATTTATTTTCGTTCTAACCCGTGGGCCTAACCCTAACCCGCGTAGATAACGTAACGTAAATTCGATCGAAATTTGAATCAAAAATACCGTTTGTTTGTTTTGTTGGTTGTAAAAAAAAACCCGTAGAACTACCAAGCGATCCAGTAGTACCACGGGATACAATTATCCTTAATGAAAAGAAAAAAGAAGAAAAATTGTTTATTCTGCACAAACAAAACGCACATTTCAACAAATAATCTTAATTTATAATACACATACTAAGTAGCCAAAAAACCTCGTATCCAATTCTCTAAACAATGTCAATGTGACGGACGAGCGCAACGTCACCCATAGATTTGAATAAAATTTTCAAACTTAGTAGTAAGTAGGTATTAGTTATTTCTTTTTAATTATTGTACGGTAGTATAGTACTCGTAGTGAGTCCATTTTTTATCGTTTTTCAGTGAAAAATAAACCTATTTTTGTTTCTATAATTTAATTAAATATCGTTAAATTTTTTTGTTTACTCACTCGTTCGATCACTTTATCAGCGAAACTTTTAACCTTCAGTCAGCCGTTTGAGTTTACCAAAAATCATAGTTTAGTTTCTAATATCCTATGATCTGTATTCTGTTGTTCTATCTAGCACCCCAGAGTTCATTACTCTAATCACTAATCTATAATTAAAAAAAAAACAAAACAGTAACGAAATCTATATTTGAAACTTCATTCATGCTCACGAATGCATGATTACTCACGTTCATAAATCAGGGCCACAAATCTGCTATTACAATAGTGTCAGAACGGTCGATCATTGATTTCATAATTGTTGATTTTGACAAGTTTGGTAATCTACTATTATAATGGCGTCATTATGACTTTCCAATGGTCGGCAACTGACACTACATTGAAAGAAATTGCAAAGAAAATGATCGACCATTATGAATTTACCAGATTACGAACTTTTAGCAAAATGACAATGGCATGACAATGGGATCGTGTTGGAATGACTGAATTTATAAAAATAGCAGACTTGGGCCCCTGGTGTGCTACTACTAGATGTTATCGGTGACCTTTTTATGAGAGGTGTATAGGAAACACTCCAAAACTAGTATGACAACCCAAAACATAACATTAACAAAAAAAATATTAGTGTGAATAACTGTATCTATTTTAGTGCATATTTTGGGTTCAATAACCCATTCGTAATTGAATCCGGAACGAGGTGATCCGGCAGAGAACCAAAGTTATCGACATCGCTCACAGAATAAGCAAACTGAAGTGGCAATGGGCCGGCCATATTAGCTGTAGAACCGATGACCGTTGGGGTAGACGAGTTCTTGAGTGGAGACCGCGAATTGGCAAACATAAAGTAGGAAGCTTAGGGTAGGTGGAGCGACAATCTTTGCAGGGTGTCTGGTAGCAGCTGGAGGAGAGTTGCCTAGAATCGAGCTGAATGGCGTGCAACTGGAGAGGCCTATGTCGAGCAGTGGACTGCTGTAGGCTGGTGATGGTGATGACGATGTA
This sequence comes from Tiliacea citrago, assembly GCA_963921375.1. Lineage (NCBI taxonomy): Eukaryota > Metazoa > Arthropoda > Insecta > Lepidoptera > Noctuidae > Tiliacea > Tiliacea citrago. Next base: position 13,577,810 of record OY992804.1, read on the forward strand.
CCCATTCACGAATTTAAATGAGATGAAAGAGGAAAATACGATAAAGAAAATAAAGGCAATGACGTAAACGTAAAAGGTAAACCTTTAAAACAATTTCGTAACTGTGCATGTGGGTTTAGAAACGTTAATCGATTAGTGACGTCTTTGCTCACCTTTCCGTGGTTATTAAATATAGATATTATCGATCTATATTTATCACACTCCAGCGCAATGGCTCTTTTCATACTATAAAGAAGGATCAAGTTGATTGCTAGTTTTTGGTGTTTTCTGACCACAAAAATTAATTTTCCTCACGGTGATTTCTTTAAGCACGAGTCAGTGATGTGAAAGATTAAAACAGTAGTTTTAGAATTGAAGAATTTTGACATTATACAGATCATTATGCCACAGTATTTGGTAAAACCTCGGGCTAGCACGACAAATAAATGAAACTAATATATGGGTTCCAACTTATTTCTCAGTATTGGCCAATTTTTAGGTCAAAGAATCAGCATTGCCATCCAACGTGGCAACGCTGCCAGCCTTTTGGACACTTTTCCCACTGACAGCGATGAGAACGAATTTTTTGATGCCCAATGAGCTCTTCCTCTTCTTTTTTCCTTTGTATACTTGTACATTATATTTCAGTGTTAGATTGTAGCTATATTGTATTTAAGATTTGTCAAGTATACCTAAATACTTATACAAATTATTTATCTGTAATAAAACCAATTTCACAATTGACGTCTATGCTCGCCTCGCATATCGAATTAAGATAGATCATTAAGACGCTGACAACAGGTAAACCGCTGTCACTGTCAGACTGCATACAAAAGAAAGAGAAGCGCGATGATACGACGCTTGTAATTTATTGAAAAATATGAAGCAATTATTTATTTACTCAAAAATCAGTTGAGTAATCGAAAATAAAAAACAGCCAAGTTCTGCATAAAAATAAGACGTTCTTATTAATAACTAGCTGCGCCCCACGGTTTCACCCGCGGTAGTCTCGATCCCGTGGGAATATCGGGATAAAAAGTATATGCCTATATGTTGATCCTGGGTGTCAGCTACTTCCACACAAAACTTTATCAAAATTGGTCCCGCCGTTTGAGCGTGAAGAAGTAACAAACACACACACTCACAAACATTCACCTTTTTAATATTAGTGTGATTAAATATCAACCGTACGTTGATAATTAATACAGATATTTTGGATTGAAACTCAAAGTATAGGGTTAGTTTACCTTTAACTTGTATCGAGATTGTTTTTTCTAAACGTGTTTTGGTAACCACCAAGTTCTGAGAAATATGTTCAAGAATAACATATATTTTTTCCGCTATCATAAACTATATAGATTTGGCATTTTTTTTGTTTAAGACAAGCCTACTTTTATCATTTGCCTCTTGTCAGCGCCTTAATACTGTTTGTAGATAAATTCCACGCTCATTATCACCTCCATTTGCTTTGTTATTTGACGTGAATACAATAAAACTATCGTCAATAGAGATAACGGGCTATTTGAAATCTGTTAGGTATAGCTGTCCTTTCTCGGAAAAAATATATTTAATCTATTTAAAAAATATCGCGTTCCTTGTGAAGCAAGTGTGGTGTGACTATAAATGATAGGCTGAAAAATGATGTGATAAGGCAACGGTGTGGTTTAAAAGATGTAGTGACAAAAATTGATAAGAGTATGCTATGATAGTTTGATCATGTTGAGAGGATGAATGAAAGGCGACTAACAAAAGGTATTTACAAAGCATATGTGAGTGGAAACGCCGAGAGAGACGCCCTCGGAGGACATAATTATAGTTAGTGACCTAATTGGTGATGTTCTTCAGAAAGGTCATAATTTTGATATTCGCAAATAAATCAAAACCTATAAGGTAGGTACCTTCCGTTGACCTAGAATCATAAAATTAGGCAAGAAGCAAGGTCTCACAGCACAAATAAAGAAAAAAAGTCCAAAGATCGTTAATTTGTAGTTTTACCACACTAAAAAATGTTTTTTTGCGATTTTAAACTTATATGAAGTTGGAAAATTGACCGTGGCGTATATCGATGTATGGGAGAACATGTTTTTCAACTATTATGTTAAGTTTGTTTTTGGGATAAAGCCATCCCCGAACTCTTCATTCTGCGTGGTCCGACACGCACTTGGCACGTTTTTTTCTTTCTGTATTCCCCGACGGAATTGGTAGAGATGTATACCTATAATACACCACTGTTTCATTGTTTTGCCAGAGATACCTACTTATTATTTTTATACGTGGCTAAATAATAATAGCCGCAAGGGTCGATCTTCAAGGTTAAGCAACGCTTGCCGAGGTCGGTCCGGGGATCCACAAAATACGGTACGGTATGCGTTAACCCAACATAAATTGGGAAAAGGCTAGGCAGATTGATTGAAACTTATTATCTTAACCACCGAAGAAAAATATGTGAGCGTTTCTCTATGCTAACTCATAATCCCGTGCAAAAACGTAATGTAGACGGAAACGTTAACGTTAAGGCGGGCTTCTTCGAGCGCTGTAGGCATTTAACGCTTGCATCAGGCCCCGCAACGAGTAGCGATACGTAACAAGTTATGATGCGCAAAAAATCACGCGCGCCAAGCGTACCGCTCAGAGTTCACGAACTCGAGTAGGTACTGAGTTGCGCCACAGAATAGAGCATTGAGTAGATCAACTTGAATTCTCTTCTTCCTAGTGTGTCGATGGCAATTATAATTTAAATTTCCTGTTTAGACCAGAACGGAATTGATTAGTAGATGTAAGTTTATTTTGTTTTATTGTTCTAATAAGTATTTTTGGAACGGCGCATTTTAACCTCACTATCGGCTCTAGCACCCTCGAAAACTATGAAATTGATACCCACGATAAAAAATTGGAACATTTTCGAAGCCGCCATCTTGGATTCAAATTATGATGGCCGACAAATATCACATTTTTTACGACCTTTATTATGGTATAAGTTTTATTGTTCAAAGTCTAATATAACTCAAATGAAATGATAATTAGACCATAATTTAGACGTATCTTTGCGATTTAATTAGATGCAGTATAGTGCAAGTAATCGTGAATCGCATGACCGAAATATGTAGATCGAAGTGTGAAATATGTAATATTTTTTTTTCAAAATTTTAGTACTGGTTATCTACGAATAAAACACAATACAAAACGACGATTTTTCGAAGAACCCCGCCTTAAATAAACGTTTGTATGTATTGTACGGTCAGTGCTCTCCATTACCTGACCCCTCTTACAAAGATAATATAAAGAATTATTTTAATACACGTTACACGAACGAGGTGATCGCACTGAACGTAACTGAAACACTACATTCTTTTGCTTGAATCAAAGCGTCTATTAGGTACGCTAACTGAGTATAATGAACTCCAAAAATGAGTTTTCGAATAGTATTTAATATCTGAGTACGTAAACTCCTTCCCCCTTATTAATAAACGCGGAGTAGAGTGCCAATCAATGCCCTGTGGTGCCGGACGTAAAGAATAGCACCATCATATTTCTTCCCGTGGGTGTCGTAAAAGGCGACTAAGGAACTTACTAGAGAATGGGCAGCAGCGTTCTCTATTCATTTTAACACCATACTGCGATCGACAACCCGCCTGCCAGGCGTGCCGACTATGGCAACCCCCCACCCTCTTGAGGGACGCCTAAGTCCAGCTGTGGACGTCATTCACCTGAAATGATGATGATGAAAGTGACAATCGGTATCAACCTAGAAACTTGAGATTCTATCATACATTTTTCAAGGTTTAAGTTTGGGCTAGATGTCTTGATGGCCACTGGGCCAATCTCGTGCACTAGATTGTGGGTTGAAATCCGGGCAAGTAACAATGTGACATTCTGAATTCATATGTATTTGCTGAGTGTTTCCTGGAAATTACTGACTTCGGTGTAGGGAAAACATCGTGAGGAAACCTGACGTCTGAAATCACCAACCCGTCTTGAGCAAGCATGGTGATCAATGCTCGTGCCTTCTCTGTATGAGAACGAGACCATTGCCCTGCAGGGGTACGATGATAGGTTGGTATTATAAGTTTGGGACGTGTGGTGCCGGACGTAAAGAATAGCACCACCATATTTCTTCCCGTGGGTGTCGTAAAAGGCGACTAAAGAACTTACTAGAGAATGGGCAGCAGCGTTCTCTATGCATTTTAACACCATACTGCGATCGTCAACCCGCCTGCCGAGCGTGGCGATTATGGCAATTCCCCTTTGGGGGAGGCCTAATCCAGCAGTGGACGTCTTTCGGCTGAAATGATGATGGTGATGATAACTTTGGGATAACTTTGGTATGCGTTAATTAATACGGGGTGAGTGTTAGTCGTGGATCTTGAACAGTCGTTAGGGGTCGTGAGGCTGGCGGTATTTACATCGCCACATGCGAACTACGTATCATACTGACGTCATGCAAAATCCTGCATCGCGCAAGCAGAGTTTACCGCGCGACTAGCATATATACAACAGCAACGTTTAAAAAAAAAGGTCTCGACATCGACATCAATCGTTGGGCAGTTGCTCACCAGACAACACCCGTCCGGTCGGAGGATTCTCCCTTTTCTATTTAGGATGAGTGAACTTTAAACCCTGTTCCTCTATATCAGAAGCTCGAAAGTCTGACAACCAGTCTTAACGTGCTAGTCCAGCTTGGAAACATGCTGGTCCAGCTCCATAGGACAATCTAGAGTCTAGACAAAATCTAACTCTCATTGCTTCATTATTAATTCTTTTTACCTATTGTGGTATAGTAGTTTTATTCTAGGTGCATCGTCTTCACATATAATTATATAATTGATGTACCAATACCTAATATTGTAAAACATTTTAAAAGAGTAACGGTGGAGTTTCTTGCCCATTCTTCTCGATACGAAGCTACCTTTTGGAAGGGGCGACTAGAATCAATTCTATTTTATTTGTAAATTTTGACGTTCAAAAGTGCCATCTATGTGCCTATTTGAAATAAATAATTTGACTTTGACTTTAACAAGGGGTATCGTGTTACCCACTTACTGGGTTGTGGAGGTCAGATAGGCAGTCCCTTCATGTAAAATACTGGTATTCAACTGCATCCGGTTGGACTGGAAGCTGTCCCCAACATAGTTGGGAAAGGCTAGGCAGACTGATCGTCTATTCTAATCATTACCATACAAAGACTGTATTAAAATGAAATCGATTGTTTTTTAGGGTTCCGTACCCAAAGGGTAAAACGGGAACCCTATTACTAAGGCTCCGCCGTCTGTCTGTCTGTCCGTCTGTCACCAGGCTGTATCTCATGAACCGTGAAAGTTAGACAGTTGAAATGTTCACAGATGATGTATTTCTGTTGCCGCTATAACAACAAATACTAAAAAATAGAATAAAAGAAATATTTAAGGGGGCTCCCATACAACAAACGTGATTTTTTTTGCTCGTTTTTGCTTGATATTGATAACGGCAACAGGTAGACGCTTGAAATATTCACAGCATATTTAGTTATAATTATATTCAATTTAAAAATAAATAATTTAATTAAAATAAAACAAATATTTAAGGGGGGTTCCCATACAACAAACGTGATTTTTTTTGCCGTTTTTATAGACAATGATACGGAACCCTTCGTGCGCGAGTCCGACTCGCATTTGGCCGGTTTTTTTGTAATAAATAATAATTCGTTCTGTCTTCTTTTTCGTGGGCTTAGTGATGAACCTGGTGTCAGAATTATTGTGCCGCCCATGGGCCTCTGACTTGGCTTCACATGCCGTCGAGAAATATCTCTCAGACATGCGGCGTTTACATGAATGACATGTGACATCTACCTTACCGCGCTGGGCCCGCGTGGTGGATTACGGCCCACTCCCTCTCACCGAGAGCAGGCCTGTGTCCCAGCGGTGGGAACATTATAGGCTGAATATGCTATTTATGGCCCGTCTCCTCACGGTTCTTTCTTTCACCGTTTTTTAAGCAAGTGATAATAAAAGTCAAAGTCAAAGTATTTATTTCAAATAGGCACATAAGAGGCACTTTTGAACGTCAACATTTTCAAAAAAATTGAATTGATTCTAGTTGCCCCTTCCAAAAGGTAGTTTCGTATGGAGAAGAATGGGCAAGAAACTCCACCGGTACTCTTTTAGAAATGTTTTACAATATTTTCTTTGAGTACATTAATTATATGATTATATGTGAAGACGATGCACCTAGAATAAAATTACTATACCACAATAGGTAAAACGAATTAAAAACTAAGCAATGAAAAATAACTTAATTATTAGATAGATACATGGTGCTCACATATTTACAAACATCATAAAAGTATGTTTTTCTAAAAAAAAAATAAGTCAGTGTGTGAGTATAGGTTACCACAGAATGTAAAATCAATATCATAAAAATAACAGATTTTACCATAAAAATAGCAACCACTTTGATTTTGTCTAGAGCAACCAGTTTGATTTTTTCTAGAATAAATTATATAATACGCACATGAATACGAAAAGTCAGAGGTGCGTGCCTTGGGTTCGAACTCGAGACCTACGAGGGTGACACCATTAGGCTACTGTGATTAATTAATTACCTAGTCAATTTATGTAATGTCTTGTCGTTTAAGAAAAGTCCAGCACGTGCCACTGCCTAACCATGTGACTTTTTGATGTGTACTCGTACAGTCCGCGAGGCTTCAGCTGAGCTTTACATTTGCATGAGTACACATAGCTAGTGTAGGTTTTTTTGCTTGGTATAAACCGGTTTATACCAGTTTTTTTATCGGTTTATACTCTACTTTTGGTAATCACTCACACAAATGCAAAGCTCAGCTTATGCCTCGCGGACTGTAACATCTTTCGTCTCGCTTTCTGTGGGAGAGATTTCGTGAAAAGGGACGGGAGTGTGTAACAGGAAGTGACAGCTTGAGCATGGAATAATTAGTAAGTACTTTTACTTACATGGAATTAGTGTACTCATGGAATTAGTAAGTATTATACAACATTATTTTTAGTATATGCGAAACCTGAATATAGTTTGTTCAGAATAAGGAACTGAATCGATTTCAATATTTTTTGCACCATGTTATATTTTGTCCCAAAAATATTTAAGTGTGATGGGAAATGTTATCACCATTTAATTACTTACAATACAATCGCCGTACGGTTAGGTACCTACTGCCAAATTATTATCAATGAGCGTAAGACGACCCTGGAGGCGCGGGGGCGCCGTTAGCATGTTTTTGTACGGACAACCGCATAACATAAAAACCTTATAACTTTGTGATTTTTCATGATACAGTTTTGAAATTTTGTACATAGATTCTTTAAATGAAAATACTAGACACGTGTTTCGGGTTTCGCATATACTAAAACTAATATTGTATAGATTGTAACTAGTGGGGGTCGAATTTCGACCAGTGGGCGACTACTAGTAATAAATATTATTCGAATAAATATTTCGGTATTTCGCTTTTTTTAAGTTTTGAGGTTAATTTCTTTCGCTGCTCATTTGCTATACATCGTAAGCAACTACTGTAAGGCTCGCTCGTTTTTTCGTAGTAGGGGTTTCAACGCAATCAGAATGCGTTAGCAATTCAAACTTAGCATAGAAATTAGCGAATTACGTAAATTTATAGCCAATTGGAGATGCTTTCCGACTTTATTGGAGTGTTTAGCTTCTTTCGACAAACAATATATCAGTTGGTACCTAATTATGTAATCGAGATTAATGCTAGTAAGAAGAAAGTGTTATTTATTGGGCTTCAATCTATTACATCAATTTGAAGATGTCTTCTGCGTAACATGGGTAAATATATATAGAGTGGCGATTATGTTATCACATTAAATAATACAGCGGTTATTTCAAGTTGTTAACAGTCTGTTAAAATAATAAAATAAACAATATTACAAAAAAACCTGCCAAGTGCGAGTCGGACTCGCGCACGAAGGGTTCCGTACCATTATCTATAAAAACGGCAAAATAATCATGTCTATTGTATAGGAGCCCCACTTTAATATTTGTTTTATTTTAATTTAATTATTTATTTTTAAAGTGAATATATAACTAAATACTCTGTGAATATTTCAAGCGTCTACCTGTTGCCGTTATCAATATCGAGCAAAAACGAGCAAAAAAAATACGTTTGTTGTATGGGAGCCCCCTTAAATACTGTTTTTTAGTATTTGTTGTTATAGCGGCAACAGAAATACATCATCTGTGAAAATTTCAATTGTCTAACTATCACGGTTCATGAGATACAGCCTGGTGACAGACGGACAGACAGACAGACAGACGGCGGAGCCTTAGTAATAGGGTTCCCGTTTTACCCTCTGGGTACGGAACCCTAAAAATAAAAATAAATGAATTTTTCAAACAAATTAAATAGCGTAAAAATTGGCATAAAATAAACCAACTTTGATAATAAGGCACTAGACACGCGCGGGGCGATGATATCAACAATTCAAAACAAACTTTATGGTATTGTTACCAAATAATCGCAAATTAAGTTTAATGTTATTTAAAAATACTAAAACGAAAATAAGATCCTACGGCTAGAAAATTAATTTTTATTAATTGTTTTAATTGTGCTTATAAACAATACGTAATGTAGAATACGTGGTTTCAATTAATGTGACCACCTAATCGCCACTCTGTATATTATTAGCATCATTCCAGCCGAAAGACGTCCACGCTGGACTTAGGTGATGAGCAGAGCTATCACAATCAATAGCTCCTCAAAATACAGTACTTGTACTTGTTCACTTTTAGATTTCTACCAGTGGAATCGGCCCTTTAACAACTAGGTAGGGATTAATGGAGTACCTGGGATCACCTTTTCATCATAAAACTAGGCAGCAGCGTTACCTCTGCCAATTAAAACCTATTGTTTTTTTTTTCTAGCTGGCTTACAAAGGAGACGTTTCATTTTTGTATAGGGCTCCGGCCATAACATGTACGCTTTAGAAAACCTGGGAAACGAACCCCTGAATACAGTAAAGAATGGTTTTTTCATAATAACTAATATTTTTTAGGCCCTAAATAAAAACTGAAAATGTTTGACGTTTGTCATGTTGTTACGGCCATCGACAGCCAGCCATTTTTCGTCCAGAAATAGCTACAAATCTACAATCTACAAAATAAAATATATTTTTTTATCGATCACTTTCTTATAATCAGCCAAAAAAGTTATCTAAGATAGCTATCTTATTATTTTAACTTAATAGCACAGAAATTCATGCCTTTCATATTTCTATACATAACTTCTACGTGATATTATTACGTTTTAATGTAACATGATTTCTGGACGAAAGCAGTATGCAAGTAAGACGACGCCCTGTTTAATAGAATAAGACAATAATTTGAAAAAACTATTCTTTTTTGTGCCGAAGTAGTCAGGGAACAATTCAGGAAATAATATTTTTCCTGAATTTGTGGAAATTTGTCCTCTTTTTTCATTACCGTACACTTTATAGCCCAAAATGAAACATCTCCTTTTTACTCATAATTTTTCTATACCATATTGTTGCATGCTTGCTTGGTCTACTGTTCGCAGAACTACTAGTTTAATGAGGCACCCACAGGAAAGTCCGATTAAGGAGAAAACAACCTCCTAGGTTAACTTGCGAGATGCCATTCACAAAAAAAAAACAACGATTACCGAAATATGCACATGGCTAAAACCATAAAGGTGCAATTGCTACTGTGCAAAACCTGTTAGTACACTATCGTAAAGCTGAGTAAGTACGTGATAGATGCTATGCTTGGCGCCAAAAATCGCCTCTCACATGGCAAGGTCGCGAGTGTACGCGCGACTTAAGCGGAGATGCACTGGATAGGGTTACCGGTCTACAATACCGCAAATTGCTTCGCATGATCCTCAGTTATATTGAAAACACTGCAGCATTAATTTTGAACAATAAATATGTAGCAAAGTTGAGGATTAATGTTAAGTACTATGTTTGACGAAAACTCGAATCCATTAAATTTTCTCGGCTCATAAAAAAATCACAAAGTTACCTCCAAACCGAACAATAAACCGCTAGTATAAAAAAAAAAAAAACTTAGATCATGAAACTTTGCATAATAACTGAACGAAATTTAAAGTAGATACTATGTTTCTTTACTATTACTATGTTTCTTTTTTATAATAAAAATAATGAAATAAATATCTTTATTTTCCAAAAATACACATAACTATAATTTGATTTATATTAAATACCATTATTAATTTTCACCGTAAAAAAAGTTACCTAAACTATCGGTGCCTTAGAGCCTTTCCCTCGCCTTATGACAATGACATAATTATTATCCGCCTAGAATTATTCCCAACTATGTTGGGGTCGGCTTCTAGTCTTACCGGACCCAGCACCTGAATACCAGTATTTTACATAGAGCGCCTCGGGCCTATTTGACCTGCACAACCCAGTAACACGATACCCGATAAGACTGGTTGTCAGACTTTCGGGATTCTGACTACCCGTAATGACTGTCAAAGATCTACCAACGACAGCCGGGACTACCGGTTTCACGTGCTTTCTTAGGCATGGAGTCTCGATACGTCGAGCCTGATATGGAAGAACAACGTAAGCGACATAATGTAAGAATTTAACTTTTTCAAAAAATAATAAAATAAAATAATCAATAAAATACCTCTCCTGTAAATTTCAATTTATGTTGCTTACGATGTTCTTCCTTATCAGGCTCGATGTAATGGATGGTCACCCATCCACGGAATGACCTCGGCAATCGTCGTCTTAACCTTCGGTCGACCCGTGCAGCTGATATTATCCAGCCACAAACCCCTTCATGTCAATGACTTAAGTGGTGATGTAGAAAGCTAGATACATTTTAATTAATTAACTAAGCATGCAAGATCAAGATCCCGTATTTGGTGTGAGTGAAACGGCAATCATCTGTTACGTGAACAAAAATATAATTTACTACCTATTGTATAAGTAACCTTCTATTTCACATAAGTGCATGCCCGTAACTAGTTTTCCTTAGGAGTTATGCAGAGAACACGGGATGTTACATGGCCTTTAAATTTAATGAGACGGAATTTCATAAAGGGCCTAACCGCCAATTGCGCGTAAGTCCATTAAATTTAATTCCCCATTAAAAGTAATGCTGTCACTTTCTGATACGTTCCGTTAGATAGAGACAGCATTACTAATCTGGAATTAAATTCAATGGAGTAACGTGCAACTAGCGGTAGTCAGGCTTTTAATAACAGGGAATTGTATTAGATTATCTTCTGGTAGTGTATTTATAATGTCTTAATATTTATATCGCGACAATTCTGCGTTTTAATTATAATTCTAATTAAACTAAATTTTAAATCTTTTTTTTTCCTCTCGCACAGACCAGGCCTGTGTCCCAGCAGTGATAAACGTTATGCCAATACTAAATATTTTATACGAATTATGGAAAAAATACTTCGAGCCTCATTAGCGCCTCTTCACAATTTGCGTAAAATTCATTCCTAAAACCACCAACCACCTTTATTAACTACACAATACACTAAAATCTCTGAAGCCCGAAAGTCTAACAACCAAGGGGTATCGTATTACCCAGTAACTGGGACGTGGAGGTCAGATACGGAGTCGCTCCATTTAAAATACTGTTATTCAGCTGCACTTGGTTAGACTGGAAGCTGACCCCAACATAATTGGGAAAAGGCTTGGCAGACGTCGATGATGAAACTGAAACCTTTATGACGAAACGTCATCACTATGTGTCACCTATAATACATTTCCTCGCCAAACAAGATGAAACATAAATCTGCTATCAAAAGCAAAGCGTAAACACGTTTGTTGGGCAGTCCCCCCATAATAGTTATAAGTGCCAACCCTAGCTTCAACAGGTGATACAGAACGGCTCAATGATCATTTACCGACTACCAACCATATGTAGCGTTCGCGAACGCGGTTTGAAATTCAAAGTGTAAAGAGTGTCGGTTGCGAAATAAATAAACATTTGAATTTGGAATTTTGGATATTTGAATTAAAGTGACATTTTTTTTAAATTATGTTTATGTGAGTGTTTTTGTTTGGTGATAGCGATTTTGTTTGCTTTTTTCGGAGATTTTTTGTAAGTTTATTTTTTTTTATTTATTTTTAGTTTGTTTAGGTTTGTAAAAGAAGATCCTAGATAATATTGATTTGTTATGTACTAAGGTTTTTTATTATATTTAGCACTATAGATGCAATTCAGTAGGTCCCTTACAAGTTGATCCTATATTTAATTTTTAAAATTTACATTATATTTTTGACGTTTTTATTGTTCATTCTATTTGAAACATATTGCGAAAATAATGCAATGATTAAATAACAAATTCTTAAATATTTAAAATAACTTATTGGCGTCAATTATAACTTACGTCAAAAATATGTAAATATCAAGCTGAATATTTATATATTAGGAATAAAGTTAAGGAAATAATTATATTAATTTCTTTTTTTTTTTAAACTTTATTCCTATTTAATTTAATCCAACTATTAAAATTAAAACAAAACAGCCAGATAAAATAAAACTATTCCGATACGCAACTTTAAAGAATAAACCAGAATTCGAATAATAAAAAACAAAACAACAATTAAGCATAATGCAGATCACACAAAAACGTAATTACTCTCACTTTTATAATCTACATAATTATGACATCTTATAAAAGGCCCAGTATAATCTGACATTCCATAGCAGCGCTGTCATTGAACCCAACTGTCAATATTCTGTTAAGTTCAGTACATTTAAACTTAGTTCCCTAATTTACCGCATACCAACATAGGCTGGTCCTTCGATCCGAGTATTCTAAACCGTTTACTATCTTGCTCAACACATATTACCTTGGCCGTATATGAACCAGGTTAAGCGGGTTGCAACAAAATCGTAGCCAGTGTAATGTTTAGTTAGCTCCAAGACAATAAATAGGTGATTATAGAACCTACGCAAAACGGGCACTTCCTTTTGATTCATCGCTCTTTATAAAGATGTCTGCTCTTTATTAGTTTTGATTGAGATTTGCGAATTTTGTGCGATGTACTCGCTGGTTATTTCAAATTTTCTCCATGATATGAGACTTTTATTTAGAAAATTGAGGGGCGGCTGCCATTTTTGTCAGGCACGCTTCAATTTTCTAAATAAATCTCAAAGTCTAGCTGTTATTATATAACTAAATTCACTCAAGATACAGGATAAAATTCAATAAGATTATATCTTGTATCTTGAGTGAATTTAGTTGTTTAATTTTAATTTAATTCGTTTGTCATGGTATAGGCATGTGATGCGGAGGAATGAGGAAAATGTCGTGAGGAAAGTCTTGAGAAATATAATAATAGAGAATGTCGATGGCTATAAGAGTAGGGGAAGACCAAAGAAACGATGGATGGACTGTGTGAAAGATGATATGGCTAGAAAGGGAGTGACTACCGAGATGACGACTAATAGAGAAGCATGGAAGAAAGGGACATGTTGCGCCGACCGAAAGGGACATGTTGCAGAAGAATGATGATCTTGAGTGAATTTAGTGGGCAACCAGACTCCAAAATTTAAGACAAGAATGACATGAGTTTTACAAATATTCTGTCAAAATTCTTTAGGGATCACAAGCGAATAGTTTTGTTCCAAATATATCCATGACTTTAATTTAAATGCTATGTTATTTACAAGTTATAAAAATGTTTATTAATACTTAATAATAAACTTTATTAGTACATAAAAAAAACAACAACACAATAATAATAGGTTGGTATTATTATTACTTAGTCAGCAATATATAAATTTGTAACAGTAAGTGTAACAGTACTTTTCGTAAGATATATATTTCTTGACAATTGTCATGACGAAACTACACCGATGAATCTTTACCAATAAATAAAAAAAACATTTTCAAAAAAAAAAACAACTGACTTCCAAAGATTACGGTGTCTTTGGATCTGTATTTAAGTTTTTTGCCACTGATTTCTGCGATTAACGTTATTTTTTACTTTTTAAGTGGGTCAGAGTGTAATTTATCTAAGTTACAATAGCCGAATGTCAACTGCTCATCACTTTTTACAAAATACTTTTTTCCCGATGCAGGGGCGTTAATTGTTGAGGAGTTCTCCTGGTAGGAACCAGGAGAACTGGACCTGATGGTGAATCCACCATATGCATTGTGACGAGCATAAATTGCTTAGCAACCATATTAAAGTGTCTAATCGAATCGCAACTGTGAAATACTTATTATTAAGTAGGTAGTTCCGATGACCATCTGTAGTCTTCATCGTCAGTTCCATTTCACCAAAAGGTGATTTTCGAGTGAAAATGTATGAGTTACTATAAAAAAAAACTGAAATCGCTATAGGTGTGCATATAAAATTTGAGGATTTCCCTCGATTTCCATGGGATCAGATTCTGACTTGGTGACAACGGGACTACTTCGAGAGCATACCATTTCAAGAAAAAAAAAAAATTCAAAATCGGTCCACAATAGACGAAGAAATCGGTCAACATACACAATAATAAAAAACAAAAAAAAGAACATAAATAAATAACCTCCTCCTTTTTGGAAGTAAAAAGGTTTCATGTTTTGTTTTAAAGTGCGAAATCGATTTTGCCTCAAATTCCTTTGTTTGTGTATCCTTGGTAGATCTTGGTTCGCCCTTTATATTAACGTTCTTACTTACAAATATTTTCATGAATACGCTTCTTTTTCGAGTGCTTTGTGTATCCTCATTATTTTCATTGCGTCTTAACCATGGGGGCTCGTGGCTAAATGATAACAGCCGCACGGGTCCATTGATAAGGTTAAGCTAGTCTTTCCGCGGTCGGTTCGTGGATGGGTGACTATCCATTAAATGTCATACCGAGACCCTCGGAAAACACGTTAAGCAGTTGGTCCCGGATGTCATTCGTAGATCTTTTACAGTCGTTACGGGTAGTTAGAAGCCCAACAATCTGACAACCAGTCTTACCAAGGGGGTATCGTGTTACCCAGTAGTTACTGGGAGACCTCCACAACCCAGTTGGGTTGTGAATCTTGTGAAGGTCAGATAGGCAGTCGCTCCATGAAAATTTTAGTATTCAGCTGCATCCGGTTGGATTGGAAGCCGACCCCAATATAGTTGGGAAATGGTTAGGTAGATGTATCTACGTAAACGAAGCAAAAGGAGTATTTATAAGGATCGTAGCAGGTGGCGTAGTGTCGTCGTAGCGTCTGTAGTTTCTGCCTACCCCCATGAGAAGAAGGCGTGAGTGTATGTATGTATAATCGTATTAAAACATAGGGGACTCCCGACAGAAGTGACAACTAATCGCTCAACGCACCTAATGAAGCATCACTTCAATAAAATAATGATTATCTAAAACACAATTTAAACATTGCACAGTATACACAAATTAAACTTTTCACGTGGTCAATTTAACTTCACTTACTGCTACTACAGCATGTCGGCGTGGGCATGTCAGTGTCGTGAACACAAAAGTTTTTTTTTGTTTTAAAGAAGTTTTTACTTCAAAAATATGAAATACAAAAGACACGTAGACGAAGGCCAAGTACTGCTGGTCATATTATATTTTATGCAGTTTCCATATAGGTATTCTATATTGTGACTAATGCAAACATAATTATTAGCATAAACAATACCTTTAACTAATAAATTAGTTCCGAAACATAAAAACTTGTACACAACACGATATCACCGGATCCATCTTAAGAATTGAAATGCATAATATGGATATCAAGCGTACGGTAATAAGCGAAGTAATGAGACACAAATACTGATTTTAAGATAAGGATAATAATAGGATATATATCTTAGTTAATTAACTAAGATACCTATAGAAAATCTGTATGCAGACTTTGAAGTATAAAAAGCCTGACTCACTGATATACAACATTATTTTTAGTATATGCGAAACCTGAATATAGTTTGTTCAGAATAAGGAACTGAATCGATTTCAATAATTTTTACACCATGTTATATTTTGTCCCAAAAATATGTCGGTGTGATGGAAAATGTTATCCCCATTTAATTACTTATAATACAATCGCCGTACGGTTAGGTACCTACTGCCAAATTATTATCAATGAGCGCAAGACAACCCTGGAGGCGCGGGGGTGCCGTTAGCATGTTTTTGTACGGATAACCCGGTAACATAACAACCTTATAACTTTGTGGTTTATCATGATACAGTTTTGAAATTTTGTAAGTACATAGATTCTTTACATAAAAATACTAGACACGTGTTTTGGGTTTCGCATATACTAAAACTAATATTGTATAGATACTCGTATATCGTTTATTCGGTGCACACAAAAACATAGCACAACATACTAAAGCACGATTAAATAATAACTAATAACATTCATATTAGGAAATAGCTACAAGGTGCCAATATACAACAAAAGAAAAAGAAGGAAAGGTATATTGGAGATGACACTATTGGCAATAACACACTTTAAAATAACGAATTAACGAACATACAAAGTGCGGTGTGCATCTCAAGGTTGCACCAAATGGAAGTCCAGCTCAGCATGTGTCAGGCAAATATAGAATAGAATACTCTTTATTATGTACACCATAAAAGTTTCAGATATGCTGTGTGCTGGTATTCTGTTGGATCCCTGCAATGAGAATCATAAATTTTTGAACTTCTGTCGCCCCATAAATACGGACTAAGGACCAAAAAGTACTGACCATTGATCTAATAAAAAGTTAAACACACTTTTAACAGCGAAAGACCTTCACCAGGGGACAAACCTACGTGTTTTTAGAAAACAATAATCCAATATGAATGAATTAATGAATGAAATGCACCGACCCTAGCGTGGTTAAACCAGACTCGATTACTCGGATGAACCCAAAGATTCACACTAGCCCCTGGAGCCTCGTGTTTCATGGGACTACAGAGACCATTTTTTTTTTTTTTTTTTTTCCTCTTTTTCATAAACGTTGCCCCACACTAGGAATTTCTCCTGTATCGTGGGTGCGTTTACAAACATTTAAACTCACATACACAAACAGCCAGACCCGGAACAACTACTTGTAGGTCATACAAATATTTGTTCCGTGCGGGAATCGAACCCGCGACACGCAGCGCAGCAGTCAATCGCCTAACCTCTGCGCCAACCGTGCCGCCATTGCATATCAAAGAGTAGACCGGGGGGCGCGATAATGGTAGGGAAGACGTGCCCTTGGGATATGGAAAGATCATTAGGAGCCATACCGGATATGCATCCTTGAGCAAGCATTGGAATAGTGGACAGACGGGTTATATTTATCTTTTAATGACGTCGCCATTTGCATTTGCATTTTTGCTAGTTGAAAATTAATTCGTGGTCCTAAGGTCCGCATGACCAGGTGACCAAAAATGTAGGAGCACACACACAATACGTCTTCAATTCCTAGATCCGCTTACAAATTAAAATGCCAGAGCAACCTACATTCGATTGTCGTGACATTCTACACGTATCCTGCTGTCAATATTTTGTGTTTTCCCAGGATCCGCTTGAGTCGATTAGTATGCAGTACCTATTAAAATGTTGTTGACGTGAGAATTGTATCGGTATGTAATAATGATATCATTAATCATCAAATTGTCGGCTTCATTGTGGTGGCAGGAAAATGGTTGTGGATCGAAGGTTCTCCGCCTGGGCAGGTAGTGTCCAGTAGAGTCAACTAGGTTTTTCTTTTAAGACTTTTTAAAAACCGTTTTATCGGTTTTTAGGTATTGCCCGCGTCTTCACAAGGTCGGAAATTATCTAACAGGAATGTAAAGACGCCAGCACATCAAGCTACTACTATCTGTCAAATTTATTTAATGGATTTTCAACTTTATCGCTACAGCTTAAGGTTCAAGGTTGACAGTTTCGGGTAGCTTGACCTGCTGGCGTTTGTACTACCGAGATAAAAAGGTACCCGATGTCCTAACTTAGGTCAAGGTCAACCTGTGTGCCAATTGCATCGAGTTCCGTTCAGACTTCAAGGCGTGAAAAACTAACAGACAGATAGACAATGTTACTTTAACATATACAATTATTAGTATCTTTTAAGCTGTATATAGCTAATGAATGGACTGTGTGAAAGTTGATATGGTTAGAAAGGGGTGACTACCGAGGTGACAACTAATAGATAACTGTGGAAGATAAAAAAGTTGCGTCGACCCCAAATAAATTGGCATATGGGCAGAAGAATAATGATGCCCTATAACTAATGATCCGTGTGACCTAATTATATTCAACTGCATGACTAGACTGGAAGACGACTACGATTCCGACTTAACAAAGACCTTGTTGAAGAGTTAAATCGGGAACTTTAGTTCTGAATAATGCATGAATATTGGATGTATCATTGAAATGCGGGCTTTATCTAGTAAATGGATTTATTCGTATATTCGGTATTTAGGTCTTATCTATTTCCTTGTTCTATTCAGGTAGCTTTATAGTTTCCGTAGAAATATATTATAATTATCGCTTGTTTAAAAAACGGACTCTCGTTGGTCTAGTGGTCGCGAGTGTTACTGCCGAGCATGAGGTCTTGGGTTCGATTCCCAGGTTAGGTAACGTGTTATTAGGTTTTTCCATCAAGAAGTTCTCTGTAGCCGCCCGGAGTCTGGATTTGTACCCGGTTGATGGCAATAAGCTCGCCCCCTATTACATGGGATTTAATACATAACTGGCGAGATGTGGGTGTAGTATAGGTACACCTCTGCCGAACCCTTCGGGGATTACAGGCGTGATGTTATGTTAAAAAACGGTGAAGGAAAACATCGAGAGGAAACCGGCTGGCCTGATAGATAGTTCTCGACGGCATTTGTAGTCAATTCAGAAGGGCGGGTCTCCGGTCTGCTCAACAACGTTAATAACGCGATGAATTTTGTTGAACTGTCAAAATGAAACTAATTGGTACTGATAGTGTGTTACGCAATGAAAGAATAGTTTCCGAGTGATTGGAAAAGTGTGAGCATATTGGTCATTTTATTCTCGTAAGTAGGAAATTACCTGAGGGTAGGTATTCATTTTAGCCGACCCCAACATGGTTGGAAAAAGGCTTTTCAGATTTATGCTGGGTATATTCATCATCTTTCTGCCCTAGTCTGGACTAGGGCAGAAAATGATGAATATAGTGGCTCCTCCGTCCCAAAAGGTTGCTGACCTCTGGAGGTTAGCAACCTTTTGAGACGGAGGAGCCAAAAGATACAATTTACAAAATTTCCTAGTTTTTAAAGAGCCTTATATATTTTTGGTTTAAAACAAATGACTTTAATTAAATACGAAATAATATTTATTTATATTAAAACATACAAATGTCTTTAGCAAAAAATATATTGAAGTATTTTAGCTAGCAGCTAGAATAATAAAATAATTAATACAATAATATAACTACAGTTATTGAATAATAATTAATTTATGCCTCACATAATCCATCCATCTTTTATTTGTCCCTTTACTCCCCCCTGATGCCTTGACTATATTAAACAGTCATAATTGCTGTCTTTTATTCCATGTACTGCCGGACGTAAAGAATAGCACCATCCCATTTCTTACCGTGGGTGTCGTAAAAGGCGACTAAGGGAATTACTAGAGAATGGGCAGCAGCGTTCTCTATGCATTTTAACACCATACTGCGACCGCCAACCCGCCTGCCAAGCGTGGCTATTATGGCAAACCCACCCTTTGGGGGAGGCCTGTGTCCAGCAGTGGACGTCTTTCGGCTGAAATTATGAATGAGGATGATTCATTTTATTGTGGTCGTACAGCAATAGGTTTTACCAATTGAAAAAATATAATGATGATTTGTCATAAAAATATGATGTATGATTTAATAGAGTGGTAGGTTCTTGGTCTAAGACAATCATCAACTTCTGCTTAGCCTTTTCCCAACTATGTTAGGGTCTGCTTCCAGTCTAACCGGATGCAGCTGAATACCAGTATTTTAAATGGAGCGACTGCCTATCCGACTGCCACAACCCAGTTACTGCATAATACGATACCCCTTGGTAAGACTGGTTGTCAGATTTTCAGACTTCTGACGACCCGTAACGACTATCAAAGATGCACGAAAGACAGCCGGGACCAACGGCTTAATGTGCTTTCCGAGGCACGGAGGAGTCTCGGTATGGAAAGATGGTCAACCATCCACGGACCAACATCGGCAAGCGTAGTTTAACTCTGGTATTACTTAGCCTTCTGCGAAACATTCGTGTCACAGAAGGAGGCTGCGGAAAGGGAGCGGGAGATCTCGTCCGTTCACCCGGCCCGCAGCAGGTGCTCTGGGCGTTGGCAGAAGGCAAATAATGCCCTCTTCCAGCCCCCCTAAATGGGTCCAGGGACGGCGGACTCGGGGACGTCCGCCACCCCCTAAGGTGGCGGCGCGTAGTGTTTCACGCGCGCCCCTTTCAGACGTCGCGGGGGGGGGGGTCCAACACCTCACCCCCCCAGACTTGAGGTGGCCCGCAGGGGCGGTCCAGCGCTAGCCGGGGATCACGGAAGTAATAACAGATCCCAAGATCCCCGGTGCAAGTGTGGGAAGGGAACACTGGGGTGGTTTTTAGTCAGTAAGAGTCTGGCAGAGGACATCCATGAGGATTTTCCACCCCGGTAACAAAAAAACTAAGGTATTACTTAGCCGCGAGCTCCTCCGCGCTTTGGTGGTAAACTAGATCCATACTTTAAAAATTGTTTTTAGTTACCAGTATAGGATTGCGTGTAGCATCGATTCTTTATTACAATCGATTACGAGTACTGTCGGCGAGATAATTAAGTATGTTTCTCGCTAAACGTCAATTATACAGTTGGAGCAAAAAATCGCACGGAATCGTTTTATTGTGAGTGATAAGACTGATAAATAATTATTTAATTTTTTACTTGAGAGCTTCTTTGGGTTCCAAAGTCAAGGTCGATTCTTTTATTAATGTCGAATGTATTAGGCAAATCGTTTTATTGGTTTTGAATATCATTCGTTCCGGTTTTGTTCTAAGTGAATTCTTCATTCACAATTTTATAATGCTCCAATCGCGTGAAATTCCCCCGACCAACCGCGTCGCATCGCATTGTCTTCCCGCGCTATTACTTCGTTTTCGCTTCTTTTGCTCGGCTCCTAAGTGTCGTGATGTTAAATAGAAACATAACTTTCTTCAAGAATTTGGGTATTAAATGCAAATAATTTTTTTTTCGCAAATCCGACTGTTAGTTCCAGAGATTAGCGCGTTCAAACAAAAAAAAAACCTCGTACGTTTGGACTACCAGAGAGATATAGGGGCGCAAGGCTGGTTTACAGTGCGACATCGGGTGCTCGATCGGGTTGGCGCAGGGAGTCAAAAGGCCACTCCCAACGAACTGATCAACCCTCACTTACACCGTCAGCATGACCTTTACCTACCGCTTCAGCCGTCCAAGAACGACCTTAGCGGACCTCACGCACGTCGCCTGTGGCCCTCTGACGGGACACAATGACCATTTCCCTACCCCTGGCTATTGGGTAGGGCCACCGTTTCGCTTGAAATTAGGACCAAAGGGGGCGTGTTGCCTTACGGGCACATTACAACCAGAGCCGCTCGGCTCAACCCATCCGCCATACTTGCCTTGAGGATCTACACCTGTAGCGCTCCCCCTCAAGACCTCGCCACTCTACTGCCTCTGGCGGCGGCAGGGTAGGCCTGCATCTATACTACCAAGCAAAGCAAAGCATGTCGTTGTGCAACCGCGAAAGCATAAATTCAGACCCTCCCCCCGCGTCCAAACAAACAAACAAACGAATTCATCAGCTTTAATATATTAGTATATAAGATTGTATAGATTTCTTCTTAAGGGGCGGGCCTCATGGCTAATTAATAACTGCCGCACTGGTTAATCAAAGGTTAAGCTACGCCTGCCACGGTCGGTTCGTGGATTGGTGGTTGACCATCCTTTCCGTATCGGGACCCCTCCGTGCCTCGGAAAGCACGTAGGTCCCGGCTGTAATTCGTAGACAGATAGGCAGTCACTTCATTTTTTCAGATTTTTTCATACAGTCAGAAGCATCTATGAGAGAATTTGGTAATTAGATGCTAGATTATTAGTATTTGCAAAGTCTTGGGCTCGCTTGCACAAAAGATCACTATCATTCTGCCTCTGTTCTATCTTCAAATGATTGACAGAAACAGAAAGGTTTTTTAAATATATTTAGCGCTAAATGGTCAGTGATTTTTGGAGCAAGGGCCTTTGGCCTTAATCTACATCGATACAAGCATCCCTTCACGTGGATCCGCAGTTGTAGCCCGCGAAATTAAATTTTTCTTACGCTTTTTGCCATTTGCAGGTCAGTGTCAGGTTGTCTTGATCAAAATATGATTCGCGACCGTAACAAATATGTATTTCAATTCTGTAAATACACATTTATCATAATCATTAAAAATATTAATACATATCTCTCAAGTTAGATTTGTTCCTTAAGGGGGATGCGCTAAGGTAGCCCGCGAAATTCAAATTTATTACGTTTTTTGCAATTTGCAGGTCACTAACAGGTTGTATGTTGATCTAAATGTGATTCGCGGCCGTAACAAAAATGGCTTTACAGAATTATAATCATTAGAATCGGCAAAGTTAGTGAACTGCAAATTGCAAAAAACGTAATAAAATTTGAATTTCGCGGGCTACCTTAGCGCATCCCCCTTAAGAACTTTCCGAGATTTATTCTTATGGAATAAATCTAACTAAGCGTAAAACGTAAAGTAAATTATTTAACTGTGCTCCCTCAACCTTAGTCTTGCGTCTTACAAACCAGAAAAACCGGGAAAATACCCGACATTCGTACAAAAGGTTAATAATTTTCCTTGTATTTTGCATTCCCCTTGGCGGAGGAAAGTCCCAGACTGGTGAGAGCATCTTAATTGAAGACAAAACGAGTTTTTGAACCAGTATAAGTGGACGCAGCGTGCATTTTTATTAGTTTGACTAGTTTTTTTTATGATTGCGGAAAAATGTGGTCCTAATGTACGGTTGAAATCTGTTGGTCTTATGTTCCAAAACTTTTGCTAACGTTTTTTGGATTTTGTGTGAGCAGTAAACTAACAGGTTTTAAGCAGGTATAGTACGTGTCAAATTTTATGGTAGCTCTGAAGTGCCCTACTCGCTGCGCAGTACCCCTCCCCTCACCCTCCTGACACGTGAATTTGTTCCGATCCGCCATAAACTTTGAATCGGACTGTATCTGAGCTCATAAGTAGGTAATAAATCTTAATATACTCGTGGAAGTTTTAAGTAAGCTTGTGGCTAAATAATAACTGCCGCACGGGTCGATTGATCAGGTTAAGCTACGCTTGCCGCGGTTGGTCCGTGGATGGGTGACCATCTGTTCATACCAAGATTCCTCCGTGCCTCGGAAAGCACGTTAAGCCGTTGGTCCCGGCTGTCATTTGTAGATCTTTGATAGTTGTTACGGCCAAAAGTCTGACAACCAGTCTTACCAAGGGATATCGTGTTACACAGTGACTGGCTTGTGGAGGTCAGATAGGCAGTCGCTCCATGTAAAATACTGGTATTCAGCTGCATCCGGTTAGACTGGAAGCTGACCCCAACATAGTTGGGAAAAGGCTAGGCAGATGATAACTCGTGGCAGTATTCATAGCCAATTTTTTTTATATAAGTTCTTTATGTTTATGCCAAACTCAAAACAACAATTGTTGGTAGACATGAGCATAAGTTAGTAAACAGTGAATCAAAAGCTTCAGGAAATAATCATTGCTTTAGTTTAATAAAATGACTACAATTAAATTGTCATTGTCTATCTAAACATCTAAAGTATAATTGTAGGCATTATTACGCGTAATTTAATTCAAGAGTTTTTTGCCGCAGATTTTTTTATTGTTCCACTTACGTATTCACGTTGCTGAGTTTTGGGCCGGTTAATGTATAAAATCTAACTATATTTTTTTCATGGTATTTTTAAAAAGACTGACTAACATGATCAATGGTTTATCTTCCTCGCAATCTTGAGATTAAGGAAAAAAAATATGATCACAATGGCGATATAATTAGAGTCTAAATGCAATAAGGCGCAAAATACATACCTTGATCTTCACACCTCATAATTTTATTTATTTTAATGATTTTCCGCCTCGTTTTTGTAAGGACCAGCTTCTCTTAAATCCTTAGGACCAGTTTTTAGGGTTCTGTACGTCAAAAGAAAAAAACGGAACACTTATAGGATCACTCGTGTGACTGTCACAGCCAACTTGCTCCGAATCTACAGAACCGATTAAGTTGAAACTTGGTACACATATGAATTTCTGTGACCCAAACAAGAATGTGTAACATAAAAAAATTTATTTTGAATAAAGGGTCCGTTTTGGGCGCAAAATAGAAAATGAAAACATAAATTGCAAACCGTACCGTGTGTTATAACAAATGAAAGTGTTTGTTGTAAGGATTTCAGATATTTTTTTTTAATAATTATAAAATAAATACTTATAAAGTTATTTAAAAATATAAATGACTATTTACCATTCCCCCTTACCTCCGAAACTGCTGAGCCATCTGTCTACGAAAGATTATGTAAATGTCTAGAGGATATGGCTAAACTGGTCAAAGTCAAAGTCAAATTATTTATTTCAAATAGGCACATAAGAGGCACTTTTGAACGTCAAAATTTACAAAAAAATACAATTGATTTTAGTTGCCCCTTCCAAAAGGTAGTTTCGTATGGAGAAGAATGGACAGGAAACTCCACCGTTACTCTTCTAAAAATGTTTTACAATATTTCGTTTGAGTACATTAATTATATGATTATATATGAAGACGATGCACCTAGAATAAAATTACTATACCATAATAGGTAAAAAGAATTAAAAACTAAGCAATGAAAAATAACTTAATTATGAGATAGATACATGGTGCTCACATATTTACAAACATCGTAAAAGTATATTTTTCTAAAAAAAATAAAAAAATAAGTCAGTGTGAGAGGGTAATTTTACCTAGCAACACCCTCTCTAATTAATCTTTAATTATGACCTTGGATATTTTATCGGCTTATAGCATTATGGCTTCTTATAGCACATTAACACGCAATAAACAAGTTATTCTAATAACATTCTTATATCTAATGCATTAATAGGATTAAACACTTCACAGTTTATGATGATCAGTGTTTTCCGGTATTCTCCCCGTGTCATTTTCATCTAGTGCTAATGTACCTGATCTTTTATAGAAACTAGGTGTTCATATTATTGTTAATTAGAAAAATCTTTATCTGAAATCATCCTTTGGCATTGAAATCGGGTTTTAAAAGCGTAGTTGAGGCATAAAATTATGCAGACCATATCTTAGGGCGACCTGACCTACTGTTACAAACCTGACATAATATTACAAATGTAGGTTTAAGCTTCTTAAAAAAAAAAAACTGTCAGTTCTGTCACGTAATTCATACTCAACTCAGCCCGGTTGTATATGCTGCAAAAAAAGCCATTAACTGAATCCGTTTGACAGTAATATTACTGTCAAACGGATTCAGTTAATGGCTTTTTCTAAAACTTCTGATAAATTATTCACATAGTCATCAACTCCATTAAACACAGGATCATCAAAATACCCATTCCTATTGGTACAGTCATCGCTTCTTCTAGAAAAAAAAACCACAATGAACATAAAAAAAACTTTGCCTTCAACTTGATTAATTATCACCGCTAGACGTCAGCAGAGTGTGCAATGCTGTATACATTTTTTTGATATATTTTTTTCTACGCAAGCGTGTGTCCGGCCCACTGGGCACAGTTAGGTTCGGTCTTGGGTGAGGAGAGCTGCATAGCAATTGATAGATGCATCTTGTTACATAGTTAATGTAGCTTTACGAAGTTTTTAGAAATTAACGGCGTATTATTTATGTGGTTTACTTGGTTAATTAATTTTAAAATTGCAATTTTATTTTTATAATCTTTAATGGTTTTCCCGAGTACGTCTGTTTTTAGTTTACATTGTTTAAACTACTGGTTTAAGCCAGTAGTTTTATCTTAATTGTGTGTAGCTATAAAAAGAGTAGTTATGTTTATTTTTATGCAAAAAAACACAATAGTAAAATTAATTAGTTCATCACATGACTTACCGTAGTTTGTAAAAGAAGAGCAAAATTAATGTCAATGTAATTTAGAGTAATTATGTTCTTGCAGAGATAGTTCTATCACTAGTAGTTCTGCAAACAGTAGACCTAGAACACGAACTTTTTTGCAACAATTAAATTGACCATGTTTTTTATTAAACATGGTCAACTGGTCACTGGTAGAAATCTAAAAGTGCACAATGTACTGCATTTTGAGGAACTATTCTGCTAATCACGCCGAAGATCCTCATCAGATCTTCATCAAATTTCTATGACACCAACTTCAAGTTTATACCTTTCAAATAAAAAAAGAACCATCGAAATCGGATCTCATAAGGCGGAGATATCAAGTAGCCCCCTTTTTGGAAGAAGTACCCCTCCAATCAAAAATCCCTGACGACAAAGAAAATCTATAGTCGTAAAACCAAACCCAAGTTTCGTCAAAAATTCGTATTTTATAACATCGGTTATAAAATACGACCTGTAGAGGAGTAGCAACAAACTGACAGAGGAAAGCTAATTTTTGCGATTTGAAGCAGAGACGCACCGTGCTAGGGTTACGAGCCTGTCCGAAAGGGATATCGTGGCCCTGGCACACAGGCATTTGAAGAAACACGGGTGGGTTTTAGTCAGTAAACGCCCTCCCGCTCCACCCAGAGCGGGAGAAGTTATTTGATAATTTTCCACCCAAGAAAAAAAAATAAAAATAAGCAGAGACGCATCGCTCGCTCGGTCAATCATAACCATTTGTTTTAAGTTACTGCCAGTCTATTCCATAATAATCGCAAAAGATAGGTGAAGTAAGTTTGAAGTGAGAGCTGCTCACCTGTGTTTTCACAGTAATATCATCGGCAGGTCTATCCTTTAACGACAAAAGGCCTCCTTAGATAAAACTAAATTAATTGGGTTGACAACCATTCCTATTATCGAATTGGAACGTGATTCATTATTTGAATGATATAGGCCAAGGACTTTATTTTCTTTGGCTTCGTTTCTTCCTTATACCTTACCCGGATGTTAAATGGTTACACGAAAACCAACCTCTTTCAAATTCTCTTACTTTCAAATCGAATCTAATTCTCGTCTCTGGTTCAATTTCTAACTCATTTCTGTCAACTCGGTAAGTATAAGGAAGCGGTCCTTAGGTCCTAATGACATCCAGTAGGTATCTCACGTTAATATTGTACCGTAGTACCAAATGGTACCAATATGAACGCGTTAACCTTGACCTCTCTGAGTCGGTTCGATTGAAGCGTTGTGTCATTTTCGAAACTGAAGCCTAAGTGTTTAACAAATTAGGTAATGCATTTGTTTACAAAATTACTGTGATTGTTAGAACTGAATAGACCTTCAGTGCTATTAACACGATATTTGTTTAGTGAGAATTTGTTCTTTATTTTATCATTGTTGATGCTCAACGTTATTGGTTCTTCGTGGCAGAAAAGTGGTCCTTTGATCCCGGATATCATAAGTTGCACAATGTATTCTTGCCCGTCATACCGATGTAACTGATGCTTTATCATCATCATTATCTTATTTATTATATACTTAAGCTGTTATTTTTTTTAATATAAGCCTCCTCTTAGACTACAATGTTCGTTGCTTTTAAAAATAATCTTATCGTAGTGACCTTCTGACTGAGTGCCTAAAATTCAGCTCATATGGTTATTCTAATTTTTATAGAAGTAAGGTAAGGATGATTAATTCAAGGATCTCTGCAATTCCTGTCTATTTAAAATAGAGTCAAATATCTCAAAAACCGTCGAAAACGTTTATTATTTAAGTGATACAATAGCTGCTGTACATTAATAACAAGATACGTATTTTTGCTATATTCTAAGAATGTAGTCCATCTTATTGCCAAAAACTTCGGAGATAGTACGGAAAAGCCTATTATTTGGTCTGAATAGTTATAGCTATTACTATTGACGCACATCCCTATTATACTGACATCACGACTATTGACTGATAAACGGCTGAGCACCAGACATTCCACGTTTTCGGCGCGACAAATCAAAACTCGA
The DNA here is from genome assembly GCA_963921375.1 of Tiliacea citrago. NCBI lineage: Eukaryota > Metazoa > Arthropoda > Insecta > Lepidoptera > Noctuidae > Tiliacea > Tiliacea citrago. The sequence goes on from OY992804.1 coordinate 13,605,852, forward strand.
CCTCTATCCAATTTTAGATTTTAAGAAGGCCTTCGACACGTTCATTCACGATTCTAAGACAATGTTTGTCACGCGCCATCGCTCTTCCCTTCTACCAATGTCTATGACAAGGCCTTAGTAGCCTTGGATGCCAGTTTTTCCTTAACCATCACTTACGAAAAGATAATGTAGTAGAAATGATGGAAGAGAAACTGTCGAAATAAATTCTGTTTTCTTACAAGGATTTTCTTAACTTTGATTATTTTGAAGGTTTGTTTCTCTGAAATGGTAATTCCCTTGAGCTAATTAATAATTGTAAGATAATATTTTCTTGTAATGGCTGCATCCGTCATTATTTATGCATAGATGGGATCTGAACACTTAAGGTTATTAATGCTGTGTTCGGCATTGAGTACTACAAATATAACTAGCCTCATTAGGATTGACTTTGTATAGAAAAAGCCTATGCCTTCAATTTTCCATAAATTAAAATAGCAACTGTCATTCTTTAACTGTTGTATGTAATGGCTATAACTATTCCTATTCAAAGAAACAAAACTCAAATCAATATGATGCGAACCTCTAGATTCAAAAACCTTATTCACAAGCTATTTTTAGCACCAATAATAACATCGTCTAAATAAACATTTTTGCAACAAAAGGAAAACGTACACTAATTTCACAGACGTGTCTAATTTTATGTACAGCAGAATCACCAATAATCGTAGCATGTAAATCTTTAAGGACCAAGTTAATTTGATAAGCGTGACTAAAGTAAAGGCAGATATGAATAAGTCATAATCGTAAACAGGGTGTTTTTAACGAAATCATTGTGTGGATCTAATTTTAATAGCTTCTTCTAAAGTTCTAAAGGATTGTTACGAAAACCTTTCTATTTCTTTGCGGTTTCAGCCGCATAAGTCTCGATCCTAAAGGAATATCCAGATAAAAACTATCCAATGTCCTAACCCAGGTTATGGCCTACCCATGTCTCAAATTTCATCCAAATCCGTGCAGCCGTTTTAAACAAACTCACTTTCTCATTTATTATGGTTAGGATATATGATATTGTATATAGTTAGGATGTTCCCTGTTTGTCTGTTAGAAAAGGTAATATTATAAGCCGTATATTAAATTACCCGTTTTTATTTGTAAGTATTTTCGTCATTAACCTGTGTTCCTGTACTTTGAACATTTCTACATGTTTCCTTCACTTGTGTTGATATTCTTACAGAGCCTTTTATTTAGCTACAAGCCGTTTGCCTGCCCCATGGGATTCCCATCGGCAAAAATTACGAACTTCCAAACAAAGTTTCATCCCCTATAATCCCTTTAGGGAGTGAATTTTCAAAAAGCTTCCATATTGCTCACTTTTGCTATAAGGAACTCTTATACAAAATTTCATGCTTTTTTAGTCCTAGCAGTTTGGGTTGTGCGTTGTCAGTTAATAAATAAAAAATATACAATTTTAATGAATGAGTAAATGAATTTAAGATTTTTATTATTCTTGTCACAAAATAATAGTTACGTTACTAGTGAAGTAACCATACGACGCGGTACTCGATACTCACGATAAATCGATTCAAGTTAACTGTCAAAACGGGCCTATTATTTTGTGACAAGTATAAATAGATATCTCATTAGGACCGTGGTATATTATGACATTAGCATCGAGTGACATGTTTAAGTGCATACGCTGTATTAACACGTTTTGTTAATAGGGTAACGAGCGCGTTAAAGCGATATAATTAATGACTCTTCACGATTATAAATGAAGTTAAAGTCTTTTAAAGAATAGCTGGAACAATGCAGTCATTCTCTTTTATTAAGCACGTAAAGGTGCTAAAGTGCTTGAAAATACGTGACCAAATTTCTGAAAGATGTTGGTTATTGTTTTTCTGTAATTATGTTGAGCAGTGTTATTGGGTTTTTCTATCTGGATTTTTTTCAGTAGCAGCCCGGAGTCTGGATTTGTGCCCGGATGACGGCATAGGCTCGCCCCATAATACATGGGTCTAAAACATAACTGGCGAAATGTGTATTAAAGGTACACCCTGCCTAACTTATCAGGGAATACAGGCGTTGTTATGTTATGTATTAAGAAGTTATTTAAAGTTTCAGTATACGAGGGGATTCTTACTTATGTGACGATTTTGACATTTAGCAATTTTTCAGTTATGATAGAACTGTAGTTTTCATTTGTTTTTAAATTGACAGAACTATTGAAAAAGAATTAGGTCCTTGGAATCGATGTTTTAATTTAGATTAATATAAAGAATGTTGTTTTTTTTAAATCAATAATTAAAGAGTTTCTCTAAGGCCCCAATTACACTATTAGTACATTACTGCAGCGGCCTGCAACAGGGGCATTGATGGACGAACGTAAAAATGTGGGCCAAGGCGAAGCTTAGGCACTCATACGTGAGTCCATCAATGCCTGGTTGCGGCCAAGGCTTGTATAGTGCTTTTCTCAAATAATGCGCGAAAATTTATAAATTCCAGATTCAATGACGAACAACGATAATTTTTCACGCGCCAATGTGTTCATTTGCTTTTTTTTCAATAAACAGCCTTCTATTTGCAAGCCAGTTTGAAATTTAAATAAAACCTTTGATAAGGTACCTCCTTGGTTGCCATGTTTTGGAGAAAAATATCGTTCCATTTTAAAATTACACGATATTTATGAGTTTACTATATTGGCCGCTAAACCACGACACATAATGCCGCTGCTTGCATGTATTTGGCCAGTACAGCAATTTTAATTTATCTCGAAGAAGGTTGTCAAAATAATGCTCGAATTTCCAAGCATGTTTGAGAAAAAAATATTTATCATACAAATATGATTTCATATCTGTCAAATTCTATGATCACAGTTAATTGATGCTGTTCTTCATTTTCAGATTTTACACTTATGATCATATTAAACGAATCAAGATGAATAACGATTTAACCATGTTTTCCGTAGCTATGGGTGTAATTTTATTAATTGCAAAAAGAAGATACAAACGGTTAAAATTTTGTAAAAAATACTAATTTTCCTCGTAAAGGTTTATTAATATTTTTGTTGCTTCGATAACCAGCCAGAGTTTTTGCATTTTGACGCGATTTTTGAGATTAGACGGATATGATAATATTTGTACGCTTGCTGTCAAATAGGATACCTTAACTATGATCATAGACGATTTGAATCATATGAGACGTATGTATGAAAATGTGCTTCTATCCCCATTTATGATCTGAATACTTTTAGAAATTAAATTAATTTGCAAGAATTGTAATACATTACAGATGGTCGGGTTTTTTAATCAAGTTTTTTTAAAACAATTCGCTAAAACTAGCATGCAAAATAATTGATACAAATATAATTAAATCAATGATAATAAAATTGTAAAATCCTAGACAATTTATTAACAATAGAAATGTCACACATTTGTCAAATTATAATAGTTAAATGTCAGTGTAAATCTTTAAAGTTTATGTACTCATTCATAGAATATAATGATTTTTCTATAAGGCATTTGAATTTTATTTGTTGGCAACCCTCTTCTATTTATTAAAAGGTGTGTGCACAATCGCCTTTATCCTACACAAAATGACATAAGTAATATGGGATTAGGTGCAAACCCGCCTCTGTTATAGATTAAATGACAGAAGCGCAAAAAAAATTGTGGCGTCACGAGAATAAAGTTTTTAAAAGTGGACAAAAGCGCATTTGCATCTTTAATCCTCATAATGTAGATATTACACCGTCATAGGTTATTCATATAAAAATTACTCGTACATCTTTGATCATATTTCTATGATAGTCTAATATGGCTCTTATTGTCGCAAGCCGATTTCCGGCCACCGTAAGCGCGGGCCTGTGGACGGTGAGCGATGGGTAGCTCGCCGTCCGATAAGGACCAGGCCCGGGTCGACAGCGCGTTGTGTTCCACGCACGCCTCAAAGAGATGTTAGCACCAACTGACGGGGTCCGTTAGGACCAATGCCTGCCAGGGTTGCGAGTTTGTCCGAAAGGGATATCGTGGCCCTGGCATACAGGCAACGGAAGGAACACGGGTAGGTTTTAGTCGGTAAAATTCTGACACGCCCTCCCGCTCCGCACAGAGCGGGAGAAGTTATTTGATAATTTACCACCCAAAAAAAAAGCCCACTACAAGGCAAAACCATCTTCTCATACAGAGAAGGCATGAGCAATGATCAAGTCCAGGTTTCCTCACGATGTGTACCTTACCACCGATTTCAGTAATATCCAAAAGAAACTAAGAAAGTACATACATCATCATCATCTGGCTAGCCTTTTCCCAACTATGTTGGGGTCGGCTTCCAGTCTAACCGGATGCAGCTGAATACCAGTATTTCACATGGAGTGACTGCCTACCTTACCTCCACAATCTAGGCACTGGGTAACACGATATCCCTTGGTAAGACTGGTTGTCAGACTTTCGGGATTCTGACGACCCGTAACGAGTGTCAAAGATCTACAAATGACAGCCGGGACCAACGGCTTAATGTGCTTTCCGTGGTACGGCGGGGTCTTCGTATGTAATAGATGGTCACCCATTCACGAACCAACCACAGCAGCCGTAGCTTAACCTGGTCGATCGACCCTACTTAGCGACAAGCCTATCAACCAATCTATATTAGGTCATAATGAACATGGAACCAATCTATGTTCATTATGACCTATTAGGTCACAAGCTAATAGAGACCTAGGAATTAACATAGCTTAATCAGCTTATAATGTTTCCACTACTGAGACACTGGTTGTCAGGCTTGCCGATGTGCTTTCCGAGGTACGGCGGAGTCTTAGTATGTAAAATATGGTCACCCATCCACGGACCAACCGCGGTAAGCGTAACTTAACCTGATCGACGGACCCGTGCGGCTGTTATTGCCTACTTAGCCACAAGCCCCTTAGAAAGTACATACATGTGAATTGAAAAAGACACATTGGTACTCGCGCGTTCTGAACCCATAACTCGTGCATGGGAGGAGAGCCGAGCAGTTTCACCGTTTCATATTAAAATAGGTCCTGTGGCCTATTTTATTACAAATGTATGTGCAGTGGTGGTATTTTTTAGGGTTCCGTACTCCAAGGGTAAAACGGGAACCCTATTACTAAGGCTCCGCCGTCTGTCTGTCTGTCCATCTGTCACCAGGCTGTATCTCATGAACCGTGATAGCTAGACAGTTGAAATTTTCACAGATGATGTATTTCTGTTGCCGCTATAACAAAAAATACAAAAAAAACTGAATAAAATATTTAACGGGGCTCCCATACAACAAACGTGATTTTGTTTGCTCGTTTTTGCTCGATATTGATAACAGCAACAGGTAGACGCTTGAAATATTCACAGAATATTTAGTTATATATTCACTTTAAAAATAAATAATTAAATTAAAATAAAACAAATATTTAAGGGGGGCTCCCATACAACAAACGTGATTTTTTGTCGTTTTTAGGATTCCGTACCCAATGGGTAAAACGGGAACCCTATTACTAAGGCTCCGCCGTCTGTCTGTCTGTCCGTCTGTCACCAGGCTGTATCTCATGAGCCGTGATAGACAGTTGAAATGTTCACAGATGATGTATTCCTGTTGCCGCTATAGCAACAAATACTAAAAACCAGAATAACATAAATATTTAGGGGGGCTCCCATACAACAAACGTGATTTTTTTGCTCGTTTTTGCTCGATATTGGTAACGGCAAAAGGTAGACGCTTGAAATATTCACAGAATATTTATTTAAGGGGGGCTCCTATACAACAAACGTGATTTTTTTGCTATTTTTATAGATAATGGTACGGAACCCTTCGTGCGCGAGTCCGACTCGCACTTGGCCGGTTTTTTTATATAAATGGTAAGGAACCCTTCGTGTGCGAGTCTGACTCGCACTTGGCCGGTTTTTTTTAGCCTATAATTATGTGTCTTATGTATGTACATAACACACAGCCAATAATATTCCCACTCTTGAGACACAGGCCTCCTCTCTGTGAGAGGGAGTGGGCCGTAATCCACCACGCGGAACCATTGCTGGTTGGTTGATGTCACATTTTCGAATTTATGGTTCTAGGACATGCCGGTTTCCTCACGGTATTTTCCTTCACTGTTTTGAGAGCAGTGGTGATGAAATAAGTTACACAAAGTAAAGCGCCTGACTCGGTTCGAACCTAAAAATATAATGGATGTATGTTAGTATGTTTTCACGATCCTTGCTAGTTTACCGCTGCAACGGAAGATACGGATATTAACCAACTGATATATTATAATCATTTGTTTTTCAATTCTACCATCACGGAATCGTAACGATTTATTGATTTCTTTGTTTTCTGTTTTTATTCTCTCATTTATTTTCCTTAAGATTTATTTGATACCTACTTATCTTCCGCTTAGCGTTTCTTCCGCCAGTTGTTTGATCCGCTTTACTTTATCCTATTAGAAATAGATAAAGTTATTATTTACTAGATTTTGCCCGTGGATGTTGGAAATTATCCTACTGGAACGTTTTACCGGGATAAAAAATATCCTACGTCCTTCCCCAAGATGCCATCTATCTCCTTGCCAAAATGTATCGAAAACCGTCCAGGGTTTAGGCGTAAAAGGTAACATAAGAGTTACTTTCGTAGAGTATTATTATTATTTTTGCGTCTTTGACATGTCTAGGGACCCTGGGGACCCAGACCTTTGACATGTCTAGGGACCCTGGGGACCCAGACCTTTGGAAGGCGTAGCCCCGTTAGACGTTTTTAATTAAATGAAGCACAATCCAACATGGGTTTGGGTGGCTAAAGTGGACTGGTTACCTTGAACTATGGAAAGACTATGGCCCCCGCCTGACCAATGTTTTTATACCATAAACAGATAAAATGGCAGTCTTACCAAGGGGTATCGTGTTACCCAGTAACTGCGTTGTGAAGGTCAGAGAGACAGCGCTCTATGTAAAATACTGGTATTCAGCTGCATTCGGTTAGACTGGAAGCCGACCCCAAAAATAATTGGAAAAGGCTAGGCACATGATGACATAGATAAAATGGCAGGGGATGACAGTCGTTAGCACTTAATGACGTAATAAAAACGGGGCAATATATCCTGAGGTACTTGAGGAGTGAAAAGGGATTTCCACGGCTATCAGGACAATCCCGGAAGCACGGTCAAGACTCTACCAGCATCTTACTGGAATACTTCCTTCCTCTGAGCATGTTTTCCCTTGCGAATCTCCACTCAAGCTGGCCGGCTTGATAAAGGCAAAAAAGAGATGGGACCTCTGTTTCTCGTCAGTGTTCACTTCGGCCGGTCAATAAAGGCAAGCCAGAAATGAGGAACAGTACTTCTCCCGAGAGGCAGGCTCCGTGGGTTCGCTACTGCCCAACAGCTCGCCTCATGCTGGCCTGCGGGTTTTTGTGACTCTCTTGATCTGGCTCCTCACACTAGACCAGCACCCTAATTGCGTAACGCAGTTTGAATCGGAATCGGAATGGTTTTGAAGTATATTACTAATCCATTGCTTCATATGTTAGAAAAAATTGTCTGCTCAACAACGTAAATAACGCAATGAATGTTGTTGAACTGTCAAATTGAAACCGATTCCTACTGATAGTGTGTTACGCAATTAGCCCTCTGTTGAGGCAAAGTAAAGTCTACCGGCACAAACCTAGAGATCATAGGAGCGCGCAAGGGCCACAACGACGTCAACGTAGAGATACGGCGGTATTTATTTTTAGCCTATGTTGTGTCACTGCAGGGCAAAAGCCTCTTTTTCTCCTTTCCAGTCCTCTCTATCTTAAGCTATACTTTATTTGAAATAAGATTAGAAATTTAAATAAACGTTTTTTACAGTCCGTTCAATCGATTTTGACTTCTATTCCGTAGGTATATGGATGGCATTAAAAGCAAAAACGTGGTTACAATACCAATTGTTTATTACAGCTGCCATTTGTCATGCCACCTACGTAGTAGAACTTAAAATCGGTTGAACGGGCTTTAAAAAAGGTTTATTTAAATGTCTAATCTACTTTCAAATGGAGAATAGTGTGGCCCAATCCTGTCTGAAGGCGTCAAGCTCGTCCCGTCATCTTCTCCTGGTTCTGCCTCAATGTCGCTGGAAGTTTTCTGATATAAAGTTACGAATGTGATAATAATTATCATCAGTTTTTGTCACCTAGCTAATGGGCAACTAGACCAACGAGGCAGTTTTTTTTATAAAAATGTGGCTGTTATTTTAGTGGTGTCTTACGACTTCCACGCGAACGAAGTCGCGGGCAGAAGCTAGTGCACAATAAAACAGTGAAGGAAAACATCGTGAGGAAACCAGCATATCCTAAAACCAAATATTCTAAGCCATGCTGACATCCACCGACCCGTACTGGGTCCGCGTGGTGGATTACAGCCCATTTCCCCTCACAGAGAGGAGGTCTGTGTCCTAGCAGTAGGATAAATGTAGGATGATTATGCTTAATGGACAATAGGCTCGCCCATGTTATGTTAACAGTAGTATCATGCCTGTAATCCCCAAAGGGTTAGGCAGAGGTGTACACCCACATTTTACCAGTTATGTTTTAAGTCCCATGTAATAGGGGGCGAGCCTATTGCCATTAACCGGGCACTACTGAGAAATTCATGATGGAAAAACCCTATAACACTTTGCCCGACCAGGGAATCGAGCCCAGGACCTAAACTAACCATGCTCACGAATAGCGCTTGCGGCCACTAGACCAACGAGGCAGTGTTATGTTAAATCTTATAATCATAATATCCTTAACTTATGTCTCTCATAATCTTTAGTCTAAAAATAAACGTGCGCATTTACAAATCACATCACGTACATCGTTAAAACCAAGTAGGCTTTTATACAAGTTACGTCTACCGCGCATCAGTTCAATGTCAAACTGAATTACTTTCTATTGTATAACAGAGTAGTGTACTTAAACAAATGAGAGACCGAAGGCCTACTCTGAATGATTTCCGTTGTAGATATAAGGTTTCGATTTGAACATTTTCCCTGACTTCCAAAAAGGAGGAGGTGTTCTGTTCGTCAGTATGTTTTTTTTTAATGTATGTTCATCGATATTTTTGTCAATTGTGGACCGATTTTATAAATTCTTTTTTCATTTAGTAGAGGAAGCTTGCGCGGTGGTCCCATATAAATTGTATTAACATTGCTTGGGTAGTTTTTGAGTTAGCTTCAATAAAATGTATTTTTCCACTAAGTTTATGTGGATGGTGTTAAAATAACTTCCTGTCACTGTTATTTACATAGCAGTTAATGGTATTCAATTTTTTTGGGGTAGGTCCCATCATTAAAAAGTGAAAAATAAAGACTTTCTACAATAAAAAAAAAACCTACTTCCAAAAAAACACTACAAAGTGACAAATAACTTTAATTTTGGAAGTCGGTGGCAAAAACGAAAATATAAAACCAAAGACACCGACTTCAGATTTTTTTTTTCAAAGTTATTTATCACTTTGTAGTGGTTTTTGGAGGTCGGTTGTTATTTTTTTGGAAAAAGTTTTTATAAGTCTCAGTATTGTCATAGTCATTCTAGAATAATGTTATATAGCGGCGTAGATTCTAAATTCTTAGTATTTTCTATTAGCCTCTTCTATTTTGTTTAACACAGTTGTTATTAACATCTTAATAGTACCTCAACTTCATCTCCCGCTCCTATACAAGCTCTTGCCCGCGATTTCATCTATGATCCAGGGTGAAAGGTAGCTTATGTCCTTCTCCAGGTCCCAGGCTACCTATTTGTCAAATTTCATAACGATCGGTTCATTAGTTTTAGGCGTATAAAAGCAACAGACAGGCAGATTGTCAGAGTTACTTTCGCATTAATAATATTACGATCTGTGCCTCGCGGTTTCACCCGCATAAGTCCTAATCCTGTGGGAAATAACAGGATAAAAAGTATTCAATGTCCTAACCCAGGTCATGTTCTATTCAAGTGCCAAATGTCATCCAAACCCGTTAAACCATTTTAGCATGAAAGCATAACAAACAAACAAACTCATTTTCGCATTTATAATATTAAGTTAGGATTATGGATTGACAACCCTAACTTTTAGGTTTTATTTTCTGACAGTTTAATCCAGTCATCACAAAGTGTCTTTAGAACTCTTAAGTGTCCAGCTGCTGATTATTTGCATAAATTATGGAAAAATTAAGTGTTGTGTGCCTTCTGTACAATACTTTGTGTTAGTATTCTCAAAACAGTATTCACTGTTAACGCCATTGACATACATTGCGTTTGACGTAATGTCGATGGTATCGGCATATTCTGGAGAATAGTGACGATTAGGAAACGATGACGTTTCTATACAGATTTGGCTTTTTCAGTAATACAAGAAAAGAAAGAAAGAAAAAATGTTTATACTGTATTTATAATAATTAATACTGAATAACATGCTAGTAGAAAATCTAAATTGAGAGCTTGAGAGATTCATTGAAATTAGGGAATAAATTTCCCTGACTTTACAACCAACTATTAGTTATTTAGCAAATTGACTACCAGCTTATATTATCCGTAAATTCAAATCACAACTGTAATATTTTGACAGTTGTATGAAATAGCTATCTATAACACAGTAGATTGCATAGTGTGCCAATTTGATTCAAACTCAAACTCAAAGCATTTGTTTCAAATAAACCAATTACATGCACTTTTGGATTGTCAAGGGGTCGGTCAGTCAGAGAGATGAAGTTAGTTGCCCATTCTAAAGCGTAGTAGATTTCTATGGAGAAGAACGGGCAAGAAACTCCACGGATACTCTTTTAAATCAAAATATTGATGAAATATTTCCTGATCATACAAAATACTTTTCTGCAATTAAAGAAAATCCTTGCTTCCAGTATGTAGTCTCATCATCACCAAAGTCCTTGTTCCATGTTACTTGGGGTCGGCGCGGGCGCAACGCGTTTTCTTCTTATATTTTCCCCTGTCCTCTCAACCGTCACGCTATCGGTATGTAGACTGTCCTGACCTGACCTGTGACAGGTGTCTGACCTGTTTTCTATTAAACTTCTAATCTACATTATACGAGTAGGTACTTGGCATTTAAAAAAAATCCTTTCTTTTAAAAAGTTATGCGACATAATGGCACAATATTTTTATGATCAAGATAAAAAAAATCTTTTTCTTCGAGATAAACATTTTGCTCTTTAAAATCTTATATTATATCATTGAAATATTTAATGATATCTTCATTGGCTCGCGTGATTCTTAGAATATAAAACATCGTTTGATGTAACAAATTAAAATTAATGTGGCCTAGAAACATCGAAGATGATTTACTTAAATATAAATCTTAATTAATGTTTTTTATATTTAAATTAAATAAATTACTTATGCATGTCTCAACGCAATAGTGATGTAGATTATGTACCTATTTATTTTAAGTAAGTTTGTATGCAATTATGATATTATTTTTATTGATGATGTGAAGATGTCAACGTTTTTTGGGCAAGGACAAATTTGAATTTGAATGGATCATTTTAATGTCAGTCAGAGGACAAAAGGCTGCGTTCAAATTGATATTTACTTCCGAACTAAATTCATAATGAATCATAGCACGCTTCTAATATTCTAAATTACTTTAATATAGATTTGTGGTTGAATAGTGATTATTTTACCTTTTTCGTCTTGTACTATTATGAGAACCAATAATTTCAATTTTAATAAAAAAATCGTGAGTTTGCGATTTTTTAGGTTCCTCTGCTTTACAATTATTTGCCAAAATAATTTGAAATCAAAACCTTTACTTCTCAGCTCATGTTTACAGTGCTCGGTTTCTTTTCCTCATTCAGGCCATTCTTATGAATACCAATACCGGTATTACAATAACTACAACATAATAAAATACATTTAAACGATCCTGTCCATCCTATTTTATGACCCCTTAGTCACCGTTTACGATGGTCACAGGAAACATACAGTTATCTATGCGCATCCAACTCAGTCGCATACCTCCTATATTTTAATCAATCGTTTTTAAATCCTACTACAGTTCAGAATACGCGCAAAGGTCATTCAACGGGACGCACAATCAAATAATATGTCGTTATGCACTTGTATTTAGGTTTAATGGGAGACAAATTTTATGTAATGAGTTGGTATTTTGTTATTATTCATTAGCTGTCATCCGTGACGTTTTGGTCTGTTATTTGGGTGAAGGTTTTTTAGAACCATCGTTCACATAGGTAGATTTATAATGGGATATCCAGAAGACTAAACTTGTGATACTATATTGGAGAATTACTCATATTGTGATCAAAGATTAGCTAATTAACGGGTTAATATAAAGAAAGAAAGAAAAAAGAAAGAAAGAAAAAAACATTTATTTAGCACATACTAAAATACACATAATAAATAAACAAAAGGAACAAAATCAAAAGTAATTTATGTAAACTAGGCTGAAAATAGCATTTTTAAATGTCAATACAATAAAGACAGTTCCCAAAGATTCACATATACGCCATTAGATATGCTTATATTCCAACATGTAGGTAAAACAAAAGACTTAGCAGTCTTATGGACGGGTGAACTATTAATAAATGATTCTTGACGTCAAATATTTAACATTTAATTACTGAAGGCTATTGCTATTCAGTCATTATAATCGGCAAAGACAAGGCCTTCTTCATTATTTAAAACTAGTTTCTGTCTGTGTCTTCGCCCGCGTGAAATTTCATGTTTAACATAAAATATATTATTATTATAGCATCGCATGGCCCGCCCCCATTATTACTTCCTTTTCGCTTAGGGTTCTTTCAGATTTTTTTCTTTTTACTCAGCTCCTAAGGGTCGAAGCGTGATGTTCAACCTTCCTCAAGAATTGGGCTATCAAATGCAAACATATTTTTTCAAATCCGACTGGTAGTTCCAGAGAAAATCATAATAATAATAATCATAAATCTTTATTTATCTTTATTTATATTTTTAGCGTGTTGAAACAAAAGAACAAACAAACTAACTGACTCTTCAGCTTTATTATGTTAGTAGATAGGATCTATTATTTACCAACTTTGGCAAAGTTAAAGATTCGTTATCTAACATTATTTGTTAATGTGGTGCAATTTTTGGCAACGAGAACAAAGAAACAAAAAGACAGACTTTATAATGGAAATGTGAAAGTGAGGAAATTGGCAAATAGCCCACCGGGGACTGTACTCATCTACTACTACTGTAGCTCATCATTGCCTAGCAAAAGGCTTGGCAGATGAGGACTGACCTCTAACAGGATGCAGCTAATCTGATGGGGAGTTTATTGCGCCACTTCTTCTTCCCAGCTAAAGCACTAGGAAGTGGTGAAGGGTGGGCATTTTTGGGAGACTGTCTTATGTAATTTTTGACGTTCGGAAAGTGCTGATTCTCAGCCTAGTTTGAATAAATGACTTTTGATTTTGATTTTTTAATAATCAAATACATTACCGTTAATAATGCGTTGCCGTTTTTTATAATACGTTGCCGTTTATATAATACGTTGCCGTTTATATAATATGTTGCCGTTTATATAATACGTTGCCGTTTATAATACATTGCCCTTTATAATATATAATACGTTGCCGTTTATATAATACGTTGCCGTTTATATAATACGTTGCCGTTTATATGATACGTTGCGGTTTATAATACGTTGCCGTTTATAATACGTTGCCGTTTATAATACGTTGCCGTTTATAATAGATTACGCAAAAGCAGTGGTGGCCCAGTGGTACCAGCCCCGACTTACGATTTTAGGTCGAGATTTCGACCCAGGCAGGTCCTGTACTTTGAGTAATTTATGTCATCACCACTGATATCAAAAACGGTGAAGGCAAAAAACATCGTGAGGATACCGGCATGTCCTAGAACCAAAAATTTGAAGACATGACGTGACATCTAACAAACCCGCACTGGGCCCGCGTGGTGGATTACGGCCCACTCTGTCTCACAGGGAGGAGGCCTGTGTCCCAGCAGTGGGATCATTATTTAGGCTGATCATGTTCATGATATGTTGAAATTTCTTGTGGCGCGTCGCGCCCGTGATATCGCACTAGTCTGTACGAGCCTTTACGCGGTCAATATTTTAATATTTATAAGAGAATGTCAAGTGTCAAGCGATTTTGACCCGTGTGTGTTGACTTGCAACTTTGACCGAGCGAGCGAAGCTTTGCTTTCCTCTGTCAGTTTGTTGGTACTCCTCTACAGGTCGTATTTTACTATCAATCTGGATGAAACTTGGTATACCTACAAGTTTTACGACTTTATAGTTTTTTTTTGTCGTCAGGGATTTTTGATTGGAGGGGTACTTCCTCTAAAAAGGGGCAAAATGGAAGCTACTAGATATCTCCGCCTTATGAGATCTGATTTGAATGGTTCTTTTGTGGCAACTTTAAATTGGTCTCATAGAAATTTGGTGGAGATCTGATGCGGATCTTTGACGTGATGAATAGCTCGTCAAAATGCAGTAAATTTCTCACTTTTAGATTTCTACCAATGGAATCGGGCCTTTAACTACTAGGTTGGAATTTATAGAGCAGCTGGGATTGGGACCACCTTCTCATCACAAAAGTAGGCTGCAGCATAACCTCTGCCAATTAATATCGATTAATTTATTTATATTTAATTATCATGTTTTAAAATAAATAACTATAGTGGATTATTGATTTTTGCAAAAAAAGTATGTGCGCGCGAGTTCTACTGTTCGCAGAACTACTAGTATTATTACTGTTAATTTGACCAGCCCTGTATTCAAACTGCCCATCAAATGACGAGCCCAGTATGGCCCCAGATGTTAAGCTGTAACCTCTGCGTATTAGAAATGCAATAGTTTGTAAGCCACATCTGTCCAATGCGGACGACGTGTCCTACGTGTCGTCTCCGTGTCGTGTCCGCATTGCATCTGACACGGTGTCAAGAGCGGAAGTTTGGCTTCAAGCTTCAAGGAAGGATACGTGTAGACTGCAATTTATTCTGAAATAAATATTAAACTTCTTTTGACTACGTTGATCGTCGCAAGTCTCAAGTGTGGAACTTGCTGAATGCAGGATCGGGATCAACTTCCGAGTCAGGCATGTGATATTTGGTATTTCCAATAGGTATCTTTCTTCTGGAGTCCGAATTTAGCCTTTACCGGGTTTTTTATCATCAATGAACTCAGCTTATAGCAGCCCACTGCTGGACACAGGCCTCTCCCAGGCTGCGCCACAACACCCTGTCCTCCGCCTTCTGCATTCAGTCTGTCTCAGCCACCTTTTTAAGGTCGTTAGTCCGTCTAGCTGGGGAGCGCCTCACACTACGCTTGCCGATACGAGTGGTCTCCACTCCAGGACTCGTCTGCTCCACTGGCCATCGGTCCTGCAACAAACATAGCCAGCCCACTGCCACATCAGTTTGCTTCCTCTGCAGGCTATGTCGGTATCTCCGGCTTTTTATCATAAGGGAATTAAATATAACTGTTGAAATGTCGGTGTACGAAACACTTCTTCTAGTTTCGTTGGTAAATACAGGCTTGGTGGTACCTCTGGCAAATCCGCGGACACAGTTCACGGTTAAAAGCATCTAAGTCACAGCACATGGTTTGGTTTTGTTTACAACTCACTCAGCCGATCTAGTTCTAAGGCGGACTGTCCAATGGAGCGGAGAAGTGAAGAGAGGAGTGGAGATGTGCCAATATTAACCAATGAATGTTTTTAGGGATCCATATCTCAAAACGAAAAAAATGGAACCCTTTTATGGTCATGTGTCTGTCTGTATGTCCGTCTGTCACAGCCAGTTTGCTCCGAATCTACTGGACCGATTAAGTTGAAATTTGGTACACATAATAATATGAATTTCTGTGACCCAAACACAAACGTGTAATGTAAATAAATGAATTTTGAATTTGGGGGTCACTTTTGGGGGGCAAATTAGAAAATTAAAATTGTGACATATCAATGAAAGGGCTTGTTGTAAGAATTTCAGATTTATATATTTTTAATGATTTTAAAATAAATGTTTTTAAAGTTATTTAAGAAAATATATTATGTTAAGTGACCATTGCTGTTTATCTCCGAAACTACTGATTCTCAAATGTTGAACAAAAAAAATATAATATAGTTCTTTACTTATAGATTACAGGAAAACCTATAAGAAGTCTGTGTCTTAAAACAACATGATAAATCACACAATAAAGTGCTTACAAATTAACATTTTCAGTTGGAATTAATGAGGGAGCATGTTTTCAACTACAACGTTAAGTTTGTTCTTGGGATAAATTCATCGCAACTACCTTCAGTGGGCCAGTTTTTTATCCATGTGGAGCTGAGCGGAGTTTAGATTCTATTGATTAATAGGTATAGGTACAGCTACACTTCTCCCCGCTTCTCTCCTCGCTTTCCGCTTTAGTGAACAGGCAGCCTTAGACTTGGTTGAATTTGATAGTTTAATGGTTTAGGATTACTAGCTTTTGATCGTTAGTTGAATGCCTCAAACAGAGGGCATTGTAGATGCAAATTCACCTGGTTGAATGTTATACAATTCCCTACTATTATGTAATTGTTGTTACACATTATGTCTTTAGTCAAAAGGACGGCAAACAGATAATCTTCATAGTACTGTTAAACTATTTTTTGTCAGGAAATATTATAATAACAGGAAGAACAATTGACTCTTGGCTTCGTTAAGGGTATTTTTACAACCGATATTTCTTTTCAAATTTCCACCCCAAAGACTTAAGAGCGGCCAACCCGACATACTTTTCATACAAACGCTCGTACGTGATTATGGCATTGTAACACATCTTTCTTTGAAATTTTTGAACCAATAGGTATCTTGTGCACTATAACTAGGTTTCTATGCAAGCAAAAAATATTTTTTTTGTAAAAAAAAGTCAGTATAAGCCTGCAAAAATCTGCTTTTTGCACAAATTTTACCTGAACTTTGGCCATTCATAATGTACTCGAAAATTATAAATGTTAAGAAAAAATTACGATAGAAACCTTGCAAATGTAATGAAAATTTTAAATGACCAACATTTATTTCACAAACTGGTAAGGCTTATTCAAAAACACGTATTTCCTAGAACAAGTTTTATGAAAATTCCGCACATTATGTTTCGTTCAATGTTATCGTGTTCTCACTCGTTTGATAATAGTTTTCACTTGCGCTGGATGAAACAGCAAACTTTTTGACCATGGTTGCGTTGACGATAGACGGACCGGGAAGGGCCTTCTTAAGAGCGGCCAACCCGTCATACTTTTCATACAGACGCTTGTACGTGATTGTAAACACATCTTTCTTTGAAATTTTTGAACTAATTATTTTTTTTTTTTTTTTGGTACAAACAAGCAGTAATACATTATATCACATATAACTAATTAGGTATCTTGTGCACTTTATCTAGGTTTTTATTGGAGCAAAAAATAAAAAAATTGAGAAACAAATTCAGTACTCGTATAAGCCTGCAAAAATCTGCTCTTTTGCACAAATTTTACCTGAACTTTGGCCGTTCATAATGTACTCATAAATCGTAAAAGTAAATAATTTTTTTTTTTCATAGAAACATCGCACATGTAATGGAAATTCTAAATGACAAACATTTATTTCACAAACTTGTAAGGCTTTATGAAATTTTGGCACACTATTTTTCACAATGTTATCGCGGTCTCACTTGCTTGTTAGTAGTTCTCACTTATGCTGGAAGAAACAACAAGCTTTTCGACCATGCTCGCGTTGACGATAAACGGTCCGTAGAGGGCCCTCTGGACAGCCAAATTTGGGTTAAATTGGTAGAAATTGTGTAAATTTGAGTAATTGGGTAAAATTTGTACAAAAAAGCAGATTTTTGCAGGCTTATATACTGAATTTGTTTCTCTGAATTTTTATTTTTTGCTTGAATAGAAACCTAGATATAGTGCACAAGATACCTGATTAGTTCAAAAATTTCAAAGAAAGATGTGTTACAACGCCATAATCACGTACGAGCGTTTGTATGAAAAGCATGACGGGTTGACCGCTCTTAAGTTTATATTTTCTCGAACGTTGGAGACGCGGACAAAAACTGGTATTCATAATACTCATAATAGTTGCTAAACAAAAAAAACTGAACCAGTTCAAAGTGTAATGTAGTGTAGTGTGTGTGACATAACGCATTAAGCGTTGCCTAATTGCGGTCGAATGTTTTATTTGACATGTATGCTCTTTAAACATTTGCTTAACAGATTATGTCCAAATGTAACAGATTTTTGTAGCACTTGTGCAAGGTGATATGAATAACTTAAGTTTTTAGCTCTTTATATATGAGGTGTAAAGATTTAATTGGATGACTTATGAATGTAATTAAGTTTATTTTATTTTATTTAAGTACAATATAACAACACAGAGTTACATACATTGCACACACATATATATAAAAAAAAAAAAACACAGGTAGGTATTTCTGTTTCACGAGATCAGGCTGTCACTAAAGTATTCCAGCATGTCGATTCTAAGCCGATTTCCGGCCACCGTAGGCGCGGGCCTGCGGCCGGTGAGCGATGGGTAGCTCGCCGTCCGATAAGGACCAGGCCCGGGTCGACGGCGCGTTGTGTTCCACGCGCGCCTCAAGGAGATGTCAGCACAAACTGACGGGGTCCGTTAGGACCAATGCCTGCCGGGGTTGCGAGTTTGTCCGAAAGGGATATCGTGGCCCTGGCACACAGGCAACGGAAGGAACACGGGTGGTTTTTAGTCAGTAAAAGTCTGACACGCCCTCCCGCTCCGCCCAGAGCGGGAGAAGTTATTTGATGATTTCCCACCCAAAAAAAAAAAAAAAAAGAAGGATGTCGATTCTGTAAAAATCTCACCGTGAATTCTTGCGTTGAGTGAGCTGTCAGTGTCATTCCACTGATGCTAGGGATTGACAAGGATTAAATTTACAATCATAATCGAGATTTCAATAATATTTTTATGCTAATTCTATTGATCATTTTATATTATTTCAAAGCTAGCATTTATGTGTCTTAACATTACTATTTCAGGGTTTTTTAAAGAAAATAGCAAAACAAAAATTTTGTCATACATTATTGAGTTTCTGTTCAAAATGTCGAATGATTGTAAATGTAAGCCTTGGTCCATCCCTAGCATCAGGTGGGATGACACTGACAGTTCACTCCACGCTCACTTCACCTAAGTTTTCACGGTGAGATGGTTGCAGAATAGCACTGCTATTATATGTTTTCGCGTGCCTCTTACTCTCATTGAAACTGCTCTTATAACTGAGATTTGTATTTTCACTTTCAGCCAGTACACTATTTGAGAATATGCGTTTCCCCATTTCTCATTAAGCTTTGATGCGGTTTAAAAAAAAAACTGTTATATTCAGTTCCTGTGGCTCCATCGCATGAAATGACTAACGGAGTGAATGAGGCTCTTAGTCTCATTATGAACTTTATGATAAATGATTTTTATTTCTGTAAGTAGGTTTGTACAAACACTTTTACACGTCAATCATATTTTTAAAACTAGATGAGGTCGGCGTTTCCCATCTGACTACTCTGAGAAGAAAGGCCGAAACAAACTCAGAGGTCACAGTCTCTTTTAAAGTCCAGACATAATTTCGGTCAGATCATGTGAAGATTGGTGTCTGAAATAGTCTTTTCAGGAAAGAACCACACAGATTGAGTGGACCTGACCAGTCAGTACACGCATTTGTCAGTAATCGTGCAGCTCTACTCAGAACTTAAGGAGCTCAGCTATGAGACCTCAATGGGGATATGTGGAGGAAAAACTCACAAATTCCTATTGATGGGAAATGGCAATGAGCATTAGTGGAATAACCCAGAACCAGATTGCTGCTACGTGCGGATGCAGATTTGATCTTGGGAGAACTACCGCTGAGCATGAGGTCCTGGGTTCGATTCCCGGGTCGGGCAAAATGCTATTGGATTTTTCCATCTGTAATTTCTCAGTAGTAGCCAGGAGTCTGAATTTTTGCCCGGTTGATAGCAATAGACTCGCCCCCTATTACTTGGGACTTAAACATAACTGTCGAAATATGGGTGTACCTGTAGAGGTACACCTCTGCCTAACCCCGTCAGGAATAGAGGCGTGGTGTTATGTTATGTTACACGGAATTCAGAACCTGCAATTAACACCCCATTATAAAGAGCTTGTTAAAGCTTCTTCTCATTCAAAAAAAATATAGGCATTGATCTCCACGCTTGATCACTACTTGTTGATCATTACAGAATATTAAGAGTCTACAATGCCTCAAATTGCCTAGCATGATCCGTCGTTATATCGAAAATACTGCAGCATTAATTTTGAAATTAATATAATATGGTAAAATTGAGGATTCATGTTATGATACTATGTTTTACGAAAACACGATTCTATTAAATTTTCTCGACAGAAAAAAAAAACCCACGGTACCCTAGTATTAAAAAAATACTTCATTTTTGATCATGAAACTTTGCATTATAACTGACCTAAATATAAAGCAGATACTATGTTATCACCGTAAAAAGAAATTACGTAAACTATCGGCGCTTTGAAGCCTTCTCCCTGCCGCCCTTTCTCGCTTGCTCGCATGACCTTGAGCTGTAGTGTGCGAGCGAATTCAAGAGTGAAGTGGTGCTGATGTAACACTGGGATTCTTACTCAAAACTGCATGATAAATACTTATAAGTTAATTACTCGTTTAATGATGACTGCAAGCGTTGATTAAAATAAAACCACTAACTTTTAAAGGTCAAAATAGTATTAGGTTGTTGGCTTTTATACTTACAAAAAAACAAGTTTGCAATAAACTTCTACCGAAAATTATTTATTGTTCATATAAAACCTATTTATTATGTTTATAAACTTGTGTTTATGATCCCAATGATATAAGCTAGGTAAAAATAACACACATAACATAACATCACACTTGTAATCCCCGAAGGGTTAGGCAGAGGTGTATCAATAGGACACCCACATTTCGCCAGTTATGTTTAAGTGTCATGTAATAGGGGGCGAGCCTATTGCCATCAACCGGGCACAAATCCAGACTCCGGGCTGCTTCTGAGAAATTCCTAATGGAAAATCCCAATATCACTTTGCCCGACCTGGGAATCGAACCCGGGACCTCAAAAATAATAAATAAATAAATAATTATAAAATCACGGTACTGGTATTTTATTTAAAAAAACTTAAAACGTGATCGGATGTTAAAAGCCATTAACCAAAAGTTATAGGCAAAATAAATAAAACCGGTTTTTACCACTATTTATATATTTGGTCCGTCATATTATGTCCAATCAATCTACCAAGCCTTTTCCCAACTATTTTGGGGTTGGCTTCCAGCCTAACCAGAGGCAGCTGAAATAAACACCAGTATCTTACATGGGGCGACTGCCTATCTGACCTCCACTGGGTAACACGATGTCTTGGTAAGACTGGTTGTCAGACTTTCAGGCTTCTATACCCGTAGGTAATAGATAATACGGGCTGGTGTCCGCAACTCGATTATTCGATCCACCCCAGCTCCTCTAGGAAAGCGAGCAACGCCTTGGTGTTACTGACAATCTCACGGAGAGTACCTGAGTTACCGAAGTACTTTGCTCTGTATCTACATACAGGGCAAAGTACTTCGGTCTCTAAAGACCACCAAGCAGTTTAGCACATGAGCTGCCTCGCCATCCTCCATGCAGGCACTGCCACGCGGACTGTCTGTGACTCCTATGACAAAGAGGTCCCAGGATTAAATGACCCATGGCTAGTCATTGCTGCTGTAACTGGAGGCAGCTGTTGTTTAGATAGTCGGAGATCCTGTTTCGTAAGGGCCGTCATCGATTGTAGGGAGTGCTTCATTAGTGCCTGCCTGCACTCACCTTCTTTTTTTTATCGGGCTGGAATGAACGTCCTTCAAGGGGCAGAGGGTTCTGTCAGACTCTTACTGACTAAAACCACCCCGGTGTTCCCTCGCACACTTGCGTCTGGGGGCCGCGGGTGCAGGATGCGCCTTCCACTGCTCCTGACAGGTGGTAGCCCGCGTGCTGCGGGTCCCGTCCCGTAGGTCCCGGAGTTGAACTCCCCCCGTTACTTCTTAGAGGGGCGCACGTGGAACACTACGCGCCGCCATGTCGGATCCTACGTCAAAATAATCCAACAATTCCAAAATAAAGTACTCAGGGACGCTGTAAATGCACCATGGTACATTAGAAATGACGACCTCCACCGAGACCTTAAAATGGAACTCGTCACCACCATCACCCAAAAATTTGCTGAAGCCCACGAACACAGACTTCACCGACATGTGAATGTCGAGGCAATTCAGCTGCTAGACAACACGGACATAGTGCGTAGGCTAAAGAGAACTAAACCATTTGAGTTAGTGTAGTGTATAAGTAGTGAATGAATAATAGTAACAATGCTGTGTTATACATGTAACACATGAACAAAGTGTTTTTATTAATTATCAGACTCTAAGAAAGTGCTACGGACTTGTGTAACAGTGCAAATTGACATTATTCTTAGTTATAACGTATTCTATCACGTAAAATAATAAGTTAGAGTTAAATTGCTTATTAGTCTATTAGGCTAGATTGTAATAAATTATTAGGAACTTTAGTTCAAAAAAAAAAAAAAAAAAACTCGGATCCTGTGTGATCTGGCGACGGATGTCCCCGAGTTCAACCGTAAGATGCGGTGCGTAAATACCAGAAGAGGAGTGGTGCGATAGGTTCAGGTCCCACTAGAGCCATGCTCGACCCCCTTCTGCCAAGTTCGTTGGCTGAATCGTTGACTAGCGAACCGCTGTGCTAACTACCAGTAACGATTGTGCTGACTAGCCGGGACCAACGGCTTAACGTGCTTTCCAAGGCACGGAGGGATCTCCATATATAATGGATGAACCGACCCCAGCAAGCGTAGTTTAACACATTCGATCGTTCGTTCGATCGGACTCAAAGTCAAAAAAGGAAACTATGGAAGTTATAAAACGGCCGAACATTCGGCCGATACTTCGGTTTAGCGCTTCGGAGTAGACCCCCTGGTTTGGGTTATTCCACTAATGCCCATTGACATTCCCCATTTTGCATTATGCTGAGCGATGGCCGTTTTGCGTGAACGTGACGCATATTTTCCCTCAACTTGTTCTTTCGTGTTTGTGTTTTTATTTCTTTGCGTGATGTTTACCGCAAATAAACGTATTTTCTTTCTTTTTTCTTTTTTTTTTTACTCATGCGGCGGTTATTATTTAAGTTATAAGCCGGTCCGTCAGATATCAAAAGGACCAAAAAAAAAAAGAAGCTTTTTGTAAAATCTTGAACTTGATGCCTTACATACGTGTGGGGGAATAAGTCATGAATGTCATTAACCTTATACTTGGTAACGTGATCACGACCAGTTTTTTTAACAAAACGGATACAACAAACTACTGGGGAAACCACAATTCTACCTTATGTTATCTCCGGCTCCGCAGGGGAAACCCTGATATAAAGAACACTTTTTTGAGACTCCAATCGCAACGTTCTTGTTGCTATGGTGATCGTTCTGCTAAGTAAAGCGACGCTTGCCACGGTTCATGCCGGGGATGGGTGACCGTTTTGTCACATATATTGATAACCAACTGCGTCCCGCGGTTTCACTCACATAAGTCTCGATCCCGTGAGAATATCGGGATAAAAAGTATTCTATGTCCTACTCCAGGTCATGGTCTACCTATGTGCCAAATTTCATCCAAATCTGTTTAGCCGTTTTAGCGTGAAAGCGTAACAAATAAAGAAATAATTTTCACTTACGCATTTATAATATTAAGTTAGAAGGTTGTCATAATGAATGCAAACAGGAGTAATAGGTAGGCTAGAAAAAAACGAAAGAAAGAAAGAAAGAAAGATATTTATTTGGGACACGCACAAGAAATACAAAAACAGCATTTAAAACTAACAATAAAAAAAAAAAAACAATCAAGTGTTGTGCGATGCCAAAAAGGCTCATATTATCAGATAATGCTATAATATAAAAATAAAAACAGCTGTTAGATGACCATTAATGAAGAAAAGGCAGCTAAATCATGCGCAATGACATTATTAAGTACAACTAATAATCTTTAAGTATCATACAAAAAGTACCTCCAGCGCACTTTAATGGACATGACGTTTTAAACTCATTACCCTCTTTTCGTTTCACACATTCGGGTCAGAGCCATTTCTCAAAATTGCTTTAATAATTACCAAAAGCGAACATTCTTCGGATATAATGGCGTTTTTCCCTGGTTTGATTCGGAATGTGAAACACCTTGGAAGCTACGCGGACAGGACGAGATTTTTATAGGTTTCTTGAACCAAGCTGATAGCATTTTTCGGTTAAAACCCAGTAGCTGGTCTTACCATGTTTGGAAAATGTCGATGTAAATACCAGAGATGGGCAGAATATTTATTATTTTGTGTTGATAACTTGATACAACTTACTCTAAACTAAAGGTAGGTACATTCAATGTTGGTTTGGAGACCAATAATTCACAGCACAGGTAATTTGAAAACATGTATAAACACCGTAAAGGCTCCAGCAGTCAGGCGCGATACGAAAGCGCGACGCGACTCTAAGTAGAACAGTTTCTATAATGTATGCATGTGTGTGTTCGGTTTCTTGTAATGTTAAATATTGTTAAGAATTTTATCGTCCTACAATTACCATAAAGTATGAGCTCATGCCGCCTGTGATACAGGTTTAACCTAGTACAGCCATCTAACATTATAATACCTTTGTAAATTATTTGATTTTATGTTAATATTTTACCAATTGTAATACTGAACAAAAATATTATTATCGGGAGTGTTTTTTTTCTCAGCTTTTTAGGCTGGTTTTTAGCTACATTTACGGGCCAAAACCAAGTAAATGCAGCGTGTGGTGAATTTTATGGTGAGAGTGTACTTTCGTCTAACTGCATAAATTTCCTAACGATTCTGCATGTGTTTAGGATGGCTGCTTTCTGCATATTGATGTAAAGGGATTCTTCTAGATCTATTAATTTCAGGCTACGGAGGAGATGGTTGGGAATAACACCTGTCGTGGAGATAACTACAGGAACAACATAAACTTTATCTTGTCTCCAAATTCTTGTAACTTCTTCTTTGAGCTCAGCGTATTTGCTTATTTTTTCAGTGATTGTTTTTTGTAAGTTATGGGTGTTGGGAACTGCAATGTCTATGAGGTAAGTGATTTTTCTTATTTTATCCTGTAGGGTTATATCTGGTCTATTATAGTGGATGGTCCTATCTGTAAGTATGGCGCGATCGTAATACAGTTTATGTGTGTCATTTTCTAGAATAGTTTGTGGTGCGTACTTATAGTAGGGAGTGTTAGTGTTTTGTATGAGACTGTGTTTGAGTGCTAGTTTTTGATGGACGATGTTTGCAACCTGGTTGTGCCTGTGAGTGTAGTCTGTCTGTGTGAGGGTTATGCATGCTCCGGTAATATGTTGTATGGTTTCTGATTGAATATGGCATCTGCGGCATTTATCGTTTGTGATGGTAGGGTCTTTAATGATAAATTTTCTGTAGTTTTTGGTGTTGATGATTTGATCTTGTATAGCTATGATAAAGCCTTCTGTTTCAGGGAACAAGCTTCCTATTTTAAGCCACTTATTTGATGCTAATTTGTTTATGTGGGACTGCTCTAGGTCATGAGGGTGTCTACCATGAAGGACTTTCTTTTTCCAGTTTTCAATTTTTTGGTTTTGCGGGTCAATTATGTCTATATCTTGAATATTTTGGTCATTTAAATTAAGCGGAGTGTAATTAAAATCATTTAAGGTAATAGCTTTGTGTATGTTACTAGTGTGAGATTTTGTGTAGAAAAATGTTTTTAGCCTAGTGATTTGTTTCTGCCAAAGGTGATGTATGTCGATTAGGCCTCTCCCTCCATTTTGTCTTTTGATTGTGAGTCGTTCGACCGCAGATTTAGGATGTAGGTTGTTGTGTTTTGTGAGTGTTGTACGTGTGATTCTTTCTAATTGTTCGATGTCAGTTTTTGACCATTTTATTACTCCGAATGAGTAGGTCAATATTGGTATTGCGAAGGTATTCAAGGCTTTTATAAGATGCTTTCCAGATAGCTGTGTTTCACAAACTGCGTTAATTCTTCTCCGATATTCTGTATTTAGTGTCTGTTTAATTGCTGTGTGGTCGAGTCCTTTAAGTTGCTTGTATCCTAAATATTTGTATAGATCTGTTGATTCCATAGCTGCTATTGTGTCGATGTCGCTGACTGCATAGTTGCCGGGTTTTACTTTTCCTTTTATAATATGCAATGTCCTACACTTATCTAATCCAAATTGCATATTAATATCCTGACTAAATGTTGTCGTCACTTCTATAAGAGTTTTCATTTCTTTTTCGGTTTTAGCATATAATTTAATGTCATCCATATATATGAGATGCGAGATACTAGTTTCTTCGGTATTGTTTTTTAAATTATATCCAGCCCGACACCGATGGAGTAAGTGAGACAAGGGGTTCAGAGCGAGACAGAACCAAAGAGGGCTCAAGGAATCCCCTTGGTAAATACCCTTCCTAATATGTATCTGTCGAGTTATGAGAGTGCTGAGACGATTATTTATCTGAAGTGTGGTTTTCCAACGTGTCATTACAATGCGTAAAAACTCTATTATTTTGGAATTGATTTTATATATGTCTAGGATTTGTATTAGCCAAGAGTGTGGGATGCTATCGAAAGCTTTTTGGTAATCTATATAAGTACAGTGTAGGTTTCTATTTTTTGTGGTGGCATGTTTATGGATAGTAGAGTCTATGACCAACTGTTCTTTGCATCCCATATGGCCTCTCCTGCATCCCTTTTGCTCCTCTGCTATCATAGTGTGGTGTTCAATGTGTGAGTTGATTTTATTAGTTATTGCTGATGTTAGTATTTTATAAATTGTGGGTAGGCATGTGATTGGTCTGTATTGGGAAGGGTCTGATGTGCATTCAGTTTTAGGTAGCATGTACGTTATTCCTGTGGCAAAGAATTCGGGTATATTCTGTTCTCCTAATACTATATCTGTTAAATTTTTTGCTATGGATTTGTGTAGTATCGTTAACTTTTTATACCAGAAATTTTGTATTTTGTCTATACCCGGTGACTTCCAATTATGTAATCTAGCCGTTAAATATGTAATTTCAGACTCTGTTATCTCTTTAAATTCCATTTCATCTATTGCTATCCACTTTCTTGCTTCTTCTGTAATCCAAGTTGCTTTATCATTGTGATGTACCTGCTCTTCCCATATGTTAGACCAAAATGTTTCTAAGTGTTCTTTTGAGGGTGTGTCTGTGTCTTTCTCTGTTGTAGAATCGGTGTGTGGTTTCTGTATATTCCTATAAAATATTTTCTCATTCGTTGCAAATACGGCATTATCTTTTTTGCGCTGTTGTGCTTTCAAATATCTCCTAAGCCTATGGACTTTAAGTGCCAATTTCTGTTTTAATGTATCTAAAAACTCTTCAGGCTTTCTATTGTTATTCTCGTGTCTAGTGTGTGTAAAATTGTTTTCAAATATTGCTTCAACTCTTTTAACTACTTTATTTGATCTGCAACCGTTGATGTAATGTGTAAGTCTACCACAGTCTGCTCTTAATTTCTCAATGTCTTTTTCGAGCCTCTGTTGCCATGGTGGTTTGACCGTGTCTCTTTGTATTGTGTTTCTTGCGTGTTCAGTGATTTTAAAGTTGAGTTCTTCCGAAATAACAACTGCTGTGCAATAAATAAGGGTGTGTATGTCATTCAGTTGTGTGCCATCAGATAAAAACTGTTTCAGTATATCTTCATTAAATAAGTTAACTAAGCGGAAAAGTTTAGGGCTATATTTGAGTTTAGGTAGTTTTGGTCGAGCTGCTGGGTCCATCCCAGAGTACTGTGTTAGTGTAGTTCTAAATTTGTCATGTATTTCTTGTATATACATATCTGTTATCGGGTTTTGATTCACGGCGGCAACTGTCTCAATATCATTTTCTAACGTTAGGGTTAAGGTTATAGATTCGGTTTGTGTAGATGTGTGTGATGTTTGCGATTGATTATATGGTTGAGATTCAAAATTAGGTTGTAATAGGATGAGCGATTGTGGTTGATCTTGCAGGCTATTTTCGTTTGTGTTTTGTGTGATAGTGTTAGTGTTTACAGAATTTTCTGATTCTTCCTGTAGCAATTGTTTTCGTACTTCTTCTTTTAATTGATCTATTACTTCTTGAGATAGAAGTTTATTCCTTACTATGGCTCTTCTTTGGTCTGATATTCTTTGTTCTGTAACTGTAATTTCTGGGTATTGTCGTGTAAAAAGTGCATGCAGTTGGTGTCGGTAGGTGGTCATGTCAGTCTCTAATTTAGTAATGTATAAATAGGTTCGCATGATAAATAGGTTTACATCTTGACTCCATCTCATACGAACTCTTGTTTTTCCAGCCTTGGTGGACGCGGGTAAGAAGGTAGATACCTCCCGCGCAACATTCAGGGCCGGAGTTTGTGGAACTGAACTTAAACTAATTATGGGGGGTGACGATGGTATGGATGGTGATGATGTTCTTGAAGGTGTGTACGATAGTGTGCTTGGACTGTACGGTTCTACAGGGGTGTCTGTCCTGTTTGTCAGTCTGTCACCATCGTCAATGATTTCGGCTGTAACTTTGTCGGTGGGAGCCCGCCTGTTCAACTCCTCACCGCTGACGGTTCGCATGCTGAGACACTCAGCGTCAGCTCCAAGTGCGCCCCGGCGATCGCCCCCGGGCAGCGGTCCTATACGTTTTCTTTTTGAACGAGTCTCCATTTTGAGTGGGTTTCCAGAGCCACGTTAGCCACGCCAGTAATTTCTCATTCGTGTGTCCGCCCCCCACGTGATTAGATGGTCAATCAGGACGTGTGGTTGTTTAGGGGGCTTATTATTATTATTTATTATTATTATTATTTATTATTATAAAACTTCAAGAAGATTGTTCTAGCAGAATCGCCGTAATACGTTAGTTGATTAAGGCACTGAATTGATTTAACTTAAATTGAGCCATCACATCTTTCTAGCACGGCGAGCTGTGCTGGGGCGGGTGCTGCTGGTGCAGAAAACCTCAAATAGCGAAAATATTCCAATCATTTTAGGAGTTATAATTATGTTCAAGCCATTTGGGGTGAAACACTAGGCCCATGGGGTCCGAGTGCCCACTTAGTTTTTTAAGATATCGCCAAGCGGTTGGACTCTTCACGTGACCAGGGGGCCAAGTCTGCTATTTTCAATGATTGGTCGTTATGATGACCATACCAAGGCAACACCATGACCATAGTTTGTAACCTAAATTCATAATGGCATGACAGAGGTCCATAGGGAAGTCAAAATAATAGGAGCTTGACAGTACGAGATTACCAAATACAGACAATTTTTCCAATGGAGTATCAGTGGCACGTCATCGGAAAATCATAAAGACGCCTTTCAATTAGGAGATTAGCAAAACTGTCAAACTCTACAATTATGGTGCCAATGATCGGCCATTCGGACACAACTGCGTTAGCAGACTTGGCCCCCAGAGAAAGAATCAGCATCGCCATACAACGTGGTAGCCTTTTGGGCACTTTTCCTGTTGACAGCGATGCGAATGAATTTTTTGATGCCCTATGATCCTCACCCTGAAAAAAACTTAAAGTTAATTTAGTAATTGAAACACATTATTTTCTTTCACCACGGAATTTTTTAATCGGAAAATCTACAAACACTACACTAGCTTTTCTACAGCGTTTCTAACGAAACTTCCCTAACAATCACTGTTATTCACTAAATATTATCATCAATCTTTACAAATACAATACATAAATCCTCTTAAGTATACATCATATACACAATTTTCTTTCCTTCCCTCACACAATCCCTTGAGCTTAGTTGTATAAAATACAATAACAAATGTACGTATATTTTTGTTTCAGATCCGCCAAGATGAATCACGGGAGCCAGGTCGTCTCTGCGATTTTCTTAGTACTTCTTATAAGTAAGTGAATAGTTTATTTATTACTAGCTTTTGCCCTGGGCTTTGAAAGAAAGAAAGAAGAAAGAAAAATTGTTTATTCTGCACAAACAACACACACTTTACAAAACACGCAAGCAAGGTGGTAGGAAATTATCCTACAGGAACTTACTGTCCGGATAAAAAGTATCGTATGTTTTCATATATCTTGCACGTGTTTTTGTGACAATTAAAATTATTTTTCTTTCTTCTTCTTTCTTTCTTCTTTCTTTCTAACTGTGGTTAACGTTTATATAAGTGCCATCATTCAAATCCGGTCATCTAACGGCTGATGGCGTGAAAAGGTAACAAACAGACAGACATACTGACAAACAGAGAAACATACAGAGAGGCAGACATACAGACAGACCGAGTTACTTTCGCATTTATAATATTAGTATAAATTTGTTGCGTGTAAAGTCGACCTCTTATTTATGACCACCCTCAACTAAGGTTTAATGTCACTTGCGCGTCATAAAACGTCTAGGTCTAGTTATTTGCTTTAGGGACAGTTAGCGTGAACTTTAGTGGAATTCCAATTTACTGGGAGTTTGTCAAAAGTTACAAGGTCGACTATGCATACTGGGCCCATGCTGGGTATGTCAGTGGTCGTCTTGCTGACCAATGGTATTGTTATTAGTAATTATCTGTAAAAAAAAAAAATTACTTCGATGGTGCTAGTTTATCATTTGTGACTTCGAGTTACAGCAGGCTTAGCATGGCGTTTTCTATCTCTACTCTACTGTAGAATAGAAATCTCTAGTCTACTTTTCTCGGTAGAAAACTGTCAACTGTCTACACGGAAACGTAATTTTTGTCTAGTCTTCCGTCGACAAAATGCTTCTCTACGGTTCTCTTCCTACGAAATGTATAGGAAAAGTTTTTGGCGATTTATAACTTTTCTAGTACTCAAACCTCAATTAGTCCAATAGATGTTTTCGATCCTTATAAGAAAGAGGATCGATTGGCATAAAAAAAAGTTTTTCTGAAAATTGCCCATTTTCCTGCTGACTGTAAATTTTTTCAAAATCTGTGAATGCAGATTAAAATTTCTCAAAAAGATGAGGACAGTCTCTTAAGACCGTTTTCCTGTAGCTACAACGGTTAAGGTAGCTGCCCTTACCGCCCCATCTCAAAAATCCACCCTGTATAATGTCAAATAATGAAAATACGAGTAATATGTCAAGGAAGCATGTAAATAAAATATATTACAACAAAATATTTACTTACAAAAAAATTATACATTACAACTCATGGTTTTTAAATCTTACAAATCACAATAAATCTAATCTAATGTATCATTAAAAATTATTACGGGTAATAAAACCAAAAGTACAGACGGCCAAACAGTAAAGTATGCAAGCAATCAAATAAACGACGACTGTGTGCAACAACAAGCTTTGGCAACAGCTCGATCATTCGACACACATAAAAGTCTTGTTTATGTTTGTTTGCAGTTTAACTCACGTGCATGTTTTTCTATCATTATTGCCTCCTTTGAGATGAAAATTGTTGATACTTGTTTTTGCCAATACCTAACAATAAATGCCATAATATCACAAAATTGGTGGATATTTCAACTAGCCTTCTCTCTCATAGATATTAAGATACAGTAGCGCTGTGAGGGAAGGTAAGGAAGACAGTATTTTTGGATAAAGTATGAAGGGTAGTATGACCATGTTTCTCACCTTCGCAAGGAACTCAAGTGGCTCCCAATCCGCCTTCGCAGGAACACTCGGATTTTATGTCTCCTCTTCAACATCTTACACAACCCGTCTTATCCTTCCTACCTGCGGGAGCGTTTTTCTTACGCTCGTCCTAGCGACGCTCCATGTAGATCGCACCTTAGATCCCTCCTTAAATCTCATCCCCATAAAACTAGCTACTATTCTTATTCCTTCTCGGTGCATGCTGTAAGATTGTGGAACTCACTTCCGCCTAGCATTCGTGATTTAAAAACAATTTCCTCATTCAAATATCAATTAAAAGAGCACTACCTTTCCTCTCAACTGTGAATATTTTTATATATATGTTTGTATATATATGCTTTATGTATTTGTTTAGGTATATGTACGTTTTTTGCACGTGTGTACGTGTACGTATTCGTGTGTAAATTTTATATGTATATGGTATAGTATAGGTATATTTATCATTTTAGTTTAAGACTTCGCATATTCATATTTTTCTCTTCTTGTTCTCACACACTATTGTCTACATTTCTTTTTCATTTCTCCTTTCGCAGGTCTGCTGGAAGAAATTTCTTAAGAAATAAGCAGTACCTTTGTACTAGTATTATAATTATGTCGTATCTCTCTGTATTTTACTGTGTGTACATAAATAATAAAATAAATAAATAAGGGTTCCCAATGCTTATTAATAAATTCAAAATGGTTGAGCTGAATGGTGCTGATCCATGCTTTAAGGCTTGTCTTGACTCTAATAGCACAATTTCTTTGTCAGTGCCTGTCGCGCCCGCGACATAACACCAGTCTGTACGAGCCTTCATGTTCGTGAACGGGCGCCGTCAGTTGGGACTGGTCACCTCGTAGCTGCCACGCCTTATTTTAATTTTTTTTTTTGTTAATTGTTTTTTTTTTCTATTTGCTGTACTCTGGACGCTTTTAACGTGTACGTATTTTTTTATATCGTTCTCACATTTAGTTATAAATTCAACATTCTTTAATGTTAAGTAACTAATATTTTTGTAACAATATAATTTAAAAGAGTGTCCAGTCCATGGAGTTTCTTGCCCGTTCTTCTCCATACGTACCTACTACGCTTTGGAATGAACAAATAGCTTCATATTTCTAACTGACCGACTCCTTGGCAAAAAGTGCCTGTAAATGGTTTAATTGAAATAAATGCTATGAGTTTGAGTTTGAATAATAAGGATACATTGGCAATTTTCGGATCTGAAATCCATAAAAAAATTAAAGTGAGACAGCTATGTATTTATTTTGCCAACAGTACATCACAGTCAATATTTCACAATAACGGTCAACGGTCACGTAATATAAAGTGGTCGAACAAACTGATGCAAGAACATGATAATCTTCAACAATAAGCAGACAACCTTGTTGCCAAAGCATAGAGTTCATATTAGAAGAGGTCAATGCATATTTTAAAATAGTTAATCATCTTAATTTGCCTTGCTTTGGTAAATATAGCATCAGACTATGTGAAATCTTAGTATTTTCTGGTCCTTCGGTCCGCTCATAAGCGGGATGCGCTAAGTTAGCCCACGAAATTCAATTATTTTTAAGTTTTTTGCGTTTGCAGGTCTGTGTCAGGTTGTATGTTGATCTATATATGATTCGCTGTCTTAACAAATATGGCTTTACATAATTATAATCCGATTCTAATGATTATAATTCTGTAAAGCCATATTTGTTATGGCCGCGAATCATATTTAAACAACATACAAACTGTTACTGACCTACAAATAGGAAAAAACGTAATAAAATTCTGCCTAGCCTTTCCCCAACTATGTTGGGTCGGCTTCCAGTCTAACCGGATATGCAGCTTACTACCAGTATTTTACATGGAGCGACTGCCTATCTGACCTCCACAACCCAGTTACTGGGTAACAAGATACCCCTTGGTAAGACTGGTTGTCAGACTTTCGGGATTCTGACGACCCGTAACAAGTGTCAAAGATCACAAATGAAAGCCGGGACCAACGGCTAAATGTGCTTTCCGAGGACCCATTCATGGACCAACCGCGGCAGGCGTAGCCTAACCTGGTCGATCGACCCTACTTAGCGCCAAGCCTATCAACCAATCTATATTAGGTCATAATGAACATGGAACCAATCTATGTTCATTATGACCAAATATTACAAGCTAATAGAGACCCAGGAATTATCATAGCTTAATCAGCATGTCGATTCTGTAAAAATCTCACCGTGAATTCTTGCGTGGAGTGAGCTGTCAGTGTCATTCCACTGATGCTAGGGATTGACCAAGCATTACATTTACAATCATAATCGAGATTTTAATAATATTTTGATGCTTATTCTGTTTGTCATTTTATATTATTTCAAAGCTAGTATTTATGTGTGTTAGCATTTATATTTAAGGGGTTTTAAAATAAAATAGCAAAACAGAAATTTTGTCAAACTCAATTTACCTAATGTAAAAAAAACAAAATTGAGTTTCTGTTCAAAATCTCGATTATGATTGTAAATGTAATCCTTGGTCCATCCCTAGCATCAGGAGGGATGACACTGGCAGCTCACTCCATGCTCACTCCATCTAAGTTTTCACGGTGACATGGTTACAGAATAGCACTACAGCTTATAATGTTTCCACTACTGGGACACCGGCCTCCTCCCTTCGAGAGGAACTGTGCGGGTTGGTAGATGTCATATGTCTTCGAATGTTTGTTTCTAGGACATGCCGGTTTCCTCAAGATATTTTCCTTCGCCGTTTTGGGAGCAGTGGTGATGAAATTATATACACAAAGTAAAGCACCTGACTGGCTTCGACCCCACGACCTACAACACGTCAGTCCGCCGTTACGACTGGGCCACCACTGCTCTCAACAACTAAAAGGGAGCAAGCCTATTGCCGTTAACCGGGCACTAATCCAGACTCCAAGAAATTCCTGATGGAAAACACAATAACACTTTGCCCGACTTGGGAATCGAACCCAGGACCTCATGCTCATCAGTAGCACTTGTTATCACTAGACCAACTGACAAGCCAAATAACATAGTAACAAATAACAAAC
The DNA here is from genome assembly GCA_963921375.1 of Tiliacea citrago. Lineage (NCBI taxonomy): Eukaryota > Metazoa > Arthropoda > Insecta > Lepidoptera > Noctuidae > Tiliacea > Tiliacea citrago. Next base: position 13,640,517 of record OY992804.1, read on the forward strand.
AATAATGAGCAGGCATTTACAATTTGAACTGACAAAATGGTTTATTTCTAACCTAAAACAGTTCGTCTATTCCAAATTGTTATAACTCCCAGCAGAGTTTATGCAAAGTAGTGTGAATAATTATCATATTAATTATAACTCGCACCTAATGAGCAGGTGTAAGGGAAAAACACACAACGAACGTACATTAAATATAACAATTGTACGCTATTGGTCTGAATGATAACAAGGTGGCTGGTGGTTTTCCCTGTTTATATTTTGGTGAAATCATAATTTATTGCCGCTTTCGAGATTGAGCTGTACCTAAAGTATTTATCAATTGATTGTATTTTTTACCGTCTAGACTTGACTATTAAAGTAGTCAGAAGTTTCTAAAAAGTTTGGATTATGTAAATTTTTGTCATTAATAATATTATTGGGAAATATTTAAAAAATTGGCTAACTTTAAAATAATTTTAAAAATTTAAGAATGTTACGTTTTATAATGGCTATGAATCATACAATATATTTTAAAACATCCATAATAAAATATAAGCCCATACAATTCACGTCTAAACATTGTTGACCCATTAAATAAGGCGGAAACAAAGCGGTACCCAATTTGAGAACAACTTACCTTAATAAAATCGTAAACACAAAAAAGTAAAAAATATATACAGTATCAGCCTCTCAAGTTATTATGGAAATCCACTCTAAGTTCGGGTTAAGCATCGACCCCACTTGTATTGAGAATTCTCAATTGAAATGCTTCGATAAGTGCTCAGCGAAATATTAGCTTAAAACGTCTGTATAGGGTAAGCTTAAGATTTTTTGGGCCAATGATTTTAACGGATTATTGTTTGTTATTAGGGTTCCGTACCCAAAGGGTCCGTTCGTCCGTACGTCTGTCACAGGGCTGCATCTTTTGAACCGTATTATTCAAATTCTTCAAATTATTTATTTCAGACAATGAGTCCATATAAATAGTGATAGTATCAACAAAATAACTTGATAACTAGTGTTAGTAATAAGAAGATAAAAAGGTAGACACTTGAAATTTTTCCAGAATGTGCATTAGTAGAGTGGGCTCACACTATTGTTGTTAGAACACTATTTTCACTTTTTATTTTTTTTTATTGAATTTTGTGTTTCATGAACTGTGTCCAAATAAATATTATTCTTTGTATTCTTTCTTTCTAATATGACCGCTATAAAAAGAAATAATAACAATGAAATAAAGTATAACATTAAAGGTCCATACTTGAAACTTTTTTCGGCGTTTTTTTCTCGATCTTAATATAGCAGCTGTTGTTTTTTGTTGTTGTAGTGTTAATAATATTCTACGGTGGTACGGAACCCTTCGCGTGTCCCACCCACACTTGGCCGCTTTTGATTTCTTTTGCTTTTGAATATTTAAGTGCTGAATTTTTTTCATTGTTGTTTTTCCGCAGTATAATAATTGTAATTGTAGCTATGAAAGGTTTGAAACAATATTTTTGAGTTGGAACCTTATTTATTACTAGCTGCTGCCCGCGACTTAGTTTGCGTCTAAGTCAAAAGACATCACATTTCCTCAATACTTATACTAAAATAACAGCCACATTTTTTTATAAAAAACTGCCTAGTTGGTCTAGTGGTCGCAAGGGCTACCGCTGAGCATGAGGTCCTGGGTTCGATTCCCGGGTCAGGCAAAGTGTTATTGGGTTTTCCATCTGGAATTTCTCAGTAACAGTCCAAAGTCTGGATTTGTGTCCAGTTGATTCCAATGGTTCGCGCACTTTTACATGGGATTTAAACATAACTGGCGAAATATAGGTGAACTCTGCCAAACCCTTCGGGGATTACAGGCGTTATTACCTTTTACAAGTGCCATTTTGATATAGCTCAGCTACAAGTGAGAAACAAGAACGTCTCATAAACTAAACGCAAAACGCAAAATTAATTCCTATTACAACCTAAACTAAGTCTCTAATTCACTTAGCCGCCAAATGCACTTGCGAAATTGCACGTCTACGATTAGATGACACCTCTAAAATAGTGTCGAATTGAATTCTGGAACGCACAGAATGACTTATTGGTCGATTCGCACGAATTTAGTCTCCCAAAACGGGCGAATCGACATTTTGAAATAATATTTTTTTTATCAGTAGGCGATTCGCACGAACTTAATTTATCTGTGAGCGAATCGATAACTCCTGAAATACGTATTAGATAATTGGCACACAAAATATTTTATTTTTTAACTCATAAACATTTGCTGAATAAAATATAAACTTGTACAAAAATAATTGGTAAATAAGAAAGAAAGAAAAATAATTTTATTTGTCACAGAAACACGTGCATACGAAATCATAAACTCGAGTAGGTAAACATTACATACAACACTTACATTTAAAAAAAAATGTGTCTAGCGTACTTTTTTAATAACTTCATTGCATAAAATTCAAAATGTGCCAATTGCCTAAAACGTATTTCTAGAGTTGTCGATTCGCCCACTAACAATTTTTACTTCGTGCGAATAACCTACAGAAGAAATAATATTATTTTAAAATTGTTGATCCACCCGTTTTGGGCGAGTAAATTCGTGCGAATCAACCAATAACCCACATAATGTCTGTACATTGCTGCAGCCAAACCAATGTATTGACACCGATTGATCTGCGAAATTGTATCGCTGCTAAGATTGAGGCAGTCAATCTTCACAATGGACAAAGTGTCATGTTGCTCGAGACGTAGTAGAGTTAGAATAATAGATCAGAAGATTACAGGAATGAAATATAATTGGACTACTAGCTACTGCCCGTAGCTACATCCGCGTGGCTTTTTCTAAAATAAAATTATAACATCAGCTATCTGTCAGTGAAAGTCCCGTCAAAATCGGTCCAGCCGTTTTTCAGATTACCCGGAACAAACAGACAGACCGAAAGATTTTTTTTTTTTGTTATAAGTTCCGTTTACATATTATTATTACACTTTCATAAGCTCCTAGCAAAAAGCTGTTATTTTGACAAAACACACACGTCAATTTTATTTATTTTTATAGATTTCCCTGAACAAAGGGTAGCTCTAAGGTGATTTTTTTCTGCAAATAATTTTGCTACCTTCACAAATATCGTTAAAGAAGTAGGTACATACACTTTTATGAACTTTTTAGTACAGGCGTGGTTTATCAATCAATCAACTCCGGGTTCCACTCTGTTGCTTTTCCGGGATGCCCGTCTTGTTTCGAACTCAAATTGCGCTTTTAGTCCTTTAGGGGACTTTCTTATGTCTTTGGGATACTATCTTATGTAATTTTTGAAAGAAACGAAAGAAAGAAAGAAAAATATTTTATTTGGGACACCCACAAGAAATACAAAAATAGCATTTAAACTAACAATATCCAAAAATAAAAACAATCAAGACTTGTGCGATGCCAAAAAGGCTCCTATCTCAGCATAATGCTGCGATATTTAAAAAATAAATACCGCAGCGCTGGTATTCTGATAGGGCCGACGCCGGGCCGGGCTGACGTTTGGAAAGTGCTGATTCTCAGCCTAGTTTGAATAAATTACTTTTGAGTTTGATTTTATGCAACTCACGACCTCGTCACGTGATGAGCTCATGAAATACACCTTTGTAGATGGTTAGTTTGTGTGCTGTATTTTTGTGTTTCATGAACGTTACTTCCTTTCCGAAACGCGCATCACAAATGGAAAATTCGGCTCAGGGAGTGGACTACTTCGGTACCATCACGATTCACGTGTCGTGTACACAACACATAGCAATTAATAGCATAGAATTTGTAAATATATCATTAAATGTTTGACAAAATCACAAAGTTAAACTTATTTCAGACCCCTGCAAAAATCGAATTAGTATAGTCGCCGGCACGTAACTTGGCAAAGTTTTTGGCGTAGTGGGAGTAAGTTCACGCATGTACCATTAGTGCAACGAACCAATTATCACTTTTATTGCTTGTCATTATTCTATGGTTATTGGCCGAATTTATTTTTAAACGTGTCTGTTTAGAAGAAAGTTAAAGAGAGGAGAAAAACTTCTAACGGTTCTTGCTAACTTACGTGCCAGCGACTATACTCGCAAGTATCAAGTAATCAGGCCTTTCTGGAATCGAACTATGTATAGGTCGATTCCAGAAAGCCCTGATTACTGCTTCTGTATTCCTGTGATCCTACTATACACATGGGCTATGCCAATAAGTGGACACGTGAGCTATCCCGAGTACCGTTTGGGACACCGCGGGAGTCTCATCTCTCAATGGATTGCGAAATTTATAGGGAACCACAAAGTCTTGATACTTACGAGTAATATTAAGATTTTTTCTGGGGGAAATAAGTTCAATGACTTAATTATTTTGTCAACCATTTCGTGAAATATTTAAAAATTCTCATAAAACAGTTAAAAATATATTATTAGAAGTGGGTAATTCTAATAATATTTTTTGTAGTGACAGTTTTTAACTAAAATTTAACAATTAGTACCTACTACTAAGATCAAACTCAAGATATCGCTCTAAACTCTAAAAATTGTCTAAAAAAAAAAAACTTACAGTCAAATATTTTGTTATAAGTAATAAATACATCGTGAGGAAACCGGCATGTCCTAGAACCAACAATTCGAAGATATGTGATACCAAGCCGCACTGGACCCGCGGGCCGCGTGGTGGATTACGGCCCACTCCCTCTCACAGAGAGGAGGCCTGTGTCCCATCAGTGGGAACATTACAGGCTGATAAAGCTATTATGCTATGCTATAATATGAGATCAAAAGCTAACTTGGCAGACGAATTCTACACGTCTCCATCATACTTAGTGATATTGTACTCGCAAATTACAATAGAAATTTAGTCATTAAACATTTTTATGTGGTGACTACAAAGAATGGTGTTTTCTACCCGTGCAAATCACTAAATTTGTTTACGATGCATTGTTTAAAAATTACTTTGTAGAAGTAAATAATTTTATTACAAATTTGTCGCTGAGTAAACGAGCCACATTTGTGGTGATCACTCGAAATGTCACGTAACTTTGACGTAGATATTGTAGTAATTATCATTAGGTTTACAGGTCCTTCAACATACCTATCAATAGTCTAGAAATGGAGCAGGTACAGACAGTTACAAAGATCACAATTTTGGTTAGGAATATCACGGATTGAGTAATATTCGTTCGTCATTCGTCGTAAGGGAGGCCCAAAAAAACGATGGATGGACTGTGTGAAAAATGATATGGCTAGAAAGGGGGTGACTACCGAGATGAGGTCTATGGAAGAAAAAGACATGTTGCGTTGACAAATAAATTGCTATAAGGGCAATAAGCCCCCACCACTGCTGTCAAAACGGTGAAGGAAAACGTCGTGAGGATACCGGCATGTCGTAGAACCAAAACTTCGTAGACATGATCAACCCGCACTGGGCCCGCGTGGTGGATTACGGCCCACTCCCTCTAATAGGAAGGAGGCTTGTGTCCCAGCAGTGGGAATATTACAGACGGATTATGCTTATGCTAAGAGCAATAGAATTAACGATGATGAGTAATAATCGTCATAAAAATACTTCCATATAATCACTATTAAATAAATTATGAGAAAAACCCAATAAGTACACTGATGACTTGTTTCATTATTTGCCAGACTTAAGGCTCGTACGCCGTGTGCCGTGTGGTGCCGGAGTGCCGTATGGTGCCGGACGTAAAGAATAGCACCATCCCATTTCTTCCCGTGGGTGTCGTAAAAGGCGACTAAGGGACTTACTAGAGAATGGGCAGCAGCGTTCTCTATGCATTTAAACACCATACTGCGATCGCCAACCCGCCTGCCAAGCGTGGCGATTATGGCAAACCCCCCACTTGGGGGAGGCCTATGTCCAGCAGTGGACGTCTTTCGGCTGAAATGATGATGACGAAGGCTCGTACAGACTAGTGCGATATCGCGGGCGCGACGCGACACTAGTAGCACAATTTACTATATGTTTATATATATTTACTATTATATTACTTCATGTTTAATATAAATAATAATTATAAACATATAATACACATTACAATCGTGACATCATCTTGACAAGTTTTTTTTTTAAATCTTTATTAGTTTATAGAGAGTTTGATCAGTATGAACATGTCACCCTCATAGGGGCGTTCTACATCTACGAGTATCTACGCTTAATGCCTAGGTGTACAATTTTGTATAATTTTTTGGCTGTCCTGGACAAGGGAGCAGCCAGGATATTATTATACATACCAACATTAATAGAATTAAAACCGTTTTCTATGACATAGATACTCCTCTCAACTTCGGTCCGGACACATTCCGCTAAAATATGAGTGGTATCCTCTACTTTATCACACTCAGAACAATTGGGTGAATTACTCTTTCTCATTAAAAAGGCGAAGCTATTTAACGGAATATGTCCCGAACGAAGTCTGAAAGCAGTCACAATCTCATATCTGTACCCACAAACCAAGGAAGGCGGGAAAGGCTGTGTTGAATGGTTCTATACCAAATTCCCTTACTCAGTGATCGCTCATCAAAGTATTCTTTCCATAATTCTAAACACTGTTCGCGAACTCTTGACAAGATTTAAGTAAAGTATCATCATACTCGTATTTCGTAATTTATATAATGTTTTTATTGAACATTTTTACTATACCTAGGTAGGTAAATACACAACCAAAAATTGATTTATATATTTGCTCTCATGCACATCACACATTTTACAATAAATTGCAATAAATTACTGTCGGCTTTAATACATGAACCTTTTCAGGGCACTGCAAAACATAATTTTGGTTTGCTGTTGAATTACATTAATTAGTAGGTTCATAACATAAATTTAGTCTATAAATTAGGCTATAATGTTCCCACTGCAGGGATACAGACCTTCTCTCTATGAGAGGCACTGGGCCGTAATCCCCCTCTCGGGTCCAGTGCAGGTAGGTTGGGGATGTCACATGTCATGGACTTGCCGATTTATCAAAACTAATTTTCGTAGCTAATGTATCATCATCATTTCAGCCGAAAGACGTCCACTGCTGGACATAGGCCTCCCCCAAAACGGGGGGTTTGCCATAATCGCCACGCTTTGCAGGCGGTTTGGCGATCGCAGCAGTATGGTGTTAAAAATGCATAGAGCACGCTGCTGCCCATTCTCTAGTAAGTCCCTTAGTCGCCTTTTACGACTCTTACGGGAAGAAATGGGATGGTGCCATTCTTTACGTCCGGCACCAAACGGAACAGATAATGTATAAATGAACCAAAAAGATGCTATTAATATTCAATCATTGTTGTTTATAACTACACTAGATTTTTGTAAAGTTACTTCTTTATTTTCATGGTCTATCTTAATTTTTCATTTTCTTGAAGCTTTGTTTGGAAAACAGAGAGAGGGTGTTGATAAGTTTATTGACACTCATCAAGATTTTTTTATGCATATTTTTCCTAAATAAATAAATTATATTACAATCTTGCTGCACACACCTTATACAAAAAAAAAAAATTAAATAAGCAAACGTTCTTTAAACTAAACAAATATTCATAGTACCTGATGACGTAAACCTTTCAATAACAAACATCGTCACTCACGAACTTTTTGTTATAATTTAAGACTAATCAAATAATTGACTCATTCGACCTTTCGTTGCGAAATAGCAAATTACCCGACATACCATAATTATGACGAAAGAAAAACCTCTATCCTTCACATTTAACTATGAGGCCGTGTTTGATAAACGTTAGTTAGCACGTGTTTTGGCTCATACATTATGTTCCCGTTTTTCGTTTGTCGTGTGACAGTGACAGGAATGATGCTTATTATGCCCGTTTTCACTAACACTGAGCGACACCTAAATAAATGCTTAAATAAAAGCACGCTGTTGAATTTTAACTTTAGCGTTGAAAATCCAACAACGCGACATTAGTGACGTTATTTAAGCCGGTCATGTGTGTGTGTTTAGTTTTTCCAAACCCCCAATGGATTTTGTTTTTTTAAATTTTGAATCAAAATTAATTTTCGAAAATTTTGGATACAGTTTCCACCATCATTCAGAGAATTTATTTCGGCAGATTAAAGGCTCCCGCAGACAGGTCCGACGCGATTCTGGTAGAACAATTTTCATGAAGTTTACATAGAAATCGTTGTACTAGAGTCGTGTCGCGCCTGTCTGGAGCCTTTAAGGTATAATGAATTCATATAATAACTTAGGTAAGTAATGTGTAGCGTAGAAATCTCGATTACTTGACATCTTACCACATCAGTAGATCGTACCCGTGCAAAGTAGGGGCGAGTCACTAGTTTAACAAAAAGTATCTAAACTGTTTGGTCATTGTATCGGATCTGAGATGAATGGAGCGATTAAGTGGAGAGTCGGTACAATCTTGATTGGTGGGGGACGATAGTCGCGCGACTGTCGTGCGATTGAGTGGCGACTAAACGCAGTAAATACTGGTTGCTGTTGTTTAGTACGAGTGTGCGTACGCTTTCGTTTCTAAAGGATTTTTGGAGCTCAAAAAATGCAGAGGTATTTCTATATATGCTCCTTTTGTAATTTTCTTCAATAAATCCTGATCCATCTTCCATCTTCAGAGACCTTTAACGTCAAAGAAAAACATCGTGAGGAAACCTGGACTGAAGTAACTAAAATATATATAATTATTTGGGGACGTAAGTTACTTGTTTGGTATTAACAAAGCTGTATAGGATGTTTTAAATAAGTCTTGGTATGCAAATAAAAAAAATTGAAGTATCCGTTTGTAATGTCAAAATAACAGCTTTTACTAAACACATATGAAAGTATAATACGGTACTTATAACAACCAACAATTTTAAAAACTTTTGTCTGTCTGTTTGGTCCGGCTAATCTCCGAAACGGCTGGACCGATTTTGACGGGACTTTAGCTAGCAGATAGCTGATATTTTATTTCTATTTTAGAAAAAGCCACGTGGGCGAAGCCGCGGGCAGTAGCTAGTAGTTAATATAAGTCTGAATCACCAAGCGTGGTGATCAATGCTCGAGTCTTCTCTGTATTAGAAGAGGCCTTTGCTCTGCAAGGGGCAGTAATAGGCTGATATTATTATACCAATACCTATAAATAATGAGGGACTTGTGGCTAAGTAATAACAGCCGCACGGGTTGATCGATCAGGTTAAGCTACGTTCGCCGCGGTTGATACGTGGATGGGTGACCATATTTACATACCAAGACCCCTACGTGCCTAGGAAACCAGGTTAAGCCGTTGGTACCGGCTGTCATTCGTGGATCTTTGACAGTTGTTACGGGTCGTCAGAAGCCCGAAAGTCTGACAACCTTACCAAGAGGTATCGTATTACCCAGTTACTGGGTTGTAGAGGCCAGATAAGCAGTCGCTCCGTTTTAAATACTGGTATGCAGCTGTATCCGGTTAGACTGGAAGCCGACCCCAACATAGTTGGGAAAAGGCTAGGCCGATGATGACCTGGCTGTTAGAAAGATAAGACACTCTAACAGATATAGAAACCGCGCGTTTGGTTTATTTTAGTTACTTCCACAGCATTATGTCGTATGGCATTTTACTGTGGGGTCGGGCTGCTGACATTGAGTCCATCTATATTTTGCAAAAGAGAGCTGTCAGAGCAATTTATAATCTCCGTCGCCGCGAATCTCTTAGGGAACTATTTAAAAGGATTAATATTATGACGGTACCTTGCCAATTCATTTATGAAAATATTATGTATGTAAGGAAAAATCTACATATTTTTAACAAGATAAGCGATAGACATAATTTTAAACGGGTTATTGTACATTCGCCACAAAGTAATTTCGCCACGGAAAAAAGTATGTGTAAATTTGCCACAGTTCTATTAACATGAAGTAAATTCGTCACATATTATTTTTTATTATTATAAATTCGTCAAATTGTTATTTACGCACAGACAGCAGAAAAATCAAAAACTAAGTAGAATAAAAACGTTATTTATTTATTTTTCATACTCACAGAAATTTTAAGAAGTTAACCTTACGTCTACATACAAATCACAGTTCTACTTACAACTAAAATATAAAAAAAAGAAAAAAGTAAGCAGAAAAAATATAAGCTGTTATTGTCTGGTTTTGTTCGTTTTTAAGGCCGTGTTGTCAAGAACAGCGTGACACGCGTAATCCTTATAAACATAATATTATGTATTGCAAGTGGCTGATTTGCATACAACATTACAAATATAAGAAATGTAAAAGAAAGATAATTAAATCACAGTAAAAATCACGTTTTTGTTTTTAATTATAATTTATGTCTACATCAAAATCCACAGTTTTGCTTACAATTAAATAATATTCTTATTGCATTTGGCTGATTTGCCTCCAACATTAGAAGAAAAACAATAGAAAGATAATTTAAAACATAGGTAATCACGTTTTCTATTCATTTTAATTTACATCTACATAAAAAAATCACAGTTTTACTTACAAACTAAATATATTCTTATTGCAAAAAATAACTAAATCACAGTAATAATCACATTTTTTTAATTATAATTTACGGCTACATAAAAAATCACAGTTTCACTTACAACTAAATATATTCTTATTGAAATAGGCTGATTTGCCTGCAACATAACAAAAGATATAAGCTACTTTAGGAACATATTTCTAATAATCACAGTAATTCTTTGGAACGATTCAAAATACCACTGACTTAAATTTAATCATATACTAAGACCGCGTATGTTCCAGGTTTTGAAATGCTGCATACTCGTAACAGAGAGTTTTTTAAGAACTTCAGGCAGCGACATGTTATCGTAATTATCCAAAATAGTTTTCCATTCTTTGTCATAGGCAGTAAGATCGACGTGTTCTCAACTTTAGTGGTATATTAAATCTGAAATTCTTCAATTTCTAATTTATATGTTCGGCCTCATTTTTAAGTTTTTCAAGAAACTGAAGCATTTTTGGTTTTCTTTTACCCATCTTGTTGTTCAATCGTTTATGCCATGCTTCTGCTAGATTTATTGTCCTATGTCAAGCCCCATGTACATTCCAAATAAACTCTATACTATTTGGTATGATTTCACGAGCTGCCTCAGTGTAGAAAGCTATTATTCTATTTGCAGGCTCACTGTCATCATCAAATAACAAAAAATAATGTTTATAATTTTCTGGAATTATGACATCGAGAGAGTGGGTTGGGGAAATACATAATAGTATCTTTAATTTCGAGCGCTAAAACCCAATAACTTTGCTTGCTACCAGTATTTTATGCAAAAATGATGTAGATACCTACCTATAAAAAAGACTTGTGACGAATTTACACATATTTTTAATGCAAGTGACGAATACACTTTCAATGTATGGAGTGTACAAAAATGTGACGAATTTACTTTGTGGCGAATGTACAATAACCCTTTTAAACCTAGAAATAAAGATAAAATAGATCAATCATTTTTCAGATTATCTAAAGTACATCCATCTTTTATGGGGTACTGTGTTAAATATTACAACAAAATACCTTGTGATATATTGAAATTAAATGAGAGAAAATTTAAAACACATATTAAAAGTACACTGTGTAAACAAGCATATTACAAGTTAGAGGATTATATCCAGGACAGGAATGCTTGGAAACATGCTGGTCCAGCTCCATAGGACAATCTAGAGTCTAGACAAAATCAAACTGGTTGCTATTTTTATGGTAAAATCTGTTATTTTTATGATATTGATTTTACATTATCACACCTATACTCTCACACTGACTTATTTTTTTAGAAAAACGTACTTTTATGATGTTTGTAAATATGTGAACACCATATCTTTTTTTTTTTTTTCAAATCAAATCACTTTTATTTGTTAACACAGGTAGAAATACAGATCTTGAGTTTGGTGAACAGAACGCTATGTTATGCCAGGAGGCATACAAATATGGTGTGCATCTATCTAATTATTATGAATTTAAATAAAAATAAAAAGGATGTTTGAAATTCATGCATAATTAAAATTTCAAAATAAATCATAACAATTATATAATATTATTTTAAAAATTGTACGATGTCATATTTAAATGAGGAATTATTTAGTTATAAATGTCAAAAAATAAAAAAAACAAGTCAGAGCAATTGAAAATGTCAAAAATTATTACATGTCAATATTACAACCTCAAATTAATTCGTCATTTAAGTTTTTTCATTTAACATAGATGCAAAACACTATATTGAGTCATCATTTAAAAATTCATCCAGTGTGTAGTAACATTTGTCACTAAGTAAGCTATTAAGTGCCTTTTTGAATTTTATTAATGGCATATTTTTAATGGCATCCGGTATTTTATTATAAATTTTTGGAGCGTTGCCGAAAAGGCTTTTACGCATTAAGGCTGTTTTACATTTGACATTACATAGTTTGTTACAGTATTGAGTACGCAATGGCTTTCTTCTGACCGCCGATAAGCTGACAAATAAATGCGGGTTTTTTTTTACAAACAATGCAGTTTCCATTATATACATTGCTGGCAGTGTCAATATCTTTAGTTTTCTGAAATACGGAATGCAGCTATCCGTTGTTTTTAGACCACACATGGACCTCACACAACGTTTCTGCATCCTAAATACAACCTCCCTATTAGCTGACTGCCCCCAGAAAATAATACCGTATCGTAAAACAGAAGCTGCAAGTCCATGGTATGCTGCTAACAATGTCTCAATATTAACCTTTTTTGAAAGTTGGAATAGCGCATACGCAGATTTACTTAGTCTTTTACATATTATGTCAGTATGAATGTTCCAAGTCAATTTATTATCAATAGTCATTCCTAAGAATTTAGCACTATCAACTTCCTGAATTTCATGGTCTTTATAGTTGATATTAATGTTATTATTTTCACGACGCTGATGGTATTGCATGATATTGGTCTTACTTAGGTTAATTTTCAAATTATTATCTTCAAGCCAGTTTATTATTTTAGTCAAAGATTCATTAATATCATTTTCATAATTATTTATGTCATTGCATTCTATTATTGCTGTGCTGTCATCTGCAAAAAGAACCATCTTATGCTGAATGATTTTTGGGAGATCATTGATGTAAATCAGAAATAGAGGTGGTGCCAATACGCCACCTTGGGGTACGCCATATTTTATGGGTCTTTGCTTTGAGAAGTATACAGTTTCTAATTTAGTTTTGGGACATAATCGAGTGACTTCAGTGCATTGAACTCTATCAGTTAAATATGATTCTATCAATTTTAGGATATTTCCCCTTACGCCGTAGCCATACAGCTTTTGTAGCAATATCCCATGGTCAACATAGTCGAAAGCTTTCGTCATATCAGTAAAAATAGTACAAATTGGATTATTTTTATCAACTGATGTCATAATACTATTAATTAAATCAAACAGTGCCAAGTTAATATTTATGTTTTTGCGATAACCTTTCTGTTCATTGCAGAATAGGTTATATTTTTCAAAATATGTGTACCATGTATCTATCTAATAATTAAGTTATTTTTAATTGCTTAGTTTTTAATTCGTTTTACCTATTATGGTGTAGTAATTTTATTCTAGGTGCATCGTCTTCACATATAATTAATGTAATCAAACAAAATATTGTAAAACATTTTTAAAAGAGTACCGGTGGAGTTTCTTGCCCATTCTTCTCCATACGAAACTACCTTTTGGAAAGGGCAACTAGAATCAATTCTATTTTTTTTGTAAATTTTGACGTTCAAAAGTGCCTCTTATGTGCCTATTTGAAATAAATGGTTTGACTTTGACTTTGACCTATAAATAATAAGTTTTCTTTAGGTATTAGGTAGGTGCTTCCTTCTAGGGTAAACTACAATAAACATTCATAAATTACGTCATTTACGGCGAAGGAAAACATCGTGAGGAAACCGGCATGTCCTTTTTGAATCAAACATTCAAAGACATTGTGACATCTACCAACCCGCACTGGGCCCGCGTGGTGGATTACGGCCCACTCCCTCTCACAGAGAGGAGGTCTGTGTCCCAGCAGTGGGAACATTATAGGCAGATTATGCTACGTGGATTTGGTGCAAATGTCCGTAGAATAATAAAATTAAATAACAAAATCATAAAAATTATACGCTTTTAATTAATGTAGATTTTCCTCCTATGCTTTTTTAGGAAGTCGGTTAACAAAAGTACGAATCGTTTTCCTGTTGTTTTTCAAACCCAAAACATATATATGTTTTGGGTTTGATACTGGTTTTCATGCAATCATTTTGGAAAAAACAAGTCGTGTTTTCTTTATATTTTATGGAATAAATTAATATAGGTAGTATCTTTCCCTAGCTTAATACAATAAAAATATATTTATGTGTCTGTTATTAATAATATCCATGTAATTTATTGTTTACCGATATATAAATGTTAATTTTATTTTATTGTGGTCGCGTTTTTTTACACGTGAGGTAAAATAATCACGGAAGGAACGTAACGGCTATTTACAACCGAGCGACTTGGTTCGGAGCCTGCAAAGTTTGTTGCAAGAACAGGGGCCCAAGTCTGCTATTTTTATAAATTCAGTCATTCGAACACGATCCCATTGTCATGCCATTGTCATTTTGCTAAAAGTTCGTAATCTGGTAAATTCATAATGGTCGATCATTGGTCGATCAATGTTCTCGTAATATAATTTTGTTATTATAATGGCATTGTCGTATTGCCATTATTATAAAACCCATTAGTAGAAATGTCATTCATTTGTCATTATGTACGAGATTACCAATATATGCAATTTCTTTCAATGTAGAGTCAGTGGCCGGCCATTGGAAAGTCATAATGACGCCATTATAATAGTAGATTACCAAACTTGTCAAAATCAACAATTATGAAATCAATGATCGACCATTCTGACACTATTGTAATAGCAGCCTTGAGGCCCTGAACAAGTGAACTTGGTTAACGTAAGTTACTTGTTTGGTATTAACAAAGCTGTTTAGGACGTTTTAAATAAGTCTTGGTAATTTCTAGCCGTATAATTTTTACCCAAGCCTAATCGGTACTTTGCTAAAGCTTGATATTTTCCACGCACATATTTAACATAATTGAGTAGGTTAGATTAGAAGAAGTTGGTAAGTGGTTCTCTTGATTTGGAACCTTAGCAAAACTGGAATAAGAGCTTTACGTGTTTAGATTCCACTCATCGCCTAAAAGCAACGCTGAAAAGCCGCAGGTAGCACCTAAATAACATTCATAACAAAACATAGCGTTGCTTCAGTACTGAGTACTTCCCTGGTCTGGATATTTCTTTTTTAGGGTTCCGTATCCGAAGGGTCGAATCCACTCACGTGTCAGTCTGTCACACAGGACTTATAACCAAACGGTTGGAGCTTATAGTCTTTAAATTTTCACAGTATATGCGTCTTGTTAACCCAAAGCCATACAAATTGTCAAAAAATATTGTTAATGTTTTTAAGGGGGGCTCCCATACAGCTAAAGGGGAGCGGGGAAAAAAATGATCTGCCTCATCGAGGGGATATCGTTGTTTAGAGGTAGTTGAGTAGATAAATGCTGCATGTTTTGTATACAAAAAAAGGAATGAGAAGCCACCAAAGCCAGCAATTTTTTACAAAATTTGGTTCGAAGAATTTTTAGAAGTTGTAGAACTGTCAAATAGTAACTTGTTCTGAAAGTTGCTTGCCCGGTACAATAGCAAGAGTCGGATTGTCTACGTGATTCTGAAACACTAATATTTTATCTTCCTCCCAGCGTCACTGCAAAAGTAAAAGCCGTGTAGGTAAGCACAAGCGAACAAAACGTGGTGAACACGAACATCGAACACCGAACATTTGGTTCGTATTTGTGGACGTAAATTAGCCAAACATGAACACGTATGGTATTCGTGTTTTCTTTATCGTCCACACAAAACAACAAAATTGGATCGCCACGAACATTCTTGAAGAACACAGTGATGGAGTGGAGTCGAGTTTTTGCTGGCTCATCTCCATAGGAAACGACCAATTGGAACCGTGCACCTAGCTTCTGCCCAGGTGCCCATGTAGGTTTATAAGAAATAGAATATTTTGATCACATGCGAAAAAAGTGTTCGATGTTGGTTCGTGTGAACACGCCTGAATATCAAACAATAAAATATTTGCTCAGTATTAATAAGTTAAACTAAAGAATTCCCGGTATATATATGGCATAACTACTTAATTGCCATATCTGGCAACACGTGACAGCAATCAATGATGTCACCCCAAAACTGGATTCATGTGATGAACCGAACAATTTGTTATGCTTTTGGTTAGGCTTGTGATCTATTGAAAGATTTGCGATGATATTTTTGGTGATTTAAAGCTATGTTGTTGCACCATTGCACCCTAATTACGTAACAGTTTGAATCACAATCTGAATGATTAATTTCAAGTATATTGCTAATCCATTTTCATATAAGGGTATCATAAATAATAGGCGCTCAAACTCACACTACTCACACACATCCACCCCTACACACCTCCACACACACCCTCACCCACACACTCACACACACATTCCCGTATTTCTTGCATACATAATCAGCCTATACTGTTCCCACTGCTGGGACACAGGCCTCCTCTCTTCGAGAGGGAGTGGGCTGTAAATCTACCACGCGGGCCCAGTGCGGGTTGGTAGATGTCACATGTCTTTGAACTTTGGTTCTAGGACATGCCGGTTTCCTCACGATGTGTTCCTTCATTGTTTTGAGAGCAGTGGTGATGAAATTATTTACACAAAGTAAAGCGCCTGCCTGGGTTCGAACCCACAACTTACAACTCGTAAGTCGGGGACGTTACCACTGGGCCACCACAGCTCTCTCCAATAAAGTCTCTTAATAACTCTTTTTAAGGTTGTCTGTAAAAGATCGCTATTAGCGATAAGACCGCCCATTGTGTCACCCTATGTAAAATTTCAACATTTATATCTGTAACTTTTATGGTGTACATAATAAAGAGTATTCTATTCTGTTCTTAATCTACTTAAAAACCACTTAAAACGAAAAAAAAAGAACGTGCAAATAAAAATTCTTGCGTGCCTTAAAATAAAATAAATAATATTCAATCTAATTTTATTCAATTATATTACATGTTTATTCTTTTAATTTATTAAACTTAAATAAGCGTAACTTAATTTGTACCAGAACCAGAGAAAATCATTATGTCACGCTTTGAATTGTTACTTGGTTATAGGCGTGTCTGTCACACAGTTCATAGTTAGCACAGACATCGTCGTTAACTCTATCTTGAAAATACTCAAAACTCTGTACATTGTGATTTTGTTTAGGGTAGATGAGTTGTATCCACATTTGTTAATACAAAATAAAAATAAATATTATGTTAGAAAAATTTATCTGCTCAACAACGTAAATAACGCAATGAATGTTGTTGAACTGTCAAATTGAAACCGATTCCTACTGATAGTGTGTTACGTAATCAGCCTGCAGTTCAAGATGGTAATAACTGTAACACACACATAAGATCACGCCTGTATTCCCCGAAGGATTAGGGCAGAGGTGTACCTACGCACCGCCAGTTTGAAAAACTCCATACAGGGGGTATACTCCGAAGATAAATCCGAAGTATAGTAGTTTTCTGACTACGGCTGACTATGGCTGACTAAAGCGAAAGAAAAAAGAAAAACGACGGTCAAAAAGATAAGTCAAAGTCAAAAACGTGACTTGAAGTCGAGTAAGGATTCAAAATCAAAAATAAAACTTTGGAAGTCAAGAAACTGCCGAACATTCGGCCGATACTTCAGATTATCGCTTCGGAGTAGACCCCTAGGAGTCGCACGACTATTCGCTCCCTATAAGTAAGCTCGTTCGCTTCAGTTTCTACAGAGCTTATTCAATTAGATAAATAAAAACAAAAAAAAAATACTGGTATTTAGATGCATCCGGTTAGACTGGTAGCCGACCCCAACATGGTTGGGAAAAGGCTAGTCAGATTGATGCTGACTATAATTATCATCTTTCTGCCCTAGTTGGAACTAGGGCAGAAAGATGAAAGATGTTACTTGGGGTCGGCACAACAAGTTTTCTTCTTCCATTCTCCCCTGTCAGCTGACACGCAATCATTCACTTCCTTCTCCCTCACTTATTCCATCCATCTTTTATTTGGCCTTTTTCTCCCCCCTGATGCCTTGACTATATTAAACAGTCATAATTGCTGTCTTTTATTGTCGAGAAAACCGGAAAAAGCTTTTAAACGGGGATAAATATTGCCCTGTTAACTTTAGCTTATTTTTAACCCTGCCCAGTTAAAAAGTTTCAGTTTTAGCAGAGTCTGGGGCAGTATCGATTATATTTGTCGAGATCTATTATTAGTGATGAAAGCCAGTCTGTAATGTCGTCTTAATGTGTCATTAAAGCAATCAACTCCACCTATCACAGTCTACTCCTGGATATAGGCCTCTCCCTGCGGCACAACACCCAGCCCTCCGACCAGGGACCATTTTGGTTACACATTGAAAGGGTTTTCGATAGGGGTTTTCTAAGCGGTTAATCAAAAACCCATAATATGATATGGGCAATCCTTTTACTGGACAAAAACCCATTCAAGGAGTTACATCATGATAAAGGTAACCTCATGGCTTAACGGATAATAATAACTCTTAACGGAGGTTGTACGGTCCCTGCCTCCAACAGATAGAATAAATAGCCTCCAGTATTTTACTGAGAGTTAACTTCAATCCTCGAGAAATACTTTAAATTCCAACTCACTTACGGCAAGAGTAAAAAAATAGTGATTACATTAATTTAAACGGAAGTAGTTATTTCTTGAAATCTATCAGAGATCAAACATCTAAAAAGGTTCGATCACACTGGCGCGAATTCCGGATGGGACGCGGGATGGACCATGCTGCATTCACAAAATCGCGTTGAATTAAACAAACCAACTAAATATTATTCAAAACTTATTAAAGATCATAACATGCAAAAAAAAAAAAAAGAACTAAAATGTTTGAAGGAACTTACCCAGTAACTGGTTTGTGGAGGTCTGATAAGCAGTTTTACGAGGTACAATACTGGCATTCACTGAGCTGGTCCCCAGATAGTTGGGAAAAGGTTACGCAAATGATGAAGTGTTTGAATGCCTACTGAAAATAACATTTTAATATGCATGTAAGCAATATTGCTATATCTTTTCAATACAAATTAATCATAGTCGTTAAGGATCTAAACGGGCGTCGAGAATCACCATAGGCGTGAGCTTGTGGACGGTGAGCAATGGGTAACTTGCCGTCCGATAAGGACCAGGCCCGGGTTGACGGCGCGTCGTGTTGCCCAAAGAGATGTCAGCACAAACTGGCGGGGTCCGGTAGGGCCAATGCCTGCCAGGGTTGCGGGTTTGTTTCAAAGGGATATCGTGGCCCTGGCACAAAGGAAACTGAAGGAACACGGGTGGGTTTTAGTCAGTTTAAGTCTCCCACTCCACCTAGAGTGGGAGAAGCTATTTGAAAATTACCCACCCAAAAAAAAGGGATCGACCGGAAACAATCACGAAATATCACAAGGGGAGAGAGGATGTAGTGACATATCACGTGTAAACGATTTCCCCGCCCGCCGTGATAACCACCCGACTCGGCTAGTCGTCAGTAAGATACTTAAGATACTTTGTACCAAAAAATACATGTGATTTTGGGTAGGAGGGACGTTTTGGGTTAGTTTAAAACCTCACCACGTATTACCAGGAGAGGGGGGAGTTAATAAGTTGCTAAAAACATCACGTGATTAATGGACGACCCCTTATGTGGAAAATGATAAAATAACAGTTTTTGTGTTAAGTTATTAAAAGGCATGAGGCACTTATTAATTTTATTCGTTTCGTGGTAAAAAATTGAGTGTTATGTTTTGTTACTTGTTATTTAGTACCTACGAGGCTACGATTGAATTAATGTTAAAAACCGGATTTAAAACTTTGAGTATTTATTATATATCTCAATAATACCTATTTTAGAATAACACTGAACCATGTAGGTCAAAAACATTTTTAATTGCAAGGAAATGACACAGGAAATATTATTTGTAGTTATAAGACGGTAGTAACAAAAAAGTAAGTATAATTTAGTTCAAATAAACTCACAACAACACAACACACAATACTACCTAGCTAAGTTCAGGAATGAAGCCGCAGCTAATACCAAGTAAAGTTGAGCAATTGAAGCCGAACCTCAGGGCAAGATTCACAGAACGCACTTAGACTAAGTAAGCGTTTCATACGAATTATTCTTATGCATATTCGATTATAATGTGTTTAATGAGGATAAAATATATTATATACAATGGATAAACGCATCGCTGTCGACTGGTAACAAGAGACTAGCGGCATTGCCACGTTTTATGGCAATGCTTAGCCCCTAGCCAAGGTAAAAGACAGCTCTTGGGTCACGGGAAGTGTCAACCAGCCGTTTGGGGATTTCGTTGAACAACCCATGAGCACTCGGACCCCACGGCCGAGGGTTTATTATAATATTCATATTTCTATGAGTGAATATGAGCAAGCGTTTCATTCGATAATGAACGTTTATATAATTAAAAAAAAAAAAAAAAAGAATTCTTCAAGAACTGACAGACAAGGTACAGCCCAAACCACTGAGTGTAGCTAGAAGCTTGAAGATCCTTAATAATTAACGACGGTGATTTAGGCCTTTTTTACGCACGTTTTTCTGCTGTGAAAAGCTACGGTTTTTTCGCCGCATGTAGGCACGGCCGTCAGTGTTGTATGGATCACTATGGAAGCTTGTTGACAGACACGTTTGTACGGTGCGGTTTAAACACTATACCGTAAAGAAACCGTGCCGTATACAAAGGGCCTAAGGAAGGAATCTCGAAAATTCATCCACCCGAAGGGGAGAACACAGGAGATGAAAGATGATGATGCAGATATAATTTTTGCCTATAGAAAATCCCATCGGGTACACGGTTTAAAAGCTAATAGTGTACACATTCGCTTAGCTTACTTTAATTAGCAAAGTAAATTAAAGTCAAAGCGCGGTCTGTGAATCTTGCCCTTACTCCCAAGTACCGATCAACAAACTCACGTTGCTTGCCTGGCTCTTAAAACTTAATCAACGGTTGAGAAGAAAATTATTAAATTAAATTTTTCTAAATATTTCCGGACGTTTGAGTTCTTGGAAAGAAGATTCCAGTTTTAATTACAACTTAGGTTAATCTTTTAAAGTTTTTGTCTTGTGACCGGCGTTTTTACCAGACGTTCTGTGAATCAACTAAAATGTTGGTGAAGTCATTAAAAAGCTATTAAGTCCTAAACAAACGTAGGCAAACGAAGCCTAAAAATTTCATGGGAGGAGAAGCTATTTATTTGTTTATTTTATTATTCGTGTACACACAGTCAATTATAGAAAGATACGACATAATTTTAATTTTAGTACAAAGGTACTGCTGATTTCTAAAGAAATTTCTTCCGGTAGACCTACGGAAGGAGAAGTTAAAAAGAAATATGAATATGCGAAGTCTTAAACTAAAATGTTAAATATTACTATACCAGCTTTAAGTATTAATGTAGGGAACCGATCTTGAGAATCCAGAAGAATTTATTAACCTAGCTCTGCCCGCCGCGCCGACTCCGTACGAGTAGTCGTCGGAAAACAAATACCACAATAAATAAATGATTATATTTATTACTGCCTCGTTGGTCTGTGGCTGCAAGCGCTACTGCTCAGCACGAGGTCCTGGGTTCGATTCCCAGGTCGGCAATAGTTATTGGGTTTTTCCTGGAGATTGGATGTATACCCGGTTGATTGCAACTACGCATGGGACTTTAGTATAACTGGCGAAATTTGTAAACCCTTCGGGAAATATAGGCGTGATGTTATGTATGTATTCATATTCATTTATTTGCGTTCCACAAGGTAAAACAAGATGTGAACGAAAGGCTTAGAGGTAAGAGCCGTTGTAGACCCTGTCAGGGCACAGCAAAAATTACTTAAAAATCTAAGTCGTAGAAGTTAAAAATTCAAATAAAATAATACATGAAAACAATAATTACATTCGCATAAAAAGTCAATAACATCATCTTCATCATCATCTTCCTAGCCTTTTCCCAACTATGTTGGGGTCGGCTTGCAGTCTAACCGGATGCAGCTGAATACCAGTATTTTACATGGAGCGACTGCCTATCTGACCTCCACAACCCAGTTACTGGGTAACACGATATCCCTTGGTAAGACTGGTTGTCAGACTTTCGGGCTTCTGACGACCCGAAACAACTGTCAAAGATCTACAAATGACAGCCGGGACAAACGGCTTAACGTGCTTTCTGAGGCACGGAGGAATCTTGGTATGAACAGATGGTCACCCATCCACGGACCAACCGCGGCAAGCGTAGCTTAACCTGATCGATCGACCCGTGCAGCAGTTATTATTCCACAAGCTCCTCATAAAAAGTCAATAACAATAACAATAAATAATTCTATTATTGTTAAGTAGGTAGCTAATTTATTAAAATACTATTGTTACGTTTAGATAAAGTTATGTTTACTTCGGTAATATTTTTACAAACACATATTTAATTAGAGATCATATTTTTTGTATGTATGTCATCATTATTATTCAGTGCTACCTTACTTTCAGCCACCATCATTAAATTTTCTGTTTTTTAGTTTTATCGCACCACTTCAATTTCTCGTGGCTACATAATATCGCTACCTTCGGTCCGGTTATCGGTTCTTTCCTCAAAAGACCATTTCAGACACCAATCAACATGGCCTTCACACCTCTGAGTTTGTTTCGGTCTTTCTTCTCAGAGTAGTCAGATAGGAAACGCCGATCTCATCTAGTTTTCAAAATATGACTGACGTGTAAAAGTGTTTATACAAACCTACTTACAGAAATAAAAATCATTTATCATTTATCATTTACCTTCTCTGAAAGCTCACTCACAGAACACAATTGAAAATAGTCATCCTTGTAAACATAGTCGAAAAATGTCAAAATGGAGATATTACCTATGAATATTTCGTTCATACGTTTCATTTCCTAAATGTCTAGCCTGTCAATAAATAAAGTTGTTTACAACGAAATAGCGAGTAATAAATAAGGATTTTATATAGCAACGAAACCACAAATATTCAACTCTGTTCAAATGGTATGTATTAAATTGTATATTATAAAGATTAATTAATATTATGACGGTACCTTGCTAATTAATTTATGAAAATATTATGTATGTAAACAAATCTACATCTTTTTAATAAGGTAAGTGATAGACATAATTTGAATAATAGAAATAAAGATATAATAGATTTAAAAAAATCAGATTAAGTATCTAAAGTACATGAGTTCTGTATTTTTATGGGGTACTGTATTAAATGTTACAATAAAATACCTTATGACTTATTGCAATTAAATGAAAGAAAATTTGAAACTCATATTAAAAGCACACTTTGTAATCAAGCATATTACAAATTAGAGGATTATATTCAAGATAAGAATGCTTGGAAACATACTGGTCCAGCTCCTAGGACAATCTAGAGTCTAGACAAAATGAAATTGGTTATTAATTTAATTGTTTAATTATATTATTATTCTACCTATATAAAATAGGCATGTATTTAACACGGCGACAAATTAATCTGAATTTGGGATTAAAAAATAATTAAAGCCGGTAGCAAAAATAATAGGTTGGCAGCTACAGCGAAGTATTATTTTAAGTAGAAAGTAGCAGCTCAATAATCAGTTTTTAGCTTTATTTTAATTTAAACTGGCATCGAATTTTTGTTTTGGTAACTGAATTTACCAACAATAGAGGGGATCTGGCGCTCGGCGGCCGCTGCCGCGGCACGCTCGCTTCGCTCGCTCGCCTTCGCTTGTTAATGGTTACTGTTCTAACCTAACCTAACCCAAATGATTCAATAACAGTAGATGACTAATAATCGCTGCCAAGTTATTATTTTAGTAGCAAATAGTTAGTCGCCCTTTAAGTTATTAGTCGCCAAGTTATTATTTTAGTAGCAAATAGTTAGTCGCCCTTTAAGTTATTAGTCGCCAAGTTATTATTTTAGTAGCAAATAGTTAGTCGCCCTTTAAGTTATTAGTCGCCTGGAAAATTATTATCCTATAAAATATTGTAAAACATTTTAAAGGAGTAACGGTGGAGTTTCTTGCCCATTCTTCTCCAAACGAAATTACTTTTTGGAACGCGCAACAAGAATCAGTTAATTTTGTCTATAAATTTTAAGGTACAAAAGTGCCTTTTATGTGCCTATTAGAAATCGCACGCGCACCCACGATACAGGAGAAATTCCTAGTGTGGGGCAACGTTATCTAAAAAATAAAATAAAAAAATGATTTGACTTTGACTTGTATTTTAATATGAAATGGCGAAATGATCGTAATAGGGCCAGTATTAATCTTATAAAAGCTGAATTAATGGTATTTTTCAATACGTTTTTAAATATGGCGTACTTTCAGAGGCTATAATTATGATTCGAAAATTAAATCTTTTACATAGGCATCTTTCTGTTACGCGGTCGTGACTTTTGTTTACGAGCTCTATCATTAGTTTTGCAGTTGATTTTTAAATTTATAAATCAATTTAAAAAGTTTAGTAGCAAGGAGTTTTCATACATAGAATAAAATGGGATAGATTTTATACGACGAAAAATCAATGAGTCCGCATTGAATTCTCAAAAGTCTTTTAAATGGTTCTTTAATATATTTAATTACCAGTTTTAATTTAATTATTTTCACATCAACATTTGTCAAAAATCGAATAGGCTGTTTTCGTTGTAAAAAAAATATGTCCAGTTGCAAAAACGCGCCGACGGGTGTGTAGGTTATAGCAAACTCGTGTCATTAAAAACCCTCGCCTTCGGCGCGGGCTTCTTTCCACACTTGTATCACAATGTACTATTGTAACCTTAATTAGAGTGTAAAAATAGATAATATGAGACATAAAAAAAATCCTGTTGTAGCAAAAAATATGTATAATATTTAACACGGCGACAAATTAATCTGAATTTGGGATTAAAAAATAATTAAAGCCGGTAGCAAAAATAATAGGTTGGCAGCTACAGCGAAGTATTATTTTAAGTAGAAAGTAGCAGCTCAATAATCAGTTTTTAGCTTTATTTTAATTTAAACTGGCATCGAATTTTTGTTTTGGTAACTGAATTTACCAACAATAGAGGGGATCTGGCGCTCGGCGGCCGCTGCCGCGGCACGCTCGCTTCGCTCGCTCGCCTTCGCTTGTTAATGGTTACTGTTCTAACCTAACCTAACCCAAATGATTCAATAACAGTAGATGACTAATAATCGCTGCCAAGTTATTATTTTAGTAGCAAATAGTTAGTCGCCCTTTAAGTTATTAGTCGCCAAGTTATTATTTTAGTAGCAAATAGTTAGTCGCCCTTTAAGTTATTAGTCGCCAAGTTATTATTTTAGTAGCAAATAGTTAGTCGCCCTTTAAGTTATTAGTCGCCTGGAAAATTATTATCCTATAAAATATTGTAAAACATTTTAAAGGAGTAACGGTGGAGTTTCTTGCCCATTCTTCTCCAAACGAAATTACTTTTTGGAACGCGCAACAAGAATCAGTTAATTTTGTCTATAAATTTTAAGGTACAAAAGTGCCTTTTATGTGCCTATTAGAAATCGCACGCGCACCCACGATACAGGAGAAATTCCTAGTGTGGGGCAACGTTATCTAAAAAATAAAATAAAAAAATGATTTGACTTTGACTTGTATTTTAATATGAAATGGCGAAATGATCGTAATAGGGCCAGTATTAATCTTATAAAAGCTGAATTAATGGTATTTTTCAATACGTTTTTAAATATGGCGTACTTTCAGAGGCTATAATTATGATTCGAAAATTAAATCTTTTACATAGGCATCTTTCTGTTACGCGGTCGTGACTTTTGTTTACGAGCTCTATCATTAGTTTTGCAGTTGATTTTTAAATTTATAAATCAATTTAAAAAGTTTAGTAGCAAGGAGTTTTCATACATAGAATAAAATGGGATAGATTTTATACGACGAAAAATCAATGAGTCCGCATTGAATTCTCAAAAGTCTTTTAAATGGTTCTTTAATATATTTAATTACCAGTTTTAATTTAATTATTTTCACATCAACATTTGTCAAAAATCGAATAGGCTGTTTTCGTTGTAAAAAAAATATGTCCAGTTGCAAAAACGCGCCGACGGGTGTGTAGGTTATAGCAAACTCGTGTCATTAAAAACCCTCGCCTTCGGCGCGGGCTTCTTTCCACACTTGTATCACAATGTACTATTGTAACCTTAATTAGAGTGTAAAAATAGATAATATGAGACATAAAAAAAATCCTGTTGTAGCAAAAAATATGCATTTAAAGAATAAAAATATTTTTTGAAACAAACGCCATCTACTATATTTTTTACAGGCAATTGCGTTGAAAATACTATATTTGAAAAAGAGAAAAGAGGGCAAACCTAAGTGCACCTATATTACTTTGATACTGGCTACATTAAATCAGCTAAACTTATTTCTGCCCAGTGCAGCGTGGTGATTATGGCGATGCCAACCTAATGTAAAAGAAAGGACATAACAATCCGAAATTAATAAAATATCCCCAAAGGCATCGATAAGATACCCGTCATTCAGAACCAAATCCCTCATAGAATTCACCTAATTACTCTAAAACCCTCTAACTACAGAATTATCATAATCCTCTTTTTTGTCGGGTTAAACAAAATCGGTTCCTAAAGAACTGTTAAATGTTTAATGGAGTAACCGACGGTTTACTACAAAATGGATCGAGATACAGAAGGTCGGCTCTAAACAACAACTAGCGAAAATGCACGCACTTAAAGACACGTACAGCTAGTTTTTTTTTTGACAAATAAGAATAATTTATTTGTTAAAAAACATAGACATTTAAATATTAAGGTGGTACTCTATAATACACTTTATTTTTTTATCAGATATTGAACATCTGCGTCCGAATTAGATATAAAATATCTGTATTTCAGACATCAGCGTTCTTTCCCTGCCATGTTGTAGGCGACACTTAAAAATTAAACATTGACCTCTATACACTTCTATAACACATTAAATCGTAGACATAACATAACGCCTGTAATCCCCGAAGGGTTAGGTAGAGGTGTACATATTATAGTACACCCACATTTCGCTTTATTTAAGGGGTTTTAATCTACAAGCTTATTTAATTTTTCATAGAGAAAAGAGCGTAGGAAACAATAGTTCTTGAGAACGTATGTGTGTTTAAAGGTCAGTTTTGTGTAGGGCATGTCGTAGTTGACTTTGAGAAGTCGTCAATACTTCATCGGTCAATCCAGTGGCTGCCTTAAGGTAATTTAAAGCTTCTAGCCACGGGCGAACTTCTTAGATTACTAAGTGACTGCATGCTAAGGGCACTCCCTGTGAGGTACGAACCTCGGCATAGGGCGTCGCTGGGAGCAGGGCAACAAGTTGGGACAGGCTGGATCATAACTCTGCCGGGAGGACACGGCGCAGCATACGCTGGCAGGTCACGGCGAGGCTCCTCCCATGCGGAGGAGCCTCGCCGTGCCCTCATCTCAGGAGTAGGCAGTGACCTGTCGCTGCCGGCCGTGTTCGAGTCGATGGCCGGTAGCGAGGAGTCCTGGGATGCGGTAGTGTCGTTCTGCGAAACAGTCGTGTCGCAGAAGGAGGCTGCGGAAAGGGAGCGGGAGATCTCGTCCGCTCACCCGGCCCGCAGTAGGCGCCCTGGGCGTCGGCAGAGGGCAGATAATGCCCTCTTCCGGCCCCCCTAAATGGGTCCAGGGACGGCGGACTCGGGGATGTCCGCCGCCCCCTATCACACTGAACCCGAGGTGGCGGCGCGTAGTGTTCCACGCGCGCCCCTTTCAGACGTTGTGGGGGGGGGGATCTAACACCTCACCCCCACCCCAGACTCGTGGTGGTCCGTGGAGGCGGGACGGTACTAGCCGGGGATTGCGGAAGTAATAACAGATCCCAAGATCCCCGGCGCAAGTGTGGGAAGGGAACACTGGGGTGGTTTTTAGTCAGTAAGAGTCTGACAGACCCCTCCGCCCGCCTCAGGGTGGAGGACATCCATGAGGATTTTCCACCCCGTGAACAAAAAAAAAGGCTGGATCATAACTGGATAATTATTATTAACTTGGGAGTTTACAGGCTTAGCTAGGGCGCGGGCGTAATCTGTATACTGATGTAATAGTGGCTATACTACTTTCCTGAACAGCGAGCGCAAGCACACTGGCATTTGTTTGATGAATTGTTTGAGATCACCCGCGCCGTACGTACCTGCCTATTGTGTGGTTAAGTCACCCGGTTGATGACCAGATTTACAATTCAAATGTTCTCGTAATGATCGGTGATCGGGTTCGGGATTTTCCCGATGTTACTGACAACTGATTTTAGGGATCATTGTTGGATTGGTTCTGTCAGAAATTGTATTTGTTTTTGAGAATGGAGTATTATACGAAAGTTAGAATATTGTTTAAATATTCTTTGAATAGGAAGAGTCGAACACGCCAGTAGCACACGTTCGCCGCGAAACCATCACAGCGAAACCGCAGTAGTTAAATTGTACTGGTTCGCGTCATGTTCCGCTACTCGAATTAGATGCGAGTAGCGAAAAATGACGCGAACCAGTACAATTAAAATACTGCGGTTTCGCTGCACTGGTTTCGCGGCGGAGGTGTGCTACCAGCGTCAAACTATATATGCTATTCCCCTTGAAATAATTATATTAAACCTTACATGATTGGGAAGTGTATAAGTAATGTGTATTTGTATAAAGTTGAATTACTTTGTGTGTTAATCCTTTTGCAATTAACTTTTTAATTAAAAATACTTGACTTCGTTGAAACTTAAATGGTTTCTCACATTTTCCATTGATTAATTGTAAAGGAAATAAATATGTATTCTTCTCGAGCCAATATTTTATACAACAAAGGAAAATCTGATATCTTATACTAATGTATGTTACTAGTCTCCATACAATCCTGTTCTCGTGTTAATAATACTCAATAACTACATCCAGTAATCCAAAGCTGATGTCTGAACTTGTAGCTTTAATAATGCCAACTTCCTAATTAAATATAATTTTGTTACAGACATCAACGGAATCAACACACAGACGGAAACAGCAACATCATTTGAAACGACCACATTTGACTTTAACACAGAGAACACTGAAGATGTAAGACAAAGTAGACAACAGAACAACAACTCATACGTTTTTGTAATAGAAGATGACGGACAAAATGCAACAATCTCTGAAGATTTCCACCACAACGCACCAGAAAGCGCTTCTAGAGTACTAGTTGCAACTAAATCAAACAGTACCAATGTATTGAAAATCGAACCAAATCTGAAATCAACTCCTCCAGCCAAGCATCCAATCAGAATGATACAAGATGAACAGGAAACAGTTATTAGCAGAAATGTTAAAGATGCAAAGATAAGGGCTCATGTAAGATATGATGAAGTGACAGGAGAATTGATGAATGGAGACCATCCTTGTCATAGAGAATGCAGGGAAGGAGAGGAACCAATGATTTGTTACTATCATTTTGTCCTGGAATGGTATCAGACCATGAGCAAGGCTTGTTACGACTGCCCGTACAATTTGACGGACTGTTCTCGGCCCGATTGTATCCCAGCTGACGGAATGAATCGACCTTTGAATGTTATTAATAGAAAAATGCCTGGACCAGCCGTAGAGGTGAGTAAAGCTAAGATCTTTTAACGTTTTTTCAAACGTACTTTGGCTATGCGTTCCTGTCTCATAACTGTCAAACTACAAGTCCAAGATAGAGACGAAACCATATCTAAGGCTTAGCACGTACTGCTATTAAACGCAAGCGGTTTGCAAGCGCCGAAAAATATAACGTTTAGCTGTTGATACAAGTGCATGAGCGACTAATTTGCTACATTTGGCTAGCGATTCGAAAACGCGCGTTCTTTTTGTATCCCGTAGTAATAGTATGGTGGTGCACGCACAGCGGTTAACCGCACTCGGTTTTCTGAAGTAGTTAAAAAACTTATCGGGATGCTCTCACACGTCGTTGTACAATTTGCAAAAGTATCCTTTCACATTTCTTTGATTAGTTAGAGGATGTGCCTAGTACCTATGATGGTGGCGTTGCATACGTTTTTTTTTTTTTCAATCAAAGCCACGACACACGCTGCGTGCCAGAAATCTGATTGTACCGAAGTAAAATCGAGTAAACGCCAGACGCAGTGCGTGTTTGTACGCGGTTTGGCGTTTTCAGCTATTCCAAAACAGAGTGCGTTTAATTGCATTGCGTGCTAAGCCTAAGTCAAAGCACTTACTAAGTAACGTTTGAGTCTCGTAATTGTTCATTTGGAGATAACATGCGTCGTGTTAAAAAATACGTGCGGGCCTTACAGCAGTGACAGAAATTAACCTCAAAATTAAAAAAAAAACAAATACTGAAATATTTATTCGAATAATTGTTAATTACTAGAGTGGTCACCACGGGTCGAAATTAGACTATACTCTACTTACAATCTTTAGAACATGCCTCAGAATTAAAGCACAACATCTTAAGAGGTCAGGGAACAACTTTTACTCGCAAAAACAAATCAGCTGTTCCCTACATTAAAATTTATGTTCCAGTAACTCTAATGATGAGTACAATGACCCCTTAAGAGGTTGTGCGTTAATTCTGTGACATGTTGTATAGTACTTACTAATTCCATGAGTACAAAAATTCCATGCTATTATAAAGTACTTACTTATTCCATGCTCATCCTGTCACGTCCTGATACACACTTCCGTTCCTTTTCACGAAATCACTCCCACAGAAAGCGACAGGAAAGATCACACAAACACACAAAAATGTGCTCCCAATTTGTTTCACAGAAAAAAAATATGGACGAATTTTAGACCTTGCTGACAATATTGTGACAATTACCGCTATACTTTTAATTTTAGGTGAAATTGCAAACTCGTCTTAATTGGGTCGCTCGTTAAATAAAAGTGTGGTAACGCAGCCTATTGTTAGTCAACACATTGAAAATGTCGACTGGTTTTATGCTCGTCATTTTATTGGCTTTAGAGCTGAAAAGCTGAAAGCTTTTAGATGATATTTTGTCCGAAATTAAATTAAACTCGCCCCTAAATGTTATTATAACACAGTAAATTAAACGGAATTTAATCTTTTAACTAATTAAAATCATTAGCCATTCATTGGGAATGTTTTTATTGAAATTTTTGATTTCATGAAAACCGATCCGATATTCCAAGAAATTGTGTATTTGTGTTTATTTCCGCGTATTTAAATTTACATACAAATTAATGTGTCCACATTATATGGGAGCCCCTTTAAATATTTATGTTATTCTGGTTTTTAGTATTTGTTGCTATTGCGGCATCAGAAATACATCATTTGTGAAAATTCTAACTGTCTAACAATCACGGTTCATGAGATAGAGCCTGGTTACAGACGGACAGAGAGACAGACAGACGGCGGAGCCTTAGTAATAGGGTTCCCGTTTTACCCTTTGGGTACAGAACCCTAAAAAACAATCAAACATTGACACAAGCAGTTGATCAAATACACATTTTATTATATTCTTTGCGAACCAAGGGACCATTTTCAAGCAGTTCTCTTATTATTTCCAGGTGTGCCAACACGACCGTGTGATAGTAGATGTGGAGAATGACCTGATGACAGAAGGTACCACAGTACATTGGCATGGACAGCACCAGAAGGGAACACCGTACATGGATGGGACGCCATACGTGACACAGTGTCCTATATTACCCGAGACCACATTCAGGTAAAGACTGTGCTTTATTTTCTATTAGTGACCTGACAAGTGGCCATCGTTTTCAAAGCGTTTTGTTTTTCTACCACGATTTTCAACAGAATTGACATAAGCTTTTCGGTAGCTTATGTCAGTCCAGAAGCGACTTTGTTTAATCTATTTAGGTATAGATTAAAGAATATATATAGATGTCTACGTCGCAATTAGATTAATGTAAGCGTTGAAGACAAAATGAATGAACCAAAAAATAAATGAGTTTTTTTTGGATTTGAGTACTAAAATAGCATTTCTTTGATTTTCGGTCAGATCGAAGCAAAATTTTTTTTTTTGCTGTAAATGAAATCAATATTTATTTAAATATAAGGATATACATACATATACCTCTTAAAAGTAATGATAAGGATAATATAATATAACAACACAGAGTTACCTAAATATTGCACACACATAAAAATATACTAAAACACAAGTAGGTATTTCTATTCTATTATAAAGCAAATACTTTATAATAGATTTCTTTAATTGGAATACTTCTACAATTCAAATAATATAACTCCAAATTCCATTAGGACTCCATTTTACGATGAATCTTATGATATTAATATTCTCTAGTATTTGAGGGGCAGAGTTCCTAATTGCAGTCTCTTGCAAATATTGATATTCAGGTCAAATAAACTGAAAGTTGCTCTCAAGTCAACCTAGTTCAAATGGACGAATGTGCTAATAGCAGTAGCTTTATTATCATTCTGTTTATTTTAATAGTGCACTTTTGCAGGGTCATAAAATAATTGTGTACCTACTCACTCACTACAAAATTATCTACTTGATAAAATGTTGCTTTTGATATAGATAAATTCAGTTCTGGGCTGACACAATGTTATCGTTAACCAGACCAAAGGATGAGACATTGGATTAAATATAATTAAAACAGCATGAACACAAATTATGTATGTATGTGTATTATAAGTTTATAACCTATTTATGTACTTGTGCACCCGTTTTATTTATAATTAATTGTACTATAATTTAATATTTTGTAATATTATTATTTTCTCTCAATCAGAGCACCCGCCATCTTATCTCTTCACCACCCTTGGTTGACTGGTAGAGAATGCCTAAGGCATTAAGTCCGCCTTTGTACCTTATTGTGTGCGAGAAGTTTAAATAAATAAACACAAGCGTTATTTATTTATTAATTAGACTAGGGAAGACAAACAATAGCATATCTTTACTTTTATGTTCAAAGAATATCTTCTCATTTATAACCATTACTGACAGCCTTGCTGGGTTAGTGGTCGCAAGCGCTACTGCTGAGCACGAGGTCCTAGGTTCGATTCCCAGGTCGGGCAAAGTGTTATTTGGTTTTTCTATCTGGAATTTCTCAGTAGAAGCCCGGACTCTAGATTTTTGCCCGATTAATGGCGATAGGCTCGCGCCTTTTAAATTGGACTTAAAAATAACTGGCGAAATATGGGTGTACTATAAGCACACCTCTGCACAACCCTTCAGGGAAACAAGGCGTGATGTTATGTATATGAACCTTTACATTTCTAGGTACCAGTTCAACGCCACACACGCCGGCACCCATTTCTGGCACTCCCACTCTGGTATGCAGCGAGCTGATGGCGCCGCCGGAGTCTTCGTTGTGAGGAAACCCAAGTCACAGGACGCTCACGGCAGATTGTATGATTATGATAGGTAAGTTGAATGTACTAAAACTTCCCTTTTACCTTGGTAAGAGGGTAATATTAGCCGTAGAACCGATGACCGTTGGGGTAGACGTGTTTTTGAGTGGAGATCACGAATCAGCAAGCGTAAGGTAGGACTCCCTGAGGCTAGGTGGAGTGACGATCTTCGTAGGGTGGCTGGTTGCAGCTGGATAAGAGTTGCCGAGGAATGAGTAGAATGGCGTGCAATTGGAGAGGCTTATGTCTAGCAGTGGACTACTGTAGGCTGTTACTGATAATGTGAGGCTAAACATTGTCATACAACGACTCTTCTGCCTGTTGACAGCGACATGTAAGATTTTTCGACGCCATACATGTAGTTTGTTTTATTGTTAGAATATTTGATTGTTTTTAAGGTTCTGTAGTCAACAAGGAACGGTTTATAGTTCCGCCATGTCCGTCTGTCTGTCTGTCTATCTATCCCCCCCAGCTTAGCTCAGAGACTCTTTGTACCAGAAAGCCGTAATTTGACATGGGTTTTTGTATTAATAACGCCGACAAAGTGTTTTTTTTTTTTAGTGTAGGTTAACTTACTTACACGTAACACTGCCATGAATTTACTAACATAAAATGAAATTAACAGGGAAACTATCACAGCTAAGTAGGCTTTACAAGTTAACGAGTAACAGTCGAGTAACAACTTAAATTTGCAGTCGTTGAATTGACCGTGACGTATATCGATGTATGGGAGAACATGTTTTTCAACTACAATGTTTAGTTTGTTTTTGACATAAATCACCTTACCCCCTACCCCTTACCTTAATATCTAAGTGTCATTTTAGAAGCTTAGGTTAGGGGATTATTTTATCCGAGAGGCACCCGTTTTCAATTATAATGACCTTGAAAATCTTTTCAAAGATTTGAAGACTCCAAAAATTATTGTTGATAAAAATAACTTCTTTTGTTAATGATAATATGGCGTATAATAGTGTGAAGAAAATACGAGGCATTCCACTAAGAGCACTGATTTCAACAGCACTTGACCGAACCGCACCTGAGCACTTCCACTAACCGCACTGAAACAAAATTTTGATGAGTGCGGTTCGGTGGAACAGTTTTCTAATATTAATTTAAGTCCCCGAACGGCACCTGCATACAGTTTGTCATTAATGGCTTGTGCTAAGTAACACACCATCGCCCGATTAACCTATTTAAAAGTCGCCTGCAACAGCCAAAGGGATTCTATAATAAAATCAAGTGTATCAGCTAGTTTACGTAAAGGTCGTATCTTCTGCCAAGCAAATCGTATTACTTTCTGCATAGAATATGGAAGCTGTATAGAAGCGAATCTCCTGTACTTTTTCTTTGAGATGCGTATACGCTACCGAAATAGTTCCCAAAACCCCGCTTCAACCCGTACTAGCTTAAGTAAAAACAGGATTGCCACTTTCCCACACTCCTTATCAGCCGGTAATTCTCCTACTTGTCTGTTTGGTACCGGACGTAAAGATTAGCACCATACTATTTCTTCCCGTAGGTGTCGTAAAAGGCGACTAAGGGACATACTAGCGAATAGGCAGCAGCGTTCTCTATGCATTTTAACACCATACTGCGATCGCCGACCCGCTTGCCAAGCATGGCGATTATGGCAAACCCCCCCTTTGGGGGAGACATATGTCCAGCAGTGGACGTCTTTCTGCTGAAATGAAGATAATTATGATGAATTCTCTTACTGCTGGATGTCTCTTTTCTGTTGTTGAGAATGGACCGTAATCAACGCCTTTAGAATGCTTCCTAACCAGGACTTTCACTCAGTAAATAACTAAGTCAATCAGTCTTCTTCTTCTTAGTGTGTCGATGGCAATCTAAATGGACTCGGCTCAGAATTCGGCTACGTGTTTGGTGCCATCACTAGCGTCCATCAGTTCCTGTAACGTGCAGCTGACAGGACATGCAGGACATGATACTAAGTGTCCCATCATTTGTGGAACAGCACTACATTTACACTCCAAGCCGGAGTCGTGTATGAATCGCCACCTGAACAGGTTTTCCTTGCTACGGCCAACCTGGGTCCGGAGTCTGTAGCCAGTAATGTTCCTACTTTTAGGAATTACGCCTTTTCTTTGTTTGAGGGTTTGGGCCGTTATCCACCACGCGGAGTTGCTGAATGTCACATGTCATCGAATGTTCGGTTCTAGGACGTCCCGGTTTCCTCAAGAAGTTTTCTTACACCGTTTTGAAAGTAGTGTGGTGGTCATTTTTGGTTTTGGTTTCGATTTTCATCATCACAGGCCTCCTGTCTGTGAGAAGGAGTGGGCTGTGATTCATCACGCGGGCCCAATGTGGGTTGGTAGAAGTCACATGTCTTCAACTATTTGGTTCTAGGACTGCCGGTTCTTTCACGATGTTTTCCTTCACCGTTTTGAGAGCAGTGGTAATGAAATAATTTACACAAAGTAATTCACCTGTCAGCGTTCCAACCTACGACCTACAACTCGTAAGTCGCGGTCATAACCACTGTGCCACCACTGCGGTTTCGCTACTACCTAATATTGTTTCTTATTCTATGCCTTACCTGGCTAACTTCGTCCCGAGGTCTTGTTTGAGTCAATATTGAGAGTACATACAGAGAAAGGTGTGGACAAATAAACATCTAGGGAATGTTCTCCTAAAGTCAAAGTGTTCGTTTTATTTGTTTGGCTATTTAGTTTGTCAATACTTTGATTTATTTAGAGGATTTGTTGGAAGATTACGTTAAGCGGTAGATATTCCAGGATTAGTGATGCTTGCGTTCATGATAACATTGATTCAAGCATGTCCAGCTGAGGTTTGATTATTCATATTCTGATTTTTAGGGATCCGTACCCGAAGGGTACTCTATAACTAAGCCTCCGCTGTCCGTCCATCCATCCGTCAGTTTATAAGCGGACTGTATCTCATGAACCGTAATATGTAGACATTTGAAATTTTCACAGATTATGTGTTTTTATTGCTGCTATAATATCTAACAAATAGTAAAAAATTGATAAAGATAATTATTAAAGGGGGACCATTTAACAAATAACTTTATTGAATTTTAAAAACCCCGGCAAGCGTAGCTTAACCTGATGGGTCGACCCATGCGGCTGTTATTACTTAACCTGATGGCCACGAGCTCCTCAGAATTATGTGCTAATATTCCTCCTTAATTTGATCTGACACAAGAAAATGAATTATCTCCCATAGAATTCGTAATTTTTTTTAAAGACCTTCAAATTCGTACTTACTTAAAATATTTAGCCATTATACAAAAAAAAAAAAATATTTATTAGGCGTCGTAATTCCATAACTTGTTAGTATTTACAAGTAACTTAAAAACTAACTATGATAGTAACAAATTAGGCATACAACAAAAACAAAGCCTCCAATTACAAGTGTAGCAAGCCCCAAGTCTGACATGTAGCTTGATAAACCTATCCATTGTAGGTCCTTTCAGAACATAACTTCAGAATGCTATAATACTAACCCATAATATATTTTCTCACAGGTCCGAACACGTAATGCTGGTAACAGACTGGATCCACGACTTAGCAATGGGTATGTTCACGGACCACCATCACTCAAAAGGTGATAACAAGCCACCGACGCTGCTCATCAACGGAGTTGGACGGTTCAAGGTCTTCAATGAGACTGCCAAGCCTATGTATATGCAAGCTGCGAGGTTTAATGTT
This sequence comes from Tiliacea citrago, assembly GCA_963921375.1. Classification (NCBI taxonomy): domain Eukaryota; kingdom Metazoa; phylum Arthropoda; class Insecta; order Lepidoptera; family Noctuidae; genus Tiliacea; species Tiliacea citrago. Next base: position 13,677,598 of record OY992804.1, read on the forward strand.
GAGCAGGTAAGACCTTATGATATTACTTTCGTTAGAAAATAATATGACGTCACTATCATCTGCCCAGCCTTTTCCTAACTATATTGGGGTCGGCTTCTAGTCTAACTGGATGACGCTGAATACTAGCATTTTACGAGCGACTGCCTATCTGACCTCCACAACCCAGTTAAACGGTAACACGACACCCCTTGGTAATTTAAAACTGGTTGACAGACTATCGGGCTTTTGACGATCCGTAACAACTGTCAAAAATCTTTCAAATAACAGCCGGGACCAACGCCTTTTCGAGACTAGTAGGGGTCTTGGTATGTAAAGATGGTCACCTATGGTTGGTGGACGAACCGCGGCAAGCGCAGCTTAACCTGATCGATCGACCCACGCGGCTGTTATTACTTAGCCACAATTCCCTCAAATAATTATGATGAGTTTGGAGAAAATGATGATAATATGGATAGGAAGGAAGTGAAATGAGATAACGGCTGATAAGAGATGTGTGGATGAAAAAGATGGACTACAAGGACTTCAAATAAATTGGGATAAGTTTAGGACGATGATGATGATGTAGCAAACACTACATTTCACTCATAACAAGAGGGTTGGCTTTTTGGGAGATAAAACATGTTTGCTTCAATATCATCATTTCGGCCAAAAGAAGTCCACTGCTGGACATAGGCCTCCCCCAAAAGGGGGCTTTGCCATAATCGCCACGCTTGGCAGGCGGGTTGGCGATCGCAGTATGGTGTTAAAATGCATAGATAACGCTGCTGCCTATTCTCGAGTAAGTCCCTTAGTCGCCTTTTACGACAGCCACGGAAAGAAATAGGGTGATGCTATTCTTGACGTCCGGCACCACACGGACTATTCGATATCTATAATTGATATATAAATCTTGAAATTTCTCAGATTTCCTTTTTAGAAAACATTTATCACGAAGAGATTTGTAATATATGAGATATTTAATAAACACTCTCTGTTCTCTCTTTCTGTTTTTATTTTCATTTTTACTTTATTTTTGTTTTTGATCTTTACGTTTCTATGAGTGTGTTTTTTGTATAGTTTAATTTGTGATCTGTGCGAGTCCCAATAAATGCTTTTTCTTTCTTTCTTTCTTTTAATAAAGAATATTGTTTGTTGGGTTTTTTTTGCGTTCCTCCGGTATTAGTACTATGTCTAGAATATCTAGGCCATGCAAATATTTCGTTTTCAGACCAGAACAGAACCCCCGAGACCGAAGTCAGTCGACCTTTACCAAGATTGTCGTTATAATTGGAAACCTGGTCCGTTCAACACCAAAATCTCTATAAACTCAAGCACTACCTTCAATGAAACTTTCAAGATCCTGTCACACAACTAAAAACCAACCTTATTTCCAGGGCTACAAGTATCGCTTCCGTGTAATCAACGCTGAGTTCCTGAACTGCCCCATTGAGTTGTCTGTCGATGGTCATAACATTACGGTGATTGCTTCAGACGGCTACGACCTGCAGCCTATTACAAGTAAGTGATCATTGTAATGGTTATTGTAATGCTTGGATGGTAAGACAAGACTAGCTTTGAATAGGAAATCCAGAGTGAATTGGAATTGATTTCAAGGACTGCAGTAGTAAGTAATAGGTAAGGATGAAATGTAAAGAGTTTGAAAACTGTATAGGAAGAACTGGGTTACTGGATACGGACTCCCGATCTTGTGTAATGGAATTAAAATGCACAAAAAATGATATGTATGAAGCAGTTAAGATTACGTTCAGACATTAATAGTACAGAATAGAATAGAATACTATTTATTCTTGCTGCAAGTGGTTAATAAATAATGTAGGTCAAAATAAAATCGTCCCGGATTCTATTCCCAGCGGGGGCAACATTTTCTGCTTGGTTTGGTTGTTGGTAGGGCTTGTTTTAACTTTGCCTGGCTAGCTACTACCATCTTATCTAAGTCTGTCGCCATAACAACTATGAGAACAGCATTGTTGTGTTTCGGCAGTTAGAGGTAAGATAGCCAATTCCTCTGTGGTTGAGGATTCCAGGTCAAGCTTGCTCCACCTTCAGCCTGATCATCACTTATCATCAGGTGATATGAAGGCCAAGAGCTTACCCGCCGTGGTTAAAAGAAAAAGTGTCCTTAAAACATATGTCTATAGTGTACAAATAATAAGAAAATAAATAAAAAAGAATATTATAACGTGGATATTTAGAAAAAAAAACTTAATACAAGAACTATTCTAAGTAATATAAGGAAAGATAGAAATGAAAAATACGAATAGGTACACATAGATACAGAAGAGAACGGGGTAAATGTAGAAATGGTGTTTGGGCTCGATTTTTTCACAAGGAGCGCTACTGCTAACGACATTGATAATTTGAAGTTTCACACATTGGCACAGTCTTTAAAGAGAAGTAAGTATACTGAGACAAGTTTGAGTGCGTAGTTTATTAACTCATTAGTGATCTGCAATAACATACACACAAACTCTCGCCTTCTTCCCGAGGTGGTAGGCAAAAACTACAGAAGGCCACCTGCTACGATTTTTATATACTCATTTTGCCTCGTTTATGGTTAAATTACGTTTATAAGACTTTTTTTATTTATTTTTATTTAAGGTAAATAGTATTTAAGGAAACTAGGTTTAAGATATTGAATTAAGTAATTAAATTTTTTAGACTTGTAATGTTAAATATTTTTAAGAATTTTATCGTCCTACAATTACCATAAAGTATGAGCTCATGCCGCCTGTGATACAGGTTTAACCTAGTACAGGCATCTAACATTATAATACCTTTGTAAATTATTTGATTTTAAGTTAATATTTTACCAATACATAGTAATACTGAATAAAAATATTATTATTAAATATTATTAAAATATTATTATTATATATATCTGGTCATAAACGCACGCCGGTTGCGAGTGCTCGCACCTGACCTTTCTGAAGAACATCACCAATAAGGTTACTGTATTATGTCCTCCTAGGTTTTGCAATGAATAACGAAATAATCCTTACATAAAACGATAAAAGATCAAATGAAAACCGTAAAGTCAAAACAGAAACATACACAAGCCGAGAACATTAAAGACGTTCCGCGATCACAAGCCATATCAAACATAATGAATTGAAATGTCCATTAGAAGGCAAAAATACCTCCAGGATTTTCGCTTTGATATTTTCATTTTTGTGTTCATTTACATTCAAATCTGAGGTTTCCTTTGTCGCTTGGCCTGGGGTCGTCTCCGCTATTTTTTCCTCATTACCCGCCTGTCTTTCCATTCTTGGTGTTGCCATGTTTTGAGAATGTTCAGAAGTACCATGCTCTTATTTAACATAACATTATATCACGCCCGTATTTCCCAAAGGGTTATGCAGAGGTGTTACGGCTATTTGTACGATGTCGTCACTCCATATTTTAAATGGTCTACCCTTCCTTCTTTTTTTTATATTGGATACCAATTTGTAATTATTTATGACCATCTTTCATCCATAGCTCTCTCAATATAACCTGACCGTTTCCATTTCAGTTTAATTTCCATGTCAGGACCTGTTTGATCGCATCTGTCACCTTTGTTATTTTCCTTATCAGTGAACTTTTGAGTCTTTCTTTCAATTTTATGTTCATTTAACTCCGTTCTATTCCTCTTTGTATGTAATTAAATATACTACTTATATGTAAATTAGCCTTCTGTACTTCACTTTGCGATGTACCGTCACTGTAGCTTCAATAGCCCTAGGCTTTGTTTGAGCCAGTATGGTAGTATTACTACTCTTTAATCGTTTGTGCAAATTTGCTGGATTTAACAACGTTTTGTTTTTGATGGCAGCAGCTTAGACCCGTGCAGCATAGATTTAGGTCAGTTTAATGTTGAAATGCTTGTGGAAATTGTCCTTATTGTTGTAAAGATTACAGATCAATGTTTTAAATTAGAATTAAATTGATTTCTTGACTATAATGTAAGTATTGATAATTTTCATCAACATATTATTCATTTCACCACGGATTTAACTACTGCTGGCTGGGTGTGTCCCAGGTAATTCTTGCGATATTGTCGATGTTGTCACCCTCATGCACTTTCAGTTATCCCTGGTTTCTCTATGACCTATACAATATATCAGTGCCTGTATTGATACATCAGATGAATTATCTACAATGACTCTTAGCATGACTCTTAAAATAATGTTGATATCCCCGAAGTCAAAGTCAAATTCAATTTTATATACATTACTACAGCATTCTCCATCTCAGTAGCTATTCACATAGCTAGGAGAAATACGAGAGATAGGATAATTCGCGCTCGCATTAGTGTACTTGCAGCGGATGCACTGTTATCGCATCGTTTGCAAAACACAGTAGGAACTTGCTTCCTCTATGATTCGAACATACTGGAGATTGTTGGTCAAATACTGGCAGAATTGTTGGGTTGGATTAGTATTAAGGCAACTTGCGTCCTCTAATATTCAAACATACTAGAGATTTTTGGTCAAACATTTGTTGGAACTGTTTGCTTGGAACGAAGTTGGGGATGAAAACTGGATGGAGAAGTGTTGTGGGTCAATTTGGGATAGGGTTATACTCATCAAAAACTACTGTGTGACTGTATTATATAATCAATTTAATGAAGCTATATCTAGTTTCAAAATTATAGTTCTGCCACAATTTTAGTCACCTTACTTTTGAAAAACATACCTATTGGTAAAACATCTTGAAATACAATTTATAAAATCCCCTTGTAATTTACATCCGAATACCGAAATTCCAAATTACACACAATAGCATTAATTTTGCCCAATACTACAGGCACCCCAATAACCGATTCATAGCACAATCAAAAATTTAAAATAATACAATCAACAAACAAACCAATCTGCTAATAGGAAAACAGCGAATCGAAAACTGGAAACTGAAATTCAAGTTGGGTTATGGGTGGCACGAAACAAATTGTCGGGAATACAGAACTGTAAAAATGCATACATCTAGTTAACAAAGCAGAAGTGGAAAAAAATACGTAAAAAAGTTTAATTGAAACTCTTGTCGTCTCGTTATTAAATGCAAAATAGATTCATTCGTTGACTTTCCAGCGCGAAACTTGTATGGTAGGGTTGGCAGCTTTTGCGATAGTTTTGGTAGTTCAAAACTCGGATGCAGGTTCTTTGTTAAGTATTAGTTTAAATAGACCAACTACATAATATAACGATGTTAAAGACGAGGATTTATGATAACAAGTTGATCAGATTCGAATTCATAAAAGCTATGAAAAGAAATGATTTATTTTTAATTCGATCCTTAATTAATCATCTAGACACTGACACTTCTAAATCGTTGTTAACACCGCTGTTAACTTGCCCTACATTACTAAACGTTTTGTTAACATTAAAGTTTAATCCTCCACTTAAATCAGGGTTCAAATTAATCCCAATATCGTTTCCGATATTACCCAAACCTCGAAAGATATTTTCGCTCAATATTCGAACTTCAAGCTGCTGCAATATCTGTTACATTCGCTATTTGCGTTTAGCGAGGCTCAACCCTATTCCCATTTAAGCGCGGTCCACTTTTGCTTTATTAGATTATCCTAACACCTAGTCCCGGAGATGCTTCATCAAACAATCATTGATTATTCACTACCAAAGTCTCGTTTGCTTAGCTTTTACCTCAAGCCGAACGAGAATTTAATGATGAACTACACTGAAGATTTGTCTGGATTTTAAGTTTAACGAGACTGCAGTCTGAATTCATGTAGCGTTTTATGTTTGGTAGTGTTAATTATTTACAAGATAAAATTTAAGTATCGTGAATTCATGACAGAAAAAAAAATGTAAACTGACTGAAATTACCCTAGCAAGCCACATTTGAACTAAAATCCTCTCTCTCAATCGTCACAGCACTGTTGCTTCCACCTTTAGCATCTATTTGATGATGTTAATTAACAATGTAATACTCTCTATAAATCTGGTAGCTTCACTAGATGCGATCCAGAAAAATCTAGAGATCATTCGTGCGCTAGAGTTTACGTAAGGTTTTGCACAGTCTGTATGTTAGCAGAAAGATACCAACTCATCTTCTGTTTATGCAAGTTTAACCAATTTTTCGTGATTTTTCACACATAAACGGAAAAATTATGTGTAATATTTCAAATGTTTCCCTCGTTCGAGTCACCGTACATCCACAGAACAATACAAAACTGTAATTTGTTTGCGTAGCACCAAAAATTTTGTATATATTTTCATAAAGTTGGAGAGGGTTTTTGTAATAACGATTGTTGTAGGTGGCTCTTACAACTAGACCGGTCGGTGTTATGCGGCGAATTTCATGATGCGCTTTTTTAGGGTTCCGTAGTCAACAGGAGGAACCCTTATAGTTCCACCATGTCCGTCTGTCTGTCCCCGGCTTAGCTCAGAGACTCTTAGTACTAGAAAGCTGTAATTTGGCATGGGTATGTATATATTAATTACGACGACAAAGTGGAAAAAAATTGGGTTACTTCCCGTCCACATAAAGTGGGGATGATATTTTTATTCACCTCTATCCCATGGCGGGGTATCGTGGGATAGGCCGTTCAAATATTGCGAGTCTGTGAAAACAATTTTTCGATTCAGGGATCCGTTTGTGTAATATTAAGCTTTAAAGTGCTAGTTTTTTAGAATCAAGTGTCCCCCCCCTGCCAGCTAAGTGGTTGTTTTACGATATGTTAAATTTTTTTTGAAAATTATGTTAGATATTTAAAAGAAAACTATCGCAGCTAAGTAGGGTTTACAAGTTAACGAGTAATAGTCGACCAACTTACATTTGCAGTCGGAGAATCGACCGTGACGTATATCGGTGTATGGGAGAACATGTTTTTCAACTACAATGTTAAGTTTGACCTTGGGATAAATTCATCCCAACTATGGAACCCTTCATTATGCATGGTCTGACCCGCACTTGGCCGGTTTTTATTTTATTGCACACGGAAATATGTGGAGCTACAGCACTCGTTAGAAATAAATTGTTGCAGAATTTCTCGTGTGAGTGGTCCTAAAGTTTTTGTGGTGCATGTAATGGAATTATGTAGATTGCCAAGTGGTTTGGGTGCTTTAGCTTTGAATTTGTGGAAACTGGGCGTTCAATAATCTACTAGTATACACGAGAGTAGTAGTAACTTGAGAATTCCGGTCATTATGAATAATGGTCTGTATACATAATGCCCGTATCAAGTGGGCAATATAAGTAAAACTGCATGACTTTTCCCGGTCAGTATGAATAATGACCACCCTATCTTGAGCAAAGTAAAAAAAAGAGATGATCTATGGATAGTGTTTTTGTTTACTATATGAAATTAAACTTACATAATTCTTATTGGAAGGTACAAAAGAAAAAAAAATCTGCTTAATATATTATAAAAATATTACTTTAACAACAGTTTAAAAAGAAGTAAGTCAAAAAGAAGTAGGGAAGTATTGATACTGTCCGGTCCAAGTGATAAATTCAAGCTATCTCAAACCTTGATTTATTAAATGGAGCACGGACCGTCGGGCATTATTAATATGGGCCGGCTAAAGTAATAAATTTATCAATTTGACCGACGCTCTTGGTCATTGTTGATAATGATCGGTCCACATTAATACTGCCCGGTTAATCAAGTGGCCAGTAACATACACATGGGTAGTGGCACTATTTTAGAATTGATCAACAAACATTAGGTTTGCAATTTCGGATTCATTTGATTTCGGTGAGTGCTTGGTCTTTTAATAGCATATGCCAATCCATTTGCTAGTCAAAGTGATTATGGAAATATTTATTCGGTTTGTTTGTGGCCTAGTTTAGAACTGACCTTTTCGGACTGAACTTAGTATCCAGGAATTCAAAACGATTAAAAATTAATATTATTTCTTAACTCTTTATCTTTTGGTTTTATTATGAAACTACTGCAAAAAGATTTTAAACTCAATTACATCACCATTTTCTTTCTTTTCTTTATTCTTCCTCTATCTTCAAAACATAACATTAGACTACGGTTTCATCAACCATATTATAAAACCGCCCATATCACCTACCCCTAAATGATTCCTTTCTTAATTACGTTCCCGAGCATTAAACCCAACGGCTCCCATTAAAACAGTTTCCACAACATTGAAAAACATACTGCCCAAAATAACATTAGCGGTCCAGCCATTAGTGAACATTTTTGCGTCCTGCCTTATTCCCCGGATACACCTGTCCTTGGGTTAAGTTGTCTAGGTCAAAAGTTAGCGGACCGTCCCAGGGGTACACAAACAGGCTAACGAAAGTAATCAGAGGTCAAACACGAAAAGGTTTGAATATGTTTGGCAGAGTCGGTCGGTGTTGGCATGTGTTTTTGGGTTTTAGAAGATTTTACGTATGAAGAAAGAAAGAAAATACATTTATTTAGCACAGACTAAAAGGTACACAATATAATAAGCAGAAGAAGAAGAGGAGGAGAAGATTGTTATTATAGGATATGTGGGAATTGACAGTTGTTTTTGTTTTTTTTGCTATAAATTATTTGGGATGTACCTATATGATTATAGGTACCATGGCACATTATTTTGAAATACCAGGAGGTTAGGAAAAGAAAATAAACACATAGTGAAAAGTGAATAAGACCTTTGCCCAGTAGTAGGACTGTTTACATATTTATTTGGGAGACACATTATACTATCGAATGATTTGATAATCATTAGCGATAAGCGTAAAGGTACAAACTACTGCTTTACAACACATAACACATAACATCACGCCTGTAATCCCCGAAGGGTTAGGCAGAGGTTTACCTATAATAGTACACCCACATTTCGCCAGTTATGTGTTCGCTGCTTTACAAGTAGAAACTAATAGAGATATACATATGTTGTAAGTAGCTGAGAATTCTGATACCTGAGAATCTGTAGATTTATGTCCTTTAAATCGTCTCCTTTCGAGATAAGTTTATTTCTGATCTTGTCCATCAAAGAAACTCCAAGCATAGCCCGCTTCATAGCGCGGCGGAGTTACCGACATAGCCTGCGGAGTAAGCAAGCTGAAATGGCAGTGGGCTGGCCATGTTTGTCGAAGGACCGATGGCCGGTGGCGCAGACGAGTCCTGGAGTGGAGACCGCGTATCTGCAAGCGTAGTGTGGGACGCCCGCCAGCTAGATGGACCGACGTCCTTCAAAAGGTGGCTGGGAAAGACTGGATGCGGAAGATGGAGAACAACCCTGTTGTGACGCAGCCTGGGAGAGGCCTATGTCCAGCAGTGGACTGCTATAGTCTGAGTTGATTGAAATCATTTACCACATACAGTTTTTACAACAGAACCACACATTCACTCATAAAACGTTCAAAAAGTCAACACAAACACTTATTACTTCAAAACACAAATCTGAGTAAGCAATATACCAAATAAGCCGTAGCAGCGAATCTATAAACATTTTTACTTCGTCTGCCAATTTTGTTGGACGAAACGCCGCTTTCACCCACCTAACATACCCACCAACCGTCTGTGTTACAGATCTCTGGCTCTTTGATCCTTCCTGCACATTTGAATATGTAAATTTCTAAAGGGGATGAGAACAAAGATGCCCAACTAAACGGCCACCGTACCCTTCCAAAATTTAATGTTGATTTTAATTCTAATATTGGTTCAGGATATTCGATAGTAGTTGTCTGAATAAATATAGGATTTTAATTTCCTTGCCAGTTGTTTGTCGACGATCGTTTGTTCGGTTTTCAGAGGATTCAGTAAGTAATTAAATCAGTTTTCCTAACTATGTTGGGGTCGGCTTACAGTCTAAAAGGATGCATCTGAATACCAGTATCTTACATGGAGTGACTGCCCATCTGACCTCTTCAACCCAGTTATTGGGTAACACGATAGCCCTTGTTGAGACTGGTTGTCACACTTTTGGGCTTCTGACGATCCGTAACCACTGTCAAAGATCTACAAATGACAGCCGGGACCAACGGCTTTACGTGGTTTCCGAGGCATGTAAAGATGGTCACACATTCACGGACCAACCGCAGCAAGTGTAATTTACTCTTTGACTCTTATTACTTAGCCATAAGTCCCTAAGTAATGGATATGTGAAGAAATAAATTTTGTGGAAAGCATTTGTATGGAAATATGGAAATGTAGAGGATATAAAATATGAGACTGGGGTGCATTATTAGCTTATCGTCGACTGTAAGGTCGCTATTATGAAGAGGAATAGGTTGAGACAATGCTACTAGAGAATGAGCTTGCAGCTAATAATAATTATTTCTCAAACGTGCTTGGAAATTTGAGCGTTATTTTGACAACCTTCTTCGAGATAAATCGAAATTGCTGTACTGGCCAAATACATGCGAGCAGCGGCCACCAAAAGTTGTATGAAAATCCATATCTGTCGTGGTTTAGCGGCCAAATAAATTACATAGTAAACTCATATCTATCGTGTAATTTAAAAATGGAACGATCCTTTACTCCGAAAAATGGCAACCAAGGAGGTAACTTATCAAAGGTTTCATTTAAATTTAGAACTGGCTTGAAAATAGGAAGCTGTTTATTTAAAAAAAATTACGTTGTGGCTTCTTGGCGGAAAAGTGAAGCATCATGTCAGTTTTGTTTTATTTTATAAAATTTGTGTTTCGCCGAATATTAATGTGTTGGATATTGATAATGGTGGATTATTGTGGGTTAATGGATAATGGATAATGGTGGGTTTGTGAACCTACATTAGTGTAGGCAAATGAACCAAAACAGTGGAACATCACTTTAAGTTCTCTCAAGAAGTCCGCGCGAGGTTTCAGTAAAGTGCCACGTCTTTACTGAAACTCAAGGGTAGCGGGGCTCCCATATCTTCTATCATCTTTATCATGCATTGAATGGAGTTCATTTCATAATTATTTATACAACTTTGTACTTGTTACCTAATTTTAAATGACACTGGCTAAATGCACAAACCGTGCGAAGCCAAAAAGAAAAATCATCGTTGTTCGTCATTGAATCTTGAATTTATAAATAATTCACTTTGTTTGAATTTCCGTGCATTATTTGAGAAAAGCATTATACAAGCCTTGGCCACAACCAGGCATTGATGGACGAACGTGAAAATGTGGGCCGAGGCGAAGCCGAGGCACACATTCAATGCCTCTTTTGCTGGCCGCAGCAGTAATGTACTATATTTAGGTTCGTTTTAAATCCTCTTTCTGTTTCACATATTTGTCAAATTTTTGGAGACCTATATCGCCAGATGGATGGAAGAGTAGTGGTGGCCCAGAGGTAACGGCCAGGATTACGAGTTGTATGTCCTAGGCTCGAACCCAGACAGGCGCTTTACTTTGTGTACATTGTTTCATCACCACTGCTGCTCAAAACGGTGAAGGAAAACATCGTGAAGAAACCGGCATGTCCTAGATGCAAAAATTTAAAGACATGTGATTACCGCCCACTCTCTCTCACAGTGGGAACATTATAATTATGCTGATTATGCTTAAATAGCCGGATTGCAGTAGATTAATTAGTGGCAGCATAAATTATTGATACGCCTATAATTCAGGGGAATAACAGTAACCACAAACGAATTGTCAATACAACAACAGTTCACCTGTATTTAGATGTTAGGCTCCGACCAAACTGTATTCATGGAACATTGTTCGGTTACAAACAGCTGAATGATAGGAATCCTAACCAGTAAATACCAATATCTGGTACAATTGAATAAATCCTTCGTAACGCTGTGATGTTAATAAAATTATTCATCCACATAATTCGATTTAATAATTACCTTGCCACTGCTGCACTGGTTCTAAAGTGAAACGTCTGTGGATTTTCTAATGACAGCGGTAGTAGTTTATTATATTATACTAGCAGATATGACAGGCGTTGTCCTGCCTGAACAGCGCCACCTACTGGGTCCAATTGTAAATCTAAACTATCCAGGGACCCACTCATAGACACACAATTTTTTAAAATTAAAATCGGTTCAGCCGTTTAGGAGGACTTCAGTGACATACAGACGTACAGAAGAATTATTTATACAGGAAAAAAATTAAACAGTGCGCAATTTTGTTTTGTTGGTTCGGTATCAGTAATAGAACACATTTCCATTATTTGTTCAATACTCTTTTTTTTTGCCCGATGAAATCCTAATAAAATACCTAAAACCTACAAATCGCAAATCGAGCGAGCGAACAGCTGTTTAGGTACCTTCGCGCGTTCAGCTACACCGCGCACCCTGACATTTGACTGGTTATTTTTTCCCCGCATAATCAATCAATCAACTTTTATTTTTCATTAACATGTATATTGTGGTGATAAAAATAAAAGTCACACACATCACAGCCATCGTCGTCAGTCTTTACATTGGTCAGATTCGACAATGTTACACAATTCAGGTAAGTATGTATTGTGGGAGACTGGTGCCTAAGCTAGGCTCGCGGCCTGGGTGTCAGGACACCAGGATCCCTTTACATTTTCATTTTAAAAATTATGTACTAAGCGCGCTCTCAGAATGTAGTAAGGTATCATATGACATTTTATAGTTTTTTATAATATGATTAATAATATCCAAGTTAAGTATACGACGAATGTTAGTAGATGTGTAGTGTGGGTGATTGTGTGGGTGCGTGAGTGTGTGGCTGTGTGAGTGTGTGGGTGTATAAGTGTGTGGGTGTGTGAGTGTGTGATAGTGTGTTTAGGTAATTTTAAGGATGTTTTCAGTATCATTATAGTTTAATTTTAGTAGCCAGTCAGTTAGCCTCTTTTTTATTCTTTGTAAGACTATAGATATGTATCCCTTATGAGTTTTATTGTATAAGTAGCCACCTAGATAGCAAAAGAAACGCCTTGCAAAAATAGTTTTGTGACGTAGATGATGGCGTTGCACTGGGTCATATCGTCTTTTCCCCCTGGACAGCGTTGGATTATAAACCAAAAGAGTATGCTGTTTTAGCAGAATGTGCTTTATAAACAGATGACGCACTGTCAGGACTTTACATTCTTTGTATAACTGTTCAGTGGGGTAGCGATACGGTCGAAAAGATGACACTTTCAGTATAGATTTTTGGGTTCTTTCAACTTCTATTAGGGTAGTTTTCGGAGCTGCACCCCAAGAGGTGATGCAGTAGCATATTATAGATTGAGCAAGGGTATAGTATTCTGATTTCATAATATTTTTATCAGCTACAAGTCTCAGCGTTTTGAACACATCTTTGTATTCGTTTTCGTAATCTGTTACTAAGAGTGGTTATGTGGTCTTGAAATATTAGGTTTTTGTCGATTGTTATTACTAGGTATTTTACATTCTCAGCCTTAGTGAGTGGTTCGCAGTTACAATTACGGGTGAGTGGAAATAATAAGTGAAAACAGTGGTGGAGAGCCCTTACACCCCATTTCTGAGGCCCTATGTGGGGAGAATGGTCGGGTTATCGCATCACATCTGCGGAGTTTCGCTAGTTTATTTAATTTGACCCTGTATATTTTGATCTCTTGATAAATCTCATCTCATCTTTTCCATCATCTCATTTCTCATCTCATCTCATTTTTATACAGTGTGAGGCTTGATAATGTGTACATATTAAAATTAGGGAAAATTCGCTTAATTTTATCGTTATAATATAATATATTATTACTTAATTATACAGGGTTATTGGTAAAACACGAACAACCTCTTAAGGGGTCATTGTACTCATCATTATTAACAACTTTTATTATGGGACCAAAACTGAAATCGCGGAAAAAATCAGCTGTTCGTTAGATTAGGTCCCATCCCTTAGGTCCCATAATAAAAGTTACTCATAATGATGAGTACAATGACCCCTTAAGAGGTTGTTGGTGTTTTACCAATAACCCTGTGTATAATTTTATTAATTTTATCTTTAATACATTCTCTTAATTAATTAAAAACGGACACACTTTCCCAATGTGTTTATTATTCTCGTGTTTGGCACTCGTGGGTTGCAGCTGAAAATCAGCGTCAGATGGTACACGTTGTGTTGTCACCTGACATTATGCTGAGGCCCTTTTGGCATTATAATAATTGTTTTCTGTTTTTTATAGTTATAAGATGTTTTTTTTTGCTTTAATGCCAGTTATCCTATGAATATATCCGATAACCTTCATTGTTCTATTTTAAGGGAACCCAACCAGCTTAATACGTCGACGAGACATCATGTCATTGTTACCTGATTCGAATTAACAGCAAGTGCGAAGTACATTGAAAGATGTTACCAATATTCTGATAACAACTCCTACAAAACCCTTAGAATTGGCAGACTGTTCTATTTGTACTAAAACCACATGCCCAAAGGTGGAAGAAGTAAACAAACCGACAGGATTGAATAAATTTAAACCACATTTAGTTTGAATTCCCCCTGCTCGACGTACATAGTTACATCTACATATAATTATGTATCTACTTTTCCGATCGGTTCAACGACCAACTTTTCCAATCTCCTAGATAGGAATTTATAAAATGCTTATTGAAAAATTCAACTTATCTGGACATTAGTTAATGTGAATAGGATTGAGTTGAAAAAGAGAGAACATTTTGGTCTATTCATTTGTGATTGGCTTGTTTTTGTAAAGATTTTGTTTTTGACATGGTTGTGATTGGTCTGCAGTTTGTATTGAAAATGTATTTATGATCAGCTTTAATGCTTTTAACTTAGCAATATTTCTAGAACAGAGTGGCAGGTATTGATTGCGACAATTCAGTTTGGGAGCTGAAATCGAGTTGAGAGTGAGTTTATTTGTTTGTTATGCTTTCACGTAAAAACGGCATTGGGCATGGAATTTGGCACATGGGTAGGCCATGACCTGGGTTAGAGCATAGAATACTTTTTATCCTGATATTCTCATGGGTACGAGAATTATGCGGTTTAATCCGCGGGGCGCAGCTAGTACAAAATAATTTTATTGATCGAATTATCCCGTCTTATCAAATCTATAAAGCGTAAGGCTGCTTTTCCACCAGAGATGTGCTCTGCAGCTATGCTGCGAGGATGTAATAGCTAAGCTGTGAAACTATGGGAATGTTTTCACCAATAGTAAGCTATGTAGCGGTGCCAGTAAGATGTGCTATGAAGATGCGCCGCCGGCAAGTAGCTGCGCGAGGAAGATGCGCAGCTCGAGCTATGCGATGTATCGATAGTAGGGAAGCGGCGAGGGCGGTGCACGCATCCATATCACACATCCTTCTATAGCGGCATTAGCATCGCCACATGCGAACTACGCGTCACACTGACGTCACGCAAATCCTGCATCGCGCAAGTAGAGTTTACCGCGCAACTAGCATATACAACATATCCGCCATCAACCGTTGGGCGGTTGCCCACCAGACACAACACACGTCTGGTTGGAGGATCCTCCCTTTTCTATGGTGGATGAGTGAACTTTACACCCTGTTCCTCATACTACCAAACTTCCATAAAAAAACATATCTTTGTTGAATCCGTTTCCACCAGTGCTAAGCTATGTGCACCAATGAATATGATTGGTGGATATCAAACGAATCCATAGGAACGTAGCATAGCACATATCTGATGGAAAATAACCCTTAAGCTTGATTTACAGGGTGCGATTTGATTGCCTGTTAAGTAATTTAATTTTTCATTTCTCATACTCGGAAAGTAGTGTTTGTTTGATCTGTGTAGCGGGTGGAAAACGCTGATTCCCACTCCTGGGTGGGAAAGATTAATAGTAACTGCTTCCCTCCCTAGGGCAGGAAAAAATTTAAATATAGAACTAAATTTGATTAGGTAGTTTGCGGTCTTGTGAGTGTAACATCCTGTGTGAATTAAAAAAAAAAACCTATTAAGCGAGACGGCCCGCGGCGGTGAAGCGGTAGTGTTCCAAGTTTAAAAAGACTATTATAATTTGACGGAATACTAATTCTGTAAGCTAGTTGAAGCATTGATAAAAGTTGCACCGTCTAAAGTTCTAAACAGTCTCTAAACAATACAAGTGATTTGTGGCTTAGTTTTTAGGATATGACGCATTGTGTAAATGGAGCTTTAGTTCAACACCTACTCGAGAAAGAGAACAGACCCATCACAAAAGCTACTTCACACAGTGAAAAACAAAACAACATCTCGAAACTCAGGCAACATCAGGACTCCTGAGATACAATTGTCTTAGAGTAAGTTCGTGCATTCATACATAGTTGCACGAACTTCATACAAGCGTAGATAGATTATCATCTGTAGTAGCCTATCTCAAAGAAAACAATCAAATCAGTGCTACATAAAAGAAAGTCGCGTATAAAGAACGTGCTATCTTCAAAAGATTATCTTAACGCTAGTGGTGGGTGGACCTTTTACCGAAACCGAATTTCGAGGACGTGACGACTCGGTTATCTTTCGGCTAAAATAGGATTTGTTGGTTATGGGTTTACACGTAAACGGCTTATGCAATTGATATACATAATGCTTTTTGATATCGTAGTTTTATGTTTTTTTATATATTTTATGATGACACCATCATAAAATATATAAAAAAACATAAAACTACGATAGTTAACATAACTTACAAAGTGAAAAAGCGACATTTATCACCTGTGAATTTCATAAAGACTGCTTTAATTAAAAATGTGATGTCTGGTTTGATTCCTGTTAAGAATTAATGATTATTAAGTTCCTAATAATGAATCATATAGAATCATCTGTGTAGCAAAAAGTAACCCAAAGAAAAAGTCTGTACTTAGTTCTCCGAAATACTTTCGGCTTTCGACCTTCCAAAAACACATTCCATCACTATAGTTTCACAAACTAAATGAAGAAAGAACTCTTCGTCTAGAATTTATTTTCTAAACACAAATTGTGTGAAGAGTATTAAGAATTAATTAGTTTTTAGTCCGTATTTCGCGACAGCAATTGCCGTCTGTAGTAACGTATTAAACAAGTCTAGTGAAATAATTAAGTTGTTAGAATAAATGGAGTTTTAGTGTGGCGGTATTTCATTGCGAAGGAGAGAAAACCTGATTTATTTAGTGCGAGATAACAGTCATTATTGTTTATCAAAGAATTTGGTAATTGTTGTGATTTTGAAGGAGCAAACTTTTCAGAGGAATATTTTAGAAGCGCAATAAAAAAAAAATGCTCGTTCACATTTTTAATAATTTCTGCTATTTATCCACTACTTCTTATTATTAAATTAATACGTGAAGCGAAAATGTTGTACCCCTTTTTACGAAAGTTACGCGGACGGACGAGTATGGACACAGTTAGTTTATATGGAGGAGGAGTGCAGAAAGCTAATATTTTTATATAATATGCATTGGAAATAAATAAAATTAATAAAAAAAAAACATTACAGTATTACTACCACACGTTTGACACAAACACACACACACATAGTACCAGGGTCTCATGCCTTGTAGATAGATAGGTGACAGAAGTGACAACTTGAGCATGGAATAAGTAGGTACTTTTTAATAGCATGGAATTAGTAAGTACTATATAGATTCTAAGTAGAGAGGGTCGAATTTCGACCATTGGGCAACCACTAGTACTTATTATAAAGCTGACGTGTTTGTTTTTTGGAACGCTCTAATGTCTGAAACTAACAGTCGGATTAAAAAAAAATATTTTTGCATATTATGATAGCCCAATTCTTAAGCATCGCCTGCCTGCTGTTTTCACACGAGTAACCTCATGTGGAAACAGCGGGCATGCGACGCAGTGTGTCGTGGGCCGAAATGTCACGCGAACGAAGTCGCGGACAGAAGCTAGTTCATCTGTTAAAAGTGAATCTTATAGTTATAAAAATGCAAACCGAACCGTTTTCTGAAAGAGTTACTACATAAATTTTCTTGCACCTCTTCTTTGGTTCAAATGCTAGATTTCCTAAGCAAATGATATCATTACCTAATTGCCAGAACTTTAAATCTCATTCCTTTCATCGCAGTAAAGGTTTCTTCCTCCATTACGAGATTAGTGGTTCGTATATTTACTTACCGTTTAACAACGGTACCTCTTTTCCCTAAACAACTCTATACAAAGTTAGTGTGCACGCAGAATAGTACAGAAGGTCTGCTCTATACAACGAGCGGAAACACACGCTTCACGTACAGCGAAGCAAACTTTTTTATTATTATTATTTGTATGTGTTTATATATCTCGGGAACATGGGGTCCCGGTCCTTAGGAAGGCGTACGAGGGACTGAAGCCAACTAGCAGAGGCCCCTTAGACAATTTTAAACAATATTAAATGGAATGAGGCACCGGCACTTATTATTATTTTGTCAAGGCATCTCGTAGTTGACCTTGAGAGGTCGTCACTACTTAACCGGTCAATCCTGTGGCTGTCTTAAGCTAGCTTAAAGTCCCCAGACAGGGGCGGATTTTTTTAATTACTAAGCGACTGCACGCTAAGGGCACCCCTTGTGGGGTACGAACCTAGGCCTTAGGCCACCGCTGGGGTGAGGACAGCAAGAGGAGACTGGCTGGATCAGAACTGGATAATTATTATTATCGGGGGAATTTAAAGCTACAGGGTCGGCTACGGCACGGGCTGGCACTTTGTCGAGCGAAGGTCGGGGGGGGGGGGGGGGGGGAATTACGTTGGGGTCTTCGCGTGGGACCATTACGTTGGGATCTTGGCGGCGAAGTCGAAATATCGGTGGTGAATGCAAGCGCCACGCGACTGGCATTTGTTTGAGATCACCGCCCGTACGCACGCGTGTATGTGTGTGCGTCTGTTTTCGGTCTTTATATAAAGTCGGCCTTCTGTACTTCTGTCCTGTTCTGTGGTTTGTGTGCGCGGTTCTCTCAGAGATTATGACGTTACCGCAATTCAATTTACTCTAGGGAACGTATGAGGAAATGAAATACATGCGGATGTCAAAGCTTTTAGAACTTAGTTTTTAGGGTTCCGTACCCAAAGGGTAAAACGGGAACCCTATTACTAACGCTCCGCCGTCTGTCTGTCTGTCTGTCTGTCTGTCCGTCTGTCACCAGGCTATATCTCATGATCCGTGATAGCTAGACAGTTGAAATTTTCACAGATGATGTATTTCTGTTGCCGCTATAGCAACAAATACTAAAAACCAGAATAACATAAATATTTAAGGGGGCTCCTATACAACAAACGTGATTTTTATGCTCGTTTTTGCTTGATATTGATAACGGTAACAGGTAGACACTTGAAATATTCACAGAATATTTAGATATTCACTTTAAAAATCAATAATTAAATTAAAATAAATATTTAAGGGGGGCTCCTATACAATAGACATGATTATTTTGCCGTTAAAAAAAAAACACGTTTGTTGTATGGGAGCCTCTCCCATACAACAAACGTGATTTTTTTGCCGTTTTTATAGATAATGGTACGGAACCCTTCGTGCGCGAGTCCAACTCGCACTTGGCCGGTTTTTTTTAAAAGCCGGTGGTTGACGTTTCCCTTATTATTTTGCCTTGTATTTTGAAATAATATTATGGTGCTATTAATACTTGATTATTTTCAAAATGATTTTTAAAAGGCCTTGATGAATTTTAATGTGAAAACCCTGAGCTGTTGTGTTTTTTCTTAAATCAGGTTTTCGACTCTGAACTACATAGAAATAACTTTAATGAAAACGTGTTACATTTACGGATTTACAAATACACATTATACAAATTATCATTGCATCTTTAAAATAATTATGAAAGATGGCAAAGTATTAAAATTTTTATCACATTACAGATTGAAAATAAACAACCAAGTTTAAATTTCGAACAGTTCATAATAATCTTGAGCTCAACTCCCGGTAAACAAATAAAATAACACCAGAGGAAATACCATTTTAAATTATAACTTCACTCAGCCTCCGTCAAAAGTTACAGAGCGTGGTTCAAATTCCGCTCACAATAATTTCCTATGAACTTTTTCTCTAAAAATTGGTTGAAATCCGCCATGCTTGAAGAAGCACCGAAGCGCGATTCAAAATTCAAACTTCGAATCAAAACAAAATTGAACGGCAAACGAGTATGAAAGGACAGAGCTATTAAAGTTTTTTCATTTCTCATACTTGGAAAGTAGGCTTGAAGTTACCTGATCAGAGGGATGAAAATAGTACTTTTCGTCCCTGGTAAACGATTTTCCCTGCTGTCATTTTTTTTAACTGTGCTAGCCATGTCGCCAAATTTTATACGGTTAAAGCACGGCGTAAAATTGTGATTAAACAATATTATGAACACTTTTTATTTATAATTTACTTTTAATTAAATTTAAAGCCTCATTTCATTAGCAAAGAGCCTAAAACTGTAGTGGAAAACCTTTTACCGCTAAAATCAAAAGAAAGATACTTAAATTCTTACCATTTTTTTATGAAATGGCGCCTTAATATTAATTTTAAATATATATTATCTTACCAATATTGTTTATTTATGTTTGAATAAAATATTGTTTGTTTAACTAATCAGTTTTTTACTTTCGTCATGTTCAAAATGAAAAGCAGAGTGTCACGTCGGGTGAAAGACCTATTTATACACTCGAACTATTGACGCACGAGCGTACGTGCCTAAATAGGACCCTTTCATCCCTTGTATAACAATCTACTATTAAACCTTAAATACGCGAAAAATACGTAAATTCGTCTAGGCTTTTGATTAGTTTCCCAGGTTTTAATTAAAACTCTCTTAACACACGAATTTGTTTGTGCTGATCAAATGGATTTTTAGAATTGGGATAATTAACGAACGGGTGTGATGTTCAATTTGATTATACTGTTTTAAAATACGATGTTTCTTATTTAGCTAATTGTAACTTTGTGTAGGTACATATGTTTTAAAATTATTTTTAGGGTTCCGTACCCAAAGGGTAAAACGGGAACCCTATTACTAAGGCTCTGCCGCAGTTGGAAATTTTCACAGATGATGTATTTCTGTTGCCACTATAACAACAAATACTAAAAACAGACTAAAATAAATATTTAAGGGGGCTCCCATACAACAAACGTGATTTTTTTGCCGTTTTTATAGATCACGACGATTTTTGCTTTACGGAGCCCTTCGTGCGCGAGGCCGACTCGCACTTGGCCGGTTTTTTCTGTTGGTTTGTCAGTTGAAGCATCAAAATTCTGATTCAAATTGATTTATATTGACAAAATTACAGCCATTATCGATTCAGCCTCATCACTGATACGTCTTGATCCTCATTCAATTTGTTTGTCTCATTCAATGATATTATAAGTAAAAAGACGTTACCTACTCAATATTCGATCTTCAAAAACGGCACAATGTTGAACTGTTAGATGACCCGTGGAAGTAGGACGGCATGTCTTAATTATCGGGAGCGACAATTAGAGACAAGACGAAGAAAATGTGGCAAATTAGCCATATTTTGACGGGCCACTTGAGGAGCGTGTATAACCTAAATACCCCTTTTTCTTTATAATATCATTAGTCTCTTCCATTTATTTTTTCAAAATATTTAGTTATTTTTCTTAAATTATACAGCCAGTGTTTCTGTTTTACTGCATACATTGATTTTTTCTGCAGAAAGACTCACGAGTCCTGAGTTACGAGTTTCAAAGGTCAGGGTTATGTAAAAAGTTTTTCGTTACAATTTCAGATGGTTTCATGAATTTTACCCGGTTTTTGTTGGCTTCGCCACGGGCCAAATCTTTATTCCAGGAGGAAAACCGAATAAAATCGGAATAAAGGATTGTTTTTCAGGATCGTGTGAAGGTATTTTTGTAACCTCTAATCGGGAAATCGTACATTTTCACTCCATGAAAGAAAATGAGTTTTATCCTTGTTTTTGTCAATAATCAAAAGTCCAATTGAATGTAACAAGCTGTTGAAGTATAAATCCTAAGATAATAACAATTATGAAGTATTTTTTTTGTTAATTGCTCCGTTATTGCTGAACACAAGCGGCGGGACTATTATTTTGTATTATTATTTAAGCCTTTTATTTCCCAAAACGTAAATTTATTCATTAAATTCTAACTAAAATATTCATTCATTAAATACAATATAAACATGTTTTTCAACAATTACATTTAATGAACAAGAATAGATTTATTAAATAAATAAATTGATTTGACAGATTAAAATAAAATAAAACAGCTACACAATGTTTTTATTTATTTATTATCGGGTGCCAATTTAAGGGCAAAGGCCTCCTCCATCTTTCGCTTTTCCCCTCTGTTTAGGGTTATTCACTAGAATATCCCAATACAACGAAAAAAAACCATAGATCATGACCGGTCGGCCCTGGACTACCAGGTGGAGCCAGCCGGTCACAGCCAAAATATCATAGCACAGGTGCATCGCGAGGGTACCAATGGAGAACCCTCACACTCCAGCTTCCATCAGTGGCTCTGGCTACGTGTCCTGCCCATCCCCATTTCAACTTGCAAGCTAGTTCCACAGCATCTATTATTTTAGTGCATAGATCGTGGCTAAGTAAAAAAAGCTACACTTTGGTTGGTCCGTGGATGGGTGACCATTTTTAAATACCAAGACTCCTTCGTGCCTAGGAAAGCACGTTAAACCACCGTTAGTGCCGGCTGTCATTTGTGGATCTTTGACAATCGTTACCTTTATTGTTATCGTGTCCGAAAGTCTGACAACCAGTCTTGCCAAGGGGTATCGTATTACCCATCAGTTACTGGGTTGTGGAGGTCAGGTAGGCAGTCACTCCATGTAAAATACTGTTATTCAGCTGCATCCGGTTAGACTGGAAGCCGACCCCAACATAGTTGGGAAGAGGCTGTGGCAGATTGATAGTCGTATGTCTTTGCTTATTTTTCGGTCTCGGTGTTTAATTCCTTACATACTTCTCTCCATTGCTCTTTGAAAGGCTTGAAGTTTGTTTGTAACTGCCTTTGCTAGTGTCCAACTTTGACACCTGTAGAGTAGGTAATAAAATGGTGGCAGGAATTTACTGAAACAAAATGGATGTACAGCATCGAGTATTAGAAAAAGTTTGACTTGTAGAGCACCGTCTTTGTCACTTAGAGGTATAGTCGCCGGCACGTAACTTGGCAAGATTTGTTACATGTTTCTCTTCTTTATTTAACTTTCTTCTAAACAGACAGGTTTAAAAATAGCATAAACATCACATAACATCACGCCTGTAATCCCGGAAGGGTTAGGCAGAGGTTTACCTAATAGTACACCCACATTTCACCAGTTATGTTTAAGTCCCATGTAATAGGGGGTGAGCCTATTGCCATCAACCGGGCACAAATCGAGACTCCGGGCTGCTTCTGAGAAATTCCTAATGGAATATCCCAATATCACTTTGCCCGACCTGGGAATTGAACCCGGGACCTCATGCTCAGCAGTCGTGCTTGCGACCTCTAGAACAACGAGGCAGTCACTTTAAAAATAAATTATGGTAATAACCATAGAATATTGACAAAAAATATAAGTGTCCATTTTTTGTTGCACTAAGTATACATGCGTGAACTTACTCCCACTACGCCAAAACCATACCAAGTTTCGTGCCGGCGACTTTACCAGTGTGTCAGTCTATTTTTTAAACTCAATGCTCTATATATATCTTCGGGTTCTGTAGTGAATTTTATGTTAATGTAACATGTATTATCAAATAAAGTCTCTTGCATAATCAGCCAATAATGTTCCCACTAATGGGATACAGGCCTCCTCTCGGTGAGAGGGAGTAGGCCGTAACACACTACGCGGGCCCAGTGCGGACTGGTAGATGTCACATGTCTTTGAATTCTATGGTTCTAGGACATGTCGGTTTCCTCCAGCGTTTCGAGACCAGTGGTGAAGATATTTATTTACACAAAGTAAAGCGCCTGCTTGGGTTCAAACCCACGGCCAACAACTCGTAAGTCGAGGCCATTACCGCTGAGCCACCACTATTTCAAATAAAGTCTCTTCATAACTCTTTTTAAGGTTGTCTGTAAAAGATCGCTTTTAGAGATAAGACCACCCATTGTGTCACCCTATGTAAAATTTCAACATTTATATGTGTAATTTTTATGATGTGCATAATAAAGTGTATTCTATTCTGTTCTTAATCTACTTTAAAAACACTTATAACGAAAAAAAAGAACGTGCGAAAAAAAATTCTCAGAGTCTGTCGTCATTTAGGCAACTATGTAGTAGCGAATATACGAGAACAAATGTACACTATCCAACAAGATCCTTCCCTCGTCTTCCACATCTATACCCGAGCAAAACATAAGACGATCCAACAAATCCGTCCCTATTATATCAGATTCGGGATAAGCGTGACATTCAATTGGAGCCCAGGACAATCCTGTTTAATTCCGAGCGTTGCGAGCACCTGTAAGCCGGGCCAGTCCTTGGACATCTATAACAGAATAGGTAGACCAGTGGTTCCCAACCGTTTACCATCGCACCCCCCAACTTTAAACAAAAATTACTAAGCCCCATTGTCTGTTAGGGTCAAGCTAGAAGGAGTCGATGACGTGTACCGAATATACGCAATGATAACGTCAAGTAACCAGGGGGCCAAGTCTCCTATTTTCAATGATTGGTCATTATGACGACCATACCAAGGCAACGCCATGACCATTGTGCCAATAGTTTGTAACCTCCTAAATTCATAATGGCGTGACAGTGGTCCATAAGGAAGTCAAAATAATAGGAGCTTGTCAGTACGAGATTACCAAATACAGAAAATTTTTCCAATGTAGTATCAGTGGCTCGTCATCGGAAAATCATAAAGATGCGTTTCATTTAGGAGATTAGCAAAACTGTCAAACTCTACAATTACGGTGCCAATGATCGGCCATTCGGACACAACTGCGTTAGCAGACTTGGCCCCCGATTCATTAGTTACGTACAAGTCGCTGTTACCTCAGGGTTGTTGGCATCACGACATTTTTTGCTAATACTAAAAATATAATTTTGTTTTTATAAATATGTAGGTTATGTTTAGAGCCCGCCCCCCCCTTTTTGTCACTCTACGCTCCTCAAGTGGGGCACGCCTCACTGGTTGGGAACCTATGAGCTAGATACTGGACAGAGGAAAATTGTGGCTATTGCGGTAACTCTGTTGCTATGTCTAGTTCAATTACACGGAGAATTGTGACGGGGGAGAATTGAATGGTTTTATTGTTAATTGTTTAGACGTTTCATTGTCAAACGTGTTGGTATAGGAGTTACTATTGTAAATTTGAGAGTCAATTTTGTGCTAAAAAGAGGAAGTGACCTTTTGATGGTTATTTTGTAAACATACGAAGTCACGTATTTGAAGATTTATTGGCCCGTTTTATAGTTTATACCACCAACTGATTTTTGTAACCGCTTTGTTGAGAATGCTCTCATAAGCATTGATAGTTTGAGCACAAAGGACATATCCGAAAATGGTTTTTTATTATTAAATAATTCTAACCAGGATCAGTTAAATATATTTGGATAGACAACCTAAAAGCTAGTGATTAGTGGTGGTTGGCTGGTGGTTTATAACATACATTTTTAAAGGCCTCCATTTTTAAGAAAAATCGTTTATTTTTATTTTAGTGTGAATTTACCCCCAAAACGAACAAACCTTTCTAACTAACTAGTATATTAAAGTGAACACACCCTAAACAAATAGAAAACTTGTCAAAATTGATACATAGCACTGTCATTACTGTATTTATATATTTGGTGGATGATTATGACAATGTAAACAATAAGAAATATGATGAAATAGGATATTTTCAGTCAAAAATGTTTAGTCTAACCTTTTAGAACTGAAAGGGTTTTTTGAAGGGATTTTAGATTTATTTGGGTTGCCATCAACAAATAAAATATATGTACTAACATTAAATATTTTATAATTTTTCGCTTACATGGAGGTCTAAATGGATGGTCTAAAAATATTATTTCAGTGGTTACAAATTCCATATTTTTGTCGCTTTTATTTAGGTGTAGTTTGACGCTGGTTAGATTTTTCTCGGATAAAAAAAACAACGCCCATACAAAAAGCGGACATCTCCTTTATAATACTTAAACTGAGAAGATGCTCTGTGAAAGCATCTTCAAATAATTTCCTGTTGTTGAATTATTATACAGTTCCAAGCCAAAAATCCGCGTCATTATGCTATGAAAAATTTACTATAAGTCTGTTGCATATCTAGCAGAACATACTACAAGAAAGTGTAAAAGTAATAAAGAAATAAAAATTGGTTTATTTGTCACAAACTCAAACTCAAAGCATTTATTCCAAACAAACCAATTACAGGCACTTTTGAATTGTCAAGGGGGGGAGGTCGGTCAGTCAGAAAGATGAAGCTAGTTGCCCATTCCAAAGCGTAGTAGGTACCTATGGAGAAGAACGGGCAAGAAACTCCACGGACACTCTTTTAAATTAACATAATGGTTACACAAAAACAAGAAAGACAATGATATTAAAACCTTCTCTTTTGTTACAGCAACGTCATTAGTAACGTACGCGGGTGAGCGTTACGATTTCGTTCTGGAGGCCAACAATGAAATTGACAATTATTGGATCAGGTACAGGGGTCTTATGGATTGTGACGAATTGTGAGTACCCTTTTAGTTTGTCTCTTTTATTTCGTAGTTTATGTTGAGGGGATAAATTCGATGAATATTTTTGTAACTGTTGGGAAATCTAAAAAAGCTTATGAAAAATCGTCTAATATTTGTAAATATGTGAGCATCAAGAGCAGTGGTGGCCCAGTGATAACAGCCGCGACTTACGAGTTGTAGGTCGTAGGCTCGAACCCAGACAGGTGCTTTACTTTTTGTAAATTATTTCATCATCACTGCTCTCAAAACGGTGAAGGAAAACATCGTGAGGAAACCGGCCTGTCCTAGAACCAATTCGAAGACATGTGACATCTATCAACCCGCACGGGCCGCGTAGTGGATTACGGCCCACTCCCTCTCACCGAGAGGAGGCCTGTGTCCCAGCAGTGGGATCATTATAGGCTGATTATAAGCACCATGTATAAACATAACTAATTTATCTGGTATTGCTTAATTTTTAATACTTTGTACCTATTGTAGTTAATTTTATTCTTCACATATGATGAATATTGTATACAAATTATTGTAAAACATTTTAAAAGAGAAACTGTAGTTTCTTGCCCATTGTTCTCTAAACGAAACTATCTTTTGGAAGGGGCAACTAGCAATTCTATTTTCTTGCAAAATGTTACATATACAAAAGTGCCTTTTAATGGCCTACTTGAAATAAATAATATGACTTTCAATTTGCTCCAAAATTCTTCAAAATCTTTAGATTCTAAATTGATATTACCTATTCTATAATAATGTAGTATAAAATACAATTTTTACATTAGAACTTTAGGTAGCGTCAGTATATCCGTCATAGTGTGCAAATAAATAAAAAAAAAACAACCCCACGATTTTTTTCACACAAATATCAATTAATAGTGAAGTTAGCTTAAATAAGCTGTCCATGTGGTTTATTTCTGTACGCACTCTACTTAGGATGTCTAATAATAATCTTGTACTTATTTAACTTCCTTAAAAGATTCACACGGTTATTTTTGGAATATAAATATTACTAGATTTAATTGTATAGGTATATATAACTTTATATAAAAAATAAAAATAAAACGTATTGACAAAAATTAAATATATTGAAACAAATTAAATTGTAATAATACTTAATTAACTTAATAATGAAAATACATGTAAATTAATTAAAAAATGTATTAAAATGTATTAATATTTATTTACCTAGTTAATAACAAAATTCAAAAACAAAGCTAATTAATTATTTAAATTTAATTGTTGCATATTTTTTTTCCAATGTTGAAAGTTACTGTAATATGTGTTGTATGGAATAGAAGGCTTTTTAATTAAAATTATTTTTATTTTTTTAACAGATTCACAAAAGCAAAGCAAGTTGGCGTCCTACACTACGAAGGAGCCATGGATTTGGAACCGCCCGGTGACCCCACATGGGAAGAGCTTCATAATGATGGATTGGTGAGTACATACAAATGATTTGTATTACCGTACTCCATTTGAAATAATATTAGAAATTTAAATAAACCTTTTTTACAGTCCGTTCAACCGATTTTGACTTCTATTGCGTTGATGGTATGAAAAATGGTAGCTGTAATAAATATTTGGTATTGTAACCACGTTTTTGGTTTTTATGCCATCCTTATGCCTACGGAATAAAAGTCAAAATTGGTTGAATGGACTGTAAAAAAGGTGGATGTGATGATATGTTCCTGACAGATATAAAACTATCTTCGCCTTGCTATTAGATATTTTAAAGAATAAGTGACAGACACCAAGCAGAGAAAAGGCAGTTTTCATCACCATATTCTTTCGAAAGTTATTGGGGGGAGGGGCTCATGGCTAAGTAATAACAGCTGCTTGGGTCGATCGATCAGGTTAAGCTACGCTTGCCGCGGTTGGACCGTGAACGGGTGACCATCTTTGCATACCAAGACCCCTCCGTGCCTCGAAAAGCACGTTAAGCCATTGGTCTCGGCTGTTATTTGTAGATCTTTGACAGTTCGTCAAAAGCCCGAAAGTCTGACAACCAATCTTACCAAGGG
The DNA here is from genome assembly GCA_963921375.1 of Tiliacea citrago. NCBI lineage: Eukaryota > Metazoa > Arthropoda > Insecta > Lepidoptera > Noctuidae > Tiliacea > Tiliacea citrago. The sequence goes on from OY992804.1 coordinate 13,706,022, forward strand.
GTATTGTGTTACTCTGTAACTGGGTTGTGGAGGTCAGATAGACAGTCGCTCCATGTAAAATACTGGTATTCAGCTGCATTCGGTTAAACTGGAATCCGACTCCATCATAGTTGAGAAAAAGCTGAGCAGATGATGATTCTTTGAAAGTTATTACAGTTGAAATTGCCTTAAGAGCCAAATGTAACGATCGGTAGTTTGAAACAATCACCTGTTCCATATGGGTCGAGTATGGATTGAAGTTTTGTATGATAAAACTGATTTACATCCGTAAGACGTCCTCGTAACATTAGGTCCAGTTGAAAACCAGAGGCATTCCACTAAGAGTACTGATTTCAACAGCACTTGACCGAACCGCACCTGAGCATTTCCACTAACCGCAGTGAAACAAAATTTTGATGAGTGCGGTTCGGTGGAACAGTTGTCTAATATTACTCTTAGTCCCCGAACGGCACCTGCATACAGTTTGTAGTGATGGGACGTATATTATATTCTGTGTTCAGGACATTACCAACTATAACATAACGAGTAGTAAGTGCAATCGAAACACGCATGCACAGTAAAGGGCTCCGATATCGTACGTAATGCGTCAGGCACTGATTGTCTGGCATTTATGCTGAACTGGACGTATTTGTCGCAGCCATGAGGAGCACAATACTAAGTATTCCATGTTTTTTGTTTTTGTGTGAATATTGTGTGCCTTAACCTGGGTCAAATAAATTTATTTTCATTCTTCTTTCTTTTCTTCTTTATGGGACGGCTGATTATTTTTTTCGCGATTACAATGTTGGTCCCATGGAGAATGTTGTTCAGTTTGATGGTCTGTACCCCCTTAAATATGACCATACATTTCTGATACACGCTTTATAGGAGCCAAGTAGTACATAATGTAAATTCATGTCTCATCATGCTTTACAACCAGGGACCGTACAACCCCGGTTAAGGGTTAAGCCTTTCGAAGGGGTAACCCATTCAATGGGTTACCTTTCAAAGTCAAAGTCAAAGTCAAACCATTTATTTGAAATAGGCACATAAGAGGCACTTTTGAACGTCAAAAATTACAAAAAAAATAGAATTGATTCTAGTTGCCCCTTCCAAAAGGTAGTTTCGTATGGAGAAGAATGGGCAAGAAACTCCACCGGTACTCTTTTAAAAATGTTTTACAATATTTTGTTTGATTACATTAATTATATGATTATATGTGAAGACGATGCACCTAGAATAAAATTACTATACCATAATAGGTAAAACGAATTAAAAACTAAGCAATGAAAAATAACTTAATTATTAGATAGATACGTGGTGTTCACATATTTCCAAACATCATACAAGTATGTTTTTCTAAAAAAATAAGTCAGTGTGTGAGTATAGGTTATCACAGAATGTAAAATCAATATCATAATCTTTATCATGATGTAACCCATTCAATGGGTTTTATACTAGAAACCGAATGAAAGGGTTACATAATAACCCATTGAATGGTTTTTATACTTGAAACCCAGTGAAAGGGTTACATGATAACCCGTTCAATGGGTTCTATACTTACTTGAAACCCAGTGACATGAAAAAATCATAATATTATGTTATTGCGATATCCGCCTAGCACGCGTGGCATGACCAATTCTATCTCTATTCTACCCAGGGACCATTTTGGTTACCATTTTAGAAAAACCCTATCGGAAACCCTTTCAATGGAACGGGTTTTCGATAGGGTTTTTCTAAGCAGTTAATCAAAAACCCATACGGTGTGGGTAATTTTGAATGGCTTAAAGTAAGCCGTTCAAAAGGGTTACCCATACTGTATGGGTTTTTATCGAAAACCCTTTCAACGGGTAACCAAAATTTAATTTAAGCCATTCAAAAGGGTTACCCATATGGTATGGGTTTTTGTTTAACCGCTTAGAAAAACCCTATCGAAAACCCTTTCAATGGGTAACCAAAATGGTCCCTGTTTACAACAATGCAACAATAACATCAGTATCAACACGTAAAAACGCTCTCAAAATGTGGGCACGAGAACCAATTTTCAGGCTACCTTCCATTCAACACCTTCTAAACTGCCTCCCCATGCAAATATTTAAATAATGAATTCAGTAAAAGTGCCATATCATTGCATATTCAACGCAACTACTGCCCAAGGTCACATTTTAACCCTATAAAAGTGTACTTGGGACCGTTCCTATACATCGATGTACAATATAGCACCCCTGCGTGTCATAAAAACTTAAGGGTAGTAGACTTCCCTTTATCTTGATATGACAGCTTCCCTATGGCATAGAACAAGATTGTGCAGAAGCGAATCTCCCAATCCGACATAATATTTTCAATGCCTGCAGTTTCGGGGCGTGAAGGGTTGTCTCATCGCTTGCGGTGCTTGTTACGCGCTCTACGCTTATCATCGACAAAATCGACAACACTGAGGTCTCCCCTAAGGCGCTGTGTCGAGGAGCATCTAAACTTGTCTACGTATACGGTTTTAACCCGGTTCGTAGGTTTAAATGCGGCCTGCGCCGTGCACACGCCCGACCTCGTCAACAATCACTCATAGACTACCATACAAGACTGTACTTAGATACGGGTAAGAGTTGGGTGGGCGCTAGAGCCAGCTTCATATACAGACCTGCATAGAGCTGCATACATAACTGGTGTGCCGGGCCGGCTAAAAACAGATTTCCAGAATCGTTGTTTATGCAGGGAAAGTCAATGTGACAATTAATAGTTGCACCTTATAGTTTTTGTCTAAAGTTGACCAATTAAAAGTGTATGGTTTCCCCCTTTTTGGGCTTCACAAAGGAAAGTACAGTCAGGGAACTTGAAGAGAAAAATTGTTCGTCCATTTGCCATATTATACCCATTTCATACGACTGTCAAACAAAGAATATGTGCACAGCGCTGGGGCTCTGTCTCGCATAGGGTCACAGCATTATGGTGAGCGATGGCCGTTTCGCGTGAACGTGACGCATATTTTCCCTCAACTTGTTCTTTCGCGTTTGTGTTTTTATTTCTTTGCGTAATGTTTACCGCTAATAAAGGGTTTTTTCTTCTTTTATGTACTAATCTTCTACCGAGAGCTGTTAAAGAATGACAGTTGTGTTCTGAGTACACGGAAAATTTATATTAGTACCTACTGCTTAACAATAGAATAGAACACTCTTTATTAACGTCATCATTATCGACTTACGGCAGTCCACTGCTGGACGTAGGTCTCTGCAATTGCGCGCCATTCAACTTGGTTTTCGGCAACTCTTATCTAGATGCTACCAGCCACCCTGCGAATACTGTCGCTACACCTAGCCTGAGGGCGATTTTATCTTTTACCTTACGTTTGCCGATTCGTGTTCTCCACTCAAGAACACGTCTACCCCATCGGTAATTGGTTGTATGGCTAATATGGCCAGCTCTTTGCCACTTCAGCTATCTTATGTTCACTATACAAATTAATTTCATTGGCTTTACATTTCGTTTCTATTCGGTTTTCTTGTTCTATGCCAACGGCTATCAAAGATACGCATAATAAAGTGATATTTATGACCGTGTGTTTTGGGGTTTGGCCAGTTGTTGAAGAGGGGACGGACGCTTTTATGGCGAATGATAGTATTACGAAAATATGTTATTTAATAGCAACTACACATGGTGTTTTGCTTGGGCCGCTTTGTTTTAACCAAAATCTATAATAGGAGAAATCGTTATTTTTCCTGTCAGAAACTAAGAGGTAAAGTACGTAGAAGACTAAACACTTGGGCCAAAATTCTTAAATAAGAAAAGTTCTAATCAATTCAGCAGATAAATTAATACGAGAGCCCACGACCATTCAACCCGTTAGTTTAGATGATTCTGAACCCAACTTGGTGTGCACTACCGGTCAGACAAGTCGCAGTTTCACGCGAGCCCTTTTCTGCTATTAAAAACGTAAAAATAGGCATACGGTTTTATCAAAATGTCTGATATGAAAAATGTGCAAAGGTTTCGTCGTTTTATTACGAAAAAGTTTGTTTACAGACATTTTTTGCGACATATGTGGTCCGAGCGCATTTTCAAAAATGTAAAAGAAATGACTAACCTGACTCATAACCTTGTTCAATAATATTTTTTTTTATCTTTTGTATGGCTGGGGTTCACCAAAAATCTGTTTTCAGACATATTCAATGACACCTATAATTCCAAAAACGAAAATAATGTTTTGGAGTCGCCCGGCAAACGCACGGTGCTTTTTACGCCCCTATCCCTCACGACGACAATGTTGAGTCCAACAATGATTAAAAATTATGATTTTGTTTACAATAAACAGCATTTTTTCAAACAATATCCCACTTTACTTTCTTCCATTTTTTTTTTAAAGTTCTCCAGTGTCAGTTCGATGGTGTCGGGTAAGCTCTTTATTAATCGCACGTAACGTCACTTATACATCATAGAAAATGTTGGCAGGTCAGACGTGACGCGGATCAATCAATCTGCCTTACCTTTTCCCAACTACATATGTTGGGGTCAGCTTCCAGTCTAACCGGATGGATCTGAATAGCAATATTTTACATGGAGCGACTACCTATCTGACCTCCACAATCCAGTAACTGGGTAATACGATACTCCTTGGAAAGAGTGGTTGTCAGACTTTCGGGCTTCTGACGACCCTTAACGACTGTCAAAGATCCATGAATGACAGCTGGGACCAACAGCTTAACGTACTTTCGGAGGCACGGAGGAGTCTCGGTAAGTAAAGATGGTCACCTACGGACCAACCCCGGCAAGCGTAGCTTGACCTAATGGATTGACCCGTGCGGCTGTTATTACTTAGCCACTAGCTTCTCACCAATAACGCTGGGCTTTCGTAAGAACTACATTTAGAACAACTATTGTAAATCTTGTCATAAAGATAAGTACCTAAAACCCGCTGTTCTCAGAATACAGGTACAAAATAATACAATACAAATCCCAACAGATTCATAAACCAACATACTATCATTGAAACCACATCAGGGGCCCAAGTCTGCTATTTTTATAAATTCAGTCATTCCAACACGATCCCATTGTCATGCCATTGTCATTTTGCTAAAAGTTCGTAATCTGGTAAATTCATAATGGTCGATCATTGGTCGGTCAATGTTCTCGTAATATAATTGTGTTATTATAATGGCATTGTCGTATTGCGATTATTATAAAACCCATTAGTAGAAATGTCATTCATTTGTCATTATGTACGAGATTACCAATAAATGCAATTTCTTTCAATGTAGTGTCAGTGGCCGACCATTGGAAAGTCATAATGATGCCATTATAACAGTAGATTACCAAACTTGTCAAATCAACAATTATGAAATCAATGATCGACCTGTCTGACACTATTGTAATAGCAGACTTGAGTCCCTGATATATTCAGAGGCGGTCCTAAGTTCTAGTAACTTCTAAGAGGTAACGTGACAAGTAGCCGCAGTAAATTAAAAAGTTTCTCAACAAAATCAGCTGGTCCTATTTCTTTAGAAACTTGGTATAAAAGTGGGCAAAAACTTTGGTCTTGAAGGGGTTAATGAATGAGAAAGTCACTAAGGTCTTCTTAAATTAAGGTCACGTAATTTTAGGGTCAGATCTTTGCTGATTTCATTGTAGTGAAGTTTTTCAAGGAGGGAAAATTTATTGATGTCAGACGATTCGATTAAAATGTGCCTAGGGTCAAAATTAATGTGACAAATTAGCAAGCGCGCGTAAACCGCTGTGATTGGTTGAATGATTTATCAACAGCGATAATTTTCGTTGAGAAACTGGGGGTCTACTCCGAAGCATTAAACCGAAGTATCGGCCGAATGTTCGGCCGTTGCTTGACTACGGCTAACTATGGCTGACTACGGCGAAAGAAAAAAAAAAAAACGAGAGAAATTTGACTTTAAGTCGGTTATGGATTCAAAGTCAAAAAAGGACACTATGGAAGTTATAAAATGACCGAACATTCGGCCGATAATTCGGTTTAACGCTTCGGAGTGAGACCCCCTGGCCCCTAAAGTCTCAAAGATCTAATTCTTGCTAGCGAATGTTTCTGAGACATTTGAGTAGATATTTGCTGTAAATTGCTGACCGAGCGAGCAAAGCGTCTCTGCTTGACGCCGGTAGCACATCTCCACCGCAAAACCATAGTAGTGAAACCGCGGTAGTTCAATTCAACTGGTTCGCGTCATGTTCCGCTAGTCGCATCCGATTCGAGTAGCGAAACATGACACAAGCCAATTGAATTTAACTACTGCGGTTTCGCTGTGATGGTTTCGCGGCGGAGGTGTGCAACTGGGGTCAAGTTAGACAAAATTTGCTTTCCTCTGTCAGTTTGATGCTACTCCTCTACAGCTTACAACCAACCTGGATGAAACGTAGTATACGATTAATGGTTTTACGACTTAGATTTTTTTTTGTCGTCGGGGATTTTTGATTGGACGGTTACTTCCTCCAAAACGGGCCAAAAGGGGGCTATTGGATATCTCCGCCTTATGAGATCTGATTTTGATGATTATTTTTTTATTTGAAAGGTAGTAACTTTAAGATTTAAGTTGGTCTCATAGAAATTTGGTGAAGATCTGATGAGGATTTTCGGGGTGATGATCAGAATGGCTCCTCAAAATGCAGTAAATTGCTCACTTTTAGAGTTTGTGCTCGTAGAACTACTAGTTAGTAGTCAGCAGTGGGTGCTACAGCATCATATTTCAAGAAGAGTGTTCAAATTATTTTTTTTTTTTGGGATGGGTTTGCTCTTGACCTTAGTCTAGCTGAGAGGTGACAGAGACAAAGTCGACGATGGAGTGAGCTTACCCAGAAGAAGCCTGTTCACTCTCACTTTGAAGAGATTAGGGTTGTATGCGTTCGGAAACACAGGTAGAGAATTCCACTCTTTTGTTGTGCGCATTATTAGTCGTTTTTCTGGTGTTATTATGTGGCCCACATGATTGCTATGATATGCCAGGAAGTTGAGAACATGCTTTTTTCGGTAATCGGCAGATATTTGAAAAATTGTGTTTGATAACGTCTTTCAGTTTCTCATCTCTAAGCATAATCTTTTACTGTCAATGCTGTTGATTGTCAGTTACATCACTATTTTAGAGGCCCAGGTCTTTACAGAACCTGAAATAGAATGTAGACCAAGATGGAATTTGATATCGATTGTAAAACGAATACTCCAAACGTCTTGCCATTTCAGCAGTCAAGTCTTAGATATTCTCTGAATCGCTTTGCTGTATAAATGTAGGTTTAGCAAAACGCGTTCGGGAATTCAATCAGTCTATTCTTCAATGGTTTAAGGTTAAGTCTTATGAGAAATAAAAGGTTGATGTAAAAAAAAAAAACTGGCCAATTGCGTGTCGGACCACGTACATTGAAGGGCTCCGTAGTTGGGATGAATTTATTTATCCTAAGAACTTTGTTGTAGTTGAAAAACATTTTCTCTTATACATTCCAACTGTAAATACATGTAGGTTTAGTTTGTACGCACAATATTGAGAGATTGACCATGTTATTTTAAGACTATAGACTTCTTATAGGTTTTCCTGTAATCTATAATTATATAACTATTTTCTGTAATTTTTTAATACAATTTTTAGGCTCATTTGTTTCGGAGATAATGGTCAATTTTCACCTATTTACTTAGATAGCTTTAAAACTGTTTATTTTAAGTAATACAAAAAAAAAATATTTGAGACCCTCACAGTAAGCCCTTGAAGTCACACGGTAAGATATGCAACACTAAAAAAAAAACTGATTTGCCTCCCAAAAGTTACCAATAATCCATAAGATTCGGAGCAAAGCAGGCTGTGACAGACGGACAGACAGACAGACATACGAGTGGTCCTATAGGGTTCCGTTTTTTCATTCGGACGTACGGAACCCTAAAAACATATGGAAAGAATTAAAATTAGGCAGTCATTCAATACATTACGGAAACCTAATAATGATGATGCACAATTTTCGGTAGAATAGAATGGAATAATCTTTATTAAAAAAAAATACAGTGTTAAATGTAGAAAAAAAAAACATAAGTTTGGTAAAAAAAGGTCTATTATAAAAAGGGTTATTCATTTTTGATACTAGATATTATTAGACTAAATACTGAAGTAAATAGAACAAAGTGGTACTAAAATAATATCAATTAAATACGATATTATTAATTTCAAACATTATTTTACATTAATGTAGAACCAACTAAGGGAGCAATAGAAGAGCCTTCTCAAGTGCAAATACTGAAGTACGTCTGGCACTCCCTGAGGAGTCGGTCTATATACGAGTACGTTGCTGTTTAGCTAATCTTTTTAACACGGCATGACCTATTTTAAGCTCTTTTTAGGGTTCCGTACCTAAAAGGAAAAACGGAACCCTTATAGGATCACTCGTGTGTCTGTCTGTCACAGCCAAAATTTTCTCCGAATCTACAGCACCGATTATGTTGAAATTTGATACACTGTTTTTTTTTAATTAGCTCGCAGGTCAATATTAATTTGACAAGTGCCAAGCGATTTTGAACTATGTGCGGTATAAATATTATTGTCTACTTGACTTACTGTACAATTAAACTGCCCTGGTAAGTATTTATGATAACGGTACGGGCCCAGGTGCCGTATTATGACGTTTTAATGCCATCATGATTCCAGTGCAAGAGAGAGATGGATCTATACATGACCGCTAGCACCGTCCCTTTTTCGGTCTGGAATCATAATGGCATTTAAACTTCATAATATGGCCCCTGGTGCCTCTAAAAAAGCTCAATTTGTTACTTCAAAATCAATGCACGTGAGTTTCAGTAGGTACTCATAATCTTATGCTATAGAGATCATATATATCACTGGTCTTGTTCCTAATATCATTCAAATTAAAGACCGTATTCGTATGCCAGAATGCCCCGTTTAAATCGAGAAGGCAGTGTGCTCATTAGCAATGTGCATATCCATGATATTTTGAAATTCCGGCCGACATTCTCGTTTGCACGCGCACGGCACGAATACCGTCTGTCAACCACAGCGGTTTGCTAAAGCAGATTTTCAGAGAACGGTGTTAAAGTGGCGACGTGCTTTAATCTTTTTGTCTTATGTATGATACTCTTCAATGTGAGCATATTCCATATGTCTGAGGTGCAATTGATGTTTGTCAATTTAAGGCTCTATGCACGAAAAAACCCTTTTTCGTCAATTTCCTATCTAATTGTGAGAAAGCTTGAAATAATCAAAACATTAAGTCTGTGTAACTATAAAAGTACAGTTTTCGTGGCGTTAAACCATACGTGTCAGCACCTGTTAATAGTTTCATCACTTTTTATTTCGCCTTTGATTTACTAAATGAAGATATTGTATCAAAATAAAATAAAATTTTGATTTTATCTCAAGGGTAGCTGAAGCCCAGTGTAGTGTATATAGCCCATTTTTAAATTTCTTATTAAGGTTTGCTTGATCGATGGGAAAAAATACATCACCGACTGGATTTTTGAAAAAATATAGGTTTGTTCAATATTATTTTTCTGCTATATTTTGTATCGAAAAAAGTGCTTGCAAAAGTAGTTTCTTGTAAAAAGATGATCAAGCGTCATTCTCGCGTCATTTGTCGGAGACCTTGATACGAATAATGATTTTCCATGAATACTTAATTTATTAGAAAAATCCCTTTCAGCCATATGCAAAACAAAGAACTCTACTTTTAAAATCACAAATAATTTTGCTATAATTCTTGTTACCTTTCTCACAATCAATGAACAAAATAAATCAAAATAAGCCGATTTCGTGCACGGCCCCTTAAATAACGAAAGAAATAGTAAGATTCGTTAGCCTAGAAACGAATCTTCATCACGCACACAATAAAGCTACATGAAACTATTCCAGTGTAGCAGAAGATTTGAAGATCGCATTGGTTTTGTTACTGGTGTCCAGCCAGGAAAATTTATTGTTGAACAAACTGGCGCCCACGTCAAATTGCCGTGTTCTACCCATTTCATACAACTGTCAAAGAATATAAGTTGTTATTTGAATACTATACGTGCAATTTAAGTTGGTAATAAAGCTTAATTAATTTCCCTGACTTAAGGCTGGTACAGACTGGTGCGATATCGCAGGCGCGACAGGCACCGACAAAGATATTGTACTACTGTGTGCGTCAACGTCGGCTGTCGCTGAAAACCAGCGCTGGGGCTCTGTCTCGCATAGGGTCGCAGCATTATGCTGAGCGGTGGCCGTTTTGCGTGAATGTGACGCATATTTTCCCTCAACTTGTTCTTTCGTTTTAATTTATTTATTTATTATTTTTCGTGTTTGTGTTTTTATTTTTTTGCGCTATGTTTACCGCAAATAAACGTATCTTCTTTCTTTTTTTTTTCTAGTGTAGTGTCGCGCCCGCGATATCGCACTAGTCTGTACGAGCCTTTAACAAGACGTTCCTGTCTATCCTTTTAATTCCACCATTGCTTATAATACTCACAGTACCTAAGAAAATCAGTGACCTATTTCTTACCAAGCTCAGCTGCCAAGTACGTATCAGTTGATACTAGAATCAATTCCTCAGCAGTCTATCGCAAGAACCACCGCAGTGTAATGTAGGAAAAAACTATAAGATAAGCCTGTTATCGGCTCAACGACGATATTAGGCGGGTCACAAAATCAAATCGCCTGCAGAAGCGAAAATTATCCCTTTGGCATAACGAGGCAGTAGTGAGCTGGCGAAATGCCAGACACTATCAGCCAGGGCTTTGCATGCAACGATTAGAATAATGTACTAGTCCCAAGTAAAATATTCCGGAGTTACTATCTTAGAATGAGTTTGGTGGAAGATCGATTGGTGTTAATGGGTATGGGAATTATTGACGTAGATTTTTATGAGAGCGATATTTTTGTTTGGGATAAACATTAATTGGTTACTTTAACAGTTACCTCTTAGAAGTTACTAGGACTTAGGAGCGCCTCTGAATATATCAGATGTGGTTTCAATAATAGTATGTTGGTATCAGGGGGCCGATCGCGCTATTTCTCAACGTAATTACCGTTCGAACGGAACGTTTTTGGTTTTGGTTTAGCTGATGTAAGAAACGGTATCGCGCTATTTTTTCTGAGCGACAAAATCGTTGTCGTTATCCAATACAGAAAGTTCGATTGATCGTTCCTCCAACGTAACTTCCAAAGTAAAGCTAAATAGTATCCGTTGAAATGATTAGCGCGATACGAAATGTGTCTAACGTAACGTTTTTGGTTGTGGTTTAGTTTTGGTATTAACGTTCAAAATTAGCGCGATCGGCCTCCTGAAGCTGTTGGGATTTGTAGTGTATTATTTTGTACCTGTATTCTGACCACAGCGGGTTTTAGGTAAAGGTAGGTTTCTAAATGTAGTTCATATGAAAGCCCAGCGTTATATGGTGAGGAGCTAGTGGCTAAGTAACAACAGCCGCACGGGTCGATCCATCAGATTATATATAAGCTACGCTTGCCGGGTTTGGGTGGCCATGTTTACATACCGAGACTCCTCAGTGCCTCTTAAAGCACGTTAAGCTGTTGGTCCCGGCTGTCATTCGTGGATCTTTGACAGTCGTTAAGGGTCGTCAGAAGCCCGAAAGTCTGACAACCAGTCTTACAAAGAGGTATCTTAGTACCCAGTTACTGGGTTGTGGAGGTCAGATAGGCAGTCGCTCTATGTAAAATACTGGTAATCAGCTGCATTCGGTTCGACTGGAAGCCGACCTCAACGTAGTTACTAGACAGATTGATTGTTTGGTTACTTTAACAGCCACTGTATAGTAGAAAAGAGTTTAATGCTTGGTGAGAAGGATCAGCTGACATGTGTCGTGTTATAAACCCATGCTTTGGAAACTGGCAGCAAATGGCGTGCCTTAAGAGTTTCCGAGTTTTATATGTTACTAGCTGCGCCCCGCGGTTTCACCTGCATTTGTCTCGATCCCGTGGGAATATCGGGATTAAAAAGTAGCCTATGTCTTAATCCAGGGTGTCAGCTACCTCCATACAAAATTTTATCAAAATTGGTCCAGCCGTTTGAGCGTGAAGAAGTAACAAACATACACACACACACACTCACAAACTTTCGCCTTTATAATATTAGTGTGATAAAACTACGACGACACGGTTGGCGCAGTGGTTAAGCGATTGACTGCTGCGCTGCGTGTCGCGGGTTCGATTCCCGCACGGAACAAATATTTGTATGTCCTACAAGTAGTTGTTCCGGGTCTGGCTGTTTGTGTATGTGAGTTTAAATGTTTGTAAACGCACCCACGATACAGGAGAAATTCCTAGCGTGGGGCAACGTTTTTTAAAAACAAAAAAAACTCGGAAACTCTATGAAATTAAAAATAAATCTTATAGTGTTCATGGTGTTTGTCATGTTATCGCCTATTCGCTATCTACACTGATAATAAAAATTTAAAGACGTAGTTATTATGATAGTGTGAAAACAGGTTAAATTTTTTGCTGGGGACACATTAAACTTTTTCCTTACTTACACTACGTTAAGATAAAAGTCTTAACCGATGAGACTTGGAGACATGCAAGTATCTATATTGATTCCCATTATAACCACTAACGTCTTACACTGTTTAAGCATTGCTGTATTATACCTTTAACACTAGAACTTATCATTTTCAAGCACTACATTAGCCTATATCCGTGTTAGTTCAATATATTAAGCTGCTTACTGTACGTTTCAGAAGTAAGTATTACAATCTGTATAGGAAATTTTATGAGTAGGATTCGATGGTGTTTTCTAATGTTTCAGTGACTATAAACATGAAGTTGGTTTTATAGATTTCGAGTCATGACTTAGCACTCGGTTTTATGAAAATTTGTTTGATAAAGTAATCAATGAAAAATTAGTATTTCTGTTGGAGTTTTCTCAGTCGTACTGTTTGGTAATGCATGTTAAGCGGACAAAAAAAAAAAAATAAGGATCTACACTGCCATAAATTGTGTCAGTCAAAAGCCAGTGCTTGAAATAATTTCTGGATAACGAGAATATTATGTGTTGGTGTCTTACAGACTAAGGTTTCAGTTTTCATTGCCGTTATAACTTCAAAAGACAAGGCAACTTTTCCCTTATGAGCTAAGCCCAAAATGAAAAATAAAAACTGTTAGCAAATATAAAACCAACAATCATTGATCTCATTTACTAATTTATTTAATTTTCCACAGCAACTGAATGCACTTAACAAAGGAGAAGAAGACGAAGATACTATAAGTGTGGCTGAAATGAGGTCTCTTGAAGGACACGACGACAGTCTTAAGGAAGTGGCTGACTACCAGTTTTACATAGCTTATGACTTTTATGCCAAGAATAATTCGCACTTCCATAGATCACCTTACTACGGATATTACCAGGGTGAGTTTATATACCAAAAAACTATCTTTAATATAATAATAATTAGGTACAGTCAAGTCTTTTATCGTCAGTGAAGTTCTAACAGTGCGTAAGTCAAATATGAGTGTTGTGAGATTTGAATGTCATTGGATAAAGCTTATTGGCGCGCATCGTATCGACCAATCAAAACACGATAACCTGGCCAATACGAACGCGTTATTTCAAAAATAGTTGACACTGCGTATCTCAGTTGTTGGTGCCAACACTGCGTATGTCAGCCATTCACGTAAAAATTCGTCGTGCATCAAGTGGTCCGATGTTGTGATTTCAATTTATTTTTCATGGGTTCAAATCATCACAGAGTTCATTTGTATTAATAATTAAACACAATATGGCCTTAACCGTAAGTTACATTCATTTGATACAGTTTTTCCACGCTCCTATAAAGTAGCCATTTTTGAGTTCCGTATTGTTAGAACTTCACTGACGTTATGTCTTCGTCAGTTTTCAAATTATTTTCTTTACCAATTCAGGACACATAATAATATATTTAAAGATACTGCACTGAGCAGACTATTGCTTCGAAACAATATTGAATTACTTGATAACAAAGATCGAAATAGCATACCAATGTCGATTTGACATCAACCATAAAGGTTTATGCCCTGGCCATTTCATGAAATATAAAATCTTTTTTTTTAAATTAAATATCACAGTGCTTTTCATTGTTCTGAGATCACAGTGTCAATGTCATTCTGCGGTATTGACATTACAACGCAATATAGAGCGTGCCGCTACAGTGGCGACGTGAATTTAACACACGGGTAGGGCTAGTGGCCAGTAATCATAAAACTTATAATAAGATAAAATAATTATAAATTGCAAAATAAAAATTCAAACAAACTAAATAATAAAGCTCGCTCATTCCTTCAATTCACCTACTCCTTGCACGTTACTCGTTTTGATTTCATTGATGCGATTTTACGGCAAATGGCCTCTGCGCAGTTCAGTACAGTACAGTTCTTTAAGTACAGGGTTGCTCCAAGAAGGTACTTAAAAAATTGGAAATCTATTAATAAATAATAACGTTCAATGGAATTAAAATATCTTCATTAAACGCAAAAGCGAAACCGTGTGTACGTGTGTTCAATTAATGTAGCCATTAAAGCGGCACGCTGTATAATGCTGAGTCGGTAAAGCAGATTCACAAAAATAGCTTTTAATGTGACGAACATATTTCAGTTCGACTGTACAACAAATAAAATAGAACTTGTTACTCAATCGTGCTAAGGCTTAACGGATTTGGGTGGATTGTCTTCTGTTGTCCGTCAAGTTCTTTCCAAAGATTTATTGTAGGTTGATTGCCGATTCCTTGTTCCTTATACTTACAATAAGAGTGGATTCACGACAATAGTGGTTATGGCGGGGCTTCAGGGATAAAGTTAGAGCGTTAAATATCCCAAAAGTCAGTTTTGATAAAGACATACATAAATCTGGTTGCAGTAATAATAAAATTACTTTTGAAAAATGTTCGAGTCTAAAAATTCAGCCGTATTTATTCGCAGAGTATCGAAAGATACTTAAAAGTGAATCAATCATGTTGCTAGGTGCTTAGCATTTTGATGTATTAGCCTGCTAGTCTTTAGGATCGATAGTAGAATACACTAAATATATATTTCAATAATGTTCATCATAAAATGGCAGAAAACCACAAACTTACTGCTAAATGTTAAAATTTACTTTAGCGACCCTTACCAAAACATGATTCATGTAATTATGAAATGAGAAAATCGCAATTAAAGGAATAACGATTCTCTAGTAATTTTGCATCAAATAAATAATTAAAGCATTCACTGAACGTTGCCTGAGGCTAATGACGTTATTTGGTGCACAGACTAAGAAAAGAAAATTGAAGAGTAATTGCTAATTTTGTTATGGATGTATATGATTTTGATTGAGTGGGTAACTTTGGAGAGACAGATATGTAAAAGTAAATATTTTTATAAAAGACGAAAGCTTCATAAAAAATATAATTTCATTTTTGATTGACATTAATAAAAATTTTAGCAATAATACTACTAATAGGTATGTATCCCAAGGATGATATAGAAAATTTTATTTGTATAATGTTTTATGTTTTTCTTTCGCAGTCCCAGCAAAGAAAAATCGTCTGTATACACCTCAGCTGAACCACATCAGTATGAAGCTACCTTCAAGTCCTCTCCTCACCAATAGACCTTCAATGGACAACTTCTGCAACGCTTCAAGTATCGATGAATCCTGCGCTGAAACTTACTGCGAATGTTCCCACGTCCTTGCAGTGAAACTCAACTCAGTAGTAGAACTGATCATCGTCGATGAAGGAGTCACCTTCGATGCTAACCATCCTTTCCATCTACACGGTCATAGCTTCAGAGTAGTCGGTCTTAGAAGACTCGCTAAGGACACCACTATAGACGAAATCAAGGCATATGACAAAGCAGGACTGCTGAAAAGGAATCTCAAGAATGCGCCAATTAAAGATACGGTTACTGTTCCAGATGGAGGGTACACAGTTATCAGATTCAAGGCAGATAACCCTGGATATTGGTTGTTCCATTGTCATATCGAGTTCCATGTAGAAATTGGCATGGCGTTGGTTTTCAAAGTTGGTGAACATAAGGATATGGCCCCAATACCAAGAGATTTCCCTTCATGTGGCAGCTATTTGCCTGATAACATGTTGGAACATGCGACTACAGAGAAAGCAAGGAGTCAAGATGATGTGATTTCTATATCTCATTGGTGGCCTGTGGTCTTTGTAAACAACAGTACATCATCAAGTACTAACGTGTATGCTTCAGGATTGGCAATTATATTTAGTATATTGTTGTTAGCATTGAATTTGAAATCATAGTTTATATTTTAGAATTTTAATCCTAGATTGATGATATCAATAGTCCAACTGCAATTTCCTAAGAATTTTGTAAGTGGCTCACTATTGTAATTTGTACTTACCTACTTGAATTTTATTTATTTCTTTTAAAGTGTTAGTTTGTATAAGATTTTCTTTGACATGAGAACGAAATTGCTGTTAATTTAATTATTAATTTTAATACGAATGTTGTAAAGAAAGTAAATTAAAAGGCTTTATAGTGTTTTTCAAAAAAATTGCTAACCGTGAGGTGTATGTAGTTTTAGCGGCAATATTAGTAATTAGTATGTTAGCTACATTTGCTATGCCGTCGTTTATGTCTTGCCCAGTTCAAAATTAAGAAGTAAGGTATTTGAAAAGTCATTATTGTTCTTGTTCTTTATCTTTACTCTCGGTGTTTAAAAAATAATATTTTCCAATGAATTATATTTAGATTCTACCTAGTATTATTATAAAATGCTCTGATTTTGGAATTTACCAATACAAAATCTGCCTATATAATAATTATTATTTATGTTCCTTGCAATGTCAAGTTATCTGTGTTATCTCTACGCTATAAGCTGTTTCTGTATATTGAATAGTACTTACTTATGTTTCATCATTATAAACGTCTGCTTCATCGCAAATATTAATACTTACATCAGGAGATTATTATTTAAGTCTGTGATTGGTTAAAAACGAATCGACAAAAGTAGCATTGTACATTTTGAAAAAATGTTTCTAAGATTTGTTAGACGTCGTTGATGATATGTGATATTATTTAGTTTCATAACGTTAATGTAATATAGTTTTAAGTATTTTATAATAATGGAAAATTAAGTACACTTACCAACAGCATAATTATTGTTGTGTTATTTTCGTCAAATTATCTCCTTTACTGTTTTTTCTTACTTGTATCCAGTGCATTGGAACTAACACAAAATACAGGCTAGCTGTGCTTACAAATTATCATTAATGACCACCATCACCATCATCTGCCTAGACTTGTCCCAACAATTTTTAGATCGCCTTCCAGTCTTACCGGATGCAGCTGAATACTAAAGACTACCATGGAGTGACTGCCTATCTGACCTCCACAACCCAGATACTGGGTGTCACGATACCCTTTGGTAAATTATAATATTGATAACATCGTTATGACGAAAAACTTGTACAAAATTATCATGAGATGGATGTCAAGATAATTTGGTACAAGTTTTCATTAATTAAATAGGTGTACCTACACTCATTTCATCAGGATTTACACATCTACATATGATCATCTGCCTAGCCTTTTCCCAACTATGTTGGTGGCGGCTTCCAATCTAACCGGATGCAGCTGAATACCAGTACATTAAATGGAGCGACGGCCTATCTGACCTCCACAACCCAGTTACTGGGTAATACGATACCCCTTGGAAAGACTGGTCGTCAGACTTTCAGGCTACACACCTTCATTATTAGAGTTTAACATTGCGACCTGCCATATTATAATGGTTAGACCTGCTGTCTTGTATGGATCAGAATGTTGGGCCACAAAAGGGATGAATGAAAGGCAATTCCATTTAACTGAGATGGCTCCTTATGCTTAGCAGTATCGCTTGCGACCACTAGATCAATTAAGCAGGCTACTACAGTACTTTCAGATAGTTAATAAAGGTAAGCTGGTTGGAAAAATCCCTAATAAGTCATATATCTCTGGCTCAGGCTGCGCCCACGAAACCAAAGGCGCGGAAAGGTGGCCGAACGACTGGTACAAAATTCTATTTCGCTCAGCACGCCACCGCACCTCGCCATTTCGTGTCCGCAGCCTCAGGCCACGACTCGTAAAGCGCAGCATCTCGAGTATTATTATAAGATAATAGGTAATTTTTTCCAGTGAACTGGAACTCGTGGTCGCGCCGACAGAGGCCGCCTTCTGGTTTTCCGAACAAAAAGTGACATATGAACGCGACGTTCGCGTATTCGTGAGGCGATCGCTTTTCGCACAGTTTAATGAAGTAAGTTTGGAAACATAATTGTCGTTCAATCTATCGAGTACATATAGGTATTGTTTTATTATTGTTGGTTAGCCAAATACAACTTCAGCTTATTCTTAAAAATGTTCACTGATGAAGAATCTCTTATTTCTTTCGGTAAATTATTATAAAGCTGCGCTCCCTCAAACTGAATAGTTCTTCTTCCGTACAAAGTCCTAACTGAACGCAGTTCTATACTATCCGTATTCCTGGTATAGTAGTGGTGAGTTTTGTGCTTGAATGTGATTTGTGAATGTATTTTGTTTGTTAAAATTTTCTTTATTAGTATGCATGTGTGGTAAATATATAATTTTTTAAAGTAAAGGTAAATAGTTTAGTTTTAGCATAAATGTCTTTCGTAGGTGTTAGGTAATTGTAATTAAAAAGAACTTTGATTGCTTTGTTTTGCGTTACTTTTAGGTCATGAAGATGTGTAATAGCGGCCTGTCCTCACACTTGGATGAAATAGTCTAGATGCGGTTTGACTAGTGTATTATAGATTGTGTAGCGTTATTTAAATGGCACACATTTAGCAATATTTCGCAAAGCTCCAGTCAACGGAATCAATCCGCTTCTAACATAACCAATGTGTGGTCTGAATGTCAGTCTGCTGTCCAAGATCAGGCCCAGGTATTTCTCATGGTTTGATCTTAACAGTTGTTGGCCATACACCGTAAGTGGAGGGAAATCAGGAATGTTTTTGTTCTTAGGAGAAAATATTATTTAAGCAGTTTTGTTAACATTAATAGTCAGTAAGTTTTGCTTAAGCCACGTACTTAGGATATAAAGGTCTTGCTGTGCCTCAGTAATAACACTATGCATGGAGTGACCAAAATAAAAAAGACACGTGTCATCTGCGTACAGTGAGATATGTCCCGCCAACCCAATATTAAATATTAAATAATATTATTAATATTACTTTAGAGCTGCTAAACATAAATTCTAAAACCAGTCCACTTTAAAAGGGATTCAAAGATGCACGAGAAATGACAAAGATCAGCTAGCTATGAATAATTATTACGATATTGAATAGTCCGTTAAACACTTCCCACCACCAAACAGCGCAGTCCAAAATCCTCCATCGCTTTATTAAATTACTAGACAAGCTAATAAAGCGACATTTAATATTAAATATCTAATTAACGACCAGCCAAATGATTAAGTCAGCCTCAATGCGGGCTCATCAAATTAACAGATTGGAGCGGATATCCGGGGTGTGGACACAATATAGATAGGAACCGAAGGCCAGCTCCATACAACGAGCGAAAAAATTGCACACACTGAGGGCTCGTACGGCAATTTAAGGCCCCGTTTAACCGACTTCCAAAAAGGAGGAGGTGATTATGTTCGTCTGTATGATTAAAAAAAATAAAAATTGTATGTATGTTCATCGATTTCTCCGTTAATTGTGGACCGATTTTGTAAATTATTTTTTTGTTTGAAGTGGTATTCTCCCGAGTTGGTGCCTAATTAAGTCAAAATCTGATGTGGGGATCCCATGGAAATCGAGGGAAATCCTCAAATACTGGTACTTTAATATGTTTGCTAAGCAATTTATGCTCGTCACAATGCATATGGTGAGTGGCAGCTCTGCTGGTTCTTACCAGAAGAACTCCTCAACGATTAACAACTTGCATCGGGAAAAGCAATATTTTGTAAAAGGTTTTGAGCAGTTGACATTAGGCTATTGTAGCTTAGATAAAAAACAAACTGAGCCACTAAAAAGTAAAAAAATAAAAAACTTTTTACAAAAAAATAACCCACTTCCAAAAAAACACTACAAAGTGAAAAATAAGGCCATTTTTTTTTTGCAAAACGTATTTTTTCTGTACGTCGTCGCTCCGCAAGTCGCGTCACGGTGACTCGTGGCATGCTCTAAACGTCGTCTTTCATTTGTTTTCTCCGCAGTCGCTGTCGCAAAACGCGTGTCGCATGAGCGTCTAGCCAGTAGTCGTGGCTGCCCGCAGCCAGTTAGACGATCTCAAACAAATGACAGTCGCGAGTGCGCTTGGATAGTTGCACTCGCTGTACGTGAAGCGTGTCTATGTGTGCATTTTCACTCATTGTATGGAGCAGACCTTCTGTAAGCCTATCTATTTTGTGTTGTGAATCTGAAATGATGTCCATGCAAGGATTAACCTTGCGTGTAAATAATCTCATGTGTTTCAGTTAATATGAGGTTTAATGCTTAAGTGTCGGTTTTGGGCTTGATTTTCTTTACGGGATTAATTTTGATTAAATTGTAATATGACATTGATATTTTTGTGTGTAGGGTGGGCATGAGTTTCGCCATTATAGGACAGCATAGCGACAATAAGGTTGATAATTGTGTAGGCTTATGCATTCACTTATACGCATAGTACTTAAAATGAACTAGCAAAGCGCTTGGTTAGTAACATTTTTAATTTAAAAAAAAAATTCGTTTTTTTTTCTTTTTAGATAGTGTTGTCAAAATGCTTTATTCTAGATACCTACGTACCTATATTTTGTTTAAGTAAAATTATTACTTACTATATTATTACGAGTATTTAAAGTATTTATAAGTGGAGATCTGTAATTGGCTTTCAGACTAATGTACTTTCCTTGATCTGTTTGTTTTAGCGGTAAATTTCCCATGTTATTTAAATAAATAAATTAGCGACCCGCCCTTGTTATAGATTTCTTTATTTTAATGTTAAATTAATATTAATTTAACAAATAAAAGTTTAAATGATGAAAGAAGGAAAGAAACGTATTTTATTTGGGACACGCATAAGAAATACAAAAAGTAGCATTTAAAACTAACAATACACAAAAAAAAACAATTAAGACTTGTGCGATGCCAAAAAGGCCCCTATCTCAGCACAATGATCCGATATTTAAAAAAAAAAAATCGCAGCGCTGGTATCCTGATACCCACATCACAAACCGTTGCGTAGTTAGAAGAACAATGCGGTCACACAGACAGACACGAGAAGCGACTTTAATTTATAACATGTATATAGAAGCTTCTTATATATCTAATTATACGCAAAATAAGGTGTTTCTAAGAAAATTATTTTCAATAATTAATGTTTTCCCAGATTCAATTAGTACCTTGACTGTGGCTGAAATAACATAAGACCTTAATTCTCTTTAACTGTAATTATTTTCTCAAAAAAATATTAAGAGCAAGCTTTATTTCTGCAGAAGATTAAGGCTCTTTGATCTTTGGAACACAGACAGGGTCAAATTAAAAAAAAGAAAATCTGCTTATTGCGCTATCAGCATGTAACCATTTTTAAGCACTTTTCTCCTAGTATAAGGTTTTTTTGCGAATAGTGTTAGACATAACTAAATTAAGGCAGAACAACACCACAATAGTTTTTATTTTTTGCCCTATTTCCATTCCTGGCTTAAAAGCATAATTTATGAGCAAATAGAATACCTAATATTAAAAATATATCACAATAAAAAAAGTATGTTCAAGAACTATAAAACCTATCTACTGAAAAAACACACTCAAAAAGAATGAAACAAGAAAATATTCTTATTTGAAATTGTTATGTGCAAACTATTCAATATTTATCGTCTATTAAATAAACAACTTACACGTAATACATTTTAATGTATTTAATACATATTCATAAAGATGTGGTCGTATTCACTTTGTCCTAAAGCTTATGATCGCTTACTACTGTTAGAATGTATTGTGTTGTTAGGGTAGGTGGCATACGATCCGGGGATCACGGAAGTAATACTAGCTCCCAAGATCCCCGGTGCAAGTGTGGGAAGGGAACACCGGGGTGGTTTTTAGTCAGTAAGAGTCTGACAGACCCCTCCGCCCACCCCAGGGCGGAGGACATCCATGAGGATTTTCCACCCCGGCAACAAAAAAAAAAAAAAAGGTGGCATACGATACGCTTTAATGTGACGTCACATTAAAACTTAATATAACCAGCGGACGATTGAGACACTTCCAACGATACCTCATTTTTTAAATTATGATAAGAAGTTTAGTGATGAGGGAATAGATGAACATACAATACTGGTCAAAAATTCGCCGTAGTCGGGTAATAAAGGCCACCGATAATATTCCTTCACAACGCTGGCAACTGGTAATGTGCCCAATAGACTGACAGCATTAACATTATCTTTGTATTAGTTTATCTTGAAAATCTCTTTACTAAAGATCCTATTTACCTTTTCAATTCCCGAAAAAAACAAAAAAAAAGTGCGTGAAAACAGATCACAGAAGAATCACATCTCTAGGGAACTTTGCCAATTAAGATAACAGGGTAGGGCCTAAATCAAGTCACAGAAAGAAAGGTTGGTCCAATAAATATTGTAGAAAGATGGGTGGTCTCTCCTTCGGGTGGATGAGAGAAAAATGGGCCTATGTTGTCTGTTATCTGAGATCTTGCCTTGCGTATATTACGGCGTATGGCTGCAGCTACACCGAAACTTTTGTCTGTTTTTTTATGTGTACCAATTTTTTTTTTTTTTTGGCTGATTTTTCTAGTTATTACTTATATGCAAAAAAATAAGTTACCAGTTATTATACTTAATGTTTTGAAGCAAAGTAAGCAACATTATAATTCTAAGTAATATTATAAATGCAAAAGTGAGTTTATTTGTTTGTTACGCTTTCACGATAAAACGGTTAAACGGATTTGGATGAAAGGAGAATGCCCAAAACAAACCCCAACATCGCATCAATTCAAAAACCATATATGTAGGATTGTAAGGCATACATAGTAGGTATCAAATGTGAAATTAGTTTCACACAAAATAATCACCATAAGCGTCACAGCGTGCACAAAGTAGCAAAAATGGAAGCATCGAATAACGAGTTTTCTGTGGTTAAAAAGAGACAGGTAGTATACCATGCGGTTATGTTGCACATATTCTACCATCTAAACAACTTAACAAAAGTCAGTTAAGCACTGAGAGTGCTAATAAGTTGCGACTCTTGACAATGGTCCGAACAAAACAGCGACGAATGTAACGAATGAATTTAGAATCACAGCAGCTCTCATTAATGCATATCAAAAACATACCCTAACAGTGTGCCAAAGCAAAAAAAAGCTTGGATGTAGATTAACATAATATGAACCGGCAAAGGATAGCATTTATAAGATTAGAGGCTAATTTTACTGACAGATAATTTATAACAGCGATGTATTTTTTGTAATAGATATTGTTAGCTGCATCCCCAATCGATCGTGATCGAGTCCATATAAGACGACGCGCAATGTGTCTAAAAATATCTATACAAGCGTTTTTACATGTGTGCTTTTCTGTACACTATATACTGCTAACCATATTTATGTACATGAAAAAAGCAAAATATCTTTATTATTAAAAACTAAAAAGCCAATCATGGGGATAATTTTTAAAGACAGTAATTTCATATTTATTATTTACAATTAATGCCCTTTTAACCCACATACGTGTATTTTTTATAGACTGGGTTTTTGCCCATACATTTTTGGTACATACTGTGTAGTCGTGGATTGAAGGATTGAATCTCACAGAGTATGGAATCCCCGCGCGAATAGGCGCGGACGCCTCTCCGTGCTCTGTGGACCAATGTCTACCAGCACAGTACGATTGGCTAAGTAAAATTGATGTCGTTCATTCTGGAGGTCTAGAACTTTTATGAAGTTTTATTAATAGGTTTTAATTGTTGACAGCGGCCATGACTGCTGACTAAACATCATCATCAGTCTACTACTACTAGTCTCTAATTGCACGCCTTGCTGCTCAGCAACTTTCATCCAGCTGCCACCAGCAATCCTGCGGATATCGTCGCTCGACCAAGCCCGAGAGCGTCCTAACTTACGTTTGCCGATTCGCTGTCTTAACTAAAGAACACGTCTACCCCAACGGTCATCGATTATACGGATAATATGGCCGGCTGACTAAACGTTACGATAGTAAACATCAACGTTACACTACGGTGTGGCAGCAGTCTTTACGTCCCAAATTGCCTTTAGGCCTGGTAAATAGATATTAGCTTTGATAGAATTGAAAGATATTGATTATTTGCCACCATTAGAAGCACAGTGAGTGAGTGTGAGTAATTATTTATACTAATATGTACCTAATACGCTTATTGATGAAGATGTGAAGGGAGAATTACCGAATATAATTGTGGAAAAAAATATTGGAAAGAGAAAAGTTTAAGTTAGAATGTGTTACTGGTCTAAAAATAGCTGTAATGTTTTTGAATTTTCCATTAGGAAATTCTTAGTGGTAGCATCAAGCTTAGATTTGTGCTGGATTAATGGCAGCAGGCTTCCCGATAAAAATCGAGTGAATCGAATATTCACGAGTGTGAAACGCACGAAGTAAATATAACGGGTACAAAAACCGTTAACGAAGCCGAGAGTTACTTGTTCTTCCCGTTATTATGTTTTTTTTTCTGGACAATACCTGGGAGCCTTCTAGTTACGGAATAATATATAAAAATATTGAAGGTTAAAATTTTATACAGGCTGTCCGGGAAATAATGAATAACCTTGAAATAGTATATCAATCTGCCTAGCCTTTTCCCAACTATGTTGGGCTCGGCTTCCAGTCTAACCGAATGCAGCTGAATACCACTATTTTACATGGAGCGACTGCCTATCTGGCCTCCAAAACCCAGTAACTGGGTAATACGATACCCCTTCGTAAGACTGGTTCTCAGAGTTTTGGGCTTCTAATGACCCCTAACAACTGTCAAAGATCCATGAATGATAGCCGGGACCAACAGCTTAACGTACTTTCCGAGGCACGGAGGAGTCTTGGTATGTAAAGATGGTCACCCGTCCACGGACCAACCCCGGCAAGAGTAGCTTAACCTGATGCATCGACCCTTTCAGCTGTTATTACTTAGCCACAAGCACCTTGAAATAGTATATAATAGACCTTATGGCCGTTCTAAATAGAATACAAAATTATATTTATATCCTAAATTACGATTTTTTTGAAATATTACTATGCATTTTCTAGTCACACTATATACTGTATCTCTGTCCGTATAGTCAACATACAATATTATAAAATAATATACAGTAATACAATAGATAGAATTCATTAACTTGTAGTCGTGGTGAAGAAAATGTAAAATAAGGAAAAATAAAATAATATCCCAAGGGATATTATTAAAAAAAAAAACCCAAGGGATATAATTGTTTGTACAAACCTATTTAAAAAAATAAAATAGTTTATCATTTATTTATCTGACGTTTTTATACGAAAACAAGTTTTAAACGTTATAACTTAACTTGAAATACTCCCACGATCCATGTACCGTTGCATGCACGATTAAGCAGAATATTGTGCACTACTGTAAAAATCCGAATTTTCACGACAAAAATAAGTCTTTCCCCAACAATTATTTTTCCACAAAGTTACTTAGTTTGATGTACAGAATGCGTAGACGAGAGCTTCGTGAAGACTTTTTTACACCCTGTATAGGTGATACCGAATAAGTTCGTGAAAACTTCAAACCCTTCTCACAGTCCCGAAGTCTGGTGTATAAATAGATTCTTTTCTCTCGTCCCTTACACATCATAAAAATGAACAAATAAAAACTTCCATCAACTTCTATAATTTCTTTCCCAACTTTAACGATAATAATAAAATATTTATTTAGAAAAATAACGCTAACAGTACAAGTTTACAAGTTGTACTAAGAAAAACAGATTGCCAAGAAAAGGGAGTTAACTTCAGTACTGAACACATTTACTTGTGAAGGGAACGCTTTGAAAGAAATATTTATAAAATGAAATAAAGTATAGAAGTGGTAGATATTGAGCTTGTTACTTTGTCTGGGGGTTTCTTTGAAGTATTTCTGTGTTGCTAAACTTAACTTTACAGTAGCAGTAGAGGTTTATAAGAAGGAGCTCGTCTGAGGAAGTAATACCACTATTTCTGCCATTAAGGTGCTAATGTGTAATATGATTTTAGAGTGACTTTTAAATATGTTATTACGCCTTCATATAATGCAAGTAAGTTAAATAGAACACGCATACATATCAATTCTATATGTAAATATTTAAGTATTATAGTAAAATACTTTACAACACATTTGCTCAAAAAATGCATTTACGAAGCCTGTAAACATTGTTCGAGAGTTAAAAATTATGCACCATACAACGAAATGTGCGGTAAAATAGGAGGATAAATAGGTACTCTCACCTAAGTACATATTTTACCGCACCCTCCATTGTATAGCGCCGTGCGTATCCTTTACGGTTTTTTTTTTTTAATTTCCATAAAAAAGTATTCCACCAAGGAGTTTCACGAGAATAAATAAGCTGAATGATCGAACGTCCTTGGAAGCGCTTTGGCTCAATACGTTTATCTCAAATGAGAGAAAATGAGAAAAAAGATGTAGTACTCATTTTCACCATGCGCACGTGGCGCCATTTGCAGATTCGCACCATTTTCGTATTAGAAACGTCAAAGATTGTTGCGACTTTCCGACTGATATATAATACAAAATAGTAATATGAGTTCAAGCGAGGAATCCGATATTAATATGGAATCAACTCAACCTGATATCTTGAATGAGCCGCCAAAATCGCGAGAGGGCTATTGAATGATTTACAATAATTTTATGTCATGGAAGATTCGAAGAAATACGCAAGCATTCTCTTAAAATGTTTTAATGGCTTGTTTCATTACCTATTTTACTGTTTTCTCGCAATTGTGTTGAAAAACGTTGTATGACACACGGGCGGAAATTGGTATTTACAAACTCGTGACTATGGTAAGCCCTCGACTTGGTCTCGGGCTTACATTCGTCTACTCGTTTGTAAAAACCAACTTATCGCACTAGTATCATAAATAACAATTTTTCCGCTACCAAAAAGTATATAGAATTGGCAATTTTTTTTAAGACTAGCCTAGGTAAGTCATTTGCCTCTTGTCGGTGCCTTAAGCAGCGTCGTTGTGTTCCGTTTGGAAGGATAATTAAACCAGTGTAGGTAATTACAATCACATGAGATGAAAAATTTGTTTTAACCATAATCATCACGACTGTAATATCCAAAGGTTAGCCAGAGGTGTTCCTATAGTACACCTACAGTTCGCCAGTGACGTTTAAGTCTCATGTAATAGCGGGCGAGCCTACTGCCATCAACCGGGCACAAATCCAGACTCCGAGCTACTACGGAGACATTGCCTAATTCGGGATTCAAACCCTAGACCTCATGCTCAGCATTAGTGATTCTGCTTATTTGCAGATGTCCGATTATCAATAGTCAGCTGTAACACGTGTTTACAAATGCTTCTTCATACCAATACCTTGTACGGGGATCTCCTAAAGCTTGTCATGGCCCGTAGTTTACCGTGTGATATCTTAAACATTATAAAACATCTTAAAAATACTAATAGCGTGGGTTATGACGGCGTCTCTACCAAAATAATTAAAGCTGTCGGTGATATAATATGCAGCCATTTAAGTCACATCATAAATTTGTGTATCAGTACGGGTACCTTTCCTGATGGTATGAAAACATCAATAGTAAAACCACTATTTAAGAAAGGAAACAGAGACTTAATCGAAAATTATAGACCAATAGCGCTGTTATCAATTATGTCGAAGATTTTTGGAAAATACATTTACAAACAATTATATGCGTACGAGTATATGGAAAAAATGAATATTTTTTGTAGTGAGCAAAAATGGCGGTCTATGATTTTCTACACATTGTAATGTTACGGATGGATAAAAAGACTCCCATTTGCGCTGTGCTGTGCGATATGACACAAGTATTCGACTATGTTGACCACACTATTTTGATTAATAAACTTGACACATATGGAGTTAGAGGCAATGTTCTTAATTTAATTGAATCCTATATTTCCAATAGAAGGCAAATCACACCAATCTCAAGAATAGATCGTACCAAAAAAGCGACTATGTATTTGTCTCAAGAACGTATAGTGAAATTCGGTGTACCCCAGGGAAGTGTTGTGGGACCATTATTATTTATTATATATATAAATGATTTTCCGAAATCAAAACGACATCGAATCACCCAATGACAAGCATCGAATGACTCTTCCTCTTTCTTCTTCTCTTCCGTTCTCTGTGTCGAGCATCCAATGACTCTTTTTGCAGACGATAGCACAGTCACAATAGCATGTAAGAAAACAGACACCTATAAACTTGACATTAATAATGCTTTAGCTTCTATAATCCATTGGTTGGACAATAATAATCTAAAAATTAATTTAAATAAAACAATTATTAGTTCTTCCTATGCATTGCTTAAGCTCGCCCCAACCGTAAATACGGATACTCTGCTTACTGCCTATCATGGACTTGTTGCATTGATACTTAGATATGGCATTATTTTCTGGGGAAACTCTACACTTAAAGATGTAATATTTAAAATGCAAAAACGATGCATAAGAGCTATGTTTGGTCTTAAAATTATAGACAGTTGCAAACCATATTTTATCAAACATCAGATTCTCTCACTTCCTTCCTTGTAGATATTAGAAACTGTTTTATTTGTTAAAAAGAATCCCCAACTGTTTCCGAAGTGTTCAGATGTCGGAAACGGTTCCGAAAGAAGTCAACGTGATAATCGGAGAAGTCTCCGATTATTACGTTGACTTCTTTCGGAACCGTTTACCTGGTGCTAAAACAGCTCTCATGCGAAAGAGTGTATTCTGCATGGCCACAAAATTATACAAGAAAGTACCAAAGGCATACAAAGATTTGGATATTAATAGTTTTAATAAAAGCATGAAGAAGTTTTTAATAAATAAATGTTACTATAATGTTGACGATTATTTAAATGATGTACTTTAGACATTTTTTATTATTATTTTTAGATATTTAATTTGGGCATGTATTTATTCCTTCCTTGTAGATATTAGAAACTGTTTTATTTGTTAAAAAGAATCCCCAACTGTTTCCGAAGTGTTCAGATGTCGGAAACGGTTCCGATAAAGGTCAACGTGATAATCGGAGAAGTCTCCGATTATTACGTTGACTTCTTTCGGAACCGTTTACCTGGTGCTAAAACAGCTCTCATGCGAAAGAGTGTATTCTGCATGGCCCCAAAATTATACAAGAAAGTACCAAAGGCATACAAAGATTTGGATATTAATAGTTTTAATAAAAGCATGAAGAAGTTTTTAATAAATAAATGTTACTATAATGTTGACGATTATTTAAATGATGTACTTTAGACATTTTTTATTATTATTTTTAGATATTTAATTTGGGCATGTATTTAACACGGCGACAAATTAATCTGAATTTGGGATTAAAAAATAATTAAAGCCGTTAGCAAAAATAATAGGTTGGCAGCAAAAATAATAGGTTGGCAGCTACAGCGAAGTATTATTTTAAGTAGAAAGTAGCAGCTCAATAATCAGTTTTTAGCTTTATTTTAATTTAAACTGGCATCGAATTTTTGTTTTGGTAACTGAATTTACCAACAATAGAGGGGATCTGGCTTGTTAATGGTTACTGTTCTAACCTAACCTAACCCAAATGATTCAATAACAGTAGATGACTTTGCAGCGATTAAGAAATAATATTTAATCGCTGCCAAGTTATTATTTTAGTAGCAAATAGTTAGTCGCCCTTTAAGTTATTAGTCGCCAAGTTATTATTTTAGTAGCAAATAGTTAGTCGCCCTTTAAGTTATTAGTCGCCTGGAAAATTATTATCCTTTAATTTGACGTAGGTAAATTTTATGATTTTTGTACTTTGAATATATTACTTTATTATGATTTTTGTACTTTGACTTTATTATTGTATTTGTACGCCTTTCTAGGGAAAACATTTTGAACCTTTTTTTTTTTTTAAATCTCTCCAACTTATTGTAAACCTACACGTGTTTTTGACAAATAAATATATCTTATCTTATCTATCTTATCTTATCTTGTGGCCAGACAAATTATCAATACGAGCTACATTTGCTTCTTTAACACAACGCATGAGCTGTGTTACTAAAAGTGTGTGTGGCTAAAAGTCACCTAAACGGCAATGGAGAGGGCTATGCTTGGAGTTTCCCTACGTGATCGAATCAGAAATGAAGAGATCAGCAGGCGAACCAAGGTAACCGACATAGCCCGAAGAATTGCCAAGCTCAAGTGGCAGTGGGCAGGGCACATGGCTCGCAGAACTGATGGCCGTTGGGGCCGAAAGGTTCTGGAGTGGCGACCGCGTACCAGAAGACGTAGCGTTGGAAGGCCTCCTACAAGGTGGACCGATGACCTTGTGAAGGCCGCAGGTATCCGCTGGATGCGGGAAGCACAGAACCGGTCGAAGTTGCGGTGCTTGGCGAAAGCTTATGTCCAGCAGTGGACGTCTTTCAGCTGAAATGATGATGAATGATGATGAGCTGTGTTGAGATGAAGAAGGAAATACATTATGTTTGTACGTAGACGGTTTTCCAAAATATGCTTCAATATGGGCACACTTGCAAGGGTGAAGAAGCTTCTGGACGTCTGTACAATGCTAAATTAATCTAAATTGCACGTACGAGTTACGCATGCTTCTTCTCACAAGACGCATGAGCTATACAATCCCGAACCTACAGGTGTTGGCAGGAAGAAGCATTTGTAAACACGTAGTTGACCAATTTGCTTCTTGTTAGCCGCCTGCGTGTTCACCATTTGCCACCACAAGAGTGTATTCACCCATATCCAGCTAATTGATAACAACTGTTAGTGACCCAGTGCAAAAAGCCTTTACCAGAAGTGGTCATCGTATTGCTGGTTCAGCAACTGCAATATCATCAGGATAGTGCCGGAATATAGCTGTTCGTCGTGGACGTGGTACGACAGCGGCTCCTCTGACATCATCTCTGTCATCAGAAGACAGCCGCACGCAACCGTCGATGCTCTGCTAGTGACTGTCACCAGCCAGTGTCACACTTATTCGACCTTTTTGGTGATTCCAGTAACTTCGTAACAAAACTAGACAGTGCCACATGTTGCACCTATAGCACCAAGATGGCATCATCTCTCTTTTAGAAAACATATTGAAAGTCTAGTTAATAGGTAAAACGGGCTGGTTTCCGCAACTCCACGTCAATATGCGCGTATTTTGCGTACGGGTGGGAAAATCGATTATTCGATCCACCCCAGCTCCTCAAGGAAGGCCAGCAATGCCTTGGTGTTACTGACAATCTCACAGAGGGTACCTGGGTTACCGAAGTACTTTGCCCTGTATGTGGCGACCACTGGGCAGTATAGTAGCAGATGCGCTGCTGTCTCGTCATCCTCCATGCAGGCCCTGCACAGCGGACTGTCTGTGACTCCAATGACAAAGAGGTGTTTATTAAAAATGACCCGTGGCCAGTTAAAGCTGCTGTCATTGTACGCAGCTGTTGCTTAGTTAGTCGGAGAACCTGTTTCGTGAGGCGGCCATCAATGGTAGGGAGTGCTTCCTTGGCCTGCCTGCACTCACTTTGGTCCGACCATAGTTTGCGAATTTGATCCCTGGTGCGTTTCCTTACCAGAGTGCGTAAGTACCTGAAAGGGAGTGGCACGATGGGCACAGGTCCCACCGGTGCCATGCTCGACCCCCTTCTGGCAAGTTCATCGGCTGCGTCGTTGCCTAGCGAACCGCTGTGTCCTTTGATCCATTGAATAGTTATGTTGTTGAGGCTACCCAC
The DNA here is from genome assembly GCA_963921375.1 of Tiliacea citrago. Lineage (NCBI taxonomy): Eukaryota > Metazoa > Arthropoda > Insecta > Lepidoptera > Noctuidae > Tiliacea > Tiliacea citrago. The sequence goes on from OY992804.1 coordinate 13,737,830, forward strand.
CTGGTTGAGGCGCTGGTGACACTCGTATAATATATTAGCCCAGAGTCAACAGTGTGACTGCTTAGCACTTGCAGGACAGCCATGCTATCTGATAGTATACGAATCGAGTGGTCCTTAACTTGTCTGGCCATGATGGCCGAGGCGGCCAGACAAATGCCCATGCATTCGGCCTGGAACACTGTGTTATGGATCCCCAATGGCGTGGCTATGTGTATGTTCAAGTCCGCTGAGAAGATCCCAGCACCTGTGCCACTACCTGTTTTGGATCCATCTGTAAAGATACGCAGCTCTGCGGGGCGCAACCCCTCGCATCGGTAGTCCTCGTTAAAGTCTAGTTAAAATAGTCATCATCATCATCATTTCAGCCGAAAGACGTCCACTGCTGGACATAGGCCTCCCCCAAGCACCGCCACTTCGACCGGTTCTGTGCTTCCCGCATCTAGCGGTTACCTGCAGCCTTCACCAGGTCATCGGTCCACCTAGTAAGAGGCCTTCCAACGCTACGTCTTCCGGTACGCGGTCGCCACTCCAGAACCTTTTGGCCCCATCGGCCATCAGTTCTGCGAGCCATGTGCCCTGCCCACTGCCACTTAAGCTTGGCAATTCTTTGGGCTATGTCGGTTACCTTTGTTCACCTGCGGATCTCTTCATTTCTGATTCGATCACGTAAGGAAACTCCAAGCATAGCCCTCTCCATTGCCCTTTGGGTGACTTTTAGCCTTCTGATAAGGCCCATTGTGAGCGACCAAGTTTCAGTGCCATAGGTCATCACTGGCAACATGCACTGGTCAAAGACTTTCGTCTTGAGACAATGCGGTATGTGGGACGAGAAGATATTGCGTAGCTTCCCGAACGCTGCCCAGCCGAGTCGGATTCGACGATTGACCTCTTTCTCGAAGTTGGACCTACCTAACTGGACAGTTTGTCCGAGGTAAACATACTCGTCCACAACTTGGAGTGTAGCGTCTCCGATCTTCATGAGAGTGGGTGTTACATGGACATTTGACATGACCTTTGTCTTATCCATGTTCATTCTAAGACCCACTCTTTCGGAAACTCTACTGAGGTCATCGAGCATTGTACTGAGGTCTTCCATAGTCTCAGCCATGACAACTATATCGTCGGCAAACCGAAGGTGAGTGATGTACTCGCCATTGATGTTGATGCCTAGCCCTTCCCAGCTCAGAATCTTGAAGACATCCTCCAATGTAGCGGTGAACAGTTTCGGAGAGATAACGTCTGCCTGCCTCACACCTCGCTGCAGAAGGATAGGTTTCGAGGTCTGGTTCTGAAGTCGGACTGACATAGTGGCGTTTTTGTACAGACATTTCAGCACCTCGATGTACAGACATTTCAGCACCTCGATGTACCGATAGTCGATCTGGCACCGTTGAAGAGACTGCAGTACCCATGTCCCCATGTCTCAATCGAATCGAAGGCTTTCTCGTAGTCCACAAACGCTAAGCAGAGAGGCAGGTTATACTCTTCGGTCTTCTGTATAACCTGCCGCAGCATATGTATGTGGTCTAATGTGCTAAAGCCTTTACGGAATCCGGCTTGTTCGGGAGGCTGGAAGTCGTCAAACCTGCGCGGAGACGGTTCGTAATGACTCTTGAAAACAGCTTGTAGAACATGGCTCAGAAGTGAGATGGGCCTATAATTCTTAAGGAGGGTATTATCACCCTTCTTAAAGAAAAGGATCACCACACCTCTGTTCCATGCCTGTGGCGTTTTGCCCTCGAGTATGACGGAATCAAACAGCTTCTGGAGGACTTTGAGAACGGGTTTTCCGCCGGCCTTCAGGAGCTTGGCCGTTATTCCGTCTTGTTTTTTTTGAGCTGCTTCAGAGCCATCCTAATCTCGTACAAGCTGACGTCCGGAATGTCTTTAGTGTAGTGTCGGGTCAATCAAGCTCTTGGGTCGTTTGCCAGATTCATACCAGGGTTATTTGTTGATGTGTATAACTGTCCATAGAAACTCTCGATCTCTCTCAACAGCTCAGGTTTGGCGGATACGATCCTTCCTGCCATCATCGGTCTTCAGTTTTGTAAGCTGGCTCTGCCCAATAGACAGATCCCTTTCAAAGACCTTGGAGCCCTTATTTCGCTCTATCGCGTCCTTAATACGGTCTGCGTTAAAGCGCCGAAGATCGCTTTTCAAGGACTTAGAGATCCGTCTATTGAGCTGGCGGTACTTGAGCGCATCGTCTGAAGACTGCAGGATCAACACGCGCCTCTCCGCCATGAGCTGTATGGTAGGATCAGAGCTTCTTGCTTTTATTTGTACGACGGGTCTTAAAGATCTTAGACCCGACCGTATGGACAGTTTTCACGAACCCGTCATTATAATCGTCCACGGAGCTCCCTAGGCACTAGAAATGGTTCTGAAGTTCGAGCTGAAAGTTCTCGGGGTTTTGGACTTGGATCGGTGCTGGGCGGAGCGTAGACTTCATCAGTCGAGATCTTTCCAGCTTGATATTTAAGTTCGATGTGCCTCTAACCATGTGGTGATCACTTCCGGTTTTCAACGCGTTGATCACAGAGACATCATTGAATACTTGCTTCTTCGTCGACATAATGAAGTCAATCTAATTTTTTGTTGCACCGTCAAGGCTCTGCCAGGTCCACTTTCTGTGCTCACGTTTTCTGAAGAAGGAGTTTATCATAAAGAGGCATTCCTTCTCCATAAAACTGGCCAGTACGTGACCCCGGTGGTTCCGACGTCCAATTCCAAATAGCCCCACTCGCAGCTCACCATCGTTTCGTTTGCCCAGTTTTGCGTTGAAGTCCCCCATGACAACGGTGAAGTGAGTTTTAGAGCCATGCATGGCTCTTGAAATATCCTCATACATGGTCTCCACCTCATCGTCGGGGTGTGATGAAGTCAGGGCGTAAACCTGTATGACCTTCAGCGAATATCTTGCGGATATTCTGAGTATAAGATACGCCACCCTGGTTGATACACTCTCGATCTTCACCACGTTGCTCACAAGGGACTTATTGACGATAAACCCGACACCACCTTGGGACTGCTGGTCGCCCTCCCGAAAATAGAGCAAGTTCCCGGATTTCAGGATTATCGAGTCCTCCCCCTCTCTTCAGACTTCAGATAACCCTACTATACCCCATCGTAACCTGCTCAATTCTTCCTCGAGTTCGATAATCCTTAATAATAATCTTTCAACAATTCAAATTAAATTCTTCAAATTAATAATAATCTTCTCGTCGGTCCTGAGTGTACGCGTGTTATATGTTGCCAGGTCCAGTTTTCGGTGATTTTGGTAGCCGGATCTCTTCCGGGGATTCTTAGCACCCCTTGCCTCACCGTTGCCTTGACCGCTACCGTAGCCAAGGATAGGCGGGCCGCCGGGTACTAGGGGCCGTTTTTTATTGGTGCTTGTCATTTAAGGGCGGGGGGGGGGTTGCCATAATCGCCACGCTTGGCAGGCGGGTTGCCGATCGCAGTAAGATGATAAAATGCATAGAGAACGCTGCTGCCCATTTTCTAGTAAGTCCCTTAGTCGCCTTTTACGACACCCACGGGAAGAAATGGGTTGATGCTATTCTTTACGTCCGGCACCACACGGTTAAAAGAGTGCGCAAAGTAATATATGTTTTCAAAAAATGCTTATTTGCAGGTTCAAAATTAATCACACAAGTTTATTTGGCCCTATGTCAGTCTATAATTCAATATAGTATCCCTTCTTGGGGTGGCGCACCAAAAACTAATTTACTTCCTCTGGAAGGAGCTCAGAGAGCAATTTTAAAGGTGGCAAACTTCTATCCCTTCTTCTTTCCCACAGATCTACTATATAAATACTGCAGCGTCAGTACGGTTCGCCAGATTTTCATTATGCACTTAGTATTAAAACAGCACGCTATGCTTACTTACAATGCTGACAATACTAACAAGAGACGGAATGATATTGTATGCTTATCTAATACAACCTCAAAACATGCCTTTGTAGGATGGTTTTTTACATTCTTAGGCCCATTTCTGTACAATAGATTAAATAGAAAACTTACTATCTATGAACTAAATTACTTTAGCTGTAAAAAATTATACACAAATATTTACTAAACATAGATTATGCACAGTCAGAAGATCTATTTGTTATACTTTACTGCTAACATTCTATTTTATTATTTACCCAACTTTTTACTCAACTAGCTTCATCTCTCTGACTGACCGACCCCTTGACAATTCAAAAGTGCCTGTAATTGGTTTATTTGAAATAAATGCTTTGAGTTTTTTTTGAACCTAAGTTTTAATTTTAGTTTTTAATTTATAGTCATTGTTAATTTATTGAATTATTTATTTACGCACTTTCTAGCCTGAAGCACAGGTTCAACCTAGTTCAGGCAAATATGCAACTGTACTCTATTCTAATTGTTAAGGTATTTATTGTACATGTGACCCTTTTATAAATAAACGATTATTTGATTTCAATTTTTAATCTCCACAGGGAGAATCGCGGCGATAGTCACGCTGTGCCTTCAAATTATCATAGCGACGACATCGCCGTGTGTAGATTGATTCATAGAGTTTCTATTGAATTTAATGTTACAGCAAGAATATAGCGGCCAGCATTAACATCGCCACATGCGAACTACGCGTCACACTGACGTCACGCAAATCCTGCATCGCGCAAGCAGAGTTTACCGCGCAACTAGCATATATACAACGTCCCGACATCAACCGTCGGGCAGTTGCCTACCAGACACAACACCCATCTGGTGGGAGGATCCTCCCTTTTCTATGGTGGATGAGTGAACTTTACACCCTGTTCCTCATACCACTAAAAGACTATGGCCGCGACTTTCTCGCCCATGGAGATGGGGCCTTAGTATTTTCAGGTCGATTACACATTAATATGCCATCAAAAGCCTGCCTCAAACATGTAGGTGAAGTATTTAACCTCGTTTCCTTTGCTAAAAAAAATTTATAAAAACATAACACTTTAATAGAGGTTATTCAATCAATTTGCTTAGCCTTTTCCCAACTATCTTGGGGTCAGCTTCCAGTCTAACATGATGCAGCTGAGTGACCCTAACGACTGTGAAAGATCCACGAATAACACCCGGGACCGACCACTTAACGTGCTTTACGAGGCACGGAGAAGTTTCGGTGTGTAAAGATGGTCATCCATCCACAAACCAACCTTGGCAAGCGTAGCCTAACCTGATGGATCGACCCGTGCGGCTGTTATTACTTAGCCTCTTTCATAGAGGTAATTTTTAATTATTAAAATGAAACCGTTTTCCCCCAGTTCTTCATAGAAATAAAGACAAAGAATTTTTCTATAAAGTAGGAGCAATTAATGTTTAAAAAACAAAAGACGGCGCAACAACACAATTATGTCTCATAAACTCCTAGTTACAACGCGAAGATCCGTTTTCTTAAAAATAAAATTAAAAAAGAAGTAATAACAAACTCTCACCATAAAACTTTAGTCAAAGAAGAATAAACGTACAGAAGCGAAACTCATGTAAAGTCAGGGAAATTAATTGATTAGCAAATCGCGAGTGACAGTTGTACAAGTATAAAGGCATACGCATTCTATACAGTGTGACGTGTAGGTAATCCCTCCCACATTGCCGCGCAAACTGTTACCATAAATTCAGTACATTCTAGAACAACCAGCGTTGAAATTATTCGTTGGTTATTAAAGTGCCGTTCCATACTTCTTAACTGTTGGTCGGTACTGTTCACTTTTGTATGAAACTGCATTTTTTTTTGTTTTATCCGACAAAAAATGTATATTTAAGTTTTTTACATATATTATATAATATACTACCGACCTGCCCCGGCTTCGCTCGGGTGCAATGCTGATACTAAATATACTACAGAATGTATTTTTAAACAACGTTCACAGCTTTTTTGTCATTAGACAATACTCGTACAAACATGTTTTCCTTAGAGGTTACACTTGAAAGAGCGATTGGATAAGGATTAATGCTGCATTGCTTAAAATTGTTTCGTAAATAAGTCATTATTTCTCGTAAAGGATAAAAAATGGTTTTTGTGGGTTATCCCTAAGAGATAGACATAATAATACCATCGCGGACTTTTTTGTAGACCTTTTTAAGGTGTACAATACTGTAGTATTCAGCCAGCATGTGCAATGTAAGCCTTGTTATGTGTTTATTTACGACATCACATGAGAAACCTCTACAATTTTCAGTATTTCTCTACTATGCATGTATTATACAAACCTTCCTCTTGAATCACTCTATCTATTAAAAAAAACCGCGTCAAAATCCATTGTGGAGTTTTTAAGATCTGAGCTTATATAGGGACAGACAGACAGCGGGAAGCGACTTTGTTTTATACTATGTAGTGATTTTGGTCTCGTGTTTTTGTTTTAATTTGTTTTTTGTTTTTTTTTTTACTTTAGCACATGATTCTAGACAATCATTTGCTGAATTCATGTTAACAGGGGACCAAGTCTGCTATTTTCAATGATTGGTCATTATGACGACCATACCTACCAAGGCAACGCCATGACCATTGTGCCAATAGTTTGTAACCTCCTAAATTCATAAAGGCGTGACAGTGGTCCATAAGAAAGTCAAAATAATAGGAGCTTGTCAGTACGAGATTACCAAACACAGACAATTTTTCCAATGGAGTATCAATGGCACGTCATCGGAAAATCACAAAGACGCCTTACAAAGACAAGACTATCAAAACTGTCAAACTCTACAATTACGGTGCCAATGATCGGCCATTCGGACACAACTGCGTTAGCAGACTTGGCCCCCAAGAACAATGTTAATTGAAAGAGTGCATAAGTAGAAGTAGCCGTGGGCCCCAAACTAGGCACAGCCTGTGTACGGGTTGTAGTAGTTAACCCCGTACATTGATTTGCCGTGAAGGTTTGTAAGTTTAGATATAGAGGAACACGTTCCACTAAGAGGCACTAAGTAGTTATTTATTTATTAACTCATCATCACTATCATTACAGGGATTTCCTAATTCAATAGTGTGGCCATAATTACAATTTTAGTATTCACTAGAACATATTATATACATCGTGGTTTTTGTAAACTCACTCAGAGAACAAGTAAAAATATCTATTCTGTCTGCTACGTCATTAAGTACACGCCAGGTACGTGTTATAGGGGCTTTACTCAGTAGATTGGTCCTACTACTGGGCATCACCAATAGACGTGGCCGTCGCCTTCGCAATACATAATTGTCGGGCACACACAGGTTTATTTCTTTCAATATACCTGGGTTTGAAGTCTTACCACGCAATAATTTAAAAATATAGGTAGCAAGAGCTATGTCCCTCCTTGTTTCCAATTTATTGTATCCCACCATGCCTATAACAAACAAAGTTGGATACATCAATGGATAAAATGGATATATACCATACCACCTTAGGTACAGAAACCTAGTAGGTTTATTTTCTATACGCTCCAGCATGAGACTGTATTTAGCATCATGCGGAGCGTTAGGCGATTAACACACGGCACCGCGCACCGCCGCGGTGAGAGAGGGTGAGAGCATCGCTCGACCGCGCGGTCGGGCGGTATACGTGTGTTAGGCATCAACGGATTTGTTAGAGGCCAATGCGACATGAGGTCCGCTTCACCGCCTACCGCGGCGGTGCGCGGTGCCGTGTGTTAATGGCCTTACATTCGAGCTGACTACCGTGTATAACCCGACACAGTAGACACATCTATAAATTTTTAATCTATGTCTGAGCTCAGCTTGAAGCAATAAATAAGATGGTAATTAATTGTACTCGTTAGCAGACAGGATATTGAAAATAAAATATAACGAACGAAATTAAAATGGGTGACACTGAGCCTTAAAATGACACGGTTAAAAAAAGTTTTGGCGAGTCGGATTAAGAGCTTGTTTACGTTAGCGAAAAAAATATTATTAAAAAAAAAGTGGAATTAAACAAAGTAACATAACATCACCCCTTGTTTCCCCGAAAGGTTGGGCAGAGGTATACAAATCAAATCAAATGTCAAATCAAACTAGGCTGAGAATCAGCACTTTTCGAACGTCAAAAATTACATAAGACAGTCCCCGAAAACGCCCACCCTTCACCACTTCCTAGTGCTTTAGCTGGGAAGAAGAAGTAGCGCAACAAACTCCCCAGCAGCCTATAGTACACCCACATTTTGCCAGTTATGTTTAAATCCCATGTAATAGGGGGCAAGCCTATTGCCATCAACCGGGCACAAATCCAGACTCCGGGCTGCTACTGAGGAATACCTGATAGAAAAATCCAATAACACTTTGACCGACTATCACCACTTTGTAAAATTAAATTATTAATTTAGAGAACCTTAGCTTTCTATCAACTATGTTGGAGTAAGAATCCAATTTAACCGCATGCAGGATACCATTCATGGACACTTTTAACATTTACTCAATAATAAAATCGACAATCCCTCAGCACTGATAAATAGAAGCCTAAACGTCCCTATGGGAGCCATGCGGGGTGCGGAGGAGCGTGGTTTGCGTGGGCGGCGGCCATTGCTGGCTGTGGCTGGTTCCCGCACACGTGCCACAAGAACAGCAACTACTCAACGTACTCTTATGCTCCTCAACTCGATCATACTAGCTCAAGATGCGGACCTGTGGGCTAATTGCGTAACACACTATCAGTAGGAATCGGTTTCAATTTGACAGTTCAATAACGTTCATTGCGTTATTTACGTCGTTGAGCACACATTTTTTTCTAATTTATGAAGCAATGGATTAGCAATATACTTCAAAATCATTCCGAGTTACGCAATTAGGGTGCTGTGTAGTGACAGACTGAAAAAAATTATATCTGCGGCTAATGTTCACCTCACATACTGTCATAGAAGTTAAATCATGACATCTAACTAGGCGAAGCTGTTCCGTGTGGTGCCGGACGTAAAGAATAGCACCACCCCATTTCTTCCCGTGGGTGCCGTAAAAGGCGACTAAGGGACTTATTAGCAAATGGGTGGGTGACCTGTTACGTCTACAAAATGTTTAATAAATAAATATTTTTTCTGTTTGAAATCCACAGCCCAACACATCCTTGTTTGGGTAACACCCCCCCTCAGTAAGATTGATTTTAAGACTTCCGGGCTTATGACGACCTAACGAATGATAAAAATCTACGAATGACAGCCGGGGCGAGAAGGTTATCTATAGCCAGGACCAATAGCTTAACATGGTTTCCGAGGTACTGAGGGGTCCCGGTTTTCATAGATGGTCAACCATCACCGAACGGACCGCGGCAAACGTAGCTTTAATCCTGGTTTATCGACCCGCGTGGCTGTTACTTACCCTCTCAGCCTTTTCAGGAAGAAAAAATTACAATAGAACTTACCTACACTAATATAATTTTTCTAGACTGTATGCTTCGTTTTCACAACCGAACCAAATCGATTTTGATGAAATTAGGCAGCTTTCTACTTAGAAAAGGAAAAAGGGTACTTTCCGGACCCTAAATAAAATGTTAGGTGCCTCCGCTAGGAGAGGCAAAAGGGATGTTGAGTCTAAATCATTTAGGTTCACAATATATTATCTATTTAGGGAAAGTTAGAAAATGCCAGCCCCTTTTCATAACGAATAATTTTCTTGAAGATGTATTTGGTTCAACGATTTGTTTTCTACTATAACCTTTTCAGCATATTTTGTAAGAGGTTTTTGGTTGAATTATAAATCATAATCTATACAGGGTGGAATGACGATAATCGACGCGCATCCTGTTACCATGGATTCAGTACATCATTCTTGTTCAATACTATACATAAAAACAAAATCACTTTTCGTGTCTATCTGTGTGTCCGCGTTGTTATCCTAAACGATACAACAGATTTTGGTAATGTATGGTTTTCGTAATCATTTGGATAATTGACGAGCAAAGCGTTTCTGCTTCTTTCTGCTAAGTCTGGCAAAATTTGCTCTCCTCTGTCAGTTTGTTGCTATTTTTCTACAGGTCGTATTTTACAACCGGTCTGGGCGAAACTTGGTATACAGGTTTTACGACTTTATAGAATTTTTTGTCGTTTGAGATTTTCGATTGGTCGGGTACTTCCTCCAAAAAGGGGTAAAAAGGGGGCTACTGGATATCTCCGCATTATGAGATCCGATTTTAATGGTATTTTTTTATCTGAGTTAGTAACTTTATACTGCTCTCATAGAAATTTGGTGAAGGTTTGATGAGGATCTTCGGCGTGATGAGCAGATACTCAGCAGTTCCTCAAAATACAGTAAATTGCTCGATTTTAGATTTCTACCAGTGGAATCGACGGATATATTAACTGTTGCAAAAAAGTTTGTGTACGGTTCGTAGAACGACTAGTTCATTTCGGAAGGTTTTTGTGTATTAATATCAAACTTAAATATAATAGACAACTCGATGTTTTGCCATGTCAACTCGATGAAGTAGCTGCGGATCGCTAGTAAAGTTATAAAATAATGCCTTTATGGTTATATGCATAAAAGGATATCTGCATAAAATAAAAAAAGCTTGACCCCAACAGCCTCCTTACAATTTTCTTTTCTTTTTATTACCCACAGTCAGGGCTAAGTTCCAGAATTCATAATTTTCCTATAACAAAGGGATGACCTTATAAGAAGGGACCGACAATAAGCACAATGGGATGCAAGCCTCTTTTATATTTTACCAACTGAATTTTCCGAAGAATGAGACGAATCTATGGTATTTTTTGGCCTCATTCCGGAATTATTGTGGCGTTAGGCTGTCCGCAGACTGAGTCACGACAACCTATTGCTTTATAAAAACAATAATAGCTTGCGCATTCTTACAAAAACCGGTCAAGTGCGAGTCTGACTCGCGCACGAAGGGTTCTGTACCATTATCTATAATAAACGGCAAAAAAATCACATTTTCTGTACGGGAGCCCCCTTAAATATTTATGTTATTCTAGTTTTTAGTATTTGTTGCTATAGCGGCAACATAAATACATCATCTGTGAAAATTTCATCTGTCTAACTATTACGGTTCATGAGATACACCCTGGTTACATACGGACAAACAGACAGACAGACAGACAGACGGCGGAGCTTTAGTAATAGGGTTCCCGTTTTACCCTTTGGGTACGGAACCCTAAAAATGGTTTCGTCGTCAAAGTTATCGAAAATTTCCAAAACCCGTTTTTATACAAGATATTATTTTGCTCCGTGTAGTTCTAGACGTAAAGAATAGAATCACCCTATTTCTTCCCGTGGGTGTCGTAAAATGCGACTAAGGGACTTACTAGAAGATTGTGCAGCAGCGTTCTGTATGTATTTTTAACACCATAGTGCGATCGCCAACCCGCCTGCCAAGCGTACAGCCGTGGTCGTATGCCACCTAACCTATCAAAACAACACATTCTAAAAGTAGTAAGCGATCATAATCTTTAGGGCAAAGTGGCATACGACCACGGTGTCTTCTGAACATCACTATGAATGTGTATTAAATACATTAAAATATATTACGTGTAAGTTGTTTATTTAATAGACGATAAATATTGAATAGTTTGTACACAATAATTTCAGATGAGAATATTTTCTTGTTTCATACTTTTTAGAGCGTGATTTTTCAGTAGTCGGGTTTTAGTTTTTGACCTTATTTTTCACTTTGTAGTGTTATTTTGGAAGTCGGTTGTTTTTAAAAAAAATAGTTTTTATTAGTCGCCAACGCGACGTTTGATGTCGGGCGGAGGTTTGAGGTCAGGCAAAGGATTTTTGGAATTTTTTTATTAGGAAATTCTTAGTGGTAGCTTGTGCTCGATTAATGGCATGCAGACTCACCCTCTTTTTAACCAACTTCCAAAATGGAGAGAGAAGGTTATATGTTCGCCTGTATGTTTGTCCAAAAAAAACACTACTACGTGAAAAATAACTTTAATTTCGGAAGTAGCTGGTAAAAAACTAAAATACAGATCCAAAGACACTGACCTCCGAAATTAAAGTTATTTTTCACTTTGTAGTGTTTTTTGGAAGACGGTTGTTTTTTTTTTTGTTAAAAGTTTTTGCATGAGTCTTTTAACCTAACTGATGAAATGTTGATCTTCTCTGCAATATAATACCTTTTTTGGAGAAAACCTGCGTGATTTTCTGTATGTTATGTAAGGTAGGTATCTACTAAATTACTATGTCAGAGCCACTGTGGATCGCACTTCACTGCATATATTCATGAATCAACGCTTATAGTCTTTGATCGGCGGAATAACTTGCGAAGCAGTGTTTGAAAACAGTTTTGGGCTGAAAATTCAGAGAAAACAGTAAGGTAATAGTTTGTCAATTGTTAAAAAAAAATCCTTAATGTCATAAACCATAATTATGTTCTTTCAGCCATTTTAATAACCTGTTTTAAAATGAGTTGATTTTTATTTCTTTTGGAATTTGTTGTAATGGAATATTTCTTTGCGTTATGTTTACCGCAAATAAACGTATTTGCTTTCTTCTTTTTTATCTTTTTACGTAGTTAGTTTAAACTATTTTTGTGATAAAATATTACCTACATTAAAAAAAAAACTTTTTACAAAAAAAAAACAATCGACTTCCAAAAAAAACACTACAAAGTGAAAAAAAACATTAATTTCGGAAGTCGGTGGCTTTGGATCTGTATTTTAGTTTTTTGCCACCGACTTCCGAAATTAAAGTTATTTTTCACTTTGTAGTGTTTTTTTTGGAAGTCGGTTGTTATTTTTTTTGTAAAAAGTTTTTTATTTTTCACGTTTTAGTGGGTCAGTTTATAATTTACAATAGCCTAATGTCAAATGCTCATCACCTTTTACAAAATATTGCTTTTCCCGATGCAGGGGCGTTAATTATTGAGGAGTTCTCCTAGTAAGAACCAGGAGAACTGATGGTGACTTGACTATATGCATTTTGACGAGCATAAATTGCTTAGCAACCATATTAAAGTGCCTAATCGAATCGCAACGGTGAAATACTTATTATTAAGTAGTTCCGGTGGCCATCTGTGGTCTTCATCATCAGTTCCACTTCAGCAAATGGTGCTTTTCGAGTGCAAATGCACGAGTTACTATAAAAAATACTCAAATCGCTATAGGTATGCCTATAAAATTTGAGGATTTGCCTCGATTTCCATGGGATTCTCTCATCAGATTCTGATTTGGTGGCAATGGGACCACCTCGGGAGCATACACTTCCATACAAAAAAATTTCAAATTCCGTCCACAATTGACGGAGTAATCGGTGAACATACATAAAAAAAAAACAAACATACAGCCGAACATATAACCTCCTCCTTTTTGGAAGTCGGTTAAAAATGACAGAAATCGATTCAGTAAACGAATCTGAACTATTTATTTTCATGATGTGCGTTAATTCAGTTACACATTGTATTACGAAGGTGAGCACAGAGGAAGGATTTTTGGAAATTCATCTCCCACGGGTTCAATAGCGGATGGAAGTTTGTATGGAAGTTTTTCATTTTTACCGATGGGAAATCTGATCGGGCATATGGCTTGTAAACAATTACTCGGAAACGGAATATTTATTTTTCAGAAACACGGCCAGGTAAAGTCCACATCCTGCTGCTAAGGGAGCGTGTTCAAAAACTTTTGCAATAGCAAAAATTGAACAATAAACCTATCGTTTCAATTAACTCGCAGGTAGAAGTACGGTGCGCCATACTGCAAATCATAATTTAATTAGTTCAAACATGTTTTTAATTAAATTCCCTCGCGCATAGTAGTTATGAACTGTTTGCATAACGCTGTACATTATTTTGTTAATAAATCAAGTAGTGTGTGTACTCGCTACAATTCTGCGATGTTTTTAAATGGGCAAACTATTTTTGTCCGTGTTTTCGTTCGTATTTTAAACTTATGGCCGTCTTCTAGTGCGGTGTGTAGCCGAACTGGCCGGCTGTTGCGAGCTCTTGAACTGCTAGATTTTGTGTATATTTGCTCCATAGAAAAAAATTGTAAGGAAATTATAAAATGTGTTCTCACCAAGTACTAAAAAACAATAAGGCCCATATTTTGGTATAACTTTTACATGGTTTAACGAAGTAATCTCTTCAAGGTACACGTTTTAAATAGCGATTTAGTGTCATCTTTGTGATTTTTTTTTATCGAGCCAATTAATTTAATTCATGATTCTATCTTCACACAGTGCTTGATAATATGTTTAATTTTCTTAAAATATTTTCTTTTTGCGCAAAATTTATATTTTGCTAGATTTACAGAGGTTTAAAAAAGTTAAAAAGTACTGCAACCTCGCCTTAACACTATCAGTAGGAATCGGTTTCAACTAGACAGTTCAAGAACTTTCATTACGTTACTCAAGTTGTTGAGCAGACAAATTTTTCTAACTTATGAAGAAATGGATTAGCAATATACTTCAAAACCATTCCGATTCTGATTCAAACTGTGTTACCCAATTTGGGTGCAGCTCAGGGCTTTGTGTTATGATTTCTTAGGGTCATGCTAATGATTTAGCCGACGCACGGAGGAGTATTTGACCCAAAAAACTGGCCAAAAGTCGAATAACCAAATTATGGTATAATTCAATGCTACCACCATTAAACAACAACTGGATAACCTGTTCATTATACCCCGCCCCTCTCGCGCCGTTCGGCGTATCCCAAACGGCACACAGGTAGTCGGAAGTCAGTCGTCGTCCACTACGCTCTATTGTTTTCTCGACAACGCGATTTTTTATGTAAATTACATTTGATTTTTTGGTTGTTTTAAGTGCAGTTTGTAAAATTAAATTGATGGATATGGAAGGTGAAGGTATGTATTTTAATATTAATTTACATTACATTTAATTTACACACACATATATTATGTTTTCATGTGTAATTCAACGTTACAAAAAATACTCAATATTTTGGTAAAATTATTCATAGAAAGGTGTTTTAGTAGATGATCCGGGGACTTGCGAGCTATTTACTCTATTACACTTTTAAAGCTGTGACTTTCCTTAAGACAACTATCGAAGACAAAGTTCCGCCTTTTTACGCCATTTTGTTTTACAGCTATTGAAACATAACACTATTTAATTTGGTATTTTACACGTTTTGCTAAAAGTTCTGTTTAATTTTTAGGTTCAACTGGAATGTTTAAAAACATGTTAAATAAACAGTTATACGATATAATAAAAGAATGTCCGGATAAGAAAATAGACAAAAAGATATTATTTTTGGAGAAAAAAGTGATGAAATTGACCAATTGTCCAGACAGTGAAATTGGCCAACTAAAACATACGTTGAGTCATTTCAAGTCTGAATTTAAGCAAAAATGGACAGCTGCGAATTATAAACACGACCGTTTTATGAGAAAGAACGAGTTATGGCTTACTAACACAATTAAATTTGCCATTTGGGCAGAGAGACAGGGTCGACCAACAAAAGAATTCGGGGAATCGAGTGATAGATCCAAGCGAAGGAAAACAAAGGATTTGAGAGAGAGTGTTCCTGCAGAGCAGTTAACTTACGCTGCTCACATGAGTCAACGTGCTAAAGGAAATAAAGATATGTCTAAAATAATAAAAGACATTACTTTGACACCAACTAGAGCTACAAAGTACCGAAAGCTTATTTCATCGGCAAATCATAACAAAGTTGTAAAACACACACCATCTGAGGCCTTGGCTATTTTCGTTGAAGGAGATTTTAGTAGGAGACAATGGGAAATCCTACATGACGCAAACAAAAACATATATCCTTGCTATTCTGTAATAAAAAAAGCAAAAAAAGATTGCTATCCAGACGAGGAATCGATAAGAGTGACTGAAACATGCGCGGAAGTTAAGTTGCAAGATTTACTCAACCACACATGTTTAAGGTTGTGTATGTATTTGGAGTCAGTTTTAGAAACTATTTCAGAAGAAGAAATGGCAAATTTATAACTTATCGTAAAATGGGGCTGTGATGGATCACAGCAATCACAATACAAACAGAAATTCGAAAATCAAACAGACAGTGATGCAAATATTTTCCAAAGTTCCCTCGTACCATTACGTCTGCAATCACATGTAAACGGACAAAAAAAAACTTTATGGCAAAATCCAGTGCCATCTTCTCCCAGATTCTGCCGACCAATTAGAATACGTTTTATTCATGAAACCAAAGATGTTACAAAGGAAGAGATTCGGTATATGGAAAACCAAGCAAATAATTTGAACAAAAGCGAAATACCCACTGCTAAGGGGATAGTATATATTACACACAAACTGCTACCGACAACGGTGGACGGAAAAATATGTAATGCAGCTACCAACACATCAGCAACAATGAGGTGCTATATTTGTGGACTTACTTCCAAAAACTTCAATGATTTAAAGAGAGGTATTCAAGTGGACCCTGAAAGCCTAAAGTTTGGGCTTTCAATTCTCCATGCAAGAATTAGATTATTTGAGTCTTTACTACATCTCTCCTACAAACTGACCATTAAGAAGTGGCAAATTAGGGCAGCTGAAGAAAAAAAAATAGTAAAAGAGAGGAAAGAAGAAATCCAGAAAGCATTCCGCGAAGAAATGGGTTTACTTGTTGATATTCCAAAGGCGGGATTCGGGAACACAACGTTGGAAATACATCCCGAAGATTTTTTTCTGATACGGGAACTGCTTCCCGAATCACTGGAATAGACTCAACATTGATCCACAAGTTTAAAGTGATCTTGGAAACGATTTCAAGTGGCCATAAGATTGATGTGAATAAATTCGAAGAATATACATTTGAAACTGCTACCCTTTACGTGCAATTGTACGGGTGGTACCCAATGTCACCTACTGTACATAAAATATTAATGCATGGTGGAACAGTAATTTCGCACTCTATACTACCAATTGGGCAGCTTTCTGAGGAGGCTGCCGAAGCTCGTAATAAGCACTTCAGGCTCTATAGGCAGAACTTCTCCCGAAAATTTGACAGAGTCAAATGCAATAGGGACGTATTAAATAGACTTTTGCTTACGTCCGACCCATTGCTTAGCAGCAGCCGAAAGCAATCTAGAAAGAAAAGCAAACCATTTTCCCCGGAAACTATAAGTCTTCTGCTCCCTGAAGCGAGAATCGAACTGAGCGACACCGAAGAGGACGATTCAGACTAATTATATTTACAATGAAAAAAAAAAAAAAAATAATAATAAAAAATAAAAAAATTGAAATTGTTTGTACATATCTAATCAATCGATAGATCTCATAAAATATTTTTGGCCAGATTTTTAGGTCAAATACTCCTATGTGCGACGTCCAGCAGTGATATATGGATTTCCCAGCCTTATGTTCAGCATAGGACGACCAGCATCGCCACAACGACCGGTTCTGTGCTTCCCTAATCCAGCGGATTTTCGCAACCTACACCAGTTACTCCAATTGCTTAGGACACTTTCAATCATGATCCGAAGGATTTTGCAGGAAATTCCTGATCAATTGAATCATAGGTTTGAAAAATGTGTCTGCTCGTCAACGTAATTAACGCAATGAATTTAGCTGAACTATCAAAATTAAAGGCAGTGCCATTGTGATTAGGTTACACAATTATCCCGTAGGTCATCGGTCCACCTTATAAGGGGGGTCCGCCCACGCTGCCACGCTGTCTTCTAGTACGCGGTCGCCACTCCAGAACTTTTCTCACGACATGTTCCTTACTGCCCACACTATAAGGGAGTCTTTGGTCAGTGCAGTGTAACTGATATTCAGCAGTCAGTATTTTTATATCTGATTATATCTAACAACGTGACTCCTTGTCGCAATGCACACCCGCAATGCATGAATAGTTGATCCTGAAGACCGACCGTCGACACTACCATTAGGTCCTTTCTCCACTTAAACCAAAGAGCTAGTGCTCGCTTCACAATCCTTCGAAATTTTGAACACGAAAAAAATTTTTTTGATGAAAATTAAATTCGAGCGTTTCTTCACTCGCCTTTTGGTGGATATCTCACCTTTATAAGATTGGATGTTTTATTTGCAAATGGCTACGATTCAAGGTTGTGAGAAGTCGTGTGTCGAAAATATGTGCAGGGTTTACCCAAGAGTGTACTCTTGGGTAAACCCTGCACATATTTTCACGTCACGTGGTAAACGTCAAGTTTACGTGAAATAGGAGCACACGGTGTGTTTTTTTATGCGTTTTTTTTGGTTGTTGACTAGGTTGCTTTAAAAGCGCCTACCTCCTGCCAGGAGTGACAATTATATATCTAGTAATTTGGCACATCTTCGGTAGTCTATTTCGTAGTATCTTGGGTTGTCGTATTTCACTATAAACCCTTATGACTGAGTAATCTTTTGCTATGGTGTATGACTATTGTAAAGATCGTGATTCTTCTTGTATTTCTTACGTATCGCCACTAAAATAATGATGGGAAATATTCAAGCAGAAAAAAAAGATCCAGTCAGCTAGGAGGTAGCGGGGCTGTCTGCCCAGTGCATAGTGTCTATACTCCATAGGTTTAGGTAGTTAAATAAAGGTAAACAAATCATAAAAAGGTTTTTATAGATGACACTTTCTTGTTTAAAAATACGTTGTAACTTATAATCATTTTTTAATTTTTTATTAGTATTACGATAGTTTTCTCTGTTATTACTGTATGTTAAACTTTATCATTTATTCTTATACTACTCTTCGTAGATGTAATTGCTTGAGCACAATTATTTAGTTAGATTTATATATTACTATATTATTTTGTAATCTGTCTATTGTAAAGAGCCCAAAAAGACATGTTCTCTAAACGTCAACGAAATAAAACGTTGCTAAATTGAACAGTACAACTGTGTCGTAGCATGCCAACTAAAGTGCCAGGTATTACGTTTAGTCGGTTACTTGACAGCTCTCTCGTCACGTGGGTTTTTTTGTTTACCTTTATTTAACTACATAAACCAACGGAATATAGACATAATCTTGGTACATCTTATGAGGACCATGTAGATCCGTGTCTGAAATAGTCTTTTAAGAAAATAACCACACAAATTTGAGTGGACTTCACCAATCAGCGCAAGCATTTGTCAGTAATCGTGCAGCTCAAGTCAAGACTTAAGGAGCTCAACGACTCGACGAACAATACCAAAGAAAGTACATTTGACTGACTAAAACCCACCCGTGTTCCTACAGGTGCCTGTGTGCCAGGGCCACGATATCCCTTTCGGACAAACTCACAACCCTGGCAGGTGATGCACACCCATACGGATACGATACGGTCTTCGAACTCCAAGGATTCTATGCGGCTGGTAAAGACAAACCAAGAGCACGCAGATTCAATGCGGCTGGGAAAAATGAACCAAGCGGATTCCTGGTTGATAGTCCGGTGCCCGGAAAAAAGGTCCTTCTTATCAACTGGTTCTATACCTTTTTTTTTTGGGTGGGAAATTATCAAATAACTTCTCTCGCTCCCGTGTTCCTTCAGATACCCACGACAAATAAAATAGGGTATTACACCTGAGAAAAGGCTAAAAACCCCGTTGAGTGAGCAAATTATCGAAGTACATATGAAATTCGAAGAATAACACATACCATTTGCAGAATTGAACAATCAATAAAATAATAATTATGTATAATATAACTTTTACTTGGTACATCATCATCACCATCATCTGCCTAGCCTTTTCCCAACAATGTTGGGGTCAGCTTCCAGTCTAACTGGATGCAACTGAATACCAGTATTTTACATGAAGCGACTACATATCTAACCTCCACAACCCAGTTACTGGGTAACACGATATCCCTTGGTAAGACTAGTTGTCAGACTTTCGGGCTTCTGACGACACGTTACAACTGTCAAAGATCTACACATGACAGCCGGGACCAACGGCTTAACGTGCTTTCCGAGACACGGTGGAATCTTCGTATGAAGAGATGGTCACCCATCCACGGACCAACCGCGGTAAGCGTAGCTTAACCTGATCGATCGACCCGTGCGGCTGTTGTTACTTAGCCACAAGCTCCTCAATTTTCAATTTTTCATTATTATTAAAGTCCGAAATTTATATCATCGACTAAACCCCCCCGCTCCGCGCTCTGAGTCGAGTGGACGTGTGTTTTGTGCTCGCGAACATTTTTATTTCGGAAAAATAGTATAAAGTGCAGTAATCTGTTTTAAAGTTACACCAATAGTTGCTCAACAAAACTTATAACAAACAGTGAAAAAACTAAATGTGTGTACAAACTATTAACGGAGATACAAGCAAAACAATCTCAAAGTTTTTAAAAGTGAACGTTATAAATTTCTTTGTGTCGGTGTCGAAGTGATTTGACCTTCGAACGGATCAATGACACACGTCTGGTTTCCTTAAAGTATTAACAACAGAACGTCTAATTTCGCCGTGTTCATTAGAGCTTCGGTGGTCTAAAGGCGTAAGCCGCCACCCGACAGCGCGTCAAGTCTCGAGTTCGAGCCCCGCATCTAGCAGCACTTTTTGGAAGTTTAATTCTTTCAATTTAAAAAAACAAAAAACAAGAAACAAAGACAATAATAAATGAATAGTTAAATGATATGAATAGTTAAATGAAATGAATAGTGAAGTAACCAAATATTAGAGTTGCCAACGAACGGAACGAACGGATTCGGGGAATTAAATACAATTTAGGACCAGTCCAGACAGAAATTTAACATGAGTTCGAAAACTAAGTGCACCAACAGCGGCCGAAAGGAGCAGCCACTAGTCACTTGTAATAAATGCAAGAAACTAGTGGTACACAGAAATACGCTGATTTGCTCTTCTTGTAAAAACCATTTTGAATTTGATTGTGCTGGTTATCCAGAGAAAGTGTATCGTTTGAAGAACTTAGAGGAGAGAAAAACATTTAGGTGGGTGTGCAAATCATGCTCTCAAAAAGCAAAAGAGCAGAATATACCTACCCCTGGAGTATCCAATGTGACATTGAGGAAAAAACACTCATCACCTAAAGCAGAATCAAGTAGATGTGTCACACCAAACGAACTAGAAGGGAATACACCTTGGTCTACCCCAAAGAGCACAACTTCTGAAGCTTATGACTCACATATACTAACAATGGAACATATGTACGATGATTCAACTGCTATTTCCGATAAAACACTGTCAAGAAGTATGGACTATACAACAATTGATCCTATGCAGAATCTTGAGCTCAAAGAATCAATTGAAAACCTCCAGATGGAACTTAAAAGCTCACAAAACGAACTTGATAATGTCATACTAGCCAATATTGAGCTCCGTAAACAAAATGAAAAACTCCTTAAAGATAATATCACTTTAAAAGGATTCTTAGGCCAGTCCCCACAAAAAGTATTTTACAGCAATGAAGGCGCAAAAAAAGCAAATGCGTCGTACTCTTTATTACATTCAGATATGCAGGCATTCTTTACACCGCCTAGATACTTGCCTAGAACTACAAATAACACAACAGATACACATACAAAAAAACACCTAACCGGGAATATCCTAAGCCTACAAAAAAACATCGCCGACTTGGAGGATCAGTTGACACAGGCTGGAAACGATATAGCATACCTCAAGGATCAAATTCTACGACTACAGAAGCTATTAGATTTAAAAGAGAGCGGTAAAATATTTAACGAAAAGAAAACAACTGAAGGACTAAAAGAAGAACGCACGAACAAGATATTTATCTTTGGCACACAACAATGTGTTGGACTTTCGTCTGCATTGATGAAGTCGAGAGCGGCTACACCTTATATAAAATATACTGTGATGGCGGAAACAAAACCACACGCGCTTACTTGTGACATCATTAAGAATTGTCAAAATATTTCAGCATCAAGTGGCGACAAACTTATAATTTGTGTGGGTGAAAATGACTATGATACAAAAATCTTATCTGTGCAATTACGCCAACTCCTCGACGTATTCAGTAATAATTTTATAATTGTTTTAAGCCCACTTAAGAATATGTATATAAATATAAATGATCTGAAACAAACTATACGTAATATTTGCAGTGAATACAAATGTTGTAAATATATTGATTCTGAATACAAATTGTACAATGCATGTAAATCTATAAACTATGCGATTGACTGTTACGATTACGAAAATAAGTATTTAAATGTTAAAGAATTAAAGAAAATAATACTGCGTAATCAAACTAACTGTGAAAAACCAGATCGCAAACATGTCGTAATAGCTTCAAAAGGTACAATCCCTTATTATTTTGCACGTCATCAAACGAAATCCCCTGCTACAAATGGTCCTGATATTGAAAACTCTACTCATACAAAAAAAGGTACAATTCCATATTATTTTAAAGTTATAGATAAACAGCTTTTTCGTGACCAACAACGTCGTAACAACTGAACCTAAAACTTTTAAAATATTGCACCAAAATATCGCTAGTATTCTTTCAAAAAAGGAAATTTTAGAACTAACGCTGCTGGAGTTACGAGACATAAATAAAGAACCAGACATATTATGTTTGTCTGAAACCTTTATGCGTGCTGGAAATGAGAAATATTTAAAATTAAATAACTACACCGTAGCAGCTGCATTTAGTAGAGACACACAGAGAGGGGGGACCTGTATACTCGTTAAACAGGGTATTGTTTATAACGAGCTTTCCCACATTAAAAAGTACTCAACCCAAAAATCATTTGAAGCCTGCGGCGTTGAAATTCCATTGCACAAATTACTAATCGTGTGTCTTTATAGAACGCCTAAGTCTGATCCTAACATATTTTTGGATAAACTTGATCAATTTATGTGCGAAACGGTAAAAAAATATGGATCAAGTACAAAAATAGTTATTGCCGGTGATTTCAATATAAATACCTTTAAACAAGGGAAAGTCACCAACTACTTGAAGGATCTATGCAATAACTATAACTTGCAGATTCACGTTAATGTTCCCACACGTAAAGACTCGTGCATAGACCACATACTAAGTAATTTAAAAAAATCTTCTACTGAGGTTTTATCCCTATATTTATCAGACCACGACACCGCACAACTCTTAGTTTTCCCAGTAAAAGAGCAAAGTTTAAAGTCCAAATCATATTTTATGTATAAAAAAGACTATTGTAGTGAAAATATAAGTAAATTCAAAAAATGCCTTGCAAGTTTAACATGGTCAGAGGTACATCTCGAAAGTGATATAAATAATGCATTCAATAAATTTCACGAATTTTTGTGTTTATTGTATAATTTATGCTTTCCAAACATTAAGATTAAAATAAACAATTCTAATGCACATAAACAAAAATGGATAAGCAAGGGTCTTAGAAATAGTTGCAAAACTAAACGATGTTTACGGTATCTCTATTATAAAAATAAAACCCTAACGTACAAACTTAAATATAAAAAATATTCATCAATACTGAAAAAATGTATCTTTAAATCCAAAATAAACTCAAACATTAAATACATACATAACAGTCAAAACAAATGCAGAGCAACGTGGTCAGTCATTAACCGTGAAATTGGAAATACAAAATGTGACAATAATATTTCTCAACTAGTATTAGATAAGCGAATACTGACAAATCCCTCTGACATAGCAAATGCTTTTAATGATTATTTTATTAATTCGACCAGCACTGTGAAATTCAATAATTTACATAATAATGACGAGCCTAAAAAAACCAGGACAATACCAAATTCCATGTTTCTTAGCCCTATGACTGAAGACGAGGTTAAAAAAGAAATAATGGCTTTAAATAACACTAATTCAGAAGGTTATGATGGAATTAGTACAAAAGTCATTAAAACTTGCAGTACAGAATTAATTCCTATTTTGACTTATTTAATTAATCTTTCATTTTCATCTGGAACTTTTCCGGATGCGTTAAAATTATCAGTCGTTAAACCTCTCTACAAAAAAAACGATAAAAATGATGTTAAAAACTATCGTCCGATAACTCTTATACCCATAATATCTAAATTATTTGAAAAATGTATGCAAAAGAGACTTTCCGACTACTGTAGAAAATACAATATCATAACAAAAGAACAGTATGGATTTCAAAAGCATAAGTCAACAACACTAGCAATTGCTAATCTTTTAGGGCATATCCATAATTTCCTAAATAAAAATTATTTAACGACAGGATTATTCTTCGACCTGTCACAGGCCTTCGACTTTGTGGCACATGGCATATTGTTGAAAAAATTAGAAAATTGTGGAATAAGAGGTTTAGCACTGCAGTGGATCGCGTCTTATCTAAGCAACCGAAATCAATACGTTGTAATTAATAAAGTAAATGAAAATTTGTTAACCTCGTATTCATCTGACTATAGAGTTAATAAGTGTGGCGTCCCCCAAGGGAGTGTGTTGGGACCCATATTGTTTCTATTATATATAAACGACTTACCGCTGGTGACTAATCATAAATGTGTATTATTCGCAGACGACATTTCAATTATTGTGACATCTGACAAAAAGTATAAAACTAAATCTGATCATGAGGTGGACATTAATAATACTATTGAAGACATTATAAAATGGTTACAAGCAAATAAATTGAAAATTAATTTAGACAAATCTAATTTTATACAGTTTAATAAATCAAAACACACCAAATACAATTTCAAACTTCATATTGACAGGTTAAAAGAAGTTCCACAAACTAAATTCTTAGGAGTACTCTTAGACCAAGATCTGAATTGGAAAGTACATTTGGATAGTTTGTGCAGTAGGATTAATAAGTTTGTGTATGCTCTCAGACAAATAAAGAACATAACCAATAAAAAAACAGCAATTACAGCATATCACGCCTACATAGAATCTATCTTACGATACGGGCTTATCCTTTGGGGTAACAGTACAGATAGACACAGAGCATTTATTGCGCAAAAGAAATGCATTAGGGCCATTTGTGGTATCCGTCCTGACGAGTCATGTAGACCGTTCTTTAAAAAGCTAGGTATATTACCACTTCCGTCACTGTACATTTTTGAAATTTGTAATTATGTTTATAATAATAAGGGATTGTTCAAAAGAGCCTATCAATTGAATTCTCGAAATAGAGATCCATGCAGACTTGTGTTGCAGGATACTCCTAAATCAGCCAAGTACGCAAAAAGTTTCCTAGTCATGTGTATACGCATTTATAACAAAATACCCAAAGAATTAAAATTGTTATTTAATATTAACTCATTTAGAAACAAATTATTGAAATGGTTGAAAGAACACATGTTTTATGACATTAAAGATTTACTTAACAATAATCTATAATTTCTGAACTTTTGTCATTGCGAAAACTATTATTATTGTATTAACCTTGTATCTGTGACATTGTACTTTAAAATTTACTTATAATTATTATTTTGCATGCAATTGATACAAATATCCTGTATAGCTAAACATGCGGACTTTAGATTAATATCTGACTGTAACAACTTTATACCATGTTTAAGGCAAATAAAGACTTATCTTATCTTATCTAAATTCCCAGCAACTTTTCCTATAAAACGTTTTTTCAATTTAAAATCTAAGTCAAAATCAGAAATACAGAAAAAATTATAATAGAAAATTGATGGACAGCTATAAAATGTAAACTAATAGGTTTAAATCGCAGAGGTAACTCAGCAGTAGGTACCTAATACCACATTCAAATGTGTGTATCGTCAATATTGTGGGGGCAAGTTTTTAAAGCTTTTGATACTAAAGTAGAAGAAGTTCAATAATATTTCTTGCTGTCATTTCTTAGCTCTATGTACAAACATTTCTTAGTAAAACACATCTGTCAGATAACACATCTCTATGCAAACCGCGGTGGCTTTGACAGAATATTCTACAAGTGTGTGGCTGTATAAATAAAGTTGGAGGTTTGCATTTGAAATATAAAAATGTCTTTCAAAGTTAGAGTTACTTGTTCGGCACATTCAATTCAGCAGTATTTGTTGAATAACAAAGCCGACCCGAAGCAATTAATACACATATTCGGCGTTCATTCAGTTCGTGGTGATCGGTAAGCTCCGTTCGGCATCTACACTCGCTAAAAAATCATCGGGTTGGCTTGGCACAATATTGCCGCCGGCGGTGCCGATCATAGCAAATCATAATCAGCTTATGATGTTCCCACTGCTGGGACACAGTCCTCCTCTCGGTGAGAGAGAGTGGGCCGTTATCTACCACGCGGGCCCAGTGCGGGTTGGTACTCGAAGATGTTATAAGTCTTTGAATTTTTGGTTCTCGGACATTTGGTACAGGCCGGTCTTTCCTCACGATGTTTTCTTTCACCGTTTCGAGTGCAGTGGTAATTAAATTCTTTACACAAAGTAAAGCGCTTGCCTGGGTTTGAACCCACGACCTACAACTCGTAAGTCGGGGCCATTACCACAGGACCATCACTGCTCCTATACGCCTATAGAATAGTCATGCTTATTCGACAAAAGAAGCTTTATATGCCTACAGCTACAAAGGCCTAATAGTTTGAGCGAAAATACGACTTTGGTCAAAGCGTTTCCTATAACTAGTTAAACCATTTACTCGGGGAAAATTCAGTTGGTCAGAAAACAGTCTTAGATCAACAGAGGGGAAATTCCCGTATGTTAAGGCCGGATTTCACCAATGAAATCACAATCCAATGACATGAATATTTATATTGTAAAGTACATGACGGTGCAGAAAATGGCGCCGCCGTCTAATTTTGTTACGAAGTTACTGGATTTACCGAAAAGGCCGGATAAGAGTGACACTGGCTGCTGACAGTTACTCTAGTAGTGCGTCACAGCGATGATCGTGTGCCAGCTGTCTTCTGATGACAGAAGAGGATGTCAGGGGAACCGCTGTCGTACCACTAACAGATACGTTAATCACTTTAGGTAAAGGCTATCCATGTGGGCTGGCCATGTTTGTCGAAGGACCGATGGCCGATGGAGCAGACGAGTCCTGGAGTGGAGACCGCGTATCGGCAAGCGTAGTGTGGGACGCCCCCAGCTAGATGGACCGACGATCTTAAGAAGGTGGCTGGGTCAGACTGGATGCGGAAGGCGGAGGACAGGGTGTTGTGGCGCAGCCTGGGAGAGGCCTGTGTCCAGCAGTGGACTGCGATAGGCTGAGTTGATTGAAAGGCTATCCTGGGTCGATATACATGTTATATTATTATAATTATTGTGAATGTAAAGACTATTTGGGTTATTTTTTTTTTCTCTTAGGTTTAATCTTGGTCTGACAGTTTGACTAATTTATGCAGCCTACCCAAATGTCTTTCCTTTGGTATCTTTCGTCGAATCTTTGAGCTTCTTAAGTTCTGAGTTGAGCTGAATATGTGTGGGTTTTTCCTCAAAAGATCATTTCAGACACCAATCTAAATAGTCTTCTTCACATGATCTGACCAAGATTATGTCAGGACTTTAAAAGAGACTGTGACCTCTGAGTATGTTTCTGCCTTTCTTCTCAGAGTAGTCAGATACGAAACGCCGACCTCATCTAGTTTTTAAAATATGATTGACGTGTAAAAGTATTTGTACAAACCTATTTACAGAAATAAAATCATTTAGCATTTATCATTCATTTAAAACAGAGCACGATCAGTTAATTTAAACTGCGTTCAAGACCTCTCAGAGCCAAAATTTCGAAACAATGATGTCACTGACAGCTTTTGGATGCGATTTATTTGTGCTGATCGCGTTCAATTTTATTGGTGAAATTGGCACTATGTAAGTCCAGATTTAAATCCAGAGATTTGAATCCGAACTTACATAGTGCAGATTGAAACAGATCTCAATCTATCAAAAAAAAAAACGAGCGAGCCTTGCAGTAGTTGCATTCGATGTGTAACATCTGACATCTCAACTTGGTAATAAGCAACTGAGCAGCGACAGAAATTAACCTCTAAATTAAAAAAAGCTAAATATTGAATTATATATTAGAATAATTATTCATTACTAATGGTCGCCCACTGGTCGAAATTCCTGCCCCTGAATTACTTACAATATTTAGAGTACGTACTAATTTCATGAGTACACTAATTCCATGCTATTATAAACTACTTATTAATACCATGCTATTAAAAAGTACTTACTTATTCCATGCCTTCAGAAATCTTACAAAAAAAAAGAGTATTTGACTGCTATCAAAAATATACATGAATCAATACTTATTTTTAAAGTTGTTACACACGATTTGTGAAAAAATTTAGAAAATCGTTGAAAAAATGGAGAAGTTACACGCTTTTGAAATTATTCTACTATCTTTGTCACGCAAAACGATCGCGCGAAGTTACTATGGCGTTCCTGTGTTGTGACGTCAGATCGCAGCAGGCTGTCTGTCTACAATAGACTTTTAAACGCATACAACTTCGGCATTTTTTGAGATATTGAAACAATTTTTTTGTTGGTTTCGAAAAATCTAAATGAAAAAAAACAGTCAGATACCCTATTAGGTACATTCAACTTTTCACATTGCCAACAGGTAGCTATTAGATTTCGAACCTGTCACCAGCACCCGAATTGCGTAAAACACTATCGATCATAATCTGAATGATTTTGAAGGATATTGCTATTCCATTGCTTCTTATGTTTGAAAAATTTGTCTGCTCATTAACTTAAATAACGCAATGAATATTATTGAACTGTCAAAATGAGACCCATTGCTACTGTGTGTTACGCAATTAACCCGCTGATAGCTAAAAAGCGATTCCTTAAGAGCAGGCAGTCTAAACCAAATTTCGAACGCAAGATCAAGAAAGGAATGGAAAGAAAAAGATCCAATAAATAATATACTAAAGTTTAATTTTGCTTGTATGTGTGACTGTTTCAGAATATTCATGCAAATTAACATAAAAATAGGGTGCCTCCTCTTAATCCTTCAACCCACGGAAATATTTTCTAAGCAATCCAGAACTCAACCTAACCTAAGTTCTACAGACTAACAAAACAGTTGAAAAGTTAGAAACTTCCCTTCAAAACGTAGTTACGAGGTCTGAATTCTGTGTAACTTCATGAATTCTTCACAAATGCTTGCTTCAACAGACTGTTTTCAAAGCATATTTTCTATTGTTTGGCGCACAAGGCGCTGTGTGTTTCCGTTAGATGTCTGTTAGCCTGTACCTGTTCTGTTAAAAGTCTGGCATAGATGTTAAAATGCAGTGTGAAACTAAGACTTCCCGTTTCGAATTCCCTGAAATGTAAGTGTGTGTTTTTGGTCTTCAGATAGTGCCTATTTCGTGTTTGATTTGTGTTACAAAAGGCACTCAGCGAAACATTGGTCCCAGTATTAGGCAAACGTGATTTTAGGTTCCCATCGTGAAAGTATAAACCAACCTACCGCCACGTACGTATCTAGGCCAAAACTGTTTTTTTCAGGACCATAATTTTTAGGGTACCGTAGTCAACAGGGAAACCTTATAATTTTGCCATGTCCATCTGTCTGCCTGTCTGACTGTCTGTCCCCAGCTTAGTTTAAAGACTCTTAGTACTAGAAAGTTGTAATTAAGCATGGGATATACATATTAATCACGCCGAAAAAGTGGTAAAATAAAATCTTGAAAAAAAAAAAGTTTTAGGTTACCTCCCTTACACGTAAAATGGGGATGATATTTTTTTTTCACGTCTTTCCCATGATTTGGAGTATCGTTGGATAGGCCGTTTGAAAACATTGCGGGTTTGTGTAGACCATTTTTCGATTCTGTGATCCGTTTGCGTAATATTAAGCTTTAAATTGATAATTCTTGTTAGAGACAAGTGTGGGGGACACTCATTTTGGATACTTATGTGAATACATTCGTGGCAGTATTATATATAACGAAATTAAAAAGAAAACTATCACAGCTAAGTAGGCTTTACAAGTTAACGAGTAATAGTCGACCAACTTACATTTGCAGTGGGAGATTTGATCATGACGTATATCGATGTATGGAAGAAGATGTTTTTCAACTACAATGTTGAGTTTGTTTTTGGGATAAATTCATCCCAACTACGGAACCCTTCACTGTGCGTAGTCCAACGCGCACTTGGCTGGTTATTTTTTGTTGTTAAATCGAAGGTATTTATTATTTTATTTTCTAAAAAAAACGAAGTTTTTTTAATAATAACTAAGTTACAATATTAATCTCAAAATAATTTACGAAATTCATCTCATCCACGTTTCGCTAATAAAATAATGATTATACAACTTCCGCTACACTTAATTTTATTAAAATATTATTGGGAACATTTAGGTAATTTTGAGTACCTAACTAAATTAATAATATCAGAGTATGTAATAATGAACAAGGAAGTCAAGAACTTGGTTCGACGACACTAAATTGGATTTTTGGTCACCTTCACGTGTACGTAATTTTGATAAATTGATCAATTATGTTGAAGGACATGATTGGATTCTAATAGTATCTAATTATGACCCGATGGGAGGTAACTTCCTGAAATTGAAATCAATAGCGAAGGTAAATACAAAAACAGTTGCGTGTGATCAATGTTTTTGAGATTCCATGATAGGTGCAGTTACCCCAGTCAGTCCAGTGATGCTTGACTATTTTTGAAAGGTAAGAAGGCTTCTTCGTGCCTGTATTTAATTTTGCAATTATATAGGTACAAAGCTAGAACAAGAAATGCCCAACTTAACTGGTAGAGGGCAGGGCACATTGCTCGCAGAACAGATGGCCGATGAGGCCGATTGGTTCTGGAGTGGCGACCGCGTACCGGAAGACGTAAGTTGGAAAGCCTTCCACAAGGTGAACCGATAACCTGGTAAAGGCCGTAGGAACCCGCTGGATGCGAGAAGCACAGAACCGGTCGTAGTGGCGGTGCTTGGGGGAGGCCTATGTCCAGCAGTGGACATCTTTCAGCTGGAATGATGATGATGATGATACGAACTAAGTTTCTTTTATCCTAATCTCTTAAGGCGTCACTTTGCTCATAACGAAGAACAACGTATAATATGAGAACAAACCTGAGGGCCAATTCCTGTATTTTTAAGAACTTTTGCATTCTAATGTCAGTCTATATCTGACAAAATTAACTCTCATTTACCTGCTTTTTTAACGGACTTCACAAAAAGGAGGAGGTTCTCAAGTCAGCTGTAAGTGAAAGGGTGTTTTTTTTTAATTTTTGTTACCTCATAACTCCGTCGTTTATAAACCGATTTAGAAAATTATTTTTTATTTCAAGGGATATACTTCCAGATTGGTCCCATTTTCATCAAACTCTAGGTTTGATGATGGGATCCATGAGGAATTGAAGGAACTCCTCAAATATTACAGGCAAACATATAGCGATTTTTGTATTTTCATCAACACATGAATCATTTATTTGCATTCAGAAAGTATAATTTGGTGAAG
Source organism: Tiliacea citrago (assembly GCA_963921375.1). Taxonomy (NCBI): domain Eukaryota; kingdom Metazoa; phylum Arthropoda; class Insecta; order Lepidoptera; family Noctuidae; genus Tiliacea; species Tiliacea citrago. The sequence continues at coordinate 13,768,981 of OY992804.1, forward strand.
TGGAATTAAAGAAGAAGACCGCAGATGGCCACCGGAACTACTTAATAATAAGTATTTCACTGTTGCGATTCGATTAGACACTTTATTATGGTTGCTAAGCAATTTATGCTCGTCACAATGCATGTGGTGAAGTCACCATCAGTTCCAGTTCTCCTGGTTCTTACCAGGAGAACTCCTAAACTATTAACGCCCCTGCATCGGGAAAAGAAATATTTTGTAAAAGGTGATGAGCAGTTGACATTACGCTATTGTAACTTAGATAAATTACAAACTGACCCACTAAAAAGTTAAAAATAAAAACAAAAAAAAAACAACCGACGTCCAAAAAAAAACACTACAAAGTGGAAAATAACCTTAATTTCTGAGTCCAATTTCGAAATTACTAAGTCAGTGGCAAAAAACTAAAATATGTAGATACAAAGACACCGACTTCCGAAATTAAGGTTATTTTTCACTTTGTAGTGTGTTTTTTTTTTGGAAGTCGGTTGTTTTTTTACTGTCCAGCAGTTCAAGTTCAACATACTGCAAAAGGTTTCTCCTTAAAGTTCAACATATATGTCTTATAATATCTTACTCACCTCGCTTCAGGTTGGTGACCTAAGTAAGGCCAATGACAAATCTTAGTTGCCGTGTCACAAAATATTTTAGTGACGGAGCACACTAAGCAATTTTCCTATAGCCACTAAGTAGTAGCTACCCTTTCTAATAGTCTTTTTGACTCTTGTGGTACCATGAGAATATTTATCCTTAACGCCAGTAGCACACCTCCGCCGCGAAACCATCACAGCGAAACCGCAGTAGCTCAATTCAACTGGCACGCGTCATGTTTCGCTACTCGAATCGGATGCAACTAGCGGAACATGACGCGAACCAGTTGACTTGAACTACCGCGGTTTCGTTGCTATGGTTTCGCGGCGGAGATGTGTTACCGGCGTAACTTAATAGCTGGCAGAATGCACACAACGGAACATAGTTGCCGATTACTTTTTTTATTACGGTTGATTTAGACCAAACTGGCGAATGCTAATTCTATCACCAGTCTCCCAAATTGTTTTGTGTCAACAAGGACAGAGCGTTCTTTCTCAGGTCTATCCATATTAAAAAACCAAGATTATCAAGAAAATAATGCTCTTTCACTTGTTCTGGTTAGATATTTTGTTTTGGTGTACACCCACCGAAGAGAAATGAATAAAACAGTTGTCCAGAACCGGTGGTCAAGTAGTGTGACCACGTTTGAGCTACTACTAGTTGCTTGGTCCGGGCACTAATCGTCACCACGTTTGCGCCCTCGCTTAAAGCTAAAATATGAAAGTAGGTATACGTAGTAATATTATAGGGGTGTGTTAGAATTTTAATATAAAAAAATGATTAATGTGCAAATTTCTCGACGGTCGGGGACCAAATTGGTTTTAATGAGATTTTTTATATTATTCTCAAAAAAAAAAATGATATTGCTTTATTAGTCCGCTATAATAATGTTTGAACGTTCAAAGGATGAACATTGGAGGAGTAGGCAGGTACGTAGTGATTTTATTTGTCTAATTTTAATATAGTAGACAACCCCGATTTCTTATGAAATGATTAGGTTTTATGAGTTCATTATTATTGAAAGTATTCGTTTTTTTGCTTTGCTGTGTTAATGTTAAATCATTTAAAAAGTCGAATTAATGATCATGTGATTAGTTAGATGTGTACTGACTTTAACACATACACTGACAAATATAATTATTAGTCAGTACACGTCTAACGTAAATAATCGGCTTTTATATTAATAATATAAAGAAAAATATTAATTAGCTTCTGCTCTCGACTTCATAATTAGGTCCAGAGAGAAATGAAAAATGCAGACAGACATACTACTATAGCGTTACTACAGTTTAATAGATCTTTTTAAAATGAATAATTCTGTAATATATTGTTTTCTTAAAACTCTATTGATTTACATGGCGCACGCCAGTAAAGCTAAGTCGCCATGATTTATTCCGACATCTTCAACAATCATCGTCATATTTTAGGCAATTTACACGAAACCTTAATTAAATATACACTTAAACCTTCCTCGTGAATCACTCCGTCCATTGGTGAAAACCATAACACGGCAGTACTTTCTTTATATAATAGAGAACAAAGTCCCCCGCTGCGTCTGTCAAAAAACTACCGAACAGATTTTCAAAACTAAAGTTATATCCGACAAATGTAATATCTATAAAAATAAAACCGGCCGAGTGCGAGTAGGACTCGCATACGAAGGGCTCCGTACCGTATTAAGATCTAGCAAAAAAAACGCCGAAAAGAACACGTTTCTTTTATTTGTATTATCAGTTCTGTGCAAAATCAAATTTCGATTGTGTAACCCAAAACGGTAACGGAAAACATCGTGATGACCTAGAACCAAAAATTCGAAGACGCCTGACATCTACCAACCCGCACCGGGCTCGCGTTGTGGATTACAGCTCACTCTCTCTCGAAGAGACGAGGCCTGTGTCCCAGCACTGGTACCATTATAGGCTGGTTATGATGATGATTATTATATGATAGGTTTTTATGCGAAGAAAAATTTGAAAAGCTTCCCGAAAAAAAAAAAAATTGGTAAAGGCCGGATTCGGTGTCTTCGTCTGTATCGTCTTCTGTCCAGTACAACAACGCGTTCCGGGCGGTGTTGGGGCTGCCCCGTTTCTGTAGCACATCAGGAATGTTCGCGATGGCGCGCACTGACTGTTTCCACGCTACTATGCGTAAGAGGTGTGCTACCCTGATGCGCCGGGTGCGGGCCAGCCCCCATACCATCCTCGCAATGATCGCCGACAGGCTGGACTGCCGTTGACACCCTTATGTCCGACATAGCTGTGGCAGGCATGTTGCTGTTCCTATGGGTTAGAAAATTGTAATTATTGTGTTTTGTTTTAATGTGACTTGAAAATCTAATTATACAAGCTACACGTATGGGTATTTGAAACACAAAGATATTAGTACATAAAATCGACAATCATCGCTCGAATAAATTTGGAAATAACACCGGTTGCCAGAGGGTAGCCCCTAAATGGACGCTCTATTCTTCTAATGTCCAACCTTTTCTGACAGGTGCTGAGTTATAAGCTGTAGCGGAGGGATTTTAAATTATGTTGGGGAACTTTTCCAATAATAAATGATAGATTTTTCACATCTGTCAAAGAACAAAGCGCCACCAAAAGCCAGTGCCTAGCGGTGAGTGAGAAAGTAATACCTTACCTAGTAATACGTTTTCATTAACACTAGCGTTCTGTTGCATTTTCTCTGCTTGATTTGCTCGGCTCGGCATCGAAAGATGAACATAGCTATCATTTAGGTGTCGCAGTGGTGACCTAGTAGAGCAGTGGTGGCTCAGTGGAAACAGCCGCAACTTACGAGTTGTAGGACGTAGGTTCGAACCCTGACAGGCACTTTACTTTGTGTAAATTATTTCATCACCACTGCTCTCAAAACGGTGAAGGAAAACGTCGTGAGGAAACCGGCACGTCCTAGAACCAAAAATTTGACGATATTATTATGTGACATCTACCAACCCGCACTGGGCCTGCGTAGTGGATTACGGCCCACTCCCACTCACCGAGAGGAGGCCTGTGTCCCAGCTGTGGGAAAATTATAGGCTGATTATGCTCCAGTTAGTAATTTCGCTGAAAATGTATCCAAAACTATGATCAGAAGTGTTTTTAAAAAATATTATCGAGTGACGAACGATGAACTTAGGCATTAAGAACAGCTCTCCCTAAGTATCAGTAAATATTTTTAACCACGGCTATTCTCGTAAGCACAGTGCCAATATACTCCACTACCTACGCTTAGGAACACAGAAAAGAATTATGTTATGCGTAACTATTAGTTCCTATTTATAGTGCTTCTTCTTTTGTATAGAAGATTTATATTATGTAGTTAATTTTGCAGATTTATCTGGCTTACCATCACATTTCGAAAGCTTTATGTCATCGCCTCACTCGCTTGTCGCTTATATCTTGTACTATCGGTTAGAAAATCCAGCAAGTCATGTGACGCGACCTTTGCGGTGGCTTTTACTTAGAACCTCTCCACATTAGAACGACGACTGACAGTGCTGATGGTTGCCCGGTGTCCTAGGTGAGAGGTATATGCGAACCCATGCTATGTGAAGTGTTTGCATCAACAAACTGGACAGAGGAAAGCAAATTATGCCAGACATGAAGCAGAGACGCTTTGCTGGTCAACTATTACAAGCGAGGCGCTCCTGTTTCCTCCAATTTTTACAATTTCACCAAACATTGAGATTTCTTTATTGTATGTAAGTTTAAAATGAATATGTTAACATGGAGTTTAAGCCAGCAGCACACCTCCGCCGCGAAACCATCACAGCGAAACCGCAGTAGTTCAATTGAACTATCTCGCGTCATGTTTCGCTACTCGAATTGGATGTGACTACCGGAACATGACGCGAACCAGTTGAATTGAACTACCACGGTTTCGCTGCTATGATTTCGCGGCGGAGTTGTGCTACCGGCGTTAGAAGAAAAGCGCGGTCGTGTAGACAGACGCGAAAGTCGACTTTAATCCTAACTAATATTATAAATATGTTCTGTGTGGTGCCGGACGTAAATAGCACCATCCTATTTCTTCCCGTGGGTGTCGTAAAAGGCGATTAAGGGACTTACTAGAGAATGGGCAGCAACGTTCTCTATGCATTTTAACATCATACTGTGAATCGCCAACCCCCTTGCCAACCGTGGCGATTATGGCAACCCCCGCCCCCTTTGGGGGAGGCCTATATCCAGCACTGCAAGTCTTTCGGCTGAAATTATGAATGATGAATATTATAAATGATAAAGAGAGTTTGTTTGGTTGTAATGCTAAAGCAGCTGAATGGATTAGGATGAAATTTGGCACATTGGTAGACTATGACCTGGGTAAGGACATAGGCTTATCATCCCGGATTTTAGATGAAGTCGTGGGCAACAGCTAGTTTATAATATGTATAGAATAGAGAAAAATATTTGAAAAGTAAGTGACGAGAAACAGTTGCTACGAAAGGAGTTATTAAATTAGGTTGATGTCCAAAAATCTATCTGCCTAGTCTTTTCCCAACTATGTTGGGGTCGGCTTCCAGTCTAACCGGATGCAGCTGAATATCAGTATTTTACATGGAGCGCCTGCCTATCTGACCTCCACAACCCAGTAACTGGGTAATACGATACCCCTTGGTAAGACTGGTTGTCAGACTTTCAGGCTTCTGACGACCCGCAGCGACTGTCAAAGATCCACGAATGACAGCCGGTACCAACGGCTTGACGTGCTCTCCGAGGCATGGAGGAGTATCGGTATGTATAGGTGGTAACCCATCCACGGACCAACCCCGGCAAGCGTTGCTTAACCTGATCGATCGACCCGTGCGGCCGTTATTACTTAGCCACGAGCTCTTCGTTGATGTCCAAAAAGTATTGTTACGAGTATTAACAACATTTTTTTTGGTTTAATTATTTGGTTGAGCGTTTTGACTGTCAAAATCAATTGGCCCAAAGAAACAATAAATCTAGGCCCGTATTCTTATTAAATAATTGGTTTAATAGAGAGATAGCAGTGAAGATTATTTCCGTATTAAATCTGTCAGTTTTCAGGCTTTAGTTCCAGTCAGTTCTCTGAAATCATGAATCGTTGACCTTGTGTTGATATTTTCGTATCACCTCGCATTGTTGCGTAGAACAAGTGAGTTAGGACCCAGACAGTGCCACTCAACTAACTCTTTGAAGTATCTGTACTTACACACTTTACAATTTACTACACAACACATCCAACTTAGTTGTAAACTTAAAAACATTGTTTTTTTTTGTTTGAACTTTGTACGCCCTTTAAGAATTTAAGCCACTTTTTTTTCGGGTTAAACATATATTTCTTGCAATTGCATGACCCGTGAATCCGGTTCCCACATAACATCACGCCTCTAATCCCCGAAGGGTTAGGCAGAGGTGTACCTAATAGTACACCCACATTTCGCCAGTTATGTTTAAGTCCCATGTAATAGGGGGTGAGCCTATTGCCATCAACCGGGCACAAATCCAGACTCCGGGCTGCTTCTGAGAAATTCCTAATGGAAAATCGCAATATCACTTTGCCCGACCTGGGAATCGAACCCGGGACCTCAAGCTCAGCAGTCGTGCTTGCAACCACTAGACCAACGAGGCAGTCCAGTTCCTATATATAATAATTCAAAGTCAAAGTCAAATTACTTATTTCAAATAGGCACATAAAATGCACCTTTGAACGTCAAAATTTACAAACAAATATAATTGATTTGTAGTTGCCCTTTCCAAAGGGCAGCCCACTTCATGTATCCAATGACTAATAAACAATCATAACAGTAAAAAAAAAAACATAGTTTGAAACACCCTGTTATAAGTGCGGTGCGAGCCTGGCACTCCATTCCGCGCCTTCCTTGGAACGCAAGGCTCGCACCGCACTCGTAACAGGATGTTTAAAACTACGTAATGCGTCATAATGAATAATACTTTTTTTTTTTAATTATTGAAATGTTAATAAATATTTTTTTTACTTTTACGAATGATTAGAAATTATTGGATACATGAAGTGGGCTGCCGTTGTAAGATGATTAAAATGCTACGGTGTATAATAATAATCCAGCAGCATTAGTGATGGTGCCGGACCTAAAGAATAGCACCATCCTCTTTCTTCTCGTGGGTGTCGTAAAAGGCGACTAAGGGACTTACTAGAGAATGGGCAGCAGCGTTCACTATGCATTTAACACCATACTGCGGTCGCCAACCCGTATCCCAAGTGTGGTGACTATGCCCCCCCCCCCCCCCCCCCAATGTTGGGGAAGGCCTATGTCCAGCAGTGGAGGACTTTCAGCTGAAATGATGATGATGATTAGTGGTGGTACAGAGAGGTTTACTGAGGGTATTGACTCTATTTTCTGAACTAGGTGAAGCCTGTATCTCGGAAGATAAAATTATATCAATTAATTTCGAAAACCAATTTTTTATCAAAATATATCTTTGAAACAAATATTACCAGATATCACTGCCAGAGATAAGTCCATAAATTAGTGTACCTTTCAAAAACATAAAGAAAGAAACTTCATTAATAACAGTCTTTATTCAAAGCATTACTTTTAATTTGTTAACATGCTGCAAACGACCCGTGACATCAAAGGCACGACGATGCAAGATACCTCCATTTTCAATATGGCGCAGTCACTGTACCACTTAAAGTAATTGAAAATTCTTTACACCTCTGTATGTATTCGCTTATTTATTTTGTGACTAGATTTTTCGTGGGTAAAAAACGAGACGTGCGGACAATGGACTTTGTCAAGGCGTGACGTGGGGTGTATGCTTCGCGGATGACACGCGGATATGGCGCGGATGATCCGCGAAAGTATTGTGGACGTTGTTGTGTACTTTACTCGTGACAATTTCTTATTCCATAAAGTTTCGTTTAAAACACATTGTACCATGATTGAACTAAAAGGTAAATTTCCGCTGAAAGACGTCCACTGCTGGGCATAGGCCTCCCAGGGGGATGCTTGCCATAATCGCCACGCTTGGCAGGCAGTTTGGCGATCGCAGTATGGTGTTAAAATGCATAGAGAACGCAGCTGCCCATTCTCTAGTAAGTCCCTTAGTCGCCTTTTACGATACCCACGGGAAGATATAGGACTAAAAGATGCTCGTACATCACATCAATTTCAATTTATTCCAACTTATTTATTTAATTATTTATGTACACACATTAAAATAGATGTTATGTGATGTCAGAAGCCTGAAAGTCTTACCAAGGGGTATCGTCTCACCCAGTATCTGGGTTGTGGAGGTCAGATTGGCATTCGCTCCATGTTAAATACTAGTATTCAGCTGCATCCGGTGACACAAAAAGGTAAAATAGATACAGTACGATGTAAGTATTGAGTACAAAGGTAACTGCTTATTTCTTAAGAAATTTCTTTCAGTAGACCTGCGAAAGAAGAAATGTAGAAAATACGTAACAAAACTTAAACATCTATCGGGCTGTATGTAATGTTGGCCATAGCTGTATACGAGAGGCGGAAGGAACGGAGACAAATTCGATGACAGATCACGCCATTTCCGCCTCACGTTCATGTCTTATCCGTCCCACGTCCACTCTATGCGAACATGGCGAGTTTTGTACGTCTAATATTAACGTTTTACCGGGTGTAAAAAGATGTTCTTCCCGTCGTCATTGTGATTTTTTTGAACTACATACCTGGGCCATATTCTTGTTAATGGAGAAGTTGAAGGTCAAAGTTACAACCTATTTTGACGTTTATTTTTACGGAAACTAGTTTTACATGTTATAACTTAAGGGAGATACGCTAAGGTCTTAGAGCAGCTAAGGTAGCCAGCAAAATTATTTTTTTTTAAAGAAAATTTGAATTTCGCGGACTACCCTGACGCTTTCGCCTTAACTTGCGTCATGCCATCTTCCTAGTTCGGCGTGCTGTTGTGGCGCTGCTGCTGCGGCTGCGGAGAAAGCATAATACCTAACCTTATCGGTATACTATATTTTCGAGCCGTTTGAGGGTTTGAAACCCCCCGAGGGTTTGTGGGGCCCAAGTGCTCATGGTTTGTTAAAAACCGCCAGTCTTTTAGGTACATTACCAGTCAACAGCCATGCGGAGGAATTTTTAGAAGGCATACTTTAGTTTGTTAATACTTTTAGTTAGGTTAGGATATTATATTGACCTGTCGCTGCCTGCCGTGGTCAAGTCGATGGTCGGCAGAGAGGAGTCCTGGGACGCGGTGGTGGTGGTAGTGGAAAGGGAGCGGCCGATCTCGTCCGCTCACCCGGCCCGCAGGAGGCACACTGGGCGTTGGCACAGGGCTGACAACGCCCTCTTTCGGCCCCCCTAAATGAGTCCAGGGACGGCGGACTTGGGGACGTCCGCCGCCCCCTATCACACTGGACCCGAGGTGGTGGCACGTAGTGTTCCACGCGCGCCTTATTCAGACGTCGCGGGGGGGGGGGTGTCCAACTCACCTCACTCCCTCCCAGACTTGAGGTGGCCCGCAGAGGCGGGGATTGCGGAAGTAATAACAGATCCCAAGATCCCTGGCGCAAGTGTGGGAAGGGAACACTGGGGTGGTTTTTAGTCAGTAAGAGTCTGACAGACCCTCCTCGCCCGCCCCAGGGCGGAGGACATCCATGAGGATTTACCACCCCGTGAACAAAAAAAAAAGAAGGATATTATAGATTTACTTAGATATACATAGTATTTATTATTACTATACTTTGTACTATCAAAATCCCTGTACCGCTGCATGCACCTAAAAGCACGATGTTTTGCGTGCGTTACATTGAGCCCTACTACAAACAGCAATTTTTTACACCAAAACTAAAAGTCACTTTGTGCAGTGTTACTTAGTTTGATGTACAGAATATAAGATCAAACGAACTTCTTGAAGTGAAGTTCAATCATTATTATATGGGTGGCTTCATTCATTGAGTCAGTAATGGAAGATGTTCTAGCAAAACTTGCAACGGGTAATAAATCAGTAATTATTTGTGGTGACTTTAATATTAATATTTTGGAAAATAATTTAAATAGCAGTAGATTATTAAGCCTCTTCAAATCGTTCAATCTGTCAAATGTGTGTTTGGAACTAACGCGAATAACATCGGCTACTGCAACTTGTATTGATAATGTTTTTTGTGGCTGTGACTATTTAGATAAAGCCATTGTAAATTATCTCCCTTCTGATCATAGCGGTCAAACCGTTACTTTTGAGTCCAATACGTCATTACAAAACGTTCAGATACAAACTAGACCAATAACATTGGGTAATTTAAATAAATTGAATAGCACTTTAATTAGCAAGTTAAGTGCTCAGGGCCTAAATATGAACAATGGCAATATTTATGGAGAATTCTTTTCATTAGTGCAAACTGAGTTCAATAAATATTTTAAGAAGAAAACTAAAACCATTTGCCCCAAGTTTTTATTCAGTGACTGGGCAACTAAAGGTATCAGGAAGAGTAGGGAATGATTATTTGAACTGTATAGCCTTAAGCCGTATATAAATACGGAAACTTTTAATAAGTATGTTGCTACTTATTCTAAAACTTTTAAAAATGTCTGCAAAGCGGCTAAAGCTTCATACATTAGCAATAAGGTTAAATCAGCAGACAGTAAAATTAAGACAGTTTGGAAAATTATTAACAATGAAACGAACAGGAACAAAAGACACACACACTGACTGATTATACACTGGAAACTTCCCGCGGTCTCGTTAGCGATAACATCAATGTTGCTCAGGAATTTGCAACTTTTTTTACAAATATTCCAATTAAAACTACAGAAACTTTAAATTCCTCGCCCTCACTTGCTATTGATCTATTAAGAGCGAATGTTTCAGCTTGCCCTGTAGAATTTAAATTCAAACATATAAACCCTGTGGTCGTTGTAAAGACTTTTAAGCAACTTAAGATTAAAATTACCGAAGATCTGTGGGGCATGTCTACTAAGGTTTGTCAATCCATTATTGAGACAATTGCACCCTATCTAGCCTTAAATATTTAATTTGTGTGTAGATCAAGGGATATTCCCAAATTTAATGAAGTATAGTATTATTCCACTTTTCAAATCCGGTGACAGCAAAGACACTAATAATTATAGACCCGTATCGGTTTTGCCAGTTTTTAGCAAGGTGTTTGAAAAAGTAATGTTGAATCAAATGCTCAATCATTTTAATCGTAATAACAAACTACACGATCAACAGTATGGTTTCACCAAAGGACGGTGTACAACTGACGCCGGTGTCACATTATTGAAACACATTTTTAACGCATGGGAAGAGGCACAAGACAACATAGGCATCTTTTGTGACCTATCCAAGGCATTTGATTGCGTGAATCACGAAACTCTGCTCTTGAAACTTGAGCATTACGGACTGGGTAAACTTGCGCTTAACTTAGTAAAATCATATTTGAATGATAGACTGCAGCAAGTTTAAATAAACGGTGTGAATTCATTAGGTTTAATAGTCAAAATGGGTGTACCGCAGGGCTCAATTTTGGGTCCGTTCCTCTTTTTAGTATATATAAATGATTTACCTCATTTACTGGAAAACCGACCACAAATGGTGTTATTTGCTGATGACACATCTCTGATTTTTAAAGTAAATAGACATGCACAGGAGCTTGACGACGTAAATAACGCTATGCTTATGGTCCATAATTGGTTAACTGTAAATAATTTGGTATTAAATGAGAAGAAAACTAAATGCATAAGATTTGCGTTACCGTTTAATATATTTATTTTTGTTTTTAATATAGGTAACAACGATTTTCCTTTTGCTAGTAAAATTTTATTAATCATTGAAATACATTGCAAGCTATAGTTTTGTATAATTTAAAAGCATTTTTTAATTTTTGTAAATGTGAGTATCATGGAGCCGTTTATTATGTTATGATGTATGTTGACTTAAAAAAAGCCTGGCAGTTGAGAGTATGTCATGCTCACTTAAATGTCTCGCTGATGGTGGCGCGTGTGTTGGATCATTCGGTTCCCTACAAAGTGGTTGAGCTGGATAGTGCTGATCCACGCGTCATGTTCGTGAACGGGCGCTGTCAGTTGAGGCTGGCCATCTCTTAACTGCCAGAGCTTATTTTGTAATCTTTTAATCTTATATTTTGTTTTTTTTTTTTTTAATATATTTATTTTTGTTTTTACATTGTTCTCACATATAGAAGCAACAAGAATAATGTACCTACCCAGGATTTTGTAATATCTTGATTTAAAAGAGTGTCCTTGGAGTTTCTTGCCTGTTCTTCTCCATAGAGATCTACGTTTTGGAATGGGCAAATAGCTTCCACTTTCTGACTAACTGTCTCTTTGACAATTCAAAAGTGCCTGTAAATGGTTTATTTGAAATAAATGCTTTGAGTTTGAGTTTGATTCGAAGATACAAATAACCATGTAATGCCTTTATTCCACAAGGCTCTATTCGTAGTTATCGGCTATGTGATGAATCAGTATTTTTAGACCTTGTATATTTAGAAGAAATTTTGACAATGGAGAAGAAGAAATCGCGCTGCGTCGAACCCAAGTAACATGAGACAAGATCAGGAATATGATATTTAGAAGCAATTTTATTACGTTCTGGTTCTTCAGGTACTGTATTTACACGTACATACCTATTAGACTAGAAGATCGTGGCTAAGTATAACAGCCGAATGGGTCGATCCATCAGGTTAAGCTACGCTAGGCGGGGTTGGTCCGTGGTTGGGTGACAATTTTTACCTACTTAGACTCCTTTGTGCCTCGAAAAGCACGTTAAGCCATTGGCCCCGGCTGCCATTCGTGGATCTTTGACAGTCTTTAGGGGTCGGCAGAAGCCCGAAAGTTTGACAACCCGTCATACCAAGGGATATCGAATTAACCAATTACTGGGTTGTGGAGGTCAGATAGGCAGTCGCTCCATGTAAAGAATTGGTATTCCGCTGCATCCGGTTAAACTGGAAGCCGATCCCAACATACTTTGGAAAAGGCTAGGGAGATTGATAACCTATTTATATAATATATTTAATTGTTTTAATGCAAGACCACTGTCTGTCATAACCTTTTCTTTTGCCCATAAAAAATATATATTTTTGTTTCTATGCATCGTTTTTTAATAGAACTATGTATATTATGCCTTATAAGACTCAAAGCAATAAACTTTTAATAAAAGTTATAACCCAAGTTTATAGTTTAATTCCAGTTTATAGACTATTCTTGAGGATCTGTCAAAATAAAATACTACGGAAGTTTTTTATTGAAAGCAGTTTCCTATGGAATTACTGAAAGACGATTGTGAACTAATTATCTGAAAGAGCCTCAGCTGGTAATTAGGATTTAAAAAGCTGGAAATGTTTTTTTAATATGCATAAACTTTATTTGTTTTTAGCAACGGTTGGAGGATTGTTTAGTTTTACGAGAGCGAAGAGTGGAAATATTGTGGGAAATACTTAGGAGCCGCCTCCACGAGCGAGAAAATCGTGGCGATATTATCGTCGTGCCACGTATTTCTATACACTCTCTAAGGGGTCATCTCCACGAGCGAGGGACTCGCGGCGATGCGACGAGTGGCTTGTCTTGGAAGGCGGCGCTCTCGCAGCGAGAGCGATAGATTACCGATTTCGAGAGACTCGCGACGGATCCGCACTTCTACGTAGGGTAATCTCCACGAACGAGTGATTATTCAGCCAGCGTATCGTCACGACTCGTAACGGAATCGCCGCGTGTCCGCGACAACTCGAGACGGCCCCTATAGAAATATGTGGCACTATGATAACATCGCCGCGATTCTCCCGCTCGTGGAGGCGGCCCCATATAGAACTATAGAGGTATGAGAAACAGAGTGTGAAACTCCATAGAAATGGGAAAATCCTCTGACCAGAATATGATAGTCACGCGGTAAACTTTGCTTGCGCGATGCAGGATTTTGGATGACGTCAGCGTGATGTTTAGTTTGCATGTGACAATATGACTGCCTCGTTGGTCTAGTGGTCGTGAGTTCATGTGCGACTGCTGAGCATGAGGTCCTGGGTTCGATTCCCAGGTCAGGCAAAGTGTTATGGGGTTTTTCCATTAGAAATTTCTCAATAACAGCCAGGAGCTTAGATTTGTGCCCGGTTGATGGCAATAGGCTCGCTCCCTATTACATGGGACTTCAACCTAACTGGTGAATTGTGGGTGTGCAATAGGTGATCTCTGCATAACCCTTCAGGGATAAGAAGCGTGAAGTTATGTTTATTTCTTTAATGAATCTTTCAGTGGATAGTACCTAGTGTCTGGTCTACAAGATTTTTAATTTTGTTCTACATATAGACTAGGTATAAATTATATCTTAGGCTTTGATAATATTTAATTATTATTTTGTTAAGGTAAGATTTTGTTGAGGCCATTTTATTTGGAAGTAAATAGTTTTCTTTGAATCCCGAGTTCTAAATTAATTATAATAATATGTACGAATAAAATTAAAACAATGTTTTATTAATTTTTAGGGTTCCGTACCTGAACCTACTGGACCGATCAAGTTGGAATTTGATACACATAATAATGAATTTCTGCGAACGTATAATGTAAATTTTTGAATATGGGGTTCACTTTAGGTAGGAAGATTCAAAAATAACGTTTTGCAAAATGTACCGTCTGACATATCAAATGGAAGGACTTATCATATGAAAATTTCATACTTTTTTTTTTAAATTCTAAATTAATTATTTATAAAGTTACTATAGAAAATAGATGGAAATTGACCATAACCCCCTTATTTCCAAAACTGCTGTTTCAATACGCTGAAAAAAAATATACAGAGAATAGTTCTATACTTATAGAGTTATAGGAAAACTTAATATGAGAAGGTCGTTATGGTTGGGTAAAATAACATGGTAAGTCATACAATATTGCGCGTACAAAATTACATTTGTAGTTGGAATGTATGGGGGAATATGTTTTTCAATTACAATGGCGCAGTGGTTAAGTAATTGACTGCTGCGCTGCGTGTCGCGGGTTCGATTCCCGCACGGAACAAACATTTGTATGACCTATAAGTAGTTGTTCCGGGCCTGACTGTTTGTGTATGTGAGTTTAAATGTTTGTAAACACACCCACGATACAGGAGAAAGTCCTAATGTCGGGCAACGTTTTTTACAAAAAGAAAAAAAATAAAAATGTTTTTGTTCTTGGGATAAATTCATCCCAACTACGGAACCCTTCATTGTGCGTGGTCCGACACGCACTTGGCCGGCTTTTTATTGAAAATACAAGCTAAAGCAATATAGGCGTGGCAGTAGCACTTTTTTGATTTCACAAAGTCTATGTGACTCTGCTAATTAAATGTTGAACAACATTGTAATTTAGTATAATTGTTAAGAGTGTGGAAATAATATAATTGTGTAAATAATAGAGAAATATGGAAGAAAAATACGTTGCACCGACCCCAAATAATCGGAGATAAGGGCAGGAGAATGAGTAATCAAGTCAAGCATCATACCCATCTTTTATTGTTATTTATATAATATAATGGAAGATACCAATTTCTTACAAACATTGAATCCTAACTAATGTTATAAATGCGAAAGTGAGCTTGTTTGTTAAGAGCAGGCGTAGAGTCATCACAATTTAATGTCTTTTCATTGAATTTATATGTATATATATATATATATATATATATATGTATATATATATAGTAGGGATATATTATAATAAATATATGTGTATTATAACTAAGTTTATAACCTATTTATGTACTTTTGTTCCTATTATATTTATATTGAATTATGTTATATTTTAATATTTTATAATATTATTATTTTCTCTCAATCAGAGCACCCGCCATCTTATCTCTTCACCACCCTTGGTTGACTGGTAGAGAATGCCTAAGGCATTAAGTCCGCCTTTGTACATTATTGTGTGTGAGAAGTTTAAATAAATAAATAAATCAAATTTCGAACGCAAGCTCCGCCCCTCACTCCCCGCCACTCCGTTATGTGCTAAACGCTAATACATCAGTAATAAAGTTGAATATCGCGTGCGCTCTTTGATCGTGTTCGAGCACGACACTAAATAGCGTAAGTCTCAATTCTTATTTCGTTTATAACTAAAGTAATAATTGATCTAGAGAAAAAAAATCTTGTGGGTGGATAATAAACTATATTTTCTTGCTGTGAATTTATTTTATTTATTACTTATTTATTTTAGACATAAAACCTAAACAATCTTGTTTGTTTTTTATAACTATCCTTAAAAAAGACATGCTTTCGAATAAAAATTATTGAGAGAAAATATTACAATTACGTAACTGTTTTGAACACGGAAAGAATAAATCATATACTAAAGTTTAATTTTGCTTGTATGTGGGACTGTTTGAGAATATCAATGCAAATTAACATAAAAATAGGGAGCCTCCTCTTAAGCTTTCACGCTTAAACGGCTGAACGGATTTAGATGAAACGGATTTGGCACATGGGTAATCCATGACCTGGATTAGTACGTACATAGAATCTTTTATCCCGGTAGTACTTTCCCGTGGAATAATTTCCGACCTTCACGCGATCGAAGCCGCGGGTAAAAGTTAGTTACTCAATAATTCCAGTACTTCCTCAGAAATATTAAAATGAATTCTTTTACCATTCCCCGAGCTTAATTTTTTACCCTATAAAGATTACATGGGCGGGCAATTTTATCGTTTCTACCATCGGTTCTCTCAAGGGTAGCGGGATTAACAGATTTTAATCTTAATATTGCTCTTAGGCGACAATTTTAATAACAAAGTTGAAAGAACTCGTAAACGCTAGGTCCCGAAAGATTTTGATAACAGGTAATTTTTATATTGAGGGTTTTTTATTTGATTTAGTAACGTTACCTAATAATTTGGGCCAATTATGAATAGGGCTGTGCTTGGAGTTTTCCTACGTGATCGAATTAGAAATGAAGAGATCCGCAGGAGAACCAAGGTAAATTTCTAAACTTCCCACAAGGTTGACCGATGATCTTGTGAAAGCCGCAGGAATCCGCTGGATGTGGGAAGCACAGAACCGGTCAAAGTGGCGGTGCTTTAGGGAGCTCTTTTTTTATCCTAGGTTGGAAAATACTTATGTATGTCCTCCGCCCTGGGGCGGGTGGAGGGGTCTATCAGACTCTTACTGACTAAAAACCACCCCGGTGTTATTCCCACACTTGCACCGGGGATCATGGGATCTATGCAATTTCCGCGATCCCCGGCTGATGTCCGCGTCCGCGGGTCACCTCAAGTCTGGGGTCGGGGGTAAGGTATTTGACCCCCCCGCGACGTCTAAGAGGGGTGCGCGTGGTACACTTCGCGCAACCACCTCACGCTTGACGGAGGCCTAATATGTCCAGCAGTGGACGGCTTTCGGCTGAAATTATGTTGGTGATGATGACCTAATAATTTAAGGTACCTATTACTATAATCTTATACTTTATAGGACGTGCCTTATCAGTGTAAATGAAATCATGGGCATCATCCAGGGGGTAAAATTATAACATTACTTCATGCCTGTTTGCCTCGAAGAGTTAGACAGGTATACGTCTGTCAACAATTATCAGGTACTTAAAAAAATAGAAACTAGTCTACAAATCTACAGCCTACAACTATTAAGCCTACAACGTTCTCACATTCACAAAATATAAAATAATCGATTTTAAAATATTAAGTATTCATATTCATATTCATTTATTTGCGTTTCACAAGGTAAAAACAAGATGTTAACAAAAGGCTTAGAGCTAAGAGCCGTTGTAGACCCTGTCAGGGCACAGCAAAAAAATATGTTAGATACATAGCTCACATCAAAATAAAATTAAAAAATCAAAATAAAATTTGAAACATCATAATAAAATTAACAAAATCAGAACAAAAATAAAATATAAAATTGAAAAAAATCAATATAAAACTATACCTACATGAAAACAATAATTACATTCGGCTATAAGTAAATAACATAAACAATTCTAATAATGGGAAGTAGGTAGCTATTTTCTTAATAATAATAAGTTTCGATAAAATTATATTATTTAGGTAATATTATTACAAACAATTAAAGAGAGATCATGTTTTTAGTTTACAAGTTATTAATAAAAAGATAAGTTTCACACCAAATTGTCTGAATAAATAAAAAGAAGTAAGTCAAAGTATGAATAAATAAAAAACAAATTACATGATTCCCATTACAACTGTAACAAATCTGAATTAGTATTCTGTCCACAACCGTCACGTTCAGGTCGGCGACGGTGAATCGGGTATACTCGGCACCAGTCGGCCAGTGATGCTGAATCGAGTATACCCGGCGCTGAATCCCGTACATTCGGCTCTAGTCGGTGGGTGACGCTGAATCGCGTATACCCGGTGCTGAATCGCGTATACTCGGTTCCAGTCGGTCGGTCAGTGACGCTTAATCGCTTATATCCAGCACTGAATCGCGTATACTCGGCTCCAGTCGTAAGTTTTCATTTCCATTGTGTGGTTGTGGTAGCATTTACATCGCCACATGCAAACTACGCATCACACTGACGTCACGCAAAATCCTGCATCGCGCAAGCAGAGTTTACCGCGTGACTGGCATTTATAGAAAGAACATCCCGACATCAATCGTCGGGCAGTTGCACCCGCCTGGTCGGAGGATCCTCCCTTTTCTATAGAAGATGAGTGAACTTTACACCCTGTTCCACATGCCTCTATATGGTCATACGCTCACTCCCTTTTTTAACAAGGCAGGTACTACTACTTAAAGAATAAAACGTCCTGCAATATTTTATTATGATTGAGGTTGAATAAGTAAGATTGTACCTAATTAGCATTTTAATTAGCAGTCATTAAAGTACTCAAGCAAAAGAAGAAGGTAGGGAGAATAAAATTGTTCAAAGATTTGATTTCCATTTAGAGGTGCTTTGGAAGAATAATTACGGTTCTATGTTTAATAATGCCCATGATTCTTATTATCTTGAATCAATATTGGTTACTACTTACAATGATTTTATAAAAATAATAAATACTAAAATAATTACAATCTTTATTTTTTCTCTGGTCATGAAGGTTCACATAGTTATAAAGATCCAGAATAATAGCGTTTTGACAAAATGCATAAAATATTATGCTCCTTTGCGAGAGACTGGCGTCCATACTAGGATGTGTGACGGATCACCTGGCTCTCACCATGAAAGAAATCAAGAATGAAATCTAATTACCATTGCAATGGTAAATTTTCAAACTTAAGATTTATGATATTAATTGATTTATTGCTACAAGCATCGTCAATGAGTTGAAATGATACACACACACACATACACACACCCTCATGCACATGCACACACTCGCGCCCACACAAACTCACACACCCTATTATAAGTCTACATAACTATGATTCATACACCCATAATCATATAAGTAATCATACACCCGAACATATAACCTCCTCCTTTTTGGAAGTCGGTTAAAAAAGGGTGAATACTGAGATTACACCTGATCGAGATGATGAAATAAGAAGACATGCTGCGCAAGCATGTACCAAGCATCCACCAATCATATCAAGCTACCTGAAACTATAAAATTTTCTCATTCGATTTTGAACTTAACCATCAAAATTTTAAGTTTTCAATCATTAGGAGAAATGTGATAGTTTGGTTTAACCTGATGTGCTGAGGACTGTACATTGGATTAAAAGCAGGAAGATGACGAAAACAATGATTTAGAGCCAACCGTTTATTTAAAAAAAACATTAGTGTGTACACCATACAAAACACTACATAAACCAACAAACAAATATACAAAGTTAATGTTATGAGAAGAAATAATATACTCGTATAGCCAAATATATAAATATGTATACGTAGCAAATGCCACGTTTATTTTTGGTACGAAGTTACTGGAATCACCGAAGAGGTCGGATAAGAGTGACACTGGCTGCTGACGTCACTCTAGCAGAGCGTCGCATTGATGATTGCTTGGCGGCTGTCCTCTGATGACAGAAGATCATGTCAAGGGGAGACGCTGTCGTATCACGTCCACGACGAACTGCTATATTCCGGCACAATCCTGATGATATTGAAGCTGCTGAATCACTAATACGATGATCACTTCTGGTAAAGGCTATCCTGCGCCATCATAGGTATATAAACCAAAGTTTTACATAAAAAAACGAAAGTCGCTCAACTGTCCCCAGTGTTAGACAAGTAGGAGCAATTAATACACGGTACATTATATGAACAAATTGACGGTGGAATGGCTAAGTAACTGAGATTAGGGAGTAGGCGTAAGTTGGATGCGGGTTGGACACAGAGGAGTTCGGGCATGGAGTCCTAACACGCACACTAGTCATTAAAAACTAGCTTCAACCCGCGACCACCGCATCTACTGCGTAGAAGTCAACTATACCAAACTCAGTGGCAGAATTTTTGTAATCGGATCAGTCACCATCATCATCATCATTTCAGCCGAAAGACGTCCACTGCTGGACATAGGCCTCCCCCAAGGGGAGGGGGGTGGCCATAATCGCCACGCTTGGCTGGCGGGTTGGCGATCACAGTATGGTATTAAAAAGCATAGAGAACGCTGCTGCCCATTCTCTAGTAAGTCCCCTAATGGCCTTTTAGACACCCACGGGAAGAAATAGGATGGTGCTATTCTTTACGTTCGGCACCACACGGAACAGTACTTCCAGAGATTACCTCTTCCAAATAAATAGTTTAATCTCTTTATAATAAAGATATAAATAAAGAAAAAACTTTAATAGTTTCGTTGGCGGTTTCAAATAGATTAATTCACGGGGATTCAATTCGTGCATTTAATTCATCCTCTCAGCAACTACTGACGTATTGAACTTGCCCCAAAATAAAACACGAGAGAGTCATTATTCGTTATAATTATTTATTTGCTAACATGTAAAACACTGGTTTTAGTTTGCATTAAAAATAAAATCACAACAAAAAAAAATCTAATAAACAAAAAACCAAAATCAAAATCTCAATAAAAAAAAACAGTAGTCTTATTATCAAAATCAGTGTGGGTATATATATTTATCCTTGGACTTAGAAAACTAGCATTATAGGGCTTTTTTCATTTTGAACCTCCGGTTCCTATGACTTAGTAGTCATACTGGTAAAGCCGTTTACTATCGCTGGGTGGCAATACGAATGAAAAATTCTACCACTTATCGCCAGAGTTTCATCGGCCAGCAGTATACAATGGTATCAAGTTATGTACAAGCGAAAGCTGGTCGCTGAACGTTTCTCCTTACCACACTCATACTGTTCGGCTTACCATTCCATTTCATTACTCCTCAGTGGCTCGTCTCTTGTCCCACAATTTGTCCTCAACCCACAGACTTCGCGATGTAAATATATTGTCGCTAGTTTTGGGCACAATTTGCCTAAATTTGCGACGTGGATAGATTAAACGGTCGTTAATAAAATTGTTGTGGAATTTAGGTTTAATTATCTGTAGATTTTAATCGTTTCCGTGTTAACTTATAGGGAAGGAATGAGTTTGTTTATCTTACGGTTATAGTTAAGAGTTTTCGTATTTGTTCAATGTATATAATAATAATATTAATTATACCATTTATTTCAGGCGACACAGACCCATAGAAAAATACCTTATCCTAAACATACATATAAACAAAACTTGTGTTAATTAAAAGGCTTAAGACTATGTTAGTAGCACTTCACTTTGTACTAGATCTATAAAGTTGATCTCGTAATAATATTGACTGCCTTGTCGGTCTAGTGGTCGCAAGCACTGCTGCTGAGCATGAGGTCCTGGATTCGATTCCCGGGTATTCTCGGGGAGATTCTCGGGCAAAGTGATATTGGGTTTTTCTATCTGTAATTTATCAGAAGCAGCCAGAGGTCTGGATTTTGTGCCCGGTGCATGGCAATAGGCTCGCCCCCTATTAAATGGCGTAACGGCATAACATGCGAAATGTGGGTGTACTACAGGTACACCTCTGCCCAAAAAAAAAATCTGCCGTTCCCTCCATTTTGACGAGTTATGAGAACATAAATGTAGGGCACAGCTCACTTTTTTTTTGGAGGAGTCTTGATTGATTCGAAAATTTGTTTATAATAATAAGTCAAATAATGGAAACGTCACAAAATACTTTAAAAAAATTACACCTTATAGTGTAGGCGAGCTCTATGAAGGGGTTTTTGGAAATTCGACCTTTAAATGGGGTGAAAAGGCGGATTTCTATGTGAATAAACTTAAAACTAGCACGAATACATTCTAAAATGAATTATTAATAATAAGGTTTGTCATTATTTAGTTTTTCAAAACTATCACAGGGATTTTAGGCGGTTTAGTACCACCTTAAATCCCTTTGATAGGTTTGAAAAGTTTGTATGGAAAAATTTTTACGCACTGTCTGGTTACCTCCAATAACGTTATTAATACTTTTGACAAGAAATATAGACATACCTATATTTTTGGATTTTCAGAAAATCGACCAGCAAATCACAGCATGTATGGATTAAGTCAAAAGTCATCTAAACATTAAACAGCGAAACACAAGACTGAAGTTTTTTTTTTAATCAACCACTTTCGGGGTGCTGGAACAGTTTATACGAAAATATTTTTTTTCTTTAATCAAAATTAAATAATAAGGCTATAAATGAATCAATAAATAAAGTCAAAGTCAAATTATTTATTTCAAATAGGCACATAAATGGCACTTTTAAAATTCAAATACATAATAAGTAAAGGATGTTAAGAAGGATGCGCTAAGGTAGCCCGTGAAATTCTAAAATTCTTAAGTTTGCTGCAATTAGCAGGTCTGTGTCCAGTTGTATTTTGATTAAAATATGATTTGCGGCCGTAACAAATATGGCTTTAGAGAACTATAATCATAAGAATCAGCAATACAACTAACTCTCTTCGTAGAATCTTATTGAATGATTATTTCATGAAATATAGGATTCTAGAGAGACGAAGTCACGGACAAAGCGTTAGTTATTTATGTAAACGGAAAGATTAATTTGTGAATTTTCATAGAAGATGAACATACCTACTTACAGACGTAACCCTAAAACCAGCTAATAACCTAACCCTCTGATCGCTGACATCATTTAACCCTCAAAAGGTCGAGTCACCAGGGCCTCAAGTCTGCTATTACAATAGTGTCAGAATGGTCGATCATTGATTTCATAATTGTTGATTTTGACAAGTTTGGTAATCTACTATTATAATGGCGTCATTATGACTTCGGCCACTGACACTACATTGAAAGAAACTGCATATATTGGTAATCTCGTACACATAATGACATTTCTACTAATGGGTTTTATAATAATGGCAATACGACAATAATAACTCAATCATATTACGAGAACATTGACCGACCAATGATCGACCATTATGAATTTACCAGATTACGAACTTTTAGCAAAATGACAATGGCATGACAATGGGATCGTGTTGAAATGACTGAATTTATAAAAATAGCAGACTTGGGCCCCTGATCACTTCCCACTTACCATCACGAATAACGATACTCCACGATATAAAAACAAATGATGTTCAATAAAGCCCATTTTGTTGAACATTTTATTAGCCGTAACAGTAGGATAAGTCACATAAATTCTTCGTTTGGTACCGCAGTGCGGAAGTTTGTACTTGTCTTCGCGTTTCTCCAAGAATAAAATTAAAAGTGGTCTGAACTGTTTGTTCAAACCACATTTTAGTTCGTGGTGGTTTGTTTAAGTGACTGTGAAAAGGTTCTGAATTTAACTGTTTTTTTTTGTATGTGCCGTGCTGTTTTTTGCCTCATGCATTTTATGCCTGATTTTTGTATGATTATGTTAAGGGTTTATCGTCATGCTGGTCCCGATTTTTTGTCAGTACTTCAGGCAGAACTTCTGAAATAAAGAATGGTACAAACTAACTCTTTAATTAATCCTTTAAGGACACATTTGAAATTCTCCCATGAAAATATCTGCTTTTTTAAAAAAGTCTGTGAGCTTTTTGTTTATTGAAATCTCCACTTTCTAAAAGACAAAAAAAAAAGAAAAACGCCGATATTTTGACGGGAGAATTTTCGAATGAAAATTAGGGTGCTTTTTCGATATTAAGTCAAAATAAGGTGATAAAACGAATATTTTAAATCAAAAAAATTACAGTGTGTTTGGGACATAAGGTAAGTAAGTTTTCACCAAATTTCGTGAAAAAAAATGGGTTTCATTCTACTATTTTTTTTTTGTTTCAAAAATTATCGACCCTGGTTTATTATTTGAAGTATTGAGTTTATTTGTGTTTTACCTTGTTAAGTTAGCAATACCATCACGTCTGTAAAGTTTACACAAAAAAATACTGTTTTGTTTCATAGATATTTCAAGTACTACACTGCGGTTGATGACCCCAAAAAAATCCTCAAATTAATTTATTGTTTTATCATGTTTAGATATCGATGCCATCACGACTGCGGAGTTTCGCTAGCTAATTTAATTTGATTCTGTATAAGCAATATCAGTATTTTAAACCAAAGACTTCCACAAATTCACAAATTTTTTCGCCTTCATTGTCAACGCAAGCTTCAATTCTCCGATATACTCTAGCGTAGTCCGTTTCACTCACAAATTACACCACACTAAAGTTGTTTGATTAATTTCACCATCGACAGGGAGAAATTAATAAAATTCCAGAGCTTTTGTTTAAGCCGACAACCCCAAAGAGTTGGTTTTATTATCTGATCGAAGCCAGAAGTAATTACACTTACTATTGTGTGGTTTTAGTAGTGTAAAAATGTATGAGGAACGTAAATTAAAAATACATTGTGGTGCCTTTGTTTTGTGAAGAGAAGTTCTTGTTATATTTTTAAGTTGGTTTAATATCATTAGGATTGTGCCGGAATATAGCAGTGGCTCCCCTGACATCATCTTTGTCATCAGAAGACAGCCGCCACGTAACCATTGATTTATCGCTCTGCTAGAATGACTGTCACCAGCCAGTGTCTCTCTTATCCCACCTCTTCGGTGATTCCCAGTATAGTCATAATTTTACCTGGGAAATCACGTAAATTAATTTCCCCACGTTTGGAAGCCATGCTTGTAAATACAGAACCGTTAAAATACAATAACTCGAGATTCAAGCTAAATTCGTATCAAATTCCAAAAAGGATTATAAAATCGTTGCCAAAAGCCAGTTAACAATACTGGCCATCTGGAATAATTCTTATAAAGAATCAAAAGTTCAAACTCTGGTTGGAACTGATATTGTTGAAAGCTTAAACTTTTTGCTGGGGCGTTGTATTGTACAATTTTTTAATTGCTGTTATTGCAAAATTTTGTTCGAAAAATTATTAATTGTATTGGTGGGGTAACTTGAAAATTTATTTGTAATAAGTACGACTTTGGCGTTCGGTTCCGGGCAGTGGAAATATTGGTGGTTTTGGTAGGCTGAAAGCTTGTCTTTTGTTTAGACTAATGTAATTTTTTGCATTACTATACCTACTCCATTTGAAATAAGATTAGAAATTTAAATAAACCTTTTTTACAGTCCGTTCAACCGATTTTGACTTTTATTCCGTAGGCATTAAAAGCAAAAACGTGGTTACAATTGTTTATTACAGCTGCCATTTTGTCATGCCACCAACGCAATACAAGCAAAATCGGTTGAACGGTCTGTAAAAAAGGTTTATTTTATTTCAAATAGAGTATAGGTAGGTACCGATAATTTTGCTAACTAGGTACTGATAATGGGGAAGGCCGGCCAAAGCTATTTTGTAGATGGCGTAACCATAGTTTGGTCCCTCCGGGACAGTTCGTCCATTCAATGCCTTTCATTCCATTTCGTGTTCGTTCAATGATTCATTCATGAATTTGGTTTTACTTCACTATTTCGTTACTCTCAGTGATTTTAATAGTTTAAATCAATATTTATGAAATGGAATTCAGAATCAGAATGGATATCAGAATTTAAAACCTTAACTATTGTTTCTTCCTCAGTTTCTTCAAAATGTTTACGACATAACCTCAAACTCTATTTGTTACAAAATCTTTTAATTTTAAAGTCTTTCGGAACATGCATTTAAGAACACAACAATTAACAATTTTCGCAAAAATCAAATCATCTCTCGCCTTGTAGTATTAGTTCGTTTTGGAAACTAACTACGACAGCGCCATTTCGATCGTTGCCTTCAAAATCAAAATTAAAACCATAATATTTTATTTCACATAAACCTGCATGGGCACTTATGAAACGTCAGAAACTAGGTGCACGATTCCAATTGGTCGTTTGCTATGGAGAAAAGCCAGCGTGAAACTCCACGGTTACTCTTAATAAAATAAAAATAAAATATTGGCTTTTAAATTACAGTGTTACTAAGTATGGGAGGACAGTGTAAGCCCGTCAAAAAGTACCTGGTACTTAACAAAATAGAAAATGGCTAAAAATTTACAGTCTTATTTAAAAGCCAAAACGTTCTCACATTCACAAACTATAAAAAAAAAAACGTTGGATGTGGGTTTTGAACAAAGAGATTTAAGATATACAGGCTGGATTTTTGAGATGGGGCAGTAAGGGCAGCTACCTTAACCGTTGTAGCTACAGGAAAACGGTCTTAAGAGACTGTCCTTAACTTGAGAAATTTTGATCTGCATTCACAGATTTTGAAAAAAAATGTACAGTTAGCAGGAAAATGGGCAATTTTCACAAAATCTTTGTTTTATGCTATTCGATCCTGTTTCTTATAAGGATCAAAAACCTGTATTGGATCAACTGAGGTTTGAGAACTAGAGTCATAAATCGCAAAAAACTTTTCCCATACATTTCGTAGGAAATGAGACTCCAACTTAGTTTTTAATGATGGATAGGTGAATCACTACAATGAAGACTGGCCAAAAATAATCAAAAAAAAAATAATGTTCATGTTTCGAAGGAATATGCGTCATAGTTTAATTTGCCTTGAAAACAGAATCTCGATAGTTTGTTGCTTGGTTGCTTGTAATTTCTGAAATTCTGCGCAACAGCCGCCATACCCGTTCTAATTTGAATCGGCAATTCGCAAGGCAGTGGACACAAACATAATTATGGTCCTATACCGTGTCTTCCTCGCAGTCCTGATCTCACGCCTCTTAATTTTTTTATGTGGCGACAGTGTTGAGGAACTCAAAGATTTACTTACCACGATTCTCTATGGAATTAATCCTAGCACATTATCAGCTGCTCCGCTCTGTAGTAAAGACAATACCTATGCCTACGTGAAAACCGCTACCAATTTGAATACCTTATTATCTTAGAGCACAAAAGTAAAATTTTTAGGCGAGTCCAAATGTAAAGTTTCAAGTTTTTAATTTTAAGGTGAAATAATACCCAAAGTAGAAGTTATTGCTTTTTATTTGTTTTCTATCAGTATTTCTTGTAGCGATCAGTTTATCGATGGTAAAAAATGTATTTCGAGTCTCATTTCCTACGAAATGTATTGGAAAATATTTTGCGATTTATGACTTTTCTAGTACTCAAACCTCAATAAGTCCAATACAAGTTTTTGATCCTCATAGGAAAGAGGATCGATTGGCATAAAAAAAGTGTTTGTGGATATTGCCCATTTTCCTGCTGGCTGTAATTTTTTTTCAAAATCTGTGAATGCACATCAAAATTTCTCAAAAAGTTAAGGACAGTCTCTTAATACCGTTTTACTGTAGCTACAACGGCTAAGGTAGCTGCCCTTACTGCCCCATCTCAAAAATCCACCCTGTATAGAGGCTAGGCGAAGAAATGTCATAGGAAAAAAACTATTAACAAAAAAAAAAAAAACCGACTTCCAAAAAAACACTACAAAGTGAAAAATAACTTTAATTTCGGAAGTCGGTGGCTTTGGATCTGTATTTTAGTTTTATGCCACCGACTTCCGTTTTAAAGTTATTTTTCACTTTGTAGTGTTTTTTTTGGAAGTCGGTTATTTTTTTTTTGTAAAAAGTTTTTTATTTTTCACTTTTCAGTGCCGAAAACAATTTTCCAAATCGGTTCGTAAATGACGGAGTTATGCGCGTACAAAAAAACGCAATGCAGAGTAAACGAAAAGATCATCAATGTAGACAATGTAGATACATTTTTAGATTTTTGTTGATTTCTCAAAAACTGGGGCCATTTGGGAAGTATACCCTTTATAACAAAGAAATAATTTTTTAAATCGGTTGCCAAGCGACGGAGTTATGCGCGAACAAACATAAAAAATACAAACATCCGAATTGACAACCTCCTCCTTTTTTAGATGTCGGTTAAAAACAGTATGATGCTATTTCTCAGTGACACCATCTAGCATAAAAGGTTTATCTTGCACTCTAGTCCAGTCCTTTTACCGTTACGAGATTTGCAATATCGTAATGCGTAATAAATTTTCTTTAAAAATATTTTGCTCATTTTTTCCTGTTGGACCGACCCGTGCGGCTGATATTACTTAAACCTAGCCTCGAGCTCCTCCTATCAATTGATCAGTCAAAGCCAATCGCCATTCAAATATCAGTCAAAGCTTCAAGAACACCAATCAATGAAATGTCCAATTACTTAGTCTAAAATTATTGCAGCTGAAAGCCATTCACTTTGAAGATTATACCCAAAATATAGAATATAAAAAGTGAACGTTTGAAATAAGTATTTCATCGCCATTTTATCACACAATCAAAAGCATTTGCTGAAAAAAAAAGCGGCCAAGTGCGAGTCGGACTCGCAAACGAAGGGTTCCGTACCACCATACAATATTTAACTCTACATGTTTTTGTAATATAACATAACATAACGCCTTGTTTCCCCAAAGGGTTGGGCAGAGGTGTACCTGTAGTATACCCACATTTCGCCAGTTATGTTCAGGTCCCATGTTATAGGGGGCGATCCTATCGCCAACAACAGGGCATAAATCCAGACCCCGGGCTGCTACTGAGAATTAAAAAAAAACCATTATTACGTCAGTAAAAAATATACGTTTCTTCATTTCTTGTAGGGTTTTAACTTTATGTTATTTTTATTATTTGTTAATTATATCAGCCTTATAACACCTTACGCCTTATACACACTGTGAAAATTTTAAGTGTCTACATAATTACGGTTGAAAAAAAAGAAAAAAAATCTATTATTATATATTATATATATTGCACATAAACCTACATGGGCACTTATGAAACGTCAGAAGCTAGGTGCACGGTTCAAATTGGTCGTTTCCTATGGACAAGAGCCGGCAAGAAACTCGACGGTTACTCTTTTAAAAAAAGTGGCCTTTTACAATGTTATAAGTTACAGTGTTAATAGGTATGGGAGAACAGTGTAGGCCCGTCAACAAGTACCAAGTACTTAACAAAATAAAAGATAGTTTACAAAGCTACAGTCTAATAAGCCTACAACGTTCTCACATTCACAAATTAAAAAAGAATCTTTATAAAATATTACTAAAGTAATAAAAATAAAAACCTACATATTTAAACCAAATGACAACATTGTCATTACAACTGTAAAAAAAAACTGAATAAATATTCTTTCCACAAGTCACTAATAAATATTTTAAATTAAAATTTGTAGGTTATGTCAAAGTATGTAAAAAACAGAAATAAAAATCGTTCAAAAGAAAGGCGTTCAAAAGATACATCCCTGTGACAGACGGACAGCAGAGCCTAAGTAATCCCGTCGCACCTCGACGTCGGGTCCCGTTGTCAGCCTTTTGGTACAGTACCCTAAAAAAAACAAGAGTTTTCCTTGAATATAATAGCGCCATTTTTCACAGGACTTACAAGGAAAATTATCAGTAATGAGACGTTCAAGGTACCCAAGCATTTCTATTTAAAAGGCATCTTCATAATACTTTTGGTTCTTAATTGTGTGATTTGTTGATTAAACGCTTGAAAGGAGCTATAATGCTTTTTCGTCAGCTAGTCGTGGGAAAATTCTGAAGGTTAATTAATTTGTGTTTCCACATTCGAGAAGGGATCCGTACAAAAGAAATCTGCATTGGCAAACACTGTAGCAGCTTGTATCTCATATAATGCACACCCACGCACACACCCCCACAACACACACACACGCACACACGCTACTCTTCCACCCCTCTAATTAATAATGCCAACATGTTTACTTAAGTCTCTAATTACGCATGTTGATATTATTTTCTTTGATTTGGTTTTTTTTAAATATAAATATAAAGGGACTAGGCCCTCATCATAAAGGGCTAGGCCCTCATCAGCGGTTTTAATTGGATCCATGATTTCAATTCCTAATATTTTTTTTTTTTTTTTTTCGGGTAAAAAACAGGAGTACAATTAAATGTTATACATAGTATCTTACTAATTATACAAAGTACTTATTATACTACTAGCAGCATTATCCACTTATTACTAATTTGTTGATTGTTAATGCCACGTGAGATAAAAATAAAAACAGACTACATGAATGAATGGACAGAAAGATAAATTTTTTGAATTGATTGATTGAGTTAATGCTTCCCAATAACGAAATTTATGGGATAGAAAAGAAAAAGGAAAAATAATAATAAAGTAAAATACAGCACTTAATCATTCATAAAGCTAAGATAGAATCGACTACAGATTTCCTAAATTGATGTGCTGTTAGACTAAAAATATCAATGTCTTCAAATCTAGTGTTGTAGAAATCCACAAGTTGGCGCAGAGGAGCGCGTAAGCCAGCATTGGAGTTACAGACGTGTTTGGTATTTATAGATAGTAAGCGGTATGGACGCGCTTGTCTACGCACTACTGTCCTCGAAACGATGTAACATAGTTTATTTATTAAGTCTGAACAATCATATTAGTTATGCACAATACCATGTAGAAACATTGTTCCGAGAAGCAGTCTTCTGGATTCTAGGGTTAACAGTTTGTAATTGTTAAGCAACATAACATGCGAACCGTGGCTGTGATAGCATCTGTAATGCAGAGCTCTGACGAATCCGTGCTGTTCTTTAATTATAGCCTTGTGTAAAGTGGGATAAATTTCGTTATACACCAGTCTTTCAAAAAGCTTCGACAAGGTAGACAGAATCGAGATCGGATGGTAGTTCTCTACGTCATCCTTTGATCCCTTTTTAAAGACGGGGGTTAAGGTAGCTGTTTTCCATACATCGGGAAAAACGCCTTCGTTGATACATTTATTGAACAGCAGATGTAGGGGTTCACATAAGTGATCGGCAACACTATTGAAAAACGATGGAGGAATGCCATCAGGTCCAGGTCCTTTTGAAGTGTCTAAAGACCTTAGCTCTTCATACACTTTAGAAGGCTCGATATAAATATTGTTGATAATATCACTATTATCATGAAAGCTAGAAGGCGGTTGCCAATTATTAATATTAAGTGTTGATGGCTCATACACTGATTGAAAATAGTTAGAGAATAGTTCACAAACTTCACGTGGATCACTACTGGAAGTATTTTTATATTTAACATTGGATGGAATTCCTGAGTTATTCCGTTTACTAGCCACATAGCCCCAGAAGTGTTTGAGATTTTTGTTTACATTTTCTTCTACAGTTTTTATATAGTAAGAGTAACATAGGTGACATTCTTTGTTGAATCTGTGACGAAATAGGGAGAATTGCTCATAGTCAGATATATTATTGTAAACTTTCCACTTGGTCCAGGCGTTGTTCTTATTTTTGAATAACCTTATAAGGGGTCGAGTGAACCAAATGGGGTATCTAGAAGTTCTGTATGATTTTTGGGGGACGTGCTTTCTAATGATACCAAACAAGCTATTATAAAATGTGTTTACAGACTCCTGTGCTGGCAAATTTTTGAGAAAGCTGTTCCAGTCAATTTCAGACAAATCTGCCTTTATAAGGTCATAATTGCACTTATTATAGTTCAATTTGATGATTGGGCAGCGTTTCATAGATGAATATTTCAAGTAAGGGGAAGTCACAGCACAGTAAGGAGGGTGATGTAGGTCCACGGGTACTAAATAATCGCTCGGTTGGTAAATATGGCAGGGTTCATTGGAGATTAGTAAATCTAACGTTCGGTTGTTAGCGTTTGTAAAATTATGATATTGCGTAGCGTTAAATTCCGCGATGAAATTTTCTAGATATCTGCAACTGAAGGAGCGTGGCCGGTCGCATGCAGCACTGTCACGGGAAGACCAGTCCAAGGTTGGTAAATTAAAATCACCGATTATGTAAAAACAATGTGTCATGGGATTACTCGTACTTAAAACCGCCGAAAGCATGTCCAAATACACAGAATAGATGACGTCTGGTGTGTTCGGAGGTATGTACACCGCGCTGGTAAAGTGTCGTTTCGTGCGGTCACGGCTGGGTAATTGTATAAGTAGATATTCTATGTGGGTGTGCAAAGAGTTACCCATTATATTGGTGAAATATATGGGTTGAAGTGTTCGTAAGATGGCAACAAGAACACCACCACCCTCGCGTTTACCAGTAGCCGCGCGATCTCGGTCGCGACGAAAGACGCAGTAGCGCTCGTCTCGTTTCTGTTAATACAACAATGTCGTATGAGTTACTCAAGATATTCATATAAATTGTCTGAAGTTTACCACGTATGCCCTTATAGTTCTGATAGTAAAAAGTAAGTTTATCAGCCATTAAGCTGGAGATAAGTCTTAACATGATTGCTAAAAGATGCAGAACTTGCAAAGAGACTAAAAGATGCTACCACTAAACCTGGTGTAGGTAACAGATGACGAAAACAAAAAAAATATTGAAGGTAAAACGTTTTAAACTCGCACGAACTTAGATTGTATAAAAAAGGAAAGTTTATGTAGTCGATTTTTGTTATAATATAATTAGTTGCAGTATTATTATGAACGTATAATATGCTAAAGTTACACTTTGTAGGTAGGCGTGGATTGTCGGGCGAAGAAAATAGAGACACTAGTTATAGCACAATCACTTTATCAAACATAATTTCCTTTTAAAATTATCACCACAAAATTACCATTATAATAAAATAACAAAATAGGTAGCACAATATTAAGACACTCCACCGAACGCGTAGCACGCCTGTGCGATCCCGACCGAGTCTCAAATCATACTGCCAGTAAATCGTCGCCTCAATGCACACTAGCGCTCGGTGTTGTGTCAGAGTGTCGTGTCATTGGATGTGACGTAGCAGACACTGATAATTCATAATAACGACACTCTAAACTAACAGCGAAATCTATGAATTTTAACTAACACTAATTTAAATAATAAAGTGCCGTCACGGCCAGACTGACATTCGCACGTCCTCGTGCGTATCCATCCTCATAAGTCATCATCCTCGTTATTCTGTAAAGAGAATAAAACTTTTGTAGACATAATTCATCATCACATTACTTTGTACGCTCGTCCATCACTGACATACATTACAACGTTTTATAACCCACAAACTCAACCACTACGAGCTGACCCGGACAACTGAAATAGGCGTTCCTTCGACCAGTTATCTCTCCAGATAACGTGGATCGGACAACCTATCAGCGTCTCTCCGATGACTCACTAGTGCCACACATAACTCAACTGATCTCATAGCTTCTCAGACTAGACGATCAATGCAATACTATGATCCTGGAACTTCGGCCTGCATAAGCCAGTTCCTTAGATCATCCAATCAACCACCACTGCGCAACTATACACACCATAGGACGTCGACCCGCATGAGCCAGTCCCTTACACACACACCATAGGACGTCGACCCGCATGAGCCAGTCCCTTACACACACACCATAGGACATCGACCCGCATGAGCCAGTCCCTTACACACACACCATTAAGTTAGTCTCACAAAAGCGGAAAGCTATAAGCGACCAAGTAAATCCACTATAAAATAGAAAAGAAACGAGCTCACCAGATGACGCGGTCAAATTACTCCTAGTAGATTTGAATTCACAGGTGTTGAACTCCTTAACCGCTCCCTCGACTACTCCGCTCACTGCCTCCTCGTCGATCTGGGCACGACGATGTAACGTGTTGTAGTTGTCCACGGACGTAACAGGTCATACGGTTCGTATCGCCGGGTGCTGGTGCTTGATTCGATCACGGTCAAACCGTATCAGACGCGCAGTTGTGTTGAAATTTGACATTTGCGGTTGAGCAGTTGCCAGCAGTAATGATGGCAAAATCTCCTTATTTTGCAATAGGTTACACGTTGGCAGGAACACTTCACTTTCGTCGTTATTTTCTTCAGGTCTTTGCCGTTCAAATCCCACTTCTGATAAAGGGACTAGGCCCTCATCATAAAGGACTAGGCCCTCATCAGCGGTTTTAATTGGATCCATGATTTCAATTCCTTAGTTACACTTTGTAGGTAGGCGTGGATTGTCGGGCGAAGAAAATAGAGACACTAATTACAGCACAGTCACTTAATCAAACATAATTTCCTTTTAAAATTATCACCACAAAATTACCGTTATAATAAAATAACAAACTAGGTAGCACAATATTAAGACACTCCACCGAACGCGTAGCACGCCTGTGCGATCCCGACCGAGTCTCAAATCATACTGCCAGTAAATCGTCGCCTCGTGTCATCGGATGTGACGTAGCAGACCCTGATAATTCATAATAACGACACTCTAAACTAACAGCGACATCTATGAATTTTAACTAACCCTAATTTAAATAATAAAGTGCCGTCAAATATATATATATTTTTTTATTGTTATTATTATTTTATTTTTGATTTCTGAATGATTTTAATTCCTATTTTCATAATTAATATTACTTGCGTATTGCTGTGCTGTGTTACGCTGAACAGTCAAAAATACAATCTGTCTTTTCTGTCGGCCACCAAGATACAGGCTGTGCGGTCTCATAGCCGTACATTTTTCTGCTTACTCTGTAACCTACTTTAGGTCACCGATGCGCGACATAATTAGCATAATAGAATAACATGACTAACGAATTAAAATATACCTAGTGAACTTTTAACTAATGTAGCTATCAACAACTGCGAGAAATAATCGCCTTCCATTCTAGTACTGTTACTTACTCAACTACAACAATGCATTAGTAAGAAGTCAGGGCCTCAAGTCTGCTATTACAATAGTGTCAGAATGGTCGATCATTGATTTCATAATTGTTGATTTTGACAAGTTTGGTAATCTACTGTTATAATGGCGTCATTATGACTTTCCAATGGTCGGCCACTGACACTACATTGAAAGAAATTGCATATATTGGTAATCTCGTACATAATGACAAATTAATGACATTTCTACTAATGGGTTTTATAATAATGACAGTACGACAATGCCATTATAATAACTCAATTATATTACGAGAACATTGACCGACCAATGATCGACCATTATGAATTTACCAGATTACGAACTTTTAGCAAAATGACAATGGCATGACAATGGGATCGTGTTGGAATGACTGAATTTATAAAAATAGCAGACTTGGGCCCCAGCTCGAATGTAACGCAATCATATGGGCTCCGCATGAAGCTAAATACAGGCTCATGCTGGAGCGTATAGAAAATAAATTTACTAGGTTTCTGTACCTAAGGTGGTATGGTATATATCCATTTTAACCATTGATGTATCCAACTTTGTTTGTTATAGGCATGGTGGGATACAATAAATTGGAAACAAGGAGGGACATAGCTCTTCCTACCTATATTTTTAAATTATTGCGTGGCGAGACTTCAAACCTAGGTATATTGAAATAAATAAACCTGTGCGTACCCGACAATTATGTATTGCGAAGGCGACGGCCACGTCTATTGGTGATGCCCAGTAGTAGGACCAATCTACTGAGTAAAGCCCCTATAACGCGTACCTGGCGTGTACTTAATGACGTAGCAGACAGAATAGATATTTTTACTTGTTCTCTGAGTGAGTTCACAAAAACCACGATATATATAATATGTTTTAGTGAATACTAACATTGTAATTATGGCCACACTATTGAATTAGGAAATCCCTGTAATGATAGTGATGATGAGTTAATAAATACATAACTACTTAGTGCATCTTAGTGGAACGTGTTTCTCTATATCTAAACTTACAAACCTTCACGAAAAATCGATATACGGAGTTAACTACTACAACCCGTACACAGGCTGTGCCTAGTTTGGGGCCCACGGCTACTACTACTTATGCACTCTTTCAATTAACATTTTTCCTGGGGGCCAAGTGTGCTAACGCAGTTGTGTCAAAGTCAAAGTCAAAGTCAAACCATTTATTTCAAATAGGCACATAAGAGGCACTTTTGAACGTCAAAATTTACAAAAAAATAGAATTGATTCTAGTTGCCCCTTCCAAAAGGTAGTTTCGTATGGAGAAGAATGGGCAAGAAACTCCACCGGTACTCTTTTAAAAATGTTTTACAATATTTTGTTTGATTACATTAATTATATGTGAAGACGATGCACCTAGAATAAAATTACTATACCATAATAGGTAAAACGAATTAAAAACTAAGCAATGAAAAATAACTTAATTATTAGATAGATACGTGGTGTTCACATATTTACAAACATCATACAAGTATGTTTTTTTAAAAAAAAATAAAAAAAAATAAGTCAGTGTGTGAGTATAGGTTATCACAGAATGTAAAATCAATATCATAAAAATAACAGATTTTACCATAAAAATAGCAACCAGTTTGATTTTGTCTAGACTCTAGATTGTCCTATGGAGCTGGACCAGCATGTTTCCAAGCATTCCTGTCCTGGATATAATCCTCTAACTTGTAATATGCTTGTTTACAAAGTGTACTTTTAATATGTGTTTTAAATTTTCTCTCATTTAATTTCAATATATCACAAGGTATTTTGTTGTAACATTTAACACAGTACCCCATAAAAGATGTATGTACTTTAGATAATCTGAAAAATGGTTGATCTATTTTATCTTTATTTCTAGTATTAAAATTATGTCTATCGCTTATCTTGTTAAAAATATGTAGATTTTTCCTTACATACATAATATTTTCATAAATGAATTGGCAAGGTACCGTCATAATATTAATCCTTTTAAATAGTTCCCTAAGAGATTCGCGGCGACGGAGATTATAAATTGCTCTGACAGCTCTCTTTTGCAAAATAAAGATGGACTCAATGTCAGCAGCCCGACCCCACAGTAAAATGCCATACGACATAATGCTGTGGAAGTAACTAAAATAAACCAAACGGGCGGTTTCTATATCTGTTAGCTGTCTTATCTTTCTAACAGCATAAGCGGCCGAGCTTAGCCGCCCCGCCAGAGAGGTTATATGTGGTCCCCATTGCAGTTTCTCGTCTATAGTGATTCCTAGGAAAGCCGTTTGATGAATAAATTCCAGTTTTTCTCCGTTCAATATGATATCACATTCGCTACTTCTAACATTAGGTAATTTAAATCTAATACATTTGGTTTTTTTTTCATTTAGTACCAAATTATTTACCGTAAACCAATCTTGGACCTGAAGAATAGAGTTATTCACTTCGTCAAGATTTTGTGATCGTTGATCTATTTTAAAGATCAATGATGTGTCATCAGTAAATAACACCATCTTCGGTTGATTTTGAAGTAATTGGGGTAAATCATTAATGTAAACTAAAAAGAGGAATGGACCCAATATCGAACCTTGAGGAACGCCCATTGCCATTTCAGACCCTAATGAGTTAACGCCGTTTATTTGAACTTTAACCTTTCTATCTTTTAGGTATGATCTTAGTAAATCAAGAGCTGCATTCCTAATCCCATAGTGCTCTAGTTTCAGCAAAAGTGTCTCATGGTTCACGCAATCGAACGCTTTAGAGAGGTCGCAAAAGATTCCAATGGCATCTTGTGCTTCCTCCCAGGCGTTAAAAATGTTCTTTATTAAGGTTAGGCGTCAGTGGTACAACGCCCTTTAGTGAAACCGTACTGCTGTTCATGAAAGATGGATTTTTTATTAAAGTGACGTAACATTTGATTGAGCATCAACTTTTCAAACACCTTACTGAGAACTGGCAGAATTGACACAGGCCTATAATTATTGGGTTCTTTACTATCTCCGGATTTGAACAAAGGAACTACTTTACTGTGTTTCATGAGATCCGGAAAGACTCCTTGATCCACACTGGTGTTAAATATAAAAGCTAAATAGGGCGCAATGGTTTCGATTATAGATCTACAGACTTTTACAGACATGCCCCAGAGATCTTCTGTTAATTTAATTTTAAGATCTTTAAAAGTTTTTATAACAGCCTGGGGGTTTGTATGTTGGAACCTAAATTCCAAAGGGCATACTTTTACATTCTTTCTAAGTAAGGCAGCCGAGAGCGCGGGTGAGGAATTTAAAGTTTCAGTAGTTTTAAGGGAAATATTAGCAAAAAAGTTTTCAAATTCCTGAGCTATTTCTACCTCTGAAGTGATGGGCCCATGTGCAGTTTCTAAATTGAATTCAGTATTACGCTGTTTTTTCCTACCTGTTTCATTATTTATTATTTGCCAGTTGTGTCCGAATGACCGATCATTGGCACCGTAATTGCAGAGTTTGACAGTTTTGCTAATCTCTTAATTGAAAGGTGTCTTTATGATTTTCCGATGACGTGCCACTAATACTCCATTGGAAAAATTGTCTGTATTTAGTAATCTCGTACTGACAAGCACCGCTTATTTTGACTTCCTTATGGACCACTGTCACGCCATTATGAATTTAGGAGGTTACAAACTATTGGCACAATGGTCATGGCGTTGCCTTGGTATGGTCTTCATAATGACCAATCATTGAAAATAGCAGACTTGGCCCCCTGTTTGTATGTTCCCTAACTTGTGTGTCAATAAAATGTTTTTTTTTTTAATAATATGATCTCTGCAACAGATATAGGTCTGATATTAGGGGCTGCCAAACTGTTGCAGTATTTGAAAGAAGAGTGAAAGAACACTATCTTCCCTCTTCGTCATAGTTACATATCTTTACCTTTTTCATATTTTCTCTTCTTTTCTTCTTGCCTATTTATATATAGAATAATGGGCCTATAATGTTCCCACTGCTGGGACACAGGCCTCCTCTCAGTGAGAGGGAGTGGGCTGTAATCCACCACGCGGGCCCAGTGCGAGTTGGTAGATGTCACATGTCTTCCAATTGTTGGTTCTCGGACATGCCGGTTTCCTCACGAAGTTATTATGAGAGTACATGAATGGGTTTAATTAATAAATACATATATTTTTTACAAAGAATTGGTTAAAGAGTTGAATTACCCATTTATTGAATTAAAGAAGGAACGTTGAATCTTAGGAATAGTGCTTATCCTGTGGTCTTAAGAAGTTATTATGTGGCCATCCTTCTATAGTTATCTTTCTACGTTTCTTGCTTAGATACCTACATTTTAATGTTGTATCTTTAAAGATTTACAACGCCACAGTTGCATCAGGCATGAGGAACCTTCAGCTCGAGTGCCAAACTTGTACCCGGCCTTATCATCCTAATCCTAACGTTTTTTAATCACATCACACTAATAATATAAAGGCGAAAGTTTGTGAGTGTGTGTGTATGTTTGTTACTTATTCACGCTCTAACGGCTGGACCAATTTTGATAAAATTGTGTGGAGGTAGCTGACACCCTGGATTAAGATTGAAACCACGGGGCGCAGCTAGTAATATTATAAATGCGAAAGTAAGTTTGTTTGTTTGTTTGTTACCTTTTCACGCCTAAACTACTGAACCGATCATCCTGAAATTTTGCATATACGTTGTCAGGTACAGAAACGGACATAGGGTACCTTTCATTTCGAAAAAAAAGTCATTTCGCGAGGAAAAAAACAATAACGTTCTTATGCTAATAGATAGTGCCACGTGTCTTTCGAATCATGATTGAATTATGTTATGGGATGTATTTAATAGTACTTTAAATTTCAAAAAGCAGAGTACAACCCGAAATGATTATAAAATTCTAAATTAACGCGAGCGAAGCCGCGGGCAAAAGCTAGTTATTTATATTTTCTCTGTAAATCTACAAACGTTTTCTGAGAATTGCTTCAGGTTGGTATTGGATAGAGTTTTCCCTCAATTAAAGTGAGTACACGCAAAAGGTTGTTTACTCCTCTCTTTATAGATTTTTGACTGGAGACATGTTATTCGAAACCCCTTTTATATGACTTTGACTTAGGTAATGAGTTTCCGTTTTTATCAAAGTTTATACGTACTTGTAAGCATTAATCACACTATCATATCACATCACACTAATGTTATAAAGGCGAAAGT
Organism: Tiliacea citrago; assembly: GCA_963921375.1. Lineage (NCBI taxonomy): Eukaryota > Metazoa > Arthropoda > Insecta > Lepidoptera > Noctuidae > Tiliacea > Tiliacea citrago. Next base: position 13,808,623 of record OY992804.1, read on the forward strand.
TTGTGAGTGTGTGTGTTTGTTACTTCTTCACGCTCAAACAGCTGGACCAATTTTAATAAAATTTTGTATGGAAGTAGCTGACACCCTGGATTAACATATAGGCTGCTTTTTATCCCGATATTCCCACGGGATAGAGACTTACGCCGGTGAAACCGTGGGGCGCAGCTAGTCATTGATAAAAGTAAAAATAATATTTATTAACATTTGAATAATAAAAAAATATATATTAATAAATATGACGCAGAACATAGTAGCCATTGGATACTTGAAGTGGGCTGCCGTTGTTAGCCGACTAAAATGCCACGGTGCATAATATCACGCCTGTTATATTCTCTGAAGGTATCGACAAGGTAGTACTTATACAGGGTCAAATTAAATTAGCTAGAGAAACTCCGCAGCGTCGATAGGAATCAATATCTAAATACGATAAAAGAAAAAAAAACTTCTTATTTTTGGTGTCAACGACTGTAGTTACTTGAAATATCAGTTTCAGAATCAGGTTTTTTAATGTAAATTTCACAGACGTGAAAGGTATCGATATCTATAACACGATAAAAAAACAGAATTTCAACCAACAGTGGTCATTGACCGTAAAAACCATCAAATCTTTTTTCTTTGTTTTATCGTATAGATATGCGGAGTCTCGCTAGCTAATTTAATTTAACCCGTTTAAAAGGTGTTTAAAAATGAATCCGACAAACTTTAAGGAGTGCTAGACCATCGAACTGAATAACTTTTACTATGGGACCAACTTAAATCGCGAAAAAAAAAATATGCAGTTATGGAACAGCAAATTTTTTTTTCGCGGCTTTAGTATGGACTAAAGTTTATATCTAATGTTCTAAACTGTATGGGACAGCTTTCAAAATAGATTTAAAAAAATAAAGATTTAAAATGTGGTCCCATAGTGAAACTTATTCAGTTCGATGGTCTAAAGCACTCCTAAAGTTTGTTGGGTTAATTTTTAAACTGGATGTGGATTTTTGAGATGGGTCAGTAAGGGTAGCTACCCTAACCGTTGTATCGACAGGAAAACGGTAAAGCTGCCTTTACTGCCCCATCTCAAAACTCCAGCCTGTATAATGCACCCAGATTCTGCTGAGGCCGCCTATTCCCATTTACAGGGCACAAATCCAGACTCTAAGCAGCTAAAGAGAAATTCTTGTTGGAAAAACTAAATCACACTGCCTGAATACTGTAAATAGAATCGTTCAGCAGGCACGTTTACGACCACTAGAATAACGACGCATTGCATTAACTAGATAATTTTAACCCAACTGTGGGGAAGCCCAAAAGAAGAGTTATTATTATTATCTCCTTTATTTCATTATGTACTTAAAAATTATAATTATTATTTTCATTTATTACATTTGTATACACATTAATTACATTTTTAAATATTTTTATAAAAATCATAAAAAAAAAAAAAAAAAAAAAATAGTGACCCATCGGCATCAGGAACAGGGTCAAAGCTGCCGGTGGTCAGGGCTCTAGAGAGAGGAACCTCCTCACTATACGTGCCGTGTCCAGGAGTACTGCTTTCTGAATCAAGCCCTTGACACAGCCGCGCAATGAGAGCCTCCTGAGGTGTTGGTCAATGCTCTCCGCTATTAGGCCATTTACCGTTACAATTATCGGTACAATGATTGCAGAGTCCACGTCCCACATGTCGACAATCTCGTGTGCTAGGTCAAGATATTTGATTTTTTTAATTATTATAATTATTATTCGTTTAAGTATTTCGGACAGAATCTATATAAGTGTTAGTAACAATTTTCTTAGATCCATGGTAGGTACATAATATACAGGGTGGAATTTTGTAATGCCACCTGGAGGGAAAGTACTCTTAATACTGCAGATAGAAAGTTTTACTCAAAGGAAACATTCCTTTATTTTTGAATAGAAAGCAAACTGCATTCAAAGATTTTCGAAAATTCTCTTCTCCCACACCCGGGAATCGAACCGGCTAAAATCTGAAAAAATTATACCCTGTACTTTTATTGCATCGATCGTTAGGGTCAATTATAAGGATGAAATCTCTCTAACAAACATGATAAATTAAATGAAAGGAAAACCAGGAAATCTGAAGTTACAAATTCAATGGGTCAAGTTAAAGCTCTTTAACTAACATCCATCTTTTGTAATGCAGACTCCTTTGCGACATACTCGTAGCTGCGCGTATGAGGTAATTTAAATATGGAATGTTAGATTAAAATTTGAAAATTAGATTGTCATAGTTGTTATTCACATTTGATTGTTTTTACAACTCATTTCACATTTTGTCTCACGGTGAAAATGGCTTATCAAGAACAGTTTAGTTTATTTTTGTTCTTTATGTTTCTATGAGGGTGTTTTAGTTTAATTTGTGATCTGTGCGAGTCCCAATTAATGCTTTTTCTTTCTTTCTTTATATAGTTAATAAAGTTTTCACAATTTCCCCGTAACTATACCCACCCAGTGCGCCTGTATGGGACAGTCATGTGGGGATGCAAACATTTGCAAAATGCTGTTGGTGCTACCGCGCAGTCTTTGAAATAATTACGCCACTTTCTTACGCACTATAGCGTGGAAACCATCCACGCGCGCGTTTGTGAACATTTGCGACGCATTACAATGCCGCGGCAACCCCAACAGCATTCTGAAAGCATTATTATACTGAATACGCAGGTCAGGGCCTCAAGTTTGCTATTACAATAGTGTCAGAATGGTCGATCATTGATTTCATAATTATTGATTTTGACAAGTTTGGTAATCTACTATTATAATGGCGCCATTATGACTTTCCAATGGTCAGCCACTGACACTACATTGAAAGAAATTGCATATATTGGTAATCTCGTACATAATGACAAATGAATGACATTTCTATTAATGGGTTTTATAATAACGGCAATACGACAATGCCATTATAATAACAAAATTATATTACGAGAATATTGACCGACCAATGATCGACCATTATGAATTTACCAGATTACGAATTTTTAGCAAAATGACAATGGCATGACAATGGGATCGTGTTGGAATGACTGAGTTTATAAAATTAGCCGACTTGGGCCCCAGGGGGCTTTTCCTGCATCTTTTAATTCACACAATAGTCAACAATTTCATGGAAGAGCAGAATCAAATCTACTGCTAAAACCTCCTATTCACCTAACATTACCACAAGTACGTACCTAATCCTATTCCCCTAGTGCTTTAATAGCTTGTTCCGTGCTGCGGTATTCAAATTGAACAAAAACTGTTGCAAGACTTAGTAATATCGTTCTCTGGTTCTTGCTGGCTGTAACATAATAGTGGCGTGTAAGCCTATATGGTGCTGGTAACCTGTTATTTGGACTTTGCTTTTGCATGGCAAAATTATTTACTTTTGAATTATTCAAACACATTTTCTGACGCTAAAAACTGTTCTTTTTTACCAATATTTCTTTTTTTGACAAAAATGGCTAGAAAAAACGCACTCATTTGGTTACTCTAAAACATAATTATGCGGAGAGATTGTTTATTTTTCCAACGTTATTTGGGGGTGGGCTCAAGGCTCAAAGCTCAAGTTATATTTATTTAAATTTCTTAGTTTAGTTTTTTTCTGGATAATATTTACATAATTTAAAAGCTAATGGTCTGTAAATTGTAATAATAATATGTACAAGAATATAAAAAAGGGAGGAGAAAGAATTCAACAAATTCGTCTGCATCGCTGTCAACAGGAAAAGTGCCCAAAAAGCTGGCAGCATTGGCTCGTTTTATGGCGATGCTGATTCTTTGACCAATGAATAGGCCAGCTCTCTGGTTACGTGAAGAGTCTGGTCGACTCTGCTCAGCTTGGCGATTTTTCGAAAAACTAAGCGCTTCAACCCCAAACGGCTCGAACAAAAATTACATTTCTAAATAAATATGAATTGAGCCATTTTCTACTGTATTTAAAGTGAAAATAATACTACTGGTTTATGATGGTAATGGTCTTATATTAGCCAAAATATACCCGCAAAAAAATTGTGCTTGTAAAACCTACAATATTCAATAGTGCCGAAAACCAGTGTGGCGGACATGCGAACTACGCATTAGAGACCTGACGTAACACAAATCCTGCATCGCGCAAGCAGAGTTTACCGCGCGACTGGCATAAATACAACATCCCAACAGCAACCGGCCGCCCACCAGACACAACACCCGTCTGGGCGAAGGATCTTCCCGTTTCTATGGATGATGATTGAACTATACACCTTGGTCCTCATATCTCTATACCAGCATAAATAAACTTGCGCCAAGGATTTTATACTATTAATTCCCTGTTTGAAAACTACATAATAAATATTTATTATAATGTGAGGAAGGAAAGTTGCGGATATTATCCGCATTCGTACGTAATACAAAATTAGTTGTGAAAAGCAACGCGTCGCATTTATCATTGGTAAGTTAGCGGATTAACGTTCGTGAAGTTTTTACTTAAGCTTCTAGAGATGTGACATTATAAATTGTGATGGCGGATACGACGTGTTTGAATTTAAAAACGTATCCGCATAATTATGTATAATGTTTCATTCTGATCTTTTAAGTGTACTATGGTCAGGTCCAGGACCCTTCCGTGGCTCGAAAAGCACGTTAAGCCGTTGGTCCCGGTTGTCATTCGTGGATCTTTGTCAGTCGTTACGGGTCGTCAGAAACCCGAAAGTCTGACAACCAGTCTTTCTAAGGGGTATCGTATTACCCAGTAACTGGGTTATGGAGGTCAGATAGACGGTCGCTCCATGTAACATACCGGTATTCTGCTGCATCCGGTTAGACTGGAAGCTGACCCCAACATAGTTGAGAAAATGCTAGGCAGATGATTATGACCCCTGTTCGGTCCTTGGGTTTCATTCGGCTTGTGCCGATTGCGATACTCCGTTTGGTATCTACTCTCGCTGAATCATGTACAGCCACGAGCACTAATATGAAAACACTTAGCAAAATTCATAACCGATTTTCTCGTGGAATAACCATTGCAACTTTGAGAAATGATCTATTTCATAATAGTATGTTCGAAGTAAAATAAAATTACAATCAATATTGTTGGAGGAAATCACTTTTAGAAGTTGCTAAGTGTATACATAATAGTGCTAGTGACTGTACATATTTGATTTTGCCGTCCTGAAGTGCCGAATAAAAACCGAATTTAAGTAGTAATTGCTTGGGGTTGGCATACAAGTATGTCTATGTAGCGTACCTCTTATTTAACCTGTTATTATTTTTGTTTATTATTTCGTATTTTTATCTTATACTTGTAGTAATATACATTTTGGTGTGCACATAAGGCATCTGTTAAAAATACATTGAATTGTTTATTTTTGTCATCAATAAATTAGAATCCTTTAGACTGGAAGAAAAATAAGGTCCAAACAGCTGTTCTAGTCGGCAAACTAAATAAGTTTCAAAAGTTCTCTGATGTTTTAAAATTCGATAATTATTTTACAAGATACTTCCCAACGCACTATTTAGGAAATTTATAACTTTCAATTGATATTAAGTAGATACTTCAATTAGGTTTCTATCTATTTCGATCATGTATACCATATTCCTGCGTCCGACATTGTTTATCAAAACTATCAGTATTTTTATGTATCAGATATTCGCAATATCCGAAGCGTGTCACATCACTGACAAGTGAGGACAAAAGCAAGCCTCGCGCCGTTCCGCTAATATTGTTTTCTGAGCCCCTTTCCGTGATAATAGAGTACAGCCATGGTTTTTGCTATCGCCACGAGGATGGCACCAGTGACAATTACTGTAGTACCTAAGTATGTTGATTTTATTCTACAGACGTTAATTCTCGATTCCGTAGTCAACAAGGAACCGTTATAGCTTCGCCATGTCCGCCTGTCTTAGTACTAGAAAGCTGTAATTTGGCATACCCATGCCAAATTATTATACCACTACCACCACTTACTACTTACCACTTTGTCGGCGAGATTAATACGAGTATGTATACCCATACATACTCGTATTAATCTCGCCGACAAAGTGGTAAAATAATATCTTTAAAGTTTTTTTTTTTGTGTAATTACGTTCCTTGCACGTAAATTGGGGATGATAAATTTTTTTCTCGCCTATCCCATGGTGTGGGGCCTGTGGAGTATCGTTGAATAGGCCGTTTAAAAATATTGCGGATCTGTGAAAGCCATTTTTCGATTCAGGGATCCACTTGCGTAATAGTGATTTTTTTTAACGTCAAGTGCTAGCTAAATTATGGTTTTGGAATGTGTGAAAAAAATCATGGCAGTAGTATATAATATTATATATAACGAAGCGGAAAGGAAAACTATCACAGCTAAGTAGGCTTTACAAGTTAACAAGTAATAGTCGACCAACTTAGATTATTTTGCAGTTGGAAAATTGACCGTGACGTAAAAATATTTAATTTTGTATATTTCAACTACAATGTTAACTAATTAAGTCCGTTTTTGGGATAAATTCATCGCAACTACAGAACCCTTCATTGTGCGTGGTCCGACATTCACTTGGCCAGTTTTCTTCACTGGTTTTTGTGTTAAGGGTCAGATAGTCGCCGTTGACCTGTGCCATACAAATGCGCGTCGTGCTCACGCCGCGCCACCATTAATTTCCATATGGAATATTTATTTTTAGTAACGAAAATATGAATATTTGAATAAAATCACAGATAGAATTATAGATCTGCCAGGCTTGCGAGTTTGTCCGAAAGGGATATCGTGGCCCTGGCATACAGGCAACGGAAGGAACACGGGTGGGTTTTAGTCAGTAAAAGTCTGACACGCCCTCCCGTTCCGCCCAGATCGGGAGCAGTTATTTGATAATTTCCCACCCAAAAAAAAAAAAAGATAGAATTATAGATGATGAAACAGTCTGTTCATACAAAAAAAAAAAACATAAAAATATCTTAACTAATTTGAAAGTAATATGATTTTTTATGCTGTGGGTAGACATTACTTCCTGAATTTATTTCATAAAGTATTTTACTACAATACTTAAATATTCACATATAGAATTGATGTGTATGCGTTCTAGTTTAACATACATTTTTTGCATAACTTACTTGCATTATATGAAGACGTAATAACAGAGTTAAAAGTCACTAAAATCATATATCTGCGCCTTAAGATGGATTATTGTAAGCTATTTCGTACAACTTCTGTTTGGTCAATCAAGTTAAAACTTCAGGATATTATTTTTAGAACAGTTGAGCCACGTTTTCTAAATATTGGTCTACCGTTGTGGTAACAATAAGGTACAGTGTTGTGTTAAGGCAATGTAGGTAACAATAACACCACAAATTGCAAAAGTTTCCGACGGAATTGCACTTTTTAAAATGTGATTACATTTTGTAATACATCATGTACGTATGTTACCTACATAGTATGTATATTTTTTAATTTCCAAATAAAAAAGAGAAATTTCCATTCGACTCTCTGTTGATTATATCAGCTAATATTATACTTTCAATATTTCTGCATCTTTTAAAAAAAGTCCTAGAGGCATCCAAACACAATTTTACCATATCTACGTCAAAATCCTCCCATTCGGGGAGGCCTATAGCAGTGGACGTCTTTTCGCTGAAATAATGAATGATGACGTCAAAATCAACCTACATTTTCAACCAGCGCTGGGGCTGTCTCGCATAGGGTCGCAGCATTATACTGAGCGATGGCCGTTTTGCGTGAATGTGACGCATATTTTCCCTCAACTTGTTCTTTCGTGTTTGTGTTTTTATTTCTTTGCGTTATGTTTACCGCAAATAAATTCTTTCTTCTTCTAACCTCTCATTATTTCGCGCTTCATCACCACTAAATAAGTCTTATATCTTCAAGTAAACAAAACATACTTTTAATAAACCAGCAGTAAGTGAATTCGAGCATCTATTATTGACGGGCCATTCTGCGCTGCCTGGTTCAAGCAACCTTAGGCCTCGTTCACGGTCTCGAGCGAAGCGACTTTTGACGCGACATGCGTCAAGCGACACGCGCACACGTAACCTGGGAGCCAAGTCTGCTATTTTCAATGATTGGTCGTTATGATGACCATACCAAGGCAACACCATGACCATAGTTTGTAACCTAAATTCATAATGGCATGACAGAGGTCCATAGGGAAGTCAAAATAATAGGAGCTTGACAGTACGAGATTACCAAATACAGACAATTTTTCCAATGGAGTATCAGTGGCACGTCATCGGAAAATCATAAAGACGCCTTTCAATTAGGAGATTAGCAAAACTGTCAAAATCTACAATTATAGTGCCAATGATCGGCCATTCGGACACAACTGCGTTACGAGACTTGGCCCCCTGTTTCCGCCCGTCCGCGTCGCTACGCAATTCGCATCGTAGTGACTCGTGTCATGCTTTAAACTACTAACTGTAACAGCACATACACCTAGTTTAGCAGTCAGAGTATTAAAATTTTTGTGACCTAGTTATAAGCCTTCTCGCCGCTCTTAGTCTTTGCACCTTATATTGTGATGACTTTCTTTTGGTGAAATAAAGAATTTATTTATTTCTTTTGGTGAAATAAAGAATTTACTTATTTATTATTTTCTTTCATTTATTTTCTTCGCAGTCGCTGTTGCAAAATGCTTTTGCTTGAGGCGGATATTTCTTGAAAATGGTCAAAAAGGTGGTTTTTTAAAGCAGTGTATCTCTTAAACCGTAAATATTTTTTCCAAAATAAAAACAGTATGATATTTTCAAGTCTTTTGTGCATACGGTGTTGGAACTCAAAACATAACTAAACTCTCACTCTTCAAAGACAACTCTTAATTATTTTTAAAAGCATTTATCCCTACGTTAACAGTTATAATTATAATTAAAAGTATACCATAAAATTGCAAATGCCCAACTGCATCCGGTGATGGATGATTTTTTATTAATTAGTTAATATCTAATTTTATACGATTTTACTTGCATTTTTACGCCATACGTTGTGTCACCGCGCATCTCTTTCTTTTGTATGCAATCTGACAGTGACAGTAGTTTACCTGTAGTCAGCCTCTTAAGGTACTATTTTCTAGAATAGGTTTAAAGACCATAACGGCCATAATGAAAATAATGGAAGCGGGGTTTGACTTGTTAAGTACCTGGTACTTGTTGACGGGCCTACACTGTCCTCCCATAGCTATTAACACAGTAACTTGAAAACATTGTAAAAGCCCATTATTTTTAAAAGAGTAACCGTGGAGTTTCTTGCCGGCTTTTCTCCATAAGTAACGATCAATTTGAACCGTGCACCTAGCTTCTGACGTTTCATAAGTGCCCATGTAGGTTTATGTGAAATAAAATATTTTGATTTTGTTTTTTTTTTTTTTACTTTATGGTGTCAAAAATGTTCTCTAGGAAAATACACCAACTTACTTTTATAAATAACGTTTTAGTGACGTCATTTAAAGGTAAATTGCAGACGCTATGTGGTGGCCACCACAGTCTTTAAGAAACCCTAGCTTTACCGGCAACGGCTGCGGCCGTCTGGCAACGTTCCAGATTTATTTTTTACTAAAAAACATCAACGAACAACTGTCCCGGCACAGTTTCGGCAACTTCTCAGCCAGTTTGCGAGCCTTATTCTGGAAAGAAATATTAATCTTGGAGAGAATTAGGTTCCATTATAGAAGTCTGGAGCTTTGGAGATTTTTTATGTGTTAAGCAAATCTTAAAGAGTAATTGGTATTTAAATAAGGTTCAGTTATTTAGTGCTACTTTAGAATATTAATTTGATTTAAATACAGCGTCAAAATAAATAAACTAGCGAAACACCGCAGACGCGATGGGTTATGATATCTAAATCTAAACTCGATAAAATAAACAAAAAAAAAGATTTGATGTTTTTTTGGGGTCAACGACGGCTTGTAGTGATGTTACTTGAGTAACTATGAGTTAAGAAAATCCGTTTTTGTTTTTTTGTTTCATCGTGTTTAGATATCGAAACCCATCACGAACGTGAAGTTTATACAATTTTTTTTTTTAACTTTTACTTTATGTATTGACCCAAAAAAAAACTCATCAACGTAATTTATTTTTTGTTTTGTTATGTTTAGATATCGATAGTTCACGTCTGCGGAGTTTCGCTAGCTAATTTAAATTGACCCTGTATAGTTGCCTAAATGTCAGAAAAGGATTGGATAAAAACTTAAGCTATGGACGGACACAATATTGTTTGCGAAATAAAACCATGGCTGCGTTTCCATTGTTAATTACATAACCGATTTTAATATTACTTCGTAGACGTAGCTTGCATTGTGGCTGGAGAAAAACAGGAGTTTGTAGGGTTCTGTAGCAACCCTTATAGTTTCGGTATGTCCATCCGTCTGTCTGTCCCCAGCATAGCTCAGAGACTCTTAGTACTATATCAGTTGTCAAAAATCGATTGACCATCGCGACGCAACTAGTGAAGTAACCTTACGACTCGGTACTCGATACTCACGATAAATCGATTCGAGTTAAATGTCAAAACGGGCCTATTATTTTTTGACAAGTATAGAAAGCTGTAATTTGGCATGGATATACATATAAATCACGCCGATAAAGTGGTAAAATAAAACTTTAAAAAAAAATCTTTAGGGTAGGTACCCTAAAGATTTTTTTTCCTTTGCACGTAAAGTGGGGATGATATTTTTTTTCTCGTTTATCTCATGGTGTGGGGTATCGTTGGATAGGCCGTCAATAATATTGCGGGTTTGTGAAAACCGTTTTCAGATTCAGGGATGCGTTTGCATTATAATAAGTTTTAAAGTGCTATTTTTTGTTAGAGTCTAGTGTCTCCCCCCTCCCTTCCTGACAGCTAAATGGTTGTTTTTGCAAATGAGAAAAAATCACGGCAGTAGTATATAAAATGAAATTAATAGGAAAACTATCACAGCTAAGTAGGCTTTACGAGTTAACGAGTAATAGTCTACCAACTTACATTTGCAGTTGGAGACTTGACCGTGACGTATATCGATATAAGGGAGAACATGACAACCTTGACACGCAGGCGAGGCAGTCGGAACATCTAGTGAATATATAAAATTAAATGTGAAAGGACTCATTATAATAAACGAACTTTAAAATACATCGTCATTTAATTTTAACTTTAATCTCAGTTCGCCATATTGCCTCATTTCGGAAAATAACACGTACACAAATTCTGAATAATTATAATGTATTAATTTAAAGCCCTTAAAATTTATATCAAGCAGATTTACTTTAAACGAAAGTTGACAGACTGAGCTCATTTTTCGAATATTATAAACGTTTATAATAATCGACAAACCGGCCAAGTGCGAGTCAGACTCGCGCACGTAGCGTTCCGTACCATCAGCCTAATATTATAAAGGCGAAAGTTTGTGAGTGAGTGTGTGTGTGTGTGTATGTTTATTACTTCTTCACGCTCAAACGGCTAGACCAATTTAGATAAAATTTTGTATGGAGGTAGCTGACACCTTGGATTAAGACATAGACTACCTTTTTTATCCCGATATTCCCACGGGATCGAGACTTATGCGGGTGAAACCGCGGGGCGCAGCTAGTTATAAAATCATGTTTGTTGTATGGGAGCCCCCTTAAATATTTGTTTTATTTTAATTTAATAACTTATTTTTAAAGTGAATATATAACTAAATATTCTATGAATATTTCAAGCGTCTACCTGTGGCCGTTATCAATATCGAGCAAAAACGAGCAAAAAAATGACGTTTGTTGCATAGGAGCCCCCTTAAATATTCATTTTATTCTGTTTTTTAGTATTTGTTGTTATAGCGGCAACAGAAATACATCATCTGTGAAATTTTCAACTGTCTAACTATCATAGTTCATGAGATACAGCCTGGTGGCAGACGGACAGACAGACAGACAGACAGATAGACAGACAGACAGACAGACGGCGGAGCCTTAGTAATAGAGTTCTCGTTTTACCCTTTGGGTACGGAACCCTAAAAATGACCTCAAAGTCAGTCAACCTTCGTTAAATCTGATGATGGGACTTCTTGGCGGGAAAGTGAAGCGTCATGTTAGCAGTTTTGTTTTATTTTCTAAAATTTGTGTTTAGCCGAATATTAATGTGTAATAGTGGTGGATTATTAACCATTAAGTGTTCGTGATCCTGCATTAATGTAGGCAAATGAAACAAAACAGTGCAACATCACTTTAAGTTCTCTCAAGAAGTCCGCGCGAGGTTTCAGTAAAGTGCCGCGTCTTTACTTAAATCCAAGGGGAGTGGGGCGGGGATATCATCAATCATCTTTATCATGCATTGAGTGGAGTTCATTTCATAATTATTTAAATAACTTTGTACTTGTTACTTAATTTTACATGACACTGGCTAAATGCACAAACCGTGCGAAGCCAAAAAGAAAAAAAAAAAAAAAAAAAAAAAAAAAATCTGATGATAATATTTAACGTTATTTCGGTCTCATTAGTACTATTTACATTTCAAGCATGATTTCTATTACATTTTAAATAAAAATATAATAAGTATCTAATTTTTTTTATTCTTACAACAAAGTCTTTTAAAACCAAGTAAGTACTTCATGATCGGCCTAGCCTTTTCTCAACTATGTTGGGGTCGGCTTCCAGTCTTCCCGGATGCAGATGACTACCAGTATTTTACATGGAGCGACTGCCTATCAGACCTCCACAACCCAGTTACTGGTTAATACGAAACGCCTTAGTAAGACCGGTTGTCAGACTTTCGGGCTTCTGACTACCCGACACGACTATTAAAGATTTACAAATATTAGCCGGAACCAACGGTTTAACGTGCTTTCTGAGGCACGGAGGAGTCACGATATATATACCAGCGCTGCGGCATTTTTTTTTATATGGCAGCATTTTGCTGAGGTAGGAGCCTTTTTGGCATCTTCTCTCTCTTCTTGATTCTAATTCTTCATCTTCTCATTCCTCTCTCGTCTTGATTGTTTTTTTAATGTATATTGTTAGTTTTAAATGCATTTTTTTTATTTCTTGTGCGTTTCCCAAATGAAATATTTTTCTTTCTTTCTTTTCTTTATATGTAATGGATGGTCACTTATCCACGGACTGGCCTCGGCAATCGTTGCTTAACCTTCGATCGACCCGTACGGCTGTTATTACTCAGTAATAAGTAAGTATAGGTATACTAATTTATAAAATTTCATGGGTTTTTGCCCACATTGTGTAGGAAACGAACAATAGATCTACATCTGTATATCAGTAATTTGGCACGGATCAATCAATCAACTCGGCCTAAAGCAGTCTTGGCTTCGCCACAACACCCTGTCCTCCGCCTTCTGCATCCATTCTGTCCCAGCCACCTTTTTAAGGTCGTTGGTCCGTCTAATTGGTAGGCGTCCCACAATACGCTTGCCAATACGTGGTCTCCACTCCAAGGCTCGTCTGCTCCACCGGCCATCGGTCCTTCGACAAACATGGCCAGCGCGCTGCCACTTCACCTTGCTTACTCTGCAGGCTATGTCGGTAACTCCGGATTTGACATGGATGAACTTGTGTAAATATCATCTAGTTTCATAACACTTAACTTCATACTCACAGGCACCAATATAATCCCTTGGGGAACACCGTCTATTTCAAACGTTTACACGCCAAATCAATTGCCCTGATTACTTCCATTCTTCCGCAAATATAAATATAAACTTAATAACAAATTGAAAATGACGCCTCCTATCCTCAAATTACTTCCTTTAAGAATAAGAATAGAGAACGTCTTTTTCATCCTCATCCTCAAATCTATCTTTCAATAAAAGATTCGTTCTACTTGCCATTATTCAAATGAAAAGAAAAATTATTCAAATGAGAACAAATCAGTATTTAAAATTGGAACTGGGGTGGAAGGTCCGATGTGAACATGGTACCCGAATATAACAAGCCTGGAGGCTATAGAAATTATTTGTTTGGAAATGTAAAAAGAAAAGTTTGTGGGATTAAAGAAAGTTTGGTCGAAATTATACTTTTGGATTCAATGATGAAGTTCTAGGAAGATAATAAAAAAGGCATAACCTGACAATGAATACTGATTTGAGAATACTAACAAAAAAAACGACTTTTTCTCAATTATTATATCTGCTAAGAACTGTCCCAACGACAATCGATCTATTGTTTTCTGATAAATAAGGACATTACGTTCTAATTTGCCTCTTTCTTGTTCGACACATAAATATGAAAAAAAAAAACATGCAGAAGTGAAAAGCCGGCCAAGTGCGTGTCGGACCACGCACTATGAAGGATTTCGTAGTTGGATGAATTTATCCCAAAAACAAACTTAACATTGCAGTTGAAAAACATGTTCCCCCATACATTACAACTGCAAATGTTTGTACGCACAATATTGAGTGATTTACCATGTTATTTTAGGACCATAGACTTCTTATGGATTTTCCTGTAATCTATAAGTATAGAAATACTGACGGTAATTTTTTTTTAATTTTTGGCTTAGTATTTTTGGGGATAAGGTAGGAATGGTCGACTTTCAACTATTTTCTTTAATAACTCTAAAACCAATTATTTTTAAATTATTAAAAATATATATTTGAAATCCTTTCTTTTGATAAGTCACACCGGAGAGTACGCAATTTTTTTTTCTAATTTTGCCCCAAAACTGAATCATGTTCAAAATTCATATATTTACGTTACACGTTCGTGTTTGGGTCACAGAAATTCCTGAATGTACCAAATTTCAACTTAATTGGTCCAGTAGATTCGGAGCAAATTGGCTGTGACAGGCGTACAGACAGACAGAGACACGAGTGATCGTATAAGGGCTGCATTTTTTCCTTTTGAGGTACGAAACCCTAAAAATTACATGGCTACCAAACCTACTTACGTTACCTATTGAAACTTATGGAGGTTTTATACTCAACCCGGATTCTACTGACATTGACGCTGATGAAAACCACAATAGTTCAATTGTACTGGTTCGCGTCATGTTCCGCTACTCGCATCCGATTCGAGTAGCGAAACATGACGCGAACCAGTACAATTGAACTACTGCGGTTTCGCTGCTATGGTTTCCCGGCGGAGGTGTGCTACCAGCGTCAATCTAATAATTAACAAAAACGGCTGAACGGATTTGTATAGGTACACTGATAGTTTATGACCTTTTTTTTTTTTGGGTGGGAAATTATCAAATAACTTCTCCCGCTCTGGGCGGAGCGGGAGGGCGTGTCAGACTTTTACTGACTAAAACCCACCCGTGTTCCTGTCGTAGCCTGTGTGCCAGGGCCACGATATCCCTTTCGGACAAACTCGCAACCCTGGCAGGCAATATTTTATAACCTGGATTAACACATAGGATACATTTATCCCGGTGGTACATTCCGGTGCAATAATTTCCGACCTCCAGACGGGCCAAGCGGGAAAACCTAGTAAATTAAAAATATAAAAATATATCAAAAATAAGCTAGATGTAGTCAACATTTCCTATCTGACTACCCCTGAGAATAAATGGCGAAACAAACTCAATTAAACTCAGGGTCAAAGTGTCTTTTAAAGTCCAGACAATGACATAATCCTAGTCAGATCATGTGAGGACCATGTAGATCCGTGTCTGAAATGGTCTTGTGAGGAAAGAACCACACAACTTTGAGTGACCTGTCCAATCAGTGCAAGCATTTGTCAGTAATCGTGCAGCTCAACGACTCGACGAACAATACCAAAGAAATAACATTTGGGTAGGCCGCATAAATTGCTCAAAATGCCAGAACATCATTTAAACTAACTGAGAAAGAAAAAAAAAAAAAACCGGCCGTGGGCGTTTCAGACCACGCACAATTAAGGATTTCCGTAGTTGGGATGAATTTATCCCAAAAACAAACATAACGTTGTAGTTGAAAAACATGTTCTCCCGTAAATCGATATACGATACGGTCAATTTTCTAACTGGAAATGTAAGTTTTGACTTGCAGGTATCAAAATATTTCGCATAAATCGCCGTATTTTTTTATTGCGTTGACTTAGAAGCTTGATTTTTTTAGAGCTTCAAGGGACCGTAGACCTACGTATTTAATTTCAACTTGAAATCTCTAAGCATTTCTGAGACAAAGGGTCTTGACAGACTGACAGACAGACAGACAGTCGTACAACGAAGTGATCCTATAAGGGTTCCGTTTTTTTCCTTTTGAGGTATGGAACCCTAATAAAGGAACAAAATTAAAGTAAACTAGAAACTCCCTCCAGATTATTCTCCCAGAATATGTTTTAAGTAGTTATCAGTAAATTTTGAAGCGGCGCCCGTCTTGCTTGTTTTATATTGAAAGTTGTTCCCTTCATAGTGATAAAGTTGCAAACTGAATTTTGATGGGCCGCCGACATATTTTCATCTTCTTGTTTATAAAAAATAATATAAGTTTTCTCCTTTAACGTTGTGCAAGTTTGTTATTCGTTGATGGGGTTTTGGGTCTTCTATTTTGCAGGACCACGTTAAATACGGCTGTATTTCCAGAACGGCGGGGCTGCACACCCACCCTATTTTGCCAGGTAAGGGGTGAGCATCTTGCTAACAATCAAGCATAGGTCTATCCTACGGGTTCATCATAATCATCATCAGTTCAGCCGGAAGATGTCCACTGCTAGACTCTTGGTTGCTACTGAGATATTCGTAATGAAAATCTTAATGTAGGAATCGCAACTGACGCGTGCACTCCGCACGCTCAACCTCATAGCGATTGAGACGGACTTATTCTGTTGTTGAGTGAATTCACAAGGAATGCATTGTATGTAATTTGTTATAGGTAGGTACCATGAATGTTAGTACCTATTTAGAATAATTAAGTTAGGATAAGCGCATTTACCGCATTGGGTTACCCTGTAATGGTAGATGTAAGAAGAAAATAAATAAACTATTGCTAGTAACTATTGTTACAGCCCCATTTCTCCCTAACCGGGGGGAAAAAAAAAAAAAATTGTCTATTGTGTATTGTTGTTCTTCTTGTTGTTTTTATTATATTAAGAGGAGGCTCCTTATTTTATGTTAATTTGCATGAATATTCTGAAAGAGTCACATATACAAGCAAAATGAAACTTTAGTATAATATGATTTATTGGATCTTTTTTTCCATGTTAAAGACAGTTACGTAATTGTAATCTTTTATCTATTATATTATATACATTTTTTTTTCAAAAACTATGTCTTTTTTAAGGATAATTATAAAATAAATAAACAAGATTGTTTGGCTTTTATGTCTAAAACAAATACTCACACCAAGAAAATACAGTTTATTATCCAAAAACCAGATATTTTTTGTCTAGATCAATTATTACTTTAGTTATAAACGACATAAGGATTGAGACTTACGCTATTTAGTTTCATTCATATTCATATTCATTTATTTGCGTTCCACAAGGTAAAAACAAGATGTTAACAAAAGGTTTAGAGCTAAGAGCCGTTGTAGACCCTGTCAGTTTCGTGCTCGAACACGATCAAAGAGCGTACGCGTTACGTGTTAGCGTGGAAATTTGATTTAGACTGCCTGGTCTTAACCTACCGTGCTGGTTTTAATTATCTCTTTACACTATTTACGCAGTTGACGGCCTGCACAGTCTACGTGCAAAGCCTTAGGGCTATGCATGTAGACTGTGGAGGCCGTCAACTACAGCCGCCATTCAATAGAATCTTGAATTGTTACATTACAGGCGAATGCTCCCAGCTATGTATCTCGTTGATACGTTCACTATTAGGTATTTAGTTGATATTATGTTTGTTTTTATTGTATGTTATTTATTGGAGTATATGTAGTATAAATTAGATTCGATATGTTCATATAATCTATTATTGCCTTGGAAGGTGGGTAGGCCTCTGGTGTGGGACGCAACCTGTGTCGACACCCTTGCGCCATCTCATGTTCCAAGCACGGCTGGCTGTGCTGGCTCCGCTGCTGTGGCTGCTGAGACCCTCAAGCGGCGCAAATACTGTAATCTTATGGGTAACTACAGTTTTGAGCCGTTTGGGGTCGAAACGCTCGGGTCATGGGCCCGAGTGCGCGTCTCCTTTTTAAGGAAATTTCTCGCCGACTGATTGTCACTTCACGTGACCAGAAGGCTGGCTTGTTCTTTGGCCAAAGAATTAGCATTGCCATTCAACGTGGCAATGCTGCCAGCCTTCTAGGCACGTTTCCGGATAACAGCAATGCGGACGAGTACTTTGACGCTTAGGTGTAATTTTGTTGTAATTTATTATTTTTATAATAGAATGGTCACTTTATTTACAGAATTAATAAATATTTCATTTACATTAAAAAAAAAAAATCTATGAATTATAAATATTTTTATGTCGCCTTTGGGGGCTGATGAGTACTGAATATATTTTGAAACTACCAACCTACCACCACACCGTACGATAAAATAAATATCTTGTCTTTGAATATATTTGTCTTACTTACAAAAAGACTTTTTGCACGAAGATTTTGTATTATAGCAAAGTATACTGGGGACTAAATTGAAACACAAAATCTATGACATTCTTATCGTGCAACGCGAACCGTAAAAGTTGGATGAAGTGAAGAATATAAGGTAAGTGAATATGTGCTTGCAACTTACGTATACAATGTAGTTTTAATAACTTTAACCTCGTTTATGCTGACAGGGACGACAGTTACTATGTGGGTATTCTTGATATGTTCGTAGCTTGGTCTGAGATATAGACGAGATATGTTCTTCATACCTATGAAGAACAGGGTGTAAAGTTCACTCATCCTCTATAGAAAAGAGACGATCCTTCGACCAGGTGGGTTTGTGTCTGGTGGACTACTGCCCTACGGTTGATGTGGGGATGTTGTACATAATTATGTATACCAGTTGGGCGGTAAAGTCTACTTGCGCGATACAGGATTTGTGTGACGTTAGGTTTTTGATGCGTAGTTCGCATGTGGCGCAGATGTATGTAGATACCGCCACATCACTCCCCTCCAATACTTGTGAAATTGTAAAGTCGACCATGTAATTAAGTCATATTTAATCGTAGGATAGCAGTATCCTTTCCTCATGGATACCATGCGTCTGGAAAGAACGGAGGGCTATGTCGGCCTCCTACCGACTAAAACCCCACTGTTCCTTCTAGTATCATAAGTCGGGGGACCCGGGAGATACTTGTACAATCGCCGCACCCCCGATTGGTATCAGCCCGCTATGCCTAGCGGGCCCCATCACCGAGTGTGGCCGATCGCATGACCTTACGTCCTCCCAATTAGGCTCACATATATTACTGCGTGCCAGGTTAGTAATACCATATGCGAGGCCGTCACCTCATTCTGCAAAGCAGTAATGCTCGCGAAGGAGGAGGCGGAACGCGTGAGGTAGAGGCAGGGTTCGCGCCCTCACGCCCCTAGTCGCTGCAGGAGACGCCCTGGGCGTCTCCTGCAGCCGATTTCCGGCCAACGTAGACGCGGGCCTGCGGACGGTGAGCGATGGGTAGGTCGCTGTCCGATAAGGGCCAGGCCCGAGTCGACGGCGCGTTGTGTTCCACGCGTGCATCAAAGCACGTGTCAGCATGAATTGACTGGGTCCATTAGGGCCAATGCCTGCCAGGGTTGCGAGTTTGTCCAAAAGGGATATCGTGGCCCTGGCACACAGGCAAATGAAGGAACACGGATGGGTTTTTTTAATTTCTCAAAAAAAAAAAAATGTGCGCAAGGACTTTTGCCTCCAGATCTCATGGTGGTAGTCCGGCAACGGGGCTCGCCACCTCGCCGGAGACCGTGTGGTAATCCTGGACCAGCCTGATGGCCATGACCCTTTGGGACGTGTTCAACCAGGTTGAACACGTCCCAAAGCTGACACGACCGAGGCTGGTCGCAGCTTCAGATATCGGGCCCACACTGGCCATGAACCATACGACCCCCGCATAGAGCCTCCGGCAGGAGGCGTTTGAACCCCTAGATTGGGCAGAAGCCGGGTCAAGGCAGCCCCGGCTCGCTCCAGTCTGGGAGCCAAACGTCGGAAATGCTCTTCATTTCATACTTCATCGTCGACTCGACGCCAATGTGAACCCGTCCTGCCATTATCTGGGAACCCGACAGTGGCGCATACCGAGGACCATAAAAACACATGGCCTCGGACTTGTGCAATACCACCTCGAGTCCCAATTGCCGGATCCTATCGACGATTGTCGCTAGTTTGGCCGCCTGATGAGACCTCCCCTGCCCCAGGACCAGCGTGTCGTCAGCGTGGTTTGCTACGCGTGGTCGGCGCGCAGCACCCAGTCGTACCTGATGTCCTACATATGCGGCACCAGGACCGATCCCTATGGGACTCCGCACGACATCTCTCGCTGGTTCCACTCTCCTTGGTGACCAGGGAGATGACGACCCAGTCCGTCAAATAGGCCTCGACCACGCGACAGAGGTAGGTCGGTACCCGGTGAGTGACTCCCTTCGCCCCGGGCCACAGCATTCCCCGTCGTGAGGGCTCGAACGCGCATGATGGCATCCTCCGTAGAGCGCCCCTTGCGGAAACCAAACTGGTTATCCGCCAAGTCCAGCCCCACCCGCATCAACCACCCGACAAGGCGGTCTGCAATGACTCTTTCAAAGAGCTTGCCCACCTCGTCAAGCAGCACGATGGGCCGGTAAGCGGACGGAAAGTCCGCCGTGTGCTGTCTAAGCGAGCAAACCTAGAGGTTTCGAGTATTAAATAAATATTTATTTCTCAATCTTAGAAGCTTTATTTTCATGTACCTAATATTGAAATCTAAACAAGAAAATAAATTTTCTAGGAAAGCAAGAACATAAAATGAAGCACATTATCACAGAATTCGCAGTATTAAATATTATATGGGATGAAATTAAACTGAAATCCCTTTTAGATATAAAATGTACACCGTTAACAGCCCGTGAAATTATTCAAAGACGCAATCAATCTTTTATGTAACATTAAAGTCAGGAAAATATCGAAGCATCGACGCGACGCCTGGCCCCGGTTCTTCGTCATATTCCCTTCAAATATGTAGTATATACGAGTATAATATTATATGTTGACACACAAGCTTTGATTTGAGCCAACCTTTATTTTTGTCGATCTATATATTTTTTTAAAATTTTGCGGTACCTACTGTCAGTTCCTTTTAACGAGTGTTATAATGACTTTCTTATCGTCATATTAATTTATTTTTATACTTTTGATGAAAAAATTTGTGAATTTTAGTTGCTTGATGTAAGTTTACATCACGCTTGTTTTCCTCGAAGCTATAGGCTGAGTTGTACCTAAAATAATCCACATTTCGAAGGACAAAATTAAAATTTTGATTGTTAATAAAGCAACTAGGTCATTGGCACGAAAACTACTAAGATGTAAGAAACCTATACTTAGCAATTCTAAATTATGGATTCACAAGACACTACTTAACATAGCACGTTTGCTTTATTTCAGTTTTACTAACTCTAGAGGAAGACTCATCCTCCAGCTAAATTCTTCAGTTACACTTCTGGAATTTTTTAAAATACTACCAAAACTTCAGGTAATCAATTAATCTATAAGGTAAAAATGTTGGCCAAACTAGTCTACCGTAAGTCCCCTGAATTCGCCAAAAGTCTGTACATTTTTATTATAAATCGAGCGGCTCATAGTTGGCGATCGATCAGGATCCGGGGATGTTCTCAACTCAATGGATTGAGATAAATGCACCCCACTTCATTCTGGGTGTTGGGCTGTGAAAATAGCAATAAAATGGAACAATACACATCATGGAAGACAGATTTGGAGCATAAATGGAGGACTATTGCTCACTGATCAGGCGAGATAATCAAGGGTTTCTAATGGTTCATCAATTTAGTAAACTGTTGACATATATATTCATTCGTTTATTATAATGGCGGCTTGTGACGTTAGCATATTTTTTATGAATTTTCGGTAACATTGACTGCTGACTGTAAGCAAACGGGTGCTTACATTTTTTTACGGGCCGCAATAATGACGTACCGCTGGAACTCCAGGGTCAAATTAAATTGGTTAGTAAACCTCACGTAGCAGACGCGATCGGTATTGATAAAACAGAAAAGAAAAAATAATTGATGATTTTTAAGATTTCGTACCTCAAAAGGAAAAACGGAACCCTTATAGGATCTCTCATGTGTCTGTCTGTCTGTCTGTCCATCTGTCACAGCCAAGTTGCTCCAAATCTACTGGACCGATTAAATTGAAACTTGGTACACATATGAATTTCTGTGACCCATACACGGACAAATAACGTAAATAAATTAATTTAGAATATCGGGGTGGCAAATTAGAAAATTAAACAAGAAGTTTTGCATACGGGGACGTGTGTTTTATCAAATAAAAGGGGTTATTGTAAGGATTTTTGATATATTTTTAAATAATTGTAATACTTTAAACCTATATAAGAAAATAGATGTAATACAGAAAATAGAGAACTAACTGAAGAAAGTTGATACTCTATGCAATATTTTAACCCAATACCAATTGATTCTGATAAATATTTCGTTTATACTAAAATATTATCTAAGTAGCGTGCAATTGTTTACAATAGAAGAATGTAAAACTATTCTTTAGACGTCAAAAATGTTTTAATATAAAAAATTTAACAGACGGAATTTTCTTTTGAAAAATTGATTCTTCCAACTGAAGAATTAAGAATTAATTTTTCATAAGAAAATTAGAGACAGCTCTTATTACAAAGAAATAGAATTACACAAAAACAGTTTTTTAATTCAGTGATCTTTTTCGGCATTAAAACCATCTCTAAGCCTACCCGAATTATGAAGTTATCTTGTAGTTACCCTAAAGGGCAGAGACCTCTTCTCAGACAGAGAAGAAATAAGTGACTCAGGGTTTTTCTTCCACCTGAAGTTAGCAGAGGGCTTACATCACCCAGAAGTTGGTCCCCTTACTTGTTTAGATTTATTCAGCCCAATTTGTCATCCTATATAACTATACCAGCAATACTTTCCAAATTCTCATAATCTAAATAACAAAATGGCTAACCAAAACCCAAACCTTTGACGATACATATTTCCCACAAGACCAACTTTTCGATTACACCATTAAAACACGTTTATGAAATCTACGAAACGTCAAAATGTGGATGACCTCTCTTTCAGTTCCAATTTAAATTCCGAGGATCACCTCTGAACGCGAAAGTATATATCATTCGTTTTCTAAGAAAAGTAATATCAAGGGACGTAGATTAAAAGCTGATAGCTGTATTAGAACCTTTTAATGTGTGTAAGTTAAGATTGATATGAAAATTTATATTCAGCTACTGATTTTTTCATCGCCATTTTGAATGTTAAGCGTGGAATTATGAATCATGACGATAATAGGCTTATGACGTATAATGTTTAAGAATAATTCTCGAAGACGATGGATTTAGGAAGATTGCATGTAATGCATAAAAAATAATAATTGAGAATTGAATTGAATTGAATTGCAGTTATTAATGTTGAAATGGGATGTATAAGAGTATGGAAAAGTAAAAAAAATATATATTATAGGAAACTACTTAGGGTCCGCCCCTAAGTAATTTCCTCTAGATCTAAGTACAATATACAACAAAAAAAGA
The DNA here is from genome assembly GCA_963921375.1 of Tiliacea citrago. Taxonomy (NCBI): domain Eukaryota; kingdom Metazoa; phylum Arthropoda; class Insecta; order Lepidoptera; family Noctuidae; genus Tiliacea; species Tiliacea citrago. Next base: position 13,832,106 of record OY992804.1, read on the forward strand.
ACAGAGGTTGATGAATTATGTGGTACTTCCTACGTAAGTACCGCTTAAGATATCTAAAGGAAAAAATGTTAATTAAATAGTATACCTCTGAATTACTTCCAAAAATAATCATAATTTCAACCGAAAAAGGGTCCACTGCTGGACATAGGCCTCCTCCAATAAGGGGGGGGAGAGGGGGGGGGGTGCCATAATCGCCACGCTTGGCAGGCGGATTGGCGATCGCAGTGTGGTGTTAAAATGCATAGAGAACGCTGCTGCCCATTCTCTAGTAAGTCCCTTAGTCGCCTTTTACGACACCCACGGGAAGAAATTGGGAGGCTGTTCTTTACGTTCGGCACCACACATACAAAATATCATTATAATAATGACAGCAAGCAGAAAATGAGTAATGTATTAAATTATGCCAATGTGTTTATTATAATGTTTTATGAGGGTTAAAAGTAATTAAAATTTTAGCGTCTGCGTTTAATTTCTAAGCTTTCAAATTAAACACCCACAGAGTTGAGGAACACGGCACAATAATAATTGCTGTGGATAAAAATACAGTGAATTGCGGCAGAAAATTTTTGTCTGTGAAAAAATTACGAAAAATGGGGCATATTTTATTCCGGATTCCAGTTTTCAGTGGTTCATTTTTGTTTTAATATTGAATAATATTGACATAGTTTACATACTGTTGAGTTTTATAATTGAATTTCAGCATCAATTCAGGTCTTATCAATTCTGGCTGGCAGCAGCTGGTCGAGAAAAGCCGGGGTCGAGTTAAATGGCGTTTGATTGGAGAGGCCTATTCCAGCTGCGAACTGATTATAAGGGTAATAAGGAATTCTTATTAGAGCGAAGGCATTTAGATCTATTTTGAACAAGACTTGCCCCCTACTACATGGGATTTAAACATAACTGGCAAAATACGGGTGGATTACAACACTTTATCATAACTGGTTTTAATTTAACTACTGCCTACTTGCGACACCTACTCGTAGAAGATTCAATGCATTGTCAACTGAAACACGTTAAAAAAATTTGTCAAAAATCCGTATGTGTTATTTTACCGAAATCTTTTGTACAAACAGACAACACTATTGGACGGCAGAAACAAAATTGTTTTACGTAGTACTCGTACTACTATTTCCACACTATTTCATCAAAACAAAGGATTGTCTTATCTAAGCTGGAACGTCAAATTCAATTAAATTGAAAACTCATCTTCATTAATTTTCTTCTGATTGCATTTCAATTTTTCAAATTATTTATGGTTGTCATCCATTTTGTCGCATCAAGTGATTGATTTTGTATGTCTTTTTAATTTTTACGAACAGCTGTAATATGAAGAAAATTCTGGTGATTTGTTTACGTAAGTAATATTACTATTAGGATAGATTTTTTTGAAGTTTAAAGAATACCTAATCAGCAACGTGGAAAACGGGGCTCCTGGTCCATGGTTCAACAAAAATACCTACCTATGTTTCACTGAATGTTTGTTATATACAATGATTCTGGATAACAAATGCGGCTTAAATAAAGGGGCTCGTGGCTATGGGTACTAACAGCCACACATATCGATCGATCACGTTAAGCTACGCTTGCCGTGGTCGGTCCATGGACCATCTTGACATACCGAGACCCCTCCGTGCCTCGGAAAGCACGTTAACCCGTTGGTCCCGGTGGTCATTCTTGAATCTTTGACAGACTTTACGAGTCGTCAGTAGCCCGAAAGTCTAAAAACTAGTCTAGTGTTACCCGGTAACTGGGTTGTGGAGGTCAGTTAGTTACTCCATATAAAATACTGGCTGGCACCAACATAGTTGGGAAAAGTTTAGACAGATGATGAAACGTGGCTTAAATGGCGGAACTGTCATCGGCTGCGCTTCAGGTCAAGGGTCCCCACATCCACAGATTTAGAGAAGGTTAGATACCAGAAGCCGTCCGACCAAGCATTCGGGCATCACTGCGACTTCCTATTGCATATAAAATGAAAAAATGCGAACGCACAACCACTCCCGACGAAGTCTATTAGCTCATGGACGCGCATAGTGATTGAAATGATTCTGTTTACGTTGAACACATCAATACTAAATGGCTGGGGTGACGTCATCGTAGGTATAAAAAAGATGACACACTCGGTTTTCATACTATCTTATGAACATGCGGTATCTAGCCTACTCTAAGTCTGTGGTTCGTTCCCTACACCGGAAAATAGTTATCTGAGGGGTGGTACACACTTGTTTACCTCGATATGGTTGGCCACGGCCGTGTGGCAAAATCGCATATATTATGTTCGGGAAATGCCGCTCGGCTTAGCTCGAATTGTGCCGAGCCGACTCCAACATGAATCAGCGAGAGTAGGTGCCGAACGGAGTTTGCCGATCGGCACGAGACGATTGAAAGCCGAAAATTTGTAGTAATTGCTTCGGGGCTTTGTTGTTCAATAAATACAGCCGAATCGAATGTGCCGTCCCAAATATGAGGTAGAAAACTTTTTTTTTTTTTGGGTTGGGAAATGATTCAATAACTTATCCCGCTCTGGGCGGAGCGTGTCAGACTTTTACTGCATAAAACCCACCCGCGTTTCTTCCGTTGCCTGCGTGCCAGGGCCACGATATCCCTTTCGGACAAACTCGCAACCCTGGCAGGCATTGGCCCTAACGGACCCCGTCAGTTGGTGCTGACATCTCTTTGAGGCGCCCGTGGAACACAACGCGCCGTCAATCCGGGGCTGGTCCATATCGGACGGCATCACTCACCGTCCGCAAGCCCGCGCCTACGGTGGTCGGGAATCGGCCTGCAACTCCCGATGCCCGGGGCGTCCCTGCGGCGACGAGGGACGGGAGGGCGCGAACCTTGCCTCTCCCTCACGCGTTCTGACTCCTCCTTCGCGAGCATTACTGCTTCGCAGAAGGAGGTGACGGTCTCCCATGCACTCTCGCTCCGAACCATGGCCTGAACCAGGGGGTCTACTCCCTAAGTCCGTCATCGAAGAGACGCGCCCGTCCGAAAGTAGTTGATCCGTCAAAACAAGTGACAAATAAATTTTTTGTAACGGGTAAATACACATCGGGATTAGGGACAACTGTCGAATCATGTTGTCATACATTTTAAATATGGGCTCTGAAAAAAATCCTTTGAATCCTATGTCCGTAAGTGATACGGAGTAGGAAACGCCCAAAACTTCAGCCGAAACTACGGACTTAGTGATTAGGGAGTAGACCCCCAGGGCCGGACGCGACAGATAGCCACCGCCGATCGCCTCCGTGAGGTCACGGCGGTGCTCCGCCCAAGCCAGGTAGACCTCCACCGTGTCCTCCGGGCAATCCACACAGTGGTGACACCCGGGCGTTTCCTCCCGCTTTATCCTGAATAGGAACCTCCCGAAACAACCGTGTCCGGTGAGGACCTGCGTCAGGCGGAAGGTGAGGACGCCGTGGCGCCTCTCTAGCCACTACTAGTGTTGCCCAAATTCAGTCTTGGTCTTGCAGTCTTGGTCTTGTTCTTGCGTTTTTGCAAGACCAAGACCAAGAACAAGACCGCGTATTTTTAGCAAGACCAAGACCAAGACTGACCGTGCAAGACTTGAGCAAGAACAAGACATAGCCTGCAAGACTCTTGCGTCTTGCAGCTAGGACTTAGCGCTATTTCACTGAGTAGTTAGGTGTAACAGTTCGGTGTATAGGTAGGTACGCTTAGGAATTCTATGAGACGCAAAAAACTGTATCAAAGAATATGAAAAACTGGACCTATGCGCATTACGACTAATACCATAAACATAGCGAATAAAAAAATATCTATTAAAATCAAACTGAGTGCATGCATAGTTATGTTTTAACCATCGGCACTTTGATAATGCGGCATCAAAGGTTTTGTACTTACTTCTCAAAGAAATTTGCCGCTTTTCGGAAGTACATGGTTATGATACACGCGCCGGCGGCTTCTTTTGAAATCTAAAACAATCGTTGCCGCCACGCCGAAATCATAACATTTGTGACACTATTTGATTGCCGCCATAGGGCGTAGGTATACTCATGCAAAATAATTTCGAATTTTTTTAAGAGTACCTACAGGTGTTCCAAAGAATAAATAAGTTTCAGAGTGCTTAGAATGAAAATGAATACATTATACTGATCACGCAAGTAGTATTATGATTAGGTTATAAATCAAAGCTTATAAATCATAAATGTTTATTAAGAAACAGTTACTTCCATGGAAAACGACATATAGGTCAGTTGATTTTTCGAATTTCTTATCAAATCTTCAGTTATTTATTAATCTGCTTGATCTTTACTATGGCTATGTTAATTCAAGCTCACAATGTTCCAATTCTAATACGTTTTTCTAAGATTTAAAGTAAACTTTAATAAATAGTAATAGACTAATAGGTAATTGCAAGACTTGCAAGACTCTTGCTGCAAGACCAAGACCAAGACCAAGACTGGGAGCGCAAGACCAAGACCAAGACCAAGACCAGGTGTATTGGCGCAAGACCAAGACCAAGACTGGCTAAGTCTCGTCTTGTTCTTGCATTTGGGCAACACTAGCCACTACTCAAGGAGGGTACTGACGTAACAATCGTCAAGTTTTGTTATGTAAGGAAATCTTTTGCCGCTTCAATTATATTGGGGGATAAAAAAGTGTGTGTGTGTCGGGTCCAACGCACGACTGGAGTTTATTCCTTGAAAAGTGCGCAAGGGACGTTGCACAGAAAACGTAACGCTGTTGAGGTAACGCTTGTATTAATTTCACTCCTCATAAAATTTCCATATTATGTTCTATGAAAGCTTTACAAAAATCATTTAAAGTGAAATGAAAATGAATAATTTAAATTATAAAAACCTTTTACAGAAACGGCGCTTTTTACCTTGACATGCTGCGTAATGTCTAAATATGGTTCTAAGAACATCACACCCGACAACTTGTATTATGACAAAGCAATGCGTCTGGGGTAAGTACAAACGATGGTAGAAACATGGTAGAAGTCTAGTAGAAACCTTAGTGATTTGGTAGAAATCTTACTATTTTGGTTAAAAAAAAACTTAGAATTTTGGTAGAAACTTATGTGATTTGGTAGAAACTTTAGTGATTTGGTAGAATCACTATTGTCTAGAATTTTTTAAAGCTTTAGTTCGCCCACGAATGCGTTTTGCCTTTTAAGGCTTTCTTAAGAAGACTTTAGGAAGGTATTACAGCAGTGCCTTAAACACACATTTACATTGTACTAGCCACTCGTCTCAGAACTTGGTATTAATTCGTGAGTAGTTTTTGCCTTTTAGAGTCCATAAAAAGTGTTTGCAGCTGGAATATAGCCAACTAGTTGGGTCGGATATCTAAGAGCGGTGTTTATTTTTCATGTTAGGCCGTGGCCACGGATAGACTGCGCCTTTTCTTGTCATTCAATGCTTTTAAAGCATTTCGTATTTCTAACATAAGCAAAATTTGACATAAGCTTCTGAGAACAGTAGCTTATGTCAAATTTTCAATCCAATAAAGAAAACGAGCGAGCCTTACAGTAGTGGCTTATGATGTGTAACATTTGACAGCTCAATTTGGTAATAAGCAACTGAGCAGCGACAAAAATTAACGTAACAATTTAAAAAAGCTAAATACTGAAATATTTCTATTCGAATAATTATTCATTATCTACTAGTGGTCGCCCACTGGTCGAAATTCAACCCCCTCTACTTACAATCTATAAAGTACTTACAAATTCCATGTGTACACTAATTCCATGCTATCATAAAGTTCTTACTAATTCCATGCTATTAAAAAATACTTACTTATTCCATGCTCAAGCTGTCACTTCCTGTTACACACTTCCGTCCCTTTTCAAGAAATCAATCCCGCAGACAGCAAGAGTAAACGTAACAATTATGTTATGCATCAAAAAATTTATGAGTGGAAGTTGAAGAAATTACAATTTTCGTTTAGTAATAAAGTGTTGCATGTGTTAAAAGAAACGATGTGTTAAAAGTAGCCTTTGCAGTGTATTATTCAGATTTAATGTCAGATAACGAACGAGTAAAGTTGGCAGTAAATGTTAATCAATCTTGTAGACTGTTTATTTTGTAGAAAGAAATATTTAATCAAAAGTAATAGAAAAGTTCTTAAAATCATTTGGTGAATCTAGAAGAAATCAAAAACCAAGAACCAATTCGTATATAAGAGAGCGCTGTCACACAGCGCGCCCCTTTCGCTCGAGAACCATCGGACCGTCAACACGTCGTCGTAGCGCCCGACATTTATTTTTCCTTACCGTATTTCGTGTGATTGTCACTTTAATTTGACTTCATAATTGCGAGCGTTTTTGCCTGCGACGGACGGACACACTAAGTCAATTTGCAGTGTTACAGGCATTTCATACAACTGTCAAAGAAGGACAGTTGTAATTTGAATGTACGGGTAATTTAAGTTGGTAATCAATTTGATAAACAATTAATTTCCCTGCCTTTACCTTACATACACATCATTGATATTTAATTGATGATGATCCATTTCTTTTTGACTTTGCCGTACTTGGGTGAAACAAAAAACAATCAAACAACTTCCAAAAAAACACTACAAAGTGAAAAAAAACTGTAATTTCGGAAGTCGGTGTCTTTGGCATTTCAGTTTTTTGCCACCCACTTCCGTAATTAAAGTTATTTTTCACTTTGGGAGGTTTTTTGGGAATCAGTTGTTTTTTTTTTTGTGAAAGGATTTTTATTTTGCTCTTTTGAGTGGGTCTGTTTGGTATCTAAGTAACAATAGCCTAATGTCAACTGCTCATCACCTTTTACAAAATATTGCTTTTCCCGATGCAGGGATGTTAATTGTTGTGGAATTCTCTTGGTAGGAACCAGGAGAACTGCCACTCACCATATTCATTGTGACGAGCATAAAGTGCTTAGCAACCAGATTAAAGTACCTATCGAATCGCAAACCGTTAAATACTTATTATTAAGTAGTTCCGGTGGCCATCAGTCTGTTGTCTTCATCATCAGTTCAACTTCACCAAATGGTGCTTTCCAAGAGAAAATGCACGAGTTACTATAAAAATATTTAAATCGCTGGTGTGCCTATTGAAATTTGAGAATTTTTCTCGATTTCCATGGGATCCCATCATCAGATTTGGGTTTGCTTAAGATATCTGTGAAGGATCTGGGTGACCCGAGGGTTTCTTTTCTGATCTGGGTGACGCCTGTGCATTCAAAGAGCACGTGCGCAACGGTTTCTTCAGCCTCCATGCAAGCCCTGCACAGGGCTGTCCGTTATGCCTATAGTGTGGAAGTGCTTGTTTAGTGAGCAGGGTCCCGTGATGGTCCCTTCCAATTTCTGTATTCGCGAGCCCATTGTAAACGGGCCCTACGGTTGCAGGTAACTCTCAGCGGCCTTCGGGAACGCAAACCCACTTCACGTAAAAGATATCGGATGGTTTGGTCGCTTGTCAGCAAGCCTGAAGAGTCTCGTAGCCAACATCATCGCGGTCATGGTACGATTCCGTCGAGCAGTATTTTGGATGTACCGGTCCTGTCTGCGAGTGGTGAACTGGTGATGTGAGATCGTCCTCTGTGTCACTCGGCCATGCTGCTCGTAATACGATAGCGTGTCCAGAGGCAGCTTGTGACGCTCTGTGTAGTGCCAAGAGCGACAGCCCCTGGAACCAGCTTACAACATTCCGACGGCTCTCATCATATCTTCTCGTGCCAAATGATGTCCTCGCTCCATATCAATGCATTTTTTTTGTGTTCCGATGCTTAAATTGTAATGGGTTTGTTAAAACGCTATTACACACTTTCTTAAGAATCCCGATTGACAGTTGATTTTCTATTTTTAATTAAAATAAAAGATTTTTTTTTTAATTCAATTAGCGAAATTCCCTCCAAAGAATCAATAACGATCCAAAAAAGTTAAATTAATAATCCTCAATTGCGGTGAAACTCTAAAACGTACTTCACCCCTAGACACTTTGGATGTGTGTATAACCTTCTCCTTTTTGGAAGTAGTTTAAAAATAGCATTGAGTTGTGACTTTGAAGTATCCTTTTCAAAGTTCATCTCTACTCTTTTTTGAAAACCAAAATTCTTCTCCAAATAAAAAACCAAGACAGCTTCCTGTCAACAGTGACATGAAGCCGGTTTCGTCAACATGTGCGCTCAATGAGTAACTCAGTGAGTATTCCGATGAGGTGTAGTTTGGGTGTAAATGTGTGCCTGTCAGCGTGTATGCACAGAGTGAGGTGTAGTTTTGGCATGCTTCACTGTATTGTTTGCAGCGGTATGTCCTGATTTTTTATTAGTCTTAATTTTTTTTTGACAGTGTGTTGTCATTTAGTCATTAACTGTTTAAAATGTATAACAGATTCATGTATATCCTTAAGTCACATTAACAAAAAGAAAAAAAATCACGGCAACCAAGATTAAATCTAAAAGCCCTCGGATTTTTTAACTCTGAATGGAATCTCGAGCGGAATAGGCTTAGGGGTACTGTATCCAACTTTTACTAAAGAAATTTAGTCAGAAAAAAGTTTACGCTGAAGGCTCTCTTAATTTGAGTGACTCAATCAGGAATTATTGAGAGGGCAGCTGTTTTTTACTCCAGATTCGCTTACTTCGGCTATTTTATATACGTACCCGTATGTATAAAGCTGGGTTTACACGGGAGAGTTACACGAACGTTGAGAGGTTAGAATGTCTTTTTATCCATGCGAGAATACCCAAGTGATTTAATGAAGAGTTTAAATAAAAGGTGTAATTGAAATGACTGGAAATCTGAAGAGGAGTCATTGTATTCATCACTAGCTTTTGCCCGCGGCTTCACCCGCGTAGATGTTGGAAAATGTCCCACGGGAACGTACCTACCGGGATTAAAAGTAACATATTTGTTAATACAAGTTATAAACTATCTGTGTGATAAATTTCATTTAAATCTGTTTAACCGTTTTTGCGTTAATCCGGAACACATCCAGACGAACAGACAAACGGGGAAAGAAACTGTATTTTCGTAGTAGTTACTTCTTTTTAAAAACATTCAATGTATATAGTTTTGACTTCGTTACTATTTTATTATAATTATGTATTTATTAGAATATAATAGAATAGAATACTCTTTGTTATGTACACCATAAAAGTTACAGATATAAATGTTGAAATGAACATGTTGTGTTGAATTCTGAACTGTCACTAATTATTTTAGTAACTGGGTTGTGGAGGTCGGATACGCAGTCGCTCCATGTATTTAGCTGCATCCGGTTAGACTCCAAGGCAACCCCAACGAAGTTGAGAAATATTATGGCTAGGTAGATGATGAATACACTGTGGCATTTTAATTGTCTTACAACGGCAGCCCACTTCATGTATCCAATGACCACTAATCATTCATAAAAGTAAAAAAAAATATTTATTAAGAGCGTATACGACGTACGGCATTTCATACAAACTTTCAAGCCCTTATTTTTCGAAAATGACTGAACCGATTTTAATGAAACATCATACGCATAAACAGCGGGCTAATTGCGTAACACACTATCAGTAGGAATCGGTTTCAATTTGACAGTTCAACAACATTCATTGCGATGATCACATTGTTGAGCAGACAAATTTTTCTAACATATGAAGCAGTGGATTAGCAATATACTTCAAAATCATTCCGATTCCGATTCAAACTGTGTGACGCAATTAGGGTGCAGGATACAAAGGTCTAAAAAGTTAGTTAACAACATTTTCGAAATGTCTTATATAAAAACAGATAACTGGAAATCTCTGTTTCTATGGAAAATTTAAAATCGGTCTAATTTGGCTGTAACACAATTTTTCAAAAATGGACCTTTGTATCCTACGTATGCGTATGAAGTTTCATTAAAATCAGTTTAGTCATTTCGAAAAACAAGGGCTTGAAAGTTTGTATGAAATGCCGTACCGCGTATACGCTCTTAACATCAGTTTTTTTTTTTATATTATTCAATAATGCATGATGTAGTTTGAAACGTCCTGATAGGAGCGTGGTGCGAGCCTTGTGCTCTATTCCGCGCCGCTCTTGGAACGCTTCGTAACAGGGTGTTTCAAACTACGTCATGCGTCATAATGAATAAAAAGGCCTTTATGTACCTTTGCAGGAGCGAAGACGGAATAAATCCTCGGTATATACAAACAGAGATGCCTCCAGGAGAGTACTGCCTATGCTCAAAGATCTACGACCCGGTATGCGCATCAAACAACGAGTCCTACTTCAACTTCTGTTATTTGGAGTGCAAAGTTTCGAAGAGTGAAAATGTCAGTGTGATCCATCAGGGTAACTGTATACCGTATTGAAGATAATTGTTATAAAAAATATGGTTTTGTTATAAATTTATGTGTTTTTTTACGTTTTTTTTTGTGTTTTGTTAAAGCAAAAAAACATTTTATCTTCAGCCCGGAATTACCCACTTCTACGGAGAAGTGGGTAATTCCAAGCTGAAGTTATGATAATTAGTAGCTTGAGATTATTATTGGTAGTATTAGAATCGAATATACCAAGCGTCCCTGTGTCCGTATGAATCGGGAAGCCATGTCTCATATTAAACGTGGGTACTACCAATATTTAGTCGTAGATTAGCCGATTTTTTAGGCCCGATCCTGGACCTCAGAACCCCCCTCCTGAACCTACCTCCTGTACCTACATTCATAGCAAATAAAGTTCTGATTCTGATTCTGGAATTTATTTATTTATTTATGTATTTATTTATTTATTTTTCTTCTTACATCTACCATTACAGAGTAACCCAATGCGGTAAATGCGCTTATCCTAACTTAATTATTCTAAATAGATAAGTACTAGTAAAACTCTTAAAAAGTTACAGGATTTTTAGGGTGGCTCCTCGATTCTGACGTCTGAACTGAGGAGCCACCTTAGAACTCGAAAATTAGCCGACGGATATTTTTGAAAATTTGGTAGGAACTTGTAAATTTTTTAAGTGCACTTTTTAGGGTACCTCAAAACGAAAAAGCGGAACCCTTTTAGGCTCACTCATGTCTGTCTGTCCGTCTGTCACAGCCAATTTGCTCCAAATCTACCCGACCGATTAAGTTGAAATGTGGTACATCATTAAGGAATTTCTGTGACCCAGACGTGTAAGTTAAATAAATGAATTTTGATCATGGGCGTCACTTTTTGGGGGGCAAATACGAAACTTGTTAAAATGTGCAGTTGGAATGTATGGGAACATGTTTTTCAACGACAATGTTTGTTCTTAGGCTATCATTCATCGTCGTTTCACGGGGGGGGGGGGGGGGGGGTGCCATAATCGCCACGCTTGGCAGGCGGGTTGGCGATCGCAGTATGGTGTTTAAATGCATAGAGAACGCTGCTGCCCATTCTCTAGTAAGTCCCTTAGTCGCCTTTTACAACACCCACGGGAAGAAATGGGATGGTGCTATTCTTTACGTCCGGCACCGCACGGGAAATTCTTAGGAGAAATTCTTCCCAACTATGGAACCTTTCATTGGCATCATACCTATTGACATCGAAAATGCGTTCATTTGTGGTAAAACATTACAGACTTAAGACACACAGATGATTGTACGACTGTCAAAAGGTGAACAGTTTTTTTCGTAAACACCACATTTTTTTTTGAGGACAGAAATATCTGTATTACTCGTATGGCACTTATATTTACAAATTTTGGTCCGTTCACCGTCTGCAAAATATATACTATTAACAAGGCGCAGGACAGAAGGTGACAAACAGATTCTTATTAGCTCTGAAAAATGTCTCAGAATCTCAGAAAATCACAATGTTAACATTTGACTATCACTGAACGTTCCTAATTTTTTTCCATTATTTTTTCTCTTCTCGTTCTGATTTATTTAATTATCTTATACACCTAATTTAATATTGTATACTTTTCAAACTATACAAAATCTCATACAAACTATACATGCAAAAGCCTACACTCTCAAGTACAAAATATTTTGTCCCATCACGTTGTTACAATCCCTACCTATAAGTACCTGAAAAACTATAGCTTACCTTAAAATAATTCTACCAATAGTTCATACATCGCTTTTTCATCTTCGTTATCACACACTAATAGTACGAGTATCTCACTGTTATGTAGCATAATACCAATTATAATGGCTACCATAATCACTATTAACAATGAACTTGATAATCTAATTAGGTAACTCCTATAGTTGTGAACCAGGAGATTGCCTCAAATATATCAATATATTCCATAGCAACATAAACTTATTACATATAAACGTACGAAGTGTAAATAAAAACTTCAACCATCTTCAAGTTCTGTTGAATCTGACAAAAATAAATTTTGACATTGTTATTTTGACGGAATGCTGGCTCAGTAAAGTTAATAATCTACCTGTCTTGGATGGATTTGAGTCTCATTCGACAGCTATCAATATTAATCAAAATGATGGAGTCATAATTTACGTGAAACGAGGTTTACAAGGATCTGTGTAGGAGCCGATTTTTGAAGGTGAGAATTGCCTTGTTTGTCAAATTGAAAAAAGTAAGCTGTTGTTGCCGTCTATCGCTTAATTCAATTAAATTAAAAGAATTTAATAACTGTACTGCAAGCCTTATTAAAACCTATGATAAAATATCTTTCTGTACTAGTATTGTTCTCGTAGGCGATCGATATAAGTCCAAGTAATAGAAACGACCGGAGCTATGAATATCTCACAATAACTGCTTCTTATGGGCTCATGCCAAAACACCTATTTCCTACCCGACTAGAGCACTGCATTGATCAGTCAAACCTACGTACCACCACGCTAGTTCTGGAATCCCATCTTACAGATCACAAACCTATCCTCATATCTATAGTAATTGTTTCACCTCAGAAAATTTGTCAGGTCACTAACTGTCTTAATTATGAAGCCATTATGCTTGAGCTAGAAGACACAGACTTCACTGTAATATAACAAATTGAAGATGTAAACGCATGTATGAACAGATTAAAGCAGTAATGTTAAAACATACAAAATTAGTTAAAATCCCAAGACAAAAAAAACATTAAAGCCATGGATGACTCCTGGGCGATTAATATGTAAAACTCGGGATAACATGTATATGAATACAAAAACGGCACCAAATAATCAAATACTAAAAACCTCATGTACACGTTATCGGATTTTTTGCACAGATCCAGACAAATATATAAAAATATAAAAATATATATTAAAATATATTAATACATTGATTTATAATAATAAATTTATATAATTTTATTTTACACATATACAACGTGGCGATTAGGTTATCACATTAATTCAAACCACGTATTCTACATTACGTATTTTAAGCATACATAAATAAAATAATTAATAAAAGTTAACATTCTACCCGTGAGACCTTTTTTTCCCTTTTAGTATTTAACAACATCATGTATTATAACGCCCCGCGCGTGAGCGCAAGTACCTACCCTCCGCTAGTCTCACTGTCGTTTGGCGTGTGCGCCGTAGTATCAAGGGTGGATTATTTATTGCCAATTTTTACGCTATTTAGTTTGTTAGAAAAATTCAGTTTTCTATTTTTAGGTCTATTTTTATTTTTATTATTTTAACAGACTGATAACAACTTGTAATAACCGCTGTACTATTTAATGTGATAACCTAATCGCCACGTTGTATAGTGTATGAATTATCTATATATAATATAAATAATATATATGAGGAGCTCGTGGCTAAGTAATAAAAGCCGCACGGGTCGATCCATCAGGTTAAGCTACGCTTGCCGGGGTTGGTCCGTGGATGGGCGATCATATTTAGATACAGAGACTCCTCCGTGCCTTGGAAAGCACCTTAAGCCGTTGGTCCCGGCTGTCATTCGTGGATCTTTGACAGTAGTTACGGGTCGTCAGAAGCCCGAAAGTCTGACAACCAGTCTTACCAAGGGGTATCGTATTACCCAGTTACTGGGTTGTGGAGGTCAGATAGGCAGTCGCGCCATGTAAAATACTGGTATTCAGCTGCAACCGGTTAGACTGGAAGCCGACCCCAACATAGTGGGGAAAAGGCTAGGCAGATAGATATACTCGTAGTGTATGAATTATCTTGTGTATTTTTTTTTGTACAGATTTTTCAATTTGTAACAACGTAATACATGATATAAGTGTTTCTATATTTTTTTGTGAATAAACCTTTATTATTATTATTATCATTATAGCCTTTAACAAAAAAGTGGTCATCGTATTTGTGGCTCAGCAGCTTCAATATCATCAGGGTTGTGCAGGTATATAGCAGTTCGTCGTGGGCGTGGTGCGACAGCGGCTCCCTTGACATCAGAAGACAGCCGCCACACAACCATCGATGCGACGCGCGATGCTCTGCTAGTGTGACAGTAATCAGCCAGTGTCACACTTATCCGACTTCTTCAGTGACTCCAGTAACTTCGTAACACAACTAGATGGCGCCACTGACTGCGCATATAAAGGCCAGCTGTAAGAGGTCATTAACGTGAACCAGCATCTGTAACTAAGGCTTGCCACAAGGGAGCATGCATGATAAATAATATCATAATGTATTACGTAATCCTTCATAAGTTTTCACAAAGAATACAAAACTCATATCCATTAAAATGCAGTGAATATAATTTTTCATTCACGTTAATATAAAAATCTAGCAAGTTTTCATGCAATTAAACTCGGGAAAGTTAAAAACTGCATTATGCAGTTTTGTGAGGGAGAAAGAATACCTTTATTTTATTCGCTTTACGACTTCGTTACGGGTCGGTGCTTTAGTAGCTAGTTTCATTTTCTTTAATTAGGAGTTATGCCGTTTCTTTACTCGTGGGTATCGTAAAGGCGACTTAGGACTTTTGTTGAGAGGATGCCTGTGAATCACAGAGATACAAAAATAATTTGAAACGGAGATCTTCATTTACTACTAATTTCGTTGCTGGGGAGTTAGTTGCGCTACTTTTTCTTCCCAGCTAAAACAATAGGAAGTGATGGTGATACGCGGGTGATTTGAGGGATTACCTATCTTATGTAACTAACGAAAAACTGATTGCGCAAAAAGTGAACTTTAAAAAATATGGTAACAAGATGACCTATATTAAAAATTCGCAGTAGGGTTTTAGACTTTTATTTTACACATTTTAATGATTATTTTTCACGTTAAGACCAGGCAGTCTAAATTAAATTTACACGCAAACTCCGCCCCTTGTTCCCCGCCACTCCACTATGTGCTAAACGCTAACACATCAGTAATAAAGTTGAATATTGCGTGCGCTCTTTAATCCATCCGAAGCTACCTTTTGGAAGGGGCGAGTAGAATCAATTCTATTTTATTTGTAAATTTTGACGTCCAAAAGTGCCATCTATGTGCCTATTTGAAATAAATAATTTGACTTTGACTTTGATCGTGTTCGAGCACGAAACTAAAAGCGTATGTTTAAATTCTTATTTACTTTATAAGTAATAATATTGATCTAGAGAATATATATCTGGTGGGTGGATAATAAACTATATTTTGTTCCTGTGAATGTTTATTTTAGACATAAAAGCCAAACAATCTTGTTTGTTTTTTATAATAATCCTTAAATCAGACATGTTTACGAATAAAAAATGTATGTAGTGAAAATATTATACAATTACGTAACTGTCTTCAACATGGAAAAAAAAAGATCCTATAAATCATATGTTAAAGTTTCATTTTACTTGTTTGTGTGACTGTTTCAGAATATTCATGCAAATCATCATAAAAACAGGGAGCCTCGATTATACGATTATTTAAGAACTTTATCACAGCTTTATTTTAAGCTCCACAATCCATTTTTGGATAATTTATACCCCTTGATAAGACAGGTTATCAGACTTTCAGGCTTCTGACGACCCGTAACGAGGATAACGACTATCAAAGATCCACGAATGACAGCCGGGACCAACGGTTTAACGTACTTTCCAAAGCACGGAGTGGTCTCGGTATGTAAAGGTGGTCACCCCCATCCACGGAACAACAGCACCTGAACCTGATCGATCGACCCATGCGGCTGTTATTACCACGAGCCCCCAAAAAAAACATAGGCCTATCAAAATTCCCAATAACACTTCATGGTCCCCCCCATTCCGAATGCAGCTCATAATTTTCTGATGAAACAAAGGTAAGAGTGTTCTCTATACATTTTAACACCTTAATATTCTACCACTATACTAGCGACTAAGGGACTTACTACAGAATGGGCAGCAGCTCATTCTCTAGTAAGTCCCGTAGTCGCCTTTTACAACACCCACGGGAAGCAATAGGATATTCTTTACAACACCCACGGGAAGCAATAGGATATTCTTTACAACACCCACGGGAAGCAATAGGATATTCTTTACAACACCCACGGGAAGCAATAGGATATTCTTTACAACACCCACGGGAAGCAATAGGATATTCTTTACAACACCCACGGGAAGCAATAGGATATTCTTTACAACACCCACGGGAAGCAATAGGATATTCTTTACAACACCCACGGGAAGCAATAGGATATTCTTTACAACACCCACGGGAAGCAATAGGATATTCTTTACAACACCCACGGGAAGCAATAGGATATTCTTTACAACACCCACGGGAAGCAATAGGATATTCTTTACAACACCCACGGGAAGCAATAGGATATTCTTTACAACACCCACGGGAAGCAATAGGATATTCTTTACGTCCGGCACCACACGGTTACGATTTGAAATATGATATATAAACAATGACATGAATATTTACTTTGTTAAGTATTATATTGTTTTAAGTACCGGTAAAACGGGGTGAATAAGGATGCAGGGGTGAATCGGGACGCAACTTTAAAATGGATTTTAACCTTGAAATAATTATAGTTTGTTGCCAAAACGGACTATAATGTGTTACCTGTATTATATTTAACGATTAAGTGTCTTTGTTGGCAACAAACTATAATTATTTCAAGGTTAAAATCCATTTTAAAGTTGCGTCCCGATTCACCCCTGCATCCTTATTCACCCCGTTTTACGGTATTGTAAATGTGAAGACTATGTAGGTCATTGTTAATTTTTCTTTTTTTTCTCAGTTAGTTTTTATCATAGTCTGGCAGTTTGAGTGATTTTATGCGGCCTACCCAAATGTCCTTTCTTTGGTATTGTTCGTTGAATCGTTGAGCTCCTTAAGTTCTTAGTTGAGCTGCACGACTACTGACAAATGCGTGCACTGACTGGACAGGTCCCCTCAACCTGTGTGGTTCTTTCGTCAAAAGATCATTTCAGGCACCAATCTACATGGTCTTCACATGATCTGACCAAGATTATGTCTGGACTTTAAAAAGAGACTGTGACCTCTGAGTTTGTTTCGGCCTTTCTTCTCAGAGTAGTCGGATAAGAAACGCCGACCTCATCTAGTTTTTTTTAATATGATTGACGTGTAAAAGTGTTTGTACAAACCTACTTACAGAAATAAATCATTTATCATTTATCATGAAGACTTTATATGTCCATGCTACTTGAACCACTGCTCCCGAGATTAATAATTAGGAATTATAGTGAGCGATTGAGTCGATAATATATTATGTTCCGGCCACCGAGACAATGCGTTTCTGACATCTGTCAGTTGTACAAGATTAGCTTAGAAGATTAGGAACGAATAAAGTTTAAATTCGTTAAAACATATTCGTTTGTATGAAACTGACAGGTGTTAGGAACGCATTTTTGCGCGCACCCTACGCATTTTTTAGCGGCCGCTAAAAAAATGCGTAGGGTGATGAGAGTTAACAAATATTAATTTGTTCAATCGATCTACCGTCAAACGGTTACGTTATTTGGTGTGTGTTCTCCCAATCAAAGGCTATGAATTGTAAATGCGAAAAATACACAGTAAAATACATACAACATACTTAAACTTACACAAAATTCAACCGAAGATCCGCAAGGAAAACTTTTGTATCTTATTGAAAAATACAGAAAGGCAATTGAAAGATACATGTCATTTTCAACGCTAATCGTGATGCCATGACTTGTACGTGGATGTCCACGATAATAATTATCTTCACGTTATTATTATTAGCCTTTTCAGTCAGACAAACATAGAGTGTAGTCTTCAGTCTCGTATTTGGCTTTTAGTTAAGTTCTGTATGTCCGTTTGCCAGTCGGCAAAGGCCTCCTCCAACCTTCTCCATTCCTGCCTCTCTCGGGCCACTCAGCCCCATTTTGTTCCAGCGACCTGTCTTGATGTCATCGTCCCGGGATCCTGCCGTTTTGCCGAAAAGATTTTGCCAAATTTTCATTACCCAAACAAATTTTAGCAACCTTTTTTTAAACCATTGCAATATTTCGAATGATTTTAGTATCCATATTTTCATTTGGTCAAATTTTTACTTGGCAAAATATTACTAAGTATAATGTCAATATGGCATTTGGTCTTTAATCAAATGATTTATTACAGCAAACAATCTTCAGACAATAAACGTTTGGTGAAATTTTTAGGTTACCCGGAGCTCAATTATTAAATTAGGTTAATTTCTTCTTTAAAAAAAAATGGGTAGGTTAGGTTAGGTTAAAACTGTGACTGAGTGGCACGAGCCGAGCGAGCGAAGCGAGCGGTGCCGCGGCAGCGGCCGGCGAGTGCCAGAAACGACTTGCATTAACAGAAAAAATACTTTTTTTTTAGTAGGTTACCCTAGTTAGACTAAATATTTGGCTTATTTGATTTTGCGTAAAAATTGTTATTACAACTGAAATATTTGACTAGATAAAAAAAAAGTACTAGTTGGTGAACAAGTTATTGTTCAAACGTTCACTTGCCAAACATAGGTTTTCGTAACAATTATTTGTAAAGTAATTTTTTGGTAAGTAATAATTTGGCAAATGAAATTATGCGAAAATTTGTTTGGGAAGTGATAATTTGGCAATTTATTTTCGGTAAAACAAGGGAGACCCCATCGTCCCACCTTTTCTGTGGTCTACATTTCTTTCTTTGGCCGTTTCTTGGGTACCACTGTATAACTATCTTGCTCCATTTGTCCTTCCCTCTAATCATGTGTCCAGACCATTTCCACTTAAGTCTTCTGATTTTTAGGGTTATGTCCTGAACCTTGGTCTTGTGTCTGATGGTTTTGTACCTTATTTTGTCTGCTTTTTTGACTCCTAGCATGCTTCTCTCCATCGCACGTTGGCACGTAGCAAGTTTATTTGTTGAGTTGCTTGTTAGGGCCCAGGTTTGACTTCCATACATTAATACCGGTAGTATGCAGGTGTTAAACAGTTTATTTTTTGTTGAAATATGATGGTTTTTGTGTTTCATTACTTCTCTCAGGCCCCAGTATCTCTTCTTCTCTTCTTCTTTATTAATGGTGTCTTTTAGTGACATCAGCTGCCACAGATATATATATTCTTAAACATATATTTTTTGTGTTTCGCCTATGCTAATGGTATGTTTATCGCCATTGATCATTATTTTTGTTTTATCAGGATGCAGTTTTAATACTGCCTTAGCACTTTCTGTCGATATTTCGTTGATCATCCTGTTTAGGTCTTTTGACGTTTTTGCAAACAACACAATGTCATCAGCGAATCTTAAGTGAGTTAATGAGCGACCGTTGATATTCAGTCCTAGATTTTCCCATTCGAGGTTTCTGAAGATCATTTCAAACATCATCTTCACGTTAGAAATTACAAAAGTGCACAATTTATAAAATGTTGCAGATAATATCTCACAGGATTTATACCTCAACAAACACTTTGTTACAAGTTTTATTTTACGCATTTCTTGTTTTTCATAAATATTTGCATAGCATAGTATTTTACTGTGATTGGACGAGAATATTCAGTCCCTAGAGCCTTACACTGTGTTGAAATATTGCTACATACTTCCAAAACTACAACGTAGTGGATGTTTCATGAGAATGAAAATATTAAAACAATAAAGTAAGTAGGACTAATACTATTGCGTATTTAAGTTTAATTAGATATAACACTTCTTTTTTTTTCGTAAATATAATTAAGTAAATTAGTTTTTACGGACCTCAAAAGAAAAACATAGAACACTTATAGGATCACTCGTGTGTCTGTCTGTCTGTCCATCTGTCACAGCCGATTTGCTCCGTATCTACTAGACCGATTAAGTTCACATAACTCTGTGATCCAAACACGGGCTTGTAACGTAATAAATGAATTTGAAATGCTTTTGAGAAGCAAGAATTTTATGAATTTCAGTTTTTTTTTTAAATAATTTTATATTAAAAAGTCTTTAAGTTTAAAAAAAATTGATGAAAATTGACCCACCCTTACCTCCGAAACTAAGCTGAGCCTAAAATTTTGAAAACAAACAGTATAGTTCTCTAATTATAGATTACAAGAAAAACCTATAAAAGGCCTTAAAATTTAAAGTGTAATTGTCTCAGGCGTTCCTGAGAAAAAGGGTCTTGACAGACTTACAGACGAACAACGAAGTGATATAAGGGTTCCATTTTTCCTTTTGGAGTACGGAACCCTTAAAAAATAACTTATTCGTTAAGATATTTTAAAATAAGTCAATCCATTTTCTCTTACTATTTAAATCTTGTGTTATTTATTTTAAAAATTACAACTCTGATTGGCTCAATGAAATCCTTATTCATAGTCAGTCTGTCTTTGATTTAATACGGTTAGCTCCGAGCTTGGAATTTAACTAAATTTTCTTCGTTGGTAACACACTGTTCTAGAGTTTGGTAAGCTACAATAACGCTTTTTCTTTTTGTAATTCATTTGGACGCCCTAGAAGGGCGATATTAAACTGACCTAATTGGTGATGACCTTCAGATAGGTCCGGTGCGTAGTACTCGCAACTGGCGTGAATGTATAACCCATATCTATCTCCAGAGGCGCGATGTAACGTAAATTCGAGCGATTTTTTAATTAAAGATCATCACCATCATTATCATCATCAGCCCAAAGCAGTCCACTGCTGGACATAGACCTCTCCAATTGCACGCCATTCAGCTCAATTCTCGGCAACTCTTATCCAGCTGCTTCTAGCCACCCTGTGAAGATCGTCGCGCCCCCTAGCCATAGGGCGTCCAACCTTACGTTTTCCGATTAGCGGTCTCCACTCAAGAACACGTCTACCCCAACGGTCCTTGGTTCTACGGCTACTATATATTATATACTTCAGCTAGCTTATTCTGTGAACTATGTCGACAACTTGGGTTCTTTGCCGAATCACCTCGTTCCGGATTCGATCCGTCAGAGAGACTTCAAGCGTAGCCCGTTCCATAGCTTGCTGAGGTACCTTGAATTTATGGACCAGCCATACCGTGAGTGTCCACGTTTCGGCTACTGGTTTCGGAATTGAAAATACAACTACATTATTACTTTAAAGCATTTTTGCAACAACCACAATTTTCGTCACATTTACCTACTTCACGCGTTCGTGCTAGACGAACGAACGGCGATGTATGAACGTAAATGAAGCAAAAGAACCGTAGCAGAAAGTAAGCAGTAACTACACTGCTTAAGTTTTCTCCTTATCGTGGGAAATTAGTGTTGATTTGTACATCTGAATTTTCAAACACTTCGGCAGTATCTATGCATGTCAGTATATCGAAAACATACCGAAATTCGTTCACTCTTCTTGCGAACTGTTCTAAAATATAGACAGAGTTACTTTCGCATTTATAGTAGGTATAGATTGGTACCTGTTACAGCCAAAAATTAACAACGCCCATTTTGGATTGCTGCTAGAGTTACCAAGATAGCAACATTGATTTTACACACATTTTGCAAAGACATTCGGCCCGTGTCGTGCAATCCTTATCTGTGCAAATAGCTGCGCAAGTACCTCAATTACAGTACTATTTAAGCTGTCCGAACAATCCAACCGTACGTATCAAAGTAAATATTAAACAAGTTTATAGCCAACTATCATTTGAATGAACAATTTATTTCGACGTCGTTTTCTCTGGCACTTGTACAAAAAAATGTATACAGGATTATTAATGAGTAATGCAATTAGACACTTAAAAAACTCATTTGCGTTCCTTGCAAATCCTGAGAAAGTTTATACATAAAACTTTTATAAACTCGGTTCTCTTTTACATAGATTCTTGTCGATAAAACTCCGAACCCTTGAGATTTATTAAGTGGAAACTCTTGCTAATTCTTATAATTAATCAAACGTTTATGGTTGACATGTAAACAGATTTATTTAAATGTTCTTGTTTTATTGTGCTTTTCTATTTCTCTTCGTAACTTTCTTTTCTATACAAAAAGATTTGCACCTGACTTTTAGTAGCAGCCTGGACTATTCCAATACAAATAGGTATAATCTTTGATCATGGCGGTCCATTAAGGCGGAGATTTCTTGAAAATGGTCGAAAAGGTGTTTTTTTAAAGCAGTGTATCTCTAAAACCGTAAATATTTTGTCCAAAACAAAAACAGGATGATATTTTCATGTCTTTTGTGCATACGTTGATGGTCCTCAAAACATAATTAGACATAACTGAATACATCAAAAAAACCATCAAAGAGCTAAGTTGATCCCTTCGTTAACAGTTATAATTATAATTAAAAGTATACCATAAAATTGCAAATGCCAAACTGCATCCGGTGATGGATTATTTTGTATTAATTAGTTAATATCTAATTTTATTTGCATTTTTACGCCATACGCTGTGTCATCGCGCATCTCTTCCTTTTGTATGCAATCTGACAGTGACAGCGGTTTACCTGTTGTCAGCCTCTTAAGTCAAACTGCTGAAATCCCGCAGTCTTACAATCATAACTCATCTGGACATACCTATTTAAGTTTTGTGATGTTTCGGTTAATAATGAATTAGAAGGAATTCGTTACTGCGTTTCATCACCATCATCCTAGCCTTTTCCCAACTATATTGGGGTCAGCTTCCCGTCTAACTGGAAGCAGCTGAATACCAGTATTTTACATGGAGCGACTGCCTATCTGATCTCCACAATCCAGTTACTGGATAACACGATACCCCTTGGTAAGACTGGTTTTCAGGCTTCTGACGACCCGTAACGACTGTTAAAGATCCACAAATGACAGCCGAGACCCACAGCTTAACGTGCTTTCTGAGGCACGGAGGGGTCTTGGTATGTATAAAGATGGTCACCCATCCTTAGACCAACCGCGGCAAGCGTAGCTTAACCTGATGGATCAACCTGTGTGGCTGTTATTACTTAGCCACAAGGCCCGCTTCGTCTCTCGTTACTGCGTTTCATTACCCGAAATAGATGTAGGTCAAACGGCTGCCAAACTTAAAGGGAACTGGGCTTGTCACGTCTGTCGTATGCCAGAGGAGCTATGGGTCAAACTCATATAGTGACTGTGGGTTTCCAAGAGAGACGTTTTGCTAATCCTCCTTACAAAATCTTTAGCCGGAGGTCTTTCTCCACCAACTGTTGTGCTTCAATAAGCCAAATACAATACTGTGTTCCAAAAGTAAACTGATTAAAGAGTAAACAAACCCTGTTTAGGTAAACTTTTTTCGTAATCAATTTATTTTTATCAATTTTTAAGTGGCTCTACAAATTAGATTTTTAAAGCAAATCAGAATACAATTGAATAGAATAGAATACTCTTTATTATGTACACCATAAACGTTACAGATATAAATGTTGAAATTTTACATAGGGTGACACAATGGGCGGTCTTATCGCTAAAAGGGGTCTTTTACAGACAATCTTTGGATGGATTAAAGGGAGAAGGAGAGACAATGCTGCAGGTAGTCAGTGGTGTAAAATTTACATATACAATAAATACATACGTACCTAAAGCATACACTTATCCATATAAATCGGGCACGTTTTCTGATCCATTTGTTCACATTGTCACCAGATACTGTTAGAACACACCATACGTAACTACATAAATACAAATTACTAAAAATAAAACCGCATTACAACATATTCCAGCCGTCATTCTCTTTAATGCAACTTGTCATAATGTTCATTAACTCACCATATCCTCACAAAACGTTTAATAACATCAACTAATTTAAAACGTAGGACCGTCGCGTTCCAGTAATGACTGTCTTTTGTCTTTTAATCCCACTCAAGGAGGAAGACTTGGGACGACAACTCCTTTAAGCAACTGCAGCAATTGTGCCTTTATTATCTAAGTAATCACAGTAATGCGTTTTGACTAGAGAAACTGAAGGATTTAGGGCTCTTTATGAAGGAGCTCGTCCGGGGAAGTTCTACCATTATTCCTATTTCAAAATCAAACTCAAACTCAAAGCATTTATTACAATTAAACCATTTACAGGCACTTTTGAATTGTTAAGAAGTCGGTCAGTTACAAATATGAAGCTAGTTGCCCATTCCAAATAGTAGGTTCCTATGGAAAAGAACGGGTAAGAAACTCCACAGACACTCTTTAAAATAAAATATTTGATACAAAGTATTGGTTACATCATTCTTATTGAAAATATACATGTGAGAACGATGCAAAACGTCAGACGCGTCCGTGATACAAAATAATAATTAAAAACTAAAATAATTAAAAATAAGCCGTGGTAGCTAAGAGATGACCAGTTCCAACTGACTGCGCTGGGCTGCGCTGTTCACGAACATGACGCATGGATTAGCACCATTCAGCTCAACCATTTTGAAGGGAGCTAAATAATCCATCACACACCATCACGAGACCACCATCACCGCCACCATCAGCGAGACATCTGAGTGAGCATGACATACTCTCAGCCGCCAGGGCATATTCAAGTCAATGAAAGACATATTACCCGGTAAATGGTAGCTCTATTGTACATAGTACTCACACGTGTGCTATGCAATTATATAATACAATATAATATATATATTTCTGCCGCCAAGCAGTGTTATAAATAAATTCAGTATTTGTATACAAAATGTGTACAAACAAAGTGAAGCCTTTAGTCCT
The DNA here is from genome assembly GCA_963921375.1 of Tiliacea citrago. Taxonomy (NCBI): domain Eukaryota; kingdom Metazoa; phylum Arthropoda; class Insecta; order Lepidoptera; family Noctuidae; genus Tiliacea; species Tiliacea citrago. The sequence goes on from OY992804.1 coordinate 13,856,919, forward strand.
GCACTAGGTAATAAAGGAATTAATTATTTAAAAAAACAAAAAACCCGACTGCAAAAACACACAACTGAAAAGAGAAAACAACGCCACATACGAACTACGCATCAAAGACCTGTAGTGACAAATATCCTGCATCGCACAAGCAGAGTTTACCGCGCGACTGACATTTATGTGTAGGTATACAACATCTCAAAATCAATCATCGGGCAGTAGGCCATCAGACACAACAGCCGTCTGGCCGGAGGATCCTTCCTTTTCTATGGAGGATGAGTGAACTTTTTTTAATATATATAGAGGAATGAGGAACAGGATATAAAGTAACCGGACAGCTAACGTGGCAAAACTCTTCGTGAATACATGAAGAGTTTTGCCACGGCAGCTGCCCGAGTCATGTCGCGAGAAATCACGGCACAACGGACGGAGCTCCGGCGGGATCTTATGGCGGCTTGGAGAGTGCGATTGTTGCAACCCAGCGCTGGGCCTAAATGAAACCGTGCTCCTAGCTTCTGACGTTTCATAAGTGCCCATGTAGGCTTATGTGAAATAAAATATTTTTATTTTGATAAGTCCCCTCTTTGAGGAGTGGCTAGAGAGGCGCCACGGCGTCCTCACCTTCCGCCTGACACAGGTCCTCACCGGACACGGTTGTTTTGGGAGGTTCCTGTGCAGGATAAAGTGGGAGGAAACGCCCGGGTGTCATCACTGTGTGGATTGCCGGAGGACACGGTGGATCATACGGTGGAGGTCTGCCCAGCTTGGGCGGAGCACCGCCCTGTCCTCTAGGAGGCGATTGGCGGCGGCGATCTCGCGTCCAGCCCTGGTTCAGGCCATGATTCGGAGCGAGAGTGCATGGGAGGCCATCACCTCTTTCTGCGAAGCAGTAATGCTCGCGAAGGAGGAGGCGGAATGCGTGAGTCAGAGGCAAGGTTCGCGCCCTCGCGTCCCTAGTTGCCGCGGGAGACGCCCCGGGCGTCGGGAGTCGCAGGCTAATTCCTGGCCACCGTAGGCGCGGGCTTGCGGATGGTGAGCGATGGGTAGCTCGCCGTCCGATAAAGACCAGGCCCGGGTCGTCGGCGAGTTGTGTTCCACACGCGCCTCAAAGAGATGTCAGCACCAACTGACGGGGTCCGATAGGATCAATGCCTGCCAGGGTTGCGAATAGCGTAGGTTAGCCGTGGGTTGCAGTGGCCAATCCCGCCTACATTTTCATAAAAAGCGAAACTATGTAAACGTACGTAGCTTAGACATGGGCTGCCTGTGGAGCGGGGCGCCTTCGTGCTGATACTATCTAGTCTGTGAATCAACATAACTTGACAGAATCTTCACGTAATACTTTTACAGAGTTGGCTTTCGCCGCCAAAATGCGTTCGCATTATAAACGTTAAGAAACGCTCCTGTAATTTGTAGCAATTTCACAGAGAGATGCTGAGCAAGATTGCAGTGTGGAAACATAAGAAAATAGACTATTACGAGTAACTTTAAGCCGAGATTTTACTGGGCGATTTTAGGGTTCTGTAGTCAACAAGGAATCCTTATAGTTCCGCCATCTCCGTCTGTCTGTCTACTACCGGCTTAGCTCAGAGACTCTTAGTACTAGAAACCTGTAATTTGGCATAGATATACATATTAATCACGTTAACAAAGTGGTAAAATATTTTTTTAGGGTACCTGCCTTGCACGTAAAGTAGGAAGTATATTTTTTTTCTCATCCATTCCATGGCTTGGAGGTAACGTTGGATAGGCCGTTCAAACATATTCCGGGTTTGTAAAAACCATTTTTCGATTCAGGAATCCGTTTGTGCTATTTTTTGTTAGAGTCAAGTCCCCTCGCCCTGCCACCTAAATGGTTATTTTGGCTATGTGAAAAAATTCATGGCAGAGTATATAATATGAAATTAAAAGGAAAACTATCACAGCTAAGTAGGCTTTACAAGTTAACGAGTAATAGTCGACCAACTTACATTATTTTGCAGTTGGAGAATTGATCGTGACGTCTGTCTATTTGGTCCGATACGCACTTGGCCGGTTTTTTATTTTGCTTTCACTATAAACGATAATAATACAGGGGGTCTACTCCGAAGCGTTTAACCAAAGGATCGGCCGAATGTTCGGCCGTTTTATAACTTCCATAGTTTCCTTTTATGACTTTGAATCCATACCCGACTTAAAGTCACATTTTTGGCTTTGGCTTATCTCTTTGACTGTCGTTTTTATTATATTTTTTTTCTTTCGCCGTAGTCAGCCATAGGTAGCTGTAGTCAAGCAACGGCCGATACTTCGGTTTAATGCTTTGGAGTAGACCCCCAGGACTGCAATTCGCATCTACAGACCAAACGTATTTTCACGGGCATTGCTTTCCACGCTTGCAAACACCGACGGGCAACATAGAATTCAGTCAAAATGAAACTTACTGAATTAGTTGTTGCCTCTCGTTGTTTTCCTTTCGTGTCTCGGAGATCAGGTTAAGTTTTTGGTCCCGGCTGACATTCGTAGATCTTTGGCAGTCTTTACAGAAACTCTTGACAACCAGACTCTTACGTGTTATCCAGTAACTGGATTTAGAGGTGTGATAGGTGGACGCTCCATTTAAAATAGGTACTAGTATTTAGCAGCATTCGGTTAGACTAGAAGCCGGCCCTTTATAGTTGGAAAAATGTAAGGCTGATAATCAAGTAATCAAACACAAAATAATTTATTTTATTTTTATTCTTTAATTTTATAAGAGGCTTTTATCCACAGTGGCATGCCAGCCTCATCATAACTTAAACTATTCTAAACTAAATCTACAATTATACAATATAAATGATTAATGCCTAAATAACTCAGTAAGTAGGTTTGCTATTTCAGGTGAACGCTGCGCCAAAACTTTAACATAAGTACCAATATCATACTTATTACATTTTACCGCACTCAACAATGTTTCTCTTTCCTTCTTAGTCTTAGTGAACTCTACAAGTAGATGGTGAACATCTTCAACTGTTCCGCATGTTTCACAATTGGGAGAATTCACTTTGTTCATCAAATAACCAAACTTGGATGGGTAGTGACCAGAGCGTAGTCTATAAAGCAGAACAATATGATACCTACTCATTTCCTTGATAGCAAACCACGGTATACGAGGAGGCTGAAACTGTATAGTTTTATACCAGATACCCTTTCCCTACTTCGTTCACAAAATAAATATAGAATAATATCTTTTCTATACCCTCTATTTTGCCAAAAAATTACATATTATTTTCACTCAAGATTGCGTGCTCACACCCAATTTATCAACACGAAGGCAATCGAATAAAGAAACACCCAACAGTTTGCCGTACAATCATAATGTCTTAATCAAGACCATCTCTCGAATCGATCCCTAACATAGAATCGATTATCGAATCACTTCGAATCACGTTATCGTTATCGCGTGCTCCTGATTGTTTCCGTGACTCGAAGTGATAGGAAAGTAAGTTCTTTAGACGGCACTTGATCAGCCACTCTGGGTTTGTTGAGAGTAGGAATATTGGATTTTCTGATGATAAGTTGAGCAATCAGTAGAACTTTCTTTTGCCATAATGGGTCTAGTAGTATCCAAATACCTTGGCATAACGCTTAACGCGAAACTGCGTCGGAACCATATTTTGAAGACGTAAGAGCGGTCATTCTACCCTCTAGGCAACCACGCCACGCACACTTTTTATACGAGTGCCCAAAAAATTACTGTAATACTTTCAGGATTCATTTATGTTCTGTATGTACTTAAGTGAATTTCTTTGTTCCACCATAACTTTTTTTAAATCTAACCATAAAGCTCTAGAAGCTTTAATATCTATTTCAGCTTTTTACTTTTATTACAACTTCTAACAGTAAACTCTCAAAATAAACAACATAGTTACAAAAAACATCCATCTATCTATACACAAAGAATTCGTTCTTTTGTAATAAAGTCCTCTGTTTCTTGAAGTTTTTCATTCGCAACCTCATCAATTGGTACAAAGTTACAAGTCCAGACAAGGTAACTTTAAAAAATGGTGAAGTTTGTGTTGGATGTTGGAGATAACTATTCCAGGACCGGATACCGCCGTTTTGTTTTGCTACGAAACTCCACGGTTACTCTTTGAAAATAATTTGCTTTCATCTACAATGTTTTCAAATTACGCTGTTTATGGTTGCGAACACCTAACGGTATGACAGGCCAGCTAAGGCCTGTCAACAAGTACTAGGTACTTAAAAAAATTGAAAATGGTCAACCAATTGTAGCATTTATGAGTCTGAAAGTCTAGGTTTAATAAATTACTAAATTCAGTCATTCATAAACTCACGCAATTTTCTCATGGCCAGAATTGCGAAACGACACGTGGAGACTATTAATTTTTGACCAAGACATGATTGATTTGATTAAGTATATTAACTCCATTTACGTCCTACTAATGGAATGGTACCTACTACAGTCACCATCATCATCATTTCAGCCGAAAGACGTCCACCGCTGGACATAGGCCTTCCCTAAAATGAGGGGGGGTTGCTATAATCGCCACGCTTGGCAGGCGGGTTGGCGAGTCCTCACGGAGGCGATCGGCGGCGGCGATCTCTTGCGTCCGGCCCTTGTTCAGGCCATGGTTCGGAACGAGAGTACATGGGAGGCCGTCACCTTCTGCAAAGCAATAATGCTCGCGAAGCGCGTGAGGAAGAGGCAGGTTCATGCCCTCGCGCCCCTAGTTACGTGGGACACGCCCCGGGCGTCGGTAATCTTAGGCTGATTCCCGGCCACCGTAGGCGCGGGCTTGCGGACAGTGAGCGATGGGTAGTTCGCCGTCCAATATGGACCAGGCCCTGGTCGACGACACGTTGTGTTCCACGCGCGCCTCAAAGAGATGTCAGCACCAACTGACGGGGTCCGTTAGGGCCAATGCCTGCCAGGGTTGCGAGTTTATCCGAAAGGGATATCGTGGCCCTGGCACACAGGCATCTGAAGGAACACGGGTGGGTTTTAGTCAGTAAAAGTCTGAAACGCCCTGCCACTCCAGCTCCCGCCCAGAGCGGGAGAAGTTATTTGATAATTTCCTACCCAAAAAAAAAAGGCGGGTTCGCGATCGCAGTATGGTTTTAAAATGCATAGAGAACGCAGCTGCTCATTCTCTAGTAAGTGCCTTAGTCGCCTTTTACGACACCCACGGGAAGAAATGGGATGGTTCTATTCTTTACGTCTATGGTACCCATAATAAAAAACAAGACGGGTGACGCGTCCGACAAAGTTAACTACCGGCCCATCTCACTTGCTACTATAACAGCCAAAGTGCTTGGCAGTCTGCTGAATGGTAATGTCATGAGGCACGTCAACTTGCAGGACGCGCAATTCGGTTTTAGAGCCGGTCTGTCTACGGAGAGCGCCAAACTCTGCCTGACAAATACTGTCAAGTGCTACACAGAGAGAAAGACGCGTGTTTCCTCGACCTATCAAAAGCGTTTGATCTCGTAGCTTAAGACGTGTTATGGGAGAAGCTCGGAAGTTCGGGTGTACTGGTGGAATGTACCTCTCTTCTTAATTACCGGTACTCCAATCAGAGAAATAAGATAAGATAAGATAATAAGATAATATTTATTTTGTAAAACATGAGTACAGTATGAAGGTCTTATAATTATATGAGGTGGCTACATGTTTTGCCATTTATGGCGTACAAAAATTAGATGCAATAGAGAAACAATACAAACCAAAAAAAAAAAAAAACAAAGAAATACAATGTCAAAATTTAAATCAAATTGAAATTAAAATGTCAAAATTTAGATTTCATTCAAAATTACAATGTCAAAATTTAAATTAAATTCAAAATAACAGTCAACATCTAAATTCAGTTTGAGTAAGACTTATAGAAAAAAATAACAAATTGACACGCACAAACAGATTCTACACAAGCAAAATATCATTTAAAAATTCATCTACGCTATAATAGCACTTCTCTAGTAATAACCCCTGAAGGGACTTTTTAAATTTGTTTATAGGCATACATTTAATAATATCTGGTATTTTATTATAAATATTTGGAGCAATACCAAAGAAACTCTTTTTCATTAGGGCAGTTTTACACTTTTTATGACATAACAAATTCTCATATTGGGTACGAATTGGGGTTCTCTTAACTGCTGAAAATTTTTGAAATGATTGTTGATTCGCTTTAACAAATAATGCAAACTGCATTATTTGTTAAAGCGAATCAACAATCATTTCAAAAATTTTATATATATATATTATTATATATATATATATTTTATATATAGAACGTATATAGATGGAAAAGTTAGTATTTTTAATTTTTTGTTTAAATCTGGTGAGATGGGCCCGTACTTTGTCGGACGATTATAAATTGGAATATGGTGTAAGACAATGTGGGATGAGCTCGCCCTTATTGATTAATTGTTATGTAAATGAGGTGATTGAGCGGCTCAGTAGCACTCATGTCGGCTGTTTCATCGATGAAAAGTGAGTTAACAATATTAGTTATGCAGACGATATGGTGCTGATGAGCCCCTCAGCCAGCGGATTAAGGAATCTGGTGTCTCAGTATGAGCCATTTGCGATGTCACACGGGCTTAGATACAACTCCAAAAAGAATGAACTCCTAGTATTTAGAGCAGCTACATGCTATCCCGCGTATGTTCCTTCTGTCATCCTTAACGGTGCACCCTTAAGAGTAGTGGACAGGTTTAAGTATCTGGGTCATGTCGTAACAAGTGACCTTAAGGATGACGAGGACATAGAGAGGGAGCGCAGGGCTTTGGCGCGGTGAGAGGCAATATTCTCGCTCGCAGGTTTGCACGTTGCACCTACGAGGTGGAAATAACGCTTTTTAAGGCGTTCTGCCAATCGTTCTACACGAGTGGCCTGTGCGTGAAACATACGCAGCGAAGCTACAGAGCCCTGCGCACCCAGTATAATAACGCTTTTAGGATGATGTTGGGGCTGCCGTAGCGCTGCAGCGCGTCTGGTATGTTTGCTGAAGCGCGTACGGATGGCTTTCAAGTAATCATGCGCAAGAAAGCAAACTCCTTGCTGCACCGTCTACGAAGCAGCAGCAACAGCATCCTAAATGCTATTGCTGCCCGTTTTGACTGTCCTTTCCAAAATCAGTGGATAAGGCATAGGTATCAATTAGGTATAGGTACTAACCATACTAACATAATTTTAGGTACAATTTTTTATACTAACACACTAATAGTTTATGATTTTAACTTATATGAAGATTTTCTGAAATAAACCATACAAATAAAAAGAAAACGAGCCTACATTTCATGAAACGGATGAAGTTTACGACGAAGCCAGTGATAGTGACACTGAATTGTAGACTATTTGTTTTTTTCCAATAATTAACACCAACACTGTTTATTTTGTGTCAACCAAGATATTGACTCGATTACCGTGAAGTACATTAGGTACTGTTCATTAATATTAATAAGTAAGATGTTTTCCCATTGATTGTTAAATATTAAAAATACACATTATTACACAAGTATTATACGTGTATGATTGTATTTTTCAGACGAACGTGAAATTGGAAAATTACATGTATTTTATTAGGAAAGTACAAAGTTTCGAAAAAGCAAAATGTACCTTTCGCAATTTTCACGATAACAGAGGGAAGTAAAATGTATGAAAACATCGTAGGTATTATGTTTGGGGTGCCCTGGCTACCGTGCATTATTGGCGTTCAAATAGACACTGCTTTGGTGGCATTTTAAGGACTACATACCCGTGCGTGTTTCGGGACGGCACTGTCGCCTACTGAACATGGAAAAGTAAATACGCCAACAGGCCGTAATTTACCACGCGGGCCCAGTGCGGGTTGGTAGATGTCACACGTCTTCGAATTTTTGGTTCTCGGACATGCCGGTTTCCTCACGAAGTTTTCCTTCATCATTTTGAGAGCAGTGGTGATTAAATAATTTAAGTACACAAAGTAAAGTGCCTGTCAGGGTTCGAACCTTTGACCTACAACTTCTTAGTCGCGGCTATTACTACTGGGCCACCACAGCTCCTACCACAAATAAACCTTATCACATATCCGTAACAAACTCTAGGAAAATCGGGTAAAAAAGTCCAAAATAAAACAAAACAAAAAAAAAATCAATAAAATATACAAACTCCTCGCTGTACAATTTTCACATCAGTATAATTCATGCAATTAAAGAAGCATATGTTCATATACGTCAAATTCTGGTCAGTACACACTGGGAAGTATACCAAGGGACAACTGTCACAGTCCATGCTTTGGGTTATTGGTGGGAACAAAACTGCGTATGACCGTGTAGTCCAAGCGGTTTCAGGTGGCCGTGTTTGCTCAGTCGTCGTATTCGTCGCTTGCATCGCACGAAAAGACAGAAATGTAGCTAAAAAAAAGAGAACACCATCTGAAAAAAAAAACAGAAATCAAATCAAAATATTTTAACATAACATAACATTTAAAAAAAAACGCGTGCTTCTCCGGGTCTGCTCCGACTTTCGGTATCTCGGTTCACTCGTGCAAAGCGATGGCGAAGTAGATCGGACAGTTAAGCACAGAATTAACACTGGATGGATGAAATGGCGGCAGGTCACGGGAACAATCTGCGACCCGCATTCCTCTTAAACTTTAAGGGAAGATATATAAATCAATGGCTAGACCTGCTGTCTTGTATGGATCACAATGTTAGGCCACAAAAGGGATGAATGAAAGACAATTGCATGTAGCTGAGATGAGAACAAATGTTACGTCACTTTAATAAAAAATCCATCTTTCATGAACAGCAGTACGGTTTCACTAAAGGGCGTTGTACCACTGACGCCGGTGTTACCCTAATAAAGAACATTTTTAACGCCTGGGAGGAAGCACAAGATGCCATTGGAATCTTTTGCGACCTCTCTAAAGCGTTCGATTGCGTGAACCATGAGACACTTTTGCTGAAACTAGAGCACTATGGGATTAGGAATGCAGCTCTTGATTTACTAAGATCATACCTAAAAGATAGAAAGGTTAAAGTTCAAATAAACGGCGTTAACTCATTAGGGTCTGAAATGGCAATGGGCGTTCCTCAAGGTTCGATATTGGGTCCATTCCTCTTTTTAGTTTACATGAATGATTTACCCCAATTACTTCAAAATCAACCGAAGATGGTGTTATTTGCTGATGACACATCATTGATCTTTAAAATAGATCGACGATCACAAAATCTTGACGAAGTGAATAACTCTATTCTTCAGGTCCAAGATTGGTTTACGGTAAATAATTTGGTATTAAATGAAAAAAAAAACCAAATGTATTAGATTTAAATTACCTAATGTTAGAAGTAGCGAATGTGATATCATATTGAACGGAGAAAAACTGGAATTTATTAATCAAACGGTTTTCCTAGGAATCACTATAGACGAGAAACTGCAATGGGGACCACATATAACCTCTCTGGCGGGGCGGCTAAGCTCGGCCGCTTATGCTGTTAGAAAGATAAGACAGCTAACAGATATAGAAACCGCGCGTTTGGTTTATTTTAGTTACTTCCACAGCATTATGTCGTATGGCATTTTACTGTGGGGTCGGGCTGCTGACATTGAGTCCATCTTTATTTTGCAAAAGAGAGCTGTCAGAGCAATTTATAATCTCCGTCGCCGCGAATCTCTTAGGGAACTATTTAAAAGGATTAATATTATGACGGTACCTTGCCAATTCATTTATGAAAATATTATGTATGTAAGGAAAAATCTACATATTTTTAACAAGATAAGCGATAGACATAATTTTAATACTAGAAATAAAGATAAAATAGATCAACCATTTTTCAGATTATCTAAAGTACATACATCTTTTATGGGGTACTGTGTTAAATGTTACAACAAAATACCTTGTGATATATTGAAATTAAATGAGAGAAAATTTAAAACACATATTAAAAGTACACTTTGTAAACAAGCATATTACAAGTTAGAGGATTATATCCAGGACAGGAATGCTTGGAAACGTGCTGGTCCAGCTCCATAGGACAATCTAGAGTCTAGACAAAATCAAACTGGTTGCTATTTTTATGGTAAAATCTGTTATTTTTATGATATTCATTTTACATTCTGTGATAACCTATACTCGCACACTGACTTATTTTTTTAGAAAAACATACTTGTATGATGTTTGTAAATATGTGAACACCACGTATCTATCTAATAATTAAGTTATTTTTCATTGCTTAGTTTTTAATTCGTTTTACCTATTATGGTATAGTAATTTTATTCTAGGTGCATCGTCTTCACATATAATCATATAATTAATGTAATCAAACAAAATATTGTAAAACATTTTTAAAAGAGTACCGGTGGAGTTTCTTGCCCATTCTTCTCCATACGAAACTACCTTTTGGAAAGGGCAACTAGAATGAATTCTATTTTTTTTGTAAATTTTGACGTTCAAAAGTGCCTCTTATGTGCCTATTTGAAATAAATGGTTTGACTTTGACTTTGACTTTGAGAATGCTAAGAGGAATGTGTGGTGTGACACGAATGGATAGAATAAGAAATGAGTACATAAGAGGAAGTCTGAAAGTGGCACCGGTGACTGAATAGTTTGATATTGAGATAGACTCATGATAGCACAAATTTAAACCTGAGTGGTTTTTTGGTTGCTATTTAATACGTAATCCTGTGTTCCTTTGTATAAATCATAAAAATTAAAAAAAAAAAAAAAAGTTGTGCGGAAATCGGTTGTTGCATTTCTTCCCGTGGGTGTCGAAAAAGGCGACTAAGGGTCTTACTAGAGAATGGGCAGCAGCGTTCTCTATGCATTTTAACATCATACTGCGATCGCCAACCCGCCTGTCAAGCGTGGTGATGATGGCAAACACCCCTCCTTGGGGGGGGGGGGGGGGGGCTAAGTCCAGCAGTGGACGTCTTTTGGCTGTAATGATGATGGCATTAAAATTCAATACAAGTTGCAAAATCTGTACAAAATGTATAAAACCCTATCTCTTACACTAGTATAGCCTGTATTCTATGAGACAGTACGCGACTTGTAATGCGTCAAAAGACGCGCGCGCGTCCCTTGTTTCCGTTCCGTATTCAGTTGTGCAGTGAATACAGACCGAAAAGTACGAGAGAGACAGCGAATGTATGGCAAGTAATTGTCGTCCAGTTATAAGAGACAGGTATTGGCCGCACAATCGCTTTCTAGATAGTGTGAAGTTAACGCTCAGTCCATTGTCTGTCGCTGGCGCAAGTCGCTCGCCGCTTGAGCATGTAGCTCGTGGCTACGGGTAAGGGATTTTTTTGGGTGGGAAATTATCAAACAACTTCTCGTGTCAGACTTTTACTGACTAAAACCCACCCGTGTTCCTTCAGATGCCTGTGTGCCAGGGCCACGATATCCCTTTCTGACAGACTCGTAACCCTGGCAGGCATTGGCCCGTTCGGACTCCGTCAATTGGTGCTGACATCTCTTTGAGGCGCGCGTGGAACACAACGCACCGTCGCCCCGGGCCAGGTCTTTATCGGACCAGCGACATTGAAACTTATTCAGAGGTGGTGAAGCCAGTACATCAGGTTATATCAAACTGTAAAATTTCCCCAAAATAATGAAAAAAATGTTGGTGGTTAAGTTCAAAATAGAATGAAATTTTTTTTTATAGTTTTGAAAACACTTACCAATTGGTCGCATTTTGGTTTTGGTTTTTATGAATATCCTCGACTCAATATCGCTTAGCCACAACTGATTTAAAAACAAACCAACGAATTAAAAAGTTATTAGATCGTTAATTAGTTCCAAGTGATTGGTTTTATTTGTGATAAAAACAATTTAATTTCCCGTATGATCTTTCAGAAACTGCGCTTACATTTTTTAGGGTTCCGTAACAAAATGGTACAAAAGGAACCCTTATGGTGCCTCCGTCTTTCGGTCTGTCTGGCTGATTATTACTTTAAGAGTTCGTTGTGTCAATATTTGATATCTTTAACCGTTATCTATATTGGTGATGTTCTTCAGAAAGGTCGGGTGCGTAGTACTCGCAACCGGCCAGATGTATGAACGTAAAAGAACCAAAAGGAGTATGTAAGGAGCGTAGCAGGTAGCGTTCTGTAGTTTCTGCCAACCCTCATGGGGGGAAGGCGTAAGTTTATGTAGGATGTATGTATATTAACCGTCTGTGAAGAAGATACCTGCCAATCTAATTTGAAATCAGCAAAAGTCTCATATTTTGTTATAATATTATAGGTGGACCTAGTTGAAATGAGGGGCTCGTGGCTAATTAATTACAGCCGCACGGGTTGATCAATCAGGTTAAGCTACGCTTGCCGTGGTCAGTTCGTGATATAAATGTTCGTAAAGCCATATTTGTTATAGCCGCGAATCAAATTTAGATCAACATACAACCTGTTACTGACTTGCAAATTGCAAAAAACGTAACAAAATTTGAAATTTGCGGGCTACCCTTATAAATTTCAGCCGCCAAGAAAATGCGTTCCTGACGCCCGTGAGTTGGGCTCTATAATTTTATCCTATCTTTTTCGGCGTGATTAATATGTATACCCATGCCAAATTACAGCTTTCTAATACTAGGAGTCTCTGAGCTAAACTGCGGTCAGACAGACATACGGAAATGGTGAAGCTATAAGGGTGCCCTGTTGATTACGGAACCCTAAAAGGGGGTTTTTGCACTCATTATTATGAACACTATGCAAAAAAAATCTGCTGTTTCCACTAGATATGCGAACATAAATGTTGGGAACAGCTGTTTTTTTTTCCCATTTAACTCTCGATCCCATCGGCTTTAAAAAAAAATTAATGTTGTATTTGTATGTAATTCAATGTCATGATGGCCCAGTGCTTAAGGCCTCACCTCTCATGCATGAGGTTGTGGGTTCAAATCCGGGCAAGGAGCAATGTGACTTTTTCAATACATATGTACTTTCTGAGTTTCTCTTGGACTTTACTGTCATCGGTGAACGAAAAACTTCGTGAAGAAACCTGGATGGTAATTAATATGAGTTTGAAATCGTCTACACGTCTTAAGAGGAGCCTCCCTATTTTTACATGAATATTCTGAAACAATCACACATATAAGCAAAATGAAACTTTAGTATAATATGATTTATTGGATCTTTTTCTCTCCATGTTGAAGACAGTTACGTAATTGTAATATTTTCTCTCGATAAATGTTTTATTCGAAAATCATGTCTTTTTTAAGGATTATTATAAAAAAAACAAAACAAGATAGTTTGGCTTTTATGTCTAAAATAAATATTTTTAGCAAGAAAATATAGTTTATTATCCAGCCACCAGATATTTTTTGTCTAGATCAATTATTACTTTAGTTAAAAACGTAATAAGAATTGAGACTTACGCTATTTAGTTTCATGCTCGAATACGATCAAAGAGCGGACGCGATATTCAACTTTATTACTGATGTGTTAGCGTTTAGCACATAACGGAGTGGCGGGGAGCAAGGGGCGGAGCTTGCCTGGAAATTTGATTTAGACTGTCTGCTCTTAAGTATGCGTGGTGAACAATGCTTGAACTCGTGCTCGTCTTTGCCAAGCAGCGGGTCAATAGGCTGGTATTATTATTATCTTTTATTTCATTATATACATATAAATTACATTTTTAAATATTAGAATATAAAAAAATATATATAAAAACCTTCGGATTCCATAATCTCCCCTCGCTTTACATGCATGACTGCACATTTATCCACACCAAATTCCATCCTGATGGCGCTACTGAATGTTTCAGTTACCTTCAGTAGCTCGATCAGTCGCAATTTGCTGGGGGCAAAGAGTTTCAAATCATCCATGTAGAGGAGGTGAGATATGACCTGACCTCCTCTCCTCAACCGATAGCCTAGACCTGAATCCTCCAGCAGTGTACTTAGAGGATTCTGGGCTAAGCAGAACCACAGTGGACTCAAACTGTCGCCCTGAAATATTCCCCGCTTAATCCATACAGGCTCATCATTCCCCTGCATCTGTTGACATCCTGGATAGCGAAGAACCGTCCTCCATTGCCCCATACACGACATCAGGAAGGTGCGTAGAGTTGCATCTATCTTGTACAACTCTAGCACCCTCATGAGCCATGAATGAGGCACCGAGTCGTAGGCCTTCTTATAGTCTATCCAGCATGTCGACAGATCCTTGCGGGACCGACGAACCTGTTGGCTAATGGCCATATCGATGAGGAGTAGCTCCTTAGTACCGCGGGACCCATTCCTACATCCATTTTGAGAGGCAGACATAATCGAGTTATTGTCAATGTGCGTATTAATTTTCACTCTCAAAATGGATGTAAGAAGTTTATAGACCGTCGATAAACACGTAATCGGTCTATAGTTCTTGGGTTCCGCGGGACTACCTGACTTATGGAGCAGGTGGGTAACGCCTGTTGTTAGAAATTGCGGCAGCGACCCAGACTCTAAGGATGACTGGAACTGAGATGCCAGGCAAGTGTGTGAACTAATTAACCATTTCAACCAGAAGTTGTGCAGTCCGTCCGGTCCCGGTGATTTCCACTTCGGTAATGGGCGGACTGCTTTGGCTACATCTAATGGTGTAATCAGTACTGGTTCCATTTCTGGTATAGTCTCACACACTCGCTCGACATCCCGCATCCAACCAGCCTCAGTGTGACAGACGGGAACCGACCAGATGCTGCGCCAGAATTCACTCGTGACGGCATCATCCGGATGGCAAACGTCTGTCACATTTTGTTTAGGTCGCTCCCAAGCTCTGTATACCCACCTTTCATCGCTCTGGAACATGCGATTCTGCGTGTACCGATCAACCCGCCGCTTATACCGCCTAATACGGCTCGCCCATGCACAAACTTTCTGCTTCAGGAAGTTGATGCGCTCTGTGACATGGGACATGTATTCTCGAGGGCTTATTCCAGTCCCCGAGAATGCCCGCCTCACAAAGCGCATCACTCGTGGTCGTGTATTGCCCTCCCTGAAGCAGTATAGTTTGCCGATGAGTGCCCTCGCCCCATCGATACGACGCTCGATCCTGCATTGCCAGGCTGGTACGGCTGGTTTTGGTCGAGTAGCTCCGTCCCAGATTGGGAACTTGACGTTTGCTAAACGACATGCCGCAACAGCAGCGCAATACAGGATCGAATGTGTATCAGCGAGATGCTCGCTGCTCTCGAAAACCTGTTTGAGCTGCGAGTCCAAGGCACACACCAGCGCCCTATTTTTCTTGTGCATGGGTAGGCGTGGTAATCGAGGTCTAAGTTCGGTCGGAGTTGACCTATACTCGTGAATCGCATCTTCCAGTGAGCTCCTCAATCGGGCGTTGCACTGGCTACTTACTGTGTCAACCCTATCATCCTCCTCTTCAACACCATGATTGGACCGCAGCGGGATTGAGTCAATAGTTGACACTTGTGCCGCGGTTTGTGCCGGAGTTGAGAAGATATGGTTGCTCAGTATTTCTGAGCGCAGCCTATCAAGTGCGGCATCGTCCAACCTATGATTGCGTTGGATGACCCGCACCTGATCCGACAGTCGTTGGGCCGAGACGTCGACGGTTGGCTCTAGTTCCTGGAACAGAGACAGCATCCTAACACGGTACGCAGTGAGGTTAGTTCCCCCCTCTGTAGACCCGTAATATGCGCGCATGACGTTCTCGTTCATAGACTGAGTCCATCTCATGCGCTGCACACAACCACCGGCAGCGGGGACCCGGCTCGGGACCGGTTGGCCCCTAAGTCCCAAGCTCCTCGGTGGCCGGCCTCTCCCCTGCCGACGTACAGGTGTTGGCGACGTCGGCGGGGAAAAATACTCGTCGCTTGAGCTCGACGCAACTACCGCGGCCGGTGTTGTCACAGCGCTCACGATGGTGCTGGGTGCCGGCGGCGGCGAGGCGGAGCTGAGCGAAGAGTCCGGAGGTGGTAGGCGTGCGTGGCGAGCTGCTGATCTCGTCAACATTCTGTTAATTCTTGTTATTCATCCCATGTTTCATTGTGATTGTTGGTCAAATTGACAGCGTCATATTGCTGTTTCGATATGTTTATAACTTTTTCATTTTCTAGTTGTTTATTGTCTTCTTGTTAATAATAGTAAAATTAAAAGGTTTTATTGTATGTTTTGAATTTTTTGGGACTAAATGTGGCTGAGAAAATATATAAATAAGGAAAATATGGGATATGAAAAATCAGACGTTTGTTGACTTGCCAGTTTATTATTTTATTATTATTTTCCTCCTTATCAATACAACCTACCACCAAGCTCTGCACCTCCGCTTTTGGCGCCACTATGACGGTCGCTGTTACATCCCTAATATTTACACCCCTTGACTGATCTACTTTCCATCGTAACGGTTTGCCGTTCCATTGGCCTATGAGAGTGGGGTAAGAAGGAGGCAAACATAATGAAAAATAAAACAGCAAAATAACTATTTATTTAATAAAATATGCAAACACCTCGGTACATAACTTGGGCCGTTTCGGGCTTATTAACGTCACAAACGAAAAAACACTGGTTCATATATGTCATATTAGTGTCGCTACAAACAGGCATGTATACCAAAGGACAATGGTCACATTCGAGAGGTTTAGATAGAGGTGGCAAAATTCGTAGGTATGTTCGTGTAGGCATGGTAGCTGATTTAGTCACTGTGATGGTGCGTTTAGTAGTCGCAGAGTCAGGGAAAAACAAGAAAACCTCACAAAAAGGCAGGAATATCGCTATAAGGAACAGAACATCTGAAAAAAAAAAAACATGAAAAGTTGAATATTATTGTATAAACAAACGACATTGTACGGGATCCTCTGCTCTTACAGTTACTAATAGCCACCTTGCAAAGATCGACGCTCCATTAAGATTTATAAAGTTTTTTTGGAGATGTAGAATAACATAATATAAATTGAAATCTGATTGCTTCTAAGCTACTTCTTAAAAGTAAAGAGAAGATAGAAAAAAAAGTGATTGTTGCAAATAATAAAGAAAAAAATTTCGGCAAAATAATATGATTGTCATGCAATTTAGGTTTCATTCCGCTATTGTTGTTTTGGCAAAATTAAAACTATGTAAATGATTAAATAATATTGAATAACATTATACCGTAAACTAACATTACTTTAGCCCGCGGGGGTAACTTTAGCCCAAATTGAAAAAGTGTTTTGATTCCTTCTATTTCATTTAGCACGCAAGCAGTCAACGTAGTTCGCAGAGCAAAATATTAGATATGCTCTGCAAACTATGTTGACTGCTTGCTTGCCTGAGTTTACGGTACTGTCACGGATTTCCGAAAAGTATTCCATAACTTACAGCAGGACAGAGGGGAAATTCTCGTATTTTTAAGAACGTTTGCATTAATATACGTCTCAATGTCAAAAATATCTTAAATTTCACTACATTGTTGTTAAGTTTTTAATATTGATTGTCGGTGAGATGAGATCGCGTCTAGTTTCTGAACGTTATTAATTACGAGAATTGTTTTTTTTATTTATTTTTATTAATTTAAATGAATAATGACATTTATTTTTGTAAATTGGTTAAAAAAACACAGTTACACGTCAAACCTAAGTTATGTTTTAAAACTAGATGAGTTCAGAGTTTACTGACTACTCTGAGAAAAAAGACCAAAATAAACTCAAAGGTCAGTCTCCTTTAAAGTGTAGACATAATCTCGGTCATATGAGGACTGTGCAGATTAATGTCTGAGATGGTCTTAATGCTTAGATAAACAAAAAATAACCGCTGCAATACAGCAGCGGCATTTTTTTTTTTGTTGTCAAGCATTATCAGCCTTTATTGTTCCCTCTGCAGGGACACAGCTGTGTCCTCTCAGTGAGGGAGTGGCCCGTAATCCACCACGCGGGCCCAGTGCAGGTTGGTGGATATCACATGTCTTCGATATTTTGGTTCTAGGACATACCGGTTTCCTCACGATGTTTTCCTTCCCGTTTTTAGAGCAGTAGTGATGAAATTATTTACACAAAGTAAAGCATCTTCCTGGGTACGAACCCATGACCTACACCTTGGAAGTCGCGGTTATGAGCAGTATACAATTTGGCAAACACAGGACTGAATATTTTTTTATACATATTTTTTTTATTTAAATGATAAAAAAAGAAGGAAAAGGTATTTATTGGGACTCGCTCAGGAAGATCACAAAATAAAATAAATAGAAATTAGGAAAAAAAAATTGAAAGTCTTGTACGAGGCCAAAAGGCTCACATCTCAGCATGATGCTGCGATTTAAAGACACTAACTTACAAATTAATCGCATGTTGATATTTAAAAAAATATTTGCGTTCCAATGATCTGCTTCAAATACTGACCGATTTTAAATTAATACTCTTAACTCAAAAAGTTATTGGATAGTTAATTAGGTACGCGATATTGCTTCAATTTGCAATTAAAATAACTTCAATTGCTTTTAATTTGATCTTTAAAATTAAAAATATATTTTTATTCACGTTAGCCGACTCGGCAGACGTATTGTCCAAACAATAACTTATACAAAAATCGCATAGAAAAAAGGGCCTTTTGTTTTTTCGACCAGTTTTTCCAAAATTTTTTTTCCAATAAACTTCTTTCGGCCTATTACGAACAAAAGAAAATTGCCAAATCGGTCCAGCCGTTCTGAAGTGATGCGCTAACCAACGAACGGCATTTCATTTTTATTATTTTTAAGGGTAGATGAATAGACAAAACAACATGGGCACTTATGGAACGTGACAAGCTTAGTGCACGGTTACAATAGGTTACAATAGGCGTTTTCTATGGAGAAAAGCCGTAAGAAACTCCACGGTTACTTTTTTTTAAATAATTGACTTTTACAATGTTCTCAAATTACACTGTTATGGCGCAGATTTAAACTTTCAGTGACTTTAGAAATCTGTTATTACGCCTATGCGAGTAAGTTATGCAAAACAATAATGTTAAACTAGAACGCATACACATTAATTCTATATTATGTGAATATTTAAGTATTGTAGTAAAATACTTAATGAAATAAATTTAGGAATTATGTCTACCCAAAGCATAAAGAACGATATTACTTTCAAACTACTTAAGATATTTTCATGTTTTATTTGTAGGAACAGACTATTTATTATCTATAATTTTATCTGTGATTTTTTCAAATATTCATTTTTTCCTTCCTGCAAATTATTTTTCCCTATGAAACAGAACGGCACGGCGCCGCGCGCTGGCGCGGCAGGCGCGGCGAAGCGCGACGCGAATTTGTATGACCAAGGTGAACGGCGATTAGCCGACACTTAATAGGTATGGGAGGATAGTGTAGGCCTGTCAACTACTTACTAGGTACTGAACAAAATATAAAATGGTACTACTATAGACGGTAAACCAGTAGTGTTATCAGTCTGTCACTAACAGAGCGACAAGACGTATTATTGAAGTGAAAATTTTTTAGGCTCGTTGAGCGACTTTTGGAAAATTTTATGGGTTCGTGTCACCGACGTGTTATAATGTTAACAGTATATCTGTAGCTATGACAGTATGACGTGTTGCACTTGGCCAGCAGGGGAAAGATAATATACCGGATGACTTTTTTTACAGTCTTGAAAAAAATAGGGTATATTAGGTGAACGGAGTAGAAGCCTATGGCATAGTCGTTTTTTTTTTCTTTTTTTTAGAACGTAGTAAGAAATTGATCTATCTATAAATACTACACTTTTGAAGTAAACTTTTCATATTAGAACGATACAAAATAAATTTTGAAAAAAAAAAGAAAAACGGTAAAAAAAATATCGAAATTCAAATCATACGAGTATGTACCCTACTAAATGCGCGGCGAGTAACTATCGGCCGACTTCAAAGGATGGGATCGCGCTACGAGTTTATTAATAAAATATTCCGCGCGCGATTATAAAAAAAAAGAAAAAAATAAAGAACTATGCATATATCATATCATCGGCTCTACTCCGTTCACCTAATATACCCTATATTTTTTCAAGACGGTAAAAAAATCATTCGGTAGTACATAGTTTTCAATTTTCACTTCTGTCGGCAGTCCCAGCCCATGTTTTTTGTTTGAAAAATGACTTGCAAAACTGATGAGAAGGCATAAAATAAACATAGACATTAATTATACTTGATAAAGTTTATTTTTATTTTATTTATTTATTAAAAGTTTAATATCCACAATCAGTACTCAAAAGGATCAAAATAGCTCCAACAGAGTCCTCGGTAGGCGACTGACAATTGTCTAGCACTATTCCATAACTGTAACCTAGTATTGATGCAATTCATTTTACATATATTAGTGAAAGACTGATTATTTGAAGCACACACTGGGATGTATACTCGTGGACACGAACAAAAATAGATTTTTTCAATCGGTGGCAGTGTATCTTTTATCACGCCCATCATATAATTTTGTATATACCCTGAGTAATTCGATTCGTAAGCCAACTGGGCCTCCACCTTGGGATTCTCTTGCAGAAACGTGAAATAAATGGAAACTATAAAAAAAGAAAATAAGCATTAAAGGACGCCGCGACTTATACTAAAAATAGTGTAAAGCCTATTATTTTACGGCCTCGAACAATGCGACTTGCGAGGCGATTTTTATCTAGTAACATGCGCGCGCGTCACCTGGGAGTCTACTACCGAAGATAAATCCGAAGTATCGGCCGATTGTTCAGACGTTTTCTGACTACGGCTGACTATGGATGACAACGGCAAAAGAAAAAGAAAACGACGGTCAAAGACACAAGTCAATGTCAAAAACATGACTTGAAGTCGGGTAAGGATTCAAAGTCAAATAAGGAAACTTTAGAAGTCAAGAAACGGCTGAACATTCGGCTGATACTTCGGATCATAGCTTCGGAGAACCCTTGTTTCCGTCCGTCGCTTCATAAGGCTCCATGCGAGAAAAAAACCCTTTTTCGTCAATTTCTTATCTAATTGTGAGAAAACTTGAAATAATTGCAGCATTAAGTCTGTGTAACAATAAAAAAAATAGAGACTGGTCATCTCTTAGCGGCCATGGCTTATTTTAATTTTAGAATTGTTTTTTTTTTAATTCTTTTTATTACGGACGCTTTTGACGTTTTGCATCGTTCTCACATGTTTAATTTCAACACAAATGATGTATCCAATATTTTGTAACCATACGTCAATTTAAAAGAGTGTCCGTGGAGTTTCTTGCCCGTTCTTCTCCATAGGTACCTACCTACTAAGCTTTGGAATGGGTAACTAACTTCATCTTTATGACTGACCGACCCCTTGACAATTCAAAAGTGCCTGTAATTGGTTTATTTGAAATAAATGCTTTGAGTTTGAGTTTGAGTTTGGATATTGCTTAATTATAAAATAGATTTTATCTCAAGGATAGCTGAAACCCAGTATGCGATTTTTAATTTTTTTGATATGGTTTGCTAAATAATAGGAAAAAAATGATTATCGACTGGGTTTTTAAAAGTTTTTTCAACATTATTTTTCTGCTATATTTTGTATCGAAGTTAAAAAAGTGCTTCAGCCACACGCAAGTCGCCCATGATGTTGATGATATTTTTTAATGTGCAAAATCAGAACAAGTTTCTTGTAAAAATATGATCTTGAGTAGTCAGCAGACTTAGCACAAGAACCCTCGAAAAGCGTATTGACGACGGAAGCGTTGACAAAAATTACGTTTCGTGTAGACAGTAGAACATTTTCGCCGACCACGGGCGCCGTCAGTTGAGACTGGTCAGCTCTTAACTGGCAGGTCTTACGTATTTGTAATCTTTTAATCTTATTTTTATTTCTACCGTCGTCGAACATGGGCACTC
This sequence comes from Tiliacea citrago, assembly GCA_963921375.1. Classification (NCBI taxonomy): domain Eukaryota; kingdom Metazoa; phylum Arthropoda; class Insecta; order Lepidoptera; family Noctuidae; genus Tiliacea; species Tiliacea citrago. Next base: position 13,878,638 of record OY992804.1, read on the forward strand.
AGTTCGACGACACTACTTTCCGCCTCGCTGCTTCCCTAAGAGTAGGAGCTCCATGTTGTTCTCCTCATCGGTGTCACTGTGGCGAAGTTGTCAACAGTCTCGGACACCACGGCCTGTCTTGCAGCCGAAGTGCGGATCGCTTAGCACGGCACGCGAACATCAACGACATCATCCTACAAGCTCTTGTCACCGTCGGCGTTCCAGCTGTATTAGAACCCAATGGCTTGGCACGCGACGATGGCAAGAGACCGGACGGAATGTCTTTATTTCCATGGTAGGCCTTTAGTGTGGGATGCCACGTGTGTCGATACTCTTGCGCCATCCCATCTTCCTGGCTCGGCGTGCTGTGCTGGCGCTGCTGCTGCGGCTGCAGAGAACCTCAAGCGGCGTAAGTATGATAACCTTGTTGGCAATTATATTTTCGAGCCGTTTGGGGTTGAAACCCTCGGGCCGTGGGGTCCGACCGCTCATGGTCTGTTTAATGAAATCTCAAAACGGCTAATTGACACTTCCCGTGACCCAAGGGCTGGCTTTTACCTTGGCCAGAGGCTAAGCATTGCCATACAACGTGGCAATGCCGCCAGTCTCTTGGGTACATTACCAGTCGACAGTAATGTGGATGAATTTTTCGACGCCATATTTTAATTTGTGAATAGTTTTAGATAGGATATAATTTTATTATTTTTATTAATGAATTAAGTAGGTTAATTATGTACATATTATTTTATAAACTGGTAAATAAATTTATACCATTTGTGACGTCACTTATTTTTGAATTTTAAATTAATCTTAGTGAGGATAATGTTTTAAAGTTTTTCTTAGTGTTAAGGTTTAGACTTTTTATTACTTTAAATTTAAATATACATGTGAAGTTACGAAGCTTAAGAGTCTCCCCCCCCTTGTCACATGATATCACACTTTGTTGACCCCTCCCTCCCGCAGGAGATGCGTGCACTAATAAAAATCGAAATTCCATACAAAAGTGGCCTAATATTTAAAAATTTTGTACTGAACATTAAATCTTTTTTGTTTCAAAACCATACAATTCTAGAGTTTCTAGCACTATTATAGGTTTATTTTGTAGGACGGTAGAATTCATAAGTACACATTATGATCGTTTAAGTATTGCACTATTGTATACTGTTATTTTTAAACATATTTCAGAGTCAATGAATCTTCCTGGCCTTTAGCCAACTATATCCAGTCTAACCGGATGCAGCAGAATACCAGTATTCTACATGGAGTGACTGCCTATCTGACCTTCACAACTCAGTAACTGGGTATTACGATACGTCTTGGTAAGACTGGTTGTCAGACTTTCGGGCTTCTGACGACCCGTGTCAAAGATCCACGAATGACAGCCGAAAACAACGGCTGAACGTGCTTTCCAAGGCTCGGAGAAGTCTCGGTACGTAAAGATGGTCACTCATCCACGGACTATCCTCGGCAAGCGTAGCTTAACCTGATGGATCGACCCGTGTGGCTGTTATTACTAGCCACGAGCCCTTTTGAGAGCCGACTTCAGAGTATGGCCCAATATAAAAGTGTTCATATTTAATTGTCTTTCTTAAAAGTTTGTCTAGATATTTTGTTTAGCGTAATCAATCTATAATGTTCCCACTGCTGGGACACAGGCCTACTCTCTTCGACAGGGAGTGGGCTGTAATCTTCCACGCGGGCCCAGTACGAGTTGGTAGATATCACATGTCTTCGAATTTTTGGTTCTAGGACATGCCAGTTTCCTCACGATGTTTTCCTTCACCGTTTTGAGAGCAGTGGTGATAAATTAATTTACACAAAGTCAAGCGCCTTCCTGGGTTCAAACCCACGACCTACAACTCTTAAGTCTGGGCCATTAACACTGAGCCACCACTGCTCCTTTAATATATATTAAAGGATATTGATATTGGGCAAGCCCTCCCCCCCCCAACGTTGGGGGAGGCCTATGTCCAGCAGTGGACGTGTTTCGGCTGAAATGATGAATATAATATATTATGTAGATATTTTGTTTGGACATTATAAATAAAAAAAAACTAGAAACATAGGTAGGTACTTACGGCATGGTATGAACATTTTTATTATATACCAAACCATTGTCCAATATTCTAGATAAAATCAATCAGTTGATGAATAATGAGAAATTCTTACTGAGACTTTCTACGAAAGGTTTTTTTTTAGAAATTCTTACGACTCATATCAAGTCTTAAGTATGTAATAAAATTGTAATTAGTAAAATGATTGAATTTTGATTTTGCCTCTGTAAATGTTAACTACTGAAATGCCATTGAAAAAATTATCTAATAATTATTAGGATTTTATTTTTTCTTCTGGTACAAGCCGTGTGCCCGATGGGATTTCCATACTAACTTTCATACCCTACTTTACTTCTTTAGGGAAAGAATTTTTAAATCTCTCCATAAGCGCCAGTCCCACCGGCGACGAGGAAGCGACCAACTATAGCTATCAACTTTTCTCGCTCAAGAAACGTACAAAAGATTGTAGGCCGACCACTAGACCGACGAGGCAGCTTTTAGAAAGAAAGAAAAATATTTTATTTGGGACACGCACAAGAAATACAAAAATAGCATTTAGACTAACAATATCCAAAAATAAAAAGGCTCCTATCTCAGCATAATGCAGCGATATTTAAAAAATAAATACCGGAGCGCTGGTATTCTGATAGGCCCCGCCCTGATGCCGCGGACTCGCCTACGGATACTTATAGACCCACTAGGGTAATAAAAATTAAAGATAACACAATAAATAAAAAACAAATATAAATAGAAAACGTAATGCACAATAAATGTTACGAATGACTCACGCCCGACACTCGAAACATTGTCCATGCCATAGACTATATTGTCTATGGTGTACACGACAAGCGAAAAGACGCGGGCGCACTGCGATGCATTATTAGTACTTAGTCTGTGGTTGCATTCGTCTGACTACTATAAAGTTAGGGTTAGGGGGGGGGGGGGAGTTAGGGTTCCTTACCACAAAAGGAAAAACCGGAACCCGTATCACTCGTGTGTCTGTCGGTAAATCGGCTGTTACAGACTAACAGTCGATTTGCTCCGAATCTACTGGACCATTTTTATTAACACATAATTATGAATTTCTGTGACACAAACACGGACGTGTTACGTCAATAAAAGAATTGTGAATATGGGGGTAACTTTTGGGGGGCAAATTAGAAAATAATAAAAAAAAGTTTTGCAAACTTTACCGTGCTACATTTAAAATGAAAGGACTTGTTGTGAGGGTCCCAAATATTTGTCTGTTTCCTACCCGCATTGGAAATCGGTGGATGGCTCGGTGGGGTGATATCTGCCCTGCCCCGCGCGCGCGCCCGCGCCGTGGATCGTTCTGAAGCATCGTCCTGCAGTGCTATTCTGTAACCATCTCACCGTGAAAATTTAGGTGAAGTGAGCGTGGAGTGAACTGTCAGTGAGGGATTGACACTATTAACAAGTCACTTCAAGCTCACTTCACCTAGGTTTACACGGTGAGATTTTTTCAGAATAGATCAGCTGTTCGCTCCGGGCTGCCATCTTACGTGGTCAATTTACGCATCAAAACTCAAAACTGAATATCTTCCGAAAACTTATACAAATTGCCGTGCAATTAGTTACATACTTTCAGAAAAACATTTTTCTCACGCGAGTGGTTGAATTGCTGTGCCATTCCAGAAACCGTGATCTGGAGCTGTGGCTTGGATAATTCAGGTTAGTGGTCAGGCCTTTTTTTATCTACCCTGTGTATTATAAGATCATTACTTCTATAGCTGTTTAAGGTACAGCATTTCCTGCCGTAATTTGCGGTCCTTCAATTCAATTTATTTTACCAAGCGCCCTTATTCAGATTCCACACTCATCGTCATCATCTGCCAAGCCTTTTCCCAACTATGTTGGGGTCGGCTTCCAGTCTAACCGGATGCAGTATACCAGTATTTTACCTGACCTCCGCAACCCAGTTGCTGGGTAACACGATACCCCTTGGTAAGACTCGTTTTCAGACTTTCAGGCTTCTGACGACCTGTAACAACTGTCAAAGATCTACAAATGACAGCCGGGACCAACGGCTTAACGTGCTTTCCGAGGCACGGAGGGGTCTTGGTATGTAAAGATGGTCACCCATCCATAGACCAACCATGGCAAGCGTAGCTTAACCTGATCAATCGAACCGTGCGGATGTTATTACTTAGCTACAAGCCCTTGGAACAGACTAGGTATATGAATTGACAGAAAAGGCACCGACTGCCTTTTTGAGTCCATTCTTACTAAAGTTGTCAAAAAATAATAGGCCCGTTTTGACATTTAACTTGAATCGATTTATCGCGACGTAACTAGTGAAGTAACCATACGACACGGTACTCGATACTCAAGATAAATCGATTCAAGTTAAATGTCAAAATGGGCATTTTATTATTTTTATGACAAGTATAATATAATAAAAATGCGAAAGTATCTAACTCTGTTTGTTAACTTTTAAAGCCCGAACCGATCCTTATGTAATTTGACAAGTAGGTAGCCTAGGAACTGGACGACAACATAGGCTACTTTTCGTCCTGGATATTTGTATCAAGAAATGATGAAACACAAAAAACACAGACGAAGTCGTAGGCAACAGCTAGCTTAGCAAAATTGACAGGTATGTGTAAGTCCAATAACTCCAAACTTGCCGCTATATGAAATTTTCACGCTCTATTAACCCTACTGAATATCAAATGTATAGATTTGTCGGTAAGGTCTCCAAATTTTGAAAACCATCGAGCTAGAATACTTCTTATGAACAATGAACTTCACTCAATTTTCTGAGCCACTAACCATAATGGGAACCGTGAATAAGCTATACAAATCGAGGCTTGACTAGTGTATTTTATTAGGTACCTTTCCTTATGTAGTTTATTTTTTTCTTTCTGGAGAATCCGCAGGTGTAACCCGCGAAATTAAAATTTCTGTACGTTTTTTTGCAATTTGCAGGTCAGTGTCAGGTTTTATCTTGATCAACATATGATTTGCGACTATAACAGATATAATTTTAATTTATTTTTCAGACAACAAGATCCAATTACAAAAAATACAAAAATATTTCATTCTAGATGTTAGAAAACAAATTAACTTATTTGCTATGTTAGTACTTAAATTCTAATACCGACAGCGTCATGCTTATTAAATCCCTCATTATGGGGCTTTCGTCAGGCCCATCAGCAATAACTTTCAGAAGGCTGTTCCTAATGTCCCGTAATCTGGTGAGAAGAGATGCATTCATTTTGCGCACTAAAGCTGAGAAGCTATCTGCTCCGGCTCGAGCGAACATTGCAGATGGACTCCAATAACGTGGCAGCTGCAATAGCGCCCTAAAAGCGTTATTGTATTGAACACGCAATTCATTGGCAGCACGTTTAGAACAGCTGATCCATAGAGCGCTTGAGTACAGAGATGTGCAGTATGCTTTAAGAAGCGTGAGTTTGACCGCATCTGTATATCGCGCGAACCTACGGGCCCGCACCGCCAATGCCCTGTGTTCCCGCTCAACATTGGCATCATCTCTAAGGTCGTCAGCGACGACATGTCCAAGGTATTTGAACTGGTGTACCAGACGAATCGAGACGTCGTTAATTTTAACTGGTGGTACATTTTCTGGACACTTCTTGCCAACAGCCTTAAAGACCATGAGTTCCGATTTATTTACATTATAAAGTAACCCATGGCTGGCAGCGTAGTACTGTATGTATTTACAGAAATATTATCATTAGAATCATTAATACATCTCTGTAAGTTAGATTTGTTCCCCAACGTCATCATTTAAAAAAAGTCATTCAATGGAACAAAATTAAATCTAACTTACATCGATTGGATTGGATGAATCTTATTAAACTTAAATTAGATTCTAATGATTCAATCAACTCAGCCAATAGCAGTCCACTGCTGGACATAGACCTCTCCCAGGCTGCACCACAACACCCTTTCCTCCGCTTTCCGCATCCAGTCTGTCCCAGCCACCTTTTTAAGGTCGTCGGTCCATCTAGCTGGGGGGCGCCCCACACTACGCTTGCCAATACGCGGTCTCCACTCCAGGACTCGTCTGCTCTACCGGCCATCGGTCCTTCGACAAACATGGCCAGCCCACTGCCCACTTCAGCTTGCTTACTCTGCAGGCTATGTCGGTAACTCCGGTTCTCTTCCGGATAACTTCATTCCTGATCTTATCATATTCTAATGATTATAATTCTGTAAATACATATTATCTGTTATATTCGCGAATCATGTTTTGATCAAGATACAACCTGACACTGACCTGCAAATAGCAAAAAACGTAAGAAAATTTTCATTTCGCGGGCTACAGCTGCGGATCTAAAGGTATAAGCAGATTGGGGCGGGTCGCGCCACAACGCAACGCATTGCAAAAATCCTCCTCCATCACTTTCGTACATTTTCTATCACCGCACTTTTATGTTTGAAATTTCGTTGCGCTGCAGCCCCTTACGTCTGAATTATGCGCTTGCGCGTCTGAATGATGCGCGGGTTCTGTATATCTCAAGGGTGAAAACGGGATCGTAATATGAAACCCTACGACATCTGTCTGGTTGCCTGTTTGATACAAGTCTTTACCTACCGTTTTTCCCGTCATGGGTAGATTAGTGGCCTCACAGGAGTTACAGGATCATAATTCATCATTTCAGCCTAAAGACGTCCACTGCTGACATAGGCTTCGTTAAAGGGGAGTTACAGGATAGGAAAAGATAAAAACACATTCATCAAGGCAATCAAACATTTTTATTTCGGCAGATATTTATAGGTAATCCCCGGCCGATGAGAGAATGCATTCCGGACACCTGTCAGCTGAGTATAAAAGAAAACGTGTTTAACAGAATTCAAACTTTATTCGTTCCTAATGGTGTCCAACTGACTGACGTCATGAACGCATTCTCTCGGCGGCCGAAACATAGGTAAATCTCAATTAAAAATTAGATCTGATTAAAGAATAGAATGTAATCTGACAATTTGGATAGATTCATGCTTCATTTTTGAATGAAGACCTAAAATGTTGCCTGATGTCTGTGAGAGTTGTTCTAGTGACATGCTTGATTTAATTGATTTTGTTAGTGTTTTCATTGAGATAACCCCTCAGTCTCTCATACCTATCATCACAGGCAAATGGTAGTTATTAATGATACTAAATTAAATGACTATCACTAGGTAAGCATTCCAGTTAGTAAGTAACAATATTGATGGATGGAGAGGGAGAGGAAGGCCAAAAAAAATATGGATGAAAAAACATGTTCTGCCGACCCCAAGTAACATGTGGTAAGTGCAGAAAGATAATGATGAGGTAAGTATTCGAAGACATACCACAGAAATCAACCGATATTAAATTAAGACTCCTTTTACTTTCTTCCCCCCGTTTCGTATCCCCACAAATAATTGTATTCATTTCAGCCGAAAGACGTCCACTGCTGGACATAGGCCTTCCCCAAGCACCGCCACTGAATCAGAAATGAAGAGATCCGCAGGCGAACCAAGGTAACTGACATAGCCCGAAGAATTACCAAGCTTAAGTGGCAGTGGGCAGGGCACATTGCTCGCAGAACTGATGGCCGATGGGGCCGAAAGGTTCTGGAGTGGCGAGCGCGTGTACCGGAAGACGTAGCGTTGGAAGGCCTCCTACAAAGTGGACCTATGACCTTGTGAATAATTGTATTAGGCTCGTTTATTTTTTACAAAAGTGCACATTAATAATTTGTAAGTAACTATTATATCCATAATGGACGGATGGATGACCCCTAAACAAAGGTTTTTCTTAGCATGGGGGTCAATGATCATTTATTTTGTACCAGGCTATTTCCATGCTTAAATTAAGTGTCACTCTGTATCAGTGTACTTTTATGTTTTGTGTCAAATAGAATAGAATAGAATACTCTTTATTATGTACACCATAAAAGTTACAGATATAAATGTTTAAATTTTAAATAGGGTGACACAATGGGCGGTCTTATCGCTAAAAGCGATCTTTTACAGACAACCTTTGGATGGATTAAAGGGAGAAGGAAAGACAATACTGCAGGAAGTCAGTGGTGTACCATTTGCATATACAATAAATACATACATCATCATCTGCCAAGCCTTTTCCCAACTACGTTGGGGCCGGCTTCCAGTCTAACCAGATGCAGCTGAATACCAGTATTTTACATGGAGTGACTGTCTATCTAACCTCCACAACCCAGTTACTGGGTAACACGATATCCCTTGGTAAGACTGATTGTCAGACTTTTGGGCTTCTGACGACCCGTAACAACTGTCAAAGATCTACAAATGACAGCCGGGACCAACGGCTTAACGTGCTTTCCGAGGCACGGAGGAATCTTGGTATGAACAGATGGCCACCCATCCATGGACCAACTGCAGCAAGCGTAGCTTAACCTGATCGATCGACCCGTGCAGTAGTTATAATTTAGCCACAAGCACCTCTCAATAAGTACATACATACATAAATAATACACACATCTTTAAAATAATATATTATTATTTCATTATTATTATTCCTTAGTCCGGAAAAATTCTACAAGGCCCAGTTCTGGTTATATTAACTTTAACAACCCTGTTTTCGTTTTTACAAGCTAGTTTACATTCGTTAAGGTAAGTTCTGTTGTCATCACCGCAAATCGGGAAGTAAACGAATGGACAGCTGTTACATGATCCATTAAAAGCCTTCCCCAAGAGAACTGGGTCGTAAGTATGTATGCTATACCAGTCTGAGAACCATTCCTGAGGAGCAACCAAGGATACGCTGTAAAGAAATCCAAGTCCTGAAAATATATGAGATGAAATGATTACTGCCATGTTGGTATAGTGTTCGCAAGCACTACTGCAGAGCATGAGGATACTGGGTTTGATTCCCGGGTCGAGCAAAGTGTTATTGGGTTATTCCATCGGGAAATTCCCAGTAGCAGCTCGAAGCCTGGAGAACCCCTATGGACATTTGTCTGAAATAAAAGTATTCTATTCTATAGGCCTGTGCCTACCTCAATGGGGCATAATCGCCACGCTTGGCGGGCGGGTTGGCGATCGCGTTATGATGTTAAAATGCATAAAGAACGCTGCTTCTCTAGTAAGTAATAAATGTTATGTACATTTATTACATAAATCAAAATTATAACCAAATTGTACTTATATTATGATTTTTTTAAATAATTATCTACATACAGTTAATTAACTTACCTAAAATAAAGAAATGTTTCCCTAAAAGGAGTTTCATTTTAGTGTTTTGCAAAAGTCAAAATCAATGTGTTGTAAAAGCAAATTCTTTTGTAATTACAATTCTTATTAGGTACACTTAGCTTTATTGAGATGAATTATTAGGCAATTATGTTTTATGAGCATATCACTTAAATTGGAAAAACTTAATATGGGAAAGGAATTAGAAAATTACTAGTGCTTTTAGGGTTCCGTATCTGAAAAGGAAAAAACGGAACCCTTATAGGATCACTGCCAGTTTGTGACCCAAATAAGGACGTCTAACGTAAATAAATTAATTTTGAATATGAGGATCACATATTTTGTTCCAAATTTTAGGCTCTGTAGCTTCAGAGATGGTAAATTTTCATCTATTTTCTTGTAAAATTATGAATGAAATTCATTTGAAACCCTCACAGTAAGTTATTTCATTTGACATTTCACACGGTACCATGTACATTTTTTTTTTAATTTCCTTTTTTGTTCCCAAAAGTAACCTCCAAATTCAAAATTCATTTATTTACGTAACAACTCCGTAATTGGGTCACAGAAATTCATAGGTAAGCCAGATTTCAACCTAATCGGTCCATTAGATTCCGAGCAAATTGGCTGTGACAGACGGACAAACACTAGTGATCCTTTAAGGGTTTCGTTTTTCCATTCGGACGTACGGAACCCTAAAAATAACTATATATGTCTTCCCAGGCGAGCGCATAGTCAATAGCTCAGTAATACAGGATTGACACGGTTCGATTTTAGTCGAACAATTTTTGTTGTTCAACAATAAATAATTTGAATTTGAAATTCAAATTGATTGAAAGTCTATTCAGACGGTTCTAATCACTTTTGACTTAGCAGTTGATCAACTAAGATAGAACCGCGAGAATCCAGTATAACGTTGTAAGCTAGCCGGGCGCGGGATCACCGCCTAACGCGTTGCGGGTTACCCTCAACGAATGTACAGTCGCCAGCACAATGATCTGGTTATAACAAACTGTCATTTTTTCCAAATGATTTTAAACCTTAAAATGTTGAAGGTTAAGTTCAAAATCGAATGAGAAAATTTGAAAGGTTGTGGTAACTTGATGTGCTGGCGTCTGTGCAACCCGATGCCTAGATCGGGCAGCGTTACTGGATTTTTCGATTAAGAGGGCCCTTCCCGGTCCGTCTATCGTCAATGCGAGCATGGTTGAAAAGTTTGTTGTTTCATCCAACGCAAGTAAAAACTATTAACAAACGAGTGAGAACACGATAACATTGAACGAAAAATAATGTGCGGCATTTTCATATAACTTGTTCCAGGAAATACGTGTTTTTGAGTAAGCCTTACCAGTTTGTGAAATAAATGTTATTCATTTAGAATCTGCTACATTTGCAAGGTTTCTATCGTATTGTTTTCTTAACCAAAAAAGCTGATTTTGCAGGCTTATACTTACTTTGTTTTTCAAAAAAATATTTTTTGCTTGCATAGTAACCTAGATATAGTGCACAAGATACCTATTGGTTCAAAAATTTCAAAGAAAGATGTGATACAACGCCATAATCACGTACGAGCGTTTGTATGAAAAGTATGTCGGGTTGGCCGCTCTTAAGTAGGTTTGGCACCCGGTATATAGGCAACAAGCTCGCGCCCTATTACATGTGAGCTCATCATAACGAGCGAAAAGTGCTCGAGACTGTACTATATGATGCGTCTACCTACCCTTTTAAGGAACACAAACGCGATGTTAACCTGATACCCATCAAATTTTCTCATTAGATTATGAACTTAACCTTTAACATTGTAAGGTTTAAAATCATTTGTAGTGACAGTTTGGTATAACCTGATGTTTTCCTTGTGGTGCCTGACATAATGAATAGCACCATCCTATTTCTTCCCGTGGGTGTCGTAAAAGGCGACTAATGGACATACTAGAGAATGGGCAGCAGCATTTTCTATGCATTTTAAAACCATACTGCGATCGCCAACCCGTCTGCCAAGCGTGGCGATTATGGCTTATGTCCAGCAGTGGACGTTTTTCGGCTGGAATGATGGTCATGATGTGCTGGCGTCAGTACCTATTCCAAATTCAAAATCAAAACTGATACAGACATCAGGCAACTCAACCCAAAGAGGTTCGAATGAATAGAAAAAGCCAATATAGAGCAGGTGTTACATTTTCGCAATAGTCGCGTGCCAAGGTTTGAACCCGACGTAATTTCATGGGGCGTCAGTCTATTAGGCTCGACCATTTACAATGTCATTCAAATGCGCCTGTCACGGAAGGAACCCAGGAAAACGTTCTGGTCCTTTCAAAATGGAATGATTTACACCGAAGAAGTATTGTTTTTTGGTAACAACCAAGACGTACTTACCCAGTGGTAACCCAGTTGTAGGTCGTAGTTTCGGACCCTGACAAGGGCTTTACTTAGTGTAAATTATTTAATTACCACTAGTCTCAAAACCGTGAAGAAAAACATCGTGAGGAAACCAGCCTATGTCCTAGAACCAAAAATTGGAAGACATGATTGTGACATCTATCAACCCACACTGGGCACGCGTGGTGGATTACAGCAAACTCTCACAGAGAGGAGGCATGTATCCCAATTGTGGGAGCATTATAAGCTGATTGTGTAAGTTGTTTGTTAGGAAATAGAACAAACAGTTTAGAGGACGGTAATTACGGTAGTCGGAAACTTAACAATCTGACAAGCAGTCTTACCAAAAGATACTGTGTTACCCAGAAACTAGGTTGTGGAGGTCAGATAAGCAGTCGGTCCATGTAAAATACTGTTATTCAGCTGCATCCGGCTAGATGATGAAATTATATTTATTTTTGTAAGTACATTTTTTAATACACTTTTAGACTACATTTTTGGTCAATATAGATTTAGAGCTGATTCCAACATATTTAGGAAAAGGATAAGCAGATGGTCTTTCAAATGTGCAACAGATATCCAAGTTATGATTTCAACCATTACCAACCAACTAAGCCTATCGTAGTCCACTGTTGGACTTAAAAGACTTTACCCAAGTTGCGAACCTATAACTGCCGGAATATTTGGAAAGATTTGGGTAGAACAGGATTTTCATATTCATATCTTTATTTGCAGTCCATAGTGAGGATGTATGAAATAGCGACAGGTCACAGGAACAACTTGAGACCCATGGATGCCCCTCAAGTTAAAGGAGAAAATTTACAAGTCCGTGGTAGGGCTTGGCGTACTGTATGGATCGGAATGCTGGGCCGTGAAGAAGACGAATGAAAAAAGAGTGCATGAATAGGAGATAAGAATTTTGAGATGGAAGTGTGGAGTAATGAAAATGTATAAAGTAAGAAATGAGAATATTAGGGGAAGTTTGAAAGTGGCACCAGTGACAAAAAAGTTGAAAGGAAATCGTTTGGCTTGGGCATGTAATAAGGAGGGAGGGAACGCATGTAATTACAATAGTGATGCATATAAAAGTTGATGGGTGGACAGGGAGAGGAAGGCAAAAGAAAAGATGGATGGATTATGTAAGGAATGATATGAAAGAGAAGGGAGTGAATGATAGCATGAAGGCTGACAGGGAAGAATGGAAGAAGTAAACGTGTTGCGCCGACCCTAAGTAACATGGTACAAGGAGGAAGGGTGATGATGAGTGTTCATAAAGTCAAAGCAGTTTTAATTAAATCAGAGTGATGTTCTATGTCCGACAGCACATTATGCCGTTGGTCCCGGCAGTCATTCGAATATCTTTGACAGTCGTTACGGGTCGTCAGAAGCCAAAAGTCTCTAGTCACTAGTCTTATCAAGGCGTGTCTCTGTGGTGTAGTTCCTTGCTCTTGTTTCATATTTATTATTGTATATTTTATATATATGTTTATGTAGATAAGTGTATGCTTTATGTATATATTTTGGCCAGTCTTCATTGTAGCGGTCCATCTATCCATCTTAAAAAATTAAACTGGAGTCTCATTTCCTACGAAATGTATGGGAATAGTTTTTTGCGATTTATGACTTTTCTAGTACTCAAACCTCAATTGGTATAATAGAGGTTTTTGATCCTTATAAGAAAGAGGATATATTAGCATAAAAAAAAGTTTTTGTGAAAATTGCCCATTTTCCTGTTGAATGTATATTTTTTTCAAAATCTGTGAATGCAGGTCAAAATTTCTCTAAAAGTTAAGGACAGTCTCTTATGACCGTTTTCCTGTAGCTATAACCGTGTATGTAAATGGTACACCACTGACTACCTGCTGTATTGTCCCTCCTTCTCCCTTTAATCCATCCAGTGGTTGTCTCTAAAAGATAGCTTTTAGCGATAAGACCACCCATTGTGTCACCCTATGTAAAATGTCAACATTTATATCTGTAATTTTTATGGTGTACATATTATCATCCTCATTATTTCAGCCGAAAGACGTCCACTGCTGGACATAGGCCTCCCCCAAGCACCACCACTTCAACCGCTTCTGTGCTACCCGCATCCAGCGGATACCTGCAGCCTTCACAAGGTCATCGGTTCACCTTGTAGGAGGCCTTCCAACGCTACGTCTTCCGGTACGCGGTCGCCACTCCAGAGCCTTTCGGCCCCTTCATATACATAGTATTCTATTCTATTCTATCTGTTAACCAGTTACTGGGACCTCCTCCTTCTATGATGGAGCGACCGCTCCATGTAAAATACTGGTATTCATCTGCAACCGGTTTGACTGGTAGCCGACCCCAGCATACTTGGAAAAAGACTAGGCCGATATTGGTGCGAGGTTACATTCCGGTGTGACAGGTGGATGTAAACGGATATTCATACGTAACGACTACGCCTTATGTCGGGAATCTTTTAACCTTTTTGCCTTTTGACCCTTTTTGACCTGTCGCAGGTCAATAATGCCTTTAGTAAAAAAAGGTGATACGCGGTAGATATTTGAAAGAAAATGAGCTATCATAAGGTACGATGAGTTTTTGTTGCTAATTTAGAACATCTTACTTATTTCACCTGTTACTTTGAGATTTGTGGAATTGATGGGAAAAACAGTAGTACTTAGTCAAATTCTCAGGTGAACTACATTAAAATTTAGGAAATGAAAATCGTCTAACATGCTTATGTCAAAATAAAAACCGGCCAAGTGCGAGTCAGACTCGCGCACGAAGGCTTCCGTACCATTATCTATAAAAACGGCAATAAAATCACGTTTGTTATATGGGAAATTAAATATTTGTTTTATTTTAATTTAATTATTTATTTTTAAAGTGAATATATAACTAAATATTCTGTGCATATTTCAAGCGTCTACCCTGTTGCCGTTATCAATAACACAAACAATTATTTGTCTGCTTTGGTAATTATTATTTTTTATAACCAACACCTTTAATGAAGACTACCGAATAATTATTATTATAATCCGCCAGATGTAAATAAAATAATTGGTGTGCAGACAACACTAAAAATATGATGACACTCATGATGATGATGTTTTGACAATCAAAATTAAATTGCATAACAATTTTAAAAAAAATCTGTTATTGTTGATATTTCGCTGAAATATTCATATTTTCAATGAAATAAACTTCATGGAACATTAACGTTATATCTAACTTCATTAGCGTTAGCGGATTTGGCCCCCTAGAGGCGTGCAACTTTCGTCTCAGACAGGGAAACAAGTGCGCCGCAATTTTCTTGTCGTCTGACACACATTGTTTTTGTCGAGTGCGGGGCGTACTCGACTAAAATACTCACAATAGACGGGACAAAGCGAACAAAATCTACTTGGTATCATCACCTACCGGGACCACCGCGTTTAGTTAAAATGATAAAGGATTTTTATTTCTGTAAGTAGGTTTGTACAAACACTTTTACACGTCAGTCATATTTTTAAAACTAGATGAGATCGGCGTTTCCTATCTGACTACTCTGAAAAGAAAGGCCGAAACAAACTCAGAGGTCACAGTCTCTTTTAAAGTCCAGACATAATCTTGGTCAGATCATGTGAAGGGCATGTAGATTGGTGTCTGAAATGGTCTTTTGAGGAAAGAACCACACAGATAGAGTGGACCTGACCAGTCAGTGCACGCATTTGTCAGTAATCGTGCAGCTCTACTTAGAACTTAAGGAGCTCAATGATGCGACGATCAATACCAAAGAAAGGACATTTGGGTAGGCCGCATAAATGTCTCGCCCCACAAGTAGCATTTTGTTAAAACAAAATTATTTTCTCAGAAAATATGCCCAGTAACCGCAGAGCCCAGTGTTTCCCACTGAGACATGGGATCACAGTTCTTCTCCTGGAAGCTTCTCTACAATGTTTTAAATGTTGTTGCTCTTTATCCACTTACGTGCCTTTGTTATCTTCAGCGACCAAAACGATTTCGCTTGAATTGCTTCTGGCAACTGTGGCTACCAAGAGGACTGCGTTCGAAATTTCAGCTCTATTTCAATTGCAGTTAAGTTCAGTGGGTCAAAGTTTGGTATATTATTAGGTCGATAATGTGCCACCATCGTGAGCGCCAATTTGAAGCTGTGTTAATTTGTATAATTGTAAACGACAGTTTTGTAAAGTTTAGCGGTTCGACGCCGCTGTTTTCGTACCGACGAATAATTGGAAAAATGCCGTAAGTATAGTTTTTCTTTTTGTTAATTCATTTGGTTATATACATTCACTTTGTTTAATCATTTTTGGTATATTAAATGAAAATTTAATTCTACAAAATACTTAACGCTAGACTTTGATGAGAGGTGGCAGTTTTCAAGCGGCTTATCAAGTTATCCGTGTATAGTGTCTAGACATTATTTTCAATGACGATTCTGGACGAAAATCGAACCCGAAGCTCGTAGCGTGCTATATTTTGACTGTTCTGTTGAGGAAATGCACCGCCAAATTATAACAATTATCCGTATTTATGTTGCATTACACAAACGCGCGTCATCATTCTAGTCTCAAACTCAAACTCAAAGCATTTATTTCAATTAATCCATTTCCAGGCACTTATCAATTGTCAAGGAGTCGGTCAGTTAGAAATTCGGAGCTAGTTGCCCATGCCAAAGAATAGTAGGTTCCTATGGGGACGAACGGGAAAGAAACTCCACGGACACTCTTTTAAAATAAAATATTGATACAACGTATTGGTTACATCATTCATGTTGAAATTATGCATGTGAGAACGATGCAAAACGTCAGAAGCGTCCGTGTTAAAAAGATTAAAAAATAAACAATTTAAAACTAAAATAAGCCGTGGCAGCTAATAGATGACCAGTCCCAACGGACAGCGCCCATCCACGAAAATAACGCATGGATCACCATTCAGCTCAACCATTTTGAAGGGAGCTAAATGATCTAACACACGCGCCACCATCACCGAGCCATCTGAGTGAGCAGGACATACTCTCAGCCGCCAGGGTACATTCAAGTCAATGTAAAGACATATTACCCGGTAAATGGTAGCTCTATTGTACATAGTACTCACATCTGTGCTGTGCAATTATATAATACAAAGGAGATTGAGTTTATACAATGGAAAGATAGAATTACAATCTTCAGCAGCTCCAACAGTATTATCAAATGTTAAACATTTAGTTGTGGTTGTGGAGCAGGACCAGCATCGAGCCAAGAATTTTTATCAGCGATGTAATCCCCCAACATATAATATGCCTTCTTGCATAGTGTGCATTTTATACAAGATTTGAATTTCGTCTCATTCAATTGAAGTATGTGGGGAGGAATTTTAGTATAACATTTTAATCAGTCTTATACCTTGTGTCAATAACATAAGAGTCACCTGAAGTGAATAGCAAGGTTTGTTAGCACCCAGCTTGATGTTGGATGTGTATTCAATTTATTAAGAGCACCAAACACATTTCGTGTATGTTTTCTTTCCATAAGAAAACGCGAGCGAAAGGGAAGTAAAAAAGAAATTCCATTAAATCTTAAGCCAGTATGAATAGCAAATCCTTTCCGAGAACTCCGACATTTTGGTAAATAATGTAGAGTCGGATATGTTACACAACACTTTGCCTGACCCGGGAATCGAACCCAGGACCTCATGCTCAACAGTAGCGCTTCCGAACACTAGACTAAAGAGGCAGTTTAAAAAAAAATGTGGCTGGTTTTTTAGTATAATTGTGGTGTCTTACGACTTCCATGCGAACGAAGTCGCGGGCACAAGCTAGTTTTTAAAGTATAATTGGTCACTTGTGTTTTCATACTTTGTTTTACACTACGGATGCTTAAATTTTTTCATAATGAATATTTTTCTCTAAAACAATAATCCAAGTTGTTTGTAATCCATATCTGGGGGCAAATAAGAAAATTAAATAAAAAAGTTTTGCAAACTGTCGTAAGGATTTCCGATGTATTTTTTTATAATTTTAAAATAAATACTTTAAAATTATTTAAGGAATTATATGAAAATTGACCATTCCTCCCCTTATCTCTAAAACTACTGCGCCTAAAATTTTGAAAAAAAATACAAGAAGTAGTTACTTACAAATTACAGAAAAACCTATAAGAAGTCTATGATCTTAAAATAACATGGTAAATCTGTCAATATTGTACGTACAAACTTACATTTTCAGTTGAAATGTATGAGGGGAAATGTTTTTCAACTAAAATTCATATTAAGTTTACCATATTTCAAGAAGTGATTTCCATAATATAAATACACGTAGTTAATATGAAATTATGATATCCTAAAGATTAACAAAATCAAAGTAAATCATTTCTTATGAACAGTATCCGCTTTTATAACAAGTTGCCAAAGTCAGTTATAGAACTTAGCGATGGAAAGTTCAGAACCCACATCAAACGTGGCCTTATCAAAAAAGCATACTATAAGATTAAAGACTACGTTGAAGACAAGGAAGTTTGGCAATAATTCCTTCTGCACATGAGCTTCCCTAGTACCTTATTAACGGCATAACTATGTAAATGTATATTAACTGCTCTAATGCTATAATTTTTTAAATATTTTTGACATTATATACCTACATTTTTTATAATCCCTTGTCCCTTCCCTTCTTCCCTCCCCCCCTTCCCTTCTTTGTGTTCCTTGTCAGACTTTTGGGCTTCTGACGACCCGTAACAACTGTCAAAGATCTACAAATAAGAGCCAGGACCAAGGGCTTAACGTACTTTTCGAGGCACGGAGGGATCTCGGCACGAAAAAATGGTCACCCATCCACGGCCCAACCACGGCAAGCATAGCTTAACCTGATCGATCAACCCGTACCGCTGTTATTACTTAGCCACAAGCTTAGAAATAAAAAAAGTATGAAGGAATGAAAACATCTTTCATTGCACTATGTACTTCAAGTAACAAATTATCCAGCTCGTCACCAGCCTGTAAATCCCCAGTCATATTTGGATTTTTCCATCTAGCTGGAATTTTCAAATCAAGAACGATGGTGTTAATTCTTCTGTATTTAATGCAAGGGCCCAATCGACGCATGGTGGTTGTATTAATGCATCTTAAGACACACGCGTTGTAATAAGTTTCTGCGTTTTCTCCGCATGCAGGGTAAAATACTCGCGGGCACGTGCAGCTTGTTAGATGTTCAATGTCAGTCATCAAATGGTTATCGTGGGGAAGCTCATAGGGATCAATAAGACTGTACATGAGTTTTATACGTGGGTACTGGTCGATGGTCAATTTTGCTTGAACGTGGTGGTGAGAATCTGTGACGACAGAAATAAAGTACATCAAAACATTAAATTATAATAAGCACTATAACTAATGTCTAATCACATAAGGTGGCCCGCGAAATACAAATTTTCTTAAGTTTTTTTTGCAATCTGCGACCATATCAAATATGTATTTACAAAAGTATGATCATTAGAATTATTAATACCTACATCTCTTTTAGTTAGATTTTTTCCATAATAACAAATCTATCTACCTGTCGCACGACGCGACACCGCGTCCCGGGAGAACAATTTCCATGAAATTTTCATGGAAATTGAGCTACCGGTATTGCGTCGCGCGACAAGCCGTGCTCGTCTGTACTAGTCTTTAATGATTTTGATCAATATACAACCTGACACTGATCTACAAATTGTGAAAAAACGTAAGAAAATTTTAATTTCGAGATTCTTAAGGTGGATCTGTAGAGATCAACCTTAAGGGGTAGCATGCGTATGAACTCATACAAACGTAATATCAAAATAATTTGTAAATCAAACATAATTTCTTAAGGGAGTGTGTATTTATTTCGTTTGGATTACAGAATATAAATATATATTTCGAAAGGACAGTGTTGTAAAGACGAGATATGAGGAATTTAAAATTTCTATAGAAAACTTATTTTTCTCATAATTCTTGTTCAGTGTCCATTCAAAATATATATTTGGGAATCTAGATATTCTGTATTGTAATCGGAATAAAGACACACTGCCTTAAGAATAAGTTTGATTTACAAATTATTTTGGTATTACGTTTGTAAGAACTACGCATCCATCGCCGGCCTCTTAAGGATCTCGCGCAGTACGCGGCTACGATTGCAGCCAGTCCTGGCCCTGGCTCTACTGGCAAAAACTGTACCTATTTAATTTATTATAGGTACATCTCTACTTACCTCACAGGCGAATTGCCTTTATTCGCCTGTGGGGCCGCCACAGGCGAATAAAGGCACCATTTTATAATCAAGAAAAGGTACTCACTTATCAAACAATAAATAATCCAACTAAAGACAACAATAAAAACCCTAAATGAAAAAAAAAATATTTTAGAAAATTCAGTAAGTGTGTTTGGTGTCATTGTGTATATTTTGTCTATCAAACATCATGGAATGCATGGAAGATCATAGTTAATTGCAACGCGAATTGATGATCGGAATTGCTATCAAATCCACTTGCATACCGTGCCGTAATTTCAGTTTTGTTCTTTTTAGGGTTCCGTACCTCAAAAGGAAAAAACGGAACCCTTATAGGATCACTTCGTTGTCCGTCTGTCTGTCTGTCTGTCCGTCCGTCTGTCTGTCTTTCTGTCTGTCAGTCTGTCAAGACCCTTTTCCTCAGGAACGCGTGAAGGTATCAAGTTGAAATTAATATCAAATACGTAAGTCTATGGTCCCTTGAAGCTCTAAAAAAATCAACTTTCCAAGTCAACGCAATAAGAAAATACGGCGATAAGCGATATTATTGCGTCATATTCCATTACTCGCAAATAAATCAAAACCTATAGGATACTTCCTGTTGACCTAGAATCATGAAATTTGGCAAGAAGCAAGGTCTTACAGCACAAGTAAAGGAAAAGTCCTAAAATGGTTAATTTGTAGTTTTATCACATAATAAAAACCTTTTTTTGTTATTACAAACTTACATTTTCAGTTGGAAAATTGACCGTGGCGTATATCGATGTATGGAGAACATGTTTTTCAACTACAATGTTAAGTTTGGTTTTAGGGATAAATTCATCCCAACTACGGAACCCTTCATTGTACGTGGTCCGACACGCACTTGGCCGGTTTTTTTATGGCTAATATTGATAACAGCCGCATGATCGAAGGTTAAACTATGCTAGCCGCGGTTGGTTTGTGGATGGGTAACCATCCATTGCATGTCCGGGGCATGTCGGTCATTCGTAGGTCTTTGACAGTCGTTGCGGGTAGTCAAAAACCCAAGTCTGCCAACCAGCCTTATCAAGGGGTATTGATTACCTAGAAACTATGTTGTGGAGGTCAGATAGGCAGTCGCTCCATGTAAAACGACCCTAACATCGTTGGAAAAAGGCTAGGCAGATTGATTTTACCTTTTTTACACGACAGCACAGCAGCGAAGTTAAAAAAAAAACCGCCCAAGTGCGTGTCGGACAACGCACAATGAAAGGTTCCGTAGTTGGGATGAATTTATTCCAAAAACAAACTTCACATTGTAGTTGAAAAACTTGTTTTCCCATACATCGATATTCGCCACGGTCAATTTTCCAATTCGAAAAATGTAAGTTTGTACCTAATCGCAATTTTGGTTTAAATTAACATTTTTTGGACTTTTTCATTTACTTGCATGTAATATTTAATATCAATATGGCCGTATTTTTTAATCCGTTGACTTAGAAGCTTGATGTTTTTAGAGCACCAAGGGACCGTAAAGTTACGTATTTGATATAAATCAACTTGATACCTCCACGCGTTCGTGAGAAAAAGGGTCAGATTGGCAGACAGACTGACAGACAGACAGATGGACAGATAGACAACGAAGTTATTCTTAAGGGTTCCGTTTTTTCTTTTTGGGGTACGGGACCCTTAGAAGATAAAGTGTGTTACACACTTGTTCGAGCTTATAACAGAGTTTTCCGGAACATATATCTATATAATTATGTTTATTTAATTTTGCTGCTCGGCTGTGTTGAACCATGCCGTTAGTTACTCGAAAAGGCTTTTATAATGCACGCCAGGCTGCAAACTAGACTGTTATACCTAACATATACCAATGGCCCCACTACAGTAATTATAAATCCATCCTTACTAATTTATCATAAATCTGAAAGTAATTCTGTCTGTCTGTATGTCTGTTACCCTGTCACGCCTTTACAGCTGAACGGATTCCGATGAAATTTAGCATAAAGAGACTTGGGTTAGGATATAGAATACTTTTTAACCTCGGCAGTACGTTCCTGTGAGATAGGAATCAGTTTATTATTAAAGAAATACCGGTAAGTCTTTGCTAAGAAAAATTAAGTCCGTTTATTTATTAAGATTGACTACTTATATGGAAAAATTAAAGAGTTATTGCAGATCATTAATAAATAATTATACTTTACGTATATTGCTCGTTATTTTTTTTAATATCAATTCCTGAATTTTGCCTTTTATGTACTGTACTGTGCCAAAATATTAATTTTAGCTAAGTACCTAAAATTAGGCCAAATTCGGTAAGTACCGACCTAGGGGTTGAAAGTGGACGAAGCATGCCTGTCCTTTGTATGAAAATTAAGTCTCACCCCCTGGGGGTCGAGTGTGAACTATGTTTAAGGGTTGAGAGGTAACAATGACATTGTAAAAACCCACTTTTTTTTTAAAAGAGTAACCGTGGAGTTTCTTACCGCCTCTTCTCCATAGGAAACGACCAATTGGAACCGTGCACCTAGCTTCTGACGTTTCATAAGTGCCCATGTAGGTTTATGTAAAATAAAATATGTTGATTTTGATTTTGAATAAATAAACAATTTTTTTTTAGGGGTCGAGGGGCCGAGAGTGGACTAAACTTAATTTCCGACCACCACGCGGGCGAAGCTGTGGGAAAAAGTCATTAATAAAATTAATCTTCTATCAGATAAAATGATAAAACTATCTTATCTCATAGACAGAATAAAATGTGCTATTACTGCCCTTCATTAGGTGTCCATAGATAAATTATATCACATTTCAACGGGTATTAATCTTGCCAATGCGTTAGTTTTATGTACCTTTAGCGGCTCTTCACACTAAAGAAAGATCATAGCGGTTTGTACCTAACTCTTTCTTAGCTTTGCATGACAAATCAAACAAAAAAAAAAAAAAACATTTCAATAATTTATTTGCAACGAATGTAGGTACATTAAAATACAGGTGGAGTAGAAAAGAGTGAGCCATGTACATTCTGCCTAGAAATAAGCACGCAAAAATTATAAAAATTGTTAAAAAGAATAAATAAAATTACAATTTGAAATGTTATAATTTCGACAATTATACGTATTTACATTAATTGATATTGAAAAATGTCAAATTAAAATGTTTCTTAGAATGAAATTGAAAGTAAATATATTAGAGGTACATTATGTTCAAGATATTATTAATTATATTTATTATACACATTGCTGATTAACAAGTTTTGTTCACTAAACAATCATTAATTGAATAATAACATTTTTCTATTAGAAAGGCCACTAATTTATTTTTAAAGTTCTTCATTAAAACATTTTTCATTACGAAATGTTATCTCTCTTGGAAGACAAATACGTATAGCCTGGATGCTTACAAATTGAGTGCTTTGATTAGATTATTTGTGGGTGTCCAAGCAAAAAGGGGCCAGTTCTCGGCATGTAGTTTCCAAGTTATTTGCAGTTTTGTAAAGTTGGGTGAAAAAATTGCATTTTCTAATTTTAATTGATATAGTTATATATTGGTCATATAGTTTTTCTCAAATCAAGCTTTTTCAGTGACTCAACTTCAAATGACTGATAAAAAAAATGTGCCAGTTTTAGGGTTCCGTACCCAAAGGGTAAAACGGGAACCCTATTACTAAGGCTCCGCCGTCTGTCTGTCTGTCCGTCTATCACCAGGCTGTATCTCATGAATCGTGATAGTTAGACAGTTGAAATTTTCACAGATGGTGTATTTCTGTTGCCGCTATAACAACAAATACTAAAAAACAGAATAAAATAAATATTTAAGGGGGCTCCCATACAACAAACGTGATTGTTTTGCTCGTTTTTGCTCTATATTGATAACGGCAACAGGTAGACGCTTGAAATATTCACAGAATATTTAGTTATATATTCACTTTAAAAATAAATAAAACAAATATTTAAGGGGGGCTCCCATACAACAAACGTGATTTTTTTGCCGTTTTTATAGTTAATGGTACGGAACCCTTCGTGCGCGAGTCCGACTCGCACTTGGCCGGTTTTTTTAATATTTTTTAATCCTTATTATCAATTGACTATTCTAGTTACTGAATCTAGTCTTAACGCAATACCCCACTACTGGATCATTTTTGCTTGCCCCACATTTGAATACTTTATACCCCAAATTCAAAATTTATCACCTTGATGTTTTCCATTTGACAATTTAGGATAACCTCAATTTTCGTAGATGATTTTTAATTACAACTTAATAATGTTATTGTTTTCCGTGTGGTGCCGGACGTAAAGAATAGCACCATCCTATTTCTTCCCGTGGGTGTCGTAAAAGGCGACTACGGGACATACTCGTACTAGAGAATAGGCAGCAGCGTTCTCTATGCATTTTAAGACCATACTGCGATCGCTAACCCGCGTGCCAAGCGTGGCAATTGTGGCAACCCCCTCACTTTTGGGGGTCTTTTGGCTAAAATGATGATGATGATGAAAGTTATTGAAACAATAATTGTTAGAACAAGTAATAAGATATAAAGTTCAAATCTTTTAAATACATAATATGAACGTGCTACTAATTCCCTTTAGTGATAGATTACGTAAGAATTTAACCTGAACAGGGTTGTGTACGCTTTCATGATAATATTATACTTTTGAAACAGAGTGTTTTATGCATTTATTATTTATTAAATTGCTCCCTTAGAAACAAATTCAAAGAAATTGATGTACTAACTCTGCCTTCCCTTTATATCTTAGAAAGTATTTTATATGTTCGTTTCTTATAAACAGTATCCGCTTCTATAACAAGTTGCCAAAGTCGAAAGTCGGTTATAGAACTTAGCGATGGAAAGTTCAAAACCCACATCAAACGTGTCCTAATCAAAAAAACATACTATAAGATTAAGGACTACGTTGAAGACAAGGAAGTTTGGCAATAATTCCTTCTGCACATGTGGTTTCCCTGGTACCTCATTAACGGCATAACTATGTAAACGTCTATTAACTGCTCCTAAATTACGATTTTTTTTTTTTTTGCATACTTTGACATAACCTACAATTTTAATTTAAAATATTTATTAGTGACTTGTAGACAGAATATTTATTAAGTTTTTTTTTTTACAGTTGTATTGACAATGTTGTTCATTGGTTTAAATATGTAGGTTTTTATTTTTATTATTTTAATAATATTTATACAGATTCTTTTTTAATTTGTGAATGTTCAACAATAGACTGTATCTTTGTAAACTATCTTTTATTTTGAAGTACTTGGTACTTGTTGCCGGGCCCTAGGGCCCTAGGGGCTATTAACACTGTAACTTGGAAACATTGTTAAAGCCCACTTTTTTTAAAAGAGTAACCGTGGAGTTTCTTGCCGGCTCTTCTCCATAGGAAACGACCAATTGGAACCGTGCACCTAGCTTCTGACGTTTCATAAGTGCCCATGTAGCTTTACGTGAAATAAAAAAAATTGATTTTGATTTAAATTTTTAAAAGTTTATGCACAAGTAAAAACTACACTGTACAAAGGCGGACTTAATGCCTGAGGCATTTTCTACCAGTCAACCTTAGGGTGATGCAGAGACAAAACATGGCAGGTGCAACGTACGGGATAGATAGCTCGGAAATAACTATAAAATACAAGCATACATACAAATACATAGATAGATAGATACATATATACATAATAAACCAAAATAAACTATGTCAGGTGAAATAACGACCGGTAGCGAAGAAAACGACTCCAGCAAATCACCGCTGAGATGCTTCGGCCAACTTCTGACGAATATGTTCACGTGCCTTCACTTTAATATCTTTTATTTTAATATCACTGGGTGGCTTTCCATCCTGCAGGCGGCCTACTTAATGGTAAGGAGTGGTTACCGCGGACTGTGGATTTCTGCAATACCATGAGGCATCATAATTATGACTGGTGTCATCCCAGGGGCAACGTTGAACCTTGCAAGATTAATTATATTTTATTTCTGTAAATTGGTTGTTAAAAACTGAAGGCGCCACTTGCGGAGCCGTCACACTTTTAAAGGTCTGACAAAATAATGCTAAGTAAGATTCATCTATTTACTTAGATGATCATTGTCCACGCCATCCACACGAGACTCCACGCAACAACATATCAGACGCGACACAGGCGCCACCTATCGACGAGTGAAGGAAGAAAAGCATCGATTTCGGTGATTCTTCGGACGCTGGCATTCGGTCATCCACATTCGGTCTTCCGTTCACTCGCGCCTCTGTCAAAATTATGTTTGTACTTTCTCTTGCGAACCGCCAACCGCCATGGCGAGTCATTGTTAACTTTTATTACAATATACACCTGTTAAACTATACAAGTCGCTTCATTTTGGACGAACAAACCTGATCCTGCACAATCATATTTACTTAGCAGTTTAAGTTATATTGAAATAACTTATTAGCGAATAGGCTAGATTGTAATGTGAATAAGTTACCATCAACCGTGATACTTTATAAAAAAAAAAAAAACTAAAACAGTACCTTTGTACTAGTATTATAATTATGTCGTATCTCTCTGTATTTTACTGTGTGTACATAAATAATAAAATAAATAAAACTAGATGAGGTTAGTATTTCCTAACCTACGGCATAATACATGCATAATCAGCCTAAAATATTCCCCCTGCTGGGACACAAGCCTCTTCTCTGTGAGAGGGAGTGGGCTGAAATTCACCACGTTGTTGGCCCAGTGTGGGTTAGTGGATGTCACATGTCTTCGAGTTTTTGGTTCCAGGACATGCCGGTTTCCTAGCGATGTTTTCCTTCACCGTTTTGAGAGCAGTGGTGATGAAATAATTTACACAAATTAAATTGCCTGTCAGGGTTTGAACCTACGATCTATAACTCGTAAGTCTAACCTAACGGACTATTCTGAGAAAAATCACAAAAAAACTCAGAGGTCACAGATTACCTATCTCGGTTAGATCGAGTCACCAAATTGATGATGGGATGTAATTTTTCGGTCTGATAACTTAAAAAAAAGTTTTAATAACTTTTCAGGAAACCGCAAGTAGTATATAATGAAGGGAAAATATTATAAGATTGTCTCTATTCAGTTCGTATGAAGAGGCACTAAGTTTCGGCCTAGGGTAGGTTTATCCGTAAAAATACTTTATCTTTATTAACACCCTACCGTTCTATTTAGGACATGATCTTACCTATATTTTTGCTATAAAATGTTTATGATATTGCTGTGCTTATACAGGTAATGTAACCGTCTGGTGGGACCAAGTAAACGGCCTCACTGGACTCTCTGTTACGACCGCCCTGACAGAAGCGAAGAACCGAACAAAGTGAACACGGCCTTCAGTAATGAAGTACGTGAAGTAGTATAACGCGTGTAGTAATATTTTAAGTCAAATCCATACTTCCATACTAATCACACTAATATTAAAAAGGCGAAAGTTTGTGAGTGTGTGTGTGTGTTTGTTACTTCTTCACGCTCAAACGGCTGGACCAATTTTGATAAGTTAAGTTTTGTAAGAAAGTAGCTAGTAAACACCCAGGATTAACATATAGGCTTACTTTTTATCCCGATATTCCCACGGGATCGAGACTTACGCGGGTGAAACCGCGGGGTGCAGCTAGTAATATTATAATACGAAAGTAATTCTGTCTGTCTGTTTGTCTGTTCTGTTACCTTTTCACTTCTTAAAACGGATTTGGATATTTGGCACACAAGTAGACTTTAATCTGGATAAGGCTATATGATACTTTTATACCGATGGTAGGTATGTTCCCGTGGGATAAATTCTGACCTCCGCGCTGAGAAACCACGGGTAAAAGCTAGTAGGTACATTAATAAAATATGAAATTTGAAATATCATTACATATTTATGTAGATCATGTTGCAGAAATTCAATTTCAGGGCCGAGTTTCATAATTTTGAACTAAACGAATTTATTTTAAACATGTTCATTACATTTATTAAGATCCTATCTAAAATGAGATGTCCCTTTCTAATAAGGTCAAATTAGAGTAATATCGCTGCTCGTAGGAACGTTTAAAATATATTTCAAAAGATAAGAGATTTTGGTTTTTTTTTTATGCGTTTGGTAAGCTCGACAACGTGTCGATATTATCCAGGGGGTCTACTCTGAAGCGCTAAACCGAAGTATTGGCCGAATGTTCGGTCGTTTCTTTACTACGGCTAACTATCGCTGACTACGGCGAAAAAAAAAAAAGACAGTCAAAGAGATAAGGCAAAGTCAAAACTGCGACTTGAAGTCGGGTAAGGACTCAAAGTCAAAAAAGGAAACTGTGGAAGTTATAAAACGGCCGATATTTTGGTTTAGCGCTTCGGAGTAAACCCCCTGGACACCGGCGTCACGATAACACAGGTTAGTAAAATGTTCGGAAGAATATTAAGATGCTTTTAAAGGAGATAGTTTTTTTTCTTCGGGGATTTGGCCCACCAAAATTGTGGAGTATATTAATGAAACGCATGTTGATTTTTTCATTATGATCTATACAGTACCTATACTGGTAATAATAATTATACTTCGTCTAACGGGAATACTGAGAAATACGATCATAACCTAAAAATTCACAAACAGTAATTGTTTAGTGAGTGGATTAGTCTCATTGGTAATATAAGTTAGTAGAACTGCACAGTACAGCATAGTGAACTGTTCATTAAAACTTCAATGTTGCATCCTCGAGATTTAACTCACATGGTAGTATCGTATCCGAATGTATTACACTGCACACTGTGTTGCTAGACTAAAAAAATAAAAATAGTCTGTGTCATCTGTCAACTGTCACCCAAACCTCATTCGTTCGTCGTGTGTTGCACTGTTACGCTGTGTATTCAATAATTCAATCTAAATCCTTAAAAATCGTTATATTTTCGTTGCGAAAAGTATTAATATAGTGAAAATTAGTCATGGGAAACGAAAAAATGAACGTGACGAAGAATATTTTAGGCGTTTATATTCATAAAGACCTATAACTCTATCGTTATCTTAATGAGATAACATGTGATGTTATCCTGATAACAAAATGGTATTTCTTAGCGAGGTAACACGCGATCTTATCCAGAAGTACAATAACTACTTTCTCGATGAGGTAGTACGTGATACTATCCTGAAAGTAACTTTCTTTTTGTTTCGGCTTTCAGAAAGCCCATCGTTGCGATCTTTAAGCTCATCGCCTTATGACGCATATCTAAGTTCTGTTGAAAACAGCAGAAATATCGATGAACCACAAGAGGATGATGAAATCCCAGTAGTCAAATCGGTTGTTAATACCGCGTCTCAAGAAAATTTCCTTGCTACAAGGAAAACTTCGAGTGACCCGAGTGTGGTTAGTGAAATTTCTACTGTGGATATTTTCACAGAAATTCTTGAGTTGCTTGGCGAAGCTTGGCCGCACTCGGAGAAAAAATACCCAATGAAGTCTCTGAACGTTGGGGAAAAATACTGCTCGATGGATCAGATGAAGCGATCAGATGACGGCACGGTTGGCGCAGTGGTTAAGCGATTGACTGCTGCGCTGCGTGTCGCGGGTTCGATTCCCGCACGGAACAAATATTTGTATGATCTACGAGTAGCTGTTCCGGGTCTGGCTGTTTGCGTATGTGAGTTTAAATGTTTGTAAACGCACCCACGATACAGGAGAAATTCCTAGTGTGGGGCAAAAAAAAAAAACACCAGGAATCATTAAAAGCAAAAATGCTTGTTCCTGAAAATTTCACATTAGTGCGTGCACCAAAATCATTTGGAATCAGCGAAAAATCAGCTTGGTTCAGGGATCGCTGGCCTCGTCAACCTAACGAAGGACCTCATACAGGCCCAATCTGTAAACAAACTTGATATTCTGAAAAGAATATCAGAAATCAGTCAATTGCTTCTTGATCTACACCCCGACTCCCGCGAATACTACAGGCAACCGGAGAACCGGTTTTCAGGCGGGAAATGTGCGGGGTCCTCTTCGACGAGCAAACAATATGACTGCAGCACCATCCACAAGTCGACACCAACCAAAACCATCGACATCTTTGGCGAGGAGGACCAACTACTCACCCAACGCAGTCGGCAGACAGGAGCCATCAAGATGAACGACGAAAAGAACCGCCGTTAAAGGTACCTCACGCCACCGCGCCGGTATAATTTGATATTTTATAAAACTCTGGATGTTGTTAACCGATGATCCCATCATACTAAAATAATATTAATGGTTATAAATACCGTTCATTGGGAAAGTGGTTCAAAACACTGAACCAAAAAACCCACCAGCTCATGGAGAAATGGAATCTGCAATATTCAAACTTATTGATTTAGGGGCAATTTCTAAAATGTTCTGATCTACCACAACAGTTTATTTCACCGGTATTCTTAACGCCTAAGAGTATAGGCGGTTATAGATTTATCTTAAATCTGAACACCCTTAATAAGTTCTTACCAGCCCAACACTTTAAAATGGATGATATACGTACCGTATCAAATTTAATAATAAATAATGCATTCATGCCAACAATATACCTAAAAGAATCTTACTTTTAATGCTTAAACATATCTCACATATAAAATATTTGAGACTAGCTGCACCCTGCGGGTTCACCCGCGTAAGTCTCGATCCCGTGGGTATATCGGGATAAAAAGTAGCGAATAACCTATACTAACTCCAGGGTGTCAGCTACCTCCACATAAAATTTTATAAAAATTGGTCCAGCCGTTTGAGCGTGAAGAAGTAACAAACACACACACACACTCACAAACTTTCACCTTTATAGGTAATATTAGTGTGATGTGATTCCGTTATTCAATTGCCTACCATATGACCTCAGCCTGGCGCCATTAGTATAATACAAAATTACTCAAACCCGTTTTGTCTTGTTTGAGGTACAATTGCCATACAGTAGCATCTTATTTGGATCACATTATTTGTATAGGAAATACTTACGACTCATGTCTCAGAAACTCAGTAATACAAACATTTGATAAATTATGTTTAGTTATCAACTTAGAAAAAAGTTCTCTCATACCAAATCTGATTTGCAAATTCATAGGAATTCTCATCAACTCACACTCCATATGTTTAAAAAAAAAAATCAAAGAATAAAGGAGCTAATCCATAAATACCGCCGCCGCATAGATACTGTAGTTATCAAAGATTTTGCAAAACTAATCGGTACGTTATCAGCAGCGTGCCCAGCCATTGCGTATGGCTAGGTATATTCCAAACGGCTAGAACGGGAGAAATGTTAGCACTTTGAAGTCAAATGACAACTATGATACAAAATAACTGTTTTTATGCTCTCACAAGAAGTGGAGTGGAGTCAAATGTCGCAAAAAATATGAACAAACTTCGTGATTACTCCTTTCAATGGGAAATATTCACAAGACTCCTCACTCACAGGATGGGAGACAGCCTGTGAGTAAGGAGGCAAGTGAAATTACTAGAGGTGTTTGGTCAATGAAAGAAAGAAAACACCACATTAACTTCCTCGAGTTACTGGCAGCATCGATGGGCCTAAAAACCTTTTGCAAACACAAAACAAATGCAGATGTTCTTCTTAGATAATACTATTGTCATTGCTTATGCCAACAAAATGGGTGGCATGCAATTCCCTCATTTAAATGATATCACTCGGCAAATGTGGCAGTGGTGCAATAAAACAATAAAATATATTTATTACGCATAATAATATATACGCATCATATATTAAATCCAGAGAGAACACTGACGCGGACCTAGATTCTAGGTACTAATGTTGATACCGAATGAGAGTTAGATTCACAATTATTTAAATCTATTACGAAAACATTCGGTAAACGAGTTATTGATTTTCTTAGCATCGCGCCTTTACAAAAAATGCACAAAATATTATCTTGGAAACGTGATTCAGACGCCTATGATGTAGATGCATTTCTTCCCACAATTTTCTCCTGTAATAAAATGCTTAAAGTAAATTCTGAACAACAAAGCAACTGACATACTTATCGTCCCGTATTGGCCTAGCCAACCATGGTTCCCCTTGTTCAGTAACCTAATTGATTCTGAAATAACGCTTTTCAAACTTAATGAGAATAATTTTTTAACCCCCTAACAGGGAACCCCATCCCGTGTAGAGAAAGATTACGCGTGCGCAATTTTGTCAGAGAATCGTACAAAAGGCAAAAAATTCCAATTGAAGAAATATAAATTATGGTTAAATCTTTATCTAATAATACCATGAGCCAGTATACGAGCCAGTACAGCCAGTATATTTCTTCGCTTCGTTCTTCAGATAGATTATAACCAGGTAGTCCTTTTAATCTACAAGACAACATGCACGTTTTAAGAGGTTTTTGAAAATCGATATAAGTATCGACTTTTTACGATTAAGTCGATTCTATACAGACCATAACCACACCACTAGTCAAGCGTCCTATTTAGCTTTCATATTTAATACCAGTGTGGACCAAGGAGTCTTTCCTGATCTCTTGAAGCACAGTAAAGTAGTTCCTTTGTTCAAATCCGGAGATAGTAAAGAACCCAACAATTATAGGCCCGTGTCAATTCTGCCAGTTTTCAGTAAGGTGTTTGAAAAGTTGATAATCAATCAAATGTTACGTCACTTCAATAAAAATTCCATCTTTCATGAACAACAGTACGGTTTCACTAAAGGTCGTTGTACCACTGACGCCGGTGTCACCCTAATAAAGAACATTTTTAACGCCTAGGAGGAAGCACAAGATGCCATTGGAATCTTTTGTGACCTCTCTAAGGCTTTCGATTGCGTTAACCATGAGACACTTCTGCTGAAACTAGATCATTATGGGATTAGGAATACAGCTCTTGATTTCTTAGCTCTTAGATCATACCTGAAAGATAGAAAGGTTAAAGTTCAAGTAAACTGCGTGAACTCATTGGGGTCTGAAATGGCAATGGGCGTTCCTCAAGGTTCAATATTGGGTCCATTCCTCTTTTTAGTTTACATTAACGATTTACCCCAATTACTTCAAAATCAACCAAAGATGGTTTTATTTGCAGATGACACGTCATTGATCTTTAAAATAGACCGACGGTCTCAAAACCTTGACGACGTGAATAATTCTATTCTTCAGGTCCAAGATTGGTTTACGGTAAATAATTTGGTTCTAAATGAAAAAAAAACCAAATGCATTAGATTTAAACTACCTAATGTTAGAAGTAGCGAATGTGATATCATATTGAATGGAGAAAAACTGGAATGTATTAATCAAACGGTTTTCCTAGGAATCACTCTAGACGAGAAGCTGCAATGGGGACCACATATAACATCTCTTGCGGGGCGGTTAAGCTCGGCCGCTTATGCTGTTAGGAAGATAAGACAGTTAACAGATGTAGAAACCGCACGTTTGGTCTATTTTAGCTACTTCCACAGCATTATGTCGTACGGTATTTTATTGTGGGGTCGGGCTGCTGACATTGAATCCATCTTTATGTTGCAAAAGAGAGCTGTCAGAGCCATTTATAATCTACGTCGCCGAGAATCTCTTAGGGAACTCTTTAAAAGGATTAATATTATGACGGTACCTTGCCAATTCATTTATGAAAATATTATGTATGTAAGAAAAAACCTACATCTTTTCAAAAAAATAAGTGATAGACATAATTTCAATACTAGAAATAAAGATAAAATAGATCAGCCATATTTCAGATTATCTAAAGTACATACATCTTTTATGGGGTACTGTGTTAAATGTTACAACAAAATACCTTGTGATATATTGCAATTAAATGAAAGAAAATTTAAAACTCATATAAAAAGTACACTTTGTAAACAAGCTTATTACAAATTAGAGGATTATATCCAGGATAAGAACGCTTGGAAACATGCTGGTCCAGCTCCATAGGACAATCTGGAGTCTAGACAAAATCTAACTGATTGCTATTTTAATTATATATTTTATTATTTTTTGTGACATTTATTTTACACTCTGTGATTACCTTAACTCACACACTGATTATTTTAGGAAAATATTTTTTTTTTTTTTACAATGTTTGTAAATATGTGAGCACCATGTATCTATCACATAATTAATTTATCTCATTGCTTCATTATTAATTCTTTTTACCTATTGTGGTAAAGTAATTTTATTCTAGGTGCATAGTCTTCACAAATAATTATATAATTGATGTACCAATACCAAATATTGTAAAACATTTTAAAAGAGTAACGGTGGAGTTTCTTGCCCATTCTTCTCCATACGAAGCTACCTTTTGGAAGGGGCGACTAGAATCAATTCTATTTTATTTGTAAATTTTGACGTTCAAAAGTGCCATCTATGTGCCTATTTGAAATAAATAATTTGACTTTGACTTTGACTTTGAAGCTGTCATTCTTTTTGTGCACGACAGCAAGCACACTCGCGCTCACTAATATTAAAATGCCGAAAAAACGGGAATACGAATACTCTCAAGAAATTGAAGACTATCGCCGAAAAATCATGAAGCTGGAAGAGGAACGAAGACGTAAACGTCGTAGAATTATAATCGAATCTTCATCTGATTCCGGTATGTATTGTACTTACAACTACCCTCAATTATAAATTATTTTATGGCGCCACTTAATCCCGCGAGGATTACAGGCGCATTGTTATATTGTGATACCTATTATGTTTATGGTGCTTATGTGCTATTCATTTAGTACGTTGTTTTGCCCGGCGGTTAACCGTGAGTTAACACGAAGGCTATGATTTTTCAAACACATGGATAGTTTCGCCTGGCGGTTAACCGAGAGTTAACACGATGGCTGTACTAAGAGCTGTTATGTGCATAATTATTATAATCTAAATTTTGCCCCACAAGAATGAAACCTAGCTATTTTATCCATAATACTAGCGGTTAACCGTGAGTTAACACAAAGAACAAAAAGATGGAATTCAAAGTTAAGTCTTATACATTTCAGACGATAACGAATCCTTACGTTCCGCACCTGGCGCCAACGTTGAAGAAAATTTGACGGCGATTATAGATGCACCTAATGATATCCCTGACGACGTTCCCATGCTGACCGCGGAAGCATCCACTCCTTGTCAGGAAGATAGTACCTGCCCAGAGCTCGATCCAGAGCTGCTGATAGCACTAGGAGAAGAAACAGATAATACTCCAAAGTTCGGTGATAAAATTCATCACAGCTTAGCTCAGCGATGGGCACCTATCCTCAAGAAGGGACTGTCAAAGGAAGCAAAAGATAAGTTGTTTAAAGATTATCTTGTGCCTGAAAACTGCACTCTGCTTCAAGCACCCAAACTGAACAACGAAGTATCGGCGGCTATTTCTGAAGCATCTCGTCATAGAGACAAGAGGAAGGAAACTGAGCAGCAGCAATTGGGTGTTGGCGTCTCAGCCATCAATAAAGCTCTGACAATAATGCTTACGAGCGACAACAAAATTGAAGCAATAAGGATTATGAGCGATGGATGTCGTATCCTAAGTGATCTTCATTGTCAGGAAACACAATCGCGAATTAGCGTCATCAATTACGCATTAGCCAAACCATTCCTGAACGTCGTTCAGGACTGCGAAACAATCGAGAAGCAAGGCATGTCGATTAAAAAAGGTCCAAGAGGTCAAAAGGGTACCCCGTGACGGAACCAACGACGTCTAATTCACGTCCCCAGTATCAATATCGACAACCAGGTACCTACCAGGGAAACTGGTCAGGCCCCTCGCGGTTCCTACAGAACAGGGGGGGGCGGAGAGGTGCGAACAGGGCGAACAGCACCACGAGCCGTCGTCCTCCAACTCAGCAGACGTCGAGCTTGGTCGCTGCGAACAAGTCGAGGGCACCTGCGATGCGCCAATAGCTCAGGTACAACACGCTGGTAGAATATCTCATTTTTATGATTGTTGGCTCAAAATTACATCCAATTCTGTCATTTTAAATTGGATAGGTAATGGTTTTCCTATACCGTTTGATTTTAACGTGACACAAACTCATGTACCTTACGTTTCAATGTCAGCGACTGAAAAAGTCGATATATTTTTAGTTATACAAAAATTGTTAAAATTAGGTGCGATAAGCCCTTGCAAACCTAGTAAGGACCAGTTTATTTCCAAAACATTTTTAGCCTTAAAGTCTAATGGTGATAAAAGATTAATTTTAAATTTAAAAAAACTTAAATCATTATGTTTCAAAATTACACTTCAAAATGGAAGACTACCGAACGGCATCTAAATTATTACCTATTCATGGCTTTATGGCCACTATCGATTTAAAAGAAGCATATTTCCTTATACCAATTCGTAAATCTGATCGCAAATTTTTAAGATTCCAATTCGTTAATGAGAACTCAAACATCATTACCTACGAGTTTAATTGTATGCCATATGGCCTTTCGGTAGCTCCGAGGGCCTTGGGGTCTACTCCGAAGCGCTAAACTGAAGTATCGGCCGAATGTTCGGCCTTCTTATAACTTCCATAGTTTCTTTTTTTGACTTTGATTCCTTACCCGACTTCAAGTCACAGTTTTGACTTTAGCTTATCTCTTCGACTGCTTTTTTTTTATTTTTTTCGTCGTAGGCAGCAATAGTTAGCCGTATTAAAGAAAAGACCGAACATTCGGCCGATACTGCAGATTTATGTTTGGAGTAGCCCCTCTTTACTAAGATCATGAAGGAAGTGGTTTCCCATTTGCGCTATCAAGGCTTCAAAAATGTTATTTTTCTCGACGATATCCTTTGTATCGGCGATGATTATCAAGAATGCCTAAAAAACGTTAAAGCTACTTTAAACCTTTTAGAATGTCTCGGGTTCGTAGTGAATTATGAAAAGAGCTCTCTTGTGCCTAAGCAAACCTGTAAATTTCTAGGATTTAAGTTTGATTCAGTAAATCAATCAATTTCTTTGCCATCGGATAAACAACAAAAAAATTTGAGCCTAGTTGACAAATTCTCAGAATTGCCTCGGTGCTCAGTCAGAGAATTTGCGCAGTTAATAGGAGTTTTGATAGCCGCGTGTCCCGCGGTCAAATATGGTTGGTTATATACAAAAATATTAGAAAGGCAAAAATTTCTAGCCTTACAAAAATGTCCTAGCTTTGAAAGACAGTTCAAACCTCACCATATAATTCTAGATGATTTAAGTTGGTGGCAAAGGAATGTGCTTAATTCTAAAAACACTATAAAAACACCTAAATTCGAATTAGAAGTTTATACGGATGCTTCACGTACCGGCTGGGGAGCTGTGTGTAACAACGAACGAGCTCATGGAGGTTGGAAAAGTAGTGAACTTGAACAACACATCAACTACCTAGAGTTGTTGGCTCTTAGCCTTAAAGTATTTCGCAAGCAAAAAATCGAATTGTTCTGTTTTACTGCGTGTTGATAACACAACTGCCATCAGCTACGTGAATCGGATGGGTGGGATCCAATTCCCCTATTTAAATAATCTAGACATATTTGGCAATAGTCTGAAGAGAGAAACATCTGGTTATTTGCCTCGTACATTAATACCAAGGCAAACTACGAAGCAGACGAAGAATCTCGAAGGCTAAATCCCGACACGGAATGCGAACTTTCCGTTTTAGCCTATGAACGGATTTCAAAAAGTCTCGGTAAACCTGAAATCGACCTATTTGCCTCTCGGGCCAATACTAAATGTCAGGATTATATGTCATGGAGAAAGGACCCTGATGCTCTTTCCATAGAAGCATTTACTGCGATCTGGAACAATAAGTTCTTTTATGCTTTTCCTCCTTTCCCACTTATCCTTTAGTGTCTTCACAAAATCATACAGGAAAGTGCCACCGGTATCCTAGTCTTTCCTTTTTGGCCATCCCAAGCCTAGTATCCACAATTAATGAAAACAATACTTTCCGAAATTATTTGGATATACCCTAACGAACATTAAATCGTATCATGTTACAGAAATCCCCTTATCCTGGGTGCCGCAGTACTCTCAGGCAGGCGTTCACGCTGCGCGGCGTCCCCGAATCAGCCCTGGACCTGATGCTGGCGTCATTGTCAAAGAACACGATGCAGCAATATAACGTGTCGTTCAAATTGTTGTGGCAATACTGCGTAAATAATAATTATCACTTTTTTGATTGCTCTGTCCCGATAGTATTACGCTTTTTAAGTGAACAGTTTGATAAGGGAAGTTCGTACGGAACTCTAAACAGTCACAGATCCGCGTTATCCCTTTTATTAGGTGGTAATATCGGATCTGACGACCGAATTAAACGACTGCTCAAAGGAGCGTTTAAATTAAAACCTAGCTTCCCCAAGTACTGCACTACATGGGACCCACAGATCGTCCTGAATTATGTTTCTAATTTGTACCCCAATAGAACCCTTAGTAGGGAAAAAATAACGAAAAAAGTTTTAATTTTATTAGCTTTAAGTACTGCCCAACGCGTTCAAATATTGTCGTTGATAAAGCTTGAAAATATAACAGTAGGATCTAACGGTATAAACATAGCCATCAAAGATATTATAAAAACATCCGCGGCTGGTCGTGATCAACCGACCTTATTCCTGCCGTACTTTAGAGAAAACCTTCGCATCTGCCCCGCGACCGCTCTCGAAGATTATCTCCACGTCAGAGACAAAGACCGACCTGCTAATGTATTCAATCACTGTGAAGCGCCCCTACAAGGGCGCAACAGCACAGTCAATAAGCAGATGGATAAAGCAGATGTTGGGCGAGAGCGGCGTGGATGTGGCGGCGTACAGCGCGCACAGCACCCGCCACGCCGCCACGTCCGCGGCCGCCGCGGCTAGGGTCTCCGTCGACACTATAAGAAAAGCCGCGGGATAGACTAAGGCGTCTAAGGTTTTTGCCCAATATTATCATCGTCCAATAGACGAAGATAACTTTGCTCAAGCGATCTTCCATGATCAAGTTACCGAGTAATGAATATATTACAGTTTTGAGACTAGCCATAAAGATATTATGTACCTACAAATTATTATTAAGTAGGTATTATCAATAAATACACGTTTAGTTAATAATTATTCTTAACTATTGTTTATATTGATTAAAACCATTTATTCTTACAAAATATTAGTTTTAATTATCAAACACAAAACTTTTCTTTGAACATCTACCTGGTTATAATCTATCT
The DNA here is from genome assembly GCA_963921375.1 of Tiliacea citrago. Lineage (NCBI taxonomy): Eukaryota > Metazoa > Arthropoda > Insecta > Lepidoptera > Noctuidae > Tiliacea > Tiliacea citrago. The sequence continues at coordinate 13,917,450 of OY992804.1, forward strand.
GAAGAATGAAGCGAAGAAATATAATATAATATGATCAAATGAACTTCATAAGCGAAGTTCGATCAATATTATATGAGTCGCTTCATTCGAAGATATAGGTTCCCTCCCAACCCAATCCCGGTGATAAAGTTTTGCATAGTCTTTGTTATCTCTAAAAGAATGACAGCTTGACTAGTGGTGTGGTTATGATCAGTATAGAATCGACTTAATCGTAAAAAGTCGATACTTATATCGATTTTCAAAAATCTCTTAAAACGTGCATGTTGTCTTGTAGATTAAAAGGACTACCTGGTTATAATCTATCTTCGAATGAAGCTACTCATATAATATTGATCGAACTTCGCTTATGAAGTTCGTTTGATCATATATTTTACTCTTAAACGCTGGTATTCCTTTTGTATAACTAATAATATTTACTATTTGATAGCTCAATAATATACCTATATCTTAACTGAGGAATTTAACAAAAAATGTAAAAGTTATGGGACGTTAAATCCTTATCGCTCTGCATGAAATAAATTTAACCAAAAAGACAAACAGAAAATAATTATGTTCATAGATTTTTTAAAGGTGTTTTTAAAAATCTAGCCTACCTTTCCTAAATATTGTATTAATTAGATTTTTTTTTTAAATTTGTAACTTTGGTTGCATTGTCCACAGGACAACGGATGCAAACCTTATCTTTGATCAAAGTTAATGGTATCCATGTAAGTGAAACAGGAATAATAATCACCGTTAACAAAATGATTAAAAAATTTTAAACTTCAACACCAAACAGAAAAAAATCCACGCTTGATACTACCTTTCTATAGTAACAAGCAATCTTATGTCCAGCAAAAACCCTAACTTCCTATAAAGAAATTTTTTGCCCACTTTGAAACACTTATAATTGCGATAATTTAATCCAAACTTATAATAAACACTTTACCCTCCTTTGCGTCACGCAGTCGAGTAAAACACCAATAAACAATAATTGTACCTCCCAGTCCATCAGCCACTGAATCAAAGAAACGCTTAGTGATAGCGGCGTGGATGTAAATATGTTCACTGCCTACAGTACTAGCCATGCATCCACGTCAGCGGCTTTCAGATCGGACGTCTCAATGGAAATAATAAAAATGACCGCTGGCTGGACTAGTAACACAATTTATGCTTTGCCAAATTTTACAACCAACCTTTTATTAAATCTGTAAAAGACAGGGCGTTTGCTGATGGCATATTCAATTCATGAAACCTGTAAAAATAATCTTCTGTTCTTAATCTGATTCGTTATTTGGTTGTTACCAAGTGCCATTTGATTGCTACCAAGTGTTGGCCTTTTGATGGTTACCTTATAATATAAAAACTGATTGTGATCACTGGCCGGATTTGTTTTTGTTTTGTTTCAAAAACAAATTCCAAAATACTCACACATAAATATGAACATACAGGTTTTCCATTCCATAATAAAACATACTCTAAACATCTACCATATGAGTTAAATCTCGAGGATGCAACATTGAAGTATAATTTATGGTTAATTGAACTTACCTTAAGTGAACTTTAACCAAAATTATACGAGATGTTGCATCCGGAGAGATTTAACACCCTACCCACCCATGTACATAACACCCCATATTATTATGGAATGGAGTAAACAATGAGCTCTAAAACGTTTGGTTTGGATGTCAGTTGACAGACGACACGGACTATATTTTTTTTTTTTAGTCTAGCAATACAGTGTGCAGTGTAGTAGATTCGGATACGATACTACCATGTGAGTTAAATCTCTTCGGATGCAACATCTCGTATAATTTTGGTTGAAGTTCACTTAAGGTAAGTTCAATTAACCATAAAATAATAGGCATCTAGAGTGTTGTAAAAGGTTCATGAAATAAAAATATGCCAGTTTGGGACTGCTGGGACTGCTGAAAAAACTGAAAATTTAAAACTATTAAATCAGTGGTCACCATTATAGCTATATATATACTGTTAACATTAGCATGTAGATGAGGCGAATCCATAAGATTTCCTCTACCAAAAGTTACTCAACGCGTCTAAAGACGTTTTACTTAAAAAAACACATACGTAACAAAACATTTTTATTACTGGCAGTATACAATATAATCCACCTATCTCTATTCCATATACCTCTTCTAACTACAGGCAAAACTCATACATGGTGCGAGCGAGTAAGGACTTTAATATTATTTGTAAAGGGTTCTCATCTGACCCATTTACCACCAAAACCTATTCTGCACGCACGCAGCTGAACGCCGACTTTTTTAAAAGTGCATAGTGTTTATTGAACCTTACATTGTATTATTTTATATCGTGCTTGTTAGTGATCCTAAGATTTCTACTCATTTTTCTGTTTTTTACCCGTGAGAAGCTGTAATTGGCTCTGCGTTTCTTATAAAATTGTTATCCATCTGTTATAGCTGTTGGTTCCCCTGTATATAAATAAATAAATAATTATCATTTTCAAAGTCAGACGACTTGGAAGTAGTATCACATCAATAAACCCGGCCAAGTGCGTGTCGGATTACGCACATTTGGGGTTCCGTACCAAATGTAGAATATAAGCCATTCAAATGGCAGACTTATTCATAAGCAGTAGGTGAGTGACCATAATAACACTTTTTGTGAGGCTCCAAATCAGATTTATCAATATATTAGTATTGGTTAGTAAAATATACATAATAATAAACATTGTCACCAAATTCAAGTTCAGAGGTCAATGGGAAGTTAATAAATTCTTCGGAACATAATTTTGTAAAAAAAAACTGACTTTGGTGGCTTATCTATTACGGTTCATGAGATACAGCCCGCTGACAGACAGATGGATGGACAGCGGAGCCTTATTAATATGGTTCGGTTTCACACCCTTCGGGTACGGAACACACAGCCAAAAGTCCAGGCGCACACAAGTTCTCCTTCTGCGAAACCCACGACCTCGCGCCCCTAGTCGCCACCGGAGACGCCCCGGGCGTCGGGAGTCGCAGGCCGATTCCCGGCCACCGTAGGTGCGGGCCTGCGGACGGTGAGTGATAGGTAGCTCGCCGTCCGATAAGGACCAGGCCCGCGTCGACGGCGCGTTGTGTTCCACGCGCGCCTCGAAGAGAAGTCAGCACAAATTGACGGGGTCCGAAAGGGCCGATGCCTGCCAGGGTTACGAGTCTGTACGAAAGGGATATCGTCACACACATGCATCTGAAGGAACACGGGTGGTTTTTAGTCAGTAAAAGTCTGACACGCCCTCCCGCTCCGCCCAGAGCGGGAGAAGTTATTTGATAATTTCCCAACCACCAAAAAAAAAGGCGTACACAAGTTACCGCACATCTGAAGCAGTCTTGGACAGAGTTTTCGCACATTGCGTTGACATCGTAGTCCTTATTGAACAATTAAGGGCTCAATGACCTTGTGCATCTTGGTGGAGCTAAACAACGCACTACTCCCGCGCACCCCCGATAAACGTAAACCACGCGCGGCAGCGCGCTACATCGAAAAATCTAGAACTCGATTTAGTCGTGACTAGATAAATGTCACCAATTAGATAACTGTCATTTCTCATTCTAAAAGTTAATACGTCGGTAAGCAATAAACCGTGTGTGTAGTCTTAATTGACACAATACATAAGAAATAAGAGTGAAAACAAATGTTTCGTGGGTATGCTGAAGTTCGGGTTTATTTATGAAATTTTTGTACATTACAGATGGTCGGGCTTTTTAACAGTTTCTAAAAGAATTCGCTGAAACTAGCATACAAAATAATTGATTACATTAATTGAATAAATGAAGCCAATAAAATTGGAACATAAATCAGAGTTATTAAATTAAGAATAAGAATGTCAATCATTTTTCAAATTATAAACTTTACTTTAAACTTAATGTTTAAACTTTAGGTACTCATTCACAGAATATAATGATTTTTTTATATGTGTATGCGCTGCTGCATGGGTCGCATACACCTTGTATGTTAGCTTGAATGATAAGTCACGGATAGCCAAAGATGATGGTTTATTGAATATATTTAACTACCACGTAACTAATGCTATATGAATGTTGTATGAATGAGTACAGCTGAATATAAACGCTCTTCGTGTACTGTCGCGTTATACTATATTTTGTGCAAGGCGACGGAAAAGTACTGAACTATCAATGCGCGCGTGCCATGTATGCATGACTGTACATATTCCCGGGCGAGAGAGATGCGAGTGGATAATGAAGAAAAATGAGTTTACAGAGTGCTTAAATGCTAAACTTATAAAAGTAATGAAGAAGAATGAGTTTACAGAGTGCTTAAATGCTAAACTTATAAAAGTAATGAAGAAGAATGAGTTTACAGAGTGCTTAAATGCTAAACTTATAAAGTAATGAAGAAGACTGAGTTTAGAGAGTGCTTAAATGCTAAACTTATAAATTTTACCCTCACTGAAATGCTTCTTAATAATATTTCCGCTTACTAAATGTATAAGCAACGAAACTAAATGAAGACTATAGATAATTACAGTTACGAAAACAAGATCACAACGACAATTAATGTTCCTTTACGAGTCTTTTAAACACGAGTAACGACTGGTGCCCGTTTTATTTGAACTGGCAACGCATTCCACAAACGAACGACCTAGGGGTCTACTCCGAAGATATATCCGAACTATCGGCCGAATATTCGGCCATTTCCTGAGTACGGCTGACTATGGCTGGATACGGCGAAAACAAAAAAAACTACGGTCAAAGAGATAAGTCAAAGTCAAAAATGTAACTTGAAGTTGTGTAAGGACTCAAAGCAAAAAATGAAACTTTGGAAGTCAAGAAACGGCCCAACATTCAGCCAATGCTTCGGATTATCGCTTCGGAGTAGACCCCCTGGACAGTAAAGTATTTATCGAGGCATCGTTTCATATAAACGTTGAAAACGCTTCAAACTTTGCTTGAGACATTGACGACCTTGGGGCCGATCGCGCTATTTCTCAACGTAATTACTGTTCGAACGGAACGTTTTTGGTTTTGGTTTGGTTTTGGTTTAGTTTTGGTTTAGCTGATGTAAGAAACGGTATCGCGCTATTTTTTTCAGAGCGACAAAATCGTTGACGTTACCCAATACTGAAAGTTTGATCGATCGTTCCTCCAACGTAACTTCCAAAGTAAAGCTAAATCGTTTCCGTTGAAATGATTAGCGCGATACGAAATGTGTCTAACGTAACGTTTTTGGTTGTGGTTTAGTTTTGGTATTAACGTTCAAAATTAGCGCCATCGGCCCCCTGAACATAAATTGAATCATTTGAGTGCATTATCAAAATATTATTTTTTAATACGCTTTCTTGAATGCGGTTAGACTTTATTAAAAAAAGAAAACCGGCCAAGTGCGTGTCAGATCACACACAATGAAGGGTTCCGTAGTTAGGATGAATAAATCCCTAAAAAAAACTTAACATTTTACAAGTTTTTTTTTTATGTGATAAAACTACAAATTAACAATTTTCGGACTTTTTCCTTTACTTGTGCTGTGAGACCTTACTTTTGCCCAAATTTCATGATTCTAGGTCAACGGGCCCTATAGGTTTTGATTTATGTACGAGATATTCGTAATTTTTTTTATGTGATTAATCAACAAATTAACAATTTTCAGACTTTTCCCTTTACTTGTGCTGTAAGACCTTGCTTCTTGCCAAATTTCATGATTCTAGGTCAACGGGAAGTAACCGATAGGTTTTGATTTATTTGTGAGTATTAAAATGTATTTAAATATGTCGCAATAATGTCGCTTATATCGCCGTATTTTTTTATTGCGGTGACTTGGACGCTTGATTTTTTAGAGCTTCAAGCGACTATAGACCTACGTATTTGATATTAATTTCAATTTGATACATCCACGCGTTCCTGAGAAAAATGGTCTTGACAGACTGATGGACAGACAACGAAGTGATCCTATAAGGGTTCTGTTTTTTCTTTTTGAGGTACGGAACCCTAAAAACATGCGGGGCAGTCTTTGGGGACTGCCAATAGAAGTGAAAACTGGCGTTTGGTGACGATGACGCGAGTTCCATGATTTTTGCTTACCCAAAAAGTACACAACATATATACACAGTGTACATATAGCTCATGGAAAGCTTTCGGTGACGATGACGCGAGTTCCATGATTTTTGGTCACCAAAAAGGGTGCTAAACGCACCTAAAGAAGTTTTCACTTCAAAACGACAATTTTAAATGATAAATTGGTATTTTTTTAGGTGTAATACACACAGTACAGGGACCCAAAACAAACTATCTCCTTTTCATCCACAATAAAGTTATTATTTCCATGCAGTTTTTGCAATGGACGTCCTCGATAACATCGTCATGTTAGAAATTATAAAAGCGCACACTCTCAGGCTGAGATTAATAAACGTTACAATATCACGTTTTTTATTAAGCATTATTGTAATTTATTTTAAATAATTGTGATTTGTAATAATTTATTTGTAATTTGTAATCTGGTGTTTTTTTTTTATATGGATGTACTTATGCCTGAATAAAAATTATTTGATTTGATTTGATTTTTTGATTATTCCTGTCACTGTCGCACATTAATATCGAAGTAAAAGCATAATAGATATAAGAAAGAAGATTTCTATGATTACAAGTGTAGGATAGACAGGGCATAAAATATCTAAGCCAAAGCACATGCCCAGTAACGTTTACGAATCTCTGCCTTAAGGGGCTGACAAGAGGAAAATGATAAAAGTAGGATAGCCTTAAACAAAAAAATTGCCAAATCTATATGGTTTGTACGAGTAGTAGCGGAAAAAATATATAGGGTGGATATAGTTTGTAGTAGCGGAAAAAATATACAGGGTGGACATCGACGCAAAGCCTGTTACCATGGATTCAGTACTACTTGTATTTAGGTAGATACTATTGAAACACTAATATATTCTCTGTACTGGAGCTTTGGCCTAATAGGTCATGCCAAACGTGACAGATGCTAATGTCGACTGTGATAAATTGCTGTTCTGTAACATTGGTTATACAAATTCAGGTATTTATAATAATGTCTGAGACGAATGAAGTCCTGTGGTTTTAAGTTTTGAGGCTGCCGTGTGTATATAGAATTTTAGTTAGGAATGGTGTTTTTAAAAGTGGTAAGAGTGTCTTTTGGATTTGATATGGTCACATTTTTGACTATAAGTAAGTTTTAATAAACAGCCTATTTTGTATGGAATGAAACCAAACAACAAAAAAAGCAATCAATCAGCCTAGCCTTTTCCCAACTATGTCGGGGTTGGCTTCCAGTCTACCCGGATGCAGTTAAATGGGTATCAATATTTTACATGGAGCGACTGCCTATCTGACCTCCACAACCCAGTTACAGGGTAACACGATAGCCCTTGGTAAGACTGATTGTCAGATTTTCGGGCTTCTGACGACCCGTAACGAGTGTCAAAGATCTACAAATGACAGCCGGGACCAACGGCTTAGCGTGCTTTCCGAGGCGCGGAGGGGTCTTGGTGTGCAATATATGGTCACCCATCCATGAGCCGACTCCGGCCAGCGTAGCTTATCCTTCTATCGCCCTGTGCGGCTGTTATTATAAATAGCCACGAGCCCCTCGGAATGAAGCCAATCATGAATAATAATAAGTTATCAAGCTGCAAACTTCTACTGCTTAAAAATAAAGAAAGAAACACCATTTATTGAGACTCGCACAGAACAAAAAAAAAAAAAAACAGACTCATAGAAACATAAAAAAAACAAAACAAAAATAAAAGTAAAAATAAAAATAGAAACTCCTGTACGAGGCCAAAAGGCCCCAACATAACCCACCGGCCTTAACATAGAAGTATAACACTTTAGAGCTTATCTATTCAGTGATTGCAAATAACGGTCAGTCTATTACACGTGGGACAACTTGACCACACATATTGCAAAGATTTTGTCTCACTCTATAAAAAAAATAATTCATCTTTGATTTATGCTTCATCAAATGATGTAGACCCATCACTACATATCTTACGCATTTTCCAGACCATTGGATGAATGCCAACGAACTGGAAAATTCATACGTGAGAAACGCCAGAAGAAAAAAAACAAGATGGCATTAAAAGTTTTAATGCCTTCAATAGGCACTAACTCACAGTAGAACTGAAAGAACTGGCCAGAAAATGCTTTGACAAAAAGTTGAAACAATTAATAAAAGGGAGAAATGAAATAGAAGTGCAAGGAGAGCGAATAAAAAAGTTTTCTCGCCGATGTTCATAACTCATTCTAAACTGAGCATACACTAGCACCCTTGAGAGAACTGAGCAGACCTTCGGGGAAAACTGTGGCGATGGTGCAAGGGACAAGCGGACAGGTAGGTGATGAATGGAAGACTGGATTAATGAATGAAGTACGTGTAGAATGCTTGAGTGGCAATAAGATACGATGCTGAAGGAGTTTTCATTGGAAAAATGTAATTTGAGCAATATTGGTGTTCAAAGTCAAAATCAAATCGTTTATTTAAAATCAGTTGTGTGTAGCGCAGGGATGGCTAACTTCTATACATCTACGTATCATTTTTTCAAAAAAAATATGTAATGTGGCCATGACGTCATCATCATCATCATCATCATCAGCCTATAGCAGTCCACTGCTGGACATAGGCCTCTCCAATTGCACGCCATTCAGCTCGATTCTCGGCAACTCTCATCCAGCTGCCACCAGCCACCCTGCGAAGATCGTCGCTCCACCTAGCCTGAGGGCGTCCTACCTTACGTTTGCCGATTCGCGGTCTCCACTCAAGAACACGTCCATGCCGTGCCAACAAAATAATCTTGACTTATTAACAACTGGAAAAAAACTAAATTCTTTCACAATAATAGGTACTCTTTATATTATGCAAACAGCAATAGACTTTAACTATTAAAGAGTAATCAACATCTCACCGCATTATTTATAAAATTAAATAAAATGACAAATTGGTGCAAATTCTGCTGTTGCAAACTAGATGCCCAATAATTTATATTAAGTTCATATTTTGTTACTTTTAGCAGAATGCAAGCTTAACTGGAATCATGTAATAAACGGTTCCTGAAAATAACGACACACAGGCAAAGGTAGATGAAAATATCGCGTTCAGATTTCTATGTTGTTACTGTGATTTAAGCACCTAAATTCCTTAATTGCTGACGTGCCCAAATTATTTTGTCGCATGCCAAAGGTACGCGTACCATTGGTTCATCATCCCTGGTATAGTGTTTGTATACTTTTATTTGCACTAAAGACCCCCATTTTATGTCCAGGATATCACTGTCCATTTCAAGGTTGCCTGAAAGAGATCGCAGTAAGCGGTAAGGCCGCCTATTGTTTATTTTATAGTGAATATTTTTTTTCTTTTTGTAGTGTTTGCTGATGTACAATAAAAAGTAGGTATATATAAATAAACGAAAGCACTTTTGAATGTGAAAATTAAGAATTACGAAGAATTGAAGCCCCTTCCAAAACGTAATTTCATTATGGAGAAGAATGGGCAAGAGCAATCCATAGATTACATACCTAGTCTTAAAAAAAAACTACAATATTTTGTTTACATTAATTTCTGACGCAACTTAGTCTAGGTTTTCACATAAAAAAGCGAAGAAGAATTAAATACTAATGGAATAAAACTTTCTAGACATTGGTAATCAGCTACTTCCAAATAATATATTTTGATTTCAATAATTTTGCAGCAGACAGCAGATTTTCCGTATCGTGGACCCGCGTAAGAACTACATATAAGCGTTCGTGTATAAACAATGTATTAATGTTTAAAATGACTCAGTCACTACATGAGATCGGGCGGGTCGTATGATCTGATGAAATTATTCTATCAGGGTTTTCGGCAATAACTCTGATCAGAAATTCACGGTGAGTATAAAACAAATCAATGTTATAATTAAGAGGTTCGGAAATTGAATTGCGAAATCGCGACTAATACGTGGCTGTAATCACACTCACAATACCTACTTCCTTGGATTGAACAATTATGTTTGCATCAAAACATTCGAATTGAAAGATGTGGTGCCTTTACTGCTTGGGCGTTATTTCGTTGTTTTTTTTTAATTAAAATTATATAAACATAGATAACGAAGTATTGCATTTATTTTATTTTGTTTATTTTTATCTCATTAATGCTACACCGGTTGACGTCATCACGTCAACGCCGGCTGTCGCTGAAAACCAGCGCTGGGGCTCTGTCTCGCATAGGGTCGTAGCATTATGCTGAGCGATGGCCGTTTTTCGTGAATGTGATGCATATTTTCCCTCAACTTATTCTTTTGTGTTTGTGTTTTTATTTCTTTGCGTTATGTTTACCGAAAATAAACGTATTTTCTTTCTTCTTTTCTTTGTGTTTTGCAGTTCAGTTTAGGTATTATTGTATAGGCTAGGGATAAGAGAAAATATTTGATTATTTAAAAAAAAACATTATGTTGTAAAAAAATCAATTTTTCCCAAAGCTATTATTATTATAGAGAATAAACATTTTTTTTATTAATTGATTTGTTTCCCTATATAGCACGTCCCTGATGTATTATAGGCTCATGCTGTAAGCTAAGCAAGTAAGGTTTGTGACAACAGTTACAGCTTATAAAATATAGTGTGACTACCACAACTTCTTGATTTGGTCAATCTTTACTGTGATCAACTCAGCCTTTTCCTATTGGATCTAGAACTATTTAAAGTAACGTACAATTTTCCACCTTTCGCATTCTGTCTATCTTAACCATCTCTTTTCAGTACATCGGTCCACCTAGCTTATGACATAAAAATAAATAATACTTCGATTATAATGAAACTCTCTTTCTAAACGGCTCAAAAATCGAAATATTTATAATTTTCTTCCGGGCGTATTATCGACGCCCGCGCAGTAATTTTGCTTCCTCATCATCATCATCTGCTTAGCTTTTTCGTTGGGATTGGCTTTCAGTATAAGCTGGTGCGGTTTAATCCCTACCAGTACTTAACACAAAGCGACTGTCTATATGACCTCTACAGCCCAGTTACTGGGTAACACGATACCTCTAGGTAAGACTGGTTGTTAAACTTCGCTGCTTGCTTTTGGTTGTAATTTTGTTGCCTAAGATGTTTTTTTTCCATCCGCTACCCTCTTCTACTTCAAACCTTCCGTTCTGTGGCACACATCATAACTGGGTCACCTGCGATATTTATGTATAAATCACGAGACAGTTTCCGTTCTCGTGTCAACATTATCAAATGAAATAATAAACATGGTGCTGGACCAGACGAGGTATTAAGGGTAAAAGCATTATCAGCATTTAGCAGTTACGCAGTACGCCCGCGTCTCTTCGCTGCTTTGCTTGTCATTCACCATAGACAATTATAGCATATACAAGTAATGTTCGAGTGTCAAGCGTGAGTCAATTGTAATATTTATTGCACATAGTTATGTTTTTTATGTATTATAATTTTGTTTTATTTATTTTTATTCCCCTAGTGGGATCGTCCGTATGTGTCCGTGGTATCACAGTGGGCCCTGTCAGGATACCAGCACTGCGGTATTTATTTTTCAAATATCAGCAATCTCAGCATTTTGCTGAGATAGGCGCCTTTTTGACATCGCACAAGTCTAAATTGTTTTTTTCTGTAAATTGTTAGTTTTAAAGGCTATATTTTTTATTTCTTGTGCGTGTTCCAAATAAAATATTTTTCATTCTTCTTTCTTTCTTCAATTACGAGGGTGACACTGAAAGTACTTAGAAAATCAAAAACTGAACAAACTAGCAAGTTATTCGTTTAATTATATCTTTTTAAAATAGTGTCCATTTACATCAATACATCACTGCATCCGATGGAACCACTGAGAAAATAACTTTTCCCACTCGTATTTAGGGTCTCTTTGACGGCATTTTGAAACGCAGCCACTGCTTTCTCGGCATCCTTAAAACGTTTACCTCGAAGTTTATAAAAATCGCAAGGTGCGAGGTTGGGGCTATAGGGCGGGTGACCCAGTAATTCCACGTCTGACGTCACCAAGTAGTCGATTGTTTGCTTGGCGGTGTGTGACGAGGCGTTGTCCCCGTGAAGGAGGATCCTACTGCTAGGTCGTTTCTCCCGAACTTTTTCCAAGACAAGTCGCAAACAATTGTTAGTGTACAACTCTGCAGTTACTGTTTTTCGATCCTCTCAAACACCTAGACCTATCCTTCCGAAGAACGAGGCCACCATCTTTTTTCCCACGCTTCGACCTCGCTTCACTTTAGTTGGCAACTCTTCGGAAGGAAACACCCAGACAGCAGACTGTCTCGTAGTTTCAGGATCATAACAATGAATCCAGCTTTCGTCGCCCGTAAGTATGATGTCGAACACAGCATTTGAGTCACCTCCATTAAATCTTTGAACCATTTCACGACACCGATCAACACGACGGAGTTTTTGGGCCTCTGTCAAAGTATGAGGTATCCACCGGGCACAAAGGTTCCTAACCGCTAAACTTTCATGGAGGATTTTGTGCACTTGACTCATACCGATCCCTAAGCTTGTCCGAATCTGCTGATAAGTCACTCTTTTGTCAGTGTCTAACATACCCCGCACAACACTGATGTTATCTTCAGTCGTCGCCGTAGAAGGCCGTCCGTCACGCAGATCATCGGTGAGATTAGTGCGACCACGTTTAAACTCATTAAACCAGTAACTTGTACATAGTGGCACGAGATGGGGATTCATCGTGAAAAGCCAATCAAAGTCTAACATAACTTTCTTGTTGACATAAATGACATCGAAAGTCATAAAAAAATATTATACGAAAATTTTGCTGACGCTGACGTGACACAGACAATTTTCAATTTGCCGCCAGATCGTAAACAAATGACAAATGAATAAAATACATACACAATAATATTGGCAGAGTTCCATTTTCAAAATTCGAACTTATTTTTGTATTATATCGTTTACAAGTGGCCTTCTAAAAACTTTATGTGTCGTCCTCGTACCCAGCTGGTAAAAAAAACAAAAAAAAACAGAATAGTAATATCAAAACCTCGTTGTTCTATTGCTATTAAAGATGGTGGAGACTGGCTTGGGACTTTACTGAGTAATTACACTTTGGTTGTTATTGACGTAAAAGAATTACTACTCCATGCAATTTAAACAAGTGCTTAGCGTGTTAATTTTTAGCATTATTCAGGATTTATAACGCGCTGTCTTCTATTTATAAACTTGTTTTCTTTTATGCTCTTTAATATCACAGCATGCGTAGCATGACCACCGTAGAAACGGGTTTTGTCGACGGAAGACTAGATAAAACGACGGATTGTAGAAAGATATCTATCGTCATAAGCATGGCGATGTTAAAACTGAAGAGTTTTGTTCTTGTTGAGAAGAAATGAAAAAAAAAAAAAAATGAAATGAAGAAATGAGAAATTCTTCAGTCGAAAAAAGTCTACAATGTCAAGCATGAAGACCAAATTTTCCCTAATTTTGACACTTGGGGATAGAAACATTTCTTCTCAACAATGGTTAAATAGTCTACATCACATTGGACCTAGACAAGAATCTATATTGATTTTGAAAACTGAATTCAATATTTTCACTGTCCAAATTTCTTCTCATTGATCAATCTGATCAGTCGGTCGTCTTAGGGGCGGAGTTGTAAGAGTTTGAGTATATACTTAGGGGCACTATGAGCAGCAAAGAAAAATGGGAAAAATGGTGGGAATGAAATTGTTGTTCTAGTCGAAAACCATCCATGACATGGTGTAGAAAAACCAGAGAAATTAAAAAAAAAAAAGTTTCCTTAAATTCATCTTGGGACGCTGCTGGCACGGCGGTGACACAAAGGGGGTAAAATTTCTGTGATTTTTTGCCTAGGATGCAAAAAAAATTAAATTCAAATATCTCGAAAACGTCGAGATACCTATTTGAATTTTTTTTGTGTTTTATTTAAAAAAAAAAAAACGATTTTTCGCTGGTTCTTATTAATTCAAACTTTTTTATTCAGCGTTTGACTCATTTTTTTTTTGATAACGAAACGTAATATTATCTTAGAATTCTTAGCTTAGGTATCTAAAGTCCCTAGCTACATCTCCGTTGCTAAGGAAAGAATAAGTAATCTTTGTCTTCATAGAAACGCAAGTATCGACCCGTAGTAATCGCCCCGTGCTCGGGCAGAAGAGATCTCAAGTTGGATAGAAAGAACTTTGTCTATTCTTGGTAGAATTCATGCTACGCGTGCTGGTCAGTATTTTGATTTTCTCGTAAGCCATTTATTTTTTGGCTTTCGTACCTCAAAAGGTAAAAACGGAACCCTTATAGTATGACTCGTGTGTCTGTCTGTCTGACTGTCTGTCTGTTCATCTGGCAAACCCGATTTGCTCCGAACCTACTGGACCGATTAAGTTGAAATTTGGTACACATATTATGAATTTATGTGGACCCAAATACGAACGTGTTATGTAAATAAAATACATTTTTAATGTGGGGTTCACGTTTGGGGGATAAATTAAAAAAAAACGAATTAAAATGAAATGAAAGAACTTGCGATTTCATATTTTTGTTTTATAATTTTAAAATAATTAGTTTTAAACTTATTAAAGAAAATAGATGAAAATTTACCATTTATCCCCACTACAGGTCAGACATGCACTTAACCGGTTTTATCATGTTTTCAAACCTTCTGGCAACTGAACTTTAAGCCATAAATCTGATAAAACCAAATTAAAGTTTATAATTATTTTACAAACGATCTTATCAAGATAGCGACTTGACAACTAGATATATCCCAACAAAAGTGAGCAAGTGCGAGTCGGACTCGCACACGAAGGGTTCCGTACCACCATACAATAATTACCACTGCATTTTGTTTTAATACTCTAGTAAAAGACCGAGCAAATAAAAAACTTTTTACAAAAAAAAAATAACCGACTTCCAAAAAAACACTACAAAGTGAAAAATAACTTTAATTTGGGAATTCGGTGTCTTTGGATCTGTATTTTAGTTTAATGCCACCGACTTCCGAAATTAAAGTTATTTTTCACTTTGTAGTGTTTTTTTGGAAGTCGGTTATTTTTTTTTTGTAAAAAGTTTTGTATTTTTCACTTTTTAGTGCCGAAAAAGAATTTTCCAAATCGGTTCGTAAATGACGGAGTTATGCACGAACAAAAAATGCAATGCAGAGTAAACGAAAAGATCATTAATGTAGATACATTATTAGATTTTTGTTGATTTTTTAAAGACCGGTTGTCCGATGTCGAAAAAAAAATCATAGGACCATTTGGAAAAATACCTTTTCCAAAAAAAAGGAATTTTTCAAATCGGTTGGCAAGCGACAGAGTTACGCGCGAACAAACATAAAAAAAAAAATTACAAACATCTGAATTGAGAACCTCCTCCTTTTTTAGAAGTCGGTTAAAAACACGTTTCTTGTATGGGGTACCCTTTCCTTAATTTTTTGTTATAGCGGCCATAGAGTCCGAAAGGCTGACAACCAGTCTTACCAAGGGCTATCGTGTTAACCAGTAACTGGGTTGTGGAGGTCAGATAGGCAGTCACTCCATGCTATACCATACTGGTATTCAGCTGCATCCGGTTAGACTGGAAGCCGACCTCAACATAGTTGGGAAAAGTCTAGGCAGATGATGAGTAGTTATAAGATACAGCCCTGTGACAGACGGACGGACGCACCCTTTGCGTACGGAACCCTAAAAAGACCCAGTTTTAACCCCAGAACTCCAGTTCAGGCTAATTTAAATGCTGACTGTATTTAAATATCTTATTTCAGTTGAATGTCTTAAAGATAAAATTCTTTCTAACGTAGAAACACGATCTAATTAAAAAATTCATTGGATTCAGCGAAACTTGATTACAATCGCACACGAGACGGATTTTATATAAAATTGCAGCTATTCGAGAAAAAAGATTCAGTACCCATGGGAACGGAATGAATCTATCATTTTTGTGGATTTGATGATTTTATTTTAGAACTTAGCTTGTGGAAATTTATGATGAAAAAAAGTTTAACCCGTTTCCTACTCTAATTAACAAACGGGTTACATTTTTAGCGAAATTCAACCTTAATTATTAAGGTCGAATTTCACCAATAAAACTGAACGCGACTAGCACATTTATTTATTTGTGCACAATTTATTACCTAAGTATAGGCTGTTGACATAACAAAATAATAAGGCCGCCAGTAAAAGTCACAATACCCCCGTACTAGTGGATACTGTATAACAGTGGGGTATTATTCCTCATTGCCGTGACCCGTAGAGTACCAAACTAGTGAGAACTTAAGATATAGCTCCTTATAAAAATAAAATTAACAAATGAAAATTTGAAATAATTTAACAATGAATTTGCGACACTTGACACCATTTTTGCTTATCTATGAATGTGTGTGCTGTGTGAGTTTGTTTGCTAGTAAGTCTGTATGTATCTACGCATGTATATATATGGATTTTGCCATTTCAGAATCTTAAATGTGTCTTCAGTACTATTATAAGTTAAGCAAGTAAGTGTTTGCGCACAATCTTTTAAAATATGTGTGGAAACCGAAAACCTAGAGTTACATTAATTATACGGAGCTAGGAAGAAAAGAAATCGCTAAGAAAATTTAAACCATGTTCATGAGCTGTCAGCGTCATCATTGTTGCAAAATATTGACGCTCTTAAGCGCTAAAACGCTGTCAGTAGACTGAGTTCCGTATTACAGAACGTCACTCAATACTCAAGCATTACTTAAAACTAGTTTCAACCAATCAAATGCCTTGAGACTTGCACGTTGTTGTAGCCAAGTGTTCCTGCATGTCGATTCTGTAACCATTTCACCGTGAAAACATAGGTGAAGTGAACGTGGAGTGAACTGTCAGTGTCATCCCACCTGATGCTAGGGATGTACCAAGTATTATATTTACAATCACAATCGAGATTTTAATAATATTTTTTATGCTAATTCTGTTGTTTATTTTATATTATTTCAAAGCTAGCAAGCAAGTAGCTAAGCAAAGTAGGTATTTAAGTGTCTAAACATAGTAATGTTTTAGGACTAGTCTAAGAAAAAAAATGAATAAAAACAAAATTGAGTATCTGTCAGAATTTCTGTTTTGCTATTTTATTTAAAAACTTCCTAATTAGTATTGTTTAGACACTTAAATACTAGCTTTGAAATATAATAATATAAAATCATCAACCGAATTAGCATAAAAAAATATTATTAAAATTTCGATTGTGATTGTAAATGTAATGCTTAGTCAATTCCTAACATCAGTGAGATGACACTGACAGCTCACTCCACGCAAGATTTCACGGAGAGCTATTTACAGAATAGCACTGCAGAACAAGATCCATGTTCGGGACAATTCCCTATGCGAGTGCTGTCTTGCGAAGGGTACTTTGGGTCATATATTTTTCTCCTGCTCCTTGAACACCAAATCCTTTGACTTCTATCGAAAAATTTCCAAATGTAATATTCCTCTCCCAACTAACTTCCATTCCCTTTTGTCCCACTGCTCCCCCAAAATCATGAAAATTTTAGCTACTATTTCAAATGAAAAAAATTTAAAATTTTAACTCAAAGTCAAAGTCAAATTATTTATTTCAAATAGGTACATAGATGGCACTTTTGAACGTCAAAATTTATAAATAAAATAGAATTGATTCTAGTCGCCCCTTCCAAAAGGTAGCTTCGTATGGAGAAGAATGAGCAAGAAACTCCAACGTTACTCTTTTAAAATGTTTTACAATATTTTGTGTCGGTACATGTACATATAATTATATGTGAAGAAAATGCACCTAGAATAAAATTACTATACCACAACTGGTGCGTAAATTAACTATGTATAGTGTGTAGTTTTTGTGTTGTATATGTACAGTAGTATCCAATGTTATATAAGTTTGTAAATTAGAATACATATTTTTACTAAACCCTTATTTTCGTCCTTGCAGAGTTACTAACATTCAAAATTCGACGGCCCGCCACTCTGCGCTGCCGTTTTAACGTGACCTGGTAGAATAGTCGACACCAGCTCAATTGCAAAGAAAAAAAAAACAAAGTGAACACAAAGAACGTAATAGAAAAACTAGCCAAGTGCGAGTCGGACTCGCGCATGAAAGGTTCCGTACCATTATCAATAAAAACGGCAAAAAAACACGTTTATTGTATGGGAGCCCCCCTTAAATATTTGTTGTTAATGTATTTATTTTAAAAGTGAATATATAACTAAATATTCTGTGAATATTTCAAGCGTCTACCTGGGGGCCGATCGCGCTATTTCTCAACGTAATTACCGTTCGAACGGAACGTTTTTGGTTTTGGTTTAGTTTTAGTTTAACTGGGGGCCGATCGCGCTATTTCTCAACGTAATTACCGTTAGAACGGAACGTTTTTGGTTTTAGTTTAGTTTTGGTTTAGCTGGTGTAAGAAACGGTATCGCGCTTTTTTTTGTGAGAGTATTGTTCGATCGATCGTTCCTCCAACGTAACTTCCAAAGTAAAGCTAAATCGTTTCCGTTGAAATGATTAGCGCGATACGAAATGTGTCTAACGTAACGTTTTGGTTGTGCTTTTGTTTTGGTATTAACGTTCAAAATTAGCGCGATCGGCCCCCTGATGTAATAAACGGTATCGCGCTATTTTTTCTGAGCGACAAAATCGTTGACGTTTCTCAATACTGAAAGTTCGATCGATCGTTCCTCCAACGTAACTTCCAAAGTAAAGCTAAATCGTATCCGTTCAAATGATTAGCGCGATACGAAATGTGTCTAACGTAACGTTTTTGGTTGTGTTTTAGTTTTGGTATTAACGTTCAAAATTAGCGCGATCGGCCCCCTGTTGCCGTTATCAATATCGAGGAAAACCGAGCAAAAAAATCACGTTTGTTGTATGGGAGCCCCCTTAAATATTTATTTTATTCTACTTTTTAGTCTTTGTTGATATAGCGGCAACAGAAATACATCATCTGTGAAAATTCCAACTGTCTAGCTATCACGGTTCATGAGATACAGTCTGGTGACAGACAGACAGACGGCGGAGCCTTAGTAATAGGGTTCCCGTTTTACCCTTTGGGTACGGAACCCTAAAAAAGAAATGAAGAAAAATTGGTTGGTTAATTGATTGGATTGAATTATGATATCATTTGCAGGCATGTGTCAGAGGCGACTAAACTATTATTGAGAAGGAATGGACTGTTTCTTATTAACATTGTAGCTGACCAATGGTTGGCCTACCAGTCGAAGTTTCCGTGTTAATATTGAATGATTGTGATTCTATTAGAACCCCATTAATACTTTATGAAAACACTTAACTTTAAGACACTCTGAAGTCTTTTTAAAAGAAAGTTATATGAGAAGTTCCATGCAAAAAATAACTGATGCAATGTGGCTGTACTAAAAAGGTACACCTCAGCCAACCCTTCGGGGATTACAGGCGTGATATAACGTTGTGTAAATACATTTAAAAGTGACAGAAAAAACTCCGACTTAAAGGCGACTTAATATTTATATTCCTTTGAGCATCGTCCGTAAAAGAAATAGTACACCAACGAAAATCACATCGATTCCAACCAACAGAAAATAAATAGTTCCTATGCAAACAATTTTAATACCAAAGGTCAAAATCACTTCAAGAATCTTCTCCAGCTTGAGTTAAAGTGCCTGTCCCTACAGATTAATCACTCAACTAAAGGCGATTTACAAGTTTTAATATATGAAAATCCTCTAATATTAATTTCCGTCTTATCCCTTATCTTCGAACTAATCTCATACTTGTTCGACTTGACACGACATTCGTTCCCATCAGCCATTGGTCTCTGAAACTTGGTACATTAATCTTGCGCAGTCGATTCAAATTTATCTTTGTTTTAGCAAGTTTCTAAAATAAATTTAGCTCCCCCACCAACTCCATTGAAAATGCGAGTTACTTCCAATTTAGAGGGAGGTAGACGAGCGACTTTGGTGCAGTCTAAGTTTTTTTTTCTAAAGAGTTTGAAGGTGGTTTTCAGGGTTCCGTAACTCAAAAGTAAAATACGGAACCGTTATAGGATTACTCGTGTGTCTGCCTGTCCGTCTGTAACAGCCAATTTTCTCCGAATCTACTGGATTGATTAAGATGAAATTTGACATACATTGGATTTTTGTGACCCAAACACGGATGTGTAACGTAAATAAATTAATTTTGAATATGGGGGTCACTTTTGGGGGCAAATTAGTAAATTAAAAATAAAATTTTGCAAACGGTAAGTACCGTGTGACATATCAAATGAAAGAGCTTGTTGTAAGTATTTTAGATATTTTTAAAATAAACTCTTTTAAAATCTCTCCGAAACTACTGAGCCTAAACTTTTGAAAAAAAAAAATACAGAAAATAGTTCTTTACCTTTAGATTACAGGAAAACCTACCTATAAGAAATCTATAGTCTTAAAATAATATGGTAAATTTCTCAATATTGTGCGTATAAGCTTACATTTGCAGTGTAATTATATGGGGGAACATGTTTTGCAACTACAATGTTAAGTTTGTCCTTGGGATAAATTCATCCCAACTACAAAACCCTTCATTGTGCGTGGTCCGACACGCACTTGGCCGGTTTTTTTTGAGAGAATGAGGTTTTTTGTTTTAGTTGGAGGTAAAGCCACGGTTTCATAGAACAGCGGTGGCCGCCACATAGTGTCCGCAATTTACTGGTGAATGACGTCACTGAAACGTTATAGGATATGAAAGTAAGGTTGTGTGTTTTCCTAGAGAGCGTTTTCTGACACCGTAAAGTCAAACTCCGCTGCCATAATTTTTTTAAGAGCGGTCACTGCGGCCGTTATGTGGGCCACCGCTCTTCTAAGAAATTGTAGCTATGTTGGGGTCGGCTTCCAGTCTAACCAGATGCAGCCGAATACCAGTATTTTACATGGAGCGACTGCCTATCTGACCTCCACAACCCAGTTACTGGGTAATAAGATACCCCTTGTAAGACTGGTTGTCAGACTTTCGGGCTTGTGACGACCCGTAACATCTGTCAAAGATCTACAATTAACAGTTAGGACTAATTCTTGGAAATCGTACCTTAACATTATAAGCATTAAGCGTAGCATTTTGCGTAGTTTTAAGGTTCGTGAAAACACATTTGTTTTTAAAACTTGTCGACATTTTTATTTCCAACGCCACTATCGAAATGAGGGTGTACTATAGGTACACCTCTGCCTAACCCTTCGAGGATTACAGGCATGATGTTATGTTATGTTATAATGTGTTCTTAGCACGTTTTTGGCGAAGTATTATTCCTGGCGTTGTCGCAGAACTATGAAACTACAAGGGCAAGGTAGATACGGGAACATAATCTATGCCAAAGCACGTGCTAACTATCGTTTGCAGATCTCGGCCTAACTATTACGTTTTAGTAATATAAATACATAGTGTATGCTAATTCATATATGTAGTTCTATTAAAACCTAAATAAGAAAGAGATTTGGATTTGTACTCTAATTGCTGGACAAATACCTCGTCTTTTTCCTTATAAACCTCGATTTATTTATTACTAACTTTTGCCTTGCTTTTTAGGTCGCAAATCATCCCACGGGAAAATACTACCGGGACAAAAATGATATGATGTATTATTCCAGGTTATAAACTATCTGTGTGACATATTTTACCCAAATCTGTGCAACCGTTTTTGCGTGATTGAGTAACAAACATACAAACTTTTACATTTATAATATTTCTTATATCAGGATTCCATAGTTTTAATCCAAAATAACTATAAAAATCGGCCAAGTGCGTGTCGGACCACGCACAATGAAGGGTGCCGTAGTTCTATAATCTTCTTAATCTCTAGTCTTGAATAATATTAAAAGTATTTATTTTAAAATTATTATAACATATATCTGAAACCCTACAACAAGCTTTCATTTGATAATTATTATGTCACACGGTGCACTTTGTAAAACTTTATTTTTAAATTTTCTTATATGCCGCAAAAAAGCGACCCTAATATTCAAAATTATGGTCACAGAAACTCATAATTTTGTGTACTAAATTTCAACATGATCGGTCCAGTAGATTCGGAGCAAATCGGCTGTGACAGACGGACAGACAGCCAGACAGACAGCCAGCGAGACAGACAGACACATGAGTGATCCTATGAGGGTTCCGTTTGTTTTTTCCTTTTGAGGTACGGGCCCCTATAAACATCGTATCGGTCTCAAGTCTGTATCGCCTTTCATATACAGCCGTCCATACTTAAAAATTGACAAGTTCATGAATTATGATATCCGAGATTTCCGTCTGTCGTTAATGCTTTCATTATAAATGACTTTTCCTCGAGTTTTATATGATTAATAATTTCATCAATATTCTGTCATCCGCTAAGTGGCAAGTTTTGAATTGATGATGTGCTATTAAAAAGTGATCTGCGTATTGTGTTTTTGTGGGAAGAAATGCTGGAATTCATTGAAAAATTGTTCTTGAAAGGAGCACGTTTTCTATCTAAATCACAGTGATTTAAGTCTTGGTTTTTTTCACAGTACATTAATTTTAATAATTTATTAGTATATCCTTGTCAAACTACTAACTACAAAGAATTTTCTTTTACTAGAAGTCAACAGTGCAACAGTAAAGTTGAAGGTTGAACTTACGACCTTTTGCATACCAGGGGGCCGATCGCGCTATTTCTCAACATAATTACCGTTCGAACGGAACGTTTTTGGTTTAGTTTTGGTTTAGCTGATGTAAGAAACGTTATCGCGCTATTTTTTCTGAACGAAAAATCATTGACGTTACCCAATACTGAAAGTTCGATCGATCTATTATACGAGAGTCCGGAAACTTGTTTTTAAAAAAGAAAATCAATTAAGCTGGAAACAGAGTTTATTTATAATTATGGACTTAGAATGGAATTAAATTGAATATAGTAATAATATGAATTAGGACTTCCGACCCGTACCGAGATTCAGACCGAACTGACGTCCAAACCTAATGAATAATGCTTCTAAGTCAATAAATGCTGACTAGGCAAGCCATCAGCTAGCCATCATCAGGTCAGCCATTCTACTAGCATTGGCAAGGTATAACAGCCCCCCCCATAAGACTGAAATTCGGGGATAAAAGCCGAAATTCAGGAAGTTATACAATTTCCCGTAATCTAGGCAATGGAATTGAAGAGTTTTCAGGTACAGTATCTATATTATCGCTATTGCCATCGTCATCAGTATGGGTCGTCGGTTTAACACAAGAGATATAGAACTTAGATCTATGCTTAGAAATAGTCTTATATAATTTAAATGCCATAAAAGACATAACTATTATTAAAATACACACGGTCAATATAGAATAATGTGTCCCGTATTTTACTAGAATAGGTTCTTCATTGATAATTTTGTTTAACTCTGAAAATATCTCATCATTTTGTTTATTTACAGTGAGATCATCCAAATTTATGTTTTGAAGTAAAATAGGGGATATGTTATTATTTAATTTCTTAGTCTTAGTGTCTATTTTACAACATGAGTCATTTATAATGCTAAAGTCTAAACTAGGAATAGGAATGTCTATATTGATTTCATCTTTTGATGATATAAGTCTCGCACTTTTTGTGTATACTGTACACTGATTTGGGATTCGTAATATACCGGTTCCAGACACTATGATTTCACGTAGTTCCGAGTTATCGCAATCCATTGACACTTTACTTGAGCGAGATTGCACGAAAATCCACTGATTATTCATAAGTGATTTCCAAATGTCCAATTCGCCGACAATCGTTTTGGTTTCACATTGTGTGGGGATAGCACTAATTGTTTTCGTTAATAGTTCGCTTTCACACGTAGGATTGCCGCTTGTCAATAATACCGTAGGTATTTCACACAGAAAGAACTCAGAGCTTATTGTTTTACATTTATCTAGGCTATCTAGATTACAAAAGTTTAGCTTATCTTTAGAAATAGCAATATACGAACTAGAAGGTAAAATTAAACTAAAAGTATTTGGATTATCTAAACCATGAGGGGTCGGTAATGCCAAATTATGATACAAGTTAAATTCGTCATTAGTAACTAAAGGAATTTGTAAGACGAATACAAGTTTATTCTTATAGTAGTAACACGTAACTTCCGATATGCTTAATATTAAGTGAATATTATCTAGACTTAGTGTTATAGGAATTCCAGTATCTCTAGGTAGGTACCGGTCGTTATCAGCAAGTTCATGGTACAATTGCGCCGGACTGATTATGTTTGGATGCAGGATGTTTTGACTGCTCAACATAATAGCATTCGTTAAGTCTTCAAGCTGAAACGACAATGCTAGCAGAGAGCTTTCGAGGCTAGCAACTATGGAATGGACTTTTGTTTCAGATATTAGAATTTTAGAAGTTTCCGTGATATTATTTAATTGTAGTATGAGTAGACTTAAAGTGCCTCTAAGTGAATTTTCGTTATCTTTTAATTTATTAATCGTTTGTTTGTAAGATTCCAAAGTAGAAGTAGTAATTAAAATGTTTTCTTTCATTAGTTCCGCGAGCTTTTTCTCGTGGTTTTGAATAGATTCGATTGCGGAATCGTATTTTAATGCATCGTCTTCGTCTAGTGTGCCGAAAACATGTCTGAAAACAGTGCCTATTCCGCTGAACCATGCTGAACGTTTACTACGTTTTGACATTAAGTGTGAGATAGAATCAAACTCGCGTTTAATATCGTTGTATCGAACTGTGAGTGGGGATAGTATGTTTTCACATTGAAGGTTGCTCGATTTCTGACATGTTTTCCTAACTACGTCTAAGATATCATTGAGGTTAGTAAGATGTGGGTTTATAAGGGAAATGTCTACATGACTAATAATATTTAATTTTCCTTTAATTGCTTTAAGTTTTCCTAGTCTATCGAAGTAAATGCCGGAACTAGAAGGAAGTGGTTTGATAAATTCCTGATGCGCATTGACCGAAGCGCTGAAATAGAATGAATAGAATCAGTTAGATTACGCTAAATACCTATTATAATTACCAGCTAAAAATACTTACATGCTAATAATTAATTATTTCTAATCTTTCTTATCTTAATCTATCTCTAACAGTAATATAGGATCCTTAGTAACTGCGGGTTTCATTTGATCGAAATGGTGAGTCACGTGACGTCTGTTGATAAGGAGCGTAGCTGTATTATTATTGTGAACTTTAATTATTTTGTATGGACCTTTCCAGATAGGCGATAGTGCCTTTCTGAGCCTCAGGTGGGCTTTAAGATAGACGTAATCACCAGCCTTATACTGTGGTGGTGATTTAGTGTGAGAATCGTAATAGGATTTAGAAGATTCTTTGGATTTTAGTATGTTTTCTAGGGCTTTTCCTCTGGTGTATTTAAACTTATGTTGTAACATTTTAATATAATCTGAATAAGTTGTACTAGGTTCATTTTCATAGATAGAACTAGGAATAAAAGGTTTGTGACCGAATATTAACTCGTAAGGAGTAAATTTTGTAGTTGAATGTTCTGTTGTGTTATAGGTTAACATAGCTGTATACACATAGGTAGGCCAATTATCTTGGTTTTCATTTACGAATGATTTTAAATATTCTTTTAGCGTTGAATGACTGCGTTCTAAGGCTCCTTGAGTCTGAGGGTGGTAAGGTGATGACCATAATTGTTTGATTTTAAGAAATTGGCAAGTAGTTTTAAAAAGGTCGGACGTAAAGTTAGTACCCTGATCAGTTAGTATAGATTTAGGAATTCCAAATAGGGATATAAAATGGATAAGACAATCGCTAGATTCTTCAGCGGTTGTACTACGTATAGGATAAGCGATAGAATACTTAGTTAGATCATCTTGTAAAGTGAGGATATACTTTAGTTTGGCGGAGCCGGATTCGGGTAAGGGTCCCACTATATCTAATGCCACTCTCTGAAACGGAGCTGTGGATGTAGTAGTGATCTCCATTGGAGCTTTATTTAATTTTCTCAGAGCTTTATTTTCCTGACATAATTTACATTTCTTGACATAGTCTTCTATATCACTTCGCATGCCTTTCCAATAGAATTGTTCCCGGATTCTGTTGTACATTCGTGTCGATCCTAAGTGTCCAGCTGTAGGAATGTCATGATTCTCACGCATGATTTTAGGTCTTTCGCTCAGAGTAGGGTATATTGTTTTATTTAGGTAAACATGGATTTGAATTTTTGTATTGTTAAAGATGTGAGTTAGGATATTGTAAATTTTTGTGTAAGAGTGATGGTCAAATGGGTTTTTGAAGTCTGAGATAGCAATATCTGTTGTTTGTTCGGAATTCAGGATTTCGTTTCTTACTTGTTTCAGAGTGTCATAGATAGCGGGATAAGATGATTCGTCGAAGTGGTGAACTTTTGTGAAGATGAAGTAAACAGTTTTGTTGTCATATTTAGTTTTTAGAAAATGGTATAATTCTTTTTCAGAGTTAAGGATTTCGTCTTGGTTGCCGGAATTTAGAAGGATTTCGGAGATGTAGGGATTTGACTCATCTAAATCTATAGATGTAGGAATTAATATTATTTTACAGGTTGATTTTAGGAGATTTTCGTTGTGTTCTTTTAGAACTGTGTTGGAGATATTTTCTTTATTTGGAATTGATTTTAGAAATTTAGAATAATTATCGTCATTTGGGTTTAGTTGCTCGTTTGGCGAAGGGATTTGTAATGAGTCAAAGTCAAGGTTGAGGTCGGCACTGTCAGGGCTGATGTCAAGGTAGGGTAAGTTCGGTCCGAGATCTATGAGATCTAGATCTGGATCTATCAGATCTGGAGATAGCGTTGGTTCAGCTTGTGGTATAGGATTTTGTAATATATTAGAGTCTGCATCTGTTTCTTGATTTAATAGGTCGTTATTCTCGAAGGAGAACGGAATAGGAGAGGGTAGAATTATAAGAGGGTCCTCCAAGAGGTCATCGAATTCAGTGTCAAGATCTCCCTCAAGATCTAATAGTAGAGGGTCAGGGGCTGGTGAACGTTTACCATGAATAGGGTTAACTGGAAATCGAGACAAGGCGTCAGCGTTAGTATTGATTTTGCCTTTTTTGTATACAATATCATAGTCAAATTCCTCTAATTTGAGGCGCCAGCGTACTAACCTAGAACCAGGGTCCTTACAGTTAAATAACCATTGTAAGGGTTTGTGGTCTGTGACTATAGTAAATCGATTTCCGTAAAGATAGGGGCGAAAAGCTTTAGTTCCAAAGATAATGGCTAAGCATTCTTTTTCGGTAACACTATAGTTACATTCAGCTTTATTGAGCGTCCGAGACGCGTAAGCAATTGGACGGTCCTTTCCTATTGGACCTTGCGATAATATAGCAGAAACAGCGTAGTTGGAAGCGTCGCAGGTAAGAATGAAGGGTTTGGTAAAATCAGGATATGCTAGCACTGGTGACGTTACTAATTTAGTCTGTAAATTTTCGAATGCAAGCTGTTGCTCATTTTTCCAATTGAATGGTGTATCTTTTTTCAGAAGGGATGTTAATGGCTTTGCGAGTTTGGAAAAGTCTGGTATGAAACGTCTGTAGTAAGATACGAGTCCAAGGAAAGATTTCACATCTTTTGGGCATTTTGGTAAAGGGAATTCGGTGATACATTTGATTTTTCTAGGGTTTGGTTGTACACCGTCTTTGTTGATGAGGTGACCAAGATAAGCGACTTCTTTGCATAGAAACTCGCATTTATCTGGTTGGAGCTTTAAGTTATAATTCCTGAGCCTATTGAAAACAGCGGATAGGTTTTGAATGTGACTTGGTAAGTCAGGGGAATAGACTACAATGTCATCTAAATAAACAAAGCAACGCGAACCTTGAAGTCCACATAAACATGTGTTCATTAGTTTTTGGAAGGTCGAAGGGGCATTTTTTAGTCCAAATGGCATTCTAGTAAATTGAAAATGGCCTTGAGGTATGGAAAAGGCGGTTTTAGGAGCGTCTTGCTCGGATATTGGAATTTGATGGAAGCCTGAGGCTAAATCTAAAGTTGTGAAATATTGGCTTTTCCCTAATTGATCTAGAATTTCTGTTATTTGTGGAATAGGGTATGTTTCTCCAATAGTAACATCGTTGAGTTTTCTATAGTCAATGACGACTCTCCATTTTCGTTGTCCTGAAGCATCCAGCTTTTTGGGCACAACCCAAATGGGCGAGGACCATGGTGAATTTGAAGGTGTTATTATGTTTTGTTCTAGCATTTTGTTAATTTGATTTTCTACTTCTTTTTTATGGCATTCAGGGAATCTATAAGATTTAGTTTGGATAGGGATATCTGTACTTGTTCTGATATTATGTTCAGCAATTGTAGTATATGTGAGCTGATCGTCTGGAAGATGGAAGATATCGGAAAAGTCTGTGCAGACTTGTAATAGGGCATTAGATTCTTCTTCGTTCAAGTGAGAAATCCTAACATGTTTGAGAACTTTATTTGTTCTTGTGGAGGCATTAGTAAGAGACAATGATTCATGAGGATTCAAACAAGCTTGAGTGTCTAAAGGTTCTAGCGTTAGATTAAGGTTAGATCGGAGTATGATGGACTCTTCAGAGGTGTTGATAACCGTAATGTTAATACGGTTATTTTCTTTCACTTTAACGATGCAATTGGCAACTAACAAGGAATCAGAGATGTGTTGGTCTATTATCATACCTTCTCTTATATTTGGATTACTTATTGTGCATTCAATTACAGTTTCTGTGCGAGGTGGAATGTTATATAATGGTTCAGCAAATTTTAATTTTATGTAGTCTTCATCTATCTGTAAGGTTTCATGACAATAGTCGATTTGACAACCTAGGTCTTTCAGGAGGTCGTTGCCTATGATGCCATCGAAACTTAGGCTAATGTTTTTGACAACGTGAAATTCATAGACATAAGGTTTGTTATTTTTTTTGAATATTTGCATTTTGAAGCTGCCTAGAGTTGAAGTTGCTTCATTTCCAGCATCGATTCCTTCGATGGTTATTTTATCATCACTTAAGTTTGGGACTTTGGACATGGAATTTAGTTTCAGCAGGCTTATGCAGGAACCTGTGTCAATCAGGAAGGATAAAGGCCTATCAGCGACCGGCGTGTGGATTATTACGTGTGGTAAGTATCTTTTCTCTCTATTTTTAAACATTTTATAAATTTTTGCATCTATTTTTTGTTTCAGGTCTGGTGAGAGTGGCGAGTTGTCCGAAGATGAAATGTAGGGATTTGCAACGAGAATAGAATCGGTGGACCTTGCATTTGGATTTGGTAATTTACAGGGTTTAGTAAGTAATTTAGCAGAAACAGCGGATTCGGTGGATTTAATACGTGATTCAGTGGATTTAGTAATTGGTTTCATAGAAACAGTGGATTTAGTACGTGATACAGGGGATTCAGTGGATTTACTCATTGGTTTCATAGAAACAGTGGATTTAGTACGTGATTCAGGGGATTTAGTAATAGGTTTTATAGAAACAGTGGATTTAGTACATGATACAGAGGATTCAGTGGATTTAGTAATTGGTCTCATAGAGACATTGGATTTAGTACGTAATTCAGGGGATTCAGTGGATTTAGTAATTTGTCTCATAGAAACAGTGGATTTAGTACGCGATTCAGGGGATACAGTGGGAATAGAGGCATCGGCTTTGATATAGTAGGACGAATTTCCCGCGCGACACCGGCCGGGAAATTTTACTCGTTTAAATCGTTTTGGTCGACTTCGTCCTTATCCTGATTTATGATAAAAACCTTGCGGGCTTGTGTAGGGTTAGGTTGACGACCATTTGAAGTAGAAGCCGCAGATTGGTTCCTACTATTGTTGTATTGTCTTTTGCGACAATTTTCAATAGTGTGGCCTATGTTTTTGCAGTAGCGACACACCATGTCGTTGGTATTTACTGCTTTTGAATGATCGAATTGGTGATTTCGTGGAGCTGGAAAACGTGGCGACGGAAATTCACGGCGAGAATTCATATTTTTAGATTTATCGTTACTGGGGTAAGTATTGGATGTAGATCTTTTATAAATATTAGAGATGATTTTTTCTTCTTCTACTGCGAAGTTTATAGCGGAATTTAATGAGTCTGGGTTTCGGCATCTAACGACTTGTGATACCCGTGGCAAGAGTCCTATTATAAAAGTATGAAGCGCAAGATCTTGCATCGCAGCTACGCGTCCTGCTAGTTCAGTTTTCTTTTTCGTCGGAATGGAAATATTTATTTCCGTAAGTAGTTTCGCTAAGCATGTTTCTATTTTTAACGCAAACTGGTTGACTGTTTCAGCAGAGCTCTGCTTACAGTCCTGAAGTTCAGTGAGTAGGTGAGCGTAATGCTTCCTTTCTCCAAATTGTTGTTTTAAGAACTCGATGAACTGTTCAAAGGATTCGAACTCTTTGACACTGCATGTAGTTTCAGCTTTATCTATTAGTTGACTTAGAATAAATTTGAATAAAATAGGTTTTTGCGTTTTTGTAGCGGTATTAAAAGCGCTCTGGCAATTAGCAATGAAGGGATTTAGTTTTTCCCTGGAGCCATCGAATGGCTTAATGAATTTAAATAGAATACCGAGTTCTATTTTTTCTTCCATTTCGTATTTTGTACTCTTAGAGCTACTGGAACTTTCCTCCTTTGTAGTCATTATTCAATATTACAAAATAATATATTATAAACTAATTAATTATAAGAAATCGTATCCACGTTATGCTACCTTGTACAGGTGACTCAGTGTGATAGACGCGTAATCGAAACGCGTAGTCTAAACAAAATATACAGTAGCCGCACAGTAAAGTCTTTATCGGTTACAAAGTATTATGAATAGTGTACAATAGAGTAGTGTATATAGAAATGAAATAAATGTAGCTAGAAATAGTGACTCTGAGTTAATTCTGGTATTCGCACTAGGATATAGTAGTAACCGAAGTATTTTCAAGATCACTCACAGGAACGCCGTCATTATGAGGATATTCGGGATCATTTTGACCGTTTCTCCAGCGGTAAACAGCAGAACAGCAGTTGTAGTAGACCTCTGTACCAACAGAGGGTGAAGTCCGGTCTCGGTTGCAAGGTGCAACACACAAGACAGGGTGTCGATCAGGCACTTTGATTATTGCACTTATTCGACACAGAATTGATTTAGTAAGCCACTTAACTTTCAGCACTTTAAAACACTTGTTTCACTGGCACTTTCAGGTTTAGGTTAGTTTTTTTTTTTTTTTTTTTTTCAGAGACGTATTCGGGTAGGGGATTTTCGTATCCCACCGCTGCCACCAAATATTATACGAGAGTCCGGAAACTTGTTTTTAAAAAAGAAAATCAATTAAGCTGGAAACAGAGTTTATTTATAATTATGGACTTAGAATGGAATTAAATTGAATATAGTAATAATATGAATTAGGACTTCCGACCCGTACCGAGATTCAGACCGAACTGACGTCCAAACCTAATGAATAATGCTTCTAAGTCAATAAATGCTGACTAGGCAAGCCATCAGCTAGCCATCATCAGGTCAGCCATTCTACTAGCATTGGCAAGGTATAACAGATCGTTCCTCCAACGTAACTTCGAAAGTAAAGCTAAATCGTTTCCGTTGAAATGATTAGCGCGATACGAAATGTGTCTAACGTAACGTTTTTGGTTGTGGTTTAGTTTTGGTATTAACGTTCAAATTAGCGCGATCGGCCCCCAGGCCCCGTACCATAACCGTTTGCAGAGCAGTTAAAACTGACTGTAGTTGCACCGCACATTTGCCGCCGTTTTTTTGCTGAACTGGGCCTTTTTGGCGATAGCGTGAGGCACTCTTTTCTGCTAATTCCTTTCATCGCACTTTACACTTTTCACTTGTTTTATTTTTATTTTATCTGGTGTATATTTGTGTGCCTTTTAGTCTGTGCTAAATAAATGTATTTTCTTTCACATGATTTAAAATCGCTTGACACTTCACGCGACCACCGAGTTTTTGAGAATTATATATTATATATAGTTATGTGCAATTGCAGCAGTGGTGGCCCAGTAGGCCCGTGACTTACGAGTTGTAGGTTCGAATCGAGACAGGTGCGCTTTACTTTGTGTAAATAATTGCATCACTACTGTTCTCAAAACGGTGAAGGAAAACATTGTGACATCTTCCAACCCGCACTGGGCCCGCGTGGTGGTTTTCATCACACTCCCTCTCACGGAGAGGAGGCCTGTGTCCCAGCGGTGGGATAATCATTGGCTGATTATGATTTATGTGCAATTGCGCTGGTAATGCCGCGTTGACATAATCAAATTACGCTTTTGACAAAGCTGCTCGCAGCATTATGCTGAGCGATGGCCGTTTTGCGTGAATGTGATGCATATTTTCCCTCAACTTGTTCTTTCGTGTTTGTGTTTTTATTTCTTTGCGTTATGTTTACCGCAAATAAACATTTTTTCATTCTTTCTTTTCTCAGCTTTTGAAAAGTTGAACGCCGTCCTAGTCCACTTTGATAGGACAGGCATCATCCAAGTGCGCTCGTCAGTGTTGCCACGATCAAAAAAACGTTCAAGCAGTCGTCAAAATCTACTTTGTCCAAGCGTACTTTGATTGTGTCAACGCAGCATAAAGCATGGTTTCCTAAGACTCCGGTGGCCGCCACAAAGCGTTTCCAGTTTACCGTCTAATGACGTCACTGTAACTTTATTTATAAAAGAAAGTTGACAATCTGGAGATTAGACAAAATCAAACTGGTTGTTAATTTAATTGTATTGACATTGCTTTTACATACAGTGACTACTTTACCTCAAAGTCAAATTATTTATTTCAAATAGGCACATAAGAGGCACTTTTGAACGTCAAAATTTACGTTGCCCCTTCCAATAGGTAGTTTCGTATGTATACTTTACTCTTTTAAAAATGTTTTACAATATTTTGTTTGAGTACATTAATTATATGATTATATGTGAAGACGATGCACCTAGAATAAAATTACTATACCATAATAGGTAAAATAGGTTTTTAAAAATAATTAAAAACTAAGCAATCAAAATAGCTTAATTATGAGATAGATACATGGTGTTCACATATCTACAACCTCACACACCAACTTATTACTAATTAAAATTTATGAAATTCGTCTACTTTTACAATGTTTGTAAATATGCGAGCAGCACGTATGTACTTATGTATCTATCACATTCATAATCGTTTTTTCTGTCATTATATCATTTTTGTTCTTTTTATCTATTGTGTGTCTTCACATATAATTAAGGTATACAAAATATTATTAAGAAAAATTAGAAGAGTAACCGTGGAGTTTCTCACCCATTCTTATCCATATGAAACTACTTTTTGGAAGGGGAAACTAGAATCAATTCTTTTTAGGGTTCCGTACCCAAAGAGTAAAACGGGAACCCTATTGCTAAGGCTCCGCCGTCTGTCCGTCTGTCACCAGGCTGTATCTCATGATCCGTGATAGCTAGACAGTTGAAATTTTCACAGATGATGTATTTCTGTGGTCGCTATAGCAACAAATACAAAAACCAGAATAACATAAATATTTAAGGGGGCTCCCATACAACAAACGTTATTTTTTTGCCATTTTTATAGATAATAGTACGGAACCCTTCGTGCGCGAGTCCGACTCGCACTTGGCCGGTTTTTTCTGTGCATATTGACGTTCAAACTGACAGACGTTTTAAGTGCGATAAAAAAAAAAAAAACAATACCTAAGTCAAAATCCGCTGCCGCAGCCGTCACTGCGGGCGTTATGTGGCCCCCACAAATCTTCTAGGAAACCGTCGCTTAACCCTTATAGATAATTGCAAAAAACTTGAGAAAATTTTAATTTCGCGGGCTACCTTAGCGCATCCCCCTTAACTATGACATTGTATCGATTCAAAATGTTAATGGTCAATAAAAAGATGAAAAGTAAAGCATATTACACAGCATAGTGATTGTAAACCCAGTCCAATCCTAACGGCAGCAACAGAAATAAATTCCCTTAAAAATATTCCCATCGAATGCATTTCTATTTAGTTACGACGGCGATAAAGTTTTTATACTATTAAAAACTTGGTCCTGGCCCGCCAGCAACATTTGCTCTCTGTTTTCCGAATCATTGGAATTCTATTTAAAAGTTGTGTCATTTAAAAGTAGAAAACCGAATTTTCTGGAATGTTCGTTTAAGTTTGTGGGCGTAACCACACTTAAATTGTTAGTCTTGTGAAAGAAATACTTTTTTATTTATTTTTATTGGTTAAGATAGGCATATATTTATGAATGAATTAAATGCCTATTTAAAATAAATAACTTGACCTTGACTTTGACTCCTCCTCACTTTCCATCTATCAACTCTTTGTTACTGGCTAGTTTTGAAGGATTAATTTTCATGAATCCCGATCACCGGTCTCGTGGCAAAATAAAATTATTCAATTTTATTTTGCCACGAGACCGGTTTTTTTTCCGTATACAGGCCTAAAACGGACGCTTTGGCAGAATCATAATAATATGATCTGCGTACAATTCAAATCCCGCAATTCATCTGTTTGACAGTTTTGTATGGAGTTTCGTAAAATGGTCCACAAATTATGAATTGCTATACATTATAGCAATTCATAATTTGTCATTATATTATTATTCATAACATCATTATGTCGAATGTCAAATAGCAGCTGTCAAACAGATGAATTGCGGGATGTATGAATTGTACGCAGATCATATTATGATTCTGCCAAAGCGTCCATTTTAGGCCGGCAGCCCCAGGTCGCATTTGCAATATCATACAAATCATAATTGTTTGTAGGCGGTGAAACGTAAAATAGGTAACCACATTGTAATCAAATGGATTTACAAGCATTATCATAACAATAAATTGTAAATGAATTTATGCAATTTTACCCCGGAAACGACGTACCTATTACAGGGTGGATTTTTGAGATGAGTATAAATGATACGATTGCCAGCAGGGTTTGGATGGGGATTGAAAATTGGGTTACGCAAGTGGGGTGCTGGTTAATGACTGCCAAGCAGTGGTGGCCTAGTAGAAGCGGCAACGACTTACGAGTTGTAGGTTCGAACTTTGACAGGCGCTTGTAAATTATTTCATCACCAATGCTCTCAAAACGGTGAAGGAAAACATCGTGAGGAAACATGTCCTATGAACTAAAAATTCGAAGACATGTAAGAAAGAATAAAGAATAAAATTTATTTGGACACAGTTCGTGAAATAAAAACTACAAACAACAAAAAAAAAAACAGTGAAAAAAAATGTTTTAACAACAATAATGTGTGCTTGCGTCAAAAAGGTTAATTTCAGCATTAATGCCAGACAGCTACTGTCTGACGCTGGTTTTCTAATGATCCTTTAGGGACAAGTGTCACATCTACCAATCTGCACTGGGCGCGCGTGGTGGATCACTCCTCTCACAGAGGCCTGTGTCCCAGCAGTAGGACGGTTATAGGAACATTATAGGTTGATTTTGTATGACGTAATGACTGCCATAGTTATGACTCAGGACAAAATGTTCTTATACCTGTAAATCCTTAGTTACGGCTGGATTAGAACGTTTGAGGAGGTGGACTCAATCGTATCAATCAATCTGACTCGCCTTTTCCGAACCATCTTGGGGTCGGGTTCCAGTCTAATTGAATGCAGTTGAACACAAGTATTTTACATGGAACGACTGCCTATCTGACCTCCACAACCCATTAACTGGGTAATACGATACCCCTTGGTAAGACTGGCTGTTAGACTTTCGGGCCTCTGAAGACCCGTAATGACTGTCAAATATCTACGAATGATAGCTGGTACCAACGGCTTGACGTGCTTTCCGAGGCGCGGAGGAGTCTGTCTATGTAAAGATGGTAACGCATCCACGGACTAATACCGGCAAGCCTAGCTTAACTTGATGGATCGACCCGTGTGGCTGTTACTACTTAGCCACGAGCCCCTCGAACACTCAATCGTATAGTAGTTACTAAATGCATGACTGAGTACTTTTAAACCAGCCTATGCCTTTGTGATAAATAAAATACGTGGGAAAGTCTGTGCCTCTTCAGCTCCACTACTTTCGGGAATCAAAATTGATACATTATTCTGTTGTTTTCCAGCAGCCTTAGTATGAGCACCGTTTTGTCGACGGAAGAGAAGACAAAAATGACATTCCGTGTAGACAGTACGACGGTAGCAAAGTAGAAAGAGGCAACTGTATTTTTTTCAAAATTCACTAGTTTACATAATTTGACTCAGAATTTTTTGTTCTGTCATAGGATTTTTTTTTTGTTTTGTTTTTTTACTGATATTAAGTCACGTATACAAAGACAACAGTTTTTCTCAGTGTCGTAATACCGTCTTTTGGAAAAAAAAACATTACAGTAAAAACCTTAACCATTTCCTTGGTAATCCCTATTAACTAAATAATGTGAAATAGGACTAGATAGCTTTGTTCTTATATTCATTATCACAGTTTTACGATCAAAAAACTATCCTGTAAAATTATGATTTTGTAGATAACCGTTTATTATTTGTGGCTGTAGGCGAAGCACTAAGATTTTAGGAATACTATAACAACATAAGTTGTAATTATGTTTTATTTAGCGTTGTATTGTGTTTAATTGGAAATAACCAGATATGGCATGCTAGGCCATTATGTTATGTAAACATCGCAGTTTGTGATGATTAAAAAAGACTAAAAAGCATTGTAAGTACCCAATGAGATAGATAAAGGCCCTTTGATAAGTGATCAGTTGTTGAAACCCTTATATTTTGTACAGTACACCTGCTATCACTTTACATGATAATAACTTTGTAACCCTGGCATGTAGAGTAAATTGAAGTAAACATCTGATACACATAAGCCATCAGCAACCTAATTAGCATGTATTTTAATAACGTCATCATCTGCATGACCGTAAACAATGCAAGGTAAACTCAAATTAAATGATGTACTATCAATCTTACGCCATAATATTGTCAATTGCGTAAGATTAAGCAATGTTGCAACATAATTCTGAGGTGGCGACCTGACTCAAGGCCAAACCAGACTACGCATTGGTGTCTTGAAGTGTTGCATGGAAGGATATTTAAAAACCTTCAGGGCCCACCCGCTACTTGAGCTAATTACCAAAAATATATATAGAGGAGAAATTCAGTAAAGTTAAGTTCTTAATATGTCTCCGGTGACGTAACAGCTCCTCATAACTGTTAGCTTTACAAGTCGTGAATACTTTTTAAATAACTCAGGGCAGTAAAGTTTGGGCACGCCACAATTGTGGCGATAAGTCCCCTCTTTGAGGAGTGGCTGGAGAGGCGCCACGGCGTCCTCACCTTCCGCTTGACGCAGGTCCTCACCGGACATGGATGTTTCGGGAGGTTCCTGTTTAGGATTAAGCGGGAGGAAACGCCCGGGTGTCACCACTGTGTGGATCGCCCGGAGGACACGGTAGAGCATACGGTGGAGGTCTGCCCAGCTTGGGCGGAGCACCGCCGTGTACTCACGGAGGCGATCGGCGGCGGCGATCTCTCGCGTCCGGCCCTGGTTCAGGCCATGGTTCGGAGCGAGAGTACATGGGAGGCCGTCACCTCCTTCTGCGAAGCAGTTATGCTAGTGAAGGAGGAGGCGGAACGCGTGAGGGTGAGACAAGGTTCGCGCCTTCGCGCCCTTAGTCACCGCAGGAGACGCCCTGGGCGTCGGGAGTCGCAAGCCGATTTCCGGCCACCGTAGGCGCGGGCCTGCGGACGGTGAGCGATGGGTAGCTCGCCGTCCGATAAGGACCAGGCCCGGGTCGACGGCGCGTTGTGTTCCACGCGCGCCTCAAAGAGATGTCAGCACAAACTGACGGGGTCCGTTAGGACCAATGCCTGCCGGGGTTGCGAGTTTGTCCGAAAGGGATATCGTGGCCCTGGCACACAGGCAACGAAAGGAACACGGGTGGGTTTTAGTCAGTAAAAGTCTGACACGCCCTCCCGCTCCGCCCAGAGCGGGAGAAGTTATTTGATAATTTCCCACCCAAAAAAAAAAAAAAAAAACTATTGTGTGTAAATAGCAAATATAAAGTTATAAAAGTACTAAAAGTGGTTTCCATTATAATTCCCTCGTCAAGGGAACACCGTCACCCCCGCCTACATCACCTGACTCCCGCGTCGACGAGTGGCCGTCGATAGAAAGGTTTTTACTATCTTTAGTATGGCGATTAGAAAATCAAATTTTTTTCACTACCTTAGACAACTATTAGTTGTCAGTGTGATTTTGAGAGTTTGCGATAGAAAAAAATCTTCTGAAATAGCCTACATAAAAAAGGACCTAGACAAAAATCGTTAGAAACGAAAGACAAAATGACAGAATATAGAAGGATTTCTACGGTGCAATGTCAAAAATGGAGAAACAAAATGTCACTTTGTACAGAAAGAGAGGTATATTCTTCGTAGAAATAGAAAACGTCATGCTAAGCCTGCAGGTACCAAACTACCCGTACAAATGAAAAAGATAAGGAAGAGTCATTGCCATTTTGCAAAAGAATGATCTTCACATATTTTCAATGTAATTTAGCAGTTCTTTTACTTGAAATCCAAACAAGTATTAAGTTACCTTTCACCCCAGAAAATGAGAAATCTTTATCAAGAGAGAAGCCGCGGGCGCAGTTAGTAAATTATAAATGTATGTTCAAATTGGATGCCAGTCCGGTCTTTCGTCTCGGAGTTATAATGCAATGAACTTTCTCCAGCGTTCAACTTTAGTAATGATATGCACTCTACTTCGTTATTTCCATACGTTTGTTAACTTTGTTTGTTCAGCGAAAATTTTATGAAATTTTTGAATATTCCACACAATCATGTTTAAGTTTTTAAACGAGGTTCTTTGTGAATTCGATTTAAACTTGAGTTGTATACATTGAGTTTTGGATGTTCATTTTTGAGTACCTACCTTTAAGTGTTCTACATCGCAATCCCGAAATAGCTTGAAGTAAAGTCAATGAAACTTGCACCGTCTCCATAAAGTTTAGGCGCTAAGCAGACAGCAACTTTGATCTCCGTATTGTGGGAACAGGCAACTCGCAACTAGCTGTTTACATTATAACGTAAAGAAACTGCGCAGATATATTATTAGGATAATAATTTTCCAGGCTACTAATAACTTAAAGGGTGACTAACTATTTGCTACTAAAATAATAACTTGGCGACTAATAACTTAAAGGGCGACTAACTATTTGCTACTAAAATAATAACTTGGCAGCGATTAAATATTATTTCTTAATCGCTGCAAAGTCATCTACTGTTATTGTTGGTAAATTCAGTTACCAAAACAAAAATTCGATGCCAGTTTAAATTAAAATAAAGCTAAAAACTGATTATTGAGCTGCTACTTTCTACTTAAAATAATACTTCGCTGTAGCTGCCAACCTATTATTTTTGCTACCGGCTTTAATTATTTTTTAATCCCAAATTCAGATTAATTTGTCGCCGTGTTAAATACATGCCATATTATTATCTCCTTTATTTCATTATATACATACAAATTACATTTTTAAATATTAGAATATAAAAGGAATATATAAAAACATTTCAAAATATAATAAATAGTAGCCCACCGGTATCGGGAACAAGGTCCAAGCTACCTCAGGTCAGGGCTCCAGAGAGAGGAACCTTGCCAAGGAGCCGTGTCCAGAAGTACCGCTCTCTGAATCAGGCCCCTAAGCCAGCTGCCCAACGAGAGCCTCCTTAGGTGTTGGTTGAGGCTCTTGGTAATTAAGCCATTGGCTGATATTGGTACAATTGTTGCTGAGTCCACATCCCACATGTCGACAACCTCGCGAGCCAAGTCAAGATACTTGATTTGTTTATCTTCCTCGGCTTTCACGAGGTTCCCGTCATGAAGGTCCGTTATTATAATTAAATTCTTTATTCAAGTAACAAAGACTCAATGTCAGAAATCAGAAATCAGAAATATTTTATTTGTGATACATAGGCACAGTAGTTGGTAATGTTTACATTAAAGTGCGCTATGATCAGCCTATTATAGGCATACAAAAATAATAAATTATAATTTTGACATACAAATAAAGAATTTACTCGCATTAAACAATAAATTAATTACACAAATGATTGCATTATTTGATTACTATAGGTACAATAAAGTCAAGAAGTCAAAATATATTGTTATGTAAATGTCAAAATATTTTGTTAGGTAAATGTCAAAATATTTTATAAGTAAGTAAATGTCAAAATAATTTGTTAGGTAAATGTCATAATAATTCGGATTTAAATGTCAAAGAAGCAAACATTACATTACAAAAATTACAATTACATGTCAGAATTTATCTAATAAAAAATCCGATACACAATAATAACATTCTTGACATAGTAAACTTCTTAGATTTTTTTTAAATAAGTTAACATGTAGACTTTTTAGTTCTTTTGGTAATTTATTAAATACAACTGATGCCATGTGAAATACACTTTTATACATCAAGGCAGTATTCGCTTTTGGAACACAAAGACGACTTGCGTCCCTCTGGGTCCCATTGAAAGCTATAGATGCTAAAGTAAATAAATGAGGATTTTGTTTGACGAAAGCTGCTACTTCAAATATGTATAGTGACGGTAATGGAAGGATACTGTGCTTTTTAAAGAAAGGCACACAGCTCTCCGTTGATTTTAAACCAAACATAGCCCGAATGCATCGTTTCTGTGCCTTAAAGGCGAGATCTTTGTCGGTAGAATTACCCCAAAAAATTATGCCATATCTAAGAACAGACGCCACTAACCCATGATACGCAATTAAAAGGGCACTGGAGTTTATTTTGCTTGCAAGTGTATGTAAGGCATAGGCAGATTTACTGACACGCTTGCATAGTTGTTGAATATGCGGTTTCCAAGTAATTTTATCATCGATATATAAGCCTAAAAATTTACAATTGTCAACTTCCTCTATTGTTTGCATGTCAAAATTTACATTTAGGTTATTCGGTGCCGGTAAACGCTGTCTAAAGTACATTAATTTAGTTTTGCTTAAGTTGGCTTTCAGATTATTAATATTAAGCCAATTCATAACGGAGCTCAAAGTGTTATTTATGTCATCTTCAAAAGTATTCATGTCGTTACATTTAATCGTTACTGTACTGTCATCCGCAAAAAGAGCTATAGGATTGTTAGTGGCATTGGGTAAGTCATTGATGTACAATATAAAAAGAGGTGGCCCCAAAACGGTTCCTTGAGGAACACCGTAGTTCAGTTGACGCACACATGATCTAAAGGTTTCTTATTTTTTAGTTAGGATATTCACTCTAGTCAATTCAGTGTATTGGTGACGGCCTTTGAGGTATGATTCAAATAATTTCAGTATATTACCTCTTATACCATATTCATAAAGTTTGCCAACCAAAATATCATGTTCAACATAATCAAAAGCCTGTGTCATATCCATAAAGATAGAGCAGACAGGTATTCTTTTGTCAACATTAACCATAACAAAATCCAGAAAGTCATATATGGCCATATTTATAGATTTATTGT
The DNA here is from genome assembly GCA_963921375.1 of Tiliacea citrago. Lineage (NCBI taxonomy): Eukaryota > Metazoa > Arthropoda > Insecta > Lepidoptera > Noctuidae > Tiliacea > Tiliacea citrago. The sequence goes on from OY992804.1 coordinate 13,958,795, forward strand.
GTCTAAAACCTTTTTGTTCTTTTGCTAGAATATTGTTATTTTCTAAATAGTTATTTAATTCTTTGTAAATATATTTTTCAAATATTTTGGAAATAACTGCAACTAAGGCAATAGGTCTACAGTTTTCTAGACATTATCTATTTTCTTTTTTGAATATTGGTTTTATGATAGAAATTTTGAATTTATCGGGGTAGATTCCAGTTTCAATACATAGATTTATCAGATATGAAAGATGAGCAGAAATATTCATAGCTATATATTTCAAGACTTTTGTTGATATGCCATCATAACCTACACTATTCGTATTTTTTAAACTCCTGATAATCTGCAATACATCATATGGCAAGCATGGTTTCAAAAACATAGATTTCTGTTGAGAAGACATATAAAATTTATACTGCATGTTGAGTGAATCATCCCTAGGTACTATTTTATCGATAAAATAATTGTTAAAAGCATTAGATATTTCACAAGGGTCAGTTATTGTTTCGTCATTTATTTTAATGCCAGTTATATTATCTCTTGGTACATTCTGTTTAGGCTCATTTATAATTTTCCAAGCCGCTCTATTTTTATTATCTGACGCGTTAATTAAATGATTATTTTGTGCGCGCTGGGTTAATTTTATTACTTTTTTATATCTTTTTGAGAATTGTGTCAGTCTAGTTTTATTTATCTGGCTGGGTTTTTTTCTGTATTGCCATAAAAGATCACGTTTTTTGATACTACAGGCCTTGATCCCTCGCGTTATCCAGTTAGCTTTACGATGTGTATTAATGGTGATATATTTGAATGGAAAGCAAAGTTCATAAAATAACTTAAACAAATCAATAAAAGCATTATAGGCTATATTCGGATCAGAGGCTGAGTACATTTCCGAAAAAGATAACTTCTCTATACAAGTTCTAAACTTCTTAAGATTTTCCTCACAGTAATCTCTCCGTTTAATTTTCCAACTTTTTATCAGGCACACCTTTTTGACCTGACACCTCAATATCTGAGCTGTGTGATCAGACAATGCTAAGTCAATCACTTCTGCTCTACACTTATTGTGATAGTTGTGAGCAAAATTATCAATACATGTATTGCTGATTTTTCTGGTCGGCTCGGTTATCTTGAGCTGTAAGTTATAATTGAGAAGCAAACATTCAAATTCAGATGTAATATTATTTTGTTTTAAAATGTTAATATTAAAATCCCCAGCTATCACAATATTATGCTTATTGTAGGTTCTATTTACATATTTGAGCATCTGGTCTAATCTTTCAAAGAAATTACTTAGGTTACTAGCAACCGGAACCCTATACAAACAAATTATAATTACTTTGTAGTCAATTAGCTCTATGGCAGAGCACTCAAAAGTTGAGCACTCACTGAATAACGCTGACTCTGGAATCGTTTTCCAATGATGACCTTTCTTCACGTAGATACACGACCCTCCTCTATTAGAGTTACTTCTGCTAAAGTAGGCAGCTATGCAAAAATTGGGTATTACACATATATCTTCGTTTCCCGACATCATAAAATGTTCAGTGAGACAAATAACATCAATAGCAGTATTTCTATCTGATAATTCTTGTAAGCAGATTGTTAATGCATCCGATTTGCTCCTCAAACCTGCAATATTTTGGTGCAGTATATTGATAAATTTATGACCGAAAAAGCGTTTGCGGAGTATGTTTTAAGGCGTTATTATGACTCGGTGACTCGGTTTCCTTGTTTCGGTCAACTACATCTTTACAGCTTTTGATGGAGGATTCTATATAAACAGTCATTCTATAAATATCCCTGAACAAAAACTGCATTCCGGAACTATTTATCGCGCCAGTGCGTCTGTCGAACATCGTGTCGTCATATGTCAAGTTCTCATTGCTGTCCAAAAAGTAAGCATGTTCGTGAGTAATTGTATCCAAATATAATAAGTTATTGAAAGTTTCTACTCTCGAGTTGTACAAATAGTTATTTGTAAAAAAATTGTACGTAGGGGCACAGATTATTATGTTAGTGTTTGTGATTTCTTGCAGGACTTGCCTTATCTGTAATATACTATCTAAATATCTATGTGTGATTTTAAAATCCTCTTCACCGAGTAGAATAATGCAGAAGTCCAGTGAGGTGAAATTCGCTAACTTTTCTTCAATACCTTTCAGCAGAACTTGCATGCTACCATGAGGTGTGATGTAGTGACAAATTTCACTTTTCTCAAAAACGTTTTCTGCAATATAAAGCAAGTTATTTTTGTTGTCTGTGCTTATAATGCATATTTTATTCCGTTTTGAATCATCTTTGGCTGTTTTCTCTTTTCGTGGTGTTGGTTGATTAGTATCATATATCTTTGATTTCGGTGTTTCTGTTTGAGTTTGTTTATTGTTTCTATTGTTACTACGAGTAATTTTGTTCTTTTTTGAGCTGTGTTAGCAAATGTGTTAGCAAACTTACGAACTATGTTAGTTTATTTTATTTTAATTTACATTTATTTCATCCCATGGGAGACGGCACTGCATTGATTGATGTACATGCAATTGAGCCTGCTAGTGATCATTTTCAGGTTATTGTTGGAGCTGATCCGCACTCTGTGCACCAGGGATGCACATCTCATTCGCATCGTTGCGTAAAAGCAATTTATATGTGCGTCCGCGAACATTCCTGATGCGCTACAGAAACGGGGCAGCCCCACCAATACCCTGTAAGCGTTGTTATATTGGACTAAGCTCGAAACAGTAATTTTTAGGGTTCCGTACCCAAAGGATAAAATGGGAACCCTATTACAAAGGCTCCGCCGTCTGTCTGTCTGTCCGTCTGTCACCAGGCTGTATCTCATGAACCGTGATAGTTAGACAGTTGAAATTTTCACAGATGATGTATTTCTGTTGCCGCTATAACAACAAATACTAAAAACAGAAAAAAAATATTTAATGGGGCTCCCATACAACAAATGTGATTCTTTTGCTCGATATTGATAACGGCAACAGGTAGACGCTTGAAATATTCACAGAATATTTAGTTATATATTCACTTTAAAAATAAATACATTAACAACAAATATTTAAGGGGGGCTCCCATACAATAAACGTGTTTTTTTTGCCGTTTTTATTGATAATGGTACGGAACCTTTCGTTCGCGAGTCCGACTCACACTTGGCCGGTTTTTACTTTAAGTGAGCAGCGTGCAAACCTAGGTGCAAGTTTCGGTGATCGACAATAGTTTTCAGTTGCTGCACACGACGACAGAATATATTTTATAATAATGTATAATATAATGTTTATTCGTCAAAAATTACAGATAGTTACATCAACAATTACACATTGAAAGAAAAGAAAGAAAGAAAATACGTTTATTTGCGGTAAACATAACGCAAAGAAATAAAAACACAAACACGAAAGACAAGTTGCGGGAAAATATGCGTCACATTCACGCAAAAAAGTCATTGCTCAGCAGAATGCTGCGACCCTATGTGAGACAGAGCCCCAGCGCTGGCTGTCAGTGACAGCCGGCGTTGACGTGATGGCTCGACCGGTGCAGCATTAAATGAGATAAAAATAAACAAAATAAGAAATAAATTAAATACAATACTTCGTTATCTATGTTTATATAAATATAATATCTAGAATGGCAACATTCAGTAACGTCGGTAACGACTCAAGAGCCGCGCGCCGGTGGCATATTACTATTCTATTCTATTTTTAATTATGGCAAGCAAAGCCGATGTCGACTATTCTGCCAATGTCTAAAGTGAATTGTAAAAAGGCGGCATGCTACACAATCTGTGTGCAGCTGTCAGCTGTCATAAAGACGAATTGCTCGCAGAACAGATGGCCGTTGGGGCCGAATGGTTCTGGAGTGGCGACCGCGTACCGGAAGACGTAGCGTTGAAAGGCCTTCTACAAGGTGGACCGATGACCTTGTGAAGGCCGCAGGTATCCGCTGGACGTAGGAAGCACAGAATCGGTCGAAGTGGCGATGCTTGGGGGAGGCCTATGTCCAGCAGTGGACGTCTTTCGGCTGAAATTAAATAATGATGATGATGTATATGTGGGAGGGTGTGTGTGCATGAAGTGGAAGGTGAGTGTTGTGTGGGAGTGTGTGTATGCGTGATAAAGTGGGGTGGGGGTACGTGCGCGCATGTTTAAATGTGTTATCGAAATCGGGGTGCGTGAGAGATTAGGTGAAGTATATAAGTAGCGACTCCGTGTAGGCATAGTCCCTCTCTAGTAGCCACTCTGTTACTTTAGTTGTTACCGCGTGGGTGTTTAGTTTTAGAATCAGTTTTGAACAAACAAGGGCTTGAAAGTTTGTATGAAATGCCGTACGTCGTAAACGCCCTTAAGACCACTTTTAGACCTAATCTAATCTACCGAAAATAAAACACCACTCTCTTTTAAGTCGCTGAGAGTAGAAACAGACATCAAAGACTAGACTAGATAAGTGAAATTAGAGAACTCTCTCGCAGTGAATTTTAAATAGAGGTTTTGACTATAAGGTATTATGAAAATTCGATGCTCTCTCGATCTTGAAAGAAAGCCAATTCTCGTACTCTTAAAACGATCAATTTCAAGATGCAGTGCCCTTCGTGCGCAAGTCCGACTCGCACTTGGCCTGTTTTTTAATTTAATGCTTGTTACTAGTGGTCGCCACTGGTCGAAATGCGATCATCTCTACTTACAATCTATATAGTACTTACTAATTCCATGAGTACACTAATTCCATGCTCAAGCTGTCACTTCTGCCACCTATGTTTCAAGTCATGAGGCTCTGGGTACTATGTGTGTGTGTGTAATGTTTTTTTTAAATTAATTTAATTTATTTCTAATGCAAATGATATAAAAAATATAAGCTTTCTGCACTCCTCCTCCATATAAACTCTAACTGTGCCACTTACTCTTCCGTCCGCGTAAGTTTCGTAAAAAGAGGTACAAAGTTTTCGCTTCACGTATTAATATGATGATTCTCGTATAATTATAGTGCCTCTGGCACGTGCAAACTGTTAAAGACCGATTCATCTCACAACGGTGTACAAAATGTTCACGCAACATTAAATATTTTGTCAAGTATCACAATATCCCATCAAACAGTAAATGAATTTCAATAGGGAATTGATTTATAACGGGCTTTAATCTAATTCCGTGGGTTAGCGGAGCTACGAAGGGTTGAAGCGGCATTTAATTCAGATTATGATACAAAAGTTATATAGTCATATTGTATGGTTTTTGCTTCGAAGGCTTTTTCGATTGTATTTTGTGGTACCGACATTGGTCTGTCTTATTGCTCTAGTGGTCGCATGTGCTACTGCTGAGCATGAGGTCCTGGGTTCGATTCCCTGGTCGGGCAAAGTGTTATTAGGATTTTCCATTAGGAATTTCGCAGTAACAGCCCGGAGTCTGGATTTGTGCCCGTTTGATGGCAATAGGCTCGCCACTTATTACATGGGACTTAAACATAACTGGTAAAATGTGGGTGTAGGCACTATAGATACAACTCTGCCTAACCCATCGGGGATTACAGGCGTGATGATACATAACTCGTATGTTCAAAATAACAATTAGTTAGTGTTCTTGAACTTTCGAGTAAATTACAACCACGTGAAGTGATTGCTTTGAAAGTTCAAATGGTCTCATTATTTTACATACACCTTTGCCATAAAGTGGATATTAAATCTCCATCGTTAGTCCATTGAGAGATGCCTAGATAGGTGCAGATTAACTATAAGGTACCTGTACGTGGATAAATTACTTTCAAAATTGTGAAATTGAATGGAGCATCGAAAGAACCTCCCGAGTATGATGATAGATGATAATATTTATATAGACGATATAATTGAAACCTGTCCTAGCCCTGCTGCTCCTGAAACACAGGTTATTCATAAACCTAGTTCAGGCAGGTCTACATTAAAGTTAGAATTAAATTTTCCCCGATTGTAATTAATCTAAATCATAATTTTACTTTACTTTATACTTGAATAAATTTTATTTTATTTTTTATTTTAATTCGGGCGCCCTTTGGGCAGTCAACCCGATTACCAATCTTGCTTCTTGGGCTTAGTTTTTGATAATTATGTAGGTATGAGTTATATTTTTTTAACGCTTCATACTTATGTTAGTATGTATGCAACGAAAACTTTGAACTTGATTTTCGACCACTTCAAAACGTCGGATTAATTTTAAAAAAATCACACTTATCAAGGACCAATGACAATACAATAATTTAATAAGTTTGTCCCATTGTCCTTACCAGGATCTTCAGGATTATCATTTTTTTCCATATTAAGAAACACGGTAGTGATTTGTGCCAAATACTAAGACATACATGACTTAAACTTTGAGACAAGCATGTGACTATTGGCAGGATCAACTAGAAAATTTGTATACTCAACAAAAAAAAAAAAAAAAAAAAATTTAAATACGAAATAACACGCTATAATAGAAAAGGAAACCTAAAATAGTATAAAATAAAAAATAATTAAAAAAAACCTTCAAAAACATTTTTAGGTAGTTAACGCTACTGAGCACGTGCTTCGGCTCGTGTTGCCGTCTCTGTCTTCCATTGTAGTTTGACAGATGTGCGACAATGAGAAGAATAGGTTAGCTCAAGTAAGTAACGTAAATTAATCTTGGCCTAAGTTTATCTCTGGATGTTCCTAGTTACTAATACTTTATTTTTGGTTAGTTTCCTAATAAAACTCCTAATCACACGTCCACCGTTCCATTCATTACACCATCTACGTCCTTAGAACTTGCTTGGTGCAAATTCAGCGGTATAGTTAGCGCCTCGAGGGATTTCATTTAGCAAATTATAGACGCCTCAGTACTGCTGCGACTCTGACAATTCTGTAGGCATTCATGTGGGGTTGTGTTTAGGGTGCTTTCGTTGTGTGTTTACTTATAAAGACATTTTGCTATTTTAGGAATATAGCAGTTAGAGAGACGTTCAGTTTACATTGCGTATAAGATTTTTTTAACCATTACCTATTTCAAACAGGGTTGGTACGGAAAATTTAACCTAATAGTGCTGTTTACACGACAAGCAAACAATATAAATATTAAAAAAAAACGGCTAAGTGCGAGTCGGACTTGCGCACGAAAGGTTCCGTACCATTATCTATAAAAACGGCAAAAAAAATACGTTTGTTGTATGGGAGCCGACCTTAAATATTTTTTTAATTTAATTTAATTATTTATTTTTAAAGTGAATATATAACTAAATATTCTGTGAATATTTCAAGCGTCTACCTGTTGCCGTTATCATTATCGCGCAAAAACGAGCAAAAATATCACGTTTGTTGTATGGGAGCCCCCTTCAACGTTTATTTTATTCTGTTTAACAGAAATACATCATCTGTGAAAATTTCTGTCTAGCTATCACGGTTCATCGACAGACGGCGGAGCCTTAGTAATAGGGTTCCCGTTTTACCCTTTGGGTACGGAACCCTAAAAACCGGCCAAGTGCGTGTCGGACTACGCACAATGAAGGGTTCCGTAGTTGGGATAAGTTTATCCCAAAAACAAACTTATTATTGTAGTTGTAAAAACATGTTCTCCCATACGCCACAGTCAATTTTCCAACTGGAAATATTGTTAAGAAGAATAATTTACAGCATTTATGTTTAGGGCACAGCTATATTTAAACAATGAATATGAATACCCTATAACCCGGTACTAAGATAGTTGGAGCAGCACATTAGAAGGTTCCCGCATATAGATTTTTAATGAATGCAATTATTTTTCATAAATGAATTTAACTTAATTTAATTTGATTTATTTTACTGTAATATTACCGATTAATTTGATTTTATTGTTATTATGAATTTATTTTTTTATTGTTATTATTAACTTATTTGATTTTATCTTTATGTCTGATAATAGGCAAACTATGTAAGTGCTGTGCACACCTTTAAGTGACAAGTTCACTGTAGCAATTTTAAAATAAGATAAAGTTTTCTGTAAGTGCTTTTGTGAACTAGTCGTTGGAGTGCCATAATAAATAAATAAATAAATAAATATAGACGCAACGCGACCGTAGTAGAAAAATTTCTACGAAAACTTCATGGTAATTGTTCTACCAGAATAGCGTCGCACGGTCGCGTCACACCTGTCTGAGCCTTTAGGCGGCTGGAGTAGGTATGTAAATATACATACGGGTATGTGAAGAGGTGCGTCGTAAGATGTAAATATCTAACAAGTTAATTATGTTCAATCTGCACTACAAAAAAATTGGAGAGCTAGGTTTGCACCAGTTGGAAACTGTGTGAGTCTAAAAGTGACTAAATGTTACACAGCAATGTAAAATGCTTCACAATCAAACAGTAGTTAGATTCCAAAATCGAAACCGGTACTTTTTTGCAAAGTTCACTAAACCCGAATGAAATCTACCCCAATTTAATGTCCTCTTCTTCAAAATGTTCACTCAACCATACTTCGATTAATACCTCGGCATAGCGTTAAATATTATCAGGGCAGTAGACAATGACATAGAACAAAGAATGCATAGAAGGGAACATGTTCGTAACGCTTTGTAAATGCCTGTAGTTTTGGGGCGTAAGTCACCTGTTTCAGGAGGAAGCGACTAGTGATCATCAATTTTCTCGCTCAAGAAACGTTCAAAAGATTGTAAGCTCCCGTGTAGGGAGGGAGAGGGGAGTAAATTCATCCCAACTACAGAACCCTTCATTGTGCGTGGTCCGACACGCACTTGCCTGGTTTTTATTTTCGATTACTTAACTCATGATTACTTCATACTTTGCAATAAATTACAAGCGTTGTGTCATCGCGTTTCTCTTTCTTTTCGTTTCTTTTGTATGTAGTCTGACAGTGACCGCGCTTTAGCTGTTGTCAGCGTCTTTAAAACTGATCGCTGACTGATCAGTGATCACACCCGCTGCCCGGCGAATACTCGTTTCTTGCAGCGACAAGAGCTATCAAAGAGAGTAGTCGCTCAGCAACGCTTGCTTGGCTGGCAGAACACGCGCTGAGAGAGTCATGCTAAGTACACACGGCTACATAATTACCAAGCTATAATTTCCAGTATAAACTGACCTCTCATTGCACGGAAATCCTATACAATGCGAGATCAGGTTATACTGGAAATCTATAGCTTGATATATAGCCGTGTGTACCAAGCGAGCAAGCGTGCATACCAGCGAGAAATCGCTCGAACGCTCTCGTGCACTCGCTGTTCAGTGCCCGCCAACTCGTTTTTAGTTATTAGCCCTAGTCGGTTCTCGTTACTCGCCGGTGGTGGGAGAGCAGTGGTTGCCCAGGGGTAACGGCCCCGACTGACAATTTGTAGGTCGTGGTTTCGAACCCAGGCAGGCGCTTTACTTTGTGTAAATTATTTAATCACGACTGCTCTCAAAACGGTGAAGGAAAACATCGTGAGGAAACGGGCCTAGAACCAAAACATTTTAAGACATTGTGACATCTACCAACCCGCACTGGCCCCGCGTGGTAGATTACAGCCCTCTCGAAGAGAGTAGGCCTGGGTCCCAGGCAGTGGGAACATCGTAGGCTGATTATGGTGGGACAGGTTCCTAAGTAACGTTCAACTTAGCCGGGATGGTCGTCACTAGCGACCGCCAATAGCGATCGACAATATTGACAACTTTTTTTATCGTAACAGAACGTACCGTTTCGTTAGCAGTGCGTAGCGAAGCAGTACGTGGCTAAAGATTATGTAACAGTGCGTAGCGTAGCGTAGCAGCCCGAAGCGATGCGTAGTAATGGGTAGCGTTTCATTGTATCGCGTACAAAAAAAAGAAGAAAAGAAGAAAGAAAGAAAGAAAGTACTGTACGGAAGTACCGTACCTTAGTGGTACGTAGCGAAGCGTAGCAATGCGTAGCGTTTCATTGTAGCACGTAGCGTACTGTAGTAGGACTTAGCGTAGCAGGGCGTAGTGTAACATAATATAGTATAGGGCGTAGCGTAGCTGGTTCAGTACGTAGCTGATTATTTCAGCGGCACCGATGCAAACACAAAGAAAAGTCCATGAGTTTCGCTTCTACACAGTTTTCTTGTTCTATGAGGATGTCTGAAAGTGCGTCTTCTCCGATTAATTTGCTGGCAACCCACGATTTGTCTACGTCACTCACTGATTGACGATGCTTTGCAACAACGCTACTGATTTTGTGGTAGTTACATTTATTATGTACCACTTTAGCTTGTTTTCTGGTTGTAATTTAAATAATTTGATGATGGTTGTGAATTGACTTGTTATTTGTGACATTGAGGACGCGATTGTTGTAGTTACTACACAACTTTTTTCCTACGCTAAAAAAAAAATCATTTATACGTAAAGCGAAAACTATGTACCCCTTTTCACGAAAATTACGCAGACGGAGGAGTTTTAAAACTTGGCGCAGTTAAAGTTTAATAAGTGCAGGAAGCACACACTACCATGCGTTTGACACCAACACACACACATAGTAACAGTGCCTCATGACTTGAAGATAGATAGGTGAGAGAAGTGACAGCTTGAGCATGGAATAAGTAAGTACTTTTAATAGTATGGAATTAGTGTACGCATGGAATTAGTAAGTACTATATAGATTCTAAGTAGAGGGGGTCTAATTTCCATCACTAGTTTTGTTAAATATCTGTTTTAGTTCCTGTAATCAAACTTAAATTATAGAAATCAAAACATGAAACCCTCAGTGTCTGTCAGTATCGAGATAGCAGTTATTTCTTATCACAGATAACTCGTCATTAACTCTTGTTATTTTATTCTTCACAACACTTAACTAAGTAGATATATTTTTATAAAAACCATTTCCGCCTATTTGTCTCTTATTCTTTAAAAAGACAAATTGCAGACTTAGGCAACACAGCCACATGCTGCCGCAAGTCAAATCCAAGGTTTAATTTAGCCAGAGGTTTGGTTCCAAACAACAGTAACCGCCAGCGCGGTAGGCCAGACGGAGATGGCGTAATGAGTTAGTAGTAACTAGTAAAGGATTGCAAAAGAGAGAGAAAAATGGAAAAACGGCATTGGGTAGACTTTTGCCCTGCAGCACAGATTACCAAATAAATCACTCCATACAAAATGTTCAATACCTTATGCTACAATAGCCTAGCCTGCCATCGAGCCGCTAGACGCTGCGAACGAAAATGTACTTAACCTTACAAACGTAAAGTAAGTTTTGCTTTGTAGCTGTGCGCCGCCACCACGCCGCGCGTGCCTCGCGGCTGTCGGCAACCCAATGAGAAATGGGTCGCGTGCGACCCGCCGGCCGGTAGGTAATTACCGCGCGGACATGGGGTAATTTATCTGATAATCTGTGCCTGCACTGGGACATAACAGAATCATTAAATTAATAAACTATAATGGCTCTTATTTTCCTTAAATTTTTCCAATAAAATCTTTACATAGCACGTGTAATTACTACTTAGTAACTCTAATATCCCAGTTTATAATCATAAAGACATAACATCCCAACATTTTCACTTAACAGCAAATACCCCTTCAACCCCACTTCAATTGGTATGCCAGCGACTGGCCACAGTAACGACAGCAACGGGATTGCTTTTACAACACAAATGCATTTAGCAATAGCGTTCGTACGTGCTAACTGAGTGCAAACTGCGAGAGAACTGGCCCGATGCAGCTGTGAAAAGAACGAAGCTTTAAAGTTATTGAGGGATCTTTTACTTATCGCTTACAAAGAAGGGATGATCATTGATCACTACGCTTGCTCAATGTGGATAGATTCTTATCCATAGTTACTTCTATTACCTTTTCTAAACAGATTTCGATGATACTAGGCACATACGTAGACCCATGACCTAGATTAGGACTCAACATACTTTTTGTCTAATTTCCCTACTATGTTCTTTTACCAATACAATATTTGCCTCATCATCATTTCAGCCAAAAGACGTCCACTGCTGGACATAAGCCTCCCCAAAGGGAGGGTTTGCCATAATCGCCACGCTTGGCAGGCGGGTTGGCGATCGCAGTATGGTGTTAAAATACATAGAGAACGCTGCTGCCCATTCTCTAGTAAGTCCCTTAGTCGCCTTTAACGACACCCACGGGAAGAAGTGGGGTGATGCTATTCTTAACGTCCGGCACAACACAGACAATATTTGCCTATCACGTAGTTACTACTGAGTAACTCTGATATCCCAGTTTAAAATCATAAAGAAACAGCCTCAACAAATTCACTTAACTACAATTACCCCTAAAATACAACCCCACTTCAATTGGTATGCCAGCGGCTGGCCACAGTAACGACAGCAACGGGATTGCCTTTACAACACAAATGCATTTAGCAGTAGCGTTCGTACGTGCTAACTGAGTGCAAACTGCGAGGGAACTGGCCGATGCAGCTTTGTGCCGGGTAATCCGATGATTCTGTCATAAATGTTGGGGTTGTATGAGAGTTATTTTAGAGGGAAAAAGTGTGAAAAGAACGAAGCTTTAAAGTTATTGTGGGATTTTTAACTTAAATATAATAACAAAAGCTTATCATCACGCTTATAATCCCCGAATGGTTAGGTGGAGGTGAACGTATACACCCACATTTCGCCAGTTATGTTTAAGTCCCAAGGGGGCGAGCCTATTTCCATCAACAGGACATAAATCCAGAGGGTCTACTCCGTAGCGCTAAACCGAAGTATCGGCCGAATGTTTGGCCGTTTTATAACTTCCACAGTTTACTTTTTTGACTTTGAGTCCTTACCCGACTTCAAGTCACAGTTTTGACTTTGGCTTATCTCTTCGACTATCTTTTTTTTTTTCGCCGTATTATGCGATAGTTAGCCTAGTAAAGAAACGACCGAACGTTCGACCGATACTTCGGTTTAGCGCTTCGGAGTACACCCCCAGATTTTGGACTGCTATTGAGAAATTCCTGATGGAAAACCCAATTTTGTGCTTTTACAATAAAATATAAAAAAACTTTTTTTTTTTTTCCTTTTCCTTCCGTATTTGGAACCAATTACAGTATTAAATTAGTGTTATTCTAGTTAACACCATTGATAATAATGTATGTAATTTAACTAATGACTTGATTTAGGAGTCAACACGTAACATTATTTTTAAGATCTTTATCGAGGGAGGCAAACTGTCTCTCCTTAATACAGGTTGCTTTGCTACCTAGCTAGGAGAACAGTAGTTCACCCCTACAGATATTTGTTAGTTTTACTACTACACTTACTTAATTATTAAGCTCTAATGTACGTGCTACAAATAACTTTTATGCAATAAATAAATATTTGATTTGAAATTGATAATCGTATACAAAGAGTTAGGCATGATTATTGATCACTACTGAGAGCAGTGGTGGAGCAGTGGTAACGACCCTGACTCACGAGTTGTAGGTCGAGGGTTCGAACCCAGACAGGCGCTTTATTTTATATAAATAATTTCATCACCACTTCTCACGACAACGGTGAAGGAACACATCGTTAAGAAACCGGCATGTCCTAGAACCAAAAACTCGAAGACACGTGACATCTACCAACCCGCACCGGGCCCGCGTGGTAGATTACAGCCCACTCCCTCTCGAAGAGAGGAGGCCTGTGTCCCAGCAGTGGGAACATTATAGGTTAATTATATTATTGATCTCTACGCTTGCTTTATGCGGATAGGCTTATAACCATACTAATATTTTAAATGCGAAAGTAAATCATGTCTGTCTGTAATCATTTGATGCCTACACCACTCAAACGACTATTATGAAATTTGACATAAATCATAAGTAATTTATATCATAAAAATAGGTAGATACATTTATGTAAAATGTGATAAAAAAAAAAAAAAAAAAAAAATGTAATATAAAATCCCTAAACAGGCAAAATATGGACTGTACTGAAACCACCAATTCTTACAACTGGTAATACCTTTTCTGCAAATAAATGATTCTTATTCTTATTGTGTTGAAAAAAAATAAAAAAATTACATTATATAATTTCAATTAAAATAAAATGATTAAATACATTTAGAAAAGCCGATAAAAACAATAACGGGCAATTAATAATTCAAGTATTATAAATCTAAGAATATTAAATGTCAAAGTAATAAAATCAATCTTAAGTTCTAGGAATTCATTGATACTGTAATAGCCTTTCATCAATAAATAGGTCATCAATTTGTTTTTAAATAAGTTAACACTGTATATGGTTTTGCATTCCATAGACAACTTGTTTTTTTTTTTAAATACGGACTGATACCTCGGGTCTCTTACCTACTGATAGAACTATTGCTACTATTTCAGTTGAATAGTGTTGGGCAAATCTTTCCTACGTGTTAGCACACGTAGGAAAGATTTGCTTTAGTTTGTCTTTGCTCATCAGTCTCAATTTTGTGCAATTTTTTAACTAAGCTGGTTAGCAACACTAAAATGTAAAGGCACTGTAAGGATTTTTAATCTAATAAAATGCTCTTAACATGATCCCGTCTGTTTCAAGCGGATACAGGTAGCCTGGGACCTGGGGAAGGTTAAAGGATGTTGTATAAAAAATAAATCTTAAACAAAATACCTACAGGCAGATAAAGTCGCGGGCAACAGTTTATGATAGGTCCAGCCAGTCTTTTCTGTAATAATCTCTAAGTGTAGCTGTAATGACAGCTACTAATTTCATGAAACTTGTTGCAGTACTTGTGTTAAGTTTCGTTAAAATAATAGTGTCGTGAAATCAACAGATAGGTGGGATTATGGCTCCGTCAGCATCGAAGCTTTAAATGTTATTAACTAACCTTTAATCATAGAGAACTCGGCAGTCCATCGTTGGTTTGACATTTTTGACGCATTTAGGGTGAGGCCAAACGAGCGTAATTTTGTGAGTCGTGAGTCGAAGAATTTCGGTCGCAGAAATTCTGTTGTGATGCCAGACGAGCGCATTTTATTCAGTTACTATCCAACCAATTTCTTGAAATCAATTTCAATTATAATATTTTCTGTGTCTAGCATAAATTGTGACTAAAAATACGTGTCGACTCTCACGCAATCTGTACCTGACTGACGCTTTGCTCGGCCCGCGTCAGCCCCCTCGCCCCCCGCAAACTCAATTCGGTCCGAATAATGCGTGTGAGTCGGCAGACAACTTATTTTGCGTCGCCGTGTGAATCAAATAGGATTTTTTTATAAAAATCACAAATAAACCAAACAATTAATAGAATAAATTTTCCAAGTAATAGTGAAAATTTCACTTTCAATAACTGCACATTTAATAATTGTAAGTTTTATATGTTAGAGGAGAAGATGAATTGAACTTTGTTTTCATTAACTTGAGTTTTTATTTTGAGTAGGTATATTTTATCACGGTAGGTAGATTTGTAGTTGACAGAAAGGTAGATTACGCACCTTGCTAAAGTGGGTTATTAATGCACGAGTGTTATATTGGCACTAAATTAACACGAGTGTATTAATTACTCAATTGCGCTGGATGCAACAATCTAAAAAAAATATATACACCATGGCATTTTAATCGTCTTACAACGGCAGCCCACTTCATGTTTCCAATAACTACTAATCATTCATGAAAGTAATATTTTTTTTATTAACATTTAAATAATTCAAAAGAAAAATCTTCATTCATCTTTTTTTTTCTTTTTTTCTCCTTTTTCTTCTTCATTTTTTTTCTTCTCTTCTCTCTCTTTTTTCTTGTTATTTCTATCTTTTTCCTGTTACGAGCGCGGTGCGAGCCTAGCGTTCTGAGGGCGACGCGAAATGGAGTGCAAGGCACCGCGCTCAAACTACAACATCCGACATAATGAAAAATATATATCATAATTATAAAAAAAAAAGTTAATAAAAAAAAATACGTTCATGAATGATTAGTAGTCATTGGATACATGAAGTGGGCTGCCATTGTAAGATGATTTAATTAAAATGCCACAGTGTATATGAGTAGTGAGTATCTACTACTATAGAATTGTTTTCGAGTACATTGATACACACTGTTCGCCAGATAAATCATAAAAAATCTAAACACATTTTTTATGCAAATAGTTTCCCAAATATCCCGAACCTAAGAAGAGGGTGCTGAAACTGGCCGTTAATATTATTAAATACTTAAATGCAAGTTTGAAATAAACCCAATTCCGTTGAAATCTCTCCACCCTTAAACTTTCCGAAATTGCGGTTTCCACTGAAATTCAATTAATTTGTTTCCCGCCACTCTGCAGTTTTAATACATCTTCCTAGTAACCTTTTGGCATTTAAAATGGCCCAATTTTAAATGATTTGCTGGTCATTACCTATTTTGTTAAGTACCTACCTGGTACTGGTTAGCCTACACAGTCCTCCCATACCTATTATCACTAATTTGAAAACATTGTAAAAGCCAATTATTTTTAAAAGAGTTGTCGTGGAGTTTCTTGCCAGCTCTTCTCCATAGGAAACGACCAATTGGAACCATGCACCTAGCTTCTGACGTTTCATAAGTGCCCATGTAGGTTTATGTGAAATAAAATATTTTGATTTGATTTTATTTGCTCACTAAAATTAGAATATGCCAAATAGCACAAACTTTGTCACACCTACACCATTTTTAAGACTTTATCTCGCAAAGGGACCAATTACTATTATATCACTTAGACAGACTTTAAATTGGAACAGGTGAGGTAATTATGTCAACTAGATTGGCAGCCATCTAAAAACTATAAACTAAATAGGTACCTCTTCTGACAGTGACAATAATGTTAATACCCATTTGACTGATGGTGACCAAACAATTACTACTGATGCAGACAGTATGACTCTTGTATGAATTTGGGGCACAAGATAAAACACGGGGAAATGTCAATAGTTTTGGACATGCAAAGGAAACTGTTTTAAATTCTTTGTGGGCTAAAATGTATATTTAAATGAATCTTTTCATAGGAAACCGTTAGAAAATGATAATATTCAGTATCGATTTTTTTCTGCAACGGTATAAAACATCGCTCCACATTACCAATGGTGCGGTCGCCATCCATTCAAACCAGATGCGCCTAAATCCAGCATTAGAAAACGCATTAACATCAAAAATTCACAAAGACAACCACATTTTATTTTGGTTTAATTATTTTCCCTTATCTTTGCTACCCAAAATATCTCAGTCCTTAAACATTTTTCCGTTACGAAAAATCTTTTGTTCCCGTTCTCCCTTCGAAATTCAAAAGGCAAAATGGCGGATAAAATTTTACGTTCTGTTGGGTGGCTCGTTGGCCCGACGACTTAAATTCGTTGGAAATAGGCTTGAGCGGTAATAAGTATGCGGGCGGACGAATTTCCAAAGTTTTTAGCAAATATTCTTGTTTCTGAGAAATATTTTGAGATAAATTACTTTGCTGGTTCATAGATAGCGGAGCTTTTGCAGTTTCTTGTTAAATTAGTAGTTGGTCAAAAGGTTTGTAAGGCTTTTAGGTGCGCTTGCCGTGGTCAGTGTTGTGATCAGTTTATATATTTCGAGAAAATTTCTGCGTCGGAGGCATCATAATAGGTACATCATATTATTATATACTTATATATTTTTCGAGATGCGGAGCCAGTACAATAAAATGTCTTTGTGCAACTGATGTTTTATGACGGTGTACAGGACACCATTCTACTTTTTTGGACCGTACAGGAAGAGTAGGAACGATTCTTTGGAATGAAAAAATTAAAATGATTAATAATTATGTATTTACCAATAATTAATAAACTTTATATGGCGTGTTTTTGACCGGGACTACCGGTTGACCTTAGTGATGTTCTAACCACGCGCTCTCCGCCCTCTAACCGAAAAAGATTCAACGTATAAAAAATGTTTGAAAGAAAAGTTGTAGGGAATTTAATCCTCTACAATATTGATGATAAATACAAATAGCGAAAACCCATAGGAAACGAGATATTTGCAAAAAATGTGCAAAAATACGATTTTTGTGCCTTTTGATCTTAGATTTTTTTAGTCGCGTACGCCTTACCATAATGTAGATTTTGAGACAACTTTTAGAATATCAAAATACAAGTTTATACTAGTTTATAACTGGGTATCTCAAATTCCGAGGTGAACTTACTAAGATGACTGGACTATATACACCGTGGCATTTTAATCGTCTTACAACGGCAGCTCAGTTCATGTAATCCAATGACTACTAATAATTCATGAAAGTAATAATTTTTATTAACATTTGTATAATTAAAAAAATATATATTATTCTTTTGACGCATGATGTAGTTTGAAAAATGTGTTATGAGCCTTGCGCTATCTTCCGCACCGCCCTTGGAACGCAAGGCTCGCACCGCGCTTGTAACAGGGTGTTTCAAACTACATCATGCGTCATAATAATATTTTTTTTTTCTTATTATTCAAATGTTAACTAAAAAAAAATATACTTTCATGAATGAGTAGTCATTGGATACATGATGTGGGCTGCCGTTGTAAAACGCTTAAAATGGCACGGTATATAATTTAAAACACGAAAACCCTCGTCATTACATTAGGTATTCCACAACTTTCATGTTTTACCTAAAACTTATTTAATTTTGAAACTACGCACACAACTTCCGCATAATACACTAACAAAAATATTATATTAAAAACTTTTTACACACGAGAAATATTACAAGGGCAAAATATTGACAGAGCGACGACGCGGTGCTGTAGCCAAGTATTAATGAGCACCGCTAGTGCGAACATCATACAACCACAGTGTGTAAATACAGAAGGTCAGTTTCATACAACGAGTGAAAACAGGCGTACGCACACATAGACGCGTACGTACGGCGATCTCAAGCGAATGCTGTGTTGTCAACCCTAAAGTTTTTGATGTGTAACAACTTTCCTCTCCTTTCTGTGGAAGTGATTTCGTGAAAAGGGACGGAAGTGTGTAACAGAAAGTGATAGCTTAAGCATGGAATAAATAAGTACTTTTGAATAGCTTGAAATTAGTGTACTCATGGACTTAGTAAGTACTATACACCGTGGCATTTTAAGCCTCTTACAACGGCAGCCCACTTCATGTATCCAATCACTACTAATCATTCAAAAAAGTTTTTTTTTTAAATTAACATTTGAATAATATAAAATATATATATATTATTCATTATGACGCATAGTTTGAAACACCCTGTTATTTCTGTTTTAGTCCATATTTCTACTCAATACTCTAGTTTTTTGTACTTCCCTTTGCGCCATCTGAAGCAAAAATTCCAAAAGGCTTGTTACTTGCCTTTCGTGTAGATACAAACATTACTAATTCTGGTGTTTAACCCAAAATGTATAATGTTTAAATTTGAACTTTTTTATTCGTTATAATTATGTATTTTGCAGTTAATGCTACACAGTAGAATTATTGTTCTGAAATTACTATTTACTGTTTTGTATATGGGTGTTTTTGGTAGGGTTGGCAACACTGAGTGAAGCCAGTGCGAGTGTGCTTGCACTCACTGTACGCGAATTGTGTGCGAAGACGCGATCGTCGCGCAAATTACGATCGCGTATTGTCGAGAATGGATGATCGCATCGCCTATTCGCATCAATAAATCTAATTTCATAATGGACGTTACAAACGCGCAGTTTTTATTATCGGGCAATATAATTTACCTTACTGAGCTAAAGAGTTTTTACTTTTGTTTCCCGCAAAGATAGAGTTTCTGTGACGTTCGTGCGAATGTCAGTTAGACCACCTGTTTGGTATCAGTATGTTTGATCGAGCAATCTTATGAATTAAGTTCGCGCGAATTAGTAATCAAACATTTTATTCGCGCAAATACACCGTGTGAATGTCAATTAGGACACCAGGGGGCCGATCCCGCTAATTCTCAACGTAATTACCGTTCGAACGGAACGTTTTTGGTTTTGGTTTAGCTGATGTAAGAAACGGTATCGCGTTATTTTTTCTGAGCGTTGTCGCTCGTTCGATTTGATCGTTGACGTTACCCAATACTAAAAGTTCGATCGATCGTTCCTCCAACGTAACTTCCAAAGTAAAGCTAAATCGTTTCCGTTGAAATGATTAGCGCGATACGAAATGTGTCTAACGTAACGTTTCTGGTTGTAGTTTAGTTTTGGTGTTTGTGCGTTTTCGTTCGTTGTATGGAGCGGACCTTCTGTAATATTCTGTGATACAAACACAGTTAAAATTTACTTGTTCCATATTTGTTTTAATTGGATTGCAGCAGTTTATTAATTACCGTACATCAGATGATCGTTTTATGACTTATGTGAGCAATTTATACGTACTCTGGTTTAACTCTTTTGATTACATAAACCAATGTAGGTATTCTTAACGTTCATAAAGAAACCATTAGAATCCTAAGTATTATAAATGCAAAAGTGAGTTTGTTTGTTTGCTACGCTTTCACACTAAAACGGCTGAACGGATTTGGATGAAATTGAGCATATGGGTAGACCATGACCTGAATTAGAACATAGGCTATTTTTTTTATCTGCCAGGGTTGCGAGTTTGTCCGAAAGGGATATCGTGGCCCTGGCACACATGCATCGGAAGGAACACGGGTGGGTTTTAGTCAGTAAAAGTCTGACACGCCCTCGCGCTCCGCCCAGAGCAGGAGAAGTTATTTGACAATTTCCCAAACCAAAAAAAAAAGTTACTTTTTATCCTGATATTCCCACGGGCTCGAGACTTATGCGGGTGAAACCTCGAGGTGCAGCTAGTGAAATAATAAGGGTTATCGGTGAATCTCATAGATTCATAAACACCCGGTCTTAGAGCAAAGATATTTTATTACAATTTTGGTATGTTAGAGATTAGGTAGGTACCTATAGATAACCTTCTTCAAGTCTCTTGAATTAACACACTTTATAAGAGAGAAAAAACTTACACTTCTTGACTATACTGGTGACCTATACGAGTAGACGCCAATCCGTTGAAACAATTGATGAATTTTGAAAATAATGAAACGTAGGTAAATATATAAACCGCTACAATCCATCGAGAGAAAAACTGCCATTGACTCAAATCATAACCACAGTATATAAGGATAGTATGGAATCTACGTAGTAGAATAGAATAGAATACTCTTTATTATGTACACCATAAAAATATGTAAACGTACTTAGGTACGTACGTTCATACGTAGTAAACGTTTGAATCGGCACAGATGCGCTCATTGATGAGACCCCAAAACGGTTGTCGCGATGCTGCCCGCCGCGGTTGCCGTATCGAGAAGATTGCCGTGCCTAGTGCTCCAATGGAGCGTAGGTAATTATTTCAACAATTAGGCCTATATTCCGTTGGTTTAGGTAGTTAAATAAAGGTAAACAAAAAACCCACGTGACGAGAGAGCTGCCAAGTAACCGACTAAAAGTAATACCTGGCACTTCAGTTGGCATGCTACGTCACAGTTGTACTCTTTAATTTAGCAACGTTTTATTTCGTTCACGTTTAGAGAACATGTATTTTTGGGCTCTTTACAATAGACAGATTACAAAATAATATAGTAATATATAAATCTAACTAAATAATTGTGCTCAAGCAATTAAATCTACGAAGAGTAGTATAAGAATGAATGATAAAGTTTAACATACAGTGGTATAAGAAGAAACTTTCATAATAATAATAAAAAATTGGTTATAACTTACAACGTATTTTTAAACAAGAAAGTGTCATCTATAAAAACCCTTTTTATGATTTGTTTACCTTTATTTAACTACCTAAACCTATGGAGTACCTATAGTTTCCATACTGTCTATATTTATACTGTGTCATAACATTCTTATTTCGATAGCTCCGTCAATAGTTCGCCAAAAGTAAAATTGCCTAGTGGCCCCAAAGCTTAATCGGATTGATACGGATAATGACGCTATCTCCCAGAGGGAATCAATCCTAACCCATGTTGTCTTACTGTTGGTCGTGAATTATTCAGTTCGGGAGACGGGAGAAGGAGTGATGGGTTTTTTGTCTCAGCTGTGAGTTTAAAATGTTGCTGCCTACCGAAGAACTAAAGCGCTAGTTCAATCACAGTGTTTTTATTAATTTTTAGAATTAAAAAGGCATTCGAAGTCGTTTTTTAGGGTTCCGTACCAAAATGGTAAAAAGGGACCCTTATGGTGAGACTAAGTCTGTCTGTCATAGCTGGATATCTCAAGAACTACTAATGCTATCTACTTGAAATTTGGAATAGTTTTAGATGACGTTTACCTACCTAACTATTTTGCAAACAAGAAAGAAATTAAAAAAAATATATCTTTTTTGCAACAGGGCCTGAAAGGGGGTCTTAAAAATTGGAATGGAGTCTACTAGGGCATGTCGGGTATCATAATTATGAAAGAGCGCTGTTTGCACATTCTCAAAAAAAAATTTTTTAGGCATCATAGTTTTCGACTTTTGATGAAAAGTGTAAAAAAAATAACAGCCCCCCCCCCCCCCCCCCCCTATATCTCCGAACTTTGCATAGAGAAAAATCTGAAATTATTCTATGTGATAGAAGTTTATGTAAAGAAAATTAAAAAGACGATAGTGGATGCTAAAACAGCCAGAAACATTTTGTTTGCAGTGGTAACAACATTGACATCTTCGGGCCGAGCACGGACGTACCAAGACGTTTGTGACAAAACATGATAAATTATGTCATGTCAATTTGTACTAGCATTTTATGACAAAACAATTTTATCGCCCAAACTGTGATAAAACGTGTGATTCAAGTCATGTCACAGTAGGCCGTGATCGCCCCGCTGTGTCGGCTCACATAAATGCCATAATAGTAACCACTACAAAACTTCTACGATCCATGCCACTCTTAAGTGGCAAGGATCGTTATGTGAAATGTTTTGATATGCAAAGAAAATTTTTATACAATACCATTTTCAGGGACCCCTGCCAATGTTTTTGGTTACAATCCTTTTTTGCCTATGGCTAAAAAGTTGAAGCACTCAATGATCAGCTAAGATACCTACCCATCTTATCCGCTACGTTGAGTGATTCAACTGATTTTTAACCATAGGCACCTTTGAAATCCAATATTAAAACCGCCACAGTCCTGTTAACTAACAATGGTGATTGGTGAAGTATCTAGCTACTTTCTCATTTATACCTAAATAATACCTGTATTGTTCACTCATATTTAACGAAATAAATATATTTTTAACTAATCTTTAAAATATTATTATTTAATCAATATTAAATTACACTCACAGGGCTGCTAATGCTCTGCGTGTCCAATATAACAACATTTTCAGGATGCTGATGCGGCTGCCTCGCTATTGTAGTGCATCTGGTATGTTTGCGGAGGCGCGAATGGACGGCTTCCATGAGATTGTGCGCAAAAGAGTAGCTTTCTTGTCACAGCGTGTGCGAGGCAGTAGCAACGGTATCCTTTTTTTTTTTTGGGTGGGAAATTATCAAATAACTTCTCCCGCTCTGGGTGGAACGGGAGGGAGTGTCAGACTTTTACTAACTAAAACCCACCCGTGTTCCTTCAGATGCCTGTGTGCCAGGGCCACGATATCCCTTTCGAACAGGCTCGTAACCCTGGCAGGCATTGGCCCTTTCGGACCCCGTCAATTGGTGCTGACGTCTCTTTGAGGCGCGCGTGGAACACAACGTGCCGTCGACCCGGGCTTGGTCCTTATCGGACGGCGAGCTACCCATCGCTCACCGTCCGCAAGCCCGCGTCTACGGTGGCCGGGAATCGGCCTGCGATTCCCGACGCCGGGGGCGTCTCCTGGGGCGACTAGGGGCGCGAGGGCGTTGATTTTGCCTTATAATATACCCTCACGCGTTCCACCTCCTCCTTCGCAAGCATTACTCTTTCGCAGAAGGAGGTGACGGCCTCCCATGCACTCTCGCTCCGAACCATGGCCTGAACCAGGGCCGGACGCGAGAGATCGCCGCCGCCGATCGCTGCCGTGAGGACACGGCGGTGCTCCGCCCAAGCCGGCCAGACCTCCACCGTATGCTCCACCGTGTCCTCCGGGCGATCCACACAGTGGTGACACCCGGGCGTTTCCTCCCGCTTAATCCTAAACAGGAACCTCCCGAAAGCAACGGCATCCTGCAGATGATACGATCTCGTGAGGATTGCCCAATCCAAGCATTGTTTTGGGCGCTCACTGACGCATTGTTTATATGTTAAGTTGAATGTAATTTTTTGTTTAGTATTGTGTAAATTGAGTTTTAATTTAATTTTATGTAATGTTAGTATATGAGTGCACCAATTGTTTTTTTTTTTTAAATTGAATGTAATATATTGTATGGAGACTCCATCCATCATCCGTCTGAAATAAATGAATTAATAATTATCTCCACTGTCAAACGTAAAAATACACGTACACGATATACAAAGATACAAAATGTGCCGACGGCTTTAGGTCTAGCCAACCTAACTTTAGCGTTCGTCTAATCTAATCGTACGATCCTATGCAATACGATAAGTCATCTTGACATACAGTCTAAAGCTGGCTAGACAATGATTTACTGGTAGCGTCTAAGTGTTTGTAATCTAAACTATTGTATGTGTTTAAGCTGTTACTATATCCGTAAGTTATACAATAATATCAGCCTGTCCTGGGATTATTGTTACATAAAACCCTCTTCTCAATCAGAGAGAGAACGAACATTGATCACACGCTTGTAGGTAAATTAGACCAAGTCCTTTTGATCTCATTCTGTAGGTACCTGCTCTTTGCTTGACTTAGTAGCGAAATGAAACATGACAGATCATGCAACATAACTTAATTCTGACGACGGGTGTTGGATCATACATTAGCAAGCCACTGTTCACGCCAGTAGCACACCTCCGCCGCGAAACCATCATAGCGAAACCGCAGTAGTTAAATTGTACTGGTTCGCGTCATGTTCTGCTACTGGAATCGGATGCGAGTAGCGAAACATCACGCGAACCAGTACAATTTAACTACTGCGGTTTCGCTGCTATGGTTTCGCGGCGGAGATGTGCTACCAGCGTCAGTAATGGACTGCAAATGACTGAACTGGTTGACATATTAAAAATTTAAACCGTCACCAAAAAGATTAATTTTAAAATTTTGCTTATTTCATAATTTGCCTAAAACACCACTCAATTTAGCAAAAATACAATTATTGAAAAAGCCTTTTGAAACGACAAACAAACTTCATCAAATCAAAGTACTTACAAACAATAAATTAATTAGCGCCAACACTAACAACGTAAGCGGATAACCGACGAACGGATAATGCATTCGGGGTCATGCGCCGCGCGTGATATCTCATTTAGTTACAACCCTCGTTTAATACCTGAGTTTGTTTTGGAAAGTAAGTGATTATGCTACTACATACATACAAACATAAACTCACGCCTTCTTCCCATGGGGGTAGGCAGAAACTATAGAATGCCACCTGCTACGCTCCTCACATACTCCTTTTGCTTCGCCTACGTTCATACATCTGGTCATACACGCACGCCGATTGCGAGTACTACGCACCTGACCTTTCTGAAGAACATCACCAATTTGGTCACTATATGTCCTCCTAGGGCGTCCCCTCCCGGCGTTTTCACTCACCTCTGCTTTATAAATACCTTTTGTTAGTCTAGTGCTACTATTTTAGTATAATTATATTTTGAGGAAGTCGGAAAGCCTTTCAGATGGCGGTTTAATCTGTAACAGTAATATAGCATAAAGTGTTATATTTGTCAAAAAATAATAGGCCCGTTTTGACATTTAACTTGAATCGATTTATTGTGAGTATCGAGTAGCGAGTCGTATGGTTACTTCACTAGTTACGTCGCGATTGACTATCTCAACTTTAACAGTGGTGAATCACACTTCTTTACAGCAAGCGTTTTAGTTTTTGACATTTCCTCACGCTTGCTGTGGGACTGATTTCTTGAAAAGGGACGGAAGTGTGTAACAGGAAGTGGCAGCTTAAGCATGAAAAAGTAAGTACTTTTTACTAGCATGGAATTAGTAAGTACTTTATAACAGCATGGAATTAGTAAGTACTATATAGGTTGTAAGTAGAGGGGGTCGAATTTCGACCAGTGGGTGACCACTAGTAATTAATAAATATCCGAATAAATATTTCAAGACTTAGCTATTCTAAATTTTGAGGTTACTTTCTGGTAGAGGCCTGCTGGGAGAGGCCTTGGCAAGCACCTATGGCCTGCTTACACCACAAATCACTAAATGCATTTAGAGCTAAACATTTATTTAAAACATTATTTTGTCTCTGTCATCTTCAAACGATTGACCGAAACAAAGCGATGTTTAATAATATGTAACCGTAAGATTGTGGGAACCGTTAGATTATATTTTATCGGTATTATTTCCGTGAGATTATAATTATACTGACGAAATATTGTGAACGGGGTGAAATGTGTTAGGTTAGAACTGTGACCTCGGTGTCATCACTGCGCCCACGGAAATGAAATGAAATCGTTTATTCTGTAAATAGGATATCGGAATCACTTTTACACGCCATATTAAAAAGTAAAAAAAATAAGCTAGATGTAGTCGACATTTCCGAAGAAATGGCGAAACAAACTCACGGGTCAAAGTCCAGACATAATCTTGGTCAGATCATGTGAGGACCATGTAGATCTGTGTCTGAAATGGTCTTTTGAGGAAAGAACCACACAAATTTGAGTGGACCTGTCCAATCAGTGCAAGCATTGTCAGTAATCGTGCAGCTCGACTCAAGACTTAAGGAGCTCTCATGCACTGTCGGGGCATGGCGTGGCATACGCTTACAGAGTGTGCAGCTTGGGAGGAGCTGCGCCGTGCCCTCGTTTCGGAAGGGAAGCGACCTGTCGCTGTCGGCTGTGATTTGTTCTATGGTGGTTAGGTGCAGCGGCGTGGGACGCGGTGATCTCCTTCTGGGAAAATGTCATGTCGCTGAAGGAGGCAGCGGAAAGGGACAGGGAGATTTCGAGTGCTCTCCTGGCTGCAGCTGGCGCACCGAGCGTCGGCAGAAGGTAGATAATGCTCTCTACCAGCCCCCCTAAATGGGTCCAGGGACGGTGGACTCGGGGACGTCAGTCGCTCAACAACAAACACAACATGTGTTTGTACCGGACCCAAGGTGGTGGTGTGTATTGTTCCACGCGCGCCCCTATTAGACGTCGCGGGGTGTGTCAAATACGTCATTGCCCCCGCTTGAACTGACGGGGCCCGCAGAGGCAGGCGGGGGCTGCGTTGAAGAGTGCTTAAGTGCCCCCGTAGCTTTCAGTTTAAGTGTGCGAGGGAACACGGGGTGGTTCTAGCCAGTAGAAGTCTAACAGACCCCTCCGTCCGCCCCAGGGCGGAAGACATCGATGAGTATTTCTAATCCGTTACTAAATAAATAAATAAAAACCGGTCAAGGGCGTGTCGGACCTCGCACAATGAAGGGTCTCGTAGTTAGGACGAATTTATCCCTAAAACAAACTTAACATTGTAGTTGAAAAACATGTTCTCTCATGCATCGATATACGTCACGGTCAATTTTCCAACTGAATTTTAAGTTTGTAATCCAAAAACATTTTTCGGAATTTTCCCTTTACTTGTGCTGTGAGACCTTGCTTCTTGCCAAATTTCATGATTCTAGGTCAACGGGAAGTACCCTATAAGTTTTGATTTATGTGCGAGATATTCGCAATTTTTTCTTAAGTGATGTGACTACAAATTTACAATTTTAAAACGTTTTCCTTTCTTGTTCTGTAAGACCTTACTTCTTGCCAAATTTCACGATTCTAGGTCAACGGGTATTCGCAATCTTTTTTTTATGTGATAAAACTATAGGTTTTGATTTATTAGCGAGTATCGAAATATGTCGCAATAATGTCGCTTATATCGCCGTATTTTTTTATTGCGTTGACTTGGAAGCTCGATTTTTTTTGAGCTTCAAGGGACCATAGACTTACGTATTTGATATTAATTTCAACTTGATACCTTCACGCGTTCCTGAGAAAAAGGGTCTTGACAGACTGAAAGACAGAGACAGACAGACAGACGGACAACGAAGTGATCCTATAAGGGTTCCGTTTTTTCCTTTCAAGGTACGGAACCCTAAAAAGGTAAGAACTGTGTCCAGCCGCGTGCGAGCCGAGCGAGCGAAGCGTACGGTGCCGCGGCAGCGCCTAGCCAGCGCTACTTCCAAGTTGCTCGCAGCTAGGTAGGCTATTTAGTATTAGTGCAAGTTCGTATTAGTATTAGTTTCGTAAGCAAGTTTGATAATAGTCCAAAATTTGTCAGTCAGAATATAAACTATCTAAAAATAATGCGTTAAATTGTAAATGGTTTGTAGCAGTTCACAATTTTTGTCAGTTTATTATCAAACGGTATTATTTCCGTTTGATAATAAACTGACAAAAAATAGATCATAATTATAATCTAACGAATTTCATCATTATACCTACATGACATAAACATTACAATTTATGTATACAGTGGTACAAGCGAGGATGACCCCATATGGGATGTATTTTGTGTGAGGCAGTGAGTTCACAAAATACACAAAATAGTTGTTCATATTGCGTGCATAAACAAACTTAATCGTTCAAGGAATCTCAGTGAGTTATTCGAGGCAGTCCCACTATTCCAACCTACCATTTATCTTTTGTAAAGAAAACTTGCAAAGATGCGAACAACGTTTTAACTTTCCTATATTTTTCTCCTGGGCCACTTGAAGCGGTCTTTTTTTGCGTCTGCTTTTCCTTCAAATTAAATTCGTTGACGGTTCTGAAACAATTGTAATTTGTCTTCAGATGTTTGGAGTAAGTGAGTGTTTTGTTTGCTTTATTTATATTGTCATCTTTATCATTAACAATATTGGTATTGTTTATAAGATGGTGGGTAAAGAAATGTTTGGTGCTTCATTCAATTAATTTCCATGTTATAAGAATTACTTACCAGAAATTCTTTGCAATGATTTTTCTAGTCATTTAACTCATGTAGTTGCTGTGTATTTATTTATTTAACACATTTTTTTATGTACACATATTATATTTTATAGATAGACAAGAAGAAATAAAGAAATCTCTTCCAGCATACAAGTGATAGGAAAGTAGATAAAGAAATGTAGTCAACGTGTGACAGAGTAGAAGAGAAAATAAAATACATAAAATTAAAAAAAAATACCTCTTTCTTCTGTTATTAATGTTCTTTCATGACGAATGCTTCTGTTTATTTTTAGTTATCTATGGAGTGTCACCTGTCAAGCTATTTCTATTACTTTTTTCAAACACTTCTTTTTAACCTTAGACGCTTAAGGCTTTTTACACACTGGCGCGACTTGTCACGCGACGCGACACCGGTAGAACAATTTCCTTGAATTTTTCATAGAAATTGTTCTACTGGTGTATTAACAAGCCAAAACTAAATCTGTTTCTTTGTTCAATAATTTGAGTTGTTAATCTCTGTTGTTTAATTTTACTGCACTCATTTGTAGATGATTTATTTTGTTTGTAGTTTTAACTTTGGTAAACAAACAATGTCATTATTAAAATCCAAACATGAATTTGCATAGTTTTAGACTTCTGCAGTAAATATTAAGTTTAGTTTCAAAACTTCGGCCATAAATCATTATGTGAGGATAAACAAAATAGTATTTCATGTCAAAGCTATGTATCGACATACGCTTTGAATTATTTTGTAAAGTTTGAAGCACCTCATTACGAGGTTTGAGTGGTATTTAGAAGCATCTAATAGATAAGTTAATTTGAGATCTATTTTATTACGAATTTCTTAAATCTCATAAAATTTTGCTCCTCAAGAATCACACAAGTAGGTACTTATCATGATTCTTATTAACATTATAATACTACTTAATGAAATCAAGAACTCTTGAAATGATTATTTTTTACAAATTGAGACAGAGTAAAAGTTTTGTAACTCAAACGGCAATTTAGTGAAATGCCTACCTCTTAGCAGATATGTTTAAGAGGAGCCTCCTTATTTTAATGTAAATTTGCATGAGTATTCTGTAACAGTCACACATACAATCAAAATGAAACATTAGTATAAATGATTTATTGGATCTTTTTCATTCCATGTTAAACATAACAGTTACGTAATTGTAATATTTTCGCTCGATACATTTTTTACTCTAAAATCATGTCTTTTTTAAGGATAATTATAAAAGCAAACAAGATTGTTCGGCTTTTATGTCTAAAATAAATATTCACAGCAAGAAAATATGGTTTATTATCCAGTCAACAGATATTTTTTCTCTAGATCAATAAAATTATTACTTAAGTTATAAACGAAATAAGAATTGAGACTTACACTATATACGAGTAGTTTCGTGCTCGAATACGATCAAAGAGCGCATGCGATATTCAACTTTATTACTGATGTGTTAGCGTTTAGCATATAACGGAGTGGCGGGGAGCGAGAGGCGGAGCTTGTGTGGAAATTTGATTTAGACTGCAGGGGGTCTACTCCGATCATAAATCCGAAGTATCGGCCGAATGTTCGGTTGTTTCTTTACTACGGCTAACTATCGCTGACTACGGCGAAAAAAAAAAAGAAAAGACAGTCGAAGAGATAAGCCAGTCAAAACTGTGACTTGAAGTCGGGGGGGACTCAAAGTCAAAAACGGAAACTTTGGAAGATAAAAAACGACCGAACATTCGGCCGATGCTTCGGTTTAGCGCTTCGAAGTAGGTCTACTCCGAAGCGCTAAACCGAAGCCTAGCTATCCGAAACCCTGGTCTTAAAGACTTTTGTATGTTAAATATAATTACTGTATTGATACAGGGTTAAATTAAATTAGCTAGCAAAACTCCGAAGATGTGATGGGCATCCAAATCTATACACTAAAAATAAAAAATAAAAAGATTTGATGTTTTTTTGTCTTGTAGTCAACCATCGTTGGTAGTATGAGTTGAGAAAATCTGTTTATTTTTTATTTTATCATGTTTAGTTATCGATACGCAACCACGTCTGTCATCATCATTTCAGTCAAAAGACGTCCATTGCTGGACATAGGCCTCCTCCAAAAGGAGGGGGGGGGGGGGGGGAGTTGCCATAGTCGCCACGCTTAGTCGCATAGTCGCCGCACACGGCGGGTTGGCGATGGCGAATGACGTCTGTAACTTTACACAAAAAAAAAGAAGAAGATTTTTTAAGTTTTATTTCAAGAACGACTGATACATTAACCGCCCGTAGTGTACTACTGGCTGTTGATAACCCCTAAAAAAAACTCATCAAATAAATTTATTTTTTGGTTTATCTTATTTAGATATCGATAGATCACGTCTGCGGAGTTTAGCTACCTAATTTAATTTGACCCTGTATATTCAGTATTAAGACAAATCCTTCTTCTCGTGAAAAGATTATTTAATCGCATTGCTTATTCACTGAAAGTCCGATGATTTTCTAACGTTTTAGAAATTTACATTGGTTTCGAATTCGCAACCTGGGGTCTACACCGAAGATAAATCCGAAGTATCGGCCGTTTCCTTACTACGGCTGACTATAGCTGACTATGATGAATGAAAAAAAAAACGACAGTCAAAAAGATAATAAAGTCAAAAACGTGTTGAAGTCGGGTAAGGACTCAAAGTCAAAGAAGAAAACTGCAAATCAAGAAACGGCTGAACATTTAACGATTATCACTTTGGAGTAGACCTCCAGCACCCTAATTGCTTAGCACATTCTCATTAACAATCCGAAGGTTTTGATGAAAATTCTTAAACCATTGCTTCATAGTTTAAAAAAATTCGTCAGCTTGACAACGTAAGTAACGCAATGAACGTGGCTGCATTGTCAACATGAAAGGCATTGCGATGGATTGCCATTTTATGTGTCTTATGCCATTACCCCGCTGGTTTACGTGGTTTACAGGCTGTGAGGCTGATAATGTATGACATTATGGTTTCCCTAATCCTGCTATTCCGTAAAATCTATCCCATATTTTTTTACATATAACTATCAAAGTCCCTCAGACCAAATAAAAAACCTAGACAGAACTGCGACCAATAAAGTGAAGCATGCAAAACTACACCAAACTCTGTGCATACACGCTCACACGCACACATTTACAACCAAACTACACCTTTTTTTACTGCGACTAATTAAGTGCACACATGTTTACAAAACCGGCTTCACGTCACTGTTGATAGCTCTCTGTCTTGGTTTTTTATTTTTGAGCAAATACCAAGTTAAATAACAATTTCTATTATGAAACGTTATTCCTAACAACATTCTAAAACGAAATTACCGAAAAATAACCTTTCTTAGTTCCCTGACTGCTATTCTTTT
This sequence comes from Tiliacea citrago, assembly GCA_963921375.1. NCBI lineage: Eukaryota > Metazoa > Arthropoda > Insecta > Lepidoptera > Noctuidae > Tiliacea > Tiliacea citrago. The sequence continues at coordinate 13,990,877 of OY992804.1, forward strand.
TCGAAGAATACGAAGGGATTTTCAGAAATATCACAAAAGAAACGGGAAAACATTCGTATAATATTGTTAAAAGACCGAAAAAATTACGTTTTTTTATTCTGCTATGAGGTAAATAAAGTCTTTGCTACAATACATTGGCATATTAATTAGGTTTTGTCTTTTATATTGTGTTTCTAATTTGCTCAATGATTTTGAGAATAGAATGAAAAATTGGGATGTTTTTTTTGTTTTGCTTTAAAAGGATATCTTTGGGTTTCGTAATTAATCTTTGTTTGACTATCCGTTTGTTTCGACTATTCGACTATAAATTGCACTGTGACATAATATTAATGTCTAAAACAATCATAAGTCACAGTGTGAAGTGGAATTATTAACTCACTGGAGTAATCTGACATGTTCATATTTATTGTAATAGCGATCGCTTCGTTTGATCTATTTAATACGTCTATTTAATTTACGTGTCACATTGAAGTCACGAAAAATCCTGCATCGCGCAAGCAGAGTTTACCGCGCGACTGGCATATATTATACAACGTGTCGTTTTGCATTCTTGTCAAATTTCACGAGGCTGTTAAAAATACATAAATAATCAAATAAAATTACGATACCTGTTCAATAACTAATACGTACTTGTTTTTTTAGTTATTTAAGTTTGACAGTATTTAAGAATACATCACTTTCAAAGAACAGAATCGCCCCGTTGCGTACATGCGGTAGGCAGTGTCGCACGACTTGTCGATGTGTGCTTTCGTGCTTTCGAGCTGTGTCGACGACTCGACGACATAGGCAAAATAATAATGGTATCGAAAAAACGGCCGCGTTTTAAAATGCGTGTCCCACACGTGCCGAAAATTTGAAAAAAAAAAATGATTCGTATTGAGAATCATTAGCATAGTTACCTCCTGGAATTTGACGAGGATGCAAAACGACAGCTTGTATATGTGTAAAATGTAATAATAAGTGCAAAAGTATAAAATCTAATAAATATGACCATTTTATTACACAAAGTGACAGCTAGCACCATGTCAGATTACTCCAGTGAATTAATAATTCGACTTAAGTCAGGGAGATTATTTGTTTATCAAATTGACTATGAGCTTAAGAGGAGGCTCCCTATTTTTATGTTAATTTGCATGAATATTCTGAAACAGTCACACATACAAGCAAAATTAATCTTTAGTACCTGTATGATTTATTGGATCTTTTTCTTTTCATGTTGAAGACACTTACGTAATTGTAATATTGTCTCTAGATACATTTTTTATTCGAAAATCATGTCTTTTTAAAGGATAATTATAAAAAAAAACAAGATTGTTTGGCTTATATGTCTAAAATAAATATTGGCAGCAAGAAATTATAGTTTATAAACTCAAACTCAAACTTTACCCAAACTTCAAATAAACCATTTACAGGCACTTTTGAATTGTCAACAAGTCGGTCAGTTACAAATATGAAGCTAGTTGCCCATTCCAAATAGTAGGTTCCTATGGAGAAGAACGGGCAAGAAACTCCACAGACACTCTTTTAAAATAAAATATTTGATACAAAGTATTGGTTACATCATTCTTATTGAAAATATACATGTGAGAACGATGCAAAACGTCAGAAGCGTCCGTGATAAAAAAAAACAATTCAAAACTAAAATAATTAAAAATAAGCCGTGGCAGCTAAGAGATGACCAGTCCAAACTGACAGCGCCCGTTCACGAACATGACGCATGGATCAGCACCATTCAGCTCAACCATTTTGAAGGGAGCTAAATGATCCAACACAAACGCCACCATCAGCGAGACATCTGAGTGAGCATGACATACTCTCAGCTGCCAGGACATATTCAAGTCAATGAAAGACATATTACCCGGTAAATGGTAGCTCTATTGTACATAGTACTCACACCTGTGTTATGCAATTATATAATACAAAGGTGATAGAGTTTATACAATGAAAAGATAGTTTTACAATCTTCAGCAGCTCCAACAGTATTTTCAAATGTTAATCAATTAGTTGACGTTGTGGAGCAGGACCAGCATTGAGCCAAGCATTTCTATCAGCGATGTAATCCCCCAGCCTATAATATATGCCTGCTTGCATAGTGTGCGTTTTATACAAGATTTGAATTTCGTCTCATTCAGTTGAAGTATGTGGGGAGGAATTTTATTATAACATTTTAAACAGTACCCCATGAAAGATGAGTCTACTTTAGCCAGTCTGAAACCTGGTTGAGCTAATAGATCCCTACTTCTAGTACTATAATTATGTCTTTCACCTCTTTTACTAAAAAGATGTAAATTTTTTCTTACGTACATGATGTTTTCATAGATATATTGACAAGACACCGTCATGATGTTAATATTCTTAAACAGTTCCCTAAGAGAATCGCGCCTGCGGAGATTATATATGGCTCTGATGGCTCTTTTCTGCAGAATAAAAATAGACTCGATGTCTGCAGCCCGTCCCCAAAGTAAAATACCGTAAGACATGATACTATGAAAGTAACTAAAATAGACTAGCCTCGCGGTATCTACATCAGTAAATTGACGGATTTTTCTGACAGCATATGCTGCTGAACTTAGCCGTCCTGCAAGAGATGTTAAATGAGGACCCCATTGAAGCCTAGAGTCGAGCGTGATCCCCAGGAAAACAGTTTTATCGACGAATCGACGTTTATAATCTAACCACCAGATATTGTCTCTAGATCAATTTTATTATTACTTTAGCTATAAACGAAATAAGAATTGAGACTTACGATATTTAGTTTCGTACTCGAACACGATCAAAGAGCGACGCGATATTCAACTTTATAACTGATGTGTTAGCGTTTAGCACATAGCGGAGTGGCGGGGAGCAAGGGGCGGAGGTTGTGTGTAAATTTGATTTAGACCGCCTGGTCTTAAATGTTATTATTATCTGTATATTTAAATCTCAACTCATATTCTTGGACAGTTGTATGAAATGGGTTTAGCACTGCAAATTGACGTAGGGTATCAATCGCATAAAAAATAATTTCACTGACTGTGCCTATTCTTTTATTTAAATCTTTACATAACTATGTAATGCAATGTCTCTGTGACTATCTGTCCGTTTACAGCTCGTGAACCAAGTTCTTCCCTACGCACTCTTAAAACTTTTTGGTGCAAAGCTATAATGTTGGTAATTATATGTTTTTTTATTTATGCCCAGTTGATGGCAATAGGCTCGCCCTCTTACATGGGACTTAAATATTATAACTAGCGAAATGTACACCTCTGCCCAACCCTTCGGGAATTACAGGCGTGATAATATGTGATCATGTTAGTATTCATATTTGATTGTTTCTAAATTACAACAAGTATCGAAAAGCAAATAAAACAAAAAAGTGAAATTGCACGGTTGTTACAAATTATTTATCTGACAAGATGATTTCAAAGTTAGAAGGAAACAAAGACCCTAAAGAGAAATTAAATTAGATGAACGTTTAATGTTTTTCGTAAAACAAAAGTTTATTTCTGCTTTATAATTTTTATTCTTTTGTAATTATATCACAAAGGTGATTGATCTCTTACTTTGTCCGGCATTAAATTTAGAGTTGCGGAATATTACAAGGATTTTGCTTTGTTGGAGATAACAATCCGTACTTTCCTAATCCTAACTATATACTCGTATATAGGGTGGAATTTTGTAATGCTACCTGGAGGGAAAGTACACTTAATACTGCAGATAGAACATTTTACTCAAAGGAAACATTCTTTTATTTTTGAATAGAAAGCAAACTGCATTCAAAGATTTTCGAAAATTCTCTTCTCCCACACCCGGGAATCGAACCGGCTAAAATCTAAAAAAATTATACCCTGTACTTTTATTGCATCGATCGTTAGGGTCAATTATAAGGATGAAATCTCTCTAACAAACATGATAAATTAAATGAAAGGAAAACCAGGAAATCTTAAATTAATTTAATTATTTACAAAAAATGGTAAACTAACTAATTAGTTGCTCGAAATGGGCTCCATTCTCTTGGATACACAAATTTATTCTTTTAACGAATTCATTTCTAGTAACCTTTAATAAAGTGTTGTGGTGAATTTTATACATCGTATTCTGAACTTCAACTCTCAACTCGTTGTCATTCGCATAAGATTTCATGTAAATTTGATTTTTTACATATCCCCTATTATAATTCTCGTCCTCCGGTCCGTAGACTCCGTCATAGCGCACCGACTGCATACAGTACTTCAGTCGGCAACACTGTATTTCATGCGACATATATATTTGGTGGTATGAGGAACAGGGTGTAAAGTTCACTCATCCACCACAGAAAACAACTTCATGCTGGCTTCTATTGGCTGATGGAACTTTGGTCTAGATAGGTGGAGTATATCGAAAAACCGCTACAGAGGGCTGATGGCGAACTAACCTCAAGCCCTACCGTGAAAAGTTTTTTAGTTTCTGGGTAAGAAATTATCATAGATGTCCCTGGTGTGGGCGGAGGGGTCTGTCAGACTCTTACTGACTAAAAACCACCCCAGTGTTCCCTTCCCAAACTTGCGCCGGGGATCATCGGATCTTGTGCGACTTCCGCCTTTGCGGGCCACCTCAGGCCCGCGGGGGGAATGAGGGGTTAGACTCACGACGTCCAATAGGAGCGCGCCTGGAAAAATACGCGCCGCCGCCGCGGGTTCTTTTGTGTGGGGTTGGACGGACGTTCGAGTCAGTCGCCTCTGGACCCAGTGTATCGTCAACCTGACCAATTTTTTTTTTTTTGACGCTGGGTAAATGCATTACGCATATCCACCCAGGGTATGCGTAATGCATTTTTCCCAGCGTCAAGAACCCGAGGCGGCGGGCGGCGCGTATTTCGGGGGATGGGAGGGGTATGTGGGACTCCCCGGAAGATCCGGTATACCCACTAAACGACCCAGCGGCGCTCCTACCTCGTCTGCAAGGAGGAGGACTGGGAATCCGGCAGAGCCATAACATCCAGTCCCCCGCTGACGACCGCCCGCCTTGTAGGCGGGCCCGACACGCCCCCCCCGTCGGGGAGGGGCCTAGGAATGACCACGAGCGCTCTGTCATTCCCGCCCGACGTGGATGGTGAACTGTGCAATGCAGGAGAAGGCGCCCCCGCACCCGTCTCCCGCTGTTCACCACCAGGGGGCATAAGACGACGATCGTACAATCGCCTTCTCATGCCCCGTCTTCGCTTGCGGAGCGGCGCTGCGTGAGGGTCGTCCTCCCGCGAGCGCTCCGCGTCCTCCTTCTGCGACATTACGTCCTCGCAGAAGGAGGCGACCGCTGTCTAGGCCCCCTCGCTTTCCAGCATCGAGTTGACGACGCTGGAAAGAAGCGAGAGGTCCTGCCCGACCGCTGCGCTCAGACCGCGGCGCAGCTCCGACCAGGCCGGGCACACCTCGAGGGTGTGCTGTGCCGTGTCCTCCGCCGCGCCACAGTCGTGGCATGACGGGGTCTCCTCCCTTTGGATCCAGTGCAGGTGCGATCCGAAACATCCATGTCCGGACAACACCTGCACCAGACGGAAAGAGAGGAAACCGTGGGAGCTGGTCGCAGATGGTGCGCGGTCAGATATTGGCGCCAAAGCGCCACCGGCAAGGCCCTGAGAAGGGCCGTTAGATTGGCCCTGAGAAGGGCCGTCGGGTTGGCCCTGAGAAGGGCCGTTTGAATCGACCTGGGAGGAGCGATTCGCAACAACAAATCGGCCAGACGCATCCCGCGTTGGCTTGCCCATCTTTTTAAAATTAAAATCCTTCGTTCTCGCAGACGACCGCATGAATGTCTCCGAATCACAGCGCACTTTAGCCGCCGGTCTGCCACTCCGTTACGGTGGTCAGACACGGCGTTGCCCAGGGGAAACTACGCGGAAGTATGCGCTGTGGGGGTTCCCCCATCGTCAACCTGACCTGACCCGACCTCGTGTTGCCACTAAACAGCTGAACATAGAACATTGATGATAATTTTGTCATCAATGTTCTATTGCCATCAAGCGAGCACAAATCTAGACTCCGGGCTCCCTGCAGTTAAAACAACGTCGGGCTTCCACTAAAAACATTGTTGAAGTAGCAGGCAGTAAAATGACTGTTATGCGCTTGTCAGTTTATTGTCAGTCCTGGCTGATGCAAAGTAAAAGATGAATTGGGTTAAGAATTAGTTTACGCTTGTGTTTTGCAAAGCTTTACTTTATCGTGATGGTCCAGTCGTCAAGGACTCGCTTATCATGCACGGGGAAGTGGATTCAAATTTGGGCATATTGCTATCAATCGGGCACAAATTTAGACTCCGGGTTGCTACTGAGAAATTTCAGATGGAAAACCCAATAACACTTTTCCTGACCCGGGAATTGAACCTAGATGAGGCAGTCGTTTTCGGTGATGAACGACCTCGCTAGGCCAATGAATTTTAACAATTCATTATGTTTAACTCTTCCATTCCAATACACAAATATTATACCAATCTGTTTATACCAATGCTTACAAATTCCTCCAAAAATTCCCATTTAAAAATACTTCTTTTAAACCTTCCGAAAAGTTTAGCAAACAATTCTATTTCCATTCATATTTTATTCCAGTCCTGTCATTACCCGTTTCAAATCGCTTCCTTTCTCGCGAAAAGTTTTAATTGTTTTGTACTTGTAAAATGATAAAAAACAAAGAGGATCCCTCGATTTAACGACAAAACACGCCCCTTAAGCACAGAAAATACTACAGAAGGTCGGGTCCATACAACGAAATACGGCGAAACCATTTTGCCCCCACGCGCCTCAACCTTGTAGTAGTGTACCTATCATAGCGCAGTTGTATGAAGCTTACCCTCTGTCCGTTTTTCTGTGACTACAGCAAGTGCAAGCGTGTCTATGTGTGCGTGCCTTTTCTCGCTCGTTGTATGGAGCCGACCTTCTGTTTTATTCTGTGCCTCAGATTTTTATCTTTCTGTTTACACCTCTTCCGTGAAATTTATATTTTTTATCCCTTTGTTGCATTTTCTAAAGTCTTTAGCATCAACAGTGTCTATTTGTACACCTTATAAAAATATTATTGTGTTGTTTTTTTTTTTGAACATAAAACATAACGGAATACGGCCATGATGCTATATAATGGCTGTATTCTCCGAAGGGATAGACAGAGTTTTTTCAGTTAGTGCAGCTGTATTTAGCCTCATGAAATAGACGTTGAGCCTACTTCGTTTAATTGAACACAGATCCAGACTGCCGAAAAGATATTTTTTTTCAGGATTTTTTTCATCATGTTTGTTTCATTTTTCCAACAACTTTTTAGGGTCCTGTAGTCAAAAAGGAACCCTTATAGTTACGCCATGTCCGTCTGTCTGTCTGTCTGTCGGCGGCTTAGCTCAGAGACTCTTAGTACTAGAAAGCTGTAATTTGGCATGGGTTTTATTTTTATTTTTTTACGTACGTATTAATCACGCCGACAAAGTGGTAAAATAAAATTATGAACGCACGTAAAGTGGGGACGATATTTTTCTCGTTATACCATTGTGTGGGGTATGGTTGGGATATGTCGTTCAAAAATATTGCACCATTTTTAGGGTTCCGTACCCAAAGGGTAAAACGAGAACCCTATTACTAAGGCTCCGCCGTCTGTCTGTCTGTCTGTCTATCTGTCTGTCTGTCTGTCTGTCTGTCTGTCTGTCTGTCCATCTGTCACCAGGCTGTATCTGATGATCCGTGATAGCTAGACAGTTGAAATTTTCACAGATGATGTATTTCTGTTGCCGCTATAGCAACAAACACTAAAAACCAGCATAACATAAATATTTAAGGGGGCTCCCATACAACAAACGTGAATTTTTTGTTTGTTTTTGTTCGATATTGATAACGGTAACAGGTAGACACTTGAAATATTCACAGCATTTTTAGTTATATATTCACTTTAAAAATCAATAATTAAATTAAAATAAAACAAATATTTATGGGGGGCTCCCATGCAACAAACGTGATTTTTTTTGCCATTTTTATAGATAATGGTACGTAACCCTTCGTGCGCGAGTCCGACTCGCACTTGGCCGGTTTTATTATAGATAATGGTACGGAACCCTTTGTGCGTGAGTCTGACTCGCACTTGGCCGGTTTTTTAATTCAGCGATCTGTTTGCGTAATAGTGCTTCACAGTGCTAATTTTTGTTAGAGTCGAGTGTCCTCCTTGCTAATGAAATGGTTGTTTTTGAATATGTGTAAAAATCATGGCACTATTATAATAGAATATAATTGTATCGTAATTAAAAGGAAAACTAGCACAGTTTAAGTGCGTGCACCTGTTTTCGCTCGCTGTATGAAGCCGACCTTCAATATTTACATACTTTTTAGGATTTCGTACCTAAAAAGGAAAAATTAAACCCTTATAAGATCACTCGTGTGTCTGTTTTTCTGGCTGGCTGTCTTCTGTCCGTCGTCGGTCACAGCCAATTTGCTCCAAATCTACTGGACCGATTAAGTTGAAATTTGGTATACATTATGAATTTCCCATTTCTTCCCGTGGGTGTCGTAAAAGGCGACTAAGGGACGTACTAAAGAATGGTCAGCAGCGACCATAGGGGTCACTTAAGGGGGCAAATTAGAAAAAAAAAAATTGCAAACTTTACCGTGTGACATATCAAATGATAAGGCTTGTTGTAAGGATTTGAGATATATTATTATTTATAATTTTAAAATATTTATTTTTAAGTAGAATTTCGTTCGTCAATATTACGGTTTATACTCCACATTAGTTTTGTTTTCCTTCTCAGACAAATTCTGTGTTTCTATTTGTTTAGGGATAAATGCTAGACTGAAACAGTTGTCTGTTTATATTCCCACGATTTAATACAAATTTATTATTAACGGTTGGGAGGAAAATTCTTACACGAGTAGAAATTCTGGTAACGACAAAGTCATTGTGTGTTTTCATTATGTAAATAAACTATATGGTTGCTATGTGGTATTCTGAAGTATCTAACTATGTAAATGAGATAATTCATAATATTGAATAACATGTAGAGGGAATAGAGGCGCTTGTGGCTAATAACAACCGCACGGATCGATCGATCAGGTTAAGCTACGTTTGCCGCGGTTGGTCCGTGGATGGGGGACTATCTTTACATACCAAGACCCCCCCATGCCTCAGAAAGCACGCAAAGCCGTAGGTCCCGGCTGTCATTCGTAAATCTTTGACAGTCGTTACGGGTCGTCAGAAGCCTGAAAGTCTGAGAACCAGTCTTATCAAGGGGTATCGCATTACCCAGTAACTGGGTTGTGGATGTCTGATAGGCTGTTGCTCCATGTAAAACACTGGTATTCAGCTGCACCCGGTTAGACTGGAAGCCGACCCCAACACAGTTGGAAAAAGGCTAGTCAGATTGATTGATCGAGTTTTTCTCGAATTAAAATAGTAAAATTTTCTATGTTATCACACTAATATAATAAAGGCGAAAGTTTGTGAGTGTGTGTTTGTTAGTTCTTCACGGCAGCTCCAATTTTTATAAAATTTTGTATGGAGGTAACTGATACCCTGGAATAAGATATAGGCTACTTTTTATCTCGATATTCCCACGGGATCGAGACTTTCGCGGGTTAAACCGCGGGGCACAGCTAGTTTTTATCATAAACGACATAACACTTACCGAACCAAATCCTACTAATTCTTTAATTTCTTTCCAATTTTAATCATTCAAGTTTTAAAGTACCTATGTCATAACGTTTTCCTTTAAAAATAGTTTTAATATTTTTGTACTACCTCGGTCATCGGCTTTTTAATTTATGACAGGAGATTCAAATAAACTGTAGTTTATAATTCTGTTTCAGGAGCATTTAAATTCATGGAAATCGTTTCAAAAGTTTTCATTTTGAAAGCTACGTATATTTTTGCAGTCTGCTATAATTCATTTCACCCTAACAGCATTTGTTTTATGGTCATTGACCCTTTGTTTGCCTTGTTTTATTATTTTTTGTATCGGCACGAACTGTAAGAACTTCATCATCATGATCATTTCAGCCAAAAGACGTCCACTGCTGGATATGTCCAGCAGTGGACGTCTTTCGGCCTCCCCCAAGCACCGCCACTTCAACCGGTTCTGTGCTTCCCGCATCAGCTGATACCTGCAGCCTTCACAAGGTCATTGGTCCACCTTGTAGGAGGCCTTCCAACGCTATGTCTTCCGGTACGCGGTCGCCACTCCAGAACCTTTCGGCCCCATCGCTCATCAGTTTTGCGAGCAATGTGCTGCCCACTGCCACTTAAGCTTTGGCAATTCTTCGGGCTATGTCGGTTACCTTGGTTCGCCTGCGGATCTCTTCATTTCTGATTCGATCACGTAGGGAAATTTCAAGCATAGCCCTCTCCATTGCCCTTTGGGTGACATTTAGCCTTCTGATAAGGCCCATTGTGAGCGACTACGTTTCAGTGCCATAGGTCATCACTGGCAACACGCACTGGTCAAAGAACTCAGAACTTAATTGTTGGTATTTAGTCTATTTAACTATACAAAAATGAATTGATTCTTACTTTTTGATAATGACAACACTGTCAGTACTGTCACTCAATGTTTAATATAAAACCGACAAACGTACTCGCTGGCTTCTATCGCAACCTCTTGGTTGTCCAAGCCGCTAGTTATAGGCCTTCTTCAGATTAGTCAGACTCGCCGACCTAGGCATACTCTCACCGACCCAGATGACTCCATTACTCTCCTTCAGGAAAGCAATAGGGCCACAAGTACAGTGCACAAATTACACAAACCGTCATTCCATCCTCGCCGCCGCGCTACCACGCAAAGTTCCAGACTTAATTGTCCCCCCCGTCCCTTGCACGTCGAACCGCCAGCTGCCCGCGTCGAAGCTGAGTGCGCCGTAGCATTAATAGTTACCCCTGATAATAATCATGAATTAAACTTAATCCAGCCTGTCCCCAACTTGCTGCTGTTCCCCAACGATGCCCTAAGCCGAGGTCCGTACCCCACAGTGGGTGTAGTGCGCAGTCGTTTAGTTTTAGTAAATATATTTACGCCCCTGGCTGGAGGCTTTAAGCTCACCCCTTAAGGCAACCACAGAAAAGACCGGTTAAGTAGTCACGGCCTCTCAAGGCCAACTACGAGATGCCATACAAAAAAAAAAAAAACGCTGGATTCTCTTTCTATATTTGCTACGTTAGGAAACAGACATAATTCCTTCCCTGTGAAACGTTCAATATAATGACCGTTATTCAAATGCAAAGTACTGCTTTTTATTTACACTCGTAACCTAATTTCCTAAATTACTCCTTGGAAAAAGTATTGTCAAGTCAGTTAGACGGCTCTGGGTGCATCAGACGTACATAAAGATAGGCAAATTAATTGGTAGGCAAATTGTCTACCACCTTAAATTATCGGTATATTCAAATCCCAATTTTTTTAACTGTAGTATGAAATGGCTATAATACGGTAAATTGACGTAGGGTGTCAATTTGCTTGACAATATTTTTTCTTTACTGTACATAATTTATAAAACAAGTGGTTTGGGGACGCAAAGCGAATATAAAAGCTTTGTAATATGAGTTATATTTTATTTGAAACACCAAAAGATATTGTCAGCTTTAACCGACGTTAATCAAAGAAGGGAAGGTAATATAATATCTATATTTTTTTTTTTTTAACGTTGCCCCACACTAGGAATTTCTCCTGTATCGTGGGTGCATTTACAAATATTTAAACTCACATACACAAATAGTCAGACCCGGAACAACTACTTGTAGGTCATGCAAATATTTGTTCCGTGCGGGAATCGAACCCGCGACACGCAGCGCAGCAGTCAATCGTTTAACCACTGCACCAACCGTGTCGACCAACGAATTAAAAACTACTTTTGTGATATAATTATTGCCATATTCAAATTAACTATTCAAATCAAAATATACAAATACACAAGTCTACATAAAATCTCTGTTTGCACGTTAGTTTACAAAAGTAAATAAAACAAAATATTACTTTATTTTTTCGTTTCTTGTTGTTGTTCCGGGCTCTGGCCTTAGTAAACACGCTACAACCGTTGAAATGCACGCTACCCGCATCTCTTAAAATTCTGCTGTTCCTTGCATAGAACTACCTACTTCGGATTTGATTTGTTTGATATGACAAAACTCTTAAGGGGGATGCGCTAAGGTAGCCCGCGAAATTTTAATTTTCTAACGGTTTTTTGCAATTTGCAGGTCAGTAACAGGTTATATGTTGATCTAAATATGATTCGCGGACGTAACAATTATAGCTTCACTGAATTATTATCATTAGAATCAGCAATACAACTCTCTAAGTTCATAGAATCCTATTTAATTACTATTTCACGAAATAGTAACTCAATAGGATTCTACGAAGAGAGTTAGTTGTATGGCTGATTGTAATGATTATAATTCTGTAAAGGCATATTTGTTACGTCCGCGAATCATATTTAGATCAACATACAACTTGACACAGACCTGTAAATTGCAAAAACTTAAGAAAATTTGAATTTCACACACGTCAAAGTGTTATTATACTGTTAGTTTTCAGATACGTAGCAAAATTTTATTTTAAAGTTACGCTTGATGACACGTAATATTGTTTAAACCTATTTATCTTTTCTCTCTAAGTGAATTTGTTTTAGAAATAAAATATCTTTAACCGTAACTATCATCAGTCGTAGAAGCTGTGCTATTTCATATCCATAAGTTTCGTTACTAAACAGGATAGATTATGAAGTGAAAGACTCTATTTAGTTATTTTAAAAACGCTCATCAACACAGTGTAAGCAAAGCTCCATAGCTTCAACAACAGGTGTGTTTCTGTTTATCTTTCACCCTCGCCTCGACGGGAATCAAAACCAAATAAAACGCCAACAGTTTCTACCTACGCACACATTCATCCAATGTAGGTACTACATGCATACTGCTTTGCACAGATATTGCTTTGTGTAATTTAGGTGGGGTTTCCGCAAAGAAAAAAGTACGCGACTTAATGTAGGTGGGTCCCGCAAAGAAAGAAGTACCCGGTTTAATTTAGGCGGGGTTTCCGCAAAGAAAAAAGTACGCGACTTAATGTAGGTGGGGTTCCCGCAAAGAAAGAAGTAACCGGTTTAATTTAGGTGGGGTTTCCGCAAAGAAAAAAGTACGCGACTTAATGTAGGTGGGGTTCCCGCAAAGAAACAGGTACGCAACTACTGCTACCTATTGGTACCACTTTTGCCTCTGTAAGTTTTGTACTAACACTAGCTGCTGCCCGTGGCTTCGCCCGCTTGGCTTTTTCTAAAATAAATGTATATAACTTAGGCTAAGTTACTTCTTATAACATCAGTTATCTACCAGTAAAAGTTCCGTCAAAATCGGTCGAACCGTTCCGGAGATCAGCCGGAACAAAGAATAGAATAGAATACTCTTTATTATGTACACCATAAAAGTTACAGATAAACATTTAAATAATTTTTTTTTTTTTGGATAGGACTGTTTGGCGTCCTTTTTTTAGGGTTCCGTACCTCAAAAGGAAAATGCGAAACTATTATGGGATCTCTCGTGTATCTGTCTGTCTGGCTGTGTCTGTCTGTCCGTCTGTCACAGCCGATTTATTCCGAATCTACTGAACCGATTAAGTTGAAACTTTGTGCACACATGAATTTCTGTGACCCTAACACGAACGTGTAACGTAAATAAATTAATTTTGAATATATAAACAGTAATATATACTTATAGGGGGGGAAAATAGAAAAAAAAAGTTTTCCATTTTTTACCTTATAGGTAATGATAATTATCAAATTAAATTGGGCTTGATGTAAGGATTACAGATATATTTTTTAATAATTTTAAAATAAATAATTTGAAAGTTATTTTCGAAAATCTTTTACCATTAATTCTTAAGTAATAGAAAAGAAAACATAATATTATATAAACACAAAATATATTATAAAAACTTATTATTAAGCCAATTGGCATAAAAGTTGTCGGTCTAAAATATTATAATTACAACTGTAATTTTTTGACAGTATTGCTCTGACTGTTATAATTGATTCTTGATGGTTATAGTGAACTTTGAGGCATTTCAAGAAACATTATAACAAAGGTTATCTTCGGGGTAATACAAAATTCGTGGAACATCGCGTTATAAAGAAATCCAAGCGTTTGTAGTAGGTATACGCTTTCAGCATTGAACTATATCATGTTTTCAAACATCAAACAAAACAGATTTTCATCAAATGTTTCTCGTAGATTTGAAAATTTGTTCCGAGCGAGATGCTTTTCTTAATTTACCTGAAATGATTTCGAGGAGATAAATACATCGAAGGTACATACTGCGCTCTGAAACCTGACAACATGCAAGAGAGCTCCGAACAATAATAATAAGATAATTAATTCTGTCATTCTCATTATACAGGGTACAACTTAAATTAGCTAGCGAAACTCCGCAGACCTGATGGGTAGGTATCGATATCGAAAAACGACAATATATTATTTTTTAAATTGAGGAATTTCGAGCATTATTTTGACAACCTTCTTCGATATAAATCGAAAATAATGTACTGGCCAAATACATGCGAGCAGGGGGGCCAAGTCTGCTAATGCAGTTGTTTTAGAATGGCCGATCATTGGCACCGTAATTGTAGAGTTTGACAGTTTTGCTAATCTCCTAATTAAAAGGTGTCATTATGATTTTCCAATGACGTGCCACTGACACTCCATTGGAAAAATTGTCTGTATTTGGTAATCTCGTACTGACAAGCTGTATTTTGACTTTCCTATGGACCACTGTCACGCCATTATGAATTTAGGAGGTAAAAAACAATTGGCACAATGGTCATGGCGTTGCCTTGGTATGGTGGTCATAATGACCAATCATTGAAAATAGGAGACTTGGCCCCCAGGCGGCCGGCAATGTTAGTATGAAAATCCATAAATCGTGTTTAGCGGCCGAATAAGTTACTATCGTGTAATTTAAAATGGAATGAACTTTTTACGTCGACACAAGTCATGGCAACCAAGGAGGTAGCTTAACAAAGATTTTATTTAAATTTGAAACTGACTTGCAAATAGAGCAGTATAAAGTAAAAGAGAAACAAATGAACATATGGGCGCGTGAAAATTTTTCGTGGTTCGTCATTGAATCTGGAATTTATAATAATTTACATAATTTGAATTTCCGCGCGTTATTTGAGAAAAGCACTGTACAAGCCTTAGCCGCAACCAGGCATTGATGGACCGACCGACGATGGATCGACCACTGTTAGTGTAGTATGAGTTGAGAAAATCTATTTTCTTTTGTTTTATCATCTTGAGATATCGGTACCCATCTGAAGTTAAACAAAAAAAAACAAATTACTATTGACTACTTACACTAATTGCGGTTAAAGCCTAAAAAAAAAAAAAATAACAGCAAATTAATTTATGTTTTGTTTGATCATGTAGGTATAAATATCGATAGCCATCGTGTCTGCGGAGTTTCGGTAGCAAATTTAATTTGAACCTGTATAGATCTCCAAATGTTAAAGTTCACATCATCATCATAATCTGCTTAGCTTTTCCCAACTATGTTGGGGTCGGCTTCCAGTCTAACCGGATGCAGCTGAATACCAGTATTTTACATGGACGACTGCCTATCTGACCCATAACCCAGTTATTGGGTAACACGATACCCCTTGGTAAGACTAGTTGTCAGACTTTCGGGCTTCTGACTACCCAGAACAGCTTTTATGTGAGCACCATTTATCTATCTTTTTCTTTTTTTTTAAATGAAGGTATTTTTATTGCTTAGTTTTTCATTCTTTTTACCTATTATGGTATAGTAATTTTATTCTAGGTGCATCGTCTTCACATATAATCATATAATAAATGTACTCAAACAAAATATCGTAAAACATTTTTAAAAGAGTAACGGTGGAGTTTCTTGCCCATTCTTCTCCATACGAAACTACCTTTTGGAAGGGGCAACTAGAATCAATTCTATTTTTTTGTTAATTTTGACGTTCAAATATGCCTTTTATGTGCCTATTTGAAATAAATGGTTTGACTTTGACTTTATGTAAAGTTGATCACCCATCCACAGACCAACCGCGGCAAGCGTAACTTAACCTGATCGATCGACCCGTGCGGCTGGTATTCCTTAGCCACAAGCCCCTCAAATATTATATAGTTCACAACATGGCAACTCTTATTGAAAAGTTAACACAAGTTCTTGATATTCCCACAAATGCACAATATTCTTACGTCTAGTAAGCACGCAACATATAAAAATTAAAGGTAAACAGTTTATCCCGTCCATATTATTTAGAGTGCACTTAAAGTCGAGTGGCGACAAAATGGCAACTACAGAACCTTCAATATTTTACTTAGAAAAGATAAGAGAACCGATGGACACGTACCGAGACGGTGAACCCATTAACCTTAGGTTGTCTATGCACACATCATAAGGCTGCTTGTCCACTGAAGCGGAGAGAAGCGTAAAAATGTGCGGTTGTGAAAAGACTAAAGCTTTGTTTTCATGGGTTAACAAAAGTTATACTACATGTTAAAGTTGCAAGCAGTATGTGTTACTGTTCAAATTCAAACTCAAATTCAAAGCATTTATTTCAAATGTACCAATTACAGGCACTTTTGAATTGTCAACAAGTCGGTCAGTTACAAATATGAAGCTAGTTGCCCATTCCAAATAGTAGGATCCTATGGAGAAGAACGGGCAAGAAACTCCACGAAAATAAAATATTTGATACAAAGTATTGGTTACATCATGCTTATTGAAAATATACATGTGAGAACGATGCAAAATGTCAGAAGCGTCCGTGATAAAAAAAAAAAAACAATTCAAAACTAAAATAATTAAAAATAAGCCGTGGCAGCTAAGAGATGACCAGTCCTACTGATGGCGCCCGTTCACGAACATGACGCATGGATTAGCACCATTCAGCTCAACCATTTTGAAGGGAGCTAAATGATCCAACACACCCGCCACCATCAGCGAGACATTACAGTGAGCATGACATACTCTCAGCCGCCAGGGCACATTCTGCTGTAACAATGTTGCCCAGTTTACTAAACCGTAATAAAGTAATGCTTCATGTTTTAGTTGTTGTTGCAAGCAGTATGTGTCGTTGTAACAATTTGTTTTTTAAATTTAAATTTCTTTGAAATCGGGGCTTAACCAATTGAATTCCAGACAATTAACGCCTCGACTCCGCTTCGTTGGATATGCGACACAGCTGACAGCGGCTATATGAGCGACATTTTCAGATCGCACCTCGACTTTAAGTGAAGTTAGTGTTTAAAACGAAAACCAACCTTCTGGATTAGCAAATAATATTCATATTTGAATATAAGCAAGTGTGTCATACGAATATGAAACTTATTTGCTGGAACCAAACATTATGTAACAACTCACCTTTAGACCTGATTCTACGCAAATAAACATTTTCTATTCTAAAGCTTAAGGATCTTATTCTTAGGAAATGTTAACTTTACTATGCAAACTAAAGTCAAAGTGGGCTCAGTAAATCATGTTCTTAGTTCATAACATTTTAAATGCAGAATGTAGGTATGCAGAGCTGTGTCCGTTAAGCTAAATACCATGTGTCTAAATGGTCCTCACATGATCTGACCAAGATTATTTTTAAGAGACTGCCTTTGACCTTTGAGTTTGTATCGGTCCTTCTTCTCAGAGTATATACCAAAAGATAAAGATAGGAAATAGGATTTGGTTTCACGTAAAAAATAGAATTATGTTTTGAAATTGGAAAACATATTTTTTTTTTACGTGTAAAAGTGTTTGTACAAACCTACTTACAGAAATAAAAATCATTTATCATTTTTACGTTCGCTTTGTCGCTTTTGCACTCTGATTTCGCGCCACTCATCTTCAGCAGAGCTCCGCTCCATTACTCTGAACTGATCAGTCGCTTCGCTTCTATGCACAGGCAGCTTTAAGAGACTGTGTTTGCGAATAATTTGATGTCTTCACTAGCCAACCTAAATTCACACATGAATTTTTATGTGTCATAATTTTAAAATAAGCTACCCGTGTGTGAATGGGAATAACATCATTGTTCCTAGTTCCACTTACTTTTATATAGATAACTAGCTGTTGCCCGCAATTGCGTCTGCGTATATTTTCCATTTCGGCATTTTTTTATGCATATATCCATGATGAAATGATATCCTTCTCCAAGTCCTAGGCTACCTATCTTTTAATTTTCATAACGATCAGTTCAGTGGTTTAGGTGTGTATAGGTACCAGACAGACAGACAGAGTTACTTTAAAATACATGGATAGTATCGATAGGCTTAAAAGACTGTAGATTTGTAGAACATTTTCTATTTTTTTAAGTACCTGGTAATTTGTTGATGGGCTTACACTGTCCTCCCATCCGTATTAACACTGTAATTTGAAAACGCTGTAAAAGCCAATTATTTTTAAAAGAGTTTCATGCCGGCTCTTCTCCTTAGGAAACGACCAATTGAAACCGTACACCTAGCTTCTGACGTTTCATAAGTGCCCATGTAGGTTTATGTGAAATAAAATATTTTGATTCTGATACTTTCATTATTGATATTCTTCTCGTCCCTAATATTGTCTGCTATTTTGATAAAGGTAATTTTGAAAGCCAATCAATACACTCGTGATTCTTAATGAAGCCAGCTAAATCCAATCAAACAAGAAATAAGTTAAGAGGAAGTCTTTACCCGGATGACTCGATTCATAGGAAGCAGTACTATAGTAACTTTTTTTCTCATTAATAACGACATTGGCATTTAACCTCAGTTCAGCAGAACGTACAGTTAAACCAGAAAAGAAATGCTGTTTGGTAATCTTCGTGTTTCCAATCATTTATTTGTCAGAAATAATTTCAGAATGCGGTACATTATACAGTATGTAACAAAAACCCTGTTGTTCCTTTTACGGACGTATACATTTACCTACAAGCACAACATTGATGGAATTATAATTAAAAAAAATTAAGCATTGAATAGTCGAGAAGTCAAAATCAAAGAATTGCAGAGGTAAGAAATCAATTAAACATTACAAATATTAATAATTAAGTAAATATTTATTTTAATTATTTTTGTTGAACAGTTTTTAGAATTGACTCGTTTTATTACGTCCGATTCTTAAAACGTAGGTACAAGAAACAACAAGGTTTTTGTTACATATTGTATAATAATGTACCGTATTCTGACAAATGACCATAATCATATTATTATGGTCTAAAAACTAGTCAATGGTATCATCATATTCTGCCAAGAGTGGCGTGCGAATAACGTCGTTTTGTCACATGTCCGTGTGGTGCCGGACGTAAAGAATAACACCATCCTATTTCTTCCCATGGGGATCGTAAAATGCGACTAAGGGACTTACTAGATAATGGGCAGCAGCGTTCTCTATCCATTTTAACACCATATTGCGATAGCCAACCCGCCTGCCAAGCGTGGCGATTATGACAAACCCTCCCTTTGGGGCAGGCCTATGTCCAGCAGTGGACGTCTTTCGGCAGAAATGATGAGACGATGATTAACGAAGCGCATATTTTTTCTGGGACATCTGTAATTGATGCTTGTTCTAGTAGTGCCCCAGACTACTTGCCAATGCATTAATGACAGTACAATGAGTGTCATTAGACCACTGCCTACGTTCAGCATGTATTATTTAAAACATTGATTACGTAAAGGTGTTTAACTTTGTTAGTTCTTGGTCAATACCAAGAACTTTAAGGTCAATACCACGGTGTGTGTTGATCGATATAGTACCTAAGTACATGAGTAACATTTGTTTAGTTTTCTTTTTATTGTTAGTAGGTATATTGGTCCTGCTAGACTGTTGTCCAGGACCGTTTTATCCACTTTTTTTTCTAGTATATTCTTTCCTGCTTCGCGTAAAGCCGTTCCTCCACTTCCCTGCAGAATTAAAAGAGAAATAAACTTGTAATTACCTGAACAGAGAAACGATAAAATTGATTACGTTTTCCGAAAATTCGAACGATCCTTGATCGATTTTCTTGATTCTTGATCGATTCTTTTCTTTTTCTTGGTGATTCTTTGATCCGTATTTTCAATGAAACAAAAATAGGTAATCTTAATACCTAATTACGTCATCAAACTCTTTAAAAAACGTTTTCTCCCCTTTAAAACAGTTTTAAAACTCAGTCAAAACTCGAACAGATGTCATTATCAAGACAATCGGAATTTCGAGTGACCTGTTGATGTAGGAGTGGAAGGTACAGTCGCCAGCACACAAAGTTACCAAAAACTCAAATTTTCTCATTCGATTTTGAACTTAACCATAAACATTTTAAGGTTTAAAATTATTTAAATTCACAGTTTGGCAACTGTACCTGTATAATGACATCATTGGAATCAGTGCTATTAGGTGCTGAGTGCTGCTGACTATAGCTTAATAATTGGTGAAAATTGGCTCCATAAAATGGGATGATTCTTTTCACCCGTCTATCATCAAATTGTTTAACAAACGTTTCCCCTCTGAAACAGTTATAAAACTTAGCCAAACCTCGAAAGACGTCAATATCAAGACAACTGAAAGTTGGTGTCACCTGTTAATGAAGTCGTGGTAAGTACCTACCCCGGCGTCGAGTCGAAGATGAGGTACCTGGGACTCGTCCTCGACAGCCGGTGGAACTTCGTGGAGCATTTTCGACGTTTGGCTCCCAGACTGGAGCGGGCCGGGGCTGCTTTGAAGCGGCTCCTGCCCAATCTAGGGGGTCCAAACGCCTCCTGCCGGAGGCTCTACGCGGGGATCGTGCGGTCCATGGCCCTTTACGGGGCACCGGTGTGGGCGCGTTCTTTAAGGCTGCGACCAGCACAGCGGTTGAACGCGTCCCAGAGAGTCATGGCCATCAGGCTGGTACGGGGTTACCACACGGTCTCCCGTGAGGCGGCGAGCCTCCTTGCCGGACTGCCGCCATGGGATCTGGAGGCAAAAGTCCTCGCGCACATCTGGGAGTGGCGCGAGGAGGCGAAACGCCGGTGTGAAACTCCGCTGCCGCGAGAAATCACGGCACGGCGGACAGAGCTCCGGCGGGATCTCATGGCGACATGGAGAGTGCGATTGTCGCAACCCAGCGCTGGGCATGCCACAATTGTGGCGATAAGTCCCCTCTTTGAGGAGTGGCTAGAGAGGCGCCACGGCGTCCTCACCTTCCGCCTGACGCAGGTCCTCACCGGACACGGTTGTTTCGGGAGGTTCCTGTTCAGGATAAAGCGGGAGGAAACGCCCGGGTGTCACCACTGTGTGGATCGCCCGGAGGACACGGTGGAGCATACGGTGGAGGTCTGCCCAGCTTGGGCGGAGCACCGCCGTGTCCTCACGGAGGCGATCGGCGGCGGCGATCTCTCGCGTCCGGCCCTGGTTCAGGCCATGGTTCGGAGCGAGAGTGCATGGGAGGCCGTCACCTCCTTCTGCGAAGCAGTTATGCTAGCGAAGGAGGAGGCGGAACGCGTGAGGGTGAGACAAGGTTCGCGCCCTCGCGCCCTTAGTCGCCGCAGGAGACGCCCCGGGCGTCGGGAGTCGCAAGCCGATTTCCGGCCACCGTAGGCACGGGCCTGCGGACGGTGAGCGATGGGTAGCTCGCCATCCGATAAGGACCAGGCCCGGGTCGACGGCGCGTTGTGTTCCACGCGCGCCTCAAAGAGATGTCAGCACAAACTGACGGGGTCCGTTAGGACCAATGCCTGCCAGGGTTGCGAGTTTGTCCGAAAACGATATCGTGGCCCTGGCACACAGGCAACGGAAGGAACACGGGTGGGTTTTAGTCAGTAAAAGTCTGACACTCCCTCCCGCTCCGCCCAGAGCGGGAGAAGTTATTTGATGATTTCCCACCCAAAAAAAAAAAAAAAAAGTACCTACCTTTGTAATGTCGTGACCAGAATCAGTGATATCAGGTGTTTCTGGTTAAAATTAGGCTTTGAAAAAATGTGGTGATTCATTTCTTTCGTCTATATTTACTTAGTTGTTACACGAAATCACATCACTAAATTCTTCAAACAAACGGTTTAGAAACTCTCCCCGTTGAACCCGTTTGAAAACTCAGTAACAACTTGAAAGACGTTATCAAGCCAATTAGAAGTTGGAGTGACCTGTTAATGAAGGAGTGTTAGATATCTGTGCAATGACGTCACCGTAATCAGTGCATTTAGGCGCCGGATGCTACGGGCCATAGGGTAGGTCCTAGATAAAATTAGGCTGTGAAAAAATTTGGAGATTCTTTTCATCCGTATATTTAAATCTAATAGATTTGCTTACCTTTATACCAAATCACATCATCAAATTCTTCAAACAAACTGTTTAGAAACTCTCCCCGTTGAAACTGTTTGAAAACTCAGCAAAAACTTGAAAGACATTATCAAGGCAATTGGAAGTTGGAGTGACCTGTTAACGAAGGAGTGGTAGGTACCTGTGTAATGGCGTCATCGGAATCAGTGCTATTAGGCGCCGAGTGCTACGGACTACAGGTTAGTTCCTGGAATTGTGTTAGAACGATATTCGCATGTTTTAATTTGTGAGCTGATAGCGGGAATGGATACAAATAGTTATTGTATTACGTATGTTCTAGAATATTTGTATGATAGATGTTACTTTTTGTTTGTACGTTTCGTGTCTTCATAACTAACCGCTTTGTTTAGAAGAACTTAAGAAGACACAAAGTTTTAAATACACGAAAAGCGTCTTTGTTTAATACTGTTTATAGATACAGATATATTTCGCCAGCTATGTTTAAGGTACAAATCCAGAGAAATTCCTAATGGCAAATCAAATAAAAGTTACCTGACCTGAACTGAACCTAGGCAAGATCCTATGTTCAGTAGTAGCGCTTGCAGCTCACTTAAATGTCTCGCTGATGGTGGCGCGTGTGTTGAATCATTCGGTTCCCTACAAAATGGTTGAGCTGGATGGTGCTGATCCATGAGTCATGTTCGTGAACGGGCGCCGTCAGTTGAAACTGGTCATCTCTTAACTGGGCTTATTTGTAATCTTTAATCTTATATTTTGTATTGTTTTTAAATATATTTTTTTTACATTGTTCTCACATATAGAGCGACAAGAATAATGTACCCAGGATTTTGTAATATCTTGATTGAAAAGAGTGTCCTTGGAGTTTCTTGCCTGGTCTTCTCCATAGAGATCTTCGTTTTGGAATGGGCAAATAGCTTCAACTTTCTGGCTAACTGACCGACTCTTTGACAATTCAAAAGTGCCTGTAATTGGTTTAATTTAAATAAATGCATTGAGTTTGAGTTTTTGAGTTTGCAGCCACTAGAACCAAAGGCCTTTGTATGTTATGGCATAAGCATGATGCCCAATTAAGGTGAATCGCTGATTCGCTCGATGTAGTGTACGAAATACAAAATTTCCTACGTTTTTTTTTCAAATTGTGGCGTTTTATGTTGCATGTTGACCAACATTCAATAATTATGATATAAACGTAAGAAATGCATTTCGAGGGTTACCTTGCTTTTGTTGTGAAACATCTTTAGGTGCACGTAAAACCAATTGCTGGCGGGGCGACGCTTGGCGCGTGGCGATTCACCGCTAACTCCGCGCGCGCGGTCCCCCCGCTACGCGAGTGTGTAAATAATTTAGATGTTTCACATCTGCCAGGCGTCCCGTGACGGCTAAATTTTTTTTAAATATAGATACTGTTATCGTAGTATCTTTTGTTAAAGGAGCTCTCCTTTGACACACGGTACTTCGGTACTTCGAACAGTAACAAAGCAAAATGCTGAACTTTATCAAAGCCAGTATAGTATCGTACCACTATTCAGGCCCAAAAACTACGCTATAGTTATCCGATATCCGGTTCTTCTGTGAAAATATAAAATGTTCATGCCACAGCAATTGGTTAGACTTGGATAGCCTAGCTTTTTAGTTTTTTAGCCTTCATTTTTAGTACAGAATATTCCGATATAAACTTTTGCAGGATGCCGCAAGTAAAAAATGATTTTATTGGCATTTCACATTTTGTTCTGCTATGAAATCATGCATATAAGTATGATCTTTATCGAAACTCATCAAATATATAAAATTATTTCTGGTCTTCTATTAGGTACGTACTCACAGTGTTTCAAAATAAACCATTAACACACGTCTTGCTTTCATATTGTATCACAATCAAGAAGGTATTAAACTAATTATTATCACCTCCCTAAATTATAATCTCCCATTTACTTATCGGCTGAAATGATGATGAAGAAATGAAATTCCTAAAATGTATCAAAGGCGATGAGCCTTTGATACAAGGAATTTCATTTCTTCATCATCATTTCAGCCGAAAGACGTCCACTGCTGGACATAGGCCTCCCCAAAGCACCGCCACTTCGACCGGTTCTGTGCTTCCCATCATCATTTCAGCCGAAAGACGTCCACTGCTGGACATAGGCCTCCGCCAACATTTGGGGGGGGTTGCCATAATCGCCACGCTTGGCAGGCGGGTTGGCGATCGCAGTATGGTGCTAAAATGCATAGAGAACGCTGCTGACCATTTTCTAGTATGGCCCTTAGCTGTTCTTCCCGCATCCAGGAATTTCATTTAGTTATGTTAGTAGCAAAAAAAAAAAAAACTCTCCTTTTCTGGTATCCTGGGCAAAAGCCTCCCTCCACTCCTTCCATCTTTTGCGAGCTCACGCGTCGTCCTTCCAGTTTGGTCGGAACTTGTTTTATCACACATTAATATTACAAATTAATTTCTACCCACACATTTATGTTATATAAAACTGTTAACAACTACACCTTTATAAACCAACACATCCACATCCACAAGCGTAGACGCACTGAGCTAATTCCCAAATTGCCATGACATACGGCTGCTCAAAGTTCCTAACTTGGGTCTTTGTTTTGGACATCCGGGCTCAAACTCCATCCATTAGCTGTAATTGGACGAAACCCTTTATAATGACTTTTAGAAAAAAATTGAAGTGAGTTCATCGAAGTTTGTACTTTTTGGGAGCAAGCCTCGGTAATTTCATGCCGTCATCAGTTCTGCTATGTTCGGGTCAGCTTCCATCAAAAGTGGAGTGATTTTTTTGGAAATAAGTTTTAACCGGGGCTTACCTAATGGGTGGGTTGGTGTAAGTTTCTAGTACAAACGTGGTGATTTCATATGCCATGTTTTGTGATTCAGAACGACTGGTAACAGCTAGATGAGAGTTGCCGAAAATCGAGATGTGTGACGTGCGATTGGAGAGAATATTATGTTTTTAGAGCTTAAAGAAAGAAAGAAAAGAAAGAAAAATATTTATTCCGCACAAAAAAATAACTCACTAATTACAACAAAATAAAATAAATAAAATACACACATACAAAGTAGCCAAAAGCCTCATATTCAATACAATAAAAGTTTGACAATCTTGTCGCGTCTTGACGTCCTGTTGTTTGTCAAAGCTGTAATTTCTCTACAGTGGTAAGCCATTTGCATGCCCGTGAAGACTTTCATAAACAGGTAAGGATCAAACTATCGATGTGATACTCTATTAATTAAATTGAGTATTGACAATCAAAAGTACAATCAACCGCTCATCGGTGAATCACTTGAACTAAGAAAACCAGGGGCGAGCCATCCGGTTTACCTAATACTGAGTTTACCTAGACGATGTGGGCGTGTGATGCCTGAGCGGGCGCCGCCGCGCCTTGTCGTGCGCGCGCGCCGGCGCCCGCGCGTCCGCCGCCGACTCCGCGCTGGAGTCCGTCACCGCATAGAGGCAATTAGGCCTAGCCTACCCTAGCCCAAATGCATTTATCTAACTATGTTATAAAATAATACAAAATATAAAAAAAAAGTTAAAACTCCTGTTAGAACACTTATAGCAACTTCTCTCACTCGTGTGCGTAATTACGCGCCTAAGTCAGTACGTAGTAGACTGTATAGGCTCCAAGACGAATTGCCTCATTTTGCAACTTTTTCATTGATAAATTTAAGCACACTGATGCATATTTTGTGTGTATGAACGGCACATATGTCTAGATTATGGGCGTAACTCCTTTGAGTGGAGCTGGGCTGTGATTGGCTTATGGCTGCAGACGGATAACCCGCCAAAATTTGGTTGCCCGCTTTTATAAAACAACTCTATATAAAAATATCGCTATTTTGGGTGCATTCCGAATTAAGCACCACCTTTGTACGTATTTTTCTATTAAGTTATAAATAATTTGTTTTGAAACAGAAAAGTACAGTAAATGTTACTTGTGTATTGTTTTTATCACTTAAAAATGGTATTCAGCTGTGAAGTGTGCGCTGATAATGTGTGTTTGTTATAAGTTAAATGCAATAAGTTTAATAAGATTAGTTTATTAAGTTAATAAGATTCAAGTTGCGTCTAAAGGTATGTACCCGAATTACGAGAAATAATCGAAAAATATGGTAATTCATCTCGTACTCGTCATTTCAATATTTGTATTCCGTACATTTTGTTTATTACTTCCAGTAAGTGGAGTGAGGGTGAGTTCTTGTATTCATAACTGTTATAGGCTTATTTTCAAATATTATAAATCAATAAATATGTCTACTTTGAGGGTCATCATAATGATGATGTATTTTTTTTTTATTATTTTATTCCGTGGCCTACCCTCCGTGGAGAAACACTGCACGCCACTGAAGAAAACCACCCTAAATGCTACAACATCAAGGCGTTATCAATGACAAATAATTACCATGGACATCTAGTTGATTGTACCAATGGTCTAATAGAAAAAAAAATGATTATCTACATCGTATGTAGCATCATAGCTTGTAGCTCGTTGCATGTAGCTTTTGGCCTCAGGATGTGGTATTGCGCCGCTTTCGCGGTCAAGTGCCACCACAGAACGCATAAAGACTTAGTGCATCTAAGTAATACTTAAATACCTTTAAGTTTTATAATAGTATTATAATATAATATGTTTACTTAGGTTAAGGGTGCTATCACAAAAAAATACGTTTTTCGTCAATTTCTTATCTAATTGTGAGAAAGCTTGAAATAATTGAAACATTAAGTCTGTGTAACTATAAAAGTACAGTTTCCGTGGTGATAAACCATTCGTGTCAGTCTCAGCGCCTGTTAATAGTTTCATCACATTTGCGCTCTCGAAAATATAGCTTATTTTCATTTACTTAATGAAGATATTGTATAATCATAAAATAAAATTTTGATTTTATCACACGGATAGCTGAAGCCCAGTATGTGATTTTTAAATTTCTTGATATGGTTTGTTTAATAATATGAAAAAAAAAACATTACCGACAGTGTTTTAAAAAAGAATAGGTTTTTTCATAATTATTTTCTGAGACTATTTGTAACATTTTTATAGTTCTTTTTGCTACTATATTAAAGAAAAATGTTCCTAAACTCAACACGATATCGTCAATTTTATGTGAAGAGGCAACGGAAATTATTTTTTACGATATTATATACCAACATTTTCGAATAAACAATTGCTAACAATGGAAATGAAGGAGTAATCTATCTGTGGCAACTAGTAGTAACATTTGGTTTAGTTAAATTTTGCCGCAAAATGTACCGAAAAACTGCAAATTTTGGTCAGATTTAGTGATAGCGTCCTTAAGGTATTCATCTATGGGTCTTTGGAAGCTGAAAATAAATGGTATTATTCTACTGTAGGGCAAAGGCATCTTCCTCCCTTTTCCACACAATTCTGACTTTTGCTAGTGCCAGTCCCTTCGGCAAGAATCAAGCTACTCGCTCCATTTTCGCCTTGTACTGCCACTTGCTAGTGTCTACTTAATAAAAAAATTAAAATCGGTCACTGATAGACACAACCTACAGCCTAAACCACTCACTGGGTTTAGAAGCATAAACATTTTAAATATAACTAAGGTGAGCGTGAAAATTAATCTCCTGAAGGGGTAACATAGGAGATGAGAACCTTTGTATGAAAGTTCTTAATTTTTGCCGATGAGAATCCAAACAAGGGCTTAGGTATACCAAAATAATGCACCATTATCATCTACCTAGCCTTTTCCCAACTAAGTTGGGGTCGGCTTCCAGTCTAACCTGATGCAGCGTTTACATGTAGTGACTGCCTATCGGACCTCCACAACCCTGTTACTGGGTAACACGATAATAATGCACCATATGACCGCAAAACCTAGCCAGATCGATTACACATCAAACCGTTTATTCAAGGCTCATCGGTAATTTGACTGCGTAAATCCGAACGATTTCAGGCACGTAACCGATCCCGTCCAGTTTATTACAGTTTATATCGTAACTTTGTATGCTTATTACTATAAACACCACTTTATCGTGTTTCGAAGTTATGGCTCTAAAGATAGGATCGGAGTAAAAGGTCATGTTTTGTTAGAGGTCACGTTGAGGACCACATGAATATTTGAAGGGCTATTGGAATTTGAGAAGTTTGGAGAAAGTTGGTTGAAGTGTATAATTGCATAGCACATGTGTGAGCACTATGTACCTACCATTTACTAAGTACGTCTTTCATTGACTTGAATGTGCCCTGGCGGCTGAGTGTGTCATGCTCACTCAAATGTCTCGCTGATGGTGAGGTGTGTGTTAGATCATTAAGTTCCCTTCAAAATGGTTGAGCTAAATGGTGCGTCATGTTCGTGAACGGGCGTTGTCTTGGCTGTCACGGCTTATTTTAACTTATTCTTAATTGTTTTTTTAATGGTTCTATCTTTTTATTGCGGACGCTTTTAACGTGCACGTTTTTCTACATTGTCCTCAAATGTATAATTTCAACATGAATGATGTAACCAATAATTTGTCACAATATTTTGATTAAAAAGAGTGTCTGTGGAGTTTCTTGCCCGTTCTTCTCCATAGGAACCTACTACGCTTTGGAATGGGCAACTAGCTTCATCTCTCTGACTGACCGACCCCTTGACAATTCAAAAGTGCCTGTAATTAGTTTATTTGAAATAAATGCTTTGAGTTTGAGTCTGTCCAGAATTTGATTCGGAGGAGAATTATGAAACATACCGTAATGTGATAGAAGAAAAAAGTGGTATAGTTAGATAGATACTATTAATATAGGTGCTTATTTAGCGTACTATCAAAAGTTTTAGGAGTTTGAAGAGGCTAGAATTTGATTCGGGGAAGAAATAACCAAGATTTTGTAATACGAACGAAGGAAATGACACTTGAAAGAATATACGAGTATATTAAAGAATCTAATTATAAACTGTGTTAATGTAGGTAATAAATTAACAAAGGAATTTGCTCTTTACAAAGGTAACATACAAAAAAATCTAATCAAAACGTATAGCTACTCAATTTTGTTAATCATAATATATTAATTTATTAAACGACAAAATTAAGGCCACAGAGGGTGGATCAAAAAAAGTTCTATCTATATCAATTTTGTTCCAGGTACGACTTGATCATCCCTTATTACTATTCATCCTTAGGTTTACGAAATAGCTCTAATTTGTACAGCCTTTGTAAAATTTTCTATAGTTAATACAATTATAACGAAAATGACTACGTCGCTATTTCTGTCAAATTAAATTCTAGGTTTTCACTTTGACGCCCACATAAAATTTAATACCTGAAGAGAATTATCCGTTTTGAATTCGTATTTGGCGAAATACTGGTTGTTATAATACAATTTGTGCATAATCTTGTTTTCAATTTAGGCACCGGGCACAAGAAAGTAATGATGCGGTCAAGAAACTGGGCATTCTAAATAGAGTGAAGCGATACTTTACGCCTGGACAGCTTTTGACCCTTTACAAAGTACGAGTATTAAAGACCTATGATGACATTGAATTATTGCTGCAAGCTTCGTCAATATGAGTTGTATATAATATAGACACAAATACACACACTCACATGCACACATACACACACATGTACATGCACACACACACACTCACTCACACAGACATACTATTTTAGAATATATCTCTTCTAAGTTTTTTTTTTTTTTTTAGTTATAGTTATAGTTCAAGTCTTGAACTGTTTAAGTTGGGATTTTACTTGTTTTATTTTTCTATTTTTTTTTTTTTTTGTTGTTTCAATTCTATTTTCATATTGTACATCACTTTTACCAATTATATTTTGTCATTGGAGAGCGGGATCTCCTAGCACAGGTATATCATTTACTTAAAAGGAGGTCCCTATGTAAGATTTACTGTAAAAGTTGTACAAGTTTCTGCAATAAACCTTTTTTTATTTATTTAAAGTGCAGGTCCGATCCTGCATGGAGTATTGTAGCCACTTTTGGGATGGCTCAGCTAAATACCAACTTGCCGCGCTTGACTCGGTGGAACGCAGAGCTAAGAGGCCCATTGGCACGTAAAACTGGTGGATGCCAAGCTTCACAGCTTGGCCCATCGCCGCAAGGTTGCCTGCTTGTCGGTATTCTACAGATTGTAATTCGGTGAGTGTGCCCCAGAACTCCACGACCTCATTCCACCGGCCCCCTTCTATTATCGGACATCTAAACGCACTGCAGGTTACCATCCCTTCCTGGTTGTTATTCCACCAATTCGCACTAAGCGTTTCCAAATGTCTTTTATAATACGCACAGCAAAAGAGTGGAACTCTCTACCTGCGTCTGTGTTTACAAACGCATACAACCCTCTTCAAAGTGAGAGTGAACAGGCTTCTTCTGGGTAAGCTCACTCCATCGTCAACCTTGTCTCTGTCACCTCTGACCTAGACTAAGGTCAAGAGCAAACCCATCCCAAATCAAAAAAAAAATATGCTGCCCTTACTGGTGATGTCCTTCAAAAAGGCGCATAGTAAGTACTAAACGCATACTCGTGCGACCAGCGTATGACTGTGGCGAATAGTCTTAGAGAATTTTGAATTGGAAATACTCGTTTCGCGTATTTATTTACTTTCGAGACTTTATTCTTAACTATCTGTGATAAGTGCACCGGAAGATCACCAAAAACCACCACCATCATCATCGATATTAATTGTGCTTGCCGTATTTTAAACCAAAACGTTATAGCAAACTCGTAACTTCAATAAAAAAATCGTTCCGAATAACCTGACGACCATGCGTTCGTGCTAGGTCTACTTATGTATGAACGTGGACAAAAATGTAATGTGTGTTAGAATATTAGCAGGTAATGTTCTGTAGTTTCTTCGACATACACACACGGCTTATTCCCTCGGGGGTCCATGGGAAAAAGTGTGAGTTTATGAGTCAATTTCGTAAGTACCAAGATAGATAAATCTATGAAAACGCAGATTGTACGCTAGTGAATACAGCATGATTAAGAAAGGTCTGTTCATATTTTAGGGTATGGTACAAACCATCAAACTGAACAACTTTCTTCATTGGAGCAACATTGTAATCGCGAAAAAAATAATCCCTTATCTCCGAAATAACTGAGTCTAGAATTTTGAAAAAAATAAATACAGTAAATAGTTCTTTACATATAGAATACAGCAAAATAAATATAAAGTCTATGGAGTTAAAATAAAATGGTAAATATTTCAGTATTATGCGTACAAACTTACATTAATTGCAGTTGGAATGTATGGGAGAACATGTTTTTCAACTATAATGTTAAGTTTGTAACACATTCATTGTACGGGAGCCTCACCATGCCACTGTAACGGCTAGGGCTTTGCAGGGAGGCTGCGCAGGCCGTTAAGTTAATACATATATTTACCTAGTAGGCTAAGTCCCGGGTAAGGTCACTGTTCACGGTTCTGAGCACTATCACACCTTAAAAAAGGAAGGGTACCGTCCTTGGCAGCACGTGGCAGACGTAGTGGCTCCGCATGGGCCGGTCAGGCCGCCGAGACCACGCAGGCGGCGTGTTGGTAGCACGCAGTTGTCTGGTTTTTTGTTTATAGTAAATGCTGTACAATAAAGTGTTTAATTAAAAAAGGCTAGTCAAATAATCAAGAAATTGTCAAACCAGCTCAATTCAAAATCAATCAACTTTTAAGAGCCCTGAGGGTAACTTTCATCATCCTTCCCAACTACGACAATTGCGTCATTACCTTTGACATCCAAGTCATTCCGGTGTGAACATAACTTACGCAGACAGGATAAACCCGGAGCTACAAAGTCGTAAAGCCAATTTGACAAGTTCGCCAATCTTGTCCGAACTTGTTCGGAGCTTCCTTGAGGAAGTAAAAGCTGCACTAAAAGATATGCAGAGGATATGCGACGTTTTAAAATTGAATAGATAGTAGGTATAAAGTCAAAATCAATCCGTTTAGCCTTTTCCCAACTATGTTGGAGTCGGCTTCCAGTCTAACCGGATGCAGCTGAATACCAGTATTTTACATGGAGCGACTGCTTATCTGGCCTCCACAACCCAGTAAATGGGTAACACGATACTCCTTGGTAAGTCTGGTTTGTTATACTTTTGGGCTTCTGAATACCCGTAACGACTGTCAAAGATCTAAGAATGAAAGCCGAGACCGACGGATTAACGTGCTTTCCAATTACGGTCTCGATATGTAAAGGATGGTCACCCATCCACGAACCCACCGCAGCAAGCGTACCTTAACCCTACGAT
Source organism: Tiliacea citrago (assembly GCA_963921375.1). Lineage (NCBI taxonomy): Eukaryota > Metazoa > Arthropoda > Insecta > Lepidoptera > Noctuidae > Tiliacea > Tiliacea citrago. The sequence goes on from OY992804.1 coordinate 14,023,293, forward strand.
CGACCCGTGCGGCTGTTATCACATAACCACGAGCCCCCGAGTTACCTATAAAGTGAGTGTCAAATCATTTATATTTTTCTTTTTTGACTTTGTCTGAAAAATAAACAAATATAATTGATTCTAGTTACCCCTTCCAAAAGGTAGTTTCGTATGGAAAAGAATGGGCAAGACACTCCACCGTTACTCTTTTAAAATAAGAACAATATTTTGTATACATTAATTATTTATTTAGATAAATGTGAAGACGATGTACCTAGAATAAAATTACTATACCACAATAAGTAATGAGAATTAAAAATGAAGCAAACAGATAAATTAATTATGTGATAGACAGTAGAACTAGTTATCTAATAGAACTATTTGTTAAAGGGTTCATACGGATTGAGATAACACAACATCATCATAACGCCTTGATTACACGTACCGAGTACTGCGGCTAGACAGTGCCAAGACTTCATGAGACTTCGTGTAACACAGAAAAATAGGTAACAAAATGTTTTTAAGTTAAACGGTTTTAAAACCGTTTAAACTGTCTAAACTCTATGATACATGCACTGTTTTCTACTTCTAAATCCTTTTCATTTGATACCGTTACCCATATTAAGGGGATTAAAACAAATATGGAAGCCGCCATTTTGTACCGGCGGCCATCTTAGATTTAGATTTTTCATGGTGTACTGTATTCTACTAGTCAAGCACTTTCATGTGATACCCATATTGAGGAGATTGTAAAAAAATGTGTAATGGGCCATTTTTTGCGGCCATATTAGATTTGGATTTTTTTCATAGTTTGATGTGTTTTACTAGTCAAGCCCTATCATTTGACACATGTTGAGGGGGTTGTAGAAAAATATGTAGTCCACCATTTTGTAGCGGCGGCCATCTTGGATTTACAAAGATATTGAATATATGAAAATATAATAACATCAGAACTAAAGATTTCTACCAGTTATATCATTTCAATCTGTCATCAGGAAAGTGGTAAAATCTCAATGACATTTGACCCAAAAACTGTCAGGGCAAGCTAAAAATAACCGTTTAAAAATACTAGTTTTGTATCGTGTGAGTACATTGAGAACCTTAAATTCCTATCTCTAAAATTAATTTGACATTGAACCATTTCTGAACTGAAGCAATTTCAGTTCGGTGAGTATGTTTGATTTGAAACCTTAATTGCAATGTAATGTCAAACCGAATGTAATCTTCTTCGCACACTGTGCTTAAAACAGATGTTATGGAATAAAATGACAATTAAAATTAAATACAGAACAGCTCAGAAACTTATCGCCCAAACTTGTCGCAGATAGTTTGTTCTTAATGGTTGTAATAATTAAGATTGATCGAGCTTAGAGCATGAACTAGTGCTGTAAACTGTACATTAAAATAACAATTACGATGTTGCGTTAAATAATCAACATTATTTTTAGTATATGCGAATCCTGAATATAGTTTGTTCAGAATAAGGAACTGAATCAATTTCAATAATTTTTACACCATGTTATATTTTGTCCCAAAAATATTTAAGTGTGATGGAAAATATTATCACCATTTAATTACTTACAATACAATCGCCGTACGGTTAGGTACCTACTGCCAAATTATTATCAATGAGCGTAAGACGACCCTGGAGGCGCGGGGGGTCCGATAGCATGTTTTTGTACGGACAACCCGGTAACATAACAACCTTTATAACTTTGTGATTTTTTATGATACAGTTTTGAAGTTTTGTACATAGATTCTTTACATAAAAATACTAGACACGTGTTTCGGGTTTCGCATATACTAAAACTAATATTGCATAATAGTCGGCCGCGTAATTGCTTTACCGCAGTTAGTTGTGGTTACCAAGTGTACAAACACGCTTTGCATGTATGTGTAAGCGCAGAAGCTCTCGGTGCCAATAGCGAATTAGGAAGTGTGTGTTTGTGTTATTTGCTGACTCTACTCGTCTTTACGCACACATTCACAGCGTGTTTATTTTATACACTTGGTTACCACAACTAAAGCGCGCGACGGTTGTTGAGATAAAACTAAAGTACAATTACAAGAAAAAACCGGCCAAGTGCGTATCGGACCACGCACAATGAAGGGTTCCGTAGTTGGGATGAATTTATCCAATAAAAAAACTTAACATTGTAGTTCAAAAACATGTTTTCTCATACATACATATACCTCACGGTCAATTCTCCATCTGCAAAACATAAGTTGGTCGTCTATTACTCGTTAACTTGTACAGCCTACTTAGCTGTGATAGTTTATCTTTTAATTTCGTTATTTTGAGTTTTGATTTTGACTTCGTTATTTAGGCTATTGCCGTGATTTTTTTCACATATCCAAAAACAACCATTTAGCTGGCGGTGGACAGGGGATACACTTGACTCTAACAAAAATTTGCAGTTTAAAGCTTTAATATTTTGCAAACGGATCCCTGAATCGAAAAATGGTCTTAACATAAGGGTTCCTTGTTGACTACGGAACCCTAAAAAATGAATAAATGTTTGCTAAGGTTGAATGTCACTTGAACGACATAAAACTAGAATAACTTTTTGTATTAAGACCAATGTGATAGATAGCTTTGGCAGTATTAGAAAATAATACTGCCAATATATCATACAATCATGCTGAGAGGAAAGGGATTCATACAATCATGCTGGGATAATTTCAATCACCTTACACATGTTGATCGCTTTTATTTGGGCTTTCAGACCAACGGATCCATATAGTGTTGGTATGTACTTAGCCTATGTTAGTAAACTGAATAACTTATAAATATGTACAATAACTAAACAATAATTGATTACATGAACATGCGCACGCACATGTCTGCCAGCCCAGAGCCAGATAAATGGTCCATCAACCTTGTCCGCCAGTGTAGCTAAAACACTGTTAGGTTGCCGCGGGAGACGCGCCGGGCATCGGGAGTCGTAGGCCGATTCCCGGCCACCGTAGGCGCGGGCTAGCGGACGGTGAGTGATGGGTAGCTCGCCGTCCGATAAGGACCAGGCCCGGGTCGACGGCGCATCGTGTTCCACGCGCGCCTCAAAGAGACGTCAGCACGAATTGACGGGGTCCATTAGGGCCAATGCCTGCCAGGGTTGCGAGTTTGTCCGAAAGGGATATCGTGGCCCTGGCACACAGGCAAATGAAGGAACACGGGTGGGTTTTAGTCAGTAAAAGTCTGACACGCCCTCCCGCTCCGCCCAGAGCGGGAGAAGTTATTTGATAATTTCCCACCCAAAAAAAAGCTACCCCTGAATCGACGCAACATTGATGCACATCGTTTGCGCATGATGGCATGAAAGTCATCTATTCGTGCCTCCGCAAACATGCCCGATGCACTGCAAAACTGAGGCAGCCTCAACAATATCCTCAGTGCATTTATTCATTATATTGCACGCGCAGAGCGTTGTAAGCCTTCTGTGTATACCTAACCCACAAGCTGCACGAGTAAAACGACTCTCAGTAGGCTCTGAAGAGCGTCAGTTTTACGTCATCAGAGCACCGCGCAAACCTGCGGATAAGCATAATATTGCATCGGGCTGCCAACGCCCTGCGCTCCCTATCTATATCCTGATCATCTGTGAGAGAACCCGTGACCACATGACCGAGGTATTTAGAGCAACGATAACCGACTTTTAATGATTGTATACTGAAGATCACGTCTAAACGAGTAGTGTTAATGATTTGAAAAAAATATATGTTAAATTAAAGCATTTTCTCAATAATTTAATATACGAATATTTTAGATTATGTTTCTATTACATAGTGAAATTAATTTGTAAAGTTATGTCTAACGCGGATAAAAAACTGAGAATGGCGCAAAATCTACCCAGCATATTTTTCTAAAACCTTCACCAATTTAAAGATAATTTAATTATTAATCTTTTTGTAAACGCGTTTTATTAAAATACCTTATTTTTTGTGTATAATAAATCAATAATGCGTCAAATTGGGGACAGCACTCCTTGATGGGCGAGTCCTATTACTGGCTGAACGTACGACGCGTTGCGTGGGCTCAGTACAGAACACGCAAGCTAACCACTCAAGGTCCCTGGCATATATCTGCGTCTTAAATTGAGTGACGACTTTTAATGGCGTTGCTTGTAACGTCACCCGGTGGTATATTCGTGGGTGTGTATTATTTGTCACATTGAACTCAAAAACATTATTTCATTAAAGTGATACACTATACACTTTAATGAGTTTAATGTTACTGTCACGTATACAAAGTTCTAAGTATGGTCAAGGTTCTGATAGATTGATTGTACACAGTTATAAATGGATGTGAGTTTGTCGAGATTGTGCACTGGCTAAACCGTTTTGTCTACAACAATCAATCATCTCGGTCCAATGTTGAACAAAAGGCTTTGCTGAACTGCGTTACTGTCACCCGTAATCTTAATCACCTGTAATTTTTCATTGAAGATTATTGAGATTGAAATAATGCTGGCAAGACAGTCGGATAATAATAACGTATTGGCGATGTTCGATTCAGAAAAGTCTTTTTTTATTTTTATAAATGGAAATGTGTATCTATCTAATACTCGTAATTAAGTTATTTTTCATTGCTTAGTTTTTAATTCGTTTTACCTATTATGGTATAGTAATTTTATTCTAGGTGCATCGTCTTCACATATAATCATATAATTAATGTAATCAAACAAAATATTGTAAAACATTTTTAAAAGAGTACCGGTGGAGTTTCTTGCCCATTCTTCTCCATATGAAATTACCTTTTGGAAGGAGCAATTAGAATCAATTCTATTTTTTTTGTAAATTTTGACGTTCAAAAGTGCCTCTTATGTGCCTATTTGAAATAAATGGTTTGACTTTGACTTTGAAACTGAATGTACCCTTTCAGTATTCCTTTATTTGTTTTAACCTTTTTTCGAATCAGAGAAAATGTTTAAAGATACGAGGTTATTACCAATTCGAACATGTAGGAAATTAGGTGTGAATTAAAAAAAAAAATATATATATATATATTTGAAGTTTCACAGGGAAGGATTTATGTCTGTTACCTATCGCAGCAAATATAAAAACCGGCCAAGTGCGAGTCGGACTCGCGCACGAAGGGTTCCGTACCATTATCTATAAAAACGGCAAAAAATCACTTTTGTTGTATGGGGAATGGGCTTTTGTTGTAAATATTTGTTTTATTTTATTTTTAATTATTTATTTTTAAAGTGTATATATATTTAAATATTCTGTGAATATTTCAAGCGTCTACCTGTTGTCGTTATCAATATCGAGCAAAAACGAGCAAAAAAATCACGTTTGTTGTATGGGAGCCCCCTTAAATATATATTTTTTTCTGTTTTTTAGTATTTGTTGTTATAGCGGCAACAGAAATACATCATCTGTGAAAATTTCAACTGTCTAACTATCACGGTTCATGAGATACAGCCTGGTGACAGACGGACAGACAGACAGACGGCGGAGCCTTAGTAATAGGGTTCCCGTTTTACCCTTTGGGTACGGAACCCTAAAAAGGAACTAACTGAGGGCAGTTGTCAGTTTTTTACTAAAACAATTAGAAACATTGAGCGACAGTGTTGCCATTATCAGAAAGTAATAATCGATTCATTTTTGCACAGTCAAATCGAGTAAATACCAACAGAATAAAAGACAAATCCACACCAATTCTAACGTTTACTGTGTCGTATATTCAGAAGCGGTTTTATTGGTCATTCACCTACATTGATATTTAAAGTACAGTATAATTGTTAGACAATAAAAGTGATAAACTATAACATTAAAGCATCACTCTTCAGTGCTTTGCAATAATCATTAACCATTTTATAGGATAAGACATTTAATACTGATTAGCAATTCCGTTGAATGATCGTGAGATGGTCGGTTCATGTGTCAAGTCAATATCATAATGGAAAAATTTATTATCGATCATAATATTTTAACCCAGCCATCAATTCTAGAGTTCCGTTGTCAACAAGGAACTCTTATAGTTTCGCCATGTCCGTCTGTCTGTCCCCGGCTTAGCTCAGACAGTCTTAGTACTAGAAAGCTGTAATTTGGCATGGATGTACATATGAGTTACGCCGACAAAGTCGTAAAATAAAATCTTAAAAAACATTTTTTTTTAGGGTACCTCCCTTACACGTATTCAGGGTGATTTTTTTTTCTCGCCTATCCCATAGTGTGAGGTATCGTTGGATAGGCCGTTCAAAAATATTATAAGTTTGTAAAAAAAAAATATCGATGCAGGGATTCGTTTGCGTAATATTAAGGTTTAAAGTGCTAAATTTTGTTAGTCAAGTGTGCCCCCCCCCCCCCTGCCAGCTAAATGGTTGATTGAGAATATGTGAAAAAAATAATGGCAGTAGTATATATAACGAAATTGAAAGGAAAACTATCGAAGCTAAGTAGGCCTTACAAGTTAACGAGTAATAGTCGACCAACTTAATTTTACAGTTGGAGAATTGACCGTGACGTATGTCGACGTACTTATGGGAGAACACGTTTTTCAACTACAATGATACGTTTATTTTTGGGATAAATTCATCCCAACTCCGGAACGTCATTGTGCGTGGTCCAACATGCACTTGGCCGGTTTTTTTTAGTTTGGCAATTTGTGTATGCTGTTAGGAAACAGAAGAACGCTGCTGCCTCTACTCTCTATATTTTCTGAACCAATTTCTTACTTACAAAGAAAAGTTATGAGACCACTCTTTAACTAACAACTCGCACAATATCCTCAAAATACTAGCTTCAAGTACAGCGTCACCCTTAACAATGTTTTGTCAAACACCTGTTGCAACCATGCACCAATTTTGTGACGAAAATGATGGATAGTGTGGACGCTAGCCGATATATTCTGAGCTACAAATAGCCCATGAATATACAGACTTGACGTCACTCTTATAACTGCGTTTCCGAAACAGTTTAGGATAATAAATCTGCACCTAGTGTTCTAGGTCTGTTGGTGTTGGTTGGGTCGTGTTGGTGTCTGTTGATTTGTGAGTGTGTTTGTGAGAGATAAATGTTTGGCCGCTACGCATTTGTTTTTTGGGTTCCGGATTGGATGATTTAGAGCTTTTGAGATTGTACCGCAACACGCTGCGTTGATTTGCTAATGGAAAGCTGGGCTACCAATGGTGTGAATTTGTACTGCGGTACCTACATTGACCTTTATTGACTCTCTGGGTATAATGCTTTAAATACGTCTCAGGGAACAGATTAGACCTGCTGTCTTGTATTGATCAGAATGTAGGGCCACAAGAGCTGAGATAACAATGCTAAGGGGGATTTGTGGAGTGACACGAATGAATAGAATAAAAAATGAGTACATAAAAGGAAATTTGAAAGTGGTACCGGTGACTGACAAGTTGCGTGGAAATTGGTTGTCATGGTATGGGCATCTGATGCGGAAGAATGAGGAAAATGTCGTGAGGAAAGTTTTGATTATGAATTTCGATGGCTATAAGAGTTGGGGAAGGCCAAAGAAACGATGGATGGACTGTGTGAAAGATGATATGGCTAGAAAGGGAGTGACTTCCGAGATGACGACTAATAGAGAAGTATGGAAGAAAGGGACATGTTGCGCTGACCCCAAATAAATTGGGATAAGGGCAGGAGAATGATGGTGATGATGATGAAATTTCAGATTTATTTTATCTTAATTTTAGATCGGCCAGGATAAATGAAAATCAAAACTAAGGGTTATAGCTACTTAGATAATTAATTACCTATAAAAGTAAAATAAATATTAGCATTCATTTTATAACCTCTTAGCATTCGTTAATATCATTTTAATGTCTCCTAACGATCGTATAAAAATATAAATATCAGCGATTCGTGAGTGATTTCTCTTGTACCGTGATGTGGACTTAAAAGGATTTTGAATGTTCCTTTGATTAGGAAATAAGTGGGTTTATGTGGACCTTTTTGTTTAACCTTTGACAAGGAGCTGGCGTAGATACAATCATGATGGACTCAATCGGACTGTATGACGATTTATACTACAAATCCATTTTTTTTCCACTTTAATTAATACAGAAAAAAATAATGTAGAAAAGAAAATATAACATTATGAAATTAAGGTAATAACATAAAACAATACAAAACTTACAATAATTTCACTAATCCCTCACAGTATTTCTGTTATGCCAATAAAATCTTTTCGTTTATTGATAACAGATCGTTTATTGGATTAGAATCAAAGAGATCATTAAGTGCGGCCAGAGTGCGAGGTACTGGGGATTTAGCACAGGGCACAGCAAACAGCCTGTAGTTACTGCCGCGGCAGTAATTGTCTGGGACAAAGAAACGAGCCATCACAGCATGCAGGTCAGGTGCGTCAATAGTGCCACGGAGCGTCTTGCAGGCTATGGTGAGCTGATCTCGTGCTCGCCTTACCTCTAATTATATCCGAGGCATCCCAATACAAATGTAGTTGGATAGAGTTTAGCATAATAACAGTATTTACGCTTATATAAAAACCAAAGAAACGTTGTACCTTTTCCAATAAAAGCGCGTAGGTACGTTCCTGTGTATCCATGGATTGGACTCAGATTTATAATATTATAGAGAGGATCAGAAGACATATCATAGAAAAACTGTGATCCCCCATGTCTCAGTGTCGCCATCTAGCATAATATAGCAAAATTACATAATAGCCAACTTTGACACGAAACACTCTAATCGACCTTTGATTAATTATTATCAACCGTCAGATAGTTTGGCATATTATTATCTAAAACATTATTGAATTTATATAAAATACCTACTCGGTAAATTAAAAAATACTAACGAAAATAAACCGTAGTTAAGTCCGGTTATAACTAATTATAATCACTACGAGGTTGACAATGTATTATACATATAATTTGGCGTAATTATTATCTTCACAAATAATTTCCTTTTGCACACAATGTGTCATATGAGACGAGATCCGTCTATCGTAAGTATAATTAAATGTCTTTGATTGGACTACTGTTTTTATTTCGTCGATGATTTTTCGGGACAAGGAAAGCTCGTGGTCAGTTTTAGTTGGCATATGAATATCCCTGACAGTATCTCCGTATAGGTTAAATCAGAAATCTGTAAACCTGTACCCTAATTGCGTAACGCAGTTTGAATCGGAAGCGGAATGATTTTGAAGTATATTGCTAATCCATTGCTTCATAATGTTAGAAAAAAATGTCTGCTCAACAACGTAAATAACGCAATGAATGTTGTTGAACTGTCAAATAACCGATTCCTACTGATAGTGTGTTACGCAATTAGCCCTCTGAATACCAGTATAAACCGGTACCTACCGCTACAAGATGAGTCATATAAGCTCTTTGTAATGGACTGTTCAAACTGAGGTGAATCCCTCGCGGGATGCGAACAATTAGGAAGTCACACGACTCATCATTCATCATCATTTCAGCCGAAAGACGTCCACTGCTGGACATAGGCCTTCCCTAAAGGGGGAGTTTGCCATAATCGCCACGCTTGGCAGGCTGGTTAGCGATCGCAGTATGGTGTTAATAAGCATAGAGAACGCTGCTGCCCATTCTCTAGTAAGTCCCTTAGTCGCCTTTTACGGCACCCACAACCTAAGACTATTCGCGCCAATTTGAACACCTTCATACAAGTGTTGACAAAATCAGTGCGAATTTCGTCCCGCATCCCGTGAGGGATTCACCGAGCATAAAAGCGTTTTTGTATGATGACATTTCATTTTTCAGGCCCTCTTTGTTAGAATTCCGGGAAACCTTTTCACTAAGAAATCTTATCAAAACCCTGTCTCTAGACAATTTTCGGTCTACCTTTTCGTCAAAATGTACTAAATTCTGACCTCACCGGAGCATTTTTTCCCCGACACTCCCTTTCATTAGTAAGGGTTACCTTATCAAAGACGGGTGTAATTTTAGTTATTTATTACATCGCCCGAGCCACCGATCTGACGTTGATAATGTCACCTAAGTTATTAAGTGCTTTCCCGCTAATAACTACGTAATATCAACGATTAGGGTTGTGTGTAATTTACGTAATAAAGATAAACATCGATGGTTTTCTACGTGTGGTGAAAAGTGCGTAGAGCGGTGGGCGGGAAATGTAATCAAAATTAATTGGGCTCGCGGTAGCCTTTGACTTACAGCATGTATCAAAAAAGTGTACATACCATCAAACTGAACAAATTCCATGAGACCACCATCGTAATCGCGAAAAGATTATCAGTTGTCCCATACAAAAGCAATACCTAGACCCAAATGTATGGAACGCCAGATATTTTTTTTTTGAATATTTACTTTGAAAAGTATTATAATTATTACTTTAATTATTTGTGAGTGTGTGCTCTATGTGGGTTATATTGTTGATGTGTTACATCTTTCCTCTCGCACTCTGTGGGAGTGATTTCTTGAAAAGGGACGGAAGTGTGTAACAGGAAGTGACAGCTTGAACATGGAATAAGTAAGTACTTTTTAATAGCATGATATTAGTAAGTGCTTTATAATACATATCATGGAAATTAGCGACAGAAATTACCCCCTCTACTTACAATCAATCAATCAACTCAGCCTATCGCAGTCCACTGCTGAACATAGGCCTATGTTCAGCAGTGGACTGGCTCTCCCAGGCTGCGCCACAACACCCTGTCCTCCGCCTTCCGCATCCAGTCTGACCCAGCCACCTTCTTAAGGTCGTCGGTCCATCTAGCTGGGGGGCGTCCCCCACTACGCTTGCCGATACGTGGTCTCGACTCCAGGACTCGTCTGCTCCACCGCCCATCGCTCCTTCGACAAACATGGCCAGCCCACTGCCACTTCAGTTTGTTTACTCTGCAAGCTATGTCGATAACCCCGACTACACTTACAATCATTATGATTTTTTTAATATTTGTGTATGGCGTGTAAAAGTGTTTCGGATATCCTATTTACAGAACAAACAATTTAATTTTAAGTCATCCGATTGAGAAAATTGTTCAGTTCGATGATAATAATGTACCAAATACTTAAATATAACCACGTCATCTTTATAATCCATGCTGTATCCCTGAGGGTGTCTTAACATTAATTTGGAAATCAGGCGGGCTGTGTCACTTAAACTGAAAAGCGTGCCATTATCGACCGTAATAACATTAATTATGACAGGTTGAACTGTAGCTATTACTTACTGCGTGTGTCATAGTGTGGTTGTTGTGGTACTTCTATTTAAGTAAATACATACTATACATTAAAGTCGCTTTTCGTCTGTCTGTGTGACCGCGTTGTTCTTCTAAACTAAGCAACGGATTTTGATGCGGTTTTCTTCATCATCATTCTCCTCTCCTTATCCCAATTTATTTGGGTCGGCGCAACATGTCCCTTTCTTCCATATTTCTCTATTAGTCTTCATCTCGGTAGTCACTCCTTTTATAGCCATATCATCTTTCACACAGTCCATCCATCGTTTCTTTGGTCTCCGCGGAGTTTTGATTTTGCATGTGGATTCCTATACGAGTAACTACTCGTATAGGAACCCACATGCAAAATCAAAACTTCGCGGTTGCGGTTTTCGCCGTCATTTAAAAAATTTGTTCTGGAAGGTGACATCATTCATAATTTCAGCTAAAAGACGTCAACTGCTGGACATAGGCCTCCCCCAAGCACCGCCACTTCGACCGGTTCTGTGCTTCCCGTATCCAGCGGATACCTGCGGCGTTCAAAAGGTCATCCGTCTACCTTGTAGGAGGCCTTCCAACGCTACGTCTTCCGGTACGCGGTCGCCACTCCAGAACCTTTCGGCCCCATCAGTCATTAGTTCTGCGAGCAATTTGCCCTGCCCACTGCCACTTAAGCTTAGCAATTCTTCGGGCTATGTCGGTTACCTTGGTTTGCCTGCGGATCTCTTCATCTCTTGATTTGCGGAAGGTATATGTGTAATAAATTAATATTAAACTTACATTTATAATAATGAAGCTTCGGTGTTTTGTCAAGTCATAAAGATTGTGCGACGCAGAAATGGGTCGCTAGTTTATTATATTTAGGTGAATATGAGGCCCATGTTCAGAAGATGGCGGGCTGTCCGACCCACAGTGTTGTATGGAGCAGAGAGCAGGTGCTGGACAACAGCAATAAAACACGAACTGCAAATGCATACAGCTGAAATGAAGATGCTGTGCTAAGCGCAGCCGCTTAGCACAGCATCTTCATTTCAGCTATAGCACGTCTAAATAAAATACCCAATGAGCACGTGAGAGGATCTTTCGGAGTAACTCCAATAACGGTCAAACTAAAAGAATAGCTGAAATGAAGATGCTGTGCTAAGCGCAGCCGCTTAGCACAGCATCTTCATTTCAGCTATAGCACGTCTAAATAAAATACCCAATGAGCACGTGAGAGGATCTTTCGGAGTAACTCCAATAACGGACAAACTAAAAGAAAGCAGGCTTAGATGGTACGGACATGTAATGAAAAGAGATTTCTCAGTTAAAACAGTCTTGAATAACTCTACGAAAAGCTTGGGTAGAGGAAGACCCCCTACATGGTGGTCCAGTATCGAGAGGGAGATGAAAGTGCAGAACCTAATTCCAATGACAACCCAGGACAGAGCGTCCTGACGCCGCTGTACTAGAAGACCTGACCCCAGATAGAATGGGGATGAAGGGATGGAAGGAAAAGTTCAGAAGTAGATATTATTATTACCAAATACCCGTGTTATTATCTTTAAATATTATGATGAAAAACTACATCAGCTCAAGAAAAAGAAATATACTGAGTAAGGCAAAACAGTGAAAATACATTTTTATATACGTGTCAGATATATCACAGAAAATGTATGAAAAATAATATGTTACGTGGAACAAGACATCGAGATTCAATCATTAAGCAGAATTCTTATCACAAGGACGAGATGAAATCCAAACAGCAAAAAAATTGCTACTCATATCATGATGAGTTATATGCATTGCTGAATTTATTTGAAGAACTTTTGTAGAAATGTGAAGTAAAGAAGCAATGGATTCATAAGCTTAGTTAAAGGTCAAAGTTTTTTCTAATATCGAGTATTTCGGTTGAAAACTGTAAGAAGTGACAGGTTCAAAACTAATAAGCTATTTATATGATAATTCTTCTTTCAGAGCGGATATTTAAGATTAGACTAGATTCTTTTACAAATTACAAGGTGGAAAAAAATACAAATTTGAAAAAATACATGATCGAAGAACCTCTTATTCTGTAAGAAATAAGGTTCAATTTGGTTTATCAAGGTCCAGGTCACTTAGTATACGACATTTTTAATGATTCTCTATTAGGTCCCGCTCTGTTATGTATTGCACGAATAACTTTCCAGCGAGTTTAATATTCTTGAAAATATTACCTGCGTATATCAATATGTATTACTTTGGGCTTAGGGAATTTTCTGTATCAGTACTCTTTGTTACAACCAGTCTTACCAATGAGTATAGTGTTGGGTAACTGGGTTGTGGAGGTCAGATAGGCAGTCGCTCAATGTAAAATACTGGTACCTATTCAGCTGCATCCGGCTAGAATGGAAACCGACCCCAACATTGTTGGAAAAATGGTTATTCAAAATTAAAAATGATAAGAGAAACCTAAAGGCTCGTGAAGATTGGCGCGATATCGCGAGCACGACACTTGCCATGAAGTTTTCGTAGAAGTTGTGATACTAGTGTCGCGTCACGAATGTCTACTGGGAGCCGCAGCGTCATGTTCCGCTACTCGCATCCGATTCGAGCGGAACATGACGCGAACCAGTAAAATTGAACTACTGCTGTTTCGCTGCTATGGTTTCGTGGCGGGGATGTGCTATCAGCGTTAACATCAGAACGCCAAATTCCGTATTAAAAAACGTTCAAAATCTAATCACAATTTTTCATCTCAGCAACAATGAAAGTCAAAAATATAGGTAAAATAGACGTATCTTTAACAAATCGAAACTGAGGTAACACAAGGCAGATGTGAGTGGAAACACAATATGAAAATATTAATGAGCTGATAAAGAAAATCCGCAAAGTTGTAGTGTATTTCAAAAGATCTCCATTGAAAAATGAAACAGTACTTCAAAAATATGTGAAAATTGAACATGGAAAAGAGTTGTCACTTCTTTTGGACTGTAAAACCAGGTGGAATAGTCTTTTAACAATGCTGGAGCGATTTTATCTTTTAAAAGCATGCATTCAAAAAGCTTTTATAGATCTCAATCATCCAATTCGTTTAGAAGATGTTGATTTTGAATTGGTAAATAAAATTGTTGATGTGCTGACCCCAATTAAATTGACAGTAGAAGCAATCTGTCGGCGAGATGCTAATTTATGCACAGCTGATGCCGCTTTGAAATTTCTTATAAAACAACTGTCTAGCAAAAACTCAGCACTTGCCAAACAAATTAAAACATCCTCAGTGGAACGTATAAAGCAACGAGGAAGTGATGATTTAACTGGCGTGTTAAATTATTTACAAAATCCACGAATGGATGTTGAAAATCAGTTATTATCGGATTTGGAATGGCACAACTTATTTCCAGTTCCGACACAGGCTTTAGTGAGGAAGCAAATAAAGAGTATTGTTAAAAGACTTAATAGTCGAGATTACACGGTAGAAGAAGCAAGGTGAGTATCACAAACAGATGATGAGCTAAGGTCAGAAACCTCCCAACCCCAATTGACATTAAAGGAAAAGTTACAGCTGGAAATTAACAAGAGTATGAAATCCCCAGATCCTGAAGTACAAGTACAAAATGAATTGGGGTTGGCAAATAGTATTAGACGTGAAATGAGCCTGTTCGAAAATGGAGGAGTTCGTGGATATCATTGTACATATACAACCTACGGCTGTAGCCTACAGTACACAGTATATTACTTTTGTATTATATAATGCAATGGCCTGTTGGTCCCAGTCAAGACTCCAGACAATAAGTAAGTCCAGTAAGTCTTCAATAAGTTATTATCTAATCTCTCTAAGTTGCCTAGTGACCTTCTAATGTCACAGTTTTACCCATTACCTTTGTACGGGTGTTCCCAATGCGTCCCAATCCTAGGCATAAAATAATAAATGGTATCTTGAGTTAAGTATCTCAAGATGGTGTCTTGAGCTAAGTATCTCAAGACGGTGTCTTGAGCTAAGTATCTCAAGACGGTGTCTTGAGCTAAGTATCTCAAGACGGTGTCTTGAGCTAAGTATCTTAAGACGGTGTCTTGAGCTAAGTATCTCAAGACGGTGTCTTGAGCTAAGTATCTCAAGACGGTGTCTTGAGCTAAGTATCTCAAGACCCATAAATATGGGTTGAGCTAAGTATCTCAAGACGGTGTCTTGAGCTGAGTATCTCAAGACGGTGTCTTGAGCTAAGTATCTCAAGACGGTGTCTTGAGCTAAGTATCTCAAAACGGTGTCTTGAGCTAAGTATCTCAAGATGGTATCTTGAGCTAAGTATCTTAAGACGGTGTCTTGAGCTAAGTATCTCAAGACCCATAAATATGGGTAATTGATTGACAGCAAATAGTTAATATCGGCACCAACTCCATATATTTTACATGATTATGGTCTGGAGCTCTACAGCATTTATGATCAGTGATGTTTATAATGCAATGACCTGTTGATCCCAGTTAAGACTCCAGACAATAAGTAAGTCCAGTAAGTCTTCAATAAGTTATTATCTAATCTCTCTAAGTTGCCTAGTGACCTTCTAATGTCACAGTTTTACCCATTACCTTTGTACGGGTGTTCCCAATGCGTCCCAATCCTAGGCATAAAATAATAAATGGTATCTTGAGTTAAGTATCTCAAGATGGTGTCTTGAGCTAAGTATCTCAAGACGGTGTCTTGAGCTAAGTATCTCAAGACGGTGTCTTGAGCTAAGTATCTCAAGACGGTGTCTTGAGCTAAGTATCTCAAGATGGTGTCTTGAGCTAAGTATCTCAAGATGGTGTCTTGAGCTAAGTATCTCAAGATGGTGTGATTGACAGCAAATAGCTAATATCGGCACCAACTTTATATATTTTACATGATTACGGTCTGGAGCTCTACAGCATTTATGATCAGTGATGTTTATAATGCAATGGCCTGTTGGTCCCAGTCAAGACTCCAGACAATAAGTAAGTCCAGTAAGTCTTCAATAAGTTATTATCTAATCTCTCTAAGTTGCCTTGTGACCTTCTAATATCACAGTTTTACGGGTGATTGGGACATCAATGCTTCACAAGCATTATCTCAAGATACTAGGCATAAAATAATAAATGGTATCTTGAGTTAAGTATCTCAAGATGGTGTCTTGAGCTAAGTATCTCAAGACGGTATCTTGAGCTAAGTATCTCAAGACCCATAAATATGGGTAATTGATTGACAGCGAATAGTTAATATCGGCACCTACTCCATATATTTTACATGATTACGGTATGGAGCTCTTATTTATGATCAGTGATGTTTATAGGGACCTTCTAATGTCACAGTTTTACCCATTACCTTTGTACGGGTGATTGGGACATCAATGCTTCACAAGCATTATCTCAAGATACTAGGCATAAAATAATAAATGGTATCTTGAGCTAAGTATCTCAAGATGGTATCTTGAGCTAAGTATCTCAAGATGGTGTCTTGAGCTAAGTATCTCAAGATGGTATCTTGAGCTAAGTATCTCAAGATGGTGTCTTGAGCTAAGTATCTCAAGATGGTATCTTGAGCTAAGTATCTCAAGACCCACAAATATGGGTAATTGATAACTTAAAGTTTAAACTTTAAGGGGGATTTGATAAGGCTTTTCAAACTGAATAGTAATAATAGCAGAGCAACAATAATTTCATCAATTATCCTCAAAGATTAACTTGAAGCCCATCTCCCATGCTCTTTGAAAGACTGGTGATTTTCATTTATTACACAAAATTAAAACTCAGGCTTAGCATGATGCTTTCTATTTCTACTCTATTGTAGAATAGAAATCGCTTGTCTATCTTTCTTCGTAGAAAACTGTCAGCTGTCTACACAGAAGCGTAATTTTTATCTACTTTAAAACACTTATCTACGGTTCTGATGCTAAGCCTATGGAACCAGGAATGGTTAATTAAGTTTATTTTAGTACTAACCTAATAAGCAATGTGGAGATATGAATAAGCAGTTTTTTATACATGTATAAGATTTTGCAATATCAGGTGGCGATGACAAAGATAGGGTCAAAGTAGGTCTAACAAAGTCTCCCGCCATTTGAAATACTTAATTTCAGATAATTGACTTTTAAATTTTAATGACGTAGCCTACGTAACCCGTCGTCACTGACGTAGCCTACGTAACCAGTCACTGACAGAACAATAAATGAAAAAAATAAAACCTGATTTGCGTATTTATACTTTCGTACAGGGAATCCCCGACCGACGGGAAATACCCGCAACAATATTATGATATGAGATGATCGGGTGATTCCCCTGTTGGTTCGTTGGGGAATTACCTTAAGAGTATTGTATTAAAGTATTCCGAGTGAGGAAGTCCCTTCTAAGTTCTACGACAAACATATTATTAGGACTGTACCTGTGTAGTAAATAGTGGGTACCTACGTATTGTACGAGTTGCTTTTTGTCGTAATGTATTAAAATAATCTAGGCAAGGTTATTTTCAAGGCGCAACGGACTACGGAATACAAATTAGACTTGTTTGTGGCAATCCCGAAAATCCCGAGATTAGCCAAGTACAGTCCCGGGATTTTCGGGGCCAGAAAACGATCGGGATCCCGGGATCCCGAGATTCGGGATCCCGGGATTGTATTCTCTAATTGCATGCTATAGTTTTCTATAATTAAAAAGCATTTTTTTAACAATTTTGTAAATGTGAGTACATGGGAGCCGTTTATTACGTTATGATATATATTATGTTGACTTAAAAAAGCCTGGCAGTTGAGAGTACTCGTATGTCAGGCTCACTTGTCTTGCTAATGGTGGCGCGTGTGTTGAATCATTCGTTTCCTACAAAATGGTCGAGCTGGATCGTGGTGATCCATGCGTCATGTTCTTGAACGGACGCCGTCAGTTGAGACTGGTCATCTCTTAACTGCCGCCCTTATTTCTAATCTTTTAATCTTACATTTTGAATATTTTTTAATTAATTTGTTTTTTACATTGTTCTCACATATAGAAGCGACAAGGATAATGTATCCAGGATTTTGTAATATATTGATTTAATAGAGTGTCCTTACAGTTTCTTGCCTGTTCTTCTCCATAGAGATATATGTTTTGGAATGGGCAAATAGTTTCAACTTTCTGACTAACTGACGGACTCTTTGACAGTTCAAAAGTGTTTTTAATTTATATTTAATTTTAAAATATTATTATATTAAATAATATTATTAAATAATTAAATTAAATTTTAATAATTTAATTTTAAGTGTTTTTATAATTAAATGCTTTGAGTTTGAGTTTGGTCATGTTCTTCAGACAGGTCAGTAGCGTAGTACTCGCAACCGGCGTGCGTGTATGACCAGATACATGAAAGTAAACGAAGCAAAAGGACGTAAGGAGCGTAGCAGGTGGCATTCTATAATTTCTGCCTACCCCTATGGGGAGAAGGCGTAAGTTTATGAAACGTTTGAAACTAAGGCAAGAATGCGGGAATTGGTCCTCTGGGGGAGTGCCAGCTAACAACATAAAAATTATTAAATTAAATTAGAATAACATTTTCAAAGTCAAGTTTATTTGTTTATAAATATATTATATTGTACACTACAAAAATACATAACAAAAGTTGTGGAACCAAAAGTTGCAGGTACCATAATTATGTAGGTTTGAGACAACTTTAAGGATGTCAAAATACAAGTTTGTACGAGTTTAAAGCTGGGTATCTCAAATTCCAAGATTCTTGCCTTTTTTTGACTAAGATAACTGAACTATTACGCCTATAACATCCCAGAGAACCAAAACGAAACAATCGACCAGCCTGTGGAAATTTGTTTCCACAGGCTGGTCGATTGTTTCGTTTTGGTAGAGGAACGATGGAATCCTGCATATCAATCCAGGGATAACCTAAGAGTATTAGCCCCTGACTATTATTTATTTCATGTTCCCTTTACGTACCAAATACGCGCATGAACTTTATGTAACCAATTTTGCCTTTATATCGTCATAAAACGTAGATTTCGGTGGCCGATTTGTAAAGCCTGTTGGGTATTGCCGATGTATCGGGTTTTATGAGTTTTTGATGGATGTGTAAAACCTAGTTTTATGTAGTTTGTTTTAGGGCGTTAAGGTGAACAAACTATTCGTTAACGTATTGTAATGATATGAATCAACAGCTTAGTAGTAAGCAGGATTAAAAAAAACTATATAATTATACAAGCTGTGTGTAACAATAAAATCATCGTTTATTTACAAAAGGGAAAAACATGTACAATAAATACCATAAAAAATATGCCTGAAATAGGTTGAACCTGTGCTTCAGGCTAGAAAGTGCATAAATGCTTATGCCGTGTTTATCGAGACGCGGGGCGTCGCGCGCCGCGTTGGGCGGGCCGGCCCGCACTAAATTCAAACATATGGCGTTGTATGAGAGCGTTTACGGAGAAGCAATTTTACACGCGTTTGCTTGAAATGCAGGCGGAGCACGCGGATGGCACCACCGCGTCACACGCGACGTTTATCGCGGCGGCGCACGCGGCGTTGCGGTTTTGTAATTCTCCGTTCAGGGTAAAACGTAACAACACCCACGGCGTCGCACGCCCCAGTATGAGCATACGGCGATACCCGCTACGCTACACGCTAGTTCTGCCGCGGCCGCAGTGGCGGACACCGCTACTCTTCACGCCCCGCGTCTCCATAAACAACATCGTACATTGCCATAAGTTTGTGTTCACGCGTGTGATGACGCAGGCCGCTGCACGCACCGCCTCTCTGTAAACTTAAAAAAATGTCCGACGCGCCGCGAGACGCCAAGCTGCACGCGACGCGCGACACCCTGCGTCTCCGTAAACGAGCACTTATTGTAACAAAATTAACAATGAGTATTAAAAAAAACTTAAATTAATAAAAGTAAAATAGTATGTTAGCGGTTCTATTTGCAGACAATAAGTAGGTAGGTCTTCTGACTGTGCTGCACAAATGTGACAAATAAGACAAACATCTATACAAATTTTGATCAAACGCTTATAAGGGAGTGTTCCGTGTGGTGCCGGACGTCAAGAATAGCACCATCCTATTTCTGCCCGTGGATGTCGTAAAAGGCGAAAAAGGGACTTACTAGAGAATGGACAGCAGCGTTCTCTATGCACTTTGACACCATACTGCGATCGCCAACCCGCCTGCCAATCGTGGCGATTATGGCAACCCCTCCAAGTGTTGGGGGAGGCCTATGTCCAGCAGTGGACTTCTTTGACGTCTGAAATGAAGATGATGAATAATGAGGGTACCAATCACAAAAAATCCTTTCTTGGTGAAATAAACGAAAGAAAAAAAAATGCGTTTATTGGCATTACAGCAAAAATAACACACCACCATAAAACTATAAAAAACAGAAAACAATGATTATAATGCCAAAAGGGCCTCAGCTCAGCATAATGTCAGATGAGATGACAAGGTGTACCACCTGACGCTGATTTTAAGCTGCTACTCGCGAGTAGGGGGGAGTTGGGTAGTGTTAGTGCACACCTTCGATCTTTAGGGAATTTCATGCACCCAGCGATAAATAGTAGATTGCTTGCCTAGGGCGTTACTTATTGTTTATGTTACCGAAATTCCCCCATGCCTCGGAAAGCACGTTAAGCCGTTGATCCCGGCTGTCATTCCTGGATCTTTGACAGTCGTTAGCAGTCGTCAGAAGTCTGAAAGTCTGACAACTAGTCTTACCAAGGAGTGGAGGTCAGATAGGCGGTAGCTACATGTAAAATACTGGTATTCATCTGCATCCGGTTAGACTGGAAACCGTCAATATAGATGGGAAGAGGTTAGGCAGATTGATTGATTGGGATTATTTGCCGCGGGAACAAACAACTATTATAAAGGCGAGAGTGTTTCTTTGAATCCAGAGCGGAGCGTAGGATTCTAAAGCAGAATCCCGAGCGCAGCGAGGGATACAAAATACGTCATTTGAGCTTAAAATAGTGTTGCTCTCAAGGTGGAGACTCTACTTCTTATCACCCAATATGATAAAATAAGTAAGTGGAACTTATGAATAAGAATAGTACATTTATTTATTTACATACAATTAGGAACAATACGACATAACAAGGAAATAATTAGAGGCTAATGTTAATATTTAAATATAGAACTAAGTAAAATCCGAATTTGAGTGAACAATTTCGAACGAAGGCGAAATGCATTTCGCGCGTTTTTTTTTTTATTTAGTTCGTGCGTGGTTTACTTTATCATACAGCCTGTTACTTGTTCATACAATATTCGTGATTAATCGTTTGGTGATTGGAATTTTTACTAATAATAACCACATTCCAAAGTCCCTAGGGACTAAAAGTGATTTGAATTTGGAATGTGGTTATTATTAGTGAAAGTTCCCTAAATCCCTAGGGGAAGGGCTAATTCAGTCCCTCTTTACGAAGAATAAACTAGCTCTTTTTGAATAGATTTGATAACAAGGTAATTTCGCCTTCATCCTCGAGTGTAGGTTATTCAAATAAATAGTGGTCAGATTTGTACTGTAGGCAGTAGCAAAATCTTCGTTAAGTGGCACACTTGACATTTTACGTAATCTTTCAGAAGGCTCAAATACGAGTATGTACATACTGAATGAAGAGACATAAAACTAAAACATTCCTTCAAAAGTAAAACACCATAGGAATTGAAAACTCCATTAAAATTGAAGAAGAACAATTCGTTGGCAATATGAGTTTATTACGTCGTGATTTTAGTCCACGTAGCTGTACGTGCCTGCCTCCAATAAAGGCTGGAGCTTGAAACTTTAAACGCAGCCTGTCTAGGAAGCTTTATTTATAATATCTGTTTGTCTGTTTGTTTGGTCGAAGACGGGTAATTTTCGTGGCTTTTTGTGTTTTTTTTTCTTAAGGATTGCAGAAGATTTGGTTGGGTTTGGCCCATAAACAAGCTCGTCCAAAAGTTAAAATAATAATTTTTAAATGTCAATAGAATTTGTAATTTAATTTAATTTTTAATTTATTTATTTGTATCAGACACAAGTGATCCATATTTTTGTAATAAAAATGGGTTTATTCAAAGAACAAACTAAACATTGTAGTTGAAAAACATGTTTCCCGATATATTCCAATTACAAATGTAAGTTTGTACGCACCTAGGTAATCAACATAGCCCGTAGAATTGCCTAACTTAAGTGGCAGTGTGAAAGATTCTGGAGTGGCGACCGCGTACACGGTGGACCGTTGACCTTGTGAAGGCCGCAGGGATGTGGGAAGCAAAGAACCGGTCGAAGTGGCGGTGCTTGGGAGAGGCCTATGTCCAGCAGTGAACGTCTTTCGGCAGAAATGACGATGATGACGCACAATATTGGGAGATTAACCATGTTATTATAAGGCCAAAGACTTGTTATAGGTTTTCATGTAATCTAGAAGTACAGAACTATTTTCTGTGTTTTATTTTTATTTTAGGCTCAGTAGTTTCGGAGGTTAGGGGGAGACTGGTCCATTTTGCATCTATGTTCAAATAACTTTAAAATTGTTTATTATCATAATATATTTAGACGCTCTTATTAAGCCTTTTTTATTAACCGACTTCCAAAAAGGAGGAGGTTCTCAATTCGGCGGTATGTTTTTTTTTTCTTGTATGTTTGTTACGCGATTACTCCATTAATTATAAGCCGATTTTGAAAATTCTTTTTTTGTTTTAAAGGGTATACTTCCGAGGTGGTCCCATTGCCACTAAATCAGAATCAAATGACGGGATCCCATAGAAATCGAGGGAAACCCTCGAATTTTATAGGCAAACCTATACCGTTTTGGGTATTTTTTATAGTAACTCGTGCATTTGCTTTCGGAAAGTACCATTTGGTAAAGTGGAACTGATGATGGAGACCACATATGGCCACCGGAACATTATAATAATGAGTACCCCTATTTAACGGGTCGCGATTAAGCAATTTATGCTCGTCACTATGCATGTGTTGAGTGGCAGTTCTCTTGGTTCTTACCAGGAGAACTCCTCAACAATCAACGTCCCTGCATCGTGAAAAGCAATATTTTGTAAAAGGTGATGAGCAGTTAACATTAGGCTATTGTAACTTAGATAAATTCAAAACTGACCCACTAAAAAGTGAAAAATAAAAAACTTTTTACAAAAAAATAAGAACCGACTACCAAAAATAACACTACAAAGTAAAAAATAACTTTTAAAAATACAGATCCAAAGACACCGACTTCCGAAATTAAAGTTATTTTTGGTAGTCGGTTCTTATTTTTTTGTAAATAGTTTTTTTTTTTGATATGTCACACGGTACAGTGTGCAAAACTTTATTTAATATTCTTATTTGTCTCTCAAAAGTGACCCCATCATTCAAAATTCATTTATTTACGTAACACGTCCGAGTCGGCAACGAGCAGACACGGCCAGTGATCAAATACAGCGGAGGCTTTCTCAAATATGTAGGTAACCCTTTTATCTGCAAGCAAGGTAATGTTTAACTTTTTCTTCATCTGCCGCCATCAGTTAACTTATCAGTTACCTCTCTAAGAGCAAATTTGACTAACTCTAAATGGTTTATTTTTATGGATGTTACGGATAAAGGATACCTGACGCTGACTCAACTATATTTTATATATTACTAGCTGCGCCCCGCGGTTTCACCCGCGTAAGTCTCTATCCCGTGGGAATATCGGGATGAAAAGTATGTCTATATCTGCCTATGTCAAGTATGTCTGCAAGTATGCCTATGTCTTAATCCAGGGTGTCAGCTACCTCCATACAAAATTTTATCAAAATTGGTCAAGCCGTTTGAGCGTAAAGAAGTAACAAACATACACACACACCCGCACATTCACAAATTTTCGCCTTTATAATATTAGTGTAATTCTTTTATATTTTGTGAATGTGAGAAAGTTGTAGGCTTAATAGACTGTAAATTTGTAGACCATTTTCTATTTTGTTATGTGCCTGGTACTTGTTGACAAGCCTACACTGTCCTCCCATAGCTATTAACACTGTAACTTGAAAACATTGTAAAAGCCCACTTTTTTTAAAAAGATTAACCGTGGAGTTTCTTGCCGGCTCTTCTCCATATAAAACGACCAATTGGAACTGTGCACCTAACTTTTGACGTTTAAAAGTGCCCATGTAGGTTTATATGAAAAAAATATTTTGTTTTCTATTTTGACAAAATCAGCCCCAAGTATAAAATCTTTTACAAGAAAAACCACGTCACTAAAATAGTATCAATTTATCATTTTGATGCGATACCTCGAACGAGCCGCCGAGATGGGATAAAGTAACACTCATTCAATTTTAAAACCTGTACCTTTTCTTACCTCTAAAATTAAGGGTCCTATAAAGCCGATTCTGAACTCACCTAGTCTGGGGCTTCAATGCTTTTCGGTCAGTAGGTTTAGAGCAAAAGGTAACTCATTATTTATATTTTGATACTATATGTCTTTTGCTTTTCTGGAGTGTTTGAAAAGGAAATTATGTTGTAGAAGAGCCCATATTTTCGCTCATATTAGTTGGTAAGTTATAGGCATAAGAAATATTACCTACGAGAAACACACTATTTCTTTCGTTTAGAAGAGAAAAGATGAGGGAGTCAGTCCCGTTGGAGGCAGCCGGTGTTAATAATGTAAAAGTGATTTATCCTGAATAATGATCGAAATGCAAGTCAAACAAGTATTCGTGAAGGAGCTCTTGGCTAATTAATATAAATTCGTCCGAAAGGGATATATTGGCCCTGGCACACAGGCAACTGAAGCAACTTGGGTGGTCCCGCTCCGCCCAGAGCGGGAGAAGTTATTTGATAATTTCCCGCCCAAAAAAAAAGCGGGTCGGTCCGTCGGGTTAAGCTATGCTTACCGGGGTTGGTCCATAGATGGGTGACCATCTTTACATACCGAGACTCCTCCGAGCGTCGGTAAGCACGTTAAGACGTTGGTCCCGGCGGTCATTCGTGGATCTTTGACTGTCTTTAGGGGTCGTCAGAAGCACAAAAGTCTGTCAACCAGTCTTACCAAGGGGTATCGTATTACCCAGTTACTGGATTGTGGAGGCCAGATAGGCAGTCGCTTCATGTAAAATACTGGTATTCAGCTGCATCCGGTTAGACTGGAAGCTGACCACAACATTATAGTTGGGAAAAGACTAGGCAGATTGATTGAAGTCAATTCAAGTCTCTTATGTAGCTAGAAACATGGACCTAAGGACGACCTTACAGAGACTTCAATTCACGGCTAAAATAACCATAAGGCACCATCCGTACGTTATTATATCATATTTATATAAAAATATAGATAAAGAAGTATTATATTTATTTTACTTCTTATTTTGTTTATTTTTATCTCATTTAATGCTGCACCGGTTGATGTCATCACGTCAACGCCAGATGTCGCTAAAAACCTGCGCTGGGGCTCTGCCTCGCATAGGGTCGCAGCATTATGCTGAGCGATGGCCGTTTTGCGTGAATGTGACGCATATTTTCTCTCAACTTGTTCTTTCGTGTTTTTATTTCTTTGCGTTATGTTTACCGCAAATAAACGTATGTTCTTTCTTTTTCTTCTTCTTCTTATACGGTGTAGAGATAATAAGCAACCATGCTTTATATTCAGGAACACCATACAAACATCCAATGGGGATTAATAGAATATATTATAATGGTAGGGTCATATAGAACTGTGGTAGTTAATCCGTAACTTATACAAAGAGGAAGCTGGTTTGGAAGCCGCAAGCTCAACTAACAAGATTTAATTGACCCAATTTTAAGGTAACATTCATTTGTTTGACGGAGTACATCTACCACTCCCTAACTAACCAGCAGCTTGTCTATGGTTCCGTAAGGTTCCCAATTCCGTACAAACTTTTTCGATCATTAATCTGTCTACTTAATAAAACATCACGCCTGTAATCCCCGAAGGGTAAGGCAGAGGTCCCACATTTCGCCAGTTATTTTTAGGTCCCATTGTATAGGGGGCGTGCCTATTAGCATTAACTGGTCACAAATACAGACTTTGGACTGTTATTTAGTAATTTCAGATGTAAACCCCAATAATACCTTGCCTTACCCGGGAATCGAACTCAGGACCTCATGCTCAACAGTAGTGATTGTGATAACTAGACCAGCAACTTTTTTTTATAAAAATGTGGCTGGTACTGAACTATATTGTGGTGTCCACGTGAACGAAGACGAAGAGCAGAAGCTAGTAACATAATATATTAATATGTCTCGCCAAATGTTCATATGAAAATGTGCACCTAAAGTACACCCACATTACGATAGTTATGTCCCCTAATCTGTTTAAATCCTCTGAAATCTCAAACTCCATCAAAATATTAGCTGGCTAAGTAAATTGTTGTTAATCTCTTCTTTGGTAAAAGTTTTCGGATCTTCGCTTCACATACCCATAAAATTAAGTGTCGTGTTATATGACAACTTTCTCATATCATTAGTTAGAATGAGGAATATAATTTTTATTTGATCTGTTTGAGGGTTCGCTGGCTAATAAGTGAATGGTTTTCAATGGACTACAAAAATCTGACGTGAGGCAATACCCAATCAGCTCAGTAGTCCAGAAAGTAACTTTAAAAGAGTTAGACATTTAGGTGGTGAATACGCTGCAGTTTCCTACCCGTCAATAAAAACATCTCTTATACCAACTCTTCTCACAAACACGTAAAGGACGTTCAACCTCAAAATAAAAACACATAAAACTTTTCCCCAAACGCGGAAACAAAGACAAACGCCCACAAATCTTCCGGATAACAACACACGTCCCGTTTTTTCTTAACAATAAAACCCCTCATTCCGTATTCCATTCGATTCAAAGATGTAAAATCTTCCACTTCATTTGGCTGACGTAGAATCCTCGCCATTAAGACATTCAAGAAACAATTTGGCAGACTTGGGTTCAGTTTCGATTTACAACCATATATCTACCAACGAAATCACTCATATACCACCTTATTGCATGGGGATAAAGTTTAAATTAAGTTCAAAAACGTGCATTTTAGAGGAACGCGAATGCAAAATGGGGCCAATGAGAATGTTCGCCGATTCTGTTCGGTTGAATGTTTACATGTGTGAGTTCGAGCGACTTGTAATGCCATTATGCTCTAATTACTGTACTAGACTTTAAGCCAGCTATTTTAGGAAGAAAATTGGAACTAATAGGTAACGAAGCTGAGTATCTAGGTAGATAAACGAAACACTTTCAATATAAAGGAATCCATGAAATTACAAAACTGTTTGGAATAACGCTATAGCATTCTTTAAAAATAATAATGCTACTAGATAGTCTGGTTACTTTTTGTAACAATTATAAATATATTTTGTTGGTACTTTGCAGTTCCTACTATAGCATAATCAGCATATAATTTTCCCACTGCTGGGACCCAGGCCTCCTCTCTGTGAGAAGGGTGGGCCATAATCCACTACGCGAGCCCAGTACGGGTTGATAGATGTCACATGTCTTCGAATTTTTTATTCTAGAACATGCCGGTTTCCTCACGATGTTTTCCTTTACTGTTTAACCCTTTTTTTTTTTGGAAATTATCAAATTACTTCTCCCGCTCTGGGCGGAGCGGGAGGGCGTGTCAGACTTTTACTGAGTAAAACCCACCCGTGTTCCTTCCGTTGCCTGTGTGCCAGGGCCACGATATCCCTTTCGGACAGACTCGCAACCCTGGCAGGCATTGGTCCTACCGGACCCCGTCAGTTGGTGCTGACATCTCTTTGAGGCGCGCGTCGAACACAACACACCGTCGACCCGGGCCTGGTCCTTATCGGACGGCGAGCTACTCATCGCTCACCGTCCGCAGGCCCGCGCCTACGCGTGGCAGGTGGGTTGGCGATCGCAGTATGGTGTTAAAATGCATAGAGAACGCTGATGCCCATTCTCTAGTAAATCTTCTGATGAAAGAACCACACAAACTGAGGGGAACTGACCAGATACCAGAACTCCTCAGCAATTAACACCCCTGCAACGCAATATTTTGGATGGTATTTTGGGTGTGAAAGGTGATGAGCAGCAGTTGACATAAGGCTATAAAAAAAAGATAAAAAAACTAACTGACTTAGGCTATCGTAACTTAGATATTACAAACCGACCCACTAAAAAGTAAAAACTACTACAAACAAACAACAACAATAATGCTTACAATCTATACTTAAAGTACTTACTAATTCCATGCTATTATAAAGTACTTACCAATTCCATGCTATTAAAAAGTACGTGCTTATTCCATGCTCAAACTGTCACTTCCTGTTATACACTTCCGTCCCTTTTCACGAAATCATTCCCACAGAGAGCGAGAGGGAAGATGTTACATATCAAAAATCTTTTACTGATAGAAAGATATAATAAACAATATTACCGAGTGTAAGGGAGCTAGTAATGCATAACCGTGGACGAAGCAGAAACAATGTGTAAGACCTGTCACACTTGGCATTCTGAAGTTCCTGCTGGGGGAGGGTGCCCATGGGAAAAAGTCATGACTTTATGTGTGTATTCCGTGTGGTGCCGAACGTAAAGAATAGCACCATCCTACTTCTTCCCGTGGGTGTCGTAAAAGGCGACTAAGGGACTTACTAGAGAATGGGCAGCAGCGTTCTCTATGCATTTTAGCACCATGCTGCGATCGCCAACCCGCCTGCCAATCGTGACGATTATGGCAACCCCCTCAAATGTTGGGGGAGTCCTATGTCCAACAGTGGACGTCTTTTGACTGAAATGATGATGTGTGTATGGTAAGAATATCCTAACTAATGTTATGAATGCGAAAGTGAGTTTGTTTGTTTGTTACGATTTCACCCTAAAACGGCTGAATGGATTTAGATCAAAATTACCAAACCAATTACCATGACCTGGTACTGATACTTTTTATCCCAATATTCCCACAGGATCGAGACTTATGCGAGTGAAACGGCGAGGCGCAGCTAGTTACTGAATATATTACTATGTCTCGCCAAAAGTTCACTGAAAACTTCTATCTCACGACGAAATATGCTTCAATATAACCTACGTGTTTTCAGCGCGAAATTATTCTCATCACAAAACATCAAAATAGCAACATTTGGACTCAAATTACAAGCATGCTATGCCTGAACGGAATTTTGTTGGTGAATGACACACTGACTGTGGTAATGGAAAGCGGATACGTAATGTTGATTGGTACGGTAATAAAAATGATTGGATCAGTGGCTTATAAAGTGAGAGTGATTGGACGGTAGTTGTGGATATATGTTCGATCAAACATAATCAAGCTGACCTGTAAACAGTATGTTCCATTGCATAGCAAAGGTTTCAAGTACTTGCTTCGTATTTATCAGATATTGTAAGGATGACCTTTGCTGGTTTCTTCTCTAGGTTCTGGGGTCTACTCCTAAGCGATAATCCAAATTATCGGCCGAGTGTTCGGCCATTTCTTGACTTCCAAAGTCTCGTTTTTTTAATTTTTACAAAGACTTATCTCTTTGACGGTGTTTTTTTTTCTTTCGCCGTAGTCAGCCATAGACTGGAAACGGCCACAACATTCTGCTGATACTTCGCATTTATCTTCGGAGAAGAACCCCTGGTTTTCAAACTATGTTACCTCCGGTTTTTTAACAATGTGTGCTGTTTTCGGTGAAAAAATTCGGTCCAGGTTAGCTCACACCATGACGCGACGCAAAACGACGTGGCGCGCACTTATTGAGATCATAAAGAACTATTTACTAAACAAAACATCATCTTTTACGGTGTACATAATAAAGTGTATTCTATTCGATTCTATTCTATCCACATTTCAAAAGAGAATTTGAATAAACCAGGCGGAGTCACGCGGCACCTCGAGGCGTCTCAAAGCGCAGCGCAATACAGCAACCCTTGGCCGGTAGTCACGGCGTGCAAGAACCCGCTAAGTCCGTGTAAATGCAGCAGCTATGTAAAGCCTGGAATACACATGCTATTAAAAAGCATGCTTGTTTACTAGCAAGTAGCATGGTTATTTATAGTAACCTCTCCGTGTATGTAAAATGATCATATGTTTTTCGTAGACACGTACTTATTGTGTTCAAGAAGGTAGCATCTGCTCCAAATTGGCATGCTTTTATGCTACCTCAGCATGTGTATTCCAGGCTTAATTTCACGCGGTTTCACGATGTGCTTGAACGCGCCGGTGCCGTGCTGCACAGTGCAAAACGACTGGCCTCTTCAAGCAACGTCGCGTCGCGTCGCGAGTCAGTGAGTACTGACCCTTATTTTCCAAATAAAAATAATCGATTCGAAATAAGTAGGTACCTATTTGTCTAAGGAAAAAGAACCCGAGAGGTTAAAACAGAAGAAAAGGAAAAAAAATAAGCCGATTCCAAATAACATTATGATAAGGGCAGGAACAAGAAGTAAGGAGGTCCAACCTTAGGAATATTCAGTATAACCTTACCTTTTTGATGTTAAAGAGATGAAAACAGCAGTTACCCTCACTCACAACACCATAAAACTATCAAAGCTTACAACAACACCGCCTAACATCACATTTGGCTTCCTCCCAACTGCTCCCCCGAACAAATTCGTTCCACATCCTAGTAAACAGTGTGTATACAATCATGATATCGCTGCGGTTGTAACATCTGGTACACAGACATGTCGTGACCTACTGCCGTTAAACATTGATACTCGTATTGCAAAATTTTATACAAATCTAACCTGCCTGTTCGATGGTGAATTGGGGTTGGGGTGAAATTGCTTTATTTGTGTTGGAGATAGTTTTGTTTGTTATTAAAGGGTTATGGGAACTTTGACTTTTATGGTACCGTAAAACGGGGTGAATAGAAATGCAGGGTTGAAACGAGACGCAAGTTTATAATGGATTTTAACGTTGAAATAATATCTTTTGTTGCCAAAAAGGACAATAATGTATTACCTGTACTTTAATCAATGATTAAATGCCACGGCAACAAACTATATTATTATTTCAAGGTTAAAATCCAATTTAAAGTAGCGTTTCGATTCACCCCGTTTTACCCGGTAGTTGAAGGCGAATTCGCTTTTTAAGGCCCATGCACCCAGCGAATTTTATAACACCCATCGTCATGCAGTCGTCAGCGCGTTTAAAAAAACGCCATATGCAGAGCGGTGTTGTAAGGCCTTCGTCCGTCTGTAGCGTCGGAGCTCACAACAGAAAGAAATAATATTTAAGGCTTTTTTATATTTTTGTTCTTTCTATTCTGATCGAATGGGGGATAGTCCTTTGTCCAGCAGTGGGACACTACATTAGGCTAACTAAAAAAATATGCGATCAAGGTTTTCATATTGTACGTAAATTCTTTTCAAAGACATTAAAATGCGGTCGTGGGTAATTAAGCCTAAATTTTATTAAAAAAACCTCGTGTTTATATTTCTTTAACGTTAACTGATAGACTAAAAGCTAAATACTTACAAAGTATTTGTTTTAAAAGCTCATTAGTGTGCACGTAACATTTGCATACAACAATATAAAATCACCATTTTACAATGTAAACATAATTATTTGCTTGGACAGCACAATAATAAAAAAATATGATTCTAATAATTTTATTCTAGATTTCAAAATTAACCTCAGTGAACAATAAAGTTACAAAATGAAGGTTTTAATACTCGAATGGCTTACGGCACACAAAATAAAAAGGTACAGAAGGTCGGTTCCATACAACAAGTAAAAACAGGCGCACGCACACATAGACGCATAGGTACTTACATACTGTGATCTCAAACGAATGTCAGTTCGGTTCGTTCAGTCAGTTGCACTCAGTCACACTTCAGTCAGTTAACCGGATGGGTTGGACCCGTGCGGATGTTATTACTTAGCCACGAGCTCCTTGTAAGCAAAGTACATACGAAACACAAAACATTTAATAAAATTCTTTGCCATATGTCAGCTAGCACACGCCAATATTGTATGGAGCCGACCTTCTTTATCTATCTATTTTGTGATATTTGAGAGTCTGCAATACCTCAAATTACTTAGCATGATCCTCCGTAATATCGAAAATACTGACGAAAACACGATTCCATAAAATTTTCTCGACAGAAATAAATTACAAACCGCTTTTATTAAAAAAAAATACTACAGATTAGATCATGAAACTTTGCATAATCACGGAACTAAATATAAAGCAGACAGTCATGTGTTTTTATTTATTACCATTATTTTCACCGTATAAAGAAATTACCTTAACTATCGGCACCTTGGAGCCTTCTCCATGCCACCCTGCACCCCACTCAGTCTCGCTTGCTCACGTGACCACCACCAGTAGTGTGCGAGCGAGATAAAGAGTGGCTCTGAGGGGTTATGGACTCTTAACTTACAATAAAACTAACTGCATTATTATACTTGCCACAATCAGAGTAAACAAAAGATTTTATTATATTAATGAACAAACAAAGGGTAATTCAAAACGTTTTACGTGGGTTATGTTAATTTGACCTTTGATAATTTATAAATAATACAAACATTACCTTATTAACTGTGAGTAATAACTGTTATTAACTTTGTGTACATAAATCACACTAATATTATAAAGGCGAAATTTTGTGTGTGTGTGTGTATGTTTGTTACTTCTTCACGCTCAAACGGCTGGACCAATTTTGATAAAATTTTGTATGGAGGTAGCTGACACCCTGGATTAAGACATAGACTTTTTATCCCGATATTCCCACGCGATCGAGACTTACGCGGGTGAAACCGCGGGGCACAGCTAGTAAATAAATAAACGTACCGTGTGTTGCCGGACGTAAAGAATAGCACCATCCTATTTCTTTCCGTGGGTGTCGTAAAAGGCGACTAAAGGACTTACGAGAGAATGGGCAGCAGCGTTCTCTATGCATTTTAATACCATACTGCGATCGTCAACCCGCCTGCCTTTTTTTTTTTTTTGGGTGGGAAATGATCAAATAACTTCTCCCGCTCTGGGTGGAGCGGGAGGGAGTGTCAGACTTTTGCTGACTAAAACCCAACCGTGTTCCTTCAGATGCCTGTGTGCCAGGGCCACGATATCCCTTTCGGATAAGCTCGTAACCCTGGCAGGCATTGGCCCTTTCGGACCCCGTCAATTGGTGCTGACGTCTCTTTGAAGCGCGCGTGGAACACAACGTGCCGTCGTCCCGGGCCTGGTCCTTATCTGACGGCGAGCTACCCATCGCTCACCGTAACCCGTCTGCCTAGCGTGGCGATTATGGCAAACTCCCCTTTTTGGGGAAGGCTTATGTCCAGCGGTGGACGTCTTTAAGCTGAAATAATGATGATGATGACATAAATAAACATTGTAAAATTTTCATTTCAAGAACTTGGTCCTTTTCTTCAAAAGCCCGTTGCTGAATATAGCCTCTTTTATCCTTAATTCAATTCTCTTCTCTCCAATACATAAGTAATTTATGAGTGCTGCTTCTTTTTACTGTCTTATTTTCAAAACCCCCTTATATTATAAACCCTGGATTCACGCGATATTAAGGCAAAAATACCTACTTAACAATTTTTGACTCACATCTGGACAAAGGCATCCCCATTCCTTCAACTCCTCTTAATTTCGCAATTTTGTCACGATTTTTCTTTGTGATTTGGTAAAAACAACTTTGAGATAGAGAGTACAGAAGAATTCAGCTGGGCTGGGCAGCATTTGGGAAGCTTTGTCGAGTCTTCTCGTCGCGTATTCCTCAGAGCCTAAAGACGAAGGTCTTCAATCAGAGCGTCCTGCCTGTTATGACTTACGGAGCCGAAACGTGGACACTCACGGTACGGCTGGTTCATAAATTCAAGGTCGCTCAGCGAGCTATGGAACGGGCTATGCTTGGAGTCTCTGAGGGATCGAATCCGAAACGAGGTGATCCGGCAAAGAACCAAAGTTGTCGACATAGCCCACAGAATAAGCAAACTGAAGTGGCAATGGGCCGGCCATATTAGCCGTGGAACCGATGACCGTTGGGGTAGACATGTTCTTGAGTGGAGACCGCAAATCGGCAAACGTAAGGTAGAACGCCCTCAGGCTAGGTGGAGCGATGATCTTCGCAGGGTGGCTGGTGGCAGCTGGATGAGAGTTGCCGAGAATCGAGCTGAATGGTGTGCAATTGGCAGCAGTAGACTGCTATGATGATGATGATGATGTCACGATTTTCAACTTACAACTGATTAAAATTACATGAATCTTCTTCTACCGATTGCAATGATATACATAGGTATAATCAATCATTTTTCATCATCGAAAAATTTTTAATCAGATGGCAGATACAGTTTCAGCCAGTATTTTCATTGTTTAAAAAATATAAACGGTACCTACAGACAATGTTGCCTCAGATATATTGTTTATCGAACACTACAAGTGTATTGTACCTGCACGTGTGTTTCAGGTCAATTGTAGTTGCGTCGCATTATGCGGAATCACGGAATGTAAAGGCAGTTTTGTTAGGTAGCGGACATGAGGTTATAGCATTATAGCGAGTAGCGGTTTTAGAATAGTGTACCTACTGCAGTATTATTAAATCCTGCATGTTATTTTTTGACATACACCCTATTTTAGGAATATAATATGCAATCTTGTTTTGGTTACTGCCTGCTTTAAAAAATCAAACATTCAAATAATGAACTGTTCTCTGATAATTGTTTTTTTTCAAAAGCTTGAGTCACTTGTCGGTCCTAAATAATATTTTCAATTTTGTGACTATATTTTTGTTTGTCTTTTTTGTCTTGCAGTAATTTTAATCTGACCGTGAGTGATGTGTTTGTGAGTTTGTGATCAATTCGAAGTGAGGTATGTTTTTCTGTCCTTTTGATTATTCAAAGTCTTTCTACATTTCGTCATTATTTTTTATCCGATTTCTTCTCCATTGCCATAGTACAGTCTATCACAATTGCCGGCGACACGTGATTTCCATCAAAGAAGCCGCGATTTCATTATTTTACTCCTTTTTTTGGTATAAGAGATTCAGCTTGTTATTCGATTCTTATTGTGCGTTATTTCCCTAGGATACGCCCAAAGATTCAGCAACTGAGTTGAGGGTCCTTCTCCACCCCCCAGGCTCCTACCATTTTACACCTGATTGAATTGCTACTGACCTTTCTACCATCTTAAGCTCAAGTGGTTCAAAGTACAAGGAAGTTGTGACCGCTGACAGAGTCGCGTCATCAAGATCAAATACCCGAGTGAAGACCTGGCAGATATTTATAACATTTTTTTATCTTCTCCTATTAGTCTTTTTACAACATTGTTACCGTTAGTTATGTTATTTCGTTTTCTAAAATATGAATTTCTAATCTACAAAATACAGTATACTGCAGGTTTAATGTCTATCTTTCATGGTTCCGTCGGTGTAATTTAAGCCTCGTGTACGACGCGAGTGCTTTTTGGATGCATCTACAAATAAAACCTGTCGTTTAAAACAGGGTTTGAAACTTGAAATTCTTCCTTTAACCTTTTGTTAATACTACTAAACCGACAATATTTGCGTGATCATTTTCTTAGCGATTTCTTATATTGTCTTCTTTTTATTATTTTTGATACTTTTTAGGGTTCCGTACTCAAAAGGTAAAACGGGAACCCTATTACTAAGGCTCCGCCATCTGTCTGTCTATCTGTCCGTCTGTCTGTCTGTTTGTCTGTCCGTCTGTCACCAGGCTGTATCTCATGAACCGTGATAGTTAGACAGTTGAAATTTTCACAGATGATGTATTTCTGTTGCCGCTATAACAACAAATACTAAAAAGCAGAATAAAATAAAATATTTAAGGCGGCTCCCATACAGCAAACGTGATTTTTTTGCCGTTTTTATAGATAAAGGTACGGAGCTCTTCGTTCGCGAGTCTGACTCGCACTTGGTCGGTTTTATTTCATTATCTTTTAAGGGAAGGGGGGGGTTTAAGGGAAGTTAGGTATACGATTTTATTATCATCATTATTATAAGCTTGTCTACGGCTTGTCTACAACTAATGATGGATCGTTACGATGAATAAGCAAGGACTTCACTGGGAAAACAATACTCTCATTCCTTAGACAAACTCCCTAGTAAGTCCAGCTTCCATAAAGCTACAATTAATGCAATTAAGTTTTTTAAAATCCTAGTAGTCCGGACTACCATAATTATAACGTTTACTCCGGTTTAGAGTTCACACGCAATTTTAACTGAATCTGTGAGAATGAAAATTAATTATATTTCGTAGCCAGTTCTATGTTGCCGTATCTAATGTGTGGCTGAGGGTGAAAAGACAACTCTGTGGTTTTCCTAGTCAAATTACGAACGACGATTATAAATGATGGGCTGAAAAATGATGTGAGCAACGGTGTGGTTTAAAATAAGTGTAGTGTAGATGGTTTGGTCATGTTGAGAGGGTGAATGAAAAGCGACTAACAAAAGGCAGAAGTGAGTGGAAACACCGGAAGGGGACATAATCATAGTGACCTTATTGGTGATGTTCTTCAGAAAGGTCAGGTGCGTAGTACTTGCAACCGGCGTGCGTGTATGACCAGGGCCTCAAGTCTGCTATTACAATAGTGTCAGAATGGTCGATCATTGATTTCATAATTGTTGATTTTGACAAGTGTGGTAATCTACTATTATAATGGCGTCATTATGACTTTCCAATGGTCGGCCACTGACACTACATTGAAAGAAATTGCATTTATTGGTAATCTCGTACATAATGACAAATGAATGACATTTCTACTAATAGGTTTTATAATAAGTGCAATACGTCAATGCCATTATAATAACACAATTCTATTACGAGAACATTGACCGACCAATGATCGACCATTATGAATTTACCAGATTACGAACTTTTAGCAAAATGACAATGGCATGACAATGGGATCGTGTTGGAATGACTGAATTTATAAAAATAGCAGACTTGGGCCCCTGATGTATGAACGTAAACGAAGCAAAAGGAGTATGTAAGGAGCATAGCAGGTGGCGTTCTATAGTTTCTGCCTACCCCTGAGAAGGGCGTGAGTTTATGTATGTATTAATCGAATAGTGATTTTCGCTGCCTGATTTTCACCAGAAACTATATTATTATTTCCAACCAATAACCGCTTCTCTCACCACTCAGCTCTCACCCTTGTTCCAAATACAAAGCAATCTCGTTGAGTCGCATTGTGTCCGTGCTGATGATTTCGAATGTCGCGCTTTGTGACGACGACTACCAAAATTATGTATTACTACTACTGACTGCGTTATTCGATGCTTGATAATATGTTTTTAGTTATTATTGCGGTTGACTTGGTTTTTGGTGCGAGCTTTGCATATACTACCGCGAAATTTATAAACGCAGTAAATCATATAAACATCATCATTATCATCAGCCTAAAGCAGTCCACTGCTGCACATAGGCCTCTCCAATTGCACGCCATTCAGCTCGATTCTCATTCACATAAAGATAGTATGGACAAAAAGGCGCCCCATCTTTTTAGGGTCCCGTAGTCAACAAGGAACCCTTATAGTTTCGCCATGTCCGTGTGTCCGTCGGTCTGTTCCCGGCTTAGCTCAGAGACTCTTAGTCCTAGAAAGCTGTAATTTGGCATAGGTTATATATTATTATATGGTACGTATTAGTTTCCTTGTCGAGTTAGGTGCCGTCGTAGGCCGACTCCACCCTCACCCGGTGCTGTTGCTCGGGGATCTCAACGCCAAATCTGCGGCGTGGGGATCTCCGGTGACCGATGCTAGGGGTGAGGCGCTAGAGGAGTGGGCGGTCACGACTGGCCTGGTCGTCCTGAATCGGGGCTCGGTCCACACGTGCGTGCGGCAGCGGGGCGGGTCTGTAGTGGACGTCTCGTTCGCTAGCCCTGCTGTCGCGAGCCGTGTCCGCGACTGGCGTGTCGCCGTGGAGGTGGAGACGTTGTCGGATCACCGATACATCCGATTCTACGTCTCCACCCAGACCACCGGCGGCCGTAGTCCATCGGCCCCGCGAAGGGACGGTCCGCGCTGGGCGCGTAAGCGCATCGACAGGGAGCTTCTCGAGGAGGCCGCTATTGTTCAGGCCTGGATCCAGGAGTCGGCAACGAACGGACCCGTCGACGTCGAAGAGGAGGCGCTGTGGTTCCGCGGGGCAATGTCGCAAATCTGCGACGCGTCCATGCCCCGCGTCCACTCATATCCAGCGAGGCGCCAGGTGTACTGGTGGTCTACCGAGATCGCACAATTACGTGTCGAGTGCGTAGCGGTTAGACGTACACCCGATACCGGAGGAGACGTCGTCGGGTCCCTGACGAAGAAGCCGCGCTGTATGAGGTGTACCGCGCGGCGAAGCAGGCCCTGTGGCTGGCCATCGGCGAAACGAGGACGCGAGCCAGGGAGGAGATGTTGGAGACTCTCGGCGGAGATCCGTGGGGGCGCCCCTATCGTGCGGTTCGAGGGAAACTTCGAGCCGCGGCGCCTCCACTCTCGGAGAGTCTCCAACCTGAGCTGCTGGAGGAGGTAGTCACAGCCCTCTTCCCGGCAAGAGCGGAACATACTCCGCCGCCGATGGCTTTGCCCACAGCCGCAGAGTCTGCATATGAAGAGAACGCCATCAGCGTCCCAGAGGTGACACAAGCAGAGATGGGGGCAGCCGCTCTGAAGGAGCTAGAGCCCCACTTGAGAGGACTCTACACAGCGTGCCTTGAGCAGGGCCAGTTTCCCACCTTGTGGAAATCTGGTCGTCTGGTCCTGCTCAGGAAGGCGGGGCGCCCTGCGGATTCACCGTCCGGGTACAGGCCCATAGTGTTGCTAGACGAAGTGGGTAAGATGTTTGAGCGGATAATCGCTGCCCGCCTCGTCGGCCACTTGTGCGGAGAGGGGCCTGACCTGGCCGAGAGCCAGTTCGGCTTTCGGCACGGGCGCTCCACCATCCACGCAATATCGCGGATGAGAGTCCTGGCGGAGGAAGCAGTGTCCCGGGGCGGGGTGATGTTGGTGGTGTCCTTGGACATCTCCAACGCCTTCAACACCCTGCCCTGGAGCTGTATTTGGGAGGCACTGCGTTACCATCGGGTGCCTTCCTACCCCCGCCGCATCGTCGGGGCTTATTTGGCGGAGAGGTGTGTCACCTACACGTGACGTGATGGCGGAAACCAGCGCCGCATGTCGTGCGGTGTTCCACAGGGCTCCGTCGTGGGACCGCTCCTGTGGAACA
The DNA here is from genome assembly GCA_963921375.1 of Tiliacea citrago. NCBI lineage: Eukaryota > Metazoa > Arthropoda > Insecta > Lepidoptera > Noctuidae > Tiliacea > Tiliacea citrago. Next base: position 14,062,444 of record OY992804.1, read on the forward strand.
TCGGGTACGACTGGGTGCTGCGGGGCGAGCTCCAGCCGGGCGTGGACCTGACGTGTTATGCGGACGACACACTGGTCACGGCTCGGGGGAGCTCGTAAGGGAGGCAGCGTTGCTGGCGACGGCTGCGGTCTCACAGGTGGTGAGCCGCATACGTCGCCTAGGGCTGGAGGTTGCCCTCAACAAGTCGGAGGCCTTGATTTTTCATGGCCCCCGGCGGGCGCCGCCACCGGGATCACACATCGTGGTCGGGGGGGCTCAAATCGCTGTCGAGTCCACCATGAAGTACCTAGGATTGGTGCTCGACAGCCGGTGGGATTTTGGCCCCCACTTCCGGCGGCTGGCGCCCAAGTTGTTGGGCGCGGCTGGGGCGTTGTCAACGCTGCTTCCCAATCTGGGGGGCCCGAACGCCGCCTGTAGGCGGCTCTACGTGGGGATCGTGCGATCGATGGCCCTTTATGGGGCCCCGATCTGGGTGGCTGACCTGGCGGCCGGAAGCATCGCAGTCCTGCGCAAGCCGCAGAGAGCGATGGCCGTCAGAGTCATCAGGGGATATCGCACGATCTACTACGAGGCGGCTTGCGTACTGGCCGGATCCCCGCCCTGGGACCTCGAGGCGAAAGTATTCGCGTCACTGTATTGGTGGCGCGAGGAAGCGAGGGCGCGGGGCGAGTGGCTGATGCAGCGACATGTGGAGTTGCGTCGGTCACGGCTTCGCGCAGCCCTGGTGGCGGAATGGCGGGACAGGCTTTCACGCCCTACCGCCGGCCTCGCCACCATTGAGGCGGTCCGGCCGGTACTAGAGCCCTGGCTCGGGAGAAGGCACGGCTCCCTGTCGTTTCGGGTGACGCTGGTGCTCTCGGGGCATGGTTGCTTCGGGAAGTACCTGTGTCGCATAAACAGGGAGCCGGACGCCCGGTGTCACCACTGCGTCGACTGCCAGGAGGACACGGCGCGGCATACGCTGGCAGAGTGTACCGCTTGGGAGGAGCCACGCCGTGCCCTCATCTCAGAAGTAGGCAGTGACCTGTCGCTGCCGGCCGTGGTCGAGTCGATGGCCGGCAGCGAGGAGTCCTGGGACGCGGTGGTATCCTTCTGCGAAACAGTCGTGTCGCAGAAGGAGGCTGCGGAAAGGGAGCGGGAGATCTCGTCCGCTCACCCGGCCCGCAGCAGGCGCACTGGGCGTCGGCAGAGGGCAGACAATGCCCTCTTCCGGCCCCCCTAAATGGGTCTAGGGACGGTGGACTCGGGGACGTCCGCCGCCCCCTATCACACTGGACCCGAGGTGGCGGCGCGTAGTGTTCCACGCGCGCCCCTTTAAGACGTCGCGGGGGGGTCTAACACCTCATCCCCCCGCAGGCTTGAGGTGGCCCGCAGAGGCGGGCCGGCACTAGCCGGGGATCACGGAAGTAATACTAGCTCCCAAGATCCCCGGTGCAAGTGTGGGAAGGGAACACCGGGGTGGTTTTTAGTCAGTAAGAGTCTGACAGACCCCTCCGCCCACCCCAGGGCGGAGGACATCCATGAGGATTTTCCACCCCAGCAAAAAAAAAAAAAAAAAAAGGTGTACGTATTAGTTACGCCGACAAATTCGTAAAATAAAATCTTGAAAAAAAATTTTTTAGGGTATCTCCCTTACACATAATGTGGGAATGATATTTTTTTTCGCGTTTATCCCATGATGTGGGGTGTCGTTGGATATCAATCAATCAACTCAGCCTATAGCAGTCCACTTCTGGACATAGGCCTCTCCCAGGCTGCGCTACAACACCCTGTCCTCCGCTTTCCGCATCCAGTCTGTCCCAGCCACCTTTTTAAGGTCGTCGGTCCATCTAGCTGGGGGGCGCCCCACACTACGCTTGCCGATACGCGGTCTCCATTCCAGAACTCGTCTGCTCCACCGGCCATCGGTCCTTCGACAAACATGGCCAGCCCACTGCCACTTCAGCTTGCTTAGTCTGCAGGCTATGTCGGTAACTCCGGTTCTCTTCCGGATAACTTCATTCCTGATCTTATCCTTCAAAGAAACTCCGAGCATAGCCCGCTCCATAGCACGCTGAGTGACCTTAAATTTGTGGACCAGCCCGACTGTTAGTGTCCACGTTTTGGCACCGTATGTCATAACGGGCAGGACGCATTGGTTGAAGACCCTAGTCTTCAAACACTGCGGGATTGACGACGAGAAGACTTGACGAAGTTTTCCAAACGCTGCCCAACCCAACTAGATCCTTCTGTTGGCTTCCTTCTCAAAGTTGTGCCTACCAAGCTGGAAAACTTGCCCTAGGTAGACATACTCCTTCACAACTTCGAGAAGTGACCCTTCGATGTGGATTGGACTCGGATAGACGTGCGAATTGTACATGACTTTCGTCTTGTCCAAATTCATGCCGAGGCCAACCCGCCGAGAGGCTCCATTTAGGCTGTGCAGCATCTGGTCTAACTGTTCCAGCGTCTCTGCCATTATGACGATGTCATCGGCAAAACGAAGGTGTGAGATGTACTCGCCGTTTATGTTGATACCCTGTCCAGTCCAGTCCAGCGTCTTAAAGACGTCCTCCAACGCATTGGTGAACAGTTTCGGGGATATCACATCCCCCTGTCTCACCCCCCTGAGTAGTTGGATGGGGCTGGTTTCCTTATCCTGGACCTGGACAGTCATCGTTGCAGCGTCATATAAACACCTCAACACTTCGATGTAGCGTCAGTCAATTCGACATCATTGCAGAGAGGCCAGAACTGCCCAAATTTCGATGCAGTCGAAGGCTTTCTCGTAGTCCACAAATGCCATACACAGCGGCTGATTGTACTCTTCGGTCTTCTGCACAATCTGCCGAACAGTATGGATGTGGTCTACGGTACTGAAGCCTTTTCGAAAGCGGCTTGTTCTGGTGGCTGGAACTCGTCTAGTCTCCTGGCGAGACGGTTCGTGACGACCCTCGAGAACAGCTTGTATACGTGGCTCAGAAGTGAGATGGGTCTATAGTTCTTCAGCAAGGTTTTGTCGCCTTTTTTGAAGAACAGAACCACCGCTCCTCTGCTCCACGCTTCGGGCGTTGTACCCTCTTGGATGACGGAGTTGAAGAGACTCGCTAGCTCTCTCAGGACTGGAGCCCCACCCGCTTTAAGGAGCTCTGTCTTTATTCCGTCATCACCAGGTGCCTTGTTGTTCTTTAGCTGCTCGAGAGCCGCCCTAATCTCGCAGTGGTCGACATCCGGGATGGCCGGGCTCGATGGTCATCTTCACTATGCGCCGCTGGTTTTGCTGTCCGCGTTGAGTATAAGTGTCCGTAAAAATCCTCGACTTCCTCGAGTATCTCGGACTTCGAAGTCACGATTCTACCAACCGCAGTTTTCAGTTTCGTCAGTTGGGACCTCCCTAAATGCTGAGCGAACACTTTCGACCCTCGGTTTTGCTCAATCGCGACCATAATGTCACGGGTGTTGGAGCACTGAAGGTCACGTCACGTCAGCTTTCTAATTTTTAGGTTTAAGGCCCTCTTATCTGACGAAGACGGCTGCGTGGAAGGCAACTCTCGTCTTTCCCTCATAAGTCCGAGAGTCTCCGAGGAAAGTTTGGACACCTTACTTTTCGACACGTCGCATAGTGTTTTGACCACCTCGTCGGCTTTCTCTTCGACAGTGCTTGTGGTTTCCAGTAGGGCGAATCGATTTTGAAGTTCCAGTTGGAACTTTTCGGACCCAAGAGCGGTTTGGAGCTGCGTAGGTCGGAGAGTAGGCCTCATCATTCGGATTCTCTCAGCTTGAAAATTGATATTTAGAGTGCCTCGAACAAGCCTGTGATCGCTTCCGGTATTAAACCTTCTGATCACGGAGACATCTCTAAATATGTGCCTCTTATCCGTCATAATGAAGTCTATCTCATTCTTTGTCACGTTATCGGGGCTCTGCCAGGTCCACTTCCTTTGGGGCTTCTTCTCGAAGAACGAATTCATCAAGAAAAGCCCCTGTGACTCTAAAAAGTTGAACAGCACAGTTTGGTTTTGGGCGCAGGAATCACAGGGGGCAACCCTGTGATTCCTGCGCCCAAAACCAAACTGTCCGACTTTCGATTCGCTGCGTTCTTTTACTCCCACTTTAGCATTGAAGTCTCCCATAACAACGTTGTAGTGGGCCTTTGTCGTACCGTACATTGCCTTGGCAATGTCCTCGTACATGGCCTCAGCTGTGTCGTCAGAGCATGTCAAAGTCGGCGCATATACCTGTATCACTTTCAGGTAGTACCTATCAGTGAGTCTTAGTACAAGGTATGCTACCCGTGTCGACACACTACTGATTTCCACAACGCTGTTAGTGAGTTCCTTGTTCACAAGAAAGCCGATACCGCCTTGGGAGAGCTGATCACCTTCACGCAAGTAGAATAGGTGGCCTAACTCCAGGGTTATCGTGTCCTCCCCCTGTCTTCGGACTTCAGATAACCCTAGTATATGCCAGTTAATACGACCTAACTCTACCTCAAGTTCGGCGAGGTGATCGTCCAACCTCATCGAACGTCCATTGTACGTAGCCAGATGTAATCGTCGTTGGTAACCTTTTTTTTTTTTTTTGCCGGGGTGGAAAATCCTCGTGGATGTCCTCCGCCCTGGGGTGGGCGCGGCCCTGAGGGGTCTGTCAGACTCTTACTGACTAAAAACCACCCCGGTGTCCCTTCCCACACTTGCACCTGGGATCTTGGGAGCTAGTATTACTTCCGTGATCCCCGGCTAGTACCCGCCCGCCTCCACGGGCCACCTCAAATCTGCGGGGGGGGGGGGGGGGGTGAGGTGTTAGAAGGCCGAACCGCCTCAATGGTGGCGAGGCTGGCGGTAGGGCGTGAAAGCCTGTCCCGCCATTCCACCACCAGGGCTGCGCGAAGCTGTGACCGACGCAACTCCACATGTCACTGCATCAGCCACTTGCCCCGCGCCCTCGCTTCCTCGCGCCACCGATACAATGACGCGAGTACTTTCGTCTCGAGGTGCCAGGGTGGGGATCCGGCCAGTACGCAAGCCGCCTCGTAGGAGATCGTGCGATATCCCCTGACGACTCTGATGGCCATCGCTCTCTGCGGCTTCCGCAGGACTGCGATGCTTCCGGCCGTCAGGTCAGCCGCCCAGATCGGGGCCCCATAAAGGGCCATCGATCACACGATCCCCACGTAGAGCCGCCTACAGGCGGCGCTTGGGCCCCCCAGATTGGGAAGCAGCGTTGACAACGCCCCAGCCGCGCCCAACATCTTGGGCGCCAGCCGCCGGAAGTGGAGGCCAAAATCCCACCGGCTGTCGAGCACCAATCCTAGGTACTTCATGGTGGACTCGACAGCAATTTGAGCCCCCCCGACCACGATGTGTGATCCCGGCGGCGGCGCCCGCCGGGGGCCATGAAAGATCAAGGCCTCCGACTTGTTGAGGGCAACCTCCAGCTCTAGGCGACGTATGCGGCTCACCACCTGTGAGACCGCAGCCGTCGCCAGCAACGCTGCCTCCCTGTACGAGCTCCCCCGGGCCGTGACCAGTGTGTCATCCGCATAACACGTCAGGTCCACGCCCGGCTGGAGCTCGCCCCGCAGCACCCAGTCGTACCCGATGTTCCACAGGAGCGGTCCCACGACCGAGCCCTGTGGAACACCGCACGACATGCGGCGCTGGTTTCCGCCATCACGTCCCGTGTAGGTGACACATCTCTCCGCCAAATAAGCCCCGACGATGCGGCGGAGGTAGGAAGGCACCCGATGGTAACGCAGTGCCTCCCGAATACAGCTCCAGGGCAGGGTGTTGAAGGCGTTGGAGATCCACGTCAGCAGGAAGTTGAGCACCATTGAGTGTGGAATCAACTAACTGTGTGTGTTGCTTTTGCGATTGTTTGGTCGAGTACCTCATATTTTCTCAGCTAGGCTTTTGCCTGTGGTTACAAAAAACTTATTCATTAATTATACTGATTGGTCTGGCGTTGGTGAAACCATGAATAACTAAGTTGTGGTTCTTAAGTTTTAGTTATATTCGTGAATTTGTCAGCAGCTGAGGAAATTGAAACAAGTGCAAGCGAATTTATGAGATGAATAAAATGGTGATTTCTCCTATTGTGCAGAGCATGCAAAGTCGCTAATGGTGGTAATTTTGAACTTTCAGTTTGAAGTTTTTGATGAGAATTATTACTACTAAAAATTTAAAAGTTTTAACAAATTCTTCTTAATTGGAACAAAACATTTTGAAATACCTGTAAAGAAATTAAGTGAAATTGGGTATTTTTTTTAAATTCAGCTCATTTTTCATAGAAATGGCTATAACGGTTTTTTAAGTATGTTATCAGATATTATTGTACCATTTTTAAATCTGGGTTAATTGCAGAGCAGACACACACAATACATCATCATCAATTACACTATCATGTTCATTCATTATGACGTAAGACAAGTCATTTTTATTCCTATTTAATTAAATAATTTCAATATTTTCATGATATAAACATGATATTATAGTGTTCTTTGCAGACGACTCTTCACTTTTATTTAATCTCAAACGTCAACAGTTGGTTACTGACACTGTAAATAGCGCCCTCGCGAAAGTAATTAACTGGTTTAATGTTAATAACCTACTTCTTAACGAGAAAAAAACTAAATGTATTAAGTTTACGATACCTCACGTTAGACAAGTAAAAACTAGTGTGCTCATAAAGGGTTGAAATAGTTGAAACCCGAAGATACCACAGTGTTCTTAGGCATAACTTTGGATGAGAGGCTTCAGTGGGGACATTAATATTTCTAGACTTTACTGGCTTAGGTTTGAGACTGAAAGATTTCTTCTAATCAATATTATTTTCTTCACAAAAGAACTTGAGATAATTAAAATGAAGAATAATGAAAACTATTTTTTTATAATATTATTATAAAAAAAATATTTTTCTCTTTTATGGCGACTAAGTCTTGATAACTTTATTTGATTGATTATTTATTAATAAAAATATCGATTAATCTTTAAAGATTATACTGATATTTTACAAGCATGACAAGCATGAAAGTATATACATTAAAGTCAAAACATCATTGGACAAATCACAATTCTAGAACGAGACAACTACTAGCCGTACATTCGCTTTGTCTCTCTCGTAGTTCAAATCGGCTGTGACAGACGGACAGACAGACAGCCACACGAGTGATGATCCTATAAAGGTTCCGTTTTTTTCTTATTGAAGTACGGAATCCTAAAAAAAAGCCAGAATACTCATATCGACGAGCTTGCGCTTTAGTGATATAGCAAAAAATAAAAACTAATTTATAATCATTTAAAACACAATTAAGCTGTTGAAATTATATTTGCTGCAAAAAGAGGATGAACATTTGAAGTTATGTTGAGTCAGGAAGGAAATTGCTCATAGGTTACCTACCTCAAAGTTAATCACACTACAAAAACAATCACAATTTTAAAATTACCAGCTCCAATTACCGTCCAATGTAAATAAAGGAATTCAATCAAAAAAGCACATTACAGCGCTCACATTCAAAGGATTCTAGCGCCTTCATCACAAATTACTTTTCTCTACTGCGGCAGCTGTAGTAGCTGCTGTTTGTAGTAAACCATGTCAATATTAGTTTTCCGCGAAAACTCAGGCAGTCAGGCTACGATTAGTGATATGAGATTAGTTCCTACAGGGTTGGCAGTTGGCAAATAGTTGTTCTTTGGGTACAATGTAAATAAGTGATTAATTTATAGAAGTTTTATTTATGGTTGACACTAACGAAGGACCTACCGGAACCACCAAAAAAAATTACAACTTTATTAAAGTTATTAGTACTTTTCTAAAGCCTGAGGTTTTTGATGTTTTGTATTAGGACTAAAGATAAGAGTCATTCCATTATTGTAAGTAAAGGGTATGGCCTAAAAAAGGGCCTTACGACAGTGGGAAATGGCCTTAATATATTTTTATAAGTTTAGTTTTTATAAAAGATATATAAGGTGTATCTATTCATACACGAAATCTCTTAAGAGGTCATTGTACTCATCATTATGAACAACTTTTACAATGGGACCAACCCTTTTTTTTTTTTTTTTTGGGTGGGAAATGATCAAATAACTTCTCCCGCTTTGGGCGGAGCGGGAGGGCGTGTCAGACTTTTACTGACTAAAACCCACCCGTGTTCCTTCCGTTGCCTGTGTGCCAGGGCCACGATATCCCTTTCGGACAAACTCGCAACCCCGGCAGGCATTGGTCCTAACAGACCCCGTCAGTACACAACGCGCCGTCGACCCGGGCCTGGTCCTTATCGGACGGCGAGCTACCCATCGCTCACCGTCCGCAGGCCCGCGCCTACGGTGGCCGGAAATCGATTTGCGACTTCCGACGCCTGGGGCGCCTCCTGCGGCGACTAAGGGCGCGAGGGAGCGAACCTTGTCTCACCCTCACGCGTTCCGCCTCCTCCTTCGCTAGCATAACTGCTTCGCAGAAGGAGGTGACGGCCTCCCATGCACTCTCGCTCCGAACCATGGCCTGAACCAGGCCCGGGCGCGAGAGATCGCCGCCGCCGATCGCCTTCGTGAGGACACGGCGGTGCTCCGCCCAAGCTGGGCAGTGCACCGTATGCTCCACCGTGTCCTCCGGGCGATCCACACAGTGGTGACACCCGGGCGTTTCCTCCCGCTTTATCCTGAACAGGAACCTCCCGAAACAACCGTGTCCGGTGAGGACCTGCGTCAGGCGGAAGGTGAGGACGCCGTGGCGCCTCTCTAGCCACTCCTCAAAGAGGGGACTTATCGCCACAATTGTGGCGTGCCCAGTGCTGGGTTGCGACAATCGCACTCTCCATGTCGCCATGAGATCCCGCCGGAGCTCTGTCCGCCGTGCCGTGATTTCTCGCGGCAGCGGAGTTTCACCCCGGCGTTTCGCCTCCTCGCGCCACTCCCAGATGTGCGCGAGGACTTTTGCCTCCAGATCCCATGGCGGCAGTCCGGCAAGGAGGCTCGCCGCCTCACGGGAGACCGTGCGGTAACCCCGTACCAGCCTGATGGCCATGACCCTTTGGGATGCGTTCAACCGCTGGGCTGGTCGTAGCCTTAAAGAACGCGCCCACACCGGTGCCCCGTAAAGGGCCATGGACCGCACGATCCCCGCGTAGAGCCTCCGGCAGGAGGCGTTTGGACCCCCTAGATTGGGCAGGAGCCGCTTCAAAGCAGCCCCAGCCCGCTCCAGTCTGGGAGCCAAACGTGGAAAATGCTCCACGAAGTTCCACCGGCTGTCGAGGACCCCTCCCGCCGTTATCTGGGAACCTGACAGTGGCGCGTTCCGAGGACCATAAAAACACATGGCCTCGGACTTGTGCAAAGCCACCTCGAGTCCCAATTGCCGGATTCTATCGACGATTGTCGCAACCTCACGTGCCGCCAGTCCCACCCCCACCAGTCCAGGGGTCCAGGTGGTCCAGGGGGGCCACCCCTGAAATCGCGAAAAAAAAATCAGCTGTTCCCTACAGTTTGACGAGTTATGAGAACATAAATGTTTTTTATAAATTGTTCACTATATGGACGCTTATAATTTCGACTTGAATGATGTAACCTATAACTATGTTGTAACAATATTTTTATTTAAAAGAGTGTCCGTGTAGTTTCTTGCCCGTTCTTCTCCTATGTACCAACTACGCTTTGGAATGGGCGACTACCTTCATTTTTCTGACTGACCGACTCCTTGGCAATTCAAAAGTGTCTGTAATTGATTTAATTGAAATAAATGCTTTGAGTTTTTAGAGTATCACCTCCGAGTCTTAAATTGTCCTTTTTCTATGACATTCAAATTCATAAAATGACAATGTGGGGTTTTAACTTAAAAGTTTTTGCGTAGTCAAACTCTTAGCCACTGTACTGTAGGTACTCATCTACCTATTTCTAATATTCATGAAATTAAGGAACCTCCGCAGCTATAGCCCGCGAAATTCAAATTGTCTTACGTTTTTTGCTACTTGCAGGTCAGTCTAAGGTTATATCTTGATCAAAATATGATTCGCGACTATAACAGATATGTATTTAAAGAATTATAATCATTAGAATCAATAATATATCTCTCTTAGTTAGATATTTTGTTCCATTGAATGACTTTTTCATAAAATCATGACAATAAAGAACAAATCTAACTGATAGGGATGTATTAATGATTCTAATGATTATAATTCTGTAAATATGTACCTACTTGTTATGGTCGCGAATCATATTTTCAAGATACAACCTGACACTGTCCTGCAAATTGCAAAAAAAAGGAAGAAAATTTTAATTTCGTGCGCTACAGCTGCGGATTCACCTTTTCGCTTTTATCTTTGGCAATATCTAACTTTTCATTTCATAACTCAGCAAAAGATACAGAAGCAATCAGACCAAAAAAATTTAAAAAATGTTCCTGTTTTCATTAGCCGTCCCCCGCCGCGAAGACCCTTGGATGAAAATATAACCTACAATTTATATTAAACTTAAATGGCCATTTTATATATATTTTTTAATTTTTATTGAATTTTCACTTTGCCATCTCGTTTCTTTCCCGCTCACGCTGCCATATTGGAAAAATGGCGCCCAAAAACGAAAAGTTTTTTGACAATATCTCCTTTCAGATATCAATAAAATCACGAATTATCAAAACTCCAGGAAAACTTTCCAGGTAACCCCCTTTTTGAAGACCAAATGACTGTACTATTTATTATTACGCTTGCCTCATCCATCGGATTCCCATTCGTCAATCAACCTCTAAAAAATAAAAAAAGGAAATCAACAGGTTTCATTCATTTACTAGATACCTACATCTTCCGACCACCAATTGTCCGAATGACTACATCATTCTCTCGATCCTGTATTGGAAATTTTCCGACACGCATCCCTGGTTTCCGTGTCTATTCAAATGGAATGTTCTAGGTCCGTTCATATATTCCATACATTTGTAAACATGATAGCATTGTGGAAATGATTAGTGTAATCGGTGAAAATAGAGCTTGGCTCGCTTTGTGCTATGTGATAGGGGATTTCATGTCGGTACCAAGTAACTTCGTTTGTTGGCCGTCTGAATTACCTATTTCATGGATTGTAATTTATCATGTCATTTGAATTGTGTTTGATATCAACCTACATATTCTAAATTAAAACCACTTTTTATGTTCGTTAGTGTAACCCAGTGGCCTAGCTAGCCAAAGCGGTCCTGTATCGAAAAGCCAATGTCCAAAAAGGGTTAAATTAAAAAAAAAAATGCGGCCAGCAATCTAACATTATTAATGAAATGCAGAATAATATGACGAACAAAAGTTAATAAATGCGGTAACATAACCTAACATCAGTCTGAACTGAGATAATAAAAAGCAAAATATATTTTTTTTACGTTGTTTTGATCTGAAAGCAGGTATGTACAGCTTAGAGCTTATTTTTTACATAAAAATTCAAGTTCAAATATATGATCTCGGACTGCATTTGTAAAAAAATCGTTTATCAATTCATTTTTGTGATAGGCTTTTCCAACACCAACTAAGGTTTCAACGATGGCGCGTTGCGGCCATCGTTGCATCGTTGCGGCGCGCGGCGGATGCGGTGAAATGCACCATTGGCATAGTGATTTGGTCATTGTCCTTTGTTGGGGGCTCTTTTTACCCGACTGCGGCGAAGTTCTAGAGGAAGGGTTTTTTTTTTATTAAATGGCGTACTGATTTGGAAGGTTAAGTTTCTATTGCGATTTTTCTAAGAGAATTTAGGAGCGAGCGAAGTGAGCTAGAAAATTGTTGAGCACCCTAACTTGGATAATAGTAAGCTGTCGTTGTGATGTTAAAGTTTAGATTTTCTGAACAATACAATTCAACAATCTCTCGTCACAAAGCTGACTTAAAATTAATGTGTACAAAAAATGTTTCAGCTGTTTTCCACCTTTTGTGAGAGACTGGCAGAACTTCAGGAGCAATACACGGTAACTAGTAATAGATTTGAAGATTTGGCCCCTAATTCATGAGCATGATTCATTCCCTGATTCATTTATTAAGGGCTGCCTACTCGTTTGGGGATATTATCTTATAATGTTAGACGGAGGACTGAGTGTTGTGGCGTAGCCTGGGAGAGGCCTATGTCCAGCAGTGGACAGCAATATTGATTTTATAATATTATGAAACTCCAAAAATTAATATCAACAACCAAAAAATAATTCAAGTATCCTGGAAACATACGCAATATAACATTATAACAATAGAATCTCGATTCTACAGAACAGACTATAAAGCATCGACACTAAAATTGCTTCCTCTGAATTCATAGCAATTCAAAGGGACGTAATATTACCCATAACAATACCTTTAACAATCTATACAAAATCCATACTAATAGATGTGATATTGTCTCTGGCTGTCTGTCTTCTACGTTTTCACTGTTACCCCACTGAATCGATTTGGATGAGTACCCCACTGGAACACGGTGGGTCTAAGCAACCGGCGATCAGGGTTCCAGAGAAAGAATACCCCTGAAAAAATGCACCGTGTTCTGGAGTACCGCTTTCTTTAACAAAACCTTGATCAACCTCCCTTACGAGAGGTTCACAAAAGTCAAAGGCATAAAAATGCCATTCGCTGTAACGATTATTGGTTTTATTGATTGCGTTTGGTTATATTGATTTATTTATCTTGAGGAGCTCGTGGCTAAGTAATAACAGCCGCATGGGTCGATCCATCAGGTTAAGTTACGCTTGCCGGGGTGGGTCCGTAGGTGGGTTCATCATTGGGCATCTTTACATACCGAAACTCCTCCGTGTCTCGGAAAGCACGTTAAACCGTTGGTCCCGGCTGTCATTCGTGGATCTTTATTAGTCATTACGGGTTGTTCGAAGCCCGAAAGTCTGACAACCTGTCTTACCAAGGGGTATCGTGTTATCCAGTTACTGGGTTTTCGAGGTCAGATAGGCCGTCGCTTCATGTAAAATTCTGGTATTCAGCTGCATCCGGTTAGGCTAGGCGGATATATATACAGACAAAGCCACGGGCATTGCTCTAGTTTATTTATATCCAGCCCATTCATTCGTGAACTTTAATCACATCATTTATAGGATGAATTCAACCTTAACATTCTGAAGGACGAATTTAAATGGCGGATGAAAATCAAAGCTAGGGCTCATAAGAATTTGTGTCTTTCCATTGCACACGCTTAGGGAGCCGGGTGCTAATGCCTTTCAAGTTAGGAACAACGCTCGAAAGAACATGAAGACGTAATGTGAGAAATTGGTAAGTGAGTACGTTAGTTGGAAGGTATTCAATGTTAAGCATTTATATTTACTATAGTTTGACATATTTTTTATACAGATGCTGTCAAACTGCAATATTTATTCCTCAGATACAAGTTATTCTGACTACTGAAAAATCAGCACTTAGTATCGTGACTGCGTTACAGACAGGGCTTGGTACTGGTACCAAAAGCACAGTTTCTGTGTCGGTACTTAGCGGTTCTTGCCCTTTCGGTACCTAAGTACCGATTCCAGACGTACCGGTACTCCACCTAACAAGAACCGGTATAAAATTCTGGAACCCACTGCGTACCACAAATTTCGTGTTAACCGTCATGTCGTTGAGGAACCTCGTACGGTTGGCATCAAGTTTGCCATGTCCGTTTGTCTGTTTGTCTTGTCTGTTTGTCCCCAGGTTAGCTCAGATACTCTTAGTACTAGAAAGCTGTAATTTGGCATGGGTATACATATTAATCACGCCGACAGAGTGCTAAAATAAAATCTTCTCCCTTGCTCGTAAAGTGGGGATGATATTTTTTTTCTCGTCTATACCATGGTGTTGGATATCGTTGGATAGGCCGTTCAAAAATATTGCAGCGTCGTGTAAATATTTTTTCGATTCAGGGATCCATTTGCGTAATATTAAGCTTTAAAGTGCATTCCCCTGGCAGCTAAATGGTTGTTTCTGGATATCTGAAAAAATCATGGCAGTAGTATATATAATAAAATTAAAAGGAAAACTATCATTGCTAAGTAGGCTTCACAAGTTAACGAGTAATAGTAGACCGACTTAAATTTGCAGTTGGAGAATTGACCGTAACGTTTATCGATGTATGGGAGAACATGTTTTTCAACTACAATGTTAAGTATGTTTTTGGGATAAATCCATTCTAACTACGGAACCCTTCATTGTGCGTGGTCCGACACGCACTTGGCCAGTTTTTACTTATTATCTCTGTATTCACACTCTAACTTACGGAAATATTTATTTGTTTAGTATCGGTTTTGGTACAATACCATTTACTACGTCTGGTGCCGTATCACAGCAAGGCCAATGGTACCGGTTCCCAAAACTACCGGTATTTCAATCCCTGGTTCCAGATGCTATGATTGCACTGACACCTTAAAGGCTCGTATAGACTGGCACAATATCGCAGGTGCGACGAGGGTCGCGCTTCCTGTCGCATCAGTCTGCACGAGCCTTACCTCGGTACAAATAATTGTCTTTGGGTTTTGAGATTAAGGCTTCTAATTTTTCGATGATAAGTTAAAACATAAACGAGATGAGAATGTAGGAATGAGGAATGTAGTTTAAAGCTGTCAAAAATTTTAAACATATTGAACAAAACATCAATGTAGATACAACTTAACATGCCTACGAAAAACAATCCGAAACAGTCAGTCGATGACGTAGAAATGAACATTATTTAATAACAAGCCGGATTAATAGACCATTAAAAAAATTTTATTCCAGTATAAAGTAAAGTTAAATTATGATTTTCGTACCACTTGCTCAAAAAAGTGACATTCTATGCCACAAAAAGCGAACATAACAATAGTCATTTTTAATCTGTTAAAAACAGGGAAAGAAAATTGTACTGAATTTCATTCATCCTCTAGGGGGAGAATGAGATTTAAATTTGGAATACTTACTGAAATTTATATTGAACTACATGTGTGTTTACACCGGGTCTCCCTTGTTTGACCGAAAGGAATTTGACAAATTTTCACTTCCCAAAAAAATTCTCGTATAATTTCATTTGCCAAATTATTACTTAGCAAAAAGTCTATTCACAAAAAATTGTACCGCAAACCTAATGTTTGACAAATGAACGTTTAAACTATAACTTGTTTACCAACTAGTACTTTTAACATTTTTTATTTAGTCAAATATTTCAGTTGGAATAACAGTTTTTACGCAAAATCAAATAATAATAATTATAAATAAGTAATTAACCTAATCTAAATAGTTCAGATCCGGGTAACCTACTAAAAACAATCTCTTTTTTCTATTAATGCAAGTCGTTTCTGGCACTCGCCGGCCGCTGCCGCGGCACCGCTCGCTTCGCTCGCTCGGCTCGTGCGTAGGAGGTCACAGTTTTAACCTAACCTAACCTACCCATTTTTTTTTAAAAGAAGTTAACCTTATCTAAATAGTTATGTTCCGGGTAACCTACTAAAATCAATATCTTTTTTTCTATTAATGCAAGTCGTGTCTGGCACTCGCCGGCCGCTACCGCGGCACCGCTCGCTTCGCTCGCTCAAAAACGTTTATTGTCTGAAGATTGTTTGCCATAATGACATTATACTTGGTAATATTTTGCCAAGTAAAAATTTGACCAAATGAAAATATGCGTACTAAAATCATTCGAAATATTGCAATGGTATAAAAAAAGGTTGCTAAAATTTGTTTGGGTAATGAAAATTTGGCAAAATCTTTTCGGCAAAACGGCAGGATCCCGTTTACACCATTGAGTTTGTATATAAAGCATTATACATCTTTTTGAAAAAGGAATACGCATTTATTATGCAGTTATGATTATTAAATAAAATTACGAAAACCGACGAGGCCATATGAGCTTGATGCCATTGCTTTTCCGACAAAAAAATATTAGTCTAGGAATTTGCCGCGTTTTTGTTTTCTTCAAATACATAAACGTTAAGTTTATTTTAATTTATTTTTGTGTTAATTTTTTCGCAAATGGTACGAAAACTAGAGTATTTTCCTCGGTGATAAAGCTGTCTTAGTCTTGGGTGAACTTAAATCCCTCGCTACACTCAGGACTCGTCTTTTAAGTTTTTAACACCCTCGCTGCGCTCGGGAGTAAACCTCGAGTCCTTCGTTACACTCGCGATTTAAATAGTCATCCGCGACAGAAGACACTGCTTTATTCCCTTGGTTAATAATCTACTATTAGATTAATTACAATCGGGTAAAATTTAATTCTCACTGTAATGTAGACCTGTCTGAACTAGGTTTATGAAACCCTGTGTTTCAGGCCATCAATCGACTTCCGAAATGAAGGAGGTTATAATGTTCGGCTGTATGTTTTTTTTTTTTTATGTATGTTCACCGATTACTTTGTCAATTGTGGACGGATTTAAAAAAATCTTTTTTTGTATGGAAGTGTATACTCCCGAGGTGGTCCCATTGCCACCAAATCAGAATCTGATGAGGGGATCCCATGGAACTCGAAGGAAATCCTCAAATTATATAGGCATACCTATAGCGATTTGAGTATTTTTTATAGTAACTCGTGCATTTGCACTCGAAAAGCACCATTTGGTGAAGTGAAACTGATGATGAAGACGACAGATGGCCACCGGAACTACTTAATAATAAGTATTTCACCGTTGAGATTCGATTAGGCACTTTAATATGGTTGCTAAGCAATTTATGGTCGTAAAAATGCATATGGTGAAGTCACCATCAGTTCTCCTGGTTAGAACCAGGAGAACTGATGGTGACTTCACAATTAACGCCCCTGCATCGGGAACAGCAATATTTTGTAAAAGATGATGAGCATTTGACATTAGGCTATTGTAAATTAGATAAATTACAAACTGACCCACTAAAAAGTGAAAAATAAAAAACTTTTTACACAAAAAAAACTACCGACCTCAAAAAAAAAACACTACAAACTGAAAAATAACTTTAATTTCGGAAGTCGGTGGCAAAAAACTAAAATACAGATCCAAAGATACCGACTTCTGAAATTAAAGTTATTTTTCAGTTTGTAGTGTTTTTTTTTTGAAGTAGGTTGTATTTTTTTGAGTAAAAAGTTTTTTTCAATGACTTAAAGAATAACTTTTTGGGTATATTATTATTAGGTACATTGTAGGTTGTATGTTATCTTGTTTTACAAATCAGCAGCAACAATACTATCAAACTAACTTAAACCTCAACAATATCATCATCTCCATCATTTCAGCCGAAAGACGTCCACTGCTGGACCTAGGCCTCCCCCAAAGGGGAGCTTTGCCATAATCGCCACGCTTGGCAGGCGGGTTGGCGATCGAAGTACGGTGTTAAAATGTATAGAGAACGCTGCTGCCCATTCGCTCGTAAGTCCCTTATAGTCGCCTTTTACGACACCCACGGGATGAAATAGGGTGGTGCTATTCTTTATGTCCGGCACCACACAGACCTAATATTGTAACACTATTCTCAAAAAACAGGCCAAGTGCGTGTCGGACCACGCACAATGAAGGTTTCCGTACGTAGGATGAATTTATTCCAAAAACAAACTTAACATTGTAGTTGAAAAACATGCTCTCCCATACATCGGTATACGTTACGGTCGATTCTTTAACTGCAAATTTAAGTTGGTGGACTATTACTCGTTAAAT
The DNA here is from genome assembly GCA_963921375.1 of Tiliacea citrago. Taxonomy (NCBI): domain Eukaryota; kingdom Metazoa; phylum Arthropoda; class Insecta; order Lepidoptera; family Noctuidae; genus Tiliacea; species Tiliacea citrago. Next base: position 14,080,000 of record OY992804.1, read on the forward strand.
TGTAAAGCTTGCTTAGCTGTGACAGTTTTTCTTTCAATTTCGTTAATTATATATTCTACTGCCATGAATTATTTCACACATCACTTGACTCTAACAAAAAAAAGCACTTTAAAGCTTAATATTACGCAAACGGATCTCAGAATTGAAAAATGGCTTTCACAGACCCACAATATTTTTAAACGGCCTATCCAACGATACCCCATATAGATGAGAAAAAAAAATGTCATCCCCGTTTTTTTTTTTCCTAAAAAAATTTTTTTTCATGGTTTTATTATACGACCTTTTCGGCGTAATAAATATGTACACCCTTGTCAAATTACAGCTTTCTAGGACTAAGCGTCTCCGAGCTAAGCTGGAGACAGACGGACACTATAAGGGTTCCTTGTTTACTACGGAACCCTAAAAAACAACAAAATTCACCAAAATTTGTTTCGCACACCACATTTCGAGGCAACATGTAAAGCCTTTTATTCCGGCTGACATCACCTCGTATTGTTCGCTCCGCTGATAACTGAAGGATTATTTCATTTTGGGCAAACGGAACATTGCCAGTGTGACAATTAACAGCGTAAGATAGCGCGCTTTCGTTTTGTTGGGCAAGCAGGAATTTTGGGACAAATTTCATGCCTGTTTAGAGCGTCGATTTCATTTGTGAAATGAGTGTGAGTAGGTTGTTTTGAATGATACATTGTGTGGTTGGAAATAACAAAATTATGAGTTTAAAATAATGAATAGACATTTCTAACTTTACGTGGAAACGCAGGCAAGTGTAAAGTCAAAGTCAAATTATTTATTTCAAATATCACAAGTCAAAATTAATATTACGTATATATATAAAATTTACAACAAAAAAATATATTGATTCTAGTTGCCCCTTCCAAAAGGTAGTTTCGTATGGAGAAGTATGGGCAAGAAGCTCCACCGTTACTCTTTTAAAATGTTTTACAATAAGTATTTTGTATAGGTATATTAATTATAATAATATAATGTTGGTTTTTTGATGTGAAAATACTGGCTTTTAAGACATTTGTGTGAATACCTATTACTTATAACAATCGAAGAAGACCGTCCTATATCCATCATTATATCATCCGTAATCCAAATCCGTGTAAAGCACGAATTTGAAGTGGTAACATTAGTAATCAGCCAATAAATGAAGGATCTTTTTGTCTTTAAAACACTAATGATTTGTGGACGTTACAAGTAATCGTTGAGCAATCGTTGCGGCATCACTTTAGCTCATGATTGAGCTCATGTTTGATTGAGGTATAATGGTGAAATAGTTTCATATTACCAATAAACCATTTAGTCCTTCCATTTTGGAATCCATTTTTTACCCTAAAAAATAATTAATCATTGAAAAGTAATTTTATCCGACATAATTCCTATAACCTGCCATCAAAGCCATCAATTTTCGAAGCCTAAACAAATTACGTCCTACTTTGGCCTTGTGTCCTAATGTGTCCTTCCCTTAAGACCTTGTTGACGATAGGCTCTAAAGAAACTAGGTCGGCAGTTTAAAACTTCCACAGCCCATCTTAACAGTTTAAGGGCCTTAACAGACGTGCTACATCGGAAGCTCAACAGCGAGTTATTCTTGTTTACGTGTCAATTTGACTCAAATATTGGCCGTCCAGTGTGTAGCCAACTGCCACCAGCTACTAGCTGCACCACACAGCATGCTGCAGCGTGCTGCTGCACTGCTATCAGCTTCGTTTAAGTCTTGGAAAGTGCAGGTGGTTGTGCATGATGGGCAGAAAAAGAGATTAGGCATATCTTGTGAAGAGGCTCCACACTGGGTCTGTGTTTGGGATGGCTTATGGCTCAAACTTAAGCAGCGACTGAGCTCCCTTCATGGTTTGTCCTACTTACTACCTACCCAGATCCGTTTGAACTGATCAAAATTCGCTTTAAGATCGATTGCCTACGAAGACGCGGCGACGGTGGATTTCGTTCTAAAACTGAAAAATGTATGCGATCACTTCGTGTATATGCAGACATTCAGGCAAATTGGTCTGGCGCAGGTTCACCTTATACCCCGCATACTTTTAGCTTCAGCTATCAGGAATCTAGTCACTATTCGAACACACGATCCTAAATGCTGCACGCCGCACTCATTCGGATGCCAGTTGTTGGTATCTTCGCTACGGTACATGCGAAATTTTGAACAAAAATTTTGCGCTTAAACGCAACCCAAAGGTCTGGGATTGCACTACGTTTTGTAAAGGTCTGAAGAAAGTTAACTTTATTCTGACCTCAGTAAAGTTCTTAATGTAAAATTGAAAGCTAAGATTCAGATTTAACGTTAGTTTTTCTAATTAGAACTTTAACATTGCCAAAATGAAGCTCCAAATTGAAAATTTAAGAAATGTAAGAACTTGATCTTTATTAAGTTCGAGCGAGTCGGCAAAAGGTGATGTGGCGAAGTCGCGAAATCTCAAATATAAGTTGCATGTCTGCTAAAGATCTACGGAAAGACAAATTCGTTTGATAATACCCGTGAATGGTGGCGATTAAGTTGTTTGAGAATTATTACGAGTTCAATTTTGAGTGGAAATACTTATAGATGCGGAGTTCAGGTGTTTTTCGGCTGTTATTGCTTTGCTGACTAATTTTCTTTAGGTTGAGGATAGCGTGTCGTTTAGTTCATGAAAATGTAGGTAACTGAAGATGGCTATGACTCTCGAAAGATGTTCGACTGGGTGATCTCTGAAAGTAAAACATGTTTTTTATAGTGTTTTCCGAAATTAATACTTCTCGAACGTCTGTTTTCACTAACACTAGGCGACACCTAAATGCATGCAAATCCATTACATTAGCGCGTTTTTATTTAATGCATTATATTTAGTTGTCAACTAGCGTTACTAAAAAACTATTTAACAAAAAAAAAAAACACTAAAAAGTGAAAAATAACTTTTTTGATATTATATTTAATTTAATTTCGGAAGTCGGTGTCTTTGGTTCTGTATTTTTTATTTTACCCCACATCAATTCGTATACCACTACTTGCTATGAAAACAACAGTGACAGGAAGTTCTATACAAGCTTTGACATCCCATCCATTGAAGTTAAGATAAACAAAAAATTACAAACTTTAAAATTTTCTTAGGTAAGTATTCGTGCCAAGTTTCAAGTTTTAAGATTTTTCATGCAAACAAAATCCCCCCTCCCCCCCCCCCCCCATTAAAAGTCAAATTTCCATAATCCCTTTCATAACGGATGCCTACGTCATAGAACTGTCTGTGTGCCAAATTTCAGCCCAATCTGTTCAGTGGTTTGAGCTGTGTGTTGACAGACCAATCAGTCACGGTTTCCTGTTATATAAGGCTAGAAATTATATTGAGAACCTCCTCCTTTTTTGAAGTCGGTTAAAAATCATTTATAGCCAGAGTGCATTTCATGACAATTCCAATAAGACCAAACACGGGTAGGATACATTGTTGTATTACGGAGTTCCAGTGCCTCCCTTCCGGCTTCATCATCAGATCAGTTTGATGGTACCATTTTGACCAGAACTATTTAATTAAATTTGCTTCGCTTAGAATAGAATAGAATAGAATACTCTTTATTATGTACACCATAAAAGTTACAGATATGAATGTTGATGTTGTTGTTGTTGTTGAATGTTGTTGTTGTTGTTGTTGCTTAACTATCTTAATCCAGATATCTTATCGCCACCCGTTTAAAACTTATCATTGAGAAGTTCCGGTGGCCATCTGTGGCCTTCTTCATCAGTTCCACTTCACCAAATTATACTTTCTGAATGCAAATGATTGACTTGTTGATGAAAATATAAAAATCGCTGTATTTATGCCTATAATATATAATATTTGAGGAGTTCCTTCAGTTACTCATGGATCATAACAACAAAACTGGATTTTGATAAAAATGGGACTAATCTGGAAGTATATCTTTTCAAACAAAAAAATAATTTTCCAAATCGGTTCATAAACGATGGAGTTCTGAGGTAACAGACCTCCTCCTTTTTGTGAAGTCGGTTAAAACCGTTCTAGCTTGCTTGAAGCAAATGTTTTTATTAAAACTCAGTAGTTAGTTTGCTTGAAAGTCAGCGTTACATAATCCAGTTTTAGTTTAACAACATGGATAAAGCAAAAACAAGTATTTATGGGGAAGATAGAATGTGGCACCAGTGACAGATAAGTTGAAAGGAAATAGTTTGGCTTATTATGGGCATGTGATGAGGAGGGAGGAAACTCATGTGACTAAAAGAGTGATGATTGAATAAACAGGATCAAATTAAATTATTGTGATGGGTATATCTAACTAAACATGATAAAACAAATAAATATGTTTTGAAATGTGTTATAAATGTTTCATTTTTTTTTTGGTATAGTGGCGTGTGCTAACTATCATAAGGCAAATAATATAATTATTTTAATGTTCTGTGTTGTGTAATGCAAATTATTTTACATTTTATTGTATAGATTCAAGTTTTATATCTGAACTGACAGCTGTGCTGCTGGGGAGTTTGTTGCGCCACTTCTTCTTCCCAGCTAAAGCACTAGGAAGTAGTGAAGGGCGGGCGTTTTTTGGGGGACTGCCTTATGTAATTTTGACGTTCGAAAAGTGCTGATTCTCACCCTAGTTTGAATAAATAACTTTTGATTTTGAAAGAAATTAATTTGAAGAGGTTTTTTTTGGGATCATCAACCCATAGTACCTATATTCACTTGAAATATCAGTAAAAAAAATCACCTTTTTTAGGGTTCCGTACCAAAATGGTAAAAAGGAACCCTTATGGTAAGACTAAGTCTGTCTTTCTGTCACAGCTGGATATCTTAAGAACTACTAATGCCATCAACTTGAAATTTGGAACAGTTTTAGATGACGTTTACCTAACTATTTTGCAAACAAGAAAGAAATTTAAAAACATATATCTTTCTTGCAACAGGGCCTGAAAGGGAGTCTTAAAAATTCGAATGGAGCATGTGGGGTGCATAAAAGTGCGCAGTTTGCACATTCTCAAACATTTTTTTTTTAGGCATCATAATTTTCGACTTATGATGAAAAATGTAAAAAAAAAATACCGTTCCCCCCTTATCTCCGAAGTTTGCATAGAGGAAAATCTAAAATTATTCTATGTGATAGAAGTTGATGTAAAGATTACAGGAAGAATAAAACAATGTCTCTAAATAGCACAGTTTTTCAGAAATCATCAACATCATATATACGTACGGAACCCTCGGTGCGCGACTCCGACTCGCTCTTGACCGGTTTTTTTTTGTGTAAACATCACCGACCAACATAACAAGATAAAATAAACAGATTTCCTACTTCCAATAACAACAATACCAGCGGTCATTGACCCCAAAAAAAAAAAAAATCTTGTTAATTTAATTTTTTTCTTGTAATATCGATACGTAAAGATTAATGAAATCAGAGTCCCCGTCTACAGAGTTTCGCCAGCTAATTTAATTTGACCCTGTATAATAGAAAGATGTTTCTCAACGACGCATGTGGTGCCAACTCAGAGGCCCATGGGCGGCTCTCGCGTCGGTTCAGGCCATGGTTCAGAGTGAGAGTGCATGGGAGGCCGTCACCTCCTTCTGCGAAGCAGTAATGCTGGCGAAGGAGGAGGCGGAACGTGTGAGGGAGAGGCAAAATTCGCGCCCTCACGCCCTTAGTTGCCGCGGGAGACGCCCCGGGCATCGGGAGTCGTAGGCCGATTCCCGGCCACCGTAGGCGCGGGCTTGCGGACGGTGAGCGATGGGCAGCTCGCTGTCCGATAAGGACCAGGCCCGGGTTGACGGCGCGTTGAGTTCCACTCGTGCCTCAAAGAGATTTCAGCACCAACTGACGGGGTCCTTTAGGGCCAATGCCTGCCAGGGTTGCGAGTTTGTCCGAAAGGGATATCGTGGCCCTGGCACACAGGCATCTGAAGGAACACGGGTGGGTTTTAGTTAGTAAAGTCTGACACGCCCTCCCGCTCCGCCCAAAGTGGGAGAACTAATTTGATAATTTCCCACCCAAAAAAAATGTGTGGCATAAAACTCTGACACCAGTTTAGTCACTAGCCACACGAAAAAGAAAGCAGAAGTGATGAACATAAATGTTGATGGATGGATTATGTGAGGAATGATATGAAAGAGAAGGGAGTGGAAGATAGTATGATAAAGTAGTTATTATAAAAAACTTTTTACAAAAAGTCGGTGTCTTTTGATCTGTATTTTAGTTTTTTGCCACCGACTTCCGAAATTAAAGTTATTTTTCACTTTGTAGTGTTTTTTTTGGAAGTCGGTGGTTTTTTTTTGTAAAAAGTTTTTTATTTTTCACTTTTTAGTGGGTCAGTTTGTAATTTATCCAATTTACAATAGCCTAATGTCAAATGCTCATCACCTTTTACAAAATATTGCTGTTTCCGATGCAGGGGCGTTAATTGTTAAGGAGTTCTCCTGGTAAGAACCAGGAGATTTAATGGTGATTTCACCATATGCATTTTGACGAGCATAAATTGCTTAGCAACCATATTAAAGTGCCTAATCGAATCGCACCGGTGAAATACTTAGTATTAAGTAGTTCCGGTAGCCATCTGTGGTCTTCATCATCAGTTCCACTTCACGAAATGGCGCTTTTCGAGTGCTAATGCACGAGTTGCTATAAAAAATACTCAAATCGCTATAGGTTTGCCTATAAAATTTGAGGATTTCCCTCGATTTCCATGGGATCCCCTCATCAGATTCTGATTTGGTGGCAATGGGACCACCTCGGGAGCATACCCTTCCCAACAAAAAAAGGGTTTTTAAAATCCGTCTACAATTGACGGAGTAATCGGTGAACATACATAAAACAAACATACAGCCGAACATATAACCTCCTCCTTTTTGGAAGTCGGTTAAAAATCACTAGCTGCGCCCCGCGGTATCACCCGCGTAAATCTCGATCCCGTGGGAATATCGGGATAAAATGTCTATGTCTTAATCCAGGGTGTCAGCTACCTCCATACAAAATTTTATCAAAATTGGTCCAGCGGTTTGAGCGTGAAGAAGTAACAAACATACACACACACACACACTTAAAGCCTTTATAATATTAATGTAATAGTGTGATGTGATGTGATTACCTATTTATAATTTATAATATATTTAAGTGATATTTATTTTAGAAGTATGTAATTATGTATGTAAGTATATTCTCATAATGTATGTTTATATTTAAATTAGTGAATAGTATTTCTTTTTTGATTTTATGTATTTTGTTTTCTCTTCTACTCGTACATACGGTGTCTACATCTCTTTATCTACTTTCCTATCGCAGGTATACTGGAAGAGATTTCTTTAGAAATAGGCATCACCTTTGTACGTATTTTCCTGTTCCTGTCATCTTGTCTGTTTATATGTGTGTCATAAACTGTTAATACATAAATAAAATATATTGTTTATGGCTTACGTATTATAGTAATTGAAACGTTTGACTAACAACCTGTAGCCATAGCAGAAGCTGTACTATAATATTTAATTTCTACGGCCATTTAAAACCTTTACGAGCCATCGTTCGTTAGCATTACGACCAGTAAAATGGAATACAAAAAGCGAAATGGACTATTATTTTGAGAGTATGGTTTCAATACTGAGTATTCTTTGAGTACCGAAAAAAAAGAAAGCCAAACACTCTTCGGCTGCATTATTTGGAGGCAGAAAGTCATTGTTATAATTCTGTTAGAATAGACAGAAAAATAAATTAAACAGTGCGCAAATTTTGACAAATTAAACTTAAGCGAGTTTTATTAAACATATATTATTTTTTTATATTGATAAGTCTAAGTACAAAAAAAAATAAGTTATCGTTAACGAAAAATGCTTTTTTTGACTTGCCGGCCGGTGTAGCAGAACTCGCGAAGGTACCTAAACAGCTGGGCGCTCGCTGGATTTGCGATTTGTAGGTTTTTAGGTATTTTATTAGGATTTCAAATCGGGAAATAAAAAAAATGGAAGTGTTCTATTAATCAAACTTGCGCACTGGTTAAATTGTTTTCCTGTATGCTTGTAAATCTGTTGCCTTGTTTGCATGACATTAGAATTTTATTTTCTAATCTGTGGTCACTATTATTATAGCCAACTCTTTTTTAATGTGCTATCTCGCTCTCCCCTTTTGCACGTCTGCCATTGCCTAGTTCGCATGTGTCGCTCTTGTATTTTTAACAGTAGTCTATTGATAAATGGCAGTTGACGGAAGCAGTGTTGCCATCAAAGTTAGTGCGCGGGAATTGCAAAAAGTTACTGACTTATCAACCAGTCCTCGTATTATTGATGTGTAACATCTATCCTGTCGCTGTCTATGGGAGTGATTTCGTGAAAAGGTACGGAAGTGTGTAAATGGAAAGTGACAGCTTAAGCATGGAATAAGTATGTACTTTTTAATAGCATGGAATTAGCCATCATCATCGTCATCATCGTTTTAGACGAAAGGCGTCCACTGCTGCACAAAGGCCTCCCCCAAAGGTTTGACATAATCGCCACGCCTGGCAGGCCGGTTGGCGATCGCAGTATGGTGTTAAAATCATCATTCATTCATTTCAGCCGAACAACGTCCACTGCTGGACATAGGCCTCCCCCAAAGTGGGGATTTGCCATAATCGCCACGCTTGGCAGGCGGGTTGGCGATCGCAGTATGGTGTTAAAATGCATAGAGGACGCTGCTGCCCATTCATTAGTAAGTCCCTTAGTCGTCTTTTACGACACCCACGGGAAGAAATAGGGTGGACACGCTTGAAATATTCACAGAATATTTAGTTATATATTCACTTTAAAAATAAATAATTCAATTAAAATAAAACAAATATTTAAGGGGGGCTCCCATACAACAAACGCGATTTTTTTGCCGTTTTTATAGATAATGGTACGGAACCCTTCGTGCGTGAGTCCAACTCGCACTTGGCCGGTTTTTTAATTTATCGTATTTAGATATCCATACCCATTGCGTCTATGGAGTTTAACTAGTCAATTTAAAATAACCCTGTGTAATCATGATTACGCGAAGATTAATAACAATTAATTTGAACCTAAATTCAGTTACCTAAATTCAAGGAATTCAAAAGAATAGTGGTCTAGTCTAATGTCTGTATTGAAGCAAAATTGCTGTTTTCACGTTTTCTGGCTATAATGATAATTTATTTGGTGCCTGGTGCCGTGCCTATAAAATACCTTTTGTAAATGTGTCACGATGTTGGATTTGTACTGGATAGGTTAAACACGTTTTCATTTTGTTTGAGATTTTAGTGATTCGAATATTTTTTTTTAAATTGGAACACACGTCATAGTAAAGAAACGTTTTACCGTTCTGGATGTATAACAAGCAGTTTTCCTAAAACCTGAAAATGTTGGAAATAAAATACTGTTGAAAATGTAAAATTATCAAATTTTTTGAACTATTTTTTTTTTTCTTTCTTTTTGGCTTGGCTCGGTTTGTGCATTTAGGCAGTGTCAATTATGAAATGAACTCCACTCAATGCATGATAAAGATGATTAATGATATCCCGCCCTGCTCCCCTTAAGTTTAAGTAAAGACGCGGCACTTTACTGAAACCTCCGCGGACTTCTTGAGAGAACTTAAAGTGATGTTGCACTGTTTTGTTTCATTTGCCTACATTAATGTAGGTTCACGAACACTTAATGGTTAATAATCCACCACTATTACACATTAATATTCGGCTAAACACAAATTTTTGAAAATAAAACAAAACTGCTAATATGACGCTGCACTTTCCCGCCAAGAAGTCCAATTTTTTGAACTAGTAATTGGAGCACACTTAACTTATAACAAGGAACAAAATTGAACCAAAAATAAGAAAAAGAAAAACTAATTTAGGCCACAGACAAACAAGTGGCCAGGAATAATCAAATAATTTAATATTCATGTAGGTTGTACTGAACAGAAAATAAGGAAGTCTTCGCCAGACCTACACTTCAAAAGCTGGTTCTTTTAAGTGAATTTGAAAGAAAAAAATACGATAGAAAAAGACATGACAATCTTTAATGGATCTAGAAAATAAAAGCTGCGATAAAATTGACTGGATTAACATAAACTACCGAGTAATGAGACCAACTGGCATCCATTTTATGATATACTAGCTTTTGCCCGCGGCTTCGCCCCCGTGGATGTCGGAAAAAATGTCACGACAACGTACTACCGGAATTAAAAGTACGCTATGTGTTAATGCAGGTTATAAACTATGTTACCAAATTTCATCATAAATCCGTCCAGCCATTTTTGTACCAATCCGAAACATAAAATCATCCCCTTTAAAATTGACTACCCCTTTCCACCCCGTTAGGGGTAGATTTTTTGACAACCCTGATACACGTTATTCTATAGTTTTGGTTTTAAGTATAAATACTGAGTTTCGAGTTAATCGGACTGCGAGTTAAAATTCTTCTATACGAGTATAAACTTTGACTTTATGATTTACTTAGGTAAGTATTCGTGCCAAGTTACAAGTTTATCAACTTTATTATTTTTACTTGAATACAAAATTTTGCGAATGAACAACTTCAATACCAAACTTGATACCCTTTTGTGCGTTGAAATTAAAAAAAAATATCAACGATTTACGTTGTATAAGCCAAGCATAAGCAGAACTATTCGTGATTTTAACTTAAAAAATAAAGAACTTTATTTAAAAACCAAACTTCATCTCCCTTTTCACCCCTTAAGGGTTGAAATTCTAACAACACCATTGCGTTAGCTTCCGACCGTATAAGCCTAGATAATAAATTTAGTGAATTTTAAATTCTAAAATGAAGGACTTTCCATACACAATTGCATCCCTCTTTATAACCCTTCGGGGGTGGAATTATATCAAAAAACACTGAAATAAGTATAAATTAATTTTCAATCGTCAGCCTAATCACAAAATTTGAAGATCCTAACTTCAAAACTGATGGACTTTCATATAAACTTCCATCCCCTATTTTACCCCTTTAGGGGTGGAATTCCAAAAAATCCTTTATTATTCCTTGTCTATATTATAAAGAAAACCTCTGTACAAAATTTCAGCTTTCTAGGTCCAAGGGTTTGGGCTGGGCGTTGATGAGTAAATCAGTCAGGACTTGTCTTTTTATCTAAATATATAGATATTTTTCTTTAAATGGATAATAGAAGTCATACACCTGCAGTATGGCTATTCACAACCATTCATACGCTTCCGTGCCGAATCAAATATTAATGAATGTGGTCGAAGGACTCCTCTAAATGCTGTTCACAAATTCGAAACCCGAAAATTTTGGCAGTTTAAATAAAACAAATAAACAACCACTATTCTTCCGACCGCTATTTGCTGTCGGGGAATGTGTCATTTTAGACTCCAAAGCCTGTCGTATGGTTTGAGAATAGCTATGCTGATGAGATTTCTGTTTCAAGCAATACAGAGTAATTAATATAAATGAATTGCTTTAGCCTTCTGGCTCTCACATACACGCGAGGTGTACATTTGACTACACATCTATGAATTCTCCAAAGAATAAAATAATATTTTATTGAGCGCACTCTTATCAGCAGCACCTAAATCAATCTTGTTGACACATCCAGCTACCAATTTTCACCTGAACTTTCTCGGGCGGTGTTCTATGAAAAATATATTAACAATAGGCGCTGCCCCGTTCGGTACGCTGATTTATAGCCATAATACAGAACGCTATTTATTATAAGCTTCACAAAGATTTAAATTGTTAGATTCGCCCGCCTGCTTCAAAAGATGGTCACGTTTCTCTTTCGTTAACAATGACGTTTCAAAATCAGAAGTCATTTATTCAAACTAGGCTGGGAATCAGCACTTTTCGAACGTCAAAAATTACATAAGACATTCCCCCAAAAACGCTCACCCTTCACCACTTCCTAGTATTTTAGCTGGGAAGAAGAAGTGGCGCAACAAACTCCCCAGCAGCACAGCTGTCTGTTCAGATATAAAACTTGAATCTATACAAAAAAATGTAAAATAATTTGCATTACGCAACACAGAATATTAAAATAATTATATTATTTGCCTTATGCACACGCCACTATACCAAAAAAAAAACATATAAAACACATTTCAAAACATATTTCGATTGTATTTTCTCGCTCACTCGTACTGAAAATAATATCTATCCTTTCATTCGGGATGTGTGAGCTCACTCTTAGTGTGAGCTCCGTTCCGCGCGACCTAAGTACGATGAGGGCAAGTCCAACGATTTAAATCTTCGAAGCATCCTATAAAATTGAACTGGATATTATTCTAGATTTTTGTTGGCAGTTTGCGAAATATTCACAGCACGTCAGGAAATAAAAGGCATTGTCGTTAGACGCTTTCAAAAGCGAGGTAGGATCTTTTGAATTGATATTAAATTGTGCCGAATTCTTTGATGAATGACGTTAAAATGGGACATGGTAATGGTTTTATGATGGAAATATGAAAATATTATTAGACATTAAAAATGATACTAATGATCAAAAGACGCAGTGTCTGTAATGTGTATAATGCGCATAACACTACGCGTCTATGCGTCTACTCCGAAGCGATACACCGAAGTATCGGCCGAATGTTCGGTCGTTTTGTAACTACCACAGTTCCTTTTTTGGACTTTGAGTCCTTACCCGACTTCAAGTCACATTTTTAACTTTGTTTTATCTCTTTGACTGTCGTTTTTTTTTCTGTTTCGCCATAGTCAGTCGTATTTAGCCGTAGTCAAGAAACGGCCAAATATTAGTAAGTATTAGTTTATTTTTTGAGGCATTTATGGTGAAGTTGTCTTGATCGAAGGAAAAGAAGCTTAGATTAACAGTTCTATTTCAGGTAGCACAAAGAACATAAACACCCACCCAAAGTAAATAGACTACTCAAGCTTTACATAAAAACTACCTTTCTTGCAAAACCCACAAGTAAGTTTCCTATACAAACCTTTTTCGCGATAAGTAAGACACGCAACGTTGACGTCACTTCTTCCAATAGTTCTGGAAGTTATAAATTATAAGCACGTAGTATGTCCCGAAGTTTTTCAAAGAAGATTTTCGCAAGTTTCGATTGAGAGGGAACCAAGGTCATTAGGGAGTTTACGAGATTTGATTATCAGTTTATCTTCATTTGTTTTATATTTAATCTTGTTTCGGTTCTAGGTATTAGGAACTTGTTTATCGAAAGAAATGTAATTGTATATTATTAGGCACATAAAAGGCACTTTTGAACGTCAAAATTTATAAAAAAATAGTATTGATTCTAGTCGCCCCTTCCAAAAAGGAGTTTCGTATGGAGAAGAATGGGCAAGAAACGCCACCGTTACTCTTTTAAATTGTTTTAAAATATTTTGTATAAGTACATTACTTATACAATAATAATATATGTGAAGAAGATGCACCTAGAATAAAATTACTATAAGTACCCACAATAATTATGTAAAAATGAAGCAATGACAGATAAATTAATGTGAAATGATAGATAAATGGTGCTCACATATTTACAAACATTGTTAAAGTATACGTTTTCCTAAAAAAAAAAAAAAGTAATAGGTCAGAGTGTGAGTTAGGGTAATCATAGAATGTAAAATAAATGTCATAAAAATAATGAAGTGAAAACTATAGTTTCTGCCTACCCCCGTGGGAAGAAGTCGTGAGTTTTATGTATGACAATAATTATTAAAAAAAAAGGTGAATTGGATTATGTGTTTAGAAATCTCAGTTCGAGGTTTTTGAAATATGATTCGTATACATATACCTAATAGTTTGATGTTTCCTAACTGTTGAATAGCACCATCCTATTTGTTCCCGTGGGTGTCATAAAAGGTGACAAAGACACTTACTATAGAATGGGTAGCAGCGTTCTATATGCATTTTACCACCATACTCCGATCCCCAACCCGCCTGCAAAGCGTGGCGATTATGGCAACCCCACCCTATTGGGGGAGGCCTATGTCCAGTAGTGGACGTCTTTCGGCTGAAATGATGATGAATAGTTCGATGGTTGGATATTGGTACTCGAACAATGAACAAACCTACACTAAGAAAAGGACGCGTCGAATTTACTTCCATTTTGAAACCAGCCGTTTTATAACTAGCACAGTTTCCTTTTTTGACTTTGAGTCCATACCGGACTTCAAGTCACAGTTTTGACTTTGGCTTATCTCTTCAACTGTCTTTTTTTTTTGTTTCGCTTTAGTCAGCGATAGTTAGCCGTAGTAAAGAAACTACCGAACATTCGGCCGATACTTCGGTTTAGCGCTTCGGAGTAGACATCCTGTATAAAAGTGTCAGTTGCTACAAATGTAACATGAAAAAATATTAGTAATTTAAAATTGCTTCTAATCTTAATGATGGCCATTCGATTTTTTATAACTCAAAAATCAGGTTTCACAAAACATTTTTCTGCGTATTCTAAGACCTTAAAGGACATCCTAACAAGACCACTAAATTTCAGTACCATTTGACCTAGAGATCCGAACTCGACCTTTGGCACGAGAATTCTCTCTTGTGCCAAATCATAGCCTGGTAACACGACTATAAATTAGACCTAGACACATGAGTACATGCACAATTTAGTGCTGGTCTATTAACAAACATGTTTGGTTCAGTGATTCTAGGAGTTCAAGAAGACGGAGCGAGGGAATGGAACCGTTTTGAAGTTTGAATTTAGTGTTAATGTGATTTGTTTTTGAGGCAATCGGATCTTTAAGCAGCAGTAGTAGAGTTTCTTTTTGAAGGAGCTCGTCTGGGAATGAAATAGTTTTATAAGCTGATTTACACGGTGCTATTTAATTGACTTTGGCATATAATCGTGTAATAGAGGCTTTTGATGAGTGAATGAGGATTCAAAAAATCGTAATTTTCAGCGGGGTAATTGCGAAAAACACGAACAATTGCAATGTATCTTATTTCGACAATTTGACAACATCCATTGCGTTATTTACTTACTCTAATTAAATATTTATGAGGTAATGGGTTAGGAATTTCCTTCAAAATCCTTTCGGATTGTAAAAGAAAGTATGTTAGGGAATAAAGGTGCTGAGGGCCTTGACAAATGGTATTCGCTTCGGAGCGATTCTATTTCTACAATCGCTATCGCTTTAACGATAACGAAGTTCGATTGGCAGGCTATATAATATGAATAATGCTTGTCAAAAAGTGCCACTTGGCTACGCATCTCTAAGGAAGTTATAGTCAAACGCAACGATTCGTTTCAACATTGTCTAGCTAATTTCTATTCGTCGACCTATGATCACGTGACATTTCGATAGCTTATGTCAACCCCAAACATTTTCTGGCTTTTCTACTAGCGTCATCGCTAATCGAATGTTACTCTGTCTAGGGTCAGCAGTTTATCCGTGAAAAAGTTACAAACAAATAGTTTGTAGTAAAAGAGCGCTTTGTGAAACCAACGTATTTCTCCACCAAACAGCGTAACTGTGTTCAAGTTTAGGTACCGCTATTATTTCAGGCCCATGAGACAATAGGTTATTTGACTGCTATCAAAAATATATATGAATTTTAATACTTATTTTTATAGGTGTTAAGTACTAAAAGGACGATTTGTGACAAAATATATAAAATCGGTGGAAAAAAGTGAGAAGATATACGGTTTTGAAATTATTCTACTATCCTTGTCAAACAAAACGGTAATTGTACTGAATGGCGCGAAGTTACTATGGCGTTCCTGTGTTGTGACGTCAGATCGCAGCAGTGATGTCTCTGTGCAATACACTTTAAAACGCATACAACTTCGGCATTTTTTGAGATAATAGAACAGTATTTTTTTACTATGGCTTATTTGTTTTTTGTTATGAAAAATATAAGTTAAAAAAAAAATCTTCCGAGACTATTCTGAAATGGTTATGTACCCGCAATGCCTCTGGTACTGCCGATGTCTATAAGTTTCCCATAACACAAAAAATTTCGTATAAGTTTTTAATGAAAATAATTTTATTCTGAATAATTTTATAAAATGTTGATAAAATAAATTCGTTTGTGTAGATTTCTGACGTTTTTTTTTGTGGAAAATGCCAATCATTAGCCATATCTAGAGTAACGTTCAAGTCAGACTTCGTTTTCATTTAGTATTTTCACAAAAGACTTAATTAATAAAGGTCTAACTTTGTTCAAGAATTTTGGTAAACCTAATACAACGTTAAAATAAATAAGTTAGGAAGCAGTTCCAATGTATTAGTTGTAAATGATAAATGATGATAAATGATAAATGATTTTTATTTCTGTAAGTAGGTTTGTACAAACACTTTTACACTTCAGTCAAATTTTTAAAACTAGGTGAGGTCGGCGTTTCCTATTTGACTACTCTGAGAAGAAAGGCCGAAACACACTCAGAGGTGACAGTCTCAGACGAAATATCACATATTATTAGATCTAAAACATTACGAGAGATCATTATTGAGACCTGATAGCAGCTTGTAGCGGCATCAACATCGCCACATGCGAACTACGCGTCACACTGACGTCACGCAAATCCTGCATCGCGCAAGCAGAGTTTACCGCGCAAATAGCATATATATGCTAGTTTCGCGGTAAAATCTGCCCGACATCAATCGTCGGGCAGTTGCCCACTAGACAGAACACCCGCCTGGTCGGAGGATCCTCCTTTTTCTATGGTGGATAAGTGAACTTTACACCTTGTTCCTCATACCACCAAAAGCTTTTCAGAGTAAGAATGGAGGAGATCTAGAGCGCCTAAGACGCCCAACTGATCAAACCGACATTTCATACCGGAGTTGTTCATGAAACAAAAAACCTCAAAAATTGCATCAAAATGTATAAAAACCCGAACACTCAGAACTCTACACACTCTCTGGTGTAAATGGCTTGTCGGATCAGTTGGGTGTTTTGACAGTAGGTAAGTGTATGTTCTTTGGCTAGTTTTTAGCACAAAATTAGTTCACAGGAGAGAAGCTGTGAGCAAAGCCAGTCCATCATAATCAGCAACCTCCCGTTACCCGGAACCCGAATTACAACAGCCCAATTCATAATAAGACCTAACATTTATCGTCCCAAAATCAGGCCCCATATCAGCAAATTAACGTCCCATAAATTATGTCCCACGTTAGAGTCACAGCCATCAGATATCAGCAAATTGAATTTTGCTCTCACATCAGAGTCCTACATAGCTCTGCCACTTACTGGGCCAATTAATAAACGGGCCAAATGCAAATTCAATATATCTCTTGGTTCGAGCCAATTCGAGCTTTCATGAATGATATTAGCTATTTAATGAGTAGTGGTTTATTAGTGTATTAATGATTGATTTTAGTGAAGAATTTTAGAAGAAAATAGAATTCATACCAATATTATAGATGCGAGGAGCTCGTGACTAAGTAATAGCAGCCGCATGGATCCATTCATCAGGTTAAGCTACGCTTGCCGGGGTTGGTCCGTGGATGGGTGACCATCTTTACATACCGAGACTACTACGCGCCTCGGAAAGCACCTTAAGACGTTGGTCCTGGCTACGATTCGTGGATCTTTGACAGTCGCTATAGGTCGTCAGAAGCCAGAAAGTCTGACAACCAGTCTTACCAAGGGGTATCGTAATACCCAGTTACTGGGTTGTAGAGGTCAGATAGGCAGTCGCTCCATGTGAAATACTGATATTCAGCTGCATACGGTTAGACTGGAAGCCAACCCGAACATAGTTGGGAAAAGGCTAGGCAGATTTTGAAAAGAGATTGTGACTACTTAGTTTTTTTGGTCTGGTCATCTCTTAGCTGCTACGACTTATTTTTTAATTATTTTAGTTTTGAATTGGTTTTTTTTATCACGGACGCTTCTGACGTTTTACGTTATTTTCAATAAGAATGATGTAACCAATACTTTGTATCAAATATTTTATTTTAAAAGAGTGTCCGTGCAGTTTCTTGCCTGTTCGTCTCCATAGGAACCTACTATTTGGAATGGGCAACTAGCTTCATATTTGTAACTGACCGACTTCTTGACAGTTCAAAAGTGCCTGTAAATGGTTTAAAAATTGAAATAAATGCTTTGAGTTTGACTTTCTTCGGTCTTTCTTCTCAGAGTCAGATAGGAAACGCCGACCTCATCTTGTCTAAAACATAATGTATTTTGACGTGTAAAAGTGTTTTTTTGAAACAATTTACAGAAAAAAAACGACATTGAATTTACAAAAAATTTAATACGTGGGTTTCCTGACGTATTTTATTTTCTGGCTTTACAAAAATAAAAGGGCTAACACGCAATGAGCAATCAAAGCGATCAAGACATGTACCTTATTTGCAGTGGCGTAGTTAGAGGGAGGCGTCGGGGGCAGTCAGCATCGGGTGCTACCTGATCGGGGGTGACACCTGACCGTGAAATCACTATTTTCAACGATAAACCACTTAGGGTTGAAGCCATTGTTACTAAGTCCCTACTTAGGGCATTTTGTACGTCCTTCTATACTGGCAGTCTGTGGATGGATTACACGCTGAAGCAGTACAGCGCTCTACGCGTCCAATACAACAACGCGTTCAGGGTGCTCTTGGGTCTGCCTGGCTTCTGTAGCGCGTCGGAGATGTTTGCCGAGGCGCGTGTGGATTGTTTCAACACAATCATGCGTAAGCGGTGCACATCCCTCGTGTGTAGGGTGCGGGCCAGCCGCAACAGTATCCTGAACGCTTTTGCTGAACGTTTTGACTGTCAGTACGTGAACCACTGCTGCATGGTTCACGTACTGACTAATGTCAAGATATTATTTTAATTTTAATTTTGTTTTTATATTAATGTATAATTTTCATTTTAATGTATTAATAATTTTTAATTTAGTAATTGTATGATCCAAAGTTGATTGAAATAAATAAAATAATAATAATAATAAGTTATCCAAACTAAATAATTTAAATAAAGCAAAAAGGGAAGGAAAAAATCACGGCAGTAATATTATATAACTAAAAAGAAAAACGAGTAATAGTCGACTAACTTACAGTTGCAGTTAGAATGTATGGGAGAACATGTTTTTCAACTACAATATTAAGTTTGTTTTTGGGAGAACATGTTTTTCAACTACAATATTAAGTTTGTTTTTGGGATAAATTCATCCCTACTGCAGAACCCTTCATTGTGCGTGGTTCAACACGCACTCGGCCAGTTTATGTTCTTGGGTGACACAATTAAGCGCCCCGGGTATCACTCATGCTAGCTACACCACTGCTTATTCATATGAGAAGAAGCAACCCAATCATAATGTAATAGACAAAATCAAACTGGTTGCTATTTTTATGGTAAAATCTGTTATTTTTATGATATTGATTTTACATTCTGTGATAACCTATACTCACACACTGACGAATTTTTTTTTTTTTTTGATAAACATACTTTTACGATGTTTAAATATCTAAGCACCATGTATCTATCTAATAATTAAGTTATTTTTCATTGCTTAGTTTTTAATTCTTTTTACCTATTATGGTATAGTAATTTTATTCTAGGTGCATCGTCTTCACATATAATCATATAATTAATGTACTCAAACAAAATATTGTAAAACATTTTTAAAAGAGTAACGGTGGAGTTTCTTGCCCATTCTCCTCCAGACTTTGACTTTGAATGAGTTTTTGAAGTGTGATTGAAACCCCTTGGTAATCTCTTTTATATAAATTTATTTATTTATTTTGGCTTTAATAATAATAATTAAAGTTTTTAATAATTTATTACAATCTAGCCTAATAGACTAATTAACAATTTAACTCTAACTTATTATTTTACGTCATAGATTAAGTTATAACTAAGAATAGTGTCAATTTGCACTGTTACACAATTTCGTAGCACTTTCTTAGAGTCTGATAATTAATAAAAAACACTTTATTCATCTGTTACATGTTGCAAAGCACAGCATTGTTACTATTTTCATTCACTATTACTATTCCAATATTTGAAATTATTTTCTTCTCTACTAAAATAGATTATAACAACTTTATACAAACTGAGCAAAGTCTCAGTAAGTTGCAGTAAAGCTCTTTGTGAAAGGGTTCGTTCGTAAGTACCCCCCACCTGGCCTATTTCTGCAATGCAGCATTCTTGTGGCTTTAGGTACCAGTAACATCGGTACCTTATTAAACACAAGCCGTGTGCGCGATGGTATGGCCATTCAAACATTCATCCCTTGTTTAACCCCTTTAGGGGATGATTTTTTGACGTGTAATATCTTTTGTCTCGCTTTCTGTGGCAGTGATTTCGTGAAAAGGGACGCAATGTGTAGCAGGAAGTGAAAGCTTGAGCATGGACTAAGTTAGTACTTTTTAATAGCAGGGAATTGGTGTACTCATGGAATTAATAAGCACTGTATAGAAAGTAGGGTCGAATTTCTTCCAGTGGGCTACCACTAGTAATGAATATTCAGTTTTTAGGTTTTTTAATTTTGATCGTATTTTCTGTAGCTGCTCAGTTGCTTATTACTAAGGTGAGATGTCAGATGTAGAAAAGAAAGAAAGAAAGAATATTTAGAAGAAAAATAAAAACGTAGTTAAGACCTTTTTCTCAGATGTTTTTATTACCTACTTACTTTAGTTAATAAGTTTATATAATTACTATTGTTACCTTAATTTTTATTATTTTGTTTGTTTATGTCTATTGCTAAAGTTTTAATACTTTAGCTTAGCAGTATTTTATAATTTTATAGGCCTTTACACCTATTCTGTGTAAGAAAATGTTTGTACGCCTTACAAGGCAGCACATAGTAACACAAAATTTTATTTTATTACATCATTTACCAACATTATACCTGTGTACAAATAAATAAATTTGAATTTGAAGAAAAATTGTTTATTCTGCTGTAAAAAAATAAAAATAAAATAATCATTATTTCGGATAGGCAACATCTTTATGGGTTAGTAAATAAAGTAACTACAAACACTTAATGGCATCGCATGAACCAATCAAAAAGCAACAACATAAAACAATTAACCAATCAGAACGGTGATAGCTCTATCAATGCGGCACTTTAGCCCTTAACCCGACTCTTTTACCACAAAATACATAGATACAGAAGGCCGGCTCCCTAGAATGAACGCGAAATAGGCGCACGCACACATAGACACGCTTCACATACAGCGAGTGCAAGCGCACTCGCGACTCGTATTCGTATGATCGCCGTACGTAGAATTTACTTTATTTTGTTTATTGTCACAAAAATTACTAACAGAGAAAGAAGTATGGAAGAAAAATACATATTGCGCCGAGCCCAAATAAATTGGGATAAAGGCAAGAGAACAATAGTGATGCTACAAAAACATAAATAAGATGACCTTACATTTATTACACGATGACTTTATCTGTCGCTATCTTGAAAATAATTTTGTTTAGTTTGTAAGTTTATGCCCTGGCTGGAGGCCTTAATTTATTAAGGCACCCAAATGTAAACCCGGTTAAAAATAAAAAATAAAATTCGTTTAATTCAGACTATTTAAAAGTCCATATTTTGTTAGTGTTACAGTATCTTAAAACTATGTTAGTCATCAGGAGATAAATTAATGTATGAAGTAGATAATGTAATAAAATTGTAAATTAAATGAGATTGAAATAATTTAAAATTAAATTGAAATAAATAATTAAAAATTGACTAAAATTAAAATTAAATTCAAATAAATAATTGAAAATTGACTAAAATTAAAATTAAATTGAAATAAATAATTAAAAATTGACTAAAATTAAAATTCAATTGAAATAAATAATTAAAAATTGACTAAAATTAAAATTAAATTGAAATAAATAATTGAAAATTGACTAAAATTAAAATTAAATTGAAATAAATAATTAAAAATTGACTAAAATTAAAATTAAATTGAAATAAATAATTAAAAATTAAAAAAAAGGTTAAGCAGCTGACATCCTCGTAGGTTGACCAGCAAGATGCCTTTTATAAAAAAATCTGTTTATTCGGTCGGTGGTCCCAAAACTAGGTACTTTTGGACCAGACTTATGATGACGTCCTAACTATCCTAATTTAATAATTAAATGGGAAAGTGAGTTTTTTTGTTTGTTAAGCTTTCCCGCTAAAACGGCCGAACGGATTACGATGAAATTTGGCACAATTATGGTAGACCATGACCTGTAAAAAAATACTTTTATCCCGATATTCCCACGGGATCAAGACTTATGCGGTGAAACCGTGGGGCGCAGCTAGTTAAAAATAATTCAGACGTGCGCGTCTATGTATGCGTGCACTTGCTTTTCATCGTTGTTTGGAGCTGGCCTTCTGTACCAATCTATTTTGTGCTGGTACAGTCAATGCCGCATAGAATTGAATTGCCTTCAACGTTCAGTAATGGTGGTGCGGTTTGCGGCTTCCTGGCATTTGAGGGTGAGACGATGGATAAGTGGTTCGTTCAGGTAAGATTGTTATAGTTTTGGGCATAAGTTTATTTTATTTTATTAGTTGATCGAATCAGTTCAGCAATCAAAAATTAGTTGTGATCGAATCAGAAATGAAAATTATGGTGAGACTAAGTCTGTCTGTCGATCACAGCTGGATATCTCAAAAACTACTGATGCTTTCAACTTGAAATTTGGAATAGTTTTAGATGACGTTTACCCAACTATTTTGCAAACAAGAAAAAAATTTAAAAAATATATCTTTTTTGGAACAGGGCCAGAAGGGGGTCTTAAAAATTCGAATGGAGTCTACTAGGGCTTGTACTGGGTATCATATGAAAGAGCGGAGCGCTGTTTGCCAATTCTGAAAAAAAAAAATTTTTTAGGCATCATAATTTTCGAGTTTTGATGAAAAATGTAAAAAAATACCGTTCCGAAGTTTGCATAGAGAAAAATCTGAAATTATTTTTTGTGATAGAAATTTATGTAAAGATTACAGGAAAAATAAAACGATGTCTCTAAATAGCACAGTTTTTCAGAAATCATCAACATCATATATACGTACGGAACCCTCAGTGCGCGAGTTCCACTCGCTCTTGACTGGTTTTTTTTATTATTTAATGTTACGCTAATCATGCACTAATTTAGCCTTCGTTATGCTTCTTAGAATGGGAAAAACTTCGCTTCTAACATTGATTATGGTTCAGTATTGAATCTACCATTATAAAATTCATCTGGGTAGGTTTATTTCCAATTCCAATTTCCGTTATCCAAATGTAACATCATTTGTTTGAATTTAGCTGGGAGGACAACCAGAGATTACACTGACAGTTAAACATACCCTCATCATCTGCCTAGCCTTGTCCCAACTATGTTGGGGTCGGCTTCCAGTCTAACCGGATGCAGCTGAATACCAATATTTTACATGGAGCGACTGCCTATCTGACCTCCAGTAACAACTGTCAAAGATCTACAAATGACAGCCGAGACCAACGGCTTATCGTGCTTTCCGAGGCACGGAGGAATCTTGGTATGAAAAGATGGTTACCCATCCACGGACCAACCGCGGCAAGCGTAGCTTAACCTGATCGATCGACCCGTGCGGCAGTTATTATTTAGCCACTAGCTACACTACTACACAGCTCCACAGCTAAACATACACTGTCATAAGTATAATCCACTCTCGCCCATATAATCCACCCTCATTGTAGAATGAGTCTACAATAGGAGTATAACTAGAGTTAGTCCCGGATTTATTCACAGACTGCCCTGAAAACGGCAGCTAGAAAATGTAGCGCGACGTGCAGGTTCATAATTACTATGTCACTGAATTCAAAAGTTAATTAGCCCGTTCTAGACAGGAATACGATGCTAAGGTTTCAAAATTAATATTTTTTACTGCAGTGTGGTTTGCTAGAGGGCAATCAATTCACCTAGCCTTTTTTCCAACTATTTTAGGGTCGGCTTCCAATCTAACCGGATCCAGCTGAATTCCAGTATTTTACAAGGAGCGATTGCCTTGACTTCCACAACCCCGTTACTGGGTAACACAATACCACTAGGTAAGACTGGTTGCTTTGCTAGAGGGTACTTAAAGATAAATCTTTCACGGCAAGAATTTTAGGGAGATCAGACTGATCGTAAGAAAAACTGCTTTTTTTTGGCTTATATAATTCGAAACCTATGCACTAGATTCATCATCTTCCTAGCCTGTTCCCAACGAAATTAGGGTCGGCCTCCAGTCTAACCGGATGCAGCTGAATTCCAGTATTTTACATGGAGCGACTGCCTATCCGAGTTCCACAACCCAGTTACTGGGTCATACGATATCCCTTGCTATGACTGGTCGTCAGACTTTCTGGCTTCTGACTACCCGTAACAAGTGTCGAAGATCTACAAATGATAGCTGGGATCAACGGTTTAAATTGCTTTCTGAGGCACAGAGACGTCTTGATGTGTAATGGATGGTCACCCATCAACGGACCGACCTCGGCGAGCGTAGCTTAACTTTTCGACCCGTGTGGCTGTTGTTAATTAGCCACAACCCTAGTTAACGAGATTGTTATTTTGAAATTGTAAAAGTAGCAGGATTGCCTTGTTGGTCTTGTGGTTGCATATACGTAATTGTTCCATGAGATCCATTGTTCGTATTCCAGGGGTAGGTGTTACTCTGCCAAGGTTGCGGGTTTGTTTGAAAGGGATATCGTGGCCCTGGCGCACAGGCAACTGAAGGAACACGGATGGGTTTTAGTCAGTAAAAGTCTGACACGCCCTCCCGCTTTGCCCAGAGTGGGAGAAGTTATGTAATAAATTCACACCCAAAAAAAAAGTGGTAGGTGTTACTCTGCCAAGGTTGCGGGTTTGTTTGAAAGGGATATCGTGGCCCTGGCGCACAGGCAACTGAAGGAACACGGGTGGGTTTTAGTCAGTAAAAGTCTGACACGCCCTCCCGCTTTGCCCAGAGTGGGAGAAGTTATGTAATAAATTCACACCCAAAAAAAAAGTGGTAGGTGTTACTCTGCCAAGGTTGCGGGTTTGTTTGAAAGGGATATCGTGGCCCTGGAACACAGGCAACTGAAGGAACATGGGTGGGTTTTAGTCGGTAAAAGTCTGACACGCCCTCTTGCTGCGCTTAGAGCGGGAGCATAATATTTCACAATTTCGCAAACAAAAAAAAGGGGGTAGGTGTTATTGTGTTTTACCATCAGGATTTCTATAAGGTGATTGCAATAGGCTCGCCCCGTAAGCGAAATGTGGTTGTACTGTACTACTAGCTATAGACCTCTGCCCTAACCCTCGGGAAAAAAAAAACAAGATGTTTATTGCGCACTTAACCAACCCATTCTAAGGCTACGTAAGCAATGTACTTGTTCGTAGCAAACTGGAGTCCAGTGCATGCGTCTGGAACCCGCACGAAAAGAAGTACACTTTACTCTTAGAAAAGGTGCAAAAGGCTTATCTTAGGTTTCTATATAAACGTTTGAATGGATATTATCCGTTTATGTACCCTTCGAATTTTCTTTTAGGCTGTTTAGGTTACAATTCTCTCGAGGTTAGAAGAAAAAATTACCAAATCATTAATATGTGTTAGATCCTTCGAGGAAAAACAGATGCTCCTGAATTGCATGACGAACTGTCCCATCTTTTTTCTCCGATTAACTATAACCGTAGCAGGAGGCACAGGTGGTTCGCCGTGCCTTGGAGTCGAACCGTTGCTCGAGCCTAGTCTCCCGTCCCTCACACACTCTCTGCGCTCAACGCTCTCTTGGACGCTAAGCCTCACTGTGATCTGTTCGCGGATGAATGGAAGAAGATCTTGTCATCATGTCTGGAGTATTGTGAGATGAGTGTATGACTGTCGAGTAGCTGTATTATTTTTGTTTTTGTACTTATATAATGTGTTGTGTCTTTAAGTGTAGTAATTGGCCTTTGGCCGTTTTATGTTAAAGTAAAATAAATAAATAAAAAAAAGTAAATGGCACAAGCCCTTGACATACTAAACTCTATATAAGTTACAGAACATTATAACTTTTTAAACATAGTATAATAAAAGGCTGAAGCCCCTGTAATGTCCTCAGTGTGACAAAATAACTTCAACAGTACGTTTGTTCCTGGTTTTCTTCACGTAACTACGTTGCGGTTTTCTAGAAGCCTCTTTGTTTGTTGGTGACCCATTTTGTGTATCCGGTCGCGGCCACAGGAATAATAATTATGAAAGCAAAAATCGTAATAATGAGTAAAGTTCCTTCTAGCTTCGTAATAGGTTTTTACACATACATAAACTCACGCCTTCTTCCAAATGGAGTATGTAAGGATTGTAGCAGGTGTGCGATCCTTAAATACTTTTTTTGCTTTGTTTACGTTGATCAACTGGCCGTACACGCACGCCGGTTGCGGGTACTACGCACCTGACCTTTCTGAAAATCACCAGGGTCAATATACGTCCTTCTAGTAGGGCATCCCTTCCCGGCGATTCCACTCACATCAGTCTGCCGTGTCAATACCTTGTGTTAGTCACCTTTCATTCAGGCTCTCAACATAAACAAACCATCAAAGCATACTCACTATAGGCATTCTTTAGGCTATCATTTACTGAATTAACCATACCTGGTTAGAATCTCAGAAGATTTCGTAAGTAACTATATTTTTGTTTTTTAACGGATTTCCAAAAAGGAGGAGGTTATATGTTCACCTGTATGTTTTTTTATGTACGTTTATGCCGGTAGTACATCTCCGCCGCAAAACCATACCAGCGAAACCGCGGTAGTTCAATTCAACTGGTTCGCGTCATGTTCCGCTAGTCGCATCCGATTCGAGTAGCGAAACATGACGCGAGCCAGTTGAATTGAACTACTGCGGTTTCGCTGTGATGGTTTTGCGGCGGAGGTGTGCTACTGGCGTCACCGATATCTCCGTTAATTGTGGCCCGATTTTGATTTTTTTTTTATTTGAAAGTGTATGCTCTGATAGTGATTTGGGTATTTTTAAATAAGCACGATTTGGTGAAGTGGAACTGATGATGAACACTGCAGATGGCCACTGGAACTACTTAAGCTGCTACGTAAAAAATAAATCATAGCGAACTGGGCGGCCGTAAGAAAGTGTCAGAGTGAATTACTTCCACATGCGAAAAAAGAGAGCGCAATAATGCGCTGGAACCAAAATACAACAAAATGATGGCGCCGAACCAAATAAAAATTGTTTAAAAATAAATTAAGCTTCCTATCAAAAATATTTTCAGCCAGAGTTTTCAGTTACCTAATGCGCACATTTTGAATTAATTTTTGCAATGAAATTACTTGTGCTATGCTTTAATATTAAAGCCACTGGACTACACCGTTGAGAACTGCTACCTACTGTTACATGAACGCGCGTCGTCAACTTAGCGTAAATTCGAACGATTTTTTAATCGCAAAAACAAATAACCAACAGCAGTACCGGTTTAATATTTAATAATAATACGCTGTAATTTATTCCGTGTATTTAATAAAAAAAAGTGGTCAGGCAGGGGCCAGTCTTTCCATAGTACTAAATAAACAGCTCACTTTAGCCACCCAAACCCATAGACCAATATCTTTGTTTCCATATCCTGCAATAGTCTTACACCAACCGGGGTTATCCTTGGGTGCACTTGCATTGTGCGAACAGGGATAATCGTCGGTTAGTGCCTCATTTAATTAAAAATGTCTAACGGGCCTCTGCGAGTTGGCTTTGGCCCCTCGTACGCCTTCCAAAGGTCCGGGACCCCAAGGTCCCAAGAAATGTCAAAGACATTTAAAAAATAACATAACGTCACACCTGTAATGCCGGAAGGGTTAGGCAGAGGTGTACCTATAGTATGTTATGTTTAATTCCCATGTAATAGGGGGCGAGCCTATTGCCACCAACCGGGCACAAATACAGACTCCAGACAAATGATATTATTATAATTATAAAAAATATAATATAAATTACTTAAGTTTTAAAACTATAAAATATAATATAATAATACAAAAAAATATTTATTAACTACTTAAGTAATAATTTACGTAACGTTTACTCCGCGCGTTCGTGCTATGCCCACTGTAGATCAAACTTAACCTCGTTATCTTTTAAATTACCTACTTGTAATGTAAAGTTTCATACAAAAATTCATCTTCAAAAGATCGGCCTACAACTTGTTCCAACTTATCTAATACACGGAAAATTAAAACAGAACACGTTGCTGCAACATGTCGCTAAGAACGACGCGACGTTGATGCCTTAAAACGTGAGCTAAATACAGACTTTTGGCACGGAACTTCGTTCAGAGATACAGAACAGATTCATAATTATTATTTTCAAATATTATATTTATTTTTATTTAATTGTTTGTTTTTTTAAAAAACGTAGCCCCATACTAGGAATTTCTCCCGTATCGTGGGTGCGTTTACAAACATTTAAACTCACATACACAAACAGCCAGACCCGGAACAACTACTTGTAGGTCATACAAATATTTGTTCCGTGCGGGAATCGAAACCGCGACACGCAGCGCAGCAGTCAATCGCTTAACCACTGCGCCAACCGACAACAGAATTAACAAGTAACAATGAAATTATCCGGAAAAGAACCGGAGTTACTGACATAGCTTGCAGAGTAAGCAAATTGAAGTGGCAGTGGGCTGGCCATGTCTGTCGAAGGACCGATGGCCCATGGAGCAGATGAGTCCTGGTGTGGAGACCGCGTATCGGCAAGCGTAGTGTGGGACGCCCTCCAGCTAGATGGACCGACGACCTTAAGAAGGTGGCTGGTTCAGACTGGATGCGGAAGGCGGAGGACAGGGTGCTGTGGCGCAGCCTGGGAGAGGCCTATGTCCAGCAGTGGACTGCGATAGGCTGAGTTGATTGAAGTAACAATGGACTCAATATGTTACTTACAATATTTCTTAACATTTGCCCTATAGTTATGAAGTAATCCCTGTTACAAGCGCAACACCAACGTGGAAAGTTTGCAGCGGCGATTCATACACAAGCAGTTAAGTCTAGATTGCAGTATAATGTTCGGGCTGGCCCGCACCCAGCGCACTAGGGAGGCACATCTTTTTCATATTGTAGCTTATAAGCAATCGACACGAGTATCAGCAAACATTCCTGATGCGCTACAGAATCGGAATATAGATAAAAATAAATTTATTTATACAAATATGTGTAACATGATACAAGAATATGCAGATGGAAACATAGTTTTACCGGACCAACACGTTTTGCATCACTAGGCAATAGCCTCATCAATACCCGGAATAGATTAGGATAAACGATTTTAAAAAACTGGCCAAGTGCATGTCGGACCACGCACAATGAAGGGTTCCGTATTTATACCAAAAACAAACTTAACATTGTAGTTGAAAAACATGCTCTCCCATACATCGATATACGTTACGGTCAATTCTCCGACTGCAAATTTAAGTTGGTCGACTATTACTCGTTAACTTGTAAAGCCTACTTAGCTGTGATAGTTTTCCTTTTAATTTCGTTACATATACTACTGCCATGATTTTTTCCACATATCCAAAACCAACCATTTAGCTGGCAGGGGGGGCCACACTTGACCCTAACAAACAATAGCAACTTAAAGCTTATTTTACGCAAACGGATCCCTGAATTGAAAAATGGTTTCCACAGACCCACAATATTTTTAAACGGCCTATCCAAAGATTTTCCATACTAGACGAGAAAAAAAAATATCATCCCCACTTTACGTACAACTCTGAAAAAGTGAATGTTGGGTGTGGCAAAAGAAGCATGAAAGTAGAATAAATGCAGTGGAAATGCGTTCCTTGCGAAGCATGTCTGGCGTGACTATGAATGATAGGCTGAAAAATGAGGTGATACGGCAACGGTGCAGTTTAAAAGAAGATGTAGTAACAAAAATTGAAAAGAGTATGCTTAGATGGTTTGGTCATGTTGAGAGGATGAGTGGAACGCGACTAACAAAAGGTATTTATAAAGCAGAGGTGAGTGGAAACGCCGGGAGGGGACGCCCTAGGAGGACATATAGTGACCAAATTGGTGATGTTCTTCAGAAAGCTCAGGTGCGTAGTACTCGCAATCGGCGTGCGTGTATGACCAGATGTATGAACGTAGGCGAAGCAAAAGGAGTATGTAAGGAGCGTAGCAGGTGGCATTCTATAGTTTCTGCCTACCCCCATGGGAAGAAGGCGTGAGTTTATGTATGTGTGTGTATGTATGTGTCTAAAAAAAATTTTTTTTTCAAGGTTTTTTTTTACGACTTTGTTGGCGTAATTAATATCTATACCCATGCCAAATTACAGCTTTCTAGTACTAAGAGTCTCTGAGCTAAGCTGGGGACAGACGGACGGACGGACAGACAGACAGACAGACATGGCGAATCTTTAAGGGTTCCTTGTTGACTACGGAACCCTAAAAACGATCAATTGGAACCGTGCACCTAGCTTCTGACGTTTCATAAGTCTAGGTTAATGTGAAATAAAATATTTTGATTTTATTTCTGTAAGTAGGTTTGTACAAACAACTTTTTTACACGTCGATCATATCAAAAAATCATATCATAATAAAAAAAAAATTTCAAGGTTTTTTTTTACGACTTTGTTGGCGTAATTAATATCTATACCCATGCCAAATTACAGCTTTCTAGTACTAAGAGTCTCTGAGCTAAGCTGGGGACAGACGGACGGACGGACAGACAGACAGACAGACATGGCGAAACTTTAAGGGTTCCTTGTTGACTACGGAGCCCTAAAAACGATAAATTCGAACCGTGCACCTAGCTTCTGACGTTTCATAAGTCTAGGTTAATGTGAAATAAAATATTTTGATTTTATTTCTGTAAGTAGGTTTGTACAAACAATTGTTTTACACGTCAATCATATTTTTAAAACAAAACTACAACACTTCTTCACTTCTTTTTCAATATAATGTGAAAAATAACTTAAAGTTCGGAAGTCGGTGTCTTTGGATCCTCCTTTTTGGAAGTCGGTTATAAAACTAGATGAGGTCGACGTTTCCTATCTGACTATTCTGAGAAGAAAAGCCGAAACGAACTCAGAGATCACAGTCTCTTTTAAAGTCCAGACATAATCTTGGTCAGATTATTTACATTACAGAATAATTTTATGTACAGACCTGAATTAAGTCAAGGGAAACAGTCAACGATTATGTTATTAATTACGATATTTGGCTTTTTATTTATCTCAATATTTAGCTTACGATTCTCAATCCTGACTGAATGAGTAAAAATCATTCCACCATTTTCATACAAGAAAACTAACCATTTTTTCCATCGCAAAATAAAACTCAAATTACGAAACCAACTCACAGCATCTGCATAATATCCATCTTTTAATTCTCCATTCTCATTCTTACAGTTTTCCTTAACGGATTGACAACTCAAATAATGCTCCACCTGTGTGCGCCAAGACTATTTGTATGGCCTTTGACACAAAAGCATACAGTTTGGAGTCTGAATATTTGTTCCAGAAGGTTGGCTGTATGTATTGGGGTCTTGGGTAAAGTAAACTCAAGTATGTTTTTGTCTTTTTTTACCAAGTCGGCATCCGCCGGGTATGACGTATAGGTACAGTGATTGTTATTTATCACATTAGAATTCATATTAAGAAATGCTCTATTATTGATAGAAGGATTTGAAGGAACTGTTTAATAATTACTCATTACGTTTAGTGTTAGTGAAAACTGGCAGTATTCTCGTACTTTTTGTGCCAGCGCAAACTGCGCGTCTGGTCGCTGCGTCAAAACCAGAGTTGTCGTTTTTATCTGCGTCTTGTCGCTTTTACTAGACGTAGAGCTGTTGTTTGCATCTGGGACTAGTTGTAACCAGTTCGAAAACCAGATAATTTTCTATGTAACCTTAACCATTATTATAACAGTTTTTGAACATATTTTGTTACAAAATCAATTTTGAACTTAATGTGACGAAGCAATCTTTGAAGTTAGTATCAATTGTTTTAAAAATATTTTGTATCTTCGGAAATAAAATTAACCGGTTTCTTGCCCTGGTTGTGACGACAGACGTCGTGCAGGAAGCGATCATTTTGTTTGAGTATTCGAGAGAGACGGTCCTGCATGTTGATTCTGTAAAAATCTCACCGTGAATTCTTGCGTGCAGTGAGCTGTCAGTGTCATTCCACTGATGCTAGGGATTGACCAAGGATTACAATTACAATCATAATCGAGATTTTAATAATATTTTTATGCAAATTTTATCGATCATTTTATATTATTTCAAATCTAGTATTTATGTGTCTTAACAATACTATTTAAAGGGTTTTTAAATAAAATAGCAGAACAAAAATTTAGTCAAACTCAATTTAATGTAAAAAAACAAAATTGAGTTTCTGTTCAAAATCTCGATTATGGTTGTTAATGTAATCCTTGGTCCATCCCTAGCATCAGGTGGGATGACACTGACAGTTCACTCCATGCTCTCTTCATCTAAGTATTCACGGTGAGATGGTTATAGAATAACACTGCTGTTGTTCATCTTATGAGTTAGCATCTCATGCGAAGGCGTATTACAAACACACATACATTTTCGTTAGCGCTTACTGCCAGACTGCTGACGCTGATCTGTCGTATGCGACTATCGTCGGGTGTGCGCGAGCACCATGCAACTAGTTGCAGCGCAAAAGGAGCGAGAGCATGTGACCCCTCCGCCTGTCACAGCGACTCTGCAACTCGACGCGACGCCACAAGCTTTGAACAAAATTATGTGAAAATTGTCGGCCGCAGCCTGTCATTGCGTCTTGTCGCCTAACTGTCGCAGTCACATGTCGTATAATGTACGCCATGTCTTAGTTAATTTCTAGAATATTAAATTCCTCGCCACAACTCAACGTCATACAAAGGTTGTCTAAATCCTGGTCAGTCCGTCTACCTCACGTTTGCTTTGAGAAATCACTTCTAAAGCTAACTAGGTATAACTTGTGTGTGTGTATTATGTGCTTGTGTAACGTTGATCATTATTAATGTACGAAACTCAAACAAAATGCAATAATAATGCTCATAAATATAACAGTGTTGATTTATATTTCATAGTATTTTTACGATGAGAATTTCGGCGAAAAAACCTTAGAAGACTTTTACGAAAGTTTTTTCGTGTTACATTATTAAGTTACATTATTTATCTGGTGTTTATGTTACTAAGTTAATTATAGTAAAACTTTATTGTTATGTTATTTATTAAGTTAAAACCGAAGAAGCATTAAAACTGCACTGGTGCGTTTAATGTGTCACATGGTACTGTTTGCTTAAGGTTTTTTTAATTTTCTATTTTGTCCCCCATTTACGTTATACGTCCAGGTTTGGGTCATAGAAATTCATATAATGTATATATACCTCAATTTAATTGATCATTCAGATACGAAGCAAATCGGTTGCGACAGGCGGACAGACAAACAGACAGACAGGCACACGAATGATCCTTGACTCCGGTACCACATCTCCGCCGCGAAACCATAGCAGCGAAACCGCTGTAGTTCAATTCAACTGGTTCGCGTCATGTTCCGCTAGTCGCATCCGATTCGAGTAGCGAAACATGACGCGAGCCAGTTGAATTGAACTACTGCGGTTTCGCTGTGATGGTTTCGCGGCGGAGGTGACGTTAAGGATTCCGTTTTTACGTTTTGAGGTACTGAACCCTTTCTTTTTTTTGTTGGGTGGAAAATTATCAAATAACTTCTTCCGCTCTGGGTGGAGACAGACTTTTACTGACTAAAACCCACCCGTGTTCCTTCAGATGCCTGTGTGCCAGGGCCATCGATATTCCTTTCGGAGAGACTTGCAACCCTGGCAGGCATTGGCCCTATCGGACCCCGTCAGTTGGTGCTGACATCTCTTTAAGCCGAGCGTGGAACACAACGCGTCGGCGACCCGGGCCTGGTCCTTATCGGACGGCGAGCTATTCATCGCCATCACCCGCGGCGAGTAGGGGCATAAGGGTGCGAATATTGCTTCTCCCTCACGCTTTCTGCCACCTCCTTTGCGAGCATTACTGCTTCGCAGAAGGAGGTGATGGCCTCCCATGCACTCCCGCTCCGAACCATGCCCTGAACCAGGCCCGCATGCGAGAGATCGCTGCCACCAATCGCTTCCGTGAGGACACGGCGGTGCTCCACCCAAGCCGGGCAGACCTCCACCGTATGCTCCACTGTATATAAATAAAGATTATATTATTATCAGCCTCACATTTTTCCTACTGAAAACCCTGGAGAGAATCTGTGATAGATACATTCGAGATGGACCTCTTCGGGTAAAACCACTCCATAAACAACAGCATGCTTATTTCACAGGCAAATCAACAGAATCCGCGCTACACAGCGTGGTTTCCAAGATTGAATGCACAGTGGACCACAAATGCTCAGCACTGGCTAGTGCTGAGCCTTCATTGTTATCGAGGTCGCCTTTGACAACACCATGTTCAACAGCATTAGCATGGCTCTAGATAGACACAACATAGACTCGACCCTGAGTGGCTGGATAACCAATATGCTCAAACTGAGAGCTGTACAAGTCACGGTAAATGACACTAATAAGGCCACCGTGGCGAAGGGCTGCCTGCGTCCTCTCGCCGCTTCTGTGGAACCTGGTTGTAGACAGCCTCATCAAAACACTCATGACAAAGGTTATTTTAGTTAGTGAAGGACTGAATGAGTGAGTGAGAGAACGACGGAGTCTGAAAGAACGAATATGGCTACGGTATGTGAGGATGGTATCGATAGTACGGTGTTGAAATCTTTTGTAATTTTAAAGTATATACGTTTATCACATCACACTAATATTATAATTGGTCCTGCCGTTTGAGCGTAAAGAAGTAACAAACATACCCACACACACACTCACTGAAAGTTAGTGAGTGTGTGTAACAAACATACACACACACACACTCACTGAAAGTTAGTGAGTGTGTGTGTGGGTATGTTTGTTACTTCTTTACGCTCAAACGGCAGGACCAATTTTGATAAAATTTTGTATGGAGGTAGCTGACACCCTGGATTAAGACATAGACATACTTTTTATCCCGATATTCCCACGGGATCGAGACTTACGCGGGTGAAACCGCGGGGCGCAGCTAGTCTTAGCATAAAATTTATTTTTATTGGTACTCGAATCCCAAAACACTACATAGACATGTACTTACCAGCACCCTAATTGTGTGACAGGCTATCAATCACAATCTAAATGATTTTGAAGTATATTACTAATCCATTGCTTCATATGTTCGAAAAGTTAGTCTGCTTGACAACGTAAATAACGCAATGAATGTTGTTGAACTGTTCAAATGAAACCCGTTGATACTGATAGTGTGTTACCCTGCAGATCTCCAACTCAAACCCTGCCTGAAAAATAGGTCCATTCAGTGAAATCAAGTGCTAATTGACATCCTGCGTAAATTTTCCGTTTTATAGCCATTTTCATACAACTTTCAAAGAATGGCAGTTGTGATTTGAATATACGGACAATTCAAGTTGGTAGTCTAGATTAACAAACAAATTATATCCTCGACTTTACCTTCTCTAGATGCTCACATACCTCTTTTACTTACCGTATAGTATATTACTGCATAATAGTACTAACAACAATATGCTTCTTTACTAAATAAAAGGGTCTTACAACAAGTTCACGTAATATTACCTAAACACGTGTTTATTTGTCCAGTGGACGCTCGTGAAAACTGCGATGTTACAATAAAATCTTGCAATAAAATGACCAGGAAAATAAACGTAGTATTTTTTCTAGCTTGTAGGATTTTTTTTTATTAAATTCGAGATTCGTCCATATGTACAGAATTTAACTAGCCCTTCGATCCGTAAAAATTTGATACCTCTGCCTGCGACTTCGCGTGTACAGTATACAGGTTGTTTGCAAACGCTCAAATGGATGGTTTTCAAGCGATTCATCGCAAAAGAATAGCGTCTCTGATGCGCGGCG
The DNA here is from genome assembly GCA_963921375.1 of Tiliacea citrago. NCBI lineage: Eukaryota > Metazoa > Arthropoda > Insecta > Lepidoptera > Noctuidae > Tiliacea > Tiliacea citrago. Next base: position 14,115,732 of record OY992804.1, read on the forward strand.
TACCGGCAGCCCCAACAGGTTCCTGCAGCGTATTGTAGGGGGACTGGATATGGATTGCTTCTTCATGGAATATTGGACATTCCATTGTTGTGTCTATTTCTTGTATTCTAGTTATATTATTTAATCATCCATACAGGTTGTTTTAACGATTGTAATTTAACTGAAAATTTGAATTGAAAAAAATACTGTGGCTACGCATTAGTGAAAAATTTTCGTAATCAGATCAAGAGTTCCGAACGTAACCTACATACTAACTCCTAAATTTTTACTCTTTATTTATAATATTAAAATACAGCCGGCTGTCATTCGTGGATCTCTGACAGTCGTTACGGGTGGTCATCAGAAGCCCGAAAGTCTGACAACCAATCTTAACAAGTGGTATTACCCAGTTACTGGGCTGTGTAGACCTGATAGGCAGTCACTCCATGTAAAACACTGGTATTCAGCTGCATCCGATTACACTGGAAGTCGAACCCAACATAGTTGGGAAAAGGCACTGATTGATAATATTAAGGACGCTATCACAAAATCTGACAAAAATTTAACAAATCCAAATGTAACTAATAATTGCCACAGATAGATTACTCCTTCATCTCCATTGGTAGCATTTTTTTTATTCGAAAATGTAGGTTTATAATATTGTAAAAAAATGTTTCCGTTGCCTCTTCACACAAAATTGACGATATCGTATTGAGTTTAGAAACATTTTTCTTCAATATAATAACATAAATTTAGTTATTAAAAATATTTTATGTAAGTAGACATGTTCAACTGAAAAAGGTAGCAAAAAGAACTATCAAAATGTTACAAATAGTGTCAGAAAATAATGTTGAAAACCTTTTTTTTCCTATTATTTAACAAACCATATCAAGAAATTTAAAAATCACACACTGGGCTTCAGCTATCCGTGTGATAAAATCAAAATTTTATTTTATGATTCTACAATATCTTCATTAAGTAAATGAACGGCGAAATAAGCTATATTTTCGAGAGCGCAAAAGTGATGAAACTATTAACAGGTGCTGAGACTGACACAAATGGTTTATCACCACGAAAACTGTACTTTTATAATTACACAGACTTAATGTTTCAATTATTTCAAGCTTTCTCACAATTAGATAAGAAGTTGACGAAAAACTTTTTTTTTTTGTGATAGCACCGTTAAAGTACAGAATACGATATTTTTTTGAATTCCATGATACAGGACGTAAATAGCGAAAGAGAAAAATAAAGGTACAGTCAACCGCGCATCAGTGGCATCACTTGTATTACAAAAACTGCCCTTACTGCTACATCGTCAATCCCATAAATTGTTAACACTGATATGCGGTTCAGGGTACAACGAAGTAACAAGATTTCATATACAAATAACAACGAAACTATTCCAAAATTTGAATCAACCTCACACAGAGAGCCTACCTAGGGAATATAATCCCTGTCTCCAGTTAGCAAAACCCAAATTCACTTACTACTTATAGAATGAAACAATAGATCCATTCATATCCCAGAGGTACGAGGTTACCTTGAACGTGTAAGTTATACGTGTATACAGTTATACGTGTTATATATTGCAAGGTATACCTGAATTAATCAAGCCCTACACGATTAGATTAACAGGGTACCGGAGGAAAAGGTGTTTTATACCGTTCGTTGATTATTTAATTTACAAGACACACTTATACTTCTAGGAAAAGGAATGTTGTGTGAATATTTTTTAAGAAAAAGAGTTACACCTTTCCTCTCGCTCTCTGTGGGAGTGATTTCGTGAAAAGGGACGGAAGTGTATAACAGGAGGTGACAGCTTGAGCATGGAATAACTAAATACTTTTAAATAACATGGAATTAGTAAGTACTTTATAAAAGCAAAGAATTAGTGTACTTATGGAATTAGTAAGCTCTTTATAGATCGTAAGTCGAGGGGGTCTAATTTCGACCCGTGGGGACCACTAGTTATGAATAATTGAATATATATTTCAGTATGTAGCTTGTTAAAGTTTTGAGGTTAATTTCTGTCGCTGCTCAGTTGCTTATTACCAAGGTGAGATGTCAGATGTAACACATCTTATATTTTGGGACTTAAATCCCAAAATGAAACAAAAAAAACGAGCCTACCTTAAGGTAGACTTATAGATTTTTGTGTTATGCTTTAATTTGCGTAACATATTCAGAATCTCAATGCTATTCTATGCGCCCTAAAGACTTTACATCTACGAAGCGTAGTTTAAGAATAAATGATATAGTTTAACTCAAAGTAATAAAAGAGGAAACTGTCGTACATATCAAAAATAAAATTAACATGTTTATATGTTACAACGTATTTTTAAATAAGAAAGTCAAAATCTATAAAAACCCTTTTTATGATTTGTTTACCTTCATTTAACTACCTAAACCAATGAAGTATAGTGCACGTCATTTCAGAAAACCCATGCCAAATGCCAATTAAAGTAAAGATGTAAGATTCAAATTGAAAAGTCTGTGAAGTAATAAAACATTCTGAATGGATAGAAGTCCTCTAATTTTATACAGTTTTTCTCAGTCTCTAATTTATAGTTCGCCTCTAGTTCTTCCGGATTTCGTTTCCAAGGATATGCAGCACAAAGAGAATTTATGAAGCTGAATTAATTTGTACTTTTAGAGTTAAATCCAAAATTATACTTTAAAAATACATACAAACGTATAAAATACTAAGCACAAAATACTCGGAACCAGAAGGCGATCCTTGAAATAAATAGTCGCAAGGAAAACATCATTTAATTCTTCAGCCACGAACCATATTTCATTTACAATGACAACACACGAAAAAAAAGTCGTTCAAACCAAATGTTCACTCCTAGTTTAATAGATTTTACACTTGAGGGGGTGATGGAAACCAATTTCCGAAGACCCCCGACTAAGTTCGCATCAGTCTTCTTTATTAGGACTTATCTTTGGACCGGAGGGGGGAAATAGTTCCAAGTTATAGTGGCTGTGTTTAATAACGATCAGGAGGTCTTGTCAAGCAGTCCCTGAGTATAATGGACGAAGTTGGACAAAACTTAGACCATCAATAACTGATGGCATAACTTTGTGGGAAGATTTTTACTTATTATAAAGGGCAAGCACGTGACGGCTTCATATTTCTTTTCCATAATTTGTACTAATAATAGATGAGTACCTCAGGGGTTAGGGGATATCCGTTACGACATAAAAACGTGAAAATTTTGCGATGAAACATTTTGTTTTCTGATTTATAATATTAAAAAATCTGAAAACATGAATTTACTGTATTATTGTAGCAAAAGAGAGCAGTGGTGGCCCAGTGGTAACATCCCCGACTTAAGAGTTGAAGGTCGTGGGTTCGAACCCAGGCAGGCGCTTTACTTTGTGTAAATAATTTCATTACCACTGCTCTCAAAAACGGTGAAGGAAAACATCGTGAGGAAACCGGCATGTCCTAGAACCAGAAATTCAAAGACATGTGAAATTTTCCAACCCGCACTGGGCCCGCGTGGTAGATTTACAGCCCGCTCCCTCTCGAAGAGAGAAGGCCTGTGTCCCAGCAGTGAGAACATTATAGGCTGATTATGTATTGTAGCAAAAACCTACTGATTTACCCTATTTTTATCCATAAGCCCTTAGGGATAAAAATAGAGTAAATCAGTAGGTTTTTGCTAGGAGGCATTAGTGGAATTTAAACATTATCTGGTACAAACAATGAATTATTTTGAGCACGATTCTTGTATATTTTCAAACCACGGGACAGAAAAAACAGTTCCGTGTTTCAACCGTTCTCTCTTTGGTCAATATACAAGATAAGTGTTGTATATATATAATTATACAAGATAACTAATATTATAACGGCAAAAGTTTGTGAGTGCGTGTGTGTGTGTGTGTATGTTTGTTACTTCTTCACGCTCAATTGGCTGTACCAATTTTGATAAAATTTTGTATGGAGGTAGCTGGCACCCTGGATTATTCATATTCATAGGCTACTTTTTATCCCGATATTCCCACGGGATCGAGACTTACGCGGGTGAAACCGCGGGGCGCAGCTAGTTGGTCAATAAACAAGACAAGTGTTGCATTCATGTATACTTTTACATCCTGAAGTAGCATTTCATCTTTTCAAAGAAGCATTCAGGCAGTAACAAAAGTGAAACGATACTGTCAGATATAGGAGACATAATAATCTGCCTAACCTTTTTTCAACTATGTCGGGGTCGGCTTCAAGTCTAACCAGATGCAGCTGAATACCCAGTAACTGGATAACATGATAACCCTTGGTAAGACTGGTTGTCCGACTTTCTGGCTTCTGTCTACCCGTAACGACTGCCAAAGATATACAGATGACAGCCGTGACCAACAGCTTAACGTGCTTTCCGAGGCACGGAGGCATCTCGGTATGAAAAGATGGTCACCCATCTACGGACTGACTTAGTTTAACCTTTGATCGATCCGCGTGACTGTTATAATTTAGCCACGTGTTCGTATCGTGTGTAGAATTTATTCCACCTCTTATCAAAACAAATAATAGTCACAAAGTCCCTAAATCAACTTACATACATAACATCACGCCTCTATCCCTGAAGGGTTAGGCAGAGGTGTACCTATAGTACACCCACATTACCATAGATGAGAAGATGCAGTGACAAAAATTTAAAAGAGTATACTTAGATGGTTTGGTCATGTTGAGAGGATGAATGAAAGGTATTTACAAGGCAGATGTGAGTGGTAAGGTAACACCGGGAGGGGACACCCTAGGAAGAAATATAGTGACCTAATTGGTGATGTTCTTCAGAAAGGTCAGGTGTGTAGTACTCGCAACCGGCGTGCGTGTATGACCAGCAACGTAAACGAAGCAAAAGGAGTATGTAAGGAGCGTAGCAGGTGGCGTTCTATAGTTTCTGCCTACCCCCACGGGAAGAAGCCATGAGTATATGTAAAAGAAGAAAGAAAGAAAAAGAAGAAAAAAAACAAATATTTGTCACAGAAAAACGTGCATACAAAAACATATCTAATAAACTTGAAGGTAAACATTACACAAAACAGATCTACATAATAATCACGAGCAGCGATGTATGTCGTGTATGTAATTATAACTAAATGTAAATAAAACACAGTTCCAGCCATATAAATAGTACCATTAGTAGTTTCACCAGTAGTGTTCGTTTGTGTAATAGGGGCGAGCCCATTGCCATCAACCGGGCACAAATCCAGACTCCGGGCTGCTACTTAAACATTCCAGATGGAAAAACCTAATACCACTTTGGCCGACCCGGGAATCGAACCCAGGGCCTCAGCCTCAGCAGTAGCACTTCTAGACCAACAAAGCAGTCAGTCCCAAAATCAAGTGTGTAATTTTTCACATAGAACGTATCAACACTGTCCAAACCAGTCAATAATCAGGCTAGTGCAGTAAGCGAAGTGTTATGTCAGCAGCCATACTGCAACCCACATACCCGTTCACAACTTAAGTGGGCACACAAACTAACTTGTTCGCAGCATGTGGGCAGTTGCTTGTAATATCCCGTCTAAATCAATTTGGTTCTGCAGTTTCCTTTGGTGAGGTAATTTTGGTGTTCGTGAACTTTGTCAGTTTCCATTAACATATACTGTTAGATTTAGTGTATCAACAGTATGTATCAGAAAACTGTGGTCTTATTTAAGAGTGTGGAGACAGACCATTAACCAACATCGTAATCGTATAAAAACCGGCCAAGTGCGAGTTGGACTCGCGCACGAAGGGTTCCGTACCATTATCTATAACAATGGCAAAAAAATCACGTTTGTTGTATGTGAAACCCCCTAAAAAATATTTATTTTATTTAATTATTTATTTTTAAAGTCAATATATAACTAAATATTCTGTGAATATTTCAAGCGTCTACCTGTTGCCGTTATCTATATTATATCGAGCAAAAACGAGCAGAAAAATCACTTTGGTTGTATGGGAGCTCCCTTAAATATTTATTTTATTCTGGTTTTTAGTATTTGTTGTTATAGCGGCAATAGAAATACATCATCTGTGAAAATTTCAACTGTCTAACTATCACGGTTCATGAGATACAGCCTGGTGACAGACGGACAGACAGACGGCGGAGCCTTAGTAATAGGGTTCCCGTTTTACCCTTTGGATACGGAACCCTAAAAAGGTATCAGTCTTCTGAACTAAATCTAATATTACTATATTATGGTTTTTTTTACATTTATAGCCATATATTATGTATAGGTTTGTCTAACCAGATGCAGCCAGTATTTTACATGGAGCGACTGCCTAACTAACCTCCACAACCCAGTAACTGTTCTAGGATGTTCTTAATATAGCGGTTAATAAACAGAAATGTTGGTTACGTGAAGCTTGATGTAAGAAGCACAGGACCCATCGATGTGATGACACTTGAGGGAACCCTATATGTCCATCAGTGGTCTTTTGGGCTGAAATGATGAAGATTGAAAGTAGAATATAGCTTTTTTCTGATAATTTGAAGTTAGCATACAGTAATAAAATCTAGTAAAACAAAGCATTATAGCAGTATTATAATACTGCTTTATTTTACTTGATTAGAATATTGTACGGCAACAATTAAAGTCATTAACCGGAACAAATATGTAACATAATATTACGTACCTATTAAATACGATGACCTGCTGTCATTATAATAAATATGCTGGCATTAAATAATACTGACTTGTTGTTATTTTTTTTTAGAAAAACATACTTTTAAGATGTTTGTAAATATGTGAGCACCATGTATCTATCTAATTAAGTTATTTTTCATTGCTTAGTTTTTAATTATTTTTATCTATTATGGTATAGTATTTTTATTCTAGGTGCATCGTCTTCACATATAATCATATAATTAATGTACTCAAACAAAATATTGTAAAACATTTTTTTTAAAGAGTAACGGTGGAGTTTCTTGCCCATTCTTCTCCATACGAAACTACCTTTTGGAAGGGGCAACTAGAATCAATTCTATTTTTTTGTAAATTTTGACGTTCAAAAAGTTCCTCTTATGTGCCTATTTGAAATAAATGGTTTGACTTTGACTTTGAATAAACAAGGGCCACATAATCCAGTAACTATCATCCCCATCCGAAACTTACCTTTTGGAAGAGCCAACTAGAATCTGAAATCTACTATAAAAGTTGGTCTTAGATATTACTGAAATTGCTGACGGAAACATTTATTATCGTGAGGAAACCTGGACTTATAATTATTGTAAGTCTGAAATCGCCAACCAGTCTTTCCATGTCTTCTCTCTTTGAGAAGAGGCCTTTGCCATTTAGTAGGATAATAATAGGCTGCTATATCATCATAATCAGCTTATAATGTTCCCAGTGCTGGGACACAGGCCTCCTTCTCTGTGAGAGGGAGCAGGATGTAATCCACCACGTGGGCCCAGTGCGGGTTGTTAGATGTCACATATCTGCCAGGCTGGCTATATAACAAGAATCAAATTTTCTTTTCTCTTGAAAATTTTTGACGTTCGAAAGTGCCTATTAACTTTGACTTAACAGAATCACATACAAAAATAAAAAATTTTAGGGTTCCGTACCCAAAGGGTAAAACGGGAACCCTATTACTAAGGCTCCGCCGTCTGTCTGTCGGCTCTGTCTGTCTATCACCAGGCTGTATCTCATGAACAGTGATAGTTAGACAGTTGAAATTTTCACAGATGATGTATTTCTGTTGCTGCTATAACAACAAATACTAAAAAACATAATAAAATAAATATTGAAGGGGCTTCCATACAACAAACGTGATTTTTTGCTCGTTATATCGTCATATTGATAACGGCAACAGGTAGACGCTTGAAATATTCACAGAATATTTAGTTATATATTCACTTTAAAAATAAATAATTAAATTAAAATAAAACAAATATTTAAGGGGGCTCCCATACAGCAAACGTCATTTTTTTGCCATTTTTATAGATAATGGTACGGAATCCTTCGTGCGCGAGTCTGACTCACACTTGGCTGGTTTTTTTTATTTCTAAATTATGCGCTAACCACCTTTCTATTTCTAAGAACATCCCAGCCGTTTCTAACACCGAAACAAAAACTACTGAATCTAATATAATATTTTCTCTTGCCTCATGAATAGATAATTCCATCAAAAAATCCTGGAGATGTTGTTACTGTTTACCTGCTTCAATCCTTTACATTGATTTTCTTTGAAAATAGAATTGACTATGTTTTAACAATAAATTGATACAAAGGAGCATTGTTTGCTAAATTCAATTTCTCAGATTTCACAAATGCTACGTATATTTTTATACTTTAAACCTTTCAATACAGTGAGTTAAATTAAACGAGGGACATTTATAAAGGGATTGTAATACTCTTAAAAACTTTTTTTAATGGAACCAATCCTAAAATTTGAAAATAAAAAACCAGCGAGCCTTACAGTAGTCGCATATGATCTGTAACATCGGACATCTCACCTTGGTAATAAGCAGCGACAGAAATGACGCCCTCTACTTACAATCTATGTAGTACCTACATACTGAATGAATGAATGAATTTGAATGAATGTTTATTTATTTAATTAAATAATGCATATTTACAATATTAAGCCTTATAGTAAAATGGTAGGTATATAATAATGGTTCGACCTGAACTAGGATAAACCTGTATCTCAGGTGTCATAAGTGCACAATTACATTAAAATTTTCTAAAATTGATGGTAGACATAATTAGTGAGTAACTTAACAGACTAATGATAGGACAGTACTTAATTAAAAATAATATTTAACTTAAAACAACCAGTAACTTTTCTGTGTCATCATAAGACAGATTTTGTAACCAAGTTGAAATAACATTTTTGCATTGTACCGTTTTTAATGCAGACATAGACAAAATTGCGTTTACTTTATTATACAAAAATGGGCCTAAGAATATAATACACTAATATAACATATATATACAACGTGGCGATTAGGTTATCACATTAAATAGTACAGCGGTTATTACAAGTTGTTATCAGTCTGTTAAAATAATAAAAATAAAAATAGACCTAAAAATAGAAAACTGAATTTTTCTAACAAACTAAATAGCGTAAAAATTGGCAATAAATAATCCACCCTTGATACTATTAGTTTACTGACCTGTAAAAGCGGCAACGCCGCGGCGCGCGGCGCGGGCGTCTAGGCGGCGGGCGGCGCACACGCCAAACGACAGTGAGACTAGCGGAGGGTAGGTACTTGCGCTCACGCGCGGGGCGTTTAATACATGATGTTGTTAAATACTAAAAGGGAAAAAAAGGTCTCACGGGTAGAATGTTAACTTTTATTAATTATTTTATTTATGTATGCTTAAAATACGTAATGTAGAATACGTGGTTTGAATTAATGTGATAACCTAATCGCCACGTTGTATATATAAATATAAAATATACTAATTCCATGAGTACACTAATTCTATGCTACCATGTAGAAGTTACTAATCCATGCTATTAAAAAGTACTTACTTATTCTATGCTCAAGCTGTTATTTCCTGTTAAATACTTCCGTCCCTTTTCACGAAATTCGAAAAATAAAAACACCCAGGTGATCGAAATATTTGGGAGCAGCTGATTTATTTCCTCATTTAACCTAACACCCTTTATATTTACATACATACACCTCACGCCTTTTTCCCATGGGGAAGGCAGAAATTACAGAACACCGCCTGCTAATCCTAGCAGGTGGAGTTCTGTAATTTCTACGCAATTTTTTCTAGCCGTAAATAAACGTAGCAACGTTTGCTACGTTTCAATACTGCTGTAGTAAAAAATACTAGCAGCAACAAAAAGACAAAAGTTCGTCGAATACGCTAACCAAACATTAATAAAAAAACCGGCGCTGTGCGTGTCGGATTACGCACAATGAAGGGTTTCTTTCGTAGTTGCGGTCAATTTGTTCCAAGAACAAACCTAACATTGTAGTTGAAAGACATGTTCCCTCTTAAATTCCAACTGCAAATGTTAGTTAGTACGCGCAATATTAAGAGATTTACAATGTTATTTTAAGACCATAGACTCCTTATAGGTTTCCTGTAATCTATAAGTAAAGAACTATTTTATATATTTTTTCAAAATTTTAGGCTCAGTAGTTTCGGAGAAAGGAATGGTAAATTTTCATCTATTTTCTTAAACAATGTTTCAAAGTCAAAGTAAAAGTTGTCAAAGTTTTCTTTTCTTTTTATTCTTATTTTTCTTTCCTTAATAAGTTTTTATTTTAAAATTATAAAAAACAATGTATCTGAAATCCTTACAACAAGCCCTTTAATTTGTTAAGTCAATAGTATCTACAGTTTGCAAAACTGTATTTTTTTTTTCTAGTTTTCCCCTTAATAGCGAACTCCAAATTATTCAAAATTCATTTTATTACGTGACACGTCCGTGTTTGGGTCATAGAAATTCATATGTGTACCAAATTTGAACTTAATCGGTGCATTCGATCCGGAGTAAATTGGCTGTAACAAACGGACAGACAGACAGACACGTGAGTGATACTATAGGGGCTCCGTTTTTTCCGCTTTTGAGGTAACGAACCTTAAAAACAATTTACTAAATAAAATTACGCGTAACAGGTCATCACACGCCGCAAATTCTGTGCCGCAGACTCAAGATATTTGCCAGAAGCATCTTTGTACCAACGACCAACCGACCTCAATATATCAGTGCATTTCCTTCCTAACTGAACGCTAACCCTCTTTACTTTATGTTCGAGAGGAAATACAAAAGTCTTCGTGAATAATAAAGAAGGAAATAAAAGTTTTCGCCTTCGGTTCGTATCTGAGAACTTGCGAATGAATATGTAATATTATTCATGATTAGTGTTTGAAGAAGTTTTATTAGTAATAAATTGGGTTCGTTTCTAGGTTGTTTTTATAGGGATACTAAATAAATTATATGGTAAAACTGGAACTTTGCAATATAAAAAGACTTATACCATTTGGTGCATGTTTATCTCTCAATCAAAAATCATCTAATCAAACTAGGCTGAGCATCAGCACTTCCCTAACGTCAAAATTACATAAGACAGTCCCCTAAAAACGGCCGCCCTTCACCACTTCCTAGTGCTTTAACTGGGAAGAAGAAGTGACGCAACAAACTCCCCAGCAACACAGCTGTCTGAGTGTGTAATGTCATAAACATTATTGGCAACAACATTTAACCATGCGGAATGAACTTCTAAATTATTTCATAGTTATCATTCGAGGTTATTACTTCTTTTTTTACTGCATAAATTTTGTATACAGCGTGCCGCTTTAATGGCGACATTAATGTAATACACCTATAGGGTTTCGCGTTTCCTTTTTATGAAGAGATTTTAATTTTATTAAACGTCGTCGATCGTCGACCTTGTCTCTGTCATCTCTGACCTAGACTAAGGTCAAGAGCAAACCCATCCCAAAAAAAAAAAAAAGTTATTATTTATTGATTTATTAACAATTTTCTAAAATAGCATTTATGAGCAACCTGTACCTAAAGAACTGTAGCGCAGACGTCATTTGCCGGGGATCGTAACATCCATCGCAGCAATGAAATTAAAACGAATAACATGCAAACAGTAGCCGAATCGAAGGAAAGAGAGAGCTTTATTATTTAGTTTGTTTGAAAATTTTAATATAATTTCAATGTATGAATTATTTTATCTTATTATATTTTTTATGATTACCGGTCACTAGCCCTAACCGTGTATTAAATTAATGTCGCCATTGTAGCGACACGTTGTATAAAGGTTTAATTTAATTCCTATAAAAATGTTGAAATCAAACTCAATTAGGGACTCTCACAGAAAGACAAACCTACAGTCCTACTTTAGACTAATTGAACTTCCAAGCTCAATCACAACAACATATTATTATAACTTAAGGGATTACATTACATCGCTGACAAAAATGCTTGACTCAACGTTGGTCCTGCTCCATAAGGGCGCATAAACTAATTGCTTAGCATTCGAAAATACTGTTGAAGTATAAATTCAATCTCTTAGTATATAATTGCATAGCACATGTGTGAGGACTATGTACTTACTACAAAGCTACGATTTACTGGGTACGTCTTTCATTGACTTGAATGTGCCCTGGCGGCTGAGAGTATGTCATGCTTAAGTGTGGTTTGTGTTGGATCATTAAGCTCCCTTCAAAATGGTTGAACTGAATGGTGCTGATCCATGCGTCATGTTCGTGAACGGGCGCCGTCAGTATGGACTAATAATTTCTTGCCTGCCACGGCTTATTTTAACTTATTTTAATTTTATTATTGTTTTTTTTTTTGTTTTATCTTTTAATTACGGACGTTTTTAAGGTGCACGTCTTTCTACATTGTTGTCAAATGTATTATTTCAACATGAACTTTGTAACCAAGATTTTGTAACAATATTTTAATTTAAAAGAGTGTCCGTGGAGTTTCTTGCCCGTTCTTCTCCATAGAAACCTACTATGCTTTGGAATAGGCAACTAGCTTCATCTTTCTGACTGACCGACCCCTTGACAATTCAAAAGCGGAGCTGTAATTGGTTTTTATTTGAAGTAAATCCTTTGAGTTTGAGTTTGAACACTGGAAGGACCTGCACTCTAATCACAGTGCGAATGATTTTGAAGTATATTGCAAATCCATTGCTTCATATGTTCGAATAATTTGTCTGCTCAACATCGTAAATAACGCAATGAATATTGTTGCTAGAGATTAACTACGATAATATGGCCCACCCCTCCAAAATTCAAAACGATTGAAATTATTTGTACGCATGTATGCGTAATGAGACTGCCGTCAAACAAAAACTAATCACGGATTTGTTGCTCGACTAGTGGCTTCATTAATCGCTCATTTTAATTATTATGGCGCTGCACTGACGTACTCTATGAAAACGACACGTGCGTTGTCATGCGCGATCGGCTAGTTATGATTAGTTGACCAACAAATCTGGTAATAAGTGAGATATTACGAGTACTTACAACTACATACAAACTCTTTCGTAAGGATGTGACTACATAATTATATTGAAACAGTAATTAGGAGGGGCGAGCCATAATTAGTATCGTAGTTGATCTCTACTGATAGTATGTTACGCAATTACCTCGCAAGACCAATTCTTCCAAAATTGAAACACAAAGGACAAAAGAAAAAGGCAACTAAATTAATAAACTTGTACGCACTTCAGAAAGGTCAAATGATTTCATAAGATCACAACTTGGATAACAAGAGCCGATCACTCGAATGGCTGTTCGGAAAGTTTTTTCATTAGCTACTTAACTTGGCGAAGTCAGGATATTGTATGATTCATTGTAATTGGTTTTTGTTGTAATCTATACGAATAAGATCGTAAAAGTCAATGATGAGACGCAGGATTCGAGGTCTTTTCGTACTAAATCATTTATACGCTGGGCTGTATTTTAGATATTCTATCGAATTATAAAGTTAAGTCTTTTAAGTTTTTCTGCTTTTAGTCGAATACTTGGAAGGTTTAATACTTTATGTATGTGATAACTATTATTAGTTCGGCGAATTTATTAATTTATTACTAGAGTGATTTATTTTATTTTAAAAGTCTGTCTGTCTCGCTTTGAAGTCTTCCAATAAGTACCTACCTAGATTTTACATTATTATACCAAAATAAACATTTATAAAAAAACATGCTTTCTATACCATCATTTTATTTGTAAACATAAATTCTATTTTCCTCATAACGTAGGCGGAACTACGTTCATTGTTACCATTTTTAGCCGAGCACTTACTGTAACATTCGCCTTGGAGTGGTACCGTAAAAAACCTGTTACACAATTCATGAGTACACGTAAATCCCTTGTCGTGATCATAATAGCGATACAGCTGAAAATAGATCCTTCAAAACAAATATTTTCAAAATATAAAGGACAAGGACCAAATCACTATGGGAAGTAGTGCATTTGGTTTTATACCGAGGCCATCGTTGAACCGATGGGGGTCTACTCCGAAGCGCTAAACCGAAGTATCGGCCGAATGTTCGGCTGTTTTATAATTTCCAAAGTTTCCTTTTTTAACTTTGAGTCCTTACCCGACTTCAAGTCACAGTTTAAACTTTAGCTTATCTCTTCGACTATCTTTTCTTTTTTTTTTCTCGTTGTCAGCGATAGTTAGCCGTAGTAAAGAAACGACCGAAAATTCGGCCGATATTTCGGATTTATTTTCGGAGTTCACAAAAATGAATTGATAAACGGTTTTTCTACAAAATATGTAGTCCGAGATGAACATATAACATATAACTCATGATATATTTGAACTTGAAAAAATAAGCTCTAAGCTGTACAAACCTGCTTTTAGATGACAAAAGAGTAAAAAAAAATATTTTCTATATAACTCGGTTCAGACTGATGTTATGTTATGTTACCACATATTAACTTTTGTTCGTCATAATTATTATTCTGCATCTAATTAATAATGTTGGATACGAGTAGATGGCCGCGAAAAAAAATGTTATTGCTCGATTTTTGGTAATTGGCTTTTCAAGCATCTCCCGAACGAAAATTACAACATTCTGAGAAATACCGATACTAAATTCTCGTGGAAACTGTTCGGTTTTATCATGAGGGGGCGAACGTTCAAATATGTCGGCGTATCGACATTATAAGGGCAAAAGGGTTGTACCAACCTAACCCACATTTGTTAACAGGAAGTTACTAGCACGGCGTAGGCCGTGCTAGTAACTTCCTGTTAACATACTTTTTGAACATCTGTTTTAACCGAAGACCCTTAACTAACACTTTTCCAACTTCGTACAACGAAATCATGAAATTTCGCTAATATTCATGGAATCATCTTAAGCCTAGCCTTTTCCCAACTATGTTGGGGTCAGCTTCCAGTCTAACAGGATGCAGTATTTTACATGGAGCGACTGCCTATCTGACCTCCACAACCCAGTTACTGGATAATACGATACCCCTTGGTAAGACTGTTTGTCAGACTTTCGGGCTTCTGACGACCCGTAACGACTGCGAAAGATCTACGAATGCCAGCCGGGATCAACGGCTTAACGTGCTTTTCGAGCCACGGAAGAGTCTTGGTATCTAAAGTGACCCATCCATGGTCAAACCGCGGCCAGCTTAGCTTAACCTGATCGATCGACCCGTGCGGCTGTTATAACTAAGCGTCAAACCCCTCTATTGCACTGGGAGAAGAGGTCCGTATCCCAGCCCGTGTGAAAAATATAGGCTGATTATGTAAAACTGTCTATATTAAAATACACAAATTGTAACGACATAAAACAATACCTGTATTATTTACTTCACTTCATTTTATGAGAGCCTCCTCTGTCTCTCGACGGTGATTATGATTGTAAGCATTTATTAAATGCAAATATCTAATGGCGGCGGCCTTACCTTCAACAATTTGCATAATTTGCGTAAAGTAGTTAGTATCATTCCTCGAAACACAATACACCTACAAACAAAAGCAATAAATTAATTCAATTGGATTCCTAAAAACAATTACAAGTCAATTGAAAATGTAATGTTAAACACGAAAATGTAAACTCAGAATCCCGATTCCAGACAATGAAACCAAAGGTGAGGGAGGGGCCAGAATTATGAGGTTTGTTGTTATTCCAAATTGTTTCCGATTTTCCGCTGAAAATTGCCCCGAACTTTAGAAAATCTGAGTAGAACGGAGATTAATGTTCCGAGTTTTGCTAACTAGCGGTATGGGAGGCGTCCGGGATAGAATTTTTTGTCCAATTGTTCCTAAAGGTTACGGCACTATGTTAAATGAAAAGCTGAGTTGCGTAAATAATGGTCGAAACTGCGCCATGTTTACAAAGTAGGTCGTGAATTTGGTTTTTTGTGATAAACTGAGACCGATGTAGGGGTATTGGGATGTGATTATGATTTTAGGTCACGGCACGGAAATACAGGTTTTTTTTCAAAATACAAATACAATGTAACCACCGAAAAATAAATAATTAATATGTTTCTTCCCTTCAATGGTCAACAAATGTGGAATAATCATTATTGTTATTAGTCTTGAAATGTATTATTTTTCTAATTTGAACATTTATTTTTTTCTTTTTTTTTTAATCCTGTTTCATCATCATCATGCCTAGCCTTTTCCCAACTATGTTGGGGTCGGCTTTCAGTCTAATCGGATGCAGCTGAATACCAGTATTTTACATGGAGCGACCGCCTATCTGAGCTCCACAACCCAGTTACTGGGTAATACGATACTCCTTGGTAAGACTATTTGTCAGACTTTCGGGCTTCTGACGACCCTTAACATAACATCACGCCTGCAGTCCCCAAAGGGTTAGGAAGAGGTATATCTAAGGTCACCCATATTCCGCCAGTTATGTTTAAGTTCCGGGCCCAAATCCAGACTCCGAGCTGCTACCAGATGGATTAACCTAAAAACATTTTGCACAGTGGCGCATAAGTACATTTAAAAACCTATTGGTACACTCCTAGTCAAATAGAGACCATACCTACATATCTTCTGAAAATAATTCTGTGACCAGACAAAGTGATACTTAAAAACTATTTCCGTATCAAATCGCACCAATATTAAAGGCTTTCCATCATTATTCATCGTTTAACCCAGGGAGATTATAATATCGGAACTAACCTTACTAAGTGATGATACTTAAAAAATATATCCGTGTTAAATTGTCCCATAATTAAGAACTGTCCATTATTATTCATCGTTTGACGCTGATTTCTTCAACAGCTTGACATAGTATTATTAACTGATGATCGATATGATGAGTTTCATTAAATAATTTATGTTTAAGTTATTTCTAGTTGACTAAAGCACTACAACGCCGCCATCACGTCAACGCCGGCTGTCGCTGAAAACCAGCGCCGGGGCTTTGTCTCGCATAGGGTCGCAGCATTATGCTGAGCGATGGCCGTTTTGTGTGAATGTGACGCATATTTTCATGTTCTTTCGTGTTTGTGTTTTTATTTCTTTGCGTTATGTTTACAGCAAATAAACGTATTTTCTTTCTTTCTTAGTGCTCGCAAGCACTACTACCTACTGAGCATGAGGTCCTGGGTTCGATTCCCGGGTCGGGCTAAGCGTTATCAAGTTTTCCTATCTGTAATTTCTCAGTAGCATCCCGGAGTCTGAATTCATGTACGGTTGATGGCAATAGGCTCGCCTCGTATAACATGAAACTTAAACATAATTGGCGAAACGTGGGTATAGGTATACCTCTGCTTAACTCTTCGGGGAATACAGGCGTGATGTTAAGTATTGTTATGTTATTTCTAGCTTCAAAAATACTGAACTGATTCAACGACTGAAACGGCGCAACAATTATTAGAAAATTTGATTTCACTAAGGTTGAAACTTTATTTTAGTTGGGGTTGGGATTACAGACGTGATATCTTGTTATGTTATGCGCCATATTGCGCTAGTCTATCAGGAAAAGAACCAGTGTTCACAATAATAAACCGAGAAACAAATTAACGGATATACAGCATAAAGTTAGATTTGACGTGGACAACCTCAAAGCGTGATAGGATATTAAATTCAAACATTTTTTTTTTTTTTTTTTTGTATAATTTAATATTTTTTAATATTATTATTTTCTCTCAATCAGAGCACCCGCCATATTATCTTTCACCACCCTTGGTTGACTGGTAGAGAATGCCTAAGGCATTAAGTCCGCCTTTGTACCTAATTGTGTGCGAGAAGTTTAAATAAATAAATATTTTCGACCCTAACAGGTACCGAGTCTTAATTAACTCTTTGTGTTGCAGACTTATAAAGGAATGTGTGTAAAAATAAATTCGTGAACGTTTTGTGTCTGGTATCATGTGGAACGGTATGAGTATTTGTGTTATGAGTGTTTATACCTTAAAAACATTATGGTGTTTTGAAATGTTCAGGTCATTTCAGCCAAAAGTTGGACAAAGATCTCCCCCAAGGGTGGGGAGGGGGGTTCATGATCACCACGCTTGGCAGGCGGGTTGGCGACCGCAGTATGGTGTTGCATAGAGAACGCTGCTGCTCATTCTCTGAATTCCCTTAGTAGCCTTTTACGACACCCACGGGAATAAATAGCATGGTGCTATTCTTTACGTCTGGCATCACACGGAAAGTTCAATGTTTGGGTACTGCTAGCAAAAGCAGTCAGGATAATATATTCGAATGATCTAAAATCCTTTACTTGAAGATGAACGCCAAATATAACAAGATATTAAATAGATACTACGCGATACTAGCGTTACTGCTGAGCATGAGATGCTGGGTTTGATTCCCAGGTCAGGCAGAGTGTTCTTGGGTTTTTCCATTAGGAATTTCTCAGTAGCAGCCAGAAGTCTGATTTGTGCCCGGTTGATGGCAATAGGGTCTTCCCCTATTACATGTAATATGAGTCGAGATATGTTTAAGTCCCATGGGACTTAAACATACCTGGCGAAATGTGGGTATACCCATTATGGGTACACTTCTGCCCTCTTAACCTTCGGGGAAACAAGGCGTGATGCTATGTAATCAAATAGATATAGAGGAAACAAAGAAGATCGTAATATGTATACATATATTTGTATAATATATGCTTTATGTATATGTCGCGACAGGAGGCCGATTGGAGCTTGGAATCTTCACCGTTGAGCATTTTACTGGACGTAGACGCAGACGAGGAGAAAAGTCTGAAGTTGAGTTTAGGTTATATTTGAACGGTTAGACAGTTTCTAGGCGCTTGTTGTCCGCCCGAAGTCCGATGGTCAAGAGAGCTTCTCCACACGCTGTAGCGCTCTCGTCGACTCGCACGAACGTCACGCTAGACTCTGTCGAAGCGCGCCAACTTCACTTGTTGCCAATTGACATCCCGTACTAATGACCCTTCCGCCATAAGTATGTATTCAGACATAAATGGTACACCACAGACTATCAGCAGTATGTCTCCTTCTCTATTTAAATCGATCAAAAGGTTGTCTTTAAAATATCGCTTTTACATTTATATCTGTAATTCGTGTGTTGTCCATCAATATTAGAAGTAAAGAGACGTAGATAGGTACTTAACATTCGATCTTCAAAGACGGCACAATGTCACAATATGAGTTGATACGTAGAATTAGGACGGCATGTCGTAATTATCGGGAACGATAAAGAGACAAGAAAATGAAAATGTGGCTAATTAGGCAAGTTTTAACGTGCCACTTGCGGAGCGTGTAAAACCAATTTACCTCTATTAACTTATAATATAATTCGTGTACATAATAAAGAGTATTCTATTATATTGTTTAGGCCATAGGAATATAATTATTCTGATAAGACAAAGTTAGTAATAACTACCAAAAAATGAGGCTCCACGTCTCGAGACGAGAAAGGTAACTGACAAAGAACTAAACTAGGAAAATGAAATTGCTAATCATCAAAATCAAAATCTTTTTATTTTTTTATTTCACATAAACCTACATGGGCACTTATGAAACGTCAGAAGCTAGGTGCACGGTTCCAATGGGTCGTTTCCTATGGAGAAGAGCTGGCAAGAAACTCCACGGTTACTCTTTTAAAAAAAGTGGGCTTTAACAATGTTTCCAAGTTACAGTGTTAATAGGTATGGGAGGACAGTGTAGGCCCGTCAACAAGTACCAAGTACTTAACAACAGTCTATTAAGCCTACAACGTTCTCACATTCACAAATAATATATTCATGATCCATTTTATGTCTGGAAGCTGACCTTTCCAAATACAATAAATTACCCTGGGTAACTAATATAATACAAACGGTTATGGACCGTAAAGTCAGCGGTTTTCCGAACTCGGGACCGCCTCTGGCAGTCACCAGCCTTGTTTGTAAATTTTGAAATCCACCTAGCCTTTTCGCAATATGTTGGGGTCGACTTCCACTGGAACTTCATGCAGCTGAATACCAGTATTTTACTCCGCAAGTGCCTCCACAACCCAGTTACTGGGTAACATAATACCCCTTGGTGACTGGTTGTCAGACTGTGTTAATAAATCTGTTATCAAATAAAATTATCAACCCAAACGAATCAAGTAGGTACTTAAATATCATCTCCCTCATTAGATTATAATTCTATCCTTTCAATATTTATCTTTTCATCAGATTTGTCTTAAAAAGGTCTTTCTAAAATACGAAATATTTAAAAGGTAGAGTAATTTGGATTATGTAAGTCATTGCTTCGGGCCAAACGGTCCGTAAGATGATTATCGTAGGTATCATCGGCGACGATTACCTTAATGGTAGAACAATGATTAGGTAAAACGTTTCGACTCGATTTAAAATGACTTTAATGATTTCCTGGATTTTTCGAAGTACAGCTGTTGCCATGATGAGTTTTTCTTTGTTTGCTAAATTACACTTATATTATACTTTTGTTTAACTATTTAGCAAAAAAAATATTTCTTAACTTGAATTGTTGTAGTTTGTAGGTTTTAGTTATAGCATAGTATATAAAGATATTTTTTTTAATGTGTATTCTGTGGAAAATGTTGTTGGTTACACATTTGGCCGTATCTTTTTCTATTTCTTCCTATAAAATGTATTGTGTAACTGTTTGTTTTCAAAAAAAAATAAAAAAAAGCTAGCTTGATTTTGAAACCTGGGGTTTAACGAAATTGATGTTGGTTGAATACTACAGCACAACAAAAAAAAAAACATAACTTTTCCTCTAAGTAGATATGGCAAGGTTGTGGTCTAATGTACCATGATAACATATCTAATTTTTAGGGTTCCGTAGCCAAATGGCAAAAACAGACCCTTTATAATTTCGTCATGTCCGTTTGTCCGTCTACCCGTCCGTCCGTCCGTGCGTCCGGATGTTACACAGCCATTTTATTCGGAGATTTTTTGCACTTTATCGATGAAAATTGAAAAGAAGGTGTATTCTGTGCACCGCAAAAAAATTGGTGTTGTTAAATTATGGAAACGACAAATAAGGATAACTCTCCCCGTAAGTACAAGACTGTAACCGAGGGATGATAAAAAATAATTCAACGCACATAAGCGTGTGGGGTATCGTTCCAATCCGGTCGAATAGTTAAAAAGATTATGTTTCTAAGTGACTTTTTTTTTAAGTAAATCGTTTGTGAGATAATAATATTATGGAATCTTTTCGGATACAACCGCAGTGATAAATTTGATTTTCATAGTTCTTTCGAGAAATAATATGAAATGCAAACTTATTTTTGCAGTCGATAAAATCGATACGGTGCATGCGTAAATATTTATCCCAACTACGGAACCCTTCACTGTGCTTGATCAGACACGCAATTGGCTGGTTTTTATAAACTATGTATCTTTAAAGGTACAGGCCAGCAGGTCAAGCTACCTGAAACTGTCAAATTTTCCCAATCAACCTTGAACCTTATACTGTAGGGATAAAGTTGAAAAACGATTAAAGAAATTTGACAGCTTGAAGTGCTGGCGTCTGTACATTCAAAGACCACTGCTCGTAGCTCCGCAAGGAAATTAATAATTGCATAACTCAATTACAGTAGCAATGGGGGTCATTTGACAGTTCAACAACATTCATTGCGTTATTTACGTTGTTGAGGAGACAAATTTTTCGAACTTATAAAGCAATATCCTTCAAAATTGTTCAGATTTTTATTGATAATGTGTTACTCAATTAGGAGATCTATAATTTTTCTTCTCTGTTTCAGATCGAGGCTATATGCCTGTGTAAGGAGTACAGAACATGTACCTACTACTAATAAAATAACATCAGACTAAAGAACTAGCGTAAGTTCTCTAATCTGATGTTATTTTATTAGTAGAAGGTACATGTCGAAGTTTACTTTATTTAGGATTGAGGAGCTTGTGGCTAAGTAATAACTGCTGCACGGGTCGATCGATCAGGTTAAGCTACGCCGCGGTTGGTCCATGGATGGGTGATCATCTTTTCATACCAAGATGAGGAATCTTGGTATGAAAAGATGATCATGATCGTGCCTCGGAAAGAACGTTAAGCCGTCGGTCCCGGCTATCATTTGTAGATCTTTGACAGTTGTTACGGGTCGTCAGAAGCCTAAAAGTCTGACAACCAGTCTTACCGAGGGATATCGGGTTATCCAGTAACTGGGTTGTGGAGGTCAGATATGCAGTCGCTCCATGTAAAATACTGGTATTCAGCTGCATCCGGTTAGACTGGAAGCCGACCCCAACATAGTTGGGATGATGAATAGTCATATAGAAAGAAAAATTGTTTATTCTGCATTTACAAAACGTACATTACAAAAAAATACATACATTATAAAAAAATACGCACATTACAAAGCCTCGTATTCAAGTAATAAAAGTTTGACAATCTTGTCTATTGCTCAATGTTAGGGATCAAAGACAATTTACATTGCGTGATTACTTTGTGTTGCGAGACTGGCAAATAACAACAAACAAATAATCAAAACAAAAACAAAATTCCGATTTTAGAGTGGTAAGCAGGCATATTATAACTTGGGGGATTACCTACATCGCTGATAAAAATGCTTGGCTCAATGCTGGTCCTGCTCCTCAACCACAACTAATTGATTAACATTTGAAAATACTGTTGGAGCTGCTGAAGCTTATAAGACTATCTTTTCATTGTATAAACTCAATCTCCTTTGTATTATATAATTGCATAGCACAGGTGTGAGTACTATATTCAATAACTTTCATTGATTTGAATGTGCCCTGGTGGCTGAGAGTATATTATGCTCACTCAGATGTCTCGCTGATGGTGGCGCGTGTGTTGGATCATTTTAGCTCCCTTAAAAATGGTTGAGCTGAATGGTGCTGATCCATGCGTCATGTTCGTTAACGGGCGCTGTCAGTTGGGACTTGTCATCTCGTTAACTGCCACGGCTTATTTTAATTATTTTAGATTTGAATTGTTTTTTTTTTATCTTTTTATCACGGACGCTTCTGACGTTTTGCATCGTTCTCACATGTATAATTTCAATATGAATGATGTAACCAATACTTTGTATCAATATTTTAATTTAAAAGAGTCTCCGTCGAGTTTCTTGCCCGTTCTTCTCCATAGGAAACTACTACTCTTTGGAGTGGGCAACTAGCTTCATATTTCTAACTGACTGACTTCTTGACGATTCAAAAGTGCCTGTAAATGGTTTAATTGAAACAAATGCTTTGAGTTTGAGTCTTGAAGAAGAAGAAGTTTGAAAAATAACTTTAACTTTTTTTTCGCGAGTTGGTCCCATAAAAGAAATGAAATGAAATCGTTTATTCTGTAAATAGGATATCGGGATCACTTTCATTTTAAAATATCATTCACGTCATTTAAAAAAAAAAAAAAAATGAGAAGTCACGGGACGCCTGGCAGATGTGAAATATCGATTTTTTTTTAAACACTACTACATATAGACTGTATAGTAGTGACGTGTCGCCACGCAGTTTGTGTCGCCCCGCCAGCAATAGGTGCTCACATTCACAATAAATTAAAATAATAAATATAAGTAATACTTTTCAAAGTAAATATTCATGTAATTTTGTATATGATATTCAATGTCAATAGTAAAATATATTCAATTTAGAAAAAAAAAAAAAATACATTAACTAAAACCATAATACCTATATTGTAAATAAAAAAATCCTTAGTTATTACTCTTATCGTTACAAAAAACTTTAGTACCTACAAATAGACTTGTCTAATACCTTACCAAAAATTCTTGTACCTACAACCCAAAATTATACGATTTCACCTCATCCTCAAAAAAAAAAAAACCTCAAACTTTTTTAGTTCATATTCCACTTGGGATAGAGTTCAAAATCGTGAAGCAGATATTTTAAAGATGTACAATGTTTTTTATGTACAATCGGTATCGATTGGCATGTAATGTCGAAGTTGCGTGATCGTATGAAGGTTACGTCAAAACATGTACACGTTTAAAGTAAACTATGTAGTTTACTTTTATGAGAGGTATATTTCTTTATAATGACTGTTTGATTAGATACTTACTTATGTATAATAAACACACACATTAATAAAACTTCTGTGGACTAACCCTAACATGTTGTGTCAATGTTCTACAAAAACCGGCAAAGTGCGTGTCGGGCCACGCATAATGAAGCGTTCCGTAGTTGGGATTAATTTATCCCTAAAACAAACTTATTACTACTTACTACTTACTTTGCTGTTGAACAACATGTTCTCCTTTACATACCAACTGCAAATGCGCAGTATTGAGAGATTTACGATGTTATTTTAAGATTTTCCTGTAATTTATAAATATTATATAGAAAAAAAAAATGTTCTTCAGAAAGGTCAAGTGCGTAGTACTCGCAATCGGCGTGCGTATGACCAGGGGGCCGATCGCGCTATTTCTCAACGTAATTACCGTTCGAACGGAACGTTTTTGGTTTTGGTTTAGCTGATGTAAGAAACGGTATCGCGCTATTTTTTCTGAGCGACAAAATCTTTGACGTTACCCAATACTGAAAGTTCGATTGATCGTTCCTCTAACGTAACTTCCAAAGTAAAGCTAAAGTAACGTTTTTGGTTGTGGTTTAGTTTTGGTATTAACGTTCAAAATTAGCGCTATCGGGCCCCTGATGTATGAACGTAGGCGAAGCAAAAGGAGTATGTAAGGAGCGTAGCAGGTGGCGTTCTATAGTTTCTGCCTACTCCCATGGGAAGAAGGCGTGAGTTTTTGTATGTGTGTGTAATATAGAACTATTTTCAGCAATTTTTTCAAAAATTTTGGCTCTGTAGTTTTTCTGATTAATGGTTAATTTTCATATTTTTCTCAAATTTCTAAAATTATTTAATTTTAAATAAAATAAAAATGAGACCCTCATAGTAAGCCATTTCATTTAATGTGTCACACGGTACAGCTTGTAAAACTTATTATAATTTACACAAATTGTTAAATTTACACAAGTTGTAAAACTTATTACAAAATTAATTTATTTACGTTACACGGCCGTGTTTGGGTCACAGAAATTCATATTTTGATGTGAAACATCTATAGGCGCACGTAAACCGATTGCTGGCGGGGTGACGAATGCCGCGTGGCGATTCACTGCTCACTCCGCGCGCGCGGTCATTATGCCTATATTAGTTCCCGTCGTAATCTGTTTTTTATGCATATTACGAGTACTTGTACAAAATACTCAATACTCAATACTTTATTGCATTCCACATGTAGTACTTAGGTGGTAAAACTTAAAATTAGATCACATGGACCCTGTCGGGCACAGCAAATAAGTGAGTTAGGAGAGAGGAAGCACTTGTAAATTATAATTATTATACAGTAGGTAGGTAATTTCTAAGATAAACTAATAGTAAACTAGTAGTAAATAATTTCGATGTTTCAGATCTGCCAGGCGTCCCGTGACGGCTCAAAAAAAACAACCAACTTCCAAAAAAACACTACAAAGTGAAAAATAACTTTAAATTCGGAAGTCGGTGTCTTTGGATCTGTATTTTAGTTTTTGCCACCAACTTCCGAAATTAAAGTTATTTTTCACTTTGTAGTGTTTTTTTTGCAAGTTGGTTGTTTTTTTTTGGAAAAAGTTTTTTATTTTTCACTTTTTAGTGAGTAGGTTTTTAATTTATCTGAGTTACAATAGCCTAATGTTAACTACTCATCACCTTTTATAAAATATTGCTTTTCCCAATGCAGGGGAGTTCATTGCTGAGGAGTTCTCCTGGTAAGAACCAGGAGAACTGGAACTGATGGTGACTTCACCATATGAAATGTGACGAGCATAAATTGCTTAGCAACCATAATAAAGTGCGTAATTGAATCGTGAAATACTTATTATTAAGTGTCAGTTAATCAGGTGGCCATCTGTGGTCTTCCTCATCAGTTCCACTTCACCATATGGTGCTTTTCGAATGCAAATGCATGAGTTACTATAGAAAATACCCAAATCGCTATAGGTGTGCCTATAAAGTTTGAGGATTTCCCTCGATTTCCATGGGATAACCAAATTCTGATTTGGTGGCAATGAAACCACCTCGGGAGCATACCCATTCAAACAAAAAAAGAATCATCCAAATCAAATCATAATTGGCGGCGTAATCACGTAACAAACGTACAAAAAAAAAAACACCGCCGTATTGAGAACCTCCTCCTTTTTGAAGTCGGTTTAAAACACGGTCCCTCATACTTTCCAACTGCAAGTGTAAGTTTGTATACACAATATTGAGAGATTTACCATGTTATTTTTTGGTTCGTTTTGACTTAGGCTTATGTTTATTCTCTTTACTACAGAGCAGATAGCAGCTGATAATGTGCTAGGATTAATTCCATAGAGAATCGTGGTAAGTAAATCTTTGAGTTCCTGAACACTTTCGTATTTCTATTTATAAAGTTTTTTTTTTTAAATAGCGCCCCATAATAAATTAAGAGGCGTGAGATCAGGACTGCGAGGTGGTCACGGTATAGGACCTTATGTTTGTATCCACTGCCTTGCGAATTGCCGGTTCAAATTAGAACGGGTAGGAGTATGGCGCCTGTTGCGCAGAATTTCGGGAATTCCGAGCAACAAACTATCTACATTCTGTTTTCAAACGAAATTAAATTATGACGCATAACCGTTCGAAATTCGAAGTTTTTTTTTTTTTTGCCAGTCTTTTTTGTAGCAGTCCATTTATCCATCATGAAAACTAAGTTGGAGTCTCATATCCTACGAAATGTATGGGAAAAGTTTTTTGCGATTTATGACTTTTTTAGTAGGTACCTAAACCTCACTTGGTCCAATAGAGGTATTAGATACTTATAAAAAACAGGATTGATTGGCATAAAAAATAATTTGGGAAAATTGCCCATTTTTCCGCTGTCTGTACCTACATTTTTTTCAAAAACTGTGAATGCAGATCAAAATTTCTCAAAAAGTTAGGACAGTCTCTTAAGACCGTTTTTCTATAGCTGCAACGGTTAACGTAGCTGCCCTTACTGCCCCATCTCAAAAATCCACCATGTATAGTAACTTGTGCATTTGTTCTCGGATAGCACCATTTTGTGAAGTGAAACTGATGATGAAGACCACAAATGGCCACCAGAACTACTTAATAATAAGTATTTCACGGGTTGCGATTCGATTCCGTATTTTGAAATGGTTGCTAAGCAATTTATGCTCGACACAATGCATACGGTGACGTAGAGCTGATGGTTCTTACCACGAGAACTCCTCAACAATTAACAATTTTGTTTTTTTTTAAAGTTTAAAATAATTAATAATTAATTTAAGGTTAAAATTATTAAAGGTTGACAAAGCAGTTGACATTAGGCTATTGTAACTTAGATAAATTACAAACTGACCCACTAAAAAGTAAAAAAAAAAAACATTATTTTTAACTTTTTAGTGTTTTTTTCCAAATCAATTGATTTTTTTTTTTTGTAAAAAGTCTTTTTGCATTACTACGTCAAATTTCCCTCACTTAACTTTAGTTGACCTTGGGGCCGATCGCGCTAATTTTGGACGTTAATACCAAAACTAAACCACATCCAAAAACGTTACGTTAGAATCACTTCATATCGCGCTAATCATTTCAACGGAAACGATTTAGCTTTACTTTGGAAGTTACGTTGGAGGAACGATCGATCGAACTTTCAGTATTGGGTAACGTCAATGATTTTGTCGTTCAGAAAAAATAGCGCGATACCGTTTCTTACATCAGCTAAACGAAAACCAAACCAAAACCAAAAACGTTCCGTTCGAACTACGTTGAGAAATAGCGCGATCGACCCCTGATCAAATTATTTGAACAAACTGTAATTATACATACTATATTTAACCCTACAAGGATCAAAAGTGAGAGTGCGATGGTACTTAAGTGCTTAAGTCTAGCTTAATCATAAATGAGATGTACATAGTTGGTGTGGGTTTAAGCACCTCAGTACCACGTGTTTGTAATGAGTATTGCTCACCTCATTTCAAATAGGAGTTACTTTTAGTAGCTGTCTATTAAAGGGTGTTTTATTTTAATAGCTCTACTTTGGAAGAAAGTTTGAGGTGCTCAATTGTTTGAAGTGAAAACATCCTTAGGCGCGTTGAGTGATCTTTGGTAGGGGGAAAACTTATAGGTTTGCGTCACCGACATGCTATCCGCGACATGCCAATGTGACGCTTAAATGTTATTCGAAAGTTTTAAGTTTTCACTACTGTCGGCAGTCCCCATGATTTATTTTTTGTTTATTTTGTACTGGCATCGAACACGATTGGCATTATTGTACCAGTCGAATTGGTATTGTTCTTTTTTAAGTAAAAAAGTATTTTTAACTTACCTAATTATTCAATGTTCTGTAGTTACTGCCTACCCCCATAGGAAAAGGCGTTAGGTTATGTATTAATGTAGGTATTCAATATTATTAAAATCCAAGCTGTCACTGGCAAACTTATAAGCTTACCTACACTTCTAGTTTAAAATACGTTTTACAGTAATGCTTGCTTTATTCCTTTACTAGCTTTTGCTAGCAGCTTCGCCCGCGTGGATGTCAGAAATAATCCCACGGGATAAAAAGTATCATATGTGTATGTTAATCCAGGTTATAAACTATCTGTGTGCCAAATTTTATCCAAATCCGTTCAGCCGTTTTTGCGTGATTGAGAAACGAACATACAAAAAACAATGGCAACCGCCCAAACAAATTTTTGTTGACATTTTTTTTGCGTCTGCCTTTGAAACATAATGTCAAAGTACAGAGTATGAATTCCTGAACAGTTTTGTCTTCCGTTATACTTTTATAGGAAGTCAGGAATTAAAGATATTACAGTTTGAAGGTCTAGAATTTAGAGGTTATATATCTTGTCAAGAACAGACCCTAACCGAAATAGAAATATAGATTGAGTGGTAAGTAGGTAGGTGGAAGTGGTAAGTGGACCTACTTACTACTTAAAATATCATCGATAGAAAATGCATTATTACAGCAAAATAAAGTACGGACTACGTATTCAGAAGTATAAGTCAAACTGACCGCGACATGCGTACTTGCGTAGGCCTGCCACAGCTCACATGCAACGCGGCGACTTAATTAAATAAATGTACAGAAGAATATTTATTTAATAATCTTTAGGATAAATATATGATTAATTACATAGTAGGAGAAGCAGTGGTAGCCCAATGGTAATGGCCGCGGCTTAAGAGTTGTACGTCGTAGATTCGAACCCAGACAGGCGAAATTATTTCATCACCACTGCTCTCAAAACGGTGAAGGAAAACTTCGAGAAGAAACCGGCAAATCACCACGCCCAGCGTGGTGGATTACGGCCCACTCCCTCTGATCAAGAGGAGGCCTGTGTCCCAGCAGTGGAAACATTATAGGCTGATTATATATGGTAGGGGTAGGTAACAGGTAGGTATAAAGAAAATATATCTCAGACTTCGATAGGCTATAAGGTTGATTTGATAAAACTTTGTAAAATATTTCGTCGGTATCTATCACGTTGACATATTATGTAGACGCTCAATAATTCCATCAACAATTTCCTCGCCCATGTTCTTTCACATTTATAATTTTCTAGCTACGCCCCGCGGTTTCACCCGCGTAAGTCTCGATCCCGTGGGTATATCGGGTATAAAAAGTAGCCTATGTGTTAATCCAGAGTGTCAGCTACCTCCGTACAAAATTTTATCAAAATTGGTCCAACCGTTAGAGCGTGAAAAAGTAACAAACACACACACAAAAGCACACGCACACAAACACATACACACACACACGTGATAGTGATGATTAGTGTGATATATATCACATATCATATATCATAGATCACATATATGTGATCGCGGGCCCAGTGCAAATTGGTAGATGTCACAATGTCTTCGAATTTTTAGTTCTATGACATACCGGTTTCCTCACGATATTTTCGTTCACCGTTTTGAGAGCAGTGGTGATGAAATTAGTTACACAAAGTACTACTTGGGTTCGAACCCACGACCTACAACTCGTAAGTCGAGGCCGTTACCATTCGACCACAACTGCTCTACTCATGATCGTTTAACCAAATAAAAATTTTGCTTGGCCATAAAAGTTCTAACCATTGACTTTCAAAACTTTACTCCAAAACCAATTATATTATGACCCCTTGGCAGAAAACCAAGTTAGCTGGTTTTAAAAACTGAATGATGCAGAATGTAAACCGGTTTATGACCCCACCGGTGCCAAAGCAAACTGAAAAAGAATTTTTAATATAGCCTCCTGGTATATTTTTAGAACTATGTAAATCTACCAGAACAAATGCTTAAGTAAGATTCTATCGCGCAATTTCATTCGTAGCTTTTCTGATATTGGCTTGTGGATGAGCATTGTGGAAGCTGAGAGCTTCAATGCTTGAATTTCGAGATAAAACTTAGATGGGAAGCGTATGAAAACGGAAGTAACGTAGGTAACGTTTCCAAGTACATGCTATTGGGAGCTAGGTAGCGCTTCTGAAACTGCCCGATAGATTTGTCAGCGTTTTGTAAGGACACATTTTCTTGGAAAATGTGGATTTTCTCCGCATTGTAAGAGGTAGTTTTGGACGTACTGCATGGATAAAAGATGACGGTTTGCGTTCAGTTTATTGTTTTGTATTGGTAGTATATTTTTGTTGCGTGGTTTTTGATTTACTTTTAATGTTTTTCTAAGAAGAATTACGTACTGGAAGACGTTTCGCTGGCAGGCCTCCTACAGGGTAGACGGACAACCTTGTGAAGGCCGAAGGTATCCGCTGGATGCGGGAAGCACAGAACCGGTCGAAGTGGCTGTGCTTGGGGGAGGCCTATGTCCAGCAGTGGACGTCTTTCGGCTGAAATGATGATGAATGTTTTTCTATGTTTTAGATAAAAAAAATTTGAGTGTTGCATTTTAAAATCTTCTAAGCGTATCGATGGCAAAAAGTTTTTAATAATGTTTGGCCCAAAATTCAGCTATTGAGAACTGCACTCACTGACGCAGTCATAAGCTCATCAGGTAACAGATCATGCGGCGCAAGATGGAAGGTGGACTGTTGTCTGTGGGGAGAAGTAGCATACGATCCTCTGGTCTGAGCCGTCCATAAATCCCCATCTATGGAGATTGTCTTTACTCCGGCCGACTTGGGTTCGGAGTCTATTTAATAATTTACAAGTCGGTCGTGGTAACGCTGCTAGCGTTACCACGACCGACTTGTAAATTATCCTGGTAGAAGGCTCTCAGACGATTCGATAAAATTGTCAGGGGTTTAAACAGCTCCCGCCAGAGATCGCATCTTGGTGAAGAGGCGTTGCTATTAGCTGGACTAACAAGACCCATGCACCCAAGACAGCTTTTACGGTTTTTTAGCATCTGGGGCAGTGAGATGTTAATTGAACGTTGATACAGTCCAGTATTAGTATCGTACTCGTATCTTTTTAGAGTTCCATAGTCATCATGTAACTATAAAACCCCTAAAACCCTGTCTGTCTGTCTGCCCTCAGCTTAGCTCAGAAACTCTTAGTACTAGAAAGCTGTAATTTGGTATGGGTATACATATTTATCACGCTGACAAAGTACCAAAATAAATAAGGGGCGTTTGACACATTATTTTCGATAACGAAACTAATTTTATCCTAGAATTCAAATCTTATCTATTTCACTAACTGCCTCCCCATTGCTAAAGAAATAATAAAAATGTCTTTGTCTTCATAGAAACGCGAGTCTACGGGTTGCCCCGTGCTCGGGCAGAAGAGATGTCGAGATGGATAGAAATAACATTGTCTATTCTTAGTAGAATATAGATAGAATTGGTCATGCTTTCCGTGCTGGTGATCAATGGTCATTCCTTCTCTATAAAAAAGGCATTTACTCTACATTGAATCAACAACAGACCAAAGCATGTATTTATTTCTGGTTTGGTTTAGTCGATGCCCCAACCAAATCAATGCGACTATCAAAACACGCTGACTATATAGCGCTGAGCACACGATGGACAATTTGTCTGCTAACAATTTACAATCTTAACGAAATCCTGGGAGTCTATTTGTCTTACGCGTGTGTATTAATACGTTCTATCGTCGAAGACAAACTGTCCACGGTCAAATTGGCCATCATTTGCTCAGCGCATTACGTGACATTTTCGAATCTACCTTAATAGAATAATTGTTATACGCTTGCTTATAGTCTTAGCCCTAGTTAGCTTAAAGCCAACCAGTAATCACTTGAATAATCGTTAATTAATTTATGGAAATCCATACGTGATTGATTATTAACCCGGTGATTAAGTTAAGTAGGTTTTATTTGATTGAAATTATATTCAACTAAGCCGCGACTTCGTTCACGTGGACGTCGCGCGTCGTAGGACACCACAATATATTAAACTAACAGCCACAAAAATTTCGTCGCAAGCGCTACTGTTGAGCATGAGGTCCAGGGTTCGATTCCCGGGTAAGGCAGTGTTATTGGTTTTGCCATCTAGAAGTTCTCAGTAATAGACCGAAGTCTGGATTTGTGCTCGTTAATGGCATTATGCTCATCCCCTTTTAGATGGGACCTACACATAACTGGCAAAATGTGGGTATACTATAGGTACATCTTTGTCTAACCCTGCGGGCAATACAGGCGCGAGGTTATGTTATTTTTATAAAACTTCCCTGTATACTACAAATAAATAAACCAAAAAATAACCTCCCTCCTCTCTCTCTGTCCGTTAATCTCAGCAGCCCAAATATACAGACACTCAGGACTGGTGACGCGGAAGCAAGCGATGTACAGTTGTTGTGTGAGAAGCGTTTAGTTCTGATGTCGACTCCGCAGTCTTCAGTAGCAATTTCATATGGTCAGCTAGGACCTTGGCTCGAATATTTCATTATGATTACATGATGGGAACCCGATTGCGGTATAATGAGAAAAAAGTAAATAAAGTAAAAATGTAATGTAGTAATAATGAAGATGTATGGTTAACTAACGAAATGTGGGTGTACTATTATATTTACACCTCTGCCTAACCCTTCCGGCCATACAGGCGTGATAATTATGTTAAGAGTAACGTTGGTACATTTAGAGGGCGCGGGCGGTGACAACGATAATTAATGAGTTCAAAGTCAAAATATAAGATGGCACCACCGAAAATTTGCAACTTTTGCGTGATGGGGGTCGTTTTCATGGTTTTCAAGGTTCCTGATAACGAAAATGGTTTTTTAACATGATTGACTGGCGAGTATCGTAATATGGCTCATTAAATTTGTATGTCTATGTGAAATGGTCTAACCGTTTGGGTCGTCTTTTTACAATATGCTGTAAACGATAGAGGAATACAGAGAGAGAAGAGAGAAAAGAGAGGAATACAGAGTTGAGCTCCTTAAGTTCTGAGTAGAGCTGCACGATTACTGACAAATGCGTGCACTGACTGGTCAGGTCCACTCAATCTGTGTGGTTCTTTCCTCAAAAGACCATTTCAGACACCAATCTACATGGCCTTCACATGATCTGACCAAGATTATGTCTGGACTTTAAAAGTAGTGTTGCCCAAATTCAGTCTTGGTCTTGCAGTCTTGGTCTTGTTCTTGCGTTTTTGCAAGACCAAGACCAACAACAAGACCGCGTATTTTTAGCAAGACCAAGACCAAGACTGACCGTGCAAGACTTGAGCAAGAACAAGACATAGCCTGCAAGACTCTTGCGTCTTGCAGCTAGGACTTAGCGCTATTTCACTGAGTAGTTAGGTGTAACAGTTCGGTGTATAGGTAGGTACGCTTAGGAATTCTATGAGACGCAAAAAACTGTATCAAAGAATATGAAAAACTGGACCTATGCGCATTACGACTAATACCATAAACATAGCGAATAAAAAAATATCTATTAAAATCAAACTGAGTGCATGCATAGTTATGTTTTAACCATCGGCACTTTGATAATGCGGCATCAAAGGTTTTGTACTTACTTCTCAAAGAAATTTGCCGCTTTTCGGAAGTACATGGTTATGATACACGCGCCGGCGGCTTCTTTTGAAATCTAAAACAATCGTTGCCGCCACGCCGAAATCATAACATTTGTGACACTATTTGATTGCCGCCATAGGGCGTAGGTATACTCATGCAAAATAATTTCGAATTTTTTTAAGAGTACCTACAGGTGTTCCAAAGAATAAATAAGTTTCAGAGTGCTTAGAATGAAAATGAATACATTATACTGATCACGCAAGTAGTATTATGATTAGGTTATAAATCAAAGCTTATAAATCATAAATGTTTATTAAGAAACAGTTACTTCCATGGAAAACGACATATAGGTCAGTTGATTTTTCGAATTTCTTATCAAATCTTCAGTTATTTATTAATCTGCTTGATCTTTACTATGGCTATGTTAATTCAAGCTCACAATGTTCCAATTCTAATACGTTTTTCTAAGATTTAAAGTAAACTTTAATAAATAGTAATAGACTAATAGGTAATTGCAAGACTTGCAAGACTCTTGCTGCAAGACCAAGACCAAGACCAAGACTGGGAGCGCAAGACCAAGACCAAGACCAAGACCAGGTGTATTGGCGCAAGACCAAGACCAAGACTGGCTAAGTCTCGTCTTGTTCTTGCATTTGGGCAACACTATTTAAAAGAGACTGTGACCTCTGAGTTTGTTTCGGCCTTTCTTCTCAGAGTAGTCAGATAGGAAACGCCGACTTCATCTAGTTTTAAAAATATGACTGACGTGTAAAAGTGTTTGTACAAACCTACTTACAGAAATAAAAATTATTTATCATTTATCATTATCATTACAAACAATGCAATATTGCTCATCGCCTCTTATCAAATAGCGTGATAATATATAGCCTACCAACTGTCCAGACCTATAGGTTATATCTATGCAAAATTTTATCAAATCTATCCGGTAGAATTTGATGCTGGAACATAATTATGTATGTTCCAGCATCTCGCAAATTCTCGCAAATTCAGATAAAAATTCTAAAAACTATATTTTCGGCATTAGAATCGATCCGAGACCTCATAAAATTACTTTTTTTTTCAAAAATATTTATTGTACAATATTGATTTCACTACGATTTTATTAATGGTTTTTAAATATAGGTAATACTCGTAGTAGTAGTAATGATCGAGTCCTAATGAGACTTTAAAAAAGTTAAACATCAATTTATTATTAACTTTTTTTTCCAACAATCATTAACTTACATCCTAACAAATCACAAGTTAACGTCTGTGATTAGTTGACTAAAAGCAATAGCCAATAACAACACTTGACATGAAGTTTGACAAAATTTATGAAAGTACCTGTGTTTAACATAATTATAAATGTTTTCATTCATTCACAAGTTAAAAAACCGGCCAAGTGCGTGTCGGACCACGCACAATGAAGGGTTCCGGAGTTAGGATGAATTTATCCCAAAAACAAACTTAACATTGTAGTTGAAAAACATGTTCTCCCATACATCGGTATACGTCACGGTCAATTCTTTAACTGTAAAATTAAGTTGGTCGACTATTACTCGTTAACTTGTAAAGCATGCGTAGCTATGATAGTTTTCTTTCAATTTCGTTATATATACTACTGCTATGAATTTTTTCACATTTCCTCAATCAACCATTTAGCTGGCAGGGGGGGTTGACTGTAACAAAATTAAGCAATTTAAAGCTTAATATTACGCAAACGGATCCTTGCATCGAAAAATCGTTTTCACAGACTAACAATATTTTTGAACGGCCTATCTAATGATACCCCACACCATGGGACAGACGAGAAAAAAAATATCATACCAAATTTACGTGTAAGGGAGGTACCCTAAAAAAATTTGTTTTTCAAGCTTTTATATTACTACTTTGTTGGCATAACTAATATGTACACCCATGCCAAATTACAGCTTTCTAGTACTAAGAGTCTCTGAGATAAGCTGGGGCCAGACGGACGGATGGACAGACCGACAGACAGACAGACGGACATGGTGAAACTATAAAGGTTCCTTGTTAACTACGTAACCCTAAAAATACCGTACAAAAGCGGACTTAATGCCTGAGGCATTTTCTACCCGTCAACCTTAGGGTGATGCAGAGAGAAAACATAGCAGCAACTTATGGGACAGATAACACGGAAATAATTATTATAAAATACAGGATTGTTTAAACATACACATAAACAGAATAAACTTTGTGAGGAAAAATAGCGATCGGTAGAGGAAACATAACCATCAGTAGAGGAGAAAATGAATCCAGCTAATCAGCGCTGGGATATTTCTGCCAATTTCATACGTACAGTTCATACGTTTTATATTCACTTTAAAGGACAACTGACTGGTTTCCAACTGTCATCCTGATGTTCAGA
This sequence comes from Tiliacea citrago, assembly GCA_963921375.1. Taxonomy (NCBI): domain Eukaryota; kingdom Metazoa; phylum Arthropoda; class Insecta; order Lepidoptera; family Noctuidae; genus Tiliacea; species Tiliacea citrago. The sequence continues at coordinate 14,151,859 of OY992804.1, forward strand.
GGGAGCGCATTCCAAAGAACGACTGCCTCGACAAAGATTTTATTCATTCATTCATTCATTGACATCGGATTACATTCAATAGGCTTCTTGAAGTCGGGAGTTACTTAATAACATACTCATAAAGTATTATCATGTCATTTTGTGATAGTTCAACAAAATAAAAACAAAAATATCGTTTTAAAAACAAATCTATCTATCTGCCTAGCCTTTTCCCAACTATGTTGGGGTCGGCTTCCAGTCTAACCGGATGCAGCTGAATACCAGTATTTTACATGGAGCGACTGCCTATCTGACCTCCAAAAACCAGTAACTGGGTAATACGATACCCCTTGGTAAGACTGGTTGTCAGACTTTCGGGCTTCTGACGACCCGTAACGACTGTCAAGATACACGAATGACAGCCGGGACCAACGGCTTAACGGGCTTTCCGAGGCACGGAGGAGTCTCGGTATGTAAAGATGGTCACCCATCCACGGACCAACCCCGCCAAGCGTAGCTTAACCTGATGGATCGACCCGTGCAGCTACTATTACTTAGCCACGAGCTACTCCGTTTTAAAAATAAATAGGTGGCACAAAAGTTTTTATTCAATTTTTGGAAAGGATTACATTTAGGTACACAAACATTTATTAATAAAAACATATTGGCGTGTGATTACAGTTAATCATAATATGTTTCTTAGAATACAAAACCACTTTTAGAGCTGTCAAAAACAGATAAAAAAAATACAGCGCGCTACATATTCTTGGAATTATTGGTTTATATGTTTTTGCACGTCCAGCTGTTAAAGTATTTATAATAACAATGTTTGTTTGTTGATTTTAAAATATTTTAACAACGAACAAATATTGAATTCTCCAATAATAAATTAAATAATTACTGTACACAGTTCTTATTTTCATGTTCTGTAAATATCGAAATAATTATAAAATCAAAGTTTGCAGCGTCTAATAACTGCGTGAATTTTAGGACATTATTCATTTACTTTGTAATTATCTAAATGAAAGAAATAACTTTAATACAGACCTAATGGGAAGGACGGTTTAATCATAGATTCCTCTCCCGTATATAAATACCTGGCAGGCGAAGTAAACTGGATTACAAAACCCAAAGCCAACGAACGGTCTAGCATCTCGTTATTTTCATTCCCAGCCACCGCGATACCCGAATATGAGAGTATGAAATAATTGAGCCTTGACGTATGAATAAGACAAGCCATTGAACTCTATGAATGTATGCTAACGCATTGTCAATAGATTTATGTATATGTATTAACATAGGCTAGTGAATATTTAAAAAAATATAAAAGGGAGCCATGGTTCATGAAAAAAACGGTAAAAATTTGATTTTTTTCATGAAAATTTGGCTACCTATACTATCACCGTCTAGAGCTTGCTTCGTACATAACAAAAATATATAACAGTAGTATTCAATATGCATTCGATCACTAATAACAAAAGAAATTAAATAAATATAACGGTAGCATTCAATAACCCATAGAAAAAAAATTGTCTTATCCGTTTCCACGTCGTGATTGGCAATTGGTGTTTTAGATCCACGAAAGCTTATCAACGAGCCCCATGACAAAAAGTCTCTGCAAGAACTAAATCGCCTTAGAGATCTTATTAATAAATCATATGAAAAAAACTTTTTACAAAAAAAAAAAATCAACCGACTTCCAAAAAAAAACACTACAAAGTGAAAAATAACTTTAATTTCGGAAGTCGGTGTCTTTGGATCTGTATTTTAGTTTTTTGCCACCGACTTCCGAAATTAAAGTTATTTTTCACTTTGTAGTGTTTTTTTTTGGAAGTCGATTGATTTTTTTTTTGTAAAAAGTTTTTTATTTTTCACTTTTTAGTGGGTCAGTTTGTAATTTATCTAATTAACAATAGCCTAATGTCAAATGCTCATCACCTTTTACAAAATATTGGTATTCCCGATGCAGGGGCGTTAATTGTTGAGGAGTTCTCCTGGTAAGAACCAGGAGAACTGATGGTGACTTTACCATATGCATTTTGACGAGCATAAATTACTTATCAACTATATTAAAGTGCCTAATCGAATCGGAACGGTGAAATACTTATTATTAAGTAGTTCCGGTGGCCATCAGTGGTCTTCATCATCAGTTTCACTTCACCAAATGGTGCTTTCCGAGAGCAAATGTACGAGTTACTACAAAAAATACTCAAATCGCTATAGGTATGCCTATAAAATTTGAGGATTTATTTCGATTTTCATGGGATCCCCTCATCAGATTCTGATTTGGTGGCAATGGGACCACCTCGGGAAAATACCCTTCCAAACAAAAAAGAATTTTCAAAATCCGTCCACAATTGACGGAGTAATCGGTGAACATACATAAAAAAAAAAAAACAAACAAACATACAGCCGAACATATTATCCTTCCATCCTTTTTGGAAGTCGGTTAAAAAATAATTTCGCGTTCCAAAAAAATTCAAGTTATCTTTCGTGCCACATTGTGCGTTTGCAAAACTATTGTTTTATCACTAAAAGGTATAAAATAAAAACAAAATAATTTAAAAAAATAAAAAACGCCTGCCATATCAAAAAGTGAACTAAAAAAAATTTAAAAACAAGTTACATGATTTTATTGTTGAATGGCCTCAAGGTTGGTACTAAATAGATTATAATATTTACTGTGCAATTATAACGCCATTGTGCCCAGGAGTGAAAAATTAATCTTTTTATTGCAGTCGGGGGACGGATCCTTGGAATAGTTCTTTACAGGTCCCCCGATTGCAATGAAAAGATTGATTTTCAGTTTTCCACTTTTGGGCACAATGGCGTCAACACTAAAATCATGTAACGTATTTTAATTTTTTTTTAGTTCACTTTTTGATATGGCAGCCGTGTTTTTTATTTTTTTTAATTATTTGTTTTTTTTTGTGTTGTTGACATATTTCTGTACAGAGACATATAAACTTACTATCTATTTCAGCCATAATAATATCCAGTAGGTATCAATAGCCTACGAACTCTGTAGTATAGTCAACTCTCTATCAGTTTTTAAACTGGAAACGTTTCAAATTTTATTTTTCAGGAAGGATTCGAGTTAATGCCACTCCTAGAAAAATTCGCGACCCATTTTTCACAATTATTTTTCAAAACATTATGTTTATGAAATTACATAATGTCTCTCTTACGATTAAGAACATAATTATATTAATTTGTTGTCATTTGGTGCCGTAATTACGTATGACGTACGAGACGACGATCCTGGGTTGAGTTGGGTTGGGGTTTTCCATCATAAATTTCTCAATAGCAAAATCAAAATCAATTTTTTATTTTATTTTCACATAATGTTTATTGTTTTTCTATGGGTCCTAGAAATAGCCTGAAATAAAATGAATAATAAATAAATTGCCATTCCGCAAACCGACTTCTTCTTACCTTGCCAATTGACTACTACTCAATTGTTTTCGACGTTTGCCCGGTATCGTGATTGTCCTTCATGTCAATCATTTTATTTTGGACTTGTACGGACATTTAGTAGTTTCCACAGGCTGATAGTATATGGCGCTCGCTGTTTATCAATTCAATTATTTATCCGTATAAACATATTTATCCGTATAAACATATTTATCCGTATAAACATATTTATCCGTATAAACATATTTATCCTAGTACAGGCATCTAACATTAAAATAGCTTAGTAAATAAATTCTAAGATTTTGATGTTAATATTCGAATTTTTATTTTTAATAAATATTTATTATTAATATTTAGGTATAATTTTATTCGTCCTACTTGGTAGCGTTACGTTTCGCCATCCTTTTTCTTAGTAGTTCCATTAATTAGCCTTGTCTTATCCATACCCTCAGTATCCATCGTGTACCCACATGAACTCTTGACCCAATTGCTAACAACCGTCACGACAACAGTTCCTCTGACCACTTAGAACTACAACACAAACTCAATTAGACGCCACCATCACGTTGGGGCCTTAAATCGAGGCCGAATTAGGACTTAAAACAAGGCAGTCAAATGGCACCAGTTTATTGGTTTGTTGATTTTGAGTATTAACTGGTGGTAAACTTATTAGTTTGTTACTGAATTCAATTAACCAGAGGCATAATAAGTTAGGGTAATATTAATCATTAATGTTTATTTTCAGGGCTTTTCTCGTACCAAGAACTTTAATCGAGTATTGAGCACCATACTTGCTGTCTTTCGGAAATTTTGCGCCATTACTTAAGATTTCCTTTTTTTCTTTAACAAATCTCGATGCTTAAGAAGAGCTTCATAATTATGTAGTTATTAATTTGCTATTCCCAAATCCACAAACAATGTATAGGACAACATCAAAGCCAATATAAAACGAGACCCTCACAAATCTTTAACTTATCGGCGATCAAACTAGGCGTTACTTTTCTCGAAGCTTCATAAAATCCGCATCGAGCGTATGTTTTATTTATTAAAGAACTTATAATGAGGCATAAGTTGTGCCTCGACGCAAGCCAACTCCGCTTAACACTTCCGCTCACTCCGAAGCCACACGTTTTAACGACTTCTTTAAAAGTTTAATTTGTCTCTGTAATGAAGAAGTCTTTGTTATTCTTTGTAATAAAAATTTCTTGACATAATTAATTAGTATGTCATGGTAGGTCTCCCAATTAATTATGTATGGCGTCGATATTTCTTCGTAAAAAAAGTCTTTAATTTGCTGTGGTTAAAAAAATATTTAATGATGCAAGTGACACAAACAATACAATTTATTGTATGTGAACAAATCAATACCAATTATATTGTGTTGTATCTATAACTAAATAATAGAATACAAGAAAATTAAATAAGATTGATTCTAAACTTTAAGGACCAACAAATATTTTGCTTACGAATAGCATTGACACAAAATCGTGCACCTCACCAGAGTAACATCTGGTCAACTAACTTCCTCTCCGTAGTTGATTTCCTCGCCTCGCCTTCGCCTCAAAACCGCCTTTATTCCGCTCTGAACCAGCCACGTGATTGACACGTGCCCTGTGCTTCTGACGTCATCAAAGTTACCGGCTATTGCTTGTGGTTTTCACTTGAGCTTGTGCTCTATAAAGTTGTAGCTGTTCCATTTGAATATTGTGCTATGACACATAGAGACTAAGTCCGATATCTATACAGTTTATTTAGTACTAACTTCTTAACCGCGACTTCGTTCGCGTGGAAGTCGTAAGACACCACAATATACTAAAATAACAGCCACATTTTTTATAGGAAAGGGCTTCATTGGTTTAGTGATCGCAAATGCTACTGTTGAGCTGTCCTGGGTTAGTGGCATTAGGCTCGCCCCTTAATACATGGGACCTAAAAATAACTGGACAAATGTGGATGTACTATAACCCGTGGCATTTTAGTCGTATACAACGGCAGCCCACTTCATGTATCCAATGACTAATGAAAGTAAAAAAACAATTTATTAACATTTGAATAATTAAAAAAAAAAAATATTATTCATTATGATGCATGACGTAGTTTGAAACACCCTTTTACGAGCGCGGGGCGAGCCTTGCGTTTCAAGGGCGGCGCGGAATGGTCCTGATATTATCATTAAAATAAATCATTAAAATGGCTCATTGGTCAATTCGCACGAATTTACTCGCCCGGAACGGGTGAATTGACACTTTTAAATATTTTTTTTTTCTGTAGGTGATTCGCACGAAGTTATTTTATTTATGAGTGATTTTGACAACTCCAGAAATATGTAACAGGCAATTGACACACAAAATATTTTCATCACACACACACCCACAAACATTTGCTGAATAAAACTTGTACAAAAATAATTGTTAAGTTTAGTTTCTAGTGTACTTTTTTATAACTTTATTGCATAAAATTGAAAAAGGGGCCAATTGCCTAATACGAATTTCTGGAATTGTCGATTCGCCCAATAATAAATTAAATTCGTGCGAATCGTCTACAGAAAAAAAATATTATTTAAAAGTGTCAATTCGCCCGTTCTGGGCGAGTACATTCGTGCGAATCAACCAATATGCCATTAAAATCTGTCCAATAATTCCCTAAAATCAGTCTTTAAAGTTTAAACTTTATTAACTTTACTATCGCAAGTATTAAATTGCGCTTTCGGACGATACACACCTCCAGTTCCATTTTAAATAACATAAATTATACCAATAAACATAAAAGCATTTAGCATTTTACATTAATTCGAACGAACGAAATAAACGAACCGTATATACTCGGAAGTACCTGGATTCGGAAAATTGTTAAAATATTCGCTAGCAATTCAATGAATTTTGCAGTCATAAAGAATTTTGGTACTGTCGACAACATAAGTCTGTGGGATTTCGAATACAGCATTGCGACACGACTTTTAGATTCTAAGAACGTTCTTAAAGACTTTAGAGGTATAAGGAACAAGGTGTAAAATCCACTCATCCTCTATAGAAAACGGAAGATCCTCCGACCAGACGGGTGCTGTGTCTGGTGGGAAACTGCCCGACAATTGTTTTTTTTTTTTTTTAGGTATGGCATCTCGCAGTTGACCTTGAGAGGCCGTGACTGCTTAACCGGTCTTTCCTGTGGCTGCCCTAAGGTATTAGCTTAAAGCCTCCAGCCAGGAGCGTAAATATAAGTATTATAAACTAAACGACAGCGCTCTAAGGGCACCCCCTGTGGGGTACGAACCTCGGCTTAGGGCGTCGTTGGGGAAAAACAGCAAGTTGGGGACGGGCTGGATCGAAAGTTTAAATTCATGATTATTAACGGGGATTACTATTAAATGCTACGGTTCACTCAGCCTCGGGGCTGGCGGTTCGACGTGCAAGGGACGGGGGGAACAATTAATTCTTGAACTTCGCGTGGTACCTCGGCGGCGAGGACGGAATGACGGTTTGTATTTGTGCACTGTACTTGTGGCCCTATTGCTTTCCTGAAGGAGAGTAATGGGGTCATCCGGGTCTGAGAGAGTATGCCTAGGTCGGCGAGTCTGACTAATTTGAGAAGGCCTATAGCTAGCTGCCTGCACAACCAAGGGGTTGCGATGTCTATCTGCGGACTCGAAGAACCGCTTTGTCGCGCGTTTCATAAACTGCTTGATGGTGGGGATTCTAAGATCTACATGAAGGGTTTCGTTCCGAACGAACCATGGAGCGTCCGTAATTTTACGGAGAAATCGATTTTGAAGTGCCTGCATTCTATGAATGAGGTGGGGACGGGCGTGTGCGAAAGCGGCACACGCGTACGTCATAATCGGCCGGATGCACGCTGTGTAAATACGCAATTTTCCCTTAAGGGACAACTTGCTGCGTGAGTTCAGAACGCAATGAAGCCTACCGAGAGCGAAAGCGGTGCGCGAACGTACTTGCTTTATGTGCTCAGTGAACGAAATGTGATGATCTAAGATCACACCGAGATATTTGGCTCGCTTCTCCCAAGGGATAGGCTTGCCGAACATTTTGATCTGTCGTGGTAGGTCCGGTCTACGCCGGGGCCTAGAAAAGAGGACCGCTTGGCTCTTATCAGGATTGACCTCGATCCTCCACTTCCTGAACCAGTCACCGAGTCTGTTGACTTCGGTCTGTAGGATGCGGGAGATCTGGTCTTGACTGCGGCCGGTGTAGTAGATGGCCGTGTCGTCTGCGAACAGAGCTAACTGCGCCTTTCTACATTTCGGGATGTCACTGGTGAACAGCGTAAAAATGAGCGGAGCCAGCACAGACCCCTGAGGGACGCCTGCGCGGATCGGATGAGCCGACAATTGATGTCGGGATGTTGTATTTATACTAGTCACGCGGGAAACTCTGCTTGAATGATGAGTATTTCACATGTGGCGATGTTGATGCCACCATAAGACTTTGGGCGCGATCTTAAATCTAAAAATCTTCTTTTTTTTAATTTGCAGCTTGTGCCTTAAAAATGAATCGTGTAGTCTTTAGCGACATGATGAGTGTCAATGCGAGAATTTGCCAGATTTTTATTATTTTTCTTTATCTCTGTTGGAATAACTCCCAAAAAGGTTAGCATCGAGGCAGAGCGCCTAGAGTTCGCTGGACAAACTTGTTTATTCGTTAATTAATTAATAACAACATAACAAGGGCCTGGTTCTACTCATCTCAAAAGAGTTTTCATAAAGTTTGGAGACTCTGACTCATTTGATATTTTGTATTATTTAAAACCACTGGTTTTCCACTAAACTGCTATTTTACGAGAAAAAACAGCAACAATACTAAACTGGCCAAGTGCATCTTGGACCACGCACAATGAAGGGTTCCGCAGTTGGGATGAATTTATCCCAAAAACAAACATAACATTATACACTTACCGGCACCCAACTGATCAGACAAGCCATTTACACCAGAGAGTACAAAAAAATATATAAAAAAAATACAAAATGTTTATTTCTGTACCAATCGTTTGTTTTAGTTGTGATTGGAGCCTCCATAAGAGAGTGAGTAAAGTTCTGAGTGTTCGATTCTATACATTTTGATGCTATTTTTGAGGTTTTTTGTTTCATGAACAACTCCGGTATGAAATGTTGGTTTGATCAGTTTGGCGCCTTAGGCACTCTAGACCTTTTCCATCCGTACTCTGGAAAGCTGCTATCAGATCTCATCCGAATCGTTACCTGATGGAGAACTTAGGCTTCGAAATTACCTCGTTTGTATGTAAAAGTTGCTTTGGGTACTTAGTTTTGACGGTAAGTGTAGTTGAAAAACATACTCTAATACATTCCAACTTCAAATGTAAGTTGGTTGACAGTACCCGTTAACTTGTAAAGCCTACTTGGCTGTGATAGTTTTCCTTCTAACTTCGTTATATTTACAACTGCCGTGAATTTATACAAAAACAACCATTTAGCCAGGGAGGGACACTTGACTCAAAAAAAAAATGCTACTTTAAAGCTTAATATTACCCAAACGGATCCCTGAATCGACAAAATGGTTTACCCCGACTCGCAATACAGACTATCTGTTTTTATTTTCATTTTTACTTTGTTTTTATGTTTCTATGAGTATGTGTTAGTTTAGTTTAATTTGTGATCTGTGCGAGTCCCAATAAATGTTTTATTTTTTTCAATATTTTGGAACGGCTATCCAACGATACCCCCGCCCAAATTACAGCTTTCTAGAACTAAGAGTCCCTGAGCTAAGCCGCGGACAGACAGACGGACATGGCAAAATTATAAGGGTTCCTTGTTGATTACGGAACCCTAAAAAGAATCGTTTGGCATTTATTTCAATTTCAATGATAACAGTCTTAAAATATCAGTAACTTTTAGGTGACTTCTATGAGGCAGTATTTTGTAAATTAATACGTGTGTTACTTTTGTTGCCAACAGTACTAAAGCACAATGTAAGTGCCGAATACAACACGCTGACATACAAACTGTTGACAATGGAGAGTTGAATTCATTGCTGTATATAAAGGATTTTTTGTTAGGCTTAGTAACGAGTACCTATTGAAGGTTTTGTAAACGTTTTTTTGCCTGTTTCAAATCTTCCGGATAAGTTCCGATATCCATTATATCAGAATTTATCCGGAATATTTTCCATTCCATATTTTTCCCAATAATTTCCGTTGCGCTTTTTTCTAATCTGGCAGATTCTATAGGTAGTGCCTAACTGGCTACTTAATAACATATCAGATCCGAAGCGATCACAATAAGTGAGATTGGGCGAGTATAGGCAATGATTTTATAAGTAAAAACCCGACTGCGTAAAAAGGGAACTTAAAAAAAGATGGAAATATGACTTGTATAGTACTTATTAAGTTATATAAATCTTGGTTCCATCTTTTTTTAAGTTCACTTTATACGCAGTCGGGTTTTAGATTTTTTATACACTATTTTTTGTTTTATACTTTTTAGTATATAAGACAGTAAATTAGGTTATATACTCACTTATAATCGGGTGATATCGACCTCTTACTCACTCACTCTAAAAGTTCGGGAAATTTGTTTATAATTTCTCATTTAAATTACTTTGAAACATATAATAAGTGTATATTTTTGTAATCCTTGTGTAATAAAATCCTTCATTTTGAAAGGTGATTACAAAAATCACCTTTCAAAATGAATGATGAAAATCACCTTTCATTCCTTCCCACTCGATAGGCTTAGGAGATTTTTTTTTATCAAAGACACTCCTTTTGGCGCCAAAAACCTGCTATTTTGATTTTAAATATTTTTAATATACCCTATGACATTCGCGCAATAAAGACGAATCTAACGCCATATCACTCATTAAAATCGGTTCAGCCGTTTAGTTGTTACGAGGGAACATAGGGACAGACATACATACAAACATACATACAGGTCAAACACATAACCCTCCTTTTTTGGCTTCGCCGCAGTCGGGTAAAAATATGTAGATCAGATAGCTTACCTACTCACGCTGGTAGCACACCTCCGCCGCGAAACCATAGCAGAAAAACCGCAGTAGTTCAATTGTACTAGTTCGCGTCATGTTCCGCCACTTGAATCGGATGTGAGCAGCGGAACATGACGTGAACCAGTACAATTGAACTACTGCGGTTAGGCTGCTATGGTTTCGCGTCAACATTCGATATTCAAAAACGGCACAATGACACACTACTCGTATTAGATGACACGTGGAAGTAGGACAGCATGTCGTTATTATCGGGAGCGAAAAAGAGACAATACGAAGAAAATGTGGCTAAGTAGCCAAATTTTGACGTGCCACTTGCAGAACATGAAAAACCTATCTACCTCTTTTTACTTATAATAATAATATCATTGTGCTAAAAACACCAAAAGACACCAAAGATTAGAAAAAGTAAGGCTGACCAAGAAAAATAATAGTCGAGATAGCTCTAAATATGCAGTTTTAAACTCAAACTCATGGCATTTATTACAAATACAGGCACTTTTGAATTGTCAAGGGGTCAGTCAGTCAGAGAGATGAAGGTAGTAGCCCATTCCAAAGCGTAGTAGGTTCCTAAGGATAAGAACGGGCATGAAACTCCACGGAAATCTTTTAGAACGAAATATTAGCTAAATCATTAATGTTGAAATTATACAAATGTGAGGACAATGTAAGACGGGCACGTTAAAAGCGTCCGTAATAAATTAGTTTGACACAAGTTTGTATTAAGGCACCATTTATTTTGCTAGGACGAAGTATTGATATTTAGCATTAGCATAATAATAACATTGCACTGAGTATTTTCACAGTTCGTGGGAAAGGTAAAAACTGCAGATACTACGTAATAAATCCGAAAATATGAATTACGATTGTGCAAAATCCTTTGACACAAAAAAGTTGTGTGGTAATCCGAAAGAAACTAGCTACATTGTAGTATTTCGTGGATTCAATAAAAAATATCTTTTATTCGAAGGAGAAAACAACTCGTGCCTTGGAAAGCACGTTCAGCCGTTGGTCCCGGCCGTCATTTGAATGATCTTTGACAGTTGTTACGGGTCATCAGAATCCCGAATGTCTGCGAACCAGTCTTACCAAGGGGTATCGTATTATCCAATAACTGGGTTGTGGAGGTCTGATAGGCAGTCGTTCCATGTAAGATACTGGTACTCAGGTGCATCCGGTTAGACTGGAAGCTTAGTTAACATAGTTGGGTAAAGGCTAGTTAGATAATAATGATGTTATCCTTCCTACAAAATAATAATACTATCACGCTTGTACCCCCTGAAGGGACAGACACAGGTGAGTCCACCCACATTTTTCCAGTTATGATGAATTCCCGTGTAATAGGATCGAGCCCATTGCCAGCAACCGGACACTGCTACATTACTGCGAAATTCCTAAACTCAAAGTCAAAGCATTTATTTCAATTAAACCATTTACAGGCACTTTTGAATTGTCAAAGAGTCGGTCAGTTAGTCAAAAAGTTGAAACTAAGATTCCAAAACGTAGATCTCTATGGAGAAGAACGGGCAAGAAACTCCAAGGACACTCTTTTAAATCAAGATATTACAAGATCCTGGGTACATTATTCTTTTTGCTTGTACATGTGAGAAAATTTTTAAAAAAATAATCAAAAGAAAATCAAATCATTTATTTCAGATAAATATCCATAGGTAAAATTTTCAGGTCATATTACAAAATAAAATAAAATCGCAAACTTATAGAATTCAAATTAAACAAAATTAAAAATTAAAAACAAAATAAAGATCAGAAATTAAAAATTTAGAACAAAAATTTAAAAACAAAATGATCGTAAAAGTTAAAATTAAAAATTAATAAACAAAATAAACGCAGGCACTGGCATGCAGCTGCAGCCACCTCCGCAAAAAACGGCGAGTCCCACCGCTCGGACAACACAGTCAGGAGCTGCAACGGCCACGGCGCAGACGTGACGGGAAGGTTAAAAATTACTTACAAATCAGCCCTGGCAGTTAAGAAATAACCAGTCTCAACTGACGGCGCCCGTTCATTAACATGATGCGTGGATCAGCACCATCAGCTCAACCATTTTGTAGGGAACGGAATGATCCAACACACGCGCCACCATCAGCGAGACATTTAAGTGAGCATTACATAATCAGCCTATAATGATCTCACTACACGGATACAGGCCTCCTCACTTCGAGAGGGTATTTAATAGGGCTTAATTTAAGAGGGCTTTAATCCACCACGCGGGCCCAGTGCGGGTTGGTAAATGTCACATGTCTTCGAACTTTTGGTTCTAGGACATGCCTGTTTCCTCACGATGTTATCCTTCACCGTTTTGAGAGCAGTGGTGACGAAATTATTTACATAAAGTAAAGCGCCTGCCTGGGTTCGAACCCACGACCTACAAACTCGTAAGTCAGGGCCATTACAAATGGGCCACCATTGCTGTCATTTAAGTGAGCTTGACAAAAAAAAAATGCAACGACATTTTATCCTACCTGGGAGTCGAACCTAAGACGATATGATCAGCAGTACCCTTTGCGACCACAATTGAAAACAAGATCTAGAGAGAGAGAAATAAAGACATAATATATTATTATTTACTAGCTTAAGCGCATTACAGAACCATTCAAAAATCCTCAAAAGGTTTTCCTTAACCATAACATTGTTATTGATAAGGGCCATAAATACTACCTCTGTACAAAATCTTATCTATTTTTGGGCCTTCTCTACCTTCAAACTTACTTGACATATCCATTACGATTCTCCTATAACCATGCATATACCTACCACAGGTAATTTGAACTTGATGGCTTGTCTCAATCCTATAAAAAATCTCAAACAGGTAGGAAAGCCTGAAAAACCGGTTCTTTTTCCGTATCAGTGAAAACGAATTGTCAATAAAGACGGCTTTACGATTTGCTTTAAGCCGTTACTATGGGATTTAAAGTCATCCTGTTTTCACTTAGCTCAGCAGTGACACGATGTATGTAATTTTTACCCGAAAACGGCAAAGTCGGAGGGTTGAAGGGGGTTATGATTTTAACAGGCTATGTATGTATGTATGTTCATCTGTTCCCTGATAAGTCATAAACTCCTCGTCGTAATTTGACACTTAAGGTATCGTTGAAACGGCGATCTCTCGCGTCCGGCCCTGGTTCAGGCCATGGTTCGGAGCGAGAGTGCATGGGAGGCCGTCACCTCCTTCTGCGAAGCAGTAATGCTCGCGAAGGAGAAGGCGGAACGTGTGAGGGAGAGGCAGGGTTCGCGTCCTCACACCCCTAGTCGCCGCAGGAGACGCCCTGGGCGTCGGGAGCCGATTTCCGGCCACCTTAGGCGCGGGCCTGCGGACGGTGAGCGATGGGTAGCTCGCCGTCCGATAAGGACCAGGCCCGGGTTGTAGATGTCAGCACCAACTGACGGGGCCCATTAGGACCAATGCCTGCCAGGGTTGCGAGTTTGTCCGAAAGGGATATCGTGGCCCTGGCACACAGGCAAATGAAGGAACACGGGTGGGTTTTAGTCAGTAAAAGTCTGACACGCCCTCCCGCTTCGCCCAGAGCGGGAGAATTTATTTGATAATTAACCGCACAAAAAAAAAAGGTATCGTTGAAAGCGTCTTGTTATTCCGCGGGGTATACGTAGTATGACGTCACAAAAAAAGTTGGTTTATAGCGGATGTCGTGTAAAATAATATGTTAGATTAAGGTGGTAACTAGTAAGGTAGATGACGTTTTCATGAAATTATGACATTGGGGAACAAATATAAATGGGGAATAAATAATAACTTAGAGAGTTGTATTATTGATTCTAATGATTATAATTCTGTAAATGCGAATCATATTTTTATCAAGATACAACCTGACACTGACCTGGAATTTATAAAAAAAACGTAAGAAAATCTGAATTACGCGAGCTACAGCTGCGGATTCACCTTAACGCCAGTAGCACACCTCCGCCGCGACACCGGATCGATCGGATGCGACTAGCGGAACATGACGCGAACCAGTTGAATTGGACTACCGTGGTTTCGCTGCTATGGTTTCGCGGCGGAGATGTACTACCGGCGTAATGTATTTATTGTGTTTGGTATATAATGAAAGGTCTTAAAGCGAAGTCACAGGATGCGTTGCTGGTGCGTGCGATGCCTTAGCGGTGATGCTGCGTTATCCTACATACAAATCGAGCCGACATACCTGCCATAAAAAAACTATCATTTTTATTCTATTTTACCAATTTTATTAATTTTATCAATTTATCAATTTTACCAATTTTATCAATTTTACCAATTTTATCATTTTTATTAGTCAATTACTATTTATTGTCTTGTACTTTAAATAGTAATGAAAACCGCATCAAAATCTGTTTCGTAGTTTAGAAGAACAACGCAGTCATACGAGTTTGCATTGAAGGTACTTTCTATTTATAATTTTTAAATATAGGTAGTACCTACACAGATATTGGGTATTTATTTTAGTTTTCCATTAATCATAACACAACACACACGTGACATGTATGTCACAACATTTTATTTTATTTTGTATGAGCTTTTTTTATATTATTATCACCTTTAATTTCTTCTCATCATTAATTAAACGCGGACACACACTCCTCTATGTGTTTATTATTCTAGCGTATGGCACTCATGGGTTGCAGCTGAAAATCAGCGTCAGGTGGTACACCTTGTGTTGTCATCTGACATTATGCTGAGCTGAGGCCCTTTTGGCATTATAATAAAAAAAAAACTGTTTTTATAGTTATAAGGTTATTGCTGTAATGCCAATGAACCCATTTTTCTTTCTTTCTTTCAAATCACAGTGACATGCCAAACGGTGCGTCGCGACAACGTGCAGCGACGCGACGGGCGTTCAACGGACAAGGAGACCAGAGAAACGAAGCGGAGAAGGATGTCACGGTGTGATACCGAGCGTCGGAGCAGCATCGCAATTCAATGTTGCTTGTACTAAACAAAACTGACACACCCAACACCGAGACGCTGCGACGTCGTAGTAAGTGGCGTTGTGTTCCGACACCACATTGCCCCTGTGGCACTCAGTGCGTGGAAATCATACCGGTGCGACGACGCAACGCACCAGCAACATCCGTGTGGCCAGGCTGCGCCTGGTGACTGGGACCATTACGGGACACTGCTCGTTAAACAATCACTTCCTCATAATAGGCATAACGGACAGCCCTCTGTGCAGGGCTTGCATGGAGGCGGAGAAAACCGTTGCGCATGTGCTGTCTAAATGCACAAGCGTTACCCAGATTAGAACAGAAACCCTCAGGGCACCCAGATCCTTCACAGACGTTCTAAACAAACCAGGAGACGTGATCAACTTCTGGAGGGAGGTGGGCTGGTTGGAATAATCACCGACGATGGCAGCAAAGGCCCACGCACAATGGTCCGCCTGAGGACTAAGTGCGGTAACCAAACCTGCTAACATAGAACGCCCGTGTGGCCTCGCTCTTAATTATTACAGATTTTACGAGAAAAAACACGGTTACCAAAGGCTTAGGAGTCACGATAAACTCGGGCTTGCTCATAGGAAAGAGCTACAATCTTTGTTTCTGGCGCTAAGTAGTTTTGCTGTTTTCCGATTTGAAGCAAGTAAGTGCCGACGTAAGTAAGGCCACATCATTTCAGCCGAAAGACGTCCACTGCTGGGCATAGGCCTCCCCCAAAGGGGGGGTTTGCCATAATCGCCACGCTTGGCAGGCGGGTTGGCGATTGTAGTATGGTGTTAAAATGCATAGAGAACGCTGCTGCCCATTCTCTAGTAAGTCCTTTAGTGGCCTTTACGACACCCACGGGAAGAAATAGGATAGTGCTATTCTTTACGTCCAGCACCACACGGAGCTCCGGCACCTAACAGAGCAGGAATAAAGATTATCGTTATTTACAGCTTCACCTCGACTAAGCTCGTTTTTCAGTGAAATTCTAATTGTAAAAATATTTTGATTTTAAACCGTGTCCATGGAGTTTCTGGCCCGTTATTTTCCATAGGAATCTACTAAGCTATGGAATGGGCAAAGTCTTTGTGACTGACTAACTCCTTGACAATAAATTTTAAAAGTGCCTGTAGTTGGTTTAATTGATATAAAAGCTTTGAGTTTGAGTTTTGCTCGTCACAGGTCAACCTAATTTATAGTTAGTAATAAACTCGATAAAGACGGCCTTTCCGCTACTTTGGTTAAGAGGGTATGTCACCGCAGCACTGTTTGAGTAAGCCGCCCCCCCTTACACTATGAAACTGAATCTGTTACTAAATTGGTTCGACCTAGATACGAACACGTTTCCGTCGGGGACCTTTTCTGATTAAATATCGTAGGTATGATTTTTTTAATGACTTACTTAACTTTCCTCATACCGTTTAGAAAAATCCCGACAACCAACCTGATTGGTGCCAAAATAAATAACAAATTAACCACGTTTTGTTTCTTGCGAACATTTGTATTACTACGAGCTACAGAGAATAGATCTAACGTGAAAGAAAGGCAAAAAAGAAAAATTGTTTTTTGTTCACAAACAAAATACACATTACAAAAAAAAAACAAAAAACATGTTGTGAAAAGTCTAGTAGGTTAAATACTTCGAGTACCGTTCGCATTTTAGTATTGATATAGGTTTATACTTTTGTTATTTTAATAATTATATTAATAGACTTTTTTATATTTTGTGAATGTGATAACGTTGTAGGATTAATAGACCGTAGATTTTTAGACAATTTTCTATTTTGTTGAGTACCTAGTACTTGTTGACGGGCCTACACTGTCCTCCCATATCTATTAACACTGTAATTTGAAAACATGTAAAAGCCAATTATTTTTAAAAGACTAACCGTGGAGTTTCTTGCCGGCTCTTCTCTATAGGAAACGACCAATTAGAACCGTGCACCTAGCTTCTGACGTGTAAATTTAGTATAAATAAAATATTTTGATTTTGAATGCAGACTGATTTAAAATGTGGTTGACTTAATTAGAGTAGATGTAAGAAAGACTAAAGGAAAGACAGACGGATTGTGAGAACGATGCCTAGAAATAGGGGATAAATAAGTACCTAATGAAACAATGGCTGATAGGGATGTACGGAAGAAGACACGCTTCGCCAACCCTTAATAAATGTGGACAAGGACAGAAAAGAGGTGGCGACAAATTATAATGATAAATGATTTATATCTGTACGTAGGTTATGACCACGATGCCTACGCCATGACGGTAGGAGACAACCTACACGTGTACCGCAAGAGTTGGATCGCGGTAGCTCTGAAGAAGGATGTCAGGAAGTATTTGGGTGAGGCTTTTACTTAGCAGTGGGACTGTGTAGCCAAATAAAGAAAAAAAATACAGTAAGATAAGGGACAGATCACAGAAAACCTTTACGTTATCACCTCACTAAGCTTTGGAAGCTCCAGCCTCAGTTTCCTCGAACAACTTTATTTAATTCCCATTGAAAATATTAAACTCAAAAAGACAGCAACAGTACATTATAATAAGAAAGACTTTCTACTATATGAAACAAGTTAAATGAGAAAACTTCGCGTGAAGTACACGTTAATATATTTTAGCAAACATTTTGAAGCTCAGTTACATGTTACATCGCAAGGTTAGACTCTAAACGACAGTAAACTTGATAAGTTGGATGACACTGATTTGTTGGATAATTTCATAGTACTTTTATAAGCTAAGGTAAGGTTTTACACAACAAAAGAAAATATACAGTCAAATGTACAGTACATTACGCCATAAAAATAGGTTAAACTTACCAAGCTCTAAGTTAAAACAGCACTCAACAAGTACACTAGTCATGTCAATTAAAATATATAGTAAATTACCAGAAAAAAATCAAGAAGAACAAAAATTGAATACAGTCACAAATAAGTTAAAACAATTTATATTATATAAATGCTATTATAATATAAATGAATATTTAAATGGCAAATTTTAAATCACATGTTTTTATGAAATAATTACATTATTTATTATATCAACTAAGTAGTCAAATAGAAGCCCTCTTCCTCTCTCCTACTTTTGCTGTGCCCGACTGAGTCCACAATGATCATAATTCTGTAAAACGTACCACCTAAGTTCATATGTGGAAGCAATAAATATATTGATTATTGAGGTAAATTCTGTTGAATTTGGTTAGACTGACTCTGTTTACACATTGTAGCTGTGGTTGCTGAAAACATGGCAAGAATTATCAAAAATGTTCGAAAAAGTATCGCGTTTCGTAGAGGAACAGCATGGGCAAACGCCGGTAGCACATCTCCGCCGTGAAACCATTCGCACCCGATTCGAGTAGCGAAACATGACGCGAGCCAGTTGAATTGAACTACTGCGGTTTCGCTGTGATGGTTTCGTGGCGGAGGTGTGCTACCGGCGTTAGCCCATGCTGTTCCTCTGCGAAACGCGATACTGGCGTCACTGATTAAAAGTCTACTGCAACATGGATCATCATCAATTTGCCTGAAAGATACACACACACACACTAAAACCGGACAAGTGTGAGTTAAACTCGCGTGGTGAGGGTTCCCTACACTGGATATGTTATCTACCATGTTTTTTATCTCAAGATAATTTATTTATCCCAAATCAAACTTAACATTATAGTTGTAGCAGTTCTGCCATACATTCCAACTAAAAATTTAATGTAAGTTTGTACACACAATATTGAGAAATGTACCATGTTATTTTAACACCATAGGCTTCCTATAGATTTTCCTGTAATCTATAAGTGAAGAACTATTTTCTGTATTTTGTTCAGAATTTTAGGCTCAGTAGTTTCGGAGATAAGGTCAATCAATTTTTATCTTTTTTCTTAAATGACTTTAAAATTATATATCCTCCCCTCAAAACAAGTTCTTTAAATTGATATGTCACACGGTACATTTTGTAAACCATATTTTTTTTTCTAATTTACCCCCAAAAGTGTCCGCTCATATTCAAAATTCATTTATTTACGTTACACCTCCTTGTTTGGGTTACAGAAATTCATAAATGTGTACCAAATTTCAGCTTAATCGGTCCAGTAGATATAAGATCCATAGAAGACAGACAGACAGACACACGAGTGATCCTTTAGGAGTTCCGTTTTTTTTACTTTTGGGGTACGGAACTCCAAAAAATAGGTAAATCACATTCAAGACACAGTTATTAAATCTACGGAGATCACACAAAAAAAACAAAAAAAAATAGAACTACTATGCAAAATCATCATCTTCTTCTCTTTTTTCATAACACCAGGCTTTCGGCTATATTATTATTTAATATTGTGTAGTAACTTTTGGTTTTAGTTCGTTGAATTTGTGCACGCGCATAACAGTTTTTCTGACTTTTGCAGTTCAATGCTGAATAACATTGTTTCTATCTCTATTTAAATCCCAATTAACTAGAGGGTTTATTTATAAACGTCACCAAGTTAAATAATTATTAGTGACTGTTTAACCATACATTTTTGTCGTCCAAACGTCTCTTAACTTTAAGAAGCCTTTATAAACGAAGCGGTTGGAGTTGGCACAACTTGTGTTTTCTTCTATACGTCTTTGTCAGCTGTCACACTTCGTTCACCCCTTTTTCTATCCGATTAATCTTTTATACAACCCCTCCATAGATATTCCCTCAAACCAAAATTTCTCGCGAGATTTCAAATCACTATACAAGAATATGCCAAAAAGCATACAAAATTGACTTTCCATCAGCAATATGACCAAAACTATACTCCATTTGAAATAAGATCAGAAATTTAATAAACCTTTTTTACAGTCAGTTCATCCAATTTTGATTTCTATTCCGTAGGCATAAGGATGGTATTAAAAGCAAAAACGTGGTTACAACACCAACTATTTATTACAGCTGCTATTTGCCATGCCGCCAACGCAGTAGAAGTCAAAATCGGTTGAACGGACTGTGAAAAAGGTTTATTTAAATTTCTAATCTTATTTCAAATAGAGTATTCGTACTTGTCATTCTATCCGTAGTACGGGACTCGCGTTTGCGCCTTGCCAAGCCCACTGGATCACTGTAAACTGGGCTATTCCTTGCTATTGTAGCGACAGCCGAATAAAAATTATTTTGAATCACCTTCCTTTGTACCTAAGTACGTAATAGTCGAGCCATTTTTTGTATCAAGGGTATCCTTTCCAGGTAGATACCTTGTTGTAGGTATTTTTAATACTAAAAGAAAGAAGGGTTCTTTAGAACTCTTGAAGTATTGGGTTAGACTAGTGTTTTTTTTTTTTTTATTAGAGATACCGTTCCTAGAATATTATAAGAAGTGGTTCTAATAATGTTGTGGTATGAAAAGTTACGTACTTTCTTTGGGTATGGAGGATTAAATCACTTTTGTCGAATGAGACATGGCGTCGAAATGGAAAATAATTTTACAGGTACAAAATATATTTTATTTTGGAATATAATATTTACATAAGACCTATTTAAGTTAAGACTTCAAATAATATCTAATATGTACATATACTCGTATATAAAAAAGCGGGAAAATGAATTACAAATATCAAAAAATTCGTCGGCATCGTTGTCAACTGGAAAAGCAGCATTGCTATGTTGTATGGCGATGCTGATTCTTTGGCAAAAAAATAAGCCAGCCCTCTCAAAAAATAAGCCGCTTGGCGATGTCTCGAAAAAGTTGAATAAAATTGAAAAATAAAATAAAAATAAAATCTGGTAGAATGTGTCGAATACTCTTTGGACCTACCTACCAATTAATGGCTGTTGTGCGGTTCCACTTAAAAAAAACCTATCATGATGTAGGTAATAATTTTCGCATTGTGATAGCAAAAATTACTTGCGTTTGTTTTGTTTTGGGTCATTTCAACCGAAAGACGTCCACTGCTGGACATAGGTCTCCCCCAAAGGGGGATTGCCATAATCGCCATGCTTGGCGGTTGGGTGGGCGATTCACAGTATGATGTTAAAATGCATAGAGAACGCTGCTGCCCGTTCTCTAGTAAGTCCCTTAGTCGCCTTTTACGACACCCACGGGAAGAAATAGGATGGTGAATCTAAAAAAAAAAACTATAATATTCTTTACGTCCGGCATCACACAGAATGTTGTTTTGGGTGCCTGCAATGAATGCCTCCGTCGTACGTCATAAGAAGATTACAAAAGAAACAACGGTCTTTGTTTAAAAACAAGTAATACCCGCAAAACAAGAAAACCGCAATTTTTTTTTTATTTGCCTTCACAAAAATTTCTTAACCACAAAAATTCCCTTGAAAAACCACACCATTGTCACTAACATGGCCTTAGCGAAAGCAACCATTGTGTACACAAATATTATAGGCCACCTTCCTTCTATGGGGCACTTTCAGCCAAAAATGACTTCTTTTGTCGGCAACAACAATGCATGATTTATTGGACAACGTCATCGAGCCGTGACCTCAAAGGTGTTCTAATATAGGTTGGGTATGACGAGAGAACAGAGGGGCATGTGCTTTCGTTTGGAAATTTTTGGATTTATTTTCGAGAACTTCAATTTCGGTTTCGCATTCAACCTGCACTGTGTATTTTCACATGCCTAAGTCAATTTTTATCAGTTTTTAGTCCATAAATGTAGCCTTAAGCCTCAGACCAAATAAAAAACTAATACATAGCGGTGTCAACAGTGACGTGAGGCCGGTTTCGTAAACATTTGTGTGCACTTTACGGCCGAACCCAATAACCTATCTATCACCAGTTTTGGCATACCTACTGGTGATAGAAAAAAATGCCTATGGATAGTTTTAACGTCCCAATAATCTATCAGACACTATGGAATCTCACCGGCCCACGCTATCTATTGATGGGAGGGTGTATCGATTACTACGGATAGATATTTGTATGAAAATGTCAAAGTATGCGTCCCAATAACCTGATGACAGCTATTTGTTTGACAGGGCAATTACTAAAGATGACAGATTGGTCTATTCCTCGAATTGCAGGGTTACACGTATTTAACTAAGCATTGTTTACTTTAAAAAATAACACTTTATGAATAATTATATAAAACATGTCCGATTGAAGTGAAAGTACGTCATCTGGAGGTGATTTTGAAGTGGTAGCAGAAGCTCTCGACTCGGAAAGTAATTTTGGGGTACAATCACCTATAAATACCGCATCGACCATATGAGCAAATTAATATTAATTTAAATAAAACAGCAGTGAGTAATTTAATCACCGAAATAAATCGTCTAGTAACTTTAGCAAGGTGTGGTGTTTCTTATGTCAAACTGTCAATCACGTTTCATTACTCCTCTCCAGCGTTAACTATTTCTTTAGCAAAATGCAATAAAATCTTGTATCGTGTACTACTTACTTACAGTGTCAATTTAAAATAAATTATACCTTAATCCAGTAATTTATTTAGAATGAAGAAACAAAGAAGTTTTATAATAAGGTTAAATAAACACGTTGTTTTTTAATGTGATGTTGGTTGTAATGGAACGTACAGGAGGGCCAAGTAGAGAACCCTACTTATTGTTTTCGTGAGATAGATAGCCTTTATCAATGATTGTGAGACAGCAATAGCGTTCTGTCTTTCACTTAAAATATATTATTGGGTTCGGCCGTTAGTGAGGTATAGTTTGGTTGTAAATGTGTGCTTGTGAGCGTGTATGCACAGAGCAAGGTGTAGTTTTAGCATGCTACCCTGTGTTGTTCGCAGCGCTATGTCTCGGTTTGGTCATCCAAAAAGCATAGCTGCATAGCACATCTCTGGTGGAAAACCAGCCTTAAGCTACGGTTCCCTAGAAGAACGGTCGCCAAAATAAAGGCCGCAGTAACTGTCATGAAAATGATGGCAGCGAGGTTTACGGTGTCAAAAAATGCTATAAATACTCTAGTCTAAACAAAATCAAACTGGTTGGTATTTTAATTATATAATTTATTATTTTTATGACATTGATTTTACATTGTATGATTACCGTAACTCACACACTGACTTATATTTTTTTTTTTTATGGTGTAAAATTTAATTATATGTCATTGGTTCATTTTTAATTATTTTTACTTAATGTGGTATCGTAATTTTATTCTAGGTGCATCGTCTTCACATATTATTATATTTATTATAATTAATGTACTTACAACAAAATATTGTAAAACATTTTAAAAAGAGTAACGGTGGAGTTCTTGCCCATGCTTCTCCATAGGAAACTATTTTTAGGAAGGGGCAACTAGAATCTTTTTTATTTTTTTTTTGTAAATTTTGACGTGCAAAAGTGCCTTTTATGTGCCTATTTGAAATAAATAACTTGATTTGACTTATAAAGGAAAACACACCAACTTAGTTTCAGAAGTAACGTTTCAGTGACGCCAAATCTGCGTAGCGTTTTCCTAACTATGTTGGGTCGGCTTCCAGTAACTTTTCTGTGACGTCATTCGCAAATTCGCAAATTGCGGACAATAAATGCCAATTTCACCAATGAAACTGAACGCGATCAGAACATCAACCATGTTTAAGAGCTGTCAATGTCATTATTTTCTTTGGAAATTCGCCCTAAGTGGCGGCCACCAATCTTCTAGGAAGCCGTAGCTTAACCTAGATAAAAAAAAATGGCAATTCTACTTTTGGGGATGGGCGTTATGCATATTTTTTGTTTCTTTTCTTTTAAAATATTAAATTATTTCGAGCTTGCTCCGTGTGGAAAAATCGTTTTGGTTAAATAAACCTATATCGAACAGTAACGGTAAGTATAAGCTGCTGTGATCCAACTATAAAATTACACTCATGACCTAAACTTTGTCTTTAGATTCGGAAACGCTGCAGGAAAGCTGCGATATAAAATCTGTAGTGTTTGTGTCAGCAAGATACAGGCTGTGTCTGGTTAGGGACCCGCTGTTAAATCTCTGTATGGCTATGGTCCATCGCACACCACCACCGGGACGTCACGTTCGGTTCGAATAATCTTGTTTCTCGTTGACGTCCCTTTGCCGATGGTGATGAACAAACAGCCTCTTTTAGTGAGAATTTTATGCCACGCTACTTGTATATTTAAGAACTTTGTGTAAACTAAATAAATTAATTTGAATTTGAAAATGTTTTAAAAGTAGATAATATATAAACTACGCTAACCAACCTTCAACACAAAAAATATATTAACCCCTAAAAGTTTTCTTTATGCTTCAGTATTCAAACAAGTTCCATTTTATTTAGGCTATTAGACTTGTTAGTAAATTCTGAATACTTGTAGGGTTAGAACCAGTAAATGTAAGGTCTCGAACAAAATTCTTAGCAAAAAGGGATCATTATTTCTTTCCAAGAAGGATCGAAGTTTTTAGGTTCAGCCTGCTTCTACGTTATCGTACACATAGTTATTTCGTTTGAATATCTCTTCGTAATTATGTTCGGAATTCTATTAGTTCTTTTTGCCTTTATGAAAGCCGGTGCTGTGTAGATTATTTTCTTTTTATAAAGGATCACGATAAAGATTACGTAAACCTGTTTCCTGAGATACGTTTTGGGGATTTTGCTAAAGAGACTGCTTAAAATAAAATGCGAACAACGATTCGTTTACTTAGCAGTTTTAATGATGTTTCTTTTGCTTTTAAGTTTTAAAATAAAGTGACTGCCAAAGAAAAGCAGTGGTGGCTTGGTTGTAACGGCCCAGACTAGGTCGTGGATTCAAACCCAGGCAGACACTTTGTGTAATTTATTTCATCATCACTGATCTCATAAACGATGCAGGAAAACATCATGTTCAAACCGGCATGTCCTAGAATATTTTTATATTTATTGTATATGTAAATGGTACACCAATGACTACCTGCAGTATTTTCTCTCCTTCTCTTTTCTTTAATCCATCCAAAGGTTGTCTGTAAAAGATCGCTTTCAGCGATAAGACCGCCCATTGTGCCACCGTATGTAAAATTTCAACATTTATATCTGTAACTCTTATGGTGTCCGTAATAAAGAGTATTCTATTCTATGTGGCGTCTACCAACCCGCACTGGGCCTGCTTGGTGGATTACAGCCTACTCTCTCTGACAGAAGGCCTGTGGCTCAGCAGTGGGATCGTTATAGGCAGATTAATAATGATGTTGACTGCCAAAATGGTCAAGTAGGTGGTTGTCGGTTTGATTCCTTACATCTTCAGTAAGCAAGCCTAATATTGTTCAATTGTTTTAACAAACAATTTTTATTTTAATAACGAGATTCATTTGTTACCCGAAGTTTACAGGTTGGTATGAATGAATATTTATATTTTTAAGGATAAACAGAAAACCATTGCTTTTTTCCTTTTTTGTATTTTTATTTATCCATCTGATACTTGCGAACCCTGAACCGGTGTGTCGGTGGATCAGGTTAAGCTGGCGGGACAGGCTTTCACGCCCTACCGCCGGCCTCGCCACTATCGAGGCGGTCCGGCCGGTACTTGAGCCCTGGCTCGGGAGGAGGCACGGCTCCCTGTCGTTTCGGGTGACGCAGGTGCTCTCGGGGCATGGTTGCTTCGGGAAGTACTTGTGTCGCATAAACAGGGAGCCGGACGCCCGGTGTCACCACTGCGTCGACTGCCGGGAGGACACGGCGCGGCATACGTTGGCAGAGTGTGCCGCTTGGGAGGAGCCACGCCGTGCCCTCATTTCAGAAGTAGGCAGTGACCTGTCGCTGCCGGCCGTGGTCGAGTCGATGGCCGGCAGCGAGGAGTCCTGGGACGCGGTGGTATCCTTCTGCGAAACAGTCGTGTCGCAGAAGGAGGCGTCCGCTCACCCGGCCCGCAGCAGGCGCACCGGGCGTCGGCAGAGGGCAGATAATGCCCTCTTCCGGCCCCCCTAAATGGGTCCAGGGACGGCGGACTCGGGGACGTCCGCCGCCCCCCATCACACTGGACCCGAGGTGGCGGCGCGTAGTGTTCCACGCGCGCCCCTTTCAGACGTCGCGGGGGGGTCCAACACCTCACCCCCCCGCAGACTTGAGGTGGCCTGCAGAGGTGGGCCGGCACTAGCCGGGGATCACGGAAGTAATACTAGCTCCCCGGTGCAAGTGTGGGAAGGGAACACCGGGGTGGGTTTTAGTCAGTAAGAGTCTGACAGACCCCTCCGCCCATTTTCCACCCCGGCAAAAAAAAAAAATAAAGCTTGCCGTGGTTGGTCTGTGGATGGGTGACCATCTTTATATACCAAAATCTCTCCGTGCCAGCCCTCCCGGCTGTCATTAGTAAATCTTTGACAGTGGATACGGTTCGTCAGAATCTTGAAATTCTGACAACCAGTCTTACCAAGGGGTATCGTGCTACCCAGTAACTGCGTTGTGGAGGTCAGATAGGCAGTCGTTTCATGTAAAATACTGCTGCTATAATAAATTCAGTTGCATCCGGTTAGTCTGAAAGCTGAACCCAACATGGTTGGGAAAAGGCTTGGCGGATGATGATTTGCCAACCCTGACTATTTAGGAAAGTTGTTTTTATCATAAACTAGATGACCCGACAGACGTTGCCCTGCCCAAACAATAGTTTATAAAAAAAAACCCCAAAGAAAAAAAAAAAAATGCTGTCACGGGACGACTGGCAGATGTGAAACATCGTACTGCACACACATTTACACACTACTACACAAAGGCAGTCGTCATCATCATCATCATTCAGCCGTAAGACGTCCACTGCTGGACATAGGCCTCCCCCAAAGGGGGGGTTTGCCATAATCGCCACGCTTGGCAGGCGGGTTGGCGATCGCAGTATGGTGTTAAAATGCATAGAGAACGCTGCTGCCCATTCTCTAGTACGTCCCTTAGTCACCTTTTACGACACCCACGGGAAGAAAAGGGGGTGCTATTTTTTACGTCCGGCACCACACAAACAAAAGACAGTATATGTGTATAGTGGCCGATCGCCACGCGGCATGCGTCGCCCCGCCAGCAATTCACACAATTCACAATTCTTTATTGCATTCCATAATGTTAGTAAAATAGGTGGTAGGCTTAAAATTAAAGACACAATTATGGACCCTGTCGGGCACAGCTTAGTAGGAGAGAGGAGGAAAAGCGCTTCTTCTTTTTTTTTTTTCGTTTTGGCTTCGCACGGTTGTGCATTTAGCCAGTGTCATGTAAAATTAGGTAACAAGTACAAAGTTATTTAAATAATTATGAAATGAACTCCACTCAATGCATGATAAAGATGATTAATGATATCCCGCCCCGCTCCCCTTGAATTTAAGTAAAGACGCGGCACTTTACTGAAACCTCGCGCGGACTTCTTGAGAGAACTTAAAGTGATGTTGCACTGTTTTGTTTCATTTGCCTACATTAATGCAGGTTCACGAACACTTAATGATTGGTGGTAATAACCCACCACTATTACACATTAATATTCGGCTAAACACAAATTTTTGAAATTAAAACAAAACTGCTAACATGACGCTTCACTTTCCCGCCAAGAAGTCCCAGGAAAAGCGCTTATTTGTGTTTATATTATTAAGGTATTCTAGTAATTGTATTTTTATTTTATGACTACTTTTTTCTTCTTCTAATATTGAATTTATTCATGCACCTATTTAGTAAATAGTAATACTCGTAGGTAGTGGTTGCTGTCAGTATTTGTCTAAACTATAATATTTGGATAATCATGCCTAAATTATTGCACGATTATTTATCAATTATTGACTAGAAGTTATTATTGATTGAAAATAAGTTATTGCATTGTTTATTTATTAAATAATTGCAATCTGGGTATTGAAGTATTTATATTAATTGACTTATTTGTCATCTATCTTATATTTTATCAATCGGATTTACGTGCGCTTATAGATGTTTCACATCAAAAAGTACTTTTAGTTTTTCCCATTTGGCAACGACCTTACGGTTGTTGCATTTTGCTTTACCTATAAACCTTATTCGGACTATTACAAAAACTATAATACAAAAAAATTGCAAATCGGTTCAGCCCACGGACTCTGGCGTTCTCAAGCGATGCGCTTACTAACGAACAGCATTTCATTTTTATTTATATACATTGTTACCCTGTTAAAACTTTTCCGTCCGTTAAAATTGCTTGTGTATTTGCAACATCTTGTAAGTTTCTTTCGTACAATTCTGAGAAAGATGAAAATAATAACATTGCTTGAAAATAAAGTGTATAGTCGCAACCCTGTGTTTTTTGTTTTCAACGAATATAAAGAGTTATTTTGGGATATTGTGAGCTTCATAAATTCACACTTTTGTTTTGTTTCTGTTCTTTACAAATTGAGAAAAGAACAGGTGTTGTTTACAAATTTAGAAAAGAACAAGTGTTTCTTACAAATTGAGTAAAAAACAGCTATTCTTTACAATTTGGGTAAAAAAAAATATATTTATGAAATAAAAATAGGTAAGTAAAAACTTGAAAATGCTTGAGGTAAACCAGAATGTACTATTTTATACCCTTGAATTAAGTAATATTTTAATTGCAAAGTCAAACATAATCGTTAAACTGGTAGACTAGAGATCCAAACACTACTAAATAGATAATGCTATCAGTTATTGAAGAAAAAGAAAATATTTGCCTCAAATTAATTGTGTACTTAACAGTGTCGCACCTTCGCTTCATTACTCTTTGACTATAAAACCGGCACCCGATTGTTGGTCACGGCTTTAGCTGTTAAATAGTCTCTCACCTCACTTTGATTAATAATTTACGAGTAAGAAAATTCAACATAACATCACGCTTCTGTTCCCTGAAAGTTAAGCAGAGGTGTACCTCAAAATATGTTTTTTCACATAATCCTACATGGGCACATATGAAACGTCAGAAACTAGGTGCACGGTTCCAATGCGTCGTTTCCTATGGAGAAGAGCCGGCAAGAAACTCCACGGTTACCTACTCTTTTAAAAATAATTAGTTTTTACAATGTTTTAAATCACAGTGTTAATAGGTATGGGAGGTCAGTGTAGACCTGTCGATAAGTACCAGGTTCTTAACAAAATAGAAAATGGTCTACTTTACAGTCTATTAAGTCTATAACGTTCTCACATTCACAAAATAGAAATGAATCACTAGAAAATATTATTAAAAAAATAATAACTGTGTCGACACCCTCGCGCCATCCCATCTTCCTGGCACGGCGAGTTGAGCTGGGGTGGCAGCTGCAGGAGCAGAAAACCTCAAACGGCGCAAATATAACAACCTTATTGGGAGCTATATTTAAGCCGTTTGGGGTTGAAAAACTAGGGCCTTGGGGTCCGAGTGCTCATCAAGTATTTCGGGACATCGCCAAGCGGTTGGTCGACTCTTCACTGGACCAGAGGGCTGGCCTATTTTTAGCCCAAATAATCAGTATTGCCATCCAACGTGGCAATGCTGCCAGCCTTTTGGGCACTTTTCCCATTGACAGCGATGCGGACGAATTTTTTGATGCCCAATGAGCACTTCCACTTTTTAATTATTTTATTATAATACCTACTTGTACATATTATACATATTTTAGAGTTAGTTTGTATATTTTAATTCATTTTAACTATAGTTTTAACGAGAACATCATAATTAATTTAATAATTAATTTAAATAATAACTAGTTAACCCAAATGACATGATTGCCGATTGCTTGATGATTGATGTTAATTCAGATATTTTACAGTTGTAATGAACCGTAACAAATATTAATTAATATCCTGTCTACAAAAGGCACAAAAAATTGTAAGTGTAGGTATTTTATAATGTCAAACAATGAAAATATTATGTCAAGGAAGTATGCAAAAAAATAAAATTATAATAAACGTCAAACTCAAACTCAAAGCATTTATTTCAATTAAACCATTTACAGGCACTTTTGAATTGTCAAAGAGTCGGTCAGTTAGTCAGAAAGTGGAAGCTATTTGCCCATTCTAAAACGTAGATCACTATGGAGAAGAACAGGCAAGATACTCCAAGGACACTCTTTTAAATCAAGATATTACAAAATCCTGGGTACATTATTCTTGTCGCTTCTATATGTGAGAACAAGGTAAAAAACAAAAAAAAAAAAATCTAAATATAAGATTACAAGATTACAAAATAAGCCCAGGCAGTTAAGAGATGACCAGCCTCAAATGATTGCACCCGTTTACGAACATGACGCGTGGATCAGCACCATCCAGCTCAACCACTTTGTAGGGAACCGAATGATCCAACACGCGCCACCATCAGCAAGACATTTAAGTGAGCATGACATATTAATCCTCCTATTAATTGTTTGCTGCACCGGACGACGTCAATACGTCGGCGCCGGCTGTCGCTGAAAACCAGCGCTGGGGCTCTGTCTTGTATAGGTTCGCAGCATAATGCTGAGTGATAGCCGTTTTGCGTGGATGTGACGCATGTTTCCCTCAACCTTTTCTTATTTTTGTGTTTATGTTCTTTTTTGCGTCATGTTTACCGCAAATAAACGTATTTTCTTTCTTTCTTTCTTTCTTTACATACTCTCAACTGCCAGGCTTTTTTAAGTCAACATACATCATAACTTAATAAACGGCTCCATCGTAATCATATTTACTAAATAAAAAAAGCAAAACTTTAAAAGCATTTTTCAATGCTTTTAAATTAAACAAAATAGCTTGCAACGCCAAAACAAAAAAAAAAAATATTCAAAAAAACAATTCATTTAAGATTACAAAATAACGTCGTAATTTAAGAGCAGATAGACAATAAACACTTACATAGTTATGCCGTTAATAAGGGTACTAGATAAGCCACATGTGCAGAAGGAGTTATTGCCACACTTCCATGTCTTCAACATAGTCTTTAATCTTATAAATTATGGTGTTTTGATAAAGACACGTTCTATGTGGGTATTGATCTTTCCATCGCTAAGTTCTGTAACCGACATTGACAACTTGTTATAAAAGCAGATACTGTTGATAGCAAATGATTTGCTTGTTTTTGTTAATCTTTTGGGTATCACAATTTCATGTTTACTACGTGTATTTATATTATGTAAAACGCTACATATTTTGAAAAGTCATAAGTTTTTGCGAACATACAAAATACTTTCTAATATGTAAAGAAAAGGCAGGATTAGTACATCAATTTCTTTGAAATTGTTTCTAAGGGACTAACCAGGACCCATTCGATCGCGCGGATTACCCTCTTTTGTAAAATGAAAATTGAATCTACGTCAGCTGCCGATCCCCACAGCAGAACGCCATAAGACATTATACTGTGGAAATAAGCAAAGTATATTAATACTCGTAGCTGTGGCTATATCAATCAGCTGCCTTATTTTTTTTCTTACTGCATGTACAGCTGAACTATTAAGTTCAGCTGCATTTAACAACTGCCGCTGTCTGCTGCTGCTGCTCATGCAATTTGGAATCTAGAGATTCAGTCCTAGAAATTCAGTTTCCGTAATAGCATTTTATAAAGTTTTAAATTTAGACCTACTAGGGGTACATTTGGTTGGAGGTTTTTCCTTCGCTGGTTACTTATTGTGTACTAAATTGAGGACATCTTTAAACGATGCATTATATTAAAGAAGATATACCTTTAAACATTCCTTAATCTGCCTAGACTTTTCATAACTATGTTGGGGTTGACTTTCAGTCTTGTTGTTTTAAAAACATTTTAAATTGAATGATTCGTTTGTAAAATAAGTATAAAAAATACACAATTGTTGGACAGTTTTTGTAATGAAATTATCGATTGGAAACTTATATTTGTCTTATTATCCTTTTTTACAGTGGTATTCAAAATATCCGTATTGTCTGGAATTATCCGGATAGTAAAACGGGGTGCATTATTGCATGCCTTGCTCGGGGCATGGTGTAATTTTCTTTCATTTGTTTTCTCTGCAGTCACCAGACGCGTGTCGCTTGACCGTGTAGCTCGTGGTCACGACGTCACGCGCGAGTGGTTTCATGCACGCTTCAGCCGATCTATTCTGAAAAAAATCTCACTCTGTAAACTTAGGTGAAGTGAGCTTGAAGTGAGTTGTTAATAGTGTCAATCCCTCACTGACAGTTCACTCCACGCTCACTTCACCTAAGTTTTCACGGTGAGATGGTTACAGAATAGCACTGCTGGACTCCGTTGACAGAGTTTTAAGCTGACGTATACCAAGCGTATAGTGACAATACGTATGTTGCTAAACCACCGTGGATATGTCTGAAGTTTTATTTTAATTTGTAGAAGACAACGATAATAATTAAGCAATATCACCTTATTACTAAGCAAATTAGACGTTACTACGCACACACATAACACCACGCCTGTAATCCCCGAAGGGTTAGCCAGAGGTGTACCTATATAATACGAGTCCCGTACGGTATATCGAATTACCCTTGAACGATATAACTGTCTACAGAAAGCATGGTTCACCGACGAACGGTAATACGAGAAAATTAGATCAGAGAAATTAGATTAGAGAAATTAGTCCATACCATTATTTAGCGACAGCACGTTTCGCCGAATAACGCTACATAGAATGAATGGTTGGCCGATACCAAGATTTGCCGATGTCATGGTTCGCCGGAACACGCTTGAACTAAATAATCCTTTATCGATAGCAGTTTGCTTTATCGATTGCAGCAAAAAAAATATGACACATAATGAGATCAGCAAAAATAAATATAAAATTAGATACAAAATTGTAATTTATTGAAGGGTACGAGTAGTATTTAAACGTATAGTCATTTAGTTAAATTGGATATTGATGAAGAGTTTTTGTTTTGGTACTTGAATTTACCAACAATAGAGGGGACCTGGCGCTCGGCGGCCGCTGCCGCGGAACGTTCGCTTCGCTCGCTCGCCTTCGCGCGTTAATGGTCACTGTTCTAACCTAACCTAACCCAAATGATTCAATCTGGCAAAGAATGTATATACGCTCTGGGGCCCAAGTCTGCTATTTTTATAAATGCAGTCATTCCAACACGATCCCATTGTCATGCAACTGCTATCGATAAAGGATTATTTAGTTCAAGCGTGTTCCG
Organism: Tiliacea citrago; assembly: GCA_963921375.1. NCBI lineage: Eukaryota > Metazoa > Arthropoda > Insecta > Lepidoptera > Noctuidae > Tiliacea > Tiliacea citrago. The sequence continues at coordinate 14,185,076 of OY992804.1, forward strand.
GCGAACCATGACATCGGCAAATCTTGGTATCGGCCAACCATTCATTCTATGTAGCGTTATTCGGCGAAACGTGCTGTCGCTAAATAATGGTATCGACTAATAGTTTTCGCGTATTACCGTTCGTCGGTGAACCATGCTTTCTGTAGACAGTTATATCGTTCAAGGGTAATTCGATATACCGTACGGGACTGATATAATACACCCACATTTCACCAGTTATGTTTTGTTTTGTTCTACTCAACAATAAAATCATTTTCACAGAATCATAATCAAGCCAACTGAGATCTCAAGGCTATAGGATATACGAACTGGGGTATCCCCTATAGAAATATCCAATGTGTTTATACATACTGGTCTTTTTAATGCATACCTACTGGACCCTTTCGTCTCACACCTTCTGATAATTGAAACAGATAAAATATACCTTGTATCTACGTATTATAAGCCCAGATTCGCATGGGCGCTTTTTATACGCGATGATGTTATTTCACGCGTTGTATTTACAACGCTCTGCTTAGCGCTGAGAGTTGAAAAACCATCAAGTATTGTCTTGACGCGCTGGGATGCGCTCTGTTGGATTCTCAATGTTTGGCTCTATACCGAGAGTAGATAATCCATTGTGCGAAAAAAAATCATCGCATACAAAAGCGTCCGTGCGAACCTGGGCTAGTTGGTGAATTTACATTTATGTGGTAACTAGCTGAGCCCCGCGGTTTCACCCGCATAAGTCTCGATCCCATAAGAGTATCAGGATAAAAAGAATCTTATGTACTTATCCAAGTCATGGTCTACCTATGTGCCAAATTTCACCCAAATCCGTTCAGCCGTTTTAGCGTGAAAGCGTAACAAACAAACAAATTCACTTTCGCATTTATAATATTACTAGCTGCGCCCCGCGGTTTCACCCACGTAAGTATCGATCCCGTGGGAATATCGGGATAAAAAGAAGCCTAATGCAAATCCAGGGTGTCAGCTACCTGCATACAAAACTTTATCAAAATTGGTCCAGCCGTTTGAGCGTGAAGAAGTAACAAACATACACACACACACACACTCACAAACTTTCGCCTTTATAATATTAGTGTGACTAGCTGCGCCCCGCGGTTTCACCCGCGTAAGTCTCGATCCCATGGGAATATCGGGATAAAAAGAAGCCTAATGCAAATCCAGGGTGTCAGCTACCTGCATACAAAACTTTATCAAAATTGGTCCAGTCGTTTGAGCGTGAAGAAGAAACAAACACACACACACCCACACTCACAAACTTTCGCCATTATAATATTAGTATGGTGAAGTGTGATAATATCTCATAAGAATATCGGGATAAAAATAATCTTATGTCCTAATCCAGGCTATGGTCTACCTATGTGCCAAATTTCATCTAAATCCGTTCAGCCATTTTAGCGTGAAAGCGTAACAAACAAAAAAAAATTCTTTCGCATTTATAATATTAATTAGGATTTATAATGCGTATTTTGGTAACGATTTCTCTTTGATGGACTATCTTTCAGTGTGTGTGTCAGTGAGCTGTTAATAGTGTCAGTCTATAAGGGGGAATGACAGCTCACTTCTCTCAAGTTAACATCCAAACAAAAATTAATCCACCTGGAAACCAATCTACTTTCAGTAGACTTCATAACAATATAAGTTCTGGACTGTCGTCAAACTCGCTACACATTATGTGGAGTATAAATCGCTCAACCACTGTGCAATCTGTGGCAAAAACAGAGAATGGAAAATTAATTGTCAAATGGATCTTAAAACGTTAATGATCTTTTAAAACACAATTACAAATATAAACAAGAATATTCCAAGTAATTTAAACACAAGCTGACTTACAAACAAGCTTACGAACTTTACATAATTACCAAAGAATCACTCGAAAAAGGGAACATCAAATCCAAACACACCACTCTCAAACTCATATATAAAAGTTGTTTTATAAAAGATAAGTGAGGAAGAAATTCAATTTGATATTTGTCGGCAAATGACTGAGCCTCAAAGACGCAATCATGAACCTCTGGCTGAACGAAGTGCCATACGCAGTTCCCAAGAGTTCAAAGCTAAGTTTAATGCCGCGGAGTTATGGGAAAATTAAATGGATGACATGTTTTGATGTTATGGATATCGGTATTTGATGTTTATCATCTCAATTCATGATCTAGGTGTGCCTTCGGCTCTGCTCGTTAGACTGCCACATATTACAACACTAAAGTCTAACCAAAAAAGATATTTATAATGACGTAAATCAATTGTAAGGCTATTTAAATAATAACCGCACTGCCTCGTTGGTCTAGTGGTTGCAAGCACGACTGCTGAGCATGAGGTCCCGGGTTCGATTCCCAGGTCGGGCAAAGTGATATTGGGATTTTCCATTAGGAATTTCTCAGAAGCAGCCCGGAGTCTGGATTTGTGCCCGGTTGATGGCAATAGGCTCGCCCCCTATAACATGGGACTTAAACATAACTGGCGAAACGTGGGTGTACTATAGGTGCACCTCTGCCTAACCCTTCGGGGATTACAGGCTTGATGTTATGTGTTATGTTGTAACCGCACTAATGGGTAGACTAGAGGGCATCTTCTGGATGCGAACAACGCAGAAGTATGTAGTTGTAGTTATTCTTGGGAGTAGGAATAAAATTGGCGTGTTGCAGATGTTAAGATAACTAATTAAAACAACCGCACATTTAAAAAAAAAATGGAAAATCCAAAAGTGAACGCCTCACAGACATGTTGACGATAAATTTTATGGAAAAAAAATCTAAGAAAATCCATTGATTGTTTTTCATGATTTGTTAATATCCTTTGCACAGCTAAGAGTTTGATAATGAAAGTCAATACTCAGCCGAAGGATGAAAATAAACTTATAGAAGAAGATTTAGATTAATCTATTTCTTAACAGACACTTCCCAGGAAAGCCCTACTCTTAATTTTTTAATATTTTTTTTTTGTTATAATATAAATATCAAGGTATTATCTATCTAAAAATATATTAATCTTATAATGTCAAGCCTCTAGTTTTTAAAACTTCCCTGCTAATATGAATTCTATATACCTATAATTGAGAGTATTTAAACGATTTTATGTTGAAAAACTTTGACAAGGCGACATATCGTGTGTATAGCACTCTCACACACGAAAGCGTTGTCAGGCGTGCAAAACTTAGCATACCTTCTCACCTTCTTCCCCATCTTAAAAAAAATATTAAAAAAAAATTATAAAATTATTTTTCTTTCTTTATTTCTATCTTTCTTTATCTTGGCTGTAAAGAGGCGATACTTCCCTTAACAAACTCTTTCACAAAGACCTCTTCTACGATTAAAAAGTTGATGACAAGACAATAAAGTCCAATTAAATTGTTTCTCGCGAACCTCTTTAAAACCAGGATCTACATCCGCATTTTATTTATGTTTGTTCGGCAATAAAACATTACTGTCTTTCTTTCCCGCCACATCGTCAGTCGTTTTACGATATTTAAGAGCTTTTAAATTAAATGAACCGTACAGACTTCAACTCGGATTGTCTTTTTATGGTTCCGTAATAAATTTAGGTTGAAGCGATTAAGTTGTAAAAAGTTTCAACAGCCTTCGTAAGTCGTGGAGTGTATCGTTGGTTGGACCATAAATTTGTTTGTGTTGGGGAAGTTATAAAATATACTGCTGGCGTAAGTGTTCTAGTAGACATGCTACTTTATGCATTGGTTGGTAACGATTAAGATGCAAGCTCTTTTCAAAGTCAAAGTCAAAGTCAAAGTATTTATTCGTGTGCTTTTTGGTGATACAACAGGTCTTACAGTAATTTTATGGAAACTCAAAAAGCTAGCCATTAGGCATACACGTTTTAACAATATCAGAAATTAAAATTGATTTACATTGAAATACAAAACAAAAATGTCAAAATTGATTTACATTGAAATGCAAACAAAAGAGAATTGATATATTAAATAAAAATGTCAAAATTGAGATAACATCATATTAGAATACCTACAATTAATTATTATTACAAAAATTAAAATATAGTCAGTTAGTCAAGCATACATATATAATTGTCAGTTTTTACACTTTGTCAAGAAGGAATTCGCCAATGGTATAGTAGCATTTTTCAATTAAAAAATCATTCAGTTTTCGTTTAAATTGTATCAAATTCAAATCTTTGATAGCATTTGGTATTTTATTATATATTTTTGGTGCCATGCAGATAATGCTTTTATGCATAAGGGCCGTCTTTGAGGCTCTTAGACATAGTTCGTGTCGATATTCCGGTCTTGTTGATCTATAACGTTCCTCAGAAGCTTTTTTAAATAATTTACTGTTTTTCTTGACGAACAATGCAGTCTCGTATATGTATATAAAGGCAAGGTAATGTCAATATCCTAAGGGATTTAAAATGAGGTTTACAACTATCTGTTTGTTTTAAATTACACATCGATCTTTCGGAATGTAAAAACACTAATGGCCGACCTGTTCGCAAGTCGATGCAGCATCGACCGCGTTCTAATAAACCATGACACCATAACACGATAGTCAACATTTTTTCGATCCATCAGGTTAAGCTACGCTTGCCGGGGTTGGTCCGTGGGTGGGTGACCATCTTTACATACCGAGACTCCTCCGTGCCTCGGAAAGCACGTTAAGCCGTTGGTCCCGGCTGTCATTTGTGGATCTTTGACAGTCGTTACGGGTCGTCAGAACCCGGAAAGTCTGACCACCAGTCTTACCAACGGGTATCTTATTACCCAGTTACTGGGTTGTGGAGGTCAGATAGGCAGTCGCTCCATGTAAAATACTGGTATTCAGCTGCATCCGGTTAGACTGGAAGCCGACCCCAACATAGTTGGGAAAAGGCTAGGCAGATAGAAATGCTAAAATGCGGTGCAGCTTCAAAGCAAACGCTGAAACGCGCGATTCTGATATCGCAACCGAACGTAGAGAGTTGCCAAAACGTGATCCAGTATTGATAAAGTCGTAAAATCGTCAGCAGAGAGTGAAATTCCTGGTTAGGACCTAAGGGACCTATACACAACATCCTATGCTGCTTGTGACCATCATCTATGCCATGTGCAAAGACAACACTAATTTGAGTCATATTAGCGTAGAATTAGGCCAGCAATTTCAACGGTAAATATAAAAAAAAACCGGCCAACTGCGAGTCGCACATGAAGGGTTCCGTACTACCGTACAATATTTAGCAAAAAACGCAGAAAAAAACACCTTTCTTGTATGTAAAAAAAAAAAATTACTTTATTTTATTTTTGTTCTTTATGGTGTACACAATATTAAAGAGTATTCTATTATATTCTGTTCTATTTATGGCGGCCATAGAAATTCACAATGTGTTTGAAAATTTTCTATATATTACGGTTCATGAGATACAGCCCGTTGACAGACAGACGGACGGATGGACCGAAGGATCCTTCGGGTGAGGAGACCTGAAAAGAAGAAGATAAAATTAAATGTTTCATTGAAAAAGTCGCAAATTCTTCAATAGCTAACGCTAAAAGTAGCATGTCTGCTTTCGTAAGGAAATGTGAGGGTTTATCTGTTTTAAGGAGAGATTGGGGGCATTAGCGAAAGTGTATGGTTTGCTCTTGTGTTTGAACGACGGGTTAGGTCTTTAAATGTCAATTGAACTTTTAAATACGGATTTAGTTTAACCTTCTCTCGAGTTGATTCGAGATTCTCGGCCTTCCATCATTTGAATACGGCCGGCGGGCCAGCGCACATCGGCGGATGGCGGGGCAGGGTATTTTGTTTCTGTAAGAGTCTTTCCATCATTTGAATACGGCCGGCGCACATCGGCGGATGGCGGGGCAGAGTATTTCAAATTTACGTACGTAAACTCGTACGTTGGTACGTTTTCGTACGTTATTCGTACGTATCCTTGTGGTACCGGACGTAAAGAATAGCACCTTCCTATTTCTTCCCGTGGGTGTCGTAAAAGGTGACTAAGGGACTTACAGCAGCGTACTCTATGCATTTTAACACCATACTGCGATCGCCAACCCATCTACCAAACGTAACGTAACAAGATATAATTTCTAAACGAGATCACTCAGAGACCGACCACGGATCATCAAAGGGGATTTCACTCTGCGGTATTGAATAGGACGTGGGAGGATACCGCGGCGGGGTGCAATGACATACGGCGGTACGCGACAGCATGCGGCGTCAGGTAACGGCAGGTTGCGACGGCAGTACAGTACGCTAGCATGCGGCGTCAGGTAACGGCAGGTTGCGACGGCAGTACAGTACGCTAGCAAACGATCGCGGAGGGGAAGCAGTGCAAGCGGGGGTGCGGAAGCACGTGCCGCCGCATCAGCATCCTGTAGTGCGGTGGCGGCCGCTGGTGGCATCGCAAACCATCAGTGTGCGCTGGCCGGCGGCAAATCCTCCTCAATTGCTCCCCGCGGCGTCCGCCGGAGAAATAAAAGAAGAAAGAAAATAAATTTATTTAGCACAAATAATATACACCAGATAAACAAAAAAAATGTAAAGTGCGATGTAAGAAATTAGCACGGCTCCGCCAAAAAGGCCCAGTTCAGCAAAAATGCCAGACAACTAGTGCCTGACGCTGGTTTGCGACTGGACCTGAAAGTGTGAGGTAGTACCTATGTAAATTCAAAATCAGCTTTATTTTTCTCACCACAATATACATGTTATTTTACATTGGTCAGATTCGACAATGATACACAATTCAGGTATATATTGTGGGAGACTGGTGCCTAAGCTAGGCTCGCGGCCTGTGTTTCAGGACACCAGGATCCCTTTACATTTTCATTTTAAAAATTATGTACTAAGCGCGCTGTCAGAATGTAGTAACGTATCATATGACGTTTTATATAATATGAATAATATCTAAGTTAGGTATGCGAGACGAATGTTAGTAGATGTGTAGTGTGGGTGTGTGAGTGTGTGATAGTGTGTTTAGGTCATTATAAGGATTAGTTTTATACTGCAACGTGTGTATGCATACATAAATAAATAAAATTTGTGTCAGATAAAAAATAATAGCGAATATGTACATAAATAGAGTGATTTTCGAGCGTGTGCATGAGAAAAAGCAATTCCCAGCAATGGATTTCTTATGTACAGTATAACAGCGGCTATTTGCATTTTCGTGGAACATTCACCAAGAGAAACACTGACACATACCTAAGGTGGTAGGTGTACATACATCATATAATTAAGTGATTCAGTGTGACCATGTCCAGCTTCCGTTGCGCTTCTATGAGGTACACAAACTCAAACTCGAAGCATCACTCATTTATTTCAATTAAACCATTTACAGGCACTTTTGAACTGTCACGGAGTCGGTCAGTTAGAAATATGAAGCTAGTTGCCCATTCCAAAAAGTAGCAGGTTCCTATGGAGAAGAATGGGCAAGAAACTTCACGGACACTCTTTTAAATTAAAATATTGATACAAAGTATTGGTTACATCATTCATGTTGAAATTATACATGTGAGAACGATGCATAATTCAAAAGCATCCCTGATAAAAAAATGTACAAAAAAAAACCAATTCAAAATTAAAATGATTCAAATAAGCCGTGGCAGCTAAGCGATGACCAGTCCATACTGCCGTAAGCGTCGTCTAAAAGTGTCTGTCTTGTTAAAGACGGCTATCGGTGTATGCTGGCTTTAAAGATTCTACCATAGCAGGGTGCTGCAGATGGAAAGTAACCGGGTAACTCTTTGTGTCAAAAAGACTGCCACAAAGGCATGAATGTCGCTCTACAAAGCCGTATTTTGTCGAATACTGGATGTGCCATATTAAGGCCCTTTGTACACACACTTTTTTCTAGCCGTTTATTCGCCGTGTGTAGGCACAGTCGTAGTGTTGTATGGAAGCTAGTGCTGGGTAACTCATCAATTTTATTTGAGGTTGAGGGAGTAACTCACTTTACTTCGTGAGGTCCTCACGAGGTACCCCTCATTTGAGGTGAGGAATCGTACAACGGCGTATTCACCTCAAGACTCGTGAGCCCGAGCCGAACGTCCGAGGGAGCGAGGCGGGCGGGCGGTCGCGACGACGACTCACGAGTACTCACGACTCTCCGGCCGATTATTCACATCTCTCTCTCACACACAATTTTTTTTTTCTCTTTTATTTTAGACCGCCAAAATAAAGAAATCAGTTATCCTACCAAACATCAGTATCACACTCACCACACACATGGCACAACAAACATCATTGCATTTCATTACTCACACCGGTAGGTATATACTAAAATCAATATGTTAATGTTACAATATGTTGTTGTTTACTGTGTTGTCAAAATTTCGAGACCACCTCACCTCACTCATTCTCTAACTCTCTATGAAATTTTTAAGTCGGTTCATTCGCTCATTGAGCCAACTTAATCACTCAATACTCACTCGCGACACGCGAGTCTCGAAGTCGCTCGCCTTGCTCCTCGCAGTCCTCGCCACGATTTCATTTGTCAATGTCAAATTAAGAGGACGCGTGAATGAATGAGGTGTGAGGTGTTTCAATGTTGAAATTCGAGTAACTCTTTCAATTTGCGATGTACCTCAAACGAGGGACCTCATGAGTGAGGGGCACATCACTAATGGAAGCAGACACGTTTTTTCTACGGCGCGGTTTATACGCCGTGCCGGGAAGAAACCGTGCCGTGTACAAAAGGCCTAATGGTAGCGTACTGTGTAGTCAGAGTTAGTACTTGTTCACGTTGGAACGCGCGGGCGCACACTGGTCCCGAATGATAAAAAAGTGGACATTAAGAAATTTTTGACAGAAGGTCAACGGATTCGGCTGATTTTTTTTTTGTAGACAGCTGATGCAATTACAAATCACTTTTATAGATTGAGTTTTTGCCAAATAAGCCGTATTTTCAGAGAAAAAAAATATTGAAATATTTTTTGTATGAAAGAAATCCTAATTTTGTCTTTATCTTCCAAGATTCAAACGTATTCAAAATAAAACTTAGCGCAGCTTGTAGAGGTGCTAATTGCTCACCACTTTGTCATAGACACTCTTCTGCGATTTTGTGCTCCTTTTGAGTTACAGGCACTTTAAATATTTTTTGTATAAAAAAATTCTAATTTTGTCTTTATCTTCCAAGATTCAAACGTATTCAAAATAAAACTTAGCGCAGCTTGTAGAAGGGCTAATTGCTCACCACTTTGTCATAGACACTCTTCTGCGATTTTGTGCTCCTTTTGAGTTACATGCACTTTAAATATTTTTTGTATGAAAAAATCCTAATTTTGTCTTTATCTTCCAAGATTCAAACGTATTCAAAATAAAACTTAGCGCAGCTTGTAGAGGAGTTAATTGTTCATCACTTTGCCATAGACACTCAAAAGAGTTACTTATTAATGAAGAAAATGTTATTACATCTTAGTCTATCTTTAACAAGATTATTTCTAATCCGCCTGAATTAATTTTTTAACTCTGAAAATACGGCTTTTAACAAAAAATACATCTTTAAAAGTTACTTGTAATTGTATCAGCTGTCTACAAAAAACTAGTAAAGCTCATCCGACAACGAAAAATTTAAAGTGCCTGTAACTGAAAAGGAGCACAAAATCGCAATTGAGTGTCTATGGCAAAGTGATGAACAATTAACCCCTCTACAAGCTGCGCTAAGTTTTATTTTGAATACGTTTGAATCTTGGAAGATAAAGACAAAATTAGGATTGTTTCATACAAAAAATATTTAAAGTGCATGTAACTCAAAAGGAGCACAAAATCGCAGAAGAGTGTCTATGACAAAGTGGTGAGCAATTAGCCCTTCTACAAGCTGCGCTAAGTTTTATTTTGAATACGTTTGAATCTTGGAAAATAAAGACAAAATTAGAATTTTTTTATACAAAAAATATTTAAAGTGCCTGTAACTCAAAAGGAGCACAAAATCGCAGAAGAGTGTCTATGACAAAGTGGTGAACAATTAACCCCTCTACAAGCTGCGCTAAGTTTTATTTTGAATACGTTTGAATCTTGGAAGATAAAGACAAAATTAGGATTTTTTCATACAAAAAATATTTAAAGTGCATGTAACTCAAAAGGAGCACAAAATCGCAGAAGAGTGTCTATGACAAAGTGGTGAGCAATTAGCCCTTCTACAAGCTGCGCTAAGTTTTATTTTGAATACGTTTGAATCTTGGAAGATAAAGACAAAATTAGAATTTTTTTATACAAAAAATATTTAAAGTGCCTGTAACTCAAAAGGAGCACAAAATCGCAGAAGAGTGTCTATGACAAAGTGGTGAACAATTAACCCCTCTACAAGCTGCGCTAAGTTTTATTTTGAATACGTTTGAATCTTGGAAGATAAAGACAAAATTAGGATTTTTTCATACAAAAAATATTTAAAGTGCATGTAACTCAAAAGGAGCACAAAATCACAGGAGAGTGTCTATGACAAAGTGGTGAGCAATTAGCCCTTCTACAAGCTGCGCTAAGTTTTATTTTGAATACGTTTGAATCTTGGAAGATAAAGACAAAATTAGAATTTTTTTATACAAAAAATATTTAAAGTGCCTGTAACTCAAAAGGAGCACAAAATCGCAGAAGAGTGTCTATGACAAAGTGGTGAGCAATTAGCACCTCTACAAGCTGCGCTAAGTTTTATTTTGAATACGTTTGAATCTTGGAAGATAAAGACAAAATTAGGATTTCTTTCATACAAAAAATATTTCAATATTTTTTTTCTCTGAAAATACGGCTTATTTGGCAAAAACTCAATCTATAAAAGTGATTTGTAATTGCATCAGCTGTCTACAAAAAAAAAAATCAGCCGAATCCGTTGACCTTCTGTCAAAAATTTCTTAATGTCCACTTTTTTATCATTCGGGACCAGTGTGGGGCGCGGTGGCGGGTGCAATCGCGAAGACGTGGCGGGTTCGTGTTCACATTGGCCGCCAGGCGTTTGCGCGAGTGTGACGTGTTGTCAGAGGTTGAAAAATAGACGACGATATTTTATTTTTAACCGAAAATTCATACCAAGTGGGAGATGATAAAAATTAGAATTGGTGTGCACGAAATTAATAAAAAAAGAGAACGGTATGGTGAATTTCATACTTTATATAGTAATTTGAAAGAACATCCTCCTCCTCCATCCTCTTCTGTATAGAAAGACATGAAGAAAACAAGCTATCGTTTCTAGCGACAAGTTCATACTGGTTGAACTTACCTGACGTCGCGAGTGAATCGCGCGCTCCGCCGCTAGTTCGACGTGAACACACACAAACATCTCACGCGTTTGATATCGACGCGAGCGGCGCGCGCGCGCCAGTTGCTAGCTTGCCCGCTACTTACACCGCACGTGCGTTTCGTACGTGAACACTTGGATATTACGCCATATGTTTGATATTTCGTGACCGCGCCCGCGAGTCAACGTGAACAAGTACTTAGGCGGAGAGACCGTTTAATATACCTACTCCACGGAAACAATAAAAACGTTCTAACGTGCAAATATTTTACACTACGCTACGCAAATAATTACGCTACGCTATGCGTCTACTGCAGTAAGTAGTAAGAAAGGAGATCAAATTAAGAGTATTACTACTGGTAGTACCATTGGTGGGGCAAGAAAGGGTAATTTTAACCTATCACGATCAATTATATATAGAAATCACTCAGCAGGCGCTTTACTTTGTGTAAATAATTTCATCACCACTGCTCTCAAAACGATGAAGGAAAACTTCGTGAGGAAACCGGCATGTCCTAGAACCAAAAATTCGAAGACGTGTGACATCTAACAACCCGCACTGGGCCCGCTTGGTGGATTATAGCCCGCTCTCTCTCGAAGAGAGGACCCCTGTGTCCCAGCAGTGAGACATTATAGGCTGATTAGTGATTATGCCATGTTACACTTACACATTTAATCATTAATGGAACATTAATAAGATCATCCCACACCATTAAATATATAACACCCGTTTGTGTTTCAAAACGTATTTATTTAATTGTCAATTCGACACCTACTAATGAACTGAGTGCTACAATCGAGCTACGAATTACTAGGCCGTAGCAATTACTAACACGTAACGTTTATTTCATACATTCTAAATGAAATAATTATATGTTTTTGTGTATGTAAATGACGTCGGTAATGTGTAAGCGAGTATTATTTTAAATAATATGCGTATTAGCATAACTGATTTGGTCGATATTATTGTAATAATGTTTCGTGTTTAATTTGATTTAATGCTATGTTGATTTTATTTTAGGTAGTTACTGTTTTGTTGGGTTTTTAATTTAAAACAGGCATAATGCATTGTTGCTAGTCGCCTGGACTGTGTATACGTGTTTCACTGCTGTGCCGTCTCTCATGGAATGTCGCAACGGTGACCAACCGTTATTCAATTATTTTTTTTTTAATTCAAATTCAAAACATTTATTTCAGACTTTTCAGTTCATTGAGTGTTAGTAGTACATCAAGATGACTTAAAGCTATGATTGGTAATTCACAACAACAAATAAAAGAATACGCCCGTCAGCCTACAATATGTGCAGCCCAATCCAATGCCTCCAAATAGGACTATGGATGTAGTCTGCAATTACACTCAGGTAGCTGTTGGGTCCGCCAATTACATTATATTACTTGTAATGTTTTTGTTTAGTGTCTCTGCGTACTAACACAGTCGTAACGGTTACTAACAATCTTGTTGCGTCTTGATTACTCGAATAAAGAAAATTCTATTCTATTCGGATATCGGGATATCGTGGCCCTGGCACACAGGCATCTGAAGGAACACGGGTGGGTTTTAGTCAGTAAAAGTGTGACACGCCCCGCTCCGCCCACAGCGGGAGAAGTTATTTGATAATTCCCACCCAAAAAAAAAACCTAGTGGGCCGGTTTTTTTTAAAGGATATGGGTAGCGATACCCAGATTTTCAAATTTTTTCTTTTCGTCTACTGAGAGATTTTACTTCTTGACAAATTTTATGGTTCTAGGTCAACGGAAAGTACCCTATAGGTTTTGATTTATTTGCGAGTATCAAAATATGTCGCATAAATTGTCGTATTTTTTTTTTATGTTGACTTAGGAGCTTGATTTTTTTAGAGCTCCAAGTGGCCGTATCGTACCGTGACCGATCTACGTATTTGATACTAGTTTGATATTAGTTTCAACTGGATACCTTTATGCGTTCCTGAGAAAAGGATTCTTGACAGACTGACAGACAGATGGACAACAACTTGATACCTTTATGCGTTCCTGAGAAAAGGATTCTTGACAGACTGACAGACAGATGGACAACAAAGTGATCCTATAAGGGTTCCATTTTTTTCCTTTTGTAATACGAAACCCTAAAAACCCAGCAACGCTGCTTGGTGGCAGAAATATGCACAGTGGCTGTACTTCCCCGGACGAGCTCCTTCACAAAGAGCTCTACAAGTACTAAAATCTATAACCCAGGTCGTTATTCTACAAAACTGTTAAGTAACAACATCTTATCGGTACTTATATCTTTATTATTTATCGTACAAACTATAATAATTATGGTTTTCTTCTTTAATATAACCGATCTCGTAATTCCTTTATCACCTTGTTCAGTGTCACTTGTCCATCATAAAAAGACAAGGTATATTTGTTTATGTGACAGTTAGATAGTTTCAATCTTTGTGAAGTTTAATTTATCATTGAATGAATGAATGAAATGCACCACCCCAGCGTGGTTAAACCAGACTCGATTACTCGAATGAACCCAAAGATTCACACTAGCCCCTGAAGCCTCATGTTTCATGGGACTACAGAGACCATTGTATATCAAGGAGTAGACGGGGGGCGCGATAATGGTGGGGAAGACGTGCCCTTGGGATATGGAAGGATTATTAGAGCCGTACCGGATATGCATCCTTTAGTGAAGTTTCATTTTGTCATTTGGTAACTATTATTAAAAAGAAAAGTTTTTTTTCTACTTTTACAATATTTTTAAATATAATAGCAAAATGTGTAACCTAATTAATTTATCTGTCATTGCTACCTTTTTTTGTTCTTTTTACCTATTATGGTATACTTAGTAATTCCAATATTTAATATAGAATAAGGTAATTTTTTTTAATTTTATTCTAGGTATATTGTCTTCACATACCAGTATATAATTTAACGTAAGTATACAAAATATTGTTAACATTTTAAATGAGTAATTATGGAGTTTCTTCCCCATTCTTCTCCACACGTAACTATCTTTTAGAAGGGGCAACTAGAATCAATTAAATTTTTCTTGAATTATGACTTTCAAAGGTGTCTTTTTTGTGTCTTTTTGAAAAAGAATATTTGACTTTGACTTCTGGCAATTGATGTCAAAAGTGATAAAGGAATTACGAAGTCGACTGTTATACTTATAGTACAGTACAGTGAAAGTTATCGTTGTTAGCCTCGCAAAGGACGCTCTTAAGGACTTATAAAACTATGCAACTTTGTTTTATCTTTGACTAACTTTTGTCGCAGTTTAAGTACTGCGGTCTAAGTTATGGGTTAAATATATTATATTTAGTTGGTGGTAGAATAAGATACAAGCTGATATTTAAACTCAACACGTAGTGAGGACTTCAATTCAATTCAATTCAATTTATTTAATTCAGTAACAATTCACATTGCGTTCGAATATACAAAAAAAAAAAGTTCAAACAAACCAAACATGCAACTCAATTTAAATGAGAAAATATTAGTTAGATAAAAATAAAAATAAAATAAAACATAGATAAATGATAAATGATTTATTTCTGTAAGTAGGTTTGTACAAACACTTTTACACGTCAATCATATTAAAAAAAACTAGATGAGGTCGCCGTTTCGTATCCGACTACTCTGAGAAGAAAGGCCGAAACAAACTCAGAGGTCACAGTCTCTTTTTAAAGTCCAGACATAATCTTGGTCAGATCATGTAGATTGGTGCCTGAAATTATCTTTTGACGAAAGAACCACACAGGTTGAGGGGACCTGTCCAGTCAGTGCACGCATTTGTCAGTAGTCGTGCAGCTCAACTAAGAACTTAAGGAGCTCAACGATTCAACGAACAATACCAAAGAAAGGACATTTGGGTAGGCCGCATAAAATCACTCAAACTGCCAGACTATGATAAAAACTAACTGAGAAAAAAATGAACAATAACCCACATAGTCTTCACATTTACAATACTTAAAACAATATAATACTTAACAAAGTAAATATTCATGTCATTGTATATATAAAATTGATCAATGTCAATGTGTATATAAAATACGGATATAATCTTGGTCAGATCATTTGAGAACCATGTAGATTGGTGTCTGACATGGTCTTTTGACGAAAGAACCACACAGATTTGAGTGGACCTGTCCAGTCAGTGCACGCATTTGTCAGTTATCGTGCAGCTCAACTCAAAACTTAAGGAGCTCAGCGATTCGACGAACAATACCAAAGAAAGGACAATCGGTTAGGCCGCATAAAGTACTCAAACTGCCAGACCTGCATTCAAATTTTTTTTTGATTGAGAATAAAAATAAAAAAACAATTCACATAGTCCTCACATTCATAATAATTAAAATAATATAATACTTTACAAAGTAAATATTCATGTCATAGTTTAGGTATTTAAAAATTTCAATCAAAAAATA
Source organism: Tiliacea citrago (assembly GCA_963921375.1). NCBI lineage: Eukaryota > Metazoa > Arthropoda > Insecta > Lepidoptera > Noctuidae > Tiliacea > Tiliacea citrago. The sequence goes on from OY992804.1 coordinate 14,200,645, forward strand.
ATATAAATAGATGGCAAAAAAAATCAAATCAAGATTCACTGTAAATTGGAGCAGCTCAATCCCAAGCCTTTTTGTCCTCAATAAAGTCTTTAACAGTATAAAATGCTTTCTGGCACAGTTTCCGTTTTATAAAACATTTGAATTTATTAAGGCTTAGTTCTTGAATATGGCTAGGAAGTTTATTATAAAAACGTATACACTGGCATCTAAACGAACCACCTATTTTTTTAAGCCTGGTTTTAGGAACAACAAATTTGTGCTTGTTCCTAGTATTTACATTATGGATATCACTGTATTTTTTAAACAGATTAATATTTTTATGTGCATACAATAGATTTTCATAAATATACTGAGAAGCTACAGTCAGTATATTAATCTCTTTAAATTTGTCTCTGAGGGAGTTTCTGGGACTTAATTTATAAATTGCAGGAATTGCTCTTTTTTGTAAAACAAAAATTGCCTGAATGTCGGCGGCATTTCCCCACAACAGTATACCGTACGACATTACACTATGAAAATAACTAAAGTATACTAAGCGGGCTGTCTCTAAATCAGTTAAATCACGAATTTTTCTAACGGCGTATGCTGCAGAGCTAAGCTTTTTCGACACAATTTATCTATATGGGGGCCCCATTGAAGCTTGGCATCCAAAGTTATGCCTAAGAACACTGTAGAATCTTCGGGTTTCAACTCTTCACCCTTTATGAGCACACTAGTTTTTACTTGTCTAACATGAGGTATTGTAAACTTAATACATTTAGTTTTTTTCTCGTTAAGAAGTAGGTTATTAACATTAAACCAGTTAACTACTTTTTCGAGGGCACTATTTACATTGTCAGTAACTAACTGCTGACGTTTGAGTTTAAATAAAAGTGAAGTGTCGTCTGCAAACAACACTATATCATGTTTATCCTTTATGAGGTAAGGCAAGTCATTTATATAAATAAGAAACAAAAATGGGCCAAGAATTGAGCCCTGGGGTACCCCCATTCTTACTACAGATCCGGGAGATCTTTTTCCGTTAACATCAACTCTCTGAATCCTATTACTTAAATATGAAGTTAGAAGATCCAGAGAGGCATTTCGGATTCCGTAGTGGTGCAGTTTCCTGATTAATGTTTTATGAAGAACGCAATCGAATGCCTTGGACAAATCGCAAAAGATGCCCAAAGCATCGCATTTATCCTCCCATGCATTATAAACATGTCCTACAATCAGTAGTCGAACGACCCTTTGTAAAACCGAACTGTTTGTTATGCAATAACTTATGTTTATTAAAAAATCTTTGCATTTGATCTAAAATAAGTTTTTCAAAAAATTTACTAAAGGTACCCACCACACACACACACTGAAACACACAGAAAAAACACTGAAATAGGTCTATAATTAGTAGGGTCTGATGTACTACCCGATTTAAACATTATTTTACATATTATTTTACTGTTTTTCATAAGATCAGGAAACTCACCAAGGTCAATACAGTTATTAAAAACAACAGCTAAAGTAGGTGCTACAATGTTTATAATCGACTTAGCAACGTCCACAGAATTACCCCATAGATCTGCGGTCTTTTTAACATTTAATGTGTGAAAGATTTTAATTACATCTTTACAGGTGACGTATTCGAAATGAAATTCAGAATCACAAACTAGAACGTTTTCCTTAAGTAAAGACTCTGCAGCAGTGGTTGATGAGTTTAGAGATTTAGTAGTCAATACAGGAATCTCTGCAAATAAATTTTCAAAGACCGCGGCGACTTGAGAATCTGATTTAATTATACTGTCATCAATAGCAAGGCTGTAGTCACTACTTCGGTTGCATGACCTTCCCGTTTCACTATTAATGATATTCCATGTCATTTTAATTACATTACTACTATTTTTGATTTTTGAACTTAAGTAACGTGACTTGGCCATACAACAAACATTTTTAAATAATTTTTAATAATTCTTAACAATTCTTTGTTTATAATAGTCCGTTCATCATACAACTCATATAGTCGTTTTCTACTTTTATGTATACCAACGGTGGCCCAGTCACTGAAAGAAGCATTACTATTAACCAAGAATGTTTTTGGAATAAAAGTGTTGGCAAATTGTGTGCAATACATACAAAAGAAATCATTATACGAGTATTGTTGATTAGGGGCGACATTAGTTGACAAAACTGGTAATTTACTCAAAAGTTTAGTAGAAATTATAGATTATCATTCAAACATAAATTATAAAACCATATTATTATTTTTATTATTATTTGTGCTGATCGATGCTGTGTGGTGGTTGTCCAGGCGCGGAAATTATTTTTTTATGCAAATTGACACCCTACGTCAATTTGCCGTGTTATTGCCATTACGTACAAATATCAAAAAAGGACAGTTGTGATTTGAATATACAGGCAATTTAAGTTGGTAGTCAATTTATTGCACTAAGTTTACCTAATGTGATAAAGAGACAGATTAGGGATCTATAGTTCGTTATACAATGTGTATCTGAATTAATAAATAATACGAATGTAGTTTGTTCATCATCAGCAATCATCAGCATCATCTACCTAGCTTTTTCCAAACAATGTTGGGGTCGGCTTTCGGTCTACACGGATGCAGCTGCCTATCTTACCTTCCATTTAAATCGAGTATGTTACTCATAGCCAGTTTCAAATGCCTTAGCAGCAAGTCCCGTTGAACGCTTGGCGAGACCGTAGCAAAGCAAGGCTAAGATGGTGGACCGAGCTTGAGTCCTATAGAAAGGATTGGCCCGTATCGATCAGCAGTAAACATAAGTATGTCGAAAAAAAATGCGTTTTCCCTGCATTGATAAAGTATGTTACATAATGAAATGCAATATGATAAAGGCTGTGGATTAATCAAATTCTACAGCCAAGTTACACTAAATCCCGTACAAAATGATGAACAGCAATTCACAATTCAACGAACAAAACATAACCAAATCGAAACTTTAATCAGTGCTAATGTCCCACAGTAATGGGTTTCACCGCAGAACAGGTGCTTTTTAAGCTAAATCACTGGTTGGACATAATAGAAGATTATCGGTTCAACGAGCGACCGCGGTTGGATGCGAATGACCACAATGGTATTTATGTGAATCGATGTTTTATGAAATTTGTAGACGTGCTAACTTCAACACTGTCTTTTTGTCCATGATTTGGAAAAAATACGTCATGCATTTCCGCAATCCGGAAAAAGTAGAGGCTTACGTCGGACTTGTACCGAAAAAACTACAGAGGAAGTAGCTGAGCTTAGCATATGTGGAGAGGTTCCTAGTTCCCACCATACTATCCTGCTGACCTTTGGTTAGTTTTGTTTTGGAGTTTACAAAACGATATAAAAACCGGCCAAGTGCGAGTCTGACTCGCGCACGAAGGGTTCCGTACCATTATCTATAAAAACTGCAAAAAAAAACACGTTTGTTGTATGGGCCTTAAATATTTGTTTTATTTTAATTTATTTCTTTATTTTTAAAGTGAATATAAACAACTAAATATTCTGTGAATATTTCAAGCGTCTACCTGTTGCCGTTATCAATATCGAGCAAAAACGAGCAAAAAATCACGTTTGTTGTATGGGTGCTCCCTTAAATATTTATTTTATTCTGTTTTTTAGTATTTCTTGTTATAGCAAAAAAACAGAAATACATCATCAATGAAAATTTCCGTCTAGCTATCACGGTTCATGAGATACAGCCTGGTGACAGACGGACAGACAGACAGACAGACAGACAGACGGACAGACAGACGGTGGAGCTTTAGTAATAGGGTTCCCGTTTTACCCTTTGGTTACGAAACCCTAAAAACGAGCGATCCTTACAGAAGTCGCTTAAGATGTGTATCATCTGATCTCACCTTGGAAACTTGGAAACAAGCAACTGAGCAGACAAAAATTAACCTCAAAATTTAATAAGCTAAATACTGAAATATTTATTACTAGTGGTCGCCCACTGGTCGAAACTCGACTCCCCCCTACTTACAATCCATACAGTACTTACTATTCCATAAGTACACAAATTCTATGCTATTATAAAGTGCTTACTTATTCCATGATCATGTTGTCACTTCCTGTTACTTACTTCCGTCCCTTTACACGAAATCATGGAAACATAGTTATATCATGTGTTCCGTGTAAACGAAATGAGAGCAGTAGTAGCCCAGTGGTAACGGTATTTACGAGTGTGTAGGTCGTGGGTTCGAACCCAGGCAGGCGCTTTACTTTCTGTAAATAATTTCATCACCACCGCTCTCAAAACGGTGAAGGAAAACATCTTGAGGAAACCGGCATGTCCTAGAACCAAAAATTCGAAGACATGTGACATCTACCAACTCACACTGGGCCCGCGTGGTGGATTACAGCCCACTCCCTCTCGAAGAGAGTGATTGGGAACATTATATACTGATTATAAGTAAATGAAATCATGACCAAATGCTTGTGTAATTATAAAATACTAGCTTTCGCCTGCGGCTTCTCTCACGTTAATTTAGTATTGGACAATCATTTCGGGTTGTACTCTGCTTTTTGAAATTTAAAGTGCTATTAAATACATCCCACAACATAATTCAATCATAATTCGAAAGACACGTGGCGCCATCTATTATCATAAGAACGTTATTGTTGTTTTCCTCGGAAACAGTACTTTTTCGGGATGAAAGGTACCCTATGTCCGTTTCTGTACACAACGTACATGCAACAACGTGTATGTAAAATTTATGGATGATCGGTTCAGTGGTTTAGGCGTGAAAAGGTTCCTCCCTTCCTGTTGAATACAAAGTCGCACTCTTTTGATTATTTCGCTCCCTGTCGATTTTTTGATCTTGTTGTGGTGGATATTTAGAATAATACGTCTAAGTTCTGCTTGTAGCTCGTGGACACTTTCATACTGGTTCTTGTAAACTAAACTTTTGACATAACCCCATAAAAAAAAATCTAACGGGGTTAGATCTGGGGATCTCGGCGGCCATCTTGTTTGTCCATTTGTCCCGATCCAGGGATGAAAGTGTTCACTGAGATAGTTCCTTGTTCTGTGACTGTTATAAAATTTCACATCAAATGTTAAAATTCATGGTCTTCCTTTTATTTGTGACACTATGTTATTTAGCAAACAATAATCCTTATGATGATGCCTTTCGATCGGTATGATAAAGCTACAGGTTGATTATTTTTCTCGTGTAACGTGTTCGATTTCCGGTTCAACCATGTAATTATTTAAATATCTATGAATGCAGTTTAATTTTTTTTTTAATTCAAATAATGTCTTCTTTCAGTAAAATGTTCCATCTACAATATCCAAGGTACTTTTCCTCCATGTGGCATATCTGTGGGACGCCCTGTATATCCTTCTAGGGCGTCTCCTCCCAGCGTTAATATAAAAAAAAAAATGTGTATGTTTATAATGTCAAATAACAGCTTTTTACTAAATGCTTATGAAAAGTACATAAAGTAATTATAATATTTTTTTTTTTTTTATTGTCTGTCTGTTTGTTCCGGCTAATCTCCAAAACAGCTGCACCGATTTTCGATGACGGGACTTTCACTGGCACTGATGTAATAAGGAGTAACTTACGCTACTTGTATTTATGAAAAAGCCACAAGGGCGGAGCTGCGGGGTAGCAGCTGTCTTAAAATAAAATCCAATCAAATTAAATTATATTCATGACCTTTTCAAAACAACTTCAGTATGAATATTATTTTCATTATAAGTTCTAAGTGAAGGCTGTAATTGTCTTTAAATTCTCAGAATCTTGTTACAATACTCGATTTGAAGTTGAAAATTGGTTAGAAGTTTTTATGTGACTGTAATTTCGAGATACCGTAATTACATTCAAAATGGTTAGTGAATATTATACAAAATTATTATATAAGAAAATCTGCCATTTGCAACCAGAGGCCCTGGCACCAACGCTCAACGTATAATCTTCACGTATACGTCAAGCGTTCGAAGTGATTTGATCTAAGATGGAATTCGATATTCAGATGCTCAGTGTCATCTGTCAGGCAGGATGACACATCAAAATTTTCCGTTTTTTCAATTTTAATGTATTTATTTTAAAACAATCTTTAAGTCTCAAAAATCGCAAAGAATGTACGCTATATGGATGGAGGAATGGAAATATGGAGAAGTCTCTTGACGCTGCTTGAGTGTGCGTGATCCATCGCCGCCCGTTCGATGTCCATCGCGCACAGGACGGATGGATAGCAGCACATAATGTAATTTATGCTCCGTTGGTGTAATTGCTGTATGGCGTTCCAGTGAGAGGGTAAACAAATAAATAAATCTATTTTTGAACAGAAAATACCATAACCTTATAGCATTTTGGCTTCATTTATTGGAACAAGCACAATAAGTATCGTCTATAGATGTTGTGTGTAGAAAACTAAGTTAACACTTTCCGGGAAAGACCGCCTCTGTACGTTATCTCGGTGTATCGTTATGTGACAGTACGGCTAAGGGCGATGAACTTTATTTCATGTAATTTGGCAAACTGTCAAAAACATTCCTAGAAAGCACATGATCTAGGGTCACATCACGCGAATTCATTGGTTCGTAGGTCTCACGGCAAACCCTTTTCGAGTCATTTTTCAACACACACATACGCAGTGCTTATTCACCAAATTCACTCCGCCGGCAGGCGTAGACTGAGTCACACATACAATGATGTTGATATTTAGTGTCACGGCGTGAAAATTATAATTATATGTATGGTAGTACGGCTGTAGACGGTATGATAAAATGTATGGGATTTTGAAGTGTCATATCATGACATTTGCAAATAGCCAAGTGTCCCGAAACGTGTTAAGGATAATTATGAGCAAAACGTAGCAATTTTCAATTATAAAATCGTTCCAATTTACGCTAAGTTTTTCCCACCCGTTCATGCTGGCTGGTGTTAACTACCAGAATTACTAACATACTAAATCTACGATGTTTTACAACAGCCCAGCCGTTTGTTTTATAGGCAGCCCTTAGCATTTAAACCATAGCAAAATCAGCCTATCATTTCCAGTATTTTTGAGAGCGATGACAGGACTGATATTGGCTTATATTATTAAGGTGAATGAACTATATCTTTCTTCGGAGAATCCGGGAATATTCCCGTCCGAAAGCATATATTGCAAATATAATTATGTTATCGGCGGTACCAATACATGACGGCATATCTTAAGAAACGAGAATGATGTGCCATCCCAGCCTATGTATGACATTGATTTAACATTCACCTTATCTCACGCACAGATTTATTATTTTAATATTTTTGGGAAAACATATAATTTTACGATGTTTGTAAATATGTGAGTGTTAGACATAAGCAAACAAAAATTGAAATATTATAAAATATTTATTTAATTATTGTGCATAAATGAGATGTCAATTAGAGAAGAAAATAAACAAAAAAAAAATGTAAATTCTTTCAAATAAAGAATAATTAAAATTAAATATAAAAAGAGGTTTAATACCGTCTTGTTGGCTCTAACAGTGAGCAGCATGTATCTATCTCATAATTAAATTATCAGAACAGAATATTGTGAAACATTTTAAAAGAGTAACAGTGGAGTTTCTTGCCCATGCTTCTCCATTCGAAACTACATTTTGGAAGGGGCAACTAGAATCAATTCTATTTTTTTGTAATTTTTGACGTTCAAAAGTGCCTCATTATGTGCCTATCTGAAATAAATAATTTGACTTTGACTTTGACTATAGGGCACAGTCATGTCGTAGGTGAAGCATAGTAGATTTCACGTCACCTTCGTCGATCGTATGTATAAAGAGTGAATTGGCAGGCGACTTTAGTTTCTTGTTCTCATCAATACGACGCTTTTCAGGGTTAAAAGGCGTTTTATTTGGGTCATTTACTGTTTTCGATGCCATGTTTTTACGTATGTTACTGAAGAAGGAACAACACTGTTTAGGGAAGATGTAGGGTTGTCGCAGTACAACGGGACTAGATAGTGTTTTAACAGTACTAGTTATTTGTTTAATTGTTATTATTGTTGTAGTGCTTTAAGAATATTCTTTGTCTTTTCAAGCTCACTCTTCTCATAAGTTCTCTTTGATTTACGGAGTAGCGTATTGCAAAAAAAATCGATACCACGTATATAATAATAGCGTCTCTGATGCGCCGCATACGGGGCAGCCCCAACAGCTTCCTGCAGCTTATTGGATGTGGATTGCTCCTTCATGGAGCATTGGACAAAACTACATGTACGAGTAGTGCGGTCCTGATCCAATGTTTCCATTGTTGTGTCATTGTGTGTGTGTTTATATTGTTAAAAATTAATAATCATATATAATTATAATATAATAACGATTGTAATTTATCTGAAATAAAATATTTGTTTTTTTTTTTAAATTGAATTGAATAGGATACCTGTAGTATTCAATTATCTGGTGATTTCTTAGCTTCTGTGTGCAGTTTATCCCGGTGCTTGATGCATTTAAGTAGACCTGGTATTTCCACAGTTTTATAGTCATCTGTTTCCTGGGTACGTTATTTTGTTTTGTATGTTTGGTTATAATTGATGATATTAATGTAATAAGTCTAGTCATGGCAATATTCACGTCTTAATTTTTGTAAATATCTGTGAAATCTGAGCATTCTAACTCTGCCTTAATGGATTCGAGATTAGTTTGAGAGTTAGTAAAGTTGTTGCTTTGTATCGGAGATAATTAGAATAATTGATTTGTGGTCTGTTTTATGCGATTCTAGCTCCAAGGTAGTGGCTATTGACTTTGTTTTTAATAACATTTAATGGAGGCAATTTTCCATTCTACTGGGTAGAATGTGGGTTGGTAGTAGTCCATAGGATGTGTTTAGGATAAGGTAATCTAGTGCACGGTCATTCCTACTGCCCAGCTTTATGTCGATATTGAAATCTCCTACAGTTATAATACTGGGTAAGTTTGATAACTCCTTATAAATGTTATTTAGGTTAACCAGAAAGCTGTCAAACTGATCTTTGGCACTATTCGATGGAAAGCGATATATCGCTACTACTGATAACTTATTATCAATTTGACATACTAGACTCATCATCTGCCTAGCCTTTTCCCAACTATGTTGGGGTCAGCTTCCAGTCTTACCGGATGCAGCTGAATAACAGTATTTTACATGGAGCGACTGTATATCTGACCTCCACAGCCCAGTTACTGGGTAAAACTATACCCCTTGCTAAGACTGGTTCTCAGACTTTCGGGCTGCTGATGACCCGTAACGACAGTCAAAGATCCACGAGTGACAACTTAACGGGCTGTCTCGAAAGGTAAAGATGGTCACCCATCCACGGACCAACCGCACCAACCATTGCTTAACCTGATCGATCGACCGTGCGGCTGTTATTACTTAGCCACGAGCCACCTTTGACACACAAGACTATTAGCATTATTTCTGTAGGTTTCCCCCACCGTGACATTTAATCTAATGTTTGTATAGATTTTATTACCCCATCGTTTTGATGTGTGGTTGGTAGGTATCCGTTAAGTACTGGGAGGTTATTCATTTTACTCAGCCAACATTCGGTTAAAGCAATAATGTCAAAACCAATGTTGGTTAAACATATCAATGCTTGAAGACTATCGAAATTTTTATTAACGCTACGTATGTTTTTGTGGAATAGTTTTATGCTACTTACAGTTGTATTTATTTGTAAAATAGTAGTATTAATTTGTGTGTGTGTTGTTTTTTTTTATTGTGTAAAATTGTTGTGAACTTTATAATTATTTTTAAGATCTTGTACACACATGTCATAAGCAATGAAGATTTGAATTTGAATGGAATTGAATTGAATTTATATTTTAGACACTCATGCGGATCACAAGAGAAAGAGTTTTCGAGGTTGAGGTTGTCAATTTCATGATTTACACTATTTGTATTTGCCGTCAAAACGAAAAAACAATCGTCAAAACTAATGTAGTGTAAAATCTTCCTTTCAAATCACCATTCGAATCAAAATCGAGAACAGTAATTCCATCTGACCGATCGTCAATCGATTGCATGAACCAAGCATTTAGTATACTCGGCACTGCTTTGAATTGAACGTCATCATGAGCACGTTTTAAAGGAACACTTACTCGTTGGTCTAGCACTGCTTTGAATTGAACGTCATCATGAGCACGTTTTAAAGGAACACTTACTCGTTGGTCTAGTGGTCAGGGGTTCGATTCCCAGGTCGGGCAAAGTGTTTGTTGGGTTTTTCCACCAGAAATTTCTCAGTAGCAGCCCGGAGTCTCGATTTGTGCCCGAATGATGGCAATAGGCTCGCCCCCTATTACATGGGACTTAAACATAACTGGCGAAATGTGGGTGTACTATAAGTGCGCCTCTGCCTAACCCTTCGGGGATTACAGGCGTGATGTTACGTTATGTATTTGCCGTTTGTGTTCCTAATTAACACCAAAAGAGGAGCAACGCGAGGAGAGGAGGTGGATTGAGTATGTAAGTCTCGTTATTTGATATTGTATGATAAAATCGCTTTTTAACCGACTTCCAAAAAGGAGGAGGTTATATGTTTGGCTGTATGCTTGTTTTTTTTTTTTTTTTTTTATGTATGTTCACCGATTACTCCGTCAATTGTGGACGGATTTTGAAAATTCTTTTTTTGTTTGGAAGAGTATGCTCCCGAGGTGGTCCCATTGCCACCAAATCAGAATCTGATGAGGGGATCCCATGGAAATCGAGGGAAATCCTCAAATTTTATAGGCATACCTATAGCAATTTGAGTATTTTTTATAGTAACTCGTGCATTTGCACTCGAAAAGCACCATTTGGTGAAGTGGAACTGATGATGAAGACCACAGATGGCCACCGGAACTACTTAATAATAAGTATTTCACCGTTGCGATTCGATTAGGCACTTTAATATGGTTGCAAAGCAATTTATGCTCGTCAAAATGCATATGGTGAAGTCACCATCAGTTCTCCTGGTTCTTACCTGGAGAACTCGCCCCTGCATCGGGAAAAGCAATATTTTGCAAAAGGTGATGAGCATTTGACATTAGGCTATTGTAAATTGGATAAATTACAAACTGACCCACTAAAAAGTGAAAAATAAAAAACTTTTTACAAAAAAAAACAACCGACTTCCAAAAAAAACACGGTTGAAAAAAGTCGGTTGTTTTTTTTCTGTAGTTATAATGTAGTATATGTGTGTTATATTATTTTTTAACGTGCAAGTAGGGTTATTTATCATGTGATATAATTATGCTTAGTAGTGTACAAACAGAGTTGTGTTTAAATAAAAATTATGCGCAAAGAAGGCTAACAAAGATTAATGTAAATAAATTAAGATAGATACGGTCGAACAATTGCCGTGTGGTGCCGGACGTAAAGAATAGCACCATCCTATTCCCTCCCGTAGGTGTCGTAAAAGGCGACTAAGCGACTTACTAGAGAATGGGCAGCAGCGTTCTCTATGCATTTTAACACCATACTTCGATCGCCAACCCGCTTGCCAAGCGTAGCTATTATGGCAACCCCCACTTATTGGAGGAGGCCTATGTCCAGCAGTGGACTTCTTTTGGCTGAAATGATGCAGTAATCACTAGTTACTTCATTAAGCTTGGGTTGTAATAGTCATATTTTCATGCTTACGAGATCTTGAAGACCAAGACTTCTCTGAGTTAATTAGAAACTGTTTGTCGTCCGTTTATTTGCGAAGGAAGATGTTTCCATTGCTTATCGAACAGAACGTGCAGCTGTTATACTTTGCAAATTCCTGTGCTAAGTAGAATAACTTTTTGGAGCTCGGAGGCAACTGTTCAGCGACGTATACCGCCTGCCGTTTTCCAGGTATTCCGATCAGTTGAGTGTTTAATTTGATCTCTTTTGATTTCTTCTGTTGCTGTTAGAACGAATAGCAGGTTTCATTTAGTTCGCACAGTCGAAAATTCAGCGATGGCGTAAGGTGGGCGCCATCGTGCCTGTAGTGGGTTTCCCTGGGAGGCGATATACGCCACGGAGTTCGAGTTCGGGTATAGGCACTCCTACTAGTTTTCGGCGACCGTGACTTACGTTGGAGATTCATAAACTTCCTCTTCAGGTTCAATACGGAGCTTCGCTGTTCCTGACGCTATTTCTTGAGTTCTTCTGCCTCTTTTTAAATCTTGTAACTTTTGGTTTTAACATTTGTTTTGCAGATTTCAGCGTTAGATTCCTGTATTTTCATGTTTTGGGCTATAATCTCACTTAAGTCTGTTACTAATTTTGTTTAAGTCGGTTTGATTTTCTTACATATTAGTCATACGGGTGTCTTATTCTTTTCCCTAAATGCAATTAGGTCTTGAACATCCTGCTGACCTTGAGGCTGAGGCGAATATTTAGGCAGGCGCTTCACTTTATGTAAATTATTTCATCACCACTGCTCTGAAAACGGTGAAGGAAAACATCATGAGGAAGCCGGCATATCCTAAAACCATAAAATTCGACGACATGACACATCTACCAACCCGCAATGGGCCCGCGTGGTGGATTACGGCCCACTCCCTCTCACCGAGAGGATGCCTGTGTCCCAACAATGGGAACATTATAGGTCGATTACGCTATGGGCGTTTATTTCTATTTGAAACATAATTATTCACTTATGTCGATCGCCGAGTTGATGTCCGGTTGAGACTGAGTCGGAGTTAGTTCATTGTTTTTTTTTACTTCGGAGTTCCGTTCACTCGCAGTTGTTTATCAATAAGGCGCGGCGCCCACTATCGGCATCGGTATCGGTGGAGTTTGGGCGCTTTACAGCGGCTTCAGGCGCTTACGTAAAGTTTTCGAGCGCTTACGTAAAGCGCTCGAGCTCTACTGAGCCCCACCGATGCCGATGCCGATGCCGATAGTGGGCGCCGCGCCTAAGCGACCAATCAACGATCCGCTACGCAGTTCCAACGTCGTAGGCGGCTGGCGTAGCTAATACACAACTTGTAGAGGCCTCGTAGCACGTCGTAGCACTAGCGGATGATGTCGTCGGACGTAGCGGACAGCTATTTTAAACGTTTCGCTACTGGTTCGGTGGCGCAGTGGCTACGCGCACGAGTCTCCAGTCTCCGTCACCACCACGTCGCAAATTAAAATGCACTCAAAAAGATAGAAATATTTGTATCCCTTTCTTGGACCGCCTACTGTGCGGTACTGACAGGTATGAAATCCAGATGAGTAACAAAGAATTGTAAATCACAAAAACCACGAGGGTACGAAACACGTCCACTCGTTAAGACGCCGGGCGACCGAATCAAGACGTTGCTGTTGTGTTGCTGCTGTCAGAGGTAAAAAATAACTGTGGTCAGCACAGTTATTTTTTTACTGTTCAAATCAAATCAAATCAAATTATTTGTTGTGTTGTACTATCGCGGGTGTGCAAATCGGCCTACCGTAATGACTATTCCTGCTTGCAGCTCTCGGCCGCTATAGTAACGCTTATCTTTGCTCATCAACCAATAGCATCGCCGCATCACATATTTGCCCTTTGAATTTGTAAATGAAAAAAAAAAGACCGTAAAAAACGGGTATAAGTCAGACATCTGTGATCATTATAACACAGCCTGAGAAATGTACTTAAATCAAATAATTTTTAATTCAGGCGTTAAGTACACCCATATAAAAACACCAGATTACAAATAACACATTATTCATTATTATTAAATTATACAAAACAATCAATCAATCAATAACAACAATATTACATTACATTACACAAAGTATTATTTTAGCTGGAATATTAATTGCCATAAGAAATAGTTTACCTCGTATATGGCCCTCAATATTCCATTGTCAGATTTACATATACCCTGTTTTTGGCAAACATACCGGAAGCACTACACCGCCACGGCAAACCCCTGATACATCTGAATGCATGTGTAAATATTCCGATAGTATGCGTTAAACAGGGTGATTTTCACTTGATTTGAACATTTCGCGAATCTTCGTTCTTAAACGATTTTTTTTTTATTGGTTGACGCCCAAAGGGGCGGTAAACAGATCTGGTCATCTTGAGCACGGGTTTTGTATTGAAAGTGGTCCGATTTGCACGCCCGCGATTCCACTGCGTGTACGTCAATGGCGGTGCAACGCAATGTTACCATTTTTACCATTACCAATTATTATTGTTCTCATAATATGTATATTTTTGGATTGGATTCTTTGCATTCAACGAATACAGACGTGCTCATCAATGTTTAATATCAATAAAAATAAATTAAGCTTGCATAAATAGTGACCTAGTTTTAGTGTTTTAGCGTGTTATACAAATAAAACATTATAGTGATAATTTAAAATAATGGTCTGACTGAATACTTTTATTACTGGATATTTATGGAAGGCAGCCCCTTTAATCGGAGCGCCATGATACGACGCAGCCCTCCGCCAACACCGATCCCGGTACCGACACCGGCGCCGACATCGCCCCAACAACCAAGACAGGACCAAGATGTGAAGTTTGAAACGGTTTCCACTCCGGAGATTCAGAACTGGATGACGTCCATTGAGCAATGCCTGAATGAGGTCTGTGTTATTTCTTCTGAGGGAAAACTGAACGCTGATCAGAAGCTAAAAATAAGTAGTCTTTGCCGGAATGTTGGACATGGAGTTTCGCAAATGGCGGTTCAATACCAGTCGCTAAAGCAAAAAGCCATACAAAACCATACCTCCCTTAAAACCATGACCGAAGCTAGAGACCTATCAGATTGTCTAATGGAGATGAACCGGACGATTCAGGAGTCCTGTACGAAGCAGGAAGCAGCTACATCTTTTGCAGAAATGGTGAAGAAGGGCTCCAACACTCTTGTTCGTCCTAATGCTTTTAGCTCCGTGGCCATTTATCCCAGTGACAACTCAAAAACCAGTGACGAAACTAAGAACATGGTCCAAAAAATCATATGCCCTGGAGAAATGAAGCTGAAAGTACGAGGTGTACGCAAAATTGGAAAAGGTGGACTAATAATCAGCACTGAGACTAAAGATGACCTAGATAGGATCAAGCAAACAGTCCAACTTGCTTCGTCAGGTCTTACCGTCGACGAACCTAAAAAGCGCAAACCTCGCATTATAGTTATAGGAGTTCCCACATCGATGGCTGAAAATGAGGTTTATAAATGTATTTATGAGCAAAACTTGGCCGATAAACTGCCCACTATAACCCTAGATAAATTTTTGACCTCAATGAAACTAAGCCACAAATCTGGCAGGAAAGATGCTGAGTATTGCAATTTTATCATAGAAGTTCCAGCAGTCATTCGAAAGGCCCTCATCACACAAGATAGACTATTCATAAATTGGACGTCCTGCCCGGTACGAGACTTCACACTGGTAACGAGATGTTACAAGTGCCAGCAGTACGGTCATGCAGCAAAATCATGCAAAATTCCTGCCCCTACATGTGGACATTGCGGTGAAGAAGGACACACTATTCAAGACTGCACAAAGAAAGCGGAGGCGCCAAAATGTGCTACATGTTTGCGTTTTAAAAAACAAGCCAACCACAAGACGGGGGACGCAGATTGTCCGGCTAAAAAAGCTGCCGAATACAGGTACATTAACTCGATAGACTATGAAGGCGCCTAAGAGCGCCACATAATAGTTTATATTTTAGTCGTATTTTTATTTTTGTAGTTTTAGTATGGATAATCACTTAATTACCGATATAGATAATACATTTTTAACTGTGTCAAAGACATGTGACGTTGAGGATTGCAGACAGTATCTTTCCGATTACCAAAAGTCACTAACCG
This sequence comes from Tiliacea citrago, assembly GCA_963921375.1. NCBI lineage: Eukaryota > Metazoa > Arthropoda > Insecta > Lepidoptera > Noctuidae > Tiliacea > Tiliacea citrago. The sequence goes on from OY992804.1 coordinate 14,216,358, forward strand.
TACTGACCCAAAACATTCGTAGTATTTATAAGAACATAGATAGCTTTAAAATTTTCCTACACAGACTAAACTTTGATTGTGATATAATGGTATTAACCGAGTGCTGGCTAGGTAACCGCATCGATTACCTTCCAGTAATACCTGGGTACAACTTAATGCATACCAAAATAAACCACAGTCAAAATGATGGTGTGGTAGTCTTTACAAAACAATCACTTAAGGTCACAGTCGAGGAACCTACTCTACAAGACTGCATGAGTAATTGTTTAGTTATTAAAATTGGTACAACCACAGCGATAATCGCTATGTATAGGTCTCCTTCCGCTAGAAACTTGGATTCATTTCACAATTCCTTAAACCAAATTTTTCAAGGGCTAAGCTCGTTCAAGAATGTAATACTAACAGGTGATTTAAATATAAATATTAGCTCTGAAAACTGCGATGCTGGGACCCAAGATTACCTTAATATCTGTTCGTACCATGGATGTCTCCCCGCTCACACGATGCCTACTCATCAGAGCGGCTCCTGCCTTGATCATATGATGATCAAAACCACTCTATCATATATTACGCTTGTTACTAACGCAACAATTACTGACCATCACGCTGTCCTACTCACCGTAAATTTAACGCTGCCTAAGCTAAATCGTCCCCAGACCAAAAGCAAATTAAACACAAATAAACTCGAATATGAATTATGCAACCTTGATCTTAGCCTAGTTTACAATACTGCTGACGCTAATTTGGCTTTATCGTACTTAATAAAACATGTCCAACAAGCAATTTTACGTAGCACGATAGTTTCTACAGTGAATAAGAAACTTTATAATATTAAACCTTGGATTACTCCTGGACTAATTCGGTGTATAAGACACAGAGATAAACTTCATCAGAGAACTAAGAGATACCCAGATAATCCAATAATTCAGACTACCTATAAAAGATACAGGAATTTCTGCAACAATCTTCTAAAGAATTTAAAAAATAACTACGATAAAAATGAATTAAAAACAGCAGGTAACAATAGTAAGCAACTTTGGAAACATATTAAAATCGTCACCAATATGTCTAAACAGCGTGAAGCAAATTCGAGTTTACTGCTTACTAATCCTTCACCAGTCTTGTCAGCTAACAACGTTAATAACTTTTTTGTCAATATTGGGAAAACTCTTGCCGAGCAGATTCCGAAACATTATTGTGACCAACCTTTTCAAAAATCAATCAATATCTGTAACCTGAAATCTTTTGTTATGCTTGACACTGACGAAGACGAAATTACTCGTATCATTTCTGGGCTAAAAGATGACTGTGCAGTTGGATTGGATAACATAAGCAATAAGATCCTTAAACTTTTTAAGCATATATTGGTACCTCCTTTAACGCATATTTTTCGAATCTGTATTTCCAAAGGTATTTTCCCTACTTGTCTAAAGAAGGCAGTTGTAATCCCTGTCTTTAAATCTGGAACTAAAGACTTAGTTAATAATTATAGGCCAATATCGTTACTCCCCTCAATATCAAAAATATTAGAGAAAATTGTAAACAATAGACTGGTTAACTATCTAGAAAAAAATAACTTTTTGTCCTCTGCGCAATTTGGTTTCAGAGCAAAACTATCTACAGCCGATGCGGTGCATAGCCTAACAAATTACATTTCAGAAGAACTCGGCAAAGGGAACCAGACCCTGGGAGTCTTCCTTGATTTAGCCAAGGCCTTCGACACGGTGTCTGTTTCTGTTCTTCTAAACAAATTACAGGCCATTGGAATAAGGGGAACGCCCCTGAAACTATTCGCTGACTACTTAGATGACCGATACCAGTGTGTTAGAATAGATAATATCACGAGCGCTGAGCAGAAAAGTACTGGTTTTGGTGTTCCTCAGGGAAGTATTCTGGGCCCCACGCTATTCCTGATTTACATTAACGACTTGTGCAATCTTAATATTAAAGACGGCAAAATTATATCATACGCCGACGACACTGCATTAATATTTACCGCTAAAACCAGTAGCGAACTGTTCCAAGTCGCTCAATTAGGTTTTAATCATGTGACTAACTGGCTTCAAAGCAATTTACTTACACTAAATGCTGACAAGACAAAATATATTCACTTCTCCATGCGCAAGCCTCAACTTAACATTGCTAACCCTCAGTTATATGCCCATCAATGTGGTATCCGTTCAGTCAACATGTGTAATTGCCCTCTTATCCTCGAAACGAGCAACATAAAATACCTCGGAGTAATAATGGACGACACACTGTCTTTCAGAAAACATATTGATAGTTTAGTAAAAAGAGTACGCAAATTAATGTATGTTTTTAAAAAATTGCGAACATTTGCAGATTCAAAACTAATAACACAAGTTTATTTAGCCCTATGTCAATCTATAATTCAATACTGCATTACTTCATGGGGTGGCGCAGCAAAAACCAATTTACTTCCTCTTGAAAGAGCTCAGAGAGCAATTTTAAAGGTAGCAAACTTCCATCCCTTTTTCTTTCCCACTGATCTGCTGTATAAATCCTGCAACGTGCTGACTGTTCGCCAACTTTTCATTATGCACTTAGTATTAAAACAACACACCATGCTTACCTACACTGCTGACATTACTAACAAGAGACGGAATGATATAGTATGCGCATCAAATTTTACTTCAAAACGTGTCTTTGTGGAAAGATTTTTTACATTCTTAGGCCCATTTCTGTACAATAGATTAAATAGAAAACTAAGTATCTATAAATTGAATTATTTTAGCTGTAAAAAAATTATACTTAAATATTTACTAACCATCGCCTATGCACAGACAGAAGAGCTACTTGTTGTCTGCAAATAGAAACGCTTACATGCAATTTTACTGTTAATAACCTAAATTAGTTTTAGTTTTCACTTTATACGCATTGTTAATTTATTACATTAAGTATTTATGCACTTCCTAGCCTGAAGCACAGGTTCAACCTAGTTCAGGCAAATAAGAAATTGTGTTCTATTTTAATTGTTAAGAAACTTATTGTAAATGTGCCCTTTTTATAAATAAACGAAACGATATTATTATTATTATTTTTTTTAATTTGTTTATATAGATTGGTTTGATCGAATAGAAGGAGGATCGGAGGAGCTCGTGGCTAAGTAATATCTGCGCACGCGTCGATCCATCAGGTTAAGCTACGCTTGCCGGAGTTGGTCCGTGGATGGTTGACCATCTTTACATACCGAGACTCCTCCATGCCTCGGAAAGCACGTTAAGCCTTAGGTCCCGGCTGTCATTTGTGGATCTTTGACAGTCATTGCTGGTCGTCAGAAGCCCAAAAGTCTGACAACCAGTCTTACCAAGGGGTATCGTGTTACCCAGTTACTGTGTTGTGGAGGTCCGATAGGCAGTCCCTCCATGTAAAATACTGGTACTCAGCTGCATCTGGTTAGACTGGAAGCCGACCCCGACATAGTTGGGAAAAGAAGACGCAGATTGATTGAGGTTTGATCGAATAAACCTGACGGTGCAGCAAGTGGCGCCGTCTAGTTTTATTACAAAGTTTCTAGGAACCACCGAACAGGTTGGATTAGAGTGACACTGGCTTTCTGCTTAACAGTCGTGTCGCAGAAGGAGGCTGCGGAAAGGGAGCGGGAGGTCCCATCCGCTCAACCAGCCCGCAGCAGGCGCACTGGGCGTCGGCAAAGGGCAGACAATGCCCTCTTCCGGCCCCCCTAAATGGGTCCAGGGACGGCGGACTCGGGGACGTCCGCCACCTCCTATCACACTGGACCCGAGGTGGCGGCGCGTAGTGTTTCACGCGCGCCCCTTTCAGACGTCACGGGGGGACCTAACATCTCACCCCCCCGCAGACTTGAGGGGGCCCGCAGAGGCGGGCCGGCACTAGCCGGGGATCACGGAAGTAATACTAGTTCCCAAGCACCCTCTGCAAGTGTGGGAAGGGAACACTGGGGTGGTTTTTAGTCAGTATGAGTCTGACAAACCCCTCCGCCCACCCCAGGGCGGAGGACATCCATGAGGATTTCCCATCCCGGCAACAGCGTCGCATCGATGGTTGCGTGGCAGCTGTCTCCTAATGACGGAGATGATGTCCGGGGGATCCGCTATCGTACCACGTCCACGATGAACTAATATATTCTAGCACAATCCTAATAATAATATGACCACTTCTGGTAAAGGGTATCCTGCGCCTTTAAACTTATTTTATTTTCTGCACTGGTCGACCGAGACTTTTGCTTGTACAGGAAATATTTTTTATTTTTTATTCCATGAAAACCTTATTACTGGATAGTAAACTTGCTTACTGAATTTATTCGTACAGCAGTATCCTTTTGAAAATCAACCAATGCTTTAAAAGCTCTTTATCACGAAGTAAGTCACGTTTTGACTCATTTAATTAAGGCCCCGTTCATTAATTCCTCGAAACAACGGGCGACTTTTTCCGCGACAGTTTTTTGTCGCGCATTGAGAACTCAACAGACTGCATCCCAGTGAGTCTGTAAAGGTATGAGGAGCAGGGTGTAAAGTTAAAAAGAGAGAAAAGGGAGGATCCTACGACCAGACGAGAGATGCGTCTGGTGGGCAACTGCCTAATGATTGATGTTGGGAAGTTGTATATATGCTAGTCATGCGATAAACTCTGCTTGCGCGATGCAGGATTTTGCATGACGTCAGTGTGATGCGTAGTTTGCATGTGGCGATGCTAATCCGCCACACGTCAAAAAAAAAATCACTGTTGGATTTGCAACTCTCGGCGCTAAACAGTGCGTTGAAAATCGAGTGTGCTTTACAGTAGTCGCATATGATATGTAGCATCTGACATATCACCTTGGTAATAAGCAACTGAGCAGCGACAGAAATTAACCTCAAAATTTAAATAAGCTAAGTACTGAAATATTTACTCGAATAATTTTTCATTACTAGTGGTCGCCCACTGGTCGAAATTCGACTAACAATATATTAATTACTTACTAATTCCATGACTAAACTAATTCCTTGCTACTTACTAACTCCATGCTATTAAAAAGTACTTATTTACTCTATGCTCAAGCTGTCACTTCCTGTTACACACCTCCGTCCCTTTTCACGAAATCACTCTCACAGAAAGCGAGCGGAAAGATACATTAAAAATCGCCGCGGGAAACAATCGCCCGTGGGTACGAGGGCTAATTGTGTTACTGGCTGTCGAATGCAATTGGACCCTTTGATCACACTGGAATCACTAATTTAAAAAAAAGACTGAGTAAAAAGAACCGTAGCATTAACATGCATATGTTTTCTCGGAAACTTGGAAAGTCGAGACTTTTCACTTCAATGTTACTAATGGAGTGATTCTGATATTTGTTTGTTCATTGAGACTGCAGTGTTGTTTAAATTGATTGATCCTGAGTATCACTCAGTACATTAGAGTTCATTCATTGTGAGGAAACCGGCATGTCCTAGAACTAAAAATTCGTAGACATGTGACATCTACCAACCCGCACTGGGCCCGCGTGGTGGATTACAGCCCACTCCCTCTCACAGAAAGAGGAGGCCTGTGTCCCAGCAGTGGGAACATTATAGGCTGATTATGTATGTGCAATGTGTATCATTCAGTATCTACATAAGGCTGTTGTAAAACAGCTGGCTGATCATCTTACAAATAGCTATTTGCGAGTTACCTAAATTCATTAAAATGTTGGTGATATTAGGTGTGACCACACCCGCACTGCCAAAAACAAAAGAAAAGTTTACCATTGTTAAGATCAAAAGTCAACCAAAGCCTGCCACTCTGCCTATAATAACCTCACTGTATGATGGCTTTAGATGTTTGCCCGTTTTCATGAATACTGACTGCTAAATCTGAGGAAACAAAATTAAATGCCATACTACATTGTTGTACGGGCCGCAATATTTAAGTACCGCTGAAGCTATAACTTATCGAATGAATGGAGTCATATTATTATAATATACGATATTAGTTTTAGTATATGCGAAACCCGAAACACATGTCTAGTATTTTTATGTAAAGAATGTATGTACAAAATTTCAAATCACAAAGTTTTAAGGTTGTTATGTTACCGGGTTGTCCGTACAAAAACATGATAACGGCACCCCCGCGCCTCCAGGGTCGTCTTGCACTCATTGATAATAATTTGGCAGTAGGTACCCAACCGTACGGCGATTGTATTGTAAGTAATTAAATGGTAATAACATTTTCCATCACACTTAAATATTTTTGGGACAAAATATAACATGGTGTAAAAATTACTATATTCAGGTTTCGCATATACTAAAAATAATGTTGTATAAGCTGTCTCTGGCGCCATCATAGTGCCACTGCTGTTTATTAAAATCGCTTTAATGTTATTAATGTTTTTGACGCAGTGCAAACAAGTTTACCAAAACTGAGAACATGTCAGAGGAGAATGGAAAGTAATGTAATAAAACAATATAGGTACAAAGTTTAAAGACTAGTTTATTAGCAGATGCGTAAGAATGACTTGACGAAAAGTTTGACCGCAGACAGAAGAGCGTTCGTTGAGAAACACACCACTTTAGGGGCGCGCGAATCGTTCAGAAACAACGACGTTTCCTGTGTTTATGTTCACATTCTAATAGACAGAAGTATGATAGGCGCCACGATAAAAGTTTGTAGAAGAGCAGAAGAAATAAAATCCTTGACCAAAGTGGAAGATATAATAAAAAGCAAGACAGTTGAAACGGAGATGGACAGGACACATGACAAGAGATAGGACAAAATGGACAAAAGTTATAACAGAATGGCAACCACGCGATGGTAAAAGAAAACGAGGCAGACATGCAAACAGATGGACAGATGACATTACAAATGTTGGGGAGGCTATCTGGCCAAGGAAAGCTAAAAATAGAAAAGAATGGAAACAACTGGAAGAGACTTATGTGTCACAAAATACGCTGATCACTAAACCGGGAAACCAGACGAGTTAGTTTATAAGTTAGTTATTATATACATTGAAGGTATGCTTAGTTTCAGCAATAAAGACTTAATAATAAAAATATATTAATATCGGTTCAGTTGTTGCGACCTAAAAACGCACCAGATTCTGAGCAAAACAACTGTTAAATAAGTATTCTATCAACACTAGTTCACTTCAACACACGTTTTAATAAGCCCAGTTATTCCCAAGTACAATGAATATTGTATTTAAATAATCACACAAACAAAACCAACAGTCACATAATATTAATTAGAGCATCATTACAATAATCCAAATACAATCTCTCATACAACACACGTTCCAACAATAAACAAACGTATCAATACATAACACAATATTATTATTATTATGTAGGTACTGGTGTGAATTTCCCGAACAGTATTGATGTTAAAACAAAAGGACAGACGGCGTCAAACTTTCAATGGAATCAGTCACCGAGAAAATTACCTATACATATTGTGCTTACAGGAATTAGGTAATTAATCATAGGTAATAAAAGAGCAGTGGAAGCCTATATTCCGTTGGTTTAGGTAGTTTAAATAAAGGTAAACAAAAAAACCCACGTGACGATAGAGCTGTCAAGTAACCGACTAAATATAAACCTGGCACTTCAGTCGACATGCTACGTCACTGTTGTACTCTTCAATTTAGCAACGTTTTATTTCGTTGACGTTTAGAGAACATGTCTTTTTGGGCTCTTTACAATAGACAGATTACAAAATAATATAGTAATATATATTATAAATCTTAACTTAACTTAACTTAATCTTAATAATTGTGCTCAAGCAATTACATCTACAAAGAGTAGGATAGGATAAATGATAAAGTTTAACATACAGTAATAAAAGAGGAAACTATCGTAATAATAATTTAAAAAAAATGATTATAAGTTACAACGTATTTTTAAACAAGAAAGTGTCATCTATAAAAACCCTTTTCATGATTTGTTTACCTTTATTTAACTACCTAAACCTATGGAGTGTAGTGATATCGTTTCCCCGACTTACGAATTGTAACCTAGCCAGGCACTTTACTTTGTATAAATATTTTCAGCACCACTGCTCTGAAAACGGTGAAGTAAATATCGTGAGGAAATGTCCTAAAAACAAAAATTTTAAGACATCTGACATCTACCAACACGCACTGGGCCCGCGTGGCAGATTATAGCCCGCTCCCTCTCAAAGCGAGGAGGCCTGTGTCCCAGCAGTGGGACATTTAAAGCTGATTATGATGATGATAAATGAAATAGCAGCAACGTTAGTACTGAAATCATTATTTTGAGAAGATATAGCAATATCGAATTTATATCAAGAGTAGTAGCACTCACAATGCCACTTTTCGAGGAGACTGAGTATTATTTCCTTAGATTCATAGAAATAATTTATTTATTTATTTCTAAAACACTTAAGTCTATTTTGCAGTTTTGGTTTAAGCCACACAACGACATCGCTCAGGGTTTATCTGTGTGCTGGTGAGCCGTTCATTTAAATTTTACATGTTATTTTTAAATGTTAACTACTACATTGATACATTTATTATAATACTTTTATAATGATGATAATTAAAGGTACATTAATACATACATACATTTGTAGAAATTTTGTGTAAGGAAACGTTTTGATTTGTACTTATAACTTTTCGAACTCGTTTTGTATAACGTTTGCAAGTTTTCTGGAAGTTTAATAAGAAAAAAGGTACTAAATAATCTGTAACACCGTGTCCGTACACATTATTAAATTTTGGTAAGATATATTTATTTTTAAGTGGTATCGTTCTCAAAAAGTTACCTTAGGTCTTGTTTTTTTCGGTTAGCATAACTAGCTTATTTTTCCATCGGGTGTTCAGTTTTGAAAACTATAAGGAAATGGTTTCATAATGACAGGCACAAAGTACAAAGTTAAAATGTCTCAATCCACCTGCTACCTCATCAACCTGTAACATGAGACATTTCTGCTTTGACTCTGGGATGGACACGCAATTGCGATTCCTCTTGAATTAATTTTCTTAGGTGACGGTAACATAGTTTTGCCGTTAATGAGGTACCAGGGAAGCCCCATGTGTAGAAGGAATTAATGCCAAACTTCCTTGTCTTCAACGTAGTCTTTAATATTTTATTATGGTTTTTGATAAGGACACGTTTGATGTGGGTTTTGAATTTTCCATCGCTAAGTTCTGTAACCGACTTTGAAAATACACCAAGAAAATCACTATACATATTGTACTTACAGGAAGATAATTATGTAATTAATCATAGTTAATAAAAGAGCACTTCTATAAGAGTCCCATTTTTTCCCGTGGGTGTCATAAAAAGCGACTAAGGGATTTACTAGAGAATGGGTAGCAGCATTCTCGCATTTTAACACCATAGTGCGATCGCCAACCCGTTTGCCAAGCGTGGCGATTATGGCAACCCCCCTCCCCTTATTGGAGGAAGCCTATGTCCAGCAGTGGACGTCTTTCGGCTGAAATGATCAAGTAATCGTTACTTCATTAAGCTTGGGTTTTAATAGTCACATTTTCATGCTCACGAGATCTTGAATATCAAGACTTCTCTGAGTTAATTATAAACTGTTTGTCGTCCGTTTATTTGCCAACTCGCCTGCCAAGCGGGGGAGGCCTATGTCCAGCAGTGGACGTCTTTCGGCTGAAATGATGATGATGAATAAAAGAGCAGTGGTGGCCTAGTGGTGTCCCCCCCCCCCACCTTATGAAGTGTAGGTCGAGGGCTCGAACCTAGCTAGGTGGTTTACTTTGTGTAAATATTTTCAAATATTATTACTATTATTTCCTTAGATTCCGAGAAACCATCACTATGCCGATCTTATTTTTGCATCGGCATCGGTTACGCTGTGTTCCGTTTTGAAAACTATAAGGAAATGGTTTCGTAATAACACGCACAAAGTTCAAAGTTAAAATGTCTAAATATGTACCTGCAACATGAGATATTTCTGCTTTGTCTCTGGGATGGACACGCAATTGCGATGCCTCTTGAATTAATTTGATTTTCTTAGGTGACGGTACCACCTACCATCAAAAGATGAGCTTCCTGCTTGTTTGACTATAAAAAACAACAGAGTTTTTCTTTTATCCACAACGTATATGTTCTTTGCCTACATTTCATGGCGGAAGGTGGAAGCGAGTGAACTAGCGAGGTCAATGATACTCGCTTACTAGCCAACACCGTCACTCCGACCATGTAAATTATCTTTTCGCGGACTACCCGGTACTTAGTTTATGTTATCATAATTTAGTTATAACAAAGCGTACATTTTGTAATTACTGAAACATTGTAAATATTATGAGCGTCCATAGGTACTAAGACTTGCACAAATAAATAAGTTTAGTCACGCAACGCAAAATTAAATAATAAAAATATATTTAAATGTTTGTAAAGGTGACACAGCCTATGAAACAAATAATTTAATGATTTGTATATGTTACGGCTAATACCCGAAGTGCGGCTACACCTAGTTTTAGCCGGTTAGAATTATAGGTCCAGACAATCCCTGTTGGATAAAACCAATTTACAATAAAGAGTAAAGGAATAACAATAGAGAGATCTGGCGCTCGGTGGCCGCTGCCGCGGCACGCTCGCTTCGCTCGCTCGCCTTCGCTCGCTCGCCTTCGCTTGTTAATGGTTACTGTTCTAACCTAACCTAACCCAAATGATTTTACCCGAAAACAATCGGCTCGTACTAGGTTTAACCAAGAGTAAGTGGCTACACCTAATTCTAACCGGCTAAAACTAGGTGTAGCCGCACTTCGGGTATTAGCCGTAACATATACAAATAGAATAAGATAAATTTGTAAATATAATTGTAACAACATGTGTGTAAATAAAGACCTTGAAAAATGAAAATTAATGAATGAGGTCAAAAGTCTATCACTTTTGGTCAAGCAATGAGTAAAGATTTGCAGAGATTCCAGAGAGAGACAAATCCACAACTAATAAAACCAGGAACTTTACTTTGTAAGATAACTTCTAGTGAAAGAGTTTACCTGTACAAGTTCTATATACACTTATATCTGCCGCCAAGAAGCATTGTTGTGTTCCGGTTTAAAGGAATGTTTCAGTTGCGCAAAGTTGCAGCCACACGGGACTTTCGAACTTTGTCTCTTAGCTTGGTAACGAATTGACAATCCCGGGTGTTGCAGGTTCAATCAATTTCCTTTTCCGTCACTTCGGTGTATTACAAATCTGAGGTTGCACGAACGAACAACGTAAAGGCGTCTACATACTGGCGCGATTTGTCGCTCGACGCGACACCGCGGCACGGGTAGAACAATTTCTATGAAAAATTCAAGGAAATTGTTCTACCGGTGCCAGTATCCCTTAAAAGTTCCGTGTGGTGCCGGACGTAAAGAATAGCACCATCCTATTTCTTCCCGTGGGTGTCGTAAAAGGCGACTAAGGGACTTACTAGAGAATGGGCAGCAGCGTTCTCTATGCATTTTAACGCCCTACCTACAATTTTACCAATGTTATAATGTCAAAGAATATTCAATTTTACTTTTACCAAATTAATAATATTTAATTAGAATTTCATAAATTTATTTTCATTTAAGTGTAACTTTTTACCAATGTTACCAATTTTTCAGTGTAAGCGCTTATAACTAAGTAAGTTAGCTTATTTCTCTGATCCTTTTTTTTATGCGTGTGGTGTTTACCTATATGTAACTGATGCACTGTTATTTTACATTATTTTACAAGTAGGTACTGAAGAAGATGTGCATTTTCTTAAGTAACTCCATATTTTATTGCCCGATCTTCTTCAATTCAAAGAAACCTACGCTTTGCAGCAGGCAACTAGCTTCAATTTTTTGACCGACCGACTCCTTGATACTTCAAATGTCTCGCTGTTCGTGGTGTGTGTGTTGGATCATTAAGTTCCCTTCAAAATGGTTTAGCTGAATGGTTCTGATCCATGCGTCATTTCCGTGAACGGGCGCCGTCAGTAGGGATTGGTAATTTCTCAGCTGCCATGGCTTATTTTAAATTATTTAAAATTTTCAATTGTTTGTATCTTTTTATTACGGACGCTTTTAATGTGCACGTCTTTCTACAATGTTCTTACATGTATAATTGCAACATGAGTGATGTAACCAATACTTTGTAACAATGTTTTAATTTAAAACAGTGTCCGTGGAGTTTCTTGCCCTTTCTCCTCCTTAGGAACCTACTACGCTTTGGAATGGGTAACTAGCTTCATTTTTCTGACTGACCGACCCTTTGACAATTCAAAAGAGCCTGTAATAGGTTTATTTGAAATAAATGCTTTATGTTTGAGTTTTTTGACTTTTCATAAGTCCCTGTAAATGGTGTTATTGAAATAAGTTCTTTGAGTTTGCATACTCACACTGGGTCAAACCCAATGTATATTCAACATACAAATTTGAACAAAAACATGTGTGATTTGTGTATGGATGTATATACATTTGACTTACAAAAAACCTTTACCAGACTTAGAACCTTGTAATATTATAAAATGTAAACCGTCAACGTTGATGGTGGATCCGCAGTCACCACTGCCCGCAAAATACAAATTTTCTACGTTTTTTGCAATTTGCAGGTCAGTCAGTGGTTATGTATCTTGATCAACATATGATTTGCAACCATTCAAAATATTTATTTATCATCAATCATTAATACATCTCTTAAGTTAGATTTGTTCCTTAAGAACTTTTCCATATGAGATTTGTTCCTATAAATAATAATTGCAAAAAACGTAAGAAAATTTTAATTTCGCGGGCTACCACCACTACAGATCCACCTTAAGGGGGATGCGCTAAGGTAGCCCGCAAAATTTAAATATTATTAGGTTTTTTTGCAATTTGCAGGTCAGTAACAGGTTGTGTGTTGATCGAAATATGATTCGTGGCCATAACATATATGGCTTTACAGGATTATAATTATTAGAATCGGCAATACAACTAACTCTCTTCAAAAAATCCTACTGAATGATTGGATAGTTGCATTTTCGCGAGACTGAGCGGACGTGTTTCTTTTTTTGTGTTGATTATAACGATATTCATTTAATTAATTACGAATAATGTTATTGCAATAATTGCGAAGTCAGTTTATTGTGCAAGTGACGAGTGTGAGTAACAACTTTGTTCGTTGTGAAAGATGAACAAAATAGTTTTATAGACAATCAGCGTTTTCGGTGTTAGTAGTATGTCTAACCCAGGAGATAGCCCCTTCGGCCGCAGCCAAATGGTACGACGAAGCCCCCCACCGACGCCATCGTCTGCCGATCAAAGCCAGACAAGAGAACCAGTGCCGCCAGCAACCACGGAGAGCGAATTAACGACTGAAGTCGTCTCTACGTCGGAGATTCAGAGATGGCTTGGGTCCATCGACACAATTTTGACAGAAATTTGCACGATTGTGGCCGAGGGAAAAATGAATTCCGACCAAAAACTCCGTGTCACCAATCTGTGTCGAAAAGTTAACCATGGGACGTCTCAGATGGCCGTACTGTACCAATCCCTGAAGCAGAAGTCTATCCAAGCGCACACAACCATCCAGCACCTTCAAGTGCAGCAGAATGTTGCGGAATCCCTTTGCCAGTTCAAAGAAGTCGTGGAAACAAAGATGAGCCGAAACGAAAGTACTTCCTACGCGAACATGGTGATGAAAGGCTCTGATAAATTTATTCGCCCAGCAAACCTCAGTTCGGTCGCTATATATCCCAGCGATAAAACCAAAACCAGTGACGACACCAAGTCGTTGGTACAAAAAATTATCTCGCCTGAGGAATTAAAACTCCATGTCCGCGGTCTAAGTAAAACTAGGAACGGAGGCGTGATCATTAGGACGGACAACAAAGACGACATTAATAAATTAAAAAGCTCACAAAAGCTACTTTCCTCAGGCCTTACAGTTGAAGAACGATCAAAACGTCGTCCTAGGATAGCTGTCATTGGTGTCCCCGTAGCCCTGACTGAAAAAGAGGTATTTGATTGCATTTACGTCCAAAAATTGACAGATAAATTGCCTAATATTACTCGCGAGACCTTTTTAGAAAATATAAAATTGAGCCATAAGTCAGGAAAGAAAGATCGTCCTACTTGCAACTTCATATTGGAAGTTCCTGCTAATATCAGGAAAATTATGATGGACCAAGGCCGAATTTTCATAAATTGGACATCATGTCCAGTGAGAGATTTCACGATTGTTACTAGGTGTTTTAACAGCCAGCAGTTCGGACACGCAGCCAAATTTTGCAAAGAAACGAGCCCTACTTGCAACCTCTGTGGCGAAACAGGACATTCCTTCAAGGAATGCAATAATAAAGGTTCTCCGCCTCAATGTGCGACCTGCAAACGCTTTAAACGGAAAAATGATCATCCAACTGGTGATGTAAATTGCCCAGCACGTAAATATGCAGAAGACAATTATATTAATTCAATTGATTATGAAGGCGCCTAGGAGCGCCGCCGACTAACTAGTTAAGTAAGCACATAGATAGTAGGTTAACTTCTACATATAATTAATTTTATGACCAATCAGCTAATCTGTGATCTAGATGGATTTTCCGTGTCTGAAGCTAAAATCTGTAATGTCGAGGAATGCAAAAACATAGTCTATACTGGGAATAAAACATTGACTTTACTTACACAAAATATACGCAGTATAACCCGAAATTTTAACGGTTTCCAAGTTTTGTTACAAGATCTTGATATATGCTGCGACATTATCGTTCTAACAGAATGTTGGTTATCCAAACAAACGGCCAATATACCATCTCTCGATGGCTTTAATCTTCACAAAAGTGATAGAACACTCAACCAGAATGATGGCATAGTGGTTTATATTAAAAATAATCTAAGAACACTAGTAGAAGAACCCCATTTTCTAGACTGTAACTGCTTAGTAATTAAAATTATTCCCGATACAGTAATTATGGCTATTTATAGGCCTCCATCCCAAAGTATTGATGGGTTTTTGGATTCGCTTAACGGTAACTTAGAAAAGTTATCTTCGTTTAAAAATATTGTACTGGTAGGTGATATCAACATAAACATTGCTGCCGAAAAAATCAATACTCATTCACATAATTACCTCAATATTTGCTCATATCATGGACTATTACCAGCTCATTATCATCCAACCCACCAGAGCGGCTCTTGTCTAGACCATATCCTATTAAAATCGAAAAGTTCATCCAAAACATTGGTTACTAATTCGTCACTTACCGATCATCAAGCTGTTTTACTAACATTACAAATATCTTCACCTAGAAATAATTGCATGCGCAGCTATACTAAACTCAATATGACTAGTCTTGAAACTGACTTTCGCAGTATTAATTTTGACCTAGTTTATAATTCACATGATCCAAATGTTTCCCTACAATATTTTGTCGATTTGTTACAATCTACGATAAGGAAAAATACATTTACTAAAGTAATACCTAGAAAGTATAGTAACATTAAACCATGGATTACGCCCGGACTTGTTCGCTGTATCAGACATAGAGATAAACTCCACCGAAAATCGAAGAATGCACCGGATAACGAATTACTATCAATTACTTACAAAAGATATAGGAATTTCTGTAATAATCTGTTAAAAAAGCTAAAAAACCAATACGATCAAAATCAACTACAGAAAGCAGGTAAAAATAGTAAACTTATATGGAAATTCTTAAAAACTAACACTCTTAGGTCAAAAAATCCCGAACCTGCGCTTGATCTTTTATCTTCTGAGCTAAGCCCTACCGAAGCAGCAAATAAAGCTAACAACTTCTTCATTAACGTAGGAAAAAACTTAGCAGAAAAAACCTTATTATCTAATAGTTGTTTTTCCAATCAAAGCCAAACTAAGACATATGCAACACAAAACTCTATGGTCTTATTAGACACTGATGTTAATGAGGTTTTAAGTATAATAGGCGGATTAAAGGAAACTTGTGCCGTAGGATGTGACGACATACCTAATAGCATACTCAAAAGATTTAGATACGTCATTGCCCCTCCCTTGACTCACATTTTTCATTTATGTTTAACAAAAGGAATATTTCCTAAATTGCTTAAAAAAGCCATAGTCACCCCCGTGTTTAAAGCTGGAGACAAAAAGTGTGTAAATAATTACAGGCCAATTTCAGTTTTAACAGGCCTCTCAAAGATTTTGGAAAAAATTATAAATAGTAGATTAGTAAAATATCTTGAAAGTAATAAATTACTCTCTGATCATCAATTTGGTTTTAGGCCTAAAAGATCAACAAGCCAAGCTGTTCACCGTCTGACAAATTTTATAAGCACAAACCTGGATAGCGGCATGCACACCATAGGGATATTTTTAGACCTTGCCAAGGCTTTTGATACAATTTCTTGTACTTTGCTTTTGTACAAGCTGGAAATGCTGGGAATACGGGGATTACAATTGCAACTATTATCTAATTACCTTAGCGACCGCCAGCAGTGTGTAAAAATAGGTCAGTACGTGAGTCCTGAACTTGAAAATAGCTGTTATGGAATCCCACAGGGCAGTATTTTGGGTCCTACTTTGTTTTTAATTTACATAAATGATCTGTGCAATTTGACACTTCAAAAGGGTGTAATTATGTCATATGCGGATGACACAGCTTTACTGTTCGCAGCTAAATCAAAGGCCGAGGTCTATGAGGTAGCACAGAATGGGTTTAATACCGTGTCTAATTGGCTTCATAAAAATCTCTTAACATTAAATACAGATAAAACCAAGTACCTATTATTTACAATGAGAAACACTAATCCAACGCTTACTAATCTAAACATTCAAGCGCATAACAATTGTAATTTACATTATGCTGATATTGCATGCCCTTGTCCCACTTTAGCCAAAACCGAACATATCAAATATCTAGGCGTCACAATTGACACAAACCTGAATTTCCGCAAACACATCGATTTATTATGCACCAGAGTGCGTAAACTAATATACATTTTTAAAAATTTACGTAGCATTGCCGACTTTAAATTAATTAGACAGGTTTATTTGGCTTTGTGTCAATCTATTATTTCCTACTGCATAACGTCCTGGGGTGGAGCCGCTAAATCAATTTTACTGCACCTAGAACGCGCCCAAAGAGCAGTCTTAAAGGTTGCTACTTTTCGTCCATTTAGATTTCCTACATACCAGCTTTATATAGCATGTAAGGTGCTAACAGTACGTCAATTATTTGTTTTGAATGTAGTTTTATTACAACACACTGAACTTTATTTTAACCCAGTACCTTCAGATAGGAGAAGAAAAGATTTGGTTTGTGCTAACTCTCAGACTAAACATGCTTTTACTAATCGATTTTATTTATTTTTAGGACCCTACTTGTATAACCAGTTTAACAGAGTGCTAAAGATTTATAGTTTAAGTTATAATAGGTGTAACTTACTAGTACAAGAATATTTGGCAAAACTCAATTATGCAGATACGGAAAAACTACTAGAAATTTTAAAATAAAATTTATATCTACCTACTCTATTTTAAGTCTATACTCCATAGGTATTCTCTTCCTTTACCAAATTAATAATACTTTATCTACTTTAATATTATGTGTTAATTTATTTAAATATAATATATCATACATAATCTAGTTTTAAAATAATATACCCAAATAGTAACTGTTTAAGTCATTGAATATATTATGTCTTCTTTTTAAGTTTGCTTCTAATGAATGTATTTTTGTCTTCTTTTTAAATGTTTGATGTAAATTGATGGCCTGAAACACAGGTTTTCTTAAACCTAGATCAGGCTGGTCTTCATTACAGTTAGAATTGAATTTTCCTCGATTGTAATTAATGTAAATCATAATTTTACTTTACTTTGTACTTGAATAAATTTTTATTTTTTATTTTTATTTTATTTTATTTCAGAAAAAATCTTTCAGTAAGATTTTTTTAAACACAGACCCCCTTATTACAAAACAAGGCGTATCTTCAGACCCAGGTTTAAAACATGGAGCCATTATGGAATTTCGAACTTTATTCCGACTATGGTAAAGTTCCTAAATACAAAACTGACAACTTAGTACCGAACTAAGTTTTCAGTTTTGTATAAAGAACGGTATTTCAATCACAGTTACGTTCTTATTACAAAAACTGGCTGCATGGTTTAAGCCATGTCAAAATATAAATCTTGTTTTGTAATAAGGCGGAGAGAGTTGTAATGCTGATTCTAATGATTATAATTCTGTAAAGCCATATTTGTTATGGCCGCGAATCATATTTAGATCAACATACTGTTACTGACCTGCAAATTGCAAAAAACGTAAGAAAATTTGAATTTCGCGGGCTACCTTAGCGCATCCCCCTTAGCATCAATTGACAGTATAGAGCTCAATGTGACAAAGCCATAAAATGGTCAAATAACTACTTTGAATAACTTCCATTATCATATAGATAATAACAAACGCAAGCCTATCTCCAAACAAAAAGCCTTCATCAAACTAACAAAACAAAAAATTAAATATTACTACCACGGTTGGCTCAAAATACCATTTTGAGTATTACTACTCCCAAAATGATCCTAGTCACGACTTATTTCCAAAGGTGAACATAATTAAGTAATTACATAGCAGGTTAATAAGGTATTAATTAGACCTTCCATTATAATTATACGTATTGAATGTAGCAAAGGAATGAGGTATTGATTGACGTCAGGTGACGAACATTCACGACGACGCGACTTTAATAGAAAAATTTCTATAAAATCTTCATGGAAATTGTTCTACCAGAATCGCGTCGCCCCGTCGCGTTGCGCCTATCTAAGTGCTCGTTTACAGAGACGCGGGCCGTCACGCGTCGCGTGTAGCGTGGCGTCTCGCGGCGCGTCGGACGCCTTTTCTGTTAACAGAGAGGCGGTGCGTGCAGCGGCCCGCGTCATTACACGCGCAAACACAAACATATGGCAATGTACGATGTTGTTTAAGGAGACGCGGGGCATGAAGAGTAGCGGTGTCCGCCGCTGCAGCCGCGGCGGAACTTCTAGCGTGTAGCGTAGCGGGTATCGCCGTATGCTCGTACTGGGTGTGCGACGCCGCGGGTGTTGTTACGTATTACCTTGAGTGGAGAATTACGCCTTGTTTACAGACACGCGGGGCGTCGCGCGTCGCGTTGGGCGGTCCGGCACTCACTAAATTCAAGCCTATTGCGTTGTATGAGAGCGTTTACGGAAAATTGATTTTACACGCGTTTGCTTGAGATGCAGGCGGAACACACGGATGGCACCGCCGCGTTGCAAACGACGTTTATCGGGGCGGCGTTGCGTTTCTGTAATTCTCCGTTCAGGGTATAACGTAACAACACACGCGGCGTCACACGCCCCAGTACGAGCATACGGCGAGACCCGCTACTCAACACGCTAGAAGTTCCGCCGCGGCCGCAGCGGCGGACACCGCTACTCTTCACGCCCCGCGTCTCCATAAACAACATCGTACATTGCCATATGTTTGTGTTTGCGCGTGTGATGACGCGGGCCGCTGCACGCACCGCCTCTCTGTAAACAGAAAAATCGGTTGTCTGTAAAGTCGGTTTACTGACGATAGTTGAACGTGACAACGTCATAAGCCTTAAATTAAACGCCTCAGAGCTAGGTAACGCCGCATGAGAGGTAACGCCGCATGAGTCATCTTTTTTCGTGCGTGCAGCCGGCTCCATCGAATTATAAGACGTTGTCACGTCAAAAACGTCCAACGCGCCGCATGACGCCACGCTGCACGCGACGCGCGACGCCCCGCGTCTCTGTAAATGATCACTTACAGAAACGCAACGCCGCGTGCGCCGCCGCGATAATCGTCGCGTGCGACGTGGAGGTGCCATCCACGTGCTCCACCTGCATTTCAAGCAAACGCGTGTAAAATCGCTTCTCCGTAAACGCTCTCATACAACGTCATTTATGTTTGAATTTAGTGCGGGCCGGACCAACCAACGCGACGCGCGATGCCCCGCGTCTCCGTAAACAAGGCATATGGGAGCCTTTAGTGGGGCAACGGCCAAGGTTCAAGGTTTTATGAATTCTCGTTTTGTTAGCCCTCTAAACCATAATAGATTTTCTTCTAATTCTAATTCTCTATAATTATTAAGAGGTCTGAAGTAATACTTCAGACCTCTTAATACTTCAGATGTAAGTCGTTACCTACTAACATCTGAAGTGAAACTGTTACCTATCTTCCTAGCCTTTTCTTTTTTCCCATCTATGTTGGGGTCGGCTTCTAGTCTAACCGGATGCAGCTGAATACCACTATTTTACATGGAGCGACTGCCTATCTGACCTCCACAAACCAGTTACTGGGTAATACGATACCCCTTGGTAGTATTGGTTGTTGTCATTAAATTAATTAAATTGTTACCAACTAACTCTTACGTATTATAAAACAAAGTCGGAGGGGGGGGGGGGGGGGGTCTGTCTGTCTGTCTGAACGCGATAAATTTAAAAACTACCGAACGGTTTTTATCAATAGACGGAGTGGTTCATGAAAAACTTTTATGTGTTTTGTGTAAATTGGCTGTATTACAAAGATTATTGTTGCAGATGTCGGAAAAAAATATGCCGACTTGGAGCTTTACTGGAGTGAGCCGTGTAAACCGTAAGAGATACATAAATTTAATGTTCTACAAGATTGTACATCTTAAAAAGACCAACAAAAATCTTTGCAATGGCATTATGTTTTTGTAAAAAAATTCATTGTTATTTTCGAAGCTATTTTGACCGGTATATTATTAATCCTTATCCAATAAAATATGCAAATCATTTAAATTAAAACTTTAAAAGATAGATTTAAAGATATAATTAATTTGGCACACAGATAGTTAATAAGGTGGATTAACACATAGGATAAATTAATACCGGTAGTACGTTTCCGTGAGATACTTTCCGACCTCCACGCGGGCAAAGCCGCGGGCAAAAGCTAGTATATTATAATTGAGGTGTAACATCTTCCCTCTCACTTTCTTTGGGAGTGATTTCGTGAAAAGGGACGGAAGTGTATAACAGTGGGATGATAGCTTCAGCATGGAATACGTAAGTTCTTTAGAATAGCATGGAATTAGTATCATATAATATAATTATAAGCTCGGGGGAGTGGGTGTACCACCTTTTTTTCTTTTTTTTTTGTGGCGTGCCCAGCGCTGGGTTGCGACAATCGCACTCTCCATGTCGCCATGAGATCCCGCCGGAGTTCTGTCCGCCATGCCGTGATTTCTCGCGGCAGCGGAGTTTCACCCCGGTATTTCGCCTCCTCGCGCCACTCCCAGATGTGCGCGAGGACTTTTGCCTCCAGATCCCATGGCGGCAATCCGGCAAGGAGGCGTGGGTGTACCACCTGAGTTGACGGGTTTAGTCCAGTACTGGTTCTCTAACCAGTTACACCAAGTTCGTTGGGGAGACGTTCTATCTGAAGCGTTCTGGAGTGTGAGGTGAGACAGGGGGGGTTAACCTCACCTAAGCTCTTCAACCTGTATGTACATGAGTTGGGCGTTGAACTCAGCAGCAGTTCAGTTGGGTGCAAAATAGGTGGCGCTAGCGTCAATAATTCAAGATACGCTGATGACATGGTGTTGCTGGGTCCAACGGTTGGCGCAATCAGGGAGATGCTGAACGTCTGTGAAAGGTATGCGGCAACCCAGGGCCTGTCATACAATGTAGTTAAAAGTAAATACCTGATCTTTACTGTAGAAACATGTAAATTACGAGCCCTCAATATCCCTCAATGCACGAATACTTAAAAGGGTCGCCCAGTTCAAATATTTGGGACACTAAGTCACCGAGGACCTCAAAGATCAGGTACCTATACCGTGAGCGCTGCAAGGCATTAGCAGCCAGATGCAACATGTTGGCTCACAGTTTCGCTGTTGTATGTAGTAACGAGGTCAAGAATAACTCTGTTTAAAGCTTATTGTCAAGCGTTCAACACGGGTAGTTTGTGGGTCAACTGTACGAGGAGGTCTCTAGATGCCCTGCGAGTGCAATAATAAAATAGCTTCAGGTTGCTGTTGAGGTTGCCCCGATTCTGCAGTGCGTCTAGCATGTTTTCTGTAGCACGAACTGACGACTTTTGTGCCGTTATGAGGAAGAAGATCGCATCCTTAAGAGAAGGCTCCCTATTTTTATGTTAATTTGCATAAATATTTTGAAAACGTAATTGTCATATTTTCCCTCAATAATTTTTTTATTAGAAAATCATGTCTTTTTTAAGGATAATTATAAAAAAAACAAACAAGATTGTTTAGCTATTATGTCTGAAATAAGAATTCACAGCAAGAAAATATAGTTTATTATCCCGACACAAGATATTTTTTCTCTAGATAAAATTATAATGAAATTTATCTATTTTTTGTAGGGTAGGTTGATGATGATAAATATGTTTTTTTTTTGTTGGGGTTTTAAACAAGAAATAAATAAAACAATCAAACTTGGCACGTTAAATTCAAAATCGTTATTTATTCTTAATTCCAAATGACAGATAATTACACTTTCTTATACATCACTTAACTTATGTAAGAATATATTTCACATTATTTTTATTTACATTTAAACATTATTGTACTCAATTGGTATACTTTTCATTAACTTTTATTTATCAACTTGGATAAATATCAACTTTAAATTAGTTTTTCAGCTGTTTATAGGACATTCAAGCGTGTCAATCCACGAAATCCGTTTAAAAATACTACTGATAATTATTATTATTACATAAAATTCCATAAATAATATTAGAGCATATTTTGTAAACTTTTATTACAAAAACCATATAGTTCCACTAATGACACAGAATTGAATAATACATAACTGAAACTAATACTTATTATTACACTAGTAAAATTAGCTCATTCAACTAGAATTAATTTTAACAAACAGCATAATCAGAAAATGCATTACTTTGCAAGTATTGTAATGGATTCTAGATAAATTATTGATGGGTTGAAAAAATTATACTGAAATCTGATACCAACCCGAACTCGAGAAAAAAATTATTAAAAATTAAAACCGCCAACTAAAAAGGTATAAACAAGACAACACAGACAGACAAATTGAAAATATCATCGGTTTTCGTATAAGTACGCGGAGTTATAGGGGACCGGTGGACATACATGCATACATAGTCTGTTAAAATCATAACCCTATTTTGGCTTTGCCATAGGCTTTGCTTTGTCAGTTAGAGCAAACATGCTGGCTCGCAGGTTTGCTCGTTGTTCAGTGGGCGTTAAAATTACTCTTTTCAGAGCGTACTGCACTATGTTATACATGAGCAGCCTGTGGGCTAAATATACTCAAAAGTCGTACAATGCCCTCCGTGTGCAATACAACAACGCGTCCAGGGTGCTGTTGAGGCTGCCCTGCTACTGCAGCGCATCAGGGATGTTCGCCGGCGAACATATTGTGGATTGTTTCTTTGCCACAATGCGTAAGCGCTGTGCGTCCCTGGTGCGTGGGGTGTGGGGTGAAAACAACAATATACTGTCTCTAATTTCGAGCAGGCTGGACTGTCCGTACGTGAATCGCTGCTGCGCCATTTCCCATGGAATGGTGCAGCCGCGGTGAAGCGTCGGACAGTACTGCCGCTGTCTATATTATTCTTAAATTTGTTTAGGGTTGGATAAAATTATCTTAATTACTAACGTAGATTAACTTTTACTAACAAATGAGTCATGGTTACTTGATTAAATAAATAAAATTAATTGAATTGAATAGTCAGGTAAAAACAAGAAAATATTCCTTTCTGATATACTAGGTGGTCTCTCGTAGAGTTTTAGAGAATATTTTAGTGTTTTGATGTTTTTCAGTTAAGGTCCTGTAGTAGTGTAAAGCCGCGCCCATTGGCGGCACGGCATGGCAAGGTATTTTTAGGCGACGAATAAAAATATAACTTAACAGTATGAAATAAAATGAAATAAAGTTGAAATTTCAATGTTAACGGTCGTAAGTACAAAAACAATACCGCGGTATGCTAACATTCTATTAACATTGAAATTTCAACTTTATTTCCATACAATTAAGTTATATTTTTATTCGTCGGTTAAAAATACCTTGCCATGCCGTGCCGCCAATGGGTTGGGCCGGGCCTTAAGGTTTTCTTATCCATTTTGCCGATGACTCCATCAACAAAATGGAGTCATTGTTTTAACCAAAAATTGTGTATTAATCTCACTATCTAAAACACATCATAAATGCAAACAGGAACAAAGATAAATAACTAACTTAATATTGACTACACAAACTGCAGTAAGCGTGTTATTTTCCGCTTAAATGTGACCATGGAGAGTTGCAAACTTCGTCGTTCTATATGCGCCAAGTTTACCCTATCTTGACAGAATTGTAGGCACGTAGTAACTCTACACTATATAGATATCAAGGGGCTTAAGATCCTTGTTTAAGATGTACGCTAACTTGAGGAAGCATTATTAAAGACAGTATGCTTCATAGTCATGAAGAGGGGAAACCTCGTTACAGAAATGCTCGTTGACTCACGATACCTACTGCAGGCTTAGTACGACAGGGCTGAGAATGAGTCCGAAAGGGATACCGTAGCCCTGGTACACAAGCAACTTAAGGAACACGGGTGGGTTTTAGTCAGTAAAAGTCTTGACAGGCCCAGCTCCGCTCAGAGCGGCAGAAGTTATTTGATACTTTCCCACCCAAAAAAAAAGCACTCAGCACGACAACCGTAGAGAAGCATTTTTTCGACGGAGGAATAGACAAAAATGAAATTATGTTTCCGTGTAGACAGTAGAAAATTTTCGGTAGACAGGTGATTTCTATTCTACAGTAGAGTAGAAATAGGAACGTCATGCTAAGCCTACAGGTGTGACTTTAAGAGCTTTGGTTTCACGACGAATGCGACTCTAGTAGACACACAATTTCTATGAAAACTTCGTAGAAATTGTTCCAACCGCGTCGCACCGTCGCCTTTCTGCGAGAGCCTTAAGAAATCGGTGAACGGTCACATAATAACGCGAGCGTACTTAGAGACCGTTTCTGGACACCTTAAAGCGCTGACAAGAGGCAAAAGATAAAAGTAGCCTTGTCTTAAACAAAAAAATTGCCAAATCTTTATAGTTTGTGGTAGCGGAAAAAATATAATGATAAACTTGAACATATTTCTCAGAACTTAGTTGTTACCAAAACACGTTTAGAAAAAAATATCTCGATACAAATTAACGGTAAACCTTTACCTTTGAGTTTCAATCCAAAATATATCTGTATTCAATATCAACGTACGGTCTTAAGAACTTCTTATTTGTATGCAGAATTAGGGTTTTTTATTTTTGATTACTCAACTCATTTTTGAGTAAATAGATAATTGCTTCATATTTTGCAATAAATTTCAAGCGTTGTCTCATCACGCTTCTCTTTCTTTTGTATGCAGTCTGACAGTAACTGCGGTTTATTAGCTGTTTGTCAGCGTCTTAATGTCAAACACAGATGAAAATTACAGATTTTAGTGACGGCAGACGGAACCGCTTTCTTAGGCAAAAGTCCTCTTGTGTCGTTGTCGTCGTGTAGTAAGTACGATCAAAGAGCAAAAATGTTAAGGAAGTTTTAAACTTTCTTTCCCACAACATACCGAGCGCATACCACATTTCCATTCAAGATACAATACCTAAAAATGAGTAGTACAAATCAACCCTAAGGGAAAAGACAAATACACACATCACACATCGTCACATTTTCATTTATGGACTGCTGTTCCGCTCACTTGTATACCACGGCAGGATGTAAGTACTTATTTTCAGCCAAGACAATTTTACACTGTAGACAAGCTCAGTGTATATTTGTTTATAATTTTCTGTCGTCACAACCTAAAATGATGACGTTGTCTATCGATAACACATCGTCACAACTGTGGGATCGGTACTTAACAATCACGGAAAGGAAAACCACTTATGGGTATTGGATGTTTCTCGTTTTAACGTCCCTTTGCCCTCCTGCGATGTAACTGGTATTTCCTTTTACCTAATTACCATTCCATATTAATGTTTTCCTTATAATGTTGCCTCGTTCCATTAAGTAGAGCATTGACATTTTTGTCGTGCAAGTCAAACAATTCATCATAATTAATGTGTTTTATCGACTCATTTTCTAGAACAGTACTCACGCATTGATCAATGATCAAAGTTGTCATATTTTCAAAACTAAGTTTAGCTATTGTTAAAGTATCTTCTTTTCCCCATCCCCCTTTATTAGTCAAAATCTGAACATATAATTCACCCAATTTTTGAACTCTGCGAGGCCTTGACCTGCGTTCGGATAAAATTTAATACTACTCCAAATAGTCTACTACAAAACATACAAAAGACGGCTCCATACAAAGAAAATGCACGCAAATATATTGTCATGCTTCACGTACAGCGAGCGCAAGCGCAACTCGTGACTGGCATTTATTTGGAATCGCCGTATGTACGCGTATATGTGTGTATGCTCCTGTTTTCGCTCGTTGTATAGCCGACCTTCAGTTTCTATCTATTTTGTGACTCCATCTTAATTTAACTCCTTTTATTAAGTACGTGAGGTTCTAAATGATCTATGTATTGTAGGAAAGGCCTATTATATGGAACGGCTCATCCATCCTCTTTAAGGTTACCTTACCTTTTGTTAACAGGCTTTTTGCCTTGTGTTTATTTCTTTATCTCATTTGTAACGAGATGAGTACCCTCGAACAAAATGCATTAGGAACGGCGAAATGCATGCTAGGTAAAATTAAGGTGATGTTAAAAAGCTTTACCCATATTTTCATGAAAATACAGCTTGTTAAATGTGATTAAAATGCTGCGTACTTTTTACTGTATATTTTTACAATCATGTAAGTGTTAATAAAATAAGATTTTGCCTTGATAAAAAAGCTTGAATCAAAATGATACGCACTTTAATGAGTACACTACAGTTAAAATCAGATACCAATTAAGTGATCTAAGTTGACTTTGCTGTAATAAAAGCAAATTCAATAAATGCAGCTGCAATTCGGACATGCTGTAACTTTGAATACACATAAATTAAATAACAAAGCAAAGACATAATGATAATACAAAAATATTCCCACTAGGGCCTGTACTCGTATTCGCGCTAATTAATAGATTCTATTGATTATCCATCAATGATAAAATGACCACGCATCCAACACTGCATTAAATGGAAGCAGCGCGCCAGGCCTACATAAATTATGTGCGGTAACTCGGTCAGCCTACAACCACTACTTAATCCGTAATCAGATTCAAATACAGCAGTGGAATAAAGAGAAGAGATAATGGTGGGTACACCTACATAAAACCAAATACATATTATATAAAATTTTCAAGACAGGCTGTTTAATTAATCAAGCAGAAAATGTTTGAAAGGAACTTGTAAAATTGACAATTTGTCCTATTGTTGCCTGTCGTCTATCAATTTATAAATAGGCCACAGGTGATATTATTGAATACTTCTCACATAGATTACGTTATATGCTATTGAAATTCAACTTGCATATAACATTTTAGGACGATACTAGTCAGCATTAAATAAATTCCACTTAATATAACATATTAAATTTCAGGGCGATACCTAGCATTAAAGAAATGCCACGTGATTAACATAAAGCTATCGCTGGCAAATAAATGTATTGACATGGAACGTAACGAGCACACAAAGTAAGATCAAAAGGAATTTGTCGAACATTAGCTTACAATAATCTATTTTAACATACTAAAAAGTAAACCAAATAAAAGGTTATAAACACACAGCTACATAAGATAAGAAAAATATATTCACAGTGTATGTGGAGAGTTCCAAATAGCTCTAGAGTACTATCAGAAATCGAGTTCAGCATAAACATGATTGCACAAGTTGTTAAAATTGCGATATGGAATGGCATATTGCCAATCCGTCGTGTACTTAGTTATACAGTATCTGAGTCGACCTAACATTTGCATATAATGGTGAACGGTGAAATACATGTACCTACTTTTACTGATAGTGCTCTTTGAAATGTATAGTCGGAAGAATTGTGAGGAAATTCTTATGCTCTCAAGCAAAAACCAAGTCGAATTGTTGAGTCTTGTGAGAAATGAGACACATTTTTATCCTGATTCCTATCTACAGCTGAAAAATATTAACATCAGAGAGTATTGTTTATACACAGAAAATTAGTTACAACAATTTTAATTACATTTTAATACAAATGACGTTATCCAAATTCCTGATGATTTTGTACGACGAGCATTCTTAGAGCAATGAGGACTACTAGCAAATGTATGAGTAAATGAGTTTGGGAAGTGGCTGCTGAAGAATTGTTGCCGTGTTGCATCGCAGCTGGGGTTTCACCTGTAGACAATAGAAAAAGAATTCATGATAATCAACATCATATAAATCTTCTAGGAGAGTCCGCAGGTAAAACAAATGTTCAAATATAATCATCGTAATGGACCGGCGATGGATTCATGATTCATGGCTTGCTCACAATGCCCAATGCCCATTGTTCAG
This sequence comes from Tiliacea citrago, assembly GCA_963921375.1. Classification (NCBI taxonomy): domain Eukaryota; kingdom Metazoa; phylum Arthropoda; class Insecta; order Lepidoptera; family Noctuidae; genus Tiliacea; species Tiliacea citrago. The sequence goes on from OY992804.1 coordinate 14,244,743, forward strand.
TAAAGGATTAAATGTAGCCGTACAATGGACATAAGACTTTTGTATATTTGGTTCATACTTTTACACTACCGTGCATCAAAGATTTTCTACCATAGGATAAAATATATTTCCTCCTACTTTACCAGGAAATCCATTTCATACATTAACACTATTATTGGTTCTCAAAGTCGCTACACGGAAAGCACTTCTTATAAGTCTTTTAAACTCGCAAGTTCATATCTACTTTATGGCTTAGAAGTCTTCATCTTCCGAATACACTTCAATATCGAAATCCTGTTTTATAACTATAGGAACTCCTTTTAAAACTTATCTGAAATTTATCAGTCACGTCGCATCTTTATCTAGTATGCCAAATTTCAATTTACCGGCTTCAAAGGTTATTGATTTTCTTACGAGTCATTGAATAAATTTTAAATATGACGTGATAAAAATAATCGTTCTTAGAAGATTTTCTTAGAAATTGGTATCATTATTTGCGATTTAATTTATATTTTGGGCAATGTTAGACTACATAATGGAGACGATGTTTATAACCCTGTCAAAGGAAAATAAGATAAACTTACTATGCATGAGCAAGTTACCGTAAATAATGTTCTAACACATGGCTTACATTGTCGTCTAGCCGTTTTCAAAGAATTAATTATAAACTTTATTCACAGTCTCTTAATACGCATCAAGTATCTTTACGACTTCAAGAACTAAACAAAATGACAATAAAGTAATTACTGCGCTAGAATAAACAACAAAAACTTTGTAATTATTAAGTGCCTAATTTATTTACGAACGACTGGGGTGTACATTATACTTGCCAAATTTTTTACGTTTTTACGAGTCTTTCCAAGAATTAAGGTCTTCCACAGATCTAATTACGAAAAGGGACTTTGTTTCTGTAACTGTGTTCTATCTCGAAAATGTCATTACACCTTTGTTTTCTATTACATTATACTCAATGGCCTTTGTAGCTACGTCGCCTAAATCTTCTCTTGAAGCAAAACGAGATTGTGTTTGTAAAATGAATTTTCAAATTTATAATTTAAGCCAAGTATTTAATCAAGTTTAGGAACGGAATTCGGGTTATTGAATGAAATTTCTGCTGGTTGAAGTACCTTTTTTTCTTTACTGATATTTTTGAAGTACATGAAAAAGATAATTGTTCGTATTTTTAAGATTCCGAGAAGAGGGAGCAGAAAAATTGTAAAAGTATGTTTACATTTTTTTTATGGATGGTTATAAATACAATGATGCCATTAATTTTCCTTGTTGCCTCATTTTCCTCTTTTACTACTATTATATTTTTTAATATCATTTTGCTTTCCATTTACACGTCTATTTTAGTATGAAACTTTACGTAATTGAAAGCCTCGTTCAGCCAAACACTTAACCTAATGCCTGATAAACGGCAATAATATAACCCCTTTTCTAATAAAAGACCCAGACATCTAATAAAAGACCCAGACATCTAATATTTTTTATTTTACTACGATGGTGCTAGTTTATCATTTTTGACTTCGAGTTACAGCTATAGGTTTAAGTAAGCGGGCACGCCTATTATGCCTGGAGGCTTTTATTTAGGTACGTTCTGTTTACGTTATTTCTGCTTGAGTATAGTTTTTGACGATTTTTTTTTTTGGTATATTTTAATTTTTTTTTGGTATTTTTTGGTTGTTTTTGGTAGCTAACATAAGGCTAATAATTTAATTTAATGTTGTGTTGCGTAATGCAAATTCTTTTACATTTTATTGTATAGATTCAAGTTTTATATCTGAACAGACTTCTTCCCAGCTAAAGCACTAGGAAGTGGTGAAGGGTGGACGTTTTTGGGGGACTGTCTTATGTAATTTTTGACGTTCGAAAAGTGCTGATTCTCAGCTTAGTTTGAATAAATGATCTTTGATTTGATTTGATTTAATAAAAGACCCAGACATCTAATAAAAGACCCAGAGGTCTAATAAAAGACCCAGACATCTAATAAAAGACCCGAACATCTAATAAAAGACCTAGACAACAGAACTGTTTGGTTAACAAATAAATACTTTGACTTTGTGTATCAAATATCAAATCTAGTATCTTATGTACTACTGTGCCTGCTTGGTTGTACCATGCAACCTTTATAAATATTTTTGACCGAGCGAGCAATGTGAGTGAAAAGTCCCTGCATGTCGTATTTTAAAACCGATCTAGACAAAACTTGATATACAGGTTTTACGACTTTATAGAATTTTTTATTGTCGGGGATTTTTGATTTGGGGTACTTCCTCCAAAAAGGGGCAAAAAGAGGGCTACTAGATATCTCCACCATAAGAGATGCGATTTCAATGGTTCTTTTTTTGATTTGGTGAAGATCTGATGAGGAGTTTCGGCGTGAAGAGCAAAATAGCTCCTCAAAATGCAGTAAATAGCTCACTTTGAGATTTCTACCAGCGGAATCGGCCCTTTAACTACTAGGTAGGGATTGATGGAAAACCTGGAACCACCTTCTCATCACAAAACTAGGCTGCAGCGTTACCTCTGCCCTTTAAAACCTATAAGTTTTTTTTTTAGCTGGCCTACAAATATTTACTCATAGTTATTCTTTACTATGTTTTTAAAAACAAAAAAACACGGTAAATTTAGTTGTTGCAAAAAGTTTCTGCTTGCTAGGTCTACTGTTCGCAGAACTACTAGTAAAATTATGTTAGTGGCTAAAGATTATGAGACAAACACTACTTCGAATTTCGAAGATTAGAAAATAATAGAGAGTCAGCTTGAAGAGTTGCAGAAGGCGTGATCACGTAAAATTTTATAATTATATTGATTTGATTACGCGTTAAAAACTTAATAAGCCTTCCACTGAACAATACTTTCACAGTACTGACTGGAATAAAATTCGCGTTTCATATTGTCGATTAATTTTACGGCAATTTCGATAGAATCAAATAGATTTTTACGTGTCTCATCATCTTGTGAAGGACCATAATAATCTATACGAGTATTCCTGTTACGGTAATGCCTGTTTACGGAGATTTAATCCTCGCTTATTTTACAGGCAGAAAATTGAATTGGAGCTATAACGTTTACTTTTACTTCGTTTTATGAAGTATATTCTTTAATACACTGTGTTTTCAAATCCACCTCTTTTACGGGTTTCATATACATATACAGTGGTGGTCATATAATTAGAAACACTATTTATATTTTTATTAGATAACAGAATGTTAATGATCATTGCTAGGGTTCCGTACCCAAAGGGTAAAACGGGAACTCTATTACTAAGGCTCCGCCGTCTGTCTGTCTGTCTGTCTGTCTGTCCGTCTATCACCAGGGTGTATCTCATGATCCGTGATAGTTAGACAGTTGAAATTTTCACAGGTGATGTATTTCTGTTGCCGCTATAACAAAAAATACTAAAAAACAGTACAAAATAAATATTTAAGGGGGCTCCCATACAAAAAAAGTGATTTTTTTTGTCGTTTTTGCTCGATATTGATAACGCCAACAGGTAGACGCTTGAAATATTCACAGAATATTTAGTTATATATTCACTTTAATAATAAATAATTAAATTAAAATAAAACAAATATTTAATCCCATACAACAACCGTGATTTTTTTACCGTTTTTATAGATAATGGTACGGAACCCTTCGTGCGCTAGTCCGACTCGCACTTAGCCGGTTTTTTAAACTACAATTAGTGTACATTTTGATGTGGTAAATTTGCAATAATAATATAAAAAAGTAATTAACACTACCAAGTGAATCTGTGTTTTTAATTAAATATTATGACAACCACTGTGTATATATATTTTTTTTAACCTACCTCTTTTTATTTTAATTAAGTTATTTTCTTATTCTACATTAGGAGAAACAGAAAACAACTTAATTAGTATATAAATACTAAATAAAATAGTAGCGTAAATTGTTTGAAAAACAATATAATTATGTATTGTTTTTCATATAATCATAACATTTTAGCGTCAAGTTTTTCGTAAGAGAGCTGACATAAACGGTGTATTTTCTAAGTAAATGTTAAAGAGTAACATAAATCCACAAAGCCCTTGTAAGTCTTGAATGTGTTCTATTTATTTGTGGTTGGTTTAGCTTCCAGCTTCAAATGCTTACATTGCTCAAACGACGTCCAATGTCCGTTGATGGGTTTCTGAACAAAATGTTTTGTTAAAACCTTTGTGTGATGTCTAATAGAGTTTCTTGGAAATGCCTTCGGTTGTGCCCAAAGGAAAAATCCTTTACACTGTTTGTCCACCGCCATCGTTAACGAGAAACGAGATTATTCAAACCGAAAGTGACTTCCCGGTGACGGCGACCGTTTGTCCACCGCGACCGACACGGCGGTTCAGTAAGTTATGAACGGATGATAGACAAAACAAAAGCTGGGCGAATGGTGCCAGTGCGATGGCAATGTGTGGATAGGATCAAACGTGTTTTGTATTGCCGGCACATCGGCCCGTCACAATCTCGGGCTGAATTCTAGCGTTCGCGCCGAACTACTCGAAAATTTGGGGTCCTGAATCTCGGCGCTCGGGTGACGGACGTGCGGGGGACAGGTGGCCATAGTAAATGTATACAGGGCGTCCCACGGATGTGCCACATGGAGGGAAAGTACCTTGAATATTTCAGATGGAAAATTTTACTGAAATAACACATTATTTGAATTAAAAAAAAACAATTTAAACTTTAAATTTAAATTTATGTGTAATAGTGGTGGTATATTAACCATTAAGTGTTCGTGAACCTGCATTAGTGTTGGCAAATTAAACAAAACAGTGCAACATCACTTTAAGTTTTCTCAAGAAGTCCGCGCGAGGTTTCAGTAAAGTGCCACGTCTTTACTGAAACTCAAGGGTAGCGGGGCGGGATATCATCTATCATCTTTATCATGCATTGAATGGAGTTCATTTCATAATTTGTAATTGTTACCTAATTTTACATGACACTGGCTAAATGCACAAACCGTGCGAAGCCAAAAAAAAAAAAAAACCGGCCACGTGAGAGTCGGACTCGCGCACGAAGGGTTCCGTACCATTATCTATAAAAACGGCAAAAAAATTACGTTTTTTGTATGGGCCTTAAATATTTGTTTTATTTTAATTTAATTATTTATTTTTTAAGTGAATATGTAACTAAATATTCTGTGAATATTTCAAGCGACTACCTGTTGTCGTTATCAATATCGAGCAAAAACGAGCAAAAAAATCACGTTTGTTGTATGGGAGCCCGCTTAAATATTTATTTTATTCTGTTTTTTAGTATTTGTGAAAATTTCAACTGTCTAACTATCACGGTTCATGAGATACAGCCTGGCGACAGACGGACATACAGAGAGACAGACGGCGGAGCCTTAGTTATAGGGTTCCCGTTTTACCCTTTGGGTACGGAACCCTAAAAAACATAGAGTCAGCCTCAAAAAGACACACAATGTCTACAATAAAATTATTGTTCCATAATATCGTATCAATGTGTAAAGCAGTGGTGGCTCAGTGGTATAGTTCCCGACTGAGGAGTTACACGAGTAGGTCGTGGGTTCGAACCCCAACACTACCCTACTAACTATAACCATCTTAACTATATTTTTTGTCGATTAGAATAGAATACTCTTTATTATGTACACCATAAAAATTACAGATATAAATGTAGAAATTTTACATCGGGTGACACAATGGGCGGTCTTATCGATAAAAGCGATCTTTTACAGACAACCTTTGGATGGATTAAAGGGAGAAGGAGAGATAATACTGCAAGTCGAATACGACATAATGCATCAGCAGGCCATATTCAGAATCAGCATGACTAGATCTACATAAATAATTTATTGAATTGTATATTTTTTTGCACATAGAAATAGAGATAATATTATCTGAGGTAATTGCATCATTTAGTAATGATTTCTAACCATAAACGCGGTAAGGGTAAAGGCTTCTACATACTGGAGCGACTTGTCGCGCGACGCGAAGTATGAATAATTTCTATGAAAAATTCAAGGAAATTGTTCTACCGGTGTCGCGTCGCGCGTCAAGTCGCGCCAGTATGTAGAAGCCTTAACATATTTATATTTAGTGGACATTCTAAGTAATCATCTCATCAATCCGCTATTTTAAATGCTGCACCGGTTGACGTCATTACATCAACGCCAGCTGCTGCTAAAAACCAGCGCTGGGTCTCTGTCTCGCATAGGGTTGCAGCATTATACTGAGCAATGGCCGTTTTGCGTGTAATGTATAATTTTCCCCAACTTGTTCTTTCGTATTTTTTTTATTCTTTGCGTTATGTTTACCGCAAATAAACGTTTTTTTTAAAGCATTGTAAGATCATAATTCCGTAGTTATTTATCCTTTGTAGTGTTAATATGTTTTAGATTAAAATACTACGTATAATGATTAGTAAAATATAATTATATTAAGCAAGTACCTCCTCCTAAACGTATCAATTAAAAACAGCGCATACGGTGGTTATTCCTAGGCTTATTGTCAATTTATAACAAGTAATATAAATTGTCAAAATTATGTTTTGTGAATAAAAAATATATTTATTATTATGTCAACGCAACGGCAACGGTGTGGTTTAAAAGATGATGTAGTGACAAAAAATTTAAAGACTATTTTTAGATGGTTTTGTCATGTTGAGAGGATGAATGAAAGGCGACTAACAAAAGGTAAATACTAGGCAGAAGTGAGTGGAAACGCTGGGAGGGTATTGCGTGACAAAGGGCAACGCTCACTGAGTTACCTGTCTTGGTAATAAGAATTGAGTAAAAATTTAAAAAAGTAAACATTTTTAACTTATACTTACTCATGTTTTGTATAAAACAAAAAAAAAATTAAGAACTACATAATTATATTAAAATTATCAGCATTAAAATTCTTTGATTTGACTTTCTATAGGCTGATAGTTTGGTCGGGGTAGGCTACTAGCGCGCCCGGGCGTCGGCAGAGGGCAGATAATGCCCTCTTCCGGCCCCCCTAAATGGGTCCAGGGACGGCGGACTCGGGGACGTCCGCCGCCCCCTATCACACTAGACCCGAGGTGGCGGCACGTAGTGTTCCACGCGCGCCCCTTTCAGACGTCGCGGGGGGGAGTCTAACGCCCCCCCCCCCGCAGGCTTGAGGTGGCCCGCAGAGGCGGGCCGGCACTAGCCGGGGACCACGGAAGTAATACTAGCTCCCAAGATCCCCGGTGCAAGTGTGGAAAGGGAACACCGGGGTGGGTTTTAGTCAGTAAGAGTCTGACAGACCCCTCCGCCCACCCCAGGGCGGAGGACATCCATGAGGATTTTCCACCTCGGCAAAAAAAAAAAAAAAAAAAGCTACTAGCGCGCACACTGGGCCAACTAAATAGTAGGGTTGGTCGTGACTACCAGACAACTGCTCTCGAACTCGGACTCGGCAACGGAAGAGAAGGTTGGGTGCATCACATCCACAGTGATAGATTATTGCATGGAGAATTGTACACGATGCTTGCCAAATTTAAAATACCCCGAAACAAAGTCGCCTTTTATCGAATGAGCGTATCCAACAAGCTTCAATGAACTGGTAAATCTGTATGGCTTCCACGCGCGCACACTTATTGATTCTTTAAAAGGTTTAATTCGATAAAAGGAGATTTATTTGCGGATGCGATACTAATGCACATTGATACAATAATAAGTAAGAAAGATTTTAGACAATAAAATTATTTTTGTCAACTTTTCGAGACTGACTGTACCTACTCAGATAAATATAAATTTGGTACTTACTCTGTACAACATGGACAGTAACTGAAGCTGCCTTAGCATTGGCAGGCACGCAGGTATAGTTGCCAGCGTGGCGGGGCTCAGCCTTGCCGATCACCAGTTCACTGGTTTGTCGGCCATTGTGAACACTAACGCCATCTGTGTGGAGGAAATAGGAGTTTTAGTACTTTATCAAGAACATGAATGATAACAAAAGCATATCGTTTTTTAAGAATATGTTTTAGAAAACAGGGAACATGTCTGTTGTGGAATCAAAGTTGAAATTCTTAACGTAAAATAAGTGGTCAACATTATTATTTCTATACACATTATTATAATAACGTAATTATCTTAAAAGCTTGATCATGATTTCGGAACATAAAGGACAATCGAGAACCGTATTAATTTACGTTGTCGACGTACTTTTCTTTTTGATCAGGGCTCGGAAACCGGTTAATTTTCTATGTAACCTTAGCCGTTATTATAAAGGTTTTCGAACATATTTCGTTAATTAATTAATGTTTTGTTACAAAATCAGTGCTGTACTTAATGTAATGAAGCTATCTTTGAAGCTTATATCAATTTTATCAAAAATAATTTGTATCTACGGAAATAAAAATTAACCGGTTTTAGCCCTGTTTTTGATCAACAAAATTATGAGAAAGTCCTTCATAATTTTACGTTTGGTATTATTATAAGCACAAGCAATCAATCAATTGATTGATTGATTGCTTGATGTAAGCTTGTGCTTATAATAATCAAAGAACGTTTCTACCTTCCACCTTGTAACAGAATTGTAGATACATAGAATATACTGTATTGTACACCAAAATTATGAAACAGCTCTTATTCAAAATTTATTGCTAATTCTATGGATTCAACATGGCGGTCTTACCACTGAAAATGATTGTTATTATTTATACAATTTTACTAAAATATATTATCTATAATAATTATGTAATAGGTGACAGCCGCTCGGGTCGACCAATGAGGTTAAGTTAGGCTAGCCGCAATCGGTCCGTAGGTTCTTTAAATACTGGAGTGCCTCGGAAAGCACTTGTTATTCTATTATCTATTAAGCCGTTGATCCCAGCTGTTTTTCGTGGATTTTTGACAGTCGTTACGAGTCGTCAGAAGCCCGAAAGCCTGATAACCAGTCTTACCATGGGGTATTACCCAGTAACTGGGTTGCGGAGGTCAGATAGGCAGTCGCTCCATGTTAAATACTTGCATTCAGCTGCATCTAGTTAAACTGGAAGCTGACCCTGACATATTTGGGAAAAGGCTAGGCAGATTCATTTATCAGATTGATCGACTAACAAAACAAATTCACGTTTATTTTCGTTTCCCTGTGAGTATTACCAGTTATACCTTGGTGGTTTTCTAAATATTGTGCTAGGGATTGTGTGTTTGGGTATTTATGATTATGTTTCAATTTATGCAGGCATCAGTTTAAATAATTTAAAACATTTTTAAGTAAAATTTTATTTTCTGAGCATTACATTATTATGCATGAATGTGTCTCAAGCTAATTATAACAAAAAGCTTAAATTTTCTAAAGACAAAACATTAATTTCTACAATACTCAGAACCAATCCAATACGAGTACAATTGCTACCAGACTCTCAACATCTCAAAACCCTGTAGGTACTACATAAATTATTTATCTCTCAAGCTTCACTCTTCGAATTGAAATACAAGTAAAATAAGACAAAGGCGTACGTCCACTTCGAGATGTTGTAAATTAGGTCAGCCTTTTGTTTACATTAGTAAATGCTGTGGAGTTCTTTAGAAATGGAAGGTACTTCACGGTAAGCCAAGTGGAATTGTATTACTGTTTCCACCTTTTATATAAATAAAATCACGATTGCGAATGTCTTACACTAGAAGCCACCCGCAGTCATAATTTTATAAATTTTTATAACAGTTTTTAAATCTACTGTTTTCTTCTTCTACCTAAATAAAAATCTTTGCATCACTGACCGACAGCGCACAGCCTCAACCGCTGGGTGAAGCATAAAATTCTGCGCAAGAGTGCCATACACAACGAATGTGAGCACTAAGGATGGATTTTTAATTAGTGGATGAAAGTTTGTATTTAAGATCGTCATTTTTGCCGATGGAAAATCCCATCGGGCGCAAGGTTTGTGCTTATTATTTCTATGCCTTGAAATGGGTTCCAGTCTAAATAGATGAGATAAAGGACATTATCTTGTATTCTATGGGGCTTTAGACAATCTGCGAATAGCTTGCAGAGTAAGCAAACTGAAGTGGCAGTGGGATGGCCATGTTTGTTGAAGGACGAGGAACAGGCGAGTCCTGGAGAGGAGACCACGTATCGCCAAGCGTAGTGTAGGACGCCTCCCAGCTTTTTAAGGTCGTCAGCCAACTTCTTAAGGTCGCCGGTCCTAGGTGGACCGACGACCTTAAGAAATTGGCTGGGTCAGACTGGATATGGAAGGCGGAGGACAGGGTGTTGTGGCACAGCCTGGGAGCGGCCTATGTCCAGCAGTGGACTGCTATAGGCTAAGTTGATTAAAACCATCAGCGAGGATGAGTATTTAATGGGGGTTGACTGACTACCTAGGCCAGGGTGTGTCGGACGTGCAGTCTACCGCCTAAATCAATGGTAACAATCTAGTGACATTGACAACGCCATAAGGGGTTCCTCATTTATTACGTAAGACGATTTGAGGTCCCTTCTCAAATATCAGAACAAGTCTTATGTTTTCTTACATGGTGTTGAGAGGGGTCTAGATTGTTCTTACGTAATCACAAAATTAAGCAAACATTTTAAAGAAGTAATTCACTATTTTTCTTTGCAATTTTGGTAAATACTGATCTTTATCATCATCATCATTTCAGCCAAAAGACGTCCACTGCTGGACATAGGCCTCCCCCTAAGGGCCCTGTTTGCCATAATCGCCACCCTTGGCAGGCGGGTTGGCGATCGCAGTATGGTGATAAAATGCATAGAGAACGCTGCTGTCCATTCTCTATTAAGTCCCTTAGTCGCCTTTTACGACACCTACGGGAAGAAATGGGGTGGAGCTATTCTTTAGGTCTGGCGCCACACCGAACTGATCTTACGTAAGATTGAAAGGGGAAGAGGGGGTTCATTCATCCAAGTCTTATTTTTTCTTACGTAGGGGGGAGAGGGGATCCGAAAGTGATAAAAATTGTCTTACGTAATAAATGAACAGCCGTTTTGTCGTAGCTAGGATGGTTTTTGAAGTGCAAGTATTACCACCGAGTGTGGTTGATTCATCATCGGTCATTTTGTATCGTAACTTGTGGCAGTACTAATATTACACTTCGGTTGTTTCTGTGATGATATTTAAAAAAAAAATCTTTGTAGTTTGTAGATGCAGAATGAAAAGACGATAGTTCAAATCTACCAAACTCTGAAAAGAAAATCTGATGATTAATGTACAAATTAATATTTGTTAAGACGTTACGAGGAAGAATATGATTCCCTATATTAAATCCATTCCCTATTTCTTACACTTTCCCTGCTTATATCACAAGGGAAATAATGTACTATAGGTAATACTTTTGTACTTTTCTTTAGCTCAGAACCCACCTGACTACAAACGAAGTACGATGCTCGAGGGATTACTGAAGCTTACAGCTTTGTAAAGAGACTTTGGCAAAATGGCGTCGGTCATTGTAAAAGAAATAGTTTTTGTTTCGAGACTGATATTTTATGGATGAGATTATTGGATTAGTAACGAAAGTATCGGTTTTTGAGAATTGTGGTTATCGGTTTGTTATTACAGAGGAATGCTAAAGTTGCGAATCTAAGATACAATGAAATTTTTTATGATGAGCCCACTACACGAGATGCGATAATAAAATATTTAGATGTTACTTTAAAAGGTGTAATTAAATTAACTCAAAACCCAAAAGCGGTCATTTAACTCATAAATTATGAACAACTTTTTCTATGGGACCAACACTGAAATGAGGAATACAAATTGCTGTTCCATACCTTTGACGAGCTGAAAACCAATGATCCCTTTTCGGGTTTTCACAAAGATATAAATATGTCTAGGTGTCAGTCAAAGATGTGAACTCGTCGAAAAAAAAGCGTCCAACTGTTGACCGCTAAATGCACGCACACTAATAGAATAACACAATGACAGCAGAATGACGTGGCGAGTGTAAGACTTAGCTATCACGCACACCAGCCTATTAAAGTTGGCCTGCTTGTTTTAGTTCTTTTGCAGGTCGACACTCTATCTAGACATATAAATAATCAAAGGGTTTTCAGTTTTATGGTGATTCATGATTATATCAGTTGTACAGAATTGAGCGACTCTCTCTGCTAATAACATCGTCCTGCGATCACATATGCTTGATGATGTTGTCATAATACGACATAGTCAATAGACGGACATACCTCTTCCAATGTAAAATCAATTGACGGCACGGTTGGCCCAGTGGTTAAGCGATTGACTGCTGCGCTGCGTGTCGCGGGTTCGATTCCCGCACGGAACAAATATTTGTATGACCTACAAGTAGTTGTTCCGGGTCTGGCTGTTTGTTTATGTGAGTTTAAATGTGTGTAAACGCACACACGATACAGGAGAAATTCCTAGGGTGTGGCAATTTTTTTTTTAAGAAAAAAAAAATCATGTCAAACCAGGGTTCTAGGTTCTCTCTAAGTCCGTCAACGAATATACGGGCACCTCCGTAAGTAGTTGATCCGTCAATACAAGTGACAAATTACATTTTTCTAACGTGTAAATACTTATAGGCATTAGGGACAACTGTCAAATCGTGTTGTCATTAATTCTTAGTTTGGGCCCTGAACTTATCTTATGTCCGTAAGTGCTATAGAGTAGAAAGCGTTCAGAACTTCAGCCAAAATTAGGTCCGGATTTTGTGACTATGGAGTAGGCCCTCTGACTAAAACAACATTTCCATTTCTCATTGTTTTGAATTAAAAATTAAATACCAAATTTTTTCTCGAATCGAAATTTCGTTTTAATACGTATTCCTGCACATGTAGGTACCGTGCTGATTCGACGAGCAAAACTTTGAAGTTAAAAAAGCACTAATTACGATCCCACTTGGCAATAAAACTGAACTGTTTTAACTTTTTATTTGGATTTGCTGTTCCGTGCGTTGCCTGTTACAATTTTATTTCGGTTAATAATTTTTATGAAATAAGTTTTGTATTGAAGTGTGTAGTTTTGTTGTTGCTTTTAAATAAGAGAACCATATAGTGCTGGACGTAAAGAATACCATTATCCTATTTCTTCCCGTGGGTGTCGTAAAACGCGACTAATGGACTTACTAGAGAATGGGCAGCAGCGTTCTCCATGCTTTTTAACACCATACTGTGATTTCTAACCCGCCTGCCAAGCGTGGCGATTATTTAATTTAATGTTGTGTTGCGTAATGCAAATTCTTTTACATTTTATTGTATAGATTCAAGTTTTATATCTGAACAGACAGCTGTGCTGCTGGGGAGTTTGATCTTCGCCACTTCTTCTTCCCAGCTAAAGCACTAGGAAGTGGTGAAGGGTGGGCGTTTTTGGGGGACTGTTTTATGTAATTTTTGACGTTCGAAAAGTGCTGATTCTCAGCCTAGTTTGAATAAATTACTTTTGATTTTGATTTTATGGAACCTCCCCCCCCCATCTTTGGGGGAGGCCTATGCCCAGCAGTGGACGTCTTCCGGCTGAAATGATGATGATGATGCTTACATAAGAGTTAGCCCAGGTTCACACGGGCATTTTTTTTCCACGACGATTTTATTTCACGCACTCGATTTTCAAAGCTCTGTTTAGTGCCGAGAGTTGAGAATCCAACAGAGTGTTTTCTTGACGCACTGGGATGCGCTCTGTAGGATTATGAATGCTCGGCTTAATACCGAGAATTGAACTGAAAGTTGTGTGAAAACTAATTATTGTTATTCACATTCAGCGGTGTTAATTTTGTAGTATTTATTTCTTGCTAATGTTTATTTTACAGCATGGAACCAAAAAGCGACCGCATTCATAATTATAATCTCATAAATGGTTTTTATTCTTACTTAAATCAATCAATCTGCCTAGCCTTTTCCCAGCTATATTGGGGTCAGCTTCCAGTCTAACCGGATGCATCTGAATACCAGTATTTTACATGGAGCGCCTGCTATCTGACCTCTACAACCCAGTAACTGGGTAATACGATTTCCCATGGTAAGACTGGTTGTCAGACTTTCGGGCTTCTGACGACCCGTAACGACTGTCAAAGATCCACGAATGACAGCCGGGACAAACGGCTGAACGTGCTTTCCGAGGCACGGAGGAGCCTCAGTATGTAAAGATGGTCACCCATCCACGGACCAACCCTGGCAAGCGTAGCTTAACCTGATGGATCGAACGTGCGGTTGTTATTTAACCACGAGCTCCTCTCTATTCTTACTTAGGTATAATTATATAGAACTCTAATCAGGTCTGCAAATTAAGTTATATATTCTTAATTTCTAATTATAAACATTACAAGGGGCAGCTACAAAAATATTTGAAAGTTCAAATTTAAAGCTTCACATAGCGAAATTTTATCAAAAACCTGATTTAAACGAATATACTTCGAAATCTAGTTCCCCGAATCATGACAGTATTTAATGACATTATACACGACACTAACAAAGACCCTCATTGTGGTAACGCAGCATAATTTACTGTGTTCACGCGGTGCATCAAACGCTTCGTGTCCGATATCACAAAAGGTATGTAAACCGCTGTAGCTATAACGCATACTTCGTGATTATGTCAAAATTCAAATCCAAACACGGTAACGAAAACTTATAAATTATCATGACGCTTTTTATTTCAACACAACTGGCGAAAAAACCTGAGGTTCCCGAGGGTCTTGGGGTTTCTTAAACATAACTGGCGAAATGCGGGTGTTAATATTGATACACCTCTGCTTAACCCTTCGGGATTACAGGCGTTATGTTATGTTATGCTTCTCATTTCCTTAGGTTTCTAGTTCCAAACTTGAAACGACCACTGTACGATAAGTTTGGCGACTCATTTAGCGGACAGCTCAACAGTCATTTGAACCCTCTTCCTGATAATAAAGATAGCGTAGTGTCTGATCGGAATTAGTTAAAAGTGGAGTGGTGGTTTGAAGTGGTAGGTTTCACAGAATTATGATCATTGTGGACCCTGTCGGGCACAGCAAAAGTAGGAGAGAGGATGAGGGCTTTTATTTGACTACTTAGTTGTTATAATTAATATTGTATTTTTTTTTAAATTTATTTGTTATTGTTTTATAAATATGTACATTTAATTATTTATTTAGTAACATTTGAAAAACCATCTATTTTAATTTAATTTAAATGAATCATTATTGTATTATTTATTATTATTTTTATTTAGTACTTAATTAATATTTATTATCCCTAGGGTAAGTTATTTATTGGACGCTCCATATTTATTATTATTACTAGGTAGGCGTTTGATTTGTTAACCCACAAATCTACGTACTGCCTCCGTGCCATCTGGCTTTTTAAAAGAAATATATAAAAAAAAATCGCATCCTGATATGTATTTGATGTACCCAGGTATCCTCCGTAATATTGTCAGTGTTGCTGGCCTTTCTAGGAGGAGGAGCTTTGGTTGGTGGACGCGGGGTTGCGGACACCAGCAGTGCTATTTTGTAACCATCTCACCGTTAAAACTTAGGTGAAGTGAGCGTGGAGTGAACTGTCAGTGAGAGATTGACACTATTAACAACTTACTTCAAGCTCACTTCACATACGTTTACACGGTGAGATTTTTATAGATCTGCTCGCTTTTTACTAATCTCAGCAATGTAGTTGATAATCACATCATAATGTTTTACGACAGCCATGCGGCTGGAGTCGCAGGCAAAGCTAGAGTGCCGTCAAATCGTGTTAATAAAAAACAAATTACCAAAAGCTGACATTTTTTAATTAGTGTCAACGTTTCGATTTAGGTACCTCTCAATTATAAATTCAATAGGCTCGTTCTAAATCGGAAGGTCATCGAACAAAATCGAGAAATTCATATCGAGAGTCATTTGTCACTGGATCGTTGGAATAAGTTCATTTCAGCCGGAAATGGTTCTGACGAGTTTTTTATTTGGAACCTTCGGGTCACGACTGTCGGTCATTTGGAAGAATGGTGCTCGCTTTGCTCGTCGATCCTTCTCACATATTACGCTTTGTGAAATTAGTTTCTTGCCGTCATATGGTTGGATTCGTCGTCCCAGATGTAGGTGGCTGGTACTGTACTGACTCTAAGACTCTTAATACGTCTTAGTGAAAACCATACTTATCCTTACTAAATAAGCCTTTGAGCCTTGGACTTGGTTTTGGTCTTACCTTGGCTTTAGAGCCTTTTGGCCTCGTACAAGACTATGTTTTTATTTTAATTTTACTTTGTATTTTTTTATTGTTTTTTTATGTTTTTACGAGTGTGTTTTAGTTTAATTTGTGATTTCCTGTGTGAGTCCCAATAAATACTTTTTTTTTAAATAAATAATAAATATTATAAATGCAAAAGTAGAGTTACGTTCTCCTGTATGTCCATCTGTTACCTTTTCACACCTTAACGGCTTTATCGATTTCGCACATTTGTGACTCAGACAATTTATAACCCAGATTAACACATAGGATACTTTTGATCTCGGTAGTACATTTTCGGGGAAAAATTTCCGATATCCACGTGGGTGAAGCCGAGAGCAAATGATATTTCCTATAAATCGCATCCTGTCATCGTATGCTTGATGAAAACACCGACCAAGTGCGTGTCAGACCACACACAATAAAGGGTTCCGTAGTTGGGGTAAATTTATCCTAAGAACAAATTAACATTGTAGTTACATACATCTTCATCATTCTCCTGCCCTTATCCCAATTGATTTGGGGTCGGCGCAACATGTCCCTTTCTTCCATACTTCTCTACTAGTCGTCATCTCTGTAGTCACTCCCTTTCTAGCTATATCATCTTTCACACAGTCCATCCATCGTTTCTTTGGTCTTCCCCTACTCTTATAGCCATCGACATACACACTCAAAACTTTCCTCACGACATTTTCCTCCGCATCGCATGCCCGACGAAAAGTTGTGCGGAAATAGGTTGTCATGGTATGACAACCTATTTCCGGACAACTTTTCAGTCAACGGTGCCACTTTCAGACTTCCTCTTATGTACTCATTTGTTATTGTATCCATTCGTGTCACACCACACATTCCTCTTAGCATTCTCATCTCAGCTACAGCACAAACTGACGGGGTCGGTTAGGACCAATGCCTGCCAGAGTTGCGAGTTTGTCCGAAAGGGATATCGTGGCCCTGGCACACAGTTGCCTTTCATTCATCCCTTTTGTGGCCCAACATTCTGATCCATACAAGACAGCAATTGTAGTTACATACATGCCAACTGCAAATGTAAGCTTGTATGCAGACTTGCGACTGACTTACCATGTTATTTTAAGACCATAGACTTCTACTCGTAATAGGTTTTCCTTTAATCTATAAGTATCGAACTATTCTCCGCATTTCTTTCAAAATTTTTGGCTCAGCAGTTTCGGAGATAAGAGGGGAATGGTTAATTTTCATCTATTTTATTAATAACTTTAAAACTAATTACTTTTTTTTTTAAATTGAAATCCTCATAAAAAGTCCTTTCATTTGATAAGTCACACGGTACAATTAGCAAAACTTTTATTTTTTTATTTCTCCCACAAAACTGAAACTCATATTCAAAACTCATTTATTTACGTTACACCTTCGTGTTTGGATCACAGAAATTTATTATGTGTGCCAAATTTCAACTTAATCGGTCCAGTAGATTCGGAGCAAATCGGCTGCGACGGACGGACAGACAGACAGACACACGAGTGTTCCTATAAGGGTTCCGTTTTTTCCTTTTGAAACCCTAAAAAGAACATTATGATAATGTTTTAAACATCCACGCGGTTGAAATTACAGGCACAGTCAGTTAAAAAAATAATTTCACATGTTATACATTTTTAATTGGTGAAAATATGTTTATCTAAGTGTAAACGAAGTTCATGAAGAACTCTTGGCTCTAGGACACACAATTTTAAATGGAAAACGTTTTATGAATGTAGCAAATGCTTTTTACTCTGTTATGTTAAAAGATTTTTGGGTTAGCTCATGTTTGGTATGCAAAAAATTTGACTTTATATTTACATTTGATATCGCTTTGTGATTCCAGTGGAGACTTTGTGGCTTCATGTCGGTCCAAAAAGGTACAATTTTAATCATGTATTCCTTTTTATTACGTGAATACGGCAAAGCTAGAGGGTTACGATTTTAGCAGGCTACTCGTATGTATGTATGTACTTATGTTCATCTGTTCTATCCTAACTCCTAAAGTACTTGTCGTATTTTGACAAACGTGGTATCGTTGTAAGCGTCATGTTGTTCCGCGGGTTATTGGCTATATGAAGTCTCAACAAATCTAACATGGCGGCTTATAACGGAATAAAAGCTTACCGTAAAAAAATATATTAATATATCATGCTTGTAAAAAGTTATTGGCTATGTATAATTACATATTATGTTTTTAATTTAAGCCTCAATCACGAGTAAAACCATTACGTTTCACTCTGACTGTTTTCAATAACAATAAGAAGTCAATAACATCCCAGAACCCCAAAATAATTTAAATGATAAAGAAAAGTTAAAAACTAAACCCCGACTGCGACAAAAACGACAACTAAAAAGGTATAAACAAGTCATCGAAATTTTGACAATGACAATTAATTAAAAATAAAATCGGTTCTCATACATAGTTTCAGTTTTTATTTAACTAAATTTTTTGCACGAGGCACGGGTACTAAAAAACTGCTGTAACTGCACACATTTATCATAAGCTTTTAAGCCATTTCGGCCTAATTACAACGATATTTTTAAATTTTGAACTTTTTGCTCGACAAAGTTAAAGTTCTAATTACAAAAACTGACGCTAAACCCGAGTCTAAAGCCCTAGCCAGACCTACGCATTCTGCCATATAATATCCACACAAACTACCTTCAATATTTACCCTCAAAGATCAATACGACATTGCATAATATAATTGACCGTCTAGAATCCACATAAGTTGTCAATGATGTTTGAAGAACTTTAATTTGTTGGAATAATGTTCAAAATACAATAACTGGCTTGAAACTTTGGGCTTGGACTAAAACTCGTTGTGTAATGAGACGGTTTTGGTTCTACTTTTTTTGTATAGAAAACAATTATAAGCACATTGTTTGATTTCTCACTTCGCTTCAACGCCTAATTCCGAAGTTTAAGTTAACTTTATGTCCTCTAGAGAGAACGGATTAGTTTATGTATTCAATATTCCATATTATCAGAAAATAATATTAACAGTCCTCTTCACCGTATCCGGCGACAACCATAATCAGCATAATAGGTAATGGTTCCACTGCTGGGGACATATGCCTCCTGTCTAAGAGAGTAGGCCGAAATCCATGACGCGGGCCCAATGCGGGTTGGTAGATGTCACATGACTTCGAATTTTTGGTTCTAGGACATGCCGTTTCCTCACGATGTTTTCCTTCACCGTTTCGAGAGCAGTGGTGATGAAACAATCTAAAGCGCCTGTCAGGGTTCGAACCTACGATCTACAACTCGTAAGTCGCGATCGTTACTACTGGTACACCACTGCTCCGGCAACAGCGATCCATACTATTTTTCTTTTTCTTTGTGAGCTCTCTGGTGACTAGCAAAACCTAATTTGGTCTTGAAAACCCGTTCACAGCGTGTACAGAAGAGCAGCATCTTTGTATGTGTAGGTATAGAATGGCTTTCGGCAACTTTTGCGTATTTGGCGCTTGTTATCTAGGTCTTCAAGACGATTTGTTTCATATAATTCAAGCATCAGAAAATAATAATACGAGCTTAATTTATTAAAAATTATTTCCTACAGAAAGTGAGTAAACTTGTTTAAAATGAGGAATACTATTTGGAGAATATTAAGAGAATACCTAGTAGTTCTAGTACTTAGTACCTACGTGCTTCGGAAAGCACTTTAAGCCGTTGGTCCCGGCTGTCATTCATGGATCTTTGACAGTCGTTATGGGTCATCACATGCCCGAAAGTCTGACAACCAGTCTTAACAAGGGGTATCGTAATACCCAGTCACTGGAATGTGGAGGTAAGATAGTCAGTCGCTCCATGTAAAATCCTGGTATTCAGCTGCATCCAGTTAAGACTGGAAGCCAACCCCAACATAGTTGGAAAAAGGCTAGGTAGATTGTACCTAGTAAAATATATTTTTATGACCTTGCATAATTATGTATAAAACATTCTCATTCGGTGCTTGCGTTCATCATTTCAGCCAAAAGACGTCCACTGCTGGACATAGGCCTCCCCAAAGCACCGCCACTTCGACCGGTTCTGAGCTTCCTGCATCCAGCAGATACCTGCGGCCTGCGGGTGCTTGCGTAATTACAACAAATAACGTGTTCATTTTCATTGTTTTGTAAACTAACAGAAGTATTAAATAAACTTCTGTCACATCAACCACATTGAAGTGAGTGTCTTCAACGAAGGAACGTTTCATGAATCCTTTAACGAAGACCAAAACCTGTAATACACACATTACTGGAATTACAATCTTACTTAATATAGCATAGGTTTTTTCCAACTACGTTGGTGTCAGCTTCCAGTCTAACCGGATGCAGCTGATTACTAGTTTTTTTTCATGGAGCGACTGCCTATGTGATCCCACAAACCAGTACTTAATCGATTGAAGGACACTGAACGAGAAAAAAAATAAGTTTTATTGTTATTACGTCTGGAGGCGTTTAGTGTCCCTCTAAGTGTTAATAATATGTAGGTATGTACTCACTTAAATCATAGTTGATCATCCTGTTCTCGAAGTACCAGAACACGTACGATGGCGGCTCCGTGGACCTCTTCACGACACAGACGAGCCTCAGCATCGACCCCTCGTGAATTATCTTCTCCGACTCTCCTACTATCTCCGCGTAGGCCGCTGTTAACAAATACATCATTATTAGTGCGTTTATTTTCATAATTTTCTGTATTATTCGTTTTTTTTGAAAATACACCCACTAGTATCTGTATTATCTCTTTTTATTTCTAGAATTAAGCTTAATACCGATATCGTAACAGTAAAATGTAAGAAGCCGTTCACTCGGGGCTGTCCTGTACGATATTTTTCGGGAACTCACGTCAGAATCGCACTGTTCATTTTTTTATGAACAAATGCAAGAAAAGAAAGAAACCTATTTTATTTGGAACACACACAAGAAATAAAAAAAGTGGAAAGGAGCATAATAAACTAACAAGATTGACATATTTGTTCGAATAAACAAAATAAAAAAATGTGACGCCAAAAAGGCTCCTATCAAAAACATATCAATTAAAAAAAACTGCAGCCTCACACAGCCATGCATTCCGATAAATTATACAGTTTTACTGTATCATACTGATCGAGGCATTTTGAATAGGTCTTGTGCTTCTCACGAAAAGCAATTTTACAGAAAACGTGATAACTTTAAAGCGTTCCTTGTCTTTCATGAAGCTATCTTAATTAGAGAAGATTAAAACAACATAGACGTACAGACTAAATTATGCCCATCAACCTGTAATTTCCCAGCTGCCTTTTACAGCACCCCCGAGATATCCTTACCCAAGTAATCCGGTATTCGTAGTCAAGCAGGATACATACTTAAAATATTAGTTATAATACGTAACCTAGGTTGGTGTAGTCGCATTGTAAATTACGACCCTATAAAGAAAAGGGTGGAGGAAGTCACATGACTCATTATATACAGAATGCTCTTAATATACAAAATATACAAGAGTTCTTAACCTACTTTGTGGGTCGCAAAAACACGGGTTACATAAAAGTACGAGTAAGCGAAAATGCAGCTCTATTAAAAATATATTCTACAAGCATGTTTTAAATGAAAATCTTAAATAGGAACTAAAGGAAAAGATGTAACACCAGTTTCTATCTCTCTCTTGATTTTCAGTATTAGGCCTGATATTAGTAAAAGTCTCTTAGGTAAATAATGGTAGAGAGAGGATTGGAAAAAACTGTGTTCATGCAATTACTATTAAATAATTTCCAATGGAAATTATATACAAAGAAATGCGATATAAACTAATCGCCGATGCTCAGATAATTTTTAACAGTGAATTTGATGATTTGACAGATTTAATAAAAGAATGTGTCAAAACGTCAATATCATTTTATGAATAAGAGTTATCACAAACAACCGGCCAAGTGCGTGTCGGACCACGCACAATGAAGGGTTCCGTAGTTGGGATGAATTTATCCCAAAAATAAACTTAACATTGTAGTTGAAAAACATACATCGATATACGTCACGGTCAATTCTCCAACTGCAAATGTAAGTTGGTCGACTGTTACTCGTTAACTTGTAAAGTCTACTTAGCTGTGACAGTTTTCCTTTTAATTTCGTTATAATCTAAGCATGGCGGGGGGGGGGGGGGGGGGGACAGTTGACTCTTACAAAAATAAGCACTTTAAAGCTTAATATTACTCAAATGGAAACCTGAATCTAATAATGGTATTCACAGACCCGCTATATTTTTGAACGGCCTATCCAACGATACCCCAACATGGGATAGACGAGAAAAAATATCATCCCCACTTTACGTGTAAGGAATGTACTCTAAAAATTTTTTTGAAGATTTTATTTTACCGCTTTGTCGGCGTGATTAATATGTATACCCATGCTAAATTACAACTTTCTAGTACTAAGAGTCTCTGAGATAATCTGGGGACAGACAGACAGACGGACATGGCGAAACTATAAGGGTTCCTTGTTGACTATGGAACCCTAAAAATTAAAGATATTTTCATAAAATACTCAATAAGATACTAAAAAGATAAAACAACTCAACAATGCAACGAAGCCGCAGAAATTAATTCTGTTGGTTCGTTCCACAAATTGGCAGGCCAGATCGATGAATTTATAATGATAATTTTAATTGACAATGTTCACAAAGGCTTTAAAATAAAATAGTGTAATGAATTTAAAGTAGACGACATTTCGGTTTTAAATAATGTGTACAGGAAATTGAATTATTAAACAGTGGAGGACTATTTAAATATTGAACTCGGAAACGTTAACAAAACCGGGTGTATATTTAAGAATGATTAATTTTGCATTCGAATTTAATATTTTTTAAACACACAACCATGATCGCTCTGTAGCTTTAAACCAAAATTATTATTATTTACTTTGCAAGCTGTAAATACAAACATTCTTATAAAAAAAAACAAACTAGTACAAACTGTTTTTGTAAGTAAAGACTAACAAAACTAGGAAGTAAAAATAAATAACTCTTACTTATTTAAATCCTACCTTTTAGTCTATTTAGAAAAAATAATAATAACAAAAACAGAACAATTTATAGCAAAACTAAACGCTACAAATAAAATAAAAGCTGACACAGTACTTACCAACTAGAACGAGCTTGAAGAAGATGCTTGTAGGCGGGTGCGTTGGAACCTGGCACTCGTAGTACCCAGCGTCTGCTGAAGTGGCGAATCTAATGTGTAACGCCCAATCCTGGTAGAAATAAATCACGTTAACGGTCTCCAAGTGTGGTAACTAGTGGTTATCTTGATATAAAGTTTGGTAAGGGTTTTATATGAATCGATTGGAATAGCCAAGCGAATCGTATGTTAGAGGGAATTTGGAATGTGTGTTAAGATTTGGGTGAGTGAGAATATGTGTTAACATTTTGAAGGGACGTAATATATATTTCAAAATTAAATATTATTTATCATTAGGTAAGAACACACATAAAATTATTTATAATACTGTCAATGTGTTCCAAGAAAATTGGTTTACCCTACAACTCGATAAACGTAACTCTTCTCAGCAATACGGTTTCATTTGAAAACAAATGCAAATATACACTACGATCAGCCACTTATAGGCTAATGGAAACAACAAGCTAATTAGACAGAGGAGATAAACAAACAACGAGCAACAGCAATAATTCTTGGATACTGTTCCGAAAGATTTAACCAAACAAGTCTAAAACAATTTTCGATTTCAATCCAAATCCAGTGAACTGTGTTGTAATCAGTAAAATAAACAATACAAACAGGAGGAGACTTTGGAACAAAACCGCGAGGAACCATTGAAAGGAATTTGACGATAATGGGTGTTCTCAAACTCAAATTCGCTCGAACGTCGAATCGGGAGCATCGTTTACTTTATGTTGTTCATGTATCTTTTGGTACTTGAGTCAATGTTGAACTCTTGCTTTAATAGTCGCTGCTTTGTCTTTGAGTTAAGAATGCTGAAGTTGCAATCTTACTTTGGAGTAGAAAAAAAATCATTCATTTTTCATTCTTTGGTTGAATTTTCTTTTATTATTTACGTTATGGTTGTTTGGTCAAGGTCGGCTAAAGTAATTAGGTTGAGTTAGTAAATCAAGATTTGCCAGGGTTGCGGGTTTGTCCGAAAGGGATACCGTGGCCCTGGCACAAAGACAACTGAAGGAACACGGGTGGGTTTTAGTCATTACAAGTCTGACACACCCTCTCGCTCCGCCTAGAGCGGGAGAAATTATTTGATAATTGCCCAACCAAAAAAAAAAAAAATACTTGAACATTTTCATTCTTCACAAACTTCATTTCACATTTAAAGCAATAACAAATTTCTCATGAAACTCATAAAATTACAAATTTATACTCAGCCATAGTACCAAGAACAACAATATCAAAAGCTCCCATTCAGCATAACATACACTTTAATTTGCACCCAGCTTACATACTACATACATTTCAAAACTAAATGAACCAAAAATGTAAACAAAGACGACAAAATCCAGGCTCGGGATCATTATGCGCAAAGAATGGAAGCAGAAAATCCAAATGGAACGTAACTTTTGAATGGCGGATGGAGCGAGATCGACGAAAGATTAATTTAATCGCGGGCTCTTCACCGGGACATTTCGAGAGCACTTGTGCCTCCTGACATGAGATGTATGAGTATAAAAAGTGTTTGTGTAAAGGGAGCGGTGTTGATGATTTTAATCAGGAGAAAATAGGTATATTTCAGGGATGTATATTCATGTAGAGTGGTTTAATTTTATGATTGGGTGGCTGGCTGAATTGACGTGAGTGTGACGGAGTTTTATGATGGCAAAAGTTAAAAAGATACGATTTTTTTAGTACCAGTACACGCATCAAAGCCTTTCACTCTTATGTATAAAGAAGAAAATAAAAGTACAGTCAATTGTAGAAGATTATTTCAAGTCACGTTTAGCAGTCATAAAATTGGATAACGTACTTGACCAGCTCTTGGGTGATGACACTACACAACACCAAATGAAATAACATAAGTATCACAAAAATAACATAAAAAATAACTCATTTCAGCCAAAAGACGTCCACTGCTGGACATAGACCTCCCCCTAAGGGGGAGTGTTTGCCATAATCGCCATGCTTGGCAAGCGGATTGGTGATCGCAGTATGGTGTTGAAATGCATAGAGAACGCTGCTGCCCATTCTCTAGTAAGTCCCTTAGTCGCCTTTTACGACACCCACGGGAAGAAATCGGGTGGTGCTATTCTTTACGTCCAGCATCACATGGAGCAACATAAAAACACAATGAAATAAAATAACATAAGTGTTTCATATCTCAAAACGGGGACAGTAAACATTAAAAATTTTATAAGCCAAACTTTTACTAACTCTTCAAGCTCCCAACTACTTGGCAAAACCGACTTAATCTAATTCTAACCCATCATCTTTATAACAAAAGAAACTGGTAACACACTGTATAACACTTTAATAAAATACTAGACTAGACTCGGAAGGAGAACCGCAAGAAAATTGAATCAGATGCAGCAAGCGGATCTCTCTCGACAGACAAAGACGTTTCATAATGTCCATGTACAAAGGAAACGTGCTATATATTGTATATGCATGCCTCGTTTTTATCCCTCACCGGTTATTCCTTAGCATAAACATGTAAGAGATATAGTTTATTATATGCGGTTTTAAAATTGTGTTTGGTAGGGACTTATTCTATTTTAGGAATTTAGAAGGATCACATGTTCTTGGGAGGCAAATTTGATAGTAAGTTTTTACGGTTGCTTAGGGATCTTCAATACTTGAAGCATCAAAGATGCGTTGTTTAAAATTAAGAGGCTGACACAACGTATGGCGTAAAAATGTAAATAAAATCATATAAAATTAGATATTAACTAATTAATAAAAATTAATCCATCACCGGATGCAGTTTGACATTTGCGATTTTATGGTATATTTATTATAATAATTATAACTGTTAACGAAGGCATAAACTGATTTTAAAAATAATTAAGAGTTGTCTTTGAAGATTTTTTCGATGTATTAAATTATGTTTAAATATGTTTTGAGTTCCATCACCGTATGCACAACTGCAACTGCAACTGCTGCTGTATGACTTGAAAATATCATGCTGTTTTTGTTTTGGAAAAAATATTTACGGTTTAAGAGATACACAGCTTTAAAAAACCACCTTTTTGACCATTTTCAAGAAATCTCGGCCTTCATGAATGTGTATGGGCTATGGACTTAAAGAAAAGGAACAAGGCACGCTTAATGTACGTTATATTAAGCGTGCATTGTTCCTATTTCAAAGAAAATGATTTTCATTGTTCTCATAATTTTCTTCTAGCTTATTATTATGATCGTTTGGATCTAAAACTAGTCGGAAAAAACTCTAAGCAAATACATATAAGTAAAGCTCTAAATATTTAAGCTTAAAGCTTTCACGTATAATAAATGCAGTGTGGTTTGCGCACTCAGTTGACAATTCGTCAATCGGGAATTCAGTTATAATTGCGGTATCGATATAATCATATCGGAATTCATTTTGTAGTAATTTTTTCGAATCAAAGGTGTTGTTGGCTGCATACTAATAAGCTTTAAGCTTTGATATTGTCCATTCGGTTTCGGTATTTACTTCAAATATTATTTCCAGTTACTGTTGCGAGGTCAAATAATGTAAATATTTCTCCTTAATTTGGTTCCCATGAAAATTGATTTATTTAATCCCAAAATATTGCTTGATCTAAACGTTACAGGGAATAAAAATATTACTTCTGAAAAAGCAGAATTATCGAAAACAAATTCACTTTAAGGCTCTTACAAACACACGCGATATCGCGCGCGCGACATGCACCGACAAAGGAATTGTCTTTGTCGGTGCCTGTCGCGCCCGCGATATCGCGTGAGTGTGTAAGAGCCTTTAACCGGATGGCAAACAAAATAATTTATGTTTTTAATTATGAACATCGCGATTTAAAACGTATCCTTAAAAGATTAAAAAGTAATAAGTTCTCAGCTCAGGCCTATATTATACCTACATCATAAAATATTACGTACTAACGTTCTTGCTGGAAATTTTATTGTAGAAGGAGAGATTGTTGTTGAATAAAATAAGATCCCAAAACAAAGTGACAGAGTTTCAAGGTACGAGTAATTCTGGGCAAACTAATCAATTTATCTGTTACTAGCTTTTTCCCGCGGCTTTTCCCGCGTGAAGGTCGGAAATTATCCAATTGATTAATGTACTACGGGGATAAATTTAACAGCCGCGCTACCGTCAACAGAAGATATAACAGAAGATATAGGCTATTGCGGACTTTTTGTTGAACTTTTTAAGACGTACAATCCTGTAGAACATCATCATAATCATGTTCCCACTGCTGGGACACCGGCCTCCTCTCTGTGAGAGGGAGTGGGCGGTAATCCACCACGCGGGCCCAGTGCGGGTTGGTAGATGTCACATGTCTTCGAATTGTTGATTCTAGGGCATGCCGATTTCCTCACGATGTTTTCCTTCACCGTTTTGAGAGCAGTGGTGATGAAATAATTTACACAAAGTGAAGTGCCTGCTTGGGTTCAAACCCACGACCTACAACTCGTAAGTCGCGGCGGTTACCACTGGGCCACAACTACTCTAGAACATACATTTTAAGTATCTCGTACGGTTTACGCGGCTCATGCTAGTAAAGCTCTCAATTGGTATCATTTTTTCCGACATCTTCAACAATAATCGTCATATTTCAGCCAATTAAAACAAAACCTGAATGATTTATACACATGAACCTTCCTCATGAATCACACCGTCCATTGGAGAAAACCGTTTGGAATCCATGAAGTAGTTTTTGAGTTTATCGCGTTCAGACAGACAGACGCGGCGGGGGAATTTGTTTTATATTATGTATGTAAGGACAAGAACATACAATTTTACAGAGAAAACAATTCTATCAAATCAAAATGATAATAAAATATTTGATAATTATAGTACATTTAGCCAGCGGCCCTATGTTCTGTACACATAATAAAATAGTATTGAAAATATTTGTCCATTTGTCTAGCTATATGTTGATTGGCGCAAAAAAGGTGAACGGGTTTAGATGAACTTTGGCATACAGATAGCATATAGGGCAAATTAAATCCCGGTAGTAGGTACGTTCCCAGGGATATTTACCAAAAAAAAAGAGCAAAAGATAGTCTATAATAAATCAGAACAACCCAATAGTGCTCCTTTACAACGTGCTCATGATGACGTTCAATTCAAAGCAGTGCCGAGTATACTAAATGTTTAGCGGTTCATGCAATCGATTGACGATCGGTCAGATGGAAATACTGTTCTCGATTTTGATTCGAATGGTGATTTGAATGGAGGATTTTACACTACATTAGTTTTGATGAATGTTTTGATTAGCAAGAAAGAGACACGGTTCGGTTGTGGAATTCACTTCCGCCTGACATTAGGGACTGCCAAACTGTTGCAGTTTTTAAAAGAAGAGTAACGGCCGAACCCAATAACCTATTTTCAGTGAAAGACAGATCGCTATTGATGATAGACAGTATAATTCTATCTATCCTTGGATGGCGTCTCACAATCATTGATGAAGGCTATCTATCTAACGAAAACAATAAGTAGGTTTCTCTACTTCGCCCTCCCGTGCGTTCCGTTACAACCAACATCACTTTAAAAAACAACATGTGTAATTAGTCTTATTAAAAAACTTATTTGTTTCTTACTTCTAAATAAGTTACTGGATTAAGATATAATTCTGTAGAGCCGTATTACAACCTGTTACTGACCTGCAAATTGCAAAAAACGTAATATAATTTGAATTTCGCGGGCTAATGTTGTTTTTTTTTTACTTAAAGTTCATGTTCGCATGGTACGATTTCTTTGAAAGGACAAAGGTAAAGTAGCCAAGCTAAAATTAACTCTTTATTACATGTGTAGCACCCCCCCGTGCAAGCAGCACGGGGGGGTGCTACAAAGAGGGGGGGTTAAATTTCTGTTATTTTTTGCCTAGGACGCACCGTTTTCGAGATATTTGAATTTCTATATTTTTTATTACTTTAACAAAAAATCATAATCTATCACATCTATGATCATTATTGCATGTAATAAAGAGTTCATTTTAGCTTGGCTACTTTACCTTTGTCCTTTCAAAGAAATCGTATATTGGGACGCATAATTTGGCATTTTCATACAAATAGCTATCCGTTGTAGGCGATACACCCTCCCATCAGTAGATAGCGTGGGCCGGTAATAGATGTAACTTCGTAATAGATGCATAAATATTATGTATTTATTATTTTATATTATACAGCGTGCCGCTACAGTGGCGACATTAATTTGACACACTGGTATGGCTAGTGGCTAGTAATTATATATATATTTTTTTTTTATGTAAAAATATATATATATTATATTAAGATAAATAATTATAAATAAAAAATAAAAAAAAACAAACTAACTAAATAATAAAGCTCTCTCTTTCCTTCAATTTGCCTAGTCCTTGCACGTTATTTGTTTTAATTTAATTGATTCGATGTTATGATCCATGACCCCGGCTAATTACCTCTGCGCTACAGTTCTTTAAGTACATGTTGCTCCAAGATGCTATTTTATAAAATTGAAAATAAATCAATACATAATAACGCGAAACTGTTTATGTGTGTTAAATAAATTTCGCCACTAAAGCGCTACCCTGTATATTATAATATAATTATATAAATTTCAGTGATATTTATTTTAAATTAGTGAATAGTATTTTTTTCATTTTATGTATTTGTTTTCTCTTCTACTCTTACACACGTTGTCTACATCTCTTTGTCTACTTCCATGCTACCCTCTCTACTATTTGAAAACTTTTGTATTCTGGAAGAGATTTTTTAAAAAATAAGCATCACCTTTGTACGTATTTTAAGGTTCCTTTTTTCTTGTCTGTTTATATGTGTATATAAAACATAAACTTTTAAATCAATAAAATAAAGAAATAAAATGCACATTACAAAAAAAAATACATTAATTCCACACATATAAAGTTGCCAAAAGCCTGGTATTCAAACAATAAAAGTTTACTAGAATTGGGATGGATTTGGAATGTATTTTTTTTTAGGTCATTCTAAAGATTTTTTGAATGAATTGATAAGCTGTTACAACATAGCTCAGCCAACAGATAATGCTGGTACACACTGCTACACATCAAGCTATACATTTCCAGTATATGCTGATCTCACATTATATAGGATTCTGTACTTATACGGATTTATTAATTACACTATATCAGTAAATATAATTTTAGTCGAGCGTTTTCAACAATGTATTATGCCCGTGATGCACGTGGCTATAGTTTTTCCAAGCTAGGTTAGCCAAATAGAGCCAGTAGGCTAGCAAAGTCAATCTGGCCTCGTGTATAAAGAAATATCCTCACCATTACGTGTGTCAAGCTAGGATATTACTTGCGAGCTATCCTAGCTTTAAAAATTTGCCTCGTGTATCGGATACACGAGGCAAATTTTTAAAGCATTAGAGAGTATGCCTCCACTTCAGCAAAACTAAATTCGTCACGCATGAGTTATATAACACTACTAACTGTGCCCTGCAGTTTCACCCGCGTAAAGGCTCCTAGAAACACACGCGATATCGCGGGCGCGATATGCACCGACAAAGGAATTGTCTTTGTCGGTGCCTGTCGCGCCCGCGATATCGCATGAGTGTGTAAGAGCCTTAAATCTCGATCCCGTGAGAATATCGGGATAAAAACTAGCCTATATGTTAATCCAGGGTGTCAGCTC
This sequence comes from Tiliacea citrago, assembly GCA_963921375.1. NCBI lineage: Eukaryota > Metazoa > Arthropoda > Insecta > Lepidoptera > Noctuidae > Tiliacea > Tiliacea citrago. Next base: position 14,275,572 of record OY992804.1, read on the forward strand.
TCTACATACAAAATTTTATCAAAATTGGTCCGGCCGTTTGAGCGTGAAGAAATACCAACCGCTCACACACTCACAAACTTTCGCCTTTATAATATTATATTGATATTCCTATCGCTTGCAGTTTGTATGTTCTCTGATGTTACTGTTAACTTTTTTTTCATTATTGTTAGTAGAGTTACAAAAATATTACTTTCACCATAATCATCATCATCATCCGAATCGACGTGATCACGTCAGCGCCGGCTGTGGCTGAAAACCAGCGCTGGGCTCTGTCTTGTATAGCCGTAGCCGCAGGATAGCCGTTTTGCATGGATGTGACGCATGTTTCCTCCAACCTTGCCTGCACTGCCTTGCCTTTTTTTAACTCAATTGAGTTAGCTTTTAGCCTAACTTTAAGAAGCTGAATACCAGAATTTTACATGGAGCAACCGCCTATCTGGCCTCCGCAACCCAGTTACTGGGTGGTATAACGATGTCTTTTGATAAGACTGGTTAGTACATTACTTTGAACATCATTGTTTTAAAAATATTTCCACACCTTCAACATACAGAACACTTTGAATTTAAACACCAATAATTTTAAACAAACCAGCATGTTTACTAAAAGGGTTTTCCTCGAAACTAGACTATTTATTCGAACAAAAGCTTAGTACAGGTTGTAAAATAACATTACATAACAGTTCGTTCGTGCTAACATTACGTTTGGTGGCTGCGGCCATATTTATGAATTTGATGTCTATCGATTTGTCTGGTCTCTTTATTTTTGGGGCATCACATGCTAAGTTTTCATTGAAAATATTATTAGTGTCGTAAAAATCCTATTACAAAGAAAAAACAGATACCATTTTCATAAGAACTAAAATTATAATACTCAAAAATCTTTTAATAGTTCTCATAAATATTACACAATGAGGTTAGGCATTCCACTAAGAGCACTGATTTCAACAGCACGTGCGATGCGGCCTAGACGCCTCAGATTCTGTCACGACTGTCAATTAGCAAATTAACGAACTTTTTATGGTTCACCATAAAAAGTCAGACCATTTAGTCAGTCAGTCAGCCAGTCGGTAAGTTCTTCATTTCAATGAGGAATCATAAAAATTATAAAAACTTAGTCGGCTAGTAAGCTGCGAAATTCCGGCAGTAGAAAATTCTCTATGAAAGACCAGAGACTCCCAGACAAGTTCTCAAAAAGGTCTTAGAGTTCATACTTTCAAGGACGCAACTAAGAACTAAGTAAGTAGACTTTTAATTAAAAGTTTAAGTGAGGCATTCCACTGAGAGCACTGATTTCAACAGCACTTGACCGAACCGCACCTGAGCACTTCCACTCACGGCACTGAAACAAAATTTTGATGAGTGCGGTTCGGTGGAACACTTTTCTAATATTACTTTAAGTCTCCGAACGGCACCTGCATACAGTTTGTAGTGATGGGACGTATATTATATTCTGTGTTCAGGACATTACCAACTATTACATAACGAGTAGTAAGTGCAATCGAACCACGTACAGTAAAGGGCTCCGATATCGAACATAATAAATGCGGGTAAATTTTTACGTATGCAATTTGTTTAACGTTGGATTAAAATCACTAAACTATTTCAACATAGCATAATAGCAGAGACGCTGAAAAAGTTAGACCAGATGCTGCACAGCTTAAATGGAGCCTCTCGACGGGTTGGCCTCGGTATCAATTTGGACAAGACGAAAGTCATGTACTATTCACACGTCTTGCTGAGACCAATCTACATAAAAGGTCGCTTTTTGAAGTTGTGGAGGAGTATGTCTACCTAGGGGAAGTCATCCAGCTCGGTAGACACAACTTTGAGATTGAAGCGGACAGAAGGATCCAGTTGGGTGGAGCAGTGTTTGGAAAACTTCGTCAAGTCTCTTCGTCATCTATCCCGCAATGTTTAAAGACCAAGGTCTTGAACTAGTGCGTCCTGCCCGATATGACATATGGTGACAAAACGTGGACACATACAGTCGGGCTGGTCCACAAATTCAAGGTTGCTCAGCGTACTATGGAGCGGGCTATGCTCGGAGTTTCTTTTTTAGGATAAGATCAGAAATGAAACTATCTGGAAAAGAACCGAATTTACCGACATATCTTGCAGAGTACTCGTAAGCAAGCTGAAGTGGCAGTGGGTGACCCATGTTTGTTGAAGGACCGATGGCACATAGACAGACGAGTGTTGGAGTGGAGACCGCGTATCGGCGAGATGGACCGAAGACATTAAAAGGGTAGCTGAGACAGACTGGATGCGGAAGGCGGAGGACAGGGTGTTGTAGCGCAGTCTGGGAGAGGCTTATTTCCTACACTGGTCAGCGCAAGGCTGAGTTGATAGATCACGTTGACGATATAATAGTTACATATTATGAGGAGTTGATTTGATTCCATTCACACAAACCTAGATACATACATAATAATTTAAAAAAAATCTAAACTAATATCAATTTTGAAAGCAATCGTTTAAGTTACTACATAACACACTTACATAATCAGCCTATAATGTTCCCACTCGGACACAGGCCTCGTCTCTTCGAGAAGTAAAAAAGTAACAAGTAGTAAGTTTAAGTTACTAACAAGTCCAAAATGGCGGAAAATAATAATAATTAATAGGCCTGACCTAGTTCTCGAAAATTACCATGTCACGTTGTACTGGGATCGGTCTATCATTACTGACCGGACTATTGTCGCCAATTTGCCTGATATAGTAGTGATAGATCGATTAGCGCGCCGCGCAATGATTGTAGATGTTGCCATTCCACATGACGGGAACCTCGTGAAAGCTGAGAAAGAGAAACATAATATCTCGACACGAGCTTGTTGACATGTGGAATGTGAGCTTAGCTGTCATTGTGCAGATTGTCGTTACGGCCAAAAGCCTGATGCCTGAAAGCCTCGATCAACATCTCTCGAGGCTCTCGTTAGGCGGTTGGATCAAGGGCGTGATTCAAAAGGCAGTATTCCTTGATACGGCTCGCATTGTGAGGAAGTTCCTATCTCCTGCGGCCCTAACAACTGGTAGCTCGAACCCTGCTCCCAACACCGGCGGAACTCATTTTTTTAAATATTTTTAAATGTTTTGTTTTTTATTTTTGATTGTATGAAATATTTAAAAATGTATTCTGGTAAGAAAACAAAAAACAAACGACAGAATTATTATTATAAATTAGACATCCTACCTACATGATAACACGCAATTACTAAACTTCCCTCGATGTGACAGCCCCGACTCACTGCATACTGAAACATACTTAGATTTCATGTAGCGGTCTTTAAGTGTGAGTGTGTTCATTCGACCATTTTGTTCCTAGTTGAAATACTGTATGATTTGAACCTCAGAACAATTTTGAACAAACGAAATCGCTCAGAAAATTGACAAGGTCTCTCATTTTTTGTTTACTGACAGCGACTCAAATAACACATTACTCTTTGCTCCAGGTGAACAAGGTGGGATTATCCGGAAAACTTAACTTCTGCTGATTTGTATCGATATGTTTTGTTCGCTTATGTCTTGAACAAAAAAATACACCCCATCACTAAAAAAATATTTTACATAGGTGCCGTTCGGGGACTGAAAATAATATTAATAAACTGTTCCACCGAACCGCACTCATCAAAATTTTGTTTCAGTGCCGTTAGTGGAAGTGCTCACGTGCGGTTCGGTCAAGTGCTGTTGAAATCAGTGCTCTTAGTGGAATCGTATCCTTGAAAATAAGACCTATTTCATAGTAACGTATAAACTTACAACACTGAAGTAACAAAAGACGTTATTTTAATTATTAAACCAGTCATTTTGGCAGATTGTAGGAGCTAGATTTCCGCAATGAAGGTTAACAAGATCATAATAATATGAATCGTTCAAATTAATGTCGGTTTGTCTATTATTCCAAAAGGTAGGATCTCAAGACTTTGTAACGAGTCTTACAAAAGATAATGGAACCCTTACAAGATCATTCACTTATCCATCTGTCGATTGGCCCTTCTCCGTCCTATTAGATACTATCTTCTTATTCAAACTTAATTTTGCGGTCGGTAAATTTTATTACTACAAACCCATTCTGTAGGTCTCTTTATTACTAACAAAGGTTCATGGTACGGAGCTGTTTGTTTATGAATCGGAAAACATTTTGTCAAGTCCTTTAGCCGTAAAATAGTTTTAAGGGCGACCTTCAATGGCTCTGAATCTAAGATTAACCTAATACATGACTAGCGTCAACATCTGCCTAGCATTTTCTCAACTCAGTTGGGCTTGTGGTGGACTTCCAATATAACTGGATGCAGATTAAAACCAGTATTTTACATGGAGCAAATGCCTAGTCATGCCAGAACTCAGGTACTGAGTAACACGATACCCCTTGGTAAGACTGGTTGTCACACTTTCAGGCTTCTGGCTACCCGTAACGACTGTCAAAGATCTATGAATGACACTATGTACACAGGATTATATAATATCTTGATTTAAAAGAGTGCCCTTGGAGTTTCTTGCCTGTTCTTCTCCATAGAGATCTACGTTTTAGAATGGGCAAATAGCTTCAACTTTATGACTAACTGACCGACTCTTTATCAATTTAAAAGTGCCTGAAATTGGTTTAATTAAAATAAATGCTTTGAGTTTGAGTTTGAGTTTTATCGTTAGCATAAGATCAATCAATCTGCCTTGCCTTTTCCCAACTATGTTGGGATCGACTTCCAGTCTAACCGGATGCAGATGAATACCAGTATCGTAGCTTAATATGGTCTGCATATTATCTTTATATTAATCATCTTCAATATATCTTGCATTTAAAGATATTATAGTGAACACAATGTGAACCACACTTTGATCATCATCAAACACTCTCTTAGTCTCATAAACACATTTCTAGTCACCATCTCTCTGTGACCAACACAGATAATTATTACTGACTACAGTAATAATCTAGCTGGGGGGCATCCCACACTACGCTTGCCGATACGCGGTCTCCACTCCAGGAGTCGTCTGCTCCATCGGCCATAGGTTCTTCGACAAACATGGCCAGCCCACTGCCACTTCAGTTTGCTTACTCTGTATGCTATGTCGATAGCTAGATGGACCGACGACCTTAAGAAGGTAGCTGGGTCAGACTGGATGCGAAAGGCGGAGGACAGGGTGTTGTGGCGCAGCCTAGGAGAGGCCTATGTCCAGCAGTGGACTGCGATAGGCTGAGTTGATTGATTGATAATAATTATCTAAGCTACTAAGCCAAGAAACCACACAATTCGTTGCCAAGATAAGATGGGCGATAAACGACAACAAGACATGAGAAACCTACTTTTTATTATGTGAAATCGGTGGTCGTAATCAACATTACACATCACCATCCCAGCCCTTTACCTAACGATAATATAGGTATATATATATCAATATTTCACACTAAGCGGCTGACAGCTGACCTTAGCAACCCAATTACTAGGCAATACCAATTTTCTAAGGTCTGCCCTCTAAAGTAATTTGTTAGTGTGTGTCATTTCCAACTGGCTAACTTTTGTAATTTTAGTTGTGTAATTGCCTATAGTTACATAGCTGTCTTTTTAGGGTTCAGTATCTCGAAAGGGAAAAACGGGACCCTTATAGGATCACTCGTGTGTCTGTCTGTCTGTCCATTTGTCACAGCCAATTTGCTCCGAATTTACTGGACCGATTAAGTTGAAACTTGGTTGACATGTGAATTTCTGTGACGAAAATGGGGACGTGAAACGTAAATAAATTAATTTTGAATATGGCACTTCTAGGGACAAATTAGAAATAAAAAAAAAGTTTTGTAAACGTTGTGACATATCAAATCAATGTTGTAAGGCTTTCAGATATATTTTTTTAATAATTTTAAAATAAATACTTTATAAGTTATTTATGAAAATATATGAAAATTGACCATTCCCCCCCCTATCTCCGAAACTACTGACCCTAATTTTGAAAAAAATAGAGAAAATAGTTATTTACTAATAGATTACAGGAAAACCTAAGAAGTCTATGGTCTTAAAATAACATGGTAAATCACTGAATATTGTGTATACAAACTTACATTTGCAGTTGGAATGCATGAGGGAACATATCTTTCAATTACAATGTTAAGTTTTTTCTTGGGTTAAATTCATCCTACGGAACCGTTTATTATGCGTGGTCCACCACGCACTTGGCCGGTTTTTTTTTAAGCAGCCTGTTACCAACGTCGTCGTCAGTATTTCTATCTTTAGATCCGTAATAGCAAGCCAGTAGACATTTTTACAGAGTGCGTGTTGTTACGGCCTCCATGGCAAATAATAAAAAGAGGGTAAATGATATAGTTTTGGTGATACAGAACCCTTAGTGTGCGCGTCTGTCTCGCTAATAGCCAGTTTTTCTTTTATAACAAGCAACATAATTACAGGTCCAATGATATTCTTAACAAGTTCTTTGCAACATTCGATAATTCTGCCAGTTGACTAGTATTAGTTAAGTTTTCTAGTTTCCCCTAGTTCTTACTTTTGTCCCCATTTCTGATAATATTAGAATCGATTCTACTAAGGGTGTATTCACTTAGAAAACTGATAACCGGACGCCGATATGACATGGCTTGTCCGGCCAGTTCGCACTGATTTAGCAAAAAGTATGAAAACTGCCTGCGTCGACCAGCGTCGGCAATCTGCTGCCGTCGATAAGCCCTAATTGCTTATCAATCACAATCTAAATGATTTTGAAGGCTATTTCTAATCCATTGCTTCATATGTTCGAAAAATATGTCTGCACAACAACGTAAATAACGCAATGAATGTCGTTGAACTGTCAAAATGAAACCGATTGCTACCGTGTGTGTCCCAATCACCGCGCAGCGCTTTCCGGCGCCAAGCGCTGGCATATCGGCTCCGGTTACCAGCTTTCTGCATGAATACATCCTTATGCGATGCCGCTGAAGGGTACAGCCGTTTTCCAGTACTTCAATTGAAAATTGTTTTAGGGAAAATTTTTTGCATAACTCTCTGTTCCGTTTATAGGAAATTGGAATTAAGTCATTGTATTTCAATTGAATTGTAAGAGATAACTACTGTTTTTCGAACTGTCTGATTTCTGTTAAGCAGTTACTGTGACTTCCATGAAATCCTTTGTTAATGTCAGACAATGAATTTAGTGACTGATGGACAATCACATAACATCACGCGTTTATTCACTAAAGGGTTAGGCAGAGGTGTACCTACTGCTTTTAGAGCAGTGGTGGCCCAGTGGTTAACGGCGTCGACTTACGAGTAGTAGGTCGTAGGTTCGAACCCAGACAGGTGCTTTACTTTGTGTAAATTATTTTATCACCACTGCTCTCGAAACGGTGAAGAAAAACATCATGAGGAAACCGGCATGTCCTAGAACTAAAAATTCGAAGACATGTGACATCCACCAACCCGCACTGCGCCCGCGTGGTGGATTACGGCCCACTCCCTCGCACAGAAAGGGGAGGCCTGTGTCCCAGCAGTGGGAACATTATAGGCAGATTATGTATGTATGTTATGTGTACCTATTGTACATCCACATTTCGCCAGTTATGTTTAAATCCCGAGTAATAGGGGTCGCGGGGGGGTTATAATGTATAATTGACAATAACTTGCAACTTAAACCATTCACGATCAATTAGAACATGATAATTTGAAGTTATATATTCCATAGTGGGTGTTAAGTTAACCATAGAGAGATTAAGATCAATCAGAACTTAAAATCTGCCAAAAGACATATCTCTTCTTCATAGTTCCTTCAATGCTGAGGATCGCGACCACATACGACGCGTCTCCAAGTAATGCGGTCATCTGCAGTGTGGACCGCTCGGTAAATGCTACCTCCAACAGCCTTCTTGATCGCGTCGGACCATCTTGCCGGTGCTCTGCCTTGAGCGCGTTTTCCTTCCGCCTGGCCCAGTATCATAAGCCTTTCCAGACCGTGTGGTTGTCGGCAAATATCCCACGGGAACGTAGTACCGGGATTAAAAGTAGTAAATCCTATGTAAGTAAAAATTATTCGAATCGGACTTTTGGTCTACAAGTTACGACGGTAAAAAAAATGCCAAAAGTAAGAAAAATGTCACGGTGTCATCGAACAGCCGTACGCTTAGTCTATTCGTCACTTACACATTTTTGAGCGTAGGGCTGTCGTAACTTCTAAACCAAAGGTCCGATCCGAATAATTTTAAGAGGAATTTACATGTACATCAAATTACCACAAAATGTCAAATTTCCTCATTTGATTTTGACATTAAACATCAACATTTTAAGTTTTAAAATCATTTGGAGAAATTCGACAGTTTGGTATAACCTGCAGGTGTTCTGTCGACTGTACCTAAATTATGAAACTATTTAGTTGAATAAGGATTAATATCATGATACGAATGTAATCATCTTTCGATTCTACCCGTGTTTTGATTGACAAATTTGAACAAAAAATGGTTAATGGTTAATTATACATAATATAGGGTTCGCGGACTTTTTTGTGGGTTATGATGTTATGATTACACATGTAGTAGGTACATTTTTTTATGTATCATCAATAATTTCGCAGCTGACGCCAAATAATGACATTTATAGGCAAATTTTTGATACCTTGGGTTCCATTATTGCAATATTTGTAGGGATCTCTAAAGAATTTTTAAAGATCTTGAGAATTATTTCGGTTAAGTATTTTCTGAATTTATCCATTAAAAAGGTTCGCACAATTAGATAAACCTGCAGACAAAAGTTTTGTTGTTCCTTTCTCATTAATAAATCCATCGGTATTTTATAATATCACAATCGAGTAATCGTGAAATTTTGTCAAGTCAACTTAATAAAGATCAATTAGGAATCCTTTGTCGAATTAATTAGATTAAATCCTAGATCCTTTTGTATGCCAGTAATTGGTCACCAAACATTGTTTGTTTATTTTTATCCGCTAAATAATAGAGCAGTCCCGTGTCTGACTAATTTATGGACTGTCTGACAACGACTCACTATAGAGACACGAGATTTGGAAGATACTGATTTTGCAACATGTCAAAACATTGAGACCTCTGTGCTACTTATATCTGAGTTAAATATGAATATATAACACGCATAAACCTTCCGGTATAAATTATTTGTCTAAATGATGGTTAAACCGCTTCGATAACCATTGTGAAGTTTAGAAGAATTAAACACAGGTACGAAAAGCGACTTTATTAAAATAATTAAAAATGTATAGATTAGCACAAAATAAATGCAACATGAACCTTGTGTTCATGTTGCATTTATTTTGTGCTAATCGGGTGTTATTCTCTTTTACAAGAAGAAAATAAGAACGATGCCTTGCATACAAAAACAGCAAAAGACGTCATTGGCTATAGCACCGTTCTATAGCTACAACCCCCACTACTTGCGACACTTACTTTCGCATGGACCGCAGTATCATTAGTCACGATCAACGTGAACTATTAGAACCTCATTAATCGAGGTTCAAGCGATTAATTACTTCCCCGGGCACTGCAAAATTTCACAGATGATGTATTTCTGTTGCCGCTATAACAAAAAATACTAAAAAATAGAACAAAATAAATATTTAAGGGGGCTCCCATACAAAAAACGTGTTTTTTTTGCTCGTTTTTGCTCGATATTTATAACGGCAACAGCTTGAAATATTCACAGAGTATTTAGTTATATATTCACTTTAAAAATAAATAATTAAATTAAAATAAAACAAATATTTACGGGGGGCTCCCAATCTCCCATACCACAAACGTGATTTTTTGCCGTTTTTATAGATAATGGTACGGAACCCTTCGTGCGCGAGTCCGACTCGCACTTGGCCGGTTTTTTAAAGCAGTTATGTGTTGTCCCCTGAGTTGTGGAGGTTGAAGGACTGAAGACAAAACAGAAATAAGTTCTACGCATGATGTAGTTTGAAACACCCTGTTATGAGCGCGATGCGAGACTTGCGCTCCATTCCGCGCCGCCCTTGGAACGCAAGGCTTGCACCGCGCCCGTAACAGGATGATTCAAACTACGTCATGCGTCATAATGAGTAATATTTTTTTTTGAATTATTCAAATGTTAATAAAAAAAATACTTTTATGAAGTATTCATTGGATACATGAAGTGGGCTGCCGTTGTAAGACGTTAAAATGCCACGGTGTATAACCCTACCCCAGTCTTCCAAATCAGTCAACCTTATTATCTTTGCTTTATTATTAATTCCAATACACAGACTACATTCTAAACCATCCACATTTAATTTCATAAATTGCTCTCTCCAACGGATTTAGATAGCGCTGACCGGAGCCGAACTCATTGACCTGTGCGACTCATCGATTTATTTGATGTAATAAATGCTGACTGAGGAGGCTCGAGTTTGAACTATTACGTATTTGACATATTTTTGAAATATGTCTCTTTGATTTGTCTCTTGGTTTTTAATATATTTTTATTTTTGAATAGTGGATCGTGATTATTTTAAAATGTGAAGTTGTCTCAGTCTGAAAGTAGACATAAACAATGTCAAATAGACTTAATTTGTTGTCCCGTTGATTTTCAATATATTTTTATATTTGAATACGCGATTGAGATTATTTTAAATTGTACAGTAGTCTCAGTCTGTTTGAAAGTAGTCTCAAGTTGTTAGATTCAGATTCATTTTTAAAATATACTTCAGATGTTCTCATAAATGGTGTTCTATAAATAACAGATTTGTATTTTTTCGCGATTTCAGGCTTGGTGTGTCCAAGCTAAAAAAATACCAATCTTGTAAAAGTTTTACATAATAACATAAAGTATTTTCAGGCCTTGTTTTCCCGAAGGGTTAGGCAAAGGTGTACCTATAGTACACCCACATATCACCAAATATGTATATTTAAGTCCCATATGGTGGCGAGTCTATTGCCATTAACGGGGCACGTATCCAGACTCCGGGCTGCTACTGAGAAATTCCAGTTAGAAAAACCCAATAACACTGCCCGACCTGGGCATCGAACCAAGGACCTTATGCTCAACAGTAACGCTTACGACCACTTAACTAGACCCACGAGTCAGTACAAAAGGATGAGTACAATTACCACATTTCGGGATCAGGGTAAAAAAAAAAGTAACGTTGAATATTTAGTTTGGTAACAGGAAATAAAAGGCTCTGTGGTGCGATGTGATTTGGAAGAACAATTTCCATTAAGTGTTCATAGAAATTATTCTACTAGAGTCACATCGCACCGTCGCGTTGCATGTCTGCGGGAGCCTGAACATGTACGTCTTGAACATAAATTTAGAAAAAAATTACGTAATATTTACACAAACTATCCTAGCTGAACATACTGTGATTCATACACGACAAGTGCGCGCACGTCCACTTTTTGCCGTTTCCTCCTGCCGCACTAACGCTGGAGTTCGAGCACCTCTTCGTCGTATAGCTAAAAATTTCAACATTGTGTTTGCAAGTTTGGATTTGTTTACATTGTCTGCTAATAAGTTTAGAGTCTCTTTGATACAATTATTTAGTGACTCAGATTTTTAAAACAAGAACTGTAATTTAGATATTTTCTTTAATAGGTATTGTTTAAAATGATAATGTTGTCTTTTTTTCCTTTTCTTCTCATTTAAGGATTTTCTTTCGATTATTAACCAATAAGTTTCACTCGTGTGCAAATAGTTCCATATCAAATATGTAGTATTTAAGATGTGGATCACGTTGTGAGCTACACATATTATGTAACCTCTTTTTTCTCACTACCTGTTTATTAAGATATTTGTGTAACTATTTGTTTTCCCGAATTAAATAAATAAATAAATACTAATAAGGGACATGCTAAAACGACCACAAAAGCGGTTCACAAAAAATCTAATCATAATCCTTTCCAGCCTTTACTGGGAAAAATCCAATTTGGGTTACAGCTATTAATTTGGCCTATTCACCCACTAACCACCGCTAAATGAATGCCCAGCCCTCTCCAACTCTCTACGATGCAGTGACCCATTACAAAGCAATTATTATGAGTATAAAACCGCATCACTGGTTTACAATGGTATTAATTTGGCTTTAATTAAATATGGTGACATGTTGGTAATTACCTAGTTGTAGGCTATTGTTTGTTAAATATATTGTGTTTTGTTGTACCTGAAGATATTCATCAATGATTTTGTGATTATTAAGTACTTAACTGTGTTGTGAGAGAGCCAAAAAGACTTTATTGAAAACTAAAAGTAAGTAGGTAGATAATGTTAGATTTTTTTGGAAAAGGTCGTGGTTAAGTAATAACAGCCGCATGGGTCGATCCATCAGGTTAAGCTACGCTTGCCGGGGTTGGACCGTAGATGGATGACCATCTTTACATAACGAGGCTCCTGCATGTCTCGGAAAGCACGTAAAACTGTTGGTCCCGGATGTCACTCGTGGATCTCTGACAGTCATTATGGGTCGTCAGAAGCCCGAAAGTCTGACAACCAGTCTTACCAAGGGGTATCGTATTACCCAGTTACTGGGTTGTGGAGGTCAGATATGCCATGTAAAATACTAGTATTCAGCTGCATCCGGTTAGACTGGAAGCCGACCCAATATAGTTACGAAAAGGCTAGGCAGATAGATTGTTGGAATTTTTCATAATATTTTATGTAAATTAAGTCACCAAATGTTAACATGTAGACAGTATCAAATAAAGTTAAGAGATCAATGAACCTGACATAAATTTCATTATAAAATAGGTTAAGCCAGTGGAATGAAAATCAGCAAGTCCCCTAAACGCAGAAAACTGAATCCCTGACAGATAATCTCTAGAAACCGTTTATCTAATCGCCAGAACATAGAAACTATAGACAACAATAGACAGGTATATACAACAGAAACAACGTTTGACACAGAGAAGAAGATGACTCCGATGCATTTTGAATAATATACATTTATGTAGTCTTACCTTAACATGTCTCCCATGAGCTGAGAAGAACCTGCTATCAGCACTGTACGTAACCAGACCAACTGACAGTAACGAGTAGTCTTTTCTTCTTATCCACGTCACCTGCAAGAAAACATCAAGCTTAAAATGGCTTTTCAGAATTCTATTAACATCCTGGATGCGCAGAATAATTATTTTCTAATAAAAGTTTTGAATTTAGTGTTAATAATTGGATTACAGCATACCTAGTTAAACTAGATTGTTCTGTCATTTTGAGAGTATTGAAGTCTGAACATTTTATTGATACTAAATTCATAGTTGATTAACAAAACGATCGCGCATAAGTTCGGGGCTCATTACAAACATTTTATATAATCAGAAAGAACGATACATAACAGTAGAGCCACAAAAAAACATTTTCGGGAACCCACGCAATAATTTCGAAAGCCCATTCGTAACAATTATGATATAAAACGTGTCGACTACCCACATGTGTTTTTACGAGTTATAAATTTAGCTAAACAAATTTTTGTAACTTTCGCCCTAAACGAAACAACAAACATTCTGGTTGGAGTTTTAGAAGTCATTCAAGAGTTTACAAAGTTACAGCCGCAGTTCTATGCGTGTTTATAAACTCGGTTCAGTTAGGAACTTTTTGAAGAATTTCGTTTTGATTGTCACAGTATATTGTACGTTGGAACAGAATTCTGTGGGAACTCGTTTAATAACATACATGTTTTAAATTTTCGGTTTCGATTATCTTTGGCTTAACTGAATTTTCGGTGGGTTTATATTTGATAGCCTAGCTAGAATGGATCAAAAAACTTAGCATCAACTTTGGTGGAGGGCCCGATCACGTCATGATTTTTTAGAATAGGTTTAAGAAATAGCAGACACAATTGTATATGAATGCCGTCTGGAATATTTTTTTTCCGATCTTTTTTAAGTACATCAAAAAATTAACAATCAATGTTTCAACTTACCGTATTTTCGGTGATATCACTAACTTCACAATGCAATATCGCTGTAGTTCCTATTTGAGCTATAACTGTTGTACAGTTTTCAGTCAAAAATATACCAGCTTTTCCTCCCTTCCCACTTAACTTATTAACGGTCGAACCCGCAGTATCTCTGTACATTTTCTTAACTTTATTCATAGACTTAGATAGCGAAGTTTCATCTAATTCTTGTATAATTTCTTTATCTGTTATTCTATCATGTTTAGTGTGTCTCCCTCTACCTAATGTAACTTCATCTATAATGTTATCTATATTATGTACATCATCATTATATCCATTATCTAATAGTGAGGAGAGGCGAAGTGGTTTGGGTAGCTTTGGATATGTTGTTAAAACATATTCTGTTGTTGTATAAACTTCTGTGGGTTCTTCTCCATTTATTGTTGAGGAGGTAACTGTTGTTGGGGATGGTGATGTCGTTGTTGTTCTTCTTCTGTGACCTGTGAAAGAAAACAACACATTCATATTCGTTTTAATTCCCAAAACACACGTAGCAAGGTAGGTAATACTTTTACGAGCTTCGTAAAACCCTAAAATGTGAAATGGAAACACGAGAAATAATGTTGAAAATTACAACAATGCTTGAGTGGCAGGTCGTTAGTGGTGCTTACATTAACGGTATAATTATTTGTTCCGAAGCATGTACTACACATTTTTTGTTTAAATATTTAGTTTATTTTTCATTTTGACATAGTTTGGTGTGATTTTTCATTTTTTCTCCCTAATTCATGGTTATTAAATTATTTGCAAACTATTTTCTTTCGAAATATTTTTTATTGTGATATTACGTGTTCTTTAAGTTAATTTTCAGTTTTAATATTTTGAGTGTCGCCTCGGATTTCAATTATCTACCTTTTAATTATCGCTCCACATATCGGAGCGTTGAGCAAATAATTGGATACAATATATGTACACTTAATCAGTTTTGAGTGTTGCTTGGAATGAAAATCTGCTGTATTTTTTAAGAACTATATTAAATTATACTTTAACACCTGATTTATAATCTGTTTAGCAAATGAAAAAACATTTTTGTATATCAATTTTCGAAGCTTATTGGTGATAAAGTTGGTATAAAAATATAAATTTACATAATCAAGCCTTTTAAGCTCCAATTTTCAAGTGGTCTTCTAAAAATGCTTGTTCATAAAATAATATTAAAGCATTCGAACTGCTACTAATCAATCGAAAATTTGTTTCTTTCTATACCACAATTCTATGGTTTAATTTTGTTTTGTTTGTTATTACTTCAATGGCTTAATAGAGGGTCTTACAGCATGTAAATAAATTCTCTTCGCTTAAATAGCGCTTATTGGACAACACTCTTAACGTAGCCCTCATCACTCACGCGCGCGCTCTCATTCTATTCTATTCTATTCTATTCTATTCTCATCAGGTCCCACGTCATTGATAACAAAACCAGTATATGATGGCCTCTTATTTTATTGAAACTCCGTAAGTTAAAGTATTACTACTGACGTGCTTCTTTTTTTACCCAAACTATCTCATAAACAACATAAATCAGCACAAGCTACTAATTTTGACCAACTTCTAGCTTAAGAGGGCTCTTCTCGGTCCATCTATCGTCAACGCTAGCATGGTCGAAAAGCTTGTCTGTCATCCAGCGGAAGTGAGAACTCAAAAATCAAAATCAACAATTGAACGAAACATAGTGTGCGGAAATTTCATAAAACTGGTTCCAGGAAATACGTGTTTTTGAGTAAGCCTTACAAGTTTGTGAAATAAATGTTCGTCCATTTAGAATCTCCATTACACATGCGAGGTTTCTATGATAATGTTTTACTATTCATGAGTACATTACTTCCGTTTGGTGGCGGACGTAAAGAATAGCACCATCCCATTCCTTCCCGTGGGTGTCGTAAAAGGCGACTAAGGGACTTACTAGAGAATGGGCAGCAGCGTTCTCTATGCATTTTTAACACCATACTTTGATCGCCAACCCGCCTGCCAAGCGTGGCTATTATGGCAAACCCGCCCTTTTGGAGGAGGCCTATGTCCAGCAGTGGACGTCTTTCGGCTGAAATAATGAGTACATTATGAACGGCCAAAGTTTTGTAAAATTTGTGAAAAAAAATCAGAATTTTGCAGGCATAAGGCTCGTACAGACTATGCGATATCGCGGGCGCGATGCGACACTAGTAGCACAATTTCTTTGTCGGTGTCTATCGCGCCCGCGATATCGTGTGAGTCTGTACGAGCTTTTATGCTTATTTTGTTTATTTTTGGTTTCATAGAAACCTATTTAAAGTGAACAAGATACCTATTAGTTAACAAAATTATAATAATTTGGCAATTATATAATAAATTGCCAAATGAAATCAATGAGTCCAAAAGTATTAATATTTACAAAAGAAAACTAGAGGATTATATTATGAAAAAAGTAAATTCTACATAAATACCCTGACAACACAATTTAAAAAATACTTACATAAAACTACACTTGAATAATACAAAATAAGAACACATAAAACCAGACTACACACGTAATGATCAAAATTATGAATAATCAGCGGTCTCCGAGACTATACTTGTCGCACACAAGCAAAAAAAACTCGTGCGCACACTTTACTAGCACACACAAACACACAGTATTTGATGTTTGTGTTTCTCACAAAATGAATAATCAGTACTTATGAGGGTACCTTGGTGTCAAATTGGCCAGCTGTATTAACTTATTTTTTATGTATCTACCTACACTTTTGTCTTGTGTGCTGCTGATCTCGTAAGTTTTTGTTATGGTTTTAGTTATTTTACATCTGCATGCTTCGTCATTAGACGACGATTATTTATGTTAAAAAGTTAAATCTCATATAAATGAACTGTATCATGTTCTTATGAGAAATAAAGATTCTTTAAACCTAAATTAAAAGAATGATGTGTTACAACGCCACAATCGCGTACGAGCATTTGCATGACAAGTATGATGGGTTGATCGCTCTTAATGCTCTTTAAGACTAAACAAACGTAATTGTTTACCCCGAATGCCCTCTACAAATGACGTCATCCTAGTAATATCACAACATTCACGGCCTAATAGCATAACAGTAATACAAAGGCAGCTCCCAGGTAATCCCGTCGGCAATCAGCCCGGATTAGTAGGGTAAACGACGACCGATGTTGCCGTGACCGATGGGTATTTGTTGGACGATGGATTATGACATCGTGAGGCTTTTTCGTAAATCGGTATGATTATGGCGGCAAAAATTGTATGATTCCACTTTTTACAAACGGCGTCGTCCGTTTAAAAATACTCGCAGTTATGAAATATGCCGAAGGCAAAATGTAAATTGCCTTTTCACTACGATACAGGAGAAATTCCTAGTGTGGGGCAACGTTTTTAAAAAAAAGAATAGTATGCCCCAACATTTGATGGACAATTCAAACGCCGTATACATAATACCACCGCGGCGAATTTTAGTATTTAGTTCTATGTATTTCTTAAGGCGCTCGCTCGGCTCGCGCGCGGTTCTGACCTTTTTTTTTTTGCTGGTGTGGAAAATTCTCATGGATGTCCTCCGCCCTGGGGTGGGCGGAGGCGTCTGTCAGACTCTTACTGACTAAAAACCACCCCGGTGTTGCCTTCCCACACTTGCACCGGGGATCTTGAGAGCTAGTATTACTTCCGTAACCCCGGCTATTGCCGGCCCGCATCCGCGGGCCACCTCAAGGCTGCGGGGGGGGTGAGGTGTTAGGCCACCCCGCGACGTCTGAAAGGGGCGCGCGTGGAACACTATGCACCGCCACCTCGGGTCCAGTGTGATAGGGGGCGGCGGACGTCCCCGAGTCCACCGACCCTGGACCCATTTAGGGGGCCCAGAAGAGGGCATTATCTGCCCTCTGCCAACGCCCAGTGCGTCTGCTGAGGGCTGGTTGAGCGGACGAGATCTCCCGCTCCCTTTCCGCAGCCTTCTGCCTCTGCCTCCACGCGAAACAGTCGTGTCGCAGAAGGATACCACCGCGTCCCAAGACTCTTTGCTGCCGGCCATCTACTCGACCACGGCGTCACAGTTCTAACCTAACGTAACCCATTTGGTTGGGGTGCCCTGGCTTACTTACTGTGACCAATTCAGCTCGAGACAGTTCCAACCGAACCTACAATAACAATCAATGTCGAAATTATAATAATTTAAACGAGTTGCCAATTTGCCTTCGGCGTATTTCATATCTGCGAGCATTTGTAAACGGACGGCGCGGCGCTGTAAGTATAATGACGAATCATACAATCTGCTTGCGACAGATCATACATACCCCCAATTATGAAAGTTTCTTAAAATCAGGACAAGCTTAAACGTTTAAGCAGATGATAGTCATTAAATCAAATCAAACTATTTATTTTTGCAGAAAAGACTGTTACAACGGCGTTATTAAATGTATATGTTTCAAGTGATTTTACCGTAAGGCATGCAAAATGAAATAATTTAAGCAACATTTATAACCAAGGGTTCTTTCTTCTATAGGGCTAGGCAGGAACTAGGATAAAGATAAAGAAAAATGTATTTGTTCAAACATGTGTAACATGGAGCTTGTGGCTAAGTAATAACAGCCGCACAGGGCGATCGATCAGGTTAAGCTACGCTTGCCGCGGTTGGTCCGTGGATGGGTGACTATCTGTTCATACCTAGATTCCTCCATGCCTCGGAAAGATCGTTAAGCCGTTGGTCCCAGCTGTATTTTGTAGATCATTGACAGTTGTTACGGGTCGCCAGAAGCCTAAAAGTCTGACAACCAGTCTTACCAAGGGATATCGTGTTGTGGAGGTCAGATAGGCAGTCGCTCCATGTAAAATACTGGTATTCAACTGTATGTGGTTAGACTGGAAGCCGACCCCAACATAGTTGGGAAAAGGTTAGGCAGATGGTGATGATGTGTAACATGATACATGTATATGCACGTAAAGATGGAAACATAATTTTATCGGACCAACATGTAAAAAAGAGAAAAAAAAAACAAATAAAAAACATGGGTGGGTGGTAAATAACAATCACACTATAATATTATAAAGGCGAAAGTTTGTGAGTATGTGTGTGTGTATGTTTGTTACTTCTTCACGCTCAAACGGCTGGCGCAATTTTGGTAAAATTTTGTATGGAGGTAGGTGACACCCTGGATTAAGACATAGGCTACTTTTTATCCCAATATTCCCACGGGATCGAGACTTAGGCGGGTGAAACCGCGGGGCGCAGCTAGTGCATAATAAATCTTGCCTTTGCTGTTGCCGTGAACCACTTACTAACTCTATCTTCGGATAGTAAGCAATGATTCGGTCGAAGATGCGATGATGTAGAAGGAAGTAACTTGTTCATTAAAGAGTTGAAGAGATATGTGGAAAATGTTTACTTCGGCAGAGACTTCCACGGTATGCACGATGAATTTATT
Source organism: Tiliacea citrago (assembly GCA_963921375.1). Classification (NCBI taxonomy): domain Eukaryota; kingdom Metazoa; phylum Arthropoda; class Insecta; order Lepidoptera; family Noctuidae; genus Tiliacea; species Tiliacea citrago. The sequence goes on from OY992804.1 coordinate 14,294,850, forward strand.
GAATAACAACGGTGGATATATTAGGCTCCTCCGTCCTTTGGTTACGGCCATCGTTTGTGGATATTTGACAGTCGTTACGGATCGTCAGAAGCCCGAAAGTCTGACAACCAGTCTTGCCAAGGGATATCGTATTATCCAGTTACTGGGTTGTGGAGGTCCGATAGGTAATTGGTCCATGTAAAATACTGGGGGTCTACTCCAAAGCGCTAAACCCAAGTATCAGCCGAATGTTCGACCGTTTTATAACTTCCATAGTTTCCTTTTTTGACTTTGACTCCTTACCCGACTTCCAGTCACAGTTATAACTTTGGCTTATATCTTCGACTGCCGTTTTTTATTTATTTTTTCGCCGTAGTTAGCGATAATTAGCGGTAGTAAAGAAAAGACCGAACATTCGGCCCATACTTCAGATTTACGTTCGGAGTAGCTCATCTGGTATTCAGCTGCATCCGGTTAGACTGGAAGCCGATCTCAACATAGTTGGGAAAACGCTAGGGAGGCAGGGAGAAACCTGAAAAAAAAATCATCGCCCCCATCAATGGCAAGAATAGCTACTTAATTCATGTATTTGAATGATATTTAATAAACCAAAGGTACCAGAAATGTTAACGAACGGCCCTTACACATAGTTAATTAATAAACATACATACCTACGCCCATAAACTTCGAAGTTTCAAATTACGTACGCTGTATTGGCATACCCTCTGAGGCAAGAGCAGTGACCTTCACATCGTTGTAGAACTTAAACACAATAATGGCTTGATGTTTACTTAGAGTACTGTAGAATTAGATACTTACTGTAAAGATTAACTTCGATAATATGGCCCGCCCCTCCAAAATTCAAAACGTTTGAAAGTATTTGTACGCATGTGTGCGTAATGAGACGGCTGTCAAACAAAAACAAATCTCGGATTTGTTGCTCGACTAGTGGCGTCATTAATCGCTCATTATTATTAGTATGGCGCTGCACTGACGTACTCTATGAAAACAACACGTGCGTTGTCTTGCGCGATCGGCTAGTTATGATTAGTTGACCAACAAATCTGGTAATAAGTGAGATATTACGAGTACTTACAACAACATACATGGTTTCTTCATATCATGGTTTCTGCTGAAAATCAGCGCTGTTGACGATAGGTTTGTCCGAAGTCACAGCATTTTGCTGAGCAAAGACCTGTTCTTGCACAGATGTGACGCACGGTTATTGTAATTGTTCATAATTAGTATAGTTTGTTACAAAAGTAGTTATTTTTCCACACGGCAATCGACATTTTGTTTTTGTTTTGATTGTTTGTTTGTCGACTTTGTTGTCATCACAGGTTTGTTATTTGATAAGTAGAATAAAGACTAGTAAACACTTTGTAAATTGTCTTTGGTCCCTGACATCAACCAATGGACAAGATTGTCAAAATGTTTAGGGTATTGGATACGAGGCTTTTGGCTACTTTGTATGTGTGTATTTTGACTGTGTTATTTTTTTGTACTGTGCGTTTTATTTGTGCAGAATAAATATTTTTTCTTTCTATACAAACTCTTTCGTAAGGATGTGACAACACACATTGAAACAGTAATTTAGAGGGGCGAGCCTATCGTAGTTTATCTCTACTATTGTGATATACTCAGAGTATCGTTTTGTAGAAGTAAACTACTATTGTTTAATATACAGCACCCTAATTTGTGTAACAAATTCATTCATCTGCCTAGCCTTTTCCCAACTAAATTGGGACCGGTTTACAGTCTACCTGCATGAATACCAGTAATTTACATGGGGCAACTGCCTATCTGACCTCCACAACCCAGATACTGGGTAATATGATACCCCTTGGTAAGGCTGAAATAGAAATCATTGGTTTGCTTATAGGTATACAGATGAGTAAGATGTAATTTATGTAAAAAGTTCCGATACATTTTATGTTACTGGTTGTCAGACTTTCGGGCTTCTGACAACCCGTAACGACTGTCAAAGATCCATGAATAACAGCCGGGACCAACGGCTTCACGTGCTTTCCGAGGCACGGGGTCTTGGTATGTACCTAAAGATGATCACCCATCTACGGACCCATCGCGGCAAGCGTAGCTTACCTGATCAGTCGAACCTTGTGGCTGGTATTACTTAGCCACAAGCTCCTTAAGACCAGGCAGTCTAAATCAAATTTCCACGCAAACTCCGCCCCTCGCCACTCCGTTATGTGCTAAACGCTAACACATCAGTAATAAAGTTGAATATCGCGTGCGCTCTTTGATCGTGTTCGAGCACGAAACTAAATAGCGTAAGTCTCAATTCTTATTTCGTTTATAACTAAAGTAATAATATAATTGATCTAGAGAAAAATATCTAGTAGGTGGTAAACTATATTTTCTTGCTGTGAATATTTATTTTAGACTTACAAACCAAACAATCTTGTTTTTTTTATAATTATGCATATTAAAAACATGATTTTCGGATAAAAAATGTATTGAGCGAAAATATTACAATTACGTAACTGCTTTCAACATGGAAAGGAAAAAAATATCCAATAAATCATATACGAAAGTTTCATTTTGCTTGTATTTGTGACTGTTTCACAATATTCATGCAAATTAACATAAAAGCCTCCTCTTAATTGCTTAACACACTATCGATCACAATCTGAATGATTTTGACGGATATTGCTAATCCTTTGCTTCATACGTTCGAAAAATTTGGCTGCTCAAATACGTAAATCACGCTATGAATGTTGTTGAACTGTCAAAATGAAACCCATTGCTCAGTGTGTTACGCAAGTTGTTTTTGAGTTAGACAGTTAAGAATGAAAGCCTAAATTAAGGAAAATTGCGAAAAAAATCTTGTCAGAAAGAAAGCATTAGACATGGGTAGCACATGTTTTTAAAATGAGGATCGTGCGAAGCACTCGTTTTACAAAATGTGTTAGCACATTTTGCTACCACGAATGAGGCGAGGCTGCTGTGAGCTGTGAGCACGTACGTGCTGTGGGAGTCTGCGAGTGTGTCAACAGTGACTCGCCGCACGACGCGCGAGCTATGTCATGTTGCGTTGTCATCACTACACACCACACTCATGAGTCGCAAGTGTGGTGTGTAGTGACCACAACACGACACGGCACACATACTCAGTCGAGTAGGCACACAAGATGACTAGTCGGTTAACCGCGTCACACAGCTCGCCCGAGTGATGATGAGGCAAAAAGAAATGAGAATGGTAACAAAAATGTTCTGTTTAGCTAATCTGTGCCCTGTGGTGTGTGGTAGCACATCAAAATAAAAGCGCTAGCACATATTGTGCTGAGTTACCCAACACTAGAAAAAATTGTGATTATTCTGATTCCACACATCATAGCATAAATACTTAAGGGGCCGTGCACGAAATCTGCTGACTTTGATTAATTTTTTTCATTGGTTGTGAGAAAGGGAAAAGAATTTAAACAAAATTATTTGTAATTTAAATATCGAGTTCTTTGTTTTGCATGTGGCGGAAAGAGATTTTTCAAATAGATTAAGTATTCATGGAAAACCACTAATATTCGCAACAAGTTTTCCAAAAAATGACGCGAGACTGACGTTTAATCATCTTTTTACAAGACACTACTTTTGGTTTTGAAAAAAAAAAAAAAATAACCAACCATAATATATAGTCTACTTGCATGTGGGGGAGGCACTTTTTTCAACTTTGATACGAAATATAGCAGAAAAATAATGTTGGAAAAGCCTATATTTTTTTTAAAACCCTGTCATCCATGTATTTTTTCTTATTATTTATCAAACCATATCAAGAAATTTAAAAATCACAGCCTGAGCTTCAGCTATCTTTGAGATAAAATCAAATTTTATTTTACGATTAAACAATATCTTCATTAAGTAAATCAAAGGTGCAATATACTATATTTTCGAGAGCACAAAAGTGATGAAACTATTAACAGGCTCTGTGACTGACACGAATGGTTTACCACCACGAATACTGTACTCCTATAGTTACACTGACTTAATATTTCAATTATTTCAAGCTTTTTCATAAGAAATTGACGAAAAAGGGTTTTTTTCGTGCATGGAGCCTTAACTTAACACCACGCTACAAAACTTAGGAGCCGCGCAAAAAAAAAAAAAACAGAAAGGACGCTAACCGAAAACGAAGTAATAGTGCGGGCAGGCAATGCGATGTGGTGGGTCAAATTTCACGCGGGCGAAGTCTCGGGCAAGCATACAGCATAGTATACTGTGTCACTAGGTCGCACCGTTTCCGTCGGAAATAGACCACAGTCTCAATGCACGAGGGAGTCGTGGTAAGCGATTAACGGAATCTATTAAGTGAATAGATTGCGGCATTCAGTTCTGTGCTGATAACATCAGAATGTGTTACAAACAAGTTGAAATTTATTTCTTTCGGTAAAGAGTTGCTCAAGTTGTTCAAAAACGTTATAACTGCAGGCCGTGAGCCCAATGGGATTTTCTATCGGCAAGAATTACGAACTTCCGTACCTACAGACTTTTCACCTTTAGGTGAGGAATTTTCAAAAATCCTTCCATAGTGCTCTCGTTGTATACGTATCTCTCTCAAACTCTTGTGGATTTCATGCTTTTAGACCCTGTTTAGAAGAGATGTCAGCACGAACTGCCGGGTCGCAAAGGGTTCCTCGCAACCCTTTGCGAGTTAGTCCGAAAGAGATATTGTGGCCATGGCACACAGGCAAATGAAGGAACACGGGTGGGTTTTAGTCAGTAAAAGTAGAGCGGGAGAAATTATTTGACAATTTCCCACCCAAAAAAAAAATACGGCTGTGCGTTGTCTGTCAGAGAGTGAATGAATGAGATTAATATTTTTGTTGGTGATACTTAAAATTTAGGCTGATCCACCAAGTACATTCAATTTCTCTATCTAATGATAAAAGTGTAATCGTAGGCCACAATCAGATCAATACTAATTATCATCCAGAAACATAATTATTTGTTTTGCTAGACAATATAAGTAGTTACTTCATTTTAAATTGAAGACGAGCAGTTCTCATAGAATGTCCCAAATATAACAATGATCTAATTGAAGTAAATTTGCAGTTAGATAAAATTAAAATCGTTAACACATTCCTTCATTCCCTAACACATTTGTAGAAATTATTATTTTTCGTCAATGCATTCTTTACAAATTCAAATAATTTATTTGAAATAGGCACTTTTGAACATCAAAATTTACTTGCCCCCTCCAAAAGTTTCGTATGGAAAAGAATGGACAAAGGCAAAAAACTCCATAGTTACTCTTTTAAAATAACATAAATATAACATCATGCCTGTAATCCCCGAAGGGTTAGGCAGAGGTGTACCTATAGTACTTCCACGTTTCGCCAGTTATGTTTAAGTCCCATGTAATAGGGGGCGAGCCTATTGCCATCAACCGGGCACAAATCCAAATCCTCTTTTAAAATGTTTTACATAAATTAATTGTTTATTATTATAAGTGAAGACGATGCACATAGAATAAATTACTTCATCACAATAGGTCTCTTACATCTTTAGATACCACATACTCGTAGTAGAAGAAATCACATTTACAGCCAAAAAGTAAGCTCTATCACAGTTCCCCGAATATTCTTTTACCCCAGAGTTTCATTTCAAATAACTCCCAGTTCTAACGTCTCGTCGTTTGCAGAGCTCAAAATGTCCATTCTTATGACGTATAATATAGATAAGCACCGCTGCGTCAGCTTCGATAGAATCTTTTGCAGAATTTCCTGCAATTCTCGGATTTTAGCTACAAATTCAAAATAAAATATTATGGGAAAGAATAGTTAGTTCCTAGATTTTTTCTGGAACATCGTTTGCGTACAAACTTTGGATAATGGGGCCAGGCTTTGTTTCCATGTATCTTTTCTTAGTGAGTGCACTAATGAAGCATTTCAGTCGAAATACTGCCACTGCTGGACATAGACCTTCCTGGTTTGCCATGGCAGGCGGGTTTGCGATCGCAATATGGTGTTAAAATGCATAGAGAACGCTGCTGCCCATTCTCTAGTATGTCCCTTAGTCGCCTTTTACGACACCCACGGGAAGAAACAGGATGGTGCTATTCTTTACGTCCGGCACCACACGGAAATGAAGCATTTATAAACTTATTTCTTTAGATCACAATTTTCCGCAGTTTGTGCCTTATGGGAGCAATCGTTATCTTTTTCAGGCTACTATGCGAAAACGATGCAGATCCGTGGTGCACAGGGATCAGGCTAGCTCCAGCGGTATTCGAGGGCATTCGCGCAGAGGTTCGATTGCCAGTACCTGAACCACAGCTGTATGGGCCTCGTACTGAGCAATCGTTTGTAAATGAGGGTGTATGTTTAGTGTTTTGTAATTTGTGCTTGTAATGTTTTTAATTTTGTTCTTTCTTTAATCCCTTGCTGGTCGAAATAAACGTTTATTGTATTAAAAAAAAAATTGCCGTCACATTTATATATTTGACAATCACGTTCTTCATCATATTTTTAACTTTGGACACATCAGGATCGTTAATTTTGAATGGAACGTTAAAGGTATTGTACAGGAGGGGCTTGTGGCTAAATAAGAACAGCCGCACGGGTCGTTAGGTTAAGCTACTCTTGCCACGGTCGGTACGTGGACGGGTGACCATCCATTATAATATATATCACGAGCCCTCGGTGCCTCAGAAAGCACGGCTGTTATTCGTAGATAATTTAAATGACTTATTAGCTAATAAGATTGACACCTATCTTACCAAGGGGTGTCCTGTTACCCAGTAACTGGGTTGTGGAGGTAAGATCGGCAGTCACTCATTGTAAAATACTGGTATTCAGCTACATCTGGTTAAACTGGAAGCCGACCCCAAAATAGTTGGGGAAAGGCTACGCAGATTGATTTATTTAAAGTGTAGTAAGAATGCTTTCCGCTACGTTATGTCCCCAAAATATCTTTTTGAGGACCGCAGCAGACTATAGCCATAGATGTGGTTACATTGTTGTACCTAGGTATTCGTATTCATCATTCATCATCACCATTTCAGCCATAATACGTCCACTGCTGGACATAGGCCTCTCCCAAGGTGGGTTTGCCATAATCACCTCGCTTGGCAGGCGGGTTGGCGATCGCAGTATGGTGTTAAAATGCATAGAGAACGCAGCTGCCCATTCTCTAATATGTCCCTTAGTCGCCTTTTACGACACCCACGGGAAGAAATAGGGTGGTGCGGTGGTGCTATTCTTTACGTCTGGCACCACACAGACAAATATTATAAATTCGTATTCAATATTATAAATTTTACCGATCCTCTGAAAAACACATAAAGTAACAATCACGCCTGTTATCCCCGAAGCGTTGACAGAGGTGTACCTATAGTATACCCACGTTTTGCCAGTCATGTTTAAGTCCCATGTCACAGGGGGCGAACCTATTGCCATCAACCGGGCACAAATCGAGACTCCCAGCTGCTACTGAGAAATTTCTGATTCAACAACCCAATAACACCTTATCCGACCTGGGAATAGAACCCAAGACCTCATGCTCAGCTGTAGCGCTTGCGACCACTGGACCAACAAGGCATGAAAAAAGTTAAATACAAAATAGAAGCCTTGAAGTACTGACTTGTTAAAATGTTTCTAGAATATTCTACTTGTACCTACGACTCAAAATAGATGAACAAGCTGAAGGCTTCTAAACCAAATACCTGTTATTACCTGAAATACCTAGACATAACACTTTCAAAGAGACTCGATAAATACTAGAACTAACAGTTCATTTTGTAGCCGTTAATGTTTCAAGACCTTAGCTTGTTCGTTATTTTAGCTTATACCTATAATTATAACTGCCTAGGGCTAATTTAAAATGTTTTTTCAGCAGGTATCCGTGATACCTAAATATTGTTTTTTTAGGATAAAATGGTGTAGTATTCTAAGTCTTGTTTTAAGTTTCAAGAAGTGTGTCAGATAGCTAGTCGCTCCATGTGAAATACTGGTATTCAGCTGCGTCTGGTTAAACTGGAAGCCAGCCTCAACAGTCGGGAAAGGCTAGGCAGATGTGACTTTTAAGCGTTCATATTTAACTTGATTTGCCATCGGTAAAGAGAAAAGATGAGAGATGTTCCGTGTGGTGCCGGACGTAAAGAATAGCACCATCTTATTTCTTCTCGTGGGTGTCGTAAAAGGCGACTAAGGGACTTACCAGAGAATGTGCAGCAGCGTTCTCTATGCATTTTAACACCATACTGCGATTGCCAACCCGCATGCCAACCGTGGCGATTATGGCAACCCCCGCCCCTTTGGGGGAGGCCTATATCCAGCAGTGGACGTCTTACGGCTGAAATTATGATGATGATGATTATTTCGCGTTTATTGGTTCAATGATTAGGAAGTCATGCCATCATTCGCGTCAATTTGAACACCTTCATACAAGCTACACTTACCGTCAAAACTAAGTACCCAGAGCATCATTTTCATACAAACGAGGTCATTTCGTAGGGTCAGTTCTCCGTCAGGTAACGATTCGGATGTGATCTGATAGCAGCTTTCCAGAGTACGGATGGAGGAAGTCTAGAGCGTCTAAGACACCCAATTGATCAAACCGAAATCAAAAACCACAAAAATGGCATCAAAATGTATAGAGAACCGAACACTCAGAACTCTAATCATTTTCTGGTGTAAATGGCTTGTCTGATCAGTTGGATGCCTTAGGCGCTCTACACTTCCTCCATGCATACTCTGGAAAGCTGCATCAGATCTCATCCAAATCATTACCTGACGGAAAACCAAGGCATCGAAATGAACTCGTTTGTATGAAAATGTTGCCGTGGGTACTTAGTTTTGACCGTAAGTGTAGTTGACAAAATTGGAGCAAGCGCATTTCGTACCGCAACCCGCGAGGGATTCGCTTCAGTTTGACCAGAGCTTAATTTCCATGTGTCTACTGTACTCCAGCATTAGAAAAATAACGGCAAAATAAAAACAGCTACTTTATAATATTGTTGAAATTAATGCACTTTAAGAGTTTTTTTTTTATGTAAATGGTAAATAGATTACACTGCTTTGTATTTATCGTGTTTGTATCGAAATAACGAGAGGGTGATAACGGTTATTTTTATAATGTTATAATAAATAGAGTACAGGTAATGTTAAGAGGCTGACAACAGATAAACCGCGGTCACTGTCAGACTGCATACAAAAGAAAGAGAAGCGCGATGACACAACGCTTGTATTTTTTTGCAAAATATGAAGCAATTATCTATTTACTCAAAAATGAGTTGAGTAAGTAATCGAAAATAAAAAACAACCAAGTTCTGCATACAAATAACACGTTCTTGTTTTTAAATAAATACCATCTGTACGTTGATATTTAATACGGATATTTTGGATTGAAACTCAAAGTAAAGGGATAGTTTACCGTTAATTTGTATCGAGATTTTTCTTTCTAAACGTGTTTTGGTGACCACCAAGTTCTGAGAAATATGTTCAAGAATAACATATATTTTTTCCGCGATTTTTTTGTTTAAGACAAGCCTACTTTTATCATTTGCCTCTAGTCAGTGCCTTAAGATAATGAACACAGTCTTACCTTTCTTATGATGCCTCGTAAAATTCCCAAAAACGCTCCCAAGCCGTTGTTGATTTCTTGTCGTACAAAGCTCCAACGATTTCAAATCGTCTGCGTTCTGCGCGACCAAAATGGAAGACCTCTTCGATTCCATAGCACCTGTGTTCACTAGCAACTCGGCTTCAAGTAATAGAACAATAGTAGCGTAGAGTAGTTTGAGTTCTCTACAGCAAAGCATTGTTTTGGCACTGTATTGTGGTCACATCGGTAGCACTTCACATGTTAAACTTAAATTAATAGTCATTTTAAGTTCTGCTATCTTCTTTTGTTCTGGTTTGGATGTGGTGGTTGATGGCGCATTCTGGAAAGACAAAAATGAATATTTGTTAGATTTTATTCTCTCAAAACGGTGAAGAAAACCTCGTGAGGAAACCAGCATGTCCTAGAACCGAACATTCTAAGATATGTTACACTGGGCCCGGTAGGTGGATTACGGTCCACTCCCTCTCACCAATAGGTGGATTACGGCCCACTCCCTCTCACCGCTAGGTAGATTACGGCCCACTCCCTCTCACCGCTATCTAAGTGGATTACGGCGCACTCCGTCTCATCGCACTACGTCATCAGGCTCATAGACGCAATCGGGAAATGCTACTGTAGTGATGTAGTCTGTACTTTATTATTTATATTGTGTGCGGGCGCCCAGGTGACGCCGAGGTCAGGGTGGAAGCGAGACAAAACACTTGATAATCTTGATATTCTCGTGTAATAAATGTTTTAGGGAGGTACCTACATTATTTATGCATGGTGATGCCAGCGGATTAATTTTTATGTTATTTAATAATATTTATTCTTATAATATTGGTTGTGCATAATATTCTAACTACTGTTTATTTTATTTTATTTTGTTATTTTGTTTGTTTTTGTTTTTGTACAACTCACTACACCTGACTTGGGTTCCGTACGTATTTTTCGGGTGACCACTGAAAATCAGCGCTGTGCTGTGGGTCCCCATTGCACAGCATCATGCTGAGTGCAAGCCTTCTTGTCACAGTCATGACATGTTTTTTTGAGCTCGTGATTGTAGATGTGTTTTGTGTAATGTTTACCTACTCAAGTTTTATGTTTTCATATGCACGTGTTTCTGTGACAAATAAAATTATTTATCTTTCTTTCTATCGCTAAGTCGATTAAGGCCCACTCCCTCTCACAGAAAGGAGGCTTGTATCCCAGCAGTGGGAGCACTATACGCTGATTAATGATTATGCTACTGCTTTTGCTTTATTGATTAAACCATTCGAAGAAATTTTTTTGTGATCGATTATTAAGATCGTGTTTTCATTTCTTTACAAAGTATGCATTATTAATTACATGGTATCCGAACAATGAATTTTTGGGTGACTCGCTGCTCTCCTAGAAATCTCTGAGTAATCTGTATTTAGGTGATACAGTTTCAACTCCCATTACAATAGTCATGTTTTAAGGCTCGTGCAGACTGGCGCGACATCGCGGATGCGTCAAGCAGCGCGACACTTTCCGTGAAGTGTTCACAGAAATTGTGCTACTAGCTTCACGTCACGCATGTCTCATCATTTCAGCCAAAAGACGTCTACTGCTGAACATAGGCCTCCCCCTAAGGGTTAGCCATAATCGCCACGCTTGGCAGGCGGGTTGGCGATCGCAGTATGGTGTTAAAATGCATAGAGAACGCTGCTGCCCGTTATCTAGTAAGTCCCTTAGTCGCCTTTTACGACACCCACGGGAAGAAATGGGGTGGTGCTATTTTTTTGTCCGGCACCACACGGAGCCATGTCTGCGGGAGACTTTATGCTTTTGAAGCTTACATTATAAAACAAAACACAAAAGCAAAAATCTTACAATTTCTTTAACTTAAACGATTTGTTTTAAATGTTTATTTAATTCGGCAATGAAACAGACCCATCTAGGTATTGCTTGACGGCTTGGAAAATTTATATATAAAGTGGTGATGAGGTTATAACATTAAATAAGTAAGTACCCACATGACGGTATTTTAATACATATAACAAAATTACAAAAGAATTACAACTAGCATTGTTACGGTATTTTAGTTTCACAAGCGAAAAGTGTACTTACGGCCTTCTAACGGCTAACAGTTTTAGGCAATTAATTCTATAAGCGCGAAAATTGAAAAGAACAGGGACAGCTCGTCTGTCCCTGTTCTTTTTAATTTCACCCCACGGGGGTGAAAAAAAATCAAGCGAAAAATGTACTTATTGTAAACAACTTAAGGCATAACAAGTCCAGTCATTTTATCATTACGAGGTTTTAATACCACAATGTAAAATTCAGCATATTTTCTTCGAAAGTAATTTTCTTTTGCATACAATGCGAGCTGTCATGTGTCAGAACTAAACTGGGCGAGGTTGTGTCGGCTTTGTCCCGTCTATCGTACGTACATTTAAATGCCTTTGCCTATAATAAAAAATCCTGAATTAAAAAAAAAAAACATTATTAACAGCATAAACCATATTAATAAAAATAACAATAATTATAATATTCCTAACTTAATTAAAACTATACACAAACCAAAATATGGTGTCGAAAAATTCATCCACATCGCTGTCGACTGGTAATGTACCCAAGAGACTGGCGGCATTACCACGATGTATGGCAATGCCTCTGGCCAATGTAAAAGCGGGAAGCACGGAAACGCGGTTTCAACCAGCCGTTTCGAGATTTCATTAAAAAGACCATGAGCCCTTGGACACCACGGCCCGGAGGTTTTAACCCCAAATGGCTCGAAAATATAATTACCAACAATGTTAACAAAAAACACAAACCAAGACAAACTAAGTCAAAAACACGAAATGAAGAAGTCTTTGTCCGGAGAAGGTAAGTTGTTTAAAAAGACACATTAGCACTACCCATTAAGGTCTAAAATGTTGGCTTAGTCCTTTGTTTTGCAACGTGTCTCCTAATGAAAACGTAAGGGTCCCGTCTAGGGTAACGTTACTTTGTTTTTATTATGTTGGCAAAATGAGATATTAAATGTTTTACGAAAAAAAAAACAACAGCATTCCAAAAAAAAACACAAAAAAGTGAAAAATTACTTTAAGGCTCGTAGAGACTATAGTGCTATATCGCGGGCGCGACGCGACACTAGTCGCACAATTTCTTTGTCGGAACCTGTCGCGCCCGCGATATTGCGCGAGTCTGTACGAGCCTTTAATTTCGGAAGTCAATGGCAAAAAATGAAAATACAAAACCAAAGACACAGACGCGACGTCCGAAATAAAAGTTTTTCTTTTTTTAGTTGTAGTAGTACAGTCGGTGACCAGCATTAATTGGCCCCTCTTACAAAGAAGAATAATGGAAGAGGGGTCAGGTAATTCTGGTCACCGACTGTACTTACCCCAGACAAATTCGAATAACACTACCTGCTATTCAAATAACAGTGACAGACAGGAACTTATTATAACAGACCCACTTATACTAAGAGGGAAAAATACGGACCTATTATTGAAGCTAACTGAAAAACTACCCAAGCAAACTTAATGTATAGGACCACCGCGCAAGCTTCCTCTGCCAAATGAAAAAGGATTTACAAAATCGGTCCACAATAGAACATACATTAAAAAAAATACGCACGACGTGGAAGATTATGTCAAGTACCTACATAATAACATCATTCAAAAGGCAGATGAAACCGAAAAATCACAAAACTGTTTTTTTAACTGACTCCAAAAGAGGAGGAAGTTCTGTGTTCGTCTGTGGATGTGTAATTGTGTACATAAATAACTATACGTACTTAAATGGAGATTTTTTTCAGGGTCTCGTGAAAATATTTTGATATAGGTGCTTACCTAAATATTGACACTGGAAGCATAAGAATACAAGGATATTATGTTAACAAGTGTTTGGATAATGAATTCAGAAATAATTCAATCTGAAATACTTAACAAATAAAATCAAAATTTTAAAATAGTTTGTTACTTCAATATCTGTAGAACAAAATCTACTTCAGTTCTGTTAGAAGAAATCAAATTAGGTTTAGTCGTAAAGACAACGCACACACAGCCTAAACCGCTAGGTCTACAGAATTGTGGATGCAGCAAAAAGTTTAATAATGAAGGTGAGGGCTAAGGAAGGAGGTTTTGAAACTTGATCCTCTAAAGGGGATGAAAAGGGGATGAAATCTAGTCATCATCATTATTCTCCTGCCCTTATCCCAATTGATTTGGGGTCGGCGCAACATGTCCCTTTCTTCCATACTTCTCTATTAGTCGTCATCTCGGTAGTCACTCCCTTTCTAGCCATATTATCTTTCACACAATACATCCATCATTTCTTTGGTTTTCCCCTACTTTTATAGCCATTGACATGCATACTCAAAACTTTCCTCACGACATTTTCCTCATTCCTCCGCATCACATGCCCATACCATGACAACCGATTTCCGCACAACTGATAAAAATGAAATCTAGTATGAAAATTTTTCTTCAAACTTTCTATCTATCCCCCACACAGCTTGTTAGGACATAATGTTCGATCAAACTTACGTTACCCTTAAACAAGACGCTGCTGAGTCAAGACACAGACCGTTCCCTTCAATCTTTAGTCTATCTACCGTTTACCGTATCAAGTCTAATCTCCTTCACGAACATTTACCAACCCCTTACTCACCTAGATTGAAAATCGATTCATCTTTATCGCTTTTACCAAGAAACCATTGTGAAGCGTTCATAGTGATATCACAAACTAGACGAGTACAGAAGGCTGGCTCCTTACAACGAGCCAAAACACACGCATACATAGACACTCTTCACGTACAGCATGTGCAAGCGCACTCGCGACTGGCATTTGTTTGAGATTGCCGCACGTTCGTCGGATTCCGTACCCAAAGAATAAAACGGGAACCCTATTACTAAGGCTCCGCCGTCTGTCTGTCTGTCCGTCTGTCACCAGGCTGTATCTCATGGACCGTGATAGTTACACAGTTGAAATTTTCACAGATGATGTATTTCTGTTGCCGCTATAACAACAAATACTAAAAAACAGAATAAAATAATAATTAAGGGGCTCCCATACAACAAAGCTGATTTTTTTTCTCGTTTTTGCTCGATATTGATAACGGCAACGTAGACGCTTGAAATATTCACAGAATATTTAGTTATATATTCAATTTAAAATAAATAATGAAATTTTGATTTTTTTGCTTTTTTTTATAGTTAATGGTACGGAAACCTTCGTTCGCGAGTCCGACTCGCACTTGGCTGGTTTTTTAGAGCCGGCCTTCTGTAGTCATATATTTTGTGGAAGTATCGAGTTTACGAAACCTTCAATCTATTTTAATTTAAATCGATACATTGAACAATCGAGTATTTAGTTATTCAGGGCAATCTTCGACCATTTGTAATTCTAGAGACGTTTCGATAATATAAAAACAAAGTTTCTGAGAACTTGGTCTAGGTCTTAGGTATGTTAGTACTGGCCAAATTGGTGGAATAGAACACTGATCGTGTTTTGTTATTGTATAATGTAAGTTATCCACCGACCCGCACTGGGCCCGCGTGGTGGGTTACGGCCCACTCCCTCTCACAGAAAGAGGAGGCCAGTGTTCCAGCAGTGGGACCATTATAGGCTGATTGATTTGATTTGATTGAATGTGATGTACCCACATGTTTGTATTTTTCAAACAGCTGACATAATGGAAAGTGTTTCCCACCACCTACAGACACTTTTCACAAAGGCTTACCATTGCATGCCATTTTTATTAAAGACTATCTTATTCTTATTGAGTACTTGGATGCTTAAGTATCTTTCTTTTTTATTTTTATGTTGTATTTTTTTTTTCGTTAGTACCTAGTGTAAATAATTAGTTGTGTAATTTATTGTATACAAAAAATAAAAAAAATAAATGATATATTATTATTATAATTTCAGACGGCATGGTTGGCGCAGTGGTTAAGCGATTGACTGCTGCGCTTCGAGTCGCGGGTTCGATTCGCGCACGGAACAAATGTTTTTATGACCTACAAGTAGTTGTTCCGGGTCTGGCTGTTTGTGTATGTGAGTTTAAATGTTTGTAAACGCACCCACGATACAGGAGATATTCCTAGTGAGGGGCAGCGTTAAAAAAAAATTGTATTGTTAGTATGAACTTAAAAACTATGTTAGTACCTGATAACTAAGAGAGACTTAGTCCTCTGGGTGAGGCTCCACACCGGTAGGCTGTCAAACTTATTGCCCATTACATCCACGATACTGTTATTGCTCCCACGCAATCTGCTTAGCGGTGAGGCTGTCTTTTTGCGCCAGGTGGCATCAAAGTCGTTTGTGCGCGTCTCAGCAAACATAGTTGACGCACTGCAGAATCGCCATACAGAGTGGACATTAGGTTATCACATTAAATAGTACAGCGATTATTACAAGTAATCAGTCTGTTAAAATAATAATATAAATCAGTTTTAGTAAAAATAGAAAACTGTGAGTTTAAAAAAAAAAAAAAATAGAGTAAAAATTGGCACGAAATAAACCATCCTGTATAATAATGCACTAGACACGCTCGGGACTATGATATCCACTTTTCAACATACACTGTATGGTATTGTTACCAAATAATCACAAATTAAGTTAATGTCGTTAAATACTAAAACGAAATCTCATTCCACCGGCCCCCTTCTATTATCGGACATCTAGACGCACTGCAGGTTACCATCCCATCCTGGTTGCTATTCCACCAATTCGCACTAAGCGTTTCCAAATGTCTTTTATAATGCGCACAGCAAAAGAGTGGAACTCTCTACCTGCGTCTGTGTTTCTAAACGCATACAACCCTAATCTCTTCAAAGTGAGAGTGAACAGGCTTCTTCTGGGTAAGCTCACTCCATCGTCGACCTTGTCTCTGTCACCTCTGACCTAGACTAAGGTCAAGAGCAAACCCATCCCAAATAAAAAAAAATAAAAAAAGGTCTACGGCCAGACTGTGAATTGTTATTGTTTTTATTGTGTAAGTTTGAAATACGTAATGTAGAATACGTGATTTCAATTAATGTGATTACCTAATCGCCACTCTGTATATTCATATAAAATAATATTAAAGAATATGAATCAAAAATATAGCAACAATAATATTGAAAAATGTAGAAACAGAATAGATATTATAATCATAACTTCTATATACATTAGATATAGTCAATTATTTTTTTTGTTTATAAGAAATGAATGGATATTTTTTTTATATATTATATATAAGTCAGTCACAAGACTGAAAAACAGTTTTCTCCAAAATAAATTAATAGTAGTATACGCTCATTTGCTACAAGGTCGACATAAAATCACAAAATTGATGATTTTTTAGTTAATAATACACTTGTGTTGGAAAAATTGCGTTTCGTTTACTGTAAAAACGTCATTTCTCTAAACTTTATAGTAAGGGAGAGAGAGCAGATATTCACAATTGTGCCGTTATAGTATTGTCTCTTTCGTTTTGGTGACTCGGGGCAACAACGACATTATTTAGTTGTGATGTAACAGCTCAAACGATAGGTTGTATTTGTGCTCTTGAAGAACGACATTTTTTATGTAACGACTCTCTTGCCGGTAAGTTAAGTCCAATTGATTTTAATATATTGTCAAAAATAACGTGTTTAGTATAAATGTGCCGTTAATGCTGATATTATTTGAATAAATCAGTGTACTCATATTTCGTGTTATGACGATATTGCTGAGAAAATTAACAACCATTAGAGTATTATTATGAATTATGACGTTGTTGTTATCCAAGAAAACAATGATTTAACATTACAAAAAAAAATATGTACACTTATGTCGTTTCATTTAGAAATAATTTGCGTTATTTATGGTGAAATATTGCAATATTTTGTAATATAACGTTTTATACAATAATTCAAGTCACGCTTTCTCATTTATGCATTTTTCTTAAAAACATTTTTTTTGCATTTTTAGGAGACAATGGTGTTTCCACATGCCTCTAGAGGCAAACAAATTGTAGCATTGATTGACCAGCATAATAATTCGCCCAATGAAGAGGTTACGCCTAATGAAACCAGTATGCACTTTTGTTTTCTTTAGTACTCGTAATTATATTTCTTTCCTCTATCTATATAAAATTAACCTATGCACTTACTTTTCAGGCAATGAAATAGCTAACCAAACATCACACGAGATGAGATATTTATCAAATCAAAGTAGTTCTTCTCCCAGCTCGTCATCTGATTCTGATTCATCAGGTGATTCGGATTCATCAGATGACACGTTTATTGAAGGTTAGTTTTTATAGTGTTTTGTAGTGAATCGAACTTACTTACGAAAATCTTAAATTAAATACTTATTATGTTATTTTTTTTGCAGATAGTGACGATTCTGTCAAAGATCCGATGTACATTCCACCTGAGAAACTTTTTCAGCAGAATAGTGCTAAATTGATAGAGACAATTGAGTATTCAATTCCATTACCATCTACTTCAACGGCAGATAGAAACAACTATTTCCATCATATTTTTATCAGTAACAACGACATGTTTCCTCGCTGAGAAAAAAATAGCATAGTAAGTCACTTGTGCTTTATGCGTAAGATTTAATATTTTAACGAAAAACTATACTAACCACAGTACAGTTTTGCCTAAGTAAGTTATGTATAAAAATCAACGATTATGGTCTAATCTTAACTCAAAACAATAAAGTTGCTCTCCTGTAAAATGATATTTTTTGAGAAATGTCGACCTTGCCGCAAATGAGCATATTTTAGTGATATTTATTTTAAAAGTATGTATGTAGGTTGTACTTAGTTTTATAGAAAATAGTTTCATAGAATTTCGTTTCACATAAAAAAAAATCTCATATTATCATTTCATAGAATAATCAATACGCAGAATACTTACTTTGAAGAAATTTAAATCAATGATTTTTGTTACAAATAAAATTGTATGTTTTAAGTTCTAACCTAACCTAACCTAATTTTCTGGTAGCAGCTTGTTTCTGATGGCGATTCGTTTTCTGGTGAGGTCGCTGTTCTAACCTAATCTAACCTACTATTCTGGTAGCAGCTCGTTTCTGATAGCGATTCGTTTTATGGTGGGGTCGCTGGGGTGGAAAATCCTCATGGATGTCCCTGGGGTAGGCGGAGGGGTCTGTCAGACTCTTACTGACTAAAAACCACCCCGGTGTTCCCTTCCCACACTTGCACCGGGGATCTTGGGAGCTAGTATTACTTCCGTGATCCCCGGCTAGTGCCGGCCCGCCCCCGCGGGCCACCTCAAATCTGCGTGGGGGGTGAGGTGTTAGACCCCCCCCCCCGCGACGTCTGAAAGGGGCGCGCGTGGAACACTACGCGCCACCACCTCGGGTCCAGTGTGATAGGGGGCGGCGGACGTCCCCGAGTCCGCCGTCCCTGGAGCCAATTAGGGGGGCCGGAATAGGGCATTACCTGCCCTCTGCCGACGCCCGGTGCGCCTGCTGCGGGCCGGGTGAGCGGACGAGATCTCCCGCTCCCTTTCCGCAGCCTCCTTCTGCGACACGACTGTTTCGCAGAAGGATACCACCGCGTCCCAGGACTCCTCGCTGCCGGCCATCGACTCGACCACGGCCGGCAGCGACAGGTCACTGCCTACTTCTGAGATGAGGGCACGGCGTGGCTCCTCCCAAGCGGCACACTCTGCCAGCGTATGCCGCGCCGTGTCCTCCCGGCAGTCGACGCAGTGGTGACGTCCGGCTCCCTGTTTATGCGACACAGGTACTTCCCGAAGCAACCATGCCCCGAGAGCACCTGCGTCACCCGAAACGACAGGGAGCCGTGCCGCTGTTCTAACCTAAGCTAACCTACTTTCTGTGAAATATGTTTCATTCAACTTAATAGTCGTTGAAACAATATTATTCGAAATAAAAATACAAGGACCAAATATTTTATGAAACATTTTCTACGAAACAAAATTCTATAAAATTTCTGTCTGCGAAACAAGGGAACACCATGTATGTAAATATATTCTCTTATTGTATGTTTATATTTAAATTAGTGATCAGTATAGTAATAATATTAGTAAGCTTTTATTTTGATTTTATGTAGTTTGTTTTCTCTTCTACTCTTACGTTGTCTACATCTCTTTGTATACTTTCCTATCGCAGGTATGCTGGAAGAGATTTCTTTAGAAATAAGCATCACCTTTGTACGTATTTTTCTGTTCCTTTGTTCTTGTCTGTTTATTTGTGTGTACATAAACTGTTAAATAAATAAATAAAGTATCGATTTATGGTAGTAAGACCATAGTATTTTCAAAACCAAATTATTATGAAATAGATATTTTCTCAAAGTTGTAATTGTTATTTCACGAGAAAATTGCTTTTGAATTTTACGTATGTAACTGTCGAGTATTCATTTATGCTCATGACTGTACATAATAATGTCTCATTGTGTGTCTGTAATTTTATCAACACCTTTTAACAATTCCAAATGAGTTCTGTCAGAATAAATATTTAGATTCCAAACGCAATTTTGTTACAAACGTGTAAATACCTTTCTTTGCGCACCATGATTATTTATTTTGTATTACGAAACTGCCTCTGCCCTGCCCTGCCGTCTATACGCCTACCAAAATTATTAAGCCGTGTGAATGAGAACGTGCTGTGTTTTTCATTAGAAACACAATGTGTTAGTTCACATCGTATTTATATATATAAAAACAGTAGCACGTATTAAACCATAATTGTCTGAATACTAAAGTCATCCCTAAAAATAAAGAAAACTATCATGAGGAAATAAATAGGTACGAGGTACCGTAACCAAGGAATAACTTGGATGGAAAAGAATAACCTTAAACCTAACATAGATAAAACTAAATATGTACAATTTCGTAACAAAGTACTTACAAAGTGACACTAAGTACTTTTATTTTAAGTGAGGTGTTTTTTAGAGTTCCGTACCGATGGGGTAAAACGGGAACCCTATTACTAAGGCTCCGCCGTCTGTCTGTCTGTCTGTCTGTCACCAGGCTGTATCTCATGAACCGTGATAGTTAGACAGTTGAAATTTTCACAGATGATGTATTTCTGTTGCCGCTATACCGCTGTACAACAAGTACTAAAAAACAGAATAAACTAAATATTTAAGGGGGCTCACATACAACAAACATGATTTTTTTGCTCGTTTTTGCTCGATATTGATAACGGCCACAGGTAGACGCTTGCAATATTCACGGAATATTTAGTTATGTATTTACTTAAAAAATAAATATTTAAATTAATATAAAACAAATATTTAAAGGGGGCTCCCATACAACAAACGTGATTTTTTTTGCTGTTTTTATAGATAATGGTACGGAAACCTTCGTGCGCAGGTCCGACTCGCACTTGGCCGGATTTTTATGACTGCCTCATTAGTCTAGTGCTCGCAAGCGTTACTTACTGTTAATCATGAGGGTTCGATTCCCGGATCGTTCAAAGTATTATTTGGGTTTTCCATCAGGAATTCTCAGTAGCAGCTTGGAATCTGGATTTGTACCCGGTTGATGGCACTAAGCTCGCCCCCTATTCATCATCATCATTTCAGCCGAAAAATGTCCACTGCTGGACATAGGCCTCCTTCAAAGTTTTCAAATTACAGTGTTAATAGGTATGGGAAGACAGTGTTAGCCGCACATGATCCCATGATCCCCAGTACAAGTGTGGGAAGGGAAAACCAGGGTGGTTTTTGGTCGGTAAGAGTCTGACAGACCACTCCGTCCACTCTAGGGCGGAGGACATCCATGAGGATTTTACACGCCGGGTATAAAAAAAAAGGCGCGTCAATTGGCGGGAAAGTGAAGCGTCATGTTAGCAGTTTTGTTTTATTTTCTAAAATTTGTGTTTAGCCGAATATTAATGTGTAATAGTGGTGGATTAGTAACCATTAAGTGTTCGTGAACCTGCATTAATGTAGGCAAATGAAACAAAACAGTGCAACATCACTTTAAGTTCTCTCAAGAAGTCCGCGCGAGGTTTCAGTAAAGTGCCGCGTCTTTACTTAAACTCAAGGGGAGTGGGGCGGGATATCATCAATCATCTTTATCATGCATTGAGTGGAGTTCATTTCATAATTATTTCAATAACTTTGTACTTGCTACCTAATTTGACATGACACTGGCTAAATGCACAAACCGTGCTAAGCCAAAAAGAAAAAAAAAAAAAAAAAGTACCAGGTACTTAACAAAATAGAAAATGGTCTACAAATCTACGGTATATTAAGCCTACATTGTTCTCATATATAAACAAAATATTATTAAAAAAAAATCTATATATAATATTATTAAAATAATAAAAGTCTTATATTTTGAATTGTCTTTAAATAATTTATTTTTTTACATTGTTCTCACTTAAAGAAGCGACAAGAACAATGGACCCAGGATTTTGTAATATCTTGATTTAAAAGAGCGTCCTTGGAGTTTCTTGCCTGTTCTTCTCCATACAAATCTACGTTTTGGAATGGGCAAATAGCTTCAACTTTCTGACTAAGTGACCGACTCTTTGACAATTCAAAAGTGCCTGTAATTGTTTTAATTGAAATAAATTGTTGAAAATACCTTGTTGAAATTAAATGTACCTACTCCGACTTTTTCTTAATAAATATTTTCTCTAACCGTCTCTTTTATTCCTCAAAAGCTAGCTTCCGCACACAGGCAGTTCTACAATATCAAGTCACGTGTAAGAGAAAGCGATATCAAATTTCATGCACAAAATCTAATCTGGTGCTGCAACCAAGATTACATACCTACACTTCCTTTGTGTTAAACCATAAGGCCGCAGTTTCCTGCTTGAGCAATGGTTATACGGGGCTACTGGTAACTCGACGTATTCCTTGCAGGACGTCATAGTATGGTTAAAATGCAACAAATTAAGCCACCAAATGTTCTACCGAAATTCAGTAGTTTTTGAGTTAATTAGGTTTTCAGTTGTTTTATGAAAAATACAAATTAAAAATGATTTACGGTGCGACTATACTGGAATTTAATTTGTTATCATAGCTGATGCCGTAGCAAATCTTTGTTAATAATTAAAAAAGCCAAAATGCCGAAAACTTGGCAGAGATCAATAATTAAACATTTTATTTTTCGTAATTTTTGTCATTACTTTATTTAAAAAAACTCAAAAACTACTGAATTTCGGTAGAACATTGGGTGGCTTAATTTGTTGCATTTTAACGTTACTATGACGTCGTGCGAGGAATACGTCGAGTTAACAAGGCCTCAAGTCTGCTATTACAATAGTGTCAGAATGGTCGATCATTGATTTCATAATTGTTGATTTTGACTAGTTTGGTAATCTACTATTATAATGGCGTCATTATGACTTTCCAATGGTCGGCCACTGACACTACATTGAAAGAAATTGCAAAGAAAATGATCGACCATTATGAATTTATCAGATTTACGAACTTTTAGCAAAATGACAATGGCATGACAATGGGATCGTGTTGGAATGACTGAATTTATAAAAATAACAGACTTGGGCCCCAGTAACCCTGTATATTACAATTATATATGTTAAAATCCTGTCGTAACAAATATTATTGGTTAAAACTTGCGTTCAAGGATCTTTGCCATAGAAGATATTTGCGAAACGCTTGGAATTGAGTAAAACCATTCAATTTCTTCAGTATTTTCACTAGTGGTCGTAAGAGTGACGTGTGAGTATGAAGTCAAGGGGGTCCACTCCGAAGCGCTAAACCGAAGTATCGGCCGTTTTATAACTTCCATAGTTTCCTTTTTTGACTTTGAGTCCTTAACCGACTTCAAGTCACAGTTTTAACTTTGGCTTATCTCTTCGACGGCCTTTTTTTTTTTTCGCCGTAGTCAGCGATAGTTAGCCGTGATAAAAATTTATGTTCGGAGTAGACCCCCTGGATTCAATTCTCAGGTCGGGTTAGGTGTTCATTTATTTATGAACACACAGTAAAATACATAGAGATACGAAATAATTGTAATGTGACTGTATGCGTGTGTGATTATTGTGTGTTATACAGAAAGAAAGAAAAGAAAGAATCAAAAAATATTTTTTGGGACTCACACAGGAGATCACAAATTAAACTAAAACACACTCTTAGAAAGATAAACAAAAAAAAACAAAGTTAAATGAAAAAACAAATTCCTGTCCGAGGCCAAAAGACAGAAGTCTTTTGGCCTCGGACAGGAATTTGTTTTTTCAATCTCAGCATGATACTGCCACAATTAATAAGTGCCGCAGCGCTGGTATTCTGATAGGGCCTTTCTGTTATTGCGGTTTTCCATTAGGAATTTCACAATAACTGCCTCCTATTAAATGTAACTTAAACATAAGTAGTGAAATATGGGTGTACTAGACACCTCTGCCTAACCCTTCAGGGAGACCAGGCTCGAATTCGTGTTATGTTATTTTCAGCGAATGAGTGCAGAACCACCAAATAACGATAACAGTATTAGAAGCAAAACCCGTATAAAATAATGACGTTCTATCACCACTCTCCTATTTTTCACAATATTCTAACATAACTCATAAGTCATTTATTTCATAACAAACTACATTGTGTTGAAAATATTACAGTGATGATAAATAAAATAAAATAAAAATTGCATTCGTATTTAAAATTCATAACGCATTTAAAATGTATCAATAATTCACTAAATAAATAATTAAATGTCAATAATTCAGTAACAATAATTGCCTAAATAATCACCAACATTGCATTTCAATTTTAAAATTCTTTATAGCAAGTATTAATTTAAAAAATAAAAGAAAATCGTATAAACACAATTTTCATCTATGAATTATTCATCGATACTGTTAAAGCCCTTCTTCAATACATATTATGTTTTTAATTTGTTTTTAAATAAGTTTATCACACACACAACCTCAATTCATTTTCATTCTCTATTCTATCCCAATCATTTCTACTATTGAAAATCTAATGAGAAATCGTAAAGTGCGAATAGTACCCGCTTATCCTAATGTTCAATTCTCTGTAATGGTTCGTTTCTCTCAGGTGCAATACACAGATGTGACCAGATAAAGGGAACGGCTATTGTATTTTACTTGATCTAAAGTAAAAATTGTGTACGTGAGTCTGAAAGTCTGACAACCAGTCTTACCAAGGCGTATTGTATTACCCAGTAACTGGGTTATGGAGGTCAGATAGGCAGTCGCTCCATGTAAAGTACTGGTATTCAGATGCATCTGGTTATACTGGAAGCCGACCCCAATATAGTTGGTATAAGGCTGCGCAGATGAAAAAGTGTATCTGTCGCAGGCAGATTGTATGATTCGTCATTATAAATACGGCGCCCGTCCGTTTACAAACGCTCGCAGTTAGGAGATATGCCGAGGGCAAATTGTCAACTCAGTCAATTGTTATAATTCCGACATTGATTGTTATTGTAGGTTGGAACTGTAACCAACCGCGCGTGAGCCGAGCGATCGCCTTAAGAAATAGAACTAAATATTTCAATTTGCCGCGGCATTTTGTAAACGGCGTTTGAATCGTCCATCAAATGTTGTGGCTTATTATAAAGTGTTAAACTTAAGGAGTGCTTTAGACCATCGAACTGAATAACTTTTACTATGAGACCAATTTTAAAATCGCGGAAAAAAAAAGCAGCTGACCCATACAGTTTAGCTCCGTGTGGTGCTGGACGTAAAGAATAGCACCACCCCATTTCCTCCCGTGGGTGTCGTAAAAGGCGACTAAGGGACTTACTAGGGAATGGGCAGCAGCGTTCTCTAGGTATTTTAACACCATACTGCTATTACCAACCCGCCTGCCAAGCGTAGCGATTATGGCAACACTGCCCGGGGGAGGCCTATGTCCAGCAATGGACGTGTTTCGGCTGAAATTATGATACAGTTTAAAACGTAGAACGAAAAGTAGGTATAAACTTTAGTATGGAACAGCAAACTTTTTTAGTGACAAGGCAATTTACATTTTGCCTTCGGCATATTTCCTAACTGCGAGCGTTTTTTAACAGACGATGCCATTTGTAAATAGTTGAATCATACAAATTGTCTGCGACATAACCAAACTATACTAATAACATAACATCACGCTTGTCATCCCCGAAGGGTTAGGTAGAGGTGTACCTATAGTGGTGTACTATAGGTACACCTCTACCTAACATTTCGCCAGTTATCGTTTAAGTCCCATGTAATAGGGGGCGAGCCTATTGCCATCAACCGGACACAAATCCAGACTCCGGGCTGCTGCTGAGAAATTCTTAACGGAAAACCCCAATAACACCTTACCTGATCCGGGAATAGAATCCAGGACCTCAGCAGTAGCGCTTGTGACAACTTGACCAACAAGGCAGTATGCACTTTATTTACCCAAAATTCTAAAATTATTCATAACAACGTTATATGTGAACAAAGTTGAAACGAGACCCGTGACATGAAACTGAAATATGACGTCATCGCGTCCATTGACGGATATGCGGCTTTCATCGAACAATGCCTAAGGCTGACAGGATCGCCAAATATGAACATAGTATCACTGACAATGTGGAAATATAGATATTTGAATGCTGAAAAAAAATTGTTTTTAGAATATTTTTGGGTAAGTTTAGCTGGTGAGATGCATGAATCTGGTAGGTCAGTAGTAGTACAGGACGTATTTACTACCATGTCCAAATGACACTTTGTATTATTAGAGGATTTGACAGCAGAGAGGGCGGCGACATCCGGTCGCTGCGATGACGTTGTCAGTGGAAGGGGTCACACCATCAGCCGTGTGCTCATTCGCCTCGGTCACTTTTTGCTGCGGAGCTCGGATGCGATGGACGCGTACTAGTGATTATATTGAAATATTTTCTTGTAACGGTTTTTCTAATTTAAATAAATAATAGTAGTCCGTTTTGTATTTTCTTTTTAAAAAACTTATTAGGCTCTGATCCCTAAGAGTATATTATTACGTCGTTGCCGCATCAATATAATATGACAAGGTTCTATGTGATGTCAAGATTTTCACAACAGAACAGTCGATACAAAGAAAGGTCTTAATTAATGTACAAAAAGGTATGATTAAGTTATGGGAATCATTTTTTTTTAATCCACATCAAACATGTCCTAATCAAAAAAGCTTGACATAGCTTTGTAAATGTCTAATAATTGCTCCCAAATTACGATGTTTTTTTTTCCATACCTTGACGTAATCTCTTCATTATTTGACACTAAATACCTACATGAATAATTTAAAATATTTATTAGTGACTACTGGACAGAATTTTAATTCAGATTTGTTACAGTGGTAATGGCAATCTAGTCATTTGGTTTAAATAGGTTTTTATTTTTATTATTTTATTATTATTTTATATAGATTCTTTTTTAATTTGTGAATGTGAGAACGATATAGGCTTAATAGACTGTAGCTTTGTAAACCATTTTCTATTTTGTTAAGTACTTGGTACTTGTTGACGGGCCTACACTGTCCTCCCATACCTATTAACACTGTAACTTGAAAACATTGTAAAAGCCCATTATTTTTAAAAGAGTAACCGTGGAGTTTCTTGCCGGCTCTTCTCCATAGGAAACGACCAATTGGAACCGTGCACCTAGCTTCTGACGTTTCATATGTGCCCATGTAGGTTATGTGAAATAAAATATTTTGATTTTTTAAACAAACGTAATCCTGACGTTAGAGAAAACTTGATGCATAAACCTGAGACTTTGATGTTTTGTTACAACTTAGGAGGACGGCAATAGGCTCATCAATTTGAAACTTAAAAAACTTTTCAGTGGCTAGTATATAGTCGAAAGATCTATCAATGACAATTACCTATCACGAAGAAAACTATTCCTATAAATAAACTATTCTACATCCACAAGTTCCACGATCCAAACATTACAGGTAAGCCTTTTTCATACCTACATTATTGCACGATTAGTATTCTCATCACTTCTCGATATAACACCCTATTTGGCCACCATTACACATCTAATAACATCAAAAACATTGTATATTATGTAGAACAAACAGGAAAAACGCTACAAGAACTACAAGATACATCATCATCTGCGTAGCCTTTTCCCAACTATGTTGGGGTCGGCTTCCAGTCTAACCGGATACAGCTGAATACCAGTATTTTACATGGAGCGACTGCCAATCTCGAAATCAAAATCAAAATACTTTATTTCACATAAACCTACATGAGCACTTATGAAACGTCAGAAGCTAGGTGCACGGTTCCAATTAGTTGTGTCCTAAGGAGAAGAGCCGGCAAGAATCTCCACGGTTACTCTTTTAAAAACAACGGGATTTTACAATATTTTAAAATTACAGTGTTAATAGGTATGGGAGGACAGTGTAAGCCCGTTACATCCGAAAATGGTATACAAAGGTACAGTATATTAAGCTTACAACGTTCTCACATTCCCAAATTAAAAAAGAATGTATATAAAATATTACTAAAATAATAAAAATAAAAACCTATTTAAACCAAATGACATGATTGCCATTACAACTGTAACAAATCTGAATTAATATTCTGTCCACAAAAGCCAATAATAAATATTTTAAATTAAAATTGTACTCATCAAAATCTGACCTCCACAACCTAACCGCTGGGTAACACGATACCCTTCGAAAAGACTGGTTGTCAAGTCAGACTTTTAGGCTCCAGCTGATAATAGAAATAATGCTACAAAAAAAAATACGCTAAAATGACGTACATCAAAAATCTTTGACAATCCAAAAAAGGAAGGTTGAAAATTACATGTTCTGGGACTGTTAAAGAACCAAGATTGTTATCAAGGTCGGAAGCAACATCTTCGTACAAAAAATTGTCCGTTGTAGGGAATATCTTCATGAATAATTCATGCTCGGTAGTAAGATGAGGAAATATGAGTCAAACATATTCGAGTGCCATTTCGTGCGTGGTACAAGTTGGTTTTGAGTACAGTCAGATGAGAAAATATGAGCGGTGTTGTGGTATTTTTTTTTATTTAGTGTTTACTACCCCGTAGACTGTAAAGGCTTGAAATAACCCTGTGAACACCCAACATGACTGAAGGTTTTGTCTAGACAAAAAAAAAATGTCTTTGAAAAAAAAAAGATGTCTTATGGTGCTTCTTCACTTTTCTTCTTTTTTTTTATTTTTTTTTCATTGTTTTCTTTTCATTTCTGGTGCTTCACTTTTCTTAGAAATACATTTCAGAAGCAAAGTTGTTTCTATACCTTTGATCTATGTGGTTTACAAAAAAATACGAAAATCCTTTTTATAATAATTTTCTAAAATCACTACAAAAGCCTTTTTATACAATTTTTTGAGATGAATAGGCTCGTGTTTCACCACTATCTCAAATCTACATTGTTTAATTCTTTAGACTTCATACTATTATTTTATGTTACTAAGAAATTCTTAGAAGTATATATAATAATACTTCAGCGCCACCTCAATCTTTATCTCGCCAAGCGAATCAGGGCGGCAGGGAGAAAGCTCTAAGGCGCCGATAGTTTAGGTAATTTCTTTTTTCGGTGAAAATAATGGTAATTAAAAACAAAAATATAAAAGTGTTTGCTTTATATTTAGTTCAATTATTATGCAAAGTTTCGTAATCTAATTTGAAGTATTTTTTTTAATACTAGCGGTTTATTGTTCGGTTTGGAGGTAACTTTGTATTTTTTTTTGCGTCAATTTTCTTTATGGAATCGTGTTTTCGTCAAACATAGTAACATTACCTAACCCTCAACTTTACCATAAATATTTATTTCAAAATAAATGCTGCAGTATTTTCGATATAACGGAGGATCATGCAATATGAGGCATTGCAGAGTCTTACATTATTTTTATTAGTCCCACACTTGTGTGTAGAGTCATAAATAAAGTGTTATGTGACGTTGCACTTTAAGAAGGACCAACACAAATGGACTTGGAGCATTATAATTCAACATACATCTTCAAATGAGCTTCTTATTCAGTATTTTCTTTAGCAATGAAAATGTTTAGATTAAAGACTGGTACATAAATAGATCTGAAACTTAATGAATGAGATTTCCAATGCGCCTTTCACTCTTATAGAAGCCGACCTATGTATTCTGTTAAAATCTTACTTTGAAAATTTTGCTAAAGTTTAGGGGTGAAGCTGTAAATTTTGTATCAATCCGATGGGATTTGATGGGGGCCTGATGAGGCGGAATGACAACTCAATTCACTTTAAGTTTTTATGGGAATCTTGACATTATAGACCGGCAGAATTTTCGAGAAAAAGTGAAGCGTCATGCTAAGTGTTAAGGGTCGGGTAATCGCCGTTGACCTTGGCGATACAAACGCACGTCGCGCTCACGCAACGCAGTCGTTCGCTTTCATATGGAATATTTATTTTTAGTAACGAAAATATGAAACATGGAAAAAAAATACAAATATAATTATAGGTAGTAAAATAGTCTGTTCATACGAAAAAAATCATGAAAATATCTTAAGTAGTTTGAAACTAATATCGATTATTATGCTTTGGGTAGACATTATTACCTGATTTTATTTCAAAATGTATTTCACTACAATTTTTAAATATTCACATATAGAATTGATTTGTATGCGATCTAGTTTAACATATTTTTTTTTGCATAACTTACTTGCATTATATTAAGGCGTAATAACAGTTTTAAATGTCACTAAAATCATATATCTGCGCCTCAAGCGATTTTGTGCCATATGGAGCTCGACTTCCTCTGCATTTAAACAGCACTGCGAATGATTTTGGTATAGGCCCTGTTCTCAAACATCAATTTGTATTTTAGCTATTTAATTAAAGTATTCATAATAACTTGTCAGTTGAAACGAGACTTGCCAAGCTAAATGGCATTTCAGAAAATGGGAGTAAAATTAAATGAAAACAAAAATTAGGTTACAACAAAGTGTAGGCAGTTAGACATTTTTAATCGTCTAATTGTGTGCCCGACGTCGTTTTTCAGGCTAAAAGGATAAGCTTGTACTATAAAGAAAGCAATTTGTCTCCAAAACATTTTTGTTTCTTTTTAGTAAAACAATTTTATGATTGCTCGTCTTAGTTTTACTTGAGTTTACACTTGACTCGAAGCAATTTAAATTGTCCGTATATAAACACCGTATTACAACTGTAATTCTGACAGTAGTATGAAATGGCTTTATCACGGTAAATTGACGTAGTGAGTGAGGCGCACAGGCAAAGTTCAAGTAAGGAAAGGAAAAGGAAAAACCACGAGGAAAAAGGAGCGGGGAGCGGGGGGGAGGGGAGGGGGGAAAGATGTGTTTTAACACGTTATACAGCCTAAAGTTACACCAAAGCCTTGCTATTATTACCCATAAAACCAGCCAAGTGCGAGTCGGACTCGCGCACGAAGAGTTCCGTACCATTATCTATAAAAATGGCAAAAAAATCACGTAAGTTGTATGGGAGCTCACTTAAATATTTGTTTTATTTTGATTTAATTATTTATTTCTAAAATTAATATATAAGAAGCTTCAACCGGTTGCCGTTATCAATATCGAGCAAAAACGAGCACAAAAATCACGTTTGTTGTATTGGAGCCCCCTTAAATATTTATTTTATTATCTTTTTAGTATTTCTTGTTATAGCGGCAACAGAAATACATCATCTGCGAAAATTTCAACTGTCTAACTATCACGGTTCATGAAATACAACCTGGTGGCAGACGGACAGACAGACAGACAGACGGCGGAGCCTTAGTAATAGGGTTCCCGTTTTACCCTTTGGGTACGGAACCCTAATAAAAAAATATCCAAGTAAGTGACATCAATTATTTGTCGTCTCCGTATACTCGTATACCATTGTTGTTCTCCGGTTTTCCTACACAAAATTCAGGTCAGAGACACATCGCTCTGTGAATGTGGTTTGGATGAAGGTACTTTAGAGGACATCTTTTTTAACAGCTCCAATAATAACCCAGCCCATGACTTGTATAGTCATCTCCTTAAATTAAAGATCTCTGTCCCAACTAACTTTCCATCCCTACTAACCTATTCTTCCCCAAGCTCTTTGAGGCTTGTGATGTTTTTTATTCGCATTAGTGATATAAAATTATGATTTTTGTGTGGTTTGTGATCATTTATGTACATATTTATTAATGTAAATAACCATATTTTTTAACCGACTTCCAAAAAGGAGAAGGTTCTCAATTCGGCGGCATGTTTTTTTTTTTTTTGTTTGTTACGCGATTACTCCGTTAATTATGGACCGATTTTGAAAATTCTTTTCTTGTTT
This sequence comes from Tiliacea citrago, assembly GCA_963921375.1. NCBI lineage: Eukaryota > Metazoa > Arthropoda > Insecta > Lepidoptera > Noctuidae > Tiliacea > Tiliacea citrago. The sequence goes on from OY992804.1 coordinate 14,326,560, forward strand.
GGAAGGGTATACTCCCGAGGTGGTCCCATTGCCACCAAATCAGAATCAGATGAGAGGATTCCATAGAAATCGAGAGAAACCCTCAAATTTTATAGGCAAACCTATAGCGATTTGGGTATTTTTTATAGTAACTCGTGCATTTGCTCTTGGAAAGCACCATTTGGTGAAGTGGAACTGATGATGGAGACCACATATGGCCACCGGAACAATATAATAATGAGTACCTCTATTTAACGGGTTGCGATTAAGCAATTTATGCTCGTCACTATGCATATGGTGAGTGGCAGCTCTCCTGGTTCTTACCATGAGAACTCCTCAACAATCAACGTCTCAGCATCGGGAAAAGCAATATTTTGTAAAAGTTGTTGAGCAGTTAACATTAGGCTATTGTAGCTTAGATAAATTGAAAACTGACCCACTAAAAAGTGAAAAATAAAAAACTTTTACAAAAAAATAAGAACCGACTACCAAAAATAACACTATAAAGTGAAAAATAACTTTAATTTCGGAAGTCGGTGGCAAAAAACTCAAATACAGATCCAAAGACACCGACTTCCGAAATTAAAGTTATTTTTCACTTTGTAGTGTTATTTTTGGTAGTCGGTTCTTATTTTTTTTCTGTTTGTTTCAGTGTAGTAACAGTCGTCAAAAATTTTCTCATTACCTATATTCAATTATTAATTACCTAATTAACTTATTATTGGAATTAGGTCATTTTTAAAATTTTACATTATTTTTTTCCTCCGCACCTTTTCTCTCAACACATCTGACATTGGCAGAATTGTTGACATCGGCACCATTGCCAGATAGAAAAATAGAATAGAATGGAATAGACGTGTCCTTTTTAACCAACTTCGAAAAAGGAGGAGGTTCTATGTTCGTCTGTATAGTATTTTTTTTTCTTGTATATAATGTATAGTTAGTTATTTAATTTGGTGCCTAGTGTAAATAGTTAGTTGTGTAATATGATAAGCAATTAATTTCCCCGACTGTTTACAGTGCCGATATGAAATAACAACGAAGACGGTCATACACGTTTACTACTTACAGTCTTAAAACATAACCTTAAAAAAAACTACTTAAAAATATTGTTATTTACTCAATAATCAGAACAAAAGGGAAACAATATAACACATACTGCACATAGTATCTATAATTATGTCTTCACCATCTGCCTAGCCTTTTCCCAACTATGTGGGAGTCGGCTTCCAGTCTAACCGGAAGCAGCTGAATAGCAGTACTTTACATGGAGCGACTGCCTATCTGACTTCCACAACCCAGTTACTGGGTAACACGGTACCGTTTGGTAAGACTGGTTGTCAGACTTTCGGGCTTCTGACGACCCGTAATAACTGTGTGACTGTCTGTAAAAGATCGCTTTTAGCGATAAGACCGCCCATTGTGTCACCCTATGTAAAACTACAACATTAATTTGTATCTGTAACTTTTATGGTGTACATAGTAAAGAGTATTCCATTCTAATCTAATGAAAAAAAAAATCGTATTCAAAAAGAAATTACCTACTCAAAATTATGAAATAATATTTTTATTTATAAATGAAATTTACCAAATACACCAAAATCAAACGTAGGTACGAAACAAGTTAGGGTCCTAAAATTTTTTATGAGGTCGGTGCCAGCAGAAACCTTTTTTGAAGTCGGTAAAAATGACAGATATAAATGTAGAAATTCTACAAGCGGTGACACAATAATGGCAGTTCTTATCACATAAAGAATGAAAATAAAAATCTTTCTGCACCTGCCCGGTTGCATTCGACCAAAATCAATTGTTAAAATATCACAAAAATACACAAAAAAAAATCTATAAAAGGAAACTCCGCAAAAAACCGATAACAATATCGGAAATGTCAAGCGAAATTCGTGCTGACTGTACAAGCAATTTCTGCGTAGGGCGGCAAAAAAAGTGTAGTGGATTACCGAATAAGAAATAATATAATTTTCCGTGACGTTTTCTATTCCACATGGCGGGCGCTCGCTATTGAAAAATGGGTGACGTTTGTTATTATACTTTTGGGATGAACTGTATGAGAAATGGGAGGAAATTCCTTAATGTGGGATTTTATTTTAGAGGTTTTTTTTTTACCCGGAGTCTGGATTTGTGCCCGGTTGATGGCAATAGGCTCGCCCCCTATTACATGGGACTTCAACTTAACTGGCGAAACGTGGGTGTACTATAGGTATACCTCTGCCTAACCCTTCGGGGATTACAGGCGTGATGTTATATGTATGTGTTTATGTGTTTTTTTTAAATCAATATATTGGTATCAGCTTTTTGTAAAATAATCACTAATAGGTATAACTAGCGGAAATCATTACATGAACAAAACATATTCTCCAATGTTTTAGGTAAGAAATAATATTACTTACCTAAAACATTGGAGAATATGTTTTGTTACGTGAGAATACGTTGTAGGCTTAATAGACTGTAGCTTTGTAAACCATTTTCTATTTTGTTAAGTACTTGGTACTTGTTGACTGTCCTCCCATACCTATTTAACACTGTAACTTGAAAACATTGTAAAAGCCCATTATTTTTAAAAGAGTAACCGTGGAGCTTCTTGCCGGCTCTTCTCCATAGGAAACAACCAATTGGAACCATGCACCTAGCTTCTGACGTTTCATATGTGCCCATGTAGGTTTATGTGAAATAAAATTTTTTGATTTTGATTTTATGTAGACAACATTTATATCTGTAATTTTTATGGCGTACATTATAAAGAGTATTCTTTTAAACCCAATTTTCAAAGATCCTTCCTTTGTGCTCACTTTCGTTATTTAGGGAACTCTTGCGCAAAATTTCATGCTTCTAGACCAGCATAGCTATTCACAACCGATCGACAGGCTAGCGTGTCGAAAATGACACATTGCAATTACCAAACTTGCCCCCGAGACCAAACAGGAGCAACATTTTCCGGTATTTGATTTTTCAACAGTATTGAGAAGACTCCTTTCAATACCATTGATTAATGCTCAATTCGGCACGGAATCGTGTCGAATGGTTGTGAATAGTTATGCAGGTTTAGATTGTGTGTTGTCAGTCAGTGAGTGAATGTTTAAGATTTTTATTAAGAGTCCGTAATACCTCAGCACCACCTCACTAGCGCTGGCTCCGAAGCGCCGATAGCTTAGATAATTTCTTTTTACGGTGAAAATAATGGTAATGAAAAAAAAAAACATAGTATCTGCTTTATTTTTACTTCAGTTATTATGCAGAGTTTCATGATCTAAATTAAAGTATTATTTTTATACTATTTAGGTTTATTGTTCGGTTTAGAGGTAAATTTGTATTTTTTTTTTCTGTAGAGAATATTTTATGGAATCGTGTTTGCCCCAATAATATTACTTTTATTAATCCTTAACTTCACTATTCTGCGTGCCGCTTTGATGGCGACATTAATTTAACACACGTATACGGTTTGGCTTTTACATTTTATGTAGATATTAACTGCGCCCCGCGGCTTCACCCGCGTAAGTCTCGATCCCGTGGGAATATCGGGATAAAAAGAATGTATGTTATGTGCCTGTATGTTAATCCAGGGTGTCAGCTACCTCCATACAAAATTTTATGAAAATTGGTTCCGCCGTTTGAGCGTGAAGAAGTAACAAACACACACACACACACACACAAACTTTCGCCTTTATAATATTAGTGTGATTTTAATTCCATTAAACGTTATTATTTATTGATTTAATTACAATTTACTAAAATAGCATATTGGAGCAACCTGTACTTAAATAACTGTAGCGCAGACGTCATTTGCCGGGGTCATGGATCATAACATCCCTTAAATGAAATTAAAACGAATAACGTGCAAGGAGTAGGCGAATTGAAGGAAGGAGAGAGCTTTATTATTTACTAGCTGCGCCCGGCGGTTTCACCCGCGTAAGTCTCGATCCCGTGTGAATATCGAGATTAAAAGTAGCCTATATGTTAATCCAGGGTGTCAGCTACCTCCATACAAAATTTTATGAAAATTGGTTCCACCGTTTGAGCGCGTGAAGAAGTAACAAACACACACACACATAATAATAAACTTTCGCCTTTATAATATTAGTGTGACCTCAGATTATAATCTAAGAGTGTGATGATAATTTTGTTTGAAAATTATATTTTTAAATTTATAATTATTTTATCTTATTATAACTTTTATGATTACTGGCCACTGACCTTACCCGTGTGTTAAATTAATGCCAATGTACCGGCACGTTGTATATTTATTTAAAAATGAATGCTGCAGTATTTTCGATATAACGGAGGAAAATCCTAAGCAAATTGAGGTATTGTAGACTCGAGTCGATATCAGGTTATACCAGAATTGAAAGCATGTTAGAAGACTAAGTGCCAATTTCACCAATGAAACTGAACGCGATCAGCACATAAACCACGTTTAAGAGCTGTCAGTGTCATTATTTACTTTGGAATATTGACACTGACAGCTCTTGAACTCGGTTTAGATGTGCTGATCGCGTTCAGTTACATTGGTGAAATTCGCCCTAAGTTTCATAACAAGGGAAACTCGGTTCGCTGCTTTAACCAATACCCAGAAATCCGGAAGATATAGGAACCGATATACCAACCATCCCTAATCACGGATGATGGAAAGGCAACAAAGAGATTTAATCAGGTAGATACACTACAGTAACCTTCAAATTACCTTTCATGATCCTGGCTGGAAAAGCCAAAAAGGTAGCAAGAAGGTTATAACCCTTCTTGAAGGTATAAAGCTTCAAAATGATGAAGGTCATATGTATAATTCAACCTTATTCAACATAATTCACTGAAATTACATAAGGTTCTTGACAACTTAGGGTTAACAATAATAATTATGATTTGAATTTGGAACAACATTTTGACGTTACTTGTGTTTCTCTAGGCTTAGCGAAGACATTTTGATGTCTTGAACTACAATTATTATTGTAATAGGTTTCATGTTGAAAATGCCCTTTATAAGCCCCTTTTGACTCCAAGTAAATCAATAAATAATGACTACAATTGAATAAGAAACAATTCTCATTATAAATGCGAAAGTGGGTTTGTTTGTTTGTTTATTACGCTTTCACGGCTAAATGGCCGAACCAATTTTGATGAAATTTGGTATTGGGATACTTTGAATCCTGGGGAAGAACATATTTTATTTTTATCGACATAACATTACGCAGGCAAAACTGCGTGCGGATGCTAGTTAACTATAAGATGTTCCTGTAATAATTTGAGAATATTATGTTAGCCGTTACTCAAAATTTTTATTTTATGTAAAAACAGTAGTAGATAGGCTATACACGCTCCGGAAGTGACACGTCAAAACTTGGCCAGTTAGTCCAGTTTTTTTCGTGTTATCTCTTTTACGCTCCTGATAATTACGACATGCTACTTCCACGCGTTATCTAATAGACATTGTGCCGTTTATGAAGATCAAATGTTGATTATGTAACCTGTCTTCCTCTTTCTTTAGCACGCTTTTATTAGCTTCGCCTGTATCTACGTATCTATTTATGTATGTAACGGAATCTTTGAACTTGATTTTCGACTACTTCAAAACGTCGGATAAATTTAAAATTTTGCACACTTATCAAGGACTGATGACATTATAATGATTTAATAAGTTTGTCCGATTATCCTTATCAGGATCTTCAGGATTATTGACGTTTCATATTCAGAGACACGGTATTGATGTGTACCAAGTACTAAGGCATACATGACTTAAACTTTGAGACAAGCATATAAGCATTGCCAAGATCAACTGGAGAGTTTTGTACGCTCAACTAAACAAACAGAAATAAATAATTATTTTAAATAGTTTAAAAAACTAAAAATACACTTTAAGGTGTCTATGTATTAATGTTTTTTTTTTTCCTATTATTTAACAAACCTTATCAAGAAATTTAAAAATCACATACTGGGCTTCAGCTATCCGTGTGATAAAATATTTATTTTATTTTATGATTATACAATATCTTCATTAAGTAAATTAAAATAAGCTATATTTTCGAGTGCGCAAATGTGATGAAACTATTAACAGGTGCTGAGACTGACACGAATAGTTTATCACCACGAAAACTGTACTTTTATAGTTACACAGACTTAATGTATCAATTATTTCAAGCTTTCTCACAATTAGATAAGAAATTGACGAAAAAAGTTTTTTTTTTGTGCTTAATAGAAAATATTTTGAATAAGTTTGAAATAATAATAGTGAATAACAAGAAATTTATTATATCGTATAATGCGTTTGCGGTTTTTTCATGTATCTTTTTCAGCTTTGCCAGCCTAGTTTTAAACTGGCTTACCTTACACATAAGCTTACTCAACAAGGTCACAATAAAATTCGGGTATACCTATTAAAAAAAGTTAAAACATACAGTGAGCCTAAAGCCTTCTGAAATATGGCACCAATTCTACACGCGTCGTAAAACCGAATACGAAAATATATTTTAATTAATGCAAATCCTATAACCCGAATTCCAAATGAACGGGTCATTCTCAAATCTCATATATTATTCACTGAGACTGTGTTTTGATGCTTTTTGCTGTAAAAAATCATATACAAAATGATGTGATTTCAGGGAAATTAATGTTTATCCAAATTTACTACCAACTTAAACTGTCCGTATATTAAAATCACAACTTTCATTCTTTTAAAGGTTTATGAAATGGCTATAACACGGCAAATTGACGCAGGGTGTCAAATTACTTACAATTTATTTCCCTTTTTTTTGGGTGTAAAATTATCAAATAACTTCTCCCGTTCTGAGCGGAGCGGGCGGGCGTGTCAGGCTTATACTGACTAAAACCCACCCGTGTTCCTTCCACCTGTTACCTGTGTACCAGGGCCACGATATCCCTGTCGGACAAACTCGCAACCCTGGCAGGCATTGGCCCTAAAGAACCCCGTCAGTTTTTGCTGACACCTCTACGAGGCGCGCGTGGAACACAACCCGGCAACACGCCGTTGACCCGGGCCTGGTCCTTATGGGACGGCGAGCTACCCATTGCTCACCGTCTGCAAGCCCGCGCCTACGGTGGCTGGGAATCGGCTTGAAATTCCCGGCGCCCAGGGCGTCTCCAGCTCCTGAATAGGGGCGTGAGTATGCGAATTTTACCTCTACCTTGCGCATTCCGCCTCCTCCTTCGCGAGCATTACGGCTTCGCATAAAGAGGTGAAGGCCTCCCATGTACTCTCGCTCCGAACCATGGCCTAAACCAGGGCCGGAAGCGAGAGATCGCCGCAACGGATTGCCTCCGTGAAGACACGGCGGTGCTCCGCCAAAGCCGGGCAGACCTCCACCTTATGCCCACCGTGACCTCCGGGCGTTTCACACAGTGGTAACATCCGGGCGTTTCCTCCCGCCTTATCCTAAACAACCGTGTCCGGTGAGAACCAGCGTCAGGTGGAAGGTGAGGACGCCGTGGCATCTGTCTAGCAACTTCTCAAAGACCGGCTTATCGCCACAATTGTGGCGTGCCCAACAATTCATTTCCCTGACTTTACTATTCGCACAGACATGTGTTCGCAGGTGCTCTACTCATTAAAAAGATATACAATACAATACAATATAGCTATACCTGCAACTTCTTTGCCAAACAAATTTCAAACTTCAATACCTCGTTTGACCCATTCATGGAAGGAGCTCCAAAAAACCCTTTCTAAGCGCACTTTACTACCCTCTCAAGAACAGCTAGAAAGTTTTTATGTTTATATTTTTCTTTATTATCTGCAAAACATTTCATGCGCATCTTCCATAATAATTACGTTGTTTTACAGAAACTTTAAGGTTACATTTTACGAATATTAAAGTGAAATAGAAAAAAATTTGCGCCAACTGGGAATGACCCAATAAGCGTCCAACGTCCATCTTGTTTTTATTCCCTATTAAAGCCCATGTGATGTGTATCCGAGCAAAAGCCAACCCTAATCCCTAACGGGAAGGGATGTAATAAATCGAACCGGAGCGAAAAATATGCAGACTTGCGGATCTCAAAGCAGAGATCGTAATCCCTGGCGGTCTTATTCGGATATCATCTAGGATATAACCAATCTAGGTACGGAAGCACATAATAGATAGCTACAGAAGGCCTGCTCTATACGACGAGCGAATCGAACATCTATGGTAACACTTGATCTTTAAGGCCGGTTTCCAGTCTAACCAGATGCAGCTGATTACCAGTATTTTACATCAGACATCCACAATGCCAGAATAATTGGCAAATTTAAGTGGCAGTGGGTAGAGCACATTGCTCGCAGAACAGATAGCCGATGGGGCCGAAAGGTTCTGGAGTGGTGAACGCGTACCGGAAGAAGTAGCGTTGGAAAGCCTCCTAAAAGGTGGACCGATAACCTTGTGAAGGCCACAGGTATCTGCTGGATGCGGGAAGCACAGAACCGGTTGAAGTGGCGGTGCTTGGGGGAGGCCTATGTCCAGAAGTGGACGTCTTTCGGCTGAAATGATAAAGATGATGACCGCCCAGTAACTGGGTTCCCTTGGTAAGGCTGGTTGTCAGACTTTCGGGCTGCTGAGGACTGACATAGATCCACGAATGACATGGAACCAACGTGCTTTCCGAGGCACGGAGGGATCTTGGTATGTAAAGGTCACCTATCCGTGGACCAACCGCGGCAAGCGTAGCTTAAACTGATCGATAGCTGTTACTACTACAGCTACTGTTATTACTTAGCCACAAGCCCCTCAATGGTGGTACAACTTGCACTACGAAATTCACCCCTACCGCTATGACATAAAGGCGCTGTCAAATTCTTTACACCGATGTGCGGTTGATGTACGGCAATCTCAAGGTCCGTTTAGACTAAACGAGCGAATACACATTCCTTCCCTAATTTACCAAATTCTATTTATGTAGGCTTGAGCATCGTATCGTTGGTATAACCATACTAAAATGTCAGGAAAATAATGCTTTAAAAAATATAATTAAAATAGGTCTAAACCCCTTTTCAAAGTCAAAAGTCAAATGTCGTGAATCTCAATGTCGTGAAGCGTTTCTATGTGTGCATACGTTTTCGCTCGTTGTATGGAGCCGACCTTCTGTACTTATCTATTTTGTGTTGAAACTAGGAAAGAAACGTTAACGAGTCTCCTAAGTCGGTGATTTGGGGTTTTGAATATTTGATTTGAAATCAGCTCGAACTCAGGCGAATAGATCAAACGTCTGAGTTTGGTCTATTGGCCTGAGTTCAAGCTGATTTGATTTGGCTGTCTGTAATTGGCAATTGTGCTGTATTGTGTTTCATAATAGTGAGGATTCGTTTTCATGTCGACTTTGGACTGTTATAATTGTGCCTTTGACCTGGTTTGTTTGGCTCGTGAGTAAAGAGTAACGGTGGAGTTTCTTGATCATTATTTTCCATGCAAAACTACGTTTTGGAACGCGACTAGAACCAATTTTTTTTTCTAAATAAATTTTGGGTTTCAAAAGTGCGTTATATGTGCCCATTTGAAATAAATAATTATTTGACTTTGACTCGTGTGGGTAGATAAATATGTACGAGTTATAATTACTTATTGAAGGTTTTTCACGTGTTCCGTGTATAATTTAACATTTGAATGAGTACACCAACAATGTTCCTTCTTTATTGCTTACATTTTGTGATGTTTGGGAGAGTTTGGTCAGATATTAGCTTTCCAAATTATTTCTTCGCATTTGCTCTAGAGAGTAAATAAACACCGTTATAAATGTTTCAGCCAAAACTAAAGAACCATGTAATACAAATCGATTGGATCTTTCTCTCACTTTAGTGATCCCTAGTAAAGGGAATTTGGAGTACACCGATCTTCGTTATAGCATGCCACTCAGATGTTCACGAACCGAATCCATAAGTATATTTTTATACGAAAAACAAACAAAACCGAGGCCATTGACATAATTCCTTGGCGATATCTTTCGATAAGCCCAGAATATGGTAGTGCGGGAGTGCTGACAAAAAAATGAGTTCTTACAGTCTCGATTCAATTTCTGTATTCATCGGTGCAAAAATTTCTTATTCCGATTCTCGTATCGGAAACTCTCTCGGTAGATACGAAGTTGTATTTTTACAAGAGTTTTAACGGACGCTTAGGATAGAACGTTTGTTGAATATTTCTAGGTCATTTCCTTCGCTGATTTGTTGAAATATTGGAAATTGCTGAAGAAACATTTTGAGGAGTTTCTTTTCTTGGAAATTTACTGTCCTCTTATAAGATTTTAGAGCTTTATTTGTCTGAATAATTTAAAGGTATTTCATTATAAGCGTGTCACTGGGATTAGTAGCCCTTAGCAACTAATGTTTCATGGTAGATACAAAGTAAATTTTAATCTGAACATTTTTGATTCATCTAGTGATCAGTATAATGTACTGATCAGTATAAATAAAATAGTGCGAGATATGATTTTCATATTATCATTTTGTATCTCGCACTATTTTATTTCTATGAAGAAGAAATGCTGCGCTTGCGCCAAATACATGGGGATAAGGGCAAGAGGATGTTGAAGATAACAATTTTATTTTGATAAACAGACTGAGCCTAAAAACAGACATATCTTAAAGAACGTTTCAAGTTCCTTCATGAAGCACATAATAGATATCAGGTCATCGGAAAACTTGAGACTAAGAGATGACTAGAGATGCATTCCGCCAGCTTTTATGAAAAGTATTTCACTGTTCAAGCAGTACGGTTATGGAATGCCTTGCCCGTGTCGTTAGGCGTGCTCAATCCTTGTCGACTTTTAAAATTCTGGTAAATAAACACTCCCTTTCTCCTTAAACATCATCATTACAGTATGGTTACTTGTTCTCGTTTCATGTTTATTTTTGTATACACATTTATATAGATAAATATGTGCTTTATGCATGTATGTATTTATTGTGTATGTAAATAGTACACGACTGACTGCTTGCGGTATTGTCTCTCCTTCTCCCTTTAATCCATCAAAAAGATGACTGTAATAAATAGATCGCTTTTAGCGATAAGACTGCCCATTGTGCATTGTGTGTTTTTTGTAAGCAAAATTTATTGCTGTAATTTTGATCGTGTACATAATAAAGTGTGTTCTATTCTATAACTTCTGAATAATTATGTAAGTTTTTATGCTGGAGGCAAAATGGAAGATATCATAGAATACAATCTCATATTATTAAAGCAAAGGACTACACTGTACACTAAAGACTTTTCATATGAAAAGAAAATAAGTCTTTTATTTGTGTCCAAAATCAGAAAATGAGAAGCATCCATGGTTTCGATACAGTCAAAGAATCTTTTGGATTTCAGTTTAGCATTCCGTCTATGATGACAGAAACTAGAAATCACGCTTTGAATGTTGATGTTTTGCTTTGAGATGAATCGAATTTCCATTCCCATTTGGGATTGAAAAGGGAATCTTAGTCGTGTCAGTCTTATATTATATTATGTCTGTTGCTTGTCAGCTATTGCAAGCTCTAAAAAGATAGCGAAAATAGATTTGGATGCTCTAATCAAAGTGTCATCTAGAGCATTATATTATTTTTATCATCTATATGTCAGGTACTTTATGCACATTATTTTGTAGTTTTTTTTATTATCTTTTAAAATATATATTGTTGATATTGACATTTAATATACAATAGATTACCTGAAAGAATTAAAGAATTTATGGAAAATAAAGCACGAAATATTTAAGTTTATCATAGTTATAAATTATTGTATTAACTTGTATAAAGTTAGACGTCTATAGTCTAAGTTAATTCATTCAAATTTATTTATGTAATTGTCAGTGAAAGTTCCTAATCTATAGGATTTTTTTATATGTTGTAATATTAACCTAGACAGAAGCACGAGTATGTATTTTATGTTTGGTTTGATTTGAATGACATGTGTATGTATTTAAATTTTATTTTATTTGAATGTTTGAGTATGATTTTATTGTGTATGTGTGATTTTTTAAATTTTATGTATTGTAGTGAAATGGACTTTGGTCTGAAAAATATATGAATTATAAGATTAATTAATTATAATTTACTATTCTTATTTCTTGCTACGCCCTACAGGGGCATGTACTCATCAAGCCTAGTCTTAGTCTGTAACCTTGTCTCTAACTGTGCAATTAATAAATGAATTTGAGGATTCATTTTTTTCTTCAAGATTCATCAGTATCAAAAATAGCCTGGAGCAGAGCTGCCCCCACAGATTTACAGTAGTCTATATACCACACGACTTCCTATTGCATGTCGAAAGAAAAAATGTCAACGCACGTCCACTCCTGACGAAGTCTATTAGCTCACAGAAGCGCTTAGCGATTGAAATGATTCTGTTTACGTTGAGCATATCACTAAACGGCTGGGGTGACGTCATCGTAGGTATAAAAATGATACACGCTCGGTTTTCATACTATCTAATGAACATGCGGTTGATACCTCGCCTACTCTAAATATATGGGTATCCCAGTAGTAATGACCGCGACTTCAGAGTCGTAGGTCATTGGTTCGAACCCAGTCAGGCGCTTTACTTTATGTAAATTATTTCTCCACCAATGCTTTTAAAACGGTGAAGAAAAACATCGTGAGGAAATCGGCATGTCCTAGAACCAAAAATTCGAAGACAAGAAGTGGCATCTACCAACCCGCACTGAGCCCTAGTGTTAGTTTACGGCCCTCTCACTCTCACTGAGAGGACGCCTGTGCTCCCAGCAGTGTTAACATTACAGGCGGATTATGCTATAAACAGCCTGACTTCATCCACTGCTGTGGGCTAGATTTCTTCAACAATATTAAATAATGTACAAATTCTATTATTCTGATCACGATTATATGTCATGTATTTTACAATGGAAGAAATCATCATCATTTCAATCGGAAGAAGTCCACTGCTGGACATAGGCCTCCCCCAATAGCGGGGGTTGCCACGCTTGGCAGGTAGGTTGGCGATCGCAGTATGGTGTTAAAATGCACAGAGAACGCTGCTGCCCATTCTCTAGTAAGTCCCTTAGTCGTCTTTTACGACGCCCACGGGAAGAAATAGGACGATTAGAATGAATAGAATGTAAGAATTAGATCTTTAAAATGCATAGTATTATCCAAAATCGATTCAATATTCATAACTTGCATGAAAGCAGATTAAACATACCCACTTCACGATTAAAAATGCACTCTTCTAGTACATTCGTTATGTCCATTAAAATATACAATAAGTTACCGGAATATATCAAAAGTATAAATAAAAATAATATCTTTATAAATAAATTAAAACAATTTCTGATAATCAAAAGCTACTACACTATTAACGAATATTTTAGCGATACATTTCAACAACAATAAAAACTTTTTTACATAATAAGTACCTTTTTTTTACCTTTTTTACATAATATTTCATTTTAAATTTCACTTTGAATTGAATATAAATTTATTTTAACACACTAAAATATTGTTAATCTAAAAATTAATACTTATGCTAAACAGTGCACAATTAATATTGATAATAACATTCTACAAGACTAAATAAAATTCTAAATATTTATTTATTGTAATTTATAATATTAATAATGTAAATCGTGCAATATATAATTTAAAAATATAATTTAAAAATATATTCAAATAATTTAAAACCGAATATATACTATAAATACTTGTATAAAATATAAATACCAGAAAAGCAAATGATACTATTTTCATGATACTATTTTAATTTAATGATTTTTTTTTTTTTTTTTCTTAACAAAAAGCGCCTTCAACCTCTCTCCTATTAAAAATTAACTTTGCTGTGCCCGACAGGGTCCATAATAGATTCTATGTTTAACATACCAACTGTTATATTATGTACACATTATGGAATGCAAATAAAGTATTGAGTATTGAGTAACTGCTTCGTTGATCTAGTGTTCGCAAGCACCACTGCTGATTATGAGATCCTGGATTAGATTCCCAGGTCGGGAAAACTGTTATTGGGTTTTTCCATCAGTAATTTCTCAGTAGCAGCCTGTAGTCTGGATTTGTGGCCTGGTTGATGGCAATAGGCCAGCCCCCTATTAAATGGAACTTAAACATATCTGGTGAAATATACATTTTTTTTTTTTTTTTAAAACGTTGCCCCACACTAGGAATTTCTCCTGTATCGTGGGTGTGTTTACAAACATTTAAACTCACATACACAAACAGCCAGACCCGGAACAACTACTTGTAGGTCATACAAATATTTGTTCCGTGCGGGAATCGAACCCGCGACACGCAGCGCAGCAGTCAATCGCTTAACCACTGCGCCAACCGTGCCGTCAAAATGAGTGGACTTTATACATCTCTGACTAACCCTTCGGGGATTATAAGCGGATGTTATGCTGTTCATAACTGCTAAGCTACTGTATCAAAAGCTTCACACAAATCCAAAATTATTCTATCCATGATGTTCGGGAGAACATCTGCACACAATCTTCCTCACATTCATAAACTCCACTTCAATTACCCTTATAGATTTCAACACTATCCATTAGCCACATGATACCGCGTCTACTGTAATATAATGTTTGATTCTCATCTCTTCGGGAACCTTATTGTGTAGGAGTAAGCATATGGATTTCATTTGAGTACTTATCCATATCCTTAAACACACACACACCCAAAGCCGTACCTATATCATTATCTGCCTAGCCCTTTCCCAACTATGTTGGGGTCAGCTTCCAGTCTAGACGGAGGCAGCTGAACACCAGCATTTTACATAGAGCGATTGCCTATCTGACCCCCACAACCCAATTACTGGAAACTGGAATCAGTCTTACCAAGGGGCATCGTATTAACGATACCCCTTGGTAAGACTGATTGTCAGACTTTCGGGCTTCTGACGACTCGTCAATGTCAAAGATCTACGAATGATAGCCGGGACCAACGGCTTAACGTGCTTTCTAAGGCATGGAGGGGTCTCGGTATGTAAATATGTTATATAAGGTGTATCTATTCATACACGCAATCTCTTAAGGGGTCATTGTACTTATCATTATGAAAAAAAAAAAATCAGCTGTTCCCTACATTTATGTTTGCTTAACTCGTCAAAATGTAGGGAACAGCTGATTTTTTTTCGCGATTACAACTTTGGTCCCATAGTAAAAGTTTTTCATAATGATAAGTACAATGACCCCTTAAGAGATTGCGTGTGTGGAGATACACCTTATATAACATATTTACATACCGAGACCCCTCCATGCCTTAGAAAGCACGTTAAGCCGTTGGTCCCGGCTATCATTCGTAGATCTTTGACATTCACGAGTCGTCAGAAGCCCGAAAGTCTGACAATCGTAAATGTTGTTCATAATGATGAGTACAATGAGCCCTTAAGAGATTTCGCGTATGAATAGGTACACCTTACCTATATCTATACATAATTATAATAAAATAGTGACGAAATCAATCCTGTACATTGAACACTTTTGAAAACAAGTAATTGCTACAAGGTGTGGGAACGAGTTTGATGCCGATAATATAGTTTTGAGAACTGTTGTCTGTTTTTCTCTTTGTCTGGATGTATGTTCCAGATTGCCGCAAAAACGGCTAAACGGATTTAAAGGAAATTTGGCACACAGATAGTTTAAAACCTGATTTAACATATAGGGTACTTTTAATTCAGGTAGTGCGTTCCCGTGAGATATTTCCTGACATCCACGCGGGCGAAGTTGGGGGCAGAAGCTAGTTAGCAATATTACTATGGATTTCAGATTACTAATATTTATATTCTGTTGTGTTGTTGTTGTATTTATTGTATATGTAAATGGTACACCACTGACTACCTGCAGTATTGTCTCTCCTTCTCCCTTTAATCCATCCAAAGGTTGTCTGTAAAAGATCGCTTTTAGCGATAAGACCGCCCATTGTGTCACCCTATGTAAAGTTTCAACATTTATATCTGTAATTTTTATGGTGTACATATAATAAAGAGTATTCTATTCTGTTTCTTAGTTAGTTAGGTATGAGATACAAGTATGTTCATGTCAATATAGAAATTAATTTTTGATGTGTGGATGTAAGTCATGACCTCTGACTTATCCGTATGCGCCATAAGCGTCCCAATATTGCCGCTTAAACAGCATCAATTCTTAACATTTCTGGTCACTACTTTACTAGATTTTTTTTTACTATAGGCCGAATTTATCGTAGATGACAATCCCATGTAGGATTGCCAACACTTTTCATATCAAATATAGTATTTTCAAAGCCATTGCCTGTAAATATAAAAATAAATATAATAGGTATGTGTTGAAAAACATTTTTATTCTTTAAATGCATATTTTTATTAACAGGTTTTTTTTTAATACCTACAATACCTACTGTTAATTAACTTATTGTTTATGACACCTTATCGGTGCTGGCGGGGCTTCACCGGTCGTCATGTCTCATAAATATTTTGGCTCTCTAAATTAAGGTTGCAAAATACCATTCATTCTGCTTTTATGAGATAAATCATAATATTGCGATCATCTCGCCATTTCGTATTGAAATAAATTGAAAGTAGTTTCGCCTACTGTATTTTTTCTTTAGAAATATAGTATTAATACCTGTAATATAGCAGGATACTATCACACTTCACTCTAATATTGTAAAGGCGAAAGTTTGTGAGTGTTTGTTACTTCTTCACGCTCAAACGGCTGGACCAATTTTGATTAAAAAAAATATGGGCGTAGCTGGCACCCTGGATTGACATATATTCTACTTTTTAATCCGATATTCCCACGGGATCGAGCCTTATGCGGGTGAAACCGCGGGGCGCAGCTAGTATTATATAATAAGGATTGCAACCCTAGTCCCATGGTACTAGCTAGAAAGAATCACTGATTACTATAAAAGCTGTACTAGTGACAGGTATCACTTCACGTAGACGTTTGTACGTCAAATAACAAAAACTTAAACAAAAGAATGTCAGAACTTGTCACAACTCTTGTAATAATTCTTGTCAGGGTTTATTTATGGGAAGGTGGTTCCAAACAGTAACATTTTGACGGTAATTACATACAACTTTCCTCAACAAGCAACAAACTAGAATCATGTCACAAGAATAGATAACATATTAAAAAGTTTGATCTATTAAACACGAACTAGTTTATTTGAAATATACCACTGAATTTGGTGAGTTGAGGAAAGTTTCGGAGTGATAGCGACAAGAATGATTAAAGTTTAATTTAGTGAAAAATTTCCTAGAATCTTTGTATATTGCCTTTGCTTTGGAGGAACAAAGTTTTAAGTGGTATTAAGAGTTGTTGAAGTTCCCGGTGTGGTGTACGCTTTTGATCACAAAAAGGTAAAGGGTGAAGGGAACCAATTACTAGAATCATAGCCAGAACATGAAATTTAAAAGTTTTTGAGGATCCCTTCATGGCAGACAATTTGATATATACAGTCCGGCCGTTCGAGAGAATGCATACCTACTTACTTGAAACCTGCCAGTTTTATACTAACGTATATTATGTGTTTTGCAAATTGATCCATAAATTACAAGAAATTTACCAACTAACAGAAACGAATTCTCTCAACGGCCGAACTGTAGTCAAGGTAGTTAATTGCCTAGCAAATTGACATTCATACGACTGTAAAAGTATACCAATTGCGATTTGAATATGTGAACAATTTAAGTTAACAGTCACTTGTTTAACAATAAATTTCCCTGGCTTGAAAATGGTACTGCAAATGCTACTAATAATAGAATAGATTATAATTGTTACTAAAGTCCTAGATTATAAGTACTAACATAGGTTATAAGATATATTGTTGCTAACATTTTTTACTAGGAATTTGTTTTTATCAGTGTGGACCTTTTATTGTGTGTTAAATAAAACAAATATATACAATATTAGTTTTAGTATATGCGAAACCCGAAACACGTGTCTAGTATTTTTATGTAAAGAATCTATGTACAAAATTTCAAATCTGTATCATGAAAAATCACAAAGTTATAAGGTTGTTATGTTACCGGGTTGTCCGTACAAAAACATGCTAACGGCGTCCCCGCGCCTCCAGGGTCGTCTTGCGCTCATTGATAATAATTTGACAGTAGGTACCTAACCGTACGGCGATTGTATTGTAAGTAATTAAATGGTGATAACATTTTCCATCACACTTAAATATTTTTGGGAGAAAATATAACATGGTGTAAAAATTATTCAAATCGATTCTGTCCCTTATTCTGAACAAACTATATTCAGGTTTCGCATATACTAAAAATAATGTTGCATATAAAATAGGAATACCAAGACATATTATATGTATGAC
Organism: Tiliacea citrago; assembly: GCA_963921375.1. Taxonomy (NCBI): domain Eukaryota; kingdom Metazoa; phylum Arthropoda; class Insecta; order Lepidoptera; family Noctuidae; genus Tiliacea; species Tiliacea citrago. Next base: position 14,344,786 of record OY992804.1, read on the forward strand.
TAACAAAGTAACAAATCCTTCTTCAAATCCGTCTTTACACCTACCAAATCAGAAAAATATATAACGGACCCAATGGACCGTTATATATTAAAGGAAGGAATGGTGTCTATTGAGATAACATTCATAATACACTAACCAAACTTTCAGTAAACATGAAAAAGGTATGAAGAAAGATAAAAAGAAAAAATATGTACATATTTTATTTTACGGCAGAATAAATAACCATCATGAAAATATAAGTTTGTCTAGACTAGTTTTACCTTCAAGGACTGGATAAAGCTATAAACAAGGTTTATATGCATATGAAGAGAATAACATCACGCCGGTTTTCCCCGAAGTAGTAGGCAGCGGTGCACCTTCACTTACCGTCAAAACTAAGTACCCAAAGCAACATTTTCACACAAACGAGGTAATTTCGAAGAATCGGTACTCCGTCAGGTAGCGATTCTGATCAGATCTGATAGCAGCTCTCCAGAGCACGAATGAAGGAGGTCTAGAGCACCTAAGAAACCCAACTGATCAAACCAACATTTCATACCGGAGTTGTCCATGAAACAAAAACCCTCAAAAATAGCATCAAAATGTATAGAAATTTGAACACTTAGAACTCTACACACTCCCTGGTGTAAATGGCTTGTCTGATCATTTGGGTGCCTTACGCGCTCTAGACCTTCTCTATCCGTATTCTGGAGAGTTGCATCAGATCTCATCCGAATCAACACCTGACGGAGAACCAAGGCTTCGAAATTACCTCTAGTAGCTCTGGGTACTTAGTAGTGACGATAAGTGTATGTACACCTACATTTCGCCAGTTCTTTCAAAATCAAAAAATCAAAATCAAAACTTTTTATTTCACATAAACCTACATGGGCACTTATGAAACGTCAGAAGCTAGGTGCACGGTTCCAATCGGTCGTTTCCTATGGAGAAGAGCCGGCAAGAAACTCCACGGTTACTCTTTTAAAAAAAGTGGGCTTTAACAATGTTTCCAAGTTCCAGTGTTAATAGGTATGGGAGGACAGTGTAGGCCCGTCAACAAGTACCAAGTACTTAACAAAATAAAAGATAGTTTACAAAGCTACAGTCTATTAAGCCTACAACGTTCTCACATTCACAAATTAAAAAAGAATCTATATAAAATACCTATTACTAAAGTAATAAAAATAAAAACCTACATATTTAAACCAAATGACAACATTGTCATTAGTTCTGTTGAGCCCGTCAGTCAGTGCGCTCAGGAGACTTCTGGGCATTTGTGAATCGTATGCCCCGTATGTCACATGGACTCAAATATAATGCTAGTAAGAGTGTTCTCATGCTATACAAAGCTGGGAACAAGGCTCCCATCTAACGTGCCGCCAATTAAGATCGGTGGGTCGGCACTGGTGAGGGTGGCTAAAATATTTGGGTCACATGCTGACAGATCGGCTACAGGACGATGAAGACTTAGAGAGGGAAAGGAGGGCGTTGGCAGTCCGCTGCAATATGTTGGCCCGCAGATTCGCACGATGTACCACGGATGTGAAACTGTCACTTTTCAGAGCCTTCTGTCAGTCATTTTACACGTGCAGTCTGTGGATCAACTTTACGCGGCGGGCTTACAACTCCCTGCGAGTTCAGTACAATGACACTCTGAGGGCAGTGTTAAAAAAACCCCGGTACTGTAGTGCTTCCGCAATGTTTGCGGATGCTTCCATCGATGATTTATTTTCTATAATTAGGAAAAGAACTGCATCGATGATGAGCAGGGCCCGTGGTAGCACCAACACTGTCCTCAAATCGTTGGGAATATAATAGAATAGAATAGAATACTCTTTATTATGTACACCATAAAAGTTACAGATATAAATGTTGAAATTTTACATAGGGTGACACAATGGGCGGTCTTATCGCTAAAAGCGATCTTTTACAGACAACCTTTAGGGTGCAAAATAGACAGTCCTTTTACTGTGTACTGGGCAAGTGTACACCTGCACAGAAATAGGAAATAGGCATCAGCTATGTGTTTTGTTTACTAACAAATTACTAACACCTTTTTATCTATTTTTTTTTTGTGCTAAGCATCCTACTAACTATACATTTGTTAAAAAATTATGGACGTATGTCGGAAATAAAGATAAATTAAATTAAATTAAATTAATTCAATTACAACTGTAACAAAACTGAATAAAGATTCTGTCCACTGTTTAAGAGCGTTTACGACGTACGACATTTCTTACAAACTTTCTTGCCTTGTTTTTTCGAAATGAAAGAACCGATTTTAATGAAATTTCATACGCATAAGCAAGATACAAAGTTTTAAAAAGTTAGTTAAGAACATTTTCAAAATATCTTATTTAAAACCAGATAACTGGAAATCTCTGTTTCTATGGAAAATTTAAAATCAGTCTAATTTGGCTGTTAAAACTTTTTAGACATTTGTATCCTGCTTATGCGTGTCAGACGTGGTTCTTTGATAGTCGTTACGGTTCGTCAGAACCCTGAAAGTCGGACCACTAGTCGTACCAAAGGGTAAGTACCTATCGTATTACCCAGTTACTGAGTTGTGGAGGTCAGATAGACAGTCGCTCCATATAAAATACTGGTTTTCAACTGCATCCGGTTAGACTAGAAACCGACCTCAACACAGTTGGGAAAAGGGTAGAAGGCAAATGGGTCTGTCAGCGAATTTATGATAGCAAAATCTTCATTCAGTTTAGTGTGAATATCATGTGAATTTTCAGCACGAATTGTTATTACTGAGTGAGTACACTCGTATGCATTGTTTTTTTCTTTGTTTGCTAAAATAAGTTAAAAGTGTTTAAGATCACATAAAAAAAATTAAGGTACTATTGTCTGCCCGCGACTTTGCCCGTGTGAAGGTTGAAAATTATCCCACGAGAACTTGCTACCGAGATTAAAAGTACTTTATAAGGTAATCCAGTTTATAAACTATCAGTGTGCCAAATATCATCCAAATCCGTTCAGCCGTTTTTGCGCCAATCCACAACATACATTCAGACAAACGAACAAAAATTCTTCGTTACCATTTTATTATAAACTAGCTGCCCGGCGCGACTTCGTTCATGTGATATCCTACCCCCACCATACTCCTAACCTGCCCTACCCCTAAACTTTCGCGGGCGTATGCAAAAAAACTCACCAAAGCTTCATCAAAATTGGTCCAGCTCTTTCGGAGTCCATAGAGGACAAACAAACAATCATTGATTATTATTTATATAATATATAGAAGATGTTTAGGTACAAAAGACTATCATATTGTAAGTATCTAGGTATTCTTAGAATTCAGTTATTATGATAATTTAGCATAATTAACATTTTCTTAGAACAATAACGTATAAAAAGAAAAACTAAGTACCAGCGTAGGTTTAGACTTCAGGCACTTAAGATACTAACAACAGGTAAACCGCTGTCACTGTCAGATTGCATACAAAAGAAAGAGATGCGCGATGACACAATGTATGGCGTAAAAATGCAAATTAAATCGTATAAAATTTGATATTAACTAATTATTCAAAATTAATCCATCACCGGATGCAGTTTCGCATTTGCAATTTTATGGTATACTTTTAATTATAATTATAACTGTTAACGAAGGGATAAACTGCTTTTAAAAATAATTAAGAGTTGTCTTTGAAGATGTTTTTGATGTATTAAATTATGTTTTGAGTTCCATCACCGTATGCACAAAAAACATGAAAATATCATACTGTTTTTATTTTGGAAAAAATATTTACGGTTTAAGAAATACACTCAAAGTCAAAGTCAACCCATTTATTTCAAATAGGCACATAAGAGGCACTTTTGAACGTCAAAATTTACAAAAAATTTACATTTGAATTGATTCTAGTTGCCCCTTCCAAAAGGTAGTTTCGTATGGAGAAGAATGGGCAAGAAACTCCACCGGTACTCTTTTAAAAATGTTTTACAATATTTTGTTTGATTACATTAATTATATGATTATATGTGAAGACGATGCACCTAGAATAAAATTACTATACCATAATAGGTAAAACGAATTAAAAACTAAGCAATGAAAAATAACTTAATTATTAGATAGATACGTGGTGTTCACATATTTACAAACATCATACAAGTATGTTTTTCTAAAAAAATAAGTCAGTGTGTGAGTATAGGTTACACTGCTTTATTAAACCACAATTTTGACAATTTTCAAGAAATCTCCGCCTTAAATAGTTTTCAGCGCCCAATTCTTGACCACATATAAATTGTCGTCAATACATAGGACAATTCCGTTTAATCTTTTATAAGTTGCAAGCCTTGACAGTTTGCCCGAAAAAGAACAACTTAAAAGACAGAGCGACCAAGTCCATCCTATTAGCAATTCAACAAGTCCAAATTCGTGACTTATTTAAAAGTCTGAGAGCAAAGCGAGGAACACCGCTCGTATTATTTATTTACTTTGAGTTGGTTCAGACATGCAACTTGGATGTTTCGGAACATACACTTCAGAGAGATAAAAGTCAAGGTTGATTTGTATGAAAAACATTGATTTAGACACCGTGGCATTTTAATCGTCTTACAACGGTAGCCCACTTCATGTATCCAATGATACTAATCATTCATAAAAGTAAAAAAAATATTTATTAACATTTGAATGATAAAAAATAAAAAAATATTATTCATTATGACGCATGATGTAGTTTGAAACATCCTGTTACGAGCGTGGTGCTAGCCTTGCGTTTCAAGGGCAGCGCGGAGTGGAGCGCAAGGCTAGCACCACGCTCGTAGCAGGGTGTTTTCAACTATATCTTGCGTCACAATTAATAAAACAAAAAATAGTCCAAAATGTTAATAACGGTGCGGAGCCACGGTGCAGGTGTATAGCTGATTTAAGTTGTTGTAAAGAGTAGACTAAAACGAAATGAAGCTATGCTGGATTAATGGCAAAATATGGTAATTTGGCAGGAATGGTTGTGATTACTGAAATCACTGCTGATATAGATTGTATGGAAGAAACCATGCTCAAATAAAATTCAAAAACAGGCAGGAGGTTAATGATGAAATTGTTACAACTTGCGGGAATATTAGTGGCAGTTATAGACTTCATGCAACCGCAGTGCAACCACAAACCGGACAGAAATGACCTAACCTGTTTTTGAATTTGTGGTTTTCATAAAATCAAATGCACTCGTTTCTCCTACACTACACACTGTTGTTCAAACATTTTATTTAGTTTTACGCCCGACAAGCAGTAGAGTTCAACGTTGTGATAAATTTTTACCCACTTCCCGTAATCTGATTGTGTTGAAATTGTTCACGCTCGTGTAATTCTGAAGGCAATACAACGTGGGATGTCATTCAAACGGATTTAATGTGATGGCTCAGTCATATCGACCAACTTACGGGGAGAGGGTGCAAAGTCAGGCCAGCGTGAAATTTACATGCTTTGTGCAATTTATTTCATCACAAGTGCTCTTAAGACGGCAAAGGAAAATATCGTGGGGCAACCGGTATATTTTGAAGCAAAGGCATGTCTTCTTCGTTGCCCCACACTAGGAATTTCTCCTGTATTGTGGGTGCGTTTACAAACATTTAAACTCACATACACAAACAGCCAGACCCGGAACAACTACTTGTAGGCCATACAAATATTTGTTCCGTGCGGGAATCGAACCCGCTATACGCAGCGCAGCAGACAATCGCTTAACCACTGCGCTATCCGTGTCGACCGTGTGACATTAAGTAACCCGCACTGGCTTTTCGTGCTGGAGTACGGCCCGCTTCCTCTCACAGTGAGGATGTCTGATTATGTAAACGAAAAGAAATAGGATTGTATTGCTTAAACAAATCTACTTAAGAGCAGGCAGTCTAAATCAAATTTCGAACGCAAGCTCCGCTCCTCGCTCACCGCTACTCCGTTATGTGATAAACGCTAATACATCAGTAATAAAGTTGAATATCGCGTGCGCTCTTTGATCGTGTTCGAGCACGAAACTAAATAGCGTAAGTCTCAATTCTTATTTCGTTTATAACTAAAGTAATAATTGATCTAGAGAAAAAATATCTTGTGTCGGGATAATAAACTATTACTATTTTCTTGCTGTGAATATTCCAAACAATCCTGTTTGTTTTTTTAGAATTATCCTTAAAAAAGACATGATTTTCTAATAAAAAATGTATTTGCTTCTTGGCGGGAAAGTGAAGCGTCATGTTAGCAGTTTTGTTTTATTTTCTAAAATTTGTGTTTAGCCGAATATTAATGTGTAATAGTGGTGGATTATTAACCATTAAGTGTTCGTGAACCTGCATTAGTGTGGTGGGCAAATGAAACAAAACAGTGCAACATCACTTTAAGTTCTCTCAAGAAGTCCGCGCGAGGTTTCAGTAAAGTGCCGCGTCTTTACTTAAACTCAAGGGGAGCGGGGCGGGATATCATCAATCATCTTTATCATGCATTGAGTGGAGTTCATTTCATAATTATTATAACTTTGTACTTGTTACCTAATTTTACATGACACTGGCTAAATGCACAAACCGTGCGAAGCCAAAAAGAAAAAAAAAAAAAAAATGTACTGAGAGAAGTTTCATTTTGCTTGTATGTGTGACTGTTTCAGAATATTCATGCAAATTAACATAAAAATAGGGAGCCTCCTCTTAATGTTGTGTCGTTTAAAGTTCCTATGTACCTAAATACAGTACATACTCAGAAGACAACCTACACATTCAATATTATTATTCAAAATCCCACCTGAATTACCATTGTAATACCCATATAATCTCACAATTCCGCCAATACGAGCCCTGGATTTATAAGCAGAGGTTCGGGTAATCTACAATCTTCGTAAGACTGCTCATATTTCGGACCTTCCAATACGTGACCGATTTTGGGAGGCTTGTGAAAATTCAAGTGAGCGTGCATTAGGGGGCTTTAGTCGCTCGTATGTTTGTCGTTTGTAAATATAAAATTATCGTTAATAGAATGAGGTTTAAGGGTATTTTTTTCGAGTTTAGGTCGTAAAGATGTTGACCTTGTAGGATCTATATTAGAGTTTGTATTATTTTTTAAATCTTGTCTAGTTACTAAGGCCGAGATCTTTAGACGTTACTTACCTATTGTCCGCGCGCAAGTTGAGATTAACTACGATAATATGGCCCGCCCCTCCAAAATTCAAAACATTTGAAAGTATTTACAAAGCGCCACCAAGACTCACAACGCATGTGTGCGTAATGAGACGGCCGACAAACAAAAAAAAATCCACGGATTTGTTTCTAGACTAGTGGCGTCATTAATCGCTCATTATTATTAGTATGCCCATGGCGCTGAACAGACGTAATCTATAAAAACGACACGTCCGTTGTCTCGCGATCGGCTAGTTATGATTAGTTGACAAACAAATCTGGTAATAAGTGAGATATTACGAGTACACCAAAACTATGAAGAAATCCAACGAATACGAAGACGAATACTTACAACTACATACAAACTCTTTCGTAAGGATATGTGACTACACACATTGAAACAGTAATTTGGAGGAGCGATCCATTTCTACTAGTCACCGTTTGAGGATATGAGCGGTGTGACAGGAAAGGTAGACAACGGTGAAGCTAACTCGGTCTGCCAAACTTGTCAATAGAGCCTCCCCCCGTCTCACAGCTCACTTACCTAAGGTCGTGACTAGCCCTTGCGCGCGTACTTTGTGTAAGAGTTATTTCTGTCACTCTCGCACAGCTGTCAATCTACAAGATGCAAGATAGAGAAGGAACATGTCTAAGCCACAGCTCAATGCTAAGCAACGTTTATAGATTTTGACCTTCGCCCTAAGAAAGTCATCATTGTCCTAGCCTTTTCGCAACTATATTGGGGTCCGCTCCCAATCTAACCGGATGCAGTTGAATAAATAAACTCAAATCAAATCAAAAGTCATTTATTCAAACTAGGCTGAGAATCAGCACTTTTCGAACGTCAAAATTATACACCGTGGCATTGTATTGTCTTACAACGGCAGCCCACTTCATGTATCCAATGAATACTAATCATTAATGAAAGTAAAAAAAAATATTTATTAACATTTTTTTTTAAATATTATTCATTGTAGTTTGAAACACGCTGTTATGAGCGCGGTGCAAGCCTTTTGAACGCCCTTGAAACGCAAGGCTCGCACCGTGCTCGTATCAGGGTGTTTCGAACTACGTCATGCGTCATAATGAATAATATACATTTTTTTATTATTATTCAAATGTTAATAAAAAAAATACTTTCATAAATGATTAGTAGTCATTGGATACATGAAGTGGGCTACCGTTGTAAGTAAGACGATTAAAGTGCCACGGTGTATAAGACAGTCCCCCAAAAAAGCCCGCGCTTCACCACTTCCTAGTGTTATAGCTGGGTAGAAAAAGTGGCGCAACAAACTCCACAGCAGCACAGCTGTCTGTTCAATTAGAAAAAGTTGATTCTATACAATACATCTGAGCTCCACAACCTAGTAACTGGGTATTACGATCCCCTGGGTAAGACTGGTTGTCAGACTTCTGACGATCCGTAACGACTGTAGATCCACCAATAGAGAGGCACGGAGGGGTCTTGGTATATGTAAAGATGGTAATCCATCTACGGACCAACCACGGCAAGCGTAGCTTAACTTAGCTTCCCTAAGAAAGGCATGTCTTCTGAAATAGTCTCTGAAACAAATAGAGCTGTATAATTCTGTCTTCTGTGTGTGGTCTTATATATTTGGTTGTATAGGCATTATATTCTAAGTACTGTTTGTTTTATTTTATTTTGTTAGCTATTATGTACAACTCTTCAAACCTGACTTGGGTTCCGTACGTATTTTTCGGGTGACCACCGAAAATCGTGCTGAGTGCAAGCCTTCTTGTCACCGTCATGACGTGCAGCTGCCGACTATTTGTTTTTACCAATTTATGTTTTTATGTGTTTTGCACGTGTTTCTGTGACAAATAAAAATGCCCAGCTGACATGTTTTCTTACCATGACCTATTATTCCTCTTCTACAAAATTCGCCCACCCAAGGCTAAACCTAAAATCCTCCTGCAGCGTAATTTTGGTGGCATGAAGACAGATGACCTCCGAAGAGATGTTAACAGCATTGACTGGTCTCCTCTAGTCAGTGTCGAGTCGATTGATGATAAAGTCAACCTGCTGACAGACAACCTTGTGCAGCTGTACGATGTCCACACTCCTATTCGTGCTGTAAAAATTAAATACCTTCCGGCACCATGGCTTACAGACGATATAAGAAGCATCATGCACAGGAAGGCTGTAACCAAAACTAAATTTAAGTGTCGGCCCTCACCATCGAACAGGGAGATCCTTGTGGATGCTCGAAATCGCTGCAATAGGGTGTGTAGAGATGCCCAACGCCGTCATATCCACACCTCAGTTGAAAACGGAGATCCAGCTAAAGTCTGGAAATTTCTTAAGTCCCTGGGAGTTGGAAAGTCACGCCAAGAATCAATTCCTAAAAACCTAGATATTGATCTACTGAATCAACACTTCTCATCTTCGTCCCACTGTAATGGGACCATGGAAACAGCTACAATAAACTATATTTCAAACCTTCCAACTCCGGACCATCCTCCATTTGTGTTTAGTCAATTCTCTGATTGTGATGTTAAGAAAAGCGTAGTATCAATCACGTCGAACGTAGTTGGTAGTGATTGTGTAAGTCGGAAAATGATACTCCCTGTCCTAGACGAAATCCTTCCTATCCTATGTTATATCCTAAACTATTCTATATCCTATGGTGTTTTTCCATCGATGTGGAAAGAGGCAAAAATCACTCCTTTACCCAAAAAATCTAATCCTACTTCCTTTTCCGAATACCGTCCTATCTCCATCTTGCCTTTCCTCTCCAAAGTCTTAGAACGCCATGTCCACAATCAGCTTAGTACGTTTCTTTGTAAGAATAGTCTGCTGAATCCTTTCCAATCAGGTTTTCGTCCTGGTCACAGCACTGCTACAGCCTTAGTTAACGTCACTGATGACATACGGTTAGGCATGGAAGGAGGAAATCTGACGGTTCTTTGCTTACTGGATTTTAGTAATGCATTTAATACTGTCGATTTCGATATCCTTCCTGGCATGCTTCGCTTGCTTAACATATCTCCAACGGCAATTGACTGATTTCGTAGTTACCTGTATGGCCGCCGGCAACGTATATGCATAGAAGAGTGTTGCTCTTCTTGGTGTTATACTTCTGCCGGTGTTCCTCAGGGTGGCGTTTTATCTCCTTTACTCTTCGCAATATTTATAAACTATATTTCCAAAAAACTTATTTCTTCCTACCACCTTTATGCAGATGATTTACAAATATATAAACAAGCTGCCCTTGCGGATTTGGCTGATGCAATTAATACCATTAACAAGGATTTGGGTTCAATCTGCGAGTGGAGTGAGGCACATGGGTTGCAGTTCAATCCATCGAAGACTCAGGTCATTGTTGTTGGCAGCTCAAGGATGACCCCCAAGATAAACTGGTCGCAACTTCCCCAAGTTCAATTTAACGGAATTCCTATTCCAGTAAGCGAAAAGGTTAAGAACCTTGGAGTTTGGATAGATAAACATCTTTCTTGGGGTCCCCAGCTACAGGACGTAAGTCGCAAAATTTTTGCATCCGGGAAGTCCCTGAGACGATTAAGGAATTTTCTTCCAACTGCAACTAAAACTGCGCTTGCACAATCCCTTTTACTACCCATCCTTGACTACGCTGATGTCAGTTATCTCGATCTCACTGAGGCACAATTAGATAAACTTGAGCGACTTCAAAACTTTTGTATAAGATTTATATTTGGCTTGCGCAAATATGATCACATTTCCGAATTTCGTACAAAACTCAAGTAGCTACCAATACGTCTTCGCCGGAATTCTCATATCTTATTTCAGCTCTACAGTATTCAGTTCAATCCTAAAACCCCCTCTTATCTTAAAGAACGTTTCAAGTTCCTTCATGACACACATAATAGATATCTGAGGTCATCGGAAAACTTGAGACTAGAGATGCCGATGCATTCTACCAGTTTTTATGACAAGTCTTTTACAGTTCAAGCAGTACGGTTATGGAATGCCTTGCCCGTGTCGATAAGGCGTGCTCAATCTTTGTCCACTTTTAAAATTCTGGTAAAAAAACACTTTCTCTGTTCTTAAACAGCATCATTACAGAATATAGTTCCTTGATCTTGTTTCATGTTTATTATTGTATACAACGTGGCGATTAGGTTATCACATTAATTCAAACCACGTATTCTACATTACGTATTTTAAGCATACATAAATAAAATAATTAATAAAAGTTAACATTCAACCCGTGAGACCTTTTTTTCCCTTTTAGTATTTAACAACATCATGTATTATAACGCCCCGCGCGTGAGCGCAAGTACCTACCCTCCGCTAGTCTCACTGTCGTTTGGCGTGTGCGCCGCCCGCCGCCTAGACGCCCGCGCCGCGCGCCGCGGCGTTGCCGCTTTTACAGGTCAGTAAACTAATAGTATCAAGGGTGGATTATTTATTGCCAATTTTTACGCTATTTAGTTTGTTAGAAAAATTCAGTTTTCTATTTTTAGGTCTATTTTTATTTTTATTATTTTAACAGACTGATAACAACTTGTAATAACCGCTGTACTATTTAATGTGATAACCTAATCGCCACGTTGTATATATATTATGGATAAGTTATGCTTAGTGTATGTATGTATTTATTGTACATGTAAATAGTTCACCACTGACTACCTGCAGTACTGTCTCTCCTTCTCTTTTTAATCCATCCAAAGGTTGTCTGTAAAAGATCGCTTTTAGCGATAAGACCGCCCATTGTGTCACCCTGTATAAAATTTCAACATTTATATCTGTAACTTTTATGGTGTACATAATAAAGAGTATCTATTCTATTCTATTCTATAAAATTATTTTTCGTTCCGTTTTCTTTCTTTTTTATAGTAAATTCGTTTTTATAGTAAACAGCCGGATGTCTGTTTCTTCTTTGTTTTAGTTGCCTGGAAGAGATCGCTTTGAGCGATAAGGGCGCCCACTATAGGTACTTTATTTTATCATGGTTCGGTGTGTAATCCGAAAATTGGTCTACTGATGTACAATACAAGATCTAAGCGTAGTTTATGTTTACCCTTACCCTTAAAAGGGGTTAATAAATTCGTTCGAACAAATTGACAATGGGAACAGTCCTAAAATTGCGAAAGAAAATCACCTAATCCCGACATTTTTCCATATAAATCGACAAAATGTATGGAGCAATAAATTTTTGGGCAATTTCAGGGATGACCCTTTTTAGGGTTAAGGAAAATTAAGGTTATTTATAAAGTCTAACTCTTCACGATGAGGCTGTGCAGAAATATTAAATACCAATCATCTTTACAATGGTAGCCTACAATTTTAATGCGAAATTTTCTGCCTCTAACCAAAATGCCTGGTAAAGGAAACGTGCGAGAAAGCAATTATATTTTAATTTGTGCGTCTAGGCAGAAAATTGAGAATTATTTATATAGATACCCTTACGACGAACTGGCTTATGGCAAAGTAGGAAACAATTTATTTTTGTCAACCATTCTCATTCAATTGTTTTTTTTTTTTTTTTATATTTCATTTTAATTATTATGGATTATTTTTAACTTTATTTATTTTGTATTATAATTATGTTGTTATAGCGGCCATAGTAGGACACACATTGAAAATTTCAAATCATTACCTATACTTACGGTTCAAAAGATACAGCCCTGTAACAGACGGACGGACGACAGCGGAGCCCCCAAAAGGTTCCAAAGGGACCCTATTACTAATAATCACCTACCGTTGGAACCTTTTGGGTACGGAATCCTAATAACAGATGAATTGAGAACTGGTTCCTTTTCGAAGTCGGTTATAAAGATGCCTCAAAGAATCTTCAGATTTTCTTTAAAAGATTCGGTTGAAGAGAACTGAAGGATAACTTGAGTGAGAAGAGACCTTTAGAGAGAAATCCAGAACCAAATACTCCAAGACCAGAGTACAGAACTCCAGAAAAGCTTCTATAAAACCACTTTATTTCTGAAAATTTTATGTAAAAATTTGCTATTAATATACGAATGAAGTTCACTCTTCTGCGGAAAATCTTAACACCGCGATTCAGAAAATGACGATATTTGCTCAACACCATCTATTGAATACATAAGTGGTTAGCGCGAAACTCGCTCTGCATTTAGTAAATTTTAATCAAACTGGGTTTTATGATTTACACTAATAAATAACTACCTCACATAGCATTCTTATTACTCAGAACACCACATCGATTATTATTATCTTAAATTATCACCACTATTTATTTTAAATTCTTTTAGCGTCACCAATCAACCAAACCACCAACGGAAAGCGATTTTTATAACATGACAATCAAAAGCATTACTTTTTAAAATAACACAAACACAGTTACCTTTATGACGTGTTATTATTAACATAATAAGTATTATGGTTATCACAGGTATTCGTTATTACCATTTGGCATCAATAGATGTCGTTACGTGTGTGTATATTACGAAATGAAAAGTTATTCTTGAACACTTTAAATTCAAATATCTTTTGATAGATTGAAGCGATTGCGATGAAACAAACACTAAATGATACTATGAATTATACACAATATTTGAGTGTAAAATCAAACCATATAGTTTCGTACTTTTTACGTGATACCCGAACAACTCAATCACATCAAAACAGACAACCCGACAAACGGATAAAAAATTCAAAAATGGTAGAAATGGCGTCTGTTGGGTATCCTTTACCATCCTAACAATTTTTTTGTTATATTTTCAATTTACAGAAAAGCCTGGTCTACAGATTTATTATCATTATTACGTGAAGCGTAAAGCGTTGTTTGTGTGGTGCCGGACGTAAAGAATAGCACCACCCGATTTCTTCCCGTGGGTGTCGTAAAAGGCTACTAAGGGACTTACTCGAGAGTGGGCAGCAGCGTTCTCTAAGCATTTTAACACCATACTGCGATAACCAACCCGCCTGCCAAGCGTGGCGATTATGGCAAACCTGCCTTTTGGGGGAGGCCTATGTCCAGCCTGCAGTGGACGTCATTGGGCTGAAATTATGAAGTGAAGCGAAAAATTTGTACCCCCTTTTACCAAAAATTACGCGGACGGAGGAGTATGAAATGAAGCACAGTTAAAGTTTATATGAAGGAGGAATGCAGAAAGCTAATATTTTTATATAATATGCAATTAGTAAGTAAATATAATATGTAATTAGTAAGTAATAAATTAAATTATAAAAAAAACATTACAAACCATGCGATTGACACACACACACATAGTACCAGGGCCTCATGACTTGAAGATAGATAGATGACAGAAGTGACATTGTGTGTGTGTTTGTGTGTAAGTGAACATGGAATAAGTACATACTTTTTAATAGCATGTAATTAGTAAGTACCTACTATATATATTGTAAGTAGAGAGGGTCTAATTTCGACCAGTGGGCGACCAATAAGTATATAGAAGATATAGATAGATAGAAGATATAGATTTAGGTACTTGTTTCTCATTTGGGTGGTGCTAAACAAGCTATGCTTGTGGAATGCTGGATTTAAAAGAAATTACTGGCTGGAACGGAGATACATCCTTTTATACATGAACTCAAATAGATACACAATACTCGAGTTTGAAATTGACAGTTAATTTTTATTAATGTCTGTATTTCGAACAATCTTCAACTTGGGTTTTCAAATTCGTAAGTGCTCTTCTGATTTCAGATTTTGCGTTAACCAGAGTTTGTTTTTTGTTATCTAACACCTCTTTGCCATTCCTGGTTTTCTAATGAGTTCATATACTTACTATGCAAATAATAACCACACGACCTTAAACGACCATGGAAATAAATTCGCCAGGCATCTTAAATAATACATCAACTGAAGTTTGCTCGACATCTAAAACTTTTCAAAATGACGAGATCCCAGTCCTGTTCTAATTTTAATAAACCTCTGAATTTCAAGCGTTCTGCATAAGCCTTCGTCGATAAATATGTATGAGGATAGGAACAACATGATATGAGCTAGACAGGTTTGGAACTAATAATGTAGATTGTAACATCTAGTCGTGCGCTTGTTTCCTAAAATACTGCGGGTTCTGAACCTATTAAATATTCAATAGCGGCTGATACTAGCTGTCTGGGTTCCAGTAATAGACCGTGACGGCGATTTGCTACAATATATTTGAGCTTTATCATTTACTTTTCTCTGAAGTCCACTTTGAACATAGTTACAATTCAAAAGCGAATTCACTTATTTAAAAAGTTTTTCATCACGGATTAGTGAATCACCGATACTTACCAAAAAAGTGAGGCTTAGAAAATAACACTAAACAAGATAAGTACGTTTTTTTTTTTTTTTAAACGTTGCCCCACACCAGCAATTTCTCCTGTATCGTGGGTGCGTTTACAAACATTTCAACTCACATACACAAACAGCCAGACCCGGAACAACCACTTGTAGATCATACAAATATTTGTTCCGTGCGGGAATCGAACCCGCGACACGCAGCGCAGCAGTCAATCGCTTAAACACTGCGCCAACCGTGCCGTCAAGTTTGTTTTTTATACCTATAGAGGCAGGTTATGAAGTAACCAACCTTGCAGCTTATGTGAAATAATTAGTAACGTTAATATTAATAACGTTGAAGCTTTTTAAAAAGAAAAGAATCGAGAATATAAGTAAAGTTACTATGCATTAATACTTAATAATAATAAACTTGCCGGCGCCGCTATGTTTTGTTACAAAGTTACCGGAATTACCAAAAAGGTTGGATAAGAGTGGCATTGTCTGCTGACAGTGACTCTAACAGAGTGTCGCATCATTGTTGCGTGGCAGCTGTCTTCTGATGACAGAAATGATGTGAGAGGAGCCGCTGTCGTACCTCGTCCACCATGAACTGTTATATTCCGGCACAATCCCGATCATGTTGAAGCTGCTGCTGACAATAACACGATGATCACTTCTGGTAAAGGCCATCCTGCACCGTTAAACTTATACGTACACATAAAGATCACACCAACCAATGAAAACTGACACTCCTTTTCCATGTACAAATCTGATTTTATACAGTAAATTTCATTATTACTTCCACTCCATCCGTCGTCAAAAATGCGACATTGCATTTCTTGAATTGGCCGCCCTTCGGTTCAATTTGTAACAAAATTGAGAACGTATAAAGCAAGTAGACTTTCGAAATTCTATAGGATCCTATCAAAGACGTCGTTCGTTATAGCTAACTGCAATCAGGGCCAACAGTTCTGATTGGTCAGTAGGAAGGAGGTGTATTGAAGTAGGTTTCTCCATAATGCATATATGAATAGTTCCATTGATTGGTCTCTGAACTAACTGACTTCGTCTTAAGGAAATGTTTCAATTAGGAAATGTAAAAGAAATAATCAAATTCGATTCTTGAAACTACTTGTTACACAAAAAATCAGAAACAGTTGTAAAGGAGACTATACGAAACTACTTAAAATATGTAAAATTATACCGATCTTTTAGCAGTTACCACCATGGTACCCAAGAGAATAACCTAACTCATGTAATCAACAACCATAACACACGATCTATGGCTGCTGGCAAATTCAATATACCAAGAGTTACTAAAAATTGTTTAAAGAATAAATTAAATAGAATTATTTTAAAGTGCTACTTACCTATAAATAATAATTAGTTTTAAGTAAAAGATTATTGAGTGTATGGATAGAGGCTCACCGACCCCAAACCACTACTACGATTTTGTGGGGCTTAGTTTATAAGTTGTACTTACCTTGTTTTAATAAAGATAAATAAATAATAATAATATGCAAAGATAGTTCATAATACTCGTATATATAAAAGATAATGAAAGCTATTCACATAAATGAACTTTCACACAAAGAAAAAGGTTGAAAGGCACATCAAACATAAAATAACACACATATTATAATGCTAGTTTTCAACGAAGGATTAGAAAGAAGAAAGAAAGAAAGAAAAATATTTTATTTGGGACACGCACAAGAAATACAAAAATAGAAACAACAATATCCAAAAATAAAAACAATCAAGACTTGTGCGATGCCAAAAGGGCTCCTATCTCAGCATAATGCTGCGATATTCAAAAAATAAATACCGCAGCGCTGGTATTCTGATAGGGCCCCGATTACGCAGTGGTGTACCAATAGTATACCCACATTTCGCCAGTTATGTTCAAGTCCCATGTAATAGAGTCTCAATAAAGTGAGACTAACTATTGAGTGTGATTTTAGAACAAACTAACAAAATCTTAACTTCATC
The DNA here is from genome assembly GCA_963921375.1 of Tiliacea citrago. NCBI lineage: Eukaryota > Metazoa > Arthropoda > Insecta > Lepidoptera > Noctuidae > Tiliacea > Tiliacea citrago. Next base: position 14,362,068 of record OY992804.1, read on the forward strand.
AGCATTCATATTTAAATTCAAACACGCTTCATCAATCCATCAAGCTCGGAATTCCATGTCTAATTTTTTCAACCATTTCAAGTAGAATTCGCTAAAAATAGTTCAACTATCCTGAACACGTTTCTATAGCAAACTTTGCATGCATTAATATGATGACATTTGGCTCGAGAACGACGAATAAGTCATATAATAAGATCTTCTGAGGCAAGTTCGCCAAGTTTCTGCGATATTATTTGAGTTATGTTTTAGATTGCATATTTTGTGTTCTTAGTTCCAATGTGGATATTTATTGCTTGTACATTTTTGAGCTGGTGTAATAACTTCGATATATCAAATTTATGAATTTCAAATTCGAACTATATATAGAGGCGCAGTGCACCGACGGATGTATAAATTCTGTTTCATAAACACCTATCACTAACAATGTCAGTGCAAATATGGCGCTTAAGCAAATGTCTCACCTACTGTCCTGCTGTTTGTATGCATACACTAGTGCCCTATACATGATATACATTTTGGAAATATTACAAAAAAGTTCCACCAATATTAAAGTCGTGAACAAGATGCAGAATGCCAAAACATTCTGTAAGAGTCTACAATATCAAGAAGATAGTCATCAAAAGGTGTCAAATGATGACAAAGATGGCCATATGAAACTCCAAATGGTTGGTCCAAATGGAACCTTTCACGGATCAATCGAAACGTAAAGATGGTGGAATCAGAAGTCTCCAAAAGGAACGTGCTATGAATTTATTATGAAAAACGTGGGTGACGTGAGTATGACTCACTTTGCTCTTCGGAACTGGTAATAATTTTATCTTTCCTCATAGTAACTTGTTTGCACGTTTTGCACTAAAATCACGAAAGATTTTCCGTGATGTTATATGGAGTTGAAACATCAGTAGATGGAAAGATAATTAAGATGTTAGTTTAGAGTTAATACAGCTAAGACCATGCCAGTAGTTCTACTATAGAATTACGGAGAAATGGATGATCACTTATTAATCACAAATGATCTCTAAACAATAAGAAAGTGATTTTAAGAACAAATAATGGTCTAGTTGAAGATGAAGAAAAGCTCTCTTCAAGTCGAACCCTTTTGTCCTAGAAATGGACCAAAAAATATATATAAATCAAGAAGATGAAAAAGGCTTCATCCTTTGCGAAGATGTGTAAAAAAAAATCATTTCCATTCATAACGAAGAATACATCCACAATATTTACAACTAGTTTTTGCCCGCGGCTTTGCCCACTTGGATGTAGGAAATTATCCCACGGGAACGTACTACCGTTATTAAAAGTAACCTATGTTTTAATCCACGTTATAAACTATCGGTGAGCCAAATTTCATTTAAATCCGTTCAGCCGTTTTCGCACCAACCCGGACATACATTCAGACAAAATTCTTCGTTACTGTTTTATTATATGTATTGTATATCATACCTAATACTCGTAGTACAAAAATAACATTGTGTCTAGTGTCTAGTGTTTATTGAGCCAAACAACTTTCTTGTGTTTTCAAGGATAGCACAATGTTCTTTGTTAAAGAAAAACAATTGCGATACGTTGGAACACTGTCGGCTTGATTTGTTTGTTTCACTCTGATATGTTACCGTGTAAGTGAGATTAGGTATGAATAAGACAAGGTATAAAGTGGAATATTATAAGACTGTGGCAAATGAAAAGAAGAAAATGTATTTTTGGAATCATAAGTAGAGATACAACCGATACCTATTCGAAATTCAAAAATTCTGGTTCAGATTGTCACTTTGGGATTATATTTTTGAAGTGGAAACTTCTTTAGGCGTGTTTAGCGATTTTTGGTAAGTAGGAGAAAACTTATGGGTTCGCGTCACCAAAATGCCCGCGCCGACGTACTGTAGTAGCAGTGAGTTAAATTGAACACGTGGGAAGTTTAATTTGTATACAGGGTGTCCCGTAAATAATGGATCAAACGTAACGGGTAGGTAGCTTACCTCATTTCCAACAACTAATTTGAACAGTAAAAAAAAAACCGATAAGGTAACCAAGATATTTTTTTTTTTCGATTTTTACTATTTTCTGTACCAGCATTCAGTGTTTTTAATGCTGTTGCTGCAAATGGTATCATATTTAGGTGTGATTTTTTTCAAACATTTCTGAATAGCTTACTAATGTTATAAGATACCATTTTTTTTAATTTAATTTTATTTGCCTTAGAAAAAAAATCTTGAATTGAAAAGTTTTGTTTTTACGATGAAAAGACCAGAATTGGAAAAATTCTCCTGTAAAAAAAATGTATGACACCAAAGTGTACCATTATTTTAAAAACTTGTAAAATTACTAAGGTTTGCAAATTGGTATAAAACTTACGTCTAGTCCTTGCGGTTACGTTAGTAACTAGACATAGTACGAGCCGATTGTTTTCGGGTAAAACTAGGTCTAGCCTTCATCATGCCGGCTACAACTAGGTCCAGCCATTCCCTGTTGGATAAAACTAGATGCAAACAAGTTGAAACAAGTAACAGGCGCCTGGCAGCTTGAATCATTTGGGTTAGGTTAGGTTAGAACAGTAACCATTAACAAGACTTAGTTCTAGCCTGTCTGGACCTAGTTCTAGCCGGAATGATATCGGATAGACCTAGTTTTATCCAACAGGGAATGGCTGGACCTAGTTGTAGCCGGCATGATGAAGGCTAGACCTAGTTTTACCCGAAAACAATCGGCTCGTACTAGGTTTAACCAAGAGTAAGTGGCTACACCTAGTTCTAACCGGCTAAAACTAGGTGTAGCCGCACTTCGGGTCTTAGCCGTAACATATACGAGTATACATACAAATTCAATGAAAAGACATTAAATTGAGATGACTCTTCGCTATTTGTTTTGAAAATAACTCTGCAATTTTCGCTTAAATGCATACCGACTGGTGGCCGTCCTGATATCGACAGTAAGCGCATTCCAGAGAAGAATGGACTGAATATGAAAGGAAGAATGAACGAAGTCAGAAGTATGAAAAGGACAGAGTAGAAGAAGATTGTTGGAAGAACGCAGGTTCTTAGCGTGTGAAGAACATAGATATTGGAAGTGAGACATAAGATAAGAAGGAGGGCTGGGAGAGTTGAGACGGGGGAAAAGTGTGGTCAAAGCGCGCAAACTTCTTCTGTGGCGAATGGACATCCATTTGAGCTCAGTCCTGTAACTCGACACATGGTCATATTTTCTTAGATTAAATATGAACCGGATAGGCGGATACCATTGTTGAGTAGAGTTTATCCAACAAAACCGCATTCAAGTCAAATTAGCACACGTCACTATAGTCGATGATTGGGAAAATCAAAGTCTGCACAAGCATGGTCTTCGTCTTAGCGGGCAAAAAGTTTCTCAGATGATACAGGGAGCGCAGAGTACCGTTGACCCTTTGACTAACACTAGAAACCTGGCGTCGCCAGCCCAGACGCGCGCGTCTGCGGCGTGGCGTTGAGTCAAGATGCAAACCGAGATCTTTCACTGTAGGAGTAATGGGTATGACGGTACCATTCAAAATAAGAGGAGGAAGAGAGGTAAGTGCCACCCTACCCAATTACAATTTCTCTAAAACTCTTTCTCTTTTAAAATGTTTCCAATTAATCTATCATCTTGACCTATAACCACATAAACTTTTATGGAATTTACCGTTTGTGTAATCCTTTTATCAACGCCATACATTTCGATGGATCTCATGAAAACAGCCAAGTATGAATAATTCTAATCTCTTTTAAACTTGACGCCAGTTCCCTGCGCTCTGTGTCTTCTTAGCTTGACTTATTAATACTTTAAAGCGAGAACTCAAGACAAATTGAGTTGGGGATGTAATCCTGCCGCTTTATGTAGCAGGTAGCACATTAAGTCAGGATGCTGTATCTGGGACATGACTAATTACAGACTTTCGCTTTTGAGGATTAAGAGAGGAGCCTTGATATTAAAAGTATCGTTGTGATTCAATGCTTTGAAAGATTATACACGCGTACTTGAAATAATATCAGGGCTATTTTTGATGTGTAACGTCAATTTATTTTAATTATTTCCTCTCGCTTTTTGTGGGGGTGGTTTCGTGAAAAAGGACGGAAGTGTGTAACAGGAAGTGGCAGATTGAGAATGGAATAAGTAATTACTTTTTAATAGCATGGAATTAGTAAGTACTGTATAATAGCATGGAATTTGTGTGCTCATGGAATTAGTAAGTACTATATCATTCTAAGTAGAGTTCATTGCTGTCGCTGCTCAGTTGGTTATTACCAAGGTTAGATGTCAGATGTTACACATCATATGCGACTATTGTAAGGCCCAATCGTTTTTTTTTAATATAACAGCTTATTCATAATGGATTTTAAAATAAGCCTTCACGAGTAGTGATATACTTAAACTAGCTTTACCCGGCCTGGTGTCGCACGGGTAGCGCTAAGTATCTACCCTACCCTATCTACCTACCCTACCTGCCTACCCTACCTACCTACCTACCCTACCTACCTACCTACCTATCTACTTACCTACGAGTACTACCTACCTCGGTCCAGCCGTTCTCAAGTTTTAGCTAGACAAACGAACAGCAATAATTCATTTTTATATATAAAATATACGTCTGGCACAAATTGGACATTCAGCTGTACTTCTTGCTGACTGACTAATTCTTTTTCCACGACATGACCTTTTGTCATATTTTAAGTTATCATCCGCCTAGCCTTTCTCCAACTATGTGGGGGTTGGTTTCCAGTCTTACCGAATGCAGCTGAATACCAGTATTTTACATGGAGCGACTGCCTAACTGACCTCCACAATCTAGTAACTGAGAAATACGATACCTACAACTTGGTAAGATTGGTTGTCAGACTTTCGGGCTTCTGACGACTAGTAACGACTGTCAAAGATCCACGAATGACAGGACCAACAGCTTATCGTGCTTGCCGAGGTACGGAGGGGTCTTGGTACGTAAAGATTTTCGATAGACTCGTGCGGCTAATATTGCTTAGCCAAAAGCCCAAAGTCAAAGTCAAATTATTTCTTTCAAATAGGCACATAGAAGGCACTTTTGAACGTCAAAATTTACAAAAACTATAGAATTTAATTGATTCTAGTTTCCCCTCATATGAGTCACATTTTAAGTATGAGCTGATAAGGAAGCAGAATAATGGATTTTGAATACGATATTATGCAAGGTGCTGGATACGATATTATCCTGATCACATTGAAGAACGATATGTTTATTAGGTTATTTATGCTTTATTATTACAGCAGAGACATTTTAAATGACGAAGACAGTCATTCCAAATGTCTCTGCTGTCACAGTTTCACTAACCTTGGTTAGAAATCAATAAACTTAAACCTGAACAAAGTTTAAATTGTTCGATAATTTACGAAGTTCCAAACTTTAGCTAACTTACACTGGAATTGGTGGTTTAAGCTTGGAAAAACTTTGTTTAACTACTTACGTGACAGTTTTCAATAAGTTTCTTGTCTATAGTTAATTTATACGTCGCCAATTTTCGCCAAGTTCGAACCGTGACAAAATTGGTTCCATTTTTTTAAAACGCCTTTTTTTCCTGGAGGCCTAGGCAGTGGTGTATCTTATGTTCTTTCTGATTGAGGGCAACCCTATTCTCATCAAGCGAGATAAAATCCAGACTTCAGGCTAGCCTAGCCAAGGAACCTAGGGCGCCCCTAGTAGCCCCGAGCGTCGGGAGTCGCAGGCCGATTCCCGGCCACCGCAGGCGTGGGTTTGCGGACGGTGAACGATGGATAGCTCACCGTCCGATAAGGACCAGGCCCGAGTCGACAGCGTGTTTTGTTCCACGCGCGCCTCAAAGACATGTCGGCACCAACTGACGGGATCCGTTAGGGCAATGCCTGCCAGGGTTGCGAGTTTGTCCGAAAGGGATATCGTGGCCCTGGCACACAGACAACGGAAGGAACACGGGTGGGTTTTAGTCAGTAAAAGTCTGAAACGCCGTCCCGCTCCGCCCAGAGCGGGAGAAGTTATTTGATGATTACCCACACAAAAAAAAAATGGCTAGTCTAGCACAAACGCCCGAAGTAACAGTAACGTAGGTAAATTCGATCGATTTTTGAATCGAAAGTGTAACAATTAATATCACCCATAATAGATATGAATAAACAAATAAATATTATTGTGCAAAACGAGTATTTTCAACTTTAGAATAGTTCGAATTAAAATAACGTTTCCACCGCACGTTCGTGCTAAGCCCACCGTATAAACTAACTGGCGAGCATTCGCGCTTGCGTTCACTGAACCAACGAGGCAGTAAGGACACAACAATGTCACTTATTACAAAATTACCCAATCGATATCTATGTAAAAACGAGACCCTAGCCTGTTTAAACATTATACTGACAGACAGGTTTTAATTAATTCAAAAGTAGATACCTCTTCAAATATTAACCCCAACGATTTAATCTACAAACTACATAAATCCGTCAATACATCATTATTATAAATTAAAGTCGCTTTTAGGCGATTAACACACGACACCGCGCACCGCCGCGGTCAGAGAGGGTGTGAGCCCGCACGCCCGATGCGTTGCGGCGCCGCACCGCAAAGATTTCACCGTATCAGCGGGCACACAAGCGGTGCGGCGCGGGCGCCGCAACGTTGTTATGTCGCAGCGGCGCCGTAGCAGCGTTGGACCGTCTGTTAATAAAAATGGATCGTAAAAGACGTCTGTTGTTGGCCCTACTATTCTACCTACTAATCACAAAAAAAAAATCGAAATGAGCGAGCGTGTGTCCTTCCTTGTGACGCATAAACAACTGAGCGGTGCGGTGCCGCTCCGACTTCGCAACGCATTCACCCCTCACCGCCTCGTCTCGGTGGTTGCAAGTCCGGTGCGGCGCCGGAGCGCATCGTGTGACATGCCACAGATATTTCTATGTAAGACGACGCAGCGACACCGCTCCGGCGCCGCACCGCCGCCGCACCGCCGCCGCAACGCATCGTGTGCCCCTACCGTGGGAGCATCGCTCGACCGCGCGGTCGGGCGGTATACGTGTGTTAGGCATCAACGGTTTTACGGGGTTACCGCACGGTCTCCCGTGAGGCGGCGAGCCTCCTTGCCGGACTGCCGCCATGGGATCTGGAGGCAAAAGTCCTCGCGCACATCTGGGAGTGGCGCGAGGAGGCGAAACGCCGGGGTGAAACTCCGCTGCCGCGAGAAATCACGGCACAGCGGACAGAGCTCCGGCGGGATCTTATGGCGACATGGAGAGTGCGATTGTCGCAACCCAGCGCTGGGCACGCCACAATTGTGGCGATAAGTCCCCTCTTTGAGGAGTGGCTAGAGAGGCGCCACGGCGTCCTCACCTTCCGCCTGACGCAGATCCTCACCGGACACGGTTGTTTCGGGAGGTTCCTGTTCAGGATAAAGCGGGAGGAAACGCCCGGGTGTCGCCACTGTGTGGATTGCCCGGAGGACACGGTGGAGCATACGGTGGAGGTCTGCCCAGCTTGGGCGGAGCACCGCCGTGTCCTCACGGAGGCGATCGGCGGCGGCGATCTCTCGCGTCCGGCCCTGGTTCAGGCCATGGTTTGGAGCGAGAGTGCATGGGAGGCCGTCACCTCCTTCTGCGAAGCAGTTATGCTAGCGGAGGAGGAGGCGGAACGCGTGAGGGTTACAAGGTTCGCGCCCTCGCGCCCTTAGTCGCCGCAGGAGACGCCCCGGGCGTCGGGAGTCGCAAGCCGATTTCCGGCCACCGTAGGCGCGGGCCTGCGGACGGTGAGCGATGGGTAGCTCGCCGTCCGATAAGGACCAGGCCCGGGTCGACGGCGCGTTGTGTTCCACGCGCGCCTCAAAGAGATGTCAGCACCAATTGACGGGGTCCGTTAGGACCAATGCCTGCTGGGGTTGCGAGTTTGTCCGAAAGGGATATCGTGGCCCTGGCACACAGGCAACGGAAGGAACACGGGTGGGTTTTAGTCAGTAAAAGTCTGACACGCCCTCCCGCTCCGCCCAGAGCGGGAGAAGTTATTTGATAATTTCCCACCCAAAAAAAAAAAAGGCATCAACGGTTTTATAAGAAGCCAATACGACATGAGATCCGCTTCGGTGCGCGGTGCCGTGTGTTAACGGCCTTAGTGTCGTGTCTCTGTGACCGTATTGTTCTATTATTTTAAAATGCGCAACGGATGCTGATGCGGTTTTCACCATCAGTTAGAGAATGTATTCCGGAAGGTATATGAATACAATCACATTAATATTATAAAGGCCAAAGTTTGTGAGTGTGTGTGTGTGTGTTTGTTACTTCTTCACGTTCAAACGGCTGGACCAATTTAGATAAAAACTTGTATGGAGGTAGCTTACACCCTGGATACATTATAGGCTACTTTTTATCCCAATATTCCCACGGGATCGAGACTTACGCGGGTGAAACCGCGGGGCGTAGCTAGTAACGTATATAAGTGATAGACATACTTTTAATACTCGAAATAAAGATAAAATTGATCAACCATTTTTTCAGATTATCTTTAGTACGTACCTACATCTTTTATGGTACTGTGTTAAATGTTACAACAAAATACCTTGTGATTTATTGTAATTAAATGAAAGAAAAAATTAAAACTCATATTAAAAGTACACTTTCTAAACAAACATATTACAAATAAGACGATTATAATATTCAAAATAAGAATGCTAGGAAACATGCTGGTCCAGCTCCATATGACAATCGAAACAAAAAACAAGTCTACAAGAATAAACAAAATCAAACTGGTTGTTAATTGAATTGTATAATTTATTATTTGTATGACATTGATTTTACATTCTGTGACTACTGTACTTCACACACCGACTTAGTACTTGTTTAAATTTTATGAAATTCGTCTATTTTTACAACAGTGAGTACCATATATCTCATCATCACCATCATTTCAGCCGAAAGACGTCCACTGCTGGACATAGGCCTCCCCCAAAGGAGTTTGCCATAAACGCCACGCTTGGCAGGTGGGTTGGTGATCGCAGTATGGTGTTAAAATGCATAGATAACGCTGCTGCCCCCTTTCTTAGTAAGTCCTTTAGTAGCTTTTTACGACACCCACGGGAAGAAATGAGATGGTGCTATTCTTTACGTCCGGCACCACACAGACAACCATAAGTATATCTATCACATAATTAATTTATCTGTCATTGCTTCATTATTAATTATTTTTACCAATTTTGATGTAGTTATAAGTAAGTGATGTTTTGATGTAGTGTAAGTTATTGTATTCTTCACATAAATAATTATAATAATGTATACATAATATTGTAAAACATTTTAAAGGAGTAACGGTAGAGTTTCTTGCTCATTCTTCTCCATACGAAACAACCTTTTGGAAGAGGCAACTAGAATCACTTCTATTTTTTTTTTTTTTTTTTTAAGTGCCGCAGCGTCATGCTGAGATAGGGCCTTTTGGCCTCGTACAGGACTTTCTGTTTTTATTTTCATTTTTACTTTATTTTTGTTTTTGATCTTTATGTTTCTATGAGTGTGTTTTTGTATAGTTTAATTTGTGACCTGTGCGAGTCCCAATAAATGCTTTTTCTTTCTTTCTTTCTTTATTTTTCTATAAATTTTGAATGTCAAAAGTGCCTTTTAAGTGACTATTTGAAATAAATGATTTGGCTTTGACTTTGATAATGATAATATATACGTTAACATTAAACTAACATAAAACTATGTAATGAGATAGAAATCTCAACGTTTTATCAAGTCGTAGGAACCGTGCGATGCCGAAACGGATTGCAATCCGTTAATCATGAAAGGGTACTCCAAGTTAAGACCTACTGTATGATCATCAATCAAATGTGAACATTCCTAGAGGGGTATCTAGAAACATGTCTAGTTTAATTTGAATGCAAAATGATGTATTGATACGGATTTTCCGGTACAACTTTGACTTTCATTTGCCGTTCCATCATCGGCGGTCTACATGTGGAGGTAAAAAGGACATTTGAGATTGGTTCAAGTGACAGAAGATTTTGAAATTTTATTTATTCATAAAAAAAGTACAGCCACATCATCGCTCCGTGTTGTGCCGGACGTAAAGAATAGCACCATCGTATTTCTTCCCGTGGGTGTCGTTTACAGCGACTAAAGGACTTACTAGATGGCAGCTATGGGCAGCAGAGTTCTCTACGGATTTTAACACCATACTGTGATCGCCAATTCGCCTGCTAAGCGTGGCGATTATGGCAACCCCTACCCCTACGCCTCCGTTGGGGAGGCCTATGTCCAGCAGTGGACGTCTTTCGGCTGAAATAATGATGAAAGATGACAGCCACATCACATACATCACACTTATGCTATAAACAATCATATCACAATGAATTGCTGCCTTGATATTGAATTTTCGTTTTAGCTTGCCTTAATCCATAGTAAATTGTGATCATTCATGTAGAATAAACTGTATATTGTATGTGTGTGTATTTATTTTATTTTGTTTATTTTTATCTCATTATGCTGCACCGGTTGACGTCATCACGTCAACGCCGGCTGTCGCTGACAACCAGCGCTGGGGCTCTGTCTCGCATAGGGTCGCAGCACTATGCTGAGCGTTAGCCGTTTTGCGTGAATGTGATGCATATTTTCCCTCACCTGTTCTTTCGTGTTTGTATTTTTATTTCTTTGCGTTATGTTTACCGCAAATAAAAGTATTTTATTTTTCATTCTTTTCTTGTCTTTCTCGCTGCAGTCATCAGAGTACTTCTGTGAACACAATTCGATCTTTAACCCTACTACTACGTATAATTATTATAGATTATTGTCTTTTCTTGATAAAGCGATTCACTGTCCACTTGTTTGGCAAAGATGTCTTCCGTCAAAAAATGTGCAAGCCAGGTGCAACGACCCGGCTTATGTTATAGTTAAACTATTTCACGAAGTCCTCTCTTGTCGCTGTAATGGCGGTAAACATAAGGTTCAAATTGCAATAACCAACAGGACTTCGTGAAATGGCTTAACTATACCTTGCTATTCTCTCATAATTTCATAATGACCTATCTATCTTCCTTTGACTATGTCTTACTGCCATTCTGTATCAAAATAAACTTTCTTTCCTTCTTGTTTTTCTTTTAAATCGAAGCTTAAATGTGAAACAGAATTAAGAATACAACCAGTAATAAATCAGCAAAGAAAGTTAATTTGGTTCAGCTTTCTACTATCGCTCCGCCTGCATAACTTGTACCATACCTCCGAGTACGTCCATTTCTCTTCGGTCTAATCAAATAGCCCGAGGCGAGGGTATTTTAAGATTGTTCTTTATTTCCAATGGATGTTTTGTTCACTTTTATTATTCATCTGTGTTATAATATTTTTATTACAAAATTCTATTATTTACTAGTTTGTGGAATTGTATAGCTTAAAAATGTATAAGGATTTTTATTGCAACAATACATACACCCACGTCAATGCGCACATTTTTTTTAGTATAGATACTTAGCATGGAGCTAATGGAAGAATCCATTTTATTGTATTTATAAGGACTAGTGGTCGCCCACTGGTCGAAATTCGACCCTCTCTACTTACACTCTGGCAAAGAGGTGTTAGATAACAAAAAACAAACTCTGGTTAACGCAAAATCTGAAATCGGAAGAGCGTTTACGAATTTGAAAACCCAAGTTGTAGATTGTTCGAAATACAGACATTAATAAAATTGAACTGTCAATTTCAAACTCGAGTATTGTGTATCTATTTGAGTGCATGTATAAAAGGATTTATCTCAGTTCCAGCCAGTGTTTTGTTTTAAATCCAGCTTTCCACACCACCACCACCACCCAAAAGAAAAACAAGTAACTAAATCTATATCTTCTATATTACTACTTTACTTATTAGTGGTCGCCCACTGGTCGAAATTCGACCCTTTCTACTTACAATACATATAGTACTAACTAATTCCATGAGTACACTAATTCCATGCTATTATTAATTACTTACTAATTCCATGCTATTAAAAAGTAAGACGTACAAGCTGTTACTTCTGTCACCTATCTATCTTCAAGTCATGAGGCCCTGTTACCTACTATCTGTGTGTATCAAACGCATGAGAGTGTGTGTAGTGATTATTTTATTCATTTAATTTATTTCTAATGCATATTATATAAAAATATTAGCTTTCTGCACTCCTCCTCCATATAAACTTAGCTGTGTCGCATCCTCCGTCTTTTTTTTTTTTGGATGGGAAATTATCGAATATCTTTTCCCGCTCTGGCCGGAGCGGGGGTGTCAGACTTTTACTGACTAAAACCCACCCGTGTTCCTTCCGTTGCCTGTGTGCCAGGGCCACGCTATCCCTTTCGGACAAACTCGCAACCCTGGCAGGCATTGGTCCTAACGGACCCCGTCAGTTGGTACGGCGAGCTACCCATCGCTCACCGTCCACAGGCCCGCGCCTACGGTGGCCGGAAATCAGCTTGCACTCATCCTCCGTCTGCGTAATTTTCGTAAAAAGTAGTACAATTTGTCTGTTTCACGTATTAATACAATGCTACCTATATTAAAAAATGTGCATTTTTGTATCTTAATTTTATTTTAGTAGGTCTTAAAGAACTAAAACAAAACACTCCCATCACTTACTAACACTTGAATTGGCAAACAAGGTACCCAGGGCACGAAACACATCACCTTTTACAGTCTCTCTATACAAAGTCCATTCTCTTTGAAAATCTCGACGACTCAATTCCGTTTTATGTTGACTTTACACCGAACGCGACGAAGTTCGTCTTAAGTCCGTTTTACACGAACATAAACATAACTTATGTATGCTCTGGAACGGGCCTAATAAATTGTAAGCGGATTTCGTGTCTAATGTGTGTAAGCTCATTAAGAGATTATACGGCTGTGTTTACGCATTTGTTTAGACCTATGTATGTATTATACGTGTTTGATTTTGATTATTGCTCAATTTAGTAAATTAAGCCGGTTTTCGGAGGATCCAATTCACAATTTAAGAGGTGGAATAATCTATTTTCACCAATGAGTAAATTGTATGATTCGTGTATTATAATATTGGTTAATCAAAAAATTTACAAAAATTTGCAATTTGTTTTTCGGTACATTTTGCGGCAAAATTTAACTAAACCAAATGTTACTAATAATTGCCACATATAGATTACTCCTTCATCTCCATTGGTAGCAATTTTTTATTCGAAAATGTTTGTTTATAATATTGTAAAAAATAATTTCCGTTGCCTCTTCACACAAAATTGACGATATCGTGTTGAGTTTAAAATTACTTTTCTTCAATATAATAACATAAATTTAGTTATTAAAATATTTTATGTACGTAGACATGTTCAACTCAAAAAGGTAGTAAAAATAACTATCAAAATGTTACAAATATTCTCAGAAAATAATGTTGAAAAAACCTTCTTTTTTTTTAAAACACTGTAATGTTTTTTTTCCTATTATTTAACAAACCATATCAAGTTTAAAAATCACACACTGGGCTTCAGCTATCCGTGTGATAAAATCAAAATTTTATTTTATGATTATATAATATCTTCGTTAAGTAAATGAACGGCGAAATAAGCTATATTTTCAAGAGCGCACAGATTCAGAGTCTGTGCGCTCGTTTCAATTATTTCCAGCTTTCTCACAATTAGATAAGAAATTGACGAAAAACGTTTATTTTTGTGATAGAACCCCTAACCAGTTACGCTTAAAGAATACATAGGTACAAGGGTAAGCAATATCGAAATAAAACAAGAAAATGAAAGAAACTACCTTTCGGGGAGGCTATAACGCGAATACGAGTTCATTTTCTGTTATTTCCAAAAAAAAACCTATATAGAATAACAGCGTTGATCGAAATAAGAAAAGAATTTTCGACTTCCCACAAGTCTTCGACAATCTAAGCAGATTATTAAAGTGTCAGCAGCCCTTGAAGATCAAAAGAGTTACCTTGGATACCTAAAAAAGATTTAAGACCCATACATAATTGACTTATAAATCTTCAGAAGACCGTAAAAGTCGCGGAGAAAAGGGGTTACGGATCTTCAGGGGTAAGGTACGTAATAAAAGCAGGACCTAAGAGCATTATTGTAAACTTAAACCTTAACTAACATGTTTCCGGAGGGTACGTAATCACACCAACCCACGAAGGAAATCAATTAAACTAAGTACTTTGTTGTTTCAATGGTGTAACTATTACCTAGTGGTATACTAACAATGATTGATTTGCGATTGAGCATAATAGGTAGTAATTGAGCTTTCTAACTTATAGGAATTCAATCAGGGCCTCAAGTCTGCTATTACAATAGTGTCAGAATGGTCGATCATTGATTTCATATTTGTTGATTTTGACAAGTTTGGTAATCTACTATTATAATGGCGTCATTATGACTTTCCAATGGTCGGCCACTGACACTACATTGAAAGAAATTGCATATATTGGTAATCTCGTACATAATGACAAATGAAAGACATTTCTACTAATGGGTTTTATAATAATGGCAATACAACAATGCCATTATAATAACACAATTATATTACGAGAACATTGACCGACCAATGATCGACCATTATGAATTTACCAGATTACGAACTTTTAGCAAAATGACAATGGGATCGTGTTGGAATGACTGAATTTATAAAAATAGCAGACTTGGGCCCCAGCTATCATGTTGGTTCCTGATTACATTATAATACATGTGCTTACGTTCAGACCCTGAATGGTATTCTCATTAACACCAAATAGGTGTAATTATTTTAAGGCAATATTTGTCGTAGCGTCGTCGTCAATACGTTAGCATCAAGGTGTTTAGGGCTAGCCCTGGGAATTGTACAGTACATTTGTAGTTTGACAGTTTGGTTGTATCTCATGAACCGTGATAGCTAGACAGTTGTTGGAATTTCACAGATGATTTATTTCTGTTGCCGCTATAACAACAAATACTAAAAAACAGAATAAAATAAATGTTTAAGGGGGCCCCCATACAACAAACGTGATTTTTTTTGCTCGTTTTTCCTCGATATTGATAACGGCAACAGGTAGACGCTTGAAATATTCACAGAATATTTAGTTATACATTCACTATAAAAATAAATAATTAAATTAAAATAAAACAAATATTTAAGGGCCCCTTAAATATTTGCTTTATTTGAATTTAATTCCCATACACCAAACGTGTTTCTTTTTTGCAATTTTTATAAATAATGATACGGAACCCTTCGTGCGCGAGTCCGACTCGCACTTGGCCGGTTTTTTTATACCTTTGACTGCCTAAATAATAGTTTTACGTATCTTTACGTCTTTAACTACCTTTATTTGCCGCTATTATACAAACATCATAAACATGAAAAATACATTTCCCAACATTTTTACATCGCCTAAAAGTACAAGATTTATCAAAAAAACGCAGCATTGCGGTCTGGAAGAACCAAAGACATTAAATTATTTACTTAACAATAGACGGGACATGGCGATCAAAATCGTAATCCGATACATTTGTCCTAGTGGGCAAAAGTCACTCAGTCTAGTGTGGTACGCCTGCAATGCAAGTCGCATTCGTGTCCACAAAAGAAAAATATTTTCTATGAAATTATGATATTATAAATCTCGTTATGGTAAAACGACTGGACCTAACTTCGGTTTATTTTCGATATTATGCCAGATTACGTCACTGAGAAATGGCATCATAGTTTTTCTATGACATTTCTTCGCATAGCCTCTCTGTAGTAAGTATTTAAATCTCTTTGGGATGAACACACGTGGACATAATATTACCAAATTGAGACGTTGTGACGGCACGGTTGGCGCAGTGGTTAAGCGATTGACTGCTGCACTGCGTGTCGCGGGTTCGATTCCCGCACGGAATAAATATTTGTATGACCTACAAGTAGTTGCTCCGGGTCTGGCTGTTTGTGTATGTGTTTAAATGTCTGTAAACGCACCCACGATACAGGAGAAATCCCTAGTTTGTGGCAACGTTTAAAAAAAAAAAAGGAAAGGAAAAAAAAGTTATATATTCCCACTAGAAGCTGACCTGACAGTGTACAGATTTTCCGTATAAAGCGAGATCAGCTAATTTTGGTAATGTATATAACTTTGATTATGTCTTACCTTATTCTCAGTTTCATCTGTCCCTCTCTCACTTTTAATGAAAATGTCAACCTATAATATTTGAGAGCACGAGTGCTCTGAAATATTTTCCACGTTACGTTACCAGAGGCCCTAAGAACCCCCGACTTATATGTAACGCGAATTCGAACGATTTTATAATAGATAAAATAAAAAAATCCTTTATCATTTTGGTTAAAAGTTTTGAGTAACACAAGCATATATAAAAAGGTTATATATGCGTAAAGTACAAAACGCAGTAAATGATATTTTTGAAATGAGTATTTGCAATTTAAAAATCCTTCTAATTTACGTTATGTCCGAGCGTTCGTGCTTCGCCCACAGCTCCGTCAGATGGCGGATAACGATAGTAACTATAGAAAATGGGCAGGTAGTTTTCAGGTATTTCTTTTGAGTGGATACACGGTTGCTTTGTGGTTTCCGGGGAAACTAATGCCTTTTTCCTATTCAAAGGTATCATGAGGAAGGTTGGTTATCTCCTGTCTCACTCATGGTACTCAAAATTAAACCTTCGGACATTAATCCCGAAGGTTGAATTCAGCGCAACTGTATACCTACTGTTATGACATAAGCATGTTCAAATGCGGCTTTTGATATTTATTACAGAGGTCTATCAGGAGGTTTTGCGAGCAACAGGTGTAATTAAGGTGTCCATTAAAAGAGCCTTAATGAACGATGATACTTTGATACACCTGGCATACGTTTGGCAGTCAACCTTGATACGGCCTGTTGCAAGATTTTTGTTTATAACGTCATGAAGCTTGGGCATACTGAGGCTAGGTTGCGGGATGCAGGACGCGATTGCGCGTATCGATTGTTTTAATTATCAAGAACGGATTTCACCAATGAAACTGAACACGATCAGCACATCTAAATGTCTATCCAGCCATATCAGGGCCATGCCCGGGACGTGACAGGACCGTGATACACACAGGGCAGGCACTGAAGCTCCGTCGCCAGCCCGGACAAAGACATCTATGACTGTGAACGCGGGCTCGAGGTTTTGTTTTTTTTTATTGTTTTTGTTTTTTTATGTTTCTAAGAGTGTTTTATAGTTTAATTTGTGATCTCCTGTGTTGAGTCCCAATAAATAATTTTTGTTTCTTTCTTTTGATATAAAATGTACACACCAATATTTTTGAGACCCTGATGGAGCTGGGTCTGTCCAAATCCCGGGCACGGTTATGTGTGGATAGACCATAAACCATGTTCAACAGCTGCTAGTGTCAATATTCCACAATTATTTTGTAACTGACACTTCTTGTAGGCGGTTTAAATGTGCCGAACGTATTCATTAGTTAAATTGGCCTGTTTGGATACGTCCATACAAGGCGTGTTAGTTGGCACATTTCAGTTAGACGAGCAAATTTAATCCCGCATCCCGCGCGGGATTTTCCCAGAGCTTGAATTTTTCTCTTATAAGTCGTGCTGATACAACATAACAATCTGACTAGCCTTTTCCCAACTATGTTGGGGTTGGCTTCCAATCTAACCGGAAGCAGCTGTATACCAGAATTTTACATGAAGCGACTGCCTACCTGATCTCCACAACCCAGTAACTGGGTAATACGATACTCCTTGGTAAGACTGGTTGTCAGACTTCCGGGCTTCTGACGACCCGTAACGACTGTCAAAGATCCACGAATGACAACCGGAACTAACGTCTTTACGTGCTTTCCGAGGTACGGAGGAGTCTCGTGATGTAAAGATGGTCACCCATTCACGGACCAACCCCGGCAAGCGTAGCTTAACCTGATGGATCGACCCGTGCGACTGTTATTACTTAGCCACGAGCTGATACGACAAAATGATCTGATAATTATGAGAAATCTCCTCAAAACCCCATAATTTATCCTTAAATATCCCATTGAACGAATCAATATTGATTTAACCATTCAAATTGAAGTTGAAAAGAGAACATAAAAAGCACAAAATTATGGTATATTTTTCTGCGATATTTTTGGACACATTTCAAATGAGGTAGCCTTATAGCTTAATTGGATGGTGGCCGAGGTAGTCCAATTAGCTCTAGCTAACTAACTTTAGCTTAACTAAGACAGAGTAGGTTTTGTACTAGTTTCGAGCGAATGATGCATGAACACAGTTTGGGCTTATGAAGAGACAATCATCTGTCTTTCAACATGACTGTGGTTATTTGTTTAGTTATTTACAGAGAAATATACTTAAATATATTATATATAAGCTAACACGAAATAGTAATCGTAAGTATTAAAAAAAAAATAGCTCTTCCCCAGAGCTCATAGAGCATCAAAAAAATCGTTAGCATTGCTGTCAATGGGAAAAACCTGGCAGCATTACCACTATGGGATTGTATTTTGAAATAAGGCATTTTTTCTAGTTTGTCTATTTATTGTGATAACTAATGTAAATAAATAAGCTCGAAACTCAAACTCAAAGCATTTATTTTAATTAAACCATTTACATGCACTTTTGAATTGTCAAAGAGTCGGTCAGTTATTCAGAAAGTGGAAGCTATTTGCCCATTCCAAAACGTAGATTTCTATGGAGAAGAACAGGCAAGAAACTCCAAGAGAAGAGGATTGATGATTAAACTAAAATGTTGCCTTACGATGTCCTCGAATTTTTAAGGTATCGGTAAAAAGCGGCTTCCTTGCTACAGCGCTTGCGTAACACTCGAAAAAAATCTGTATGAGTTTTGGGGTTATTCAACTTAATCAGCCTATAAAATTGTTCCCTCTGCTGGCTGGGACACAGTCCTCCTATTTTAGAGATGGAGTGGGCTGTAATCTACCCCACAGGCCCAGTGCGGTTTGGTAGATGTCACATAATGTCCCTGTCCCATGTCCATGTCCCTTCACCGTTTTGAAAGCAATGGTGATGAAATTATTTACACAAATAAAGCGCCTGCTGGGGTTCAAACTGACGACCTACAACTCGTAAGTTGGGACCATTACCACTGTGCCACCACTGCTCTCTTGGGGTTATTGATGGAAATCAACAAACATCTATTTATTTTAACTTTTCATCAAAACCCTACGACAAAGTACACAAACGAACTATTTCAACTCACAGTCAGCAATTTTAATTTGCCGTAAAACAAATAGCCGTTGTATAAATCCTGGGCATAGGAACCACGACAAAGCGTCGGTCAAGCGGAGGTTTTACGAATTTTCGTAAAACCTCCGCTTGACCGACGCTTTATTTAAATCGGCCAATTTCAGAACTCGTCGATGCGGGCTCAGCTGCTAATTTTGTCTGATACATCCCACCTCGCAGTTTGATATGTAAGTTTCATTGGTTTTAAATTCCCAGATTGGGTTTTTCTATCTGGAGTTTCTCAGTAGCAGCCCGGAGTCAGGATTTGTGCTCGATTGATGGCAATAGGCTCGCTCCCTATTACATTGGGCTAAAACATTACTGGGGAAATGTGAGTGTACTATAGGTACACCTCTGCCTAACCCTTCGGGAAACACGACGTGGTTTTATATAGTTTTAGTAACCTTTTTCATTGGATACGTTTCCCCAGTACAAGTCTCTTGACTTCTAAATCGCCAGATCATCGTCATCATCATCAGCATAACTTTCTTCCAACTACATTTGGTAAAAAATTGTGGACATAGCGCACAGTATAAGCACGTTGAAGTGGCATTGGGCTGGCCATATTAGCCGTAGAACCGATGACTGTTGAGGTAGACGTGTTCTCGAGTGGAGACCGCGAATCGGCAAACGTAAGGTAGGACGCCCTCAGGCTAGGTGGAACGACGATCCTTGCAGAGTGGCTGGTGGCAGCTGGATGAGCGATGCCGAGAATCGGGCTGAATGGCGTGCGATGGAGAGGCCTATGTCCAGAAGTGGACTGCTATGGGTTGATGATGATGATAATTAGGTATCTTGGGGCCGGTCTTAAATATAACCGAATGTTGAATATCAGTATTTGACATGGAGTGACTGCCTGACCTGAACTCCACGACCCAGTTACTGAGTTCCCATAACTACACAAACATAATATTTTAAACTAAAGTCGCTTTTCGTGTCTGTCTGTGTGAAAGCGTTGTTCTTCTAAACTGCGCAACAGATACTGATGCGGTTTTCACTATCATTCAGAGAATTTACTCCAGAAGGTTCATGTGTACAATACATTCATATTTAAGTTACACTTATTAAAGAAATCTCCCTGTTTTGGGAAGCCGTAAAAACCGTATGCGGTTCAGCGGCGGTGGTTTATTTATGGGGCAATATAAATCTAATATCACTAGGAGAGGACACCATCCTCACTGTCAACGTCTTTTCAATTTCATCTTCGCAAGATGGCTGAGAAACTGTCCTTTATTGCTTTAATAAACAAGAGATGACGTCAGTGCAGTGACTACACAGTAGCAACATAACCTAATCCAAATGAATCCCAACTAATATTATAAATGCGAAAGTAAGTTTGTTTGTTACCTTTTCACGCCTAAACCACTGAACTGATCATGCTGAAATTTTGCGTATACGTTGTCAGGTTTACAGAAACGGACAAAGGGTACCTTTCATTCCGAAAAAAAGTACTGTTCCCGAAGAAAACAACAATAACGTTCTTTTGATAATAGATGGCGCCACGTGTCTTTCGAATCATGATTGAATTATGTTACGGTATGTATTTAATAGCACTTTAAATTTCAAAAAGCAGAGTACAACCCGAAATGATTGTCAAATTCTAAATTAACACGAGCGAAGCCGCGGGCAAAAGTTAGTATTATAATAAACCCGAAAATGACTTTTGTTCACGCTAAAACGCCTGAACGGGTTTGGATGAAATTCGGCACATAATTTAGACCATGACCTGGGTTAGGACATAATATAATACTTTATCCTGATACTCCCACGGCATCGAGACTTAAGGCTCGTACAGACTTGCGCGACAGGCACTGACAAAGAAATTGTGCTACTAGTGTCGCGTCGCGCCCGCGACGTCTGCACTAGTCACGTCGTATTGCACTAGTCTGTACGAGCCTTTATGCGGATGAAGCCGCGGGGTGCTGCTATAATCGGATTTAAAACACGTTGGAGAAATCTGAGCAGTACGGTTTGAGTAAGGACCACAATATTCAATTTGAACGTCACTATTATAAGAGACTCCTCCGTGACTCGGAAAGTACGTTATGCCGTTGGTCTCAACTGTCATTCGTACACGTTTGGCATTCGTTACACCGGAAGCTGAAAAGTCTGATAACCAGTCTTACCAAGGGGTATCGTGTTACCCAGTAACTGGGTCTTAGAGGTCAGATAGGCAGTACCTCCATGTAAAATACCGGTTCTCAGCTACATCCGGTTAGACTGAAAGGCGACCCTAACATGGTTGAGAAAGGGTAGGCAGATTTATTGATTTTTTTTAATCAGTATTATTTACACCGGCCAAGGTTTTTCACTACCATCGGCCTAATAGTAAAAGAAAAAACCCCGGTCAAGTGCGTGTCGGACTACGCACATTTAGGGTTCCGTATCAAAATGTGATTTATCAATATATTGGTATTTATTAGTAAAAAATACGTAATATTAAACATTATCACCAAATTTCAAGTTCATAGGTCAATGGGAAGTTAAAAAATACTTTGGAAAAAAAATCCTGAAAAAAACTGACTTAGGTGGCTTCTCATTCCTTTTGTTTTTCGAATATTTTTTAAAACAAAAAAACTGTATTTATCTACTCAACGAGTCCTAAACAACTATATCCCACTCGATGGGTTACGTCAATTTTTTTTTCGCGTTTCGTTTTATTTGTATGGGAAACATTTCTCCTTAAAAACATTTTAAAAAAGTTGTAATTTTTTATGGCTTTGAGTCAACAAGATGCAACAGTAAAGAAGACTAGCTGCAACCAATTGGCTGTGAAGTCTTTGTGACAGACGACGGACATACAGACACGTGAGTGACAGCAATAGGGCTCCGTTTGGACCCTTGGGGTACAAACCTTATTTCAAACCTTAGAATTCCAAAGAAACTAAAAAAAACTGATCAAAGTTATTATTTTTATTTCCCATACTTGCAAAATGATACCTGAAGATATACTATGTATATACTAATAATATACTTTGTTGAGTTTTCTAACAAGACTTGTAAGTCTTGTTAGATAACTCAACAAAGTTCAAGAATATTATAAAGTTTTGTTTTATAGTTTGCAGCTTCAAGCACTGCCAGCTCTGTTATATAACATCGGTTCGTCTAAGCGAAGACGATTATAACAGTGCTAGAATTAAAAAATACACCTTTTTTTTGTTTTTTCTGGGTGAGATATTATCAAATAACTTCTCCCGCTCTGGGCGGAGCGGCAGGGCTTGTCAGACTTTTATTGACCGTGTTCTTTTCTTTGCCTGTGTGCCACGGCCACGATATCCCTTTCGGACAAACTCGCAACCCTGGCAGGCATTGGGCCAACCGGACCCCGTCAGTTCGTGCTGACATCTGTGTGGGGCGCGCGTGGAAAACCAACACCTGAGGGCTGATTTTACCAGCGCTAGATACTATTTGGCGGCGGCGCATCGAAATAAAATGAAATGAAATCGTTTATTCTGTAAATAGGATATCAGAATCACTTTTACACGTCATATTAAAAAGTAAAAAATAAGCTAGATGTAGTCGACATTTCCTATCTGACTACCCCTGAGAAGAAACGGTGAAACAAACTCAGGGGTCAAAGTCTCTTTGTGGCGCCGCCCCGTTTTGTTACGAAGTTACTGGAATCACCGAAAAGATCAGATAAGAGTGACACCGGCTGGTGACAGTCAATTTAGCAGTGCGTCGCATCGATGGTTGCGTGGCCGCTGTCTTCTGATGACAGAGATGATGTCAGGGGAGCCGCTGTAGTTCCACGTCCACGAGGAACTGTTATATTCCGGCACAATCCTGATGATATTGAAGCTGCTGAACCACTAATACTATGATCACTTCTGGTGAAGGCTATCCTGTGCCGTTATATTATACAACATTATTTTTAGTATATGCGAAACCTAAATATAGTATGTTCAGAGTAAGGAACTGAATCGATTTCAATCATTTTACACCATGTTATATTTTGTCCCAAAAATATTTAAGTGTGGTGGAAAATGTTATCACCATATAATTACTTACAATACAATGGTCGTACGTTTAGGTACCTACTGCCAAATTATTATCAATGAGCGCGAGACGACCCTGGAGACGCGGGGGCACCGTTAGCATGTTTTTGTACGGGCAACCCGGTAACATTACAACCTTATAACTTTGTGAGTTTTCATGATACAGTTTTTACATTTTGTACATAGATTCTTTATATAAAAATACTAGACACGTGTTTCGGGATTTGACTATACTAAAACTAATATTGTACATTTAATTTCTACATTTATGTCTATAATTTCGCATGGCATATACTCATTAAAGAGTACCTATTCAATTCAATAGAATTGAATCACAATTTTCCTCGGATAGAATAGGTACTATCCGAGGAAAAATGTTTATTTTAATTTCCCGAGCTACATTAAAGGAATCATGTTATACTCACAGAGTACATTTTATTTAAGGTAGTTATACTAAAGTATATCACCATACGTAAGGGCTCGTACAGACTCGCGCGATATCGCAGGCGCGACAGGCACCGACAAAGAAATTGTGCTACTAGTGTCGCGTCACCCCGCGATACCCACTAGTCTGTACGAGCCTTAATACTAAAGAAGAGTTTAACAAGATCTCAACTTCAAATTCTCAATTTAGAAAACGAATTCTAACACTCGTAGGTACTCATTTCAGCCGAAAGACGTCCAATGCTGGAGATAGGCCTCCCCCAAAGGGGGGGTTTGCCATTATCGCCGCGCTTGACAGGCGGGTTGGCGATCGTAGTAAGGTGTTAAAATGCATAGGTAGAGAAAGCTGCTGCCCATTTTCTAGTAAGTCCCTTAGTCGTCTTTTACGACACCCACGGGAAGAAATAGGGTGGTGCTATTCTTTACGTCTGGCACCACCACAGACAAGGTAACTAATACTCAGTAAAGCAAGACGAACCTTAAAAATATAACCATAGTTTTGGGCACTGCCGCAGTCGGGTGAACAGAAGGGCTTTAAAATTGTTTTTGAAATAAAAACCCTTAGATATTCATCAAAATGTCTACATCTACAAACGCTTTGTGTACATCATCTACTGTCCTTCTCTTTTATTGTCTGTAAAATGAGACGGCTGAATACTATTTACGACTTTAAGTTTGTATAAGATGTTAATGAAAAGGTAAGGCTTCGTCTTTCTCTTTACATTTTTCTTCAGAATCTCAACGGTCTATCTTTGCAAAGGAAGGTTTTTTGCTTGTACTTTACCTGGTTTAAATGCACAAAAGTCTTTTGCATAAAAACTGGAAGAACTTCTGCCTATTTCATAGTGAAGCTAAAAAGCGAATGCTTCCAGTTGGCCAAACAAATATACCAACGAATAAAACTTGCCTTTGTAATCCCATAAATTAAAAATGCAAACACAACGTTTAAAAACAGTTAACTGTAAATGTTTGTGGTTTTATTAAAAACCGTGTGGCAATAACGAGCTTATCGCCGCCAATCACAATAATATCGGAATTTATAACCAAAGTGGAACCGCGTTTAATGAAATATTAAACAATTCTACAAACTACATACTTTAATGCCTTTCTCCCTTGATTATAAGGAGCTCGTGGCTAAGTAATAACAGCCGCACGGATCGATCCATCAGGTTAAGGTACGCTTGCCGGGGTTAGTCCGTGGATGCGTGACCGAGACTCCTCCGTGTCTCGGAAAACACGTAAAGCCGTTGATCCCGGCTGTCATTCATTGATCTTTGACAGTCGTTACGCGTCGTCAGAAGCCCGATAGTTTGACAACCAGTCCTACCAAGGGGTATCGTATTAGCCAGGTACTGGGTTGTGGAGGTCAGATAGGGAGTCGCTCCATTAAAATACTAATATTCAGCTGCGTCCGGTTAGACTGGAAGCCAACTCTAACATAGTTGGGAAAAGGCTAGGCAGATCGATTGATTATGGTAAGCAGAAACTACAGACCTCCACCTGCTAAGATCCTTACAAAAACCTTTTCTTAAATTTATGTTTGTTCATACATCTGGTCATACACGATCTCTGCTTCGAGTACTACGCACCTTTTTTTGTTGGGTTCCAAATTATCAAATAAATTCTCCCGCTTTAAGCGGAGCGGGAGGGCGTGTCAGACTTTTACTGACTAAACACAGCCGTGTTCCTTCCGTTGCCTGTGTGTCAGGGCCATGATATCCCTTTCGGACAAACTCGCAACCCTGGCAGGCATTGGTCCTAACGGGCCCCGTTAGTTGGTGCTGACATCTCTTTGAGGCGCGCGTGGAACACAACGCGCCGTCGACCCGGGCCTGGTCCTTATTGGACGGTGAGCTACACATCGCTCACCATCCGCAAGCCCACGCCTACGGTGGCCGGAAATCGGCTTGCGACTCCCGACGCCTGGGGCGTCTCCTGCAACGACAAGGGGCACGAGGGCGTGAACCTTGCCTCTCCCTCACGCGTTCCGCCTCCTCCTGCGCGAGCTTTACTGCTTCGCAGATGGAGGTGACGGCCTCCCATGCACTCTCGATCCGAGCCATGGCCTGAACCAGGGCCGGACGCGAGGGATCGCCGCCGCCAATTGCCCCCGTGAGGAAACAGCGGTGTTCCACCACCACCGTACACTCACATTTTGCCAGTAATGTTAAAAGTACCATGTAATAGTGAGCGAGCCTATTGCCATAAACCGGGCATAAATCCAGACTCCGGGCTGCCACTGAGAAATTCCAGATGGAAAAATCCAATAACACTGCCCGACCCGGGAATCGAACCCAGGACCTTATGCTCAGCCGTAGCGCTTGCGCCCACAAGACCAACGAGGCAGTCTTCATAAAAACGTGCAATGATAGGCAGATTACTAAAAAGCATTGCCTATATGGCTAACTTTGTGGCACCACGTTTTTATCAATTCGGAAACATGAAGATTATCGAAGCGCGAATATTGATCAACTTAATGACTGTCAATGGCTGATATAATTTGAAGTCATTAATCAAATTACAAATAAATATTTCAATACTGAGAATAAGCCAACAATAAATTAAACTGCAATGAAAATCGAAGTTAGCAGAGTGGGTACTTTACGGCTCGTTCAGCGAGCTATTTATCAAAAACTTTACTGGAACATTGTAGGCGAGATGCCCAAATTAATTTGTAATTTCACCTCTTCTTTGCACAAAAGGTGGAGACAATGCCGAAGAGGGACTCAATCCCAATTTGTTAACTTTACTTTTACTGACAAACTTACTTAAAGCTTCATTTTGAAACTTGTCCTGTCATTATCTTACTATAATTCAACAGTTCTTTACATTTCAAACTTTGATGTCGTTGTAAATTACCTACTCTCTATTTTAATCTTTTGTAAATATTGTAACGTTTTCATTATAATTTTTCACATTATAAATAAAAATGTTTTATCAGAAAAGCTCATTAAAGTTTTAATTTTTGCATGAATTAACTTTGCTATACCTAACCTCACGTCGTTGCTTTAAAATTAAGAATTTTAACTCCAGTACTGTTAAAGCCAATTATTATTTTAATTAAATTCGGTTTCAATCTTCACAAAATCTCATCATTAAAATTTTATCGTTGACATTTTCCATTAAAACAGGTATTCAAAAGTAACCTTACGTGACATAAATTACATCTAACTAGTTATTAAGCCATTCAAAACCGTTAAATGTCAGCACACAATCAATTAACACAAAATAAATTGAAATACCTTAAGATACTTGAAACTGACTTTTACAGCAATAATTCAGCCCTAAATGTCATTGCCAAACTGTGGAAACATTCTAGATCCTTTGAAGCTATAAAGGGACAGCCAGTACAAAAGAAAGCCAGGGAAACTAAAATATTTACTTCAAACGTAAACCGTATATCAGTTACAAGGCTCGCATTGATTCTGTGACAGGCTCGGCGAATACTTTTATACGGCACGTGTTTTGAACATCTGAGGAGGCATTCTCGGTATGTGAGAGGGATTAAGGTAGTTCTACATTGCTGGCGAATGAATGGAATCGTTTGGCACTTGGCAGTTTTTACGATTATTAAATAGTAAAGTTACTATTGTTAAATAGTAAAATTACTATTGTTAAATAGTAAAGTTACTATTGTTAAATAGTAAAGGTACTGTTGTTAAATAGTAAAGTTTACATTTACTATTAATAGATTTCAAGAGTTGTTGGGACTTTTTTTTTACGTTTAGCTCTTTGCATTTAGAAGTTGCATACAACTGGATTGAGTTGTATTCTGACTTGACTCAATTTCTTGTTGTGAAACAAACAAAAAAAAAGTTAAGGAATCTGGAGTACCAACCCAAAATCGCAGTAGGTAAATCCGAAAAATATGAAAAGAGAGAAGAGAGGCATTTGTTCCGCAGTAAGCTCTGGCAATGCGGCCATCCTTTTGGGCAGATTTCCTGTTGATAGCGATGCGGTCGAATTTTTTGATGCCGTATGATTAGGTCCCCTCCTTTTTACATAATACATGTACAATTATTATTATTTTAAGACTGTTAGCGTATATATTATGTAAATGTAATGTGTTGTGTTATGTATGCGTGTGTGCGTGTGTGTGTGTGTTTGTGTGTTGTGTTATGTGTGTATGTTATGTAATTTCAACATTTATTTATCTGTAACTTTTTGGTGTACATAATAAAGAATATTCTATCCTATTCCAAACATTATTATTTTAAAATACATGATTTGAGTCTTATCCTCTCAATAATAGTTTTTTTTTATTTATTTCGCCTTGTTACAAAATTTTCATTAGTACCTACGGTTCCCAACACACTGTTTCACCTGAAAAATTAACGATGATCCTTGTTCTTCCTATTGTTATGTAGGCACTAAGGTAAGACTTCAACTACATTACTAAATAAAACCGGGGTACTATATCAAACTCAATTCAGTGTGGTAGCACCTTAACTCAGCTGAGGCATGTTCTACGTGTCATTCCTTTTCTGTTGTACACAGTTTTTTGCTCACAAATAATTTACTTTTAGTGTAGGAATGTTTTTCTGGAGCCTGATCTCGAATGCCTATAAAAGAACTAAAACACTTACGGGGTTAAGAGAATGTAGGTTCTCTTTATTGTTAAATTCGATCAGAAATAGAACAGAATTTATGCTATTATTTGATTTACTTGTTTTATCGATAATATCGAAAGAAAGAAAAATATTTAATTTGAGACACGCACAATAAATACAAAAATAGCATTTAAACAAACAATATAAAAAAAAAACAATTAAGACTTGTGGGATGCCAAAAAGTCTCCTATCTCAGCATAATGCTGTGATATTTAATAAATAAATACCGCAGCGCTGGTATTCCGATAGGGCCCGCTGTGATGCCGCGGACTCGCCTACGGACACTTACAGACCACACTAGGGTAATAAAAATAAAAAATAACACTTACAATAAATAAAAACATAAATACAAATATAAAATGTAATTAAGCTACAATACGACACACATACAAAAAAAAGAACACAATAAAGACACACAACATAATAAAGAGTATTCTATTGTATTCTATTATATTCTATACGACGAATCAATCAATTAGCTTAGCCTTTTCCGAACCATGTTGGGATTGCCTTCCAGTCTAACCGATGCAGCTGAATACCAGTATGTTAAATGGAGCGACTGCCTTTCTGACCGTGACGGACTGATAAATTGTATCTTTAGAATAGTGAAAATGAAATGAAATAATATCTAAACCCTTCATGACAGACAGATTAATACCTTGATAACTTGAAAAACAAGTATTAATTATGGAAGACGAATAAACAAAAAATTCAAAATAAGTAGTGAAAAAATTTAGGTAACCCTATAAACACCTCTACACCAGACAACGCAAGAAAAACTTTGAAACAAAAAATACAGAAATTCCTTCGTTAGGTATGACTATCAACAACAAAGGAAACCATTAAAAACAAAAACTGAAAGAAGACCAACTGAATTTGTCATTAAAAAAAACATAGGATAAATGGTTTTAATGAATGACGATTAAATCACAAAGGAGTACTTAATAATAATAAATAAAATAGGTGAAGTTTAAAAAGGAGGCATTATTATAATTATCTGTCACGTGGCTGGGTCACGTATTGTTGGTTGTTGATCTCTTCCCTTTTAGAATAATGTTTTTCGGTTCAACGTTAAAGGGTTTTAGTGTAATCCTATTAGTATCGCCAGCCTGTGGGGTAATTACGTAACACACATAAGTAAAATGGCAATCGATCGTAATGCCTTTCATTTTGACAGTTCAGCACTTCAGCCACGTTCATTGTGTTTTTTTACGCCTTTGTGCGATTTGCAAATTTAGCCAGTTTCATGTAAAATTAGGTAACAAGTAAAAAGTTTGTTTAAATAATATATATTAAATGCATGATAGATTATATCCCCGCCCGCCCGCTCTCCTTGGGCTTCAGTAAAGACGTGGCTCTTTACTGAGGCCTCACGGGGACTTCTTGACAGAACTTGCACTGTTTTGTTTCATTTGCCTACACTAATGCACGTTTACGATAATCCACCATTATTACACATTCATATTCGGCTAAACACAATTTAGAAAATAAAACTAAACTGCTAAACATGACGCTTCATTTTCCCGCAAAGAATTCGACTTCTTCATTGTGTTATTTACGTTGTTGAGCAGACAAATTTGTCTAACATAAGAAGCAATGGATTAGGAATTTTCTTCAAGACCCTCAGACTGTGTTTGAAATTGTGTTACGCGATTAGGGTGCTGGTGTAAGCAATATTAGCAATATTTTTTGTCCTATAATACCTAAGCTTATTTTCTCCGCTAAATTCTTTGACATCAATTTCTTTTTCATAAACAGAAATAGCGTGTTCCGTTTCAATTTTGTAATTGTACATTATTGTAGAATTTTCTAAAGAAAGCTAATTCCCTTTAACAGTTGTAGTCACGTTTTTAGCCTCCTAGAATATTCCTACTAGTTTAAATTTTCTATCAACTGTCCACAATTTTCTAAAGATAAAATCAGATCGTAGAATGATAGGAGTCGGGTTTACTTTTTTTTTGTAGGTAGTGGGCACCGTTCCAATTTCAACGTAGTAAAAGTTTTCTTGCCAAAAAAACTTAATTACTCCGGTCTCGATTTGGAGAACTTATAAAGATTCTCAGAAGGGATATCGTTGTGAATAATTGCTTATTAGCAGTAGATAGTCGTTTTCACGGTTCCGTACCTCAAAGGGAAAAAACGTGCCTGTCTTTTTGTGCGTCTGTCACAGTAAATTTTCTTCAAATCTACTGAACCGATTAAGTTGAAATTTGGTACACATATGAATTTCTGTGACCAAAACGAATGAGTTTTGAATATGGGGGTTACTATTGGGAGCAAATTAGAAAAAAAAACAAGTTTTGCTAACTGTACCTGTGTTACATATCAAATTAGGGGCTTATTGTAAGGATTTCAGAACTCTCATCTCTGAAAACAATTTAATCAAAAAAATCTTGGAAGCTGAAACAACTTTAATAAGGTTTCAGATAGCTATAAGACTAGGGGAAGACCAAAGATCCGATGGATGGATTGTGTGAAAGAGGATATGGCAAGAAAGGAGATGACTACTGAGATGACTATTGAGATGACCACCACCGAGATGACGACTGATAAGATGTAAATAAGTATGCAAGAAGAAGACAATACTGCGTCGACCCCTAATAAATTGGCATAAGGGCAGTAAAATGATGGTTTGATGATGCCTTATTAATTGCAACTTTCTAACGAGAGTACCTATTAATTTTAAGTAACCAGAAAACGTGGGTTTACCATCGTGGTGAAACGATTGGGTTGCGTTACCGGGTGCTAGCTGTCCAGGGTACGCTGGGCGTTTGGAATCGCATTACGATTTATGTTAACGCTGCTCTAGGAGGCTCTTTTCTTGCAACCCAGGTCAAGTTTTCTTCTTTTCGAGAGGAAGATCTGAAAATATATCCTTGACAGCCCTCTATTACAGCCAATGAGCGCAACACGTGTAAATTCTATCTTCTTCATCTTTTCTCTTTAAGCTTAAGTTACAAGCAAACCCTTACCGTCACCATGGCAACAAGTCCGCCATTATATTTTTATCAAACGCAAACTATCGCGACATATCTTTTTACTCTCACCAAAATCCCCTTTATTTCACTTTTGAGGAATCGTAAGATGTTTTAAGTGTTTGAACGGTGGCAGTTCCTTTATCTTACAGAACTGTATGAATAAGAGTTTGGGATCAAGAGACTCATATAACTCGATTATCGAGACAGCAAACAGTTCTTTGCATAATAAAATCTTCTCATAAAAGGGTATTTCTGTCCCATTTATGAGTGACCAGTGACCCCTTTACTTGACAAAAGATAGCGATTTCTATAATACATACATACATAAACTCACAACTCACGTCTTCTTCCAATGGGGGTAGGCAGAAACTATAGAAGTGCTTCGCTCCTTATACACATATACACCTTTTGCTTCGTTTACGTTCATACATTTGGGGCCGATCGCGCTATTTTTGAACGTTAATACCAAAACTAAACCACAACCAAAAACGTTACGTTAGACACATTTCGTATCGCGCTAATCATTTCAACGGAAACGATTTAGCATTACTTTGGAAGTTACGTTGGAGGAACGATCGATCGAACTTTCAGTATTGGGTAACGTCAATGATTTTGTCGCTCAGAAAAAATACCGCGATACCGTTTCTTACATCAGCTAAACCAAAACCAAAAACGTTCCGTTCGAACGGTAATACGTTGAGAAATAGCGCGATCAGCCCCCAGGGGCCCAAGCCTGCTATTTTTATAAATTCAGTCATTCCAACACGATCCCATTGTCATTTTGCTAAAAGTTCGTAATCTGGTAAATTCATAATGGTCGATCATTGGTCGGTCAATGTTCTCGTAATATAATTGTGTTATTATAATGGCATTGTCGTATTGCCATTATTATAAAACCCATTAGTAGAAATGTCATTCATTTGTCATTATGTACGAGATTACCAATATATGCAATTTCTTTCAATGTAGTGTCAGTGGCCGACCATTGGAAAGTCATAATGACGCCATTATAATAGTAGATTACCAAACTTGTCAAAATGAACAATTATGAAATCAATGATCGACCATTCTGACACTATTGTAATAGCAGACTTGAGGCCCTGGTCATACACGCACGCCGATGCTAGTACTACGAACCTGACCAATTAGGTCACTATATTATGTCCTCCCAGCGTTTCCACTCAGATCTGCCTTGGAAATATTATAACATAACATATCATAATTTTCTTTATTCATGAATATGAGCCAACCATACAGAGTAACTAAACACAAGATAGACAAAAATCGTTTAAAGTTATTTAGACAATAAAATTTAGGCAGGTCAACAGTTGGAGAATGTGAAATGGTGGATTGAAATAATGGCTTGGTTGTTTTTGGACTGATTCGCCCTATCGTATTAGTATAAAACGGTACCACGAGCGGATAGTCTTCCTCAACCTTAGAATAACAGATTCCCACAAGGTTCCAATTACAATACAAAACAGATGGTTTAACAGGTTGATTACATACTGTATAGGTAAAAATCAGTACAGTTACAGTTTATTAAGTTACATGATTGGAATTGTCTGTGTTGCTTTGAAATCAAAAGCAGGAATTAAAAACTCGCAATTCAAAACGATAAATACGGGGACATACTAAGGAAATAAACAAACCTAAAATAAACCAAAATAAAATTAGGGTTGAGCTCGGAAATAAATTTAAAAAAGAGGAAAAGTCCAGTGATCCGTGGTGGACCACAAGCTTCAATACACGAGTGTGTCCGTCCGAATGAGCCTAGATAATTTTTTTTTTTCATGAAACAATAAAATTATAATTTTTGGTTTGGCTCTGGCTCCAACGAATGAATGTATTGGAGCGTGCAAAATTGCGGTGTCGTATAATATAATGTAATTTGATTGTATCGATATTTCCGCAATAATTTTAAACTTTTATGATAATTTAGATTTCGACCATCTTGCAATTATTATAATGCAATGCAAATACTGCATTAATTATGAAATATATATTTGGTAAAGTTGTGGATTACTGTTAAGTTACTATGTTTGACAAAAACACGATTCCGTTAAAACTTTCTCGACAGTAAAAATAACACAGTTTCCTCTAAACCGAACAATAAACCAAAAAAAAACTTTGCACAATAACTGAACTTAATATAAAGCAGGTACAATGTTTTTTTTTTAGTTACTATTATTTCCACCGTAAAAAGAAATTACGTAAACTATCAGCACCTTGGAGCCTTCTCTCTGCCGCACTCGTGCTAGCGAGTTAAAGAGTGAAATGGCGCTGATGTATTTACAGACTCTCAGCTCCAGACATAAAAATAGTATGCCCATCGTTCGTGACTAGCGTGTTAACAGGCTAGAAAATTTAAATCTGGTAATTAAAGTTCGAACTAAAGCAGCCATAAACCGAAAAGAGAAAACATATTTTAGTTTTTTGAAAGCAAAAGTTTACAAAGAAGTATACGAAAGTGAATCAGCAATCTTTCACCATGTATGTCACTGCTTGAATAAATATAATTTACCCCGGAAAATAAAAAACACAATAAAATTAAATACCAATATGAAATCACATCATCATCATTCCAGCCGAAAAACGTCAACAACATAACATAGGCCTTCTTGAGGCATCGCCGCTTCAACCGGTTCTGTGCTTCTTGAATCCAGCGTATTTCTGCGGCCTTCACAAAGTCAAATCACAGAGTTTATACCGAGTACCCACAACATCGATATGAAAAAGAATGTATGGTCCTTTTGTTATAATTAGTATATAAAATGGTTTCCCAGAAAAATGTTTCGTCGTTTTAGAGCAATTCTAAATTGTTAGCGCTTTTGTGAAACTATGCGATAAGAAATGTTTGAAAAACCATCTTTTAAAAATCAGAGCCACAATACTATTTTAAAATCATGCAATTTTACAGATAATTCTACTTCTATGACAAAACATTACTCCAACATTAATGAGGCGATTTGTAATGAGTATGACAACCTGGCATTAAAATTTGCTCTCAATTATGGAATAAGGACTGGGTTGAGGAGGTCAGATAGGCAGTCGCTCCATGTAAAATACTGGTATTCAGCTGCATCCGGTTAGACTGGAAGCCGACCACAACAGAGTTGGGAAATGGCTAGACAGATTGATTGAGACCAAAATTGACAAGAACTTAGCTTTTAAATTAAGGAAGGCTCACACAAATCACAGTTATGTAAAGTATTTAATAATTTTCAAAATATGCATCTGATCGCATTACATCTTTAGCAGTAAGTAGTCTTAGGGCCAGCGTCCAGAGGGATGGGTAAAATTCGCGGCCTCGCGCCCCTGGTCGCCGCAGGAGACGCCCCGGGCGTCGGGAGTCACAGGCCGATTGTCGGCCACCGTAGGCGCGGGCTTGCGGACGGTGAGCGATGGGTAGCTCGCCGTCCGATAAGGATCAGGCCAGGGTCAACAGCGCGTTGTGTTCCACGGACCCAAAAAAAAAAGGGGCCGGCGTCCACTGGTGGCTCGGCACGGCAAGGGACTTTTATGTGACGAATAGAAATATCTACATTATGTCTATATTGTCACTTTGTAGTGTTTTTTTTTGGAATTTGGTTGTTTTTTTTTTTGTAAAAAGTTTTTATTTTTCACTTTTTAGTGGGTCAGTTTGTAATGTATCTACGTAACAATAGCCTTATGTCAACTGCTCATCACCTTTTACAAATTATTGCTTTTCCCGATGCAGGGATGTTAATTGTTAAGGAGTTCTCCTGGTAGGAACCAGGAAAACTGCCACTCACCATATGCATTGTGACGAGCATAATTTGCTTAGCAACCGTATTAAAGTACCTACTTACCTAGTAAGTATAGAAGTAAAGTAGAATACGTATTATTCAGTATTTCCGCGTGCCATCTGTGGTCTTCACCGTCAGTTCCACTTCACCAAATGGTGCTTTTCGAGAGCAAATGCACGAGTTACTATAAAAAATACCCAAATTGCTAGATGTGCCCATAAATTTGAGGATTTTCTCAATTTCCTTCAGATTCTGACTTGGTGATAATTTGACAATGGAACTACATCGGGTACCATACCCTTCCAAGAAAAAAATCTTTTCAAAATCGGTCCACAATTGACGGACAAATCGGTGAAAATTGTACATTAAAAAAAAACACACAGACGAACATATAACCTCCTCCTTTTTGGAGGTCGGTTAAAAACAGGCAAATAATCAAGTTTTTTAATCTAGAAAATAAAGAACAAACAATCCATTTCTTTTCCCCTTATATAGCTTACAAAGATATTTCCAACCCACCTAAGTTCCTATAAAAGTATAAAGTATATTTGCTGTGTGTCGAACTGAGGAATTTTTGAATATTTAACCGTGTTTGGTCGTTAAGACCTGCACTGCACGTGTGTCGCGGTAAACGGGTTAAGGTTGACGGAGTGCCTCATTTTCCCGTGTCCGCTACAGTAGTTGTAGAGTGGGTAGTCTTAAGTTTAATGTACTAGAGTGTTGGTTCTTTTAACCTCTCTGGGGACGTGAGACATATATATTAGCGCAGACATTACTTAGACTATCTACTTAAAAATAACTAGGACATGGCGGAATAACTCAAAGTTTCAATAAAAATATGCAAAGAAGATCACTCAGGCGTCATTCTATTTGTACCCAAAAACTTAAGGCACTAGAAAATAATAAATCTGTTTTCTTTCGGGAAAAAGCATTCTAGCTTTTTTACTATTACAAGAAAAGTCTACTTAAACCTTTAGGCTGCTATTTTTTGTGTAGGCAAAAAAAACGTGTGCGAACGAGAGAATGTAAATTAGAAGAAGAAAGTCGCAAGTATGAACGCTTTTTCGCGTGACGATTTCTGCCAGTTTACTCCTACCGCAAGCCGCGTTAAAGAACTTCGTTCCAAAAAGATTTTTGGTATTTTCAAACTCCGGTTTCCTTTTACTGAAACATTTCTGGCGAAATTCTGTCTCTAGAGCTGGGATTGTGAATTTGCTATGCAACAGTGAAAAGGCTTGGTGTTTGGATTGTAGAAACTTGGTCTATCTCTTGGGACACAATACTGAAACTCATTAGCTGAGCTCTGTTAACAATAATTGCTAATGTGCGAGATCTTGCCACACAATACCACTTTGTAACTGTTCCAAAGAGTACAAGAAGTACCGGCTCTGCATAATACATGATGTTTTTGGAGCGCGTGTGCTTTAGTATTTTACTCCACAATACGGAGATTTCTTAGACAAAGTACTAGATGGTTTTCATAGATATAATATTATGAATTGAAAAATAACAGCAGTGATAGCCTATTGGTGTGACCGTCGGACTGCCATGTCTCCTCTGACTTTTCGGATTCATGTGCGTATTGTATGCATATTGTACATGCTTAGTAAAAGGTGAAGGAAAATATCGTGAGGAAACCGGTATACCTGAAAGATATTTCTCGACGGCATGTGAAGCCAAGTCAGAGGCTCATGGGTGGCATAAAAACTCTGACACCAGGTTAGTCACTAACCCCATGAAAAGGAAAAGAAATATTTGAAAAATACCGATATAACACAGTAAAACTTAGTCGCATCAAGGTCCATTCTTTTTTTTTTTCTCTTGCCTTTGCTGTCCCACTGCTGGGCAAAGGCCTCCCTCCACTCCTTCCATCTTTCGCGAGCCCCCGCGTCCTACTTCCAGTTTTGACGGAACCTATCCAGTTCGTCCCGCCATCTCTTACGTGGTCTGCCGCGACCCCGTCGCACTGTCTCAGGGCACCAATTCTGTGCCATTTGGGCCCACAGTTGGTCGGCAGACATGTCCTGCCCAGTCCCATTTAAGTTGGGCAGCCTTTTGAGCCACGTCAGCTGTCTTTGTTTTGGAGCGCAGTATTGTGTTTCGAACACGATCAGTTAATTTAACGCCTAATATACTACGCTCCATTGCTCGTTGGCAGACCTTGAGTTTGGACTTCTGGATGTTAGTCAAAGACCAAGTCCCTAAGGTCCATCTTAGTCCTACAATAATAATTTGCATAGTAGATATCAAGGTGATAGTTGACAGTTTGTGCGCACATGGTACAAAATCGTATTACACTTCACAAAATACTTTAATTTTCATATAATTTGACCTATTGTGTGATAAAAACTAAGACAGCTTCAAGCTAAGAAAAAATTGGTGAAGTGAGAACAAACGACGTTCCTGTCATTCCATTAGATCCCAGCAGAACTACGAACACCGGTGTCGATAAGGACGAGCAAACGTATAATTATCTGTTCCTGTTAGACAATTATCAAGATTGGAAACGTGCCCAAATGATACCGGAACCAGGTTTCCAACCTCTGTCTACGGAGAACAACGGATAAGATGGGTGTAAGTTGGTTCTTTATTTGGTCGGTTAGTAGAACAACAAGTTCCATTTATAATCGAAATGGGTAGAAAAATGAATGTGACCAAGTATAATTAAAAATTAATAGGACTCGCGGTACAATATCATTAACTGATGATTATAGTTCGTAAATACCGCACTCAGAGAAGTCACATAATAATATAATCAATAACTAACTATCATTCACAAGAATCAGAATCAGAATCAGAATCAGAATGCTTTATTTGTAAACATAGGATTACAATAATGGTGTTACAGATAGGCAGGTCCTCTATGTTTTGCCCAGAGGCGTACAAATATATTTAATTACATTGTCTTTACTTCTAGCAACAATTTAGCTTTTAAAATAATTATCATGAAGTGGTAGAATAATATAAAATTATGTAGACTTTCACATTGGTAATAAAATCAATTAATAGATAGGTACATGCATGTCAATATAAATAAATAAAGAATATAATCAATTTCAATAAAAATGTCAAATATATTAATCAGTATAAATAGAGAATAAAATCGATTTCAATAAATGTCAAATATATTAGGTTACATGTCTTAATATTAATGCTAATGTCAATAAGATTCAAAATAGGTGAGGTGATGTACAATTTTCTGAAGCAGAAATTATAGAATTATCGTCCAAATATTCTTGTAGTGAGTAATAGCATTTATTTATCAATATTCTTAATAATTGTGTTTTGAAATTGTCCAGATTTAACGTTTTTATTTGTTCAGGTAGTTTGTTAAATATTTTTTTGGCCATACAGAAGGTACTTTTATTCATTAGTGCAGTCTTGCCATAAGTCACTTCGAGTTCCAACTTATTTCTATCGCGCAACTTTCTGTAGTAACTTTTAGTAGCTATTTTATATAGTGAAATGTTAGATTTGACGAACACATTAGTTTCGTATATGTACAGCGATGGCAAGGTAAGTATTTTTAGGCGTATAAAGTACGATTGGCAACTGTCTGTGCTTTTAAGGCCACACATAGCTCTGACACATCTTTTTTGGGCTCTAAATAAGCGTTCTCTATCAACTGAATTGCCCCAGTATATTACGCCATATCTGAGTGTTGATGCAACATAGCCGTGATAGGCTGTTAGTACGGATTCTAGGCTCACTATTTTCGATAATTTATAGAGAGCATAGGTAAATTTATTAAGTTTTTTACATATTTCGTCTGTCTGGGGTCTCCAAGTCAAATTTTTGTCTATATTAATTCCAAGAAATTTAGTAGCAGTAGTTGATTCTATTTTTGTGCCTAAATAGCTAATGTCATGGATTGTATTTGGTATTCTCTGATAAAAATGCATAATTTTAGTCTTTTCTAAGTTTATAATTAGATTATTGTTGTCAAACCATGTTATAATTCTATTCAATGTCATGTTTATTTCATTTTCATAAGTATTGGGATCATCACATTTTATGATTACGGTGCTATCATCGGCGAATAGTACCATAGGGTGTTTTATTTGCCTCGGAAGGTCATTTATGTAGAGTAGGAAAAGGGGGGGTCCCAGCACGCTACCTTGAGGAACGCCGTATTTAATTTTCTCGCTTTCGGAACGATATTTTTTCTCGTAACTACTATTTAAGGATATTTGTGTGATTTCTACAAATTGTTTTCTGTCTGTTAAGTAAGATCGAATGAGGTCAAGTATATTTCCCCTGATACCATATTTTTCAAGTTTATGTAATAGTATAGGATAATCCACATAATCAAAAGCTTTAGTTAGATCCATATATATCGCACATACAGGATTTCTGTTATCTATATTTGACACAATAGGGAGAAGCAAGTCATGTATAGCCATATTGATCGTCTTCTGCTTACGAAATCCCTTTTGTTCGTTAACCAATATGTTAGATTTCTCAAGGTAGCTGTACAAGGACTTATAAATGACTTTCTCAAATATTTTAGAAAATACGGGTATTAATGCAACAGGCCTATAATTTGACATAGTTTGTCTATCATTTTTTTTGTGCAATGGTACAATTATTGACGTTTTTAATTTCTCAGGGAAGATTCCGCTAGAAATACTCATATTAATTAAGTGACTGAGGTGTGGAGCTATGTAATGGGACACTTCTTTGATAACTTTAGTGCATACTCCGTCATAACCAACACTTTTAGTATTTCGAAGTGAGGTGATATGATTAATTATGTCTTGAGGTATGGTTGGCTCCATAAACAAAGAGTTTGAAGTATTTAAGCGTAAGTTAATTTCTGGTATAGTTTTATTTTTTGGTTCGATAACTTGATTAATATAAAAATTGTTAAAAGCCTGAGCTATATTTAAAGGGTTCGTGATTTTCTGTGTCTCTGTTTGAATTTGTGTTATTGGTTCTTTAGGGAAGCAGGTTTTACAATTATTAATTATGGTCCATGCTGCTTTAGATTTATTTTTAGAGTTGAAGTTAGTTTGTTTTTTTTTGGCATAAATATGACAGATTGAGAACATTTTAGTTTTATGGACATGTGGAAGTCAATCAAAGTTAATGATCGATGGTTTTTAAAAGATGTACGCGTTAATTTTAGAATAATCGCTTAATAAAAAAGCAATGAATCACAATGAAAACTGTTACGGGATTAATCCAATTTATTCCAATAGCAAAAAATCTTTGGTCCTCTGCCAAGCAACAGCTAATATCACAAATAACTCGAGCAAACACTACATTCCTGACTTAATTTGTCCAGATTGGTCACTACACAGAATTTATATCAAGGAAATTCCGAATTTCGTTCCTAAAGACGAATATATTCTTGATTGTATTACTTTTTTCGGCCCACGCTGCCAAATTGTAGCGTTTATGAGTTTTAGCCTACCAAGCTTTGCGATTAATGTCCGCTAGACTGACTGACCTAGTGACTTTGGCTCTGATGTTGTGAACGCGGTTTATTAGACTCTAAGTGACAGATGATTAAGGGTTGGGTAATGGCGGTTGACCTTGCCCATACAAAAGCGCGTCATGCTCACGCTACGCCGCCGCCGTTCAGTTTCATAGGGAATATTTATTTTTAGTAACGAAAATATGAATATTTGAAAATAATCACAGATAGAATTATAGATAATAAAATAATCTGTTCATACAAAAAAAAAATTGAGCCGTCACGGGACGACTGGCAGATGTCAAACATCGTACTATACACACATTTACACACTACTGTAGTAGTGTGTAAATGTGTGCACTTATACAGTCTATATGTATATATACAGTCTATATGTATATAGACTGTATAAGTGTATGGTGGCTGATCGCCACGCGACATGCTTTGGCCCGCCAGCAATCGGTTTTGTAGTTTGAAAGTAATATCGTATTTTGTGCTTTGGGTAGACATGAATTTATTTCATAAAGTATTTTACTACAATACTTAAATATTCACATATAGAATTGATGTGTATGTATTCTAGTGTTTAACATAACTTTTTTTTTTGCATAACTTACTTACATTATATGAAGGCGTAATATCAGATTTAAAAAAACCGGCCAAGTGCGTGTCGGACCACGCACAATGAAGGGTTTCGTAGTTAGGATGAACTTATCCCTAAAACAAACTTAACATTGTAGTTGAAAAACATGTTCTCCCATACATCGATTTACGCCACGGTCAACTTTCAAACTGAAAATTTAAGTTTGTAATCGTAAAAATGTATTTTTTTTATGTGATAAAACTACAAATTAACGACTTTCGGACTTTTTCCTTTACTTGTACTGTGAGACCTTGCTTCTGCTTAAATTTCATGATTCTAGGTCAACGGGAAGTACCCTATAGGTTTTGATTTATGTGCGAGATATTCGCAATTTTTTTTTTGTGTGACACACAAAAACTACAAAAACAATTTTCGGATTTTTTCCTTTACTTGTGCTGTAAGATCTTGCTTGTTGCCAAATTTCATGATTCTAGGTGAACGGGAAGTATGTCGCAATATTGTCGCTTATATCACCGTATTTTTTTATTGCGTTGACTTGGAAGCTTGATTTTTTTAAAGCTTCAAGGGAACATAGACTTACGTATTTGATATTAATTTCAACTTGATACCTCCACGCGTTCCTGCGAAAAAGTGATCCTATAAGGGTTCCGTTTTTTCCTTTTGAGGTACGGAACCCTAAAAATCACTAAAATCATATATATATCCTTATCTTTGCCATAAGGACACAAAATTTAAATTCACATCAGGCTTATTCAGTGGAAGACAAAAACATGTCAAATGACGAATTATTGTGATATTTTGGATGACGAGCATAAGACACGGAAAAGTACTGTCCATCTATTTCAAATGAATTCTTTAAGGCTCCGGCGAAGGGCTCCGTGCACGAAATTCCCTTTTTCGTTTCATTTCTTATCTTATTGTGAGAAAGCGTGAAACAATTGAAACATTTAACTAAAAAAGAACAGTTTTTGTGGTGCTAAACCATTCGTGTCAGTCACAGCACCTGTTAATAGTTTCATCACTTTTGCGCTGTCGAAAATATAGTTTATTCGCCTTTGATTTACTTAATTAAGGTATTGTATAATCATAAAATAACATTTTGATTTTATCTCAATGATAGCTGAATGCTGTGAGTGATTTTTAAATTTATTGATATTGTTTGCTGAATAATAAGAAAAAATACATTACCGAGTAGGTTTTTAAAAAAAATATAGGTTTTTCGTCATTTTTTTTCTGCTATATTTTGTATGAAAGTTGAAAAAAACGCTTCCACCACATGTAAGCAGACCATATATTAATGTCGATTATATTTTTTAATGTTCAAAATCAAAAGTAGTTTCTCGAAAAAGATGATCAAACGTCAGTCTCGCGTATTTTTTTAGAAAACCTGTTGCGAATTTTTAGGATTTTTTTATTTATTTGAAAAAATCCTTTTCGCCACATGCAAAACAAAGACCTCGACTTTAAAAATCACAAATAATTTTGTTTAAATTCTTTTTCTCTTTCTCACAAATAATTAACAAAATTGATCAAAATCAGTCGATTTCGTGCACGGCCCCTTAACAATTTTATTAACACTTTAAGAAAAGCGACAAACAGCAGTACTTATAATGAATGTAAAGAACGTAAATTGTAAATTTTACCTCTTGCAAAGAACTACAAACAGGATTTGTTATCTTCGTCAGCTTTTGTACAAAACTCATTTAATTTGGTTTGAAGCATCATAATCGTAAAGATACCCAGGGGGTCTACTCCAAAGTGCTAACCCGATGTATCAGCCGAATGTTCGGTTGTTTCTTTACTACGGCTAACTATAGCTGAATACGGCGAAAAAAAAAGACAGTCGAAGAGATAAGCCAAAGTCAAAACTGTGACTTGAAGTCGAGTAAGGACTCTTAAGTCAAAAAAGGAAACTTTGGAAGTTATAAAACGGCTGAACATTCGGCCGATACTTCGGTTTAGCACTTCGGAGTAGACCCCCAGGCTCGCAAAGGGAAAAATAAACTTATCGTTTTAATTTTACGCAATTTATTCCCATCTAATAGCTGCACAAAAATGTTCATAGTGCTGAGCAAGGGCTTTTGATTAAACCATACTGAAGGGTCATGAGGCCATTCTCATGGGATCTCGTTTATCATACCAATCCACACTTCCACAGTCTGTTGTTTTAGGGCAAAAGTAAAGCAGATGCTAGACACTTCACTTTATGTTCATTTCTGTATATCAGTGAACCTTCTGAACACAAAATGAATCAAAAGTTAAAAATGAATGAATTATAATTATTTAACCGATCCAATAATGATGGACTTTGGCACAGGGCATATTTTACTTGCGCTCCAAATCGACAAATAAAATTAAATACGCAGCTGCACGGAAAAAATCAAGCTTTAGCAAAGTACCAATTTGGCGTGGCTAAAAATTATACACCTACAAATAACAAAGACTTAAGTACGTCATTGGTAGCTTTAGTAATATCAAAAAAGCAAGTATTGCTAAATGTTCTCGCGTATTAAACTACTTGTCTATTTTCAAATGAGTGTCGTAGTAATTTTAACAGTAATCGAATTTCGTTAATCATAGACAAGTTTATTAACTGACTAGTATGTTATTTTAATTTTAGACCTTTTACGAGTATCCCATTATTAATCGGTAAATAAACACAGCCCGGCGGCAGTTAATAACCGAGTATTGCAACTATTTCTGAACGAGAAACTTATTTAGAATTAAACGTGAATTTAGCTGCATAACAACAGGGCGAACAAGCAAGCACCTTCTACTGAAGATGTACAGCTTGACATGATGTGTCGTCTAGAATTGGTACTTGTTAAGAATACCAATTCAATTGACTATAGCTTCCAAGTTCCTTAGCTAAATACAACAAAGCACGTTGGCGCTAGTGACAGTTGTACAGATACCAATTAAATCGGTTTATAATAGCAGACTAGATTGGTTGTAGCTACTGAGTTACTTTACTAAATCCAAAAAAAATTGCTTGGTTATACCAAGTTGCTCGGTTCATAATACA
This sequence comes from Tiliacea citrago, assembly GCA_963921375.1. Classification (NCBI taxonomy): domain Eukaryota; kingdom Metazoa; phylum Arthropoda; class Insecta; order Lepidoptera; family Noctuidae; genus Tiliacea; species Tiliacea citrago. The sequence continues at coordinate 14,406,075 of OY992804.1, forward strand.
ATTAGGTTTGTTAAGTTTAGTTTAGTTTAGGTTACCTTTTTTTAAATAAATTAACTGATTTAACGATAACAATTTACGTTAACAAAGTTCACTTGTTCAATTCTACCAACAAACTTTGCAGGCTCAACAACTTGTTTATTTCTAGTCGTTAGGTTTTTTCGTGTGAACGTTCATTCCTATTTAATTTTATCGATGTCGTCTGCACGTGGATTGAAAGTAAAATTTACATTCATTTGAGCTAACCATTCAGGCTAACTCACTCGGGTGAAGCGTCTGTTATCAGATTTAATGATAATTTCTTGTTTATTTTTATACTATACAATTTATTGTATCCAAGGGCCTTAAGCTGGATTGTACCTTGTTTGCAAGTTAGTGCGATTTGCTTTTACATTACAAACAGCAACATTAATATCTTAAAACCCTTTAGATAATTATTATCTAAAGGGATTTTACGTTAAAAGTAAACGATGTAGTATATTCTTTGAGGGCTGCCACAAGGTATTATTCTCAAGCTCTCAATCAAGCTATTGAATTGAAATAAATTCTAAAATTTTCGTATCTCTCGGAATATTGAAAACTGCGATCACAGCAGACTGGCGAGGAGCCATCTGCATACGCCGTCGTCGTACAATAAAAAAAACCGGACAAGTGCCAGTTGAACTCGTGACGTGAAGGGTTCCGTATAATGCATATGTTATCTACCATGTTTTTATCCCAAGATAATTTATCCCAAGGACAAACTTAACATTGTAGTTGAAAAACATGTTCTCCCGTACATTCCAACTCCAAAAGTAAGTTTGTACGCACAATAATGAGAGACACCAAGAATGTGTAATCAAAATCCTTTATATAAAAAAAAATGGCTCACTAGTTTTGGAGATAAGGTAAATTAAAGGTCAATTTTCATCAATTTTCTTAAGTAACTTTCAAACTATTTATTTTAAAATTATATATTGTAAACCCTCACAACAAGCCCTTACATTTGATATGTCACATGGTAAAGTTTGCATCAACTCGCATTGGGCTCGCGTGGTGGATTACGGCCCACTCCCTGTCACAAAAAGGAGGCCTGTGTCCCAGCAGTGGGAACATTATAGGCTGATTATGTATGTTATGTTATGTACAGTTTGCAAAACTTTTTTTTTTCTATTTTGCCTCCCAAACGTGACCCTCATTATTTAAAATTAATTTATTTACGTTACACGTTTGTGTTTGGGTTACAGAAATTCATATGTGTACCTTCTATTTTCAAAATGCATTTATTTATATATATATGTAGGGATATTTCATAGTAAATAATTAAATTTCAACTTAATCGGTCCAGTAAATTCGGAGCAAATCGTATGTGACAGACAGACACACGAGTGATCCTATAAGGTTTTGTTTTTTCCTTTTGACGTACGGAACCCTAAATACAAGCACCAGAGGCGAAGAAAAACAACCGATTGGACTGGGGATACAAGGACTATTGGAAAATATTGAAAATTCAAGAAATATGGTAAAATGAGAGCCGAGTTTGGGTTAGCAATTGCAGGAGACGCCAATTCATTAGTATTAAAATAAAGACAGTGTTTTAAGTGGAAAACAATAAAAACAAGCACCAGAGGCGAAGAAAAACAATCGATTGGACTATTGGAAAATATTGAAAATTCAAGAAAGATGGTAAAATGAGAGCCGAGTTTGGGTTAGCAATTGCAGGAGACGCCAATTCATTAGTATTAAAATAAAGACAGTGTTTCAAGTGGAAAACAATAAAAACAAGCACCAGAGGCGAAGAAAAACAATCGATTGGACTGGGGATACACGGACTATTGGAAAATATTGGAAATTCAAGAAATATGGTAAAATGAGAGCCAAGATTGGGTTAGCAATTGCAGGGGACGCCAATTCATTAGTATTAAATTAAAGACAGTGTTTCAAATGGCAAACAATATGTCGGTTCAGTTGCCGGGTAAATTATTCTAAGGGTAAGTCGTAATATGCCACCTACCCTAACAAAACAATACATAATACAACGGCTATCCTCTGCACATCACTATTCAGAATATGTATTAAATACATTAAAATATTATAGATACGTGTAAGTTGTTTATTTTTTTATTTTAGAATTTATTCCCAATTTGCGGGTAAATTAAAGCAAAGCTGCGAGCAACAGCCAAAAATATATATATATATATATATACAATTATATATTTGAAATCTGTTAATTAAGCCCTTTTATTTGATACCCTGCACGGCATTTTTTTTTTTAATCAAATTAAAATCAAAAGCGATAAAAAACAGAAAATCAAGACAGACGCTTCCAACGATATCTCATTTGTTAAATTATGATAAGTAGTTTAGAAGTTATGAGGGAACAGATGAACATACATACCTACGTACATTTACATACCCACGTAGGTACATACCGATCCGACCTTTGTTTTGCTTCGGCGTAGTCGGGTAAAAATGAGGTCATGCAACTATTCGCGCCACTTCGAACACCTTAACACAATGTTAGCTGACACAATCAGCGCGAGCGAATTTCTTCCCGCCTCGGATTTACCTTAGTTAGGCCAGAGCTACATCTATAAGAGTCATTATCTACCTAGCCTTTTCCCAACTATGTTGAGGTCGGCTTCCAGTCTAACCGGATGCAGCTGAATACCAGTATTTTACATGGAGCGACTGTCTATCTGACCTCCACAACCTGGGAAACACGATACCCCTTGGTAAGACTGGTTGTCAGTCTGAGCTGTATCTATGAAAGTGCGAATAAAAATAAAATATCATTGGACAAATAAATAAATACTGCAGATACATTTTGTTTTTTCGAGCTACCAGGTATACATGGACAGCATTAATTTTATTTAAAAGAATGCATGGAGTGAGCCAGGTATGTAAAACAGGACTTGTTTTGCTTTGTACTGCACTCTGTGCTCCAATTTACGCATACCATTCTTTGTTTGCTTGGCAAATTGTTGAGCGTGACGCTTTTATAGCAATAACGTGTTGTGGCGTTATTAACAATAGCGTTGCCGTTATTAATGGTGTACGTATAAAAGTAACTACTTTATGTGAAATGAAATTATCCGTGAGGCTTTTTGTGTATGACAATTTTGGGATGGCACTGTTATTAAAATTTGGGAGTAAGCACACACTTTCACACTTACGCACACACAACCACACACACACACACACCACTACACACACACACACAAACACATGTTAACGCGCGCTCGCAAACACACTCACAAGAACAAACTAATATGCTATATTAATAATTATTATTTCCATCACGACATTCACGTTGACACGATCTCTGTGTAATGCTTCACGTTTGCGGACTGACTCCCAAAATACAAGTCTGGCTTAGTTTGGGTATCAGTTGCAGTACCTAAAGCAATAATAAATAAATACTATATCTATGTAACAAATTCATGTGAATGTTCTTATTTGTGACAGTAAACTTTTTGCTTTACTTTATGTTTCACTGGACAAAAATATAAAGATCTGAATTTGTGCCCGGTTGATGGCAAAGCTCGCCCTTTTATAGGTTTGAGGAACAAGGTGACGAATTATCCTTGCCATTTTACATACTACTTAACCAATCTTTTGTTTTTCCCGACTTATTAAAAAAAGCTCTTATAAAACCGATCCACAAGAAAAATATAAAAACCGACCCAAACAACTACCGTCCCATTGCTCTCTTACCAACAGCCTCAAAAATATTTGAGAAAGCCATGTGCGATCGTGTTTATGCATTTTGTGAAAAATATAATCTATTCAATGATAGTCAAAATGGTTTTCGCAAAAACCGATCTACCGTTTTGGCTGTTTACAAATATATACAAGAAGCACTCAATATAATTAATAATAAAAAATACGCTGTAGGATTGTTATTTGACATGACAAAAGCTTATGACAAGGTGCAATTTGACATATTATTAAATAAACTTTATAACATCGGTATCCGCGGAAAAGTTATGAATGGTTCACATCTTATTTAAAAAACAGAGAACAAGTTGTAGAAATAGAACATTACAATCATAAATCAAAAGAAATACAATTAATTCGATCCCAAAATATACCCGTAAACGCTTCTATACCACAAGGAAGTGTGATAGGGTGCCTGCTATTCCTAGTTTACATAAACGATCTCCCTAACCACATCAATGAGTCATGCGTATTGTTCGCCGATGATATCTCTATCTTAACATCATGTGATAATAATATAAATTTAAACCAAAAATTGAGTTCTATACTTGACACTGCAACGCACTGGATGAACGAACACAACCTTGAAATTAACTACAATAAGACTAAAATAATAACTTTCCACCCCCCACAAAAAATACCTATAAGTATACGTTTCGAATATAACGGATCAAAATTAGAAGAAGTCAATAAATTCACACTTTTAGGCCTAGACATAGATTCACACATAAATTGGAAATCACATATTCGAAAAATAAGAACTAAATTATGCAAGTTTTCATACGCTCTCTGAGAAATCAAGAAAACAACAGACCTCAAAACAGCACTAGTGACGTATTACGCGTACGCATTTGCATGGCTCAAGTATGGAATTATCCTAGGGAAATAGTACAGACGCGCCCGCATTATTCACTCTACAGAAAAAAATGATTAGAATTTTATTAAATATCGAAATTACAGACTCCTGTAAGCCCCACTTAACAGATCTAAAAATATTAACCCAGCCCTGCCTCTACTTATTTGAAATTTGTAAATTTGTACGTAAATATCCGCAATTCTATACCAAAAGAGGAGATATCCAAACAAAAATTGCACTTAGACATGAAAGCAGATTAAACATACCCACTTCACGATTAAAAATGCACTCTTCTAGTACATTCGTTATGTCCATTAAAATATACAATAAGTTACCGGAATATATCAAAAGTATAAATAAAAATAATATCTTTATAAATAAATTAAAACAATTTCTGATAATCAGAAGCTACTATTGACGAATATTTTAGCGATAAATTTCAACTACAATAAAAACTTTTTTACATAATAAATAACTATATTTCATTTAAAATTTCACTTTGAATATAAATTTATTTTAACACACTAAAATATTATTAATTTAAAAATGAATACGTATGCTAAACAGTGCAAAATTAATATTGATAATAACATTCTACAAGACTAAATAAAATTCTAAATATTTATTTATTGTAATTTATAATATTAATAATGTAAATCGTGCAATATATAATTTAAAAATATATTCAAATAACTTAAAACCGTATATATGTTATAAATATTTGTATAAAATATAAATACCAGAAAAGCAAATGATACTATTTTAATTTAATATTATTATTTTTTTCTTAACAAAAAGCGCCTTCAACCTCTCCTATTAAAAATTAACTTTGCTGTGCCCGACAGGGTCCATAATTGATACTATGTTTAACATACCAACTGTTATATTATGTACACATTATGGAATGCAATAAAGTATTGAGTATTGGGTGTAAAGTTCACTAATCCTCCATAGAAAGGGAGGATCCTCCGATCAGACGGGTGTTGTGTCTGGTGACCCGACTCGGTACTGCCCGACGATTGATGTCGGGACGTTGTATATATGCTAGTCGCGCGGTAAACTCTGCTTACGCGATGCAGGATTTTGAGTGACGTCAGTGTGATGCGTAGTTCGCATGTGGTAATGTAGATGGCGCCACACCCCTATTACACGGGACTTAAAAATAACTGGCGAAATGTGGGTGTACGATAAGTTGGCCTAACCCTTCGGGGATTACAGGTGTTATGTTATGTTAAGAATATAAAGGTAGGTAAATATTTGAGGAGTGTTAGTGATAATAAACGGAAGAAGAAGGGAAGTTGATTAAGAAAAGTAAAAAAAAATGGACTTCTTTAATTTGTATTTAAGGTCCACAAGGACAAATTATTTCATACCAAGGTAAAAACAGGGAAATATTTAACTGATCTTGAAAAATTATTGACCTTCTAATGATGTACACTTTTTAGGGTTCCGTACCCAAAAGTTAAAACGGGAACCCTATTACTAAGGGTCCGCCGTCTGTCTGTCTGTCCATCTGTCACCAGGCTGTATCTCATGAACCGTGATAGTTAGACAGCTGAAGTTTTCACAGGTGATGTATTTCGGTTGCCGCTATAACAACAAATACTAAAAAACAGAATAAAATAAATATTTAAGGGGGCTCTCATACAACAAACGTGATTTTTTTGCTCGATATTGATAACGGCCACAGGTAGACGCTTGAAATATTCACAGAATATTTAGTTATATAGTCACTTTAAAAATAAATAATAAAATTAAAATAAAACAAATATTAAAAGGGGGCTCCCATACAACAAACGTGATTTTTTTTGCCATTTTTATAGATAATGGTACGGAACCCTTCGTGCGCGAGTCCGACTCGCACTTGGCGGGTTTTTTTAAATGAACGAACCTCTAGAATACTATTAGGCTTCTAATGATGCAGACTTTTTTAAATAAGGAGCCTGTCTTTAACTTTCTGAACTTTTTTCACAGTTGGTCGTAGTAACTAAGCTTTGGACGTATTAGTTTGAACGGTTGGATTGCATGGACGGCGAAACGGACGAGATTTAATTTCCCAGCGTTTTCCTTAAAATACCTATCATCATTCATCATTTCAGAAAGACGTCCACTGCTGGGCATAGGCCTCCCCCATATACTGGGCATAGGTTTGCCATAATCGCCACGCTTGGCACCTGGTTAGCGATCGCAGTATGGTGTTCAAATGCAAAGGGAACGCTGCTGCCCATTCTCTAGTAAGTCCCTTAGTAGCTTTTTACGACACCCACGAGAAGAAATAGGATGGTGCTATTCTTTACGTCCGGCACCACACGGCACTTGCTGCACGGAAAAGCCTATGACATTTTTTTTTGATGATGGTGAGAAGAAGTTATACGAGCTTTGTAAATGACTAGCTGCGCACCGCAGTTTAACCGCGTAAGTCTCGATCCCGTGGGAATATTGGGATAAAAAGTAGCCTATATGTTAATCCCGGGTGCCGTGTAAAAAATTATTAAAGTTGGTCCAGCCGTTTGAGCGTGAAGAAGTAGTAATAAACACACAAACACTCACAAACTTTCGCCTTTATAATATTATATGAGTGTGAATATAATTTTATCTAGCTGTTTGTTTTTGGGAAATAATTATAACATCCCCATCATTATTGTTTTTAATTTAAAATGGTCCTTCGCTTAATTTACCGAGGCGGCAAGCGTGAAGTTAATTTAATACATTAAAAACTCGAACATTTTACGTAATGTTCCCTCTTCTTATTTCGGCAGGGGAAACTGCAAAAATAAAATGCAGGGGCTAAAATTTATGACGCCTGAAGCGACACCAATCAGCTTAACGATCGTCACGACGGCGACGGTCGCGCAATTATCGTGCGACCGTCGTTTGTGACCACGTGACTGCTTTGGCACGTGGCTTACAATTGAACATGAGACCGCTTTACTTCAATTTCGGAAGTTTGGCAGGATCAGTGTTCTTGGATGACCAATTTTCATGGTCTTTTAGAGCGAATGGAAGGGTTCGGTTTCGGAGACACAATCAAATGGCAAACTTGACATTCTGTTTCGATTTATGTTTCCGGAGTATTTTGCCAGGGGAACAAGAGACAGACTTTGGAGTGTTGAGATTTCTTCTAGTAATCTCTTCGGTCTTCTTAATTATTTCTCATGAACTTTACTGCAACAACTTTACAGCAATATTAAGAAAATTCTGAAGCATCATGAATATCTTTCAAAAAACCCGCACTAACTAATGAGGTCGTCAAGCAGAAGTTTAAGTAAAAAAACCGGCCAAGTGCGAGTCGCACCACACACATTAAAGGGTTCCGTAGTTGGGATGAATTTATCTCAATGTTACGGCCCCGCCGCCGCCAGATGGCACACGGCAGGAATTACCACCGCCATGCCTGGGTGCAGCCATGCCGGCGGGCCCGCCGCGCGAGCTTTGCCTTCGCGCCGCTAGAGGCGCCAGTGGTCGATCATCGGATTGCGGACGTTGCTCCTCATCACAGAGTACATTTGTATATAGTTCCTCATTACTTTTCTTATTCATCCATCAGAATTAATCAGATTCAGAATCCATCGTTATAATAAGTTTCGAGTTTGTAAAGGAAAATACAACAGATTGTACCAGTTAACAGTCCATTATTTCGAAGCCTTAACTAAACACAATACACAGCGGCAGCAACCGAAACACCCTAAAACAAACTTAACATTGTAATTGAAATACATGTTCTCTCATACATCGATAAACGTCACGGTCAATTCTCCAACTGCAAATGTAAGTTGGTCGACTATTACTCGTTAATTTGTAAAGCCTACTTAGATGTGATAGTTAAAGATTTTATTTTACCACTTTGTCGGCGTGTTTAATATGTATACCTATGACAAATTACAGCTTTGTACTACTAAGAGTCTCTGAGCTAAGCCGAGGACAGACAGACGGACATGGCGATACAATAAAGGTTCCTTGTTGACTACGGAACGCTAAAAAGTAAACCCCTGTGACACTTCTGGATGAACTAAGTCATTCGATTGCAAAATGATCAAAGGACCAGATTCATTAAACGAAGCAATCCACTGGCGTTAAGATAAAAAGCCATCTCCTGTATAATAAAAAAAAAATGGATACCTAAGGTATCGACTACGCAACAGATTAGATCTTCAAATTGATTCTTTTTTCGTGAAAAACTTATAAAAACTGTGCGTGAGAACGAGTGCCAATTTATAAGAATTAGTGTGCGATAATCATAATTTACTTCACGTCCTTAAACTAAAAGGCTTGGTATAACCTACTTTTTATATTATACAGGGTGGATTTTTCAAAGCAAAGCAAATTCAGTTTATTTTTTTGTTTATTGTTAGCCAGTCTTCATTGTAGCGGTCCATCTTTCCATCTTAAAAAAACTAAGTTGAAGTCTCATTTCCTACGAAATGTATGGGAAAAGTTTTTTTGCGATTTATGACTTTTCTAGTACCTACTCAAACCTCAGTTGGTCTGATAGAGGTTTTTAATCCTTATAAGAAAGAGGATCGATTGGCATAAAAAAAAGTGTTCGTAAAAATTGCCGATTTTCTTGTTGACCGTACATTTTTTTCAAAATCTGTGAATGCCGATCAAAATTTCTCAAAAAGTTAAGGACAGTCTTTTCAGACCGTTTTCCTGTAGCTACAATGGTTAACGTAGCTGCGGGCTTACTGCCCATCTCAAAAATCCACCCTGTATAGCAAAAAACGTTAAGATGGGTGTAATCACATCGTACAAATTCATAAACTTTATTTTGTTCAACATGAAATTGTATTAATTTTGCAAATTGTTTTGCGTTTATGTTGTTTAGTTGGTATTTAGATTTTGCTTTCACGTCATTTTGATTAATTTATATTTTTCATGCACGAGTCATTTCGTGTAGGAAATGTAATTTGTACTTTATTTTACATGGAATCTATATGGAACTGCACTGAAAAAAGGTAGAATACCTTTAGGTTATATTGTCACGCTTAGTAAAATTGCCACATTATAAAATAGTAATCTTTATTGACATAAAAAAGATGATACAAAGATATTCGAAACCCATGACTTTATTTCTGAGCTAGGTTAAACCTGTGTTATAGAAGTCAGTGTTTTCTCTTAGTAATTTCGATAATCTATAGAAATAAAAAACGGTCAAGAGCGAGTCGGACTCGCGCACCGAGGGTTCCGTACGTATATATGATGTTGATGATTTCTGAAAAACTGTGCTATTTAGAGACATCGTTTTATTTTTCCTGTAATATTTACATAAACTTCTATCACATGTAATAATTCCAGATTTTTCTCTATGCAAACTTCGGAGATAAGGGGCAGCGCTCTTACATTATGATACCCCACATGCTCTAGTAGACTCCATTCGAATTTTTAAGACCCCTTTCAGGCCCTGTTGCAAAAAAGATATATTTTTTTTAAATTTCTTTCTTGTTTGCAAAATAGCTGGGTAAGCGTCATCTAAAATTATTACAAATTTCAAGTTGATAGCATTAGTAGTTCTTGAGATATCCAGCTGTGACAGACAGACAGACAGGCTAAGTATCACCATAAGGGTTCCTTTTTACCATTTTGGTACGGAACCCTAAAAAGTAAATGGCTAAATGTGTTGAGCGCAAAACTCGACAACAGCTGGATATTCGTCATTTTTTTTTTTCAAATATTCTTTGAAGTACGAGGAAGGTAAGTATGAAGAGAAAAATGTTATTTGTCGGGAAAATTGGAAAATTAAATGTGAATTTTCTATGGGAATTTTATCGGTCAGCTAGTATGTAACTTTGGGAACTAGGAATGTATAGGAGCGATAGGTATGAATTTATGATATTTCTAGCTACCTCGTTCTTTTATTTTTTGTATACTTAATTAGGTACTTACCTTATCTCAAATAGCCAAAATACTTACATTATCAGTCGCGGAAGGTCTGAAAGACCCCGATTTTAGATAAATAATAAAACACTGAATTCTATAAAAATCTGCTTTTACTTTACTAAAATAATAATAACAACAAAAAAACTTAAATATTAAAAGGAGGTAGACGTAAAAATCTCAGAAATATGAATACTTAAATACCGACCGGGGTCTGTCGGATTCCGCACGAGTAATTAAAGATCAATTAAACATTATCTAGCCGCATAAACCCGTGGACTACAGGTGCACATATTGTTTCAAAAGGTATTCGAAATTATTATATTATCTATTTAAATAAATATTATATAACTGGCTTAATGTGAGTGTCTCGAACTAGCTTATTTTATTTTATACTAGGTTTTGCCCGCGGCTCCACCCGCGTGGAGGTCGGAAATTATCCCACGGGAACGTACTACCGGGATAAAAAGTAAACTATGTCATCTTCTAAATCACTTTTTGGCCTATCATCATAACGCTCATTATCGCGTGCATCGCTTAAATACCGTACACTACAGTCCCTGGTGAAATTCCGCGACAGCTACAGCTGCTGCTTACATACCGCTTCATCCTAAACTAGGTTATGGTCTACCCATGTGCCATATTTCATCCAAATCCGTTCAGCCATTTTAGCGTGAAAACATAACAAAGAAACAAAGTCACTTTTTGCATTTATAATTTTAGACTACCTATCTGTAAAAGTAGTTTCGATATTCCTATTTACAGAATTAACATTTTTCATTTCATTTCATTTGTAGTATTTATTATGTACACTTCTGGCTTACCATTTGGGGTAAACAGGCGGGCGTTATGTTCAAAGTCAAAGTCAAATTATTTATTTCAAATAGGCACATAAAAGGTACTTTTGAACGTCTATATTTACAAAAAAATAGAATTGATTCTAGTCGCCTCTTCCAAAAGGTAGTTTCGTATGGAGAAGAATGGGCAAGTAACTCCACCGTTACTCTTTTAAAATGTTTTACAATATTTTGTATAGGTACATTAATTATTATGTGAAGACGATGCACCTAAAATAAAATTGTATAGTAACTTTATTACACAATATGCAAAAAGTATTTAAAAAAAAACAATGACAGATAAATTAATTATGTGATAGATACATGGTGCTCACATATTTACAAATATTGTAAAAATATACATTTTCCTAAAAAAATAAAATATTAGGTATTATTACATAGGTCAGTGTGTGAGTTAAGGTAATCAGTATCACAGAATGTAGAATTATGGTTATTCCCAAACTACTCCATTCTTTTGTTCTAAAAAGATAAGAATCTCATACATTAATTCCCGAGTTACTCCAAGGAATTATTAGTATTTAGAAATACTTATTATGTTGTTCCCATTCTGCTCCATAGGTATCTGGAATTATTCTCAAAGTACTCCACCAATTATTCGTTATCAATTTTCAAACTGCTCCATGTACATAATTACCTATAAAATACATATTATATTTCATTACAGTCAGTCACAAAAATTCTTAAAAGAAATCCGACACATACGAGTATAATATTTAAATTAGCTTTTTGATTAAAATGGAGTGGAGTACTTTGAGAACATACTACGTACTTTAATATTATCATAGAGTAGAATGAAACCTAATTAAAAATATTATATTTTTCATGGAGTAGTTTGGGAACTCTTTCTGGAGTACTTTGGGATGAAACCACCTTGAGTTCCAATTCAAAATATCTGTATTAAAATATCATCGTACTGTTGGTATTTAATTAATAACAAGAACGTCTTATTTTTAATGCAGACCTTTGTTGTTTTTTATTTTCGATTACTCAACTCATTTTTGAGTAAATAGATATTTTGCAATAAATTACTAGCGTTGTGTCAAACTCAAACTCAAAGCATTTATTTCAATTAAACCATTTACAGGCACTTTTGAATTGTCAACAAGTCGGTCAGTTACAAATATGAAGCTAGTTGCCCATTCCAAATAGTAGGTTCCTATGGAGAAGAACGGGCAAGAAACTCCACAGACACTCTTTTAAAATAAAATATTTGATACAAAGTATTGGTTACATCATTCTTATTGAAAATATACATGTGAGAACGATGCAAAACGTCAGAAGGGTCCGTGATAAAAAAAAACAATTCAAAACTAAAATAATTAAAAATAAGCCGTGGCAGCTAAGAGATGACCAGTCCCAACTGACAGCGCCCGTTCACGAACACGACGCATGGATCAGCACCATTCAGCTCAACCATTTTGAAGGGAGCTAAATGATCCAACACACACGCCACCATCAGCGAGACATCTGAGTGAGCATGACACAATTAGTTGACGTTGTGGAGCAGGACCAGCATTGAGCCAAGCATTTCTATCAGCGAAGTAATCCCCCAGCCTATAATATGCCTGCTTGCATAGTGTGCGTTTTATACAAGATTTGAATTTCGTCTCATTCAGTTGAAGTATGTGGGGAGGAATTTTATTATAACATTTTAAACAGTACCCCATGAAAGATGAGTCTACTTTAGCCAGTCTGAAACCTGGTTGAGCTAATAGATCCCTACTTCTAGTACTATAATTATGTCTTTCGCCTCTTTTACTAAAAAGATTAAATTTTTTCTTACGTACGTGTGTTTTCATCCATATATTGACAAGACACCGTCATGATGTCATCGCGCTTTTACAGTGACCGCACTTTAGCTGTTGTCAGCCTCTTAATGAATCATACTGAAATCTTTTCGGAATAAACATGACACGAAAAGTGACTTTAATTTATAATAATATGTAGTTAGAGAAGAGGACAAAACTTCAAGCAGTAGGTATAAATGTGGCAATAACGTAGAGGTCAAGTCCAGTAGGTTATGCGTAGGAGAAATTCAGGGCACCGAATAGAATTATGTGGTATTTCTTAACGACTTTGAGCCCAGACTAGACGTAGGCGTGCTCTAGTCTTAAAAATTAACATTTATAGGTTTGACCCTTTGATTTTTTATAAGTTTAAAGATAGTGACACGCTGCAAAATAACTAAAATAAACACGCCAACTTTGTTATACTGGTGTGCATGACAGCTACGTCTTACACGCGCGTCACGTCATTGTGTTATTTTGCGTTTTTGCGGCCAACAGTTGGGCGCAAAGCGCTTTTTTCGACGAGTTCACAGCTTTGACTGTCTATCTAGTCTAGACATATTTATATCTTTGGTTGGGTCATTAATCTGTCTTAAAGCTTTTTAATGGAAGGTAATTTAGACAGTATATTTTTATTAAATAGGTTCTATGAATTTTATTTTTGTGATCGCCGCGTGGGTGTTCATTGGGTGGGTATATGGTGGGTCTCGTGTTCCTAAGCGCGAGAAAAGGGTTGGATTCGTATTGGGTTCGATTCCCGGGTTGGGAAAACTGTTATTGGGTTTTCTATTAGGAATTTCTTAGTAAGAGCTTAGTAACAGGCGTTTTGAAGTTGGCGGTGTGATACCCCGTGCCAGGGAAAGCACGTTAAGGGGGATGCGCTAAGGTAACCCGCGAAATTCAAATTTTCTTACGTTTTTGCGATTTGCAGGTCATAAACAGGTTGTATGTTGACTTAAATATGATTCGCGGACGTAACAAATATGGCTTTACATAATTATTATCATTGGAATCAGCAATACAACTATCTAAGTTCGTAGAATCCTATTGAATGACTACTTGACGAAAAAGTCATTCAATAGGATTCAACTATGAATTATGAATTTTGCGGGCTACCTACTAAGCCGTTCGCCCTCCGCCTGATCTCTCTCCAGTCGTATCGGATGGCTATCCCATCGGACTATGAGAGTGACGAAAGAGAGAGTGCACCTATGTGTGCGCTCGCACTTGTGCACTTTAATATCTTCCGCTAGTCTCCGCTGAGATTGGTCACCATGGCCGAAATTCGGGATGGAGGACTATTTTGTTATATGGATAAGTCATGCTGTTTAGTCCGAAAGCCGACCTCAACGTAGCAGTGAAGTTCAGTGGATGTGATAAAAATATTATTTACTAGCTTTTTCTAATATGTATAAAGAAAACAAGAATACATGATCAGCCTACTCTTTTTGTGAGAGGGACTGGGCCGTAATCCACCACACGAGCCCAGTGCGGGTTGGTAGATGTCACGTCATATCTTCGAATTTTCAGTTCTAGGATAAGGCGGTTTCCTCACAATGTTTTCCTTCACCGTTTTAAGAGCAGTGGTAATGAATTTACACATTTACTTTGTGTGAATTCATCACCAGGCGCCTGCCTGGGTTCGAACCCAGGACCTTACTACTCTTAAGTCGAGGCCCTTACCACTGGGCCACCACCGCTCTCTACAAGAATACGTTAGTATGGAATGAACGCCAACGACCACGTGACAGCATTTCCTCATATACACGGGTACAGTCAGCATATCAAGTTACTACAAACTGTTAAATTTTCTTATTCGATTTCGAACTTAACCGTTAACACTTTAAGGTTTAAAGTAATTTGGAGTAATTTGACTGTTACAACCTGAAGTGCTGACAACTGTACCTATACCGTATTATTTTTTATTCAAATTATTAACATGAAAATTCGAATCTCGCACGTTTTTAGTTTAATCAAAATCGTTGATACTTTTCTCAGTAAAAGCAACACGCTCTTTTCATATTTAAATATAGAAGGTACTATGGTTCTAGGAAAATTTTCATGTTAATTATAATATTTTAAGCATACAAGCCGAAATAAGTAGACTGGTTTTACAGAAGACCACAACAACAGGGTGTTATTAAACAACTGTTTTCCATAAATTAAACATTTTATATTCACTTTATATGGTGCTATGTTATGATCTTTGATATTTAATTCCACAACAGGTTTGTGCTTGAGAACCACGGTTTGCCTTAAACATGGACAACTTATCTTCTTTTGCGTCACCTGTATGTCATCATCTACCTAGCCTTTTCCCAACATAATTGTTGGGGTCGGCTTCCAGTCTAACCAGATGTAGCTGAATACCAGTATTTTACATGGAGCGACTGTCTATCTGACCTCCACAACCGAGTTACTGGGTAATACGATACTCCTTGGTAAGACTGGTTGTCAGACTTTCGGGCTTCTAACTACCCGTAAAAACAGTTCGAAGCAGGGACGGGTCGCTAGACTTTGTATAAATAATAAGTTACGTATCCAGAAGTCTAAGTAGTATAATCTAGGCTCGTAGCTTATTATTTATACAGAGTAATGTGTCTGTTTCGGAGTACCTACGCCAGTCTGTGTCTCCTACGAATAAATTATATCAAGTAAGTCGATCGTCAGCCGCAAACGTGATTACACTTGCATTGTACTGTGGTCGTAAATAATTCGTGTATTAAGATAGTCTTTTACAAATCCTTCCAAAAATTTCATTTGTTCTTAAAAAACACCTTCACACTTTCCCTCAACTTGTTCTTTCGTGTTTGTGTTTTTATTTCTTTGCATTATGTTTACCGCAAATAAACGTATTTTCTTTCTTCTTTACCTTCAGTCACACTGGGATTTCTAAAAAAGTCTAAGCGCACATCACAAACACTCAGACCAGCGGGCTAACTACGTAACACACTATCAGTAGGAATCGGTTTCCATTTGACAGTTCAACAACATTCATTGCGTTATTTACGTTGTTGAGCTGACAAATTTTTCTAACATATGAAGCAATGGATTAGCAATATACTTCAAAATCATTCCGTTTCCGATTTAAACTGTGTTACGCAATGACAACAGGGCCTGTAGACTCGATATAAATAGCGATTGCTTTACGACCGAATTTTGCCGCAAAGTCTTAATGGAGTCCCAGACTGTCAAAAATGCTTGACAAGATTGTGATTTTTTGTGCATATCAAGCAATGTTTTTACCGTCTAGAGATCCCATTAGGACTTTCGCTGGATTTGATGGAATTCGGTCGTAAAGCGATCGCTATCTATGTCAAGACTGCAGGGCCAGGGAGTCTACTCCGCAGCGATAATCTGAAGTATCGGCCGAATGTTAACTTACAAAGTTTTCTTTTTAGGGTTCCGTACCAAAATGGTTAAAAGGAACCCTTATGGAGAGACTAAGTCTGTCTGTCTGTCTATCTGTCTGTCACTAATGCTATCAACTTGAAATTGAGAACAGTTTTAGATGACGTTTGCCCAACTATTTTGCAAACAAGAAAGAAATTTAAAAAAAAAATTTTTTTTTGCAAAAGGGACTGAAAGGGGGTCATACAAATTTGAAGTAAGGCTACTAGGGTATGTGGGGTACCATATGAAAGAGTGCTGTTTGCACATTCTCAAACATTTTTTTTTGGCAGCAAGGTTTCCGACTTTTGATGATAAATGTAATAAAAAATACATTCCCGCCCCCTTATCTCCGAAGTTTGCATAGATAAAAATCAGAAATTATTCTATGTGATAGAAGTTTATGTACAGATTACAGAAAAATAAAACGGTGTCTCTAAATAGCACAGTTTTTCAGAAATCATCAACATCACATACGTACGGGACCCTTGATGCTTGAGTCCGAGACGCTCTTGACTGGTTTTTGACTTTGAATCAGTACCTGACTTCAAGTCACATTTTTGACTTTCGCTTATCTCTTTGACTTTCGTTTTGTTTCGCCCTATTCAGTCATAGTTAGCCGTAGTCAAGAAACGGGCGAACACTCGGCTGATTTTGGGATTTATGTTCGGAATAGACCCCCTGGAACAATCATTGTTTCATACAGTACAATATGCGTATGATACTTTCAATCAAAATTCAAGGAATTTTGAAAGAAAATGCTAATCCATTGCTTCAATGTTTGTAAAATTTTGTTTGCTCGACAACGAAAATGACGCAGTGAATGTTGTTGAATTGTCAAACTAAAAGGCGTATTTTACCCTGCTATTTAATCTTATATCCGCACCTGAGAAGCCAACAGCATAGCCACGACGTCATCAAAGATGAGAGAGAAAGAGAGAACATTACTATAGTCCAACTAAATCACCCCAACTTTGTAAAACTTACAGAAAAAAGTTTTCGACTAATTGAGAACCTCCTCCTTTTTCGAAGTTAGTCAAAATCAGATCATACTCCGCAGTAATAGTATTACTGTATCTAATTATGATAAACATCAGAGAATGAACAAAATACTAATAAAAATCAATCTGCCTAGCCAGATGTTGGGGTAGGCTTCCAGTCTAACCGGAAGCAGCTGGATACCAGTATTTTACATGGAGCGACTGCCTAACTGGGTAATACGATACCCCTTGGTAAGACTGGTTGTCAGACTTTCGGTCTTCTGACGACCCGTAACTACTGTCAAAGATCCACGAATAACAACCGGGATCGACGGCTTAACGTGTTTTCCAAGGCACGGAGGAGTCTCGGCTTATTAAGATAGTCACCCATCCACGGACCAACCCCCAGCAAGCGTAGCTTAACCTCATGGATCGACCCGTACGGCTGTTATTACTTAGCCATAAATAAAATACAATTGCACTAAGATCATCTGTTATTATAGAAGAATTCATATTAAACGAAGTCATTATTATGCCCAGTAATGAACTGGCAACAAGCTTTACCTATATTCGTTGTTAGTTGGCAACGCAATATACAGAAGCAGTATCAGTCTTTACCATCAAAAAAGCTATTCCCTTTTTAGGGTTCCGTAGTCAACAAGGAACCCTTATAGTTTCGCCATGTCCGTCTGTCTGTCCACGGCTTAGATCAGAGACTCTTACTACTAGAAAGCTACAATTTGGCATGGGTGTACATATTAGTTACGCCGACAAAGTCCTAAAACAAAATCTTGAAAAAAATGTTTTAGTGTAACCTCCCTTACACGTAAAGTGGGTAGTGGGTGGAGTGTCTCGTCTATCCCATGGTGTGGGAAATCGTTGGATAGGCCGTTTAAAAATACTTTAAGTCTGTGAAAAACATTTTTCGATTCAGGTATCAGTTTGCTGGGGGTAGGTATGTGAAAAAATTCATGGCAGTAGGATATATAACGAAATTTAAAGGAAAACTATCACAGCTAAGTAGACCTTACAAGTTAACAAGTAATAGTCGACCAACTTAAATTGGCAGTTGAAGAATTGACCGTGACGTATATCGATGTATGGGAGAACATGTTTTTCAACTACAATGTTAAGTTTGTTTTTAGGATAAATTCATCCCAACTCCGGAACCCTTCATTGTGCGTGGTCCGACACGCACTTGGCCGGTATTTTTTATCATAAATTAATAGCAGAAAATTCCTTGAGTGTATATTAAACGGTGCTTTCGGCTAATATGAATAGAAAACAGTTTTTATAACGATATTTATAAAATAATTTAGTGTAGCTAGTCACGTTATATTGTTTGATAGTGTCAAAATTTTTGGTTCGATTCATGAATAATTTAGACGGTACAAGTCACACATCGCGAAAGGGAAAGAGGCCGGTAAAAACTGTGTCGTAGAAATATTATCGATAGCCTCCACCACTTAGAAGTTTGAATAGAAATTGAAAGCGATGGGTATAAAATAAATATATTATATATTATATTATATTATTATTATCCTGAGCATGATAGACATATTAGTAAAACGGCTAACCTAGTTGAACAACCAAGAACAGAAAATTTAAAACTCAATGAGTTAGATTTCCAAAGCAAACAACTCCTTTCTAAAATTATAAACCTCGATAAACTAGTAACTATTAACAATAACATCAAAGACGAAAATAATCTTGGTCTTTCACTTGATACTCGTAGAATCCCGAAACCAACTATTACGGTAAATAGTCAATCACAAAACGATCTAGTAGATGTATTGACAACCTGTATTTTGATATCAGTCCGACATAAGAACTACGAATAAGTTTCATATAACAAATGAATAGAAACTGCTAAAAGATATAGTCTTTTTGCCTACACGTATACAAAAAATATACCTCTCCATTCTTTGAAAATTTATTTTTCTCAAGACTGTTTGTGTGTATAATATATGTGCCGACGAAATTAGACTGACTTTCAAGTGAAGCCTAATGTTTATAAAAAGAATTGAAGCCTAAACATATTCGTAATAAAAATGATCAAAATTTAGTCTGGTTAGGTTAGACCTCTAGTGGCGTTTGAGAGACCTGCTACTGAATGTGAATCGAAATGAATGATATAATGGTACGAGTTGTAATATTAATTTAAATTTTTTAGCTTTAATAACACAGTATCTAAAATATACACGCTATAACGTTTAGCATCATTGCATTGTTATGCAATGGTGATGGTGGTGACCTAGATTGTGCTAAGCACGAACATAAATCCAAAAATTCAAATACATTTTAAGGATTCGTCCAACCTCGTTTTAAAATTTACGAAATGCACCTCTTAAATGCTAGCAATAAAATATAAAAACAAAACAGCACATCTCCAATTAGAATCCATTTAGATATTTCCCGATAACGACAAATCTAAATAAAAAAGCAGGTAATGTGGTTAACGTGCCGTGCCAAAGTTAATTAGTTCCAGTCTGAAACCGAAAGTCCTAAGCCAATTACTGCAGATAAAGTATCTGGATGAATCTGAACATCAGATACCGCAATGGAATTGGATAAAAAGCAAACTGTAACGCTAGAAGAAAAATAGTGGCTAGAGAAAATTACTTGTGATTTCAAATCAACCTGATGATAAATTAAAGAGGTACAATTCTCATATTTTTAAGAAGCCTTTTAAACTCAGTCCCAATTTGTTAAAAATAGGCACCTAATTTTTTACTTTTTTGAAAAGTTTTCGACTTAGAGATGAGATTGTTTATAACAACGGGAAATAGCCTTCAGGTATAAGAAAAAAAGATATGCGGCGTCAACCCCAAAACATGACGACAAAAACAAGAGAATGATTATTGCTGAATAACCAATTAACAGACGTTGAAGTCCTAGGTTTCCTAATAAAATAGCTAATTTGAGCAATTCAAATCATGGTAATGATAATTATAGGAATGATAACACTTTAAGTAATACTTAAGTTCCAAGTTTCACACATAAGTTAGTTCAAATCAAGACCATGATAAATCTCACTAGGTAATATTGAAGCTCCCAAGTTTTTTAAATAAAATAAGTTAGTTAATTTGAGTGATTCAAATGATACGATGAAAGGTAACGATAATTTCAGGAATGACATAATGACACATTTAACTCTAAAGTCCTAATAATGATAAGATCCGTCGAAATAATTTCGTTTGATAAAAATTCCATCAGAATTTAGTTTGTTAAATTGACGGAAACATTGTTCATTGTTCGTTGGGTAAAATGAAGACACTCAATGGATATCCAATTAATTTTAAAGTAACAACCTTAATTACCGTAACTTGAGCTAAAATAGGATGAAAAGATGAATTTTAATAGCTTTTTCTTCCGCAAGCCTACTTAAAAAAGAAAATTATTCATTCATTTTTAGAAAGCTCTTCCATCAAACCAAGTTATTTTTTTCTCAAAAATATATTTTAACATAACATGAAAATATTTAAAAAAGTCACCATACATAATATCTTTAGTAATTTTAAATCCTCGAGATACTGTAGAAAATAAATGTCTACACCGGTTGTTACCAATATAATTATTTAGTAATTTTAAAAGTTATAGGATTATTAAAAAACGAAATACAATTAAACTGGATAGGTAAAAGTCAAGTTATGGAGAAGCCAAAAATACTGCATCTGCGGAAAACAGTTGGATCTCCAAAATATTTGGGAAATTATTTTTAAAAAAATGTTTGACGGTTCCAGCAAATGTTTTGGTAACAGTAGAGCAAAATATATAAATATTAATAATCAACTTTGATTTACGGGCAATATATTAAAATTCTAAAAAATATTAATACGTATTAAATAATATTTACCTCTTAAAAATCCACTACAAAAATATTTTTTCACTTAACTCACTATCCTCTGTCACTTCAATTCTATTTACACTTAATAATTCAAAATCAAGTTCCTAATTTAATTAATTTCACGCTTCACGATCTAATAAAACATCTTTTTTTCAACCATCACAATTGTTCCGAACGAATTGAATCGCATCGGCTTCGATCTAAAAATTTAATCGCGATCTCCCACAATTCGGAATAACGGCCATTAGCGACCGCCCGCAACGAGGTACGAAAACGCACTGGGGTGTCTTTACGTGCGAGCGTGCGACAGAGACAACGATACTAAGGCAGGAGGGGTAGCCAGTGAAATCTATATGGAGCTTATAAACTGGCCACGAAAACGCTACGGAAGTCTCAGGCCATTCAGCGTGGACGTCAATAGGGTCTTAAGAATATTTGGCCAACATCAAGTGCTAATGGTTTCCAGCATTATGTAACGCTCTTCCATGACTCGTAAGTTCCACTAATGGTTTTATTCATTTTTAAGCGTCTAGTGCATTCGAAATTCAAAAATCCCGCTTAGTTCTTTTTACAAAATTCAGTTCGCTGAGTTATAAAAAAAGGTAAAAACTCGGAAAATATCTGTTTGGATGTTCAAAGCCCAAATCGTTGAGCCGATCGGATGAAATTTCATATTGGCGGATATTTTGCAGAAATCTCGAATGGCATTTTTATTTTCCTTTAATAAAGCTTTGTGACGTTTTACTTTAATCAATTTGGATCTAGCTTGAGGAAAATTCTTTGTATCCTTTAATAATATCTTTGACCAACGGCTGCACGAAAAAAACCCTTTGTTGTCAATTTATTCTTCTTTTTTGTCAAAGTGTAGTGTGTTTTTAGAGTAACCATAAAAGTACAGTTATCGTGGTGCTAAACCATTCGTGTAAGTCTCAGCACCTGTTAATAGTTTCATCACTTTTGCGCTCTCGAAAATATTGTTTATTTCACCTTTGATGAGTTTTAATGGTTCTTTGATTTTTGAGCGCTTTTTTGCTAGGGCAAAAAAGCGCTCAAAAATCAACCTGGCTGTATATAATTTATAATCATAACATTAAATTTTGATTTTATCTCAAGGAAGCTGAAACCCAGTATGTTATTTTTTAATTTCTTAATATGCTTTGGTAAACAATAGGAAAAAATACATTAGTGAATGGGTTTTTTTTTTAATATAGGTTTTTAGAGTTCCGTAGTCAGTCTGTCTGTCTGTCCCCAGGCTAGCTCAGAGGCTCTTAGTACTAGAAAGCAGTAATTTGGCATGAGCGTACACATTAATCACGCCGACATAGTGCTAAAATAAA
The DNA here is from genome assembly GCA_963921375.1 of Tiliacea citrago. Lineage (NCBI taxonomy): Eukaryota > Metazoa > Arthropoda > Insecta > Lepidoptera > Noctuidae > Tiliacea > Tiliacea citrago. Next base: position 14,428,699 of record OY992804.1, read on the forward strand.
ATCTTGAAAAATAATCTTTTTATGGTACCATTCTTGCACGTAAAGTGGGGATGATATTTTTTTCTCATCTATCTCAAGGTGTGGGGAATCGTTGGATAGGCCGTACAAAAATATTGCAAGTCTGTGAAAACCAATTTTCGATTCAGGGATCCATTTGCGTAATATTAAGCATTAAGTGCTATTTTTTGTTAGAGTCAAGTGTCCCCGTGTGTTGCAGTTGGAAAATTTACCGTGACGTATATCGATGTATGGGAGAACATGTTTTTCAACAAAAATGTTAATTTACAGGAATAAATTCATCCCAACTACGGAACCCTTCATTGTGCGCGGTCCCACCTGCACTTGGCCGGTTTTTTCAACATTATTTTTCTGCTACCTATATTTTGTATTGAAGTTGAAAAAAGTGCTTCAGCCACATGCAAGTAGACCATATTTATAATGATGTTGATGATATTTTTCAATGTTCAAAATCAAAATTATTTTCTTGTACAAGAATGATCAAACGTCAGTCTCGCGTCATTTTTCGGAAAACTTGTTGCAATTATTAGTGATTTTCCAAGAACACTTAATTTATTTGAAAAATCCCTTCCACATGCAAAATAAAAACCTCGACATCAAATCACGGATAATTTTATTTAAATAATTTTTCCCTTTCTCACAATCAATGAACAAAATTGGTCAAAATCAGCCGATTTCATGCACGGCCCCTAAAAGCGGTGCACTTAGAGATTGTCGCGAGACACTCACTTTCTTTGATCAAAGTCACAGGCTTATAGGAAAGTGCGCTCAACTTCGAAGACGGAACTTAATGCAGTTAGCTGTAGACGTGTGTACTTAGCTTAACCATTCTATGCCTACACAGGTGTTGACTGCTTTGACAGTAGAAACGACAGAACATTGTTAGCAGTCGTGCTTCTGTTGCATTAAATTATACCAACTACTACAATTTCAGCTGAAAGACGTCCACTGCTGGACATAAGCCTCCCCCAAAGTGGGGGGGGGGGGGGGGGGGGTTGTCATAATCACCACGCTTGGCAGGCGGGTTGGCGATCGCAGTATGGTGTTAAAATGCATAGAGAACGCTGCTGCCCATTCTCTAGTAAGTCCCTTAGTCGCCTTTTACGACACCTACGGGAAGAAATAAGATGGTGCTATTCTTTACGCCCGGCACCACGCGGACATATGTATAGCTGAAGCAATTAATCAGAAAGCATCATATTTTGATCATACTCAAAATTATCTTTTCTTTTTGGAATATTTTGTCTTTAATTGTCCATAGGGCCAAGACAAAGTAACGTTTTATCCTCTTGGCTGTTAAACTCGAAATAAAGATTATTTAATTATTTTCTATGCTACCGAAAAGTTGCCTACTGTTACCGAAAAAAAGCAATTGCAACTTGTCTAGGCCCTCTTAATGTAACATGACATAGACATCACGCCTGTAATCCCCGAAGGGTAAGGCAGAGATATACCTTTAGTACAGCCACATTTCGCCAGTTATGTTTGCAAGTCCCATGTAATTGGGGGCGAGCCTATTGGCATCAACCTGGCACAAATCCAGTATACCTACTACTACTCCGGGCTGCTACTAAGAAATTCATTATGGAAAATCCCAAAGACACGTTGGCCAACCTGGGAATGGAACCCAGGACCTCATGCTGAGCGGTAGCGTTTGCGACCACAAAATCAATGAGGAAGTCAATGCAAAATAATGATCAGTTATATCCATTTCTAAATCTATGGAAAGTCTACCGTTTTCCAGTATAGTAGTCGCGTTTTAGCATGGCAATAACGGTCATTGACCTCCCAACTAGTAAAAACGTCTTATAATTCTAGTCTTATAGAACTTCATGTTATGTAACAGTTATATAGTGGTATGTAATTAACTATAATGATAAATAGAAGTTTATCTTACAACTGTTCAGTCGCGTGACTGTAATGTATTATTATATAGTTGACTAAACGTTTTCAGGACTAATTTTTACGATGTCATACAATGGTGTCGGTGCATAAGTTTAGTAAACGTTTTCAGGACTAACTTATACGACGTTGTACAATGGTGTCAGTGCACATGTTGAGTAAACGTTTTCAGAACTAACTTATACGACGTCGGATACTAGTGCCAGCCATGACGTTCATTGGACAATGTAATGGTCATATAAAGGTTTCGGTTAAATAAAAGGTTTTCATAAGACAACCGTAGTCGTGTGCAGAATCTTAACATAAATTTTATACCATTAATACGCCGCTTAAACGGTTGTACATGACCTTTATATAACAAAGCTATTTTGGTCGTATGGAAGACTAACTAAGACGTGTATGCGACTAAAATGTTGAATTTCAATGGTTACATAACTAAAGTAGACTTTTAAATGATTTAAAGGTCAAACCCACACTTTAATCATACCATTCCCATTTTGTTTTGTAATTAATAAAACCGGCCAAGTACGAGTCGGACTCGCACACGGAGGATTCCGTATCCTATTAAGATCGAGCAAAAAACGCCAAAAAATAACTTTTTCATATGGGGACCTTTAATTATTATCTTTATTTATTTCGTATTACTTTTTGTTATAGCGGCAATAGAAATACACAATCTGTAAAAATTACAACTGTCTACCTATAACGGTTTATATGATACAGCTTGCTGACAGACGGACGGACAGCGAAGGCTTAGTAATAGGGTTCCGTTTGCCACCCTTCGGCTACAAAATCCTAAAAAGTAAGTAATTATTAGGGAACCCTAAAGTCGACATAATATGACCGGGCGTCATGGTCTTAAGCAAAAGTCTTTACGACATTTTTGTTATATTAGTGTATTATAGAGGTCGCCTTATAACTTAGACAAGATAGTTGCAGCTTTTTATAAAAACATATTTTTAATCATTATTTATAACTATTGAATTACAAAGAAATAGGGGGCATTAAAAACTTCCCAACAACACATTTATATATTGTCATAAAACTAAAGTTCCCTGAAAGATTAACACAACGACCCAGAAATCAGAATAGATATTTTGTAATCTTGGAAATTAACTTGATTTACTTTCTGTTATTCTTTCATACAAGCACAATATTTATCATGCGAATAGAAACAGTTGCCGTTGAGTCGTTTTTTGACAGTAGTCCAACGCTTCAGTTGTTTTACAACTACATTATAACTGCTATGTGACATAAACCGTCACTTAAGGGTCTCATCACAACCAGTCCGTAAAGTCAGTCTTTAACTTGTATATAACGTTCAGCGGTCATTGGCTGACTTCTACGTAACTACAAACCGATAGAATTGTTGTATAATTTAGGCCCTTTTCGGGTTTTATAAATGTTTATATTTACGCAAATACGACCAATCTTAGAAGATTAACTAAAAATGTAAAACGTTAACTTGACTATTATAAAACATTAATTTGTTAGTTGGGCTTTCTCTAATATCTCTCCGAAGGAACCCAAACAATAAACTATGTATGGATTTTCGTTACTAGGAACACATTAAAGATCACGTCAGGACGTTAACGATATTGATTTTAGTTTTTGAAATATTAAATTGCTAGAAAATGTGGGTGGGTCAATGAACTATAACTATACTATATAATAACTATACCAAAAGAACGCTGGATGACCTACGCGTACAGTATAATAATATTTTTAGGATGCTGTTAGGACTGGTACGGTGGTGCTTCTACTATGTTTGCACAAAACCGAACTGACGGCTTCACGCCGTCATTCGCAAGAAAACCGCGTCGCTGTTGTCAAGGTTGCGGGCGAGTGGCAACAGCATTTTAAAAACTTTGGCGGAGAGTATCGACTTTCCGATTATTAAAAGTTTTGTGAGGACAATCATTAAACATTAATTTGGGGCCGTCCTTTTCACAATACTATTTAAACTGTCATCTTCTCTTTTGTATTTTTATAGCAACTAACACTAGTAATAAGTTATAGTATTGTTTACTAACACGCTGGATCTTTGTAGTCCGAGAAATAAAGAATATAAGTAATAATAATAATGACCGCTATTGCCACGCGACATCTATAGTTACCTAGTTGTTTATCGAACGTTCTTGTTTAACTTAATAATATTATTGCAATCTTTATCTAACTGTTTTGGCTACCCCGGCTTTATTTATTTATTCTACTAATGCCTCTCTTCCGTCATTTAGTTCTAATGGATGGTGTTTATTCTATTGGGAGGTTAAGAGGGTGGGTTGGAGACGAATCTTCCTAGCTATTTATTGGAAGTCATAGTTTTATTTTGTCCTATTTGTTTTGAAAATGAACACATTGATGGTATTTTATTTTTATTAAATAGTAGGCAACCAGTAATCACAGTAATCATTTTTATTATTAGTTTTAATAGTAATCAACGGAACGAATGCTTCGTAAAAGTAAGTGATTATTATGGTTAGATACTAACCGCCCGGCCGGAATTATCACATAGGAACGTACTACCGAGATAAAAAGTAGAATCTTATGTACTAACCGTTTTTTTTTTTCTTGGTGGAAAATCCTCATGGACGTCCTTCGCCCTGGTGCGGGCGGACGGGTCTGTCAGACTCTTACTGACTAAAAACCACCCCGGGGTGTTCCCTTCCCACACTTGCACCGGGGATCATGGGATAATACGCGACTTCCGCGATCCCCGGCTGGTGCTGGCATGCCTCTGCAGGCCTCCTCCAATCTGGGGGGGTGAGGTGTTTGACCCCTTCCCGTGACTTCTGATAGGGGCGCGCGTGGAACACTATGCGCCGCAACCTTGGATCTTTTATGACAGGGGGCGGCGGACTTCCCCGAGTCCGCCGTCCTTGGGCATATTTAGGGGGGCCGGAAGAGGTCATTGTCTGCCCTCTGGCGACGCTTGGCGCGCATGCTGCGGGCCGCGTGAGTGGATGAGATCTCCCGCTCCCTTTCCGCAGCCTCCTTCTGCGACATGACTGTTTCGCAGAAAGATACCACCGCGTCCCAGGACTCCTCGCTGCCAATCAATTGACTTGACCACGGCCGCCAGCGTATGCCGCGCCGTGTCCTCCCGGCACTCTTATGTACTAACCCAGGTAACGGAGCCCGCCCGCGAGCGTTTTTCTCGGTGATTTTTTGGCGTTTTTTGTTATACAATCTGTCAAAAATCGCCGAGAAAATCACCCTTAAGAAAGGCAACCTTATGGTCTGCTCTATCCATGTGCCAAATTTCATTCAGCCATTAGGTCGTGAAATGGTAACAGCCAGACAGTTACTTTCGCACTTATTGGTGTTGATTGAAAATTTAAAAACAATTAAATAAAAGGAATTATTTGTACTATTTCGTTTTAGTCAATAGATGGCGGCTTTGAAGTGCGCTACTCGCTGCGCAGTACCGCACCCCTCACCCCCGCTGGCACGTGAATTTGTTACTGCGCAGTGACTCGCCTCATGTTCCGAGCCGCCATTAAGTTTGAATCGGACTGTAAGATACAAGTACCTATAGTGAGTACATGAATTTTATCTTGATCATGACGTTGTATCAAATATTCCTACTAATCCTCCTTTATGTGTATATACAAAAAAAAAATATCCCGGTTTCTGAAGTAAACGCAGACGATGTCGCGGGCAGAAGCTAGTTAGTGGCTGTCCTCCTAAGTTTAAGGTAAGTTACAAGTCCCTATAGTAAGTACATGAAATGAACAAGAAATCGGTCTTGATAATGACGTTGTAAGTATTAAATAATTATATATATATTATACAATTTAATAATTATAATCAATAAATAAAATAGTAACGAAGTCAAAACTATAAGTAAATTATAATTTTTGAAAAAAAAGTAAATGCTACGAGGTCGAGGAACGAGTCTGATTCCGAAAATATAGTTTTTAAATTTTTTGTACGTTTGTCTGGATGTATAATTCCGGATTGGTGCAAAAACGGGCGAACGGATTTGTATATTATATATAATAATATAATATAATCTTTATTTATCCATAAAACATACAGAGTTTGAAATACAGTTTGATATTTGGTTTAAAAATACATTTATTGTATAAATGCGTTTATGTTGCAAAATCTGTACAAGAATAACACTCTACCTCTTAAGCTAGGGTGTACCTGTATTTTAAGGGGTACAAATGAAAGCCAATGACCAAAAATGGTGCAATTTAATTTTTTTCGCGGCCATTAATTATACTATAATAATTAGATGCAGAATAATATGACGAACAAAAGTTAATATGATGTAACATAACCTGACATCAGTCTGAATCGAATATATAATATTTTTAACTTATTTATCATCCAAAAGCAGGTTTGTACAGCTTAGAGATTATTTCTTTCCAGCTTGGTAGGCACAACTTTGAGAAGGAAGGCGACAGAAGGATCCGGCTGGGTCGGGCAGCGTTTGGAAAACTTCGTCAGGTATTCTCGTCGTCAATCCCGCAGTGTTTGAAGACTAAGGTATTCAACCAATGCGTCCTGCCCGTTATGACATACGGTGCAAAAACATGGACACTAACAGTCGGGCTGGTCCACAAATTCAAGGTCAGTCAGCGTGCTATGGAGCGGGCCATGCTCGAAGTTTCTCTGAAGGATAAGATCAGGAATGAAGTTATCCGGAAGAGAACCGGAGTTACCGACATAGCCTGCAGAGTAAGCAAGCTGAAGTGGCAGTGGGCTGGCCATGTTTGTCAAAGGACAGATGGCCGGTGAAGCAGACGAGTCCTGAAGTGGAAGCGTCGTGTGGGGCGCCCCTCAGCTAGATGGACCGACGACCTTAAAAAGGCGGCTGGGACAGACTGGATGCGGAAAGCGGAGGACAGGGTGTTGTGGCGCAGCCTGGGAGAGGCCTATGTCCAGCAGTGGATTGCTATAGGCTGAGTTGATTGAGAGCTTATTTCTTACATAAAAATTTAAAAGTTTAGTTTGTGTTTTAGTTTAGTTTAGTTTGTTTTGTTTTTGGTTTAGTTAGTTATTTAAGTTCAAATATATCATCTTGGAGTACATTTGTAGAAAAATCGTTTATCAATTCATTTTTGTGATAGGTTTTTCCAACACCGACTAAGGTTTCAACGATGGCCGCGGAATAAAACCAAATGCACCACTTCCCATAGTGATTTGGTCATTGTCCTTTGGCACATAGATAGTTTATAATCTGGATTAACACATAGGGTACTTTTAATCCCCGTAGGATAATTTCCAACATCCACGTGGACAAGGGCACGGGCTTAAGCTAGTGAAAACCTAAAACCAAATCTCAGACCCGACCTTGACAAATTCCACAAAGTCACATCAAAAAAGCCTTCTCAAATGACTGTATTAAAGAAAACATAAACATATTTTTATCTCCGACTCTAGAAAGAGCATGGTTCATTAGACCCTTTAGGAAAATCTCCAACAAAAGGATCCTTCACGATTCTTTTCCTGGCCGCGCTCCGGAACTCAAAAAGCTCTCGTACCTACCTTCAATTACGAAGGGAGGTCTTTCTTAATACAATTACTTTTTTTACGGTTCCGTACCTCAAAATAAAAAAAACTGAACCATAGGATCGCTCGTGTGTCTCTCTGTCTGTCCGTCTGTCACAGCCGATTTGCTCCGAATCTACTGGACCTACTAAGTTCTGTGTAACTTCTGTGGCACAAATACGGACGTGTAATTTTGAATTTAAGGGTCACTTTTGGGGGCAGAAATTAAAAAATTAAAAAAATAAGTTTTTCAAACAGTATCGTATGACATATCAATATTTTTTTTTATAATTTTAAAATTAAAGGTACTCATGCTATTTAAGAAAATAGATGAAAATGTACCATTCCCCTCCCCTTATCTCCGAAACTACTGAGCCAAATGTTTTGAAAAAATATAAAAAACAGTTTACTTTACATATAGATTACAGGAAAACTTATAAAAAGTCTATGATCATAAACTAACATGGTAAATCTCTCAATATTGTACGTACAAACTTACATTTACAGTTGGAATGTAAGAGCGAACATGTTTTTCAACTACAATGATAAGTTTGTTCATAGGATAAATTAATCCCCACTACGGAACGCTTCATTGTGCGTGGTTCGACACGCACTTAGTGGGTTTAATTATTATATTATATTGGGAAAGGAGTATGTTTTTATGACTTGTTCTGTCATATATATGATACTTCGGTTTAGCGCTTTGGAGTAGCCGTGTAGTGCAATGTTTGCTATCTTTATTAAGAGGAGGCTCCCTATTTTATGTTAGTTTGCATGAATATTCTGAAATAGTCACACATAAAGCAACTTTAGTATATGATTTATTGGATCTTTTTCTTTCCATGTTGAAGACAGTTACGTAATTGTAATATTTTCTCTCCATAATTTTTTTATTTGAAAATCATGTATTTTTTAAGGATAATTCTAAAAAACAAACAAGATTGTTTAGCTTTTATATCTAAAAAAATATTCAGAGCCTGAAAATATAGTTTATTATCCCAACTCAAGATATTTTTTCTCTAGATCATAAACTTTAGTTATAAACGAAATAAGAATTGAGACTTACGCTATTTAGTTTCGTGCTCGAACACGTGCAAAGAGCGCACGCGATATTTAACTTTATTACTGATGTATTAGCGTTTAGCACATAACGGAGTGGAGAAATCGCCGCCGCCGATCACCTCCGTGAGGACTCGGCGGTGCTGCGCCTAAGCCGGGCAGACCTCCACCGTATGCTCCACCGTGTCCTCCGGGCGATCCACACAGTGGTGACACCCGGGCGTTTCCTCCCGCTTTATCCTGAACACGAACCTCCCGAAACATCCGTGTCCGGTGAGAGCCTGCGTCAGGCGGAAGGTGAGGACGCCATGGCGCCTCTCTAGCCACTCCTCAAAGAGGGGACTTATCGCCACAATAATGGCTTGCCCAGCGCTGCGTTGCGATAATAGACCAAACTCAAACCCTGCTGTTCGATTGGCCCAGATAACATCCCTGCATATATCGTTAAAGGATGTAGCAGTATATTAGCAGCCCCTTTATGTCATGTTTTTAATCTAGCTCTTAAGTCGGGCGTGTATCCGGAGCCGTGGAAGACTTCACGTGTTACTCCCATCCCTAAAACCAGTGACAAGACATATGTCGAGGAACACAGACCCATCGCTATTTTATCAACCATTGCAAAGGTCTTTGAACATATACTTCACACTGTTATCTGTATACAAACCAATATGTATCTTTCTGATGCTCAACATGGTTTTCGACCTGGTCGCTCCGTGAACTCAAATCTGCTGATTCATGTTGACTTCATATCCAGTAGCCTGGAATCCGGTAGGCAGGTCGACACTCTGTATTTTGATTTCCGGAAGGCGTTTGACAAAGTGGACAACGATGTGCTTTTGGCAAAGTTAGGGGCTACGGGCTTCTCATCCGGCCTTCTTAACTTCTTCGCCGACTACCTACGGGATCGCAAACAGTTCGTCCGCCATGGCTGCTTTGAGTCGAAGTCTCGCTCGGGCGTGAGCCAGGGATCCGTGTTGGGGCCGCCTCTGTTTCTGATCATGATCAACGACCTAATTTGTAAGATTCGATTCGCAAAATGTCTACTATATGCCGACGATCTAAAACTAGCTGCGCAAATCAGAACAGAGGTGGATTGCGAACTCCTACAAAAAGATATCGATACCGTCTATGAGTGGAGCATGGCGAACAAGTTGTTGTTTAATATTAGTAAATGCAGCGTTATGACTTATGGTCGTGGGTTGAGACCAATAAAATATGATTACAGTTTGGGGGGTTTAGTGATCACCCGTGTCACCAGCGTTAAGGACTTAGGAGTGACTTTCGACCGCAGTCTGACATTTAGAGACCACGTGTCTGCCCTTGCAAAGGAATCCTTCAGGCGTCTGGGATTTGTCTTGAGGAACGCTCGTGACTTTCGCAATCCCAGTATTATTAAACTTCTTTACACCACTTTGGTTCGGAGTAAACTCGAGTCCAGCGCCTGTGTCTGGCATCCGCATACTGCGTCTCAGACACTGATGCTTGAGAAAGTTCAGAAGACCTTCCTGAGATTTTTGTATCAAAGGCTGTACCATTACTTCCCATTCATGTACCCAACGAATTATCTTCTAGGGGTGTTGGGTTTAAATTCGTTGGAGGTAAGAAGGGGCTTTGATCAGCTCACGATTGCCTGTAAAACCCTAAGCGGTCGTATTGACTGCCCTGAACTCCACGGACTTTTCTGCCGCCTATTTGTGCCCGACAAATACCTTGGGCACCGTCAAAGCCGCCGTCGTAACCTGTTCGCACTACCGCTGTCTAGATCTGTTGCTAGAGCCGAATCCCCAGTTTGTCGAACCCTAAGGATGCTAAACGCCCTCCTGACTGCCGACCCTGAATGTGATGTGTTTGCCGATGAATGGAAGAAAATAATGCGTGCTTGTCTGTTGTTTTGTGAGGGACAATATGCGAGGGTGTCCACTGTTGCATGTTAGTTTATTGATGTATCTAATTTATTGAACCATTTACTCAAATAATTATTAATAATTTTATCCACGAATTGTATATCTTTGAATTTAATTTTTTGTATTGTATGTTATTTGAATGCTTATTTTATTTTAATTTTTATAATTCTATGTTAATTAATGTAATTGGACCTGTGCCGTTTTAATTAACTATAAATAAATAAATAGCACTCTCCATGTCGCCATGTGATCCCGCTGGAGTTTTGTCCGCTGTGCCGTGATTTCTCGCGGCAGCGGAGTTTCGCCCCGGCGCCAGCGTTTCGCCTCCTCGCGCCACTCCTAGATGTGCGCGAAGACTTTTCCCTCCAGATCCCATGGCGGTAGTCTGGCAAGGAGGCTCGCCGCCTCACGGGAGTCCGTGCGGTAACCCCGTACCAGCCTGATGCCCATGACCCTTTGGGACGCGTTCAATCCGCGGGCTGATTACAACCTTAAAGAACGCGCCCACACCGGTGCTTCGTAAAGGGCCATGGACCGCACGATCCCCGCGTAGAGCCTCCGGCAGGAGGCGCTTGGACCCCCTAGATTGGGCAGGAGCCGCTTCTGTAAAAGGCATAAAGTCTAGAGGTCTAGTGTTTCATGATTATATGCTGAGCAAAGAGTTCACATGGCAACATTTTAGCCCGATGTTTATTTTAAACTTAAGTACTACTAGGTATTTTCTTGACAAATTAAAAATGAAACAAGTAGGTAACGTTTATGAACATGGAAACAGTCTGTTTTACTTTCAACGAGAAAAATAATGTTTATCATAAATAAAAGTTTCCCAGAATTATTTATTAACACAACTGACAGGCGAAGTAAGTAAAATATACATCCGTATATGAACTAAGTACAGTCTGCCCAAAAAATCTAACGAAATAACAAGCAAGAGCCGTTTTCTTTGAGCGAATTGTTACTGAAGTTTCAAAACTTCTTTATTGCCTTTCACGAATAACTTTTGTCGCGTTTTTATTTTTCTTTAGCTTCAGTAAATATTGATAAGCTGATTGATTGAATCCGGAACGGTTTCGATTAATTATCGTGGAGATGGATTTTTTATTGAAGCGATCGGATTTCTTGGTTACTTTGGGGATAATTTAGATAAAAGTTTTAAGGCATTTTCAAAACAAGATGAATGACATTGTGACGGACGAATGACATTGTAAAGACCGCAGAAATCCGCTGGCGATTTTTTTGCAATTTCCTTCAAAAAGTTTTTTATAGTTTTGGTATTTGTCGATGATTACATTAAAATTATAACATTAGTACTTACATAAACAGAATTATGGTGTCCATATGTATTGAGGAGCCATGTCTCATATTTAAACGCGGGTACTACCAATATTTAGTAATAAATATGCCGATTTTATTGGCCGAGTCCTGGAATTTTTATTAAAATTTTACAGGACGTTTAAGGTAGCCTTAAAACTCGAAAACTAGCCGGCGGATATTTTTGATTTGGTAGGATAAGGTAATGTTTATGCGTATCTGGGGAAAAAATGGGTTTTGTACGGCTGAATTTGAGATAGCTATATTCATCATTATCATAAAAATCCATAAATTTTAATTTGACTATTTGAGAATTGGCACTGGCTGCGTCCTATTCAAAGCGATCGTGGCGCGAATACGCGATCCTCGCGCCAATTGCGATCGCGTATTCGCTCGATGTCAAAATTTGTATACCTACTAATATAAGCGATCGTCGAGGATGGATGGTCTCATCGCGTATTCGCGCCAATAAGTCATATTTCACAATGTAAAAAGAGACTGTGACGTTTGCACGAATGTCAGTTAGGTAGGCTACCAGGGGGCCGAACGCGCTATTTCTCAACGTAATTACCGTTCGAACTGAACGTTTTTGGTTTTGGTTTAGCTCGCGGTATCGCGTTATTTTTTCGGAGCGACTAAATCACGCAATTATACGAACTAAGTTTGCGCGAATTAGTTATCAAATATTTTATTCGCGCGAGCACCACGCGAATGTCATTAAGGTGAGGTTGCAGTACTTTTTAACTTTTTTAAACATCTGTTAATCTAGCAAAATAAAAATTTTGCGCAAAAAAAAAATATTTTAAGAAAATTGAACATATTATCAAGCACTGTGTGAAGATAGAAACATGAATTAAATTAATCGGCTCGATAAAAAAAATCACAAAGATGACACTAAATCGTTATTTAAAACGTGTACCTTGAAGAGATTACTTCGTTAAACCATGTAAAAGTTATACCAAAAGATAGGCCTTATTGTTTTTTAGTACTTGGTGAGAACACATTTTATAATTTCCTTACTATTTTTTTCTATGGAGCAAATATACACAAAATCTAGCAGTTCAAGAGCTCGCAACGGCCGGCCAGTTAAAGCCGGCTACACACCGCACTACCAGACGGCCTTAAGACACCCAGTTCGAATCCGGTACCTACGTTTGATCGCTAGTTCGTACGAACAACGTTCGCGCGAACTTGCAATGGTCGAGCAGTTGCTTGTTATTAGGACGCGGAGTCATAGTAACAGTCTATATAGGTAAATAGTGTAAATACTATCTTCTTCTTTTTATTTTTTAGCCTCATAAAAAGAGTAGCGCAATTTTTTAACACATTTTTTCACTAGGTTTTTCCCCAATAAACCTCGTTTCTCGGAAAACACACAATAACTTTTCCGCTGACAGCTGCTATGTGAATTTCTTGCTACTCACACACATTAAAGAACCCGGTTTCTGCTAAACAGTTATTAGTAAAACATTAGTCCTACGGGTTCTGTTTGAAAATCATCAATTTGCAAGTACATAAAACCAATACTGGCTGACTGATAGTATAGTGTAATCTTTACTGGAACAAAAACACATTTTACAAATAGATTGCGTACGTAAATAGCTACATTAGTTACATTAGTTACTGTGTCGCAGATATTGACGCCCACCTCCAAGAGGGAGACAACAGCGTTACAGATTCGAGAGATAAAAATACAGTAGGGGTTAAAAATAACAATTACAATATTTAAAAAAAAATAAAAGTAAAAAAATGAAATAGTAGTATAGTAAAAAATTTAAATAGTAAGTAATTCAAAATCAAAATCAAAATCAAAAAAAAATATTTCACATAAACCTACATGGGCACTTATGAAACGTTAGAAGCTAGGTGCACGGTTCCAATTGGTCGTTTCCTATGGAGAAGAGCCGGCAAGAAGCTCCACGGTTACTCTTTTAAAAAAAGTGGACTTTAACAATGTTTCCAAGTTACAGTGTTAATAGATATGAGAGGACAGTGTAGACCCGTCAACAAGTACCAAGTACTTAACAAAATAGAAGATAGTTTACAAAGCTACAGTCTATTAAGCCTACAACGTTCTCACATTCACAAATTAAAAAAGAATCTATATAAAATATTACTAAAATGATAAAAATAAAAACCTACATAATTATTTAAACCAAATGACAACATTGTCATTACAACTGTAACAAAACTGAATAAATATTCTGTCCATAAGTCACTAATAAATATTTTAAATTAAAATTGTAGGTTATGTCAAAGTATGTAAAAAAAATGAATAAAAATCGTAATTTAGGAGCAGTTAATAGACATTTACATAGTTATACCGTTTATGAGGTACCAGGGAAGCCACATGTGCAGAAGGAATTATTGCCAAACTTCCTTGTCTTCAACGTAGTCCTTAATCTTATAGTATGCTTTTTTGATTAGGACACATTTGATGTGGGCTTTGAACTTTCCATCGCTAAGTTCTATAACCGGCTTTGGCAACTTGTTATAGAAGCGGTAATTAAAATAGGTAAGTGCGTTGTGCATGTGGGATTGTTGTATGTGAGTGTACTGCGTGTCTGTGGGGTGTAAGTGTAGAGTGCGCTGGTATAACCTCCCCACGAGCACACTCAACGCTACGTGTATTTGGTGTGCATGACTACGGAAGAAAGATCTTTAGGGTTCGGATAAAATCTCCAATTATTCGTATGTGAGAGTGTGAAGCCATTGATCAATAATTCTTTTGCAATCCCGGAGAGTGCATGGATAAATAGTAAGCACTTTATTTATTCTATAATAAAGCACGGGACTGCAGAAAATTAACTGCCGGCGGACTATTTCCAATTTAACACCCGATGTCGGGCAGACTCTGTCAGTTCTACGTTTTTGTCTTCTAAACTCAGGGTCAAAAGACAAGTTTGAATGTTTCCGCAACACTGTACTTAGCACAAAAGAGTGCCTTTTGTGCTAAGGGAACGCTAGTTTCCATAGCGTGTACAGTTTGCTGGTGGGGAAGCGTACATCTAGACTGGTAATAAAGTGCTGAATATTTCTTTGTGAAGGTGACCTATATATAGCGCTAAGCGCCACCTCATTTTTTAAATTTGAAGACAAGACAATTTGCATCGGCGAGTATAGGCTTTTCTAAAAGGAACTGTAACTCTAATTTAGTATACACCACAACTCCATCATTTTGGTTTGAGTGATCAGAGTAATTAGATACAAAACCCGGTATGGAGGGAACATGAGGGCATTTACGTAACCAGCATTCCGATAAGACCACGACGTCAAATATATGCGCACACGAGCCACCAGCCACAGGTGTGCGACGAATCCAAACGAACGATTATATCGAGCCTGTTATGGAAGAAAATCGTAAGCGACATAATGTAGGTATTTCACTTTAACAAAAAATGAATAAAATACCTCTACTGTAAATTTTAATTTATGTCGCTTACGATGTTCTGCCTTATCAGTTGCATACAGACATATTTGCAGACAGAAAATATTTTGAAGATAGCTAGAACCTCAATATTTAGCAGACCCCTTAAATCATAGCCAAATATTTGTAATACTTTATTTATGCAGTTTTAGAAAAGATCCCGCAGTGTTTGAAGATTAGGGTCTTCAACCAATGCGTCCTGCCCGTTATGACATACGGTGCCGAAACGTGGACACTAACAGTCGGGCTGGTCCACAAATTTAAGGTCACTCAGCGTGCTATAGAGCGGGCTATGCTCGGAGTTTCTCTGAAGGATAAGATCAGGAATGAAGTTATCCGGAAGAGAACCGGAGTTACCGACATAGCCTGCAGAGTAAGCAAGCTGAAGTGGCAGTGGGCTGGCCATGTTTGTCGAAGGACCGACAGCCGGTGGAGCAGACTAGTCCTGGAGTGGAGACCGCATATCGGCAAGCGTAGTGTGTGGCGCCCCCAGCTAGATGGACCGACGACCTTAAAAAGTAAGTCTAGGTAAAGCTAGTGAGGAATATAAGGAGAAAGAAGAAAGAAAATACGTTTATTTGCGGTAAACATGACGCAAAAAAGAACATAAACACAAAAATAAGAAAAGGTTGAGGGAAACATGCGTCACATCCACGCAAAACGGCTATCACTCAGCATTATGCTGCGACCCTATACAAGACAGAGCCCCAGCGCTGGTTTTCAGCGACAGCTGGTGCCGACGTATTGACGTCGTCCGGTGCAGCAAACAATTAATAGGACGCTGTACCGGTACAGCATACATAAAAAAAAGAAAAGATAAACTAAACAGGAATATAAAAATAGACATACATGCTGTGAGAATATCATCCTCCATAAACATGAGAAGACAATTATTTTAGAAACTTAAAAATGCTTTTATATTTGTATGATCACTGATCATGTCATACTTACAGTCACAATTAATAACTTAATTATATTGCCCGTATAAACGGGCAATATAATTAAGTTCCCACACCGGGAACAAAAAAAAAGGCAATCATAAGATTGCCTTTTTTTTGTTCCCGGTGTGGAAAGTTCTCATGGACGTCCTCCGCCCTAACGCGGGCGGAGGGGCTGTCAGCCTTCTGCTGACTAAAACCACCCCGTGATCGCATACTTGCACCGAACTTAAGCAATCTTCAACGCAGCCCCCGATGGTCGAGCCCAGCAGTAGAACAAGTTAACTTAAAAAAAACCTGTAACAGTACATAATCAGCTTATAATGTTCTTACTACTGGAACACAGGCCTCCTCTCTGAGAGGGAATGGGCTGTAATCTACCACGTCGGCCGCGGCCGTGCGGGTTGGTAGATGTCACATGTTTCGAATTTTTGTTTCTAGGACATGCCGGTTTCCTCACGATGTTTTCCTTCACCGTTTTGAGAGCAGTGGCGATGAAACAGTTTAAGGTCGCAATGTTATCATACGTCGTTACAATGCTTTGTTGTGGGCAAAGTTCCAAGTTGAATCTCAGCTCGTTGAGATTTATAGTAAAGTACAGAAAAAATATTAGTTCAGTCAATCAACTCAGCCCACTGCTGGACATAGGCCTTTCCCAAGGTGCCCCAGGCCACAAACCTGGGCTGTCCTCCTCCTTCCGCATTCAGTCTGTCCCAATCACCTTTTAAAGTTCGTTGGCCCATATTATTTATGATCAATAAATCATACTCTCGCACATGTTCGCACATTCACTCACAGTCACACACACTCTTTCACAAACATACACACACCCTCAAACACGCACACACACATAACTCCAGACAAACACATTAGAGACATTCACACCACTTTCATTAATGTTTAATGTATTTTCTTTTTTTTTTCATTAGCAGCCCGGAGTCTGGATTTGTGCCCGGTTGATGGCAATAGGCTCGCCCCCTATTACATGGGACTTAAACATAACTGGCGAAATGTGGGTGTACTATAGGTACACCTCTGCATAATCCTTCGGGGATTATGTTAATACGTGGCGTGATGTTATGTTTGTGTATGTGTGTGTATTTTTTTTACTTTTTCTTTTGTTTCTCTTTAAATGGATGCATTTTTGTGTATAATGTGTGTCCTATTTTCTATATGCTCATCACTTTGAAGGGACACTGGCTTCTAAGATACAGGTACATAAACCTAGTTTAGAAGTCAGGGTTTGTCACTCTGGAACACTAGCTTAAGCCATTTTTTTATATCTAAATAATGTAATTGATTTTTTTTTTTGAGAAATAAAGATTATCAATATCAATCTAGCAAGGGGCGTCCCCCACTATAAGTACTTGCCGAAACGCGGTCTCCGAAACTGACATAGCTTGCAGAGTAAGCAAGTTGAAGTGGCAGAGAGCTGTCCATGTTTGTCGAAAGGCCGATGCCCGGTGGTGCAGACGAGTCCAGCGGGCTAATTACGTAACACACTATCAGTAGAAATCAGTTTCAATTTGACAGTTCAACAATATTCTTTGCGTTACTTACGTTGTTGAGCAGACAAATTTTTCTAACATATGAAGCAATGTACTTCAAAATCATTCCGATTCTGATTCAAACTGTGTTACGCAATAGGGGTGCTGGATTAGTTTAATAATGGATAGGAATTCTAACTTGATCAAAACTGAAGTTAGATTTCTTTTGTTATTTTTCTTTCTTGGGTGTTATTCTATTTTTTTTGTAATCATAATTACACACACATACTTAACTCTCGGCTTCACGGCCAGATATATGAACGTCAATCAATCAATCAACTCAGCCTATAACAGTCCACTGCTGGACATAGGCCTCTCCCAGGCTACGCCACAACACCCTATCCTCCGCTTTCCGCATCCAGTCTGTCCCAGCCACCTTCTTAAAGTCGTCGGTCCATCTAGCTGGGGGGCGCCCCACACTACGCTTGCCGATACATGGTCAACTCCGTGGCCGACACTCCAGGACTGGTCTGCTCCACCGGCCATCGGTCCTTCGACGGACATGGGCGGCCCACTGCCACTTCAGCTTGCTCACTCTGCAGGCTATGTCGGTAACTCCGGTACTCTTCCGGATAACTTCATTCCTGATCTATTCTTCAGAGAAACTCCGAGCACAGCCCGCTCCATAGCACGCTGACTGACCTTGAATTTGTGGACCAGTCCGCCTGGTTGAATACCCTCGGTCTTCAAACACTGCGGGATTGACGACGAGAAGACTTGACGAAGTTTTCCAAACGCTGCCCAACCCAACCGGATTCTTCTCTCGGCTTCCTTCTCAAAGTTGTGCCTACCAAGCTGGAAAACTTGCGATAGGTAGACATACTTCTTCACAACTTCGAGAAGCGACCCTTCGATGTGGATTGGACTCGGCAACACGTGCGAATTGTACATGACTTTTATCTTGTCCAAATTAATGCCGAGGCTAACTCGCCGAGAGGCTCCATTAAGGCTGTGCAGCATCTGGTCTAAGTGTTCCAGCGTCTATGAACGTAAATAAAGCCAACTATGTAAGGAGCGTAGTAGGTGGCGTTCTATAGTTTCTGCTTACCGAAGTCGAAAATTTTGTAATCATAATTATCTTTGCCAAAGAGCTTATCTAGCATGATAACGTTAATATAGACGTAATAATAATCTCAATAACCTTTTATTCATACGTTTGAATAATCACAATAAAGCAGTGAAGTACCCATACGTGAATGAAGAAGGCTATGAAAATATAAGATATAGGCTCGGGAGAATATTATGCTTGGTCCTGATTCACAGTCCTTGAACGAACGTGGGTTAGGGTAAATAAAACGCTTTACTAAATTAGTGGATACGGGGAATTACAATCTATACAAATAAATAAAATTGAGGTATCTATTTGTAATGACAAAATAACAGCTTTCTTGCTAAATGCATATGAAAGGTACAAGAAAAAAAGCTATTTTTAAATATTTTGTCTGGCTGTTTGTTCCGGCTAATCTCAAAAACGGCTTGACCGATTTTAACGGGATTTTCACTGGCAGATAGCTGATGTTATAAGGAGTACTTTTACTTTAGAAAAAGTCAAGAGGGCGTAGCCGCGGGCAGGAGCTAGTAGTAACTAATATTATGGGAATTCAATGGAAATATATAATAACTAGCTTCTTTCGCGTGGAAGTCGTAAGATACACAATATACTACAACAAGGCCCACATTTTTATAAAACTCCCTCGGCCTTCGACTCACCGCGTCGCATCGCATCGCCCGCCCGTGCTATCACTTCTTTTCGCTTAGCATTCTTTCTGACTTTTATCTTTTTGCTCGGCTACTAAAGATCGTAGCGTGATCTTAAATAGCATATAACGTTCCTCAAGAATTGAGCTATCAATAAAAATAAAAAATCCTTTCGATCTGTCAGTTCCAGAGATCAGCGCATTCAAACTAACAAAACAAACTCTTCAGCTTTTTTATATTAGGATATTATGTATTATTATGGGGGCTCAACGGAAATATGAATATTATGATATTCGCAATATCTGTAGACTATATCAAATAATAATATATAATAATATAATTAATATTTTAGTTAATTATTATTTATTATATTTTCATATTAAATTGAAACCTGATTTTAGATAGGGATGGAATCGTTGAAAGCTATTTCTATATTGTTTGTAAAAATAATGTAACCTGTTCAAAATATGTCAAAATGGCTGTATTACTATAATTATTATTACATATAAACAGACCTACGGGTAATTGGCTGGGTTCGTGGTATCACTTTAAATTTCCCGCTGAAAGGCACGACTCGACGAGGTGCCATGCGATTCGCTGGAACAATTTCCAGTTGAAGTTTTCATAGAAATTGTTGTACTCTAGTCGCGTCGCGCCTGTCTGGAGCCTGTAGTAATTATTTTCACAAAAAAATTATGGCTTGTATTTGTTAGAGTGTTTTTAATATTTACTTACAGCTTTTACATTTTACGAGTCTTTTGTAATCACACTAATATTATACAGGCGATAGTTTGTGAGTGTGCGTGTGTGTGTATGTTTGCTACTTCTTCACGCTCAAACGGCTGGACCAATTTTGATAAAATTTTGTATGGAGGTAGCTGACACCCTGGATTAAGACATAGGCTACTTTTCATCCCGATATTCCCACGGGATCGAGACTTACGCGGGTGAAACCGCGGGGCGCAGCTAGTTATCTATAAATATTGCAGTTTGTCCCATTTCTTCCCGTGGGTGTCGTAAAAGGCGACTAAGGGACTTACTAGAGAATGGGCAGCAGCGTTCTCTATGCATTTAAACACCATACTGCGACCCCCCCCCCTCCCCCTCTTTGGGGGAGGCCTATGTCCAGCAGTGGACGTATTTCGGCTGAAATGATTGCAGTTTGTTGGCTTTTACAATGGGATGATTATATCTCGATAACTACTTCTTTCTGTTCACAAAATCCTATTTACACCTTTTACAACACCTGCAAAAGACATTTGCTAGCCAAACCATTAAATCCCAAAATATCTTCAAGCACTTTTCAAAATCAACGTTTATGTCCATTAAAGGTATTTTTCCTAATAATTACTCCAATCGTTAGCACTAATCTCTTCGAGATTTAAGAGAAAACATCCTGCACAGCTGTCGTATGTTCTAAAGAGATATTTGAGTGAAGATTAGGAATATTTATGTGTCCCCGCGACAATCTTGATTGTGTGGCTTTAAGATGGGCGGGAACGGTGTGAGAGGAGGATTTGGATTAATCTTCTTTTGAATGTATTTGGATTGCGATGTTGAGTTGATTGCTTTGTTTGTATTTGTGAGTATGTTGCGTTTGTTGTTGGTGGCATAGGTCCATAGGTTAGTCAATCTACTAGGTTATGTTTGGTGATGTATGTTCTGTGTGATGCCGGACGTAAAGAATAGCACCACCCTATTTATTCCCGTAGGTGTCGTAAAAGGCGACTAAGGGACTTACTAGAGAATGGGCAGCAGCGTTCTCTATGCATTTTAACACCATACTGCGATCGCCAACCCGGCTGCCAAGCGTGGCGATTATGGCAACCCTTCTCCAAATTTTGCGGGAGGCCTATGTCCAGCAGTCGACGTCTTTCGGCTGAAATGATGATGATGTATGTTACGCCATTGGTTACGATCAAAGATATTATTATAAGTAAAAACAAACATACAGCCGAACATATAACCTCCTCCTTATTGGAAGTCGGTTAAAACCCCTGGGTTCCTGGTTGCTATTCCACCAATTCGCACTAAGCGTTTCCAAAAAACTTTTATAATGCGCACAGCAAAAGAGTGAAACTCTACCTGCGTCTGTGTTTCCGAACGCATACAACCCTAATCTCTTCAAAGTGAGAGTGAACAGGCTTCTTCTAGGTAAGCTCACTCCATCATTGACCTTGTCTCTGTCACCTCTGACCTAGACTAAGGTCAAGAGCAAACCCATCCCAAAAAAAAAAGAGTTAGATATGTTATACACGCTTCGCAAGTGGCACGTCAAAATATGGTCAGTTAGCCACATTTTCTTCGTCATATTGTCTCTCTTACGCTCCCGATAATAACGATATGCCGTCCTACTTCCACGTGTCATCTAATAGCGCGACATTATGCCGGTTTTGAAGATCGTCTGTTGAGTAGGTAACCTATTTAGGTCTTTTTACGTATAATATAATTTTATTAGTCTTGGTTAAATTAATTAGAATTTTAGTACCTACAAGATGTGTGTAATATTTTTGTTCTTTTAAGATTATGTTTTAATTATTAGCTTGTATATTTTTTTACAATAATGTTTTATAGTCAAACATCAAATTAATAGTTAATAGAAATTAAGTATTGCATTTTGTTAAAAATAATTCAGCAAAATTTGCATGAATTTAAAGAACCGGACTTTAAGTGATTCATCATCTTTTGATCAACCCCCAAAACAATTTTTGATTTCATAATATTATAAAAACAATTTAATATAAATACAGTAAAAATATATTTAAATTATGTTATTTCAATCCGCTCATCTCAAAGCCCCAACTGACACACGCTTCGTGTAAACTGTAAAAAGTAAACGCATCTTTACTTATACTTTTTTATTACTTTTGACCAAAAATCGTAAATTCTCTTTATGGTTCTTTAAATCGTACAAGACTTATTTTGTTCACATGTTCAGCATTTGAATTAGGATTTGTATTACATTCTGTGTTTAATTTATTGTACGAGAGCAAAGTTTAGGCTGTTATTAGAATTTTCCTGTAATCATTTTACTATTACCAAAGAATAATAACTATTAAAACGAACATGCAAAAGTTGCATTCGACTCATTTTAATAATATTCTAGCAGTCGGTCCTTTCATTAAAGAAATATTTAATTAATTTAATTTTATGCTGTTAGGGAAACTTACAGTTAACTTATACAATGTTCTTAAACAATATTAAATATACAATACTTATATTAGAAGTTTAATGACTTTAGGAGCTTGTAGCTAAATAATAACTGCTGCACGGGTCAATCGATCAGGTTAAGCTACGCTTGTCGCGGTTGGTCTGTGGATGGGTGACCATCTGTTCATACCAAGATTCCTCCGTGCCTCGGAAAGCACGATAAGCCGTTGGTCCCGGCTGTCATTTGTAGATCTTTGTCAGTTGTTACGGGTCGTCAGAAGCCCAAAAGTCTGACCACCAGTCTTACCAAGGGATATCGTGTTACTGGGGTGTGGAGGTGAGATAGGCAGTCGCTCCATGTAAAATACTGGTATTCAGCTGCATCCGGTTAGACTGGAAGCCGACCCCAACATATTTGGGAAAAGGCTAGGCAGATGATGACTTAGTTAAACTTTCTCATAACCTCTAGATGAATGGAGAAAAGAACATTATAATATTTCCATAATCATCACCAATTCTTTCCAAGCTTACAACGACAATATTTCAAAATTCTCACACAAAAAAGTTCGAATAGGTATCAAATCTCCCTATCCACACACAAATCCTTGTAGCAAACGCAAATAATATCGGTACACGTATTTGGGGAAATATAAAGAGGGAATAAATTCTCCTCACAGATGGCTGTAGGCATAATCGAATATCGCCCATTATTGCCAACCCAAACATAAGTAAAGAAAGATGAATAGCAGATGCGACTCTAATTTGATGGATGTCGAAATTTGTCGTGGCGTTATGTTTCCCAAACTGAATGGATGGAACACCGCGGCACCGCCAAGATTAGGCCCCGTTGTGTTGGTAATATGTGTCGTTTTGCGTTGGTGGTTTTATTTACTGGGTTAGTCACGGGCATGAATGAATGTGTAGGCGTTTGAGGATGTTATCAGGTTTGATATTTGTTAGTACATGAGTAATAGTACAGTCAGATACCTTCAGTCTTACCAAGGGATATTATGTTACCCAGTAACTAGATTATGGAGGTCAGTTCAGTCACTCCATGCAAAATACTGCTATTTAGCTGCATCCGGTTAGACTGGAAGCTGACCCGAACATAGTTGGGAAAAGGCTAGGCAGATTGATTAAGTAAAGTATCTTGTTTTGTAACAGAAGATTCAACTTTCATATTCATATTCATTTATTTGCGTTCCACAAGGTAAAAACAAGATGTTAACAAAAGGCTTAGAGCTAAGAGCCGTTGTAGACCCAGTCAGAGCATAGCAAAAAATTATGTTAGATACATAGCTAACATCAAAATAAAATTTAAAACATCATAATAAATTCAAAATAATCAAATCAAACATCAAAATAATTAACAAAAACAGAACAAAAATAAAATACAAAATTAAAAACAAAAAATCAAAATAAAACTTTACCTACATAAAAACAATAATTACATTCGCCTATAAGTAAATTACATAAACAATTCTAATAATGGAAAGTAGGTAGTTATTTTCTTAATAATAATAAGTTTCGATAAAATTATATTATTTAGGTAATATTAACAAACAATTAAAGAGAGATCATGTTTTTAGTTTACAAGTTATTAATAAAAAGATAAGTTTCACATTGTATTGTATCACTATTTAAGACAAATTGTGTATTTAGAAGTCATGTTATGTTCAATTCAATAAATCAAAAAAAAAATCACGGCAAAAAATTACAGCAGACGATTATGTGCAGCTAAACAGCACACAAAACAAGTGCATACAAAAAGATAATTAACTCGAGTAATGAAAAAAATAAAACCGGTCAAGTGCGTGTCAGACCACGCACAATGAAGGGTTCCGTAGTTAGGACGAATTTATCCCAAGAACAAACTTAACATTGTAGTTGAAAGACATGTACCCTCATATATTCCAACTGCAAATGTGAGTTTGTACGCACAATATTGAGAGATGTACCATGTTATTTTGAGACCATAGACTTGTTATAGGTTTCCTGTTATCTATAATAAGTAAAGAACAATTTTCTATATTTGTTACAAAACTATTAAAAAAATATGTGATATTCTTAAAATCCCTTTAATTTGATATGTTGCAAAACTTTTGTTTTCTAATTTTCCCCCCAAAAGTGCCCCCCCCCCCCCCATCTTTGAAATTCATATATTTACGTTACACGTCCGTGTTTGGGTCACAGAAATTCATATGTGTACCAAATTTCAACTTAATCAGTCCAGTAGATTCGGAGAAAATTGGCTGTGGCAGACGGACAGATAGACAGACGAGTGATCCTACGAGTATAAGGGTTCAGTTTTTCCTATTGAGGTACGGTAGCCTAAAAACAAAATGGATCTATATCACGACAAATCAAAATTACCTCATGCCTTCCTAGGAAGAACAGCACAATTCCTAGACAATCGCTACGAGAAATCAGAAACCCAAGATTCTAATAAGTTATGTGTGTAAGATATTGGTATTGGGAAACATTGGTTTATACAGACAGATCAAATGGCAGTCGTTTCATGTAAATATTGATTACTACCTGCGTCTAGACTGAAAGTAGATTCCATATTGTTGGAAATAGATGATCTACAGTCAAGTTTATGGAGACCATTTTGGTTTGTATAAGGCGTTTCCATCCATCACAAACTAGTTAAGAGGAGGCTTCCTATTTTAAGTTAATTTGCATGAATATTCTGAAACAGTCACACATAATTATCAGCAAAAGGAAAACTTTAGTATATGATTTATTGGATCTTTTTCTTTCCATGTTGAAGACAGTTACGTAATTGTAATGTTTTCTCGAAACATTTTTTATTCGAAAATCATGTCTTTTTTAAGGATAATTATATAAAACAAACAAGATTGTTTAGCTATTATGTCTAAAATAAATATTTACAGCAAGAAAATATAGTTTATTATCCACCCACCAGATTTTTTTTCTTTAGATCAATTATTACTTTAGTTTATAAACGAAATAAGAATCGAGACTTACGCTACTTAGTTTCGTGCTCGATCACGATGTGTTAGCGTTTAGCACATAACGGAGTGCGGGGTCAAGGGGCGGAGTTTGCGTGGAAATTTGATTTAGACTGCCTGCTCTTAAAAACACGGTAGTAAGTCGCATCGTGTACCAACCGCCATTGAAATACTGCATGCGTCTGTCTACACATCGGTGATTTAAGTCTGTGATTGGTTACTTTTTAGGTCGTGGACAATGGGCCTTATAGGTCGTGGTTTCCATCAGCAAATAGCTGAAAACGCTTATCGTACAGCGGCTTTAAAACAAAAAAGAGATCGGATAGGAATCCAATCATGCTGAGTGTTAACCATCGTACGACTGCTTTCAAATCCCCCAGCTTTTTCCCTCTTTAAAACTATGAAATATTTCATAGGAATCGCTCCCACCTTTGGTTATATAGTGTGAGTTCAAAGCCGGATATTTCATAGCGGCTTTTTGTTAGATTCGAGGTAAGTGAAAACCATTATTGTTTGATTTGAAAAATGAAAGGTTTGGCAGAGGTGTTTCGTACACCCACATTTCGGCAGTAAGGTTTAAGTCTTTTGTAATAGGGGCGAACCTATTACCGTAAACCGGGCACAAATCCAGAACATAAGTTAGCTGACTCACCTCTGTTCGGCCCACCGAGACATTTTGTACTACACAAATGCAAATAAATGTTATAAACAAAAACACAAATCCAGACTGCCTTTGAGTGGGCACGCCACAATTGTGGCGATAAGTCCCCTCTTTGAGGAGTGGCTGGAGAGGCGCCACGGCGTCCTCACCTTCCGCCTGACGCAGGTCCTCACCGGACATGGATGTTTCGGGAGGTTCCTGTTTAGGATTAAGCGGGAGGAAACGCCCGGGTGTCACCACTGTGTGGATCGCCCGGAGGACACGGTGGAGCATACGGTGGAGGTCTGCCCAGCTTGGGCGGAGCACCGCCGTGTCCTCACGGAGGCGATCGGCGGCGGCGATCTCTCGCGTCCGGGCCTGGTTCAGGCCATGGTTCGGAGCGAGAGTGCATGGGAGGCCGTCACCTCCTTCTGCGAAGCAGTTATGCTAGCGAAGGAGGAGGCGGAACGCGTGAGGGTGAGACAAGGTTCACGCCCTCATGCCCCTAGTCGCCGCAGGAGACGCCCCGGGCGTCGGGAGTCGCAAGCCGATTTCCGGCCACCGTAGGCGCGGGCCTGCGGACGGTGAGCGATGGGTAGCTCGCCGTCCGATAAGGACCAGGCCCGGGTCGACGGCGCGTTGTGTTCCACGCGCGCCTCAAAGAGATGTCAGCACAAACTGACGGGGTCCGTCAGGACCAATGCCTGCCGGGGTTGCGAGTTTGTCCGAAAGGGATATCGTGGCCCTGGCACACAGGCAACGGAAGGAACACGGGTGGGTTTTAGTCAGTAAAAGTCTGACACGCCCTCCCGCTCCGCCCAGAGCGGGAGAAGTTATTTGATGATTTCCCACCCAAAAAAAAAAAAAAAAAAAAAAAAAAAAAGACTGCCTTTGAGAAATTCCTGATCTAAAAATCCCAATAACACTTTGCCTGGCCTGGGAAGGGATCCAGTACCCTACCTCACGCTCAGCAGTCGCACAACGAGACAACGAGAAGGAGTGATTTGCAAAAGAGTGGCAACATTTTGGGTTGGCACTACTGAAATCGCGAGGGAATCAAAATGCAATAAATCATATAACTGTCATTTCTGGTTTCCCCTCAGTATTAAGTTTCATGCCATGGAGGGTTGGCTTTTGTGACTACGTTCGTTAATGGTATTTACTGATCGTCTTCGATGTGGTATTTTAAACTTATGTCTATAATTTTGAAGCCTATATTATGTACTATAGTAGTCTTCAAAGCTAAGCTGCATGGGGTGTTAAAAATTATTTTAATATACCTAATCAGAGCATTACCTGGAGCTTTTCACATCTGTAATTAAAACAATAGGCAGTGACAACAACAATATTAAGGATTAAATCGACTTTGCCATATAACGTGTTTATTGAATTGTTTTTACTAGAAGCCATTTTTTTTTTTGTTAACTAGAAGCCTTTAAATACAAGTGAGTAATACTCCTTGTATCGCTCAATTTATTTTTAAACTGCGAAACGGATCGGAATGGTTCGGATCCAGGGACGCCACATTATCGTGACTAATTGACGAGGTGGTCACGTTCAATGAGGCAGACCTGCGATGCAATTGGGGCGTGACCTTGGGTTGTATTTTGGAATAAAACATGGACAAACCTGGATGCTGTTTCAAATGAACATTAAGTTGTGCTGATTATACAACGAGAGGTAAAGGCTTGCAACTGTAGTGATAATAATGATGAACATGAATGATTTTTTGGTTATAGATAGATAGATCCGCCTTTGTCCCTAATTGTGTGTGAGAAGTTTAAATAAATAAATAGATATATAAAACATTTATTCAGTGCACACAAAAGACAGCACAACACACAATAGCACAATAAAATAATAGATATTAACTTAAAAGAATTTATATAAAACAACCGGCCAAGTGCGAGTCGGTTCCGTACCATTATCTATAAAGATGGGAAAAAAATCACGTTTGTTGTATGGGAGCCCCCCTTAAATATTTGTTTTATTTTAATTTAATTATTTATTTTTAAAGTATAATAATAATAATAATAATTATGAAGGACGGGACGGTTGACGTGTGTCGGGGCATGGAGGGTTTATTTCCCCACTTAGTCCTTCATATGGACCATTGTGCGTGGTCCCATAGCATTTTTCATTATTCAATCTCTGCTATGAATGCACATCCCACATCCATATTCGCGTAAGAATCTATTAGATTCTATCTCTACCGGCTCTAAACTTCTAAAGACAAAGCACGATCGATCTTCCCCGACCCCAATAAACTGACAAACTACATCCGAACTGCCTCATAGGTTCGTGAAACATCAGAAAGTTTGACACCGGAATGTGTCAAAGCAAAATATACATAATTAGAGAGTTTGTTTATTACTTCGACATGTCCCAGCATCAACTTTGTAGTGCTACGTCCATAATTTCATGTTCAGAAGGCCCTAGCACGAACGAGCGACGTAATATCATCATTCATAATTTCAGCCGAAAGACGTCCACTGTTGGACATAGGCCTCCCTCAAAAGGGGTTTGCCATAATCGCCACGCTTGGTAGGCAGGTTGGCGATCGCAGTATGGTGTTAAAATGCATAGAGAACAATGCCCATTCTCGAGTAAGTCCCCTTAGTCGCTTTTTACGACACCCACGGGAAGAAATAGGATGGTGCTTTTCTTTACGTCCGGCACCACACGGAACGACATAATATACCACCAGATTATTGTCTTACTGCAGAAAAAATGCCTCTTTTCATACGTAGAAGGCATTGATCGCCACGCATATTCTTATCCTAATCCTAAATTATATATTATTTATATATCACATCACACTAATATTATAAAGGCGAAAGTTTGTGTGTGTGTGTGTGTGTATGTTTGTTACTTCTTCACGCTCAAACGGCTAGACCAATTTTTATAAAATTTTGTATGGAGGTAGCTGAGACCCTGGATTAATGTGATGTTTTTTCTACACCGATTTCAGTAATAGCCAAGATATACGGAGAAATTAAATATGAATTGAAAAAGTCACAACCTAGTGCATGAGCTGTGAGGCCTCAGCCATTACGACATTGAGCGACGTAAACGAACGTTTTTCTCTGCTCGACCATAGACTAATACTCGTATATATAGAATGAGATGCTCGACCACGAACGATCTTTGAATCGATTTTTTGACGTGAATAGGTACGTCTTTAAAGGAGAATGCCGTTGTGCAGTACCAACTAGCGGGCGAGCGTGTCACAACCAAATTTAGTTCATAAACTTACTACTATTTTTTAAATCAGATTTACGTTTTTGTTATGAAAAAGATTCCCGGATTTTGGAGATCAAAAATAAAAGTATTTTTTTTACTTTGTACGTTGTTTCCACGTATATGTCACTGCCATAGCACTTCATTTCCGAATATTGCTAGTACCACAGAATACTACAGAATAAGTAATAGTAGTACGTACTACTACGTAAAAAAAAAAACATTTAATTGAAAAAGGTAATTATGTAAGTACCGATTTGCTTTTTAGAATACGTGATATTAGGTATTGTATGTTATATGTGATAAAAATAAAATCTTTATTTAGGTTTCATAATAATTTAAATTATTGTTTTCGAATACATTTTAAGCATTTAATGAAAAGAGGACAGATTCAAAAAGAAAATATGGTGTTTATTGTGACGTATTGCATCTGTTTTTTTTGTCTTATTTAAATTATTATCTGTAGTTTTTTGGCGCCGTCACGAATGACGTTACTTTCAATCTTTCAATGTTGGTTTCATATGAACTATTTGATTATAATTAAAATAACGAGAACGGGCGTTCAAGTAATTTTTCTTAACGTAGTGGTTGTGTGATAAGCCTTAGCGATCCCCCATCTAGAGTAAGACATCGGCCAGCAAGTCGGCCAAGTGCGAGTCGGACTCGCGCATGAAGGGTTCCGTAGCATTATCTATAAAAATGGCAAAAAAAACATGTTTCTTGTATTCTGCTTTCCCCCTTAAATATTTGTTTTATTTTAATTTAATTATTTATTTTGAAAGTGAATATATAACTAAATATTCTGTGAATATTTCAAGCGTCTACCTGTAGCCGTTATCAATATCGAGCAAAAAAGAGCAAAAAATCACGTTTGTTGTATGGGAGCCCCCTTAAATATTTATTTTATTCTGTGTTTTAGTATTTGTTGTTATAGCGGCAACAGAAATACATCATCTGCGAAAATTTCAACTGTCTAACTATCACGGTTCATGAGATACAGCCTGGTGACAGACGGACAGACAGACAGACAGATGGCGGAGCCTTAGTAATAGGGTTCCCGTTTTACCCTTTGGGTACAGAACCCTAAAAACAGTTAACAATATAGACAGAACATTGAATTCTCCTCCAAATACACTGGGTTTGGTTGTGACAGCGAACTTTTCGTTTGGTACAGGGCGCCCTATATTTGTCGGCATTCTCCTTTGCTTCCATAGGGGGAGGCAATTCATTTTTTTTTTAAGATAACAAAATCAGAGGATACAGTTTGGTGTCGCAGCTACATATCTATCATCTACGTGCAACATCGAATCACACCACTCGCTATCTAGTGGTGTGAAAAACAAAAAAAAACCTAAAAAAAAAAAAAAAAAACGACGACGACGACGTCTAAATGATCAATGAAATCTTACAAAGAAAATATTATCCATTATGTAGACGTATTCACGTAAAACACACGGTCGTGTCCACGAAACAGCCACACCCCGATTTTTATTATTTATTAATACTTTGAGTAAAATATTTCATCACCACTGCTCTCAAAACGGTGAAGAAACATCGTGAGGAAACCGGCATGTCCTAGAACCAAAAATTCGAAGACATTTGTCACATCTACCAACCCGTACTGGGCCCGCGTGGTTGATTACGGCCTATGATGTGTCCACAGTGGGAACATTAGGCTGATTACTATGATGAGATGAATATCGCCCATAGATATGGATAAAGTCTTAAACTGAGTAAATACTATGTGTGAAACGAATATTTTAAATGTTAAAATTGTTCGCATTTACATAACCTACGTTCACTCCACGCGTTCGTGTTAGGCCCACAAAAGGCATATAATTACGTTCTTATGTGAGGGCCAAAATTTTAGAGAATTGTGTTAAATACATGAAAAATTAATGCTGCTTTTGTTTTTGGGTTTATTTGGGTTGGGTTTAAAATCCTGTCAGTACTGCAGTCTTTGTTGTGAAGATTTAATCATGTTTCCGGGAATGTCTTACATTGTCCTTGCTTTATAATTTCACGCTCAATTACATGGTTTTGAGAATTGGAAACATTGTTACTTATATTAATGTTCTCAGTGGTGATGATTTACTGAATGTTATTTTATGTACGTATTATGTATTCAGGTGCATCCGGTTAGACTGTCTGGCAGATAATGATAATGTGTATTTTTTAATTGAAATAATATTTCCGGGTTTTGTGAAAATGGCACAAAAGTGAATTAAATTTAAATATTCTATTTCACAGTCATCTTTATAGGCTTATGAAACGTCAGAAGCTAGTTGCACGGTTCCAATTAATCGTTTTCTTTGAAGATGAGCCGGTAAGAAATTCCACGGTCTTCTTAGAAAAATAATTAAATTCTCTCTCTAATCATATTCTATTCTTCCACCATTATTCATAATACACCTTCAATTAAGCAACGAATATTTGTTGTAAGTACATAATTATTTGCATATCCTGGAATTATTAAGGGGTATACATTTTCTTACTTTTTTGCAATTTACAGGTCAGTGTCAGGTTGTATATTAATTAAAATATGATTCGCGATCGTAACTAATATGGTTTTACAGAATTATAATCATTAGAATCAGCAATACAACTCCTTATGTTAGAATTGGCCTCACATGTCATGATTACATGAAATAGTAATTCAATAGGATTATATGAACTTAGAGAGTTGTGTGAAGTTGATGTTGAAGATAAATAATTATTTAATATTGAAATGATTGTGATACTTCATATAATGATAATATAAAATATATGAATAATGATAATTTAATATAATATAATGTTAAGTCTGTATAACTGTAATATTGAGTATGTATTTTTTTTTTCTTCTTATATTTTATAACCATTTAAATTTCAATGCCTTAACAGGCAACTATGTTCTAGAACCTACTAATTGTTAACATCTACAAAATCCTGTACACTTAGTTCGCAATAAAGAATTTGAATTCTTTATGAATATTTATCTGTCTGCGTAGCCTTTTCCCAACTATGTGGGGATCGGATTCCCGTCTAACCGGATGCAGCTGAATACCAGTATTTTACATGGAGAGCCTATCTGACCTTCACAACCCAGGGGGTCTACTCCGAACATATAAATCCGAAGTATCGGCCGAATGTTCGGTCGTTTCTTTACAACGGCTAACGATCGCAGACTACGGCAAAAAAAAGGCAGTCGAAGAGATAAGCCAAAGTCAAAACTGTGACTTGAAGTCGGGTAAGGACTCAAAGTCAAAAAAGGAAACTATGGAAGTTATAAAAAGGCCGAT
Organism: Tiliacea citrago; assembly: GCA_963921375.1. Taxonomy (NCBI): domain Eukaryota; kingdom Metazoa; phylum Arthropoda; class Insecta; order Lepidoptera; family Noctuidae; genus Tiliacea; species Tiliacea citrago. The sequence goes on from OY992804.1 coordinate 14,461,291, forward strand.
ACTTTGGTTTAGCGCTTCGGAGTAGTCCCCTTGTAACTGGGTAATACGATACCCCTTGGTAAGACGGGTTGTCAGACTTTCGGGCTTCTGACGACCCGTAACGATTGTCAAAGGTCCACGAATGACAGCCGGGACCCACAGCTTAACGTGCTTTCCGAGGCACGCAGAAGTCTTCTTATGTAAAAGACGGTCAGCCATCTATGGACCAACCCCGGCAAGCGTAGCTTAACCTGACGGATCGATCCGTGCGGCTGTTATTACTTAGCCACGAGCTCCTCCTTATGATACCCTGACGCTTTCGCCTTAAGACGCTGACAACAGCAAAAACGCGGTCTCTGTCAGACTGGATACAAAAGAAAGAGAAGCGCGATGACACAACGCTTGTAATTTATTGCAAAATATGAAGGAATAGCTATTTACTCAAAAATTAGTTGAATAATCGAAAATAAAAAACAACCAAGTTCTGCATTCAAATAAGACGTTCTTGTTATTAATTAAATACTAACCGTACGTTAATATTTAATACAGATATTTTGGATTGGAACTCAAAGTAAAAGGTTAGTTTACAGTTAATTTGTATCGAGTTTTTTTTTCTTAACGTGTTTTGGTTACAACCAAGTTCTGAGAAATATGTTCAAGAATAACATACTTTTTTTCCGCTACCACAAACTATACAGATTTAGCATTTTTTTTGTTTAAAACAAGCCCTTTTAGATCATTTGCCTCTTGTCAGCGCCTTAAGTGAAAATTACCTGAAAAAACATCCGCCATTTTCCATAACACGCACAACAATAAAAATTGTTCCACCTTTTCAATATGGCTGTGAAAAGATGCGGTGATAACTTAAAAATCGCCGTTATTATTCGTTTGAAGTAAGTGAGGAGCTCAGAACTTAGTGTGAGCTGCATATTCAATAGGTTCTTCCAACTCCCCTACAACGGCATAAGAATACTAATAATTCCTTTCATAAATGAAATGAAATGAAATGAAATCGAAATGAAATCGTTTATTCTGTAAATAGGATATCGGAATCACTTTTACACGTCATATTAAAAAGTAAAAAATAAGCTAGATGTAGTCGACATTTCCTATCTGACTACCCGTGAGAAGAAATGGCGAAACAAACTCAGGGGTCAAAGTCTCTTTTAAAGTCCAGACATAATCTTGGTCAGATCATGTGAGGACCATGTAGATCTGTGTCTGAAATGGTCTTTTGAGGAAAGAACCACACAATTTTGAGTGGACCTGTCCAATCAGTGCAAGCATTTGTCGTAATCGTGCAGCTCGACTCAAGACTTAAGGAGCTCAACGACTCGACGAACAATACCAAAGAAAGTACATTTGGGTAGGCCTCATAAAGTGCTCAAAATGCCAGACCTCCATTAAAACTGAGAAAAAGCATAAAATAATAGGAAAATATTTAAAGAGAAAAAAAAAAAAATGACCCACATAGTGCTCACATTCACAATAAATTAAAGCAGTAAATATAATACTTTTCAAAGTAAACATTAATGTAATATTGTATATAATATTCTGCAATGTCAATATTTATATAAAATCATGCATAATAACATTAAATGTCAAGTTTTCCAGTTTGATCACAAGGCTTGCAGAGCGAGCAGCTCAATCCCAAGCTTTTAATAAGAGAGATAAGTTCCGATATTGATCATCTTTGAATTTCTCTAGAGAGGTATCTTGACAGTTGCTGTTACTTAGGTAGGCAATGACAAGTCTAAGTCAAAATACGTAGATAGGTTACCTACTCAACAGTCGACTCAATAAGAACCGACTACCAAAAATAACACCACAAAGTGAAACATAACTTTAATTTCGGAAGTCGGTGTCTTTGGATCTGTGTTTGAGTTTTTTGCTACCGACTTCCGAAATTAAAGTCATTTTTCACTTTGTATTGTTATTTTTGGTAGTCGGTTCTTATTTTTTTGTAAAAAGTTTTTTATTTTTCACTTTTTAGTGGGTCAGTTTTGAATTTATCGAAGTTACAATAGCCTAATGTTAACTGCTCATCACCTTTTACAAAATATTGCTTTTCTCGATGCTGGGACGTCGATTGTTGAGGAGATCTAACTGCCACTCAACATATGCATAGTGACGAGCATAAATTGCTTAATCGCAACCCGTTAAATAGAGGTACTCATTATTATATTGTTCCGGTGGCCATATGTGGTCTCCATCATCAGTTCTACTTCACCAGATGGTGCTTTCCGAGAGCAAATCCACGAGTTACTATAAAAAATACCCAAAATCGCTATAGGTTTGCCTATAAAATTTGATGGTTTCCCTCGTTTTCCATCTGATTCTGATTTGGTGGCAATGGGACCACCTCGGGAGTATACCCTTTCAAACAAAAAAAGCTTTTACCATAGAATCCTTTGAGTTCGAGACGGGTAAGTCCGCTTTGGTGTCACCTACGATTTTCTCGAGTCGTAGCACGCTTTGTGATTTCGATTCGGCAGGATCGACTTGTTATCTAAATCATTAGATTCAAATTAAATTTAGCTAACACAAAGTTCTTAAATATACAAGTAGCATGGTATGAAATTCTCACTAACAGAAGACTTAGACAGATTAAACAGCGGGTTCCAAACTAGGCACAGCCTGAATCTTGGTGAACCAAAATCACACTTAACCTATAAAAGTTAAGTGTGATTTTGGTTCACCAAGATTATTACCTTCAGGGGTAGCATTTGAATACTAATGGATCTTTAACCTGGACTATTTATATCTGGACAATTTAGGTTCACCTCTATAATATACCTAATATTTGAAAGTTTACGTAATGAAGTGGTCACGAACCTAAAACCGATTGCAATCGATTACTTAGTTCTGAAACCGATTGCATAACAAAGATTTACCATCCAACCAATCACCAATTGTTTGCTGAATTAAAAGATCACATTCAAATAAAACAATGCAATTTTAATTCTCTGTCTATTTCTCGTATCGGTACGAACTGTGTGTTAAGAGTAGCTAGATAATCTACACACAATCTTATTATAAATTAAAGGCGTTGTTCGTGTCTGTCTGTGTGTACGCGTTGTTCTACTAAACTACGCAACGAATTTTGATGCGGATTTCACTATAATTTAGACAAGTGTTTTCCAGAAGGTTAAGGTATGTGTATAATGCATTAATAATGAACTTGCGTAGAATAAAGAAATCTGCGGGCTAATTGCGTAACACACTATCAGTAGGAATCGGTTTCAATTTGACAGTTCAACAACATTCATTGCGTTATTTACGTCGTTGAGCAGACAATTTTTTCGAACATATTAAGCAATGGATTAGCAATATACTTACTACTTTGCTACGCATAGGGTGCTGGTGATTTTTAAAATCGTATAAAACGTGCGAAGAATCGTATAAGGCGTTATAAATTAGCCAAATAGCCAGTTACCAAGGTGCTCAGTGTGCGTCAGATGATGGTAAAGTTAGGAAAATAACTGTCTATCAAATTGTTTACAAACTTAAAATGTCCGTATATTCAAACCACAACTCTCATTCTTAGACAGTTATATGCAATGCAAATTCAAACACGTCGAATTGACTTACTGTGTTTATTTTATAAAAAAATAACTATCCCGATTGTACATTTATGTCAGTATCTCCTACTCGTGGAGGAAATTTAAAGCTCCACAATTTATTAATGTATTTAAAAAGATACAATTAGTTTGTCGGTAATTAGTTGGTCTGCGATTGAATCCCCACCTGGCTGACTTGGCACGATACCAAGTAAGGTAAAGGTACACTGCAGTATTCTTCGATTTTCAGTTAATAGCTTTCTTCGAATTAAGAAGTCTAGTGTTGTTCGCGCTTCTTGAGGTCGATGAACCTTTATTTATTGCCTCGAGCCACTGCAGTAAATTTGAAGGCTCAAAGCCTTTGATAAATTATTGAAATGTTTAATGATTTTTAAACGCTGTGCGTTTAGTGGTAGGCCTTTTGACGGCTAAAATATTAATTGTAGTTATAATAATGCTTGGTAAACGAGTTTATGCTTTAAGAACACAAAACCTATTAATATAATATCGGCCTTTGATTGTGCCATTACTAGTAAGGCCTCTTCTATAAATAAGGAATGAACATTAATCACTACAGCTTGTTCAGTGCCTGTGCCCAAACATTTTTTTTTTATAATTCTACGTTTTACAAAGTTTTTTTTCTTCGCCGATACTAAGCAGCGTGAAATGACGGTCCCGTAGTACTATTTAGAGACAGAAAGAAGTGGTATTCAAAATAAACTGTAAACCTGAAAGTCTACAGAGAACTTCTCTTATTGGTTCTGCCAGGTTTCGAATCTTCATACATCACAGGTCAGCTCTTTAATCCCCAGACTTTTACGACACAGACATTAGCAGCTAGACAAGCTATTAGGTAGACATATTTGTGCCATTGTAATTTATTTTAACACCATTGTATGTAATTTGTCTTATTATTATGTCTTATGCAAATAAATGATTTATTATTAATAATAATAATAATATATTTAATAACTAGTCTTATGGATCAGAAGCCCTTTTTTTAATAAAATCAAAACTACCTAATTATAATTAAAAATAACGGAATAGAAAATAAATCACTATAACATAAATCCACCTGATATTAGGGACTGCCCAACTGTTTCAGTATTTAAAAAAAGAGTGAAAGAACACTATTTTTCCACTTCGTCATAGTTGCGTATGTATTTATTATTTTAATTGCATTATCATTATTAATATTCTAGTGATATTTATTTTAGAAGTATGTATGTATGTACCTATATTAGTATATTCTCATATTATTTGTTTAATTTTATTAAGTTATTATTTTTTATGTATTCTATTTTCTCTTCGACTTTTACACACGATGTCTACATCTCTTTAGCGACTTTCCTATCGCAGGTATGCTAGAAGAGATTTATTAGTATATTCTCATATTATTTGTTTAATTTTATTAAGTTATTATTTTTTATGTATTCTATTTTCTCTTCGACTTTTACACACGATGTCTACATCTCTTTAGCGACTTTCCTATCGCAGGTATGCTAGAAGAGATTTCTTTAGAAATAAGCATCACCTTTGTACGTATTTTTCTGTTTCTTTCGTCTTGTATGATTATATAGATGTGTGTACATAAATGGTTAAATAAATAAATCCGTTAGAAACCGAAATAATTTAAATCAGTTCCTAATACTTGTCTGTCGCTTCCGAGCTGCCGAGCAAAAGTGACCGAGATGCGTGAGCACCGCTTACTTGCTGCGTCACACTGGTCACGCGATATTCATGCTGTCTCACATGACCAATCCTCTAATAATAGTGAATTTGTCAAAAAAAAAAACTAATAATGCAGATTTTGTTTCTAACGAAGTCGGCCCTGAGACTCCTTTCAGCATATTTTCCGCTATTTCTTTTAGTTTCGAATTTGGCGATCCACGCACACTAAGAAAACTCACCCTATGCCATGTGCCTGCGCCTATGTGTGTGTGTGTAGCTATTTCCCGCGACTTTGTCTGCGAGCTATGTTAAAAACTAGCCTATGTCCTTCTCCAGGTCTCGGGCTACCTATCTGTCAAATTTCATCCAAATTCTTTCAGCCTTTTCAGCGTGAAAGCGTAACAAACAAACAAACTCACTTTCGCATTTGTAATACTAGCAGCGCCCCGTGGTTTCACCCGCGTAAGGCTCGATCCCGTGGGAATATCGGGATAAACAGGAGCCTATATGTTAATCCAAGGTAACAGCTACCCCCTTACAAAATTTTATCAAAATTGGTCCAGCCGTTTGAGCGTGAGGAAGTAACAAACACACACACAATCACAAACTTTCGCCTTTATAGTATTAGTGTATTAAAGTTAGGATACTTTCGCAAAAGGGTCTTTTACAACTTGACTTCTACCGGGTATATAATAAATGTTTATCGATCACACTATGCTTGAGAATCCTGCATAAAAGACAGCCTTAACAAGGTCACTATAATAACTGCAATCGAGTGACCACTTGTTGAGAAATGGGGAAAAATAATTATTAGCTTGTGGGAATGTGACTTCGTTCTGGTTTTTCGCCGTTTACGTGGACTGGGCAGAAATTGTAATTATTTGTGAATTTTAATAATATCTACAGTGATTGGATAATTAGTTTTTTTTTTTTTTTTTTTTTTAAACGAAGTTAAACGACGTTTTTTTTTAAAAGAGTTAAGTCGAGGTATAGTGTATTTATTAATGGGGCAGAAGTACACCGGGGCGAGCACGGCCTACTGTGACATGACTTGAGTCACACATTTTATCACAGTTTGAGCGATAAAACTGTTTTGTCAAAAAATGCTAGTACATTTTATACATGTATAAAATATGTATTACAAAAATAGCCTATATGTTAATCCAGGGTGTCAGCTACCTCCATACAAAATGTTATCAAAATTGGTCCAGCCGTTTGAGCGTGAAGAAGTAACAAACATACACACACACACACTCACAAACTTTCGCTTTTATAATATTAGTGTGATCTTATTTACCTATGTCAATTTTAGTTTCATCGGTTTACCTATTTCAAAACCTATGAAATAAACTGATTAAAGAACGAATTTTATATCAGAAATCCAGTTTACGGTGGTATTATACAGGCAATATTTTCATTTTATGAAGAAACTAACAGCTGAATGATCTTGTAGTTACCCTTTAAAATTTAACCTGAATGTTAGCTATTTTAATCTGCAAAGACAACAATATTAATATGCTTAGCATTCGAGCATTATTTTGACAAACTTATTCGAGATAAATCAAAAATGCTGTACTACTCGTCAAATAAATGCGAGCGGCCGGCAATTTTAGTATGAAAATCGATTAAGCAATTTTAGTATGAAAATCCATATCTGCCGTGTATAACAGCCCAATAAAATACTATGAAAACTCGTAGCTGTCGTGTAATTTAAAAATGGAACGAACTTTTTACTTCGCCACATGGCAATCATGGAGGTAACTTATCAAAGATTTTATTTTAATTTCGAACTGCCTTACAAAGAGAGCTGTTTAAAGTAAAAAAGAAACAAATGAACATATTGGCGCGTGAAAAATGATCGTTGTTCGTCATTGATTCTGGAATTTATAATTAAGTTATTTAGTGTGATTTTTTTAGTTTGAAAGTACTATACAAGGCTTGGCCGCAACCAGACGGTCTTTTCTGTAGAAATATCACCGTGAAAACTTAGGTGATGTGAGCTGTCATTCCATTGATGCTAGGGATGGACACTATGTATTGATGCTCACTTCACCTAAGTTTTCACGGTGAGACTTCTACAGAATAGCACTACAGGCATTGATGGACTAACGTATGTGTACATCGTGCCATCAAATTTAAGATAACAGTGTTTTAGATTGTAGCCTTTAAAAACAATTCTACAGCGCATCACAGACATTTTCGCCGCTTGACAACTGGGCAGTCAGCCCTGCTAACACCTTGGTGACTACCAATTTTTTATTTACCACTGCATTAGTTATTCCTTAACAGTACGTGCCGATACGGGAGAAGACTTCAAAGAAGAACAAGCTTCATAACAAAAATTAAAATGCAAGAAGCCTTTCTATAAAATCTGCTTCCCCACAATTTTCAATAAAATTTTCATCATGCCCGTTATAATTGAATGCAAATATAGCATCTTCATCTTCCAAGACAATATTTGGAAGACGTTATCGATTCCCTATAATATTATTACTAGTTCCTAGTATGACATTATGCACCATCTACTTTGGTATGCATTTCTGAACGGCAACGTCAAAGGAAGCGCGCGCAGTGCATTAAAATCATAACTTGGTGCAATGTGTTACTATTATGATAGAGTTTGACATATTGGTGTGATCGGGGTAGTGGAAACCTCAGGTGGAAACAGTGGAAATCAGGTAAAAGATTAAGTTTGTGTTTTGTTCGCATCTAGTTAATAATAATACTGTCTCTGGTTGTCTCAATTTAAGAATTTAATGTTCTTGAATTGTTATCTTTATTTTTTTAATAATTCTCTCACTTAGCTGTGTGAACATTTAAATTTGTGTCACTGACTGAACGTGAAAATTAAAAAAAACTGCAATACATTGAAAATCTATTCAGATTTATCCACATGTCTACAATCGTATTAAATTATTGCATTGTCATCGGTCCTTGATAAATGTGCAAAATTTTAAATTAATCCGTCGCGTCGTCTTGAAGCGGTCAAAATCGAGTTCAAAGTTTCCGTTACGATACAGGCGAAGTTAACAAAAGTGTGTTGAAAAGGCAATGGCCAGTAAAATATTTAAAACAAAAAAAAAATTGAATAAGATTATTCAGCAAGCCACAGGAGAGTCCATAAAACTAATAATCTAACCGAAAATATTGCCACACATGAAAATAATTTCACAAACGAACAAGTACTAAAGCAAAATTCAACTATTAAACCAATGATTGTAAATAACACTTCAGTGTTTGTATAACATATCAGTTTGCTTGATGTAGAATGGAATTTGTAATTCGTAAGCTAGCTCATCTATTGGTGTAGACTTGGTAATTTTGTGTCTACAATTCTACATGCTCATGAGTACTGATCTGTTTGTCTACAGGAATCCGATGAAAACTTGATGTACCTGTAGGTACCTAAAGGGAATTGTGTGTGGCTGATGGATAGACGTTCTTTTTTTTTTTGGGTGGGAAATTATCAAATAACTTCTCCCGCTCTGGGCGGAGCGGGAGGGCATGTCAGACTTTTACTGACTAGAACCCACCTGAGTTCCTGATGCCTGTGTACCAAGGCCACGATATCCCTTTCAGACAGGCTCGTAACTTGGTGTTAGTAATGTATGTTATTGTAATAAATCGATAAGGTTTAGTTACGGTAGGTGCAAATTGCTTTGTAATAATAATGAAAAAATAGTTAGGTGTTGTTTTTATTAATTATGAAAATAGTCATAATAAAATTGGCCAGTTTTTAAACATTTTTGTCTCTGCCGATTATTTAGAAAAATACAATAACATTTGTTTTACCCTAGAAGATAACCAAATAATTTGAAGATGTGCAAACTTGAACTAAAAACAAATAGATAAATCCCGAAATCAGACGTACTGTCAGTGTACTGCATTACGTGACCCCTCTTTCATTGAAGAAGAGGGGGAGAAGGGTTGGGTTATGCAGAGTACGGACTGTACATTATCGAGTACATTTTTTTTTTTTTAAGTTCTTTATCGCTGAGCGATTACGTCACCCTGTAACATAAGCACAATCAACTTAACATAAAAACACTTCATCACTCTAACGTTAATACTTTAAAACAAAAAATGTCCGTTTGTACAGTATCCTAGCTTGTTCCGATAAAGGACAAGCCAGGATAGCATTACACTCTCCAATATCGCACTTATTTGTTAAACCAAGCAAATTAAATTGCCAAGCTTCATTCCACACACACTCCATCAATACATGTTGCACATCTTCGACCACTTTTTCATGAGGAAACAAAACTTTTTTGATGGAATGTGACCAGAACGAAGTCGTAGTGCCATAACTAAATCTCTTCTGCTAAGCAGATTTTGGAGTACATAAATATTGAACTAAATGAGCCAAAGACCCTAAGAAGGGTAACTAGGTAAACTGGTATACGAAGAACTTCATGTCCTGCCTAGTGCAGCTTGAAGAAGACACGCTTATAAACTACACAACTTTGTTTTAGTGACGTCAGAAAAACGTAAACAACACATCATTATACAAACACGTCAGGAACATAATAATTGAATAGCGATACCCAATACCCATAATAGCTGGAACAAGTTTACAAAAAGGTTTCTTGTTTGCAGTCCCCAGAGACACGATTTGGACAGAGATGGGAAATAAATTGTCTTAACTTTATATGGGGTAAGAGGTCGCAAATGTTCCACAAGAATGTTTGTTTTATGTATATATCAAACACTACTTTTGACTTTGAATAATATTATAACATTACCATCTTCTATTTTACTGTTTATTAAAATTTGGATATTTTAATTACGAGTATTTAAACTTGAAATTGGTTTGTAATTTATTTTATTCCTATCGTTGAGTAGAATAATCTAATGAAAAATCATCGAAATACCAATAACATGCGTAGGAGTATCATACTAACTGGGTTGTGAAGGTCAGATGGCAGTAGCTCCATGTAACATACTGGTATTCAGCTGCATCCCGTGAGGCGACCCCAACATAATAGGGAAATGTTTTGTTGTGCTGTTGCTAAGCAGATGATGACCTGCGTTTTGTCATCAAATGATTTGCCAAGATTAATTTTTCAAATAATTTCAAAATTTTGGAAAAGAATATTGCAACTATCCATCCCAAAGACATTACTATACAGGGTCAAATTAAATTAGCTAGCGAAACTTCGCAGACGTGATGGGAATCGATATATTAAACTTGATAAAACATTAATAAGAAATTAATTTGATGATTTGTTTTTGGTGTCGTCGACCGCTGTTAGTGTACATGTCTCTTGAAATATTAGTTTAATAAATAACTTTTTACAAAAAAAAAACAACCGACTTCCAAAAAAAACACTACAAAGTGAAAAATAACTTTAATTTCGGAAGTCGGTGTCTTTGGATCTGTATTTTAGTTTTTTTGCCACCGACTTCCGAAATTAAAGTTATTTTTCACTTTGTAGTGTTTTTTTTTGGAAGTCGGTTGTTTTTTTTTGTAAAAAAGTTTTTTATTTTTCACTTTTTAGTGGGTCAGTTTGTAATTTATCTTATTTACAATAGCCTAATGTCAAATGCTCATCACCTTTACAAAATATTGCTTTTCCCGATGCAGGGGCGTTAATTGTTGAGGAGTTCTCCTGGTAAGTACCAGGAGAACTGATGGTGACTTCACCATATGCATTTTGATGAGCATTTGACATCGCAACAGTGAAATACTTATTATTAAGTAGCTCCGGTGGCCATCTGTGGTCTTCATCATCAGTTCCACTTCATCAAATGGTGCTTCTACAGTGCAAATGCACGAGTTACTATGAATAATACTCAAATCGCTATAGGTATGCCTACAAAATTTGAGGATTTCCATGAGATCCCCTCATCAGATTCTGATTTGGTGGCAATGGGACCACCTCGGGAGCATACCCTTCCATCCAAAAAAAGAATTTTCAAAATCCGTCCACAATTGATGGAGTAATCGGTGAACATACATAAAAAAAATAAAAAATAAAATAACAAACATACAGCCGAACATATAACCTCCTCCTTTTTGGAAGTCGGTTAAAAATCAGTTTTGTTTGTGTAAACTTCACAAACGTAATGGGTATCGATACCTAAACACGATAAAATAAAAGAAAACAGATTTTTCAAGTAACAACAACACAAGCGGAAAAAAATGTTTTTTTTATTTTTATTAATCGTGGTTAGATATACCCATCACGTTTGTCGAATTTCGCTAGCTAATTTAATTTGACCTTGTATATATGACGGCGGGAGCGTGGGCGTAGCGACATTAGGGTCACCGTCATCGTTTCTTGGTGCGGGTTCCATGAGGTAGGTGGGTACTCAGGCATACCAGTAAAACATAGGTTGTAGCACAAAATCACAGTTACATTTATTCGGCAATTTACAATGGTTCGTAAGTAGCAAGGAACAAAGGCTTATACCGGTGAACGTGACAGTTTCGAACATATGATCTGGGGCCCAAGTCTGCTATTTTTATAAATTCAGTCATTCCAACACGATCCCATTGTCATGCCATTGTCATTTTGCTAAAAGTTCGTAATCTGGTAAATTCATAATGGTCGATCATTTTCTTTGCAATTTCTTTCAATGTAGTGTCAGTGGCAGACCATTGGAAAGTCATAATGACGCCATTATAATAGTAGATTACCAAACTTGTCAAAATCAACAATTATGAAATCAATGATCGACCATTCTGACACTATTGTAATAGCAGACTTGAGGCCCTGATGGCGTCAGCTACAGCAATGCGAATGAGAATCCCGCGTTTTTCGATCGATTCTGTCCGCGTGTAGGTACGGTGGGAAATTAAAGCGCCACCTCACGGCGTTCACTGTACTAACCGATCAACCAATAAGAATTAAGTTACAGTTTGACCAATATTATGAAATCAATGCGAAGTAATATTTTGTTAATGTTGACTTCTTGAAATCGTTTGACGACATTTATATAGAAAGAAAGAAAAATATTTTGTTTGGGACACGCACAAGGAATACAAACTGACAATATCCAAAAATAAAAACCATCAAGACTTGTGCGATACCAAAAATGCTCGCAGCATAATGCTGCGATATTTAAAGAATAAATACCGCAGCGCTGGTATATATATGTATATATTACATATAGATGGACCTTTGAACTCACATCGGAAACATTTCATACCAAACTTCAAATGAACATTCAAAAACCCAGCGTCTATCATTCGAAAGTACTTTTAGAAACAATAAAAACTCTACTAAGCTTCAGAATTCTCCGAAGTGCGATCGATGGCAACATTATAATGAATTATGATCGTAACCTTCTTCCCGTCTGTCATAATAACCACAAAATGGCGCGTTTATTATGCACAGACAATAAAACAATAAGGTGTGACCATTACTATAAGTGCGCCGTCTCCATTGGCTAATAACTCGGGGAATGGATTTTACTTAAGCGTTTGATAAAGTTGAGTGACCCAGTTTTGGTGGAATTGGTGCTGTTAAAAGTATTGAGGGTAAAATTGCATGGTTGTAGTTTTTTAGGGGTAGAATTTAAAGGGTGCTGGCGTTTGAGGGGCTGGGAGGTTAAAGAAAATCTCAGTAGCTCTTGCGGTATTTTTAATATAGCTACTAACATGCGAAGCTTACCAGCTGTTTACTTCACCGTATGTTGTAAATAAAGGGAATCCAGAATTGTACTTATACATACACTAGTAGTTTTGTGAACATTAGACTTCGCGAGCACAAACTTTTTTTGCAACAATTAATATACCAGCATATTCCATTGCAGGTAGATATCTAAAATTGAGCAATTTACTGTTTCGAGGAGCTATTCTGCTCATCACGCTGAAGATCCTTATCAAATCTTCACCTATGAAACCAACTTAAAGTTATTATTTTTCAAATCAAAAAAAATCATGAAATCGGATCTCTTAAAAGGCGGAGACATCCAGTAGCTCCCGTGTTGCCCCTTTTTGGAGGGAGTACCCTTCCAATCGAAAATCCCCGCACCAACAAAAAAATATATAAAGTCGTAAAACTTGTATACCAAGTTTCGTCCAGATCGGTTTTACATACGACCTGAAAAACTGACAGAGCAAAGCAAATTTTGCCAGACTTGAAGCAGAGATGCTTCGCTCGCTCGGTCATTATGTGCAGTGCATAATAAAAGCATGACATGTATTTCATTCACAAGCATAAAAATGGTAGTAGTGACTAGATTTTCATCTTCAGGCTCCACTATTTTACTTCAACATTACTAATGTTTTTAGTTTAATTCAAGATAGTTTTTTTTATAACATAATAATATCAGAGGGCTAATTGCGTAACACACTATCAGTAGGAATCGGTTTCAATTTGACAGTTCAACAACATTCATTGCGTTATTTACGTTGTTGAGCAGTTTTTTCTAACTTATGAAGCAATGGATTAGCAATATACTTCAAACCCATTCCGATTCCGATTCAAACTGTGTTACGCAATTAGGGTACAGGCCTGTAATACCTGAAGGGTTAGACAGAGGTGTACCTATCGTACACACACATTTCGTCAGTAATGTTAAGTCTCATGTAATAGGGGGCGAGCCTATTGCCATCAACCGGGCACAAATCCAGACTCCAAGCATAAGCGTAGTCAGCAGCCTATAATTTAGTCGCAGTGGTGATCACGCTCGACTCTAGGCTTCAATGGGGTCCTCATTTAACATCCCTTGCAGGACGGCTAAGTTCAGCAGCATATGCTGTCAGAAAAATCCGTCAATTTACTGATGTAGATACCGCGAGCCTAGTCTATTTTAGTTACTTTCATAGTATCATGTCTTACGGTATTATACTTTGGGGACGGGCTGCAGACATCGAGTCTATTTTTATTCTGCAGAAAAGAGCCATCAGAGCCATATATAATCTCCGCAGGCGCGATTCTCTTAGGGAACTGTTTAAGAATATTAACATCATGACGGTGTCTTGTCAAAATATCTATGAAACACCATGTACGTAAGAAAAAATTTACATCTTTTTAGTAAAAGAGGCGAAAGACATAATTATAGTACTAGTAGTAGGGCTCTATTAGCTCAACCAGGTTTCAGACTGGCTAAAGTAGACTCATCTTTCATGGGGTACTGTTTAAAATTTTATAATAAAATTCCTCCCCACATACTTCAACTGAATGAGACGAAGTTCAAACCTTGTATAAAAAACACACTATGCAAGCAGGGATATTATAGGCTGGGGGATTATATCGCTGATAGAAATGCTTGGCTCATTGCTGGTCCTGCTCCACAACCTCAACTAATTGATTAACATTTGAAAATACTGTTGGAGCTGCTGAAGATTGTAAGACTATCTTTTCATTGTATAAACTCAATCTCCTTTGTATTATATAATTGCATAACACAGGTGTGAGTACTATGTACAATAGAGCTACCATTTACCGGGTAATATGTCTTTCATTGACTTGAATATGTCCTGGCAGCTGAGAGTATGTCATGCTCACTCAGATGTCTCGCTGATGGTGGCGTGTGTGTTGGATCATTTAGCTCCCTTCAAAATGGTTGAGCTGAATGGAGCTGATCCATGCGTCATGTTCGTGAACGGGCGCTGTCAGTTGGGACTGGTCATCTCTTAGCTGACACGGCTTATTTTTAATTATTTTAGTTTTGAATTGTTTTTTTTATCACGGACGCTTCTGACGTTTTGCATCGTTCTCACATGTATATTTTCAATAAGAATGATGTAACCAATACTTTGTATCAAATATTTTATTTTAAAAGAGTGTCCGTGGAGTTTCTTGCCCATTCTTCTCCATAGGAACCTACTATTTGGAATGGGCAACTTGCTTCATATTTGTAACTGACCGACTTGTTGACAATTCAAAAGTGCCTGTAAATGGTTTAATTGAAATAAATGCATTGAGTTTGAGTTTTGAGTTTGAGTTTGATCACTGGGTCATCACAGCTCTAGGGCTCTACTGAGAAATTCCAAATGGAAATATCCAATAACACTGCCTGGGGGTCTACTCCGAAGCGTTAAACCGAAGTACCGGCCGAAAGTTCGGCCTTTTTATAACTTCCATAGTTTCTATTTTTGACTTTAAATCCATACCCGAGTTAAAGTCACATTTTTGACTTTGGCTTATCTCTTTGACTGTCGTTTTTTTTTTCTTTCGCCGTAGTCAGCCATAGTTAGCCGCAGTTAAGCAAAACCGAACATTCGGCCGATACTTCGGTTTAACGCTTCGGAGTAGACCCCCTGGAGTGTAAATCATAGTTGCGAAGTTCATTACCGCGATGTACGTTACTTGACCTAGGGATCGAACCCAGAACCTCATGCTCCGCAGTAGCGCTTGCGACCACTAGAAAAACTTTTCTAAAATCGATATCCCTTGGTAAGACTAGTTGTCAGACTTTTGGGCTTCTGACGACCCGTAACAAGTGTCAAAGATCTACAAATGACAGCCGGGACCAACGACTTAACGTGATTTTCGAGGCATGGAGGAATCGTGGTATGAACAGATGGTCACCCATCCACGGACCAACCACGGCAAGCGTAGCTTAACCTGATCGATCGACCCGTGCGGCAGTTATTATTTAGCCATATGCTCCTCCAAGTGAAAAACTTTTATAATGTTCTTGTATTATTGTTTCTGGATTAACTGCTTACACAATTTATTTACTCGGTATCAAAAGTACCAGTATCACAGACCACCCGAGTATAAAATATCTACGCACTCATAAAATTTTGGCAGTATTGAACATTTAGGTCAAGCGGATATCATCATTTAAGCAACCTGTCGGAGTACCTGAATACCTGTTAAAATCATATTTAAAACGATAATTTGCTGGTTGTTTCGGCTACAATTCTGTGCAATTTATTTATACTGAAAATCAGCTCACGTGTGTATCTATTAACTATAATATCTTTTAATTTATTTAAATTTTTTAATTGTTTTTTGTTTTTATCTTTTTATTTTAACGTACAAGTCTTTCTACATTGTCCTCACATGTATAATTTCAACTTATATGATGTAACCAATATATTGTAACAATATTATAAGTTAAACGAGCGTCCGTGGAGTTTCTTGCCTGTTCTTCTCCATAGGAATGGGCGACTAGAATAGAATAGATACTTTTTATTATGTACACCATAAAAATTACACATATAAATGTAGAAATTTTACATAGGGTTACACAATGGGCGGTCTTATCGCTAAAAGCAATCTTTTATAGACTACCTTTGGATGGATTTATGGAGAAGGAGAGACAATACTGCAGGTAGTCTGTAGTGTACTATTTACATATATACAAAAAATACAAATTTAACACATATTAAACTTAGCATTATAAAATATATATTATATTCAAAAATAATCACGAAACAAGTGTTAAAAAAAAATTGGTGGAGAGAGATAGTGTGCTAGCTTCATCTTTCTGACTGACCGACCCCTTGGCAAAAGTGCCTGTAATTATTTTCTTTGAAATAAATGGTTTGAGTTTGAAATACATTAAAAATTAAAGTCGTTGTTCTTTTCACGGATTTTGACTTGGTTTTCAACATGAATCTAGAGAATTTATTCCGAAAGGTTTATGTGCATAATAACATCAATATTAAACTTAGGTAACGTATATATATAGCAGTAAACAGCGACATGGCATTGAAAACAATAATTGGAATTGCTTGCGTGATAAATGTTTCATGCAAAATATTATTTGGGTATCAGTTCGCAATACAAGAAAAAAAAAATACCCCAATTCCGAATATCGAAACGATATAAACACGAAACGGGAAAAATTCAGCGCTTTATTAGATTCCGGAACCGTGCCGTATCTAATCTTTACCCCTCCTCGAACTTCCTTATCTGTTTTGTTAGAGTACATGCCTACTTCGTTAACATCTGCATTACCGAATTCCTTTTTTACCGCGTCCTTTTTTTTAACAAAGGACTTGTCCCAAATATCCTTTGGACCAAAGCCCAGTTTATTATTCGGAAATCGTAAATATAAAACGCAGTTGCGTCGTAAATCGGGACGATTAACTGCCGGATCAATTTTCGGTCAACGAAATGAAAAATATTTTACACAGAGCGAGAGTATCGGATTATTCAAATTAACTTTATTATTGATGGTAGTTGGCGTTATAATGGAGGAGCCAATGATATCCTTCTTTGACGTAAAGTGATGTACTTACCTAATTTCATGTTTTTTATTCAAAGTGATGCCCGGAAAATTGCAGGTCATGAATTTTAAGTCTGCGTGATTTTTTTCCTCCTAATGTTTTTAATTTTGACTTAAGTGGTGTTATGAAGATAATGCTATGAAGTTTAGATAATAAAGGTAATATCTTGCAACAACAATAGCAGTGGGCGTTTGAACGGCCATATTCGATGTCAATGAATGTTATTACGAAGCTAAAATTTATTTATTATTTTAAGCAATTACGTCAAAACATAATTCACAGTACGCCGCATATTCCGAAAAGAAAGAAAATATTTAAAACAACTTGAAAAATGACCGAAAATTGAACGAACGACCAGTGCTTTCAATCATCCCAACTCCCGGAAAAACATGGCTAAAATGACTATCGTAATTGGCATTGTTTCCCAGCCTATTTATTGATTCTATTGGAGAAGCTTCGGTATACCGAAACAGGAATAGATTCGGGTGATCGTTGTCCAATCGGACGTGCCTTGGGTGACTGATAAAAGCTGGACTGAGTTCGGCAGGGAATAACTTAGATCCCGCTGATCGATTTTCGTGTGCTGTTACCGGGATTTCGAGACAAGTGCATTGACTGCAAATTGTGTTGTTCGCTTTGATGGAATAAAATGTTCAATACCTATAAAAATTTGCTTGTTCATAGCAATCTGTAACTTGTTTTTAGATATAGATTGTTAATGACACACGTCTGTCTGTGTGGTGCCGGACGTAATGAATAGCACCACCCTATTTCTTCCCGTGGGTGTCGTAAAAGGCGTGTAAGGGATTTACTAGAGAATGGGCAGCAGCGTTCTCTATCCATTTGCGATACTGCGATCGACAACCTGCCTGCCAAGCGTGGCGATTATGGGAAACCCCCCCTTTGGGAGAGGCCTATGTCCAGCAGTGGACGTCTTTCGGCTGGAATGGTGAATTATGATGAATGACACACGGACAATTGATTGCAGATCCTTGAATTTCGTGAGACATTATAACAAAGGTGACATCACTATGATACGTCACACGTACGATTTGTTGTTTAATTTATTTTTGTGTTACCTACAGTATGTTTAAAGCAAAATAAATCCTTGTCAGTCATTTCGGATGCCGCAGGAGTAGATCAAGTAATCAAAAGCATGCAAACACGATTACTTAGCAATAAACAATTATTAATGAAGACAGTAGCTTATTTTTCTGCATTAAGTGAAGGTTACGCTATTCAAACCTTATTGCCAGTCCTTCTACTCAAGCGGCCTGTGGGTGAGATATACGCAGCGAGCCTACAGAGCCCTGCGCACTCAGTACAATAATGCGTTCAGGATGTTGTTGGGTCTGCCGTGGCGGTGCAGTGCGTCTGAGATGTTTGCTGAAGCGCGCACTGATGGTTTCCAGGCCATCATGCGCAAAAAAGCAGCTTCCCTGCTGACCCGTATACGGGGTAGCAACAACGGCATTCTGAACGCAATTTTTGTACGTTTTGACTGTCCCTTTCAGAAGCAGTGGGTCATGTCTTATGTAGGTGTGGCGAGTCATGGCAAATAAAAATGTTCATTCATTCATTCACTAGATTAAGGTTTATATGGGTATATGGCACCCGATATAAAGTTTTTATTTATTTTATTATTATATTTGGTAACGTCGAATTTATTAATATAATGATAGAACTTCAATTATTATTTCATCTTTAAGTGTATGCGCTTAGAGCTCTTAATAAACACGAACTTATAATTAAAGCAGCTAGCAACTATATTGTATTAGCACGCGTTCAGCTTAACTAAGTTCTAAGGCAGCTACGTTACCTACTTGCCAACCTATTTTAGTAATATTAACTTCATGTATTAGTTCCCTTGGCGGGGAAAATTTCTAGAATATAATTAAAATATTATAATTAATACCTCCGTGTGTTCTCGGCTACGAATATAATTATCCCTTTCGTTAGTTTGTCCAGAGGGGTAATAGCAAAACACACTATCTGGGGCACAAGTCTGCTATTTTTATAAATTCAGTCATTCCAACACGATCCCATTGTCATGCCATTGTCATTTTGCTAAAATGACAATGGCATGACAATGGCATGACAATTCGTAATCTGGTAAATTCATAATGGTCGATCATTGGTCGGTCAATGTTCTCGTAATATAATTGTGTTATTATAATGGCATTGTCGTATTGCCATTATTATAAAACCCATTAGTAGAAATGTCATTCATTTGGCATTATGTACGAGATTACCAATATATGCAATTTCTTTCAATGTAGTGTCAGTGGCCGACCATCGGAAAGTCATAATGACGCCATTATAACAGTAGATTACCAAACTTGTCAAAATCAACAATTATGAAATCAATGATCGACCATTCTGACACTATTGTAATAGCAGACTTGAGGCCCTGTAGCACTGGATTTAATTTTGACAGTACAACAACATTCATTGCGTTATTTACGTTGTTAAGTAGTGTTATTATTACCTACTGAATGTTCTAACATTTATTTTGTGATGTTTTACATGTCATCATCATCATTTCAGCCGAAAGACATCCACTGCTGGACATAGGCCTCCCCCAAGCACCGCCACTTCGACCGGTTCTGTGCTTCCCGCATCCAGCGGATACCTGCAGCCTTCACAAGGTCATCACTCCACCTTGTAGGAGGCCTTCCAGTGCTACGTTTTCCGGTACGCGGTCACCACTCCAGAACCTTTCGGCCCCATCGGCCATCAGTTCTACGAGCAATGTGCCCTGCCCACTGCCACTTAAGCTTGGAAATTCTTCGGGCTATGTCGGTTTTACACGTACTAACCAGAAATGTTTTTTCCTTTTTTAGCATGGGGATCCAAGGATGTCACAACTACAACCACTGATCAATAGTTATAAAACAGTTTACGATCAGTCATTACTCTCTCGTACCTTGACATTGGCAAAATCATCGAAAGTTATCGATGGAGCCAGAACTTTTAAAAACTGAATTGAATTTTTGTTGAGTAAACTTTAAATTATTGTAGTTTTAGTTTTAATAGCACGGTTTGTAAAGATTGTTTTTTATGATAAATGATTTTTATTTCTGCAAGTATAGGTTTGTACAAACACTTTTACACGTCAGTCATATTTTTAGAACTAGATGAGGTCGGCGTTTCCTATATGACTACTATGTGTCAATCAATCTGCCTAGCCCTGTCCTAACTTAGTTCGGGTCGGCTTCCAGTCTAACCGGATGCAGCTGAATACCAGTATTTTTCATGGAGCGACTGTCTATCTGACCTCCGCAAACCAGCAACTGGGTAATACGTTACCCCTTGCTACGACTGACGCTAAGAGGCTTGCTAAGACGGAAAAGAATAGCACCGTCCTATGTTTTTTCTTCCCATGGGTGTCGTAAAAGGCGACTAAGGGACTTACTAGAGAATGGGCAGCAGCCTTCTCTATACATTATAACACCACACTATGATCGCCAACACCGCTTGCGTGGCGATTATGGCAACTCCTCCCTCCTTTTGGGGGAGGCCTATATCCAGCAGTAGACGTCTTTCGGCTGAAATGATGACTATTGAATAAACGTATTTTCTTTCTTTTCTTTCTTTCTATTATACTGAATCTAATCTTAACTCAATACTCCACTATTGGACCCGTTTTGCTTGGTCGCCCATATTTATGTTCCTAGGTGAATTTATTTCAACGTGTGTTAGACTTTACCCGAATAAAGACAAAAGAAAACTGTCAACCAATCATAAATTATGTCACTCCAATGTAAATTTAGCGATTTATTAGTACCAGGACTACAGGAGTTCACAGGTGTAGCCCGTAGTTTTTACAGGTATTAACGACAACGTTTTAATGTTTTGTCAGTCGACCTACGTCAACTTGGGGATTATATTTTGGCAGCCTGTCGACCTACCGTGGGCTGCCGTAATCCACGTTCCATTTGTGGGCATAGATTTTTAAGCCGATCCGAGTCTACGTAGGTATGTATCTACGTACCTACCTACTCGTATATTTTGTTTGGTGAATATACCTATGTAGAAATTCCTCATGTTGTGATTTTTCTACAGCAAAAATACACTATCGTAATTTGGGAGCAGCTAATAGATATTAACGTAGTTTAGAAAGTTACGCAGTCCGTGGATGGGTGACCATCTTTACATACCGAGACTCCTCCGTGCCTCGGTAAACACGTTAAGCCGTTGATCCTGGCT
The DNA here is from genome assembly GCA_963921375.1 of Tiliacea citrago. Taxonomy (NCBI): domain Eukaryota; kingdom Metazoa; phylum Arthropoda; class Insecta; order Lepidoptera; family Noctuidae; genus Tiliacea; species Tiliacea citrago. Next base: position 14,482,846 of record OY992804.1, read on the forward strand.
GTCATTCGTGGATCTTTGACAGTCGTTACGGGTTGTCAGAAGCCCGAAAGTCTGCCAACCAGTAATATTTTTAAGTACCCTTTTACTGGGTTGTGGAGGTCAGATAGGCAGTTGTTTTATGTAAAATACTGGTATTCAGCTGCATTCGGTTAGACTGGAAGCCGACCTCAACATATTTAGGACAAAACTAGGCAGATTGATTGGTATGGTTAATAATGTATAATTAGTGAACAATGGACCAATCACGAGCGTGCTGGTGGTGTTGTTATATACTGGCTACGTCACTCGCTCGGCCGAGAATTGGCCACACGTAAATATAACGCGCACTAGCCGGCGCAGGCGCACCTCCGACGTGCGCTCTCCGCGTGAGGTCGTTGATGCTTGCTTGGGGGCCAAGTCTGCTAACGCAGTTGTGTCCGAATGGCCGATCATTGGCACCGTAATTGTAAAGTTTGACAGTTTTGCTAATCTCCTAATTGAAAGGCGTCTTTATGATTTTCCGATGACGTGCCACTGATAATCCATTGGAAAAATTGTCTGTATTTGGTAATCTCGTACTGACAAGCTCCTATTATTTTGACTTCCTTATGGGCCACTGTCATGCCATTATGAATTCAGGAGGTTACAAACTATTGGCACAATGGTCATGGCGTTGCCTTGGTATGGTCGTCATAATGACCAATCATTGTAAATAGCACGTTTTAAGTATTGTAAATGTGAAGACTATGTGGATTATTGTTCATTTTTCTTTTTTTTCTCAGTTAGTTTTTGTCATAGTCTGGCAGTTTGAGTGATTTTATGCGGCCTACCCAAATGTCCTTTCTTTGGTATTGTTCGTTGAATCGTTGAGCTCCTTAAGTTCTTAGTTGAGCTGCACGACTACTGACAAATGCGTGCACTGACTGGACAGGTCCCCTCAACCTGTGTGGTTCTTTCGTCAAAAGATCATTTTAGGCACCAATCTACATGGTCTTCACATGATCTGACCAAGATTATGTCTGGACTTTAAAAAGAGACTGTGACCTCTGAGTTTGTTTCGGCCTTTCTTCTCAGAGTAGTCGGATACGAAACGCCGACCTCATCTAGTTTTTTTAAATATGGTTGACGTGTAAAAGTGTTTGTACAAACCTACTTACAGAAATAAATCATTTATCATTTATCAGACTTGGCCCCCAGGTTAGCTGGCACAGTTTTTATGTTTAATTTTGGTACTAGGAGACTGGTTTCGGATCACTTACAAGGACTTTAGTATGTCTTTTATATTTACCTGAAGTATTAATTAACTGTACATAAAGTTAATAATTAAAAGCAATGATAGGTTTCTATCCCGAGGGAATATTGGGATAAAAAGTAGCCTATTATGTTAATCCAGGGTGTCAGCTACCTCCATACAAAATTTTATTAAAATTGGTCCAGCCGTTTGAGCGTGAAGAAATAACAAACACACACACACACACACACACACACAAACTTTCGTCTTTATAATATTAGTGTGATTGATTAAAAGTATCTTCTTTTTTTTTTGGGTGGTAAATTATCAAATAACTACTCCCGCTCTGGGCGGAGCGGGAGGGCGTGTCAGACTTTTACTGACTAAAACCCACCCATGTTCCTTCAGATGCCTGTGTGCCAGGGCCCCGATATCCCTTTCGGACAGACTCGTAACCCTGGCAGGCATTGGCCCTTTCGGACCCCGTCAATTGGTGCTGACATGTGCGGCTCTTTGAGGCGAAAGTCTTTAAACTCGTGCAGGACTGCTAAACGCTAACGGGCGTCATAATAATAAAACTTTATATTGTGTCTCGTCCAGTGTCCTTAAGCTTCCTTTGATAAGTAAGCTTTGCTTCAAGTATGTTAATAATTATGTGAACTATTTTATAGTTAATAGACAGCAAAAATAATTTACAATAGTATCTAATTCTAAATAAACATTATTTATTAAACGTAGTTTTCTGTTCGAACAAATAAACGCAGACTTTTGAAAGTCAAAAATAATTTTCAACTAAATATCGAAATATTCTAGCGATATTTCAAAAACTTTTGTTTGCAATTCTTAAGCTACCGAATTAGATAATGCAAATGCCATTGACAGAACTTAAACATAAAATATTAGAACCAAATCAAAATTTCTATCCATCTTAAATACAATCAGCAGTCTAAGCAGAAACGATTCATCAAATCGAGTTTCAGACTAATAGATCTTGCGTCCATAATCGATATAATGGGCAAAATTCTATCGTTCACGCCAACATCTTAATTCTCGACAATGGATGGACGAACAAAAGACTCCAATGTGAAATATCGTCCAGGCCTATTGTCCGATAGCTTGATATATCGACTCCTATCTGATTCGACGGTCGGCAGACACCAGTTTTACATAGGGATGACTTATGGTTCGTTCACAGCTAACGCCTCTGTGGCTTGATGTTTAAGCACCTCTAATGATACGTTTTGACCTACTTCCGAAGATTTGATTGATAGATGTTCTGATTTTATTACTGCAGCTGATTTTTAGGGTTCCGTACCTCAAAAGGATAAAACGGAAACCTTATAGGATCACTCGTGTGTCTGTCTGTCTGTCCGTCTGTCACAGCCGATTTGCTCCGAATCTACTGAACCGATTAAGTTGAAATTTGGTACACATATGAACTTCTGTAACCCAAACACGGACGTGTTATGTAAATAAATTAATTTGAATATATAACTATAACTTTTGGCTGGAAAATTATAAAATTAAAAAAAAAAAATCTGACCGTTCCGTGTGACATAACAAATGAAAGGGATTATTGTAAGGATGTCATATATTTTTTTTATGATTTTATAATAAATACTTTTAAAATTATTTAAGAAAATAGCTGAAAATTGACCCTTATCTCCAAAACTACAGAGCCTAAAATTTTGAAAAAAATACACAAAATAGTTCTTTACTTATATATTACAGGAAAACCTATAACAAGTCTGTGATCTTAAAATAACATGGTAAATCACTCAATATTGTGCGTACAAACTTACATTTGCAGTTGGAATGTATGGGGGATAATGTTTTTCAACTAAAATGTTAAGTTTGTTCTTGGGATAAATTCATCCCAACTCCGGAACCCTTCATTGTGCGTAGTCCGACACGCACTTGGCCGGTTTTTATATCTCTATTGATTGATATTGAAATAGTTTAAATATGGGACATCTGCTGAAGTAATGAATCGATTATTTTATTATTCTTTGTGGAAAACTATGGATTTATGATTTTGGAAATAGATATAGAGTAATATAAGATACTAAAACATGGCGTTTTAGTATAATATTACTCTTTGTTTCCAAATTCATCCATGAAGCAATTCCGACAAAAAAGAATTACTTAATTACGTTAGGGAGAAAACTAAAAGAGTAGAAGAACAAAATAATTAAGTACTTTCGAAGCAAAAAAATTAAAAACCATTCGTTTCAATCCGTCACAAAATAAATATTGTCAATTCCAAGCATACAAAATGTTTACAAAAGATCAACAAAATTAAACGCGAACGTATCATAAATTTTTTATCACAGAAAATTTCAATAATTTCGTTCGCGAAGAACGATCATGTAGCATGAATATTGTAGGTACTTATAAAGTCAAAGCCAAAGTCAAATAATTTATTTCCAATAAGACACTACACATAAGACATATAAGAGGCACTTTTGAACATCAAAATTTACAAAACAATAGAATTGATTCTAGTTGCCCTTTCTAAAAGTTAGTTTCGTATGGAGCAGAATGGGCAAGAAACTCCACCGTTACTCTTTTAAAAAAGTTTTACAATATTTTGTTTTAGATAATTATATGTGAAGAAAATGCATCTATATTCCGTTGGTTTAGGTAGTTAAATAAAGGTAAACAAAAAACCCACGCGACGAGAGAGCTGTCAAGTAACCGACTAAACGTAATACTGGCACTTCAGTTGGCATGCTACGTCACAGTTGTACTCTTCAATTTAGCAACGTTTTATTTCGTTGACGTTTAGAGAACTGTCTGACTGTTTTTAGAGAAATGTCTTTTTGGGCTCTTTACAATAGACAGATTACAAAATAATATAGTAATATATAAATCTAACTAAATAATTGTGCTCAAGCAATTACATCTACGAAGAGTAGTTAAGAATAAATGATAAAGTTTAACATACAGTAATTACAGAGAAAACTATCGTAATATTAAAATAAATTGATTATAAGTTACAACGTATTTTTAAACAAGAAAGTGTCATCTATAAAAACCTTTTTATGATTTGTTTACCTTTATTTAACTACCTAAACCTGTGGAGTAGAGAATAAAATTACTATACCCAATAGTTTAAAAAAAATGAAGCAATGACAGATAATTTAGAGATAGTTACATATATAATCTGCCTATAATGTTCCCACTGCTGGGACACAGGCCTCCTCTTTCTGTGAGAGGGAGTGGGCCTTAATCCACCACGCGGGCCCAATGCGGGTTGGTGGATGTCACATGTCTTCGATTTTTTTTAGTTCTAGGATATGCCGGTTTCCTCACGATGTTTTCCTTCACCGTTTTGAGAGCAGTGGTGATGAAATAATTTACACAAAGTAAAGCGCCTGTCTGGGTTCGAACCTACGACCTACTACTCGTAAGTCGAGGCCGTTAACCACTGGGCCACCATTGCTCTATCTATATGAGATAGATACATGTTGCTCACATATTTACAAACATCGTAAAAGTATGTGTTCCTAAAAAAAAAATAAGTCCGAGTGTAATAGGTAATCACAAAAATGTAACATCAATGTCATTCAAATAATAAATTATACATTAGCAACCAGTTTGATTTTGTCTAGACTCTAGATTATCCTATGGAGCTGGACCAGCATATTTCCAAGCATTCTTATCCTGGATATTCCTCTAATTTGTAATATGCTTTTTTACAAAGTGTACTTTTAATATGTTTAAAATTTAAAAGTTAGAATTAGTTAGAGTTTAAAATTTTCTTTCATTTAATTGCTATATATCACAAGGTATTTTGTTGTAACATTTAACACAGTACCCCATAAAATACGTATGTAAGTTAGATAATCTGAAAAAATTTTGATCTATTTTATCTTTTTCCTAGTATTAAAATTACGTCAATCACTTATTAAAAACATCGTGTAGATTTTTCCTTACATACATAATATTTTCATAAATTCATTGGCAGGCACCGTCATAATATTAATCTTCTTAAATAGTTCCCTAATAGATTCGTGGCTACGTACATTATAAATGGCGTAGATATTACTGAAAAACAAAATACGCGTACCACGCAAATAATATTGAATATCATAATTTATTCGGAAATGTCAGAAAGTCTTACAAATGCCTGGGTATATTAAGTTACAAAAACACTCAACAAAAGTACTTATGAATTATATTTAGACGCTTAGTTCAGAAATATGTTGAATAACTTTGGTTTTCTGTATTTATCTACCGTGATTCTTAATTATGGTTATTTGAGATCGTATTATATAACTGTCTTCTTCCTTTCTCTTTGTAGATTATTTTCAGTAATTGTTTTCTATATTCCAAGAATAAAATCAAACAGTTCTATTTTCAGCCCATTGCCTATTTTTGTGTAGGTGACTTGGATCAGATTTTTCAAGAAAGTATGCATGTAGATGCAGGGGCGAGCCGTCCATAAAGGCAATTAGACCTAGCCTACCCTAGCCCAAATGCATTTATTTAACTATGTTATAAAATAATACAAAATATAAAAAAAAAGTTAAAACTCTTGTTAGAACACTTATAGCAACTTCTCGCACCCGTGTGACGTAATTAAAAAAAGTAAGTCGCGTAAGTCCGTACGTAGTAGACTGTATAGGCTCCAAGACGAATTGCCTCATTTTGCAACTTTTTCATTGATAAATTTAAGCACACTGATGCATATTTTGTGTAAAAACTAATTTCAAAGCCATCAATTAGCAAGAAACACATAAAGAAGATGTCATCGAAGAAGAGCAATCAAATTCGTATATACTTACTATACTTCCTACATTACTGGATGACAAGCCATTATATTTTTATTGCCAACAAATATAATTCGAGGTTTTTCATTTACTTCCTGATCAGCATAACATTCGCTTTTATTACGTGAATAAAATTAGGTCAAGGGACGTTTTTAGGGTTTCGTACCTCACAAGAAAAAAACAGAACCTTTATAGGATCACTTCGTTGTCCGTCTGTCAGTCTGTCAAGACCCTTTTTCTCAGGAACGCGAGGTATCAAGTTGAAATTTATATCAAACACGTAGGTCTACGATCCCTTGGAACTCTAAAATAATCATGCTTCTAAGTCAACGCAATAAAAAATACGGTGATTTTTGTGACATTTTGATACTCGCAAATAAATCAAAACATATAGGTACATCCCGTTGACCTAGAATCTTGAAATTTGGCAAAAAGCAGGGTCTCACAGCACAAGTTACGGAAAAGGTCAGAAAATGGTTAATTTTGTAGTATTATCACAAAAAAAAATTGTGATTATAAACTTACATTTGCAGTTGGAAAATTGACCGAGGCGTACGTATATCGATTTAAGGGACAACATGTTTTTCAACTACAATTTTATTTTTTTGGGATAATTTCATCCCCACTACGGAACCCTTCATTGTGCGTGGTCGGACACGCACTTGGCCAGCTTTGCTCCAACAAACTGCCTTAGTGATGTCACTTAAAACATGAACCATAATTCACCCTCATAATCTTTGCACATAACATAACATAACAACACGCCTGTAGTCCCCGAAGGGTTAGGCAGAGGTGCACCTATAGTACACCCACGTTTCGCCAGTAATGTTTAAGTCCCATGTTATAGGGGGCGAGCCTATTGCCATCAACCGGGCACAAGTGCAGACTCCGAGCTCCTACTGAGAAATTCCTGCTGGAAAAACCCAATAACACTTTGCCCGACCTGGGAATCAAACCGCGGACCTCGTGCTCAGCAGTAGCGCTTGCTACCACTAGACCAACGAGGCAGTCATATTTGCACATGTCAACATAATTAAAATGTTTTCAGTCAGCGTCCTAATTTAATTAGTCTTATTTTTTTTTAAAGATGGCTGTACGAGCCAATTCCATTAGAGCATCTTAATGCGGATATATTATTGACAAGTTACAATATTTGCTCCATACTTTCCTCGATTTTATGCCCTCCATCTATGGGTGTTTTATCTACGCGATCCTCAATACCGAGTTTAAGTGTCATAACACTGTTACTGCATTCAAAGTCACGAACTGTTTTTGCTGAATTCTTAAGTAAATAGAAGCGGCCTTGTTTGCTTGCAATATTACCCTACTTACTTAGGAGATGGGGGACTTTGTCTAAAATTATGTATTTGACGTTTATTCTGGCTTAAGTGTCATAATAATTATTGAAGATAGGTCTATCATTATTAAATTTGATGACAGCGTCATGCAAAATAATACTGAGTTTAAAAAAATCTGTCTGTCGTGATTTTAACAATAATTGTTCTAAGCACATTCACTTCTACAATTTGTAGTTGGTACAGTTTCTCATCATTTTGTCATGGAACACTAAAACTGACACCCAGCTAAAGCCTAGCTCAGAAAGATTTGAAATAAAAAGCTCAATGTTATTCAACAAACTTTTTACCAATTCTGATCCCATAATGCAAGCCGAGGCAGAAATATAAAGATATTAAGTCCACATTTCAGCCCAGGATTTAATGAAATACATAAATCATTCCCGGTTACAGAAAGTTATTTTTCATTTCGCGATATATTTTACATTATAGAACAAATAGTAGGAACAGCAGGCAGTTCGAGGACTGGTTCAAAGGGTTGTTTACACAATGGAGATAGGTACAAAGAAAATATTTGATTTTGCGTTGGCTCGGCGATGGTACGAGGCTGAGGGGCTCGATGGATTATGTATTGCTTTATATTCACGCGATAACTTTTCTAACAACTGTCTTTGGTAGTAAAATCTCAAGGACAGAATATGAAGAGGAGAGGAGGGCGCTGGGGCTCTGTCTCGCATAGGGTCGCAGTATTATGCTGAGCGATGGCCGTTTTGGGTGAATGTGACGCATATTTTCCCTCAACTTGTTCTTTCGTGTTTGTGTTTTTATTTCTTTGCGTTATGTTTACCGCAAATAAACGTATTTTCTTTCTTTCTTTCTTTTCTTTCTTTCTAAATGAAATTTATGGGATAATTTATTTTCTTCGGATGTGATAGTTAATTGAAAATAGTTTGTCTAGGACCGTCTTCTTTGCTTTTAAGTTTCGTCGTGCCGATTCTCGATTAAAATATCACCACATCCAAGTGTAGTCGACGGATGCGTATAGTTCACTATGGCTTCAATTATTGAGACACAGAGGGCAGGCTCAAAACAGTAAAGAAAAACATAGTAAGGCAACCAGCATGTCCTAGAAACAATAATTCGAAGACATGTGACATCAACCAACCCGCACTGGGCTTGCCTGGTGGATTACGGCCCACTCCCGCTCGAAGAGAGGAGGCCCATGTCCCAGCAGTGGGAACATTATAGACTGGAGGGCAGGCTAGCAGATGGGACATAAAATTAATGGATCATCGCAAAATGTGATCTTGATTGATTGATACATCATCATCTGCCTAGCCTTTTCTCAATTGTGTTGGGTTCGGCTTCCAGTCTAACCGGATGCAGGTTAGTACCAGTTTTTTTTTAACCCTCTTGGTGATGTAATTAAAACATTACGTAAAAACGTCAAATTCTTTATGACAGCTGACAGCTGCACACACAGATTGCGTAACATGCGGCGCGCGGCGCTTGAGTCGTTGCCGACGTTAGGGAATGTTGCCATCCTAGATATTACATTTTTAGCAACATAGAGAACGAAGTATTGTATTTATTTTATTTTGTTTATTTTTATCTCATTTAATGCTGCACCGGTTGACATCATCACGTCAACGCCGGCTGTCGCTGAAAACCAGCGCTGGGGCTCTGTCTCGCATAGGGTCGCAGCGTTATGCTGAGCGATTGCCGTTTTGCGTTACTGTGTCGCATATTTTCCCTCAACTTGTTCTTTCGTGTTTGTGTTTTTAAATCTTTGCGTTATGTTTACCACAAATAAACGTATGTTCTTTCTTTCTTTTAACGGATTAACGTGCTTTACGAGGCACGGGAGGTTCTTGGTATGTAAAGATGGTCACCCATCCACACATCAACCGCGGCAAGAGTAGCTTAACCTGATCGATCGACCCGTGCGGCTGTTATTACTTAGTCACAAGCCCCACTTTTGATCGATTGATACATTTAAGGAAAATATTAATTATTTGCTCTCAGATTAATCTAATCTTGTTTAAATTAGTGGATGTCCTTATTAGCCCAGTTTGAAAGCTTCGTTCAACTTAATCTGTTGTCCCGTCAAATCTCGTGTCAAGTGATTTAATTGGTGTTGTTATTTGTACCAACTAATCATTACAGCTAACGCTAATAACATTTGACACCAGAGTTACTGGACAGAATATTGGTCAGGCTTTTGGCAAAAAGGTGACGGTTTTAAGGGAATTTGAGGAGTACCTATAAAGTTCTTACCCATCTGCTTGTAATCTGTTCAGGATTTGGTTGATGATACAGAGTGTTAGGTTAAACGAGACATATACTAGGTGGTACTTATGAAAATGAACAACTATAATATGGGACGAAAAAAAATCTACTGTTCGCTTCAAAGTGAAATTTCTACAATAGCAAAAGTTGGCCCCTTAACAAAAGTTTTTTTGCCCTGTTGGTCTCGTGGTCGCAAGCGCGACTGCTGAGCGTGGGGTCCGGGGTTCGATTCCCAGGTCGGGCAAAGAGTTATTGGGTTTTTTTTCATTAGATATTTCTCAGTAGCAGCCTGGAGATTGAAAGTTGGTGGTATGATACCCCCGTGCCTCGGATAATACGTAAAACCGTCGGTTCTGCGCCTGATATCTGCCCGATCGTATCGGATTGTCACCCCATCGGACTATGATACTAAAGAGAGTAATATTTAGTTATATTTCCTTTATTCTCTTGTCACTTGTTTCAGGTTTTTTTTGTCATCTGTCATGTCATTATTCTAGTCAGCCAGTCAGGTCGTCAGTCGTCACTATGGAGGTTGGACAGCCCCAACATCCCATTTTTTTTTTTGTTTGGGTGGGATATTATCAAATAACTTATCCCGCTCTGGGTGGAGTGGGAGGGAGTGTCAGACTTTTACGTGTTTGCATTCACACTTGTGCACTATACTAACTCCTGCGTACCTGGCTAATCTCCATTGGGACAGGCCACCGTCACCGAAATCGGTCGGGAGGATTATTTTTTAAAGTTCTTCGGTTTCATGAGTACTACCTTTAAGTATGTCCCTCGTTTAACCTGACACTCTGTATAATCAATCACTCCCATAAAGTAAGTCCTCCGTTTAACCTAAACGCTGAGCCTAAAATAGACTTAGTTATAAAGAAAATTGATTGTCATATTGAAACGCTATTTGTCATGTAGTTACCACGAGTAGGGTCAAACTAAGAAAATGAATTACTGTCTTTATTGAGAATTTAGGCGATGAATAACTAACCTGTCAGTATTTATGAGCATCTCGTTGTACGCCTGTGGCTAAACTCACTCGGACAAAATTGACCGTCCAAGAGACTGTGGCTTTATTTTGGGCGCTTGATAATAATATCAAGCGTCCAAAATAAAGCCACATTTTTTTTCTTTTTATGAAATGAAAAATATCCATTTTCGTTCTATACAGATAGAAAATGCCCATGAAGACCAAAAGAACAATGGACTGAAAAAAGCAATAGAAAATATTTTAAGAAAAATACTTCAGTAACTTGAAGAAAACTAGCTTTAGTCCCTATAAAATATTATAGTACCTACCTCAAAACTAAGCATTGCCTAAATTGAAAATAGATGCTTAACTCGAACAACAAGCTTAAGTTTTAGTACGTCTTTAGGGGTTTCTAAAATACATTCAAATTCAGATCGAAACGACAGAACATGATAAAACACTAAAGATTATGTACACATAAGTAGGTACGACTACTTTAGAAGTGATATAAAAGCTAACACAATAAGCAAGTTAATACTTTTAGAACCAGCGACAAAAAAAGAAGTTTGAAATCTCGATCTATCTGTTTAATGACGTGATTCTGCTCCCTAATCCACGAAATAATATATTTAATTCTTACATTATAAATAAATACTTTTACTGCATAAAAAAAAAAGAAAAATCTAGCAGTAAAACAACGTTCAAGAGCCCACTATGGGCCTAGAAAAAAGAATAACACTCTATTCAAAGAAATCCATTCTGATCCTTAATAGCCCTCTGGCCTGAAGTACAGCCACAGAGTAAGAAAACTATACAGAAGCGAAACTCATGTGCCACGAAAGCATCCTTAATGCCCCCGTTCATGTCCTTGTTTCCATCCAATAGTGTGTGACTCGTGGCATGATCTAAACAAGTTCTTTCATTTGTTTTCTCCGCAGTCACTGTCGCAAGACGCGTGTCGCTCGTGGCCACGAGGCTAATGCCTAAATTTTTGTGGCGTTAATATGGCTACAATACTATGTATTTACATTAAGAAAACTAACTTCAGTTACGTCTCAGCTCAAAAAAAAACGCGTATGCCTACGAAATGTGCGTACGTTAGTAATATATAGGCCACACGCAACCAGCGCAGCGGTTTATCTGACCACTATTGAAGAGGCTGTTTTGTCCGTGTCACCAATCTGCTTTTGTTGTCCGGTCAGGTCGATCTGACGATGGCTTCAGTTGGCCTCTCCATTTAAGAAACGTTCAAATCAATCAGGATTATATTATCGCTTTCAGTGCACGAGAGCAGCATGTCGATTCTGTAACCATCTCACCGTGAAAACATACGTGAAGTGAGCGTGGAGTGAACTGTCAGTGTCATCCCACCTGATGCTAGGGATGGACCAAGTATCACATTTACAATCACAATCGTGATTTCAATAATATTTTGTATGCTAATTCTGTAGGTTATTTTATATTATTTAAAAGCTAGTATTAAAGTGTCTAAACATAGTAATGTTTAAGGACTAGTCTAGGAAAAAAATGGAAAAAAACAAAATTGAGTTTCTGACTTAATTTCTGTTTTGCTAATTTATTTAAAAACCTCCTAATTAGGAATGTTTATACACTTAAATACTAGCTTTAAATAATATAAAATGGTCAACAGAATTAGCATAAAAAATATTATTAAAATCTCGATTATGATTGTAAATGTAATGCTTGGTCAATCCCTAGCATCAGTGAGATGACACTGACAGCTCACTCCACGTAAGATTTCACGGTGAGATATTTATAGAATAGCACTGCAGTATTTCTACAACATCGGCTCACGCACTAAGGAAAGAGTGTCGCTTCTGTACATTTTTATTCTATGGCACGACACAAAGCCTATGGCTCTTGTATTCTGAGTTAAAATTGTTACTTTGTCTTTTTCATATAGGTTATTAGAACTTATTAGCCATATTATGATGAATTTGATACAAGGATTTATATGAAAATTCGTTTGCATATTTATGTTGTGGCTAGTACCTATTCTTTGACTGTATTGCCTTCAAAATGTCAAGCTTCATTGCTTTAGGCTATGCGTGGCTGTTATACAAATGGATTATTGTTTTTGGTTCAATTAGTCAAATAGTGAAGAATTCTGATGTCAAGGATCAGTCTTTAATCAACGTCTGCTGAACCACTTCAGTGAACAACGAAAGTATAATTAATAGTCTTGGCAGTGGAATAGAATATTATAATTTTAATACTCACTATAAAAATTACAGATATAAATGTAGTAATTATACATAGGGTGACACAATGAGCGGTCTTACCGCTAAAAGCGATATTTTAAAGACAACCTTTGAATGAATTAAGGGGAAGGATTTACATATACACAATAAATACATACATAACACATTAAACTTATCTGTATAAATAAATTCAATAATAATCATGAAACAAGTGCAAAGAACAAAAAAAATATGTATATGTTTAAGGAGAGAGATAGTGTGTTTAGAAATATATAGTCAAGTTGGTCAAGAAAAACGCTACCGCTACAGTACGCTATCTAAAGGCAAACCCTTACGGCTTACGTACACGTAATCTCTCATTCACCCAAACTCGGGTGATCGAACCAAACATATAGAAGATAGAAAGCACATCTAGTTATCGGACGTCATCGGACGATGTTGAAGATGAGGTTGAAGTAGTACGGACTCATCATTCAACATCATTTCAGCCGTAAGACGTCCACTGCTGGACATAGACCTCCCCCGAAGGGGGGTTTGCCATAATCGCTACGCTTGGCAGGCGAGTTGGCGATCGCAGTATGGTGTTAAAATGCATAGAGAACGCTGCTGCCCATTATCTAGTAAGTCCCTTAGTCGCCTTTTACGACACCCACGGGAAGAAATAGGGTGGTGCTATTCTTTACGTCCGGCACCACACAGACACGGACTCACTTTCGTTTAAATAATTATGTTAGGTCCGATCGGCTGAGTTCAGCCGACAATGTTCGAGCTTAATTAGCCAATGGCGGATTAGGTGTATTTGACCCGTTATACAGTATCTGTATCAATGGCAACCCATTAGAAAGATAAATTAATGTGGATTTTCAAATGGGTAAAACATATATCATTTACAGTGGAATCGAAATAGTCCTCGATCATTTAAATGATAAATTCTATTCACGATCGCGTCAAAAATAAAGTCAATTTCAGCAAACCAAGTCTTCGGGGAATGCGAGCATGATAACAATTTTATGTTTTTAGGGTTCCGTACCCAAAGGGTAAAACGGGAACCCTATTACTAAGGCTCCGCCGTGTGTCTGTCTGTCTGTCCATCTATCGCCAGGCTGTATCTCATGAACCGTGATAGTTAGACAATTGAAATTTGCACAGATGATGTATTTCTGTTGCCGCTATAACAATAGAATAAAATAAATATTTAAGGGGGCTCCCATACAACAAACGTGAATTTTTTGCTCCATATTGACAACGGCAACAGTTAGACGCTTGAAATGTTCACAGAATATTTAGTTATATATTCACTTTAAAAATAAATAATTAAATGAACAACTTCCATACAACAAACGTGATTTTTTTGCCATTCTTATAGATAAAGGTACGGAACCCTTCGTGCGCGAGTCCGACTCGCACTTGGCCGGTTTTTTATATTAAACTAGTATTCAATTCGCAAACAATTTTGCTATCAAACCTCAATTATTCGACAGTCTATATGCTTCAACAATCATATTGAAACGTCACAGGGTATTCAGTTTCGAAATTGATATTTGAATCAAAAAGCATTCTGCATATCTATTGTGTGGGTGCTATCGTTGCAAAATTCTATTAAAATAGAACAGTCTGTTATACACAAAATGATAGGATCGATTTCAAAATGGAAAAAACGAGTGAGCCTTACAGTTTAGTCGCGTAAGATGTGTAACATCAGGGGCCCAATTCTGTAAAATAACCAACATGTCAATAGTGTGTCGGTAGTGTCTCAGTAGTGTCTCAATAGAATAGTCATTGACATTTGGTATTCTACAAACTATTTATGGTCATTCACTTGCCACTGTAGTGCCATTGAAACGCCATAGTAAGACTATTGTAATAATTGGTAGTCTGGTCCACTATGATGTTACAATGGCATCGTGATGGCCAAGCTTACGGTAAGTCTGTAAATATTTTAAGTGTATTTGACAGTTGTTTCTATCGTGTTTGAATAGTATTTTGGGCATCGAGCCGCCATTATGTAGCCATCTCACAACGACACCTATTTTCCCTATCGATTGGATTCAATTTTTTTTTTAACTTAAAATAAAGTGTCCGTGTTTGTGTACATAAATAGTTGTATTCACAAGTACATAAATAGGTTATAAACTTTTTTTTTTTATTTACTTAAAGGGCTTTGTCGCTTAGCGACCACATCGCCCAGTGCAGAAAAAAACACAAAATTGTTGATTACTATCTACCTTATCACTAACTTGTACAATTGTTTAGCCTCATCGGACACTGGAAAAGCAAGGATGGTACTACAAAAGCTAATATCATACCTTTTATATTGTCCAAAAACATCTAGTATTTTCATTCCGGACACACTCCATCAGAATATGAAAGACATCATCAAGCATACCACAGTCATCACAATTTGGAGGCAAAGCCTTCCTCATTAAGATAAACTTATAATACACACACATACATAATGACAATTTAATATATACCTGTATTATATATAGTATTGCCTTCTATAAAGCCTTCATTACTTTATTTCCACACAGTTTAGTTCAAATGGGCTTTGAGATTATGTTTGGGCTCATTTTCTTTTAGATTGTTATAATAAACTTAATGGCACGTATTTGTGTCCAGATTTACTATTTCATAGAACGTAGAAGTTTAGAATAACGAAAGGCTACTGACTTACGTTATTAATAGTATCCAGGGACCATTATGGTTCCCCATTGAAAGGGTTTTCGATAGGGTTTTTCTAAGGGGTTACTCAAAAACCCATACGATATGGGTAATTCTTTTGAATGGCTTAAATTAAGTTTTGGTTACCCGTTGAAAGGGTTTTTCATAAAAATCCATACGGTGTAGGTCACCTTTTTGAACGGCTTCAACTCAGCCTATAGCAGTCCACTGCTGGACATAGGCCTCTCCCAGGCTGCGCCACAACACCCTGTCCTCCGCTTTCCGCATCCAGTCTGCCCCAGGCACCTTTTTAAGGTCGTCGGTCCATCTAGCTCGGGGGCGCCCCACACTACGCTTGCCGATACGCGGTCTCCACTCCAGAACTCGTCTGCTCCACTGGCCATCGGTCCTTCCACAAACATGGCCAGCCCACTGCCACTTCAGCTTGCTTAGTCTGCAAGCTATGTCAGTAACTCCGGTTCTCTATAATCCTATTCGGTAGTACCTTCTGAATCTACATAAACAATATAACGATAAGATTTACTTCAGTACCTAGTAGACCTTGAATTTGGATGTTAACAGCAAACCAAGTTGCCATATTGACAAAGTTCTATTATAATGTTTAAGGGTCAGGTAATGGCCGTTGTCCTTGACCAAACAAATGCCGGTCGTTCTCACGCCGTGCCACCGCCACCGCCGCCGTTCGGTTTCATAGGGAATATTTAAATATGAATATTTGAAAAAAATAATTATATATAACAAAATAGTCGGTTCATCCAAAAAAAATATGTAAAATCTTAAGTAGTTCTTTTTTTTAAACGTTGCCCCACACTAGAAATTTCTCCTGTATCGTGGGTGCGTTTTACAAACATTTAAACTCACATACACAAACAGCCAGACCTGGAACAACTACTTGTAGGTCATACAAATATTTGTTCCGTGCGGGAATCGAACCCGCGACACGTAGTGCAGCAGTCAATCGCCCACCGCGCCGTGAGTTTGAAAGTGATATAGTTTTTTTTATGCTTTGGGTAGACATTACTTCCTGAATTTATTTCATAAAGTAAATAGTTTACTAAAATACTCAAATATTCACATATTAATATAGAATTTATGTATATGCGTTCTAGTTTAACATACATTTTTTGCATAACTTACTTTCATTAAATGAAGGCGTAATAACAGATTTAAAAGTGACTAAAATCATATATCTGCGCCTTAAGTGGTATCAATACAGACGTTCCAGTACTAAATACTAATAATAAATGTTCTGACCTTTTCAGATAGCCTATCTATCTAGACGTGAATCTGCCGATCCTTATCATGTTAAATATTGATAACCAAAATGCTCACTAAACTACCTAAGATCATACATAAACAATGACATAAAACAAGAAAATTCTACGGTACTTAGTAGTAAAACAAAATCAAATGGAGTCTCAATACAAATAGATATGAATGGTTCATTTAATGGAATATAATAATGTTAACATAATAAAGATATTATCCGATTCATTCTGACTTAAATGATTATATTAATTTTAAATGGTGATATTACTTTTAATCTTATTTCGTGGAAAGTTTCTCCAGAATTCTTAATTTACCTCATATTTTGTTGAGACATTCGATATCGTTCTTGTCATACAAGGAATGCAGACTTTCAAAGTATCATTCATTAGTTTACAAATCAGTACTGGACTTTTGGAGTTATTTTACAGACGCTACTACAATCTGTCAAAGTTCTTTAATATATTTTCAACTTTATCCCTACAGCACAAGGTTCACGGTCGATTTTTTCCCCTATAAGTTATCTCTGTCTTTATACCCTCAAACTAGTAACTTGATAATAATATGACGAACAATTTATAGCACTTTCTTTTATAGGACACCCTAAAAACCTAGTTCCTTTATAAATTTTAGCATAGGTCACTTTTTAATTATTCACAACTACATTCTCATTCAAAGGGCCCATTCTACCTTTTGTAACGAATGGTGTTAAGTGCTATCATCATTAAAATCATCTACACCTGGATCTACCCACTGCTAAGTACTACCTTTGCCTCCGTCACTTCTATTCGCGTGTACATATATTTTACCCTCTTTACGTGTGTTTGCCTCGCAAGGGTCGACTCAGTTAACCGCAATACGGGTCGAGCCAATTCAAGTCTACGATACTGCCATTATTTGTGTAGTAACCGACTTAAAAAGTAACACAACATCACGCCTGTATTTTCTTTCTGAAGGGTTCACAGAGTAGTCAGCTAAAATGTGATAGATGTGTAAACAGACACAAAAAATGAAACTCAAAGCTGCTGTTGTCCTAATAGAATGCGATGATGTGATCATCGCGCGAGTGTCAATTATGATAATTAGGGACACCCATTCGATACCTACCGATCTATTCTGTCAAAATCTCGCCGTGAAAACGTAGGTGAAGTGAGTTTAAAGTGAGCTGTCAACAATCAATGCCAGTCTGTCATCGACATCAAACATCAAACGTCAACCATCGAGTTTGTACGAATAAATTCAAGTGTGTGATAGATTTCTGTTAGGACATTGCCTTTTTAATTGTTAGGTCTGAGATGAATAACGTTAATGAATTATATATATATTTCCGATGTCAATGTATACGCTTTTATAATAAACTTCCAAGCCACGTTCAAGATCTAAGCCTTAGTAAATTCAAAACATTCATTAAACGTAAGTTGTGCCAGAAAGCCTTTTATATCGTTAAAGATTATATTGAGGACAAAAAGACTTGGGATTGAGCTGCTCCAATTTTTACTTATTGAAGTGGTTTATTTTTATTGTTTGATTTTTCTTTTTTACATACAGTGATATTTAATGACATGAATGTAAAGTAAAGTATTATATTATTTTAATTATTGTGAATGTGAAGACTATGTGGGTTACTGCTTCTTTTTTTAAAAATTTTCCCTTTCTCTTTTATTCTCAGTTAGTGTTAATCATGGTCTGGCAGTTTGAGTAATTTATGCGGCCTACCCAAATGTTCTTTCTTTCGTATTGATCGTCGCATTGTTGAGCTCCTTAAGTTCTGAGTAGAGCTGCACGATTACCGACAAATGCGTGCACTGACTGGGCCTCATGTCTGCTATTACAATAGTGTCAGAATGGTCGATCATTGATTTCATAATTGTTGATTTTGACAAGTTTGGTAATCTACTATTATAATGGCGTCATTATGACTTTCCAATGGTCGGCCACTGACACTACACTGAAAGAAATTGCATATATTGGTAATCTCGTACATAATGACAAATGAATGAAATTTCTACTAATCGGTTTATTATAAAACCCATTAGTAGAAATTTCATTCATTTGGCAATACGACAATGCCATTATAATAACACAATTATATTACGAGAACATAGACCGACCAATGATCGACCATTATGAATTTACCAGATTACGAACTTTTAGCAAAATGACAATGGCATGACAATGGGTTCGTGTTGGAATGACTGAATTTATAAAAATAGCAGACTTGGGCCCCTGGTCAGGTCCAGTCAATCTGTGGGGTTCTTTCTTTAAAATACCATTTCAGACACCAATCTACATGGCCTTCACATGATCTGACCAAGATTATGTCTGGACTTTAAAAGAGACTGTGACCTCTGAGTTTGTTTCGACCTTTCTTCTCACAGTAGTCAGATAAGAAACGCCGACCTCATCTAGTTTTAAAAATATGATTGACATGTAAAAGTGTTTGTACAAACCTACTTACAGAAATAAAAATATAAAAAATAATATAATACATAATTTATAATGTAGGTATATATTTCAGTAAATATGTATGTATGTGTATTATAAGTTTGTATACTATTGATGTACTTGTATACACCTATTTTATTTATAAATAATTATTTATTATATATTTATTTATTTAACAGTTTATATACACACACTTAGAAACATACAAGAAGAAAGGAACTGAAAAATACGTACAAAGGTGATGCTTATTTCTAAAGAAATCTATTCCAGCATAGATACATACGATAGGAAAATAGACAACGTGAGTAAGAGTAGAAGAGAAAACAAAATCCATAAAATAAAATAAAAACTTACTAAGTAATAATATGTTAAATATGTTAATATATTTTTTTATTATTATTTGAAAGAAAGAAAGAAAAAATATTTATTCTGCACAAACAAAACGCACGGTACAACAAAATAACACAGTCAAAACACACACATACAAAGTAGCCAAAAGCCTCGTATCCAATACTCTAAACATTTTGACAATCTGCAATCTGCTCTCAATCAGAGCTCCTGCCAATTTATTTCTTCATCACCCTTGGTTGACTGGTAGAGAAAGCCTAAGGCATTAAATCCGCCTTTGTACCTTATTGTACGGGAGAAATTTAAATAAATAAATAAATGAAACTCCTTGAAACATAATAATAATAAAGCATCGAGTTCTTCCCATATCTCCATGCCCATAAAACAGCTCCATTGCCGACACCCTGAACAACAAAGCCATGTATCTCCTTCCAAATTTGACGAGACCGACTTATATCAATTCTGATAGATTGCATTACTTCCTCCGACCATATTTCATGATATATAACCATCTTGTATCGGATTGCTAACGCGTTATGTCGATGTTGTGAGGCCCTCGCCTTTGCAGTGTGGATTATAATGTGGGGTGCAGACAAGTGATTTGTATGTGTTAAACAGTTATTTGAATAAGATAGCACATGTATTCAGCAGTTATAAACCATAAACAAAATAGGAAAATAATGTTTTTTTGTTGAAATTAGAACCAGATTAGTAACGCGAGGTGTTAATTTAAAAAAAAAAAAAAAAAAATGTTTTATTTTGAGAGCCCTGGTAAAAATAAAAATCAAATTGTGGTATGTGGTAGCTGAATATATCGCATGTCGACTCTTTAACGTTGGACCACTATTTACGCCACACCCTGTGTGTGTGTGGGGTGCCGACAAGTGATTTTTATGTGCGATTTGTCGCAATCGTGTCTTGAATAGTTGTGTATTTTTGTTGATTTTGTTATGAAGCAGCAGTGATTTTGTGGAGTTTAGCTTGTAGCACAGTTTCCTGGGTGCGAAAGCGTTCGTTATTATGTTCTGTATTGTAGCTAATTTCTTTGATTTCAATAAGAATGTAGTAAGGGACTGAGTACTTTTAAGTCACACTGCCTTGTTAATTATACTTTGCTGGCATTCTTAGTTTAAGCATTTATAATTACATCGTCATCCAATCCATCTCCACTCACTACAGAGCATAAAACTCCATTTAAACACCATTATCCAATATTCATTGCCAATCTTAATACAATACTACCGACCAGCAGGGGGCCAAGTCTGCTAACGCAGTTGTGTCAGAATGGCCGATCATTGGCACCGTAATTATAGAGTTTGACAGTTTTGCTAATCTCCTAATTGAAAGGCATCTTTATGATTTTCCAATGACGTGCCACTGATACTCCATTAGAAAAATTGTCTGTATTTGGTAATCTCGTACTGACAAGCTCCTACGAGTATTACTTTGACCACTGTCATGCCATTATGAATTTAGGAGGTTACAAACTATTGGCACAATGGTCATGGCGTTGCCTTGGTATGGTCGTCATAATGACCAATCATTGAAAATAGCAGACTTGGCCGCTTGGGCTTGACCGTTTCCTACGCAGTCAAAATCATTCACAATGAGCCTACCTTTCTATCGCAGACCTATTAATTGCAGTAGCTCGTGTACTACAGATCAGGATTCAATAACGATTACATTGATAAATGGGAAGGGAAACCATTACAATTTATGGTTGGTCTGCTTTATCTACCGCCCCGATTGGAAGTGACGTTACTTGATAGATAAAATGAATGCGGTCTAGAGCGAGGTGTAGGGTGTCGGTGTGAGATAATTTTGTTCTTGTGGTAACTTCTGGCGCTAGGGTCGTTGTCGACGTTAGTGAATGTTGCCATTCTAGATATTATATAAACATAGATAACGAAGTATTGTATTTATTTTATTTCTTATTTTGTTTATTTTTATCTCATTTAATGCTTCACTGGTTGACGTCATCACGTCAACGCCGGCTATCGCTGAAAACCAGCGCTAGGGCTCTGTCTCGCATAAGGTCGCAGCATTATGCTGAGCGTTGGCAGTTTTGCGTGAATGTGACGCATATTTTCCCTCAACTTGTTCTTTCGTGTTTGTTTTTTTATTTCTTTGCGATATTTTTACCGCAAATAAACGTATTTTCTTTCTTTCCAACTTATTGTACCAGTTGGTATTATTTTTTGTCTAGGGGCTCTGGTCGATTGAAGATTAAGCTGCTCTTGCCGCGGTCGGTTAGTGGATGGGTGACCATTAATTACATATCGAGACCCCTCCGTGCCTCGGAAAGCACGTTAAGCCGTTGGTCCCAGCTGTCATTCGTAGAACTTTGACAGTCGTTATGGGTAGTCAGAAGCCCAAAAGTCTTACCAAGGGGTATCGTGTTACCCAGTAACTGGGTTGTGGAGGTCAGATAATCAGTCGCTCCATGTAAATACTGATATTCAGCTGCATGCGGTTAGACTAGAAGCCAACCCCAAAATAGTTGGAAAAAGCCTACGTAGATTTATTGGTATTATTCTTTGTTGATACCATGTAGAGATGAATAAATTGAACGCAAGGTACAAAAACCTTGTTTATTTTTAATTTATTAGGTACCTAATTAAATTACGTTTGAAAAAGGGAGGTAATAAAAATACCATATTATGATTTTTATAGGTAACCTAAAATCCAATGAAGCTCTAAATAGACACGACTATCAAAGAAAAATAAACAGGTAAGTACTGTCGCCAGCACATCAGGTCATACCAAACTGTCAAACTGCAAATGATTTTAAAACTTAAGAGCAGCCAACCCGTCTTACTTTTCATACAAACGCTCGTACGTGGTGAACACATCTTTGTTTGAAATTTTTGAACTAATAGGATGACAAACTTGTAAGGCTTACTCAAAAACACGTATTTCCTGGAAGAAATTTTATGAAACTTCCGCACACTACTTTTCGTTCAATGTTTTCGCGTTAGTAGTTCTCACTTGTGCTGGGTGAAACAACAAGCTTATCGACCGTGCTCACGTTGACGATAGACGGTCCGGGAAGCCCCCTCTTAAAATGTTGATGGCTAAGTTCAAAATCGAATGAGAAAATTTGACAGTTTGTGTTAACTTGATGTGCTGGCGACTGTACCTACGTACCTATTCAATATTAATTTCTACCGCCTACACAGCGATTAGATAATTAAAATGTAAATCTTATATTTATTATATTAAGAAAATATAATAGGTAGGTACTAAACAAGGCCCACACGACGCGAATCCAGAGGACCAAGTCTGCTAACGCAGCTGTGTCAGAATGGCCGATCATTGGCACCGTAATTGTAGAGTTTGACAGTTTTGCTAATCTCCTAATTGAAATGCGTCTTTATGATTTTCCAATGACGTGCCACTGATACTCCGTTGGAAAAATTGTGTGTATTTGGTAATCTCGTACTGACAAGCTCCTATTATTTTGACTTCCTTATGGACCACTGTCACGCCATTATGCATTTAGGAGGTTACAAACTATTGGCACAATGGTCATGGCGTTGCCTTGGTATGGTCGTCATAATGACCAATCATTGAAAATAGCAGACTTGGCCCCAGGTACAACGTAAAATTTACGAACATTCTTTCTCAAAGTGCAAATTGCTGCTGCGTGAGTGGCTGTTAAAACTTTCGTATAGTGATACTGAAAGTCTTCTTGTGCAACCGATCTAGTTCTACAGTGTAATCTGTACACTCATACGCAATCACACACGCGCACTACACCAACTTTCTCACACCACGCAACACACCTACACAACACACTTACACAATAGGTACACCTACACAGCCCACTTACACCTACAGTTACTTGCTTTTAATTACCAACTTGTTCCTACCTTTTCATGTATCCTTATATTACCTATTAGCTTTTCCCAACAAACACCGGCTTACATAATTATTATATGATCAATACGCTGACTCATTTTAAACGGAAGGCCCTGTCTCCTGTGATACAGTTTTATTTAACTAGTACAGGATACAGGCGATCTTTTCCACTAAAGTTAAGTACTGCATTGTATTTCATAGTTTTTGCTTATCAATAGCTGGTGGAAAATAATCTGTAACACTGTTTTTGGAACAATAAATATTATTAAAATATTTTTAGATCATTCAACAATTTTATTCTTCTGTGGTTCAAGTATAAAAACATTTCCTTTCACAACTATATTAGCAAGGCGATTCATATCTACAACATGTCCATACCCTTTTAGATCCTTACACAGATTCACAATAAAACCTATTTAGAAAGGAATATCAATAAAAACTTTCACGTACTACTCGCCCTCATATCATAGAAGGGGAGGACTAACACAAAACGACATCAAGGGGTGGCAAGCCGATCATCTCCCTACAGGATCCGACTAGCATATATCGCTACTTACATTGACAAACATAACGTGACCCCCTACTTATCAAAACAGATACAAGAGAGGTAGGTCTAAAGTTTCTGGTCATCTACCCCATCTTAGATTCAGTGAATATTATATTACTTATTGGAATAAGTAAGAATCACGAATGTAGATTTTTGGCGAATACGTTTATGCTTTCAATATGGTTTTAGGGGACTTAGAGAATATCTGCGTAGTATTTTAGTGAAAGGAATAGACGAGATTTCGTAAATATTTCTATTGACCATATTTGTATCAAGTTAGGGATTTCTTTTTGTATTGAGAACAAGTTATTCTTCGTAGAAAAAGGGATTTATTTGTGGCTCCTCTCAGAAATCCACTTAGTTTTATGATAATAACAACAAGACAAACATTACAACATTTACGACATATATATATTGTATAACATTTACGAGGTTGTTTACAAAATATACACGCCCTGTGTATAAATATAAGTATAAACATAAATTCACCGAACAGCAATTATTGCTGATTTTATTTTAATGTGCTATACAGGGTTGGAGGGACATCGACGCGAAACCGGTTACCATGGATTCAGTACATGATTCTGGACCCCCCTGTGTTGAAATTTTTCGTCGGCTGTTTCTTACACCCGTATTCAAGAACGATACTATGAGGTCTCACAGTGCCCATCAACGCATAGGGCCGGTAAATCCAATTCATAAACAATACTTGAGTGATGTGCAACGCTATGCGTTCCCTTAGAAGGACCCTTACGTAAAGTAGCTGGACAGCTATTTTAACCAACGCATAGTGTAGCTTATTGTAAAAAAAAGGTCTGTGTCAAATGATAATGTGGTCCACAGATGTGGTTGTTTCTGTGTGTTTTGTATCCATTTGTGATATTTTATTTTAATATTGATTTTAACTTTTTTAATTCAATATTTTTGGCGTGTGTCCGTTTGTCTTCTATGATAGGCCGCTCCCGTAATAATAGATACTATAAAATCATTAATATTTAAAAAAAAAAACAGTAAACACACCATTAATTGACAGCTTAGTTTTTTTTTTAGAGAATTCGAAACCGTATGCACATCCTAATAATTCACACATAACTAATCAATTGAAGATAACTAAACTATTTTTTGTTTGGCGATCCTTGAAAACAGAGTACTTTTATTATTACCTAAATCTCCACACTTGATGGTTTATATTTCACAACTGAAAACACGTTTAAAGGTTATATTTATGTCGTCCACACATCTGCCAAACACTAAAGCGAACTTAGCAACAGAAACGGACCAATCACAGATCTATAATCGACCCTGTGCGTTCGCATAGTAAAGTGTCGCTTGAGTATCGTTTGTGAATTAAATGGCCTGCCATGACGAACGCAGTGAGAAATGCCTTACTTAGCATAGTGTCGCTGCCATACTTATGTAAGTATCGTTCTTGAATACGGGGTTAATTTCTACGTTTTGTTCTGCAGTTTTTTTTACTGTTAGCTGTATAATATCATTATTGTGACTTTTTATAAAAAAAAGTAAATTCACTTTTTTCACTTAAAACAGCAATGTAAATAAAACTCGAAAGAACTAACTGACCAGCTGTTATGCTGCGGGGTTCACTTGCGGGGTCAACATCGGCCTAGTTCTAGTAGGTACCTACGGACATCCGGTGCCTATTCGCTATCAAACGCGCCAACAAAAAGACCGCGGCTACTTTGGCGACCTACCAATGAATCTAACAGACACGTCAAATGAGGCATTCTATTCATCTACATAAATTAATGTCCCATTTACAACTTTTATTTTAGTTTTATTATGAGGGTAATTATTTTTCTAAAGCTTCATCGATTTAAGTAAATAAGATTTAAAACAAAATGTGTAGAAGTTTATTGATAGTCACGTAATTTTTTGATATTTTGTTATTATCTACATTAATTTTAGTTTTGAATGCAATTCAATAATGTAATTTACTATTTCATAAAAAAAATACTTTCATTTTTGCAATACATTTTGTGAGTAGGTAACTAGGTACAACAAAATGTGATTGGACTGGGTCTCCCTTGTTTTACCGAAAGGAATTTGGCAAATTTTCACTTCCCAAAAAATGTTTCGCATAATTTCATTTGCCAAATTATTACCTAGCAAAAAATCTATTCACAAAATTTTTTAACACAAACACAAAACAAAAAAATAAAACGCAAAAAAAAAAAAACGAACGAAAAAAAAACGAACAAAAAAAAAAAAAAAAAAACACAAATGAACGTTTAGACTATAACTTGATTACCAACTAGTACTTTAACATTTTTTATTTAGTCAACTTTTTTTTTTTTTTAATAATTAATTAACCTAATCTAAATAGTTCAGATCCGGGTAACCTACTAAAAACAATCTCTTTTTTCTATTAATGCAAGTCGTTTCTGGCACTCGCCGGCCGCTGCCGCGGCACCGCTCGCTTCGCTCACTCGGCTCGTGCGAGGAGGTCACAGTTTTAACCTTTTTTTTTTTTTTGACCCTGAGAAATGGGGACGAGTCGAGGTATGTGGGACTCCTGTCAGTAGTGACAGTATACCCACTAAAACTCAGCGGTGTTCCCACATCGCCGTGATGGGAGGGCCATGGGAAACCGGCTCAACCTTTACATCCATGGCCCTCTCGGCGCATGCCCGCCCGCCCCCGTGCAACCCAATCTCAATGGGGGGCTACGGGAATGGCCGGGAACACCTGGCCATTCCCGTCCGGCACTGGTGGAGGCCTGTGCAATACAGGCAAGGGTGCCCCCGCACCCGTTGCCTGCTGGCCTCCACCTGGGAGGAGGCGACGAGCATACAATCGCCTTCTCGCGCCCCCTCTTCGCCTGCGGAGCGGTGCCCCGATAGGGTCGTCCTCCCGCGCGCGCTCCGCCGCCTCCTTCTGTGACATTACTTCCTCGCAGAACGAGGCGACCGCTGTCCAGACCCCCTCGCTTTCTAGCATGGAGTTGACGACGCTGGGAAGCGAGAGGTCCGGACCGGCCGCTGCGATCAGAGTCTGGCGCAGCTCAGACCAGGCCGGGCACACCTCGAGGGGCCGTATCTTCCGCCGCGCCACAGTCGTGGCACGACGGGGTCTCCTCCCTTTGGATCCGGTGCAGGTGCGATCCGAAGCATCCATGGCCGGACAACATCTGCACCAGACGGAAAGAGAGGAAACCGTGTGTCCGCTCGAGCCAGGCCTTCAGGACCGGCCCGAGAACCTAACCTAACCTACCCATAAATCATTTGATTAAAGACCAAATGCCATAATGACATTATACTTGGTATTATTTTGCCAAGTAAAAATTTGACAAAATGAAAATATGCGTACTAAAATCATTCGACCTATTGCAAAGGTATTAAAAAAAAAAAAAAAAACCATTGCAATATTTCGAATAAATAAAAAAATAAATACAAAACAAAGACAAACTGAACTGACAGGCGCTCGCTCGCTCGCATAGTAATCGAGATGGAAAATTTAGAAATGCAAGCGAGTGAGTGAATATGCGTTACGTCGAAGTGACTTCGCGCGGTCGTCGCGTCATTCAATTTGTGTCAGGTGTCAGGTCACAAAATCAAGTGCGCCAACACCGTAGACAGAGTATAGAATACTCTGTCTACGGCCAATACGACGAACAAAAACTTTCTTGGATGCGTTCCGTTTCACAATTATTTATTGTTTGCTGGAAAATATTTAAATATTTTTATTTATATTTATATTTTTATATTTTTTTTCGGAAGCGCCGTTCGTCGTTTTAAGTGAACGTAGACATTAAACGTTGTAAGTAGTTATAACTTGAGGGTATGGATGAATATTATTTTTGATGTGCAAGTATAAATAAATTCAGTGTAGCAGAAATAAAGTGTTTTTAATATAAAGGACCCACGGTGCGCCATCCTAACATACTAAAGGTTTTGAGTTCTATCACTTCATATGTTGCATTATCATAAAAGCACCCACAGTACTGTTCCGTAATCAAAATCCATAATTCTATTATTTATTAAACAATCTTCCTCAATCTTACGAGTATTTATCTCCATTTATGTTTTAACCTTCATCGTTATCATCATGACCTCATAGCAGCCCACTATTGGAAGGAAATAGAGCTCTCCATCTCTCATCTTACCCTAGGTAATTCTATTACTCGAGACGCAAAGGCGTTAGAACCTCGTCAAGTGAAAATAAGAAAGAAAGAAAGAAAAAAAAGCATTTATTGGGACTCGCACAGATCACAAATTAAACAAAAACACACTCATATAAACATAAAGAACAAAAATAAGACAAAATAAAAACAAAGTCGTGTACGAGGCCAAAAGGTACCTCAGCATGATGTTACGGCACTTAAAAATAAATGTCGCAGCGCTGGTATTCTGATAGGGCCCGCTGTGATGTCACGGATAGATACGGAAATAAAAAAATAAAAAAGTGATACTGCTAATACTCCAAAAATAACCCTTCTAACGACAACTGCTCCAAAAATCCTATTCCAATTAGACCCAACAACAATACCTCTATTTATAGCCAACACGACACGGTCAAACCATCAAAAGTCCAATCTAAAATCTTTTAGCCCGCTATCTAGATTTTACCATCAAAAAAGCCCGGGAGCCGTAGATTGTGGCATACAATCTATGTATAAAGCGAGTCGTGTCGCATCATTCATCACTCGAATCGCAATATGACATGTATTCGGGCGTTGGGCACAAAAATTGTGAACGTTTCTGTACGCTTTGCCAGACGTTGGTTCTTCTTTTCTATAAACAGTTCTAGTATTGTTGTTGTGTGTGTTTTGTTTAAGGGTTGTTTTGTCGCCACATTCCGTTATTAAAACATGTTTATTTCGTTCTAGAATTTTAGCAAGAAGTGCAAAGACAGCATTAAAACCTCCGTGTCTTTTTTCGTACATAACTCATTCGAGTTTCCTTCCATTTCTTTCTTACCAACTTTCATGAAAAGACCTTCCACAAAGACCTTAAATTTCTCCGGAAAACGAAATTTGCGCAAAATCTAAACATACCCTTCAACGATAAGCAAAAACGCAAGCAAATAAAAATAAACAGAAGGAAAACGTGAAACGAAAGGGAACCGTTTTCTCCAGGACCCTTCAAAGTACGTACAATCCTGGGTTCCGGTTGTTTCGTAATAAATCCCTTTGCACATGTTGCCTCATGCGTATGATAGATCGACATAATATGACGTTAAGAAAACCCCATTTGTTGGGCCAATGTTTCAAATGTTCCAACAACCAACATTGGAAACAGTCTCGATGAAAGATACTGATCTTTGCATTTTAATTGGCATTTTGTGTAAGCTATCAAACCGAAATTAAAATAATATCTAATCTATCTATTGTCAGGGTCGGGTGAATGGATGTATAGGTTTAATACTTGATACTAAATCAACATTAATATATATATAACCTATAGAACAGTTTTACTAATTGCTATTGATCATTTGTCACTAAGGATTAGGCAGTCCCTATTCACATAATATGCGGTGTCATTTGATCCAACCTTGACGTTAAAGTCATTACGATTATCCAAGTCGAGCCCACATCAAACATTGGTGGCAAATATTGGTCAGTGTTTGCCTTTCTTACTTTTTCATAGGGCTGTTAAGAATTTGGGTCGAGCAAATGTACTGTTTTCGTGACGTTCACAGTCTGTTACACTCTGATAAATAACAAGCTGAATTTTGAAAAGCGTAACCTCTAAGAGAGTTTGCTACATTGATAGATTTAGTAAAATTATTATATTATAGTTTCTATCTTTTTACGTGAACCTAATTAAAATTAGGTTTTAGAATTAAAATTAGGTTCTTCTTTTTAAGAAAAATGTATACTGCATGTCGATTATTAACCAAACAATCATTTACCGAATAGTTTTCAAGATTTACCGCTGACAATGTTTCAAAAAAATATGAAAAATATTATATCATTAAGGACTGACTATCTCTAAGACAAAATTAAATCAATTAAATCTGTAATTTTTAAGTTAGATTAATTGACATCGCTGATTGTAAATACATTTGCAGGCCATGTTATGGCAGGATATGCTGAAACAAATTTATTGTAAAACCCTATGTACACGGCTACACATTAAGCTATACATTTCCAGTTTGTGCTGATCTTGCATTGTAAAAAAAAGATTTCCGTACAATGAGAGGTCAGCTGATACTGGAAATGTATAGCTTGATGTGTAGCCGTGTGTACCTACCATATTCTAGCAAATAAATATTTTTGATTTGATTTGCGATAACACTTCTGCGGATCACTGCTGCGCTAAAAACAAGCTTATCTTTGTCCCATTTTGCAAAAATGTGTTGCTTAACTTTTTGAAATGGTTACAATGGTTTTTCGACACATAATGTGCGCTTTTATAATTACTAACGAGACGATATTATCGTGGCCGTCCACGTCTTCGTTACAGCACAGGGAAATAAAACACGTATGGAAATATAAATAAAGACGCTTTTAAATTGTTAAACTGTTCTCTGTTCTGTTCTGTTTGTGTTGTTGTGCTTGTAAACGTTATAACATTCACGTATTCCCACATTGGGTCTTTACTTCCTTAGTTAATGCCTCATTTTGAATCGATATATCAAAAAACCGACCAAGTGCGTGTCGGACCACGCACAATGAAGGGTTCCGTAGTTGGGATGAATTTATCCCAAAAACAAACTTAACATTGTAGTTGAAAAACATGTTCCCTCATACTTACATTCCAACGCACAATATTTGTAGTTTGTCCGTGTGATGCCGGACGTAAAGAATAGCTCCAACCTATTTCTGCCCATGGGTGTCGTAAAAGGCGACTAAGGGACTTACTAGAGAATAGGCAGCAGCGTTCTTTATGCATTTTAACACCATACTGCGATCGCCAACCCGCCTGCCAAGTGTGGCGATTATGGCAACCCCCCCCTTTGGGGGAGGCCTATGTTCAGCAGTGGAAGTCTTTCAGCTGAAATGATGATGATGATGATGACGCACAATATTGAGTTATTTACCTTGTTATTTTAAGACCATCGACTTCTCATAGGTTTTCCTGTAATCTATACCCTAATCTCCGAAACTAAGAATCTATAATTTTGAATGGTCAAATTTCATCGACTTTCTTGAATAACTTTATAGGTATCTTTTTTTTAATTATTATAAATATATACCGGAAATTCTAACAACAAGCCCTTTCGAAAGATATGTCACACGATACCGATCGCAAAACTTTTTTTTTTATAATTTGACCCTCAAAAGTCAACCCCATATTCTAAATTCATTTATTACACGTCCGTATTCGGGTCGAAGAAATTCATAAGTGTACCAAGTTTCAACTTAATCGGTCCAGTAGATTCGGAGCAAATCTGCTGTGACAGACAGACGGACAGACAGACAGACAGACAAACGAGTGATCCTTTATGCGTTTAATTTTTTTTTTGAGTCACGGATCCCTAAAAAAATACCTACGTCAAAACGGAACAAAAGCTGAACTTAGTTACTACTTGTAAGTACTTGAAACTGATAAAAACCTAACCTCGATTCTCAGCACCTTTCTCTTCCAAAAACCTTTTTTGTTTTTAACTTTTGTTGTTTGTTAGTTAGTTAGATGATAAACATGTATTTGTGGTAAGAAATTTTAAACACTTGTTTTTAAGCAGTGGTTATCTTTTAGACACTTAACTAAACACGTGTTCAAACGTTGTTTTATTTATGTTTTGTAGTATGACAGATTGATAGATTTCATAACAAGAGGATCCCACCAAAAACATTTCATGTAAAATGTTGCCAAGACGACCACATAAGGTTTGCCCTGTGAAAAAGATATCAGATCTCATGTAGAGCCAAGCTTCTGAATCTACACAGCCTAACTCTACCGACCCTAAGTTCACAAATTCTACATAGCAATAAAAATGTATGGCTTCGCCGTTTCGCTACCGTCGTGGAGGTGATGCGAATATTTAGTTTCTGAAGTAAGTAAAGAAACAGCCAAGCCATACATTTTTACTCCTATGTAGAATTTGTGAAGTTAGGGTCGGTAGAGTTAGGCCGTGTAGATTCAGAAGCTTGGCTCTACATGAGATCTGATATCTTTCTCACAGGGCAAACCTTATGTGGTCGTCTTGGTAATGTTTTACATGAAATGTTTTTGGTGGGATTACAGTTCTTTTTGTAAGTTGCTAGGCAGTCTTTTTAGTGTTATTTCGGCTTTCTAGCACTTCAGAAAGTACCCTAACATTTTGAAGTCTCATACAAACTGCCACCCCCCCCCCCCCCTTTTTAGGGGATGGGGGGTGAAAGTTATAAGTTTATGATTTTTTTTGTTGGTTGTATACTAAACTTAGATTACATACCAAATTTCAGCTTTCTAGCACTTCAGGAAGTAGCCAAACATTTTGATGATCATCAGTGTGTCAGTGTATCAGTGAGTGTGTCAGTGACGAAATCGGTGTATTTTAGATATCAATAAAACCTAAAGTATTAAAGCTATTCAATTGAGACTTTGTATGTTTAATAAGTCTATGATTGACATCATATCCTGAGAATATGAACTATCTGGTACATCGGAAACCAACTCTAAGAGGGTTCAAAAAAACGATGAAACACTTCGAGAAAAGGTAGGTAGTGCCCTTACGCTTCGCTTGGCTCGTCTTGGCGGGGCACTGCCGTGCCCCCAGATTTGTTTCATGTTGTTCGACATATCGATGGCTTATCCTTTTGACATGAAATGTTCGTATCCCATTGTTCTAAACTGATGGACAATATATGTATATTGGCTTAACAAAAGGTAATGGACCAATTTTTATAACAAAGCCGTTTTTAAAATAGTAAACCGACGATAGGTTTCATGTTTCATGCAAAAGAAAAAAAAACCGGCCAAGTGCAAGTCGGGCTCGCGCATGAAGGGTTCCGAATTTTCTATCAAAACCGCAAAAAAAGTCACGTTTGTTGTATGGGAAACTCCTATTTAAGGGGGGTCCCTTAAATAGTAGTTTTATTTTAATTTAAAAACATGATAAAACAACATGATCGCATTATTTATTTTTTTTGGTATAAAAGAAAAGAAAGAAACAGTTTAATTATTTATTTTTAAAGTGAAGATATAACTAAATATTCTGTGAATATTTCAAGCGTCTACCTGTTGCCGTTATCAATATCGAGCAAAAACGAGCAAAAAAAAACACGTTTGTTGTATGGAAGCCCCCCTAAATATTTATTTTATTCTGTTTTTTGTATTTTTTGTTATAGCGGCAACAGAAATACATCATCTGTAAAAATTTCAACTGTCTAACTGTCACGGTTCATGAGATACAGCCTGGTGACAGACAGACAGACAGACGGCGGATCCTTAGTAACAGGGTTCCCGTTTTATCCTTTGGGTACGGAACCCTAAAAAAACATGTTTCTTTTGTATGGCGACCACCTTTAATTTTAACTTTATTTTATTTTTATTAGGTATGTGTCATAGCGGCCATAGTTCTACACTCTCTGTGATAATTTCAAGTATCTTACCATTACGGTTCGAAAGAGCCTTGTGTCAAACTGATGGAGGGACAGATGGATGCACAGCGAAACCTTAGTAATAGGGTCTCATTTGCACCTTTTGGGTACGGAACCCCAAAAAGAAAATCGTATCAGTTCGCAGTTTTGAATGTTATTGGAGGCCTATATCAAAACTCTCACAGTTTTAATAACTCTGAATGATTTTTTTGCTGTTGTTTTATTAAACAGTAGTCGGTTTGCAGCTTACGGATAGAAATGATTCTAATTCAGTTCATTTCATATCACCATTCTGTGCATTCAGCCCTTCACCTTTCCTTACACACATGCATTCATACAAACACACACTACACACACAAACACACAACACGCGCACACACCTACATACATCACGCGCACACACACAACACACCCCAACATACACCACACACACATGCACACATACAAACACACACCACACACACAAACACACACCACACACACAAACACACACTACGCACACACCCTTACATACATCACGGACACACACACCACACACCCACACACCACACACCCGCATACACCACACACACACCCTACCATACACACACGCACACACATATACTAACCCTTGAATAGGTAATAATCAACAGTGAAATCAGTTTTTATATAACTTACCGCATCTGTGTACGAGTGAATAATCCTAAATAAAAGTAACCGCTTCCGAAGGGGTGGAGCTCTGATGTCCTGAAATACAGGCATTACGCCTAGCTTAGGCACCAGTCTCCCACAGTATAACTAAATCTATTATGTATGAATAATTTAAAAATGTACTATAGAGGGTGTAAGGGACAGCCCTTGACGTGGAGTTGCGGAAACCAGCCCGATTTACCTATTACCTATTAAGGGACAGCCCTCCGCAAATTAATAGGGTGCATTCAGCTCCTAATTTTGAATCATATTCCACTGAAAACTTTCACAGGAAAATTATTTCCGCGGGGTGGCGGGGAGGGCGTCCGAAAGATCGCTGCACTACCGTTCGCTGTGTGCGTTTTGCCACGGTACCGATACATAGCGTGTAAGGTAATAAAACAAATCAGGTTCATTGGATTCCCATATCATTCCTGAAATAATTTCATGTACCGGTCATCACTTAGTACGATAAACTGAATTCACCCCATCAGTCTGCGGAGGGCTTTCCCTTACACCCTGTATATTGTGGTGAAAAATAAATCTTTATCTTATTTATCTTATCTTATTTGATTTAAGATTCGTATATCACCATTTTTGTGGGGGTCAGATAGGCAGTCCTCCTTGTAAAATAGCATGCATAACACAGTTGGAAAAAGGCTAAGCAGATGATGATGATGTCGCAATTCTTGATGGAGGAGTTCCATATAGAGCATGGGCTTTCTTCTATATTATTATGTTTTTCTATGCCCGAGTAAAGAAGCATGAGGAACAGGGTGTAAAGTTCACTCATCCTCCATAGAAAGGGAAGGATCCTCCGACCGGACGGGTGTTGTGTCTTTTGTGGACAGAATATTTATTCAGTTTTGTTACAGTTGTAATGACAATGTTGTCATTTGGTTTAAATATGTAGGTTTTTATTTTTATTATTTTAGTAATATTTTATATAGATTCTTTTTTAGTTTGTGAATGTAAGAACGTTGTAGGCTTAATAGACTGTAGCTTTGTAAACTATCTTTTATTTTGTTAAGTACTTGGTACTTGTT
Source organism: Tiliacea citrago (assembly GCA_963921375.1). Classification (NCBI taxonomy): domain Eukaryota; kingdom Metazoa; phylum Arthropoda; class Insecta; order Lepidoptera; family Noctuidae; genus Tiliacea; species Tiliacea citrago. The sequence goes on from OY992804.1 coordinate 14,517,955, forward strand.
GACGGGCCTACACTGTCCTCCCATACCTATTAACACTGTAACTTGGAAACATTGTTAAAGCCCACTTGTTTTAAAAGAGTAACCGTGGAGTTTCTTACCCGGCTCTTCTCCATAGGAAACGACCAATTCGAACCGTGCACCTAGCTTCTGACGTTTCATAAGTGTGTAACGAAAAGGGTTTACGTGGTGCACCAGATAAGTAAAACCACGTAAATTGTCAACATAATTTATTACAATATCACAAAGTAAAGGGGGTAGGTAAGTCTATGGTTACAAGGATTTCCCTAACTTCCCGTGCGAGTAGCACAGTACTCTCCTGGCTCAGCCTGGTGTGACTAAGACCGCGGCGGGTGCGCCACGCTGCAGACGCCAGGGATGGTGGCGGTCGGCGGATGTTCACGCCAGACCCGAAGCCCAGCTCGACGTGCCGCGCGTGTAAAATATAAACTCGGCGCGGAGCTGGAGGATTGCCTGAACTGCCGGCAGGTGATGGCACGGCAGTAGATGGCCGGATGCCACCGATAATCAAGGATGGGTAAGCCGGTACTTTGGACCCTGGAAAATAACGTCCAGCGTGTCACAAGATGACCTATATTGGTCACCTCCGCTGATTGTGACACCAAGCATAAGCAAAGCGAGATGTACTAGTGCGCTAATGAAGGTGGTGTGTGGATGTCACAATCAGTTCGGAGTTAACAAAATGGTACGGCATGACTTGCACATTTTGAGTGAATATATTATAATACGATACAAATTCTCAAAATGCACAGAGCTGTAAGCAAATAGGTTGCATGGTAAATATGAATGCAGAAGGCATAATAAGTTTAACAAAGGTAGCAAGTAGGTACACGCCCTAAGTTAACCTATATAGGTAGCTACATAGAAAAATATAAAACTTAATTAGCTGTTCAGCACTTACCCAATATGGGGTTACGAAAACACAGAATTTAATAAGGTTGACTAATATGAGCCAATAAATACCTACTGTTGTCTGCTTTAGGCTTTTAAAATGGTGAAGACCACGTGTGTAAGGTCACAAGTGATATGGAGTCAGGTGAACGTGCGTCTTCGCCCGGAGCAGGATTTCGAATGGAAGGTGACCGTGAGCGAGTGGCACACGGCGCGAGCGTTCTTCCACGTAGATCATTATGTACGTTCGGATATGCCAATCGCGTGCATCACTAGCACAGACAGCTAATTTATGTTGTTTAGTAAGTCCGATAAGGACCAAGCCCGGGTCGACGGCGCGTTGTGTTTCACGCGCGCTTCAAAGAGACGTCAGCACCAATTGACGGGGTCCGAAAGGGCCAATGCCTGCCAGGGTTACGAGCCTGTCCGAAAGTGATATCGTGGCCCTGGTACACAGGCATCAGGAACTCAGGTGGGTTTTAGTCAGTAAAAGTCTGACACTCCCTTCCGCTCCACCCAGAGCGGGAGAAGTTATTTGATAATTTCCCACCCAAAAAAAAAAAATATTACGTCTGCGGTTCAACTTGACATCTTATTGTTGTCATTTTGTTGTTTGGAAGATAGTAACGATACAACGTTACAAGTGCCCATGTAGGTTTATGTGAAATAAAATATTTGAATTTTGAATTTTTTGAATTTTGGTGGGCGCGCGTTGTTTATATGCTAGTCGCGCGATAAACTCTGCTTGCGCGATGCAGGATTTTGCGTGACGTCAGTGTGACGCATAGTTCGCATGTGGCGATGTTGATGCCACAAGCTGTTCGTAGTGCTGCTATATATATATATATATATTTATATTTGTCGGCACGGTTGGCGCAGTGGTCAAGCGGTTGACTGCTGCGCTGCGGGTCGCGGGTTCGATTGCCGCACGGAACAAATATTTGTATGACTTACAAGTAGTTATTCCGGGTCTGGCTGTTTGTGTATGTGAGTTCAAATGTTTGTTAATGCACCCACGATACAGGAGAAATTCCTAGCGTGGGGCAAGGTTCAAAAAAAAAACAAGTTTTACCATACTTAGTTTCCAGTCTTCTACGATTACATCAATAACTTTCTCAAGATTGTCCATAGGTTCACCTTTGTATCGATTCTTAGAGTAGGGTAAGTACCTACTATCTTGTTTCTCTTAGGAAGCTCCATTAAAATTTAATGAATTCTGGACTTCTTGGTTAATCTTAAAAGGTGTCTTCAAACAATCACAAGCTACAACAAAACCTGTCTTCCAAATACAACTACAGTATAATCTTACCTAAATCAAAACAATTGCTAGATATAAATCGTGTTGAATGCTTCACAATTATCTGAGATCAAGACAAATCGCTTTGTCGCCCAAATCTAGATTAACTATGTAGCGACGTTGAGTCAGTGGGTTCGGTTTCATTATTCCGTCTCCATTGTTTGCTCAGAATGCCCTTTATGGCGTTAATTTTTCTAAATTAAAAGGGCCTTTAATTAGGAAGGATAAAGGAGGTTTTGGTGAAGGAAATCATAATCAGTGATGAATGAAGTTGGAGAAGAATGGTAATTATAATTAGGAGTGTAAAAAATATATTTTTACGCTAATAAAAAAACTAGGTAGTTTTGCTTCGTCCACGTGCCTAACATCGTGATGTACCGCACAACATTTTCAAGCACTTTACCCATAATATAATCGGTGTGAACAGGGCATCCACTCCCTAAATTTCAACCGTTAAGGGGGATGCGCTAAGGTAGCCCGCGAAATTTTTTTTTTTTTACGTTTTTGCAATTTGCAGGTCATTAACAGGTTGTGTGTTGATCTAAATATGATTCGCGGCCATAACAAATTTGGCTTTACAAAATTATAATCATTAGAATCAAAAAAGCATCATCATCAGTTCAAAAAATCCTACTGAAACATTATTTCTGAAATAATCATTCATTAGGATTTTTTGAACTTAGAGAGTTATAATGCTGATTCTATTGATCATAATTCTGTAAAGAAATATTTGTCATGACCGCGAATCACGCTCCTTAAACGCATTTCATTAATTCCATCAAAATGCTCAAACTTTCAAAAGTACACATTTAAAAACTTAATTACTGGTAACGGAAACAATACCTACATTGGAGTAAAAATATCTATCACTCTCCTACTTATATATAATTACCATTCACTCCAACTTCATTCATCACTGACCAGAAGATAGTTCACTCTTGAAGAGTGGCGGGTGGCAGCCTTCAATAGCACATAACGGAGTGGCGATGGCGGGGAGCAAGGGGCGGAGCTTTCGTGGAAATTTGATTTAGACTGCCTGGTCTTAACAGTAGGGATGGAAGAAGTGCCAAAAAGTATCGATATTTAAAAAATATATTGGTTTTGATTTCGATAAATCGAAAAAAAAAATTCGATATATCGGTGAAATTTTCTAAAAAGTATTTGAACTTTATGAAATTGTATTCTGTTTGTTTCTTATTCATAGAAATTCCAAACTAGAAACATCATTTCTGATGTAAAATCTTAAACTAATAAAACATAGATAAAAATAAGTTTACTTTTTTACGGCTCTGAATGCTAGCGGTTTTAGTCAGTGGGGATAACGGTGTTGCTATTGGAAATATATCGTATTTGATACGTTTTCGATACTTGATATTTTATATCTAAATAATGGATATCGCCGATAAATATCGATACATCGAACAAATAATATCGATATATCGATATTTTTTTCTACAAGCCTACCTAACAGTGTGTTTGTACACTTGGTAACCACAAGTAAAGCGGCCTCAAAAACGAAACAATAAATTATGACGTCTGTTATAATGTACCAGCAGCGTGGTGACCCAGTGGTTATCGGCCGACTTACGAGTAGTAGGTCGTAGGTTCGAACCCAGACAGGCGCTTTACTTTGTGTAAATTATTTAATTACCACTGCTCTCAAAACGGTGAAAGAAAACATCGTGAGGAAACCGGCATGTCCAAGAACTAAACATTCGAAGACATGTGACATCCACCAACCCGCACTGGGCCCGCGTGGTGGTTACGGCGCACTCCCTCTCACAGAAAGAGGAGGCCTGTGTCCCAGCAGTGGGAACATTATAGGCAGATTATGTATAATGTACCTACTGGAACAGTGTGAAGGTGAACTCTCTTGAGTCTTTTAACGCTCCCTTACTTTATCCTACAAATTAAACTGAATTATGATGGACATCATCTCTTGACTTTTTATTGTTCCCTAAAGGTAGTTCCGTATTCTGTGTTCTGGAAAGGAAAAGTCCATTTCAGGAACTTTTGAAGTCAAGGTCTTAAATATTAATTATGTTCGTACCGTTCAATAATTTGATGGTGTCAATGGTGGGAGGGATCAATCAACCAACTCAGCCTATAGCAGTCCACTGCTGGACATAGGCCTCTCCCAGGCTGCGCCACAACACCCTGTCCTCCGCTTTTCGCACCCAGTCTGTCCCAGCCACCTTTTTAAGGTCGTCGATCCATCTAGCTGGGGGGGCGCCCCACACTAAGCTTGCCGATACGCGGTCTCCACTCCAGGACTCGTCTGCTCCACCGGCCATCGGTCCTTCGACAAACATGGCCAGCCACCTGCCACTTCAGCTTGCTTACTCTGCAGGCTATGTCGGTAACTCCGGTTCTCTTCTGGATAACTTCATTCCTGATCTTATCCTTCAAAGAAACTCCGAGCATAGCCCGCTCCATAGCACACATAGCATGGTGGGAGGGATAATACCTAGTATTTTTGGAGTTTCTTATTTTAAACAACATGTAGTGGTGGCTCAGTGGTAACCGCCGCGACTTACGAGTTGTAGGTCGTGGGTTTGAACCCAAGCAGGCACTTCACTTTGTGTAAATTATTTCATCACCACTGCTCTCAAAACTGTGAAAGGAAACATCGTGCGGAAACCGGCATGTCCTAGAACCAAAAATTGGAAGACATGTGACATATATCAACCCGCACTGCAGGGCCCACTTGGTGGATTAGGCTCCACTCCCTCTCACAGAGAGGAAGCCTGTGTCCCAGCAGTGGGACCATTATAAGCCGATTATGTTTTTTTTTTCTGAATGTTGCCATTCTAGATAATTATTATATTTATATAAATATGGATAACGAAGTATTGCATTTATTTTATTTTGTTTATTTTTATCTCGTTATGCTGCACCGGTTGACCTCATCACATCAACGCCGGCTGTCGCTGAAAACCAGGGCCTCAAGTCTGCTATTACAATAGTGTCAGAATGGTCGATCATTGATTTCATAATTGTTGATTTTGACAAGTTTGGTAATCTACTATTTATTATAATGGCGTCATTATGACTTTCCAGTGGTCGGCCACTGACACTACATTGAAAGAAATTGCATATACCTATTGGTAATCTCGTACATAATGACAAATGAATGACATTTCTACTAATGGGTTTTATAATAATGGCAATACGACGATGCCATTTAATTAACAGAATTATATTACCTTTACCGACATTAATTATATTACCTTTACATTGACCGACCAATGATCGACCATTATGAATTTACCAGATTACGAACTTTTAGCAAAATGACAATGGCATGACAATAGGAACGTGTTGGAATGACTGAATTTATAAAAATAGCAGACTTGGGTCCCAGCGCTGGGGCTCTGTCTCGCATAGGGTCGCAGCATTAAGCTGAGCGATGGCCGTTTTGCGTGAATGTGACGCATATTTTCCCGCAACTTTTCTTTCGTGTTTGTGTTTGTATTTCTTTGCGTTATGTTTACCGCAAATAAACGTATTTTCTTTCTTTTCTTTTTTTTCTTTTATCATTTTTGACAAAATGAAAGCGTCATAAAAAGTAAGCAACATTCCCACCAGCTCATCCGGTCCATTGATGGTAGATCTGGCTGTGAATCAAAAGGACAAACCGTATCACATTTAAATTTTCATAGTGATTTCGTTCGTTCCACATTCAGCTACCGGGAAAGTTTATGGCACAAAACGCAATTAAGCAGCTGGAGTTAGAAATAAAAATCTACCTAGCATTTTTTCAACTATTTTAGGGATAGCTTCCAGTCTTACCAGATACAGCCAGCATAATTATATTACATAGAGCGGACTGCCTATCTCGAAATCAAAATCAAAATACTTTATTTCTCATAAACCAACATGGGCACTTATGAAACGTCCTAAGCTCTGGGACTATAGAACCCACGACTGATAGCGCTCAGACCATAGCTACATACTACGTCATTCTGATAACTAGAGATCGCATATTCGGATGCATATTTACCTAAAGTACGTTTTTTTCCCGGCAAAGGATACAAAGTATGGAAACGGCTTCTTAAAATATATTTTTATTCCGGGATCGCGGGGTTTCATTAACAACAGTGTGTAGAGATACAATTTTGTATTCCTAAGTATAAAAAATATTTCTTATCTATTTAGAACTAGGCAAGAATTTTGCGGAAAATATAAAACGTTTAAAAAACACTATTAATATTTCTTCAAAACCTTTTATTCTAAAATGAAATATATTTGTTCGGGGATACACAGTACAAAAGAGTTGTTCTTAAAAACTTGTCAGTCCTGGAAACCGACACTTTTTCCCGTACCGAAGCGCACTCCATACTAGTCAACTCTCAAACTTTAGGTGAATATGCATCCGAATAGTCGATCTCTACTGATAACTTATCTTATCTTATCTTATCACTTATCACCAATGGCAACAGGTAGACGCTTGCAATATTCACAGAATATTTAGTTACATATTCACTTTAAAAAATAATTAAATTAAAATAAAACAAATATTTAAGGCTCCCATACAACAAACGTGATTTTTTTGCCGTTTTTATGGATAATGGTACGGAACCCTTCGTGCGCTAGTCCGAGCTACCTTATATCCATAAAAATGTACAACCATATTCCAAAACGAATAAGAGAACTCCCATTTAATTTCTACAAAAACAGTCTAAAATCATGGCTTCTCCAAAATATTTTTTACACAGTAAAAGAATTCCTTGAATTAAGAGTAATAAAAATTAGATATATTTAGTTTTTTTTTTTTTTTTTTAATACAAATGTTGTTGTTGTTGTGTTTTTTATATTGTTTAGTAGAGTTTATATGTATCTTTGTGTCTATAGTCTAAGTGTTTTGTTTCGTAAAATAGAGTAAAAGTAGTAATTGTATAGGTACCTAAGTTAGGTTTTATGCCCATGTGCAATATTTTATATTCGTATGCCGCTTGCAGCGGTGGATGTGTCCTGAACATAACTCAATTGTCCAACTCTGTACCTACCATATCCTACGAATAAATGTCTTTGTCTTTGTCCGATTCGCACTTGGCCACCAAGTGGTACTCCTACCACTCAATTCACAAAAATCATAATCAAAAATCAAAAATCATAATCAAAAATCAAATCACAAAACTATCAACTGTTTAACTATCACGGTTCATGAGATACAGCCTGGTGACAGACGGACAGACAGGTAGACAGACAACCGGCGCGCGGCGGCGGCGATGGAGCCTTAGTAATAGGGTTCCCGTTTTACCCTTTGGGTACGGAATCCTAAAAAATACGACGGATTTACCAACACCTGCAAGTTGCAATGGGCGGCCAGCACGATACACGGGCACGGGGTAACGGCCGTGACTTACGAGTTGTAGGTCGTAGGTTCAAACCCAGACAGGCGCTTTACTTTGTGTACATAATTACATCACCACTGCTCTCAAAACGGTGAAGGTAAAAAATTGTGAGGAAACCGGCATGTCCTCTAGATCCAAAACTTTGAAAACATATGACATGATCTACCAACCCGTACTGGGCCCGCGTGGTGGATTACGGCCCACTTCTTCTCACAGAGAATAGGCCTGTGTCCCAAGATTATATGCTGATTATTACAAATAATTATTAGTTTAGATTATTGATGCTGATTACAATTTGGTCGCACCTTTATTACAACAAAATTAAAACTTCGATGAATAATAATTTAATTATAATAATGTGTTTCGGTATCTACCAAAAGTTATAAAATGATAGATGTCAACAAAATGATAAGTACCTAATCATCAAGATCATTAACAATTAAAGTTTTAATAGAACACTGACAAATTAATAAGTCCATAATTAAGTTATTAAAATCCAATATATAAAGAACATTTCCAAAGTGTTGGCATGTGCTAGACTAGAATTTAAACTGGTCAATTTCAGATACCTAATGATTGATCTGATTTATTTTAAGTACCGACCCTGTGTCTCAAACTCAAACTCAAAGCAATATTTCCATAAAACCAGGCACTTTTGAATTGTCAACGGGCAAGAAACTCCATGGCCACTCTTTTAAATTACCTATATTGTTACAAAATATTATTAGTTACATATTATTTTTAAGTCTAGATAGTGTCGCGGTGCAAAAGAACTAGTCACTGTTAGTGTCATGTCATGTCACAGACTAAAAATACAATAATCGATTTTAAGATTTATCTTTAAAATACGTAGATAAATAATTTGTTTACTGTTTATTACGTTAATTCTAATAGATTTAAATTAATCATCTGGTAAAAGCACTTTTTTAAATTATTTGGTATGAAGTCTGTCACGTGATGTTAATCGATTATAATAGATATTCCATTTTATTCGTAAATTTAACATAATTTTTGGATTTCTCATTTTCAGATTGTAGATGGGGGTTCATTTTTCACATTTTGAAATAGAAAAATACTCGTATAACCCTTTTTTTGAAATCTCCGTCTCTTTGGCACATGGCTAGACCATGACCTGGGTTAGGACATACAATACTTTTATCCCAATATTCCCACGGGCTCGAGACATATGTGTGTGAAACTGTGGGGCGCAACCAGTAAACAAAAAAAAATCTTATCTTCGAATGACGTAACCCGTCCGCCGCGGACGGCTAAACATGCGGGCGCTGTTGCCACACCGCATTCAATCCGACCTGACAACAGCGGAAGCCACGCGCTGGCGGGCGCTGGCAAATAACAGAACCGCATGACGAGTGTGGACCGTCAAACAGTCATCCGCGCTCCGCGCCGCGCTTCGGACGGACGCCCCGCGTGCTTCTCTCCTCCAACTGGTACTGTGACGGACTCCGACGCGGTTCAAAGCCACCATGCTGTTATTCCGAGTTATGGACACCGAGATAGTGATAAATGAAGTACGATCGCGCCAGTGTTTATGGAATCCTCGTAATGTGTACTACAAAAATAAGGTGGATAAAAACAAGGCGTGGGAAGAAGTTTCTGCAGCGGTTTTACCCAGATACACGACGAGTTCCGAAGAAGATAAGAGACGAATTGGTGAGTTTTGTAACAAAATGGCTGCTACGACCATTAATTTTATTTATCTACACCCATGCTATATATCCTCTATACAACAGTTTCTGAAACAGTTAGCTTATTGCCAACATTAAAACTACCAGTGTCTTATTAACCATTATGTATAATTTATCATCCAAACGAGTGCTAAAATGTTGCACTAAATTTCATTATGCAACTCCTTTTCTCACTACTCAATTCGTGGTACTTTTATGAATTTCAAAAAAAGAACATTGTCATGCACCCGCGTTTCAATACCACAGCGCCGTAATAAACACAAAAACCTTATAGGTTATTCGAATTCACGTCGTATCCCGCCATTTTTGTTCGATATTAGTATTACAAAAATGTATTATAATTTATAGTGGATTCATATCATGGGTGTAGATAAAGTCTTGTATGCACTGTACATAATTAGGTAGGTATTAAAACACATGTGTGATAAACCCACGTTCGTGTTTGAATACCCTATAATATACACCAGTTGCATATAATAATAAAACGCTTTCATGAAATATTAACCAGTACCGACCTCAAAGTATTGAGCGATATTAGAAAGAAATTTTGAAAGGTATTATTATTATTTTTAATAAAGAAAAATTGAATAATCTTTATTAAAAATATTTAATTTAATTGGTTATATGTAACTACATGCATATCAACTTTTAGGTATTACATTTACACCGCTTACTAATGATCAACACAACAATACTATCTTCATGGAAACGTATAGCCAGCTGCGCAATTTGCTTCTCGCCCGCACGTGGTGGGGTGCGAGCGAGAGATTAGTATGCCTTGCGGATTGTATGGTCTGTTAACCTGTTTGTGGCGGGGGACGGAATCTAAGCTTCGAGGCGCAGTAAAAATAGGTATATTATGATGAATGAATGTAAGTACCTAGTTAATAAAAATAGTGACGTTCTACAGAACTATACTCCATAGGTTTAGGTAGTTGAATAAAGGTAAACAAATCATAAAAAGGGTTTTTATACATGACATGAAACTTTATCATTTATTCTTAAACTAGTCTTCGTAGATGTAATTGCTTGAGCTCAATTATTTAGTTAGATTTATATAATACTATATTATTTTGTAATCTGATTGTAAAGAGCCCGGTTCTCTAAACGTCAACGAAATAAAACGTTGCTAAATTGAAGAGTACAACTGTGACGTAGCATGACAACTAGAGAATACAATCCCGGGATCCCGACCGTTTTCTGGCCCCGAAAATCCCGGGACTGTACTTGGCTAATCTCGGGATTTTCGGGATTGCCACAAACAAGTCTAGTTTGTATTCCGTAGTCCGTTGCGCCTTGAAAATAACCTTGCCTAGATTATTTTAATACATTACGACAAAAAGCAACTCGTACAATACGTAGGTACCCACTATTTACTACACAGGTACAGTCCTAATAATATGTTTGTCGTAGAACTTAGAAGGGACTTCCCCACTCGGAATACTTTAATACAATACTCTTAAGGTAATTCCCCAACGAACCAACAGGGGAATCACCCGATCATCTCATATCATAATATTGTTGCGGGTATTTCCCGTCGGTCGGGGATTCCCTGTACGAAAGTATAAATATGCAAATCAGGTTTTATTTTTTTTCATTTATTGTCCTGTCAGTGACGGGTTACGTAGGCTACGTCAGTGACGACGGGTTACGTAGGCTACGTCATTAAAATTTAAAAGTCAATTATCTGAAATTAAGTATTTCAAATGGCGGGAGACTTTGTTAGACCTACTTTGACCCTATCTTTGTCATCGCCACCTGATATTGCAAAATCTTATACATGTATAAAAAACTGCTTATTCATATCTCCACATTGCTTATTAGGTTAGTACTAAAAGAAACTTAACCAACCATTCCTGGTTTCATAGGCTTAGCATGAGAACCGTAGAGAAGTGTTTTAAAGTAGATAAAAATTACGCTTCTGTGTAGACAGCTGACAGTTTTCTACGAAGAAAGATAGACAAGCGATTTATATTCTACAATAGAGTAGAAATAGAAAGCATCATGCTAAGCCTGCTTTTAGTTTCAATTTTGTGTAATAAATGAAAATCACCAGTCTTTCAAAGAGCATGGGAGATGGGCTTCCAGTTAATCTTTGAGGATAATTGATGAAATTATTGTTGCTCTGCTATTATTACTAATATTCAGTTTGAAAAGCCTTATCAAATCCCCCTTAAAGTTTAAACTTTAAGTTAGCAATTACCCATATTGATGGGTCTTGAGATACTTAGCTCAAGATACCATCTTGAGATACTTAGCTCAAGATGCCTATGCCTAGTATCTTGAGATAATGCTTGTGAAGCATTGATGTCCCAATCACCCGTACAAAGGTAATGGGTAAAACTGTGACATTAGAAGGTCACTAGGCAACTTAGAGAGATTAGATAATAACTTATTGAAGAGTTACTAGACTTAATTATTGTCTGGAGTCTTGACTGGGACCAACAGGCCATTGCATTATAAACATCACTGATCATAAATGCTGTAGAGCTCCAGACCGTAATCATGTAAAATATATGGAGAAGGTGCCGATATTAACTATTTGCTGTCAATCAATTACCTATATTTATGGGTCTTGAGTAGAGAATACCGTCCGACCGTTTTCTGGCCCCGAAAATCCGACTGTTCTTGGCTAATCTCGGGATTTTCGGGATTGCCACAAACAAGTAGTTTGTATTCCGTAGTCCGTTGCGCCTTGACCTTGCCTAGATTATTTTAATATATTACGACAAAAAGCAACTCGTACAATACGTAGGTACCCACTATTTACTACACAGGTACAGTCCTAATAATATGTTTGTCGTAGAACTTAGAAGGGACTTCCCCACTCGGAATACTTTAATACAATACTCTTAAGGTAATTCCCCAACGAACCAACAGGGGAATCACCCGATCATCTCATGTCATAATATTGTTGCGGGTATTTCCCGTCGGTCGGGGATTCCCTGTACGAAAGTATAAATATGCAAATCAGGTTTTATTTTTTTCATTTATTGTTCTGTCAGTGACGGGTTACGTAGGCTACGTCAGTGACGACGGGTTACGTAGGCTACGTCATTAAAATTTAAAAGTCAATTATCTTAAAATTAAGTATTTCAAATGGCGGGAGACTTTGTTAGACATAAAAAAGACAGTGATACGACGTCAGTGTGGAGTTATTATTTAGTGGAGAAGGACGGGAATAGTGCTAAATGTAAGCGATGCCCAGCCATCCTCAAGACTTTGGGTGGATCAACTAAGGGATAACATACACATTTGTTATCAAAATATAACATCAAGGTTATATCAGCTTCAACAAGTCAAGATTCTGAAAATCTGAACACAGCACCGCCGCCAGCCAGGCGAAAGTTAGATAATTATTTTACTAAAAGTGCCGACGATAGCCTGGATGATATTTTGGCAAGAATGATTGCATTAGATGGATTTCCATTCAGTGTGAATAAATTGCTCTTAGCAAAATACACGGATTTACCAAAGTCAGCCGTCACTGTTCGAAAACGTGTTATGAATTACAGTGAAAAAATCAGAAAGCAAGTAACTGCAGAATTAAAACATTTGAAAAGTGCAGGTGAAAGATTTAGTCTTTCTTTCGACGAGTGGACTTCAACTTCCAATAAACGATACATGGCGGTCAACGTTCATTCATATAAAAAAAATTGGAACTTAGGACTTGTTCCTATTTACGATAGTATGACAGCTGAAAATTGTCTTCGTATATTGCAAGAGCGTCTAAGTAAATTTTACATTTCCCTAGAAACTGACATCGTGGCTATTGTAACCGATGGACCGAATGTTATGATAAAGGTGGGGCGGCTTATTTGCACTGAACAACAACTGTGTCTCGCACATGGTATCAATTTGGCGGTCTGTGATGTGCTTTATGAAAAACATAATAATTTGCAAGATAGCCCTACCTCAGATGATACTATAAATGAACCAGCTGTGACTGTTGATTATATGGACGACAGCGATGATGAACACCATTTAGAAGACTTAGACTGTCCAGAATCCGGTTTAATTGTAATGTCACAAAATGATCTTGCGCCAGAACACGTACCAGAGTTAACACAATATGAAAATATTAATGAGCTGATAAAGAAAATCCGCAAAGTTGTAGTGTATTTCAAAAGATCTCCATTGAAAAATGAAACAGTACTTCAAAAATATGTGAAAATTGAACATGGAAAAGAGTTGTCACTTCTTTTGGACTGTAAAACCAGGTGGAATAGTCTTTTAATAATGCTGGAGCGATTTTATCTTTTAAAAGCATGCATTCAAAAAGCTCTTATAGATCTCAATCATCCAATTCGATTAGAAGATGTTGATTTTGAATTGGTAAATAAAATTGTTGATGTGCTGATCCCAATTAAATTGACAGTAGAAGCAATCTGTCGGCGAGATGCTAATTTATGCACAGCTGATGCCGCTTTGAAATTTCTTCTAAAACAACTGTCTAGCAAAAACTCAGCACTTGCCAAAAAAATTAAAACATCCTTAGTGGAACGTATAAAGCAACGACGAAGTGATGATTTAACTGGCGTGTTAAATTATTTACAAAATCCACGAATGGATGTTGAAAATCAGTTATTATCGGATTTGGAATGGCACGTCTTATTTCCAGTTCCGACACAGGCTTTAGTGAGGAAGCAAATAAAGAGTATTGTTAAAAGACTTAATAGTCGAGATTACACGGAAGAAGAAGCAAGGTCAGTATCACAAACAGATGATGAGCTAAGGTCAGAAACCTCCCAACCCCAATTGACATTAAAGGAAAAGTTACAGCTGGAAATTAACAAGAGTATGAAATCCCCAGATCCTGAAGTACAAGTACAAAATGAATTGGGGTTGGCAAATAGTATTAGACGTGAAATGAGCCTGTTCAAAAATGGAGGTGTTCGTGGATATCACTTAGAAACAGCATATAAGTATCTATTGTCTATTCATCCAACCAGCGTAGAAGCTGAACGAGCGTTTTCAGCTGCTGCTTATGTTGGCAATAAACTACGAAGCAGGTTTGGAAGTCAAACATTGGATGCTTTGATATTTCTGCGATTATATTTTCGAAATTCTAAATAGTTATTTTGTGCTGTTTTTTAATTTCTTGCAAAAGTATAGTATTTTTTGGTTTGTGTTTTTTCTTTTCTTATTATTATTCTGATTTGTGTTGTGCAAAGACATTAAAGACATTTTTTTTTGATTACTCGTGTTTTTTTTATTTTAGCCCAATTAGAAACCACATAGTCTAATCCCGGGATGAGCCCGGGATCCCGGGAAAAGGCTTCAAAAATCCCGTAAGCCCGGGATTGAAAAACATGCTCGGGATTGTATTCTCTAATGACAACTGAAGTGCCAGGTATTACGTTTAGTCGGTTACTTGACAGCTCTCTCGTCATGTGGGTTTTTTTTACCTTTTTTTAACTACCTAAACCAACGGAATAGAGAGATATGAGTTTGTTACAAAATTTTGTGATTGCTGTTTTCATATTATTTAATCACAATATTAATTGCAATCTTCGAAAAGCGAGGTAAATAACAATTTTTATAACGTATTGTGAATTTGTGACACTTCTAAATAACTTCTAATGCTTGTATTTGAGTTCGTAAATAATCTCAAATCCCACATAAATACAAACTCAGCTCAAACTTATAGCAATTATTTCAAATAAACCAATTACAGGCACTTTTCAATTGTCAAGGGGTCGATCACTCAGATAGATGAAGCTAGTTGCCTATTACAAAGCGTAGGTAGTAGGTTCTTAAGGAGAAGAACGGGCAAGAAACTCCACGAACACTCTTTTAAATTATAATTATATGTAACAACACTTACAACATATTGGTTACTTACATCATTCATGTTGAAATTATGCATGTGATAACAATGTAGAAAGACGTGCACGTTAAAAGCGTCCGTACTAAAAAGATAAAAACCAGGCTGTCACCAGGCTGTATCTTATGAACCGTGATAGTTAGACACTCAGATTATTATAATCTGAGGTTAGACAGTTGAAATTTTCACAGATGATGTATTTCTGTTGCCGCTATAACAACAAATACTAAAAAACAGAATAAAATAAATATTTAAGGGGCTCCCATACAACAAACGTGATTTTTTTGCTCGATATTGATAACGGCAACAGGTAGACTCTTGAAATATTTACAGAATATTTATAGTTAACTTATACCTATTCACTTTAAAAATAAATGATTAAATTTAAATAAAACAAATATTTAAGAGGGGCTCCCATACTACAGACATGATTTTTTTTGTCGTTTTTATAGATAATGGTACGGAACCCTTCGTGCGCGAGTCCGACTCGCACTTGGCCGGTTTTTCCCATTCTCGGACGATGCGAGCGATAATGATACGCACACGTACATTTCATTAAAATTGCGGACGCAAGCAAGATCTCGGGTCTTGGGTCGGGTATTTATAATATACCGATTTTCGAGTTAATCGGACCGCGCGTTAAAATTATTCCATACAAACATTGTCACCCCCAATCCCCGTTTAAGGGGTAGTTTAAAAAACTAGAAATTACAAACTTTATTATTTGTTAAGATAAGTATCTATATAATAAATCAATTATCGTGCGTTAGTCTCGCAAAAACTCGAAAATGGCTCAACCGATTGTGATGAAACTTTGGTAAGTTGTTGTGTGCGCACCGCAGAAGGTTACTAACAAAAGAAAAAGGTATTGCAACACATGCCTTTTTCCTCATTAGCTAGTTTCTATTATAACTGAAAATTTTGTTGACCTTTTAATTTATAGTAGAACTAGCTTCTGCCCGCGACTTTGCCCGCGTAATGAGCGACTATGGCGTTGAAAATTATGTCGAAATATATGGATCTATCAACACATTGCTCAAACCATTGAACGGATTGGGCTGTTTTTTTTTTAGGGTGCGAAATTATCAAATAACTTCTCCCACTCTTGGCGGAGCGGGAGGGCGTGTCAGACTTTTACTGACTAAAACTCACCCGTGTTCCTTCATTTGCCTGTGTGCCAGGGCCACGATATCCCTTTCGGACAAACTCGCAACCCTGGCAGGAACGGATTGTGCTGAAATTTGGAACACAGATAATTATTGTGACGTAGGCATCCGCTAAGGAGTTTTTGGAAATTCAACCTTTTAGGGCGTGGAAAAGGGTTCGATTGTATCAAAAGAATTCTTGAGTTATTAAACCTGAAACTTGACGCGGGTACTTATAGATACAACAATTTAAGCGTAAAAACATTCTAAAACGTATAATGAAATTGTATAAAAAATAAAATAAAATAGACAATAATATCCATTACTTACTGCAGCCCGTGGCTTCGCCCGCGTGGCTTTCTCTGTTGTTATTTTGACATTACAAACACACTTCAACTTTATTTATAAGTAGGTATGTATTTTTTTTTAATGTTTTCTTACCTACTCCACTATTCCATAAAGGCTCCCACGGACAGGCGTGACGTGACTCTAGTAGAAGAATTTCTATGAAAACTTCATGGAAATTGTTCTATGCGTCGCGTCGCACCTGTCTGTCGGGGCCTTAAAGAACGCCGCGTGCCGCGAACTTTTCGTTATCTTTCTTGAAAATTATTTCGACTCCATCCGACGAATGTCTTTAAAAGTGATCCGGAAAGGTCAGGTCAAGCTACACGAAACTGTCAAATTTTCCCAATCAACCTTATGCTTTAACGATAAAGTTGAAAATCTTTTAAAGAAATTTGACAGATTGTAGTAGCTTGATGTGCTAACGTCTGTACTTATGAATAATAGTTATATAATTCTTGTTGGTATTCTTGCCTTGATATGTATGCCTATTTTCACTACCACTGGGCGACACCTAAATGAATGCCTAACTGTTATTACACTCTCGGAATATACTCTCGGCGCTAAAAATACAAATCATTTATTTATAAAGACAACAGAGATCCATATTGTTAGTAATACCTTATAGCTAGAGTTAGTAAGCAAAATAATATTATTAATATGAGAGTTTGCAGTACTTTGCGCAGAAGATGACCAAGCAGGGTACGAGTTTCTCACCTGGCCATCCTCTCCACAAAATGCCTCAAAATGGGAGAATAGAAACTCTCTGTCACTGTTTTTAGAATGCTGTTGCTACTGGCCCGTGTTCTAATTACTAACGATGCGATTTTTTTTTCGAATGAGCGCGTGAAAGCCAGCAGTTCGATTCTGCGCAAACATTTCCGTCGCACTACAAAAACGGGGCAGTCTCAAGAGCATTCTGAAAATATTATTATATTGGACCTTTTGGTGTAGCTGGTCCATATACCTCCCGTGTACAGATCCGTGTGCTAAGCCGAGCGTTGACAATCAACCTGCGTTTTTTGGGCATTCCTAGTATTGCCCAGTGTTAGTGCATTTAGTCCACCTACTAGAATAGTACATTACTGCAGCATCAGCGGCCTGCAAAAGGGGCATTGATGCACGAACGTGAAAATGTGGGCCGAGGCACTCATAAATGTGAGTCCATCAATGCCTGGTTGCGGCCAGGGCTTGTATAGTGCTTTTCTCAAATAATGCGCGGAAATTCAAACTAAGTAAATTATTTATATTTTCCATTCAATGACGAACAACGATAATTTGCACGCGCCAATATATTCATTTGTTTCTTTTTTAGGGTTCCGTACCCAAAGCGTAAAACGGGAACCCTCTTACTAAGGCTCCGCCGTCTGTCTGTCTGTCCGTCTGTCACCAGGCTGTATCTCATGAACCGTGATAGTTAGACAGTTGAAATTTTCACAGATGATGTATTTCTGTTGCCGATATAACAACAAATACTAAAAACAGAATAAAATAAATATTTAAGGGGGCTCCCATACAACAAACGTGATTTTTTAGCTCGTTTTTGCTCGATATTTAGAACGGCAACAGGTAGACGCTTGAAATATTCACAGAATATTTAGTTTTATATTCACTTTAAAAATAAATAATTAAATTAAAATAAAACAAATATTTAAGGGCAAAAAATCACGTTTGTTGTATGGGACCCCCCATACAACAAACGTGAATTGAAGCAGTTTTTATAGATAATGGTACGGAACCCTTCGTGCGCGAGTCCGACTCACACTTGGCCGATTTTTACTTTAAACAGCTCTATTTGCAAGCCAGTTCGAAATTTAAATAAAATCTTTGATAAGCTACCTCCTTGGTTGCCATATTGTGTCAACGACTGATATGAGTTTTCATAGTAATTTATTCGGCCGCTAATCACGACAGATATGGATTTTCATACTAACATTTCCGGCCGCCTGCTAGCATGTATTTACCTAGTACAGCATTTTTGATTTATCTCGAAGAAGGTTGTCAAAATAATGCTCGAATTTCCAAGCATGTTTGAGAAAAATTCATAATATCATAGTGACCTCTGCGCTGCCACCGTAAATGCCGTGGGTGTAGCAAAGTTTTGGGCCAACAAAATATAATTCAATGTCATGCCACCGTCACGACGAAGAAAAAGACGAAGAATAATACACAAGTATCTACCCTATCTTCATCCATCTAAAATTCTTTATTTTCTTTACAGTGAGAGCTGTCCAATCAAGATGGAAGACAGCCCGTGATGCGTACATGAAGTGTAGACTAACAGAAGTAAAAAAACCGACGTACAAAGCAAAACAACACAGATACATTTATCTGGACAAACTAAGATTCCTGGAACAAGTAAAAGATATAGATGAAGGCGTCAATAACAAAATCAAAGACGAAGAGGAAAGCTCGAACAGCTTTGTCGGTGACTACTCTGCAAGTCAATCCACTTTCGATCTTTCTGAAGCAGACATCGGCGAAGCAGGCGATGAAGTAATGGATTTTGATATCGATATTCACGACGATTTTAAAGACAAGATTAAAGATTTAGTGACCGTTGTCGACGACGTTAACGACAAAGCCGTCAACGATGACAATGAGGATGAATGTCCAC
This sequence comes from Tiliacea citrago, assembly GCA_963921375.1. Taxonomy (NCBI): domain Eukaryota; kingdom Metazoa; phylum Arthropoda; class Insecta; order Lepidoptera; family Noctuidae; genus Tiliacea; species Tiliacea citrago. The sequence continues at coordinate 14,537,158 of OY992804.1, forward strand.
CTGGAACATTTTCACAGAATAATGATCAAAAGGATCCTTTGGCCACTGCAGATGTCACTAAACCACCAAGAAAGAGACCTGGCAATGCTCGAACGAGAAAGTTAAAAAGTAATAATATGACAGAATTTGAAACAAAACTTTTGAAAATTATACGTTTGAAAAATAGTACAAGTGCAAACACTTCCGCCCTTCAAACTGATGATCAGTTCTTTTTCAACTCTTTAGCACCTCTACTTAAGAATTTTGATACACATCAGAAACTTAAGTTTAGATCGAAGATACTGGAAGTAGTTATGGAAGTAGGAAACATCGGTCCAGTAAGTATAAAACAGGAGCGAGAGACTTATGTTTTTGGGGAGTTGGAAGAATTTAAAAATTAGTTTTGTAAACGTGATCTCATGACATTTTAATAGGATTAATTAAGAGGAGGCTGCCTATTTTTATGTTAATTTGCATGAATATTCTGAAACAGTCACACATACAAGCAAAATGAAACTTTAGTATATGATTTATTGGATGTTTTTCTTTCCATGTTGATGACAGTTACGTAATTATAATATTTTCTCTAGATACATTTTTTATTCAAAAATCTTTTTTTAAGGATAATTATAAAAAACAAACTAGATTGGCTTTTATGTCCAAAATAAATATTCACAGCAAGAAAATATAGTTTATTATCCTGCCACCAGATATTTTTTCTCTAGATCAATTATTATTACTTGAGTGAATTAAGACTTACGCTATTTAGTTTCGTGCTCGAACATGATCAAAGAGCGCACGCGATATTAGACTTTAATACTGATGTATTAGAGTTTAGCACATAACGGAGTGGCGGGTAGCGAGGAGCGGAGCTTGCGTTCGAAATTTGATTAGACTGCCTGCTCTTAATACATTTATGATTACACAAAGATTGATAATTTTGTTTTATTCGTTGAACACCATCATCTGCCCAGCCTTTTCCGAATTAGGTTGGAGTCGGTTTACAGTCAAACCGGATGCAGCTAAATACCAGTATTTTACATGGAGCGACTGCCTATCTGACCTCCACAACCCAGTTACTGGGTAATACGATAAGCCTTGGTAAGACTGGTTGTCAGACTTTCGGTATTCTGACAACCCGTAACGACTGTCAAAGATCCACAAATGTCAGTTGGGACCATAGATATAAAAAAGAAGGTTGGGACCAACAGTTTAACGTTCTTTCCGAGGCATGGAGGGGTCTTGGTGTATGAAGATGGTCACCCATACATGGACCAACCGCGGTAAGCGTAGCTTAACCTGTTCGATCGAACCTTGCGGTTGTTATTACTTAGCCACAAGGACCCATTTATTCATTAAACACCAACAGCTAGAAAAAGTCATTCAACATTCACATACGCTATGGCTACATTTTCGCTCTCTGTTGTACAGCGAGACGTCGAGCGGTGACTGAGAGAGAGCGCGTGAAGTGTAGTTCGCGTTATCGCGAAAATGTAGCCGTAGCATAAAAACATAGTCCTCTGACTATGCTTCTGAATCGTTTGCCCTCTGACAAACAATCATAAATTCAAGTTTTCTCACGATATTTTCAAGTCATCTGTCGTCAATGATTCAAGGTAATGTAGAAAATAAATATGTAACTAAGAAATGAAAACACGGAACATTGGTAATTATCTGATTTGAATGGGCAACCTCACGTTATAAGATGTAGGTAACTGCTTTTACCTCTAGGCCAGGGGACTTCAACCTTTTTGTAGTGAAGGGCCGAGAACATATTACTTTGATTTTGGTTCAGCGCGGCCGGGCGGCGCGCGGCGCGCGGCGGGCTGCAACACAAGGGAAATTGATTATCATCCATTTTTAAACTTTTAAGTAGTTAAGTAATTAAAAACAGCGTTCATGGCAGTTATTTAATACACAATCTTACAATGCTAGAAACAGGAAATGATACTAATAAAATTCAATCAATGAGATGTTTGACATTGTTTAATTTCAGCCAAAAGACGTCCACTGCTGAACATAGGCCTTTGACATTGTTTACTCTTAACTAATTTATCATCGTCTGCACCTATAGTGGTTATTGCAACTATTTTCGCGCGTAAGTAAAATTAAAATTATAATTATTATTAATCAATTAAAAATTAAAATGGGTAAAAAAAAATGCTAAGCTATTGCCGGGCAACCAAGGCAGCCACCGCTGGCCGCGGGTTGAAGACCTTTGCTCAAGGCCATCATGACTTCAAATTGAGTAGAGTGTTATCAACACAAAATCGATGATGAGACACAAATCGGACGAAACGCGGACAGCCTGGCGCGAGACGGTGTGAATAGAGGCATTGAACCAATTTGAACTAAGTATAGGTATAAGTTATCTGTGGCAATTTTTATTCCCGCACATGTGTTGTATAATAAAAAATCACACGCGTGTGAAATACATTGTATTGTGAACCTAATCGTAGTGCCATATGAACCAGTTTTTGAGGAAGTGTATTGAAAAATAATTACTTACACTACTTACTTAGAATCTAAAAGCACAATATAAGTTTTCGTTACCGTAACGATCTTAGCCGGTTTTTAATTTTTTTTTCGATCCATTGTGCATGGTCCCGCTATTGTACAGCGTTGAAACTAAACTGACTGACTGACTTAGTGGCAAGTTAAAAAAAATACGTGTAAACACCTAGGTACTCGTCCACCCAATTACTCTCTCGGCCTAGTATCATTTTGTTATCTCGTCCATCTACTCGGTACGTGTGATTAAGGCATTTCCGTTGAATATAGTAGCAACTTACGCGTGTTATAAGATTTGAATATTTTCTCTTGAATATTTTTTATTCATTATTACACTGTATCTACATGGAATTCTTGTAAAACACATAGCCACTAATATCCATAAATTAGACACCCAAAAAACTAGAATTAAAAAGGCAATAATCTTAATTATATATTTCCCAACATAACTGACAGAAGCAAAGCAATTAATCATAGCTTATCAAAAATATTCATACTACAAAAGGGCTGTTTTACGTACCAGTGGCTGTATTGGTAAAAAATGCTTCGTAACACAAAGTATTTATAAAGTTATCATCATAAATTACATCCAAATCTTCATGCTTGTTAACTTTGCAGGGTATGCCAGAGGTGTACAGTTACTGCTCCTGATATAATTATAATGAAAGTATATACAAAGTTTATAAAAGTATATGAAAGTATATAAAACAACCGACTTCCTGAAGTGAAAAATAACTTTAATCTCAGAAGTCGGTGGCAAAAAACTTTAAATACAGATCCAAAGACACGGACTTCCAAAATAAAAGTTATTTTTCACTTTGTAGTTTTTTTTTTGGAAGTTGGTTGTTTTTTTTTCTTGTAAAAGGTTTGTTTTTTTTCTAGTAAAAAGTTTGTTTTCACGTTTAGAGTAAACAAAAACTATGCTTGTTACCTGGAATACCGTGACGACTAGGTACTAAGAACACCTTCACCGAATAAATAATGAAACGTTTCCACCTTTACCCTATCATAATTAAGAAATTATCGATAATTTCCCGTCAGTAATCGAACCTCTATCACAGAATCTATTTATGTGTCAGTAATTACAAGCTACAAAGTTATTACACGTCATTAAAGGTACTGTCATTTGTAAATATTACGTCCCTTGGGAGTGTAGTAATGACAGTATGCGCTAAACCCGTCATTTTCAAATCCCCCTTAGTTGCAAAGCCCCTTTACATGTGACGACTTGAGGGGATGCAGTAATCGTAGTAATAGTGTAAGGAAAAGGGTCGTTTGATGTTGATGAAATACGATTATTTTACGAAAAAAAATTGTACGTTTTTCTTAAGTTTTTTGTGCCCCGAATGTCATATTTCTAAGCTGGGCTGGGCGTGACTGTACCTACCAATACATGTTTATCCTTGAGGGACTGTCTCGTACTATCAGCTTATATTTTCATTAAGTGGGAGGTTGGTAGCTGTTGTTTCTACAAAAATGATTCCATTTTTTTTTTGGTAATAATAAATTGTAACCATTAGACAAATTCTCATCTCCAACAGGGCGCGATCAGCACATTTAAACTGCGTTTAAAAGCTGTCGTGTATGGTGTGTGTGAGGATACCGGCTCCTGCAACACAGTTATAGGGGAGAGCTGGGTAATTGGAGCCTACTAAGGGAAAATGTTGATAAAAAACACATTTGTTTACTTTGTTATCATTTTTAATTAGGAACTTAAACCTCGTTTATTTGACTATCTTTTTTTCACATTTAAAAAAAACTACAGGCATGCAATATGGTACAATAAAGATTTTACAAAAAAAAATCATTCGCTCCCATTACTTGCGGGTAATGAGAGCCGTAATATCGCTCATATGGGAAATGGGAGCCATAAGTTTTACTTCTACCCAAAAATAGTGAGAGCTATGTATAATAGGCTCTCATTACTCGCTGACCAGACCCCAATGTGCATAGGTTCCGTTCAATCACCATCGCTGTCATTGCCCGCCCGCTCTCATTACTCTGCGCTCCCGTAACTAGCGCAGGAATCAGAGAATTCTATTATTTGTTGTACAACTTGTTTGTGTCAATAAATATTTTTTGTAAGTATTTGTATTATGTATTTTGACAGTGTCAATATTCCACAACAATTATGACACTGACAGCTCTTGAACACGGTTTAGATGTGCTGATAGCGTTATAAACTGTATAAAAAACGTTGAGCATAGATAGAGAAAATAGTTAACCGAAAAATAATACATTTATTAACCAACAAGTAATGCCTTATTATCCCCAATCGTATATCATAAAAGTCTCCCCTTAGAATTAGAAATTGCCAGTAATTGGCCAGAACTACGCCATACCGCCATAGAATCACAAGTCACGCCGCGTGTTTCATTATAGCTATCCCATATGTCCGTATAGGGGCTGCCTTAATTAGAGGGCTCCTGCAAGGCGTAAATATAGTTAATTTTTAATACAACTGTCGTAGATCGTGGTGTAGTATGAATCATTCAAACTAAAACTCAAACTCAAAGCATTTATTTCAATTAAACCATTTACAGGCACTTTTGAATAAGCTATTTGCCCATTCCAAAACGTAGATCTCTATGGAGAAGAACAGGCAAGAAACTCCAAGGACACTCTTTTAAATCAAGATATCATTGCTTTGATGGCTTCTATTTTTCTTATCAGTTCATCATCTGCTAGCCTTTTCCCAACTATGTTGGGTCGGCTTCCAGTCTAACCGGATGCAGCTGAATACCAGTATGTTACATGGAGCGACTGCCTATCTGCCCTCCACAACCCAGTTACTGGGTAACACAATATCCCTTCGCAAGACTGGTTGTCAGACTTTTGGGGGCTTCTGACGACCTGTCAAAGATCTACAAATGACAGCCGGGACCAACGGCTTAACGTGTTTTCCGAGGCACGGAGGAATCTTGGTATGAACAGATGGTCACCCATCCACGGTCCAACCGCGGCAAGCGTACCTTAACCTGATCGATCGACCCGTGCAGCAGTTATTATTTAGCCAGCCACAAGCTCCTCTTCTTATCAGTTATAATTCATAACTGAAAAGTGAGGGAAATGTAAAACAAAATGTAATTTATTGAAATTTTTCGGTATTGACAAATCCTTGATCTACCTCGGCAAGCGTAGCCTGACTTGATCAACCGGCCCGTGCGGCCGTTATTACTTAGCCACGAGTTCCGAACTTAGTCCTGGGGTCTATTCCGAAGATAAATCCGCAGTATCGGCCGAATGTTCGGCCATTTCCTGACTACGGCGAAAAAAAAACGACTGTTAAAGAGATCAAAATCAAAAATGTGACTTAAAGTCGGGTTTTCTTCTTTTTGGGTGGCAAATGATCAAATAACTTCTCCCGCTCTGGGCGGAGCGGGAGGGCTTTGACTGACTAAAACCCACCCGTGTTCCTCCCCTTGCCTGTGTGCCACTGCCACGATATTCGTTTCGGACCCCGTCAGTTGGTGCTGACATCTCTTTGAGGCGCGCGTGGAACACAACGCGCCGTCGACCCGGGCCTGATCCTTATCGGACGGCGAGCTAGAAGTCGGGTAAGGACTCAAAAGTAAAAAAAGGAAACTTTGGAAGTCAAGAAACGGCCGAACATTCGGCCGATACTTCGGATTATCGCTTCGGAACCCCCTTGAGTTCTTGACTCAATTTAACATACCATACAGTACATGATTACTGACAAATGCGTGCCCTGACTGGACAGGTTCACACAAATCTGTGTGGTTCTTTCCTCTAAAGACCATTTCAGAGACTAATCTACATGCTCCTAACCAAGATTATGTCTGACTTTAAAAAAGACTGTGACCTCTGTGTGTTTCGGTCTTTCTTCTCAGAGTAGTCAGATAGGAAACAGCGACCTCATCTAGTTTTTTTTCAATATTATTGACGTTTAAAAGTGTTTATACAAGTAGGTTTATAAACTAATTACAGAAAGAAAATTATTTATCAGTAAGAATTGTGTTTCAATTCCAGTCAATTTAATTGTTTACTTAAAACAAAAACATTTGGGTACAGACTGTCTAAATAAATTAAATACTACTAAAATTTATTGATATTTTACCTCCAAAGTGCCATTGCTTGCACTGGCTAAATGACTAAATAAGTAAACTAAGCTCACAAAAGCGATCGAGTGGACGATGACATTTAAGTGCTAAAAGTCAAGATAACAGCTGCTCTCATTGAAAACGTTAAAAGTCGAAGATGCTGAAGATAAAGTAGAGCTACTGATCTATACATTTTTTAATATATGTATATCATGTCATTGTTTGTAATGAGATAATAAATTATTTTGAATTTGAATTTGAATTTATACATAGTTTATTTTAAGGTGTACAAATACTTGTTTAATGTAGTAAACATAAAGTCGAGAACTCGAGAACCAGTTTAACTGGGGGTCATTGTTATTTTTTATTTCTCAGTTAGTTTTAATCATGGTCTGGCAGTTTGAGTAATTTAATATGGCCTACCGAAATGTCCTTTCTTTGGTATTGTTCGTCGCATCGTTGAGCTCCTTAAGTTCTGAGTTGAGCTGCACGATTATTGTTCGTCGCATCGTTGCATGATTACTGACAAATGCGTGCACTGACTGGACAGGTCCACTCAATCTGTCTGGTTCTTTCCTCAAAAGACCATTTCGGCCTTCATGTGGAGGCCATGTAGATTGCTCTCTGAGTGGCTGGTGGTCGGTGTTGATGGGTGGATCATGTGATCTGATCAAGATTATGTCTGGACTTTAAAACAGACTGTGACCTCTGAGTTTGTTTTGGCCTTTCTTCTCAGAGTAGTCCAATAGGAAACGCTGACCTCATCTAAATTTTTAAATATGATTGACGTGTAAAAAGTGTTTGTACAAACCTACTTACAGAAGTAAAAGTAATTTTTAATATACCACTGGATATCAATTCCTAAACGTAGGCTAAGAGACATATTTTGTAGGAACATTGACTGCAATGTACCTACAAAATATGTCTCTTACGGGTTTTCACCAGTACCTACTGAGGTACTGGTGTACTTCACCGTGTCATTATCATCATTGCATCCCGGAACCCCACTGCTTGGGACAGGCCTCCTTTCTTTTCTGCGTTAATTCCACGTTTTTCATCAAAGTCGTGTTTTCCACTATTTTAATGAGATCGTCGTTCCAACGTGCTTGGACGTCCATGGCTTTTAAAAGCCATGTTCCTTACATTATGAAACCAATGAGGATAAAAACTTCCACTTGCTCACTTCAGATGTCGCTGCTATCCAACGTCTAAGAATTTGGCAGCTAGCTGTCTCTATTTTGTTGCGCTGTTTCGATTAGAATTATAGTATTGTCATTTCCTTTCGATTTAAATTGATGGATAAAGTTGGTTTGCAACCTCCTATTTCCTATCCCATTCCTGCAAATGCCTTTTCGTTCGCATGTGAACAAGAAGGCTACACCAAGTGGCGCCACCCCGTGCAATCTTGTCGCAATATTTTGAAGAAGGGATTATGGCGATTGTATGTGTTCGAAAAGCGTCGTTCGCGGGTCTCGTGCATTAAAACTCGAAAGAAACAAGTGTGAATTCGTGAAGATTGCATATATATCGTCGCTCCAGGCCTCCATCGCAACAAGTAAGGCGTTGTGGACCCTTTCCTCTGTACAAACTGTCATTTTCATCGCCCAATTTCTCTCCAAACAGTAATTGTATGCAATCCATTGTTTTGCGTCACCAACGTCAAAAATCAATCGTTCGATAGCGGTTTGCGTAAACACTATTCATACATTTTTTTTATAAATAAGCGACTTTTTTTACGCATAATTAATGAATGCGCAGCTGTTGACTGCAAAAATATGGGGACCCATGTATTTGCCAAAGATTTTAAAAGACGAAAACTGTGGAAGAAAGCTCTCGAAAAAAAAACGAAAACCTGATATTTCATCGAGACTGAGCTATCCTTTTGAAACCTGGGGGCCGATCGCGCTATTTCTCAACGTAATTACCGTTCGAACGGAACGTTTTTGGTTTTGGTTTAGCTGATGTAAGAAACGGTATCGCGCTATTTTTTGTGAGAGTATTGTTCGATCGATCGTTCCTCCAACGTAACTTCCAAAGTAAAGCTAAATCGTTTCCGTTGAAATGATTAGTGCGATACGAAATGTGTCTAACGTAACGTTTTTGGTTGTGGTATTAACGTTCAAAATTAGCGCGATCGGCCCCCTGAAGACTTTTATGGGAGAAATTCGTATACAGGTGATGCTCCCAAGACAACTAAGTCTATTGTCTTTAGCTACAGGTACTTGTGATGCGATATTATGTAAATTATAGTAAAGGTGTATGTGTTTTTTGTATTACCATTGTACGACCTGATGATGTCCAGCCAGGGTCTGCTTAGGGCTTCGGATGCACCGTCCGAAGGTTATCGAATAAAACGCAGCGACCTTGTCCCAACAATATATTTTGGCAAGACTAAATTATACTAAGTCCAAAGAGACTTTATACATTGTCGACGGAAAATCTTAACACCGCGAGTTAAATAATCGATCAACGCCATCTATCGACGCATCGAGTACTAATTAAACAAAACGCTGTGCAACTTAGTTGACACAGTGCGTACAAGGTTATACAACCATAGATCAGTGCTAGAATTAACATCTCTGAAGTTTTTCAGTCAGGAAGATCATGCTCTAGTTGGTTTTTAACTCTGATCAGGTTATTTCTGTCATACGCCTCCAGTCTTCAACAAAAAAGAACGTAAAGTCAACAAACACAAAATAACCTATAAATTATAAAACATTAATAATTTATTGACTTTTCCACAACAGCTGCTTTTTTACCAGCTGTAGACGCAGCCAGCGCGTGTCCTTAGCTCGTTTTTTAATAGTAGTAAACTCATTCACGCATTTATTATTTATCTATCGTTTTCGTTTAATTTGTGATCGACACAAAAGTAAACATAAACAAAACCGGTTTGTCGACGGACAACAGTGCTGCCACCTATGACGAGCTTCCAGTTTTTTTTTGTGTTTGGCTATGGTTTATTTGACTCCTATTTCGATTGCATTCTTCTTCACGTAGGTGCTACATTCAAGTCCTTTTCATGTCTAAGATTACACATTTTATTATGGTTTGACCGGTCTCAAACATAAAAATATATGCATATAAATATCTCCTACGAATAACACTATGCATTTACCGTTAAAATTAGAACAAGGTCATTTTCTAAAAGTATTAACTTTATAAATACACACACACCATACACTACACTCATATCCTTTATCATTATCTTTATCATAATATGTCGTATCTCTCTGTATTTTACTGTGTGTACATAAATAATAAAATAAATAAATTTTAAATAAATAAATATTTTTAGTTAATTGCAGCTATTATTTAATCATTTTAAAACAGCCCAACATTAGTTAATGACCAAACCACAGCTTTATTCTGAACAAAACCGTCTTTTGTTTCAAGCGTAACAAATCTCGAAACGAACTAAAATCTTGAGAGTTTGATACATTACTAAGAACATAACTCACTTCAACTTAAAATACTTACTAAGATTAATACATCACAAATGTTTTATTGTTATGATTAATCGTAGCATGTGCAAATGTTTTTACAAAGAATAGGTAAGTACAGAAAGCCGGGCTCCATGCAACGAGCGAAACCTCACGCACACATAGACACGCTTCACATACAGTGTAAACGCAGCGAGTGCAAGCGCACTTGTGACTGCCATTTCGCGGAGATATACCAAGATCGTAATACATACGCATCTAAAGCCTATTCAAATCCTTGGGGTCCGAAGTATCGGCCGCATGTTCGGCCGTTTCTTTACTACGGCTATCTATCACTAACTATTGCAAAAAAAGACATTCGAAGAGATAAGCCAAACTCAAAACAGTGACTTGAAGTCGGGTAAGGACTCAAAGTCAAAAAACTTTGGAAGTTTACTTGTTTATAAATTTATGTTATCTCCACTTAAACGAATATCAACTTAGAATTAAGGTAAATTAAGGTGATTTCAGAAATACTAGCAGTATTTATTTCAGTATCATCACAACACAACATTAGTGTTTTCTTCCCATTGTTGGTCTTATTTGTTTAAGTTTTAAGTATATTCGTTTATTTATTATATTATGTTCATAGTTTTTAATATGTGTAGGTATATGTACATCCTTATATTTAAATACATATATTTGTCTGTATATTTGTGTGCTTATAAATATATATTCAGAAAGTTATGAAATGTTTGTTTCAATTTGTTACGCTGTATAACTGAACTTTTGTGTGAGTATTAAAGTTGTCTTTCCAAAAACATATTTATATGTATTTGCTAACATGTTGGGAAACTAAATTGCGAACGAAGTATAATGAGTGCGTGTGCCTATTTTTACCTATTGTGTGGAACCAACCCTCTGTAATATTATTCTGTGGTATTTTATTATAATGACAGGATTTGTCTCAACCGTTGAAAATGTTTTCGTCCGTGAAACATCAGCAGTATATATGCTTCATATGATTTATTAGTGTTTTGTGTGTTATTAATGGTTTTCATATTTAAGCTGGTCATGCACCTTTAAATCGGTCAGAATGTTGAGGTTTGTGAGTGATTTATTTAATTCTATTTAGATCCAGAAAATATCTTAGCAGAAAAGAAAATAGTGTAAAGTTTAACTGTGAACCTATATTTTTTGCAACATAAGAGACTAGAGTCTCTAGACTTACAACCCTGACAGCATAATCAAAGGCTAGACACTAGTCTTTGATTATGCTACATAATCAAAGGCTAGACACTAGTCTTTGATTATGCTGCGAGTTGTTGTTATTGTGTTTATTTTGTTGTTGTTTTGGTTGAGAGTTTGTCCGAAAGGGAACGTGCCCCTGGCACACAGGCAACTAAAGGAACACGGGTGGGTTTTAGTCAGTAAAAGTCTGACACGCCAAAGCTCCGCCCAGAGCGGGAGAAGTTATTTGTAGAGATGGACCGAATGTGGTTTGAACCGAATCCGAAATTCGGCCGAACATACGGTTAAAATGAAAAGTTCGGCCGAACTTCGGTTCAATTTTGCGCACTTTCTCAAGAGCGACACGTCGTGACTTGTTTACGCATTTACTTCACTGGGCCTCAAGTCTGCTATTACAATAGTGTCAGAATGGTCGATCATTGATTTCATAATTGTTGATTTTGACAAGTTTGGTAATCTACTATTATAATGGCGTCATTATGACTTTCCAATGGTCGGCCATCTGACACTACATTGAAAGAAATTGCATATATTGGTAATCTCGTACATAATGTCAAATTAATGACATTTCTACTAATGGGTTTTATATTAATGGCAATACGACAATGCCATTATAATAACACAATTATATTACGAGAACATTGACCGACCAATGATCGACCATTATGAATTTACCAGATTACGAACTTTTAGCAAAATGACAATGGCATGACAATGGGATCGTGTTGGAATGGCTGAATTTATAAAAATAGCAGACTTGGGCCCCCGGATGCGCTAAGGTGGCCCGCGAAATTCAGATTTTCTTAGGTTTTTTGCAATTTGCAGGTCAGTAACAGGTTATAATGTTGATCTAAATATGATTCGCGGCCATAACAAATATGGCTTTACAGAATTATAATCATTAGAATCAGCATTACAACTCTCTAAGTTCATAAAATCCTACTGAATGATTATTTCAGAAATAGTCATTCAATAGGATTTTACGAAGAGAGTTAGTTGTATTGCCGATTCTAATGATTATAATTCTATAAAGCCATATTTGTTTTGGCCGCGAATCATATTTAGAACAACATAAAACCTGTAAATTGCAAAAAACTTAAGAAAATTTGAATTTCGCGGGCTACCTAGATGTACCCCACCCGCCGCCCGCACACCGCGTGTCCCGGAGCCGGCCGGTCATTAGAAAATACGTCATCGGCGTGTCGCGTGCAATTGTTTATATTAAAAAAAAAAAAAAATGTTTTAAGTGGATTAACGAGGTTTTAGGTAATAAGTTTTGTTACTGGCTTATTGCAAAAATGAGTGCAAGAAAAAAAATCAAGTGTTTGGACATTTTATACAGAAACTGACCAACTAAATAAAGTGAAATGTATCTTATGTGATCCGTTGATATCTCGTGGTGGTAGTAAAAATACCCTTTAATTGTAAAAAAAAATAATTGATGTATAATTAATGTTTAGTTTGTGAACAAAAAACGTGACTTTTTTACTCAATTTACTAATTGTACTGATGTTTGTTAGAAGAATACTAAGCTATTTTCATTTTTGTAATAGTATGTCTAATTTTTATGTCTAATTAATTAGGCAGAGATTATCAAGACTAATAAGAAGAACTGATTTAATTTAAGGTTTACATTTACATTACACTGTTCCTAACTAAAATAAATGACCATGAGTGATTAAAAGACCGTATTAATTTTATTTTACAGTAATGCTATTCTAATTCTATTAAATTTCGGTCAAAATATTGCAAGTTGAGTTGAGTTGTTGTATTATTTTTCTTGTGCCGAATGTTCGGCATCTGAACCGAATTTCGGCCGAGTGCCGAAGTTCGGTCCGAATTTCAACACTACCTAGTTATTCGAAATTTCCCACCAAAAAAAAAGGCTTTGATTATTGTTTATATGTCTAATGCAGAGTGTCGCAATGCAAAATAACAATTTTATATTGAAAAGATAATTATATATTTTATAACAAAACAAACAGGCCAATTTTATTATGCTGGTGTGCGTGACACCTACGTCTTACATTCCTATCACGTCATTGTGCTGTCATTGAGTTATTCCAGTGTGCGTGCATTTTGCGGCCAACGGTTAAACTGTCCATCTATAGGTACTCCATTTGAAATAAGATTAGAAACTTTTTTACAGTCCGTTCAACCGATTTTGACTTTTATTCCGTAGGTATAAGGATAGCATTAAAAGCAAAAACGTGGTTACAATACCAATTGTTTAATACAGCTGCCATTTGTCATGACACCAACGCAATAGAAGTCAAAATCGGTTGAACGGACTGTAAAAAAAGATTTATTTAAATGTCTAATCTTAATTCAAATGTAGTGTAGACATATTTAAATCTTTTACAATAGTTTCATGTCAAACTCTCATGGGAAACTGATTTTTTAGTACATCTCAAGATTTCTCAAACAATATTTTACAGTTCCAAGTATTCGCTTATCCGACACAATTGAAAAGACTGCGGCACCGCTGCAGCGCTGAGTCTTTCAAGCTAGGCGAAGCAACTTAACCCCTTGGTGAAATCTGAATGTCTCTTAGTTATAATATTGCAACAACTCGGTGCCACGCATTGTGTCGACAGTTTGACAGGCAAATTGGAATCTTCCCAAGCATTCGCCACTTCTATGTAGGTATACACAGACTGCAATGTTTGCTTATTCGGTGCAGAATGCGTTAAATATTGCGTTGTGTTGTTGCAGCGTATTGTGTGTTTATGGCTTGTGTGTATGTTGTTTGGTATTGTAAATAGCGGCAGGCAATTATTCTACCAAAAATGAACGGCAAACCATGATGCGGACGAATTGAGGTTTGTAAGGATTGGTAGACCGGCAATCCTTAGGACAATAACAAAAAATAAAAGTATAGGTACTATCTTTGACTGAAGGAAACATACCTATACTCCGTTGGTTTAGGTAGTAAAATAAAGGTAAACAAAAAAAAACACGTGACAAGAGAACTGTCAAGTAACCAACTAAATGTAATACCTGTCACTTCAGTTGACATGCTACATCACAGTTGTACTCTTCCATTTAGCAACGTTTTATTTCGTTGACGTTTGCAGAACCTGTCTATTTGGGCTCTTTACAATAGACAGATTACAAAATACTATAATATTATTATAAATCTAACAAAAAAATGGTGCTCAAGCTACGAGGAGTAGTTTAAGAATAAATGATAAAGTTCAACATACAGAAATAATTTAATAAAATAAGAAACTATCGTAAAAATTATTTAATTTGGTTATAAGTTACAACGTATTTTTAAAAAAGAAAGTGTCTTCTATAAAAATCCTTTTTATGATTTGTTTACCTTTATTTAACTACCTAAACCAATGGATTATAGGCAACCCTCTCGCTAATCATAAAAGATGAGTCAACTATTGCTATTCATTTTGTTTAAAAATAAAAAACGAGTGATGGTTACAGTAGTGGCACATGATATTAACATCTGACATCTCACCTTAGTATTATAAGCTAATAATTTAAAAAAGCTATTTACTGAAATATTTATTCGAATAATTATCCATTACTAGTGGTCGCCCACTGATCGAAATTTAACCCCCTCAACTATAATCTATACAGCGTATTACGGAAAGGGTATATCCATAAAAACAGGGTGAAGGGCAATGACGTATTATAAATAGACGCGTCATACACGAACATTAGTGAACCCCTCTATACTGTATTCCTCTCGATCCTCCAACTCTCTCGTGTCTTGAAGTGTCTGCATGTAGACTAGGCATGTCAGGTCATAGACCGATTACGATAGTTTCGGCTTACATGCCGCCCACCGCGACCTCGTCAGCAGACGGTCTCAAACTGCCGATCGACGATCTTTCAATTCTTTTTGGCCTGAGCGAATCCGTTATCATAGCGGGTGACCTCAACGCCAAACACCCGGCCTGGAATAGTACCAGTACCACGTTCCGAGGCAGACACTTGTTTGACCTCTGCCCCGTCCTAAACTTTGACGTCATCGCCCCGATTACGCCCACCCACTACCCTCACGACCCCAACCATACCCCTGACGTATTGGACATAGCGCTCCTAAAGAATATCAACCTCCGGTTGGATTCGATAGAGGCGATGGACGAACTGACTTCCGACCACCGACCAGTCGTCATGAGACTGGTCCCTCGCGACGGACTCCCTGACCCGGACGAACCCTCTCGTAACAAAGTAGTCACGGACTACTCATTCATGACGGGTGCTGTGTTCTTCGATATCGCGAAAGCGTTCGACAAAGTCTGGCACAACGGCTTATTGTATAAGCTATACAAATTTGGTGTGCCAGATCGTCTCGTGCTCATCTTACGGGACTATTTGTTGAACCGCGCCTTCCGCTATCGCATCGAGGGTGCGCTCTCTTCCCCTCATCCGATCCGCGCAGGCGTCCCTCAGGGGTCTGTGCTGGCTCCGCTCATTTTTACGCTGTTCTCCAGTGACATCCCGAAAAGTAGAAAGGCGCAGTTAGCTCTGTTCGCAGACGACACGGCCATCTACTACACCGGCCGCAGTCAAGACCAGATCTCCCGCATCCTACAGACCGAAGTCAACAGACTCGGTGACTGGTTCAGGAAGTGGAGGATCGAGGTCAATCCTGATAAGAGCCAAGCGGTCCTCTTTTCTAGGCCCCGGCGTAGACCGGACCTACCACGACAGATCAAGATGTTCGGCAAGCCTATCCCTTGGGAGAAGCGAGCCAAATATCTCGGTGTGATCTTAGATCACCACATTTCGTTCGCTGAGCACATAAAGCAAGTGCGTTCGCGCGCTGCTTTCGCTCTCGGTAGGCTTCATTGCGTTCTGAACTCACGCAGCAAGTTGTCCCTTAAGGGCAAATTGCGTATTTACACAGCGTGCATCCGGCCGATTATGACGTACGCGTGTGCCGCTTTCGCACACGCCCGTCCCCATCTCATTCACAGAATGCAGGCACTTCAAAACCGATTTCTCCGTAAAATTACGGACGCTCCATGGTTCGTTCGGAACGAAACCCTACACGTAGATCTTAGAATCCCCACCATCAAGCAGTTTTTGAAACGCGCGACAAAGCGGTTCTTCGAGTCCGCAGATAGACATCGCAACCCCTTGGTTGTGCAGGCAGCTAGCTATAGGCCATCTCAAATTAGTAAGACTCGCCGACCTAGGCATACTCTCTTAGACCCGGATGACCCCCTTACTCTCCTTCAGGAAAGCAATAGGGCCACAAGTACAGTGCACAAACACAAACCGTCATTCCGTCCTCGCCGCCGAGGTACCACGCGAAGTTCAAGAATAAATTGTTCCCCCCGTCCCTTGCACGTCGAACCGCCAGCCCCGAGGCTGAGTGAACCGTAGCATTTAATAGTAATCCCCGTTAATAATCATGAATTTAAACTTTCGATCAAGCCCGTCCCCAATTTGCTTTGTTTTTCCCCAACGACGCCCTAAGCCGAGGTTCGTACCCCACAGGGGGTGCCCTTAGAGCGCTGTCGTTTAGTTTTTAATACTTTTATTTACGCTCCTGGCTGGAGGCTTTAAGCTAATACCTTAGGGCAGCCACAGGAAAGACCGGTTAAGCAGTCACGGCCTCTCAAGGTCAACTGCGAGATGCCATATATAAAAAAAAAAAAAAAAAAAACGAACATTAGTGCATTCAAAAACAGCGTAAGCCATGAATGTAGCCACATACTTGCATACAATCATATTGCGCGTGAAGAAGACCTATACCGATATCTGTTGTTAGAAAGAGATGAACATACGTATTTAGTTACGTCACTAGCTGCTGCATGTTCATTGGCGCGTACGTAATAATAATTATTATTATTGTAAACGCCAGGCGCTTGCCTGGCATTTACTTTGCCATTATTCAGCGCGGTTAACGCATCTAAAGGTAATAACATCATTGGTGAAGGGTGCATCTGGTTCTGAAGCTCTGTAGGTACAAAATTTCAGCTCAAAAAGAATAACTTTGAAAATGTTTGATATTTTTTTTATTTCTATAGTTATTTAAACCATAACAAACGTGTCACCGCACTACGAGCGTTATTATTCATTATCTGTGTCTGTGTGCCTAGTACAAACACACACCTGCCACAGCTCTGCGACACGGCGCGGCGCCGCAACGGCACGCGGCGGCGCGTGCAGCACGATTGGCAGCGCGGCGGGATCAAACGAATGGATTAAAACGTGTACTGAATTACCGATCAGCTGACTTGGTCTAGTGATGTGTAGAACTCAATTGGAAACATTTGATTTTTATTAGTTAAATGTTTCTTAACTTTATAATTATGTAGGTATTATTAAAAAAATGTTGCCGTGTAGTTTGTTATCACCAAAAGAATCCGTGCCTTTGATATACCCTATATATACCCTTTACGTAACACGCTGTATAGTACTTCCTAATTCCATGCTATTGTAAAATAGTTACTAATTCCATGCTATTATAAAGTAGCTAATAATTCCATGCTATTAAAACGTACTTATTCCATGCTCAAGCTGTCACTTTGTGTTACACACTTCCGTCCCTTTTCACGAAATCACTAAGCGAGAGCAAAGATGTTACACATCAAAAACATTTTTTTTGTTGTGGTATCCCGCACCATTGTTGCTATGCATTCATTAAACATCATCAACATAGACGAAGTACTTACAATGTTAGATTTATTCCCCAATGTCATGATTTTATGAAATAGTCATTCAATGGAACAAATCTAAATTAGAGAGATGTGTTAATGATTCTAATGATTATAATTCTGTAAAGTCAAATTTGTTATGGCCGCGAATCATATTTAGATCAAAATACAACCTGTTACTGACCTGCAAATTGCAAAAAACGTAAGAAAATTTGAATTTTACGGGCTACCTTAGCGCATCCCCCTTAATACATTTATTTACCTAGTAGGCTAGGTCGCGAGTAAGGTCACTGTTCACTGTTCTGAGCAATAACACACCTTAAATGAGGAAGGGTACCGTCCTTGACAGCACGTGGTAGACGTAGGGGTGCTGCCGGCACAGGCTCAGCATGAGGCCGGTGAGGCCTCCGTAGCTCCGCAGGCGGCGTATGCTGGTAGCAGTCTACACGGTCACACAGTCTAGCACACGTGCAGCGCACAGCTTAGCACACGTGCAGCATGCGGTTAGGTACAGCGTGCAGATGCAGCAGCGTGTAATGTCCAGCCCTCAGCCTGGACGTAGAACAGTCCCGACAGAACCGGTCAGGTCAGGCCTGTCGTGTTGTTGTGTATTGTGTATTTTGTTAAATATGGTGGGATCCATATTTAATAAAATACCAGACATTATAAAAATGTTTCCAATCCAAATGTTTAAAAAGAAGCTGACAGCTACTTACTTGTTAAGTGATAATATTTAATTAATGCCGTTTCAAATGACATTATACTTTAGATTTAGTATTTGACATTATTTATTTCCTTATTATTATGCTCGCTTTAAATTCTATAGGTTTTTTGCCAATTTTAATTTGATGGACGAGTTTTTTGTTTTTTGTAAAATAATATTTTCAATGTTTGCATGCCTTTAGAATAGATTGTACAGGGATCACAAATTTTGTAAACACTTTTATTTTATGTACCTAATTTCTAAGCAAATAAGGCTCCCGCAGACAGGCGCGAAGTGATTCTAGTAGCACAATTTCTATGAAAACTTAAGGGCTGACAACAGGTAAACCGCTGTCACTGTCAGATTGCATACAAAAGAAAGAGATGCGCGATGACACAACGTATGGCGTAAAAATGCAAATAAAATTAGATATTAACTAATTAATAAAAATTAATCCATCACCGGATGCAGTTTGGCATTTGCAATTTTATGGTATATTTTTAATTATAATTATAACTGTTAACGTAGGGATAACCTGCTTTTAAAAATAATTAAGAGTTGTCTTTGAAGATTTTTTGATTTATTAAATTATGTTTTGAGTTCCATCACCGTTTGCACAAAAGACTTGAAAATATCATAAGGTTTTTCTTTTGGAAAAAAATATTTACGGTTTTAGAGATACACTGCTTTAAAAAAAACACCTTTATGACCCTTTTCAAGAAATCTCCGCCTTAATGTAAAGTGTCGGGCACCCTGTCGCACCAGTTTGCACGACCTCTATTATTGAAGACAATAAGCAGTGGTGATCCAGTGGCAACTGCTCCGACTAGTGTGTCGTAGGGTTCGATCCCGGGCAGGCACTACACTTTGTGTAATTTATTTCATGACCACTGCTCTAAGAACGGTGAAGGAAGACACTCCGCGCATATCCTAGAACCAAAAATTTCGAAGACATGATTGTGACGACTCCCCCACCAACCCGCTCTGGGCCTGTGTGGTGGATTACGGCCCACTGTGAGAGGGTCACGAATGGCGTTCTGAAGGATTAAGCAGCCGACGACGCATTGAATTATGTAGCAAGTTGTAATTACGATTATTTTAAGTTTCATACAACTTTTTTACTGTTTTTATATGAAATTTAATTTCTTATAAACTAACGGATATTCTCGTATAAATTTTACGTAAGTAATAATATAAATGTAGTAAGGAGAGAAATTGACAGTTAATAATATTCTGAGCGTTTTTAGTAGTTTTATGGTTTTTAAGGCGATACCAAAACAAAATGGGGTCTTTTTCGTAACCATTTATTTCACTACTAGCTGCGCCCCGCGGTTTCACCCGCGTAAGTCTCGATCCCGTGGGAATATCGGGATAAAAAGTAGCCTATGTCTTATTCCAGGGTGTCAGCTACCTCAATACAAAATGTTATCAAAATTGGTCCAGCCGTTTGAGCGTGAAGAAGTAACAAACATACACACACACACACAAACTTTCGCCTTTATAATATTAGTGTGATTACGGCATGTATGGATTTTTTAATTTTTGGTTATATGTTTATTGACTACCTATATGATCAAATAATCTGACTGAAGGAAAATGCAATTGGGTTTTTCCTCAATATAATTTATTTCCGAAAATACCTCTATTTCTTCATATTTTTTCCTGTAATTCTAAAATCCTAAGTAATTTCATTGCAAAAATGCATTCAAAATGTGCACATGAGGTAACTGAAAACTCTGGCTGGAAATATTTTTGATAGATAGCTTTAGTACATTACTGCCGCGGTCTATAATGACTACTTTGCTGGTCGCGCTGATGATGGCCAACAGCGCAGCGTAGCGCAGCTCCAGGCCGACACAGCGCGGTCAGCGTGCAGCACTTGATGGAAGAGCTGAGATAAAGGCCGAGCCCGTAGGTCGAGGCCTTTACAGCGAGGACAGCAAGGGCTGCAATGATGGCCAAGCTGGAAGGCCTAGAGCGTAGCTAGGCTAGCTCGAGGCAATCATAGCGTGACCAGCGAAGCAGTCATAGTGGGCCAAGGCTTGTATAGTGCTTTACTCAAAAATCCAAGTACCTAATCTAAATAAAACCAGCAAGTAATTTCAATAAAATATATATTAATTAACTAGAAATTTAATTATAATGACAATTATGAAAAGTACAGTTAGCTACTAAAATTCAACACCGATTTTCCCGGTTTGATATTACTAATAGTTTGCGATAATTTTAATGCGGTGTTTGACTGCTGTATTATTTCTTCATTTATTACTTCATTTATTTCATCATTTTTTTCTTCATGTTCTTGAGCACATGTTGAAGCTTCCTGGAAGACGTTGTTCGTTTTAAGTTTATACTTTGACCGATTTTTTGTGTAATTCTGTTTTTATTCTCCAGCGATTCTTCTATATAGCTCTCAGCAACTCGATCGGATTTCCATCCTCCATGCCTTTTTAGTGTAATAAGATTGGCCCCAGTATCGGTAAGAATAGTGGCCGATGAACGCCGGAAACAATGACCTGTAAATTGTTCCGGATGGGGCAGTTCTAAGTATGTAGCAATTATTTTGGGCATTTGAGCAATTTTATGCCTCCCTATCACTTGTTTGGTGCATTTGCAGTTTTTAAAATTTTTAAAAAAATCGGTCCGTTTTTACGTCAACTGGACGTAGTGCGTAATATTTTTGCACCACTGCAAATGAGGCGTCACGAACAACGAAAGTACGATCAATCTTCGTTTTTGTATCTCGCAACGTAATTATCATTACGTTGATGTGAGTTTCAATGTCATTAACGGTGATATTGGTAATTTCGATGCATCGACATGCACCGTAAATGCCAAAAATAAGAACCACCTGTAACAATAACAAGTACGAGTATTAATTATGAGAAAGTGTACAGTACAAATTTGGGGTTTTAGATATAAATACTTACTTTCTATACGCTAAGTACTTTTGATTTTTTACATTTATATCCGTCTAGATGACTGTCGTTTTAGCATACTCGTTAAATTGTGGTAATTTTTAATGTTCAAATTGTGCTTTATCAGAACCATGCATTTTAACATTGAATAGGTATTCCAGAGAGACGAAGGCTTTGTTTTTGTTGGAAAGATCATTGAAATACGCAAGAAAAACATTTTCGGATAAAGATTTAGATTTCCTACTGATTTTCCACTGCACAAATTTTTCATATGCAAGCTTATATTTTTCCTTTGAGTTTCGCGGTATTAAATTTTCAACCACTAATTTAGCTTCATCTTTAATGTCCGGCGGTGTTAAACACATTGAATCGGAAGAATTTTCGCTTTGAGAGTTAATTTTTAGCAAAAAAGTCACTAAATAAAAATAAAATTTTCGCTGAACTGCCCTTTTGTTACTTCTTTGTCTTTTTTTTTTTTACAATGGTACTTGGAACTATGCAGCCAAATATGGAATAAAATCTTTTTGTACCTATCTCTATAAATACAAAAAGCTGTGTTTCAAATAAAAACTTTTTGCATTTGATTTTTTAAAACGTTGAAACGTCAAAATAGCGGCCGGCAATGTTTTGCGTTTTGTTTTTTGTTTTTGTTTTGTGTTTCGCTGTTAGAGCGACCAGCAAAACTTTGCCGGCCGCTCCTTGAAACAGAACGGCAAGGTCGACTTTGCTCAAACAAGGTTGTCAAAATAATGACCACATTACATGCATTTTTGAGTAAAATTTATTTTTAAACAAGTTTTATTTGGTTTGGCGCCATAACGTTGTTGTATTTTGGTTCCAGCGCATTATTGCGCTCTCTTTTTTCGCATGTGGAAATAATTGACTTAGTCACTTTCTTATGGGCGCCCAGTTCGCTATGATTTATTTTTTACGTATCACCCGGGATTTTTTTTATAGATTGTTCATACATCGCATATTTCAAAATTCTGAGGCCGCTATGAACTAAACCACTATTTAAGATAAAAGAAAAGCTTTTTGAGCTCGAAAAATTGCTGTCGCTAGTGTTGCCCAAATTCAGTCTTGGTCTTGCAGTCTTGGTCTTGTTCTTGCGTTTTTGCAAGACCAAGACCAAGAACAAGACCGCGTATTTTTAGCAAGACCAAGACCAAGACTGACCGTGCAAGACTTGAGCAAGAACAAGACATAGCCTGCAAGACTCTTGCGTCTTGCAGCTAGGACTTAGCGCTATTTCACTGAGTAGTTAGGTGTAACAGTTCGGTGTATAGGTAGGTACGCTTAGGAATTCTATGAGACGCAAAAAACTGTATCAAAGAATATGAAAAACTGGACCTATGCACATTACGACTAATACCATAAACATAGCGAATAAAAAAATATCTATTAAAATCAAACTGAGTGCATGCATAGTTATGTTTTAACCATCGGCACTTTGATAATGCGGCATCAAAGGTTTTGTACTTACTTCTCAAAGAAATTTGCCGCTTTTCGGAAGTACATGGTTATGATACACGCGCCGGCGGCTTCTTTGTAAATCTAAAACAATCGTTGCCGCCATGCCGAAATCATAACATTTGTGACACTATTTGATTGCCGCCATAGGGCGTAGGTATACTCATGCAAAATAATTTCGAATTTTTTTAAGAGTACCTACAGGTGTTCCAAAGAATAAATAAGTTTCAGAGTGCTTAGAATGAAAATGAATACATTATACTGATCACGCAAGTAGTATTATGATTAGGTTATAAATCAAAGCTTATAAATCATAAATGTTTATTAAGAAACAGTTACTTCCATGGAAAACGACATATAGGTCAGTTGATTTTTCGAATTTCTTATCAAATCTTCCGTTATTTATTAATCTGCTTGATCTTTACTATGGCTATGTTAATTCAAGCTCACAATGTTCCAATTCTAATACGTTTTTCTAAGATTTAAAGTAAACTTTAATAAATAGTAATAGACTAATAGGTAATTGCAAGACTTGCAAGACTCTTGCTGCAAGACCAAGACCAAGACCAAGACCAGGTGTATTGGCGCAAGACCAAGACCAAGACTGGCTAAGTCTCGTCTTGTTCTTGCATTTGGGCAACACTAGCTGTCGCGCATTATATGAAAAATTAATTCGGAATTTTGGCTAAGTGTATAGGTAATATAAATAGATAAGTAAAAGTTTGGAAAACGGAGGCCGCTATAAACTATACTACTATCTATTCTCCACCACTTAATAAGTAAGTACTAGCACAGAGCAGCTACACTAAAGCTATACACATGCCCGTAGCTTGCACACTAGCATACCAGCCCCTTGCACGTGCCAGCTACTGTCATGTGTATACGCTAACTGGCATGCCTGTACCTGGCATACAAGCAGCTAGCACAACATTTGATTTACTTGCATGCCCGTTGAGGGAGGGGACGCGGGGATTGCCATACTGACACGTGTGAACAGACGCGACACCTTCGGGCATGCCAGTAGCTGACTCGTTGTGTGTGGCCAAGTTTTTCTTTTGTTGGTTATTTTCTATTCAAAATGGCACGATGGGGAGATGAGAGAACTATACAGTTTATTCATTTACATTCAAGGGCACAACTTGCATGTCAGTATTACTTGCAAATGTACCTATCCGCAGTGTGCCAGTTACTCGTACAAGTCGTACATGCCAGTAACTTTCATGCCAGCTACTTTCCCGATTTACTGGCATGTGTATCCCCGCCTTTAAGGCGCGATTCCATCAGGCAAGTTACTTGTATGCAAGTTGCAGGTAAACTGCTGTCACTGTCAGATTGCATACAAAAGAAAGCGATGCACGATGACACCGATGACACAACATATGGCGTAAAAATGTAAATAAAATCGTATAAAATTAGATATTAAATAATTTATAAAAATTAATCCATCACCGGATGCAGTTTGGCATTTGCAATTTTATGGTATAAGTACTTATAATTATAACTGTTAACGAAGGGATAAACTGATTTAAAAAATAATTAAGAGTTTAGAGAGTCATTTTGGGAACTTGAGACGGCCAAAATTGCTTGTTAAGCACGAAAAAATCACAATCTTGTCAAGCATTTTTGACCGTCTAGGGTCGCCATTAGGACTTTGCGACCGAATTCAGTCGTAAAGCGATCGCTATCTATGTCGAGACTGCAGGCCCTGTACCCCAATTGTAAGTTTGCAAGAGAGTAAACGTAACTAGCACGTTTGCGTTAAGATTTTTATTCTCACCCTTATAGTCTTATCAATATGATCTATCGGTCAAATTTTACGTTACGTTTACTCTCTTGCAAACTTACATTTGGGGTACTGATACAAGCTACAACTTCTATCAAGTAGTTTGAACTTGTACATTTTTATAGTAAAGTGACGTGCAAATTGAACGTACAAAGTACAAACGTTAGTTGCCTAGAAAAGATTCGGCAAGCAGCACCGAGCACAGCAGCACGTCTTCCACCCATGGTGTCCCACTCAATTGTTGATCATGCATGCAATTTGCACACTCTCGAAAACTTGTTTCCAATGCAAGCAACTTGTACGCAAAGGCGACGTCATACTTGCATGCAAGACTTGCCTAATGGAATCTATCAACTATACTGTAGGTATATATAATCTACAACACTAGATTTGAAGACATTGATATTTTTAGTCTAACAGCACATCAATTTAGGAAATCTGTAGTCGATTCTATCTTAGCTTTATGAATGATTAAGTGCTGTATTTTACTTTATTATTATTTTTCCTTTTTCTTTTCTATCCCATAAATTTCGTTATTGGGAAGCATTAACTCAATCAATCAATTCAAAAAATTAATCTATAATTATCTATTTTTTTTTATTTTTTTTTTATTTATATCTATTTTTATTTTTAGCATTAACAATCAACAAATTAGTAATAAGTGGATAATGCTGCTAGTAGTATAATAATCAGTTTGTATAATTAGTAAGATAGGTACTATGTATAACATTTAAGGTACTCCTGTTTTTTATCCCGAAAAAAATAAAATAAAACAATAATATGTTTTATAGTACCTATACTTGACTACCACGCGGATGAAGTCACGGGTAGAAGCAAGTAATAAATTGTAATAAATACATTAAACACAATTATATAGGTAACTAACGCATAGACCTATAAAAAAAGTTTATAGGTCTATGAACTAACCGTAATTATTTTAATATAATGACATCAACCTACCATTTTCCTCAAGCAATAAGTAGATAGGTACTTAGGTACTTACGTACGGTAGATACGGAAACACATTACTTATTATAATTAAATTAAGAGGTCTTAAGAGATCAAATGTATTTTTTTGGTATCTAGGCATAAATTTAAAACGTTTTTATTCTTTGACTTTTTTTTAATTTAACGAGTACTTTCGGAGATATAGCCATATCAAATTTGTATGAAGAGTCATGTTATTTTAGTTAAGCAATTTATTCCAATTAAATTGAAATTGAAAATAATGTATACTAAACGGCCTGAAAACCTCAATACCTACTTAGTTCTTTAAAAAAAAAACAATGTTTGACATTTTCCACCACCATAGGTAGGTATGACGTAATTTGTTTTGAGACTTATTTCCGGGAATCAAGGGATAAGAGTGCGCGAGCGCAACAACAAGTTATGACGTGTCGTAACGTGATTGGTGCAACGATAGGGTATCTACGGAATGTTCGGTTGCATTCTACTTCAGTGTTCTATTACCCACCATAATAGACGCACTACCCCCACACATTCATTACTTACTTATTTGTTATTTTGTATTTGTGAAAATGTTTGAAAACTTAGTGACAAACCTTGATCTTTTCGTTATTTTAAAAAACAGTGGCAGTATTAAAAATAATGACAGTTTGTGTAGTGAGATAAGGTCTAAATTTTTAGTCG
The DNA here is from genome assembly GCA_963921375.1 of Tiliacea citrago. Classification (NCBI taxonomy): domain Eukaryota; kingdom Metazoa; phylum Arthropoda; class Insecta; order Lepidoptera; family Noctuidae; genus Tiliacea; species Tiliacea citrago. Next base: position 14,563,538 of record OY992804.1, read on the forward strand.
AATTAAGTGATGATCACGAAAAGACCTTAAAGTTGTTTTGTGCAAAATTTTGTTATAATTTAAATAGAAGATGGGAAAACGCTTATCGTAAAGAAAATATATTCAGAACTAAAAATAGTGAATGGTTACAAGAAAACATAATATGGCCAGACTTTATTAAGTGTTTAATAGGCAGTAATGAAGATCAACCAGCACCGAGTACATCAACTCAGTATGTATCACCATCAAAAGTTTCTGTCGGTGTCTCCACCGAACAAAGCCCAAGAAAACCTTTTTGTGAATTAGCGCCTAAACAGAAAAAAAGACGTGCAGAAAACTTTCATTTATCTTCGGACGAAATAAAATATGCATATTTTGAGCAGTTGAAAGCGGATGGGAATGAGGAGGTTGCTAAAATACTAGAACATATACTAAAGAATCCCCAAGATGTAAAAAAGTTAAAAAGTGCATATCTGTTAAAGAAACAAAACCTGTGTTTTCTCCGGATGAGGCTTTAGGGTTATTTTTATCACTTAAGCTGACCAAGTGGCAATACAATACTTTAAGAAAAAGTGTTAACGAAAAAGACAGTAATATATTTCCATCTTATTATCAAGTGCAACATGCGAAACAGAAATGCTATCCACCAAAAGATGCTATTACAGTGACAGAAACCTCAGCTAAAATAAAGTTACAAGCTCTATTGGATATAACGACAACAAGAATAATGACGTCACTCGTCATAGATAGTGGTTGTAAAGAATTTACACTAATCAGTTAGTGGGGATTTGACGGTGCTTCTAATCAAGCCAATTACAAACAAAAAATGCAAACAGACGATGAACAAGAAAGTCAACTTGACGATTCAAGCATATTTATGGGTAGTTTAGTGCCAATAAAATTAGTGTGCGGCGAACAAGTTATCTGGCAAAACGATTCACCAAATTCATCTTACTGGTGTCGTCCAATCTTTTTCGAATTTGTGAAAGAAAATAAAATAACGATATTGCGGGAAAAAAGTGCTATTAAGGAAGAGATTAAAAATTTAGTGAAAACAGAAGTTGGAGAAATAAAAATTTCACACTCTTTATTAATAATGACTATGATAGACGGAAAAGTAACATCAATTTTATGTGATACTTCATCTCAGAGATGCGACATTTGTAAAGCCACTCCAACAGAGATGAATAATTTGCCCTTAATTGCATCAAAACCGACTGATCCAGATCTCTGTAAATACGGATTGTCATCATTGCATACCTGGATACGAATGATGGAATGCATTCTGCATATAGCCTACAGATTAACCATACAGACATGGACAGTAAAGGGAGATAACAAGTGCATCATGGAAAGAAGAAAGAAAGACATACAAGGCGCTTTTAAAAATATAATGGGACTTCTGATTGATGTTGTTAAACAAGGGCACGGCTCCACGAATGACGGAAATACTGCTAGAAATTTTTTTGCAAATCCAAACATGACTGCTGAGATAACTGGTGTTAGTGAAGAATTAATAAGGCGATTTGCAATCATTTTAGAGGCAATTTCATCAGGTTACCACATTGAAACAGCGAAATTTCACGAATATGCTCAAGTGACCATGCAACTGTATTTGGAATTATATAGCTGTATTATATGCCTTCAAGTGTTCATAAAGTTCTTATGCATGGTGCAGCTATTATTGAAAGTTTTGGTCTAATACCAATTGGACAGCTATCTGAAGAAGCTGCTGAAGCTAGAAATAAAGACTTTCGTAGGTACCGCCAACACCATTCCAGGAAATGCAGTAGAAAAACTACAAATGAAGACATTTTATAGACCAGCTCTGATCCACTCATCTCAGCGAAACGTCACAAACTTCGCAGAAAACATAAAACTTTGTCAGTAGAAGCACACAGTTTATTAGTAATTGAACAAGCGGAAACATTTGATGATGACGAATACGAAAATTTTGCATTCGTTAATGTGGATACCCTTGACAGTGATTAAATTAAAACAGTGCAGTGGCCAGTAGTGATTGTGATTTTTACTTATTTATTTATTTATTTTATTAGTCCTTAGTGGATTAGGAATTTTTTTTTTTTTTTGGGGTGGGAAATCATCAAATAACTTCTCCCGCTCTGGGCGGAGCGGGAGGGAGTGTCAGACTTTTACTGACTAAAACCCACCCGTGTTCCTTCCGTTGCCTGTGTGCCAGGGCCACGATATTCCTTTCGGACAAACTCGCAACCCCGGCAGGCATTGGTCCTAACGGACCCCGGCAGTTTGTGCTGACATCTCTTTGAGGCGCGCGTGGAACACAACGCGCCGTCGACCCAGGCCTGGTCCTTATCGGACGGTGAGCTACCCATCGCTCACCATCCGCATGCCCGCGCCTACGGTGGCCGGAAATCGGCTTGCGACTCCCGACGCCCTGGGCGTCTCCTGCGGCGACTAAGGGCGCGAGGGCGCGAACCTTGTCTCACCCTCACGCGTTCCGCCTCCTCCTTCGCTAGCATAACTGCTTCGCAGAAGGAGGTGACGGCCTCCCATGCACTCTGGCTCCGAACCATGGCCTGAACCAGGGCCGGACGCGAGAGATCGCCGCCGCCGATCGCCTCCGTGAGGACACGGCGGTGCTCCGCCCAAGCCGGGCAGACCTCCACCGTGTCCTCCGGGCGATCCACACAGTGGTGACACCCGGGCGTTTCCTCCCGCTTTATCCTGAACAGGAACCTCCCGAAACAACCGTGTCCGGTGAGGACCTGCGTCAGGCGGAAGGTGAGGACGCCATGGCGCCTCTCTAGCCACTCCTCAAAGAGGGGACTTATCGCCACAATTGTGGCGTGCCCAGCGCTGGGTTGCGACAATCGCACTCTCCATGTCGCCATGAGGTCCCGCCGGAGCTCTGTCTGCCATGCCGTGAATTCTCGCGGCAGCGGAGTTTCACCCCGGCGTTTGCCTCCTCGCGCCACTCCCAGATGTGCGCGAGGACTTTTGCCTCCAGATCCCATGACGGCAGTCCGGCAAGGAAGGCTCGCCGCCTTACGGGAGACCGTACGGTAACCCCGCACCAGCCTGACGTCCATGACCCTCTGGGACGCGTTCAACCGCTGTGCTGGTCGCAGCCTTAAAGAACGCGCCCACACCGGTGCCCCGTAAAGGGCCATGGACCGCACGATCCCCGCGTAGAGCCTCCGGCAGGAGGCGTTTGGACCCCCTAGATTGGGCAGGAACCGCTTCAAAGCAGCTCCGGCCCGCTCCAGTCTGGGAGCCAAACGTCGAAAATGCTCACGAAGTTCCACCGGCTGTCGAGGACGAGTCCCAGGTACTTCATCGTCGACTAGACGCCGATGTGAACCCCTCCCGCCGTTATCTGGGAACCCAACAGTGGCGCGTTCCGAGGACAGTGGATTAGGCCTAAAGGGGAGACCACTACATAAAAAAAAAACGCGCCTAGTTCTTAACCTCTATATGGTGGTGTGGAATAGAGAACAAAATTTGAAATTGCGACTAAATCGCAGAAAATCGCAACCCGAGAATAGGCGCTAAAATAGGACAAATATACGTACTATGCATACGTAGAGTCAATTCTTTGAGAAAATTTGAGAATTTCGAGATTTTCACATTTTTTTCTTTTGCTTCATACAAAAATTACTTTGGATATTTATAACTCCGAAAATACTAAGTTATCTGAACGACCCTCATAGAAATAATTACTTATAATCGATAGATAAATCCAACACAATATTTAAAATTTCAGAAAAAGAAACTTTTTTTTTTTAAATGCTAAGTCCTTTACCGGCCCGTTTCAGCCCACTGTGCGCCGCGGGCGGCTAAACATGCTTGCGCTGTTGCCACACCGCATTCAATCCGACCTGGCAACAGCGAAAGCCGCGCGCTGGCGCTAGCAAATAACGGATCCGCAGTCCGCATGCACGACACGTCACAGCTACCATTGCCATTACATATTTCTCCGTATTTAAACAGATTTTCGATGTGTGATACAAATTAGCACTGGATACAGATTTTTATACAGAATTTTCATTCATTCACATTTCACATTTAATAAACAACATAAAACGGAACGTAGCAAAATAAATGACACAGTAAAATGCGTTTAAATTATGTCGAGTGACGAACAGAACTACCAATCACAAGACTGCAAAATTCAGTGCTACCAATCGCGTCACGCGTCAAGTTATACTGAACGCACAGTATAAAAACATTGTCTGCTTCTATTCTATAAGGTTAAATGATAAATGATAAATGATTTATTTCTGTAAGTAGGTTTGTACAAACACTTTTACACGTCAATCATATTTAAAAAAACTAGATGAGGTCGGCGTTTCGTATCCGACTACTCTGAGAAGAAAGGCCGAAACAAACTCAGAGGTCACAGTCTCTTTTTAAAGTCCAGACATAATCTTGGTCAGATCATGTGAAGACCATGTAGATTGGTGCCTACAGGTTGAGGGGACCTGTCCAGTCAGTGCACGCATTTGTCAGTAGTCGCGCAGCTCAACTAAGAACTTAAGGAGCTCAACGATTCAACGAACAATACCAAAGAAAGGACATTTGGGTAGGCCGCATAAAATCACTCAAACTGCCAGACTATGATAAAAACTAACTGAGAAAAAAAAGAAAAAGAGTTATTTTCTTTTAACAATCTATAGCATAGCCCGAGGTTGATAATAACCAAGTTATTGTTAAAATTTAACAAAAATATGTATGACTGATTAATATAAATAATAAAGTAATGATCGTTCGTTGGTTGAAAATGTTTTAGTATGTTTGATTTATTAATTTTTTGTTTGTTTTAATTACGTTTTCGATTTTAATAAGAACAATTTTATTAATTTGTGTCTTTTTTTATTTAATGTACGATAAACAAACCTATTATTCTTTTTTGGTTCTTATGATCATACAGGTTTCATACAGATTTCAAGTTAAAATAGCATACAGATTTAGTACAGATTTTAGCAGTTTCTACTACAGATAAAAGGTTAAATGAATCTGGCAACACTGGTCACAGCTGTCAATCGCGCCCCGCGCCGCGCATGGCACGGACGCCCCGCTGGCCCCGCGCGCTCGGTGCTTCTCCCCTCCAACCGGTACTGCGACGCGGTTCAAAGCTGCCATTATGTTATTACAACTTAAGGACACTGAAGTATTGATAAATCCAGTAGTGATAAATGAAGTGCGATCGCGCGAATGTATATGGAATCCTCGAAATGTGCACTACAATAATAAAACGGACCAATACCAGGCGTGGGTGAAGGCGTGGGAAGAAGTTTCAGCAGCGATTTTACCCAAATATACGACGTGTTCTGAAGATGATAAGAAACAAATCGGTAAGTTTTGTAACATAATATTTAGTAGTGCTATATCTACTTATCGATTCTGCGTTGGTTTAGGACTTTAGGTAGTTAAATAAAGGTAAAAAAAAAAAAAACACTCGAGGAAGAGCTGTCAAGTAACCGACTAAACGTAACACCTGTCACTTCAGTTGTCATGCTACGTCACGGTTGTACTCTATAATTTAGCAAAGTTTTACTTCGTTGACGTTTAGAGCACCTCTTTTTTTTTTCTTTTTTTTTTTTCTTTTTCTTTTTGGCTTCGCACGGTTTGTGCATTTAGCCAGTGTCATGTAAAATTAGGTAACAAGTACAAAGTTATAATAATTATGAAATGAACTCCACTCAATGCATGATAAAGATGATTGATGATATCCCGCCCCGCTCCCCTTGTGATGAAGAACTTAAAGTGATGTTGCACTGTTTTGTTTCATTTGCCTACATTAATGCAGGTTCACGAACACTTAATGGTTAATAATCCACCACTAATACACATTAATATTCGGCTAAACACAAATTTTAGAAAATAAAACAAAACTGCTAACATGACGCTTCACTTTCCCGCCAAGAAGTCCACCTGTCTCTTTGGGCTCCTTACAATAGACAGATAACGAAATATTATAGTATTGTTAAAAATCTAACAAAAAAAATTGTGCTCAAGCTGTTACCTCTACGAAGAGTAAGTAGTTTAAGAATAAATGATAATACAGTATTAGAAGAGGAAACTATCGTAAAAATCAAAAATAAAAATTTGGTATTTTTAAACAGAGTATCATCTATAAAAACCCTTTTTAGGGTTACGTACCCAAATGGTAAAACGGGAAGCCGCCGTCTGTCTGTCCGTCACCAGGCTGTATCTCATGAACCGCGATAGTTAGCCTGTTGAAATTTTCACAGATGAAATATTTCTGTTGCCGCTATAACAATAAATACTAAAAACAGAATAAAATAAATATTTAAGGGGGCTCCCATACAACAAACGTGATTTTTATGGTTCCGTACCCAAAGGGTAAAACGAGAACCCTATTACTAAGGCTCCGCCGTCTGTCTGTCTGTCTGTCCGTCCGTCCGTCACCAGGCTGTATCTCATGAACCGTGATAGTTAGACAGTTGAAATTCTCACAGATGATGTATTTCTGTTGCCGCTATAGCAACAAATACTAAAAACCAGAATAACATAAATATTTAAGGGGTCTCCCATACAAAAAACGTGATTTTTATGCTGTTTTTATAGATAATGGTACGGAGCCCTTCGTGCGCGAGTTAGACTCGCACTTGGCCGGTTTTTTTTTGCTCGTTTTTGCTCGATATTGATAACGGCAACATGTAGATGCTTCAAATATTCACAGAATATTTAGCTATAATATTCACTTTAAAAATAAATAATTAAATTAAAATAAAACAAATATTTAAGGGGGGCTCCCATACAAAAAAACGTGATTTTTATAGATAATGGTACGGGACCCTTCGTGCGCGAGTCCGACTCGCACTTGGCCGGTTTTTTATGATTTGTTTACTTTTATTTAACTACCTAAACCAATTGAGTATACGTCGACACTTGTAGTTTGCAGTACATTAACACCGCGTAATAATGATAACAGCAATTGGTACACACGACTACACAGCAAGCTATACATTTCCAGTATAAGCTGATCTCGCATTGTGTGGGATTTCTGTACAATGAGAGGTCAGCGTATACTGGAAATGTATAGCTTGATGTGTACGTAGCCGATTAGCTTCGTATAAACATACTACCTATTACGTTTATACGAAGCGAGCTAATCGGCAACGTACGCTGGCTAGTTGAAGTGAAAACTTCTTTAGGCGCGTTGAGCACTTTTTGGGTGAACAAAAATCATAGAACTCGCGTCATCGTCACCGAACGCTTTCCATGAGCTATATGTATACTGTGTATATATGTGTACTTTTTGGGTAAACGAAAATCATGGAATTCGCGTTATCGTCACCGAACGTTAGTTTTCATATATGTGTACTTTTGGGTTAACCAAAATCATGGAATTCGCGTCATCGTCACCGAACGCTAGTTTTCACGTCTATCGGCAGTCCCCAAAGACTGCTCCGCATGTTTTTAGCCAGCTGCGCACTTAGCATCTCGCTTGCACCCTACCTCGCGCGAGCGAGAGATAAATATACCATGCAGATTGTATTGTCTGCTACGTGTTTGAGTTGTAAGTTGCAGTAAAAATATTATGATGAATGAATGTAATAAAATAGTGATGTTCTAAAAAACAAATTCGTATTTATTTTGCTGTTTTTTTTAGGGTTCCGTACCTAAAGGGTAAAACGGGAACCCTATTACTAAGGCTCCGCCGCCCGTCTGTCTGTCCGTCACCAGGCTGTATCTCATGAACCGCGATAGTTAGCCTGTTGAAATTTTCACAGATGATGTATTTCTGTTGCCGCTATAACAACAAATACTAAAAAACAGAACGAAATAAATATTTAAGGGGGCTCCCATACAACAAACATGATTTTTTGCTCGTTTTTGCTCGATATTGACAACGGCAACAGGTAGACGCTTGAAATATTCACAGAATATTTAGTTATGTATTCACTTTAAAAATAAATAATTAAATTAAAATAAAACAAATATTTAAGGGGGGCTCCCATACAACAAACGTGATTTTTATGCTATTTTTATAGATAATGGTACGGAACCCTTCGTGCGCGAGTCCGACTCGCACTTGGCCGGTTTTTCGTCATAGGTGTCTTTTTCATAGTTTTCGAGGGTGCTAAAGCTGATAGTGAGTTCAAAATGAAAATCCAAGATCACTGCAAAAATTCTTAACGAAGATTTTAAATTCATACCGTCCCTTACTTATTGTATTAAAAAAAAAAGTGACAGCATCAATTTAAAGTCTCCGTTAAACTAATGTTAGTTTCATGTAACTCGCCGTGAGAGAGAGAAATAAAAAAACAATGACCCAAATAGTCTTCACTTCACATTCACAATAATTAAAACAATTAAATACTTTACAAAGTAAATATTCATGTCATTGATTTTATTTTACAATTATAACCTTTTCACTACGAAAATCGCTTTTACTGCCACGAAATAAAGCCGCTGTCAACATCAAATTGTTACTACTGATTTGAGATTGACTGTACAATCACCAGGAAAAACAATAATTCGAAGGCAATAGAACCATAGGTAATGTTCTGTGCGGGAATCGTACCCACGACCTAGTACAGTTATTAGGTGATAGTAGGTGATTGAACACCCTTATGAATGCCTAAATAATATTGCACTGTTGGAATTTCAACTCTCGTGCTAAGCCGGGCGTTGAAAATCCAACAATAGGCTTTTATTTGGGCATTCCTATAAAGTGTCGCCAAGTGTTAGTGCATTAGTCTGCTAGAAAATTAATAGGTAATTCCGTTATACTATAATATATCTTTATCTATCTAAAATACGTTTTTTCATTACAGTGAGAGCCGTGCAATCAAGATGGAAGACAGCCCACGACGCTTACATGAAGTGTAGGCTAAGAGAAGCAAATAAACCGACAAACAAAGCAAGTAAACACAGCTACATTTATCAGAAACTCGAATTCTTGGAACAAGTCAAAGATATAGATAAAGGCGTCAATAACAGAGTCGGAGACGACGAGGTAAGCACGTACAGCTGTGTTGTTGACTTCTCTGCAAGTCAATCGAGTTTCACTGTTTGTGATGATGACGTCGATGAAGCAAGGGATGAAGTTACGGATTTCGTCATCGATATACACGAGGATTTTAATGAGCAAATTAAAGATGTAGTTACTACTATCGACGGCGTTGACGAACAAGTCCGCAACGATAACACGGAGCAGGAATGTCTACCTGGAACATCATCACAGAATAATGATCAAACGGGTCCATTGGCAACTGAAGATGTCACTAAATCACCAAGAAAGAGGCCTCGCAGTGCTGATATCACTAAACCTTCAAGAAAGAGGCCTCGCAGTGCTGATATTACTAAATCACCAAGAAAGAGGCCTCGCAATGCTGGAACGATAAAGAAAACGAAAAGGACAGCATTTGAGACGAAACTTTTAAAGAAAATCATGCGTTTGAAAAAAAGGGCAAAAACTTCCAACCTTCAAACTGATGATCAATTATTTTTCGAATCCTTATCACCTTTAATTGGTAAATTTGATATCCATCAGAAACTTAACTTAAGATCTAAGATACTGGAAGCAGTTAAGGAAGTAGCGGTCCAGTAAATATAAAACTGTCGATCTATTTTGAAAAAATCTCACCGTGTAAACGTAGGTGAAGTGAGCTTGAAGTGAGTTGTTAATAGTGTAATTTCCTCACTGACAGTTCACTCCACGCTCACTTCCCCTAAGTTTTCACGGTGAGATGGTTACAGAATAGCACTGCAGGACAGAGAAACTTATGTTTTGGGGATTTGGAAGAATCTAAAAATTTCTTTATAAACATTACAATACATTTTTGAATAAAAAAGATTTGTAATTTTGTTTTATTTATTAAACAGCTAGAAAAAATCATTCAACATTCACTTAAAACATAGTAAGAAGGCAAACGATGATAATTTCATGTTTTCTCACGATATTTTCCTGCCATCTGTCGTCAATGATTAAAAACTACCACTAATAATTCTAGAACATAAATAGGTACCTAAGGAATTAAAAGGACACATTGGTACTTGAACCGACATAGCCCGAAGAATTGCCAAACTTAAGTGGCAGTGGGCAGGGCATATTGCTCGCAGAACAGATGGCTGAAAGGTTCTGGAGTCGCGACCGCACATCGGAAGTCGGTAAGCATTGGAAGGCCTCTCCGACAAGGTGGACTGATGAGCTTCTGAAGGCCGCAGGAATCCGGTGGATGCGGGAAGCATAGAACCGGTCGAAGTGGCGGTGCTTGGGGAATGCCTATGTCCAGCAGTGGACGTCTTTTGGCTGAAATGATGATGATGATGTTTTCGATAGGGGTTTTCTAAGCGGTAAATCAAAAACCCATACGATATGGGTAACCCTTTTGAACGGCTTAGTTTAAGCCATTCAAAATTACCCACACCGTATCGGTTTTTGATTAACTGCTTTGATAAACCCTATCGAAAACCCTTTCCATTGAAAGGGTTTTTGATAGGGTTTTTCTAAAATGGTAACCAAAAAACTTACTACAGATGACTGTATATAGTAGCGATGCGTCGCCACGTGGCATGCGTCGCCCCGCCAGCACTCTAGTTTTACGTGCGGCTGTTGAATGTTTCACATCAAAAAACTTACTACAGATGACTGTATATAGTAGCGATGCGTCGCCACGTGGCATGCGTCGCCCTGCCAGCACTCGGTTTTACGTGTGGCTGTTGAATGTTTCACATCAAAAACTTTGTCTATTCTTGGTAGAACAGAGATAGAATTGTTCATGCTACGCGTGCTAGGCGGATATCGAAATTACATAATATTATGGTTTTTTCATGTCACTGGGTTTCAAGTAGGTATAGAACCCATTCAATGGGTTATCATGTAACCCTTTCACTGGGTTTCAAGCATAAATCATGATAAAGGTAACCCATTGAATGGGTTACCCTTTCGAAAGGCTTAACCCTTAACCGGGGTTGTACGGTCCCTGACTTGAACAGAAGAGAAAGGGATTTTCCTGCAGTAGGACAAAATAGGCTAAAAATAAATAATAAATTGTTACTTTTTTTTTTGGGTGGGAACCTATAAAATAACTTCTCCCGCTCTGGGCGGAGCGGGAGGGCGGGCGTGTCAGACTTTTACTGACTAAAACCCACCCGTGTTCCTTCCGTTGCCTGTGTGCCAGGGCCACGATATCTCTTTCGGACTAACTCGCAACCCTGGCAGTTAAATTGTCACTTGTCTGATTTGAATCGGCAACCTCTCGTTAAAAGATGCATCTCCCTTTACCTCTAGGTCATCATGACATTTAGTCGTGATGTAAGACTTTTACAAAGGCAACACAAAATCGTTGAGACACAAACCGGACGAAACCCAAATAAGAATAAGCAGTGGTGGCCCAATGGCAACGGTCCCAACTTGCGTGGGTTCGGAACTAGCCGATCTATTCTACATTTTGCTAACGTGAGCTAACGTAATTCCTGATGCTAAGGATTCATCAATTTACTTTATATTGGGTCAATATCTGAGCTCACTTTAATATCCCTTTATCCAAGTTTATCCCGTGGGATTTTATATAATAAATCGACAGGCAGGCTACTTTGTGCAATTTATTTCATCACCTCTGCTCTCAAAACGTTGAAGAAAGCGGGATGTCTTAGAGCCAAATATTTGAAGACAGTCATGAGACATCTACCAACCCGCACTGGGCCCGCGTGGTGGATTACGGTCCACTCCCTCTCATAGAGGATGCCTGTGTCCCAGCAGTGGGAACGTATAAGCTTATGAAAGGTTGGAAAGGTTGTCTGTAAAAGATCGGTTTTAACGATAAGACCGCCCATTGTGTCACCCTATGTAAAATTTCAACATTTATATCTGTAACTTTTATGGTGTACGTAATAAAGAGTATTCTATTCTCATGCTAAGACAATCAGTCTGCCTAGCCTTTCTCAACTATGTGGGGGTCAGCTTCCAGTCTAACCGGATGCAGCTGAATACCAGTATTTCTTAGTTTTTCAGTTCAGTTGCTGGCTGATACGATATCCCTTTGCAAGAGTGGTTGTCAGACTTTCAGGCTTCTGTTTTCCCGTAACGACCGTCCAAGATTTCCAAATGACACCCGAGACCAATCATGGCTTAACGTGTTTTCCGAGGCACGGAGTGGTATCGACATGTCCGTGACTACCGCAGGACCACGAACGCCAATCGCTTCCATATTTGGCAAATAATTGGTGCTAATTAGTGCTCGAACAACAGAATTGGTGCTTTAGTAGTTTTCGAGAAAATCGATTTTGAAGGTGGTCCTGCGGTAGTCACGCTCTCTTCAGCAGCCCATCATGAGCACCGAAAAGGGGGGCATGCTACAGCTATTCTAAGTATACAAATAATTAGTACCCTAGATGTGATTAATTTCGTAACAAAAACAGAACTGAAATATTTGCATTTACCGAGAAATCAAACGATGATAACTTTCGCGCGCTCGTTCAGCAGGATCACGAATTTGAATGTTGATTCAAAGTTGTAGGAGCTAGTCGCTTTCCTCAAACCTACATAGAAAATTAGTGCTCTGCGAGATAAAATTGATACCTAAAATTCAAAATTACTACTCCAGTAGTTTACGAGATATACCATACCATTGGTGGGGTGGCGGTAGTCACGGTGTTAAATTTTCATTTCAAGATTTCCCTGTTAAAAATTCTGTGATTTCTTCCAAAATTTATACAAAAATTTGTGCTCCTGAAGAAGTTATAGTGACCTAAAATTCAGATTCCTAAGTGTTGTATTTTAAGAGAAATTAGCTTTCATTACTTTTCCATACTAAATCTCCACGTATAACCCGACCAAATTAAGTTATCAATGGTATTGAGCTGATTAGGAGATGTACACTTGTGCACATTTTATGGATGTCGGAATAGTAGTAACAACAGTTCAAAAAAATAACCTATTGTTATCCATCGCCTGTGATACCTTTATTAATGACGTGGGTAGGTAGGTACTCGAATAATTATTTTTCCGTATTGTAAGTACCTACCTTCTGTGTTGTTATATGAATATCATTAAAGAGCGATAGGTATTTCTTATTTATTTCTTTCATACTAATATAGTTGCTGCAAGCAGTACCTAAGTATTAAAAACCTAATTTACTGCATTCATTGTTTTCGGCGCTCATGGTGGTCCTGTTGAAGGGAGCCTGACCACCTTCAAAGTCGATTTTATCGAAAACTACTAAGATACCAATTCTGTTGTTCGAGCACTAATTATTTGCCAAATATGGAAGCGATTGGTATGGTGGTCCGGATGGTATGGTAGTCACGGACATGTGCGGCTGTTATCATTAAAGCTACGAGTCCCTTATTCTAGACATTGTAATTATTGTACGTCTTACACCCAAACCATTATCGTTTCGACTGTTTCACGTAAATCATCTTGGGTGTATTTGCTTGTTAACTGTAACGTCTCGGCAATAGGCATAGCAATGTATCAAGTCGAGTCAATATATCAAATACTTAGTAGATATGTTTAGTACACACAAACAGGGCTGATACAATCGATTTGTTGTCTTAGTAAGTGGTTCTAACGCTATGTGAATAATGGTTCTGCTCACATGTATATTTTCAATAAGAATTATGTAACCAATATGTATGTGTATATGTGTGTGTGTGTGTGTGTGTGTATATGTGTGTGTATGTGTGTGTATGTTTAAAAAAAAAAAAAAAAAACTTTGTATCAAATATTTTATTTTAAAAGAGTGTCTGTGGAGTTTCTTGCCCGTTCTTCTCCATAGGAACCTACTATTTGGAATGGGCAACTAGCTTCATATTTGTAACTGACCGACTTGTTGACAATTCAAAAGTGCCTGTAAATGGTTTAATTGAAATAAATAGTTTGAGTTTGAGTTTGTTCATTTTAATACTCTTAATCGACATAAAAGTTTGACAAATTATCAAAATATGGATGTGTGATTAACTAATCATTTAGTAGCTATAGTTTTTTCTGTATCGGGAATACAGACATGACGTTTACACTAAAAAAAACCGGGCTAGTGCGAGTCGGACTCGCGCACGAAGGGTTCCGTACCATTATCTATAAAAACGGCAAAAAAATCACGTTTTTTGTATGGGAGCCCCCCTTAAATATTTGTTTTATTTTAATTTAATTGTTGATTTTTAAAGTGAATACATAACAAAATATTCTGTGAATATTTCAAGCATGTAGCTGTTGCCGTTATCAATATCGAGCAAAAACGAGCAAAAAAAATCACGTTTGTTGTATGGGAGCCCCTTAAATATTTATTTTATTCTGTTTTTTAGTATTTGTTGTTATAGCAGCCACAGAAATACATCATCTGTGAAAATTTCAACCGTCTAACTATCACGGTTCATGAGATACAGCCTGGTGACAGACTGACAGACAGACAGACAGACAGACAGACGGCGGAGCCTTAGTAATAGGGTTTAGGTTTTTACCCTTTGGGTACGGAACCCTAAAAATTGAAGGGGTAAAAGTGTATGTTAGGTAGGCATTTTGCCAGGTGCGTTTTTGTCCCATAAACAGCCGATTCAAACTTGATGACGGCTCTGAAGTGCGCTACTTGCTGCGCAGTACTGCACCTCTCTGACACGTGAATTTTTTATTGCACAGCGACTCGCCTCGTGTTCCGAGCCCAAATATAAGTAGATATTTTAATTTGAGAATAGAATATAATCTTTATTTTGCATAAAATATGGTATAAAAGGAGACAGGGGGGTACATTTATGTTATGGTACATAAATGTACCACGCCTTTTATGTACGACTGTAAACTTGTCAAAAAAGAATACGCCCGTTTTGACATTTTATCGTGAGTACCGATCGAGTACTGAGTCGTATTGTTACTTCACTAGTTACGTCGTTATGGATAATCGCGACGTAACTAGTGAAGTAACCATACGACTCGGTACTCGATAGGTATATACTCACGGTAAATCGATTCAAGTTAAATGTCAAAACGGGCCTTTTATTTTTTGACAAGTATAGCTACTTAAAATTCAACTGTAATTATACACCTAACTTTTTGATTAAGCACATTGACACTACAAACACTGTCCCCAATTAATCAACAACTGTTACCAGCTTAACAAATTCATAAACTATGAAGTAGGGAGTCTGTTTGTCCCCAAATATTGGCTTTCCCAAATGAAAGTATGTTGTAAACTGCAAATTCAACGGTTTGTTTAGGTAGCGAGCTAATTGTGAGAGCTTCTACACGTTTTGTGAAGATGAGTCTGTTAGAACTTTCTAGCATTATTTTAATATGAAATGTTTTTGGATTTAGATAATTCATGCGTCAGAATTCCTCATTGGTCTAGTGGTTGCAAGCGCTACTGCTGATCATGAGGTCCTGGGTTCGATTCCCGGGTCGGGCAAAGTGTTATTGGGTTTTTCTATCCGGAATTTTACAGTACCAGCCCGAAGTTTGGATTTGTGGCCGGTTGATGGCAATAGCCTTTCCCTGATACTTGGGACTTAAGACGCTGACAACAGCTAAACCGCGGTCACTGTCAGACTGCATACAAAAGAAAGAGAAGCGCTATGACACAACGCTTGTAATGTATTGCAATTAAGAAGCAATTATCTATTTTCTCAAAAATAAGTTGACTAATTGAAAATAAAAAAACCGGCCAAGTGCGAGTCGAGCTCACGCACGAAGGGTTCCGTACCATTATCGATAACAACGGCAAAAAAATCACGTTTGTTGTATGGGAGCCCCACTTAAATATTTGTTTTATTTTAATTTAATTGTTGATTTTTAAAGTGAATACATAACAAAATATTCTGTGAATATTTCAAGTGTCTACCTGTTACCGTTATCAATATCGAGCAAAAACGACCAAAAAAATCACGTATGTTGTATGGGAGCCCCCTTAAATATTTATGTTATTCTGGTTTTTAGTATTTATATCGTATGTATGTATAGCGGCAACAGAAATACATCATCTGTGAAAATTTCAACTGTCTAGCTATCACGGATCATGAGATACAGCCTGGAGACAGACCGACAGACAGACGGCGGAAGCCTTAGTAATAGGGTTCCCGTTTTACCCTTTGGGTACGGAACCCTAAAAACAACCAAGTTCTGCATACAAATAAGACGTTCTTGTTATGAATTAAATACCAACCAATTTAATAATAACTTGATATTTAATACAGATATTCTGGATTGAAACTCAAAGTAAAGGGTTAGTTTACCGTTAATTTGTACAGAGTTTTTTTTTCTAAACGTGTTTTGGTAACAACCAAGTTCTGAAAAATATGTTCAAGAATAACATATATTTTTTCCGCTACCACAAACTATATAGATTGGGCACTAGCCTAGTTTTATCATTTGCCTCTTGTCAGCGCCATAAACATAACTGGCCAAATGTGGGGGGACTATTAAAGGTACACCTCTGTCTAACTCCTCGGAGATTACAGGTCTAATGTTATCGTGATACGTGCACTCCGCACTCTAAACCTCAAACTTAATGACACGGACCTATATTCTGTTGTTATCTGAGTGAGTTCAAAAATAATGCAATTATTGTGTATATTATGTTACAAAAAAAAATAGTTCAAAAACTAAAACCCGACTACTGAAAAATCACGCTCTAAAAAGTATGAAACAAGAAAATATTCTCATCTGAAATAATTATGTACAAACTATTCAATATTTATCGTCTTTAATAGACGATAAATATTGAATAGTTTGTATATATAAACAACTTACACATATTACGTGTACATTTTAATGTATTTAATACATATTCATAGTGATGTTCAGAAGACACCGTGGTCGTATGCCTCTTTGCCCTAAAGATTATGATCGCTTCCTACTGTTAGAATGTGTTGTTTTGATAGGTTAGGTGGCATACGACCACGGCTGTCTTCTGAACAAAGACTTCTTAACCTTTCAGTTGTGTAGGTTTAGAGAGAAAATATGTTTGTTTGTTGCTTATGATTTTATAGAAATTATACCTAATTATTGGGTGCATGCAAGCAAAACCATGAGCAACAGCTGATAATATATATATTTTTGAAATGTGCTATTTAAGGCCTTTCATTTGATACCCAACAGACCACCGGTCCATCTGATGGGTCTGGCCGCTAGAGGGCGCCATATTGAATTTAATGTGACCTCACATAGCCTATAACCAGCGGACGATCAAGACGCTTCCAACAATACCCCATTTGTCAAATTATGATAAGCAGTTTAGAAGTAATGAGGGAACAGATGAACATACATACATATATACATACATACCGGTCAAAATCATAACCCTCCTTTTTGCTTCGCCGTAGTCGGGTAAAAATATAATTAAGTATAATAATAAGTTAGGATAAAAATTTAGATAAGCACACTATCGCAATAGTCAGTAAAAGTCTGACACGCCCTCCCGCTCCGCCCATAGCGGGAGAAGTTATTTGATAATTTCCCACCCAAAAAAAAAAAAAAAAAGGGAGTAGACCCCCTGGTCCTTATCGGACGGCGAGCTACCCATCGCTCACCATGCGCAGGCCCGCGCCAACGATGGCCGGGAAGGGTAAGGCGATTAACACACGGCACCGCGCACCGCCGCGGCAGGCGGTGAAGCGGACCTCATGTCGCATTGGCCTCTAACAAATCCGTTGATGCCTTACACACGTATACCGTCCGACCGCGCGGTCGAGCGGCGCTCTAACCCTCTCACCGCGGCGGCGGCGCGCGGCGGTGCGCCGTGTGTTAATCGCCTTACCCTTCCCGGCCATCGTTGGCGCGGGCCTGCGCATGGTGAGCGATGGGTAGCTCGCCGTCCGATAAGGACCAGGGGGTCTACTCCCTTTTTTTTTTTTTTTTGGGTGGGAAATTATCAAATAACTTCTCCCGCTATGGGCGGAGCGGGAGGGCGTGTCAGACTTTTACTGACTAAAACCCACCCGTGTTGCTTCCGTTGCCTGTGTGCCAGGGCCACGATATCCCTTTCGGACAAACTCGCAACCCTGGCAGGGGTCTACTCCCTAAGTCCGTTAACGAAGCAACGGGCCCGTCCGATACGTCGCAGTGAATCCTACTCCCTAACGATTTCGGATTCATCAGTTTCCAACGGAATCATAGACAATCTGCGTGAACGAATGACGCATGACTATAGAGTTGCGCAATTTTACCGGTCGATTACCGGTTTACTTATTTTGTGGTTTTCAGGTTTAAATAATCAAAAATTAATATTTTTCTCGTTAGAAATGACCGCATTTTTAACAATATACTTTTTATTATGTCTAAATATAGAATTGAATTATTTTTGTTCTGAAACCGGTATTATCCTGTTGATACCTTTGCCTATTTTGTTCTATTCTATTCTATTTTTGTTGTATGGCAAGCAAAGCCGGTGTCGACTATTCTGCCAATGTCTAAAGTGAGTTGAGAAACCAAGTGTGCATGAAAATAAAAATAAAACAATTATATGAAGAAAATAAAATAAAAACTAATAAAACTCTTCGATTGATTGATACTGTTGAACACAATGTAGATCTTGTTGGATTAGTACGGGACTGAAACAAACAAAAAATAAATAAATAAATATTATAAATGTTAAAACATAAAATATACGCATACCACAACCACACAAACGTAATAGATCATAACTTTATGTTATTGTGACGGATGAAAGTCATCAGCGCCACAAGCAGATCTTGAGAGGAATATGTTAGTAAGGAGGAAACATTTGTCGGAAGAGGGATCTTAAATTTAGGGAGGCGACTATATAAATCTAAAGGTGGAATGTTGTTCGAGCACTCAAAGAAGATGTGATCCAGAGTGCCCTCTTCCAACCCGCACTCGCAGAGAGAGGAGTCCCGAACACGGATTTTGCGCAAAAAAACGGGAGTACAACTAAAACCTAAACGAATTCGACAAAGAACGGATATAACGGTTTTGGAGACTTTTTTGTAACTGTGGAACCAAGGCTTTGTTTTTATGACTGGTTGTACTGCATAATAAAACTTCCCCTTTCTTCTTCCAGTGATATTCCATTGTTCCTGCCATGAAGATTGGAGCTTAACTTTTGGAAGGCTCAACAAGTCGTATCCCTGATGAGTATTGTGGGTGAGATCAGCTACTGCTGATGAGCAAGCATCTTTGGCCAAAGCATCAACGAACTCATTGCCCTTAATGCCACAATGACTAGGTATCCAAACTAACTGAACCTCTCTTTGACTAATAAAACAGGATAATAAAGACTTTTTAATTTTTAAAACAAGGGAGCTGTGCAATTTACTTTTGAAAGGGTTTTGTATTAAGGCTTGCAAAGAGCTAAGAGAGTCTGTGAAAATTACGGCTTTGTCAATATTTTGGTGTGACTCTATGAAAAGACAAGCTTCCAATAGAGCCACACACTCGCCCGTGAACACAGAAGACTCCTTAGGGCATTTGTACTGTAGAATTATTCTGGAGCTTTGGTAATAAACCGCAGCGCCCGTGTAACTCGGATCATTAAATTTTGAAGCATCTGTAAAAAACCTTTGAAATCCAGTCCATCGTTCCCCCAACGCCGCATTGAAAGCCGAATCCGCTGAAGGGGACTTTTTGGAAATACCAATGTCAAAGAAAATTTTTGGAATGAAATATAAGACTTCATAGGGAAAGTTAAAAAGAGGTAATCTGGGATACTGTTCTATTGGACATTATAAATTATTAATTTGACGAAATGCTTTTAGAATTAAGGGAATTTCTTTGTTTTTCCAGTAATTTGAGCTTCGACATATGGCATCTAACTCATTCAACCTTGCTAAAAGAGGATGGGAAGATCTAGATGATAACCTAGCCACAAAACGGGAGCAGAGATACTGCCGTCTCAGGGCCAGGGGAGGTTCAGCACACTCAACCTGCAACGCGTTTACGGGAGAAGACTTCATACAACCAGAGATGATCCGAAGGCATTTTGACTGAACCCTATCCAGTCCAGCCAAAGCACCCTTGTTGCAAGGAACTAAATGGAACGTACCATAGTCTAAAACACTCCTAATTAAGGCGTTATACACTAATTTCATAGTATAGGGGTGGGCACCCCACCAGACACCCGCGAGAGCTTTTAAAATAGAAACAACCCTTTCACATTTTTTAATTAATAAATTTATATGATGTTTACCATTTAATTTTGAATCTAAAAAGACGCCTAAAAACTTTACTTTATTAACTAATGGAATATTTTGACCTAAAATGTCGATTGAGATGTGCGGGATCAATCTTTTGCGAGAGAAAATTACTGCCGAACTTTTCGGTGCGGATAATGACAGACCATGGCTTAAAAGCCAATGGTTCAAAGAGTCCAAAGAGAGGCATAGAGATGACGCAGCGTCTACGATGGAGGAATCTGTCACATACAAGACTAAGTCGTCGGCGTATTGGAGGATGTGACAGTTATTATTTAGGCAGGAGCCAATGTCCACTGTATACAAATTATAAAGAAGGGGGCTCAGAACAAATCCTTGTGGTAGTCCCTTCCAAGTCTGCCTTTCATCGAAATCCTCGCCCTGGACTCTCAGAACCAAAGAACGAGACATAAGAAGTGCACAGATGCATTCGATCATCTTAACCGGGAGACTCAGCTGGTGCAGTTTCTGCCTGAGAACGGGAAGAAGAACGTTGTCGTATGCAGAGGAAATGTCTAGGAAGGCGGCAACAACGGATTCGTTTTTGGAAAACGCTAAGCGAATATCCGCAACTAAAACGCCAACACTATCCATTGTGCCGAGCCCTTTCCTGAAGCCAAATTGGTAGTTCGGCAGTAAATCCCTCGATTCGACTATCCATTCAAGTCGATTTTTAATCAGGTGTTCCAATAATTTGGCCAAGACTGAGGACAAAGCAATTGGTCTAAAGCCGTTCGGATCATCAACATGTTTGCCTGACTTCAATAGGGGAATAATGATCTGTAACTTCCACTGATCTGGAACCCAACCATTGCTATAACAAAAATTAATGATATTGAGGAAGTAGAGTTTAGCCTTGTCTCCAGAATGAATTATAAAAGAATATGGTACTCCGTCCATACCGGGGGCTGAGTCCCGGACATGCCTGAGCACCACATTCAGTTCCTCTAAAGTAAATGGCACGTCAAGAGGATCCTCTGAAATATTTTGCAGGGACATATTGGAACATTCAGAAGATAAAGGAACATAGGGTGGGGCAATTTTGTCAAAAAAGAATTCTGCTGTTTCCCTAGAAATTGGTGAAGAGATTGATGGGGAGCATCCACGTCTAAACCTATTGATGTTCCTCCAGACTAATGAGATTGGAGTAGAGGGAGATAAGGAGGTACAGAACTTAACCCAACCCGAACGTTTCTTCTTGCGAAGGTGGCGTTTGGCTCTGGCATTAAACCGCAAATATGTCAATAGATTTTCGGTGCTCATATCCGCATTGTAGCATTCCTCTGCCTCAACCCTATCCCTGATTGCCGAAGTACATTCTGGGTCCCACCACGGGGGCGAAGGTATTTTGCCTCGGGCACTGTTTTTCAATGGAAAGCAGGAATCCGCACTAGAAGTGATGGCTGTAACAAACCCCTCATAGCAGCTCTTGGCATGGCAGTGACCAGAAGGATCTAGTAAGCTTGAATTTAAATTTGGAAGATTGTTAATTTTATCCTCCAATAATGATACAAATTTTGCCCAATCTGGTTTGGACAGGTTGTATTTCAAAAGTGGAGGAGAAGTTTTCTCTAAATAAGTCTTATTAACCAAAGATATGACAATAGGGTAATGGTCACTACCATGCGACAAGGTCGTACATTCCCAATGGGTCGAAGCTGCCAACTCAATTGAGCAGAAAGTTAGGTCAACACAGCTCTTTTGTTGACCGGGAAGAGATCTGCGTGTTGGGCAACCATCATTTAAGATGCAGAGATCCAGATCGTCCAAAATCTCAACCAAAGCTACACCAAAGGCATCACAACGTTCAGACCCCCACCTATAATGATGGCAGTTAAAGTCTCCCATGACCAGTATCGGTCCATGGACATTAGCAAAAATGTTTTTTAAAGCAATGAAAAAGTCATGGTGGGGATGAGCAATATAAATAGAAAACACTGTGATGCCCTCTACCCTTCCTGCGGCAATGCTCATATCACCCGTAAGTAGAGGTAAAGCAAAAGGCGAAAGTGAAACCCGATTGTTGACAAAGAGAGCCGACCCTCCATAGCCATCAGGTCTGTCACATCTGAGGATGTTAAAGTGTGGTATACGGAAGCTAAGACTTGGAATGAGCCAAGTCTCAGCTATGGAACAAGCCAATGGCTTGTATTTATTCAAAAGAAATATGAGGTCGTGCTTTTTATGCCACACGCTCCTCACATTCCACTGAAGGAATACTTGGCGAGACGCCATTTCTGATATCTAAAAGTAGAGTAATAAGTTGGTTGGCAACGTTGGACGGTGATTGAGTATTAGAAGCAGAAGAAGAAATAAGAATAGGTAAGAGTTTAATCAGTAGGTCAATAATAGAAGAAGTACTATTATTGGAAGAGTCATTATTATAATTGAGAGCGCAGCCATTAGGCTGTGAAGATTGGGGAGAACTAGTTATTTGTTGATGTGCAGCTTTATCATATGATGGGGAAAGGGGGGCATGGGTCCTGGGCTTGAGAGTTACAGTTTTCCGATAGGACTGAGAAATTGGAGTCTTGGTGATATTTGCATAATTTCGGGAAGCTGTAGGAATAATTTTGCTAGCCTCAGCATATGGAATACATTTTTCAGCCATAGTAGTCTTAATAGCCTTCTGTCTACCATGCTCGGGGCATGACTTGCTATTAGCGAAGTGATTACCCGAACAAAGCACACAGAATGCCTCAGCCTCAGAAAGATTGCAACCATCACCTGGGTGATCGTGGCCACACTTACTGCAGCGTGGTTTAGATCTGCAAATGGTTGATACATGTCCGAATCTGCAACAGTTGCGACATTGGATTGTAGGGTATATGTACTGTCCAACAGGAAGGGATGTATAGCAACAGTAAATCCTTTGGGGTAAGACTTGGCCATCAAAAGTGATGACACAAGTTTCAGTGGGTTTCCACTCATTAATATTGTCTTTCTGAATTTTACGGTTAATACGGCGGACTTTGAGTATTTGCCCACATCCCGCGGGCACAGACAAATATGTTATAGCCTCTTCTTCAGAAATGTCAGAGGGAACCCCAGTAACAACACCCATTCTAGTTATATTATATGTTGGAATTGAAGCAGAGTATCTATATTTGGACAATAACGGGTTAACTAAGAAAGAGTTAGCATCCTGAGGGGAAGCAAACTCTACGGACACACGGTTTCTGCCAACTCGATTGACACCACCACGAACAATGTTCGCGATGTTGTAACTTAGAAGGAACTTGCCAAAATTAACGGGGTGAAGGGTGGTACCTGCATTTGGTTGGGTCTCTATGCGGGAGACGTGAACAACATATGGGGCTTTATCCATTACTGAATACTTGATGCGACCAATTTGACTTTTTTGCTGCTTGCTTGGAGGACTGGGTGACAGAGTTACCTCGTCACTGGGACGTTTGCGTGAAGTTTGGGGTGATTGAGAAACATCCATCTCTGTAATGCTACAGACAACATCCGCAAATTGGGATAGTGGATTCGGAGATAAAGGAGTTGAGGCACCTGGGATGTCCGGGGGGTCAGGATCGGGGGGTTTGTTTACATCCATATTGGATAAAACGAGAATAAAATAAGACAAACACAATACAAACCTGGTTACGAACACAAGGACCACACACTTAAAGAAAAACAAGTCACAAAAGTATCAACAAACACTCAAGAATAGCAAAAAATTCTAAACACACGTGCTAGCCAAGAACACCGTGGCGAGAATCTCCTATTTTGTTTTTTTGATGTCGTATCAACTGACATAACGAGCCGTCAAAACAAGTGTCAAGTTGAACTTTTCGGACGGGCAAAAACGAATCGGGAGTAGGGACAACTGTCAAATCGTGTTGTCATTCATTCTTCGTTTGGACCCGGAACGAATCATCCGTCCGAAGGTGATAAGGAGTAGGAAACGCCCGTAACGAAGGCCGACACAGCGGACTTCGTGCTTAGGGAGTAGACCCCCTGGCCCGGGTCGACGCGACGGCGCCGGCGCGTTGTGTTCCACGCGCGCCTCGAAGAGATGTCAGAACCAATTGACGGGGTCCGAAAGGGCCAATGCCTGCCAGGGTTACGAGTCTGTCCGGAAGGGATATCGGGGCCCTGGCGTACAGGCATCTGAAGGAACACGGGTGGGTTTTATTCAGTAAACGTCGGACACGCCCCCCGCTCAGCCCAGAGTGGAAGAAGTTATTTGATAATTTCCCACCAAAAAAAAAAAGACTGTGTAGACATAAACTACGATCACATGGGCCGCCCCACTAAAATTCAAAATGTTTGAAAGTACCTATTTGTCAAAGTATTTACGAAGAACCAAGACTCACAACGCATGTTGTGTGTACAGAGACGGCCGTCGACCGAAAAAATAATTCAAGGATTTATTTATTCGTAAGGATGTGACTACAAACATTGAAAATTAATTTGGAGGGGCGGGCCATGTGATCGGAATTAATCTATAAAGGTAGGTAAGTTGAAAAATAAATAAATATAATACATGCGTAAGCTTGTCGTTATTCTTAAAATCACTTATTCGTGTTGCGAATTAGAATTTCAATTTCATTTGTCTTTGTTTAATTTAATTGTTTGTTAGTACAACCGCACGTCTGTGGTATTAGTTTGACATTGATAGCGCCTTTATATGGCAGCAAAGGTGGTTTTCGTAGTTAAAGTGTTACTAATGTTGTGCAGCTGATCGTACACGGCTACATAATATCAAGCTATAAAAATCCAGTTTAGGCTGATCTCGCATTGTATAGGATTTCCGTACAATGAGAGGTCAGCTTATACTGGAAATGTGTAGCCGTATGTTGTACCTACATATTTTTTGCAGATGTTGTTCTATCTATCCTTATTTTTGTCTTACCTCGTAGTAAAGTTGTCAAAAAATAATAGGCCCGTTTTGACATTAACTTGAATCTAGTAACTAGTGAAGTAACCATATGACTCGGTACTCGATACTCACGATAAATCGATTCAAGTTGAATGTCAAAACGGGCCTATTATTTATTGACAACTATAACAAAATTAGTAGCTGCAAAAAAAGATCACCAAAACGAAGAGATAAATAAGAATAAGTAAAAATAAACTGTTTTTAGGGTACCGTGCCTCAAAAAAAACGGAACCATTATAGGATCATTTCGTTGTCTGTCTGTCTGTCAGTCGGTCAAGACACTTTTTCTCAGGAACTCGTGGAGCTATCAAGTTGAAATTAATATCAAATACGTACGCTACGGTCCCTTGGATCTCTAAATAAATAAAGCTGTCTAATCTGCAAAACTGACCAATCAGCGTAAGTAACTAATCAACGAAACTGGTGAATTAAATAAACTGACGAGTGAGAAAAACTGACCAGTGATACGCGGACTCGTTTGTTTTTGGGATAAATTACGGAACCCTTCATTGTGCGTAGTCCGACTCGCACTTGGCTGGTTTTTTTATTTTTGGCAAACAGTCAAAACTTTTTAATGAATGATCCCCACGCATTCAACAGCTGAAACCCTAAATAACCAAGAAACCAATACATCATACCTAAACCAAAGAATTCAATTTAGAAACTTAACGAGGCAAGCCAGATCATCAATTTAAGGGAATGACACTCGGAATGGAAATTATATGAATATTCGGATGATTCACCGGGGTTGTTGACATCACGTCCCGTCATTAATCACAGCATTGTCATATGGATGCTGGGACGCTCTCTAATTGTCTTGGCAGATCTCGGCTTTTTACTTGCATGAAACATAGTATTCGAAGGCCCTAGCACGAACGTGCGACGTAAACTTTACGTTATTTCCAAAAAAATGCAACTAACTCATAACTGTTAAAAACAAGTGCGAGTCGGACTCGCGCACGAAGGGTTCCGTACCATTATCTATAAAAACGGCAAAAAAATCACGTTTGTTGTATGGGAGCCCCCCTTAAATATTTGTTTATTTTAATTTAATTATTTATTTTTAAAGTGAATATATAACTAAATATTCTGTGAATATTTCAAGCGTCTACCTGTTGCCGTTATCAATATCGAGCAAAAATGAGCAAAAAAAATATCACGTTTGTTGTATGGGAGCCCCCTTAAATATTTATTTTATTCTGTTTTTTTTAATATTTGTTGTTATAGCGGCAACCATCTGTGAAAATTTCAATTGTGTAACTATCACGGTTCATGAGATACAGCCTGGTGACAGACGGACAGACAGACAGACAGACTGCGGAGCCTTAGTAATAGGGTTCCCGTTTTACCCTTTGGGTACGGATCCCTAAAAATGGTTTAGAACTTCATAATAATAACCAAGAAATAACCAGAGTACCTTTGTACTAAAATTATAATTATGTCGTATCTCTTGTGTACATAAATAATAAAATAAATAAATAAGTATGTACTTTTATAATTTATCTTGACTGATTTGATAGACGACAGAAATAACGAGAAACTAAGTGTATTACCTACATTAAAATTTCATAATAAATACATCAAATCTACCTACTTTGAAACACTTTCACTTTTTACACACATACATAAACCTTATTCCCATGGGGATAGGCAGAAACTGCAGATCGCCACCTTTTGCTTCGCTTAGGTTCATATTACATCTGGGGGTCTACTCCGAAGTATCGGCCGAATGTTCGGCAGTTTCCTTACAACGGCTAACTATGGTTGACTTCGGCGAAAAAAAAAAAACCGATGGTCTAAGAGATAAGTCAAAGTCAAAAACGTGACATGAAGGCGGGTAAGGATTCAAAGACAAATAAGGAAGCTTTTGAAGTCAAGAAACGGTCGAACATTCAGCCGATACTTCGGAGTAGGCCCCCTGGTCAAACACGCAAGCCGGTTGAGAGTACTACCCGCCTGACGTTTCTGAAGAACATTACTGATATGGTCACTGTATTACGTCCTTCCAGAGTGTCCCCTCCTGCGGGCCGAGCACGGCGTGCCCAAGACGTTTGTGACAAGACATGATAAATTATGTCATGTCAATTTGTACTGTTAGCATTTTATGACAAAACAGTTTTATCGCTTAAACTGTGACAAAACGTGTGACTCAAATCATGTCACAGTAGGCCGTGCTCGCCCCGCTGGTGTTTCCACTCACATCTGCCTTGTAAATACTTTTTAGGGTTCCGTACCCAAATGATAAAATGGGAACCCTATTACTAAGGCTCCGCCGCGCCATCTGTCTGTCTGTCGGTCTGTTCGTCTGTCACCAGGCTGTATCTCATGAACCGTGATAGTTAGACAGTTGAAATTTTCACAGATGATGTATTTCTGTTGCCGCTATAACAACAAATAAACTATAAAACAGAATAAAATAAATATTTAAGGGGGCTCCCATACAACAAACGTGATTTTTTTGCTCGTTTTTGCTCGATATTGATAACGGCAACAGGTAGATGCTTGAAATATTCACAGAATATTTAGATATACTACTCTGTCAAAAAAGTACCGGGAAAAGATCAATAATACACAAAATGTTAGTTATTCATCCAAATTTATTTTATCGCCTTCAAAGTATGCTCCTTCAGAAACGATACACTTACGCCAACGAACAATCAAATCATCAAAACATTTTTTAAACGCTTTTTCCGGAATTGAGTTTAGTTCTCGCCGCAAATTCTCCTTTAGGTCTTCTACGAAATGAAAACGGGTGCCACGAAGTGGTAATTTGAGTTTAGGCAAAAGAAAGAAGTCAGCTGGAGCCATATCTGGTGAATAAGGTGGTTGCTCGATGATATTTGTTGAGTTTTTGGTCAAAAATTCGTTCACAATAATGGCCTTGTGCGAAGGCGCGTTATCGTGGTGTAAAATCCAAGAATTTTCTGTCCACAAATCTGAATTTTTTTGTCGAATTTGCTCTCTTAAACGCCGCATAACGCTCAAATAATATACTTTATTTACCGTTTGACCGCCCGGTAAGAATTCCTAGTGCACAACACCGCGATAGTCAAAGAAAACAGTCAACATGACTTTGACCTTTGATCGATTTTGGCGTAGTTTTTTCGGTTTCGGGTTAGTTGGAAGGCGCCACTCCGAAGATTGTTGACTAGTTTGCATGTTAAACTTACGAGTTTAACATGCAAACTAGTCAATAACCCACGTCTCGTCATCAGTAACAATGCGTTTCATGAATGTTGGAATTGACTCGCTCTAGTATGTCTTCAGCGACTCTTATGCGATTGAGCTTTTGGAGAAAATTCAGGTCTTTTGGGACTAGCCGAGCGGCAACATGTTTCATACCCAAGTGATTATTTAAAATGATACGGATCGACTCGTGAGACACAGAAAGTTCAGCGGCTCTCTCTCTCAAACTTGAATTTGGATTTTCAGACACTATTTCCTTCACTTTTGCGATGTTAGCTTAAAGAAAAAAGAAAGAAAAATTGTTTATTCTGCACAAACAAAACGCACATTGCAACAAATAAACATAATTTATAATACACATACAAAGTAGCCAAAAACCTCGTATCCAATTCACTAACCATTTCAGTTGAAGACGTTAATGGCCTACCAGGGCGAGGCAAATCTTCCAGCATATCTCGACCGCTTTTGAACGCTTTGTTCCACTCATAAGTACGTGTTTTTGATAAATTCGATTCATCGTAAGCCTCTTGTAACATTTTCAGTGACTTCGAACACGAAATTCCATTGGCGATGCAAAATTTAAGACAAACTCTTTGTTCGATTTTTTTGTTGATTATGAAATTCGCAATACACACTAGATATGATCTAACTAAAACAGCATTGTATTTAATCTAAATGACAGATGTAACTCAAACTCCGCGCCAAAATAGAAAACAGTTGTGCCAATCTAACAACAACAAAAAAACAAAAAACTGAATTTGGAACCATAAACAAATCATCCATGTCCGATACTTTTTTGACAGAATGTATATTCACTTTAAAAATAAATAGTTAAATTAAAATAAAACAAATATTTAAGCGGGGCTCCCATACGAAAAACGTGATTTTTTTGCCGTTTTCATAGATGATGGTAACCCTTTGTGCGCGAGTCCCACTCGCACTTGGCCGGTTTTTTTTATTCACCTTTCATTCGTTTTCCTCTACCGACTGACTTTTACTCCACACTTACAAAAAACATCAAAATAATTTCATGAAAAATCTGTTGACTTCCTTCGGAGTAAGTTTCATATTTCCTAAAACGCGACAAACTCCTCGGTAGTAACTTTCAGCAGTGTGACTTGGCTGGAAGCCAAAGTTATGGCTTTCATACATTTTAAATGCGTTTTGATGAGGTCGTGGTCAGACTTAGCTCAAGATTTGAGGAACTCTGAGCTTGCTTAAGCCGCTTCTACTAAGTAGGATGGACAAAGGTCGTTTTAAAAGGACAATAGTATAACAAATCAGCTTAGCCTTTTCTCAATTATGTTGGGGTCGGTTTCCAGTCTAACCGGATGCAGCTGAATACCAGTATTTTACATGGAGCGACTTCCTATCTGACCTCCACAACTCAGTTATTGGGTAGCACGATATCTTTTGGTAATACTGGTTGTGTGTTAAATTTTTAGGCTTCTGACTATCCGTACTGCGTGACAGTCGGTTAAATTATGTTTTTTTTTTGTTAATTATAAATTCAAATGGATCACTTGATCAAAAATAAAATGTTGTTCGCCATTAATGGCAAAATAGTCATATAGATCCTGGTTTCCGAATTTTATGAAACGAAATGAAATTTATTTATTTGCGAGAATATAGGTCCTCACACAATAACGTGGTAAAATAATTTTAGTCTCACTATATTCGACTTATCAGCCGTGCAAATATTTGTAGTACATGCATAATAATATCATGAAATTACATCAATGTCATTAGTCATTACATTAGTCATACACATCATTTATCATAATAAAATATACGTCCTGCATCGTTAATTTTAATTAGGAACATTACATTATAAAATTTATTATATTAAGTTTATTAGATTATATCTCACAGTTTAGACAATTCATCAATTTATTGTTTTGATTTATATATAATGTCAATATATATTTGAAATATGTGTTCGTAAATTTATATAATTTTAAATCATGTCTGTTTAAAATTTAAATAATCATCTATTGAATAAAAACATCTGTCACAAAGCCAATAGTTTAAAGTTCTTTTAATTTCTAAGTTATTGATTTTTCTTATTTTTTCCGGTAGTTTATTATAAATTTTCACCGCCATTATGTAGCAGTTTCTGTCACATAACTTTAATCTTCTTGGAGGTACTATCAGAGGATTTTGTACTATTTAAGACCATGCAATTCTATTGTATAGGTATGTACCTATTCATGTTTTTATAAAAAAATAATATCGTAACTTATCAAATGACTTTCAAAGATCAATAAATGACAGCCAGTACCAACGCCTTATGTGCTCTCCAAGGCATAAGAGCCCTCCGGCTCTCGATATAATGGATGGATACCCATCCACGAACCGACCGCGGCACGCGTAGCTCAACCTTCGATGGACCCGTGCGGCTGTTATTATGTAGCCACGAGCCCCTCTCCCCTCTTCCTTCCCTCTGTAAAAGACCAATAGTAACTATTCTAGTAAACCTAGCGACAGTGATAAGGCCGCTTTGTGTATTTTGTAGTGTGTAGTGTTTGATATTTTTTTTATTATACTATGCGATTCAACTAAGAATAGGAATAACCGTGCGCCATATTGTGGCGTTTTAGCAAAAATGCACCGGGTTTTGGAGCAAAGTCAGCGATATATAAAAATAACAAATTACAAAAATAGATAACAACAAAATTCACGAAAACGGATAGCAACTAATTTTCTATGTAAGCTGTATAATTCCACAAGTAGAGGTCATTGATGTTCCTATTCTTAGTTGAATCGCGTTGTACATTTTTGTGGTGCGCGGTATACATTATATATAAATAAACCTGTTGCCTGATTTATAAAATATTAATCGTTTTCGCTTAGCATTATTTTTAGGGTTCCGTACCCAAAGGGTAAAACCGGAACCCTATTACTAATGCTCCGTCTGTCTGTCTGTCTGTCCGTCTGTCACCAGGCTGTATCTCATGAACCGTGATAGTTAAACAGTTGAAATTTTCACAGATGATGTATTTCTATTGCCGCTATAACAAAAAATACAAAAAAAACAGAATAAAATAAATATTTAAGGGGGCTCCCATACAACAAACGTGATTTTTTGCTCGTTTTTGCTCGATATTGATAACGACAACAGGTAGACGCTTGAAATATTCACAGAATATTTAGTTATAAATGCACTTCAAAAATAAATAATTAAATTAAAATAAAATACATATTTAAGGGGGGCTCCCACACAGCAAACGTGTTTTTTTATAGATAATGGTACGGAACCCTTTGTGCGCGAGTCCGACTCGCACTTGGCTGGTTTTGTGTAAATCCTTCGAATTTTGAAAGAAAGTAATATGTTATGCAATTGGGGTCTAGCTTGTAGGCACCTCATCGACTAACATTATTTAACACGACAGGGTGCTACAGAGAATTAAAGTTTACATGAAGGAATCAACTGATGAAACTAGTAAATAAATTATTATTATTAAGTATTTTGTAACAACTTAAGAGCTTCTATAAATAAAATACGCTTTGAGTGTTTTATAAAAAAAATATAGAATATTATATTTTTCTTATTCGATTATACTTGCTAGATTTGTTTACTACTTAAACATTTTCTACAATAAAAGTTACCATTTTGTAACGTGCACCTTAAACGAACCTTACAATCGAATCCGACAGCAAATCGAATGATTGTAAATAGCTATGCTGGACTCATTATAGCATGTGTCAGAAAGGTGTGATCCATCTTATAACTATGGTTATACTGAGGCTTATAGTACAGACCATCAAACTGAACAACTTTATCTATGGGTCCACCCACGGATAAAGTTGTTCAGTTTTATGGTCTGTACTCGTAATCGCGAAAAAATAATCAGCTATCCCAAACATTTGGGTCGAGCAGGTATTGAAGTTTTGTACGGGCCATTTTTTTTTTTAATACCATTTTTTTTGTTTTTTTTTCACTTAAAGTTACATGGGCACTTATGAAACGTCAGAAGCTAAGTGCACGGTTGCAATTGGAGAAGAGCTGGTAAGAAACTCTACAGTTACTCTTTTAAAAATAATTGGCTTTTACAATGTTTTCAAATTACAGTGTTAATAGGTATGTGAGCAAAATAGAAAATGGTCTACAAATCTACAATCTATATCTAAACGTTCTCATATTCACAAAATATAAAAAAATATATAACATAACATCACGCCTGTAATCCCCGAAGGGATAGGCACAGGTGTACCTACCTAAAGTACACCCACATTTCGCCAGTTATGTTTAAGCCCCATGTAATAGGGGGCGAGCCTATTGCTAGCAACCGGGCACAAATGCAGACTCCAGACTGCTACTGAGGAATTCCTAATGGAAAATCCCAATAACACTTTGCCCGACCTGGGAATCGAACCCAGGACCTCATGCTCAGCAGTCGGGTTTGTGATCACTAGACGAACAAGGCAGTCAACAAAATAATAATATATAAAGTATTATTTAAACAATACAAAACAAATACAAATATTTATTGAAACAGTAACACAGATATACAAAACTTTTAGTGTTCGATTAGTTTTAAATCTGTGTTGCAGCCATTTGCGCCCACCTCCGAGATGGGGGACTTCAGTGTTCCAACATTTAAAATACTAAAGCAACAAAATAAAAATTTTAAAAAATAGAACCTAAGGTAAATGTAGGTACCTATTTACCTACTAAAAACCTAACCCAGCCTACCTAAGTAAAAACCTTGTTCAAGTTAATACTATAACATGCTGTTTATAGGTATGAAAATAACATCACATTAAGGTTATTAACATTTTGTGGCTAAACGCGAGACATATACGACCACAGCCTCACCAAGGCTTAGTGCAAACAGTTAATTTTACACCAAATAACCCTTAATTTAATTTAATGCTACTTCCGATCCGATTTGTAAAATAAATTGGTGTTATGTTAGTAAACTCGCATTTAGTTAATGCTCGAATGGCTGAAAAGTAAATAGCGTAAACATTGATTGGTTTAAATATTAATTGTATTTATTATGACAAGTTATTGTACTAAATTATTTGTCATTCGTTAAATATGCTAGTGGTTTGCGTTCATTTACAGATACTGAGGCAAATAATTTTGCAATTGCAAAATGTACAGAGGAACATAATTTTAACGTTGATTTTAATTGGAATCGTATTTTCACACTTGCCGTACTCCAACTGTGTAACTCACTTGCAATCACGATCCGAAAGATTTGGAAGGAGATTGCTAATCCATTAGTTTATGTTTAAAAGTCGTCTGCTCAACAACGTAAATAACGCAATGATTGTTGTTGAACTGTAAAAAAGAAAGGCATTGAATTTCAAAGGAAGAAGTATGGTCGACCAGTAATTTCTCTAGCATAAAACATAACATCACGCCTGTAATCCCCGAAGGGTTAGGCAGAGGTGTACCTACCTAAAGTACACCCACATTTCGCCAGTTATGTTTAAGTCCCATGTAATAGGGGGCGAGCCTATTGCCAGCAACCGGGCACAAATCCAGACTCCAGGCTGCTACTGAGGAATTCCTAGTGGAAAATCCCAATAACACTTTGCTCGACCTGGGAATCGAACCCAGGACCTCATGCTCAGCAGTCGCGCTTGCAACCACTAGACCAACGAGGCAGTTTCTAGCATTTTCCCAAATATGTTGGGTTTGGCTTCCAGTCTAACCGGATGCAGCTGAATACCAGTATTTTACATGAATCGACTGCCTATCTGACCTACACAACCCAGTAACTGGGTAATACGATACCTCTTGGTAAGACTGGTTGTCAGAGTTTCGGACTTCTGACTACCCGTAACGACTGTCCAAGATCTACGAGTGACAGCTGGGACCAACGGCCTAACGTGCTTTCCGAGGCACGGAGGAGTCTCGGTATGTAAAGATGGTCACCCATCCACGGACCAACCCCGGCAAGCGTAGCTTAACCCGATGGATTGACCCACGCGGCTGTTATTACTTAAGGCGAGGTTGCAGTACTTTTTAACTTTTTTAAACCTCTGTAAATCTAGCAAAATATAAATTTTTAGGAAATATTTTAAGAAAATTGAACATATTATCAAGCACTGTGTGAAGATAGAAACATGAATTAAATTAATTGGCTCGTTAAAAAAAAAACACAAAGATGACACTAAATCGCTATTTAAAACGTGTACTTTGAAGAGATTACTTCGTTAAACCATGTAAAAGTTATACCAAAAGATAGGCCTTATTGTTTTTTAGTACTTGGTGAGAACACATTTTATAATTTCCTTACTATTTTTTTCTATGGAGCAAATATACACAAAATCTAGCAGTTCAAGAGCTCGCAACGGCCGGCCGGTTACAGTTGGCTACACACCGCACTACAAGACGGCCTTAACCACGAGCTCCTCCGCTCCTCAGTTTAAGACTCTTTACCACATTTCCCAGTAAATTGAAACTTCACTATGGTTGAAATTTCTAACGGTTAAAACGACAAATAGACCTTGTCGTTTCATGACGTGCAAGTGACATTCAACCCTATGGGGATAATCAATTACGAGGTTGACTATACACACACACCCGAATTGAGTATCAAATTTTCAATCGCAATCCGAGGGTTTTGAAGGAAATGTCTAATCCATTACTTCATAGGTTTGAAAAATTCGTCTCCTCAACAACGTAAATAACACATTCAACGTGGCTGAATTGACAAAATGAAAGGCATTGCCATTCTAATTGTGTAACGCCATTACCTCGCAGGTCTTGAAAAATAAATGCTTTTATCGAAGTCGATCTAGATAAACTTCCTATTTTCAATCCTAAAAATAAATCCAAGAGTGCACCAGTTACGAGAAATCTCGCTTTAGTTCAATATATTGGGACAACTTCGCCTAAAACAATACAAACAATCACCTTCCCTGTCAAACAAGGAAACAAAAACAATACAACTGCTAGCACACAAAAAACAACGCTAAGTCCAGTATCCTCTGCACTCAATTTTCCAATTAAGAGTATCTTAGCAGAAATACTATTTAATTAAATTTTGCTCACACAGTGAAATCAACACAGAGCGTTAATGCTTAAATTCTGAAATGAATTACACATTTAAATCCTGTGAGAACAATGCACTATTTTGTTCCACTACATTGCAGGCGAATGAATCTCCTACAATTTAATACATCCACCCTCATTTCTATACCAGCTACGTTGGCCATGAATCAATGTCAAATACAGGACGCGTTCCAACACAACTGTCAAATAAGTTATGCGTAATTTCACGTGAAATATAATTTGGTATAGATGTAATCTAGGGCTGGTGTAATTTTGCCAAACTTTACTCGGTGTTCATTTTGACGCTAGAAGTCTTTGTAATGAAAATTTAATGTGGTTGAGTATTATTTGAGAAAAGATATGTAGGTCGGGTTGGGTATTGCGGTATAATTTTTGGGTCCCTCACCTTTTTTTTAGACGAATCACTCACGATTCTTTTTGCATACATTCAACGAGTTAAAATTCATTTTCATCAAAGGTAGATGGAATGATAATTTTGTGCATGATTTTATAGCACACTAGCTGCGCCCCGCGGTTTCACCCGCGTAAGTCTCGATCCCGTGGGAATATTGGGATAAAAAGTAGCCTTTGTCTTATTCCAGGGTGTCAGCTACCTCCATACAAAATTTTATCAAAATTGATCCTGTCATTTGAGAGTGAAGAAGTAACAAAAATACACACACACACTCACAAACTTTTGCCTTTATAATATTAGTGTGTACTAATAACAGAAGTATAATGTCCCAAGCTCTGCCCAGTCCTTCG
This sequence comes from Tiliacea citrago, assembly GCA_963921375.1. Lineage (NCBI taxonomy): Eukaryota > Metazoa > Arthropoda > Insecta > Lepidoptera > Noctuidae > Tiliacea > Tiliacea citrago. The sequence continues at coordinate 14,599,465 of OY992804.1, forward strand.
GGGAACCAAGGCGTGATGTTGATGTTATGTTTTGTGTAGAAGTATCACTTACAGTAGAACCGAGTAATGATTGTATTAATTTTTAGCAGAGAAAACCTAAATATCAATCCCTATTTGCCGGCAAATTCACTATCCGTAATTAATCCCACAGGGACATTCGTTTGGACAATAGCTTTGTGGTCATCCTACAAATTTAATACCCCACTGTCCGTAACAGAATTGATTCAGAATACAAGGGTGACAATAATCTAACGTATAGCGACATGGCCATTATAAATTGATCCACCCATTCAGAACCGGAATTTCATTCCAATGGATTACAGCTGCGACACTAAAGGAGCGCGGGATCAATTTATGCTGTTTTAAATTATGATTTCGACGTTTGATAGACCACAAATTGTTAGTGCTTTTCATTCATTTATATTTTGATGAAACTTATGATTAGTCATTATTTTATATTAATTATTTGTTGTTTGGTTTTCATATTGAATGAGCTATAGCCCATTCATAGTTCTGCGAAACTCATAAATTGATTTCAATAAATAAATATTTTGCAACTGCTGTATATTGAGGGGTATTAAAACACGAACGTGGGTTTATCACACTCGACTAGTGTTTTAATACCTTATTATGTACAGTTGCATACAAGACTTTATCGACACCCATGATTATGAATCCTCTATAAAAGGTTCTGAAACCATAGGCTGTGGTAGTGAAACGCGCGTGCATGACAATATTCTTAAAGATACCACGAATTGAGTAGTGAGAATGTGGCTGTTTGATTAGTAAGCAAAGACATTAAACTATTTACTTAACAATACACGGGACATGCGAACAAAAATTGTTATCCGATACATTTGTCCTAGTGGGCAGAAGTCGCTCAGTCTAGTACGCCTGTTTTTTTTTGGGTGGGAAATTGTTGAAGATATATCACCTCCATGTACTTTAGACTGGCTAGATAGAAAACTATCAAGCTAGAAGATGACATATGGTTTTGTACCAGATTCCATGTTACATCAATTCTGAGTACCTTTTACACTTATTATATGCTTTACAGTATTTCTTGTGTTTCCAATTCTGCAAACCTCCCCAACAAAAATTATCAAATAACTTCTTCCGCTCTAGGAAGAGCGGGAGGGCGTGTCAGACTTGTACTGACTAAAACCCACCCGTGTTCATTCCGTTGCCTGTGTGCCAGGGCTTTCGGAGAAACTCGCAACCCTGGCAGTCTTAACGGACCCCGTCAGTTGGTGCTGACATCTCATTGAGGCGCGCGTAGAACACAACGCGCCGTCGACCCGGGCCCGGTCCTTATCTGACGGTGAGCTACCTATCGCTCACCGTCCGCAGGCCCGCGCCTACGGTGGCCGGAAATCGGCTTGCGACTCGCGACGCCCGGGGCGTCTCCTGCGGCGACAAAGGGCGCGAGGGCGCGAACCTTGCCTCACCCTCACGCGGTTCGCCTCCTCCTTCGCTAGCATTACTGCTTCGCAGAAGGAGGTGACGGCCTCCCATGCACTCTCGCTCCGAACCATGACCTGAACCAGGGCCGGACGCGAGAGATCGCCGCCGCCGATGGCCTCCGTGAGGACACGCGGCGGTGCTCCGCCCAAGAGTATGGTACGCCTACATGTCAAGTCGCAATTCGCATTCGTCTCCACCAAAAGCAAATTATTTTCGAAGTATAATGTCTAATTGTGCAATATGGTAGGTACCTCTAAGTATTAAAAGTGTAAGGTGTCAAACTTAGCTTTTATTGAATTTTACTATATTACACTTAATGTAGTCACTGAGACATGGGTTCACAATTTTCCTATGACATTACTTCTGATAGCCTCTCGTAATCATGATCATACATCATAACATCACACCTGTAATCCCCAAAGGGTTAGGCAGAGATGTCTCCATAGTACACCCACATTTCGCCAGTTATGTTTAAGTCCCATGTATTAGGGGGCGAGCCTATTGCCATCAACCGGGCCCAAATCCAGACTCTGGGCTGCTACTGAGAAACCAGACAGTTGATAGTTTTCTACCGAGAAGGGTAGAGAAGCGATTTCTATTCTAGAGTAGAGTAGAAATTGAAAGCGTCATGCTAACCCTGCTGGATGGAATATGTAAATTCTACTAAAACTACTAATAAATCACGCAATTTATTTATGTATGTTAATTTTATACTGTAAGAAAAAAAAAGCGGCCCAATGTACTATCGGCCAAAGTTCCGCATGCTCACCTTAAAGGCGATAATCGCATAGCACGACTCACGACTCGATCGCACAATGCACGAGTTTTGACCAATAGGATGCACAAAGCGTATTTTAGTGGTGTTCGTATTAGTATAATCATGTATAGAATGTGTGACACTCACACTAGGAGCGTACTATGCTCACTTGTTTCTGCTAAGAGACGAGTTTTTAATGGGCACGGCCAGCGCGGCGCGGCGGCGGCGTGAGCTCTTTGTTATTGAATTGAATTGATTTTATTATTGACAAGAATTAATTTTAGTACTCATATCTTCTGTTTGTTTGGTTTAGAAAATGTATTATTGATATTGCAGTATTTACAAAAATAATTTGTAATAACTAATAAACTACAATTTATATGTATTAATCCACTTTAATATTTTCCTCTCTCTATCGGGTCTATAGATATAGGTTATTTATGAACACTTTCACTGCCTCTCCAATTTTCACCATATCCTATGTGATGCCGCATGCCGCAGCAACCGCACCATATTCCCTTCACAATAAGATGAGACATTGAAACGAACCGTTTTATTACAGTCCGTTCCACCGATTTTGACTTCTATTCCGTAGGCTTATGGATGGCATTAAAGGCAAAAAAGTGGTTACAATACCAACTGTTTACTGCAGCTGCCATTTGTCATGCCACCAACACAATAGCATTCAAAATCGATTGAACGGACATTTATGGTTTGTTTACCTTTTATCTCACGGCTCCCTGAATACGTTAGGTATAGGTGCGTTGACCGGCACTGCATGAAGGTATCAAATGTTTATATTGAAATTTTTTGTGTTTAATCGACTTTATTAAAAGTAAATAACTATCTAAATTTCTATGTGTTTTTTTATACTTGGGCAATTTGGGAATACTAGAAAATTACAGTAATATTTGAACCAATACTCTGCGCAGTTCATACAATGTTATCAGAGCTTTTTGTTTGTAGCTAACGCAAGGCCGCAAGCCGCACAACTTTTACCACCTTTTTAATATTACCTTTTATTCATTAAAATAATACAGGGTGAAATTGAATTCATGGGCATCCTTTTAAGGGGTCATTGTACTCATCATTATGAACAACTTCAACTATGAGACCATACCTGAAATCGCGAAAAAAAAATCAGCTGTTCCCTACATTTTGTCGAGTTATGCAAACATAAATGTAGGGAACAGCTAATTTTTTTTTCTCGATTTCATATTTGTTCCCATAGTCAAAGTTGTTCATAATGACGAGTACAATGACCCCTTAAGAGGATACCCATGAATTAAATTTCAGCCTGTATAACGAACAAGGTATCGTTGCAATTAAAATGCCCAGGCATGCCGTGCAGGATGAGCACTTTAAGACTGGATTATAATCAAACCAACACTTTACTCTTTTATAATTCATGCTCTAGTCAAAGTTTGACAATTCATGATTTTAAGCGAAATCAACGCTACAGGCGCGTTACCGGCATTGCATGTCAAGTTTTTTTTTGACAAATCTAACAATGATTCAGTTCCTACGCCACTTTAAAATTCAGAAGCTTATCAAGTAATTAAACTAAACTATAATTTGTGCCTTGGCAGCAGTGAGAGTGAAAGGATTGAAATAAAATGTTGGGTACTAGTGAAATATATATTTTTAGTTTGTGTTCATTTAACATTATGCAGGATTAAAGATTTATTTAGGTTGATATTTAAATCTTATCTGTATAATAAAAGATGTATAGTAAGTGCTTTTTGTATGAAACTATCGGCTGTAATCTCAGTGTGAAAAAATAAACAGTTAGTTAAAATCTACTTGAGAACAATTTTAAGGATTTGCTGTTGTAGAAAAAAAAACAATATAAGTAACTTAATTTATTTTTAATAGACTTTTTCAAAACATTAAAGATTCATCCAGAAATTAACATATTATAACAAAAAATTACACAGAAATTATCATCAAAATGCAAAATATTATAAGTGAAAAGATTCTTACTTATAATATAATTTATAAACTGTATTTATCTACACTTATATCGTAAAGTTCAAAATATGAAATCAACACAACAATGACAAACAGACAACACAACAACAACAGGCAAAAAGCCTGTCAGTAAATAAGATTAGGAGAATATTGCTCGTGCAGTTCTAATGAAATTGAAAAGTTTAAAGATTAGTACAATTTAAGAATCTTAATAATTTTTATAATTTGCAATAATTACATTACACTACAGACTAGGTTTATCAAGCAAATGAGATCAATTATTTATGAGGTGGACGGATATGATGACACTACTGAATATGTAAAATAACAAACTAACGAGATCGGGGCTTACGACAACATTGATTGTAAATAAAACAACAAATCCACCAATAAAGGCAACATGACACTAAATTGACATCAATAATTTTACAAGAAGACTTCAAAATCGTTGGCAATATTTTAAACTATGATTACGGTCTACAGTCTACCCTGTGACATTAATCAACGAAGTAATATAATACAAATTGGAATAATAAAAATAAACCTAATAAAAATAGCTATACAGGGTTATTTGCAAGCCGCCGGAGTCGCGGGTTGTTCGAAAGAGATACCATGGCCCTGGCACAGGCAACTGAAGGAACACGGGTGGGTTTTAGTCAGTAAAAGTTTGACACGACCTTCCGCTCCGCCCAGAGCGGGAGAAGTCATTTGATGATAAAACACTAATAAGCTCGTAGGACTATAATACTAACATCATAAATAACAACTTTTGTTGTATGACTTTTAATAATTCATAAAAAAATAATTTCATAATACAATTAAAAATATTTATACTGATCGCTCTAAATTTGAACAACTCTACGCGGTACCTACCAAAATATGTAAGTAGTTAAATAAACAAACAGTGCGTTGCGAATGCAGGGTCGCAGCGGTACTTACTACAAAATACAGATCTAAAAAGTGTTATTACAAATATTACAACAAAAACTTGAAAGTTTACTTTTGGTATTCTAAAAAGTCATAGATCAAAAGTGGTTGTACTAATATAGTCCTACCAGGTGTTAGAAAAATAACCCTGTATAATGTAATTATACAGTATGTTAATTAACGAAAGGCGTTCCCGTTAACCCGCAATAGTATAGCGTCCACATGCTACCAAAATATGACCATTCGAAAATTCACGAAAAAAAATCTGCTGTTCATTACATTTATGTTCGCATACCTAGCTTAACAAAATGTAGGGAGCAGCTGATTTTTTTTCGCGAATTTTTAAATGGTAATATTAATTGTAGCATGTTTGGACTATTGCGGGTTAACGGGAACGCCTTTCGTTAATTAACATAGTGCATGTTAAAAATTATATTAACTTAATATTTCGTCGCTGCTCCTCCCGCATCTATCACAGCATCGCAACGGCTACGCATGGACCTAGCCAGGACTTCGCACAAATTCGAACCTCTGAATGTGTCCCAAACTTGTTCGCAATGTGTGACAAGTGCTTCCTTCGTTCTTTCTGCTCTACTATCCCATCTCTGGACCATTAAACCCCACAAATTTTCAATGGGGTTTAAGTCTGGCGATCGGGAGGGCCATGGCACTGTTTTAATTTGTGGTTGCCCTCGCAACCACTCTTGAACAACCCGCGCACGGTGTATCGGGCAATTATCCTGGAAAAAATAAAATTCTGGCACGTCCAGTTGTGGATACACCGTGCGCACTGTGGGTACCATGATGGTTTGTAGCACCTCTAAATACGTTTGGCCGTTTGCCCTCCCTGGTATAAAAGCGAGCTCGCCTGGTCCAGCAGCACTCATCCAGCCCCACATGTTCACTACAATTCTTCCCGATTCTGCATTTGGGTTCACATTTCGAGGTTCGTATCTTGTGTTATCTACACGCCATAAATTCCGACGACCTTGTTGGCTAGACCTAAAGCACTTTTCATCAGAAAATATGGCGTAAGAGAAATCGAAGTCCCTGTAGTCACGAGCGAATCGCACGCGAGCAGCTTTCTGCTCCTGCGTCAAAATATTTTTTTTTGCGGGACGTCTGTGATGGACTCCAGCTCGATGCAACTCGTTTCTAATAGTTTGCATCGAAACTTCGTATTCTTGTGCGAAACTGCGAGTGGGTGTGAACGGGTTCTCTTCATACGTGGCTATCATATTATTTAACTCGTTTTCGTTTATAGCCCGGGGTCGAGGTGCACGAACGCGTTCTGTAATTTCTCCTTCTTCATATCTTCGCACCCAGCGGCGCACCGTTGTTCTCTAACGAAAAAAAAAAAAAAAAAACAATCAGCATCGATTTTTTACATAATATAGGAACTAAGTATAATAATACGAGTACACTACAAAAGTCTTATTCAAAGGGCACAACTAGTACACTATAAATAAAAATTATAAGTATTGAAATACTTAAGGTGTGCATTTTGGTTGACTTCATGATAAATAAACTCTTAACTTTTCTATAACTAATTTAAGTAGTTATAACATTCATAACTATATTTTAAAATACAAGTTGTAAATACAATAACTGAAAATCTCTTAAGGGGTCATTACTCATCATTATAAACAACTTTTACTATGAGAACCAAACCTGAAATCGCGATAAAAAAGCAGCTGGTCCATACATTTTGACGAGTTACGCGAACATAAATGTAGGGAACAGCTGTTTTTTTTTCGCGATTTCAGGTTTGGTCCCGTAGTAAAAGTTGTTCATAATGATTAGTACAATGACCCCTTAAGAGGTTTTCAGATATTGCAATTTACACCTCGTATACCTATGAGTAAGATAAATGGCATAGCGTAAATTCCAACATTGTATGAAACTGTCCCAAGCAAATTTGTGCTTTATCTCTACTATTTAAAAGTGTTTATCCCGTGCGGGCTGGCAACGTGGCATTTCTAAAGGTTTTTCGTGGTTAAATACCAACGATCTAGTGCTTGGCCGAAAAAATAGGAAGTACTTGCTATTTTATCGGCCAGCCAAGCACTAAATCGTTAGTATTTAAAACTATGTGTGCAATTTTTTTTAAGTTTTTTTGGTAAGTATTTACGAGCACTACTAACAAAAATTTACATTATTGTCAATTACTTTCCATCTGCAGTATTATGATAAAATAAATTTTAAAAATAATTATAAAAAACAATTATCTTGTGCTTGGGCGAAAAAAAATTGTAGTTTGAAATATAATGATCAAGCCTCTAGAAATGCGACGAATGCGCTGTGGTTTTTCTAATTAAAATGCGGCAACGACGCTGTGAGATAAGGCACCATTGTTTAGGTTGTTTTGGTTTAGGATTTATTATCGGGTCATAAAAGGCTCCAACAACGTCTTTGAAAGCAAAAATAAATAAAAAGAACAATCTTATTTGAATGCATTACTATAAGTAGGTAATATCTTATGAGACTTTTAAAAAGAATCCATCTGAAAGTTATAATAATTTTATTATTTTTATATATAAATCTGCCTAGCCTTTTCCCAACTATGTTGGGGTCGGCTTCCAGTCTAACCGGATGCAGCTGAATACCAATATTTTTCATGGAATTTGTTTTTAAATTGCAATATAAGGAAAAATGCAAACTATGAAATAATAATATTACTATCACTTTATTTATTTCTATATCTCTCCCTCTATCTGAATACAAAAACATAACTTACTTGCATGTTGAACTCCACTGCTATTTGGGATATATTTAACCCTTGTCTATGCAAAACAATAATTTGATTCCTTTCTTCCTGAATCAGGTTTCGGGTCGTCATGGTTGCACCACGTTAGTCACAGCCCACACACAATACACACACAGTCCAGGATACAAGCTAGGGTCAAGAAGAGGCTTTCGATCACAGTCCGGTATACAAGCAGAGGTCACAGTTAGGCAGGCAATCAGTCCGATAGAAATAAACAGGTCGTAAAATGAAATGGCGATAGGAATTTAAGGGAAGCGTCAACAATTAGCGAGAGCAAATTGGCACTGCCGCGCTCTAGCTAATGTTTGTTATTTTATGTTACTCGCTCATTACTCACACAAATGCATATATTGTCTCTAATTGGGGGAAACTAGGAAGGGGTGTGGTTTGTCACTAGCTGCGCTCTCGCAGGAATATTTTCTTAAGTGAGCATGCTTAACTTGGGCCGATAGTACAGTGTGAGTTGGACCCGCACAGGAAGGGTTCTGTACCACCGTACAATATTGAATGCCATTAATGCCATTATTAAGATCGAGCAAAAAACGCCGTTAAACACGTTTTTTCTATGGATTTTTATTATTTGTCGTTATATTAGTAGTACACAAGACTTTCACAGTTTTCCGTGTGGTGCCGGACGTAAAAAATAGCACCATCCTATTTCTTCCCGTGGGTGTTCGAAAAGGCGACTAAGGGACTTACTAGAGAATGGGCAGCAGCGTTCTGTATGCATTTTAACACCTTACTGCGATCGCTAACCCGTTTGCCAAGCGTGGCGATTATGGCCCCTTCTTTTGGGGGAGGTCTTAGTCCAGCAGAGGACGTCTTTCGGCTGAAATGATGATGAATGACAACACACTCTGTGAAAATTTCTAATTCAAGCGTTTACCTATTACGGTTGCAAAAATACAGCCCTGTGACAGATGGACGGACAGCGGAGTCTTAGTAATAGGGTCCCGTTGGCACCCTTTGAGTACGGAACTCTAAAAAACTAATATTATAATAATCTCTAAAAGTACACGTCACTGGATTATATAGTTTTAGGGTCTATTTTATGCCTTTATGATCCCAACATGACAAACTATAAAATTAATCCTTGATAAATTATTAAACTGTCCCTCTTTATTCTTTACACCTCACACCGTACCTGTCCTGCAATAACGCACTTTATGTCCTTTTCAATAGAGTCTTAAATTGCATCAGCTGTGTCTTGAATACATTAAAGTGTGCTGCCAGAATGAAGAATCCGAATTTAGGGTCGAATCTACATTAATACATTAATAGATGTACATGTTAGTCCCCGTATTGTTGCAAGAAACGAGGGGAGTGGCTTATTTTAATTTTAAATCAGCCTTAATTTATGCAAATGGTAAAAGGCATTTTGTGGGGAATTGGATACAACTGGCGTATCGGAAAATCTGGTTTGTGTGCATTTAATTTCATGTACGAGGTACGCTATTTAGTGATAAGATTTAGTGGTTGATAATAAAAGCCTTCGTTCGTGTTAGGGCAGATTCTGGTTAGGGCAGATTCTGTTTAAGGCAGATTATTGTTAGGGCAGATTCTTGTTACGACAGAAGTACAGTCAAAGTGCCTCGGAAAGCACGTAAAGCCGTTGGTCCCGCAGACCTTATTACGTATCTTGCAAACGCCTAGCGATAGCGAATATGCGCAAAAATTGCTCTTAAATACGTATCAGCGATAGCCACTCCATAGCAAACTAGCGATAGTGCTGCCTCTAGGGAACAATTAGTTAACTATAATGTGCAGTGATTAATTATTTCATAATATTACGCATGGTTTTTGACAACAAAGGGCGCCAACTGCGAGCCAATGGCGAGCAATTATGGCTGTCAAGTTGCGATAATCTTTTCCCTTGTTGATGATCGCTTGACTATCGCTCGCTGATTACTAAATACAAAAAAGTCTTAAAATTCTAAGAATTTGGCCTAAAATTGTCTACATTTAACCCCGTCGGCGTCGTGTGTTCATCAAAATAAACTGTGTGTACCGTAAAAGACTATCCATCAGTGTATTCTAGCGATATAAAAAATTGTTTGTGTCTCTATGAAGGCATTGGGTAAGGGTGGCCAGAAACTACAAAAAATTTAAAGACACTGAATTTTCTATTTTATACTGAACAGGATTAGGTGCTATTAATTTTAAAGTAAGGTTTATTACACTTTTGTTTCACATATTATTAATATTTTAATACCTACTTGTTCATAGAATAGCCGAATATCGTTTGTAGTTCAAGTAAACACTGATTTTACCTACTTATGCATCTTGTAGCTGACACCAAACTATCTTTTGGTTAACGTCAAGGGGATTTAAGTGGATTTTTTTTTTTTTATGGCATGTGTTTGACAGTTAAATTTCTTGATAAGTTAGTTTCTAAGATTGCTTCTTAATTGTTTTGGCGCTAGTGCCATAGTGATAAGTGCATAATAGTAATTTGCGAGCGATTAGCAAACGATTTTTAGATAATACGGATTTTTATAACGTTATGCGATCGCGCGCTGACTGCACGATAATTGCTTATTGCTTTTTTATACGTAATAAGCCTGCCAGTTGTCATTCGTAGATTATTGACAGTCTTTACTGGTAGTCAGAAGCCCAAAAGTCTGACAACCAGTCTTACCAAGGGGTATCATCTATCTATATCTTCTTTTCCATAGGAACCTACTACGCTTTGGAATGGGCAACTAGCTTCATCTCTAACTGACCGACCCCTTGACAATTCAAAAGTGCCTGTAATTGGTTTATTTGAAATAAATGCTTTGAGTTTGAGAGTTTGCGTTTGAGTTGAAATCTCAGTTTTGAGTTTTTGAGTTTTGAGTTTATGTTAAGGCGCGTACAGACTAGTGCGGTATCGTGGGCGTGACGCGACACTGGTAGCACAATTTCTTTGTCGCTGCCTATCGCGTGAGTCTGTACGAGCCTTAACCCAGTAACTGGATTGTATGTGGTTTATAATCGAGATGAAGAGAACTTACGACGAATGAATATAAATGAGTTAAAAGATCAAGTTTAAGATGGCACATTTTTTTATCGAATTAGAATAGAAAATGTTATTGTAAGTTATGACGGTATTTCAAAATTGACCAAAAGTAATGCAGAAGACCGATCAAAGTAAAATTCAGATGGCACATAACCTAACTGATATAAAGCGAAAGTCAAACTAAAACCTCTTTCCAACAATTTACAGAATGACGGTTCTTTCAAAATAAGAAGCGATTTCCATAATATTATATAAATAAGTACACGTAGCTTTTATAACAAGTTGCCAAAGTCGGTTACAGAACTTAGCGTTGGAAAGTTGAAAACCCAGATCAAACGTGTCCTTATCAAAAAAACATATTATAAGATTAAAGACTACGTTGAAGACAAGGAAGTTTGGCAATAATTCCTTCTGCGCACGTGGCTTTCCTGGTACCTTATTAACGGCTTAGCTATGTAAATCCGTACTGCTCCCAAATTACGTTTTTTTTTATACATACTTCCGTGACATTTAGAATTACACAGTTACACAGCTACAATTTTAATTTGAACTCTTTATTATTGGTTTTTGTAAATAGGATATTAATTGAGACTTGTTACATTTGTAATGGCAATCATGTCATTTGGATTAAAATGGTTTCTATTGATTTTTTAAATAGATTATTGTATATTTCGTGAATGTGAGAACGTTGTAGGTTGTAGAATGTAGGGCTAATAGACCGTTTTAAGGAGTATGTCAAAAAATCATAAATAATTAGTTCTTTATCCATCTGTATGGATATTACGGTTTTCCTTGTAGTTTTAGAGATAATCAGATTTTCATACTAGGTTCATACAAATTTTTCGTAACAAAAATATAATTAATTCGTTTTTGTGCAGAGTTAACTCGGATGTCATTTTTTAGGGCTCTGTAGTCAACAAGGAACCCTTATAGTTTCGCCATATCCGTCTGTCTGTCTGACTGTCTGTCCGTCCGTCCGTCCGTCCGTCTGTCCCCAGCTTAGCTCAGAGAGTCTTAGTACTAGAAAGCTGTATATTAATCACGCCGTCAAAGTCGTAAAAAACCTAGTTTTTTTTTTAAAGTACCACCCTTGCACGTCATGTGGGGATGATATTTTTTTTTCTCGTCTATCTCACAGTATGGGGTATCATAGGATAGGCCGTTCAAACATATTGTTGGTCTGTGGAAACCATTTTTTAATTCAGGGATCCGTTAGCGTAATATTAAGCTTTAAAGTGCTATTTTTTGTTAGGGTCAAGTGTGTCCCCCCTGCCAGCTAAATGGTTGGTTTTGGATATGTGAAAAAATTCATGGCAGTAGTATACAGGGTTACTGGTAACTCGACGTATTCCTCGCACGACGTCACAGTAAGGTTAAAATGCAAAAAATTAAGCCACCAAATGTTCTACCGAAATTCAGTAGTTTTTGAGTTTTTAAAAATAAAGTAATGACAAATATTACGAAAAATAAAATGTTTCATTAGTGATCTCTGCCAAGTTTTCGGCATTTTGGATTTGTTAATTATTAACAAAGATTTGCTACGGCATCAGCTATGATAATAAATTAAATTCCAGTATAGTCGCACCGTAAATCATTTTTAATTTGTATTTTGTCATAAAACAACTAAAAACCTAATTAACTCAAAAACTACTGAATTTCGGTAGAACATTTGGTGGCTTAATTTGTTGCATTTTAACCATCTATGACGTTCTGCAAGGAATACGTCGAGTTACCAGTAACCCTGTATATAACGAAATTAAAAGGAAAACTATCACAGCTAAGAAGGCTTTACAAGTTAACGAGTAATAGTTGCCCAACTTAAATTTGCAGTTGGAGAATTGACCGTAACGTATATCGATGTATGGGAGAGCTTGTTTTTCAACTACAATGTTAAGTTTGTTTTTGGGATAAATACGGAACCCTTCATTGTGCGTGGTCCCACACGCACATGGCCAGTTTTTGTGTATAGTAATAGCTAATAGCAATATCCGGCAAAAAAACGACGCTTAAAAATGAAATACCCTAAGTCTATGCAAGTCGATTTTCAGCCCACCGTAAGCCGCCACCTCTTTTTAGGGTTCCGTACCCAAAGAGTAAAACGGGAACCCTATTACTAAGTCTCCGCCGTCTGTCTGTCTGTCCGTCTATCTGTCTGTCCGTCTGTCACCAGGCTGTATCTCATGAACCGTGATAGTTAGACGCTTGAAATATCCACAGAATATTTAGTTATAAATATTCACTTCAAAAATAAATAATTAAATTAAAATAATACAAATTTTTAAGAGGGGATCCCATACAACAAACGTGTTTTTTTTGCTATTTTTATAGATAATGGTACGGAACCCTTCGCGCGCGAGTCCGACTCGCACTTGGCCGGTTTTTTCAATACAATTTATTAAACAAAATATGTTTACCAATAACGCCCCATTTGTCCTGCAAGCGCTAAAAGATAAGCTGTAGCTGTGTAGCTTTGAATGCCAGTCGCGAGTGCACTTAAACTCGCTGTAAGTACGTGGAGCATCGTCTATAAATAAAAAAAATAAAAAAAATTAAATCAATTTATTTCAGGCATTGCACATGTGTACGTGCGTTTAGTGTTAGATAGAGGATTATATCCAGGACAGGAATGCTTAGAAACATGCTGGTCCAGCTCCATAGGACAATCTAGAGTCTAGACAAAATCAAACTGGTTGCTATTTTTATGGTAAAATCTGTTATTTTTATGATATTGATTTTACATTCTGTGATAACCTATACTCACACACTGACTTATTTTTTTATTTTTTTAGAAAAACATACTTTTATGATGTTTGTAAATATGTGAACACCATGTATCTATCTAATAATTAAGTTATTTTTCATTGCTTAGTTTTTAATTCGTTTTACCTATTATGGTATAGTAATTTTATTCTAGGTGCATCGTCTTCACATATAATCATATAATTAATGTAATCAAACAAAATATTGTAGAACATTTTTAAAAGAGTACCGGTGGAGTTTCTTGCCCATTCTTCTCCATACGAAACTACCTTTTGGAAGGGGCAACTAGAATCAATTCTAGTTTTTTTGTAAATTTTTGACGTTCAAAAGTGCCTCTTATGTGCCTATTTGAAATAAATGGTTTGACTTTGACTTTTGACTTTGTTTCGCTCGTTGTATGGAGCCGGCCTTCTGTACTTATTTTGTGGTGAACTGACACAACATCACAACTTTACTCGTTCGGAATTAGTTGAATACATCTCTAATGAATGTGCTTGTTTATCTTGTTTCACGGACGATTGCGGCTGAGGCAAGTAATGAAATTATGTTGGTAAGCAGTGATAATTTAGTTGTTGTAACTTCATTACGATTTTTGTTTTGTTATTATGAGACTGCGGTAGGTTTAAAAACTGTTCCAGTCAAGTAGCCTTCTAAAGCCTCCAAATAATTTGGTTGGTCAGAAAATTGCCAAAAAACAAACGATTTAAAGGGACCAAAAGTCCACAATATTTATAATGTAAGCCAACTGCTAGACAGTGGATATAAATTCTTTCAAATTACTCGTCTAGCATTTTACTCTAAAAAACCGGCCAAGTGCGAGTCGGAAGTCGGAAGCCGGAAGTCGGACTCGGAAGCCGAGCCCCCTTAAATACTGGTGACAGACGGACAGACAGACAGACAGACAGACGGCCGAGCCTTAGTAATAGGGTTCCCGTTTTACCCTTTGGGTACGGAACCCTAAAAAAGGTAGTCTGTAACAAAATTTAAATTATACGTTATTGTATGGGTACTTGAGTCAATTATTCCTTATAATTTCCAACAGAGGAGGTCGTGGCTAAGTAATTACAGCCGCACGGGTCGATCCATCAGGTAAAGCTATGCTTGCCGGGGTTGGTCCGTGGATGGGTGATCATCTTTACATACCGAGACTATTCCGTACCTCGGAAAGCACGTTAAGCCGTTGCTCCCGGCTGTCATTCATGGATCTTTGACAGTCATTAGCGGTCGTCAGCCCAAACGTCTGACAACCAGTCTTACCAAGGGGTATCGTATTACCCAGTTGCTGGGTTGTGGGGTTCAGATAGGTAGTTGCTCCATGTAAAATACTGGTATTCAGCTGCATCCGGCTAGACTGGAAGCCAACCCCAACATAGTTGGGAAAAGGCTTTTATTTAAAGGAATTTCCAATACGAAAAGACGGAAAGCAAGAACCAATTGCTACTATATTAGTATTGTACCTACAGCATAATTATATAGTCATCCAGACCAAATTTCAGGTATGGCGACCAATGACATACGGAGACCAGCCTTTGGCGCGGGAGATATTAAATTGCTCAAGTGTGTGCACAGACACAGGTGCACTCCCTCTTCTCTCACTCTTATAGTCCGTTGGGACGGCAATCCGACATGACCGGAGAAAGATCGGGCGCAGAACCAACGGCTTAATGTGCTTTTTGAGGCATGGGAAATTCATATCATTTCATAGAATTTGACAGATATGAAATCATTTTTGTATGATAAATAATTATAATTATGATAGTGTAATTGGGGCCTAAGAAATTCCTACAACAATACTGTATTCTACACACAGCATAACAAAAACCATTCCAAATTCTAAATCGCCAGCGCCAATACATTCGAAAATGTGCGAACACGTACCAACAATTAGCTAATCCAATTATTGGACAGCAAAGCTTTAATATTGGACCATTTGTGCATACTGCATACAATACGTGAACAACTGTTGGCGGTCACAGTCACAAAAGAACAGTAGTAACAGTGTTGCCGGATTAGCTCCGCTAAGCATTGTTATACTGGCTTTGCATAATAGTCTGTGGGAATTTGGGTATTAATTCATGTTTGGGGCTGTTTAAGTTTATGAGTTCTTTTAAACTGTAATTTAAAATATATAAATATGTCTAGATAGACAGTCAAAGTTGTGAACTCATCGAAAAAAAATGCGTCCATCTGTTGGCCGCACATTGCATGCACAATAGAATAACACAATGACAGCACAATGACGTGGCGCGAGTGTAAGACGTAGCTGTCACGCACACCAGCATAACAAAGTTGGCCTGATTGTTTTAGTTCTTTTGCAGCGCGACACTGTCTAGGCATATAAATAATCAAAGGTATATGTAATTTTATAGTATCGAAGCCAAACTGTACATTAAATATTAAAAAAAAAGGAATTTCTATGATTTGTTGGTCAACTAATCATAACTAGCCGATCGCGCAAGACAACGCACGTGTCGTTTTCATAAAGTACGTCAGTGCATCGCCATACTAATAATAATGAGCGATTAATGACGCAACTAGTCGAGCAACAAATCCGTGATTTGTTCTTGTTTGACGGCCGTCTCATTACGTGCACATTATGCGTACAAATACTTTCAAACGTTTTGAATTTTGGAGGGGCGGGCGGAGGTTTTATGTTCATCCGTACGTTTTTTTTAATGTATGTTCACCGATTTCTCCATCAATAATTGAAGACCAATTTTTTTTTTTGTTATGTGTATGCTCTCGAGGTGGTCCCATTGTCACCAAGTCAGAATCTGATAAGGGGATTCCATGGAAATCGAGGGAAATGCTAAAATTTTATAGGCACACCTGTAGCAGTTTGGGTATTTTTTTATATTAACTCATGCAGTTGCACTCGGAAAGCACCATTTGGTGATGTGGAACTGATGATGAAGACCACAGATGGCCACCGAAACTATTTAATAATAAGTATTTCACGGTTTCGATTCGATTTGGCACTCTATTATGGTTGCTAAGCAATTTATGTTCGTCACAATGCATATGGTGAAGTCACCATCGGTTCCAGTTCTCCTGGTTCTTACCAGGAGAACTCCTCAATAATTAACGCCCCTGCATCGGAAAAAGCAATATTTTGTAACAGGTGATGAGCTGTTGACATTAGGCTATTGTAACTTAGATAAGATACTAACTGACCCACTAAAAAGTGAAAAATAAATACAAAAAATAAAACAACCGACTTCCAAAAATAGACACAAGTGAAAAATTACTTTAATTTCGGAAGTCAGTGGCAAAAAACAAAAAAAAACAGATCCAAAGACACCGACTTCCGAAATTAAATTTATTTTTTACTTTGTAGTGTTTTTTTTTGGAAGTCCAACAAAACAAGAGAGAAAAGTAATCCGTTATTACTAACCACCACCTTAAAAACAATCACAAAGCGCTTTCTCAGTAAATATCAGCGCTTTTCATCGTATTGGGACCGTTGTTGTCCTCAGGTCTTATGCAAATCCAGCTTAAATCGCTGCAAATCTTCTTTGTTAGGAGTGCACAGTTGTGTTAGCATTCGCGTCTTTGTTTAACTGTACGTAATGTCACAAGGGTTTTAATACCATGTAGGAGATTTAATGTGTGTTCAGATACCTAGATCGTGAGTAATGTAGAAATCATCATTCTGTATTTTCCCAACTTTTCCAATTGTGGTTAGCGCCCAGTCTAACCGGGCTGAATAGTTACCAGTATTTAACATGGAGCGACTGCTTATCTAATCACCACAATTCAGTAACTTGATAACACGATAACCCTTGACAGACTGACTGGTTGTCAGACTTTCGGGCTTCAGACTACCCGTAAGGACTGTCAAAGATCTGCAAATGACAGCCGGGACCAACAGCTTAACGTGCTTTCCAAGGCACGGACTGGTCGCGGTATGCAATGGATGGTCTGTCACCTATCCACGGACTGACCTCGACAAGCGTTGCTGAACCTTGAAAATCGACCCGTGCGGCTGTGTGTGCGAGTCCCTCATCGTTTGTAATGTAAGTTGATATTTAAGGGTCTGATAATTGCCGTTGACGTTGGCCATACAAATACGCGTCGCGCTCACGCCGCCCGCGCCGCCGTTCAATTTCATAAGGAATATTTATTTTTAGTAAAAAAAAATCATGAAAATATCTGAAGTAGTTTGAAAGTAATATCGTTTTTTATGCTTTGGGTAGACATTACTTCCTGAATTTATTTCATTAAGGTATTTACTACAATACTTAAATATTCACATATAGGATTGATGTGTATACGTTCTAGTTTAACTTTCATTTTTTGCATAACTTACTTGCATTATATGAAGGCGTAAATACAGATTTAAAAGTCACTAAAATCATATATCTGCGCTTTAAATGATAGATAAATAGTGATTTAGCGATTGTACGCTCGAAATAGTTGAAATGTTGTTTCAGGGAGATTGCTTGAGCAGGATCTCGGAGTTTCATAATATTGCAGTTTTAAATGGAACGGTTTTTTACATGGTGGCGTTGTTCTAAGAATAGATTTTCTAAAATATTTTCCTACGAGTTTTTGGAATTACTACCTATCGAGCGGTCTACCGGCCTACTTTTCAATATCTGCCGAAAAGATATTATCAGTTAAAGTGAAACACTTACACTGTTTATCCACCGCACTATGAACTGTGGGACGTCAACGAGAAAATCAGGGGGTCTACTCTCCAAGTCCGTCAACGAGGATACGGGCCTGTCCGAAAGTAGTTAATCCGTCAAAACAAGTGTCAAATTCAATGTTTGGACGGGCATAAACCCTTTGGCGTAGAGACAACTGACAAATCGTGTTGTCATTCATTCATAGTTCAGAAACCGAACTAAACTTATGTTCGTAAATGATACGGTGTAGGAAACATCCGTAACTTAGGCCGAAACTACGGACTTCGTTTGAGGGAGTAGTCTCCGTCCCTAACACGCGGCCATGGTAAAAGTACTGTCGCTACTTCGGCGTCGTCATAAAGAAGAAAAGAAAGAAAATTCGTTTATTTGTGGTAAGCATGACGCAAAGAAAGACAAAATCAAAAAAGAACAAGGTGGGGGAAATATGCGTCACATCCACGCAAAACGGCCATCGCTCAGCATAATGCTGCGACACTATGCGAGACAGCGCCAGGTTTTCAGCGACCGCCGGCCGGCGTGACGTGGTGACGTCGGCCGGTGCAAAATCTGTATTTTGCACCGGCCGAGGAGATTATAAATAAGAAATAAAATAAATACAAACTGCTTAATTCTACATGTTGCACACATCTCGTTCTCGTTGACGGTGTGGTGGACGAACGGCCTAAGGCCATTAAGAGGCTAACAACAGATAAACCGCTGTCACTGTCAGATTGCATACAAAGGAAAGAGATGCGCGATGACACAACGTATGGCGTAAAAATGCAAATAAAATCGTATAAAATTAGGTATTAACTAATTAATAAAAATTAATCCATCACCGGATGCAGTTTGGCATTTGCAATTTTACGGTATACTTTTAATTATAATTATAACCGTTGAAGGGATAAACTACTTTTAAAAATAATTAAGAGTTGTCTTTGAAGATTTTTTTGATGTATTTAATTAGGTTTTGAGTTCCATCACCGTATGCACAAAAGACTTGAAAATATCATACTGTTTTTGTTTTGGAAAAAATATTTACGGTTTATGAGATACACTGTTTAAAAAAACCACCTTTTTCAAGAAATCTCCGCCTTAAGTGCCCAATTCATTTTTTAAGATATCGCCAAGCGGTTGGTCGACTTTCCACGTGACCAGAGGGCTGGCATATTTGGCCAAAGATTCAGCATTGCCATACAACGTCGCAATGCTGCCAGGCCCGGCCTTTTGGCCATTTTACCTGTTGGCAGCGATGCGGACAAATTTTTTGATGGCCTATGTTTTTGTCCCCTCTCTTTTTATATACTTGTACATAATATTATCAATATTTTAAGACTGTTAGCTTTTGAATTACTCAAATACTACTACTAAATAAACTCACTGCTGATTTCCAAGCTAGAAATAAGTATCTTCTGATCGTTATCACTAACAAAACTATTAAATAGATGACCAAATATGTACCGCACAAGCCTACCATCAAAAAACTACAAAAAAAGCCAATATCGCTACCCCAAGCCAACCACACTATAAATAATCGAAAAACTGCGACACTTCTCGCGTTCTACAAACAATGGGTACAACCCTCAAACGCTTTGTGACCAAATGTGGCACGTCACGAAAGTGCGGCGACAAAACTGTGACCAAAGATAGTTAGTAATAAATTATGTTCAGCTGCCGTGTGCACATTGAGAAGCTTTTTTGCCGATGGTTGACGATGATAGCAGAAGTAATAATAAAGATGGTGTGGTGAGTTTGTATGTTTTAAGGGTTGATTCATACTAGCGCAGAGTCGAAGCGTCAATCTATAACATAACATAGCAAATTCACCCTTATCTCTACATCGTAATGCACATATTTTTATCGAGATAAATAAAAGACGCCCGAATTCGCGCACATTCTACGGAATGCGCGCGTCTGCGAGCGACCAGCGTGGACTGGTGTGCGCGGGTTACGTTGTAGAGATAAGTGTGAATTTGATATGTTATCAAAAGATTAACGCTTCGCTGCGCTTTGACTCTGCGCTAGTATTAATCGATCCTAACTAATAAATACTAGCAGTGTTTTACTTTTAATTGAGAGTGCCCGTGTAGTTTCTTACCCGTTCTCCTCCATAGGAACCAGATTCCTATTATTACTTCGGCTATCATCGTCAACCATAGGTAAAGCTTCTCAATTGCATTTGTGCACAGGGGGTCTACTCCGAAGTATCGGCCGAATGTTCGGTCTTTTCTTTACTTCGGCTAACAAACGCTGACTACGGCGAAAAAATTAAAAACAAGACAGTCGAAGAGATAAGCCAAAGTCAAAACTGTGACTTGAAGTCGGGTAAGGACTCAAAGTCAAAAAAAGGAAACTGTGGAAGTTATAAAACGGCCGAACGTTCGGCCGATACTTCGGTTTAGCGCTTCGGAGTAGACCCCCAGGGCAGCTGTATAAAGGACGCTTTAGAATGGGCAACTAGCTCTATATTTCAGACTGACCGACGCGACCCATTGACAATTCAAAAGTACTTAGTAGTGGTGTAGGTAGTTGTTTTTTTTTTTATAAATGCTTTGAGTTTGATTTCTATTTGTAGTAAGTAGATGGATTTGATAAAGGTATCCCAGCTGATTTTCCTCTCAAAGGTTTTACTAATAAACTTTTTTGCATATTATTTGCGAGCAAAGGCAAAACAGGGAGAGTACAAGAAGAAAAGATCTCCAGATGAAGCAAGTGTCTCACCTGAACGTGGTAAAGCATAGCGCCTACCACAAGTCATTAAAAATGTTTAATAAACTGCCGACAGAGTTAAAAAGTCTAGTTTATACAAGTGGGTTTCAGACTAAGCTTAAACGGTTCTTGTTAAATAAGTGTCTATATTCTATTGATGACTTATAAATTAATACAAAGGTTGAAGTAACATAATTTTATTGATTTGAATTGAATAATGAATTTTTATGAATTGACTTATGAATTATGACATTTACTTTTATATTTTTTTAATTTTGTTATTTTTTTTATTTTTGTGTGATTTTGTATAATTATAATGATTTAAATATTGATTGCATGCATGTAATATGTTTAGTTATAGAAATTCAGACACGATGTGAAAATTGTTATTGAATAAATGAATTGATTGATTGATTGATTGATTGATGTGATGAAAATCTCTAAGATGGATAGTCATCATAAACTATTATTCACACATGTTGGTGCATTGAAGGGCGATGTCAAGCTTCTGAAGGATGACGATAAATATTTCTTATCCCTCTCAGAATAACGACATTGCGTATCATTCCTACAGACAGGGGCTCGTGGCTATATAATAACAGCCCCACGGGTAGTCAGAAGCCAATAAGTCTGACCACCAGTCTTACCAAGGGATATCGTGTTACCCAGTACTTAACAGGGTGGTGGAGGTGACATAGGCAGACGCTCCATGTAAAATACTGGTGTTCAGCTGCATCCGGTTAGACTGGAAAGCGACCCTAACATATTTGGGAAAATGCTAGGCAGATTGGTTGATTGGTTCTCTAGTGGTCTACAAAAAATGTTACATGATGGCCGATGACATGATGGCTATAAAAAAAAAACATTTTAATGTAGGCATTGTACACACAATCTATACATTTCACCCATAGTGACTACACATGTCACACATAAGCAATTAATTATTTTAGTACTGTTAATTACTCTATACTATTTTTGTATTGTATGTTATTTGAATGCTTATTTTATTCTATTTTGTATGATTAATGCAATTGGATATGTGCTGTTTTAATTAACTATAAATAAATAAAGGCGGTTTTTACATAACAATGCTCACCGCCAAAGAGGGCGGAGGCGGCGAAGAAGCGGCAAGCCCGCCTGTCTGCGCGGATGGGCTTCTAGCGGTGCGCCACGCGGTCATAGAAAACCAGCATCGGAAAAGTGTAACACACCCTTATCCCGCAGTAATCCGCGCCACAGTATAAATATTGACAGTATGGAAACTAGGCCTAATTGATGAGATAATTACCTACGCTCCATCAACCGGGACTGACAGCACGTCTGTGTGAGTATGCCGATTCGAACGTTTACTACGAATTTCTGTAGTGTCCATATTTATACTGTGTCCGCGCTGAAATGCGGTGTCTCGTGAGCCAAGCGCCGTTCTACCACGCGGAAATCCGCGCGGAGGAGCGGACGGCGGAGGCGGTGCGGACGCCGCTCGTCCCTACGGTCGGGTGGTATAAGTGTGTTAGGCAACAACGGATTCCATACCTCAGATCCGGATGACCCCATTACTCTCCTTCAGGAAAGCAATAGGGCCACAAGCAGTGCACAAATACAAACCGTCATTCCGTCCTCGCCGCCGAGGTACCACGCGAAGTTCAAGAATTAATTGTTTCCCCCGTCCCGTGCACGTCGAACCGCCAGCCCCGAGGCTGAGTGAGCCGTAGCATTTAATAGTAATCCCAGTTAATAATCATGAATTTAAACTTTCGATCCAGCCCGTCCCCAACTTGCTGTTTTTCCCCAACGACGCCCTAAGCCGAGGTTCGTACCCCACAGGGGGTGCCCTTAAAGCGCTGTCGTTTAGTTTATAATACTTATATTTACGCTCCTGGCTGGAGGCTTTAAGCTCACAAATTAGGGCAGCCACAGGAAAGACCGGTCACGGCCTCTCAAGGTCAACTGCGAGATGCAATACAAAAAAAAAAAAAAACGGATTCCATACAAGCCAGTGCGACGTGATATCCACTTCACCGCCTGCCGCGTCGGTGCGCGGCGTCATGTGAGAATCGCTTAATACTCAGAAGAAAATTAAAACCAAGAATTCCCCTTAACTACTGACTAAGTTTCCACAAGAAAACTTATAACAATGTCCGTGACAATAAGTAGGTAATTTGGTATTAAGCTTACAGAACCTTCTGCAAACAACCGACTTGTCTATACTAAAATTATACAGACGTAAAATTTTAGAGTTTGTATACATGGGGCAGGTAATCTTCGGAACTAATACTGATGCGATTCCAATATATCTTTCACTAATGGAAAGCTACAGTATTACCGAGTGTCATAGAATATTTTATGTTAAGGCGACGATAACCAACTTTTAATGATTTTATACTGAAGATCACGTCTAAACGAGTAGTGTTAATGATATGAAAAAAATATATGTTAAATAAGAGTATTTTCTCAATATTTTAATATACGTATATTTTAGATTATGTATATATTACAAAGTGAAATTAATTTGTAAAGTTATGTCTCACGCGGATAAAACACTAAGAATGGCGCAAAATCTACCAAGCGTATTTTTCTGAAACCTTCACCAATTTAAAGATAATTTAATTAATGATCTTTAAGTATACGCGTTTTATTCAAATAAGTTTTGTTTTGTGTATAATAAATTAATAATGCGTCAAATTGGGGACAGCGTTTCTTGATGGGCGAGTCCTATTACTGGCTGAACGTAGGACGCGTTGCGTGAGCTCAGTACAGAACACGCAAGCTAACCACTCAAGGTCACTGGCATATATCTGCGTCTTAAAACTATAAATTTCAAGCGGGTGAATTGGTGGGCACAAGCTAGTTCGCAATATAAAGGCGCCGTTCCTCTAATCAGTCTTCAATCTTGAAACTAGTTGCAACATTTACCGTAAATCGATTTCCTTGAGTTTAACGGTGGGTTTGCGGTACGAGGCAGTTAGAGGGTTACAGAATAAACGCAAGTATGTTCAGAAACGATTTGGAAATTGGTTTAGTGTTAATTTTGATAAAATTTCGTATCCTTGCTCTTTTTGCGAGATTATCGAAAATTTAAGAATAACACTTTTATTTCGTTTTACTAAGAGAATTGCACATTTTATTATATAACTGTATAATAATCTAAGTAAAACTATTAACAAACTAAAATATAGTGATAATTTTAACAAAAAAATACGCGAAAAGATTATTGAAAAAAAATTATAATTTGTAGTTTCCACATAAATAACAAGTTAATAGTAAAAAAAACTC
Organism: Tiliacea citrago; assembly: GCA_963921375.1. Classification (NCBI taxonomy): domain Eukaryota; kingdom Metazoa; phylum Arthropoda; class Insecta; order Lepidoptera; family Noctuidae; genus Tiliacea; species Tiliacea citrago. The sequence continues at coordinate 14,623,722 of OY992804.1, forward strand.
ACCGGATGTTACAAATGAATTGGTTTCTTGTGTGAAATGGTACAAAATTATTTTACTTTATTCTGTTACGGTGCCGTGAGGTGCCAGACGTAAAGAATAGCACCACCCTATTTCTTCCCGTGGGTGTCGTAAAGGCGACTAAGGGACTTACTAGAGAATGGGCAGCAGCGTTCTCTATGCATTTTAACACCATACTGCGATCGCCAACCCACCTGTCAAACGTGGCGATTATGGCAAACTGGGGAGTTAGCCATAATCGCCAACTACCTAGGGGTAGAAAGTTTTCAGCGCGTGGAATCCTATAAACATAGACCACGTATTCTGTGAACAGCAAATTTTGTTTATCCAGGTTTCCGGGAGCTATCTTTGTGATTTTACTGTTCATTATTATCTCAATATTTTGTTAACCAAAGCATATTAATAACAAAGACTAATAAAATAAACAAATTAAAGATCAATATGCAATTAGTCCCATGGGAGGATAGTGGTCTGTTGTGCATTTAATTAGATTATTTTTTATTTTTTTTGGGCAACGCAAAACGGCCACCGCTCTGCATAATGCTGCAAGCATTATGCTGAGCGGTGGCCGTTTTGCGTGGATGTGACGCATATTTTCCCCCAACTTGTTATTTTTGTATTTGTGTTCTTTCTTAGCGTCATGTTTACCGCAAATAAACGTATTTTCTTTCTTTCTTTCTTTCCTTTCTTTCTATTTCAAACTCTAAATAAATTCACCCATGGTAGAAAATATGGTACTTTAATTATTAGATTGTTCTCTAAATCTATTTGATTATTTATGTACACACAGTATAATTATAATTGTCGTACAAAGGTACTGTTTATTTTTTAAGAAATTTCTTCCAACGGACCTGTGAAAGGAGAAATGAAAAAGAAATGTAGACAAAATTGTAGGTGAGACATGTGTGTGAGAACAAGAAGAGAAAAATGAACATGCGAAGTCTTAAATTAAAAATTATATACCTCTATACGTATAACGCAGAAACATACCTTTACCAAAATAAATACATAAAGCATTTATAATATAAAAATACTCACAATTGATAGGAAAGCTAATGCTGTTTTACTCTCTTTATTTAATTTTGATACATATTGTTTTTAAATATTTATATTTAAAAAAAAATTGTAGCCCATTGGCATCACAAACGGGGTCCAAGCTGCCGGTGGTCAGTGTTCCTGAGAGAGTAACCTCCTAACGATACACGCTGTTTCCAGAAGTACCGCGTTCTGGATCAAGTCCTCGATCCAGTAGCCTAACGAGAGGCTCAGGTGTTGGTCGAGGATCTTGGCTATTAAGCCATTGGCCGTGATGACTATCGGCACAATGACAGCTGTATCCACATCCCACAAGTTCTACTACACCCCCTACTAAACCCCCTTCCCCCCCCTGTTCCTATACTTAATTTGCTTTTCTTTCTCAGCTTTCACAAGGTTCTCGTCATTATTACGTTAGGTACCAAAGGAACACATTTCACTATCGTTAATTATGGTCTTCTCTAAGGTAAAATCATATTCAAATTAAAATTCCTTCAGCAAAATATCTGAAAACAAAAGATATCCAAACTTCATTGTTTTTCTTCGCTCCTAAAATATATCTTTTCATAAATAATGCTCCGCTTGCAATCAATCAAAGCTGCTTTCATTGTATAATGTACATTTATACACGCTAATACAGATTGCAGGATTCATAAATTTAATCTAACCACGCACGCATCATTTATACATTTATCATGTTTTGTTAAAAATGTTGTTAACATGGTATGCATATAAAAAGCAAATAATATTTTAAGCTTCTGTAAGCTAAGTTTCTGTAAAAGCTTCAAGCAAATTGAATGCAGTAATTACATAAGTTTTTAATAATATTTTTTTTATTTTTTACATTGATATATTATTATTATCATCATTTATTTCGGGCCTCGCCCATAGTGTTAGTAACAATGATCGTAAAAACTAGCGTTAGTAGAAAATAGAAGTTTTATTTAGTGTGGAGTTTCATCCCATATCGCAGCATTGGAGACTCCTATCTATCTGCGAATAATATATGGAAAACCCAGTATATCAATAATTTTGTATTAACAAATAAGGGTACAAGTACAACTCATGTATCCTAAACCAAAACACAATGTACAGAGTTTTGAGTATTTTCAAGATAGAGTTAGCGTCGATGTCTGTGCTAGTACTCGTATTAACTGTGTGAAAGACACCCGGCGCCTTCCTCCTATAACCATAATTAACAATCTAAACCGTGACTTAATGTTTTTCTATGGTAATAATATAATGATACAAATAGTTCTGGTACAAATTAAGTTACGCTTACATACACATACATAAACTCACGCCATCTTCCCATGGGGGTAGGCAGAAACTAAAGAACGCCACCTGCTACGCCCCTTACATACTCCTTTTGCTTCGCCTACGTTCATAAATCTGGTCATACACGCACGCCGATTGCGAGTACTACGCACCTGACCTTTCTGAAGTACATCACCAATTCGGGCCTACACTGTCCTCCCATACCTATTAACACTGTAACTTATAACATTGTTAAAGCCCACTTTTTTTAAAAGAGTAACCGTGGAGTTTCTTGCCGGCTCTTCTCCATAGGAAACGACCAATTGGAACCGTGCACCTAGCTTCTGACGTTTCATAAGTGCCCATGTAGGTTTATGTGAAATAAAAAATTTTGATTTTGATTTTTTGATTTTGGTCACTAATGTCCTCCTAGGGCGTCCCCTCCCGGCGTTTCCACTCACCTCTGCTTTATGAATACCTTTCGTTAGTCGCCTTTCTCTCATCCTCTCAACATGACCAAACCATCTAAGCATACTCTTTCAAAAAATTGTTACTACATCTTTTAAACTGCACCGTTGCCTTATCACCTCATTTCAGTCACGCCAGACATACTTCGCAAGGAACGCATTTCCACTGCATTCATTCTACTTTCTAAGTTACGCTTATTAAGGTTTAATTAAAAGAATAAAAATTTAATCTAATTGAATAAGTCCTTACAATTAGATTGAAAATTATTTATTTATTTTTATTTGAAGGCATACAGGAAATACGTAAATGTGTGTGGTGGGGGTGTTTGTGCAAGTGTGTAGTGTGTGTTTTAGCACTTAATATTTATGATTCCCCCCAGTTTGTGAGGGGCTCGTCGCTAAGTAATAACAGCCGCACCGGTCGATCGATCAGGGCCACAAGTCTGCTATTACAATAGTGTCAGAATGGTCGATCATTGATGTCATAATTGTTGATTTTGACAAGTTTGGTAATCTACTATTATAATGGCGTCATTATGACTTTCCAATGATCGGCAACTGACACTACATTGAAAGAAATTGCAAAGAAAATGATCGACCATTATGAATTTACCAGATTACGAACTTTTAGCAAAATGACAATGGCATGACAATGGGATCGTGTTGGAATGACTGAATTTATAAAAATAGCAGACTTGGGCCCCAGGGCCTCAAGTCTGCTATTACAATAGTGTCAGAATGGTCGATCATTGATTTCATAATTGTTGATTTTGACAAGTTTGGTAATCTACTATTATAATGGCGTCATTATGACTTTCCAATGGTCGGCCACTGATACTACATTGAAAGAAATTGCATATATTGGTAATCTCGTACAGAAGGACACTTCTACTAATGGGTTTTATAATACTGGCAATACGACAATGTCATTATAATAACACAATTATATTACGAGAACATTGACCGACCAATGATCGACCATTATGAATTTACCAGATTACGGACTTTTAGCAAAATGGCAATGGCATGACAATGGGATCGTGTTGGAATGACTGAATTTATAAAAATAGCAGACTTGGGCCCCAGGTTAAGCTACGCTTCCCGAGGTCAGTCCGTGGACGGGTAACCATGTATTTCATACAGTGACCTCTCCGTGCCTCGGAAAGCACGTTAAGCCGTTGTTCCTGGCTATCATTTGTAGATCCTTGACAGTCGTTACGGGTTGTCAGAAGCCAAAGTCCGTCAACGTGTGTCAATTATCGTGTTACCAGGTTTCTGGATTGTGGAGTTCTCCATGAAAAATACTGATATTCAGCTGGATTAGGTTAGTCTGGAAACCGACTGCAACTTAGTTGGAAAACGCTAGGCTAGACGCTAGATGAAATATGGAAGTTTGTCAAACGTATATATATTAAATCATACTTCGTCTTTCTTCATCAGTCAAGTTGTTTATTTCTGAACTTAGGTATATTGTGTCAGTGTAATGTAAGTTTCTTTCCCTACACTTATCCCACCCTCTTATGTCTAATCTTTCCATTTAAAATTTTCTGACAGTCGCCCAAAAACGCCAGCCCTTCACCACTTCCTAGTGATTTTACTGGGAAGAAATGGCGCAACAAACTTTTCAACAGCACAGCTGTATGTTCAGTCAGAAAAACTTGATTCTATACAGTAGTATGCAAAATAATTTACATTATACAACACAAAAGCTTTAATTAAATTATTTGCCATATGTCAGCTAGCTCACGCCACTATACTAACAAAAAAACATCAAATATCAATCAGAATTAAAAAAATAGAAACAAACAGAACTTAATACCGAAATAAAAGCCAGGGATAAAGTGCGTGTCTCGAAGTCACAAATGTTAAACTAGCCGCTTGAAGTAAAATAAATAAACAGTTAATTACTAATAACAATAACAAAACCATGGTCAGCAAGATGACCAGTCACCACAAGCAGCACCCGCTCACGAGCATAATGTAAAGATCAGTTATCACCCCCCTGGACATATTTGAGGGGAGGAGGCAACCCGACCCCCGACGCTACCGCCAGCAGTGACATCTAAGGGAGCTTGGAACTTGCTGCTGATTGCTCAGGCAAGAATAATATTAATAATTGAATGTATTTACGAAACTACTTTAAAAGCTTTTACAAGAGTTGTGCCTTGGCTTTGCGCCAGGGCGAGGCAAAGGCAACAATATATACATTAAGCTTACGTCAATAGTATTGAAACCAGTACAAGCTTTTGTTTTTTTTTTTGGGTGGGAAATTATCAAATAACTTCTCCCGCTCCGGGCGGAGCTGGAGGACGTGTCAGACTTTTACTGACTAAAACCCACCCCTGTTCCTTCCGTTGCCTGTGTGCCAGGGCCACGATATCCCTTTCGGACAAACTCGTAACCCTGGCAGGCATTGGTCCTACCGGACCCCGTCAGTTGGTCCTGACATCTCTTTGAGGCGCGCGTGGAACACAACGCGCCGTCGACCCGGGCCTGGTCCTTATCGGACCGCGTCCGCCTCCTCCTTCGCGAGCATTACTGCTTCGCAGAAGGAGGTGACGGCCTCCCATGCACTCTCGCTCCGAACCATGGCCTGAACCAGGGCCGGACGCGAGAGATCGCCGCCGCCGATCGCCTCCGTGAGGACACGGCGGTGCTCCGCCCAAGCTGGGCAGACCTCCACCGTATACTCCACCGTGTCCGCCGGGCGATCCACACAGTGGTGACACCCGGGCGTTTCCTCCCGCTTTATCCTAAACAGAAACCTCCCGAAACAACCGTGTCCGGTGAGAACCTGCGTCAGGCGGAAGGTGAGGACGCCGTGGCGCCTCTCTAGCCACTCCTCAAAGAGGGGACTTATCGCCACAATTGTGGCGTGCCCAAATACCAGTAAGCTTATCAGCTAAAAAAAAACTTAACATAAACTTTAGTAGTTGCTGTACCAGTTTTCCAAGTTATAATATGATAGAGGTATAGTAATCACATACTTAAACACCTCAACCTATTTAACGTTCAGGAATCTATAATCTTATGAATAAAATATAAAATCATGATGAAAACTGAGTGGAAAATTCAACTTTTTCAAACCATCATAACTTTATTCCACGACTGCATAGCTATGTGTAATTTATAATTCTTAATTATTGAAGACCGGTCCTACTAAACGACATAAATTTCATCTCTGTACATTCTGGGGTACAGGTCCTAACAATTTTTGACCATCTTCTTTCTAGCTAGGAGAATATTCTCGGGAATTTACCATCATTACCTATAATGGTAGCCATACATGTTACGATATGCTTGCACAAGTTTAGACTTGCATAAGTCTGCGTGATACCGAATACTTGTGCTAAGTCATCCCACACACGTTAATGTGTACTTGTGCAAGTCCAATTTCGCGCATAACCTGCACAACAGTCGGATAACCCTGAAATACGCTTTTACTGTCCGATGGTCCCATTGGATAATCATTCTTTATCGGTCAATTCAGAATCATACTCAACAACTGCCGAATTGTGTTCAGTCATAATGTAATTATTAAAATTTAATTACGGTCATTATTATCATTGGAACAGCTACCTATTGTGAATGATCATCGAATTGCTAGTTTACAAGAGTAATGTGATGTTTATCTATATAAATTAAACTTGAATGCTGTCCGTTGGTAAACGCATCACTTGAGAATGGCTGGACCAATTTGGCAATGTTTTGTTTTAAAATGTTATGTAGACGTTTTAAAATAAGATATTAAATGTATAAGGTGTATCTATAAATTCATACACGAAATCTTTTAAGGGATCATTGTACTAATCATTATGAACAACTTTAACTTTGGGAGCAAAGCCAAAATCGTGAAAAAAAATCTGCTATTCCCTATATTTTGACGAGATATGAGAACATAAATGTAGGGAATACCTAATTTTTTTTCGCGATTCATATTTGCTCCCATAGTTTTTACATTACATTTACATAATTATGAGTACAATGGCCCCTTAACAGATAAGTGTATGAATAGATACACCATAAATATAATAATAATAATCGTATCGGCCAATGGCCTGATGGCCGAAAGCCTCGATCAACATCTCTCGAGGCTCTCGTCAGGTGGTTGAATCAAGGGCCTGATTCAGAAGGCAGTACTCCTCGATACTGCTCGCATCGTGAGGAGGTTCCTATCTCTGGAGCCCTAACCACCGGTAGCTTGGACCCTGCTCCCGATACCGGCGAAGCACTATTTTTTATATATTTTATTATATTCTAATATTTAAAGATGTAATTTATATGTATATAATAAAATAAAAATACTTAATAATAAAATATACATAACATAAAATATATTTCATTTGCTAAAATATTTCGTTTTTGGAGGAGTTTTATATTATTAGATAATATAGGTAGGTATCTATTATAGTTAAACTATTTCACGAAGTCCTCTCTTGTCGCTCTAATGGCGGTAAACATAAGGTTCAAATTGCAATAACCAACAGGACTTCGTGACATAGAACATCTGTACTTGACAAGCACAACTAATGTTGTGATACAAAAGGTGTAGTAAAATTAGCAGTGAGATGACGCGAAAAAAAAAACTCGTCGTCACACTGATGTGACAAGCTGCTGGGACGAGAAGTCGGGAATGTTTTTTGCGGATCAAAAGTTTCTTTGATTGCGTACGTTTTATCTGAAATTAAATCAGATTAATATCTGATTTTACACCAATCATTCTTCATATTATAAAAAGTACTCCACGTATTTGTAACGTGGGACTTAACATGACTGGCGAAATTTGGGCGTACTAGGTACACCTCTGCCTATCCGTTTGGGGATTACAGGCGTGATGTTATGGTATGTTGATTTGTTCAATCAATCAATCAACTCAGCCTATAGCAGTCCACTGCTGGGCATAGGCCTCTCTCAAACTGCGACACAACACCCTGTCCTCCGCCTTCCGCATCCAGTCTGTCCCAGCCACATTTTTAAGGTCGTCTGTCTATCTAGCTGGGGGGCGCCCCACACTACGCTTGCCGATACGCGGTCTCCACTCCAGGACTCGTCTGCTCCACCGGTCATCGGCCCTTCGACAAAAATGGCCAGCCCACTGCCACTTCAGCTTGCTTACTCTGCAGACTATGTCGGTAACGCCGATTCTCTTCCGGATAACTTTATTCCTGATCTTATCCTTCAAAGAAACTCCGAGCATAGCCCGCTCCATAGCACGCTGAGTGACCTTGAATTTGTGGACCAGTCTGATTGTCAGTGTCCACGTTTGGGCACCGTATGTCATAACGGGCAGGACGCATTGGTTGAAGACCCTACTCGTAGTCTTCAAACACTGCGGGTCAAAACATAAACTACTGGTAAATCTGTGCCGTATAACTCACTATAATCTATGTAACATAACTGCGTTCAAAATTTTGCTATACGAGTATAAACGTTAATTAGGAGTCTACAAGACCTCAAATTTTTTAGCATGATCCTCCGATAAGTCGAAAATACGGGTAAAGTTGAGGATTAATGTTAAGTACTATGTTTGACGAAAACACGATTCCATAAAATTTCTCGACAGAAAAAGAATACAAAGTTACCTCCATACCGAACAATAAACCGCTAGTATTCAAAAAATATTTCAAATTTGATCATGAAACTTTGCATAATAACTGAACTAAATATAAAGCAGATACTGCTTTTTTTTTAATTACCACTATTTTCATCGTAAAAAGAAATAACTTAAACTATCGGCGCCTTGGAGTCTTGTCTTGTCTCGCTTGCTTGAGGGTGATAAAGAGTGAGGTAGCGCTGAGGTAATATGGACTCTAACTTCATTACAGTAGGCGTTATTATGTAACTTCCATTTAACTCTGACAGAACAGTCTCTAGACTGTTTGTTCTTTATACGTTTGAAACTACTACAGCTTTAGTTTAGCATTCCCTTTGCTCCGGGCACCGATTTATCATTTATTGTAATTCGTTTATTGTTACTACTGCTTTTATGGGTTCTAAAAGGCTACATTCATTTTGAATTATCAATTTTTCGCAAGAATATGTTACTGCACCTTCATCCGAAGGTGCCATATTAATGCCAATCTACCATTCGGGTAGGTTAGCATAAAAATATCGTCGGCGTAGGAACTAAATAACTACGATTTACGTCAAAATTTCTTTTTACCATTTTTAACCCAACCATGTTGCATATTTTTGCCTGACAAGCATTTTCATGTTGTATGTTCCAAATGGAAAAATAAATATGTCCAAAACTATCACTAAATCGTAGAAGAAAAAGTAAATAGCTCAATAAATAAATCCATAATCTATGCTATAAGATAAGTTGAGTATTGCAAGAGTTATATAAAATAAGTTTTTTTAAGTTTTCTTCGACTCTCATGTAATAATCAAATAACCATGTTCAAGGAAAACTAAATAACTCGAGTTGTTTAATTTGCACATTTGAAATTATAATGTTAGACACTTCAATTTATGAATAATTTATATTATCGATTACTTCTGTAATACAATATTAATCAAATACAAGATGCTTAGCAAACATAATTAAATAAATGAAGTTATTTATTACTGCTATAAAAGAAACGCGTAGGAACACAAAACAATTAACCTTAAAAAGTAGCTAACTCCAGTATACTTACAATATTATGTTATGGCAAAATTAGATAACTTAGTTTTTTTTTTTTTTTTACTAAAACGATTTTCGTTTGTTTAAGCATATAAAAAAGGTACAGATACCCGAAGAATAAAAAATTACCCACACTAAAATTATCTCCCATTTATTAATGCCACTAAAAATAAAAAATAAAACAGTAAATCGCAATTTCCTCCAAACTAGAAAATTTTAGTTATTCAGTTCTCCACCTACGCCGATGATATAGTAGCTCCAAAAAATTGCATGATTTTCGTGGCTATCGTGCGGCAGCTATTCATTTTGAAGCTAGCGTAAAATACTCGACAAAAAACCATCCCCATTCCATTTCACCAAAGTCAAAGTCAATGAAAATTATTTATTTCAAATAGTTAAGGCACGGCACTTTGAACAACAAAATTTACAAAAAAATAAAATTGATTCTAGTCGCCCCTTCAAAAGCTAGTTTCGTATGGAGAAGAAAGGAGAAGAAATGGGCAAGAAACTCCACCGTTAGTTATTACTTTAAAATGTTTTACAATATTTTTTTTTATAGTTACTTTAATTATATAATTATGTGTGAAGACGATGCACCTATATTCCGTTGGTTTAGGTAGTTAAATAAAGATAAACAAAAAAAACCACGTGACGAGAGAGCTGTCAAGTAACCGACTAAACGTAATACCTGTCACTTCAGTTGTCATGCTACGTCACAGTTGTACTCTTCAATTTAGCAACGTTATAATTCGTTGACGTTTAGACAACCTGTCTTTTTGGGCTCTTTACATTAGACAGATTACAAAATATTATAGTATTATTATAAATCGAACAAAAAAAATGTGCTCAAGCAGTTACATCTACGACGAGTAGTTTAAGAATGAATGATTAATTTTGACATTCATTAAAACTATCGTGAAATTTAAAAATACGTTTAATTTAGTAAAGTTAAGTTAACATATTTTAAAACAATAAAGTGTCATGTATAAAAACCCTTTTTACGATTTGTTTACCTTTATTTAATTACCTAAACCAATGGAGTATAGAACAAACTTACTATACCATAATAGGTAAAAAGAATTAAAAATGAAGCAATGACAGATACATTAATGATGTGATAGATACATACTAACGTATTTACAAATATTATAAAAAATATAAGTTTTTCTAAAAAAAATAAGTAATTGGTCAGTGGGTGAGTAAAGGTAATCACAACATGCACACCAACTACCATCTCACAATGACATCCGCTATCTCCATTATTGAATTGTTTTGTTAATTTTTTTTTCAAATTCAAATTCTTTATTGCGAACTAAGTGTACAGAATTTTGTAGATGTTAACAATAGGTAGGTTCTAGAACTTAGTTGCCTGTTAAATGGTTATAAAATATAAGAAGAAAAAAATTACATACTCAATATTGCAGTTATACAGACTTAACATTATATTAAATTAATTATCATTATTCATATATTTCATATTATCATTATATTAATTATCATTATTCATTCATATATTATATATTATCAGATAGATTCATAGAATTTAATATCACATCATTACCACAAGTATCACAATCATTTCAATATTAAATAATTATTTATCTTCAAGGAATTCTTTTACAGCCTTTCCTTTGCCTTTTTTCTTTTATGCCTGTTTAATCAGGAAGTCTTTTAGCTTCCTTTTAAAAATACCAATTGAATGCTGGTTCTTGACTTCAATGGGTAACGTATTATATATTTTTATGCCCATACAAAAAATACTATTTTTTTCATCTTTTCTCTAAATCACTTCAGCATCTTTCAGCCTTTCCTTGCTGAACAAAATAATACACTGCCACATCCAGGAACTCTAATTCCACAGTCCCATATCACATGCCCCTAGGTATTGTCGGTTCATAAATTATGAATCTCGCGACACGATACAATCTCGACCGATGGGAGTATTATACTGCGATCGTATCGGGCAGACCCTCTCTTGCATGAATGTTTTTCAAATATTCGCTTGTCCCCCACGTTATGTTGGTGGCTATCTGGTTTAGATATCTTTTTGGTTATTTTTAATTAGTTTTTATGATGGTTTTGGTTTGGGATTGGATTTTGTGTGTGTGCCTTTATAATACAAGGTCAGATTAAATTACCTGAAAAAACTCCACAGATGTGATGGGTCAAAACCATTTATAACGACTTCGAAGCCGTCGGATTACGGTTGTTATAGCCGAGAGTCGGTATAACCAAACACTTTGCTGAGTAAACTGAAATGCCGGGACCTCAAAATTTCGTCGTATTAACCGGTAGGTACGTAGCTTTTAAGCATGTCGTTAGAAACGGGTTTGACTATAGAAACATGATTAAAAAAAAATCTATGTCATGTATTTAATGCGGCAACTAAGTAAAATGAATATAGTTTAAAAAAAAAATAGAGTGGGTACCATATATTAGTTGGCAGCTAATAAGAAGTATTATTTTAAGTAGAAAGTAGCAGCTCAATAATCAGTTTTTAGCTTTATTTTAATTTAAACTGGCATCGAATTTTTGTTTTGGTAACTGAATTTACCAACAATAGAGGGGATCCGAGCGGCTACCGCGGCACGCTCGCTTCGCTCGCTCGCCTTCGCTTGTTAATGGTTACTGTTCTAACCTAACCTAACCCAAATGATTCAATAACAGTAGATGACTTTGCAGCGATTAAGAAATAATATTTAATCGCTGCCAAGTTATTATTTTAGTAGCAAACAGTTAGTCGCCCTTTAAGTTATTAGTCGCCAAGTTATTATTTTAGTAGCAAATAGTTAGTCGCCCTTTAAGTTATTAGTCGCCTGGAAAATTATTATCCAAAATCTATTAGGTACTTTAGTTACTTTAAGAATGAGTTTTGGAAATATTTTTTTTTATCCAATTTAGATATACGTGTAGCGGCATCAACATCGCCACATTAGCACTACGCGTCACACTGACGTCACGCAAATCTTGCATCGCGCAAGCAGAGTTTACCGCGCAACTAGCATATACTCGTATACAACGTCCCAACATCAACCGTCGGGCAGTTGCCTATCAGACACAACACCTGTCTGGTCGGAGGATCTTCCCTTTTCTATGGTGGATGAGTGAACTTTACACCCTCTTGTTCATACCACCAAATACCCATCACGTGTGTGGAGTTTTGCTAGCTTTTTTATTTGACCGTTGCTATTCTGTGCTAGGACTCCCTCTAAAACCTCTAAAATTAACTGTCATAGTGGATAATATTCTGATGATTTGGTTGAGTATATTACGTAGATCCGTGTGGTGCCAGACGTAAAGAATCGCACCATCCTATTTCTTCCCATGGGTGTCGTAAAAGGCGACTAAAGGACTAGAGAATGGGCAGCAGCGTTCTTTATGCATTTTAACTTTAACACCATACTGCCATTGCCAAGCCGCAAGCGTGGCGATTATGGCCCCTTCTTTGGGGAAGGCCTATGTCCAGCAGTGGACGTCTTTCGGCTGAAATGATGATGATGATTATGTAGGTCCACCAAATCATCATTATGATGTTTTGCTTCAGACTCGTATTTATTAAATTTAACTGCATTTAAGATTATTGGGCCCTTTGATAATCGTTCAACTATAAACGCCACAGACGATGCAATGAGCTTTGCATACGAGATACGGACGATACAACGGGTTCTGCTTACACTAGAACCATTAGAGATTCGTGTGTAGCGCAATTCAAACCAAGCTCATTAGTAATATTGAGTGATGTAGTCGTAAAACAAATGCCCTGAAGCATTAAGTTGATGGAGGGTCATTGCAAGCTAATGCTTCGAATTGCATAGTCTCATTCATGGTTTTGGAAAATTGTTGTGGTATATTTTTCGTAGAGTTTTTCGTTGCATTTAATAGAAATACTGGTGTTTTTTATAGGACTTTTGTGAATGATATTACAATCCATTTATCGAAATGGTCGTTTCTGACAATTATTCTTATTTTGTTGCATGAATTTTCTCGTTATGTTTCAATTTCAATACTGTTTATTGTTTGTAGTTTGGTCAAAATCAAAATCATTTTTTTTTTATTTCTCATAAACCTACATGGGCACTTATGAAACGTCAGAAGCTAGGTTCACGGTTCCAATTGGTCGTTTCCTATGGAGAAGAGCCGGCAAGAAACTCCACGGTTACTCTTTTAAAAAAAAAGTGGGCTTTAACAATGTTTCCAAGTTACAGTGTTAATAGGTACGGGAGGACAGTGTAGGCCCGTCAACAAGTACCAAATACTTAACAAAATAGAAGATAGTTTACAAAGCTACAGTCTATTAAGCCTACAACGTTCTCACATTCACAAATTAAAAAAGAATCTATATAAAATATTACTAAAATAATAAAAATAAAAACCTACATATTTAAACCAAATGACACCAATGACATGGTGGATTTCACAACTTAAAGAATATACGTACGAGTAAGGTATGAAAGGCTAGTTTTAGTATTTGACGGTTTATTTAAATGAGGTTTCACATAGTATGACAATACAAAAGTAAGCACTTCTGGAATATCATTCTGGGTCACACAACGCTGGTATCATCACACTAATGTTATAAAGGCGAAAGTTTGTGAGTTTGTGTGTGTGTATGTTTGTAACTTCTTCACGCTCAAACGGCTGGACCAATTTTGAATAAATTTTGTATGGAGGTAGCTAAAGAAAGAAAGAAATAAAGAAAATACGTTTATTTGCGGTAAACATAACGCAAAGAAATAAAAACACAAACACGAAAGAACAAGTTGAGGGAAAATATGCGTCACATTCACGCAAAACGGCCATCGCTCAGCATAATGCTACGACCCTATGCTAGACAGAGCCCCAGCGCTGGTTTTCAGCGACCGGTTGACGTGATGACGTCAACCGGTGCAGCATAATGAGATAAAAATAAACAAAATAAAATAAATGCAATACTTCGTTATCTATGTATATATAAATATAATATCTAGAATGGCAACATTCAGTAACGTCGGCAATGACTCAAGCGCCGAGCGCATGTTACGCAATCTGTGTGTGCAGCTGTCAGCTGTCGTAAAGGTTACATCTCAGTCAGAGAGGGTTACATAATTAAATAACATGGCGCATTATGTAAAGAATGCTAGGATGTTATCTAACAAAGGAGCTGACACCCTGGGTTAAGACATAGGCTACTTTTTATCCCGATATTCCCACGGGATCGCGACTTACGCGGGTGAAACCGCGGGGTGCAGCTAGTACTAACTAAAAGTTAAAAGAAAGTTGACACATTAAGGGTATCTAGCATATTGTCAACATTAGTTTTCCAAGTAAACAACAATAGGTACCCTTGCTATATCTCTTTGGTCGATGCGAGAGCCATTCGTGAGCGCTCTCAAGGACGCCGGGCGCTGGAGTAATTAGCAATTAATTAAAGCATGTCAAAGCTTATCAACATGGAACCCTGTGCATAGTAATTTGGCTGTTCAAGCAACATGCAAATCGATGCTAATGGAGAGTTGGAAAAAACAAGTAGGCAGGAGAGGCGGAGCGGGAGGGCGTGTCAGACTTTTACTGACTAAAACCCACTTTTGTGTGTTCCTTCAGTTACCTTTGTGCCAGGGCCACGATATCCCTTTCGGACAAACCCGCAACCCTGTCAGGTCAGAACAAATGCTGAGATATGATAAATTTACGCGCGCGTCTCTTGTTTCCTTTGCGTGAGCACCATCTCCCCGCAAGTCGCGTTGCGGTGACTCATAGCATGCTCTAAACCAAACAACTTGTTTTTTTTGCAAACGCTGTTGCAAGACACAAGTCACTTTGGTGTATAGCTCATGACCAAGGGGTAAAACGAAAAGTATTTCTATAACTAATATAGGAGGATAATCTATAAATAATATAGGAGCCTATAACGTTATCACAGCTGGGATACAGGCTTCCTTTCTATGTGAGGGAGTGACTGTAATTCACCACTCGGTCCCACTGTAGGTTGCTTCGAACTTTTGGTTCTAGGTGTGTGGTTCTAGCTCAACGGGAAGTACCCTACAGGTTTTTTATTTGCGAGTACCAACATTATGTCGCATAATATGTAGCCGTATTTTTTTACTGCGTTGATTTAGAGCTCCAAGGGACCGTAGACCTCCATAGTTGATACTAATTTCAACTTGATACCTCTACGCGTTGTTGAGAAAAAAAGTCTTGACAGATAGACGGACGGACGAACCACGAAGTGATCCTATAAGGGTTCCGTTGTTTCCTTTTGAGGTATGAAACCGTCAAAATGTTGACAGTAAATCAAAACAGACGGCTGTGCAAATGAATATTAATAGGTCTGCCTTAGCCTGCTTAAAATGGATGCCTGAAAGACAGAACAAAACATATATTTCATGGATTTAATATCCCTGTTACTATGTAATTCTGTGCTACAGCGGCGAGGTGTCAATTTTTGTATGAGAGAAGCTGAAGCGAAGCCGATTTAAATTACTTACTTTTATTAATAAAGTAAAAATTAATTAATTAACTTAAAAATAAGTCTTTCCTTTACTGAATTTTTACACCATATATCGTCAAGTAGCAGAACCAAAAAGACGCATCACTACACAAACAAAAGTTTTTTGTTTGTTATTTCTATTCAAAGCTAATAAAAATAGGCATTTTTATTGTTTGAATGTTATAGTGGATTAAATACCCGTAGTGTAACTATATTTTTTGGCAATAGTAGACATTATTGTCTGTGGCATTTTTCAATAGCGGTAGAGTTGTTGATGCAAACCTCCGAAGGGAAGCCGGTAGGAATCGAGTTATATGGTCCTTTCGCCACTGGTGTGCTAGAACAAATACCTCTAAAATTAACTGTCTTAGTGGATATTGCGTAGTATAATCTCTGCTACATGGTACACAGGCCTGCTCTCTTAGCGAGGGAGTGGGCCGTAATCTACCACGCGGGCTCAGTACGGGTTGGTAGATGTCACATATCTTCAAATTTTAATTCTAGGACAATTCTATTTCCTTACAATGTTTTCCTTCACCGTGTTGAGAGCAGTGGTGATGAAATTATTTACACAAAGTAAAGCGCCTGCTTGGGTTCGAACCTACGATCTAGTACTAGGTCGGGGCCGTTATCACTGAGCCACCACTGCTCGTTTGCATCGTCATTGTTGACAGACATAATCTTTAATCGCAATTTAGTGTTGTTAACCTAAAATAGGACTCTTTTGTTGTAAATTATCACGAAACTCATGGCTAAAGAAAAAGGCTCCTTTTTTTTCTTCGTTTGTCTAGTGACCACAAGCACTACCTACAGCTTGAGGCCCTGGATTCGCGTCACGGGTCGTCGAGCAAAGTGTTTATGGATTTTTCCACTTGGAATTTCTCAGTAGCGGCCCGGAGTCTGGATTTGTGTCCAGCTGATGGCAATAGGCTTGCCCTCTATTACGTGGGACTTAAACATAACTATACTACATTTGAAATAGTTCCAGTTCCACCGATTTTGACTTTTGCTGCAATGTCAATCGATCTGGACCAGACTGACCAACCAATCCGAGGTTTTTGATATTGAGCTGGACCAACGAACTTGACGCCATAAAGGAGCGAAATGTGGGTGTACTATAATAATAGGTATACCTCTGCCTAAAGCTTCGGGGACTGCAGGCGTGATGTTATGTTATATTAAAAATAAAAAACCGGCCAAGTGCAAGTCGGACTCGCGCACGAAGAGTTCCGTACCATTATCCATAAAAATGGCAAAAAAAATCACGTTTGTTGTATGGGAGCCCCCCTTAAAAATTTGTTTTATTTTAATTTAATTATTTATTTTTAAAGTGAATATATAACTAAATATATTGTAAATATTTCAAGCGTCTACCTGTTGTCGTTATCAATATCGAGCAAAAACGAGCAAAAAAAATCAAGTTTGTTGTATGTATACAAATATTTAAGGGGGGCTCCCATACAACAAACGTGATTTTTTGCCATTTTGATATATAATCGTACGGAACCCTTCGTGCGCGAGTCCGAGTCGCACTTGGCCGGTTTTTTAATTTCAACCATAGTGAAGTTTCAATTCACTGGGAATTTTTGTCAAAAGTATGAAAGTAATTGCGATGTCGTCTGAACCATTTACATGATTATTTCTGTTAAAGATAAAATATTAAGATTTATTTATTACAGCCTCCATTTTAAAAAGATTAAGTAGGTACTCATCTTTTGATAACATAAGCACTGATATTCCATAATTTATCTGAAGTCTTAATTCGCCTTGTACCAACGTCCTATCGCATTTTGAACCCTATTCTGTATACTATAAAACACCATTTTGTGAGAATACTGTAGCTGTAGACTCAGAAATGAAAATATTAATACAGCTTAAATCTCAAGGGAGACATAGATTTGAGAAATTCATTAAGCGGTGATTGTAACGTGACTTAGCAACTGTTCCCATTTGATGCTTCGTGAGATGAGATACAGATTTAGATGGTATTGTTAGCAGGCTGATAAGGGCTTATAAGAGGCTCGTGGCTAAATGATAACAGTTACACGGGTCGATGTTCAGGGCTATACACCGAGGCTTTTAAATAGTCTTACACCGGTAGCCCACTTCATGTATCCAAAGACTACCTACCAATCATTTATGAAAGTAAAAAAAATATTTATTAACATTTTTTTAAATATAAAATTATTCGTTATGACGCATGATGTAGTTTGAAACACACTGTTATGAGCGCGGTGCGAGCCTTGTACTCCTTTCCGCGCCACCCTTGTAATACAAGGCTCGCACCGCGCTCGTACCAGGGTGTTTCAAAGTACGTCATGCGTCATAAAGTTTTTTTTTTAAATTATTCAAATATTAATAAATATTTTTTTTTTACTTTCATGAATGATTAGTAGTCATTGGATACATGAAGTGGCCTGGCGTTGTAAGATGATTAAAATGCCACGGTGTATAATAATAATCCATTTATTTCAGGCGTCGAAGGCCCATAGATAAATACCTTAACCTAAACATACATATTTTTATTATAATTACATTAAATTATTATACACGAAGTGATGACTGTGTCGGCGTCGTGTTGCGCTCCGTGGTGTCGCGTAACCTTCCACGAAAACGTCGGTACGCCACACCTTTCGGCCAAAACCCTTCTTTCATGAAGATTTCTAGGTACTGAGTTGGAACCCGCAGCACAATCGACTTGAAATTTATGTTTTTGGCGTGACTCCAACTTTTCTACTCTCAAGGTCCACTTGGTCTTGATTCTGATGTATTCCACGATGTCTTCAGTCTTCGTGGAGTGATGCAGACGGGATACGTACGCTGAGCAACGCTTGCCAAGGTCGATCAGTGACTGGGTGAGCATCCATTACATACCAAGATCGCTCCGTGCCTTGGAACGTTAAGCCGTTGGTTCCAGCTGTCATTTTTAGATCTTTAACAGTCGTTACAGGCAGTCAAAAGCCCTAAATTATGACAACCAGTCTTACCAAGGGGTGTCTTGTTACCCAGCAACAGGGTTGTAGAGGTCAGATAGGCAGTTGCTTTATGTAAAATACTGGTATACACCTGCATCCGATTAGAGTGGAAGCCGAGCCCAATATAGACTAGGCAGGTGATGTTAGCAGGCTTATAAGGAGGACTTTGAAAGTACAATAATAAGGTGGCAGCCCAAAAAACATGAAATTGGATGTTTGTTTGGATAGTGGAGTTTAAATAACATAAAAGAGGTTCTGAAGAGCAACTGCGGAATAATAAATTATAATCGTATATAATACATCATGACTGCATTATCTGTGACATCATTTATACCAAATACAAACAATATTTATTGACATAAAACAAGTTATACAACAAATAATATAATTATCGGACCCTTACGCTAGATAGAACTGTGTTGCAGGAGTCAGTGTCCTCCAGTGATAAAAAAAAAACACAAATTTTGATGTTTTATGACGACACAAAAAAATAAAAATTTAGGAAACAAAATAACAAAACGGTATGCTAGGAGAGGGTGGATATAAATAATATTCTATTTCAAGAAACGCTAAAGACACTTCTTGATCACATAGCTTTATAGAATGCAGGTATACAACTAACTTCACAAAACTGCATGCATAGCCTGTGAGGTTTCTTGCTTCGCCGTAACAAGGCAGTAAATACACTGAAAGTTCTGATGACGTTCATACTTTGACAACTGTTGAACTGTTGTTGTTGAGACTAAGTTTTCATAGCTTTTAGAATACGATCTGGGCCACAAGTCTGCTATTACAATAGTGCAGAATGGTCGATCATTGATTTCATAATTGTTGATTTTGACAAGTTTGGTAATCTACTATTATAATGGCGTCATTATGACTTTCCAATGGTCGGCAACTGACACTACATTGAAAGAAATTGCAAAGAAAATGATCGACCATTATGAATTTACCAGATTACGAACTTTTAGCAAAATGACAATGGCATGACAATGGGATCGTGTTGGAATGACTGAATTTATAAAAATAGCAGACTTGGGCCCCTGGACATGTTAAAAAAATTACCTTTTTAATGAAGAAATCCCTTTCACCTAACTTTACTGCTAGTGTTGAACCAGAAGATGTCCAACACCTCCTTATTGTATTGTATTCGCAATGATTTTCAAAGACAACATTTATGTAAAAAGTTAAAATTAAATACATTACATTTAGGTAAATTTCAATATATTCTGGCTTACCCTGCAAGCAATAAAGCTAAGCTTATTTATAAGTTTATATTCTCTTATTTATAGTTTATTATTCTGTCTTAAGAATTTTTTTTTTTTTTTTAATAGGTGACTTGCTTAAGGAAATGATGGTCCCTAATAAAAAAAAAATAAAAAAAAAAGTTTTCATAGACAAGCGCCCAAGTGCGTGTCGTACTCGCACATGAAGGATTTCGTACTATCGTACAATATTTAACACTACATATCAATTATTTTTTGTTATACCTGCTTTAGTAGTACACACTCTGTGAAATTTTTAAGTGTCCACCTACGAGTATAACGGTTCAAAAGATCAGCCCTGTGACAGACAGGCGGACGGACAGCAGAGCCTTAGTAATACGGTCCCCCTAAAAAGCAATTATTCGGTAAAAGCTTTGCATTCCCCGTATCCAGATATTCGTTCATTTTCACGAACACCCAGTCATATACCGGTACTAATTAATTCTCCCTTTGACCCGACAATTTTCAACAGAAACCAAATTATAAAATCATACAACAATGCAGAATTCGCAGTAAAGCAGGGTTTACACAAGCGACTTACTGAACGCGATTTGACGTAGACTATAGAGTAGCTGGAACGTAAAGCCGGGTATCAAACAATAAGCTGGACTTAATAACGAGTAATCCCAGCAGTTGAGTCCTAGACTTAGTCTTAAGAACTGATCTCCCTGTCGAGACGTAGCTTTAATAGAGCTTCTCGTGGTTCGTTTACCTACTGTCTAGTATCTTTGTGTAGCATAATATCCGTTCACTAATGAACAAAGGTGATAAGAGGTTAAACTTCACGAACGTAGATGATTTTTAGGGTTCCGTACCCATAGGGTAAAACGGGAACCCTATTACTAAGGCTCCGCCGTCTGTCTGTCTGTTTGTCTGTTTGTCACCAGGCTGTATCTCATGAACTGTGATACTCGTAGTTATCCAATTGAAATTTTCACAGATGATGTATTTCTGTTGCCGCTATAACAACAAATACTAAAAACAAAATGAAATAAATATTTAAGGGGGCTCCCATACAAGAAACATGATTGTTTTGCTCGTATTTGCTCGATATTGATAACGGCAACAGGTAGACGCTTGAAATATTCACAGAATATTTAGTTATATATTCACTTTAAAAATAAATATATTAATTAAAATAAAACAAATATTTAAGGGGGGCTCCCATACAACAAACGTGATTTTTTTGCCGTTTTTAGGGTTCCGTACCCAAAGGGTAAAACGGGAACCCTATTACTAAGGCTCCGCCGTCTGTCTGTCTGTCCGTCTATCACCAGGCTGTATCTCATAAACCGTGATAGTTAGACTGTTGAAAATTTTCACAGATGATGTATTTCTGTTGCCGCTATAACAGCACATACTAAAAACAGAATAAAACAAATATTTAAAGGGGGCTCCCATACAACAAACGTGATTTTTTTGCCGTTTTTATAGATACATATGGAACCCTTCGCGCGCGAGTCTGACTCGCACTTGGCCGGTTTTTGAAAATGGTTAATATACTTCTTCCTTTAACTATTAACTGTTTGTTTGGTGTTTTTAGAACTTTTGGTTACATCTAAAGGTTTTTTAAAGGTTTAGGTACCCAATGGAATAGCAATGAAGGCCATTCAAATTGAGAATTTAGAGAAAAGGTATATTTGGTGAGGAATTCTGGGAAATTTTGAAAAAACTTAAAAAGTGGGTTTTTTCGAATACCATGAATTTTCACCTAGGCTTTATGTTTAATTGTTGCAAATGGGTCACACTATCACGTCCTGAAAGTAATACGTCAAATTACGTAGTCACCCTGTATATACACACATCAAAAAAGTCTAGGGATCAAGTACATTTTTAACTATAAATAATCCAATTAATATTACCCAAATCTAGTCTTCCAGACTGGCTTCTTACTTTAATTCCTACGAGTATGTTTAAGTTAACAAACTTGTCGGTATATTTTGAAAAATTAAGAAAATTTGCAATTTTTGCAAATTGTGGGAAATTAACCAGTTAATGTCGTCAATTAAATGGCATCAAAAAATCTGTTTCCACCATTGGATGTTGATGCGAGCATCGGCGCGTGTTACGAACTTACAACTCTAGCCGTGTATGGACGTGCATTGTCATGCATTAGTCGAAACGAATCACCCAACCGGCTTCGCAAAGGGATGATCCCGTGTGAAACAATCCTCTCTCCATAAATCGGAGCATTGAGGTTGCCCTGATCCAAATGAGATCGGTTCTTCCATCGATCCAAATACCGGCCTAAACCATTATTGTTCTCCCTCCATATGAATGAACTTTTTGACAAAATTTCAAACGTTCTTGACGTCCAGAGGCTCTCCAAACTCGAGTACGTCTTGTCATCCGGTCTTATACCAAAACGAGATTCATCGGAAAAGCAAACACAACGCCAGTCTTCTTCCTCCCAATTTCTGTGTTTGCGAGCCCATTGCAAATGGGCTCGCAAACCGATTACGGGGTAACCGATACGATTGCGGGGTGCTATAGGTGGAACTCTCAGCGGCCTTCGGGAACGCAAACTCACTTCACGTAAACGGTTTCGGATGGTTTGGTCGCTTATCAGCAAGCCTGAAGAGCTGTGGAGCCTCGTAGCCAACATCATGGCGCTCATGGTACGATTCCGTCAAGCAGTATTTTGAAAGTATCGGTCCTTTCTGCGAGTGGTGAATTAGGGCATGCAAACCGGATACCCGGATAACCGTAAAACCCGGATAACCGAATGATTTGAAACCCGGGATTTTTAGACTAACAAAACCGGATTTTTCGGTTTAAAAATAAAAGACGCTGTATCGAAGGCTTCAATAGATCATTTAATTTAATGATGGAGAGTTACTGATTCTCGCTGAATTTGCTGATTCTTTAGCTGTCTTAAAAGCTATTGTATAAGGTTTATGCCAGCGTGATGCCAATTTAATTACAGCAATAGCAGCAATAAAATTTATGCTTAAAAAATTGCAAGAAGATTCCTGTTCTATCAGCACTCAATTGGCAAATTCGTTAGAGACAAATCTCACCGGAATACTTCTATATTTGCACAGCTCAGTTACATACTACAAAGATCTTTTGGATGGCGTAAATAACGCGATAGCCCTCGATAACGAACAAATTCGAAGTTTCATAGAAAACATTATAAATAAGCATTTTTCGACTACTACACCGACGGCAACGATAACACAGGAAAACGTAGACCATACAGTAGTAAATGTTTCACGGAACATCAAGGACCAACTTGGACAAGAAATAAAGAAGGCGCTCAAACAACATACCCCTGGTGCAAGCCCATCTACAGAACTTGATTTAGAATCTAAAATCAGAGTGGAAATGGCACTTAATGACGGTGGAGGAAAAATGGGAGAGCATTTAATAAAAGTATATAAATAAAGCTTTGAAATCTATACCTCCAACAAGTGTGGAATCAGAGAGAGCCTTTTCATCAGCGGGTCTCATGTGTAATAAAATCCGTAGTAGTCTAAATGATGACTCCCTTGATGCACTTGTATCCTTACGGTCATTCTATCAAAGTAAAAATACGAATTTGGTTTAGCTGTGTAACT
Source organism: Tiliacea citrago (assembly GCA_963921375.1). Lineage (NCBI taxonomy): Eukaryota > Metazoa > Arthropoda > Insecta > Lepidoptera > Noctuidae > Tiliacea > Tiliacea citrago. The sequence goes on from OY992804.1 coordinate 14,647,390, forward strand.
TTAATTTTGAATTTTTAAGCTATATCTATAAGAATGACTGATTAATTTTTATTTATTTATTTCACACCAATAAGTACAACATCTTACAGTATACGCAAGACGATGTTATACTAATCTGATTTGCCATAAAAAAACCTAATTTTGTTTTGGTAAATTAGGAATAAGACTTCTATTTTATGCGATATTTAAATAAGTATTTTGATTGCATTTTACATACTGTGGATTTACTTTTTGTATTGTTACTTAGTAGTTGTAGCTTATTTCAGTCCAAACAAATGCTCATTATTATAAAAATAAGTGAGATAAACGTAAAAAAATACATATTTTGATTAGTTTTCAGCATTTTCATATATTTCGACACATATTTCTCATTTCTTTTAAAAATTTGAAAAAAAACCCCGAAGAAACCGATTTAACCGGTTTCACCGGTTTTGTAAACAAAAAACCCAAAAAAACCGGGTTTGTAAAACAACCCGGTTTTTGCATGCCCAAGCTGGTGATACGAGATCGTCCTGCATGTCGCTCGGCCACGCTGCCCGTGATACGATAGCGTATCCAAAGGTGGCTTATGACGCTCTGTGTAGTGCCAAGTCGCTCCATATCGATGTAATTGTTTTCAGTTCCGATGCAGAAATTATAATGGTTTTGTAAAAACGCTATTACACACTTTTATAGGAATCCTGATTGACAGTTGATTTTCTATTTTTATCAAAATTTAAAGAAAATTATTTTTTCAAATAGTGAAATTCGCTGAAAAGAATCAATAACGATCCAAAATAGTTAAAATAATAATTCTGAATTGCGGTGATACTCTTAAACGAACTTGATCCCTTGACACTTTTGATTTGTGTATATGACATTTTTGTTCACAGTGCCCTTCACAATACCTACTATACTTCCGACGTCGAGACAAGTCCTGGAGTGGAGACCGCGTATCGGCAAGCGTAGTGTGGGGCGCCCCCCAGCTAGATGGACCGAATGACCTTAAAAAGGTGGCTGGGACAGACTGGATGCGGAAAGGGTGTTGTGGCGCAGCCTGGGAGAGCCTATGTCCAGCAGTGGACTACTATAGGCTGAGTTGATTGATACTATACTTGTGTAATACCTGTATTTTATTTTTTTACTATTATTTTATTTCAAGTGTCATTTTTTTCTTCTTTGAACATTGTGTACGCCTATAATTTGTGTATACATTAGAAGTAATACCTAAATTCTGTTTTAAGCCGATGTTATATGTATATGCTATTGGTGTATTTATTGGATAAACAAATAAGGAAAATGCGAACAAAGCTGATGTTAGGAACCGCCATAAAAATAATATTTGTTTATCTTCATTCCTTTGAAAAGCATTTACGTAAACATCTAGCGGTACTTTTATGTTCTTTGCTACCTTTTTGTGACCGCTTCCCAACCATTTCTTTTCTATCATACCCCATTTATTCTCAATAGAGACTTCAGTGCTGGTATTCTCAGTTTTATGTAAGCATTTAAAGCATAAAATGTAGTTTCAAGTTACGGGCTATTTAGAATGTATATATTCTTTTGATTCGTATTTTCCATAGGGAAACACAGAAAACATACCAGGTGTTGGTAAGGATTTTATATACAGGGTCAAATTAAATTAGCTAGCGAAACTCCGCAGACGTGATGGGTATCGATATTAAAACATGACCAAACAAAAATAAATTAATTTGAAGAGTTTTTTTATGGGGTCACTAACCCCAGTTAGTGTAGACACTTGAGAAATATGTTTTTTTTTTGTAAATACTTCACAGACGTGATGTTTATCGATACCTAAACATGATAACACAAAAGAAAACATACTTTCTCAACTCATAATTCACTTAATAACACTAACAGGCGGTCCGTCGATCCTAAAAAATACCATAATTTTTTTTTTCTTTCATTTAGTCTTGTTTAGATATCGATACCCATCTCTTCTGCGGAGTTTCGCTAGCTAATTTAATTTGACCCTATATATATCCTATGTGTAAATCGATTTGCCTCAAGCATGTCATATTAGATGAAGTAGTTGAAAATAAAGCTTTGAACTAAACACACGTCATAATTCCTCCAATTTCTGTGCCAACCGAAAGTGAAACTTAATTCGCTGAACACCAGCTATGAGCACTGAGCAGCCCATTAGTTATGTCATTCGATAAATCCAAATCTAGCTTTCAAGAATTTAAATTCATCATCATCATTAAAATCATCATTTTCTTCGTTTTTGAGATGACGATGTTGTATTGTATTTTTGTGAAATAATTGTAATTTGGATTTTTTTTTGACAGTAATTCATATTTTTATTAACTAATTTATTTAATGACTACTTTGACATTTAATTTTATCTAAAAAATATGCTTGCTGAATTGTAATGATACCTAATCTTTAATGAATAATGATGATTTGATAAGTACCTACATCATTTCTATAATTTCATTTTGATGTATATTATCACGGTTTGTGCACCATCTTCTTCTCCATCTTAAATCTGTATATACTCGTACAATTTAATCAATCGTACCAAAATAAATTTAATTTTAGAATGGATATACCACAAATTATTCAAGTGACAGAAACTAAGTTCTTAGGAGTAGTAATTGATGAACATTTAGACTGGAAAGCTCAGGTCGATAATGCTTGCAATAAAATAAATAAATTTGTATACAGACAGATTAAAAAGGTAACAAATATAAAAACGGCTGTGATGTCATACCGTGCATATGTTGAGTCCTCGTTGCGGTACGAATTAATTATGTGGGAAAATAGTACTGATATCAATAGAGCATTTATCGTCCAAAAAAAATGTTTACGAGCTATATATGGGATTCCATGTGATGAATCATGTCAACCTATATTTAAAAGGCTTGGTTTGCTACTGTTACCTTCATTATATTTGTATGAAGCATGTATGTTTGTTAGGAAATATAAAGAATTGTTCAAAACAGCAGAGGGAATAAGTTCTCGAAGTCGGCGTGACCAATACAGACTTGTACTAGGTGAGCTCCCTAGATTAGCAAAATATAACAAAAGCTGCCTGGCTATGTGTGTACGTATTTATAATAAATTACCTAATGTATTAAAAATATTAAATTGCAGGTTATTCAAAATTAAATTATATGAATGGTTGAATGAAAATAATTTCTATAATATTAAGGATTTTTTTGAACATAAATTATAATATTTTTAAATTCAAATTTGTATGTCTAAGTTTGCATGCTTTAATTTTAAGCAAAACATGTATGATCTCATTTTTTATAAAAACACCTATGTATACCATGTTTTAAGCAAATAAATTATCTTATCTTTTCCTACCAGTTTGTACGCCATGATATGCGGCTGAACATGTTTGAACCTTTCTGTACCTTTTATTATTGCATGCAATGTATCATGTTTAAACAAATAAATTTTTTGTTATTTACTTACTTACATCATTTACAGCCTGACTTTACCCATTGCTTGGCATATGCCTCTCTTTGGTTATGCCAAAACATGTTCCTGTGCCAGCCTCATTCGTTAGAACCTGGATTCTAAAACAGATGATACAAATGTGAAAACTTCCTCCACCCATTCAAAAGCTATTGTTTCTCCAACCGTTAAAAATCTGCCCAGGCTTTTCCCAGCTATGTTGGGGTGGGCATACAGTCTAATCGGATGCAGCTAAATACCAGTATTTTATAAGGACTGACTGCCTATATGGCCTCTACAAACCAGTTACTGGGTAACATGATACCGTTTGGTAAGACCGCTTGTCAGACTTTTGGGCTTCTGACTACCCGTAATGTCCTGTCAAAGATCAACGCATGCAAACCGCTACCAATTACGGCTTAATGTGCTTTCTGAGGCACGGAGAGGTCTCGATATGTAATGTGTTCACCCATCCACCAACCGACCGCGTCAAGTGTAGCTTAACCCTTCGATGGACTCATGTGGCTGTTAAAATTTAGCCACAAGCCCCTCTCTGTCTCCATCCGTTAACACCCTAAAAATTGTAGCAGTAAATACGTCAAGGGACACGAGAACTAATCAATCATCATATAAGCGTCCGCAGAGCGTGAAGTTTCGATTAATTATGATTTATGGACGTCCACACGTCAGTTTTCGTTCCTGTTGTGTTAGTATGTATGGGGGGTATCAGGGTACGTGACAGAATTATTGCTTCTAATTTTATTTGCTTTTGGATTTTGGAGGTTGCATCAATGAGGGTTTTATGAAATGACATTCACTAGGTGGCAGCACTGAGGGGTAAGGTCCTGTCAAAAGTGTCAAATTGCCTATATTTTGTTAAGTCGTGCCAGAATGATCAATACCGTGTGATGCCGGACGTAAAGAATAGCAGCACTATCCTATTTCTTCCCGTGGGTGTTGTAAAAGGCGACTAAGGGACTTACTAGAGAATGGGCAGCAGCGTTCTCCATGCATTTTAACACCATACCGCGATCGCCAACCCGCCTGCCAAGCGTGGCGATTATGGCAACCCCTCTTTTGGGGAGTCCTATGTCCAGCAGTGGACGTCTTTTGGCTGAAATGATGAATAATGAAAATAATTATCAATAAATTATAAACGCCATCATATATTATATTTTATAATCATTATCGAAATGATATTTCATTTCGATAATGATTTGATTTTGTCCCTCTAAATGCAAGAACAAAGGCTCCCTTGCAAGGGTGGGTGAGTATATGCACACAAAGAAACTACAAAATGTATCAAACAATAAATATATTTTTAACAAATATAAGTAGCCTAACTTAGATTAGGTAAGCAACAATAAAACCTAAGGTATGCCACAGCCAGCTTAGATACTCTTTAATAAGAATAGGGTCGTAGGGGGTTGGTGATAAACCGAGTACTGTTCCGTGTATGGTTTAGTTAGATCGAATATTAAAGAATAAGTGAGATTTGTAAAGTATAACCTTCCAATTAATTTAAGTGTTATTACTAATAAATGGGTGCCAGGGACTTTGGGGGTCCCGGATCCCGGAGCCGACGAAGAGGTCCAATATCCATTCCGATGAACGTAGGTGTCGGACCCGGAGTCCTTAATTTAAATTTATCATTATCACGGCAACAGTTGGCGCCACTTTGACAAGAGGTATTCCTCTTGTCAAAGTGGCGCCAACTGTTGCCGTGAATTTTATGATAACGCTCATTGGTTTTATAAATTGAATAATGCACGCCATTCATTTTGATTCTCGGCTACTCTCAACAAACAACAGGCTATAAAAATAGAAACATCGCTGCATCCTTGTAAAGTGTGGTTAACACTGTGTCGCCACACAATATACATCATTACACTGCAGTTCAAGCTTATGTACCACGCAGTGTACCGCATTTATTACGAGCATCTCTGTGCCTTCCATTTTTCCAGAGAGTGCAGCGAAATAAATGGCAACACAAGTGTCTGAAGTTTCCAGCAGTGCAGTTCTATAGCAAAATAAATGTAGAAGAAGTTTAGAGTGTTAATTCTCAATGCACGTTTGACACGCACAGGAGATACAACAATAAAAAACCGGCCAAGTGCGAGTCGGACTCGCGCACGAAGGGTTCCGTACCATTATCTATAAAAACGGCAAAAAAATCACGTTTGTTGTATGGGAGGCCCCCTTAAATATTTGTTTTATTTTAATTTAATAATTTATTTAAAAGTGAATATATAACTAAATATTCTGTGAATATTTCAAGCGTCTACCTGTTGCCGTTATCAATATCGAGCAAACACGAGCAAAAAAATCACGTTTGTTGTATGGGAGCCCCCTTAAATATTTATTTTATTCTGTTTTTCGACTTTTTTGTTATAGCGGCAACAGAAATACATCGTATGTGAAAATTTCAACTGTCTAACTATCACGGTTCATGAGGTACAGCCTGGTGACAGACGGACAGACAGACAGACAGACGGTGGAGCCTTAGTAATAGGGTTCCCGTTTTACCCTTTGGGTACGGAACCCTAAAAAAGAATATTAAAAGTAAGAAAATTGTGAAAACAAAAAGGAGACTTGTACTAGGCCAAAAAGGCTCTTATCTCAGCATGGTCTTATTTGTTTTTATTCAGGGACAATAACAACTACAATATGTCGAGCCTGATAAGGGAGAACATCGTAAGCGACATAAATTAAAATTTACAGTAGAAGTATTTTATTGATTATTTTATTAGTTTATTTTATTAAATAATTAATAGCATCATGCAAAATTGAAATTACAATTGATTACTTAGCAACAGAGTAATAATTAACACTAAAAACAAATAAATAGTGATGCTGCGATATTTGAAAAAAGACATACCGCATCGCTGGTATTCGGATAGGGCCCGCTGTGATGCCACGGCCTCACCTACGAACATAAAATAAATGATGATGAAGCAATAAGTAATCATTTCCTAGAATCAAACATAGTTACTAAATCGGATAAAAGGGACAATATTTGCTTACATATCTCAGACTCAAAGAGGAATGCTCGAACAGAAATAGATGATACATCCAAACATTCCTTTGCGACACAGGAACATCGATGACAGATACCGACAATATTCATGACAGTAGTTAACATGCCAAGAACATACAGCGAAATGATATTATACACTCAAAACGTCCCTAAATAAATTAATAAATACCGGAACATCAAAGCAACAGACATCAAAAAACACATTTATGTTTGTAAAACGCCCAAAAAGTAGCCATAAACATTCACCGCTAATGGCTTCAAATAATACTTTAAATAGCTTAAGTGCCAAACGATTTTTCAAGTCATAAATTCGTTTGCGGGGAGTCAATGAATCGTTTTAATTTTCAGCAGCAATGTAAATTAAACTTTAGAAGCTCTATTCTTAGGTCCATACTTGTACGGCAATTTCATGTTTTGTATTTTTATTCATTGTATTTGAAACATGTTGACATTAAACGATCTAGTTTATAACACATGGGGATGCCAATTAGATGCTTGTTTTAGTTCATCTAGTGTGCTGTATATCATCCCGTGAAACATGTATAGTTAACTTTGAAATGCAGTGTCTTGAACGATGTTGAAACTATAGTATATATAATAAAACCGAGTTGAAAACATTATTTTGTCTTCGTCTTCATACGAGCCTATAAGTCAAATGGATAGATTGTTGATACTTTTCGTGAAACCGGAAGACTCCGCACGAAGGGTTCCTATATCATTATCTATAAAAACGGCAAAACAATCACGTTTGTTGTATGGGAGCCTCCCTTAAATAATTGTTTTATTTTAATTTAATTATTTATTTTTAAAGATAACTAAATATTCTGTGAATATTTCAAGCGTCTACCTGTTGCCGTTATCAATATCGAGCTAAACGAGAAAAAAAGAACGTTTGTTGTATGGGAGCCCCCTTAAATATTTATTTTATTCTGTTTTTTTTAGTATTTGTTGTTATAGCGGCAACAGAAATACATCATCTGTGAAAATTTCAACTATCTAACTATCACGGTTCATGAGATACAGTCTGGTGACAGACGGACAGACAGACAGATGGCGGAGCCTTAGTAATAGGGTTCCCGTTTTACCCTTTGGGTACGGAACCCTAAAAAGCGAGTGAGCTTTACAGTAGTCTCATATGATGTGTACCCCCTCATTTTTATAAATGAAATTATTGCAATAATTTCATAATGATAATGTTATGTTATTATAGGTTTAAAAGGAATGCCTCATGCTGTAATAAGTTTGTAACCATTATTATTTTATACTTATAAAGGTGCTCCTAGCCTGTAAAAGTGTTGTTAATATTAGTGTAACTGTAACTTTACTTGTTTAAGTACTACAGTTATGTATTATTATGTTAATAAAGATTTTTTCTAAACTAAACTAACCTGACATCTCACCTTGGTAATAAGAAACTGAAGAGCGACAGAATTTAGCCTTAAAATTTAAAAAGCTAAATACTGAAATATTTATTCGAATAATTTATTCATTACTAGTGGTCGCCTACCGATCGGAATTCGACCCTCTCTACTTACAATCTATATGGTACTTACTTATTCCATGAGTACAATAAATTCATGCTATAATAAAGTACTTACTAATCCCATGCTATTAAAAAGTACTTCCTGTTATACACTTCCGTCCCTATTCACGAAATCACTGCCACAGAGCGAGAGGAAAGATATCACACATAAAAAATCCTATACATTGATTCGTCATGAGCGTGCTACCGGTCAATTCTAGAAAGGAAATAATTGTATATGATGGCAAAGCAGATTTCGCCGTTTATTTGTGTTACGAAAAATTGAATTATTCCAGGATTCCAGTAATGGAATCACTGAAAAGGTCGAATAAGAGTGGCACTGGCTGGTGACAGTCGCTCTAGCAGAGCGAGCGTCGCATCGATGGTTCCGTAGCGGCTGTCTTCTGATTACAGATAATGTCAGCGAAGCCACTGTCGTACCACGTCCACAACGAACTGCTATATTCCGGCACAATCCTGATGATATTGAAGCTGCTGAATCTAGTGGTTATACGATTACTACTTCTGTTAGAGACTATCCTGCGCCGTTATGCACATTCAATTAAAGAAGTGGTATTTTATAGCAGTTCCTGATATTAACTAATAAAATAACTTTTAACAAAAAAAAAAAACAACTGACTTCCAAAAAAAGCACTACAAAGTGTATAATAACCTTAATTTCAGAAGTCGGCGGCAAAAAACTAAATTAGATCCAAAGACAATGACTTCCGAAATTAAGGTTTTTTTTTACTTTGTAGTGCTTTTTTTGGAAGTCGGTTGGTTTTTTTTTTTGTAAAAAGTTATTATATTAGTTAATATCAGGAACTGCTATAAAATACCACTTCTTTAATTGAATTTTGTTTTTTTTGTAAAAGTTTTTTATTTTGCACTTTTTGTGGGTCAGTGGGCAATTTATCTAAGTTACAATAGCCTAATGTCATCTGCTCATCACCTTTTACAAAATTTTGCTTTTTCCGATGCAGGGGCGTTAATAGTTGAGGAGTTCTCCTGGTAAGAACTAGGAGAACTGGAACTGATGGTGACTTCACCATATGCATTGTGACGAGCATAAATTGCTTAGCAGCCATATTAAAGTGTCTAATCGAATCGCAACAGTGAAATACTTATTATTAAGTAGTTCTGGTGGCAATCTGTGGTCTTCGTCTTCAGTACCAATTCACCAAATGGTGCTTTCCGAGTGCAAATGCATGAGTTACTATAAAAAGTACTAAAATTGATATAGGTGTGCCTATAAAATTTGAGGATTGCTCTCGATTTCCATGGGATACCCTCATCACATTCTGATTTGGTGACAATAGGACCACCTCGGGAGCATACCCTTTCAAACAAAAAAAGAATCATCAAAATCAATTCATAATTGGCGGAGTAATCGTGTAACAAACATACAAAAAAAAAACCTACAGTCGTATTAAGCATGTCCTCCTTTTTGAAGTCGGTTAAAAAATAATACTACACCACATTGAAACTAAATCAACCGTTCTTGAAATATGAAGACCATTAGCGACAGAGATGGATTGAACGCTCCTAGTGAAGTAGATAATATATCGTCCAAATATAACCAGCCAGAGAATTTTAGTTGTGTATTAATGTTTGTATGTTTCATGTGAAATGCATCAATGTTTGGATCCTAAAATGGTAGAATGTACAAAGATTCTTTAATATTATTGTAACAACCTTATTGTAAATACCTAGATTCTGAGCAAATAAATGAATATTCTATTATATTCTATTCTATTACAATATTTTACCAGCTAGCTAACCGGCTAGCAGCCGGCTCGTGGCTAAATGATAAAAGCCACACGGGCCGATCGGTTCGTGGATGGTCACCCACCATAATATATCGATATATCGTGCCTCAGAGAGCACGTTAAGCAATTAGCCCCGGCTGCCATTTGTAGATTTTGGACAGTCGTTGAGGGTAGTCAGAAGCCCAAAAGTATCCCAAGGGGTATCGTGTAACCCAGTAACTGGGTTGTGGAGCTCAGATAGGCAGTTATTCCATTTAAAATACTGGCGTTCAGCTACATCCGGTTAGACTGATAGGTGACCCCAGATTGATATCAGCCGTTTATAAAATTTTGAACCAGGGGAATGTAAATATCAAAAGGTGTTTCTGTTTTTATTGACCAAACTGTTCTTAGAAGTTCGGGAACTTTATCAATATTAAAATATCTTAATAATGAGATACAGAACAAGTGAACTTTATTATTGTTTAACATTCTTGGGTCTTGGAATTAATAAACTATTCGGATTTCAGATTCTTTACATATTATTTTACAACAATGAAATTGTTTTCATTTTGGACGTCATCTATCTATCTATTTGTAATATCTAAATAACAGCTTTTTACTAAAGGCATAATAATTATGAAAGTATATACGGTAACTAGGTATAACAAAAAAAAAAAAATTTTGGTTCTCTGTCTTGTTGTTCCGGCTGATCTGCGAAACGGCTGCACCGATTTTGAAATGACTCACTAGCAGATAGCTGATGTTATAAGAAGTAACTTAGGCTACTTTTATTAAAGAAAAAGCCACGCAGAAGAATCCGCGGGCAGCAGGTAGTCGTCTATATAATACACATTTTGCCTCACTGGTCAAGCGCCAGAAGCACTCAGCAGTAGCTGAGCACGAGGTCTGCGGTTCAATTTCCAGGTCAGGCAAAGTGTTATTGGGTTTTTCTATCTGGAATTTCTCAACAGCAGCCTGCAGCGAAATTTGGGCGTACTTTATGTACCTTCCTACACCTCTGTCTAACCCTTCGGGGAAATAAAGCGTAAAAAAGTAATTATAAATTAAATTCGGTCATTGCAGCTGTGTCTGTATAACTGCGTTGTTCTTTCAAACTACGCAACGGGTATTGATGCCGATGTCACTATCAGAACTTCAGTTTCAGTATCTGAATAGTGGAATAGGGTGCTGATAATGTTGACGGTTTCATGGCGGTGCAAAGAAGGAAACGCCAATCGCGAAAGAACAAAAACCGCTGCGGCAAAGCTCCTACGGAGCCCGAAGTGAGCCTGCGTGCCGCAAAGCCGAATACACCGGTGTAGATCTCCCACCTGCACTACACCACTAAGGCGGAGGACATTGTGGAGTACGTGCGCCAGAAGACGAGGTACACGCCGAGGGTATAGTTACTGGTATCGGACCGGAACGCCAACTTCAAGGCGTTCGTCGTGCGTGTACCGAACTGTTATCTGCCCCTCGTCATGAAAGAAGACTTCTGGCCGCAGGACGTGGTGTTCCGTCGCTTCCGTGGACAAATTCCACAGGACAGCATAAAATCAAGCTTGTTTAAATTAAAGTGCTACTAACATAGTCTTAAGCATTTTTATTAACACAAGTTTTGTTTAAATTAGAATGAAAATGTTTAGGATAAGGTATTTTTCTATGGGCCTGTGTCGCCTGAAATAAATGGTATTATAATTTTTATTATTTTGATGTGTTTATATAGCCCGGAACCATGGGGTCCCGATCCTTTGGAAGATGTATGAGGGGCCGAAGCCAACTCGCAGAGGCAGACAATTTTAAATGGAATAAGGCAACAACCAACGATTATCCCTGTTTGCACTATGCAAGTGCTTATTATAATTTAGAGAATTTATATCAGTAGCTTTATGTGTATCTTCATCATTTCAGCCAAAAGACGTCCACTACTGGACGTAGGCCTCCCCCATCTATGTTCTATGTTAGAGGGTATGGTTTCCGCACTTAGTCCTTCATGTGGACCATTGTGCGTGGGCCATGGCGGCCGTCAGTGGTTTATTCCAACCAGCCCACCTCCCTCCAGAAGCTGATTAGGTCTTCTGGTCTGCATAGGATATCTGTGAAGTATCTGGGTGACCCGAGGGTTTCTGTTCTGATCTGGGTGACGCCTGTGCAGTCAAAGAGCACATGCGCAACGGTTTCTTCAGCCTCCATGCACGCCCTGCACAGAGGGCTGTCCGTTATGCCTATTGTGTGTAAGTGTTTGTTTAGTGAACAGTGTCCCGTTAAGGTCCCCGTAACCAGGTGCAGGCCGTTCCTGTCCATGCGTAGCAAACGCCTGGTTAGTCTGCCATCTAAGGATAGCATGGCTTCCCTAGATTGCCTGTAGCCCGGTCTCGAGGTCCACCAGTTCTCCGCTTGTGTGTGGGTGAACTCCTGTAGCCACCTACGTAGTTGGTTAAAGGGGATGGGTACGATGGGTTCGGGTCCACAGACTGACGTGCCGGATGCTCTCCTAGCCATTTCGTCAGCTGCGTAATTACCTAGTGATCCACAGTGTCCTTTAATCCATTGCAGTGTCACTGTGTTACGGTTGCACACCGTCACTCGCTCCAGTGTATTGTGACATTCTAGTGTTAATCTGGAGGTAACATACTTTTTCTCCAGGGATTGCAGAACTGAGGCACTGTCGGACAGTATACGTATACGGGTGTCCGTAACTTCCCTGGCTTCTATGGCGTAAGCCGCTTGTATAATGCCCACACATTCCGCCTGGTAGACGGTGTTGAACATTCCCAACGGGCTGGATATATTTATGTTAAAATCGTGTGAGAAGACTCCGACTCCAGTTCCGGAGTTGGTCTTTGATCCGTCGGTGTAAACTCTCAACTCTTTCGGGCTTGAGTAGTCACACCGTTCCTCTGAGTATAACGTTGTAGTGCTTCTGAAAGAAGTAAAGTTTCGGGGCCTTGTCGCAGGGTGATGCCATCATCGGTTGTCGTCTGATTGCATCTTCCTTTATGCGTGTGTGCTTGACCCTAGAGTGTTTGCTTAGGGTTACCGTTATGCTGAGCCTGAAAGCAGGCAGGGCTGCCTCCTCTCGCACAATAAGGTGTAGTGGTGGCAGTCCTAGCATTACTTGTTGTGCGGCAGTGGGTGCAGTCCTCATACTGCCAGTTATTGCTACACAAGCAAACCGCTGCAGTTTTTCGAGGTCTTTTTGGGCTGTGCTCAGGTCCGTCCTGGGCCACCAGACCAGTGAACTATATGTGATAATTGGTCGGATGACTGTGGTGTATAGCCAGTGGGTGACCTTGGCTAATGCCCCAATTGTTGGTCTGGATGATGTTGAGGGGCGGTGACGATGGGGGAGTGAACATCGGACAGTCCCTCCACCACCTCCTCTCTGTACTGGCCTTCGTGTAGATCGCCTGGCGACGACGCAAGCAGTTGCTCGTGCCAGCCAGGGGATGAGGGCGGTACGGTGTCCTCGTCGTCGGCCATTGCTGCTCTGGCCTCCTCCAGTTGGGCAATGTCCGTATCCTTTGTCTGTGCCGGTTGTGTCGTCGTCGTATCCGTGCTGTCAGTCTGGGTGTCAGGTGGTTCGGTCGTGGGCCAAAAGTGAACGTATATCGAACCAAGCAGGTAGGATATACGTCGCTCCCGGGCTAGGACCTTTGCGGCTTCCTCCGGCGGTACACCCAGGGTCAAAAAGGTCCCATAGTTGTCGCCGCCGACCGACGTCACCCTGTACAGTGACCACTTTGCGATGTCGTACCAAGTATTCTGACGGATCAGAATAATCTGGAGCCGGGCCACGTCACCATCGTAACGAGGGACGAAAAGCGAGGCTCGGACTCGGGTGGGCACGTTGGATTGTCGCAGTACTGTCAGTGTTAGGTCAGTGCCTGGGAGTCTGATTCTGGGCACGTTTTGGGTCAGCCAAGTAACGGCATTGTCGTCCTCACACCACATCTGCACAGGGACCGTGCTGTTTGGAGCCTGACAGCTGTCAGATCTCTGGAACAGAATTGAGTAAGTGGTGCGATAGGGATTTCTTTGGGTATGTAAGCGCAGGTTCTTGGTTTGTCCGGGCTGTGTGTGTTTAGGATAAGCTTACCTCCGATGTTACCGAGGCCGCATACTCTGTTGTTCCTGATCCACGGCTCTTGGATCAGAGCGATGGTTCGGGGTTTCACCTCCAATGCCCTGCGTAGACTAGCCGTGGCAGCCTGGCTATGTTGGAGGTTGGTCTGGATGATGTTGAGGGGCGGTGACGATGGGGGAGTGGACATCGGACAGTCCCTCCACCACCTCCTCTCTGTACTGGCCTTCGTGTAGATCGCCTGGCGACGACGCAAGCAGTTGCTCGTGCCAGCCAGGGGATGAGGGCGGTACGGTGTCCTCGTCGTCGGCCATTGCTGCTCTGGCCTCCTCCAGTTGGGCAATGTCCGTATCCTTTGTCTGTGCCGGTTGTGTCGTCGTCGTATCCGTGCTGTCAGTCTGGGTGTCAGGTGGTTCGGTCGTGGGCCAAAAGTGAACGTATATCGAACCAAGCAGGTAGGATATACGTCGCTCCCGGGCTAGGACCTTTGCGGCTTCCTCCGGCGGTACACCCAGGGTCAAAAAGGTCCCATAGTTGTCGCCACCGACCGACGTCACCCTGTACAGTGACCACTTTGCGATGTCGTACCAAGTATTCTGACGGATCAGAATAATCTGGAGCCGGGCCACGTCACCATCGTAACGAGGGACGAAAAGCGAGGCTCGGACTCGGGTGGGCACGTCGCATTGTCGCAGTACTGTCAGTGTTAGGTCAGTGCCTGGGAGTCTGATTCTGGGCACGTTTTGGGTCAGCCAAGTAACGGCATTGTCGTCCTCACACCACATCTGCACGGTCCCTTCCGCTACTCGTGGGTATCCGCGGAAGGCCGGGAGCTGCGTTGACGAGTCTGTGTCCAGTACAAGATTTTCCAGGTCTGTCGTAACGTGCTCGGCCTCTTCCCTCGTCAAGTCCCTGGAGGGGGGGGGGGGAGCAGATTGCTACGGCCAGCCGCGCAGGGATGGGTCACCCTAGGTTTGGAATTTGGCCTAGGGATTTGGGATCGGCAGGATGTATGGAGAAGGAAGGATGGGTGGTTATATGATGGGTGCATAGGAAAAGGTAGAAAGGTTAACCTAAGCCTGGGGTTTGGCCTTCGGAAACTTCTCTTGTCCGGGATCTCTACGAGATGTTCCGGGTGCGGGGTCGATCTTTAAACATTCGGTCCCGCAGCCGAAGTTGGGCTATCCGCAACCTGCCCACCCGCTCGTTTGCAGGAGAAGAAGTGCCTGGCAGTCCGGGTCGCCCCACCACGGATGTACGTATGCATCCGCGTTGGAGCGATCCAGGCTCCCCCGAGAGGCCTCTCCGATAGGGGGGGTTTTCCATAATCGCCACGCTTGGCAGGCGGGTTGGCGATCCCAGTATGGTGTTAAATTGCATAGAGAACGTTGCTGCCCATTCTCTAGTAAGTCCCTTAGTCGCCTTTTATGACACCCACGGGAAGAAATAGGATGGTGCTATTCTTTACGTCCGGCACCACACGTGTATACTGTGTATGAACTGCATTAATATTAAACTTACATATAATTAACCGCCCAAGTGTGAGTCAGACTCTCGCACGTAGGCTTCCGTACCATTATCTATAAAAACGGCAAAAAAATCACGTTTGTTGTATGGAAGCCCCCTTAAATATTTATGTTATTTTGGTTTTTCGTATTTGTTGCTATAGCGGCAACAGAATTACATCATCTGTGAAAATTTCAACTGTTTAACTATCACGGTTCATGAGATACAGCCTGGTGACAGAAGGACAGACTGACAGACAGACGGCGGAGCCTTAGCCTATGGGTACGGAACCCTAAAAAGACATCTTGATGTTTCGTCAAGTCATAAAAACTGTGTAAAGCAGAAGCGGGTAGATAGTTATTTTATAACAATGAAATAGTTTTCCTTCTGTACGTTATTATAATAGGCTTACAAATCATGTTCTATATCGGTGATTTTGAGTTCCATCTTGGTTTTATAGCAGTCGTAGAGGAAATCCTGCTTGTGACATCTTTTTTGGGCTTGAGCCAATATGAACCTACCTATCTATTTAATTTTGTCGTTCTCTGGTCTTGAGAATTTTGTTAACATAACATCTCGCCTGTAATCCCCGAAGGGTTAGGCAGAGGTGTACCCATAGTACACCCACATTTCGCCAGTTATATTTAAGTCCCATGTAATAGGGGGCGAGCCTATTGCAATCAATGGGCACAAGTCCAGATTCCGGTCTGCTACTGAGAAATTCCAGATATAAAAACCCAATAACACTTTGACCGACACGGGAATCGTACTCCGGACGTCGTGCGCAGCAATAACGCTTACGACCATTAGTCCGACGAGGGAGCAGAATTTTGTTAGTTGAATCAAAATCAAAATCAAAAGTAATTTATTCAAACTAGGTTGAGAATCAGCACTTTTCGAACGTCAAAATTTTCATAAGGCAGTCCCCCAAAAACGCCCGCCCTTCACCACTTCCTCGTGCTTTAGTTGGGAAGAAGTGGCGCAACAAACTCCCCAGCAGCACAGCTTTCTGTTCAGATATAAAACTTGAATCTATACAATAAAATGTAAAAGAATTTGCATTCAATTAAATTATTTGCCTTATGTTAGCTAGCACACGCTACTATACCAAAAAAAAAACATAAAAGTCGTCGAAAACTATACTCAAGCAGAAATAACGTAAACAGAACGTACCTAAATAAAAGCCTCCAGGCATAATGGGCGTGCCCGCTTACATAAACCTATAGCTGTAGTCAATTCGAGTAAATTGTTAATGGGGCCAAGTTTGCTATTTTCGATGATGGGTTATCATGACAACAACACGCCGTTACCACTGCTGCACTGGGCCAAAAGTTCGTAATCTCTTAAATTCAAAATGGCGTGACAGTGGTCAAAAGAACATCATCATTCATCATCATCATTCTCCTGCCCTGATACCAATTTATTTCAGGTCGGCGCAAAATGACTTTTTCTTCCATACTTCTCTATAAGTCTTCATCTCGGCAGGCACCCCCTTTGTAGCCCTATAATCTTTCACACAGACCATCCATCGTTTCCTTGGTCTTGCCCTACTCATATCCATCTACTCAAAATCATACTGAAAACTTTCCTCACGACATAAAAAAAGTAAAAATAATTGGAGATCAGACAATTGACGAATTATTATTGAAGACAACAAGGCTTGGGAATGAGCTGCTCCAATTTTTACTTATTGAAGTGGTTTATTTTTATTGTTTGATGTTTTTTTGCTAACTTTTATTATTTTATATACAGTATATTTAATGATTATTTCAAACATAATGACATAAATATTTACTTGTAAAGTATTATATTATTTTAATTATTGTGAATGTGAAGAAGGAATATTTTCGACCACGGCAATTATTTATTTTGCGGGTGGATTGAAAAGTTTTAAGTTTTGTGTTTCATTAATGTTTATTTACGTACGAAATGAAATGTTATTTAGTTAAGTAATAATTTGATATATGGGAAAACGATACCTACTTAGTTTGTATGTCAAAGTTCATAGAATACTATATTTTTAAGTTCTATAAATGTTCTCAAGTAAGTGAAATCCTTGTAATTTCTTATTGAGAAATAAATTTCTTTAACCATAAGACTATGCGGGTTATTGCTTTTTTTCCCTTTATCTTTTATTCTTAGTTAGTGTTAATCATGGTCTGGCAGTTTGAGTCATTTATGCGGCCTACCCAAATGTCCTTTCTTTGGTATCGATCGTCGCATCGTTGAGCTCCTCAAAAGACCATTTCAGACACCAATCTACATGGCCTTCACATGATATGACCAAGATTATGTCTGGACTTTAGACTTTTAAAAAAAAAAAAACGAGACTGTGACCCATAGGTCACAGTCTCGTTTTTTTTTTTTTAAAAGCCGAAACAAACTCATAAGTTTGTTTCGGCTTTTCTTCTCAGAGTAGTCAGATAGGAAACGCCGACCTCATCTAGTTTTAAAAATATGATTGATGTGTAAAAGTGTTTGTGCAAACCTACTTACAGAAATAAAAATCATTTATCATTTATTATTATGTGAGATTACTAATATACGAACAACTTTTTACAATAGAGTGACAATGGCACGGATTCGGAAAACCATAATGACGCCTTTCCAGAGATTACCAAAACTGTCGAAATCAACCATTACGGTGTCAATGATCAGCCATCCCTACATAATTGAGTTAGTAAACTTGGGTCCCAGAGTGTCCACTTTAAATCCAATAAGGTAATGGTGACTGTAGTATTTATTTTAAATAAACCAATTATAGGCACTTTTTAATTGTCAAGGGGTAGGTCAGTCAGAGAGATGAAGCTAGTTGCTCATTCCAAAGAGTAGTAGGTAGCTATGGAGCAGAACGAGCAAAAACTCCACGGAAACTCTTTTAAATCAAAATATGGTTACATTATTTATGTTGAGAACGATGTAAACAAAACGGGCACGTTCTATATTCTATGTTAGAAGATTTGGTTTCCGCACATAGTCCTTCAGGTGGACCATTGTGTGTGGGCCATGGCGGTCGTCGGTGGTTATTCCAACCAGCCCACCTCCCTCCAGCAGCTGATCACGTCTCCTAGTTTGTGTAGAACGTCTGTGAAGGATCTGGCTGCCCCGAGGGTTTCTGTTCTAATAAAAGTGACGCCTGTGCATTCAAAGAGCACATGCGCGACGGTTCCTTATGCCTCCCATGCAAGCCCTGTACAGAGGGCTGTCCGTTATGCCTATTGTGTGGAAGTGTTTGTTTAGCGAGCAGTATCCCGTGATGGTCCCCGTCACCAGACGCAAGCCCGTCCTGTCCAGGCGTAATAAACGCCTGGTTAGTTTACTATCTAAGGATGGCATAGCGTTACTTGGACCGTCTGCAACCCGGTGTCGAGGACCACCAGCTCTCTTCTTGTGTCTGAGTGAACTTCTGTAGCCACCTGCGTAGCTGGTTGAAGGGGATGGGTACGATTGGTTTGGGTCCGCAGACTGTCGTGCCGGATGCTCTCTTAGCTAGTTCGTCAGCTGCGTCGTTACGTGTAATACGTGCACATTAAAAACATCTAGAGTACATACATAATATTTAAAAAAAAAAAAATAAGCCGCTAGGAGATGACCAGTCCCTACTGACAGCGCCCGGTCACGAACATTACGCATGGATTAGCACCATTTAGCTAAACTATTTTGAAGGGAACCGAATGATCCATTACATGCGCCATTATCTAGACATTGGGTGAGGATAACATACTCTATCCTTAAATCCAATATGAGAATGGTCTTTATACATCTATCATTACTATGAGAATTGTTTATAATAAGCTTCGCCTCTCGGTTAAAGATGAACCTAAACAGTATTTTACAACAATTTTAAAGAAATCATAAATTACAATTTTTTTTACACTTTGGTATACTAAGCAGTGCAGGAGTGCGAGGAGCAGTGGTGGCCGAGTGGGAACGACCGCGACTTACGAGTTGTAGGTCGTAGGTTCGAACGCACGCAGGCACTTTGTGTAAATATTGCTCTCAAAACTGTGAAGGAAAACATCGTGAGGAAATCGGCATGTCCTAGAACCAAAAATTCCAAGACATGTGCCATCTACCAACCCGCACTGAGCCCACGTGGTGGATTACGGCGGCCCAATCCCTCTCACAGAGAGAAGGCCTGTGTCCCAGTATTGGGAACATTATTTGCTGATTATTCTTATTCTCTACTTTTTTTGAAAATAATATGCAGCCTATGTTACACGCTGATAATGTAGTTAAAAAAAAACCGGCCAAGTGCGAGTCGGACTCGCGCACGAAGGGTTCCATACCATTATCTATGAAAATGGCAAAAAAATCACGTTTCTTGTATGGGTATAATATTTGTTTTATTTTAATTTAATTATTTATTTTTAAAGTGAATATTCTAAATATTCTGTGAATATTTCAAGCGTCCACCTGTTGCCGTTATCAATATCGAGCAAAAACGAGCAAAAAAATCACGTTTGTTGTATGGGAGCCCCCTTAAATATTTATTTTATTCTGTTGTTTAGTATTTGTTATTATAGCGGCAACAGAAATACATCATCTGTGAAAATTTCAACTGTCTAGCTATCACAGTTCATGAGATACAGCCTGTGACAGACGGACAGACAGACAGATAGACAGACCGAGAGACGGCGGAGCCTTAGTAATAGGGTTC
The DNA here is from genome assembly GCA_963921375.1 of Tiliacea citrago. NCBI lineage: Eukaryota > Metazoa > Arthropoda > Insecta > Lepidoptera > Noctuidae > Tiliacea > Tiliacea citrago. The sequence continues at coordinate 14,667,358 of OY992804.1, forward strand.
CCGTTTTACTCTTTGGGTACGGAACCCTAAAAACCAACAATAATCAAATCTTTTCTCTATATAACTATTAGCTATAGACTAGAAGTAGCATCGAAAACAATTAAACAAAGAACTATCTGAAGCAATGGACGATATTCGATTTTTGACGATATGATTCTACTGAACTTGTAAAACGCTAAGCAAAATAAATATCTGCAATAAAAGCTCACTTTAGAAAATTCCATACACTTCGTCATAATGACAAAAAGATGCCAGTCCTTTCCACAAAGAAAATGCACCAACGTTAAATTCCGTTTCAAGTTAATTGCTCTCGTAAAAGCAAATGGCGTATTTTATTTTAAATTTTGATGGAAACTCGTATAGTACTGTTAAAATATTTATCTATACTTAATATTAAACACGCGTAAATAACTCTGTATATTTGATTGTCTGTTTACCTTTTCATGCCTAAATCACTGAACAGATCGGTATTAAAGACAGATAGATTATAATTTCGCCATGTCCGTCTGTCTGTACGTGGCTTAGCTCAGAGACACTTAGTACCAGAAAGCTGTAATTTGGTATGGGTATACATATTAATCACACCGACAAAGTGGTAAAATAAAAGTGTACCTCCCATGTACGTAAAGTGGGGTGATATTTTGTGAGGTGATGATATTTTTTTTCTCGTCTATCCGATGGTGTGGGGAATCGTTGGATAGGCCGTTCAAAAATTGCGGATCTGTGCATACCATCTTTCGATACAGGGATCCGTTTGCGTAATATTAAGCTTTAAAGTGCTATTTTTATTTAGATATTTTTGTCAGAGTCAAGTGTCCCAGCCAGCTAGCAGTAGTATACATAACGAAGTTAAAAGAAAAACTAACATACCTAAGTAAGCTTTACAAGTTAACGAGTAATAGTCAACCAACTTAAATTTGCGGTTGGAGAATTGAACGTGACGTATATCGATGTATAGGAGAACATGTTTTTCAACTACAATGTTAAGTTTGTTTTTGGGATAAATTCATCCCAAATAATGACATCCATCACCATCCCATCGACAGTCACTTGGCCGTTTTTTTTAAATAAAAATGTGATGTAATACATAATACACGCAGACGAAGTCATGGGCAACAGCTAGTCAATAAATAATACAGAAAAGCCAAAACGTCAACCCACATTCGAACTAATGTCGCCGACCATTTCATTTTCGTCCACGTTACTGGCTCGGACATCAAAAAGAAGTAGCTACAAAGAAAAATAGACTCTGTCTTATACGAATAGAGAAGAGAATGAATTGTAGTCCGACAGACGCTGAAACTTCCGCAGAAGCGTAGCGAGCAACAAAACTTATTTAATTTTGAATATTGACAGCGAAATTCAGTCTTGTTTAGTCTGTTTCTAAGAACTGTAGCCTTTTTAGTTGAAGCTGATGCTACAACTTATGCTATTTCCTTGAGAAGTAAATTAAATCTTTAGAAGATGGGGTTGAGATAGAATGAGCAGTTTGTGTATTTATGTATTTGACGGGATTTCCGAGCAGCTATGATGGATTTTTGAAAATTCCTTAAAATGGTTAAAAGGGGATTATAGTTTGTATGGATATTCGTCATTTAAGCAAATGAGAAATCCCATCGGACGCACGGCTGGTAGTTCACTACATTGTTAGTATTAAGAATATTAAATAACATTGATATTATTAATATAATTATCATCGATATACCTATATTAAATTATAATAATTAATTATTAATATCTGCGGAGAGTCCGTGTGGTGCCAGACGTAAAGAATAGCACCATCCTATTTCTTCCCGTGGGTGTCGTAAAAGGCGAGATTTACAGGCGTATAGGGACTTACTAGGGAATGGGCAGCAGAGTTCTTGATGCATTTTAACACCATACTGCGATCGCCAACCCGCCAGCCAAGCCTGGCGATTATGGCAAACCCCTCCCTTGGGGAGGCCTATGTTCAGCAGTGGACGTCTTTCAGCTGAAATGGTGGATCTGGGAAAACTTCAACCATTCACATTTTTGTGTTTCATGTCATCATAAATGGAAATGGATGTTGTGTTTCACGATGTATTAGCAAGAGCCGAGGTACCTACACGAGTGTGATAACTGTGGTGGGCTAGTGGTAACATCCGCGACTAACGAGTTGTAGGTCGTAAGTTCGAACCCAGACAGGCATTTTTGATGTTCAATAGTCAAAGATGACGCACGACATTGATGCAGGTCAATTAATGCCCCTAGTGGATGAGCGCCCCGTGCTATAGGACAAAACAAAAGAAGATTACAAGGATAAACATATTATGAAAACAGCAGCATTCACGACACGACGACGTGCGACGTCATGTCGTGATTTTTTACAATGCACGTCGTAGATTTCCACGACATGACGTCGCATCGTGATGCGACGTCGCCGCAACGTCCCACGATCAGACGTCATAATCGTGTGTATGTGTTTTGGCTCTAACCCTTTGGGGAAAACAGGCGAGCTGGTATGATCTATGACATTTTGGAGTTTCTAACTGCTAGTTACATTGGAGATCAAGAATAACATAAGCTATATTGCTTCAAGAATTAATAAGACCCTTTGGATTGAATCACAATCTCAAAACTTTGAAGGAAAACATTGTGAGGAAAACGGCATGGCCTAGAAGATAAAAATCGAAAACATGTGACTTCCACTGACCCGCACTGGGCCCGCGTGGTGAATTATATATGGCCGACTCCCTCTAACAGTGAGGAAGCTTTTGTTACAGGAAACGTTATTAAAGATTTATCTTGAACTGCTTGTGTCAAAGGTGATCAAGAAAATTGCTTCAAAAAAGATATTATGACCATTTAGATTAAACTGCAACCGCCTCAACATAATTATTTGCAAGACTAAGTGTCATGATCTATAAACGTTGCTTAGCGCGTGCTGTGGCTTTTTTGGACAGGATATTAATTCACATTTGTTGCAGTTGTAATGGCAATCATGTAATTTTGTTATAAATCGGTTTTTAGGGTTCCGTACCCAAAGGGTAAAAACGGGAACCCTATTACTAAGGCTCCGCCGTCTGTCTGTCTGTCTGTCTGTCCGTCTGTCACCAGGCTGTATCTCATGAACCGTGATAGTTAGACAGTTGAAATTTTCACCGATGACGTATTTCTGTTGCCGCTATAGCAACAAAAACTAAAAACCAGAATAACATAAATATTTAAGGGGCTCCCATACAACAAACGTGACTTTTTTGCTCGTTTTTGCTCGATATCGATAACGGCAACAGGTAGACGCTTGAAATATTCACAGAATATCTAGTTATACAATAAGTAACAAAAACCCTGTTGTTCCTTTTAGGAACGTATACATTTACCTACGAGCACAACAATGATGAAATTATAATTTAAAAAAAATCAACATTGGCTAGTGGAGAGGTCAAAATCAAATAACTATTAAAAACGACACATTCAAAAAAATGTTTGGAGTATCTGATTTTACAAGTATATCTTTATTTCGCTAAATAGCCTACGAGCTCGGCGGCTTTCTTTGATGCGACAGAAGATGCCGCCAAAACTTACCGCGGCCGGCGCAAGTGCCCCGCGGGTCAGTACTACCCCACGTGCCTACCTACCCCTTTACCCCGCCACCCGCCGCCCTGCGAATCACTTCCTTAGTCTCCCGCGCAGCTTACTTCCGAACGGATGTTATTGTTGAGTTTGACCTACGTAGTGAGTGAATGACTTGTGTTTTTTTACGTTAACGTTAACCATGTCTTATTCTAACGTAGAATATTTTAACATGTTGATGTGTCTTGGGAAATGTGACTGCAATTATGCAGAAGCACGCAGACTCTACCAAGAACGTTTTGCGAGTCTACCATTACCGTCGGCGATGGCATTCCAACGTTTGCACATACGTACGTACAATACCGGCAGTGTGCACGGACGAGACCAACATCGAGCTGACGCAGGCAGGCCGAGGACTCAAGACAGTGACATCGAGGAGCAAGTCCTGGATTTGTTTGAGCACGATCCAACGCGAAGTACGCGCTCAGTGGGACGAGAACTAGGAGTAAACCATATGCGCGTTTGGAGAGTACTCAAAGAAGATGGCCAGCACCCATTTCACTATCGTCGCGTCCAATCACTACTTCCCTCCGACTATGAGCCAAGAATAGAATACAGTAGATGGGTACTCGACAAGATCGAACAAGATAGTGATTTCTTGAATTGGATACTGTTCACCGACGAGTGCTCATTTGTTAGAACAGGTGTATTCAATTCGCACAATGAGCACGTGTGGTCGATCACAAACCCGCATGCTATTAAACCAAGTCACTTCCAGCATCGGTGGAGGATTAATGTTTGGGCTGGAATTATTGGTGACAAAATTATTGGACCTTGTTTTTTAGACCAAACAATGAGCGGCGCCAACTATCTTCGTTTCCTGCAAGAACAGCTGAGTGATGAACTTGAGGAATTAGGGCTCCATATCGTGCGACGTATGTGGTTTCAACATGACGGCGCGCCGCCACACTTCTCCCGCCTTGTGAGAAGCTATTTAGATGTTGAATACGGAGAGAGATGGATTGGTCGCGGTGGACCCATCAATTGGCCCGCAAGATCACCTGATCTGACGCCATTAGATTTTTTCCTCTGGGGCACTGTTAAGCAACAGGTGTTCAAAAAATCGTGTGATACGGAGGTCGAAATGCGTTCACGCATAGTAGCAGCATTTGACCACATCAAGTCCGATACGTCCGTTCTGCGAAGTGTACGTGAAAATATGATTAGGCGTTGCAACAAATGTGTCGAGGTACAAGGTGGTCATATTGAACAGCATCTCCGTGGCCGTCAAGTAGACATCATAATAAATTAAGTAGGTACCTACATAAGGTTTTATGTGACAGACGCGGTGACTTTTTTTTCTTTTTATGTAAAAGTGTTAAAATAATGTAGTTTTAACATTATCAATTGTGCTTGTGCAAATACCGTGTAAACCAACATTTTCAAAGATTCATTCGTGTTCAGTGATAAACAACAGCTGACAAGGTCGCGAACTTGTGCAGAAAAATAGGTAGAGCGGCGCGGGTGCACGGGCGCAGCGGCACCGATCAAAGAGAGTGGCGGGAATGTTCTACCTATTTTCTGATTTCGCGGCATCGCTTTCATGCAGAATTGCAGAGGTAAGAAATCAGTTAAACATTTCAAATATTAATAATTAAATATTTATTTTAATTATTTTTGTTGAACAGTTTTTTATAAATGACTTGCTTTATTACGTATGTATACCGATTCTTAAAACGTAGGTAGAAGGAACAACAGGGTTTTTGTTACATATTGTATATTCACTTTAAAAATAAATAATTAAATTAAAATAAAACAAATATTTAAGGGGGGCTCCCATACAACAAACGTGATTTTTCTGCCATTTTTATAGATAATGGTACGGAACCCTTCGTGCGCGAGTCCGACTCGCACTTGGCTGGTTTTTATTTTTAATATTTTATATAGATATCATTTTCATTTGTCAATGTGAGAACATTGTAGGCTTAATAGACTGTAGATTTGTAGACCATCTTCTATTTTGTTAAGTACTTGGTACTTGTTGACGGGTCTACACTGTCCTCCCATACCTATTAACACTGTAATTTAAAAACATTGTAAAAATCTATTATTTTTAAAAGAGTAACCGTACAGTTTCTGTATTAGATGGTTTATTTTTAAAAAACAATGATCTTTCTATTAATATTTAATATTCACAGTATACAAGTACTTGGTAATGATCTGTCTCACAATAGTGTGCCTGACATATCTTGACAGCTGAGTGACAGCTGACATTAGACAATTACTATTGTAACGTTCCGTTACTACAGTTTCTTGCTGGCTCCTCTCCATGGGAACCGACCAATTGGAACCGTGCATCTAGCTTCTGAGGTTTCAGAAGTGCCCATGTAGGTTTATGTGAAATAAAATATTTTGATTTTGATTTTTGACATGACTCCGTCTCTTTCTTGCACTTGTACTCGTAGTTTGACTGTTGTGCGACAGGAATAACGCTTAGCCAAAGTAACGTTTATAGATCTTGGCTTATTAGTTATTACTCATCAAAAGGGCTATTATTGCTCGATTCTAAGAATTCAGCCATTAACTTGGTTTCAAAAACTTCACCAAAAAAGACACACAATAATTTAACTATCTTTCCACGCAATACCAGCCCCTTACTAGTTCGAAATTTTAATAGAAAATCTATAAATAATAATAAAGGCCGGTTCAGATATAAGCGATATCGCTGTCGCGTTCGGTAGCAATACTGGTCCGCCTTCTGGCTAGTCAGTTTTGGGCTGCCCTTAGTAAACACGACTACACAGTAACTATGAGGAACTTGCCATAATCTCAAACGAACACGTCCATGCAAACACAAAGAATCAACTATAGTTGTCAAAAAATAATAGGCCCGTTTTGATATTTAACTTGAATCGATTTATCGTGAGTATTGAGTGCCGAGTTGTATGGTTACTTCCCTAGTTACGTCGCGATGGTCAATCGCGACGTAACTAGTGAAGTAACCATTTACCAGTAACCACCTATTATTTTTTGACAAGTATAATAGCGTTGCGTACGTATGCGATGCGATTCGCGGGGAGTGGGGGAGTGATGCGTTTACCACGCGCCGCCGCGGTCTTAGGCGATATCGCCTATTGAATGAGACGGCCATATCGCCTACCGAACGCGAAGGCGATATCGCGTACCAAATCGGTATTGCTACCGAGCGCGATAGCGATATCGCTTATACCTATCTGAGCAGGTAGAGTTGGTTAGTTTTTTTTTATATATAATATATTTTATGTTAAAACAAGAAATCGTACAAGTAATCGTCGGATAAAGTCACGGCCAGAAGCTACAAATAATATTCCACTCAACTGTCCTCATAAATTAATGGGCACAGATGTCGACGATGCCAGTTCGGGGAATATCGCCGCAAACGTTCACAGCAAAGTAAAAAGTGAACTCCGTGCAGTTTTTATTGCTCCCCATATGTTCAGGTAAAACGTCGAGCAATAAATATCTCAGTGCAAGAAAAGTGTTGAGATTCTCGCCGTTAAGTGTCGGGTAATCGCCGTTGACCGCCGTTTCATATGGAATATTTATTTTTAGTAACGAAAAAATGAATATTTGAAAAATACCACAAACAATATATAGTTAAATAGACTGTTCATACAAAAAAAAACATGAAAATATCTTTAGTAGTTTGATAGTTATACCATATTTGAATTCCTAAATTTATTTCATAAAGTATTTTATATATTCACAATATAGAATTGATGTTTATGCGTTCTAGATAAACATACATTTTTGCATAACTTACTTGCATTATATGAAGGCGTAATAACAGATTTAAAAGTCACTAAACTCATAATATATCCGCGCCTTAATGCACGGTTTTATCTGCAGTGTAAACGTAGCCCAATGAATGAATGCGCCAAAAATATTGTAAATTCAGGCAAATTAATTGTTAAGCGAATTTACTTCCAACTTAAGTCTGTATATTCAAAACAGAACTGACATTCTTTGACAGTTGTATAAAATGGCTATAACACGGCAAATTGACGTAGGGTATCACTGTGCTTAGCAATTAATTACCCAGGCTACACAGTGAATGGGCTTTATTCATGCGTTCTAAATATAGGTATAACCAATGTTTTTAGAAGGGATGAAAAATGGCTTTATATTCAAAGGTTTTTTTGATAAATGGGTGGGTTTTCATTCATAGGATTCTGTATTATGTGTATGATGAAATTAGAGACCCACTCAGTATACGGAAATAAATTGGTATCAAAGAAGCAAAGGCTTGGCTAAAGCTAAGGCTTTTTCTTGTTTCTACTCATTACGTTGTCAATGGAGGTAATACAAGTTATTTTTGAAAGATGAACGTGCAATTAAATTGCCTGTGACATGCGTTAAGTAGACGCAACAATAAATTGCCTGTTTAGATGGTGCAACTGCGAGAGTGCATGGGAGGCCGTCACCTCCTTCTGCGAAGCAGTAATTCTAGCGAAGAAGAAGGCGCAATGCCCTTAGTCGCCGCAAGAGACGCCCCGGGCGTCGCTCGGGAGTCGCAAGCCGATTTCCGGCCACCGTAGGCGCGGGCCTGCGGGCGGTGAGCGATGGGTAGCTCGCCGTCCGATAAGGACCAGCTCCGGGGTTGACGGCGCGTTGTGTTCTACGCGCGCCTCAAAGAGATGTCAGCACCAACTGACGGGGTCATTTAGGACCAATGCCTGCCAGGGTTGCGAGTTTGTCCGAAAGGGATATCGTGGCCCTGGCACACAGGCAACGGAAGGAACACGGGTGGGTTTTAGTCAGTAAAAGTCTGACACGCCCTCCCGCTCCGCCCAGAGCGGGAGAAGCTATTTGATAATTTCCCACCCAAAAAAAAAAAAAAAAGATGGTGCAACTGAAAGTAATTAGTTTGTGTGTTTTTTCCAGTAATTTATAAGTACAGAACTATTTTTTTCTTAAATAACTTAAAAACTATTAATTTTTAAATTAATAATACTTAATATCTTATATATTATATATATTTTATATCTTCACACAACAAGCCGTTACATTGTTTTGTCACACGGTACAGTTTGCAAAACAATTTTTTTTAAATTTTCTAATTAATTTTGCCCCCCAAAAGTAACCCTCATATTCAAAATGCATTTGTTTACGTTACACGTTCGTGTTTGGGACACAGAAATACATAATGTGTACCAAATTTCAACTTAATCGGTCTAGTAAGTTCGGAGCAAATCAGCTGTTACAGACAGCCAGACAGGCAGGCACACGAGTGATCCTATAAGATAATAAGATAAGATAAGTCTTTAAAGGCCTTAAACATGGTATAAAGTTGTTACAGTCTAGAATGTCAAAGTCAAAGTCAAACCATTTATTTCAAATAGGCACATAAGAGGCACTTTTGAACGTCAAAATTTACAAAAAAAAATAGAATTGATTCTAGTTGCCCCTTCCAAAAGGTAGTTTCGTATGGAGAAGAATGGGCAAGAAACTCCACCGGTACTCTTTTAAAAATGTTTTACAATATTTTGTTTGATTACATTAATTATATGATTATATGTGAAGACGATGCACCTAGAATAAAATTACTATACCATAATAGGTAAAACGTATTAAAAACTAAGCAATGAAAAATAACTTAATTATTAGATAGATACGTCATGGTGTTCACATATTTACAAACATCATAAAAGTATGTTTTTCTACAAAAATAAAAAAATAAGTCAGTGTGTGAGTATAGGTTATCACAGAATGTAAAATCAATATCATAAAAATAACAGATTTTACCATAAAAATAGCAACCAGTTTGATTTTGTCTAGACTCTAGATTGTCCTATGGAGCTGGACCAGCATGTTTCCAAGCATTCCTGTCCTGGATATAATCCTCTAACTTGTAATATGCTTGTTTACAAAGTGTACTTTTAATATGTGTTTTAAATTTTCTCATTTAATTTCAATATATCACAAGGTATTTTGTTGTAACATTTAACACAGTACCCCATCATAACAATGTCCACATGTTTAGCTATACATAATCTTGTATCAACTGCATGCAAATAATTAATAAAATGCCGTAGATTAATTGGTTATACAATAATAGTCATTCGGATCATACTTCACAAATTTCATTAATACCTTTACATACATATATTTTATATTTTCAAGTTAAGGAAATCTTTAATGTCATAAAAGTTATGTCCATTCAGCCATTTATATAATTTGTTTTTAAAAGAGTTAGTATTATTTAATCATTTGAGTTCATTTGGTATTTTATTGTACTCGTATATACGTACACACACCACAAGGCAGCTTTTAAGGGTTCCGTTTTTTCCTTTTGAGGTACGGAAACCTAAAAACTAATTTGTTCTCGTAAAACATTTGCTTGAATTTTAAAAACAATTGCCTCTATTACATGAGATTGGTAATCCACACGCAGCATCGTCCAATAAATGATCAATATTTATATTTGACCGGTTTTTACATCCAATTTATGGTAGCCAATCACCTGTCTCTACCCGTGTTACATCAAATCCCCCTTATTTCCTCTGGGATTACACCATTGTTTACCATTCGAGCCAATATTTGTACAAAGTGACAGACTAAGTTAGTATCACACGAGATTATTGGACCTCTGCAGCATGTGTGGGTGATTTTCAAATATAGATTTTAGGCTGCGGCGTTAATTATTTTGGTGTGTGTTGCTAAGTCATTAATTATAATATAAAACCTACACAATGTAGGTACTCGTATACACTGAATAGAAGTTATGTGTCGGTACTAATCGAAACCTACCTATGTTATTTTAGGTTTCATGATTATCAACAGGATAACGTTTATACTGCTTAATATCAGCAACTATAATTAAATTCTTTCATACATCATTACAAAACGGTGAAGGAAAACATCGTGAGGAAACCGGCATTTCCTAGAACCAAAACTTCGAAGACATGTGACATCCACCAACACGCACTGGGCCCGCGTGGTGGATTACTGCCCACTCCCTCTCACGGAGAGGAGGCCTGTGTCCCAGCAGGGGGAACAATAGGCTGATTAAGATAATTATATTCTTTCATAGAGGGAATTATTGGTCACATTAGGTGGTTATGTTTTGGAAACCACATGGGCACAGGAGTCGTATACCTTAAGAGTCCATAATACTTCAGTGCCACCTTACCTACTCTTTATCTCGCTCGCACTCTACTGCTCGTGGTGACGCGAGCAAGCGAGACAGGCAGGGTGGCAGGGAGAAGACTCCTAGGCGCCATTAGTTTAGGTTATTTCTTTTTACCGTGAAAATAAAGTGATTAAAAAAAATAAAATAACGTAAGAAGCTTTATTAGTAAGAAGTATTTTTTGAATACCAGCGGTTTATTGTCAGGTTTGGAGGTAACTTTGGAATTTTTTTCTATAGAGAAAATTTTATGGAATCCTTTTTTCGTCAAACGTAGTACTTAACATTAATCCTCAACTTTACCATATATTTATTTCAAAATTAACGCTGCAGTATTTTCGACATAACGAAATTCTAAGCCATTTGAGGTAGTATATAGGCTCTTAAGATCATAATAATATTATTAAACTACCATTTTAGCTGTGTATTTTAAATTGAAAATTTGTCAGTCAGGGGCCATATTCCTTCCATAGTCTTAGACAACCATATCACTTTAGCCACCCAAACCCATAATTCAATATCTTTGTTTCCATATCCTGCAATAGTCCTACAACAACCAGGGGTTGTCCTTGGATGCACTTGCATAGTGCGAACATGGATAATCGTCGGTTTAAAACGACTAACGGGCCTTTGCGAGTTGGCTTCGGCCCCTGGTACGCCTTCCAAAGGCCCGGGACCACACGGTCCCGAGAAATGTCAAGAAATATTATTAAACTACATCAGGCCTAAGAATCCTAATTAGAATTGTATATCAGCTGTAAACTGGCCCCAATATCTATTCGCTTTTAACAAATCTCTGAAGTCTTTATCGGTATCATTTAGCCGATGACATGGCCACTTCGACCAATCTTTTACGGTTACAACCTCAGTGTAATTAAATAAAAATTCAAAGGCAAAAACACAATTTGAACCAGTAAACAAAATCTCGTCAACCTCGCCTGGATTAATAAAACAACTGACGACTAAAATTAAAATCGACAAATAGAAATTATTCGCGGATGAACGAACAAATTCAATCTGGACGCCTCTCCGTTCGATGGAAATGCAACTTTATGGGAAATGATAAGTGGTAATAACTACAAGACACTGACTGTAGAGATAGCAAAAAAAAAAAAAGTTTAATTATTTAGAAATACTTGAGGGTACGGTTTACGGTATCAGACACTTTGTTTCACTCAAAATAATACAATTGTTCAGTCCTAGGAAAAACATAATAATTATTAAGTTAAGCGACGGTTTCGCTGGGTGATAAACTAAAATTAAGTTCAAAAAGAAACAATTGGTATAAACTTACAATCACATTATTCAAAACTTGGTGCTTTAATAGCCTTTTAAAGTTGGAAGAGATTTCGATTCTTTAATTACTTTAGGTAATCCATTTAAGAGTTGGGTATAGGTTATTCACCTCTAGTTGTTCGGACGCCAGCAGGTCAATCTGCCAAAACTGTCAAATTTTTCCAATCCACCTTGAACCTTATGCTTTAACGATAAAGTTGAAAATCATCAAGGTGGAGCGATGACCTGTTGTAGGACGCAGGAATCAACTGGATGCGGGATACACGGAACCGGTCGAAGTGCCGGCGCTTGAGGGAGGCATATGTCCAGCATTGGACGTGTTTCGGCTGAAATAAGTTTTTATATTCATCGCTTACAAAATTAGGAAGGCAAAAGATGTCAAAGGGTACTTTTACTTTGATTTCCTATATACAGTTCGTTACTGTTTTTGGTAAATCTTAAGACTTTCCTAAGTTCTTGGTCTTTGACTAAGTTTTTTATTGTTCGAAAAGGTCCCCAAGCAAAGTGCGAAAATAGTCGTTCACGTCTTTCTCACTTTGCTATTGACCTAAAATATGTTAGGATTCTACCATGGTTCTCCCGAAAATTATATTTATTTTCGTAATTATCACTTTCATAACACCAGTCGTATGTTTGAGTTTTATTGTCTTTCAGTTAACGACTGCCTCTAACTTCAATGATACTGAAGATTATAGATACAACATAATTCGTAAGTAATCTTCACATTATTTTTTAATTTTTAACCACATTATAATATAAAATCACGTCTGTATTCTTCGAAAGGTTATCTATGACTAAGCAGAGTTGTCTTACCTACATATGGTACGTCCATATTTCGCGAGCAAGCGCGTCTGTTTAGCATGGGTTCCTGGGTTTAATCTCCAGTTCGGGTAAAGTGTTATTTGATTTTTACAAAAGGACTTTCTTAGTACCCCGGTGTCTAGATTTGTGCCTGGTGGATATAGCAACAAACAACACAACATTATTAATCTTATTATTTGAATTCCTTTATCATTCGCAAAATCGCAACCAACCAGGTATTCAACTCCAAAGGTTTTGAAGACAAAGAAACAATCCAAACTGCTTTACACAGAGTCTGTTCTGCGTACAGTACTGGTAACAATCGATTTCCGGCGCAGTTATTGGCGTCGAGATGCGCGGCGTTCTCGTTTGATTCCCTAACGTTATTTATTTCCGCAACTGTTATATTCGCTACAGATAGAGTAGGTACTTACATGAGGTTAGTAAAAGTGACTTGAACGTTTTGAAGTCTTTTGTTCAGCTGAGGCCATATATATGTCTTTTGGATTCACCATCATTTCAGCCGAAAAAGATACTGCTGGAACTAGGTCCAGCATCACCACTTCTTTTGGATTATGGCGCTTTTCTTCTGGTAATGAGAGCTGCTATTTACATGGTCCTCATGCTATTTTATTGATAAATGCAACATAATCAAGATGTCAATCTATACGGCTGTTTATACATGTTCCGGAATTAACACACCACCAATTAGAATTATTATGTTACAATTTTATTACATACACTGAATTTTTACTATTATTTACGACTATAAAACATTGTTTATTTTTATTAAATTAGTTGTACCGGTTTTGGGAGAAACTTGTGGTCAAAAAGTGTAAGTTTGCAAGAGAGTAAACGTAACTATTTCGTTTGCGTTAAAATTTGACCGATAGATCGTAATGCTAAGACTATAAGGGTGAGAATAAAAATCTTAACGCAAACGCGCTAGTTACGTTTACTCTCTTCCAAACATACACTTGGGGTACAGATTAAAAATCTACGCGCGTACACAGTCGTACACGTTTAAGGGTCTAGCGTAGTAGGTTCTTCGTCCATTTTGGTTTGTTTTCATTGAACAGCGGAAGTGTGACTTTAATTTATGTAGTTTTAATTATTAAGGTATTTATAAAAAGAAGGTGAGTGGAAACGCCGGGAGGGGAGCCCTACGTGGACATATTATAGTGACCAAATTGGTGATGTTCTTCAGAAAGGTCAGATGCGTAGTACTCGCAACCGGCGTGCGTGTATGACCAATTGACCAGGGGGCTGATCGCGCTATTTCTCAACGTAATTACCGTTCGAACGGAACGTTTTTGGTTTTGGTTTAGTTTTGGTTTAGCTGATGTAAGAAACGATATTGCGCTATTTTTTCTGAGCGACAAAATCGTCGATCGATCGTTCCTCCAACGTAACTGCCAAAGTAAAGCTAAATCGTGTCTAACGTAACGTTTATGGTTGTGGTTTAGTTTTGGTATTAACGTTCAAAATTAGCGCGATCGGCCCCCAGATGTATGAACGTAGGCGAAGCAAAAGGAGTATGTAAGGAGCGTAGCAGGTGGCGTTCTATAGTTTCTGCCTAAACCCATGGGAAGAAGGCGTGAGTTTATGTATGTATGAATGTTAATTACATATTTTTGGAATAAAATGTACCTATATTGAAAATTACACAAATCGATTCAGTAAACGATTCTGAACAAACTACTTTTTTAATGTGCATGAATTCAGTTGCACATTTGATACCTCGAGAATGCTGTTCGGTTATAAAGCGAAGTATACACACAGTGATCTTAATGATTTGGGATTAGAAATCATGGTGTTTGACGCAATGATGGCGAAGAGTGGGCAAAAAGATTGTGAAAAAAGCAATTTCAAGATGAAGTTGGTGCACTCTTTCCCTTTTATACAGGGCAGACCACGGATATGCCACATGGAGGGAAAATACCTTGAATTAATTGTTAAAATTCATGGTCTTCCTTTTATTTGTGACACTATGTTATTTAGCAAAAAATAATCCTTATGATGAAGCCTTTCGATCGGTATAATAAAGCTACAGACTGATTATTTTTCTCGTGTAACGGGTTCGAGTTCCGGTTCAACCATGTAACTATTTAAATATCTATGAATGCGCTTTAAATTGTTTTTTAAATTTAACTAATGTCTTCTTTCAGTTGTTCCATCTACAATATTCAAGGTACTTTCCCTCCATGTGGCATATCCGTGGGGCGCCCTGTATAATGTGCTCTTTTCCCCGTCCATACCTTTCTGTCTCAAGAAACGTTTCCAGTTTCATTGCGACTCCCACACGAAATTTTTAAGGTCATCAGATAACGTGAAGCTTAAAATGCCTATAAGATGCATTCCATAACTTTCCTCGACAAATCCTTTACTGTCCAGGCCGCTCGTTTGTGAAATGCATTGCCAAATAAAACGCGCGAAGTCGTTACTTGTGTTTAAAAGCCTCGTGAAGGATCTTGTAATCTTTATGATCTTGTTCTCGTAACTGTAATTATATATAGTCTCGATTTATTATCGTTGCTTATATCTACATTTAGTATGTATGTATATATTATTTAGGATATGTATATATCTGTGTCTCTATTTTAATATATTGTGTAATTATTATTTGCATCAACGACAGCCCGACTTTATGTCCGGACAAATCACTGTCCATTTCAGGGATGCCTGGAAGAGATCGTAGAAAGGGATATGGCCGCCCATTGTATACGTACCCAAAGGGTAAAACGGGAACTCTATTACTAAGGCTCCGCCGTCTGTCTGTCCGTCTGTCACCAGGCTGTATCTCATGAACCGTGATAGTTAGACAGTTCAAATTTTCACAGATGATGTATTTATGTTGCCGGCATAACAAAAAATACTAAAAAAACAGAATAAAATAAATATTTAAGTGGGCTCCCATACAACAAACGTGATTTTTTTTGCTCGTTTTTGCTCGTTATTGATAACGGCCACAGGTAGACGCTTGAAGTATTCACAGAATATTTTGTTATATATTCACTTTAAAAATAAATAATTAAATTAAAATAAAACAAATATTTAAGGGGGGCTCCCACACAACAAACGTGATTTTTTTGCCGTTTTTATAGATAATGGTACGAAACCCTTCGTGCGCGAGTCCGACTCGCACTTGGCTGGTTTTTTTGTTATATATTTTTGTGGTGTACAATAAATTATATATAAATAAATAAATAAAACAGCGTCAAATGGCGTAAAATAATCGGTATTAATGCAAAGGTGTTGACAAAAAGTACTGCTGAAAACGAGCTATCTAAAAACTGCTAAATTACAGTTTTTAGATAGCTCATTTTCACTTTCATACAATCTAGATTCGTTCACGCTTGATGATTTAGTTCATAATAAAAATTGTATATCAAAAGCTGGTGACATAAGCTTTATAGATACAGTGTCATCATATAACATCGTTCGTGAACTGTTCGCGCAAATTGGATACATCCATTTATTGACTGTCATGTTTTCATGTTGATGATTGACGTCTTGTGATGAGTTCTGTTTTTCGAGGGTTCGCAAAATGGATGGTTTTTGAATCTGCTTGATGAGATTATTAGCACGTTTCATGTGTCATTGACTATCATCAAAGCAATTTACGACGATGGCTTTAAAGTAAAATTAAAACAGATAAATAATAATAATCGTTTATTTGGAATAAAAACAAATACATTCTAAGAAATAAACAATGAAAAAGTGGAGCGGAGTGGTGGTGGGTGGGTGGTGGTGGTGGAGTGTTAAACAATGATTTAAACAAAAGTTAAAACTATTGAGAGAGTAGGTTGTTCCAGACTAAATAAGAGATTTGAAACAGACAATCAGCACCTACTCAGTCGTATTTTAGAGGTAGGTAGCAGCACTGCAAGGCAACCAACATAACCCGAAGAACTGTCAAACTTAAGTGGCAATGGGCAGGGAACATTGCTTGCATAACATATGGCCAATGGGGCCGAAAGGTTCTGGAATGGCGACCGCGTACCGGAAGACGTAGTGTTGGAAGGCCTACTACAAGGTGGACCAATGCCCTTGCAAAGGCCATAGGAAACCGCTTGATGCGGGAAACACAGAACCGGTCGAAGTGGCGGTGCTTGGGTAGGCCTATGTCCAGCAGTGGACGTCTTTCGGCTTAAATGATGATTAAAATCAAAATAAAAGTAATTTATCAAAACTAGGCTGAGAATCAGCAAATAAATAAATGATAAATGATTTATTTCTGTAAGTAGGTTTGTTCAAACACATTTACATGATTGTAAATCATATTTAAAAAAAAAACCAGATGAGGTCGGCGTTTCATATTCGACTACTCTGAGAAGAAAGGTCGAAACAAACTCAGAGATCACAGTCTCTTTTAAAGTCCGGACATAATCTTGGTCAGATCATGTGAAGAACATGTAGATTGGTGCCTAAAATGATCTTTTGATGAAAGAACCACACAGATTGAGGGGACCTGTCCAGTCAGTGCACGCATTTGTCAGTAGTCGTGCAGCTCAACAAAGAACTTAAGGAGCTCAACGATTCAACGAACAATACCAAAGAAAGGACATTTGGGTAGGCCGCATAAATTACTCAAACTGCCAGACCATGATAAAACTAACTGAGAAAAAAAAAAAAAAAAAAAAACAATAACCCATATTGTCTTCACGTTTCTGCACTTATCGAACGTCAATTACATGAGACAGTCCCCCAAAAACGCCCATCCTTCACCAATTCCTGAAGAAGTGGAGCAACAAACTCCCCAGCAGCACAGGTGGATGGTGATGATGATAAATAGAATTGTCGAGTAGTGCCTTTGATAAATATTTAGGTGTTTGGTAGATATAAACCAGATCGTATTTTGATTAACAGATAGTCATTATTTTCGCTTAAGCGTCGAAGATCAGGTACCCATATTTATGAATTCAGTAGCAGTATGACCAATTGATAAGCCTCACACAGATCAGGGTAGTATGGCACAAAAGGGAAGAGGCCTCAGTAACTCTGAGAAGAAAGGCAGAAACAAACTCAGAGGTCACAGTCTATTTTAAAGTCCAGACATAATCTTGGTCAGATCATGTGAAGACCATGTAGATCGGTGCCTGAAATGATATTTTGATGAAAGAACCACACAGATTGAGGGGATCTGTCCAGTCAGTGCACGCATTTGTCAGTAGTCGTGCAGGACTCAATTCAGAACCTAAGGAGCTCAACGTTTCAACGAACAATACATAAGAAAAGACATTTGGGTAGGCCGCATATAGTACTCTAACAGCCAGATTATCATTAGAATTAACTTAAAAAAGAAATGTATGTTCCACATTTTATGATCCAACACAGTCCTCACATAATTATGAGTCATGTCAAATGAATAAAATAAAAATGTCAATTTCAATTCCAAAACACATAGTTTGTTGCTTGCTTAGCTTAATTAATCCCAAACTATTTAGTCGTTCAATTAATCTTTAACTTCATAGAAACCTTTTGACACGAGTTTCTGTTTAATAAATATTTTAAATTTATTGAGGCTCAGTTCTTTAACATGGCTTGGGGTTGGGAGTTTGTTGTAAAAACGTATTCTTTGGCACTTAAATGAATTACAATTTTTTTGGAGCGTATTGGGCACAATAAGTAAGTCTTTGTTTCTAGTAATAATGCTATGAATGTCGCATGTGCAATGCTGATGAATACGGTGATACCAATGCTTCTCGTTCTCATAAGACGAAAAATAATACTAATTATGAATACCCTAATTAATACACAGAAATACAAACATAGATGTACCAATAAAGAAAATATACGAAATTGAAAACACTTAAAGAATATAGGAACCCAGATTAGCGCAGGTGTAATGAATCTGTAAGATATTGGATTTTTCAGAGCGGGATGTTCTACTTATACATACATTCCTATTAGGTATTTCTTATTCTGATAGCCGCAGAACATTTTGATACATTATTTGATTTCCAAATGTTTTGTTTTATTGTGCAAACAGTAAATATCTGAATGCTGCCAAGTCTGAAAAGTATGTATATGAAACACATTGTAGTTTAAGAAGACAGTAGCCCGAAAATGGAAGTGTTAAAAAATTTAATAAATGAATAGAAAACTGATGAGAATATTTTTTTGAAGAAAATCCCAAAGAAGAGACAAACGATGACCTACTTAGAAATGAATCCTAGTGATAGAAACATAACACACATATCTTGACTACTGAAAGAATAAAAGCAGCAAGGAATATGAACACGCTAGATCTAGAACGTAGTCAGAAACGCCTAAAACTTTTTGACTACTCACTTCAAATAAGGAAGTGAAACAATAGCTTCTCCGTCTCACACTTTAAGGCCTCGATCACGGTAAACGCGCGTTAATAAGGGCGACAGCGGTGGCGAGCGCGATCAGGTGGCCATCTAGCACGCTTACAGCTGTTTTACCCCTGACAACAGCAACCTAAATGTAATGACGATAAAGGCCATTATGATTTTGGCAGTATCATCAGTGCTAATAACCCAAAAGCAACCTTAAAGTATCGAGAATAAAGTGGAGTTTCTTTCCGGCTCTTCTCCATAGGAAACGACCAATTGGAACCGTGCACCTACCTTCTGACGTTTCATAAGTGCCCATGTAGGTTTATGTGAAATTAAATAATTTGATTTAGATTTTGAAAGATCACTGTCATGCAAAATCAGTAACGGTAAAAATCGGTAACATTATTGTGAAAAGACTGCATGTAGGTGGCCATCGGGCGCGATTAGGTGGCCGCACTGGCCATAGTGCATCGCGATGCGTAGTAGCGGACACAGAGGCTAGAACAATAGAATCTGTAGTCCTTTTATAGTTATTAGTACCTATGTTTTGCATCACTGTCAAAATCAAAGAGTTAAAGAGTACGTATGTATACCGATTCCTAAAACGTAGGTAGAAGGAACAACAGGGTTTTTATTACAACATATTGTATAGTCAATTCACTCTGGACGCAAATGCATATCATAAATTCATATCTATATCTAGATTATTGTCTATTAATACAAATACAATAATATATTATACGGTACTTATAACATTTTTGTCCGTCTTTCTGCCTGTTTGTTCCGGCTAATCTCGAAACGGCTGAACCGATTTTGACGGGACTTTCAAAGGCAGATAGCTGATGTTATAAGTAGTACTTTATTTTAGAACAAGACACGCGGGCAAAGCTG
The DNA here is from genome assembly GCA_963921375.1 of Tiliacea citrago. Lineage (NCBI taxonomy): Eukaryota > Metazoa > Arthropoda > Insecta > Lepidoptera > Noctuidae > Tiliacea > Tiliacea citrago. Next base: position 14,687,353 of record OY992804.1, read on the forward strand.
TGGGCAGCAGCCCGTTATACAAAAAATCCCTTTTCTTTGATCTTCTTAACTTAACAATAGATTTTAATGCAATTAAATGAGAGAAAATTTAAAACACATATTAAAAGTACACGATGTAAACAAGCATATTACAAGTTACAGGATTCTATCCAGGACAGGAATGCTTGGAAACATGCTGGTCCATCTCCATAGGGATCTCCAATCTAGAGTCTAGACAAAATCAAACTGGTTGCTATTTTAATTGTATAATTTGTTATTTTTATAATATTGATTTTACATTCTGTGATTACCTATACTCACACACTGACTTATTATTTTAAATTTTTTAGAAAAACTTACTTTTACGATGTTTGTAAATATGTGAGCACCATGTATCTATCTCATAATTAAGTTATTTTTCATTCTTTTTACCTATTATGGTATAGTAATTTTATTCTAGGTGCATCGTCTTCACATAATAATTAATGTACTCAAACAAAATATTGTAAAACATTTTTAAAAGAGTAACGGTGGAGTTTCTTTCCCATTCTTCTCCATACGAAACTACCTTTTGGAAGGGGCAACTAGAATCAATTCGATTTTTTTGTAAATGTTGACATTCAAAAGTGCCTCGTATGTGCCTATTTGAAATAAATAATTTGACTTTTGTTTTTTTTTGTTACTTTAATGCGAATATAATTTTGGAGAATTTCTTCAGGAAAGTTTATGTGTAAAATACATTCATATCCCAGTAATTAAATTTCGATGATTTGTCAAATAGTAAAAGCCGAGCGTAGCAGTATTCATCACTATTATACTACATTTGAAATAAGATTAGAAAAAACAAACTTTTTTACAGTCCGTTCAACCGATTTTCACTTATATTCCGTAGGCATTTTTTTTTTGTTGGGTGGGTAATTATCAAATAACTTCTCCCGCTCTGGGCGGAGCGGGAGGGCGTGTCAGACTTTTACTGACTAAAATCCACCCGTGTTCGTTCATTTGCTTGTGTGCCAGGGCCACGATATCCCTTTCGGACAAACTCGCAACCCTGGCAGGCCCTAATGGACCCCGTCAATTCGTGCTGACGTCTCTTTGAGGCGCGCGTGGAACATAACGCGCCATCGACCCGGGCATGGTCCTTATCGGACGGCGAGCTACCCAGCGTTCACCGTCCGCAGGGCCGCGCCTACGGTGGCCGGAAATCGGCTTGCGACTCCAGACGCCCAGGGCGTCTCCTTCGGCGACTAGGGGCGCGAGGGCGCGAACCTTGCCTCTCCCTCACGCGTTCCGTCTCCTCCTTCGCGAGCATTACTGCTTCGCAGAAGGAGGTGACGGCCTCCCATGCACTCTCGCTTCGAACCATGGCCTGAACCAGGGCCGGACGCGAGAGATCGCCGCCGCCGATCGCCTCCGTGAGGACACGGCGGTGCTCCGCCCAAGCAGGGCAGACCTCCACCGTATGCTCCACCGTGTCCTCCGATCCACACAGTGGTGACACCCGGGCGTTTCCTCCCGCTTTATCCTGAAAAGGAACCTCCCGAAACATCCGTATCCGGTGAGGACCTGCGTCCCCTCCCAGATGTGCGCGAGGAATTTTGCCTCCAGATCCCATGGCGGTAGTCCGGCAAGGAGGCTCGCCGCCTCACGGGAGACCGTGCGGTAACCCCGTACCAGCCTGATTCCGTAGGCATAAGGATAGCATTAAAAGCAAAACGTGGTTACAATACCAACTGTTTATTACAGCTGCCATTTGTCAAGCCACCAACGCAATAGAAGTCACAATCGGTTGAACGGACTGTAAATAGGTTTATGTAAATGTCAAATCTTATTTCAAATGGAGGTTAGTGTTTATTTATTTCGGATCTCCAACAAAGGATTGTGTGTTTAATATTTTGCACCCGCTTTAAGGCTCGCGGAAGTTTCTCACCCTGGACGCGGAGTAACTTATATCTTAGAACTCATAGTTTGAAAACGTATTCAGGAATATCAAGAGGAAACTTATCTTTGAGAAGCAAATTGAATGATAACATCATGTATGGAAAGTTGGCTTGAAAAGTTAAAGCAATATTCTGCACTACTGACCTAGCTTTAGAAAATATTAAAGTCTGAATTTCCCAAAGGATTAGATAGAGTGTGAATTACAGTATCCGGTCGTAAATATATGACAAATCTAGTTAGAGCCACATTAGACTATCATAGAAATATGACCAGAGATGTATGAGTCATTTTTATATGGATACCTAACCTCAATCAATAAATCTGCCTAGCCTTTTCCCAACTATGTTGGAGTCGGCTTCCAGTCTAACCGGATGCAGCTGATACCAGTATTTTACATGGAGCGACTGCTTAACTGACCTCCTGAGAAATGATTCCTAACTAGCTTTCGCCCGAGGCATCGTCCGCGTAGAGGTTGGACTTTGTCCCACGGTAAAGAAAAACCGGGAGAAAAAGTGTCCCATGCTCTAACCCAGGTCATGGTCTACCCGTTTGCCAAATTTAAAAGAAATCCGTTCAGCCTTTAAGGTGTGAAAAGGTTCTTAACTTAAAACACACACGACGGAGTTACTTTCGCATTTATAATAGGTATGAGGGGCTCGTGGCTAATTAATAACAGCCACACGGGTCCATCGAAGGTCGGTTCGTAGATGGGTGACCATCGAATACGTATTGAGACCCCTCCGTGCCTCGAAAACCAGTTTAAGCCATTGGTCCTGGCTGTCAATCGTAAATCTTTGACAGTTATTACGGGTAGTCAAAAGCCCAAAAGTCTGACGATCAGTCTTACCAAGAGGTATTGTGTCACCTAGTAACTAGGTTGTGGAGGTCAGATAGGCAGTCGCTCTATGTAAAATACTGGTATTCCGCTGCATTCGGTTTGACTGGTTACATGGTTGGGAAAAGGCTAGACAGATTGATTGATTTTTTATTATGGATAGAAAAAAACTCAACCCATGGGTTGAATCAAGGACAACAAGACAACGGACCACCAGACCAACAAGGGTCCCCTATGTTGTTTCGAACGCCGCTGTTGCGACACACGCTGTTGCGAATTATTTTTCCACTGCCTCACAGGTTCGAAAGCTCATGGACTCGAATGAAGTAGTCGCGAAAGACGCTGTTTCGAAAAACATTTTCACTGCCTCATACGCTCGAATGCTTGTGATTTCGATTTATTTAGTCATAAAGTGTACAGAAAAGTATTTAAGCAGTAATTAAATAAAATCAACAAATTCGGTGTCAACATCATCATTTAATATAACGTATAGTAATTTAGTTAAATTGGATATTGATGAAGAGTTTTTGTTTTGGTAACTGAATTTACCAACAATAGAGGGGACCTGGCGCTCGGCGGCCGCTGCCGCGGCACGCTCGCTTCGCTCGCTCGCCTTCGCGCGTTAATGGTCACTGTTCTAACCTAACTTTTTTTTTTTTATTTTTTTTATTTTTTTTTTATATATGGCATCTCGCAGTTGACCTTGAGAGGCCGTGACTGCTTAACCGGTCTTTCCTGTGGCTGCCCTAAGGTATTAGCTTAAAGCCTCCAGCCAGGAGCGTAAATAAAAGTATTAAAAACTAAACGACAGCGCTCTAAGGGCACCCCCTGTGGGGTACGAACCTCGGCTTAGGGCGTCGTTGGGGAAAAACAAACCAAATTGGGGACGGGCTGGATCAAAAGTTTAAATTCATGATTATTAACGGGGATTACTATTAAATGCTACGGCTCACTCAGCCTCGGGGCTGGCGGTTCGACGTGCAAGGGACGGGGGGAACAATTTATTCTTGATCTTCGCGTGGTACCTCGGCGGCGAGGACGGAATGACGGTTTGTGTTTGTGCACTGTACTTGTGGCCCTATTGCTTTCCTGAAGGAGAGTAATGGGGTCATCCGGGTCTAAGAGAGTATGCCTAGGTCGGCGAGTCTTACTGATTTGAGATGGCCTATAGCTAGCTGCCTGCACAACCAAGGGGTTGCGATGTCTATCTGCGGACTCGAAGAACCGCTTTGTCGCGCGTTTCAAAAACTGCTTGATGGTGGGGATTCTAAGATCTACGTGTAGGGTTTCGTTCCGAACGAACCATGGAGCGTCCGTAATTTTACCGAGAAATCGGTTTTGAAGTGCCTGCATTCTGTGAATGAGATGGGGACGGGCGTGTGCGAAAGCGGCACACGCGTACGTCATAATCGGCCGGATGCACGCTGTGTAAATACGCAATTTGCCCTTAAGGGACAACTTGCTGCGTGAGTTCAGAACGCAATGAAGCCTACCGAGAGCGAAAGCAGCGCGCGAACGCACTTGCTTTATGTGCTCAGCGAACGAAATGTGGTGATCTAAGATCACACCGAGATATTTGGCTCGCTTCTCCCAAGGGATAGGCTTGCCGAACATCTTGATCTGTCGTGGTAGGTCCGGTCTACGCCGGGGCCTAGAAAAGAGGACCGCTTGGCTCTTATCAGGATTGACCTCGATCCTCCACTTCCTGAACCAGTCACCGAGTCTGTTGACTTCGGTCTGTAGGATGCGGGAGATCTGGTCTTGACTGCGGCCGGTGTAGTAGATGGCCGTGTCGTCTGCGAACAGAGCTAACTGCGCCTTTCTACTTTTCGGGATGTCACTGGAGAACAGCGTAAAAATGAGCGGAGCCAGCACAGACCCCTGAGGGACGCCTGCGCGGATCGGATGAGGGGAAGAGAGCGCACCCTCGATGCGATAGCGGAAGGTGCGGTTCAACAAATAGTCCCGTAAGATGAGCACGAGACGATCTGGCACACCGAATTTGTATAGCTTATACAATAAGCCGTTGTGCCAGACTTTGTCGAACGCTTTCGCGATATCGAAGAACACAGCACCCGTCATGAACCCGCGCTGGAAACCGGCGCTTATGTGTTCTATGATACGGTGGACCTGTTGTACGCAAGAATGTTGGGTTCTAAAACCGAACTGTTCGTTGGGGATGAGCCCCTTCGTCTCGGCGTAGTCTCTGAGACGCTTATAAATAAGCCTCTCATAGACCTTGCCGAAAACGTCGAGCAAACTGATGGGACGGTAACTGGAAGGCTCGGTCTTAGGCTTGCCGGGCTTCGGGATACCGATGACGGTGGCATTTTTCCACGATTGTGGAAAAATGTTGTTACTAAGAGCACCATTGAAGATGGTGGTCATTAGCATGATCAGGTGAGCCGGGAACAACTGGACCACCCTATTGGTGATACCGTCTGATCCAGGGGCTTTACGGGGTTTCAGACCCTTGATTATATCGTGAACCTCGTCCGGGGAGACGGGGTCTAGAGGACAATCAGGGTCTTCGACCGGAGGGAGAGAGGCTCTACGTTCGACTTCGGCATCCACCTCGGCGAGGTGAGCCTGGTCTACTGGTTGAGAGCTGGGCGAGCACTGGGTCTCGAGGCTGTCAGCTAGGCATTCAGCCCTGTCGATGTCGTCGAATGCTATCGTCCTGTCGGGTCGTGTCAGGGGAGGCATAGAGACTACTTGCTGGGACTTGAGTTTCCTCTGAAGTTCCCAGAATGCCAGATGAGTGGGCTCTAGCTCGCTCAACATCTTGTCCCAGTTACCGTCACGCAGCTCGGCCATGCGTGTATTTACAGATCTCTGCAAATAGCGCATGTGAGCTTTGTTGGCGTCACAGGGAAAGACGTCGTAGGCACGAGTAGCCGCGTTCTTCTCAGTCAACAGTTCACGCACATCGTCCGGCAGCCTCAAGCGATGTTCGTCCATCGCCGGAGCTTGCCTTGAACAATCGTTCAGGACCGATTGTACGTGTTCCGTGAGTGAGCCGATCGCGGCCGTCGTGTCAGCGATTGAGGTAAACTGATCTGGTATAGAGTCTAGTAGAGGCGAAGTGGTGGATTTCAAGCGATCGCTTACTTTCCTCCAGTCCGTGACTACTTTGTTACGAGAGGGTTCGTCCGGGTCAGGGAGTCCGTCGCGAGGGACCAGTCTCATGACGACTGGTCGGTGGTCGGAAGTCAGTTCGTCCATCGCCTCTATCGAATCCAACCGGAGGTTGATATTCTTTAGGAGCGCTATGTCCAATACGTCAGGGGTATGGTTGGGGTCGTGAGAGTAGTGGGTGGGCGTCATCGGGGCGATGACGTCAAAGTTTAGGACGGGGCAGAGGTCAAACAAGTGTCTGCCTCGGAACGTGGTACTGGTACTATTCCAGGCCGGGTGTTTGGCGTTGAGGTCACCCGCTATGATAACGGATTCGCTCAGGCCAAAAAGAATTGAAAGATCGTCAGAGAGCAGTTTGAGACCGTCTGCTGACGAGGTCGCGGTGGGCGGCATGTAAGCCGAAACTATCGTAATCGGTCTATGACCTGACATGCCTAGTCTACATGCAGACACTTCAAGACACGAGAGAGTTGGAGGATCGAGAGGAATACAGTATAGAGGGGTTCTATAATAGATCAAGGTGCCGCCCTTGTGGCATCGAGACCTGTCGTTGCGAACTATGCGATAGTTCGCAATTGACGGGTTTCGATGACTCGGCTTGAGGAAGGTTTCCTGTACTAGGAGAATATCTAACTTTCTAACCTAACCTAACCCAAATGATTAAATACTTTTCTGTACACTTTATGACTAAATAAATCGAAATCACAAGCATTCGAGCGTATGAGGCAGTGAAAATGTTTTTCGAAACAGCGTCTTTCGCGACTACTTCATTCGAGTCCGTGAGCTTTCGAACCTGTGAGGCAGTGGAAAAATAATTCGCAACAGCGTGTGTCGCAACAGCGGCGTTCGAAACAACATGGGGACCCCGACCAACAAGACCCTCTATATAGAATTACTTATTTTTCTCTGCTCTCGGAATTATCTTGGAATTATGCAGAATGTTTATGATTTTATTATCTTTCTGATGCTCATTTCTAGGAATTAATCAAAAGAATTGCGACGAAAGAATAAAGTGGCTTGCTGTGGATGTTTTTCATTACCTTCCGAGTAATTTCAGGCCAGGGTTACCTCATAACAGTAAAAGTTTTCTATATTTTAGGTTTGCTACACACTTTTTAGAATTTTTGCACATTTGACACATTTGATTCGGCATTACTGTTTGAACAACAAAGCCGACCCGAAGCAAAACGACTAATAGACATTTACATATTGATGCTGATAAAGTGATCCTCGACTTTACTCAAACAGCTACTACCAGCCACCCTTCAAAGTTTGTCGCTCCACCTAGCCAGATAGAGAAAGTGGGTAAAGTCATGGAAATTTATTGTTTATCAATACCAACTTAAATCGTCCGTATATTCAAATCAAAACTATCATTATTTGACAGTTGCATGAAATGGCTAAACACGGCTAATTGGCGTACTGTGTCAATTTGCTAAATAATTAATTTCCCTTTGTTCCACAACCCTATTAATAACAAACTGGCGAACTCTTTAACAGCGATCAAAAGAAATTAATATAAACGTACAACCGACGACCAAAGTTTCTTTTGAAAGCCTCAAAATTAATTGTAACAGACGAAACAAACGCACGAACATTGATAAAACGATTTGATACTTCAAATCACGCCAGTTGAATAAATAATGGGTAAATTATTACGTGTTACAGTAATTACTTCGAAACAATTTGCTTACCATGTTCGTGGCTAATCTAACTCGGTCCGTAACAGAGGCACCGCCGCTGCTCGTGAAACGGAGATGCTCTTTTTACCCACTTTTAGAGTAGTTTTTGCAATATTTTAACAACATTCAACACGACGAAAACAAGAAGAATATTTTCTTAAGAAATATGCAGTACCTTTGTACTCAAAATTATAATTATTTCGTATAGATCTCTGTGTATTTTACGATGCATAAATAATTAAACAAATATTATATCTTTTTTTACAGAGAAACAAGGGTTACAGATTATGTATTACAGCTAAAATATTTTAGTTTTCTTAGAGTTTAACACAAGAGCAATTTCAAGACTTTACGCCAGGCTTTATAGGCCTGTCCCGTAGGTATATTATAAGACTTGCCCGTACAATTACGGTACAAGATTTAATTAGGATTAATTATAATTATTAGACTCGATTATAATGGTTAAATATAAGTTTCCGTGTTCCGTGTGGTGCCGGACGTAAAGAATAGCACCATCCTATTTCTTACCGTGGGTGTCGTAAAAGGCGACTAAGTGACTTACTAGAGTATAGGCAGCAATGTTCTCTATGCATTCTAACACGATACTGCGATCACCCCCGCGATCACACCCGCCTGCCATCATGGCGATTATGGCAACCCTTGGTTGGGGGAGGCCTATGTCCAGCAGTGGACGTCTTTCGGCTGAAATGAATGAATTAATGAAATATAAGTTTATTTGGTAAATAAATCTGTATTTTAATGAAAAGGCAATGAGAATTAAACTGCAAAGTTTACCTCAGAATAATTTATCAGATAATTTTGTCAGTGAATAAAATAAGGTTAATGTCAAACTTTTAAAAAGGATTATAGATCAAAATCCGTCATAATATCAATCAGGCAATTCTGGTAGAAGGAGTTTTGACAGCGTATTTAAGCCGTGTTGAGTTCTACTAGAATCACCAATGGCGGTAGGTAAGTATGATACTAAATAATAAAATAATATTTTTAAAAATATTGTTGAAGAGAGGACCTCGTAGCTAATTAATAACAGCTGCACGGGTCGATACATCAGGTTAAGCTACGCTTGCAGAGGTTGATCCGTGGATGGGTGACCATCTTTACATACTAAGACTCCTCCGTGCCTCGGAAAGCACGTTAAGCCATTGGTCACAACTGTCATTCGTGGGTCTTTGACAGTCATTCCGGGTCGTTAGAAGCCCGAAAGTACCAAGGAGTGTCGTATTACCCAGTTACCGGGTTGTGGAGGCCAGATAGGCAGTCGGTCCATGTAAAATACTGGTATTCAGCTGCATCCGGTTAGACTGGAAGCCAACCCCAACATAGTTGGGAAAAGGCTAGGGAAATTTATGGATTTTTCAAGAGCGTAATTACAAATCCAAATAGCACTAGGCTCCACACAAGGATTCCCTGTGTGGTCGAGATTAGTTTCCTTTGTTTTACAAGTTTTTATGACAGTAGGGACATACATAACATTAATCCGATCCAGCCTGTCCCTTGCTGTCCAGCCGAGATCCGGGAAGTGCCCTTAGCGTGTAGTCGCTTAGTTTATAAGTTTATGCCCTGGCTGAGGCATTCATTTATTGAGGCGCCAACAGGAAACTCCTGTTAAGCAGACGGCAACCTCCTAGGTTGACCTGCAAGATGTGAAACACAAAAAAAAAAACATAACACCGAGGCAAAAGTAACTGAAGGTTTCTCCAGATAAATATTTTTTCTAAACATAATAAATAATAGTTATTAGGCTATAATAAATATTAGGCTTAATAGACTGTAGCTTTGTCAACTATCTTCTATTTTGTTAAGTACTTGGTACTTGATGACGGGCCTACACTGTCCTCCCATACCTATTAACACTGTAACTTGGAAACATTGTTAAAGCCCACTATTTTTTTAAAGAGTAACCGTGGAGTTTCTTGCCGGCTCTTCTCCATAGGAAACGACCACTTGGAACCGTGCCTAGCTTCTGATGTTTCAGAAGTGCCCATGTAGGTTTATGTGAAATATTTTTATTTATGTATTTTAATTTTGAATATGAAGAAAAAACTTGTAGGTATATCAACATAAGCGTGTGAAGTGTAATAAATACGTGTGTAGTTTGGGTGTATGATAAATGAATGAGCTAAGGTGGCAAAATGTAGTACATAAACAAGTTCTTTATGTCAGTGCGTGTGCCAAGCTAAACTAGTTAACACTTAACACGTACAAATTATGTTGGTTATGTTAAAATGACATGTTAATTAGTAACACGCTATGGTTGGAGTGAGACCGTGAACTAGCATGATAAGCCGGTTCTAACATTGCCGTATTTTACTAAATAAAAACTGGCCAAGTGCGTGTCAGACCGCGCACAATGAAGGGTTCCGTAGTTGGGATGAATTTATCCCAAAAACAAACTTGACATTATTGTTGAAAAACACGTTCCCATACATTCCAACTGCAAATGTAAGTTTGTGCGGACAATATTGAGCGATTTACCATGTTATTTTTATACCATAGACTTCTTATAGGTTTTCCTGTAATCTAAAAAGTAAAGATCTATTTTCTGTATATTTTTCAAAATTTGAGTGTCAGTAGTTTTGGAGATAAGGAATGGTCAATTTTCATCTATTTTTTTAAATAACTTTAATTGTGCATTGATAAAAAAATATATATAATAAAATATATATCTGGAATCCTTACAACAAGCCTTTTCATTTGATATGCCGTACGGTACAGTTTGCAACCCTTTTTTATATTTTCTCATTTACCCCCGTAATTCAAAATTAATTTATTTGCGTTACACGTCCGTATTTGGGTCACAGAAGTTCATATGTGTACCATATTTCAACTTAATCGGTCCAGTAAATTCGGAGCAAATCAGCTGTGACAGACGGACAGACAGACATTTAGGGTTTCGTTTTTCATTTTGTGGTACAGAACCCTAAAAAGCAGACCGTTGCTGGAAACTAATAAAATTCTGATAATTTTAATAATTTTAAGAAATTATAATAATAATGTTTTATTAGGTATTAGTCTACAAGAACCGAAGGGTTGAAGGGTCGATGTAAGACACATATGAAAAAAAAATACATCCCATTTTGTTAATGCGCTATCAGAAGCGACACTGACGAACAGCATCCTAACTGCTCATATAAGTACTATCAGAGTATGAATGATTTTGAAGGATACTCTAATCCTCTAGTTATAAAAAATTGTCTGCTCAACAACGTAAATAACGCAATGAATGTTGTTGGACTGTCAAAATGAATCGTATTGGTACTGATACTGTGTTACGCAATTACCCCGCTAGTTTCAACGAAATGTCAAAACATTGAGATTCTGTGCTATTTTTCTTTTTAAACGTGGGCAACGTTTAAAAAAAGATATAGCAATAGGGTAATTGCGTAACACGCTATCAGTAGCAATATGATTCATTTTGACAGTTCACACTAGGAATTTCTCCTGTATCGTGAGTGCGTTTACACACATTTAAACTCACATACACAAACATTTAAGTTAACAACCTACAATTGAGTAGGTACTCGTAATCCAGTTGAAAACCACGTTACGTTAAAAAAAAAAGTTTTTTTTTCCAATGACGGCAATCGGTTGATGATTTAAAATACTAACGTCTGTGTTTAACATAATCTGTCAGAACTCGTTATGTTGGGAATAAAATGGAATACGAAACTCAATAGTCTTGCAAAAGTCGCTATGTCGATCCATAGTCCACTTTCAAACTACTATAGAAGAAAATAGTGAAGAAACTTTAATGCATGAAGATAATTATTAGTGAAAGTGAGTGAGTGAGTGAATGAGTGGGTGAGTGTGTGTGTGTGAGTGTTTGTGAGTGGTGTGTGTGAATTGTAATAGATTAAAATTGTAAATACTTCGGAGTAGATAGATAGAGAATGGGCAGCAGTCTATGTATTTTAACACCATATTGCGATCGCTAACCCGGCCAAGCAGTGGACGTCTTTCGGCTGAAATGATGATGATTAGATAGATACAAGTGTAAATATGAAACTGTTTCAAAACTGCCTATGTTGATTGAATACAACTGCAAAACTGCCTATGTTGTTTGAATACAACTGCAAAACTGCCTATGTTGATTGAATACAACTGCAAAACTACCTACGTTGATTGAATACAACTGCAAAACTGCCTATGTTGATTGAATACAACTGCAAAACTGCCTATGTTGATTGAATACAACTGCAAAACTGCCGATGTTGATTGAATAAAACTGCAAAACTGACTATGTTTAATTTTAAAATGCAAATTAAATGATTATTGATGATTGATGAACAGTGATTTAAATTTTTAACATAAATGAATTTGATATGATCCTACGCTTAAATAATATGCAAATTAATGCACCTTTATACTTTAATTATAATGATAAACCCTTTTATTAGTTTTCTCAAATAATTGCTTCATTAACGGACATAATTATAGATAACGTTATTAGTATGCCCCTCTCCCATATATATAGCATTTAGCGTCCCAATGCAGGGCGATCCTCTCTTACGCTCAAGGGGTTTGAGACGGGGAAAACCACAGGCAGAACGCTATTATAATGCAAGTGAATGACTGATCTGTACGATTCAATTATTGGTAGCTACAAAATAGATAACCCAAGGATATAAATATGTCTAGATAGACAGTCAAAGCTGTTAACTTGTCGAAAAAAACATTGCGTCCAACAGTTGGCCGCAAAATGCACGCACACTAGATTAACACAATGATGAGCCGCGAGTGTAAGACGTAGCTGTTACGCACACCAGCATTACAAAGTTGGCCTGTTTGTTTAAGGATCCCGCAGACAGGCGCGACGTGACAGTCTACACGAGCTTTTAGTTCTTTTGCACCGCGACACTCTATCTAGACATAATTATAAATAATTTAAGAGATAACCCCATAAAATTTCACATTCAACAAGATACTGGACGAGCAATGGCTGAATGAATGAACTATCAAAATTAATTATACACGGTGTTAGGTTAAACGAGTCATAAAGTGTAAAACTCATGAAAATTATCAACTTTAACTATAGGAACATTTCTAAAATATGTGAAAAAAAAATGAGCTGTGGTTTACCACTGCTGATTTTTTTACAATTTATACAATTAATAATAATAATATATTTTTTTTCTGGATTAGAAATCCTTAAAATCTAGAAAAAAAAATTATCAGCTGTTACCAACTTCAAACACAAACTCAAAGCATATAATTCAAATAAACCAATTACAGGCACTTTTGCATTGTCAAGGGGTCGGACAGTCATAAAGATGAAGCTAGTTGCACTAACAAACAATAACCTATGTGATCGCGACGATAGGTCGTAGTGGAGCAAAATGAAAGGAGTGGACTGTGTGACATGTATAATAATAAAATAAAGGGAAACAATAAAATACAACTGTGTCGGTTAGAACGGAAAACAAGATTATGTATAAGGACGTTAATATAAACGCGTAAGCGCAGCCGTGCGTGAAGGCGTGCTACAGCTGACTTGTGTGTCGCGGGCCCGCGTCGTGCCGTGCGGCCGTCTTACTCGCCGCTGCCCCCGCACCCCTCGTTCACTGCCGCCAGCGCGCGGCGATGTTGAGAAGGCTGGTCTCAACACTATGTCATTAACAAATATGCTAAATGTTTGACCTGTATGTATGTATGTCCGTCCCTATGTTCCCTTGTAACTACTAAACCGCTGAGCCGATTTTGATGAATGATATGTCGTTAGATTAGTCTAATGGAACTGTCCAGTTCCATTGGACAAATTGGTTAATTTTTATGAGTATGACATTTCTTCCTGTATTATAACCATATCAAACCAAAATGTAGAAGAAAATTAAGTAAAACAGGTTCTTCTTACAAAAACCAGACGCAAGATCCTGTGAAGTTGTAAGCTCGATAACTTAATAAAGATAAAATCTTAAACTAGATCAGGCCTCCCAATCACTCACTCACTGACATCGGCGAAAACATAGCATTTACCCCGTGGTCACAAGCTACACGCTAAAGCGATACGCGTCTTGCTACAGAGGCAGTGCGGAAAAAACAAACGAAACAAGTTGTATTATATACAGCGTGCCGCTTTAAGACGCTGACAACTGCTAAACCACGGTCACTGTCAGACTGCATACAAAAGAAAGAGAAGCGTGATGACACATAGCTTGTAATTTATTGCAAAATATGAAAACTATTAACTCAAAAATGAGTTCAGTACTTAGTCGAAAATAAAATACAACCAAGTTCTGCATACAAATAAGACAATCTTGTTATTAATTAAACACCAACCGTAGGTTAAATGATAAATAAAATAAAACTAGATGAGGTCGGCGTTTCCTATCTGACTACTCTGAGAAGAAAGGCCGAAACAAACTCAGAGGTCACAGTCTCTTTTAAAGTCCAGACATAATCTTGGTCAGATCATGTGAAGGCCATGCAGATTGGTGTCTGAAATGGTCTTTTGAGGAAAGAACCACACAGATTGAGTGGACCTGACCAGTCAGTGCACGCATTTGTCAGTAATCGTGCAGCTCTACTCAGAACTTAAGGAGCTCAACGATGCGACGATCAATACCAAAGAAAGGACATTTGGGTAGGCCGCTTAAATGACTCAAACTGCCAGACCATGATTAACACTAACTGAGAATAAAAGACAAAGTGAAAATAAAAATAAAAGAGCAATAACCCACATAGTCTTCACATTCACAATAATTAAAATAATATAATACTTTACAAGTAAATAATCATGTCATTACGTATATATTACGTTACGTATATAAAATAATAAAAGTTAGCAAAAAAAACATCAAACAATAAAAATAAACCACTTCAATAAGTAAAAATTGGAGCAGCTCAATCCCAAGCCTTTTTGTCCTCAATATAATCTTTAACGGTATAAAAAGCTTTCTGACACAACTTACGTTTAATTAATGATTTGAATTTTGTTAGTAGTAGGTTGGATTGAAACTCAAAGTAAAGGGTTAGTTTACCGTTAATTTGCATCGAGATTTTTTTTTAACGTGTTTTGGGAACAACCAAGTTCTTAGAAATATTTTCTAGAATAATATATATTTTTTCCGCTACCACAACCTTGTATAGATTTGGCAAGTTTTTTGTTTAAGACAAGCCTACTTTTATCAATTGCCTCTTGTCAGAGCCTTAATGTGAATGTGACATTAATTTAATACACCTATACGGTTTCGCGTTTTCTTTTATGAAGATAACTAGCTGCGCCCCGCGGTTTCACTTGCGTAAGTCTTGATCCCGTGGGAATATCGGGATAAAAAGTAGCCTATGTCTTAATGTAGGGTGTCAGCTACCTCCATACAAAATGTTATCAAAATTGGTCCAGGCGTTTGAGCGTGAAGAAGTAACAACCTGTACTTAAAGGACTGTAGCACAGAAGTCATTTTCCGGGTTCACGGATCATAACATAACGTCGCATCAATGAAATTAAAACGAATAACTTGCAAAGAGTAGGTGAATTGAAGAAAGAGAGAGAGCAATATTATTTAGTTTGTTTGAAAATTTAAATTTTTGAATGCACGAATTATTTTGAGGCATTCCACTAAGAGCACTGATTTCGTCTTATTATTTTTTTAATGATTACTGGCCACTAGCTCTACCCATGTGTTAAATTACTTTCGCCATTACAGCATTGTAGCGGTACGTTGTATAGAGAGTTTGTCACGAGTCTTCGCGACACGACATAACTTGAGGAGTGACGCGTCAGTGTAACACTGTCAGAAGCAATGGCTTTGATTTTTAACCGACTTCCAAAAAGGAGGAGGTTATAATTATGTTCGGCTGTTTTTATTTTTATGTTTGATCACCCATTGCTCCGTCATTTGTGGACCGATTTTGAAAATTCTTTTTTTGTTTGAAAGGGTATGCTCTCGAAGTGGTTCCATTGTTACGAAATCAGAATCTGATATAAGGAGATCTTATGGAAATCGATGGGAATCCGCTAAATTTATAGGCACACCTATATCGATTTCAGTATTTTTTTATAATAACTCATGCATTTGCACTCGGAAAGCACCACTTGGTGAAGTGGAACTGATGATGAAGACCACAGATAGCCACTGGAACTACTTAATAATAAGTATTTCACTGTTGCGAATGTTGCGATTCGACACTTTAACCTTTTAAGCCGCTGTCATGTTTTGACGAACAATGACGTAATCAACGATCTTTTTTTATGGCCTGTCATTGTTATGATAGGGGCCGCCGGAGCTCATTAAAAACTATTTCAATAAATAACAAAAGACATAAGCCGTATAGAGTATTTTTTTCCGAGAAGCTAATTAGACAGGCCATAATAAATAATTACAAGAATGGATCTGGGAAGTGTATTGTTTTTCTAAACAAAATATGATTGCAGATAACAGCTGCTTTTGTTTTGGGATTACGTTATTTCTATTTCTGGTAAAACGGTTGTTAGAATTTACACGAAAGTTTGCACCTTGCATTATGAATAGATAAGTAATTAAACAACAGCGTTGTTTAGAGAGTTCTAGGTAAAATTTGGGTAATAATAAAACCCAAACATCACAGTGCATGGGGCCGCCTTTAGACGTATGCTTTTTCGAAACATTTCATATGTATTTATGATATAATTAGTGATATTATTATCTAAAACGATGTATAAAGTATTATTTTATGATTATTCATCTATTTCCAGGCGATAAAACACAAAATGAGCCATATTTCGTAAAAAAATATAGTCGGCGGAACAAATTTTCTCGTAACATTTCTGTGTTCAAAAATTTAAATTTTACAACGTGATTTCGTGCAATTATTATCTTAAAAGATGTAATAATAACATATAAATGAAAATAAGTCCACTTACCCCGATTTATAATCCATTTAGGGCACTAACACAATAAAATCACTTCACTGCACTCCGTTTCACAACAACAATGGCGGACCCGAGCACGCGAAACTAAAATATTATTTTTTTAAGTTGCCACGCCTTATTTCGTCTATGGAAATGTTTAATTTTTTAGATTAATATGGTTGCTAAGCAATTTATGCTTGTCACAATGCATATGGTGAAGTCACTATCGGTTCCAGTTCTCCTACTATTAACGCGCCTGCATCGGGAAAATAAATATTTTGTAAAAGGCGATGAGCAGTTGACATTAGGCTTTTGTAACTTACATAAATTGCAATCTGACCCACTAAAAAGTGAAAAAAAAAACATTGTACAAAAAAAAAAAAAAAACCGACTTAAAAAGTGAAAAATAACCTTAATTTCGGAAGTCGCCGGTAAAAACTAAATTAGATCCAAAGACACCGACTTCCGAAATTAAGGTTATAAAACACTGGGTTTCATTTTGACAGTTCAAAAAGGAGACGCGCGCGCGTGTCGCTTGACGCAAGTCGCATCGCTCGAGGCCGTGAACAGGGCCTTACGGCGGCAAGGCCACCGGCCACGGACTTGTCCTTGGCCTCGCAAGTTGTAATCCGATTTTATGGTAACTCGTAATCATGAATATTCTGTATTGCGGTGGAGTATCATAAATTAACAGGGATATTTTGTTGTGTACGATAATATACTGTGCTAATGAGATTTACTTAACGTTTACTGTGGATCTGCAGTGGTAGCCCGTGAAAATCATATTTTCTTACGTTTTTTTGCGATTTCCAGGTGACTGTCAGGTTGTATCTTGATCTATGAGTGATGTTTTCTTAACCTGGAACAAATCTGACTTCTTAGTCAGAAGTCTCACTCAGGAGGAGGAGGAGGATAGGAGGGAAAGGAGGGGGTCAGGAGTTTCTTTTGAGATATAAGTATTAATGATTTTAATGATTATAATTCTAAAAAAATACATACTCCTATTTGTTATGATCGCGAATCATATTTTGATCAAAAACCTGACACTGAAACTGCAATTGAACTTAAGACAATTTTAATTGCGCGGGCTACCACTGCGGATCCACCTTACGCCGATTGCATACCTCCGCCGTAAAACCATAGCAGTAAAACTGCAGTAGTTCAATTCAACTGGCTCGCGTCATGTTCCGCTACTTGCATCCGATTCAAATAGCGAAAGTTGAATTGAACTACTGTGGTTTCGCTGCTATGGTTTCGTGGCGGAGGTGTGCTACCGGCGTTAAGGTCCCTTTTAAATCCATTATTTTCAACGGGAAAACAACTATCAAAACCACATACTAGAGTTGTAAAGGAATTTCCCTCCGCCTTCGCAGCCAACATTTCCGTAAGAAATCATCTACTTAACCGTTTCTCAACAATGCTGGGGTCGGCTTCCAGTCCAACCAGATGCAGCTGAATACCAGTATTTTACATGGAACAACTGCCTATCTGACCTCCAAAACCCAGTTACTGGATAACATGATAACCCGTGGTAAGACTGGTTGTCATGTTTTCGGGCTTCTAACTCTCCGTAACGACTACCAAAGATCTATGAATGATAGTCAGCACCAACGGCTTAATGTGTTCTTTAAGGCACGGAGGAGTCTCGATATAAAACGGATGGTAACCCATTCACGCGGGCTTGCGGACGGTGAGCGATGGGTAGCTCGCCGTCCGATATGGACCAGGCCAGGATTGACGGGAGCGTTGTGTTCCACGCGCGCCTTAATGAGATTTATTTATTTCACAACAATAAGTACAACATCTCACAGTATATCCAAGACGATGCTTTACCAACCTATTACACTAATTATTCATAAAAAATACATATACATAAACAAAAATCAACGATAAAAATAAAACTAAAATACTTAATAAAGCTTACATTCTATTATTCAAAATTGTATGCCTCCTTCAGCACCAACTGACGGAGTCAGTTAGGGCCAATGCCTGCCAGGGTTTTGAGTTTGTCCGATAGGGATATCGTGTACACCCTGTCCTCCGTCTTACGCAGCCTGTCCCAGCCACCTTTTTGAGGTCGTCGGTCCATTCTAGATGAGGGGCGTCACACACTACGCTTGCCGATACGTGGTCTCCACTGCAGGACTCATCTTCTTCACCGGCCATCGCTCCTTCGACAAACATGGCCAGCCCACTGGCACTTCAGCTGAGAAGTTATTTGATAATTTCCCACCCCAAAAAAAACCCCATTCACAGAATGATCTCTACAAACGTTGCTTAACCGATTGAACCGTGCAGCTGTTAGTCAAGAACCTCAAGACCGGCTAAATTAGCAACCCTAAAAAAAAAACATCTTTCACCATTTTCCGCACATTTATTAATAAAACCGTTTTTATAAGAAACGCCAAAAAAAAAACCCTAAAAGCATTTTCCACGATTCCACATCGAACATAAACGCTTGGGTAAAAGAAAAATACTTCCTTTATAGGTCAAGAGCGACGTCACGCAAGAGTCCGCTTTGAGTTCCGTAAAAAAATAAAAAACCGGTAATTGCGAGGTAGGTACATCTCTATTTGCATGAAGTCTTTTTACGAATGAGTGAGGGTCTGTTGGTTTCAGGAAATAGTTAATGTTTATTTGTTAAATCTGGCGGAAATTTATGTGGACGTATTATATGTTACCGGTTTTATTTTTAATAGTGTCGTTCTCTATTTAAACGTGCAAGGTATGTATGTTTTTTAACCGACTATGGCTTAACAGAGGGTAAAGATGTACCTACCAACAATATTTTTTTGCGTCTAAAAGAATAAAGTTACGGAGTGATGATGACTTCAATTGAGTGATTTTTAGGTAACCTTCAACACAGCTCAATTTTCTGTATTAAAATAACACCAAATATAACACGCCTCACGCTTGCGGGGCGAGCACGGCCTACTGTGACATGACTTGAGTCACATTTTATCACAGTTAGAGCATGAAAACTGTTTTATCATAAAATGCTAGTACAAATTGATATGACATAATTTATCATGTCTTGTCACAACCATCTTGGCACGCCCGTGCTCGGCCCGCTGTATTTCCAAAGTGTTAAGGCTCGTGCAGACTGGCACGATATCGCGTGTGTGACAGGTTGCTCTTTCCAGGAAGTTTTCATAATATAAATTGTGCTACTAGTGTCGCGTGGTGCCATCGCGTCGCGCCTGCTTGTGGGAGCCTTTAGGCTTGTAATTTTTCACAAAATCGACTTGGTGAGAAACTAGAGACTTATAAATTAATCTACCTTAAATTTTAAGAAAGTAAGAAACCTGTGGCGGGATTTACATCGTCACATGTGAACTACGCATCGCACTGACGTCACGCAAAATCCTGCATCGCGCAAGCATAGTTTACCGCGCGACTAGCATATAATATTATAAGCCGAACTTATTGTTGGTAGTGGGGGTACTCGCCGATTCTTATAAAAGCGAGCGCTCGATCGAGTGCGGGCCTCCTGGCTGGAGGCTTTAAGCTCACACCTTAGGGCAGCCACAGGAAAGACCGGCTAAGCAGTCACGGCCTCTCAAGGTCAACTGCGAGATGCCATTAAAAAAAAAAAAAAAAAAACGAGTGCGGGCCATTCGTTGCTCAGTCGTCAAACGGTAAGGGTGTCTGTACCTACGCTACTTTGCAGTGAGGTCGTTCCATATTTTATTATTAGTGGTTTCCGTTATTGTTTGAATAATTTTTGTTTTGAATATTAACGGCTGTTTGTGATTGCTCGAATTTTGGTGATTAATTGAAGTATTGTTGAAATTAAGTGTATTTTGAATTAAATTAGTTTTATGTTATTTGAAACTGTCTTTTTTTATTGGTTTCCCTTCTGATTGCTAAAAATATATATAACGTCCCGGCATCTATCGTCGGGCAGTAGCCTACCAGATACAACACCCGTCTGGTCGGAGGATCCTCCCTTTTCTATAGAGGATGAGTGAACTTCACACCAAACCCTTTTGTGTCTTCTTGAATATTTATCATAATTTATTAAATGCCTACTGATTGCCTATTCACGGGAATAAGCCTACATTTTGTTTCCCGTTCATTCAATCTTAACAATTTTGGTCGGCTTCCAATTACTTAGTTTTTTGACCGAGAATCAACAAATCAGAGCCAGTTGTTTAGAATGTGTACTGATAAAACAATTATGTCACTTTGTTTTTAAAGCGAAGTGAAATTAATATTAGGGCCCAATCACACGTACTACAAGGTAAGGACTAAGGACTAAACGTGCTCGGGATTTTCTATGAAAATGAATAGAATAGTAGAATCGTGTGCGCCACAACGCAACCACCAGCGAGACCGCGAACTAGCGGCTGGCCACATACATACCTAAACACAACCGCGATACCGACCACATCAAGGCCACGACGCAGCCATAAAGAAACCACCAGCGCGACCGCGCACTAGCGGCTGGCCACATACATACCTAAACACAACCGCGGTACCGACCACATCAAGGCCACGACGCAGCCATAAAGAAACCACCAGCGAGACCGCGTACTAGCTGCTGGCCACCGACCACATCAAGGCCACGTCGCAGCCACAAAGAACCACCAGCGAGACCGCGCACTAGCGGCTGGCCACATACATACCTAAACACAACCGCGATACCGACCACATCAAGGCCACGACGCAGCCATAAAGAAACCACCAGCGAGACCGCGCACTAGCGGCTGGCCACATACATACCTAAACACAACCGCGGTACCGACCACATCAAGGCCACGACGCAGCCATAAAGAAACCACCAGCGAGACCGCGTACTAGCTGCTGGCCACCGACCACATCAAGGCCACGTCGCAGCCACAAAGAACCACCAGCGAGACCGCGCACTAGCGGCTGGCCACATACATACCTAAACACAACCATGGTACCGACCACATCAAGGCCACGACGCAGCCATAAAGAAACCACCAGCACGACCGCGCACTAGCGGCTGGCCACATACATACCTAAACACAACCGCGGTACCGACCACATCAAGGCCACGACGCAGCCATAAAGAAACCACCAGCGAGACCGCGTACTAGCTGCTGGCCACCGACCACATCAAGGCCACGTCGCAGCCACAAAGAACCACCAGCGAGACCGCGCACTAGCGGCTGGCCACATACATACCTAAACACAACCATGGTACCGACCACATCAAGGCCACGACGCAGCCATAAAGAAACTACCAGCGAGACCGCGCACTAGCGGCTGGCCACATACATACCTAAACACAACCGCGATACCGACCACATCAAGGCCACGACGCAGCCACAAAGAAACCACCAGCGAGACCGCGCACTAGCGGCTGGCCACATAGATGCCTAAACACAACCGCGATACCGACCACATCAAGGCCACGAAGCAGCCACAAAGAAACCACCAGCGAGAACGCGCACTAGTGGCCGGCCACATTAACATAACGATCTGTCTGCCATAACGTGCCCACATCGCAACTACTAGCGACAACGCAACCACATCGAATTTTTGTAGCTACCACAACGGAACTGCAACGGCTTGCCCACATTTTGTCGCTGCTGGTGTGGTTGTAGTACATGTGGTCGGGCCCTTAATGTTCAGGAGACTATTTCTTTGTAATTATTATTAAGTGCAGCTTCAACTACATCTAAAATAACTACAAACAAAAAGAAAGAAAAAATTGTTTAATTGTCACAAAAACACTTGCATATAAAAAGATAACTCAGACTTAGGACAGTTAAAACAAAACAAAAGATAAGAATCATTATAAACTCGGCACGAAAATAGTCGGCATGATGCTGTGCAAGGGCAAAGAAAGTGACACAGTCAATTACTTCCACATGCGAAAAAAGAGAGCGCAACGATGCGCTGGAATCAAAACAAAACAACGCAACGATGCGCTGGAATCAAATCAAAACAACGTAAGAGCGACAAACAAAAATAAAAATAAAATATTTTTATACGCACATTTTGAATGCATTATGCAATGAAATTACTTAGGATTTTAGAATAACAGAAAAAATATATAAAATTAATGTCTTTTCAGACTTAAATTGTATCGAGGAAATGTAACCCAATTACGTTTTCCTTCAGTAAGCTTATTAATCAAATAGTCAATAAACATATTATCCAAAAATTTAATTCATACATGTTGTAATAGTAAAAAAATGGGAACGACAAAGCCCCCAATTTATTTTGGTATCGCCACGGAAACCAAGTCTGGTAAAAACATTATAGGTAGTTTGTTAGTTATTTACTTTGCAGCTGAGATGAGAATGCTAAGAGGGATGTGTAATATTACGCGAATGGATAGAATAAGAAATGAGTATATATAAGGAAATCTGAAAGTGACACCGGTGTCTGAAAATTTGTGTGGAGATAGGTTGTCATGTTATGCACATTGACACGGAGGAATGAGGGAAATGTCGTCTGGAAAGTTTTGAGTACAAATGTGGATGGCAATACGAGTAGGGGAAGACCAAAGAAACGAAGGATAGACTGTGTGAAAGATGATATGGCTAGAAGGGGAGTGACTACCGAGATTTCAACTAATAGAGAAGTATGGACGAAAAAGACATATTGCGCTGACCGCAAATAAGTTGGAATAACGACAGGAGAATGAGAAATCTTTAAGTACTTTTACCTAAGTAACGAGGAATACTGCGCTGTGTCATGGCATACATTGCATGGATGGCAATGAATCTCTGGCTCTATCAAAGCTCTGCTATCAAAACGACAAAGGAAAACATCGTGAAGGAACCGGTAAGTCCTAGAACCAAAAGTTCGAAGACTAGTGATCACATGATATCCACCAAGCCGCACCGGGCCCGCGTGGTGGATTACGGCCCACGTCCTCTCAATGAGAGGAAGCCTGAGTCCAAACAGAGGGAACAATAAAGGCTGATTGTGCACCTACTAGAGTTAGTACTGCAATCTCACAGAATTAGATTCCATGTTTTACATTATTACTGCCTGTTTTTTTAGGGTTCCGTACCCAAAGGGTAAAACGAGAACCCTATTACTAAGGCTTCGCCATCTGTCGGTCTGTCTGTCTGTCTGTCCGTCTGTCACAGGCTGTATCTCATGAACTGTGATAGTTAGAAAGTTGAAATTTTCACACATGATATATTGCTGTTGCCGCTATAACAAAAAAAAAACTAAAAACAGAATAAAATAAATATTTAAGGGGGTCCCATACATCAAACGTGATCTTTTGCTCGTTTTTGCTCGATATTGATAACGGCAACAGGTAGACGCTTGAAATATTCACAGAATATTTAGTTAATATTCACTTTAAAAATAAATAATGAAATTAAAATAAAACAAATATTTAAGGGGGGTTCCCATACAACAAATGTGATTTTTTTGCCATTTTTTTAGATAATGGTACGGAACCCTCCGTGCGCGAGTCCGACTCGCACTTGGCCGGTTTTTATTTATACTGCTAATTCGCAACCATTCTTATCCCCTTTCAAAACACTAGCGGTATGTCGCTTCCGACAGTAAAAAACTAGTAGCATCTGATTGCTGTTTCAATGTTATAAGTTTTTTACAACTTGAGAATGTCACTCTATTAACATTTCTGAATGAATTACACATAAAACTTGGAATGTAGTTTCTATTCTTTATTCCTGTTCACGGTTTTATTTCTCTGCTTTCTCAGACCATCCACAGATTGTTCAGCTATAAAATACTTGTCCCCTTCGTACCTACCTAGCTATCGTTAAACCAAAAGCCATAAGAATTTAAGTACCTTTGTGAGTTTGTTAGAATTTTTTTTTATCTTATACAGTCAGGGTGTAAATTTTAAGCATATTGACACCCTACGTGAATTTGCCGTATTAAATGATAAATGATTTATTTCTTTAAGTATGTCTTTTCGTTTTTTGTACAAACACTTTTACATGGTTGTAAATCATATTTAAAAAAAAAAATAGATGAGGTCGTCGTTTCGTATCCGACTACTCTGAGAAGAAAGGCCGAAACAAACTCAGAGGTCAGAGTCTCTTTTAAAGTCCAGACATAATCTTGGTCAGATCATGTGAAGACCATGTAGATTATGACTATGTTATAGCCATTTCATACAACTGCCAAATAATTACAGCTGTGATTTGAGTAAATCAAATGTCCTATTGTGAAATGTATTGGAATTGTTTAAAAGGGTTATTTTGTGTCAATAAACTTTTTTTTTTCTTTTTTTTTTTTAATTATGGTCAAATAAGTTGGTAGCCACTGTCAATTTTATTTATATAAAAAATATTTTCACCGACTTTACCGACCTATGAGACCTATATATGAGTCGACACGGTTGGCGCTGTCGTCAAGCGATTGACTGCTGCGCTGCGTGTCGCGGGTTCGATTCCCGCATGGAACAAATATTTGTATGTCCTACAAGTAGTTGTTCTGGGTCTGGCTGTTTGTGTATGTGAGTTTAAATGTTTGTAAATGCACCCACGATACAGGAGAAATTCCTAGTGTGGTGCAACGTTTTAAAAAAAAAAACCTATCATTAAACCAAAAGGCATATGAATTGAGATATATGAGTTTGTTTCGAAGTTTTTTACCTCATACATTCTAAACAGAGTTATTTACGTTGTTGAGCAGACAATTTTTTATAACTAGAGGATTAGCAATATCCTTCAAAATCATTCATACTCTGATTAGGATGCTGTTCGTCAGTGTCGCTTCTGAAACCGCATTAACAAAATGGGATGTATTTTTCATATTTGTCTTAAATTCGTCTTCAGCTAAAGTTACTGGAAATCTAATAATTTAGCATACGTTATATTTTTCAGTGCGTAATATCTTTGAGTTTGAGAAAAGTTTCCGTTACTCTTGCGATTACCTGCAGTATAAATTCCTAAAGTTTTAACAACTCACTACATGGTACTCTGTCTGTGTGGTACCGGACGTAAAGAATAGCACCATCCTATTTCTTTTCGTGGGTGTCGTCAAAGGCGACTAAGGGACTTAAAAGAAAAAGACCGCCAACCCGCCTGCCAAACATGGCGATTATGGCAAACCCCCCCCCTTTGGGGGAGGCCTATGTCCAGCAGTGGACGTCTTTCGGCTGGAATGATGATGATGATGACATGATAGTCATTCATTTATCTCATTTTCATTCTTACTTTTCTCAATCCTTTAATTAAATTGATGTACAGGGTGAAATTTAATTAGCTAGCAAAACTCTGCAGTCGTGTTGGGTATCGATATATAAATACGATAAAACAAACAAAAAAAAAAATGGATGTTTTTTTGTTTTTGTGATTGATTGATGGTTTTTTTTCTGCTGTCAATGACCACTGGTAGGTAGTGAAGTCACTTGAAGTAGTTGAGTTTTTGTTTTATCGTGTTAGATATTGCAACCCATCACGTCGGTGAAGTTTACACAAAGAAAAAACTGTTTCTGAAACTCATATTTCAAGTAACTCGTTGTTGACCCCGAAAAAAAAAAACTTATTTAATAAAAAAATTTTTTCGTTTTATCGTATTTAAATATCGATACCCATCACGTTTGCGGAGTTTCGCTAGCTAATTTAATTTGACCCTGTATATCAGTCGGCTTTTTGTACATTTTTAATCTACAAAAGCCTCGAGAATTCGATATAGTATGGGCAACGGCTATCCCCAATAGAGATACCACTGATGAATACTGTAATCAGTAGATAGGCTCCCAGGACGCCTTCTGGGAATACCTGTATTTACCTTTGAATAATTCATTTGAACACCGGCTCATTTATTAAGGCCTATTCAGATATAAGCGATATTGCTGTCGCTCGGTAGCGGTACTGAGGGCCTAGACAAAGTAACATTCGACTAGTAATGACGCTACTAGAAAAGCCAAAAATGTATGGGGTCACTTTATGAGTGTTTGAATGCCATTGGATAAAGCTTAATGGTGCGCATCGTATCGACCAATCAAAACACGATACCTAACCAATACGAACGCGTTATTTGAAAAATGGTTACACTGCGTATCTCAGTTGTTGGCGCCAACACTGCGTATGTCAGCCATTCACGTACAAATTCGTCGTGCATCAAGTGCTCCGATGTTGTGATTTCATTTTATTTTTCGTGGGTTCAAATCATCACAGAGTTCATTTGTATTAATAATTAAACACTGAATAAGCCTTGAATCTTTAGATTTTGTTAGTAAAAATTGAGCGTGTTTTAGGTGAGTTGAAGTTGTAGGCCCACTTGCACTCCGCTAGGGCCACTTGGGTCCGTTAGGGCCAATGCCTGCCAGGGTTGCGAGTTTGTCCGAAAGCGATATCGTGGCCCTGGCACACAGGCAACGGAAACAACACGGGTGGGTTTTAGTCAGTAAAAGTCTAATTTTCTACCCAAAAAAAAAGGTAGGTACCTACAGCCAATAATAGTAATGAAAAAAAGTTCAGCTGTTATTAATGTGTTATGCAAAGTTTCATGATCTAATTTGAAGTATTTTTTTTGATACTAGCGGTTTATTGGTCGGTTTGGAGGTAACTTTGTAATTTTTTTGCTGTCGAGAAAATTTTATGGAATCGTGTTTTCGTCAAACATAGTACTTAACATTAATCCTCAAATCTACCATATATTTATTTCAAAATTAATGCTGCAGTATTTTCGATATAACAGAGGATCGTCGTAAGCAATTTGAGGTATTGTAGACTCTTAAATACTATTTACATAACTGTCGGGCCATTGTGATTATTTGTTCGACCTAATAGGTCACGAAATTAGGATTAAAGGGCACTTATGTTTGGTGCAAGTTAAGGGAGGATAACTTTTTGTATATTATATAATTGAATGGTGCTAATCCATGCGTCATGTTCGTGAACGGGCGCCATCAGTAGGGCCTGGTCATTTCTTAGCGGCTATGGCTTATTTTAATTTTAGAATTGGTTTTTATTTTAATTCTTTTTATTACGGACGCTTTTGACATTTTGCATCGTTCTCACATGTATCATTTCAACACAAATGATGTAAGCAATATTTTGTAACCATATGTCAATTTAAAAGAGTGTCCGTGGAGTTTCTTGCCCGTTCTTCTCCATAGGTACCTACCTACTAAGCTTTGGAATGGGTAACTAGCTTCATCTTTATGACTGATCGACCCCTTGACAATTCAAAGTGCCTGTAATTGGTTTATTTGAAATAAATGCTTTGAGTTTGAGTATGATCTTCCAATAATTATCGATGAGTGGTGAACATAATAAAATATGAACTTAAAGAACAAATTATTTTTAAGATTTTACACCTAAAACTTACGCACATCGAACACTGAATTCTAGATAGAATCAATAAACTTATTTTAAAGTTATAAAATCCGCACAATCTGTTAAGATGTGAACAATGACCGGCGTTACACCACGAAGACGGGGAATTAAATATAAAAAAACCGCTAAGTACGCTGTAATGCCCGTTTCCAGTAACACTAGGTGACACCTAAATTAATACAAAAATGAAAGCTCGTTATAATTGAAGTTTCAACACTCAACTCAGCACCGAAAGTTAAAAATCTCACAGCGCGCTTTTATTTAGGCATTCATTTTTTTCTTATTTTTTTAGTGTTTCAGAAAGAAAGAAAGAAAATATATTTATTTAGCACAGACTAAAAGGCACACAATTTAATATACAGCAGATAAAAAAATAAAAATAAATCAAACGTAAAAAAGTGTAAAATGCGGTGTAAGAAATCAGCAGTAAAGTGTGCCTCACGGCTGCGCCAAAAAGGCCCAGAACAGCAAAAAAATGCCAGACAACTAGTTTTGAGAAACAGTATTCAAAATAAGCGGAGTAATAAACGTAAATACTACAACGGTTTGATTCAATCTAAATATCGCTTCACCTCCCAACTTGTACCACATAAGGAACAAATCTCCAGAGCTACTATTGTATACTATAATCTAATTGCGTGAAAGCACCTTCACCAGATTACAGGTAGCTGATTAAGATAGGAAGGGTCTTGCTTACATAGAGCACTGTGATTTTATTACCGTGTTGAGAGCCTTTTGGTAATAATGTAGGTCAAGGGGTCTACCCCGAAGCGATAATCCGAAGCATCAGCCGAATATTCGGCCGTTTCTTGACTTCCAAAGTTTCCTTTTAGGGTTCCGTACCTAAATGGTAAAAAGGAACCCTTATGATGAGACTATGTCTGTCTGTCTGTCACAGCTGGATATCTCAAAAACTAATAATGCTATCAACTTGAGATTTGGAATAGTTTTAGAAGACGTATATTGAACTATTTTTCAAACAAGAAAGAAATTTTAAAAAAAAATATCTTTTTTGCAACAGGCTCTTAAAAATTCGAATGGAGTTTATTAGGGCATTGTCGGGTATCATATGAAAGAGCGCTGATTGCACATTCTCAAACATTTTTTTTTGCTTTAAGGCATCATAGTTTTCGACTTTTGATGAAAAATGTAAAAAAAATACCGTCTCCGTCCTATCTCCGAAGTTTGCTTAGAGAAAAATCTGAAATTAATCTATGTGATAGAAGTTTATGTAAAGATTACAGGAAAAATAAAGCGATGTCTCTAAATAGCACAGTTTTTCAGAAATCATCAACATCATATATACGTACGGAACCCTCGGTGCGCGAGTCCGACTCACTCTTGACCGGCTTATTATAATTTGAGTCCTTACAAGTCCTTCAAGTCATATTTTTGACTTTGACTATCTCTTTTATTTTTCCTTCGCCTTATTCAGCCATATAGTCAGCCGTAGTCAGGAAACGGCCGAACATTCGACTAATACTTCGGAAGTAAACCCCTAGTTATATTGGTGTTCATCTTTCGTGAATACGGTTCAATTACAGGGACCTGACATAAGGTTGTAGTTAGACATTGGTGAAGGAGTGGACCTCGTGGCTAAGTAATAACGCAGGGGCGAACGATCAGATTAACTACGCTTGCCGCGGTTAGTCCGTGGATGGATGACCATCATTGCACACCTAGACCCCTCCGTGACTCGGAAAGCACGTTATAAGCCGTTGGCCCCGGCCGTCATTTGTGGATATTTAACAGTCTTTACGGGGCGTCAGAAGCTTGAAAGTCTGACAACCAGTCTTACAAAGGGGTATCGTATTACCCAGTAACTGGGTTGTGGAGGTCAGATAGATACATTTAAAATACTGGTATTCAGCTGCATCCGGTTAGACTGGAAGGCGACTCCAACATAGTTGGGAAAAGGCGATCAATTAAATAAAAAACCGGCAAAGTGCGAGTCGGACTCGCGCACGAAGGGTTCCGTACCATTATCTATAAAAACGGAAAAAAAATCACGTTTGCTGTATGAGAAATAAAATATATGTTAAAAATTAAAATATAATATATATATACCCCCTTAAATATTTGTTTTATTTTAATTTACTTATTTATTTTTAAAGTGAATATATAACTAAATATTCTGTGAATATTTCAAGCGTCTACTGCCGTTATCAATATCGAGCAAAAACGAGCAAAAAAATCACGTTTGTTGTATGGGAGCTTAGATATTTATTTTATTCTGTTTTTTAGTATTTGTTGTTATAGCGGGAGCAGAAATACATCATCTGTGAAAATTTCAACTGTCTAACTATCACGGTTCATGAGATACAGCCTGGTGACAGACGGACAGACAGACAGACGGCGGAGCCTTAGTAATAGGGTTCCCGTTTTACCCTTTGGGTACGGAACCCTAAAAACGAAAAGCGAACCCTATGTATCCTTTATGTCCCTAGGTATTTTACTTACTGTACATATTTATTAAAATAAATAACATATGTCAAAAGTCGTATTTATACGACAGGCAATCTAATCCGGCTGGGACGGTCAATAAGTTAATAGCCAAATACCTACTGAACCTAAAAGGCTGATACGAGTTAAGTCCTTACCATCGTTAATTTGAACAGAAACTTGACGTCTATACGTGACACTTCACAATTAATAAAAACCGGCCAAGTGCGTGTCGGACCACGCTCAAAGTAGGGGTCCGTAGTCGGGATGAGTTTATCCCAAAAACCAAGACAGGTTAACTGACCACAGACAACATACGGTCTGTAGAGAGACTTCCATACCAGTCCAAAGACCGTATATGGTATTTTCGCCCGTACAATTTCTAAGCCATCTGACATCTCACAGAAGAAAGTCTCATATTTAATGCAGACTTGGCAGGACACAACATAAGGATTATAAAAAATAACGGGACATAATACTCGATATAAGTATTTTTATTTTATTTAGGGTATGAAATAACTGGCAAAATCAAAATCAAAAGTCATTTATTCAAACTAGGCTGAGAATCAGCACTTTTCGAACGTCATAAATTACATAAGACAGTCCCCCAAAAACGCCCACCCTTTACGACTTCCTAGTGCTTTAGCTGGGAAGAAGAAGTGGCGCAACAAACTCCCCAGCATAAGGCCTTATGGACCATTCTCACTCTGGACCCAGGAGGTCTACTCCGAAGCGTTGCGTCGGCCGAATGTTCGGCCGTTTTATAACTTCCAAAGTTTCATTTTTTGACTTTGAGTCCTTACCCGACTTTGAGTCACAGTTTTGACTTTGGCTTATCTCTTCGAATGTCTTTTTTTTTTCGTCATAGTCAGTGAGAGTTAGCCGTAGTAAAGAAAACACCGAACATTCGACCGATACTTCGGATTTATGTTCGGAGGAGACCCCCTGGACAGTTAACTTGAATTGATGTTGAAAAACATGTTCTCCGATACATCGATAGACGTCACAATCAATTCTCCAACTGCAAATATAAGTTGGTCGACTATTATTCGTTAACTTGTAAAGCCTACTTAGCTGTGATAGTTTTCCTTTTAATTTCGTTAAGGTCAAATTAAATTAGCTAGCGATACTCCGCAGACGTGATGGGTATCGATATATTAGTCACTTGAAATATCACTTTATAAAATTAGTTTCTTGTGTATTTTTATTGTGTACATAATAAATAGTATTCTATTATATTCTATTCTTTAGAGACGTGATGATATCAATAACTAAACAAGAAAAAAAAAAAAAGATTTTCTGAATTCATACTTCCAGTAAAAATACTACCAGCAGTCATTGACCCCAAAAAAACATTAATTCGTTTATTTTTCGATTTTAGATTTTGATAGTCATCACGTCTGCTGAGGTTTGCTAGCTAATTTAATTTGACGCTGTATACTACTGCCATGATTTTTTTTAAATATTGTGTATACAATAACAACCCTTTCGCAGGCAGGGGCCATAATTGACTATAAAAAAAATGCACTTTAAAGCTTAATATTACGCATACACAGATCACTGAATCGAAAAATGGGTTTTCACAGATCCACAATATTTTTGAAAGGCCTATCCACACTGTGGGATAGACGAGAAGAAAAAATTATCCCCACTTTATAAATATTACTTATGCTTTTCACCCTACAAACATTATTTTTTAAGATTTTATTTTACCAATTTGTCGGCGTGATTAATATGTATACCCACGCTAAATTACAGATTTCTAGTACTACAAGTCTCTGAGCGAAGCCGTGAAAAAACTATAAGCGTTCCTTGTTGACTATGGAACCCTAAAAATTTACACTTTTGAACTGACATTTAGACATAACTTGCTACTTAACTACTGAAATGTAAATAAATCAAACATAAATGTTACTTAGTTTGCTGCATGTCAGCAGCAACATTCTGCATCAATTCCCTGTACTTTATCGAACTCGAACAAAACAAATTGAATACTACTTTGCAGTCTGGCTAGAAATAAACCTAATACAAATCCAACTATCCGTCTGTCAGTAGAATAGCTCAGTTCACAGTCTGAGTCGAAACAATCCAGGCAAAACAATACGTGTTTCTATTCTGCCGAACTGTACGGAACTGGTATTCATTTACGTGCGCTTTCTAGGGTTCCGTAGGTGTAAGCTGGTGATTTTGAAATGTGTATTTTTGTGCAGCGGAGCGGTTATACGTTTGTTATGACTTATATCTTTGATTATATTATTTTGGTGATTCTGTCAGAATAGGTAACCTCAGCAGTAGACGGAAGTTTAGGGAATAAAGAGAAAATATATATTATATGGGACACGCATAGGAAATACAACAATAAAAAACCGGCCAAGTGCGAGTCGGACTCGCGCACGAAGGGTTCCGTACCATTATCTATAAAAATGGCAAAAAAATCACGTTTGTTGTACGGGAAATTAATAAATAAATATTATGTATTTAAATATGTATTTATTTTAATTGAAGTATTTGTTTTTAAAGTGAATAAATAACTAAATATTCTGTGAATATTTCAAGCGTCTACCTGTTGCCGTTATCAATATTGAGCAAAAACCAGCAAAAAAACCGGCCAAGTGCGAGTCGAACTCGCAGGGTTCCGTACCATTATCTACAAAAATGGCAAAAAAATCACGTTTGTTATATGGGAGCCCCCCTTAAATATTTGTTTTATTTTAATTTAATTATGTATTTTTACAGTGGATATAATAACTAAATATTCTGTGAATATTTCAAGTAGCCGTCGTTCCTGTAGCCGTTATCAACATCGAGCAAAAACAAGCAAAAAAATCACGTTTGACGTATGGGAGCCCCCTTAAATATTTATGTTATTCTGATTTTTAGTATTTGTTGTTATAGCGGCAACAGAAATACATCATCAGTGAAAATTTCAACTGTCTAGCTTTCACGGATCATGAGATACAGCCTGGTGACAGATGGACAGACAGACAGACAGACGGCGGAGCCTTAGTAATAGGGTTCCCGTTTTACCCTTCGGGTACGGAACCCTAAAAACTAACAAAATCATGAAAACAATAAAAAAACGACATTGAAACTAACAAAATGATGAAAACAAAAAGTTCCGTGGTTGGGATCAATTTATCTCAATTTACAAATGTTCTTCTTGAGGTATGCGGGTGTGTGAAAATAAGTAAAAGTTTTTACACTGACACAGTAACGAACAAACTTAACATTGTAGTTGAAAGACATGTTCCCTCATACATTCCAACTGCAAATGTAAGTTTGTACGCACAATATTGAGTGATTTACCATGTTATGACCATAGAATTCATACAGGTTTTCCTGTAATCTATAGAACTTGTAAAGATATATATTATGTTTTTTTTTTTTCAAAATTTTATGCTCATTAGTTTCTTTTTCTTAGTATTTAATCTATTTTCTTAAATATTTTCAAAATGATAAACATATCTGAAATCCTTACAACAAGCTCTTTCTTTTGATGCCACTCGGTACAGTTTGTCAAACATTTTTTAAATTTTCTAATTTGCCCCCTAAAGTGACTCCCATATTCAAAATTCATTTATTTACGTGACAACACTGATTTAGTTCGAAGACTAAATAGGGTAAAACCTTTTGAGTTAGTTTAGTGCAGTGTAAGTGAACTTAAACTGTAGTGCAAGTGCTGACTTTTATAAAGAACACGTGAATCAAGTGTCTTCCCCTTAACCTATAGTGAATAAGAAAGACGTTATTAGACGATTTCTTCATTTTATTGTTACTTAGCAGTTTTAGTTATATTTAAATGACTTATTAGCTAATAGGCTAGATTGTAATGTGATTAAAGTGTCACCAGTTGTGATACATTTAAAGGAAAAAAAAAATACGTTACACGTCCGTGTTTGGGTCATAGAAATTCATATTATGTGTACCATCGGCTGTGACAGACTGACAGACATACTACGAGTGATCCTATATGGGTTCCGTTTTTTCCTTTTTAGGTACGGAACCCTAAAAAAGAACATACAAACTAACAAATTAATGAAAACAAGACAAAAACCTGTGCGAGGCCAAATCTCACCTTTAAAGACAAACCGTTATAGCAAAAAAAGTAAATGATCTTAAAAAAAAAATCTATTGTGAAAACTAAAATAAATTCAAAATTCAAAAAACCCGACTACGTAAAAAGTTAACTTAAAAAAAGATGGAAACAATATTTATAACTATAAACAATCTCATGCAGTCGGAGGCATCTTCTTAACAATAACGACCTATTGCCTCCGACTGCATGAGATTGTTTATAGTATTCATTTATATAAATCTTGTTTCCATCTTTTTTTAAGTTCACTTTTTACGCAGTCGAGTTTTTGATGTTTTTAATTTACTTTTTATTTACGATTATAAGACGGTAAATTAGGTTATTCGCGCAGGTACCCCGGATTATAGACGAATCTAACCACTTATCATTCATTAAAATAGGTTCAGCCGATTAGTAATTACGAAGGGACATACATACATACAAACAGGTAAAACACATAACCCTCTTTTTTTGGCTTTGCCACCAGTCGGGTAAAAAGTTTTTTCATTTTTGTTTTTTTTTCATTTCGTCCCCTCTTTTTTAAGCTTCTGTGTAAAATTTTGTATTTTCGTTTAGTAACTGTTTGTCTTTAAAGGTGCGACGCGCCTATCTCAGCATGATGCTTTCCTTTTTTTTTGGGGTGAGAAATTATCAAATAACTTCTCCCGCTCTGGGCGGAGCGCCAGACTTTTACTGATTAAAACCCACCCGTGTTCCTTCCGTTGCCTGTGTGCCAGGGCCACGATATCCCTTTCGGACAAACTCGCAACCCTGGCAGGCATTGGTCCTAACGGACCCCGTCAGTTGGTGCTGACATCTCTTTGAGGGGCGCGTGGAACACAATGCGCAGTCGATCCGGGAGTCTGTCCGCCCTGGGAATTGAACCCAGGATCCCACGCTCAGCAGTCGCGCTTGAGACCTCGAAACCAATGAGGCAGTTAAAAGTATTTCTAATGCACAATCAGTCGAGCAAATCTTTTATTTACGCTTGTAACTTTGATTTTGAATATTGGCTACATTTCAGTTCAGTCTTTTCTTCTTCCGGTGTCATGTCGCGATAAAAACTGAATAGGTATCGAGCTTATTATTTAGTCTTGGGTCATTTCAAATTGATATTGAGGAAACTTTTTACCTTTAATTGATTTTAGGAAAGAATTCAGACAGCAGACTGACTGAGCAGGAAATATTCTAACATGAACCCCAGTAGCACACCTCCGTTGCGAAACCATCACAGCGAAACCGCGGTTGTTCAATTCAACTGGCTCACGTCATGTTTCGCTACTCGAATCGGATGCGACTAGCGGAACATGACGCGAACCAGTTGAATTGAACTACCGCGGTTTCGCCGCTATGATTTCGCGGCAGAGATGTGCTACCGGCGTAAAAGATGTATTTTAAAAGTAGGGATGGAAATAGAAAGGATCTTTTGGTAATTCTAAGCCTAAGAGTTGCGCCCTTATTGCGTAACATAGTTTGAACTACAATCTGAATGATTTTGAAGTAAGTACCTATATTGCTAATTCATTGCTTCATATGTTAGAAAAAATTGTTTGTTTGTATATACCTATGTATTTATGCCAATAAATTATATAGTTGTGGAATTGGCTCATCAAGGCCTTCAATTTGATATTCATATAGAATTTTTTTTTCGGTTTTGAAAATGGGGCCACACTGCCGATGCCGCCATACTGATTTTTTTTTCAAAATCTATTATTTTATTAACAATGTCACTCAGGATGATGTAAGGAATGTATCGATACCCCATACATCCAAATCTGTCCAGGCATTTAAAAGTTATGGTGGATTAAAAAAACTCACATAAATACGATCTCTGAAAACATTAAACTCTTTTTTTGGGCAGTCGTGTAAAAACACTAGCCACTGAAAACTAAATATTCAGTGTAACGATATATATATTTAATTATTGCAATTCATAATCAATATTTTAGTGCAGTACAGAGCGATATTTCATAATTTAATTTAGTAATATTGTCAAATTATACAAAACAGCGAAATATTTAATAGCTATTTGCGATGTTACCAACTATCTGCATGCACCCTCTGAAGTCTCTAACAGAAATACAGGTGATCTTAATTTATCGGGAAGTACTCGTTTTAAAAATAACATACACGGAACCCCTCATTGAACTCAACGTGCACTCCCAGCGTTTTCCCAACATTTAGGGAAACAATTCCCATTCCGTATTTAAATTACGTAACGACGCACCCGTAGTCCGTACCGGTGCACGGCGGCTGCGAAATTTCGGACAGAATTGTTAAAACTTTCGACTTAATTGGTCAGTTTTACAATTATTACATTGTATTGTATTGCTTTCTGTTTAATGTCTGTTTTGACTAAGGGATCTGCAAAAGGGTTCAATTTTGTGAAAAATGTAGTTATAGCTTTACAAGGATAAACTCAAAGTCAAAGCATTTATTTCAAACTAGCTGCGCCCCGCGGTTTTACCCGCTTAAGTCTCGATCCCGTGGGAATATCGGGATAAAAAGTAGCCTATGTCTCAATCCAGGGTGTCAGCTACCTCCATACAAAATTTTATCAAAATTGGTCTAGCCGTTTGAGCGTGAAGAAGTAACAAACATACACACACACACACGCGGCGCGGGTCCCTGAATCGAAAAATAGTTTTACAGGCCCGCAATATTTTTGAACGGCCTATCCAACGATACCCCCCCACACCATGGGATAGACGAGAAAAAAAAATATCATACCCACTTTACGTGCAAGGAGGCTCTCGAATTTTTTTTTTTACATGTCAATATTAGTTTGGCATAGCTCTTTAGCATCACACCTTTTCCTCCGAAAGGTTAGGCAGAAGTGTGCCATAGTACACCGCACACAGGTCACAGTAGTACCTGTATAACTGAACCTCTTTTCTCCTCTTCTCCTTTGTAAGAGTGATCAGGTAATGCTGAGCACTGACCGTACACCCACATTACGCCAGATAAATCGCCATTCCGATTAGGTAAATAAGATTAGGTTAGTTAATTGGTCGATTTCACTTTGACTTTGTACCGAACAAAAAGAGCGTAAAAGAGGTTACTTTCTGTATGTAGCGTTGCCAGGAGTCCGGATAAAGCCGGACACAGTCAGGCTTTTTGGTTGCGTGTGCGGCCAAATTAGACGGTGACGTAAGGTCGAGTGAGATTAGGCTTTTTTATACATTTTGTCATGTATAACCAACACTTTCATAATAAAGAAGACTGGTTCATTCAATTGTATTGCTGTTTCATTAGAATTTAATAAGATTTTATGGTAAATAATAAATAACTTTAAAAGTATGAATATTAAAATGATTAAAAAAATATATCTGAAATCCTTACATCAAGCCCTTTTATTTGATATGTCACGTGGTATGTACCAATTGCAAAACATTTTTTTTTTGCCCCCAAAAAGTGACCTAACTATATAAATCTATATTCAAAATTCATTTATTTACGTTACAGGTCAGTATTCGGGTCACAGAAATTCATAATATGAGTATCAAGTTTCAACTTAATCGTTCCAGTAGATTCGGAGTAAATCGGCTGTGTTAAACGGACATACAGCAAAGAGAGACAGATACACGAGTGATCCATTTTTTCCTTTAGAGGTACGGAACCCTAAAAATTGAGGGAGTCCGGCCTTTTTACCCAAATGTCCGGCTAAATTGGCTAGTGGTCTGTCCGCCTTTTCGGTTTTAACCTGGCAACCCTACCTGTAAGTTACAGACATACAAAATCATCTTTTAACACACTTTTTTCTTTGGTACAAAGTGGATTTGTGTATGTCTCTAATAACCATCATTATATTGGACAGAGCTTATGCTCCTAATTTGTGACGTTGCTAAATTACACGAGGAAGTCCACCAAAATATACGAACCAAGAAAACATTGCAGGCATAAATGTGCCTTAGTAACTACACCAGCGTATAAGAAAAATAACACCCCGGTTATGATGTAGGCAATAAGTCCTGAACACTTTGTTGTGGGGAAAAATGAACGAGTTTTAGCCTCCCATAGATTTATATTTGAGGCTTAGAAATTGTAGGATTTTTCCTAGGAAAGATTTTTTTTATTTATTTTTAGCGGCGGCAAGGGAGATTTTATGTGATGTACTCGTAGCCAAGTTAGGAACTTCAGTTTTCTGTGTTGACTTGTATGTACTACAGCTAAGTGTGAATGGGGTTTTTAGCTGATAGATAATGTATTTGTTGTATCACACTAACATTATAAAGGCGAAAGTGTGTGAGTGTGTGTATGTTTGTTACTCCTTCACGCTCCAACGAGTGGACCAATTTTGATAAAATTTTGTATGGAGGTAGCTGATACCCTGGATTAAGACATAGACAAGACATAGACTTACGCGGGTAAAACCGCGGGGCGCAGCTAGTTATTCTATAAGAAACAAGCTGCACCGTTCCGTAACACTTTATCAAACACAAAGAGATTTAAGTTAGAGAGTAATGTCATAGAAAAATGGGGATCCCATGTCTCAGAGACGACATTTAGCGTAATAAAGCAAATTTTTATATATAAAGCTAAGTTTGACACGGTACACTTTAACTAATACCATATTGCACAATTAGACATTACATTTCAAGCGGGAGGAAACGCTCGGGTGTCACCACTGTGTGGATCGCCCGGAGGACACGGTGGAGCATACGGTGGAGGTCTGCCCGGCTTAGGCGGAGCACCGCCGCACAGTGGGCCCATATTGAAAATTAGTGGACTTAGGCAACAAAGTTCCTATATCGATGCGATTTTTTTTTATATGACGTGTTATATTATTCCTGACAACTTTTATTCTTATAAAATTTCTTCTAAAATTGATAGTTTGTCTTGAAAAAAATTAATTAGATTTTTTTGTATGGAGCGAATCACGTTTAATTTTTTTTCTTCAATTGTACTAATATGTTGAGTGTGTGGCGTGAGTATATGATAGCTAGGGTCATTCTCTATCCATGAAAAAAAAATCAGCGCCGGCCATCTGCGGCAGCGCGAGTAATCATTCGGTAAAAAAAAAAATGATTTGGAAGAATTTTTTTGTCATTTAAAATAAATTCAAAGCATATTTTTTGCCTCTTTTGGCTGTTTTCACCTTCTTTTTAGTTAAATAAATAGTTTTAATAGCGCATACGTACTTATAACTAGTAATTCTGGTAGAGATTTAGTTATTATTGCATGTTATCGGTAGCACCTGCATTGTGATTGATGACTCATTTGTTTGTGCACTCGGCTAAGCGCATAACTAATGAGTCATCGAAAAATGCTCGTCTCTGATTGGCTGAATAATTTTCACTCACTGTTATGTCCACTACTTGAGTAATTAACACTAACTATAAATATAAAGACATTCATTAAGTCCATCTAGTTTCGCTCTTGTCGCTTGTTTGTGAACACAGTGAAATACTTGTATTTTATATTTACATTAGAATTATGGCTGGATTTTGTACCAACCTAGATCTTTTTGTGAAATTAAGAAGTGGCGGTGATCTGAAAAATCATATGTTTCTGTATGAAAGTATCATTTCTGTCTTGACTACCGAAGTTTCTGAAGAAGACAAGAACCGAATCAAGGAGTTCTGTCGACTTTTTTGTGTAAATTTAAATAAAAAGTGGATAGAGTCAAGTAGAAATCAAAAAACTTTTATGAATCGTGTAATTAATCGCAAGTGGTTGGAAAAAAACATCAACTGGCCTGTTTGTGACAGTGTTGATCTGAGAAGTGTGAAGGGCTTTTCGGACGCAGCCTTATCTGAGCTTGTGGATATAGATTGCCATGTTCCTACTCTTGCAGTATGTACTGCGGAAGCGGGAACATCTACAGAAAAGGAGCACAGAAAACCGTTCGAAGAGTTAAGTAATAGGCAAAAGAAAAGACGTTCTACTTCCATAGTAGAAGAAAATTCCGAGGAAGAGTTGCAGCACTGGTACATAACAAAATTGAAAGACAACGGCAAAACGAATCTGGCAAAAGTGGTCGAATACCTTTCCAGTAATCCAGATGCGCTATCCGAAGTAGAAGAGAGACTATTCAAAAAGCAGAGCTTAAGTACTGTCTCTGAAGATAAGTGTTTAGCTCTTTATACATCAGTTGCGCTCTCGAAATGGAAGTACTTAGCTCTTCGACAATTTCTGAAAGAAGAAAACTGTGCTGCCTTTCCATCTTATCCAAAGCTTGTAAATGCCAAGAAAAGATGTTACCCACCACAAGAGAGTATGGAGATTACCGAAAACGGAGCTCACATTAAATTGCAAGCTCTATTGGACCACACTGTCTGTGGAGAGGATATTACTTGATATAAATACTGTTGATAGGTCTCAAAATGAAGAACTCAAGTTGACCTGGAAATGGGGACTTGATGGTTCTTCGTCGCAGAGTAACTATAAACAGAAAACGTCAAACACAGCTACAGAGTTCGATGATTCATCAGTAGTCATGATAAGCATCGTCCCTCTTCGGCGAGTGTCTACTAGGCCATCATCTGGGAATAAAAATCTAGTTTGGGAGAACCCCACACCTTGCTCAACTCTGTACTGTCGACCAGTGAAGTTCACTTTCACTTCGGAGACAGCTGACTTTATAAAGTCTGAAGAGTCTGAGATGAAAAAACAAATTGATGAACGAATATCTACACAGTGTGGAAATATTATTGTATCACATGAATTGCATATGACCA
The DNA here is from genome assembly GCA_963921375.1 of Tiliacea citrago. Lineage (NCBI taxonomy): Eukaryota > Metazoa > Arthropoda > Insecta > Lepidoptera > Noctuidae > Tiliacea > Tiliacea citrago. Next base: position 14,728,231 of record OY992804.1, read on the forward strand.
TGATTGATGGAAAAGTGGCCAATATTATTGCTGGAGTACCATCATATGCAACGTGTCCCATTTGCTTGGCAAAACCGAGTGAGATGAATAATTTAGACGCTTTGACTTCTAAACCACTTCGTGAAGAAATTTACAAACAAGTAATTTCTTCACTGCATATGAAGATTCGGTGTATGGAATGTCTTCTCCATATATCTTATAATCTGGATTTTCAACGATGGACTGCTCGCGGCGAACATAAGGCTTTGAAACAAGCTAAAAAAAATACCACACAGCAAGAGTTTCGTGAGCAAACTGGAATGCTGATTGATATAGTCAAACAGGTATGTATTTAATTTTCGTTCTCTTTATGTTGTTTGTGAATTATATATATATATATAATTCACATTCTATGTATTGTATATTACAGTATTGTTTTCCCATTTTAGGGTTTTGGAACTACAAACGACGGGAATACAGCGAGGCGCTTTTTCCAAGATTACAAAAGATCTTCCAGAATAACGGGAATTGACGAAAATCTGATTTTCAGATTTTCCGTTATTCTACAAGCCATATCATCAGGCAAAAACATTGACTGTGAAAAATTTAGAAGATACTGTAGAGAAACAGCTGATGTGTACGTGCAACACTTTTCGTGGTACTACATGCCAGTTAGTGTACATAAACTTCTAATGCACGGTGCAGATATCTGTAAACACTTTGGTGTTTTGCCAATCGGTAAGTAAAAAATAAATATAGTTTGATGTATTATTTGACTCGATTGCGTTTTGAAATTAAAATGTATGTACTTATTCGTTTTAGGTACCTTATTTGAAGAAGCTTCGGAAGCCCGTAATAAGGACTTCAGAAACGTCAGGGAGAGGCACACTCGGAAAACGGGGAGAATAGCAACAAACAAAGACATCCTCCATGGACTTCTAATAAGCTCTGATCCCCACATATCCTACATATGGCCTAAAATAATGAAACAGGTTCATAATGAGTTGTTGCCTAAAGCAACTCAGTTGTTACAGACTACTGAGCCTCCCTGTGACAGTGAAATTATGGAGGAAGAAGAATGCCTCATAGCAGAGTCCGAAAATTTGCCGGACCCACTAGCACTTCTGGAATATATTTATTCAACAATAGATAACGTGCAGTTAAAAAATAACACAGCCAAACAGAGACGAGCATTTTTCGATGACTCATTAGTTATGCGCGCACAAACAAATGAGTCATCAATCACAATGCAGAGCACCTGCATTGTGATTGATGACTCATTTGTAACGATAACATGCAATAATAACTAAATCTCTACCAGAATTACTAGTTCTAAGTACGTATGCGCTATTAAAACTATTTATTTAACTAAAAATAAGGTGAAAACAGCCAAATGAGACAAAAAATATGCTTTGAATTTATTTTAAATGACAAAAAAATTCTTCCAAATTATTATTTTTTTACCGAATGATTACTCGCGCTGCCGCAGATGGCCGGCGCTGATTTTTTTTTCGTGGATAGAGAATGACCCTAGCTATCATATACTCACGCCACACACTCAACATATTAGCACAATTGAAGAAAAAAAATTAAACGTGATTCGCTCCATACAAAAAAATCTAATTAATTTTTTTCAAGACAAACTATCAACTTTAGAAGAAATTTTATAAGAATAAAAGTTGTCAGGAATAATATAACACGTCATATAAAAAAAAATCGCATCGATATAGGAACTTTGTTGCCTAAGTCCACTAATTTTCAGTATGGGCCCACTGTGCGCCGTGTCCTCACGGAGGCGAACGGCGGCGGCGATCTCTCGCATCCGGCCCTGGTTCAGGCCATGGTTCGGAGCGAGAGTGTATGGGAGGCCGTCACCTCCTTCTGCGAAGCAGTAATGCTAGCGAAGCAGGAGGCGGAACGCGTGAGGGTGAGACAAGGTTCGCGCCCTCGCGCCCTTAGTCGCCGCAGGAGACGCCCCGGGCGTCGGGAGTCGCAAGCCGATTTCCGGCCACCGTAGGCGCGGGCCTGCGGTTCACGAAGATTGTCTATGATACCGTTGGAAACTGATGAATCCGAAATCATTAGGGAGTAGGGTTCACTGCGACGTATCGGACTACTGTCGGACGGGCCCGTTGCTTCGTTAACGGACTTAGGGAGTAGACCCCCAGGCCCGGGTCGACGGCGCGTTGTGTTCCACGCGCGCCTCAAAGAGATGTCAGCACAAACTGACGGGGTCCGTTAGGACCAATGCCTGCCAGGGTTGCGAATTTGTCCGAAAGGGATATCGTGGCCCTGGGCACACAGGCAATTACATTACATTTCCAAAACAATTTTCTTTCGGTGGACGAGAATGCGAATTACGACTTGACATGCAGGCGTGCCTCACTAGACTGAGCGACTTTTGCCCACTAGGACAAATGTACCGGATTAATTTGATTTTATTCGCTATGTCCCGTCTATTGTTAAGGCGCTGACAAGAGGCAAATGATAAAAGTAGGCTTGTCTTAAAACAAAAAAATTGACAAATCTATATAGTTTGTGGTAGCGGAAAAAATATAATATGTTATTCTTGAACATATACAGAACTTGGTTGTTACCAAAACACGTTTAGAAAATACAATCTCGATACAAATTAACGGTAAACTAACTCTTTACTTTGAATTTCAATCCAAAAAATCTGTATTAAATATCAACGTACGGTTGGTAATTAATTAATAACAAGAACGTCTTACTTGCATGCAGAACTTGGTTGTTTTTTATTTTCGATTACTCAACTCATTTTTGAGTAAATAGATAATTGTTTCATATTTTGCAATACATTACAAACGTTGTGTCATCGCGCTTCTCTTTTTTTTGTATGCAGTCTGAATGTGACCGCGGTTTAGCTACTGTCACCGTCTTAAGTAAATATTTTAATGTCTTTGATCAAACACAATCTGTCTGTCTTAAAATAATGTAATAGTTTATAAAGTAAATATTCATGTCATTGTAAGTACTCGTACCTAATTATAATCTAGTCGTCGAGCTGTCGCAGCCGCATGTCGCATAGTGTGTGAGACAATAAAAGTCCAAGTACCTATAGTGTGTGGCGGTACTTACTTTATGCAGGCTCATTACGTCAATACAGAGGCTATTCCCAGGAGCTCCAAATCTATTGTTCTCCAAACAATTTCTCTCCATACATTGATTCCCAAGAGCTCGATAATTTTATTAGTTAAATAATAAAATACCAAATTTGTTCCCAGCGGCTCCAAACCAAGTTGCGTAAGGTCAACAAAACACAAATTGCTCAAATTAATGTTATAATTTCGTGTTAAATAGTTTCAGTTTATAGGCAGTCACAAATCAATGTTATGCTAAGTATGTACTTATACCTATTGTAAATGTCTTGTAATGCACTTTCTGTCAACACAAATTGACTTTATGTCACACAATATGAAGTTAAAGAATTAAAAATTACAGTCTTCTCATTTAAATTGAACTTTAAAATAAAAACAAAATACAATTCAAAATCACAGTTTCTGAAATTACAAGTTAACCCTATTAAAATTTTAAAGATAAAAGGCTCCATTAAATATAACAGCTTTTAAAAATCTACCATTAAAAAAATCAACAAATTCTCATTTTTTTTTGTGCAATTTGTATTTTAACATTTTTGGAGCTCATGGGAAAGATTTTATTTATTATTATTATATTGCTTCTTAATTTGGAGCTGCCGGAAATACAATTATGGAGTGCCTGGGAATAAGCTAATACAGAGCTTACTATGATTACAGACATGATCAGTTACAATTAATCGGACTTACCAGAAGATATCGATTATCGATATACCAATAATTACCTTGAGGTCAGCTTGCACTCGGTCCGTACCGATATCAAATTGTGTCTAATTAGGTTTGAAGTTGACATAATGCCTTGATCATACGAGGGCGTCACTGAAGGTTTTTAGAAATGGCCACTTGTAAACGATATAATAAAAAAATAAGTTCAAATTTTGAAAATGGAATTCTTTACCAATATTGTATAATTATGTATTTTATTCATTTGTCATTTGTTTACGATTTGGCGGTAAATTGAAAATTATCTGTGTCAGGGCAGCATGAATTTAACGCGAGAAGGGCCAAAAACTCCTTCGTGTAGATTGGTGTCGTAAAATGGTTAAAAGCAACAACACAACTCAAATCCTGGGTTCGACATACTTACGGGTGACGAAAGCTGAATTTATTGTTATGATCCAGAAACTAAGAGACAGTCTGCTGTCTGGGTGTTTCCTTCTGAGGAGTTGCCAACTAAAGTGAAGAGAGGTCGAAGCGTGGGAAAAAGTATGGTGGTCTCGTTCTTCGGAAGGATAGGTCATTACGCAACAATTGTTTTAGAGGAACGAAAAACAGTTACTGCAGAGTGGTACACTAATAATTGTTTGCCACTTGTCTTGGAAAAAGTTCGGGAGAAACGACCTCGCAGTAGGATCCTCCTTCACCACGACAACGCCTCGTCGCACACGGCCAAGCAAACAATCCACTACTTGATGACGTCAGACGTGGAATTTCTGGGTCACCCGCCCTATAGCCCCGACTTTTATGGACGCCGAGGAAACAGTGGCTGCGATTCAAAATGCCGTCGAAGAAACCCCTAAGGACGAGAGGGCAAAGTTCTTTTCTCAGTGGTTCCATCGGATGCAGCGATGTATTGATGTAAATGGATACTATTTTGAAAAGATATAATAAAACTAATAACTTTCTAGTTTGTTCAGTTTTTGATTTTCTTAGAGCTTTCAGTGTCATCCTCGTACATACCGAGTAGATACGTGTAAACATACTTACTCGCTTTCCCACTCGGCAGGTATAAACATGCACTCGGTGCGAACTCGCCACTCGGGACTCACGTCGGCGTCGCCATCGCTCGCAGGACGCTACCGTACAATTTTTTACTATCTTTTTGCGATCCATTGTCTCGCTAGTCTGCAGCGTCGACACTGAACTGACTCGTCCACCCAACTCTCTCGGCCTAGTATCATTTTGCTGTCTCGCCCATCTATCTAGTCGGTGTGATCAAGGCATAACAGATCTTGGAATTAGTTAGACTGATGATAATGAACTAGGACTAATTTTGTTATACCTGAAGAAATTGAATTACGGTTTTCTGAATCAATTAATTTAAAGGATAAAGTAGTTTGCGGCGGGCCGCGCATTAATTTAATAAAACCGGCCAAGTGCGTGTTGGACCACGCACAATGAAGGGTTCCGTAGTTGGGATGAATTTATCCCAAATACAAACTTAGGGCGCTGACAAGAAGAAAATGAGAAAAGTAGGTTTGTTAAAATTCATGGTCTTCCTTTTATTTGTGACACTATATTATTTAGCATAAAATAATCCTTATGATGAAGCCTTTCGATCGGTATGATAAAGCTACAGGTTGATTATTTTTCTCGTGTAAGGGGTTCGATTTCCGGTTCAACCATGTAATTATTTAAATGTCTATGAATGCAGTTTAAATTGTTTTTAAATTCAAATAATGTCTTCTTTCAGTAAAATGTTCCATCTACAATATTCAAGGTACTTTCCCTGCATGTGGCATATCCGTGGGGCGCCCTGTATACATATATCTGTAGGTATTATTATTATTTTTATATTTAAATTTTCATTTATCTTTATGTATGCACGTTTTTCTGTGTTTCTGAAATAAATGTACTTTTCTTTCTTTCCTTACTTTTAATGTATTAGCCACTATCATTATAATTCTTATTCCACTATCCCAGTTTATTTGGGGTCGGAGCAAAACGTCGTTTTCTTCCATTTGCTCCATTAGCCGTAATGCAGGTAATTGCCACTAACCGGGCACAAATCCAGACCCAGGTCTGCTTATCAGAAATTCCTAGTGATCTAAAAACAATACCTAATCCCACAAAACCGAAGAAAATAACTCATTAATCAGAGAAAACTCAATCAGAATAATCTTTTAGAAGTAGGTAAGTACTACCTACGTAAATACAGATTCTCTCGTTCCGTGGAAAGGAACAGAGCCATGCAATGTAGGTACTAACAAAGTTAGCAGACTAGCAAGTTTCGACCATCAATAGTTAGTGGAACCTTAATTATATTAGAGGCAGCCTGAGGTGTGGATGTGAACGGGAAAAGCTAGTATTATTATACACCGTGGCATTTTAATAGTCTTACATCGGCAGCCCACTTCATGTATCCAATGACTACTAACCATTAATGAAACTAAAAAAAATATTTATTAACATTTGTTTTTTTTTTAATATCATTCATTATGACGCACGATGTAGTTTGAAACGAGTCCCGTACGGTATATCGAATTACCCTTGAACGATATAACTATCTACAGAAAGCATGGTTCACCGACGAACGGTAATACGAGAAAACTATTAGTCGATACCATTATTTAGCGACAGCACGTTTCGCCGAATAACGCTACATAGAATGAATGGTTGGCCGATACCAAGATTTGCCGATGTCATGGTTCGCCGGAACACGCTTGAACTAAATAATCCTTTATCGATAGCAGTTTGCTTTATCGATTGCAGCAAAAAAAATATGACACATAATGAGATCAGCAAAAAAAAATATAAAATTAGATACAAAATTGTAATTTATTGAAGGGAAGTATTTAAACGTAGCTATAGTAATTTAGTTAAATTGGATATTGATGAAGAGTTTTTGTTTTGGTAACTGAATTTACCAACAATAGAGGGGACCTGGCGCTCGGCGGCCGCTGCCGCGGCACGCTCGCTTCGCTCGCTCGCCTTCGCGCGTTAATGGTCACTGTTCTAACCTAACCTAACCCAAATGATTCAATCTGGCAAAGAATGTATATACGCTCTGGGGCCCAAGTCTGCTATTTTAATAAATGCAGTAATTCCAACACGATCCCATTGTCATGCAACTGCTATCGATAAAGGATTATTTAGTTCAAGCGTGTTCCGGCGAACCATGACATCGGCAAATCGTGGTATCGGCCAACCATTCATTCTATGTAGCGTTATTCGGCGAAACGTGCTGTCGCTAAATAATGGTATCGACTAATAGTTTTCTCGTATTACCGTTCGTCGGTGAACCATGCTTTCTGTAGACAGTTATATCGTTCAAGGGTAATTCGATATACCGTACGGGACTGGTTTGAAACACCCTGTTATGAGCGCGGTGCGAGCTTTTTTTTTTTTTTGGTGGGAAATTATCTTGTAACTTCTCCCGCTCTCGAGAGCCTTGCGCTCCATTCCGCGCCGCACACGGCGTCAGAACTTTGTTTTTGTTTATATTTAATTTTACTTTGATTTTTTATTGTTTTTGTTTTTTATGTTACTAAGAGTGTGTTTGGTTTAATTTGTAATCTCCTGTGTGAGTCCCAATAAATATTTTTTCTTCTTTCTCTTTCTATATCATATATTTCCATACATTTTACTTCCCTGTGTTGTCGTGATACGATAATAATCATCACGTTAGAAATTATGAAAAGCACACAGACGTGCTACAAACGAATCTACAGTGTTACAAGTATATTTTGACTCTTGAATGACATTGACAGAGAGGCGCTGTTGGTTGAGCTGCACGATTACTGACAAATGTTTGCACTGATTGGACAGGTCCACTCAAATTTGTGTGGTCAAAAGACATGATCTGACCAAGATTATGTTTGGACTTTGAAAGAGACTGACCCCTGAGTTTGTTTCGCCATTTCTTCTTAGGGGTAGTCAGATAGGAAATTTCGACTACATCTAGCTTATTTTTTAATTTGACGTGTAAAAGTGATTCCGATATCCTATTTACAGAATAAACGATTTAAATTAAAATTATAGTTTTTTTTTTTATTGATATATTAAATGTTTTAAAATAAATTAATTTCAAACATTTGCGAAATTGTTGCGTGAAATTGTATTTAATAAAGAAGATGGCGGCGTTGGTTCAGATTTTAGGCACAGGCTAAAATATCTGTATACCTACAGTTACAACTATGACGTTGAATTTGTTGTTGGTTGTGATTTAATCATTATTATTAATACGTGAAGCGAAAACTTTGTACCCCTTTATATGAAAATTACGCGGACAGAGGAGTATGAAATATGTCACAGTTAAAGTTTATATGGAGCAGGAGTGCTGAAAGCTAATATTTTTATATAATATTCATTAGAAATAAATTAAATTAGTACACTGATTACATAATTAGTACAATTGACACACACACATTTATTACCAGAGACTCAGGACTTTTTTTTTTCTTTTTGGCTTCGCACGGTTTGTCCAGTGTCATGTAAAATTAGGTAACAAGTACAAAGTTATTTAAATAATTATGAAATGAACTCCACTCAATGCATGATAAAGATGATTGATGATATCCCGCCCCGCTCCCCTTGAGTTTAAGTAAAGACGTGGCACTTTACTGAAACCTCGCGCGGACTTCTTGAGAGAACTTAAAGTGATGTTCGACTGTTTTGTTTCATTTGCCTACATTAATGCAGGTTCACGAACACTTAATGGTTAATAATCCACCACTATTACACATTAATATTCGGCTAAACACAAATTTTAGAAAATAAAACAAAACTGCTAACATGACGCTTCACTTTCCCGCCAAGAAGTTTTTCGACTCAGGACTTGTAGATAGGTAAAAGAAGTGACAGCTTGACCTTGGAATAAGTTAGTACTACTCACGGAATAAGTAAGTAGATATTGTAAATTGTAAGTAGAATCAATAAAAGTAATTGTGGGTCGAATCTCGACCAGTGGGCGACCACTAGCAGGTACCTATACAAAGGAGGGGTCAAAATTGGTATAATATTCAGACGATTTTTAAACGCTAATGTGATGTACCTTATTAGAAAGCTTATTTATTATGCTACTCGATTATAGTTAAATCTGATTTTTTCAGGCGCCCGTTTTTGTGAAAAAGTGAAAAATGTTTCAATACAAACAAAACGCACATAGTCTTTATTTATTCATTTCTATGCAATATAATTATTTTATGTGGCTAATGTTTCCGTTTCTATTAAATACTTTGAGATTTTATTATAATTTTAGCTGCAGCTCCATGAAATTAAGACAAAAAATATTGATTATCATGACAATGCAATAACAAAACGTATCGAAAAAAGTCAAAGCTGTAAACTCGGACTAAATATCCGCTGTAAATGTCAAGCCGAGACCTGCTGACTGACGTTGTCATTGTCACGTCATTTGCCACAGGGCTGCCATCCCTAAAATATAAATAATGCTAGTAGAACATTTTATTTTTCAACACTTGTTTTAAAAAAAATGGGCGGCTGTAAAAGAAAATGAAATGCCCAAAGACGTCAGAATAATTACCCTCTTTCAGCCTATATAGGTCAGAAGGCTGTTTAAATTTCCAATTATTTTAGTACCAAGCCCCATACATTTCATGAACGTCTCCATTATGAAAGATAAGTCCTATAATGTATAGACCATCTAAGTTAAAATTGTGCGCCCTTCCACTTCAATACTTTGTACTTTTATTTTATTTATATCTTTATAGATGCTTACCAACTTAATTCATATTATTGTAGTCATTACAGATCTCGCATGTATCTTTAAAAATAATGAAAAACATGACAATAATAATTGGTGGTGCTGCTGAGCCTATCGATCGGAGCCCTGAGGCGGCTGATCGGTATATATGCGAGTGTTATGCGGTGAATCATGGGCTCAAATATAACGTCACAAAGAGCGAACTAATGGTTTTCAAGGCAGGCACCGTGACATATTTTTGTAATCCTTATGTCGCGCTGTGTGGAGAGTCCCTGCGAAGAGTGGACAAGTTTAGGTATCTGGGCCACTGGGTCACTGAAGACCTTAAAGACAACTGTGACATTGAAAGGGAACGTAAGTCGCTGGCTGTCCGTTGTAACGTGCTAGCCCGCAGGTTTGCACGATGTACAAGGGCAGTTAAAGTTACGCTTTTCAAAGCTTACTGTCAGTCCTTTTACACGTACAGCCTGTGGGTCAATTTCTCTCAGCGGGCATACAGCGACCTACGCGTTAATATAATAACGCACTGAGGGTACTGCTGCGGCTGCCGTGGCGTTGTAGTGCGTCAGGGATGTTTGCGGACAATAACATTGATGGTTTTGCCGCCATTATAAGAAAAAGATGTGCATCCCTGATGTCGCGTGTTCGCGGCGGCACCAATAGTATTCTCAGTGGGTCTCCCTTGTTTGACCGAAAGGAATGTGACAAATTTTCACTTCCCAAAAAATTTCTCGCATAATTTCATTTGCCAAATTATTACTTAGCAAAAAATCTATTCACAAAAAATTGTAACGCAAACCTAATATTTGACAAATGAACGTTTAAACTATAACTTGTTTACCAACTAGTACTTTTAACATTTTTTATTTAGTCAAATATTTCAGTTGGAATAACAGTTTTTACGCAAAATCAAATAATAATATAAATAAGTAATTAACCTAATCTAAATAGTTCAGATCCGGGTAACCTACTAAAAACAATCTCTTTTTTCTATTAATGCAAGTCGTTTCTGGCACTCGCCGGCCGCTGCCGCGGCACCGCTGGCTTCGCTCGCTCGGCTCGTGCGTAGGAGGTCACAGTTTTAACCTAACCTAACCTACCCATTTTTTTTTTAAGAAATTAACCTAATCTAAATAGTTATGTTCCGGGTAACCTACTAAAAACAATATATTTTTTTCTATTAATGCAAGTCGTGTCTGGCACTCGCTGGCCGCTACCGCGGCACCGCTCGCTTCGCTCGCTCAAAAACGTTTATTTTCTGAAGATTGTTTGCTGTAATAAATCATTTGATTAAAGACCAAATGCCATAATGACATTATACTTGGTAATATTTTGCCAAGTAAAAATTTGACCAAATGAAAATATGCGTACTAAAATCATTCGAAATATTGCAATGGTATAAAAAAAGGTTGCTAAAATTTGTTTGGGTAATGAAAATTTGGCATAATCTTTTCGGCAAAACGGCAGGATCCCATTCTCAGTTTGTTCACAGATCGGTGGGATTCCCCGATGTTGCGGAGGTGGATGCAGCTCCACGCTGAATTTTAATTTTAATTGTTTTGTTAATCTTTGTCTGTACTAACACTAGATACTAAAAGAAAGAAAGAAAGAAAGAAAAAGCATTTATTGGGACTACGTAAAATTGTTACTAACTCTATGGACATTAATGTCTGAAATAAAAGTATTCTATTCTATTCTAATAATTGGCGTACTTGTACATTATAAAAATAAAACATAAACTTGGTACTGTCAATAAAATACTATTTATTTGTACGTGGCAAGCTGTGTATATGTGCTAGCGATTTTAAATAAGACGATACTTATATTATAGGTTTGATAATAATTTTATGTAAATTGAAATAATAAAACAAAACGATTTGTTATAAAAAAGTATGTATTTATTAATCAAAATCAAACAATTCAAAAAGTGCCACAGTTTTAAACGTTTAATCGTAAAAATTTAGCAAATATCAGATTAAATAGCTTTGTATTGAAAATACACTTCCTAACCATGAACGAAAAAAAATAGTCGGGACTCCCACTAAGTAAAAATAAAAACATTTTACAGAAAGAAAAAACCACCTACTTCCGAAATTAAAGTTATTTTGCACTTAGTAGGTATTTTTTTTTATTTTGTATACATTTTATATTTTTCACTTTTGTTTTGGCAACTACCCCACACAAACTCGAACATCAGCTACTAATGTAAATAACAATAATAAGAAGTTATTATTACTAAGTGGTAAAAATACGTAGGTATTATTGAATCTAGCTCAAAAACTACCTAAGCAAAGTTAATACCATTTCTATGGGACCACCACGTAGAAAAAGAATTTCCAAATTCGGTCCACAATAGACGAAAACATCCATTAAAAAAAAAACATACATATGAACATAGAACCTTCTTCTCTTTTGTAGTCGGTTAAAAACTTAGTCAGTCCGTCCCGTATAATGTGTGATTGTTGATGTTTACCCAGGTACGTACTGGGTTGTGGAGGTCAGATACGCAGTTTCTCCATGTGAAATACTGGTATTCAGCTGCATCCGGTTAGACTGGAAACTAACCCAACATAGTTGGGAAAAGGATAAGCAGATTGATTGATTATTGACGTTTGCGCTCGTAGTGGCTGACTATTGTGGGAATGTGTGCGTGCCGACCCGTACCCCAAGTGTAAGTTTGCAAGAGAGTAAACGTAACTATTTCGTTTGCGTTAAAATTTGACTGATAGATCATAATGCTGAGACTATAAGGGTGAGAATAAAAATTTAACGCAAACGCGCTAGTTACGTTTACTCTCTTGCAAACTTACACTTGGGGTACTGTACCACTTTTTGTTAGCGAGAATCTGTCCGACTTTTTTTGTTCGTCCATGAACCTAACTTATTCAATATCAAATTCAGTATTAATTAGTTACTCAACATAAATGCAACGAAACAAAATCATCAATAAGTTTTGAAATAATTATAAATCTTAAACTAATTAGCTCGTACGGTAATTAACATTTTCCATATTAGTTATAAAATTTTTAAAAAAAATCTATGAAATATTATTAAAATAATAAAAAAACCTTGTTGAAATTAAAATTATAGATATGCTAACAAAATGCTATGCTATGCTGGGTATGTTTAACAAAATAAATGATTTATTGTGGTATATAATGTCAAATAAAGAAAAGATTATGTCAAGGAAGCGTGTAAAATTTTTTAATAAAAATAAAAATCGTAATCTGGGAGCGGACAGACATTTGTATAGTTTTGCCGTTCATGAGGGAAAAATCTACATCTTTTTAATGAAATAAGTGTTATACATAATTTTAATACTAGAAATACAGACAAAATAGTTAGTTAGTTAGTTAGTTACAATCTTAGTTATTACATTTTAGGTTTTTAAGTCTCGGGCTCAGGATTATTTAAAACAAAAGGCGGGGTTATCCACGTCATTCTTGTCCTGATGCGGTAATTAAAGAACTGATTAAAAGGAATGCCAACGAATTCTTCTTTACTATACAATCTGGTAAAACGCTTTTCAGTTGTGTTCAATTTGTATTGCACGATATGGCAACTCTGTTCCCAATAATTGTCTTGCATCATCTTCATCCAATTTTTTATCTCCGCCATAACCTCCTCTTTGTCGTTATCAAATATATTTTTAAGATTGCTTACTTGCTCCACTGGAACATGCACTGCTGGATAAATTAAGTAAACCATATGGAAAATCTTTTTATAAAAACTTATCATGTTTGGTACACACACTTTCTCCGGGTAACCAAATTCGGTAAATATTTTCATTAAATCCAAACCTAGTTCTTCACAAGTCTCGAAGATTGGCCTTAAAACTACGAAGTTTGTGATATCCTCCTTAAGAATTAATAGAAAACTCACTCGACTAGAGTTTGAAACCAGAGTGTCGTCTCTGATGATGTTCAGGCGCCACAAACCTCTGCTTGGTGGATTGTTTGATACCTTTTCAACAATTTGTGTTTCAGCCGGATTCTGGCTTTCAGCGTTGTTCGAATTACAGACGTTGCACGATTCGACTATCAAATTCGCACAAAACATAGGCACTGAGTATGTCTTTGTGAGTTTTTCATACGTGGCCAATGCGTTGCCATGGTGACAGGCAACGTGTGCTTCCAACAAAACCTCGAAAGCATCTTCAACAGAAAGAACCTGTAAATATTCCAGTGGTGGTGCGGTTGGGTTTTTAAACGACAGTGTGTCCTTTTTTACATACAGCTTGTTCTCGCCATCCGTAGTTTCAACTAAATAATTTTCTGCTTCACTAGGATCAATAGTAGCTACAGCTAGTTTAATTTTCTCTTCTATCGCCTGTCTGGTGCACATCGGTCCTTTTAACAATTCTATATTCAGTTCTACCCGGTCGAAGTAATTTTTTTTAACCTGGTCGTAGTTTACCGCCATTTTGTGATAGGTACGCACGTGTAAGCACAGCGCGGAGTCGGAAAAAATAATAATCGCGACGCGGCAAGCGTGCGCAGCGGTCGCGAGGGCACTGAAGGTGGGGAGCGAGCGCGCGGGGGCCAGAGCGCGACGCGCTGCGCGTGCGAGACAGAGATAGCAATCGTTTGTTTTTCTGACGAGACTAGCCGACGCCCAACGGATGACGCCGAAGCTATGGCCATTGGCCGCGGTAGGTAGGATAGCATGATAATTATATTAATTCGCTTATTTATCTAAAAGCCGTCTTGTCGATTACCTATAAATAATTTTGTGTGTGTGAGTGGAATAATTATAGTATTTATTGGTTTGGTGATATTTAAGGAAAATCATTTTAATTTTACATCTGAAACAGTTAGGTACCTACCTATTCTTTCTTGACAATCAAACTCTAGTTAAACCTAATTTAAGTATCTACCTACCTAGTAGATACCTAGGTACTCGAATCGTAGTTACATTTTGTTATGAATTTGAATATTATGTATGTTTTTTTTCTTTAAAAATGTCATATAAGGTAATTTCTTAATAGAACAGTACTTACATAGGTAATTACTTCATTAAGTAATAAACAATAAAAAATAATTAGATGGGTGTTATCAAGCAATAATCATTGATAAGTTTTAGTAGGTAGATAATAACGAGCAGTGGTGGCCCAGAAGAAACAGCCGTGACTTACGAGTAACGTCGTAGGTGGGAATCCAGACATGCGATTTACTTTGTGTAAATAAGCAGTCGCCAGCACAGCAGGGTATACAAAACTGTCTAATTTCTAACCTTAAAATGTTGACGGTTAAGTTCAAAATCGAATGAGAAAATTTGACAGTTTGTGGAAATTTGATGTGCTGGCGACTGTACTAGCTGGGGGCGTCCCACACTACGCTTCCCGATACGCGGTCTCCACTCCAGCACTCGTCTGCTCCACCGGCCATCGGTCCTTCGACAAACATGGCCAGGTTTAGGTTACTCAAAAGTATTTTGACAACACAAACATCAAGGCTTCCAAAATATAGGTCACTAATTCAAAACACCCAAACGGGCCAAACAGGGTGTCCACACGTTCAGGTAAAACATTCCCAACTTGCTGAAACCGCAGTTCAATCAGTAGCGAAGTACTTGTCCCGGTTTTCACGTGGTCAGCCTTTAAGCGGGAATAGACGAGTGATATGTATTTTATCGTGTTATGGAATTGTTGTAGATCACATTTCTTAGGTATTTTATTAAGTTTTCCTAAAGACCAACAATAATTTGCTGTAAGTACCTACGTTAGATTTTTGAAGTGAAAACTTAATTTTAAGGGGCCGTGCACGAAATCGACTGCTATTGACCAATTTTGTTCATTGTTTGTGAGAAAGGGAAAAATAATTTAAACAAAATTACTTGTAATTTATAAAGTTGAGTCCTTTGTTTTTCTAATAAATATATATAATAGATATTAATATCTACAGTCTTATTGATCCACAGTTCTTGTGTGATTTCAACATTTATATCTGTAATTTTTATGGTGTACATAATAAAGAGTATTCTATTCTGTTCTTGTCACTTAGGACTATCGTACCGATTTTGTTGTCGTAACGAATAGTGTTTTGTATTGTAAAATGGAATATAACTAGTTTAAATGCTAGGTTTTATGCCCATATAAATATTCAGATGCTGCTTTTAGCGGTGAATGTGTCTTGAACATAAATGTAATAGCCAACGTTGTATCTACCATATCCGACGAATAAATGAATGTCTTTGTCGAAACTTACATTCAATCAATACTTAGCGCCTACAGAATTTTAATAGCAACTTAACAACGCAAATAATATTGTTTCTACACAAACTACACTGTATTACCGGCAGTTTATGCAAGTTCTAGTAAAAAAGAAGATCAATGCTTACTGATTATTTCTGAGGGATCAGTCCATTAGCCCTTTTTTTTTTTTTTTTTGGGTGGGAAATTATCAAATACCTTCCGCTCTGGGTGGAGCGGGAGGGAGTGTCAGACTTTTACTGACTAAAACCCACCCGTGTTCCTTCAGATGCCTGTGTGCCAGGGCCACGATATCCCTTTCGGACAGGCTCGTAACCCTGGCAGAGGTCCTTTAGCCCTGCAGAGCGACAGCTGACAGATTTAAAAGTACTAACACATCTGAGTAATCACGTTATGTTTTTAAGGTCCTTTCAAATCCTTGTTTCTAATTGATGTTAATCCCACTTAAACAAATAATTATTAACTTTATAGAAGTGTAAATTAAGTTGATTTTAGATTTTAGAATTTATTGGGGGTCTGTGCAGTATATATTAGTCTTCCATACTTCTCTATTAGTTGTCATCTCGGTAGTCACTCCCTTTCTAGCCATATCATCTCTCACACAGTCCATCCATCGTTTCTTTGGTCTTCCCCTACTCGCATCCACATGCATACTCAAAACTTTCCTGGCGACATTTCCCTCATTCCTCCGCATCACATACCATGACAACATTTTCCACACAACTTTTCAGTCACCGGTTTCACTTTCAGACTTCCTCGTATACACCGTGGCATTAGTCGTCTTACAACGGCAGTCCACTTCATGTATCCAATACTATAATCACTCATTAAAGAAAAAAAATATTTATTAACATTTTTATAATTAAAAAAAAAAACAACATGACGCATGACGTAGTTTGAAACACCCTGTTACGAGCCTTGCGTTCAAAGGGCGGCGCGGAATGGAGTGCAAGGCTCGCACTGCCCTCATAACAGGGTGTTTCAAACTACATCATGTGAATTCATGTGTCATAATGAATAATATATATGTTTTTAAATTATTCAAATGTTAATAAATATATTTTTTTACCTTCATGAATGATTAGTAGTCATTGGATACATGAAGTGGGCGGCCGTTGTAAGACGTTTAAAATGCCACGGTGTATAATCATTTCTTATTCTATCCATTCAGGTACCACCACACATCCCTCTTAGCACCTCATAAGTGCGTACTATTGATTAAATCATGAAAACTAAATTGTGAACGCAGATTTAATCTAAACTACCTCACCAGAAATCTTCGCCTTATGTCCAAGAATAATTCAAAACTTGTTACTGTTGTTATCCCCTGAATGTAGTTACCTTGAGGTACACGGTAACTATGTAGGTACCGTCCGGCATATGCCTTTAGGCTCTATAGTAGCGTTACACAGCGACAAGGCCATGTAACGGCTGGCAACGTTCATTATTAATTCCTTGTTTGAAGTTGAGCTGTTCCTTGTTAGAATTGTGAATATACAAGAATGTATAAGAAACAACAGGTACTCACAGAGATCGTGGTACGTATGTGTTCGGGATATCAGCGGTGTAAAATGCTGGCGTGTGGCACTGCTCAGCAAACCAGCTCAACTCCCGTATTTATAGTGGACTGTATTTTTTTTGGTTGCCAGGAGGTGAGGGATGGGAAGAACGATAATAACACTCACATGTTACCTTGAATATATGAATCCGAGGACTCCATTTACGCACAGTATGGTGCACCGAACAACACAGCTGAAACCATCGGTCGAATGACAGTATTACCATGTTAGATACAATGTGTGAATATTAAGTAAATGTTGAAACTTCGAACAGTATGTATAGTAGGCCACAGGTTAGTGGTAACAAAATCAGTATAAGCTTGCTTTTTAGGGTTCCGTAGTCAACAAGGAACCCTTATAGTTTCGCCATGTCCGTCTGTCTGTGTGTCCCCCGCTTAGCTCAGATACTCTTAGTACTAGAAAGCTGTAATTTGGCATGGGTATACATATGAATCACGCCGAAAAATTGGTAAAAAAAAAAATGCTCGTAGGTATATCCTAAGGTATGGGGCATCGTTGGATAGGCCGTTCAAAAATATTACGGGTCTATGTAAACCATTTCTCGATTCAGGGATCAGTTTGTATAATAATAAGATTTAAATTGCAAATTTTTCTTAGTCACCCCCGCCAGCCAAATAAATGATTGTTTTTGGATACCTATGTGAAAAAATTCACGGCAGTACTTTATAAATAACGAAATTAAAATGAAATCAATCACAGCTAAGTATTACAAGTTAACGAGTAGGCAATAGTCGACCAACTTATATTTGCAATTGGAGAATTGACCGTGACGATGAGATAGCAATGTTAATTGTTAAGTTGTTCCGTGTGGTGCCGGACTCAAAGAATAGCACCATCCTATTTCTACCCGTGGGTGACGTAAAAGGCGACTAAGGGACTTAGAACTACGCGTCACACTGACGTCACGCAAATCCTGCATCGCGCAAGCAGAGTTTACTGCGCAACTAGCATATAATATGCTAGTTGCGCGGTAAACTCTGCTTGCGCGATGCAGGATTTGCGGTTGAAGTCGGGCAGTTGCCCACCAGACACAACACCTGTCTGGTCGGAGGATCCTTTCTTTTCTATGGTGGATGAGTGAACTTTACACCCTGTACCTCATACCCCCAAACGTTATTTATACTACTGCCGTGAGGTTTTCCTTCCCTTTTTTGCTTTATTTAAATTATTTTGTTTGAAGAATACTATATATACTATAATAGTATGTTAAATTTTTTTTTTCACGTTCGGGTGTCACCCCCAATCAGTGCCCCCTAGCTACGCCACTGGCTATCACCTTCAGAGAAAACAGGCGTGATGGTATGCTTGAGAAATAAAACAAATTCTAAAAACCCCAAATAATGCTGGTGTATCGCTTTCACTCCCTGTAAGAAACCTCTATTCATAAGAAAAGGGCACAATGCAGTAAGTCCTCACAAACAAAGACGGCGGCCGTTTTATCGTAGATTGCATTAGCTCTATAGAATCATGGGGTACATTAGGGACCCTGAAGTGACTTTATTTGTACCCCCCTTCATTATTCTTAATAGTTGGACCACTGACGTTTACGAATCTGTCTTTCTATTCCATAGAAATCTGCTAAGTAAAGAAAAAGAAGAAAGAAAGAAATTCTATTTCTATAATTTTCTCAGAAACCATTTATTGCAATTAAATCATTTATTGGCACTTTTAAATTCTCAAGGAATCGGTTAGTTATAAATATGACGCTAGTTGCCCATTCCAAAGCGTAGTAGATACTTATGGAGAAGAACGGGCTAGAAACACTCTTTTAAATTATAATATTACAAAAATATTGTTACATCTTTAATTTATAACTAAGAAAACTCGAATAAAATAAATAAATAAATAATAATAATAATAATACTCACGTGCACAGAACATAACAAGTCTAACATAGATAGACTAGGCAGCTGCAAATCGTGGCTGTGACAAGAATGCTTCTACTCAGCGGATGAAGCAGTTAAACAGAAACCAGTCTTACCTTTTAAGGCCAAGATTATGACTGGACTTTAAGGAGACTGGAGAAGAGACTTCTCAGAGTAGTCAGATAGGAAACGCCGACGTCATCTAGATTTTAAAATATTTTATTGACAGTGTAAAAGTGGTTGTACAACCCTTAAATTGGTATGTACAACCGTCACGTTAAGTCAGTAGCTGGGTTGTGGAGGTCAGATAGGCAGTTGCTCCATGTAAAACGGTGGTGTCCTGCTGCATAAGACTGGAAGCCGAACCGAACGGCTAGCCAGATAATGATGATGTAATGTAATCAGAAAATACATTCCATTCAAACAGACTGACTTTGAGTTATATTTATGTCATTCAATACAAATAATTGGATCCATGTGTTGCAAAGGTAAAATAAATAAAATATACACATTCCATTTATCATTTTGAACGAGAACAAATGCTTGACACTCAAATTATCTTCATCCATCCCGTATGGGAATACTATTATCATAAAGAATACAATACACTGGGTAACTTCACTGTTTCAGTAAACATAAATATTCCTACAAACAATGCGGTTCAACTAAGAATAGGAACGTCAATGACCTCGATCTGTCAACTGAAACTTGAAAAAACAGGCTGACATAGATTAAAAAAAAAACTATTCCGTACTTTTGGAGTGAGTGAGTAACTGACCGTTGCCACCCGATTATAAGTGAATAAATAACCTAATTTACCGTCTTAAAATCAATTCTAACTAAAAAGTATAAAATAAAAAAGTAAATTAAAAAAATCTAAAAACCCTACTGCGTTAAAAGTGAACTTTAAAAAAAGATGGAAACTAGATTTTACTGTATACAATCTTCAATTCTTCTTCGACTTCATGAGATTGTTTATACAAATTGGTATAATAATTGGTAATTGGTATTTATTATAATTGTTTATACAATTTTTTTGTTTATTGTTTATCAAATCTTGCTTCCGTCTTTTTTAAAGTTGTTACGCAGTCGGGTTTTTAAATTTACGTTTTTTTTAATTTGCTAGACTATAATTACATTTATTTTGGTGTCGACATACAAATAACCTAGTAAATAATCTGGTTACCAAGTGACTCTCACCAAGGACCACTGAATCATTATATGCAGGAGGACCTACACTGTTGTCGTGTTGTCTCTGTAATATTCATTAGTTATCGTGTTATTTAAAAAAAAACGGCCAAGTGCGTGTCGTAACAAACTTAACATTGTAGTTGAAAAACATGTTCTCCCATACATCGATATACGTCATGGTCAATTCTCCAACTGCAAATGTAAGTTGGTCGACTATTACTCGTTAACTTGTAAAGCCTACTTAGCTGTGATGGTTTTCCTTTTAATTTCGTAATAATTCGTTTTCGCTAAACATAAGTTTAGCTGGCATGGGAGGGGGAGGGGGCTGGGACCCGGGACTCTAACAAAAAAAATTGGCACTTTAAAGCTTAATATTACGCAAACGGTTTCCTAAATCGATAAATGGTTTTCACAACCCTGGAATATTTTTGAACGGCCTATCCAACGCTTTGGGATAGACGAGAAAAAAAATATCATGTGGCTAAGTAACAGCCACACGTGTCGATCGATTAAGGTCAAGCTACGCTAGTCGCGGTCAGTTCGTGGATCGGTGACCATCCGTTTCAAACTAATAAAATTTAAAGTCATAAAAATGTAAAATCTTAATTTATAGTGCATGTGGTGCCAGCCTGTAAGTTATTCTTGCACTTATGTATAGCGTGTCCTTTTAAATGAAAAGAAATGTGTAAGCAATTGTGAAGAAATGTGTAGGCTAACCTATTAATAAATAAATAAATATTGAGACCCCACTGTACCTTGAAAAGCACATCAAACCATCGACGTCACGTCTGGCTGTGAACTCGTAGAAAAAAATAGCGTCCAACGGTTGGCTGCAAAATGCATGCACACTAGAATTAAACAATAACAGCACAATGACGTGACGCGAGTGTAAAACGTAGCTGTCATGCACACCAGCGTAACGCCTAAAATCGCCTGTTTGTTTTAGTTATTATGCAGCGCCACACTATCTAGATATAAATAACGATCAAAGTCTAGACTGAAAGTCTGACAACCAGTCATACCATGGGGTATCGGTGTTACTAAAATCACGCAAAGTGCCTAGAGCATTTCAATAAATACTTATACCTTCTCTGTATCACTAAGATGCCTTTGCCTTCTGCATCAATTACACTCCGTGAAAGCCCAAAAGTACACACAAATAGTGAAAAATAAAATATTTCAAATCCTCTAACAAGCCTCTGCGAGTTGGCTTCGGCCCCTCGAACGCCTTCCGAAGGCCCGAGATATGTCAAAGACACAACAACAATAACAATAATAAATATTATATATGATATTATATGAAATAAAAATAAAAAAAATACCTTGACACATCCTTAATTAATACAAAACACAGCAAAAAAAACATCTGTTTTTTTTAATAAGCATCCCGGATAACTTTGTACTCCAGATCTGACAATACAACAACGTATGAATATGGGTCGAATTTGAATAATACATGAACACACGGGCCTGACTTTATGGGTCCGTATCGGGACCAAGGTTCTACGTCATTGCACATAAATTTCTTATGTGTATACAGTCATGTAGAGGTGTGTACAAGCTTTAGCCATTCCCTTGTGTCTTTACGAGGAATATACCAAATTACTTTTTGTGTTTTTTAGGGTTCCATAGTCAACAAGGAACCTTTATAGTTTTATCATGTCCGTCTGTCTGTCAGCTTAGCTCAGAGACGCTTTACTAAGCGTCTATAAAATTTAGTAAAGTAGTTGCCCTTTCTAGTAGCCTAGAAAGGGCAACTAGAATCAATTCTATTTTTTTTGTAAATTTTGACGTTCAAAAGTTTTCTTATGTGCCTATTTGAAATAAATGGTTTGACTTTGACTTTGACGAGAAAGCTGTGATTTGGCATGGGTGTACAAATTAATCACGCCGACAAAGTGGTAAAATAAATGGTACTTATTTAGGGTACCTCCCTTGCACGTAAAGTGGGGATGATATTTTTTTTTTGTCGTCCATAATACGGTGTGGGATATCGTTGAATAAGCCGTTCAAAAATATTGCGGGTCTGTGAAACCCATTTAATTTAAATTGCTATTTTTTTACACACAGAAACAACCACATCTGTGGACCACAATATCATTTGAGATATACCTTTTTTTACAATAAGCTACACTATACGTATTACGTTGGTTAAATAGCTGTCCAGCTCCTTTACGTAACGGGCCTTCTAAGTAAACGCATAGCGTTGCACATCACTCAAGTATTGTTTATGAATTGGATTTACCGGCCCTATGCGTTGATGGGCACTGTGAGACCTCATAGTATCGTTCTTGAATACGGGTGTTAATAAGAGTGGTCGCCATGCCGAAATTCGGTCTGCACGACTATTCTAACTAATAATGCAAATGCGAAAGTGAGTTTGTTTGTTACGCTGTCACACTGAAAGGGCTAAACGGATTTGGATGAAATTTGGCATATAGGTAGACCATGACCTGGATTAGGACATATAATCATTTTTATCTCGATATTCCCACGGAATCAAGACTTATGTGGGTGAAACCGCGGAGTGCTGCTAGTTAATACTATAAACGCGAAAAAACTCATTCTGTCTGTTTGGCTGTGTTACCTTTTTACGCCATTGAGCTCCTTAAGTTCTGAGTTGAGCTGCACGATTACTGACAAATGCGTACACTGACTGGATAGGTCCACTCAATCTGAGTGGTTCTTTCGTCAAAAAAACATTTCAGACACCAATCTATATGGTCTTCACATGATCTGACCAAGATTATGTCTGGACTTTAAAAGAGACTGTCACCTCTGAGTTTGTTTCGACCTCATCTAGTTTTTAAAATATGATTGACATGTAAAAGTGTTTGTACAAATCTACTTGCAGAAATAAAATAATTTATCATGTATACATAGGTACATAAAGTCACGCTTTCTTCCCATGGGGGTTGGCAGTAACTATAGAAGGCCACTTGCTACGCACTTTATATACTCCTTTTGCTTCGTTTACGTTCATACTTCTGGTCATACACGCACGCCAGTTGTGAGTATTACGCACCAGGATCTTTCTGAAAAACATTACCAATACGATCACTATTATGTCCTCCTAGGGCGGCCCCTGCCGGGCGTTTCCACTCACCTCTGCTATGTAAATACCATCTTATCATCACTTTATCATTTATCATTGGTTTGTTATGCATTTTGTAAGTACGAAAGTCTTTTCTCGTAAATTTTTCCAGCATCTTAAGCAATTTAGCTACGTGGTCCTTAGGGAAATAAGGAAGGGGATACACGCGCAAGGTATTATAAAGTACGGTGTACATATCCGTGACGTTAAAACTTTGATTGTTACATTATATGTAATAGGAGGAGTTTTAATCGCTTACGAAGGGGGTTGCGATAATAATTACTCTTACCCTGATTCGTGTACACAGATTGGGTTTTGACTGAGGCCCCAGACTTCTTTACCATAGTACAAAGAATCTGGGGGTCTACTCCGAAGCGCTAAACCGAAGTATCGGCCGAATGTTCGGTCGTTTCTTTACTAGGCTAACTATCACTGAATACGGCGGAAAAATAAAATAAAAAAAGACAGTCTTAGAGATAAGCCAAAGTCAAAACTGTGACTTGAACTCATATCTTGGCTCTTGGGTATGGACTCGAAGTCAAAAAATGAAACTGTGGAAGTTATAAAACGTTCGGCCGATACGTCGGTTTAGCGCTTCGGAGTAGACCCTCAGAAATCAATGTAAATAGCCCTATGCGTCTCGTGGATGTAAAACAATGTCCATTTTTAGGGTTTCGTACCTCAAAAGGAAAAAATGGAACCCTTAAAGGATCACTCGTGTGTCTGTATGTCTGTCTATCCATCTGTCACAGCCAATTTGCTCCGAATCTACTGGACCGATTACGTATGAATTTCTGTGACCCAAACACGGGCGTGTAACGTAAATAAATGAATATTGAATATATGGGTCACTTTTGGGGGGCAAATTAGAAAATTAAAAACAAAGTTTTGTAAACTGTACCGTGTGTGACACATCAAATGACTTGTTGTGAGGGTCTCAATACCTATATATTTTTTGTATAGTTTTAAAATAAATATTATAAAAGTTATTTAAGTACATAGATGAAAATTGAGTATTCGGGAGCCCTTATCTTCGAAACTACTGCGCCTAAAATTTTGAAAAAAATACAGAAAAAAATGTTCTTAACGTCTGCAAATAACTATTTTTTGTATTTTTTTTATTGTGTTTTTTATAGGTTTTCCTGTTATCTTACAGGAAAACCTATAAGTAGGTGTGGTCTTAAAATAACATGGCAAATCTCTCA
The DNA here is from genome assembly GCA_963921375.1 of Tiliacea citrago. Lineage (NCBI taxonomy): Eukaryota > Metazoa > Arthropoda > Insecta > Lepidoptera > Noctuidae > Tiliacea > Tiliacea citrago. The sequence goes on from OY992804.1 coordinate 14,752,857, forward strand.
CTATTGTGCGTACAAACTTACATTAAAATTTGCAGTTGGAATGTATGAGGGAACACGTTTTTCAACTAAAATGCTAGGTTTTTTCTTAGGATAAATTATCCCAACTACGGAACCCTTAGTGTATTTTATAGTAAGTATCAATAGAAAGAGTTTCCAAAAGAAGATTTTAAATCTTTTTAATTGCGCTAGTTGACTTTTCCAAGTCTGACTGTCCAAGTACTTATAATAATAATACCTTTTATTTCAGGCGACACAGGCCCAAGGCCCATATCAACATACCTTAACATACATAGTTATTGGAATAATTAGCACACATATTGTAATAACCAAAAACTTGTGTTAATAAAAAGGCCTAAGATAATGTTAGAAGCGGGTCTCCCTTGTTTTACCGAAAAGAAATTGCCAAATTATCACTTCCCAAACAAACTTTCGCATAATTTCATTTGCCAAATTATTACTTACCAAAAAATCTCTTTACAAATAATTGTTACGAAAACCTATGTTTGGCAAGTGAACGTTTGAACAATAACTTGTTCACCAACTAGTACTTTTACCATTTTTTATTTAGTCAAATATTTTAGTTGTAATAACATTTTTTACGCAAAATCAAATAAGCCAAATATTTAGTCTAACTAGGGTAACCTACTACAAAAAAAGTATTTTTTCTATTAATGCAAGTCGTTTCTGGCACTCGCCGGCCGCTGCTGCGGCACCGCTCGCTTCGCTCGCTCGGCTCGTGCGTAGGAGGTCACAGTTTTAACCTAACCCATTTTTTTTAAAGAAGAAATTAACCTAATTTAATAATTGAGCTCCGGGTAACCTACTAAAAACCTAACCTAAAAATTTCACCAAACGTTTATTGTCTGAAGATTGTTTGCTGTAATAAATCATTTGATTAAAGACCAAATGCCATATTGACATTATACTTAGTAATATTTTGCTAAGTAAAAATTTGACCAAATGAAAATATGGGTACTAAAATCATTCGAAATATTGCAATGGTATAAAAAAAGGTTGCTAAAATTTGTTTGGGTAATGAAAATTTGGCAAAATCTTTTCGGCAAAACGGCAGGATCCCGTTAGAAGCGCTTCACTTTGCACTAGATTGACTTTGTGCTGTCCTGTGGAACTTGTCCGCGGAAGCGGACCACCACGTCCTGCGGCAAAAGTCTTCTTCCATGACGAGGGGCAGATAACAGTTCAGTACATGCACGACGAACGAGTTGAAGGTGACGTTCCGGTGCGACTCCAGAAAAGAAAGAAAGAAAAAAAAAAATATTGGGACTCAACACAGGAGATCACAAATTAAACTAAAACACACTCATAAGGTCCTCATTCGTAACTATACCCTCGGCGTGTACCTCGTCTTTTTAGTCTCTTATGTAGCGATAAGGGTGTTATTGATACTGTAACAAAAAACAGCAGCCAATAAGGCAATGAAATGATTAGTTTACATATTGTCATCAGATTAATGCGAATAATAATATAATTATTATATATTTTGACATAGCGCTGGAAGGCCTCCCCACAAGGTGGACCAATGACCTTGTTAAGGCTGTAGGAATCCGCTAGATGCGGGAAGCACAGAACCGATCGAGGTAGCGGTGCTAGGGAGAGGCCTATGTCCAGCAGTGGACGTCTTTTGGCTGAAATGGTGATGATGATGATGATATTTTGCTGGTAATTGCACCTAGGAAAAGGTATTATCAGACTTTAACTTAAATGCAATTATAAAATGATACAATCAAAATTACAAATTCAAATGGTCTCCATAATCTTTATAACTGTGAACTCCTTAACCTATATTACTATTTAAAAAGCTCTCAAACTGCCGAACACGATGGCACCGAATCAATATCTTAGGCTCCGCCTAACAGGTGCCTCAAGATACTAGTCTAATTGGAAAGCCACTTGAGAAAACACAGCTTCTTTGATTTTCTGAGATGCTCTTTAACAAATTTGTAAAAAAAAAATTTCGCAAGTGTTTTACTTGCAGTTGGAGAGTTAAATAGATCAAGGATCTTTTCCCATACACGTTTAAAAAAGCCAGTCTATTCTTTAAAAATCTCACTGTGAATACATATGAGAAGTGAGCTGTCATTAGTGTACCCCTAGCGTCAGCAGGAATAAGGATTTCATTTCTCATACTCGGAAAGTAGTGATTGTTTGATCCGAGTAGCGGGTGGAAGACGCTGATCCCCACCCTTGGGCGGGAAAGAGTCATAGTAATTGCTTCCCTCTCTAGGGCGGGAATGAATTTTAAAAATAGAACTAAATTTGGTTAGGTAGTCGGCTACGAAAAATTTTACTTATTTAAAAAAATAAAGATTCAATATAAAAAAACTGCTGCGGTCTTGTGAGTGTATAAACAGCCAGTTTAAATTAAAAAAAAAAACCTATTAAGCAGGACGGCGCGGCGGTGACGCGGTGTGCTCCAAGTTTAAAATTTTAAAAAGACTATTTAATTTGGTTTGGTGGTTTTAGCTGCATCAAAAGTAAAATAAAAAAAAGTTTTCCGATTACTGTATTTGCCTCGTCTTTAACCGAATCTGGGGTCAACATTTCTGAATCGCTTGAACTAATTTTTATTAATTAATCATAATATTAGTCTATAAAACCAAGATTTTCTTTATTAGCTGAATCGTAATTCAAAATCTCGGTTTTATAGACCGAAACCGAAAATATTATGATTAATTAATAAAAATTTGTTCAAGCGATTCTGAAATGTTGAGCTCAGATTCGGTTAAAGACGAGGCAAATACAGTAATCGAAAAACTTTTGCCAGAAATTTTAAAAGGAAAATATTTAAATACATACAATGATTATATGAATTGGTGAGCAAACAAGAAAATATTTTATAAAATAGTAGATTGTTATACAAGGGTCGAAAGGAATTGGTGACTTTCATCCGTGTTAAACACTTTACTTTTCATTTCAAATATAAGGAGAGTAAAAAAAATAGTTTTCATTTCTCATACTCGGAAAGTAGTTTGTTTGATCTGAGTAGCGGGTGGAAAACGCAGCTTCCTACCCTAGCGCGGGAAAGGCTCATAGTAATTGCTTCCCTCCCTAGGGCGGGCATGAATTTTGGACCCATTTAGGGAGGCCGCAAAAAGGCGGTGTCTGCCCTCTGCCGACGCCCAGTGCGCCTGCTGCTGGCCAGGTGAGCGGACGAGATCTCCCGCTCCCTTTCCGCAGCCTCCTTCTGCGACACGTCTGTTTCGCAGAAGGATACCACCGCGTCCCAGGACTCTTTGCTGCCGGCCATCGACTCGACCACGGCCGGCAGCGCCCGGTCACTGCCTACTCCTGAGATTGCGACTGCCGGGAGGACACGGCGCGGCATACGCTGGCAGAGTGTGCCGCTTGGGAGGAACCACGCCGTGCCCTCATCTCAGGAGTAGGCAGTGACCGGTCGCTGCCGGCCATCGACTCGACCGTGGGCAGTCGACGCACGCGACGCGTCGCGCGTGTGTACCCGACACAGGTACTTCCCGAAGCAACCATGACGTGAGAGCACCTGCATCACCCGAATCGACAGGGAGCCGTGCCTCCTCCCTAGCGAGGGCTCGAGTACCGGCCGGACCGCCTCGATGGTGGCGAGGCTGGTGGTAGGGCGTGAAAGCCTGTACCGCCATTCCGCCACTAGGGCTGCGCGAAGCTGTGACCGACGCAACTCCACATGTCGCTGCATCAGCCACTCGCTCCGCGCCCTCGCTTCCTCGCGCCACCGATACAGTGACGCAAGTACTTTCGCCTCGAGGTCCCAAGGCTCAATACTTTTAGCTGACCTAACATAGTTGACACAACTAACCGTAGCAGTAGTAGATCTAGAGAGGTACCAACTCTAATCTTGCCCGTTCTTCTCCATAGGAACCGACTACGCTTTGGAATGGGCAACTAGCGTCATCTTTCTGAATCTACCCCTTGACAATTCAAAAGTGACTGGTTTAATTGAAATAAATTCTTTGAGCTTGAGTTTGATTCAGCTGCATATTTCAAGCCGGTTTTGAAAGCCAAGCTTGTTCCTGCCTGAGTTCCTTTTTTCGCACAGGCATTTTAACTAGTTTACGCGGTAATGTCGCAAGCAAAAGTTTTAATTAGGAATTCTGTGCTCCGGAACTACCTTTTTGGTAAATTCCCACTTCTTAGTAAGTATAAGTATTTAAGTAGCTGAAAACAAACGAAGTAAGGACACATTAATTACCTAAAGAGGTTTTTGTAGCAGATTCTATTTTTAACCGACTTCCAAAAAAGATTTGATCATATATGTTCGTCTGTAATTTTTTTTTTTATATTTGGTCACCGATTTGTCCGTCAATTGTGGACCGATTTTGAAAATTATTTTTTTGTTTGAAAGGGTATGCTCCCGAGGTGGTCCCATTGGGGAAATCCTGAAATTTTATAGGCGATGCTATAGCGATTTGGGTATTTTTTATAGTTACTCGTGCATTTGCTCTCGGAAAGCACCATTTAGTGAAGTGGAACTGATGATGAAGACCGCAGATGGCCACCATATTTAAATGGTCGCGATTCGATTAGGTACTTCAATATGGTTCCGGAACTACCTTTTTGGTAAAATCCCACTTCTTAGTAAGTATAAGTATTTAAGTAGCTGAAAACAAACGAAGTAAGGACACATTAATTACCTAAAGAGGTTTTTGTAGCAGATTCTATTTTTAACCGACTTCCAAAAAAAGATTTGTACATATATGTTCGTCTGTATTTTTTTTTTTATATTTGGTCACCGATTTGTCCGTCAATTGTGGACCGATTTTGAAAATTATTTTTTTGTTTGAAAGGGTATGCTCCCGAGGTGGTCCCATTGGGGAAATCCTGAAATTTTATAGGCGATGCTATAGTGATTTGGGTATTTTTTATAGTTACTCGTGCATTTGCTCTCGGAAAGCACCATTTAGTGAAGTGGAAGACCGCAGATGGCCACCATATTTAAATGGTTGCGATTCGATTAGGTACTTCAATATGGTTGCTAACCAATTTATACTTGTCACAATGCATATGGTCAGTGGCAGTTCTCCTGGTACTTATCAGGAGAACTCCTCAACAATTAACGGCCCTGCATCGGGAAAAACAATATTTTGTAAAAGGTGATGAGTAGTTGACATTACGCTATTGTAACTTAGATAGGTTAGGGTTATAGCTTAGGGCTTACCCACTAAAAAATGCAAAAAAAAAACAACCAAACTTTAATTTCGGAAGTCAGTGGCAAAAAACAAAAATACAGATCCTACAGACCCTTAAAGTTATTTTCACTTTGCAGTGTTTTTTCGGACGTCGGTTGTTTTTAGGGTTCCGTACCCAAAGGGTAAAACTAAGGCTCCGCCGTCTGTCTGTCTGTCTGTCCGTCTGTCACCAGGCTGTATCTCATGAACTGTGATAGTTAGACAGTTGAAATTTTCACAGATGATGTACTTTTGTTGCCGCTATAACAAAAAATACTAAAAAATAGAATAAAATAAATATTTAAGGGACCCATACTACAAACGTGATTTTTTTGCTCGATATTGATAACGGCAACAGGTAGACGCTTGAAATATTCACAGAATATTTAGTTATATATTCACTTTAAAAATAAATAATTTAATTAAATAAAACAAATATTTAAGGGGGCTCCCATACAACAAACATGTTTTTTTTTGCCATTTTTATAGATGGTAGAATGGTACGGAACCCTTCGTGCGCGAGTTTTTTTTGTTATAACGCTTATTTGTTGCAAATTCGAATTTAGTTTTTACTACATGATCCGGTGAACTTCGGATCACGTGACACTAAATTTTGATTTTTTCGATTTTCAGTAGTTCCTTTCGGTTTTTCCTAATTTTCTTTTTTCCTAAACCACTCTCAGTATATATTGAAACAAACAAATAATAAAAAAAACATAGGCAATCATGGGGACTGTCGACAGAAGTGAAAACTTATCGCTCAACGTGCCTAAAGAAGTTTTCACTTCAATAAGATAATGATTATCTAAAACACAATTTAAATAATGCACAGTATACACGAATTAAGCTTGACATGTGGTAAATTTAACTTTACTTAACGGCGCAGGCATGTCGGTGACGCGAACCCATAAGTTTTTCTCCTACCAAAAATCGTTCAACGCGCCTAAAGAAGTTTTTACTTCAATAATCAAATCGGTCCAGCCATTTTCGAGTTTTTGTGAGACTAACGCTCGGCAATTTACTTCTATATGTATATATAGATTTTCAACTAGCTTGTGGCAGTTATCTCACGGGAACGTACGGTCAGTACTCGGCATTATTATTATTATTATCATTTATTTCGGGCCTCGCCCTAATAGTGTTAGTAACAATGATCTTAAAAACTAGTGTTAGTAGAAAATACAAGTTTTATCTAGTGTGGAGTTTCATCCAATGTCGCAGCATTGGACACTCCCATCTGCGAATAAACTCAAGATAGTGTTGGCACTGCCGCGGAGACCAGCAAGTAGAGAAGCGCATATTTTACGTATGATGGCCGCAAAACCATCAATATGCCTTTCCGCAAACATCCTTGACGCGCTACATCGCCATGGCAGCCCCAACAGTATCCTGAGTGCGTTATTGTACTGGACACGCAGATCGCTATATGCACGCAAACTATAAGTATAGTCCACAGGCTGCAGTGTAAAAAGACGAGCAAAATGATTTAAACAAAGTAATCTTGACCGCCTCTGTACATCGTGCAAACTTGCGGGCCAGCATGTTGCAGCGCACCGACAGCGATCTACGTTCCCTGGCTTCCCAGCGATCTAAGTCCTTGTTATCTTTCAACTCATCGGTAACCCAATGAGCCAAGTACTTAAAATTGTTCACCCTATTTAGAGGTGCTCGGCAGAGTGATATCTCTGGTATAGTTGGGTAACCTATAGAAAGAAGAGAAAGAAGAAAGAAAATACGTTTATTTGCGGTAAACATAACGCAAAGAAATAAAAACACAAACACGAAAGAACAAGCTGAGGGAAAATATGCGTCACATTCACGCAAAACGGCCATCGCTCAGCATAATGCTGCGACCCTATGCTAGACAGAGCCCCAGCGCTGGTTTTCAGCGACAGCCGGCGTTGACGTGATGACGTCAACCGGTGCAGCATAATGAGATAAAAATAAACAAAATAAAATAAATGCAATACTTCGTTATCTATGTATATATAAATATAATATCTAGAATGGCAACATTCAGTAACGTCGGCAATGAATCAACCTATAGTTCCTCAACATATACGACCTGTATTACCTGACCCTTCCTTAAAAAGAAGAAAAATGAAAGAGTGGTCGGGTTATGCTGGTCACTGACTGTACCTACTACTAGGATCATAAGTATCCTAAGTCTTAACCCAGGTCATGGTATATCTGTGCGTCAAAGGAGAATGCCCAAAAGAAACCCAATATCGATTAAAAAACCACATATGTAGGATTGTAAGGCATACATGGTAGATATCAAATGTGAAATTAGTTTCCCACAAAACAATCACCATAAGCGTCACAGAGCGTGCACAAAGTGGCAACATTGCAAGCATCGAATAACGAGTTTTCTGTGGTTAAAAAGAGATAGGTAGTGTACCATACAGTTATGTTGCACATATTCTACCATCTAAACAACTTAACGGAAGTCAGTTAAGCACTGAAGGTGCTAATAAGTCGCGACTATTGACGATGGTCCGAACAAAACAGCGACGAAGGGAATGAATGAATTTAGAATCACAGCAGCTCTCATTAATGCATAATTATCAAGAACATACCCCGACCGTGTACCAAAGCAAAAAAAAAAGAAGCCTAACCTGCTTGTAGATGTAGATTAACATAATATGAACCGGCAAAGGATGGGATTTATAAGATTAGAGACTAATCACCCTGAGATTTCAGAGACTTTCCAAGACTGACAGATAATTTGTAACAGCGATGTATTTTTTGTAATAAATATGTGTCTAATCGTATTTACATGTGTGCTTTTCAGTATACATACTATACATATACTATATATATATACTGCTAACCAACTAAAAAAAAATTAAAATATTTATATTATTAGGTAAAAACTAAAAAGCCAATCAACAAAATCATGGGGATAATTTTTAAAGACAGTAATTTCAAATTTATTATCTATAATTAATGCCCTTTTAACCCACATACGTTTTTTTTTTATCGACTCTGGGTTTTTTGCCCATACATTTTTGAGTATTCTCCTTTTATACAATCCGATAAGCCGTAAAGGCGGGAACGGTAACAGTCAGACAGAGATACTTTCGCATTTATAATTAAAAAAAAAAATAGTTGCATAGTTATCAACATCTGACATCTCACCTTAATAAGCAACTGAGCAGCGACCGAAATGACCCGCTCTACTTACAATCTATATAGCACTTACTAATTCCATGAGTACACTAAGTCCATGCTATTATAAAGTACTTACTTATTCCATGCTCAAGCTATTACTTCCTGTTACGCACTTCCGTCCCTTTTCATGAAATCACTGCCACAGAAAGCGGGAGGAAAGATGCCACACATCAAAAAATAAATATGGATTCAAACCTTAACATCATCAAAGTCAAAGATTTATTTGCAAACTAAGTGTCATCATCATCAATTCAGCCGAAAGACGTCCACTGCTGGGCATAGGCCTCCTCCAAAGGGGGGGGGGGGGGGGGGGGGTTCGCAGTATGGTGTTTAAATGCATAGAGAACGATGCTGCCCATTCTCTAGTAAGTCCTTTAGTCGCCTTTTATTAGGTGTACCGCAAATACTTAACGAAACCTTAACACATCTTGAGATTTTGGTGTACTTATCTAACTACAAAAGTTATTTAAATCCAAAGCAACTTTTCTTTTGCTGACATACTTACGGCTTCGATAAGGAAAATCAAACACTTAAGTTATCATTTCTTATGTATTACTTGTGGCTTAGTAATAACAGCCACACAGGTCAATAGGTCAAGTTAAGCTTCGCGTGCCGCAGTTGGTCCATCGATGGGTGATCATCTTCACATACCAAGACTTGCTCGTGCTTTCCGTGCCTCGGAAAGCACGCTAAGCCGCTGGTCCCGGCTGTTATTTGTAGATATTAGGCAGTTGTTACGGGTCGTCAGAAGCCGGAAAGTCTGACAACCAGTCTTAACATCGGGGTGTCGTGTTACCTAGTAACTGGGTTGTGGAGGTCGGATAGGCAGTCTCACCATGTAGAATACTGGTATTCTGCTGCATCCGATTAGACTGGAAGCCGATACCTACATAGTTGAGAAAATACGGATAATGATGTATTACTAGTGACCCGCCCCTGATTCGTACGATTGAATTAACCTAGTTGCAATGAACCCAAAAAAATTACCCGATGTGTGGATGGAGGAAAAACACCAAAAAACTCTTTATTGAAAGAAAAACAGTATCAAACTGAAATATATCTCACTCAACGTTCGAATAGTTACCTTGAGCTTGTCCAAATAAGGTCTCTAAGGGGGAAATAAAGCTTTTTTCGCCTTTTACCTTTATCTGTCCTTAAAGCTTGGTATAAATTTTATAGGTGACATGGTGACAATGAAGGTTTTCTGATACAGGCCAGTCGACACCTTTAGATTAATATTATTAATTTGACTGCCTTTTTGATCTGAACTGATACCAACGCGCGCTGGGCCTGCGTGGTGGAGTACAGCCCACTCCCTCTCACCGAGAGCCCGAGAGGAGGTTTTTGTCCCAGCAGTTAATTGATGTATTATTTATTTATAAAAGTTACGCGTAAATATTTTTACACACTGTTCAGTTTAACAAAATTATTTCTTTAAAATATGTCATTATGTGACTCGAGAGGTAGTTGCTGAAAATCAGCGCTGTTGATGTTATGTTCGTCCGAAGTCACAGCATTATGCTGAGTAACGACCTGTTATTGCACAGATGCGACACACGGCTTTTCTTACTTGTAATTGTTGTTTGTTATAAAAGTAGATCATTTCCACTCGGCAATCCGGTCTTGCTTTGTTTGTTTGTTGTTATTTACCTGATTCACCAATACCGCAATCGCAACTCGTAATGTTTATTGTCTTTGGCCTGCCTTGACAAGCCCTGACACTGACATCAAGCAATGGACAACATTGTCAAACTTTTAACTTTCAAGGTTTTGAATACCAGGCTTTTTTAGCAATTAGTGTGTGTTTTTGTCAATTTTTTTTTTTTTTATAAAGTGTGTCTGGTTTGGGCAAAATAAACTATTATTCTTTTTTTTTTCTTTTTCTCATCAGTTGGGACATTATAGGCTGATTATGCTTGTTGATCTAGTGGTTGCACGTCCGACTGCTGTTCGTGAGGTCCTGGGTTCATTTCCCAGGTAGGGCAGTGTTGTTAGGCATAACATAACAAATCTAATTCCTTATTGTATGTAAGTACTTTCTGTTTTTAGAATTTAAATTAATGATCGAGGATGGTTTTAAAGTTAAAATATTGAATTCTGTTTGAAAATTAATATACGCCCGACATCATAATGTACAGCGAAAAAGCGTAAATATCGTATTTAGTTTGGCCTAATCACATGCTAACATTAACTTTAGAAAGCTTATTTTTACAAATTAAATACCTTTTTTGTAGGTAGCTAGATTATTTTTCAGAAGTCTTGATTAGGTTCTGAAAACTTTTTGCCATAGTTACACGTAGGTACCTTTTATTTAAATATACCTAAATCGAAATAAACCTAATTTACCTTTGCTAAAGTTTAAATCTCTAATTTCATGAGAAGTCAAATATTTGACATCGCCCATTCGTTTGAGTGTTTTTCATGTTTAAATCAGGCTGAAACAAATGTATTCGAGAGAAGGTCGTATGGTAGAGTGCAATAAAAATAGCCTCCATCTCGGACGGTTAGTCCCGACACCAACCTACTGACTGGCTATAAACCTATCAACAAAATCAAAATATTTTATTTCACATAAACCTACATGGGTACTTATGAAACGTCAGAAGTTAGGTACACGGTTCCAGTTGTACAAAAATAAAAAAACAACCAAGTTCTGCATTCAAATATGACGTTCAGTTATTAATATAAACAGTACGTTGTTATCATTACAGTTATTTTACCTTAGTTAGTTTACCGTTAATTTGTATCGATTTTTTTTCTTCAAAACGTGTTTTGGTAACGTGTTTTCCGCTATCACAAACTATAATGATTTGCTAATATTTTTTTTAAGACATTCGGCCTACTTAGTTCATTTGCCTTGTCAGCGCCTTAAGGTCAAAGTGTTACTACCGACGTGCGGTCCAACTGAACGACATCCTTTTAAAATGATTATTTTTTATGTTTTTCAGAATTTGAAGAAAAAGGCTGTCTCACAGAAGAGCAAGGAAGAGAAAAACATTTAGCGCCGACCCCAAGTAACATGGGATTAAGGGTCGTGCAGAAGAATAAGATTAAGAGTCTACAATACCTCAAATCGCTTAGCATGATCCTCAGTTATATCGAAAATAATGCAACATTAATTTTAAAGTAAATATATGGTAAAGCTGTGGATTAATTTTGAGTACAATGTTTGACTCTTTTGTATAATTTAAATATGAATGATGTAACCAATACTTCGTATCAATATTTCAATTTAAAAGTGTCCGTGGAGTTTCTTGCCCGTTCTTCTCCATAGAAACCTACTACTCTTTGGAATGGGCAACTAGCTTCATATTTCTAACTGACCGACTCGTTGACAATTCAAAAGTGCCTGTAAATGGTTTAATTGAAATAATTGTTTTGAGTTCGAGTTTGACGAAAACACGATTTCTTAAAATTTTCTCGACAGAAAAAAATTATAAAGTTTTCTCCAAACCGAACAATAAACCGCTAGTATTAAAAAATAATTCAAATAAGATCATGAAACTTTGCATAATATCTGAACTAAATATAAAGCAAATATTATGTTTTTTATTTATTTTTTATTACCATTATTTTAACCGTAAAAATAAATTTGCCTAAACTATCGGTGCCTTGGAGCCCTGCCTGCCATCTCGCTTGCTCCTCGCATGACCGCGAGAATTAGTGTGCGAGTGAGATAAAGAGATGAGGTGGCGCTGAGGTATTATGGACTCTTATTACTAGGTAACTCTACAACTGTACCTATCTAATGCTCTAAATCTAAAATAAATTCAAACATAAAAGATAGGTCTAGGCACAAAAATCTTGTCAAAAGGGATATAAAATAAATCACGTTCAAATAAAAAGGTTCTAAACTTAAAGTATTAAATCAAAACGCCAAGTCCACTTGAAGTAGATAGAAACGAAATCCATTATCTAGGTAGGTACTCGTATCAACAAATTGTAAAGATTTATATCTAGCTGTGATCGAGTATGTGTTCACAGTTGAAGATATTATTGTTATAGTACCTCCGACTAACAAGGATTCTCGGAACTGCTCCAGACCACTAAATATATGAGTACCTACAGAAGGTCGGCACCATACGATGAGCGAAAACAGGCACGCACACATAGACACGGACAGTCTCGAGCATAAATATAATACGTGGACGTATCGGCAAAATTAGCTGTTCACCAAAAGTATCTGACGAGCCACGAAACGTCAAAATATAGGGTGCCGCATCAGCTTCAAAATTAGCTGTTCACCAAAAGTATCTCATCAAAAACATGTGTCACCTCTCAGAATGCATGATTATCGAATAGATATTGTGTTATAAATACCTGTACCTATTCAGTTCAGATTAGAAAAGTGATACCTTGATGTGATCAAAAATATCTATAATATTGCCTTTCACAGAATAGATAATTATTAATAAATCATGAAATCAGATATTATTGCCGAACTGTCCATCATCATCATCTACCTAGCCTTTTCCCAACTATGTTCGAGTCAGCTTCTAGTCTAATCGAATGCAGCTGAATACCAGTATGTTACATCAATTGTCCATGGTAATATATTTTAAGCTCGTGTCTGTACGTTCTGAGATCAGAAACCGTCTCAAACGATTACCAGTTGGCGCGAGTACGCTTGCACTCGCTGTACGTGAAGCGTATTTATGTGTGCATGCATTTTCGCTCGTTGTGTAGAGCCAGCCTTCTGTACCTTCAAATTTTGTGTCAAGATATTCTTGTCGCGAAATAATATTCTGTTGATACTAGGGACTGTAGGTTTATCGCTTGAGTGTCGATTCTTACTACATTTTATGTTCTTTTCCAAGACAGATTTCTTCGGAAAGTTTTGGTCTGCCCTTAGTGACACTAATAGTGTTATTATGGTTGACAGTTTCTTGTGAAGGTGTGACAGTTTACTGTCTCATATCATATTCGGCCCGTGGTCATTTCCAATGAAAACGTCTTTATTTATTTAAACTTCTCACACACAATAAGGTACAAAGGCGGACTTAATGCCTTAGGCATTCTCTACCAGTAAACCAAAGGTGGTGAAGAGATAAGATGGCGGGTGCTCTGATTGAGAGAAAATAATAATATTATAAAATATTAAACATAATTAAATATAATAGGTACAAAAGTACATAAATAGGTTATAAACTTAGTTATAATACACATATATTTACTATAATATATCCCTACATTATATATATATATATTATATATAGTATGTCATTTCGATCGTTCGGTATATGTCTTTTCGATTGAAGAGAGATGATGAGGAACAATTACTTAGTTAACAAGTTTATAGACCAAGCCAAGCCAAGACCAAGCGTAAGATTGATTTACATTTGCATTAGCTAAGTAGCGAGGTTAATAACTGACATCTATCACGGACACTTCACATTGAAAAACTCAAAATTTGATCTGACGTTTGACACAACTTTTACTGCTTGAACTTGAGTTAAGCTACTCGACTAACGCAAATATACCATTATTTTTTTGGTAAGAGGTGGAAATCCTCATGGATTTCCTCCGCCCTGCGGCGGACGGAGGGGTATGTCGGACTTCTACTGACTTAAACCACCCCTTGTTCCTTCGCACACTTGCACCGGTGGTTACAGGGGTACTTAAGCAGCCCCCGACTGGTGCTAGCCCGCTGTGGGCTGGCGCCTATGCGGGCTGGCGCCTCTGCGGGCTGGCGCCTCTGCGGGCTCTTTCTGGTCAAGCAGGGGGAGTGAGGTGATTGACTCCGCGACGTTTAAGAGGGACGCGCGTGGAATATTTGCGCCATGATGCAAATATACCTAAATCAGGCACATCTCACTGTGGTGTGTGGTGGTTCCAGCCATGTCCATATTACTCGAGGATAGTTTTTATTATTGTCGCTTTCTTTCAACGATTGCATGTTTGAGAAGTGACCTAATCCATAAATAGGATAGTTTTGGAAATACCTACTATATTCGTAATACCACAAACTCAAACTCAAACTCAAAGCATTTATTTCAATTAAACCAAAGCTAGTTGCCCATTCCAAATAGTAGGTTCCTATGGAGAAGAATGGGCAAGAAACTCTACGGACACTCTTTTAAAATAAAATATTTGATACGAAGAATTGGTTACATCATTCTAATTGAAAATATACAAGTGAGAACGATGCAAAACGTCAGAAGCATCCGTCATAAAAATGAAAAAAAATCAAAACTAATTAAAAATAAGCGGTGGCAGCTAAGAGATGACCAGTCCCAACTGACAGCGCCCGTTCACAAACATGACGCATGGATCAGCACCATTCAGCTCAACCATTTTGAAGGGAGCAAAATTATCCAACACACACGCCACCATCAGCGAGACATCTGAGTGAGCATGACATACTCTCAGCCGCCAGGGCATATTCAAGGCAATGAAAGACATATTACCCGGTAAATGGTAGCTCTATTGTACATTACTTGTAGTACTCACACCTGTGCTATGCAATTATATAATACAAAGGAGATTGAGTTTATACAATGAAAAGATAGTCTTACAATCTTCAGCAGCTCCAACAGTATTTTCAAATGTTAATCAATTAGTTGAGGTTGTGGAGCAGGACCAGCATTGAGCCAAGCATTTCTATCAGCGATGTAATCCCCCAGTATATGCTTGCATAGTGTGCGTTTTATACAAGATTCGAATTTCGTCTCATTCTGTTGAAGTATGTGGGGAGGAATTTTATTATAACATTTTAAACAGTACCCCATGAAAGATGAGTCTACTTTAGCCAGTCTGAAACTTGGTTGAGCTAATAGATCCCTACTTCTAGTACTATAATTATGTCTTTCGCCTCTTTTAAAGTTGTAATTTTTTTCTTACGTACATGATGTTTTCATAGATATATTGACAAGACACCGTCATGATGTTAATATCCTTAAACAGTTCCCTAAGAGAATCGCACCTGCGGAGATTATATATGGCTCTGATGGCTCTTTTCTGCAGAATAAAAATAGACTCGATGTCTGCAGCCCGTCCCCAAAGTAAAATACCGTAAGACATGATACTATGAAAGTAACAAAAATAGACTAGCCTCGCGATATCTACATCAGTAAATTGACGGATTTTTCTGACAGCATATGCTGTTGAACTTAGTCGTCCTGCAAGAGATGTTAAATGAGGACCCCATTGAAGCCTAGAGTCGAGCGTGATCCCCAGGAAAACAGTTTTATCGACGAATTCTAATTTCTCTTGATTCTATACTATCTCTTAATCGCTACTTTTTACGTTTGGTAAAGAAAATTTTAATACTACATTTAATACTAAATTATTGGCAGTGAACGAATTTTGGACCTGCAGTAGGGCGTTATTTACGTCGTCAAAATTTGTAGCACGTCTATCTACCTTAAAAATCAAGGAAGTATCGTCAGCAAATAACACCATTTGTGGTTGATTTTTTAATAAATGGAGAAGATCATTGATATACACTAAAAAGAGGAAAGGACCCAATATCGAGCCTTGAGGAACACCCATTTTTACTTTTAAACCGAGTGAATTGATACCATTTATTTGAACTAGCTGTTGTCTATCGTTTAAATAAGATTTTACTAAACTAAGCGCAAGTTTTCCAAGTCTGTAATGCTCAAGCTTCAAGAGTAAGGTTTCGTGATCGACGCTATCAAAGGTCACAAAAGATTCCTATGGCGTCTTGGGCCTCTTCCCACGCGTTAAAAATGTGTCTTAATAAGGTTACACCTGCGTCGGTCGTACAAAGTCCTTTGGTGAAACCATACTGTTGATCGTGAAGGATTTTATAAAATAGAAATGATTGAGCATTTGATTAAGCATTACCTTTTCAAACACCTTGCTGAAAACCGGCAAAATGGATACGGGTCTATAATTATTTGTGTCTTTACTGGCTCCGGATTTGAAAATTGGTATTACCTTACTGTATTTCATTAAATCCGGGAAGACTCCTTGATCCACACACAAATTAAATATTAAGGCTAAGTAAGGCGCTATAGTCTCAATTATTGAGGTACAGACTTTAATGGACATTCCCCAAAGATCTTCGGACAATTTGATCTTGATTTGCTTAAAAGCTTTTAATACCATTATGGGGTTAATATGCCTAAAGTTAAATTCAATCGGGCAGGCTGAAACGTTCGCACTTACATAGTCAAAAGCGAGCAAGGGCGAGGAATTTAAGGTTTCAGTAGTTTTAAGTGGGATACTGGTAAAGAAATTTACAAATTCTTGAGTAACTTCTTTGCTATCGCAAATGAGTCCACATGACGTCTCCAGTGCGTAATCAGAATCATGCTTTTTGTTCCTATTAAAAAAAAAAAAAAAAAGTCAAATTATTTATTTCAAATAGGCACATAGATGGCACTTTTGAACGTCAAAATTTACAAATAAAATAGAATTGATTCTAGTCGCCCCTTCCAAAAGGTAGCTTCGTATGGAGAAGAATGGGCAAGAAACACCACCACTCTATTAAAATGTTTTACAATATTTGTATTTATTCGTTTCATTATTGATAATTTACCAAACCGTCTTTATTTTATTGTCTGCTGATTTAACCTTGTTGCTAATGTATAAGGCTTTAGCCGCCTTGCAAGTGTTCTTAAAAGTTCTAGAGTAAGTAGCAACAAACTTATTAAAAGTTTCCGTGTTTATACATATAAGGCTTAAAGCCATACAGCTCGAAAAGTCTTTCCCTACTTTTCGTGAGTCCTTTAGTTGCCCATTCACTAAATAAAAACCTAGGGCTGATAGTTTTAGTGTTCTTCTTAAAATAATTATTGAACTCAGTTTGGACTACCGAAAAGAATTCTTTATACAAAATGTCAACATTGTTCATTGTAAGGTTCATAACACTTAACTTACAAATTAAAGTGCTGTTAAATTTATTTAAATTAACAGATGTTATTGGTCTGAATTGTATCTGCACCTTCTGTATTGGTATGTTGGACTCAAAAGTTACAGTTTGACCGCTGTGATCAGAAGGGAGATAATTAATTATAGCTTTATCTAAATAGTCGCAGCAACAAAAAACATTATCAATACATGTAGCAGTAGTCGTAGTTATTCGGGTTGGTTCTACAAACACATTTGACAAATTAAATGATTCAAACAAATTTAACAATCTACTGGTATTTGAATTATTTTCTAAAATATTAATGTTAAAGTCACCACAGATAATTACTGATTTATTCCCAGTTACAAGTTTTGCCAAAACATCTTCCATAACAGACTCAAATATAGAGTAGTTTTGATAGTTTGGGGGTCTGTAAACGCACACTATAACATGCCTATCTAGCTCAACACAAAACAGTTCAATGCTATGTTCAACCGACAAAGCAACTATGTCTTTACGAGATTTAGATTTAATACAACTTCTAATTAAGATCAGTGAACCACCACGCAGCATTGATTTCCGGTTAAAACAACTGGCCACACTATAATTCTCATAATTTGTTAACATTTCATAATCTTTTAACCAATGCTCAGTTAAACGTCGTAAATAATGATATTGTATTATTTTGTGATGAGATTGGCAAGGACTTAGGCCACTTGTTGACAAATGAATACCCAGGACACTCAATAATAAATTACTGCATGCCTGGTTGTTCTTTATTTGATATCATGAAAGAAATTATTAAATGTAACTTTAAACAGGAAACAACATTATTAACATAACAATATAATGATTTCTTTTGTATGTATTGCACACAATTTGCCAACACTTTCATTCCAAAAACATTCTTGGTTAATAGTAATGCTTCTTTCAGTGACTGGGCCACCGATGGTATACATAAAAGTAGAAAACGACTATATGAGTTGTATGATGAACGGACTATTATAAACACTGCTGAATTTAATTTATATGTTAAGAATTATTCAAAATTATTTAAAAATGTTTGTTGTATGGCCAAGTCACGTTACTTAAGTTCAAAAATCAAAAATAGTAGTAATGTAATTAAAATGACATGGAATATCATTAATAGTGAAACGGGAAGGTCATGCAACCGAAGTAGTGACTACAGCCTTGCTATTGATGACAGTATAATTAAATCAGATTCTCAAGTCGCCGCGGCCTTTGAAAATTTCTTTGCAGAGATTCCTGTATTGACTACTAAATCTCTAAACTCATCAACCACTGCTGCAGAGTCTTTACTTAAGGAAAACGTTCCAGTTTGTGATTCTGAATTTCATTTCGAATATGTCACCTGTAAAGATGTAATTAAAATCTTTCATACATTAAATGTTAAAAAGACCGCAGATCTATGGGGTAATTCTGTGGACGTTGCTAAGTCGATTATAAACATTGTAGCACCTACTTTAGCTGTTATTTTTAATAATTGTATTGACCTTGGTGAGTTTCCTGATCTTATGAAAAACAGTAAAATAATACCGTTGTTTAAATCGGGTAGTACATCAGACCCTACTAATTATAGACCTATTTCAGTGCTACCTACCTTTAGTAAAATTTTTGAAAAACTTATTTTAGATCAAATGCAAAGATTTTTTAATAAACATAAGTTATTGCATAACAAACAGTTCGGTTTTACAAAGGGTCGTTCGACTACTGATGCCGGTGTTGAACTTTTAGGACATGTTTATAATGCATGGGAGGATAAATGCGATGCTTTGGGCATCTTTTGCGATTTGTCCAAGGCATTCGATTGCGTTCTTCATAAAACATTAATCAGGAAACTGCACCACTACGGAATCCGAAATGCCTCTCTGGATCTTCTTACTTCATATTTAAGTGATAGGATTCAGAGAGTTGATGTTAACGGAAAAAGATCTCCCGGATCTGTAGTAAGAATGGGGGTACCCCAGGGCTCAATTCTTGGCCCATTTTTGTTTCTTATTTATATAAATGACTTGCCTTACCTCATAAAGGATAAACATGATATAGTGTTGTTTGCAGACGACACTTCACTTTTATTTAAACTCAAACGTCAGCAGTTGGTTACTGACAATGTCAATAGTGCCCTTGAAAAAGTAGTTAACTGGTTTAATGTTAATAACCTACTTCTTAACGAGAAAAAAACTAAATGTATTAAGTTTACAATACCTCATGTTAGACAAGTAAAAACTAGTGTGCTCATAAAGGGTGAAGAGTTGAAACCCGAAGATTCTACAGTGTTCTTAGGCATAACTTTGGATGCCAAGCTTCAATGGGGCCCCCATATAGATAAATTGTCGAAAAAGCTTAGCTCTGCAGCATACGCCGTTAGAAAAATTCGTGATTTAACTGATTTAGAGACAGCCCGCTTAGTATACTTTAGTTATTTTCATAGTGTAATGTCGTACGGTATTCTGTTGTGGGGAAATGCCGCCGACATTCAGACAATTTTTGTTTTACAAAAAAGAGCAATTCGTGCAATTTATAAATTAAGTCCCAGACACTCCCTCAGAGACAAATTTAAAGAGATTAATATACTGACTGTAGCTTCTCAGTATATTTATGAAAATCTATTGTATGCACATAAAAATATTAATCAGTTTAAAAAATACAGTGATATCCATAATGTAAATACTAGGAACAAGCACAAATTTGTTGTTCCTAAAACCAGGCTTAAAAAAATAGGTGGCTCGTTTAGATGCCAGTGTATACGTTTTTATAATAAACTTCCTAGCCATATTCAAGAATTAAGCCTTAATAAATTCAAATGTTTTATAAAACGGAAACTGTGCCAGAAAGCATTTTATACTGTTAAAGACTTTATTGAGGACAAAAAGGCTTGGGATTGAGCTGCTCCAATTTACAGTGAATCTTGATTTAATTTTTTTTGCCAACTATTTATACTATTTTTTTAATTTAAATACCTAAACTATGACATGAATATTTACTTTGTAAAGTATTACATTTTTTAAATTATTATGAATGTGAGGACTATGTGAATTGTTTTTTTATTTTTATTCTCAATCAAAAAAAAATTTAATGCAGGTCTGGCAGTTTGAGTACTTTATGCGGCCTAACCAATTGTCCTTTCTTTGGTATTGTTCGTCGAATCGCTGAGCTCCTTAAGTTTTGAGTTGAGCTGCACGATAACTGACAAATGCGTGCACTGACTGGACAGGTCCACTCAAATCTGTGTGGTTCTTTCGTCAAAAGACCATGTCAGACACCAATCTACATGGTTCTCAAATGATCTGACCAAGATTATATCCGTATTTTATATACACATTGACAGTGATTAATTTTATATATACAATGACATGAATATTTACTTTGTTAAGTATTATATTGTTTTAAGTATTGTAAATGTGAAGACTATGTGGGTTTTTGTTCATTTTCCTTTTTATTCTCATTTAGTTTTTATCATAGTCTGGCAGTTTGAGTGATTTTATGCGGCCTACCCAAATGTCCTTTCTTTGGTATTGTTCGTTGAATCGTTGAGCTCCTTAAGTTCTTAGTTGAGCTGCACGACTACTGACAAATGCGTGCACTGACTGGACAGGTCCCCTCAACCTGTGTGGTTCTTTCGTCAAAAGATCATTTCAGGCACCAATCTACATGGTCTTCACATGATCTGACCAAGATTATGTCTGGACTTTAAAAAGAGACTGTGACCTCTGAGTTTGTTTCGGCCTTTCTTCTCAGAGTAGTCGGATACGAAACGCCGACCTCATCTAGTTTTTTTTTAATATGATTGACGTGTAAAAGTGTTTGTACAAACCTACTTACAGAAATAAATCATTTATCATTTATCATTTAAACAAATAATGTCAAACAATGTTTTTTCTAAAAACAATTCGATTTCCAATTGTTTGGAAGAAAAATCTTGAATATTTTGATGAAATGATTTCAAGGATTTCTGCTTAGCCCCTTTTCTACAGTTAACTATGTTATTGCTAGAAAATACCGTTTTTTTTATTAAGTGTAACTAAACTGTTAGTGGTACCTTCTATTGTCTTACAAACTAGTTTAAATTATTTGAACTAACCACCTTAACATTAGTACTATTACTAATTGTGGTTCTAAATAAAGACTTCGACATACTAGTTATGTCTGGGTTAATATTAAAAGCTAATAGCCTAGCTATTTGACGTCTAAAACTAATAGGCAGATACACAGTATCCCTAGTCGACCTTAGCTTATCAACAAAAATGTTGGGTCAAAAAATATAAACTTGTCACTATGGTGACTAACTAAGAAATGCATGTAATTATTTAACATATGAATGTAGCTGTTTTACCTGTTGACAAGTGCTCAAAGTACTGAAAAGCACACAAAATTATTTTCTTACAATTTACCTTCAAAAGTTCGGTCACACTATCAGTGAGATCATCTTTTTTAACATTTAAACTATTACCTATTAGTACAGTAATAATGGCGTTAGGATCATATTCATTCCTAGTTATTGAATACATTATTTGTTTGTAGGAAGTCTGAGGCATGCAATAGTTTAGAGAAGAATGACTCAGGTTGTTGCTAAGTAATTTTCCTAACCCTTTTCCAAAACTATCAAAACACATAATGGAGCTACATAATGGACTAGCTTCCATCTGAACTACTTGCATTGGAACTTGTTCATTAACTGGTGTATCTTGATTGGGAATAGAGACCTGAGCACTTTCCAACTGGTACGGGTCCTCCGTTGCCTCAGGTTGGAGAGTGCCAAGACTGAAATTCTTATGCAATGAAGATTGAGGGCTGCTAAGAGTCAGCGGCACAAATTTTCTATCAAAACTTTAGGAAGAAATATCTTTTGAATCTTGAGTACGTATAACGTATTTATGCTTGTACGTACATAGCTAGAACCTCACCACCCCAACATAATCAAAAACAGCAAAATAAAATTAAAAACCCTCCACATACAGACCAATGCGAAGCATCCTAGCAACAACATCGGATGACCCTTCAGCTAGTTGATTCCCTAGCGTTTGCGGAAGCAATTATCAGCTGACGCTCTCGAAGTGCGCCTTTCATGCACAGATGGATGCAGAAAAATAGAGGCAGAAAAATGGAAGCGTTTGTACGTTCTGGATTGAAAAACTGTAGTGTTCAGTATGGAGTAACATGGTCCCGTGGAAAAGCGTTGATATAAATTAGTTTTGAAGAATGGTACGAGATTGTGATGACAATGTTTGTGAGAAGCGCAGCGAATATATTGCGAGAAAAATGTGCTGTTAGTACCAGTGTTAAATCTGCGGGATTTCTCTGTTTCCAGTAATGACGGTATGTAAATTAGCTTTAATGATTGTTTCTTAAAACAGGTATTAGGGCTGATTTCTTAATTTGAAGGTAATAATGAATTACAAAAAAAAAACACCAATTAGGTATTATAATATGATGGAATATTTTCTTAAACTATTTAGTTTTAGTTTCATTCAATATAAATGAAGCCTTTATATTGTATTTACATTTCGTATTGAAGTTTATAAAGATATTATAATTTAGGTTTACCAGTATAATTCGAAACCCGAATAAAGGTTACGTACCCACGTCAATTAAATTAAATTTAATATTAAATACAAACATTTAAATTCAAAAGATTTAAATTACCATACTTAGGTCAACTACACTTAAACAAAATTCCAGCTTCATTTTTCGTTTTAAATATCTAAATGTTCAGCATTGCGCGGCTGCCAATGTGCAAGTAGGTACCTAAAGTATTTTGGCAAAAATTAAATAAAAACAATGTAAGGATAATGTATTAAGTCTTATTTATAAATTTAACAAAAACCACCAATTCACCACTGATATCTTATAACTATGAAATATCTACACAGCAAATAAAAAACACAGGGAGTCATGGAGAATGCCGACAGAAGTAAAAACTTAAAAAACCCAACTGTGTAAAAAGTGAACTTGAAAAAGATAGAAACAAGATTTATATAAACTAAGTATGTATAAACAATCGCATGCAGCCGGATTATATTTAGACATATAACTTGTGTATATTTTTGTAATCACATTTTAAATCCCTTCATTTTGATACCCCACTTGATAGGCTTGGAAGATATATTTTTTCTAAAACACACCTTTTGGCGCCAAAAATCCACCATTTTGATTTTTAATAATTTTTATATCTTACCCTATGACACTCGCGCAATATAGACGAATCTAACGACATATCATTCATCAAAATCGGTTCAGCCGTTTAGTAGTTACAAGGGAACATAGGGACGGACATACATACATATATACTCCATCAGTTTAGGTAGTTAAATATAGGTAAACAAATCATATAAAGGGTTTTTATACTCGACACTTTCTTGTTTAAAAATACGTTGTAACTTATAAGCAAATTAAATATATTTTTGATTTTTACGATAGATTCTTCTTATAATACTGTATGTTAAACTTTATCATTTATTCTTAAACTACTCTTCATAGATGTAATTGCTTGAGCATAAAATTTTAGTTCGATTTATAATAATACTCAATTAATGTGTAATCTGTCTATAGTAAAGAGCCCATAAAGACAGGTTCTCTAAACGTCAATGAAATACAACGTTGCTAAATTGAAGAGTACAATTGTGACGTAGCAGGTAGCAGTAGGTACCTATTGAGAAGAACGGGTAAGAAACTCCACGGACACTCTTTTAAAATAACATAATTATGGTTACAAAATATTGGTTACATCATTCACGTTGAAATTATACTCACATGTATAATTTACAATTTTTTTTTAACGTTGCAATACGTCAAAAGCTTCCGTAATACAGATATAAAAAAAAAAACTATTAAAAAAATAAATTAAATTATGCCATGGCAGCTAAGAGATGACCAATTCCTACTGACGGCGCCCGTTCACAAACATGACGCATGGATTAGCACCATTCAGCTCAATCATTTTGAAGGGAGCTAAATGATCCAACACACGCGCCACCATTAGCGAGACATTACAGTGAGCCTGACATACTCTCAGCCGCCAGGGCACATTCATGTTAATGAAAGACGTTCCCAGTAAATGGTAGCTTTATAATAAGTACATAGTACTCACACATGTGCAATACAAAGAGATTCAATTTATACAAAGCAAACATAGTTTTTTAAATCTTCAGCAGCTCCAACAGTATTTTTAAATGCTAATGAATTAGTTTTTGCGCCCTTGTGGAGCAGGACCAGCATTGAGCCAAGCATTTTTATCAGCGATGTAATCTCCCAACTTATAATATGCTTGGCTACATAGTGTGCGTTTTAAACAGGCGCCCAAAAAAAGTTTTTACTTCAAAAATACTCACGCAAAACAATTTTGTACATGAATGTACTACACACACGAGACTTTTATGCAAACTCTTCCATTTATTCTCGCCCATTTAGCTCATAGTACGAAAAATCGCACGTAACCACGGTTTAAGGCTCGCTGCAAATGAGAGATGCCTGTATCAAAAGAATATTTAGCACTGGCATATGCTTACAGGCGCGTTTGTGCTAGCTTTAAAAACTGCCTTTTCTTTGATATATTAATTAGGTGTTTTAATGTTTGACGATGCGAATTTTGGTTTAGAATTTAAATTAGGTTTGTTCGGTTAGTTTTTGGAGTTCAAGCCACGACTTCAATTTATGCTATTAAACAATCGTTAACTAGCTTTGAGAGCTTAGCTGCTCTAGAGCAGTCATGGTGGCCCAGTGGTAACGGGTTGTGGGTCGTAGGTTCGAGCCCTGACAGGCGCAAAGTCAAAGTTTGACTTTTTTTCCAATAGGCAAAGACCATTTATTTCAAATAGGCAAATAAGAGGCACTTTTGAACGACAAAATTTACAAAAAAAATAGAATTGATTCTAGTTGCCCCTTCCAAAAGGTAGTTTCGTATGGAGAAGAATGGGCAAGAAACTCCACCGGTACTCTTTTAAAAATGTTTTACAATATTTTGTTTGATTACATTAATTATATGATTATATGTGAAGACGATGCACCTAGAATAAAATTACTATACCATAATAGGTAAAACGAATTAAAAACTAAGCAATGTGTAAGTGTAAGTTATTTCATCACCACTACTCTTAAAACGGTGAAGTAAAACATCGTAAGGAAACTGGCAGCATATCCAAGAACAAAAAATTCGAAGACATGTGACATCTTACCAACTCGCACTGGGCCTGCGTGGTGGATTACGGCCCATCCCTTCTCATCGAGAGGAGGCCTTAGTCCCAGCAGTGGAAACACTATAGGCTGATTACACAACTAGCTTTAGCCCGTGGTTTCGCCCGCGTGGAGGTCGGCAATTATCCCACGAGAACATTCTACTGGAATGACTGCTGAGCGATGGCCGTTTTGCGTGAAAGTGACGCATATTTTCCCTCAACTTGTTCTTTCGTGTTTGTGTTTTTATTTCTTTGCGTTCGGTTTACCGCAAATAAACGTATTTTCTTTCTTTTTTTATTTATTTTAATGAAAAGTCATGGATAGAAATATCAAATATCCTAACCCAGGGTATGGTCTACCTGTGTGCCAAATTAAGTCAAAATCCGTTAAACAATTAGGGCGTGAAAAAATTACAGTTAGAGTTAATTTCGCATTTATAATATTGAAACATGACGCAAAGAAAGAACACAAATACAAAAACGAACAAGTTGGGGGAAAATATGCGTCACATTCACGCAAAACGGCCATCGCCCAGCATAATTCTGCGACCCTATGCGAGACAGAGCCCTAGCGCTAGTTTTCAGCGACAACGGGCAGAATGAGCATGGAAAACCTTTGAATGTACTTAGTTCAAATTTTCCTGCGACAGTCAGAGTTTTCAAGATTGTATGATAACAGCCTCCTCCTGTGGCGATGGAGCAGTGGTGGCTCAGTGGTAACGGTCTCAACTAACGAGGCTTTACTTTTAAGTAAAGGCGAGAAGGACGAGGCTCTCAAAACATCGTGAGGAAACCGGCATAGCCTAGAACCAAAAACTCCAAGACATGTGACAGCTACCATCCTGCACTGGGCTCGCGTGGTGTATTGCAGCCCACTCCCTCTCGAAGAAAGGAGGCCTGTGTCCCAGCAGTAGGAAAATTATAGGTGGATTATACCTGTGGCGATTCTTTCATTATAGCGTATACCTGTCGTCGTTTGCGATGTTCTCGTGAAGACCGCAGGAGCCCGCTGGATGCGAGACTTGCGAGAGGCCAGGGGGTCTACTCGGAACATAAATCCGAAGTATCGGCCGAATGTTCGGTCGTTTCTTTACTACGGCTAACTATCGCAGACTACGTCTAAAAAAAGACAGTCGAAGAGATAAGCCTAAGTCAAAACTGTGAGTTGAAGTCGGGTAAGGACTCAAAACTGTGGAAGTTATAAAACGGCCGATACTTCGGTTTAGCGCTTCGGATTAGACCCCCTGGACCGCTCAATATGGCGACGCTCGGGGCTGGTCTATGTAGAGCAGTAGACGTTTTGCAGATTTAATTATAATGATTATGAGGTAGGTACCTCTTTCACATTAATCAGCCCCATTACCTCCTGGCTGGCTGGCAAATATTTTTAACCGCATAAGCAATTTTCTCATGAAGTTCGTGCTATTACGAGAAATGATGTTCAGGTTTTCCGTGAGACGAATACCACTTTGATGTAGGTTATACAAGAAATAAAATGACTTGCCTGTCTCAACTATTTCGCAAAATGAAAAAGCTAACACAAGTTAACTCACAAGAGGTAAAATTCCGAGACTAGACGTGAAGATCCCTTCTATATTTACATATTTTACTTTTAAACTAAATGCTATCTCACATTTTTGCTTTAATTTAAAAGGTCCACAGAATACTTGCCTGTTTGACAAGATAAAATGTCTGCTTATATTCTCATTTCAGTTTTATTTAACACAATCTGGCTTTGTGGCTGAAGGCTTGGCTTATGCACGACAATTTGTTAGGTCGATTCCCATACCTAAATTAGTAATATTTGGCGCGCTACAGGCCTGTGGCGGTATCTACAAGGCCAAATGTGAACTAGACATCAAAAACCTGACGTCACTCAAATCTTGCATCGCGCGAGCAGAGTTTACCGCGCGGTTGGCATATACTCGTATACAAGATCCCCCGATCAACCATCGTGCAGTTGCCCACCAGACACAACACCCGTCTTGTCAGAAGATTTTCCCTTTTCTATGGAGGCTGAGTGAACTTTACACCCGGTCTCTCATGCCTGTATAAGCCATATAATTGCCTCTTTTGAAGACCAACCAGAACTGGTTTTGAATAACCAGTAGGTTGTTAAAGTTATTCAAGAGGGGTGAATCGGCCAATAAGAACTTAGCAACCTTCATAGATAATAATTATACCATAATTTCAGACCTGTATTCCCCAAAGGGTTAGGCAGAGGTGTCCCTATAATACCTAAATCCACAATTTCCTATTACACGAGCGTGACTTTTGCCATAAACCGAGCACAAATCCAGATTCCGGGCTGCTACTGAGAAATTCCAGATGGAAACACCCAATAGCACTTTGCCCGACCCAAGACCCCAAGACCCCAGAACCGAACCCAAGACCTTATGCTTGGCAGTAGCGTTTGCGACCACCAACAAGATCACCATAAACTACGACCAAAACTATGCTGATAATAATACAGTGGTAAGTATTTCATTTTTCAATAGTCAAAATAAAGACGTGAAGCATTTTATCTCAAGGCTAGGCTGTCAATAAACGCAGACTATACAGATTAAATAGATAAACTATTTTAAGTAATTCTGAAAAATTAATAAATAAATAATTATCTTATTCTAAAACAGAGTATAAGATTTCATTAAAATATTTAAGGAAAAAAATATACAATCACAGGATTTAACCCTTTCTCCTGTCACTAAAAGAATTGTATTCATCGAAAAGAGCACAAACAAGCATTGATTTATCTTATAAACTCAAAGCCTTTGATGTACGGAACGGAAAAGCAATTATTGGAGTATCCGAGCAAACAATGCGGAGTTTGTTTTAAAATTGACGTTTGGTATTCCATTCTTAATGGATGATGTGAATAATCCGTGGATTCGTTCTTTTGCGCGTTACTGTACCTAATCACCATCGACGATATAAAAATGATTGTAACTGGTGTCTCTGTTCTAATAAATGACTTTAAATGAGTAAGATAAAAATTTGAACATATATTTAAACTCAAATACGAGTATAATTCAAAACATGAGTTTGAACCCGGCGCTTTACTTTGTGTAAATTATTTCATCACCACTGCTCTCAAAACGGTGAAGGAAAACATCGTGAGGAAACCGGCATGTCCTAGAACTAAAAAAATCGAAGACATGTGACATCTACCAAAAGCACTGGGCCCGCGTGGTGGATTATGCCCTAATCCCTCTCACAGAGAGGAGGCCTGTGTAATAAACACCCAAACCAATGGTTAAAAATAAACTCAGTGTATTTAAACTCTTATACTGTCCTAAATAGTTAGAAAGTTTAGTAATACTAATGCCTGGAATAATGATTAAACGCTACATTTATGTAGAACATCTCGACTTCAACATTATAACTGGGTACGAAAACTGCCGACTATAGAAAATGTTCAGACAAGCATGGTGGGGAGGATTTATGAAATACTTCTTGGATTAGAGACTATAATACCTAGTTTTTTTTTTACATTACTAGCTTCAGCCCGCGACTTCATCAGCATGAAATTTCTTGTTTTACATAAAATAATATCCTACGACACTCGGCTTCCCATTAGTGAAAGAATTTTTGGAATCGGTTCAGTAGTTCCGAAGATTACCCCTACATATTATAAAAAAAATAAAATTCGATTCTCGACTAAGGAAGTTGTGTCTATTACTAAAAGAATGTCGAGGGGAATGTCTCCTGGACACGACAGTCTCAGCATCGAACACCTGAAATATGCGGGAATACACTTTCCTTGGGTTCTTGCCATCTTATTTAATTTTTGTGTAAGTCTTATTATTATCTTATTTACCGGATGAGCTCATGTTTAAGGTTGTGGTGCCAATAATCAAAAATAAAACTGGCGATGCCTCTGATATGTCCAATTATAGACCTATATCGCTGGCCCCTATTGTAGCTAAGGTGCTGGACGGGCTGCTGGACCAACATCTGAGTAGACACCTGAATTTGCATGACGCTCAGTTTGGCTTCACAGGCCTGGTTTGTCAACTGAATCTGCAATTATATGCATCAAGCAGACTGTCCAGTACTACACAGCGAGGAAAACACCAATCTACGCCTGTTTCTTGGATCTGTCGAAGGCATTTGATCTCGTGTCTTATGATTTTCTATGGCAAAAAATGAATACTGAAACGGACTTGCCTTCTGAGATCACATCAGTTTTTGAATATTGGTACGGCAACCAAAAGGACAGTGTGAAGTGGGGAGGGGCACAGTCGGACGTGTACAGGTTGGAGTGCGGGGTGAGGCAGGGGGGGTTGAGTTCCCTTAGGCTCTTCAGCCTGTACATGAACCGACTGATCGGTGAGCTCAGCAGTACTAATATCGGTTGTCACGTGGACGGTGTTTGTGTAAACAACATAAGTTATGCTGACGATATGGTGCTGCTGAGCCCATCGATTGGTGCACTAAGAAGGCTGTTATAAATATGTGAGCAGTATGCTGCGGCCCATGGACTCAAGTACAATGTGTCCAAGAGCAAGCTGATGATATTTAAAGCCGGTAAGAAGTGTTATAATTATCCTACTTCATTAACGCTAGGCGGGATACTCGTACCACTCAGGCTTGTTCACCAGTTTAAGTATTTGGGACACTGGGTCGCAGACAACTTGGATGATGACCTTGATATTGAGAGGGAGCGGAGGGCTTTGTGTGTGCGTTGCAACATGTTGGCCCGTAGATTTACACGTTGTAGTAAGAAAGTTAAGCTGACGCTTTTTAAAGCGTATTGTCAGTCCTTCTACACGTGTAGTCTATGGGTCAACTACACGCAGCGAGTGTACGGGATTCTGCGTGTACAATATAACAACGTGTTTAGGGTGTTGTTTGGTCTGTCTCGTTTTTGCAGCGCATCGACTATGTTTCCTGAGGCGCACACTGATTGCTTTTATGCCATCATCCATAAGCGAAGCGCTTCGCTACTCAGACGCGTGCGTGGCACTGCAAACGGCATCCTGGACGCGTTGGAAAACAGGTGGGATTCTCCACTGTTGAAGCAGTGGATGAGTGCTCATACGATGGGCGCTCAGCCCGGCGCATGCATAAATTAAGTTGCATGAATGAACTGTACTAACACTAGGCTAAGTTTATTGTTACTAACACCTATGGATATCATTTTGAATCCGAAATAAATATATTTGATTTGATTTGATTATAGCCTCACAAATTTTACTTATTTATAATATTAGGAAAGATACGAAGATTAATAAGCTGCCAGCTCCATGGTCACTGCCATAGCATATGGACATCTGAAAGACTAGTTGCTTTACCATCCATTATATTTTTTTCGGCTGTGTAATAAAATTGACGAATTATTTATGTTTCGGCCGAAAACGAAATTCAGTCGGAGTCTAGCCATCCCAAAGAGAAAAGCTGAAATGGTTCAAGTGGCCATACACCGGCACAAAACTCCTTAACTCATCAATTAGCTCAAATCTGTGTGGTTCTTTCCTCAAAAGACCATTTCAGACACCAATCCAACATGGTCCTCAAATGATCTGACCAATATTATATCCTTATTTTATATACACATTGACATTGATGAATTTCAGGTATACAATGACATGAATATTTACTTTGTTAAATATTAGGTATATTGTTTTAATTAAGTTTAGTATTGTAAATGTGAACACTGTATAGTTTATTATTATTTTTTTACTCAGTTAGTTTTCATCGTGGTCTGGCAGTTTGAGTAATTTATGCGGCCTACCCAAATGTCCTTTCTGTGGTATTGTTCGTTGAATCGTTGAGCTCCTTAAGTTCTGAGTTGAGCTGCACGACTACTGACAAATGCGGACAGATCCCCTCAATCTTTGTGGTTCTTTCATCAAAAGATCATTTCAGGCACCAATCTACATGGTCTTCACATGATCTGACCAAGATAATGTCTGGACTTTAAAAGAGACTGTGATCTCTGAGTTTGTTTCGGCCATTATTCTCAGAGTAGTCAGATATGAAACGCCGACCTCATCTAGTTTTGTTTTTAAATATGATTGACATGTAAAAGTGTTTGTACAAACCTACTTACATAAGTAAATAATTTATTATTTATCATAATACCAACTTAATTTTTTTGATGAAACAGTTGGATAGTCTCACTCATGACTATACTACCAGACACACGATACTTCACTAACACCTTACAAATTCAACAACCTTTAAAACACATGAACAATAAAACAAAATTCAGAGACAAGGACAGGAAATAAAGTTCCTTTCGAACCGAGAAAATATCGTACAGTTTATCAGAGACACAAGAAATATCACGTCCGTCCCTCCCTCGAGATACTACAAAAAATATGGACAGTTACAAGAAGAAGTCTTACAATGAATTTTTCAGAGAGCTTCGAGTTGAATCGTGGGTACTTTGTTATATGATTCGGTTGGTTTGGTCTAAAAAATGGACGGCTAGGATGTGATATTTGTTGGCAGCTTTGTGTTAAAATTTTTGCTGATGAAGGGTATGATATTTCGGTGGATTGCGTAATTGGGCCACAACGGGACGTAGTAAATATTAATAATGTTAATGAATAACTTACATATACAATATTAGTTTTAGTATATGCGCAACCCGAAACACGTGTCTAGTATTTTTTATGTAAAGAATCTATGTACAAAATTTCAAAACTGTATCATGAAAAATCACAAAGTTATAAGGTTGTTATGTTACCGGGTTGTCCGTGCAAAAATATGCTAACGGCGCCCCCGGCGCCCCCGCGCCCACGCCTCCAGTGTCGCCTTGCGCTCAATGATAATAATTTGGCAATACGTATAATGACCGGCACGAGTCGTGAGCACAGACGGGCAGTAGTGGGGTCAAGCTCGCGCATATACACTTATAAATAAAAAAAAACCACTTAATATAATAATAATACTAAATATCATTATTAATATATTACAATATAATAATATATATTATCTTATTAATACTTAAAAATTAACCACTGCGCAGGTGTCAGTTTGTGCTCACGACTCATGCCGGTTACTATACCTAACCGTACGACGATTGTATTTGTAAGTAATCAAATGGTTTAATGTGTTTAAATGTTTAATGTTTATTCACATATAAATGTACATTTTTTTATCAAATATAGTGCTTAATCTAAACTTACAGTACACAAAAGTATTAGCATTTGCATTTGAGGCCGAACTAGGCATAGCCTGTATTTCAGCACTCAACGCCGATCCCCCTGAGTTACAAATTAAGTATCTTTATAAAAACAGTGCAATGATACCATGTATGAATGTACGTATCTTACACAAAATATAGAAATAAAATTTAGAAGAAAAAGAAAAGAAGAGTTTTTTTTTTTTTTACAATATTTAAAAATATAATATCTAGGTGTGTATCCAGTCCTCTCTTTGTCTGTGATGCAGGTGTGCGTGAATGAGTGTAAGAGGGTGTGTAATATTGCGGAGCATGAACTTTTGTGATAGGCTTTTTTTGATAGGTAACCTAGTTTAATTTTAATAGTTCAATTTTTACCATTTAGGTCATTTTATTCGGGTATCTCAAGCAGTTTTTCTGTCTTCTCTGGTGATAACATTTTCCATCACTCTTAAATATTTTTGGGATAAAATACAACATGGTGTAAAAATTATTGGAATCGATTCAGTTCCATAATCTGAACAAACTAAATTCAGGTTTTGCATGTACTAAAAATAATGTTGTATATCGTCGCAAACGATTTCAAGACGACAACATTATCAAAATATTACTTCCCGTTTATTGCATAATATTGGTTAAACTGTAACTTAATTCTTATTGGTTGATCGGTTAGTACAGTGAACGCCGTGAGGTGGCTCTTTAATTTCCCACCATACCTACACGTGGACAGAGTCGATCGAAAAACGCGAGATTCACAATCACACTACTGTAGCTGACGCCATGTAGCAGGTAGTGTCATACGATCGAAAATGTCACGTTGACCGTACAAGCCTTTGTTCCTTGCTACTACTTACGATAACTGCTGTAAATTGCCGAATAAACGTGACTGTGATTTTGTGCTACAGCCTACGTTTTACTGGTTTGCCTGAGTACCTACCTAGTTTCCAACTTATGGAACCCGCACCAAAATACGATGACGGTAACCCTAATATCGATACCACGCCGACGCTCCCGCCGTCATATAGATGTATTTAACAGAAGCCTAATTTTGATTTAACATGAATTATGGAGTGACGACTCACAATAATCTCAAAAAATGGGCATTGCGATCAAATTTCTTGTGCATACACCAACACCACCATACATAATTTATATCATTCTTAACCACTAAGCTCTGCCAATTTGGTGATCAATGCGCAAGAATTATTGAATGTTAGGTTTTTAAACCTTTATGTTATGCATTAGAAATTCATCCAAGAGTCCTCGTACTAATAAAACACTTTCCCGAAACCTGTAGACGAAAAGAAGTAGTTACGTAAAAGTCCACCTCACTTTTATTACGATGACGATTCTGTCCTCGACAGTACAGGGAAAGATCGTCCGCCCAAGACAGAAGACGGTCCAGTTTTTGTTCCCTTGTGTGCTTCGCGACTCATTGGGAACTTACAAATTCATTATTTTCCTTTTAAAAAAAAAATACTTTGTTCATCTCGTAGCTTCTTTGACCTTTGAGGGAAGATAACTTGATAATCGAGTGACGTTATCTGGAGATGAAGTTGTGTTTTGTTTTTGTTGGTCTAGCGGTAGGTAAGTGATTATTAGATGCTTTTATGATTTCTTTTGGAATTAAGAAAGTTAAAGAAAAATACATTAATTCATGAAAACCAGCGGAGACGGCGAATCGGCAAACGTAAGGGAGGACGCCCTCAGGCTAGGTGGAGCGACGATCTTCGCAGGGTGGCTGGTGGCAGCTGGATGATGGTTGCCGAGCATCTACCTGAATGGCGTGCAATTGGAGAGGCCTAGTTCCAGCAGTGGACTGCTATGGGCCGATGATGTTGATGAAAACCAAAAATACGACAAAAAAATACACTCCTGGACTCCTAAATCGAGCCACCTTCCACATTTTTTTTATAAAAGTCTATTGTATCCAATCATCATCGAGAACGAGACAGCAACGAGTATAATGGTCATGAATTCAAATTTGAAACAATGATTTCACCAAAATGATCAGTCTACTTTAAACTGCATAAAAACCTTTTCATTGACTTAAAATTATTTTGATGTGTTTGGCCTTGATATCTTGGAAATGCACGGAAGCTTGTTTTAGAACTCCGGGAGTGTATTTTGATATTTTTTTTATATTTGTTCGCTGCTATGCAACGATAGTTAAGAAAGAACACTGAAAATCAGCCAAATGAATAAGATGATTCATTTATTCGCAAGAATATGAGTGAATACAGAATAAATACTTAAGCTGACAAGTTAACTAAACTTATAAGAATCTATTAATAGTTTATTGATAAACAAACAAGTCTCTGAAGGGATTCAAGTTGCCATTTTACTTCAGAGCCATTTGGATCAAAAAGTTTTGTACGAAGTTATGACTATTTTATTTGGAAACTAGGTAGGTACTTACAGCTGACGTATCTTATGCCTAGCCTTTTCCAACTATGTTGGGGTTGGCTTCCAGTCTAACCAGATGCAGCTGAATACCAGTATTTTACATGGAGCGACTACCTATCTGACCTCCACAACCTAGTTACTTGGTAACACGATACTTTTGGTAAGACTGGTTGTCAGACTTTCGGGCTTTTGACGACCGTAACAACTGTCAAAGATCTATAAATGACAGCCGAGACAAATGGCTTAACATGCTTTCCGAGGCACGGAAGGGTCTTGGTATCTAAAGATGGTCACTCATCCACGGACCAACCACGGCAAGCGTAGCATAACCTGAGCGATCGACCCGTGCAGCTAATATTACTAAGCCACAAGCCCATGAGCACATGAGCTACAGCTGATGTATGTGGAACAGAAAAGTGGTCAAAAGATAATGGGCATTTGCAGCATGACTACTTATTAAATATTAACAGGCTCAAAAAAAAAATCTACAGGCTGAGCCGTTGAGATACTGACCCATCTGGGTCAGTACCTATGGAAAAGGAACCTCAATGGATCATTCTGTGTAAGCCGTGCAATGCAAATAATGCTTAGGTCTATTTTAAATATGACTACTAAAAATACAGATTCTAAATGAATATACAATATTAGTTTTAGTATATGCGAAACCCGAAACTCGCGTCTAGAGTATTTATCTCAAGAATCTATGTACAAAGTTTCAAAACTGTATCATGAAAAATCACAAAGTTATAAGGTTGTTATGTTAGCGGGTTGTCAGTACAAAAACTTGCTAACGGCGCCTTCGCGCCTCGTCCAGGGTCGTCTTGCGCTCATTGATAATAATTTGGCAGTAGGTACCTAACCGTACGGCGATTGTGTTGTAAGTAATTAAATGGTGATAACATTTTCCATCACACTTAAGTATTTTTGGGACAAAATATAACATGGTGTATTAAAATCGATTCAGTTCCTTATTCTGCACAAACTAAATTCAGGTTTCGCATATACTAAAAATATTGTTGTATACAGGGACATTCGTTGAGATCGGTATTTTTTTAAAAGAATCCATCTCAACATATTATTGTCTTCAATACGCTGTGCAGTGCAAGTGTGTGCACCACATAAATTATCCTGCCCTTATCCCAATTGGGGTGGGCGTAACATGTCTGATTCTTCCATACTTCTCTATTATTCGTCACTTCGGTAGTCACTTCCCTTTTAGCAGATTAGTCTAGATCGTTTCTTTGTTATTCCCCTACCTGCTTCGACATTCATACTCAAAACTTTCGTCACGACATTTTCCTCATTCTTCCGCATCTAATGCGCCCATACGATAACAACCGATTACCATACAAATTTTCAGTCACCGGTGGCACTCACACACAGAGGCGGCTCGTCATAAAGAGCGCTGGTGCAGTGCACTCCCACGAAAATAGCATAATCTATATTTCTTTATTATAATCCTATACATACATTCTTTCTACTATGCCCATACGCATACAATAGCAGTTTACTAGAAAACCATTTCCTACGCGTACATTTGGCGTCAAGTTGTAACGTGTGGAGCGCCAGCGATTGCGCTCCTATGAAACAGAGTTCAGTACGATTTCTAGTACTGTATTCAATGAGTGCGAAAGAGAAATATCGACACAGTCCGACGCGTGAAACAGAAGATTTTGTATGAGAAATAAGCCTAATTTGGAGCGCCGCTCACGCGCGGCGTTGCCAAACGGCGCTAGGCGGCCGCGGGAATACGTTCTATGCCTATGCGCTGTTGCCGATCTTATGTAAACAAACGGTCGGCTCAACTCGGCTGTCAGTAGATTCGCAGTGTTTATTCTAATTAATTATTAAAAATAGTTTGTGCGCGACATTTGTGTTAAAAATGGAACAATACAGTGTATCTTTTATTAAAAATTGTGAAAAGACTCTCGAAATGCGTATCGAACTGAAAGCTAAGGGACCACCACGTCCCGAAATTGCACTTTCTCAAAAATGTGTTACGAAAAATAAATCTTTTACGCGTGGTTTTAAATCTGAACAATATTTCAAAACACCTTGGTTGTGTGGATGTGAAGAAAGCAACAAATTATTTTGTTTCCCGTGTCTGGTGTTTGGAGCTGGCGCCGGCAGTGGTGGTGAATCTGCATGGACGGAAACGGCCGTGTTGACGATTTAGCGCATCTTTCAATAAAAGTGAAAAAACATTCGCAATCTCGATTTCGGCGGTGATCTCTCGCGTCCGGCCCAGGGGGTCTACTCCCTAAGCACGAAGTCCGTTGTGTCGGGCTTCGTTACGGGCGTTTCCTACTCCTTATCACCTTCGGACGGATGATTCGTTCCGGGCCCGAACGAAGAATGAATGACATCACGATTTGACAGTTGTGAATGACTCCCGATGCGTTTTTGCCCGTCCGAAAAGTTCAACTTGACACTTGTTTTTCAGTTTTTGCTGCAGCGGTTGGGGCCATTTTACAACATATATAATTGAAATTTAAATAAAATAAGTAATCCTTCCCGCCTAGTATGAACTCTGACTGACATTTCATTTGAACATTGCCGTCAAAAACAAAATAGGCAAAGGTATCAACAGGATAATGCCGGTTTCGTAACAAAAATAACTCAATTCTATATTTAGACATAATACAAAGTATATTGTTAAAAATGCGGTCGTTTCTAACGAGAAAAATATTAATGTTTGATAATTTAAAGGAGGGAGTATGGTTCACTGCGACGTATCGGACTACTGTCGGACGGGCCCGTTGCTTCGTTAACGGACTTAGGGAGTAGACCCCCTGGTTCAGGCCATGGTTCGGAGCGAGAGTGCATGGGAGGCCGTCACCTCCTTTTGCAAACTACCTATCAAGTAACCACTACTATCATAACGATTATAATTTGCTTTACTCAACCAAACCATTCCCTCAACCATCATTTGAAGAATTTAATTTAATTGAACACTTACTATTAAAACATGTGACAAAAGTACAGTTTACATACAATCGTCTACATTGAAGAAATAAGTGGAGAATAATGTTCCAAATTAATGACGTACGTTTTTCATCCCGGTATGTATTCGTAGGTAATCGTTTATCAATGTCCAAACTACGGAAGGTACGCGTTGAATCGAATTAATTTTCGTCTCTAACGTCCTTGGTTTCTGTTTGCATTTTCTCTTCAACGTATTGGTGCCCTAGTGAATACTGTGATGGAATATATATACATACATAATCAGCTTATACACAGCTGGGACACAGGCTTCCTCTTGGTGAGAGGGAATGGGTCGTAAAGTACCACGCGGGCCCAGCGCGGGTTGGTATATGTCACCCGTCTTCGAATTTTTGGTTCTAGAACATGCCGGTTTCCTCACGATGTTTTCCTTCACCGTTTTGAGAGCAGTGGTGGTGAAATAATTTACACAAAGTAATGCGCCTGTCTTGGTTCGAACCTACGACCTACAACTCGTAAGTCGGGGCCGCTACCACCACTGCTCTCTGATGGAATATGTCACAGTATAATTATTGGAATATATATATAGGTATTCTATAATACCTACGTAGCCAGCTAAATCAACAAATATACTCCAAACGATATTCCAAGAATTATACTGTACCAGGTATGGTCTAGTGAAAAAAAACGATCCAAATAATGGGTAGAATATGTATCTTTCGGCTTCGGAAAGGGTCTTTTTCGGAAGGGGCTTAACTCACACAACAGCACTGAGTCCTTTTGCCTGGGTCTGCGTTACATTACGCGCAATAAAAGCTGCAATTTTTTAAGCCCTAAAAATAAAAATCGGTTCCCAGCAATCATTTTTGCGCAAAGCTACTTAGTTAGATGTACAGTATGCGTAGTTGACGGCTTTGTGATGTGTCTTTTTACACCCTGTATAATTAAAAAATACACGCTGCTATGGATTATTTTCGGGCCATTAACCTGAACAGACTTCGCATCATCACCATTTGGTTGAAACAAATTTCTATGCAATGTGCCTAAATCGTCTACTTATTAAAAGCAACAATAAATCATAACTTCTTGAATAATGAATTTTCAACAAAATGAAACCAGACAAAACAAATTAACGAATGACTAACTACACTCCACAGAACAGTTTCAAATAACACAGTTGATATATTACAGAAAATCTTGTGTCAGTAATTATGTACATTTATAATACCCCCAAATTATTTTGGATAGGAAACTGCCACGAATTTGAATTAATTAATTCAGTTTTAGATTACACTGCGTGAATAATATGAAAATACCGGCTGTTGGTCGTATAGAAAATGAAGTTTACGACCCTTGCCTTATGTAATAATCCAAAGTTGACTATTTTCTAGGTTACGCTGAAGAAGTAGTCGCGTATACAAAACTCAAGACTCTTTTATTCGATTCGGTATGAACTGGAGTTATTTTTAACTTCAATGATACCAAAGAAAGGAGCCATAGAGAAAACCAAAGGGTAGAAGGTGAGGCTACACATGCCGCAGTCCAGACGGTAAATAGAGTATTATGATGCTAGAGAGGAGTCCCAGAACTGGTCGTAGGAGCGCCAGGGAGTCTGACCATGTGGTCAAGGTAGCTGGAAAATACTGGATGCGGAGGATATGGAGAAAGAATGGAAGAGATCTACATTCAACATTTGACGGGTGAAGAAGACAAGCAAAAAATTGATTGCCCCAAAAGTCGCCTATTTTTACTGCCTCCTAGTGTTTTAACTGGACAGGAGAAGCATAGTCATCCATATTTCCATAAATAATATTATGAAAAAATGTGTGTGGTGCAGTTTAACAGAAGATGTTGTGACAAAAAAAGCTTTTTACAAAAAAAAAATCAAACGACTTCTAAAAAAAACACTACAAAGTGAAAAATAACTTTAATTTCGGAAGTCGGTGTCTTTGGATCTGTATTTTAGTTTTTTGCCACCGACTTCCGAAATTAAAGTTATTTTTCACTTTGTAGTGTTTTTTTTGGAAGTCGGTTGATTTGTTTTTTGTAAAAAGCTTTTTATTTTTCACTTTTTAGTGGGTCAGTTTGTAATTTATTTAATTTACAATAGCCTAATGTCAAATGCTCATCACCTTTTACAAAATATTGCTTTTCCCGACGCAGGAGCGTTAATTGTTGAGGAGTTCTCCTGATAAGAACCAGGAGAACTGATGGTGGCTTCACCATATGCATCAGTTCCACTTCACCAAATGGTGCTTTTCGAGTGCAAATACACGAGTTACTATAAAAAATACTCAAATCGCTATAGGTATGCCTATAAAATTTGAGGATTTCCTTCGATTTCCATGGGATCCCCTCATCAGATTCTGATTTGGTGGCAATGGGACCACCTCGGGAGCATACCCTTCCATACAAAAAAAGAATATTCAAAATCCGAAAAAAAAAAACAAACATACCGCCGAACATATAACCTCCTCCTTTTTGGAAGTCGGTTAAAAATGTAAAAGAGTCTGCTTAGATGGTTTGGTCATGTTGAGAGGATGAGTTAAAGGCGACTAACAAAAGGTATTTACAAAGCAGAGGTGAGTGGAAACGCCGCCGGTAGGGAACGCCCTAAGAGGACATTACTGACCTAATTGGTGATGATGTTCTTCGGAAAGGTCAGGTGCGTAGTACTCCCAACCGACTTGCGTGTATGACCGTAGGCGAAGCAAAAGGAGTATGTAAGAAGCGTAGCTGGTGTCGAACTATAGTTTCTGCCTAACCCCATGGGAAGAAGGCGTGAGTTTATGTATGTTGTAATATTATAAATGTGTGTCTGTCTGTTACCTCTTTACAGCTTAACGGATGTCGATGAAATTTGGCACACAGGTAGACCATGACCTGGACATAGGATACTTTTAATCCCGGTAGTACGTCCCCGTATGATAATTTCCTACCTCTACGCGGGTGAAGTCGCGGGGAAAGCTAGTTATAAATCATCCAGACAACCGAAGGAGGTTTACTCAACTAACCTGTGAGCGATGAAAAAATTTGATGACGTATAAGATAAAATTTTGAGGTGGAAAAGTTTATACAACTAAACTCTGTTAGTTCGCAGAATCTTGTAAGTTGGCGCTCGTTTCTTAATGAATAACTCTTAATTTACCAATACTAAAAGTGGTGTTCTTTTTGACTCTGAAAATAACTTTACTTTAATATTTGAATTTGATAAATATTTTATTAGGCACATTATAACTAATTTGAAGGGCAAATCTTTGCATCGTAATTAAATATAAGGAAAACGTTAATTTAGGAAGGTACCACACAGGAAAATTACATTATGTTCTACATATGAAATAAAGACTAGTATTTTACTCGTCTTTCGGATTTAAATTTCATATGAAATCAACGCAGACAGTGAAATGCTAATACGAAATGTTATCAAATTGAGACAGAAAATTTGGAATTCATTTTGCGTTTGTAGAGGTGCGTTTCCACTAGAAAGACTGTGTCTTTATAAAGTTGCATAAGATGAGCTTCAAGCCGAATTATAAGTAGCACAGATAAAGTTAAAATCTTGTTGAAACTGTGTTCATTCTTATGTTTCTAATATAACACGGTGTGAGATACGACATCTTGACTGCAGGAAATTGATGTTTTCAATAAACTATAGCTCTTGACGCAGCGAGAACAGTCAGTGATCAAGTTTAATACTTGATCACTGACTGTTTAATACGTATCCATTTTATTTATACGGGACCTAAAATCGTTTGTACGTTTCTTGAGCGAGAAAATCTTTGATAGCTACTCGCTTCCTCGTTGGCGGTGAGACCACTTTCACTTCCCAGGGTAATTGGTAATCCTATCACCATACGTCCACTAATAATATTGCCTTGTGATGTTTTATAAGGTCACTAGCTGTGCCCCGCGGTTTCACCCGCGTAAGTCTCGATCCCGTGAGAATATTGGGATAAAAAGTAGCCTTTGTCTTAATCCATGGTGTCAGCTACCCCCTTACAAAATTTTATCAAAATTGGTCCAGCCGTTTGTGCGTGAAGAAGTAACAAACATCACACACACTCACAAACTTTCGTCTTTATAATATTAGTGTGAAGTGTGATTTACAAATTCTACGATAGCGAAAATTCGTCTCTTACCCTCAGATAACCATAACCCATAATTCTCAAAAATGCTTTACATGTCATGCACGGACGTAAAGGGCTACGCCTTTAGTGCATTACATGTAATGCATGGACAGTTAAAGTCACTATCCATTAAATATTGACTGGATTATTATTCCTACATGAAATACTACGGTAACAGTGAAGTCTGAATTTCTAGCTACGCTAAGGTCTCACCAAAAACCTTACTCCTAAGTTCGTTCACTCGATAAATAATCGCAAAGTCGCCACAGTGAAACCGTACCATAAATCACACGAACCGTCGCACCCGCCCAAGAACGAGATTCGAGTTACTCATGTATTGAACACTCCTAAATCAAGTACCCAGGTACTTTCAAGAGTAAAATGGAATATTCAAATAAATAAGGTGCCTACAAAGAAGCTAATTTTAATGAGAATATTATAACGAACCAATACGAATTTCAAATTTTTATATTACGTTTCACCTTGAGTA
The DNA here is from genome assembly GCA_963921375.1 of Tiliacea citrago. Lineage (NCBI taxonomy): Eukaryota > Metazoa > Arthropoda > Insecta > Lepidoptera > Noctuidae > Tiliacea > Tiliacea citrago. The sequence goes on from OY992804.1 coordinate 14,795,322, forward strand.
TTTCTTTATGATTGATTGTAAATGGATTTTGTACCTGATACATTTGGTTATTTATTGGAATGCGTTTTGACTGCTTAAGTATGTATATTTTTATTTAAGTCTTCGACCTTGTTTTTTCTTCTCCTTGAAAATGCCTTGAGGGAAACACGTATAACCAATAATTATGTAATTCCGTTGACTTCTAGACCGATCTATATTTTGTATTTCTGAAAGACTTGTGCTTTGCCCATGACTTAATCTACATGCGTGGATTTAGAATTTTCCTATTCACACTTGAACATCCCACCCCGCCATATAAAGCGTTTGATGTTTAAAGTGTGTCTATGTTCGTTCTCAGAGTTCTTAGGTACTCTTTGCCTTTCATAAAAATCGATTTAGCTGTCAAACCATGTCAAACCATTCAACAAACAGAGTATCATGTAGAACTTGAATCACTCCATATAATCCCCTTATATGTAATTTTCCACTGCCGCTGCTCTATTATCTAATGTACAGACGCGCCATTCTGTTCTGCTGCACTGAAATTCTAAATCAAAATTTAATATAATATGTTTGTAATTTTGCAATCTGTGACTTCAAAAGGCTTCCTAATACTAGTTGACTACAACGCTAACCTGATTATACAAACTGACTGGTTAAACAAGGGACGTATTTATTTAATAATCAAATTATATTTGTTTTACAGTTTGTACCATACATCAACATCATTCATCATTTCAGGCGAAAAACGTCCACTGCTGGACATAGGCCTCTCCCTACATTTGGGAGAGGGGGGGGGGGGGGGTGCCATAATCGATCGCCACGCTTGGCAGTCGGCAGCGGGTTAGCAATCGCAGCGTGATGTTAAAATTACCATACATACAAAATAGTTATTCAGATATTAAAAGAGGAACCTCAATATTTTGATCTAATTATTCAATACAATTGTGCACAGGTACATTCCAACTCACTTTTTTGCTTTCCTTAGCCCTGTTTAAAGTACGAAGAAAAACCGGTCAAGTGTTATTCCAGCTGGCTTAAAAAGCTACAGCCCTGTGACGGATCGATGGACTGACCGACAGACAGCCGGCGCAGCGTAGGCTTAGGTACACTCTAAAACAGATCATAGCTCCTTAGTCAAAGCATTTTTTATTTGTTAATTTAGGCAACCATTTTTATATCCCTGCGTAATTCCATAGTTTAACCAGTAATATTGTATTGGAAATATGGGATCACGTAGGCAGGCACAAATATGTCTATAAATTGTACGATACAAAACATGATTACTAGATTTCCATTAATATTTATAGAGAAAACTATGTACATTTGTTTTCAAAACCTTGCCAATATGAGTTCTGTGGATTCAGCGAGACAGTACGTGATCAGGATAGAACAAATAGAACTAAAAACTAAAGATAAATAAATAAATAAATTGAAGCAGTGTAAACATCAATTTCCTGCAGTCAAGATGTCGTATCTCACACCGTGTTATATTAGAAACATAAGAATGAACACAGTTTCAACAAGATTTTAACTTTATCTGTGCTACTTATAATTCGGCTTGAAGCTCATCTTATGCAACTTTATAAAGACACAGTCTTTCTAGTGGAAACGCACCTCTACAAACGCAAAATGAATTCCAAATTTTCTGTCTCAATTTGATAACATTTCGTATTAGCATTTCACTGTCTGCGTTGATTTCATATGAAATTTAAATCCGAAAGACGAGTAAAATACTAGTCTTTATTTCATATGTAGAACATAATGTAATTTTCCTGTGTGGTACCTTCCTAAATTAACGTTTTCCTTATATTTAATTACGATGCAAAGATTTGCCCTTCAAATTAGTTATAATGTGCCTAATAAAATATTTATCAAATTCAAATATTAAAGTAAAGTTATTTTCAGAGTCAAAAAGAACACCACTTTTAGTATTGGTAAATTAAGAGTTATTCATTAAGAAACGAGCGCCAACTTACAAGATTCTGCGAACTAACAGAGTTTAGTTGTATAAACTTTTCCACCTCAAAATTTTATCTTATACGTCATCAAATTTTTTCATCGCTCACAGGTTAGTTGAGTAAACCTCCTTCGGTTGTCTGGATGATTTATAACTAGCTTTCCCCGCGACTTCACCCGCGTAGAGGTAGGAAATTATCATACGGGGACGTACTACCGGGATTAAAAGTATCCTATGTCCAGGTCATGGTCTACCTGTGTGCCAAATTTCATCGACATCCGTTAAGCTGTAAAGAGGTAACAGACAGACACACATTTATAATATTACAACATACATAAACTCACGCCTTCTTCCCATGGGGTTAGGCAGAAACTATAGTTCGACACCAGCTACGCTTCTTACATACTCCTTTTGCTTCGCCTACGGTCATACACGCAAGTCGGTTGGGAGTACTACGCACCTGACCTTTCCGAAGAACATCATCACCAATTAGGTCAGTAATGTCCTCTTAGGGCGTTCCCTACCGGCGGCGTTTCCACTCACCTCTGCTTTGTAAATACCTTTTGTTAGTCGCCTTTAACTCATCCTCTCAACATGACCAAACCATCTAAGCAGACTCTTTTACATTTTTAACCGACTTCCAAAAAGGAGGAGGTTATATGTTCGGCGGTATGTTTGTTTTTTTTTTTCGGATTTTGAATATTCTTTTTTTGTATGGAAGGGTATGCTCCCGAGGTGGTCCCATTGCCACCAAATCAGAATCTGATGAGGGGATCCCATGGAAATCGAAGGAAATCCTCAAATTTTATAGGCATACCTATAGCGATTTGAGTATTTTTTATAGTAACTCGTGTATTTGCACTCGAAAAGCACCATTTGGTGAAGTGGAACTGATGCATATGGTGAAGCCACCATCAGTTCTCCTGGTTCTTATCAGGAGAACTCCTCAACAATTAACGCTCCTGCGTCGGGAAAAGCAATATTTTGTAAAAGGTGATGAGCATTTGACATTAGGCTATTGTAAATTAAATAAATTACAAACTGACCCACTAAAAAGTGAAAAATAAAAAGCTTTTTACAAAAAACAAATCAACCGACTTCCAAAAAAAACACTACAAAGTGAAAAATAACTTTAATTTCGGAAGTCGGTGGCAAAAAACTAAAATACAGATCCAAAGACACCGACTTCCGAAATTAAAGTTATTTTTCACTTTGTAGTGTTTTTTTTAGAAGTCGTTTGATTTTTTTTTTTGTAAAAAGCTTTTTTTGTCACAACATCTTCTGTTAAACTGCACCACACACATTTTTTCATAATATTATTTATGGAAATATGGATGACTATGCTTCTCCTGTCCAGTTAAAACACTAGGAGGCAGTAAAAATAGGCGACTTTTGGGGCAATCAATTTTTTGCTTGTCTTCTTCACCCGTCAAATGTTGAATGTAGATCTCTTCCATTCTTTCTCCATATCCTCCGCATCCAGTATTTTCCAGCTACCTTGACCACATGGTCAGACTCCCTGGCGCTCCTACGACCAGTTCTGGGACTCCTCTCTAGCATCATAATACTCTATTTACCGTCTGGACTGCGGCATGTGTAGCCTCACCTTCTACCCTTTGGTTTTCTCTATGGCTCCTTTCTTTGGTATCATTGAAGTTAAAAATAACTCCAGTTCATACCGAATCGAATAAAAGAGTCTTGAGTTTTGTATACGCGACTACTTCTTCAGCGTAACCTAGAAAATAGTCAACTTTGGATTATTACATAAGGCAAGGGTCGTAAACTTCATTTTCTATACGACCAACAGCCGGTATTTTCATATTATTCACGCAGTGTAATCTAAAACTGAATTAATTAATTCAAATTCGTGGCAGTTTCCTATCCAAAATAATTTGGGGGTATTATAAATGTACATAATTACTGACACAAGATTTTCTGTAATATATCAACTGTGTTATTTGAAACTGTTCTGTGGAGTGTAGTTAGTCATTCGTTAATTTGTTTTGTCTGGTTTCATTTTGTTGAAAATTCATTATTCAAGAAGTTATGATTTATTGTTGCTTTTAATAAGTAGACGATTTAGGCACATTGCATAGAAATTTGTTTCAACCAAATGGTGATGATGCGAAGTCTGTTCAGGTTAATGGCCCGAAAATAATCCATAGCAGCGTGTATTTTTTAATTATACAGGGTGTAAAAAGACACATCACAAAGCCGTCAACTACGCATACTGTACATCTAACTAAGTAGCTTTGCGCAAAAATGATTGCTGGGAACCGATTTTTATTTTTAGGGCTTAAAAAATTGCAGCTTTTATTGCGCGTAATGTAACGCAGACCCAGGCAAAAGGACTCAGTGCTGTTGTGTGAGTTAAGCCCCTTCCGAAAAAGACCCTTTCCGAAGCCGAAAGATACATATTCTACCCATTATTTGGATCGTTTTTTTTCACTAGACCATACCTGGTACAGTATAATTCTTGGAATATCGTTTGGAGTATATTTGTTGATTTAGCTGGCTACGTAGGTATTATAGAATACCTATATATATATTCCAATAATTATACTGTGACATATTCCATCAGAGAGCAGTGGTGGTAGCGGCCCCGACTTACGAGTTGTAGGTCGTAGGTTCGAACCAAGACAGGCGCATTACTTTGTGTAAATTATTTCACCACCACTGCTCTCAAAACGGTGAAGGAAAACATCGTGAGGAAACCGGCATGTTCTAGAACCAAAAATTCGAAGACGGGTGACATATACCAACCCGCGCTGGGCCCGCGTGGTACTTTACGACCCATTCCCTCTCACCAAGAGGAAGCCTGTGTCCCAGCTGTGTATAAGCTGATTATGTATGTATATATATTCCATCACAGTATTCACTAGGGCACCAATACGTTGAAGAGAAAATGCAAACAGAAACCAAGGACGTTAGAGACGAAAATTAATTCGATTCAACGCGTACCTTCCGTAGTTTGGACATTGATAAACGATTACCTACGAATACATACCGGGATGAAAAACGTACGTCATTAATTTGGAACATTATTCTCCACTTATTTCTTCAATGTAGACGATTGTATGTAAACTGTACTTTTGTCACATGTTTTAATAGTAAGTGTTCAATTAAATTAAATTCTTCAAATGATGGTTGAGGGAATGGTTTGGTTGAGTAAAGCAAATTATAATCGTTATGATAGTAGTGGTTACTTGATAGGTAGTTTGCAAAAGGAGGTGACGGCCTCCCATGCACTCTCGCTCCGAACCATGGCCTGAACCAGGGGGTCTACTCCCTAAGTCCGTTAACGAAGCAACGGGCCCGTCCGACAGTAGTCCGATACGTCGCAGTGAACCATACTCCCTCCTTTAAATTATCAAACATTAATATTTTTCTCGTTAGAAACGACCGCATTTTTAACAATATACTTTGTATTATGTCTAAATATAGAATTGAGTTATTTTTGTTACGAAACCGGCATTATCCTGTTGATACCTTTGCCTATTTTGTTTTTGACGGCAATGTTCAAATGAAATGTCAGTCAGAGTTCATACTAGGCGGGAAGGATTACTTATTTTATTTAAATTTCAATTATATATGTTGTAAAATGGCCCCAACCGCTGCAGCAAAAACTGAAAAACAAGTGTCAAGTTGAACTTTTCGGACGGGCAAAAACGCATCGGGAGTCATTCACAACTGTCAAATCGTGATGTCATTCATTCTTCGTTCGGGCCCGGAACGAATCATCCGTCCGAAGGTGATAAGGAGTAGGAAACGCCCGTAACGAAGCCCGACACAACGGACTTCGTGCTTAGGGAGTAGACCCCCTGGGCCGGACGCGAGAGATCACCGCCGCCGATCACCTCCGTGAGGACACGGCGGTGCTCCGCCTAAGCCGGGCAGATCTCCACCGTATGCTCCACCGTGTTCTCCGAGCGATTCACACAGTGGTGAAGTAGTAGGCCCCCTGGTAATCAGTATCAATTTTCTGATTATATGACTTACTCTTTCACAGTTCAAAAGTAGTACCTTCTTGGAACTGGTTAAATTGACACAATGGTTTTGAGTTTGAGTATTGGTAAGATCGCTGCAAAGGACTATGGTCATCCATCCATGGACTGATTGGGCCAAATACAGTTTAACTTTGTGCATATCTGTCTGTAGATTTCCGCTGTTCCCATTTACCTACGAGAACAGAACAATCGGGACAGCTAACTACCTTAATCGTGATGTATGCAAATGTAGTTTCATGTAGTGCTGTGCCATTAATCGTAAATCAGGTGGTTATTACGAAGGCACCATTAGTGAGTATAAGCGTGAATATATGACAGAAATATACTAGGTTGTCTTAATAGAAAAGGTAATAGATAATCTGTAACCGATAATTTTAGGATTTAAAGGAAATAATGTTTTATTTTATTTATTTTTTTATATTTGTATTCTTTTCTTTTCTACTTTATGAATATGTCATACCTAAGTCATAAAGATTTATGGGATTAGGAAACCTTGAGATTTTTTTTTACATAATGTGTATTCAACGCATTGATGATCATACATATCGACCCCTCCGAGCCTCGGAAAGTATCGTGTCACCCAGTACGTGGGATTTGGAGGTTAGATAGGCAGTCCAGAAATTTAGCTGCATCCGGTTAAACTGGAAGCCGACCAAATAGACTAAGCAGATTAATTGCTATTAAAGGCCCCATTGAAAATAAAAACACTTTATAAAATATGTCAGTCATTGGAAACACAAGAAAAATAAAAACAACATAAGTTTACAGTAATTTTTCACAACATTATTTCTAACAAAATCCTTCAAGAAATAAATTGAAACAATTTCATAAAACTGTATTTATGTCATGACAAAGTTGTGTTGAGTTTTTCGCTTCGTTGGTCCGAAGAATTGCTGTCGGATCTTGTCATTTTATTTATACCTGCACAAGCTAAAGACACTTTTCTGATTAATTATTTGACAAACAGAGCTTGGGTCACAAAATAGATTCGTACAGAAGGCCAGCTTCGTACATTGAGTGAGAACAGGCGCACACACACAAAACCACAAAACGAGTACGTACGGCGATCTCAAACAAAGGCCAGTCGCGAGTGCGCTTGCACTCGCTGTAAGTGAAGCGTGTCTATGTGTGCGCCTGTTTTCAGTCGTTGTATGGAACTGGTCTTCTGTTCCTAATCCTTTTGTGATTGGAAGCTGTTAACTGCGGACGTTTCATCGCCTCCGGTTCTCCGGACCGTTTTTAATCAGCTTCATGCCTTTGAGCAGCGCTACCTAATTGCAGTGTTGGAGAGTTTTTTTGTATATAATTGGCTCTGGTTTTTAATGTCCATTTATGGATTGCAGTGTTTTAATTTGAAGTTTTCTTTGGTGTTTTTGTTTCATTTTATTTCTTAGTTCAAGTTGAAAACACTGACTCTATTCTTTATTTAATTCTTCTTGGTAGTGATATCGGTATCCTTTTATAATTAATAACCGTTTCCAGCAGCCTATAATAATATTCTATTCTCAGGCTTTTACTCGTTTCCAAAGACGAAGGTTATCAAAAAGCCTTACTTTTAGCTTCATCCTTTTCAAAGCTGTTTCTGATATAAGCGATTGAAATGACAGTTTTTGGTTTTCCCAAACATTTTTTATACAATTTTGTTTTCCAAACTCTGAGCATTGCTAGATTGCAATTTGACACGGGTCAAAACTGCTTACCTCTCGAATCAAAGCGAGCGTGCAAAACCGAAAAAAAAAACAAACGAAATAAAAACGCAATCACAACGCACGGCGTTGAAAAAATGGCTCCCATCCAGTTCGGATCATACAATCTATTCCGGACTATTGCACTGCGAAATCAAACTCATCACATGGGAACAATAACTGGTTGCACCCAGCCAACAATTTTTCTTTCATTAGCCTGCTCAGATATGAAAATGGTTAACCACACTGAAGCAAAAATCTTTTTGCCCAAAAGGACTACAATGTTAGTATTAGGATCAATAAAATCTGAAATGCTCCACTGGATTTCACCAGACTCCTTTAACCAGGGACCGTACAATCCTGCTTGAGAGTTAAGTCGTTTAAAGGGTTAGCCGTTATCTCAGCTCTCATGATGCATGTTTTGACAATTCGTTCCCATAATTATATATATTTTCCAAAATATGCTTGCATGTTAATCCTTTCTAACCACATGAAGTGGAAAACCAATTATAATAAAAATACATTGAATGGCCTTTTTTATTTTAGTAACTGATTGAACGGCTAACCCATTGAACTATTGATAAATGATATATTTTCTATAAATTGGTTGTAAATAAAAAAACTTTTTACAAAAAAAAAATAACCGACTTCCAAAAAAACACTACAAGGTGAAAAATAACTTTAATTTCGGAAGTCGGTGTCTTTAGATCTGTATTTTAGTTTTATGCCACCGACTTCCGAAATTGAAGTTATTTTTTACTTTGTAGTGATTTTATGGAAGTCGGTTATTTTTTTCGTATAAAGTTTTCTATTTTTCACTTTTTAGTGCCGAAAAGAAATTTTCCAAATCGGTTCGTAAATGATGGAGTTATGCGCGAACAAAAAACGCAATGCAGAGTAAACGAAAAGATCGTTAATGTAGACAATGTAGATACATTTTTAGATGTTTGTTGATTTTTCAAAAACCGCTTTTGTGATTTCGATAAAATTTTCATGGGACTTTCCAACAAAAAAATAATTTTTCAAATCGGTTGGCAAGCGACGGAGTTATGCGTGAACAAACATAAAAAAAAATACAAACTTCCGAATTGAGAACCTCCTCCTTTTTTAGAAGTCGGTTAAAAATACGTTTACACGTCAAAAGAAATAATAATATTAAAACTAGATGAGGTCTTATCGACTATTCTGAGAAGAAACACCAAAACTCCGAAGTGAAAAGGCAGTATTGATTCAGATCTGTACAGGGTACACAGCCTAAGCCTACTCGTCTCTCGAGCCAACACTTCGCACGGCTGCAGGAAAAAAGCGGATTGCAAGTTCTGCAATATATTACTTTCACGGCATTCAGGCGCTCTAATCGTTTCGCTTGTATATTCTTTTGTGATACGACTGTGCAAGGTTGGAGTTGACAGCGAGTGATTAATATCCTTTCAGATTTCTGTTTCTTGCAATTTGTCAGCCACAATGTGAAGGAATGGAATTATTGTGGTAAACTTGCATTGCTATTGTTTCCAGCACGTAGTTATTGACATTAATTCCATCCTCTAATAGTTCCAGATGAACAGAGAGTAAGTTAAGATTCTGGTGTTCTTGTAAAATCCTTACATAGATGTTTCAAATTATTTTATGTTTTTTATATATATATTTTTTTATATTTTAAATATTTTGGTTTTTATACTTAGGGCAGTTAGTGAAATAGTTATTATTTTTAGATGTTAATAAAAGTACTAAGTACTAGTTTTTAACGTTTTTCATAGTAAGTTAATTTTAAGACTGCGCTATCGCGTTAGGTATTATACACATCTGTAATGATAGTTGTAAGGGATATATAAATAAATAATAATAATAAAAAATAAAAAAAATTGATTCTTCTACTACTACATCATCATCAGTATTATGTTGCCCCTTTTCAGGTAGATATAATAATATCTCCTGTGTTAAAGTCTTTTCTCTTTTAAATTCTCTCTCGCTTGCAGTACTAGTACTTATCTCAAAATAAACCGAGCGTTATAATTATGCGGTTGCACCAGAAGACATTGCTCCGTGTGGTGCCGGGCGTAAAGAATAGCACCATCCGATTTTTTCCCGTCGGTATCAAGGTGCAAAAGACGACTAAGAGACTTTCTTGAGAATGGGCAGCAGCGTTCTCTATGCATTTTAACACCATACTGCGATCGCCAACCCGCCTGTCAAGCGTGGCGATTATGGCAAACACCCCCCCTTAGGGGGGGCCTATGTTCAGCAGTGAACGTCTTTTGGCTGAAATGATGAATGATCAGAAAACATTCATCATATAGGTGTTTTGAAACTACGAGAAACAAATCTCACAACTTGTTTTGTTGAATTTGCGTTCGCCCTGCACGAAACACGACTAAGTTTTAAGACGGGTCTCAAGATTTGTCGTTAGCTGCATTTGCATTATCTGCATACAGAAACATTTTGTTAATGAAACTGTTTGTCTGGTTTGGTTTATATGAATCCTCAAACAAGTTTTCGATCATCAATCTATGTGACAATGCGAAAGGGAGTCGATACATGGACAGAAAATGATATTCCAACATGTTTTTTGTTCGTTTTGCCAGTGCAAACGCACGGTAATGCATTGTCCATCTTGACAAGATGTTGCAAGGCAGTGCCACGCCAAAATAATGCAAGTGTGGACAAGGCCCAAAGAGACTCATGAATAGGTGTTTGACGTGACAGAGCATACTCTACAAAGACAAATTTCTTCTCAAACTCGATGTGCCACATTTATGTTCGGGCACTAACCAATCTAGATGGTAAAGAAATTTTCAATTTTCCAAACTTAGATTAACTAAAACTAGCAAGTAATTTCTCATAAACAGTATCCGCTTTTATAACAAGTTGCCAATGTCGGTTACAGAATGTAGCGATGGAAAATTCAAAGCCCACATAAAAAAAAAACCTCGTTATAAGATTAAAGACTACGTTGAAGACAAAGAAGTTTGGCATTAATTCCTTCTGCATATGTGGCTTTCCTGGTAAGTTATTAACGACAAAACTATGTAAATGTCTATTACTGCTGCAGCTCCCAAATTACGATGTTTATTTTTATTTTATTTTTTTACATACTTCCTTGACATAATCTTTTGTTTATTTGACATTAAATACCTACAATTTTAATTTCAACAAGGTCTTAACTTTTTTTATTTTAATAAATCTCAAGTCTAAGTTTAAGAACCATTTTCTATTTTGTTAAGTACCTGGTACTTTTGACGGGCCTACGAGTACACTGTCCTCCCACACCTATTAACTCTGTAATGTAATTAGAAAACATGGTAAAAGCCAATTATTTTTAAAAGAGTAACCGTGGAGTTTCTTGCCGGCTCTTCTCCATAGGAAACTACCAATTGGAACCACGCACCTACCTTCTGACGTTTCATAAGTTCCCATGTAGGCTTATGTGAAATAAAATATTTTGATTTTGTTTTTGAAAAGTTTCTTTCTACTTCCTGTATTCCAAGGCAACCGATGGTGGGTAAACAGAAGGGGAAAAACAAAACACAAGAGCCAGTGACTTGCACCTTACATAAGTTACCGACACTTTATTCCTTATCGTAGCAGAGCCGGGATTAAGGGGAATTCCTTTAGAGGAATACTATGTCCAAGGTGCTTTTGATTTAGATGCCGGAAAAAATGTACGCGTATTTCGCTTCCAAGTATTTTCTTTTTAGTTTTTTTTTTGCTAGCCAGTTTTGAAATATTAAGTAATAATTTAAGTTTGCCCAACAGTGGGCTATTACCGGCTAAATAGAAAGTTAGATATAATTTAAGTTTTTCTGCTTTTTTCGAACGAGTTTTTTATAGTTAGGAATATTCACAGATTTTTACGACAAGGAATTCTAATTTTAAATTCCATTTTAAAATATTGTAAAAAGAAGTGTTATTATTGGATTTCTCCATCAGGATTTTTCAGTAGCAGCCCGGAGTCCAGATTAATGCCCAGTTAATGGCAAAGGCTCGTCCCTATTACATGGGATTTAAACACATCTTGCGAAATGTGGGACGTGCTATACTTTACAGTTCTGCCTTACCCTCCGGAAAACACAGGCGTCACTAGTATTATTATGATGAATGTTCCTCAATTACACCACTGCATTGCATGCAATAAATCCGAAAAATCGCTAATTAAATTACATGCTAATTACGTCAAATTAAACTACCAATGAACAGCGCTTTTAATTACTAAAACAAACTTCAACAATCATTGTTTTTCCGAATACATTCGAAATAGTAATATTTCGAATGTATTCGGAAAAACAATGATTGTTGTCCACGAAAAAGCCTTTAAAAATACATTTTATGAAACAAATTAACGTCGTACCCAATTTTTCGCTTCTGAATAGTCTTTTTAATGTTTATTAAGCTTCTTTGTTTAAAGACAAAAGATTTTTCACAAAAAAAAGAGGTATTTTTTTACTTGGGGAACAAATGAGTTTTGTGCTAGGGTGTATTCATAATAACATAATTGTAGCGTTATGATGATCTAAAGTTTAGACGGCTGCAGTGGTTTATGAATTGAAATAGTAGATTGTTATTCAAGGGGCTAAAATGACCCATTATAATTATACGAGGTTGTTTTACTCCCAAGCTTTAGCGAGGGAGTAAATAGAAACCGAGTTATAATTTTAGCGCTGTGTGTTACACTCTACTTTTAACTACGATAGCGAGAAAATAAAATAATCCAATACATATTGACGGGAACAGATTTAAACTTATTTCTTTTCCTTTCTCTTTCATCTGCAAATTATAGCATTAGATTTCGCGCCAATAAAATAAAAATCATTTATTTTAGACAAAAAAATCTATAGACAAGGTTGTTAGTAATAAGAATTTTGCTTATAACTAATGTTAGTAACTAAAAACTAAAAGAAAGAAACTAGACACACCGTCTACCCCTGCACAGTAGGCTTATCGGTCTCGCAACACATTAAGTTCAGTGAACCTACTGAGCAGAACAGTATTGGTTCTCTCGCTAATCATCTTTAGGACGCTATTCGGGCTCCCCCGTACTCGTCGCACCACTGGTGCAACTATTTTTAAACTTCATGCCTTTATTTTATTTCTCATGTAACTGCAACGCAATGCACGCATTCTACCAAAGAAATAACCGCTTTGGAACTACCATTTTAAAAAGAAAATATTGTTTTTTTTATGGAACAGTAATAAGTCGAGTCTTTATTCATGATTATTCTACTTATGAATAAATAATTTTTCATTTTTGAAGACACGTTGGAAACGGACAAAAATAAAAAAAAAACTTTTTCCCCAAGAGGAAAATATTCTATTTTATCCTCGCTCTAGTACGCTATAATGACAGATTTTTTGAGCAAGAGGAGTCAAAATGTAGTTTGAAGTAGAACCCTTTATTTAGCTGTATTATTGTTTGTGTTCATTGAAAGCCGCACGAGCGAACTAAAACATGGTGAACACGAACATCGAACATTCGGTTCGTAAGCAAAGCGAACACGAACACCATTACACCATCCACACAGAACAACGAAATTGGATCGCCACGAACATTTTTGATAAACATAGTCTTTGATGTTTGTTAGTGGTTCGCACATACGAACAGTCTTTGATGCTCGTTGTTTGTTCGTACGTACATGCCTTAAAATGTTGGAGGTCTTTCAACCTTTTTTCTGTCTGCCTTGTATTTCTCTAGATTGTCTAAATTGATCTGATCCAATTGTGTCGAAGGAATGTGTTCTGTAAAAATGCTTATTACCGTACCTGAAAAGGAAAAAATTGAACCCTTTTAGGATCACTTAGTTGTCCGTCTGTCTGTCTGTCTGTCAGTCTGTCAAGACCCTTTTTCTCAGGAACGCGTGGAGGTATAAAGTTGAAATTAATATTAAATACGTGGGTATATGGTCCATTGAAGCTCTAAAAAAATCAAGCTTTTGAGTCAACGCAATAAAAAAATATGGTGATTTATGCGACATATTTTGATACTTGCAAATAAATCAAAACCTATAGGGTGCTTCCCGTTGATCTAGAATAATAAAATTTGGTGAGAAGCAAGGTCTTACAGCACAAGTAAAGGAAAAGGTCCGAAAATTGTTAATTTGTAGTTTTATCACATAAAAAATATGTTTTTGCGATTACAAACTTAAATTTGCCGTTGGAAAATTGATCGTGGCGTATATCGATGTTTAAACACAACATGTTTTTCAACTACAATGTTAAGTTGTTCTTGGGACAAATAAATTCATCCGAACTACGGTACCCTTCATTGTGCGTGGTCCGATACGCACTTGGCCGGGTACAACGTTATCTATACTCCGTTGGTTTAGGTAGTTAAATAAAGGTAAACAAAAAAACCACGTGACGAGAGAACTGTCAAGTAACCAACTAAATGTAATACCTGTCACTTCAATTGTCATGCTACGTCACAGTTGTACTCTTCAATTTAGCAACATTTTATTTCGTTGACGTTTACAGAACCTGTCTATTTGGGCTCTTTACAATAGGCAGATTATAAAATATTATTATAAATCTAACAAAAAAATTGTGCTCAAGCAATTACATCTACGAAGAGTAGTTTAAGAATAAATGATAAAGTTCAACAAACAGTAATAATTTAATAAAAGAAGAAACTCGTAAAAATAATTTAATTTGGTTATAAGTTACAACGTATTTTTAAAAAAGAAAGTGTCTTCAATAAAAACCCTTTTTATGATTTGTTTACCTTTATTTAACTACCCAAACCAATGGAGTATAGTCTTGGTCGTTCACCCACAACCACACACGGTTTATCTGAATTCGAGCTAACAACAAATAATGTAATTTTGTACCTGATATGACCCTGTTTACCACGAAGAGTTAAGCAGAGGTATACCTACACTACAGAGTACACCCACATTTCGCCATGTACTTAAAGGGGAGCTTATAGCCATCAAACGGGCACACACCCAGATTCCGGACTGCTACTATCTTGAGCACAATGATATTTAAGGCAATCGAAGTAATCAATTTTTACCAGCCACTAAAACCTCGCGAAGTTACTTCGACGTAGTAATGATCGTAATTGACCGAAGTCCGAAGTACGTGACTATACACTCGTGCAAAGAACTACAGAATGCTTCGAGTCCTTTAACTCGGGCGCAAAAACAAACAACGATTGGAAGTCGCCCGAAGCGAGCCAAGGTTGCACGAAGCGAGCCAAGGTTGCACGAAGCGAACCGAAGTGCCTTTCTACACTCTCGTATTCGCTTCAATCGACTTCGGGAGTAGCGTGGTGCAGGTTTATGAGTCGTTAGAATTAAAAAAAAACCGGCCAAGAGCGAGTCTGACTCGCGCACGAAGGGTTCCGTACCATTATCTATAAAAATGACAAAAAAATCACGTTTGTTGTTTGGGAGCCGCCCCTAAATATTGTTTTTTTTTTAAATTTAATTATTTATTTTTAAAGTTAATATATAACTAAATATTCTGTGAATATTTCAAGCGTCTACCTGTTGCCGTTATCAATATAGGCCAAAAACGAGCAAAAAAATCACGTTTGTAGTATGGGAGCCCCCTTAAATATTTATTTTATTCTGTTTTTTAGTATGTGTTGTTATAGCGGCAACAGAAATATATCATATGTGAAAATTTCAACTGTCTAGCTATCACGGTTCATGAGATACAGCCTGGTGACAGACGTTTTTGACAGACAGACAGACGGCGGAGCCTTAGTAATAGGGTTCCCGTTTTACCCTTTGGGTACGGAACCCTAAAAAACGATTAAACCTTTTAAAACACTGAATAATGTTTCAAGTCCCAATAGTACCAAGTTTTAAAACTATTACTGTGTTTTCCAATGGTATAAAAAGCAATGGTCTATATTCAAGACTAATGAAAATAGTCCGCAAGGAGAATAGTTGAGTACAAGAATTTTCTAGAAATAAGTACTTAGAGTACGGCATCGCCGAATGTCAAAAAATAAAATCTCATGTGAGGATAAATAGTTTCTGAATTTTTTAATGGACGGTAAAAACAGGGCCGACTTTTAATTTATTCTTTCCAATGATATATCACGAGGTATTTTTTTGTTTAAGGTTGTTTTTAGGGTTCCATACCTCAAAAGGAAAAACGGAGGCCTTATCACTCGTGTCTCTGTCTGTCACAGCCAATTTGCTCCGAATCTACTGAACTGATTAAGTTGAAACTTGGTACACATAATGAATTTCTGTGATCCAAACACGGACGTGTAATGTAAATAAATGAATTATAAATATGAAGTCACTTTAAAAACCTAAAACAAACTGTACCTACGATGTGACATATCAAATGAAAAGGCCTTTTGTAAGGATTTCAGATATATTTTGTAAATAAATACTTTTAAAATTATTTAAGAAAATATACCATTCCCTCCTTATCTCTGAAACTACGTAAAAAAAAAAAAATAGTAAATAGTTATTTACATAAAGATTACAGGAAACCCTATAAGAAGTCTACAGGAGGGAACATATTTTTCAACTACAAATGTTAGGTTTGTTCTTAGAATAAATTAATCCCAACTACGGAATCCTTCATTGCGTGGTCCGACACTCACTTGGCCGGTTTTTATTAACTGTATCAGGTGTCACGGGCTCGTGAATAATAACAGCCACAAGGATTCTTCGAAAGTTATGCTATGCTTGCCGCGGGTTCGTGGTCGGGTGACCATCTATTACATAATTGAAACCCATGCTGCAGAAAGCACCTTAAATCGTTGGTCCCGGCTGGCATTCGTAGATCTTTGATCTTTACGGGTAGTCAGAGCCGCAAAAGTCTGACAACCAGTCTTATCAAGGGGTATCGTGTTACCCAGCAGTAACTGGATAGTGGAAGTCGGATAGACAGTCTCTCCATGTAAAATACTGGTAATCAGCTGCATCCTATTAGACTGGAAGCCGACCCCAAACATAGTTGGGAAAACGCTGGGGTGATTGATCAGGTGCGGGATGTACGTGGGATTTTTTTCCATGATGAGGATTCTTTTGTAAATCGAATCATACTTTACTTTTTAACCGACTTCTAAGAGCGTATTGCACCAATAAACTGAACGCAATTAACACATCTAAACCGCGTCCAAGAGCTGTCAGTGTTATCATTCAAAATCAAAATCAAACATTTTTATTTCACATAAACCTACATGGGCACTTATGAAACGTCAGAAGCTAGGTGCATGGTTCCAATTGGTCGTTTCCTATGGAGAAGAGCCGGCAAGAAACTCCTCGGTTACTCTTTAAAAAAAAAGTGGGCTTTAACAATGTTTCCAAGTTACAGTGTTAATAGGTATGGCAGGACAGTGTAGGCCCGTCAACAAGTACCAAGTACTTAAGAAAATAGAAGATATTTTACAAAGCTACAGTCTATTAGGCCTACAACGTTCTCACATTCACAAATTAAAAAAAGAATCTAAAAATATATAAAATATTACTAAAATAATAAAAATAAAAACCTACATATTTAAACCAAATGACAACATTGTCATTATTTTGTTTTGGACTTTTTTACATTGTTGTGGAATATCGCCGTTTTTAGAGTTCCGTAGTCAACAAGGAATCCTTAAAGTTTCGCCATGTCCATCTGTCTGTCTTTCTGGCTGTCTGTCCCCGGCTTAGCTCAGAGACTCTTAGTACTAGAAAGCTGGAATTTGGCATGGTTATACATATTAATCACGCCGACAAAGTGGTTAAATAAAATCTTGAATTTATTTTTTTAAGTGGGGATTATATTTGTTTTTCTCGTCTAACCCATGATGTGGGGTATCGTTGGATAGGTCGTTCAAAAATATTGAGGGTCTGTGAAGACCATTTTTCGAATCAGGAGTCCATTTGTGTAATATTAAGCTTTAAAGTGCTTTGTTAGAGTCAATTGTCCTCCCCCTGCCAGCTAAATGGTTGTTTTTAGAAAGGCTTTACAAGTTAACGAGTAATAGTCGACCAACTCACATTTGCAGTTGGAGAATGGACCGTGACGTAAGTATAGCGAATTATGGGAGAAAATGTGTTTCAAATACAGTGTTAAGTTTGTTTTTGGGATACATTCATCCCAACTACGGGACCCTTAATTGTACGTGGTCTGACACCCACTTGGCCGGTTTTTTAATGTGTTTATCCCGTTCAGTTTCATTGGTGAATTCCTCTTTCCGTACTTTCCTAATCCTCTACATTATCAGCCGATAACGTTCTCACTGCTGGGACACAGGCCTGTTCTCTGTGAGAGCCATAATCCACCACGCGGGCCCACGGCGGGCTGGTGGATGTCACATGTCTTTGAGTTTTTGGTTCTAGTACATGCCGCCGGTTTCATTCACCATTTTAAGAGCAGTGGTTATGAAAAAAATTACACAAAGTAAAGTGCCTACCTGGGTTTGAACCCATGACAGATTCGTAAGTCGGGACCGTTACCACTGAGCCACTCCTGTACTCACTGAGCCACCATTGCTCTCACTGAGCCACTAGTACTCTCTATCTACACTCTGACATTCCTCTGTTCAATTCAAAATAATTGTTAAGATCTTAATACTGATATTAACTGTTCATTATATAATAATAATTGTGGATAATAAATTATTCCTCCATTTTACGTTCTAGTTAGAATATAAGGTTAATAATGTTAGTAACTAGATGTGTAAAATGTAGGTACATCTGATATTTAGTTACAGGTTTCATCCTTCGCCCACGGCTTCATAATATGAAACAGATGTTAATATCATTAAAACATGGAAATAGTTTGGGTTCACCTCCCTGGTTGCTAAAATCTTATTAGTAAATTGCTGAGCAGTGCTGTTTACTATTAAAATGTACTTAATAATATTTGGATTGTAGGTAATTACATTCGGTTTTGGTAAGAAATTTAAGTTAATTTAGCTTCATAAGAGAGTGACTATGAGTGAGTCATAAGGGAGTGAACTGGAATAAAAAGATGACCCTAGGGTAACCTAGGGAGGGGAAGAGAAAGAAATGAAAAGCCTTGAATAGATGGCAGGGTGACTTGGTGAGGACAGCTAGAAAGACATGGACTAACTAGGTGGATGGACAGGCTAGGAACAAGGAGAATTGAAATGGGATGGAGCAGTTCTTCGCTAAAGGGGCACACAGAGACTGAACGGTTATTAAATGTTTTGTATTACAACTATCACTCTGAAATAAGGCTATAAATAAATAAATAAGGAAGTCACCAAACTTATTGTCGCGGACACTTGACACGTGTCGCAATTAGTTCGACGCGGTGTAGAGTCGCACATTTAGCTTAAACTGCATGAAGATAAAGCTCTTTCTGACCAGTCAAGCCGATAGGATTTCACGTCGATAAGTGTAATCACCAAGCTCAACCAATCAGATAGGCAGTCGCTTCATGTAAAATACTTGTATTCAGCTGTATTTGCTGAAGCTAGGCAGATGACGATGAACTGTGGTTTCTGCCTAAGGCTTTTCAGTAATGGATGGCATTTCATTATTATTATTAATTCATTTATTTCAGATATAGTCCATACATTATATAAAAAAATAAAATTCAACAAAACACATCATAACATTAAAATAATCAACAATAAATAAAATTAAAATTATAGAAATAATTATAATTATTAGAATTATATATCCAATGTTACAATTAAATTAAAATATTACACATTAAAACAAGCAATAACAAAATAAAACATACCTATTGTGTATGTTTTATTTTGTTCATAAACGCATGCCAAATAATACGAGGAGAAGCGGTAACATGAAGCTGCATCCACCTCTGTATCAGGGACAGGTCCCACCACTTGGACAACACCCTCAGGAGATAGTTCGAGCTGCTTCGTAGTGAAGCGTTCCGCTTCCTTATGATCGCGACAAAATCATCGATCCGCGCCTCAGCAAACATAGTCGAAGCACTACAAAACCGCGGAAGCCCTAACAGTATCCTGAAGGCATTGTTCTACTGCACGCGCCCGCCGCTGCGTAAAGTTGGGCCACAGGCTGCACGTGTAAAACGACTGAAAATATGCCTTAAATAAAGTCACCTTCACAGGTCTAGTACATCGCGCAAACCTGCGAGCCAACATACAACACCGGACAGAGAGCGCCCTGCGCTCCCTCTCAATGTCTAGATTGTCACAGAAGTCGACAGAGACCCAGTGGCCCAAGGTGACAGGAGGTACAGATGAGTAACATTTGGTACCGGCTTTGAAGATTATAATTTCACTCTTTTTAGCATTGTAGCTGGGCCCATGCGCCGCCGTGTATGACTCACAAATGTGCAAAAGCTTGCATAATGCATTTCATACATTTAATTTTTGAATTAAATCTAGTTTCAACAAAATACCATGTATCAACATGCAGCTATGGTGTGTGGTTTTGTTAACGGTTTGAGGACACTTACAGCGAAACACAAGGTACATTTAGAGATAGCGTGCTTTGTCACCAGTGCCATATGTTTGTGTTATTGCAAGAACTTCAAACTAACATTAGTTGCAGTGTTAGGACTGCAGTCCTCTGAAGTAGACCATAATGTTGAAGCTATGAATACGATTTTTAGGGTTGGTAAAAAGGAACCCTTATCGTAAAACTAAGTCTGTCTGTCTGTCTGTCACAGCTGGATATGTCAAGAACTACTAATGCTATCAACTTGAAATTTGGAATAGTTTTAGATGACGTTTACCCAACTATTTTGCTAACAAAAAAATATATATCTTTTTTGCAACAGGGCCTGAAAAATTGAAATGGAGTCTACTAGGGCAGGTGGGCCTATCATATGGATGAACGCTGTTTGCTCATTCTCAAACATTTTTTTAGGCATCATAGTTTCGACTTTTGATGAACAACTAAAAAAAAATACCGTTCCCCCCCCCCTTATCCCCGAAGTTTACATAGAGAAAAATCTGAAATTATTCTATGTGATAGAACTTTATGTAAGGATTACAGCAAAAATAAGACAATGTCTCTAAATAGCACAGTTTTTCAGAAATCATCATCATCATATTATACGTACGGAACCCTCGGTGCGCGAGTCCGACTCGCTCTTGACCGCTTTTTTTCATTATCATCATTATGTAATGGAAATAACCATGTATTTTTTTTCATTTGTTTTAGACGATTGTGTCTATGTAAGATACGGTGAACGTTGTGTATACTTGTAATAGCCGCACAGTTACTAACATAAATATATTATTATGGACAGCCGGGAAATAATATCTTATTTCATGATTCATCCAATGATATCTGTTGTAAAGATGACGGCAAATATATGGTGATCATATATGGAAGGCATATATACAAGTGGCAGCACTAATAAGACATCGAAGGAACACCAAACTATCTGACGAGACAAGCGACGCCAAAATATAGGATGCTGCCTTGTCTTCAAAAAGATGAGTCACCTCTTTATAGAATGCAATATTACCGGACATACTACCCTAGTTTCATCGAAAAGAAATTGACAAATTATCACTTCCCAAACAATTTTCCTCATAATTTAATTTGCCAATTTATTACTTAGCAAAAAATCACTTCACAAATAATTGTAAACCTAATGTTTGGCAAGTGGACGTTTAAACAATAACTTGTTTACCAACTAGTACTTTTACCAATTTTAATGTAGTCAAATATTTCAGTTGGTATAACATAATTATTATTTTACGCAAAAAAAATACACCAAATATTTAGTATCGTCAGTTTTCAATTTACAATTTCTATTCTTCTTCTTTTTCTTTCTTTTCATTCTTTTTCTTTTTTAAAAACGTTGCGCCACACTAGGAATTCATCCTGTATAGTAGTCAATTCAACCATTCATTTCATTTAAAGTTTTTTTTTTTTTCAGTCATTTTATTCAGTCAATTACAACCTACTAAAGTATTTTTTTATAATATAGTCGTTTCTGGCACTCGCCGGCCGCTGCCGAGGTACCGCTCGCTACGCTCGCTCGGCTCGTGCATAGGGGGTCACAGTTTTAACTTAACCTAGCCTAAAAATAAAACCCACCCACCAGCCCACTAAACATAATTAATACAATAAAATTATTTGACTAAAATTAAATGTATATTGTCTAAAGATTGTTTGCTGTAATAAATCATTGTATTAAAGACCAAATGCCTTAATGACATTATCCTTGGTAATATTCTGCCGAGTTAAAATTTTACCAAATGAAAATGTGCGTACTAAACTCATTCCAAATATTGCATTGGTATAATATAAAAAAAAGGTTGCTAAAATTTGTTTGGGTAGTGAAATGTTGTCAAAATCTTTGCGGCAAAACGGCAGGATCACTCGGACATGTCTTGCGTTCTAAATATCTGCCTGCTCAGTTAAATTCAGCAGAATGTCATACCTCGTTCTGACGAAAAACGTCTGACATCACTTTGGCAACATAAAGACTACTATATCGCAATCAGTGCCGCTCATATATAGCACAGGTTTGCGGAGGGCGAGGAGGGCGCAGCTTAGGTAGACCTCTTGGTGGGATGACGTGAAAAAGAAAGCAGGATTTATACTTATGTGTTTGTATTTCTGGTTTTTAAATTGTAACATAATATGGCATACTCATTATGCGGTCCATAATGAATAAAACATGTTACAAAAAAGCTTATAGCTGGATATAAATTACGGACCCTGTTAGGGTAACAGGTCAATAAATTAATTAAAACTAATAAGTACTAATTTAATCATCTAGGTACTCAAATTATAAATTTACATTAAAATAAAGGGTATAAATAGTTCTTATTAATATTAGTGGGTTTATTTTTAAGCGGTGCTTAAAGTTAAGAGACGTTTAAACTTCAATAATTATTAAATAGTCGCTTAGTCGCAAAGTTTATAAATGAAGGGTAAGAGTTAGTATGTAGATACAATCTGAGACTGACCTGCAAATTGCACCAAACATATGAAAATTAAAATTTTTCGGGTTACCACTGTGGATCCACCATAAGGCAAGTTTATTCTGCTGTTGGTAGGTTCCACAAGACACTGTGCACAAGGCCCATCGTCAATGTCGCTACATAAAAGTAACGTGTTACAAACTGTAATTGTAAACGAATTCATAAAAAGAACGGTAAAGACGATATGTCGAACTGTAGGCCGATAGCTTTAATTCCCGTTTTTTCTAAAATAATAGAAAAAGTCGTATATGAACCAATATCTTCTTTCCTGACTAAATTTAATATACTTCGCCATGAGCAATACGGGTTTAGGAAAAACAGGAATATAAACATGGCAATTTTTGACCTTTTGAAGATTCTTTAATATTATTGTAACCACCTTATTGTAAATACCTACATTCTAAGCAAATAAATAAATATTCTGTTCTATTCTACAACCTCAAATCACCAATGAGTAGCCAGGATGTCACAGCACTAGTATTTCAATGGCGGTCCGCACACGACGCGAACTGTAATTAGTAGCATCATCTTACGACCGTCCGCATCTTGGTCAGAACTGCTGGGGCCAAGATAGCAGTTACACGACTGGTAGTGGTACGTGTTACTTATACATCACTGATGCATGCGTGACGTCTGTCGGGACAGTTTAAGTCAAATCTGCAATGGCTTTTTCATCAAGAAGCCCGTCCAGACATGGCCCTGCTTTGTTAGACGCACATAATATCTTAATAATATAATGTTCCGTTGAAGCCGCACTGACTCTCCGGAGGGACACCTCGCCCCAACAGTTGAGCCGCACCGTCTCTCCGGTGGGACACTAAAAACACGCCATTATCAGCTGAATTTCTACTAATATTAACCCTAATATTGCGTATGGTAACTTTAATCGTCGGGCCTGACAACTATTCTAAAAAATCAACAGTCGTTTTACCCAAAATAGACGTAACGTAATACCAAAACAATGGCAGCTGTTATCTGAAATCATATTTTATTTAGAAAAACAATAAACTTCCCAGATCCATTCTTGCAATTGTTTATTATGGTCTGTCTAATTAGCTTCTCAGAAAAATTTACTCTTTAGGCTTTACGTCTTTTGTTATTTTTTTTTAAATATGTTTATGAGTGCCGGCGGCCCCGTCATAACAATGACAGGCCATAAAAAAGGGCGGTCCCTGAATAGAGTTAAGTCAAACGCGAGTGAGGCCTCAAAGGTTAAATGAGTCCATGACCTCTGAGTTTATTTCGGCATTTTTTCTCAGGAATCAGTCAGCTAGGAAATGCCGGCGCCAAATATTGTCAACAATTAATTTCCAGAAGTGCCTTAGAATATCTACTTACAGAAATAAATATAATTTAATTTAAATGATTGAACACTGGTCTCATAAATGCAAGTCGTGTCCTGAATAAATGTCTCTTGAATGTTGTTTTTTTGTATCCTACTCCGTAGTATGCTGGTCGCTTATATGATGTGCCGTTATATGTTGATCTCCGGTATGGCGTCTTAGAAGATCTACTTACAGAAATAAATATCGTTTAATTTATATGCTCGGCAAAAATCTTTCATTCTACCAAAATCCCAACAGCTTTGAATGATTGAACACTGGCCTCATAAATTCAAGTCGTGACCTGAATAAATGTCTTTTGAATGTTGGTTTTTGGTATCCTATTCTGTAGTATGCTGGTCGCTTGTATGATGTGCCGTTATATGTTGATCTTCGGCATGGCTGCTTCTTGTATCTTGGTATTTTGTGTGTTGTTCCGATATATTGTGTCGGTCTTGTGTATGTTATTCCATTATGTGTTAGTATTGTTGTGTATATAGTTTCATTGTGTGTTGGTCTTGTTGTGGTTTCGTTTTGTATTGGTACTTTGTTTGTGATGATTCCATTTGTTTCGTCGTGTATTGGCTTTGGTGTGGTTTCGATTTGTGTTGGAATGCTGTATGTGGTTTTCTTTGTTTCGTTCTGTGTTGATATTGTGTACATTTTTCTGTCATGAGTTCGTATTTTATAAGTTGTTTGATTTTGTATTGGTCTTGTGTATGTTGTTACGTGGTATGTTGGTCTAGTATACATTGTACTGCGGCTGAGTGTTAGGTTTGTTGTAGTATCGTTTTGCGTTGATATTGTATATATTGTTTCGTTGTAGATCGTTCCATTGTTTGTTGATTTCTTGGAAATTTGTTTCTTGTATGGTCTTACGTATGTTGACCATGGATTTGTAGTTTTCAAAATTGTTAATTTTGGAGTTATTGGCTTCAGAGTTGTCGCTTTCGGAGTTGTCGGCTCCACAGTTGTCGACTTAGGGATTGTTGATGGTGCAAGTATTGATCGTTTCATTAGTGTACCATTTTGATTATTGATTACTACAGCGGCTAATAAAGGCAATAAACCTGAAATAAAGATTGAAAACCATATAAGTTTGTGCAATTTATTCATCACAACTTTTACATCAAAACAGTGAAAGTAAACATCGTGAGAAATCGCCGGTTTTCTCACGATGTTTACTTTCACTGATGCCCTAAAATCACATCTTCAAAGACATGGGATGTCCGCCAACCCAACTTATTACGACCCACTCCCTCTCACAGAGAGGTCTGTGCCCTAGCAATGGGAATGATTACTGACGGATTTCATCAAATTCTATTTCTACATCTAGATTGGCACTATCTACAAAAAAAATTGAAACTTCTACCAGACAAAATAATCTAATCTTATCTAGAGTTGGTGAAACATTTGCTTATGCTATTCATAATTTATTAGATGTGTCTACAAAGCAACGGAACAGCAAAGATTTTTTGTAAAAAAATATTTTATGGATACTTGCACCATACAATTTTTCGCTAAATTCGATACTTCTTCTAGAATGTAATCATTCGTATTCAAGTATTTTATCTGTCTTCACTTTTTCTTCCCTCTTATATTCCTCTTTATTTTCAATTCTTGCAGTCTTTCTACTTTTATTATTTCTAGAAGAGTCACAAGAACTCGAACTCGGTGACGCCAATGCCTGAACAGGCCATCCATCCAACACATAACCAGATAATGATGAGTCCCTACATTAGACCCCGATATGCTCTGTTATCTGTAACTTGACTCTTTAACCCGTCATCCACAATCACAAAATCTATCATATTTCTATAGTCTTGCCTTTCCCACGAATAACTGTGAACCTTTCTATGATTACACAAATTCTTCCCTACACATATCTCTAGTAAATGCATCCCATTCTCATTCACTTTATCAGCCCCAAATGCAACTAATACATTTTCGTACTCATTCCTATTTACACCAACCCAACTATTAAAGTCTCCAAGCATAACAATCTTCTTGTTTGATCTAAATCCATTCACTAAACCCCTTCCAAATTTCCTGACTCTCACAAGGTGAGCTTCCTGTATCCGTGTATCGGATGCATGCACGCGCAAAATAAAGATAGGGTTTAGGCCTACCTTGGTTGTTACTCATATAATCCTGGGACTCACACAAACAATCTTTCACACATTTCATCATCCGCTCGGAGAGGACAACTCCCACACCCTGACAGGCCCTGTGTCTCTTGAATACCGGACCAGATAGCGGTCAGCGAAGCGTGGTTGGATATGTCCACTCCCTTTTGTTTCGTCTCATTCACACATAGCACATCTATTATTTTATCCTTCACCATCTCACACACCTCATCCATCTCATCTTTTATGCCTCCCTGAACACTCAACGTAGCTAAACGATACTCAACAGCTCGCTTTTCGCTCTGTGAAAACAACTGAAGTGGTGTGTGGCAACCATCACCGCCGCCTCCTAGTTCTTTATTATTTGAATGACTCATTTAGTTCCCACGCAAAGGATACATCTGCCGACACTCTACAGAACGCCGCATGTAGAAGTAAAGCTTGTTAGTGTGTCTGGGGGTGCCCGATCACAGACAACAGGGCCCCAAGTCTGCTATTACAATAGTGTCAGAATAGTCGATCATTGACTCGATAAGTTTGGTAATCTACTATTATAATGGCGTCATTATGACTTTCCAATGGTCGGCCACTGACACTACATTGAAAGAAATTGCATATATTGGTAATCTCGTATATAATGACAAATGAATGACATTTCTACTAATGGGTTTTATAATAATGGCAATACGACAATGCCATTATAATAACACAATTATATTAAGAGAACATTGACCGACCAATGATCAACCATTATGAATTTACCAGATTACGAACTTTTAGCAAAATGACAATGGCATGACAGTGGGATCGTGTTGGAATGACTGAATTTATAAAAATAGCAGACTTGGGCCCCTGGTACACTCGCGACTAGGCCCTCCCCCCCCTAGTCATGCAGGTCTCAGCACGGTAACCTTAGCTTGGGTGTGTGCTGTTAGTACCACACAGAAGAAAACAATAGAATGCTCGAGCTGTTTCGTTTGTTGCCTTTTACGACACCCATGGGATGAAATGGGTTGGTTCTATTCTACTACCAGGCAACCACACGGGGTTACGAAAAAAAATACTGTTTAAACTTACTTTCGTTTCCATCCCGAGATATTTTTATCCATCTTCGATCCATCGCTCTGTATTGTGACATCGTTAATGTAAACACAAAAAGCAAAGGCAAAACAAAAATAAATCTCATATTTGTAATTTTTTTACTCTTAAACGTGTGCACAGTAATCACGGTTCGTAATTATGGTGTAAAAGCGGTACCTTCTATTAATATATATAGCTGTTGATGAAGATAAGATTCAAGATCATATTGATTAGATAAACAAAAACTATTATTATTGTACTATAATTCAAAACAGTATTAAAGGAACTTATGGTAATAAGGACTTTTATTGTTTTCATGCTGACAATGGGTCAAATCACAGCCTGTATTATTGAAATAATCGAAGCAAATAAGGATAACATTAAATCGTATATGAGAAACAACCATTGTCATTATTCCCGAGTTGAGGTGGGCTTCCAGTTTCAGATGCAGCTGAATACCAATATTTTTCAAGGAATGACTGCCTATCTGACCTCTACAACACAGAAACTGGATATACTTTGGTAAGACCCTTCTCAAGCAACTATTGTGTTAATTGACGACCAAGCTCACCGCAAAATAAAACAATATTTTTTGTGATGAATTAGATTCAGGCTTTGGAAGAATTTTACTCAATTACCTTAGGCATCATCATCACATCACACTATCACACTAATATTATACGAGTAAAGGCGAAAGTTCGTGAGTGTGTGTATGTTTGTTACTTCTTCACGCTCAAACGGCTGGACCAATTTTGATAAAATTTTGTATGGAGGTAGCTGACTCCCTGGATTAAGACATAGGCTACTTTTTATCCGGATATTCCCACGGGATCGAGACATACGCGGGTGAAACCGCGGGGCGCAGTTAGTAGTTTTATAAAAGAGTGAGTTGCACCAAGTTACTTTAACGATAACCAATGCCTTGTCAGTTAGTTAAGCGAAATATGGGTTGCACCAATTTAACAACAGTTAAAATGACGTCACAAATAACTATAATTAACCGCTCAACTTCAGGCAGTTAACGGCTATAGTTACGGTTTGTGTCATTGTATGGCAATCTGCTTCCCATTATATATTCCTTTTCAATGTTGTTCCATGCTTGTTCTTTTGTTATGAGCTAGTCCCGTCGGTTTTTTGCACATCAAAATATTCTTGTATTTTTCTAAAAGGATTTGTAATCTAGTAACTTTTACCTAGCTAAAATTACAACGTCTTTCTTTGAGAACAATGTCAATTATCTAATTAATAAACTAACCAAAAACACCAGAATGTAGATTGTATAGTTTTACATAACCGCAAGATCTTTCATGTGATATTTTTAAGTAGTGGATATTAGATATTTATCATGGGTATTTAAGTCATTATAAAATTAATTCGCAGACCTCTGTGTATAATAACTAACGTACTTTAATTATGTAGAAGGAACGAGGAACCCAAGAAATATATACTTAAAAAAACTGAAAGAGTACTCAATATAAAATTCAAGTTATGGCGCAATTTTTTTTTGGGTATTCCTCCTGAAATCTCCATATTTGCAATTAACTTTGTTTACTTAAAATATTTTACAACAGAATAATTTACAATTGAAATAACACGCGTTTAATGATTAATCCCACCGAAAAACGTCTTTATCTATGAAAGTGTGCTGGACGGGCGTGATCGCTGGACGCGGTATGTGTGCGGGGAGTGTGTATACCTATCCAGGGTTTTATTCCCGGTGTATGTGTAGGTCTCCCAGTCCATGCGGCGCTGACGTCCTGCACCTATAGTTCCAGGTATCTTCGGGCTGCCTGCGATCTTGAACTTCTGTGTACCAGTTAAGACGGGAAGAGTTTTGAATGACCCTTGACGAAGGATTACGTTTTGACGTTCCTAGCTATAGCGTTTTTGACGATTCAGTGATAACGTTTTTGATGACTCAGCCAAAGGAGTATACTACCTGATTAAAACACAAGTCTTGAAGAACACCCAGGAAGCAATTTCGGGACTCGTGGGAACACTATGAAACACATTGAAGCTATTTAAAAGTCCAAAAATTACCTTGCCGATGACTACAAATTTCAATTTTCCTATGTTTGCTTAAGTATAAGCCTACTTTACCGTAACGAGAGCCGCTAATAACTTCCTGGTTTAAAGTTTATTTTATTGAAATTTTTACTAATTAGTAAGTACATTGTTGCATAATAGCACATGAAAAATTTACATACATATGACATGTGACATATCGTTGGAATCCTCATAAAATTCCCTATGACCTGAGCTATCCATATCAACTATACCTGTTTCCACTGAAATAACTTTTCAGTGGAAACAGTAAAAATAATATTATTTTTAATTATAATCGGTTTTCCAATGGCTTTTCTCGGAAACCATTGGACCGATTTTCATTCTGATTATGGATACCTCAAGCCTATATATAGACCTACAACAATCTAATAAAAACTAAACTATACAAGTCTATTTTTCAGGGCGTGACGCGCCCTGAAAAGTTAACTGTTAAACTGGAAATTAAACAATTTATAAAATTACCGAAACACGGCCTTCAAGCTCAATCAAATGGGTCTATTTATCTGACTAGAGACTCAAAAGTTATGTCCAGGGGTAGGTCTTGACCTAGGCTACCTGGGCATGCTAAAAAACTATAAATATATAACTATATAGCCCACTTAATTGAAGTTGAGTTGGTCGTATTTATCGTTCTACATACAAAACATTTTACATGTTATTTCTATACGTTAACTATAAGTATTTAACTGGAATTTAAGTTAATATTTAAAAACAATATAATACTACAGATGTGACGCATCGTCGCGAACAGAAAGCATGATGACAGGAAACTTGAAATGTTGCCATTGCCAAAAAATTACCCACGTGTATTTTGGGGAAATAATACGTCATGTCACTTGTAACCCTTTTAACTTTGTCTTTTACATTTAACATGACTGTACAACTGCAGGTAGTTAGATTCTATGGTCATTGTTAAAGTTACGGTCAAAATTAACTTTGACGGAAACTATAACTTTGACCTTGGTGCAACCCACCCTAAGTTTTTAACAAATGATTAAAAGAATTGCAAACACAAACCTGAATAATTACTTTACATTGGTTTTGTTATTAGTTAATAGTACTGGTATCACCAGAAAGGACAGTGGCTGGTGTGAACACCTTAATAAAATTAAATATAGGGGGGGCCTAAAATGGACGCTTTGGCAGAATCATAATAATTATGATCTGCGTACAATTCATATCCCGCAATTCATCTGTTTGACAGCTGCTATTTGACATAAGACTTCATTACAGCAATTGACATTGGCATTTTGTTGATTAATTTGTGGACCATTTTACGAAACTCCATACAAAACTGTCAAACAGATGAATTGCGGGATATGAATTGTACGCAGATCATAATTATTATGATTCTGCCAAAGCGTTCATTTTAGGCCGTGATATTGTGTGCTTTTCCTTATTCTGATACTTTAATACTATATAATAATTATATGTTTAGGTTGAATAATACTATTCATAAGCTGACATGTTGTTATAGTGAAAAATATTAAGTAGGTAGCTGTAGATAATGAATAATTATGTCAAAGGTAAAAAAACTAATAATAATATTTAAATTAGGTCTGGATTACATTGAACTGTATTATAATGATACAAAAGACTGTAAACTTGCAAATAAATTTCCTCCTCCTCATATCCTCTCTGTTTACCTTCATTCCTCTCTGTCTATCATAAATCAAAAATAAGTTAGTTTATTGCAATTTCCAAGTCATCAACATCATCATCATCATCAGCCTATAGCAGTCCACTGCTGGACATAGGCCTCTCCAATTGCACGCCATTCAGCTCGATTCTCGGCAACTCTCATCCAGCTGCCACCAACCACCCTGCGAAGATCGTCGCTCCACCTAGCCTGAGGGCGTCCTACCTTACGTTTGCCGATTCGCGGTCTCCACTCAAAAACACGTCTACCCCAACGGTCATCTGTTCTACGGCTAATATGGCCGGCCCATTGCCACTTCAGCTTGCTTATTCTGTGGGCTATGTCGACAACTTTGGTTCTCTGCCGGATCACCTCGTTCCGGATTCGATCCCTCAGAGAGACTCCAAGCATAGCCCGTTCCATAGCTCGTTGAGCGACCTTCAATTTATGGACCAGCCGTACCGTGAGTGTCCACGTTTCGGCTCCGTAAGTCATAACAGGCAGGACGCACTGATGGAAGACCTTCGTCTTTAGGCTCTGTGGAATACGCTACGAGAAGACTCGAGGAAGCTTCCCAAAAAAAAAAATCCAAGTCAATAAGATTAATTCCCTATTGAATGACTATTTCATGAAATCATGACATTTGAGCTGTATTGATGATTCAAATGATTAAAATTCTGTTAATACATATTTGTTACGCTCGTTAATCATATTTTGATCAACAAACAACCTGAAAATGACCTGCAAATAGCAAAAAGCGTTAGATTTTTTTTATTTATTTATGCAAAATCTGTATTAACAATAACATACATAAAGTCTGCCAAACTGCCTAACAGTTTGTCGGCAGTAGTTCTCGTCTAGCAATGGATTACAAATTTTGAAAATGAATATTCTATAATTTCATTGTGCTAAGTAAACTATAAAATAAATACCTACAGTTCAGATCAAAAATCTCAAATTTTCCAAAAAAACTAAAACATTTTCGATGGACACAATGAGAGATAATGTTTTTGTAGAACTCTTTTAAGTTGATCCTTAGTGTCTAAACACAATATGCGGAATATCCGCGACGGAAGTTCCGCGGCTGATTTTACGTTCCGACGTATTCGGCTGATATGACACACCATAGGTGCGGCAACTTACGCGGCAGAAATTTTCGTTGCGCGGGGCGGGGGCGCATGCCTGCCTCCCGCTGCTCCCCACCCCGGATCTTCTTGGGCAAGCGAACCGAACTTAGGTCGCGTATAATGTGTGCTCTACAGAATACGTTGCCGCCGAATTGCCGCTGAACTTACGCCCGGCCGAAGTTCGGTTGTACGCTATAACGCAACGTAATTTCGGCATAATGTGTCGTCAGTAATTCAACTAGCATTGCAGGCGTAATCATGCCGCACTTCCGTCGCGGATCTTCCGCATAGTGAGTTTAGACACTTAGACTTGACATGCGATATAAGTTTGGGGGGTAGCTCATTCGCTAACGTTGGTACTACGTACCTTCTTGTGCGCTTACCAAAGTAGTTAGTTACTTTTGGAATAGCAAGTGTCTTCTTCTTAGATAAACGAGTTGGGTACATTAAGCTTACGTTCCACTTTGTGGTCTTGATTATTAAATTGTTCAGTCAAGATATTTAACTTACTTTTAAGATGGATAGGGAGTACTTTACAAATTTTAAATAGTTCTTCATAATTTGAATATAATGTTTTCTTAGTTTTTAGGGTTCCGTACCCAAACGGGAACCCTATTACAAAGGCTCCGCCGTCTGTCTGTCTGTCTGTCCGTCTGTCACCAGGCTGTATCTCATGAACCGTGACAGTTGAAATTTTCACAGATGATGTATTTCTGTTTGTAACAACAAATACTAAAAAACAGAATATAATAAATATTTAAGGGGGCCCCCATACAACAAACGTGATTTTTTTGCTCGTTTTTCCTCGGTATTGATAACAGCAACAGGTAGACGCTTGAAATATTCACAGAATATTTAGATATGTATTCACTTTAAAAATAAATAATTAAAATAAAACAAATATTTAAGGGGGGCTCCCATACAACAAACGTGATTTTTTGCTGTTTTTATGGATAACGGAACCCTTCGTGCGTGAGTCCGACTCGCACTTGGCCGGTTTTTTTAAAATCAATAACTAGGTTTAGTAGCCTTATCTGCAAGTTGTTTAATAATTAATTTTATTTAATTGTGTAGGGAATGTAAGTCAATATCCACCCAAGCCATAACTAATAATTGAGTCAGCCAGTGCGTAATACAACGTATACCTACAGTACTTTCCTGCTGACAACATATTTAAGATTTTTCAGTTTACCCAAAATGGAGCGCAGCTTATTACAAACGTTATTAACATGCAGATTCCATGTGAATGTGTTATGTATTACTAGTCCTAGGTACTTATGAGAGGTAATTGTTTCTAAACATAAACACTGACAGAATTGCTTGTTGCTATGCAGACATTCGTACGAATGACCTTTTACTTGCACGGACGCTATCACAAAATCTGACAAAAATTTGCAAAAATTCGGTACATTTTGCGGCAAAATTTAACTAAACCAAATATAACTTATAATTGCCACAGATAGATTACTCCTTCATCTCCATTGGTAGCAATTTTTTATTCGAAAATGTTGCTCTATAATTTTGTATAAAAATAATTTCCATTGCCTCTTTACACAAAATTTACGATATCGTGTTGAGTTTAGGAACATTTTTCTTCAATATAATAACATAAATTTAGTTATTCAAAAAAAATTATGTAAGCAGTCATGTTTAACTCAAAAAGGTATATCTATAAACTATCAAAATGTTACAAATAGTCTCAGAAAATAATGTCGAAAAAATCTATATTTTTTTTAAAAACGTAATGTAACGTGTATGTAGCGTAATGTTTTTTTTTTTTTTCCTATTATTTAATAAACCATATCAAGAAATTTAAAAATCACAAACTGGGCTTCAGCTATCCGTGTGATGCTTGGGCGGGGCTTGGGCGGAGCACCGCCGTGTCCTCACGGAGGCGATCGGCGGCGGCGATCTCTCGCGTCCGGCCCTGGTTCAGGCCATGGTTCGGAGCGAGAGCAGCTCCGAACCATGCGGAGCACCGTAGGCGCGGGCCTACGGACGGTGAGCGATGGGTAGCTCGCCGTCCGATAAGGACCAGGCCCGGGTCGACGGCGCGTTGTGTTCCACGCGCGCCTCAAAGAGATGTCAGCACCAACTGACGGGGTCCGGTAGGACTAATGCCTGCCAGGGTTGCGAGTTTGTCCGAAAGGGATATCGTGGCCCTGGCACACAGGCAACGGAAGGAACACGGGTGGGTTTTAGTCAGTAAAAGTCTGACACGCCCTCCCGCTCCGCTCAGAGTGGGAGAGAAGTTATTTGATAATTTCCCACCCAAAAAAAAAAAAGCTATCCGTGTGATAAAATCAAAATTTTATTTTATGATTATACAATATCTTCATATAACTCATCATATATCTCAATTTAAGTAAATGAACGGCGAAATAAGCTATATTTTCGAGAGCGCAAAAGCGATGCAACTATTAACAGGTGCTGAGACTGACACGAATGGTTTAGCACCACGAAAACTGTACTTTTATAGTTACACAGACTTAATGTTTCAATTATATCCAGCTTTCTCACAATTAGATAAGAAATTGACGAAAAACGTTTTTGGTTGGCCTGGCTCTTTGACCATCTCACTGGCTTGGAAGCCTTGGGCTGGTAAGCTTTACGCTACAACATGATACAACTCGTATCCTTACCAGAATTTGGACAAACTGTGTACTATCATCACATCATCATCATCATCTGCTTAGCCTTTTCCCAACTATGTTGGGGTCGGCTTCCAGTCTAACCGGATGCAGCTGAATACCAGTATTTTACATGGAGCGACTGCCTATCTGACCTCCACAACCCAGTTATTGGGTAACACGATATCCCTTGGTGAGACTGGTTGTTAGACTTTTTGGGCTTCTGACGACCCGTAACGACTGTCAAAGATCTACAAATGACAGCCGGGACCAACTGCTTAACGTGCTTTCCGAGGCACGGAGGAATCTTGGTATGAAAAGATGGTCACCCATCCACGGACCAACCGCGGCAAGTAGGTTAACCTGAACGATCGACCCGTGCGGCAGTTATTATTTAGCCACAAGCTAAAAACTGTGTACTGTATATACTTTGCTTAATTATGTAGTTCCGAGTTCCTAAGTTGTTATAATATTACTTCAATTAATCGGACTTTGTTCACTGAACTGATTAAAATTTGTGTTTAAATAGTTACGTAGACCAATTAATATTTTTCTGGTACGTTTGTTTTTTTTTTTTGTTTTTTGTTAATTTATTTTTATGATGATTTTGAAGTAGTCATTTTTATGAGGGATTTGGCAATACTGATCAGAATTTTGTAATTCTGTGATTTACGCAAGGAAATTGAGAATTGAGTATATTATTAATTGATTGCATTTTCAAGTTTATGCTTGGCACAATTTTTTTTTGCGAAATTCGATCCTTATCAGTATGTCCGCAGCAAAAATAAGAGATGTTACTGCAATCCCTAATAATTTTATTGGCTTGCTTTAATACTTCATTATTTTCCTTTTGGTTTATTACGTTATAGAACAACCTGAACCTAAACAAAAAAAAATTGTATTTATAGTAAGTTTATTTTGCTGTTGGCCCATCGTCTACGACGCTACTAAAAAGTGAAGTGTTACAATTTAAATCACCAATCAACTCAGCCTATCGCAGTCCACTGCTGGACATGAACCTTACCCAGGCTGCGCCTTCTGTATCCAGTCTGACCAAGCCACTTTTTTAAGGTCGTCGGTCCATCTAGCTGGGGGCGGGGGGCGTCCCACACTCAAACTTGATGGCACGGTGGGCGCAGTGGGACTGCTGCGCTGCGTGTCGCGGGTTCGATTCCCGCACGGAACAAATATTTGTATGACCTACAAGCAGTTGTTCCGGGTCTGGCTGTTTGTGTATGTGAGTTTAAATGTTTGTAAAAGCACCCACAATACAGTAAAAATTCCTAGTGTCCAGCATTAAAAAAAAAAAACTCAAACCCAAAATCAAAGCATTTATTTCAATTAAAACCATTTAAAGGCTCTTTTGAACTGTCAAGGAGTCGGTCAGTTAGAAATATGAAGCTAGTTGCCCATTCCAAAGCGTAGTAGGTTCCTATGGAGAAAAACGGGCAAGCCACATAACGGACACTCTTTTAAATAAAAATATTGATACAAAGTATTGGGTACATCATTCATATTGAAATTATACATATGAGAACGATGCAAAACGTCAAAAGCATCCATGATAAAAAGAAAAAAAAAACAATTCAAAACTAAAATAATTAAAAATAAGCCGTGGCAGCTAAGAGATGACCAGTCCCAACTGACAGCGCCCGTTCATGAACATGACGCATGAGTCAGCACAATTCAGCTCAATCATTATGAAGGGAGCTACATGATCCAACACACGCGCCACCATCAGCGAGACATCTGAGTGAGCATGATATACTCTCAGACGCCAGGGTACATTCAAATCAATGAAAGACATTACCCGGTAAGTGGTAGATCTATTGTACATAGTACTCAATTATATAATAAAAAGTAAAAAGTATAAGTAGTAAAGTAGTATGCAATTATATAATAAAAGGAGATTGAGTTTAT
Organism: Tiliacea citrago; assembly: GCA_963921375.1. Taxonomy (NCBI): domain Eukaryota; kingdom Metazoa; phylum Arthropoda; class Insecta; order Lepidoptera; family Noctuidae; genus Tiliacea; species Tiliacea citrago. The sequence continues at coordinate 14,831,721 of OY992804.1, forward strand.
ACAATGCAAAGATAGTCTTAACAGTATTTTCAAATGTTAATCAATTAGTTCTCACAACCAGTATTGAGCCAAGCATTTTTATATTTCTATCAGCGATGTAATCCCCCAACTTATAATATCCTGCTTGCATAGTGTGCGTTTTATACAAGATTTGAATTTCGTCTCATTCAGTTGAAGTATGTGGAGAGGAATTTTATTATAACATTTTAAACAGTAACCCATGAAATATGAGTCTACTTTAGCCAGTCTGAAACCTGGTTGAGCTAATAGGTCCCTATTTTTAGTACTATTGCAATTATAATCTTTCATCTCTTTTACTAAAAAGATGTAATTTTTTTCTTACGTACATGATATTTTCATAAATATATTGAAAAAGCACCGTGTTGATGTTAATATCCTTAAACAGTTCCCTTAGACAATCGCGCTTGCGGATGTTATTATTATTAACTCATTTATTTCAGACATAGTCCATACATTATATAAAAATTAAAATTCAATAAAACACATGACTTTAAAATAGTTATCAATCAATAAAATTACACATACACATTAGAATTATATATCCAATGTCACAATTTAATATATATATGAATTAAAATATTACACATTAAAACAAGCAATAACAAAATAAAACATACACAAAACAGTCATAAAAGCATGTCAAAAAATACGAGGAGAAGCGCTAACATGAAGCTGCATCCACCTTTGTATCAGGGACAGGTCCCACCGCTCGGACAACACCCTCAGGAGACTGTTTGAGGTGCTTCGTAGGCGACTTAATAATGAAGCGCTCCGCTTCCTTATGATCGCGAAAAAATCATCGGTCCGCGCCTCAGCAAACATAGTCGAAGCACTACAAAACCGCGGAAGCCCTAACAGTATCCTGAAGGCATTGTTGTACTGCACGCGCAGAGCGCTGTACGCCCGCTGCGTAAAGTTGGTCCACAGGCTGCACGTGTAAAACGACTGAAAATATGCCTTAAATAAAGTCACCTTCACAGGTCTAGTACATCGCGCAAACCTGCGAGCCAACATACAACACCGGACAGAGAGCGCCCTGCGCTCCCTCTCAATGTCTAGATTGTCACAGAACAGACAGAGACCCAGTGGCCCAAGGTGACAGGAGGTACAGATGAGTAACATTTGGTACCGGCTTTGAAGATCATAAATTCACTCTTTTTAGCATTGTAACTGAGCCCATGGGCCTCCGTGTATGACTCACAAATGCGCAAAAGCTTGCGTAATGCACCGATCGATGGGCTCAGCAACACCCGCGTAACTAATGTTGTTTATACACACTCCGTCTATGGAACATCCAATATTAGTGCTGCTGAGCTCACCGATCAGCCGGTTCATGTACAGGTTAAAAAGGCGAGGTGAGGATAAACCCCCTTGCCTCACTCCGCATTCCAACCCATACACGTCCGACCGTGCACCCGCCCATCTAACGGTATTCTGCTGCTTACTATACCAGTACCGGAGCAAAGACACAATCTCATGTGGGACATCTGTTTCACATTGTAGCTTCTGCCACAGCTTGTCATAACACACCAGATCAAAAGCTTTTGAAAGATCTAAAAAACATAGTTATATATGGCTCTGATGGCTCTTTTCTGCAGAATAAAAATAGACTCGATGTCTGCAGCCCGTCCCCAAAGTAAAATACTGTACTTGACACCTCGCGGTACCTACATCAGTAAAGTGACGATTTTTTCTGACAGCATATGCTGCTGAACTTAGCCGTCCTGCAAGAGCTTAATTGAGGACCCCATTGTAGCCTAGAGACGAGCGTGATCCCCAGGAACACAGTTTAATCGACGAATTCTAGTTTCTCTTGATTCAATACATTTTGGTAAAGATGATATGCACTTATTTATTTTTTACATTTAATCCTTAATTATTGGCACTGAACCAATTTTGGACCTGCAGTAGGGCATTATTTACTTCTTCAAAATTTGTAGCACGTTAATCTACCCTCAAAAATAAGGAAGTTTCGTCGCAAATAACACCATTTGTGGTTGATTAATTAATTAATGGAGTAGATCGTTAATATACACCAAAAGAGGAAAGGACCCAATATTAAGCCTTGAGGAACACCCATTTTTACTTTTAAACCAACCTAAGCTTTCCAAGTCCGTAATGCTCAAGTTTCAAGAGTAAGGTTTCGTGATCGACGCAATCAAATGCCTTGGCGAGGTAACAAAATATTCTTATGGCGTCTTGAGTCTCTTCCCACGCGTTAAAAATGTGTCTTAATAAGGTAAAACCGGCGTCGGTCGTACAACGTCCTTTGGTGAAACCATACTGTTAATCGTGAAGGACGATACCACGGATACGGGTCTATAATTATATTATTTGTGTCTTTACTGTCCCCGGATTTGAAAAGTGGTATTACCTTACTGTATTTCATTAAATCACACAAATGAAATATCAAGGCTAAGTAAGGCGCTATAGTCTCAATTATGGAGGTAAACAGACTTTAATGGAAATTTCCAAAGATCTTCGGAAAATTTGATCTTAAACTCGGTTTGCCGATACGCAGCCTCCACTTCAGGACTCGTCTGCTCCATCACAAAATCACCATTGGGTAGCCAGAATGTCACAACAGTATCAGCACTAGTATTTCAATGGCGGTCCGTACACAACGAGAACTGTGATAAGTTGCGTCGTGTTAGAACTGGCCGTAGGTTGCATGTCCGCATTTTGGTCAGAGCTGCTGCGGCTAAGATTGCGGTTGCAGTACTGGTTGTGGTCGTGGTTGTAGTCATGGTTACGTAGTACGTGTTACTTATACATATGACTGATGCATGCGTGCCGTCTATCAGGAGAGTTTAAATCAAAGCTGCACTTGCTCTTTGACATGGCCCTGCTTTGTCAGACTCACATAATATCTTAATAATATAATGTTTGGAATTTAAAAGAGTCCTGAGACCTCTGAGTTTGTTTCGGCATTTTTTCTCAACGATCAGTCAGCTAGGAAATGCGCCAAATATTGTCAAAAAATGTATTTGCAAAAGTGTCTTAGAAGATCTACTTACAAAAATAAACATCATTTCATTTAATTTCATATAATGTTCGGCAAAAATCTTTCATTCTACAAAAATCCCAACAGCTTTGTATCATTGAACAATGGTCTCATAAAATATATAAGTCATGTCCTAAATGCATGTCTTTTGAATGTTGGTTTTTCGTAAGCTTACTCCGTAGTATGTTGGTCGCTTGTATGTTGTGCCGTTACATGTTGGTCCCCGTCGTGGCGCTCTTTTTTGTTGGTATTTTGTGCGTTGTTTCGTTGTATGTTGGACTTGTTGAGGTTTTGTTTTGTGTTGGTACTTTGTTTTTTGTGGTTCCATTTGTTTCGTCGTGTATTGGTATTGGTGTGATTTCGATTTGTGTTGGTATTTTGTATGTTGTTTCCTTTGTTTCATTCTATGTTGATCTTATGTATATTTTTCTGTCATGTGTTGAAATTTTGTAAGTTGTTTCAATTATTCCGTTTTGGAAAGGTCTTGTGTATGTAGTTACGTTCAGTGTCGGTCTTGTACACATTATACCGCTGAGTGTTGGGTTTGTTGTGTTTTCGTTTTGTGTTAGTATTGTGTAATTGTTTCGATATGGATCGTTGCGTTGTTTATTGATTTCTTGGAAATTTGTTTATTGTATGGTCTCTCGTAAGTTAACCATGGATTTGACTTTTTCAAAATTGTTAATTTTGGATTTGCTGGTTTCAGTGTTGTCAACCTCAGAGTTGTCGGCTTCAGAATTGTTACTGATTGTGTGACTCTTGATCTTTTCATTAAAGTGCGGTTTCGATTATTGATTGCAGCGGCTAATAAAGGCGAGAAATCTGAAATAAAATGGAAAACTATATAAGTTTGTGCAATTTATTCATCAAAACACAGAAAAAAAAAAATATCGTGAGAAAACTAGAATCAAAACTTCAAAGACATGTGACGTCCACCAATCCAACTTGGTAAGGCCTACTTTCTCTCTCAAAGAGGTCTGTGTCCCAGCAATGGGAAACATTACAGGCGGATTTCATCAAATTCTATTTCTACGTCCAGATTGGCACTATCTTCAAAAATTTGTACGAAACGTTTGCCCGACTTGTTCATAATTTAAAAAATGTCTACAACGAAAAAGAAAAGACTGATTGTAAAACACAAAGAATAATTCGATTTTGGTAGTGTAAAAAGAAGGATTTTTTGAACTATTATGGTATTGACGAGGATGGTAATGAAGTTAAAAATGCCGCTGTTTAGGAACAAAAAAACTGTTTGAACTTACTTCCGTTTCCATCCCAAAACATTTTCATCCATCTTCGATCCATCGCTCTGTGTTGTGAGCTCGTTAATGCAAACACAAAAAGCAAAGACAAACCAAAAATAAATCTCATGTTTGTCATGTTTTTACTATCATACGTGTGCACTAGTAATCGCGGTTAGTAATTATGGTGTAAAAGCGGCGGCTTCCATTAACATAATACAGCTGTTGATGCAGATAAGGTTCAAGATCATATCGATTAGATAAACAAAAAACTATAATTGTTCTATAATTCAAAATAAAGGAACTAAAGGTAATATTGAAATTATAATTATAAGGACTTTATTGTTTTCAAACCGACAATAGGTGAAATCACAGCCTTAAGTATTGAAATAATCGATGCGAATAAGGATAACAATGAATTGTCTAATATGGGGAATAACCATTGTTATAATCTGCGTACCCATTTCCTATGTTGAAGTGGGTTTTCAGTTTCAGATATAGCTGAATACCAATATTTTACATGAAGCTACTGCTTATCTGAACTGCAACAACACAGAAACTGGATATTCTTTGATAAGACCCTTCTCAAACAACTATTGTGTTAATTCTGAATATAACATTGATATATAAACATAACTGGCGAAATGCCTGCTTAACTCTTTGGGGATTACAGGCGTGATGTTATGTTATTACTTGCTGTTACCCAAGGCTTCATCCACGTGGATTTTTCTAAAATAAAGGTCGCTTACTCCTTATAACATTAGCTATCTGCCAGTGAAAGTCCTGTTAAAATCAGTCTGGCCGTTTCGGATATAAGTTGGAACCAACAAACAGACATACAACAATTTTCAAAATTGTTTTTTTTTTGTAAAAGTATGATAAAATAATTTATTTTCATAATATGCATTTAGTAAAAAGCTGTTATTTTGACAGTACAAACAGAGACTTAAGTGTTACTTATTTGTATAGATGTATTTATTGATATATCAAAACAAAACAACACAAAAAATCCGAAGAAGTTAGGTAACAAAATAGAAACCTTGAAAAACAAGACCAAGAAGTTTTAATGAACCAATTACATTCAAACACGAGACATAACATTTTATTCAGAGAAGCATTACTATAAAACAACGGTATCATAGGCGTCTTAACTAGCGACGAAACGCCCAAGTTTCGAGGGCCGGAGGAACTTTCACAGTAATTTGACAAGTTTTAACAAAGGTTAGGATCTTACCTCAACTCACCTTGCATTTGCATTTATATGAGCTATCATTATAACATCCCTCCCGAAATTAGGTGAATGTGCGCTTGAGATAGAAAACAAAACCCGGAAAGAGGGACTTGGAAGATGTGAATGTGAATGTAAATATTTAGGTTAAATAAGACGTAAGTCTTAAGGAGATCTTTTTACCTGAATTCGGAAAAGAGCTATGGTAATGCGTGTAGTGTTTGGGATCCGAGTATTAATGAAATCACTTTCTAGAGTTCCGTTCTTCAAAAGAAAAAAAACGGATGCCTTATAGGATATGTCTGTCTGTCTGTCCGTCTGTTACAGACAATTTGCTCCGAATCTACTGGACCGATTTACTTGAAATTTGGTACACATATGAATTTTTGTGTCCAAAACACGGACGTGTAACGTAAACAAGTTAATTTTGAATACTAGGGTTACTTTTGGGGTGAAATTTAGAAAATTAAAAAAAAAAGCTTTGCAAACTATACCGTTTGACATACCATATTTTAGTTGATAAACATGTTCCGCCGTACATTCCAACTGCAAATCTAAGTTTGGACGCACAATATAGAGAGACTTACCATCTTATTTTAAGACCATAGACTTCTTATAGATTTTCCTGTAATCTGTAGGTAAAGAACTATTTTCGGTATTTTTTTCAAAATTTTCGGCTTAGTAGTTTCAGACAAATGGTCAATTTTCATCTAACAAAAATATATCTGAAATCCTTACAACAAGCCCTCCCATTTGATACTCGTATACATAATAAATTCATTTATTCCAGGTAAATAACACCCATTGCCAAACATAGATTAATAGAAATAGAACATACACACTATCCAAACGGACAAAACCCAAAATAAAATACAAAACTCGATAAAGAAACTTAAAATTGCCAAAATAAAATACAAAATGTCAGAATCTACAAAAAATTAAAATGTCAAATATACTAAAAATAGTCAAAAATATAACATATCAAAAAGTGAAACTGTAAAAACGTTATAAAAATATCAAGCCGATATAAAAATAAAAACGATAAACATACATAAATATGATATGTGAAACGGTATAGTTTGCATTTTTTTTTTCTATTTTGCCCCCCAAAAGTTACCCTTATATTCAACATTTATTTATTTACGTTATACGACCGTTTTTGGGTCACAGAAATTCATTATGTGTACCAAATTTCATTTGAATCGGTTCAGTAGTTTCGAAGCAAATTGGCTGTGCCAGACGGACACACGAGTGATCCTTTAAGGGTGCCGTTTTTTTCCTTTTGAGGTACGGAACCCTACATCGAATACCCTATATCGGTGAAATTTTCTACAAAATATAATGAGTACTTTATTAAATTCTATTGTGTTTGTGTTTTATTGATATAAATACCAAACAAGGAACATCATTTCTGATGTACAATCATAAATTATTAAAAGATTGATAAAAATAAGTCAACTTTTTTACGGCTCTGAATTCCAGCGGTTTTAGTCAGTGGCGAGGGCGATAACAGTGTAACTATTGGAAATTCGTATTTGATACAGTACAATGTTTCGTGTACCGTACAATCCTCGGCTTCTATAGCTATTATACTAAATCCACTTTTAGCGTAACTTAAATTAGCTTAGTTGGGCAGGTTAATAAGAAAACTAGGGATGCATTACGTAATTCGACTAAGAGCCCGTTCACGACCTCGGGCGATGCGACTTGCGACGCGATTTGTGTCAAGCGACATTGCACGCGCGCGTGACTCATGCCATGTCGTCGCCATCCGTGGACCCGGCAACTTGTCGGACCGTGGTCGTCGGTCGCATTTGCTTTAAAGTCTAACCCCGTGGCCATGAGCTACACGCTCAAGCGACACGCGTCTTGTACAAGAGACAGCTGAAAAAAAAACCGGCCAAGTGCGAGTCGGATTCGCGCACGAAGGGTTCCGTAACATTATCTATAAAAATGGCAAAAAAATCAAGTTTTTGATATGAGGACCCCCTTGAATATATAACTAAATATTATGTGAATATTTCAAGCGTCTACCTGTTGCCGTTATCAATATCGAGCAAAAACGAGCAAAAAAATCACGTTTGTTGTATGAGACCCCCCTTAAATATTTATTTTATTCTGTGCTATAGCGGCAACAGAAATACATCATCTGTGAAAATTTGAACTATCACGGTTCATGAGATATAGCCTGGTGACAGACGGACGGACAGACAGACAACGGAGCCTCTGTAATAGGGTTCCCGTTTTACCCTTTGGGTATGGAACCCTAAAAACGAGTTATCGAGACGCACGTGCATGTCGCTTGACTCAAGTCGCGTCGAAGCCGTGAACAAACAAACAACTTACTTATTAAATAACTTGATTCATTTGTTTTCTCCGCAGCCGCTTATCGTTTATCGTGACCAAGGGGTAAAGTTAGTGTACTTATTGTAGGTGAAATCTTAGGGTCTCCCTTGTTTGACCGAAAGGAATTTGACAAACTTTCACTTTCCAAAAAAAAATTCACATATTTTCATTTGCCAAATTATTACTTAGCAAAAAACCTATTCACAAAAGATTGTAACTCAAACCTAATGTTTGGCAAATTAACGTTTAAACTATAACTTGTTTACCAACTAGTACTTTTAACATTTTTTATTTAGTCAAATATTTCAGTTGTTTTGATTTGGCTTATTTGATTTTGCCTAAAAATTGTTATTCAATTTTTACGCAAAATCAAAAAAGCCAAATATTTAGTCTAACTAGGGTAACCTACTAAAAAAAAGTATTTTTTCTATTAATGCAAGTCGTTTCTGGCACTCGCCGGCCGCTGCCGCGGCACCGCTCGCTTCGCTCGCTCGGCTCGTGCGTAGGAGGTCACAGTTTTAACCTAACCTAACCTACCCATTTTTTTTAAAGAAGAAATTAACCTAGTTTAATAATTGAGTTCCGGGTAACCTACTAAAAACCTAACCTAAAAATTTCACCAAACGTTTATTGTCTGAAGATTGTTTGCTGTAATAAATCATTTGATTAAAGACCAAATGCCATATTGACATTATACTTAGTAGTATTTTGCCAAGTAAAAATTTGACCAAATGAAAATATGGGTACTAAAATCATTCGAAATATTGCAATGGTATAAAAAAAGGTTGCTAAAACTTGTTTGGGTAATGAAATTTTGTCAAAATCTTTTCGGCAAAACGGCAGGCACCCGAAATCTTATTGTATTGATCCTCCTTAAACCGGTTATCATCATCATCATCATTGCAGCCAAAAGACGTCCACTGCTGGACATAGGTCTCCCCCTAAGGAGGGTGTTTGCCATAATCGCCACGCTTCGCAGGCGGGTTGGCGATCGCAGTATGGTGTTAAAATGCATAGAGAACGCTGCTACCCATTCTCTAATAAGTCCCTCAGTCGCCTTTTACGACACCCATGGGAATAAATGGGGTACAAATGAACCACGGGAAGGAATGGTGCTTAAACCGGTGTATAAGCATAATCGGTTTATTATGTTTGCCTCCTGAGATCTTTCACTACTTCTTATTTTAAACCTTCGATGAAAAAGGGGGGGTTATAAGTTTGTAGTGTGTATCTGTGTGTCTGTCTGTGGCATCACAGCTCCTGAACGGATGAATCGATAATGTTTTTTTTTTATCTAGTAATCCCGGAATTAAAAACTGATTTAAATGGTGAAGGGCTCATAGTCAACAAGGAACCCTTATAGTTTCGCCATATCCGTCTATCTATCTGTCCGCCGTGTCTGTCTGACCCCGGCTTAGCTCAGAGAATCCTAGTACAAGAAAGCTGTAGTTTGGCATGGGTATACATATTATTCACGCCGACAAAGTGGTATAAGAAATTTTTTAATAAAAATGTTTTTGGGGTACCTCCCTTACATATAAAGTGGGGATCTTTTTTTTTTGCTCGTCTATCCCATGATGTGGGGTACAGTTGGATACTGTACCCCACATAATCGTTCAAAAATATTGCGGAACTGAGCAAACCATTTTTCGATTCAGGGATGTGTTTGCGTAATATTAAGGCTCTTTCAAACACACGCGATATCGCGGGCGCGACATGCACCGACAAAGGAATTGTCTTTGTCGGTGCCTGTCGCGCCCGCGATATCGCGTGAGTGTGTAAGAGCCTTTAAGCTTTAAAGCGCTCAGTGCCCTGCCAGCTAAATGGCTGTTTTTGGATATGTGAAAAACTTCATAGCAGTATATATATATATAATGAAATTAAAAGGAAAACTATCACAGCTAAGTAGGCTAAGGGTAATTTAATATACTTTTGCAGTTGGAGATTTCACCGTGATGTATATCGATGTATGGGAGAACATATTTTTCAACTAAAATGTTAAGTTTGTTTTTGGGCTAAATTCATCCCAACTACGTAATGGAACCCATTTCATTGTGGGTGGTCCGACACACACTTGACCGGTTTTTTTAATAGTAACAATACAACCCATTAAAAAGTTTCAAAAGCAGTTCTGTTTCCAAAATATCGCAACATCACAATGCTAAAAAAACAATTATCATACAATTAAACTTCGAAAGAGCGTAAAAATGTAAATGTATTCTCCCATATATGGCCGTAAACGTTAACAGCATCCTGTACATGAAAATAAACAACAGACTGTACCCCTAACAACTTAATTACATGTAATGAGCGAACATTTTTAACTAAACGATGCGGCGAGGGAAAATTTTATGGCTTTACGAGTATTGTTATAGGTATTTCCCTACTAATAAACTGTAAAATAAATATTTATGAAAAAACGTAGAAAATTAAAAAGAAGTAAAAAGCCTTTATTCCTACTAGTTCCATGTAGCTAGTTCCACATGGAACTATATAATTTATGTTTGATTAGCGCAAAAACAGCTGAACGGATTTTAATGTAATTTGACACACAGAATATTTTATAACCTGGATTAACTTATAGGGTATTTTAATCCCGGTAATAGGTATTACGTTCCCGTCGGATATTTTCCGTTATCCATGCGGGCGAAGCTGCAAGCAAAAGTTAGTCACGAATAAACGGCTGAATGGATTTGGATGAAACTTGGCATGCAGAAAGACTATTTCCTGAATTTATACTTAGTAGATATATACATAATCGCCACGCTTGGCAGGCGGGTTGGCGATCGCAGTATGGTGTTAAAATGCATAGAGAACGCTGCTGCCCATTCTTAGAAGTCCCTTAGTCGCCTTTTACGACATTTTACAATTTTATATATAATATTTCATCATCTTTGAAAAGTATTATATATTATTAACTGCTTTAATTTATTGTGAATGTGAGCACTATGTGCGTTTTTCGGCATTTTTTTTTCTTTGTATATTTTCCTATTTTTGTTCTCTTTTTCTGTGTTTTAATGGTGGTCTGGCATTTTGAGCACTTTATGCGGCCTACCCAAATGTCCTTTCTTTGATATTGTGCGTCGAGTCGTTGAGCTCCTTAAGTCTTGAGTCGATCTGCACGATTACTGACAAATGCACTGATTGGACAGGTCCACTCTAGAGGTTCCTTCATCAAAAGACCATTTCAGACACGGGTCTACATGGTCCTCACATGATCTGACCAAGATTATGTCTGGACTTTAAAAGAGACTTTGACGCCAGAGTTTGTTTCGCCATTTCTTCTCAGGGGTAGTCAGATAGGAAATGTCGACTACATCTAGCTTATTTTTTACTTTTTAATATGACGTGTAAAAGTGATTCCGATATCCTATTTACAGAATAAACGATTTCATTTCATTTCAAAAGATTGACATTGTGCCTTTTTTGAAGATCGAATGTTGAGTAGGTAACCTATCTACGTCTTTTTAACCGATTTCACAAAAAGGAGGAGGTTCTCAAGTCGTCTGTATGTTTTTTTATTTTTTTTTAATGTTTGTTACCTCAGAACTCCGTCGCTTATGAACCGATTTGGAAAATTATTTTTTTATTTGAAAGGATATATTTCCAGATTGGTCCCATTTTCAAAATCCAGTTCTGATGTTGGGATCAATGAGTAACTGAAGGAACTCTTCAAATATTATAGGCATACATATAGCGATTTTTATATTTTGATCAACAATTCAATCATTTGCATTCAGAAAGTATAATTTGGTGAAGTGGAACTGATGAAGAAGGCCACAGATGGCCACCGGAACTTCTCAATGATAAGTATTTCACGGGTGGCGATAAGATATCTGGATTAAGATAGTTAAGCGAAGCAAATTTAAATAAATAGTTCTGATCAAAATAGTACCATTAAACTGATCTGATGATGAAGCCGGAAGGTAGGCACTGGAACTCCGTAATAAAACAATGTATCTTCTACCCGTGTTTGGTCTTATTGGAATTGTCATGAGATGCACTCTGGCTATAAATGATTTTTGACCGACTTCAAACAAGGAGGAGGTTCTCAATATAATATCTAGCCTTATATAAAAGGAAACCGTGACTGATTGGTCTGTCAACACATAGCTCAAACCACTGAACAGATTGGGCTGAAATTTGGCACACAGACAGTTCTATGACATAGGCATCCGCTAAGAAGGGGTTTTTGGAAATTTGAGTTTTAGGGGGTTCGTTTTGTGGGGGGCGGGTTTTGTTTGCATGAAAAATCTTATTCCTAGAGTTAATAAACTTGAAACTTGGCACGAATACTTACCTAAGTAAATTATAAAATTTGTAATTATTTGTTTATCTTAACTTAAATGGATGGGATGTCAAAGCTGGTATAGAACTTCCTGTCACTGTTTTTTTCATAGCAAGTAGTGGTATACGAATTGATGTGGGGTAGGTACCACAGCTAAAAAGTGAAAAATAACTTTAATTTCGGAAGCACTTAATATAACATCACGCCTTGTTTCCCCGAAGATTTGGGCAGAAGTGTGCCTGTAGTACCATCGACATTTAATATTATATTTAATTTAATTTCGGAAGTCGGTGGCCAAAAATGAAAATACAGAACCAAAGACACCGTGCTACCCAGTTACTGGGTAACACGATACCCTTGGTAAGACTGGTTGTCAGACTTTCAGGTTTCTGACGTGTAACAACTTTCAAAGTTACACATGACAACCGGGACCAACGGCTTAACTTACTTTCCGAGGCACCGAGGGGTTTCAGTATGTAAATATGTACTAAAACCGTTGGTCCCGGTTGTCATTTGTAGATCTTTGGTATGATGGTCACCCATCCACGTACCGACCTCGGCAAGCGTTGCTTAGCCTTGAAGATCGACCCGTGCGGCTGTTATTATTTTTGCCACGAGCCCCCGAAAACGATAGCATCTATGTCCCAAGAAATGAAACAAAATATTAACACAGCAAAAATTTTCTCAACTTAAGCCCCACTAAATAATCTCTTCATATTCTCGTCAAAAGCATTCTTAGTGTGTCTGCTACAATATTCTGCCGCTAAAGAGAAGGTGCCTCATTACATGGTAATTAAGACTGCATCCATGAACATGCTCGGATTAGTATTAGTAGCAGAGCCTCCTGTGTGGAACACACTGTTTGAATGTTTGGCAAACTTCTGTCAAAGGTATTTTCCAAAGATGTACACGGAGACGACACAACCATTTTTTTGTTGTTTTTGTTATGTACAATTTTTATTGTCTATGGTTGCAATATTTGTAAATATAAGAGCAGCATGTATCCATCAACATAACTAATTTATCTGTCGTTTCTTAATTTTTTTATACTTTGTCCTATTTTGATGTTTATTTTATACACATCGTCTTCACATAGCACTTTTATTTATGTCAGACTCAAGTGATCCATATTTATACATAACTAAAAAATATTGTAAACATTTTAAACGAGTAACTGTGGAGTTTCTTGCCCATTATTCTCCAAACGAAACATTCGGAAGCGTACCTAGAATCAATTCTATTTTCTTGGAATTTTTAAGTTTAAAAGTGCCTTTTAATGGCCTACTTGAAATATATGATTTGACTGACTTTCGTTAAACTGAAGATTAATCCGATTGGTCTAACCCGATTTGTGCCCAAAAAAAAGTCATCAAATTAATTTATTTTTTGTTTTATCATGTTTAGATATTGATACCCATCACATCGGCGGAGTTTTGCTAGCTAATTTAATTTGAACCTGTATAACATAAACATAAAACATAGGCTCGCTGCCTATTGCAACAACTGGGCACGAATCTAGAATCCAGGCTGCTACTGAGTCACAGAGGCGTCCGGCCCTGGTGCAGGCCATGGTTCGGAGCGAGAGTGCATGGGAGGCTGTCACCTCCTTCTGCGAAGCAGTAATGCTCACGAAGGTGAGGTTGAAGGTTCGCGCCCTTAGTCGCCGTGCGCGGGAGACGCCCCGGGTGTCGGGAGTCACAGGCTGATTCCCGGCCACCGTAGGCGCGGGTTTGCGGACGGTGAGCGATGGGTAGCTCGCTGTCCGATAACGACCAGGCCCGGGTCAACGGTGCGTTGTGTTCCACGAGCGCCTCAAAGAGATGTCAGCACCAACTGACGGGGTCCGATATGGCCAATGCCTACCAGGGTTGCGAGTTCGTCTGAAACGGATATAGTGGCCCTGGCACTCAGCCATCTGAAGGAACACGGATGGGTTTTAGTCAGTAAAAGTCTCCCGTTCCGACCAGAGCGAGAGAAGTTATTTGATAATTTGCCTCCCAAAAAAAAAAATTCTGCTACTAAGAAATTATTAAAAACTTAGCCAGATCTGTGAATCGAACCCAGGACCTCATGCAGTTGCGCTTACGACCACAAGACCAACATGGCAGTCCCCCTGACCCTGTATAAAAAAACATAAACGCTTGCCGTCCTCAAAGCCCGTGGAGCACCGACGGTATTTTCCACATACAAGAATGTGTAGTACAACATAGTTGCATATAATTAGCCGAGCAGCTTTCAATAGCAGCCGTAATAAGCTCATCCAACTAGTGAACTTCCAACGTGTTTGTTTACCCGAATTCACTTGAAGAGAATTGGATTTGGTGTTTACTTTCGTGTGTTGTAGTACTACTAACTGCACCCCAGGTTATCACCCGCATAAGTTTGATCAACCAATCAACTCAGCCTATATCATTCCACTGCTGGACATAGGCCTCTCCCAGACTGCGCCACAACACCCTGTTTTCCACCTTCCGTACCCAGTCTATTCCAGCTACCTTTTTAAGGTCGTCTAGCTAGATGATAAGTTTGATCCCGTGGGGATATCGAAGTAAAAAATATTCTATGTCCTAATCCAGGTCATGGTCTACTGTGCCAAATTTCATCCAAATCCGTCCAGTCGTTTTACCATGAAAGCATAACAAACAAACTGACTTTGGCATCTATAATATTAGTTAAGGTTTAGTATGTAAAGATATCTGTCTTTTCGGTAAGACTCCTAAATATCTGTCTTTTGGGTAAGACCCCTCCGTGCCTCGGAAAGTACGTTAAGCCGTTGGTCCCGACTGTCATGCGTGGATCGTTGACAGTCGTTACGGGTCATCAGAAGCCCGAAAGTCTGACAACCAGTCTTATCAAAAGGTATCGTACTGCCCAGTAACTGGGTTGTGAAGGTCAGATAGGCAGTCGCTCCATTTAAAATACTTTTGTATTTAGCTGTATCCGGTTAGACTGGAAGTCTATCCCAACATAGTTAAAATAAGGCTAGTCAGATGATGATGATGGTGATCTATCTTTTGGTTAGAGATAGGTTTATTAAAATATAAGCTCTGACCACACTGAGGCGTTTGCGCCAGTTTGAACCCTCAGCGTACAAGTCAAGTAAACGACGCTCAAAAAAGTTGCAGGTGTTAGCAACAAAAACAAATATTCATAGCAACAGCTTTTATGCAATGGCTCAAACACTTTTAAGTTACCAGGAAAGATATCTCAAGTGTTAACATTAACGAGTTTAAAAGAAATCTTTTCAATCAAATAACAAGGTGTATTATTCTGTTAACGAATATTTAAATGACAAATTTTAACTTTTTTACCTGATAGCTAAATCCAATCTGTTGCTCTATGACATTCTAAATAATTTTGTTAATTTTGATTATTGTTGTATTAATGAATTGGTGACATTATTTTTATTTTTATTTTGTATTTTTTTAATCTCTTTACTTTATTTAATTTGACATTTTAGTAATTGTACCGACTTTTGATTAATTTATATTATTCTAAAATTATAATTTATTTTAAAAAAAAACCTTTTATAATCCTTTTGGTGGGACACATCTCGGATCTTATTATTATTTATTTATTAAAACTTTATGCACAAGTAAAAACACACAATGTACAAAGGCGGACTTAATGCCTGAGGCATTAAGTCCGCCGTTTTCTTATGTATTATAACTCCTTCTTTCTATATGTACCCTGTTTTCACGAAATAAAATAATTTGAATTTGAATCTGTTGACACAATCGACGCGAGCGAATTTCGTCTCGTACCCCGCGCGGGATTCGCATCAGTTTGGCCAGTCTCATGGAGATTCTTCTTCTTTTCATGTTGTTATCGGTACTTTCTTTCTTATATTACTTGGGACCAATAGGTACACGCCACGTTAATCACAGTATCAGTGACTTTCATTACATAGATCCTTAAAATTGCAGGTGTATGGCCACTTACCTACATCTTGTTTTAGTAATGAACGTTGATAGGTAAGTGTTTTTCATTCGTTATTTCGTCCTGTCACTGAATTTATAAAAATATTATGCAAAGCTGATACAATAAAGCGCAAAATAAAATAAAAAACCTTTCACTTATTAGATGCCTGCTAGCTGCAGCAACAAGACTGAAAGCCACTAATAAATATGAAAAAAGCTGATGATATTATAGGGCGAAAAAGATTTAAGGTAAGGGGATCTTTTATCACGCACACTCGTCCCCCATACCAACACGTTTGCTGATAAACATGTATCCCGAAAAGAACAGAAAAAGATCTTAGGGGGATAATAATTCCTTTTCGAGCGAACCCCGCTTATATGGCTTAAGATAGTAATCAAAATTCCGTTGGGTTTTAGTCACTAAGCGTTTCATATTACCATTTTGTCTTTCTTTGTCGTATCCATCAGGATCTCTTGATATTTATTTATTTATTTATTTATTTATTTAATTCGGGAAAACAAACAGTTACACAAATATCTTAATAAACAGGTAGTGAGAAAAAAAGAGGTTACATATGTGTAGCTCACAACGTTATCCACATCTTAAATACTACATATTTGATATGGAACTATTTGCACACGAGTGAAACTTATTGGTTAAAATCGCAAGAAAATCCTTAAATGAGAAGAAAAGAAAAAAAAAAGACAACATTATCATTTAAACAATACCTATTAAAGAAAATATCTAAATTACAGTTCTTGTTTTAAAAATCTGAGTCACTAATTAATTGTATCAAAGAGACTCTAAACTTATTAGCAGACAATGTAAACAAATCCAAACTTGCAAACACAGTGTTGAAATTTTTAGCTATACGACGAAGAGGTGCTCGAACTCCAGCGTTAGTGCGGCAGGAGGAAACGGCAAAAAGTGGACGTGCGCGCACTTGTCGTCCAATGACAGTTCTTGGAACAACGTAGCTTAACTTATTACTGAGATCTATGCAGTCATATCCGTTATTACACAAGTCATAGAGAAATATAGTTTCTAGGAAAAGGCGTCTAGACTTTAAGTTTAACAGCTCAACATTCTTTTGGCGTGAATTAGAGGAAATAAAGTCGTGGCGGCAGCGATAATGCAGGGCTTTGAGAAATTTACGCTGGACATTTTCTAAGCTGTCTATGTATTTTTGGTAAAGAGGGTTCCAAATTAATACAGCGTATTCGAGTTGTGACCTAATTAGCGATTTATATAAATGTATATAGGTATCAATGCGCTTAAAGTCAGTGGTGGATCTCATAACAAAGCCATACATACGATAGGCGTTGTTAACAATTTTCTGAATATGCTGATCAAGGTGAAGTTTAGTATCCAATAGTATTCCAAGATCCTTCACTGACATGACTCTATGCAGTGCAGCATCATCTAATGTGTAAGTGCTCCTTATAATATGTTTATTCTTGGTAAATGTAATACATACACATTTAGAAGTACTTAATTGGATTTTGTTTTCTACGCAATAAACAGAAAATCGATTAAGATCTTCTTGAAGTAACATAGAATCAGTATGGTTGCGAATTGTTCTGTAGATTTTAAGGTCATCTGCATAAAGCAAAAATTTTGAATGCACGAAACAACTCCAAACGTCATTAATAAAAATAATAAAAAGAAGAGGGCCCAAAATAGAGCCTTGCGGTACACCAGAAGTGACGCCAACTGAATAAGACCGAAAGCCCTTAATTACAACTCTTTGCGACCTGTTTGATACATATGATTCAAACCAGCGAAGTAAATCTCCACGAATGCCATTATACGCCAACTTTTTGAGAAGCAGTTCATGATCCACCTTATCAAAAGCTTTTCGAAAGTCTGTGTACACAGCATCGACTTGTACCTGTTGATCCATATTATTAAACAAATAATCTGTAAAGGCTAGTAGATTTGTAACAGTAGATCTTTTTTTAACAAATCCATGTTGTTGAGTAAGAATAATGTTATGAATGGCTGGGTATATTGCTCTGTGTACAAGTCTTTCAAAAATCTTGGATAAGGTAGACAGGATAGAAATAGGGCGGTAGTTTTCGACATCGTGCTTAGAACCTGTTTTATGTACTGGGGTTATATTGGCTCGTTTCCAAACTTCAGGAAATGTACCTTCAGTAATGCATTTATTATAAATAATGTATAGCGGAATGTGAATACTATTAGCTGTTTTTTTAATAAAGCAAGCTGGTAATCCATCTGGACCTGGGCCCTTTGTTATATCTAATGCCCGTAAGGCTTGCAATACTTGATCAGGACTAAAAGATATACGGTTAATGATAACACAATTATCTACACACGTTTCAGGGGGCAACCATTCACTGCCATTATAAGTGGTAGCTTCATAGACCGACTGAAAAAAGTTGGAGAACATATTACAAATCACATTTGGGTCACTAGAACTTTAATTTTTGTAAAATACAGTGGCTGGTATACCAGCATTGGCTTTGCAATTAGCAACGTAACTCCACAAATTCTTAACATATTTTTTTATATTGTCTTCAACACCATTTATATACTTTGTATAGTTCTTTTTACATTCGGTTTGGAATCTCTGATATTCTGAAGATCTCTGAGATTCATTGATATATCTGAAGGCCAATTTCCTGTCATTAAAGAACCGGCCAAGTGCATTTCGGACAACGCACAATAAAGGGTTCCGGAGTTGGGATGAATTTATCCCAAAAACAAACTTAACATTGTAGTTGAAAAACATGTTCTCCCATATATCGATTACGTCACGGTCAAACTACAACTCGTTAACTTGTAAAGACTACTTAGCTGTGATAGTTTTCTTTTTAATTTCGTTATACAATATACTACAGCCATGATTTTTTTCACATATGCAAAAAGAACCATTTAGCTGGCAACCCAAGTAGCATTGGGGGTTCTATAGCGGTTGACTAATGGTACACATTTATTCTTTAAGCTGTCTAAGAAAGCCATCTAAGAGCTCTATAGCAAACTATACAGCCCCTTATACTGGTTTGGGCACAAATTATTCAGCCTTAAGTTCACAAAAGGTACACAGTAGCAGAATAGTACCTCTTTAATGGCAGTTTAAAAGAGAACAGTGGTCGTAAAGCAGATAAAAGATTCCGTGAAGTTCTTCATACAGACAAGAGAGTTATAAGAAGTAACGAGTGAACAATTATACAGCCTCTATAGTAATTAAAGCTCACAAGTGTACCCTAAAACTACTACTAGGCCGCTTATTCTTTAAATTATCACTAGAGTACCACATTTTGTAATAAATATTAATTATTAAATAAAATACGCACAACATCTGGTCGTGCGGGTGCCATGTCAAAAATCAATTTTTCATGTCATTTTATTATTACTGTTGTTTTATTTGTACTTGTGTTTAATATATTATATTGAGTTAATATTATGGGTAGTGTAAATTTATAGTAAAGTATATACATATTTAGAGTTAAATTTTTCACGCGCCTCCGGAATAATGCAAAATTTTTATCAAAAAAAATCTTTCTAAATATGCTGAGAAGAACAAAGCAATTTTTCATATTTATGTTTTTATGGCATCAATATCAGTCTATGGCATTGTATTTGAACACTTACCACAAAATGAATCACGAAAACTCCGTAGTATGTGATAAAATCACGAGGAGTAAAAAAAATGGTGGACATTTTCTTTTACAAAATAATATAAAGGCTGATTAATATATCAAAATCTAGACCCGCTTATAGCAACGAGCTAAATAACGCTCCACAAAAGGTTCTATACAACAGCTTTTGGCTGCATTCACATTCACATGTGTTGTATTAAAAGGCAGCAATATAATACCGCACATGTCGACCTTTAAACAGCCAATGCCGTATTTTTGCCCTCTTAAAATGCTCTTGTTCAGCTTTTAAAATGAAAGCGGACTAGAAGAGTAGTGTTATCCTATTATAACACCAATAGTTACTTAATAGGCCAATTTTAACACCTATACATGCCTTATACAGGTATAAGTGGATTTGTTCACTTTAATACAGCCAATGAACCACGTGTGGCCAATGTTATTGCTTAGAGATCACTGAACTAAATGTGAATTATTAAAGAAAACAAAATGCTACTTGGGAGGGGAGACTTGATACACTTTATTCTATGGTCTGATATTAAACATCTGTGATGAGTGTATGAGTAACAGATACGACGCACTACAAAGCCAGACTTTGTAAAACTCCTTGTGCCATATTAACAGCCCGTGTACTGGATTCTCATTTTAACTAACGTCAACAGCGTTAGCTTAAATCTAATTTGAGAACAATTTAAAGTTATAATAACACTCTCATCCACACAAATTAATTGCAAAGTCGAGTTAAAGTCGACATCTCTCCGGGGATTTTTAGGGTTTGACCCAAAAATGTGAAACTATGGCTACCACAATTTAAGCAATTATTATAAATTCTAAGCATTATTTTGTGTGCAGTGTCCCTTTACTTACAGCATTGCTTCCAAAAAAGTGCTATTTAGGGATGACAAGGCTTAAGAACACCATACCTACATGGTCAGCTCTACCTGGTTAGATCATCTGATCTGAATAAATGTTAATATCTGAACCACGCCGTAATGATACACAGCTCATGCCGTCACAGACGGCATATTCTACTATATGAAGAATAGTTATACAAATATCTATCATATCGACACAGTCATGTCATAAAGCGTTTTGTTTCTTTCTTACTAATCAAGAGCTACATAAGAAAAAAGAGACATCTAAATGTTTGTCAAGGACTAAATTTGGCAACACTTTTGTGTGACGTCAAAATCTGTCTATGCGTGACCGGACGCCATGTTTAATGCCAAGTTTTGGGTACGAAACTCGGCAATGTGCTGTCAAACGGTTGCTTACTTTCTCTCTCGCACTCGCAGTAACAACCCTACGAAAGGCGGCCATTTTAAGAGCTCAATTTTTGTAGGTAGTCACGCTAATTTTGTAGATATGGCTAGTCCATAGGTTTCTATGTCAATGGCTTCAAGTTACTCACCTAGGGGATCCGCGACGCCTGGAATGATTAGTGCGATTGGATACATGAAGTGGGCTGCCGTTGTAAGACGATTAAAATGCCACGGTGTATATACCCATGTACAGGTACCCATTAACAAATCAATCTGCCTGGCCTATTCCCAACCATGTTGGGGTCAGATTCCAGTCTAACCGGATGCAACTAAATACCAGTATTTTACATGGAGCGACTGCCTATCTGACCTCCACAACCCAGTTATTGGGTAACACGATATCCCTTCGTAAGACTGGTTGTCAGACTTTTTGGGCTTCTGACGACCTGTAACGACTGTCAAAGATCTACAAATGACAGCCGGGACCAACGGCTTAACGTGCTTTCCGAGGCACGGAGGAATCTTGGTATGAAAAGATGGTCACCCATCCACGGTCCAACCGCGGCAAGCGTAGCTTAACCTGAACGATCGACCCGTGCGGCAGTTATTATTTAGCCACAAGCTAAAAACTGTGTACTGTACATACTTTGCTTAATTATGTAGTTCCCAGTTCCTAAGCCATAGTTCCATACCTATTTCATGATGAAACGTGGTCGCTCACAATGAGCCTTATCAGAAGGCTAAGTCACCCAAAGGGCAATGGAGAGGGCTATGCTTTGAGTTTCCCTACGTGATCGAATCAGAAATGAAGAGATCCGCAGGCGAACCAAGGTAACCGACGTAGCCCGAAGAATTGCCAAGCTTAAGTGGCAGTGGAGGGCACATTGCTCGCAGAACTGATGGCCAATGGGGCCGAAAGCTTCTGGAGTGGCGACCACGTACCGGAAGACGTAGCGTTGGAAGGCCTCCTACAAGGTGGATCGATGACCTTGTGAAGGCTGCAGGTATCCGCTGGATGCGGGAAGCACAGAACCGGTTGAAGTGGCGGTGCTTGGGGGAGGCCTATGTCTAGCAGTGGACGTCTTTCGGCTGAATTGATGATGATGACTGCCTATCTGACCTCCACAACCCATAGTGACTCGGCAATACAATACGCCTTAGTAAGACTGGTTGTCAGAGTTTTGGGGTTCTGACGGTCCCTAATAACTGTCGAAGATCCACCAATGACTCCGTAAGTAATGAGGAGGCTCGTTATGAAGAGATGGTCACCTATCCACGGACCAACTCCGGCAACCGTAGCTTAACCTGATGGATTGAACCGTGCGGCTGTTAATAGGGTGCTGCTTATAACAAAAGATTATATTTTTACCTCCATTTTTCGCCCACACAATATTATAAATTACACCCAACAACTCCCCCTCTCCAGGCTTTAATAGAAAATGTTCACTGCTAATTAAAACACCTCGAGCAAGCGAAGTGAGATCACAATACGCTAAGACGCTAACAACTTTAGTTCGTATAGGCCCATTATCATGCAACGCTACGGCAATTATACGCCTTTTGAACTGCACGAAATTATCCCTGACATGCGATACACATTGTTGATTAGTTTAGAGAACACGTGTTTTTGTAATTAGTAATTTTCTGGCAAGTTGGAGAGCTTTTTGATCTACTTAGAGGGGTTGATTAATTGTGTTTTTGAGGTGAGTTTTAACAATGTGATTTAAAATATAGCTACGTGAATGTAAAGAAAAGAAAAGAAAGAAAGAAAATACGTTTAATTGCGGTAAATATATAAAAAACTTCGCAAAGAAATAAAAACACAAACACGAAAGAACAAGTTGAAAAAATATGCGTCACATTCACGCAAAACGGCCATCGCTCAAATGCTGCGACCCTATTCGAGACAGAGCCCCAGCGCTGGTTTTCAGCGACAGCCGGCGTTGACGTGATCACGTCAACCGGTGCAGCATAATGAGATAAAAATAAACAAATTAAAATAAATGCAATACTTTGTTATCTATGTAAGGTCTTGTGTGTTTACATTTAATAAGAAGTGCAGTTGTGAAGGATGATTAAGTTGTGTTGAAATTAAACTGGCCTAGACAAGTGGCAGTTGCTAAAAGCGTTTCGTATTTTTACAACGAGGTCTTGTGTATTTACATTTAATAAGAAGTGCAGTTGTGAAGGATGATTAAGTTGTGTTGAAATTAAACGGGCCTAGACAAATAGCAGTTGCTTTCAAAGCGTTTCGCATTTTTACTACGTCTTTCAACAAGATTGACATAAGCTTTTCGGTAGCTTATGTCAGTCCTCCATACATTTTTGACTTTTCCATCATCATTAGCACTCATATAATGTCAATTTGTCTAGGACCTAGGTTTAAAGAAACTTTATTTTCAATAAAGACATAAGTCACTCACTTGAGAACAATACTAGAACATAAATTACACAAAGTTCGTCGTCATCAGTTACAAACTAGTTATTACAATGCCTTCATTTCTCCAGAAGTGATCGATCCGCGGTTATATTCTGACTAAGTTGAGTTTTGAACGCATTAAAAGAGTGTAGATTTCTTATACTAGAGGGTATTCTATTATAAAGTTGTGCTCCTTCAAAAGTAAGGCTTTTTGCCATAGTTCGTTCTAGTTTTGGGTAAAACTAGCAAGCTAGCTCGCCGTGTGCTAGGATGACTGACTTGTTTATATTGAGTGAATGTTACGCTGTGGACCTCAGGTCATGATTGAACAAATTCTTAGGTTTCAAAAGTAAGAGTCTTTGGTGGTATGAGGAACTTTACATCTTGTTCCACATACCACCAAACTGGTGACCCTGACGTGATATTGGGAAGTGGAATCACCTCTGGCCATCTGGTATACCTGTCAATAATAGTAAGACAGTATTTAAAATTGGAAGATTTATTTATTTATTTATTATTTATTTAAATCACAATTATAACACCTTTACAGACTTATCCAAGGCGATGTTATAAGTCACAATGTCTACTTACACAGATTTATACAAAATAAATAATTGTTAAGGAAAATTACACATAATTAAATTATATTTTATTATAAACATGACAACGTTTATAATATACCTCTTTCAATAATTATTTGTGCCATTTCAATGAATCTCGGCAGGTTTTGCCCAAATATAACCTCTGAAACTGTAATACTGTTAATAATACGAGCAGCTCGTGACATAGGGGCAAACTTGAGTAGGTTAGTCCTAGCCGCTGGCACGTCTAACAGAGCGGGGCGGCAAGATATTGGTAGTGGTCCAATTAGGTCCATATTAATGTCTGGCCAGAGGTGATTATCTTAAATTATGATTTATACAGGGCGTCCCACGGATATGCTACATGGAGGGAAAGTACCTTGAATATTGTAGATGGAACATTTTTCTGAAAGAAGACATTATTTGAATTTAAAAAACTATTTAAACTGCATTCATAGATAAATACAAATAAATAATTACATGGTTGAACCGGGAATCGAACCCGTTACTCGAGAAAAATAATCACCCTCTAGCTTTATCATACCAATCGAAAGGCTTCATCATAAGGATTATTTTTTGCTAAATAACATAGTGTCACAAATAAAAGGAAGACCATGAATTTTAACATTTGATGTGAAATTTTGTTCAGAAAAATGAAAAGCTGACATTGCCGTAGGACATACAAAGGAAGGTCAGGAAGAGACTGCTTTTGAGCATTTGATAAATTGATTAATTTTGTATCAAAAATGTTAAAATTCATGTAGTAAAATGATTTTGAATGACATGATAGTAAAAATTATCAGTCATGGTTGCAGGATTCACAGCCTGGGCTGAGCCGGATTTACAATGAGCAGCACGTCCATGGGTCCATTTTAGAATTCAACTTTGATAGTGACTTTATTTCATAGCAATAGGTTTTCGTAGTCTAGCCCCTTTATTTATAAACGGTGCTTAAAGTTAAGTAATGATTAACGATTCTTTAACCATATATTTTTGACGTTTAAACGTCTCTTAACTTTAATCAACGTTTCAAACTCAAACTCCAAGCATTTATATTAATTAAACCATTTACAGGCACGTTTGAATTGTCAAAGAGTCGGTCAGTAAGTCAGAAAGTTGAAGCTATTTGCCCATTCCAAAACGTAGATCTCTATGGAGAAGAACAGGCAAGAAACTCCAAGGACACTCTTTTAAATCACGATATTACAAAATCCTGGGTACATTATTCGTGTCGATTCTATGTATATGAGCGAACAATGTAAAAAATAAATTATTTAAAAACAATTCAAAATATAAGATTAAAAGATTATAAATAAGCCCTGGCAGTTAAGAGATGACCAGTTTCAACTGACGGCGCCCGTTCACGAACATGACGCGTAGATCAGCACCATTCAGCTCAACCATTTTGTAGGGTGTATAAATAAACCCCCAAGTGTTAACCCTAGACTGAATCTCAATAATTTACAGGTTCTTAAAATCTAGACCGTTCTTAGCTCCTGCCAACAAAGACCATTTCCAATGACAGTTTACAAGTAATTGTCATACAGGGGTCGTGAAAAGTCAACAACAATTTAAACGTATTAAATTTTTTGTTTACTTTCACGACCCCTGTATGTCCTCGGAATCAAAGTTCACGATGAAACCACTTAAAAAACAGAATCCCTTTGTTCTGAACAAAATTACAAATTAAACAACTACATTGTCATGTTTACAGGGATCGTTGCACGAACCTCAGTACTGTCATAAAAATAAATGGTACAGAAGGCTAGCTCTATACAACGTGCGAGAACGCACGCACACATATACACGCTTCACGTACAACGAGTGCAGGTGCACTCGCAACTGGAATTTGTTTGACATCGCCAACGAGTCTGTGTGTGCGTGCGCCTGTTTTCGCTCGTCGTATGGAGCTAGCCTTCTGTACCTATCTGTGCAGTATATAATTGTGGTATGTATTTACGTAAGTTCTGAACCAATTCTCGAATTAAAACTTTAAACTGTATTGCGTACAAAAGTTTAGAAGTTTTTATACATCTTTTAATTATTTTAGCGCTCAAATTAGATTGTGGCCACAGTTTAAAAAGTTTATTTTGTTTTCCTTTAGATCTTGGTGTTCATTTAATGTTAGTAACAGTTAAATAGATTTCTTAAAATAAATAGATATTTAAGTGTTTCTGAGAGAATAGAAAGAAACCGTGTAGACTCTGAAACAAAATGAAAATCTCTTTTATTAAATTTTTCTTTCATGGCCAATCAACGTTACAATTTTAAAATAATATTTTATTTAAATCTAAGCTTAATGTAAAAATTTCTTATAGGTTAGTACCGTATGCCCCATTAACGTAATAATTGTTCCACAAGCACTATAATATAAAATTAATAACTAAGTAGGAAAAAAACAAAAAAAAAATGTATACAAAATTGCAGCAACATTTAATTTATTAACTGAAAAGTACCCACATAATATTAATGTTCAACTTTTTCGAAATTACCCACGCTTATTCCCACTACACGATCTTTTGAGCAAAAAGTGCACGGAAATACTCGCGAGAGCCACGTTCACATTAAAATATAATACTTGCAAGGTACTTAGCAAAAATCGAATCGCGTTTGGTTATGTGTAAGTGCCGTCAAGAGTATTATTTAATACTGAACAGCCACTAATGGAATTTGAACTTTATTCGGTTACTGTTGAAGTGTTATTTTGAATGGTGCTTGAATTGAAATGTAAGTCTGAAAAATATGATGAAAAAGCAACCCTGTTAGCTACTCTTTTCCTTTTTACGAACATTTTGTTTGGCAACGTATGTTAAATTGAAAAATTTGATTTATGATATGTAAGTTATAGTTCTACGTATTGTAATATTAAGTGAAAATTTGCTATACAGGGGGTTTCGAAAATTACCTGAATGGCTTCGAGAAAAGGATGATACGTGGTATGGCTGTGCCTTTTTTTGCCTAACTTGGCGGGGACACTGCCGCGGCCGTACCCCCAGGATGTTTAGTAAGTAATACACAAACCCACACGCACATGACTAGCTTACAAAGTTCTATAATCTGTAATCATTGAGATGGAGATTATACTATGTACAGTCAGAACCAATAATATGTTCCTCACCATAAGGGCTATTTTGTCTGCTGATTGCACGATAGAATCTGCTTTACCGACTCAACATATTATTTTCATATCGTAATATCTATGCCGCAATTTTTTATACGCAGAATTATATTCTGCTATCTTCTTTAGGTACATGTCAGACCGAATAAAAATGTGACACTAACAATCCTGAACCAAACCAATTTTGTTTAAAATTTGTATTTCATAAAATGGCCAGGCCATTAAAAAGGTTTTAGGGTAACGTCAACTCGGCATTAGTCAGAGGCATACCATTTTGGTTTTCATTTTAAAATATTTTTACAAAAAACACTTACAAAAAAACCTAGGTATAAAAATAGTAGTCCATCAGCATCAGGAATAAAGTCGAAGCTGCCGGTGAGATTCTCGAATTTGATTCGAGAATCTCGTGAAATTCGAATTCTCTATTTGATCTTTGTCATCAAGTAGGTAATTATAGTTTTCTTTACAATAGTCTGCTTAGTGCCTCAAAATGTATCATATGTACGAGCTAATTGCCTAACACACTTACAGTAACGATAGCTTTAATTTTGACAGTTCTAATTACAGACCAATTTCTCGAACATACGAAGCAATGGATTAGCAATATCCTTAAAAATCATTCAATTTGTGATTGAAATTAGGGTGCTGATTTGATTAAAAAAAGAGTTTGAAAACTGACATAAAATAAGACTGACTCGATCTTGATCGATTATATTTTGAGACGATTTTATAAGACGTCAAGCAACGTCGAGTTATTCATACTTAACTCCAGTAAACTAAATTTCGAGGACATTTAGTTTTAACATCTCGTTTAATGTCTATTGAGCATAAATACAAACAATTTTGTTATGTAGGCTTATCCGGAAATATGTTCCCATAAATGTTATTTGTTTGAGTTCTGATTTGGCTATCCGCCACTTTGGATGTGGCCAGGAATTTAGCGGGCATACGTATGAATAGACACAGAATTTGCCATAATATAAAAATGATCCATCTGCTTTTGATAATAACTTGAGGGACCATGGATGTGTATTATTATTTAGATATAACCTGGGTTACAAACTTGAGACAGGTATATAGGAAACTTATTCTTTAGTTTTGGGCGGATTAGGTCAGCCGCAAAACCAACAGTGTCCATACGGTGGGTGCCTGAGGATGGACGGTACCGCCGAGGCCGGCCCAAGAAGAGGTGACGAGACGACATAGACCCGTACCGCAAGGGTAGGATTGACGTGGCTCTGGAAAAGCATGTTTGCCTTTGATCAGCAGTAGAACAGTGAAGGCTTACTTAACCCTAGAACCGTACCCAAAGAAAAACTTAAGTAACTTAGGACCCAGTACCGAGAGCCCAGTACCCGGGGGTACTGAAGTACCCATATTAGAAAGTAAGAAATAAAACGTCATTACTACGTTTATTAAAATCAACTTATATAGACTTTTTTGTCAATAACATCGGCCTTACTTATAAAGTTATAACTCAAGCAGCACAGAAGCGTTCTCAACATCAATATACCAGCCTATTTAGAACTTTTAACTTCTTCTTCTTCTTTGAGTTCTTTTAGAGACGTACAAGTGTATTTTTTTTTTTTTTGTAGGATTGATGTATGGGTTATTATAGTATCAGTTGATACTTGTTTCTGTACAATGGTATATGCAAACTTCGTTCTCGAACTTATTATTATGGCGTAATTGAATACTCTTGTAAATACAGTGGTTTTAAGACTTCTGTCTATGACGGTGTTGTAAAATTAAAAAAAAATGACAGCTATAATACAGCTTTAGTCTGTATTAATGACACAGTCACTCAATTTCATAGATTAATGTCTTTATTGGGAAAAAAGAAATATGTAGAAAAAATACCTGGTGCAGTCAAGAGGAGGATTGAAAAGGAATATTTGAATATTACAAATTACCAACAAAATAACAAAAATGATAGTGATCCATCATTTATTAGGAATATAGAGAATTATTAATAAATCTGACAATCTTACAGTTAAGCGTCAATTCCATCGACGTCTAACGAAGAGGGTTCCGTAGCAAAACAATTAAACAGTGATATTTTGAACCATGAGATCTTGTTATCTTACTGCTTCTCCATAATTATGACGATAATGTGAGCCTTTTCAGACAGTTATCTAAAGGCTGAGATGTGTCATCCTGTAGGGGATCCCTACACTTAGTGAAATGATAACGGGGCGATTCTATTGGGATGATGAAATAAAACCGACCGCTTTGAATGTTCGTTAAACACTGATTTATTGAAATATGTTTTTACATTGCCGAGCGCGTAAGTCGGTAAAGTAATGTACGGTTCCGTTCACGTCCTTTAATAATTTATTGACATCTAATCGCTTTCTGGACCATCTTAGTTTGCTTTTTGATTTACACAAACTTGGTTTAATGCAAAGTCTGTTTTGCCCTTTCCCTATGGTTTCTATAATTTTAAAAGACATATTTTCCGCATAATAAAATAAAACAGGTATAATATACACTAATAACACTTTACATTAAGTTTACTGAGGTATAAAATAAAACAGCTACTCTATTGGTTTTACCATATACGTACGTAACGTACGATTACGATGAAGCGAGCGAATGATAAAAAAAAAACTAAATGCATGAGCGCTTGCCAGGAGTTCTCGATCAACTTATAACTTATCACAGTTCGTTTGTACGGACGAAATATCTTGGCGAGTCCGAACTTCACGCAGAAGGCTGCGCAGTAATATTTTTTAGGTACCAAATGGTGACATGAAGGAGTGTGAGTGAAAAAACATGCGCGAAAGTTCGTAGTGCCTATGTTCAGACTCGCCAAGATATTTTGGCTATGTACTATGCGCTATCAACCAAACAAAATATGTTTGTAGCGTAGAGCGAGATGAAATAACCCACCATCATTGTATCGTCATAATAATGTTTGCCAAAGAAAGAGACGACTTCTAGAACTAAAGACTACCTTATATATTGGCTAGAACTGTACAAATAGTAGATTGTACAACAAGTCACCTATCCGCGACGTTTATCCACCCGAGTCCGTAGGCAAGGAGTGCATAAATTAAAGTTAAGTATAAAATGTGTTTTATGTGTTTTTTCACTTCGATTGCGAGTAAATCAAAGAGTGATATTGTAAGATAACATCTTACGTTTGAGTTTAAATTAAATTGGAACAATTTTTCTACTTTTTTAGCTGTCTATATAAAAATAAGGCTTGTGTAGGAGACCTATCCTGCCTAATCATAAGTGCATTTTAAATAAAATAATATTGAAAAAGTGAGGAAGGGATCTAAGCCGTCTTGGGCTCAAGAATTTTTATTTCTTTTAAGTAACTCTAAAGAGCATTATAAGTTATGTACCTATAGAGAACTGTTATACAGCCTTTATACAGCCTGAATATAAAGCTTCTAGTATAAAAACGAACTTAAATACAGCTTCTATACAGCTTGCAATGGTAGTTGGAAAGTAATAATTCTTTATACAAATAAGTTCAGTTAACAATTTTGGCATAATCATTTATTTTTTGGTGCCTAAATTTACACATTTTTCACATTTAGTTCGTGATTTACGATCTTTTGACCTTAGGAATCACGAACATTTCCCAAATTTAGAATCGAAGGGGGTTGGCGTATCTGATGACTACTTTTCCCAATACTTATTTGAAGATGCGTTGGCAACCATGTGTTTGTGTACCCAGGTGCTTATAGCCGACTAACCATTCGACGCTACCCCCCACCCCCGCCTCGCGCAAATACGCGGCATGTTGACATTTATATTTTCAATAATTGCAAACATTGCATACAAACCAAAACGCTCTTCGGTGAATCCGGTGATACGTTAATAACATTCATAATCGCAATTTGCAGTGAACACAACCGCGAAAATACTTACAGAAAAACAGGAATTCGTATGTAGTCATTACAACAAACTTCAAGCTATAATTTCTGGGGTCCCTATGTTGTTTCGAACGCCGCTGTTGCGACACACGCTGTTGCGAATTATTTTTCCACTGCCTCACAGGTTCGAAAGCTCACGGACTCGAATGAAGTAGTCGCGAAAGACGCTGTTTCGAAAAACATTTTCACTGCCTCATACGCTCGAATGCTTGTGATTTCGATTTATTTAGTCATAAAGTGTACAGAAAAGTATTTAATCATTTGGGTTAGGTCAGGTTAGAACAGTGACCATTAACGCCAGGTCCCCTCTATTGTTGGTAAATTCAGTTACCAAAACAAAAACTCTTCATCAATATCCAATTTAACTAAATTACTATCACAAGCATTCGAGCGTATGAGGCAGTGAAAATGTTTTTCGAAACAGCGTCTTTCGCGACTACTTCATTCGAGTCCATGAGCTTTCGAACCTGTGAGGCAGTGGAAAAATAATTCGCAACAGCGTGTGTCGCAACAGCGGCGTTCGAAACAACATAGGGGACCCATAATTTCTAAGTAAGTAGCCTACCTCCGCTTCCATAATTATCCAGGTGAAAATGGGTTCACCCTAGTTTGAGCTAAAACACTAAGTTGTGGTAAACCCGCGGCAACTTTCATAATTCAGGCTAGAATTATTACGCCGCATGCGCGAAATTGCATTCTAAATCCTCTTACCGTTATTTTTAAACCGCTACCGCTATTTTAAAAGCCACATATCCCGAATAGCTGTGAAAATGCAGATAGCGTTTGAGCCCTACAAAAAATTTTTAGAACAAAAAAATGCAAAACCGTGTACGAGTCTATTTGTGTAATGCTTTCGGTTTTGTATCTCCTGTTGTAGTTATGTTTCAATCAGTTAAAACTTTATATACAACGTGTCGTTTTGCATTCTTGTCAAATTTCGGGAGGCTGTTAAGGGAGACATAAATAATCAAATAATTAATACGTAGGTACTTGTTTTTTTGTTATTTAAGTTTGACAGTATGTCAGAATACATACATCACGTGTCGACGACACGACGGTAGGCAAAATAATTATGGTATCGAATAAATGGCCGCGTTTTTATGTGTGTGTAAAAGGGAAGTTACAGTATCACAAAAGCCGCGTTTTAAAATGCGTGTCCCACACAAGCACCTCCGAAAATATGAAAAAAAAACTTCTTATTTTGTAATTGATTCGTGTTGAGAATCATTAGCATAGTTACCTCCTGGAATTTGACGAGGATGCAAAACGACACCTTGTGTATAAATGTTGTTTACATGTTTTTGACATACCGAGTTGTAGGTCGTGGGTCGAACCCAGACAGGCGATTTACTTTGTGCAAATAATATCATCACTACTGCTCTCAAATCTCCCACTGGCATGTTTGGTATTTTTTTAGAACTGGGTTTTCAAGAAGACAAACATTTGCAATCTGGCACAAAATCTACAATAGCATTATTGTTATAGAATGCCAGACGTAGCCAGCTAAATCAACAAATATACTCCAAATGAAATTCCAAGAATTATACTCTGACTTAATCCATCAGAGTGAGTTATAGGTCGTAGGTTAGAACCAAGCGGGCCTAAACCCAGACTCCGGGCTGCTACTGAGAAATTCCAGATGGGAAAATCCGATAACACTTTAGCCCGACTTGGGAATTGAACCCAGGACTTCATGCTCAGCAGTAGCGCATGCGACCACTAGACTAACGAAGCAGTAAACAAAAAACAACTATTATTAATAAATCGTTTTTTTTTTACCGTTAAGGCTCTTACACACTCACGCGATATCACGGGCGCGACAGGCACCGACAAAGACAATTCCTTTGTCGGTGCATGTCGCGCCCGCGATCTCGCGTGTGTTTGTAAGAGCCTTTAAGTTACATCCCTGAACTAAACCAGTTTAACCTAACCTCTTATTCTATTGATACTCCGTACTACACTGGGCCAACTCAAGGTTAGTGTTACCACAGACGTGCGGGCAATTGGACAGACCTACTGAGTACCTACAACTAGCCAAGCCTTTGTTCAAGTCAAATGAATCTTAAACTGCCAAATTGTCCCATGTTAATTTGTAATATAAATATTCTGGTACTTCTAGGCAACAGAGTCGGCAATAAATGTTTGTTCAAGATTAACTTCTTTACCTTATAATATTTGTCTTTACTATTAATATCACCCGTCTTTATCATTGTCAGGCCAATGGAGCGAGAAGGAACATTCATAAGGTGAACCGCAGTGCTCACCGGAGTTGCGGCTGGCGCATTACGACAGGGCTACCGCACCGTGCCTTGCAGAGTCGAGAAGGGCCTAACCACTAGCCCACAGCGCCGAATGGCGGTCAACCGTTACATACCTTAGACTCTGTGGTTTCTCTGATATTCTGCTGATTCAGTTGCTTTGTGGTGTGCTCTGCAAATCTTACCTCTACCGGTTTGAGTTTTATTGGAAAATAAGCCGTGAGATTTCCCATCTTCGAAACTGACGAAATTCCATACAAACTTTCATTCCATATTTTCATTTCAAAAATCCTTCTTTAGTGCTCCCCCCCAATCTATACTTCCACAATAAAGAGATTAAGGTTAAAATTTGTTTGTAAGTACGAGTATGTATATGGGGGTAATCTTTGGAATTACCAGTCGGATGTGAAAAATTCTTTTTGCATTTGATAGCCCAATTCTTGAGGAAGGTTATAGGTTGATTAACATCACGCTGCGACCCTTAAGAGACGAGAAAACCGGCCAGGTGCGAGTCGGACTCGCGCATGAAGGGTTCCGTACCATTATCTATAAAAATGGCAAAAAAATCACATTTTTTGTATTCCTTAAATATTTGTTTTATTTTAATTTAATTATTTATTTTTAAAGTGAATATATACCTAAATATTCTGTGAATATTTCAAGCGATTGATTGATTGAGATTGATTATGGCAACAGGTAGACCTGTTGCCATAATCAATATAGAGTAAAAACGAGCAAAAAAATCACGTTTGTTGTATGGGAGCCCCCTTAAATATTTATTTTATTGTTTTTTAGTATTTGTTGTTATTGCGGCAACAGATATACATCATCTGTGAAAATTTCAACTGTCTAACTATCACGGTTCATGAGATACAGCCTGGTGACAGACGGACAGACAGACAGACAGACGGCGAAGCCTTAGTAATAGGGTTCCCGTTTTACCCTTTGGGTACAGAACCCTAAAAAAAGAAAAAGGTCAGAAAGAACGCTAAGTGAAAACGAAGTAACAGCGCTGGCGGGCAATGCGATGCGACACAGTCAAAATCAAAATCAATATATTTTATTTCACATAAACCTATATGGGCACTTATGAAACGTCAGAAGCTAGGTGCGGATGGAGAAGAGCCGGAAAGAAACTCCACGGTTACTGTTTTAAAATTAATTGGCTTTTACAATGTTTTCAAATTACAGTGTTAATAGGTATGGGAGGACAGTGTAGGCCCATCAACAAGTACCTACCAGGTACTTAACAAAATAGAAAATGGTATACAAATCTACAGTCTATTAAGCCTACAACTTTCTCACATTCACTAAATATAAAAGGATCTATAAAAATATTATTTAAATAATAAAAATAAAACCTATTTAAACCAAATGACAAATCTGAATTATTAATATCCTGTCCACAAAAGTCATTAATAAGTTGAAATGAAAACTGTAGGTATTTTTATTTTATTTGGGAAAATAAACGGTTACACATTACAATGTTATGCTAAAGAACTTAAAACTAAAATAGAAGTATAACTAACAACATTTTCCACATAATATAAAAAAAGTTAAACAAACACGAACGGCGTGCGATATGAATTCATAAAAAAAATTGCGGTAATATCAAATGATAATGAATAGATTATATCAAGAAAGTATGTATAAAAATAAAAATAAACATCGTAATTTGGGAGCAGTTAATAGACATTTACATAGTTATGCCGTTAATGAGGTACCAGGGAAGCCACATATGCAGAAGGAATTATTGCCAAACTTCCTTGTCTTCAACATAGTCTTTAATTTAAAGTGTGTCGGGGAATAAGAAATTTCACGCGGACGAAGTCGCGGATCGATAGCTAATAAATCACTTAACATTTTTATCCCCTCACCGTGTCAAAACTTTTAACCTTTATGTGACATACACGGTCTCGTTAAAACGCAAACTGGAGTTGGCATGAACTCTGATTTTGTCGTTCCCGCTTTTAGAAATAGAAATGAAAAACGTTCACGCGATTCGTAACGAGGAGTCGACGCTACTATTGGTTTTATAGTTTGTACGTTCAAGTTGGATTTTGTTCGGACTTCGTGCTGTTTTCTGTTGAAGAGTTTTTTTTATAAATATTGTGAATGCCATTTACTGCGCTGCTTATACAGGATGTCTCATAGGGATTGAGACGGACTTATTCTGTTGGTCTCTGAGTGAATTCACAACGAATGCATTGTTTGTTTGTTTTGTTTTGTTTGTGTTATACGTACATAAATATTAGTATTTAGGATTATTAAGTTAGGCTAAGCGCATTTATCGCATTCGGTTATCCTGTAATAGTAGATGTTAAAAGAAAAATAAATAAATGAAGGGTAACCTTGAAATTGCTTAAATAATAAAAACTAATGCCCGTTCAATAGTGTTATAATGTGGAAGTAATAACTAGTCATGCTGCCTATCCATCAGCTCTATTAACGTACTATGATATATTTGAGGGCGCAGAATGTGGCGCCGTCTGATTTTGTTACGAAGTGACTGTAATCACCGAAGAGGTCGGACAAGAGTGACTCTGGCTGGTGACAGTCACTCTAGCTGAGCATCGCATCAATGGTTGCATGGTGGCTGTCTTCTGATGACAGAGACGATGTGACTATCGTCCACGATGAACTGCTATATTCTCCTGATGATATTGAAGCTGCCGAACAACTAATACGTGGACGACTTCTGGTAAAGGCTATTCTGCGCCGTTATATTAATAATATAGTATAACAAGAAACAACCGATGGAATTGATTCAATTTATGGCCTTGGCGTACAAGAATCCATATTTATTTATATAATATATGTATATACAGGATTAAATTTAAATTGAATAGCTAAACTCCGCAGATGTGAGTGTCGATTTTTTTTTTGTAAACTTTGCCCCACACTAGGAAATTCTCCTGTATCGTGGGTGCGTTTACAAACATTTCAACTCACATACACAAACAGCCAGACCCGAAACAACTACTTGTAGGTCATACAAATATTTGTTCCGTGCGGGAATCGAACCCGCGACACGCAACGCAGCAGTCAATTTAAACATGATATCTAA
This sequence comes from Tiliacea citrago, assembly GCA_963921375.1. NCBI lineage: Eukaryota > Metazoa > Arthropoda > Insecta > Lepidoptera > Noctuidae > Tiliacea > Tiliacea citrago. Next base: position 14,867,988 of record OY992804.1, read on the forward strand.
ACATGACAAAACAAATCATAATCATAATCATTTATTTGTCAGAATATGGTACATTTTATGGTCTTAAGAATTAGTCTGTGGTATCATCACATTCTGCCAAGTGTAGCGTGCAAATATTAGGTACATACAATTATTAGGTTTTTTTTTTTGGGTGGGAAATTATCAAATAATTTCTCCCGCTCTGGGGGGAGCGGGAGGGAGTGTTTTTTCAGACTTTTACTGACTAAAACCCACCCGTGTTCCTTCAGATGCCTGTGTGCCAGGGCCACGATATCCCTTTCGGACAGGCTCATAACCCTGGCAGGCATTAGCCCTTTCGGACCCCGTCAATTGGTGCTGACGTCTCTTTGAGGCGCGCGTGGAACACAACGCGCCGTCGACCCGGGCTTAGTCCTTATCGGACGCCGAGCTACCCATCGCTCACCGTCCGCAAGCCCGCGCCTACGGTGGCCGGGAATCGGCCTGCGATTCCCGACGCCCGGGGCGTCTCCTGCGTTGACTAGGGGCGCGAAGGCGTTGATTTTGCCTTACCCTCACGCGTTTCGCCTCCTCCTTCGCAAGCATTACTGTTTCGCTGAAGGAGGTGACGGCCTCCCATGCACTCTCGCTCCGAACCATGGCCTGAACCAGGGCTGGACGCGAGAGATCGCCGCCGCCGATCACTGCCGTGAGGCCACGGCGGTGCTCCGCCCAAGCAGAGCAGACCTCCACCGTATGCTCCACCGTATCCTCCGGGCCATCCACATAGTGGTGACACCCGGGCGTTTCCTCCCGCTTAATCCTAAACAGGAACCTCCCGAAACATCCATGTCCGGTGAGGACCTGCGTCAGGCGGAAGGTGAGGACGCCGTGGCGCCTCTCCAGCCACTCCTCAAAGAGGGGACTTATCGCCACAATTGTGGCGTGCCCAGCGCTGGGTTGCGACAATCGCAGTCTCCATGTCGCCATGAGATCCCGCCGGAGCTCCGTCCGCTGTGCCGCGATTTCTTGCGGCAGCGGAGTTATGCCCCGGAGTTTCGCTTCTTCGCGCCACACCCAAATGTGCGCGAGGACTTTCGCCTCCAGATCCCATGGCGACAATTATTAGGTTACTACTATAATTACAATTTGAGATTTGTCAGTTCAAAATAATATCATATACACACACAATCTATTTAGGATGTCAAAGTATCATTTTAATGTCAGCTTATCAAAGAGTTAGATGTCAAAGTTTAAAATATTACAATTCAATTAGGATGTCAAAGTATCATTCAAATAGTCGTTTAAATTATAATAACATTTATTTCATAGCAAGTCTTTAAGTTTATTTTTAAATCCATTTAAGTTTAACTCTTTGATTGATTTAGAAATTTTGTTATAAACTTGCGGAGCTATGCAGAATATGCTTTTCCACATTAATGCTGTTTTTGCTCTCTGTCCGCGCAAAAATACTTGTTGTTGTTTTTTAGGAAGTCAACGACCGCTGTTAGAGTTGTTACTTGAATTATAAGTTTAGAATAACTGTTTTCTTATGTTTTATCGTGTTTAGATAACAATACTCATCACGTCTATGAAGTTTACACAAAACAAAACAGATTTCTAAACTGATATTTCAAATGACTACAGTTTCACCCAAATCCGTTCAGCCGTTTTAGCGTGAACGCGTAACAAACAAACAAACCCAGTTTCGCATTTATAATTATTAGTTATGATTATTCTAACTCGAAACAATTTAAACAAAACATTTAAAATCTGTACTGTTGTAAAAGCTTTTAGTCTTTCCAACTTTTATGTATAATTAATTCAGGCCGTTACTTTATGATGAGGGTTTTTTATTTTTTTGTGACCACTTCAACACTTTATATTTTTATTTTAAATTACACATCGCTGAAAATAACTAACAAACCGTGTGGTCAAAGTCAAAGTCAAATTATTTATTTCAAATAGGCACATAAGAGGCACTTTTGAACGTCAAAAAATACAAAAAAAAAATTGAATTGATTCTAGTTGCCCCTTCCAAAAGGTAGTTTCGTATGGAGAAGAATGCGCAAGAAACTCCACCGTTACTATTGTAAAAATGTTTCACAAAATTTTGTTTATGTACATTTATTATATTATATGTGAAGACGATGAACCTAGAATAAAATTATTATATCACAATAGGTAAAAATAATTAAAAATTAAGCAATGAAAAATAAAATGGTGCCGGACGTAAAAAATAGAACCGTCCTATTTCTTCCCATGGGTGCCGTGAAAGCGACTAAAGGACTTACTAGAGAATGAGGAATGCATTTTATCACCATACTGCGATCGTCAACCCGTGGCGGTTAACCCGCGGCCAAGCGTGGCGATTATGGCAACCCCCCCTCTTTTGGAGAAGCCTATGTCCAGCAATGGACGTTTTTCGGCTGAAATGATGATAATGAACTAACAAACAATGTTATGTGTGTTTTTAAACATTCTTATGAGTATTTTTTTTTTTTTGTTTTATTGGTTCACCAACAATTGTTTACACTGGTTCTGCGAAAGTGTCTATGCAACAGTGCAACAATCACTTAGCTAAATAAATGAATTCTTTGAACAGAAACAAAGCAAATGGTAGTGGCGAATCGAAATAGAAAGAGAGATTACAGGCGAAACCTTCAAAACAGTGGGCGATACGAGTGGACCACAGAGCACGACGACGCGACGTCGCAGCCGGCCGCTGCCAGAGTTAGCATTGTCTATAAACAACTTCTTTCACTTGTTTTCACCACAGTCGCTGTCGGAAGACGCGTGTCGTTTGAGCGTGTAGCTCGTAACCAAGGAGATTTTGTTTTTTTTGGGTGGACAATTATCAAATAACTTCTCCCGCGCTGGGCGGAATGGGAGGGCGTGTCAGACTTTTACTGACTAAAACCCACCCGTGTTCCTTAATTTGCCTGTGTGCCAGGGCCATGATATCCCTTTCGGACAAACTCGCAACCCTGGCAGGCATTGGCCCTAATGGACTCCGTCAATTCGTACTGACATCTCTTTGAGCCGCGCGTGGAACACAACGCGCCGTCGAACCGGGCCTGGTCCTTATCGGACGGCGAGCTACCCATCGCTCACCGGCCGCTGGCCCGCGCCTACGGTGGCTGGGTTTCGGCCGGCGACTCCCGACGCCCGGGGCGTCTCCTGCGGCGACTAGGGGCGCGAGGGTCACGGTGTACGACAATAATAACGTATAAAAACTGACGGCTTTGAAGGTGATTCGTGCCAGAACATGTGCGGTTAACAGCGCCACGAAAGTTATAAGCATTGCCGCTTCTAAAAGCTGCCGTGTTCTGTAGAACGAACTAAGTGTCGGGCAGTTTTAAATCTGTGGCGAAAGTGTCCTCAATATTTTTCAATTTGTACCTAAACAAGCCGTTTGGTAAAAGATATGGAGTAACAAACGGGCCCTGGATACAATTTATTGCTTCAGATTATGTGGAGTTACGTTTTGTATTTTGTCGGAGATTTGTCCTCCTTGTTGGAGAGTAGGTACCTACATGTTTTTTATGTGTAACATGTTTCCTCTCGCTTTAAGTGACAGCTTGAGCAAAGATTTAGTAAGTACTAATAACATGGAATTAGTAAGTACTTTATAATAGCATGTAATTAGTGTACTCATGAAATTAGTAAGTAGGTACGTAGATTGTTAGTAGAGGGGGTTGAATTTCGAACAGTAGGCGGAATAATATTATTGGAATGGATATTTCAGTATTTAGCTTTTTTTAATTATTGTGAGGTTAATTTCTGTGCTGCGCAGTTGCTTATTAGCAAGGTGAGATGTCGGATGTTAGACATCACATGCGACTACTCGCTCGTTTTTTTTATTTGGCACACCAACAGCGGTACATACAAGGAATGAATAGAAACGAAACAAAATAAAAGTGCTGGTGCACATACACTATGATGTTTGTGTGATAGCTGTTTTTGGGGATCAAAGAATAACCCATTCCACATATCAACGATTTTTTTTTTTTCAGATCTTGATTATTTTTAAAGCAATACCTTTTAAAATATGCTCGTATGTACGTGTCATAAAATTACGACGCAAATCGTAAAAAAATACTACGTATTCGTAATAGCTCGACACGTCTTGCTGCTTTAACTGTGTTTACAATTATCTAATAAGTAATAAAAAAAAAAAACCTGCAGCTTGTAATAATTAAATAATATGGATAGTTGTAGAGCTTACTCTCTAGGGGGCACCGTATTCATTATTATAATAATTTATAAGTAATATTTAATTTATAAAAAATTCCAATTGTTTTTACCTTTTTATTACGGACGCTTTAAACGTGCACGTATTGTTACATTGTTCTCATGCATGCATAATTTCAACATGAATGATGTAACCAATATTTTGTACCAAATTTAATTTAAAAGAGTGTCCCAGTTTCTTGCCCGTTCTCTTCCACAGGAACCTATTACGCTTTGGAATGGGCAACTAGCTTCATCTTTCTGACTGACCGACTCTTTGACAATTCAAAAGTGCCTGTAACTCGTTTATTTGAAATAAATGCTTTGAGTTTTGAGATTGGTGCACTTAAAACGGCACCAGGTTACCAAAAGTTGCTTGAAAATCACTAAAAAGCCCCTATACTATTCTGTTTCTTACAAAACCACAAAAAAGGGGTCCAGAAATATGTAAATATACCTCACATTGCATATATATCTTGAAAGTTATACCACTCATGAAGCCGTCTAAACCCCAGTCCACCTACCCACATAACATAAATCGAGCATGAACTGATTTTATGCTCCACTGAACGCGGATATTCGTTTCAGGGCTACTGGCCTAGTCTGATGTACCTATTTTGCATAGGTATGCTCCCATAATTTCTGAGATCCTAAGTATTTGTTAAGCGTGATGTTGTGTCCTCCGTTTATGAATGAAAATGGGCGCAGTATGTAGATACTTACATGTGAATACAGTCGGATTTGTTGAAAAATATTGAAATGTTGACCGGTAATATATTCTGTTGCTGACCATTAGGCTTCTGATGGTTTTCACTATAGAGCTCACAATATACAGTGTGTTAAAAAGCCCTGTGTGGTGCGAAAGGGATACATAGGTACTTCCATAACGTAAGTAGAATATGAATGCGGTTGATATAATATTTCTTTCTTTATTTATTTATATGTAAAACAGATTGTAGTACATGTAACAGTTTTGACAAACTAGGTACAATTAAATCTCTAGCAATCAAGTGGGTGACGTGCTGTTCTCCTTAAACGCACACATATTAACAAACATGTATATTGCATAGTCAAACAGACTCGGAAAAACTTTTTGCAAATAAATAATGCTGAAAAATAACTTAATTTCGGAAGTCAGTGTCTTTTAATCTGTTTTTTAGTTTTTTGCCACCGACTTTTTCACTTTGCAGTGTTTTTTCTGAAGTCGCTTGTTTTTTATGTAAAAAGTTTATTATTTTTAAATTTTTAGTAGGTCAGTTTGTAATTTATCTAAGTTACAATAGCCTGATGTCAAGTGTTCGACTGCGATTTTCATGGGATCCCCTCATCAGATTCTGATTTGGTCACACTGGGACCACTTTAAGAGTATAGTTTTCAAACAAAAACTGTTAAAATCGGTCCACAATTGACGGAGAAATCGGAGAAAATACAAAAAAAAACAGACGTGTTCGCTATTTATTTAATATAATTATATATAATTAACCGACTTCCAAAAAGGAGGAGGTTATATGTATCAGCATTCTGCAGGTGCTAATGTTCAACTTGATGCCAATGTACTGATTCAATGACGTATAATTATAAACATATAATAAATCTCTCACGTGTTGTAATACATTTAATATTTCAATTTAGGACCTCCAGTTTCCAACACAGTTAGTTCTGTCAACATCCGCTTCCCTGTTTTTGTTTGAAACCGGAACAAACGAACAACGTCCCGAGTTCGTCCGTAGCTTTGAGTTTCTCGAATGTGACATTTTTAGAGTAAATAATGTGTTAACTATTTTGTTATTTACTGTAGATATGTTACAAATATCTCGAGAAATTGCAAGTTGAATTTGTTATTGATTGAATTTAATTATAATCGAGGCCACGAGGAAAGTAGGAGAAGACCAAAGAAACGATGGATGGGCTGTGTGAAAGATGATATGGGTAGAAAGGGGGTGAGAACTGACATGAATAACTAATAGAGAAGTATGGAAGAAAAGGACATGTTGCACCGACCCCAAATAAATTAGGATAAAGGCAGGAGAATGATTAATAAAATAAATAAATAAAAATCTTTATTTCAGACATGAACAGTCCATAGGTTGTTTAGTGATGGGTTAGTAACAGAAAGTACTTATAGTCTATATTAGTATTGTTAGTAAGGACACAAAAACAGCTAAATTACCTAAGCCCGCTCTCGAGGCTCAGTGTGCAGTGTGTGTGTGTGTTAATGAAGGCACGAGCCAGGTGGGCCGACGACCTGAATCAAAGTAGCAGGCACGTTGGATGCGCTAGGCCCAAGATCGGGTAAAGTGACATGCTATGGAGAAAGAAAGAAAGAATAGTACATTACTGCAGCGGCCAGCAAAAGAGGCTTTTACACGTTCGGCCATCAATGCCTGGTTGCGGCCAAGGCTTGTAATAGTGCTTTTCTCAAATAATGCGCGGAAATTTAGACTAATTTATTTTATAAAAATTCCAGATTCAATGACGAACAACGATCATTTTTCACGCGCCATTGATGTGTTCATTTGTTTATTTTATTCAATAAACAGCTTTCTATTTGCAAGCCAGTTCGAAATTTAAATCAAACCTCTATTAAGTTACCTCTGTGGTTGCCATGTTTCGAAGTAAAAGATCGTTCCATTTTTAAATTACACTGAGTTTATTATGTAATTTAATCTAGGTCTTAATTTATTTCTCGGTAAAGGCAGAATCCTCATTAGCAATAGTTGGTTAATTGAGAGGTTAAGTGTAGGTATACCAAATTTCAACTTAATCGGTCCATTCGATTTGGAGCAAATTGGCTGTGACAGACGGTCAGACAGACGGTCAGACAGACACAAGAGTGATCCTATTATGGCTTCCGTTTTTTCATTCGGACGTACGGAACCTACAAACCAATAACAGTTTGCCCGAACTGGGAATCTAACCAAAGATGCATGAACCACCAAATAAAAAATATACGCCCAACATAATACAAAAGAACAAACAACAATATCGACGTACATAATACTTAGTTACAAAGCCTCGTTCACACGAAATAATAGAGGTGAGCAGTGATACAATTAATCATTATTAGTTAGAGCTGTCCCTCATTATTGTTATAAATGGTCTACAGCACACTGTGTGGAGGTAACACAGAGCGACTAATTCAATTAGTGGCACAACTTTTAGTCGATAAACGTTACAAGTATGAAGTTGTTTTCTTTTTCATTGTTTGGTTTTATTGGCAGGTTAAGCTACGCTTGCCGCGGTTGATCAGTGGATGGGTGAGCATCTTTATATATCTACCATGACCCCTCCGTCTCTTTTGGAAAGCACGTTAAGCTGTTGGTCCCGGCTGTCATTCTGAGTCCGCGTACCTCAGTTTCCCTCAGTCGTCAGTTTATTTAATTTGCCAGTTTTGTTGATTTGTCAGTTTCGCTGATTGGTCAGTTTTACCGATTAGACAGTTGCGTTAACTCGACTGTTTCCAGTATTTGCCAGTTTCCTCGATTCGTCAGTTTAGTACACTCAACGTAAAAGATATGTTTACGTTTAAGTAAACAAAAGCGGAAAATGTAAGGAACCCAATTTAAATCAAACTTAAAGTTGTATTTTTACAATCACAATATTTTTTTTTAAATATTATATTGTTTTCTAAAAAGAAAATGTTATTTTTATTTTATCTCTGCCTAGCCCTTTGAGAAAACAGCCGTGATGTTATGTTACGTAATACATACATAATTAAATTAGCAGACTTGTGGGCAGTTTTCTACCGACTGTACTTTGACTGACGAATTGAATAAAACTGACGAATCAACGAAATTAGCGAACACTGGAAACTGTCGAGTTGACGCAATTGTCTAATCCCCAAAACTGACCAATCAGCGAAACTGACTAATCAACGAAACTGGCAAATTAAATAAACTGACGACTGAGGGAAACTGACCAGTGGTACGCGGACTCGTCATTCTTGTATCTTTGATAGTTGTTACGGGTCGTCAGAAGCCTGAAAGTCTGACAACCAGTGTTACCAAGGGGTATCGGATTACCCAGTAACTGGCAGTCGCTCCATTTAAACTGCTGGTATTCAGCTGCATCTGGTTAGACTGGAAGCCGACCCCAACAAGTTGGGGAAAGGCTAGACAGATGATGATGATGATGTTCGAAGAGATCGATTGTAACCTAAGCTGGATATTATAGCAATAAAACTATTTAAAATAATAATTTATTTTAAAAAAATAATAATAATAAGGTCGCTAGATGGCGCTGATGAAGTAAACATCCGAAGTGTAGTTCTCTGATAATTATTGACTTTAAAATTATAAAACAAACAAAATCGTACATTAAATTGTGTTTAGTATGTTCGTTATGGTGTGAATACTGTGCACAAACGTTATCAAAACAAACTATGTGATATATTTTCAAATAAGTAAAGACAATTACGTGAAGTGACGAAACAGAATACAACGTTAATAAACATTAAATAACACTGTGATAAACAATTGATTACGTGAAATACGCTAAAAACTAAGTGACAAGTGTATATTAACTGGAAAAAACTTATGTAAGCAGTTAAAATTGAACTTGGTGTTGTGTGGAAAAAATATCTAAACGATGAATCATCTTTAACGGCTTCAAAACTATTTGAATGATTTTTCCTCAACCACTTACCAATTTCAACCATATAATTAACGTTCGAATAGCCGAAGTAATTAGCGTTGGATTGCTGAGACACTGAGTGCTGGTTCGAATCCCACGAGCTGCGAAACTTTTTGTGTTTCTTAAGATCTCAAATTTAAATTAATATGAACTTCTTTGGGAACATCACACAACGTCGTAATCGAAGAGTCTCCGAAACAAAAAGTGAAGACTTAAATTTAACAAATAATGAACTAGATGGCACCACTAGTAACAGTCTACCCAACATATCAGACGACGAGGACTGCGATGAAATTCTTCAACTAAAAAACAAAATAAAAGAATTGACGCTTCAACTAGAGACTGCACACAGAGAAGTTGAATCCCTAAATATGGACAACACAAATCTCAAAAAGACCATCGAAAACTTGACAAAAAAGGAAGACATTTACAAAAAACTTACAACGGACATTGTAAATAACACTCCAAAAAGGAAAAAATCATCTCAAACAGTTCCTACAATCGATCTTAGCGTTACCCCTAAGTCGACGAAGAAATTTATGAAGCTTACTCCCGAAATGGCTGATAAATCAACTCCAGAAGCTGTACCCCAGATGGTTGATAAGACTACTCAATGTAACATCTATGGAAATAAACGCTCAATACGTGAGAACTTAATCGACAAACAATTCCTGACACAAAATACAATAAAAAACAAACTAACTATAATAAGCGCCAACAATAGAAACGGACTCTGCAACATTATTGAGGATCTTTTTGCAACTAGTTTTGACTTTTGCCACTACTCGTATCCAAATGGTAGCATCGAACAACTCCTACTTGGCTTAGAAAATAAGATTAAACACTACAGTAAAAGCGACTATTGTGTTATTCTAATAGGAGAAAGAGACTTCTTAAGAACTAAAAACTATCACGATCTAATCTACCATATTAAAGATTCCATTGAAAAACTAAGCCATACCAATATAATTATATGTCTGCCAACCTATAGACAATGTGCTGATTACACAACAATATACAACTCGCGGGTTGAAATGTTTAATAATCTTTTGTATCTGCACAACACAACATATGAATATGCTTATTTACTGGACTCAAACGCTGACTTATGTTATGAAAACACAATGTTTTCGGGTCGTCAGGGTCTTTTAAATGACAGAGGCATGAAAAACGTAATCTTGAATCTCAAAAAAACTATTAGCGAAATCCAAGAAGAGAATAATAGTAACACTGACAAAAAGGACATATTTGAAGATACATCAAACCATTTTTTTCTATGCTAATTTATCAATAATGCATCAAAACATCGCAGGATTAATAAACAAGGCAGACCAATTGCTTTTGCATCTGCTTGAATTTCAAAATCGCATAGATGTAATCTGCGTGACTGAACACTTCATGGAAACTGGATATGAAGACTTTCTCACTATACCTAATTATAAATTGGCAGCTTGTTACTCTAGAGACACAAAAAGAGGGGGAGCGTGCATATTAATTAAAAATGAGCATCAGTATAGAGAGCTTGAAGATATAAAGAAACTTTCTATTCAGGGAGCTTTCGAGTGCTGCGCAATTGAATTGATACAGCACAATATTATCATTGTATGTATTTACAGAATACCTAAATCAAATAATCTTGAAATTTTTTACTCTAAATTAGATATTCTCTTGCCCAAGATTTGTTATAAAGCGCGCAAGAATGTTATTATATGTGGTGACTTTAACATAAATACATTGAAAAAAAATAGAACTTCCATTGAGTTTACTAACTATCTATTAAGCTACAATCTAAAGTTGCAAATTGACCAGCCCACTAGGTTACAAAGCAACACATGTATAGACAATTTTGCGCACAATTTTTCACAAAAATGTATCCACGATATAATTGACCTTAACATGTCAGATCACACCGCTCAAATTTTAAAGATTCCCGTAAAAAGGACTTGTACAATAAACAGTTGGAATATAACAGCCCGTGATTATAGTTACGATAACCTAATGAAATTTAGATTATGTTTATACCCTTTATCGTTTTGTGAAGTTTATCAAGCAGATGATCCTAATGTAGCGTACGATAGCTTTATTCAAACATTCCGTCTGTTTTACGACTTGTGTTTTCCCTTGATTAACAAAATAATAAAGTTAAAAAGGAATCCGAACTGGTTAACACCCGGACTAAAACGCTGTAGCAAAAATAAGAGACAGCTTCTTTGGCAACTAAGAGCAAAACCCAATAGCAATAACTTAACTAAACTTAAAAATTACTCACAAAGACTTAATAAAATAATAAAACTGACACAAAAGGCAAAAAATAATCATAGGATAATGATATCAACAAACAAATCAAAGGATACATGGAAGATCATAAATGAAAATAAATACTGTCCTCCCCATGAACACATAACGGAAATACGAAGGAACGGTGTTACAATAACAAACCCCTGCGATATAGCGAACGCATTTAACGATCACTTTGTGGATCAAGCAGAATTACTTGCAAATACCTCAAAATCTGCAAGTTATGAGACTCCAAATTCATGTTGCGAATCAATGTTTTTAGCCCCAACTACACCTGATGAAGTCTATCGAATAATACAGAATTTAAAAAACAAAGTTAGTGTAGGATATGACAATATTTCAACAAAGGTATTAAAATTTGTTTCCGATGTTATAGCTGGCCCCATTTGCCACATTATTAACGTTAGTATCTCTTCTGGAATATATCCTGATAAACTCAAGCCAACAATAATTAAGCCCTTATTTAAGAAACATGATAAAACTGATATCAATAACTACAGACCCATTGCTCTGATACCAGTAATATCAAAAATATTCGAGAAAGCTATTTATCACCGTATAGATTCCTTTTTCACGAAACACAATCTCTTAGTAAAGGAACAGAAGGGTTTCAGGAAAAATAAATCCATAAATCTGGCTATCTATGATTTCCTTAATATTATAATGACAGATATCGATAAAAGAATTCCTATTAGTGCTATATTTATGGACATGACGAAGGCTTTCGATTTAGTTGATCATAATACTCTCCTACGGAAACTTAATGCGCATGGAATAAGGGGAAAAGCACTTTCCCTTATACAATCTTACCTGGACAGTAGAACACAGTGTACGGAAATTAAACGAATTTCTATAAAAGAAAAAAAGGAATTTAAATATGTATCCGAAAAACGTGAAATCATTTTTGGCGTACCACAGGGCAGCGTATTGGGACCGCCATTATTTTTGGTTTACATAAACGACTTCCCAAAACATGTCAGTTTTCCTATGGTTCTTTTTGCTGATGACAGTACGATCATTGTTAGACAAAATAAAAATAGTGACTATGAATGTGACATCAAAGACTCATTGCAACAATCAATTAATTGGCTTGACCATAATAATTTGAAATTAAATTTAAGTAAGACAAAAATTATGCAGTTTAGACAGAGAGTAACTACTCCTGACATAAATATATTAATTGACGATAACAAAATTGAAGAAGTAGAACATATAAAATTTCTAGGTTTGACTATTGACTCTAAACTGACTTGGAAAGAACATGCATCAATCCTCATAAAAAAATTAAGTCGCTTCGCCTTTGCTCTATTCAAGCTTAAGAAAGTAGTAAGTCAGGCAGCTGTTATAGCTGCATATTATGGCTATGTAGATTCCACATTACGATACGGAGTAATTTTTTGGGCAAATTCATGTGAGAAAAATAACGTTTTTAAAGCTCAGAAGAGGTGCATTAGATCGATGTGTAATTTAAAACAAACAGATAGTTGTAAACCTCATTTTAAATCCCTTAGGATATTGACATTACCTTGCCTTTATATATACGAGACTGCATTGTTCGTCAAGAAAAACAGTAAATTATTTAAAAAAGCTTCTGAGGAACGTTATAGATCAACAAGACCGGAATATCGACACGAACTATGTCTAAGAGCCTCAAAGACGGCCCTTATGCATAAAAGCATTATCTGCATGGCACCAAAAATATATAATAAAATACCAAATGCTATCAAAGATTTGAATTTGATACAATTTAAACGAAAACTGAATGTTTTTTTAATTGAAAAATGCTACTATACCATTGGCGAATTCCTTCTTGACAAAGTGTAAAAACTGACAATTATATATTTATGCTTGACTAACTGATTGTATTTTAATTTTTGTAATAATAATTAATTGTAGGTATTCTAATATGATGTTATCTCAATTTTGACATTTTTATTTAATATATCAATTCTCTTTTGTTTGCATTTCAATGTAAATCAATTTTGACATTTTTGTTTGTATTTCAATGTAAATCAATTTTAATTTCTGATATTGTTAAAACGTGTATGCCTAATGGGTAGCTTTTTGAGTTTCCATAAAATTACTGTAAGACCTGTTGTATCACCAAAAAGCACACGAATAAATACTTTGACTTTGACTTTTAATAATACATTTTTGAAGTGAAAACTTCTTTAGCAGCATTGAGCTATTTGTGGTAGGGGGAAAAACTGATGGGTTCGCGTCACTGACATGCTCTCCACGTCACGTGACGTATTGCGACAGATTGGAGACGCTCAGCGGCCTGTGTATGTATACGCATATATAATATATACAATATTAGTTTTAGTATATGTGAAACCCGAAACACGTGTGTAGTATTTTTATGGATAGTCTAATATTTTTAGAATCTGTGTACAAAATTTCAAAACTGTATCATGAAAAATCACAAAGTTATAAGGTTGTTATGTTACCGGGTTGTCCGTACAAAAACATGCTAACGGCGGCGGCGGCGCCCCCGCGCCTGCAGGGTGATCTTGCGCTCATAGATAATAATTTGGCAGTAGGTACCTAACCGTAAGGCGATTGTTTTGTAAGTAAGATAACATTTTCCATCACACTAAAATATTTTTGGGACAAAATATAACATGGTGTAAAAATTATTGAAATCGATTCAGTTCCTTATTCTGAACAAATTATATTCAGGTTTCGCATATACTAAAAATAATGTTGTATATATACAACATGTCCCAGAATTATCGCACAACCACTCAAGGGGTCATTGTACTCATCATTAGGTATGAACAACTTTTATTATGAGACCAACCCGAAATAGCGAAAAAAAAATCAGCTGTTCCCTACATTTTGACGAGTTATTCGAACATAAATGTAGGGAACAGTTGTGTTTTTTCACGATTTCAGGTTTGGTTCAATAGTAAAAGTCGTTTATAATGATGAGTACGATGACCCCTTAAGAGGTGGTACGTTAATTCTGGGACATGCTGCATGTTATTTCAAAGTAAGTTTTCTCTTCTGTCGGCAGTCAACTTTTTTGGCTGACTGAATATTTTTTCCAGGCTACAATAAGCTCATAGACATACCTTACAAACTAACATAATATAAATAGTTAAATAATAAAAATAAAATAAAGTAAATTCCTTATTTTAATATAAATTTTGTTAGTTTTAAATGCTCCTTTTTGACTGTGTTCAAAAAGGAGTTCCAAAATAATCTGATCACTTACAAATGGGAATTAGAAAAACATTCTTGTTTCAACTTTTCAAATCACCATTTTTCAATCAATTATTGTTTGAATTATTAATAATATTATAATAATAGCAGCCTATCATCGTCCCCCGCAAGGCAAAGGCCTCGTCTCATACAGAGAAGGTATGAGCATTGATCACCACCAACTTATTAGAAAATAACTCGAATACTCTCAGATTTTTAAGTCTTTTTAGGTCATTCGATTTGTCAAATGTTTTTATTGAACCAACCCGAGTGACAGCTTCTTCTGCCACTTGTATAGATAATATTTTTTGTAACTTTGATTACTTACACAAACAAATTGTAAATAAGTTGCCATCTGATCACAGTGGACAAACAATAACATTTTGCTCCTATATGCTTTTACAAAAAATTCAAATAAGGTTTAGGCTAATTACAAGTAAAAATTTAGAGAAATTAAATAATTCTTTGGCCAGTAAATTATGTGTTCAGAGTTTTAATAATATTTGTGACCCAAATAAGTTCTACGCCGAGTTCTTTTCACTATTAAACACGCAATTTAATGACACTTTTCCACTGAAGACTAAAAGTATTTACTCAAAGTTCGTATTTAGTGATTGGGCGACTCCAGGTATTCGTAAAAGCAGGGAAAATCTTTTTGAACTATATGGCCTAAAGCAACATATGAATAATACAAGCTTTCATCAATATGTTGCAAAATATTCTAAAACTTTTAAAAGTGTGTGCAAAATAGCTAAAGCTCTTTATATTAGCAATAAAATAAAATCAGCTGATGATAAAATTAAAACTACCTGGCAAATAATAAATAATGAAACAGGTAGGAAAAAACAGCGTAATACTGAATTTAATTTAGAGACTGCACATGGGCCCATCACCTCAGAGGTAGAAATAGCTCAGGAATTTGAAAACTTTTTTGCTAATATTCCCCTTAAAACTACTGAAACTTTAAGTTCCTCACCCGCGCTTTCTGCTGCCTTACTTAGAAAGAATGTAAAGGTATGCCCTTTGGAGTTTCGGTTTCAGCATACAAAAAAGGCTGTTATAATTTTTTTTAAAGATCTTAAAATTAAATCAACAGAAGATCTCTGCAACAATTATAGGCCCGTGTCAATTCTGCCAGTTCTCAGTAAGGTGTTTGAAAAGTTGATGCTCAATCAAATGTTACGTCACTTCAATAAAAAATCCATCTTTCATGAAAAACAGTACGGTTTCACTAAAGGTCGTTGTACCACTGACACCGGTGTCACCCTAGTAAAGAATATTTTTAACGCCTGGGAGGAAGCACAAGATACCATTGGAATCTTTTGTGACCTCTCTAAGGCTTTCGATTGCGTTAACCATGATACACTTCTGCTGAAACTAGATCATTATGAGATTAGGAATACAGCTCTTGATTTACTTAGATCATACCTGAAAGATAGAAAGGTTAAAGTTCAAGTAAACGGCGTGAACTCATTGGGGTCTGAAATCCAACCATTTACAGGCACTTATTATATTATATTATCACTGTTTCGTTCTTATGTATGTATTCAGAAAGAGAGATTCGGCCCACAGTCGTCGTCACTACGGTATTTAGAGTGTTGCCTCCATAGACGACTGTGGGCCGACTCTCTCTTTCTGAATACATACATAAGATAAAGTTAGGTTTGGGAAAAAGTCTTTTCGCATTATAGTATGTATGAACTTGTAATAAAATCTCTTTGGCTATACTATTTGTATCTGGCTGGTTTTGGTATCATTCAAAGTTTAAAATTTAAAGAGCATAATTCCAAATTCAAATTAGGAAAATGTGTAATTTTCATTTGTTTTTCGTACTGTCAAGATGAGTGAATCTAATGAAGAAATTCGATACATTTTAAAATTTTACTACAAAAAAGTTAAAAATGCAACGCAAGCCGCGAAAAAAATTTGCGATGTTTATGGACCTAGTGCAGTGTGTGTGAGAGTAGCACAAATTTGGTTTAAGCGTTCTCAATCCGGAAATTTTGATGTCAAAGATGCACTGGTCGCCCTATTACGGATAAAATGGATGCCATTTTTGAAAAAGTGGAGCAAGATCGGCATATCAGTAGTTAAGACGTAGCTGAAGAACTGGGAATTGACCACAAAACAGTTTGGCACATTCAAAAGAAACTGGGTACACAAAAAAGCTCGATATTTGGGTACCTCACGAGCTCAATAAAAGAAACCTAATGAACCGTGTACTCATTTGTGATTCTTTATTAAGACGTAATGAAACCGAACCATTTTAGAAGAAGCTGATAACTGGTGATGAAAAGTGGATCACGTACGACAATAACGTGCGAAAAAGGTCGTGGTCAAAGGCCGGTCAGGCTTCACAGACTGTGGCGAAACCCGGGTTAACTCGCAACAAGGTGATGCTGTGTATGTGGTGGGATTTTAAGGGCATTATTCATTATGAGCTGTTACTACCAGGCAGGACCATCGATTCTGAACTCTACTGCGAACAACTGATGAGATTAAAACAAGAAGTTGAGAGAAAGCGGCCGGAATTAATCAACAGAAGGAGTGTGGTTTTTCATCATGATAATGCTAGACCTCACACATCTTTAGCCACTCAGCAAACGTTAAGAGAGTTTGGCTGGGAGGTGTTAATGCATCCGCCGTATAGTCCTGACCTTGCACCTTCAGATTTCCACCTGTTTCGGTCTCTTCAGAATTCTTTAGGCAGTGTCAGGTTAACATCGCGAGAGTACTGCCAAAACCACTTGTCGCGGTATTTTGATCAGAAGTCCCAAAATTTCTATTTATTTATTTATTTTGGTAAAAACACATGCACAACATTACAGACCCAGATCTAAGTTATTGCACAGTTAAATTTCAATAAAAACAGATATATTTACAATATGGAAGGAATAACAATATATAAGAAATAATACAAAAATAACTAACAAAACAGGTAAAACTAACAATCAAATAATATTAATATTGGCACCTCATCTTAGCAACGGGATCATGTCCCTACCCACAAGATGGCAAAAAGTTATCGAACAAAATGGTACCTACGAGTACATACTTTAGTTAAATGTAAATAAACTATATTAAAAAATGTTTTGAATTTTCTTAAAAATGCGAAGAAACTTTTTCCCCAACCTATACGGAATCAAATAATACGGAATAATCAGGGCATTAATTGGCATCTACGGTACGTTGTCTGATCCATTTGTTTAAACTTTCATCAGATCAAAGTCAAAGTCAAATTACTTATTTATTTCAAATAGAGTGCCTATTTGAAATAAATAATTTGACTTTGACTTTAGAACGTCAAAATTTACAAAAAAATAGAATCTAGTCCAAAAGGTAGTTTCGTATGGAGAAGAATGGATAAAAAACTCCACCGTTACTCTTTTCAAATGTTTTACAATTATTTTGTTTAAGTACTTTAATTATGTATAAGTGTGTGTGCGATGTGGGTGCGATGCACCTAGAATAAAATTACTATACCACAATAAGTAAAAACAATTAAAAATGAAGCAATGAGAGATAAAATGTTTTGTCTCTGCATCACCCTAAGGTTGACTGGTAGAAAATGCCTCAGGCATTAAGTCCGCCTTTGTACAGTGTACTTTTTACTTGTGCATAAAGTTTTAATAAATAAATAAATAAATAAATTAATTAATTATGTGATAGATACATGGTGCTCACATATTTACAAACATTGTAAAAAATGAAAAATAACGTTTTCCTAAAAAAAAAATATGTCTAAGTGTTAAGGTAATCCCAGAACAAAAAATAAATGTCATAAAAATAATAAATTATACAAATATAATAGCCAGCAGTTTGATTTTGTCTAGGATAGTTTTGGGACAGGCCATACCTCACCTGATGGTAAGCAATGATGTGGTCGACATTGATGCATGCCTCCTTAGAAGTAGGAGTTTTTGGTTTAGGTAATTAAAAAAACCGGCCAAGTGCACGTTGGACCACGCACAATGAAGGGTTCCGGAGCTGGGATGAATTTATCCCAAAAACAAACTTAACATTTTAGTTGAGAAACATGTTCTCCCATACATCGATATACGTCACGGTCAATTCTCCAACTGCAAATTTAAGTTGGTCGACTATTACTCGTTAACTTGTAAGACCTACTTAGCTGTCATAGTTTTCCTTTTAATTTCGTTATATATACTACTACCATGCATTTTTTCGCATGGAAACTGACCAGTGATACGTGGACTCCCTCCATCAACCATTTAGCTGTCAGGGGGGGAGACACTTGACTCTAACAAAATGTAGCACTTTAAAGCTTAATATTACGCAAACGTACGAGTATACCTGCGTTCCGGGGTCAACGAGGAACCCTTATAGTTTCGCCATGTCCGTCTGTCTGTTTGTCTGTCTGTCCGTCCGTCCATCTGTCCCCAGCTTAGGTCAGAGACTCTTGGTACTAGAACGCTGTAATTTGGCACGGGTATACAGGGTGGAAACTTTCAGCGGGGCAGTAAGGGGAAGTACCTTATCCGTTGCAGCTACGCGAAAATGGTCTTAAGAGACTATCCATAATTTTTTATGGAATTTTGATCCCCATTCACAGATTTTGAAAAAATGTACAGTCAGCAGGAAAATGGGCAATTTTCACAAAAACTTTTTTTTATGCCAATCGATCCTATTTCTTATAAGGATCAAAAACCTCTATTGAACCAATGGAGGTTTGAGTACTAGAAAAGTCATAAAACGCAAAAAACTTTTTCCATACATTTCAAAAGAAATGATACTCCAACTTAGTTTTTTATGATCGATAGATGGACCACTACAACGAAGACTGGCCAAAAATAAATAAACTTCGTATTTCGAAATCGAATTCCGGCAATTTGCAAGGCAGTGGATACAAACATAATGATGGTCCTATAACGTGATCACCTCGCAGTCCTGCCGATCTATTCTGAAAAAATCTCACTCTGTAAACGTAGGTGTAGTGAGCTTGAAATGAGTTGTTAATAGTGTCATTTCCTCACTGACAGCTCACTCCAAGCTCACTTCACCTTAGTTTTCACGGTGAGATGGTTACAGAATAGCACTGCTGATCTCACGCCTCTACACTTTTTTATTTGGCGCTATTTAAAAATTGAACTTTTTAAAAAGTAATACAACAGTGTTCAGGAACTCAAAGATTTACTTACCACGATTCTCTATGGAATTAATCCTAGCACATTATCAGCTGCTACCAAGTCTGTAGTAAAGATAATAAACCTATGCCTATGTCAAAATGGCTACCATTCTGAACACCTCATAACTTAGAGCACAAAAGTAAAACTTCCAAATGTAAAGTTTCAAGTTTTTAATTTTAAGGTGAAATAATACCCAAAGTAGAAGTTATAGTTCTTTATTTGTTTTTCGATCAGTCTTTTTTGTAGCGGCCAGTTTATCGATGGTAAAAAATGTAAGTTGGAACTTCTCATTTCCTACGAAATGTATGGGAAAAGTTTTTTTGCGATTTATGACTTTTCTAGTACTCAAACCTCAATTGGTCCAATAGAGGTTTTTGATCCTTATAAGAAAGAGGATCGATTGGCATAAAAAAAAGTTTTTGTGAAAATTGCCCATTTTCCTGCTGACTGTACATTTTTTTTTCAAAATCTGTGAATGGGGATCAAAATTCCATAAAAAAATATGGATAGTCTCTTAAGACCATTTTCGCGTAGCTGCAACGGATAAGGTACTTCCCCTTACTGCCCCGCTGAAAGTTTCCACCCTGTATACCCGTGCCAAATTACAGCGTTCTAGTACCAAGAGTCTCTGACCTAAGCTGGGGACAGATGGACGGACGGACAGACAGACAAACAGACAGACGGACATGGCGAAACTATAAGGGTTCCTCGTTGACTACGGAACCCTAAAAAGGAAAACAAATCGAAAAAAAGGTTTTTATAAAAGACACTTTCTTGTTTAAAAATATGTTGTAAATTATAACCAAATTTAATTTATTTTTGATTTGTACGATAGTTTCCACTTTTAATAATGTATGTTAAACTTTATCATTTATTCTTAAACTACTCTCCGTAGATCTAACTGCTTGAGCACAATTTTTAGTTTAGATTTATAATAATACTGTAATATTTTGTAATCTGTCTATTGTAAAGAGCCCAAAAAGACATGTTCTCTAAACGTCAACGAATTATAACGTTGCTAAATTGAAGAGTACAACTGTGACGTAGCATGATAACTGAAGTGACAGATATTACTTTTAGTCGGTTACTTGACAGCTCTCTCGTCAGGTTGTTTTTTGTTTACCTTTGTTTAACTACCTAAACCAATGGAGTATAGTCTTGAATTACCTAATAAAAAGCCTATCTATAATCTATACAAGAGTATCTTCATATTCAAAAAGTGTTACAGTAATTTTAGTACCCGTAATAAATGTTTTAATTGTCATAAAATCATTTTAATCGCTGATCTTACCTTTAAAGATTATAGACTCTCGTCTAATAACATAATACTTAGAGTTATTTGTTTTATATCTTTAGGATTATGTAATGGATAAAGTAATCTTTTGTGGCAAAAGCCATTACTTACATTTATTAAATTCACAATTCCGGATGACAACTCAAATATTGTTGATGTGTAACATCTTCCCTCTCGCATTCTGTGGAAGTAACCATACGACTCGGTACTCGATACTCGATAAATCGATTCAAGCTAAATGTCAAAACGGGCCTATTATTTTTTGACAACTATAGTGTACTCAGGAATTAGTAAGTATTGTATAGATTGTAAGTAGAGGAGGTTATAGTAATAAGGAATGCAAATAAATAAATATATGATTAAGGGGTCGAATTTCTACCAGTGGGCGACCACTTAAAATCAGCCTATAATGTTCCTACTGCTGGAAAACAGGCCTCATCTCTTCGAGAGGGAGTGGGCCGTGGGTGACCACGAGTAATGAATAACTATTGGAATAAATATATCAGTATTTTGATTTTTAGATTTTGAGGTTAATTTCTGTCGCTGCTCAGTTGCTTATTATAGTGTGGCCATTAGTGCTGTGCACTCCCTGAAGTATGCGCGCGGCGAGACGGGGGGGAGAATCGGCCGCTGCGCTTTGTCAGTGCGCCGTCAACGCACGTGGCGCGCGTGGCGTTCTTGGCCTCCCACCTCGCCGCGCATACCTCAGGGAGTGTACAGCACTAATGGCCACGCTATACCAAGGCGAGATGTCAGATCATATTCTACACAAGATATGCGACTACCGTAAGGCTCGCTTGTTTTTTCCTATAACACACCGTGCATCTAAGGGATTAAAAAAAAAAGACTAACTTTCATCCCCTATAAGGAATGAATTTTAAAAAATCCATCTTTAGTGCTCACTTTTGTTATAATAAGGAACCACTGTGTAAAATATAGAGCAGTGGTGGCCCAGTGATAACGACCCCGACTTACGAGTTTATAGGTCGTGGGTTCGAACCAAGCAACTAGGCAGGCGCTTTACTTTGTGTTTAATTTCATCACCACTGCTCTCAAAACGGTAAAGGAAAACATCGTGAGGAAACCGGCATGTTCTAGAACCAAAAATTCGAAGACATGTGACATCTACCAACCCGCACTGGACCCGCGTGGTAGATTACAGCCCACTCCCTCTCGAATAGAGGAAGTCTGTGTCCCAGCAGTGGAAAGATTATAGGCTGATTAAGATGCTATGTATAAAATTTCATCTTTGAAGACCCAGAGGTTTAAGGCTCCCACAGACTGGTGCGATATCGCGGGCGCGACGCGATACTAGTAGCACAGTGTCTATGTCGCTGGCTATCGCGCCCGCGATATCGCGTGAATAAGCCTTTAGGCTGTACAAAAACCTATTAAAACCAAATGACATGATTGCCATTACAACTGTAACAAATCTGAATTAAAATCCTGTCAACAAAAGCCACTAATAAATAGTTGAAATTAAAATTGTAGGTTGTATATAATGTCAAAAAATAAAAACATTATGTCAAGGAAGTATGTAAAAAATAAAATAAAAATCCTAATTTGGAAGCAACTAATTGGCATTCGCATAGTTATGCCGTTAATGATGTACCAGGGCAGATGTAATAATCACATAATTAAATAGATTCTATGGAAATATTCCTCGCCATTTAATGATTTTTGTCAGATGTATACATTCTGACAAAAATCGCCGAGAAAATCGCTCGTGGGCGAGCACCCTAAACATAATAAACTGATTTTTTCATGAATAAAACAGAAATAGTAAACCCTATTGACAGTCGTATCATTAGAATAAAAATATAAGAAAGCCTCTTTATGAATTTATCCAATTCAAGACCACCATAAACCAGAACACGCATTGGCCCAAGACAAGCGCCCTGCAAAACACTTCCAATGACAATAAATAAATACCAGATGATTCTTCATCTCTCCAGCGACAGTAATAAAAAAAAAACAAATTGGGGGCAGGTCACTAAAATATTTTTTTATTAAGAGCATAAACACGGGAACCATGTCAGTATGTCGTGTCAACGAAAACCCCGCATATGAGTACCATGTCATAAAACTTTAGGTGGAAGAATTATTGTGAACATAAAATTGGGTTGGGCCCGTTCTTTACAATTTTGCTTCGTATTATCGATTTTACTCCAAGGTTTCATTTTATGTAGTGTAGTAGGAATATCGAAAATAACTAAAGATATAAAACAATTAAATAGTTTTTAGGGGTCCGTACCTTAAAGGGAAAAAAACGGAACCGTTATAGGATCACTCGTGTCTGTCTGTCCGTCTGTCACAGCCGATTTGCTCCGGATCTGCTGGACCGATTAAGTTGAAATTTGGTACACATATGGACCACAGACGAACGTGTAACGTAAAGGAATTTTGAATATGGGGTTCACTTATGGGGGAAAGTTTTGAAAATAAAAAGACAGTAAACTATCCGTGTGACATAATCAAATGAAAGGATTTGATATGAGGGTTTCAAATTTTATTTTTTTATAGTTTCAAAATAGTTAGTTTTAAAGTTATTAAACAAAATAGATGACATTGACCACCCCCTTATCTTCGAAACTGCTGAGCCTAAAATTTTGAAAAAAAATACAGAGAATAGTTACCCATAAATTACAAGAAAACCTATAAGAAGTCTATGGTCTTAAAATAAAATGGTAAATAACTCAATATTGTTCACAGAAACTAAAATTTGTAGTTGGAATGTATGCGTTGTATGTTGTATGTTTTCTACTACAAAATGTTAAGTTTGTTCTCAGGATAAGTTCATCCCAACTACGGAACCCTTCATTGTGCGTGGTCCGACTCGCACTTGGCCAATTTTTTAACTATTTAGGACTATGCTTTAATGCTTTTTGCTATCGATACGCTAAGAAGAAGAACTCTTTGGGCACAGTTCACATTACAACCCAACATCACAATAAAATTGTATTCTAGGTACTATAAAATTCAATGCCTGCCTCGTTCGTCTTGTGGTCGCAAGCACTACTGCCGAGCACGAGGTCCGGGGTTCGATTCCCAGGTCGGGCAAAGTGTTATTAGGTTTTCCCAAGTAGCAGCCCAGAGTCTGGATTTGTGCCCGGTTGATGGCAATAGGCTAACACCCTATTACATGGGACTTAAACAAAACTGGCGAAAACCCCGAAGGGTTAGGCAGAACGTAGGTGTATCTATAGTACACCCACGTTCTGCCTAACCCTTCGGGGTTTACAGGCTGTTACGTTATGTTAAAATTCAGTGCAATATTATTTCACTTAACAGCCTCATTCTTTCCTGCAGCTATACGGATGACTTGGATTCTTGCCCAAACTACAAGAAAGCAACAAACTATAAGACCTAACCCCGTGGTCACGAGTTACACGCTCAAGCGACACGCATCTTGCGACATTGACTGCTGAGAAAACAAATGAAATAAGTTGTTTAGAGCAAGCCATGAGTCGTGATGCGCACGCAAGTCGCGTCACTAGTGACCGTGAACGAGACCTAAACCAACATTTATTGTCCGCCACAAACTCGGAACCTCACATTTTATACTAATATCAAGAATCTCGTATAACAGGAGTAAAACGGAGCCAAAAATCGGTGGTAAATCTGAGACTTAACGTTGTGAATGAATCTAAATCACTAGAGCGCACGAACCGTCTTAGTAAGCTTGCTTTTAGTACTTTCATAAGTTATACGATGTTTTATAGGCTTGGTGGGATTGTTTGTTTTATTTGTTTAGGTTTTTTGATCTCTTGTTGAAGTGGAATACCTTCCTGTCTTTGTCATACAATGAAAAATAGAATGGAATTTTATCAGCCTTACATTTGAGGTATTGTGTAAATATTTTTTTTTATATTTTTAATCATCATTATCATTGACAGCCTTGTTCCACCTACAGCTGATTATTAAAAGGCCTCCATTGTGACATGCTTCGCAGGTCTGTGTGAGCGACATGCCTGTAGTCTTTTGTAGGTCGTCCACCCTTATGGTTGTTGGTCTGCCAATCACATTTCTCCTACCGTCTCTCTGCAATCATTCAGTTATGGCTCTGATAAAAAAATTACTACCTCATAACTCATGGTGTGGAATTATATGAATTGGATAGGCTGTTCAAAAATATTGTGGGTCTGTGAACACCATTTTTCGATTCAGCGATCCATTTGCGTAATGTTAAGCTTTAAAGTGACATTTTTGTTAGAGTCAAGCGTACCCCTCCCTGTCAGCTAAATGGTTATCAATGCTTATTTACTTATTCTAGTTAATTTTATCTCACAAACAGCTTCGCCAATTAATCTGCCTAGCTTTTTCCCAACTATGTTGGGGCCGGCTTCCAGTCTAACCGGATGCAGCTGAATACCAGTATTTTACATGGGACGACTGCCTATCCTGACCTCCAAAACCCAGTTACTGTGTAACACGCTACCCCTTGGAAAGACTGGTTGTCAGACTTTCAGGCTTCCAACTTCCCGTAACGACTGGTTGATGTCCATCCACTGGATGGTCACCAATCGACGAACCGACTACGCCAAACGTAATTTACCCTTCAATCGACCCATGCGGTTGTTATCATTTAGCCAATGATTCGCAATCTACTCCAATTTTATTGATCAATATTTTAAGTTTATTACATCCTCAAAAAAAATCTCCACTCCGCAGACATTTCCAGGCCATCATCCAGTAATAAATTTTACAACCCAAATGGCCAGGAAAATTAAAGATCGTTCCAATAATGCATTTCTTCATTAATAAATACGACTTGTAAGAAGAGACCTACAGTTTTTTATCACTTGAGAGGTTCATAAACGCACACCACAGCAATAAAGATTTGATGTCACCATAAAAACTCATGAAAAGTATTATGATGTTCAGTAAAAATATTTTTTTTATTCGAGACTGAAGTAGGTCGGTCAGAATGTATATAGATTACTATACGAAGCACTTTAGGTCAGTATTTGTAACTCTTATAACTGTAGATGAACGGCTTATCGAAACGCCAAGTTTATTCGTTATACTGGGGATTGGATTTTTTGTTCTGAAAATGTATTGAGGTTAAATATGTTGTTATTTTCAAGGAAACTAAATTCAGTTGACAAGTTGTTGAGAGAGCATGGCATGATACTGGTAGAACAAAGGCGATTAAAATAAAAACTGTCAGTCGTAGGACTTCACACCAGAAGTGTAAACTGCTTAGCTTCACAAACTTGTAAACATCTGCATTTGAGTTTAATGGTCACGCGAGTTCAGTCTTTTTGTCCCATCCCAAAAAGTGCCCATCGTGCTTAGGCACGTTGTAAACTTCTTTAGAGAAGTTTTCACTTAAAATGTATATGAGCGTGATGGTCACGCGAGTTCAGTGCTTTTTCCTCATCCCAAAAGTGCCCACCGTGCATAAAAGTTTTCACTTCAACTGTATCTGAGCGTGACGGTCACGCGAGTCCAGTGCTTGTTCCCCATCCCAAAAGTGCCCAACGTGCATAAAAGTTTTCGCTTCAGCTGTATCTGAGCGTGGCGGTCACGCGAGTTCAGTGCTTTTTCCCCATCCCAAAATTGCCCAATGTGCCTAAAGAAGTTTTCACTTAAAATAAGGCAGAAAAACCACAATTTTGCATTGTGTGACGAGGGTCTAGGCAATAGCTTTAAAAGCGTTTCGTATTTCTACAATGAATTTCAACAGTATTGACATAAGTTTTCCGGTTGCTTATCTCAATCCAATAATCTTTGAAAATTCCATCATCGTTATCGCTGATAGAATGTCCCTTTGGTAGGCCCTTGCAAAAAGGAGGAGGTTATAATAATGTTCCTTTTTAGGGTTCCGTACCTCAATAGAAAAAAAATTAACCCTTATAGGATCACTCGTGTGTCTGTCTGTCTTTCTGGCTGTCTGTCTGTCTCTCTGACCGTCTGTCACAGCCGATTTGCTCCGAATCTACAGGACCAATTAAGTTTAAATATGGTACAGTTATGGACTTCTGTGACCCAAAGGCGGAAGTGTAACGTAAATTAATGAGTTTTGAACATATTTCAGTTATTTTTTAAATAATTTTAAAATTAATATTTTTAAAACTATTTGCGAAAATAGATGAAAAATCACCATTCCCCCCCCCTTAACCCCGAAACTACTGAGCCTAAAATTAAAAAAAAATACAGAAAATAGTTCTTTACTTACAGATTACAGGAAAACCTATGAGACGTCTATGATCTTAAAATAAAATGGTAAATCTGTCAATATTGTGCGTACAAACTTACATTTGCAGTTGGAATGTATGAGGGAACATGTTTTTCAACTACAATGTTAAGTTTGTTCTTAGGATAATGAATCCCCACTACGGAACCCTTCTTGCGTGGTCTGACAAGCACTTGGCCGGTTTTATTTTTGTTGTTTTTATACCGATATCTCCGTCAATTGGGGACCAATTTTGTTTCTTTTTTGCATCGGTATGCTCTCGATGTGGTCCCATTGTCACCAAGTCAGAATCTGATGAGGGGACAGAATCTCATGGAAATCCTCAAATATAATAGGCACATCTATAGCGATTTGGGTATTTTTTATAGTAACTCGTGCATTTGCTCTCGGAAAGCACCATTTGGTGAAGTGGAACTGATGATGAAGACCACAGATGGCTAAAGGAAACTACTTAATAATAAGTATTTCACGGGATGCGATTCGATTAGGTACTTTAATGGTTGCCAAAAAAAATTTTATTTACAGACTACATACGCTCATGTTGTATTAGTGTCTAAATTATCTTATAATTTATGTAAGTATATGCTTATAACAAAGGTGATTCGCGTACCCTGGTTCATTAATAGTGATGTTAGTAGAAAACTGATTTTTACTGCTCTTAAACTCAGATCTGGACACATTCCATGCAAAAAATTTGCCTTCATGATGAATAAAATCGCTTCACCCAATTATGAGGAATGTGGAGTTGTCGAGGACCTAACATTTATTGATGGAATGTGTCCAATATGAGTCCAAAAGAAATAATTTTGTAAGGTCCCTGAATTTGAACAGAACTGATGTTCCATATAATTCTGCCCCAACCAAATGGCGACGATGCGAAAGGTTTGTTCAAATTCATGGCCCACGTGTTGTGAAAGTACTATTATTTAGGATACGATGGGACTGACATACGCTAGACGCAAAAGCCCCGATAAATAAATAAAGAAAAAAAAAAACAATGGTCATAAATTGATACGTAATATATCGACCACAGATAGTTTCACCAAGCCCCATGTAATACATGAAGCTTGATAAACCTACCCATGGTAGGACCATCCAGCCTTTCAGCAAACACCCTCAAGATACTGTTGGTGCTTCCTCCCACTCTGCGTGTCACCGATGCCACCTTTAATGCAACCCCAATTTATGCTCGTCACAATGCGTACGGTGAAGTGGAGCTGATGGTTCTTACCAGGGGAACTCCTCAACAATTAACGTCCCTGCATCGGGAAAGGCAACATTGTAAAAGGTGATGAACAGTTAAAAAGTTTTTTTTAAACCTTTTACATTCTTAGCGAAAATAACACTAAAGCAATTTGATGAAATATCCAGGACAAAGACTTTTACTAGTCTACTGATGAACAAGTATAACACACACATAATATAACATCACGCCTGTAATCCCCGAAGGGTTAGGCAGAGGTGTACCTAATAGTACACCCACATTTCGCCAGTTATGTTTAAGTCCCATGTAAGGCTGCTTCTGAGAAATCCCTAATGGAAAATCCCAATATCAGTTTGCCCGACCTGGGAATCGAATCCGGGACCTCATGCTCAGCAATCGTGTTTGTGACCACTAGACGAACGAGGCAGAAGCGATGAACAAGTATAGTACCCAAGTAAGTAACAACATTGTAAGGCACGCTAAGTCTGTGTGAAGAGCTATGTGAAGTGTGAACACCGATAACAGGCTACAGAGATTCTATTCTAAGTCCCGAACACATAGGTTGGTATTATATTATATTATATTTTTCGGTGAGATCGTCGTCGATCGTCGTTTAAAGAGTTTGATCGGAGACAATTTGTAGCCAATTTGTTACTGGCTATGAATGAGAGAAGTTTTATTATTTTAACATGATTGTTGATTGTGTGTGTGTGGGGTATGTCATTATGATTTTAGTAGAAAACGCTAGTTGTGTGCGTATTTAAATGAATAGTGTAAGGGGAACTTTTAGGCTTTAAAGCTATTTTTTTTTAAAGTCAATTCAAATTATTATAAAAGTCTAAAAATGGAAACGCATCGGTGCTAATATTTTTTTTTTTATGTGGAAGGCGGAGGACAGGTTGTTGTGGCGCAGCCTGGGCCTATGTCCAGCAGTGGACTGCGATAGGCTGAGTGATTATAAATCCGTTTTGTTGTACAGCCAACTGCACATCAGTGGGAACAGTTTGACATTGACAGCGCTTTTTGTCGTATCAGTAAGGCCGTTTGTCGGCCTGCACCGTCAACAGGAAGTCAACGAGAAACGAGATTAACACCCATATTCTAAGTCAAAACCTCATGATTTCCTCGACTCGACTCAACCTCATTTAGGTAGTTTGATATTCATAGTTCCAATTTTACTACTCATCTCAAACAGTTTCCTCAGTGGAGGTGAGTTTGAGTTGAGAAACCAAGTCTCAAATATAAGGTGAGGTTGAGGAAGTTCTGAAATAACTTTTAACCAAACAATGCGTATTTTATCTGATTTTCCTAATGTCTTTTGAAGAGCTTATTGAATATTCGTACGATAATCCATACAATTACATAAATGGCATTGCAAATGTGCTATTTACACGATGCAGAAAATCCTATTGAGTTTTAAGATGAAAAGGTTTTTTTTTTTTTAAGTGTACTGCCAGTACAGCTATACTAAAGATATTGTGGTGAATTATGTGTTAGGGCAGTATTCATACTGCAATTTTTACCACTGATGTCAGCTGCCACGGTTGTCTGTACTGCCAGTACAGCTAAATATTATGAAATATGTAACTGTGTGTAACGTCCCTCAAAGTGCAAGTAAATTTAGCAAAATGTGGAGCTGAAAACCGCAACACACCGAGCTAATTGTGGTGGCGTGCAAACGAGAGCCCATTCATAAATATTACGACAAACTACTTAATTCATTTACAATACCCGGACGATACAAATCTGTGTAACCTTTTCCCAACTATGTTGGGGTCGGCTTCCAGTCTAACTGTACACAGCTTAATACCATTATTTTACACGGAGCGACTGCCTATCTGACCTCCACAACTCAGTTGCTGGGTAACACGATACCCCTTGGTAAGACTGTTTGTCAGACTTTTGGGCTTCTGACTACCCGTAACAAATATCTACCTATATGACAGCCGTCAACGAATGACAGCTGGGACCATAGATATAAGAATTTATATATTATTTATTTTATATATTTTTATGGCCGGGACCAACTGCTTAACGAGCTTTTCGAGGCACGGAGAAGTCTCAATATGTAGATGAAAAATGCCTAACCGTGCCTAAAAGTGCGATCAAAATGTATGGAACATCTATTTTTTTAATAACTGACGAATAATTTCAACGGAGGGGGGTCCAGATACATGTACTGAATCCATGGTAACACGTTGTGCGTCGATCTCACTGCCACCCTGTGTAATATGTTACTTAAACACAACTTGCGAAATGTGGGTGTACAGTTAGTCTCAAAAACATGTATACACGGACAGTAATTCATTTAACTGTACAATTTCTGTTCAAAAATACTGGTTCAATGTATAGCTACAATTAAGTACTCAATGAGTACTACTTTTTAACCGACTTCCAAAAAGGAGGAGGTTCTCAATTCGGCAGTATGTTTTTATTTTTGTATGTTTGTTACGCGATTACTTCGTTAATTATGGACCGATTTGGATTTTTTTTTTGTTTGAAAGGTTATACTTCCGAGGTGATCCCATTGCCACCAAATCAGAATCAGATAAGGGGATCCCGTGGAAATCGAGGGAAACCCTCAAACTTTATAGGCAAACCTATAGCGATTTGGGTATTTTTTTATAGTAACTCGTGCATTTGCTCTCGGAAAGCACCATTTGGTGAAGTGGAACTGATGATGGAGACCACATAAGGCCACCGGAACAATATAATAATGAGTACCCCTATTTAACGGGTTGCGATTAAGAAATTTATGCTCGTCACTATGCTTATGGTGAGTGGCAGTTCTCCTGGTTCTTACCAGGAGAACTCCTCAACAATCAACGTCCCAGCATCGGGAAAACCAATATTTTTTAAAAGGTGATGAACAGTTAACATAAGCCTATTGTAACTTAGATAAATTCAAAACTGACCCACTAAAAAGTGAAAAAAAAAACTTTTTACAAAAAAAAACAACCGACTTCCAAAAAAAAACACTACAAAGTGGAAAATAACTTTAATTTCGGAAGTCGGTGGCAAAAAACCAAAATACAGATCCAAAGACACCGACTTCCGAAATTAAAGTTATTTTTCACTTTGTAGTGTTTTTTTTGGAAGTCAGTTGTTTTTTTTTTGTGGCTACACACTAATATGCATTAAAGATTATCGGTAGACAGTTAGGGTTTTCTGGCAGCACTGAGACATCAGCTCAGGACCTGTCATAAGTGTCAAAGAGCCTACATTTTCTTTAGTCGTGACTGAATGATGAACGAATGATGAACGAATGATGAATGTCATATACTCGTATATTTTATATTCATTGTCGAAATGGAAAACCTCTTGATAAAGTGGCGCCAAATGATGCCGTGAATGTTCATAAAAACCCAAGTTCTAGGCTGCTAAACGCCCATAGGTGTCAGAACAATAAAACTTCTATTGTGTCTCGTTCAGTGTCCATGAGCTGGTACATGAATTTCTGCCGATGTACCTTTAAATATTTTTGAGTCTGACTGTACTACATATTATAGACGCCCTGCCTACCCCTAGAAGGATTCCAGCCGTGATGTTATGTCCACCGCACAGGGTGGAACTAATCGTTAATCAGAGTAGGGGCGACATTTTTCGCGACGTTGCAACGTGGGGACCCGAGTGGTATGTACTGTTGGACGTTCGGTTCGTAAAGTTAATAAATCAAATGGTTTTCGCTCGTGTATGCAATTTGACTTAAGTTTTCTTATGGACGGAAACATATATTTTTAAGGTGAACAGAAGATATTATCGCTCCATTCACGAGTTATTAAACGTTATAGACTTGATCAATGCCTGCCTACAAGGATCGTTTGACGCGTGGCTAAAATTAGAACTAACGCCGCCATATTGTTTGTTAAATGGGAAAGATGAAGCTAAGAATACAACCCGTGATTTTATTTTTGCGAATATGACTCGTTTTTGTGTAGGTAGGTACTGCGAAATTGGAGTTTACCACTTTCCGAAGTACTGTAAGATTAGTAGATTGTGGCTTAAAGCTATTCATGAAGTAGAAAAAAATAAAAAAATAACAGATTTAGAGGTTACATCGGAAACATTTTGAAGTGATTTTAAATTGTGACATTTTCCATGTCAAATATACACTTCCAAAGTGTCTAGGTATCAAGCACGTTTTTGATAGTTACTAAAAATCTGGTTTTTAATTATGTTTTGTGCCATAGTGATACTTTTCAGTAAGTTTCGTCATTTGAAAATGGAATCGTTTTTGAATTTCGGTCAAAAGATGAAAATCTTCTGTCAAGTCCATGGACGTATGTTAAGTCGTATTTCTATAAAGATTCTGCAACAGGTTTGACGCTAAATCAGTAAAATGTCTGCTATACTTCTGAGTGGAATCAATACAAAAGAAGGTTATGAGAGAAGACGTCATTTGAGCTGAGAAGAAAGGATCCGAGCCGTGGGAATGTTGGAAGCTGGTTCTCAGCAACGTGCTATGGCAATCGCTCTGGGCACTGCGCAGAGTGTTATAAATCGACTTTTGACACGTTACCGCATCACTGGCAGCGTAGCAGAGCGACATGGAGGACGAGTTCGCATCACCACACGAAGACATGATCACTAAATACAACCGACGAAATCGTACAATGACCGCGATGATGTTGGTATACGAGACAAGAATGTTTAAAATTATGCCAGGAAGTCCATGCATTCGGTGGTGGAACAATCATGTTATGGGCGGATATTTGGATCGGTGGCAGAACATAACAGGTTTGGATCAGAGGCAATATCAATGCACAGATTTACGCTGAAACGATTTTATCAAATGTTGTCATTCCTTTGCGGACCCAATTTTGTGCTTAATTTCTGCTTATGCATGATAATGCACGTCCACACACTGCCAGAGTGTTGCATACACACTTGCCGCAGTATTAATATCAACGTCATACCATGGCCTGCTCAATCGCTAGACTAAATCCCATTGAGTACGTATGGGATATATTTCAAAGAAGAGCTCTGCCAAATATGGATGCCGTACACACACCAAAAAATCTTTTTCGCCTGTTACAAAGGACGTGAGCGGCCATACCGCAACGTGATTTGGATGAACTCATATTGAGTACCTATGCCGCAGGTATATAGAATATCATATCGGTACGTATTATACCGTATCATAAAAACCGAAAAATAAAAATACAGACTAAAATCTTTTCATTTTACGCATTGAAAACTTTTATTTTTATCTTTATAACACATTTTAATGTCAGGATTAACTAAGTTGAAAAATCCAGCATAAGCAAAATTGCGAAAAGTCTTTATTTAATGCAAAAACAGAGAGTACTTGGGCGATTTACACATACGAAAACATTTTATTTAATCAATCTAATTAGACATTTTTATTTAATTTCAAAAGGGCAATAAGTTATATTTAAAAAATACCTTGATCCCTAGACACTTGATGTGTGTACGTAATTGATTTAAAATCACCGAAAATAATGAAATAAAACCTATCTCATGAATGAACACGAAATGGAATGAATGGTCGAAATGTCAAATTTATTGTAGGTCATACGTAGGGACCTAGCTATGGTCACGCCATCTACAATTACCTTGGACCAACCTTCCCCATTCCATTTCTGTGACAATTTCACAAACGTTTACCGTCAACTCCCCCTGTTAATGTCATTCAGGCGCCAATAGGTATTTTTATCAACTATCTTTAGGTTCATTTATAGTCAAGAAGTGATCGTTTTTGACGAACTTTGCCAAAGGAACCTTTAAGTTGTGTTGTACTATACCTAATTGTTCACACAAGTATCTAAGTAGCAACATTGCCGCGTAACTACTTAGCATTTTCCTCCCCGCAAGGAACCGCAAGCAAGAGGACGCGGAACCACGACTCCCTATTAATAAACCCTGCCCAGATTTACACGAAGTAACGAACACATCTGTCGCCCGCTTGCACTGTCGCCCCCGCACTTTCGCCCCCTGACATTTGAATCACAAATTACGAACTATAGCTAATGTTGTGTGTAATTGTATGATTCTTTCCATTCGGGTAGCAGGGATTGCTCACGGGATTAACTACTTGGCTAGGGGGCTAGTTAAATGGACAGGAGAAGTACCTTTTACGTTGGTGTATGGGTTGTATTTAATTAAATTAGATGCTGTTAGTATTGTTGATGAGTCATTGAGATTTGGATTAAATGAACTTGTTTTGATATATTTTAGCAATGACGTTGATAGGCGTGGCTTTGTGATGATTACCTACTTATTTCAATTGAAAACCCTGGACGATTTGAGTACGACTAGCAATTGGGACATGAAAAATCTTAATCATTATTTGTATGAATGCTTCTGTTATATTTCCGCTGAAATGATAGTCCAACACGAATTCCATCAAATCATTTTCTAAAGTTGGCACAAGCATTAAACACAATCATGTTTCTGATGGTTATGACGACGAGTAATCAGAAGCCCGTCAGTCTGACAACCAGTCTTACCAAAGGGTATCGTGTTATCCAGTAACTAAGTTGTGGAGGTCAGATAGGCAGTCGCTCCATGTAAAATACTGGCAGCTGCATCCGGTTAGACTGGAAGCTGACCCCAACATAGTTGGGAAAAGGCTAGTGAGATGATGGTTAATACAGAAAATTTTTTCATTGAGAATGTCCTAAATCTATAAATCTGCTAAAAAGTTACCACATTTTACGCTACATCAATAACGTATTCAGAACCAATAAGTTTAGGACAATCAATGCGACTTCTTGTAACCATCCGACAAGTTTTTCTACACTGTAAAAATATCCGAATCATCTGAATACTGTCAATCAAGGCATTTGTGTAAAGAAATCCGAAACTAACTCCGTCCTTCACGTAGGTCCCAAACTTTTATTTGAATAATGACGCCTTTGAGTCGAGTTAGTTTTGGGTAAAACTTTCTGGTTACCAGACTATCATATTGCGGACTAGGTTCATATGTTTACGTTTGCATTATATAATCATCGTTTCAGCCGAATGGCGTCCACAGCTGGATATAGGCATCCCCCAAGCACCGCAACTTCCTGGGTCAATTTATCAGGTTAAGCTATGCTTGCCGGGATTGGTTCAGTTGCTCCATGTAAAATACTGGTATTCAGCTGCATCCGGTTAGACTGGAAGCCGACCCCAACATAGTTGGAAAAAGCTAGGCAGATTTATATGCTTATATGTTTTATGCTCCGTACGGTCCGAGGGTTCACGAATGTGAAAGCTATTATAGCATTATATAATGCATTGGTAAGGAGCCAGCTAGAATGTAATGCAGTCATCTGGGCTCCGCATGAAGCTAAATATAGTCTTATGCTGGAGAGGGTACAAAATAAATTTATAAGATATTTATATAAGTATTATTACGGAGTATATCCCTTTTACCCGTTAACGTATCCAACCTTATTTATTTTAGGTATGGTAGGATACAATGAGCTAAGGGTTAGGAGGGATCTTTGCACTCACCTCATATATATTTAAATTAATAAGAGGGAAGGTGCATAATACAGTTATTTTAGCGCAGGTGAGCCTGTGTGTTCCGGACAGGTACGTGTGGAGACGACGGCAGCCGCCACTGCTAGTGGAACCGCGCGCTCGGACCAACCTTGTAAGGGAGGCGCCGCTGACGCGTGCGCTTCGCACGCTCAACCTCATAGCGATTGAGACAGACTTATTCTGTTGTTCTCTGAGTGAATTCACAAGGAATGCATTGTATGTAATTTGTTATAGGTAGGTACCAATATATATATATATTTTTTTTTTTAAATATAAATATATATATTTTTTTTTATCCCAATCCAGGTCATGGTCTACCCGTGTGCCAAATTTCATCCGTTTAGCCGTTTTAGCGTGAAAGCGTAACAAACTAACATTCCCATTTATAATATTAGTTGGGATTTAAATATAGGTTTCCTCACGATGTTTTTCTTCACTGATGTCAGTGATGTATAAAATAATCTTATACACATTACGAAGCACAATCTCTTGCATGAGAGGCGAGGCCTTGGGGTTTACTCCGAAGCGATAATCGAAAGTATCGGCCGAATGTTCGGCAGTTTCTTGACTTCCATAGTTTCCTTTTTTGACCTTGAGTCCTTACGCGACTTCAAGTCACTTTTTTGACTTTGAATTATCTATTTGATTGACGTATTTTTTTTATTTCACCGTATTTAGCCATAGTTAGCCGTAGTCAGGAAACGGCCGACCATTCGGCCGATAATTTGGATTCATCTTCGGTGATACGGTACTGGTCCCAAATGTAACATGTCTTTGATGTCAATGCACGTGCGATATGGCTGCTATTGCAGATGTCCGTGGTCACTTACCATCAAGAAGTCCTCCTGATAGTAAGTAATCAACGAGCCTGCTCATCTGCCACCCAATAACTACGTAGTGACATCTACAACACCGCATGTGAATGACGCACCAAAAATCTGACGTCACAGAAAATCCT
Organism: Tiliacea citrago; assembly: GCA_963921375.1. NCBI lineage: Eukaryota > Metazoa > Arthropoda > Insecta > Lepidoptera > Noctuidae > Tiliacea > Tiliacea citrago. The sequence continues at coordinate 14,904,609 of OY992804.1, forward strand.
GCATCCTGCATCGCGCAAGCGAAATCCGCAAAACCGGCATTTAGGTTTAAAACATCCCAACATCAACCGACGAACAGTAGTCCACCAGACAACACCTGTCTGGTAGGAGAGTACTCCCTTTTCAATGGAGAATGAGGAACTTTACACCCTGTTCCTTACTCATACCTCTATAACTACCTGGAATTAAAAAAAAAACAGAGCGAAAATAAATTTTGATTTAGCTGTTTATTATCTACTATTATACAGAGGTAAAAGTTTATAAGTTTGTATGTAGGGAGCAAACTCTGGAACTGCCGTCGCATTTAAAAAAATCTTTTTGCAATTGATGAAGATTATAGGCTATTTAACATCACGCTATGACTCTTAGGAGGCCAGCATAAAGAAAAAAGAAAGAATGCTAAGTGAAAACGAAGTAATAGCGCAGACGGGCGCGTACAATGCGACGCAGTGGGTCAGGGGAACAAGAAATTGCATGAGGGCGAAGTCGCAGGCAGAAGTTAGGCTTTTCATAAATATAAAAAGTCTATCTTTGAACAAAGTTCGATTTATATTTAAGATTGTCTAGCCCATATTAAAATTTAGCCTGAGGGTGAAATCTGAAACAAAATTATATCAAACGACAAGAAATCCCCGAAGTAAAAATACCTATTGAAATTCTGAACTGACAATACCTATTGATACCTACAGTGAATATTTTTAGCATGGTAAATTGGGTTTACTATTTATAAGTTATTGGAAACTGATATTGCTCATAATTATTTTCGTAGACAAAGTCAAAGAGCCGTTATACTATTAATTCCTCTAAACCAATTAGGCAAAAGTTTACTCAGGGATTAATATTAGTTATTAAACAACGAAATAATGCTGATTTAGGTACTGAATATAATATTTACATAATTATATAAACAAACAGTCTTAGAATAGGTAATAATAATAATATGTACACAGACAACCTAGTGGCTAGAATTATTCACCAGCAACTTGCCTTGCAGTACAACCTTGTGGAGTCCGAAGTACCATACTACAGGTATGTGCCCGACCCAGTTCTCGAGAATAGTCACGCCACATAGTACTAGGATCGATCTATCATCACTGACAGGGTTGTTGTAGCCAATAAGCCTGGTATTGTGGTGATAGATCGACGAGAGCGCCGTGCAATGATTGTTCATATCGCTGTCCCTCATGACGAGAATCTCGTGAAACCTGAGAAAAATAAAAAATCAAATGTCTTGACTTAGCACACGAGGTTGTCAACATGTGGGATGTAGACTCTGCAATCATTGTGCCGGTAATTGTAACAGTAAATGGCCTAATAGCGGAGAGCCTCGACCAACACCTCAGGAGGCTTGCGTGGCTTGATCAAGGGTTTCAGAAAGCAGTACCCTGGACACGACACGTAAAGTACAAGGAGGTTCCTCTCTTTAGATCCCTGACCACCGGCAGCTGGGACCCTGTTCCTGGTGCCGATGGGCCACTATTTTTTATATTGTTAAATGATTTTTATAAAAATATATATGTAATTGATGTGTATGCAAATGTAATAAAAGTAAATTAATATAAATGTATACATAAAAATTGATAAAAAATTGGGGAAATGGTAAATGGGCAAGCGTCGTGTGGGGTGCCCCCCAGCTAGATGGACTGATGACCTTAAAAAAGTGGCTGGGACAGACTGGATGCGGAAGGCGGAGGACAGGGTGTTGTGACGCAGCCTAGGAGAGGCCTATGTCTAGCAGTAGACTGCTATAGGCTGAGTTGATATACATAAAAAGGAGGGCATCAAAAAAAATTGTTCGCCTCGCTGTCAACAGAAAAAGTGCCCAAAAGGCTGGCAGCATTGCCACGTTGTATGGCAATGCTGATTCTTTGACCATGAAATAGGCCAGCCCTCAGGTCCCGTGAAGAGTGGACTAACCGCTTGGAGATATCATTAACACTAAAATAATAACTCAATGTAAACAAGATACCCAAATAGTCGACGAAAACTCGAAGACACTCAACCAAAACAATATACTTCAAATTGTGACAAACGTGTTAACAAATACCATTTCGCCCCTTGGCTGTAAACGGCAAATTGACCGTGACCCAAATAAATCTACCTCATTCCAGAAACTTTGGTCCATTGACCAATACAATTGGACTAATCTAATACTCTAATCAATTAGCACTTTGGACTCGGTCCAACTAGAGTCGGATTTAAAATGACGGCTGATTTACAATTTGGAGGAATTGACAAGTTTGAAAGAAGGCTTGGAGAAGTCCAAGTTTACTAATCATAAATCATTTTATTTCGGTAAGTAGACTTGTTTGAGGGGCTTGTGGCTAAGTAAAAACAGCCCCACGGGTTGATCGGTCAGTTTAAGCTACGCTTGCCACGGTTGGTCCGTGGATGGGTGACCATCTTTACATATCAAGACTGTATTGTGAGTCACTGCCTATTTCTTCCCGTGGGTGTCGTAAAAGGTGAGGGAGTTACTAGAGAATGGGCAGCAGCGTTCTCTATGCTTTTTAACAACATACTGCGATCGCCAACCCGCCTGCCAAGCGTGGCGATTATGGCAACCCCTTCCTTTTGGAGGATGCCTATGTCCAGCAGTGGACGTCTTTCGGCTGAAGTGATGATGATGATGAATGATGACTGCCTATCTAGCTTACACAACCAATGATATTATAAGTAAAAAGACGTACATAGGTTACCTACTCAACATTCGATCTTCAAAAATGGCACAAAGTCACAGTATTAGATGAGACGTGGAAGTAGGACGGCATGTCGTAACTATCGGGACCGACAAAGAGACAAGACGAAGAAAATATGGCTAATTAGCCATATTTTGACGTGCCACTTGCGGAGCGTGTAAAACCTATCTACGTCTTTTGAACCGACTTCCAAAACGGAAGAGGTTATATATTCGGCTTTATGTTTTTTTTTTTTTTATGTTTGTTCACCGATTTCTCCGTCAATTATGGTAAACCGATATTAAAAATTTTTTTTTTTTTTTTTGAAAGGATATGCTCCCGAGTTGTTCCCGATGCCACCAAATCAGAATCAGATGAGGGGATCCCATGTAAATCGAGAGAAATCCTCAAATTTATATAGGCACACCTATAGCGATTTGGGTATTTTTTATAGTAGTGCATTTGCTCTCGGAAAGCACCATTTGGTGAAGTGGAACTGAAAATGAAGACCACAGATGGCCACCTGGATCAACATAATAATAAGTATTTAACGGGTTGCGATTCGATTAGGTATGTTACTTTAATATGGTTGCTAAGCAATTTATGCTCGTCACAATGCATTCTCCTGGTTCTTACCAGGAAAACTCTTCAAAATTTAACGCCCCAGCACCGAGAAAAGCATTATTTTTTTATTTGTAAAAAGTTTTTTTTACTTATATTTATTATGCACAACCCAGTTACTAGCTAACACGATAAACCCCTTTAAAACTTTACTAGCAAACCGGGGGGCTGCTTTGCACGGTTTTCACAATTTGACAAAACATCGAGTTTTGTTTATTACATGTAAGTTTAAAATAAACACAAACCTCCCGGAATTTATAAATTCTCAAAAACATAGTAAACACCGCATCAAAATCCGTTGAGTAATTTAAAAGAACAACGCGGTCACACAGTGTAACGTTACGAGTCACGTGTTATAAAAATGATTTGATTGAGAGGTGAGTTTATTACTATATTTGGATGTAATAAAAAACGTTTTACAAAAAAAACTAACCGACTTCCAAAAAAACACTACAAAGTGAAAAATAACTTTAATTTCGGAAGTTGGTGTCTTTGGTTCTGTATTTTAGTTTTATGCCACCGACTTTCGAAATTAAAGTAATTTTTCACTTTGTAGTGTTTTTTTGGAAGTCGGTTATTTTTTTTTTGTAAAACGTTTTTTTTTTTCACTTTTTGGTGCCTGCCGAAAAAGAATTTTCCAAATCGGGTTCGTAAATGACGGAGTTATGCGCGAACAAAAACACAACACAGGTTTCAAAAACCGCTTGTCCGATTTCGATAACATTTTCATGGGACCATTTGGAAAGTATACCCTTTCCAACAAAAAAAATATTTTTCAAATCGGTTGGCAAGCGACGGAGTTATGCGCGAACAAATATAAAAAAAAAATACAAACATCCTAATTGAGAACCTCCTCCTTTTTTAGAAGTCGGTTAAAAACAGTCAAAGGTTTGCTTTTCAGCGATAGTAGTGTTCAAAAATATGTAAAATGTGAGCTAACTGCAATTTGGCTTCTACGTAACCGGAATTTATTATCCTCACCAATAATTCCAAAATCTATTTTTTTTTAGTGTCATAAGAGGTTTAAGGCTCTTACTAAGTATATGACTCTACAAAGATACTATCCTCCATTTCTCATTAACCCAGCTCACTACATAGAGTACAGTTTGCCCGTCCCCTGGGCCGCCAGTCCAGTCCAACATGGCCTTTATTAACGCGAACCATATGAGAATTTAGTTTGTTTGCTTTGAACAGCTTTTGGTAATCGAATACTAAAAAACAAAACTCGAAAGTTGTGTTATTGGACTTTGCCTAAAACACTAATATCTAAAAAAAATCTAAATATTTTCTTTATCCATTTCTAAGGTATAAGCAATGATAAAATTATAAGTATACTCCGTTGGTTTAGGTAGTTAAATAAAGGTAAACAAAAAAAACCACGTGACGAGAGAGCTGTCAAGTAACCGACTAAACGTAATACCCGTCACTTCAGTTGTCATGCTACGTCACAATTGTACTCTTCAATTTAGCAACGTTGTATGTCATTGACGTTTAGAGAACCTGTCTTTATGGGCTCTTTACAATAGACAGATTACACAATATTATAATAAATCGAACTAAAATTTTATGCTCAAGCAATTACATCTATGAAGAGTAGTTTAAGAATAAATGATAAAGTTTAACATACAGTATTATAAGAAGAACCTATCGTAAAAATCAAAAATATAAATAAATAAAAAAATAAAAATAAAAAAAATATTTTAATTTGCTTATAAGTTACAACGTATTTTTAAACAAGAAAGTGTCGAATATAAAAACACTTTTTATGATTTGTTTACCTTTATTGAACTACCTAAACCGATGGAGTATAGACCTACCTACACAACATTCGATCTTCAAAAACGGCACAATGTCGCACATTTAGTTGGCACGTGTAAGTAGGACGGAATGTCGTAATTATCGGTGGCGAAAAAGAGACAAGATGAACAATATGTGGCTAATTAGCCATATTTTGACGTGCCATTTGCGGAGCGTATAAAACCTATCTACCTCTTTTTATTTCTATTATCATTGGGTATAAGTCAAACTATTATTCGTGGTCATAATTTAAATTGACTCTAATTCCCTGGAACTTATTTAAAATCAAAACAAGGTGGAACGGCAGTCAGGACAAATTTGCCCAAAATTAAAGGGTGGTTATACCGTTGTTTTTGTAGTACATATAACCGAGGGAAGCATTCTATTTATACAAGTAAAATTCCTTCGGATAAAAATCCGATGGGATTACTCTTTGGCACAAATGACGAACGTCCATACCATCCCCTATTTAACCACATGGCTTACACACTCAGGGCTGCTACCATTGGGTCACCACTGGGTATTATGTATGAACACAGATATTCTAAACTTTACAATGGATGTTGATGCGGTTTTCCCATCATTGAGAGCATTCAGCGCAAAATTTCAAGTTACTATACCCAGCGGTTTGGCTGTTGCGCGTACTGTCAGTGAATTAATTTCACTAATGTTTCGGTAGGTGGGTCGTCTTAGGGGACCACACCATCATCATCCCAATTGATTTGGGGTCGGCGCAACATGTCCCTTTCTTCCATACTTCTCTATTAGTCGTCATCTCGGTAGTCACTCCCTTTCTAGCTATATCATCTTTCAACAGTCCATCCATCGTTCACTAATGTTTCATCAAAACACCATTGACAAATTTTTAGTTTACAACCAACATTTCGTATAAGTACTATTTATTTCACAAACAATTTATTCCACAAATGTTTTATTTTATAAACACTCGCTTTGGAAACATTTATTTGGGAAATGCTTCTCTTTACTCAATCATTTATAAATTTTTCATTTAATATTTAGATTCTTTTGAAAAAACACAGTCACAAAGTGATCGTGACGTTATTGTTTTGCATAATTTTATTGAACTACCTCCCTAAAACTATTATTGCATTGACATTCGAAGTAGATGTCAATCATTCTGAGTTATCAACGCGTATTGTATTTTATTCAGTAAACAAGTGATGTATTGCAAAATGAGCAGTAATTTAATTTGTGATGTGTTTAAATCGAATAGAAATTGAATTAAAGTGTACATTGATGGCTATACTTATAACAAAATAACTTCAAACATAAATCTTTTTACTGGGCGTGTGAAAAGCGAAATGACCAGATATATCAGTGTAAAATGACGTTGAAAACAACTTCAAATGACAAAAGTGAGTATATTGCATCAAAACTTCCGCAAAACCATGAACCAGATCTCCTGCGTAAACAATAGCAGATTGTCGCCACAACTGAAAAATTATATTATAGCTACAGGTACCAAATTTTGTAAAATATAAACCTATTTTGTTTAAGCTACTAAAGTAAGTAATTTTTTCTATATATTCTGGTCGTTTCTGGCACTCGCCGGCCGCGGCCGTTGCCGCGGCACCGTTCGCTTCACTCGCTCGACTCGTGCGTAGAGGGTTACAGTTTTAACCTAACCTAACCATAAAAAAAAAACCAAATTTAAATAGTTCCGGGTAGGCTTTTTTTTTTTTTGGGTGGTAAATTATCAAATAACTTCTCCCGCTCTGGGCGGAGCGGGAGGACGTGTTAGACTTTTACTGACTAAAACCCACCCGTGTTCTTTCATTTGCCTGTGTGCCAGGGTCACGATATCCCTTTCGGACAAACTCGCAACCCTGGCAGGCATTGGCCCTAATGGACCCCGTCAATTCGTGCTGACGTCTCTTTGAGGCGCGCGTGGAACACGACGCGCCGTCGACCCGGGCCTGGTCCTTATCGGACGGCGAGCTACCCATCGCTCACCGTCCGCAAGCCCGCGCCTACGGTGGCCGGAAATCGGCTTGCGACTCCCGACGCCCAGGGCGTCTCCTGCGGCGACTAGGGGCGTGAGGGCGCGAACCCTGGCTCTCCCTCACGCGCTCCGCCTCCTCCTTCGCGAGCATTACTGCTTCGCAGAAGGAGGTGACGGCCTCCCATGCACTCTCGCTCCGAACCATGGCCTGAACCAGGTAGGCTAGGCAGGGTAGGCTACTAATAATATTTTTACAATTACAATTAATACAATAAATAATTATTAATACAAATAAATAAAAAACTATTAATTAATAAAAGAAATATAAACTTTTACAATCTTTAACACAACTAATCATTTACCATTTATTTTATTTTTTTTACACTAGGTTCTAAATTAAATGACCAACTAAGTAACTATACAAAAAATACCAAAACAAAAGATAGCTCGAAGTATTCGTCCGCATCGCATTAATTAAAATTATCCTTTAGCCTATTCGAGTTTATTTTTTAGGAAATTGTGTAATAATAAGTCAATAGTTATGTAAAACGTTTCTATTCCAAACATTGGTAGATGAGGCATTGGTATATTCATGAATAATACGTTTGACATTTATTGGATAATATTATTTTCTTATGTGAATTATTTGGCAAACTCGTTGCGTGTCAAGTAAAAATTTGTAAATTACTTTTTGGTGAACTGAAGAGACACCAGATTTTTATTTAGTAAATTCTAAAATAAGTTTCAATACAAAGCCGTACCTACAAATGTGTCTTCGAAAATCGAACACTCAACATTTCAGAAAAAAACAAAAACGAAACGAAAATCCATCTCTATATAGAACTAATCAAATCCTAGTTCGGTGCACATTCGAATAACATGCGGACAGCGACATCTATCGAGAGTGACGTGCACACATCAGGTGCGCGTGTGTTAATGTGCCTTCGACCGTGTCATGCGCTTCGACAGGCTGTCGGAAAGCTGCTATGTTCAGTACATCACTATGTGTTTATGTGATCCTGGTACTGATGTTATCGGTTCATTAGATTTGTGGGGCAGTGCTTTAGAAATGGTAATGAGCTAATGATGAATTCTCGGTAGATTTTCACGAATTTTGATGATTTGTGGTTGAAGTTTTTATATAATATTTAAATAGTCTTAACATTTTTAATTTACCATTTTCAGGAAGCACTGCACGTAATTCAAAATAGCCTGATACGGGCGGACGGAAGGACGGACGGCAGTTTCTTGTCAAATATTGACCTGATTAGGTGCAAAAGAAACAGTAGGTACATTAATCATCATTTAATTGACTTTCAACACGAAGTAACCATAATCTAACGAAAATGAAGATTACTGTGATTTTGACAATGATGCCCAATCCAAGATTAACTGTGAAAGGATGGAAAATAAATGAAATTGTTTATTCTGTAAATAGGATATCGGAATACACGTCTTATTAAAAAAATATCTAGATGTAGTCGACATTTCTTAAGAAGATATAGCGAAACAAACTCAGGGATCTAAGTCTCTTCTAAAGTCCAGACATCTTGTTCAGATCATGTGAGGACCATATAGATTCGTGTCTGAAATGGTCTTTTCAAGAGATAACCACACAAATTTGATTGGTCTGTCCAATCAGTGCAAGCATTTGTCAGTAAAGTTGCAGCTCAACTCAAGACGTAAGGAGCTCAAAGACTCAACGAACAATAATACCAAAGAAAGTAAATTTGGGTAGGCCGCATAAAGTGCTCAAAATCCGGACCATCAGTAAAACTCACTGAGAAAGAAAAAAATCTAAAAAATATGACCCACGACCCATGACTGTACGGGGCTACTGTTTCTCTGTTTCCCCTAAGAGTTGGGCAGAGGTGTACACCCACATTTCGCCAGTTATGTTTAAGTCCCATGTAATATGGGGCGAGCCTATTGCCAACAACTGGGCACAAATCCAGAATCCGGATTGCTACTGGGAAATTCTTGATGGAAAAACCCAATAACACTTTTCCCGACCCGGAAATCGAACCCAGGACCTCATGCTCAGTAGCAGTGCTTGCGACCATTAGACCAACGAAGCAGTCTGTTTCCTATTAATACTGTGAGATAAAGAACCAAAGGAAGAATCGGCCAAGGGCGTGTCGGACCATTCACAATGAAGGGTTCCGTAGTTGGGATGACTTTATCTCAAGAAAAAACTTAACATCTGTCTGTGTGGTGCCGGACGTAAAGAATAGCACCATCCTATTTCTTCCCATGGGTGTCGTAAAAGGCGACTAAGAGACTTAGATACTAGAGATTGGGCAGCAGCGTTCTCTATGCATTTTTAACACCATACTGCGATCGCCAACACGCCTGCCAAGCGTGGCGATTATGGCAAATACGCCCTCCCTTTGGGGGAGGCCTATGTCCAGCAGTGGACTTCTTTCGGTTGAAATAATGATGATGATGATGATGAAACTTAACATTTGTACGCACAATATTGAGTGATTTACCATGTAATTTTAAGACCATAGACTTTTTATGTTTTCCAGTAATCTATAAGTAAAGAACTATTATCTGTATTTTTTTTTTTATTTAAGGTTCTGCAGTTTTGGAGATAAGGGTCAATTATTATTATTTTCTGAAATAATTTTGTAAGTATTTATCTTAAAATTATAAACAAAAATATGTTTGAGGCCTTCACACTATGCCCTCTCATTTGATATGTCACACGGTAAAGCTTGCAAAACGTTTTTATTTAAATTTTGTAATTTGTCCTCCAAAAGTGACCTTTAAGTTACGTGTTTGGGTCACAGAAATTCATAATATTATGTGTACCAAATTTCAACTTCATCGGTCCAGTAGATTCGGAGCAAATCGGCTGTGACAGACGGACAGACAGACACACACTCGAATGATCCTATACCTAAGGGTTCCGTTTTTTCTTTTTGATATACAGAACCCTAAAACTGGTTTGTGGGTTTCGATCAGACGGAACAATTCATGAACCGTCACCAAAAATATAGCTGTACCAACTGCCAGCCAGTCAATTATTAAGTACCATTTACACGAGTCCCTCATTAAGTCAAATCCCAAGTATTTACTTCAGCTAACTTACATCAACTCAAAGCAAACTACTTTGGTACAGTACTTTAAACTTACTTGTGTGTGAGTCAAACTTGTGTTACGTAATACGGAACATAGGTATTTAATACAAGTTAAACAGTTCTCTAGAAACTTAATTATGGCCTTTTTGGGATGGTGTAAAGCGTTGCTCTGAAATGCCGTTTCTGAGAGCAGCTAAATTATTTTTCTTGTTTTTCTTCATCTTAATTTATTTAATATTAGCATCTGCCCACGACTTAGTCCGCGTGAAATTTCTTGTTTGGCATAAATATCCCATGACAGTCGGCAATACTGTAGCTTCACATCAGTGAAAGAATTTTTGAATCGGAGCAGGCATCATTTCAGCCGAAAGACGTCCACTGCTGGACATAGGCCTCCCCCCATATGTTGGGGGAGGCATAGCTATGTCCAGCAGTGGACGTCTTTCAAACACAAATAATATAAGACAAACCTAAATATGGATGGACATAGGCCTCCCCCCATATGTTGGGGGAGGCATAGCTATGTCCATCCATATTTAGGTTTGTCTTATATTATTTGTGTTTAAAAGAGCTAGCATAGCTATGCCTCCCCCCATATGTTGGGGGAGGCATAGCTATGTCCATCCATATTTAGGTTTGTCACAATCGCCACGCTTGGCAGGCGGGTTGGCGATCACAGTATGATGTTTAAATGCATAGAGAACGTTGCTGCCCATTTTCTCGTAAGTCCCTTAGTCGCTTTTTGCGGCACCCACGGGACGAAATAGTATGGTGGCCCTACACACAAACTTACAAACAAACAAATTTACCTTAAACAAACTCACTTACATCGGGGGTATTTAACCCATTTAAGGGGTGAATTCAAAAAAGAAATCATTAGTGCTTACATTCGTTGTAAGGAACTCATGCGCAGAATTTCATGCTCTTAGTCTCAGGGGTTTAAGCTGTGCGTTATCTGTCAGTGAATTTAAGATTTTTATTACGTAGAATGCAATGCTAGTTGGCGCTTGTAAGGCTGCATTCCGTATTAGACCTTAATCGCTCACAGCGCTCACATCAATCATTTCCATTCCGAGATAGTTAACACGATTATGACAGCTGACAGCTGTCAACAATTCGGAACGCTGCTGAACGCGCTCACGGCTGGATTACAGTATTTCTTTGTGTATACACCACACACACACACACATTTGTACACTTCTTCTTTGGTTAGATGGAGACCGTAGCCAGAAGCAAAATTTCAAAAATACCACGCAAATTAGATACGAAGCGACTCAAAACAAAACAGCACAACTGTCATTTTTGTGATATTAATTTAGGGCATGGTCGAGGTTATTCCAAGATGGCGCATGTCACGACGTCATCTATGACGATTCACGCGACATCGTTGTCGCGCTTACTAGCGTAAGCGGGTATACGGTACGGATGTAAGCGCGCTAAAATCGAATACAGCGTAACTAAGAACGCACCGTAAGACTCATTTGGTGTTCATTTTAGCCCGTTACTGTAGCAGTACACAGGATAATATTTCTTGTACCTTACCTGAGGTATGTTTGTTTTGAGTAGTTTAAAAAATAAAGTAAAACGTTTATTTGTTTTCCGAAACGTCATTTTTTTTCACCCAATTTTGATGTATATCCGGTATATAAAAGAAATAGACCATAACGCGTAGCATCAACTAATTTAAGATTGCAACATGATATATATTATGCTTGTTTAATCACGGTTATCTGACACAGGTTCAACACAAGAGTTGTGATTATTTTCAAACTAACAGATAGAGATTCCAATTTCACTTTCACTGAATATTGAGGTTTAGTTTGAAGTGAAATGTAAAGTATGTCTATCGCTACAATACGATTCATTAGACTCTAGGTCTTGTTGTTCAATATAATATCTAGATTGTCCAGCCAGTAAAAATTAGGAAACCATTTAACTAGGTTCTATATGTGAAGAGTTCTATATGTGTGGCTATAAAAATCAATAAAACGTAAAATTATTTTTATACGAATTATTATTAAACTTACGGCTCATTGGTTGATTCGCACGAATTTATTCGCCTGAAACGGGTGAATCGACACTTTTAGATATTTTTTTTTTCTGTTGGGAGTTCGCACGAAGTAAATTTATTAGTAGGCGAATCGACAACTCCAGAAATGTGTATTAGGCAATTGGCACAATTTGAATTTAATGCAATAAAGAAATAAACACTAGAAACTACATTTACCAATTATTTCTGTACAAGTTTATATTTTATTCAGCAAATTTTTATCGTTACTAATCTTATAAATGTGAAAATGAGTTTGTTTGTTTATTCGCTTGTTTGTTACGCTTTCACGCTAAAACGGCTCACAGAATTTGGATGAATTTGGCATATGGGTCGACCATGACTTGGATTAAGATATAGAATACTTTTATTCCGATATTCCCACGGGATCGAGACTTATGCGGAAAAAAAAACCACGCGGTGCAGCTCGTGAGTAAATATAAAATTAAAATAAATTTCTTTGTGCACCAATTGCCTAATAATTATTGTTGGAGTTGTCGATTCGCCCACAAATAAATGAACTTCGTGCGAATCGCCTACAGATAAAAACATTTATTTAAAAGTGTCGATTCGCCCGTGTGGGCGAGTAAATTCATGCGAATCGACCAATAAGCCAAACTTACACACACAAATTATTTTAGTTCATTATTTATTTGCAATAAACTTACTAATACGAATAAGTTAATTTAACTGGTTCCTACCTACTATAAGAAATAATATAGATAAATAACATCACGCCTGTATTCTCCGAAGGGTTAGACAGAGGTTTAGCTAAGTTCACCCACATTTCGTCAGCTGATATCTTCAATTTAAATTATTTTTTTATGTATTTTGTTACATCTAAATAATACAAACTCCAGTCCAATACAAACACATTACAACTTGTATTTCAATTCGTGTCGTCCATTATTCAAAACTAAGACAAACCGACCAAACCTTCAACAATGAAACAAATAGCTAATAGTTGTTGAAAATTTAATAGAAAACAATTCGTACGTTAAACCTTCGGTTATTTACGAGCTGTGTACGTTTGCAGTTATAACTTTTAGGTACGGGGTACACTTGGTTTGAAGTATTAAGATTAAAATTTAAACAAACAAACAAATATTTTATTGAAACAAAAACACAGATATACAAAAAATTTAGTATTCGTTAACAGCTACATTCGTTTTAAAAACTGTGTTGCAGCCATTAGCGCCCACCTCCGAGAGGGGAGACGTCGGCGTTCCAACATTTAAAATACTAAAGCAACAAAAAAAAAAGAAGTTATATTAGAACCTAAAGTGCGTCTGGCTGTTTGTGTATGTGAGTTTAAATGTTTGTAAACGCACCCACGATACAGGAGAAATTCCTAGTGTGGGGCAACGTTTTTTAAAAAAAAAGAAAGAAAGAAAGAAAAGTAAGTATATGAACTATTTAACTACAACATTATTAATTACATTTAATTCCTATTGTAATTCATATACAATAATGTATATAAACAAAAACCCTGTTTTTCCTTCTACCTACGTTTTAGGAATCGGTATACATACGTAATAAAGCAAGTCATTTCTAAAAACTGTTCAACGAAAATAATTAAAATAAATATTTAATTATTACTATTTGTAATGTTTAACTGATTTCTTACCTCTTTAACTCTTTGATTTGACTCCTCGACTAGCCAATGCTTATTTTTTTTTAATTATAATTCCACCAATGTTGTGCTTGTAGGTAAATGTATACGTCCCTAAAAGGAACAACAGGGTTACATACTGTGTAAGTATATAACTATAGTTGTCGCATTTTAGCGTGGCAATAGCGGTCATTGCCCTTTCCCTAATATCTTTCCATACGAATCCAAACAATAAACTACTTATGTATGGTTTTCGTTATTCGAACATGTTAAAGACCACGATACTCATAGATATTGATTCAGGACGTTAACTGACTTAATTTCAGTTTTTGAAATTAATGCTACTTGACATCTATTGCTATGCTAAAACGCGACAACTATACTAGATCTCTTTGTGAAACAGCCTTGCCGCATGCCGCCATATTTATTTCTACTGTTAAGGCGATGACAAGAGGCAAATGATAAAACTTCGTCTTAAATAAAAAAATAGCCAAATCTATATCGTTTGTGGAAGCGGAAAAAAATATTATTATGTTATTCTTGAACATATTTGTCAGTACTTGGTTGTTACCAAAACACGTTTGGAAGAAAAAATCTCGATACAAATTAATGGTAAACAAACCCTTTACTTTGAGTTTCAATTCAAAATATCTGTATTAAATATCAACGTACGGTTGGTATTTAATAAATTAATGACAAGAACGTCTTATTTGTATGCAGACCTTGGTTGTTTTTTATTTTCGATTACTCTACTCATTTTTGAATAAATAGATAATTGCTTCATATTTTGCAATAAATTACAAGCGTTGTGTCATCGCGCTACTCTTTCTTTTGTATGCAGTCTGACAGTGACCGCGGTTTAGCTGTTGACAGCGTCTTAAAGCTGCGTTAGTTGGCATTTTATTCATACTACCCACAATTACTCCACTGTTTGAAATCACCCATCCAAATTCAAGCATGTTGTACTATAATATGACGGCGCATCGATGGTTTCGTGGCGGCTGTCTTCTCATAACAGAAGAATATGTCAAGGGAGCCGCTATTGTATCACGTCCACGACGAACTGATATAATTATTCCGGCACAACCCTGATGTTATTGAAGCTGATGAACCACTAATACGATGATCTCTTCTGGTAAAGGCTCCGTTATAAAGGTTTGAAAGTTATGAGCATCGAAAGATCCGTATTTCAACACTAATTTAAAGTGTTCAAGCCAGTTACAGTTACCGACGAGACAACGCAATTACCCACGAGTAGTGTTGCCCAAATTCAGTCTTGGTCTTGCAGTCTTGGTCTTGTTCTTGCGTTTTTGCAAGACCAAGACCAAGAACAAGACCGCGTATTTTTAGCAAGACCAAGACCAAGACTGACCGTGCAAGACTTGAGCAAGAACAAGACATAGCCTGCAAGACTCTTGCGTCTTGCAGCTA
This sequence comes from Tiliacea citrago, assembly GCA_963921375.1. NCBI lineage: Eukaryota > Metazoa > Arthropoda > Insecta > Lepidoptera > Noctuidae > Tiliacea > Tiliacea citrago. The sequence continues at coordinate 14,919,842 of OY992804.1, forward strand.
GGACTTAGCGCTATTTCACTGAGTAGTTAGGTGTAACAGTTCGGTGTATAGGTAGGTACGCTTAGGAATTCTATGAGACGCAAAAAACTGTATCAAAGAATATGAAAAACTGGACCTATGCGCATTACGACTAATACCATAAACATAGCGAATAAAAAAATATCTATTAAAATCAAACTGAGTGCATGCATAGTTATGTTTTAACCATCGGCACTTTGATAATGCGGCATCAAAGGTTTTGTACTTACTTCTCAAAGAAATTTGCCGCTTTTCGGAAGTACATGGTTATGATACACGCGCCGGCGGCTTCTTTTGAAATCTAAAACAATCGTTGCCGCCACGCCGAAATCATAACATTTGTGACACTATTTGATTGCCGCCATAGGGCGTAGGTATACTCATGCAAAATAATTTCGAATTTTTTTAAGAGTACCTACAGGTGTTCCAAAGAATAAATAAGTTTCAGAGTGCTTAGAATGAAAATGAATACATTATACTGATCACGCAAGTAGTATTATGATTAGGTTATAAATCAAAGCTTATAAATCATAAATGTTTATTAAGAAACAGTTACTTCCATGGAAAACGACATATAGGTCAGTTGATTTTTCGAATTTCTTATCAAATCTTCAGTTATTTATTAATCTGCTTGATCTTTACTATGGCTATGTTAATTCAAGCTCACAATGTTCCAATTCTAATACGTTTTTCTAAGATTTAAAGTAAACTTTAATATATAGTAATAGACTAATAGGTAATTGCAAGACTTGCAAGACTCTTGCTGCAAGACCAAGACCAAGACCAAGACTGGGAGCGCAAGACCAAGACCAAGACCAGGTGTATTGGCGCAAGACCAAGACCAAGACTGGCTAAGTCTCGTCTTGTTCTTGCATTTGGGCAACACTACCCACGAGTCCTTTCTACAAAAAAAAAGCACCAAAAATCATCAAAAAAACAAGAAACATCGAAAATGCGCATTTTCGATGCTTCTAGTACCTATTGCAGATGTCAGAATTATTACATTAATTTATTAAAAACTTAATACTAAAGTAAAAAAATACTGTACACACAACTTCATACTAAGCTATACGTTTCCAGTATAAACTCGCATTGTGTAGGATTTCCGTACAATGAGAGGTCACCTTATACTGGAAATTTGTAGCCGTATGCACACAGGCGGACTTAATGACTCAGACAATTTCTGCCAGTCAACCTTTTCTATTTATACTTCCATGCCAGTTCGTTTGAAATGAAAATCGAATTCAAAAATAAATTAAAACTTAACCTACATGCATTTTTAGTTCATTTCCGCCAATAACAACCCAACCTTATATATTTCATTCCAAACCTAGAAACATATTAAAGCCAATATACTCTATACGCCGCTGTGGTGTGCCTCCATACTTTGCTCGGCGTCTGGCCGTCAAAGCACTGCTCATTTCCTGTGCAAGGAAACGGGATGCGAGTCGCTTCCCCAAGGTCGACGCTTAGTGAATTTCGGTCGCATAGAGTAAGAAAAATTTATTTGCAGATATGACATTCTCTTAATGTGGTTTAAAGAAATATTTGTGCTTAAACACTAAAGTCCGCTTGCACTCAATTTGCCTAAGCTTTTCCCAACTTTGTTGGGACCCATTTGTAAGACTGGTAGTTAGTTATTCATTCAAAACTTAGTACTTACCCGACTAAGATAAGATAAGATAAGATAAAGATTTATTTCTCACCACAATATATAGTACATTTTTAAATTATGAAATTCGCACTTAATCTATTATGTATTAATAGATTAAGTGCGAGTTTCACCAATCAAACTGAACGCGATCAGCACATCTAAACCGAGTTCAAGAGCTGTCAGTGTCAATATTACAAAGAAAATTATGACACTGACAGTAAACGTAGTTTATGATCGCGTTCAGTTTCATTGGTGAAATTCGCCCTTAGGTATACTGTGGGAGACTGGTACCTAAGCTAGGCGTAATGCCTGTATTTCAGGACACCAGGGCTCCACCCCTTTAGAAGCGGTTACTTTTATTTAGGATTATGCACTCGTACACAGATGCGGTAAGTTATATAAAAACTGATTTCACTGTTGATTATTACTTGTTCTAGGGTTAGTATGTGTGTGTGTGTGTATGGTAGAAGAGAAGATGTCAGTTTTAAATAAAGAACTATATTTCAATCACAATTAGTTTGTTTTTACAAAAACTGTCTCGGATGGTTTAACTAAATGTCAAAAGAAAAACATTTTTAGAGTTCCGTACCCGAAGGGTGCCAAACGGGACCTTATTACTAAGCCTCTCCTGTCCGTCGGTTCGTCCGTCCGTCGGTTACAATACGGTTGAAATTTTCACAGATTGTGTAAAGAGGATCCCCGTACAAGAAAAGTTTTTTTTTCCATGTTTTTTGCTGAATATACGATGGTTTGGAAACCTTCGTATGCGAGTCCAACTCGGATTTGGCCGATTTTTTTTTGTAATAAGTCCATCTCTCTGGATGAAATATTTTCTTGGCATCTTCAGTACTTTAGTGGCCAGTTTGTTGAACGATTTGGTGTTTGAAATTAATTCTCGCTTTATAAATTATATCAAGTTTATTTTCAGAACTTAATAGGATCACTTATTAAGTTCTGAAATTAAACTTGATAAAGAAATTAAATCTCAGAGAACTTGTTACAATTGTTGATGTTATCTTGTATTTGGCATTCAATTTATAAAGCGAGAATTTAAATTTACAGGCTAATATAATTTTGAATTGCTGTATATATTTATTTTAAATGAATTCTACTCCTAATTACAAAAGTCTTGATAATTTATTTTATTAAACAAAAGCATTTTATGCATACATATTTAGAACTTAGAAAGCGTTAATTGCCTTAAGAAATAATTTCGATCCATTCTAAAGAATATTATCCTTTGTAAAATGTAAAATGCTCAGTACTTAAGGGCGTACCGAGGGAACGATACGTAGCTAATTGCGAAATAATTGCGTTCATTTGATTCCTTGCTGCATCGTTATTATTTAGAATAAATAAAATACTCTTTATTATGTACACCATAGAAATTACAGATATAAATGTTGAATTTTACATAAGGTTACACACAATGGGCGGTCTTATCTCTAAAAGCGATATTTTACAGACAACCTTTGGATGGATTAAAGGGAGAAGGAGAGACAATACTGCAGGGCCTCAAGTCTGCTATTACAATAGTGTCAGAATGGTCGATCATTGTTTTCATAATTGTTGATTTTGACAAGTTTGGTAATCTACTATTATAATGGCGTCATAATGACTTTACAATGGTCGGCCACTGACACTACATTGAAAGAAATTGCATAAGTATATTGGTAATCTCGTACATAATGACAAATGAATGACATTTCTACTAATAGGTTTTATAATAATGGCTATACGACATTGCTATTATAATAACACAATTATATTACGAGAACACTGACCGAACAATGATCGATTATTATGAATTTACCAGATTACGAACTTTTAGCAAAATGACAATGGCATGGCAATGGGATCGTGTTGGAATGACTGAATTTATAAAAATTGCAGACTTGAGCCCTAGGTAGTCTGTGGTGTACCATTTACTTAAAAAATTCGATTCGATTTATAAAGGAATTGTCGTCCTTAATAGCAAAATATCCTATAAAACAGGATTATGTAATAATGGGAGATATGAATATAGATCTAAAAGTAAGTAACCCCGTGGTAAAACAATATTTATACTCGCTGTGCACCCTGGGATTTGCTAATGGCGTTAATTCTTATACACGCATTGAAAAATACGGTGACGGAATTTCTAAGTCATGTATAGATCACGTCTTTATTCGCAATGCTAGTGCGTATAACATCTATACATCTGTCGTAAACACTGCACCGGCCGACCACTGCATAACCGGTTGTGCGATAATGAGCGCGCTAAACAAGAATGACTCATACTCTCCTAGTCAGTTAATAACGAAAATAGATAATCGCCGAGTGCACAGTGAACTAAATAACATCGATTGGAGTATACCCCTTCAATACGAGTGCCCAAATGAAATAGTTAAGTACATACATACTAGCTTTAATAATGTATACAATAAATGTAAATACACAATTAGTAAAATCAATTTCAGTAAACGTAATACGTGTCCCTGGGCCAATGAAAAACTTAAAAAGATGTGTAGGAAGCGAGATTTATTATTTAATATTTGGCTTAAGGATGAAACGAACCCACAAAAAAGATTGTTATACAATAAATATAGAAATAAAACAAACAAATACACAAACTACATTAGGAATAAACAAATAATGATGGAAGTTTCTCAAAATTTCAAAAATAGCAAAAAGATTTGGAGCATAGTGAACAGTTTAACTGGAAGAATTATGCAATCTATTGAACACGTTTTACTTATAACTTTTCGAATGAATCCATCAGCATTGGCCAACACTTTCATGACTGAATTTAATTCTAATGTCATGAACCTGGGCAGCTCTTGCGATGTGCCTCTTTTAGACAAATTTACGTACGAAATAATTCCTGATAGGTCGATGAGAGTGAAACCTGCACGAGAAGATTCGGTTGAGCGAATCATCAAGAAAATGAACGATAGGAAAACCCCGGGTTATGACGGGATACGTGCTAAAGATGTTAAGTATACTTCAGCTAAATTAATCCCAGTTATTACACATTTAATAAATTGCTGCTTGGAGACTAGTACATATCCCGACCTTTTAAAGATAGGGGTGATACGTCCAATACACAAAAAGGGCTCACGTGATGACGTCAATCATTATCGTCCTATCACTATATTGTCTTGTATAGATAAGATCTTAGAACGTTACATTGGTAATGAGATAAATAACTTCTTGCAAACACACGGAATAATCAACAATAAACAATATGGATTTCAGAAAAATAAGAGTTCGACTCAATTATTGCGAGAATTTACCGATGAAGTCAATAAACAGTTAAATGTTAAAAAACATGTCTTGACACTTTTTATAGATTTTAGCAAAGCATTCGATATGCTCCGATGTAATACACTTTTTGACAAGTTGTCACATAATGGAATACAAGGGCCACTATTAGGACTATTAAAAAACTATCACACCAACAGATACAACATGGTTAAAATACAAAATGAGTATAGTACTAAGCTTCCATCTACGCAAGGAACGGCCCAGGGCTCAATTATAGGTCCGACAGAGTACTTAGTTTACGTTAATGATATGAGTAATGCTATAAATTCAGGTTCTGTATACCAATTCGCCGACGACACGTGTATATTGGTCGCTAATAAAAACATACATGACGCTGAGGAATCCCTACAACGTAACTTCGACCAAATGTGTAAATGGGCTCATGACGTAGGATTGGTAATAAACTCAACAAAAACAAAAATTGTTCACATACATTCATCACATAATAAATGCTCCACTATACCTACAGTCATAGCTCACGAACACACTTGCCTACATAGCTCGCCAAAGACATGCATGTGCCCGACATTACAAGTAGTTGATAAACATATGTATATCGGTCTAATGGTGGATAGCCGATTCTGTTGGCGACCGCACATAGATTACGTTTGCAATAAACTGAGGTCTATTCTAGGTAAGTTTAGTATACTTAAATATAAACTGCCTTACAAAACGCTTAGAATGTTATATATGGCCCTAGCCGACTCGGTTATCAACTACGGACTCAGCAGCTATGGGAGAACTTATCATACATACCTGACAGACATTTATAAGCTACAACTAAGAATATTAAAAGTAATTACGCCAAAACATTTAAACAAGAAATTCAAAAACAGTGACGACGATCTCTTTAAACACTGTAATGTTATGAATGTTTTCAATAAAGTAAATTTTTTTACTCTTGCGGAAGTCAATAGACCTGAGCTGATAATCGAAAAAACAAGACCTGACTTTTTGAGAATGATACCACTTAAAAATAAATACATCCTACCTAAATTTAATAATGTGTACGGGATGAGGGTTGTTGATTATTTAGTACCTTTTTTTCTTAATAAACTTCCAGACGACTTGCAAACGTTATACAAAACGAGTTCGAAAAGTTATAAGTACAAATCAAAGCGTTTCCTTACACAAAATTACTCCTAATGTATGTATGTAATAGAGTATGTTTAACTTATTATCATCATTATAAAATAATATATCACTGTAGTAATTAACATTTAAAAATAACATGTTAAACATAAAATGAACGGCTCGCCGGCACACAGATAAACCCTGTGAGGTTTTCGTTGTGCGGCTATAAAAAAAAAATTGTAAAATAGGCTAAGTGTTTTAGAAATAAATAAATAAATAAAAAAATAAATAATAAATACATACATAGGTACTTATATCATACACTTATCTATATAAATATATACAATAATAAACGTGATACAAGAGCAAAGAACTGTATTATTTAATGATGCATGCAAGAACATGCATTAATACTTAACCTTTAGTTATGTAATTAATAATGTAAGATATTAAAGGATTCACTCTATAAATCCTATACTTTAGAAATAGGATTACTTAAAAAAACCGGCCAAGTGCGAGTCGGACTCGCGCACTAAGGGTTCCGTACCATTATCTATAAAAACGCCAAAAAAATCACGTTTGTTGTATGGGAGGCCCCCTTAAATACTTGTTTTATTTTAATTTAATTATTTATTCTTAAAGTGAACATATAACTAAATACTCTGTGAATGTTTCAAGCGTCTACCTGTTGCCGTTATCAACATCGAGCAAAAACGAGCAAAAAAATCACGTTTGTTGTATGGGAGCCCCCTTAAATATTTATTTTATTCTGTTTTTTTTTTGTATTTTTTGTTATAGCGGCAATAGAAATACATCATCTGTGAAAATTTCAACTGTCTAACTATCACGGTTCATGAGATACAGCCTGGTAACAGACGGATGGACAAACAGACAGACGGGCAGATATACAGACGGCGGAGCCTTACTAATAGGGTTCCCGTTTTACCCTTTGGGTACGGAACCCTAAAAACAATTTTAAAGTCAACAAAGTAAAAAAATACGCCCATTCATGCGACATATATTTCGAAATTCGTAAATAAATCAAAACCTGTATTGAACCGGGTACTTTCCGTTGACCAAGAACCATGAAATTTGGCAAGAATCAAAGTCAAATAGCAAAAGTTAATTTGTAGTTTTACCACAAACTTTTTTTTTTTGTTATTACAAAATTTAATTTGCGGTTGGAAAGTTGACCGTGGCGTATATCGATGTATGGGTGAACATGTTTTTCAAGTACAATGTTAAGTTTGATTTTGGGATAAATTCACCCCAACTACGGACCCCTCGCTTTGCCTGGTCCGACACACACTTAGCCTGGTTTTTGAAGACGCTTTTATTTGTTGTAAAACCTTTTTTATTTTTTTGTTGTGGTCACACAACTTCTTGTACCACTACCTACTAACTATTTGAATATTTACGACATCAGATAACCAGGACTAAAGCATATTTTTGAAGCATCATAATAATATACCACTCAAGCAAAGTTAATAAAATTTATAAGTGACCACCGCACAGGCTTCCTCTCCCAAATGAAAGAATCACGTAAATCGACGATGGAATCACGGTGAAATCAGTGTTCGCGGCTATATGAAATCAAGTTATATTTTCCAGTATAAGCTGATCTCGCATTGTATAGGATTTCCTTACAATGAGAGGTCAGATTATACTGGAAAAATATAGCTTGATATGTAGCCGTGTTCACACACATGAAAAAAAAGAATGTATTTCACATAAAAAAATCACGTTTGTTGTATGGGAGACCCTTTAAATATTTTTTGTTTTTTAGTATTTGTTGTTATAGCGGCCACATACATCATCTGTGAAAATTTCAACTGTCTAACTATCACGGTTCATGAGATACAGTCTGGTGACAGACGGACAGACAGACAGACAGACGGCGAAGCCTTAGTAATAGGGTTTCCGTTTTACCCTTTGGGTACGGAACCCTAAAAAACCAAAGTAATGTCAAAAAAAAACAAAATAAACATTAGCACGGCGTTCACGGAATGTCATCAGTTTTTAATAATAACAAATGTTTTCTATAAATTATACATTCAAAATGTGTATTTTGTTTTAATAATACTAGAGAAATACCTAAATTACGGCGGAACTGCCCATTCTAGTCAGAGCCGCCACGCTTCCCCGGTATCCTAATTAGAGCATGAAGCTCGATGAGCTCTTAAGGTAGATGCTTCTAAACGAAAATTCAAACTGTAATTGAATTGCAGAAAATAATTTTAAAATATTTAAACAGCTTATTATGTCAAATACTTTTCTTTGAATAATAATTTATCCTAGTCAAGAATTATGTAAATTCTTCTCATAAAAAATCGGCAGGCAGAATTGTATACTTACTTATAATGTAATATTAATTGTAGGTACAGCCACAGTATAAAGATAGCTAGTCTGTACTTCAAGTAGGCCCTTTTTGTGAAAACAAAAGCTACGCTCCGTTGGATGTTAGGGTTGCCAACCAAACTTTTTAATTAAAATCCTACCAGTTTAAGTAACAATAATTTGCCTCGATGCGACAGTCCCGACTAACTGGTTATCTGAAACATGCTTAGATTTCGTGTAAACGTATCTGCATGTGTCAGTGAGAGCGATTCGAATGTGGCGGCATCAACATCGCCACTTGCGAACTACGCGTCACACTGACGTCACGTAAATCCTGCATCGCGCAAGCAGAGTTTACCGCGTGACTAGTGTATATACAACGTCCCGACATCAATCTTCGGACTCTCTCAGACCCGGATGACCCCATTACTCTCCTTCAGGAAAGCAATAGGGCCACAAGTACAGTGCACAAATACAAACCGTCATTCCGTCCTCGCCGCCGAGGTACCACGCGAAGTTCAAGAATTAATTGTTCCCCCCGTCCCTTGCACGTCGAACCGCCAGCCCCGAGGCTGAGTGAGCCGTAGCATTTAATAGTAATCCCCGATAATAATCATGAATTTAAACTTTCGATCCAGCCCGTCCCCAACTTGCTGTTTATCCCCAACGACGCCCTAAGCCGAGGTTCGTACCCCACAGGGGGTGCTCTTAGAGCGCTGTCGTTTAGTTTTTAATACTTATATTTACGCTCCTGGCTGGAGGCTTTAAGCTAATACCTTAGGGCAGCCACAGGAAAGACCGGTTAAGCAGTCACGGCCTCTCAAGGTCAACTGCGAGATGCCATACAAAAAAAAAAAAACAATCGTCGGGCAGTCGCTCACCAGACACAACACCCGTCTGGTCGGTGGATCCTCCTTTTTCTATGGAGGATGAGTAAACTTTATACCCTGTTCCTCATACGTCTATACGACCATTTGTTTCTAGTTTAAATACTTACGTATATAAACTCACGGTTTCCTCTCGTGGGGGTAGGCAGAAGCTGCAGAACGCCACCTGCCCCTATTCTTACATACTCCTAGTTGAAATACTACTCTATGTTCATCATCATCATTCTCCTGCCTTTATCCCAATTTATTTGGGGTCGGCGCAACATATCCCTGTCTTCCATACTTCTCTATTAGTCGTTAGCTGTGTAGTCACCATCTTTCTAGCCATATCATCTTTCACACAGTCCATCCATCGTTTCTTCAGTCTTCCCCTACTTTTATAGCCATCGACATTCATACTCGAAAACTTTCCTCACGACATTTTCCTCATTCCTCCGCATCACATGCCCATACCATGTCAACCGATTTCCGAACAACTTTTCAGTCACCGGTGCCACTTTCAGACTTCCTCTTATGTACTCATTTCTTATTCTATCCATTCGTGTCACCACACATCCCTCTTAGCATTCTCATCTCAGCTACATGCAATTGTCTTTCATTCATCCCTTTTGTGGCCCATTCTGATCCAATACTACTTTATGTTAATACTAATGTATTAATATCTACTGTGGTATAGCCATACGACATTACGAGAACTGACCGAGAAACAGGTTGCGTCGTAACAAGAGAATTCAATTCGCGAGCAATATTGCGACATTGCCATGTATTGCATGCGCTTACATGAACATCTTGTTTCTGCATTTCTGATGACGACCTACATTATTAAGTTCTAGCGTTCCATGCTGATAGGCAGACAGCCTAAGTCATTGAGAAGGAATATACTAATGCTCGTTTTCTAAATAAAAGCGTGCTGTTAGATTTCCAACGCTCGGCTTAGCACCAAAAGCTCAAAATCCTTTTAATTTTTTTTCAACGAGTACGTATAAGCTTTGACAGTCTATCTAGATAACATATTTTGTTGACATGCCTACACTGTCCTCGCATACCTATTAACACTGTAATTTGAAAACATTGTAAAAGCCAATGACTTTTAAAAGAGTAACCCTGGAGTTTCTTGCCGGCTATTCTCCATAGGAAACGACCAATTGGAACCGTGCGCCTAGCTTCTGAGGTTTCATAAGTGTGCAAATTTAATAAAACATATTTTGATTTTTGATTGATTCACAATTACAACGACAAGAATTAATTAAACTGTCTACAATCAATGTTGCATAATTATTATTGTATCAATTTTATTATCAAAACATATCATACATACCTACCCTCTGTGTAAATTGTGTAGTTAATTGTAGCAAGACATTGATACAGTTTCATCGAACAAAAATTGTAGACAATCAAATGAATTCTTGTCGATCATATTACATCTTTTTGAGGCAGACCTATCTAATTAAATAAATCCGGTCATTTCAAATAATTCTCTTAAGGCTCCGTGCACGAAAAAAACCCTCTTTTGTTAATTTTGTTATCTAATTGTGAGAAAGCTTTAATTAAAGATTTGTGTCAGTCACAGCACCTGTTAATAGTTTCATCACTTTTGCGCTCTCGAACATATAATTTGTTTCGCCTTTGATTTACCTAATGAAGGCATTAAAATAACATTAAAATTTTATTTCAATGATAGCTATTAGCTATTAGCTAGATAGACAAATTAGTAGTGTGATTTTTGATTTTCTTGAAATGGTTTGCTAAATAATAGGAAAAAATACATTACTGACTGGGATTTGACGATTTTGACTTGGGCTTTTTCAAAATCCTTTTTTTGCTTTACTTTGTATCGAAGTTGAAAAAAGTGATCCAGCCACGTGCAACTAGCCCATATAATGATGTTAATAATGTTCAAAATCAAAAGTAGTTTCTTGTAAAAAGATGATCAAACGTCAATCTCGTGTCATTTTTCGGAAAAGTTGTTGTGAATATTAGTGATTTACCATGAATACATTATTAATTAGAAAAATCCCTTCCAGACCACATGCAAACCAAAGAATTCGACTTTTCAAATCACAAATAATTTTGTTTAAATTCTTTTTCCCTTTCTCACAAATAATGAACAAAATTGGTAAAAATCAATCAATTTCGTGCATGGCCCCTAACAAATACAATTGAATCTTCTACATAAATATTTATCGCCTTCGAACGCGTTAACTGAAAAACTTTCAAAGAAAACTTCTCCTAGTACACTTTAATCATAAGCACCTCCTTAGCAACTTCAAAGATTTATACTAGATTTATACTTTGTTCTTAAAAATAACAGCCGCACGGGTTGATCCATGCTTATGAGTTTTTCTGACCTCCACAACCCGGTTAGGCCCGGTTCCCACCAAAACGGAGAGGAGAGGAGATGTGGAAATAAAGATATCTTATTTATTGGCCGCTTTGGTGGAAGCCGGGCCTTACTCAAAATTGGGCCACCCGTTTCGGAGATTAGCCGGAACAAACAGACACACAGACAAATTACCCTCCTTTGCGTCACGCAGTCGGGTAAAAAAATAAAAATAGTTTTATTGTTAAAAGTACCCTGTATACTTTCACGCATTTAGTAAAAAGTTGTTATTTTGACATTAAAAACAAACACTTTAATTTTATTTAAAAAAAAGTTGACTGATTGAAGTTGATTTATTTGTATAAAGTAAAATGGGGCCCTGAGACAGTGAGATGGGGTTGCGGCAAACCACGTAGGTGATGGCGGGTCGAGCTGGATAGGTTCCGTCAAAAGGAGTTCCATCGTCGAAGGAGGACGCGCGGGCTCGCGAAAGAGAGTATCTAATTGATTGTGTTGGGGCTATCTCGCTCTTTCCCTTAATTATTAACAATATTGAGACGATTGTTTACAAATAAAAAGATGATAGTACATAAATTATAAGACTTTTTTTTTTTTTTTTTTTTGGGTGGGAAATCATCAAATAACTTCTCCCGCTCTGGGCGGAGCGGGAGGGCGTGTCAGACTTTTACTGACTAAAACCCACCCGTGTTCCTTCCGTTGCCTGTGTGCCAGGGCCACGATATCCCTTTCGGACAAACTCGCAACCCCGGCAGGCATTGGTCCTGACGGACCCCGTCAGTTTGTGCTAACATCTCTTTGAGGCGCGCGTGGAACACAACGCGCCGTCGACCCAGGCCTGGTCCTTATCGGATGGCGAGCTACCCATCGCTCACCGTCCGCAGGCCCGCGCCTACGGTGGCCGGAAATCGGCTTGCGACTCCCGACGCCCGGGGCGTCTCCTGCGGCGACTAGGGGCATGAGGGCGCGAACCTTGTCTCACCCTCACGCGTTCCGCCTCCTCCTTCGCTAGCATAACTGCTTCGCAGAAGGAGGTGACGGCCTCCCATGCACTCTCGCTCCGAACCATGGCCTGAACCAGGGCCGGACGCGAGAGATCGCCGCCGCCGATCGCCTCCGTGAGGACACGGCGGTGCTCCGCCCAAGCTGGGCAGACCTCCACCGTATGCTCCACCGTGTCCTCCGGGCGATCCACACAGTGGTGACACCCGGGCGTTTCCTCCCGCTTAATCCTAAACAGGAACCTCCCGAAACATCCATGTCCGGTGAGGACCTGCGTCAGGCGGAAGGTAAGGACGCCGTGGCGCCTCTCCAGCCACTCCTCAAAGAGGGGACTTATCGCCACAATTGTGGCGTGCCCAGCGCTGGGTTGCGACAATCGCACTCTCCATGTCGCCATGAGATCCCTCCGGAGCTCCGTCCGCTGTGCCGCAATTTCTTGCGGCAGCGGAGTTATGCCCCGGAGTTTCGCCTCTTCGCGCCACACCCAAATGTGCGCGAGGACTTTCGCCTCCAGATCCCATGGCGGCAATCCGGCAAGGAGGCTCGCCGCCTCACGGGAGACCGTGCGGTATCCCCGTACCATCTTGATGGCCATGACCCTTTGGGACGCGTTCAACCGCTGCGCTGGTCGCAGCCTCAGAGAACGCGCCCACACCGGTGCCCCGTAAAGGGCCATGGACCGCACGATCCCCGCGTAGAGCCTCCGGCAGGAGGCGTTTGGACCCCCTAGATTGGGCAGGAGCCGCTTCAAAGCAGCCCCGGCCCGCTCCAGTCTGGGAGCCAAACGTCGAAAATGCTCCACGAAGTTCCACCGGCTGTCGAGGACGAGTCCCAGGTACTTCATCGTCGACTCGACGCCGATGTGAACCCCTCCCGCCGTTATCTGGGAACCCGACAGTGGCGCGTTCCGAGGACCATAAAAACACATGGCCTCGGACTTGTGCAATGCCACCTCGAGTCCCAATTGCCGGATCCTATCGACGATTGTCGCAACCCCACGTGCCGCCAGTTCGGCCGCCGCCTGATGCGAACTCCCTTGTGCCAGGACTAGCGTGTCGTCAGCGTAGCAGACTACGCTGACGCCACTAGGGAGGTCGGCGCGCAGCACCCAGTCGTACCCGATGTCCCACAGATGCGGCCCCAGGACCGATCCCTGTGGGACACCGCACGACATCTCTCGCCGGTTCCACTCTCCGTGGTGACCGGGGTAGATGACGGCCCTCTCCGTCAAATAGGCCTCGACCACACGACAGAGGTAGGTCGGCATCCGGTGATACCGAAGTGCCTCCCTAATGCAACTCCAGGGCAGGGTATTGAAGGCATTGGCGATGTCAAGAGACACCGCCAAGACGACCCCACCCCGGGCAACAGCATCCCCCGTCGTGAGGGCTCGAACGCGCATGATGGCATCCACCGTAGAGCGCCCCTTACGGAAACCAAACTGGCTCTCCGCCAAATCCGGCCCCACCCGCACCAGCCGCCCGACAAGGCGGTCTGCAATTACTCTTTCAAAGAGCTTGCCCACCTCGTCGAGCAGCACGATGGGCCGGTAAGCGGACGGAGAGTCCGCCGGGCGCCCTGGTTTCTTTATGAGGACCAGTTTCCCCGTCTTCCAACGAAGTGGAAACTGGCCCCTCTCCAAGCATGCGCTTAGGAGCCCCCTTAGTCGAGGCCCGAGAGCCTCTAAAGCCAGAACCCAGGCTTTTCCAGGCAAGCCATCGGGTCCTGGGGCGGTATTCTTGGCATTCAGCCTACGTACCGCCACTCTCAGATCTACCTCGGTCACCTCTGGAGCATCGTCGTCGTCGGTGTGGTCCGCATCTGGCACCGCAGGAGGCGGAGCCATGGGCGGGGGAGTATGTTCCCCTCGCGAAGGGAACAGAGCGCTCACCACATCCTCCACGAGCTGGGGCCGGAGACTCTGCGTCAGCGGGGGAGCCCATGGGCGGAGTTTATCTCGCAGCCATTTGTAGGGGCGTCCCCACGGGTCTCTGTTGAGAGTCTCCAGCGTCTCCTCGCGGGCCAGTCCTCTGGCCCGCTGGATCTCTGCTCGGAGGGCAGTCTTCGCTGCTCTGTACCCCTCGTATAGCTCCGCCTGAGTGGCCTGCGGTGCCTGGAGTACCGGTGGCGCGCAGCAACGCACGCCTCGCGTAAAGCGGTCAGCTCACGCGACCACCAGTACACCTGGCGCCGGGCACGTCCGGGCTGGACCCGGGGCATTGCCACGTCACATATTTCGGACATGGCCTCCCGGAACCACTCCGCCTCGTCATTGATGTCGGCAGGCCTGTCCGGTGATGACACCCAGGCCTGCACGATCGTGGCTTCCAGGAGAAGCTCCCGGTCCAGCTGCTTCAGCGCCCACCGCGGACCACTCGGGGTCTGTCGGACCGGCGCGCCCAAGGTCTGGGCGGAGACGTCAAACCGGATGTACCGGTGATCGGAATAGGTCTCCACCCCCTCCATGACGCGCCAGTCGATGACACGCGGTGACAGAGCGGGGCTGGCGAACGAAATGTCCACCACTGATTCACCCCGCATCCGCCACACACGTGGGGACAGAACCCCGGTTTAGGACGACCAGGCCTGTCTCCAGAGCCCAGTCCTCCACCATCCTGCCCCGTGTGTCCGTATACCGGGAACCCCAAGCCACGTTCTTGGCATTGAAGTCCCCGAGGACGATCACTGGGAGGGGATGGTACCCGACGACGACGATTCTGAACTCCCCAAGGGAGTTGTGGAACTCGGCGAGAGTTCGGTTCGGGGAGAAGTATACTCCCACCACGACAATCTCCCCGAACCGTGCTGCCACGCAACCCCCTCCCCTCTTGACGGCCTCAAGGGACGGGGTACCGGCGGCGGCCGATGAAATAATGGTCACTGAGCCGCTCAGGTCCTCCACCCAGTCGTCCCTGGGCGGGACAAAGTACGGCTCAGCGACCACGGCGATGTTAATCGTCCACTGCGCCATGCTCTGGAGCAAGAGATCCTGAGCGGCGGCGCAGTGGTTGATGTTCGCCTGGAGGAGGCGTAATGGGGCCATTTATTGGAACTCCATTTCAGCCCCCTCCTGGGCCCCCTGTGAAGGCCCTGCCGCGGTGGTAGCGGCGGCAGCGACGACGGTGGTGGCGGCAACGGCGGCGGCGATAGTGGCGGCTGCGGCGGTGACGGCGGTGGCGGAGGGCTTGCCTCTGCCCCTGGGTTTGGGGGGGGGAGCGCAGGCCTTGCCCCCAGCCCGGCCCAGGCCGGCTTGCCAGCCGCCGCACAAGCAAAACAGTGCGGCGTGGCATTACAAGAACCGGCCTTGTGACCGGGCTGACCACAGCGGAAACAGTGATCGCTGCGGTCCACCTCCGAGGTGCAACATGCTCCCACGTGGTTACTCACCCGGCAGCGGAAGCACCTCAGAGGTCTGGGTTCCAGCAGTTTAACCTGCGCGGATACCCAGCCCACCCGGAGCCTTCGGCCCTCCCCGGCTATCTTTTGGGCCGCCGACACGGGGCAGCTCACCGTAACGGTTTGCATACCCGTGTTATCAGGACGGATGGTGCCCGCCCTCACCTGCTCGGCAGAGCACCCTCCAGTCCTAGCCACGGCGGCCACAACTTCTTCCGCCGTCACGCAGTCATCCAGGCCCAAAATGCGCATGTCAGCGCACTTAGTAGGCCTGGACACCCGGGCCTCTTCCGCGTTTAAGGACGCCCTGAGCCTTTCGGCAAGGGCGTCAGCGGTAGGGCCGCTGGCCGCCCCGGGGATCTCCAGCATCCGGGCCCCCGTCGCAGTGACCTTCATTCGGAAGCCATCGGCGACGCCGATCTCCTCCAGGTTCACTGCCGCCCACGCCTTAGCGAGCACCTCACGGTAGGTCACGCCCTTCTTCTCCGCTTCCGGCTGTAGTGTGATCACTACAGCTGCGGACTTTGGGGCGCGGAGCCTAGCCGCGGCGCTTCGCTTCTTGCGCCGTTGCCGCCTCTCCTTTTTATTGGCCGCCCTTTTGGCCTTAGCCGCCTTCTTTTTCTCCCTGGCTACTTGCCATTTGGCGTCGGCCGGAGAGGAATTAGAAGGCTGGGGGGGGGGCGACCGTCCTGCCGCAGTGGCTGGGGCCCTTGCCTTCTGAGTAGCCACCTGTGCAGCCGTCCCGTCCTTCTTGGGCTTAGGCTGCGCCAATCTGGCCGATTTGGCCAGAGGCGTGGGCTTGGCTGCAGGCTTGGCCGCAGGCTTGGCCGCAGGCTTGGCCGCGGCAGCCACGGTGGCCGCAAAGGTGGCCGGTCTGCTCGCCGCTAGCGGGGGGCGCAAGACAATGCCCTCAAGTACGGAGAACCGGCTGTTGAAGGCAGCCAGCTCCTGCCGCACCAGGGACAAAACCCGGTCCTCCGCCGGCAAGGGCACACCCTGCCCTTGCTGCACCGCTCCATGCGGCACCTCCGGAGGGCCAGCTTTTCGAAGCCGGGCCAGGTCCGCTCGGAGCTCCTCGTTCTCCTTTCGGAGAAGCTCCATAGCGGCTGTCAGGCGGCCGACCTCCGCCCGCATCTCGGACATTTCGTCCGACGTAAGCCCGGCCTGAAGGGCCCTCGCTGCCGCCATAATGGAGGCCGTAGCAGCGGGTACGACCTTGTCTTTGGAGGCTTGTATCCTCTTCAAGGCCACACCCCTGATCGCTGCTACCACGACCTGCTCAAAGCTGCTGGCGACTCGCTCCGCCTTGGAGCCGCCAGCGGCGTCCGGCTCACCACCTGAGGTGTCAGAGGGCCCCTCCATTGGCAGCCTCTCGGCTCCCTGGGCCGGCTCGGCTGGGCTAGCTCGCCTGGGCTCGCTGGCTCGCTGGCTGGCATCCTGGGTGGTGAGCCCTCTGCCCCCACCCCGTCCTTGGACCCCGCCCCGCCGGCCAATTTTCCTCCAGCCCGAGTTCAGCCCACCATCAGAGGACGACCCCTGGCCGTCCCCTGGCTTGGAGCGCTTCTTTTTGAGGAACTTTGCAGCCCCCACCTCCACGAGCTCCGGGCTCTTAAAAGAGCCCTTCGCGCCAGATGCATCGTCGGACTCCGACCCTGCATCACTCCCTTCCTCTACGGCAACCGGAGTAGCCGGGCACATATTATATGACTTATAAACTAATTTGCAGCTCTTTGTGTACCCGTTGTAGTTGTATGCCAATGAGAAACCGTATGTGCGTCTTATTTTTAAACAGGGTTTTTGTTGTTGTGTATGTATGTGTATATATATTATATTATAAATTTAATATTATTATAATATTGTATTACGAGTAATTTATTAAGAACAACGTTTACAAAAAAATTGAATTAATGACTGCCCCGCAAAACCGTTTTCACGGTTTGTCTGTGGGGGGACAGAACATACAGTTCTACAATTTAGGTTTATTAGTACGGACACTTAACCATCACAAATTGTACTTACAAAGTAACTAACAATTATCTTATCTTATGACTTATATCTTATATAATATACCTAATCACTCATCTGCTCTCCCCCAACAATCTGCAAACCATTTTTCTAAGAACATCCTTTACAGACTCCTGAAAAAGAACTTTTATTTCCTGACTTCTTATATCAGTAGGCAATTGGTTGAGAAGGTACGGTACTCTATTATCAAGCGTTAGGTTTGTGTGTATGTGTTTGTGTGAGTGAATGTGAATGTGTTCTTTGAAGTGCCGATGTGTTCGAAGCGCAATTTATACGTAGAATGTTAAAAGTGTGTGTGTGATAGGTTTTGGTCTCATATAATCGTCATTGGATAATCAGCCTATAACGTTATCACTGCTGGGATACAGGCCTCATCTCTGGGACTCGTTACAACTGACATACGGGCTACAAAGCTTTAAATCCAACACCCTAATTGCGTAACCATCGACCAGTTTCAATATCTGGGCACTGTAATTACCAATAAGGATAGCTGCGAACTAGAAATTCATAGACGAATTGGCATGGCTAAAACAGTGATGAGTCAGTACTTAGCAAAATACGGAGAGTCAAAAATATCACTAATTGGACTAAGAAACACCAGGGCCGCACACTTGTCTTCTCCATCTCTATGGGGCAGAGACTTGGACGATCAAATCCACTTGACAGGCAAAGAATTGACTCCTTCGAAATGTAGTGCTGGCGCTGCCTATTAAGGATACCATAGACAGCCCACCGTACAAATGTATCTTTGAACAACTCAAACTAGAGACAGCACAAAAACTGTCGTCATCCTGCATACAAAGTGTTGTGAGATACTTCGGCCACATTGCCCGCAGAGGTACCAACAACATGGGACGTCTAATGGTAACAGGAAAGTGCAAAAGACCTAGAGACCGAAGCCCAAAACGGTGGTTGGATCAAATATCTGAACAACTGGAGGTTCTTATCAGCGCAGCACTCCACCAGGCCACCCATCGTAATAGATGGAGAAAGACTGTTGACAATTTGGAACGGAGTCACGATTCTCAGCTGAGAATTGCGTGCACAATCTGAATGATGTTGAAGGATATTGCTAATCCATTGCTTCATTATGTTCAAAAATATTATTTGCACAACAACGCAAATAACGCAATAAAAGTCGATGAACTGTCAAAATGAATCCATTGCTGCTGTAAGTAGGTATCTTACGCAATAATCCTGCAGTCCAAAGAATAATTCTTTGAATTTTTCAACAATAACAATCAATTTACGTTCCCTTCACCCATTTCCCTTTAACCAGCTGCAATTATCAAACGATTAAAGAATCGTTGAATTGATCTGCTGCCGTCGGTTCACGGAACGAATTCGATTGATCAATCAATTTGCTGCTGCACAATGTATTGTGTGGGGGTTAATGTGATGTGCTTGACGCGAGGGACACACGGGTTTGGAGTTTGATGAACAAACATAGATTATAGATAACGCGACGTCCTGCGTGGGCGATCTAGACGCAAGCGCAAAGCAGCGCGGTGCGGCGCGAAAAAAACAAACAGTCGAAACCTATTGAAGTGGCCTACGTGACCATACGCAAGTGGGGGTGCGGTCCGGTGCGGCGCGAAATGAAGCGAACGCGATCAGTTGGCTTGATATTTTCGCGCGAACTGAATGCGGTGCCGACGTTTTTGTTTGTCGGCGGCGTAGTGCTGGACGATTCGCGTGCATGTAGGACATAGCCGCGCGTCGCACCGCATCGCATTGAATTCGCGTGTCACCGCATAGAATCGCTTCATAATCGCGTTCGCTTTGAACCGCCTACGTAGGACGTAGTGTTAGACGGCGCAGCAAGCGGCGGCACCTCGTTTTGTTACGAATTTACTGGAATCACCGAAAAGGTCGGATAAGAGTGACACTGGCTGCTGACAGTCACTCTAGCAGAGCATGGCATCGATGGTTGCGTGGCGGCTGTCTTCTGATGACAGAAGATGATGTCAGGGGAGCGGCTGTCGCACCACGTCTACGACAAACTGCTATATTCCGGCATAATCCTGATGATATTGAAGCTGAACCACTAATACGATGACCAATCCTGGTGAAGGCTGTCCTGCGCTAATAGATACATTTTATACAAGAATAAATAGATTATTAATTCTTTCCTAGTCCAGGGATTCACATGCCTGCATTCAAAGCACATGATCTGACCAAGATAATGTCTGGACTTTAAAAGAGTCTGTGACCTCTAAAATTGTTTTTCTCAGAGTAGACAGATAGAAAACATCGACCTCATCTAGTTTTTTTTTAAATATTATTGAGTTACGCGGTTGCCCGGTTGATGCCATGGGACTTATCTGGGGAAATGGAGGCTACTTTTTACTTATTTTTATTTCGGGGTAATATTTACATAATTTAAAATATAATAATCTTAAAATAATATTAAGTATATACGGCTACATATCAAGCTATAAATTTCCAGTATAAGCTGACCCCTCATTGTAGGGAAATCCTACATAATGCGAAATTAGTTTATACTTGTAATGTACAGGTATATTTTTGGCTACTTCGTATTAGAGTGATAAACTAGTATTCAGCTGCATCCGGTTAGACTGGAAGCCAACCCCAACATAATTGGGAAAAGGTCAGGCAGATCTTTCTATTAGTGTGTATTTTGTATATTAAATTTTTTTGTAATGTGTTTCTTGTTTGTGCAGAATAAAAAAAAATCTTTCTTTCTCTACTGTTAGGTAAAACTCTGCCTAACCCTGCGGAGAAAACAGGCGTGATGGTATGTTATGTTTTGTTACTGATGTGTTAAGTGTTTGTTTAAACTTATTAACAGAAATAACCAACATTCATCAAGGTTTAACTGTTGTAAGTGTATGTTTAATATTTGCTGTGTTATAGCCATTTCATACTCTGTCACAACTGTCAAAGCCTTTATATTTTCGAGTGGTAAATTATCAATTAACTTCTCTAGGAGGGCGTGTCAGACTTTTACTGACTAAAACCCTGCCGTGTTCCTTCAGATGCCTGTGTGCAAGGGCCTCGATATCCCTTTCGGACAAACTCGCAACCCTGTCAGGCATTGGCCCTTGCGGAACCCGTCAATTGGTGCTGACAACTCTTTGAGGCGCGCGTGGAACACAACGAGCTGTCGACCCGGGCCTGGTCTTTATCGGACGGCGAGCTACCCATCGCTCACCGTCCGCAAGCCCGCGCCTACGGTAACCGGGAATCGGCCTGCGACTCCCGACGCCCGGGGTGTCTTCTGCGGCGACTAGGGGTTCGAGAGCGCGGATTTTGCCACTCCCTCACGTGTTCCGCCTCCTCCTTCGCGAGCAATACTGTTTCGCACTCTCAATAACATAACTATCTTCAACATGGAAAGAAAAAGATCCAATAAATCATACATTAAAGTTTCATTTTGCTTGTATGTGTGACTGTTTCAGAATATCCATGCAAATTAACATAAAAATAGGGACCCTCCTCTTAAGCCCATCGCTGTCCACTCTCCAAGGTAGTGTATCACTGGTTTTACGATTTCATCCCAAATACGAAATTATAATGGATTACGAGATAAGGTTAAGAGTACACTTAAAACTTATTGATGAGCCCCGAAAAGTGTTTATTGGCCAATCAAGGCGCGAACCGATTTAAGGGCTATTGCGTATATTCTTAGTGCAATGAGGGGCAATCAATGTTATTTGTATTATGAGGTTTATCAGATAGTGAGGCCTTTTGGTAAATAAAGATGTAATGAAAGTTGTATTTAAAAAATTCAAGCATTGTTTATTCTGGGTAACTCTTAAGCCTCATTTACACGCATAGCAATAAAGCACGTTATATTTTATTGCCATTCAAGAATTGCATGCACGTGTATACACGCGTGCGATTTCCTAAAATGGCATACAATAATTAAATGCAAGTTTTGCCGTTCATTAAAATTGCATGCGACTTACACCAAGGCCATTTTATTGCAAGGCGATTATTGCATGCAAGTTTTGCCTCGTCCTAATACAGAGTTGCACGTCCTTGTACAATTGATCCAAGTATTGCTCGTATCTGCGCTGCCAAATATTTAATTAACATTTTATTGAACATCTTGGAGGAGCTTGTGGCTAAATAATAACTGCCGCACAGGTCGATCGATCAGGTTAAGCTACGCTTGCCGCGGTTGTTCCGTGGATGGGTGACCATCTGTTCATACCAAGATTCCTCCGTGCCTCGGAAAGCATGTTAAGCCGTTGGTCCCGGCTGTCATTTGTAGATCTTTGACAGTTGTTACGGGTCGTCAGAAGCCCAAAAGTCTGACAACCAGTCTTACCAAGGGGTATCGTGTTACCCAGTAGCTGGGTTGTGGAGGTCAGATAGGCAGTCGCTCCATGTAAAATGCTGGTATTCAGCTGCATCCGGTTAGACTGGAAGCCGACCCCAGCATAGTTGGGAAAAGGCTAGGCAGATGATGATTTTATTGAACATCTTCTCAACTTTTTTTTTAACTTGATTCGTTCCTACTTGTAGAGTCGAATGCAATTTTATTGCACGTGCAATTTTATTGTACGTGCTGTTTACACCTATATCAGTTTCGAACGGTAACTAAATTGTCGTATCGTGCAACAATAATGTACGTGTTGTTTAGACGGTGCCAGTTAGTTGCCCTTCAATTTTATGGTAGGTATGTCACAGGCAATAAATTTGCACCGCGTAAATGTAGCTTTACTGTACACACGGCTACACATAACGCTATACTTTTCCAGTATACGCTGACCTCTCATTGTACAGAAATCCTATATAATGCGAGATCAGCTTATACTGGAAATGTATAGCTTGATGTGTAGCCGTCTGTACAATATTTCAGATTTGTAGGGTTCCGTAGTCAACAAGGAACCCATATAATTTCGCCATGTCCGTCTGTCTGCCACAATTTCGCCATGTCCATCTGTCTGTCTGTCTTTCCATCCATCCGTCTGTCCCTAGCTTAGCTCAGAGACTCTTAGTACTAGAAAGCTGTAATTTGGCATGGGTGTACATATTAGTAACGCAGACAGTCGAAAAATAAAATCTTCAAAAAAAAATATTTTTTAGGATAAAGTAGAGTTCATATTTTTACACGTAAAGTGGGGATGATATTTTTTTTCTCGTTTATCATATGGTGTAGGGTATCTTTGGGTATGCTGTTCAAAAATATTGTAAGTCTGTTAAAACCATTTTTCGATTCAAGGGTCAGTTTGCGTAATACGAGTATTAAGCTTTAAATTGCAAAATTTTGTTAGAGTCAAGTGTGTGTCCCCCACCTGCCAGCTAAATGGTTGACTGAGGATATCCGAAAAAAATCATGGCAGTAATATATATAACGAAATTGAAAGAAAAACTATCACAGCTAAAGGCCTACCTTACAAGTTAACGAGTAATAGTCGACCAACTTAAATTTGCAGTTGTAGAATAGACTGTGACGTATATCGATGTATGGGAGAACACGTTTTTCAACTACGAAGTTAAGTTTGTTTTTGGGGTTAAGTTCATCACAACTCCGGAACCCTTCATTGTGCGTGGTCCGACCCGCACTTGGCCGGTTTTATCACCATTGTGAGAATTTATAAATATCACTTGATGGTTGATAGAATTGTGGGTGTCGTAAAAGGCGACTAAGGCCCGGCGTCCATTGGCAGCACGGAATGGCAAGGCATTTTTAGGCGACAAATAAAAAAATTACTTAAAAGTATGGAAATAAAGTTGAAATTTCAATGTTAAGCTTAAGCATAATACCGCGGTTGTTTTTGTACTTACGACCGTTAACATTGAAATTTCAACTTTATTTCCATACTTTTAAGTTATATTTATATTCGTCGCCTAAAAATACCTTGCCCTGCCGTGCCGCCAAATGGGCGCTGGGCCTAAGGGACTTACTAGAAAATGGGCAGCAGCGTTCTCTATGCATTTTAACACCTTCGATCGCCAACCCGCCTGCCAAGCGTGGCGATTATTGCAAACCCCGCTTGGGGGAAGGCCTATGCCGCAGTGGACGTCTTTAGGCTGAAATTACGAATGATGGTCGATTAAATAATAGCCAAAAACCGTTTCGGTACTTAATTAAAAAAATATTTTATAATAAATAAAGAAAAATATCGAAACTATTTCATTAACTTTTATACTTAAATAAGCTTTATTATCTTTCATTCGCGCGGGTAGATCGACACAGTCTACTATTATACATAAAGCACCACATTCTAAGCTGAATCACTGTCTCTCAAGATACAGGTTACCTAGTTTGAGAAGCAGGGCTTCCCATATTTTGTACAGATTACAGTTCTTGATTTGTATAGCATTGTGTTACTACCAAAGCTCATTTGAATTGTCTTTATATAAAACATGTTAAATCTGTATTTTTTTAAAGAAATAAACATTTTATTTATTTATTTAACTATTTTCAAACCAGAATATGTTTTCTGAAAACAGACTTGTTTTTAGTCTTTAGTAGATATCATTCCTTATCTCCGATTCCTTCTCCTACGTTCATGTGGTCTATGGTGACAAATCATGTAATTCTCTATTACAGTTACGCCTCTGTGATCCCCCACAGTGTCACTAACCTTTACCCTAATTGCGTAACGCAGTATGAATCGGAATCGGAATGATTTTGAAGTATATTGCTAATCCATTGCTTCATATGTTAGAAAAAATTGTCTGCTCAACAACGTAAATAACGCAATGAATGTTATTGAACTGTCAAATTGAAACCGATTCCTACTGATAGTGTGTTACGCAATTAGCCCTCTTGGAACTTCTTGACGGGAAAGTGAAGCGTCATGTTAGCAGTTTTGTTTTATTTTCTAAAATTTGTGTTTAGCCGAATATTAATGTGTAATAGTGGTGGATTATTAACCATTAAGTGTTCGTGAACCTGCATTAGTGTAGGTAAATGAAACAAAACAGTGCAACATCACTTTAAGTTCTCTCAAGAAGTCCGCGCGAGGTTTCAGTAAAGTGCCACGTCTTTACTGAAACTCAAGGGGAGTGGGGCGGGATATCATCTATCATCTTTATCATGCATCATTGAATGGAGTTCATTTCATAATTATACATTATTAATATAAGTTACAGCTTTGTACTAGTTACCTAATTTTACATGACACTGGCTAAATGCACAAACCGTGCGAAGCCAAAAAGAAAAAAGAAAAAAAGAAACAAGACAATATCACAATGTGCATAGTTGCATGTGTGACGTCACTATTACATCTCACCGTGTTAAATAGGTGGGTACAGTAAGCGGCTGTTAAGACGCAGATATATGCCAGTGGTTAGCTTGCGTGTTCTGTACTGAGCTCATGCAACGCGTAGTATGTTCAGCCAGTAATAGGACTGGCCCATCAAGGAGCGCTGTCTCCAATTTGACGCATTATTAATTTATTATACACAAAACAAAAGGTATTTTAATAAAACACGTATACTAATAGATCAATAATTAAATTATCTTTAAATTGGTGAAGGTTTCAGAAATATACGCTTGGTAGATTTAGCGCCATTCTCAGTTTTTTATCCGCGTTAGACATAACTTTACAAATTAATTTCACTATGTAATATAAACATAATCTGAAATATTGTACTATATGTATGTTGTTGTTGTTTGTTGTTGTTGTTGTGTTGTTGTTGTTGTTGTGCTGTATGTTATATTATATTAAGTTATTGAGAAAATGCTCTAATTTAACATAATTATATTTTTTTCAAATCATTAACAGTACTCGTTTAGACGTGATCTTCAGTATAAAATCATTAAAAGTCGGTTATCGTCGCCTTAAGCTGTTGTTTTCTAGGAGAGAAGGAGAGCAGTTCCGTCATTATTAAAGGTCACCCATTAACGGAATAACCGCGGCAAGCGTAGCTTAACCTGATCGATCCACCCGCGCGGCTGTTATTAATTAGCCATGATAACATTTAAAAATATTGTGTGCCTTTTATTTATTATCTTTTTTAGGGTTCCGTACCCAAAGGGTAAAACGGGAACCCTATTACTAAGGCTGCGCCGTCTGTCTGTCTGTATGTCTGTCCGTTTGTCACCAGGCTGTATCTCATGAACCGTGATAGTTAGACAGTTGAAATTTTCACAGATGATGTATTTCTGTTGCCGCTTTAACAACAAATACTAAAAAACAGAATAAAATAAATATTTAAGGGGGGTCCCATACAAGAAACGTGATTTTTTTCCGTTTTTATAGATAATGGTACGGAACCCTTCCTGCGCGAGTCCGACTCGCACTTAGCTAGTTTTTTTTTGTTTTTAACTATTCCATTACTCAAACACTAAGTCAGACCACCTTAACTTAACAGACGTACTAATACCCCCTGGGATAATTTTTCATTCTATCTTAGAAAGGAAAATAAAAATAATAACATAACCGAGACATTTTTTATTGGGACATGCTTGCAACGTCTACAAACGTAGGCCGTTATTACGTTTGTCTGGTTTGGCGTATGCTACGTATATGATCTGTTCTATAAATTTCTGATGAAAAGGTTACTTTTAGGGTTCCGTACCTCAAAAGGAAAAAACGGAACCCTTATGAGATCACTCGTGTATCTGTCTGGCTGTCTGTATGTCCGTCTGTCACAGCTGATTTGCTCCGAACTTACGGGACCGATTAAGTTGAAATTTGGTACACATGGAATTTTTGGGGGGCAAATTAAAAAAAAAAAATTGCTGACTGTACCGTGTGATATATCAAATGAAAATACTTGTTTTAAGGATTTCATATATATTTTTTTTATAATTTTAAAATAAATACTTTTGAAATGATTTAAGAAAAATAGATGAAAAATGACCATTCACCCATTATCTCCGAAACTACTGAGCCTAAAATTTTGAAAAAAATATCGAAAATAATTCTTTATTTATACATAACATAACATCACGCCTGTCAAAGTCAAAGTCAAACCATTTATTTCAAATAGGCACATAAGAGGCACTTTTGAACGTCAAAATTTACAAAAAAAATAGAATTGATTCTAGTTGCCCCTTCCAAAAGATAAGTTTCGTATGGAGAAGAATGGGCAAGAAACTCCACCGGTACTCTTTTAAAAATGTTTTACAATATTTTGTTTGATTACATTAATTATATGATTATATGTGAAGACGATGCACCTAGAATAAAATTACTATACCATAATAGGTAAAACGAATTAAAAACTAAGCAATGAAAAATAACTTAATTATTAGATAGATACATGGTGTTCACATATTTACAAACATCATAAAAATATGTTTTTCTAAAAAAATAAGCCAGTGTGTGAGTATAGGGTATCACAGAATGTAAAATCATTATCATAAAAATAACAGATTTTACCATAAAATAGCAACCAGTTTGATTTTGTCTAGACTCTAGATTGTCCTATGGAGCTGGACCAGCATGTTTCCAAGCATTCCTGTCCTGGATATAATCCTCTAACTTGTAATATGCTTGTTTACAAGGTATTTTGTTGTAACATTTAACACTGTACCCCATAAAAGATGTATGTGCCTGTAATGCCCGAAGGGTTAGGCAGAGGAGTACATTTATACACCCACATTTCGCCAGTCATGTTTAAGTCCCATGTAATAGGGGGCGAGCCTATTGCCATCAACCGGGCACAAATCCAGACTCCAGGCTACTTCTGAGAAATTCCTAATGGAAAATCCCAATATCATTTTGCCCGACCTGGGATTCGAACCCGGGACCTTATGCTCAGCAGTCGTGCTTGCGACCACTACACCAATGAGGCAGTGTTCACTTATAGATTACAGGAAAACCTATAAAAAGTCTGTGATCCTAAAATAATATGGTAAATCACTCAAGTGCGTACAAACTTACATTTGCAGTTGGAATGTATGGAGGATCATGTTTTCCAACTACAATGTTAAGTTTGTTCTTGGGATAAATTCATCCCAACTACGGGACCCATCATTGTGCGTGGTCCTACACGCACTTGGCCGGTTTTTTTACGCAATGACTGACTAAAGGGCACTAAATTCATGTGTATTTAGAAGGTTTAAACTTAAGACGCTGACAACAGCTGAAGTGCGGTCACTGTCAGACTGCATACAAAAGAAGACAAGCGCGATGACAGAACGCTTGTAATTTATTGCAAAATATGAAGGAATTATCTTTTTCCTTAAAAATTAATTGAGTAATCGGAAATAAACAACCACCAAGTTCTGCATTCAATCATGACGTTCTTGTTATTAATTAAATACCAACCGTACGTAAATACTTACCAGATATTTTGGATTGGAACTCAAAGTAAATGGTTAGTTTACCGTTAATTTGTATCGAGATGTTTTTCTAAACGTGTTTTGGTAACAACCGAGTTCTGAGAAATATGTTCAAGAATAACATATATTTTTTTCCGCTACCACAAACTATATAGATTTGGTATTTTTTTTGTTTAAGACAAGCCTATTTAGATCATTTGCCACATGTCAGCCTTAATATCTCCCGACTTGCTCCAACGATTGAAAAACATTATTAAATTGTCATTAAAAAATCAAAACAATATATTATATAAAATATAAAATTAACCTCAATTGTCAAATGAAAAACATCATTAAGGTGAATTAGAATTAGAATTTTGGGTTTACACCAATTGGCATTCACAGTTACGTTTTCTTTGTATATTTATTTGTGTAAATTTTTATTAAATTCATTTGAGTCTGACTGTAGAACTTAGATCTTTTAGTGCTTACTGCTTATGCTTGCTACAATTAAGTTCAAGTTAGTATTCAGAATAGATTTTTCATACTTTTTGTTGAAGCGCGAACAAGCAGGTAAAATTATATGACCAAATTAAAATAAATCGGTTATTCCATTACGAATTTCTCAGCAGCAGCCCGGAGGCCAGATCTGTGACCAGTTGACGACACACATGAAACTTAAACATAGCCGGCGAACCGTGGGTTTTCTAAACATGTCTGCCCAACCCTTCAGGGAATATAGGCTGATGTTATATTATGTTATCTCGTAAAACATGCAATTTATTATGGTAGACAGAATAATTGATTAATGTTAAGACCCACAATTCTCTAGCTACATTTAAGCCTTATTGTAGAAAATATCAGCCTATTGGCATTAATCGGGCATAATTCCAGACTCAGGTTCTATCTAGAAATACCTGTTGATAAATCAAATAATAGCTTTCTGATAGTCATAAGTAAATTACAAAGACGCTGTAACTATATTGTGAATATATACACAATACCTACAGGAAAACATTTTAACCAGTGCGCAGATTAAACTTAAGACAGTTTTATTAAACACTAGCTGCGCCACGCGGTTTATTTATATCCCGAATATCGGGATACAAAGTAGCCTGTCTTAATCCAGGGTGTCAGCTATCTCCATACAAATTTTTATTAAAATTGGTTGAGCCGTTTGAGCGTGAAGAAGTAACAAACGTACACACACACACTCACAAACTTTCGCTTTTATAATATTAGTGTGATATATTATTTTTATTTTGATATGTCTAGTACAAACAAATAAAGTTATCGTTAAAGCTTTGTTTACTTTGAAACTGGTTTAAGGGTGACTTGCCGGCCGGCGCGGGTGCGGCGTGTAGTGGAACGCGCGATGGTACCTAAACAGCTGTGCGCTCACTCGATTTGCGATTTGTAGATTTTGGGTATTTTATTGGGCTTCAAGCCGGAAAAAAAAATATTTAACAATTAATGGAACTAATGAATGGAATGAATTGTGCACTGGTTATTTTTTTTTTTCTGTATAGTTTCTGCGTCTTTCGTTTTTGTACAGGTACACTCAATAAATTTGAATCATGACCCACTTTACGCTTATTTTCTTACAGACATTCAAATACAATTAGGTCGACATTCGCGTAAACATACATTTCCATGGTAATTCATGGTTAGTCCAGTCAAAGTTTAAATATTCACGTGCAAAATTTATTCTTGCAAGTTTGTGTGCATCTGTTAAGTTGACTTCTATGCGTCATGTTCGTGAACGGGCGCCGTCAGTTGAGACTGGTCATCTCTTAACTGCCAGGGCTTATTTTGTAATCTTTTAAATTTAAATTGTTTTTATATAACTAATTTTTTTACACTGTCCTCACTTAAAAAAGCGACGAGAATAATGTACCCAGGATTTTGTAATATCTTGATTTAAAAGAGGGTTCTTGGAGTTTCTTGCCTGTTCTTCTCCATAGAGATCTACGTTTTGGAATGGGAAAATAGGTTCCCTTTTCTGATCGACTCTTTGACAATTCAAAAGTGCCTGTAAATGATTTAATTGAAATAAATGCTTTGAGTTTGAGTTTCTTAGCGTGATATCTATAGTACAGTCCAGTGCAGTGCAAATTATTTCTTATCGTTTGTAGATAAACGTCGTAACGTGCCGCAAAACACCGAGTGGGAGTAAATGGATGTTCTTGGTAATGATGACGCATGTTGGTTTTCTGTTGATTCGTGATTTGACGAACGCCATGATCATATAATATATCGTCGTCTATCTTCCAGGGTACCCTCTTCTTCATATCGCCTGATCAAGGTCCTCTCTGTGTTGCGAGATATATTTACCTCTCGAGATATTTCTCGTATACTCATGCATTGCTCACTGAGAACTATATAATCCGAGCTCTTTGTTCGGCCATTATTTTTTATATTCATAATAAATATTATTTGACACCAATTTCTGAGTGACTTTTTGACTCTTTGTCATTTTATAATCGAAAGAGTTCGGAACATGGTTTTGAAAAAAAAAACATTTGTTCTGGGTTATAGTTAATTTCTAAGAGTGTGGATTCAAAACATGATTATTAATGCTTTTTGTTGTCTTTACAAATAAATTTTGATTTGATTTTGATTTTATCTAAAATATTAACTATTACAGTGATGACAAAGGTGAAAATTGCATAGATCTTCGACCGTATTGACATAGCTTGCTTAGTATTTAAAACGTCCTTAGTGAACTTAAAGTCCTAATGCACTGTAAAGGAGGGAAATCTTTGTTATTTTGACAGCATCAAACTATATATCTTCAAAGTGGGTCATGATTCAGATTTGTCGACTGTACATATTCATAATGAAAAACTTCTCTAAACTAGACTAAATCAAAAGCAAATAACCAAGATCACAACACTAATTAATCAAGTAATAAAACAAATTAAACGACACACACGTAGAAATAAACATTTTAATGAAAACTCTTGGAACGTTAGCAATCTGAATACTTAACTTTATTAGTGAAACTTTGTAGCTCCATCTCACATGTAAACATTTGAACTAAGTCTGCGAGGATTTTAGGTAGATTATACACAAAGTTTTGCAACCGAGTAACTAATTTCTAATGGGTGAATTTGAAATTTAAATGACTAGTTTGCATATATGAAAATGATTTGATATAAGGTGAATCAGCAGCTGTAGCCCGCGAAATTCAAATTTCTTATGTTTTTTTGTAATTTTCAGGTCAGTGTCAGGTTACCTCAAGGTGTCTACATCCGTCCACGTCGCCCTTTCCTTTTTCCCACTAACATACTCTATAAACCCTGTGAAGTACTCACAGCTCGACAGTCATTCATAATGAGCATTGTATTAACACAACACGCAGCCCTCCCATATAGCACTGAATTTACTAAAAAGAGACGGAAAGACATAGTTTGCCCTACAAAAAGAACAAAACATGCGTTCGCAGCCAAATTTCTTGTCTTCCTAGGACTGACTTTATAACAGACTAAATGCGAGAGCCAAAATTTATTCTCTTAATTGTAATAATTGCAAAAAAAAA
Source organism: Tiliacea citrago (assembly GCA_963921375.1). Lineage (NCBI taxonomy): Eukaryota > Metazoa > Arthropoda > Insecta > Lepidoptera > Noctuidae > Tiliacea > Tiliacea citrago. The sequence goes on from OY992804.1 coordinate 14,951,615, forward strand.
AACTCTCAAGGAAGCACTTCAAAGTATATCCTATGAAGATACAGAGAAATTATTAGTTGTACTTAAATAAAATTGTATTTTGTACTAATTAAGTTTAGCTAAGTATTTTAGCAAGTAGGATTTTTTTGTACTATTTACACCTTTTTAAATACTTATTCGATAACTAGATTTTTATAATTAATGTGATTTCTTTGAAATGTAATACCTTGCCTCGCCTGAAACATAGGATGACCTAGTTCAGGCACATTTCACAATTGAATTTTACGTAGATTTAAGCAAATTTGTATTTAGTAGTATTTTACCTTTTTACCTGAATAAACTTTTATTTATTTATTTTTATTTTACCTAGATCTTGACAAAAATATGATTCGCGACCATAAAATAAATTATTTACTGAATTAGAATCATTTATACATCTATCTTAGATAGGAACAAGTCTTATAATAAAAAAATCTAATTATTAATATTCTAGTGATATTTATTTTAGAAGTATGTATGTATTGTTAGTATATTATAATATTATTGGTTTTACTTTATTAAGTGAATTGTTTTTGATTTTATGTATTCTATTTTCTCTTCTACTCTTACACACGGTGTCTATAACTCTTTATCTATCTTTGTCTTTTACAGTTCAAGCAGTACGGTTATGGAATGCCTTGCCCGTGTCGATAAGGCGTGCTCAATCTTTGTCCACTTTTAAAATTCTGGTAAAAAAAACACGTTCTCTGTTCTTAAACAGCAACATTACAGAATACAGTTCCTTGCTCTTGTTTCATGTTTATTATTGTATATATATATTATAGATAAGTTATGCTTAGTGTATGTATGTATTTATTGTACATGTAAATAGTTCACCACTGACTACCTGCAGTACTGTCTCTCCTTCTCTTTTTAATCCATCCAAAGGTTGTCTGTAAAAGATCGCTTTTAGCGATAAGACCGCCCATTGTGTCACCCTATGTAAAATTTCAACATTTATATCTGTAACTTTTATGGTGTACATAATAAAGAGTATTCTATTCTATTCTATTCTATCTACTTTCCTATCGCAGGTATGCTAAAAGAGATTTCTTTAGAATTAAGCATCACCTTTGTACGTATTTTTCTGTTCCTTTCTTCTTGTATTACACTAATATTATAAAGGCGAAAGTTTGTGAGTGTGTTTGCGTGTGTGTTTGTTACTTCTTCACGCTCAAACGGCTGGATTAATGAAATTGGTCGACATGGTATGGGCATGTGATGCGGAAGAATGAGGAAAATGTCGTGAGGAAAGCTATGAGTACGAATGTCGATGGCTATAAGAGTAGGGGAAGACCAAAGGAACGATGGATGGACTGTGTGAAAGATGATAAATGGCTCGAAAGGGGGTGACTACCGAGATGACGACTAATAGAGAAGTATGGAAGAAAGGGACATGTTGTGCCGACCCCAAATAAATTGGGATAAGGAGAATGATAATGACATAGGTAATCATAGTCAGGCTTTATGAGGACAATACAGATTAGAGTCTGAGGGGCTTGCGGCTAAGTAAAAAACAGCCGCATGGCCAATCGATCAAGCTAAGCTATGCTTGCCGCAGTTGGTCCTTGGATGGGTGACCATCTTTACATATCAAGACCCCTCCATGCCTCAGAAAGCACGCAAAGCAGTTGGTCCCGGCTGTCATGCGTTGATATTTGAAAGGCGTTAGGGGCCTTCAGAAGCCCGAAAGTCTGACAACTAGTCTTACCAAGGAGTATCGTATTACCCAGTAACTGGGATGTAGAGGTCAGATGGGCAGTCGCTCTATTTAAAATACTGGTATTCACCTGCATCCGGTTAGACTGGAAGCCAACGTCAATAATCGTTTATCTGCATACAATGTGGTGGGTACAAAAGATGTTATGTATAAAATTCAGTGCAAAGACATATTCCGCTGTGCACTGATGGCATGTAAATATTTAATGGACGTTAGTCAGTTAAACATACAATTATAGACAAATTCATTAATAACTGGCACGTTGGTGTAGTGGTCGCAAGCGCGACTGCTGAGCATGTGGTCCTGGGTTCGATTCCCAGGTTGGGCAAAGTGTTATTGGGATTTTCCATTAGGAATTCCTCAGTAGCAGCCTGGAATCTGGATTTGTGCCCGGTTGCTGGCAATAGGCTCGCCCCCTATTACATGGGACTTAAACATAACTGGCGAAATGTGGGTGTACTTTAGGTAGCTACACCTCTGCCTAACCCTTCGGGGATTACAGGCGTGATGTTATGTGTGTGTGTGTGTGTCATTTAAAAAATAGGTATTAAATTGGAGTTTTAACGTTAAGAATTCTATGAACGAAAGGAACAAATTATTCAACTCAATACAAGTCATAACAATATACTCATACAAGTCAAAACGTTCTAAATAATTTGAGGTCCTAATTTTCTTCTTAGAATTTTAGAAATTACTAGCAACTTATTAAAACCGTAGTGGAGTTACAAAAGACAGATAGCTGTGTTGCTATCATATTTTTTTCTATTTCAGCCAAAAATTTGGCTAAATAACTTGCTTCGTTCGAGCAAAGCAATGACTTTTGAAATAATTGTGCCAATAATTTGGCAACAACTTATGACATTGATTATCATTTAAATTAGAAATTAGGAAAATGGAGGAAACTTCTTGCTCAATAAATGTTACACAAACTTCTTCTTTAATATCTCACCCATCAAATTGTAGTAATCAAAATAAATGTAATAATAATACTTTAAAAATAGTTAATTTAAATTAAAACATGCTTTTACATCATATCATTTAAATTAATCATTTTAAAAAACATCACATAGAAATTCTAGTTTACGCGTAACAAAATAATTATGGTTGACGGTGGCGTGGCAGTCAACACCTTTTCCTCTGCTATTACGACAGAAAAACGACTGAGCGGATTTGGGTAAAATTTGGCACAGAAATAGTTAAGAGGGCCCTTTCCGGTCCGTCTATCGTCAACGCGAGCATGGTCGAAAAGTTTGTTGTTTCATCCAGCGCAAGTGAAAACTATTAAAAAACGAGTGAGAACACGATAACATTTAACGAAAAATAATGTGCGGAAGTTTGTTAAAACTTGTTCCAGGAAATACGTGTTTTTGAGTAAGCCTTACCAGTTTGTGAAATAAATGTTGGTAATTTGTAATCTCCATTACATTTGCAAGGTTTCTATCGTAATGTTTTCTTAACATTTACAATTTATGAGTACATTGTGAATGACCAAAGTTCAGGTAAAATTTGTGCAAAAAAGCAGATGTTTGCAGGCTTATACTGACTTTTGAAAATATTTTTTGAAAGAAAGAAAATACGATTATTTGCGGTAAACATGACAAAAAAGAACATAAACACAAAAATAAGAAAAGGTTGAGGGGAACATGCGTCACATCCACGCAAAATGGCTAACGGCAAACGGCTTGCATAGAAACCTAGATATAGTGCACAAGATACCTATTGGTTCAAAATTTTTAAAGAAAGATGTGTTACAATGCCATAATCACGTACGAGCGTTCGTATGAAAAGTATGTCGGGTTGGCCGCTCTTAATAACCTGAGTGTTATTCAGGTTTGGATAAATATATCCCGGTAGTACATTTCCGTTGGATAATTTCCGACTTCCACGTGGGCAAGACCGCGGGCATAAGCTAGTAAGTACATAAGAGGAAGTCTGCAAGTGGCACAAAAAAGTGACGTAAAAAGTTGTGCGGAAATCGGATTTCATGGCATGGGCATGTGGTGCGGAGGAATGAGGAAAATGACGTGAGGAATGTTTTGAGTATGCATGTCCATGGCTATAAGAGTAATTTTATTTATTTATAACAATTGGTCCTTAATTAAAATACACAAGCTATCTCTTAAGTATGTATAGTATGTACTAGTATATAATAAAATAATAAAAAAGGGGGGAAGTGCTCATTGGGCATCAAAAAATAAGAGTAGGGGAAGACCAAATAAAAGATGGATGGTCTGAGTGAAAGATGATATGGCTAGGAAGGGAGTGACTACCGAGATGACGACTAATAGAGAAGTATGGAAGAAAGGGACATGTTGCGCCGACCCCAAATAAATTGGGATAAGGGCAGCAGAATGATAAATTGACGTTTTCACTAACATTTGGCGGCACCTAAATAAAATCACGCTGTTGGATTATAAACTTTCGGCGTTGAGCCTTTTTTTTATTTTTGGGCGGGAAATTATCAAATAACTTCTCCCACTCTGGGCGGAGCGGGAGGGAGTGTCAGACTTTTACTGACTAAAACCCACCCGTGTTCCTTCATTTGCCTGTGTGCCAGGGCCACCATATCCCTTTCGGACAAACTCGCAACCCTGGCAGGCATTGGCCCTAATGGACCCCGTCAGTTCGTGCTGACGTCTCTTTGAGGCGCGCGTGGAACACAACGCACCGTCGACCCGGGCCTGGTCCTTATCGGACGGCGAGCTACTCATCGCTCACCGTCAGGCCCGCACCTACGGTGGCCGGAAATCGGCTTGCGACTCCCGACGCCCAGGGCGTCACCTCCGGCGACTAGGGGCGTAAGGGCGCGAACCCTGCCTCTCCCTCACGCGTTCCGCCTCCTCCTTCGCGAGCATTACTGCTTCGCAGAAGGAGGTGACTGCCTCCCATGCACTCTCGCTCCGAACCATGGCCTGAACCAGGGCCGGACGCGAGAGATCGCCGCCGCCGATCACCTCCGTGAGGACACGGCGGTGCTCCGCCCAAGCTGGGCAGACCTCCACCGTATGCGTTGAGCCTAGCGTTGCAAATCTAACAGTGAAAACGGGCATAATAATATATCGGTTTTTCTTCTTGAGAACTATTCACGTACGAGTATACTTGTATGAGCTCTATGTGAAATTAATATGTGTCAGATTAAGAAGACAGCCTTTAATTTCCAACTACTGAAAATACCCCTCCCTTTCTACCTGTCTAGCCTTATGCCTTTCTAAAGGCTAGACGTAATAATAATAATATAATATTATAGCCTTTATTTCCATAACCAAAAATAAAGAAAAAACGTTATAATTTACACAAGTGCATAACTAAAAAAACCGGCAGAAGTGCGAGTCGGACTCGCGCACGAAAGGTTCCGTAACATTTTCTATAAAAACGGCAAAAAAATCACGTTTGTTGTATGGGAGCCCCCTTAAATATTTGTTTTATTTTAATTTGATTATTTATTTTTAAAGTGAAAACTATATTCTATGAATATTTCAAGCGTCTACCTGTTGCCGTTATCAATATCGAGCAAAAACGAGCTAAAAAATAACGTTTGTTGTATGGGTTGTAAATATTTATTTTATTCTGTTTTTTTTAGTATTTGTTGTTATAGCGGCAACAGAAATACATCATCTGTGAAAATTTCAACTGTCTAACTATCACGGTTCATGAGATACAGCCTGGTGACATAGACAGACGGCAGAGCCTTAGTAATAAGGGTTCCCGTTTTACCCTTTGGGTACGGAACCCTAAAAATACATTTAACAATACTTATACTTAACGGCGCAGGATAGCCTATAACACTTTGCCGTACCTGGTAATCAAACAAGCCCAGGACCTCTCATGCTCTCCAATAGCACTAGCGAGCAATAGACCAACAAGGCATTAAACAAAACTATATATGCAAGCATAAAATTTACGTTAAAACACTCCATGCAAAAGTAAACCATGAATATTTTTATTCTAGAATACACACATTTTAGAAGCATCTCTAGTTTCTACAATAAATTACTTGGGCTGAGCAGTGTCGGTGTAATTTCTCCGCGTTATATTTCCGACGGGCGGACGTCAGAAAAAATGTCCGCCGACCGGGATTGCGGGCGCGTACATTTATCAAAGCGTATCCGTGCATTTTATACAAAAAAAAAAAATGTAAGAAGACGTTACTGACGAAAGCGTAATTTCAGCAATTCCGGGAAACGACCAGATTTATCGGATCTGTCCGGCGTGTGATAACACAATGACACAAATTGGAGCGACATTCGTATATTGAATCTTAATTGAATATAAATTGCAATACATTGTAGGTATCTGTCGACCAATTTTTGATTTTGTTATTGCGTTCACCAAATTGGGTCACGGAGTTTATGCGACTGTCGTCGCATGGAGCGGCGTCTGATTTAATTGAAAGCATAACATAGAATAATTTCGAGAATCAGGGCCAAGTGGATTTTCATTCATTTCATTATAATAACGTTAAATATCATTTTTAACGTTTTCGCCCTTTTCCTAGTGTTCGGTGTAACCGCGCATTGTCAAAGTCAAAGTCAAACCATTTATTTCAAATAGGCACATACTCAGGTACTACAGGCACTTTTGAACGTCAAAATGTACAAAAAAAATAGAATTGATTCTAGTTGCCCCTTCCAAAAGGTAGTTTTGCATGGAGAAGAATGGGCAAGAAACTCCACCGGTACTCATTGCAAATTTGCACTCTCATCAAAATTAAAGTTGATAAGCTTCCATATCATCCGACGAGCTCTTGTCACCGTCGGCGTTCCAGCTGTATTAGAACCTAATGGCTTGCCACGCAACGATGGCAAGAGACTGGACGGCATGTCTTTATTTCCATGGAAGATGGGTAAGCCTTTGGTGTGGGATGTCACGTGTGTCGATACTCTTGCTCCTTCCCATCTTCCTGGCTCGGCGTGCTGTGCTGGCGCTGCTTCTGCGGCTGCAGAGAACCTCAAGCGGCGTAAGTATGATAACCTTGTTGGCAATTATATTTTCGAGCCGTTTGGGGTTGAAACCCTCGGGCTGTGGGGTCCGAGTGCTCATGGTCTGTTTCAATGAAATCTCAAAACGGCTAGTTACCACTTTCCGTGACCCAAGGGCTGGCTTTTACCTTGCCTAGAGGCTAAGCATTGCCATACAACGTGGCAATGCCGCCAGTCTCTTGGGCACATTACCAGTCGACAGTGATGTGGATGAATTTTTCGACGCCATATTTTAATTTGTGAATAGTTTTAGATAGAATATAATTATATTATTTTTATTAATGAATTAAGTATGTGGCGGACGGACTCCCGTCGCCAGTACAACACTAGCGCAAGCAACAGACATCCTTACGTGAACCGGTCCAGGCGTCAGCGGGTGGATCCGCGGCGCGCGGGGACAGAGGCGAAGAACCTGCAGTCAGTCGACGATCGCCCGCGCCAGTGCGCAGCCAACCTTCCCAAAGCACACCCGCGTCGCTTTACGCTCGGCTCACGCCCACGCATTTTTCTGTTTTCATGTGTTTAAATTCTTACTTCTCGGCTTTCTAACTTGTCTAAATTATTGCATTATATTTCCATGCTATCTGTCATCATTCTGAGCTTGCATTCGCGCTTACATAGTAATAAACGAAGTGTGTGAAGCTACTGTGTTCATATTGAAGACACTACCCCGTAGCTTAGCGCCCATATTGGTGACCCGCCTGTGTGTTATAAGGACACGATCTCGAGCGCCGATAGCAAGATGCCGATAGATGGGAATACGATGCCGGGGTCCGGAGCGCAGCCGGAGGGCGACAACACTCGCGACGCGTCCATTTCCGGTTATGTCGACCGCGTGGCCGTACGGTTGCCGCCGTTTTGGGCTGAAGACCCGGACGTATGGTTCGCCCAAGTGGAGGCACAATTTTCTGTGTCTGGTATTAAGGATGATGCAACAAAATTCAACCACGTTGTTGCCCAACTTGATCAAAGGTATGTAAAGGAAGTGAAAGACCTCATAAAGAACCCGCCGCGCACAGAGAAATATGTAAAATTAAAGCAAGAGCTAACGAAACGCCTATCAATTTCTAGAGAATACCAAATAAGCCAGCTTCTATCCCACGAGGAATTAGGTGACCGTAAGCCTTCACAGTTTTTACGTCACCTCAAAACCCTAGCCGACGGGGGGATTTCGGATGAATTTTTGCGCAACATGTGGTCGAGCCGTCTCCCGCAGCACGTGCAAGCCATCATTATGTCTCAGGCTTCTGCTAGCCTTGATGACGTGGCAGAGCTGGCGGACAAGATTTGCGAGGTATCCCCATCGTCAAACCAGGTGGCCAGCACCTCATTTAATGTCGACAGTTTATTGCAGCGCATGGACCAGTTGATAACGTCACGCATCCAGTCAGAGCTGTCACGGCAAATTTCTCAGCTTACCGTGAATCGTGGCCGTAACCGTGGACGCTCATCCAGCCGTTCTTCAGGACGATCGAGGAGCAGAGGTCAGAGCCAAAACCGGACACCAGGTATGTGCTGGTACCATAATATTTTTGGTGACAAGGCACGTAAGTGTACATCTCCGTGTAACTTCAAGTCGGGAAACTCCCACGGCAGTCAGTAGAAGCGGCCGAAGACTGTCGGGCTACCAGCCGCCTATTCGTCACAGACAGGAAAACCAAGGTGCAATACTTAATTGATACCGGTTCCGACCTCTGTGTACTGCCACGTCGGTTTCTACGTCAAGCTAGAAATCCAACCGACTACAGTCTCACAGCAGCAAACGGCACCATTATTCATACATACGGCACTTTGAATTTACACCTGGATCTGGGGCTGCGGCGAGATTTTACTTGGAATTTTGTGGTAGCGAACGTGGACAAGCCTATCCTTGGTGCCGACTTTATCTCACATTATGGCCTTCTTGTTGATTGCAGAAACAGTCGGTTACTAGACAGCCTGACCACATTGTCATCAGCAGGGTCGCTCAGAAAATGCCACGTGTCAAGCATCAAGGTGATTTCCGGTAACAGTGAGTACCATAAGCTATTGGCTCAGTATCCAGCTTTAACAAAGCCATCCGGTGTTTATCGAGAGATCAAACACTCAACTGTACATTATATCCGAACCACGCCAGGCCAACCAGTTTTCTGCAGACCACGACGACTTGCACCAGATCGTTTGAAGATAGCCAAGGAACAGTTTGACGACATGGTTCGCGATGGCACAGCTCGCCCTTCAGATTCACCTTGGGCGTCTGCACTGCACCTGGCACCCAAAAAGGATGGTTGGAGACCATGCGGAGACTACCGTGCCCTCAATGCACGCACGATTCCAGATAGGTATCCCGTCAGGCATATTGAGGACTATTCCCACAGGCTAGCAGGATGCAAATTGTACTCCAAAATTGACCTGGTGAAGGCATACAACCAGATACCGGTCTTTCCAGAGGACATTCCAAAAACTGCGATTACAACACCGTTCGGAATGTTCGAATTTCCATCGATGTCATTCGGATTACGCAATGCAGCACAGACTTTCCAGAGATTCCTTGACGAAGTGCTTCGGGGCCTGGATTACTGTTATTCATACATCGATGACATTCTAATATTTTCCAGAAGCGAGGGAGAGCACCTGGACCATCTTCAGCAGGTTTTTGAGCGACTACACAAACATGGGTTACTCATCAACGAGGGCAAGTGCAGTTTTGGCCAAAAAGAGGTAACATTTCTTGGTTACACCATTACCGAAGATGGCACGCGTCCCATGGATGACAAGGTGCAGGTCATACAGGACTACCCACCACCAAAAACCGTCAATGGCTTACGCAGATTTTTAGGAATGTTGAATTTTTACAGACGTTTCATCCCTCACGCTGCTGAAGATCAAGCTTCTCTACACGACATGCTCGCTGGACCAAAAGTGAAAGGCTCACAACCACTCACCTGGACAACAGAGACTCTTCAAGCTTTTGACACCTGTAAGGCTAGTATGGTCAAATGTACTCTTCTGTCTCATCCAGTTCATAACGCACCACTTGCTCTCGTCACTGACGCCTCATCAACTACGGTAGCATCAGTTCTCCAACAGCTGGTAGATGAAGAGTGGCAGCCACTTGCTTTCTATTCCAAAAAGATGAATAAGGCTCAACAAAAGTACAGTGCTTATGACCGGGAGCTATTAGCAATTTATGAAAGCGTGAAACACTTCCGCCACATGGTCGAAGGTAGGCATTTTGTGATTTATACTGACCATAAACCTATCACGTTTGCTTTTGATCAGAAGGATCGTCACTGCTCGCCGAGACAGTTCAATCACTTGGATTACATCTCGCAGTTCACAACGGACATCAGATACATCCCTGATAAGGACAACGTCCCAGCCGACACTCTCTCGAGGATCGAAGCCATTTCAACTCCTCCCGACACAGCTACATTGGCACACAAACAGCGGGATGACGCAGAATTACAGGAACTCATTTCCTCGAGTGCCTCTTCCCTGAAAATAGAGAAAGTCCCTGTGCCAGGTACCAGTTACACACTCTATTGTGATGTCTCTCTGTCGAGGCCTCGTCCTTATGTTCCTAAGGAGTTGCGTCGGCAGGTCTTCAACTCTCTTCACTCCATGAGCCACCCTGGAACCAAATCCAGCATCAAACTCATCACAGAAAGGTTCGTCTGGCCCTCCGTGCGCAAGGATTGTCGTACCTGGGTCAGAGCCTGCGAAGCATGCCAAAGAAGTAAGGTACAACGTCACACTTCTTCCCCTTTGAGCAACTTCCAACTTCCAGGGGAACGATTTAGCCACGTCCATATAGACTTGATTGGCCCACTCCCTTCATCAGATGACTACAAATACTGTCTCACAGCCATAGATCGATATACCCGCTGGCCAGAAGTATTCCCACTCAAGGACATAACAGCAGAATCAGTAGCAAAAGGTTTTTGTGACACTTGGATCTCACGTTTTGGTTGCCCACAGATTTTAACAACAGACCGAGGCCGCCAGTTTACCTCCCACCTTTTCAAGGCTTTATCAGATCTTTGCGGAGTCCAGCAACGCCACACAACTGCCTACCATCCTGCTGCGAATGGCATGGTTGAAAGGCTACACCGCACCCTGAAGGCAGCGATCATGGCGCATGGCGAGAAGAGATGGACGGACATTCTCCCCGTGGTCCTTCTCGGCATCAGAACAGCGTGGAAAGAAGATCTTAAATGCTCAGCAGCTGAGATGGTATATGGTGAGCCATTGAGGATCCCTGGTGAGTTCATTCACTCAACTAAATCTCAGAAAGTTTTACAATCAGATTTCGTTTCACAACTAAAAGCCCACATGTCTCAGCTCAGACCTCAACCTGCTTCTAGACATTCAAATAAATCTGTCTTCATTCATGAAGACCTACAAAAATGTACACACATTTTTCTCCGAAAAGATGCTTTGCGTGGTGCACTACAAGCACCATATACGGGACCACACAAAGTTAATTCAAGAACAGATAAGACCATCACTGTAGAATTAAATAGAGGACCAGTGACCGTCTCAATTGATAGATGCAAACCAGCTTACATCCAAGCCAATAGCGATTTTGTCATTCCCGACAACCCCGTTCCTCCTCCTTCTCATTCTAATCAAAGTCCTTTTCCAAAAACCACTCGTTCAGGACGCATAGTCAGGTTTCCTGATTTCTATTCCGCAGGACATTAAGTCTCCAAAGGGGGTGATGTGGCGGACGGACTCCCGTCGCCAGTACAACACTAGCGCAAGCAACAGACATCCTTACGTGAACCGGTCCAGGCGTCAGCGGGTGGATCCGCGGCGCGCGGGGACAGAGGCGAAGAACCTGCAGTCAGTCGACGATCGCCCGCGCCAGTGCGCAGCCAACCTTCCCAAAGCACACCCGCGTCGCTTTACGCTCGGCTCACGCCCACGCATTTTTCTGTTTTCATGTGTTTAAATTCTTACTTCTCGGCTTTCTAACTTGTCTAAATTATTGCATTATATTTCCATGCTATCTGTCATCATTCTGAGCTTGCATTCGCGCTTACATAGTAATAAACGAAGTGTGTGAAGCTACTGTGTTCATATTGAAGACACTACCCCGTAGCTTAGCGCCCATAAGTAGTTTATTTATGTACATATTATTTTAATACCCTTATATAAATAAATACTTGTAGTTTCCATTCATTTATATTCAGCACACATTCGAATCGTGTCATAGAAACCTCAATACCATTAGTCAACATTGTGAACTCAATACACATATCAAGTGAAATACATAGTTTTATTCCTCATAAGCTTTATTTAATCAACCAACAGTGTGTTGCCTTTACGAACCAAGACCCCTCCGTGCCTCGGAAAGCACGTTAAAACGTTGGTCCCAGCCGTCATTTGTAGCGTTCTCTGAGGCTGCGACCAGCGGTTGAACGCGTCCCAAAGGGTCATGGCCATCAGGCTGGTACGGGGTTACCGCACGGTCTCCCGTGAGGCAGCGAGCCTCCTTGCCGGACTACCGCCATGGGATCTGGAGGCTAAAGTCCTCGCGCACATCTGGGAGTGTCGCGAGAAGGCGAAACTCCGCTGCCACGAGAAATCACGGCACAGCGGACAGAGCTCCGGCGGGATATCATGGCGACATGGAGAGTGCGATTGTCGCAACCCAGCGCTGGGCACGCCACTATTGCGGCGATAACTCCCCTCTTTGAGGAGTGGCTAGAGAGGCGCCACGGCGTCCTCACCTTCCGCCTGTCGCAGGTCCTCACCGGACACGGATGTTTCGGCAGGTTCCTGTTCAGGATAAAGCGGGAGGAAACGCCCGGGTGTCACCACTGTGTGGATCGCCCGGAGGACACGGTGGAGCATACGGTGGAGGTCTGCCCTGCTTGGGCGGAGCACCGCCGTGTCCTCACGGAAGCGATCGGCGGCGGCGATCTCTCGTGTCCGGCCCTGGTTCAGGCCATGGTTCAGAGCGAGAGTGCATGGGAGGCCGTGACCTCCTTCTGCGAAGCAGTAATGCTCGCGAAGGAGGAGGCGGTACGCGTGAGGGAGAGACAGAGTTCGCACCCTCACGTCCCTAGTCGCTGCAGGAGACGCTCCGGGCGTCGAGAGTCGCAAGCCGATTTCCGGCCACCGTAAGCGCGGGCCTGCGGACGGTGAGCGATGGGTAGCTCGCCGTGGTCCTGGCACCCAGGCAAATGAATTAACACGGGTGGGTTTTAGTCAGTAAAATTCTGACACGCCCTCCCGCTCCGCCCAGAGCGGAAGATGTTATTTGATCATTTCCCACACAAAAAAAAAAAAAAAAGCTGTCATTTGTAGATCTTTGACAGTTGTTACGGGTCGTTAGAAGCTCAAAAGTCTGACAACCAGTCTTACCAAGGGGTATTGTGTTACCCAGTATCTGCGGTTGTGGAGGTCATAAAAATCTTTCTCGCAATCCAGCCTTTAGGAGGGGTAACAGCTTTCCTCTCGCTACGCTTAAGTACGCTGCTCAGTTGCTTATTACCAAGGTGAGATGTCAGATATTACACAATCATCATATGCGACTACTATAAGGCTCGGTCGGTTTTAGGGTTCCGTACCAAAATGGTAAAAAGGAACCCTTATTGTGAGATTAAGTCTGTCTGTCTCTCTGTTTGTCTGTCACACCTGTCACACCTAATGCTATCAAATTTCAAGTTGATAGCATTAGTAGTTCTTGACATATCTCAAGAACTACTAATGCTATCAACTTGAAATTTAGAATAGTTTTAGATGACGTTTGCCCAACTATTTTGCAAACAAGAAAGAAATTTAAAAAAATATATCTTTTTTGCAAAAGGGACTGAAAGGGGGTCTCAAAAATTTGAAGTGGGGCTACTAGTGCATGTGGGGTATCATACGAAAGAGCGCTGTTTGCACATTCTTAAACCTTTTTTTGTTTTTAGGCAGCAAGTTTCCAACTTTTGATAAATTAAAAAAAAAATATCGTACCCTATAATATATACCCTTTTCTCTGAAGTTTGCATAGATAAAAATCTGAAATTATTCTATGTGATAGAAGTTTATGTAAAGATTACAGGAAAAATAAAACGATGTCTCTACACAGCACAGTTTTTCAGAATTCATCAACATCATAATATACGTACGGAACCCTCGCCTCGGTGCGCGAGTCCGACTCGCTCTTGACCGGTTTTTTTTTTGGTTCCAATGTTAATTCTTAAGTTTATAAGCATATAATAACATTATGTTATTTAAAGGCTTTCGGTCATACATAACCATGTCAGCCCCATAGTGACACATGCTTCTCCTTTCTCAGCCACTTTTATTTAAACTTTATTCCCCCATCTATTCATTAACAATGAAGACGACATTTCCTTGCGACCCGCAGTAGACACTTTCTAACTCGCATCAATTATTTAAAGAGTAGGTACACGTTGCCCACCGCAATGCAGCTGCCCGCAGGCTATAGGTACTGGAAAAAGATCATTTTGATATGAATTTGGCGGATCATTTCATTTGATTTTAATTTATTTTACACACGTACAGCACATCTCACCTGCTTAATCTTTTTCATTTCTCATACTCGGAAAGTAATGTTTGTTTGATCTGAGTAGCGGGTGGAAAACGCTGCTTCCCACCCTTGGGAGGGAAAGATTCATAGTAATTGCTTCCCTCCCTAGGGCGGGAATTAATTTTAAATATAGAACTAAATTTGGTTAGGTAGTCTGCGGTCTTGTGGGTGTAACAGCCAGTGTAAATTAAAAAAAATACCTATTAAGCGAGACTGCCCGCGGCGGTAAAACGGTGTGTTCCATATTTAAAATTTAAAAAATACTATTATAATTTGACGGAGTACTAACTCTGTAAGCTGTACCGAAAATCAAGAGTACTAACTCTGTAAGCTGTACCGAAAATCAAAATCTGAGTTTTGACTAATATTTGATTAAAAATGAGTTCAAGCGATTCTGAAATGTCCCCAGATTCGGTTAAAGACGAGGCAAATACAGTAATCCAAAATCTTTTGCCAGAAATTTCAAAGGAAAGATATTTGAATACATACAATGATTTTATGAAGTGGCGAGCAAACAAGAAAATAAAATATTTAAGAAAAACTTGATTTTTTTACTTTCCTTGTATTCGAAATGAAAAATAGAGTGTTTAACAAGGGTGAAAGTCATCAATTGATTTCTTTCAACCCTTGTGTAACAATCTATTATTCCTCAAGTATGTTGGGGTCGGCTTCTAGTCTTACCAGATGCAGCGGAAGACCAATTTATTTTACATGAAGGGACTGCCTATCTGACCTCCACAGCCCAGTTACTGGGTAACACGATACCGTTGCACGGTAAGACTGGTTGCCTGACTGATAGGATTCTGACTACCCGGAATCACTGTCATTGATCTACGAATGACAGCCGGGACCAACGTCTCAACGTACTTTCTGGGGCACGGAGGGTCTTGGTATATTATATATAGATAGGTCTTCCACGGGCCGATCTCGACAAGAGTAGCTTCTAGCTGGTATTATTTAACCACGAGCCCCTCCGTCACACGCACCGTGATAACAACTTGACATGGACGGCGCACGGTAAGTAGTTTATTTATGTACATATTATTTTAATACCCTTATATAAATAAATACTTGTAGTTTCCATTCATTTATATTCAGCACACATTCGAATCGTGTCATAGAAACCTCAATACCATTAGTCAACATTGTGAACTCAATACACATATCAAGTGAAATACATAGTTTTATTCCTCATAAGCTTTATTTAATCAACCAACAGTGTGTTGCCTTTACGAACCAAGACCCCTCCGTGCCTCGGAAAGCACGTTAAAACGTTGGTCCCAGCCGTCATTTGTAGCGTTCTCTGAGGCTGCGACCAGCGGTTGAACGCGTCCCAAAGGGTCATGGCCATCAGGCTGGTACGGGGTTACCGCACGGTCTCCCGTGAGGCAGCGAGCCTCCTTGCCGGACTACCGCCATGGGATCTGGAGGCTAAAGTCCTCGCGCACATCTGGGAGTGTCGCGAGAAGGCGAAACTCCGCTGCCACGAGAAATCACGGCACAGCGGACAGAGCTCCGGCGGGATATCATGGCGACATGGAGAGTGCGATTGTCGCAACCCAGCGCTGGGCACGCCACTATTGCGGCGATAACTCCCCTCTTTGAGGAGTGGCTAGAGAGGCGCCACGGCGTCCTCACCTTCCGCCTGTCGCAGGTCCTCACCGGACACGGATGTTTCGGCAGGTTCCTGTTCAGGATAAAGCGGGAGGAAACGCCCGGGTGTCACCACTGTGTGGATCGCCCGGAGGACACGGTGGAGCATACGGTGGAGGTCTGCCCTGCTTGGGCGGAGCACCGCCGTGTCCTCACGGAAGCGATCGGCGGCGGCGATCTCTCGTGTCCGGCCCTGGTTCAGGCCATGGTTCAGAGCGAGAGTGCATGGGAGGCCGTGACCTCCTTCTGCGAAGCAGTAATGCTCGCGAAGGAGGAGGCGGTACGCGTGAGGGAGAGACAGAGTTCGCGCCCTCACGTCCCTAGTCGCTGCAGGAGACGCTCCGGGCGTCGAGAGTCGCAAGCCGATTTCCGGCCACCGTAAGCGCGGGCCTGCGGACGGTGAGCGATGGGTAGCTCGCCGTGGTCCTGGCACCCAGGCAAATGAATTAACACGGGTGGGTTTTAGTCAGTAAAATTCTGACACGCCCTCCCGCTCCGCCCAGAGCGGAAGATGTTATTTGATCATTTCCCACACAAAAAAAAAAAAAAAAGCTGTCATTTGTAGATCTTTGACAGTTGTTACGGGTCGTTAGAAGCTCAAAAGTCTGACAACCAGTCTTACCAAGGGGTATTGTGTTACCCAGTATCTGCGGTTGTGGAGGTCATAAAAATCTTTCTCGCAATCCAGCCTTTAGGAGGGGTAACAGCTTTCCTCTCGCTACGCTTAAGTACGCTGCTCAGTTGCTTATTACCAAGGTGAGATGTCAGATATTACACAATCATCATATGCGACTACTATAAGGCTCGGTCGGTTTTAGGGTTCCGTACCAAAATGGTAAAAAGGAACCCTTATTGTGAGATTAAGTCTGTCTGTCTCTCTGTTTGTCTGTCACACCTGTCACACCTAATGCTATCAAATTTCAAGTTGATAGCATTAGTAGTTCTTGACATATCTCAAGAACTACTAATGCTATCAACTTGAAATTTAGAATAGTTTTAGATGACGTTTGCCCAACTATTTTGCAAACAAGAAAGAAATTTAAAAAAATATATCTTTTTTGCAAAAGGGACTGAAAGGGGGTCTCAAAAATTTGAAGTGGGGCTACTAGTGCATGTGGGGTATCATACGAAAGAGCGCTGTTTGCACATTCTTAAACCTTTTTTTGTTTTTAGGCAGCAAGTTTCCGACTTTTGATAAATTAAAAAAAAAATATCGTACCCTATAATATATACCCTTTTCTCTGAAGTTTGCATAGATAAAAATCTGAAATTATTCTATGTGATAGAAGTTTATGTAAAGATTACAGGAAAAATAAAACGATGTCTCTACACAGCACAGTTTTTCAGAATTCATCAACATCATAATATACGTACGGAACCCTCGCCTCGGTGCGCGAGTCCGACTCGCTCTTGACCGGTTTTTTTTTTGGTTCCAATGTTAATTCTTAAGTTTATAAGCATATAATAACATTATGTTATTTAAAGGCTTTCGGTCATACATAACCATGTCAGCCCCATAGTGACACATGCTTCTCCTTTCTCAGCCACTTTTATTTAAACTTTATTCCCCCATCTATTCATTAACAATGAAGACGACATTTCCTTGCGACCCGCAGTAGACACTTTCTAACTCGCATCAATTATTTAAAGAGTAGGTACACGTTGCCCACCGCAATGCAGCTGCCCGCAGGCTATAGGTACTGGAAAAAGATCATTTTGATATGAATTTGGCGGATCATTTCATTTGATTTTAATTTATTTTACACACGTACAGCACATCTCACCTGCTTAATCTTTTTCATTTCTCATACTCGGAAAGTAATGTTTGTTTGATCTGAGTAGCGGGTGGAAAACGCTGCTTCCCACCCTTGGGAGGGAAAGATTCATAGTAATTGCTTCCCTCCCTAGGGCGGGAATTAATTTTAAATATAGAACTAAATTTGGTTAGGTAGTCTGCGGTCTTGTGGGTGTAACAGCCAGTGTAAATTAAAAAAAATACCTATTAAGCGAGACTGCCCGCGGCGGTAAAACGGTGTGTTCCATATTTAAAATTTAAAAAATACTATTATAATTTGACGGAGTACTAACTCTGTAAGCTGTACCGAAAATCAAGAGTACTAACTCTGTAAGCTGTACCGAAAATCAAAATCTGAGTTTTGACTAATATTTGATTAAAAATGAGTTCAAGCGATTCTGAAATGTCCCCAGATTCGGTTAAAGACGAGGCAAATACAGTAATCCAAAATCTTTTGCCAGAAATTTCAAAGGAAAGATATTTGAATACATACAATGATTTTATGAAGTGGCGAGCAAACAAGAAAATAAAATATTTAAGAAAAACTTGATTTTTTTACTTTCCTTGTATTCGAAATGAAAAATAGAGTGTTTAACAAGGGTGAAAGTCATCAATTGATTTCTTTCAACCCTTGTGTAACAATCTATTATTCCTCAAGTATGTTGGGGTCGGCTTCTAGTCTTACCAGATGCAGCGGAAGACCAATTTATTTTACATGAAGGGACTGCCTATCTGACCTCCACAGCCCAGTTACTGGGTAACACGATACCGTTGCACGGTAAGACTGGTTGCCTGACTGATAGGATTCTGACTACCCGGAATCACTGTCATTGATCTACGAATGACAGCCGGGACCAACGTCTCAACGTACTTTCTGGGGCACGGAGGGTCTTGGTATATTATATATAGATAGGTCTTCCACGGGCCGATCTCGACAAGAGTAGCTTCTAGCTGGTATTATTTAACCACGAGCCCCTCCGTCACACGCACCGTGATAACAACTTGACATGGACGGCGCACGGTAAGTAGTTTATTTATGTACATATTATTTTAATACCCTTATATAAATAAATACTTGTAGTTTCCATTCATTTATATTCAGCACACATTCGAATCGTGTCATAGAAACCTCAATACCATTAGTCAACATTGTGAACTCAATACACATATCAAGTGAAATACATAGTTTTATTCCTCATAAGCTTTATTTAATCAACCAACAGTGTGTTGCCTTTACGAACCAAGACCCCTCCGTGCCTCGGAAAGCACGTTAAAACGTTGGTCCCAGCCGTCATTTGTAGCGTTCTCTGAGGCTGCGACCAGCGGTTGAACGCGTCCCAAAGGGTCATGGCCATCAGGCTGGTACGGGGTTACCGCACGGTCTCCCGTAAGGCAGCGAGCCTCCTTGCCGGACTACCGCCATGGGATCTGGAGGCTAAAGTCCTCGCGCACATCTGGGAGTGTCGCGAGAAGGCGAAACTCCGCTGCCACGAGAAATCACGGCACAGCGGACAGAGCTCCGGCGGGATATCATGGCGACATGGAGAGTGCGATTGTCGCAACCCAGCGCTGGGCACGCCACTATTGCGGCGATAACTCCCCTCTTTGAGGAGTGGCTAGAGAGGCGCCACGGCGTCCTCACCTTCCGCCTGTCGCAGGTCCTCACCGGACACGGATGTTTCGGCAGGTTCCTGTTCAGGATAAAGCGGGAGGAAACGCCCGGGTGTCACCACTGTGTGGATCGCCCGGAGGACACGGTGGAGCATACGGTGGAGGTCTGCCCTGCTTGGGCGGAGCACCGCCGTGTCCTCACGGAAGCGATCGGCGGCGGCGATCTCTCGTGTCCGGCCCTGGTTCAGGCCATGGTTCAGAGCGAGAGTGCATGGGAGGCCGTGACCTCCTTCTGCGAAGCAGTAATGCTCGCGAAGGAGGAGGCGGTACGCGTGAGGGAGAGACAGAGTTCGCGCCCTCACGTCCCTAGTCGCTGCAGGAGACGCTCCGGGCGTCGAGAGTCGCAAGCCGATTTCCGGCCACCGTAAGCGCGGGCCTGCGGACGGTGAGCGATGGGTAGCTCGCCGTGGTCCTGGCACCCAGGCAAATGAATTAACACGGGTGGGTTTTAGTCAGTAAAATTCTGACACGCCCTCCCGCTCCGCCCAGAGCGGAAGATGTTATTTGATCATTTCCCACACAAAAAAAAAAAAAAAAGCTGTCATTTGTAGATCTTTGACAGTTGTTACGGGTCGTTAGAAGCTCAAAAGTCTGACAACCAGTCTTACCAAGGGGTATTGTGTTACCCAGTATCTGCGGTTGTGGAGGTCATAAAAATCTTTCTCGCAATCCAGCCTTTAGGAGGGGTAACAGCTTTCCTCTCGCTACGCTTAAGTACGCTGCTCAGTTGCTTATTACCAAGGTGAGATGTCAGATATTACACAATCATCATATGCGACTACTATAAGGCTCGGTCGGTTTTAGGGTTCCGTACCAAAATGGTAAAAAGGAACCCTTATTGTGAGATTAAGTCTGTCTGTCTCTCTGTTTGTCTGTCACACCTGTCACACCTAATGCTATCAAATTTCAAGTTGATAGCATTAGTAGTTCTTGACATATCTCAAGAACTACTAATGCTATCAACTTGAAATTTAGAATAGTTTTAGATGACGTTTGCCCAACTATTTTGCAAACAAGAAAGAAATTTAAAAAAATATATCTTTTTTGCAAAAGGGACTGAAAGGGGGTCTCAAAAATTTGAAGTGGGGCTACTAGTGCATGTGGGGTATCATACGAAAGAGCGCTGTTTGCACATTCTTAAACCTTTTTTTGTTTTTAGGCAGCAAGTTTCCGACTTTTGATAAATTAAAAAAAAAATATCGTACCCTATAATATATACCCTTTTCTCTGAAGTTTGCATAGATAAAAATCTGAAATTATTCTATGTGATAGAAGTTTATGTAAAGATTACAGGAAAAATAAAACGATGTCTCTACACAGCACAGTTTTTCAGAATTCATCAACATCATAATATACGTACGGAACCCTCGCCTCGGTGCGCGAGTCCGACTCGCTCTTGACCGGTTTTTTTTTTGGTTCCAATGTTAATTCTTAAGTTTATAAGCATATAATAACATTATGTTATTTAAAGGCTTTCGGTCATACATAACCATGTCAGCCCCATAGTGACACATGCTTCTCCTTTCTCAGCCACTTTTATTTAAACTTTATTCCCCCAACTATCTGTAGCATTTGTGTCAGTTTCATTAACAATGAAGACGACATTTCCTTGCGACCCGCAGTAGACACTTTCTAACTCGCATCAATTATTTAAAGAGTAGGTACACGTTGCCCACCGCAATGCAGCTGCCCGCAGGCTATAGGTACTGGAAAAAGATCATTTTGATATGAATTTGGCGGATCATTTCATTTGATTTTAATTTATTTTACACACGTACAGCACATCTCACCTGCTTAATCTTTTTCATTTC
Organism: Tiliacea citrago; assembly: GCA_963921375.1. NCBI lineage: Eukaryota > Metazoa > Arthropoda > Insecta > Lepidoptera > Noctuidae > Tiliacea > Tiliacea citrago. The sequence goes on from OY992804.1 coordinate 14,972,793, forward strand.
TCATACTCGGAAAGTAATGTTTGTTTGATCTGAGTAGCGGGTGGAAAACGCTGCTTCCCACCCTTGGGAGGGAAAGATTCATAGTAATTGCTTCCCTCCCTAGGGCGGGAATTAATTTTAAATATAGAACTAAATTTGGTTAGGTAGTCTGCGGTCTTGTGGGTGTAACAGCCAGTGTAAATTAAAAAAAATACCTATTAAGCGAGACTGCCCGCGGCGGTAAAACGGTGTGTTCCATATTTAAAATTTAAAAAATACTATTATAATTTGACGGAGTACTAACTCTGTAAGCTGTACCGAAAATCAAGAGTACTAACTCTGTAAGCTGTACCGAAAATCAAAATCTGAGTTTTGACTAATATTTGATTAAAAATGAGTTCAAGCGATTCTGAAATGTCCCCAGATTCGGTTAAAGACGAGGCAAATACAGTAATCCAAAATCTTTTGCCAGAAATTTCAAAGGAAAGATATTTGAATACATACAATGATTTTATGAAGTGGCGAGCAAACAAGAAAATAAAATATTTAAGAAAAACTTGATTTTTTTACTTTCCTTGTATTCGAAATGAAAAATAGAGTGTTTAACAAGGGTGAAAGTCATCAATTGATTTCTTTCAACCCTTGTGTAACAATCTATTATTCCTCAAGTATGTTGGGGTCGGCTTCTAGTCTTACCAGATGCAGCGGAAGACCAATTTATTTTACATGAAGGGACTGCCTATCTGACCTCCACAGCCCAGTTACTGGGTAACACGATACCGTTGCACGGTAAGACTGGTTGCCTGACTGATAGGATTCTGACTACCCGGAATCACTGTCATTGATCTACGAATGACAGCCGGGACCAACGTCTCAACGTACTTTCTGGGGCACGGAGGGTCTTGGTATATTATATATAGATAGGTCTTCCACGGGCCGATCTCGACAAGAGTAGCTTCTAGCTGGTATTATTTAACCACGAGCCCCTCCGTCACACGCACCGTGATAACAACTTGACATGGACGGCGCACGGTGGATCGAAAATCGGCTGTAGAAGACATAGGATCTCGATTTCTTAAATGTTATTTTTTTTGCTGCAAATGACTTCTGCTGATCATTACTGTTCTATAAAATGTCATATGAAGTAATTGTGTGCACAAATGGAAGAGTTATAATTTTTATAAGAAAAAAATGTATGGAGCTGACATGAAAAATGAGGATATCTCTGGAATCGCGCAGGTTGGTCGTTATATCCTTGCACACTGTTATAGTACTATTTATTTGTGAATTTTTGACATACTTAATATCGCGGCATCACTTGCGATTTTTTTTTTAATCTTCAAATTTAAAAAAAAAAAAGTATATGATACATTTTAATGCTTAAATATGGCTATACCAAGTGTAATTTATAATATTTTGTATGCGCCGCTTATTTTCCAGGTGCGGGCCTGCGGACGGTGAGCGATGGGTAGCTCGCCGTCCGATAAGGACCAGGCCCGGGTCGACGGCGCGTTGTGTTCCACGTGCGCCTCAAAGAGATGTCAGCACAAACTGACGGGGTCCGTTAGAACCAATGCCTGCCGGGGTTGCGAGTTTGTCCGAAAGGGATGTCGTGGCCCTGGCACACAGGCAACGGAAGGAACACGGGTGGGTTTAAGTCAGTAAAAGTCTGACACGCCCTCCCGCTCCGCCCAGCGCGGGAGAAGTTATTTCATGGTTTCCCACCCAAAAAAAAAAAAAAATCCGTGCGGCGCGGCGCCTTGCTTCTTGAGTAGTATTACAACTCACATGCTATTGACTGTGCATATGTCGCAGGCAATTTGTATGATTCCGCTATTTACAAACGACGTCGCCCGTTTTACAATGCTCGCAGATATGAAACATGCCGAAGGCAAAATGTAAATCTATTTCTTAAGGGTCAGATAGTCGCCGTTGACCTTAGTCATACAAATGCGCGTCGCGCGCACGCCGCGCCACCATTAATTTACATCATATTTATTGTTAGTAACGAAAATATGAATATTTGAATAAAATCATATATAGAATTATAGGTAATAAAACAGACATACAAAAAAAAAGCATGAAAATATCTTAAGTAGTTAGAAAGTAATATCGTTTTTAGGGTTCCGTACCTTAAAAGGAAAAAAAACGGAACCCTTATAGGACCACTTCGTTGTCCGTCTGTCTGTCTGTCTGTCTGTCAGTCTGTCAAGACCCTTTTTCTCAGGAAGGCGTAGAGGTATCAAGATGAAATTAATATCAAATACGTAAGTCTATGGTCACTTGAAGCTCTAAAAAAATCAAGCTTCCAAGTCAACGCAATAAAAAAATACGGCGATATAAGCGACATTATTGCGACATATTTCGATACTCGCAAATAAATCAAAACCTATAGGGTACTTCCCGTTGACCTAGAATCATGAAATTTGGCAAGAGGCAAGGTCTTACAGCACAAGTATAGGAGAAAGTCCTAAAATTGTAAATTTGTAGTTTTATCACATCAAACAAAATTGCGAATATCTCGCACATAAATCAATACCTATAGGATACTTCCCGTTGACCTAAAATCATTAAATTTGGCAACAAGCAACACAAGTAAAGGAAAAAGTCCGAAAATTGTTAATTTGTAGTTTTATCACATAAAAAAACATTTTTTGCGATTACAAACTTAAATTTTCAGTTGGTATATTGACCGTGGCGTGTATCGATGTATGGCAGAACATGTTTTTCAACTACAATGTTAAGTTTGTTTTAGGGATAAATTCATCCTAACTACGGAACCCCTCATTGTGCGTGGTCCGACACGCACTTGGCCGGTTTTTTATGCTTTGGGTAGACGTTACTTCCTGATTTTTTTTCATAATGTATTTTACTACAATACTTAAATATTCACATATAGAATTGATGTGTATGCGTTCTAGTTTAACATACATTTTTTGCATAACATACTTGCAATAATGAAGGCGTAATAACAGATTTAAAAGTCACTAAAATCATATATCTGCGCCATGAGGCGCTCGCCGGCCGCCACCCGCGACACCGCTCGCTTTGCTCGCTCGGCTCGCGCGCGTTTTTCACAGTTCTAACCCAACTTAACCCATTTGGTCGGGGTGCCTTGGATGTGAAATGATAAAAATTGAAGGAGTTGCCAATTTGCCCTCGGCATATTAATTCATAACTGCGAGCGTTTTTAAACGGACAGCGCCGTATGTATAATGACGAATCAAACAACTTGCCTGCGACACATACACCGTGAGAAATTTCGAAAGCAAAAATGTGCAAGAAGGTAAATGTGAAAACAAAAGGTAAATATTTGAAATTTACAGGAACAGACACTTTCAAAAGTCCAAACCAAGTTTTTTAAAAGAGATCATCTTAATTGCAGCATTAAAAGTCATAACATAACATCATGTCTGTATTCCCCGATGGGTTAGGCAGAGCTGCACGGTCTTTAGTACACCCGCATTTCGCCAGCAATGTTTAAGTCCCATGTAACCATGATATAAAAAATAAGTGTAACAGGGCGAGCCTCCTACAAAAATAAAATAAAAAACAAAAATTATCCCTGTTAATAAAAGCCGTTTCACCTATGTAGTTTTATATTTCTAGTGATTTTGCTTTCCTCAAAAATAAAAAGAACTTTTATTTTTACCCTCGTTTCACATCACTATGACCTACAAAAGGTTGCATTCATACCCCAGTCCTGATATTCTGTCAAACTCCGAAAAACACATTCTCCAACATTAATATTCGCTCCGATTTTTGCAAACGTAATACATAAAGTTGTCAGATTGAATATGTCATCAACATGTTTCACGTGATACTGTTCGACTTTTGCTCATACTCTCATGATATTCTATGCATATGCAATGGGCTCATGTGGCGTAATATTGCGGTGATATTTGGTTGAATGAACTGATGTTATAAATCTTGATTTTACAGTTATTTGATACCGCGAAATATATGGTCAAGGTTATTTCTTTCCTATTTCTATAGGTAATTTATAAAGATATAATAATAATTAATAGTCCTCCAGACCAAATTTCGGCCGTAGCGACCAATCTCAGCGGAGACCAGCCTCCGGCGTGGAAGATATTTTAGTGCACAAGTGTGTGCGCAGACACAGGTCTGTGCACTTTCTCTTCCCTCACTCTCATAGTCCGCTGGCTCGGATATACCGTAAGTACGTTATCCGCTAGATATCAAGCTTCCTCAGTGCTAAGTGTCTTCAAAATCTATTCTTATTCTTAGCGTGTCGATTACAATCTGTATAGAGTCATCCTAGAATTTGGCTATGAGCTTGGCACCTTCATTAGGGTCCATCAGCTCCTGTAGCGTGCAAAATCTATTAGTTTAATAAATTACTTCGAAACCGTTATTAACAAAGATACTTTCTTTTTGACGCATTTTTGCTGATGATGCTCTCTTTTTCTGATGGGAGGCTTGAGCCGCTTGTGATGACTAGTTGTATTTATAACACATCAGTAAAGTGTAGTGCTCTAGTTTCCGATGCCACCTAAAAACAAAAGCATTACCGACTGCAAAAACGAAATCTAAAAGTCTTGAACTCGGCATAATCACTTATTCTGGTACGACAATTAAGTTCCCTGACTTGACATCTCTCGATAGAAGAGTAGAATATTCTTTGCTTGACATTCAAAGGCCAACTATGTCACAAGGAGTTCTAATTAATCGAAAATATAAAGAAGAAAATATTTCCTCATTCTTCTCAAGCCTCAAAAAGGTATTAAAACATCTTACAACTTCCTAAGCTCTTCGCTTCAGCACAATTCTTTAGCAAATTACAAAATACCAGCGTTGTCACTCAAACGAAAATGATATATGAAATGTCATGAAATGCAATCTGTGTGAATCAGTGGAAATATTGCGAGCGGGGCAACCGCATTCGGAGTTACTCTGGTTCTGAACGCTGCATTCAATGCTCTGGAATTAGAGCAGTGGATGGTGGAAGTTTAATCTTGAAGTCTGGGTTGGGTTTGGTAGGTTGTGTTTACTATTTTGATGATACATTTTATAGGGTAATTAGATATTATTTGAGATTCATTTACTGTAACATAAAATGGTAATCGGCCAAAAGTTTGGCCGATAATCCCGGATGTGGTCCCGGCTGTCACTCGAAGGTCTTTGACAGTCGTCAACTTTCGAATTTTTGACTACCTTCGGGTAATCCCGAAAGACCAAAGTCTGAACCGAAAGTCGGACAACCAAACTTACCAAGGGGTATCGTGTTGCCCAGTAAGAGGGTTGTGGAGGTCAGTTACGCAATGGTTCCATGTCAAGTACTGCTATTCAGCTGCATCTGGTTAGACTGGAAGACGACCTCAACATAGTTGGGAAACAGACGAGGCAGATGATGAATGTTACGAAATCGAGTCAATGACTTTAGGTTGATCAAGTTTAAAGAATGGGTCATACCGTGATAAATAATATTAGTCGGTCAATAATGGTAGTGTATATGCTATGATGGCTCTATGATAATGCACACAGATAATTGAAGACATGTCTTCACTAAGGAAAAAAGTATGTTCCCTTTGTGACGACACGTGTCTCCAGACAGAGATATCACGCGAAGTCGCCCGACTTCACCTCACATGTCAAGCGACTAAAACAATGAAATTGAAGTCGCCAGCCTTGTTATGCAAAGTTTGCATCATCATCAAGGAGTTGACGTTCCAAGTCTTTCTCGTTAAATTGGGTTAAAAACCAAAAGAATGGCTCTGGTGACTCTTTTGTTCCATAGGAGTAAAGTAAAAGTAAAGGACCGTCGTAGAAGATAATTTATCATAAAACACTTCTTTTTTACTAGTCATAATTTATTTTTCAGCGTCGTTAGCGATATCATTAGAGCCACAACGGGAATTTCGCGATGTGGATGTTTTATAGTGACCTCAACGGGTTGTGAGCTGTTTTTTTTGTTCAATGAGCGTTGTCGATCTTTGATCGTAACATACAATCAGCGGCAGTTTAAATCTGGACCAAACACTAAACGCGAATTCGTGACGAAATTAAACCTGTTATAATTTAAATTTAAATACTTACATAATTTCCTAAGGCTGCAGCGTTTTCTATGCATTTTTAACACCATACTGCGATCGCCAACCTGCCTGCCAGTGTGGCGATTATGGCAAACCCCCTGTTTGCGGGAAGCCTATGTCCAGCCGTCGACGTCTTTCAGCTGAAATGATGAATGATGAATATCCCAAGGCGATAAGATGGTTTTTAATTAAGTAATCATCTGCCTAGCCTTTTCCCAACTATGTTGGGGTCGGCTTCCAGTCTAACGGGATGCAGCTGAATACTAGTATTTAACATGGAGCGACGGCCTATCTGAGCTCCACAACCCAGTTACTGGGTAACACGATATCCCTTGGTAAGACTGGTTGTCAGACTTTTGGGCTTCTAATGACCCGTAACAACTGTCAAAGATCTACAAATGACAGCCGGGACCAACGGCTTAAGTAGCTTAGCCAATGGTTTTTAATTAAGTACACATAGAAAAAATAAAAATTACTGCACAATAGCTTTAGGATTAGGTATTCTTGCGAATTCATTTAGCAAGCGATATGAATGTGCTTTAAAATTCTTTGGATTGTAATTGTGAGTAAGTTACTCAATTGGGGTGCAGGTCTTATACTTAAGTTAAAATAGTCTGCATAAAAAAGGACGAGATCAATTGAAACCACCTCAACAGCAGTAACGTCAGAGTGAGGCGAGGTGCAAGAGATATATCGCGCGCCGTTATTGCCGAACGAACAATGAAACGCGAGTAGTACCAGATGCACAATTATACTGTAACGTGCCGTGTTAGTGTGAATATTGTGACGGGATACTATAGCATTGACAGATATTGACGTTAGGTTGATTGAAAGGTACGCCCTGGGCGTCGGGAGTCGCAAGCCGATATCCGGCCACCGTACGCGCGGGCCTGCGGACGGTGAGCGATTGGTGGCTCGCCGTCCGATAAGGACCAGGCCCAGGTCGACGGCGCGTTGTGTTCCACGCGCGCCTCTAAGAGATGTCAGCACGAATTTACGGGGTCCATCAGGGCCAATGCCTGCCAGGGTTGCGAGTTTGTCCGAAAGGGATATCCTGGCCATGGCACACAGGCAAATAAAGGAACACGGGTGTTTTTTAGTCAGAAAAAGTCTGACACGCCCTCCCGCTCCGCCCAGAACGGGAGAAGTTATTTGATAACCCAAAAAAAAAAGGTTGATTGAAAGGTAGTTGTCATTTTTAAGGAATTTTGCGATGTGTATGTGTGACCACAACGAGTTGTGTGCTGTTTTCTCGGTCAATGAGACATATACACTCAGCCGCAGTAAATGTGACCCAATCACTAAACGCGAATTCACGAACAAACTAAACCTTTGCGATTTCCTTAAAAGAATATGTGCCAAATAGCTTCTCTGTTTCTTTTAAGAGAATAATCTAACATTTGGTTAGTTCAAAATTAATTTGCACCCCGGAGTCTGGATTTGTGCCTGGTTGATGGCAATAGGCTCGCCTCCTATTACATGGGACTTAAACATAACTAGCGAAATGTGGGTGTATTATAGGTGCACCTCTGCCTAACCCTTCGGGGATTACAGGCATGATGTTATGTTATGTGTGTAAAATTGCGCGAGCTCATTTGTAAGTTTCCCAGGGATGTAATTCAAAAGCTTTTTCTTTTATTTTCAAGCGGTAAAACTTCTTGATTAAATAACAATTTGTAATTGTACACTCACTTTTTCTTGTTACCCACAAAACAGTAAAAAGAAACATTTTCTTTTGTACACTCACTTTTTCTTGTTACCCACAAAACAGTAAAAAGAAAATGTTTATTTTTACTGTTTTGTGGGTAACAAGAAAAAGTGAGTGTACAATTACAAATTGTTATTTAATCAAGAAGTTTTACCGCATTTACTACTTACTATATGACGCAACGAATAAATTTGGTGGTATAAAACCTTCACAATCAAATTATAACGAAAAAAAAAGAGCGTATGTCATTGTATCTACATAAACTAGTCAAAAATGCAATAAAAAAATATACGTATAATTACTTACGTCTTTGTTGACCTGGGCCTCAAGTCTGCTATTACAATAGTGTCAGAATGGTCGATCATTGATTTCATAATTGTTGATTTTGACAAGTTTGGTAATCTACTATTATAATGGTGTCATTATGACTTTCCAATGGTCGGCCACTGACACTACATTGAAAGAAATTGCATATATTGGTAATCTCGTACATAATGACAAATGAATGACATTTCTACTAATGGGTTTTATAATAATGGCAATACGACAATGCCATTATAATAACACAATTATATTACGAGAACATTAACCGACCAATGATCGACCATTATGAATTTACCAGATTACGAACTTTTAGCAAAATGACAATGACATGACAATGGGATCGTGTTGGAAAGACTGAATTTATAAAAATAGCAGACTTGGGCCCCTGGGTGTGCGTTGTGTGCCAGAACGTGGCTATCATTACACCGTCGCCAATTTCAAGACCAGAAATATGGAGGTTTCGAGGACGACCTCCTTCACAAAGAGCTTTACTCATTCATTCATAATCAGCCTATAATGTTCCCACTGCTGGGACACAGGCCTCCTCTCTTCGAGAGGGAGTGGGCTGTAAATCTACCACGCGGGCCCAGTGCGGGTTGGTAGATGTCACATGTCTTTGAATTTTTGGTTCTAGGACATGCCGGTTTCCTCACGATGTTTTCCTTCACCGTTTTGAGAGCTTTACTAACTTTGATTATTTTTATGTATTTTTTGTCACGCGGCAAAAGAACTAAAACAAACAGGCCAACTTTGATAGGTTGCTGTGTGTGACAGCTACGTCTTACACTCGCGCCACGTCATTGCGCTGTCATTATGTATGCATTTTACAGCCAACAGTTGTGCGGCGTTTTTTTTGACGAGTTTACAGCTTTGACTGTGTATCTAGACATATTTATATCTTTGTTTACTACTTATACCACCAAGAAGAAAAAAAAACACAAGAAATAAACTTACGCCCTTTTCGCAAGGGAGGCAGAAAGTACAGAACGTCACCTGCTAGGATCCTAACATACTCCTTTTGCCTTGTTAACATTTGTAAATTTAAAAAAAACTGGCTTAAAGTCAAAGTCAAACCATTTATTTCAAATAAGCACATATGAGGCACTTTTGAACGTCAAAATTTACAAAAAAATAGAATTGATTCTAGTTGCCCCTTCCAAAAGGTAGTTTTGTATGGAGAAGAATGGGCAAGAAACTCCACCGGTACTCTTTTAAAAATGTTTTACAATATTTTGTTTGAGTACATTAATTAAATGATTATATAATTATTTAAATAACACGCACTAACCCTTTCTTTCGCTATACACACATAATGTTATATTAAAATCATTTAAAACCTCAGTTAACGTTCCCCAAAACGATTACACAAGACATCTTTCAAGCAGAAAGTAATAAAAACTTTTGAACGCGTATTGTTACAAAGTTACAGACATAAAGACTACATACACGGCGTTTTGCTCAAAATTGCTCAAGTTTGTGTAGGCTGCGCGTATACGGGCAACTAATGTGCGCAATTTTTGGCAATACAGTATGGCGAAGTCTATGAGGGACTCGCGGTTAAATGATAACAGATGCCCGGGTCTTTCAAAGGGTAAGCGGTTTCTCGGTTCGTGGATGGGTCAAGACCCCTCCGTGTCTCGGAAAGCACGTTAAGCCATTGGTCCCGGCTGTCATTCGTAGATCTTTGACAATCATTACGGGTAGTCAGAAGCCCAAAAGTCTGACAACCAGTCTTACCAAGGGCTATCATGTTATCTAGCAACTAAGTTATGGAGGTCATATACGCAGCCGTTCCATGTAAAACACTGGTATTTGTCTCTTAGAATACAGGCTGTCCTAGTCTGAGAGACAGGGTTATTGTAAACATTTTGTATAGATTTAGCAACTTTTAATGAATTTGAATGTACATTGTAAATGTGTTTCTGTATTTTTTGTGAATAAACCTTATTATTATTATTATTTCCAAGCAAAAGTGCGTGATAAAACGATGAGACTGTATGGAATAGATATATATCTTTTTTATATTTCAGAGTTGGTCCCATGGTGAATGTGGTCCATTTTCACTTTCTACCACTCCTTCTGTTTAAAAAATGTCTGTATCAACAATTGCTTTATGTAACGTTAGCATATCAGTCAATTGCTTGATGTTGTAGTGAGTGACACTATTGTCCAGAATTGAGCAATTTTAATTGCCCGCGTGTAAACTCTACTTAAGGAACATGGGAGAAAGCTCACGTTTAATAGGCCAAGATATGTGGAATAGGGGAAGCATTTCTGGATGAGAAATGTTTTAAAAACGCATTTCTGTACGTTTTTGTCTTATTTTGGTTGTTTTTGGTGAGAATTTAATAGCAGGTCGAATTATAGAAAGAAAAAGTTACGTGACAATTGTTGATGATTTTTAGAGTTCCCAAAGTTTTTTTGTACCCAAAGGGTGTCCATGGAACCTATTACCAAGGCTCCGCTGTTCGTCCGTCCGTCTGCGTTAGACAGCGGTAGACACTTGAAATCTTCACAAAGTGTGTACTACTGTGGCTGCTATAACAAAAAATACGTTCTTGTTATTAATGAAATACCAACCGTACGTTGATATTTAATTCAGATATTTTGGAATGGAACTCAAAGTAAAAGGTTAGTTTACCGTTAATTTCTATCGAGATTTTTTTTCCAAAACGTGTTTTGGTAACAACCATTAAGTTCTGAGAAATATGTTCGAGAATAATATATATTTTTTCCACTATACCACAAACTATATAGATTTGGCAACTTTTTTGTTTAAGACAAGCCTATTTAGATCATTTGCCTCTTGCCAGCGCCTTAATTAGTAATAAGGAAGTTGTAACAGCTGCACGGGTCCATCAACCAGGTTCAGCTACGCTTGCCGCGGTTGTTCCGTGAATGTGTTACCATCTTTACATTCCAAGACCGGTTCCACGGAAAGAACGTTAAGCCGTTGATCCCGGCTGTCATCGTGGATCTCCGAGAGTCGGTTCGGGTCGTCAGAAGCTCGAAAGTCTGACAACCAGTCTTACCAAGAGGTATCGTATTACCCAGTAACTTGGTTGTGGAAATCAGATAGGCAGTCGCTCCATGTAAAATACTGGTATTCACGTGCATCCGGTTAGACTGGAAGCCGACCCCAACATCATATCATATCAGCCAAAACACGTCCACTGCTGGACTTAGGCCTCCGGCAAAGAGTTTGCCATAATCGCCACGCAGGCAGGCGGATTGGCGATCGCAGTATGGTGTTAAAATGCATAGAGAACGATGCTGTCCATTCTCTAGTACGTCCCTTAGTCGCCTTTTACGACACCCACGGAATGAAATAGGATGGTGCTATTCTTTACGTCTGGCACTACATGGCACCTAGGCTAGATACATAATGATGTTGATAACTCCATAGTAATAAATATATTACCTTTTAGTCAAATCAATCAACTCAGCCTATTGCAGTCCACTGCTGGATATAGGCCTCTCCCAGGCTGCGCCACAACGCCTTATTCTCCGCCTTCCGCATTCAGTCTATCCCAGCCAAGGTCGTCAGTCTCTAATCTAGCTGAGGGGCTTCTCACACTATCCTTGCTAATACGCGGTCTACACTCCAGGACTCGTCATCGGTCCTTCGACAAACATGGCCAGCCCACCGCCACTTCAGCTTGCTTACTCTGCAAACTGTGTCGGTAACTTGTGGTATTTTGCTATTCAAAGCCACATCTGTATTATATTTTTACGGCCTATATTTACCTTTTAAAGGGCTGCTGTGTCCAACAATTCTTGATAAATCTATTCAATGTTTTCAATCATGAAATCATATTATGACATTCACATAAATCATCATCCTCTTTAGATACTTACTCTTGAACACTACTAGAACTAACGCTGAAAAACAGAACCTTTAGGTCCCTACCAATTTTTTTTTTTAAATATTTTTTTACCACTTTGTCGGCGTGATCAATATGTAGGTATTTTTTTTTAGCATTATCAGCCTTTAATTTTCCCACTGCTGGGACACTGGGCTCCTCTATTTGAGAGGGATATATATATATGTAGGTATATCCATGCCAAATTACAGCTTTCTAGTACAAAGAGTCTCTGAGCTAAGCCGGGGACAGACAAACAGACATGATGAAACTATAACAGTTGACTACGGAACCCTAAAAGTCCAAAGCAACAAGTAACTTTCTTGTAACTTCAGAAAACTTCCTCATTGAGGAAAAAAGACTATTATTGGGCTCTATCGCAGAAGCGAACGTTTTAATAATACCTATATTTAATTAAATTGTTTGCACGTTGAAACTTTTACCGTTTGTTCGCTTTTTGTACAGTCAACCAACCGCACATCACTGCAAAACCTGCACCAGGCAAATCGTCCTTACAGCTACGCTATAAGGTTGAAAATCACCATTACATATAGGCGTAGTCAATGTTAAATTGATACCACTGAGCCAATTCCCGTATTTATAAGGACTATCGCATTCCAAATCCGTCAAAAATCTCAAATAAACCTAAATTTTTGATAAGTTATTGAGAAGTTAAAGAGGTTCTCAAGTCGGCGCGTATATTTTTGTCATTGACTTTCACTATGAGATTTCGTCTTGAATTTGAACATTATTTATTACTTGAAATACTTGTTTGTGTAAAATTGTCCTTTTGATGTGCGGTTGACTGCACCTGTTGGTTTGGTACTCGTGATTACTTTTTAATTATAACGAAAGAAATAATATAAGTCAAGTATTACGAGAAAATTACTTAATTATAATTTTAATAAATTTATATGAAAATAATAACCAACGATGAATTTTCAACCACATAATAGTAGCTGAAACTGAAACTTAATTAATTAATTTATTTCAAAATGTTTGCCACTTGTTAAAATTAATGTGAAAGTTTGGATGTAAATAAGTATGGATGTTTGTAAGTTTAGATGTATGTAAGTTTGGAAGTCGACGAACGAACTTATGCAACGAACAAGTTGTACTTTAACATAATTATTACGAGTTTAATATTAAGATACTTTTTCTATTGGTTGGTAAAGTCAGAAATTAACACACTACGTCTATTCTATTCTATTTGTAATTATGGCAAGCAAAACCGATGTCGACTATTCTGCCAATGTGACACGCTACGTCAATTTGCCGTGTTATAGCTATTTCATAAAACCATCAAAGGATGACAGTTGCGATTTGAATATACGGGTAATTTAAGTTGGTATAGTCAATTGACTTAAAAATTAATTTTATTAACTTAATTATCAGATGTATGAACGTAAACACAGCAAAAGGAGTATGTAAGGAGCGTAGCAGGTGGCGTTATTTAGTTTCTGCCTACCCCCATAGGAAGAAGGTGTGAGTTTATGTATGTGTATATAATTACCCTGGCTTTACTTATTATTTAGTAGTTTCCCTAGGAGCCGCAGGTTGCTTATTACACCCACAGTTGGTTATTAATTGCCAAATCGAAAACAATGGTGCCCAACTATCAAATGACGAAGAAAATTTCCGGATAATGACACCCCATTTTACATCCCTTTAATCAATTTTAATAAAGAAAAAATTCACTTCATTACCTTGCAGTTAATCGAGCAGCTATAATCTTACAGTGCTTCAATAACGAGCCGAAATTAGGTAACATCGTAACGTCTTGAACGGCCCAGTGAACTGGAACTAGGTCGCATCCGATCACAGACTAAATAAATTTAATGCAGAGGTGCACTGTCATAACATAATCTTTTCTTTATTTGACGTTATACAGGTTGCTTGGAAACTAGGTGCAAAGCCTTAAGGGGGTGACAGTTTTTAAAATTTTAAAGTAGGTATTCTATGACATTAAAAGTGTCTAGTATTTTTTTCAATAACCCAGTTGCTTGTAACTTGGTTTATTAGATTGGATGCACATCAGATAAACCACCAAAAACAAAAAAAAAAATCCAGCTCTACCTGGGGCACTGTTGGCAATTAAATAAAAATAGCAGATGACAAAAAAAAACGTACTTCGTCTAAGACATGTATGGCTCAAAATGCTCTAAATGGTGCCAAGTATCTACCCCTTAAGGTTTTGCACCCATCTTCCAAACAACCTGTATATCTACAATTCTAATTTTAACTATTTATTACTCTGCGCAAAGAGAGCAGTGGTGGCTGAGTGGTGACGGCCGCGAGTTGTAGGCCGTAGGTTCGAACCCAAGCAGGCACTAAGTCCGCAACCGTTCTCCGACAGTCGTTTCTCCTTTGGACTGTTCACCGACAGGACGTTTCGTTTTTGAGAGATTCGTCGATAGAACGTTTCACCTATGGATGTTTCGCCGACAGAATGGTTTGCATTTGTTAGTTTCGACGACAGGACTTTTCATAGGTTACCCGGAACTCAACTATTTCGATTGGGTTAATTTCTTCTTTAAAAAAAATGGGTAGGTTAGGTTAGGTTAAAACTGTGACCTACTACGCACGAGCCGAGCGAGCGAAGCGAGCGGTGCCACGGCAGCGGCCGGCGAGTGCCAGAAACGAAACAATCGTAGATAAAACGATCTGACGGCGAAAAGTATGATATAGTTAGTTGTAGTATGACATAGTTGAAAAGTCCTGTCGTCGAAACTAACAAATGCGAACCATTCTGTCAGCGAAACATCCATAGGTAAAACGTTCTATCGACGAATCTCTCAAAAACGAAACGTCCTGTCGGTGAACAGTCCAAAGGAGAAACGACTGTCGGAGAACGGTTGCAGAATCGCAGGCACTTTACTTTGTGTAAATAACTTCATCACCACTGCTCTCAAAACGGTGAAGGAAAACATCGTGAGGAAACGATGTCCTAGAACAAAAAAATCGAAGACATCTACCAACCCGCACTGGGCCCACGTGATGGATCATGGCCCACTCCCTCTCACATAAAGAGGAGGCCCGTGTCCCAGCAGTACAAAAAATATAGGCTGATTATGTATGTTGTTGTTGTTGTATTGTGACTGCCTCGTTGGTGTAGTGGTCGCGAGCACGACTGCTGAGCATGAGGTCCCGGGTTCGATTCCCAGGTCGGGCAAAGTGATATTGGGATTTTCCATTAGGAATTTCTCAGAAGCAGCCCGGAGTCTGGATTTGTGCCCACATAATCTGCCTATAATTTTCCCACTGCTGGGACACAGGCCTTTCTGTGAGAGGGAGTGGGCCGTAATCTACCACGCGGGCCCAGTGCGGGTTGGTAGATGTCATAGTCTTCGGATTTTTTGTTCTAGGACATGCCGGTTTCCTCACGATGTTTTCCTTCACCGTTTTGAGAGCAGTGGTGATGAAATAATTTACACAAAGTAAAGCGCCTGTCTGGGTTCGAACCTACGACCGCCGTCTCCGTACCGACTCGTAAGTCGAGGCCGTTAACCACTGGGCCACCACTGCTTCCCGGATTTGTGCCCGGTTGATGGCAATAGGCTCGCCCCCTATTACATGGGACTTGAACATAACTGGCGAAATGTGGGTGTACTATTAGGTACACCTCTGCCTAACCCTTCGGGGATTACAGGTGTGATGTTATGTTATGTTATGTAAATACGTCCATGCGACATACGTCCGCTATCAAAAAATATACATAGAACCTCTGTTTTTACTTACTCTGTGGCCTGGTAATGGTAAGGCCTTGTTTACGAAGACGCGCGTCGCGTTGGGCGGTCAGGCCCGCTTTAAATTCAAACATATGACGTTGTATGAGAGCGTTTACGGAGAAGCGATTTTACACGCGTTAGCTTGAAATGCAGGCGGAGCACGCGGATGGCACCGCCGCCGCGCCGTGTCGCACGCGACGTTTATCGCGGCGGCGCACGCGGCGTTGCGTTTCTGTAATTCTCTGTTCAGGGTAAAACATAACAACACCCGCGGCGTCGCACGCCCCAGTACGAGCATACGGCGATACCCGCTACGCTACACGCTAGAAGTTCCGCCGCGGCCGCAGCGGCGGACACCGCTACTCTTCACGCCCCGCGTCTCCATAGACAACATCGTACATTGCCATATGTTTGTGTTTGCGCGTGCGATGACGCGGGCCGCTGAACGCACCGCCTCTCTGTAAACAGAAAAAACGTCCGACGCGCCGCGAGATGCCACGCTGCACGCAACGTGCGACGCCACGCGACTCCGTAAACGAGCACTGAGACTGAGGCTACATAGTGTAAGCTTATGTAAACTAGTTAAATAATCTCATTAAAACGTGCCGGGTGCAGTAGGGGGGGGGGGGTATCCCAAACGTGTCTCGTTTTTTAAATTCCTTTAATTACCAAGTTCGTTTTGTCGTGTAGGCGGACTAAGGGGCAGTGTATTCTCAGCTCATTACTATTTTCTTTTATCTATGTTTATGGGTCTATTTTCATCACTCAACGTTACGATTAGGCGGAAGGCTTTTTTTTTTTTGGGTGGGAAATTATCAAATAACTTCTCCCGCTCTGGGCGGAGCAAAAGGGCGTGTCAGACTTTTACTGACTAAAACTCACCCGTTGTGGGGTTGTAATCTAGGTGCTGGTATTAATTATTTGAAGGACCTTTAGTTTTTCAACTTGCGACTATATTTTTTGGAACGGGATTACACAAGAACCTTGCTCATAAGAAATTAGGTAAACTAAGGATGCCACCACTAACCTCTTTTCCTTCCACCGCCCGTCCAGGCGTGCGCCAGCAGTTCTCGTTCTTGGTGATCACAAATTATTTCCATAAAATATAGTTGTACGTTAATTTCACACGGTGAAATGAGCTTATGATGAACTACGCATAAGAAAACGTTCTTGATGAGCAATACTTCCACTCCGGTAATACCCGGAATACGCATGAGTGTTCTCATATAGTTCCACCAACTAACTGCCTCAGCATCGAGGGCTTGACGATGACTTTCCTCCCTTCCCGATAACGAGGGTAGTCAAAAAAAAAGTTATTAGTAACATTATTAGCCTACCTTAAATATTCGATAATGAGCAAGGCCTGAACATACCCCACACCGAAATCATTATGATGATTTCAGATAAGAGAATAATTACGATGAGAATCAGGCGAATTGCCTTCATATGAAAAATGAAAATTGAGTGTGGAATATTATAATAGATAGATACTTCTATGGGGTTTTTTATTATTATTTTTTATTTTTAAGAATTAACATTATTATAAGGTTATGAAGAAAGTATATTACTTATTTAGTTTAAATAAGGCAAAGGACATAATTTGTTAACTGGTCTCTTAAAAATGCCATTTCGCGTCCTCAGAGTTACAACGCGAATTAAATTGTCAGGGCCGGGGTGGAGACGTTCCACTTTGCCCAGCGGCCATTGAAGTGGTCGACTCAGTTCCGATTTTATTAGGACTAAATCGCCTATGTTTATGTTCGGTTGTGACTTGAACCATTTTGCTCTTTGCTGCAAGGTGTGCAAGTAATCATCAGCCCATTTCTTCCAAAATAATTGTGTAATATTTTGTACAAACTGCCACCGTGACAGTCTTCCTACGGACAAGTCATCGAGACTGTACTCGGGGACGGCTAATAAACTTTGACCTATTAAAAAATGCCCTGCTGTTAATGCTTCAAGTTCATTTGGATTGTTTGATAAAAGGCAGAGCGGACGCGAGTTTAGCACTGCTTCTATTTTACAGAAAACAGTTGTGAGCTCCTCAAAAGTTAATGCTTTATCACCTACCGCACGGTAAAGATGTCGTTTGGCTGATTTTATACCCGCTTCCCAGAGGCCGCCCATGTTAGGAGCGCTTGGAGGGTTAAACTTCCAGTCTATCAGACAAGCGGTACAGCCATCCGCGATCGACGCGTTGTTCTCATAAAAATATTTGCTAACATCTTTTAAATGTTTCGCGGCAGCAACGAAATTCGTTCCACAATCTGAGTATAAACAAGAACCCAAACCGCGTCGGGCTACAAACCTATCTAATGTAGCGAGGAAACAATCTGAAGTCAGGTCACTTAGTACCTCAATGTGGACCGCCTTAGTAGAAAAACACACAAAAAGACACATGTAGCATTTTCGAATTTTTGCGTTTCTCATTAAGCTATCTTTTATATGAAACGGCCCACCGATGTCACAACCAACGTGGTTGAAAACCTTATTAGGCATCAGTCGCGGCGCAGGTAACGTACCCATGGGAGGCTGCGAGGCCGTGGGGCTACACTTGAAGCAAACAACGCATTTCGATAGGACGGACCGAATAATGCTACGAGCATTAATTAGCCAGTAGCGTCTGCACAAAATGCCTTGCAAGGTTCGCGGTCCCACATGTAGGTACATTTTGTGAAAATGTTCAATTAATAAAATTGACACGTGACATTTTTTAGGCAAAAGAAAAGGGTGTTTAGTATTATAAGGTAAGTTTGATTGAGAAAGCCTACCCCCCACCCTGAGGAAACCTTGATCATCAATAAAAGGCACCAGTTTCCTTAACGATGGAACGAATTTATTATTTTTAATATTATCAATTTCGTCTCTAAAATGTTTTTGTTGTGTGAGTTTAATTATTGTGTCCTGTGACGCATTCAACTCATGAGTTGAAAGAGAACCGATTAAACGAGTTTGTTTAGTTCGTCTACAATTAGTTGCAAATCGCAGACACCACGCGACAACACGTTGCAACTTTCGATAAGACGAACATTTTTGAAATGTCGTTTCAATGTCGTTGTTATTGAGATCGATGTTTTGAGCCGGGAATGAAAATGAATCTACATTGGATTTCAATTCTAAAACATCGGTTTCATTAGTGAGGTAAAACGAACTAATAGGCCACTGATGAACGTCATCAGATAACCATTTTGGGCCGTGAAGCCAGCGTTCAGCATCAGCTACGAGCTGAGTGGGCATAGCGCCGCGTGAACACACGTCGGCGGCATTGTGCTCGCTTCTCACGTGGTACCAGACGTTCGACGGTATGACATCGACTACCTGAGCGACGCGACTTGATACAAACGTTTTGAGTTTATAAGGTGACGTTTGTAACCATGCAAGTGCGACACTCGAGTCAGTCAATGCAGTCACGTGACAGCTGATACCGCGTAGGTTTTGTTTTATGTATAAAACAAGTCTGGACAATAACACAGCGGACATTAGTTCAAGCCTTGGGATGGAAAGAGGCTTTATTGGAGCGACTTTAGTTTTACTTGCAATCAACCTAGTCTTTACATCACCATTCGAGTTGACACTGCGAATGTAGACACATGCTGCATAACCACGGGTTGATGCGTCACAGAATGCAATTAAATGAACGTCACTAAATTGCGTAATTAGCATGTGCCGTTCAATTCGAAGAGATGAGAGACTCGAGAGAGACTCAATAAAGGTTAACCATTTGTCTCGTAAATCAGCTGGTAACTGCTCATCCCACCCCAAATTGAGCTTCCATAGATCCTGCATAATGCACTTTGCAAGAAAGGTGCATGGAGATAAATATCCAACAGGATCAAAAATGCTCGCTAAGAGCTTAAGTACCGACCTTTTAGTATGAGTGTTGTCCTTCATGTTATAGTCAAATGAAAAGCAGTCATCAGTGGGTGACCACTTTAAACCTAGCACCTTGAGTGATGAGATGCTATCTTCATCGAAGTTAATCTCGATGGCTTGACCAGATTCGACTCTGCTTAGTAACCCAGGCGAGTTACTAGCCCATTTTCTTAAATCAAAACCACCTAAGTTTAACAGAGCTACGAGCTCATCCTGCAACCTGCAGGCCTCTGCTAGGTCTTGAGTAGACCAGAGCAAGTCATCGACAAAGAAACCGCTTACGAGTACGTCTGCGGCGCTCGGATATTGTTCACGTTCATCGTGAGCAAGTTGATGCAAGGTGCGCACTGCAACAAACGGCGCGCTGCGTAAACCGTAGGTATTTGTCATTAATTCGTAAATTTTGACAGGTTCGGACGGTGACTCTCTCCAAAGAATGTGTTGGTAACAGCGGTCAACGGGATCTATCAGTACCTGTCTATACATTTTTGCGATATCAGCCGTAAAACAAATATCAAAGAGACGAAAATTAAAAATTATTTTTAAAATATCGTGATGTAATTTTCGTCCCGTTAATAAGGTATCGTTTAATGACAGGCCGTTACTCGTGACTGCTGAACCATCGAACACGACGCGCACGGGCGTAGTGGTGCTGGAGGTGCGTACCACACAGTGGTGCGGTATCACGTACTTACTTGGTTCCGTACCGGTATATGGTTGCATGTGTCCTAGTTGTTCGTACTCACGCATAAATTCAACATAGGCTACATGCAACTGAGGGCTTTGAGCGAGACGTCGCTCCAGATGTTGAAACCTACGCATGGCACAGTTATAAGACTCTCCTAAGGTTGCGTGGTTAGGGTCGAGTAGGATGGGTGAAACGTACCTACCACTACTCGTGCGAAAATGTCGCGCGGAATAAATATCTTCCGCGAGTTTGTCCTCTGGGCTAATAGGGTTGTCGCACGGCGGTTCCTCTATTTCCCAAAAGGATCTCAATTGATTGTTAATGGAGTCACTTTCAATGGTGTACGATACCAAATTGCATGACGATGCAACGTTAGTGACGTCATTAACAGGAGCACGCGGTACTTCTAACTTTCCACACAATACGTACCCGAATACACTACTAAGTGCTGTAGGTAATGAGGGATTGATAATGATTTTATTTCCATCATAAATCTCAGAAAAAATATCTCCAGCCAGAATAATATCGACAGGAGATTTTCTAAAGAAATACGGGTCCGCTAACAATAAGTTTTTATATCGATTCGAAACGCTTTCCGGAATTTCTACTGTAGGTAAATCAGATGTTATTTTTGGTAACACAATCGCATCAATTTTAAATGTAGGATTATCGCAATGTCTCGGTTTAACTATGCAAGAGGTCATTCCGTGTGTTTTTACACAATTTCCAGCTAAACCAAAGATATTAAAAGGACATTTACGACGTTACAACCCTAACCGCTCTAAACAATTAAGAGTTATAAAATTGGATTGAGCGCCAGAGTCTATGAGTACACGACACGGTTGTTCGGTACCGTAAGCATCGATAACATTCACCACAGCTGTACCTAGTATGACCATATAGTTTTTATTATTGACTGCAGACGACTGAGATGTATTGTTGTGCATACCCACATTCGCATCGCTAATCGCGCTATGAGCGGCCGGTGTGACTATGTTTTTGTCAGTGTCTAAGTGCAATAATGCATGATGACGTTTATTGCACGTAAAACATTTAAATTCACTTTTGCACTCAATAGTTGAGTGATTAGGTTTAAGACAATTATGGCACAATTTCAAATGGTCAGCACGGCTGACTCGCTGTTCTGGGTTCAATTCACGGAATTGAACACAGCGAAAAATCATATGATTTTGTCCACAATGTACACAATTAATTTTATTTGATTGCGTAGTTTGTGAATAAGCCTTACGTGTGTATTGCTCATTAGATCTTTTGTTATTATTTAAGTTAGTTTTTATTGGAATTTTATGTTGATTTAATGAATTTGAATAAGATTGCGAATGATCTAGAATTTTTATTTGATTTTGTACATGCGATATTAATTGTTCATACGTAGGAACCGACCGTTGATTGACACTTTGCTCAAACGATTTTCTAGTTTCAAGGTCAAGTGCCCTCAACGCGATGTGACAAAATACGTAACTGGCAAGGTTTTCAATGTTTAAAGCACTAATTGCTTTGAATGAGTGGTCAAAAGTCTCAATAAATAGATTTAAATTGTTTGACGACTCCGATTTTAATGTAGGGAAATTAAGCATTTTATCCAAATAGTTACCTACAAGCATTCTATTATCATGATATTTATCAAGCAGCGATTTCCACACAACTTCGTAGTTATTTGAAGTAATGGGCATGCTTTTGACGATACTAAGCGCCGAACCTTTCGTACAAGATAAAAGATAATGAAATTTATCTATGTTCGAGATACTTTTCTGATTATGCACCAAGGAGCAAAACGTTTCATAAAACGTACTAAAGTTTTCTATATTGCCATCAAACGCGAATAATTCTAGTTTAGGTAACCGAGGCCTATGGTTATCATCGGTATTGAAACTTTGCTCCGCCATTTTGTGACAACTTAATTGAGACGCACACAATTTTACACGAAAAAATAATTGATCGAAACTTTTCAGGTCGTTATCGGAAAACTCCGTTTCAGGATTTAAATTAAGTTGTAATTCAAATATATCAATGCAAATTATTTCGTATTTTTCACGGATTGATGCAATCTCTGAGGCACGCAAAATGAACATTTCTTTGCAATCAGGTTGGGAATCTAGTTTTTTAGATAAATCAAATATATCTTGCATTTGAGAAAACAAACGTTGTTTTACTGCAATGTTTTTGTTAATATTTTTCATACTTTCTAAATCCTTTTTGGAAGGTGCCTTGTCATCAGCTTTGGAAGCCATTTTTAATAGCTAGACAATGAACCTTTGTAATAAAAATATAATTTTATACAAATACAAGCACGGCTTGCAAAAGAATAACGAAGGGAAATTAGATTTAAAGATGGATCGTCGGCTCGAATGACCAGAAAATGTGGGGTTGTAATCTAGGTGCTGGTATTAATTATTTGAAGGACCTTTAGTTTTTCAACTTGCGACTATATTTTTTGGAACGGGATTACACAAGAACCTTGCTCATAAGAAATTAGGTAAACTAAGGATGCCACCACTAACCTCTTTTCCTTCCACCGCCCGTCCAGGCGTGCGCCAGCAGTTCTCGTTCTTGGTGATCACAAATTATTTCCATAAAATATAGTTGTACGTTAATTTCACACGGTGAAATGAGCTTATGATGAACTACGCATAAGAAAACGTTCTTGATGAGCAATACTTCCACTCCGGTAATACCCGGAATACGCATGAGTGTTCTCATATAGTTCCACCAACTAACTGCCTCAGCATCGAGGGCTTGACGATGACTTTCCTCCCTTCCCGATAACGAGGGTAGTCAAAAAAAAAGTTATTAGTAACATTATTAGCCTACCTTAAATATTCGATAATGAGCAAGGCCTGAACACCCGTGTTCCTTCAGATGCCTGTGTGCCAGGGCCACGATATCCCTTTCGGACAGGCTCGTAACCCTGGCAGGTAGGCGGAAGGCTAGTTATAAGACACATGTTTTTTTTTACAGGTAGTTAACATTAAGGTTGTCTGTAAAAGATCGCTTTTAGCGATAAGACCGCCCATTGTGTCACCCTGTGTAAAATTTCAACATTTATATCTGTAACTTTTATGGTGTACATAATAAAGAGTATTCTATTCTATTCTATTCTATTAAAGATAGTAATAATATATGAGTACGAGGTCTACGTCGGCTTCAATGTCACGCGGCTCTGGACCCTCGGATGGCAGGAAGCAGGATCAGCAGGCAGTAGTGGAGCAGGACGAGAACGGGGTTGCAGTGTCTTGCGTCGAACTGGATCAGGAGGAGGTTGTCAACATCCCTGTCCAAAGGAGGAAAAGCTTTTAAGAATTTTCGTGAACAAGAGGTTACGTTATAGCGTTTTATAATACTTCACAAAAGTAGAAGGACCGTGTTGGTGACTTACACCACCCGAGTGTAATGCCCTGATGTTAGGAGGCTTTTCTGTCCAGGAGTGGGCGCGTTGTCTTACGTCACGCCGATATTTCTATCCTCACACACAACACAACGCCACCACTTAGCAGGAGGAGAGTCCTGGCTTCTTACGGCGTGCGGGAGGCATGCCCCAGCGTCGGAGACCTCCCATGCTCAGAAGTGGTCGGCTAGAGTGCCTCCAATGTTAGAGACCTCCCACAGACGTAGGCGAGAGGGCACACAGCCACAGCAGCTCTTTAAATGCTAAATAAATAAATAGAATAAATGATGTGGTGTTGTGTAGCAAAATACCACATTACGACGGAAGAGAAGGGAAAGGGCGTGTGCTATCGACATCGAGAATTCTTCAGAAGAGCTAACCAACAGTTGGGATAGTTCGAAAATGTTTGAATAACGACATTAAAACTGAATGCTTGGTTTTCTAAGAAAACGGTGAACTATCACTCAATAACTGTCCAAATACAGAGTGTTATTTGACGCATTAATGTCCAATACAAGTAAAAGTTATAGATGTTCATGACGGCTGTAAAATCACAGTCTTCTCTTCTTGTTCTCACTCACTATTGTCTACATTTCTTATTTTTCTGAATTCATTTCTCCATTTCTTTGAAGAAATAAGCAGCAGATTTGTAGTCAATACTTATATAAATGTCGTATCTGTACCTATTTTACTGTGTGCACATAAATAATACCTCGGAAAGCACGTTATGCCGTTGGTCCCGACTGTCATTTGTACCTAGATCTTTGACAGTTGTAACGGGTCGTCAGAAGCCCGATTGTCTGACAACCAGCCTTACCAGGGGATATCGTGTTACCCAGTAACTGGGTTGTGAAGGTCAGATAGGCAGTAGCTCCATGTAAATTATTGATATTTAGCTGCATCCGGTTAGACTGGAAGCCGACCCCAACATAGTTAGATGATGACATAAATAATAATATAAATATGACGGACCTGTTTTCCTAGGAAACCCAAGATTAAGTTCAGTCATAGTTTCGAGACCTCGGACGTAGAACTTTTTTCCAAGACGAAAATATTGAAAAGTATTCAGCATCAAACTTTCCCAAACTCAGAATAAATAGGTCATTCACATTTGGCCGTGTATCGTAAAGCTATTTAGTACTGTATAATTTCATTAGGTACTTCCGTGGCGTATAATATTATTATACATTCGCTGATAGCAGGAATCGTGTATCGCACGCGAAGACAAAAGTCATAAGAACATGACGGCCCCTTTCACGGCCCCGAGCGATGCGACTTGTGTCAAGCGACACGCGCACGCGTCTATTCTGAAAAATCTCACCGTGAAATCTTAGGTGAAGTGAAATTTAAGTGAGCTAATATTCCACCTGATGCTACAGATCGCTAGGGATTGACACTATTCACTGAAAAAAATACAGACTAAGATGTACATTTTCTCTTAGTTGGCATTAAAATGTTTGGGTATGTTGGGAGATGATTGAAACGGACGTAAACAGCAATAAAATAAATAGATTTATTTTAATAAGATAGCCGAGACATAATAGATATATTTATACAGACTTATTTTATAAGATTTAAATAGACGTGCACTCGGTCTTAGCTGTTGTCCGAATGGCGGCGGGGCTCTCGCGCGAGTCCCCGCGCAGCTAGTGTCCCACCGCATCTCTCCGCCGCCATTGGTTTGGAATGCGCATGTGCAAGATGCACATTATTTATCTATTTACTAATGTGACATGCAATGTGACAACAGAATAATCACCGGTCTTTGTTACATCGCTTTGTTTGATTTTATTTCTTCACTTTTGTATATCAAATAATAATTTAAGTTCATGGTAACAAGCACCTTGTTAGCATTATATCACTCATAAATTTGACCTAAATTAAATAACTACCCGTAATTAAACTAATTCATTACTTAGTAGACGGAACTATGATAATTTAACAAAGTTCTCCTAGCTTCAGAAGTCAAGATCTTGTTAGGCTCGTATGGAGTCAAGATGCGTGATCAGTGATCACATTAAACTTTTTTTTAGGTAGCATAGTTTCCGACTTCTGATGAAAAATTTTAAAAAAATACCGGTGCCCCCGCCTCCCCTTATCTCCGAAGTTTGCATAGATAAAAATCTGAAACTATTCTGTGTATTAGAAGTTTATGTAAAGATTACAGGAAAAATAAAACGATGTCTCTAAATAGCACAGTTTTTCAGAAATCATCAACATCATATCTCACTTAGCTCACTTCACATAAATTTTCACTATGATATTTTTCAGAATAGACCGAGTTATTGTCCGTCGCTCCGCAAGTAACATCACTCACGGTGACTCGTGGCATGCTCTGAACAACTTCTTTCATTTATTTTCTCCACAGTCGCTGTCACAAAACAGGTGTCGCTTGAGCGTGTAGCTCGTGACAACGGGGGATGAACAGATGGCCGATGGGGCTGAAAGTTCTGGGAAGAGGCGACTGCGTACTGGAAGGTTCAGAGTTGGTTGCCCCGATGAAGGTCGCGGGAACTAATGGATGTGGGCCACACAGGAACAGTGAATGTGGTGATGTCTGAGGGAGGGCTATGTCCAGCAGTAGCCATTTTCAGCTGAATGATTATGATGAATTTATTAAATGGGAACCGGAGTTGGTTTCTCCCATTTAATAATGTTTTAATTAAATTTTTGAGAAGAAGTCAAGTAAGCTTTAGAAATAGTTCCCTTCTGAGGTGTTTTCGAAAGAGGTTTTTAAAACGAGAAGGGGAATGCGTTCCCTAAACACGCATCACCTAGTAACAGTCAAGAAAATGAATTGTTAAGCAAATTGAGTACCTACCAAATTAAATTGTCCGTATATTCAAATTACAACTGTCATTTTTTGACAGTTGTAGAAAGGGAAAATTAACGTAGGGTGTCAGTATCAATCAATCGAAGAGTTTTATTAGTTTTTATTTTATTTTCTTCATATAATTGTTTTATTTTTATTTTTATTTTCATGCACACTTGTTTTCTCAACTCACTTTAGACATTGGCAGAATAGTCGACACCGGCTTTGCTTGCCATACAACAAAAATAGAATATAATAGAACGTAGGGTGTCAATTTGCTTAACAATTGTATGTAGGTATGTAAAAATACTTGGGTGAGTCAAATTATAACTTAAGTTTAGTTTAGGGTCGAGGTCAGTTCGTGGATGGCTGACCATCCATTACATGTCGAGAAACGCGTGTCTCGGAGAGCACGTTAAGCCGTTGGTCCCGGCTGTCATTCATAGATATTTGACAGTTATTACACCCTTGTCAGAAGCCCGAGTCTGACAACCAGTCTTACCAAGGGGTATCGTGTTACCCAGTAACTGGGTTGTGAAGATCAGATAGGCAGTAGCTCCATGTAAATTATTGATATTTAGCTGCATCTGGTTAGACTGGAAGCCGACCCCAACATAGTTAGATGATTACATAAATAATAATATAAATATGACGGACCTGTTTTCCTAGGAAACCCAAGATTAAGTTCAGTCATGTACAATCAGTGCAACAAAAAAATTATCACTTTTATTGCATGTCAATATTCTATGGTTACTGCCAGAATTTATTTTTAAACGTGTCTTTTTAGAAGAGAGTTAAAGAAAGGAGAGAAACATCTAAGGATTCATACCAACTCACGTGCCGGTGACTATTAATACTCAGCATGCTATATAGGTAACTCCGGTTCCTCCGGTGATTTCGTCTATACCTTGCACCAAACTACAAGTAGCATCGCCCTATGTTAGTACCAGGTTCCCATTAAAGCACGTCCCGTAATAGAGCAATAGAATTATGTAACGTTCTCAGCTTCATCGAAGTGCGGGAATTCGATCAGGAACATAAGATTGTTAATACTAGCTTTTGTCCCTGGCCTCGTGGAAGTCGGAAACGGTCCCACGGGAATGTATCACCGGGATACAAGTATCCTATGTCATACCATAACCCAGCACTTTAATTTCCTAATACAGTTTGAGTCACATTGTAATGATTTTGAAATATATTGCTAATCCATTGCTTCGTATGTTAGAAAAAATTGTCTGCCCAACATCGTAAATAACGCAATGAATGTTGGTGAACTGTCAAATTGAAACAGATTGCTACTCATAGTGTGTCACGCAATTAGCCCGCAGGTCATGTGCCAACTGTTGGATTTTCAAGTCTGGGCGCTAAGCATTGCGTTTAAAATACAGTGCGCGAAAAATCGCCCATGGGTGCAGAGGTGCAGTTCCGAAGTCGACAGCAGACTGCAGACGGCAGCGACAGTGCTAACCCAACAAACATTTGATAGGTCGCCACAACGTGCGGATTTTAACTTTTGGTTCTATACGCTGGTCGTAAATACGTCGCTATCACGTTGATACGACCGAGAATAGGCCCATTTTATACGAATCAGTGTCGTAATAGAGTTACGTAGCAGTCGTATTAATCACTATCTGGTTGAGTAGTGGTCGTATAGACGTCGTAAGATCGTATTTTCGTCGAGTTATGATGTTTATTAGCGCTGCTTTGCGACATTTCATCGAGTAACTAGTATTCATCACGACTTTTATAAGGGATTTTGATGTAAAGTGATCGATTACGATTAATGTAGTGAATTGAAACTTTACAACCGGACAACTTTTATACTGTGTTAGAATATATAATAATATTTTTTATCATTGAAAGGGGAGTACAGCCATTTTATTTTTATTTATTTTATCTTCGAAAATCATCTTTGAGTGCATTAATCTTTTGGGAAATTAATTTTATCGAGTAATATTAGTGAGTTTTCTCAATATAATGGACGCGCTTTATAAATTATTTAATTAAGGCAATATTTTTACCCTATATTTTGACGAAAGTATTAACAGTTACCTTAATACGACTTAGGATTAACGGCACAACCGTAACACAACATCTAAACGACTTATCATTCCGTGCACTTATTTTTATCTGTATAATATCAGCCATATTATCGAAATCAGGGTTCATTTGGCGATTCAATCTGTGAAAAAACCATTTTAAATACATACATAAACAAGTGATTTATTTATTGGTGGTCTCGGTTATAATAAAAAATGATATGTACATAATGGACATCGATAAGTTTTTAACCAAAACAGATTTTATCTTATTGATACGTATGTGTTTGAGATGGCCATGGATATCCACACACTTTTTACGCGCGAATCGTTGTTTTGGTTGCGGATTTCCGATAACTGGCAATGAAACCAAACCTACACATTTTATAGTGACTGAGGAAAATGTTAAATACATGTTAAATTTTGATTTTTTCTGGTGTCCACGCTGTTCTTTTGCTATTTACGATCATTACCCAGAAGAAGAATGTGAATATTGTAAATAGAAATAATATTGTTTTACAAAAAATAACACAATCAGTGCGAACAAAATACCTAACTTATTGAAGTGAAGTACCTACATAACTTTTAAAGTTCAATAAACCCACTTAGGTATTTGATCTTAGATACCTATGGCGTAAAATATGTTTTACTATTTATTATTATTGATAAAATACTCCTACATAATACTATATTTTGTGCTTCGATCAATACGATAAGTAATAATAAATGAATAATAATAATAATACTACATTCCGTGCGCTAGTCGCTCCCTCTTTGCTCCCCCGCACCCCGCCGGGTGGTGACATACGGCCGACGCGGCTCAGCTCTCGTTCACTTAGTTCAGAATAACCGAAGTGAGCGTTAGTATCGCGCCGCCGTGCTATCAGATTGCGAGTGTAAGTAAATATCTACAAGTTGAATCGCAGCGCAGATACAAAATATCTAAAATGTTTAAAAATAATTAATAACCGTACTTTTATTCTAGGCGTTTAAGAAAAATGCCATTTAAAATCATTGAAACAATCGAACGCGGAAGGCGATTAATTGCAACAGTTCCTTCATTATGGGAAAATGATGGTAATTTATATTGGCCAAGAAAAAATGTTATTCCACTGAAGAAAAACGAAAACTCCACACCTCAATCTGAGTGGAAGTGTTTACCATGCATACTATTACGGGGTAATATCTTAGATTATAAAACTGCAGAGCAGGAGATTGCTCTCATGTCTGACGCCACAGACACAGATAACAAGGAAAATGAGTATCCACGAAAAAGTACTTCAGTTGCATTAAATTTGAACAATCAGGCAATGGAATGTATACAGGTAGGTTGGTTTATCTGTAAAAACATTATTGTACTTCTTTTTTATTCGACCAACAGAAGTCGCTATTTATGATTACTTTAAAAACGATTATTTTGTTGATACTCAGGTATTTCTTTTGTTTATCGACGTAATATTTCAAATAAATAATATCCTACTCAAGAATATTTATATGAATTTTATAGGTATGTTAGTGAAAAAAATGTACAAGTTTATTGTTTAGGCTAGTCAATATCGACAGAAAAAAGGCAAACATCGCAAATTCGCATGTAGTGTGAAGTACGAGTACGTATGCTGAGTGTGGCATGCGTGTAGTAAGTATGTAGTTGTGATGCTGGTGTGGATGCGTGTATGTCAGAGGAAGAAAATGCGTTTGTTGCCGTTCCGTGTATGTGTGTATATTTGTGTAGCTTTATAATAAAATTGTAGTTCGTGTAATGTATTATAGGCAAGTAAAGTGGCTGAAGAAATATCCCCAATGGTGGCGGCTGAAGACACGTCCTCAAGAATGGATATAGAAAATGCATTTTCAGTTGCAGCGTCGAAAAACTCATCCTCAATAGTGGCAGCAGAAGAGACATCCTCAGTTATTATGGTTAAAGATTTACCCTCCATTATGGTAGTTGAGTCTAATGCACTCATACCTTCAGATGTAACTAACATTTTAATACAAGACGCCTCGCAGGTTAGTTTACTAGATCCATTATTACTTATGTACAGTTAACAAAAGATTCTTTTGCTCACCTTAAAACTGACATTTGCTTGCATGCTGTGAAAGCGGTAAGGTTGATTTTCAACTAAATACTTATGCTTAGAATACACATCCTAATTAAAAGGATTCATTGTCAAAAGTGAGAAACACTTTCTTTGGTCGACTGCTCCTTCCTGTTTGTATATTATGATGTGATTGAAATTTTGTATTGAGTATGTTTGTGTTATCTTAATCTCACCCGAAATCTCTTTTT
Source organism: Tiliacea citrago (assembly GCA_963921375.1). Classification (NCBI taxonomy): domain Eukaryota; kingdom Metazoa; phylum Arthropoda; class Insecta; order Lepidoptera; family Noctuidae; genus Tiliacea; species Tiliacea citrago. The sequence continues at coordinate 15,003,556 of OY992804.1, forward strand.
TTTTTTCAGAAAGATACTAGCAATCCTACTTTAGTTTCCGATATTCAAGATTATATGATACAGCCTGATGAAAATATGCTTTTGCCGGAATTGGATCAACATCCTAATCATCATTTTTCAGATACCCAAACAATTTACCCCAACAACATTACCGAATCTATACAGGTTCCTGAACAAATTGGTTATTTTATAGAAATGGCGTCAACTATTCAAGAAAATCAAAAAGTTCTTTTCGAAAACCAACAAAATATGCTTAAAGGCCTTGCCTTATTAAATACCAAATTAGATGAATTCTTCACGAGGTCACAGGGACCATTTCAACTAGAACGACATGAACAGTCATTGCGTTTTAAAATGATCACGAATATTGAAGAATTTACTACTTTTGAGGAACAATTGAATGATCCCTTAATGGAAACAAAATATTTCGAAGAATTGTCTATAATTTGTAGTAATAAGATAACTGGGTATAATAATGCGTACGCATTAGTCGACACTATGTTTGATCGTAAATTAATGACGCGATGTTCCTGGGGAGGAGGTACAAAGGGGGAACCTAAACATTGTTTTAAGGCATTTGTAAAAACTATCGACTTATTTCTTAAAGTAGTGCACCAGTATGATAAAACGTTTACTAAACCAGTTTGTGAGGACTTTTTCAAAAATGTTATGCGTCATTCTGCCAAAAGAAACACAGCCAAACGTGTACGCAATTCCACAACGAAGAAGAAAATTAAAAAAAGTGCGACCGACAATCGGCCGGGACTATCTAATGTTATTGATGCGACTCCATAACTTTATTTTCATATTACATTATTTCATAAATAGAGAGAATAACTAAAATCATCACTTTTTTGACCTGTGGGGGTTAAAAATAGTCTTCATTTTAGTTATTCTCTAGGAGTTCACAAATTTATTTAATATCGAGAAATAGTATAATAGTAATACTTTCGTTAGTTATCATAACGATCACTATGATCGTTATGATAGTTATACTTTCGTTAGTTATAAGCCATGCTCCAAAGATAATCTACTTAATTGAGAAACTTCTTTATTTTTTTGTTGTTATAATTTAAATAAAAAACTAAATGATTCACTTGTGATTGTATTTTGGCTTACAACTAACGAAAGTATAACAATCATAACGATCATAGTGATCGTTATGATTGTTATACTTTCGTTAGTTGTAAGCAAGTATAACTATCATAACGATCATAGTGATCGTTATGATAGTTATACTTTCGTTAGTTATAAGCCATGCTCCAAAGATAATCTACTTAATTGAGAAACTTCTTTATTTTTTTGTTGTTATAATTTAAATAAAAAACTAAATGATTCACTTGTGATTGTATTTTGGCTTACAACTAACGAAAGTATAACAATCATAACGATCATAGTGATCGTTATGATAGTTATACTTTCGTTAGTTATAAGCCATGCTCCAAAGATAATCTACTTAATTGAGAAACTTTTTAATATTTTTGTTGTTATACTTTAAATAAAAAACTAAATGGTTATGAATGATTCACTTGTGATTGTATTTTGGCTTCTAACTAACTTTCGTTAGTTGTAAGCCATGCTCCAAAGATAATATATTTAATTGAGAAACTTCTTTATATTTTTGTTGTTATAATTTAAATAAAAAACTAAATGATTATGAATGATTCACTTGTGATTGTATTTTGGTTTGGCTTTGGGAAGCAAGTATAACAATCCTAACGATCACTATGATCGTTATGATTGTTATACTTTCGTTAGTTGTAAGCAAGTATAACAATCATAACGATGACTATGATCGTTATGATAGTTATACTTTCGTTAGTTGTAAGCCATGCTCCAAAGATAATCTACTTAATTGAGAACCTTCTTAATATTTTTGTTGTTATACTTTAAATGATTATGAATGAATCACTTCTGGCACACATATTTTGGTATATTTAAAATGAATAAATAAAACTAACCACTGCAATTTTTCTTTTTTATTTACACCTTGTCACTTCAGAGTATGAATGAGCGGTACAAAATAAGTATTTGAACTATATTCTACGGGTACTAACTTACACTTTATGTCACTAGTATGAACTATCGCTTTCGATCTTCTTATATTGTTAGAATTTATCATAAAAATATTCAAGAATGAAGACCTAACTGGCTTGTCAAAAACATCATCGACATTTTCAATAATATTCCCAATTAAACTTATACAAACGTCGTCATTTTCTATAGATATAAGCTCGAAAATATCACGGTTATTTGTCATAAACCATTTATTTTGGTTGGCTGTGGAGAGAATAAATGATTGCAGATAAATCACTTTTATAGAAGTTTTTTTATAAACATATGTTTTTATGACAGGAATGTTATCATAGTTACTATTATTATTTAATTCTTCTATTTCTATGGTATTTCTTTCAATTATTCGGTTGGCAATTTGCTCAAGAGGTTTGTTTATTTTTCTTATTGTTCGTTTAATAGAACTTAATTTATTTTCGAAGGGATATGCATTGAACGTTTGCAATTTACCAAATCTCTTAACTTCATTAACCAGATGAATCAAGTTATGGACGTTACTTGTGATATATTCTCTACCATAATAGTCTCGGTAATGCTCAACAAAATGTATAAACATCGTTTGTGCAACTGGTAAAAACTGAAAATGATGGTGACTTGAACAAATCGTTACAGCACAAAAGAAATTCAAAAAGTGGTGATACGGACCATCAGCCAAAACATCCTTTAGTATTATGAAACTAACATAAAGAAGAAATGTGCGATATTCGGTAGCTTTCCAGTTTGATAAATCATGTAGACCTCTTAAATTCCTATGAATTTCCTTTGGCATATGACAGCTTAGTATAAATTGCGTCACTTTTGTTATCTCTCTAGCGGACCATTTGGTAATAAGCTTTCCTAAATTCCCATCTCTCCATCCAAACAGTAATCGCTTCATAATACCTAAATCAATCAGATGAAGGGAATCTCCAACCGGGAAATCTTCAATCATGTCTATCTGCAACTGGAGAAAAGGAGAATCGCGTTTGTGGTGGTTTCCATATTTTTTGGCACGAAAATCTGCATCGTTTCTTCTTTCGTTATCAGATCCTTGAAATGTGACAGTATGAGATGCATGAGAGTATTCGCCAACCACAGTACATTTAAGGCATCCATGTTTTGCGTTAAAATTGCAAACTCCTGCAAAATCAAATTGTACAATATAATTAGCTTATGATAAATATCTACAAATTAATAAGTAAGTTTCATTCAGGGTTTAATATTATTCTAATATTGCTTTATTATGGTTATATTAAAATAAATTATTATTTGTACGTATAGCTACTAAAAGTATGGTCATGTAAATGGATTTTAAATGCAATACCTTTAATTAATGCTCTTGCAGGAGAATCGCATATAACGGCCCTCAGTTTTACTGTGATTATTGCTTCAATTCCCCGTCGTGTAGTAAATTTTAAATTATTGCGGTAAAGCTCTAGTAATTCTTCAATAAACAGTTGTAAGAATGAGTTTAAATCTACTGGTTTACTTGTGCCTTCATACACCCCCACAACCAATGGTGGAATGTTAGGGTATTCATGAATGTTGCACAATATTGGCCATACTTGGTGTTTGGAACTTTTGAATAATGGTAAGCCGTCAATATTTACATTAAGCGATATGCACGTTGGTACATTGTCCAAATGTAATAAAATCATTTTCAACATAGCAATAAGGCCATTATGCCAATAATGACCAGAATCAACTGGAATTATGGATATATTTGTTTTTTGACAATTTAAAAGTGTCCGTGGATCTTTTGGAACTGAACAGGGAATTCTTTGGTTCAGGATTTTGTTTAGCTCTCTCAGCGCGTCTTGTGTTATATTGAAATGAATTGCCCATTTTTTTTAATTATCACGAAGTATCTCATTTTTACTGGCTTCGTTTGCGCTTTCATAATCAGAACTATCACTAAGATATAATTTATCAAATATTTCATCTACTTCGTCTTCTTCTGACTCTACTGTTATAGAGCCACTGGGATTACTTTCTGCGCTTCGAACAACATCATATGGTTTAATCCCCCTCTGCACCGAACTCGATTCACTTGAGTTTAAAATTAAATTTTGTGCGGAACCAACTCCAGTTTGATTACAGTTGACTTGTCGTGTAGAAGTATTCGAAATAATAGAATTGGACGTAAGAAGCGCAATGTAGTTTTTTTTTACTTTTCTTTTAAAAGCACCACTTTTTTTCACATTTCCCCAGCTTTTTCTATTCATTTTAATACCGTACAATCTATTTTTACAAAGAGAGAAAAAAATGGCGGTGGTTGTAATATTGCTAAATTATTATATACTTATAGGTCATCCAGTCATTAAATAGTAGTTTAAAAGTGTTCAAATTGACTGAAAATTGTATAAGAGTGCAATTTATCACTCTAACATGATTATCACGTAAAAGTAGTTCTCGCGACTTTAATACGATTAATGCCGATGCAAAAGTTGTTTAGACATAACTAAGACGACATCACTGGTTATACTACTGAAAATTGTTTTAAAGTCGTGTAACACAGTCGTATAGAAGTTTATACGACGTCTATCATATGACTACAAGCTGTGTAACGATAAGAGGCACTAAGTCGTATGACATGCTGAAATTACTTTAATACGATTTTTATAGCATTTAGAGTCGCGTAATTTTTACTTATACGACTAAAATGTTTGTTGGGAACTTATATGTATTTCTATGAAAATGTTTCCGGAGATGGCGACAGAGCCACCTGCTACTGCTCTCGAGCTTCGACTGCAGACAGCATTTGCTGTCAGTGGCTGTCACTAACAGAGCAACAAGGCGCATTTTCATCCGACTTCCAATAAGGAGGAGGTTATTAGGTTCGTCTGTATGTATTTTTTTTTAATGTAGGTATAATCACCGATTTCTCCGTCAATTGTTGACCATTTTGAAAATATTTTTTTGTTTGAAAGGTTGTGCTCTCGAGGTGGTCGCATTGTCACCAATTCAGAATCAGATGAGGGTATCCCATGGAAATCGAGGGAACACCTGAGAAGGTACCGCTGCCGTCGTAAATAGAGTCTGCCTACGCTAACTGTGCAGAAGTAAACAAAATGACAATGCCAGATCCTGCCCCACCCTTTCATTAATTTACAATAAATGTAAATTAATAAAAAATTCTCGCATAAAAATAGGATCCTTTGTTACTTATCTGTTATTCTGATAAACATGCGGTTTAAAAAATTGAGAAAAAAGGAGTTTAAAAACCCAAGTCCTATTTCCTGATTTTATCGCGACCATCTGCGTTACTTGGTACGCATACACGCGGAACAAAACGAGATTTTTTATTAAAAATGACATGTACTTATTATGTATGGATTATAACATGTATTTGGTCTAAATACAAGCAGTAATTGAAAATAATGTTTTTTTTATAAATATATATAATAATTATGAATGTTATTATGTTCTAATCATTATTTCACATTTGAGCATTGTATGTCATTAGGTGTAACGAAACGTCATTGACGCGCATCGCTATGTCAAAAAGTAATGCATTTTGTTTTTTCACGACGATTTTTTGCTTGTGTACACGGTCTCGATTTCGCCAACTTGTGCTACTTGTGCTTGCTTTGCTTGTGCTTCTTGTGTGCTATTCTGATCATTGCTTCCGATTCGGTTAACGATGTTGAGGTGATAAATTGTCACTTGTGCGTCGACAAGATGCTCAGACATTTTGTATCTTCATTACAATCTGCACTGCAAACTCTTCTCGCAACATGGAAATCGTTGCAACAGGTATGTAGATACTAGGTTATTTATTGATATATTTGACCGTAGCGAAAAATCCAAAATCATAATGATTATACTAACTGCGGGTTTGCTTGGCTTGTAACCTAAAATAATGCAACAAAATATGAAAACTTACCTAAATGTATCTAGAATAACTGGACCTATAGGCAAAATAGTCAAGTTTTTGTGTGAATGGTGTACATAATAATGAACTTGTTTATCTGAACCATATTTTGTTACCTTACAGCTTCCACCAGAAGCTGTAGTCTGTCAAGAGTGCTTCTTGCGGCTAGACCAGCATTGTACAAATGGAAATATGAATGCTGAAAGAGGTCTAGGTCACACACATGTTTGTCTTGGATGTGGACATTCTGTTTTACAAACAAGAAGGCGTGTGGCATACACTCGAAGCCAATGATCCATTAATAGCGACTATACTTTCATGAGATATTCACAATGAGGTCAGTACTAATTTATTAAAACATCATGCACAGGTTAAAAAAAAAACTGTACAAGAGTGGGCTTAATGCCTGAGGCATTTTCTACCAGTCAACCTTACACCAGTACTAATGTATTAAACCTTTTCCCTGTCCCGTGACCCATATGATTAGCATTGATCATTGAACTAACATGTCAAAAAATTACTTTAATTAAATCATTTGTTAAGTATCCAAATGTTTTATTTATTTGTAGGTGATATCAAGATATGCATTTGTATGTCATCTGTGTTGGATGCGTGCTAATCGCCATCTATCACAAGATGTTTTAAGAGGATAACCAGGCACAGAAGAACATGCTGCACTTCCAAATCTACCAGTTGACCCAGAGCAATTGCCAGTGCCTCATCGAGAAATACCAGTGTCACCACCCCTACCTCCACCGCAAGAACAACGGGCTCCAATGGAATACGCTGAAAGGAATTATATTATTTTACCACATTATAAACGTGCAGCAAATACTTCTAGGCATTGTATTTTTCAAGGCTGTGCTAATCAATCTGGGCACTTAATTCCTTTGCTAATTAAGGTCATGCTTCTTAAACAATACCATATATATGTGCCAATTCACTCCCGTGTTTGTGGAACACATTTATATGGCAACGAATGGTCATTGTTGAATAACAATAGTAACTTAACCAGTAGTTTTACACCTCAACAAATAGAGGATTTAATTCATGTTATGGAAAGAAATGCAGACTTAATGAATTTTGAAAATGTACACGAGATGCCTAATCATATTTGTCACTATTGGACAGGTCTTACTGTATTAGAATAAAGCTCTATTGTAGACCGTGGCATATTGTAAAGAGTTGATAATTTACTACCGCTATCATCAGTTCTGAGTTTTTTTAGATATATTGCTAAACATGTTTTCCCGTTACTGACTTTTCCAAGTACAGGTATTTCATCGTAAAGAGCTAGAAATTCTAATACATTAAGACCTGTCCAATAGTGACAAATGTGATTAGGCATCTCGTGCACATTTTAGAAATCCATTAAGTCTGCATTTATTTCCTTAATATGAATTAAATCCTCTATTTATTGAGGTGGAACTCAGAGCTAAGAGGTTCTCCGCAAGGTTGCCTGCTTGTCGGTCTTCTACAGATTGTACTTCGGTGAGTGTGCCCAAGAGCTCCACGACCTCATTCCACCGGCCCCCTTCTATTATCGATCATCTAGGCACACTACGGGGTACCATCCCTTCCTGGTTGCTATTCCACCAATTCGCACTAAGCGTTTCCAAATGTCCTTTATAATGCGCACAGCAAAGGAGTGGAACTCTCTGCCTGCGTCTGTGTTTCCGAACGCATACAACCCTAATCTTTTCAAAGTGAGCGTGCGCAGGCTTCTTCTGGGTAAGCTCGCTCCATCGTCGACTTTGTCTCTGTCACCTCTGACCTAGACTAAGGTCATGAGCAAACCCATCATTGTGTTGATCATTATTGTGTTGTGTTATCTCTTGTATTGTTATTATTGTGTTGTGTTATCTCTTGTATTGTTATTATTGTGTTGTGTTATCTCTATCTATGATTAATAAATGCATCACTTTTATAAGTTGTTATATATTATTTATTACCGATCACCAGTCAGGACAGTTAAGTCCTAAGTCAACGGTATTACTTATCTTTTGTTGACGTTGGTGTTATGTCATTCCTTCCTTTCGTAGCCAAACATCCTAGGACAAAAAAGTAAATAATAAATAATTAAATAAGTGCTGTATTGTTACAATTAACAATATACACAACTTATTTAATTATTTCTACAATTATAACTGCACTTAACTTAATCTTAAGGTACCTAACCTAAATGTAATTTGTTCTTAGATTTAAACATAAACCGCAAGTTCTAAAGACATTTAAACATATTTTTAGATAACACAAATAAAGCAGCAATAGACTGCTACATTTAACATGGTTGTAAACCAACTTTTATTTGGTGGGTCAAAGCTCTATAGAGTTTCTGGCATTGTCCTTTGGAATTTAAAAATCTATGGACGGCAACACCGTCTGTACTACGAAAAAAGATTTTGGTACTTTTACCTGAATACAGAAGCTAACGTCTAAGGAGATCTCTGAAACTACTCGAGGACTTCTGAATCAGGCCCTTAATCAAACCGCCTAACGAGAGCCTTGAAAGATGTTGGTCAAGGCTTACGGCCATCATACCATTGGCCCTTACGACAATCGACACAATGACAGCCGAGCTCACGCTCCACATGTCAACAACCTGATGTGCTAAGTCGATATATTTTATTTGTTTCTCTTTCTCATCTTTCAGGTGGTTCTTGAAATGTGGAATGGTAACATCGAATATCAATGTGCGGCGCACCGGTCGATCTATCACTACAATATTGGGCTTATTGGCGACAATAGCTCTGTCAGTAATGATAGACCGATCCCAGTACAACATGACATGGTCATTTTCTAGAACTGGGTCGGGCACATACCTGTATTATGATACCTCAGTGTCCACAAGGTTATATTTCAAAGCAAGTTGCTGGTGCATTCACTAGATCCGGATCCTGGCCACTTGGTTATGCCTGTGCAAGTACTCGCCATTAGCCAGACGAGAACAACCATATTTAGTTTTATTATTATTAGTTTTATATTTATAAATGAAACTACATCGAACACTCGTTCATTCATCGGAATCTGAATCTAAATATTCTATGTCTTCTTTCTTTAGCTTCTGAAGGCCAGCTTGAAGATTTGGTTTTAAATTCTTTACTTACAAAAAAATAAGAAGTTGTTATGAATTTACCGTCTATAATAGTTTCACAGTGAGTGATTACCGCATAACCACAAAGTTTGTTGTTTTGCTTCATTATGTTGTAGTTTGACACTATCTTCTTGTAAACAACATGAACAGGCTTATGAGTATTCTAAAAACAAATTTTATAGTTAAATAAATAATCTATTACGTAAACATCCAAAGGCAAAATATCAAAATCATTAGATCTACGTACACGTGTACTTATCAATATCTTGTAAAAATTGTCGTTTTTGGAAAGACGACATCGTGCTGTTCCTTCATATCTTTGAATTTACGTATCATGTTATATAATAGTTAGTTAGTTATATATAAATAAATAATAACTCCCACACTCCACTTTTTATAGGTTTAACCATTATCCTAATTTATTTTGGAAATAATAACATACAGCATAAGCAATCTGACAACTCAAGTACCACGAAAGTGACAGATGTAAAAGTATACCATATTAAATAAAACTTTTTGGGGTTGCCCATTTATTCCATTGCAGACTTAGTGCAACGTGCAAACGTGCGTTTACGGAAATGCGGGGCGCCGCGCGTCGCGTGCTGCGTGGCGTCTCGCAGCGCGTCGGACGTTTTTATGGTACCGTACCCAAAGGGTAAAACGGGAACCCTATTACTAAGGCTCCGCCGTCTGTCTGTCTGTCCGTCTGTCACCAGGCTGTATCTCATGAACCGTGATAGTTAGACAGTTGAAATTTTCACAGATGATGTATTTCTGTTGCCGCTATAACAACAAATACTAAAAAAAATAGAATAAAACAAATATTTAAGGCTCCCATACTACAAACGTGTTTTTTTTTTTGCTAGTTTTTGCTCGATATTGATAACGGCAACAGGTAGACGCTTGAAATATTCACAGAATACTTAGTTATATATTCACTTTAAAAATAAATAATTAAATTAAAAAATAAAACAAATATTTAAGGGGGGCTCCCATACAACAAACGTGATTTTTTTGCCGTTTTTATAGATAATGGTAAGGAACCCTTCGTGCGCGAGTCCGATTCGCACTTGGCCGGTTTTTTTTTGTGTTTTTCGCCTCTCTGAGGCGGTGCGTGCAGCGGCCTGCGTCGTCACACGCGCAAACACAAACATATGGCAATGGACGATGTTGTATATGGAGACGCGAGAACTTCTAGCGTGTAGCGTAGCGGGTATCGCCGTATGCTCGTACTGGGGCGTGCGACGCCGCGGGTGTTGTTACGTTTTACCCTGAACGGACAATTACAGAAACGCAACGCCACGTGCGCCGCCGCCATAATCGGTGTGTGCGACGCGGCGGTGCCATCCGCGTGATCGTAAAATCGCTTCTCCGTAAACGCTCTCATACAACGCCATTTGTTTGAATTTAGTGCGGGCCGGACCGCCCAACGCGACGCGCGATGCCTTGCGTCTTCGTAAACAAGGCCTTAGCGTGGCCAGACTCTACTGAAGTTGCGTTAGGTACCCAAAATGCAGCAGCAACGTCGCCTGGGTTTGTGGTCTGCCAAGATCACGTTTCAAATCTATATATATTATAAATTAAATTCGCTTTTCGTGTCTGTCTGTGTGACCGCGTTGTTCTTCTAAACTTTGCAACGGGTTTTGATGCGGTTTTCACCATCATTTAGAGAATTGATTGCGAAACGTTTATGTGTATAATACACATCATGTGATACACGTCATGAGGAAAATGTCGTGAGGAAAGTTTTGAGTATGAATGTCGATGGCTATAAGGGTAGGGGAAGACCAAATAAACGATGGATGGACTGTGTGGAAGGTGATGTGGCTAGAAAGGGGGTGGCTAGTGTGGCTACCGAGATGACGACCAATAGAGAAGTATGAAAGACACACGGGCCGGGTCGCTAGTTCAACAATAAAAACGAAAGTTAAACAGTACCTAATTAATGTCTTTTAACGCCCATGAAACTCAATTAGCCAAGCATTCATAAAATGAACGTAATGTAAAATTTTCTTGTTTCCATTTCGAAATACTCGTCGAAATGAAGTTCCTAATTCGTAAGTATTTATTAGTTATTAGTTTTTTTGAGAAATCTGAAATATATTAGGTATACAAGCCAGCACTAAACTATTAAAATAAGTACAAGAATAAAAAAGGGAAGAGCTCATAGCATCATTTCGCCACTTAACACATCCAAAGGTTGTCTTTAAAAGATCGCTTTTAGCGATAAGACCGCCCATTGTGTCATCCTATGTAATTTTTTTACATTTATGTCTGTAATTTTGATGGTGTACTTTTAATAAAAAGTATTCTTGTTTATAATATTCATCAAAACATTCGCCGGCATCGCTGTCAATGGCAAAAGTGCCCAAAAGGCTGGCAGCATTGCCACGTTGGATGACAATGCTGATTATTTTGTTTTCTTCTTTATTTGATTTTATTATATTTTATTTCATTTCTGTTAATTTATGACAATGAGTATAAATTACCTGAAATAAATTACTTTATTAATGTGAGGTATTTTTTAATTTGAAGTGTTTAGTGATTTTGAGGTTACCGCCAGGTTATGGGTTTAAACCCTAACACAAACTTTTAAGTGTTTTTTTTTTTTTTTGTACTTCATGATAATATTATAGCCAAAGGTTTATAACAAACCAAAGTTCAGCTGCAGTTTTGTTCTGAAAATTATCTTCCGACTTTAACAATGTAGTATATTTGAGTGGGTAGTCGGGCTACCCTCACTATTATATAGTAATAAATGCCAGTGTTCAACCAACTAGCGTGTGTTCTTCACTTCATGGTGACAGCAGTGGGATTTCTTTTGGTAATAAAAGTGCATAAACCCATAAAACTCCGCGTAAATCAGTGTGATATCGTAGTGTGTCGGAAAAACCAATTTTAACTATGGAACTTTTTAATTTGCAGTAACAGTAATCGTCATACTTCATCATTACGCATCGCCAAAAACGGTTGATTATTATCCTCCTCACCAAAAGGACCTGAACTGCAGTGACTGTCTTAGGATTTACTTCCCTTTATGTGCCAACGACAATAAAACATATACGAACGAGTGTCGATTTCGATGTGTCCAGTCAAAACGGACGGTTGAAGACCGAGCACAAATTATCAGGTATTTTTTAGAGTTCCGTACACAAAAGGTGCCTAAGGAACCCTATCACTAAGCCTACACTGTCTGTCGGTCGGCCCATCTGTCCAGCTTTACGTTTTGACCCGACTGCGGTGGAGCCTAAAATGCATGTAATGATTTTATTAGTTATTAAGTATGTACAACAACGCTACAAGGTTATTTTGGTGCATGGTCAAAATCAAAATCAAACTCAAAGCATTTATTTCAATTAAACCATTTACAGGCAGTTTTGAATTGTCAAGGAGTCGGTCAGTAAAAAATATGAAGCTAGTTGCCCATTCCAAAGCCTAGTAGGTACGTATGGAGAAGAACGGTCAAAAACTCCATGGGCACTTTTAAATTATAATGTTACAAAAATATTGTTACATCTTTAATCTTGAATTTATAACTAAATGTGAGGACGATATAAAAAAAACGCGTCCGTACAGCAAGTAGAAACAAACAAAAAAAAAACTAAAATAATTAATTTCAATTTACGGTGAAAATACCGGTTATTAAAAAAAACAGTATCTGCTATAGATTTAGTTCAGTTATTATTACTTATTATGCAAAGGTTTATTGTTCGGTTGGAGATAAATTTGAAAAAAAAAAAACCTGTCATTAATCCTCAACTTTACCAACAATATTAATACTGCAGTATTTTCGATAATGGAGGATCATGCTAAACAATTTGAGGTATTGTAGACTAACTGGTGAAAATGACAGATTTTGATGACGGCCGTTATAATATGACGGAGCCGCTCTTCGAGAAAACCGTAGCTTAGGCAATAAAATAGAGCAATAATTTTATCGCAATTGGGGGAAGGCAACTGTTAAAATGGCGCAATAATAATTAAGGTTTTTAATTCTGACACTTTCCATGTCGAATATACATATTATTGAATTAAACTATTAAAATCACAAAAAATAACGAAATAGTGAAGTAAAAACTAACTCATGAGTGAACCATTGAATGAACACGAAATGGAATGAAAGGCATTGAATGGACGAAATGTCAAATTTAGTATAGAGGAGGGACGTCGCTATGGTCACGCCATCTACAAATAGCTTTGACAGACCTTCCCCATTGGCCAGCTTTTCATTATTTTGTTTTATTACAGATACGGGCCCTGCATTCTGGGACAAAGAAAGAAAAGATCTGCGTTATATATAAATCAGTTTTTCCCGGAACATCTATCTTGAAAGTGCCTTACTACGAAACACCTGCACATTATTGATAAAACAAAATAATGCTAAATATAATGGATAATGTAAATATTATGATTATAATAAAAATTATTCCGTATCGGCCGTTTATTTTTGTCCTTTAAAAGTATCTACAGTAATAATAATAACGCTAACAAGACATCACGCCTGTAATCCCCGAAAGGTTAGGCAGAGGTATAACTAATAGTACACCCACATTTTGCCAGTTAAGTTTAAGTCCCATGTAATAGTGGGCGAGCCTATTGCCATCAACCGGGCATAAATCCAGACTCCGGGCTGCTACTGAGAAATTCCTAGTAGAAAACCCCAATAACACTTTGCCCGACTCGGGAATTGAACCCAAGACCTCATGCACAGCAGTAGCGCTTAGGCCTTAGACCAACGAGGCAGTAATAATTATTATTAGAGGGGTATTAAAGATAAGATAAGATAAGATAAGATATTCTTTATTTGTCTAAACATGGTATACATACAAGAGCATGCAAGATTAAAATTAATTGTTTAAGTCCAGTCATGTTTAGCCGTAAGTATCGGCGTACAAATATTTCTATAATATTGAAAACTATATTCTTTTTATTGACAACTAAAAAATTATAAAATTTCACAAAAAGAAAGAAAGTTATGAGTTATATTATTATAAAATTTCACAAAAAGAAAGAAAGTTACCCAGAATTGCAAATACAATTTTTTTAACTTAGAGACCTGTTAATTCGAAATTATTATTATAAGATAATGTCAACATTCAGATTGAAAAAATAAATCACAAATACAAGAACAATGTCAAAGTTTAAAAATGTATGTCAAATTTGAAAGATACATGTCAAAATTACAACCGAAGTCCAAATTAACAGATTTATGTCGATTTTACAATATTGATTGCTAAATTACAATGTGAACGTCTAGATCATGTCAAATTACAAGATGAATGTCAAAATTACAGGATTTATGTCAAAATTACAGGATTTATGTCAAAATTACAGGATTTATGTCAAAATTATGAGTTAAATGTTCAGATTACAGGATTTATGTCAAACTAAAAAACTTTTTCGGCTAGAAATTCGGAGACACTGTAATATGCTTTATGCAAAAGGAACAGTTTTAATTGACGCTTGAATGCATTCCTATTTAACTCTTTCCATCGTTTAGGCAGTATATTAAATATAGTGGGAGCCATGCAGACGATACTCTTGCGCATGAGTGCCGTTTTTGCTGGATAGATGCGAAGAATAGTCGCATCTCTTCTGTTACGCGGTACGGCGTCCTCTAGACGTGGGAACAGTTTGGGGTTAGTTTTAACAAACATTGCGGTTTCGAGAATATACATACAGGGAAGTGTTAATATTTTGTACTTTCTAAAAAAGCATTATTATTATATTTATTATTAGGAGAATAGCCTATGTACTACATGTACTAACATTTTTAGCCAGACAGCAAGGTGATCGTCCTCTAACTAAAAAAAACAGTCCAAATATCTTCTATACATATTATAAACTACCTCCAGCACGCGACTTTGTCTGCGTTAAATTTCTTATTTTAACGTGGATCAGCAATGGTTGGATGATGCGCCTGCGAAGAACTTTCCCACAAATCTAATTAAGAGACACGTATGAATGATTCTAATGATTATAAGGTATTTACAGAAACCTGTGCTTCGATAAAAATATGAGTCGCGACCATAAGAAATATTGATATGCCGCAAGCGTAGTGCTATTCTGTAACAATCTCACTGTGAAAACTTAGGTGAGGTGAACGTGGAGTGAGCTGTCAGTGTCATCCTACCTGATGCTAGCGATTGACCAAGCATTACATAATTACAATCTTAATCGAGGATTTTAATAATATTTTTTTATGCTATTTCTATTGATCATTTTATATTATTTCAAAGCTAGTACATTGTTTAGAACTTTAGACACTTAAATACTAGCTTTAAATAATATAAAACGATCAATAGAATTAGTAAAAATATATTTTTTAATCTCGATTATGATTATAAATATAATGCTTGGTCTATCCCTAGGATCAGTGGGATGACAATGACAGCTCACTCCACGCAAGTTTTTACGGTGAGATTGGGGGGGTGAGGTGTTAGACCCCCGCCCCGCGACGTCTGAAAGGGGCGCGCGTGGAACACTACGCGTCGCCACCTCGGGTCCAGTGTGATAGAGGGCGCGGACATCCCCGAGTCCGCCGTCTCTGGACCCATTTAAGAGGGCCGGAAGAAGGCATTTTCTGCCCTCTGCCGACGCACAGTGCGCCTGCTGCGGGCCGGGTAAGCAGACGAGATCACCCGCTCCCTTTCCGCAGCCTCCTTCTGCGACACGACTGTTTCACAGAAGGACACCACCGCGTCCCAGGACTCCTCGATGCCGGCCATCGACTCGACCACGGCTGGCAGCGACAGGTCGACAGGTCACTCCTACTCCTGAGATGAGGACACGGCGAGGCTCCTTCCATGCGGCACACTCTGCCAGCGTATGCCGCGCCGTGTCCTCCCGGCAGTCAACACAGTGGTGACACCGGGCGTCCGGCTCCCTGTTTATGCGACACAGGTTCTTCCCGAAGCAACTATGCACCGAGAGCACCTGCGTCACCCGAAACGACAGGGAGCCGTGCCTCCTCCCGGCAGTCAACGCAGTGGTGACACCGGGCGTCCGGCTCCCTGTTTATGCGACACAGGTTCTTCCCGAAGCAACCATGCACCGAGAGCACCTGCGTCACCCGAAACGACAGGGAGCCGTGCCTCCTCCCGAGCCAGGGCTCGAGTACCGGCCGGACCGCCTCGATGGCGCCGAGGCCGGCGATAGGGCGTGAAAGCCTGTCTCGCCATTCCGCCACCAGTCACAGTTCAAACCAAACCTAACCTATTTCACCCAGTTCACAATTTTCGACTGTTTATAATCTAACGGAAATAATACCAACCGATTATAAACTAACGGTTCTCACAATCTTTCGGTGACCTATATAACATTATACGAGTATTAGGTTGGGGAAAAAGTCTTTTTGCATTATAGTGTGTATGAACTTGTAATAAAAATCTCTTTGGCTATACTATTTGTATCTGGCTGGTTTTGGTATCATTGAAAGTTTAAATTTTAAAGAACATAATTCCAAATTCAAATAAGGAAAATGTGTGATTTTCATGTGCTTTTCGTACTGTCAAGATGAGTGAATCTAATGAAGAAATTCGATACATTTTAAAATTTTACTACAAACGCAAGCCGCGAAAAAAATTGCGATGTTTATGGACCTAGTGCAGTGTCTGTGAGAGTAGCACAAATTTGGTTTAAGCGTTTTCAATCCGGATATTTTGATGTCGAAGATGCACGTCGCTCTGGTATATCAGTAGTTTCGACGTAGCTGAAGAACTGGGAATTGACCACAAAACAGTTTTGGCACATTGGAAAAAAGTGGGTACACAAAAAAGCTCGATATTTGGGTACCTCACGAGCTCACTGAAAGAAACCTAATGAACCGTGTACTCATTTGTGTGATTCTTTATTACGACGTAATGAAACCGAACCATTTTTGAAGAAGCTGATAACTGGTGATGAAAAGTGGATCATGTATGACAAGAACGTGCGAAAAAGGTCGTGGTCAAAGGCCGGTCAGGCTTCACAGACTGTGGCGAAACCCGGGTTAGCTCGCAACAAGGTGATGCTGTGTGTGTGGTGGAATTGGAAGGGTATTATTCATTATGAGCTGTTACTACCAGGCAGGACGATCGATTCTGAACTCTACTGCGAACAACTGATGAGATTAAAGCAAGAAGTTGAGAGAAAGCGGCCGGAATTAATCAACAGAAGGGGTGTGGTTTTTCATCATGATAACGCTAGACCTCACACATCTTTAGCCACTCAGCAAAAATTAAGAGAGTTTGGCTGGGAGGTGTTAATGCATCCGCCGTATAGTCCTGACTTGCACCTTCAGATTTCCACCTGTTTCGGTCTCTTCAGAATTCTTTAGGCAGTGTCAGGTTAACATCACGAGAGGACTTCCAAAACCACTTGTCGCGGTATTTTGATCAGAAGTCCCAAAATTTTTATAGCAATGGGATCATGTCCCTACCTACAAGATGGCAAAAAGTTATCGAACAAAATGGTACCTACATACTTTAGTTAAATGTAAATAAACTATATTAAAAAATGTTTTGAATTTTCTAAAAAAATGCGAAGAAACTTTTTCCCCAACCTATTACTAAACTTTCATTAGTAAATAAATCTCGATGGTTTCCAAGACGAAAAACCGCGCGCAGCACGGGTCGGTCGCTAGTATCTACATAAAATACTGGTGTTGTCAATGTCATCAAATACATAGTAAATCGGGTTTCAGATTTATTCCCTCGTTTGTATCGTTAAAGGAGAGTACAACATAAACCAAAATTGTATGAAAGCCATAACCGATAACGGGCTATAAAAGCTAAAAAAACAATTGACTGAATGTGTCTAGACGAAGCAGGCATAAAAAGCTATTTCCCAATATCTCATATTATAGCGGATGCATAAAACTTCTCTGCAGGACATGATATTGATAGAACGGGAGTTAGGATCATTTATAATAATTATTTATCCTCTATATCAATTCCTGTAAAGCTTCGGATGCCTAAAAGAGCGGTGACCGCCACAACCAATGCTCTACTTAGTGAATGTTAATTTTTATTTTCATTATTTGAGATTTTTATTAGGTATTTTTATTTGTTTAAAAATGTTATTATTTTTTTTGGAATTATTTTTTTGTTATTTATATTGTTACGCGTGAATTACCAAAAAATAATTTAATAACTATAAGTGTAAATATACTTTTTGCTTTATAATATTATGTAAAACCATATTTGGTGCATGTTGTTTAAGCCTGTAAGTAATTGTTGCACTTATGTACGAGTACTACTAAGAAAATTATTTTAAATGTATTGTATAAACAAGTGTTGGCTACCCTAAAGAAATAAATAAATAATGCTTAAAAAAAATAAAAAAAATTGACTGCTGTCATGAAAATGATGGCAGCGAGGTTTGACTTTACTGTGTCTGAAAACGCTCTCTAGGAAAACACACCTACGTAATTTCATAAATAACGTTTCAGTGACGTTAGTCGCCGGTGAATTGCGGCCTCTATGTGGTGTCAAAGTCAAATTATTTATTGCAAATAGGCACTAAGGCACTTTAGAACGTCAAAATTTACAAGAAAATTGAATTGATTCTATATAGTCGCCCCTTCCAAAAGGTAGTTTCGTTTGGAGAAGAATGGCCAAGAAACTCCAACGTTACTCTTTTAAAATGTTTTACAATATTTTGTATAGATTAAAAATAAGTATGTAAAAAGAATTACAAATGAAGCAATGACAGATAAATTAATTATTTGATAGGTACATGGTGCTCACATATTTACAAATATTGAAAAAAATATACGTTTTCCTGAAAATTTTAAACTAATACGTCAGTGTCTGAGTTAAGGCAATCAGTAACACAGAATGTAAAATAAATGTCATAAAAATATTGTAATATACAATTAAAATAGCAACCAGTTTGATTTTGTCTGGTCGCCAGTGCTCTTCTAGGAATAGCTTTACTTCGACTTTCAAGCTTTCTCGGTTTGATATAGTGCATCGTCATTTGTTTCACTTTGACGTCGACTGCCGAGAGTAGATACTGAGGGCCCAGTACAACCACGCGAAACTAACGTAATGTTAATTTGAACTATTTTTGAATCGAAAATAAAACTAGGTACATTACAACGTTTATTAATCTAGTTAATTATATTCCTTATTTTTTTTATCTATATTGTGCTATTGTGTGTTTTGCTGTCTTTTTTATGCACTTAATAAATGTGTTATCTATATAAAACATTTATTCAGTGCGTACAAAAGACAGCAAAACACTGAATAAATGTTTTATCTATATAAAACATTTATTCAGTGCATAAAAGACAGCAAAACACACAATAGCACAATATAGATAAAAAAAATAAGGAATATAATTATTATATGACATCACGCCTGTAATCCTCGAAGGGTTAGGCAGAGGTATACCCTATAGTACGTACACCCACGTTTCGCCAGTTATGTTTAAGTCCCATGTAATAGGGGACGAGCATATTGCCATCAACCGGGCACAAATCCAGACTCCGGGCTGCTACTGAGAAATTCCTGGTGGAAAAACCCAATAACAATTTGCCCGACCTGGGAATCGAACCCAGGACCTCATCCTCGGCAGTAGCACATGCGACTTCTAGACCAACGAGGCAGTCTATAAGGAATATAATTATATAAAAACAAGGTCCCATTAAACAAAAAACGAAAAACATACTTAAAGAAATAGTGACACTATGGCATATAATACAACAAATCAATATTGTCAAATAAACAAGGTGCGCTGTACGTCTCAAGGTTGCACCAAATGGGAGGGTCCAGCTCTGCATGTGTCAGGCAAATATACCTGACGCTGATATTCTGCTGGATCCCTGCAGTGACATACTGACGCCGAGCAGGCAAGATAAATTGGTGTTGTGACAAAGTGTTAAAACGCGGGGTGAAATTAAGTAAGTATACTCACTACTTATTATGTATTCTACAGTAAAGTTTTGCATTGGGAAACTTTCTTGTTCGTTGCTATAGCGTTTTAGTTTAGCACAATTGTCATATATAATCGCTCGAATTTACAAAAGTTACTAACGTATACTCCGCGAAGGGCACGTGACTAAATAATAACACGACTCGATCGAAGGTGAAGCTAAGGTTGCCGCGGTCGGTTTGTGGATGTGACCATCCATCACATATCAACACCCCTCCGTTTCTTGGAAAGCACGCTACGCCGGTGGTCCCGGCTGTCATTTGTAAATCGTTGATAGGCGTTACGGAAAGTCAGAAGCCCAACTGTCAGACAACCAGTCTTACCAAATGGTATCGTGTTACCCAGTAACTAGGTTGTTGAGGTCAGACAGACAGTCGCTCCATGCAAAATACTGATATTTAGTTGCCTCCGGTTAGACTGGAAGCCGACCCCAACATAGTTAGGAGAAGGCTATTCAGTTTTCATTCAAAATATTAAAAGAGTTAACGTATTCCGCAGACAATAATAATAGTCCGCGCACAACTGCTAGTCACCGCTTGAGGTACCTATGTGAGCGGTGAGACGGGGGGATAGACAATGATGAAGCTTACTCAGTCTGCCAATTTTGTCAATAGCGCTTCCCCCCGTCTCACCGCTTACGTACCTCAGGCGGTGACTAGCAGTTGCGTGCGGCCTATACCTTACCGATGATCCTTCAAAATGTTGGTATGATAATTTCGCTTCTTTTGACGCTTTTTCCTTGACGGTCGCCTAGGCATCTCTCATACCAAAATATTTTTTTATATTTCATTTTATATTTTGTATAATCCATATCTGACCGCTAAAATTCAAAATTACCTACGTAAGTTATCACCATATTATTATGTACCTAATTCAAAAGATTACTTTGCAACTTTGCGCAAAGCTATAAAAAATACATAAGAATAAATTACCTACAATTTACTCTACCTTCCACCATTGTAATTTTAGCCCTAAATTACTTTCAACACTATTAGTCAAAAAGGTGAAGGTCGCAAATTCTAATGTCTAGATTATGACTCGGCAAATTACTTTATTTTCATACAAAAAAATCGCAAAGAAAGGTGGCCGGCGACATCGCTTCCTGTTAGTCCCATAAGTCACTTAACTGATGTCATCAATTAGGTTAAATTGTCCAAATATTGTTAATTAATCGGTCAGTAGACATTTTAATTTATTAGGCAAAAAAAAAACATGCACAATGCTACAGACTTAGATCCAAGTAACACAAAATAAAAACATACATATTATTTACAATAAGGAAGGGATAACAATAAGAAATAATACACAAAAAATTACTTAAAAAAACCGGTCAGGTGCGTGTCGGACTACGAAGAATGAAGGGTTCCGTAGTGTGGATGAATAGATTTATCCCAATAACAAACTTAACCTTGTAGTTGATCAAATGTTCTTCTGCCATACATCGATATACGTCACGGTCAATTCTCCAACTGCAAATGTTAGTTTGTAATCTAATATAAAATATTTTTTATGTGATAAAACTACATATTAACAGTTTTCGGACTTTCTCCTTTATTTGTGCTGTGAGACCGTCCTTCTTGCTTATTTCGCATAAATGGCCGTATTTTTTTATTTCATTTACTTAGAAAGTTGTTTTTTTAGAGCCCCAAAAGACCGTAGATCTACGTAGGTATTTGAAATTAATTAGAACTTGATACCTCCACCGGTTCCTCAGAAAAGGGTCTTGACAGACAGACATACCGACGGATGGACGGAAAATTAAGTTATCCTATAAGGGTTCCGTTTTTTAAAACAACTGAGAAAAAAAAAACAATGTAAAAAGAATTTTCGGTCCATAATTGATGAAAATATCAATGAACATACTTAAAAAATACATACAGACGACATTATTCGAAGTCAAAAAATAGCAAGTATACCAACCAAAATAATATACAAAACCGACAGTACCGACCAGTAAAGGCAATCTGTAGGTGCTGCGCAGACGACAAACTTTTTGTGCGAAAGAGTCTGCGGCCCACACCAATGTGAATAGCTCACAAGCTTTCATTTGGTGTGGGCCGCAGACTCTTTCGCACAAAAAGTCTGTCGTCTGCGCAGCACCTTAAAAGAAAACAAAACACACACGGAACAAATTCTTGTTATTCTATATAGTCTTCAGAGCTTTGCCTGCAAAGTTTCTTTGCGTGAAAATCAAATAACTGCCGTCGGCTCCTGGGCTAACTTTTGGTATGAGAATGTAGTCATTGTATGAACGACGTTGCTCATATACCGCGGGCGACATGTCGTTGAAATAAAAAGTAGGTACTACGCTTTTTATTTATTTAACTTACACGGCTTAAAAAAACATTTACATAAATCAAAGTATATACAAACATAACACATAAACTAATAACAACAATTATTTTTACAAAAATGTAGGAACATAACCATTAAATTGGCAAATTTCCACGAGCTTATTTAGTGCAGTCAGTACGCGCGGTATGGGAGACGCATCACGGCCTGCTGTTCGACACGAAGGCACGCCTAGCTACGGAGATAATTATTCGGTGTGTAGATTCGAATCAGCTCATTATGGGTGTCAGGCGCATCCGTCATACCCTTCCACACTTTGAGCATAACGGCTACCTAGCCCGTCTTGTCTCCAGCATATTATGATATCCCAGACATCCTAAGAGGATAACAAACAAGGAAGGGTTTTTTAAAAATAAATTACAACAATATTGTTATCAAATAAAAGCTAGTACGATTCCAAACATAGGTATATATTAATAAAACGAAAAAAAAGCTTAAAATAAAACAAATTATTAAAAAAAAAAACAAAACCAAAATTCTATAGATTATAAAACTTGTTTTCTCTTTTCAGTGATGTGTTCTTGCTGTCGGGTTTTTTTTTTTTTAACGAATAAAAAGCCTAAAATAAAACAAATTATTTAAAAAAAACACAAAACCAAAATTCTTTAGATTATAACACTTGTTTTTCTCTTTTCAGTGATGTGTTCTTGCTGTTGGGTTTTTGTTTTTTTTAAAACGAATAAAAGCTTAAAATAAAACAAATTATTAAAAAAAACACAATCAAAATTCTATAGATTGTAATACTTGTTTTTCTCTTTTCAGTGATGTGTTCTTTTTTTTTGGGTGTGAAATTATCAAATAACTTCTCTTCTGCTCTGGGTGGAGCGGGAGGGAGTGTGCCGTCGGGTTTTTTTTTTTTAATTCGTTTTTTATTTAAGTCACTTCACAAGGCGACATTCTTGTTATTCATGTAGGAACATTTACCTACTTAAAAAGTGAAAAAAAAAACTATATCATCATTGCAACAATCATTGTCCAACCAAATGTGATGATTTATTTTTAATCCATTTTCAAAGGTGCACTGCACTTTTATCAACTTTATTTCTATCGGACCAATTTAGCCAGTTAACACCGTTCTACTTTTCAGACTTTCACTAGCTTCCACTAGCATCTAAAGGGTGTTCATACACTTATTCGGGTCGGCATGATGCGGCAGTGCCAGGCGGCAAAATCGAATATAATAAAAGTATCTAGAAAATATATTATAATGTTCGGGCAAAAGCTGCTAGGCTTAGAATTTGCTGAGCCAACCCGAACATGATAGAGCGAGGGTAGATGCCGAACGGAGTTTGCTCATCGGTACGAGCCGAGGAAAAGCCAAATATGTGTAAACAGCGCCATACAGCGTCATCTAGTTTTAGAACATTAGCCAAAAAAATGATAAAAAGATAAAGATAACAAAATTTGCAAATATGGGTAACCAGTACATGGTTATTTAGGTAATATAATAAAAAGTTTCAGCCATATTTTACCAGTAGGCATGCAAAAGTTACAAAATGATAAACTAATCCACTAAACTTTAACAAACAGAACAAAAGAACAACACTAAACTAAACATAATTCTTATTTTAAACATTATAAACTCAGTTTCAAAAAAATATCCCTCAAGAATTATGTTACGTAAAGATCTACTTACAGAAATAAACTTTTTATCATGATTGTGTCATCATTAATTGCTTCGGGTCGGCTTTGTTTTGCAACAAATACTGCCGAATTGAATGTGCCGACCCGAACAGGTGTGTAGCACTCCTGATAAAAATTGAAGTTATTAACGGGGTATTTGTAGAAGGCACCGCCAAGTTCGCGCTCGCTAAAAAAAATAGCGCAAGTCCCAAACGAATTCAAGAAAAGTTTAAAGTCCGATGATTTGCAGTTGTGCTATTTATTTTTATTTAGGTCACGGTATTTTAGTGAATACAATTTTTTTTCGACACTTTTTAGTAGGTACTCTTTCACAACATTAAAATATTTATTTTGCCTTAAGAAATAGTAGTGTAATGGAAAAATATTTAGTTTATAATTAAAGGAAATTAAGAAAGAAAGAAAAGAAAGAAGAATGGTTAGTTAGAAATAGAGTATTAGCATGAATAATAATATGACACGAGTTTTAACCAAACGTAAAAGTTGGAGTTTTTAAGCGCACTGGCTAAGCTGGCTGCGGCAGTCAGCCTACGGCAGACAATCCAACATTATCTAATTGGAACCCGCGCATTAGGCAGCCAAGAATTTTCTCAATATTTTTCAGTCTGTCATAAATATAGTCACATTGTCTCGGTCAGTCATAAATACATGCGAGTATCTTTCTCAAGCTTGATCTGTCAATCTACATTTTTTACCTTGGAATTGTAGAAGCATTTACTGTCGGACTCGTGGCTAAATAATAACACAGTTCAGTTCATGGATGGGTGAAAATACATTATATACCCGTCCGTTCCTCAGACAGCACGTTAAGCCGTTGGTGCCGACTGTCATTAGTAGACCTTTGACAGTCGTTACGGGTAGTCAGAAGGCCAAAAGTCTGACATCCAGTCTAACCAAGACATATCGTGTTACCCAGTAACTGGGTTGTGGAGGTCAGAAAGGCAGTCGCTCCATGTAAAGTACTGGTACTCAGCTGCATCCCGTTAGAATGAAAGCCGACCTCAACATAGCTGAGAAAAGGCTTGGCTGAACTGTAGAAACATTTTTTTTTTTCTAATTAAGAACTTGGCCAGTATCATTTTGAACTCAATTCGTATGCCACACTCGTCGGCTTGGAGTTCGACGCCGCCAATTTTCCACAGATTTCTACCAAGAGAAACTTTGTGAAACCTTGGGATAGCAACAACTTTGTTCCGAGAACTATCTATAAGTATGTTAGTAAAATGTATGGTTGTGACTTAGAAATTATTGGGAAAACAATTTTAATAAGTGAAACATAGCGGTGTTTTTAACAACGATCACTTCGTGCGTTCGAAATTCAAACAATGAAACAACGCGATTAGCACATTTACTTCTTTTACACATTTTTTTTTTTCACACTTTACACCGCGTTCAAGAGTTGTCAGTGTCAATATTCCACAAGCATGATGATGGCACTAATATATATATATTAACACCTCTTGCACGTGGTTCAGATGTGAAAAAATAAATAAAAAATAGTTTATTTCTCACCATTAAAAGATACAAACAAACAAATACAAATAGGTACATGACAATTATTATAAAAAAATTGTGGAAATCGTAACGAGGTGCTCCGATTATTGACCCTAACCCCTGAACTAGGCGGGAACCTGTATTTCACGGGATACTACCGGGTTCAGCCATTCGACACTCTTATATTTATCTGATGTGCTAATCACTTTCAGTTTCATTGGTGAAATTCGTCCTTAGTAACTTATTTGAAAAGTCAACATGATTTCATAATAGAAAACATAAACATAACATCACGCCTGTGATCCCCGAAGGGATAGGTAGAGGCGTACCTATGGTAGGTACACCCACATTTCGTCAGTTATGTTTAAATCCCATGTAATAGGGGGCGAGCCTATTGCCACCAACCGGGCACAAATCCAGACTCCGGGCTGCTACTGAGAAATTCCTGATAGAAAAACCCAGTAACACTTTGGCTGACCTGGGAATCGAAACCAGGAGCTCTGCATAACCTTACGAGGAATACAGGCGATGATATTTATGTAACTTTTTAAGGGGATGCGAAGCAGATGATATTTTTGCGCTAATGCGCTAATGTATCTATAATCTATCTCATAATCTCACGAATAAATAAAATTGTAGTGTCTGTAATGTCAAAATATCAGCTTTTTATATGCACACGAAAATTACTAAAAACAAAAAAATGTTTTTTTTGTGTTTATAAAAAAACTTTTTGTTTTTTTGTTTACCAAAAAAATTTTTTTTAAGGTTCCTTACCAAAATGGTAAAAAGAAACCCTTATGGTGAGACTAAGTCAGTCTGCCTGTCACAGCTAGATATCTCAAGAACTACTTATGCTATCAACTTGAAATTTGGAATAGTTTTAAATGACGTTTACCCAACTATTTTGCAAATGAAAGAAATTTAAAAAGTATGTGTTTTTTGCAACAGGGCCTCAATCTCCGAAGTTTGCATAGAGAAAAATCTGGAATTATTCTATGTGATAGAAGTTTATGTAAAGCTTACAGGAAAAATAAAATGATGTCTCTAAATAGCACAGTTTTTCAGAAATCATCAACATCATATACGTACGGAACCCTCGGTGCGCGAGTCCGACTCGCTCTTGACCGGTTTTTTTGTTTATCTGTCTGTTTATTTTGGTATTGATATCCCTATTTTTATGTTACATTGCATAAATATTCTGAAACAGTCACACATACAAGCAAAATGAAACTTTAGTATAATTATGATTTATTGGATCTTTTTCTTTCCATAATGAAGACAGTTACGTAATTGTAATATTTTCTCTCAATACATTTTTTATTCGAAAATCATGTCTTTTTTAAGGACAATTATTCTAAAAAACAAACAAGATTCTTTAGCTTTTATGTCTAAAATAAATATTCGCAGCAAGAAAATATAGTTTATTATCCCGACACAAGATATTTTTCTCTAGATCAATTATTATTTTAATTATAAACGAAATAAGAATTGAGACATACGCTATTTAGTTTCGTGCTTGAACACAAACAAAGAGCGCACGCGATTTTCAACTTTATTACTGATGCATTAGTGTTTAGTACATAACGGAATGGCGGGGAGCGAGGGGCGGAGCTTGCGTTCGAAATTTGATTTAGACTGCCTTCTAAATCAAAGGCGAACGGCAGATTTCGTACCGCATATTTTGGTTGTTGTTTTGTTATAGAATTTATACCACTTATTAAGGCAACTAAGACATTTATTTTCATGTAAGTGTACTATTTTTAGAAGTTCGGATTAATGAATAATATCAATAAAAAGATTTCAATAAATAAACGTAATAAAATCGTAAACTAAACGCAGTTATGTTTTTTAAAGTTGCCATATGTAAAATAACACTAATAATGAAATGATAGATTAATTATTTAGAAGTAGAAATAACATTAAATATAATTAAACACTAATATATTATACCTAACAATGCGTGATTGTTACATAAAATCATAATAGTTAACAATATAATGATAGGAATGATTTTCGTCATCAATATTATTTTTGTTCATATGGCAATTATTTATTGACAGGTAAAGAAAATCTGTATTACTGTTGTTTTGGATTGTGGTTTGTGACTGCATCTGAGCAATTTAGCGAATTAACTTCATCATTATCAAACTGTTGCAGTACGCAGCTGGACATAGATATCTCCTAATACAACCCTCACTGAGTAGGTACGATTCTCATCTCAATCTACCTACTTAATAGTAAGTAGAACACTACAAAGATAGCGATAAGCAATCTAGAATATTTACTTTATCACCAAAACAATGTTTATGTACCTTTAAGTAACAATCTACATTGGTACACTAGTACATAACCTTAAAAAATAAAACTCGTTATAACTTTTACGTCCCAACTTCTAAAAATCTAAGAATTTAAAAAGGGCTTGTCTATCTTATTAACTACCAATTAAAACAAAAAATATCCCAAAACACGAAATTTTATTAGCGGTACGAAGTTCCCATACATGCCTGCCGTTCACCTTTCAACATATAATATCTAACAGCTTAAGAAAATACAGCGTAGCCGAGGTATGCTTTTATGCGTGTCCTTTTTTTTGGCCTAAAGGGTTCGAATTTTTATTTTTATTCTCATTGCAATGCACTGTGAACGCAATAATTACCTTGATTTCTCGAAAAGCTAGTAAAGTGTTTTTATTCAAAACTAGCGCCCCGCCCCTGCTTCGCACGGTTTTTGCTACTCCACAAAACATTGAGTTTTCTCTATTATATGTAAGTTTATTATTAACTAGCTTTTGCCCGCGGTTTCACCCGCATAGATGTCGGCAAATATCCCACGGAAATGTACTACCGAGATTAAAAGGAAACGAAGCGATCTCATACCTCTTAGCCGAGAAAAAGGTCATTGACTCCTAGGGCTGCGCCCGCCACCGTCAACCATAATTATTTTGTTACGCAAAATTTTGAATCTGTTACAACTTTATTTTTATCTAAATTAAATGCCCAATTTAAATAACATATTTTATTTGGTATGGGTTAATAATATACCAGTCAAAATAGCTTTGGACGTATCAATGTTTTTTTTTTATCAAATTCTGAAAGATAAGAATGTTTGCTGTGGGTCATTTTTAGAAGATAGACATACACTATCGCGGACTTTTTTTTGTTGAACTCTTTGAGATGTACAATCCTGTAGAATATTTATTGAATGTGCCTCTTTCTGTTTATACAGCGCCCGCCAGTAAAACTCCCAGTCGGCATGGTTTTTCCGACATCTTCAACAATAATCGTCATATTGCAGCCAATTTACGCAAAATGTTACACTTAAACCTTATTCATTCCGATCATTGATGAAAATCCGTTTGGGAATATGTTGAGTTTATCGCGTTCAGACAGACAGACACAGAGAGACTTGCGGGCTGCCTTGAAGCGGCTCCTGCCCAACCTAGGGGGTCCAAACGCCTCCTGCCGGAGGCTCTATGCGGGGATCGTGCGGTCCATGGCCCCTTACGGGGCATTGGTGTGGGCGCGTTCCTTAAGGCTGCGACCAGCCCAGCGATTGAACGCGTCCCAAAGGGTCATCACCTGCTCCTCTGAGAGGCCTCTGATGTCTGCGGCACACCGGCTGCTGTTCCAGAATTCGCAGCTGATCCTGGCTCTCTACTGAGCGCTCCTTCGTACATACGGAGTCCAGGATTCACCTCCTGCTGAGTGTGAGGTAGTGCCTCCGCTCTCCTTCAACGGCGGCGTGTCACAAACCCTCATCATAGCTCGCTCCCTGACATCAAATTTAGACCTAAATTCATAATTTTCCACTCCTGAACAGAATTGCCTCCACCTGCCCATTCAACTCAAGACGCTGCAACCCCGTCCCGTTCTTGTCCAGATGTCGGCTGATGAACCTGATCCTGTTCCTGTTTTTCTGATCCCGTTCCTGGTTTCCCGAGCCGAGCCACTGAAGACTATATTCCTTTTTATTTTTGTATTACTTTTAACTTGTGATCTACGACTGCCCCCTCCGGCCAATCGTAACGTTACAAAATTTTTTTAAGGTTTAGCGAATTGTTTAAGAAACTGTTAAAAAACCCGACTATCTGTAATGTACTATTATTCTTGCAAATAAATTTAATTTATTTCAAAATTTAATTTGCATATTAGAAAAAATTACCATACCCACATAATGTCCCTAAAACAGACCAACAAAACAAAATGGCTTCCAAAAGCCGTCTTAAAATAATAACGGAAGAATAACTCTGAAACGACTGTCCAGTAATCTAAGCGGTCTATGCTCGATTAGACAAAGGGTGCAAAGGTTAGGATAAATAATTTCCCGCGGTACGCTGCCCTAATTGCCTTTTAATTATGATTTAAAGTTAACCGGCGATTAACTTTGTCTAAACTCTAGAATCATGGCCCGAACATCGTTAGCAGGTAAACAGTGATTAATCAAAACGTTGGTTTGTTTTAGGCCAAACGGTTTTTGCTAATTGTCCGTTGAATTAACTTTTGATTTCGTTTTAAGAGAATTCCGCTTGTAATTGAATGGATCTCATTGATTTGGCCGCTTTGATTCAGTATCTGTGTCAATACTTTTTACACAATCATTTATTTAGATACCTATTGGGTTGGTAGGTTTTATTGCGACCCTTTTAATATTTTTTTTTAAATTGTGGTTTTAGATACAACTGAGGCGTAAAAAAATATTTAAACCAGTACTTAACTGGCAGTAGGCAGGGCACATTGCTCGCAGAACAGATGGCCGATGCGGCCGAATGGTTCTGGAGTGGCGACCGCGTACCAGAAGACGTAGCGTTGGAAGGCTTCCTACAAGGTAGACCGATGACCTTGTGAAGGCTGCAGGAATCCGCTGGATGCGGGAAGCACAGAACCAGTCGAAATGGTGGTGCTTGGGAGAGGCCTAAGTCCAACAGTGTCTTTTGACTGTTTTCAAACAAAACCCTTACGTTTTGATTGAAAACAGTCAAAAGCAGTTTTGATTGGTTAAGAGTTTTTATCATCATTTCAGCCAAAAGACACTGCTGGACATAGGCCTCTCCCATTTAGCGATTCGCTAAATGTGTGCCTATAAAATTTGAGGAATTCCCTCAATTTCCATGGGATCCCCCCCTCATCAGAATCTGATTTGGTGACAATGGGACCACCTCGAGAGCATACCCTTTCGAACAAATAAATAATTTTGCAAATTCGTCTATATAAGACGGAGTTATGCCCGAACATTAAAAAAAATATATAAACATCCGAATTGATAACCTCCTCTTTTTAGAAGTCGGTTAAAAAAGTCACTTAACACGTGGGTAACAAGAGCAAATAAAACTTTATGAGTATAAATTAAGTAGAACAATCATAATAACAACGATAACTATGAAATTGCACCAACTTCACGGTGACAATAAAACAACCAATCGTTGTCCCTATAACAATTTTTAGGGTTCCGTACCCAAAGGGTAAAACGGGTATTACTAAGGCTCCACCGTCTGTCCGTCTGTCTGTCTGTCACCAGGCTGTATCTCATGAACCGTGATAGTTCGACAGTTGAAATTTTCACAGATGATGTATTTCTGTTGCCGCTACAACAACAAATACTTAAAAAACAGAATTAAATAAATATTTAAGGGGGCTCCCATACAAAAACCTTAATTTTTTTGCTCGTTTTTGCTCGATATTGATAACGGCAACAGGTAGACGCCTGAAATATTCACAGAATATTTAAGTATTTATATATTCACTTTAAAAATAAATAATTAAATTAAAATAAAACAAATATTTAGGGGGGCTCCCATCCAACAAACGTGATTTTATTGCCTTACGTTATGTTACGCTACTTGGCTTATGTTATGATGTATCAATCAATCAAAAAACATTTATTCAAACTAGACTTTTCGAACGTCAAAAATTACATAAGACAGTCCCCCAAAAACGCCCACCCTTCACCACTTCCTAGTGCTTTAGCACGGAAGAAGAAGTGGCGCAACAAACTCCCCAGCAGCACAGCTGTCTGTGTATGTTGACTTAAAAAAGCTTGAAGTTGAGAGTATGCCATGCTCACTTAATTGTCTCGCTGATGGTGGGAGTGTGTTGGATCATTCGGTTCCCTACAAAATGGTTGAGCTGGATGGTGCTGATCCACGGGTCATGTTCGTGAACGGGTGCCGTCAGTTGAGACTGGCCATCTCGTAACTGCCAGAGGGCTTATTTGTAATCTTTTAATCTTATAATTTGAATTGTTTTTATTTTTTTCATTGTTTTCTCACTTAGAGAAGCGATAAGAATAATGTACCCAGGATTTTGTAATATCTTGATTTAAAAGAGTGTCCTTGGACTTTCTGACTAACTGACGGACTCTTTGACAATTCAAAAGTGCCTGTAATTGGTTTAATTTAAATAAATGCTTTCCCCCTTATTACAAAACAAGGTTTATCTTCAGACCCAGGTTTAAAACATTCAGCCATTATGGAATTTCGAACTTTATTCCGACTATAGTAAAGTTCCTAAACACAAAACTGACAACTTAGTACCGAACTAAGTTTTCAGTTTTGTATAAAGAACGGTATTTCAATCACTGTTACGTTCTTATTACAAAAACTGGCTGCATGGTTTAAGCCATGTCAAAATATAAATCTTGTTTTGTAATAAGGCGGTTTGAGTTTGACTATGCCAACCAGCCCACCCCCCCCCCCCCCCATCCCAACTAATTTTTCTTAATTTTTAGGTTTCGCTATGTCCGTCTGTCTGTCTGTCCCATCTTACCTCAAAGACTTTTAAAAGCTGTAATTTAGCATAGGTGTACATATTAATCACGCCGACACAGTGGTAAAACAGAATCTTTAAATCAAATCAAATCAAATCAAATCATTTATTTTTGCAAACATGGGTAATTCGTACATAGTTGTTTTCTTAAAAAGTAGTCCTCCATATTCTACCGTCTCATGGGCATGCAAATAATATTCAATTCCAAAAAAAATTCGATTGATACCGAATAAATATAAATGTCAAATCATTAAAATTACAAAAAAAACAGACTAATTCAGTAGAAACATTTTCACATTAATGTCACAAAAATATAATAAAGTATGTCAAAGTATCAATCAGAATAAAAAGTGTCAGAATAGGAACATGTATGTCAATCATAGTAATAGTTTATCAATCAGTGCAGGGATTTATCATTAAGGAAGTCGTCAATTGTGTAATAGCTTTTCTCAATTAATATTTTGTTTAGTGCCCTTTTAAATTTTATTACAGTCATATTTTTTATTACATCAGGTACTTTATTATAAATATGTGGGGCAATACCAAAAAAACTTTTCTTCATAAGTGCGGTTTTACATTTCACTTGGCATAGTTTGTTTACATATTTAGTCCGTATCGGATTTTTTCGAACTGCTGACAGTTTTACAAATAATTGTGGATTGTTTTTTACAAATAGAGCTGTTTCCAAAATGTACAAAGAAGGAAAAGTTAAAATTTTTAGAGACTGAAAATAGGACAGACAGCTATCTGTTGTTTTAAGACCGCACATTGATTTTTTGTTTAAAAACAAATTTTTAGGGTACCTCCCTTGCACGTAAAGTAGGGATGACATTTTTTTTCTCGTCTATCCCATGGTGTGTGGATTGTGGGTCTGTGAAAACCATTTTTGTTCTTCATGGTAGTAGTATATACCGAAATTAAAAGGAATACTAAAACAGCTAAGTAGGCTTTACAAATTAGCGAGTAATAGTCGACTTACATTTGCGGTTGGGGAATTGACCGTGACGTATATCGATGTAATGGGAGAACATGTTTTCAACTACAGTGTTAAGTTTGTTTTAATTTAATAAATCCATTCCAACTGCGGAACCCTTCAATTTGCATGGTTCGACATGCACTTGGCCGGTTTTTTTATAATATTCCAGACTGGTGGCGGTCTGCTTTTAACCGACTTTAAAAAAAGAGGAGGTTAAATATGTTCATATGTAGGTATGATTATTTTTTTATGTACCTATGTTCATCGATATTTTCGTCAAATTATGGAGCGATTGAAAATTCTTTTTCCATTTGGTAAGTAGAGGAAGTTTGCACTGTGGTCCCATATTATACACCGTGTCATTTTAATCGTCTTTCAACGGCAGCCCACTTCATGTATCCAACGCCTACTAATCATTCATTAAAGTAAAAAAAATATTTATTAACATTTGAATAATTAAAAAAAAAAATATAAGATAAGATAAGATTAATTTGTTTGTATAAACATGGTATAAACAGACAAGAGCATGCAAGATGCTACTAAATTACAATAAAGTCAAATCATGTTTAGCCATAATACATATATTGGCGTACAAATATTTTAGTCACATTGGGATTGGGATTCCCTTTCATCATCATCATCATTTCAGCCGAAAGACGTCTACTGCTGGACATAGGCCTCCTCCAAAGGGGTTTGCCATAATCGCCACGCTTGGCAGGCAGGTTGGCGATCGCAGTATGGTGTTAAAATGCATAGAAAACGCTGCTGCCCATTCTCTAGTAAGCGTTGTTAGGGATTCGCTTTATATACAATAGTATATAAAGCGAATCCCTAATAATGCATTATGATATTGTTAGTCGCATATATTATTCATTATGACGCATGATGTAGTTTGAAATACCCTGTTACGAGCGCGATGCGAGCCTTGCATTCCAAGGCAGCGCGGAATGAAGCGCAAGGCTCGCTCCTCGCTCATAACATGGTGTTTCAAACTACATCATGCGTGCGTGGAATATTTTTTTTTTTAATTATTCAAATGTTCATAATTTATTTTTTTACTTTTACGAATGATTAGTTCTTATTGGATACATGAAGTGGGCTGCCGTTGTAAGACGATTAAAATGCCACGGTGTATAGGTACATTTTATTAACTTTACTTTGGTAGTTTTTGAGTTAGCTTCGATAATACGTATTATTTAAGGTGGATCTGCAGCTTTAGCCCGCGAAATTCAAATTTTCTTACGTTATTTGCTATTTTTTTGACCACCACGAGCTAACCACAACCAAACTAAACAATTATATTTTATCTAAATATACATTAATTTTGAAAAACTACATGCAGTCGATAACATGCATCGCAAAATCGCATATTTATTTTAGTCCGTGTGTGCGCTGCTCATAAAAAGTTTTCAGGAACAAGGCGTTCCCAGCGGGCTCTCGAGACAGGTCTAGTGGGTCCCACTCCATACTTTAACCGTTTCAAACTGCTTTTGTAAAGCTGATGAATATTAGAAATGCAATTTTTGTGAAAGAAAATTATTTTTGAAATGTGGTTTACAACTGAAGTCTTTTAACTTGTAATGTTGTAATGAGTTTTCACATAAGATGCATCTTCTTACTGAAAGCTGGAAATAAAATTTCACAAATAGCTGTCAAAAATTTCGTTGTTTTTAATCATTCATAAATCAATATTACGAAATGAAATAAGGAAATATCGCTCTTTGCACTAAAATATTGGTCATGAATTGCAAAAATTAACATGTTTAGATATACCCATCACGTCTGTTGAGTTTCGCTAGCTAATTTAATTTAAACCTGTATACTCTGTTTTATTACAACTAAAACTATTACAACACCTAATTCAGTGTTAATAATGCAATTCATAATTAATATTTAGTGCAATAAAAAGGGATATTTTATCATAACTTTATTAAGTAATCATCATTCTATTAATACATTTTACGCAGACGGAGGATTAAGAACGGAGTTTCTGGAGTGCAGAAAGCTAATATTTTTTTATATAATTACATTATAAATATATTAAATTATTAAAAAAAAAATTACACACAGTACCATGCGTTTGACACACACACATAGTACCAGGGCCTCATGACTTGAAGATAGATAGGTGACAGAGGTGACAGCTTGATCATGGAATAAGTAAGTACTTTTAAATAGCATGGAATTAGTAAGTACTTTATAATAGCATGGAATTAGTGTACTCATGGAATTAGTAAGTACTATATAGATTGTAAGTAGAGGGGGTCGAATTTAGACCAGTGGGCGACCCTAGTAGTCGCCCACTGGTCGAAATAAATTAATCAAACCAGTGAAATATTTGACAGCTATTTGCGAAATCGCCAACTTCACGAATGCACTCTCTTAAAAATGATTCTCTTGAAATAGTAGTAACCAAATTATACATACCTACGGGGTGTTATAGTAAATATAAAAATGTATAAATAATGTATGAAAAGGGGACATCTAATCACCACTGGCTAGTTGGAACTGGCCCAAGAGTGCTTCCTGTCCGTGACAGTTCAATTTTCTGTCGCTTCCGAGCAAAAGCAGGCCACGTGCACTTAGCATGATTTTTTTATTGAATTCGGTAAATCTGAGTTTCATGTTGGTCGGCAAAGTTATTATATTCAAGGAGAAACTGTGGTAATAACGAGCCTGATAACGTATAACATCGTAAGCAACATAATGTAGGTATTTCACTTTTTCAAAAAATCCCATCACAGCACACTAATACGTATTATAAAGGCGAAAGTTTGTGAGTATGTTTGTTACTTCTTCACGCTCAAACGGCTGGACTAATTTTGATAAAATTTTGTATGGAGGTAGCTGATACCCTGGTTAAAGACATTGGCTACTCTTTATCCCGATATTCCCACGGGATCGAGACTTACGTGGGTGAAACCACGGGGCGCAGCTAGTAATAAAATAAAATCAATAAAATACCTCTCCTGTAAATTTTAATTTATGTCGCTTACGATGTTCTCCCTTATCAGCAGTGCAAGTACGTACTTTGCATCGATAAGACATCGAGATCGCTAAAGTTTGCATTTTTATCGATCTTGTTAACGAATTTGGAAGTACGTAACACGCGACGATAAGATTTATCGTGGGATCGCTTGTCAATTGGCAATACTGAGGACGTCCACAGACAAAACATTTAAGGTGGGATTTCTGTGGCAAGCCTATGTCCGAGATATTTAGAAAATCCTTTATTTTTGGCATTGTAAACCATATTAGTATAATTCAGAGAAACTACCAGTATTTACCAAACATTCCGTTTGTTTTAGTAAAAATATGAAAATATGCCATCTTCCTAAAGCGTCGTCGTGTTTACCATTGCCAATAAAAAGTTTATTGTTGACATTACTTTCTTGAAGCTTGAGAAAAAAACATACCTATACGTAAACCTATAAAATGTAAGTACTCGATCGTACTATTAACTTGAGTTTAATCAAAAGCCTATTTCCACGCAGGTTAGGTATGGTTTTGTCTAGATCTCGAATGAAGTAGGTAACTATAGTAAAAAAAACAGTAGGTACTTACCACGATATGGACAGAGAGTCCAGTGGATCGTATCATCCGCACATCTACCTCTATCCCTTCTATTAAAATAACTGCCACTTCTCGAGTCACCTGAATGGGACGAACAAAATCTTCTTCTGGAAGTGCCAGAGGATTGTTTGTGTCTTTGAGATGCCGCCTCCGAACACGCATCACACTGTGATGCTTCTGCCGTTCTTCCTCATCACCCAGCAATAAAGTCATGAGTCCTAAATCCATTATTAGTAATGATCGCTATGCTTATCGGGCTTTTACAAGGTGTCGATAAATTACCGAGCTTAGTAATATTTTATATAGATACTTAATTGTGAATGTGAGAACGTTGTAGGCTTAATAGACTGTTGCTTTGTAAACCATTTTCTATTTTGTTATGTACCTGGTACTTGTTGACGGGCCTACACTGTCCTCCCCTAGATACCTATTAACACTGTAATTTGAAAACATTGTTTTTTTGTTTAAAGTAACCGCGGAGTTTTTTTATTTTCATTTCAATAACTCACTTAAAGGGATCAAGTATCATGTATATGTATATCAAGTATCAAATATACATATATATATATATCAAGTATATACATTTCTCCAATTTTTCCAACGATTATTATTATTCTTTGCATAAATTGTAATTGAAAAATCATCAACGAAAATTGAGGTTATAAATTAACCTCAGTTTATTGTCAAATGGATTTAAATGTATACTTGAGGGTGAATTACAATTAGAAGGTTTCTTTAAGTATTCAAATAATCAAATCAAAGCACTCAATTTGTAAGTGGCCTTAAAAGTTGGCTTCCACAGATAATTTTCTTTACCATTTGCTTACATTTCCATTAGATACTTTTGGAGCCGATTATAGCTAGGTTCACCCTAAGACATTATAAAAAAAAACCGGCCAAGTATGTGCCAGACCACGCACAATGAAGGGTTTCGTAGTTGGGATGAATTGATCTTAAGAACAAACTTAACATTGTACCTAGTTGAAAAACATGTTCCCTCATACATTAAAACTGCAAATGTAAGTTTGTACGCTCATTATTGAGAGATTAACCATGTTTTTTTAAGACTATAGACTTCTTTTAGGTTTTCCAGTACCTAATCCTAGTAGTAAAGAACTATTTTCTGTGTTTTTGTCCAAAATTTTAGGCTCAGTAGTTTCGGAGATAAGGTTAAAAGTTTTCTTAAATAATTTTAAAATTATAAAAAAATATTGTCTATAATCCTTACAACAAAAGTTTGCAAAACTTTTTTTTTTATTTGCACCCAAAAGTGACCCTTATAACCGAAATTCATTTATTTACAGAAATTGATACGTGTACCAAATTTCAACTTAATCGGTCCAATAGATTCGGAGCAATTTGGCTGTGACAGACGGACAGACCGACAGACAGACACACGAGTGATCCTATACTGGTTCCGTTTTTTCCTTTTGAGGTACAGAAAAAATGAAAAACCTGAAAAGACAGAAGGCTGAAGTTCAGTTCAGATTTACATGTAAGAGAAGCACCCTAGTCTTGAAATACTCTTTATGCCCGACGCGTTTGTAGCAAGTTTCGTAATTTCAACATCCTCGACTGTGAGCTAGACACGTGCTTCAGAATGTTACCTTACACGTAGGTCGTGAAAACGCTAAGGTAGACATTTCTCAAAAATCTTTTGTAAGAGCTTTGACATAGCACTTAGCTTGTAGCTATAGTTAACATACCAGCTAACATCAAAATCCTGCCAGGGTTGCGAGTTTGTCCGAAAGGGAAACCGTGGCCCTGGCACACAGGCAACGGAAGGAACACGGGTGGATTTTAGTCAGTAAAAAATTCTGACACGCCCTCCCGCTCCGCCCAGAGCGGGAGAAGTTATTTGATAAATTCCCACCCAAAAAAAAAAAGTTAACATCAAAATCAAAATATTTTATTTCATATAAACCTTCAAACGTCAGAAGCTAGGTGCACAGCTCTAATTGGTCGTTTTCTATGGAGAAGAGCCGGCAAGAAACGCCACAGTTACTCTTTAAAAAAATAATTTGTTTTTACTATATTTTCAAATTAGGGTTAGTAGGAAGAGCAGTGGTGGCCCAGTGGTAAAGTCCCCGACTTACGAGTTATAGGTCGTGGGTTCGAACCCAGGCAGGCGCTTTACTTTGTGTGTAAATAATTTCATCACCACTGCTCTCAAAACGGTGAAGGAAAACATCGTAAGGAAACCGGCATATCCTAGACAAAAATTCAAAAATTCAAAAGACATGTGACATCTACCAACCCGCACTGGGCCCGCGTGGTATATTTACAGCCCACTCCCTCTCGAAGAGAGGAGGCCTGTGTCCCAGCAGTGGGAACATTATAGGCTGATTATGT
Source organism: Tiliacea citrago (assembly GCA_963921375.1). NCBI lineage: Eukaryota > Metazoa > Arthropoda > Insecta > Lepidoptera > Noctuidae > Tiliacea > Tiliacea citrago. The sequence goes on from OY992804.1 coordinate 15,042,642, forward strand.
ATGTTAGTAGACTTGTGGCTAAGTAATAACAGCTGCACCGGTCGATCGATCAGGTTGAGCTACGCTTGCCGCGGTTGGTCCGTAGGTGGGTGACCATCTTTACATACCAAGACCCCTCCGTGCCTCGGAAAGCACGCTAAGCGATGCGGAGAATCGCAAAGAGCGCCCAGACGAAGATAAGTAGCGAGCCCGAAGGTGATGTCCTGTGTCATAGTGCCTATGTTGGGTGACGGTAGCCCCTGAAGCCAGAGGCCCGACTCCCACTCACCCACAGCCAGCAAGCGGGCACGCTTAGCAGTATTGGGGGACGTATTAATAAGATTATTCCGTACCAACATGCAGAGCCACTCATCCCACTGCCTCTGGGAAGAGGGATTCACGGGCTGACCTGTAACCGGTCAAGCCAATTTTCAGGCGTTCACCGTGTCGGTCAAGCACGGCACATTAGAGTCAACCAGGGAGGGGGCTAAAATGTATGTATGTATTTTGAATATAATGATGTATTAAGAGCATGTGTGCTCGATAATGTATTAACTGTGGTTACCTGTTACTGAGTGTGCACTACAGGACATGTATAATATACAAGCTTTAATATTGTAAAAATCGCTCAATGTGCCTAAAGAAGTTTTTCACTTCAAAACCGGCTAAATGCGTGTCGAACCTCGCACAATGACGGGTTCCGTAGTTGGGATGAATTTATCCCAAGAACGAACTTGAAAAACACGTGTCGCAATTTTCCAACTGCGTTTTTTTTTTATAAGATTTGCCCCACACACAGGAATTTCTCTTGTATCGTGGGTGCGTTTACAAACATTTAAACTCACATACGCAAACAGCCAGACCCGGAACAACTACTTATAGGTCATACAAATACTTGTTCCGTGCGGGAATCGAACCCGCGACACGCAGCGTAGCAATCAATCGCTTAACCACTGCGCCAACGTGCCTTCCGAATGTAAGAAATGTAAGATGGTCGACTATTACTCAAAATTAGCACTTCAAAACTACAAATTAACGATATACTGACTTTCGGACATTTACTTGTGCTGTGAGACCTTGCTTCTTGCCAAATTTCATAATTCTAGGTCAACGGGAAGTACCCTACAGGTTTTGGTTTATTTGCGAGTATCAAAATATGTCGCTTAGCTTGATTTTTCAGAGCACCAAGGAACCGTAGTTTTACGTATTTGATATAAGTTTTAACTCGATATACCCCCCCCCCCCCCCCCCCCCGCAAATAAACGTATTTTCTTTCTTTCTTTCTTTCTTTCTTCTTATATCTCCACGAACTCCTGAGAAAAAGGGTCTTGAGAGACGGACAACGAAGTGATCCTATAGGGGTTCCGTTTTTTCATTTTGACGTACGGAACCCTGTTAAGGAATTTGCATGAAAATTATCACTTCTTGACCGTACATTATGTTCTATGTTAGCGGGTTTGGTTTCCGCACCTACTCCTTCGTTGTGCGTGGGCCACGGCGGCCGTCGTTGGTTATTCCAACCAGCCCACCTCCCTCCAGAAGCTGATTAGGTCTCCTGGTCTGCTTAAGATATCCGTGAAAGATCTGGGTGACCCGAGGGTTTCTGTTCTGATCTGGGTGACGCCTGTGTGATTTTTCCCCAAGGATTGCAAAACTGAGGCACTATCGGAGAGTATACGTATACGTACATTATTATTACTACTTTCTAGATTTACACAGGTTAAGCTGACTGTAGATCATTTTACCACGTATAGTTTAAAAAAATATATTAATTGAAGCGTCCCTTACTTTGAAATTAAAACGTAAATTGGTTACGTAAATAATGTTACGAACGGAGAAATAATTCGGTTACCTTTCTAAATTGCCTATGTAGACGATACCTATATTTCCTGCCAAGTGGGCACTTTATTTTAACAAGGACCGATAAAATGAAGATTTTTGCTAAAACCGTTTTGAATCGACAATCTGTTTTAAGGTTTTTGGTTTTGTTAGAAAATAAGATTTAGACATTTGATAAGTCACAGTATCCTAATACTTTGTTATTTTAGTCTGTTGTCTTTATTATTAATTTATTTCAGACTAGTTTGTTCATATACAGCGTGTTACGGAAAGGGTATATACATATCAAAGGCACGGATTCTTTTGGTGATAACAAACTACATGGCAACATTTTTTTAATAATACTTTCATAATTATAAAGTTAAGAAACATTTACTAATAAAAATCAAATTATTCCAATTGGATTGTACACATCACTAGACCAAGTCAGATGATCGGTACACGTTTTAATCCATTCGTTTAATCCCGCCGCCAATCGTGCCGCCCTCGCCGCCGCGTGTCGGTGAGGCGTCGTGTCGCCGAGCTGTGGCAGGTGTGTGGGTGTACTATGCGCACAGCCACAGATAATGGATAATGACCCTCGTAGTGCGGTGACACGCTTGTTATGATTTAAATGTAATAAACTATAGAAAAAAAAAAAAAAAAAAACATTTTAAGTCATTCTTTTTGAGCTGAAATTTTGTATAGAAATTCTGAACCAGATGCACTCTTCACCCTGTTTGTATGGATATACCCTTTCCGTAATACGCTGTAGTGTTAGTAATACACTGAAACTTAAGAACTATAATAACAATCAATAAGTAACTAACTATGACAATACTATAATTTGGTATCTTGGAGCTGATCTGATAGAGCCAGGAGGTAGATAGTGAAACTCCTCAGTGGCTACTAGTTACCCCTCCAGTTTGGGCTCGTATGATTCGTTTAGGCGAACCCAATAGATTGGGCTTGGTAATGAGGGTCTGATGATGGAGCCAGGAGGTAGATAGTGGAACACTTCAGTGGCTCCTAGTAAACCGCTCAAGTCATAACTTCGATGACTTTAGACTTATTAACTAAATGAAAAATATTTTTTTTTTTTTTTTATGATTTATCAAAGTACGGAGCGCTTTTTTAAATGAATGAAAAGAACACACAACCAAAAAGCGGTCCACGCTTTTCCAATTAATTATTGGATACAAAAGAAGTGACAAGCTGCAAAGATACTTATATCCCAACTAATACAAGTCAATTGAATTATTTTATCTATTTTAGTGCGTGATAAAAACGTTTTTTTTCTACATATTTTGTGGCCAACCCATCGGGCCGACTTTGCTGCGTAGACACCTTAATATTGACTTGCTGTAAGAATATAATAGTAGCCCCATTACAATAGCCCCGATTATGGTAAAGCCCTAAAATGGGGAAGTCAAATTAGTTCCACGTATGGCGCTAAGTGTTTGTTACTTTCATTCAGCAGCCACTGTGCACTGTAGTTCCTTGTTAAAAACTTTGCTGCGAGATGGCGCTAAGTGCTTTGTCTTGTCGCTGATTGGTCGCTTTTCATTCCAGATCACTTTGACAAGTGACAAACACTCAGCGCCCTCTCACGGCGAAGCTTCCAGCAAACAACCCCATACAACAACAATGTCACACAACAAAAATAGTATTGCAACTTAATACCACAAAAGTTAAATAAACAAGCAACCACAAAGTATTTTCACAACGTCCAGTCCAGCGCTTAGAAAAGAAAATAAACGGAATAAAAAACAAATAAACATCGAACTGAATGAATACTTTGTAAAACGCGACATTACTGTGGTCTCACAGTTCCATTATTTCATAGCCATCGTCGTTTCGTAGTCTGTGTCACAGAATAAGAATGCATAGATGCGAAACTCCGCTTCGAATCCATCCGAGCTGCTGTTTATTTAAACTCAAGGCATTTATTTCAAATCAACCAATTACAGGCACTTTTGATTGTCAAGGGGTCGGGCAGTCAGAAAGATGAAGCTAGTTGCCCATTCCAAAGCTTAATAGGTTCCTATGGAGAAGAACGATCCGTACACATTATCTCCTCTGAAATATAAAAAAATTACAAATTCAAATAATTTATTGTGGATCATAGGTTCATAAGATGTCGTGTTAGCTACATGTAAGTCTGTTATGTCCCGTCATTGAGGCATACAAAATTCATATCATAAGTTCGATACATATTTCAAATACAATACATCAAATTATCATGCAATACATTAAGATTAAATTAGTAGATATAATATTTATGTCAAATTAGAAATTAGTCATTTTACAAAATACTTAGAATAGAATAGAATAGAATAACTCTTTATTATGTACACCATAAAAGTTACAGATGTAAATGTTGAAATTTTACACAGGGTGACACAATGGGCGGTCTTATCGCTAAAAGCGATCTTTTACAGACAACCTTCCTTTTCTTTTTTAGTGTGATTCAATGTATTGTCATTTAGAAATTCTCTTATAGAGTAATAACATTTACTTATCAATAATTCTTGTAGTTTTTTTTTAAAGGTATTTATGTCGCTCATAGTTCTGAGACAAGGTGGAAGATTATTAACGGCCGAACCCAATAACCTATTTTCAGTGAAAGACAGATCGCTATTGATGAAAGACATTATAATTCTATATATCCTTGGATGGCGTCTCACAATCATTGATAAAGGCTATCTATCTAACGAAAACAATAAGTAGGTTTCTCTACTTCGCCCTCCCGTGCGTTCCGTTACAACCAACATCACTTTAAAAAACAACATGTGTAATTAGTCTTGTTATAAAACTTCATTGTTTCTTACTTCTAAATAAGTTACTGGATTAAGATATAATTCTGTAGAGCCGTATTACAACCTGTTACTGACCTGCAAATTGCAAAAAACGTAATAAAATTTGAATTTCGCCGGCTAATGTTGGATTTTATTTTTTTTACTTAAAATTCATTTTTACATTGTGCTTGCACGGGGCGTGTTACAAACGGGGGGTTAAATTTCTGTTAATTTTTGCCTAGGACGCACCGTTTTCGAGATATTTGAACTTCTATTTTTTTTTTATTACTTTAAAAAAAGTCATCATTTATCACATCTATGATCATTATTGCATGTACTAAAGAGTTAATTTTAATTTGGCTACTAAACGTTTATCCCTGCAATTTGGGAAATAGACCAACCTGTCATCTTTAGTACTGTCCTGTCAAAGAAATCGTATATTGGGACGCATAATTTAGCATTTTCATACAAATAGCTATCCGTTGTAGGCGATACACCCTCCCATCAGTAGATAGCGTGGGCCGGTAAGATTTCATAATGTCTCATAGATTATTGGGATGAAACCATCGATAGATAGATTTTTCTATCTCCAGTATGCCAAAACTGGTGATAGATAGGTTATTGGGTTCGGCCGTTAAGATACGTGTGGCCATACAAAAGATGCTTTGGTGCATAAGCTTTGTTTACTGGCTACGGTGCGCAGCTTGCCTTTGTGTCTGGCTACGGTGCGCAGCTTGTCTTTGTGTCTGGCCCTAGTGCAAAATTCAAATAAGTTTGGATTTGCTTTTATGAACATTACATTTTGATACACAAGGGAGAGTTTATTTTTTTAAATTTGTAAAATGTGGTCTACATGAATCTACTTGGTGGATATTGCACATCGATCTAATACATCGTTTTTGAGCTATAAAAGCACGCTCTTTTTCTACAGAGTTGCCCCAGATAATGATGCTGTAACGTATGATTGAAGCAACATATTCATGATGATGGAACAAAATGATAAAATATTTATTAAACGGCTCAGAAAACTACTGGTGGATAAATGCTATTACACATTGAATTATTTTTTTAATAATGACATCTAAATGGGATGACTTTACTATTTTAGACATTTATTTGATTTTTATTACTTGTATTAATTTAATTCATATTTAATATTATTTTAATCTGTGACATTATTATTTATTTCTTATTTTTATTGAATTTTGAATGATGCCAATTATTGTTATGTTATGTATTATATTCAAATCAGGTAATTGAATTGATAATGGTATAATTTAATTGATTTTTAATTCTATAACTTGTAATGACGTATATTACTACAATGTGATATTATTTATTTATTTGAATTGGTTAAGTTTCAAATGTTAGCCAAATACTTATAACCTATTATTTTATTACGTACAAATTTATTTCTATTTACTTAATGATTTTAAAGCATGCTACTTTCATAAAAAGACGGAAAGATATAGTTTGCCCTCAAAAAAGTACAAAACATGCTTTCACAGCCAAGTTTTATATGTACCTCGGACCGCTACTCTATAACAGGCTAAATGAAAAAGGAAACATCTACTCCTTAAACCACAGTAACTGCAAGAAAATCCTTAAGGAAGCTCTTCAAACTATTTCCTATGAAGATATTACTTGTGCTAAAGTAAATATTGTTCATATTGTTATTTTTTATTTTTATTTTATTTTAGTTAGCTAGGTTAATAGACTATAATTTTTTTTTTTTTATATACCTTGTTACCAAATATATTATTAAGCTATGTGATTATTATGTCAACTAAAGTTACCTCCAATCGCCTGAAACACAGGACTTCCTAGTTCAGGCACAAATCATCGTGAACTTGACGTAGATTTAAGGAGAACTGTAAACGTTGTATCTTATATTTTTTGAATAAATTTTATTTTTTTTATAAAAAAAATAATATCATAATAATATTCATATTGTGTATTATTGTGTGAAATTGTTTTGCCCGACAGGGTCCATGTGAACTTATTAATTATTTTTAAGATCTTGTACCCACATGTGATAAGCAATAAAGATTTGAATTTGAATTTGATAAGCAGTTAGTAGTGCAGACTGACTGACGGTGTTCCTTAATCTGTAAAGAGCATAAGAGCTCTGACTAAGTCTTTTGCAAACTTGCTCTTTATGTGACTTCCAATTTACTTTACTATCAATATAGAGACCCAGAAATTTGGTTACATCGATTTCTTCTATGCTGCTTTGAGAGTAACATTATATTTAAATTGGTATCAGGTTGTATTCGCTGTTTAAATATATATGTATTTATATTATTATATTCAGGGGGTTTTTGAAGTTGGTCTCTTAAGAGCGTAGTGCACACCTATAACGCCACATATGAACTACGCATTGCACCTGACGCCACGAGACTATATTTTAAACAAGTAACAACATCCCGACATCAACCGTTGAGCAGTACACAACGGTTTTCAACTCTCGACGGTAAGCCGAGATTTGAAAATCCAACAGTGTGCTTTGGCGATAATAATATGTATTCGTTCATTTTCTTTATTTCCCAAGTGTTAGTGTAAACCTCCACATGATTTCTTAACGGCCGCACACTGTACCTATGGTCTGTCCCAGAAGTATCTAATGAAAATGTAAACAAATGAATCAGAAAACTTACCTGTGGGTGCCACTTCAAATTGAGTGCTATTGATTTGATTATTTGAATACTCAAGTATTAATCATTCACACATAATTCTTATTTTAAATCACCCGTGGGCGTCGTAAAAGGCGACTAAGGGACTTACTAGAGAATGGGCAGCAGCGTTCTCTATGCATTTTAACACCATACTGCAATCGCCAACCCGCCGCCAAGCGTGGCGATTATGGCACCCCCCCCCCCCCTCCCTTTTGAGGGAGGCCTATGTCCAGCAGTGGTCGTCATTCGGCTGAAATGATGATTGATGATGACATTACGAGTCGCGTCGCGCAGAAACGCAACGCCTAGATCACTTTCATACATTTTGTATGGGCCGCATCGCAGTGATGTAATCTGCGCTAGCCTTAAAGATGTTTTTCATTTGATAATGAGGTTAATTTTATAACCTCAATATTATTCGATGAGTTTTCAATTACAATTTAATCATGTTACTCAAACAATAGCTGTTGAAAAAGTGGTGAGATATGAATTTGAAACTATCTATACCCATTTATTAGAAAAATAACGGCAAAATAACGACAGTTATTGTGTAATGTTATTGAAATTAATGCAGTTTAGACTTATTTTTAATGTAAATGGTAAATAGATTACATTGTTTTGTATTTATTGTGAAATAACGGACTTTATTATATGTTTATATCGAAGTAACGAGAGGGGATAACCGCTTTTTTTCAACTGGTAGCAAAATTAAATGAAGTATAAGTTCAAGAATGTAATACCAATTCTCAAACAATAACTGTTGCAAACGTGATGAGATATGAATTTTAAATTATCTATAGTTACCCATTTATTAGAAAAATAACGGCAAAATAACGACAGCTATTGTGTAATATTGTTGAAATTAATGCAGTTTAGACTTATTTTTAATGTAAATTGTATATCGAAATAACGAGACGGATCTACGTCTCGTTATTTCGACATAAAATTTAAAATAGCTGTTAGATAACCGCTATTTTTTACCGTTATAATAAATGGAGTATAAATTCAGATAAATGTGTTACCAATTCCTTTTAGTAAGTGATTACGTAATAATTTAATCAGAACAGGGTTTTGTTTACAAATTTATCAGAAACTTTGGAACAGACTGTACGTTCAGTTTCTATAATAAATAAATTCATTTATTTCAGGTAAGAAACACCCATTGACAATAATTAAAAGAAACAAACCATAGCCGCACTCACACATCCAAATCACAAACAACAGTTTAAAACTAACATAAAACTGTGACCAATAAAATAAAAAATAAAAAACTATAATTAATTAATAAAAAAAATCCAAAATAAAATATAAAATGTCAGAATCTACAAAAATTAAAATGTCAAATATGAAATGGTAAAAGTCAAACTGTAAAAAACTTCAAATGTCAAGACTTAAAAATAAAAATTATTTCTCAAAAACTAAAAATTATAAAAAATATATAGCAATTCTTTTAAATCTACCTGCCCCAAATCTGATACACGGGTGCATGTAAGGCCTGCCAGTGCTTCATGAAAGGCCCGTCCAACCTGTTGGCCACAACGGTAAGAAGACTGTTGCCGCTGCCCCGCACTCTACTCGCCATCGCAGCCGCCCTCTTGCGCATGCTGGCATAAAAACAGTCAATGCGGACGCTCGCGAACATTCCCGATGCGCTGCAGAAGCGAGGCAGCCGCAGTATCGCCCTCAGCGCGTTATTATATTGGACGCGGAGAGCGCTGTAGGATTCCACCACCACACACCACAGACACAGGCTACTCGTATAAGAAGACGTGCAGTAGGCTCGAAACAAGGTGATCTTCACATCCTTGGAGCTACGAGCAAACCTGCGTGCAATCATATTCGCCCTCACTGACAGCGCCCACCTTTCTCCCTCAATATTAGCATCGTCCTTCAGGTCGGACTTCAGAGTATGGCCCAAATACTTAAAAGTATGTACCCGCTCCAAGGGCACCCCAGCCAGCCTTACTGGTGGAACCTCTGCCGGACACTTAGAACCCGCACAGAAAACCATAAGCTTGCTCTTTTTTACGTTATATTTCAGACCATGAGTATGAGCGTACGTTCCGCAGATGCTTATTAGCTCTCTGAGCGTAGCTGATGTTGTTAAAGCAAACACCATCAACATGACATCCAATATGGCGGCTGCTGAGCTCGGCAACAAGTCCATCAATATACAGATTGAAGAGCGTTGGTGAGCTCAATCCTCCCTACCTCACTCCGCACTCCAACCTGTACGAGTCCGACAGAGCTCCCGACCATTTAACATTGTTAACCTGGTTCCCGTACCAGTGCTGGAAGATTTTAACAACTTCAGGCGCAACTTGCCTATCAAGCAGCTTCCTCCACAGCACTTTGTACGAAACCAGGTCAAATGCTCTGGAAAAATCGAAGAAGCAAGCGTAAACAGGTGTGCTCCGATCCGTGTAATATCTGACTGCATGCTTTAAATTCAGTATAGCACTATCTGTCCACTGTAAACTGGTTATCGTGCAAAGTTATTGTATTGCTTAACTGAGAATTAAGCATGCTGTCAAATACTTTCGCGATGACTGTCGCTAATGAGATCGGTCTGTAATTGTTTTTGTCTGCTAAACTACCTGTTTTGTTTTTAACAATTGGTACTACGACCGTCCTCATCAGTTCGTCCGGCAAGTACGAATGGCGAAGGCAGAACGTGAACAGCATGGCCAAAACACGTGGAAGGTGAGGATCTGCATGGTGCTCGATGCTGAGTCCGTCATGTCCTGGAGACTTACCCCTGGTCATACTCCCTATGGTCTTAGCTATGTCCGCAGCTGTGAACTTAACTCTTGGTTCCAGAACAGTACACTGTGACTCAGCATCGACCCCTTCAGAGGGTGGAATACTGCTTGGCTCGACACAAAACTGGGATTAAAAATTGGCAATATCCCTACCAGCAGACATGCCATCGACGCTCACCGGCAAACCAGGCCTAAGGTTGTGCTTTTTTGTAGACTTCCAGAAGCCCCGAAAGTCTTTTTTAGTGTGCAACTCAGCTAGGATGTCCATCTGGATTTGGTCTTGGTGGTTCTGGCACCACCTTAATTTGGATTTAAAGATCTTACGAGTGTCCCACATTTCCTCATAAATCACGCCAGACGTAGGTTTGCCACAAACTAGCCACTCAATAAACTTAAGCCTAGCGAACGAGTGAGCCTCGCTGACATGCTTATTCCAACCCACCACGCGCTTCGGCCTCCTACCAACAAGTCGTGTCTCCCTGCTAACAATGGCAGCTATATTTCTATATTTATTTAATCTATGTCCGTAGCCGCACCAGTCCATGAATACAATAAACTAACAGCAGGGTTATTAAGTTAATTAAAATGTGCGGGTTGATGTAATGAGGCTCCCGTTAAATAACTTGCTCTTGTTTCGTATTAATTTCGACATCTTTTGTTGATTGTACATTTTTATATTAAGAACTAGCTGTGGCAGCAGCTTCGTTTATATGACCGTGTATTCTATTGGCATTGAATGAAGGAATTAATGATATTTATTTGCAAGAATATAGGTAGCTAACATAAGTTCTTAATATCTATGGGTTTCACTATATTCGGCATTTCAGCCGTGAAAATATATTTAGATTTTACATCTTGGTGATAGGATAGAGCATGCAGTACATATTTAGTAATTAGCAATAACATTAAAATACTAATAATAATTTCATAATTTAAATTTAAATAACAACGCAATTAATAAAAATAAAAGTAAATACAATACTATTCATTTAAAATAATAATTTACATTAAAAATAGCGGTCAGTAATAATGATGTCATGTCAATAAAAACAAGTGCGCCACGCACAATGACGGGTTCCGTAGTTAGGATGAATTTATCTCTAAAACAAGCTTAACATTTTAGTTGAAAAACACGTTCTCCCATACATCGATATACGCCACGGTCAATTTTTCAACTGAAAATTTAAGTTTGTAATCGCAAAAAAAGTATTTTTTTATTGTGATAAAACTACAAATTAACAATTTTCTGACTTTTTCCTTTACTTTTGTTGTGAGACCTTGCTTCTGTCCAAATTTCATGATTCTAGGTGAACGGGAAGTACCCTATTGGTTTTTGATTTATGTGCGAGATATTCGCATTTTTTTTTATGTGATAAAACTACAAATTTACAATTTTCGGACTGTTTCCTTTAATTGTGCTGTGAGAGCTTGCTTCTACCCAAATTTCATGATTCTAGGTCAACGGGAAGTACTTTATAAGTTTTGATTTATATTAGCAATTTTTTTTTATGTGATAAAACTACAAATTTACAATTTTAGGACTTTTTCCTGTACTTGTGCTGTAAGACCTTGCTTCTTGCCAAATTTCATGATTCTAGGTCAACGGGAAGTACCCTATAGGGTTTGATTTATTTGCGAGTATCAAAATATGTCGCAATGATGTCGCTTATATCGCCGTATTTTTTTATTGCGTTGACTTGGAAGCTTGATTTTTTTAGAGCTTTAAGAGACCATAGACTTACATATTTGATATTAATTTCAACTTGACAACTCTACGCGTTCATGAGAAAAATGGTCTTGACAGACTGACAGACAGACAGACAGACTTATATTTTTAATTCATGCCTAGTAAACAGTGTTATACATGTAAGCAAATAAAAAAATAAAAAATAATATAATATAAAAAATAGAACCCTATTTATAACAACGATTTTTTTTTGTAATTCCTGACAAAAAAGCAATCATATTAAAAAAGAAAACATTCATTGTAATTTCTTTCACTTCTTTGAGAACTTGATCGGCCGGTTGAAGAACAAGGGACACTATGCAAAAATACACGTAACTGAAAAATAATCGCCCGGAAAGTTATGTGGTTCGGTAATGGTCGTGTTTCCAAATTAGCACGAACGATGTGCGCGCCGCAGTCTCACGCCTCACAGAGGAAAAGCTGCTAAAAGCCGGAATATCCGTACTATCCGTAGACCACAGTAGACCGGAGTAGGTAACCTAACGTAGAACCTATCCTTCTTATAAGTCGTGTTACCTACTCCGGTCGCACCTCGTCATCTGCCATGAGGTTTATTGGAATCACATGGAGTTGGAAATATTGCACGCATAAAGATTATGTTTTCCTAAGTACAATTTCTACGTAATTTAATAAATCAAAAAACTTACATCCTAACTGTTGATAGACCCACAAAGTGCCAACCCCGGACGTCGTTAGATCATTAAGCCGCGCCAGCATTTTAGCAACCCATAAGACGACTATTGCCTAAATCGGATTAGAGTAAGAAATTCTTCGATAAATTTATCGGGAAGTAGAAACAGTTATCCCAAATAAATGTTATCTTACTCTTAAAAAAACCGGACTCGCATGGTGGGGGTTCCGTACAGTGAATATAATTTATCTACCATGTTTTTTATACCAAGATAATTTATCCTAAGAACCAACTTAACATTGTAGTTGAAAAACATGGTCTCTCATACATTCTAAATGCAAATGTAACTTTTTACCCAGAATATTGGGGGATTGGCCGTGTTATTTGAATATCATAGACTTCTTATAGGTTTTAATTTTAAAACATTATTTAAAAATATAATATTATATTATATTTTATGAGACCCTCACAATAAGCCCTTTTATTAGACATGTCACACGATACAGTTTCCAAAACTTTTTTTTTTAATTTTCCAATTTGACTCCAAAAGTGACACTCATATTCAAAATTCATTTATTCTCGTTACGCGTCCGTATTTGCATTACAGAAATTCATATGTCTACCAAGTTTCAACTTAATTGGTCTTCAGATTCGGAGCAAATCGGACAGACAGACAGAAAGACATCTGGTACCCCGGACCTTTGGAAAGTGGTATGAAGGGGCGAAGCTAACTCGCAGAGGCCTTTAGACGTTTATAATCAACGATATCTCTCTTTCTTTCCTTTCTTTTTTTTAAAAAACATTGCCCCATACTAGGAATTTCTCCTGAATCGTAGGTGCGTTTACAAACATTTAAACTCACATACACAAACAGCCAGACCCGAAACAACTACTTGTAGTTCATACAAATATTTTTTCCGTGCGGAAATCGAACCCGCGACACGCAGCGCAGCAGTCAATCGCTTAACCACTGCGCCAACCGTGCCGTCGATATCCCTGTTCGCACTATGCAAGTACATCCAAGGACAACCCCCGGTTGTGTAGGACTATTTGTCAGGATGAAAATACTTATTATTAAGTAGTTCCGGTGGCCATCTGTGGGCTTCATCATAAGTTCCTCTTCACCAAATGGTGCTTTCCGAGCGCAAAAACATGAGTTATTATAACAAAACCCGAAATCGTTATCGGTGTGCATATAAAATTGGAAGATTTTTATGGGATCCCCTTAATAGATTCTAACTTCATGACGATGGGACCACCTCGGGGGCATACATACCCTTTTAAACAAAAAAATAAAAAAATAAAATGGGTCTCTCTTGACGGAGAAATCGGTGAACAAACATAAAAAAAACAAACAAACATAATAACCTCCTCCTTTTTGGAAGTCTGTTATAAACCTAAATTAAGACTTTCAGGCATTCTTATTTATCTCTATTTCAATCCCAACTCATTAAAACCTTATCTAACCGATCTTCACCTAAAATAAACCCGCACCTCAATTACGAAAACTACTTTCTGTCACAATCCAAAGGATTTTGTAGAAAAAACCTAATCCATTGCTTCATATGTTTGAAAAACCCGTCTGCTCGACAACGTAAATAGCACAATGAATGTCGTGGAATTATTTAAATTCCAATTGTAAGGGCGTTACGTATTTACCCCGCAGGCTTAGCCAAACAAAAGTAAGGGCACAAAAGGTTGGCATAAATCTCCAGACGAGAAAAAAAATGTTGCTTAAGCTTGAAAGATAACTTCATAAGACTGTATCCCTTACAAATACTAATACAACTGGCTTAGGATATGTTGGTGCAAGTTAGGAACTGTTGAGACTGGCGGCAGGGAACTAGGGGTACGCGAACAGCAGCAAGTCAGCCGGCCGCACGGCCGAGCACGTGGCCCCGCGCTAGCGATGGCGATTCTTTCCGTAAAAGATCGATTCTTATATCGATTCAAATTGAAATCTTTCTTTCTTAAGATTGATACACAAAATAATTGAGGTCTAAAAATCGATCTTTTTATCGATTTTCTTTTCGGGTTTGCGTTTTCCTTGTAATACAAAAATATATATTTTTTTATTTCCTTTACCTAATTTTGAGGAGCGACGAATGAAACTGAGTACACAGCAATCTAGCGAGTTTTTGAGTAATTAAGTTACAAAAAACTTTTTCAAAAAAAAATTACCTACTTCCAAAAAAATACTACAAAGTGAATAATAACTTTAACCGTAGATCTATGACATTATAAGATATCTGACTACCAGTAACGACTACCTACTGGTAGTCAGAAACCTAAAAGTCTAACAACTGGGTAACTGGGTTGTGAAGGTCAAAAATTGGTTAGACTGGAAGCCCATCCGGTCAGACTGGAAGCCCATAACAACGTAGTTGGGAAAAGCCTAGGCAATGATGAGTCGCGCCGCGTCCCATTGCACGCAATAATGATAAGACGCAAAGAAAACTCCATTACAACTCCGCTCAATGCTTGCGGAGGCGGAGGAACGATTTCTTGCGGAACTTCCGCATTTGTGGAGGCGGAGGGGACTAACAAGACAAAGAAAATGAAATATTTTTTTAACAGACTTGCTTGTAGAGTGACTCTTATGGCAACGCGTATTTTTTACTTTACATTACCACACTAGTGTTTTTACTTTACATTTTTTTTTCAATCTCCGCATATTTTTTTTACGTCTAAAATCAATTAATACTTTTGTGAATAAATAAACAATTTTAGGTTACATAATGGCAAATCATGCAACAAATTATATATTCTTCACTACACATTAACCTTAATTTGCGTATTCAAAACATTATTTTGTGTTTATTATATTTTTTATAAAGGCTGTTTAGCGGTTTCATGAAACGACGGATGAAACGCGTGTGCATTGATCATAGCACACGTGTATCATACACAAAAGGCACTGACAAGTAAATGATGTTGCGTCGGGTTCTCACACGCGGTGTAAGTTTTCAATTACAATAATTTTATTAAATAATTATCTTGTTTTTATAGTTATTTCACTCATCTATTTTTATTTTATTTATTTATTTCCGTATCTATCCGTGACATCACAGCGGAATACCAGCGCTGCGACACTTATTTTTAAGTGCCGCAGCATCATGCTTTTCGCGTCGTACAGGACTTTCTGTTTTTATTTTTATTTTTACTTTGTTTTTTTTTGTTCTTTATGTTTCTATGAGTGTGTTTTAGTTTAATTTGTGATCTTTGCGAGTCCTAATAAATGCTTTTTCTTTCTTTCTTTTAGATACGGAGAAATATCTACTTGCAATCCTATTGGTTAATATTTCTCCGTTTCTCCGCTTCACAGCCTCGCTCCGCTCGCTCCGGTGGACAGACAGCCTTAGGCTTCACTCCCACTTTCAGTCTGCCGAACCGTCTGTCACCAGACTATATCTCATGAACCGTGATAGATAGACAGTTGAAATTTTTACAGATGAAGTATTTCTGTTGCCGCTATAACAACAAATACTAAAAAACAGAATAAAATAAATATTTAAGGGGGCTCTCATACAACAAACGTGATTTTTTTGCTCGATATTGATAACGGCAACAGGTAGACGCTTAAAATATTCACAGAATATTTAGTTATATATTCACTTTAAAAATAAATAATTCAATTAAAATAAAACAAATATTTAAGAGGGGCTCTCATATAACAAACGTGATTTTTTTGCCGTCTTTATAGATAATGGTACGGAACCCTTCGTGCGCGAGTCTGACTCGCATTTGGCCGGTTTTTGATATCGATTCTACGTAGTTTTTTTCTTTTTAATAATATAAATTTCATTAATCATTTAACGAATAACTGATAAAGCTTCAGTGATATTTTCAGGCCTCGCTTCCCGCTATCATTTCTACCTAGAACACAGAGGTTTCTGCGCCCTAAGACTTTAAGATTCCCACCACGTCCATACCCCCATACTAATGATCATACGCATTAGTGAGCGTCCATTTTTGCCGTCATCTTATTATGGTCACGTGATCCGTATTCGAGTAATTACTTGTGTGTTTAACTACATTTTTTGCAGCGGTGGTGGTCCAGCATACCAACCCCCCACGATCATGTTTGAGGTAGTTGGTAGTCTGTCTCAAACAATATATATTATTATAAAAATATAGCATAACCTAAATTAGGTTGGCAATAACGGTAACCTAAGGTGGCATACCTTAGGTTCCCGTGCCAGCTTAGATGGAGTTGATAAGAACTAGGGTCGTGGGGGGTTGGTGATATACCGAGTACTACTCCGTGTATAAGTAAAACATATAAATATTGTAAAACATTTTTAAAAGAGTACCGGTGGAGTTTCTTGCCCATTCTTCTCCATACGATACTACCTTTTAGAAGGGGCAACTAGAATCAATTCTATTTTTTTTGTAAATTTTGACGTTCAAAAGTGCCTATTTGAAATAAATGGTTTGACTTTGACTTTGAAGTTTAAATTAAATATTAAGAATAAATTTGAATTTTAAGGTATAACCAACTTTATCGTTGCTGTGACTTACGAGTTGCATGCAGGTCGTGGATTCAAACTTAGGTTACTGCTGCTGCTGGCTGCTTAGGCAGGCAGTTTACTTTGTGTAAATGATTTCATCACCACTGCTCTTAAAACGGTGTAGGAAAACATCGTGAGGAAACTGGCATAATATTCTAGAAACACAAATTCGACGACATGTGACATCCACCTATCCGCACTGGGCACGCGAGGTGTATTACCTACTTCCTCTCACAGAGATGAGGTCTGTGTCCCAGAGTGACAACATAAGCTGATTATGCAAATATATTTTTTTGTACTTGATTTTGGCAAAAGGTCGAAATGGGTACCATGTGATGATCATGTGCAGGTTTTTTAAGTGCAGGGCAAGGCCAAAGTAATAGTTAATAGGTAATAACTATTAACAAGAATTAATTAATGAAAGGATCTGCAGGCGAACAAAGGTAACTGACATAGCCCGAAGAATTGCCAAACAAAAGTGGCATTGCTCGCCGAACTGATGGCCGATGGGGCCGAAAGGTTCTGGAGTGGCGACCGCGTACCGGAAGACGTAGCATTGGAAGGCCTCCTACATGGTGGACCGATGACCTTGTGAAGGCCGCAGGTATCCACTGGATGCGGGAAACACAGAACCGGTCGCAATGGCGGTGCTTGGGGGAGGCCTATGTCTAGCAGTGGACGTCTTTCGGCTGAAATTAATGATGATGATGGTGAATGGTATAAAACCGCTAGAGACTTCGCATGACAAGAACTGTAAAGGATGTCTGCAAAATACCTTGCATTATGCAGGCTGGCAGCATATTAATTCTGATTGCATTCAAAAACTCAAGCGAATTTAGAATTAGTTACAAAATTGTAAAATAAGGGTTTGTTTTATATAAAGACTGCTGTTTTTAGACAAAGGTGTACCTATAGTACATGTAATAACCAACCCCAACCCAACCCTCGACCCTCTGCCAAACCCTTCGCGGAAACAAGGCGTGTTATGTGTGTGACAGTTGTTTTTGTCGCGAAAAAGTAAACAAATCGTCTTGAAATAAATTGCTAAAATTCAGCATGGCTTTTAATTCATCATAATCAGCATATAATGTTCCCACTGCTGGGACACAGGCCTCCTCTCTTCGAGAGGGAGTGGGCTGTAATCCACCACGCAGACCCAGTGCGGGTTGGTAGAAGTCACATGTCTACGAATTTTTGGTTCTATGACATGCCGGTTTTCTCACGATGATTTCCGTCACCGTTTTGAGAGCAGTGGCGATGAAATTATTTACACGAAGTAAAGCGCCTGGTTAGGTCCGAACTCACGACGTACAACCCGAACAATGGGGCCATAGCCACTGGGCCATCACTGCTTCTTATTCAGCGGCATCGTAATATCCATTCTAGTACCAGGGCTGGTATGAGCCCTAATTCACCTAATTCACTTTTTGTCTGAGTGCTGTTGCCAGGTCAGTCAAATGATATCGAATTTCCCCCCTACGAATTTCTCAATTGCAGCAGTCTAAAAACCACTTTTCGCTATGGTGCCGGACGTAAAGAATAGCAGCATCCTATTTTTTCCCCTAGGTGTCGTTAATGGCGACTAAGGGACTTATTGGTGAATGGGCAGCAGCGTTCTCTATGCAATTTAACACCATACTACGATCTCCAACCCGCCTGCCAAGCGTGGTGATTATGGCAAAACCTCCCTTTGAGGGATGCCCAGCAGTGGACTTTTTTCGGCTCAAATGATGAATAACAACTCTAATTTAGAGTCTACATATGTGCCCCATATTACATGGGATATAAGGAGTTTGTGGCTAAGTAATAACAGCCGCACGAGTTGATCGAAGAGTTTAAGCTACGCTACCCGCAGTTGGTCCATGGATGGGTGCCCATCTTTACATACCAAGACCCCTCCATGCCTCGGAAAGCACGTTAAGCCGTTGGTCCCGGCTGTCATTCGTGGATCTTTGACAGTCGTTACGGGTCGTCAGAAGTGAGATAGTCTGACAACCAGTCTTACTAAGGAGTATCGTATTACCCAGTAACTGGGAGGTAAGATAGGCAGTTGCTTCATGTAAAATACTGGTATTCAGCTGCATCCGGTAGACTGGAAGCCGAACCCAACATAATTGGGAAAAGGCTAGGCAGATGATGATGATTAGATGAGTCTTAATTACTGACGAAATGTAGATGTCCAGACGCCAGCTGCAAGTCAAGCTACCCGAAACTGTCAAATTTTCCCAATCAACCTTGAACCTTATGCTTTTGCGATACAGTTGAAAATCTTTTAAAGAAATTTGACAGATTGTAGTAGCTTGATGTGCTGGCGTCTGTACTATACACTCCTGCCAACCCGTTTGCGAATACAGCACCTTAATTGCGTAAGACAATTTCAATCACAATCCGAGCGTTTTGTGGCATATTTCTAATCCATTGCTTCATAGGTATAATAAATTCGTTAGCTCAAAAATGTAATTATCGCTCGTTACGGTAACTGTTGAACTATCAAAAAGCAGACCACTAAAACAACCTATGATTATTTTTTTGTTTTGTAAAATGAAGAGAAGTAAAAGAAATAGTAATAATTAAAACTCAATCATCGCGTACATTTTGACGAGTTATGGGAAACAGCAGATTTTTTTTTCCGGGATTTCAGATTTGGTCTCATAGGTAAAAGTAGATCATAATTTTATTTTATTTTATTTATGTAATTCGGGAAAACAAACTGTTGCACAAATATCTTAATAAACAGGTAGTGAGAAAAAAAAGAGATTACATATGTGTAGTCACAACGTTATCCACATCTTAAATACGAGTACTACATATTTGCTATGGAACTATGTGAACACGAGTGAAACTTATTGGTTAAAATCTAAAGAAAATCCATAAATGAGAAGAAAAGAAAAAAAAACAACATTATCACTATAGACAATCCCTAATAAAAAAAATATCTAAATGACAGTTCTTGTTCACTAATTAATTATGTCAAAGAGACTCTAAACTTATTAGCAGACAATGTAAACAAATCCAAACTTGCGAACACAGTGTTGAAATTTTTAGCTATACGACGAAGAGGTGCTCGAACTCCGTCATAGAGAAACATAGTTTCTAGGAAAAGGCGTCTAGACTTTAAGTTTAATAGCTCAACATTCATTTGGCGTGAATTAGAGGAAATAAAATAATGGCGAATACAATTACCCTATATGAGGTTGTGCATTATTTATGTTTCATTTTGTATATACATACATATTTAATATGTATAGCCACCGGCCTCTAGTTAGATGAAATCTACCAGGTACCCAACCAAATATTTTACAATAACCAAACTTCAGCTACTTGACAGCATTTAATAAACGACAAGTTATTTCAAAACTTCGACTTTCTAGCCTTAACACCAATACTAATTTAAGCGAGCAAGACCCCTCCGTAAACAATATGTACGCCTAATTTTAAATGCAATAACACAGCCTCCTTCGAAGAAGTTTAAGAAAGATTTATGATATTGATCAGGCATTTTCTTTACATAGAGTGTTTACGTGACCTTTGAGCTAAATTACGAGGAATATCTTTTCTATTTTAGAGCTGTAAGCCTAATGTTTTAAGATGTAAAGATTATAAGACATAGTACATTATCTTTTATGGAATAAAATCAAGTGTGTGTGTTTCTTCATCAAAATCAAGTATCAGGTCCTAATGTCCTTTCTTTGGCATTGTTCGTCGCATCGTTGAGCTTCTTAATTTCTGAGTTGAGCTGCACGATCACTGACACATGCGTGCACTGGACAGGTCCATCGATCTACATGTCTTTCACATAATCTGACCAAGATTTTTTTTTTTTCAGATTATGTCAGGACTTTAAAATAGACTGTGACCTCTGTGTTTGTTTCGGCCTTTCTTCTCAGAGTAGTTTTAAAATGTAATTGACGTGTTTTTACAAGTCTACTTACAGAAATAAAATTATTTATCAACATCAAGTAGGTACAGATGTTCTATGTCACGAAGTCCGTTTGGCTATGAATGTTGTCAAGCGTGCACATGCACATTGTTTTTGTGTGCGTAACCTCGAGAGCGCTCAGTGTCGATCGGGACACGGTCCGGATCAGTAGTGGTTTTTAGTTCGCGCCAAATTGTTTCACGGAGTAAGGTCAGCATGGCAACAAAACGAAGAAGAGTTGTCCATAGTGAGGTAATATTTATTTATACGTTTTCAATTAAAATGTTATACAAAGATACTTAATATAGCAATAGAAGTATTTATAAAATGAATGTTTTTTTGTGTTATAAAATGTTTATATTACTTAATTATTTTGATTACATTTTGTTTTAGGGTCGAAACATGATAGCTAGTGTTTATCATTTTCTGCGAGAAGAATATGAATTTACAAAATCATTAATGGAACTCAACTGTGATTTGTCTCATTTACGAGACATTACACGCCGTACAGCTGAAGCTACGGGTGTGAGCCAAAAAACAGTTCAAAGAATATTAAAAGAAGAGAACGAATTCCCATCCACTTCATCAAAATTCACTTCACCTATGCAGAAAAGGAGAAAGCGAGATAATAAAGTGGATATAGATAATTTTACAGCCGATGTGGTTCGCAGTACTGTACAAGATTTCCATATTGTCCATAAAGAAATTCCAACATTAGCTAAGTTAAGAACAGCATTGAATGAAAAAATCGGATTCGAAGGTTGTTTAGAAAATGATGAATCTGATAGTGATTGAAAATACTGAATAGTCCTACTTGTTTCGTTTCCATTCTGTAACACCAATGCTTAATTAAATGCCTACATATTCTTAATATTTTTGTATTTATTGCAACCTAATCTAATTTATTTACAAAATGTATATACTTTTAAAACCAAAATTTTATTTAGATTATTAAATCTCGACTTGAATATATATCAGATTTTTTTGCTAACGTTACCTACTTTTACACACACAAGCGCGCTTGTCGGGATACGTCACTACTACAATCAAAGCCGAACGGACTTCGTGAAATAGAATATCTGTATCAGACCCTAATGAAGTGCTACTGAATTATGTAAAACTGCAAATTGACACTATTCTCACATAATCTAACACGTCAAATAATAAGTTAAGAGTTAAATTGCTCATTAATCTATTAAGCTAGATTGTAATCAATTACAAAGTAGGCACCTTAGTTCTTATTAATACAGAAAAAAAAACTGGCGAAGTGCGTGACGGACCACGCACAATGAAGGGTTCCGTAGTTGGGATGATCCAAAAACAAACTTAACATTGTAGTTGAAAAACATGTTCTCCCTTTAATCGATATACGTCAAGGACAATTCTCCAAGTGTAAATGTAAGTTCGTCGACTATTATTCGATAACTTGTAATGCCTACTTAGCTGTAATAGTTTTTCCTTTTAATTTCATTATCTACAAACCATTTAGCTGGAAGGGGGACACTTGACTATCAAAAAAAAAATGTGCACTTTAAAGCTAACATTACGCAAACGAACTCCTAAATCGAAAAATATTCTCCACGGACCCTCAATATTTTTGAACAGCCTATCCGACGATATCCTACATCATGGGATAGATGAGAAAAAAATACCATCACCACTTTACGTATTTTTTTTCATGTTTTTATTTTAGCCCAATTACAGCTTTCTAGTATTAAGAGTCTCTGATCTAAGCCGGGGCTGATCGACGCTGATCGACAGACAGACAGACGGACATGGCGAAACTATAAGGGTTCCTTGTTGACTACGGAATCCTAAAAATAAACCATTAATCATAAATTAAACTGCCTCGTTGGTCTAGTGCTTGCAAGCACTACTGCTGGGCATGAGATCTCGGGTTCAATTCCCGGAACGGGCAAAGTTTTATTGAGTTTTTCCATCAAGAATTTCTTAGTAGCAGCCCGGAGTCTAGATTTGTGCCTGGTTGATGGTAATAGGCTCGCCCCCTATTTCATGGGACTTAAACATAACCGGCGAAATGTTGGTGTACTATAGGTACACCTCTGCCTAACCCTTCAGGGAATAATTATAGGCTTGATGTTATGTTATGTTATGTCATTATCGATTCTGCCGAAAAACGTCCACTGCTGGACATAGGCCTCCCCCAAGCGTCGCCACTTGAAACCGGTGTTGTCCTTCCCGCATCCAGCGCATTCCTGCGGCCTTCACAAGGCCATCGGCCAACTTGTGGGAGGTCTTCCAACGCTGCGGCTTCCAGTACGCAGTCGCCACTCTTGAACTTGCGGTACTAACTTCCATCACGTTCTACGAGCAATGTGCCTTGCGCGGTACCAACATCCATCAAGTTCTACGAGCAATGTGCCGTGCCCACTGCCACTTATGTTTAGCAATTCTTTGAACTATGTTGGTGGTCGGTACAGTGTCATCTTCTCTCCTGTAAATGTATTTTCCTTCCATCTATTTTTACAAGAAAAAAAAGAAGAACGGCGGCGGAGCGCGAGTAGGTTCTACAAGATGGACCAATGACCCGGTGAACGTCGTGGGATTGGGTGGATGTAGGAAGCATCATCATCATGATTTCAGCCAAAAGACGTCCACTGCTGGACATAGGCTAGTTTGCCATAATCACTAAGTTTGGCTATCGCAGTATGGTGTTAAAATTCATAGACAATGCTGCTGCCCATTCTCTGGTAAAGTCCTTTAGTCGCCTTTTACGACACGGTCCACGGGAAGAAAAAGGGTGGTGCTATTCTTTACATCTGGCACCACACAGACAATGCAAGAAGCATAGGACTGGTTATTGTGACGATGCTAGAGGAAAGCTTATGCAGCTTTTAGCTTTCCAGCAGTGGCTGTCTTTTGGTTGAATAATAATGAGTGTGTGTGTATGATGTGTTAGACCATCTGATGTCCAGGAAACAATGGGGTTGCCCGGAGGTTTGTTAGTTTCAGATAACAAGTATTTTCGGGTACGTCATTATTCCGTAATCACATTAGCATAACTAACGGTTGTTACACACTTTCTGTTTGAATATTCTGCTAACGTTTATATGATCAGGCCAAACCAAGGTTCTTCCGTCGTATCAGCATGAAAAAAATTAGCTGCTTCATGTATTTTATGGGGAAATATTTAACTGATCCTCTAAAAACATTGACCTTCTCTCATGATGGACACTCTTTAGGGTACTTCAAAAGGAAAAAAAACCCCCCTTCCTTATAAGATCACTCGTGTGTCTGTATGTCTGGCTGTCTGTCTGTCTGTCCGTCTGTCGCAGCTGATTTTCTCCGAGCCTACAGGACCGATTAAGTGGAAATTTGGTACACATTATGAAGTTTTGTGACCCAAACACGGACGTATAACGAAAATGAATGAATTTTGAATAGGACGGGTCACTTTTGGGGGCAAACTAGAAAATTAAAAAGTTTTGCAAACTGTACCCCGGCCATGACATATCAATTGAAAGGGCTTTGAGGGCCTCAATAATATTTTAAGAAAATAGATGAAAATTTACCATTATTCCCGTATCTCCGAAACTACTAAGTCATTCGTCTAAAATTTTGAAAAAAAAAAGTAGAAAATAGTTCTTTACTTATAGATTACGGGAAAACCTATAAGAAGTATATGGTGTTAAAATAACATGGTCAATGTCTCAATATTGTGCGTACAAACTTAAATTTGCAGTTGGAATGTATTGTATTAGTATTTTTATAGTATTTCAACAACAATGTTAAGTTTGTCCTTCAAAAAAATAAAAAAATAATTAATTCATGCCAACTACGGAACCCTTCATTTAGCCGTAGTACTACACGCACAAGGCCGGTTTATTTTTGATTTGTCCCCCTCAATACTGAGGTAGGAAAAAAAATCGAAAACATCGAAATTAGCTAGGTGCATATTCCCGATTGGTCGTATCCTACTGAGAAGACCGGGCAACAAACTCCACGATTACTCTTTTAAAAATAATTTGCTTTTACAATGTTTTCAAATGGGAGGAACGCTAGGTACTTAACAAAATAGAAAATGATCATATCATAGACAAAAGTACGACTAAGCCACCCAAATCCTCGCCAATTAGAACAAAAAATCCTACATTCGTTTTTCACCAATGTAGCGTTCATTCGCCCAGACCGTGTGTTCGTATATAAATCGCAAAAGAGATTCCTTGAGAGAACATGAATAATTCACGAGACTATCCACAAAGGGCGATCGTTGGCACGATGCATGTTTTTAATATATAATTATCTTTATCCCTATTTATAAGAATGGTAGACAGATGTTACACTACATGTTTAATTTATGGAGCAGATTCTTGTCTAGACAAAATCAATCTGCCCAGCCTTTTCCCAACTGTCTAACCAGATCCAGCCAAATACCAGTATTTTACATGAAGCGATTGCCTATCTGACCTCCACAACCCAGCTACTGGGTAACACGATACCCCTTGATAAGACTGGTTGTCACACTTTCGAACTTCTGACGACCCGTAACGACTGTCAAAGATCCATGAATGACTGCAAGGACCAACGGCTTAACATGCTTTCCAAGACATGGAGGAGTCTCGGTATATAAAGATGGTCACCTATTCACGGACCAACCGCAGCAAGCGTTGCTTAACCTGATTAATCGACCCGTGGGGCTGTTATTACTTAACCTCGAGCCCCTCTTCTATACTCCATTTGAAATAAGATTAGAAATTGAAATAAACCTTTTTTACAGTCCATTCAACGGATATTTACTTCTTTTTATTCTATTCTTCTATTGATGGTCTCCTGTTGTTTCTATGGCCTCAAGGGTCTTTGTGTAAACTGATTCAGGTTCAGGAGGGTACAGATTCATGACAGGTGCTCTCATTGAGAGACAATGGGGCCTGAAAAAAAATGACATTAAGTCACATTTACGCCCGCCGTACATGCCCACAATAGCATTGGTCGTCATGTTCACGTTGTGAACGGGCGCCATCGCTTGAGACTGGTCATCTCTTAACTACCAGGGCTTTTATTTAATCTTATATTTGAATTGTTCTTAATTCATTTATGTTTAGGGTTTCGTACCTCAAAAGGGAAATACGGAACCCTTATAGGATCACTTCGTTGTCCGTCTGTCTGTCTGTCTGTCAGTCTGTCAAGACCCATTTTTTCAGGACGCCTGGAGGTGTCAAGTTGAAATTATTATCAAATACGTAGGTCTACGGTCCCTTAGAAAATCAAACTTTTAAGTCAACGCAATAAAAAAATACAGTGATTTATGCGTCATAATTATTTTGATACTCGCAAATAAATCAAAACTTATAGGGTACTTTCCGTTGACCTAGAATCATGAAATTTGGCAAGAAGCAAGGTCTCATAGCACAAGTAAAGCAAAAAGTCAGAATATCGTCAATTTGTAGTTGTATTTAACAAAAAAAAGAATTGCTTTGCGATTACAAACTTACATTTGCAGTTGGAAAATTGACTGTGGCGTAATATCGATCTATAGAAGAACATTTTTTTCAACTACAACGTTAAGTTTGTTTTTGGGATAAATTCCAACTACGGAACCCTTCATTATGCGTGGTCTGACACGTACTTGGCCGGTTTTTTTTTACATTGTTCTCACATACAGAAGCAACAAGATTAATGTACCCAAGATTTTGTAATATCTTGATTTAAAAGAGTGTACTTGGAGTTTCTTGCCTGGTCTTCTCTATAGAGATCTACGTTTTGGAATAGGCAAGTAACTTCAACTTTCTAACTAACTGACTCTTTGACAATTCAAAAGTGCCTGTAATTGGGTTAATTGAAATAAATGCTTTGAGTTTGACCCTCGTGTGAGTGACAGCGTATAAATCTATGCCGTGGAAGGTTCGTGAAGGTCTCATGGCTAATTAATCAGCCGCACGTGTCGATCGAAGAGTTAAGCTGCGCTTGCCGCATTCGGTCAGTGGATGGGTGACCATCCATTAGGTCACACCTCTTTGTGCCTCGGAAAACACGTTAAGCCGTTTATCCCAGCTGACATTCGTAGATCTTTGACCGTCGTTACGGGTAGTAAGAAGCCCAAAAGTCTGACAACCAGTTTTACCAAGGGGTATTGTGTTACCCAGAAACTGGGTTGTGAAGATCAGATAGGCAGTCGCTCCATGTAAAATACTAGTATTCAGCTGTAACTGGTAAGACTGGAAACTGACCCCAGCATAGTTGGGAAAACGCTAGGCAGATTTATAGACGTATATTGTTGCTTCGGCAGCGTGGTAACAGTACTACGGTACTGCAGTAGGTAAATACACTGTCAGTTCCATGTGCTCAATTACAAATAGGTAAATAGGTACTGTTCAAACTCAATAGTATAGACTCCATAGTTTATTTTTTTGACTTCGAGTCCTTACCCGACTTCAAGTCACAGTTTTGACTTTGGCTTATCTCTTCGACTGTGTGATTGTCAGTCACTCAGTGGTCAGACACTCTTTTAAATCAAGATGTTACAAAATCTTGGGTACATTATTCTTGTTGCTTCTGTATGTGAGAACAATGTAAAAAAAAAACCGGCCAAGTGTGTGTCAGACCACGTATAATGAAGGGTTCCGTAGTTGGAATTTATCCAAAAAGCAAACTTAACATTGTAGATGAAAAACATGTTCTTCTATAGATCGATATTACGCCACAGTCAATTTTCCAACTGCAAATGTAAATTTGTAATCGCAAAACAATTCTTTTTTTTGTTTAATACAACTACAAATTGACGATATTCGGACTTTTTCCTTTACTTTTACTATGAGACCTTGCTTCTTGCCAAATTTCATGATTCTAGGTCAACGGAAAGTACCCTATAGGTTTTGATTTATTTGCGAGTATCTGCATAATTATGTCGCATAAATCACTGTATTTTGTTTATTGCGTTGACTTAGTCTAGTTCTCTTCTTACCTTCAGGAACGTCAGCAGTCCGTTCATGTTGAGGATTCTTCGTCATGCTGGTGTGATTTGGAAGCTGGCGTTCCTCAAGGTGGTATTCTTTCTCCTCTTCTGTTTTCTATTTGTATTAATCTTATAACTTCCGAACTTCAGTGTGCGTATCATCTGTATGCAGATGACTTGCAGTTGTACTGTCACGGGAAGGTTGATGAAATACCTGATGCTATCGACAAGTTAAATAGGGACTTGAAAGCCATTAAAACCTGGTCTGATAGATTTGGTGTTGCAGTAAACCCTAATAAGTGTCAGGCTATCATCATTGGGAGCCCTCGAAGTATTGTTAAGGTGGATGGTTCAACCTTGCCACCAGTTCTCTTCAATAATTCAATCGTTCCATTTAGCACTGACGTGAAAGACCTAGGCTTGCACATCGATTGTACCCTGAACTGGCGTACTCGAGTCGCTAGGGTGAGCCAGAAGGTTACTGGAACGCTGCGCTGCGGGCTCTATACCGTTTGAAAAATGTATTACCATCAAGTACCAAGACAATGCTTGTGCAGTCCTTAATTTTCCCTATCATCGATTATGGTGATGTGTGTTACTATGACCTGAATGCAGATCTCCTCGAAAAACTAGACCGTCTTTTCAATAACTGCATTCGATTTGTTTTCAATCTGCGTAAATATGATCATGTCTCTGCGCATCGGTCGCTTGTAAAGTGGTTGCCCATACGCCAGCGCAGAGAGCAAAGGGCGTTGACCACCTTATTTTCATTTCTTGACTCTCCCTCTTCCCCTAGTTATCTAGCCTCCCACTTTCAGTACATTTGCGCCAACCACAATAAGAATCTACGTTTGTCACACAATCGTCTTCTTCAATGTCCCACTCACCGCACTGACTTCATTCACTCTTCCTTTTTCGTTCAGTCTATCTCTTTGGGGAATGCGCTCCCCCAGGAAATCAGGATGGCAACCAACCGATTAACCTTTAAAGTTAAAGTTCGCGAGCACATTCGTAAGAAGCTGGCAGTATCATCACAACGGTAAAGTTTTCCCATTGTTTGTTTGGTTTATGGGTATATTCGTATATATATGTATTTATTTGGTCTTATATTTATGTATAATTAGGTATATATATATATTATATTTAAAGTTTTTATAAACATATGTATGTATATCCTTATATTTAAATAAATATTGATTTCACAATTTTTGTTATTGCACCTACCACTGGTTGTCTCTGCATCACCCAACGGTTGACTGGTAGAAAATGCCTATGGCATTAAGTCCGCCTCTGTACGTTTTTTGTGCTTAAAGTATTAAATAAATAAACTATGGAAGTTATAAAAAGGACATTCGATCGATACTTCGGTTTAGCGCTTTGGAGTAGACCCCCAGGAGTCATCCGCCAAAAAAAAACAAAAAAAAAGAGCACGAACCAGCACCTTCAAACAGTTTAATGTGTCTGGAATCAATTCCATGTTTTCAAAATTTTGCTACTAGCATTTTTACTTAGACTGCGTGCCATTGATGGCACGCGTGCCATTGGTTCGCCACCCCTGCTCTAGGTTGTACAACTTCTAGGTGAATTTCATATTCAAATAGGAAACAGTCAATTTCGCAATGATTAGTATGCGTTCACTCACTCTTGATTGTACGGTTAGATCCTACTAATCCTAACTAATACAAAAACGTAGTATACAGGGATTTTTTTATAAAAATAACACAACATAACACCTGTAATCCCCGAAGGGTTAGGCAGAGGTGTACATATAGTACATTTCACCAGTTATGTTTAGGTCTCATGTAATAGAAGGCGAGCCTGTTGCCACTAACCGGGTACAAACCCAGACTTTGGACTGTTACTGAGAAATTTCAGATGGAAAACGTAATAACACTTTGCCTGACCCGAGAATGGAACCTCATGCTCAACAGTAGCGCTTCCGACCATTACACCGACGAGGCTGTTTTCTATTAAAAAGTGTCTGTTATTTTAGTACCTTTTATATTGTGGTATCTTAGGCGGTTCACACACTGGTCCGCTATACGCTGCTGGGTGCGTGGCGACGTAGTCACGCGCGTGGTTCTGGGGAGTGCAGATTTGCACCATCATACAGATTTCTTCGCACAAACGCACGGAGCTGCAGTATAGTGTACGGTGGCCCAAAGACCTCATTTCACAGCGAGATCCATTTCAAAATATTACTTCATGTCTAGTTCTGTCAAATCACGCACCATAATGCAGAACTCGGCGTGCCATACTTTGCGCCTTGCCTCACCCACGTGAGAGGGCGCGTGTTTCTCTGCATATAGGCGCGTGATCTGCAACACTGCGCGTGAGTGCGTTTTCTGTGTGTTTCACTACGCGTGTTTTCAATGCAAAGAGAGATACTTTCAAGCAACGTAAGAACACGCACTTCCGCGTTACGCTGCGTAATGCGGTGCAGTGTGCGAATCGCCTTACGACTTCCAC
Organism: Tiliacea citrago; assembly: GCA_963921375.1. NCBI lineage: Eukaryota > Metazoa > Arthropoda > Insecta > Lepidoptera > Noctuidae > Tiliacea > Tiliacea citrago. Next base: position 15,072,864 of record OY992804.1, read on the forward strand.
GCGAACGAAATCGCGGGCAGAAGCTAGTCCTAACTAATATCCTAACTTCCTAATTAATATTATAATGCGAAAGTGAGTTTGTTTGTTACGCTTTCACGCTAAAACGGCTGAACGGATTTAAATGAAATTTGGCACATAGGTTGGCCATGACCTGGATAAGGACATAGAAATCTTTTTATTCCGATATTCCAACGGGATCGAGACCTATGCAGGTCAAACCGCGGGGCGCAGCCAGTAATATCATAAATGTGAAAATTTGTATAATTTTATGTTTGTTACTTAATCACGCTAAAACGGCTGAATGGATTTGAATGAAATTTGGCACATAGATAGCTTATAACCTGTATTAACACATAGGATACTTTATCTTGGTAATACCAACGTTCCCGTCTGATAATTCCCAACCACCACGCTGGCGAAACCGCGGTCAAAGCTAATGCTTAAATAAATTACTCTTTCCTCGGAAAAACGATTTCTGAACGATAAACTTTCAAAAGTCAAATTATTTTTCACAGTTTTTAAAGTTAATAGATTTCATACATTTATTAAAAAGTCGATTCAGGGATCACAGCGTACACTGCGAAAAAAAACCTTCTGGACTACAATGTTGAATTTGCAAAATGTTGAATTCGCAAAATGTTGAATTCTCAAAAACTAGAACCCGTAACCTCCCCTTTGAAATCGATCAAAAAGAATACGCCTCTCGACTAGAAGATTAGAAAATTTAAATATTATTTCAAAAGAAATTTTCAATAAATTTATTTCAAAAGAAAATTCTCATAATAATTATCTTGTTATTTTGAAAGGAAATTTACTCCCCTAAAATAAATTGAGAACTTAGTACATTCACTTGAACGAATGGAAATAAGGTTGCTAATGTATTTTTAAGTAGCCTTCCTTAATTCGAACTTTATCAATATTCCTAATCAAATGAAGTCCAATTTACGTTTAAAAAATCGGATCCATTTAAAAGCAATTCAGTTGAGTGCGCGAACAAGGCAGATACGATAGAGTAACGTGGATAAGGCAATGAAATCGGGCTGATCCTCTAAAAACTATTTGCGCTTCTAATGATCGACATTTTTTAGGGTTCCGTACCTCAAAAGGAAAAAAACGGAACCCTTATAGGATCACTTCATTGTACGTCTGTCTGTCAGTCTGTCAAGACCCTTTTTCTCAGGAACGCGTGGAATCAAGAGAAATAATTGAGAATAATTTCAAATAATTGATCAAGTTGAAATTAATATCAAATACGTAAGATCCCCGGCGCAAGTATGGGAACGGAACACTGGGGTGGTTTTTAGTCAGTAAGAGTCTGACAGACCCCTCCGCCCGCCCCAGGGCGGAGAACATCCATGAGGAATTTCTACACCGTGAACAAAAAAAAAAAGGTTAGACGTGTCACCAAGCACGCGTGAGTCGAGCGAGCGAAGTGAACGCGGTGCGGTGGCAGCAGCCGGCGAGCGAGCCATCAAAGTTGGTCGCAGTTACTTGGCTATTTAGTATACGAGTATATAGGACCAAAAAATGGCAATTAATAGTTTCAAAAAACGAGGTTCAATCATTAAATTAGTATTCAATAAAAATTTAGGAGTGTAAAATGGGAATTATTAGAGGTTCGATAAAATACATGCCAGGAATATCGATTATCTAAGACGATCAATTAACGAGAAGCGAGTAGAGCTAGCAACTAATGGCGAGTGCGCGAGGGTACATTTACATACCAGCGAGTAACGGTCGTCGTGTTTCTCGCTGGTATGCAAATGTACCAAGCGTGTGTACTCAGCGTGTATTCTGCCCGCCAAGCGAGTGTCGCTGAGCTGCTGCAACAAACGAGTACTCACCGGCGGCGATGTGAACAGTCAGCGATGTATCTCTTTTACTTACACGGGATCTACAATCTTTAGTACATTTCTTGAGCGAGAAAATCGTATAAAGCTAGTGGCTTCCTCGTCGGCGCGGCGGTGGGGCAGGTGAATATGGCTCCATGGCATCAGGGATTTTGGCCAACTGCATTCAAGTATAGTAGGTATACGAAAATGATAATTAAACCAATCAAAAAGTCATGATGAAGCTTTGTTTTATTACATCACCAAAAACGAATAAATCACACCTTTTTGGACATTACACCAAAAAAATACTTCTTTTGAAAAATATAACATACAACATCATGCTGGTAACCCCCGAAAGGATAAGCAGAGTTGTACCTATAGTACACCCACGTATCACCGGTTATGTTAAAACATGTCTTTTAAAATAAAATCGATCATCACTTTAGATATGAGTTTTGTGTGTTTTACAATTACAGGTACAGAAATAATTGTCTTTAATTACATAAAACAGAGGCCCCCTTATTACAAAACAAGGTTTATCTTCAGACCCAGGTTTAAAACATGGAGCCATTATGGAATTTCGAACTTTATTCCGACTATGGCAAAGTTCCTAAACACAAAACTGACAACTTAGTACCGAACTAAGTTTTCAGTTTTGTATAAAGAACGGTATTTCTATCACTGTTACGTTCTTATTACAAAAACTGGCTGCATGGTTTAAGCCATGTCAAAATATAAATCTTGTTTTGTAATAAGGCGGTAAGAGTGTCAATGTGACAAGACAGAATATAGCAAGTACATACGAGAGTAGAAGTGGGAATATAAGAATGAATAAACCGAGGAAATTTAGCAAACCAGGCACCAACTATGTTTTAAAATATCTTCATTTATATACATGCTTAAACTGAAAATATCAATGGATAATGTTAAAATTGTATGTTATGTACTTTCAACGATTTGCAATTCAATTAATTGATAATAATCAATTAATCATACAGGACGTATTTTTTTTAGATTTAATATATTTTAGTAAAATTGAATTTTATTTTGGACAAAAACTTTGTATTTTATGTTTTGACTTCATAAGATGACAGTTCTTGACAGGATGATAGTATTTGACCACAGACAAAGAGTATAATAACCTCTGACGCAGAAAAATGACTTTTCATTGTTCTGAGATAATAACTATAGAGTAACTTGAATTATATTATTAATTAGACCACAGATTATTGTAGAGTTTTCTTCTTCGCAAACAGGATACAAGCAAGTGTTATCACATGGAATTTGATCCATCAGGTTAAGCTACGCTTGCCGGGGTTGTTCCGTGGATTGGTGATCATCTTTACATACCGAGACTCCTCCGTGCCTCGGAAAGTGCGATAAGTCGTGAGGGCCAATTGTAGGTCACAAGTTAAATAATTAAGGAATAATAAAAAAATATAAAAGGAATTAGATCTTCAGAGGCTTGGAGTCAGGATAGTAGGTACGGGAACAGGGTCTTCAGCTGGCTTCAGTCCTGTGGCCGGCTGAGGATCCCGTTCCCGTACCGGCTTTCTCATCCTCGGACGCGGGCGTGGTAGCTCCGTCCGTTCCTGGCTGGTCCTGGCTGTAATTCGTGGATCTTTGACAGTCGTAACGGGTCATCAGAAGCCCGAAAGTCTGACAACCAGTCTTACCAAGGGGTTTCGTATTACCCAGTTACTAGGTTGTGGTGGTCAGTAGGTAGTCAGTCGCTCTATGTGAAATACTGGTATTCAGCTGCATCCGATTAGACTGGAAGCCAACCGCTACATAGTTGGGAAAGGCTAGGCAGATTAATTAACGTTTTCACTAGTACTTAATAATTCCATGGTTATGGCACGATTTGTAGAGTTCAAATGGCGACCGACAAACAGAACTACCAATCACACGACTGCAAATTTCAGTGCTATCAATCCATTCCGGGGCAGTGGTCCAACTGCTCTGTACAACTAGTTGGACCATGGGTCTTTACTAGAAGCAGTTGTCCAACTTTAAAAATAGATGGACCACAGCACCTTTTGAGAGTTCCGTGGTCCAATTAATTTAGAAAATAACTTGCCAAGTTAAAACCGAACCTAACTCCCCGTGACGTCAACCGTCTAGGGTTAGCGTAGCGTTTCCGTCAGCAGGTCGACGGAGCCCCGCTGCGCACATTTTTAGATGAATTGGACCACGGAACTCTCGAAAGGTGCTGTGGTCAAACTATTTTTAAAGTTGGAAAACTGCCCCTAGTAAAGACCCATTTTTTTTTTTTTTTTTTTGCCGGGGTGGAAAATCCTCATGGATGTCCTCCGCCCTGGGGTGGGCGGAGAGGTCTGTCAGACTCTTACTGACTAAAAACCACCCCGGTGTTCCCTTCCCACACTTGCACCGGGGATCTTGGGAGCTAGTATTACTTCCGTGATCCCCGGCTAGTGCCGGCCCGCCTCTGCGGGCCACCTCAAGTCTGCGGGGGGGTGAGGTGTTAGACCCCCCCGCGACGTCTCAAAGGGGCGCGCGTGGAACACTACGCGCCGCCACCTCGGGTCCAGTGCGATAGGGGGCGGCGGACGTCCCCGAGTCCGCCGTCCCTGGACCCATTTAGGGGGGCCGGAAGAGGGCATTACCTGCCCTCTGCCGACGCCCGGTGCGCCTGCTGCGGGCCGGGTGAGCGGACGAGATCTCCCGCTCCCTTTCCGCAGGCTCCTTCTGCGACACGACTGTTTCGCAGAAGCATACCACCGCGTCCCAGGACTCCTTGCTGCCGGCCATCGACTCGACCACGGCCGGCAGCGACAGGTCACTGCCTACTTCTGAGATGAGGGCACGGCGTGGCTCCTCCCAAGCGGCACACTCTGCCAGCGTATGCCGCGCCGTGTCCTCCCGGCAGTCGACGCAGTGGTGACACCGGGCGTCCGGCTCCCTGCCCCTAGTAAAGACCCATGGTCCAACTAGTTGGACAGAGCAGTTGGACCACTGACCCGGACGTTACCAATCGCGTCATGCGTCAAGTTATAGTGAACGCATAGTATAAACTTGTTCGGATCGGCATGATTCGGCACAGCCGCTAGCCGTGCAAAATCGAATATTATGTAGATATATGTTCGGAAATAGGCCGCTCGGCTTACCTCGAAATGTGCCGACCCGACCTGAACATGATTTAGCGAGGGTGCCATGCCGATCGGTACGAGCCGAATAAAAACCGAATATGTACAGTAAATACTTCGGATCAACTTTGTAGTTCAACAAATCCTGCCGAATTGAATGTGACACCTGAACAAGTGTATAATACGAAGTGGGCACGGAAGTCACTGTAGAAGTCGAATGGTCGACTAGGTACTATATTCAATTCAATTAAAATTTAATAGCAGATAATAAAATCCAATTTGTTAGTAATTACAATACATCTTAAACACTAGTGTTAGTAACATACATTTAGCAAATTTTGGTAATAATTATTAATAATGTCAAAACAATCAATAATAATGTCAAAATTATTCATCACAATGTCAAAATCACCACTAACAGTGTCAACATCATTAATAATACAACAGTCAAATCAAAATAGTCAAAAATCAAAAATGATCAAAAAAGCAATTGGTTAGGTACAAGCAACAACATTATTTCAAGGCACGATTTGAAGAAAATACTTGTGTCCTGGTCCAGTGCCCAAGCATTAGACCTTCCGCCCTATCGGCCACGGTGACCAAGAGGCTGTTGGCACTGCCCCGCACTCGCCGCATCAGGGAGGCGACACGCTTTCGCATGATTGCATAAAAGTCGTCTATACGTGCCTCTGCGAACATCCCTCATGCGCTACAGTGTCGTGGCAACCCCAACAGCGCCCTGTATGCGTTGTTGTACTGGACACGTAAGCCATGTAAGGCCTTTGCGTGTAGTCAACCCATAGACTGCAGGTGTAAAATAATTGGGAGTATGCCCTAAACAGAGTAGTTTTCACACCTCTCGAACACTTTGCAAACCTGCGGATCAACATATTGCTCCTGACATATGAAATGATCAATTCTACGACCTGGCTACGACATAGACACATGGAAAACGGTATAAAGTATATTTATTTTTCACTTCACAAATGTACAGTAGTATTACTTAAAACTAGCTTAAGGATAATTATGTTTACATTTGTGAGAGCCTGGTGCTTGAAATAGGCATTGCAAGCCACGTGGTATAAGTCACCAGGGCTCCACGACGCGACGCTTCATAATGTACAAGCTTACATTGGGTGCTTTTATGAGACTGAAGAGAATTTACAGTATTAGAAAGAAAAAAAATACAAAGAAGATAAAAAACATCGTAACGTAATTAAAACAGCATAACGATAATGGGAACTTTCGAGAGTTGATTTGACTGTGTGTTGTGTGCGTAAGGGTGAGTTGATTTGTGTGTTTACGCGGTCAGTCCAGTCAGAACCCGGTTAATGGGTAATAAAATGAGTTATTTTTGAGCAAATAGTAATATGGACGGAGCAGAGTATCCTTGGAGTTCCAACTTACCGACTAGCAGTCCTATGCTGTAAAAATCTCACCGTGAATCTTATTTGAAATGAGCTTGAAGTTAGCTGTCATTTATTCATTATCTATTTAAACTTCTCCCACACAATATGGTACAAAGGCGGACTTAATGCCTCAGGCACAGTCGACCAAGGGTGGTGAACAGATAAGATGGCGGGTGCTCTGATCAGAGGCGGCTCGTCATAAAGAGCGCTGGTGCAGTGCACTCCCACGAAAATAGCATAATCTATATTTCTTTATTATAATCCTATACATACATTCTTTCTACTATGCCCATACGCATACAATAGCAGTTTACTAGAAAACCATTTCCTACGCGTACATTTGGCGTCAAGTTGTAACGTGTGGAGCGCCAGCGATTGCGCTCCTATGAAACAAAGTTCAGTACGATATCTAGTACTGTATTCAATGAGTGCGAAAGAGAAATATCGACACAGTCCGACGCGCGAAACAAAAGATTTTGTATGAGAAATAAGCCTAATTTGGAGCGCCGCTCACGCGCGACGTTGCCAAACGGCGCAAGGCGGCCGCGCGCGGGAATGCGATCTATGCCTATGCGCTGTTGCCGATCTTATGTAAACAAACAGTCGGCTCAACTCGGCTGTCAGTAGATTCGCAGTGTTTATTCTAAATAATTATTAAAAATAGTTTGTGCGCGACATTTGTATTAAAAATGGAACAATACAGTGTATCTTTTATTAAAAATTGTGAAAAGACTCTCGAAATGCGTATCGAACTGAAAGCTAAGGGACCACCACGTCCCGAAATTGCACTTTCTCAAAAATGTGTTACGAAAAATAAATCTTTTACGCGTGGTTTTAAATCTGAACAATATTTCAAAACACCTTGGTTGTGTGGATGTGAAGAAAGCAACAAATTATTTTGTTTCCCGTGTCTGGTGTTTGGAGCTGGCGCCGGCAGTGGTGGTGAATCTGCATGGACGGAAACGGCCGTGTTGACGATTTAGCGCATCTTTCAATAAAAGTGAAAAAACATTCGCAATCTCGATTTCATATCTTATGTGAAGTGCAATTGGCATCTATCGGCCGTCAAGATATTCGTAAGGCGCTCGATTCTGCGTATCGAAAATCTATTAGAGAGTTCAATGAACGCGTTGATGAAAATCGATAAAGATCGCCGAATGGATTTTCTTTACAAATAAAATAAATGGTAAGCTCTAGTTCTACGTTTCTTTTTTTAGTGAACCCCCACAAATAAATGTCACGAGCCGCCTCTGGCTCTGATTGAGAAAAAATAATAATATTAAAATATAACTTAATTAATTTAAAATAAAATAGATACATAAGTACATAATTATAAACTTATAATACACATACATACATATCTACTATAATATATCCCTACAATTCAAGGAAAAGAGGTACCTAATTGAGATGATTCTACGCTACGCTATTTGTTTTGAAAATAACTTGCAATTTCCGCTTAAATTCATCATCCGTCATTCTGGCTGGATTGACACTATGGGCCCACTTCACCTACAGATATGGAACACGCAGTGCTATTCTGTCAAAATCTCACCGTGAAATCCTAGATGAAGTGAGCTTGAAGTGAGCTGTCAATAGTGTCAATCCCTAGCGATACGTAGCATCAGGTGGAGTGACGGCTCACTTAAATCTCACGTCACCTAAGATTTCACGGTGAGATTCTTACAGAATAGATCGGCTGATACTGTGATCCAAGACACACAGAAATCGTCGACGTGTCTCCCAAAAAGCAGCCAAGCTAAAGTGGAACTGGGCTGAACACGTATTCCGCATATCAGATGCATTGTGGGGTGACCACCATAACGTGGATACCTGAAAACGTCTAACGGTGCCGGTGCCCTGGCAGACCCAGGCGTAGATGGCGAGACGAGTTTAACGCCTATAGGCGGGATTGGTCAATGTTGGCGCAGAGTCGAGTTTTAGTGGAAAAAACTGGCCAAGTGCGTGTTGGACCACGCACAATGAAGGGTTCCTTATTTGGGATGAATTTTTTCCAAAAACAAACCTAACATTGTAGTTGGAAAACATGTTCCCCCATACATTCCAAATGCAAATGTAAGTTTGTACGCACAATATTGAGTGATTTAGTATGTTATTTTGAAACCATAGACTTCTTATAGGTTTTCCTGTAATCTATAAGTAGGTATAGAAGTCTATTCACTGTATTTTATTCAATATTTTAGGCTCAGGAGTTTCGGAGATAAGGAATGGTCAATTTTCATCTATTTTCTTTAATTACTTTAAAAATAAATACACCATGGCATTTTAATCGTCTTAAAACGTCTGCCCACGTCATGTATCCAATGACTACTAAGGAACGTACTGGAACGTAAGGCTCGCACCGCGCTCGTACCAGGGTGTTTCAAACTACGTCATACGTGTCAATAAATATTGTTGTGTGCGCAAATGATAGATATGGTTTTTACTTTTATGAATGATCAGTAGTCATTGGATACATGAAGTGGGCTGCCGTTGTAAGACGATTTAAATGCCACAGTTTATATTAAAATTATTAAAAAAAAAATATATCCTCAACAAGTCCATTCATTTTAAATGTCACACGGTACAGAATGCAAAACATTTTTAATTTTTTCAGTTTTTTCTCCCAAAAGTGAAACCCATATTCAAAATTCATTTAATAACGTTACACGCTCGTGTTTGGGTCACAGAAATTCATATGTGTACCTTTCAGCTTAATCGGTCCAGTAAATTCGGAGCAAATCAGCTGTGACAGACGGACAGACAGACACACGAGTAATCCTACAAAGGTTCCGTTTTTTTCTTTTTCGGTACGGAACCCTAAATAGCAATCGAAAGCCTTTGCCCTGCGCTGGGACAACACAGACTGATATATTATTAACAATATTAATGGTAAATAAGTATTTTGGAGCTTCATCATAATTCACTCGTAAACGTTTGATAAACGGCCGTGTTCATAGAGTACGATTTCAAGCAAATACACATTAAGGTCTGACGGCTTCAGTGTCACAGAGTTCCGGTAAGCATTGTTAGTCCGACAGAGATTTATTGGCCGACCCCAGGCCGGGACATTCGGAAATCATCCGACATTTAGTGCTAAACGTGTACCTACATCTTAGCGTAGCGGGTTATTTATATCAGACTGACAGCAAAGACATGGTTTTATTTTTCACGCGTAGGTGTTTATACTTAATATTTTTATTGCTTTACCGTAATTTGTAGTGGTAACTGTATAATTTAGATCATTATGGACCCTGTAGCACAGCAAAAGGGTACGAGAGAGGAAGCCCTCTTTTCGCAGATCATTAAGTTGTTATTGTTTTGAACATGTTTTAATTTTTTTAAATCATAGTCAGGAGATCGCGAAATAGATACTAACATTTCGCACTTTTATATAATTATGTATTATTTTATCTGCAAAATTAATTTAATATTTTAGATTGTTTTAATGCCTCTTGGCTCTCAAACCACAGGCTCCGTGTCGCGGAATGTCAGTCTCGATTATAATTCTGTTTATTAATACGTATTATAATTCTGTTTATTCATTTATATAAATTGTTTTTCTTTAAATTATTTGTATTGCTATATTGTTTTATGTATCTTTGTATGAGGGTTTTTTTATACCGTTGAAGGATTCTAACGGCTAGATGGATTTTATACAACATGTCCCAAAATTAACGCACAGCCTCTTAAGGGGTAATTGTGCTCATCATTATGAACAAATTTTACTGTGGGACCATCCTTTAATCGCGAAAAAAAATCAGCTGTTCCCTACATTTTGACGAGTTAAGGCTTCTACATACTGGCGCGACACCGGTAGAACAATTTCCTTGAATTTTTCATAGAAAATGTTCAACCGGTGTCGCGTCGCGCGACATGTCGCGCCAGTATGTAGAAGCCTTTACCCGAACATAAATGTAGGGAACAGCAGATTTTTTTCGCGATTTCCGGTTTGGTCCCAGAGTAAAAGTTGTTCATAATGATGAGTACAATGACCCCTTAAGAGGTTGTGCGTTAATTCTGGAACATGTTGTATATGGGGTGTCATAGGCTTCTTTTTATGGCTGGGAAATTATCAAATAACTTCTACCACTCTGGGCGGAGCGGGCGTGTCAGAATTTTACTTACTAAAACCCACCCGTGTTCCTTCAGTTGCCTGTGTACCAGGGCCACGGTATCCCTTTCGGACAAACTCGCAACCCTGTTGGCCCTAACGGACCCCGTCAGTTTGCGCTGACATCTCTTTGAGACGCGCTTAGAACATAACGCGCCGTCGACCCGGGCCTGCGGGCTAATTGCGTAACACACTATCAGCAGTAATCGGTTTCAATTCGAGTTCAACAGCATTTATTGCGTTATTTACGTTGTTGAAATATGAAGCAATGGATTTAACAATATACTTCAAAATCATTCCGATTCTGATTCAAACTGTGTTACTCAAATAGGGTCCTTATCGGACGGCTAGCTACCCATTGCTCACCGTCAGCAAGCCCACGCCGACGGTGGCCGGGAATCGGGGTGCCATAGGCTGTGTTTATAAAAATGGCGAATCTCAGCCTATGACTTACGACCGTGATCGTGACTTATGAGGTATCAAAATAAAGGCCTTGAGGAGACGATTCCAAAAATATAACACACTAAAACTGTGAAAATATAATAATAAAGAATTTGACTCGTCTGCGCCACCGGACATCGGTCCTTCGACAAACATGGCCAGCCCACCGCCACTTCGGCTTGCTTACTCTACAAGCTAACGGTAACTTCGGTTTTTTTCCGGATAATTTCATTCCTGACTTTATCCTTCAAAGAAACTGAGCATAGCCCGCTCCATAGCACGCTGAGTGACCTTAAATTAGCCTAATTAGAGTAGTGTTGGACGCCTCCTGCTAGATGGACCGATGACCTTGAAAAGGTGGCTGGGACAGACTGGATGCGGAAGGCGGAGGACAGGGTGTTGTAGCCCAACCTGGGAGAAGCCTATGTCCAGCAGTGGACTGAGATAGGTTGTGTTTATAACCATAGTTATCTGGTTCAATGGTTAGGAAAATGTTTTATAAGATGTTGATGAATAAAGGCTTCTACATACTGGCACGACTAGTCGCGCGACGCGACACCGGTAGAACAATTTCTATGAAAAATTCAAGGAAATTGTTCTACCGGTGTCGCGTCGTCGGGCTAGTATGTAGAAGCCTTAATGATGAATTTTAATCTTTGACTGAATCTTTGCTCTTGTGATTCGAGAGGCTTACACACAGAGGCTTTTTGTACGAGCGAGACTGTTGAGGTTTGCATCTCCTTTGTCATTGTTTTACGCAAAGGCAAAACCTACTGCTTAATCATTTTAGTCAAAGAGATTTAAGATACCATAGAGAGGTTATCAGAAGAAATGTCATAGAAAACCTGTGATCCCATGTCTCAGTGATCGTAATACAGTAGCAAAAATAACATAATAGCTAAGTTGGATACGATAATACACTCTTACCGACACAAACCTTTGATTACATCCAAAGACATTAAATTATTTACTAGTATCTACCTTAAATCTCTTTGATTACATCTCTGAACAACCGTGAGATAGTTTGACACATCTATGAAAATGATTAATTGTATCTAAATATTCGGTAAATTATAAAATATTTGCGAAAATAAACCGTTGTTAGTTCCAGTCATTTTAGCACTACTAGGTTTGCAATAGGTACCACAATGTAGAATTCGGTATATTTTATTCGAAAATATTTTTTCTTTTGAACGCGATCTGTCATGTGGTGCGTATGATACAAGACATAGAACCAAGGAACATAGACTCACCATATAACTATACCGAGCGAGGTCTGACCAGCGTCACAGAGTACATTTTATTTATAGGGTAACCAGCATGACGCTTTCTATTTCTACGAAGAATAGACACACACACACAGCTCTTTCTATACAAAGTGACATTTCGTTTCTCCATTTTTGACATCGCACCGTAGAAATCCTTCTACTAGCTTTCATTTTGTCTTTCGTTTCTAACGATCTTTGTCTAGGTACATTTATAAGTAGACTATTTCAGAAGATTTTTTTCTATCCCAAACTGTCAAATCACACTGACAACTGACAATTCGGTATGTAAAGTAAAAATTAACCTATATTCCAAAACCATTTCGAGATTTTAAGCTTCTAAAACTTATTTTTCTATTAAACTACTTGACCGTCACTGGAAGCTTTACTATGAGATGAGATGAGATGGCATTTCCGTTTCCCGTCGATTTCTTACCAGTTTTCGTACTTTTATCCCCTCAATACTTCCGGTTCAGTGGCGCCACCTGGTGGTTGCGGGTAGTTTTATAGTTCTTGTAAAAGGTGTCACGTCATTTTGTTCATTGGCTTTTTATTCTCCGTCGAAGCAACTTGTGCGCCGTGACTGCGTCCGCGACAGTTGCAGAATACGTAAAAGTGAATATTAAGTGAATACATATTTTATAAATTTTGTAAAAAGTGTAAAGTGTTCTTCAAAGAGCATAAGTCTTGGACCGTAAGTACCCTCTTTTAGAGGTAACACTTTTTAAATAATTCGTACGTGATCAAAGTTTTTAACGGGTTTTCCGTTCGGATCACTACTGTAATTTTTTACTTTGAATATTTACCAGTAAATTTTCGTAATCAATATTTGAATGTAACTGTGTAAAGTGTATATAAATCCATTGCAGATCTAACGTAATTCCTTTGCAGTGATAGAAAGTAATAACCAGGGCTTGAAACCGGGTAAAATTTTTATTTCTGTAGATACAAATTATTTTTGATGCAATTGATATTAGCTTCAAATACCTATTGCTTCATCACATTAAGTTCAGCATTGATTTTGTAACAAAATATTAAATAATTAACGAAATATGTTCGAAAACCTTTATAATAACGGTTAAGTTTACATAGAAAATTAACCGGTGTCCGAGCCCTGGTAATAAAAGTCCACAACTCCGATACCCAGCCACAAGCTTTGGCTGGTCCGAGTGCACTGAATCGCAAATTAATACTACAAGTAACATTGATACAGCTTGTTATGATAATGCTTCTGTTTGTTCTGGAATTAGTGGTCAACTTTATGAATAATGTATGTAGTGACGAGGGTTGGTCAAATCAACCAAAATATAAGTTTAGATTTCACTTTTGACATTGATACTAAGCTTACCACCATTAGTTCCAAAAACCCCCGATAGTTTTTTGAAGAAGTTGGTAGATATCCAGCGTTTTGGTAGTACTTCTTGGTCAGAAGTGAGATACGCAAAAGTTGTATAATCATACTCCTGGCTTCATAGACCTGGAAACAAATGATGAGGTAAAAGCATATGACACCTCACGTCATCTGGCACATGCCGGTAAATCCTATGCAGCCTTAACCTACTGCATATTAAAACAAAGACAATCATTGCAGGAAGGTATTCGTAATCTTCTTTCATGAGCAACAATGTACTTTGTTAATTTAAATGGAAAGTTTGACGAATTATTTCACAAAGGTGAATTTCATAAAATATACTCGGATACATATTTAATATCGAGCCCTTTACCTCTACGCTAAATAAGGCTGGCGGGGTCCGTAAGGCTTTTTGGCCCCCGAAAAACGGAAAGGTCTTCACAAAAGCCATACCAAACCTAGTAGCCGCCCCTCGCGGGGATGGAAACCGATAGTTCCATCGCGTGGAACTCAATTTAACGAACCAGGATCGCATATGCATACCCGTCATAACCCACCCTCGCGGGGTGAATACCATGGTCAGTGCCAACATACACATCACTCTTTCAGAGGTAATTCCTCGAGTAATCAAGGTGATCACTTCAATACTAGAAGTTCATTTCGAAACCGTGGCTCGCGGCCCGAACGTGGAAGTACACGGGGACGTGCAAACTCCTCAAAAAGTTCCAGGGGAAAAAAGGTGTAAACAATGACATGACACCGATTCGGTAAGGTCGGTTGATACAATACCAAACACAATGGGCGGGGGAGCAACAAATAGTTTTAAAATTAATTCAAGGGTATCGCATACTTTTCTTTCAAAAGCCCCCACTTGTCTATCCAGATGTAACGAAGGGGCCTTTCCAAACTCCTGTTTCAGAACAAATGTCTTCAATTGTAGACAAAATGAAACAGCAGGCAATTCTAAAGAAAGCTTTACCCTCGCCAAGCTTCATGTCCCCTCTATTTCTGGTTCCAAAATCCGACGGATCTGTCCGTCCCAAATTCAATTTATAATCACTAAACGAATATGTGATGACCGAGCCGTTTCATTGAATAAATATGTACCGCATTCCGGACTTTCTACAATCTCAGGACTGGATGTGCAAAATAGATTTGTCCCAAGCACACATAACTGCGAATTCACAACGCATCGCAAATATCTGCGCATAAATCTATAATATCAATCATAATATCGCATCGCGTTACGGTTTTGCGTGGGTGCCCTTAATGTAAGCGTACAAAAATCGCACAGACGCTGTCTACGCCTAATATACAACCAGCAGTTTTATAGAAAGAAGAAATGACTTGTCTTCCATTCGGTCTGAGCACTGCTCCAAAAACGTTTCCCATGCTCACGAACTGGGTAGCCCAAACATTGCGGGAAAACTGGAACATGAGGACCTGTTATACCTTAACGATTATTTATTAGTACACCAGAATGTTCGCACGCTTCGCGAGCATTTCAAAATAACTGTACAAATATTACAAAAACTGGGGTGGCAAAAAATTTCCAAAAATCTGTTCTTACTCCTCAAAAGAGTATAATTTATTTACGGATACTATGGAAACCATGGGGAAATCAAAAAATCCTGCCAAAGGAAAAGGCTGAGGGCATCATCACAAAGATAAATCAGCCTCTCGAACAAGAGCACTTAACTCTGAAGGAGTTGCTGAAAATAGGACTTTTAAATTTTGCCTGTTTTGCTGTCCCACGGGGTCGGCTCAATCATCGACAGTTAGTAATTTTCATGAATTCACTGCCAGTCCTGCCACCAAAGACCTACCCACTACCACAAGGTGTCTTAGAGGAACTAAATTGGTGGGCCCAAAAGTGGCAGCGGTCAACCCCTCTTCAGTACCCTCCTCCAATAAATTTTCTGGCTACAGAAGCATCAGATCAAGCGTAGGGGGCACAACTGAACAATTTGGCTTTGTCAGGAACTTGGTCGCAAGAAGAGAAAACCAATCAAAAAGAGATGCTAGCAATATTATACGCTCTTCAGATCAAAGTTCAGTGGCTTCATCAAAGTTCGCTCCTTATTCAATGCGACAACAGAATCGTGGTCACAGGACATGATCCCTGTTGGAAATAACCTATCGAATTCTGAATTCGTTAGACCAACATCATTCAGCATACACTACATTCCGGGCAAATACAACAATCATGCGGACCACTTATTGCGCCTTCGCCAACCTCCAGAACGGCACTTACTACCGACTTGTATAGAAATAATGTTTGCAAAATGGGAACCCCAATAATATATCTATTTGCCTCGGCGACTGCTCACGTAGTGTACAATTATGTGTCTCTAGATCTAAAAGATCCTCAAGCTTTGTTCCACGATGCCTTCAGTGTCCCATGGAATTACCAGCTCGCATGGATATTTCCACCACCATTCCTAGTCCCCAAAGTCCTGTCTCACTTAAACCAGTCTACAGGATTATTCTTAATAGTAGTACCTCGATGGGAGAGAGTATTCTGGCGTGCGGATCTAAATGCCCAAGCGCTCGCGGCTCCATTAACTCTGAGAAACCTGCAGGGATACCTAATTGACACGTCGACGGGCCTCCCACCACCGAAGGTCGAGAACATCGTCCTCGATGTTTGGAAATGTAGGGGTGGTATGACACAATGAAGACATGGAACGCTCCACAACTATCACTACTTAAAGATTATTGGCGAAAATCGACTCTATAACCCTATGAGGTAGCCTGAAAGCGCTGGGCGTCGTGGTGTCGAAATAAAAACCTTGACTGTGTGATTTATACTTAATTGATAAGTTGTCGTATACTTCAATACTTTTAAATAAATCAGTAATATCTTCACTAGGTAACGCTGAAAATTCAAGTCGGTTAAGTTAACACGTTCTAGTAAGACATGTTTTAAAATCAATTGCCTTAAAAAATCCAAAGGTCACTAAGCCTCACAATTGATTCAAATAACCTATTTCAAACATCAGGTCATACTGCAATTTTATTGTTGCTTTGCTCTGGTAGGCGAATACACGATCTAACTCTGCTTAATATTGATCCTAATCATTGCATAAGATCTGATAACGGTTTAATATTATGGCCTCTGTTTGGCTCCAAAACGGACAGCAGTAATTATAGGCTATCTGGCTGGAAATTGCTTTTAAATACCGATAATTCTAATCTGGGCCCTATATTCTGGATAGAAAGAACTATAGCATTATTAAACGCCAGACGTAATGTGGCAAAATCAACTAATTTATTTATTACGGTAAGAGGTGCGGCTAAACCTGCTTCACGTAGTCATTGGATGGGTAAAGACCCTGTTTGGCGAAGCTGGCATTGCAGCCACTCCAGGTAGCACCCGGTATGCTGTAGCCTCAAAAAGCTGGTTTCAAAATCATCCTGAAATTGGCGATCAGCCAATACATTCCAGAAGTTTTATAGACGAGAAACACAATTGTTTAATCCAATCGATTAACATTACTGAATAAATATGATGTTACCTAGAACGGATATTCTTAAATTGGTTGTTAATGATTAGAAATTATGATTTTTCATATTTACAATTATATTTGTAGCTAAAGTACACTTATCTAGGTACTTTAAATTTAATTGCTTTACTTATACATTTAAGTAATATTACATTACATGGCATACTTATTAATTACACTTTTGTTTAGTTTCATGCTTTATCACATTGGCCTATAGTACTACATACTTCCAAGTATATATAATACATCAAAGTGGCGTCACCAGGCGATAACAAACAGATCTCATAGTAAAGCTTCCAGTGACGGTCAAGTAGTTTAATAGCAGCGTTTTACCTGAAATAAAACGCATATTAAAATACTTACCTCACTGGAAGCTTTAACTTTATTTCTGCCTGGTTCTATGAGACAATGAACAAAATGGCGTGACACCTTTTACAAGAACTATAAAACTACCCGCAACCACCAGGTGGCGCCACTGAACCGGAAGTATTGAGGGGATAAAAGTACGAAAACTGGTAAGAAATCGACGGGAAACGGAAATGCCATCTCATCTCATCTCATAGTAAAGCTTCCAGTGAGGTAAGTATTTTAATATGCGTTTTATTTCAGGTAAAACGCTGCTATTAATAGGTCTTAAAATTATTAGATCGTATTTATTTTCACAAAAATACTTAATATCACTTGACTTTTATTTGACCTCTAAATGTCATCCAAAGTAGCCTGAATTGGGAACTTTCAGTGCCTCTTGTAATTAAATAATTAAGTTGTTCTGTATGTGTCAAGTGTCAATGTCAACGACAAATTTACATGAAGCACGTAATATTATTCTATTCAGATAGGTAAATAGTGTAGTTTTTCACCAGCGGCCGACAGTACAAGTCAAATCACATCGTTGTATCGCCTCAGGAAAACTTAACTTACGTTCAAATGATCTTCACAATAAAACAGACGCCGCCCAGACTTGTACTCAACATTTACTTCCTCGCACCATTTCTTTTTTAAGGTTTCTTTTACTAACAATCAATTTGTGTCGGCTATTTGTTGTGGTGTTTATACTTGACGGTATGAAGCACTTAGCAGAAGTAGTCTTTGATCCATTCATTTTATTAATAAGCTATAACTTTAAACTAAAGGTACGGAAATCGCTAAACTATGAAATGTAAACAAATTAACTGTCAAATTTGACAGTTTTAATTTACTAAATTTTGGTTTTAAATAAGTGTGAAACGTGGCAAAGATCCTAAGCTATTCAGGCTACTTTAGAAAGCAGCAAGAACAATACTTTAAAAAAAATATATAAAAATAACTACAGCTTGTAAAAACAAAAAGATGAAATTATGTGTTTCAAATACTCTTATCTTTAAAATAAAAATATAAAAAACATACCTGAAAAATACTTTACATACCGAATTATTGTCTACGGTAATCAAGACAATTTGATTTTGTAATCGCCATGCTAAAGACAGTAGAACACTTTCTAACTGTATATATACACGGAACGTCATTTTTGTCTACTCTTCCGTCGACCAAACGGCCCGGTGCTCCTGCTAAGCCTGCTGTAAGTAATGCAAGTACCAAAATAGACTTTGTCTAACTGTACGTAAGCCAGCCTTATTTTATGATTGTATACAGTGTAATGTAGGTATTAATATAAGTTGGTTATTAATAAGTAAATAAATACAGAATTATACAACATGTCCCAGACGCACAACCTCTTAAGGGGTCATTGTACTCATCATTATGAACAACTTTTGCTATGGGCCCAAACCTGAAATCGCGAAAAAAAAATCAGCTGCTCCCTACATTTTGACGAGTTATTCGAACGTAAATGTAGAGACCAGCTGATTTTTTTTTCACGATTTCAGGTTTGGGCCCATAGTAAAATTTGTTCATAATGATGAGTAAAATTACCCCTTAAGAGGTTGTGCGTTAATTCTGGGACTTGTTTTATATCTACAATTCTAATTTCAACTACTTATTATTCTGCGCAGACAAAGCAGTGGTAGCCCAGATCCAATGGTAACGGCCGCGACTTACGAGTTATAGACATTGGCATGAGTCAAATACAAATAATCTTGCATGAACAATTAGGTGTAAAAAAGTTGTTTTCCCGATGGATACCGCATTCGCTCTGTCAAGAGCAAAAAGCGGCTGAAGGTTTGAACCCAGACAGGTGCTTTACTTTGTGTAAATTATTTCATCACTACTGCTCTCAAAACCTCATATACTCACGATAAATCGATTTAAGTTGAATGTCAAAACGGGCCGATTATTTTTTGACAACTATAGTGAAACATCTGGAAATTCCGTTGATTTCCATTATTTGAACTGAAAAGTTTACGTTTTTCAGACTGTCCCAGACTTTCCGCTATCGAAGAGTTTGTACAGATATATTTTGAGGTTCGAAGTAATTTCGTGCTATAAATCTCAGCAACGAACGAGTTTGAAAACTCATTACACGGTTTCGGCAACTTAAAATGTTGCGATTGGGAAGAAAATTTATTAACATTCGCAAAGAAACAATTCCTTTTACTACATTTTTACGCTAGAATTTGTTGCACTAGTAATACTTGCTTGATAAATTATCATCATCATCATTTCAGCCCAAAGACGTCCACTGCTGGACATAGACCCCCCACCCCCCCCCAACGGCAGGCGGGTTGGCGATCGCAGTAAGGTGATAAAATGCATAGAGAACGCTGGTGCCCATTCTCTAGTAAGTCCCTTATTCGCCTTTTATGACACCCATGGGAAGATATAGGATGGTTATTCTTTACGTCCACCACACGGCTTGATAAATATTGGAGGATAATTGAAGCTTTTGTGCCTGTAATATTTGAAACTGGCTGTTCACAATGGTGTGCTGGTGCCTACGCTTGTGTATGGAAGTGAATGTTGGGTCTGCCCAACATATTAGAATATTTAGAATCACAATAATATCTTTGACAGTAATGCATGAGCATTACGAACAAGGCGCTTTTTTTTTCTTTTTCATTGGGTGGGAAATTATCAAATAACTTCTCCCGCTCTGGGCGGAGCGGGAGGGCGTGTCAGACTTTTACTGACTAATACCCACCCGTGTTAACTTTGTAAGTAGACTATAGTGACTGGTGTGCCTTACAATTATGTAACGTGATATTCACTCAATAGGCTTTACCATAATGTGTACTTAGGTGGTAACTATATAATTTAGATCATTATGGACCCTGTAGGGCACAGCAAAAGGGTACAAGAGAGGAAGCCCTGTTTCAGGAGATCATTAATTTGTTATAATGTTGGGAACAGTTTTTAATGATAGGTATATAAGTTACTTTTTATCGAACTATCCAGCCAGAGATTTCTCGGGTTCCGTGGATTGATTCTGAGTACCATCCTTACTTTTTCAGTGTCCGATGAGGCTAAACAATTGTACAAGTTAGTGATAAGGTAGATAGTAATCAACAATTTTCTGTTTTTTCTGCACTGGGCGATGTGGTCGCTAAGCGACAAAGCCCTTTAAATAAATTTAAAAAAAATACATATATAAGTAACTTTGATGGTAACATTGTCATTCAAGCATGATAACATAACAAACATGACATCACGCCCTTTTTCCCCGAAGAGCTGTACAGAGGTGTAATAGTACATCCACATTTCTCCAGTTATGTTTAAGTCCCATGTACGAAGAGGCGAACCTATTGCCATCAACCGGGCACAAATCCAGACACCGGGTTGCTACTGAGAAATTCATTGAGAAAATCCAATAATATTTTTGCCCGACCCGGGAATTGAACCCAGGAACTCATGCTCAGCAGTAGCGCTTGCAACCACTAGGCTAACGAGGCAGTCCTAACTGCAAGCATGATAACTGCATATATATAGGATAGAAAGAAGTTTTTATAACTGTATAAGGGCGATAATTGTGTTACTAAAAACCCTATTACTAAAAACTTTTTTTATAAACACAGCTATTACAATAAATATACTTACAATTTTCAAAGATCAACAGATGTTAAATGTTATCAGATTATTTATCTTCTATTATTTTGTCAACAATACAGTATATTTTATAGATAATGTTGATAAATTATTACAAAATTATACAAAACACTCTTGGCGAACTAAATTACAATTAACTAAATAACATTGTTGTAAAGACCACTATTTTGGTAACGTTCGATAAGTTTACGCAACTGGGTTTTTGTTTTTTTGTGTGTGTTCCAGGGTAGTGTGTGCGGAGAGAAATAATAGATGTCACGTGCTATATAAGTCTTTACTATAGTTGAATATTACAAAGTTGTATTTGCGACTCGTGTATAGCGGAAGGCGGTTTCGGGCGAACTGGCTTCGCCGGGCGCCGCGCATGCGAGGAATATAAAACGACCGCGTCAGCGCCCCTACACTATTCCTCCCCTTTTTTTTAAAAAAAACTGTAGGTTTTTTTACAATAAAAATCTGTTACTCTAAAATGTGTTATTAATTACATCTATGGCTAAAAGTATTACTTATAAATTACAATCAGCATTTGGTTTGAATAACAATGTTGTAACCGGATGTCTGGCGTGATTGCGTCACCTGATATTGACGCCTTATACATTGTTATGACTTACATAGCTAAATTTAAACATCTTTACGCTATGATTGCAATGGTATAAGCAGTGTACAATTTATTTGAATGTACAATTGCTTCACAAGGTTGCTATTATTACAGATTCTTACAATGCATTTTTATTTTACTATTTTACTACTTGATAATTATAATACAAAATCATTTGGAGGAATAAATCTTATATTTAACAATACCTGATCTTAAACTAGTGCGGCTACCTGCTTTTAAAGGTGCCGTCTTGATATTGTACATACACATACTTAAAAAAAACTTATAAAATTACGACGTTAAGGGTAGTCACCATGACGACATGCTCTGCCATAAAATAAAACAAATTAGCACCCCTGCGGAGTCCACAGCATTTGTCATGGTGACGCCAATTAAGAGTACACATCTATAACGATAATTCACATATTTCACAAAATAGCACTTGCACCGTTAAACATCACTTGGAAATTGGGACCTAAACTTTATGAGATTTGACTTGAATGGACGATGGTTGCTGAGCAGGTTATCTTAAAAAATGACTTTGGGGTTAGGCGATTCTTGCGGTTTTTTGGACCGTTTCTACCCTTATGCTCGGTGTGGCTGTCGAACTTGCCACTATTTCCTTTTTCAACCACTTTCTAATGTTTTTGATACACCTTCGTTTTCCAGCGTAGATTAACAATAAGGTAAGTAATATTATGGTAGCTATCATAACACAGCCAATGATATTCAATTTGTTGTCCACTTGTGCAACATTTGATAGGTTTTCGTTAACAATTACTTTTTCTTTTGTCTGGTTGGTGCCCATTTTTTTATTAAATTGGTGTACGTGGTGTAATTTCGCGACCTTTTTTGATTCTTACTATGTTTCTACTGCAATACCTAGTGCTTACATTCAATTAATTGACCTACATTATAAAAATGTTAATTTCGATATTTAGAGGGTCTTTTGCTTATTCGTCCAGTTCGCGTTGTATATGTTTCGTCACTGGGTTTGCTTGTTTGAAACCTTACTTTTTTCTGTATTTTATTTTGTACCTGTTTGTTTTTTTTATTATCATTTTTCTCTAATATGTTTTTATTTACTTCCTCTGATGGCAATTCGTTGTCTGTCAATATATATGCTGGTTTTAAGCGATCTATAGATATGTTGGTTTGTCTGTCTGGTAACTGTATGCGATACACTTTTTCGTTTCTACTTATAACGCGATATGGTCCATCGTATGGTGATTGTAATGGTTTCCGTACAGCGTCATTTCTAATGAATACATAATCACTGGTTAATAGGTCTTTGTGTATAAAAATCTTGCGAGGTGACTTGTTTACTCTAGTGGACGGTTTTAGTCCATCTATTACGTCCTTAATTTTTTTAACGAAATTGTTGTCATCATGCAACTGTACATTGCTATGGTCATAAAAGTCACCTGGTAGCCTAATATTACTGCCGTATAGCATTTGTGCTGCGGTTACGCCTGTGTCTGACCTAATTGTCGTGCGCAATCCTAACATTACTGTTGCTAGTTCCTCTATCCAGCTTTTATTGTCTAAACGTGCTTTTAGTGCTGCTTTTAATGACCTATGCCATCTTTCTATCGCTCCGTTGCATTGTGGATGATATGGAGTGGTACGGGTTTTCTGTATTCCCATAATTGTCATTAATTCTCTAAATAAATTACTTTCGAACTGTCTTCCCTGGTCACTTGTGAGTTTAACCGGGCACCCATAGCGACTAATCCAACCTTCATATAAAGTTTTGGCTACTATTTCTGCAGTTATTTCTTTTAATGGAAATGCTTCTGGCCAACGCGTAAACCTGTCTATTATCGTCAAACAATATTTAAATCCCTCTGGTGTAGTTGGTAGCGGTCCTACTATGTCTATGTGAATATGTTCAAAACGCTTACAATTTTCAAAGGTACTTAAATCTGCATTGGTATGCTTTTGAATTTTCGCTTTTTGACATCTAATGCAAGTCTTGGCCCAATTTCCAACGTCTTTATTCATATTTGGCCAAAAATACTTTTCACTAACTAATTTTCTACTTGTTCTGTGACTTCCTGGTTGAGCTTCGAGACTAATATTTGGTACTTGGAGTCGTCGGACATCTTCTGTGGGTCTATAATTGTTTCCGCTTTGGCGAACCATAATTCTGGTGACTTGGTCCAAAAATTTTCTATCTTGTCGGTCACGGACACGGGTGAGAGAACGTATTCTCCAGCGGTCGCTTTTTCTTCCATCTTCAGGCTTGACTTTGTGACTTTTTCTCAATAAGCACTGTGGGTTTTCACACTATGCCGCGTGGATGTTAGGTTGAGTTGCCCGTTCTCGATCAACGCACACACTTTAGGATCACGTCGGGGTCACCAATTTTGTGTGTGTTCCAGGGTAGTGTGTGCGGAGAGAAATAATAGATGTCACGTGCTATATAAGTCTTTACTATAGTTGAATATTACAAAGTTGTATTTGCGACTCGTGTATAGCGGAAGGCGGTTTCGGGCGAACTGGCTTCGCCGGGCGCCGCGCATGCGAGGAATATAAAACGACCGCGTCAGCGCCCCTACAGTTTCAAAGAAAAACTCCAAATTAGGTTTTTTGTTTAGGGGTGGGAAATTATCAAATAACTTCTCGTAGCGTGTCAGACTTTTACTGACTAAAACCCACCCGTGTATCCTTCAGTTGCCTATTGACTCAACAGCGAGTGTCTTCGCAGAACAATTGACTCAACAATAAGTGTTTTGGTAGAACTATTAACTCAACAATGAGTGCAAACTATTTCTTTCATTTGTCATTTATTTTCGACAGTTCAACACCTTTTTCTTTTCTCCCCCTCGGGGCGGAGCGGGAGGGCGTGTCAGACTTTTAATGACTAAAACCCACCCGTGTTCCTTCATTTGCCTGTGTGCCAGGGCCACGATATTCCTTTCGGACAAACTCGCACCTTGGCTGGCATTGGCCCTAATGGACCCCGTAAATTCGTGCTGACATCTCTTTGAGGCGCGCGTAGAACACAACGAGATACCCATAGCTCACCGTCCGCAGGCCCGCGCCTACGGTGGCCGGGAATCGGCCTGCGACTCCCGACGCCTGAGAGTATGTACTCATGATATCACTGATAGCGTACGATAGATACAATATTAATATCGCACGATGATAGTAATGAGAACATTTTCACCTCTAAATACACAATACACCTCATCTTTTCATATGCAAATGCTTATATTGTGAAGAGGATGCCAGAGGTAGGTACGGAACTGAAGTAGAAAAGTTGGTCTCGTACACAGAAAAGTTTTATTTTATTGCCCCGCATAAAATAAGCTGCGAGTATTATAAAACAAAGGACTGTCTGTCTGTAAACTTTATGTTTTCTTTGAAAAAGTTCTTGCTTTATCCGGCTTAAGGTAGGATGCGCTAAGGTAGCCCGCGAAATTCAAATTTTCTTAGGTTTTTTGTAATTTGCAGGTTGTATATTGATCTAAATATATTATGATTCGCGGACGTAACAAATATGGCTTTACAGAATTATTATCATTAGAATAACAATGACCTGTAAATTGCAAAAAAAGTAAGAAAATTTGAATTTCGCGGGTTACCTTAGCGCATTCCCCTTATGGAGTAGTGGATAGGGGAAATATCGCAAGAGATGGGTCCTGAGATACCGCGCGTCTTTTGTTTTTTGATGAGTAACACCTCCCCTGCTCCTCTTCTTTTCTTCTTTCCTCTCGCTCTCTTTGGGAGTGATTTCGTGAAAAAGGACGGAAGTGTGTAACAGGAAGTGACAGCATGGAATAAGTAAGTACTTTTTAATAGCATGGAATTAGTAAGTACTTTGTAATAGCATGTAGTTAGTGTACTTATGGAATTAGTAAGTACTATATAGATTATAAGTAGAGGGGGTCCAATTTCGACCAGTGGGCGACCACTAATAATGATTATTCTAATAAATATTTTTAGTACCTATTTATCTTTTTAAATTTTAAGGTTAATTTCTGTCGCTGCTCAGTTTCTTATTACCAAGATGAGATGTCAGATGTTACACATCATAATGCGACTACTGTAAGGCTCGCTCATTTTTATTTTTTATTTTTTTATCTTTTTCTTTTAATTTTAATTTTGTCTGCATCTCTTTCTTTTCAAAACTGAAAACCTGAAAAGGAGATATTGTATAGACTGTACAATACTTTTCGTCTCCGCTATAGTTGTTTGGGGTGTGTAGAATGCTGTGTATCTGTCTGTTCAATCAATCAATCAAGTCAGCCTATAGCAGTCTACTGCTGGATATAGCCCTCTCCCAGGCTGCGCCACAACACCCGTCAAAATACCCGTTTTTTTTTACACCATCAGACAGTAGATTTCAGAGGATAAAAAGCCGACCGACTTTTTAAAAAAAACCGGCCAAGTGCGTGTCGAACCACGCACAATGACGGGTTCCGTAGTTAGGATGAATTTATCTAAAAAACATACAACATTGTAGTTGAAAAACATGCTCTCCGATACATCGATATGAGTTACGGTCAATTCTTCAACTGCAAATTTAAGTTGGTGGACTATTACTCGTTAACTAGGAAACCCTACTTAGCTGTGATAGTTTCCCTTTTAATTTCGTTATATATACTACTGCCATGAATTTTTTCACTTATCCAAAACCAAACATTTAGCTGGCAGGGGGGGGGACACTTGACTCTAACAAAAAATAGCACTTTAAAGCTTAATATTACGCAAACGGATCTCAGAATTGAAAAATAGTTTTCACAAACCCACAATATTTTCAAAACGGCCTATCCAACGATATCCCACACCATGTATTAGATGAGAAAAAAAAATATCATCCCCGTTTTACGTGCAAGGGAGGTACCCTAAAAAAAAGTTTTTCATGGTTTTATTTCACGACTTTTACGGCGTGGTGAATATGTACACCTTTGCCAAATTACAGCTTTCTAGGACTAAGCGTCTCCGAGCTAAGCCGGGGACAGACGGACGGACGGACAGACAGACAGGTTCCTTGTTTACTACGGAACACTAAAAAGCAGATATTTTGACGGTACAATTTTCGATTGTTAATTAGGGTGCTTTTTCGATCTTAAGTCAAAATAAGGTGAAAACATAAATATTTCATATAAAAAAAAATTACAGTGTGTTTGGGTCATAAAAATCTTCACCAAATTTCGTGATAAATAAAAAAAATTGTAAAAGATAAAAAAAAAAAACCAAAAAGTTGGTTATTTGAATTTTTCACATAAATTTTGAGGTTATGTGAAAAAAGTGTAAATACAAAAGTTGTTGATCTTTTTACTACCTACAACTTTGCTGTTTAACTTTTGCCATAGGACTTGTAGTTTTGCCGGAAATCGAGATAAACCGTTTTTTACTCTTAAAAACTCACCCCCATCCACTTCCCGATCTCAGACAGATCGCCCGTAAATTATGTTTCCTTTCATTTTTGTTATATTCTCTTCCTTTTCCAATGGGTTTCATCCTACTATTTTTTTTTCACTTTTTACCAATTTTAAAGGCTTCAGCCCTGGTCTATAGTAAAAAACAGTCAGCCACACCTTAGAAAAGCCGGGACAATGCGGACTCCTCAGGGGAAACCTTAGAAAAATATAAAAAAACAAAAACCATTTATTAGTCTTTTTAATGTTCTTTAAAATTTTACGTAAAATAATTATATTAGTTTGAAGATAATCGGACATTAAAAAAAAATACGTGCGAGCCTTACAATAGTCGCATAACAATAATGATGTGTAACATCTGACATCTCACCTTGGTAATAAGCAACTGAGCAGCGACAGAAATTAACCTCAAAATTTAAAAACCTGAATACTGAAATATTTATTAGAATAATTATTCATTACTAGTGGTCGCAAACTGGTCGAAATTTGACCCTCTATTTACAATATACAACATGTCCCGGAATAAACGCATAACCTCTTAAGGGGTCATTGTACTCATCGTAAAGGCTCGTACAGACTCGTGCGATATCGCGGGCGCGACAAGGGTCGCGCTGTCTGCCGCGCCCGCGATATTGCACCAGTCTGACGAGCCTTTATGAACAACTTTTACTATGGGACCAAACCAGAAATCGCGAAAAAAAAATCAGCTGTTCTCTACATTTTGACGAGTTATTCGAACATAAATACTACTACATAATACTAATTCCATGAGTACTTACTAATTGCTATTAAAAAGTACTTATTCCATTTCCGTCCATTTTCACGAAATCAATCAAAGATGTTACGCCTCAAAAGCAACTAAATAAAGATTAAATTCAGAATACACTTGGGATAATCCCACGCTATAGATGTTTTAAACCTTAGGTAACCATTTGCTGAAAGGAAACGTCCTGCTACGCTTCATCTGTAAAGGTTAAATAAAAGGATTCTAATTCAATTTTTAGGTACAGTCGAACAAGCTATGTGGTATAGAGGCAGCCAAGTTGCAACAAATTTATAAACAACAAGCGACCCGCCTCTGCTTCGCAGGAGTACATATAATAGCAAATACGTCTGTTATAGTCGCGAATCATATTTTGAACGTCATTATTTTATGAAAAAGTTATTCAATGGAACAAATCTAACTTAGAGAGATGTACGAGTATTAATGATTGTAATTATTATGTAAATAAAAAATCTGTTATAGTAGCAAATCATATTTTGATCAAGAGACAACCTGACACTGACCTATAAATAGCAAAAAACGTAAGAAAATTAATGAATTTCCCAGGCTACAGCTGCGGATTCACCTTAAAGTTAAAAATTATTTTAAAATAAATATTGGCAGCGTAGTGGAAATATGAATATTTTTATGTAAGTACCAAAAAGTTTATTCGATTGTACGTTTTTTCGATCTGAAACCATTACTGTAATGAGTGTAAGTGGAGACCGATAACCGTTGCTTGCGTTTTTAGGGTTCCGTAGTCAACAAGGAACCCTATAGTTTCACCATGTCCGTCTATCTGTCTGTCTGTCCGTCTGTCCCCGATTTAGCTCAGAGACTCTTGGTACAAGAAAGCTGTAATTTAGCATGGGTGTACATATTAGTTACGCCGACAAAGTCGTAAAATAAAATCTTGAAAACTTTTTTTTTGTGTTTTGTGTGTTTACCTCCCTTACACGTAAAGTGGGGATGATATTTTTTTTCTCGTCTATCCCATGGTGTGGGGTATCGTTGGATAGGCCGTTTAAAAATATTGTAAGTCTGTGAAAAACATTTTTCGATTCAGGGATCAGTTTGCGTAATATTAAGCTTTAATTTAAAGTGTAAAATTTTGTTACAGTCAAGTGCCCCCCCCCCCCCCCCCCCCCGTCAGCTAAATGGTTGACTGAGGATATGTGAAAAAAGTCATGGCAGTAGTATTTATAATGAAATTTAAAGGAAAACTATCACAGCTAAGTAGACCTTACAAGTTAAATTTGCAGTTAAAGAATTGACCGTGACGTATATCGATGTATGGGAGAACATGTTTTTCAACTACAATGTTAAGTTTGTTTTTGGGATAAATTCATCCCAACTCCGGAACCCTTCATTGTGCGTGGTCCGACACGCACTTGGCCGGTTTTTTGTTCAAAATCCTATGATGGCGAAAACCGTATCAAAAATACTATTTTATGTAGTTGGCCCAGTGGTTCAAAGCCTCGCCTCTCATACACGAGATTGTGGGTTCAAGTCCGGGCAAGTACCAATGTGACATTTTCAATTCATATGTACTTTTTAAATGTATCGACTACATACATATGTCGCAGGCAATCTGTATGATTCCGCTTTTTACAAACGGCGTCGTCGGTTTAAGAACGCTCGCTGTTATAAAATATACCAAAGACAAAATGTAAATTGCCTTGTCACTATTTATTAATATGCCACAACATTTGATGGACAATTCAAACGCCGTTTACAAAATGCTGTGGCAAATTGAAGTATTTAGTTCTATTTCTTAAGGCAGGCTTATTCCCAGGAGCTCCAAATCTATTGTTCTCCAAACAATTTCTCTCCGTAAATTGATTCCCAAGAGCTCCATAATTTTATTAGTTAAATAATAAAATACTAAAATTGTTCCCAGCGGCTCCAAACCAAATTGCGTAAGGTCAACAATACAGAAATTGCTAACATTAATGTTATAATTTCGGGGTAAATAGTTCAGTACATAGGCAGTCACAAATCAATCTTATGCTAAGTATGTACTTATACATAAAATTGAAAACAATAATCTCACAATGGACTTTTGTCATCAAGAATTTACTTTTGTCACACAACATGAAGTTAAAAAATTAAAAGTTACAGTCTTCTCATTTAAATTGACCATAATCTATTTTAAAATAAAAACAAAATACAATTGAACGTGCGGTAGGGCGCGGGGGTGGGGACGGGAGGTTCGTCAGTGACTCCGGTAATTTGTTTGTTGAATCATAAATTAATTTTATTGTAAATATATAATTTTTTGTGAAAATTATACTTTAAAGTTTTTGGAGCTCATGGGAAAGATTTTATTTATTATTATGTTGCTTTTTTAATTTGGAGCCGCAAGGAATAAAATGATGGAGCGCCTGGGAATAAGCTTTAAGGTACTCGCCGCCGCTGCCACGGCACCACTCGCTTCGCTCGCTCGGCTCGCGCGCTATTCGTCACAGTTGTAACCTTTTTTTTTTTTTTTTTTCACGGGTTGGAAAATCCTCATGGATGTCCTCCGCCCTGGGGCGGGCGGAGGGGTCTGTCAGACTCTTACTGACTAAAAACCACCCCAGTGTTCTTGGGCCGGGGATCTTGGGATCTGTTAATACTTCCGCAATCCCCGGCTAGTGCTGGCCCGCCTCAAGTCTGGGGGGGGGGGGGGGGGTGAGGTGTAAGATTGGGCTCCCGCGTGGTTGGTCACAGTTCTAAAAGAACCTATAACAACAATCTATGTCGAAATTAAAACAATTGAATTTGCCTTCGGCATATTTCATATCTGCGGGCGTTTGTAAACGGACGGCGCCGTCTGTATAATGAGGGTGTGACAGACTTATACTGACTAAAACCCACCCGTGTTCCTTCAGTTGCCAGTGTAACGAGCTACGATATCCCTTTCAGACAAACTTGCAGCCCTGGCAGATTGTGAGGAAACCTGGATTTATAGTTAATACTAGTAGTCGCCTAGACGCCCACTTGTGGAAATTAGACCACCTCTACTTAATAATCTATATAGTACTTACGTATTCCATGAGTACACTAATTCCATGCTATTATAAAGTACTTACTAATTCCATGCTAGTAATAGTAGTTCCCATAAGTATCGTGGCGACTAAGGGACTTACTAGAGAATGGGCAGCACCGTTCTCTATGAATTTTAACACCATACTGCGATCGCCAACCCGCCTGCCAAGCGTGGAGATCATGGCAACCCCCCTTTGGGGGAGTATGTCCAGTAGTGAACGTCTTTCGGCTGAAATGAAAAATAATAAGCTGTCAATACTGTCACCTATCTATCTTCAAGTCATGACGCCCTGGTACTATGTGTGTGTGTAATGTTTTTTTTTATTAATATAATTTATTTCTAATACATATTTTAGAAAAATATAAGCTTTCTGCACTCCTCCTCCATTAAAAATTTAACTGTGCCTTAAATTTCATACTCCTCCGTCGGCGTAATTTTCTCAAAAAGTGGTACAAAGTTTTCGCTTCACGTATAAATATAAATAGGTAATAAAGTCTGAAACCGCCAACCCGTCTTGAGTAAGCGTGGTGATCAATGCTCGTGCCTTCTCTGTATGAGAAGAGGCATTTGCCCTGCAGAGGGACAATAATAAGTTGGTATTATTTTATGTAGATTATAGAAGATTCACTAGATAGGTACTTTTAATAATGAAAAGCCAAAGACATTAAATTATTTACTTAAGGCACCGACAAGAGGCAAATGATCTAAGTAGGCTTGTCTTAAACAAAAAAATGGCTAAATCTATATAGTTTGTGGTAGCTGAAAAAATATATGTTATTCTTAAACATATTTCTCAGAACTGGGTTGTTACCAAAACACGTTTAGAAAAAAAAAATCTCGATAGAAATTAACGGATAACTAAACTTTTACTTTGAGTTCCAATCTAAAATATCTGTATTAAAATATCAACGTACATTTCGTATTTAATTAATAACAAGAACGTCTTATTTGAATGCAGAACTTGATTGTTTTTTATTTTCGATTACTCGCACTCATTTTTGAGTAAATAGACAATTGCTTCATATTTTGCAATAAATTACAAGCGTTGTGTCATCGCGCTTCTCTTTCTTTTGTATGCAGTCTGACAGTGACCGCGCTTTAGCTGTTGTAAGCGTCTAAACAATAGACGGGACATAGCGAACAAAATCATAATCGGATACATTTGTCCTAGTGGGCAAAAGTCGCTCAGTCTAGTGTGGTATGCATGTCAAATCGTATTCGTGTCCACAAAAAAAAATATTTTCTAAGGCTGGCTGTGCTGGCTCCGCTGCTGCGGCTGCTGCGACCCTCAAGCGGCGCAAATCAAATCTTATGGGTAACTACAGTTTTGAGCCGTTGAAATTTCTCGCCGACTGATCGACACTTCACGTGACCAGAGGGCTGGCTCGTTCTTTGGCCAAATAATTAGCATTGCCATTAAACGTGGCAATGCTGCCAGTCTTCTGGGCACGTTTCCGGATGACAGCGATGCGGACGAGTACTTCGACGCTGTCTTTTTTTTTTAATTTTGGTGATTGTAGTCTTTGAAGTGAATACGGGATGGATCTTTCTTTACGAATTAAATATTTTCTAAGAAAATATGCCGATTTGCGCATTACTATATTGCAAATCTCGTTATAGTAAAACGACTGGACATAACTTTGGTTTATTTAGAGGGCGTCACTGAGAAATAGTATCACAGTTATTCTATGACATTGTGTCACATAGCCTCTCTATAGTAAGTATCTTAGACCTCTTTGTGAAAAGCTAACACATAACAAGAGAACACAATTATAAGGTGAGGTTATGCCTCAAAAGACAACTCCAGGAACAAGTTAAAACCGGAGCGGTAAATTATTCGTTCTCGCCGTGTTATCCGGCGGACTCCCCGGTTATCCCGTGTCCGCTACGAGGCCGGTTGACTGATGTTTTCCGGACCGTTCTACCTAATTGTGGCCTGCGAAATTTGTCCGTTCGAAATGCGGTGGGCTTATAATACAATTCTTTTAGGTAATGATCTTTTTTTTTCGTTTTGTTTTTATAGATAAAATAAAAATCAAAAAACCTTAACCTCATCATCATCATAATCAGCTTATAATGTTCCCACTGCTGGGACACAGGCCTCCTCTCGGTGAGAGGGAGTGGGCCGTAATCCACCACGCGGGCCCAGTGCTGGTTGGTAGATGTCACATCTGTCTTCGAATTTTTGGTTCTAGAACATGCCGGTTTCCACACGATGTTTTCCTTCACCGTTTTGAGAGCAGTGGCGATGAAATAATTTACACAAAGTAAAGCGCCTGTCTGGGTTCGAACCAACGACCTACAACTCGTAAGTCGCGGCCTTTACACTGGGCCACCACTGCTACTTCTTCTACAAAAACCTGACTGCGACTAAAAAGTTCAAGCTCACATTTCAAGCAGTCTAATGTAGCTGGTGGCAGTTATTTTAGTTAATTTTTAGAGTTTCTGCCACTAACTGCATCAGACTGTTTAAAAGTGCTCATTTCGCAGATATTTTACATCTGACGGCAGCAATGCAACAGCAACATTATCATTATTGTAACCATAGATTTAGTACAGTGCTTCTATTTTCTTAATGTCTCTCGGCAAACATCGTGTTTCGTCAGAAGTCGGATTTTTGTCAGTTGCCCTTTGCACTTGGTGCAGGTCGAACGCTCTCTAGCCGGGGATTGCGGAAGTAAGAACAGATCCCAAGATCCCCGGCGCAAGTGTAGGAAGGGAACACTGGGGTCGTTTTTAGTCAGTAATAGGCTGACATACCCCTCTGCCCGCCCCAAGGCGGAGGACATCCATGCGGATTTTCCCCCCCGTAAACAAAAATAAAAAGGCCGGACGCTCTCTATCAACTTGGAAGTATATAGAGTTGTTACTGCTCTTTTTACTTATTATGTAATTTCTTTTAAAAATGGGAGGAAAGCTGCTAATGTCGGAAATGTGAAGATTGCCGAGAGACGAAGTTTTGCCTCGTCTTAACACAGCGTTGCACATCCTTGCATAATTGATTCAAGTATTGCCCGTATTTGTGCTGCCAAATATTTCATATTTTTTTTATTGAACGTTTTCTCGAGATTTTTTTAAACTTGTTTCATTCGTTCGTACTTGTAGAATTTAATGCGATTTTATTACACATGCAATTTTATTTTTCGTGCTTTTTACAACTATACCAGTTTTGAACAGTAGTTTAGTTTTAGATTTCCACACACTATCGACAAAAGACAAAATTATTTCATATATGATTTATTTACGTAGATGCATCGTAGGTGGAACAATCTATTTTATAACATTGTAATAGTATCATAAATCTCTTTGATTGTAATGTTATAAAATATAAAATAAATACACAAAAAAATATCTAGACATAACTTGTTAGGTTTCCAAAACTTAAAAAACATCTTTGCAAGTTTAATCGTCTTCCATGGCACCCAACAATTGTACGAGTTTCAAAAATATATCGACGATAGACGTGTATAGCATGAAAGCAGCCAACGCCCAATCATCCTCAGCGATTTCTACGACTCTACCGCCAAGTATCATCTGCAGTTGCATTATGAGAACCTGGAAAACATTATCAGGTATTAGAGTAAGGCACCTGTCATAACGCCGGCTATTAAGGCGCTGACAAAAGGCAAATGATCTTAGTAGGCCAGTCTTAAAAAAAGGCTAATTCTATAATATATAGTTTGTGGTAGCGGAAAAAATATAATTATGTTATTGTTACCAAAACACGTTTAGAAAAAAAAATCTCGATACAAATTAACGGTAAACTAACCTCTTACTTTGAGTTCCTATCCAAAATATCTGTATTAAATATCAACGTACGGTTGGTATTGAATGAATAACAAGAACGTCTTATTGGAATGCAGAACTTGTTTGTTTTTATTTTCGATTACTCAACTCATTTTTTAATAAATTGATAATTCCTACATATTTTATGATAAATTACAAGCGTTGTGTCATCCCGCTTCTCTTTCTTGTGTATGTAGTCGGACAGTGACCGCGCTTTAGCTGTTTTTCTTCTATAATAGCTCCTCTGACTGCCCATAGAGGAAAAAGAAAGGGTCGTGATCCAAACAGTTGGGATGACGGTGCCGAGCATGCTTTTATTAAGCTAAAGGAGGCGCTAATCAACACTTTTGTGATAGCTTGCCCTGATTTTTCCCAGGCATTAATTTTACAATATGATGCTTCAGCTGTCGGTTTCGGTTGGGTTCTTTCACAAAAGATAGATAATGTTGAACATCCTATTGCTTATTACTCCCGCCTATTTTCCAGAGTGGAACGCGACTATAGTACAGATATTCTATTTCACGAAGTCCGTTCGGCTTTGATTGTAGTAGTGACGTATCCCGACAAGCGCGCTTGTGTGTGTAAAAGTAGGTAACGTTAGCAAAAAAATCTGATATATATTCAAGTCGAGATTTAATAATCTAAATAAAATTTTGGTTTTAAAAGTATATACATTTTGTAAATAAATTAGATTAGGTTGCAATAAATACAAAAATATTAAGAATATGTAGGCATTTAATTAAGCATTGGTGTTACAGAATGGAAACGAAACAAGTAGGACTATTCAGTATTTTCAATCACTATCAGATAAATTTTTGATGAAGTGGATGGGAATTCCTTCTCTTCTTTTAATATTCTTTGAACTGTTTTTTGGCTCACACCCGTAACTTCAGCTGTACGGCGTGTAATGTCTCGTAAATGAGACAAATCACAGTTGAGTTCCATTAATGATTTTGTAAATTCATATTCTTCTCGCAGAAAATGATAAACACTAGCTATCATGTTTCGACCCTAAAACAAAATGTAATCAAAATAATTAAGTAATATAAACATTTTATAACACAAAAAAACATTCATTTTATAAATACTTCTATTGCTATATTAAGTATCTTTGTATAACATTTTAATTGAAAACGTATAAATAAATATTACCTCAATATGGACAACTCTTCTTCGTTTTGTTGCCATGCTGACCTTACTCCGTGAAACAATTTGGCGCGAACTAAAAACCACTACTGATCCGGACCGTGTCCCGATCGACACTGAGCGCTCTCGAGGTTACGCACACAAAAACAATGTGCATGTGCACGCTTGACAACATTCATAGCCAAACGGACTTCGTGACATAGAACATCTGTACTAATTTATTTATTTAAGTTCGGACAACAACATGGTCCAATTGTTAGTAAAATACTTTATCACTAGTGTTAGTAGTACACAAAATAAAAACAAAAATAACAATAGGTTGTGACTGTGGCAGGATATGCAGAGAACGATAAAGCAAGGAATATGCTACCTGACCATTCTCCCCACATAGTGCCTCAGAAATGGGCTGTAAGGGTTCTCCACCACTGTTTTCAGGATGCTATTGTCACTGACCCGCGTTCTACGCATCAATGATGCGACTTTTTTGCAAATCACTGCATGGAAGCCATCAGTTCGGTTCTGAGCAAACATCTCCGATGCGCTACAGAAACGGGGCAGTTTCAACAGCATCCTAAAAACATTGTTGTATTGAATCTAATGAGCGTGACATTTTGTTCTTGATTCGATAAAGCATTTTTGCTGTTATCTAGACGGAATGAAGTTTACTGTTATCACAGATCATATGGCTTCTTATGCTAAACAATCCTTCCGAACGTTTAGCTCAATGGGCTAGTATCATTTCTCAATACATCTTTGACATCGTTCACCGTAAATGTTTGCAACACTTTGTTCCAGATGTTCTATCTAAGATCTATACAAGTCCAGTTACATTTGATCAAGGTCCCGAGCATACTAATGATAGATCGTATGTTTACAGGCGATACACCCAAATGTTCCTTGAACGCCATTCATAACGGCGTTCTTTTAAGACGCATGCTCATCACCAGTCCTTGTGTCTTCTGATCCATGGCGCGTGGTTTAACGCGCAAAATTCGAGTTATTAAT
This sequence comes from Tiliacea citrago, assembly GCA_963921375.1. NCBI lineage: Eukaryota > Metazoa > Arthropoda > Insecta > Lepidoptera > Noctuidae > Tiliacea > Tiliacea citrago. The sequence continues at coordinate 15,109,586 of OY992804.1, forward strand.
TTACTCAATATTTAACGGAAACTGAGTGTGACTGAACAAAACTAAGTGTAAGGTTTATTTGCGAGTAGAAAGTAGTGAAAAAAGCAACTAGATTTTATTTAACAAAATCACTGTTTACCAGTGTAATCTTTCTACGGCTTTCCTCCGCAATTCTCGAGCGTACAATACGAACCGTTCGGCTATCACTCTCAACGTACGCGACACTGTATGGAGACGAAACTTCTCCAGATTCACTGTAGCAGATTATTTTTCTGGAAAGATCCTCGCTTTATTAAATGCCGTGTGACTAGTGTCATCTCTAGGACCACATAATTATATCCTCCAGGACTGCGAATCTATCACATAAAGGATACCCTTGAATGAACGTACTGTTGTGAAACTGAATGAGTGAAGGCCGAGAGAATATTTGAATGAGACATTAGTTTCTTTGACGGTCGTTTCTTTGCCTGAAGCAGTTTCTTTCACTGAGGTCGTATCTAATTCTTTATTCTTGTATATATTTTCGGGATCCCTAGGTCTTAAGTCTTTAGCTTTTAGGTTAATCGTAGATTTAGTGGACGCATCTGGAGCTCGCACTCATAACGTGTAAGTTGAATTGTGTCATTCAAATTTATTCTGTTTATGCTGCACTTTGATGTGCATAGTTTATTAGTTTCATTTAGGTTACGAGTATCTACTAAGTTTATTAGGTACTAAGGTTAGGTTATATAGGCTTATCTATTTCATTCTTGTGCTTTTTATCACGATATTCCCACGGGATCGAGACAAAAGCTGCCTGTCTACCGGAGAGGAGTGAGGCTGCGGAGCGGAGAAACAGAGAAATATTAACCAATAGGATTGCAAATCCCTGTCCACTTGCAATCTTATTACAATCCTATTGGTCCAAATCCTTTTGGTATTCAGCGGGTGAAACCGCGGGGCGCAACTAGTTTATAATATTAGTTAGGACTAGCGATCCGCACCCCTGTTTTGTACGGGTGCAATGGTGACATGTCAAAATATCGAGATTTCATGTACAGACGCCAGCACATCAAGCTACTACAATCTGTCAAATTTCTTTAAAAGATTTTCAACTTTATCGTTGTAACATATGGTTCAAGGTTGATTGGGATAATTTGACAGTTTCGGGTAGCCTGACCTGCTGGCGTCTGTACGTAAGATATCTGTGCTAAATCTAAGTTAAATTATACACAAAAGCCTTCCAGAATAACTGCTCTAATTGATGATGAGAACCGCATCAAAACCCATTTTGTAGTCTGGAAGATATAAGCGACAGACACGGCAAGCCACTTTGTTTTATGCTATGTGTGGCTAAATAATAATAGGCGCACGGGTTAATAGAAGGTTAAGCTACGCTCACCACGGTCGGTTCGTGGATGGGTGACCATCCATTACATATCAAGACCCCTCCATGCCTAGGAAAGCACGTTAAGCTGTTGCTTTGTCTCGGTTGTCATTCATAGGTCTTTGAACTGTCAAAGATTGTTACGAATAGTCAGAAACCCAAAAATCTGACAACCAATCTTAACTAGGGGTATCGTGTTTGGGCACGCCACTACTGTGGCGATAAGTCCCTTCTTTGAGGAGTGGCTAAAGAGGCGCCACGGCGTCCTCTTCACCCGCCTGACGCAGGTCCTCATCAGTCACGGTTGTTTTGGGAGGTCCCTGTTTAGGAGAGAGCGGGAGGAAACGCCCGGGTCTTATCACTTTGTGGATCGCCCGGATGATACGGTGGAACATACGGTGGAAATCTGCCCAGCTTGGGCCCCCGTGGCACCACTGAGTCCTCGCGGAGGCAATCAGTGGCGGCGATCTCTCGCGTTCTGTCCTGATTCAGGCCATGGTTCGGAGCGAGAGTGCATGGGAGGCCGTCACCTCTTTCTGCGAAGCAGTAATGCTTGCGAAGGAGGAGACAGAATGCGTGAAGGAGAGGCAAAATTTGCACCCTCACGCCCCTAATTGCAGCAGGAGACGCTCAGGGCGTCGGGAATCGCAGGCCGATTCCCGGCCACCGTAGGCGCGGGCTTACGGTTGGCGAGCGATGGGCAGCTCACCGTCCGATAAGGACCAGGCCAAGATCGACGGCGCGTTGTGTTCCACGCGCGCCTCACAGAGATGTTAGCACAAACTGACGGGGTCTATTATGGCCAGGGTTGCGAGTTTGTCCGAAAGGGATATCGTGGCCCTGGCACACAGGCAACTGAAGGAACACGAGTGGGTTTTAGTCAGTAAGAGTCTGACACGCCGTTTTCTCCCGCTCCACCCAGAGCGGCAGAAAAAAAATGTGTTTAACTGTCGAAAATACGAGTAAATGACAAATGAAAGAAATAGTGCACTCATTGTTGAGTTAATAGTTCTACCAAAACACTTATTGTTAAGTCAATTGTTCTGCGAAGACACTCGCTGTTGAGTCAATAGGCAACTGAAGGATACACGGGTGGGTTTTAGTCAGTAAAAGTCTGACACACCCTTCCGCTCCGCCCAGAGGAGGAGAATTTATTTGATAATTTATCACCCAAAAAAAAGGGTATCGTGTTACCCAGTATTTATCTGGGTTGTGGAGGTAAAATAGACAGTCGCTCTATGTAAAATAAAATACTGGTATTCAGCTGCATCCGGTTAGACTGCAAGTCGACCCCAACATGTTTGGAGTCCGCGTACCACTGGTCAGTTTCCCTCAGTCGTCAGTTTATTTAATTTTCCAGTTTCGTTGATTAGTCAGTTTTGCTGATTGGTCAGTTTTACCGATTAGACAGTTGCGTTAACTCGACAGTTTCCAGTGTTTGCCCGTTTCCTCGATTCGTCAGTTTAGTACACTCAACGTAAAAGATATGTTTACGTTTAAGTAAACAAACGTGGAAAATGTAAGGAACCCAATTTAAATCAAACTTAAAGTTGTATTTTTACAATCACAATTTTTTTTTCTATATTTGTTTTCAAAAAAAAAAGTTTTTTTATCTCTGCCTAGCCCTTTGAGGCAACAGCCGTAATGTTATGTTACGTAATACGTACATAATTAAATTAGCAGACATGTGGGCAGTTTTCTACCGACTGTACTTTGACTGACGAATTTCATAAAACTGAAGAATCAACGAAACTGGCGAACACTGGAAACTGTCGAGTTGACGCAACTGTCAAATCCCCAAAACTGACCAATCAGCGAAACTGGCTAATCAACGAAACTGGCAAATTAAATAAACTGACGACTGAGGGAAACTGACCAGTGGAACGCGGACTCCATATTTGGGATAAGGCTAGGCAGATTGATTGATAGATTCTGCATTCAAGTATAGTATGAAAACGCGAAATGCCAAAAGTACTCACGATAACATTGATGATAGTTCCAACGGCGAGTATAACCAAGTGCAGGGGTTTATACCTGACCCCTGTAGTTAACATCACGATGCTGACTATGAGGACCAGCGCAGTGAATGCTACGGAGATCACAATGATATACAACAGGAACTGTGTGAAATCAAACTGTTGGAAAGAAATAAAAAAAGTAATGAACACTACTGAGCACGGAATCGCGAACGTACTGAGAGTGGGGGCTTTATATGTAGGTGATGGGATGGATTTTTTAATTTCAAAAAGGTGGTAACTGCCTTTTGCTCTCTGCGTTGGCTTATGAATTACTTTAGAAGCGACCAATGCGCAGAGACATGATCAGATTGAAAACGAATCGAATGCAGTTATTGAGAAGACGGTCAAGTTTATCGAGGAGATCTGCATTCAAGTCATAATAGTACACATCACCATAATCGATGTTATTGTATACTGCACCGGTCGACGTCATCACGTCAACAACTGCTGTCGCTGAAAACTAGCGCTGGGGCTCTGACTCGCATAGGGTTGCAGCATTATGCTGAGCGTTGACCGTTTTTCGTAATCCCTTAACTTGTTCTGTTTTGTGTTTGTGTTCCTTCTTTTCGTCATATTTACCGTAAATAAACGTATTTTCTTGTTTTTTTAATCACTTTTACACGTCATATTAAAAATTAAAAAACAAGCTAGATGGAGTCGACATTTCCTACCTGACTACCCCTGAGAAGAAATGGGGAAACAAACTCAGGGATCAAAGTCTCTTGTCCAGACATAAAACTAACCCATTCTTAAACAATGTAGGTCCGTGTATGAAATGGTATTTTGAAGAAATCATCATTCTCCTGCCCATAACCCAATTTATTTGTGATCGGCGCAACATGTCCCTTTCTTCCATACTTCTCTATTACTCGTCATCTCGGTAATCACCCCCTTTCTAGCCATATCATCTTCGTCTTTTGAAGAGATAACCTCACAAATTTGAGTGGCCTGTCCAATCAGTGCAAGCATTTATCAGTAATCGTGCTGTTCAACTAAATCCCTATACCTGACATTTTTTAACGCTTTCAAGGACACTGAAGAAGACACAATAGAAGTTTTATTGTTATGACGCATATGGGCGTTCAGTGTCCCTGAACGTGTTAAGTTGGTGGGTTTTCCTACTATACTTACACTTGTGCAGGCCAAACACAAGCAGACTAAAACAGTGATCGCCGTTGCGACCAGTGCAAGAAAGATGATATGGGTGTTGTACCGAGCTGTTATGAACGCTGCAATCAAGCTCATGAAAAAAACCTGAAAACAAGAGAAGATTTATGAATGAGCAGTAATATAAGATATTTGAAAGACTAATAAAGGCTACACAAAGCGTAAAATGTTTATGGAGGATGATATTCTCACGGCATGTATGTCTATTTCTATATTCCTGTTTAGTTTATCATTATTTTTCCTTATGTATGCTGTACCGGTACAGCGTCCTATTAATTGTTTGCTGCACCGGACGACGTCATTACGTCGGCGCCGGCTGTCGCTGAAAACTAGCGCTGGGGCTCTGTCTTGTATAGGGTCGCAGCATAATGCTGAGTGATAGCCGTTTTGCGTGGATGTGACGCATGTTTACCCCAACCTTTCGTTCCTTCCTCGTGGTCTAACTTAGTAGTCAAACTGATTTGACCACGAGGAATTTTAACATTCTTTGTGGTCAAACTGCAACTATATAACCTCTTTGAACATTTCCTATTTTTGTGTTTATGTTCTTTGTTGCGTCATGTTTACAGCAAATAAACGTATTTTCTTTCTTTCATCAGTAAAGGTTGTAACATCGTTATCTGCTAACCTTTTCCCAATTTCGTTGAGGTCAACTTCCAGTCAACCGGATCCAGCTGAATACTATATATTTTTTAATGAAGCGACTATCTGACCTCCTTAACGACTTCTTAAGACTGGTTGTCAGATTTTCGGGTTTATTGACTAGTAACGATTGTCAGAGATCTAGGAATGACGGACTGCTTAACGAGCTTTCCGAGGCACTCGCGGGGTCTCGGCATGAAATGATTGGACGGTTAGATATATGGTGAGATATGGTCTTTAATTTTGTCTGCCCGTTGACACGAAATCTAGTAAAACGTAAAAAACTTCGACGTTAAACTTACCGCTAACAATAAAACTATGATATTACAAGGTAGCATCCTCGCACATGTGCTACACATCATGGCATAATTAAGAATTAGCATTCCGCCCCTAAAATATAAACAATTTATGGTTTATAGATTCTGAAATAAGAACCTTTATCGTTATCTTTATTATTACCATAATACAACTATAGGGTGAAAAATAAAAAATGTGTGAGTCAGCGCCGACGCACGACTGGAGTTTACTCGTTGGGGTCTACTCCGAACCGATAATCCGAAGTATCGACTGAATGATCAGCCGTTTCTTGATTTCCAAAGTTTCCTTTTTGACTTTGAGTCGACCCGACCCCGACCGGAATTCAAGACACAGTTTTGACTCGTGACTTATCTCGTTACTTATCGAACATTCGGCCGATACTTCCGATGTATTTTCGGAGTAGACCCCCCTTGAAAGGTGCGCAAGGGATGTTGCGCAGAAAAATGTAACGCGTGTTAACGCTTGTATTAATTTGACTCCCCACAAAATGTGCATACCGGGGGCTTTATATGAAAATCGATTCTTAACTCCAAAAACAGCCGAATTTAACAAAGCAAGTAAATAATGAAAAATAATCTTAATTTCATAAGTTGAGCTGCAATTTGGCAATACGCAAGAAACAAACAAAACCAAAGCCAGTAACTTTCGAAACTAAAATTATTTTTCACTTTCATATTGTGCTCGTCATTATGTTTATATCCGTAAATTTATCCCTAAATAAATGCCTACAACTTAGGTTATAAATTGCTCGAATGGGTCTTTTCTTCAGCACAAACATAGCTTGAAAGTTGGCTGCATTTCCCCACAGCAAAATGCTGTACAACTTTACACTTTAGAACTTACTTAAATATACTAATCGACCTGTTTCTTTAACAGTCAAATTACGGCCGCTTAGCCGCTTCGACAATTTAGTTAAATATGAGCCCCACTGTAGCTTAAGAGTCCAAAGAACACAGTGGTGTCCACCAGATCCAGTTCCGCCCCATTTACTAGTACATTGGTTTTGATCTGCTTAACGTTAGGTGTCAGAAATCTAATACATTTAGTATTCTTCTCGTATAAAAGTAAATTATTAACACTAATCCAATACAATATTCTGTCTTGTCTTGTTTTTTATACTCACATTCCAAGAAAAAACAGAAGCTGTCCGTCATATAAGAAAAAATCCCGTAAATCTTCTCTGTAAATAAAATCATTATTGTAGAACTGAACAGAAAAATAACCAATTTTAGTTATAACAATACTGACATTGCGCTAAAAATAGATTCTTGATCTAGATAAGAAGGAAGCTCTAAATTGGATGAGTTCTCCGTACAGTTATTAGTCATAATAAAATACTGAAAGGAACTTCTCAGTAACAGCCTGAGGCTGGTTGCGTGCCTGGTTGCTGTTAATAGGCTCGCCTAGTCATTGGATACATGAAGTGGGCTGCCGTTGTAAGACGATTAAAATGCCACGGTGTATTGTCCGCCAGACAGATTTCAGCCATGACGGTCAATTTCAGCGGAGACCAGCCTTCGGCGCTGTTCCAATACTTTTATAGTCCGATAGTCCGATGGGATGGCAATCCGAGACCCCGGTGGTCTTGGATTACCGTCCTATCGGAGAGAGATATCGGGTGCAGGACAAACATCATAACTTTCTTTCCAAGCCACGGAGGTATCACACCGCCAACTTCCAAACTCCAGGCTGTTACTAAGAAATTCCTAATTGGAAAACCCAATAACACTTTCCCCGACCTGGCGTTGCAACCACGAGACCAATGGGACAGTCTATTTCAAAAAGAGGGGAAGGACAATCATACGGCGTAGGCTAATAATAGGTTCCCGTTTAAGGGTATTTGACTGTATTTTTTTTTCGATTTACCAAACCGACAAACAAATTCAGCTACGGTAAAAAAAAATTATTACAATATCTCAAAAAGTGCCGAAGTTGTATGCGTTTTAAAGTTTATTGTAGACAGAGACAGCACTGCTGCGATCTGACGTCACAACACAGGAACGCCATAGTAACTTCGCGCGATTCAGTACAATGATCTTTTACGTGACAAGGATAGTGGAGTAATTTCAAAACCGTGTAACTTTTCCATTTTTCCACAGATTTTTTTTTTTCACAAATCGCCTTTTTAGTAACACCTTTAAAAATAAGCTAATAATAGGTTCCCGTTTAAGGGTATTTGACTGTATTTTTTTTTTCGATTTACCAAACCGACAAACAAATTCAGCTACGGTAAAAAAAAATTGTTAGAATATCTCAAAAAGTGCCGAAGTTGTATGCATTTTAAAGTTTATTGTAGACAGAGACAGCACTGCTGTGATCTGACGTCACAACACAGGAACGCCATAGTAACTTCGCGCGATTCAGTACAATGATCGTTTTACGTGACAAGGATAGTGGAGTAATTTCAAAACCGTGTAACTTTTCCATTTTTCCACAGATTTTTTTTTTCACAAATCGTCTTTTTAGTAACACCTTTAAAAATAAGTATTAACTCATATTAGTATATATTTTTGATAGCAGTCAAATACCCTAATGAAAAGACTGAGTGAATCGTTTGATGTACTTACGACAAGTTTACGAATCCAACAAAGCAAGTCGTAATGACAAGCATGACAAAGGTAATAGTAAAAACAATTGCAACGAATGAATTTCTACTTGAATCATAGGACAAAGGAGATGAGTCCTCAGGAATACCACCTGCAACTAAAAACTAAACGTTATAGCCAAAATTACTTTACGAGATTAGTGACATGAACTTATAAGGCGACTTTTTCATTGGTGACAGTCCCATGGATCACGTGGGCGACCGACTGACGCTCCTGCAATGCGGTTTTTTTTGTAGGACATCTCGTAGTTGACCTTGAGTGGACGTCACTACTTAACCGGTCAATCCTGTGGCTGCCTTAAGCTAACTTACCTCCAGCCAGGGGGGAATTGCTTAAATTACTAAGCGACTGCACGCTAAGGGCACGCACTGTGGGGTACGAACCTTGGCTTCAGGTGTCGCTGAGGGGAGGAATGTAAGTTGGGACAGGCTGGATCATAACTGCATGATTATTATTATCAGGAGAATTTAAAGCTACAGGCTCCGCTAAGGCACGGGCCGGTACTTCGTCAAGCAAGGGCAGGGGGGGAAATTACGTCGCGGTCTTCGTGTAGGACCTCGGCGGCGAGATTGTGTTCTGTGTACTGTACTGGTGGCCTTACTGCTTTCCTGTGTAATGGGGTCATCGGGGTCGGTGAGAGCATGCCTCGAGCGGTGGATTTGACTTATTCTAGAGGGGGTATAACTGGCTGCCTTGACAACTAGAGGGTTGCGATGTTTAAAGTCGAAATCGAAGGAACGCTTGGAAATGCGTTTCATGAATTTCTGGATAGTGGAAATTTTGAGGTCTAGGATTTCGTTTCGAACAAACCAAGGGGATCCCGTAGCCTTTCGGAGGAAACGGTCCTGAAGGGTCCACCAGGCGGTGCCGCCACCCGCACATTTGTATGAAAAAGTCACCCTATAATTTGATGTCACTAATTTCGTAATGTAACTTTGGCTTTCACTACATTTCTTCATTTATCATCAGGGAGACATTCACCACTCACAAAGAAGAGAATTCAAGCTAAGCGCCGTTAAAGTGAATCCACAGAATTATAATCATTACAATCATTAATACATCTCTCTATTTTAGATTTGTTCATAAACATAACATAACATCACGCCTGTAATCCCTGAAGAATTAGGCAGAGGTGTATTTGTAGTACACCCACATTTCGCCAGTCATGTTTAAGTCCTATGTAATTGGGGGCGAGCCTATTGCCATCAACCGGGCACAAATCCAGACTCCGGGCTGCTACGGAGAAATTCCTAATGGAAAATCCCAATAACACTTGGCCCGACCTGGGAATCTAACCCAGGACCTCATGCTCAGCAGTAGCGCTTGCGACGAATGGACCAATGAGGCGGATTTGTTCACCACAGTTTGATTTCATGAAAAAGTCATTAAATGGAACAAATCTTACTTAGAGAGATGTATTAATGATTCTAATGATTCTAATTCTGTGAATACATAATCTGTTATAGTATTGAATCTTAAACAATCAAAGAACGAACGTTTTGGTCATGATACAACCTGACACTGACGTGCAAATTGTAAAAAACGTAAAAAAAAATTGAATTTCGCAGGCTAGAGCTACGGATCCACCTTAAGACAAAACGTGATTGTGATAATTTATAATATAATGTAAAATCTTGCATGCCAATGTGTGTGTATACTCATGTTTTGGATAAATAAATGTTCTTATCTTTTGTTATCTTACAAGCGAGCTTACGATTAAATTGCACCCAGTAGTCTTGTGAGTAAATTCCTGGTTTCTCGCTTCCAGGAGGAGGACAAATACAACCACGAACCGCTTTTCTGAAATTTGTATCCCCTTTCTCCACCCTGTATATATTTGTAACTGCAGCATTGATTCTATGTTCTGGCCTATTTAAGATAGCTGTATCCACTTTTACAACGTTAATGATTTCAGCATGGCTTTCAGGTTCCTCTGCTTTTACCTGTTTAAGTATTTCACGATTTTTTACAGAAGGGTAACTTTTATTAACAGACTTTTTACTTTCGGTGGTTTTGATTTCATTTTGTATTTCAATTTGAGTAATCGGGATTTCTGGATTTAGTGTATCAGAGATCATTTTATTTCTTCAATTTGTCATGTAGTATACACATAATAATTAGTTCGCTTGTATTGTTTAAAAATATCTCTAAAACATCGGTGTCGATTTATATCTTCGACGTGTCAACAATGGCATGAATTGTCAACAATGTTGCAACTGTTGTCATAACAAAAGTTGATGTGTCAATAAAAGGGCAAAGATAAAATCATCAAGACGATTTTTTTTTTCGACAGCGTATCAAAACAATAATCTATACAGTGTGAGTCTTGATAAATGTGCCCATATCAAAATGAGGAAAACTAAGCTTCATTTTATCGACGGAAAAAATAAAAAAATAAACTTTCATAGCATGTTTTAAATTCTTGTACGCAGCTGTGACCCCTGTGTAATCAAATCGGTATAACTTTTAAACTAGACGATCTATCACGATGAAACCAACTCAGTAATGACTGGAAATAATAGGGCATCTTTATAAAATAAAAACTAAAGAAAAAAACTCGCCATCAAATGAGAGTTAGGGTGATTTTATGACAAAAATCTGATATTTTTTTCATAAATTTTTACAATAATTGTAAAATATCTCAATAAAAGTCTGGATTACCTGCCCTTTTTTATTACTTTAAATTATTCTCCATCGTAACAGCTTTTTAAAAGTAAATATACCATGTTTATATTCATGTAAATATTTTTTTATAGATTATTCAAAATACATTTTATTTTTTTTATATAAAATTAAGCTTAGTTTACCTCATTTCGATATATGCACATTATCAAGACTCACTCTGTATATACCGGGTTGTAAAAATACCCATTACAATGCCATCATCTACATATTCTGTATTTCAAACTGAGTAGAGATCGTCCAGTTTAAAACTGCACGCCCCTCCTCTGCTTGTTGCATACAACAGTTTTAAACTGGACGATCTCTAACATTTTGTAAAAATAATTGCTGGGAAATGATTTTTATTTTGGGTGTGTAAAATCGCTGATTACGGGTGAAATGTAAATGCACACCATTTTTTCTAACAATTATGGTTTGAAAAACAATATTAGATTGTGCTTGTTGCATACAACAGTTTTAAACTGGACGATCTCTAACATTTTGTAAAAATAATTGCTGGGAAATGATTTTTATTTTTGGTGTGTAAAATCGCTGATTACGGGTGAAATGTAAATGCACACCATTTTTTCTAACAATTATGGTTTGAAAAACAATATTAGATTGTGCTTGTTGCATACAACAGTTTTAAACTGGACGATCTCTAACATTTTGTAAAAATAATTGCTGGGAAATGATTTTTATTTTTGGTGTGTAAAATCGCTGATTACGGGTGAAATGTAAATGCACACCATTTTTTCTAACAATTATGGTTTGAAAAACAATATTAGATTGTGCTTGTTGCATACAACAGTTTTAAACTGGACGATCTCTAACATTTTGTAAAAATAATTGCTGGGAAATGATTTTTATTTTTGGTGTGTAAAATCGCTGATTACGGGTGAAATGTAAATGCACACCATTTTTTCTAACAATTATGGTTTGCAAAACAATATTAGATTGTTCTTAAAAAATCATCAGTGTTCTACCTTTCAAGAGACATTTTTATACGTCCATTGGAAACTTTATGTTGGACGTTTAAAGTTCGTTTCTATTTACAATTTGAATAACAAAAAGCACTCCGCTCACTTCAGTTAAGAGCTAGTCCTGAGTTAGTCCTATCAACTGCACCATTTTTAAGAATATATCTACAATCGATGTGTAAATCATAAATGCTGCTATGGCGTAGTCAGATTCGCTTATCTCTACTGCTCCACCGCCTAGTACCAATTGAAGTTCCATTGTGAGTAACTGAAAAAATATATGAGGTTTTAGTGCGCACCCAAACCATGCAGGATTCATGACACCAAGATTACCAGTTAGAACACTCGCTCTAACTGGTAATCTTGGTGTGGTACAAAATTCGAAAGATCACACCAAGATTACAAAATCTTGGTGTGATCTTTGGAATTTTATTACATAATAGACCAAATAACAATTAGCACGAAGATAACAGCTTCTCCATATGGAAAGTGATCCGATCATCCGATTCGATCCAAGAGAAGTACCTACCTATTACGAGATGTACGTATAGCCGAACCAGCTATTTGGTGGAATTTCGAAAAACCCTTTCTTAGTGGATACCTACTCTTCACAAAAAACACACCCTCCAAATTTCATGTTTCTAGGATCAGCGGTTTAGGCTGTGCGTTGATATATCAGTCAGTCAGTCAGTCAGAAAACCGTTTGAAAATGCGTTCAATAGTTTTTGAGTTAATCCCGTTCAGACACACAGACAGACGCGGCGGGGGAAATTGTTTTATAATAATGTAAGGAAGTAGGTTTGTACAAATACTTTACACGTCAATAGATGAATTGGATATTATATTGGCTCCGGTCGGTTAGTGACGCTGAATCGCGTAAACTCGGCGCTGAATCACCGATGCCAGCACCGACGTTCCATAGGAACGATAGCCGACATGTAAGGTGAGGTCACATTTTTAATGAACTATCTTTTTTTCTATAATTAAGAGGCCGTGCACGAAATTGACTGATTTTGATCAAATTTTTTCATTGTTTGTGAGAAAGGGAAAAATAAACAAAATTATTTGTGATTTGAAAAGTCGCATTCTTTGTTTTGCATTTGGCTGCAAGGGATTTTTCAAATAAGTTAAGTAATCATTGAAAATAACGAATATTCGCAACAAGCTGCACGATTGTTGACAGGTCCACTCAATTTTGTATGGTTCTTTCTTTAAAAGACTATTTCAGCCACGGATCTACATGGTCCACACATGATCTGACCAAGATTATATCTAGACTATAAAAGAGACTTTGACCCCTGAGTTTGTTTCGCCATTTCTTCTCAGGGGTAGTCAGAAAGGAAATGTCGACTACATCTAGCTTATTTTTTATTTTGATTATTTATGACGTGTAAAAGTGATTCCGATATCCTATTTACTGAATAAATGATTTATCAACATTTCATTATAAGTTTTCCGAAAAATTACGTGAGATGAGTCTCACGTCATTTTTTGGAAAACTTGTTTAATCGTTTGATCATCTTTTTACATGAAACTACTTTTGATTTTGAACATTGTTAAATATCATCAACATCATTATGATCTATTTGCACCTGGTTGAACCACTTTTTTCTACTTTGATACAAAATATAGCAGAAAAAGAATTAAAAAAAAAAACGTTTTTTTCTTACAAACCCAGTCAGTAATGGATTTTTTCCTGTTATTTAAAACCATTGCAAGAAATTTAAAAATCACACATTAGTTTTCAGCTATCCTTGAAATAAAATCAAAATATAATTTTATGATAATACAATAATTATTCTCATTAAGTAAATCAAAGGCGAAATAAACTCTGGTGCTGTGACTGACATTAATGGTTAAACGCCACGAAAACAGTACATTTATATTATCACACAGACTTAAAGTTTCAATTATTTGTTTCAAGCTTTCTCACAACTAGATACGAAATTGAGAAAAGAGGGTTTTTTTCGTTCACGGACCCTTAATAAAGTTGCTAACAGTTATTCACGGTTTCTCCCATAACTACAGCCGCCATTTTGAATTTTCTTGTTAGTGGATCGTTAAGAACACAAACACATACTAAAGCACTACTGGAACTCCAATATTTCAACAATATGATATCTGCCTAATGTCTATGAAAAGTAGGATAGAATCATTATCTTCCTTCCCATGTTACTTGGGGTCTTCGCAAAACGATTTATTATTCCATTCTCACCCAATCCATCGCATCTTTTCTTTGGTTTTCCTCTCCCTCTCCATCCATCAGCATTTATATCTATCACTCTTTTAGTTACATGCGTTTAATTCCTCCATAACACATGCCCATACCAAGAGTACCCTTCTTCCCTCCCAACTTTTCTGTAACTGGCGTCCAATGATATTATATTAAACAAATATGTTGTGAGCGCGCAATCGTGAAGACTCAAAAACGTCCTAATTGGGACGTATTGATTTTAGTCTGCGACACGCATGGCGAAGAGAAATACGCTTAGTTGAAGCAGCTAAATATTTTTAAAAATGCCATCGTGTGTATTTAGAAATTGTACCAAATATTATATGATACCAAAGTTAATAAAACACAAGGGATCTCATACCGCATATAAGTGCGCAATATACTTCGATTTATTAATATATTTCAATAATTTTCCTAATAATCTCATATTTGTAGGATATAAAAAAGAAATGGAAATACATTTGTTGTCGTGAGGACGACAAGGACGCATTCATGAAGTTAGTCTGTGATGCCAACATTCGGTGATTGGTGGCCAGAATAATGTTTGTTTACATTCACGCGCAATTGACAACACTAGCTGTCTCTTTTTTTCTTATTGTTTTTATCAAGCCATCTCTTTTCTATCATATTTACCTGTAGTGAAATATAAAATGAATGAAAAGTGGGTATTTGTGCTGCCGCTGCTGTGTGGAACACTTTTTCCAGTTGTTTTGTGAGTGTATAACAATAACTGTTTAAATATTGCTGTCGTCACTTTCGAACTTCCTCTAATAAACTCATTTCTTACTTTATCCAGTCTTGTCTCTTGCGACATCCATCTCAACTTTCTCATCTATGCTTTAAGCATTTGTTTCTCATCAGTCTTCTTCAAGGCTCAGCATTCTGATCCATAATGTACGACAGGCCCTTATCACGTATTTGTAGATTAACCTCTTTAACTTAGGGAGCATGCGTGGATTGCAAGTTGTTCCTGTGACCTGTCGCCGTTTCATCCATCCTAATTAGATTGTAACCTGTCGCCATCCATCCTGATTTTATCCGGTGCATTACGTCTCGGTCTACTTCGCCATCCCGTTGGACAAGCGATCCGAGGTACCGGAGGTCGGAGCAAATCGGTAAGGGCGTTCTGGCAAGAGATATGAACACAAGACTGAAGAAACCGCCGAAATCAAAAAAATATACACTGTTTTGATTCTGCTCAAGCCACATACCATACCACCAAACACCACCACACTCCAGCCTTTGCTACCACACTTCCAATCTGCTCTGGCACCCTAGGCCACTCTCGGCAACCAGCCCAATGTTATAGGCGAACATCATGCACCAGGGAGCCTCTTCATGGATGTCCGACGTAAGAGCGTCCATTATTACCACCAGGAAGAAGTAAAGGCTGAGTAGTCCAGTAATTTACCTCATACGTATTTTAACAAAATTAGAAAACAAGCATATTTTGGAGAAGAAAAAAACGAAAAACAATTCAAGTAAATACTCTTTAATTAAAACCGAAATGTAGGTATCGATTAATTTTGATTAAATGCTACTTTCAGCATAAGTAATGCATAACCTTTATTTTGCCTGCCAGATTTTGGGTACATTGATATTTCATAATGTCATAATTTATTTTCGGAAGGGAGACCTTTATGTTTAGAAAAACTGCAATTTATCCATTTCAGCATCCTTAATCTGTGTCGGTAAGCTCAATATGCGCATGATAGTTGTTGATAATTTCAATCACACCGACTCTTTTGCCGTCTCTGAGTTCCATCTGTATATAGCAATATTAGATTACTAAGTAACTGATAGTCACTTAAGGAACATGGAAAAGAAACACGTGGCCCCATTCCAACTAGCTTAGAACCAGGGCAGGATGAAACAAATGACAATACTGCCTTTGAATATATTGTAAGGTTCTTGTACAAATCCTGTGTTTATATTTAGCTTAGTTGGAATACAAAGAATAAACTAAGAAACTTTATTTTACGTAAACAAAAATACCATTTGAGTGCAAAAAAATTGCAATGAAAATGTAACTGATCTACTAGGGATGTGCACGAAACTTTGGTTCAAGTCAGATTCCACTTCTTCCGAAGAAAAACTGCTATGAAAGATCAAAGCCGAGTTGAAATTTGGTACACATATTATATTATAATCTTCTGTGACCCAAACACGTGTAACGTAAGTATATATTTTGAATATGGGGGTCACTTTTAGGGGGCAAATTCGAAAATGACATATCAAATAAAAGGGCTTGTTACGAGTATAAGGATTTAAATATTTTTTTTTTTATAAATTTTATCTTAAATACTTTTAAAATTATTTAAGAACATTGATATAAATTTACCATTTTCCCTCCCCTTACCTCCGACACTACTTAGCCTAAAATTTTGAAAAAATCCAGAAAATAGTGATTTCCTTATAGATTACAGAAAAACCTATAAGAAGTCTATGATCTTAAAATAACATGGTAAATCTCTCAACACTGTACGTACAAACTTACATTTGCAGTTGGAATGAGAGAACATGTTTTTCAACTACAATGTTAAGTGTGTTCTCCACCCAGAGCGGGAGAAGTTATTTGATAATTTCCCACCCAAAAAAAAAAAAAAAAAAAGGATAAATTAATCCCCACTACGAAACTCTTCATTGTGGGTTTCCCCACTACGAAACGCTTCATTCAGAGGGGTAACACGATATCCCTTGGTAGAATTTGGAGTTGCATAATGGAGTTCCAGTAGGGTTTTAGTATATGTTTTTGTTCTTAAGAAATCTCTTCACCGGTAGTCAGACTTTCGGGGTTCTGACAACCAGTACACAACTGTCAAAGATCTACAAATGACAGTCGTGACCAACGGCTTAACGTGCTTTCCGAGGCACGGAGGAATCTTGGTATGAAAAGATGGTAACCCATCCACGGACCAACCGCGGCAAGCGTAGCTTAACCTGATCGATCGACCCGTGCAGTTGTTATTATATAAGCACAAGTTCCTCGGCTAACGTAATACTTTAATTAATAAAACAATAAAAGTTAAAACTCACCACAACTTGTATAATGGTTCCTACTATCAGAATACCGATCAGCAGGGGCTTCATCATAGTTCCTGTGAGCATTGTTACGAGAAAAATAATCAAGACGATCACACTAAACGCAGTAGCTATCCCGACTATGTAAAGCATGTAACTTGTAAAATCAAACTGAAACCAATTATAAATAGGTCAACCATCTACCGGAAAACCGGCTTCATGTCTTAGAACTAAAAATTAGAAGACCAAGCCACATTGGGCCTGCGTGGTGAGGGGATTCACCACGCAGGCCCAATGTGGCTTGCTCTCTCAGAAAGAGGCGGAGTGTGTCCCAGCAGTGGGAACAATATAGTAGTAGTAATTTTTGCGATTTATGACTTTTCTAGTACTCAAAGTTCAGATGGTCCAAGAGAGGTTTTCCATCCTTATAAGAAAGAAGATCGAAAGGCATAAAAAAAAAATTGTGAAAATTTTCCATTTTCGTGCTGACTATAAGTACATTTTTAATTTAATCTGTGAATGCGGATCTTAATTTCTCAAAAAGATAAGGACAGTCTCTGACCGTTTTCCTGTAGCTACAACGGTTAAGGTAGCTGCCCTTACTGCCCCATCTCAAAAACCTACCCTGTATATAAATCAACCAGTGCCGCTCATATTGAAAAAAAAAGTGACATCCCACTGGCAGTTAAGCTCCCGCATCTTTGCCGAACTGTCCGTGTGAGCTACACTTTACGTACAGTCACGAGTAATAATTTGGAACGTTTAATGAATTTCTATATAAATGACGACCAAAAAGCAAAATGATAAAGCATTATAACCGGCCTAAGGTTTATCAGCGCCTTTAGAATACGGGGGTAAGTAGAAGCAATAAACTGGACTGACTTACTTTTGAAAAAGAAAGAGCAACGCAAACAGCCACCATTGCCGTAGTAGCAATGAGTGCATACAATATAATTTCAGTTCTATAGAAAGCTGTAATTCTTGCAGTTATTATACTCATTGCGATCACCTGAAAATTAACAGATTTGTTGAGTAATTGATAGGCGCGTTTACACCACCATTTTCTTCACGCCTACACAAAGATTCTCACCATTAAACTCGAAAGTTTGGCGAATAAAATTAAAAAAAAACGCGCGATCCCGCAAGCGACTTTTCAATATACCCGGGGCTTCAATGAAAACTTTCGTCTCAGTCTAAATGCAGCTTTATACCTAGTAAATTATAGAGGTATGAGGAACAGGGTGTAAAGTTCACTCATCCTCCATAGAAAAGGGAAGATCTTCCGACCAGACGGGTGTCGTGTCTGGTGGGCCACTGCCCGACGGTTGAATTCGGGACGTTGTATATATGCTAGTTGCGCGGTATAGTCTGCTTGCGCGATGCAAGATTTTGCGTGACGTCAGTGTGACGTGTAGTTGACACGTAGTTTGCATGTGGCATTGTTGATGCCGCCACAAAATCAATGAAAGGCCAAAAATCATAATTATAGGTGAGCCTAAGCGATAAACGTGACACGATGCCTGGAGCGCGATGAATGTGATCAAGCTAATGCACAGCACGAACTTCGTATATTTGTGTCTACAAAATGATCGATTCAGAAACGTTGCTTTGCATAGTAGGAGTGGGAGCAGAGATTATTATTAGACAAAAAAAACAAAAACATTGTTAAAGCTCTGTACTTTAAGATAAATAGATACATGGAATACTCTTTATTACTCCATAAAAATGACAGATATAAATGTAGAAATTTTACATAGGGTGACACAATGGGCAGTCTTATCGCAAAAAGCGAACTTTTATAGACAACCTTTGGATGGACTAAGGGGGAAAGAGAGACAATACTGCATAAATACATACATAAAACATATTAAACTTATTTAAATAAATAATATATAAAATAATAATCTTAAAACAACTGCAAAACAAAAAAAAATATTTTTGAGGAAAGATAGTGTCTTTTACCATAATTTTAAAAAATTGCAAAGATTGAGCACGCGTGGTCGACACGGGCAAGGCATTCCATAACCGTACTGCTTGAACTGTAAAAGATTCATCATAGAATCTGGTGGAATCCATCGGCCATCTCTAGTCTCAAGTTTTCCGATGACCTCAGATATCTATTATGTGTGTCATCAAGGAAATGAAATTGAAACGTTCTTTAAGATAAAAGGGGGTTTTATGATTGAACAGAATACTGAAGAGCTAAAACAAGATATGAGAATTCCAGCGAAGATGTATGGGAAGCCACTTGAAATTTGTACGAAATTCAGAAATGTTATCATATTTGGGCAAGCCTAATATAAATCTTATAATCGAACCATCTTGTTTAAGCATAAACTTTCAAGTAGTAACGCGTTGGACCTTCCCAATGCTTTGAAAACTAATGACGAAATTGACGTCGGGCATTCATCGCGTGAATCGTCACGTCGTGTCGCATCGTGTCGTAATCGGTTACGAAGTCATCCAGTTTGTCTTACCACTATAATTAAACAGACGATGTTGCCCGGAGGTACCCTAGCGCACGCTGAACCCATTAAACAGCACTGTGCTCCAATCATGAATACTCTGCAAATTAATATACGGGTCTTAGGAGACATGGTTCTTTTTACCTTTCGAAGTCTCATCGATTGACAGAATCGCCATCCGCCGATGCTAAAGGCGCAATTACACTTGGTTTTTAGCCCATATTCGGTTGCTCGAAATACTTTGCTTGAATTTAGGCACCCGATACATTAATTCCACAGATCATCGCACTGGAATACGGGCTATACTACGAGTATGTAGTTTGAATGAAGTCGATCAGAACTACTCATTGTGACGACTGGCAAAGTATAGAAGTGAAAGGAACACTGGCGTCGGGTATCCGAATTCGGGTAACCGAAACGATGAAGCTTGACTAGATTGTCCGAAGACGGGCTTACTTGACCCCGTTCATTTACACTTGGTCAAGCAATCAATCTGCATAGCCTTTTCCCAACTATGTTGGGGTCGGCTTCCAGTCTAACCGGATGCAGCTGAATATCAGTATTTTACATATAGCGACTGCCTATCTGACCTCGACAGCCCAGTAGGTAACTGGGTGAAACGATACCCCTTGATAAGACTGGTTGTCAGACTTTCGGGCTTCTGACGACCCGTAACGACTGTCAATGACCCTGAATGAGAAAAATAATGACAGCTGGGGCCAACGGCTTAACGTGCTTTCCGAGGCACGGAGGAGTCTCGGGATGTAAAGATGGTCACCCATTCACGGACTAACCCCGGGAAGCGTAGCTTAACCTGATGGATTGACTCGTGTGGGTGTTGGTACTTAGCCACGAGGTCCTCCATTACAATCTACTCATTTACACTTGGACGTTTGCCCCATAATTCCATGGGCAATCGAATTCGGCAGAACAACTAAGTGTTATTGCGCCGTATGGGTGGCATTACTTCAAATTCAACTTACATTGCAGGTATCATAATCGCCCATCCAGCTGTTATGAAAAATATTCTCAAATCGGGGCTGAAATAAATACGATTTATAAATGAAACTCATAAACCAATCGTGAAGAAATGGTAACCTCCAGATTTTTGTACTTAGTGTTCAAATCAGGATGAGTTAGGATGCATATCCGGTACGGCTCTAATAATCCTTCCATATCCCAAGGGCACGTATTCTCTATCATTATCGCGCCCCCCGGTCTACTCTTTGATATGCAATGGTTGCTGTAATCCCATGAAACATGAGGCTTCAGGGGCTATAGTGAATCTTTGGGTTCATTCGAGCAATCGAGTCTAGTTCAACCACGCTGGGGTCATTTTTTACATTCATTTATTAGTGTTCAAGTCAAGGTGAGTTGAAGACATTCAAAAAGCTCGGAAGAAAAAAAAAACAAAATGGCCTAATAGACAAAGAGAAAGAGAGTGATAAAGAGATACTACTTACGTTGTATAAACAATAGCTACGAAGAGAGCAGTGGCCAATAACATTATAAGCACTATGGACATGACTAGTCTGACAAAAGTGTTTCGTGATTTAGGATCATATTGTAACGGCGGACCTCTGTACGCTTCTTGCCCTTGAGGATAACCATATCCTTGTGTTTGAGGGTATCCTTGTGTTTGAGGGTATCCGTGTTGTTGAGGATACCCTTGTCCTTGAGGATACCCTTGACTTTGAGGATAACCTTGTCCTTGAGGATATCCATATCCATATCCTGGACTGGAAGGATACCCTGGATTTTGAGGAGGATACCCCTGGGCCTGAAGAGGGCCTTGAGGATACCCCTGGACCTGAAGAGGGCCTTGACTTTGATTCGGGCCTGAAACAAAAAAAAACAATTATTTCATTATTTCAACAAACATAACATCACATCTGTTTTTCCCTGAAGGATTAGGTTACTGTTACTGACTGTTACATACGACGGCCATCGGCTAATCCAATATTTAGTTAAAGACATACTAATTTATTAATATTATGTCTGTAATTTAAATAATTAATAGCAAACGTAGTAAAGGTCGTGGATAAGATGATCGATCATTACGAAATGTAGGTTTGGGAAAAGTTTTTTGCGATTTGTGACTTTTCTAGTACCCATACAGTATCCATATACGAAACTGCATCGATTGGCATCATAAAAAAAAACCGGCCAAGTGCATCACGTTCATCAGTGACCACGTTCAATGAAGGGTTCTCTAATTGAATTTATCCCCAAAAAAAACATTGTAGTTGAAAAACATGTTCTCCGATACATGGATATAAGCCACGGTCAAATTTCTGACTGAAATTTGACCGTGATGTAATTATGTAACCGCAAAAAAAATATATATCTGATATAACTACAAATTAACGATTATCGGACTCTTTCTTTTACTAGTGCTGTGAGACCTTGCTTCTTGCCAAATTTCATGATTATTGGTCAACAGGAAGTACGCGATTTGCGAGTATCAAAATAATTATAATAAGATTTTTTTAGACCTACGAGGGACCGTTTAGACTTCCGTATTTGATATTAATTTGAACTTGATACCTCTACGCGTTTCTGAGAAAAAGGGTCTTGACAGACTGACATACAGACGGACAACGAAGTGATCCTATAAGGATTCCGGTTTTATTACACGCCTACCCAAAAAAAGGAGTGTTATGTTTTTCCTTTTGAGGTACGGAACCCTAATGACGAATTAAAGAAACAAAGAGAAATGTTCCAACGATTACATGTAAACCATGATTAATCATGTTCAATAAAGAAATTTCGAAACTGCTATTTTAATTTAATAATTTATTTATATGTAAAATTGCAAAATATGTGTCTAGGGAGGGGAGAGTCTTACAAATGTGACTAGCTGTGACAAGGACGGGGGGCGGGGTCAAAAAGTCATGAGATTCGTGTGACATAATTTATGAATGGCCCCTTATTACTTACACAATGTTGGACGAATTAAAGTAACGGTCCTCCCATTACTTTAAATTCTCCAACATTGTGTTTGATGGACAGAGACCATTGACATAAGAGGCTGACAACAGGTAAACCGCTGTCACTGTCAGATTGCATACAAAAGAAAGAGATGCGCGATGACACAACGTATGGCGTAAAAATGCTAATCCATCACCGGATGCAGTTTGGCATTTGCAATTTTATGGTATACTTTTAATTGAATTATAACTATCAACGAAGGGATAAACTGCTTTTAAAAATAATTGAGAGTTGTCTTTGAAGATTTTTTTGATATATTAAATTATGTTTAATTATGTTTTGAGTTGCATCACCGTATGCACAAAAGACTTGAAAATATCATACTGTTTTTGATTTGGAAAAAATATTTACGGTTTAAGAGATACACCGGTTTAAAAAACCACCTTTTTGACAATTTTCAAGAAATCTCCGCCTTAACTTAAGACGATATAATGTACCATATTCTGACAAATAAATGATGCTTATACTGACTATACTGGGCCCAAACTTTTTGCTGCGGTTGTGGCCTAGGCTCTTCTTGACGCCAAGTCTGTGGCGGCTTCCCGAAACGAACCATAGAATCGTAAATGCTCTTTAATGTAAACTTTCGCCTCGTAGGTGTCTGACCTATTATATGCACTCTCAACTCTGTAATGTTTACTATATTTTCTGATTCTGTTTCTTCATTTATATCAGCGGGAGATTCTGCACTATTTTCTACAATATCAATACACAGGTAATCTTTGCTTTTAGCTAAAGTTATTGCTGACGGTGTAACCGTTTCTTTTTTGACCAAATCCATATCAATGGGATGATTAGGGTTTTCTTGTTTAATAGCATCACTACACGCACTCTCATTTTCTGTTTTTGTGGCTTTATTGGGCTCTGAAATACTCATAGGTAAATTATTCAAAAAATATGTAAATACTAAATCACAACGAATGTCCCACTCGACTTTTTATTTTCTCAGATTGTCAAAACAATGGTTATTTCAACTGTCAGAATTAATTAGAAAAGAGTTTTTAAACTAGGTAATACTTATCTAAAATATTTATTTCCAAGTTTACATATATAAAAAAAAAATAACTATTGTGTTTACTGAATTTAAGAAGCTTTTCTCATGGCACAGGAAATGCTGCCCACCATTCGTCTAGGTTTTTGACATCCTTCGTAAGTAGCTTTAGTAAGAACTACCAGCAACAACTCAAAATAGGCACAAAAAAATAAGTTACTTGCGTTTGTTGCTTGCTCTAGATAATTGGAATCGTGTCTATTTTGTTAGCCAACCCGCACTGGGCCCGTGTGGTGGATGACGGCACGCTCCCTCACATTGAGAGGTGGCCTATGTCCTAGTAGATAGGATAATCATAATTAATCATCATCACACTAATATTATAAAAGCGAAAGTTTGTGAGTGTGTGTGTGTGTTTGTTACTTCTTGACGCTCAAACGGCTAGACCAATTTTGATAAAATTTTGTATGGAGGTAGCTGACACCCGGGATTAAGACATAGGCTACTTTTATCCCGATATTCCCACGGGATCGAGACTTACGCGGGTGAAACTGCGGGGCGCAGCTAGTCAGGCTATAATTATGATTATCATATCTTCAAGAGGATCCCCTCTTGAAGATATCCATATTTATACTGTAATAAATTGCTCTCGAGTAAATTTTAGACCGGCTATTTGGCATAAACAAAGCGGTAAGTAGCTCCAATGCTCTCCAACCATGAAGGTATAGATAAAAGTGGAGGCCACACTCTAAAGACCTAAGTGAAGACGTCTGTGGGCCGACTCTCTCTTTCTGAATACATACATAAGATAAAGAAAACACATGTCACTGTCTCGTTTTTATGTATGTATTCAGAAAGAGAGAGTCGGCCCACAGTCGTCTTCACTTAGGTATTTAGAGTGTTGCCTCCACTTTTATCTATACCTTCATGTCTCCAACGCTCTTCATCTCTTATTAAATACAAAAATACTTTAATGACGAAAAATATGTCAAAGTCAAACGTCAAAGTCAAAACACTAATTTCAAATACACACAAGGCACCTTAAAACGTCAAACTTTACAGAAAAATTAAACCGATTCTAATTGTCCCTTCCAAAAGTTAGTTTCGTATGAAGAATAATGAGCAAGAAACTCCGTTACTCTTTTATAATGTTTTACAATATTGTGTATACATTAATAATATAATTATATGTGAGGTCGATGCTCCTATAACAAAATTACTACATAACAATAGGTAAAAAAAAAAAACCAGCTAAGTGCATGTCGGACCACGCACAATGAAGGGTTCCGTAGTTAGGATGAATTTATCCCTAAAACAAACTTAACATTGTAGTTGAAAAACATGTTCTCCCATACATCGATATACGCCACGGTCAATTTTCAAACTGAAAATTTAAGTTTGTAATCATAAAAAATGATTTTTTTATGTGATAAAACTACAAATTAACAATTTTCGGACTTTTTCCTTTACTTGTGCTATAAGACCTTGCTTGTTGCCAAATTTCATAATTCTATGTCAAATGGAAGTACCCTATAGGTTTTGATTTATGTGCGAGATATTCGCAATTATTTTTATGTGATAAAACTACAAATTTACAATTTTAGGACTTTTTCGGAGACTTGTGCTGTAAGACCTTGCTGCTTGCCAAATTTCATGATTCTAGGTCAACGGGAAGGACCCTATAGGTTTTGATTTATTTGCGAGTATCGAAATATGTCGCAATAATGTCGCTTATATCGCTGTATTTTTTTATTGCGATGACTTGGAAGCTTCATTTTTTAGAGCTTTAAGGGACCATAAACTTACGTATTTGCTATTAATTTCAACTTGATACCTCCACGCGTTCCTGAGAAAAATGGTCTTGACAGACTGACAGACAGACAGACAGACGGACAACGAAGTGATCCTATAAGGGTTCCGTTTTTTTCCTTTTGAGGTACGGAACCCTAAAAATGAAGCAATCACAGGCAAATTAATTATGTCCCCTCTTTGAGGAGTGGCTGGAGAGGCGCCACGGCGTCCTCACCTTCCGCCTGACGCAGGTCCTCACCGGACATGGATGTTTCGGGAGGTACCTGTTTAGGATTAAGCGGGAGGAAACGCCCGGGTGTCACCACTGTGTGGATCGCCCGGAGGACACGGTGGAGCATACGGTGGAGGTCTGCCCAGCTTGGGCGGAGCACCGCCGTGTCCTCACGGAGGCGATCGGCGGCGGCGATCTCTCGCGTCCGGGCCTGGTTCAGGCCATGGTTCGGAGCGAGAGTGCATGGGAGGCCGTCACCTCCTTCTGCGAAGCAGTTATGCTAGCGAAGGAGGAGGCGGAACGCGTGAGGGTGAGACAAGGTTCACGCCCTCATGCCCCTAGTCGCCGCAGGAGACGCCCCGGGCGTCGGGAGTCGCAAGCCGATTTCCGGCCACCGTAGGCGCGGGCCTGCGGACGGTGAGCGATGGGTAGCTCGCCGTCCGATAAGGACCAGGCCCGGGTCGACGGCGCGTTGTGTTCCACGCGCGCCTCAAAGAGATGTCAGCACAAACTGACGGGGTCCGTTAGGACCAATGCCTGCCGGGGTTGCGAGTTTGTCCGAAAGGGATATCGTGGCCCTGGCACACAGGCAACGGAAGGAACACGGGTGGGTTTTAGTCAGTAAAAGTCTGACACGCCCTCCCGCTCCGCCCAGAGCGGGAGAAGTTATTTGATGATTTCCCACCCAAAAAAAAAAAAAAAAAAAAAAAAAAGGCAAATTAATTATGCGATAGATATGGTGCTCGCTTATTTACAAACATTGTAATAGACGAGTTTCATAAAATTTTAAGAAGTAATAAGTCAGTGTGTGAGGTAAGAGGATAAAAACTGTAACAAATTGCAAGGTACTACTTCCTAGAGGATTAATTTTCGCAAAAGTTTTACGGACTCAAGGGAAATAAGTATAATCGGAGCTGAATCCGACGGTCATAATCTTATTAAAGGTTTTTGGATCAAGCTGCCTTTTTGCCTTTATATTAAAAAAAATCGTATAAATATTTTTTTATATATTTCGTATAAATATCTTTTATTTCGGATATCTTTTTTTTAAATAATATAATTGGTGTAATCGGGGCTAAATCCGTAGGGTCATAATTATTGTATGAAAGGTTTTTGGATTTTGCTGCCTTTTTGTCTATATCTTTTATTTCGGATATCTTTTTTTCATCAAATAAATATGTTTGGTCATCTTTCAGGTACTACTCCGGGAGGGGCAAAGCCCCCGTCGGAGTAGCCATACTGCCGCCCCCGGGCCTTTGGAACTTAATCAAAAACAATAGGTTGCCGCTCGCTCACTTTCGCGCGTCTACAGCAGTTTTACGTATATTTGCGACGAATATCCCTACAATTTGGCAAATTATTTAAACCTGGTATCATTTTAGAGCTGGAAACCCTTTATTGACGTGACGTGGCACTCAATCAGCCAATCAGGAATTGAGTAGTGAAAATATTAATAATAATTAGAATTGATATTAAATATTACTTTGTTTCCTTTATTTACCCTGCCCCCAGATCTCTTAACCCTGGAGAATTTTGCCTGAAGGAAACACTGCCTTTACCTTTGCCTTATAGGAGTGTATACCACAGAGTGTACCAATAATAAGCCTAAGTAAAACAAGAGTGCAAGACACAACAAACGCACCTACAGTAGGCTGCAGGTCAGTGGTAACCAGTTTAAACTTTTAAGAGAGAATGAGATAAAATTATTTTATTTGGTACACGCACAGGAAATACAAAAAACGTATCCCTTCCTTGGCAGTCGGGTAAAAAGTAGAAAAGGAGCATTTAAAACTAATAAAATTGAAATATTTGTTCGAATTAACAAAATACAAAACAAAAAACAATAAAGACCTTTGCGACGCCAAAAAGGTTCCTATCTTAGCATAATGCTGCAATATTTAAAAAATAAATACCACAGCGCTGGTATTCTGATAAGGCCCGCTGTGATACCACGGACACATATAAATACCACTGGGGGGAATAAAGAATATAAAACAACACTATATATAAAATAAATAATGGCAATCATGTCATTTGGTTTAAATAGGTTTTTATTTTTATTACTTTAATAATATATTTTTTTTTTTATATACTTTTTGCGAATTTGTGAACGTCGTAGACTTAATAGACTTGTAGATTTGTAGACCATTTTCTATTTTGTTAAGTACCTGGTAATTGCTGACAGGCCTACACTGTCTACATTTTGATTTTGAAATTACACTGGAGTTTATACTGTCGTCTATGGAGTTTAAAGAAAAAGAAAGAAAGAAAATGCGTTTATTTGCGGTAAACATAACGCAAAGAAATAAAAACACAAACATCAAAGAACAAGTTGAGGGAAAATATGCGTCACATTCACGCAAAACGGCCATCGCTCAGCATAATGCTGCGACCCTATGCGAGACAGAGCCCCAGCGCTGGTTAAGTTTCAAAGGAATACGAGGCCAGCTTAAACACTTTGACCTTGAGCTGGTCTAACGTAATATGCTACGTTAGACCAGCTCAAGGTCAAAGTGTTAGCACTGGCGTGCGGCCTACTATAATGTGTGCACTAAGGAGTGGGATCCTGGTGTCCTGAAACACAGGCCGCGAGCCTAGCTTAGGCACCAGTCTCCCACAATATATACTTACCTGAATTGTGTACGAGTATCATTGTCGAATCTGACCAATGTAAAATAACATGTATATTGTGCTGAGAAAAATAAAGCTGATGGATTGATTGATGATTGATTGATTGACTAATCAAAACCCTTTTCTTCATCAGTCACACACACCTCATGAAAATTACCAATTATGTCTCAACAATACCTATTATAAAAGTAGGGGGTAATTTTCAGAACTACTGATTCGATTCCGAAAATTTATTCACTAATGAGAACCTGCAGAATTGCGAGTGTCAATTGAAATTTTTGATGTTAAAACTAGTAGCTGCCTGCGGCTTCATCCACGTGGCTTTTTCTAAAATAAAATTATGTCTAAATTACTCCTTATCACATCAGCTATCTGCCAGTGAAAGTCCCGCCAAAATCGGTCCAGTCGTTTCCGAGATCAGCCGGAATAAACAGACAGGCAGACAAACATTTTAATACTTGTTATTTTGCTTTAAGTACCGTACAGTGCTTTTATTTTCTTAATGTCTCACCGCAGTCGGATTTCTGGCCTGGCTTTTCTCCTATTTTTTAAATAAATTACATAATAAGTAAAAAGAGTGGTAACAACTCTATATACTTCCCAAGTCGATTGAGAGCGTCCGGCCTTGCACCAAGTGCAAAGGGCAACTGATAGAAATCCGATGACTGACGAAACATGAAGTTTGCCGAGAGACATTCAGAAAATAGAAGCACTGTACAGACTTTTTTAAGCATTTAGTAAAAAGCTGTTATTTTCACAGTACAAACAGACACTTAATTTTTTTTTTCATTCCTCTTGCTCAAAATGTGCATCGGGGCTAAAATAGCATATCTTCCTCTAGGGGAAAAAGTATTTTTTTTTTAAATTTTTGTCTGTTACCAATGAGCCTACAAAAACGAAAAAGTCATTATTCTTAAGGTGAATCCGCAGCTGTAGCTAGCAGTATTAATGATTTTAATGATTATAATTATGTAAAACCATTATCTGTTATAGTCGCGAATCATATTGTGATTAAGATACAACCTGACACTGACCTGCAAATAGCAAAAACGTAAGAAAAAGAAAATTTGAATTTAACAAGCTACAGCTGAGGTTTCACCTTAAGTAAAATAATCATGAATAAAAGACTCGACTTATTACTGTTTCATAAAAAAAGAACATTTTATTTTTGAAGATGGAACTAAGAGTGGCGATCTCTTCGGTAGAATGCGTGCATTGCGTTGCGGCCGCGCCGTAGGTGAGTATAAATGTTCCTTGGTTGGGGCTACAGAAGAAATAAAAAAAGGCATTGGAGCAAAATCTTTAGAATTATTTTCTCTAATTACAAATTCAATTGGTGCCCGTAATTTATTATACGAGTACAACAGTGTATTAGCAGATGGAAGAGAAAGAAAAATAAATAATTTTCAATCTGTTGCCGTCAAGGTGTTTTGGGTTATTATATACACGGCGCTAAAAACCCATTACGAGTATAACTCAGTTTCCATTTACACCCTCGCTAAAGCTTAGGAGTAAAACTACCTCGTATATAATGGGTAATTTTAGCCCCTTGTATAAAAAACAACTATTATTTTTCTGTACCTATAGACAAGATATTTCACGCGGACGAAGTCACGGTATACAAAATAAGCCTATAATTAGGATACAGAACTAGAGAACCCAATTACGTTGGTATAAATAGGTAATTGAAATAATACGGAATTGTAAACAGAATTAAGAAGGAAATTGGAAGGGACGGGAAATGTCTTCTAGCGGTCGTTAGAGACAATCCTATTACTGCTATTGAAGCATAAACTGTATTTTGGCCTACACTTTAGTGTGGAATGGAAAGCGCCTAGTTTAGACAATAACGTTTTATATGCTGATCAAGCAATACTCAGACTGGAATTCAAAGCTTTCTATTTTAATCAAAGTCAAAGTCAAAAGTCATGATAATTTAAGTTAAGGAAGTCAAAGTTCGTGGGCAAGTATAGGGCGTGGACACATAACCACGGCACGTCGCCGCCACCGTGAAACAGCACTACGCTGACGTGCCGCGGAACGGTGCCGTGTACGGTGCGCCGCGTCGGCTCAGAGCAGCAACCATCGCGGCATCGATTCAAAAGACGACCGATGATACTAAGGCTGGTTTTATAGTCACGCCGCTGGGCAGCGTGCTGTTAACAGCGCGCGCTTGAACAGCGGTCCACTGTGAAACGATATTAGTACCGCGCGTTCCGCTGCTGTGAGACAGTTGTGTACAATATGAACGTTTCGCGTCTCAACGGCGTCACACTAAAACGCATGCTGGCCGTAGAAGCGCACGAGCAGCGCGCGTTTACTAAACGGTGGTGGTGCTGCTCCAGCGCGTGACTTTTCAACGCAAGTACTACCCCATACATCTCCGAACGCACGCGATCCAACAGCGCTGCCAAAACGCGTAACAATAAAACCAGCCTTTATATTTTCTTTGGTTCTATTTTTTTCTTAATTCGTCGTCTTAGCAATAGCAGGAGAAGAATACGTGTTTCACGGTCCATATCTAGACAAAAACTAAAAGTTTAAGCTGCACACATTTGAACTACTCGAATAATTCAACAAAGATATTACCCGAGTAATGCTCTTTGGAGACTACCAAACCACCCCTGACTATAATCGTGTCCTCCTCAACGTATACACGTAAAGTTCCAATTGATATATTAGTCACTTTATTTGAAGAACAATTCCGGTACCGGTTACCGGTAGGTAGCTTTGCTTGAGGCCGAGTACAGATAGAACTCGCTTTATAAATCAAATGCAGCTGAGTAAGCCCTTTATTAGTTCATTGTCCATAAGCCAGCGTCAATTCCCCAGCTACCGTGTTACACAGCCTAATGTTTAGCTTATAAACAAAAATATTACCCCGTGGCCAAGAGCTAGTGCCCATATACACGAGCGGCACTTTGCCAACGGCTAAGGCAACTGCAGCCGTCGAGGCTTCTATGGCAACCACCGACGAGTGTCGACGGCTGCAGTTGCGCGCCAACACATTCGTGTAGTGTCTCTTGTTGTACCGCTTTTAGATGCACAATGCGGTATCCGTAGTCAACAAAGAACCCTTATAGTTTCGCCATGTCCGTTTATCTATCTGTCTGTCTATCTGGCTTAGCTCAGAGACTCTTAGGACTAGAAATCTGTAATTTGGCAAGGGTATACAAAGTTAATCACGCCAACAAAGTGGTAAGTGGTGCCTCAGGCATTAAGTCTGCCTTAATTTGTACAGTGTATTCTTTACTTGTGCATAAAGTTTTAATAAATAAATAAATTAAATTAAATTAAATTTTGGAAAAAAGAATTAGGGTACCTCCCTTGCACGAAAACGTGTGTCATTCTTTTTCTCGTCTATCCCATGATGTGGTTTATCGTTGGATAGGTCGATCAAATATGTTGAGGGCCATTTTTCGATTCAGCGGTCGGTTTGCGTAACATTAAGCTTTAAAATGCAATTTTTTGTTAGAGTCAAGTGCCAGCTAAATTGTTGTTTTTGGATATGTGAAAAAATTCATGCCAGTAGAAAGAAAAGAAGAAAGAAAGTCAGTTGGAGAATTGACCGTGAAGTATGTATGGGTGAACATGTTTTTGAACTGCAATGTTAAGTTTTTTTTGGGATAAATTCATCCTAACTGCGGAACCCTTCAATGAGGAGGAGGTCTGATATGCACTTGGCCGGTTTTTACTTTGTGTACCCGTGGCTAAGTGCGCAAAGATAAAGATAACTATACTAAATCGAATTCGAGATCAAAAATGTAAACAAAGGTGCTGCCAATTTTAAATAATAATCTCAATTGTGCAGTTTTCCGAAAAGTACTATAATATAGTGCTAAAATTGTAGGCATATCTTACATAGTTAAAATATAATATTACACACAGTTTTCAACCTTAATCAAAGTGACTTAAACTACGATCCAAGAATAAAATATAACTGTTGAAATAAAATCGTGCAAATTATTTTTATGCTACTGGCAATAAGGCAGTGGTCTTAAACATTTGGACTTCGTTTAGTGTTTTCAACTAGCGAAACGCCTCGGCTTCACATGGGTGCTTTTTACTAATGAAATAAATGAAAATTTTCAAACAAATCACAAAGTGAATAAATCATAATATTATATAAATCCTAATTTCAAATAAACATGAGCAACTTGTTCATAAGAATATAAATATTTTATTTTCATTTCGTTTACCTTACCTATAATATTAGGACTTACGTTATGCTATCATATTTTTAATTTAGACACGTTACTAAAAACAAAATACAAACTTATTACATTATATTTTATTATATTAAACAAAAAAAAAAAACTTATTTTTAATTACTAGAGACTATTCCTGAACTGTCACTTTGACAATGATATTTCTTTGTTTACATTTTTGATCTCGAATTCGAGATCTGGATTTTTACTCAGAGGTGAGCGTTCTTTATTTAATCTCAGCAAAGAGCCTTGATGCCTTTTTATGCCCAATTTTTTTGGATCTTTATACTGTGTAAATATTTTTTTTTATTGCACACCTGCCTCAAAATTTACTATTAAACAATTATCTTACTTGAATTTAACAACACACTGAAGTAGATTTTAAATTTTTATTGCTTTGCCAGGAAAAAGTAAGGAGTATTTCCACATAATAATAATATCTGCAAATGCTTACAAATTCTATTAACTACGAGTAATCCACTGACTTCGACACACCGTGGCTTGACCACGAGTTCTTATAGTTTAATGAATTTGCGCCTTATGCAACCGCAGCGGACTTGCTGACCGCAGGGAGTTTGCTGACCGCAGGGGGCTTACTGACCGCACGATACTAATGTGAGCTATGTGTCGTCAAGTCTTTTATATTTTCGCCAGTTTTCAAAGTGTTTCTTTCATCAAGTCAGGACACATAATATGTACCTTTTGAAGCTAAAGTACTGAGCAGACTATTGCATAGAATACGAGTACTATATTTTATTACTTGGTAACAAAGATTGAAATATCATACACCTTGGAGCAATGTCGAATGGACAACAACTTTAAAACCTTTTAATGGCCTAGCCATTTTATGAAAAATTTTCTTTTCTTTTTGTTAGAGCCTGTCTGGTCTAGTGGTCGCAAGCGCTGCTGCTAAGCATGCGGTCCTGGGTTCGATTCCCGGTCGGGCAAAGTATTATAGGGGTTTTTCATCTGGAATTTCTCAGTCGGTGTCTGGATTTGTGCCCGGATGATAGCAATAGGCTCATCCCCCTATTAAATGGGACTTAAACATAACTGGCGAGATGTGTTACTATTGGTGCACCTCTGCCTAACCCTTCAAGGTATACAGGCTTGATGTTATGTTATATGTGAGCTAGCTATCTTGTCCAGCCAATTCAACAAATCAACGCTCAACGTATTTTACGAGTACTGTGACTTTAAGTGGGTTGCAATAAATCTAGCAGAATCAAGCGTTAGTAAAAATACAGTAAGGCTAACTAAATGCGACGCGACTAACAGATGGAGGGTTGAACAGCCGACAAAACGACGATTTACTCACGTACAGGCGATATTGCCCAGTGGGACAGAAGAATACGTGGATACGGCCCTACAGTTTTTTTTTTGGTTAGTTTTAAGTCGCTCTCCAGGCGTCACGGCATGCGGCATGGAATGACAAAGGATTTTTGTAAGCGGTAATTATTTTAAATCTTATTTAAATACTTAAACGCTCACATTTCGTTGATATCGTCACGAGGAGACTTAAAGCATACAGTGGCAAACAGTGGTATGCTGCAGCAGGCTTCGACATAACGATACTTCCCATTCCAAGTGACGTAACATTCCCGTCCGTATTCAATCCTCTTCAGCAACATATTTATCTCCAAAATATATCAAGTCCACTCCACAGCCTTCCCTATTCAAAAATTGATCTTTGTTGCTGTAATTGATATAAATAGGTGCTAGCATCGCCCCAGCAGCGTTCAGGAACCAGAGGCAGAAAAAAAACCGGCCGTAGTTGGGATGAATTTATTCCAAAAACAAACTTAACATGTTCTCCCATACATTCCAACTGCAAATGTAAGTTTGTACGCACAATATTGAGATATTTACCATGTTATCTTAACACCATAGACCTTCTTATAGGTTTTCCTTCTTATAGGTTTTCTTCTTATAGGTTTTTTGTAATCTATAAGTAAATAACTATTTTCTGTATTTTTTTTTAAATTCTGTAGTTTCGGAGATAATGAGGAATAATCAATGTTCATCTATTTTCTTTCTTAAAATGATAATACAAATATATTTGAGCCCGCACAACATTTTCCTCTTATTTAAAATTTATTTATTGTGACAGACGGACAGACAGACAGAGAGACACACGAGAGATCCTATAAGGGTTCCGTTTTTTCCTTTTGAGGTACGGAACCCTAAAAAGACAAACCGAGTAATTGCAGGAAACCATTCTAATAACAAGTCTCCAAAGCGTGCTTTAATAATTTAAAAGCCCAGTCAAATCATTTATTTCAAATAGGCACATAAAAGGCACTTTTGAACGTTAAACTTTACAGAAAAAAATATAATTGATTCTAGTCGCTCCTTTCAAAAGGTAGTTTCGTATGAAGAATGGGCAAGAAACTCCACTGTTACTCTTTTAATTAACAATATTTGTATACATAAATTACGAGATAATTATAATTATATGTGAAGACGATGAATTTAAACAAAAATTTCAGGGCGATTTTATCTAAAAACCTTTGGTGTTTTACCAAAACCCATTAATTTATTGTGTTACGTAGACTTTATCTTTTGTACTGATATTTTACCAAAAATTTCCGAACACGACTCATCTGTCTAGCCTTTTCCCAACTAGGTATGTTAGGGTCGGCTTCCAGTCTAACCGGATGCAGCTGAATACCAGTATTTTACTTGGAGTGTCCACCAATTTGACCTCAACAACCCAGTTACCGAGTAGCACACCCAGTTACATTAATCTTTTAATCTTATTTTTTAAATTTTTTTCATTAATTTTACATTGTTCTCACATTAAATAACCAACTAGAATAATGTGCCCAGGATTTTGTACCATTTGGAGTTTCTTGCCCGTTCTTCTCCATAGAGATCTACGTTTTGGAATGGGCAAATAGCTTTAACTTTCTGAATAACTGACTCTTTGACAATTCAACAAAATTTGCTTTAAGTTTGAGCACGATAACCCTCGGTAAGAGGAGTGTCAGACTTTCTAACCACCCGTAACGGCTGTCAAAGATTTACCAATGACAGCTGCGACAGGCTGCGACCAACGGCCTAACGTGCTTTTAGAGGCATGGAGGGGTCTTGGTATATAGTGGATGGTCACCCATTTAGGACCAATCTAGGCAAGAGATGCTACCTTGAAGATTGATCCGTGAGCCTATTGCTACTTAGCCAAGAGCCTAAAAATGAGCTTCTATAAATACTTTAATCAAATAGAAATAGTTTATAGAAAGAGCAGTCATATTAATTATGTCATCTTCAGCACATTAAAAAAAAAACATTATCTAGAAAAAAAACCTTCTAAATCATCAACATTTTCTTGAATCTCTTTGTACTTATACAGTTATGAGGAACAGTGCGTAAATTTTCTCATTCTCCATAGAAAAGGGAGGACCCTCCGACCAGATGGGTGTTGGGTCCGGAGTGCTACTATCCGACTATTGATGTCGGGACGTTCGTCGAATTTTGCTTGCGCGATGCAGGATTTTGCGTGACGTCACTGTGATGCGTAGTTTACATGTGGCGTTAGAATGAATAATACACAAAACGCTCAGTTTATCGCCCCGCTCACCACTATACACCTCTCTTAACGACTGGATGCCTTCCCGAGCGATGTCAAACCTGATAACGTTCACGTTTTCCCTTTCAAGATTTGTTTTAGGGGCCCATCGTATATTCATCCGTCATCCAAACCTGTCGCCAGAGCTGAATCCCCAGTGTGTTGTACTTTGAAGATGCTCAACGCCCTTCTGACTGTCAACCCTGAATGTGATGTGTTTGCGGATGAATGGAGCAAAATTATGCGTATATGTCTGGTGCTCTGTGAGAGAAAGTATGCAAGGGAGTCCACAGTTCCATGTTAGTTTTAATTAAATGATACACAAAAAGTATGTCAATATTAATCTTTTTTATGCTTCAATGATAATTAATGTAATTGGTGTTAGAAATAAAGAAAGAAAGAAAGAAAAAGCATTTATTGGGACTCGCACAGATCACAAATTAAACTAAAACACACTCATAGAAACATAAAGAACAAAAATAAAACAAAGTAAAAAAAATAAAAAATAAAAACAGAAAGTCCTGTACGAGGCCAAAAGGCTTATCCTACCGTTTTAGTTAACTATAAATAAATAAATAAATATTAGTTGTTGTTTTTATTTATTTTTTGTGTTAATTAGGGTTAAGAGTTTTGTTCTACAATAATATGAGGTACTGCTGCCTGTGATACAGGTTTATCCTAGTACAGGCATCTAACATCATAATACCTTTGTAAATTATTTCTAAGATTTTATTAAATAACAACATTTTACCAAATAAAATACTGAACAAAAATGATCTTTTAAAATCGGAATAAACTCCGCCACCTTGTTTTTTCAATACTTTTTCACAAAACAATTTCACAAAATGACTGACAAAGGGTTCTTGGCGGGAAAGTGAAGCGTCATGTTTTATGTTTAGGAGTTTTGTTTTATTTTCTAAAATCAGTGTTTAGCCGAATATTAATGTATAATAATAATGGATTATTTACCAATAAGTGTTCGTGAACGTCCATTAGTGTAGGCAAATGAAACAAAACAGTGACATTAGGCTATTGTAACTTAGATACATTACAAACTGACCCACTAAAAAGTGAAAAATAAAAACCTTAAAGTTTATTTTGGTTATATGTATTAGTATTTATGCTTGTATTTTATAGTTATTCCGAGCATCTATCCCGTCTGTTGCACCTGCCGTATTTTCTATCTGAATCACCCTTTTTTTTCACGGGCGTGTCAAACTTTTACTGACTAAAACCCACCCGTGTTCCTTTAGTTGCCTGTATGCCAGAGCCACAATAGCCCCGTCGGACAAACTCGCAACCCTGGCAGACTCTGCATCACAAAGTCAAATTAGTTATTTCAAATAGGCACATAAAAGGCACTTTTGAACGTCAAAATTTACAAAAAAAATGAATTGATTCTAGTTGTCACCCTATGCTTAACTGGTAGAAAATGTCCCTTAACATAACTGGGGTTTAGTCGTACTATAGGTACACCTCTGCATAACCCTTCGGGGATTACAGGCGTGATTTTATATTATGTTAAATATTTTGATATTGTTATGTGTTTCAGTGACAAGTGGCTCAGAATACCACTCTTTTGTCTCTATACCACAAGCAAAGGTGTGACGTCAGAGCGGATGCGGACGGACGGACGGCCGGGCGGCCGGTGCCGCATCCTCGTGTGGTTTCCGCTTTTTTAGCCCGCGGTGCAAGTCATCGGCGCGGCCTTCAGAGGTTCTTTAGCTTTTCAGTAAAGTTTAAAAAAAATTGCCCGACCTGGGGATCAGGCCCCATTCGCTCTCAATGAGAGTCACAATCTCTCAATGAAAATCAGCGCTGTGCTGCGGGTCCCCCATAGCACAGCATCATGCTGAGTGCAAGCTTTCTTGTCACAGTCATGACGTGCTGCTCATTAGACGTTTCGCGCTGTTGGCCATTTAGCTACTTAGACCTTCTGATCAGGAGGGCAGCTGCCGACTATTTGTTTTTTTGTGCTCGTGATTATAAATAAGATGTGTTTGTTACGTACCCTGCCTACACCAAATAACCTGAATAGCGACATGATAACCTAATTACGTCAATCGGATGATTCCACATAAAATCGCTATACACCATCTTGCTGAATCAACGAATTGACGCCTCGTGTCGCCGAACGCTCACCTACTTCCAAATCTGCTGATGCCGCATCGACGTCTAGCAATCGTCATAATTAATTTTAATGTTAGAGATAACTTATTTTCGGCACTTTGGTACTAGCATCGTCCGAATCTAGACTTAGGAATTAGCTTAAGTTTTTACTATTGTAATTTTAACATAACTAAAAACCTTTATTTAAATTATGTTCGGTTTTCTTTAAGTCCTCCGGCTACCGCCTTCGTAATTAGTTTTATGTAATGTTTACCTACTCCTGTTTATGTTTTCGTATGCACGTGTTTCTGTGACAAATAAAATTATTTTTCTTTCTTTATTTATTTATATTTATTTATTTATTTAAACTTCTCACACACAATAATTTACAAAGGCGGACTTAATGCCTTAGGCATTCTCTACCGGTCAACCAAAAGGTGGTGAAGAGATAAGATGGCGGGTGCTCTGATTACGAGAAAATAATAATATTATAAAATATTAAAATATAACATAATTAAATATAAATATAATAGGTACAAAAGTACATAAATAGGTTATAAACTTAGTTATAATACACATATATTTACTATAATATATCCCTACATTATATATATACATATTATATATACATACAAATTCAAAGAAAAGATATTAAATTGAGATGACTTCTACGCTATTTGTTTTGAAAATAACTATGCAAAAGGAGTGTTCAAAATTGGTATAATATTCCGACGATTTTTAAACGCTAATGTGATGTACCTTATTTGAAAGCCTATTTATTATGCTACTCGATTATAGTTAAACCAGATTTTTTCAGGCGCCCGTTTTTGTGAAAAAGTGAAAAATGTTTCAATACAAACAAAACGCACATAGTCTTTATTTATTAATTTCTATGCAATATAATTATTTTATGTGGCTAATATTTCCGTTTCTATTAAATACTTTGAGATTTTATTATTATTTTAGCTGCAGCTCCATGAAATTAAGACAAAAAATATTGATTATCATGACAATGCAATAACAAAACGTATCGAAAAAAGTTAAAGCTGTAAACTCGGACTAAATATCCGCTGCAAATGTCAAGCCGAGTCCTGCTGACTGACGTTGTCATTGTCACGTCATTTGCCACAGGGCTGCCATCCCTAAAATATAAATAATGTTTGTAGAACATTTTATTTTTCAACATTTGTTGTAAAAAAAAATGCTCAAAGACATCAAAATAATTACCCTCTTTCAGCCTATATAGGTCAGAAGGTTGTTTAAATTTTCAATTATTTTAGTACCAAGCCCCATACATTTCGTGAACGTCTCCTTTTCGCTTAAATGCATACCGACTGGTGGCCGTCCTGATATCGAGAGGAAGCACATTCCAGAGAAGAATGGACTGAATATGAAAAGAAGAATGAACGAAGTCAGAAGTATGAGAAGGACAGAGTAGAAGAAGATTGTTGGAAGAACGCAGGTTCTTAGCGTGTGAATAACATAGATATTGGAAGTGAGACATAAGATAAGAAGGAGGGCTGGGAGAGTTGAAAAGGGAGAAAAGTGTGGTCAAAGTGCGCAAACGTCTTCTCTGGCGAATGGACATCCATTTGAGCTCAGACCTATAACTCGACACATGGTCATATTTTCTTAAATTAAATATGAACCGGATACCATTGTTGAGTAGTCTGTCGAGCTTAGCTTTTTTCTTTCTTTTCATTCTCCTTATCCCAATTTATTTGGTTTCGGCGCAACATGTCAGTTTCTTCCATACTTCTCTATTAGTCGTCATCTCGGTAGTTACCCCCTTTCCAGCCATATCATCTTTCACACAGTCCATCCATCGTTACTTTGGTTTACTTTACTAACACATGAATTAATTTTTATTGTCAAAAATTCTCTCTTTTCTATACTTTTGATCCTTTTTTTACTGAACAATTCATGAGTTCATTTGTTTGCCCAGCTACACTTAATTATCTCTAAAACTCTCCCTTTCTTTACTAATACTAAAATACTTTTTACAAACGCAAAAAGTCTATTACAGTAACATGCAACGTCCATCTCAAATCAATTACTTTTCGACGTAAACATCTAAAATTCCATTACTATAAATGAAGCTACATCAGCGAATTAGTTGCGCGTGCTCTCAAAGTATAAACGACACGCAAGCATCGTGTTCGTGGGTCACTGGACCGTCCTTCTGAAGAACGGCTGTAAACTCCATTGCACTGCATAATCATACAGAGAAGTGAAAATTGCAGAAGCACCACGAGAGATTTTTATTTAAGGCTCCGTGCACGAATAAAACCCCTTTTCGTCAACTTCTTATCCAATTGTGAGA
Organism: Tiliacea citrago; assembly: GCA_963921375.1. NCBI lineage: Eukaryota > Metazoa > Arthropoda > Insecta > Lepidoptera > Noctuidae > Tiliacea > Tiliacea citrago. Next base: position 15,149,886 of record OY992804.1, read on the forward strand.
AAACTTAAAATAATTGAAACATTAAGTCCGTGTAACTATAGGAGTATAGTTTTCGTGGTGCTAAACCATTCGTGTTAGTCTCAGTACCTGTTAATAGTTTCATCACTTTTGTGCTCTCGAAAATATAGTATATATCGCCTTTAATTTACTTAATGAAGATATTGTATAATCATAAGAAAAAAAAATGATTTTATCTCAAGGATAGCTTTAGCCCAGTATGTGATTTTTAAATTTCTTGATATGTTTTGCTAAAAAATAGGAAAAATACATGAATGACTGGATATTTAAAAAAATACAGGTTTTTTGCAACATTATTTTTCTGCTATATTTTGTATGGGAGTTGAAAAAAGTGCTTCCCCACATGCAAGTAGACCATATAATTATATTGATTATATTTTTTAATTTTCAAAACCAAAAGAAGTGTCTTGTCAAAAAATGATCTAACGTCAATCTCGCGTCATTTTTCATAAAACTTGTTACGAATATTAGTGATTTTCCATGAATACTTAATCTATTTGAAAAATCCCTTTCCACCTCATGCAAAACAAAGAACTCGACATTTTAAATCACAAATAATTTTGTTTAAATTCTTTTTCCCTTTCTCATAACCAATGAACAAAATTGATCAAAATCAACCGATTTCGTGCACGGCCCCTTAACAAAACTAGCTATTTTGTAAAATTCTTACCGTGAAAACGTACACGGAAAAAAAGGAAATTTTCACAAGAATACGAATATTCTTAAAAATATTGTTTATTTATAAGTAAATATTATCTTAATTGTAAATATTGTTTACTTGAGAAACACGTATTACTTAGACCAAGAAAATAATATTCTTGATTTATATTCTCAAACCAAGAATAAATGCTTAACTTAAGAAAATGATTGTTTCATATCAATTTACTCAATGTATTTTAAATCAAGAAAATAAAAAAATCAACACAAGACTATAATATATTCTTATTTTAAAACATTATGTTGCTTGTTTCAAAATATTTTTGTAGCTATTGTTCCCAAGAGAACAATATTGTTAATTAGAGATAATTATTCTTACTTCTAGAAAATATATTATAAGCTGTATCTATTCATACTCGAAATCACTTAAGGGGTCATTGTACTCATCATTATGGGACTAAACCTTAAACTAAAAAATCAGCTGCTCCCTACATTTTGATGAGGTAAGCGAACATAAATGGAGGGGACAGCTGATTTTTTTTTGCAAAATTTTGTTTTTGCCATCCTTCTCCTTTTTTTTTTTTTTTTGGGTGGGAAATCATCAAATAACTTCTCCCGCTCTGGGCGGAGCGGGAGGGCGTGTCAGACTTTTACTGACTAAAACCCACCCGTGTTTCTTCCGTTGCCTGTGTGCCAGGGCCACGATATCCCTTTCGGGCAAACTCGCCACCCTGGCAGGCATTGGTCCTAACGGACCCCGTCAGTTTGTGCTGACATCTCTTTGAGGCGCGCGTGGAACACAACACGCCGTCGACCCGGGCCTGGTCCTTATCGGACGGCGAGCTACCCATCGCTCACCGTCCGCAGGCCCGCGCCTACGGTGGCCGGAAATCGGCTTGCGACTCCCGACGCCCGGGGCGTCTCCTGCGGCGACTAAGGGCGCAATGGCGCGAACCTTGTCTCACCCTCACGCGTTCCGCCTCCTCCTTCGCTAGCATAACTGCTTCGCAGAAGGAGGTGACGGCCTCCCATGCACTCTCGCTCCGAACCATGGCCTGAACCAGGGCCGGACGCGAGAGATCGCCACCGCCGATCGCCTCCGTGAGGACACGGCGGTGCTCCGCCCAAGCTGGGCAGACCTCCACCGTATGCTCCACCGTGTCCTACGGGCGATCCACACAGTGGTGACACTCGGGCGTTTCCTCCCGCGTAATCCTAAACAGGAACCTCCCGAAACATCCATGTCCGGTGAGGACCTGCGTCAGGCGGAAGGTGAGGACGCCGTGGCGCCTCTCCAGCCACTCCTCAAAGAGGGGACTTATCGCCACAATTGTGGCGTGCCCAGCGCTGGGTTGCGACAATCGCACTCTCCATGTCGCCATGAGATCCCTCCGGAGCTCCGTCCGCTGTGCCGCGATTTCTTGCGGCAGCGGAGTTATGCCCCGGAGTTTCGCCTCTTCACGCCACACCCAAATGTGCGCGAGGACTTTCGCCTCCAGATCCCATGGCGGCAGTCCGGCAAGGAGGCACGCCACCTCACGGGAGACCGTGCGGTATCCCCGTACCATCCGCCCACACCGGTGCCCCGTAAAGGGCCATGGACCGCACGATCCCCGCGTAGAGCCTCCGGCAGGAGGCGTTTGGACCCCCTAGATTGGGCAGAAGCCGCTTCAAGGCAGCCCCGGCCCGCTCCAGTCTGGGAGCCAAACGTCGGAAGTGCTCGACGAAGTTCCACCGGCTGGCCAATACCAAAATAATAAGCGTAATATCTCTCGTGACTCGTTATCGTGCTCATTCAAATATCAACGATCTATCGTAGTATTTAAAGTTCAAATTAGTTTAAAGTACAACATCAACGAGTCGCCTAGAACCTTGAAATATGAACAAACGAACCAAGCTTTAATATGTTTAAGATACGTCGACACGTTGAGCGTTGATATGAACTATGAACGTTTCTTGTTTAGCCGTCTACGAATTAACTGTCTATCACGGTTCATGAGATACAGCCTGGTGATAGACGGACAGACAGCGGAGCCTCAGTAATAGGGTTCGCATTAGTCACGTCGTACTGTCGAGCCTTAAAGATTTTTTTTTTTTTTTTAGAGTACTCGCAGGCGGTATGAACAGTCAGCGATCAACTATTAATAAATTATGTATCTCTTTTACTTACACGGGACCACGGGGTATCTTTTGTACGTTTCTTGAGCGAGAAAATCGCTGATAGCTAGTCGCTTCCTCGCTTCGGATCATCATCAATATCATAATTTCAGCCGAAAGACGTCCAATGGGACGTACCCAAAGGATTGCCATAATCGCCACGCTTGGCAGGCGGGTTGGCAATCGCAGTATGGTGTTAAAATGCATAGAGAACGCTGCTGCCCATTCTCTAGTAAGTCCCTTAGTCGCCTTTTACTACACCCACGGGAAGTAATAGGATGGTGCTAATCTTAACGTCGGTTCTCATCGTGGGAACGTCGATTTTCGTCCGGCACCACACGGCCAATCCACGTCTTCGGATAGGTACCTAAAATCACAAAATTCAAAATTAGAAGTTGAAATACGCTCCTAATACAGTCAAACGCATCCGGAATTAATGTGACGTCATCAATACTCAAGCGTCGCGAACTTGCCTCTTCACAAACATGTGATCGGATATCGTCAGTTTGAACGCTGAGAAATGTACACACATTTGCTCTCGAGTATAAACCTAAGTTTAAGTTTCGAACGCTGCGATTTGTGTCTGTAATCGGCTTTATACAAATGTATGATTTGTAAACGGAGAATGTAAACAAAGTGTGATGAATTCTACTGCCTTGTTTTTGCATACTTGTAGTTTTTGATATTTTTAGGATTCCGTACCTTATAAGGTAAAAACGGAACCCTTATAGGATCACTCGTGTGTCTGTCTGTCCGTCAGTCACAGCTGATTTGCTCCGAATCTACTGGACCGATTAAGTTGAAATTTGGTACACATATGAACTTCTGTGACCCAAACACGGACGTGTTACGTTAATAAATTAATTTTGAATATGGAGGTCACTTTTGGGGGGCAAGTTAGAAAATTAAAAAAAAAGTTTTGCTGCCTGTAGGTACCGTGTGACATATCAAATGAAAGGGCTTGTTTTTAGGAATTTTATATATATTTTTTTATAATTTTATTATTTTAAAATTATAAAAAAATATATATAAAATGCTAAAAACAAGCCCTAAATGCTTTCGAAATTATTTAAAAAAATAGATGAAAAATTATCACCTCTTATCTCCGAAACTACTGGCCTAAAATTTTAATAAAAATACAGAAAATAGTTCTTTGCTTATAGATTACAGGAAAAACTATATAAGAATATAATATATAAGAAGTATGTGATCTTAAAATAACACGGTAAATCACTAAATATTTTGCGTACAAACTTACATTTGCAGTTGGAATGTATGGGGGATCATGTTTTTCAACTACAATGTTAAGTTTATTCTTGCGATAAATTCATCCCAAATACGGAACCCTTCATTGTGCGTGGTCGGACACGCCCTTGGCCGGTTTGTAATAGAGTTTATATGTATCTTTATGTCTCTATTCTAAGTGTTTTATATTATAAAATAGAATAAAAGTAGTATATCGAGAAGTTAGGTTTTATGGCCATGTGCAATCACACTAATATTATAAAGTGTGAGTGTGTGTGTGTGTGTATGTTTGTTACTTCTTCACGCTCTATGTTTGTTACTTCTTCACGCTCTATGTTTGTTACTTCTTCACGCTCAAACGGCGGGACTAATTTTGATAAAATTTTGTATATAGGTAGCTGACACCCTGGATTAAGACATAGGCTACTTTTTATCCCGATATTCCCAAGGGATCGAGACTTACGCGGGTGAAACCGCGGGGCGCAGCTAGTATTAAATATTCGTATGCCGCTTGTAGCGGTGAATGTGTCCTGAATATAACTCAAAGAACCAACTTTGTACCTACCATATCCGACGAATAAATGTCTAGTCTTTGTGTCCATCAACATCTTTGTTAAGTTACTAGCTAGGAGCCCGCGACTCCGACACAAAAAAAAAACACTTGCTTCGAAAAAGCACTTCCTCTCTCTTTAAACATCATCATTACATTAATACAGTTTCTTGCTCCTGTTTCATGTTTATGTACAACATTATTTTTAGTATATGCGAAACCTGATTATAGTTTGTTCAGAATAAGGAACTGAATCGATTTCAATAATTTTTACACCATGTTATATTTTGTCCATAAAATCAAAAAATATTTAAGTGTGGTGGAAAATGTTATCACCATTTAATTACTTACAATACAATCGCCGTACGGTTAGGTACCTACTGCCAAATTATTATCAATGAGCGCAAGACGACCCTGGAGGCGCGGGAGCGCCGCGGCGCCGCCGCGCCGGTAGCATGTTTTTGTACGGACAACCCGGTAATACGAGGGCTGCACTAAAAGTATCGGGAATGGAATATTTCCACTGTTCCTGTCATATTAAAATCTTTTTAATTGAAAACTCCTTGGTTTTAAAAATCGAATACCATTTTTTTTTTTTTTAAAAGATTCTCGGTCTTGTCATAAGGTTTTGTCAAACTTGTTTAGTCGTTGAGAAAATGGAATTGACTCGAGAAAATTCAAGAGCGATGATTTATTATGACTTTCGAACTGGTTTAACACAAAAACAGTGTGTTGACCGGATGATTTCTGCATTTGGTGATGAAGCCCCATCCAAAACCACAATTTATCGCTGGTTTGCTGATTTTCAACGTGGACGTGTCAAGCTCAGTGATGATCCCCGTCAAGGTCGTCCAAAAACTGCAGTCACCCAAGAAAACGTTGATGCTGTGCGTAAGCTGATTGAGGAAGATCGACATGTGACATACCGCGAAATTCAGGCAACTTTAGACATTGGCATGAGTCAAATACAAATAATCTTGCATGAACAATTAGGTGTAGAAAAGTTGTTTTCCCGATGGATACCGCATTCGCTCTGTGAAGAGCAAAAAGCGGCTCGCGTTACTTGGTGCGTCAGAACTCTCGAAAGATTCCACGCAGGATCCTCAAATGCTGTATACAACATTGTATCAGGTGAAGAATCCTGGATATACGCGTACGAACCCGAAACAAAAAACCAGTCACGAGTTTGGGTGTTCGAAAATGAGTTAAAGCCAACAAAAATTGTTCGTTCACGGAGTGTTGCAAAAAAAATGGTGGCCACGTTTGTCTCCAAAACCGGCCATGTTACGACTATTCCTCTTCAGGGACAAAGAACGGTTAATTCAGAATGGTATGCTAGCATTTGTTTGCCACAGGTCGTTTCTGAACTCCGTAAAGAGAACTGCAACCGCCGCATCATCCTCCATCACGACAATGCGAGTTCTCACACCGCGCACAGAACAAAAGAGTTTTTAGAGCAAGAAAACATAGAATTATTAGACCATCCGCCGTACAGCCCCGACCTAAGCCCTAATGATTTCTATACTTTCCCTAAAATAAAGAATAAATTGCGTGGACAGAGATTTTCATCACCTGAAGAAGCTGTGGACGCCTACAAAACGGCCATTTTGGAGACCCCAACTTCCGAATGGAATGGTTGCTTCAATGATTGGTTCCATCGTATGGAAAAATGTGTCAAATTTCGCGGAGAATACTTCGAAAAGCAATAAAAACATTTTTAAATAGTAATGTTGTGTCACTTCCTTGATTCCCGAAATTTTCAGTGCCGCCCTCGTATAACAACCTTATAACTTTGTGATTCTTCATGATACAGTTTTGAAATTTTGTACGTAGATTCTTTACATAAAAATACCAGACACGTTTTTCGTGTTTCGCATAATTACTAAAACTAATCTATATATATAAAATTCAAAGTCCTGACTGACTGATATATCAACGCACAGCCTAAACCGCTGATCCTAGAAACATGAAATTTGGAGGATGTGTTCTTTGTGAAGAGTAGGTATCCACTAAGAAAGGGTTTTTCGAAATTCCTCCCCTAAGAGGGTGAAATAGGGGATGGAAGTTTATATGAAAGTTCGTCAGTTTTGAAGTTAGGATCTACAAATTTGATGTATAGGCTGACGACTGAAAATTAATTTACACGTGTCTCAGCGTTTTTGATAATTCTATCCCCGAAGGGTTAAAAAGGGGGATGAAGTTGTGTATCAAAGTCCTTAATTTTCGAAGTAAAAAACACAAAATATATTATCTAGGGTTATGGTTGGAAGCTAATGCAATGGTGTTGTTAGAATTTCAACCCTTAAGGGGTGAAAAGGGGATAACATTTTATTTTTAATGATATTTTTTTTTAAGTTAAAATCACTAATATTTCGGCTTATGGATAAATAAATGATAAATGATTTATTTTCTGTAAGTAGGTTTGTACAAACACTTTTACACGTCAATCATAAAAAAAACGGTGGAAACTAACACACAGCCCAAATCGCTGGTCCTAGAGACATGAAACTTGGAAGGTGTGTTCTTTGTGAAGAGTAAGTATCCACTAAGCACAGATTTTTGGGAATTCTACCCCTAAAGGGGTAAAATAAGGGATGGAATTTTTTATGAAAGTCCGTCAGTTTTGAAGTTAGGATCTTCAAATTTTGTGTTTAGGCTGATGATTGAAAATAATTTATACGTGTGAGACACGTATAATATATTTTTGGTTAATTTTACCTCCGAAGGGTTAAAAATGGGGATGAAGTTGTGTATGGAAAGTCCTTAATTTTCGTAGTAAAAATCACTAAATTTATTATCTAGGCTTATGGTTGGAAGCTAACGCAACGGTGTTGTTAGAATTTCAACCCTTAAGGAGTGAAAAGGGGGATGAAATTCATTATTTTTCAAGTTAAAATAACTAATATTTTGGCTTATGGTTGGAAACTAACAGAACGTAAACCATTATTTTTTGTTTTATTTCAACCCAAGGGGGTGAAAAGGGGATGACGTTTTGTATTGAAGTTGTTCATTCGCTAAATTTTGTATTCAAGTAAAAATAATATAAGTACACGTGTACCGTTTCTAACTTTTCATAGAATGAAGCGATTGCGATGAAACAAAACGAAATGTTACTCAACTTATACAACTTATTTAAATATAAGGTCGTGGGACTGACGGGCTATCAACACACAGCTCAAACCACTGAACGGATTGAGCTGAAATTTGGTACATAGATAGTTATGACGTAAACATCCGCTAAGAAGGGATTTTTGGAAATTCGACCTTAAAGGAGGTATAATGGCGAATTTTGTTTGAATGAAAAATCTTATTCCAAGAGTTAATAAACCTAAAACATGGCATGAACACTCAAAGTAAATTATAAAGTTTGTAATTTTTAGTTTTTTCAAACTACCCCCTTAAAGGGGATTTGGGGATGTCAAAGTTAACAGTTCCGATTAACTCGAAAATCAGTATTTATACTTAGAAACAAAAATTAAGAATAAAATGATCAAAGTTTTTTGAAAATTGAACTCTTTTTTTGGTGGGTAATTATCAAATAACGCTCTGGGTGGAGTGCGAGGGCGTGTCAGACTTTTACTGACTAAAACCCACCTGTTCCTTCATTTGCCTGTGTGCCAGGGCCACGATATTCTTTTCGGACAAACTCGCAACCCTGGCAGGCATTGGCCTTAACGGACCCTGTCAGTTGGTGCTTACATCTCTTTGAGGCGCGCGTGTAACACAACGTGCCGTCGACCCGGGCCTGGTCCTTATCAGACTGCGAGCTACCCATCGCTCACCGTCCGCAAGCCCGCGCCTACTGTAGCCGAGCATCGGCCTGCGACTCCCGACGCCCGGGGCGTCTCCCGCGGCGACTAAGGGCGTGAGGGCATGAATTTTGCCTCTCCCCCTGACGCGTTCCGCCTCCTTCTTCGCGAGCATCACTGCTTCGCAGAAGGAGGTGGCGGACTCCCATGAACTCTCGCTCCGAACCTGCTTGAACCAAGGCCGGACCGACGAGAGATCGCCGCCAGCGTCACCTCCGTGAGGACATGGCGGTACTCCGCCCAAGCTGGGCAGACCTCCACTGGTGTTCTCTGGGCAATGGCAATCCACACAGTGGTGACACCCGGGCGTTCCCTACCGCTTTATCCTGAGTAGGAACCCGTAGATATAACAGGATGCCGTGGCGCCTCTCTAGCCTCTGAAACTGACCTCTAACGGAGTGAAAAAGGGTAGTCAATTTGGCAAGGGAGGATTTTACTGCGTGGCTTGATTAACTGTAAATTATGACGTAGGCATCTGCTGAGAAGGGGTTTTGGGAATTCGACCTTTAAGGGGTGAAAAGGGGGGGATTTTGTTTGTATGAAAAATCTTATTCCTTGAGTTAATAAACCTAAAACTAGGCATGAAAGTAAATTATAAAATTTGTAATTTTTTTGTTTTTTTAATCTACCCCCTTAAATGGGTTTTGGGGATGTCAAAGTTTGTATAGAAGAATGTTAACGTGCGATCCGATTAATTCGGAAATCGGTATTTTATATCATATACCTAATGCTCACAAAATATAAAGCCTTACATGTGTTTGGGTTTATTCAAATGTAACCCTTACGGGGCAAAAGGGGGTAATTAAGTTTTTAGGGAAGGATTTTACTGCGCGTCATGATAAACTCCAAAGTAATTGAATAAAACATGATTTAATATTTTTCAAAAATAAACTCATTTCGGGGTGAATGGCTTAACTGTGCCACCTGTAATCTTCGACAATTCAGTCATCCCGTTTAGCTCCGATGTTAAGAATCTTGGTCTGCATGTCGACAATTGTCTTGACTGGCGAAAGCAGGTCACGAGTGTAAGTCAAAAAGTCACCGGAACGTTGCGGTCGCTCTATCGGTTGAAAAATCTTCTTCCATCACACATAAAGGCAATGCTTGTACAGTCCCTAATATTTCCTATGATTGACTATGGTGATGTGTGTTACTATGACCTGAATGCAGATCTCCTCAATAAACTTGACCGCCTTCTCAATAACTGTATTCGATTCGTTTTCAATCTTCGTAAGTATGACCATGTATCCGCGCATCGACTGCTTTTGAAATGGTTACCCATTCGTCAGCGCAGAGAGTTGAGGGCTCTGTCTATGTTGTTCTCTATTCTCGACAAACCCACTTCTCCTTTTACCTGTCTTCCCAAATTAAATACTTACGCTCTGCCCATAGCAAAAATCTTCGTTCCACCAACAATCATCTTCTACGATGTCCTTCGCACCGTTCTGGCTTCATTCTTTCTTCTTTCTTTGTCCAGGCGGTCTTTCTTTGGACATCAGGACGGCAACCAGCCGGTTATCATTTAAAGTGAAGGCACGTGAACATATTCGTCAGAAGTTGGCCGAAACATCTCAGCGGTGATTTGCTGGAGTCGTTTTCTTCGCTACCGGTCGTCATTTCTCCTGACAAAGTTTATTTTGGTATATTATGTATGTATGTATCTATCTATTTATGTATTTGTATTTATGCTTGTATTTTTTAGTTATTTCCGAGCTATCTATCCCGTACGTTGCACCTGCCATGTTTTGTCTCTGCATCACCCTAAGGTTGACTGGTAGAAAATGCCTCAGGCATCCTGAAGAACATCATATATTTTTCTGATGCATTATAAAACCTGCGTTTAGCTCCTGTAAGCCCCTTAAGTCCGCATTTGTACAGTGTAGTTTTTACTTGTGCATAAAGTTTTAATAAATAAAAGGGGGAGACAGTTTACATCAAAATTATGTTTCCTTTGATCAATAAACTTGAAAATTGACCCGGATATTTTCTTAATAAATAAAACGGCCGTAAACATAAATTTTTGAAAACAACCTTTTAAAGGACCCCCTTTAAAAGGTTGTTTTCAAAAATTTATGTTTTGTTGAATTTTGTGGGGGAAAATAATTGAATGGAAAGATTTTAACGCGTGGTTCGATTTACTTGAAACTCGGTATTTATATTTAAGATCGGAAATAAACGGAAATCTAAAAGAGGTAGTCAATTTTAGAGGGGATGATTTTATGTTTCGGATTGGCGCAAAAATGGCCGAACGGATTTAGATGAAATTTGGCAACATACATATAGTTTATAATCTGCATTAAGATATACTACTACACGTACTTTTAATTCCGGTAGTACGTTCTCGTGACATTTTTTCCGACATCTACGCGGGCGAAGCCGCGGGCAGAAGCTAGTATTGTATAGATAAGTATATGCTTTATGTATGTATGAATTTATTGTATATGTAAATGGTACTACACCAAAAAAGTAAAGATGGTCACCCATCCACGGACCAACCACTGCAAGCGTAGCTTAACCTGGTCGATCGACCCGTGCGGCTGTTATTACTTAGCCACAAGCCCCTCTAAATAGCAATATTCAAAATAACTAAACACAATATAATTGCCAAAAATACTTGTGTTCACAGTTCCTTCTAATAAAACAAATTTCGTAAAACGTCTTCAATCTCACGAAATAATCCCGATTCCTTTCATCTCAATCCCCTTGAAGAATAAATCCGTAGCTAAATACCTTTTGTCCTTTTCTCTCCCGTTATAATAAACGTAAGAATTATAAAGACATAAATTAGAATGGTTTTAAAGGACAATGCACTGCTGGCCAAGCGAATTGCAGCATTCGTTTTAGCTGGAAAATTAATTTTGTTTGAAATGGGCGCGGAATGCAATTTACTGTACTTTTGATCCGTTAAGCACGTAATGCATTTAATTTATTAAAGCTCTAAACAGTTTACAAAAGTGATAACGGTTTTGCGTGTGTAAGGAAAATTCATAATTTATTATTGTTTTTTTTTTTGTGTTCTTGTTTAATAATTTTCTCTCAGAGCGAATAGTTTATAAAATAATAATGTGTTTGAAAAACACATTATGCTCCATTACCGTTCAGAACATAAATAAATATTAAAAGGAACCTACTTCAATTGTTTTAAAACATTTAAAGAAGAGGTACTATAAAATATATTAAGCCGAGGAAAAACTTTATCAAATAAAAACAACTAATTATATTGCCACTTGGAAATAATATCCACTCTGGTCCTTTCTTTACGAAACTTAAATTATTTGTTTTATTTAAACCTGAAAACCACAAAATAAGTAAACCGGTAATCGACCGGTAAAATTGCGCAACTCTATAGACATGCGTCATTCGTTCACGAAGATTGTCATATGATTCCGTTGGAAACTGATGAATCCGAAATCATTAGAGAGTAGGGTTCACTGCGACGTATCGGACTACTGTCGGACGGGCCCGTTGCTTTGTTAACGGACTTAGGGAGTAGACCCCCTGGTCCTTATCGGACAGCGAGCTACTCATCGCTCACCGTCCGCAAGCCCGCGCTTACGGTGGCCGCGAATCGGCCTGTCACTCCCGACGAAAGTACACCTATGCGTAACCAGATGGCGAATGCAAGTGTGATGTTTTGTTACTTGTATTTTTTTTTATTTTAAGCCCGAATATCTAACTCTTTTGTTCGTGGCACACATCACGCTATAAATTTCCAGTATAAGCTGATCTCGCATTGTATCGGATTTCCGTACAATGAGAGATCAGCTTATACTGGAGATGTATGGCTTGATGTGTAGCCTGTGTACTTGATTACATATGTATGTATTCATCTCTACATAGTGTGCGCTTTTCAATTTATTTTCCGTTTAATAATTCATGTAATCAGTTTATGAGTGCGTCGTCATGTTTATGTTTGATAAGCTTATGTATATCACGGGGCATTTGTGAAAACAGCCGGCCTATTCTGTAAAAATGTCACCGTGAACACTTAAGCCCAGCGCCCATTGGCGCGGCACGGCATGCGGCAAGGTATTTTTAGGCGACGAATAATAATATAACTTAATAGTAACTTTATTTCCATACCATTAGGTTATATTTTTATTCGTTGCCTAAAAATACCTTGCCGTGCCGTGCCGCCAATTGGCGCCGGGCCTTAGGTAAAGTGAGCTGTCAATAGTGTCAATCCCTAGCGTCAGGTCCTCAGGTGTAATGACAGCTCAGATGTTTGATTTTATTTCTGGATCTGTGTTAAATTCAAGCTCGTGGCTAAGTAATAACAGCCGCATGGGTCGATCTATCAGGTTAAGCTACGCTTGCCAGCGTTGATCCGTGGATGGGTGACCACCTTTACATACCGAGACTCCTCAGTGTCTCGAAAAGCACGTTAAACCGTTGGTCCCGGCTGTCATTCGTGGATCTTTGACAGTCTTTACAGGTCTTCAGAAGTCTGAAAGTTTGACCCTTACCTTTAGTTTGAGTCTTACCAAGGGGTACCGTATTATCCAGTTACTGGGTTGTGGAGGTCAAATAGGCAGTCGCTCCATGTAATATACTGGTATTCAGCTGCATCCAGTTAGACTGGAAGGCGACCTTAACATAGTTGGGAAAAGGCTATGCAGGTTGATCTGTGCAAAATTCTGTTAAACGGTAATTCTCTTAAAAAATGGCGATGTTCAGAGGACCTAGACAAAGTGACATAAATCAGTGAAACTGACTAATCAACGAAACTGGCAAATTAAATAAACTGACGACTGAGGGAAACTGACCAGTGGTACGCGGGTAGGTACAAACAAGGTTTTTTTGGCGTGTGGCCAATTTCAGAACTATACACCGCCATCTTTTTTTTCAATACAATTTCTCAAATGATCTCTATCAATGTCATTCAGGAGTAGGGTTGCCGACTCTAATAGGTAATATAGTATCCTACTATTAGTACTAAATACTATATTTCTAAAGAAAAAATATAGTAGGCGAAACTACTATACCTACATAATTATAATTATTTATTTCAATACATAATGGCGAGAAGATCGCATTAGGGCCAGTATTATAAGATTCATCTCATAAAAGCTACATAAAATAAAATGCTTAATTTAAAGGTTAAAAATAGTTATGACACATTAAAAAAAACCTGCTAATAAAGTAGTAGTAAAACTGCCACCTACTATATTTTTACAGACAATGGCTTCGAAAATACTATATTTGATATAAAAAAAGTTGGCAACCCTATTCAGGAGTCAAAAGATCCTTTTAGAATGTTACAACAAAGTGGAAAGTCAAAAATGTATTGGATTGACATAAGCTAAGTACCGAAAACCTTAATTTCTTAACTTGGCTTAATTAATAGAACTAGTGTTGCCCCGTCAATGGTTTCTGCCATAAACCCCTCCTACACTATTGATTTGACAGGTAATGATGATTCAAAGTCATATAATTCAGTGCGGGTAGTCACCAGTAAAAATAAGCTTAAAACATACATTAAAATTAATAAATACATTGTTAAAACTCAAAAGATGGTTAAAAGACAAAAGTTCTTTATTAAAAATGTTAAACTTAATAGAGAAAGGTTTAATTTACTAAAACAATTAGATATGTATTCTTTTAATTTGGAACAAAGTACCAGGAAATACAACATTGACACAGAGTACTTGCAATCTGAAGTTGACCATTTACAGGAAAATCTTAGTTCAATGACTACCAAATATAATACCTCTGAAGATCTAATGAGGGAATATGTGTTGGCAATGAATGAGCTGGTAAACTCACAAACAAGCAACTGTGAGCAGTGTCAAATACCATCCAATGTACTTACGCCGGACCATTCATTGACAACATGCAATTCCACCTTACCGCAGCCCTGTGTTGATTTGATATTTCCTATTGTAAAAAGTGATATAGTGTTATTTTGCGATGAAATTGGAAAGGACTTGGGCCACTTGCTGACAGATGAATATCCGGGACACTCCATAATAAATGTATGCCTGGTTGTTCTTTATTTGTTATTATGAAAGAAATTATTAAATGTAACTTTAACCAGGACACTACATTATTAATTTTTATGGGTAATAGGGGAAATGTGAACAAAGGAGAATTGCTCCAATATTATAGGACATTGTCTAATCTTAGTTTAAGAAAAATTGTATTGTTTACATTTCCTTACAGTAACAGTTTGCCACAGGAAGAAAATAACATACGATTTGAAATAAATTTGACATTGCATAATTTGACATTTAATAATAACCTATTCCATCTAGTGGATATTAACAATTATGTTAATAATAATTTGTATCTGACAAAAGTTAGATATAATATTTATATGTACCTTTCTAACTATTACAAAAGACAGATAGCTGTGTCGCTATCATATTTTTTTCTATTTCAGCCAAAAATTTGGCTAAACAACTTGCCTCTTTTGAGCAATGCAATGAGTTTTTAAATAATTCTGCCAATAATTTGGCTAAACAACTTGCTTCTTTTGAGCAATGCAATGACTTTTTGAATAATTCTGCCAATAATTTGGCAACAACTAATGACATTGATTATCATTTAAATTAGAAATTAGGACAATAGAGGAAACCTCTTGCTTAATAAATGTTACACAAACATCTTTGATATCACACCCAGCAAATTGTAGTAATCAAAATAAATGTAATAATAATACTTTAAAAATAGTTCATCAAAATATACAGGGTGTGATAGGTAAGGAATTAGAATTAGAGTTGTTCATGAACTGTAGTTATATTGATATCCTATGTGTAACTGAACATTGGTTAAAAATCCACCAGTTCATGTTCAGCTTTAACAACTACCAGGTTGCCAGCTCATTCAGCAGAGTTATTATGATACGTGGTGGCTCTTTAATAATTGTTCGTAATAATATGAAATTTAAAGAACGTAAGGATATTGTGAGCCTCTCTGTTGAGCGAGTTATTGAAATAGCTTGCATTGAGCTTGAGCAGTTCATTGTAATGAGTGTATACAGGCCCCCATGTGCTTCATATGATATTTTTGAGAAATATATGGAAGAAATATTATTAAAGACTTGTAACAGTAATAAAACAGTTGTTGTCTGTGGAGATTTCAACATTAATATACTGGAAAAATCTTCTACAGTAAATAAATTTATAACCTTATTTAAAGTCATATAATTTGTACAATACATTCTTTGAGCCAACTAGAATAACTGCAACTAGCGCTACCTGTATTGACAATATTTTTACAAACTTAAGACCTTCTAGCCATTTAATTCTAAATGAATTGGATTCTGATCACTGTGGCCAGTTAGTCACTTTCCCTCAGAAAATAGTCAGAGCTCAAAGAAAACTTGTGAGTTTTATTCCTGTAAACATAAGTCGCTTAGAACAATTTAAAAATAATTTAATGGAAAAACTACCGGGTTTGCCTTATCACACCGACCCAGATCAAGCTTATACTTCACTATTTAACCTCATTAATAGTGAATTTAGGAAGGTATTCACCTCTAAAACATTGCCTGTTTGTGACCGCGTTATATTTAGTGATTGGGCAACACCAGGTATTTACAAAAGTAGGCAGAGGTTGTATGAATTGTATCATGAAAAAACATATAACCATGATGAAACTTTTAAAGAATTCGTTAAAAATTATTCTAAAACTTTTAAACGAGCCTGTTCCTCAGCAAAAGCCATACATATTAAAAATAAAATAAAATCTTCTGGTAATGAAATGAAAACAACTTGGAATATTATTAATTCAGAAACGGGTAGAACGACAGTACGTAATCGTGATTTCAACCTAAAAATCAATGATGTAAATATTAAGACAGACGTAGAGGTGGCAACTGAGTTTGAAAATTTCTTTACTAATATTCCCATTTTAACAAACAAAACTCTGTCATCGTCGTCCTCCACTTCTGCTTACTCCATACTAAAAGAATGTGTACCAGAATGTGATAAACACTTTAAATTCACGGTTGTTACCGCTAAGGATATTATAGAATCTTTTAAAGATCTTGATGTAAAAAAAACTGCTGACCTTTGGGGATTATCAGTACATACCATGTCTTCAATAATCGATGTTATTTCACCGTTTTTAATTCTTGTATTGCATCTGGTGTATTTCCTGATCTGATGAAACTTAGTAAAGTGATTCCACTGTTCAAATCTGGCAGCACAACTGATCCCACGAATTTTCGGCCAATTTCGATATTACCTACATTGAGCAAAATCATTGAACAATTAATTTTAAAACAAATGTTAGGACATTTCAATACAACTAATTTACTTCATCTGAAACAGTTTGGTTTTACAAAGGGCCGTTCAACTACAGACGCGGGCGTGGAATTACTGAAGAGCATATTCGAGGCCTGGGAGGAGTCGCAGGATGCTCTTGGCATTTTCTGCGACTTGTCTAAGGCCTTCGATTGCGTTCATCATGATACACTCATCCGAAAACTGCAACACTATGGTATGAGGGACAGTGCTCTCGACCTTCTGACTTCTTATCTGAACAACTAATTATTAA
The DNA here is from genome assembly GCA_963921375.1 of Tiliacea citrago. Classification (NCBI taxonomy): domain Eukaryota; kingdom Metazoa; phylum Arthropoda; class Insecta; order Lepidoptera; family Noctuidae; genus Tiliacea; species Tiliacea citrago. The sequence goes on from OY992804.1 coordinate 15,166,824, forward strand.
TTTATTGTGAATGTGAGCACTATGTGGGTCATTTTTTTTTCTTTAAATATTTTCCTATTATTTTATGCTTTTTCTCAGTTTTAATGGTGGTCTGGCATTTTGAGCACTTTATGAGGCTTACCCAAATGTACTTTCTTTGGTATTGTTCGTCGAGTCGTTGAGCTCCTTAAGTCTTGAGTCGAGCTGCACGATTACTGACAAATTCATGCACTGATTGGACAGGTCCACTCAAATTTGTGTGGTTCTTTCCTCAAAAGACCATTTCAGACACAAATCTACATGGTCCTCACATGATCTGACCAAGATTGTGTCTGGACTTTAAAAGAGACTTTGACCCCTGAGTTTGTTTCGCCATTTCTTCTCAGGGGTGACGACCCCTGAGAAGAAATGGCGAAAAATAAGCTAGATGTAGTCGACATTTCCTATCTGACTAGATAGGAAATGTCGACTACATCTAGCTTATTTTTTACTTTTTAATATGACGTGTAAAAGTGATTCCGATATCCTATTTACAGAATAAACGATTTCATTTCATTTCATTTAATTGGTTTAAGTGGTCGCCTACTGGTAGAAAGTCGACCCCTTCTACTTACAACCTATACATATAGTACTTACTATTTCCATGAGTACACTAATTCCATGCTATTAAAAAGTACCTACTTATTCCATGTTCAAGCTGTCACTTCTGGCACCTATCTATCTTCAAGTCATGAGGCGCTGGTACTATATGGGTGTGTCATACCTATGGGATTTAAGATATGTGTTCCGTGTGGTGCCGGACGTAAAGAACAGCACCATCCTATTTCCTCCCGTGGGTGTCGTAAAAGGCGACTAAGGGACTTACTAGAGAATGGACAGCAGCGTTCTCTATGCATTTTAACACCAGACTGCGATCGCCAACCCGCCTGCCAAGCGTGGCGATTATGGCAAATCCCCCCTTTGGGGGAGGCCTATGTCCAGCAGTGGACGTCTTTCAGCTGATATGATGATGTGCTGTGTCAAACGCATGACAGTGTGTGTAATATTTTCTTATTAATTTAATTTATTTCTAATGCATAGATACTATTATAAAAATATTAGCTTTCTGCTGCTCCTCCTCCATATAAACTTTAACTGTGCCAAATTTCATACTCCTACATCCGCTTAATTTTCGTAAAAAGGGGTACAAAGTTTTCGCTTCACGTATTACATAATCAGCCTATAATGTTTATTTATTTATTTAACCATTTATGTACACACATTATAAACATACAAGAAGAAAGGAACAGAAAAATACGTACAAAGGTGATGCTTATTTCTAAAGAAATCTCTTCCAGCATACCTGCGATAGGAAAGTCGATAAAGAGATGTAGACACCGTGTGTAAGAGTAGAAGAGAAAATAGAATACATATAATCAAAAACAATTTACTTAATAAAACTAAACAAATAATATACATACATACATACACACAAATACATACTTCTAAAATAAATAATAATAATAATGTTCCCACTGCTGGGACACAGGCCTCCTCTCTTCGAGAGGGAGTGGGCTGTAAATCTACCATGCGGGCCCAGTGCGGGTTGGTAGATGTCACATGTCTTTGAATTTTTGGTTCTAGGACATGCCGGTTTCCTCACGATGTTTTCCTTCACCGTTTTGAGAGCAAAAGAAAAATATATATATACATATATATAAGATATTTGTTATCATAGTAGGCGTAATATTAAAACGCAAATTCGTTGCTTCTGAAATTAAAGGTTTTATTTAACATCTAAGTTTTACTAAATTAAATTATAAACTAAAATTATGTACTAGGTATTTATAAACTAATCACATACCTGAAATTAAAGAAACGACATTTAAAGTATCTTATTACACCTATTCGTTTCTCAAAATGTATCAAATAAAATATTTAACAACTAGAATAAAAATTAATGTTGTAATTTTTCATGTCATCTTGACATGCTCTATCTTTTTCTAGTTGACATGCATAGTAACTGCCTTACAGAACCTATTGAGCAAAAAGTATTAATATCTACGCAGAACGCGATTAAAGATATTAAGAAATACATTTTCTTTTACATCTCCCCCCCCTTGAAGAAGAAAATTGACAATCAAATTTTCGTTTTAAACTACTCTTCCTCTTCTATTCGTTTTTCTATAATTCCAAATGGGACAGGAATAAGTTTAGTGATATGGAAAAGATTTGATTCATTTTTTCTGTCTTGTTCCTATTTTGTATATAGAGTTTGAATTTTTTTCTAGAATCTCATATGGGCCAATTTTCAGTTCATCTAATTTTTTCCTGTTTAGTTTGTTTCCATTTTCCACGTAAATGGTTTACGTGGAAAATGGAAACCTAGTGTCGCCTATATTAAATTCATAGTGTTTACGATTTTTATCAAATAGTATTTTGTTGTAATTATGTGATTTTATGGTATTTTCAAGTGCTGTTTTTCTATCTTTAATCCAGTCACTGTATGATTTTTCTTCTTTAAATTCATTTGGTAAAATTTTGCAATCTACACCATATACAAGATAACTTGGTGTAAAGCCAGTCACCGAGTGACTAGTTTTATTATATTTATTGACGCATTCTTGAGCTCGCGCGATGGTTGTCCAGGCGCTCTTTTTTCCTGCTCCGTTTATTTTGCATCTGATTTTGTTAACTAGTGTTTGGTTCAACCTCTCATTTAGGCCATTTGAGAATGGTGCATTGACTGCTGTAAAGACCATCGGTATCTGCTTGCCATTTAAGAATTCCTTAAATTCTTTTGAATTGATTCCTGCATACTGATCGGTGAGAAGCATACCAATGTCCTCCGTTTCTGTTATATTTTTCACTAGTTTTATGAAATCATTGGCACTTTGCGTCTTAGAGGAGAGAATAAATGCGTACCTAGTAAAGTGATCTACTGACAGATGTAGATATTTTTTTGTCGATCTTGAACCTCCAAAACCTCCAATTGTGTCTATAGACATTATTTCTAATGGCTTTGTGGCCGGGCCTAGGTGAGACATCAAGCCAAACCGATCGTGTCCTTTTGATTTATTTTTAATACAAATCTCACAGCATTTACAAATTTCTTTTATATTTTTTGTCAAATTTTTGGCCATGTAAAGTGGACTTATCATTATTTGCATTTGTCTAATTCCAATGTGGCATAGGTATTCATGTATATATTTTAGGAGTTTGAAGCTAAACTCTTCTGACAGCATTATTTTTTCTTTTCCCCTGTCCTTTCTTAAGTATACACTATGTTTTTTAATCAATTTGTTTTTGTTATTTTGTATCTCTTCATTTTTATTTTGATGTATTATAATGTCCTCTAGTTTTATCAAGTTAACAACTTTTAATTGTTCATCTCTATTTATATCTGATTCTAATACTGGATTTCTGCTTAGACAGTCTGCTTCTAAATTGTTTTTTCCTGGAGAATATTTTATTTTGAAATCATATTGCGATAAATAATATGTTAAGTCACCTAACTCGTCATCGGTTCTAGATTTTAGATTCATGTTTTCTAGTGGTTTGTGGTCTGAATAAACTGTAAATGATTTACCTATTAACCAGTATTGCCAAAATCTCACCGCTTCTTTTATAGCTAAACATTCCAAGTATATTGCTTTCTTTTTTTTTTTGAGCGTCATTAAGTTTTTTTGAAAAATAAGTCACTGGTTTCTCTTTTCCATCAGGCTGTGTCTGTTTCAAAATGGCTCCAACTCCTTCTAAAGAAGCATCTGTATAGATATTGATTGGTAAATCTTGATCAAAAATTTCCAAGACTGGTTGAGAGCATAACAGGCTTTTTGTCATTTTAAAAGTTTTTTGGCATTCATCGGACCAAACGAATTTTTGATTTTTCCTGAGTAAATTATGCAATGGATCTAATATTATTGCACTTCTTGGTATATACTCATGGTAAAAATTGATCTTTCCAAGAAATTGTCTTACATTCTTTTGTGTTTTTGGAACAGGAAAATTCTTTATTGAAATCAAATTATCTTTTATGGGTCTGACTGAATTATTTTGTATTATATGACCCAGATATTTAACTTGGTCTGTTGCAAAAGTACATTTTGTAAACTTTAACCTGAACCCCTCTGTTTTGATGGCTTTCAGCAACTGTGTTAGATGATTGATGTGTTCAGAATAAGTTTTAGAAAATGTACTTTTGCAACAGACCAAGTTAAATATCTGAATGTCATCTATATAATTTACAGCAAAATCAGTAAGTTTATATTTTCTCAATATGTTACTTAATATCATCTGAAAAATTGCTGGTGAGGTCTTTAATCCAAATGGTAAGCATGTCCATTGGTAATGTCCGTCCTGTGTTACAAATCCCGTCTTTTTCCTGTCTTCAATTCGTAAAGGTATCGACCAAAATGCAGAATTTATATCTAGACTTGAAAAAAATTTTACAATTTCTCGCCTTTATGATTAGGTCATCAATTAAAGGAAATGGTTGGGCTTGTGGTACTACTATTTTATTCAAGTCTCTGAAGTCTATGCATAATCTGGATTTTTTGTTATCCTCTTTTTTAAACGCTAATGTAACAGGTGCAGCAAATGCGTTGGAAAGCGGGGTGAGACAGGGAGGTTTGGCGTCGCCCAAGCTTTTCAATTTATACATAAATGATCTCATCGTCGAGCTCAGTAGCAAGCGTGTCGGTTGCTCGATCGATGGCGTCTGCGTCAACAACATTAGCTACGCAGACGACATGGTGCTGCTGAGTCCGACGGTGAGAGGTCTCGGAGAGTTATTAAGAGTGTGTGAGGCCTATGCAGGTGCACATGGGCTTGTATACAATGTCAAAAAATCGGAATATATGGTATTTAAGACCGCTGGTGGATGCCCCAATGATTCACATAATATTACCCTAAATGGCTTGTGCATAAATCGTGTCACGAAATTTAAATACCTGGGGCATTTCATTTCTGAGGGTCTTGAAGACGATCCTGATATTGAGAGGGAGCGCAGGGCTTTAGCGGTCAGAGGTAACATGTTGGCCCGTAGATTCTCCCGCTGCTCTGAACAAGTGAAACTAACGTTGTTCAAGGCATATTGTCAGAGCTTTTATACGGGGAATCTGTGGGTCAGTCACACCAAAAGATCGCTGGATGTCCTGCGCGTCCAGTATAACAACATCTTCAGAATGATGTTGGGGCTGCCTCGCTTCTGTAGTGCATCGGGGATGTTTGCGCTGTATCGCACTGACGGCTTTCATGCCGTCATCCGCAAGAAAACCGTATCCCTGATCTGCAGAATGCGTGGCAGCTGCAACGGAATTCTGAAGACTGTTGCCGACAGGATCTCTTCTCCGCTGTGGAGATCCTTTATTGAGCGGGTAATTTGAGTGGTGTGTGTGTTTTGTTGTAAATTGTAAATGTATGGATTAAGTTATCTGAATTAAATGATTTTTTTTTTTTTTTTTAAATGGACTGTAAGATTCTTCTATTAATTTATTATCTAGTAATTTTGCTATTTGTTCTTATATTTCTTTTTTGTCTTCAACAGTGCACCTATAAGGCCTCTTACTACAATATTTGTCCACTAATAAGTCTATTCTTGCTTCATATTCATTAACAGTGCCCACATCATATTTATGTTTCGCAAAAACAGAATTATGTTTGCAAATCAGTCTATCTATTTCAGACTTTTGAAACTGATTCAAATGATTTATTTTTATTTCAAAATTTTCTTCTTTTACATGCTCATTAAAATTTATTTTGTATTCTTGTATAGTATCATTTGGTTTTTTATCCGTAGAAATTTCTTTCACATTATTTTCATTCTTTAAACTCTGTTTACGAGTTATTTTTAAATCTTCATCTTGAATTAGTTTGAACTTTTTTATCAAGTCTAATCCTATCAGAAAATCGTACTTGAAATTCTCGTCATCAATAATGCATACATCAACACTTTTTTCTAGATCAAAGATTTTAACATTCAAATTTGTCAAACCACTTGCTTTTTTAACACCATTAATCGTTACTAAATCTGCTTTGTGGATATTGAATTTATCAAAGAAACATTTGAGCCTGAATCATAAACAATTATTTCTGTTTCTCCATTCAGCAGTAGTTTGACATTTATTAATGGTGTTACAATTAGTTTTTTTGATCAGTTTCATTTAACTCCACTTCTATCAATGAATTGTTTACATGTTTGATGAAAAATTTTCTTTACTTTATCATATTCTTTTGGTCTGAACCAACACATAACCTCAGAGTGATACCGAGTACCCTTATTTAACTTTTCACAAATTTTACATGGATTTTCGTCTTCATTTTTACCTTTAGTTCTTTGATATACTTTTGGTTTCTTATCCGCATAGCTCTTTTTATTTACCATTGGTTCGTAGTTACTCACTTCATTAAATAAATCCACAGTGTCTTTTAGCGTTTGCCTATCAATTTTATTAAGAATAAATTCCGGTAAACCAGCTGCAATAAGATCAATTAAAGTACCCGTGTCAATTGATTCTCTCATATCTAATAACAGTTTTTCTTTTCTCATAGCATAATCCAACAAATAACCATCCTTGTATTTAAACAGTAAGGCATAAGTAACTGGAATCCATCCCTTGTTTGCAAACGTTTCACAGAATTTATTTTTCCATGTTGACCACTCTAAGTTCATTGTTAATTTTATAATCATTGAACCGTACCAATCCATACAAGACTTATCCATGAATAATCTGAGTATTTCTATTTTATTTTCATCTGTTGTTACATCAAAACGTATACATTCTTTTTCGAAAATATTCATCCACTGGTTTGCATTCGAAGTTCTGCTTGTAAATTTTTCAATCACAAACTGTTCTGCAATAAATTTTAAGCTCTGTCGGTTAGGTTCCCGTGAATTTTCTGATAATTTCTGTAATAATCTCTCTAATGTACCAGGTTCAATTTGATGTGCGTCAGCAAATTGTTCTTGATTTATCTCTTCCAGAAATTGATCCTCAAATTGTAAATTATCATCTTCATCCATGTAAATTGTTCTAAGTTCTTCTGTCATTGCTATCCAAACTCTTCTTACGTACTTGGTACCTTTTTTTTAAACTGTTTTTTACTTTACGATACGCATCCGTTTTTATTACTTCCACATAAAAAGAAGCTGGTTGTAATTCTTCTGGTATTGCGTATGATTTATTATCACATGTGCCTATCGCACTTATAGACAAAACATTTGATTTCCCATCACTTCCAGGCAATAGTGTGAATTCCCGCCATTTCGAACTAATCTTTTAACAAAAAATGTCGTTTTATAAGATATTTGTTATCATAGTAGGCGTAATATTAAAACGCAAATTCGTTGCTTCTGAAATTAAAGGTTTTATTTAACATCTAAGTTTTACTAAATTAAATTATAAACTAAAATTATGTACTAGGTATTTATAAACTAATCACATACCTGAAATTAAAGAAACGACATTTAAAGTATCTTATTACACCTATTCGTTTCTCAAAATGTATCAAATAAAATATTTAACAACTAGAATAAAAATTAATGTTGTAATTTTTCATGTCATCTTGACATGCTCTATCTTTTTCTAGTTGACATGCATAGTAACTGTCTTACAGAACCTATTGAGCAAAAAGTATTAATATCTACGCAGAACGCGATTAAAGATATTAAGAAATACATTTTCTTTTATATATATATATATATATATATTTACACAAAGTAAAGCGCCTGCCTGGGTTCGAACCCACGACCTACAACTCGTAAGTCGGGGACGTTACCACTGGGCCACCACTGCTCTTCACGTATTAATATAATGATAATAATCTAAACAATACTGGGTGTAAAAAAGGTCCGGAAAAATATTAATCCAAATACACGCTTCAGAAGTCTTGTTTCACTGCCTCAAAACCATGAAAATCAAATGATAAAATGCGCCATCCCATTTTCCTAGTACGGGCTGTGCTGGGGCGACTGCTGTAGGTGCGAAGAACCTAAAAAGGCAAAAATATTCCAATCTTATTGGGAGTTATATATTTGAGCCGTTTGGGGTTGAAACACCAAGGGCCATGGGGTACGAGTGCCCACTTGGTTTTTCGAGACATCTCCAAGCCGTTGGTGACTCTTCACTTGACCAAAGGGCTGGCCTATTTTTTGGCCAAAGAATGAACATTGCCATACAACGTGGCACTTTTCCTTTTGACAGCGATGCAGACGATTTTTTTAAATTATTTCCCCTTCTTTTTACAAGCTTTTATTTAACTTATCATGTGAATTAGTTAGTATGTATGGGTCAAATCCTGCAAGCTGAATTAAAACCTTCCTCTTATCCTACGGAATTCACATTTCACGTGTTGGTTCAATTTTGAAGACAATGCATTTTTAAATATCATATTATTATTATTTTAAGACTGTTAGCTTATATATTATGTAAATATTTTCTTATTCGGTACTCGAATAAATTATAAAATTATCATTTATTTTCTAAAAACCCGTACAAACAGCAGGGGTGTCACTCAGGACGCGTCTGCAAACAAAAGGGGTGAGTTTAAAGGAAAAGGGGCAACTTATCTTGTATTATAATGTCGACAGGATAAGACAGGGAAATAGCAGGTATAAACAGGCTTACAGGGAGGGAGATAAGTTGCGTAATTACGTTGAGATGAATAAAGGGATGCTTGAAGGCAAAATAATCGGTTTAATAGAAAAAAATTTCTTTCGTTGTATATTATGTATTAAATACAGAGCCATCTGTTATGGACTTAAGTTTCAAGTGTCAAAAGTTTCAGTCTTTCAATACACAGCCATTTTGTATAATTTTTTAGCCTGCAAAAAAACTCAGTTGCAAGTGTCAAAAGTTTTGGTTTCTGTTTTTTATTACGATGTCATCTAGTATAATTTATAGTATACTATAGTTATAGTATACAATGTATAGTATAAGTTTTTAGCTTGCTACAAAAGTCAGTTTCAAGTGTCAAAAGTTTTGATTTTTTTAATACACAGCCATTTTGTATAAGTTTTTAGCCTGCAAAAAAAACTCAGTTCCAAGTGTTAAACGTTTTGGATTTTGTTTTTTAATACAGAGCCATCTAGTTGTACCTATTTTTTAACAAAACACACACACAACACTTTTTTCAACACCTGAAACTGCCTTTTTTGCACATTGCTTTTTCGTTACATGACGATTTCTGCCAGTATACTCCTACCGCAATCCGCGTTAAATTTCGTTCCAAAAAACTGAATACACCAGAGATATTTTTGTATCTACACTCGGCTTCACAAAAATTCTCAAGCATGTCCATTGTCCAGCCATCAACGCAGACATTAACCCTAGTCAATATTGGACTTTGATTATTTATATCTAGATAGAGTATCGCGCTGCAAAAGAGCTCAAATTCAAATCATTTAATAGCAGTTAATAAAATCCAATTTGTTAGTAATTACATACACACCTTAAACACTAGTGTTAGTAACATACATTTAGCAAATTTTGGTATTAATTATTATTAATGACAAAATTATTCATCATAATGTCAAAATCACCACTAACAGTGTCAACATCATTAATAATACAACCAAAACAAACAGACCAACTTCGTTATGCTGGTGTGCGTGACAGCTACGACTTACACTCGCGCCACGTCATTGTGTAATTCTAGTGTGCGTGCGTTTTGCGGCCACCAGTTGGACGCAATTTTTTTCGAGAAGTTCACTCTCGTCGAAAAAAAATCCAAATATTCCCCAAGCAGAAACTACAGTGAATCATGGTGAACGTTTGGCACTTGATATCACCCAGTCGCTGCTGCTTATCAACTTAAATTAATTATTTTTTAGGGTTCCGTACCCAAAGGGTAAAACGGGAACCCTATTACTAAGGCTCCGCCGTCTGTCCGTTACTGCCATAACAACAAATACTAAAAAACATAATAAAATAAATATTTAAGGGGGCTCCCATACAAATTATATTGCTCGTTTTTGTTCGATATTGATAACGGCAACAGGCTTGAAATATTCACAGAATATTTAGTAATATATTCACTTTAAAAGTAATTAATTAAATTAAAATAAAACAAATATTTAAGGGGGGCTTCCATACAACAAACGTGATTTTTGTATAGATAATGGTACGGTACCCTTCGTGCGCGAGTCCGACTCGCATTTGGCCGGATTTTATATCAATTTTGTGATTTAAATTAACTTAATTAATGTCATGTCATGGACTTTGTCTGCAAAATAAATAAATAATTAAATTAATAAACAAAAAAATCTTACGAACACGACACGGATTTTTTTTTTTTGTTTTTGCCTACAATTAAATGAAATGGTCGTGCCGTACCACCCTCATCCCCCCAATTTCTATGAAACGTAAGGCAAAATAGCCCTGTCAAGTAGGTCTGTGTAACATACATTCAATCCTAACTACAATTTTAATTTCAACAAGTTTTTTACTTTTACTATTTTAATAATATTTTATAAAGATTTTTTTAAATATTTTGTGAATGTGAGAACGTTGTAGGCTTAATTCGCAGATACTCGTATATAATTTTAGTGACTTTTAAATCTGTCATTACGCCTTCATATAATGCAAATAAGTTATGCAAAAAATGTATGTTAAACTAGAAAGCATACACATCAATTCTATATAATTGTAGTAAAATACTTTATGAAATAAATTGAAGAGGTAATATCTACCTAAAGCATAAAAATCGATATTCCTTTTAAACTACGTAAGATATTTCCATGCTTTTTTTTATGAATACAGTGTTTTATTATCTATAAGTTTATGTGTGATTTTTTTAATGGTGGCGCGGCGGGAGCGCGACGCGAATTTGGATGGCCAAGGTCAACGGCGACTATCCCACCCTTAATAGACTGTAGATTTGTAAGTTTAGTTGTTAAGTACCTGGTACTTGTTGACAGGCCTACACTATCCTCCCATACCTATTAACACTGTTACTGGTACAACATTGTAAAGGCCAATTATTTTTAAAAGAGTAACCGTGGAGTTTCTTGCCGGCTCTTCGCCATAGGAAACGACCAATTGAAACCATGCACCTAGTTTCTGACGTTTCATAAGTGCCCATGTAGGTTTAAGTGAAATAAAATATTTTGATTTGGAATCACAATCCGAGGGCTTTGAAGGAAATGCCTAATCCATTGCTTCATAGGTTTGAAAAATTCGTATGCTCAGTAATATAAAGAAAGGAAGAACGTGGCTGAACTGTCAAAAGAAAATAATCTTTCATTTCGATTTATAAACGACGGAATTCTTTGGTAACAAACATTTTTAAAAAAATCAGCAGACTTTAGAACCTCCTCCTTTTTGTGAAGTCGGTTGAAAGGCATTGCCATCGATTGCATTGTTCGTGAGTTACGCAATAACCCCGCTGAATAAGAACACATAGGTACCTAAGGTCAGGGAAATAATTTGTAAAGCAAATGTCGATTATACTCAAAGCACAACTGTTAAATTGACGAAGGATGTAAATTTGCTTAACAATTATTTTTCTTACGGTACAAAACACTTTTCGTGCCGCTTAAAATTATTTTATGTTTTTTTTTACTAAAAATACCAATAATAATTGAAATAATAATTTAATTTTATGTGTAATAAAATAAAAATTTGAAAACAAATATAACATCTTCTTACTTTTGTATTACTTGAATTCGAAACAGAACAAATCAATCAACATTGTCAACGTCCTATAGAAAACTCAACAATTCTACAAATCGGCCACCTTTGTACTCGTAGAACTCTAATGCAATATCCGTTTTCAATATCGTTTATTATATATAATCCGTTTTCAAAAAGGAGTTTCTAGGATTCTGTTAAAAGATTTAGATGGAAATGCATTTCAAATTCTGAGAGCTTTCATTGAGGTACACGCAGTCTTTGATATGAACTGAGCTTACGTAAGTAGGTATAATCTACGAATCAAATTCAAAATCAAGAACTATGATATTTTATCCAATTTAAGCAATATGACGTATTATGGGCTCTTACTGTCCAAAACTGTAATAGGGGTCGACGAAGGCTGCTACCAGGAAATTCTTTAAAAAAAAACCCAATAACTATTTGTCCGACCTAGGAATCAAACTCAGGATCACATGCTCAGCAATAACGTTTGTGACCACTACATTGAGGCAGAAAATGCAATACGTATCTTTAATGAAAATATACAAAGATAGACAAACACACGACGGTTTAATTCGCGACAAGCCACATCGGGCTTAGCTTTTTATGAATTCCTAATCCGTTGTTCCCGAAAATCCTTGTGTAATGAGTTTTTTATTGTTACATACCAACATAATACCAATGTACATAAAAGATCGTACTTAATATTTAAATGGACTCGCTATAATTTATTTTTTATGGAGACTTGAAAGTGCCCGTTAGGAATATTAAACTTTTACGTTCAATACTTCGACACGATTTTATTATAACGTTTAATATCTTTACTGCTGTCTGAAACCTGACAGTGGCAGCGGTGACTGAAGAAAAGTTGTAGAAATCGGTTGTCATTGTATGGGCATGTGATAACCAGGAATGAAGAAACAGTAAAGTTTTGATAATGAATTTATTTTTATTTATTTAACCATTTATGTACACATATATATATAAACATACCAGAAGAAAGCAACAGAAAAATACGTACAAAGGTGATGCTTATTTCTAAAGAAATCTCTTCCAGCATACCTGCGATAGGAAAGTCGAGATGTAGACACCGGCCGTGAGTAAGAGTAGAAGACAAAAAAGAGAATAGGTACATAAAATCAAAAACAATTTACTTAATAAAATTAAACAAATAATATGAGAATATACTAATATACATACATACAAACATACATACTTCTAAAATAAATATCACTAGAATATTAATAATTATAATTCAATTAAAATAATAAATACATACGCAACTATGACGAAGTGGAAAGATAGTGTTCTTTCACTCTTCTTTTAAATACTGAAACAGTTTGGCAGTCCCTTATATCAGGTGGAAGTGAATTCCACAACCGCACCGCGTGCACAGTGAAGGAGCAGGAGCAGAAGTCGGTGGAGTGGGGAGGGTACTTAAGAAGGGTTCTAAGATGCGACCTGCAAAGCGCATCAGAAGAATCGTAGGAAAAACGCAGATAGGATGGTGTTTTAGGATTGTGAAGGAGGTTAAATAGCAGACACAAAATCCGCGAGTTCCTGCGAAGTCGAATAGGAAGCCACTTGAGTATCTTTCGAAAGTTAAAAACGTGGTCATGCTTTTTAAGGTTGAAAACAAAAAGAATACAGATGTTTTGCAAACGCCCAAGTTTATTTAAAAGCTCCTCGGTGGCATCCAAATAACAGGCATCAGCGTAATCAATAATGGGCTGAATAAGAGTTTGAGCTAGGGAGATTTTGGTGTTCAAGGGCAAGAAGCTCTGGAAACATTTCAACGAATGGAACGTATAGTGCACTGTGAGACTGACTTGAGCAACATGGGCAGTCCACGATAAGAAGCAATCCATGGTCAAGTGTATGTTAATGTGGATGGATAGGATAAGAGAAGACCAAATAAAATTCATGCAATGTGTGAAAGATGATAAATGGCTAGAAAGGAGGTGACCACTGAGATGATGACTAATGGAGAGTTATGGAAGAGGGCAGACAGAAAGGCTGAGCCGACCGCAATTAATTTGGGATAAGCATAATAATGACGATCTTTTCTGTTTCGTTTAGCCTAGAACGGAAGACCCTAGATTTGGGTTTCAGTTTAATCAGATATCAAATTGGTGTTGGTTTCCTTCTGAGACTATAGCACAGGTTTATATTTGACAAAAAAACAACTGACTTCAAAAAACAAAACCGGCCAAGAGCATGTCGGACCACGCACAATGAAGGGTTTCGTAGTTAGGATGAATTTATACCTAAAACAAACTTAACATTGTAGTTGAAAAACATGTTCTCCGATACATCGATATACGCCACGGTCAATTTTCCAACTGAAAATTTAAGTTTGTAATCGCAATACATGTTTTTTTTATGTGATGAAACTACAAATTAACAATTTTCGGACTTTTTTCTTTACTTGTGCTGTGAGACCTTGCTTCTTGCCAAATTTCATGATTCTAGGTCAACGGGAAGTACCCTATAGGTTTTGATTTGTTTGCGAGTATCGAAATATGTCGCAATAATGTCGCTTATATCGCCGTATTTTTTATTGCGTTGACTTGGAAGCTTGATTTTTATTTTAAATGTCATAAAAATAACAAATTATACAATTCAAACCAGTTTAATTTTGTCTAGAATAGCAGCCAGTTTGATTTTGTCTCTCTCATTCTCTATCTCACTCTAGAGAGTGACAGAGAGACACAGACAGTGAGACAGACATCTATCTCTCTCTCTATACTCTTTCACTCTCACACTCACTCACTCTCTATCTCTATACTCTTTCATTCTCACACTCACTCACTCTCTATTTCTATACTCTTTCATTCTCACACTCACTCACTCTATATCTCTTTCACTCACTCTCGCTCTCTGTCTTTCTCTCTCGATCGCTCTCTCACTATCTATCTCTCTCTCACTCTCTATCTCACTCTCTCTCACTCTCTACCTCACTCTCTCTCACTCTCTATCTATCTCCCTCTCATTCTCTATCTCACTCTCTCTCACTCTCTACCTCACTCTCTCGCACTCTCTATCTATCTCGCTCTCTCACTCTCTATCTATTTCCTTCTCACTCTATATCTCTCCCTCACTCTATCTCTCTCCATCTCACTCTCTCTCCATCTCACTCTCTCACACTCTATCTCTCTCTCACTCTCTATCTCACTCTCTCACACTCTATCTCTCTCTCACTCTCTATATCTCACTCTCTATCTCTCTCTCTCTCACTCTATCTCTCAAATGCGCAAAAAAGTGCGGGTTGGTAGATGTTACATATCTTAGAATTTTTGTTTCCTTCTTCGTTTTGAGAGCAGTGCTAATGAAATAACAGTCACAAAGTAGTGTATGTCTGGGTTCAAACCTACGACCAACAACTGCAAGCCGCGGCTATATTTACTAGGCTACTACACTGCCTCAGCAACATTTAATTTAAGTAACAAAATTGCCACATCCTAAAAAATTGTGCCACGGACATCAGTGTCCGGAATTAGGAAGTGGGAGCGGTCAGGTGGACGGCCGGATAGCCGGACGGTAGGACAAGCGAAACAATCCGTGCGTTCTGTTTACAAATGAGTCTTTGTGCTCAAAAGATGTGGAATTGATGGAAGTAGGATGGGGGATGTCCTATTTATTTATTTTGTTTATGTTTTGGAAAAAGCGGTTTAGTACATGCTCTGAATACGTCCGTATTTACTGTGGTCGGTTTTTGCGTGGTTTTTGATGAAAACCTACCCCAGAAAATACCTTTCCCTGTTCTGTCTCTGAGCATTCGGTCCTCCTGGTTCAAAAAGTTGCAGGTTTTGCTCATCTTTCGTATATCAGCGTAAAAGCTATCAAAACTTTCCAACTATTCCTGTTCTGTGTTCTATGAAAGTTGACAGTATTGATCATCTCATTTTGTTTCGGCTCGAAGTATTTATTAAATAATGATATTACCATGTCATATTTTACTATTGTTGAATCTTCATCGGTTTACAATATGTTGTAATATAAGTGTTGTCCTTTTTGACCGATACAATTCAACAAAATGGCCGCCTTCCTTGTTTCGGATAGCCTTTCAAACCCAGCCGCCGCTAGAAATACCTGGAATTGTTGCTTGATTTTTTTCCATTTCAGCTGTGGATCTTCTACTGAATTTAGTACAAACGGTTCCGGCATCCTGTATTCAATTCGATCGCCATCGATTCGAGTTTTTTTTCTTATTCTGTGACCTCTGTCATGTGCCCGTCGGCGTCGTGCACGTTGGAACTTTTTATTTTCTTGCTGTACTATTTTCTTTTCTTGGTTCTTAAACCGGCTTCACCATGTATTGATGTTCATATATTCAATAAAAGATGGCTTCAGAGGCATTTAGGGTTTATTCCAAAATAACTTAATTATTAGTTACAACGATGATGTTCTGTCTCACAGATCTGGGCGGAAAGGGAAGTGTCTATTTGGCAAGTTTACTAATTGTTGGCAGACTACAGCTAGTGTTGCCATTACAGACACAGGCCTCCACCCTGTGGGAAGGAGTGGGCCAGAACCCATCACGCGGGCCCATTGCAGGTTGGTGGTTGTCATAAGACATGCCTGTTTCGTCACTATGTCTTCCTTTACCGATTTGAGAGTAGTGATGATGAAATAAATTACACAAAATAAAGTGCCTGTCTGGGTTCGAACTCATGACACGTAAGTTGTGGACGTTAACACTGTGTCACTACTAACATACATGTTTATAGCAGGAAAATATTAGACGAAAATTCAAGTGCCATAAGAAATTTGATGAGATTTTGTTCAATGCCTTATAAACGTTGGGTAAGCAAACCACATGTTGGAATTACATTCATACATTCATAAACACACGCCTTCTTCCTATGGGGGTAGGCAGAAACTACAAAACGCTATCTGCTACGCTCCTTACATACTCCTTTTGCTTCGTTTACGTTCATACATCTGGGTAATACATGCGAGTACTATGCACCTGACCTTTCTGAAAAAAATCACCAATTAGATCACTATATACATACCTATTGAAATCAAGAGTCTATTTGGATCGAACACATTTATTAACACCACAATTATTATAATGAACAAAGGCTTTTTCTCCTTGACGGAACAGTTTGTAATGACATTCCTATTCTAAACAGTTTTACTCGAATCTTAAATCACTGTCATGTAGGTATACAACCTCCATCACGCACCCTTAATCTATAGCAGATAGATGCATGCGCAAGATTACATTAACTACCTACCTAACATATTACCTACAGGTGCACGTACCCTTAAACTACTCAGTGTGCACACACCCTAAGTACACAGTATATTCAGCTGGAGCTATCGTTCACTGATGTACAATCTATCTTTATTACTTAAGTCTGTTCATAACACAGCTCTATAACAAAAATTTAAAACAAACAAAATAAAATTATCTATTACAAACCATAACAACTCCAAATAAAAGCACATCAAAAACAACATTAGCTAACATCATTACATCACACATTGCTCAAGAGTCTATTTGGATCGAACACAATCATTTATTAACACCACAATTATTATAATGAACAACGACTTTTTCTCCTTGACGGAACCGATTATAATGACATTTTCTGAACAGTTTCACTATAATCTTAAATCACTGTCATGTAGGTATACAACCTCCATCATTTCCAATGAAAATAAAACTTGATTTAAACCGCATCCATTAAATTAAA
Organism: Tiliacea citrago; assembly: GCA_963921375.1. Classification (NCBI taxonomy): domain Eukaryota; kingdom Metazoa; phylum Arthropoda; class Insecta; order Lepidoptera; family Noctuidae; genus Tiliacea; species Tiliacea citrago. Next base: position 15,184,120 of record OY992804.1, read on the forward strand.
CCATAGGTACTCAAATATTCTCAATGTACTTAGAGCAAACAAACCTCTAATAATAAGATTAGTGCTAATCAAATCATACGATATACATAGTTTTGCTCGCAGTTTCGCCGTCATGGAGGTCGGAATCACACGAGAACATTTAGCGGAATAAACTTTGTCCAAACTCCTAACCCAGGTTATGGCCTACCGCCAACATTTCATCGAAATCCGTTCAGCCGAAAGGTAATAGACTAACGGAATTACTTTCGTATTAATAATATTTGTATACTTAGATGCATCTTAGGCCCCAATTGCACTATCTTAAACGTTTTTTATCATACAAATATGATTTCATATCTGTCAAATTCTATGATCGTAACAGTATAATTATGATGCTGTTCTTCATTTTTACATATACCACATAGGATTCATACTGAAGAGGCTGACAACAGGTCTTGACAGGCAGGAAACCGCTGTCAATGGCAGATTGCATACAAAAGAAAAAGATGCGCAATGACACAACGTATGGCGTAAAAATGCAAATAAAATCGTATAAAATTAAATATTAACTAATTAATAAAAATTAATCCATCACCAGATGCAGTTTGGGATTTGTAATTTTATGGTATACTTTTAATTATAATTATAACTGTTAACGAAGGGATAGACTGCTTTTAAAAATAATTAAGAAATGTCTTTGAAGATTTTTTTGATGTACCTATTAAATTATGTTTAAATATGTTTTGAGTTACATCACCGTATGCTCAAAAGACTTGAAAATATCTTTTTTTTTTGTTATGGGAAAAATATTTACGGTTTAAGAGATTACACTGCAAAACCACCTTTTTGACCATTTTCAAGAAATCTCCGCCTTAATCAAGATGGATAACGATTTAGCCGTGTTTGTGTTGCTATGTATGGAATTTTATTAATTGCTTTAAAAAAGAAGATAAAAAACGATTAAACATTTATAAAAAATTACTCGATTTCCTCGTAAAGGTTTATTAATATTTTTGTTGTTTCGATATTCGAGTCAAAATTCTTGCATTTTAACGCCTTTTTGAGGTTAGACGGATATGATCATATTTGTACGCTTGCTGTCAAATAGGATCCCATAACCTTAGAATAATAACGATATTATTCTAAGCCCTTCTATGATCAATTGAACATAGACAATTTGAATCCTAAGTATCTACTCATACCGTCATAGGGTCTTCATATAAAAATGACTCATACATCTCTGATCATATTTCTATGATAGTCTAATACGGCTCTAATGGACATTCGGTCCATCTTTGAACAGGCCTTTCACTGACCAATGTGGTAAGCTCACCATTGTTTTAATCAAACCACGCTTATTATGCTTTTAATGGGATGATTCAATGATATGAGGTTGTTGCTCTTCTTTGTTCTGTAGAGCAGCTCTAAGCTCTCTCTGTATGCATACATAAGATAAAGAACACACATAGCACTGTTGTCTTCACTTAGGTATTTAGAGTGTTGCCTCCACTTTATCCATTTATACCATTTTTTTTTTTTTTTTTTTTTTTTTTTTTTTTTTTTTTTTTTGGGTGGGAAATCATCAAATAACTTCTCCCGCTCTGGGCGGAGCGGGAGGGCGTGTCAGACTTTTACTGACTAAAACCCACCCGTGTTCCTTCCGTTGCCTGGGTGCCAGGGCCACGATATCCCTTTCGGACAAACTCGCAACCCCGGCAGGCATTGGTCCTAACGGACCCCGTCAGTTTGTGCTGACATCTCTTTGAGGCGCGCGTGGAACACAACGCGCCGTCGACCCGGGCCTGGTCCTTATCGGACGGCGAGCTACCCATCGCTCACCGTCCGCAGGCCCGCGCCTACGGTGGCCGGAAATCGGCTTGCGACTCCCGACGCCCGGGGCGTCTCCTGCGGCGACTAGGGGCATGAGGGCGCGAACCTTGTCTCACCCTCACGCGTTCCGCCTCCTCCTTCGCTAGCATAACTGCTTCGCAGAAGGAGGTGACGGCCTCCCATGCACTCTCGCTCCGAACCATGGCCTGAACCAGGCCCGGACGCGAGAGATCGCCGCCGCCGATCGCCTCCGTGAGGACACGGCGGTGCTCCGCCCAAGCTGGGCAGACCTCCACCGTATGCTCCACCGTGTCCTCCGGGCGATCCACACAGTGGTGACACCCGGGCGTTTCCTCCCGCTTAATCCTAAACAGGAACCTCCCGAAACATCCATGTCCGGTGAGGACCTGCGTCAGGCGGAAGGTGAGGACGCCGTGGCGCCTCTCCAGCCACTCCTCAAAGAGGGGACTTATCGCCACAATTGTGGCGTGCCCAGCGCTGGGTTGCGACAATCGCACTCTCCATGTCGCCATGAGATCCCTCCGGAGCTCCGTCCGCTGTGCCGCAATTTCTTGCGGCAGCGGAGTTATGCCCCGGAGTTTCGCCTCTTCGCGCCACACCCAAATGTGCGCGAGGACTTTCGCCTCCAGATCCCATGGCGGCAATCCGGCAAGGAGGCTCGCCGCCTCACGGGAGACCGTGCGGTATCCCCGTACCATCCTGATGGCCATGACCCTTTGGGACGCGTTCAACCGCTGCGCTGGTCGCAGCCTCAGAGAACGCGCCCACACCGGTGCCCCGTAAAGGGCCATGGACCGCACGATCCCCGCATAGAGCCTCCGGCAGGAGGCGTTTGGACCCCCTAGATTGGGCAGGAGCCGCTTCAAAGCAGCCCCGGCCCGCTCCAGTCTGGGAGCCAAACGTCGAAAATGCTCCACGAAGTTCCACCGGCTGTCGAGGACGAGTCCCAGGTACTTCATCGTCGACTCGACGCCGATGTGAACCCCTCCCGCCGTTATCTGGGAACCCGACAGTGGCGCGTTCCGAGGACCATAAAAACACATGGCCTCGGACTTGTGCAATGCCACCTCGAGTCCCAATTGCCGGATCCTATCGACGATTGTCGCAACCCCACGTGCCGCCAGTTCGGCCGCCGCCTGATGCGAACTCCCTTGTGCCAGGACTAGCGTGTCGTCAGCGTAGCAGACTACGCTGACGCCACTAGGGAGGTCGGCGCGCAGCACCCAGTCGTACCCGATGTCCCACAGATGCGGCCCCAGGACCGATCCCTGTGGGACACCGCACGACATCTCTCGCCGGTTCCACTCTCCGTGGTGACCGGGGTAGATGACGGCCCTGTCCGTCAAATAGGCCTCGACCACACGACAGAGGTAGGTCGGCATCCGGTGATACCGAAGTGCCTCCCTAATGCAACTCCAGGGCAAGGTATTGAAGGCATTGGCGATGTCAAGAGACACCGCCAAGACAACCCCACCCCGGGCAACAGCATCCCCCGTCGTGAGGGCTCGAACGCGCATGATGGCATCCACCGTAGAGCGCCCCTTACGGAAACCAAACTGGCTCTCCGCCAAATCCGGCCCCACCCGCACCAGCCGCCCGACAAGGCGGTCTGCAATTACTCTTTCAAAGAGCTTGCCCACCTCGTCGAGCAGCACGATGGGCCGGTAAGCGGACGGAGAGTCCGCCGGGCGCCCTGGTTTCTTTATGAGGACCAGTTTCCCCGTCTTCCAACGAAGTGGAAACTGGCCCCTCTCCAAGCATGCGCTTAGGAGCCCCCTTAGTCGAGGCCCGAGAGCCTCTAAGGCCAGAACCCAGGCTTTTCCAGGCAAGCCATCGGGTCCTGGGGCGGTATTCTTGGCATTCAGCCTACGTACCGCCACTCTCAGATCTACCTCGGTCACCTCTGGAGCATCGTCGTCGTCGGTGTGGTCCGCATCCGGCACTGCAGGAGGCGGAGCCATGGGCGGGGGAGCATGTTCCCCTCGCGAAGGGAACAGAGCGCTCACCACGTCCTCCACGAGCTGGGGCCGGAGACTCTGCGTCAGCGGGGGAGCCCATGGGCGGAGTTTATCTCGCACCCATTTGTAGGGGCGTCCCCACGGGTCTCTGTTGAGAGTCTCCAGCGTCTCCTCGCGGGCCATTCCTCTGGCCCGCTGGATCTCCGCTCGGAGGGCAGTCTTCGCCGCTCTGTACCCCTCGTATAGCTCCGCCTGAATGACTTCCGTATCCGGAGGGCGGATACGGAGCCTGCGGTGTCTGGAGTACCGGTGGCGCGCAGCAACGCACGCCTCGCGTAAAGCGGTCAGCTCACGCGACCACCAGCACACCTGGCGCCGAGCACGTCCGGGCTGGACCCGGGGCATTGCCACGTCACATATTTCGGACATGGCCTCCCGGAACCATTCCGCCTCGTCGTTGATGTCGGCAGGCCTGTCTGGTGATAACACCCAGGCCTGCACGATCGAGGCTTCCAGGAGGAGCTCCCGGTCCAGCTGCTTTAGCGCCCACCGCGGACCACTCGGGGTCTGTCGGACCGGCGCGCCCGAGGTCTGGGCGGAGACGTCAAACCGGATGTACCGGTGATCGGAATAGGTCTCCACCCCCTCCATGACGCGCCAGTCGATGACACGCGGTGACAGAGCGGGGCTGGCGAACGAGATGTCCACCACTGATTCACCCCGCATCCGCACACACGTGGGGACAGAACCCCGGTTTAGGACGACCAGGCCTGTCTCTAGAGCCCAGTCCTCCACCATCCTGCCCCGTGTGTCTGTATACCGGGAACCCCAAGCCACGTTTTTGGCATTGAAGTCCCCGAGGACGAACACGGGGAGGGGATGGTACCCGACGACGACGACTCTCAGCTCCCCAAGGGAGTTGTGGAACTCGGCGAGAGTTCGGTTCGGGGAGAAGTAAACTCCTACCACGACAATCTCCCCGAACCGTGCTGCCACGCAACCCTGTCCCCTCTTGACGGCCTCGAGGGACGGGGTACCGGCGGCGGCCGACGAAATTAGGGTCACTGAGCCGCTCAGGTCCTCCACCCAGTCATCCCTGGGCGGGACAAAGTACGGCTCAGCGACCACGGCGATGTTAATCGACCACTGCGCCATGCTCTGGAGCAACAGATCCTGAGCGGCGGCGCAGTGGTTGATGTTCGCCTGGAGGAGGCGTAATGGGGCCATTTATTGGCATTCCATATCAGCCTCCTCCCGGGCCCTCAGGGATGGCCCTGCCGCGGTGGTAGCGGCGGCAACGACGACGGTGGAGGCGGCAGCGGCGGCGGCAATCGTGGCGGCTGCGGCGGTGACGGCGGTGGCGGAGGGCTTGCCCCTGCCCCTGGGTTTGGGGGGAGGAGCACAGGCCTTGCCCCCAGCCCGGTGATCTGCCGGCTTGCCAGCCGCCGCACATGCAAAACAGTGCGGCGTGGCATTACAGGAGCCGGCCTTGTGACCGGGCTGACCGCAGCGGAAGCAGTGATCGCTGCGGTCCACCTCCGAGGTACAGCATGCTCCCACGTGGTTTCCCACCCGGCAGCGGAAGCACCTCAGAGGTCTGGGTTCCAGCAGTTTCACCTGCGCGGATACCCAGCCCACCCGGAGCCTTTGGCCCTCCCCGGATATTTTTTGGGCCGCCGACACGGGGCAGCTCACCGTAATGGTTTGCATCCCCGATTTGTCAGGACGGAGGGTGCCGGCCCTCACCTGCTCGGCAGAGCACTCTCCACTCCTAGACACGGCGGCCACAACATCTTCCGCCGTCACGCAGTCGTCCAGGCCCAGGATGCGCATGTCAGCGCACTTGGTGGGCCTGGAGACTCGGGCCTCCCCCGCATTGAGGGACGCCCTGAGCCTTTCGGCCAGGGCGTCAGCGGTCGGGCCGCTTGCCGCACCAGGGATCTCGAGCATCCGGGCCCCAGTTGCCGTGACTTTCATCCTGAGGCCCTCGGCAACGCCGATCTCCTCCAGGTTCACCGCCTTCCACGCCTTGGCGAGCACCTCACGGTAGGTCACGCCCTTCTTCTCCGCTTCCGGCTGTAGTGTGATCACTACAGCTGCGGACTTCGGGGCGCGGAGCCTAGCCGCAGCGCTTCGCTTCTTGCGCCGTTGCCGCCTCTCCTTTTTCTTGGCCGCCCTTTTAGCCTTAGCCACCTTCTTTTTCTCCCCGGCTACTTGCCATTCGGCGTCTGCCGGAGGGGGATTAGGAGGCTGGGAGGGGGGCGACCGTCCTGCCGCAGTGGCTGGGGCCCTTACCTTCTGCGTAGCCACCTGTGCAGCCGCCCCGCCTTTCTTGGGCTTAGGCTGCGCCGATTTCAACGGAGGCGCGGGCTTGGCCGTAGGCTTGGCCGCGGCAGCCACGGTGGCCGCAAAGGTGGCCGGCCTGCTCGCCGCAAGCGGGGGGCGCAGGACAATGCCCTCAAGTACGGAGAACCGGCTGTTGAAGGCAGCCAGCTCCTGCCGCACCAGGGACAAAACCCGGTCCTCCGCTGGCAAGAGCAGACTCTGCCCTTGCTGCACCCCTCCATGCGGCACCTCCTGAGGGCCAGCTCCTCGAAGCCGGGCCAGGTCCGCTCGGAGCTCCTCATTCTCCTTTCGGAGAAGCTCCATAGCAGCCGTCAAGCGGCCATTTATTATTATTATTTATCCATTTATACCATGCTTTTACATTTTAGTGTTGCTAACCAGCTTAGTTCAAAATTTGCACAAAATTGAGACCGATGAGCAAAGACAAACTAGAGCTAGCACACGTAGGAAAGATTTGAGCTGCACGATTACTGAAAAATGCTTGCACTGATTGGACAGGTCCACTCAATTTAGTGAGGTTCTTTCCTCAAAAGACCATTTCAGACACGGATCTAGATGGTTCTCACATGATTTGACCAAGATTATGTCTGGACTTTAAAATAGACTTTGACCCCTGAGTTTGTTTCGCCATTTCTTCTCAGGGGTAGTCAGATAGGAAATGTTGACTACATCTAGCTTTTTTTTTTTTAGTATGACGTGTAAAAGTGATTCCGATATCCTATTTACAGAATAAACGATTTCATTTCATTTGCCCAACACTATTCAACCGAAATTTAAAGTTGTCAAACATAGCCCGAGGTATCAGTCTGTATTTCTATACAACAAGTTGCCTATAGAATTCAAAACCATACCTAACTAACATAGTAGCATAGTTAAATTATTTAAAAACAAATTAAGGACCTATTTATTGGGGAAATGCTATTACAGTATCAATGAATTCCTAGATGACATAATATGACATTGTAACTTATGATTGGTTTTACTACTTTGACATTTACTATAATATTATTAGATCTATTATTACTTGAATTCTTAATTAACCGTAATTGTTTTTATCGAGTTTTCTAAATGTATTTAATGAATTTTATTTTAATTACAATTGTAAAATGTTTTTTTTTCAACACACAATGTATCTATATTGTTATGAAATAAATTACTTATGACTTATCTATAACTTCATTATTATTTATAGGTAGAACAATATGGTAGAATGACAGCAGCTCACTTTACCTAAGTTTTCACGGTAAAATTAGAGATTATTCGGCAGGATTAACCTGTACGACTCAAAGTTAAACAGTTCCATATTTCCACAAAACCTAAACATGAATTAACTAAATGTTCTAGTAACTCTTATTAAACTTACAAAACATAGTTAAAAGCAGATTAACTAACTCCATGTTTTACGTTAGTAAACTTGGTTAAATTATGTGTTACCTACTAAGTTATCTGTCCCCAGATTTATTGTAGAGCAGATTATTCTGTAATTTTCTGCTAAATACTGCAGTAGACGTGAAAGAAATACGGGTCATTATGCATTGCAAGTTATTAGTTAAACTCGTGAGAAATGATCTAGCATCTGTGCTTTTGCATAATTATGAGCTTAGCAGCTTCATGCAACTTTATTACTTAACGGCTTCGCCCGCGTGGAAGGCAGGAATTGTCCCACTGGGATGTAGGTATTACCGGGATAAAAAGCCCCAGGTCATGGTCTATCCGTGTGCCAAATTTCATCAAAATCTGTTCAGCCGTTACAGTGAGAAAACAAAGGCGTGTAAAGGTAGCAATGGACAAGATTGTCAAACTTTTATTGCTTGAATACGAGGCTTTTGGCTACTTTGTGTGTGTATTTTATGTATTTTTTTTTATAATGTGCATTTTGTTTGTGCTTAATAAACAATTTTTCTTTCGATTTTTAGGTAAGATAGACTGACCGACAGACAGACATCTACTTTAGAATTTATAATGTTACTATGAAAGTATGCTTAGTATGGAAGGACGAAGTCTTAGCCCCATTACCACTTGGTGGATGGCTAACCTTGTCACTAGGTACTCTAGGTAGGTCATGATCTATTCCTATAGCTCGCGTTAACATTGGATGGAGAGAATCTTAAGAGGACTGAGCTGCGATAGATCGTGAAATCATTTTTTTTGCACGTTTTTGCAATTAGGGAGGTCAGTATAAGGTTTTATGTTGACGAAAATATGATTTGCGACCGTAGAAAATATGTATTTACGGAACTATTATCATTAAAATCGTCAATACAATACAAAAAACAAAGTTCAAATATTGCCCTTTTGAATTTTATATTATCTTTTTAATGAAACGCCTATTCAGTAGGAATATTTCTTTATTATAAAGTCAAAGTCAAATTATTTATTTCAAATAGGCACATAAGAGGCACTTTTGAACGTAAAAAATTACAAAAAATAGAATTTATTCTAGTTGCCGCTTCCAAAAGGTAGTTTCGTATGGAGAAGAATGGGCAAGAAATTCCGTTACTCTTTTAAAAATGTTTTACAATATTTTGTTTGAGTACATTCATTAAATGATTTTATGTGAAGACGATGCACTTAGAATAAAATGACTATACCATAATAGGTAAAAAGAATTAAAAACTAAGCAATAAAAATAACTTAATTATGAGATAGATACAAGGTGTTTACATATTTACAAACATGGTAAAAGTATAAATGTTTTCCTAATTTAAAAAAAATTATAAGTCAGTGTGTGAGTTTAGGTAATCACAGGATGTAAAATCAATGTCGCAAAAAATTATAAATTATACAATAATAATAGCAACCAGTTTGATTTTGTCTAGGTTATATTCTTGCAAACATACAAACTTGGTATATAGGAATATTTAACGAGCTATTTAATTACGTACTTAGTTAAGTACAGACTTTAGACTTCTTGAAGACAACCTTTAGGTTCCGAGGCTCGAAGAGAATTGACTTATCAACTACGTGACGCCCCAAATATCATTCCATTCCATTCTATTAAAATACCAGTACTTTTTCGAGTAACTGTCAAATGAGATACTTTTAAACTTCATGACTAACCCTGATACAAAAATCATTTGAGACAAATCACTTATTTTCAAGTTTATATTTAGTATTTAAAATCACTAAAAATCTTATTAATATTTGAAAATCATGACACCTGCGTATCACATGATTCAAAATCGCTTGGCTCTTCATAAGACTCTTTATCTTTCATTTAATACTGACCTGCAAACTTAGAAGTTGCTAAGTCAGAAATTGACTTCAGCTTCTGTTTAACCGACTCCTTGACTATTCAAAAGTTCCTGTTGTTTCATCATCATCGTCATCAGCCCATAACAGTCCACTGCTAGACATAAGCCTCTCCAATTGCACTCCATTCTGCTCGATTCTCGGCAACTCTCATCCAGCTGCCACCCTATGAAGATCGTCACTCCACCTATCCTGAGGGCATTTACCGATTCGCGGTTTCCACTCAAGAACACGTCTACCCCAACGGTCATCGGTTCTACGGCTAATATGGCCGGCCCATTGCCACTTCAGCTTGCTTATTCTGTGAACTATTGAACTTAATTTTAGATCAGATACATATTACTATTTTGTCACTTTTTATGCATAAAACTTGCTAAATTGTAACTTAAACGGAAGAAGTCACTGGCTCCTGAAATACAGGTACCTAGCTCTGGAGCCAGGGTCTCACATTTTTCTGTAACGTGTTTTTATGCCAATAAAATTTTGTTTTATTTTATTTATTTAGCTATGTCGACAACTTTGGTTCTCTGCCGGATCACCTCGTTCCGGATTCGATCCCTCAGAGAGAGTCCAAGCATAGCCCGTTCCATAGCTCGCTGAGCGACCTTGAATTTATGTACCAGCCGTACTGTGTGTTGATGCTTTAATTAAAATAAATGCTCTGTTTGACTTTTTTGTTATTTTAATTTATTACAATCTACTATTATTATTTATTCTTTAATTACAAAATGTATTGTTATTTTAAGAGAATGTGTAATTAAAAATATTTGTTGACATTTGCACGTCACATCATGTGGCAAACATGTCTGTACTTGTTATTGTTAATTTGTTACCATCTTGCATGCGTGTCTTTAATTGTATGTATGACACATGTTTATGCAAATAAATATTATCTTATCTTATGCTTGTAATTTGGGTTTGAGTTTGTCTCCTAACTTTACCATTAGAAATATCACTGACATTAAACCATAAAGTTTCTGTAATCGTCAGAACGAACCATCATCACATTAGGTCCGGTGCCCTAATGTGTCTGCGCCTTAATTACTTGGTACAGCTTTAAACAACGTTTAAACGTCCGTCTAATGCTTAGTTAAACGCTCACCTGAACGTTTTCAACAGCTGTCGCCTCTGCACGTTAATTTTGAATTAGTTCGAAATATTATGTTTGTTGTCTATTTGAGTTGTGGGACTAAAACGGAGTTTAAAAAGTTTTAAAAAATTGGGGCTCTTAGGATGGAACCGCTGCCGTAGCCCGCGAAATTATTATTTTTTTACGTTTTTTTCAATTTGCAGGTCAGTGTCAGGTTGTATGTAAATCTAAATATGATTCGCGACATAAAAGATATGTATTTACAGAATTATAATCATTAGAATCATTAATACTTCTCTCGAAGTTAGATTTGTTCCATTGAATGACTTTTTATGGAATCATGAATTTGGGGAACAAATCTAACTCAGAGAGATGTATTAAGTGATTGTGTTATTCTAGTGTGTGTACATTTTGCAGCCAACAGTTGGACGCAATTTTATCCGACGAGTTCACAGCTTTGACTGTCTATCTAGATATATTTACATCTTTGACTAATAAGAGTCTATAGTACCTCAGCGCCAGTTCACTCTTTATCTCGCTCGCATCTACTGCTGGCGGTCACGCGAGCAAGCGAGACAGGGTGGCAGGGAGAAGACTCCAAGGCACCGATATTTTAGTTTATTTCTTTTTACGGTGAAAATAATGGTAATAAAAAAAAGAATAACATGAGACCTACTTTATAGTTAGTTGAGTTAATATGCAAAGTTTCATTAGTTAATTTGAAGTATTTTTTTAATACGAGCGGTTTATTGTTCGGTTTGGAGGTAACTTTGGATTTTTTTTCTATAGAGAAAATTTTATGGAATCGTGTTTTTGTCAAACATAGTACTTAACATTAATCCTCAACTTTACCATAATAATTATTTCAAAATTAATGCTGCAGTACATAACGGAGGATCATGCTAAGCCATTTGAGGTAGTATAGGCTCTTAAGTCTGAATATCGAGGTACAGTTAAATCTAAAATATATTCGCAAGTTAAATCAAGCACATCATAAAAATATGACACACCAGTTGTCCGTAACTTCGTATGCGTGTAATTTGCATTTCATATTTTTTGAATACAAATATCCAGAATAAAAAGAAGCCTATGCCTTTTTCAGGTCGCTGACTTCCAGGCTACCTATTTGTGAAATTTCATAACGATCGATTCAGTGGTTTGAGCATAAAGAGGTAACAGACAGACACGACTTACTTTCGCATTTATAACATAACATAACCCCCTGCAAACGCACCCCCCCCCCAACGTACCCCTGTTAACGCCTGTAGTCCCCGAAAGGTTAGGCAGAGGTGTACCTATAGTAGGTATACCCACATATCGCCAGTTATGTTTAAGTCCCATGTAATAGGGAATGAGCCTATTGCCATCAACCAAGTACAAATCTTGCCTGGACAGAGAAATTCCTGATGGAAAAACCCAATATCACTTTGCCCCAACCTGGGAATCGAATCCAAGAACTCATGGCTCAGCAGTGGCGGTTGCGACCACAAGACCAACGAGGCAGTAATAAGTATGAATTAAATAATCATCTTAGTATGAAAATAATGCCTTTATTCCCTCTGTACCATAACACAAAATGGTACAGAAACCATATATGAGTCCGTTCGTGTATTAATGCAGTAGAAATCCTACAAAGCATGAACCATTTCTTCGACTTAGTTGAAGTCGTAGCTACGACGGAGCCCGTATATTATTTTCATGACGCAACTTTTCAGGGTTCCGCATTAACATAATAAAACCATTTAACTATATTATGCTGTCTGACCGCACACCAAATTATGAACCTATTCTTAAAATCCTTGTTTCCAATTGATGCTATTTCCACTTAAACAAATATTAACTGTATACTGGTGTTAATTCGGTTGATTTCAGAATGACTGTAGGTAATTAAAGTTATTTTTCCAATAACGCATATTTGTTTACATTTTTGGAAACTTAATTACGAATTCAGGATAAGTACAGTCCTGCCAGGATTGCGGGATTGTCGGAAAGGGATATCGTGGCCCTAGCACACCACCTGCCTACTAGCGTGCACGTCGTGGACCTGGGCAACTGAAGGAACACGGGTGGGTTTTAGTCAGTAAAAGTCTGACACGCCCTCCCGCTCTGCTCAGAGCGAGACAAGTTATTTGATGATATACAAACCCAAAAAAAAAGGATACGTACAGTTCGCCGCCGATAATATGGCGCATCGAGTTTTAAAAAAGCTTCGTTCAAAATCTAGTCGTAATCTCACCTCAGTGGCAATCAATGTCAAACGAATGACAAAATGTAAATTTGAGGTATTTTTGACAGACAAACAGCATACTAGCTAAGAGAGCATCCAGCGCGTCAGTCTGTGACCCAAACCTATCGTACCCATCCCTTTCAACCAACTACGCAGGTGGCTAAAGGAGTTCACCCACACATAAGCGGTAAACTGGTGGACCTCGACACCGGGCTGCAGGCAGTCCAGGGGAAGCTATGCCATCATTTGATGGCAGGCTAACCAAGCGTGTCTGTGGACCCGAGTCTATCGTACCCATCCCCTTCAACGAACTACGCAAGTAGCTACAGGAGTTCACCCACACAAGCGGAGAACTGGTGGATCTCGACGCCGGGCTGCAGGTAGTCCAGCGAAGCTATGCCATCCTTAGATGGCAGGCTAACCAGGCGTCTACTATGCCTGGCCAGGATCGCTAAACAAACACTTCCACACGATAGACATAACGGACTGTCCTCTGTGCAGGGTATGCATGGAGGCTATAAAAACCGTAGCGCATGTGCTCTGCGAATGCACAGGCGTCACCTAAATCAGAACAGAAACCCTCGGGTCATCCAGATCCTTCACAGATATCCTAAACAGACCAGGAGACATAATCAGTTTTCGAAGGGAGTTGCGCTGGTTGGAATAACCACTGATGGCCGCCATGGCACACGCACAATGGGCCACATTAACCCTGCGCATTCAATACAACAATGCCTTCAGGATGCTGTTGAGGCTTCCTCCTTACCGTAGTGCATCACAGATGTTCGCTGATGCGCACACGGATGATTATGTCGCAATCATGCGAAAGAAAGTGGCGTGAATAATGCGCAGAGTGAGGGGGAGCAGCAATAGCATTCTGAAGGTTTCTGATAGGTTAGAAGGGCCTACAATGGATACGAGTATGTTTCTCAAGCTACATGTCAGACATGGGCTTGATTAACCTTCCTGGCTTTGCTTTGTTTTGTTTTTTGACGTTTAAACGTTATATTGTATTGTGTGCGTAATTTATTACTACTAACATAGTTTTTAAGTTACTTGTAAACTAACACGCTATGGGCCTACCTACGATGCCTGCTAATAAAAGTTTTTATTTTATATTTATTTATTATTATAGTTGCGCTTGAACGAGGCAGTCAGGTGGCGATTGTAAAGTAATAGCCTTTTAATGTGGTTTTGACGACTGCTGACTACGGAACCTTAACAATAGGCCAACCCACTCTTGGCTGGTATACATAAACCACCGAGTCTCCGAGGGAATCTTTGTTACGTGTATTTTATTAACTTAGCTCTGTTGATATTATTTTAAGAAGCTCGTCGTAAATAACTCTTGCGTTCGCTGTATTCTGTAGCTTTGAAACTCCGCCGATAAAGACTTAATTCTTGATTGTGTAGTTGCTCAATCGCATAAGCAATGGATTTTTACCCGATTGCCCTAGAAGGATGATTGTGTTTTTTTACCCGACTGCCTCAGAAGGCGGGATGGGTGACCATATTTGCATACCATGACCCCTCCGTGCCTCGGAAAGCATGTTAAGCCATTGGTCCCGGCGGTCATCCGTGGATCTTTGACAGTCATTACGGGTCGTCAGAATCCCGAAAGTCTGACAACTAGTCTTGGCAAGGGGTATCGTATTAGCCAGTTACTGGGTTGAGCCGACCCCAACATGGTAGGGAAAACGGTAGGCAGATGATGGCGGATGATGATGCCATTGTAAGTGTGTTACGCAATTAGGCTGCTGGTCCGTGGAATACTATCAACATACCGATTTCTCCATGCAGATGTAATTAAAGGCACATGAGTCATTTTCAGCTAATTGTCTCATGGCAAAACAAACAAACAGAAATAGTTGAAATCTCTATTAATAAAGAAAGGCTACCATACCGTTGAGAAATTTAAAACGGTCTAATTATGAATCGATCGACCTTGTAATGAAATGCTTGACGTACCTATATGACTAAATTGAATGAACGAATTGTTATTAATGATTTATTTTAAAAGTAGCTGCGCCCCACGGTTTCACCCGCGTAAGTCTTGATCCCGTGGGAATATCGGGATAAAAAGTAGCCTATGTCTTAATCCAGGGTGTCAGCTACCTCCATACAAAATTTTATCAAAATTGGTCCAGCCGTTTGAGCGTGAAGAAGTAACAAACATACACACACACACACACATACTCACAAACTTTCGCCTTTATAATATTAGTGTGAAAATAAAATGTAATAAATTATTGATTAATGTTTAGTGTAAAAAATAAATTGCAATATTTACAATCAATATTAAGTAATTTAATTTAATAATAGTAATTCGAGATATAAAATTTTTTATAAGGGGCTGTGCACGAAATCGGCTGATTTTCATCAATTTTGTTCATTGGTTGTGAGAAAAGGAAATGGAAGGGGAAAACAATTTAAACAAAATTATTTGTGATTTAAAATGACGGGCTCTTTGTTTTGCATGTGGCAGAAAGGGATTTTTCAAATAGATTAAGTATTCATGGAAACTAATATACGCAACAAGTTTTCCGAAAAATGACGCGAGACTGACGTTTTAACATTATTTAACATAAGCTTAATCATCACATAATGTTCCCACTGCTGGGACACAGTCCTCCTCTCAGTGAGAGGGAGTGGGCCGTAATCCACCACGCAGGCCCAGTGCGGGTTGGTAGATGTCACATTATGTCTTCGAATTTTTGTTTCAAGGACAAGCCGGTTTCCTCACGAAGTTTTCCTTCACCGTTTTGAGAGTAGTGTTGATGAAACAATTTACACAAAGCAAAGCGCCTGTCTGGGTTCGAAGCTACGACTGTACGGGTTGTAGTAGTTAACTCCGTACATTGATTTGTCGTGAGGTTTGTAAGTTAGTTTAGAGAAACACGTTCCACTAAGATGCACTAAGTAGTTAAGTTTATTTAAGTTAAGAGTAAGTAACAGTACTAGTGTGGAAGGCGATTATTTCTCTCAGTTGTTGATAGCTACACAGTTATAAGTTCACTATAATTAAATTCGTTAGTCATGTTATTTTATTACGCTAAATTATGACGCGCATCGACCGCGTATTGACCTAAAGTAGGTTACAGAGTAAGCAGAAAAATGTACGGCGATGAGACCGTACATATTGGCAACCCCCTAAAGAAGCTAAGATGAGTAGAGTGAGAGAAAGAAACGCCTGTACAGAGTTATAAACATTAAAGAAAAAGTAAATAGGTACACAGTTAATCAAAAGTAAAGGCAATGTTGTCTCGGTGTGCTTGTGGTTGAACGTGGCAGTCGTCCGTGGGCGCCTGCTGTCGAGATCCCATTAGTTGAAGTTCGATGTCTTCATGCGTTTGCTTTCAGTTTGTCTTCCGTGGGTATCGCTTCCTGTGCAGTGTGCAGTATTTCCTTGTTATAATCCACAGGAAAGTGATGATGGCAATTGTTAGTAAAATGTAACAAATTGCATATTGGTGAACGTCATGATCGGTGAGAGTGGATGGTAGTTTCGGCTCGTTCTCTTGTTGGAACCGCAGCTTTTTGTCAATTTCCTCAAAGTCGTTTTTCTTGAGAGTGAAGATTTCATGTGGTGTGTTATGAAGTGTGACATTAACCACGTTGTTTATCGGTGAATTTAGATTCGGTACATGCATTCCATAGTTCACGTTGAGGTTGCTGTTGTACTGATTGTGCGAAGTGATGGTGAGTTCTTTTGACCGCAGTACGCATCCTGGACTCAAAGTTACTATCGCCGCCGGTGTGATAGTTTGTGATATTACGTCGTTTTCACAAACAGTACGTAATTCACACCTTCCGCAACAAACAACCAGCCAGCTGTTTGATTCTTGCAACTTGATCCATGCCTCCTCGCATGACACGCTGTGTACGTCACACGGTGACGTAGATGTACGATGACCCAGTAGTTTTGCTTCGCAAGGTGCATTCTTGTTTTGTAAGTTGAACACTGGCATGTTTGCGTTAATAGGTAATAGGTAATACGGGCTGGTGTCCGCAACTCCACGTCAATGCGCGTATTTTGCGTACGGGTGGGAAAATCGATTATTCGATCCACCCCAGCTTCTCAAGGAAGGCCAGCAACGCCTTGGTGTTACTGACAATCTCACGTAGGATACCTGGGTTACCGAAGTACTTTGCCCTGTATGTAGCGATCACAGGGCAGTTTAACAGCACATGAGCCGCTGTCTCGTCGTCCTCCATGCAGGCCCTGCACAGCGGACTGTCTGTGACTACTATGACAAAGAGGTGTTTATTAAATGACCCATGGCCAGTTATAGCGGCTGTAACTGTACGCAGCTGTTGTTTAGTTAGTTGTAGAACCCGTTTCGTGAGGCGGCCGTCGATAGTAGGGAGTGCCTCCTTCGCCTGCCTGCATTCACTTTGGTCCAACCATAGTTTGTGAAGTTGGTCCCTGGTTCGTTTCCTTACCAGAGTGCGTAGATAACCAAAGGGGAGTGGCGCGATGGGTTCGGGTCCCACTGGCGCCATGCTAGACCCCCTTCTTGCGAGTTCGTCGGCTGCATCGTTACCTAGCGAACCGCTGTGTCCTTTGATCCATTGAATGGTTATATTATTGAGGCAACCCACCTGGTTGAGGCGCTGGTGGCACTCGTATATCAGCCCAGAGTCAACTGTATGACTATTTAGCGCTTGCAAAACAGCCATGCTGTCTGAGAGTATGCGTATCGAGTGGTCCTTAACTTTCCTGGCCATGATCGCTGAAGCGGCAAGAGAAATGCCCATGCATAACTGCATCAATTGGTAATTTGACTCCGCCTTGCATGGTATAGCGATAGCCCGATAGTAGGTGAAGTCCTCATTCGAAATTAAAGGAATGTGAACTTCGAACATAAAGTAGTTCTTTGTTATTCGTGCTTTCACGTACAGTAACTTGTAGAGTTCCTTGATATCTTCTCTGATATTTTCTGATGGCAATGACAGAGTCCTCGGCAGTCTGCCGGATATGTCTTCCAGTTGCTTTACTAGACTGACTGGTGATATCAAGTGCACGTCCATATGTCCACTGTAGACATTAGTGAGAGTGTTCAAGAGCATAGTTTGAATTTCCTTAAGATTTCTTAGTAGTAGCGATGCTGTGAGCGAAACGGAGTTGATGTAACTTGTGGCCATCATTATTTGTATTTCTGTTTCAATGGTGCCCAGATTCGTCTTAGTTTCCTCCATGAAGTGTTCTATCATCTTGCATTGAAGCTTGATATTATCATCATTTTTCTTCAAAACGTCATTTTGTAGTTGCATGATCGATGTTTGGTTTTTTGCAAGTTCACGCAAGTAGTTTTCATTGACTTGTATGGCATCAATGTCCTTGTGGTATTTGTCAGCAAACCTCTGGTCTAAGACGCCGAATAAGCTGTTTGCCACCATGCCTACTCCGTCAATCAAGCCGCGCTTCTTTCGCGTAGATAAATGCTTGTGGGGAGCCAGCAGGATTGTGTTGTAGTAGTTTAATAGTTCCATCTCGTGGGAAAGTTGGTCCATCGTAGCTTGGCAATAACTTTGATCGATCTTCTGGCAGAGGTCATTTACACCGTTTATGTATTTTTCAATATGTTGAACGCCCTGCCAGTAGTTTGTTAAGTTGTAGTACTTAAGCAAAGTCCATTCATCGTGAATGAGGTCAATTTTGCCTATTGTGTCATAATAAATCGGTCGCTCGGGTTCCAGGTTGGTAATTTGAGTGCCTGCCCTTAGTTGAGAACCATATGATCCATTCACAAGTATCAACATTGCGAACAGAAACATTAAAATGTTTGTAAGACATTTTCTTCCAGAATGTTTTGTTGTGGTAGTTTTGCCAGTTTTCTCAGCCTTATGTAAATCCATTTTACATTCTTCATAATTTTTGTTGCAGGTTGTGTCGATGGGTAGAGCTGAAAGTTTTACTATGGGTCGTTTAATGACCCCAGTTTGGGTTTTCAGGGTTGTCACTCGAACGTATCCGTCCGCTCCAGGATGAAGTTCTAGCACCCGTCCCATGGCCCATTTTCCTGGTGGCAAATTGTTGTCCCGGACTAGTACGATGTCCCCCTCGCTGAGGTTTTTCTTGGGATTGTTCCATTTGCTGCGCGTTTGTAGTTGAGTAAGATAGTCGCTTGACCAATTCTTCCAAAATTGTTGGTACATATGCTCAGTTAATTGCCATCGTCGGCGTAGGTCAATGTAGTTTTCATCGGTGAAGTCAGCTCGTGGTAAAGACATTGTTGGTCCTCCCGTTAGAAAGTGACCCGGTGTCAGGTAGTTATAAAATTCTTCGGGGTCTTCAGTGAGCTGGCAAAGCGGCCTGGAGTTCATGCACGCTTCTATCTTCGCAAGCAGGGTAGTAAATTCCTCGTACGTCAGTTTTTGGTCACCAAGCACTCGACGAAGGTGATACTTCATCGACTTGACCGCTGCTTCCCATAGTCCACCAGCAGTCGGCCAAGCGGGCGCATTAAAGTGCCATTTTACTCCCATGTCTGCGATGTTATTGAAGAAGTTTGGCGACAAGATTTGCTTGAAGTCTTCAAACTCTTTCTGAAGCAACCTTGATGCGCCTATGAAATTCGTTCCACAGTCCGAGTAGACGTGACCTGGTGTACCACGCCTGGAGCACATTCTCTGGAAGGCTGCTATGAAAGTTTCTGTACTTAAGTCCGATGCTAGTTCGATGTGCACAGCCTTTGTCACCATGCATACGAATATGCATATGTAACCCTTTGAAGTTCGGACCCCTCTTCCTTTGTTGAGTCTGACTTCGACGTGACCTGTAAAGTCAACTCCAGTGTGTGTAAATGGGCGCGAAGGTGTTACTCGTTGTGGTGGCAGTTCTCCCATGAGTTGGTTCAACTTCGATGGGCTGTAGCGATGGCAGCGCACACAGCGCCGTAGTTCTGCTTTCACTGCTCTGTTACCGCCAACGATCCAGTATCGTTGTCGGATGTATGCTAACGTTAGTCTGGCTCCTCCGTGTAAAGTCGTTAGGTGAGCTTGATGGATTACCAACTTAGTAAGTCGTCCACCCTTAGGTAGAATGGTTGGATTCTTCATCTCAAAAGGTAAACTAGAATAGTTCAGTCGACCCCCGACTCGGATTAAGCCGTTGTTGTCCAAGTATGGTTTTAGTTTGAAAATTTTACTTTTCGTTGAAATTGTTTCTTTCTTTAGAAGTTGTTTATATTCTTGCGTAATTTCCGTTTGTTGCACATATTTTATTATTTGTTCATTTGCATTGTTTAATTCGCATAAAGTGATGCATCCGGTCTCACGTTTCTTGTTATTACGTGCGTTTCCGATAAATCGTTGTATCCATGCTACAATTCTGATCGCTTTGGTCAATGAACTGCTGTTAGTTAATAAGCTATGAATACAATTATTAGTCTATGTGTTCATAGAGTTTGATTTCGCTTGATAAACGCTGCCCATGTTAGTTGTAAATGTGCAAGTTATGTTTTCCTCACGATTTTGTTCTTGGAAGGTATTCAGAAATGTAGGACCTTCCCACCACAGACTGAATGTTGTTAACTTGGTTGGTAGCAATCCTCTCGATGCACAGTCTGCAGGGTTATCTTGCGACTTCACATAACGCCATTGTTCGGCTGGTATGATTAGTCTTATTTTTGCGACTCGATTGGCGACGTATTTTTCTCTTTTAGATGTATCCCCCTGTATCCATGCCAGGACCACTTGGGAATCACACCAAACGCTCGTAGTTATGTCGAACCCATTGAGAGCTTCTCTAATTTTTTCGATGAGTTGCGATAGTAAGAGTGCGCCGCAAAGTTCAAGTTTCGGTAATGTGATTGTTTGTGATGACGGTGCTACTCTTGTTTTAGCAGCAAGTAATGTTATTGTTGGCTTGTTATGTTCATCTCTGACGCAGCTGTAAACGACGCAGGAGTAAGCCTTTTCACTGGCGTCGCAGAAACCAAATAATTCGATCTTCTGGTTCGTTGAACTAATCCAGCGCTTGATTTTCATGTGTTTTACATTGGGTATGTCAGCTCTTAGTTTTAGCCACTTATCTGTTATATGTGACGGTAACTGATCATCCCACTCAAGTTTGTTGACCCATACTTCTTGGAATATAATCTTTGCCGCAATAGTTATGGGTGATAGCCAACCCAGCGGGTCATAAAGTTGTGAAATTTCTGAGAGCAGCCGCCTTTTAGTTATTTCCGGTCGACATTTTTCTTCATATTTCCAGTTAAACACAAATGTGTCAGCATGCGGATTCCAACCTAGTCCTAGCGTTTTCATGGATTCCTCCTGCTTGAAGTCAAAAGTGAGTCTGCGTGAAATCTGATCATCACTTAAGTTCTCTAACAATGCTGGATCATTGCTGGACCACTTGCGCAAGTTCATTCCGGCTCCCTTTAACATATCGATAAGCGATGCCTGAAGTTCCTGGGCCACTTCCAGTGAGTTGTGGCCGCTTATGACGTCATCGACATATGCTTCGTTCTGTAGTACTTTGGCTGCCGTGGGGTATTTGTAGCCATCATCGTATGCAAGTTGTTTGATGGTTCTCATGGCTAGCCACGATGCGCACTTAGTGCCATAAGTGACGGTGCAAAGTTGGTACTCTTGCAGCTTCTTTGACTGTGTTGTTCGCCAAATAATTTTCTGCAAATGTTGTTGTTCCTCAGACAGTCAGATACATCGGTACATTTTCTCGATGTCAGCTGTAAAGGCGTATTTGTAAGTTCTCCATTTTATGATAAGTTATTGGATATCTTTTTGTAGGTTGGAGCCCTTTTCTTGTAGGCTATTCAGGCTGTATCCCGTTTTAGTTTTCTGAGATGCATTGAAGACAACTCTGAGTTTCGTGGTAGTAGATTCTTCGCGAAGTATGCCGTGATGTGGTAAGAAACATTCAGTAGCTGAAGATGCCATGGGTTTTGCTAGTTTCATATGGCCTAACTCCAGGTATTCCCTAAGGAATTCTTTATATAATAGTTCAAGTCGGCCATTTCTTTGGAACCTTTTTTCTAGTTGCAGCAATTGTGATACTGCAATCGTTTTCGATGTTGTACTGTGTGGGAACTGTAGTGGGAACTGTATCAGTCGCCTGATACAGTTCCCACTCCGGATATCTTCGCAATTAGTTTATTTCTTGGTAGCCTTAGGAGTTGTGCTGCATTTTCAGTTATTAAGTTAACTTGTGAGCCTTGATCTACGAGCGCACGAAGAGTTAAGTAAGTCCCATCTATCGATTTGACCTTAACTTGGACGGTTGTCAGTAAAACTTCCATCTCGCAGGCTGATAGATGATTTGAACTCGGCGTACTAGTTTCCCTCGTTGGTCGTTGACCTGAGCGTTGTTTTTCTTTGCTCGTCGCAGGTGTATTTTTGTTGGAATTATTGTAATGTTAGAGCGTATGATGCTTCATATTACATTCCTTACAAGTTTTTGTAGAGTTGCAAGTTTGGTTTTCGTGACTAAACAAACAGTTTTTGCATAGACGCAATTTTGCAACTGTGCTGTTTCGTTGCTTTATATCCGAGTCAATAAACTCCTGACATCGCATTAAAACATGATCGTTTTTGCAAAGGGGGCACTGCCCGTATGAAGTGTGGTATGTTTTTGGAAGCCACTTCTTAGGATCGAAGTTTTTTTGAGGTAGATGTTTTTAAGCTCCAGCTGACTTCTCTGAACTCTGTATGTTCTTCTTTGAAGTCTTCATGGTTTCAAACGCCATAAACTGGTTTTCTAAGTACATCAAAAATTCCTGCAGTGTAGGCACCTCTCTGTTATCGTGCAAATTCTTTATGTAATCATTGTAGCTCCCACAGTCTAGTTTTTGTGACATAAGATGGACAATCATAGGATCCCAACTGGTTATATCAAAATTAATGTTTGTTAAACCGTTTAGACATTCGTTTGTTACGTCATGCAGCTTCTTCAAGTTGTAAGCGTCTGGATTGTGTATGACAGGCAACTGCAGCATAGTGTTCATGTATGATGAGAATTGTAGTCGACGGTTGTTGTACCGCTGATTCAGTATATCCCAACACGAAATGTAGTTGTCGGCGCTGATGCTCAAGTGTTGCACCAGTCTTTCTGCTTCACCTTTCAGCCTGGTCTTCAGATGCTGCATTTTTTGAGCTTTATTCAATGTCGAGTTTTTGTGTATGGTTTCCAGGAACAGATCTTTGAAAGATATCCATTTGCTGTACTGTCCTGAGAATTCCGGAATCTCGATTCTCGGTGCTGAATGTTGGTGATGAGCGGTAGACCACATCTTGCTTTTCAGTCGTTTCCTTATTTCGTCATATTTCGATTCCATGCTGTTGAACTTATCATAGTACGCATGATTCGAACCTTTCAGTAAGGCTTCCAGTTCCCAGTGAGTATTGTCAAGAGCTTCCCACTTCGACTTCAAGATGGGAACGTGACGGAGACCAGGACCCAAAAATGGGAACGTGACGATCACTTGTCAAGTGATCGTCACGTTCCCATTTTTCAGCTAAGACTTCAAAATCAATTTTTGCCATAGCCCGATCGATGGCCTTGAAGTTACATTCCTGTTTATTTAGCAAAGTCTTTGTCTTCACATCAGGTTCTCCTCTCGACAAGTCTGTTATATCGAATGTGACATTTTCTTCAGTAGCTTGCAACATTTTTAAAATGTCTGCTTTAGTTCTTTCGTACATGGTTTTTGTCTTACCGTAGACATCTTCCACGAAATAGTTTATGTTCCTGTCTTCAATTTCTTCCAACAGCAATGTATGTCATTCATTGAAATCCATCCATTGAGCTTCTAACGAGGATATAGCCGCTTGTTCAAGTATTCCTTTGTTTTTCTGGTTTTGCTATCCTTGTTATAGTTGGCGCATAATATTTTGATGTTTTCAAAACATGTTGATTGTAGCGATGGCTTATTCATCTTGATTATAGATGATAGCTTCCTTGTAGTTCACAAAATGCCTTTACGAAAAGTCCTGCAGATTCTCCTTGTAGTTGAAGACTCCTCTAGTTATCGTCGAAGGCTGTTCCAGTAGT